>OX392544.1:26960086-32231039 GCA_947623455.1 Mimachlamys varia
AATGGGAGGACATGTGTCTAGGGAGACACAACAGCCAGGGTCATCAATGGGAGGACATGTGTCTAGGGAGACACAACAGCCAAGGTCATCAATAGGAGGACATGTGTCTAGGGAGACACAACAGCCAGGGTCATAAATGGGAGGACATTTGTCTAGGGAGACACAACAGCCAGGGTCATAAACGGGAGGACATTTGTCTAGGGAGACACAACAGCCAAGGTCATCAATAGGAGGACATGTGTCTAGGGAGACACATCAGTCAGGGTCATCAATGGGAGGACATGTGTCTAGGGAGACACAACAGCCAAGGTCATCAATAGGAGGACATTTGTCTAGGGAGACACAACAGACAGGGTCATAAATAGGAGGACATGTGTCTAGGGAGACACAACAGCCAGGGTCATAAATAGGATGACATGTGTCTAGGGAGACACAACAGCCAGGGTCATAAATAGGAGGACATGTGTCTAGGGAGACACAACAGCCAGGGTCATCAATGGGAGGACATGTGTCTAGGGAGACACAACAGCCAAGGTCATCAATAGGAGGACATGTGTCTAGGGAGACACAACAGCCAGGGTCATAAATGGGAGGACATTTGTCTAGGGAGACACAACAGCCAGGGTCATAAACGGGAGGACATTTGTCTAGGGAGACACAACAGCCAAGGTCATCAATAGGAGGACATGTGTCTAGGGAGACACATCAGTCAGGGTCATCAATGGGAGGACATGTGTCTAGGGAGACACAACAGCCAAGGTCATCAATAGGAGGACATTTGTCTAGGGAGACACAACAGACAGGGTCATAAATAGGAGGACATGTGTCTAGGGAGACACAACAGCCAGGGTCATAAATAGGATGACATGTGTCTAGGGAGACACAACAGCCAGGGTCATAAATAGGAGGACATGTGTCTATGGACACACATCAGCAAGTGTCATTTAAGGACGGGTGTCTAAGGAGACACAACAGCCAGGGCTATTTGAGTTTGGATACCTAGGGAGCCATTTTACAGTGTCTTTAAGAAAAAAAAGAACATTTGTGTCTGAAAAGTTTTATTTCGTTGCATTATAATGGCACACCCTTAAATCAAGATTTTGGATTGCGACTATTAAGCTCCATTGAACACTTTGATTAGCATTATTGCTAGAAGATAATGTCATACAATATGTTTTTTTTATAAATGAGAACTCTTTTTAATGAGTTCCATTTCCCTACGATTGCATTATAATGAGACATGAGGGGACCATTCTTAGAAGACATTATTGGTTGGTGTTTGTGGAAAATAAACTGCCACGCGAAAAATTCAGACTCCAGAAAATCAAACATAAAATGAGATAATAACTGTTTTTCGTTTCTGGAGGCCTTATTATACATAACGATAGCTAACAATACCATCGTACTTTGCTGATCTTAAAAAAATAAATATTGGTACAATAATCAATTACACACCTAAACAATACGACGTTTCCGAGACACAACTTTCCGGAATAATTGTCACGTGATTTGGCAGTCACATGGTACATTCAGGGGGGGGGGGGTATACTTTCGGTGTAATGGTAAACCGGTAGTTAACAAACTTTGATGGCGTAACAGCGTAACAACATCGGTAAATTAGGACAGACATTACCGAAATTTAGAATGCTCTAACAAAGTTATTTCTACTGAGCAGTACCATGTTGATAAGCAACTCTTTTTTAATATTGCTTTATGGACTAGGTACAGCCATATTGGTTGTTACCTGGATGAAAATGGTAATATTGAAATTTTAATGTTTCCTTCCAACACATGGCATAAGCTTTATCCCATTATGTTAAATATTGATATAAAATGCAGTTAAGCCCCCAAAATTAAAAAAAAATTGTACTTAAGAAATAATAAAGTAATATAGTAAATAATATCGAAATGGGAGTGTGCAAATATTTTTCATATAGTTATTTGAAACATTCCAAAAAAATAATGCAAAGTTACTGCAATGTTCATAGAATGATAACCCAGTGTTAAAATTTCGATATTATTCTGTAAATCAGAGTATCAGGGAGAAATACACAGGTACCTCCTCTAAAAAATGTCGTCCATTGCATGCTGTTTTCAGTTCAGGTAAAAGAAGTTACCTGTATCTCGTGGGGGCAATAAAGGGGCATATTTTATATTAAATAGGTCATTTGTCACGTAAATTTTTAGTTTAGTTTTAAATTTGTCGATCGGCGATAGAAATTTTAAAAATTTGATCCAGATGTGATCGGTGTTCAGAATGTACGTAAATTGCCATTCATGTGACGAGTACGTTCTCTTATTCTGCGGATTTCATTTGAAAGAGAGATTTATTCAAAAATCGAAGGCTCGTCTATCATTCTGTTAATATTAAAGTAATAAATAATGATATTCGTTGATTTTATTATTTTCGCTGTATTCTGCAAACGTGCAAGCGTTTTTAGATATATAACACAAAATATCAGAAAATCCACCAAACGTACCAAAATATGGTTGAAATTATCTATTCTCCATCACAAAATGTACTTTGTGGTCTATTTTGGTCATGTATTTTGCATTATTTAATAAAATAACAAGTTTTGGTTAAAACACCTCCGCCATATTGAATAGTCCTGTACCTAGTCCTTAAAGCTGACAATGTAAGTTAAAAAGCTTTCTTGTTGATATTAAAAAAAAAACGGCCAGGTAAAAATTTTAGAAATCTTCTGAGATGCCCCCTTACAGGTTCCTAAGGAATGGCAGACATTTTGGTTTTTGCCTTGCTTGGTAACGATAGTCGGCTTCCTTGGGTATAAAAGGAGCGAGGCCGTCAAACCGGTTCTCATTGTTGTGATGAAACCGCACGGCGACACTTCTATAGACCTATATAGCTAGCCAACACATTCTTTCTGATTTTTTTACTATATTTTCGATCAGTATTTGGAGAACATTGACATGGATATTGAAGGTGTTATTACTATAACGATATTATACAATATGAGCAAAATAAAAAAAAAACATTAGATTTCACCAAAATTCGTGCGAATAAAAAACAAGTACATGAATGACAACTGATAAACCTACCTTAGTATTCAATTGGAACATCAATTTGTAAACATTGCTATAACAGCCATTTATTTCCATCAAAATATGTCCCCCTCACTCGGATGTGTTCGTGCATGTGTTTTACATAATCAAGACTATGCTCGCGTGTTACACTACATTTTCATTACAAGCGCTATGGTGGCATGGCATAATAGTATAGGTAGTATTAGGAGCGAGTACATATTCTGTTCGGAACGTTTCGCTCTGCTTCCGAATGTAAAATCAACATGTCGATGTCCATTTCGTATACATAGGTGAAGGGACAGTTAGAGTGTTTTCAGTTTTTTTTTCATTTTGCTTTGGCACACGATTTATGATGGTGGCTGAGAGAGCGGCTATCTTCGTGTAACTTCAACTTCAAGGTAAGTGTGTGTTTGTCATTCCAGTTTTGTAACTCCAGGGTCACCTGTTGTGTCCGCAGGTGTGTTGCACTTTGCACGGCCAGTGTTCATGTAAAAACCGGTTTGACAGGCTGGGTGCCTTTTATACCCAGGGAGGCCGACTCTCGTTTCCAAGTAAGGCAAAAACTAAAATGTCTGCCTCTCCTTAATAACCTGTTAGGGGGCATCTCAGAAGCTTTCTGAAATATAACTTTGCCGTATTTTTTTTTTCAATCTCAACAAAAAAGCTTTTTAACTTGCATTGTCAGCTTTAAGCTACTGATGCTCTGGTGGTACACCAGAAGTATACACATGCCCCCTATCACGTGACAAGCGTATCTAAAACCTGGTCGAATCCGGAGAGAAATAATAACTCGGAAACGACGTACTAGACAATAATACATTATTACTTCAGGGACTTTGACATCCGGGATATTTCAGACACAGTCGACTCTAATTCGACGTTATACTGAGATACTCGAGCTCTCATAAAGCAGCATTAACCAGTCACGACCGGAAACCTTAGACGTTTGCGCCTGCGCTTTGGGGAGATCAAATGTCGCGTGATAGACTGATACACTTGAAAAGAAAAAAAAGAATGCAGTATTTCCTGGTTCGCATATGGAAATAATCATGTTATCATTTTAATATGATATTTCTATAATTGTTTTCTATTGTATATTGATGTGAATGGCCCTTAGCACCTAGGTTAAATTAGAAACGCGTCCGGTTACTAAACTTGTTAAACGGATACACATTTTAACTTTAATAAATCTAATAATATTAACGTATAAGGAAATCGGTGCAGTCATTTTACATGTAATAGAAAATTGAAAAAAATCATTGGACAACATAACATTTAATTGATATAATATAAAAGATGGTTTGAGTGTAAAATCGAGTTTGGTTGGTAAACAATTCTTTAATCTCGCTAAAGATCAATTTCAACGTTTCGGATTCATACAGGATATGACAGCGACACAGTTTGTAGGGGAATAATTTGGTTTGGTTTATTTTGTATTACGTCCTATTAACAGCCAGCCAAGGACGTGCAAGATTTTGGAGGTGGAGGAAAGACGAAGTACCCGGTGAAAAAAACCAACTACCTACGGTCAGTACCTGGCAACTGCCCCACATGGGATTCGAACTAGCAACCCAAAGGTGGAGGGCTAGTGGTAGAATGTCGGAACAACTTAACCACTCGGTCATCGCGACCCTTGTACGATAATAATCAGGTTTTGCATATACTAAGTCTATCCGACACAAGAGAATAACATACATAAATGTACACGTTATGCCGCTTACTACTCATACAATACCATTACGTATACATACTGTAGCAAAAGTCTGTTGTGTATTGTCATTTATGGATTTACCACGAAAATAAATACAATACAGTTGGATGGCAAACGTACATACGTGCTCACTGCTTGGTAATCCTATTTAGCATAGTGTCAACATACATTCGAATATCGTTATTTCGAAGGCGATGGAACTGTGGGAATGCTTCGAGTTATCCGAAGATTCGAGTAGCGTGAGTTATGTCATACGTGTTCACTGCTTGGTAATCATATTTAGCATAGTGTCAACATACATTCGAATATCGTTATTTCGAAGTCGATGGAACTATGTGAATACTTCGAGTTATCCGAGGATTCGAGTAACGTGAGTTTAAATACTAGTGTAAAGCTTGGCCGGCACCGAAAACATACTTAGAATTATAAACTTTATTTATTTTTCAACAATTATGAAACAAGCTTTACAACTTATATTAATCACTCTTGTTGGTCCGGATATTAGCGCGCGAGGGGTCTTATTGTGGGAGGAAACCGGAGTACCCGAAGAAAACCCACGTGGTCGGGCAGGTGACCCCATGCCTTTTCACGTCCGATCGGGGAATCGAACCCCGGCCGCCTTGGTGAAAGGCAAGTGCGCTATCCACTGCACCACCTGACCACCCATACTTCGAATTCACTTCGAATTTAACGATGTCTTCGAGTTATATGGGTTCGAGATAACGAGGTTTGGCTGTACTCACTTTGTTATAATCACAATTTAGCACAAAACCTTATTTAAAGGCCCAATATACGTAACTTCAGGAAATTTTTCGGGATTCTGAAAAATTCCGAAATAAAATCCAGTTGATAACCATGCAAAAATAAGCCTAAAACGAAGTAAACCTGGTCGGTAACTAACAAGAAACTCTTGACAAAAAAATCGAAAGAATTGAAAATAGTTCAGGTGGGGCCCACTTCAACAACAAACCGAAGGTAAATGTAGAAGACGGTTCAAAATGGACGCGTGTTTACAAACAGCGTGTTTCAACTGCTGCCGTACCGGTAACCGCGAAATAATTCATATTGAATATTGCTGATGTCAGTTAATCTTAACTAAATCTGTAAATATAATAAGTTATTAGGCTTAATTTTCGCTTCACGTTTTGCCGAAAGTTACGTATATTGGGCCTTAAAACAATGTTGAATTGGCACACTCACAATACCTATATAATTACTGCATCTAATGCGATACACAGAAACAGTCATCAATGCTGTTTAAGTGCATTTGATTGGAAATGAAAATGACTTTCCTGTGTTATTGTAAAATTGCCAATCACGAGATGTACTTAAAATATATGACGGGGAAATGTGGTGATCAGTTGTAATAATTCCTGCAAAATCCCTGTTTTAACTTTTAATTTACAGTAATGAAGGCCCCAATTATATTTTGTAACATAACGTTGCCCCAATTAAACTATTCTGCACAGACACAAATATCATATCGAAAGCAAGACGAAGCATATTTTTATCGATAAACATATTTTTATCGATAAAGCTTCTTAGGTCTTATTTGAATTGATCCATAATTATAACATTGGAAATTTGTATCAACAACAATGGCTCAATTTATTCAAAAGTACCTGTAATATAAATATTTGATTAGGCTATTTTTCTGATTCAATAAAATAACACTGCCCTTTATATCGATCGCGACCTTATTGATGTTCATCGTCGTATGAACATTTTTATCGATCGCGGAGATTGAGTTAAGACAATGCTAATCGTATTTATACAATGTAGCATTGTTACACCTATTGATGTTCATCGCCTTATGAACAATTGTTCATGAGTATTTTCAATATCAATATATGATTAGACAATTGTTGTATTCACTAAAATATTATTTCCATTTTATCGATCGCGTCGATTTAGTTATGAATCTTTAACCGTATTTATACAATGTAGCATTGTTACACCTTATTGATGTTCATTGCCGTATGAACAATTGTTCATGAGTATTATAAAAAAAATTGGTTAGACAATTTTTGTATTCACTGAAATAATATCTCCCTTTTATCGATCGCGTCGATTTAGTTATGAATCTTTAACCGTATTTATACAATGAAGCATTGTTACACCTTTTTGTTGTTCATTGCCGTATGAACAATTGTTTAACAGTCGTCGGCTATACGTGAACAGTGAACCGGGAATGGTTTATGGTTCCTTGAATAACAATGACCATTTGTATTGATTCAACGAGTCTGTACTTAAAATAAATAGTGAAGTTGATAGGTAATCAATCATGATGTTAAGCTAAACATTCCGTGAACCATTTTGATTATTGTCAACAACAAAACGGACATAATTACGAGGGATATATTTCAACGCTCATAGGAATAAACACATAGAGGTAAAGAGTCCCTGTTGCCGTGTACGCCTCCATGTCTTTGTAAAATGAAAAATATCATATTTCATATCATAAATATTTTGTTGGTATATTGTTAATAACCGAATCAAATGGAACAGGACAACAGGTGGGCGAGTCCCACGTGCATACATGTAGTTATAGCTCAGTTGCGTCATAATAGAACGTGAGCGTTCATATCGCACATGTAATACAGTTAGACATACATGCAGTATGTAGGTGGTACAGGAACATATGCATATATTGTAAAACGATGCTAAGCTAAAAAAATGTACAAAAATTGCAGTTTTCAAAATGCGTCTGACATTCTTCTGGGGGCGAGGGGGGGGGGGGTGGACTTTGCTGTAAGTTAGATAGATCGAGAAGTTCGAATCTTTGAAGTTTAAGTTTATCAAAGTCTGTTACCTCATTATTCACGTGTTCTGGTTATGTTGGCAAAGCAATAATTAATTACTGACCAGAAATATAGGCAAAGCATACAAAATGAGCTAGCGTTCTCTTTTGGAGGATGATTGGATAGCATAGCATATATACATGTCCTTCATTCAAGCATAGTGAGGCTTGTTATATGACCCGACACCAAACGGGTTTGGAGTGAGGTAGCCCGAATTCGCACTGGCCCCGACACCATATCTGGTTTGGGCCACACCAGACATCTATATGTCAAAATGTCCAAGTCTGGTGTTAGTGCTAGAGGAAACTCGGGCTAGGAGTTATATAGTCTGTCCATGTTCGTCCGGTCCCGTTCCGTCCCGATTTTATCTTGGTCGCCATGACGTTTCAGTGTTCAAAGGTCACGACCAAGGTCAAGTTAGGTAGCAGTCTTTAAACTCATTATCTAGTTTTATAAAAAAAAAATAACGCAAACTTGCAATAGTCGACGAATCTTTAACAGTCGAACACAATTTGAACCCTCAATCTTGGCGTGCCGAAAACCGTTCTCTCGTTTTTTTAGGCACAACCTTTTCAACTTTGTTTCATCTGGTCATGTATCAGTGAACCGGATATAAAAAAGGTCATAGTTCATAAACATCATTAAGGATGATCGTACCACCATCAAACCTGTACTGACGACCCGAACATGTTTCTGGCATGACCACAGGGACATGATAATTTGTTACAGCTAGATTTGGACCTAAACTAATGTATTCAGAATAATTTTACATTGATGTATTTTGGGTAATTTATATTTTTGTGGGGTTTAGATCAATCTTTAAAAATGCCCCCTCTCAATGATCATCAAGTCTAAAGAATGGAAAGCTTGCAGGGCCAAAAAATCAACTTCACATAACTTTCTTTTATCACATAACTGACCCGTTCAGTCATGTAATACGGCCATGTCATAAAAATGGTATTACACTCGTGAAATAACACTATATAATAAATATTGTGACGTCATAAACAAATCACGTCTTCAGGACGTCATATGATTGTCTCGGTAGTGAAAATCGTACCGTCACAGAAGAAATCTGCCTTTCTTATAGAGAATTAATTTGAGAGTTTTTGTGTATTTTCTCATAAATATAGGTTATGTGATAAATAGAATCTTGCACTCGTGTCAATGTAATATGGAATTTATTAAACGCGTTAAATAATTTAATATATCACTCGCCTAAAGGCTCGTGACATATCAAATTATCTAACTCGTTTAATAAAATCAATATTACACCAACACTTGTGTAAGATCCTCTATGTATTAAAACTCACATTTCTAGTTGTTGTACAAAAAAAACACTTGGTACTGTTTTTTTTTTTATCATTATTTTTCAAACCTCCTACATACACATCAACTGTACATGTGTTCTTCTTCCGATGACATAGTCTCAATTTTCTCCAAAACAAGCAAAATTTCCTATACGGACAACGCAATCCCTAGTATCGACTTGCGCATAATGATCGACAGAACGATTGAATACGGGGTAATTTCAATGTCAAAACAAAACAATATTATCTTAGAAAAATCTTTCGGGAAGAATCATTTTTCGTTAGATAAATGCAAAGTTAAAGATCGAAGTAGATACGATTTAACATTTTTATTATTTTTTTAAATCATTTGTTTACTATCTTAAAGGACCCTTCCTTAAAATAAATTGCGCATTGCATGTAAACGTTTTGATAACTCTGATTTCAGCTGATACCGTTTATGTTTGACATTGAACCTGGCATGTTTTCTATTCTGTAGCCTTATCGTTTTGAATTTCTTTTTTGAGGGTAGAAGATATACATTTGGTTTGGTTTGGTTTATTTTGTTTAACGTCCTATTAACAGCCATGGTCATTTAAGTTTAATTTTACTTCTAAATTCATAAATTAAAGGTGTTTTACGCACCAGACCCTTCTGCTTTCTACATTAGTTTATTAATTTTTGGTTCCCACCTTTTGGCCCCTAGCATCACTGAAGAGTCCTGGACGAAACAGCTGTATGGTGCAGTTTAATTCATTTGTTCGCCATGCTGTATCTATTACTAAATTTAAAAGGTGCAGCATTTGTGTATGCTACGTCATCCTTAAGGACGTGACAGGTTTTGGAGGTTGATGAAAGCCGGATTACCCAGAGTAAAACACCGACCTATGGTCAGTACCTGGCAACTGCCCCACTTGGGATTCGAACTCGCAACCCAGGTTGGAGGGCTAGTGGTAGAATGTCGGGACACCTAACCACTCGGTCACCTCCCCCCTCCCCGAACGAAATTAGAAGATATACAAGATTCACTGGGATTTTATTCGTTTTTGATTTTCAAAAATGTGTTTCTACCCCCCTTTTTACATTTATTTAGATTTAAAGAATCCACTAAGCTTTAGAATCCCGATTGGCATGCCCATGCAGATACATGAAATAAAATGGTCTACGTGGCGAAAGCATAACCGTCAAGCGCACGTGGGCTGTAACATTGTTATCGATTTTTCTATGATATTTTACTTTTCTAAGGATCACATTGACTGCACAGGGCATTAGTGTGTATAGGTAGCATTCGGAGTACCTCCGTGGTAGCCTTTTCGGAGTACCTCTCATCTGTACATATACATGTAGCTTGTTGGATTACCTCTGTGGTGGCCAATTCGGAGTACCCCTAGTGTTAGCCAATACGGAGTACCTCTGATCTGTACATGAAGCCTGTTGGATTACATCTGTGGTGGCCAATTCGGAGTACCTCTGTATAACGGGGGTGTCCTATGATATATAATTGATATATATTGGAGGGACGAATTCAGTTTTATTTTCATGACGGAGCAGACGACATATATATAAGTTTTTCTACGTGACGTGCAGATTGTTACACTGACTATGCTGATGAAACGTAAGTACATTCAGTTTGTTTTGAATTATCTAGTTTTTGCTCTACGTTTGAAATTTAAACTTGTGCATGATAAAACGAGTTTTAAACATCTTCTCTTGTCAATTGACATTTGTTAAAGGCCCAATATACGTAACTTTCGGCAAAACCTGAAGCGAAAATAAAGCCTAATAACTTTTTATATTTATAGATTTAGTTAAGATTAACTGATATCAGCAATATCCAAGATAAATTCCTTCGCGGTTACCGGTACAGCAGCAGTGTAAACACGCGTCCATTTCGAACCGTCTTTTACCTTCGGTTTGTTGTTGAAGTGGGCCCCACCTGAATTATTTTCAATTCTTTGGATTTTTTTTTGCCAAGAGTTTCTTGTTAGTTACCGCTCAGGTTAACTTCGTTTTAGGCTTATTTTTGCATGGTTATCAACTGGATTTTTTTTCAGAATTTTTTAGAATCACGAAAATTTCCCTGGAGTTACGTATATTGGGCCTTTAAAACGAGTTTGGATTTAGATCTATTCTGTTCCTTGCATTACTAGTGAGCTCTGCAAGTACAGAACATATGTACGGGACTGGGTTTTCCGTTACTGGTGTTCAGGTGGTGCAGTGGATAGCGGACTTGCCTTTCACCAAGGCGGTCGCGGTTCGATTTCCAGATCGGGCGCGAAAAGGTGTTGGGTCACCTGCCCGACCACGTGAGTTTTCTCCGGTTACTACTGTTTTCACTTCCAATAAGAACCCTTATGTTTATTTTTTTAATCTTCCATTAAATTTTTACTACATGTTCTATGATTATGAATGATAACGATTTGAAAAAAAAATTGAACAAGATATGTCGGGAAAGCTTGTTTTAAAAAGTCAATTTGAGAAATTTTGAGGAAAAAAGATTATATATTAAGCTGACGAGGCTTTCGCAAAATTGTGAAAGTCATTTAGCTGAGTTGATTTATAGTACAGTGGATTCCGCTTAATATCACCACTTTTGATATTACATTCCTCTTTATATCATGTTTTTCCCAATCACCATTTTCCCTTCATTATAATCTATGAAATATTATTTGGTTAATATAATTGATTTTGAGGTTGATATCATGTTTGTTTTTCACAAAACACATTGAATATCCCCAAAAATATGTCATTTTCATTGATTTTAGATACAACCTTTTACAAAATATTGCATAGAAAAAAATACAAAAAAATGAGTTTTTAATGAAATAATGTTATATATAGATTGAAACATCTTCATATTTAGCTTTCTTTTAGGTATGGAGATTGGAAATGCACTAGATTTATTATAATAACATGTTTCTCTTAATGTCACATTCCTGTTAATATCATGTATAAAGAGGAATGCATTGTATAACTATAAAAGTTGTTTCAGTCACTGATTACATTTTTTTTTTATATAAAGACTAACTTCCGCTTACATTTATTTCCTATTGTAAGTTTATTCATTTGGAAAAACACTGTAACCGTAACATGATATACAAAAGTCTTTTATAAAAGTCACTTAATGGTCCGTTTTATATGCATGCCGACAATGTAACAGACTCATATATAAATTATATTATGTGGGAAACATTTGAGTAAACCGACAGATGATAGTACAATTGGGAATTCTAAAAGCTAATATTTCTATATGTACAGATATCGGTGATTTATTGTGACTGTTTAGATATAATATACTTGGTTCATTATTTTATTGATAGAACTGTCTGTACAAATATCGTTCTATGAAATAGAACAATATGACATCTATAAAGCTGACAAACCAAATACTGGTTAGCTTAACACGTAGTAGATACAAATATGATGATGGATAATTTCTTTATATATGGAAGAACTGTACATCTTCATGTTTACTGATATGTT
This sequence comes from Mimachlamys varia, assembly GCA_947623455.1. Classification (NCBI taxonomy): domain Eukaryota; kingdom Metazoa; phylum Mollusca; class Bivalvia; order Pectinida; family Pectinidae; genus Mimachlamys; species Mimachlamys varia. The sequence goes on from OX392544.1 coordinate 26,972,416, forward strand.
CAAATCTACAAGTTAGTAATGTGTTATTCGCTTCAAAAGTGTGTTATTAAGTTAAAACAAAATACCGAAGCGTCAACAAAACCATAAGCAGAACTCAAAATCGATAATGTATTACGGAAGCCGGTTGGTGCCACATGAAGTAAACTTTTTTTATGTCGTAATTACGACTTAGCTATCTCGTAATTATGAGATAGCTAAGTCGTAATTACGAGATAACTTAGTCGTAATTACGAGATAACTAAGTCGTAATTACGAGATAACTAAGTCGTGATTGCGAGATAACTAAGTCGTTATTACGAAATACTAAGTCGTAATTACGACATAAAACATTACTTCATGTGACACTAACCGGCTTCCGTACATAATATGGAAGAAAGGAAAGATTGCCTTGAAAACGTACAAGAGAAATATACCAGGGCTTTTATTCATGAAACCGTTCTCATGCTCAATTGTGGATTCTGTGCTCAAGCCAGCTTTCTTGAAACTCACTTGAATCATGTCGAAGAATCAAAAAGTTATTGTAAATGTTGAAAACACCTTTCGACTTCATGTCTCTTCAACTTTTTACCAAAACTTTGACAAAATTAGATTGTTTAAATGATTTATAGCCATAACAAAAAATACGACTTGAGCACAGAATCCATGCTTGAGCATGAGAACGGTTTCATGAATACGGGCCCTGGTCTTCAACAACAAGAAGCGTCTTTTTCATCGACGGCGCCCACCATATAAATCAAGATCAGATCAAAGTAAATGTCATGACCTCAAAGTGAGAACGGAGGCATCATTCCCAATCACAACAAATAGACATACTAATGAGCATATTAAAAATTCGTTGGACTTTGGTTGGCCGTGGTGGCCGTGTGGCCAAGTGTGTCCCAACATTCTGCCACTAGCCCTCCACCTCTGGGTTGCGAGTTGAAATCTCACGCAGGGCAGTTACCAGGTGCCGACCATAGGTAAAGGTTTTTCTCCGGGTACTCCGGTTTTCCATCACATCCGAAACCTGGCACGTCCTTAAATGACCCTGGCTGTTAATAGGACGTTAAACAAAATAAACCAAACCAAATCGTCGGAAATTAAATATCATGCGATTCATATATTGAAACTTGTTCGTGATTCAAATGCTTTTCAATATGAGTTTTAATTATATTTTAGGTATCTCCAAGGCTGTATTGAAGATGTGTCCGTGGTATTACGTCACCTATATAACACTGTCTTTACAGTTATACCCACTTGGAGCGAAAATGGAACAATATATTCAGCTACCAACAAATGTGTACGTGGGCGACCCAGAATCATACAATAGCACACCTAACTTTGAACAGCTTATTGGGAAAACAATCATGGACGTCCAGTACCAATTTCAGTGTCATGCACGCCGAAGACAAACAAAACAACCCGATACGGAAGACAGAGTGTCTAATATGCTGATTGATGGAAGAAAGAAAAGACGAGTTAATATACATTTAGTATCTACGTGTAATTATACTGATGATAGTAAGACGAAAATAGTGGATGCGTTACTGCCAGCTGACATGCGGATGGACACAGACCACTGTCTGGGTGCTATGCTGTCAAGTCACGAATGCATCAACGCTACAGCTACAGTGCCTGTGGAATATTCAGGACTTTGGGAACGTTTTGCCGCCTTATTTTGGAACAATGGCGACCTCAAAATCACAGACATCGCTTTTGTAACGGTAATCTCACCTGAATCATTTGGCAACAAGCGCACAGTGGCACTTCCGGAACCAACGACTGACCTGCGTATAACGGCTTCCGGTAGGTGGATTATGTATTTACCTCCATTTTATCTTCTCTCTCCCAAGTCGCTTATAATGATTATACCAGGGTTAAATTCTTATACCGGGGTTGTTTTTAAGGACTTGGATTATTATTTTATTAACATTTGGCCAAGGATTTTGATCCGTATAGTCATTCATGCGTTGGCTTATTAAAAAGTATAAACGTATTGAAAAAACGACTCATGTCCATACTCTTATCTGAACTTTGAATTGCAAAGTCATCTTTATATACATATTTTTGTTGTTGTTGTTGTCAATCTGATTAAAGTCATATCTTGATCTCCGCACCGTTCCATAAACTCTGACAACATCCCATAGGAGGAGGGGGGGGCATATTCTGGTGACCTTTTGTTTAAGCCAATCAAATTACCGCTTACAGCATCTTTGGAATGAATGTTGTTGGGCAAAAAAAGCTTGCATAATACTATCAGTGTTTTTTTCATTTCGTTATAAAAATGTAATGTGCAATGTTGTGACGAAATTAATAGCTGCAGATGTCAGCAAAATTAGTGATTTGTATTTTTATCAAATCGTGTTGTTGTTGTTTCGCCGTCTTTTTTGTTTTTCTTTTGTTGCTTTTGTAATTTTTGTTTTGGTATTGTTGTTCTACAACTGTATTACGTTGCCCATTAAAAAGAAATTGGTGCAATAGAAACATGCTTTACTTACATTTACAAATTCCCACCCCCGACTTTTTTTAATCATTTAAAGCAGTCAGTCTTAAATTGGACTAATAGTCGAGATACATATTTTTGTATCATTCCTGAAAAAATACTTTCTTATAAAATAACTGTCATTCCCTCATATGAATGAAAGAATGGGATTAGCGGCCAAGATCAATAGTTTTTGTTTCATTCCTGAAAATTATTTTTGTTATAAAATTTGAAAATTACCCAGGAATGAAAGATTACAAAATAAATCGAATTTCCTTGTTGCTGTACTTGGTTTTGGTCCTTTATTTTCCGTGTCGTGTAGGTACGGCGTAACCACGTTGTACCTGCTGCCCCGGTTACATGATCGTAGGAGGCGACTTAATTTTGAACCTTACCCTTTCTCTTCTCTCTAACAGCTATTTAAACAATGATTGTTTATTACTTATATTAACATTTTGATATAATAATTGTGCCTTGTTCGAACAGTTTTGGAACAAAACATCAAGTAGAGACAACAATGTAATTGATAGCGTCACAATAAAATTGGATGACGTCACAATAGAAATTGATGACATCACAATAGTTAAGGATTAACTTTCTATTTTGTTTAGGATAACCTAAACAAAATAGAAAGTTTATCCTTATATTTACAGAATCTTTCTGTGAAATGTTCGTAACTATTTTGTTCATTATAGTCCAATCTTCGGACAAAGATTTCATTTTAAAACTAATAAACGTGGGAATGGTTCAATAAATGTAACAGCATGAAATTTGCAATCTCCGCCCACGTTTATTGTTGGTGACGTCACACAAGTGTGTTTCAAACTGTATGATTTGCATAGCTCGGCCTACATGTATTGTTGTCGACGTCATAGAAATTTGTCACGTGTTTGAGTACAGTTATGCGATGATAATGATAGTCTGTTGAGCAATTGATATCGAGTGAATGTCAGTGTAGACTGTAAATATAAATTAATAACGACACAATAGCATTTACGCAAACAATTTACAATAAAAGGATGCAGCGCAAATGTTAATTTTTTTTCGAAATTTCACGGACCTGTCCCTTCTGAGAATCCATTTTTTAAAACTAATATTAATTTAAAAAATTGGATTCCCACCTTTTGGCCCCTAGCATCACTGAAGAGTACTAAGAGGACGAAACAGCTATATGAACCATTTTTTTTTTCGACATACTGTAACTGTTACAAAATTTAAAACGGGCAACATGTGTGTGTTCTACGTCATCTCTGAGTTATTTCGAACTGACTTTGAACAGCAAATCTCGTGTAGACAATGATGAAATTGATGACCTTTTAATAGTGATTGATGACGTCACAAAAGAAAAAAAGCCAGTACAGTCTTATAATAATGTATTGCATTATAATGGAAGGATGCAGAACAGATGTAAATATTGCTGTTTTTATCTCATCGTTACATCACAATTAATTGTGTAAACGTATTGTGGACTTTGTATCTGCATTGACTTCAGCCTTCGACTGGAGTTAGTTTTAAATCGATTTTACCCTTGAAGGCTGATGGCGGGAACGTCTCAGATTACATCACCGGAACAAAAGTACAAAACAAATTCAAAAGAATCGAAATAATTCGGTCGTGAATTTTTTATAATTGTTTAGGTTTATCTTTAATGGCTGGGATAGTTTGATGAAAGAAATATTGAAATCATAATGAATGAAAAGTGTCCATATTGCAATGAAATATTTAACGAACATGGAGCGTGACAAAAATTGGCTTTGTTTACCCTAGTTACGCTTGTATTCTCGTGATAAAGACGAGATACTATTTTAATTATGTATTCCTGGACCCATTGTCAAGAATAGCATTTATTGTTATATAACAGAGGTGACCTGATCACTGCATATTGATATACTACAATGACGTAACACTGGCGTACTTGGTTCGCGTTGGCCGTGAGTCATACCTTAATGAAGATTTGTTATGAACTATTATTTAACATGTTTTGCAAGATTTTGACACCTAGATTAAGTACTCTATGCAAATGTATGTATTATACACATACGACATGTATAAAGTGTACGAATTAATTTTGAAACTGGAACTGTATTTTGTCTTTTTTATTGTTATATTGTTGCTGTGTTCTCGAACGGAAGTTTTCTATAAAAATTCAACTATATAAAACATACAAAGGTAAGGCAGTAGCTGTCCTCAACGATTAGAAAACAACATTTTGGCAAATTTTATATTTTCTAAACATCACCTTTAGGATGTGTCTTTGCTAATTTGGTAGGACCTTCGGCGTCCGATCAGCCGAAGGGATTTTATGCTACATTACGCATTTAAATCTAAAATTGTTTCATGTTTTATGTATATTCTGTTTATGTGATGTAACGTGTATTTGATGTGTCTTGATAAAGGGGCGGATAGCCATGAAAATTTGACAATTTATTTGTCCGTACTGTCGTTATTACTTCCACGATCATATATCTATTTCTAGTAATACGCATCCAACGAACATTTGTTTGTTAGGATCATACCGTCGATATTACTTACTGGACCATATAATTGTAAGGAATGATATATATAATTCATTTAAGGATTGTACGTCATTTTTCTTGCATATACGGTAGTTTGCCCGCAGTTGGCAATGAACATATTCCATGGTGCATGTTAGCGCTCCATAGTAAATATGTTCGTTGCCAACTGCGGGTATACAACCGTATACGCAGTCAAAATGAGGTACACTCCCTATAATTACATCATTAATAATGTTTAAATACTATACATGGATCATGTACGCAGAATCAAACATTCGATGTTGGTTGCTACGATGGTAACCACGACAACCGTGTCTGCTAAGACAAACTAATCCCAGTGAATCTTCTTCGATATATTGGTAAATTTAGAAAATACGCAATGAACAACATTTTTCTTCATTTCTATCAGCATTTCTGGCATTTTGAACATACTAATTCACTTACAACGGTCGCTATGTACACGCATTGACACAATACTGGTCTGGTAGTGACGCGGTCGAACGTCGCAACAGAAAGTAGCCATTTTTGCATTACTGTCAAATTAAGAATTTCGAATGTCCATCAATTAAATTAGAAGTTAACCAGTATAAATTTCTTGTATCCCAAATGTGTTTCACTTTTGTTGAAAGAACCAAGCAATGACTGTCATCGAATACGTTACGCTCTTAAACGTGAACGGCGCCATATTTGAAACAGAAATCAATCCGCCAAGCCTGTTTGGGTATACGCTAATTTATACGCAGTCAGAGTTTACTAAGCTGATGAAGGGAGAGATGTAAATATTTATAGCGATTCATGAAATATGTTCAGAAAACCAATGGTATTATGCCTGCTGAATGTTAAAAAATTATATCTTTCCTTAACTGTTTTTCTTTGTTTTGGTGTCTGATCATTTATTTAAATAATGATTCAAGGTTCTTATTTAGCGTTTGATCACGACCTTAAAGGTCGTCACAATGCGGTTCAAAAATTAGTATCTGTAGTTATAGGGCCTTAGCAACCAATCAATATCGTTCTCAATTCCCCGCGGAGCATAACACCGGTGCTGCCATTTCGGCACTCACAGCTAGTATTCTACAATTTTTAGAACTGCGCAACCACATACTCATTTACAGCCATGAAGACTGGAACACGCGGAGTAAGGTATTTTGCTCAAGGATACAACACAAGTGTCGTGGCCAGGACTCGAACTCGCAATTCATCGTTTACACCACTAGACCACCGTGTGTATTCAAAGAGAAAAAATCACGGGCAAGCTATATCCTTGCCGTGCCAATATTGACAACTGCAATTACCGACAAAAAGTTTAAGGATGGATGCAACTTTTTTTTTGTTGACTATAGTTGAGATCAATGTTTTCTCAAAGAAAACAATAAAGAATACCGAAGCGTCAATGAAACCATAATCCGAACTCAAAATCAATTAAACTAGGGGCAAAATAGAAAAGAGGAAATATTTACACGGAGGCCATTGTTAAAGTACAAGAGAATAAGACCAGGTGTTTCGGAAGAGTAACCGTCTTCTGCTTCATCGATGACACTCACCATGCAAATCTTGGTTCATCCATTTAAACAACAAGTCTTCAAAATAAGAACCGAGTCATCATTGTCAATCACAACAAGTAAACACAAATGAGCATACCCAAAAACGTCAATCTTCCTATCACACAAAGATACAGAATATTTCTCAATGAGGCAAAGATGGCGACCATAAAACTTGCCCTTAGTTCTGATCAACCTGCTTCTCACGAACCATGTAGCGTGCCATTGTCCAAGATATACTTGTACTTAGTTTGATAAAAATGTGTTAGCGAATGAAGTTGCTAAAATCTAGATATTTAGAGCAAACCCTAGAATAATGAATCAATGCGACATGTAGGTTGGAGAAGCAAATATGTTACATCTTGTTTATTTCTTTTGTCTTCTTCAAGATTTTCTGTTTGTTATTTTCCATTCAGATTCGGATATAGGTTGAACATTAACTCAAAACTGATAGGTCCAAAGAAAAGTAAGTCAAAATGATTATGCGTTTAAAGATCCCCACAATATTAAGCGTCAACATGGCCATAATACGATTTTATAATGGATGAAACCATGGCCAACTATGAATAAAGGGACTTTTGTCATAGGTACAAAACGAATAGGACCAGGTGTCCCGATTAGGTAAGCGTTTTCTGCTTCATAAACGACAACTGCCATGCTTTCTGGGTATTGAGCTAATAATGTCTGGTCCTCAAAATGAGAAGGGATGTAGTAGCAACAGAACAAAACATCATAAAGCACACTTACGTGCATACAATATAGATAAACGAAAATAAACATATTTATTTTACAACATGTATGAAACAAGTTATCCAACTTTTACTAATCTCTCTTGTTGACCTGGGTGTAAGCGCGTGGTGGAGATGGTGACGGTCAAATTGTTGGACATCCTCGATATCTGGGAGTTACGATCACCTACGCTATCTACAACCCTGGTATTTGTCATGGTAACACTGGAGGCACGCTAAGTTAAAACAAACCCTGACCAATCGCTAGGCTGCAATCGCAACTGCCTTTTTTACCAGTAGGTTCTTTGATGAACATCAAAGGGTCGAACCAGCCTTCTTGTCTCATCAAAAAGGTTGCGGACACCGAGCCTTCAGTTTTGCCATGATATATTCCATGTGTGTAGAGAGCGTAGGTGATCGTAATCCATGGGTATCGAGGATGTGTGTGGGAGGAAACCGAAGAACATTAAAATAACCCGTGTACAGCTTAAATATAAGCATGAAAATTGGCATGTTTCCCATAAAACGGAAATCATAAAAAGTAGACACCATCATACACATTAGCAAACCATATTTTGTAATTTTGTCCGTCAGTAGTCGGCGTCTACGCTGGAGTCAAGTTATCCGGAGCACTTTTAATTATGAATGCCAGTAGCCAATTTATTGTGTTAAAAACCCACATGCCAACACCATGGCTTGTCTATGGGTCTGGACGTTTTAATGATGATTTGTCGCACGACAGTCAAAATTAGATAACCCAAACTGATAATTGACACCACACTTAAGTTATTTTATCTCTTAGTGGCGTATTTGTTTGTCAACACGTTAGAAATGATGCGTTTAATACGATTATGACTTATATGAGTGAATGTTTCTCCTCCTGACTAACGCATCAGTGCAATGTAACTTAAAAGCTTTATACGAATTTATGAATATGCTCTAAATCAATAAAGTTTACGTTTAGAAATAAGTATAGTACCTGATGACTCGAAATCAAACTTGAATGTTATATTTTTTAGTCCCGCTATGAAATGTCCGGGGGGGGGGGGGGTGCATATAGCGTAGCGTTTCCAATGTCCATCCAGTCGCTTTCTGTCCCATTCAGATTTAACATAAGCAAATAACAAGCACATACCATTTTTAATGTTTGACAGATGTTTATTAACTTTCATACAAAAGTCGTACTCGATATATAAAAAAGACTTAACCATCGCAATTGAACATAAGCATATAGCAACCTCATTCGCTAACACATTTTTATCAAACTTCATACAAAGGCCAAGTACCAGTATATCTTGGACAATGGCATGTTACATGGTTCGAGAGATGCAGGTTGATCAGAACTATGGGAAAGTTTTATGGTCGATTTTGAGTTCGGATTATGATTTTGTTAACGCTTCAGTATTCTCTAATTTATTTTGCTAGGGTCAATGCCAAAGTTACACGTGCTAATATAAAATAACTTCACCATTCTTTTTTAACATTAACATATGGCAACTTTATTCGTTAACACATTTTTATCAAACTTATCTTATACATTGTAGTGTTCCTGAGTCCCAAGGTCACGCTTGCTATATGTAAACAACTGATCATCCCGATTCAGTATAAACAAAGAGCAACTTCAATTTTTTTACAGATGTTTAATCAAACTTTATACAAAGGTTAAGCACATTGTTATATTTCAAGTTTCAAAGGTCAATGTTGCTATTTATAGAAAAATCATCAAAACACTTAGTAACTTCATTTTTTCACGAGTTTTGAACAAACTTTATACACAAGTCAAATATGGGTATGCCTCTGAAATCCTTGTGCTTCAGGGAACCAAGGTCAAGGCCAAGGTCAAGGTAACGTCACAGTTGCTATATATAAAAATCATCAACTAATTCAATGTTGTCACTATAGCTGCTTCATTTCTTATTGGATTCTGCTGAAATTTTTATACTCAGAACACATCTTTGTCTCATTGAGATATATTCTGTATCTTTAAGTGATATGACATTGACGTTTTTGAGTATGCTCATTAGTGTGTTAACTTGTTTGTGATTGAAAATGATACTCGGTTCTCGTTTTGAGAACTTGGTGTTTACTTGGACGTGACAAAAATCTACATGGCGGGTGTCGTCGCTGAGGCAGAAGATGTTTACCCTTCCGGAATACCTGGTCGTATTCTCTTGTGCTTTAACGAGAGTCTCCATTCCATGTCAATCTTTCCTTTGTTTCTATGTTGCCTCTAGTTTAATCGATTTTGAGTTCGGATTATGATTTTGTTGACGCTTTGGTATTCTCTGATTGTTTTCCATGGCCCTGCCATAACATACGAGGCATGATGTATATTCTTTGCCCATGTCCATCCTGTCTCGTCACATCCCCTTGCGTCCTGTCACGTCGCGTCCTGTTACATGGCGTTTTGGGTGGTGGGATTGCCGGGGCATTCATGTCGTATTAACTTTTTTAGTTTTCATCGAAATCACTTTGTTTTTATGAAGTGCTGTTTTTTGTTTTTTTTTTAATGATTTTTTTAATGTTGTCTTAATGTTTTTCACACCGACATAAACACACACCAAGACAATTTTAAACCTGCACATAATTTTACCATATCCACAAATACCCAAAACAGACCGTCAAACACCAAAAGCCAAAACAACAGACTTACATTTTCCAACACCCAGACAAAAACCTACACGTACACTGATCTGCATCCACATACACTTTTCCACATCCACATAAACTTATCTACATCAGCAAACACCCAGACAAAAGCCTACACATCAACTAATCCACACCCTCAACCACTAATCCAGCGTCCAATCATATCGACAAAATCTTCACTCAAACTCATCCGCATCAACATCAATTAATCCACATCTCCAAACACACAGAACAACCTACACACAAAATAAACCACAATCTAAAACACTAATCTGCATCAACATACACTACTCCATATCCACATAAACTAATCCACATACCCAGACAAAAGACTACAAATTAACTTCCCCTTATTCACAAAAACTCCTTCGCAAGCAAACGTACTCTCACAATAACCAAGTCAAACCCATATAAACCCAGTCATGCGTGAAGTGTAATCAACCGTAGTTTTCTTTCCACGAAAAGGTTTTTCTCATCTGTAATACTGTAAATCACTTATATTTAGTGAGGTATTTATTTTCGCGTTAATTCGCGAGGAGATTCAATCGTTAATTCAAATACCTCGCGATTATTTCTATCTCTAGAGGTACCCGTGTTTATTCTATCGTCATCTTCACCTCTAGATAAATATTTCTGAAATAGTAAGCTTACGAAAAAATATATTCGCGATATCAAAGTGATTTACAAACTACAACGATCCAAACGGCAAACTCATTGTCCTCGTTCTTGGAAAAGTTTCGACCATTGTTGAAATCCAACACCCATTTTGTTAATTTTTTTTTATTTTGTTTTTCGAAAGTTTTTTTTACATATATAAAATCACTTGCATCATCGTTATCTTATCGCATTAAACATCAACATTATGACTCATTATCATCTTCAGAAGGACTACAATCATCATCATCATCATCATCAGCATCATCTTTACAATCAGCATCATCTTTACAATCAGCAACATTATTGGAAAAAATAACAATGGGCATTGCAGCTTCATCTACTGTACAATGAAAATGTAAATATATAAATATAGATATTACTTATACATAGACCATGATTCATCCCAATTATCATCTTGGGACGAATCGCCGTGCTGTTATTTCAGCTTCAGTATCTTCACGCCTCAGTTTGCCCGGGATATTTAATCTCTTTGCCGTTGTTCGCACAAAGAGTGTACTCAGTGACGATGATAAGGTCATTCAAAATTCTAGGGCTTATTGTTTTCTAATTAGCGAAACCACTTATCATTAAACTTTTAATATTTTACTGAATGTAGTTGTTTTATGATTCTTTGTGTCTTGATAAATGAGCTGATTGCTCCGAAAATTTGACAACACCAGTTTGTCTACACTGTTGGAATTACTTCTTTGTCCTTTGTAAATGTAGATGCAACGGAGAACGAGGTAAATTGCGTAAACTAAACAAATTAGAAAGGTCAATTCTTATATCTACATTATTTTTCTTTGAATGATTCATTATTATAGTTTTATAAAAGTCCTATTTGCGGGCATATATATTTCATATTAAAACTTATAAACGTGAGAAGAGTTTGATATGTATGTTTGTCTGCAATATTTTAATATCAGTTCTACACATTTAACAGACCCCTCGCTTCGCAGTATTAAAGGACTGGAATGGCAATTTTCAACGTCAAACATCATCTATGAAACAAGAAAACAATGCTCAAGTAAATGCCCAGAGGACCTTGAACCTGATGGTAAAGTAGTTTTTATTTTTTATTTTTATTTATATCATGTTATTTATTTAAAGTTTAACCTTTGATTTGTTTAGCAAATGAGGTCAAAAATGCAATGGAGCACGAGGTAAAATGCGTAAACTAAAATTAGAAAGGTCAATTCTTATATTTACATTATTTTTCTTTAAATGATTCATTATTATAGTTTTATAAGAGTCCTATTTGCGAGCATAAATATTTCATATTAAAACTAATAAACGTGAGAAGAGTTCGATAACAGTAGCAGCATGACACTTGCAAAAGCCTTGGCTAATTCCGCCCATGTCTATTGTTGATAACGTCACATATTTGTCTCTAAACTGGTTCATTGTCATAACTGCGCCCAAATATATTGTTTTTGACGTTATAGAAATTTGGCACATGCCCAAGTATAGTTACTGGATGATAAATCTAGTTTGCGGAACAACGCTTATCGATTGAAAGTCGGTGTTGATTATAGATATATAAAATTAAAGAAAGATGGTGTTCAAGAAAAAGTACCTTTAAATTTGTCTGGTGTTTATGGCCAGAGAAAACTTAGGCTACCGATTTTGAGTTACCTGTTCAAAGAACGTGTTTTGGCTCATCTTTGATAAAAAATTGAAATATGTAAATTAAAAGACACAATATCCGTAACTGAGGACATTTTTCGTGAATCTGAAAAATTCTGAAAAAAAAATCTAGTTGTTAACCATTCAAAAATAAGCCTAAATCGAATTAAACCTGAGCGGTAACTAACAAGAAACTCTTGACAGAAATATCCAAAGAATCGAAAATAATTCGGTTGGGCCCACTTCAACAACAAGCCGAAGTTAGAAGAAAATAAAAAAATGAATAAATATTAGTTATAAGGCATGCTTTTTCGCTTCAAGTTTTGCCAAACGTTACGTATAATGGGCCTTTAAAGTGTCATTATTTTAAATACTTCAGGTCGGGTCATCTATTTCAACGGTACAAGTTTAGATATGACGTCACCAAGGATTTTTGGGAGTTACTGGCGCTGTGCACTGAATGTGAAATTTTATCTACGGAATGAAGAAATTGCTCTCATACTGAATGTTATCCAGGGCAACCGCGTATGGACTCATCGTTACAGAACAACGGACACGTAAGATTATCCGATTAAATTGATCTTCGCTCCATTCCGTAAACTTTCCTCTGCTGCATCAAGATCCTACAAAATCACATAGGGGGCCACGTCCTGGTGACTTGTTGCATCAACCAATCAAATTACTACTATCATAATCTTGAATGTGAATTTTTAAGGCGAAAAAGCTTGCATAATCATATCTGTATGTTTAGTCTTTTCGTCACAAAAAAGTTAATTTGTCAAGTTGTGACGAAATGACTTGCTGCAGATGACAGCGTCATTGGAAGATTCTACTAGCGTGAAGTAAAGAGGCGACAAAGGTCATCAGAACATGACCTCCTTTAGGATGTTGTCAGATCCGTTTGTTATGGAGTGAGAGTATGGATATGCAGTTTAATCAGATTGAATGACTTTCACATGTTTATTACGGGCATATGTCATGAATGCATAATTGAATATTTACCATTGGATGGCATTGTTTATATATAACCTTACTACTAGATCCAGATTGCATTCATAAGGCTATTAATAACATTGACTTATTGTTGACGTCATCATTATTATGACGTCATAAGTGTTACGTTTGGTACCACATACTGTACCCGGGCGAAGATAGATAAATTAAAGTTCAATGCTGAGAAAAAGAAAGTGTAAAAACAATTATGAAATAAAAAGATTCTAAAACTGCTTTAAGTTGGCTTTCATGGGCATCATTAATGCCAACTGAAAGCAGTTAAATGCTTAAATTTATTTTTCACTTTACTTTTGAATGTTTATTTCCTTCCAAGGTTCCCTCTTTCTATTGTTGTCTCCCTAGATAATCGTCTGCTTATAACACATTGTGTTTTGATCGAGAATTTTAAGCGCAAACAAAACAAAATGCACTACCAGACCGGGGTTCGAATCCGGGACCTCCTGAACTATAGACGGACGATCAACCAATTGGATCTGGTCGCCGACGATCGACCCGGTCCAGATCCGCTACACAAGCATACTCAATAAACATGAAAATCTGCCAAAGCAAAGAAAACTCAAAACCCATTTCGATTTGAGATATTTCTAAAATTCATTATAAAAACACACCCGTATCAAAGTTAATTTAATTTATAATGAGCAGGTGCACACTTTACTTCAATCACACCATACAGGAGCTTGTGGTTGAAAACTGTCAATGATGAACTTTTTTTCTTGTATATCGGTAACCATTACCCGATATTACTTTTCTTTAAATTTTGTTTTATAGCTGGACAGAACATGGTGTTCCTATCGGACAAATTAATGGTATCTTCAACGTACAAATACAGATGTTTAGAACACAGCAGGTATCTTGGAAAATAGGAAAATTACAGAATGCTGTCTTTGAAAATTGCGGTCTGTCTGAAGGTATGCTTCGTTATCACAATAGCATCTTTTCATTCCAAAACTAAAACATTTAAATGTTTTGATCTATTAATTGATTACAGTCTGATAAATACATTTATTACATTTGTACTAGTGAAATATCAGAAAATATCAGCTTGATAAAACTTATATCATCACTAGTGATGCAAAAATTTTCAGTTTCCAGATGAGATGAAGTGACGGCGGAATAAGGGTTCTATATACTGTTAACATATACATCAATTTATTTACAAAAGATAAATTATTGATATCAATTTTGGGAGGATTTTAATCAGAACATAACAACAAACGACTGAAGTGTCGTTGTAATCTGCCGTTAATTAAGTAAGTAGACCATTTTGCCATTCAGTAAAAGTGGACTCCCGGGTCTGTAGAGGTTAAAGGCCCAATATACGTAACTTTCGGCAAAAAGCAAGCCTAATAAGTTTTTATATTTATATATTCAGTTAAGATTACTGATATCAGCAATATTCAAGATGAATTCTTGCGCGGTTACCGGTTCAGCAGCTGTTGAAACGGTATTTGTAAACACGCATCCTTTTTGAACTGTCAAGAGCGTTTTGCTAGATGCCGCTCAGGTGTACTTCGTTTTAGACTGATTTTTGCATGATTATCAACTGGATTTTTTTCAGAATCACGAAAAATTTCCTGAAGTTATGTATATGGGGCCTTTAAAATATTGCACTTCTTTATTATGAATAAGTAAAACAATAATGAATTTCTGAAGGATAACGTACACGTTTCAATTTAACGATTAAACATTTTTTTCCGAGACGTTTTTTTATTATTATTGTTGTGAAAGTGTATTTATTTTTATTTTTTTTAATCGGGTAACATTATTTGAAGTTAAGTATTTGAAAATGTATATGATTAATCGCAAAATATCCCGTTGTCAAAGAAGAGGATAAAGAAAAAGTTGATTAACACGACAAGAGTGAAAAACTTTCAGAAGTATTATGATCATGACTAGTTTTTCCTGTTTTATTGCAGAACATTCCGATAAACCTAAACCTGGTCTTATTAACGATACATTTGTGTGTAAGACAGGAGTTCTCATCACGTCCGACCAACTGTGTGACCTCCATAACGACTGTTTCCATGGTGATGACGAAAGTGACGAAATATGTGGTACTATTTATGCGCTTTATGATTATTAGTCTGAAACTCTGTTCCGTGTTATAGGACCATAACACGGAACAGAATGCTATTCCATGCTTTTATTTACATTTTTCCATTGGTTTTGATAAGTTTATATTTATATTCTATATATGTTCTGAAAATTTAAGGTTTATTTCTAGTAAATAGAAAACCAACAGCCAGTATCTGCCAGACATCTCCAACGTTATGATTATGACGTCACAATCGTAATGAATTCATAATGTAACAGGAGAGGGAAAACGCACGACCAGACCGGGATTCGAACCCGGGACCTTCCGAACTCTTATGGTCTCATAACACGGAACTGGCCTTGGTAGTGTTATATAGTGGCAATGCAGAGCAAATGTAAACATAACACATTAACATATGTAAAACCAGAGCCTGTATGCATGACACCATTCTGTTGCTGAAGTATGGTTTTTATGCGCAAGCCTTATTTATTGTTCCGACTATGCATTATTTAACAAAAAATATTTTCGTCAAAATTGTTGGAACAAATTTGTTGAAGATCGTTCCTGTTTTCAACATCAGCATATGACTCTTTCAGTTTGATCGTTTAAGTGATTTAGGTGAGTTTCAAGAAAGCTGGCTTGAGCATGTGATTTTTTTCATGATTATTGGCCCCAGGGGATTTCTCATTATTATTAGTTTGGATTATTCTTCCTTTCTACTTTTTTAAAGGCCCAATATACGTAACTTTTGGCAACACTTTAAGCGAAAATCATTTTATATTTATAGATTTATTTAAGATAAACTGATATCAGCAATATTCAAGATGAATTCTTACGCGGTTACCGGTACAGTAGCACCTCGGTGTTTGTAAAGACGCGTCCATTTTGAACTGTCTTCTAACTTCTAATGGTTTGTTGTTGAAGTGGACCACACCTGAATTAATTTCAATTATTTGGATTGTTCTGTCAATAGTTTCTTGTTATTACCGCTCAGGTTTACTTCGTTTTAGGCTTAATTTTGCAGTGTTATCGACTGGATTTGTTTTCGGAATTTTTGAGAATCACGACAAATGTCCTGAAATTACGTATATTGGGCCTTTAAGTTTGTGAATTTCATTTTAGAAACTGTGATTTGTCATTGATCTGGTATATGGTTATACAAAAGTGTCCTCGTTCAAGAATTTTCCATGCTTTTAAGAACATACTGTTTCGTATATAAACGTATATATCCTTAGTATACACCATCGTTTTCTTCTTTTAAATTATATTTTAATTATAAATACGTTTCGTTTCATTAAGGGAATGGATTTTCACTGGGACTTTACGATTTTGAAGCAAACATCAACTACTCCTTGATCCTAAGTGATTACGGGAAGAGCACATCGACAGTCATGGGAGCTAATATTACTGCTGCTTTGACAGACGCTAATGGCTCTTTAAAAGGTAGGCAACACTTGCAGTATTTTAACAAATTACTGGCTCATTGAAAGTTTACGTAACACTCACGTATGATGCACCTTTTAAATTAATTAATAGATACAGTATGCCGAAAATGTGAATTAAACTGCACCATACAGCTGTTTGGTAGGCAATGTTTAAAGCATTTTAACAGGGTCATTGAAAGTACTCGGTTCTCATTTAAAGAACTTGATGTTTACATGGATGTGACAAAGATTTACATGGCGGGTGTCGTCGATTAAGCAGAAGACGCTTACTCTTCCGGAACACCTGGTTTTATTCTCTTGTATTTTTACAAGAGTCTCCATGTAAATCTTTCCTTTGTTCATATTTTTCCCCTGGTTTAATCGATTTTGAGTTTGGATTATGATTTTGTTAACGCTTCGGTATTCTCTTTTTTATTTAAAGTATTTAACAGGATCATTAAAAGGTGGGTAAGGTTTAAAGCGTTTTAAAGGACTTCACTGGCTCATTGAAAGGTAGGTAAGGTTTAAAGCGTTTTAATAGACTTCACTGGCTCACTGAAAGGTAGGTAAGGTTTAAAGCATTTTAATAGACTTCACTGGCTCATTGATAGGTAGGTACGGTTTAAAGGATTTTAATAGACTTCACTGGCTCATTGATAGGTAGGTACGGTTTAAAGCATTTTAATAGACTTCACTGGCTCATTGAAAGGTAGGTAAGGTTTAAAGCGTTTTAATAGACTTCACTGGCTCATTGATAGGTAGGTACGGTTTAAAGCATTTTAATAGACTTACTGCCTCATTGAAAGGTAGGTAAGGTTTAAAGCGTTTTAATATACTTCACTGGCTCATTGAAAGGTAGGTAAGGTCTACAGCGTTTTAATAGACTTCAATGGCTCATTGAAAGGTATGTCAGGTCTAAAGCGTTTTAATAGACTTCACTGACTCATTGAAAAAAACCGTTACCACTGTAAATCTTAATAAAATATCATCCCATGAAAGTACATAAGAAGGCTATTGGATAACTGCACTGTTCTATTTGGTATAGTTATCTGCCTTCCTTGGCTACGGGATCTACTACACCTAGCGACGGGCACTATACCTTTTCTGCGGCCTGTGGGAAAAGCGTGACGTCAAGAATTACGCTTCATCTCGTAGGAGGCGCTGTACTTTCTACTTTCGTTTTATTGTAAATTGTTGTCGTCTGCCGAAAATGGCATGATTTGGTATTGGATATTCTTACGGAGACTCCGCAAAGTCTGAAAATCAAACAGATAACACACAGTTTGAAGTGACCGTAATCAAGAAATATCTATAGGAAAAAAGAACAAGGCAGGGTTTATTGTCTTTGGCTAAACGCTTACCATTCATAAAAACCAGCTTTTGCCAAATTGTTAAAAGATATTTCATCATTAAGTTCATATTGTTTGTATTTTAATTGTCAAATGAATGGCACATGATGTACTTAATTTATAATATACATTACCCTCTAGGGATCAGTTCTGTTATAGTGTTGTCTGGTGAGGATTAGTGCCTTCACAATTTCGTTAAGTTCAAATCTTGATCTGCGCTCCGTTCCGTGAAATTGCATTAAGATTTGACAATATTTGACGCGACAAAGTTTGCACAATCCGATCTGCTCGTTAAGTCCTTTCGTCACAAAAAGTAATTGTACAATGATGTGACGAAATGACTTGCTGCAGATTACAGCGTCATTTGAAAATTCTACCAGTGTGAAGTAAAGAGGCGACAAAGGTCACCAGAACATGACCTCTTATGGGATGTTGTCAGATCATTACGTAACGGAATGAGAGTCAGGATCTGCATTTCAATCAGATTGTTCACCTGACGGCCCGGCCACACACAACACAAAAAAAAATAGACAAAACAGGGAAAATTTTCTGATTGCAGTTTCTACACAGCGACACAAGATATGGAATTTTATGTACATTAGGTGACACTTGGTAAAAATGTATTTTGGTTCAAATGATTTCATTCAAAAATCGAAAGGGGTTACAAAAATAGTGTTTCAAAATACTATTATTAATTTTCCATCGATTGTATGCAGAATGCGGCTTTCTGATTGGTTGAGATTTTCTTTTCATACCTCTATGAAAAAATGGCGAAAAATGTGACGTCACAATGCGGCAATTGACGTTGCGTATTGATTTTTCAAAAAGAATCAATAGTTAAATCAGTCAAATTGTACATAAACATGTTTTAAATTTGAAAATAATTTTCAAAAATTAATCATAAGCGTTGATGTCAATTATTTTTTGGTTTCATAGTGTTATGAAACAACGTTTGTTTGCAAACTTTATGCGGATTCATACAGTTTGCAAACATTATTTTTTTCATACCCCAATGAAGCTTAATTCAAACCATGCAGCCATAATCGTTTATTTTTTTATGATTTTGTTTTATTTCACAGGTCATATCCTAGCCTTTGAAGAGCAACAATATCCCAAAAAAGCAGGGTTTGTTACTGTTAATTTGACCAAACCCGAAAGTTATTTGGCAAGCAATAAATCATGTGTGGTAAGTCCATATTTTTAATTTTTTTAGATCCATTCGGGAGTCATCGGGATATTCCGTAAACAAACGAGTACATTTACGGAATCCGAAGACGAATCCCGAATGCTTTGAATAAATTTTACAGATTTTACTCTACAAGAAGAATCCCTTTGATATTGTTTTCAATGCTTATGAGTATTACTACAATTATCGGTTTATAAATCATCATATGACGTCAAGCGATAAAAATCATGTGAATAAAGAAATGTCAAAATATGTAAGTATATATATCGTGTTCTTGATAATTTCTCCGTTGTTTTATTGCGTCATTTTATACAGGAATATAATATAATAATGTTTAATACTTAAAAATATTTACCATTGCGTTTCATTGAATTTGCCTTTGTCTAGTTGGCATTCATATGTTTTATGAATGCCAACTGAAAGCAGTTCAGTGCTTAAGATATAATAATGTACTATGCATGTAGTGTTAAATATATAAAAGTCCTCTAAATATCAAAAAGAAAAATTTCAAACTTTTTCGACCACAAGATTCTATAAGCGGTAATTTGTTTTGCTGTTGCAAAAGTGCATCAGAACATACGATGTTATTAAATCAGATTGTAGTCGTACGTTAATTGCATCGAAAAGTTATATTATGTTTTAGTTTCAGGTGGATACCTACCGTAGTGATGGGGGGCGTTTCCGTGGGCGTTCCCGAGGGGATTTCAACTTGATTGTTAAAGTAATTGATGCTGATACTGAAGATACTCTAAAGAGAGACGAAACTATCTTAAAACTGAATGAGTGGCAAAAATATCGGCTGTTAATTCCGGACTTCTCCGAACGGTATGTTTTACGGATACGCATAATTGTAGGAATGATCAACAGTACTTGTTACCATCCTAATTAGGGTTAGAGTTAGGGGTTAGAGTTATCATACATTTGATTATTGTTATTAAAGGCGAAATAATCAGAATTGGAGGGCAAGTGGTAATAGAATATCAGACTCCTTAACCACTTGGCCATCTCGGTCCCCCCCAGGTCCATAGAAAGAAATGAAATGAACAAAACCAAAGAAACACAAGGGAACACGATCATGATTACTAAGCCCAAGATTTTTTCTCTTAGATCATATGCATAAATGTAAAAAAAATGTTAAGGTACCTTTGTGAAAAAAGTCTTAAGATGAAATTCACAATACAAAATGTTCACAAAGGATAACGTAGCACACACATGTGCTGCACCTTTTAAATTTACTTATAGATACAGTATGCCAAAAAATGAATTAAACTGCACCATACAGCTGTTTCGTCCTCCTAGGACTCTTCAGTGATGTTAGGAGCCAATAGGTCTTTGGAGCAATATGCTTGCTTGATTTTATTTCGCAATGTTGACATCATCACATTGATGTTACAGTATCCAGCCAAAATGTCACACTACCCGTATAACATATCTTATTTAGCCATGGTAAATAAGTTTGATTTATAAATCAAAGACTTGCAACCTCTTGAGAATAGCACAATATTTCGTCGGAAATGATTTCAGATTACATAGAGAAAATAACAGGTTAATTCTCAAAACTGTTGTCGGTAACTTTATCCAGACAATCTTGTCAATATCCTCCAAATATCAGAGCACACTGAAACGCAAAAAAAAAATCGGAACTCAAAATCGATATGACTAGGGACAAAATATCAACAAAAGGAATATATATACGGAAAAAGTACAGGAGAATCAGACCAGATGTTCCGGAAGATTAAGAGTATTCTGCTCCATCGAAGACACACGCTTTGTAAGTCTAGGCCACATCCATGTAAATGTCACGTTCTCAAAGTGGGTATCATACTCAAACCGAGATAGTGATCATGAAAGTCGCTTTCAACAACTTGCATCTCACGAGTTCATTTGCCATCAGTGTGTTCGTCACGGGCGACGTCTATCAAAAATGTTTCGATATTCAGAATAATCCCTAGAATAACGAATCAACTGCGACATCAAAGGTTGGAGAAGCAGGGATGTTACTATCTAGAAAGTGTTCACGATCGGATAATCGAAATAGTCACGTTTATCGTATAGCTTAGTAATAATAAGAGAATTTATTAGTTTTTATTTTATCCAATATCAATACTTTATAACACACGTATAATAATAAACTTGATATTTTCACGTTAACATGTTCTTAACTTAAATCTAACTGACTTTAGTTTAACTAGAACGTTGGACTTAGGTTCGAACATATCGACATTGAATTATATCAAATTCATATTCAGGTATATGTGATTTCTGAGCCAGCCGAAAGCTTTATAGTTGAATTGTCAAATAATTATCATTGTTTAAGTATTTTCTTGTGGTAAGGACATTTTCTTTATTACCATTCTATTGTTATATTTCAGAAATGTCACCACGTTCTATCTGGTCGTTTTCACTGCGCTTTCGATAAGGAACTTCCTAGGATTCGACAACTTCTTTATTTCATACGAATGTATGGCTAAGGGTAAGCTTTATCAGTTATCAATATTTATTCTACTCATTGATTTGAAACTAGCCAGTCTCTCCACAAGTTGTTGAAATCAACGTGTGAAATGATTCAAGAAAGGAATGCACTTCCAATGTTTCAACAGTATTATAGATCAATCTGGACTCCATTTAACATTAACACAATCTGAATAAAATCATATCTTGGTATCCGCGCCGTTCCGTAAACTTCTCTCTGCGGCGTCAAGATCTGAGGACATCCCATAGGGGCAACACATCGTCGATATACCTGAAAGTGAAATTGAAAGATTTGGCAAGGTTTTTGGTACCTTTCCTGATTAGCCCTTCGACAAATTCAGCTTCGTATGAAAACAAAAACAAGTCAGCCAAAAGTGGGGCACAGTTAGTGCCCATTGGTTCATTTTGGATACTATTAAAACTTCTGAACAAACTGTGAAGACTATTTTCAAGAAAAAATGTTAAAATTTTTGAGTTTGAAGTGTTTTCTGAAATTTGCGTTTTTTGACCTTAAACTCGGCGACTAAACTATTTTTCCTAAAAACTGTCCTATTGTTATGTTGAGAATTTTTATAAGTCTACTAACAAGAATATCTTTAATGATTGAAATACCTTCCTCTATACTTTCTGTGTGATGTTACTTACAACCGCCATTTGCATTTCAAGGTCAAAACAAAATCAATTGTGTACGCTTTCAAAGTGCCATATCCAGTCAAACAAATTTCCCTATCGTGTGGTAAAGATGGTTGAGAGTACAATGACATTGATGTTTCTTATTGTTCATATATTATTAAACTTAGATTTAATCCATGCTACATGTTGCCACAAAGTCACTTTATTCAAGAATATCTTATCATTTACAGGTTATGTTTGAATATATTTAGTGAGTTCATGTGATGACAAACATTTTGGTATATTATATGACTATATTCTTGTCATACTTTGTTGTTTTCTGTTGCGACGATTTTAAAATTTAACACAATTTGCCTATTTAGATGACCACTTTCGCACTAGTTGATAAAAAAATAATCTTTTCTCGCGTGTACATTTCAGATCACAGTTTATTCATACATAAGTTATTAAATGATTGATTTAAAAAAGGTATTATGGTAATAGAAATTCGATATGCATCCGTTAATATTATACAACATCCACGCAACCGTAAACCAGTTCGTGCAAGTATGATTTCAGATGAAACTCGCATTACAGCGGTATGTTAAAATCTGTAATAACCAGGAGAAAAAAACCTTCAAACAATTAGATTATGGCTTCATGTTTCAATTATTCATTACGCAACACCCGTGCATTTTCTAATAAACATCAGATTTGAAGTTCATGTGAGGAGATCGTTTTCAGGTTTTATCACATATTTTGAAACCTATACCTTTTGGGAATTGCACCAAATTGAAAGAGAACCAGGAGATCGTCTGTAAACTTAACAATGATATTGATATCAAAACCATTATATCAGGTTTGTAGCTAAAATATTAATGTTTTATTTCAAATTGTGTGTCAGTATTTTCCAGGATAGTGCCGACGTCATACTGATGAAATTTTCTACTACGTCTGCAATGTAACGGAACTTTTTATTAGTAAATTACCATGTATATTGACCGACAGACAACAAAAGATTAGCGATCCTTATAGTAGGCGTGTGGGTTTCCTGTTAGACTTTATTTATACTAGTAGAATAAAATAATCAACATACAAATAGACAAATTGTCCATGTTATTCTGTATCAAATATAGTTCAATATCATTCTGCTAAAACAAATACACTGTTCAACCTTTCGATTAAGAAAAGGAAATTCTAATATATTTTCTCATTTACAAATTGAGAAGGAAAATACTAAGATTCTGCTAAATAGTACCGGTATTTCCTGCGTATTACCCGCACCGGGGTTAGCCCGCGGGAAGTAAATTAAGGCATATTTTGGGCTTTTGTAAAATAAATCCCAGATAACCCGCACTGGCAGATTGCCCTCGGGTTATACTTCGCATGTATACCCGGTGAGACAAGTGTACTTCGAATGTGACTTTGTGATTATTTTGAATGTTGAAAATCTTCTTGTGTAAAAAATCGTATAGCCCGCGGGCAAAACACAGGAAATTACGGTAATAAAATTGAAACCCCTAGAATTATCAAAAGGCTTACTTAAATGGAGAATTTACATGATCAGATCTGTACATAAATAGATTATGTCATATCGAAGTATGCCAAATGTTTATAAAGATCATCTTTATATCATATACTGCACAAGTTTCATATTTTAGCGATAATCTTATGTTAGCGGTTTTACAGCTAAAGCTTACCGATTATTATTGCGCTAAATACAGTTTCTGTATATAACTTTTTATTGCGAGAGTGCCGATTCATCATTGTACTTTTCTGTTTGAATTCGGTTATCCGCTAAAATAGGAACGCGCCAATATCAGTACATTTACAGTATATCAAAATTCAAACCTTCCAGATCCACCGGAGACATCCCCAAGAGAAATTCCAAAGGAGAGCAGCCTTGTTATGATAGTAGCTTTAAGCTGTACATCACTGGCGATCGTGTGGATTTCGATATTACTCAGTATGTCTTATTACTGTTATTTACTTTATTTTTGAGAGCAAATTATTTTGTGTTATTTATTCGAAAGATGGTAATGTGATCAAAGTATTGCACCGTAGGTCTTAATACTGTCATTTGTTTTTATTTTGAGAGCAAATAATCTTATGTTTATTCGTGAAAAGTTACGCAGTGTAAAGGTGTTTCTCATGGGAAGGTACACAGGATAACATTATTGCTTCCTACGTCTTATTGCCGTAAATTCCTTTTTTTTTTTAAAGCAAATGATTTGTTTTGTTTTGTCTATTCAAATTGCCCCACACACGTGGTCCGTCGTCTATCGTTCGTCCGTCCATCTTTAAACATCGTTATTTTGTGAGAAGAACTGAATGGATTTCACATGCAGATTACCTTTGGTCCCTAGTTGTGCATTGTCCAGCTTTGAAGCTGATCTGAAAAATAATATGGCCGACAGGCGACCATCTTTCAACTGTTATTTACTTTTAAGAGGTATTTTTGAATTTTACTTAACTAAGACATAGGTGAAAGAAAAAAAGGGAGGGGAAACAACCTACTTTTTATCAAAGGAAAACCATCATTGATGATCTTGCTGCATATATATTTTTAATTTCACAAGCGAAAAATCAACATCAAAATACAATACCTCCAATCGGCATTTAAATTATTCATGAACAACATCTCAATGGCTTAAGACACAACCACCAACCCCGGGGTATGAAGTTGCTTATTACAATGTGCACTCAAAACACTATTATATATTATTTTTGTTTTGTTCGTTTATCTATTTGTATTCATTTATTCATTTTCTATCTTTATTTTTTCAAAATTTATTTAGATATGGCTTATCAAAGCGTTTGTCTTAACGGGGACATATCAATTAGTAGCTCAACTTTTGGCATTGGTATAGGTTCATTATTGCGAAATTAATGGATTACAAAGATAAATGGATTTATATTGTCATTCGTAATTTACTGCATACAAACGTTCTTTACATGCATGTTGAATAGTTTGCAATTTTTGAGTTGGCATTGAAGTCAAGAACGTTAATAGGTTTACAGTGAGGTTATCAAGGTAACGAAAATAAAATACTGTAAAAGTCAATATTTTTGCGCGTGAAATGTTTCGCTTAGTCAGCTTAAATTGTTAGCCGTGTGGAATTTTTCATGCTGTCAGTCATTCTGTTTTTGTGTCTATGATACTAGTATATAATGTAGCTTTTGAGTGGTATTAGAAAGTTCGTGTGTGAATATGTTCGAGGAGATTTAATGTCAGCGAAATCAGCGAAAATTTCCACATTACGAACAATTCCACTTTTATAGTACCGGTGAATCATCAGTAGATATTCATTACTTTTAAATCTATCAAAACAAAGTATAATTGTACCTCTCATCCTTTCATGAAATGCATACATTTTACATAGTTTTGTTTCCATACATATAGTAATATACATGCGATACACCAAAATGCCCAAAACTGGGAAGTCGGGGAAAAGACTTTCACTTTTCGGAGCGCGAAGGAGATCTCTAAAGTGTGTGCCCTATTCGGCTCCCTTGTTGAGGCGACTGAATGACAATCTGTGGCAGGAACACCCAAACTACCTGATGTATAAACAAATTCTGACCCAGGACCTCAGCGATGACATCAAGAATTTATCAAGATACAAACTCAAGTTGACAAAGTATACACCATATTTGTTGTTTTTTTTTCTATTATAATTGTACTTTTTCAATATTCCATTTGCATTTCTAAGGCATACAGTGCTTCTTGCTTTGCAACAGGCATTTATTGGTTCGTTTCGTTCCTTCCTTCCTTCCTTCCATCCAGTTCATTCATACCTTTACCAATCTGTCTATTCTGTTAGGCAGTATCATTTGCAGATTCTTAAAACAATTTGTTTTTTATTTTTCGTTTTTTCCTATTTTTAATTGCGCAATTCATGTCATTTGTAAATTATTCTTTTTCTTGATAATGCTTAATTTCTCGTGTGTGTCTTTTTTACAATCCTTTGAGGACATGACATTTGCATGGATGTCACCTAGATTTTACATGGCAGGTGTCGTCAATGAAGCAGAAGACGTTCACTCTTCCGGAATACATGGTCTTATTCTCTTGCTCCTTTTCAAGGGTCTTCGTTTACAACTTTTCATTGTTGATATTTGTTTTCTATTTTGAGTTCCGATTATGAATTGTTCACGCTGCCGTATTTTTTAATTTTGTTTTCGTGAATTTTTCCTTCCTTTTCCTTTCTGTTGTTTTGTCAATATTTGCAAACAGTCTCAATAAATCTTTTAAGTTTATGTATATTTTATACATTTTAATGAGAATTATGCCTAAAGTATCAACATCTTTGAAATTGATTTTACAATCTTATTTAATTGTGTACCAAGATGCTAGCCGGTTTTGGACATAGTCAAGTTATCCCAAACTAAATGTCAACCCTTTTCAGCTGTTAATCCATACGATCGTATTCCATTCAATGCATAGACAAATCTTCTGCAATCTCATGGCGGTGAATGGGTTAAAAATGATATTTAAAAACGTGTTGATAAATAGACATTAATTAGATTGTACTGTAACAGCATAATGACGAAAGGGATGGGATAAAGATGTCTATATTGAGAGTAAACATATTTGGAAATATGATATGCGTTTTTCGAGGAGAGCGGTTGATTTATATATATATATTCGAGTATGAATAATAAATGGCGAAACGGAACCTCTAAGTTAGCATTTATCATAAACATAGAAATAAACAAACAAACAAAAAGAAAAGAAATACAGATGTATGCTGATGAAATGGCTTGGTGCACAAAACAAGACATGTTTAACATATTACTACTTAAAAACGACTGACAACGAACCAATTAGATTTTTCATATCTACCGAAAATGATATTATTCAATATAATATTTTGAGTAATTTCATTATATTAGATATGGTCCTACATTCCTTATTTCCCATTGGGTAAATTATGGTCATGTGGAGGTTCATATTTTGTGATATTGGCCTGATGTTTCTACGTTTAGAAACACCGAATCGACATTGCGTCTATAACGCCATAATTATTGTGATGTCACCGTGTCCCATTTGTAAATTTCATGCATTTTCAAGATAAATAATTATATAATGCAATTTCAGTAATTTGCAAACAATTTTCATATCAAATACAGGATTAATAACTTCACCAAAAGTCCATTATTGATAAATGTTTTGTTGAACTACAGAGTCCTTGGAAGCGGGGCGTTTGGGGAGGTGCTGCAAGGACAGCTTATCAAAGGAGCTATTTGTAAACACGTGGCCGTCAAGGTATATTGTTCCATTGTTTTTGCTTGTTGTAGTTATAAACTTTATTTATTTTACAACAATTATGAAACAGTTATACAACTTATATTAAAAACTCTTGTTGGCCCGGATGTTAGCGCACGAGGGGTCTAATTGTGGGAGGAAATGTAGTTACTTTTGTTTTTATTACTTGTTGAATTTTAAAAAAAATTGAAACAATGTTGAGAAAAATAGCAGGTAAATAGTCAGAATTTGCATATTTGATATTCAAACTTATATAAATATTATATTTATTTTTAAATGCACTACTTCCGTTTATTGCTTACCAATTACAGAGAACAGGAAATAAGTGCTTGAATAAAAAAAATGATAAATATGCGTACCCATACTGTCAATGTTGGAATTATTTAACGGAATTGAAGCTTCGGGTTTCTCTCTGTCGTTTAGTCGCGTTGATCACATGGTCCATCACTGGACAATTCAATAAAAACGAAAACTGAGGTGTCTATGTAAACAAAGGCATGTGCCAAGTTTTACAAATCTCGTTAATGTATTCTATTGTTTTTAGAGATTATCGAGCGGTTGTTCAGAGAAGGAAAGAACAGATTTTCTTGTTGAAGCTTTAACCATGAGGTACGTTAGTTGGATGATCTCCTTATCGCAGATGAAGAATTAATTACAAAAAAAATATGATTATAACTCACCGTATCTGAAGGCAGGTGAATGTTAAAACAAAACATTAGTAAAAACAAGCAACTTTATAAAATTTGAATATTTTATTTATAAAATAAAGTCATAACCATGTTAATCAGTTGTAAAGATACATCAAATCAAAAATTGTATTTTTTCAAAAGATTTGTTTTAAAAATAAATTCAAGATTTTTGCTTTATAACTATTATAGAAATCTTCTATTGTGAAATGATTCATTGCTAAAGAATAACATTGGTGACGTCATTTATGATGATTATACGAAATTGAGGGCGAAACGTAAACTGCATGACCAGCTGTTTTTAAGAACTTATGGAAAAATTGTGAATACTACATTGCAAAATAATGGACATAGTACAATCGTCTGCTGGTGATATGATGTTCTATATTTAGTTGAATAATTGCTTAGTGCGGCTCACTCTGTTACAGCAAATTCAAACACGCAAATATCGTGTGTTGTCTGGGAATATACGTCAAGAATGGTGCACTGCTTCTGGTGGAGGAGCTTATGGCGGGAGGGGACCTGAAACAGTTTCTCGTGGAGTCACGACCGACAATAGTAAGTCTTCATCAATAAATAATCAAATAACTTAAATAAATAAATATCTTTATAAAACGTTGCGTGATTCGTAAGCAACAAAGGAATACATGTTGTTTTTTGTGGTGGAGGGCAACCACTCTTTTGTCCTTGGAAGTGGATCAAGGTCATGAATTTGAACAGACTGTGTCATCTGGCGTCATTTGTTCAAAAGGTGATTAGCTTAATCACTTTTAACAACATTTTTAACCTTTGATAATTCTTGCAATAAAGGTACAAGCCTATACTTAAACATGTAAACTGACTGTACTAAATATTTGATATCTTGGAAGTTGAAACATGCTAAATGATTTCGTTTTCAAGTTACAGGAGAATCAAAATGTGTGCTAATCACTGATTAAGCTAATTACCCTTTGAACAACTAGGCCCTAAAGATTTTCAACAAACCCGATCAGATAATCCTTTCCCGTTGGGGATCAAACCGAAATTCTCCCAAAGTAGGTGATCTAAGGCTCTCTCATTGAAAATGGTCGGCTTAAGAGATATCTCAGAAACATTCTAAATGCTAAATGTATCGGCTCTGAGTATGCAAAATTAAAGGCTATTTGATTAGTTTCAGTTCAAAAAACCTGTCAAATTACTAAATTTATACCTGTCCTTTGTAGATAAAATAGGATTTTAAGGGGCTGCGGTGGCCGGATGGTTTAGGTTTCCGACATTCTTCTTCTAATCCGACACCTCTTGGTTGCGAGTTAGAATCCCATGTGGGCAGTTGCCAGGTACAGACCGTAGGTCGGTAGTTTTTCTCCGGGTACTCCGGCTTTCATCCACCTCCGACACCTAGAACGTTGACCACGGCATTATTTCGATTTAATCGCAAGATCAATCTAGTCTTTTTGTGTCAGCGACAAGGACGCTCAAAGATGACGTAACACACATATGCTGCACCTTTTAAATGTAGTAATCGATAGAGTATGACGAAAAAATTAATTACACTGCATCATACAGCTGTTTCGTCCTTCAAGGACTTCGTCAGTGATGCTGAATGAGCATTTTAATGACATTTTCCAGTATGGGGGATGTGTCATACAAGAGTCAGATTATAGATATTCCAAAACATTTTCATGAAATTGTTCCTTATTTTATAGTTCCCAAGGACAACGCAATAGTTGTCTAGATTCTACAGGGAGTTCTCCCACTGTCGTTCTCTGCTTCTGTTGAATATTTTATGATGAAAACGTTTGCATTACATTGTGGGTTGATGAAAGTAGATGAGTTTGGTCGTTTGTTATATGTCAAAGGCACTGCATGATAACAGCACAATATAGTTATCTGGCATTTAAATGGAGGGTGTCGCTATTCTATTTTGGTTAAAGAATATGTATCAACTTTATTATCCAATTGATGAGGGTAAAATAATGTGATCAGGAAACGTCAAAGGTAGAATCTAATTGATACCGCTTTTCGAACGAATTTTAGAACGTGATTGTGCCTGACAATGAGTAAGCCTCATTATCTGCCAAATTGTTATTATCTGTGGTAACAGCAATTGTGGTACATGTATTCCCTCAGATGGTGAAGGCATAATAAAGTGATTAGTGAAGGTATATGTTTGTCTGAAACCAATTGAATTGTTAACGCTTTTCTAAAGAACGAATGACTTATTATCTGCCCCATTGTCATTATCCGTAGTAAAGTGGATTCCACTTAATATCACATTCCTTTCAGTTTTGGAGACTGGAAATGGACAAGATTTAGTCGAAAAATATGTTTCTCTTAATGTCACATTCCTTTTAAAGGCCCAATATACGTAAATTCAGGAAATTTTTTCGTGATTCTGAAAAATTCTGAAAAAAAAATCCAATTAATAACCATGCAAAAATAAGTCTAAAACGAAGTAAACCTGAGTGGTAATTAACAAGAAACTCTTGACAGAAAAATCCAAAGAATTGAAAACAGTTCAGGTGGGGCCCACTTCAACAACAACCCGAAGTTTAAAGACAGTTCAAAAAGGATGAATGTTTACAAATACCGAGTTTCAACTGCTGCTGTAACGGTTAACGCGTAAGAATTCATTTGAATATCGACGATATCAGTTTATTTTAACTAAATCTCTAAATAGAAAAAGTAATTAGGCTTGATTTTCGCTTCAAGTTTTGCCGAAAGTTACATATATTGGGCCTTCAATATCATGTTTTTGTCTGACAAATGCAACATGATATAAAGAGAAGTGCACTGTACCACCAAATCTCGCACATTACCCGACAATAAACTATAGGATTGACCAGATAACGTAACAGCAGAACACTATTTCTTAGTATGTCCATTTTTCAACAATTTACGAGTTATACTTAGCACTCGGCTTATAAACCCAAATACCAGCCATGATCATTTCAATATTAGCTCCCTGTTACAGGGATGTCATGATTGTAATGAGGATACAAATTAATTTTTTTTTAAATGTATATCAGAGATATCATCGAAACGCAAATATTTGAATAAGGTATTACTGATAGAGGCTTTGCTTATTGTTTACTTATTGTTTATACAGTGTATATTTGGCTTTATCATTGCTCACAACATGCCGAAGTTGTATGGAGAAGGCTTATATAGGCTTTGCCTGATGCCTACTTCTTTTGCTTTTTTGCAATAAATTTATATTGAATTTATTGAAATGAAATTAAGTCCAAAGTATCAGAATTTGAATTCTGAACTCCATATTTCTATTCTGTCATTCAAAGTTGTCAAAGGAAATGACATTCGTCAGCTTAGCTTTGGTGTAGTTATATCTTAAAGAAATAGGGAGAGGTAGTTGGATATACGACAAAAACATGAGTAATGTTGGACAGGTATAATTATTTTGTTATTGAAAGGATATTATCTTTAAATGTCTCTAATTAACTTGAACGGGAAATTGATTTATTGTTTTTTTTAAGCAATTAAGCAGAACAGAATATGCAAAACAATACACAAATAAACAAAAAATGAAATAAAAAACAAAATTGGAAAAATTAATCAAAATGAATCTAATGGCACGAGGAGGTTTAAATGAAATTGTTATCATAGCGTTAGGTTACTTAAATATTTACGCTCTTTAAATATCGTTCTAAACCACATAAAACACGCCTAACATCGGTTTTCAATTACTTCAGGATGAAACTCCAGCCCTGAGTACAGACGAGCTTCTCTCGTTAGCAAACGACATCTGCCAAGCCTGCAGCTACCTGGAAGCACATAAATTCATACACAGGTAATGTATAGCTGTCGAACCTCGTTATCTCCAACGTGTATAACTAGCAGACCCTGTTTAATTCGAAATGTATCGCCGGTCACGGAGAAACCTATTAACATTCGAAATCAGGTAAACTTGAAATCTCGGATAACTCGAATTTTCCCTCGGACGCGCCGATTTCGAGATAACGAGTTTCTAGTATTTTCAGGCTGTTCTTTCAGATATATGTTTTTTCTTTCGCCATTCTTCAAGCACATGTACGCATTGTGCAAATATTTCAACATAGATAAATAAAGTGAAAATCTTCAGACTCGGGTAAACTTCCGACAAGAAGAAATTGTGAAAATGTTCACACACACAAGTGTAAGACAGTGTGAAAATCTTTACAAATCTACACACATGTAAACATAGTGCAAATCTTCCGAAATAGGTAAAAAAAACGTAAAAATCTTCACACACTGAAGGTGTAGGTACAATTGTGTGTTAATTTTATTTTATTTTTGTTATATCACTTATGCATTGAAAATAGATTTTTACAATAAACAAAAACTATAGGTATCGTCACATGCGACTTTTAAAATCCAAAAAGAAACCTCTGCAAAATATCTTTTGTGTCTAGTCTAATTCATTTTTTTTTATCTATTCATTCATAAATTTTGTATTCAAATCATATAGAAGGTACTTGTATTAATACTTTCACCTTTGAGAAAATTTGTATAGTATATAAAAATAAGTTTTACCGTGTGAATGCTTATTACATTTCATTTCCCATAGGGATATTGCATCTCGCAACTGTCTTCTTACAACAAAGACCCCGGATAGAGTTGCAAAAATGGCGGACTTCGGGTTAGCACGAGATATAATACAGTAAGTATGTCATAATTGCAACTGATTAGCTATTTTTAAAAGAAATGTCGTATTCAATTAAAGCTATAATTGGTGAAATTTGTTTTTAATATTTTGATTTTTTTTTTTTTTTTTTTTGCTAAGGGGACAAGCTTGTCGACATTAAATTACGTAATTATACCTCTTCTGAATATTAAATATCATAGATTAACTATATCTTTCTACACTTTGCCTTTTTTCAAGGACGTAAAAAAGAAACAAACATAACTCATTAAAATCATTTTTATACCAGGAACGACTCATACAAGAAATGTGGTCGGTCTATGCTACCTGTCCGATGGCTTCCTCCAGAGTCCTACCTTGAGGGAGTATTTACCACAAAGTCGGACGTATGGTGAGATTATTTTAATATCGTAGACATATAAATATAAAACATAATCCGTTTACATTTAATTGACCCTGTCTTAAAGAAAAACATAATTATTTCGTACCTGTTGAAATTATTTTCAATGATGATGACTCGGTTCTCATTTTGAGGATTGATGCTTACTTGGATGTGACCAAGATTTACATGGCAGGTGTCGTCGATGAAGCAGAAGACGCTTACTCTTCCGGAACACCTGGTCTTATTCTCTTGTGCTTTTACGAGAGTCTCCATGTAAATCTTTCCTTTATTCATATTTTGCCCCTAGTTTAACCGATTTTGAGTTCGAATTATGGTTTTGTTGACGCTTTGGTATTCTCTGATTTTTTTAAACAAAATTTTGCAAACCGAGTTCTCCTTCTGAAAGTGATGTCTAATACATGTACATATACTGTAATTATATAAAGTAGCTTGATTTCGCGGCGACTGAATTTCGCGTTTTCATATAAAACGACTTTTTCGCGGCGATTTAATTTCGCGATAAATACGGTCATAAATCTTATGTATCGTACTGTGCTCTCTGTATATACCTAAGAGGATGAAACAGCTGTATGATTCAGTTTAATTCAATTTTTCGGCATATTGTATCAATTACTAAATTTAAGAGGTGCAGCATATGTATGTGTTATGTTATCTCTTTGATTGAAACTATTTCGCTACAATTTATTTTCGCGAATTTTAACCACCCGCGAAATAAGTGAAATTTAATTGCACTCGAAAATAAGTTGGTTTATAGTAAGTAGTGACATGGTTTATAACACATGGTCTTATTATCCTGCTTCTTTTTAAGTGCTTCCATGTACATCATATTTTTTGTTCTAATTTTATCGATTTTAAGCTCGAAAGATGAACCTTACATGCACGCACATGTGCTGCATCTTTTATATTAAAACATCAGAGAATACCAAGGCGTCAATTAACAAAACCATAATCCGAACTCAAAATTGATTAAACTAGAGGCAAAATAGAAACGATTTACATGGACACCATCGTAAAAGTACAAGAGAATAAGACCAGGTGTTCCCGAAGAGAAAGCGTCTTGTGCTTTATCGACGACACCGCCATGTAAATATTGGTCACATCAAAGTAAGCATCAATCCTCAAAATGAGAGCCGAGTCATCATTGTCAATCACAACAAGTAAGCACACTAATAAGCAAAGTAATTGAATGATACAGTATGCCGAAAAAATGGGTTGCACTGTGATACTGTGTTGATACATCTTAATAATGTTGTTGTTTTAGTCCCCGAGGTTTGCTGGAGCCTCCATAGCCATAGTTAATCTTATTTGAGTAGTGGCACGGTACTTAATATACATATTTTCGTAGTACACGATTCGAAATTATACAGAAATAGTTTAATTTGACTTCTAAATTAATAAATTAAAAGGGTTTTACGCCCCTGACCCTTCTGCGTCTACATAAGCTTAGAAATTTTGGATTCTACCTTTTGGCCCCTAGCATCACTGAAGAGTCCTAGGAGGACGAAACAGCTGTATGATGCAGTTTAATTCATTTTTTTCGGCATACTGTATCTATTACTAAATTTAAGAGGTGCAGCATACAATGTATGTGTGTGTTACGTGATCTTTGTACTGCAGGGCGTATGGTATCCTGTTATGGGAGATATTCTCCTTTGGATATGATCCCTATCCTTCTATGAAGTGTGAAGAAATGATGGCGAAGGTCAACGGAGGTCAAAGAATGACGGCTCCATCACGATGTCCTACGGTTGTGTATGTTTATCAATCAGAAATGTCTTAAATGTTTCCTGTATTGTTATGAAAATTCCAAAGGGTTTCTCAATAAGTTTATAAGTTGCAATGATATTTACTTAAGATTGTATTATTGAAAAGAAAACGATTGCTCCATCTTGCAATTACCTCTAATCCTCATTCCATACTGACTGTTTTTTTTCTATTTAGAGCAAGATAAGACAACGATGCTCTGTTGACGTCTATTTATAGACATGATGCAATGATGTTCTGTTGACTTTTATTTATAGATTTGATGTCATGATGCTCTGTTGACTTCTATTTATAGACATGATGCAGTGATGCTCTGTTGACTTCTATTGATATATATGATGCAACGATGGTCTGTTGCCTTCTATTTATAGACTTTATGCAGCGATGCTCTGTTGACGTCTATTTATAAACATGATGCAATGACGCTCTGTTGACTTCTATTTATAGATATGATGCAACGATGCTCAGTTCACTTCTATTTAAAGACATGATGCAATGATGCTCTGTTCACTTCTATTCATAGATATGATGTAATGATGCTCTGTTGGCAACACGACCCCAAATCCCGGCCTTCTTTTGAGCGACTATGTGAATATCTACAGAAGATAAGGAAGGTAAATAAAAACAATTAAAAGAAAACTAAATTATAAACAAAAGAAATATTTACACTGAGACTGAAAAAAAACCCCAGAAAATAAGACTATGTGTTCCAGAAGATTATCTGCCATGTAAATCTAGGTCATGATCACATCCATGTAATTATCTGCAAAAGTTCGTTTGTCGGCTGCCTACATTATCACGAAATCTCGATATTTAGAGCAAGCCCTACCGTTGAATTGTTTTCTGTAAATTTCAAGATAGCAATGTTAAATTCAAGGTCGATTTCATAATATATACATGTAATGACTGATATAAAACTGATATTACTATTACCAACATTTAGCACGTGATTAATTTCGCAAGCTGATGTCACCATACTGATACCGATAGTATACAGTTACGTGCCATAAGTCTTTCAATTTTTTTTTATTTTGCTATATATTCTTTGTATTTCAAACATGTTTCAATGAATTTTCCTGACTTCATTTATGGATGGATTTTGTTAATTTTTTGTCATTTGGTACAAAAAATATACAAGGTTTCCCCTCAAAATATCTATTTAATTTTCCGTGGTGAATTTATGGAGCTATACAGAATTATCTACACTGCTTATTTCCGTGTGACGCCATTTCTCTATATAACGTTACCAAAATGACGTCAAAATGGCGTGCCGAAAATTGGATGTTGTAAATAAATTATGATTTCTCTAATTAAACATAACGGAAAACAGTGAAAATATTATGAGA
Organism: Mimachlamys varia; assembly: GCA_947623455.1. Classification (NCBI taxonomy): domain Eukaryota; kingdom Metazoa; phylum Mollusca; class Bivalvia; order Pectinida; family Pectinidae; genus Mimachlamys; species Mimachlamys varia. The sequence continues at coordinate 27,008,772 of OX392544.1, forward strand.
TAAAACAGGAAACAATTATCTATAAGTACACAAAATTTCATTAAAAATGATCCCGAAACGAAGTCAGGAAAATTCATTGAAAAAAGTTGGAAATACAAAGAATATATAGCAAAATAAAAAAAGTTGAAAGACTTATGGCACGTAACTGTATACTAAAGTATTTTTTTTTAACAAGTTTCTTTTTCTTTTCTTCCTCAGAATGTGTGCATCGATATTGTCAGTAATAACAATGTAAGTGACGATGAAAGGGAGGATGTCAATAGTGACGACGAAAGCAAACTTCATGCCTGGCATTATAACGGGAACTATGCAGTAGAAGAGGAATCGGTGTAGGAAGCCAATGTCGGGAACCATCGGCACTTTCCGTACATTAAAATATATTTTCCTGATTACGGAAAGTGCCGACGGCTCCCGATTAACAGGAAACAACGAAACGACAACATAAGAAAAAACTCTTGATCTATAGAATGAATCAGTATGAAATTGGCATATTTTTTTATCGGAAACCTTCGGCTCCTTCCATAAAGAAAATCGTTTCCCGTATACAGACTGAGCCGTTGATTCCTGATTTATGCAGCAGTACCCATGTCATTATTCCGAACGAGAGGATAAACTCAAAAATATCCAGAGTTTGTATATGCCTGTCCGTCTGTGTGTAAAAACATTGTTTTCGTATAATGCACTGCTTTGCATGTAATTTGTACACAATACCACATGTGCCTGCAGAGTTGGTCATAGCTATATTTGTACTTCAACTAAAGTGTAAAAGCACAAGAGAATAAGACCAGGTGTTCCGGAAGAGTAAGCGTCTTCTGCTTCATCGACGACACCCGCCATGTAAATCTTGGTCACATCCAGGTCAGCATCAATCCCAAAATGAGAACCGAGCCATCATTGTCATCACAACAAGTAAATTCACTAACAAGCAAACTCAAAAACGTCCATCTTCATATCACACGAAGATACAGAATATTTCTCGATGAGGTCAAGATGGCGACCATAAAACTTGCCCATAGTCTTCATCGACCTGCATCTCTCGAATCCCTGTGCCGTAAGTTTGTTCGCCATGCAGCAGTTGACATCTATCACGAAAATCGATACACAGAGCAAGCCCTAGAATAACGAATCAACTGCGACATGTAAACACCATAGGATGGAGAAGCAGGGATGTTACTATCAAGAAAGGGAAAGTTCATGATAGGAAAATCGAAATCGTCACGTTTATCATACAGCTTAGTAGTAAGTTGCCCGTGTTGGTCATAGCTTAATTTAAGTTCTAGGTAAGAAGCTGATGTAGGAGAGTCTGTTGTGTCTTTAATCTCAAGTTCAGTAGGGTACACGCCATTTTAGTTTGTAGCGCTAAAACATTGGCTTTAGTTGCTTAATGCGATCTCTTTCTGAGAGATATGTGCTAATGATTTCAAAATTACCCCTGGCTCCTGTGTCGAAGAAAAGCATAACTATGTGGTTGATATGATCGTTAACTTACATTCACATTTAAGAAAGTCATGTTTACAATATTTCGTATTGGTTCTGTTAATTAACTACATTATTCTAAAATCAATCTGTGAATAATAAAATGAATATATATATACATATAACGTACGCTAGCTGTTGGCTCATCAGAATATTCATAAGATCTCATTGATATTCATATATGCAAAATGTTGGTCTAATGAATAAACTTTCGGACTCGCATTGAGACTGTTTTTAAATGTTTGTTTTAACAATTTTTTTTTTTAATATATAATTTGGGCATCACAGCTATGTTTATAGTGAATTAGACATGTCTATTATAAAATTCGTGCAATGAATACATCATGTCTGTCTTCACCTATTAAATTGTTTTATACATTCTGAAATTTTGTCAGCGTGGTCTATGATATGCACATCAGACACACACTCAATGTGAATGTTTGATGTCAGGATTAAATATTATGTATTTATTCTCTGTTGATATAAAATGCTTGACAAGGAGTGTACAAAAGACATACGTAATAGCACATTTACACTTTAGAACAATATACATTCCTACCAAATAATGAATGATCTGCACCATACGGCTACTTCGTCCTTCTGTGACTCCTTAAAGATGTTAAGCAATGGCCTAAAAGGTGAAGCCTAAGAGGCGACCGAGAAGAAAATATCAAAATCCAGATTGGGAGGTGCAATAAATTTGAATTTATTGAACAGATTTTGAATAATTTCAAACGAATACTTGTGTATATTCTGAACTGTGCCACTATTCGAATAAATTAAAACGTGATTTGAAGACTACGCCAAACTTAAGGGACTAAAAGACCACCAGCAGAGTCTACCATCTACGATCTCTAAAGATTATAAAAGACATACACGAGAATAGCAAATCTATAATTCAGAAGAAGATATAGTCGAGCCAAATAATGAATCGAACTGCACTGTACAGCTGCAGAAATAATCTGCAAAAGGAAACAAAAGTTCGCTGTGAGGAAAACAATGTGCCAACGTCTAAAGACGTCCTCTAGTTGAATTTGGTTTGTGTAACAATGTCTAAAGACGGCCTCTAGTTGAATCTGGTTTGTGTAACAATTTCTAGCAAAATCCTCTAGTTGAATCTGGTTTGTTTACAAATATGTCTCAAGACGTCCTCAAGTTGAATTTGGTTTGTGTAATAATGTCTAATGACGAACTCTTGTTGAATCTGGTTTGTGTTACAATTTTAAAGACCGCCTCTAGTCGAATCTGGTTTGTGTAACAATGTCTTAAGACGACCACTAGTTGAATCTTGTTTGTGTTACAATGTCTTATACGTCATTTAGTTGAATCTTGTTTGTGTTACATTTTCTAAAGATGGCTTCAAGTTGGATATGGTTTGTGCAACAATGCCTAAAGACGTCCTGTGGTTGAACCTGGTTTGTGCAACGATGTCTAAAGACATTCTCCAGTTGAATCTGGTTTGAGTAACAATTTCTAACGAAGTCATCTAGTTGAATATGGTTTGTGTAACAATGTCTAAAGAAAACCTCTAGTTGAATCAGGTTTGTGTAACAATGTCTGAAGACGGCCTCAAGTTGAATCTTGTTCGTGTAACAATGTCTAAAGAAAACCTCTAGTTGAATCAGGTTTGTGTAACAATGTCTGAAGACGTTCTGTGGTTGAATCAGGTTTGTGTAAGAATGTCTAAAGACGACCTCTAGTCGAATCTGGTTAGTGTAACAATGTCTAAAGACGTCCTCCAGTTGAATTTGGTTTGTGTAATATCATCTAAAATACGACCGCAAGTTGAATCTGGTTTGCATACAAATATGTCTCAAAGACGTCCTCTAGTTGAATTTTGTTTGTGAATATTGTCTAAAGACGGCTTCTGGTTGAATCTGGTTTGTGCAACAATATCTAAAGACAGCTGGTTTGTGTTTTATTGTCTAAAGACGGCTTCTAGTTGAATCTGGTTTGTGTAGCAATATCTAAAGTAGCCTTTAGTTGAATATGGTTTTTGACACAAATAGCCCAATAGGCCTGTATGTGTTCCTCTAGTATCAATACCACACGTGTTATCCTACAAATGGCCTAAAATAAAGCTGAAGGCAAGATGTTATCAAGATATCCTACTGAAATAAACAGACCATTATACTTCTGGTCAAATTTCACTGCACTGAACCTTTTGATTATTCAAAACCACACGATTTATATTTAAACATACAATCAAACCTGCTCTAAGGACCGCCTGTATGTAGTTGACACAAGATACTTTAAATATGGCCAAAGGTAATTAAGTGGAACAAACTTGGTAGGCCTTTATCCTAGAAAGTGGTTTGTCAAATTTCATCAATAATGATCTTTTGGTTTTCAAAAAGAAGTCTTTTTAATATTTTAAACGTATTCAACCCTGTGACCTTGAATCTAAGTCAAGGTCGATCATTTGAATACATTTTTAGGCCCAATGATGTATATTTTGTTTTTATTTTTCTAACACGGCTCCTACAGGAATAAGATTTCAACAGAAGACTCTTGTTTTCTGTATGGCCAACATTAGATAGATTATAATGATGATCTTTATGATAGACTGGAATATAAAGGCCTAAGCTAAGAGCACTGTTTGGATATCACTTCTTTTCATAGTTACAGTGACCTTTATCTTTGAACTCAAGATCTGAAGAGCAATGCCAAGAAAGGACCTTTATAAAGGAAGTACTGTATGAAGTTTGGACTTAAACTCGAGTTATCATACATAAGCCTCTGACAACCACCAACAATACCAATATAGTGATTTATGAGTGTCGCCTGTTCAGTTGAAACAAAACTTGACTGACCAAAATTTCTATTTTGGTTGATCTCAACAGAGATTTGTAAATTTCATTGATATATACACATGTCACATTCTTCTTCTTCCGTTAAGGGAATAAACTCTTAGACAAGAGTGTACAACAACTCTCCTGAGCACATGAACAAAAAAACATAATTATTATCTTCTTTTTGTTCATTTCTAATGTATAAAAAGTCAACATGTACAATTAAAAAGACAGTCAATTACAGAAGAATTATGGAGGCCGGTGGACGTGTTTGGCTAAGCTGGTTTTAAAGGAGGAGAGAGTGTCGCTAGTGGCTATGTGCGTGGGTAAACTGTTCCAGTTGATGATAGTACGCGGAAAGAAAGAGTATTTCAGGAGATCTGTCTTTGTTTGTATTTGTTTGAATTTATGTGACCCCCGTGTTCTTCTGTCAGATTGTGTTAGAATATTTTGTGTGGGAATAGATACATGGGTATTTTTTATTTTGTAAAGTAAAGTTAATCGTGCTACCATTTGTCTGTTTTCTAAAGAGTCAAGTTTCAATGTGTTTAATATGTTGTTGACGGTGCCTAGAGATCTGTCTGGGTAATTGTTAAGAATATAGCATTGATACATTGATAACTGCATGAGTAAATTGATAAAAGATTTCCAACAGACAACAAAACTGAAATTAAGATTTTTTCTTTATTTTTGATCTCATTGTTTTAAAATGAATATATCTATACAATGCAGAATAAGTCATACTATCAAAACACTTCAAATTAAAAATCTCTTTGATCTGACACTGTGTAACGCAAAATACAAATACATGTTTGTCAGATTAACCTGTCTAATCTGACACCCTGTGGGACACAACATATTGGTCAGATTAATTTGTCTAATCTGACACCCTGTGGGACACAACATATTGGTCAGATTAATTTGTCTAATCTGACACCCTGTGTAAAATTCCTATAAGATTAACATGTGTAACCTCACAGTCTAAAAACATTTATGTAAGCTTAACTTGTTAAACAACATATAGGTCAGAATAACTCTGCAGCAGCATTTATCTCAGATTAAAAGAATCTTTCACCCCCTCAGGGGTGAGACAAGGGAATCTCAACCCGAGGGGTCAGATTCCTAAGTTGCCAAACACGAATCTTACCAAGTGTTTCAGGCAGCTTAAGAATCTTACACCAAGGGTTGAGTTCTTCTGTCTCACTACCAAGGAGGTGAATTATTATTTTTCTCTTACCCTGTTAAACCTCATATATATCTAATATTGACTTTACATCAATGCAAGAAAATTTTGATGTGATGTGATTAAGGTGTTGACGTGATGTCATTGTATTGTTGCCGTGATGTCATCATATTGTTGCTACAACGTCATACGATTGTTGGGAACATGCAAAAAATAAATGTGTGTAGCTTGTCTCAACCTAGGGTGAGATAAGAAAATCTCACACCGGTAAAAGTGTGGATATCCCTGTCCAGGGTAAGATAAATACCTGTCTAATCTGATAACACAACATATCAACATATCAATGAGATTGAAAAAAAACTTTAATTCATTAAGGAATACCGAAAAAACTGTGTGCACTTTTTTGCATAAACCGCTTCGCGGATTTATGCAAAGTGCACACAGTTTTTTCGGTATATACCGTATAACCCTAAAAAATATTGTGGTTATTCCTTATAATTTCATTTCCGAAGATACATAAATAAGATATAAGTACAATGATTTTGTATTAATTATCACAAAAATCGAATGGATTTGCAAAAAACATATGTGCATAAATTTCAACGCAAAACAACTTCAACCAATCAGAAGTTTGATTACAAAATACCGCACCAAACATGGCGGTATATGACGTCATCACTTTTTGCGTTGTCTGAAATTTGAGGTTATACAATATAACCTGAAAAAGTTTACCATTGCTGGAATAGGCAAAATTAAATTATCTTTGAGTGACACAACATAAAAATGCATAAGGAAACAAATATTTCCTACACATTTTTTGAATATTTCATATGCATTTATTAACTATTGAACGTCGTTATATTTACATTTGAGTTACTTTGTAATACCTAATCATGTTATTTTCCCCAATATATAAATGTTTTTGTCCTTGTATGCTAACATACTGAATAAAGCCGTTTTGAAAATCTCAATCACCTTAATGATTAACGTAAAGCTATAACATGTGTTATCTGAGGCGATGTGTAAAGAGTTGATGTAACGTAGGCAAAAATAACGTCTTGCTATCGTTAGGTGGTCTTGACTGCATCTATAGGCCTTTACCAAAAGTGTTGTTATTCCCCTTGATAATTAAGCCAAAATGGTGGATACAAGATGGACTTTCGGGAAGTGTTTTTGTGATGATTTGGCGCCATGTGACAATCGGATGACGTCATTCCCATTATGACATCATAATAACATGGCGCGAATTTGTTTCAAAAACACTTCCTAGTGAAGCCATGATAGGACAAACAAGGGAGATAACAACACTTTTGAGATAGACCTATCTATACTACTGTGAGTACAGTCCAGCTTAACACTGAGTTAATGGGAAGTCATCATCCAAAATGTAAATATAAGACTATGAACACAATTTTGTCAATGTCATTTTGAAGCTTCTACCCCTGCCTAATTTGACAAGAGACAGCTGTAAGAATCAAACGTTTTGCTGATGTTAGACTCTTCCAGACATTTTGTTTAACAACACTCACACTTCAATATTGAAAACGACTTTTAAGTCAGTAGTAACTCAAATGTATATACCTTTTAATTTTCATAGCACTTTATGGTTCACTTTAACTCTTAATAATTAATGCAACTGCATTTATAGACAACATACATTATGATGTTATTAACTAACTCACCCCTGAAGACACATTTGAACTCTTCCAATTCAAAGGTTGGAATGGTCCATTATGAAATTCCAGGGGTGAATGGGTAAAATGTGAAGGGCTTATTTAATATTGGGTGAACAGAGATTTTCATCTTCCAAGTGCAAATTTCTCCCAATATAGAGTTAATATTTAAGTGATAACAGGTAAGGACTGAATATTTTTCAATTTCATGCAGGATTTATCATAAACATGAATGTAACAAATATGCATTCATACCAGCATGAAAAAAAATCATTATCATTAAAAAAGTTCAATCATTATTTTAATATTATTTTAACTTTTTTATATTCACTAGTAGTGTTCCATGTGCATAGGCTTGCACAGGTAAAATATCAGTCATTTCTTCTTATAACAGAAAGTTTGGTTTCTCATTATCTCTGCAACCAGGAAACTGAAAACCTTGATTTCTTGCCATTTCAATGATTTTTCTGGACTCCAGGATGAAGGTGGAATAGTTAATACGTGGAAATTTGTCGACGAGTTCCTCGATACCGTCGGCCGTGACGTGGTCGCAACGGATCAATCCAATGTATCGTAACGCTGGACAACATTCGGAAACAAACCGCACCCCAGCATCCGTGACAGAGTGACACCATCCTATGTCCAGATGTTTCAAGCTCCGAGAGTGCCTTCCTAGGAATTCTAATCCTGTGGAAACAATATTCTTTACTGTACATAAGATTCCAACAAAGTAGGTATGACATAGATGTAAATAACGCTGTCGAACCTTGTTTTCTCGAAATCGCGTAACTCGAGAACGTGTTTAATTAAAAATACTTTGTCAGTTCTGGTCTGACTTCACACTAAGTATTTAAACTCACTTAACCTGAATACTCAAATTCTACAAAATGTTTTCGTAATCCCACAGACTTTCCGATAACGATGTTTGACTGTATGTACAATGTACATAATATTAAGTACTGTAAACATACTTGTTTTGGCATACAGTAACAAAAATATCATTTTTGCTTGGCTTTATCTGTGTCTCTGATATAATAGGGAACATGACACACAGTAAACACAAAACAATTTTTTGCTTGGCCTTACCTGCATGTCTCTGTGATATTTCAAGGAACATGACACACAGTAAATTTAAAACAATTTTTGCTTGGCCTTACCTGTGTCTCTGATGTTAGGAAACATGACACACAGTAAACCCAACCAATTTTTGCTTGGCCTTACCTGCCTCTCTGATGTTAGGGAACATGACACACAGTAAACACAAACCAATTTTTGCTTGACCTTACCTGTGTCTGTGATATTACAGGGAACATAACACACAGTAAACCCTATATAATTTTTGCTTGGCCTTAACTGTCTCTATGATATATCAGGGAAAATGACATACAGTATGATACAGTAGACGAAAAACAATTTTTGCTTGGCCTTACCTGTCTCTGTGATGTTATAGGGAACATGAAACACAGTAAACAAAACAAGTTTTGCATGGCCTTACCTGTGTCTGTGATATTACAGGGAAAATGACATACAGTAAGCGTAAATCAATTTTTGCTTGGCCTTACCTGTGTCTCTGATGTTAGGAAACATGACACACAGTAAACACAAACCAATTTTTGCTTGGCCTTACCTGTCTCAATAATGTTAGGGAACATGACACACAGTAAACACAAACCAATTTTTGCTTGGCCTTACCTGCCTCTCTGATGTTAGGGAACATGACACACAGTAAACACAAACCAATTTTTGCTTGGCCTTACCTGTCTCAATAATGTTAGAGAACATGACACACAGTAAACACAAACCAATTTTTGCTTGGCCTTACCTGCCTCTCTGATGTTAGGGAACATGACACACAGTAAACACAAACCAATTTTTGCTTGACCTTACCTGTGTCTGTGATATTACAGGGAACATGACACAGAGTAAACATAAAATAATTTTTGCTTGGCCTTACCTGTCTCTATGATATATCTGGGAAAATGACACAGTATGATACAGTAGACGAAAAACAATTTTTGCTTGGCCTTACCTGTCTCTGTGATGTTATAGGGAACATGAAACACAGTAAACAAAACAAGTTTTGCTTGGCCTTACCTGTGTCTGTGATATTACAGGGAAAATGACATACAGTAAGCGTAAATCAATTTTTGCTTGGCCTTACCTGTGTCTCTGATGTTAGGAAACATGACACACAGTAAACACAAACCAATTTTTGCTTGACCTTACCTGTGTCTGTGATATTACAGGGAACATAACACACAGTAAACCCTAAATATTTTTTGCTTGGCCTTACCTGTGTCTGTGATATAACAGGGAACATGACACACAGTAAACCCTATATAAATTTTTGCTTGGCCTTACCTGTGTCTCTGATGTTATAGGGAACATGACACACAGTAAACACAAAACAATTTTTGCTTGGCCTTACCTGTGTCCGTGATGTTACAGGTAACATGACATACAGTAAACACAAAACAATTTTTGCTTGGCCTTACTTGTGTCTGTGATATTACAGGGAAAATGGCATACAGTAAGCGTAAATCAATTTTTGCTTGGCCTAATCTGTGTCTCTGATGTTTGGAAACATGACACACAGTAAACACAAAACAATTTTTGCTTGGCCTTGCCTATCTCTGATATTACAGGGGAAATGACATACAGTAAACGTAAAACAATTTTTGCTTGGCCTTACCTGTGTCTGTGTTGATTAGGGAACATGACACACAGTAAACGTAAAACAATTTTTGCTTGGCCTTACCTGTCTCTGTGATATTACAGGGAACATGACACACAGTAAACATAAAACAATTTTTGCTTGGCCTTACCTGTATCTGTGATATTACAGGGAACATGAACAACAGTAAACATAAAACAATTTTTGCTTGGCCTTACCTGTGTCTGTGATGTTAGGGAACATGACACACAGTAAACATAAAACAAGTTTTGCTTGGCCTTACCTGTCTCTGTGATATTACAGGGAAAATGACATACAGTAAAGAAAATAATTTATGCTTGGCTTACCTGTGTCTGTGATATTATAGGGAAAATGACACACAGTAAACTTAAAACATTTTTTGCTTGGCCTTAATACAGTGATATTACAGGGAAAATGACTTACAGTAAAAGAAAAACTAATTTTGCTTGACCTTACCTGTGTCTGTGATATTACAGGGAAAATGACATACAGTAAACATAAAACAATTTTTGCTTGGTCTTACCTGTGTCTCTGATGTTAGGGAACATGACACACAGTAAACACAAACCAAGTTTTGCTTGACCTTACCTGTGTCTGTGATATTACAGGATACTAAGTAGAGTTTTTTCAGGTGTGTACTGTGCACAGCGACCATCTCGATACACCTGTCATCCACGTTCTGGTTCAGAGAGAGGTTCAGGCATTCAAGTTGTGAACAGTTCTGGGAGATCGCACTCACGGTTCGTAGACTGAGCTCGCTAGAACCCGACAAGTCTAAAGTCCGCAAAAATTTCAGCTGAAAAAAATATCATTAAAGTGTATAAGGCTATTATTTCCTTAATTTATTCAAGTAAAAGCACAACTTATCAGTAATAATGTTTAGGGTAGTATAAAGTCCTTCAAGAAACAAGAGGCCCAATGGTCCTTAACAGTCATCTGACTATTTATAATTTTAGTTGGTTATGATATTAACTTATTTGACGCATGTGACTTTTAGAGTAGGTCTAAATCTAGTGCATTTCCAATCTCCATAACTAAAAGTAAGATATTCAATGTACATATTAAGAAGATGTTTGTGGGAAAAACATGATATAAAGAAGAATGTGAAATTAACAGGTGTGATATTAAGTGGAGTCCACTGTATTATCATTAAGCTGAAATACCCACTTTTTGAAGCTGATAGGCTCCACTGTCACCAACACTGCTGCTGTGGAGATTGATGATACGCAGCTCTGGGCAGCCATTGGCCAACGCGATGATACCCTCATCCTGGACCTGTATGAACAAATATGTAGTCAACTTCGTTTACAGCGAATTACTTGGGACCATGAAAAACAGTTCGTTATATCAGGAATTGGCTATTCCCGATAACACGGTTTTATGTATAAGCAATGATAAGACATACAGAAGTAATAGCATGAGTTTATTTTAAATTGAAACGTGTATGACGTCCAGGTGACCTATTCAAACGCATCGCAATCTGCCCGTACACATATACACCACTTACCTTAACACAGCTGTCCACTGACAGTCTCTCCAGTAGCGGACAATGCTCCCCGATACTTGTCAGTCCCTTATTGCCGATGTTTGTACACTGGCTGATGTGAACACCCTCAAGCTTCGGACAACCTACGGCTAACTGTAAATAAAACGGCAGAACAGGTGAGAACACGATAAAATTGTACAACCAACGGCTAACTGTAAATGATACACCGGGACAGGTGAGAATACGATAAAATTGTACAACCAACAGCTAACTGTAAAAAAAAACACCACAACAGTTCCTGGTGAAACCTAAACAGGTGAAATTATAATCAAAGCAACAGGTAACTGTAAATAAAAGAGGGGAAAACGATAAAATTGTACAACCAAAGGCTAACAGTAAATGATACAACATGACAAGTGAAAATACAATAAAATACTGGAATCTGTGAAAATATGATCAAATTGTACAGCTATATGTAAATAATATGCCAGGACAGGTGAGAATTGTTACCATGAAACCATCAACCAACAGCATTGGACATTTAATAATTAATAGAGACTGCAACTGTAATTTGTTTATATGCTTTTATATACAGTATAAAATTTTCAAAATGGAGCAATGCAAACTACCAATTTTAACAAATATTTTCTAATTAAATTATTTGCACATTGATGAGTGGGGAAACCAACATTTTTTTTTTGTCTGGGCCCCTAGATTTTTGGAAAATTTGCCATTTGTTACTACAACTTCTCTTTGCAAATGAGCTGGGCCCCTAATTAATACAAAACAGTTATCTTTTATTTAAGGATTAAAGTTTCTTTCTGGTGGTTTTATCAAAGGATAAAGTTTAGTAGGATATCGATAGTTGGAATGGAACGCGAAGCGTTCCATGAAACAACTATCGAAATCCTACTGAACTTTATCCTTTGATAAAACCACCAGAAAGAAACTTTAATCCTTATATTTACTGTCCAGACCTTATATTCCCACGTGTAATTATTTCTTTAATTAGATATTATGATACTTACTGCGATGAAATCAAACAGTATCGTTTGGTTTCGGTAGACTGTTGAAACAGCCGCCTTATGAGGTGACGAACTCCCGCGAAATTTCAGTCAACAAGTAAACAAAAAAGTTCCAAAAGATTACTCTTTTTATTGTTATTTTTTCACATAAGTTCATATATAAACAAACCATACTGTCTTTGTTATTGTTATTGTATTTAAAAAAAACAACATTAAAATGCTTCTTATTTATTTCTAAAATAAATTAACACATACTACGCGGCAGGATATTGATCGAGTCTGGAAAGTAGTGACGCGGCCTCGTGTTCAAATCGTAACGGAGTGTATTACTGCGCGCTGCGCCAATAGGCGCGTGATCCACTGATTTTATCGGAAAATAAAGTTCAGTAGGCATTCGTAGAAATGTATAGGCAATATACTATCAATTCCAAACAGACTGTAAATATTCCTGTATAAAACTTACAGCGTTAATTCCTCTATCTGTTATTTTGTAGCAAACTTCAAGATGAATGGTACGAAGATTATGACAATGTCCTCCGATAGCTTCGAGCACCTTGTTTGTCGTCACCAACATACACCTGTCAGGGAAGATAAATGTGTCATAATATTATCATCGTGATCATGATATAATTTTGTTTCTACCACACTAGCTGGGTGTTATCCAACTCTCGGACCATTGTATAAACGTGCTGACTGTTGGATAAATATATTTCATATACCACTAGTGGAATATATATGACCTTCCAGACTTGAAAAATAACAACACTTTGTTGGGACCATCTCAGGATATCATTTCTGGCAAGTTTCAGCTCAATTCCACTGGTAGAACTTGAGAAGTTTAGAATGTGTTTTCAAAATGGCCGCTGTGGAGGCCATCTTGGATTTTTGACTACATGAAAAATAACAACAGTTTCGTTTTGGCCCCAGTGACCTTGAATGAAAGTCAAGGTCATTTCTTTGAACAAACTTGGTAGCCCTTTATCCCAGCATGCCACAGGCCCAATATTAGATCTCTGGGCCTTTTGGTTATTCAGAAGAAGTTGTTTAAAGATTATGACCGTTTTGGTCCCTGTGACCTTGAATGAAAGTCAAGATCATTTCTTTGAACAAACTTGGTAGCCCTTTATCCCAGCATGCCACAGGCCCAATATCAGGTCTCTGGGCCTTTTGGTTATTCAGAAGAAGTCGTTTAAAAATTATGACCGTTTTGTCCCCTGTGACCTTGAATGAAGGTCAAGGTCATTTCTTTGAACAAACTTGGTAGCCCTTTATCTCAGCATAACACAGGACCAATATCAGGTCTCTGGGCCTTTTGGTTATTCAGAAGAAGTTGTTTAAAAAGATTTTGACCTTTTTGGCCCCAGTGACCTTGAATGAAGGTCAAGGTCATTTCTTTGAACAAACTTGGTAGCCCTTTATCCCAGCATGCCACAGGCCCAATATTAGATCTCTGGGCCTTTTGGTTATTCAGAAGAAGTTGTTTAAAGATTATGACCGTTTTGGTCCCTGTGACCTTGAATGAAAGTCAAGATCATTTCTTTGAACAAACTTGGTAGCCCTTTATCCCAGCATGCCACAGGCCCAATATCAGGTCTCTGGGCCTTTTGGTTATTCAGAAGAAGTCGTTTAAAAATTATGACCGTTTTGTCCCCTGTGACCTTGAATGAAGGTCAAGGTCATTTCTTTGAACAAACTTGGTAGCCCTTTATCTCAGCATAACACAGGACCAATATCAGGTCTCTGGGCCTTTTGGTTATTCAGAAGAAGTTGTTTAAAAAGATTTTGACCTTTTTGGCCCCAGTGACCTTGAATGAAGGTCAAGGTCATTTGTTTGAACAAACTTGGTACCCCTTTATCCCAGCATAACACAGGCCCAATATCAGGTCTCTGGACCTTTTGGTTATTCAGAAGAAGTCGTTCAAAGATTTTGACCTTTTTGGCCCCTGTGACCTTGAATGAAGGTCAAGGTCATTTCTTTGAACAAACTTGGTAGCCCTTTATCCCAGCATGCCACAGGCCCAATATTAGGTCTCTGGGCCTTTTGGTTATTCAGAAGAAGTCGTTTAAAAATTATGACCGTTTTGTCCCCTGTGACCTTGAATGAAGGTCAAGGTCATTTCTTTGAACAAACTTGGTAGCCCTTTATCTCAGCATAACACAGGACCAAGATCAGGTCTCTGGGCCTTTTGGTTATTCAGAAGAAGTTGTTTAAAAAGATTTTGACCTTTTCGGCCCCTGTGACCTTGAATGAAGGTCAAGGTCATTTGTTTGAACAAACTTGGTACCCCTTTATCCCAGCATAACACTGGCCCAATATCAGGTCTCTGGGCCTTTTGGTTATTCAGAAGAAGTCGTTCAAAGATTTTGACCTTTTTGGCCCCTGTGACCTTGAATGAAGGTCAAGGTCATTTGTTTGAACAAACTTGGTACCCCTTCATCCCAGCATGGCACAAGCCCAATATTGGGTCTATGGGCCTTTTGGTTTATGAGAAGAAGATGTTTAAATGGAAAAGTTTACGCACGGCGCACGGCGTCGTCGCACGGCGCACGACGACGGACGAAGCATGATGACTTAAGGTCATCCTGACCCTTCGGGTCAGATGACCTAAAAACCCCACAAATATTGGTTATGTGTGTACATTGTACATGTACACATTATCCAAAACTGATGACAATAGTGTCGCACAACATGAGTACTATGAATTCTTGTCATAATACATGTACATCATATTTATTTACTTTATAAAAACGACATTTTTCGTCTGAATCCTATATTTTTGTTATAGATCTACAAAATAAATTATAGCCTCCCTTTGGGACCAATTTTTAAGACGCCCTAGCTGGGCACAATAATTACTGTGAATATGGTATATATGTAATACCAAATATTAAAAATATTTACCTGGAAAGTATCAATGTTCTCAGGTGGATGCAGGTAGTCACAGTTTGGATCAGACAGTGCTCGGAAATTGTTCTGATATCAGAAATATTCAGGTAGATAACTCTGTCACTGTAAGAGGTCAAGGTTGTGATTTCCACATCAGTGACCTTGAGCTGATTTCGAAGGTCAATGACCCGCCAGAGGTCAGGGTCATGAGAGATAGTATACCATAATTTACATACACTAGATACATTATGTAGAAGTTCATACATCGACAGGTGCTGGAAAATCTGGATCAGCAAATACGACGGGATTTTGAAGTTGAAGGTCAAATTGGTTGCATCACATGATTTTGCCAAAGTTGAGCAATCTGTGTTACTTTTTTCCTTTTTCGTACTCGGAGCTTCAAAACGGTTTACGATAACCCACGGAACTCCTTGCATCGGCTCCGGTTCAACTTCTGGTTGAGAAAAATCTCCAAGGAAATTTGGCCTCTGTGAAGGCCTCTGTGAAGATGTAGAAGATGCCATTGGTATTGAAAAATTCTGGTTTGGTGATTGTGTTGATGAAGCTGGAATTGATGAAGATGCTTCTGTGTCCGATGAAGATTGTGAAACTTCATCGGGAACTGATATTATCACTGGTCTTGATGAAGATGAGGCTGTTGCATTTGATATAGAGAAAGATTTTCTTGGTGATGAAACGGAAGATGAAGATGATGCTGCTGTGGAAGACGATGAAGATGCCAAACAATCTGTGACGGAGTGGAGATCATTGTGATTGGAGCTCGAAGCTACGGTTACCATGGTTACATCCATATCACTGTGAGCACTTTGATTTTGATCTTTACATGTGGGTAAGTGTTCCTTTGAATTAGAAAAACAGTACGAGACTTCCCCAGTCTCGCCATCTCCATGTGATGTTGTTTGACTAGTATCACACTGAAGACGTGAAATTGTGTTATTTTCTGCCCTAGAAACATACAAGTCATTGCCAGAATCTAACCCTATGTCGGATGGCGGACAAGCACATGCAATATCTAAAGTGTTCTCAGACTCACCATCCTGATCATTTTCTTTGCACTGTTGGTGGGAAGTGGTAACTCCAAATGACCTTAACCTGTTTGAAGGTGAAGCAAGTGCATAAAAAGTTGAACTTTTAACCCAAGAGGAATTTTCTAAAATATTTGTACTTTCAGGCAATTCTGACCTTTCAACTCTAGATGAACTTTGAACTTGTGCTGACCTTTCTGCACAAGGTGACTCAGTAATTAGAAAGTTTGTACATGTTTTACTATTAGGTTTTTCTGTCTTTGGAAGAGATTCAAAATAGCTATTGAAATCACCAGTCTTATCAATAGCATCCAAATATTCAGTTGATGGCACTCTTTTCCTTTTGCATGGATTTAAAAACCTTTCTTCTGATTGGTCATGATCAGTCCTTTCATCATGTAAGCATCTTTCTGATTGGTTATAAGGTGTCCTCCCATCATGCAAACACATTTCCGATTGGCCAGTTGTCCTTTCATCATTTAAGCATAATTCTGATTGGTTAATAGGTGTCCTTTCATCATGCAAACATCTTTCTGATTGGTTGCAAGGCATTCCCCTATATGAACTTGCCTCTGATTGGTCTTCAGAAGAAGCATTATCCTCAGGTTCCTTGTCTGTTTGCATCTTTGTTGGATTTAATTGATCTGATGCCAAAACTGTTTAAAAGATAGGGAAGGCCATTGGTAATGCCGACAGGACAAGTTTCCTGAAAAATATAACAATAAATATTTGAATTTATTATCAGGAAGTTAGGAGAATAGTAAATGTGATACAACCAGTGATCAAATCTTTGATCTCTTAAAAAAATGCACGGCTAGATCGGGTTTAGAACCTGGGACCTTCCGCATTCTAGACGGACGCTCAACCAATGCAATTGAGCCATCTGATCTCCAACAATCATTATACTACAATTATACAATTTACAGTAATAACGCAATATAATCATAATATATATATGTACATGAACCGTGTCACACTTAACTAATTAATACCAATGTGCAATAATCAATTTCATATTATTTATAACAAAAAGTGAAAGATCTAAAAGCATTGATTATATTTATATTTTAATGAGTTAACACAAATCATCTCTCCAGTAATATTATTTCACTAGTAGAAAAACAATTTCATTTTTGCTATTTGGGACATAAAATTTGTACATGCCGTGAGTTAGACGATACCCAGTAGGGATTTAGGGTTTTTATGTGGACAGTACAACTGTGTCATGTGACCAAACATACATGTACACAAAATACATGAATGTGACAGTTTTCGGATGTTTCATGACCTGTACAGAAAATTAAATTTTAGGACATATAGTAAATTATATAAATTTACAAATTAAAGGGAATTTTTTATCTGATGATCAAGACCAGGTACCATTTCCAGCGAGATAAGTGTATAAAAAGGATCTAGCTTACACAAGTGTCGATGTAGGCTAATAAGGAATTAATACTAACTGTCACCACTGATTTCTTAAAACTAAACAGGTTCAAGACATCTGTTTGAAAATGGCTGCTTGTTGCGAGAACTCACAAGAGTTTTCTTTTTGAACTAGCTATTTTGGATCATGTGACACTAGACAACGGCCATTTTCAAACAAATGTCTAGATCTGGAACCAGCTGTTTATTTTGAAGAAATGGGTGTAGGTGACAGTTAGTTTAAGACCTTCTGTGACTTGATTAAATGTACAGGTTAGTAGAAAAATATCTGTTCTTTCCATTGATACCTATAATTTCCATGTGTTAGAAAAGGTGGCATATAATAATTTTAAAACTGCAGCTAATAATTAGCTTAAACAGCGACCCATACACAGTGTCTGTAAAATTTCACAAATATTTAATTTCATATCATGAGAATTAATTCTGACTTTCGCATCCGCCATCCGTCCAAATATTTAGTGGGTCAGGGAGTCAGAACCCTTCGGACTAATTAGGTTAATTCGCTTGTCTGTGTCTAGTTGCAATATTGCAATTGGCATTCACAATGCCTATGAATGCCAACTGGAAACATTTCAATGACCCCCAATTAATGCATTAATGGAAAAATTACTTTGAATAACCAAATTAAAATATATGCGTAATATATCTTACATTTCACACATGTCCGATTTTACACAGACTTATAATGCACCGGACATGTACAGGGTCCTGGTTTTTAACCCGACAATCGACACCGCCCACGCAACAAAACTGCAACAGTGGAATACACAAAGGTTTGTCTGTCTCTTTACATTATATTATATCAATTCGCTTGACGGATCTGAAATGCGTTTTGTATGTATACTTTTTCTGGTGTACTCATCAACTCAGCTAAACACTAAAATGCAACCATAGATTATAAATGAAACCATTACCTGTGTTCCGATCAGTTCTATCAAAAACTTAGAAACAGGGTGCCTGTGTAAAACGCAATGAATTCGTGTATTTATGATATTCGGAATACACTATTTTCAGATTTATCATTTAACGGAAACTAAACACAAGAGAGACTCCGAATACAAATTCCTCAAAACCTCTGACGTATTTCACATCTGCAAAGCGGAAGTAAAAATTGAGGAATCGTCCCAAAGTTGATAGGGAAAGAAATACCAGAAATATTCATATAATTTGGTCATGAAGAGTGAGCCAAAGAATTGATTGTAAGTATATATTGAAAGCAGGAAGCATTTATGAATGTCATAATTAAAGCACCTTGTTAGCATAAATTACACTAACAATCATAGTATGCTCGGGCCGGGTACGTAACAGTTGCAAGCACTAGGGAATAGCTTTTGTTGATGCTACTCGTAAATATATGAGGATTTCAACAAATCACTAGGGTATTCACCGAGGGGCGAGGTGATTCAACTAAAACCATGTTTATTCACCAATTAGCGATGATACTCAACAAAAAATATTAACATCACTAATGCTCGATAATAGTCACTAATGTCCCGATAAGAATCAACAACGGTCCGGTAAAATTCAACAAGGTTCGATTTGACCACGTGACCAAACTGATAGAGCAGCTAGTTTACCTGTACACACGACTGGCAGTGACCAAGATCTCGCCATGGTTACGGCCACGGCCGTACGCCGGGTCGACTTACATGCATTGGAGCACACACAAACATGCCAAGTTCCTTTCACAGAGATGTTATGTTAGTGTAACAAAGTTATGAATGCTAATCCCATCATTAGGATGTTTTGATGTATCACGAAATTATATTAGATTGCTTTCTAATTCCTTTGTTATTCGTACACGTTTCGATAGTACATTGTGTACACAAGTTTTAGGTTACAAAGTTAAATCTTTTGCAGTAGCAAGTACTGCCTCAGGCAACTCACCTATTGAGCTGACGACTTCACGCCTCACTGCACACGTCTTTGACAGCCACTGTATGGCTTCCGTTGGTGTATACTGGAGAGCGACACGACAGCCTAAGTTCCAAGTGGTATTTAATATCATTCGTTTTCTGCAACTGTACGCGTAATCTTTCCATTTAACACTGTGATTAAAACTGCCCATGCTTTGTATGACGTATGTATACGTATAAAACATTTGTGACTATGTGGTTTGCATTAGTTTATCTGTAAATAATCACGTAATTTTTCCATTGAAAACAGTGAACACGGTAATATTCACTGCCGATCAAATGCTTTGTATGTGTTTGTCTCAATAAAAACATGCTTGTATAATTTTTCATGATCTGGTTTTCATTCGTTAACTGTAATTGTAGTTGTACATCGACTTCGATAGCATAATTCCGTGATTCTTCATATTATTTTGAGCATTTTTATTAAATTAACACAACATCAAACGTTCGTCTCGAACGTGCTGATAATGCTGATTGACAAGAGACTGATTTTTACGTACATTTGTAAGAAGTTCGCAAGATGGAGTCATATAAGATTAATATTTAAGCAATGAATGTTTTAGCAAATGTTGTTACAGTCCTATAACACACATTGCTATTGATGACAAACTAAATAAAGCCCGATAGGGCTTTATGTAAGTTTGTCAGCATTAGCAATGTGTGTTATAGGACTGTAACAATATTTGCTAAAATGTTCATTACTTATATTTACATTTTGATAGAATTATTGTGCTTTATTTAGTTTCTTCGGACCGATTTTGATCAGCAAATCAAGTGAAGACAACAATGAAATTCATGACGTCACAATAAAGATTGATGACGTCACAATACCAACTGCTGTTATAGTCTGAGGCACTGGGTGTTATAGGCGTATGACAGCAACTGCTTCTTAGCATTGTGTCAATGGAAAATTGCAGAGCAAATGTAAATATTTGAGATTGAAATGTTAGATACACAGAGCGGTGTATGCTTAAATTCTATTTTCGGGTCACCTTCGACCGGTTTTAGATCGGATTTAGATAGCATCCAATTCCGTGGTATTCGGACTAAAATAAGGTCTAATATTTATGTCGCACCATTATGAGAATGCGGGGATTTCCAGGTATATACAGAGCAAACCTGCTCATGAACTTTTAATGTGTGTGTAGATTTGTTTCGTTATCCGCTTGTGGTTGGTCTGGTGTGCAAGTTCTCATTAATCATCAAATCCGCCAATGGGACTGATTTGTCTGAAACATCTATCGAGCTCCTATGTCAGATGTGGGAGGAGCTTATCTAGTACATGTGACGCCTAATAAATGTAATATTACCGTTTTTTATTTACATGTTCTGTAATATTGAATCATAATCAAAATGGCGGCGTAACGCTTTAACCTTTATGAAATTAATGAAAGCCTAACGGGTATCAAGTTAATCACCCTTGATCAAATGTAACCAGTACCGAGCAGCCAGACACATTTTATTGTGTCCGAATCCTTATCCAATAATCAATACTAATGACCCTCATGTGTTGAAATCTCAGCGACACTTGCCTAATTATTATTAAAAGTGGAAGGCCTATTACCATGACAAGAGGTATTTCGATTCGGATCCAGCTCATTGACAATTTGAAACGGTATTTAAAGGGGATGGATGAATGAATGGGGGCAAAAAGGGTACATGACAAACGGGAGTGCGCATAAAGCGTTATTTTTACATACTTTCGTTTAAAATCATTTAATTTTCAACGTTTCGTGAGTGTAACAAGTATGTATGAAGCTTATCATAAAACAGTTATTTTATCTATATTGTGTTTACATATATAATTGCGAATTGTTACAGTTAATTCAAAAATATTTTTGTTGGTCAGGTGATTGGAAAAAGGAAAGAAGATACGCCCTCGACACATACGGAAGACGAACAAGACCTCGCCACATTTCTTATAAGTACATACCTGTGTTGACGTCAAAGACAAATATCAAGAAAAAACGAAAGACCCACCAAACCTGTTATGGTTATGCATCAACTTCTGATACAGTATTCATTAAATACTCCAATAAAAGATCGACCATTTATTGCTATCGCTATTTGTGCAAAAAAATCAAGTCCCTGTCTAACTGTTCTTGCACTATTTTTGCATGTTTATTTTTTAATCTGATTAGAAAATCAGTTGTGTTATTTCTTGTTTTCCTTTTTTGTTCATAATACAGTGACGTTTGTCACGTTACGTCATCTTCACATTGAATTCAATGTTAATTTGGGGTTTTTTTTCGTCAAAACAAAAACGTTTACGTCATCGAGCTTGACACCGAAAGTTTAAAGCCATCCTGAGTTGTCCAATGTTTCACCTGTAATGTTTTTTCAAATGTCATTGTTCACCCCAGTATAAAGATTATAATTCAACAAAAATTCACACAAACACCCAAGTATCCACAGGACATGTGTTAACACACACATATATATATATATTTGTCACAATTTTTTATCATAAGTCTATACATGTCCCTGTGGTTTAACGAAATATATAAAATTGGTTTAACCACACAGGGCCATCATGATAACAAAATCTTTGTAGTGGATTATCACTTTAACATTACCTAGAACAGCGATAGATAATGTTCTACCTGCGAGTGGAATTAAACCTATTTTAAACAAAGCAGAACAATCGATTTCCCAAACTTGAATACAGAATTCAATGTGAAACTGATGTGACGTAAAAATATGCACACCTCTAGACTATATATGGCTTTGCAGGACTAGTTGATGAAAGGAAACGTACAACTAAATACTTACATTAGACAGCACCAGCTGAGTGTCCAAAAACTTTTCACTCACGGATGGAATATGGACTTACCCAATCAGGGTAAGATATAAACGGAAATAATATATCTCTAAGATTGATATTTCACCCGACCATCCAGGCCAACAGTTCACGATTTGGTTCTAGATGTGCGTTGTTTCACAAGAAAGTGATAGGCCTAATAAAATTGCACCTTTTTATAGAAGATATCTTGAAAAACAATGTTCATTTCAGGCCCCGAACTATGTACATGGCGTAATACACATTTACAACGCCATCTGTAACACGATCTCAACCACACGTTATCAAAGAAGCATTATTGAACTGTAATGAAGCTGTATGTTACAGTTTTAGCGTATTATCCCGATGAAAGCATATACAGTTACGTGCCATAAGTCTTTCAATTTTTTTTTATTTTGCTATGTATTCTTTGTATTTCCAACTTTTTTCAATGAATTTTCCTGGCTTCGTTTCGGGATCATTTTTTATGAAATTTTGTGTACTTATAGAGAATTGTTTCCTGTTTCATCTCATAATATTTTCACTGTTTTCCGTTATGTATAATTAGAGAAATCATAATTTATTTACAACATCCAATTTTCGGGACGCCATTTTGGTAACGTTATACGGAAATTAGCAGTGTAGATAATTCTGTATAGCTCAATAAATACACAACGGAAAATTAAATAAATATTATGAGAGGAAACCTTGTATATTTCTGTACCAAATGACAAAAAATTGTCAAAATCCATTCATAAACGAAGTCAGGAAAATTCATTGAAAAAAGTTGGAAATACAAAGAATATATAGCAAAATAAAAAAAAATTGAAAGACTTATGACACGTAAATTTTCGATAAAAATGCTCCCCCCAATGGTTATAAAGGCTATTATGACCATTGAGGGGGAATTTTTATCGAAAATTGATCTAAACCCCTCAAAAGTGTGAAATTACTCTAAACACCCTTGTTTAGGTCCAAAACTGGCTGTAACAAATTCTCAGGTCCCTGTGGAAAACATCACTCACTTCAGAAGTATCGACACGGACTTGCATAAATAATTTCCCGTGCTGTCGACGATAATAATTGTACACTGAAGTACATAAATGAACACAGGTCATTCCCCCCTGAACTTTCATAATGAACTGTTCCAACCATTCAGTCAGACCAGTTCAAGTGTGTCTTCATGAGTGAATGAGTTAGGGATCGACAATTTTACGACATCATATGGTAATCATTACAGTCCATTTTCGCCACACCTGTACGGGTATACACCCCAGGGCAAGTTTCACACCTGTTTCCTGGGGGTTGTTAAAACTGTGTTGTAGTTGATACTGTCCATTGTGTCAAACTGTTTCGATTGACAGGTGTTACGCACAGGTGACCCCCCCCTCCCCCCCCCCTTCCTGTTAAATGCAAACAGTTTTACACGATCTTAAGCGACTGCCAGGTGAGAGAAACCACGGTCAACAGTTAATCGTACGGTGCCTATATCATCAATTTACTATTGTGTGTATTGTCTGAAAACAATGTTTGACGATAGGTGAAGGGCAAAGGGAGTGAGGGGTACGGGGCTCAGCCATTTCCCGTGTTTTATTGCAATTTTGCTGTTAGAATAAAAAAAAAGTTTTATAATGGTACGTACACAAGAAAAAGTTTGGATTAAAATACACGTATCTTAAGATTATTTTTTTTCCATTCATCAGAATATAATGTGTTTTTTTAGTGTGTATAGAGCATTTCGTATCTGCAAGATGAAATAATAAATGGAAACGATTAGCGAGATTTGATCTTTTGACAACAGGCCCCTGAGAATTTGTTACAGCTAGTTATGGACTTTTAGCCGGTGTTTAGAGTATTTTTTCGAAAATTTGACCTAAACCTCTCAAACATGTAAAATTTATAGGTCCAAAACTAGCTGTAACAAATTCTCAGGTCCCTGTGTTTGACTTCTTGGGTAGCTGTCACTCGTCAGTCACAGTTCGCTGCATCCATGGGTTTAGTAAGCTTGTGCAAAAGATCCGCTAACATTTCGATTTAAAACTAGCCAAAAATTAACCTCCGCTAACAATATGCCTACTGTCAGAAGACCAAAGTGTTCCAGGTTGTTCCATATATATACATTAGTTTTCTGTAAATGCAAAATAGATGAGTTTGTCCAATACATTAACACATAAAAAGAATAATAAAGCTAACCAAGCTTTCACAACTTGAGACACCTGTTAGCTGGGCTGCAGAGCTCCTTGCTGTAGGTCAAAGGTCCCCGCCGCGGCCGGTAAAAAAATCAAACACTTTCTACCCTCTGGCAGAATATGGACTAGCTAATTAAGTCAGGTATGGACCAAGTATTCTGTATTATTAGGGTTGAAAGCATGACTCCAAATCCGTGAGTGCCATGTTTGTTTTGTACATTTGTCAAGATCGGAGGCGAAAGGGACCCATGACTTTCACTACGATAGCGAATGATTTGCCAAATGCGTTTTTTTTCGTTAACTGTTTCTTAATATTTCCTTTCAAAAAAGTTTTTGGAATACCAAAACATTTTGGCACGAACGTAAGTAAATTAGCAATCTTATTCCGTACTTTTGACTTCACCTTTATTGACCTCGCATTACGTAATGTAAATCATCGGCGGATTTTGCCATTGAAAATTTTCGATTATATGATAAAGCAACATTTCAAAACAAGGGACTTCTTTTAACAGCTGCATTATAGCCTCGTGTTACGCATATACAATACGTTAACTTAGCAATTGTTAGCTTGCGTATTAATTGTTTTATTAACCATTTTCACCTGATGATCTGACGTGAACGTTAACAATACGACACGACACGTTTTACGTCTGTATTATTTTTCATAAAAAACACATATAGATGTGTATAACATTCAGTTATCCTGGACTGTCGGTGTTCACCTCACAGTAGTAAGTCGCAGATAGACTTAATCCCCAACGCTGGACCGCGCGCTGGGAGCGGGACCCCGCGACTTTGCCCAGGTGATTACTCCGAGGGGTTTTAAGAGAGAATGCAGCTAAGCACAAGAGATTAATTAATTTCAAGTCTATAACGACTTTATAAGGAAGGAAAAAGATGCAGAGTTTAAACTACTATCTGGCACTGAGGAATCAAAGACTAAGTGAGAGGCCCTTCCTTGAACAATGAAGAATAAAGAATACAAATTTAAAGTAATATCCGGTTAATATTTCTATTCTGAATATATATAATAACAATTACCATGACCAAGATCTCAATACATACCCGGGTACACATTTAGCACAGGAACATTTTCAAATGTAATCAATAACTTTGTTTCATTGGTCTTTCAGCAAAACCTTTAGGATTAAGTTTTTTTGTCACTGGTTCAAGACTTAAAGATAATATTGGATAGTATTTTAGATATATGGATATATACAGGCCACAGGCCTGCCTTCCTTATTATAAGATCATTGATTAATGTGTGATCATTAACAATTTCTATGGTAATTGCGACCAATACAGAAGCCCTCAAACTGACCCGTCTAATCTCAAATGATGGTTGGATAGAGTTTACAAATGAAGGGTTTGTTTCATTTTGTTTTACGTCCTATTTACACCCAGGGTCATTTAAAAATGTGCCAGGTTTTGGAGGTGGAGGAAAGCCGGAGTACCCAGAGAAAAACTACCGACCTACGGTCAGTACCTGGCAACTGCCCCATGTGGGATTCAAACCCGCAACCCATAGGTGGAGGGCTAGTCAGTGGTAGAATGTCGGAACACTTAAACCACTCGGCCCCCTTAATGCTTTACAATGCTATCATATATAAAAATTTGCATACAAAGTGTTTAAATATAGTGAAGTACCTTACCTGCTTCACCTTCATAGTGTTTACCTGGGAAATTCAAGTGCCATTCTTTTTTTTCCTTTTGACTTGAGGTTAAGGTCACTATGACATTGCAATACCCAATACCTGTTGGTGATTCGGGAAATAACACTTTAACAGTCAACGGATCATCAAGTTCATGCAAGTTTTAAATGTGGCAGTGTTATACAGTTGAACCTTGTTATCTCAAAGTCGACCGGAAAACACAAAAAACCTTCCAAGTATTTGAGGTAGGTGGGTTTGAATACTTAATGTGAATTCTAGATTAAACAGGGTCTTTAAGTTAATACAAGTTTGAGATAACGAGATTCAACTGTATCAAAGTCCATGCAAAAACCCCAAAAGTACAATTTTTCAATGATTTCAGTGAATAAACAGCTTGCCAACCCTGATGTTAAAAGCATTGTGAGTACTAACTGGGGTAAATCCCAAGAGAAAATATGGGCAGGAATCCCACCAGGATCCCGGTGGGATTCAACAGGATTTCCAGTGGGATCCCAGCTGGATCCTTATGGGATTCACAATGATACCGGACCGGATATCAATGTGATCTTAGTAAAATCCTTGCAGGATCCGGACAGATTTCCAGTGAAATTTCAGCAGAATCCCAGTGATTCTGCAGGTTAGTAGCAGATTCCAGTAACATCCCTGCAAGATTCAAGTGAAATCCTAGACGGATCTTACAGAAAGGCGATGTGATGTGTTTCTGACCCTTAAAAACAACATAAAATAAAAATCAATGTACACATGTTTATTTAGCTAGAACATTAATTCTGGCTTTGCATCAATCTGCCCTCCTGCAGTCTTTGCACACCCACATTTTGCATCAAATCAATGGATTCGTTTATCTGTGCATCGGTCCCTGATTGGTTTTCTTCCATCCACCTTTAACATCATAGAACTTATTCTGAAAGAAATTAAAGCAAACATTCAAAACCCACACAACTTCATAGCCATGGATATGATTTTATTTTAGTTCTTGTACAAAATATTGAACAATTGGTCTTGGAGCCTTATTAACTAATGATGACCTCAGTTATTCTGATCATGACATAGTAAAAAATTCTTAACTGAGCCAACTGTAGGGGTGTGCCATCTTTAGCGATATATCACACCAATCATAATAATTTGGGACAATTGTAAACAAACGGTGCAAACTTGTGTTTACAGTATAACATTCTGTAACCTTATGCAAATTAAGGGTAACAACTAGGGCATAATGGGCCTCAACGGTCATCTAACAATCTATATAATTTTCTGTTGGTAGCTGTTTAAAGATATAACAAAATTTGACCTGTTACCTAAGAGAGTCAATGAACAAACTTGTTATTCCTTCATTACGGCATTGTGATAATACCCGAGTTAACTTTTTGTTACTGAGAAGAAGTGTTTGAAACATTTTTAGAGATATGACCCCTGTGACCTTGAAAGCAGGTCATTCACTTGAACAAACTTCGTAGCCCTTTATCCCCAGCATGCTACACACCAAATATCGGTACCCTAGGCCTTTCGGTTACTGAGAAGAAGTGTTTGAAACATTTTTAGAGATATGACCCCTGTGACCTTGAAAGCAGGTCATTCACTTGAACAAACTTCGTAGCCCTTTATCCCCAGCATGCTACACACCAAATATCGGTACCCTAGGCCTTTCGGTTATTGAGAAGAAGTTTCTTAATTTTTTTTTACATATTTGACCCCTGTGACCTTGAACATTGGTCAAGGTCATTGATATGAGGAAACTTTGTAGCACTCTATCCCAGGTACTTACTGTTTAATATCAGCACCCTGGGCCTTTTGGTTATTGAGAAGAAGATTCTTAAAGATTTTTATATATATGTGACCCCTGTGACCTTGAAGGTATGTCAAGATCATTGATATGAGGAAATTTTGTAGCCCTTAATCCCAGCATGCTATAGGCATAATAGCAACACCCTAGGCCTTATAGTTACTGAGGAAAGTTGTTTGAAAGAATTTTATTACATTTAACCCCTTTGACGTTGAAGTAGGTCAATGTCATTGATTTGAGGAAACTTTGTAGCACTCTGTCCCAGGTACTAACTGACCAAATATCACCATCCTGGGCCTTTTGGTTATTGAGAAGAGTCTTAAAGATGTTTACATATTTGACCCCTGTGACCTTGAAAGTACAAAATGTAGGTCAAGGTCATTGATATGAGGAAACTTTGTAACACTCTATCCCGAGTACCTACTGACCAAATATCAGCATCTTGGGCCTTTTGGTTATTGAGAAGAAGATTGTTAAAGAAAAAGTTTACAGACGGCGCACGATGGCAATAGGTTATCCTGACCCTTTCGGTCACATGACCTAAAAAAAAACATATAGTGGCACTCTTAGTCTTGGTGAAAACAAGAGGCCCATGCCATGGGCTTAAATGGTCATCTGATTTTATAAGTATTGTTGGTTATTGCTAAAGATATTAACATATTTGACCCCTATGACCTTGACAGTAGGTCAAAACTTGGTAGCCCTTCATCAAGAAGTACATTGCAGTTTGAAGGAAAGTTTATGCACCGATCAATTTTCAAATTAATAATTGGTAAGCCTACCGTAACATAATCTTTAAAAAATGACCTATAGCCATCGTGTACCGTCTGCCATGCAATAAGTGCAAATGACGGTAGGCTTGGCAATTATTAATAAAAAATTGATCAGTTGGCACTAACCGATTATGTCTGATCATCGTTGTTGAAATTGATTACCGATTCCCAACACTAAAAAATCCTCACATTACACACAGAAAACAATGATAGACTTTTCTTGAAAAATAATATACATAACGTATACCTAGACTGTTAATTACAGCATGCCAATATCCTGTAACCATGGCTGTCTTCTTTTTTTTTATTTTAAATAATTCGTAAATGTGTACCATTTGTTTTTTTAGTTTATTTAAAATGGAATCACAGGATCACAATTTTCTTCACTATCTGACCTCAACATTCACTATCAATCAGGACACCTGTGTAAACTGATCAAATACATTTTCCCTCGTGAATACCGGTGTACGCAGCTAATACTTTAATATTAATCTATATAATTACTTGACTTATGTCATCATATCACATAAAATCTTGAATCCAAACTCTAACCGAATCGAGTCCTAGTTTGAAAAATCATTAAAATTCAGATTTGATCAGATGGGATTTAACTCAACCTCGAACTGTTGACATGTTTGGCATTATCACAAACATATAATTTGACAGCATAATGTAAATCCGTGGATTTTAATAATATATACCCTTAGCTTGACATGAATTATTTATCTTTTAGTAGTTCTAGATGTCTTGGCCCCCTGTACAAGGTCATTTCGTTCTAAATCTAGTACCATATAGTGACCGCCTTCAACAAATAGAACGTTTTGCCACGATGTTGGGTTTGTATACCACAAATGGCCAAATATAATCAGATAATAAACAGGTTAGGCAGAGCGGTGCATATGGGTAATAGTCCTGCATTTGGGTAACAGTTACCCATTTCTGTAAAAAAAATTGTTTTGGTAATAATGTGAAATAAAAACACTTAAAAGTCCTTTTAAACTCTTGGAACAAAAAAGGGTGTCATCCTTTTCATATGTTTGTAAGTAATACAACAAGGTGCATTTGTGCACCAAAAATTATAATTCTGTTGTCAATTTTTTTCTGAAATTAACAAACAATAGTTACAATATCACTGAGTTGGTTCTCCATTGACTATAGTGCTTGTTACGTTCTAGTAACGTATCAAATTAAGATAACAAACACCGAGTCTTCATTCATTGTGTATTCGACCGCCATCTTATATGTACAACAACACAACGCCACCTAGTGTTAGGGAGTAGCTCATTATCTGAGATGTTACACAGGGAGCGTTCATTATTCAAATACCGTTACATCCCCCTTTTCAAATAAAAGATATTTTTAGTCTGAAATATTTCTATATATTCCAGTAAGTTATCCAAACATAACCAAAATGTCAGTATGTTCAAATGAAAATTTCTCATATTATATCTATTCCAAAGTATTTTCCAAGTCTCTGATCACTTCCTAAACACTATAGAACTTTTAACGATTAGAGCTACTCCATTTCGAATTAAACAGTCTCTAAAACACTTCGCGATTGTGCCAGTCACAAATCTTGTTATTGTTAACACAGTCTTTTGATGATATGATGACTAGATTGAGTAACTATATTTCAACTAAACTAAATGTCAACTTCAAACTAATAATAACAAGAAAAAAACAACTAAACTACATAACTAGACTAGAAAATGACTAAAATGGCACAAATGACATCTTGGCACAGGATCCTCACATCTGATAATCCTTGAACCTTGCTGGCATGACACTTCGTCCCCGGGTCGTCATTTTAGCTGGAGTTATTGGACTTGCCTTCTCAACATCAGGTTGTGCTTGTTGAGACACAGATGATGCCTCCAAGTGTTTTGAACATGAATTGTTCACCTTTACTTCAGATGGTGTGTTCAGCTGACTAGAAGATTGAGTATTTGGTACCTCAGCAGCACTCACATCAGAGGGCTTTGGCAGCGATACATACTCGTCCCTTTCGACGAACACCTCCTTAGTGGGTTTTAAATCCAATCTGTTCCTTCGGTAACTCCTTCCATCCTCTGTGCGGACCCGATAAGATCTTATGTCTACCTGACCTTCCACGGTTGCCTTTGTCCATTCCTTGGTCTGTCCATTCCTTATTGGTCTGATCCTTACAGTGTCTCCGCGTTTGAAACCTTTCAGATCAGTTTTACGTGCCTTTTTGTCGTAATAATATGTCTCTTTGCCTTTTCTCTCAAGGAGCTTTTCTCTGGTATTACGAACAATCTTTGGCTCTAGTTTCATTGACGACATGGGCAGAAGAGTTTTTACTCGTCTCCCAAGGAGTCGCTGGGCTGGAGATGACCCTATTCCTTCTGTCGGCGTATTTCTCCACTCGAGGAGTGCAATGTGAGGGTCTGTTGAGTCATGGAATGACTTGCCCATTATTCGCTTGGCCGTTTTGACGGCATTTTCCGACTTTCCATTAGACTGTGGATAGCCCGGTGAACTTGTAACGTGTTCAATCTCATACTTTTCTGTGAATTCCTTGAACTCTTTACTGTTGAAAGGTGGCCCATTGTCAGTCACCAATACGTCCGGAATACCTTGTCGTGCCACATGCGATTTGAGCTTGTTGATAACCTCCTTTCCTGTTTTAGTGGTGAGCCGATCAACCTCAAAGAAATCGGAGTAGTAGTCAACTGTAATCAAATAGCTCTTCTGGTTCAACTCGAACAAGTCGCAACCCAATTTCTGCCATGGGCGAGCTGGAACATCGTGACTTATCATTGGTTCACGGTGTTGTTTACTCCCAAATGTGTTGCACGTGTCGCACGAATTTGTGAATTGTTCAAGGTCTTTGAACATGTTTGGCCAATAAACACATTCTCTTGCTCGTCGTAGTATACTCTGTAGTCCAACATGTCCAGAGTGGAGCCTTATAACGGTGTCATGGCGTTGACTAACCGGTACGACTATACGATCGTTTTTGAAAACGAGGCCATTCTGTATGGTCAGTTCCTCGCGAAAAGGAAAATAGATGTGCATAGCTGTAGGCAGTTGATCTTTGCTGGCTGGCCAACCTCGGCGGATCACTGACTTTAAGAGACAAAGATCCTGGTCACATTCTGTGGCCTGCTGCAGTGTAGACAAACGTCTTTCAGTTATAGGTAGATGCTGCAGTATGCTAACCATCTCTTCTTCAAGTGCGAATACATGTTCATCCATATGGTTTTCGTCACTTTGATATGGTAGATACGCTCTGCTTAGTGTGTCTGCCATATACATTTCCACACCTCTCTTGTACACTACCTCATACTCAAATCTCTGGAGACGCAACAGCATCCGTTGAAGTCTCTTGGGTGCACTTACAAGACTTTTCTTGCAAATAATCTCTAATGGTTTGTGGTCCGATTCCACTAAGACTTTCTTGCCATACACATAGCTCTCGAACCTCTCCAAACCAAACACCACAGCCAACAATTCCTTTTCAATCTGTGCGTAGTTGGTCTCTGTTGTGGTCAATGCGCGCGACGCATATGCTACAGGTTGATCATTCTGCATTAGACATGCTCCTAATCCAGATTCTGACGCGTCACATTGTAGAACGATAGGCTTTTCTGGATCGAAGTATCTTAGTATGGGAGTGTCAGACAACATAGCCTTGATTTTCGCAAAGCTCTCGCCGTGGATACCGTCATCCCAATGAAACTCGTTTTCTGCCTTTATCAAGTTACGGAGAGTTGTTGTTGCCTGCGAGATGTTCGGTGCAAACTTTTGCACATAGTTCACCATCCCAAGCAGTCGTTGTATCCCTGCCTTGTCAGTAGGTGTAGGCATGTCTATGATCGCTTTGATTTTTTCAGGATCTACTTGTAATCCTTCTGCGGATATGATATGTCCTAAATAGGTGACAGACTTCAGCCTCAGCTTCAATTTCTCTTTGTTGATTTTGAGATTCTTTTTCTGACATCTCTCCAACAGTGCGTCAAGTTTCTTGTCATGGTCGATCAATGCTTCCTCGTCTGTCTCACCACAACCATACACGAGTATGTCATCGTGAATGGCCATTGTACCATTCAATCCTTCCAGAGCCTCGTCAACCCTGCGCTGGAACTCCTCTGGTGCTGGACTGATTCCAAATGGCATTCGCTTCCACCGATATCTGCCCCACGGTGTGCCAAATGTGGTAAGATAGCTGCTCTCGTCATCTAATTCCACTTGCCAGAACCCATCTTTCGCATCTGCGACTGTGAAAATCCTAGCTTTGTGTAGTTCAGGTAGAATAGCATCAATTGTTGGAGTTGGGTAGTGGTTCCTCTTGAGTGCTTTGTTCAAAGGTTTTGGGTCTATACATAGCCTGAGTTTACCAGATGGTTTTGTAACCACAACCATAGATGAGATCCATTCGGTAGGGGTTTTCACAGGTGTTAGTATTTCATTTCTAGTTAACCTGTCTAGTTCAGTCTTCAGTTTGTCCTTAACTGCTACCGGTACTTTTCTGGTCGGTATCTGTACAGGTTGGACTTCTCTGTTAACCTCTAAATGGAGCTTTCCTGGGAGCTTGCCTAATCCTTTAAACACAGAACTATATTTGCCGTCCAGGTCCTGGTCATTTGCTTTCGCTGCTTGGCCGGATTGGTCAACTTGCTCAACTTTGTGGACACACACACTTTCATTAACAGTTATGAGTCCCATTTGTTGTGAGGCCTGTGCTCCTAGTATTGCCTGGATATCTCCCCTGACAATCACAAACTCAACGCTGTATCCCTTTCTTGTTACTGGGTTAACAACTCTTAATCTTTTCTTTCCCAATGGCTTTGTTTCAGTTTTATTAAACATCACTAATGTCATCGTTGTACTCTCGATGTACTTCAGCTCGACATCTCTGGAGATTTTGACATATATTTCTTCCGGTAGGATGTTCACCGTTGACCCACAGTCCACTTGAAACATGACATTTTCATTTTTTATCAGCATTCTAGCCTGTATCCTTTTACTGTACCCATTGACCACATTTATATGACCTATCGACAGTACAAATTCATCGTCGTCATCGTCATCTTCCTCCAAGTAATGGACTGCCCCTGAGTGGTGTTTAGATTTGGTCGATGTCCGCTTCATTCCTGCTCCTTTTAGGCATTTTACTTTAAAGTGATTTCTCTTGCCGCAGTTTGAACAGGTTTGACCCCATGCTGGACACATTTCTTTTTTCTTTGCATGATGACGTCCACAGAACCGACAATCCACCTCTTGTGATGGATTATATCCAGTTTTCTTTGGGTTACCTCCCTTTGCTCTCGACGTATTTGCTTTCATGTTGGGGTTTCTCTTCCTGACATATTGCACCTCCTCATGTGACATTTCTTTCAACTGTAATGTTGTTTTTTCACACGATCGACAAATGTCAATACATTTTTTCAAGTCCAGTTTTCTGTCCTGTAACAGTTTTTTCCTGGTATTGTTGTCTCGGACACCCATGACCATTCGGTCCCTAATGAGATCATCCTCGAGAGTTCCATACTTGCACGTTTTGGCCAGAGATCGCAGTGCAGCTACATATGTATCAATCGATTCGCCCTGCTCCTGTTCTCTTTTATTAAACATATATCGTTCATACGTGTCATTTGTTTGTCCAATACAATATGTCTCGAACTTCTCGATTACCTGATCGATGTTCTTTCTGTCCTCCTCGTTGTCAAACGTGAGTCCATCGAATAGCTGAAGGGCTTCGCTTCCGATGCACGTTAACAATGTCGCCGTCCGAAGGCCTGTATTCTTCACATTTAACCCTGTGGCGATTTCATAGTTCTCCCAAACTCTTTTGAACTTCTTCCAGTTCGTACACAAATTTCCTTTTATGTCCAGTTTCGATGGAAACGGCAAATTTGTCGGTACTTGGATAACAACAGGGTCTCCCATATTTCATGAATGGCGGGAATTATACCACGTGTTTGTGTTTTCCTATTCTTTTCACGACCGTCCGGTCAAGATCTTCAGGAATTTCCGGGTAATATTCAGTTCACATTCAGTGATATTACTTACAGTTCATTTCCCCATGTTCTGACACCATGTTACGTTCTAGTAACGTATCAAATTAAGATAACAAACACCGAGTCTTCATTCATTGTGTATTCGACCGCCATCTTATATGTACAACAACACAACGCCACCTAGGGGTCTCTCTTAAAAGCGTCTACAAGCGTCTACAAGCGTCTTCAAGCGTCCTCAGAAAATATCTTTTAAAATACTGAATTAAGTAAGCGACATCAGAAGATATGTTATTGATACGATCATAATACACCTCTATACCAAATTTTAACTTGGTATTCGAAATATTGACCTAGTTATGACGATTTTAATGTTTACGATCGGCGGGGTGGCATATGTGTTTGAATAGAACTCAAAGACGAAAAAAGCGTCTTCATGCTATATCTCTAAAATAATTTGTTAAACTAAGCGACATCAGATGATATGTTGTTCGCATGACTATGATACATTTATTCAGTTTGATCAATTGTTTTATTTCACAAATTTTACATTTACCAGCAATAACTTTGTAAATACTTCTGTTGCTTGATTGAGGCTTATACAATCAGAAAGACAATAGCTGGAACTTATTCAAATGCAAAATATATATTCATTTGAGACCCTTTCAATTTTTACTGACAGATGTCACAACTAATTTCTCTTACTGAATTCTTGCCCATATGTTTCATAGATTATAGTTTGATATAATCATGGACTAAGATAGCATCTAATAGATCTAATAAGTCCGTGATATAACCAAATATTAAATTAAGATGTTTTATTTTATAATCATACACTACGTCTCCCATAAAACATAACTCATTGATCTTTCACAACAGGTACAGGTAGGTGATAAGTGTTTACATAACAATTGATCTGGCCTTACTGTGCGTTCACCTGTGCGAAGCCCTACATATATATAGAGTATACCTGTACGTACACATATGTGCCAAGCCGTAAATATTTTTTGTCATAATCAAACATTAAATTCATGTTACTCGGTCATTTTCGCACAAATCAAATTGAAACTTGAAATACAGTTGTATGAAAGTCAACATCATAACATATATCTTGAGGTCGCTTACTTTATAAAAATGATTATAGATATATGGTCTGTAGACCCTTTTTTATATGTTGATTTCTATTCATATATAAATGTATGCTTCCCACGATGTCGGTCGTAAAACTAAAATCGAAATAACTTGGTCAATATTTCGAATATTAAGTTGATATTTGGTGTAGAAGTGTATTATAGTCATACTAACAACATATCTTCTTATTTCGCTTTCTTTATTGAGTAGTTTTATAGGTATTGTCTGGCGACGCTTTATTTAAAACTCTGCAGTACATTACACACGTGTGCCACGCAATCGATCATAAACATTAAAATCGCCATAACTCGTTCAATTTTTCGAATTTCTGGTTGAAATTTTACACATAAGTATATTATGATCATTGTAACAACATATCTTCTGATGTCGCTTACTTTATTCAGTGGTTTTGATGTTATAATCTGGCGACGCTTTTTAAACGGTCACACACATGTGCCACCCCGCCGATCGTAAACATTAAAATCGTCATAACTCGGTCAATTTTTCGAATATTGAGTTAAAATTTGACATAGAGGTGTATTATGATCATAGTAACAACATATCTTCTGATGTCGCTTACTTTATTTAGTATTTTTTAAGAAATTTTCTGAAGACGCTTGAAGACGCTTGTAGACGCTTGTGGACGCTTTGAAGAGAGACCGCCACCTAGTGTTAGGGAGTAGCTCATTATCTGAGATGTTACACAGGGAGCGTTCATTATTCAAATACCGTTACAGTGCTAACAGCTTAGCGATTGGGGGCATGCAGTGCACAATAAGTGACGTCATGCCTCTGGTAAACTGACATTCTATTTATAGCTCCACTCTTCACCATTATAAAAAATGGAGGCAATACATTGTCTTTTTTTTTTAAAGTTAGACAACATATTATATTCTTTGTGCACTAATGCACCTTTTTGTATTGTTTATTCGATTATGTGAAAATAATATCGCCCTTTTTTACTCCAAGTGTTTAAAACGGCTTTGTGTTTTTATTTCACATTATTACCCATGAGTAACAAAATTGTTATTGAAATGAGTAACTGTTACCCAGATGCATGACTATTTCCCATATGCGCCGTTGTGCCCAACCTGATAAAATATTTTATGTTGTCAATGTAATCAAGACAACAATCATTATTTCTTACCTTGATATTCCGGTGTCGGAAAGAAGTTCTGCATGGATACACAGTTCTGTGAATTGACAGACGAGATATCAGTAGGGTCCAATGGATAATTATTGGCTCTTGCCATTATAATCCACGGAGTCTTTTCCGACACGAGCACGTCCATTTTGACGGCACAGCAAAATTTCCTTATCGGAACAGCACAGCCATCTGAATACATTTTCCCCATGTTATTTGATATTCCGTAGCGTATTTTACGATGTTTTCTTCCTTTTCTATGGTCTTAACATCTTGTAGGAGTATTAATCCTTGACAGAAAGTAAAGACAAAACACAACGACACGGAAAACGTGGTTTGAAATATAAACAGGAAGCTTATGATATTTTTACCGTAAACGATAGAGAGTTTCAAACGGGGGACAACTGAAGTAAACAAAGGCGGATTATGGCGGGAAATTTAAAATAAAAAATGCAATAAAAACGGCAAATTGTCGGAAACTCCTAAAGGGTCGACAGGTAGGCCGATGTGAATATGTGTAGGCATAATGGTCATTACCATGGTTAATGCAACGCAATTAATATGCAGTTATTTTTTTTTAAGAAAAATGCATATTAATCAGCAGGGACATAGGCCTATACGTCCCTGTTAATCAGTTACCGTCATAATCTTGAAAATAAAATGAAAAAAAAGTTCATTAATTTGTATATGTATTTCGCAGCTCTTGTGTAAATTGAATCTGATGCTTAATTGTAATACATTGTGTTTTATCTACTGGTTTGATTGGTAATATTACTTGGATCTATATCTTAATTTTTCTCATTAGAGAAAATATCAACATCAGTTTCTTTGTATTTTAGCAATAATTTGAATCGAGCTTTGGCAAAACTCCATTATTATCCAAGTTTTAAAGTCTGATCTAGCCCATAGGGACACGTTACAATAGTAATGTATGTATAAAATGTATGGGGGATCGATATAACATATTAAACTGGTATTTTTATATTGACCCCCATACATTTTAAACATACAAAACTATTATACATAACGTGTCCATGTATTATGTATATATCGAGCCCATACATTTTTATGCATTTTACTACTGTAACGTGTCCCAGTGATTTGGACATTTTGACAGATAGATGTATGGTGTTGAACCACCCAGTTAGATCACAGGAACACGAGCACTTGTTACAGTTAGTTTTTTACCTAAAGTTAAAGTAATTTTACACTTTTGATGAATTTTAGATCAATATTCGATAAAAATGCCTCCCTCGGTGGTCATGAAGGCTATTATATAGCTGTAACAAATTCTCAGCTCCCTGTGATCCAGATTTGGTGTGGGGGCCAGAGGACATTCAGACTAAATCCGATCCTGTACATCAGTTTCATTGTCAAGTCCATTTTCCAGTCCAGTGAGAGGGTAAAAGCTCACCGGTATGATCATATCCCAGAGAGATATGAACTCTCAGTAGGATTCAAATATGATTAATACTGGGATTTCTGCGAGAAGGCAAAATCTCGCCGGGATATGAAATCCTAATGGGATTCAGGCGTGATCACAGCCATATTGTCTAGCTCTTGAGATAGACTAAGCAAGGGATAACCAGAGCTTAGTAAATGAAATTGTAACTGCTATATAGATGTTGCTATTTATATAGATCTAACGAACTGGAGGATGAATATCATTTTATTTTACAATGTATCGCATATGTTGAGTTTGGAATTTTCACCGACGTCCATTTGCGAAGGAGTTATTGTCCAACAATAATGTAACATGCATTAGAAATGATACACGCTACTTCAAAAAGATCACGTTTTTTACTATGATACGAATGAATGTAATCAGATAAACTTTCTCTGTTATTTTGTATAAAATTCCATACTGAAATTTACATATGACATTGTAATTTTTGTACTCGATGTGACCAGATAATCATTCTGTGCAGTTCATATACGTGTTCATGACATTTTTTCTGACAATACTTTCATCGATTCAACTTTTAAGTTAATTTCAAATAGATCTACCTGTTGTCCTTTTTAATGTTATTACAACAATATTATACATTGACTAAAAAATGTGGTCGACATTAAATATACCATTACATGTATGTGCAAATACTTGTATGCATCTCTGTACACATGTAAAACATTCTATTCCAAAACTACATGTAATTTTGCCAATTAAGATGATGGAAAAGAATAAAATCAAATGTGTGTTTTGTAAGAATTTATTTAAAGATGTGCACATGGAGGGAAATTGAAACGATAAATGAAACCATATTGGAGTTACATCATCACCTGTCCATCTTATGACATAACAGGATTAGTCTAATTGGCTTCCTGCTGGGAACTGACCACGGGTGACGCTGTAAGTGATGTCAGTAACTCTACCAAGAGACAATATCTATATCGTAGACGTATGTGTATACCTGTGAAGACGTCGTGTAGCCACTCATGCGAAAACCTCATCACCTGTTCATCTTATTACATAACAGGATTAGTCTAATTGGCTTCCTGCTGGGTACTGACCTCGGGTAGCGCTATAAGTGATGTCTGTCGCTCTAACCAGAGACGATATCTACATCGTAGACGTATGTGTATACATGTTGTATGCAATCTGATTAAAATACAGATCCGTGTTCTCACTCCGTTTTACAAGGATCTGACAACATCCCATAAGAGGTCACGTTCATATGACCTCTGTCGCCTCTTTACTTAATTTTCCAATGACCTGTAATCTTGCAGCAAGCCATTTCGTCACATTATTACACATGAACTTTTTGGTGACGAAATGACTAAACGGACAAATGCAATTATGTATGCTTTGTCGCCTCAAAATTTCACTGTCAAGATTCTGACACGGAGACGATATCTGTACGTAGACAATGATTTGTTAGTTACGGCACAGACTTAGCAGAGGGGACACGTTAAAATAGTGATATATGTATACATGCAATGTATGTGGGTCGATATAAACATCGAACCCTTTGTTTTATACATATATTACTATTGTAACTTGTCCCTGTAGACTTGATAATCTCATCTCATTCCGTTGTTCATTAGCGAGAAAGCGGGAGAAACGTACCGATATATGAAACATTACCAGGATATAAAATAATTATAACCTAATGCAATACGTATGATAATCAAATCTAAAAAGAGAGAGACTGGGTAATTAATTAAATTCTTTTAAATTTAAGTTGGTAATGATCTCAACGTCTTGTGTTACATGCATGGTATGTTTTTTATTAGCCATACCCTTAATTCCTCTGTTTACAATAATCTATTTCTAGACAGGTACACTGGATTCCGATAGAGCGTTATTACAGTGGTTCTATCCTTTACACATCCTTGGGGAAATAGGCATACACACTCGCCGCAAAAAAGTACTTGTCTGGTTTTCAGCGGGGTAAATGTGTCATATTGACTCATCTAATTTTAACTTTCCTCACTCTAATTCGCATCTCGAATGCGGAACAATTTATATACATAGATGGTATCTTGGGAAAATTAAAGAGCCCGATTGACTTCATCTTAGCTTACAAACTTGAAAGGGTTACGATCCAGTACCCTCATCTTCGTAACATTTTGTAAGCAAAGAGCGATTGACTTCTAATATTATAATAGTAAATATATAATACCAAATAATATAAATTGCTTAACTTCTTCTAAAAAAGGAATTTGTCTCCTAGTAGTGAGCTATGAATGTTCCTGTGTAATGTGCAGGTAAAAACAATTGATAAATAAAAATTATAAATGTTTAAAGAAGGTGTGTATATTGTATTTGGGGAATAGACACGCAATTAATACAAGTAAATTGCCCTGTTCTGAAATATTGCGTATTTGATCTGATTGTACTGTCATGAGGCTATTTGTTATTTTGTATAGGCTAATTAGCATCTAAATATAAATATGCTCTATATCTTGCATTGTGTAATATACGTCATAATGATATACGTATATAATGTACGTCATGTTGAATAAAGCAAATTAGAAAGCATGTACGTAAATGTTATATGGAAGTTTTATTTAGCTACTTAATGTCTATCAATTGTAAGTGTTTGTGGAATTGTTAAATATACAGCACATAGACTTAAAAATCATTCAGGTGTGATGACATATTCTCGTCAAACAATGAGGGCCCTCGGGTCATTATTTCAAGATCTTCACACCTTCTGCTATCAAACCGTATATAGGTAAACGTTGACTAGGTGGGTGTCATTATCTTAATTACATGACAGCCTAAATTTTCACACTTTCCGTGATCTGGCAAGGTTAACATTAATAACGAAGGAAGGGGGAGCTTATTGTTAAAAGCAATTGATTGTGTTATGAATTGGTTTTTGAAATCTGTCAACATAATTATAACGAACTTATTTGTTTTACAAAATTCCTAAAATCAATGATATGCCATTTGCTTGGTAAAGCTATTCTAATCAATATGATTGATATTATATTAATTACGCTGCACGTTCAGGATTTTGTGTATCATTTATTTAAATTGAAATTTATTGTATTTCCTTTAACAATTTATGACATAATATTGTAATAACAAGCCCTGTGTAAACTTTACCTGCAGTCCTTTAAGTGTAACCTTTAGTCTACCCAAACAAGATCCCGGAATCGCATTGGAATATATATATACTGACGTTTTTTTATAACTATCGTGTGTTAAGCTGTTTTTGTTCATTGGAAAACGTTGACTTTACAAGTGGAGACAATGAATTCATGTATGTATATCCTTGAAATTGTGCCGAATTCCATTCAATTAATGACCCTCGCGCGAACAGGTATTTATATATTCTATCTTTTAATAAATAAAAAGCCCCCCCCCCCCCCCACGAAATTTCTCTTTGACGGGGGATTACAGGGACCTGAACATTTATAACAGCTAGTTTTGGACCTAAACTTAGGCGTTTCGAATCATCATTGAGGAGTCATTTTTATCGAAAATTGATCTAAACCCCCAAAAGTATAAAATTACTCTTAATTTCCACAATTTAGATCCAAAACTAGCTGTAACAAATTATCAGGTTCCTGTGCTCGGGATGTCAAGTAATAATAGTGTTACGGGTTCAGTAATCCATGCTTTGTGTTATTAACTACTATAATTGAAGTAAAGTGTTTGTATAGCTCATTGATATGACATCAAGAGTAATGAGAAAATAAACGGCAAGTGCAATATATTGACAATCGAACAGACGACGTGAATCTAATCTGTAGCTAGTGTATGACATGCAGCCTATACGTTTTTTCATTCGAAGGACACTCTATTAATCCTGTTTTGTTCCCCTTTGCCTTTCCATTGTTCATTTGTTTCTTTTCTTCCGGTGTATTTCGTTACCCGTATAAATATAATGTATGATATAATAACACCATAATTAGAATGAATACTGTACATTACTGAGAGGGCTTCTTTAAGTTTTTAATATTTTCTCATTCTGAAGCAATAAAATGTATGTATGACCAAATCAAAACGATCTTTCATTTCCGTATTTTATTTGAACATTGATGAACAAAAGTTTGATTGACCTGAAAAAGGGTTGTCGATGTTATAAAATATTTGTTGGTTTGGCTTTCACCTCACAACAGGGTGTAAAAATGAGAAATCGTGGAGAGGTCCCTTTCCGTCTTTCGTGTGTGATGGTGTATCTTCGGCATCCCCTTTCTTTCTGTTTCCAATCATCTGACCTGGAAGAAGATTTTTAAATGAGTGGAAGATTAAGGTACAAGTAAGGTATACATACGTAAAAGGAAAAGGAAGGGAAAAACTACATTTACACAAATAAAACCTGTGCACATACGTACAGAGGCTGTATATTACATCCGTACATACAATTACAATACGTTGATAGGTAAATCAAATCCCGTTCGTCATGTTCACACCTTTTTAATGTTATACCCAATATCATAGCCCATTTCGCATGAAAACTAGATACTGATAAAGTATATAAGCATGTTTTTTATTGAAATGACTCCATCTCGCGAACTTCTCACAAACGTACGTAACAATCAGCTTCGTGTCAATCAGCATTAACAGCACGTTCGAGACGAACGTTTGATGTTGTGTTAATTTAATAAAAAAATCTCAAAATAATATGTACAATCAGGGAATTATGCTTTCTAAGTCCGTTGTACAAGAACAGATAACGAAGGAAAACAGTATATATTAAAGCATGTTTTTATGTACAAACACATACAAAGCATTTAATCGGCAGTGAATATTACCGTGTTCACTGTTTTCAATGGAAAAATTACGTGAACATTTACAGATAAACTAATGCAAACCACATAGTCACAAATGTTTTATACGTATACATACGTCATACAAAGCATGGACAGTTTTAATCACAGTGTTAAATGGAAAGATTACGCGTACAGTTGCAGAAAACGAATGATAGTAAATACCACTTGGAACTTAGGCTGTCGTGTCGCTCTCCAGTATACACCAACGGAAGCCATACAGTGGCTGTCAAAGACGTGTGCAGTGAGGCGTGAAGTCGTCAGCTCAATAGGTGAGTTGCCTGAGGCAGTACTTGCTACTGCAAAAGATTTAACTTTGTAACCTAAAACTTGTGTACACAATGTACTATCGAAACGTGTACGTACAACAAAGGAATTAGAAAGCAATCTAATATAATATCGTGGTACATCAAAACATCCTAATGATGGGATTAGCATTCATAACTTTGTTACACTAACATAACATCTCTGTGAAAGGAACTTGGCATGTTTGTGTGTGCTCCAATGCATGTAAGTGGACCCGGCGTACGGCCGTGGCCGTAACCATGGCGAGATCTTGGTCACTGCCAGTCGTGTGTACAGGTAAACTAGCTGCTCTATCAGTTTGGTCACGTGGTCAAATCGAACCTTGTTGAATTTTACCGGACCGTTGTTGATTCTTATCGGGACATTAGTGACTATTATCGAGCATTAGTGATGTTAATATTTTTTGTTGAGTATCATCGCTAATTGGTGAATAAACATGGTTTTAGTTGAATCACCTCGCCCCTCGGTGAATACCCTAGTGATTTGTTGAAATCCTCATATATTTACGAGTAGCATCAACAAAAGCTATTCCCTAGTGAAGTGTCCAGATGCAAGTGTAGTTTAATGGAAATGTGGGGGCGGGGTTGTGGGGGTTAATTACAATATGTTGTGCAGAACTTTAATTGGTAACTTCATAATCTGAATTTACTGTACTAGTAAGAAGGTAACATTTTAGACGTCTGTTAGCATTTATGTTATATAGTGTCCTTATAATTATAGCATGTGCATTGTACTACAGTATACGTATCAAGTTATAAGTTATAACAAACTTAATATCCTTGTTTAACTTTATATATTACTATTTAATAAAATATTTTACGATAAAACATTGATGTTGAAAATTAACTGCAAGACTCACGCAGTCACCGTACACTTCGTTGGTCTTACATAAAACTCGTCTCATCGTCAAAGTTTAAAGGAATTAAATGTCAAAATGAAAGTAATGTAACGTTACCTAGCTTGGAGAAAATACGATCATAAGATGTGCTGTGATACTGGGGTTCAAACCCGGGACCATCTGAACTCTAGATGGATGATCATTCCCAAGCTATTGAGTATCTGCTGATTCTGGTCGCTAGCGATCAACCAGGACCAATTCCACTACAGTAACAATTAAAAGCAAAAACTGGGTTGTGCATATCTTGTCAGAGATGTTTAATGTAACAGAAAAAAACAGACAGGGTGTCATTGCATTGAAGCTGTCCCAACACAGATATCTTTTTCAAGCATAGAGACTGAAAAGGACTCCGCTAATTTTCAGGATTCCCATTTAAACTATGCAGAAGAAATTAAAGGACCCCA
Source organism: Mimachlamys varia (assembly GCA_947623455.1). NCBI lineage: Eukaryota > Metazoa > Mollusca > Bivalvia > Pectinida > Pectinidae > Mimachlamys > Mimachlamys varia. The sequence continues at coordinate 27,053,677 of OX392544.1, forward strand.
TTTATAAAATACAGCGAGAACCCTGAAGCGTACTCAAATGCCTTACCTGGTATATATTTTTATATAATTAAAATTAAAGTATATAGCTTTTTATATGGCTCTGGTCTAATTGACTTCAAACATAACATATTATTGCTATAAGTAAATTTTGAGATTTTAAACTGAGAAATTAAGAACATGACTAATATAGAAATTAATATCTGACGGTATATATATATATATGACACTGCAACTATGCTGCTGAATAGTTTCTGTGCAAATGAAGACTTTTAAATGTGTCACATCTTCTGGAAGCTCCCTAAGAAGTGGAATATATATACACCAAATAATTTGAGTATCACAGCTCTTTGATGGAGAAGCTATAGGAAATTACTCAGACTGGGTAAATGACATCATCAATCAGGTAGCTCAGTATTTGGGAGGGTCCCCGGTGAGGTTTGAACATTGCTTTTCTCTTTCCCCTGGTAAAATTCACACACCACACATATACTTATATTGTACCCTTTTCACTTGCAACACCAGACTTAATGTAAGCTTGCTTATGTTAGGGTACTTACATTTTAGTGCATAACCAAATGTGAAAAGATTAGTGCAATGATGATTTAATTAGCACACTCAAAATACTTCCTGATAAAAGTATTTATGTACAGAAACTGAAATACACTGTACTTCCTGGAAAAAGCAATTGTGTGCAGAAATTGTGACAAATTCGTGCAATCATAATTTAGTGAAATGTTATTACAAAAACTGGGTTGTACATCTCAAGATGACTTTGGAAGTGCTTTGGACCCCTTGATTGAATTTTGAGAGTCCTAGATAAGTAATTGGGGTCCTTACAAATTATATTTTTCAGTATTTGTTGCTGTAAGTCATATAGATCTTATAGATTTGGAAACTAGAATTTTTCAGTTGTCATTTCAGCAGGTCTTGGGGTCCTATAATGGAAAATGGGGGTATTTGAAGCAGGATTCTGCTTCATGTAAATTCCTGCAAAAATCACTTAACTTAATTAAGATGACTGCTTTAATATGTATTTGTACAGTAGTTGTTTTTAAAATTAAAAACTTTTGGGTTTGAATTTCAGGAATGTATGGTGATGACATCACAGAGTAGTTTCTATACTGTGACATCACTTTCATTACCCGACAGGTATGGCAAGTTAGAAACATAATTCAGCAAGCTCTTTAATATAATGCTTTAAAGGCCCAATATACGTAACTGCAGGAAATTTTTCGTGATTCTGAAAAATTCTGAAAAAAGAATCCAGTTCATAACCATGCAAAAATAAGCCTAAAACGAAGTAAACCTGAGCGGTAACTAACAAGAAACTCTTAAATTGGCAGAAAAATCCAAAGAATTGAAAATAATTCAGGTGGGACCCACTTCAACAACAAGTCCAAGTTAGAAGAGAGTTCAAAATGGAAGCATGTTTACAAAAATATCGAGTTTCAACTGCTGCTGTTCCGGTTACCGCATAAAAATTCATCTTGAATATTGCTGATAACAGTTAATTGTAACTAAATCTATAAATATAATAAGTTATTAGGCTTGATTTTTGCTTCAAGTTTTGCCGAAAGTTACGTATATTGGGCCTTTAATATGTTTGGTATCATTAAGTTCCATGGTTTTGGGCTTTTAGTTAATTTTAAACATATTTTCATTCACATTGTGTAAGGCCAAAAAAAAAAAATGTACGTTTCAGGTATCCTGACCAACCCCAGATTTTACTGTTGGCCCTATAGCTATTTTATTACCATCTTTATCTAAGATTAATTTAGATTATGAGCCTGGAAAAGTTCACAGCAACTCAATAAAATGTGCTTTCTTCCTGTTCTGGGAGTCTGACCCTATTCTGGACAACTTTTTAACCACTGAAATGTGTGGTAATGCATTGTAAAATTGGAAATGAAACATAATATAAATTTTAAAAAATAATAATAATTTACCTACTGACCTACTCTATTTTTTCATTTGTTACCTGAAACATACTTATTATTTTTTTTTGCCTAACAAGAAACCTTGCATGCAATTATAAAGTTTAACTTTTTTGACATGTTTTTTTTTTAAAGAATTCTTCAAACTCTGAGCATTTTTAACCCTAAAATTTCACAATGAATTATACTTTTTATGAATTATAAGAGATCAAATGTACCTTTATAAGGAGCGAATATAAGTTATGGAAAGGTTTCAGCAGAATTTCAACAATAATTTACACTTGATAAATAATTCATTTCTTGGAATATTTTCCTGTGTTAAAGAAGCTTATAAAAGTTTTCTGAAATAACACAGGTGTTAAAAGTTGTCATAATATATCTAATTGCATTAAACCCTGTATATGCACACATCAGGGAACCCTTGGGTAACTTAAGTACATTCAAGCATAAACGGTCTTAGCAGTGCTAACTTAACTTATTTACTGTTTATTGCTAGCTTGAACATTGTCTCTACATAAAGCAAAGGGCTCTTTTAAAAGCCCAATATAAGTAACTTCAGGAAATTTTTTGTGATTCTGAAAAATTCTGAAAAAAAATCCAGTTGATAACCATGCAAAAATAAGCCGAAAACGAAGTAAACCTAAGCTGTAAGTAACTAACAAGAAACTCTTGACAGAAAAATCCAAAGAATTGAAAATAACTCAGGTGGGGCCCACTTCATCAACAAGCCGAAGGTAAAAGACAACTCGAAATGGACGCGTGTTTACAAATACCGAAGTTCAACTGCTGCTGTATCAGTAACCCCGATAGAATTCATCTTGAATATTGCTGATAACAGTTAATTTTAACTAAATCTATAAATATAATAAGTTACTAGGCTTTATTTTTCGCTTCTAGTTTTGCCGAAAGTTACGTATATTGGGCCTTTATTTGGCAAAACGATCAAGACATGTGCTTCTGATAGGTAGCCCCCACCACTTGATTGCAGGTTTAAATCTGATTTCATTTCCATTTTTTCATGTTCCACCTGTGACAAAATTCATGTGCATTGCAAGCAAAGCTAGTCTAGTTATTTCAAAGGTGAAGAGAGTCAACAAGCTTTATTTAACGTCGCATACATGTAACATAATAGCATTAGCACTGTAGTGCTAGTCTTGCGACAAACATTTCATTTCAATAAATTTTATCGACATATTAACATATCAGTAGGATTAGACAGTAGTCTAGTTATTTGATGTGATACTGTGTTGCCAGTTTGACATTAAGTTTTAGTAAGTATAATGTTTAACTTCAAAAATGTCAGAAATAAATGCTTTAAAATCAAACTAAAAAAACTAATATCAGGGATGAAGTAGCTTTAAACTTAAAAGACTGCTGAACACTGTTTCTAATATTCCTGCAGATTAATTGCCTATATACAAATATGTACCTTTAATTTACTGACAGTGGCTGTAAAAATTGTGTAGTTGTAAGAGTTATTGCCCTTTATTAAAATGAACAGAGTTATTGCCCTTTGTTAAAATGAACAGAGTTATTGCCCTTTGTTAAAACTAACAGAGTTATTGCCCTTTGGTAAAATGAACAGAGTTATTGCCCTTTGTTAAGATTCCTGTCAGCTTTTCCTTTGTTTACTATAACTCCTGTGGTAAGAAATATCACCGGGGATGATCATGATGATCCATCACTTCCAGTGACTGCCTGTAATTTTTTATACAACATTTGCAAAAAAAAATTTTTTTTTTATTGTATCAGCATGAATTTTATGTTGTCTTGGTTGTCTTTTAATTTCTGCTTCTGAATATTTGAAAAATTAGTTTATACAACATTTGCAAAAAAAAAATTTTTTTTTTATTTGATCAGCATGAATTTTATGTTGTCTTGGTTGTCTTTTAATTTCTGCTTCTGAATATTTGAAAAATTAGTAAAACGTCAACAACATACATATATGTATACAGTTAAACCTGTTTATAACGAATCTCTTGGGTTAAGACTAAAATCTCTGAAATTAGTTCGTTATACAAATAGTTCATTATATTATACTTACAGATGATTATAGGCACTTTGTGAGAAATGTAAAGCACAGTGTTATGCCCTTGAATTTATTTAAAGCAGGTTTGTTATAAACATGTTTTACTGTATATATACATTTGTTCCACAATACCCTGTGTTATTCCACTCCCAGACCATTGTATAAACGTGCTAACTGTTGGATAAATATATGTTATATACCACTAGTGGAATATGACCTTCCGGACTTTTGATTGGTGAGAAGTTGAACTTTGACCGGAAATCACATGGGTCAATGCAACATGCTGATTGTTGACGTCATCACAATTTGGCAGGAATATATACGAGATGATGTATTTTTGCGCAAAATATCATCCGCAGTTCACAGAAAACAACACTGCCCCTGCAACTTAATAGTGTCGTGGTAGAAACAGGTCACACGACTCATGGTTATTGGATATGGAATTTATTTCACTCTGGTTAATTATTTAAGCTCAAGTCTTTTGTAACTTTTAAAAAATTAATTAACTCGAGTGAAATAAATTCCATATCCAACAACCTCTTGTTGTGGAACCTCTATATATATACCCTTGTATAATTATTAGCCAAATGTATTTCTTTTTATGCAAAAAATGGTTGCAGAAGATGCTTACTCTTCCAGAACACCTGGTCTTATTCTCTTGTGCTTTTATGAGAGTCTCCATGTAAATCTTTCCTTGTTCCTATTTTGCTCCTAGTTTAATTGATTTTGAGTTCGGATTATGGTTTTGTTGATACTTGGGTATTTTCTGTTGTTTTTTTTTTTTTGCAAAACAACTTGGTTTAAACAGTATTTTATTCCCAATTATTTATATACAACATTTGATTTAATGGGATTTGGCAACAAGGGTTCACTCTTATATTAAGCCATCTCCCAACAGGAGATAAGTTGCAAATTAAACAAACAAATTAAATTATGTCAAAAGTTTAAGTACAGCGGAAAGATTGAGGTTATTTGATGAGGAAGTTGATATGAAACCTGTATAATAGTTAAAATCTGCCTGTTTTAATAATAAAATTTTGCACATGATTAAAAATAACCTTATTTTCATCATCTGATAAGTTTGGATCACCATAATGATATAACAATTTCCTGTTCATCCCTACCCTTGCTAGTGTTTCAGCCTTGATTGTGTCATATAATTCCTACATTCATAAAAATAATGAAAGGAGGTCTCTATACAACAGAGTTCTCATTAAAAGCCTGTTGCCGGCAAAAGTAGCATGTTTTTCACCAACTTTGAACCGGCTATTTTTCAGAATTTTACATATGTCAACATTACAGAATGTGAAAATTCAAACAGCTATTCTGTCGAAGTCAACCAATTATTGCAAAACATAGCGAGAACACTGTACAATCACATGAACATCGACTGCTCTCTGAAACATGATTATATATATAATACAAATGATAGTCATGTTACAAAAAAACTTCAATTAGCTCACCTGTGCTGGGGTGTGGTTTTAGTCGAATTACTATCATGTTAATTAATAAAGCTGTGAGCGATGTATTACTATGCTGCAAGAAATGTTCCTGTATCTGAAAATCAAACTTAGAGAGATTTGACTTGGTCAGCTCAACCGATGGTATATGTTGTGTCCTATCCAGTGGACTTTGTGACCTTCTGACCTTTGAACTCTTCAAGTTATGTGGAGTTCAAATGTCTATTTACCTTCACTACGATATCAGATTTATATATTCCAGATAAGTTTCAATCATTCACCCAGGGATCACTTTAGGGTGAGGTTTTGGGATTTTTACCCGTATTTTTCCTGAAAATCTCCTTAAAAAATCAAAATTGTATTACTTTATATAGAAAAATCTCATTGATTTAGCTAATCTCGTAAAATCCCTTTAATTGTCTCGAGCTCATAGGCTTTAAGAGTCAGAATTATCCCTGTGAATCACCCCTAGATAAACATTAATTTTGAACTCTTCCAAATCAAAGGTTAGACTTAGTGTTCATTACGGAATTAAGGGCCAATGAATTTATAAACAGGCCTTGTGTCAGGTGTGCTAAGTTGATTAAAAGTTTACCTTTATATATTGGGTCGATGAAATAGACAATGCAACGTACTGCAGGGTTTACTAAATATAGTGGACTCCACTTAATATCACTCCTGTTAATATCACATTCCTCTTTATATTATCTATATATTGAAACATCTCCATATGTATATTGAATAGCTTACTTTTAGTTATGGAGATTGGAAATGCACTAGATTCAGTAGAAAAACATGTTTCTTTTAATGTCACATTCCTGTTAATATCATGTTTTTGTCTGACAAAGTCAACATGATATAAAGAGGAGTGCACTGTAATGTCATATTCAGTTTTTGTGTGGTCTTCAATACCTATGCTTAAAAAAATAAGATACAAGATACTACGTGAATATTTGAAAGATTCATTGCTATTCTTAACCAGGCCCTGGTTTCATCAACATTCCTTAACTTAAGGAAACTCCTTAACTTAAAAATCTCCATTTTATAGGAAAGCATTACAGAATTTAAGGAGAAAATCCTTAGTTAAAGAACTGCCCTGAAATTTTGTGATGCTTTCCTATGGAGATTTTTAAGTTAAGGAACATTAATGAAACCAGGGCCAGGTCCCTGTGAATTAAGGTTCAAAACAATTAAGCTGTAATAATTAAATCATCAGGTCCCTGTGTATCTGTTACATGTACATTAACATTCTGGTCCATATGAAACCAATACTGTGTACAAAATAATATTTTGTCAGATGAGTCTCTCTTTTTTTCTCTGCCTCTTATAAAATGGTTGCATGCACTTTCCATATTTTTTACTGCTGACATCTCATTATAACCTCCCTCCTCCCCCCTCTTTATAACTTCAATTGCAGTGTGATCACAAACATGAAAAGAAATCTGCATTACGATCAGATTTTATCACCGGGAAGGTACAATAACTAGTGATACTGATAACCTGTTAATAAGCCCACCCAGGGGGTAAGTCATAATACTAATCTGTCATTTGTACATATATATACTACTTATCATTTTACTGCATTTACCCCTAAACTCACTTTTAGATCTTTCCATATCAAAGACTGGCAAAGTCCACTTTAAATATGTAGGGGTTGATGTATTGAAACAGTGATAATAGATCTACTATCACCTGTCCGAACTGGAGTCCGGGGTCACTGAGTCAGTTTCAATTTCTAGTACAAGTTGTATGGTCTATGTGTTGTAATATATTGTCACCAGTATAATGTAAACCTGGAAACCTTTGCCCTCGTTTTTATTTTCGCCCTTTTCGCCCCAACAATGGAAGGACAAACTCAAGAGAGGGCGAATATTTTTCCAAACATATCTCATATATTACGTGTATGATGAGAATCCAAGTTTTAAAAGGGCAAATTCAAATCTTTTCATGAGAGGACGAACGAAAAAAATTCAGACAGGCAAAAATTTTCTTTTTTAAAGTATTTATATCAAGAATATAGAAATATCTGTAAAATATGTACAGCAATTCATTTTTGATTACATTTGATATGAAAAATGCACGAAAATAATTGACAACATGTAGCTAGGGGAAACAACTCTGTTTACAAACACATTTGTTACGATTGAAGAGCTTCGAATTCACTCAGGAGCCTTTGAGGCCTGAGAGCTACAGTTGCTCATATAAGTAACCAAGTGTTAATTCTTAGTAAATGCATGCATTATGCAAAATGCCAGAATTTCATTGTAATTTACTGTTACATGAAATTTGTTTTTATTTAATTAACCTCAGAAAACTCATTAAAACCATTCCAATTTTAAAGTTGGAATAGTTTGTGATGAATTCTGCTGACTTCCTTGTCTTTTGTGTTTACTTTCCGTGGAAATTGTGGAAAGTATTGCTTTTATCAGGAATTTTCTATAACAGCTTCAGTGGTGTCGGAAACCAATGTAAAGGATTTTTAACACTTTATATAGTGACCCTATAAGCTAGGAGACTCTTAACTCATATACACCTCTCAATCCCGAAGACACTTTTGAATTCCAATTCAAATGTTAGAAGAATTTTTGAATTTTAGAGATGAATGAGTTAATTATGAGAAATGCTTCCAAAGTTCCTAATGCATTTTGAGAAAAATGCTTCAAAAGTTCCTTGAATTTTCTTTTTCTTTTTCGATGATCAGTTATATAACATTAACTTTTGGTATAAATGGCATTTAGTGAGATTTGAAACTAAAATCTCGCTAGACATTACATGGTGGCAGTTCAAACCTTATTTATCGTATTTGGTAATACAGTGCACTCCTCTTTATGTAATGTTGCATTTGTCAGAAAAAAACATGATATTAACAGGAATGTGACATTAAGAGAAACATGTTTTTCCACTAAATCTTGTGCATTTCCAATCTTTATAACTAAAAGTAAGATATTTAATGTACATGGAGATGTTCCAGAGATGTTCCAATATATAGATAACATTATTTTAATTAAAAATCATTTTTGGGGTTATTTTTTTATTTTTCTGTGCAACATTTTGTTCAAGTTGTATTTGAAATCAATGGAAATGACATCATTTTCTGGATATTTTATGTGATTGGTTAAAAAAACATGATATTTAGAGGAATTTACCTCAGAATACATGATATTAACAAAATGAAATTACTGTACATAGATTTAATATAGAGAGAAAATTGTGCTCGGGAAAAACATGATGTAAAGAGGAAAGTGATATTAACAGGGTTGATATTAAGTGGAGTCCACTGTATTTATAAAAGTATCATGGTTATAATTGTGTTCTGCTTTGATTTTCAGAAAAATATATCATTTTCGTTTTGCCTGGTGTAGGTAATAAAGGTATAATGTATACTTGTCAAACCCAATACTACAGTCTTACTGTTTGGTCCCAGCATTACCTGCAACCTGATCCAGACCTTCCATCCTAAAAAGTTAAACTTGCCTTGTTCAGATGAACTTTTTAAAAAGTCTTTTTTTTTTTTCTTACATGCTAGATACAAAACAGAAATATTATAAACAAAAGTGTCAACAAATATTTTAAGCTTTGCGTGCATACTTTTATTTTCAAGCCCCCCTCCCACACAGCGTAAATTACAAATTCGGTAACAATTAAAGGGAGGTAATTCTGACATCATTATCTTTTTCATTTGCATAAAAAAACTTGGAACATAGCACAGAGGATTTTTTTAAGGAAAAGGATGATTAATTAATTGGTTTTTAAGTTATTAATTTACACAATGATTGAAGGATTACAGTATGTTGAAACTATTACCAGACACATTGTAGATAACCAAATGTTTATCCCATATATGTAGAGCTGTAATGATAACTCTATAATTATGTTCCTGTTACAAAAATCTTAATATACATGTATATTTCATCACATCAGATATTGGGGATTTTATGTTATACATGGATTTTATGTAACCGAATCAAATATTTTTTGTGAATTATTCTTTCTATGGATAATTGCATATTTTCACTTCAAGGCAACTATTCCCAAATAATAATGCCTATCTGGAATGCGACAGTGTGATTTGTTTCCTTTTGGAGTTATAACTGTAACAATTTTGGCTGCAGTCAAAGCTGTTACTCTGAGATATGATTTAGACTTTGTTTAGATGATGTCAGGTCTAACTTCCTGGTATGTCACTCTACCAGTTTCGGATGCTGGGAATTCAAATCAAGAAATTTGCGATTCCAATGTTAATTATGCAAATCCTCCTGATGTTGATGATGCCGGCAGCGAAAAAATCACTGGCATGAATATTCATGAAGCTAATGGAGACATTCAAATGACTGATGTTATGAATAATCCTGATTTGCATATTCAAGATGAAAATATGCATATGTATGAGCTATCAAATGATATTTCAACTATGTCACGTTTGTGGGATTGTTCTGCTTATGAAAGAATCAGGTCAATTTATGTTCTAATATAATATTCATATTGATAAATGTTTAATTTACATTTTATTTCTTGAATTTTTATATTTTCTATTGCATTATATTTCCATATTTTATTTGCTGAATGTCAGGTTTTATAATGAAATTCAGGTTATGGTTTTCTAGTCTGAAAAAATATTTTATTTCATTTACAATGAATTTGACAAATAATGTATATTAAAAAGAAGGTGACATCCAAATCAGGTATTGTAACTGAAATGCTTGTTATCATATTATTATTATTGTTCAATACAGAATAAAATTAGTTTTTAGAGCAAATAAGACAGATTTATTAAATTCCTTTTTTTTTTTAAAATTTTTTTACAATATTTACAGTTAATATTTTTTTACAGCGAATAAGACAGATATCTTGCACTGTTTCAGGTTATTTGTCTGTTTAATTTGCTTTGTTATAAAAAAAAAAAAAAGTCATTGACCCCTAAAGACAAATTTTGAACAAAAAGTAACAAATGATGATGTATTTATAAATTCTTTATTTTCAGAAAGATGGGTTTTGGGACAGACTTTCAAGGAAAAGAATCCCATGAGTCCCTTCTGCGTATCCAGGACTGCGAGATCCGCGTCCTTGACAACATCAAGCGTTGCCTAGCAGTGCGTATTGACAGTGATAAGAAATATGCAGCCTCCCTCAACACAATTGTACAGAGTGCCCAGAAACTGGATACCAATGAATTCCAGGCACACAGCTCAGTTTTCAAGGTATTTACTATTTATCCATATACAGTGAATTCCACTTAACTCCACTCCTGATAATGTCACAATGCTCTTTATAATAATTATGTTTTTCCCAAATACCAGGTTTCCCTCTATATGATCTATGTAATTTTATTTGGATAATATCATGAATTTTGAGGTGAATTCCTCTTAATATCTTATTTTTAAACCAATCACGTAAAGTAACCAGTAAATGATGTAATTTCCATTGATTTCAGATACAGCTTGTTTTTAATGCAATAATTTTATCTATTGATTGAAACATGGAGATTAGAAATGCACTAGATTTAGTTGAAACACATGTTTCTCTCGCATATTTAAGCATACCCTAGTTGGGATTATGCAGGATTACCAAAATACTCAGGTGTCGGGCCCTGGTTTCATCAACATTCCTTAACTTAAGAAAACTCCTTAACTTAAAAATCTCCATAGGAAAGCATTACAGAATTTAAGGAAAGCTCCTTAACTTCAAGTTCTCCCCTTAAATTCTGTAATGCTTTCCTATGGAGAGTTTTAAGTTAAGGAGTTTCCTTAAGTTAAGGAACGTTGATGAAACCGAGGCCAGATTAGCAAGGTTCTCTTAGAATCCAGGTTAATGTCATGTTTCTACATGTATAACTTTCATTGCAGGGCTGGGACACAATTGTACGTCAAACAGACAGGTTTGTGAAACTGTTGAAACAGAATGTGGAAGAAATGTCGTCCAAGACGATGGAGAAACTGACAGACCTCATAAATGAGAAAAAGGCATCTCGACGTCATTATCAGGAAGAGCGAAGCAAACTTGACCTGGAGTTCTCTAAGGTACACGAATCTGAGTCATGTACTTAAACATATTTTAGCGGTAACCTCTTTTTATGCCCCCTGTCATGAAATGGGGGGGAGGGAAGATAGTGTTATCCATGTATCGTTGAGTCCCGTCTCGTCCCGTCTCGTCCCATCCCATGGTAATGTAACCAGCTTATTTAAATAACTACTAATCCGATTGTCATCAAAATTTGCATATGTAATAAGCATGAAGAACTTACTTCATTTGGGGGTAAGGGGCATTTATGTCTCACAGACATTTCTAGTTTTTATAGCAATATTTGTGCTGAAAACATTCCGCTCAATAATAATTGTGCAAATTATAGTTCCTGAATTGGTTTCTACAGCAAGTATTGTGAGTGTGCCAATTCGTCATTGTTATCTCGCCTCCGACAATAGCTGATAAAAAGCAACACTAAGGTATTGCTTTCCCAGTGGGGTCGACATCAACATCTACTACTTTAACTCTTTGCCTGTGGCTGGAGGTCAGTGCCACCCAGACATTTCCTACCATCAGCCATTGCCGGCGGGAACTCCCGCCCGGTTGATATTCTCAGATGTACTTTCATTTTCTAAATATAGTGGACTTCACTTTATATCATCCCTGTTAATATCACATTCCTCTTTATATCATGTTTTTCCCCAGCACCATTTTTCTCTCTTTATAATCTTTGTAATTTTATTTGGTTAATATCGTGTATTTTGAGTTGCATTCCACTTAATATCATGTTTTTTTAACCAATCAAATAAAATATCCAGAAAATGATGTCATTTCCATTTATTTCAGATACAACTTATACAAAATGTTGCATAGAAAATAAAAAAAAAACAAAAATGTTTTTTTAATTGAAAAAATGTTATCTATTTATATTGAAACATCTTCATATGTACATTGAATAGCTTACTTTTAGTTATGGAGATTGGAAATGCACTAGATTTAGTTGGAAAACATGTTTCTCTTAATATCACATTCCTCTTAATATCATGTTTTTGTCGGCCAAATGCAACATGATATAAAGAGGAGTGCACTGTATAAGCATTACATCACTACCCACAATTCCTCAGCCTCGTTTCCGGCAATAACAAAGATGGATTGCATGCTTTCTACAGCATGATTCTCGCTGTTTTACAATTAAAATTTTACCAATATATATATATATGATTTTTGGCAGGGAATACCTGATAATAAGCGGGCTTCATTTTCATTCTTTTAACCAATGGTATGATATAATTTAAGTGTTATAAATTTCTGAGAGTATTTTCTATCTGACAGATTCATCTGAGATGACATCGATAATGTATTGATATGCAAATTGAAAAAATGGAAATACTTCGTAAATTTGAAATAAAAGTTGATTGGGTCAAGGGAGATAACTCCATTACTTAGCAGGCAAAGATTTCAAGTTCACTCTTTGCGGTGTTATTGTTATGCGATTGTATTAAAATTTGGTTGCATTATCTTACTAAACACCTAACCTCAATTTACAGCAAATTATTTCACAGGTTTTGGTATTTTGGAGCAAAAGAGTATTAATTTTAAGGAGCACGAAAGGCAAGACATAAACATTTGTAAATTTACGTAATTTTTAATTATGTCTATTAAGAATAAACTGGACAAATGTTTTACATGCATGTAGTACAAATTGCTGAGTTGTGTACGTGCTGTAACAAATTTGTGAATATTACGTTTTCAGGTACAGGAGGATGTCAACAAGTATAAACAGGAATACAGCAAGTGTTTACAGCGAGTCGGTCAGGACCAGACCAAGTTCAACGATCTCAAGGCCAGAGGTATGTCACTCATTGTAATCATCTTCACATAAAAGCTTGAAACATTACATCCATTGTATTCAACTTCACATAAAAGCTTGACATTCTGCACTCAGTGTATTCTTCTTCACATAAAAGCTTGAAACATTCCATCCATTGTATTCAACTTCACATAAAAGCTTGAAATTCAGCATTCAGTGTATTCAATCTCACATAAAAGCTTGACATTCTGCACTCAGTGTATTCTTCTTCACATAAAAGCTTGAAACATTACATCCATTGTATTGAACTTCACATAAAAGCTTGACATTCTGCACTCAGTGTATTCAATCTCACATAAAAGCTTGACATACTGCTCTCAGTGTATTCAACTTTTCATAAAAGCTTAAAATGTTACATCCATTGTATTCAACTTCACGTAAAAGCTTGACATTCTGCACTCAGTGTATTCAATCTCACATAAAAGCTTGACATACTGCTCTCAGTGTATTCAACATCTCATAGAAGCTTGAAACGTTACATCCATAGTATTCAACTTCATGTAAAAAATTGACATTCTGCTTTACGTTAATCATTGAGATGATTATGATTTTCAAAAAAGCTCTTCCAATATGTTAACATACCTGGACAAAACTCTTTATATACTTGAAAAAAGAACATAATTTTGTATTAAAAAAAAATTTAAAATGTAAATACACATGTATAACCAATGAGCATCTGTCAAATTGTATTTATTGTATATATGAATGCAATCTAGGTGCCAAATAAGTATTCTATTTATCTTGCACCAATTAATATTGACAAAAATTGCAATAAGAGACAAGTTCAATCGTTAATTGACCTCGCATGACCTTGATCTCACTTGATATTGATCTCGCATGACCTTGACATCATATGACCTTTAGGTAAAACTGGAGCCAAGCTGGAGGATGTTAAGAAGAAGTTGCAGCGGTCGACAGCGAGCCTGCACCGTGTGCACAACGACTACGTGTTATCCCTGCGTGAGGTGATGGTCCATCAGACGTCCTATCTAACACAGTCCCTACCCACCTTCCTCGACACCCAGCAGACCACACAGGAGGCATTGGTTTATCAATGGTTCGTTTATTTGTTATCCCAAGCTTTCACCGAAACGGGGGGTATTAATTTGGGTTTGTGTGTCTGTCACGCTTCGTTTCTGTAAAATAACAGCAACAAATATTAACAATTTTCTTGAAACTTGCTTAAAAGGTAAAATGCCTAAATGATTCGGCCAAGTTCGAATGCCACTGTTGATGGATGTTATTTGGCAGAGTTATGGCCCCTTAAACGAAAAAAGTCCTTTTCTGCCATTTCCGTACAATAACGGCAACATATATTATCCAGTTTTCTTGAAACATGGTAACAAGATGTAATGCCTGAAGGGCTCATCCATGTTTAATAGGGCTGGGCGGTTTAACCGGTATACGGGTATACCATGGTATAAAGTTGTGATGGTACGTACCGTGGTACATTAGTCGTGTACCGGTATACCATGATACATTAGTCCTTTACCTGTTTTTTGGGGACTGTCATTTAACTTATCAATGAAATATTTGTTTCATGGATCAAATGGAATTCCAATATGGTTTAATTATAATTTCTTATAAGTTTGCTTAACTAAGACAGACATAGCTTCACTCAAACAATATTAGAGTATAAAACAACAAGAAACTTATGATGGGCCTCTTTTTGATTGGCTTCAGAACAAAAATAGCCAGAGACCTTTAGCTAGCTCAAACATTCAATAAAGGTGGTATATTACAGTGGTACGTACTGCAGTATTTGCCTAAATACCGTGGTACTTTTGATTTTGTGGTACCCAGCTCTAATGTTTAATTGCCACTTTTGGTAGACGTTATTTGGTGGAGTTATGGCCCCTTGATTAACATTTCCATGCAATCATTGCAACAAATATTATCTGATTTCTGTATATAAGGCTGGAGTTTTTGTTCAATTTCCAAGCAATACATTTTGTATCAGCAGCATGAAAATAACATGTTTCAATCTAACCTCAAAAGGTTTTACCTAAAATATGATTACCCCCTTACAAAAGGGGGGAAAGCTGGGGATGGGGTTGGGGTTGGGGGGATGACATTGGTGAGGGGGTCACATTCCGTGGGGGAATCAGTGAAGTACAATTCCTGACTGTAATTTGCCGAATTGCCATGCAAGTTGTTTATGTCCTATACACACACTTTTACTGGATTTTATAAGATGTTTGACTTTGCAGTAATAAATAATTTAAAAGGATGTAAGTAATAAAGATTTAGAACTGAGCTAACCTAGCTAGCCTGTGTATGAAGACCACATATATTGTTGCAATAGACATAATTATGTTTCTGCCTCAAAAACTGAAATTGACAACTCTTTTCTTTTACAGTAAAGACGTCCTTGCACAGTACCACAGACTTACGAATTTCACAAATGAAGATTTTGCAAGTGTGTTCACAACGATAGAAGATTCCATTGAAAACATCGTCCCAGAGAAGGAGTACTCGGATAAGTTCATTTCAGAATTCAGGTAAGTGCTGTACCAGAAATAACCATACCGTTTTTGCCGTAATTAGCACCCTTCCCCCTATAAACTCACTCCAACTATAAACGCCCCTCCCCCTCCAAGTGCCCTTCCCCCAAGGGGCCGAGTGGTTAAGGTGTTCCGACATTCTACCACTAGCTCTCCACCTCTTGGTTGCGAGTTTGAATCCCAAGTGGGGCAGTTGCCAGGTATACTGACCATAGTTCGGTGATTTTTCTCCGGGTTTTCCGGCTTTCCTCCACCTCCAAAACCTGGCACGTCCTTAAATGTCCCTGGCTGTTAAGAGGACGTAAAACAAAATAAACCAAAGCCCTCCCCCCTTTCTATAGAGGTATTCAAATTACTGTCAAACAGGAACAATTCACACTCGTTTTATTTTCGCCAAGTTCGCCCGACAATGGAAGGGCAAATTAAAGACAGGACGATATTTTTTCAAACATAGTCTCACATCTCATATTACATGTAAGGTGAGGACCCAAGTTTGAGAGGACAAATTTAAATCTTTCCATAAGAGGGCGAAATAAAGACAGTGAAAATTGATAACTTTCTTTATCCTTTCAACACGATGGATCATAATGGACATGCCTAGATCAATGTACGGTTGAGTTTATTAAAGATACATAGGGTGGCAAGGGTGTAATAAACAATAGACCAGGCCAAGCTACAGCTGTAATGTAATCAATGGTTCCACATTCAAAACTTTTTATATCCCTAATGTGTCCTGACATTTCGAAAAAAAAAAATAAAATAAAATAAAAAACTATAATTGATTTTGTGTTGCCTTGACGAAGTCGAGAAAGCGGGACTAAGCTTGGTGTTGCCGATGGCGGCGGCGTCAACATTTGCGTTAAAGTCCACTTTTCAGTGTTATGATTATCCAATTGAACTGAAAGTTGGTCACATTACTCAAACCATCATACTAAATACCTAACTGCAGTGTAAAAGAAATCTTGTTACAGATGTATTTGGGCAAAAACATTGGAATTTTGAGAATTGGCGTTAAAGTCCACTTTTTATGGTGTTACTGATATCCGATTGAATTGAAACTTTAAGTAGTTACTTATATCATCATACAGAACATCTCACTGAAATTTGGCAGAAATTTATTCGCAGGTTCAGCTGTTTTAACCAGGGAATTTTGAGAAACTTTACGTTAGCATCCACTATTTATAGTGTTATTGATATGTAATAAAATTGAAAGTTACTGATATCATCTTGCTGTATTTTTTTTGTCATACTAATTATTCCGTTAGGACTTGAACATTATCGGCAAAGTGGAAAAGGCGAGACACATAATTACGCGTAATTCTTGTTGTTTTTTTCAGAAGTGATCCTATAGAAGCAACAACATTTGAGTTTGACTCCGGACTGTTAGACGATTACCAAGGCACATTGGTGGAAAAAAAACTAGCCGTGGACGATCTAACTCACGACACGCTCAAAGCTAGGTCAGTTGCAGTGCAATCAGAAGACTAGTTTCAAAAGCACAGTGCTTTGATCATCGTCAGAAACCCACGGTACACTTCTCTGACGTTTGCATCCCATGGCTAAAATCGAAAGAAACTCTTGTTTTCGTACTCAAATAGTAGCCAATCATATCAATAGTTTCATCTGTGACGACATACAGCCGGGACATCAAGCTGGGGTATCCCGTTTCATTTGCAGCACCGCCTGTCAACAAAACCTGTCAATTGTGTTATAATTGTGTCGATTGTGATTAAAATATAAGGTCTTGATTGGTCGAAATCTCTGAATAAATATCTATTTGGGGAAACGAAAGGTTTACACTGATTCTGGCCCACAGGATGCAAACGTCAGAGAAGTGTCCTGTGGGTTTCCGACGATGTGCTTAGATTAAACATTTGAATTGAGCTTAATTAAGCAGTATTTTGTTCAGCAGCTTACTGTAGGCCCATCTCAAAAGTGTTGTTATCTCCCTTGTTTACCAAATCATAGCTTCTCTGGGAAGTGTTTTTGAAACAAGTTTGCGCCATGTAATTATGACGTCATAATTGGAATTACGTCATCCGATTGTCACATGGCGCCAAATCATCACAAAAACACTTCCTGAGAGTCCATCTTGTATCCACCATTGTGGCATATCAAGGGGAATAACAACACTTTCGGGAAAGGCCTAAAGTATCATTATAAAGAAATTATTGCCTAGTCATTACTTTTACGGAGATATTGATCCTTAATTATATCCCCTGTAACTAAGTCGGGTAGAAGGGTATACTGGAATCGCCCTTTCTGTCTGTCATCTGCAGTACTTTGTCCATATAGATCTCCTTTTCTAACAGACAGATTTTGATGAAGCTTAATTTGAATGATCAGTATGTTATGTTTTTGTGCATCGTCATTTTATTTTAAGATTTAGACTCCTTGGAAGGGAGTTACAGCCCTTTAACTATGCAAATTACTTGTCTGTAGATCTCCACCTTAACTAACAGACAGATTTTGATGAAACTTTACTTGAATAATTAGTATTATATATAATATTATGTAGTTGTACATTGTCATTTTAATTTCAGATTTCAACTAATTTTGTGTGAAAGTGTTAAACAAACTTGTGTTTTTGTTTACAGACTAGCATCGTTAGAAGATGACTTGGCGTCCCAACAACAAAGTTTAAAGGACAAAGAGCTGAAGGTCAAAGACATGGACGATCAGCTCGCAGATCTCAGGAAGAAAAGCAAAACCGATGAATTAGTGAGGCAGGAGTAAGTCGGATTACTGTAAAAGCCAATATTTTCGCGATCGGAATTTTTCGCTTATAGTCAGCCTCCAAACTGTTCGCGATTGGAATTTTTCACTCAGTCAGCCTCAAAACTGTTTGCGATGTGGAAATTTTTGCTAAGTCAGCCTCCAAACTGTTCGCGATGTGGAATTTTTCGCTTAGTCAGCTGCCAATATTTTCGCGATTGAAATTTTTTGCTCAGTCAGCCTCCAAACTGTTCGCGATGTGGAAATTTCGCTCAGTCAGCCTCCAAACTGTTCGCGATGTGGAAATTTTCGCTAAGTCAGCCTCCAAACTGTTCGGGATGTGGAAATTTTCGCTAAGTCAGCCTCCAAACTGTTCGCGATGTGGAAATTTTCGCTTAGTCAGCCTCCAAACTGTTCGCGATGTGGAAATTTTCGCTTAGTCAGCCACCAAACTGTTCGCGATGTGGAAATGTTCGCTCTGTAGTCATTTCGTTTTGCACTGTGTACCTGTATTACTACTATACACTGTAGAGTTTGAGTGGTGCGAACAAGCAAAAAATTTCCACACCACGAAAAATTCCACTTTTGCAGTATATCTCATTTACCACTGAAGATATATTTGAACTCTTCCAATTCAACAGTCGGCATTATGAGTTCTTAATCTGATTAAAACCATATCTTGATCTCTGCACCATTCCGTAAACTTCTCTCTGCTGCATCAAGATCTGACAACATCCCGTAACTCTCATTATTCTGGTGACCTTTGGTATTAGCCAATCAAATTACCGCTGCCAGAATCATGTGAAAGTTTGAGGGCTAAATAGCTTGCATAAATAAATCTGTGCGTTTAATCACATAAAGCTGATGTGTAATGTTGTGACGAAATGACTTGCTGCAGGTGACAGGGTCATTAGAAGATTCTACTACAGAGCGTGAAGTAAAGAGTTGGCAAAGGTCATCTGGACATGATCTCTTATGGGATGTTGTCAGATCCTTGTAAAACGGAGTGAGAACAAGGATCTGCATTTAATCAGATTGAGTTCTTTATAAACTTTTAGGGGTGAATAAGTCAAGGATGATATATTCTGGATAGATACTCTAATAGGGATAGCATTTGTTGTGGCTCTCTATTTGTAATCAAATCTTATTTCATGTAATTGAGTGAAATTGCTGGAATTGCTGGCCTCTTTTGAAGGTGAATTCGGGAAATCTCAATCCAAAGGAGGAGATTTTCAAGTTGCCCAATAAGAGAAAAATTTTCCCCCGAGGGTTCAGATTTCCTTCCCTGAGGGTTGGGAATCCCCTATCTCACCCTTTAAGGGGGTGAATGATTTGTTTTCCCCTAACCTTTTTTTTCACTGTGTATCCTATATGCAGTGTAATGATCTCTTTGCCTGCTGCAACCTAAAAATTTCCCCCCGAGGGATATATATTGACTTGAAATATACAAATATACCCATTTTGGGGTTCCCAATTTTTGTGTCGTCTGAAAAGGCGACATATAGGGATCACTATGTCGGTGGCGGCGGCGGCGTCTGCACCAACAGTTTCCGTGCAATAACTGGAGTTTCCTTTGGCCAATCAAACTCAAACTTCATACAGTGCTTCCTTACCAAAAGTGCTCGCTTGGGATTGCTTTTCAGGGTCGAAGGTCAAAGGTCAAGGTCACTGTAGCTATAAATAGAAATTCGGTTTCCGTGCAATAACTTGAGTTTCCTTGGGCCAATCAAACTCAAACTTCATACAGTGCTTCCTAAACAAAAGTGCTCGCTTGGGATTGCTTTTCAGGGTCCAAGATCAAAGGTCAAGGTCACAAGCTATAAATAGAAATTCGGTTTCCGTGCAATAACTTGAGTTTCCTTGGGCCAATCAAACTCAAACTTCATACAGTGCTTCCTAAACAAAAGTGCTCGCTTGGGATTGCTTTTCAGGGTCGAAGGTCAAAGGTCAAGGTCACTGTTGCTATAAACAGAAATTATGTTTGCGTGCGTTAACTTGAGTTTCCTTGGGCCAATCAAACTCAAACTCCATACAGTGCTTCCTTACCAAAATTGCTCGCTGGGATTGCTTTTCAGGGTCAAAGGTCAAGGTCACTGTTGCTATAAATAGAAAATCGGTTTCCATGCAATA
Organism: Mimachlamys varia; assembly: GCA_947623455.1. Classification (NCBI taxonomy): domain Eukaryota; kingdom Metazoa; phylum Mollusca; class Bivalvia; order Pectinida; family Pectinidae; genus Mimachlamys; species Mimachlamys varia. The sequence continues at coordinate 27,074,280 of OX392544.1, forward strand.
ACTTGAGTTTCCTTGGGCCAATCAGACTCAAACTTCATACAGTACTGCCTTACCAAAATTGCTCGCTTGGGATTGCTTTCCAGGGTCGAAGGTCAAAGGTCAAGGTCACTGTTACTTTAAATAGAAAATCACTTTTCCTGGCCCAATCAGACTCAAACTTCATACAGTGCTTCCTTACCAAAAGTGCTCGCTTGGGATTGCTTTTCAGGGTCAAAGGTCAAGGTCACTGTTTCTATTCCACTTGGAACTGATACAATGCATATCCATAGATAGCTCCTAAAAACTTATCTCCCAACTTGCTGCACAGGCGACACATCCACTTCCGTGGAATTCTTGTTTCTAAAAAAAAGAAAGATTCCATGCTTTTTACATCATGATTCTCGCTGTTTAACAGTCTAAATATTTCCAACATATATGGGGATATTTGGGAGGGAATGTCCGAGCATGGCCAAATTTTCATCCATTTGACCAATGGTATGATATAAATTTAAATGTTAAAGACCTCTGAGAGTCTTTTCATCTGACAGAATTACAGGAGATGACATTAATAATGCCTTGATATGCAAGTTGAAAAAATGAAAATACATCATAAATTTGAAATAAAAGTTGATTTTTTTTTTCAAAAATTACTCAGTTCCTGATACAGTATTTTACTCCATTGATTAGCAGGCAAAGAGTTAACATTGCAAGCTTATTTCAGGGATGATATGAAGTTGATGTGATATGGGTTCAGAGGGGTGAGAGGGTTAAGAGTGAAAATGTCACTAGGCAACAGTAATCGGTATGATGTTGCTAATCCCTGGGGAAAAAAATGTATATTTTAAAATTATTATCTATTTCATTGATATATTTTTAACGTAATAGTTTATAATTATATTTGTAATTTTATTTTTCAGACTATCCAAACAGAAACGAGATCGTGATAAAGCCTTTTACGAACTGACTGTGATAAAAGCCAAGGTTGCGACCTTACAGGAGACGGCAACGACCTTGACGAATGACCTTGATGCAGTGGGAGATGAAATTCCGTCAGCCATGTTAGATTCCAGTATCGTTTATGATCGCCAGTCTATGGGTGAACCCTCCACGTCGGTGAGTTCCATTTCACAATGTTTTCATTTATAATTGGACATTTGACAATAATGGAAATCAGAAATATGGACTGCGATAGAATTGGGGGCCACGGTGACCGTGTGGTTAAGGTGTTCCGACATTCTACCACTAACCCTCCATCTCTGGGATGCGAGTTTGAATCTCACGTGCGGTAGTTGCCAGGCACTGACTGTAGGTTGGTGATTTTTCTCAAGGAACTTTGGCATTCCGCCATTATCAAAATCTGATTTAATCCCATAGCAAGGCCAATTTTAGTTGTGGAAATGGAAACTAGAATTAATGTTTTCTGGATGTGAATCATTTTGATTTGATTGTAAATTGGTAAGAAAGCCAAAATCAAATAATGCAAAAAAATTATGGAACTCTTTTTTGTAGGAGATAGAAAACAGTGCATTGGGACCCTCCTCCTTAACGGTTTGCAATATATCAGTTTTAATGTATTGATAAAAAATTGTCTGAGTTTGGAGTGTGAAAAATTTGAAATTAATGGGGTGAAATTTTACTAATTTGTAGAAAATGCTAAAAAGAGCTTTTTGAAAATTGCTTAAGCGACTTTGCTCTAACTTGTATTTCCATTTAGCCTATACTACTCACGCTTCACACAGACTTAATGAAACGGGAAAATTTTGTGATTCATTTAATTCATTCACCCCTGAAGAAACATTTTGAGCTCTTCAAGATCTAAGGTTGAAATATCAGGGGTGGATGAGTTAAAGTCAACAGATGTCAAGGTAGTCTTTGCTTTTGATCAGTGAACTTTGACCTTGATAATGATACAGATGCTGAATGTTGATGAACAATAACAAACTTTGATACAGTATTCGACCTAATTATGCTTCACTGTGCCCTAAGGCCAAAAAAATAAAATATGTGTGTTTCAGATATCCCAACTGACCTTAGATTTTACTGCTGACCCTAGCTATTTTATCATCTTCTTGCGTCTAAGATTTATTTTTGAGCCTGGCAAAATTTACAGCAACCAAATAAAATGTACTTCTTTCCTGTTCTGGAAGTCAGACCTTATTTTTGACAACTTTATAGCCACTAAACCTGTGCAAATGCATTGTAAAATTTGAAAATAAGCATGATATCAATTCATAAAATAAAAATTAAAAAAAAAATTTATTTACCTACCCTATTTTTTTCAGGCATTACCATCACGGTACCTGAAACAAACATATTTTGATGGCCTTACAAGAACATAAAAAGGGTGTGCTATATAAAACCTTTATTACCATGATACAATGTATAGGGAACAGTTTCTATTTAAAATCTGGGTGGAATTTTTCTTTTTTTTTTCATTTCTTTGCAACAGATTCTTTTGTCAAACTAACTAAAAGTTGATATTGTCAGATCAGTGAGGTAAGGAACTATTATCATAAATTCTAAGTAGTGTACTCATCCTCATTCCCTGCAAAAAAAAAATAGCAGCAGATGCTAATTAGGTTAAATATGTTAGTGTATTAAAGGCCCACTATACATAACTTCAGGAATTTTTTTGCGATTCTGAAAATTATTTTTAAAAAATCCAGTTGATAACCATACAAAAGTAAGCCTTAAACGAAGTAAACCTGAGCAGTAACTAACAAGAACCATTTGACAGAAAAATCCAAAGAATTGAAAATAATTCAGGTGTGGCCCATTTCAACAACAATCCGAAGTTAGAAGACAGTTCAAAATGGACGCGTGTTTACAAATACTGAGTTTCAACTGCTGCTGTACCGATAGCCACGTCACAATTCATCTTGAATATTACTGATATCAGTTAATCTTAACTACAAATCTATAAATATAATAAGTTATAAGACTTGATATTCGCTTCAAGTTTTGCTGAAAGTTACGTATATTGGGCCTTTAGTATATTTGATCTGCCGGATATTGAGTAAAAAGGCATCCAGAAAATTATCATGTTCCATAAGTATGTTAAATATAAGTTCAGATGGATACTATAGATCATGTTTGATAAATTTATATAAAAGATGAAATTAAAAAATTCCTTCCATAATTTGAATAAGTATATTAGCTCAGTTCTTAAAACACTGCTGCATGTACATATGTAGCAGACTAAATTAAAAATAGGGCAGAGAATAGAATAATGAAAAATTTTGTATGCAAATTAGGCATTTAATGATGTATATATTCTCTCATGAGCCAAACTAGTCTGTATAATCAAAGAGCAAGTCTCTTTCAGTGAAAAGTTTTATTTCATATGCAAATGTGACGAGATAAACATTTTATAAAAATGTAATCTCATGAATAAACATGATGTTAACTTCCTTGACATGAACCAGACTATAGTCTATATCATAAAAGTTAAGTGAAAAGTTTCTTTTTCTATCCTTCTGTAAAAGTTTATTGACGATAAACTTTTTATAAGAGTGTAATCTCATGAATGAACATAATTATCCTTGACATGAACCAGACTATAGTCTGTATCATAAATGAGTAACTCTCTCTGTGAAAAGTTTTTTTTTTCTAATTTTCTAAATATAAATGTGATGATATGAACCTTTCATGAAAATGTCATCTCATGACTGAACATTGTATTCCTTGACATGCACCAGACTATAGTCTTTATCATAAAAGAGTAACACTCTCAATGAAAAGTTTCTTTTTCTACCTATTTCTATAAATTATATAAATGTGACGAGATGAACCTTTCAGCCCCCGACTCCGTCTCCACTGCCTGGCGTTAGCAAATTCAAGAACCTTAAGCGCCACATGACTGGCGTGCTACAACGACGTCAGGGACAAGATAAAGAAGAACGTGATACAGAAAAAGTCCACAGCTACGAGGAGCAGTCCCTGGACCATATAAACGGTCCAGGTCTCTCTAGTACAAACAGTGACACGGTGAGTGGACTAAGTGGTCAAAGGTGTTTATGACAGAACTAAAAGATTGTTTAATATATGTTTAGTACAACATAAGCAAAGTGAGAGGAACTACTGTAACAGTGTAACTTGTCTAAACCGGATGTCATTGGGACCAAATTTTGTGTCCGGTTTGTAGAGGTTTGATATGAGTTCCTAGGGAAATATTGGGACCGAACTGTAAGACTGGAATAAACAGGGATTCGCATAAGACATCATCATCATCATCATCATCATCATCATCATCATCATCATCAACGTATATCAGTTATCAATAGAAATGCTACCAAACCATGAGGAAAATATGGACAAAATTTTTGCACTGAATTAAAAAAAAAACAGTGTCTATATGTTTAAGAAGATAAACAATCACTTGAGTAAACCTAGATTTGAAAGTAAAATTATGCATTCTGATGTAAAATGTACACTTGCAAATTAATGTTTCTGCTACGAAATTAGCTTCTTGCAGCACGGACTAGCATTGCAATCTATTAAGTGCTTGGTTAAGGCAGCTTAAGAAGTCATAGAAAACAAACATTTTAATGACTTCTTTATAAAGTTTGTATGAAGAGCAGTATACTTGTTACATACTTTATGCTATCAATCTTGCTTCATCAAAAGAAGGCCTACATGAACATATCGCAGCCTTCCAAAAGCACACGCACATCCACATCGCTTACATCGGGAAGCCGACCTTAAATGACCCTGGCTGTTAATAGGACGTCAAAACAATCAAACCAAACTAAAGATGGCAGGTATAATTTGGTTCCTTTAACATTTAGAATTATGGACCATGTGCAGGATCAATTATTTCTGATTATACCTCAAAGGAACTAACTCCATGGAAACACATTCAAATTTCTGTTGGGTTTGTAATAGGAGGAGGAAAAGTGATAACGATAGTGCCGTCGCTGGGGGCTCGTCCCCAAACCCTTGCTTCTTTTGCGTGATGCTCAACCGCAGAGTTAAAGGGAAATTCCCTACAGCTCACGCTTGTAAGGCAACCTAATCAATGTACATTTTTTACACTATTCCCCCTTCATTTCTAAATCTCCATTCAGGTTCTTTGTCTCTCCGCCAAGGATTCTCTTGTCTTCTATCTTGAAGATTCTTCTGCACCAGTTTGTTGTAAAATGTTTGTTTTATACCCTGGTAGGGTGCCGAGGCCCTAGCTGACCCTAGTCGACCTCTAGAAGAAGAAGAATGGTTTCATGGCGTGCTACCTAGGGAAGAAGTACAACGCCTCCTGGTGAACGATGGTGACTTCCTCGTACGGGAGAGCAAGAATCGGAAAACGAATGAAACACAATACGTACTTTCTGTTGGATGGCAGGGATACAAGCACTTCATTATACAATATGGGGAGGTCAGTGTAAAAATATTTCTCCCCTGTTCATGGATGATATTTGTTTGATCATTTAGAAAAGTAATTGGTAGGCTAAATTCAAGGCAGTTTTACAGCATTAGAAGCTAGGTTATTGGAAAATTCAGTTTAATAGTTACTTGGGTCAGTCGCCAGGTACTGCATATATGGCCTTTGGACAATGTTTTTTAAAAAAAAATTCAGAACTTCAGCTTTCCATCACAAACTAAACCTGGAACATCTTTTCATGACAATAGTTACTAGTAGGTAAAGCATAAATAAACCAAAGACACAGGATTATAGCTCTATAGCTACAGGCAAAATGAGAAATTTAACGAAAATCATTAATATTTGTTCACAGGGTGGCTGGCGGTTTGAGGGTCCGTCGTTTCCGACGATCCATGAGCTTGTGAACTACCAGTATAAGATTGGAACGGACGTCACAAGTAAATCCAGGGCTATCCTAAAGAAACCAATCCTCCGCGAACAATGGCAGCTGAAAAATGACGACATCGCACTGGAGATGAAAATTGGAAACGTAAGTAAATTGAAATAATTATTTCCCCCCGCTTTCACACCGAAACAAGGGATATTAATTTGGGTTTGTCCATCTGCCTGTATATCTCGGTCTGTCTGTCTATCACAAATATTAAACAATTTTCTTGAAACTTGGTCATAAGTTTAAATTCCTTAAAGGGTTTGGTGAAGTGCGATCGACACTTTTGGCTGATGTTATTTGGCGGAATTATAGCCCGTTGATTAAAGTTTTCCATGCTATCACGACAACAAATATTATCCGATTTCTGTATACCAAGCAATACGTCTTGTGTCAACGACATGAAAATCTTTACCTACAATATGATTAGGAAAGGGAGAAAGTATTAATCCTATGAATTAGCTTTTAAAGGCCGAATATACGTAACTTCAGGAAATTTTTTGTGATTCTGAAAAATTCTGAAAAAAATCCAGTAGATAACCATGCAAAAATAAGTATAAAACGAAGTAGACCTGAGCGGTAACAAACAAGAAACTCTTGACAGAAAAGTCCAAGGAATTGAAAATAATTCAGGTGGGGCCCACTTCAACAACAAACCGAAGTGAGAAGACGGTTCGAAATGGACGCGTGTTTACAAATAGCGTGTTTCAACTGCTGTTGTACCGGTAACCGCGAAAGAATTCATCTTGAATATTGCTGATATCAGTCAATCTTAACTAAATCTATAAATATAATCAGTTTTTAGGCTTGATTTTCCGAAAGTTACGTATATTGGGCCTTTAATATCTAACAAAAATTACTGAAAAGATCCTGTGTTATGCTGTGAATACTGTAAATGTATGTATTTTGGCGAACTCAAATGTTTGCACATTACCGATTTTAAACAGATAACCACAATGAAGAATGAAAGCAATAAGCAGGAATTGTAGTTAGCGGAATCATATTTTAAGCGGAAATCATCCAGCGCAATCATATATTTAGCGGAAGTCTTCCAGCGCAATCATATATTAAGCGGAAGTCTTCCAGCGCAATCATATATTTAGCGGAAGTCTTCCAGCGCAATCATATATTTAGTGGAAGTCTTCCAGCGCAATCATATATTTAGTGGAAGTCTTCCAGCGCAATCATATATTTAGCGGAAGTCTTCCAACGCAATCATATATTAAGCGGAAGTCTTCCAGCGCAATCATATATTTAGCGGAAGTCTTCCAGCGCAATCATATATTTAGTGGAAGTCTTCCAGCGCAATCATATATTTAGCGGAAGTCTTCCAATGCAATCATATATTAAGCGGAAATCTTCCAGCGCAATCATATATTAAGCGGAAATCTTCCAGCGTAATCATATATTAAGCGAAAATCTTCCAGCACAATTATATATTAAATGGACATCTTCCAGCGCAATCATATATTAAGCGGAAATCGCCCAGCACAAATATCGCTAAAATAAGGTTCCCGCTTAAATATGTATGTTTACATTATGCAATCTGGGGCTGGACATTTCCAACTAATGGTGGTCGGGTGGTGCAGTGGATAGCGCACTTGCCTTTCACCAAGGCGGCCGGGGTTCGATTGCCTGACCGGACGTGAAAAGGTATGGGGTCACCTACCCAACCCCGTGGGTTTTCTCCGGGTACTCTGGTTTCCTCCCACAATAAGACCCCTCCCGCGCTAATATCCGGGCCAACAAGAGTGATTAATATAAGTTGTATAACTTCTTTCATAACTGTTGTAAAATAAATTAAGCTTATATATTTATCCAACTAATGACAAGCAAGCTAGGCCGACAGAAAACAAATAGAAAATAGTTTCCAGCAAGTAGATTTCAAAAATCTTCTTGCTGGAAAATTAAGTGCTCTGAAATTTGTTTTCAAACCTGATCTGCCATCCAAAATACAGTGTACTCTCGATATATCGCCACCCGAATCTACCGCCACCCTTGCATACCGCCACCTAAACCTCTAGAACGGATTTCCCTTCTATATAATTCCCTTGTTAAGTTTGCCACCCTCGCATATCGCCATCAGCCACACCCTCTAAAATACAAACGTCCCAAAACGCGATACATTTCCCTCAACGATAACGCCATGATATTGTTCTGTTTTTGGAGATCGAGGAAGTCTTTAGTGTCCCATTTGGAAAGGCATGCGGCAAAAGCAGATCAATGATTATTTTCAGATATAAATTTGTACCAATGCAGATCTATATGACGATATTATACTAAACTTGGTTTTAATAAAATGTTGGAAAAGCAATTTAGTATGCAATTTAATTCATGGTAATAATTTTCATAATTCGATACTATCACCACCCTCATTATACCGCCATAATTGCTGTGGACGAAAGGTGGCGGTATAACGAGGGTACACTGTAAATGTGAGCATTTAGCCACTTTGTTTTTTTATATGTTTGATCATCGAACTTTATACATTTAAAGGCCCAATATACGTAACTTCGGTGAAATATTTCGGGATTCTGTAAAATTATGAAAAAAAATCCAGTTGATAACCATGCAAAAATAAGCCTAAAACGAAGTAAAACTGAGCGGTAACTAACAAGAAACTGTTGACAAAAAAATCCAAAGAATTGAAAATAGTTCAGGTGGGGCCCACTTCAACAACAAAGCCGTAGGTAGAAGACAGTTCGAAATGGACGCGTGTTTACAAATACCGTGTTTCAACTGCTGCTGTACCGGTAACCGCGCAAGATTTCATCTTGAAAATTGCTGATATCAGTTAATCTTAACTAAATCTATAAATATAATAAGTTACTAGGCTTGATTTTCGCTTCAAGTTTTGCTGAAAGTTACGTATATTGGGCCTTTAAGGTCAAGTGTGAATATATCTTTGGACATCATTGAGGCCGAGTTCAAGTGTCGACTATTTACTATAGTCGGGCTGTTACATTTAATGTGTTAACATATGCGTGTAAACGTCAACCAATCGCTGCCTTGCTTCAAATAATCACGTATGCGCAGATGACTGCTAGTTTCTCTAGTCCAACTAAAATAAAATGGTACTAGAGTCGCAAGACATCGGCACTGTCTACCTCTTGTTTTTATACACATGCGCAAAGCACATAACTAAAGTTAGTTTGATCGTACTATAGATAGACTACAGCCACTAAAGTTGACGTTCGAACTCGGCCTGCATTTCGGGGTTCAAAGGTTAAGGTCACGGTTGTTATATACCCAGGTATAGAAAATCATAAACAACAGATCTAGAGCGGGCATGCATGTATTACAGATATTTCACAGCTTTACAGAAAATGTCACTAGCTTTGTGATCAGTTACAGGTTTTTAAGATGTTTTCAACGTAAATGTTTTGCATTTGATGTATCTTTTTGACAATTTCGATTTTCCGATCGTGATACTTTGATAGTAACATCCCTGCTTCTCCATCCTATGGTGTTTTCATGTCGCAGTTGATTCATTATTCTAGGGCTTGCTCTGAATATCGAGATTTTCGTGATAGATGTCAACTGCTGATGAACAAACTAACGGCACAGGGATTTGAGAAATGCAGGTTGAGTTTTTGAGTTTGCTTGTTAGTGTGTTTACTTGTTGTGATGACAATGATGACTCGGTTCTCATTTTGAGGATTGGTGCTTACTTGGATGTGACATAGATTTACATGGCGGGTGTCGTCGATGCAGCAGAAGACGCTTACTCTTCCGGAACAACTGGTCGTATTCTCTTGTGCTTTTACGAGAGTCTCCATGTTAATCTTTCCTTTGTTCCTATTTTGCCCTAAGTTTAATTGATTTTGAGTTCGGATTATGGTTTTGTTGACGCTTTGGTATTTTGATGAAGGTGACACTCAGGTACACCGTACTAGTCATGGAAACGTCACATAAACCAATTATTGGTTGTGTCAAAATAATCTTTACATAAATCATACTTTCCAATCTGAAGAAAATGCTTACAAAGATGACGTTATACACACATAATTATGCTTAAATTTAGTAATAGATACAGTATGCTGAAAAAATGAATTAAACTGCATCATACAGCTATTTTGTCCTCCTAGGACTCTTCAGTGATGCTAGGGGCCCCAAAAGGTAGGAATCCAAAATTTCTAAACTAATGTGGAAGCAGAATATAGAATAAATTTCAAACACACCTTTACAGAAGCTGTTTATTTATGAAAGCTCAATTTTAAAATCAAACAGTGACAGATAAACAATTTCACAGACTCTCTCCAGCCCACCATTATATTAAGTACAGTAGACCTGGGATAATCCAGACGCCAATAGTCCAGAAAACTCATGGGAATGGATTTCCATAATGTTATTTGTATTAACCAGTTCAAAAATCAACAGTCCAGAAAACTCATAATCTGTACAGAAATACATGGGAATGGATTTCTGTAATGTTATTTGTATTAACCAGTCCAAAAATCCAAAAATCTCATAATCCAGACGGTCTGTGCTGGGAATGAAGGTGTCTGGATTATCGAGGGTCCACTGTACACGTTTTGACTGGTCATAATAAGTTCATAATATTTAAGTTGAGTAATACTTCTAAATATAATTTACAAAGGCCCGTTAAATTAGTATGGAAGTTATAGACCTGTGGATGTCATATATTTAGTTGATGAATACAGTGCACTCCTCTTTATATCATGTTGCATTTGTCAGACAAAAACATGATATTAACAGGAATGTGACATTAAGAGAAACATGTTTTTTCCACAAAATCTAGTGCATTTCCAATCTCCATAACTAAAAGTAAGATATGCATTTGTACATAACAAGATGTTTGAATATATAGATAACATTATTATAATTAGAAATCATTTTTGAGGTTATTTTGTATTTTCTATCCAACATTTTGTACAAGTTGTATCTGAAATCATTGGTATTACATCATTTTCTGGGTATTTTATGTGATTGGTTAAAAAAACATGATTAAGTGGAATTCACCTCAAAATACATGATATTAACTAAATAAAATTACAAAGATTATATAGAGAGAAAAATGGTGCTTGGGAAAAACATGATATAAAGAGAAATGTGATATTAACATGGGTGATATTAAGTGGAGTGTACTGTAATCCTGATGAGTTTCCTTTGTCTATTACTTCCATGGCATTGTCAGTCCTATAATCACCATGGATTAACTAGATTATATGTTTGGTTGCAAGAGTCACGCACTGCTGTACTGTAGTAATTTCAAATCCAACTCAAGTCACGCACTGCTGTACTGTAGTAGTTTCATATCCAACCCCAAGTCACGCACTGCTGTACTGTAGTAATTTCATATCCAACCCAAGTCACGCACTGCTGTACTGTAGTGGTTTCATATCCAACCAAAGTCACGCACTGCTGTACTGTAGTGGTTTCATATCCAATTAAAGTCACGCACTGCTGTACTGTAGTAGTTTATATCCAACCCAAGTCACGCACTGGCCTGTACTGACGTAGTAGTTTCATATCCAACCCCAAGTCACGCACTGCTGTACTGTAGTAGTTTCATATCCAACCCAAGTCACGCACTGCTGTACTGTAGTGATTTCATATCCAACCAAAGTCACGCACTGCTGTACTGTAGTGGTTTCATATCCAATTAAAGTCACGCACTGCTGTACTGTAGTTAAGTTTCATATCCAACCCAAGTCACGCACTGCTGTACTGTAGTGGTTTCATATCCAACCAAAGTCACGCACTGCTGTACTGTAGTGGTTTCATATCCAATTAAAGTCACGCACTGCTGTACTGTAGTTAAGTTTCATATCCAACCCAAGTCACGCACTGCTGTACTGTAGTAGTTTCATTTCCAACCCAAACGCTGCCCACAAGACATCCTCTCTGTCTACACCTACAGCATATGTAGAGTATATGTCTGTGTGTATGATCCTGAGGAACTCGCCACCCCCACTGATGAGTAGAACCCTGTAGTTGTCGCGGTCCCCTATGATCAGATTCCCCACATTGTCATACACCACACCATAGGGATAAAATGGTCTACCTCCTGTTCGTGGTGTTGGTTCATACGTACTGGGGATGTCACCTCTATACACAAACAATCCCTTGAAATTAGTGTCCATCACAACAACAAATTGTTTTCCATCACCACAATCACTCTTACTATTCCAATCAACCACTGCCACATTGTGAGTGACAGGACACTCCGAGATCCTGAATGGTGAACACACTACTGGTTTCCTAGTCCATGTAGTACTTGTAGTGAGTACCAGTTGACCTTGTGTGGTAAATTTGGAGATGTTGTTGGTCATCCCTACAATGACATGGTTACTGGCAGTAACACAGATACACCTGGTCCACACCCTGGTATTGAATCTGTGTGTCAGTTGTCCCGATACCAGCTCCATGATGTTGTTTTCTCTGTCACAGACCCACAATGTGTGTGTTGTTGGTGACAGACTTATGTCATTGATGTAAGTTTTGTGTTTGACCTTCTGTATTATTTTCCCCTTCCTGTCCAGGAGATTTAATGTGGCACTGTAATCGAAACTGGTCCACACCTGACCATCAGTGGTGGGGCATATAGAATCAACGACAGATGGAGGCCGCCACTCCTCCACTACCTTGGTCTCTGGCAGTTGTGTGCATGTAAATGCCACTGTTTTCCTCTTTTTTGCTCTTGACACATGGGATTGTTCCAGAGCATAAGATGTTGAGACTGACCGATCCTGGTCAGTTAAAGTTCGACCTTGACCTGAGGTGAAGACTTTTCCAAGGGCGTTTTTCAAGTGATCTTGAGGATGTTCATTTGGAATGATGTTTGCAGTTCTCAGAGCAGGTTTTACTGGGAGGCTGTCTGTAGGAGACTGGATATCACAAAATGTATCATAAATCTGTATATGAGACCCACGCTGTAGAGCTGTTTTGCATTTTAGAACTTGTTGTTTTAGTTGCTTTTCATACATCACTAAATCCTGTTTATATTTGTTTATCAGCTTCCTGTTGTCCTCTTCCATTTTGCAATATATGGAGAGGGTTTGTCCGGCAAGCATGTCCAGTTCTTTTTTCAATCTATCTGTTTGCAATGTTAACTTTTGTGACAACTTCTCAAAGGTACTTGTGTTATCTTTAAGGAGTGTATCGGTAGCGTGGATATATTTTCCTGCTTGAACAAGGTCATTTTTCTCTGTTTGGTCTATGAAATTTCTAATGTCTAGTTTTTTCTGATGAGTGAATTCACTGAGCTCACAAACTGTATGTGATTTGTGAATAGACGAAACACATTGTGGACAAATCAGTACCTGACAGTTTTCACAGTACCAGTCTAGTTGTCTCCCCTTGTGGTGAAAACATGCCGTTTGGCCTTTAATACGAAGAGGAATTTGACGTTGAAAGGTTGCCATTTTGATGAAATCTAACACTTTGTTAAAATCTTGAAGATGTCTGTTATATATTGTTGTTATCAGTAAACACTCATAAATAAGTTTATGTAAGTATGAAATGAAAACTTGACCTTCCCATCCAGTAGTATAAGTTTGTTGAACATTTATAAATGTAAAAAACACTATAGAATTACAAACTCACGATCGCTGAGGTCACAAGGTTAGTGTGATAACTTATCCATTAGATTCCTGTTCCACACTTCAGAAGGTTTGATTTATATTTGGTCCATTAGCTTCTCCAGCCCTGGAACTCACAATCACATGATGAACTTTTGTCTTTCTTTGCTGGTAAATCAACTGTTGTCACATTCCAACTGACATTGTAAAAGTTTGATCAAAACTTGGAAGTCATACTAGTCTCAAATTGATAATGCTGCTGACTCGAAGTTTGTAATATTTCAACAAATGTCGGTCCTGCAGTGTAATGCCCGCCACCAATGTGTAGATTTACCCGTTTGGACCCGAAGGGGCGTTTAGACTAAAGAACTTCGTTCCCTAACATGATGGACACCGACCGACACCGAGATGATAAAGCTAAAGATTGTGTAGTAGGTCAGTGTAGGTCAGAGTGTTTTTTATCTAAAATGTATGTGTATTCAGTAATGTGATACCTGTACAGTTATTGGTGTACCTGATAATTAGATATACCTGTCCTGCGGATATATATCTGTGCACCAGGTAATAAAACATACAGTCAACTTTGTTTATAACGAATAACTCCATGGATCGAGACCGCTGAAATCATTTCATTATATCAGGAATTCGCTATTCCCGATAACAAGGTTTTATGTTTAAGCAATGATAAGATATACAGAAGTAACGACATGAGTTTATTTTAAATTGATATGTGTATGAGTACACAGGTGACCTATTCAAAAGCACCACCGACTCGTGGTCACAAAACCGAAACAAGTGAACACAGAACTTAGCTTTAATTTTATTGGAATTTCTTTTGACCCAGGTCATTATTTCGTAATTACAGGTAAAAATGCGGATGGGGACTGGAAAATCACTTTGTTGTTTTAGTTAATTCGCTATTTCACACTTCGTTGTTTCAGTAAAACCATACATAAGACATATAATAGTGAAAATTGGGACTTAAATTTACTTCGTTGTTGCCGAAATTTCTTTGTTCCCAACTTTGGTATTTTCAAAGTTGACTGTACATGTACAGTGGGAAGATATACCCGTGTACCAGGTAATAAGACAAACCTTTACTGTGGGTAGATATACCTGTGTACCAGTTAATAAGACATACCGGTACTGTAGGTAGATATACCTGTGTACCAGTTAATAAGACATACCGGTACTGTAGGTAGATATACCTGTGTATTGGGTAATAAGACATACCTGTAATATTGGTAGATATACCTGTTTATTGAGTAATAAGACATACCTGTACTGTGGGTAGATATACCTATGTAACAAGTAATAAGACATACCTGTGCTGTGGGTAGATATACCTGTGTACCAGGTAATAAGGCATACCTGTACTGTTGGTAGATATACCTGTGTACCAGGTAATAAGGCATACCTGTACTGTTGGTAGATATACCTGTGTATTAGGTAATAAAACATACCTGTACTGTAGGTAGATATACCTGTGTATTGGGTAATAAAACATACCTGTACTGTGGGTAGATATACCTGTGTATTAGGTAATAAAACATACCTGTACTGTAGGTAGATATACCTGTGTACTTGGTAATAAGACATACCTGTACTGTAGGTAGATATACCTGTGTATTGGGTAATAACATACCTGTACTGTAGGTAGATATACCTGTGTATTGGGTAATAAAACATACCTGTACTGTAGGTAGATATACCTGTGTACCAGGTAATAAGACATACCTGTACTGTAGGTAGATATACCTGTGTATTGGGTAATAACATACCTGTACTGTAGGTAGATATACCTGTGTATTAGGTAATAAGACATACCTGTACTGTAGGTAGATATACCTGTGTATTAGGTAATAAAACATACCTGTACTGTAGGTAGATATACCTGTGTACCAGGTAATAAGACATACCTGTACTGTAGGTAGATATACCTGTGTATTGGGTAATAACATACCTGTACTGTAGGTAGATATACCTGTGTACCAGGGAATAAGACATACCTGTACTGTAGGTAGATATACCTGTGTATTGGGTAATAAGACATACCTGTACTGTACATGTAGGTAGATATATCTGTATACAAGGTAATAGCACACACCTGTACTGTGGGTAGATATATCTGATAATAAGACACACTTGTACTGTGTACCTGTGTTACCAAATAAGAAGATATACCGGTACCTGTACTCTGGGTAGATATACCTGTGTACCTCGAGGTTACAAGGCATATCTGTACTGTGGGTAGATAATTACCTGTGTACCAGGTAAGAAGATATTACCTGTGTACCAGGTAAGAAGATATTACCTGTACTGACGTTAAAGATATATGTGTTTACTAGTGGGGCAAGGTGATTCAGATGTGGGTGCAAACATTTGGAAATTACCTTTTAGGTTCCCAACCCTATAACAATATATACATTGCACGATGAATATAAACAGAAACACACATATTCCAGTTGAATGGCTGTCACCACGCCTGGCCCCAGCCATGGAGACTTCTAAGTCACTTGGTCATTATATTACTTAGTGGTTCAGATCTCCATCCATTACCAATACTCCGCACAAAGTGACAGATACAATTACAGTGATCAATCTACGTGCGAGTCCCGAGTCCATGGCAGTACTCATAAAATTATGAAAGGACTCATAGAAATTCTGGAAATACTTCAATTTAACATTGTGGGACCCATAGTTTTTGGCAATATTTACAAAAAGGACCCATGAAAATAAATTGTAAATTGATCGCTGCAATTATGATGTGAGAATTGACTCAGGGGCTTGGCAACACCCTTAAAAGGTCTTGATCTCTGAACATAGATTTAAGGCGGTTGACCTTTGAAATATTTAATACTCACTTTAGATTCAGAATTATTCTGGGAGATTTCGCTTCAAGAACTCGTGTGAAAAAAATCTGGAACTGTTCTAGAATTTCACTGAGACTGTTCCAGTATAAATGTTCTAGAAATGCTCTAGGACTTCACAAGAACAATTCTAGTGCTGTTATAGAATACTAAATGAGAAAAGTTACTAGTTAAGCTATGTTTGCAGGGGAATATTTAAAGGCCCAATATACGTAACTTTCAGCAAAACCTGAATGGAAAATCAAGCCTAATAACTTATTACATTTATAGATTTAGTAAAGATTAACTGATATCAGCAATTTTTAAGATGAATTTTTCCGCAGTTACCGGTCCGTTTTGAACTGTCTTCTACCTTTGGCTTGTTGTTGAAGTGGGCCCCACCTGAATTATTTTCTATTCTTTGGATTTTTCTGTCAAGAGTTTCTTGTTAGTTACTGCTAAGGTTTACATCATTATAGACTTATTTTTGCATGGTTATCAACTGGATTTTTTTTTCATAATTTTTCAGAATCCCGAAAAAATTACTTTAGTTAGGTATATTGGGCTTTTAAGTCAAACAGGGTTTCTTACTTTCTGATGTTATTTTTACAGGGCAACTTTGGAAAGGGTTTCTTACTTTCTGATGTTATTTTTACAGGGCAACTTTGGAAAGGGTTTCTTACTTTCTGATGTTATTTTTACAGGGCAACTTTGGAAAGGGTTTCTTACTTTCTGATGTTATTTTTACAGGGCAACTTTGGAGAGGTTTACCGTGGAATATACAAACTAGGGAGTCAAACTGTGGCGGTGAAGACATGCAAGGACACGCTATCTGAGGATCAGCGCAAGAAGTTCCTCATGGAGGGGCGCATCCTGAAACAGTACGACCATCCGAACATTGTCAAGTTTATCGGGATCGCGGCCCAGAGACAACCTGTGATGATTGTGATGGAGTATGTTGCCGGTATGTGGTGTTCTATCATATCTGTGCATTATATAGGTCAGATATCAAAGTTACAGAGGGATTACTGACTAGATATAATTATAATATCCATCTGGTGGTATCTTGGAAAATGAATAATTGAGTGAAAAAAAAAAATATTTTAAAATTATCAATAATTTAGAAAAAAAAATCAGTATTTGAAAAACAAAACATCCGTACCGGGTATTTGTTATTTAAAAAAATAATAAATAATTAAAAAAAAAAATTGAAAAATATAAGAAGAAAAGAAAAAAGGTTACAGAGGGATTAATAACTAGATATGTTATAAATCTAGTGCTCTCTTAAAAATATATCATTGAGGAAAAAAGATAAAAAATACAGTCTTGAGAAAAGTTATAAATAATTGAAAATTAAAATCAATAATTACATAATGATCAGTATTTGAAAAAAAAAATCAATACTGGATGTTACCAGTATTAAAAAATATATATCAATAATATTAACAGAAATAAATTATCAATACATTAACAAAAATACTCCGTTATTGAAAACAAATTATTGAAAAAAAGAATATCAATAATTGAAAAAAAAGATCAATAATTGAAAAAGAATATTTTCAAAAATTTAAGGAAAAAAATAATTGGGGGAAAATAAATTTAAAAAAAAAACAGCTACATGTATAACGTATCGTTGATTTACCATTTCTTCAAGGATCAGTTTTAAACAAGTTATGTCAACATTTATTCTGAAACATTATTTCAGTTGCCGTATGTTTTTATAAAGATGGTCATGGGAAACTCTGAATTCTGGAGACCTTTACCATCAACAAATATTTGTCCGTCGCTTGTAGAGCTTAAAAGGACCAAATGAAATTTTGCAATTGGTTCCCTAACACATAATGTATGACATTATCAAATACACTCAAATTCATCATAAGAACAAATATTTTAGCTCTACCACCCGTCTGTCAACTTTTTCCTAAATTCACTATAGCTACTAGAAATAAATGACTGTGTACATTTTTACTAGGGATTAGAGATTGGGGCAGAAACCTGCCATTCTTATAGAAAGAAAAATGACTTTAAAGATTTTGCTAAATTTCCCCTATTGGGCCTAAAAATTAGCAAAATTTTTAAATCTGTTTTCTTCTTTAAGAATGCCAGGTTTCTGCCCCAATCTCCATAGTCTGTGGCATACTTTGGGGGAAGGGGAAAACATTTTTTGTACAGTTGTACATTCATATTGCTTTCTACAGCAAGTATTATAAATAAACCAATTCATCATTGCGCTTGTCTGTTTAAATTTACCAAAGTACTAAAATATTTTCACGGCAACTTAATTTCACATTTTCGTACATAACAACTTTATTGCCGCGATTTAATTTTACGATAAATATGGTCGTTAATCCTATGTCAAGTACAGTACTCCTACCGTTGGCACATCTCTGATTGAAACTATTTCCCAGCGATTATTTTTTTAAAATTTTTATTTGCCCGCAAAATATGCGAAATAAATTGCACACAAAAAGAAGTCGGTTTACAGTATGTTACTTATTAAGATATTTTTTTCGGCCAGGTGGAGCGCTACTCTCCTATCTTAGAAAACAAGGAAAGCACCAGTCCAAGAAACAGCTCACTCAGATGTGTGAGGATGCGGCTAAGGGCATGACATACTTAGAGAGCAAAAGCTGCATTCACAGGTAAATATCACCCACGGTAACCAAGAACTGCATTCACAAGTAGATATCACCCATGGTAACCAAGATCTGCATTCACTGGTAAATATCTCCCATAGTAACCAAGAACTGCACCCACAGGTAAATATCCCCCCGTTAACATAGAGCTGCATTCACAGGTAAATATCTCCCATAGTAACCAAGAACTGCACCCACAGGTAAATATCCCCCCGTTAACATAGAGCTGCATTCACAGGTAAATATCTCCCATAGTAACCAAGAACTGCACCCACAGGTATATATCCCCCCGTTAACATAGAGCTACATTCACAGGTAAATATCTCCCTCTGTAGCCAAGAACTGCATTCACGGGTAAATATCTCCCATGGTAACTAAAAGCTGCCTCACAGGTAATTATCTCCAACTTTAACCAAGAGCTGCATTTACAGGTAAATATCTCCACGGTAACCAAGAACTGCATTCACAGGTAAATATCTCAACAGTAACCAAGAACTGCATTCACAGGTAAATATCTTCCACAGTAACCAAGATCTGCACTCACACGTAAATATCTCCCACGGTAACCAAGAAACTGCACTCACAGGTAAATATCTCCCACAGTAACCAAGATCTGCATTCACAGGTAGATATCTCCCACGGTAACCAACAGCTGCATTTACAGGTAAATATCTCCCTTGGTAACCAAGAACTGCATTCACAGGTAAATATCTCCCTCCGCAACCAAGAACTGCATTCACAGGTAGATATCTCCCATGATAACCAAGAGCTGCATTCACAGGTAAATATCTCCCACAGTAACCAAGAGCTGCATTCACAGGTAAATATCTTCAACGGTAACCAAGAGTTGCATTCACAGGTAAATATCTCCCTTGGTATCCAAGAGCTGCTTTCACGGGTAAATATCTCCAAAAGTAACCAAGAGCTGCATTCACAGGTAAATATCTCCCTTGGTAACCAAGAACTACATTCACAGGTAAATATCTCCCTCAGTAACCAAGAGCTGTATTCACAGGTAAATATCTCCCACAGTAACCAAGAACTGCATTCACAGGTAAATATCTCCCTCCGTAACCAGATTCTGCATTCACAGGTAAATATCTCCCTCGGTAACCAAGAACTGCACTCACAGGTAAATATCTCCACAGTAACCAAGAACTGCACTCACAGGTAAATATCTCCACAGTAACCAAGAACTGCACTCACAGGTAAATATCTCCACGGTAACCAAGAGCTGCATTCACAGGTAAATATCTCCACGATAACCAAGAACTGCACTCACAGGTAAATATCTCCCTCTGTAATCAAAAGCTGCATTCACAGGTAAATATCACCATCATGATGGTAACCAAGAGCTGCTTTCACAGGTAAATATCACCACGGTAACCAAGAGCTGCATTCACAAATAAATATCTCCGACAGTAACCAAAAACTGCATTTACAGGTAAATATCTCCCTCGGTAACCAAGAACTGCATTTACAGGTAAATATCTCCCACGGTAACCAAGAACTGCATTCACAGATAAATATCTCCCACGGTAACCAAGAACTGCATTCACAGGTAAATATCTCCCACGGTAACCAAGAACTGCATTCACAGGTAAATATCTCCCACAGTAACCAAGAACTGCATTCACAGGTAAATATCTCCCACGGTAACCAAGAACTGCATTCACACGTAAATATCTCCCACAGTAACCAGGAGCTGCACTCACAGGTATATATCACTCATTGTAACCAAGAACTGTATTCACACGTAAATATCTCCCACAGTAACCAGGAGCTGCATTCACAGGTATATATCTCCCTCGGTAACCAGGAGCTGCATTCACAGGTAAATATCTCCCACAGTAACCAAGAACTGCATTCACACGTAAATATCTCCCACGGTAACCAAGAGCTGCATTCACACGTAAATATCTCCCTCGGTAACCAGGAGCTGCATTCACATGTAAATATCTTCAACTTTACACTTTGGGTCAAGAGATAAATGATTGTCATATTTTTGTACAGGTAAATAATTGTGGATAGAACATTTGCCTTTCACGAAGACGAAGATGGCCAACGGGGTTGATTCCCTGCCAAGGAGTGAAAAGATATTGAGTCACTTGCTTGACCACATGCGTTTTCTCTTGGTGTTTTGATTTCCTCCGATAAATAGAGTTACTGCCCTTATATATTTCATAATTTCTTTCTTTGTAGATTTTTAAACATTAAGAACGATGAAAAATGTGCTTCATGTGTATTGAGGGGTAATTTCACCCCCCCCCCCCTTTAAATATCTGTTTGAGTATGATCTTCTAATTCAAAGGTTGGAATAGTTCATTATGAAATTTCAGGGGCAATTCACCAAATTTGATAAATGTTTGCTCTGTGTAGGGATTTGGCGGCCCGTAACTGTCTGGTAGGAGACGCCAACGTTGTGAAGATCTCCGACTTCGGAATGTCTCGTGAAGAAGAAGAGTACACCGTGTCCGAGGGGCTCAAACAAATTCCAATCAAATGGACAGCTCCTGAAGCTCTTATGTATGGTAAGTATACAGCTTAACTCCAAATGTAACAAATAAGGATTGTACCTCATTTTGACTGCGTATATGGTAGTATGCCCGCAGTTGGCAACGAACATATTCTATGGTGCGCGTTAGCGCTCCATATTGAATTTGTTCGTTACCAACTTCGAATGCGTATCATTGAAATCAAAATTTTGCCAGAAACCATTTATTGTATAATCAGACGAAAGGTATTCTGTATATGTTCCATGTTTCAAAATCCTGAATGAACCAAATAATGACCGTCAGCGAATAGTTATTGTTCTGAAGCGCTCCATAGTAAATATGTCTGTTGCCAACTGTGGGCATACTACAGTATACGCAGTCAAAATGAGGTACAATCATTATATTTACATCATTATTAATTATGTCCCCCAAACGAAGTGGGGGGACATATTGTTTTTGCTCGGTTTCTTATTATTATTATTCTTGTTTCTTCCACTTTCTTCCGCCGCGCAGGTTTCCGACCGTTTTCTCAAAAACTACTGGACGGATCTTCACGAAACTTCACACACATACTCATTAGGGGCGGGGTGTGTGAAAACGCGACCGGAAGTCCAAGATGGCCGCCAGAGCTAATTTCCGGTTTTCAAAATTCAGTCTCCGATTTCAGTAAAAATTGGTACATGGGTATTTTAAGGGATGCTGAATAACATGGTAACATTTTCGTATAGTTTGGTTGCCATCGAAACGAAAATGGAGGCCTCTGATTGGTCGAAATTTATATATTGTCCGATTTCAATGAAATTTAATATATATGTGTAGTATTACACCAACAACATTGTCGTCACATCCGTTTCATGATTCGTCAACATGGCCGCTATTTCCTGGCTTCTGATTGGTCGAAATTTATATATTGTCCGATTTCAATGAAATTTAATATATATGTGTAGTATTACACCAACAACATTGTCGTAACCTCCGTTTCGTGATTCGTCAACATGGCCGCTATTTCCTGGCTTCTGATTGGTCGAAATTTATATATTGTCCGATTTCAATGAAATTTTATATATAACTGTAGTAGGACACCACGGACATTGTCGTAACCTCCGTTTCGTGATTCGTCAACATGGCCGCTATTTCCTATATGGGGTGTCAGCTATATTTCCATTGTAAGTTCATTGGGCTCATCAGTTCCGACCAAAGGGGTAGTTTGGGGGACATCTGTAATGGTACCCCATTACAATTAGCACTTGTTTTTAAATGCTATACAAAGAAAAAATATTTGAAACGGGTTGCTAAGATGGTTACTACGATGGCTGTGGTTGCTAAGATAATATAGTCCCATCAAATTTCATCAATATATTGGTGAGTTTAGAAAATATACAGTGAACAACATTATTTTTCTTTATAACGTCATTTGTAAATTTAGTATCAAATAATATTACTAGCATTTCAAATTTATTTCTTTATTTATATCGGTCGTTATGTTCATGCATTGACACAGTGATCTGGTTAATTTACTTTGATGAAAAATTTTCAAACAAATGAGCATCCATCTTCATATCATACAATGAGACCAAGATGGCGATCATGAGACTTGACCATAGCTTTCATTAATTTGTGTATCTCTACATTTAACAGCTGTTTAATTGTGCCGTAGGTAAATACACTTCCCTGTGTGATGTGTGGAGTTTTGGAACCTCATGAAGTAAACTATGCTTTCATTGAAGTATGAACTACATTACATGTTTTATTGTTCCACAGGTAAATACACGTCCCTGTGTGATGTGTGGAGCTTTGGAACCTCATGAAGTATGCTTTCATTGAAGTATGAACTACATTACATGTTTTACTATTCCGTAGGTAAATACACGTCCCTGTGTGATCTGTGGAGCTTTTGGACCTCATGAAGTATGCTTTTATTGAAGTATGAACTACATTACATGTTTTCTTGTTCCACAGGTAAATACACGTCCCTGGGTGATGTGTGGAGCTTTGGAACCTCATGAAGTATGCTTCATTGAAGTATGAACTACATTACATGTTTTCTTGTTCCACAGGTAAATACACGTCCCTGTGTGATGTTTGGAGCTTTTGGACCTCATGAAGTATGCTTTCATTGAAGTATGAACTACATTACATGTTTTCTTGTTCCACAGGTAAATACACGTCCCTGTGTGATGTGTGGAGCTTTTGGACCTCATGAAGTATGCTTTCATTGAAGTATGAACTACATTACATGTTTATTTGTTCCACAGGTAAATACACGTCCCTGTGTGATGTGTGGAGCTTCGGGATCCTCATGTGGGAGGTTTTTGCCTTCGGTCAGACGCCCTACTCTGGGATGAGTAACAATCAGGCCAGGGAGAGAGTGGACGAGGGTCAGTATCATTGGGTAGCTAGCTAGGGGAGTGAGCACAAATTTGCGATAGTCAGAATTACTATAACGATAGTACAGTGGACTCCACTTAATATCACCCCTGTTAATATCACATTCCTCTTAATATCATGCTTTTCCCAAGCACCATTTTTCTCCCTATATAATCTATGTAATTTTATTTGTTTAATATCATGTATTTTGAGGTGAATTCCTCTTAATATCATGTTTTTTAACTAATCACATAAAATATCCAGAAAATGATGTCATTTCAACTGATTTCAATTACAACTTGTACAAAATGTTGCATAGAAAATAAAAAATAACCCCAAAAATGATTTTTAATTAAAATAATGTTATCTTTATATTGAAACATCTTCATAATTATGTATGTACATTGAATAGCTTACTTTTAGTTATGGAGATTGAAAATGCACTAGATTTAGTGGAAAAAATATGTTTCTCTAAATGTCACATTCCTGTTAATATCATGTTTTTGTCTGACAAATGCAACATGATATAAAGAGAACTGCACTGTATTGCGATACCAAAAAACTATTGCAATACTATTGCAATATATAGTCATTGATACCCAAAATATTTTAGATATTGTACTGAAAATGAATAAAGTACCCTCATTTACTAAATTTAGGCCAACACATTTATCTTTTAAGTCCATCTAAGTTTGCATAATGAGTAAATTTGTACTTATAATTGTAATATTCAATATTAAAAGTGTTTCATACTAACCAACTACATTAAAACTTCTTGATGATTATTTGTGTAAATGATGCCATTTAGGTAATAAAATACTACTGATAAAATTATTGATTCTAATTGTTATAGTCACATACTATTGCGATTGTCTATTGGTTTTGATTTTCCAAAATGTTTTTGTAAGAAGTGTTTTGATCGGTCAAATCAGAAATGAAAAATATCATATTTCTCACTAGTGAAAAATATTATATTTCTCACTAGTGAAAAATATCACTTTTTTAGAATGAATAATTTTCGATATTTCACTGGTAAAAATGTAATAATTAATCACATTTCTTCATTTTAAGGTTACCGGATGCCTCCTCCAGAAGGAACTCCGGAACCAGTTTACAAGTTAATGCTCCGGATATGGGAATACGATACAGCCAAGAGACCACACTTTGCCGAGATTACAAAAGAATTGTCAAGCATTATCAAAAAGTTATAATGGCAGTGGATTATTAATCAAATTATATTTGTTAAATTATTTAAGCTTCGAATATCGTAAACCAACAATCTGTCAGCGATTTGAGTATTTGCTAGGAAGGAGTCGTACATTTTGCTATGATCCAGTACGGATGATAAAATTGCTAGGAGAAAGATGAATTGGGATTGCAATCTATTTATTTATGGCTATTATGCATACTTGTTGTAGCCATGAATAGGACACTTTAACCTCATTGCTCCAGTCTACCTAGTTATAAAAATGGGCAGCAGTGTGTACTTTAAACTCTTTGCTCAAGTCTACCTACATGTAGTTATAAAGGTTGCATACCTGTCAAGGGGCAAATGCTAGCAAACTGGAGATCTCCAATTTGATGAATTTTCTCAAACTGGAGATTGTGCGTGACAACATTTTACTAAACACGGTGCATAATCTTCAACAAGCAAGAGAATTTAATTAAATACTGGACCCGCGCAGGTCATGAATTTCAAACTGGAGATTTTTATTTCTGTCTTAAATATTCATGAGTCTCTGGTCCAATGCGGGAGACTTGCCAGGTATGAAATTGACTGCAGTGTATACTTCAGCCACTCTGCCATAGTCTACCTAGTTATAAAGTTGGACATCAGTATGCTGGGAAAATTTTATTATTAAAGTTTTATTGTATTAAGAGGTTTACAGGATAGAATAAGTGTTGAAAGTTACATAGATTGTTGGTTTACGATATTTTTGTGATATTTTATATCTGTTTGACAGTTAGTCCCAAGGACAAAATGAAGTTAATGTTGAATATTGAAATATAAAATAATAAAGTCTAAATATATTAATGTTACATTTATTATCGTATATCAAGTACTTAAGAGACAATGTATGACGTCCATGATAAGATACGATGTAAACTAACTCATTCACCCCTGAAGACACATTTGAACTCTTCCAATTCAAAGGTTGGAAGAATTCATTATGAATTTTCAGGGATGAATGAGCAAATCGTGATATCAATGTAAACAATACCTATCCATCACAAAAACTATATAGATTTCAAAATTTCTGAAAATTTTAGAAATCTAATAATAAAAAAGATTTCAAAATGTCTGAAAACTTTGGAAATGTAAATTTCTGAAAATTTTGGAAATCTTTTTCTGTGATTCATTAAACAATTATAATGATTTGTATAATTTTTCCTCAAGCATTAGTTTAATGGTTGTGAATTAAATGCTTGAGGAAAAAATTATCGGAGATAATTAGATTTATTGCATTGACAATTAGTGCTTGTGTAATTTGTGTTTTTATTTTATAGAAATGTACTTAAACTTTGTTTTCACAATGTCGTGATAACGGTACTTACAGATGTTTTTGTGCTGGTGATATTACAAGTTACATGTATGTGTTAGATGGTATTCTCTCATTTCTAGGTTTGTAATACTGGCCTGTCCAGGGCAATACACCTATGATCGCTGTGGTTTTCTCTCATTTCTAGGTGTGTAATACTGGCCTGTATAGGACAATACACCTATGATCGCTGTGGTTTTCTCTCATTTCTAGGTGTGTAATACTGGCCTGTATAGGACAATACACCTATGATCGCTGTGGTTTTCTCTCATTTCTAGGTGTGTGATACTGGCCTGTATAGGACAATACACCTATGATCGCTGTGGTTTTCTCTCATTTCTAGGTGTGTGATACTGGCCTGTCCAGGGCAATACACCTATGATCGCTGTGGTTTTCTCTCATTTCTAGGTGTGTGATACTGGCCTGTCCAGGGCAATACACCTATGATCGCTGTGGTTTTCTCTCATTTCTAGGTGTGTAATACTGGCCTGTCTAGGGCAATACACCTATGATCGCTGTGGTTTTCTCTCATTTCTAGGTGTGTAACACTGGCCTGTCTAGGGCAATACACCTATGATCGCTGTGGTTTTCTCTCATTTATAGGTGTGTGATACTGGTCTGTCCAGGGCAATACTCCTATGATCGCTGTGGTTTTCTCTCATTTCTAGGTTTGTAATACTGGTCTGTATAGGACAATACACCTATGATCGCTGTGGTTTTCTCTCATTTCTAGGTGTGTGATACTGGCCTGTCTAGGGCAATACACCTATTATCGCTGTGGTTTTCTCACATTTCTAGGTGTGTAATACTGGCCTGTATAGGACAATACACCTATGATCGCTGTGGTTGTATTACATATCTACCCATGCACTACAGCCACAATGTGACGTCACAATGGCCTAACAATGATGCGACGTCACGAAAATACGATAAAATCTGATGCGAAAAGGGAAAAAGCCGACGTAATTGAATTAAAACCTTAATATGTTGTATGTTTAATCTTGCTGACTCGTTCATTTTTGTCAAAAAAGCTCAAGAAAAAAACTGATATTTTCAAAATGCTAGCGGGTCAAATGGTATTTTCATGGTTTTTGAGATTATTCCAGTAGTTGAAATAAGAGAAAAATATTCTTTCATTACCAGGGGTGTAAAAAAGGGAAATTCCATCCTCAAGATTTTCAAATTTGGCAAAACCAAATATAGTATTGAATAACTTTATGAATGTTTGTTTTTATATACCTAACATGGTTTTCGTCATTTCTGTAAATCTGCTTTTTCATCACTGCGTGAAAACTTTCTAGAAAAAAAAAATTCTTAAAATTACTGCAGAGAAAAAATCTGGAAACGGCACACACTTAAATTCACTTAACTAGTCTCCTTATTCATCAAGAATCATGAGGTGAATATTTCTACTGAAAAAAAACATCAGGACAGTGTGTACTTAGTTAACATTATAAGGGCTTATTGTTGTCTACATACAAATAAATGCATCGTAAAATCAAACTTCATGTTGTGCATACAATTTCTAACTGTTTTGACAATTTATCCTTCAAATAAACTCAACATGAAATACTTATGAGTATTGCAAGGTTGATTTTTCATGCCTCACCATAAAATGGCTGTTATTCTGTCCTGTCGTCATAAATTTAATTTTTGCTTCTATCTGCATTTGCTCTTTAATGCCTAGAGATTTTGAAGTGTAATTCAGTATGAATGTGTGTGATGATTGGGTCAAATTTTGATTTGGTGACAATCTACCTATTTTCGCTCGGTTATGCATGGGTAAATTTATTTTTGAAAATTTTAATAAACTGACAGACAATGGAGAACCTTGTTTCAAACCAGTGAAAACAAAAAAAAAAATGAAAAAAAAAAAGTTTATTTCTAGTATTTGACAGACATTAGAGAGCCTTGAAAAAAAAAATTGCAAAAAATTTAAAATACAGTCGAACCTTGATGTCGTGAAGTCAACAGGATTTTAAAGGAAAACTTTGAATAATCCAAGTATTCAAATTTGAATGCTAGTGTTATGCTTTGCAGGGACCGACAAAAAGATACTTTAAATTAAAAAGAGGGTCTTCGAGTAATACAAATTTGAGATAGCAAGGTTCTACTGTACATCTCTTCGGTTAACACCGGGGAAATTCATGTCAAATTGACACATTTAGTTTATGTTCTTACTTATGTGCTTTTGCTATGCAAATTTACATTTTGTCCTAGAAATATCATGTTTACTTATTTGTATGCGATTCAGGGAAGGTTGTTTGGGATGCAGATGTTGTAAAAATGAAATGCTTTCCAGCTTACTCATTCACCCCTGTAGACTTATTTGAACTCTTCCAATTCAAAGGTTGGAATAGTTCATTATGAAATTTAAGGGTGAATGGCTTCAAAGTGTAGGTTGTGGCAATTTGTTGATTTATAATATATATAATATATTGTAATTACTGGACTTTTTATTCAATGCTTTTATAATAAACAGGTTTTGTTTTCAAGTATGACTTGATCAGTTGACATGGTTCATACAGAAGACGAAAAGTGCTTGAATTGGGGTCAGTGCTGGAAAAGTGCTGAAATTTGCTCACAAAAGCTTGAAAAGTGCTTGAATTCATACTTACCAGATGTAAGCATGCATTTTTTTTCAGATGTATATTTTCTAACAACAAATGTTTAACATCACACAAAAAAATTAAAAGATTAAAAGTTGTCGATGATACCACATTTCCTTGCAAGTTTGGACAAAAAAATGCACCCTTAAAATAGAGAAAAAGTGCTTAAAGTTTGGTATGAAAAATCTGTATGAACCATGAATTTGATCTGTGCAAAAAAATTTACATTTTAAAAATGGCAAAATTTTTCTTTTTAAATTAACTTTCGCTCTTTTCTCACATACATATTAAGTATGTGTATATATATGACTGTATAGCATGTATTTCTATTGTAAATTGGTAAATATTTTTCAGTTTCTCATTTTGGGGAAAAGAAGCACTTTAATGCTAGGGGAAACAACCAATAGTTTACTCTAAAAATCGGCAAAATAAGATCCATGAAATACAGATATATTTTCTCCAGGAATTCCATATTTTCCTCCACCATTAAAACCTGGCACATTAAAAAATGACCTGGCTGTGTTAATAGGATGTAAAACACAAAACAAATCAAACTAAACTAATCTAAATATCTGGTGTAACAAGGGGGCGGGCTTAACAGCAGACATGGGCTTATCACAGGGCTGTGTATTGAATGTTGTGTTTAAATTAAAAGAACTTTTATATATTACAGATAAATTTTCAGGAACAAAAATGTCTGACAGGAAAAGATATAGATATATATTTTGTAGTGTTTAATAGCTGTCAATATGTCCAGTGTTGATGCATTTCGTATAAATTTTTATTTTTAGTCCCTTGAACGAGTGCCTAGATGATAAGAAAAAATTGTTTGCAGCATTTTATCAGAGTGTTTTATCATGTGTAATGGGTGCCTTAATATAATTCTAGTTTCTCCATTTAAATACTATATACTTTGTTTCTAGAAGAGTTTTAACTTTTCTTTTCTTCGTCAAAGCTCTTTATGCTAATATTCCGAAAAAAAAGCATAATTTTTTTTTTCCTCTAACACCATATTACATTTGCACCTACAGGAACTTACCTTGTTTCTAGAAGAGTTTTAACTTTTCTCTTCTTCATCGGAGCTCTTTATGTGAATATTCCGAAATAAAATCATAATTTTTTTTTTCCTCTAACACCATATTACATTTGCACCTACAGGAACTTACTGTATTCGCCGTAACTAGATAGAATTGTATTTCAGCGTTCATTGTTGTATCCTGTTCTTTGTTAATTAACTAGCTGTGATATGTTTCTATCAAATACCGGTACATGTATAGTATAGATGTTTTAGGTGTATAAAACTCACAAAATTAGTTTCACTTATTGTCAAGTTAAATCCTCACTTCTCACTTTCTTATAATGTCTGTTCCGGAGTTAGCCATGAGAGAGGCACTTCAGAAACCCCATCATCCGTTAAATATTTAAAGTGATTTAAGGATCCTGAACAGTATGTAGATCTGGTTTTAACCCCACCATCAAAATAAATAACATCTGTCTATGGTTGGGTTACTTCCCTTTATGGGATCTTTTACTGAAAAGTAAACTGTTAATAAAATTATGTTGGTTGTACCTTTAAACAAAAATTATGAAAAATCTTTTATTTCAGAGCTTGATAAACTGTCAGTATTTCGCCAATAATATTTGTGACAAATTTTACCTTGTAAGTTTAAATAATACTGAAATCTTTCCAGTATATTATTCTTTTCTATTCAACAATATCCTCAAATGAAATGCATTGCTATAAAATTTCTTTGATTCCAGAGCTTGAAAAATGTTAATTTCTCACCAATAATTTATAAAAACAATTAACCTCAAGTTTTGATAAATACAGAATATCTTTCCAGTATCTAATTATTTCCTATTGAACAATATTCATGGTTATATTCTCAAGTGAAATATAAACAGCCGCTGCCAAATTTGTTTAGTTATCTGCGACCAATATGTTATTTCAAAGGCAAGGTGATATAGATTTCATATTTTCCCTGTATAGTATCATGATATTGGATTAAACAGAATATTAATTAACCAATCAAAGCACAAGATTTTTTACGATATTATAAATGTACCGACATCCTAGATATCCAGAGGTGAGATTCGCCTGTACTCTCTGATGTCTGAACAAAACTAAATGGACGACTTACGTAATCCTAAACTAAGTTAACGGTACTGAGGTTTTTTGTGATATTTTTCGAATTCTTAACACATCTGATCCTGTGTAATATTTTTTTTTTTTTTCAGAGGTCTTTTTCCCAATACAGTATAGTCTTAATTACATGCATACAAAGTTAATCCAAAGTTTATACCAGAACAGGTAATTTCATACAAAGTAATGATAATTAAACATTGCCAATACTGCAGTACATACCACAACAACATTACTGGATAAGGTATATGCATACTTGCTTTGCACTTATACATAACATCATGTAAATTAATTATTTGTATGCACTTTAAGTGATGGGACGATAATCAGATAAAGTTGATTAATCCATTATTGCCCTTTTTCCGATGCCATCATCAATTACAAAGATCCTGTGTAATATTATGCTATTAAGCATTGAACTGCTTTAATCAGTTGGCATTCATAGGCATTATGAATGACAACTGAGCAAAAGCATACTCAATGAAGCGTCACTAGCATTTCATGTTTGGTTCCTTTCTTAGTCAGTAGGAATTCCAGTTGGAATTCATATTGCCTATGAATGCCAAATGAATTTGTCAGGGCTATATATAGTGACAATGTTGTACAATGGTAAATATAGTAGGGTGCTGGAAAATATGCAAATGTTTGTTGTTGTTTTTTTGTAGTGTATAAATAAGCAATTAAGTTGTAAATAAATGTTGTGTTGTGTACAAATAGATAATTTTTATGACATATTTATGCTGTATATTATTGTCTCCTAAAGAGAAGTTGTATATTTTGGTACAAAATTCTTGTTACCCTGTGTTGATGTAAATTTCATTGATTTTTATATATTAGATAATGAACTTAATCAAATTTTGTAGATTTTTTTTTCTTATTTTTCTCCATTCATTTGTTTACATGCAGATACAATACATATTAAAATTATGATATTTTCTTATAGTTTTTTACCAGTTAGGAAATAGGTTAATAGGTTTTCACGCAAATATCATCCGCGGTTCACAGAAAACAACACTGCCACTGTGACTTAATAGTATTGTGGTAGAAACAGGTAAAACAACTCGTGGTTGTTGGATATGGAATTTATTTCCAGTCTCGTTAATTATTTACTTTTAAAAAATAATTAACTCTAGTGAAATAAATTCCATATCCAACAACCACTCGTTGCGTAACCTCTATATATATTTTTATTATTTACCGACAGAAACTCCAGTAACTGTGCTTACAGTACTTGCTGTAAAATGCAATTTACATACAGAAACCACAAAAAAATGCAACAATAATAGGAGAAAGCATTCAGCAAGAAAATCGCTAAATATGATAGCCTCTAAAATATAACGGCCTCTAAAATATGTACATTTACAGTAATTCGAAAACTTGTTCACAATGAAAATTTAATATTATTTTGTGAAGAAAAGTGAAACAAATTCAAAGGCCTTATTTTGTTTCAATACAATTATCAAATTTAAATATTATTTTTTAAATAAATACAGATCCGTGCAGATTTTAAAATAGTTTTAAATTTTTTTTTATATTTTTATCCAGAATTGGTTTTGAAACGTTCACAGTGTTCACTAGAAACGTAAAAATATCCATCCGCTAGAAATGGTAGGTGGTTGTGGACTTCTGCGAGAGACCGAAATTTGCTAAGAGTTCGAGTTTTAAGCCATGTTCTATATTATTCTGTTCATTAAGTCATACCTGATAAAAGGTCAATGAAAAGAATACTTAACTAATTAACCCCTGAAGACAAATTTGAACTCTTCCAATTTTAGGGTTAGAATACTTCATTGATAAATTTCAGGGTTGAATTGAGTTTGTGCAGTTTGTTGGTTAGTGGAAAATCCTTTTAAGTGTACTAAATGTAAATAATGTGATGTAAATAATATCTGTATATAAACAGTTGATGTATATATATAACATAAAGATGTTTATATTATCTGTCTAATAACATTAAGATGTTTATATTGCCTGCCTGTATAGGACTAATTTATATGTGTTTTGTTTATATATATTTCTGTTAAATCCGAATATGTCAAATGTCTTGAATCATGAATACTTGTGTACATATTCATAAATCTAAATTGATATGCAAGACTTTTTATGCAGTTTTATAAACTTATCCACCTCTAAAAACACATTTTGAACTCTTCCTTTCAAAGGTTGGAATAGTTCATTGTGAAATTTCAGGGGTGAACGAGTGAACATGATATTCTGTTTAGTTTTTGTCAACCATTGAAAATCATGATTTTTTTTTCACACTTGGAAGAGTTTGTTAATTTTTTGAATCTGAAAGAATAATTCCCTTGATCATCAATTACTAGGATATAAACATTAATTTCACTTTAATTAGAGAAAATTTATGAAAAAAAAATATATATACATTGTGTATATGGTTGGTAATATATCAAGGTTTTAACCCATTCACCCATCCCTAAAGTCACATTTGAACTCTTCCAATTCAAAGGTTAGAATAGTCCATTATAAAACCTCAGGGGTGAAAGGGTTAAAGCAGTTGGCATGGGCAGTATGTGCTTATTTGTAAAGTTAAGTTCTTATCCTGTAAAGAATTTTACCCAGCTCAATCATGTGCAAATATTAATAGCAGTTCTGATTTTTTTTGTTTCTTTTTGTTATGTATTTGCTTCAAACAGCTTATTTGTGAGGATTTTATTTGCAGTTGAGCAATCAGAATTTGTATCCAGATTATCTGTTCTGGTTAACATATATATTTTAAATGCTTTGTTTGGAGATGTTTAGATTTGCAATTGACTTATTTTCTGAAATGTGACGGGTCCCAAATTTATAAAACAATTATGGGGCATGATCAAACTTTCAATAAATCTTGATCAAGTATATGTATTTATGCTCATAAAAAAAAATTAAGCATGACATTTGATAACAGACACCTCCTTTGTACTAAAATTTTAGGGGCTGTAGTAGCCAAGTTGTTCAGGTGTCGGACAGTCTGCTACCACTAGCCCTCCACCTTCGGGTGACAGGTACAGTCATTTAGCCCAATATTGTAATCGTGAAATATATGCTGAATATGCAGATGAATATCTTAAAATCATCCTCGATATTCATGGGTTACATTTACCTACGCTGTGTAGAGTATAGGTGATCGTAACCCATGGATATCGAGGATGATCTTTAATTAGCAGGTATGTATTAGCCTGATATTTCAAACGTAAAATGTGCTAAATTAGAATTACCACTAACCCTGGTAATAGTTGTACCTTATTTGCTGTATACCCCCAGGAGAATAAGGGGAGATAATTCTAATATCTACTGTAGAACACAGGGACATGTCACATGCTCAAATACTGAGGCTATGTACTGTAAACCAAGTTTTTTAGACATAGATATATTTAGTCTACTTTGCGGAACTTAATTATCACCAACAAGTTATTATGCAGAAATCGTTAAAAGTCGGAAGTTTCTTTTAATTAGTTAACAGTACATTAATAAATGTATATGGAGTCTGTTTTACAAAATTTAATTAATTGCCACAAGTTATGTGAAAATCGTTAAAAGTTAGATGCTTCTTGTAATTGGCTTACAGTCCATTTATAGAATGTATATATATTTAGGTCCAGAAGAAGCCCACATGTTTGGGCGAAACCATTAGACTTACTAAATAAACAAGAATCACCCAATCCTGTTGCTTGTTGCGATTGAATTCTCAACTATATTTAGGTTGTTATGCAGAAGTCGTTAAAGTCAGAAGCTGCATGTAATTTGTTTACATGTATATATTTTCGGGTTTATAGTGTGTGACAAGTCCCTGTGCTGTAGTTTATAAGTGCCAAGGTTGTTACAGCTGTTTCTGTTAAATATATCACACGGAGGTCCACTAGATCACTCAATTGTTATGCCTTTTAAAACTTCAATAAATGTTATGGATTAACAATTTAAATAATGTGTTGCTGTTTTTTGTCAAACATAATATTTATACTGTGCATTCCTCTTTATATCATGTTGCATTTGTCAAACAAAAACATGATATTAACAGGTATAGGACATTAAGAGAAATAGGTTCTTTACACTGTGTTTGGGAAAAAACATGATATAAAGAGGAATGTGATATTAACAGGAGTGATATTAAGTGGAATCCACTGTTAGTACAGCAATCGGAGACATATTTATGAAACCGTTCTGATGCTCACTCATGTTCTGTACTAAAGCCCAATTTATAGTTGGTGGTGTTGCAATCACATTGCTTTTACGCTCTAATTCCACACACATATTTTCTCCCGTCTTTTATTGATTTTAATTTACCTTAAGTTTGTGTAAACTAAACAACAAAGAACTAGATTTGCACAGACATTTTGATATTGTTCAGTATTTCAATATGTCCTTTTCAAATTCAACGAAACAAGGTGAAATCACTTTCAAATGTTATTTGGTGTTGTTTATTACCAGACAAAAGCAATGATTTTTTATCACTTAAAACCTGAACCCCCAATACAAAGCATACACTTTCAAAAAAGATTTGCTTCACCACTGATAGTTTAACACATATACACTACATTAATACTTCTATTTGTCCATTTCATCATTATCTGACTTCCGCTGGTTTGCATCATTCGTTCCTATTATGAGATAGTATTATTCATCCCTTACTGGTGAAGCCGGAGGGAGCTTTGAGTCCGTCACCTTTTTGGGGTTTCTGTTGATTATCTCTGCAACGGATGTACATATTGGAACTGAAATTTGGAAATATTTCTTGTTGTTTGCTGTACGTAGATGTTCAAACACTTGTTCAAACTATAATACCACTCTTGGTAGAAAAGATTAATTTTAGGGTCCAAGTCACAATTTTATACATGTATGGTATTTTCAATTTTTACTTCATACCATCAATTTCCTCGCATCCTATATAATTTCTCTTACAGGAGCTCATCTACATTTATAAGTATCAAAGGTCAAGGTCAAAAAGAATCGAGTACATTTTCAAGTGTATTGTCCACCTTTCATTATGTAACCCTGGTAAATACTAGCTGCAATATACCGCTCGGCTAGAGAGATCTTCTCTTTAGCTTGATCGGTTGAGCGTAAGACTAGTAGCCAGAGGTTCCGGGTTCGACTCCTGGCGGAGGTATTGAACAAATAATGACCTCTGTTACAATGGCGCCCACGTAGGGACCCGAAAATGACCTACGCTAGGGTTAATTGCAAAGGAATCCCTATGACCCCTGGAAAACTCAGGAGGAGTTCTTTCCTGGAGGGGGGAGTATGTAACCCTGGTAAATACTAGCTGCAATATACCGCTCGGTTAGAGGGATCTTCTCTTTAGCTCGATTGGTTGAGCGTTAGACTAGTAGCCAGAGGTTCCAGGTTCGACTCCTGGCGGAGGCATTGAACAAATAATGACCTCTGTTACAATTGGATAAATGTGGTCAGGTAGCATACAGCATGTATTAAATATCGTATAAAAGCATAAAATAATTTGTCTTAAATAGAAGAAGCAAAACCCAAAGATAACAAACCATGACTGCATTTATTAGGTTCTACAAATTCTATATTTTATAAATCTTTTACACATGAAGAAACATCTTAAACACATAATAATGATAATGATAACACACTCATACTTTGTATCATTGAAATACACGAAATGAAACTCTTTAATCTCACATTTTCACAAAGATATGTTCAGTTGTGTTGTCCTTCTCACACAAAAAGGTTTTAACATTGTTTTTTTCTTTTGTTTCCCCTTCTCCACTCGGCCATCAAGTATAAATTGTACAGTCATCAACAGGATACAAAGCAAAAAAAAAACACAACATACATACTTTTTTTTATTGCCATTTTAGAATTAATCCTGAAAAAATGATGTACTGAGACTTGTTACACCTTGTGGCAATGAACTAGCTCTGATAAAATACTTATTGTGGACAGCAAAGTGGGAAAAAACTGTAAAACGTTTAAAGGCCCAATATACGTAACTCTCGGCAAAACTTGAAGCGAAAATCAAGCCTAATAACTTATTATGTTTATTTATTATATTGATAGATTTAGTTAAGATTAACTGATATCAGCAATATCTAAGATGAATTCTTTCGCGGTTACCGGTACAGCAGCAGTTGAAACTCGGTATTTGTAAACACGCGTCCATTTCGAACTGTCTTCTACCTTCAGCTTGTTGTTGAAGTGGGCCCCACCTGAATTATTTTCAATTCTTTGGACTTTTTTGTCAAGAGTTTCTTGTTAGTTACCGGCCAGGTTGACTTCGTTTTAGGCTTATTTTTGCATGGTTATCAACTGGATTTTTTTCATAATTTTTCAGAATCCCGAAAAAATTCCTGAAGTTACGTATATTGGGCCTTTAAGAAAAGTTCTGGGTACATATGTGGTAAGGTCTACATAAAACCAATTTCTCTACAAACGAGGACCTAGACTTAACAAAATCATAATGTGTGAGGACAATTATTTCTAACACTCTTGTACAGGAGGGCCTCAAACAAACAAATCATAACTTGAGTAGACAATTATTAATGCCGATCAAAGAGGCACATTTAACATAAAGGAACAAAACAGTAATGGCTGTTCCAAAATTAACCAAATGGGAGGGGCAACAGTTTTTTTTTCCTGAAACCTCATCAAACATCAAGTATCAAAAACGATTTAATATAAGGAATGGTAGGCGGTGTCGTCTCACGTAGCATACATTTGGTATTTGGTATCATAGGCCGTTATCTAGTAGGATTTTAATTCCTTATAACCGTTTTGCATTGAAAAGTTAAATTAATAATTTATGAATATAACATATGATTTATTGTTAATTATTAAGGGTATATATGTGCAATGCAAAAGTAACTTTTGACATGAATAAGACTATAGCCAAATTGTCAATAGGTGTGAAAACAGAAATGTATGCTAGGTGAGACTAAACCATGTTATAGGCAAATCTGGTTTGAGCCCCTCCACCCATATAATATACAGGTGGATTCCAACTCCCCCCCCCCCCCCTCTCACATGATTAAATATGGAAAAGCTTTTATACAAACAAAAATAATGACAAACTCAATACAAGACTATGCTACAAGTAGCACATAAAGGAATAGCATTGTTTCTATTCAAGTGATCTGATTGGCTGGAGAAAATGCATAAATTAATTCGAAGTGGTTCACAGCTCAACACACATTCACCTCTGAAGACACATTTGAACACGTCCAATTCAAAGGTCGGAATAGTCCATTATGAAATTTCAGGGGTAAATGATTTGTGTTCGCTTACCAGGGTACTTGTTAAAGTATATTTTTACGAAAAATCAGGGCATTTTGGATTCATCTTGATCCAAGTTTGCTTAGATTCAGCACAAATATTAAAGTACTGTATTTCTTGAATTTGAACTTTAAAATAATGGTTTTTGACCAATCAGATGGCATGAACGAAAACAATCATAATATCTTATTTCATCATTTTAGACCAATCAGGTCCCTTCAACGAAAACAAGCCGATTATCACTAACAAAATCACTAACAAGGTATTCTGGGAGTAAATCGCTGCAAATGGCAATTCAATATAACATCTTTGTGTGAACACTATTTAAACAGTTTAACAGAAAAACAAATCATTTTCCAGTACATTTGTACAAGGATATTCAATAGTAGATCATACAACAATATTGAATAGTTTATCACTGTAAAGGCCCTATTGGTAAAAATATGCTATCATGACAATATAATTAATCCTGGCCATGGTAAAGCTTTTAGTAAGTTTTGTTCATCGTTATTCTCTTAATATTCTTGATCAAAATTATTTCATTTGAAATTATCTAAAAAGTTTGGTTTTCTTGCACACAATGTTACCAAAATTTATTGCATTTTGTCGATGAAGGAAAATTCATCATGACATGGGAAGAAGTTTTATTTACAAATTAAAGAGCTTTGATGAATGAATTGGCAGCATGGTATTTACTTAAACAGATATTGCACTGAATTAATTTAAAATCATGAAATATACATATCAAAAGGTTTCAAATCCTACCTTAATCCTACATTGAGATAAGAGTTGATTTACTCTCGGACAACATAATCTCTAAATTTCACTAGTAGATATTCCTGAATGGAAGCAGTATTTGATTCAGGACTTAAAAAAGAAAAATACACTATCACCATTTTACATATAAAAAGTTGCATTGATTTTACGTTATAAACAACCGAAGGTAATCGGTGTATATACTATATAATCATCAAACTGATTTTGACGTGGGATGAAAACTAACAAAACAAATAAATAAAGACATCCCTAAACCAACTCAGAAATTGTTTTACCTTATACATACAAAATAAATTTGTCTACTAGATGTTGTCAAATACAAAACCAGTTCCTAAGTTACATTATTGTACAAACCCAATTTCCCAAAAACTTCAATAGTTCTAAATCTAGGAAGTTACCAGTAAGGGCTGTTCTAGAATTAATCATACAGAAGTGGCGGCAGGCACTTTTTCAGAAACCCCATAACCCCTCATATATTGAAAGTGGTTTAAAGGCCCAATATACGTAACTTTCGGCAAAACTTGAAGCGAAAATCAAGCCTAAAAACTTAATATATTTATAGATTTAGTTAAGATTAACTGATATCAGCAATAATTAAGATGAATTCTTTCGCTGTTACCGGTACAGCAGCAGTTGAAACACGCTATTTGTAAACACGCATCCATTTCGATCCGTCTTCTACGTTCGGTTTGTTGTTGAAGTGGGCCCCACCTGAATTATTTTCAATTCTTTGGATTTTTTTGTCCGGAGTTTCTTGTTAGTGACCGCTCAGGTTTACTTCTTTTTAGGCTTATTTTTGCATGGTTATCAACTGGATCTTTTTTCAGAATTTTTCAGAATCACGAAAAATTTTCTGAAGTTACGTATATTGGGCCTTTAATATAAGGTATGATAGCTAGCTATAGGCAGAATTGGTTTTAACCCTACCACCCATGATATGTTCATAAAAGTGCCTCTCAACTCCCTCACACAATTAATTATGGAATAGCTCTAACTATGTTTAAAAAGGTATTGTTTCAAGACAAAGTGCAAATTGCTAAAGGGCACTGGCTGTGTGCAGTAGAAATTCATGTAAGGAGGCCCAAAAAGGCGGACTTGATGAATCTTGCAGGGATAATTCTGGCTCTTAAAATCTATAGGAGAATTTGAGGGATTTTATCAGATTAGTGAAATTTCAATGAGATTTTCAGGAAAGATATGGGTGAAAATCCCCAAATCTCGCCACAAAGTGACCTCTGATCTTGTATGAAAAAGGAACCGATCAAAAAAGGTCCTGAACATACTCTAATTCACAAACTGTCATCCCTTCTCATCTACATCAACATTATGCATGTATTAAGACATAGCTGTTCTAGATCTCTACAGTCCGGGTGTTTTTACAGTGTAAATGATCCTTGATCTATTACCTGTGTCAACACAATCACTTATCGCTGTTACACAGAGGAATATCAATCTATTTAAAAACATTTCTGATTTCAATATTCAGATCACAGAAACTCCCTTCAAACTGGCACTATTGCCGACACCAATAAACTAACCTTTGGTTAATTTATTCCCTCAACATTTTTCTATCAACAAAATGCCACAGCATTACGTTGTATGTGATGTTTCTTGCTTTTTCAAATATATCTCAATCATTCTAAGGAAAAGTTTTCCTCTTTCTACATCCTAAACATTCTGAATGTTTTTCCAGGTTTCAATTTAACAATTCCAATGTTTATCGAGGTCTCACCGTAATGTTTCAACTCTAGAAGTTTCTTTTGACAATTCCAATGTTTATCGATGTTTCATTGTAATTGTTCTCCTCCGGATGTGTCCTTCAACAATTCCAATGTTTATCGAGGTTTCATCGTAATTTTTCTCCTCCAGGTGTTTCTTTAACAATTCCAACGTTTCCTGATCGAGTATCTCAGATGTCGCTCTGCTGCATGTAGGCGTCCAGCTCGTGGTCGAGGTAGTTCTTGGTCTTGGACATGTAAACGTCCAGCTGGTTATCCAAGTCCTCCTTACTGACCTGTGTCTGTACGCCCCCACCACGACCTCTGCCTCGCTGACCCCCACGACCACGCCCTCTCTGGAATCGGCCACGCCCCCTTCCCATGGGGCTCTGTCCTGTGCCACGGTTGCCCCCTTGGCCTCTGCCCCTGTAGCAAAAGAAATCAATGTAAATCAATCATGCAGGGATAGTTCTAAATGCGAGTCCCAAGTCCTGGACCATTTTCGTTTAAGCAGTTGAACCAGTGTTACTGTAGTTGTTCTTTCTTGAATAAAGTTGGACTTAAAAATCTGATGCAGCTTTCAGGCAAGCCTTGAGAAAGTCTGGTTAGGCCTGGATAAGCATGTGCATTTGGAGATCTGCCAGGATTATACCAGAAAATGTTACATTTAAAAGCAGATACATCGGTTGTTTCACATAAACGAAAATGGCCCTGTACTCATAGAATTTATATGGGACTAAGGACTTGGGAAATAATATAGTCAAACGGGATCATGAAAATAAATTGTACATTGATCAGTGATTGTGCCAAATGAAGTAAGAATTCAACAATCAATGACTGTAGGAAAGATTTAAAACCTAAATCTACTCTTGTACCAGAACATGTAATTTACTCGAGGATGAACTCCATTTCTTTTTCCACTGTCCAAAATATCAATCTACAAGACAAGAATACTTTTCCCCAAACACCAAGAAAAGTGTTCTCCCCAAATTAGTACTTGATGATATCATGGTAATTTACAAAGGCAGAAAAGTAACATCACAGATAAATTTCCTCTTATTAAAACAATATCACAGAATTATACACAACTTCAAAAATAAAATTTGACAGAGTTTGCATATTGAAGTAAACAGTTCTGACAAAACTGAATATCATACATCAAGGCTTTTTTTACCTATGGGTTA
Source organism: Mimachlamys varia (assembly GCA_947623455.1). Lineage (NCBI taxonomy): Eukaryota > Metazoa > Mollusca > Bivalvia > Pectinida > Pectinidae > Mimachlamys > Mimachlamys varia. The sequence continues at coordinate 27,116,155 of OX392544.1, forward strand.
ACCTTCAAATTCGAATAATGTAATTGGGAAATTGCCTTTTATTTTGCATTTGGTTTGATATCAGTTTTTCTCCAGGCAAAGGAAGAAGAAGGGAATATTGTATGTGATATACATTCATAAATACATTTACTTCAAATTCCAAATTCCAAATTCATGATTATATGATCATGAGAAGCCTTACAATCAAACAGATTAATAGAATTCATTCATTATTAATTTTTGATGCAGCTCAAGGTGGGACAGCCAAATTACATTCCTTTTTAATGCCCTAGTATACTCTCCGGATCAAAGTCCTTCAGTAAGTACTGTAAACGTATACATTTCAGCGATTTGTGCTGAAAGCTTTCCATGAAATTATGGAAGTTAATTATAGTTCTATAAATTGCTTTCTACCGTAAGTATTGTGAATGGAAGTATTTATCATTGTGCTTATATGTTTAAATTTGTTGATGTGATCAAATTTGAGTGCCCCAAAATAATACGTTCACAGTAAATGAAGGATAGATCCATACTCATGGGTTTTCCCCAACTCGCAAAAACCTGCAGTTTTGCTCCTAAAATTGACAAAAGACTCCCAAAGCTGATAAAGTTTCACTCTATATCATGTGTTATTTGAGTCCAAGGACTCTTATAATTAAATAATTTGTTAATTTTGAGGGTCCCAGAGAAAACCCTGGATGCTCCAGTTCAATTTTAAACTTCATATATACATTCATTATAGGTCATGCAAACCTCTTTATGGACAAGTCTCACAAATTCACACCAAATAAACATGTTTCCATGATTATTCAATAATGCAAACATTCTGTTATAAATCATGTCAACATTCTAGGAATGAAACACGGGTATGGAACACAAAACCAGAGGTATATTAATGGTATACCGATTTTTTAGCATTACACAACTCCTAAGTGAAACATTTGGATTATTAAATAGACATTTAGCCCAATGCTAAGCTGTAGAGATTATTCGTGCGAAAACTTATAAAATATTGTATAGAAAAAAGGCTTTTCTGGGGGTGTTTTGGGGCTGTTAATGAACCCCATTCCCAATTTCAATTTTTCCTATTTAAGCCAAATTTCCAAAATTTGCAGTTTACTCTTGAAAATATCTTTCCCCGATTCACGTATTTTCTTCTCAAAATAAGACAAAATGGCCCCATCCCAAAACAGTGCAAAAAAAGCCCTGGAAAAGAAACGTCATTCCAAGCAGCAAGACTAAGTGCTACCATACAAATCCTTGTCATAGGTAAAGTATTGTTTCTACCACAATACCCTGTGTTATTCCACTCCCAGACCATTGTATAAAGTGTTTCTACCACAATACCCCGTGTTATTCCACTCTCAGACCATTGTATAAACGTGCTGACTGTTGGATAAATATATGTTATATACCACTAGTGGAATATGACCTTCTGGACTTTTGATTGGTTGAGAAGTTGAACTTTGACTGGAAATCATGTTGGTCAATGCAACGTGCTGATTGTTGACGTTGTCACAATTTGGCAGGAATATATACGAGATGATGTGTTTTCTCGCAAATATCATCCGCGACTCACAGAAAACAACACTGCCACTGCAATTTAATAGTATTGTGGTAGAAACAGGTCACACGACTCGTGATTATTGGATATGGAATTTATTTCACTCAAATTAATTATTTTTCAAAGTAACAAAAGACACTCGCTAAAGCTTGTGTCTTTTGTAATTTTTAAAAAATAATTAACTCGAGTGAAACAAATTCCAGATCCAACAACCACTTGTGTAACCTCTATTTATAGGATGAAGTGCTTAAAGGCCCAATTTACGTAACTTCAGGAAATTTTTTGTGATTCTGAAAAATTCTGAAAACAAATCCAGTTGATAACCAAGCAATAGTAGGCCTAAAACGAAGTAAACCTGAGCGGTAACTAACAAGAAATTATTGACAGAAAAATCCAAAGAATTGAAAATAATTCAGGTGGGGCGTGTTTACAAATACCGAGTTTCAACTGCTGCTGTACCGGTAACCACGAACAAATTCATCTTGAATATTGCTGATATCAGTTAATCTTAACTAAATCTATAAATATAATAACTTATTAGGCTTGATTTTCGCTTCAAGTTTTTCCGAAAGTTACGTATATTGGGCCTTTAATATAAGGCTCTGGACTGTAATTTCAATACTCCACACAACTACTAAATTTGCAAGGAGCCTCTGGACAAGCTGGATGTATGTAGCAGACATCACAACCACACCTTGCAAGCTTATACACATGTCATCTTCAATATATATAGCTTCTCGATTTTCTCACCTGGGCCTCCAGTTGTCTCCCCTGTACAGGAAAGACATATCTGAGGCATGTCAATCAAAAGAAAAAATTCTTTCCTAGCTACTTGGATTACTTGCATTAAAATTCATAATGAAAATAAACTTGTTTTTGAAGGCAATCATTATCTGAAATTCGTATGGCATCTTTAATTAAAGGTTTATCCTGCATATACATAGAGCTGGGTACCACAAAATAAAAAGTACCACGGTTTACCCGGTATTTAGGCAAATACTGCGGTACGTACCATGGTATACCACCTTGATTGAATGTTTGAGCTAGCTAAAGGTCTCTGGCTGTTTTTGTTCTGAAGCCAATCAACAAGAGGCCTGTCATAAGTTTCTCGTTGTGTTATATAATCTAATATTGTTTGAGTTAAGCTATATATGTCTGTCCTAATTGATCAGCAAACTTATAGGAAATTTTAATTAAACCATATTGGAATTCCAATTGATCTAGGTAACAAAAAGATCTTTGATAAGTTAAATGAAAGTCCCCAAAAAACCGATATAGGACTAATGTACCACGGTACGTACCATCACAACTTTATACCACGGTATACCGGTAAAACTGCCCAGCCCTACATATACATAACACATTCACCCCTGAAATTTCCAAATGAATTATTCTAACCTTTGAATTGGGAGAGCTCAAAAGTGTCTTCAGGGGTGAATGAGTTAAATTAAGATTGCGTGTCACCTGACTACCACCGGGCTACGTAACCGGGTAGTAAGAGTCGTACAAGTTGATATGGCATCACCTGATATGACCGACAGTCTACTGGGGTCACAGTACGGATGCTTGTCTAACGGGGACGAAATCTTACACTTAGCGATCAAAGTGACACTACCTATTGAAAAACAACATAAGTACAAGAGGCCCAGAGGGCCTGTATCGCTCACCTGGATACATGGTATACCTGGTATCTAGGTAATCATGGTAAACTATTTTCTTTTTGATCCGGCCACTCAGCCCCTTGGGAGGGTCAGTCCCAACATTAGTTCAATTTTGAATCCTGAGTACCTAGGGATTCTTCCTGCCAAATAAGGTTGATTTCCAATCTGTGGTTGTGGAGAAGAAGTCGCTAATATCAATACAGCTAAATAATTGTTTTTGACCCGTCCTCAGCCCCCTGGGGGGTGAGTCCCAACATTAGTATAATTTTGAATCCTGAGCACCTAGGGATGCTTCCTGCCAAATAAGGTTGATTTCCAATCGGTAGTTATGGAGAAGAAGTCGCTAATATCAATACAGCTAAATAATTGTTTTTGACTCCGTCCTCAGCCTCCTGGGGGGTGAGTCCCAACATAAGTATAATTTTGAATCCTGAGCACCTAGGGATGCTTCCTGCCAAACAAGGCTGATTTCGAATCAGTGGTTATGGAGAAGTCGCTTAAACAATGACATAGCTGAATAATTCTTTTCGACCCTACCCCTCACCCCCTGGGGGGTCAGTCCCACCATTAGTACAATTTTGAATCCTGAGCACCTAGGGATACTTCCTGCCAAATAAAGCTGATTTCAAATCAGTTGTTATGGAGAAGAAGTTGCTTAAACCAATATAGCTAAATAACCCTTTTTGGCCCCACCCTTCAGCCCCCTAGGGGGTCAGTCCCACCATTAGTACAATTTTGAATCCTGAACACCTAAGGATGCTTCCTGCCAAACTAGGTTGATTTCCTATCAGTGGTTATGGAGAAGACGACGGACTGACGGTATGGCATAAGCTCACCTCGGTCCTTCAGATCAGGTGAGCTAAAAATGTATTTGTAGTTACCACAACCTGTCGCAGTACTATTCCCTCACATTAACTGGTTTTCCAGACACAACACCTCCAACACATGTACAGATACGATATAATCAGATTGTGTGTCACCTGACTACCACCGGGCTACGTAACCGGGTAGTAAGAGTCGTACAAGTTGATATGGCATCACCTGATATGACCGACAGTCTACTGGGGTCACAGTACGGATGCTTGTCTAACGGAGAGGAAATCTTACACTTGTGTGAAAAAGGCCACAAAAAGAAAAAGGAGCGAAGAGTAAATCTTACAACTGGATATACTAAAGGTATATGAAGTTAATAGTTCTCTATGTCAAAGGAAACTTTAGATATGCAAAATAACCCATCAATGAGCCAAGACCAAAAACCAAACATGTTATATGAAAAGAAGGTTTTGATTTGTTCAGTTTTTAGGTCTTAACTGCCGAAATAACTGAAGACAGTTACTCAATATCAGAAAGACAGTTTTGATTTGCTCAATTTTTAAGTCTTAACTGCTAAATTTACTGAGGATGGTTACCAACAATCTGAAAAATGGTTTTGATCTGCTAAGTTTTTAGGTCTAAACTGCTAAATTCACATAAGATGTTTACTATCAGGAAGACAATTTTTATTTGCCAAGATTTTTTCGTCTTAACTGCTGAATTTACTGAAGAGAGTTACTCAATATCAGGAAGACATTTTTGATTTGATCAATTTTTAAAGTCTTAACTGCAAAATTTACTAAGACAGTTACTGTACCCAATATAAGTAAGACAATTTTAATTTATCTAAGTTTGTTTAATGTTTTAGCAGCTAAATTTACTGAAGACAGTTAGGGCAAATAATTAATTGTGTGGTGGAGGTGGGAGGCACCTGTTTTCAATATATTGTGGGTGATGGGGTTAAATCCAGATCTGCCTACAAATTTTTACATTAAATCTCTTTTGATATATGATGTAAGGTGGGGTCTCTGAAAAACAGCCCTTGCTCAATATCAGGAAGACAGTTTTGATTTATTTTAAGTTTTTTTAATGTCTTAACTGCTAAATCTACTACTGAATACATTTACTGGCGATCAGAGTGACACTACCTACGGATAAACAATACTAACTTAAAGGTAAAATCTATTTGTAGTTACCACAAACTGTCCCAGTACTATTCCCTCAGATTAACTGGTTTTCCAGACACAGCACCTCAAACACATGTACAGATATGGTATACAGTGATTTTGTTTGCCCATTTTTACAGCCGATTAAAGGCCATTTCCCCCAGTCAAAATGTCAGCCGATTAAAGGCCATTTCCCCCAGTCAAAATGTGTGGTATTTTTTTCAAGAACATTTTCCCAATTTATCTGAAAATCCTACCATAATTTCCCAAACCACTGTCTGTTGCAAAATTAAGGTAGGAATAACACTGGTTACTATAATTAGATTGTGTGTCACCTGACTACCACCGGGCTACGTAACCGGGTAGTAAGAGTCGTACAAGTTACTATGGCATCACCTGATATGACCGACAGTCTACTGTGGTCACAGTACGGATGCTTGTCTAACGAAGATGAAATCTTATCATGAGGAAATCATGTCATAACTAGTTTATTGGAGTGATTATGCCTTTTTAACACCTAAGGCTATGCTTGATTTTTTTTTCGTCAATAATAATTGTCTCCAATTTTTTCAGATTCTTACATAAATACCATTGTAACATCATTCTGTTGCTAAGGAAACAGCATTTCCTAGCCACATAATGATGTCACCATGGAAATGATGTTTATACCTAACCAAAACGGGAGGAAACTTTTCTTTACGAAAAGACCACCGAGACAAAAACTCCGCTAGTGGAGCTATATGCAAGTCCAAGGTGTTATAGTACAGATTAAATCAATGCAATTAGCAGAAATAGTTCCCCTTAGGGGCCCCATTGTTATCCTCACCTGAATCCCCTACCACGGCCCCCGCGGAACCCTCCTGTGGCGGAGTTGTCCTGAGCCTGGTTCTGGAAGTTTCCTCTTCCTCCACGTCCTGAAATCACATCAGATGTCATTAAGCCACTATTCAATCATACCTGGGTGATGGGCGACATTAGTATTTACGTCTAATTTATTGTTCTGTTATAACTGAATAGTACAGTGTTATTTATGAACAACTCTAAATAGACTTAATAGCTGAACACTATTTTCAATGTTGTGATTTGACTTTTGGGTCATTTGTAGAGCTTGGAATTCCAATTGTCTTATTTAACAAACAGTTCTTTTGTAAGTTAAATGAAAGTCCCCAAAAAAACCAGTACAGGACTAAAGTACAATCACAAATTTATACCCCGGCATATTGGTAAAACCGCCCAGCCCTAGTCATTTGACATGATTTGAATGAGTTACAGGAAAGTTGCTTTGAGCACAAAATCCATGCTTGAGCAGGAGAATAGTTTCAATAATACAGGCCCTGCTCTCGGGATCAGGAAACATTCTTTGACATAAGTTTCTGCTTAGCCAATCACATAAGGCGTAACATTTCATGACATTATTTGTTATTGGCCAAATCAAAACTTTTGATGAATTTAGACTTTGATGGTTTATGATTTTGGGAACTGGACTATACAAGAATTCTCGAGACATTCCAGACCTTCAGAGTTTTGATAAGAGAAGATAAAATTGTCCGATACCTCGTGAGAATCCTCCTCTGGCCCTATTGGTGACATCCCCACCACCACGGCCCCGTCTCATACCGCGCTGACCGCCCATCCTTGTAGCCTCCCCACCTCCTCTCTGTCCGCGGGCACCTCGGAATCCTCCGCGCCCCCTGTAACACAACATCATTAATTAAACCTCTGGACCTACATCCGCACCCCCTGTAACACACCATTTAATCAAACGTCTGAACCTCAGTTATTGTTCTTGTGAGACTACCTCAGACGGGTCCATTTATTACTTCATTCAACCTATCAAGGGTTTGCGTTGAAGCCTATATATTTTTCAAGCATAGAAACTGAAAAAGACGCCACTTATTCTAAAAAAAAAAATAAATTCCATATCCAATAACCATAAGTCATTTGACCTGTTTCTACCACGATATGAAATCGGCAGTGTTGATTTTTGGAGTGAACCGCGGACTATTTGCGCACCATCCCGCATATATTCCCGCCAAGTTGTGACGTTGTCAATACTCATGAATTCTGGTCTATTCATTCTTTGGACTGGAAGAGTTCCAAATGTGTCTTCAGGGGAAATGAGTTAGAATCAGCTCATATCAAATTCTTCTTGCATTATCATTACTGATAAATGAAAACAAATTGACATAAGAACACTGCAAACTTCGGGGTTAATCTAGAATTAATATATGGGAGGGGTTGGAGGCACTTTACAAATATCAGAGGTGATTTAATATCAGGAATAGTTGGCAAATCTTCTTTCTACTGCCATAGGTCAGGTGAGTGTTATTCAACTGTCAGGGTATCAAATAAACATTACAGCTGTTGAATAACATTTTGTTTAAACCACACGTGGAATAAACTCTTAAAAGCATTTTGATTGGGTGATATGGTGAACTCTGACTGGAAATCACGATTGTTGACGACGTCACAACTTGGCGGGAATATATGCGAGATTTGCGTTTTCGCACAAATAGTCCACGGTTCACTCCAAAAATCAACACTGACACTGCCGATTTAATATTGTGGTAGAAACAGGTCACACGACTTGTGGTTATTGGATATGGAATTTATTTCACAGGTTACAAAAGACACTAAGCTCGTGTCTTTTGTAACTTTTAAAAAATAATTAACTCTAGTGAAATAAATTCCATATCCAACAACCACTCGTTGTGTAACCTCTATTTTAACATTACTACCCACGATATATCAATAAAGGCCCCAGTTTCATCAACACTCCTCAACTTACAGAAATTCATTAAAGAGTTATACTGAAGTTGAGGGGAAAAACCTTACTTAAGAAACTTTTTTTACAATCTGTAATGCTTTCCAATGGAGACATTTTAAGTCAGGAAATGTCCTTAGTTTAAGAAACCGGGGCCTTTATTGATATATTATGGGTAGTATTAATATCAAAAGTAGATTTGAAACTGCCCTGATGAGACTTTGGATAAAGAAACACATTACTGGCTGGACACAATGGACCAGCGTGTACCTCATTCCCCTCGCGCCACCACGTCCACGTCCATCTCCGCCTCCACCAGCGGCCCCGCCCCGCACAGCGTTCAAGTTCAGTCTCGCTTTCACACCAAGTCTCTGCTTCAAGTTTTGCTGGTAGACAATAATTATAAACATTGTTAAATTATCAATTAAGATCATTTCTGGAAGAAAAAATTATGAACATTATTTAATTATCAATAAAGATCATTTCTGGAAGACAAAAATTATAAACACTGTTAAAATAATTAAACTATCAATTAATATCATTTCATTCAAACATCTACCATGCCCAAAGACATAAAATGTTGCTTTGGGGTTCAATAACAGAATTTCTAGAACTTGGAACAGAGGTATTAGTGGTTTTTGTGTCATTACAGTTAACATCTTTTGTAAGTATAATACATAATATAATACAAGGATCAGGTGTAAACTGCATGGGTGAAAGTAAAAAAAAACAACTGAAAAAGTGAAAATATATCAAAGTAAGAAAAAGCTGAAATACTGGAAATAAATTTATTGACCATCCATGTGTCAAAAAGCGGAATTCCGTTACAAAGCGGAAAACTATCACCCATGAAACTGTAATAAACCTAAGACTGCATCATTGCAATATTTTTTATGCCACTGCATTAAAATGGCGAGACCTAGTCACCAGAGTATCTTATTCCAAAGCCTTGTTTGGGAGGGACGGAGAATTATTATAGTTATGGTCAAATTGAATATGTTGTGTCTCTCCTCATTTTATGGCATGGAATAACAAATACTGCACTGATGCTATAAAGATCATTTATAAGAAAATCCTTCAGGATATAAACTTAGAAATGACAAGAAATAATTATGTTTTCGCATTACGTCATCGCACCACTACCTACCTTCTTTACACGAAGAGCGGCCTGCACTGTGGGTCTGTTGGCCATCTGGAGGGCCAGGCGGCGGTTGGCAACAGATGCTTGTTGCTGGGCAGCCATTTTGGCGCGGATGTTCTGGACGGTGGCTTGTTGGGCAGGTCTTGTATTTTGAATGTTGGTGAATCTTCATGTGGTAGGGAGAGGAAAGCAATGATATCAATGCCTAGTTCTGATTTTGTACAGAATCTTTAAACCAATCTTCTCTGAATTTACATTCAGAAGTTTGGCATGCAACACTGTTTTCACAGGTCGTAAAGCTTTGTTATAGAGCTTTTTCTCTTTTTTTGTCTAGATTTAAATATCTAGATATTTCCATAGACCCACAGAATAGTGGTCTATGTTTAATCAACAGATTTTACATGTAAGAGCATTTTGGCTGTACTAAGAATTTTAATTAAATCACAGGTATAACCTTTTAGTTACTCAATCTTGCAATGTTTTGGAACCTTGCTTTGTGGCACATACTTCAAGCAGATAGCAGAAAGATTTTGGGGAAAAGTAAGAATTCATAAAGAAAAGAGAATTTTTCCCTCAAAAGTTTGAGAGGTACTTCAAACATGCTTGACATGCAAATCTAGACTCATTTCGAATTCACTAGCAACAATTATCAGTGTTTTTGCTACCTAGATTATACAGCAGCCGGACGTGCCTTATTGAATTGGGAAAAATAAAGTTGGATTTTCAGATAAATTGGGAAAACATTCTTGAACTGTGCTTCATTTTGGGAAACTAGCACAATTTTTTACTGGGGGAAACAGCCTTATATCGGCTGTAAATATGGGCATTGAACAAAATCACTGATTATCTAAACAAAATACAAATTAAGCATTATGTAAAATACCTACCAATCAAAATCTCATTACCAGCAAAAGTAAATATTGTATCTTATAGCAAGTGCAATTACTAATTTCATATATTTAAACTCATGTCTATACAACAAAACTAACTCCATCCCTCGTAAACCGAAAGCATGAAAACAATTACTCAAATGCCAATTTCTTCTGTGTTTTTATCTTACAACAGTTATCGTTTAGGCAATTTAACATTGGTCAAAAGACTGCTTCTGTTTATTGGCTATGTTCACAAATTATTTTTGAAAAATTATGTATTGATAATGACTTTGAATATTAAAACTGCCACAATGTAACATAAGGACTTGCGTACTTTGCGAGACCTGAACAACACTAGAAAAAAAGTATACGTTTCATTTGAAGAATGTTATGCTAAAAAATATTTTACCTAATGATTTTAAGATAACTTTTGAAAAGTTCATTACAGGTAACACATTTTGCAATACAGATCCCCCCCCCCCATTGTTTTAACTGCAAACTTAATTCCATGTCAAAAAACATAAGCACTCTATATTTCAATTACTTAGGATCATACAGGGTAGATTTACATTTAAGCAAAACTTCAAATCTGGGAACACCCCAAGGAAACAAATACCAGGGTGATTATATAACTTATTTATAATGGACACACTCACATCCTATTCCTTCATAATTAATATGCAAGCTTAAAATGTGACATGTGAAATCAAGAAATAGAATAAAATTAGAATATAACACAAATAATGATTTAAGAAAGTTTTAGAAACACAAGTGAAAATTTGAGAATTCACTAAAAACAGGGAACCAAATAAAATACATGCAAGTACAGTTACCATTATACAAAATACAATGTAATTACATAAACACAGGGCTTGAGATTCAGAAGTAATTGTTTAACGCAAGGACAGTATCCCGATGGATCAGAATCATTTCCCTACACAAGTCTAGTACAGAACAGTAAGAAATATGCCCATAACGCTTACCACTGAATAGCTATGCTAAACAGCTGGTTATTTCATGCAAATATGTAATGATAAAATAGAAAATGTTTATGGAATTTTATACAAAGACGATAAAAAAAAAGACTAGAATGAAAAACAATGACGTTGGATTGATAGATTCAGTAAATTCATGCACATAGCTCTTTCCACTGATAAGCTAAGCCTAACAGCAGGCTATATTGCACGAGGTTTAGAGGTTGTAGAAAGAATTTGTCCGACAATCTCGGAAAAAAGTTTTGAAAGTAGAGTCCAGACTGACAGCTTACTACGCAATAAAAGAAATATTGAGCGAAGAAAAAACATTCAGGAAATGAAAGATGGAAAAGTTGTGCCCATAGCTCTTACCACTGATAAGCTAAGCCTAACAGCAGGCTATATTGCACGAGCTGAAGAGATTGTAGAAAGATTTTGTCCCGACAATCTGGAAAAAAAGTTTTGAAAGTAAAACAGTGTACTCTGAAATAAAAGAAGGATTGAGCAAAGAAAAAAACATTTAGGAAATGAAAGATGGAAAAGTTGTGCCCATAGCTCTTACCACTGAGAAGCAATGCTAAACAGCCGGCTATGCTGCACAAATATTAGAGAAGCAGAAAATCACAGAGACAATGTGGAAGTTAACTGTACATGAACATCAAACAGAGTAAGATTGCAAGCAAGTTTTATAAAGATAGAAAATGACCAAAGATTCTTATCTATTATGATGATGTCTACAATGAAAATCCAATTTCGCAGGGTTTCAACGTATGATTTTTGGAAACATTGTTATAAAGCAAATTAACATGATAAAGAATACAGAAATTGTGAATGATTTTTATTATAGTATTTTAGCAGGAATTTTTTATTTTCCAAACATGGAAGAGAATCATCGATGCAAATTGCCTTCAAAAGTTCAGGGTAGACACAAAATTGTACTACTTAGTGAAGATAGGTAGGTATTGTAGGTAGGGTAACCAAAAACTGCAACTACATTTTGTTTGACCCAACAGTTTAGATGCTTCTTAATTTCATGCAAAACACGAGAACTACAGGGTTTAATTCAAATGTACCAAAAAAAGGGACAAAATAAATAAAAACTAAACTGAATGAAGAACAAGTAAACGTGAGGAAAAAAGTAGTAAATCAGAAGCAGGGATTTTCCTACAGTTTTTTGGTAGGGTCCATTGAATTGGGAATTTTTACAAGATATCAGGTCAAATTGGGAAAAATGTTATTAATAAAAATAAACCATGTGGTACAAATTTCCTGCTGTAAATCGGTTAAGATGTCGCAAATTGTATGCTGCGAAATGTGACACTATACACTACGGAAATAATAAACAACTCGGGACAAACTTGAACGTCAATTTGTATTTAAATTTTTGACATCTAATGAATGACTATAGTGTATAAATCAGCTACTGACACATAATAAAACAAATGTATCATCCGGTTGGGAATTCTTAACTAGAAAATTGGGAATTCTAGCTAAATTTTTGGAGGGAAGTGGGTCCCTTTTGCAGACCTGAATTCTACTGTAGGAAAATCCCTGAGAAGAAACATATTTTTAACGACTAAACTTAGTCCTTTGGGATTATAATTATGTGACATTGCACAAATTTAAATACAGCCATTTCCATTTTTTACAGAATAATTTGACACCTATTTATTCACAGAACTTATGTTTTAACATTATACTGACCCTATATTAAAGCAATATCAGATATTGAGAAAGCAAGCTTTGGTTCAAACATTCGTATTTCATTGCTCTTGTGTTGAAAATTCAGCTCTTTTCATGCCAACATCAGTGCAAGGAATTTCCTTTGTTTCTATATGAAACAACAGGTTCCTGTGAACAGTATATATTTGTGGCTATTTTCATGGCAATTCCATAAAGTGTTGCCAAAAAGAATTTGAGCACATCATTTTTTTTAACCCAACTGCTTTTGAATTCATGATTTCTTTCTATGATAGCAGTGGTTGACTAAATAGCCACAATATATTAGGCATAATATATGATACATTCTTTCCTCTCCAGTTATCTCCCCTGAGAGCATAATGGAAGCTGCAATGCTTGATTTGCTCCTGATGTAGCTTCAAGATTTCAAGCATCCACACAACAATGACTTCTCCTTTCCTGTCATTCTCACCTATCATTCAGCGACATTTTTGTGGTGCTTTTAAGCACTATTTTGGCTGGAATCTGCGACATCTTGCACAACTGAAATGACAAAATTGTTGAGCATTAACGCAAGAATAAAACTTCATTTCAGTACAATCCAAATTTCAGCAAAATAAAACTGAAAGAAAAAAAAACATATTTGAAATTGGTCAATGTGGACATAAAGATGAAGAAAGAATGCAGATTTTATCATAAATAAAGTGACTGTGACAATTAGTTCTGGACACACATGCTGATTTTAAAGGCCAAATATACCAGGCATGATTTTGCACCGAACAAAAAATAGCTGTATTTTTGAGAAAAAATTGGACGCCCCCAAAACAGGTATATAATTTGTATAATTCAAGTCAATATATGACTCTGGTATTTCTCAATTTAAAGACAAAAATACATCTTGTAGCTGAATTCAGCTAATTAGCTGGAAATAATCATGTGTGAATATGTATGCGCATCATCAGTGATTTTTTTTCGTGATTCAGCAAAAACAATCCAGTTGATAACCAAGAAAAAATAAGGCTAAAACCTAGTTAAACCCAAGTGGTAACTACCAAGAAACTTCCAAAGAATTCAAAATTATAATTTAGGTGTGGACCACTAAAACAACAAGTCAAATTAAGTTAGAAGACAGTTCAAAATGGATGCATGTTTTCAAATACTGAGTTTCAACTGCTGCTGTTCATGTACTGACACCAACGTAAAATTCATCTACATGTGTATATTAAAGGCCCAATATACGTAACTTTCGGCAAATCTTGTAGCGAAAATCAAGCTTAATAACTTATTATATTTATAGATTTAGTTAAGATTAGCTGATATCAGCAATATTCAAGATGAATTCTTGCGCGGTTACCGGTACAGCAGTAGTTGAAACTCGGTATTTGTAAACACGCGTCTATTTTGAACCGTCTTCTACCTTCGGTTTGTTGTTGAAGTGGGCCCCACCTGAATTATTTTCAATTTTTTGTATTGTTCTGTCAAGAGTTTCTTGTTAGTTACCGCTCAGGTTTACTTCGTTTTAAGCTTATTTTTGCATGGTTATCAACTGGATTTTTTTTTCAGAATTTTTCAGAATCACAAAAATTTTCCCAAAGTTACGTATATTGGGCCTTTAAGTTATTACGTTTGATTTTCACTGAAAACTTTTGCCAAATGTTACATGTAAAAGTATATCAATGGGCCTTCATAACAGCACTGGACAAATCTGCATAAACTAGTATTCTACTAAGACGTTATAGTCGCTCAGCCTATTGATTACCAGGTATTAGCTATCTGGTGGAATGGTTGCCGACGATCTGTCAGTCCAATTCATCAGCTACATGATAGTTAGGTCTTGCTTTTGAACTTGATCAGTTGAAAACGGTTTAGGTATAGGGTTGTATTTCCTTTTCTTTTTTTTGGGGGGGGGGGGGGGGGGGGGGGGTCATTGGTGTTAACAAATTACAACTAGATCTTAACCATCTAGCCTACATCCAATATTCCAAAGTGTAAAAGTGAACATGCCAAAAAGTCATTATTATATAATGGCTATTACAGTGGGAAGAACCTGACGACATCCTCTAGACTCTACGAAGATGATATCATATACAGTAGGTCTAATTATTCCATATACAACGTAGGTCTATATATTGCCACCACTTCGTTTCCCAGTCAAGCTAGTTCTACATGCAGTTTCTAAATCCCCTCCCTTTTCTACACATTCACATATAGGGGCCTACGTCCCTCATATTTTCTCAAGCACAGGGGTTTGTAATTAATCTTACAATAAAAATAAAATCAAAGTACTGAAAGTACTGAAACGCTAAAACTTCAAACAATAGTATATATATTTCGACAGCTATTTAAGTGTTTTTGTTGTAGAATCTGGGGTGTGGTGTTCGGGGGTGAATACATTTAAAAAGGGAGGAGGAGTAGTGTGGAAGATTTTAATTGTACATATGATTTAGGTCGCTTTCTAGCTTCGAACTAAAGAGAATTTCCCTTTAGCTGTGTGGTAGAGCGTCCGACTAGAAACTTGAAGATCGAGGGTTCGATTCCCGGTGGAAGTACACTATTTTCTTTCCTGTTACAAATGAAAACGGATGTAATGTAGCATTTAAAATTTTCGTTTCATTTCATTCTATACTGATTTCAATCTTTCTATGTCAAAGTCCTAAATGGCTGTTTTTCAGCCATTTTGTTTTTCTGATCAGTTACAAAATCAAAAGGGCACGACAGTAGGGACCAAGGAACCTACATATGAAATATGAGAAAGATCCCTCTAGTAGTTGTCAATTAGTTAACAATCTTTCAATGCCCAAATCAAAAATGGCCGCCTTTCCGCCATTTGGTTTTTACTCATCAGTATGAAATCAAACGGGCATAACAAAGCACAATGTGAAACCTAAATATGCAATGTGAAAAACTGACTGAAAAAGTTTTTAACACAATAAAACAAAACTTTTCATGTTAACATTATCGTTCGGAGGAAGGTGAATGAATCATTGAAATATACGCTGCTGGTAGTTAGCACTATGGATATAAGATAAAAAAAATAAAAGGATTCGCAAACATATCTCTCGTTACAAATGATAGTTCGAACTACAAATTGTATCTAATTTGTCATAAAATGTCACAATAAACAGTCAAATTGTTGTTCCAAAAGAACGACGGCCTATTATGATATCTTTGCCAAAAATATTGATATGCAAATATGTCATATTCACTTACATCTCTAGGCCTATTTATCAATTATCAAGTTCATTTACAAAGCAGGGAAAATTACATGTATTTTGGCTGTTGCCTATGTATAAAGGGCCACACATAATTACGGGAATGTACACCATAAAGGTTTTTGCACACCATAGAAAAAAATATAAGTGTTATTTCTACTAAATAACTTATATTGTGTCAATTGCTATGTACACTATACAGGTTATGGTAACGTTTCGTTAAAACAAAAATGTGAACCTACAGTCAGAAACGTATATGTCCCTGCTACAGTGTATATTGATATGTGAAGCACAACGAACGTAATTATAAAACCACGAACTTTTGCTCGCCATAGAAAAGTATTAGTGTTATTTTCAATAAATCAAGTGTTTTGCCAATTAATATGTTCATTATTCAGGTTCTGATAATGTCTCATTAAAAATTGTATACTCAGTACAATATTAAGTAAGAAAATTGATCAAGTTTGTGCATTCAGTATGTATATCACAACGTTAGTGACAATCAGGGGAAGTAACTCGTAAATAACATTATCACATCCAGGGGGCGGATTTTCACTGTAATTACGAATTAATACTTCCGACCGACAAATTGGTCGAGTATTTTGGTTTACGCACATGTATAAGGTAATATAACATTGAAATCAAAATCAGTGTATTTGGCTATGCGCGATTATATAAACAAAGTTTAACAGCAAAGTACACCATGCCAGGAATTCCGCGAGCCGTATACCAGTGTCAAGCACAGAGAGGTATAGCACACATGTATGTATACACGAGCTCGAGAGTCGAGGTCAGCCAGCAACAGAGACGTAATATTTAAATGAGCCGTGGGAGTGAAAAACTGATCTCTTTGTTACAAACCGCATATAGATTATTAAAGTCATCATAATTATTAACAATACCATGGGAACATCATTTCCTGTTAGGTTTCGGCTTTCAAATTGTTCAGATATCATGAGATTGGTAGCAATTCAAGCTTTTCCGGAGCGGGAGGGGAAAAAATGACATGGGTCAAAGGTCACAGAATAGTGGCAGCAATAGACGCCAAAACTACTCGTAGTTTTAGCGCTAAAAACACAGCAGTGATCAGCATTATTTTTATCATAACCATTCATTACAATTAACAAACCCCTGTGTCTCAAGCAAAAGAAGGGACGAGGGATTTCGTTTGAAAGACCTGAGGGGGGATGGGGTACAAATAGCAGATTGTTTGTCAATTCTCATCATGAACATGATGAAGGGATAAACATTAATTTAGATTCGGACCATTCAATGTTTATGTTTGTAAGCTTAAGCGACCCGGTCTACTTTAAATGCCACCTTTACATTAAGTTCGACACTGTTCGAGTCTAAACTAAAATCAACCAAACTTCAACATTTAACGGCATACCTCAACGTTTTAAAATTTAGTGATGGCTCTGAAATGTTGTGATTTTAGCGGATTGGTTTTGGATGTCTACACCCTGGATGTGTCAATAATGGCGCTGGTCCACTCGATACATTGCTCCTTGTAGGTAAGCTTTGCTTGTAGTGGGCTTTTCCTTCGAACAATCTCGTGATTTTCCCATCCTTTTCCATTATAGTCTCGGTAATTTATTTATTCCTTTTAAGGTAGTTAATTATTCTGCATATACAAGACTGATATTTACGAGGAAATAAAAGAGAAATATTAGCAATTAATCCTTCAAGAGGAACATAAGCATTTTTTGTTCCAAACTGCGGTCCTACAGAAACCGAATGGACTGAGCCATTTGAATTTAAGGGGAATTAAGGTAATATTCGAAAATAAAATATTCCGTTTCATCGTATGAAAAACGATTAATACCATGAAAATTTCACGAACACATTCTTTCTTTTTGTGTTACATATTGCCTTAAGCAAAATAGTCGTTCCGGGAAGAAATTTAAAGAATAGTTTTGTTTATCAACCTATTCACCCTAGCAACTGACGTCACCAAGTCCTGACAACAACAAGCATCCAAGGTGGCCGCCAAAGGAATAGTTTGTTGCCCAAACTGATTCGGTTTACATAGAGTTCCTGTGGTTTTGGGACACGATAAAGCTGCCATAATGGTAAGTAGCCGATTTCCGCAATATATCGTCCGTATCAAATGCCAGGAAATAGCACAGAAGACTAGGCCTATAATGGTTACTCGACCAAATTTCTAAATCCGTAAATGACAAATGACTGTTTTTAATGTTGATGTGTTATCAAGTGCTGCAAACAGAATTTGTAATATAATTCTTTGACATTTCATTCACATATGACTTCAAACTTTGGTAATTGACTCAGCGTTTTGAAATGTTCCTTTCCGATATCAGATCATGATAAAATGTTATTGAAGTTATATCTAATATAAAGTTATTAATGAATATTTTAGCTTCAGAGTGAAACTGAAAGATATGCTATACTGTATATACTTGTGATACTAATTCAGGAAGATGATCGTTTTGGGCAGCATTAAAGTAGTTCATCTTTAACTACAACGTATAATATACTGAACTGTACACTTGGTCGATCATCAGTGATAAGGTAGCGAGCAGTTGTAGAGTGTTCGTCGAATCAGATCAATGGTCCTGAGATTCTAACCCTGGTCTGCCCGCTACATTTCTCTTTGAGTTTTTTTCCTGTTACAAAATTGGCAAGATTGTTGGCAACCAGTGCAGATATATATAGCATAATTGGTTAGTTCAGAGTTCAGGTTTTGAACCCACATGTACATTATTGTATCTGCCAGACTAGCCATGCGTTTTTCACCACCTACTGTAATTGTGCCTGTGACAAACCCTATCGCTCCATACATTTGCTATCATGCCAGACTGGGGATACCCAAACTTGGGTTATATTAAAAGACACATGTAGTTGTGTCTTCTGGGGCAAAAACTTGGAAAAAGGAGGGAAGGGGAAGTATATATCGAACTGGACTACATGTACATTTTGTAGCTAGGTTGTTCAACAGCATGCAGCCAGATAGATTAATTGGATAAGCATGCATTCATCCATTTAGAGTTTTGACAGTTCTGGTGTTGAACCCTGCTCTGGCCATGCAATTTCCTCTCCTGTTACAGAACATTGCTATTCAGTATAAATAATAGGTAATAATTTCTAAATACTAACTATAGATTATTATTTACAATAAGACCGTATCTTGTTTGAATAACAAACAGCGTACATGTAGGGAAACAAATATGATACAGAGAGGGCAAAATATTATAAGGTCTTGTTTATTACTGACAAGCTGCTAGCTTTTCCGGTGAAGTGGTATCACCTGGGGACCCCCTGACTCAGTAATTAAGCGTTGTCAAGAATGGTCAGTAGTTGGAATGTTGGCTGGGGTCACGTTACATTTGGTGGCAGCGTAGTGATTATGTGATCACATATAACAACTTAACTATATGAGGGAAAATAATAAAAAATATTACCTGATTTACTAGCAAACTTGCTTTTCCAATGATGTCATTTATACATGGGAACTCTAACTTGAGCCATGCAACATTGAGCATGCTGATCAGTACCAGGTAATTGGTTGAATGTATAATTATATAAAAAAAAAGAACAAAAAACAAAGACTTTGCCGCAAGGCCTTTCTGCCTTCTCAGGCTTCTTCAGTCCGCCCAAAGACGCCTGAGAAGACAGAAAGACCTTGCAGCAAAGTATTTGTTTTTTTTTTATATATATTTTTTGCAAGGAAAACTCATTGGACATTATGTTTCTTTAATCATATATATATATTGGTGACCACCAGCATTTTACAATGTTTTTGTAAAACAGGAATAGGAATCATGATATACCTTTCAAGTTATTGGTTCTAGAAATGTGAACCAAACATTAATCTTTCATTTACTTGTTTTCAGACCACTACCAGGAGGAATTTGACCTCCTATGACAGGGAGAGGCAGATGGAACAAAGTAGACGTCAAGGAGAAATAAGAGAAGACACTATTAAACGCCTAAATCAGGAAAGACTCTTAGAGGCTAATATGGCTAATGAACGCAAATTAACAGAGAAAAGATACATACGGAACTTAATGAAAGATCAGAAAGAAATGGAAATGGAAGAGTCCATTCTAAAGGTATTCTTTAATAATTAATTATACATATACAGCGATCTGTTTACAGTTTATTTTCATTGGTCCTTTTTGTAAACAATGTTAAATTGAAGTATTTCCAGAATTTCTATGAGTCCTTTCATAATTTTATGAGTACTGGCCCCAGGATCATGAAACAATCTTAAGTCTAAATTTGTCTTAAGTTTGGACTTAGCCAATCACAAATAACGTTACAAAAAGTTACCTCATACCTGATTGGCTAAGTACAAACTTAAGTCTAAGATTGTTTCATGATCTCGGGGCCTGGACTTGGGACTCTCACGTAGATTGATCACTGTATATATATATATAAAGTTTAAATACTCTTTCCTGATGTTTTCGTTTGCCATTTGTGCAGATTTGTCTTTTCAGGTAACACCAAATTTCAGTGAAAATCTAAGATTTATTTCCACGCATCCTTTTCATTTATATTGCAAAAAACCAATGGATCCCACAATATTAAATCTAACCATTTACAGAAATTCAATAGGTCCTTTCAAAATTCTATGAGTACAGGACTCAGGATGCGCACATAGATTTATCACTGACGAATTATAATTTATAGCATTGATAGAAAATTTAAGCATTGAACTGCTTTCAGTTGGCAGTTATAGGCTGATAATGCCAACTGGACAAAGGCAAACTCAATGATTGACCAATTTTATCCAAAGTTTGGATAAAATAATTCCAAATTTCAAGCATCAACTCAGTTTTGTCGCTGATTACAATGTATTAGTTTTTAATCTAATAATCAGCAATAGAACTTTATCAGTACTAAATTCAAGTAGAACAATTGGCTTTCTGATGATAATTGATTTATTAGCAATATGTAACATTTCCAACTCTATCATAATGTAATGTATCAGAACATTGGTCAAAATTTCAAAATTATTTAAGGATTAACATGAATCTATTTTTTATGTTATGGGGGTATAACACAAAAAAACGAAGTATACTCTAAATAAACTGCGAAGCATAACAAATCATTACTCTGCTGCATCAGCCAATCAAAAGCGCTTTATAAACGGTGACGTCATTTTTTACGTTATGGGCTGATAACATATTTTTTTAAGCCAATGAAAATGCTTGTTTCAAACAAGATTAGATTATTTTGTAACTTGGTTATCAAATATTAAAAGTTATTTATGTTTAAGTTAATATTGTAATGAAAATATTTTTGAAGGTTTTCAATTTCATAGGAATGTAATAAAGTTTCTAATAGTTTAAATTTGGTTCATAGAGTCAGCGAACAATTTACAATTTGTTTTCATGGGTCCCTTTTGTAAATATTGCTGAAAACTATGGGTCCCACAATGTTAAATTGAACTATTTCCAGAATTTCTATGAGTCCTTTCATAATTTTATGAGTACTGGACTCAGGACTTGCACGTAGATTGATCACTGTAGAGTCTTGTTCATTTAAAACTATTTGAGTCATGATTCATATTAAATGTTGTAAATTTTGCATCCCCTTTCTAGGCTCAACGCGACCGAATCATCCGAGAGGAACAGCTTGTGCAGGAGGAGCGACTAGCGAATGAGATGGAGAGAAGAAAACTAGATTCCATGAGGGACGAAAAGATGAGGCAACAGATTAGAGAAACAAGGTCAGCCTCAGAATCTAAAACATTCATAAAAACTTGATTGCAAATTGTAAATTTAGAAATGTCTTCCACTTGATGATAATTTCACAATTAAAAGATTTTGTTTATTGTTGGGTTGTATATCAAGTCTCAATGAGTGGTCGGGTGGTGAAGTGGATAGCGCACTAGCCTTTCACAGGTGTCCGGGGTTCGATTCCTTAACCAGATGTGAAAAGGTACGGGGGTCATCTGCCCGACCACGTTGGTTTTCTCCGGGTACTCCGGTTTCCTCCCACAATAACAGTTAAAGACCCCTCGCACAAGCCCTAACATCCAGGCTAACAAGAGTGATTATTATGAGTTGGATAGCTTGTTCATAATTATTGTAAAATAAATAAATAAGTTTGTATTTTAAGCTTCACATTTTACTTTGAATTTCAG
This sequence comes from Mimachlamys varia, assembly GCA_947623455.1. NCBI lineage: Eukaryota > Metazoa > Mollusca > Bivalvia > Pectinida > Pectinidae > Mimachlamys > Mimachlamys varia. The sequence goes on from OX392544.1 coordinate 27,138,093, forward strand.
TCTTGAGTTACGAGAACTAGAAGCCAAATTGAAGTCTGCCTATATGAACAAAGAGCGATCAGCACAAATTGCAGAGAAGGAAGCTCTTAAATTTGACAAAGTGGTAAGATTTTATCCCAGTGTTCAGTTACATCTAGATTTCTGTCAGTAGGTAAAAAGGTGTCGAACCAATTCATATTTGATAAATAAATAAATAAATTCCGAGCTACAGTCTTAATAAGATAATTTATTAGATAGACATGGATATTTCCATCCAATTTTAAAAGCCCAGCAGACTTCTACAGTGAACAGGTAATTTATATCATATTGTTGTAACTTCCATCACAATTGTTATAAAACAATAAGTTGATAAATTAAAAAAAAAAAATAATTATTGAAAGTGATGTTATTTGCAAGTAACTTTAGAATTTTATTTATTTATTTTTTTTTTTAATGGCAATGAATTAAAGTAGAAAATTGTGAAAAAAAGACATTATATTTATTGATAATGGCATCTAATGAATAAAAGGATAGTTCAAGTGATTGTTCTGGTCAATGGTCATCTCTAAGATCAGTACCATAAATACATGTATGTTATCCCACTCTCCAATTTCCCTGTTTAGAAACGTGATGCGGAGATCTCACGGAACATGAAAGAGGAACACGAGCGTGCCCAGGAGGCGGAGTTACAGCGGCAGAAGGAACAGTACCGGGAACAGATTCGGTATCAACAGGAGCTGGAACGCCAGCTCGAGGAACAGGAACACAAAAAGCAACAAGCTTACGAAGAGTTCCTCAAGGAGAAACTCATGATCGACGAGATCGTCCGCAAGATCTACGAAGAAGACCAGAGGTAGGAACATGTGCACATACTAAAGCCTCAGAATTTAGTTAGGCTGCTGGTTTGTGTGACCCAAACATGAATGCTGATAATACTAAAATTGTACCCTGAAGTTTCATAATGAACTATTCCAACATTTGAATTGGAAGAGTTCAGATCTGTCTTCAGGGGTGAATGGGTTTAAATATTTTAACAAATTGCTTGTGTAAAAACGGTTAACTAATAGTGGTTATTTATTATTTAGGTTTTGTAAATATTATTTAGCGAAAATGATATATAGACATATAAACATAATATATATCCTCACCAACATATGAAAATAATTTTAACTTGGACATTTATAAACAATTGTGAGGAACAAACTTATAAAGACCAAATTCATAGACAATATATCTTAGATACGGATATAGAGGTAATTACTTTGCCTGTGTCCATTATTAGTTTTACTTTTTATTAATATAATGATATATAACATAAAAATCCAGACCTTCAAATAATTAAAAAAAAAAATATAAAACTTTTTTGCTTGCATCAGAGCAGCCATGAGAAGTGCAAAATTGGGGAAAAAAAATTCTATTATGAAAAATTTGCATTATGATATAATTAATATTTTGTAAAATGGAACTTTCAATTATATTTTTACAGAGAAAGAGAACTCGCACTCTCAAAACAGAAGTCCACACAGAAATATATAGAAGAATTCAAACAAGCACGCGAGGAATGGAAAGTCCTCGAGAGGAAGAGAATGGAGGAAGAAAACAGAAATATACGTGCCTTCGCACGGCTACAAGAGGATAGAGAGAAGGAGAGAATGGAATCAAAGAAGGCCAAAGAGGATGCAATGGCTCGCGTCCAGGGAGCGGTAAGTCACAAGCTTTCCAAAAAAATTCAAGAAAATAATTCTCATAAAATTATTGTTTCTGGAAATAACTTTAATGGATGTTGTAAAAGTGAAAAATATGGGAAATATCTGTCTATAAATGACAGAAATTTATGTGCCTTATTCATTTTACCAAATCAATTGAATTACAAAGTATTGAATTTCATAAATACATAAAATTTGAACAGGGTTTTTCCTTTGTAAAATTTTAACTCTTAAGATAACATTGACCTGAAATATATGAATGTGTATGATCTTTGATGGATTTTGTCTAATTTGCATATATTTGAATAAATGTTCAAAAAAGTATTTTCAAAATGTTTATAAAATGACACTAATTTCAAGAAGACCTTGAGATAATGAATATTCTTTCATGTTTTATTTTCCCAGTTGGCAGAGGAGATTTCCAGACAGGATGCCGAGAGGGAGGAAATGGAGCGTGTCCGCATGGAACTCTACCTGGAAGAAGAAGAGGAGAAGGAGAGAATGAAAGAGAAGGTATGAAATGATGGGCAAAATTTTATGTTCGTTCATTTTAGAAAATAAATAAAGGCACCTTTACATTTCGCCATGATTTTTAGTGAGGCTTATTGAATTCTTCATCCCTCATTTGGCCAGCATAATTTGGGCATTTTAAAGGGGTTTGACCGTATATCAAGGGAGGCATATAAAAGTAGCATTAGAAAAAAGGGATTTTCGAAAGATGTTAAAGTCCCAATAAACATAACTTTCGGCAAAACTTGAAGCGAAAATCAAGCCTAATAACTAATTATATTTATCGATTTAGCTAAGATATCAGCAATATTAAAGATGAATTCTGTCGCGGTTACCGGTACAGCAGCAATTGAAACACGCTATTTGTAAACACGCATCCATTTCGAACGATGTTCTACCTTCAGTTTGTTGTTGAAGTGGGCCCCACCTGAATAATTTTCAATTCTTTGGATTTCTTTTGTCCAAAGTTTCTTGTTAGTTACCGCTCAGGTTTACTTCGTTTTAGGCTTACTTTTGCATGGTTATCAACTGGATTTTTTTCAGAAGTTTTCAGAATCACAAAAATTTCCTGAAGTTACGTATATTTGGCCTTTAAGGAGACATCATGAATAATGAGTTTTTGTCTTTGTCACGTTTTCAGAATGCAGTTGAATCAAGGATACGACAGAAGATTGAGTTACAACAGACACACGCCCAACAAATGCACTTCAAGAACCTCAGGAAGGCCGCCCAGGAAGAGGAGGAAGAAGAATTCAGACAACAGGTAAACACGAAGAAATGTCTCCCCTGAGGCTTGTAGTTAAGTTCAGACAACAGAGCCCAGTTGTTCAAAAGATGATTAGCTTAATCAGTGATTAGTGCAAACTTTAATTATCCTGTAACTTTAAAATGAAACCATAGATTTAATTACAACTTTGCAGATATCAAATACCTAAAAGTGTCAATTCACATACAAAATTTTAAGATTGTAACTTGTATATTGACAGAATTATTCAAGTTTTAAAAATGTCGTTAAATAATGATTAAGCTAATCACCCTTTGAACAACTGGACCCAGGTAAACAAGAACGCATTCTGCAGTCTGCTTGGAAAGGCCTTATAACCACTGATCAATAGAATCTATCAACCCTTTGTGATGTTAACTGAGAAATCTCAATCAGAGAATAAGATTTATGAATTTTAGCATGAAGCTTTACTCAGTGCTAAAATTATTACATTTTTATCCCAAGTGTTGAGATTTTTCGGTCTACATCATATATCTGGGGTAATCAATTATTTTTCTCACACCATCTTGCTGTAAAATGAAATGTTGAAATTAAGTTTGATCTCAAATTTTATGCCAGCATATTTATGCATAAATAATGAGACTGCTTGATTCTGATTAACATGAATAATCATCAACTGTACAAGAAATTCTTTGTTCAGCTTCAGTCAAATTTAAGTATGAAATATGTACATTTTCTTGTACATCATATCACTGTTATAGATGGTTGTATTAAACTATTCCTGCTGTTACAGATGTTGGCCAAATTTGCGGAGGATGACCGCATAGAACAGATGAATGCCGCGAAGCGCCGCATGAAGCAGCAAGAACACAAACGGGCCGTAGAGCAACTGATCGACGACAGACGTTCCCAGTTTGCTGCCGATCGCGAGAGAGAGGTCATGGAACGTCGCGAAGAGGAGAGAATGGAACAGTTCAAGCGACAGATCGTCGAGGAGGAGAGACAAAAATTATTACGCGAGCACGCCATGAGGTTGCTAGGATACCTACCAAAAGTATGTGTAAAAACTCTTTTGACTTGCCGTAAATAAATATTCAAGATAAGCAACCTATCTTATAAATGTGAATGGAAACCATTTTTTACAAAAGTTAAGCTTTAGAAAATAATAAGACCATGTATGATAATAAACCCATGTCTGATAATAAGCTCATGTCTGATAATAAACCCATGTCTTATAATAAGCCCATGTTTTATAATAAGCCCATGTATGATAATAAACCCATGTCTGATAATAAGCCCATGTCTGATAATAAGCCCATCTCTATGAATTGCAGTTTGAATGCTTGTTCATTGTCCTGTAATAAGCCCATCTTCTCCTTGAGTTATAGAAAATATATTGACCTCCTGGCTTATGAGAGGATATGTTTTAGTGGTTATGACTTTAATTTCAAACATGAAATACTTAAAAAAAAAGGTTCACCACACTTGCATATTTTCCATGGGGATAATTTTGCATGTCCAAAAGTAACCATAAACAAAATGTCTGTATTACCCCCTGGAGACTTACCGGTTACAGTGATAAATCTATGGGAGTTCCAAGTCCTGTAATCATAAAATTATGCTGGGACTCCTAGAAATTCTAGAAAGACTTCAATTTAACATAGTTGGACCAATTGTTTTTTTAGTAATATGTACTAAAAGGACACATGAAAATAAATTGTAATTTGCTCACTGAGACTAGATAACTTTTGAAAAGGGCATATTTTGAGTTGTTCTTGCAAACCAATTCAATATAACTTAAAATATATATTGGAATAAACTAAAGTGAAGGGTACGGAATTCAGAATCTCCCTCCTAAATAGGCAGAGTTGACAAGTATGGATCACTCTAATTAAAAACATTGTTTACATAGGATTAGATTTATAAATTTACTGTTTTAAGGCAGAATCACTAAAGTCCTAGAGAATGAGCCATTCATGTATACAGTGCTTGTATAAGATACCCAGGATAAATGTCAATTCTGTACTTATTTTTACTCTATGGCACTGTCTTGAACCTTTCCTGAAGTTTGTCGCTAAAGTAGAAATTTCTATAATATTTGGGTGTAAGGTGGTGCACACTTGCCTTATACTAAGGCATCCAGGGTTTGATTCCCTGAAAAGAGTAAAAAAATATGGAGTTCCTTTCCCGACCATGTTGGTTTTCTTGGGGTTCTCCAGTTTCCCCCCACAATAAGACCTTCTGATTGCTTCCATCTGGGCCAAAAAAGAGTAATCGATGTTAGCAAGAAAACTTATATTCAAGGTTGTGAAGTAAATAAAATCTAATAGCTAATATTTCCTAAACATAGATGATATTTTTGATGTATTCAGGGTTCTCATTAAAAGCCGGTTGCCAGCAAAAGTAGCCTGTTATTCACCAACTTTGAACCGGCTATTTTTTCAGAATTTCATATATATGTCATTATAGAATGTGAAAATTCAACCAGCTATTCTTTCAAAGTCAACCAATTATTGCAAAACTTAGTGAGAACCCTGGTATTGAAAAATATTTTTTTGATATATTGAATTGTTTTTCTAAACGATGTGTCTGATTTTTTCTCCACCAGGGTGTCATACGTGATACAGGCGACCTTGACATGCTCGGACCCGATTTCAAATCAGCATACACAGCCCGCCAGATTGATCCATTCGATGAGGAAGCGTGGGATCAGAGTCGACGATAGGACTCGGCTACAAGTGATAGTCATACAAACAAAATTATCTGTGATTCACGCGAACATTTGTTGTTCTACCTTTCAACAGAGGAAGTTTGTCATCAGGTTCAACCATCCTGCTGATTAGAAGGATTATTATTTATCATTGGAAGGAAAATACTGTTTCTGATCAGGAAATATATTGATAAAATCAAGCTGGTTTTATCTTAAGAGATTTAGAAGGAAATGCCGATACCACTGTCGGTAATAGTTTAAAGAAGTACCATTTTTTTCATGGTAATAAAAAGTTTGTATTATTACCATTACCATTACCATAGAAAAGGATGAAACTTTCAAAATACTGAATAATATTTATTTTAGTTAAAAGGAAGTGGTATGCTTTATCTATTCAATTGGATTGCATTTGAGTAGGGTTGGGGGGGGGGGGATGATAAAATTATAAAGAAAAGGGAAATCTTCAGAAAAATTCTATGTACTCATTAAATGAATTGGTTGCTAATAAATAGACTTATAGACTTTTTCAGAAATGCATTTTCTTGGAATAATTGAGAAGGGAATACAGGCATTTGAACAGTATCAAAACTTTCCCATATATTAGTTGGGATTGTCTCCCCTTCCTCTACTTCGTTCGTTGTTTTCAGTGCTAGCCCATGTATTTGGTATTCCTTATTGAACAATTTGTGTAATATGTTAAGTGAGTGAGCTTTTTAAACTGTTTGGTCTTTCTTTGAGAACAGACTGCACTAAAAAAATTCTCTTTAGATTAAATTTGTACTTAAGACTACAAAATTTTATTAAATTCAAGATTATATGAAGTTTAAATATTCGAAATATTTTAGGACATAAAATGATCATTGAAAAATTTTTGGTGAAGATTGGCAACATAATATATTGGCTACATTTAAATGATTGTGAGAAAATGTTGAATGTGTGGAATATTGAGGTGTTGAAATTTATTCAAGGCATTATAAAAACACATTTTGAGGCAGAAATCAAATTAAATAAATGAGAATATTATAGTTTAACAAATACAGAAACTATGTCTTGAACTGATAAGAACAGTTTCCTTTCGTTGATTTTTATGTCATACAATTTAAAAAAACAAATACAAATTATTAGAAAGACATAAAACTAACCTATTGGCGGTTTTATACAAGAGATTCTGATATTACATTTTAATCTCTGGTTACCTAAATACAAGCCTTTTCAGAGAATTTCTTATCTTAGGTCTGTATTTTAAAGAGAACTACATGTATGTTTTTTTTTCAAATAACTTACAATCATGATTAAAAGGCATATAGTTACCATTGTCTCATTAAACAACTGAACAGATCTTGCAAAGAAAGCTGAATCTCCTCTCAAAGCATGGTATTTTCATAATTTATTACAATTTTTCAGCCAAGAGATTTTTATCCAAATCTGATCTCTATGTTATTTAGTCCTAATTTTTTTTTGTCATTTTCATTTCATAAAATACAACATTTTTGTTGGAGATATGGAGTTCTTCAATTTTTTTTTTATTATTGTAGTAGTGTTTGATAAGAAGATCCTGTTGTCAGACAGATATCACAGAGATTGTGTGTCTTCATCAATTCAATAATGAGTTGAACTCAACCAAGGCCTTTATACTCATGTCTAAATAAAAGATATTGAACTTTAATGAATCAATTCAAAATAATGAACTTCAACTTCGTATTTTGTTCAAAATATAAAGACATCATATGATTCCATTTACTACTGGAGATTATAATGGAATCATCCATATCAATGCATGGTAGAATCTATTTATGTCAAATAGGGGTGAAAGGGTTAAAGTATATATAAATTTATGCATTGAAATTAAATCTCTTGTTACGAGAGTCATTGTTAGAAGCTTTGCCAACCAAATGTGCTTGATTCAGAAGTAAAGTTTGAAAGGTTGTCTGGCACCGGGAATTCACACACCATTTTGTTGAGTGAGGCGTGGGTGGGGGCTCAACAGGTAGGCATACCGCTGATGTCCTGTTGCTATCTTTAATTCTTTATCAGATAAAAATGTCTTATTTAATCAATTATGTGTATATAGAGAAGTATGTACAAAGATGTACAGTGACCAAATAAAATTGTGAAAAAGACTATTTCAGTGTCTTCAGTTTTTACCACAAATGCGATTTGTCTTCAGTTTTTACCACAGATGCGCTTGACAACAATTTCATTAAATAATAATGATAATAATTAGAGGTTCTTATACATATACTGCCTATATCTGTCACAACAAACATGTCATATCAAAGTGGTTCACAAATTATTATCTGTGGTTATAGGTCCATATAGAAACCAATATCTTCTCAACTTCCTCTGGATCTTACAACCGGTGCTCCCAGCTAGCATTCTACAATTTCTCTTCATTTTATACAACCAATAAACCTTACCACAGGAATATAATTTCACTGGCTTCAATTTTCCTTGAGTACCATTGACTGCAAGTCACAAACATCTACATTAAAGGTCCAATATACATCACTTTTTATACGCCCGTCAAAAATGACGGGATGGTATTATGGTATGGTGTTGTTTGTCCGTCCGTCCGTCCGTCCGTACGTACGTACATCCGTCGTAAACTTTTGTTTGTCCGGAGATCTCGTACAGTTTTCAAAGGATTTCTTTCAAACTTGCTAGGCTTAACCACCATAACATGAAGTTGTGTTTTCCTGAAAGACAATTTGATTGGAGAATATTCACTAGAGTTATGGCCCTTTGGGACGCAATTTCGGGCATTATTTAGAAAACGTCAGAACTTTTTTGTTTTCTTTAATTTCTCTGAAATTTGGTATGGTACTTCGAATATCTATAATATTTAATATATATTACGGGTTTTGTTGAGTAATTTCAACTTTTTGCGTAACAACATTTCATAGTTAGATATAGGCATTATGTAGAAAATGCATTTCTGTTGTAAACTGTTGTTTTATCCGGAGATCTTCTCCTACAGTTTTCAACTGATATCTTTCAAACTTGCTAAGCTTAATCATCATGACATGAGTTGTGTTTTCCTGAATAACAGTTTGTTTCAACAGTATTTACTAGAGTAATGGCCCTTTGGAACTCTGTATCTGATGCAATTTCAGACCATATGTAAAATATGTCAGAGGAATTGAAGAAAAAGCAAAAATGTTCTAAAATTTTGTATGGTACTTCGAATATCTATAATATATAACATAGGTTTTGTTGAGTTATTTCAACTTTTCGCGTAACAGCGTTGCATAATTGCAATTGCAAAATATAGGCTTTTTGTAGAAAATGCATTTCTGTTGTAAACTGTTAATTGTTTTGTCCGGAGATCTCCTTCTACAGTTTTCAACCGATATCTTTCAAACTTGCTAAGCTTAATCATCAGTTTGTTTCTACTATATTTACTAGAGTTATGGCCTTTGGAACTCTGTATCTGATGCAATTTCAGACCTTATGAAAAAAATTTCAGAACTTTTTTGCTTTTTCTTCAATTCCTCTAAAAATTTGTATTGTACTTCGAATAGCTATAATATTCAACAGATATTACGGGTTTTGTTGAGTTATTTCAACTTTTCGCGTCACAGCATCGCATAGTTGCAATTGCAACATATATGCATTTATATATAGAAAATGCATTTCTGTTGTAAATTGTTGTTTGTCCGGAGATCTTCTCCTACAATTTTCAATCGATAATTTCAAAAGTTGCTAGGTTTAATCATTATGATATGAAATGGAGTTTTCCTGAGTTTTTGAATAGTTATGTAGAAAGTTACTTCCAATAGGGTGCGGCGGGCGTATCATATGCCCCCGCTTGCGGTGCTCTTGTTTATTTATAAGTTAAGTTAAGATTAAATGATATCAGCAATATTCCAGAGTCCAGAGTTTCTTGTTAGTTACCGCTCAGGTTTACTTCGTTTTAGGCTTATTTTTGCATGGTTATCAACTGGATTTTTTTTCAGAATTTTTCAGAATCACGAAAATTTCCCTGAAGTTACGTAAATTGGGCCTTTAAGTAAGTAAGAGAATACCGAAGCGTTAACAAAATCACAATCCAAACTCAAAATTGATTTAACCAGGGGCAAAATATGAGCAAAGGAAATATTTACATGGACACCCTTGTAAAAGTACAAGAGAATAAGACCAGGTGTTCCGGAAGGGTAAGCGTCTTCTGCTTCATCGACGACACCCGCCATGTAAATATTTGTCACATCCAAGATATAAACATCAAGTTCTCAAAATGAGAACCGAGTATCATTGTCAATCACAACAAGTAAACACACTAATGAGCATACTCAAAAACGTCCATCTTCATATCACTTAAAGCTGACAGTGCAAGTTAAAAGCTTTGAATTAAGATTTGAAAAAAAAAATATTCAGAATGTGATTACTCGGAATACTTCCAAGGTGTTTCCTACATTGACCATGTGAGCCGTACAAAACGTAACGTGTACAGACTATCTGTATCTGTAAAAGAAGTGCTACAGTGAGAAGGCAGTGTCGGAATGAAACCGGTTTTGTAACTGTTGGTGCTTTTATACCCAAGGGTGCCTTTACACGTTTCCAAGCAAGGGTAAATAAAAAATGTCTGCCACTTCCTTGGTTACGAAAGCCGGAAGACCCATAGTCAATGTAGGGAACATCTCGGAAGTATTCTGAGTAATCACAATCTGAATATTTGTTTTCAAATCTTAATTGAAACTTGTACTGTCAGCTTTAAGATCACAGGGACCTGAGACTTTGTTACAACTGTTGCCACACACTGTTACATGTTGGGATCACAGGGACCTGCGAATTTATTACAATTGTATTGCCACTAACTGTTACATGTTGTGATCACAGGGACCTAAGACTTTGTTACAACTGTTGCCACACACTGTCACATGTTGGGATCACAGGGACCTGAGAATTTGTTACAACTCTATTGCCACTAACTGTCACATGTTTGGATCACAGGGACCTGCGAATTTGTTACAACTGTATTGCCACTTACTTACATATTGGGATCACAGGGGCCTGAGACTTTGTTACAACTGTATTGGCACTAACTGTTACATGTTGGGATCACAGGGACCTGAGCATTTGTTACAACTATATTGCCACTTACTTACATATTGGTATCACAGGGGCCTGAGACTTTATTAAAACTGTATTGGCACTAACTGTTACATGTTGGGATCACAGGGACCTGAGACTTTGTTACAACTGTTGCCACACACTGTTACATGTTGATCACAGGGACCTGAGAATTTGCTACAACTGTATTGCCACTTACTTACATATTGGGATCACAGGGACCTGAGAATTTGCTACAACTGTATTGCCACTTATACTTACATATTGGGATCATAGGGACCTGCGAATTTGTTACAACTGTATTGGCACTAACTGTTACATGTTGGGATCACAGGGACCTGAGACTTTGTTACAAATGTATTGTCACTAACTTACATGTTAAGATAACAGGGAGCCGATAATTTGTTACAATGGTATTGCCACTAACTTACATATTGGGATCACAGGGACCTGAGACTTTGTTACAACTGTTGCCACACACTGTCACATGTTGGGATCACAGGGACCTGAGACTTTGTTACAACTGTATTGTCACTAACTTACATATTAAGATAACAGGGACCTGCGAATTTGTTACAACTGTATTGTCACTAACTTATATATTGGGATCACAGGGACCTGCGAATTGGTTACAACTGTGTTGCCACTAACTTACATATTGAAATCACAGGGACCTGAGTTTTTATTACAACTGTATTGCCACTTACTTACATATTGGGATCACAGGGACCTGCAAATTTGTTACAACAGTATTGCCACTAACTGTTACATCAAGTTTACAGTAATAAAGGGTTTTAGAGCAGCTTAATTTTACACTTTGGGGGGATTTAGATCAATTTTTCGATTATTCGCTTTACCTGAAAAATTTCTATTTTACACTAAAGCCCTTAGTTTAGGTAAAAGATATATCTAACATATTCTCTTGCAGGCCCCTGTGGTAGACACAACTTTAATTAGGTCTTTCAGTGTTCTCCTTTTATTTAATTTTTCTTTAATCTTTTATTTATTTTGTTTAATTAATTTAATTTTGGTTTTCGCAATATGTTTGATAATTCTAAAATGCAAATAAATCTCATTGCAAACAAGAAATGGTAATTTTATGCATTTACAGAACTTCAATCTGTTTGACCAGCCATTCCTGATTGTCACTAAGCATATAGTGAGCAGAGTTATTTCATTTAGCTAAGGATGTATTCCCATAATAATTGGTAGAATTGAAAAAAAGGAACATATCAATTTTGTCAACAAACATAAAAACTGATAACCTCATTGTTATATAAATCCAAAAGTGGCTGAAAATTAAAGTTAAAGGGTGAAAATGAAGATTATCTCCCTTTCCTACATGTAAAAGATTTTTTTTTTTTCAGTTCTACCAATTAATGATCAAACTATACATTCTGCAGATCGTCTTTCATTTCAGATAGAAACTGTAAACATACCAGTACTTTATGTACATAATACATACTGAAGTACATACATTCCAGAACCAAACGGTAGAACCAGAATATACAGTTTTAGATCAGACAGGGTCTGGTTCCGAAAAGTTATGCTGTAACCAAAATTCATCAAATTCATTATCAAGTCGTTTATATTTAAGTACATGTTTACAGTTCCTTGCTGTTTAGTTAATTCTTCACATCACGACCACAAGACAAATAAATAAAGCTTCTCAAATTTATTGTGTAGCAAAAGAGAACAACAAAGGTAAATTTTAATGACGGAGGTATACAAATATGAACAACGAAATTAAAAATCATTTTGAAATATAAACAATTACAAATACTAGACATAAATTAAGTTACTTAACAGCTACTATCAGTGGTGGAAACCAGAGCACCTGGGGAAAAACCACCAACTACTATCGGATGTTCCTTATTTAAGTCGCTGCATAAATTTAGTGGTCATTTATGAACGATATGATTACAATAATGGCCTATTTTGAATTACAGCTGCAGAAAAAAAGCAAAAAATTCCATTAATTAGCAGTTTTCATAATAATTTACATATTTTGAATTATAGCGGGAGAAAAGTAACAAGAAACTCCCTAAAGCAGCAGTTTTCAATAATTTCCATATTTTGAATTAAACAATGTAGCTGGAGAAAAAATACAAAATAAAACATCTTGATGATAAAGATGCAGATTTCACAATGATTTCCATATTTGGAATTAGAGCTGGAGAAAAGTAACAAAAAAGTCCCTAAAGCAGCAGTTTTCAATGATTTACATATTTTGAATAATAGCGGGAGAAAAGTAACAAAAAACTCCATAAAGTAGCAGTTTTCACAGCATATTCCATATTTTAAATTAAAGCTGGAGAAAAAATACAAAATAAAACATCTTGATGATAAAGATGCAGATTTCACAATGATTTCCATATTTGGAATTATAGCTGGAGAAAAGTTACAAAAAACTCCACAAAGCAGCAGTTTTCAATGATTTTCATATTTTGAATTATAGCGGGAGAAAAGTAACAAAAAACTCCATAAAGTAGCAATTTTTACAATATTTTCATATTTTGAATTAAACAATGTAGCTGGAGAAAAAACACAAAATAAAACATCTTGATGATAAAGATGCAGATTTCACAATGATTTCCATGTTTGGAATTATAACTGGAGAAAAGTTACAAAAAACTCCCTAAAGCAGCAGTTTTCAATGATTTTCATATTTTGAATGATAGCGGGAGAAAAATAACAAAAAACTCCATAAAGTCGCAGTTTTTACAACAATTTCCATATTTTGAATTAAAGCTGGAGAAAAAATACAAAATAAAACATCTTGATGATAAAGATGCAGATTTCACAATGATTTCCATATTTGGAATTATAGCTGGAGAAAAGTTACAAAAAACTCCACAAAGCAGCAGTTTTCAATGATTTTCATATTTTGAATTATAGCGGGAGAAAAGTAACAAAAAACTCCATAAAGTAGCAATTTTTACAATATTTTCATATTTTGAATTAAACAATGTAGCTGGAGAAAAAATACAAAATAAAACATCTTGATGATAAAGATGCAGATTTCACAATGATTTCCATGTTTGGAATTATAACTGGAGAAAAGTTACAAAAAACTCCACAAAGCAGCAGTTTTCAATGATTTTCATATTTTGAATGATAGCGGGAGAAAAGAAACAAAAAAATCCATAAAGATGCAGATTTCACAATAATTTCTATATTTTGATAATAGCTGGAGAAAGGTAACAAAAAACTCCATAAAGTAGCAGTTTTCAATGATTTTCGTATTTTAATAATAGCTGGAGAAAAGTAACAAAAAACTCCATAAAGTAGCAGTTGTCACAATAATTTCCATATTTTAAATTAAAGCTGGAGAAAAACTACAAAATAAAACATCTTGATGATAAAGATGCAGATTTCACAATGATTTCAATATTTGGAATTATAGCCGGAGAAAAGTTACAAAAAACTCCCTAAAGCAGCAGTTTTCAATGATTTACATATTTTGAATAATAGCGGGAGAAAAGTAACAAAAAACTCCATAAAATAGCAGTTTTCCATAACATATTCCATATTTTGAATTAAACAATGTAGCTGGAGAAAAAATACAAAATAAAACATCTTGATGATAAAGATGAAGATTTCACAATGATTTCCATATTTGGAATTATAGCTGGAGAAAAGTATAAAAACAACTCCATAAAGTAGCAATTTTCACAATAATTTCCATATTTTTAATTAAACAATGTAGTTGGAGAAAAGTAATACAGACACTCATTAAGTAGCAGTTTTTATTCATACAATTTCAATATTTTGAAATATAGCTGGAAAAAAGTAACCATTTGAAAGAAAACTTGAAAAAGTGGCAGTTTTCATTATAACAATTTTAATATTTTGAATTATAGCTGGAGAAAAGTAGTCTTTAATTTATATTTGAGACGACAGTTAACATGACATATTTAAAGAAGTCCGGATAAGTTATTTGTGAAAAAAGGTTTTATTTAAATGAAATCCTACATCTGGAATGTGTGTGTGTCAATGTTTAGCCCAACAATAAAAATGTTTTAGGGGAGACAACCTAAGTATTCCAAAGCGACAATCAAAGTCAGGCCAAAGTTTTGTGAAACTTCTGACATTTTAAAATATGTGAAAATAAGAATACCAAGAAAAAATCTTTAAAGGAGCATATTAGACATATCCGATATAGTTTCCATTTCAATAATACAATATAGTTTCTGTTACAATGATACAATCATTAGTTCTGTAAAACTTACTATAATAAATGACAATACCAGCAAAAAGGAGAAAGAAATATTTTGATGATTTTATAGACAGTTTTATAAAAACACAGGAAAAAAAATCTCTCAAAAAAAGTGTCTCAATTTATTTTTTTGCAAAAAATTTATTCTGAAAGTATTGATTTAAAAACTTGAAAGATTAAGGCAGAGAGTCCCACTAAATATTTTGTATCTCCATGAAGAAGAGTTCTATTTTTTAGACATTTTCTGATAAGAATTTTCTTGCCTTGAAAGATTCTGACTGTAAATCATGAAGCTTTTCCACTACATAGCTATCACATAAGATATTCTGTAGCATTACTGAGACTTGATATAATCATTTTTATATCAATGAGCAAATAAATTACACAGGAAAATTATTCAATAATAAATATCTAGAAAAGTTAATGAACAAGCGCAAATGAAATGAATTTTACGAATACAAAGTGGTCTGTGGAATTTGAACTTTTCATAATTTAATTTTTAAAGAAAAATGACACAGTTTAAACATCCGAACAAAAATAAAGGAGCTTAAATTATAATGAAAATTGATTGCTAAAGCTAATAAGCTGATGAATTCCTAGGGGGGTGGTTCTAATGAACTCCTACAGGCATTGTTTTAATCAACTCTTACATGTATTGTTTTAATCAACTCTTACATGTATTGTTCTGATAAACTCTTACCTGTATTGTTTTATTCAATTTCTACAGGTATTGTTCTAATCAATTTCTACAGGTATTGTTCTAATCAATTTCTACAGGTATTGTTCTAATCAACTTCTACAGGTATTGTTCTAATCAACTTCTACAGGTATTGTTTCTAGTAACTCTTACAGGTATCTCTTTTTCATCCTCCATGCTCCAGGGATACATTTCACATCATCCATTATAGGGGCTATATTCACTTTCACTCTCTGTCACATTCAATTGAAACAGGTCATTGAAGATGTGCCTTTTCACATTCTTCAATATAGGGGCTATATTCATTTTCACTCTCTGTCACATCCTCATTAATACAGGTGATTGAAGATGTGCCATTTCACATCCTTCAATATAGGGGCTATATTCATTTTCACTCTCTGTCACATCCTCAATGATCCAGGTCATTGAAGATGTGCCTTTTCACATCCTTAAATATAGGGGCTATATTCATTTTCACTCGTCTGTCACATTCAATTGATACAGGTGATTGAAGATGTGCCTATTCACATCCTTCAATATAGGGGCTATATTCATTTTCACACTCTGTCACATCCTCATTGATAAAGGTCATTGAAGATGTGTCATTTCAAATCCTCCATTATAGGGCTATATTCACTTCCACTCTCTGTCACATCCTCAATGATCCAGGTCATTGAAGATGTGCCATTTTGCAACCTCCATTTTAGGGGCTATATTCACTTTCACTCGTCTGTCAAATTCAATTGATACAGGTCATTGAAGATGTGCCTATTCACATCCTTCAATATAGGGGCTATAGTCACTTCCACTCTCTGTCAAATTCAATTGATACAGGTCATTGAAGATGTGCCATTTCACATCCTTCAATATAGGGGCTATATTCATTTTCACTCTCTGTCACATCCTCAATGATCCAGGTCATTGAAGATGTGCCTTTTCACATCCTTAAATATAGGGGCTATATTCATTTTCACTCGTCTGTCACATTCAATTGATACAGGTGATTGAAGATGTGCCTATTCACATCCTTCAATATAGGGGCTATATTTATTTTCTCTCTCAATCACATCCTCAATGATCCAGGTCATTGAAGATGTGACATTTCAAACCCTCCATTATAGGGGCTATATTCACTTTCACTCGTCTGTCACATTCAATTGATACAGGTCATTGAAGATGTGCCTATTCACATCCTTCAATATAGGGCTATAGTCACTTCCACTCTCTGTCAAATTCAATTGATACAGGTCATTGAAGATGTGCCTATTCACATCCTTCAATATAGGGGCTATATTCACTTTCACTCTCTGTCAAATTCAATTGATACAGGTCATTGAAGATGTGCCTATTCACATCCTTCAATATAGGGGCTATATTCATTTTCACACTCTGTCACATTCTCATTGATAAAGGTCATTGAAGATGTGTCATTTCAAATCCTCCATTATAGGGCTATATTCACTTCCACTCTCTGTCACATCCTCAATGATCCAGGTCATTGAAGATGTGCCATTTTGCAAACTCCATTTTAGGGGCTATATTCACTTTCACTCGTCTGTCAAATTCAATTGATACAGGTCATTGAAGATGTGCCTATTCACATCCTTCAATATAGGGGCTATATTCACTTTCACTCTCTGTCAAATTCAATTGATACAGGTCATTGAAGATGTGCCTATTCACATCCTTCAATATAGGGGCTATATTCATTTTCACTCTTTGTCACATTCAATTCATACAGGTCATTGAAGATGTGACATTTCACATCCTCCATTATAGGGGTTATATTTACTTTCCCTCTCTGTAATATCTTCAATGATCTAGTTCATTGAGGATGTGACATTTCACTTTCTGCATACTCCAGGGCTACAGTCGTTTTCACTCTTTTTACATACTTAATAATCAGGGGCTATATTCACTTTCACTCTCTGTCACATCCTCAATGATCCAAGTCATTGAAGATGTGCCATTTTGCAACCTCCATTTTAGGGGCTATATTCACTTTCACTCGTCTGTCAAATTCAATTGATACAGGTCATTGAAGATGTGCCTATTCACATCCTTCAATTTAGGGGCTATATTCACTTTCACTCGTCTGTCAAATGCAATTGATACAGGTCATTGAAGATGTGCCTATTCACATCCTTCAATATAGGGGCTATATTCATTTTCACTCTCTGTCACATCCTCAATGATCCAGGTCATTGAAGATGTGACATTTCACATCCTTAAATATAGGGGCTATATTCATTTTCACTCGTCTGTCACATTCAATTGATACAGGTGATTGAAGATGTGCCTATTCACATCCTTCAATATAGGGGCTATATTTATTTTCTCTCTCAATCACATCCTCAATGATCCAGGTCATTGAAGATGTGACATTTCAAACCCTCCATTATAGGGGCTATATTCACTTTCACTCGTCTGTCACATTCAATTGATACAGGTCATTGAAGATGTGCCTATTCACATCCTTCAATATAGGGCTATAGTCACTTCCACTCTCTGTCAAATTCAATTGATACAGGTCATTGAAGATGTGCCTATTCACATCCTTCAATATAGGGGCTATATTCACTTTCACTCTCTGTCAAATTCAATTGATACAGGTCATTGAAGATGTGCCTATTCACATCCTTCAATATAGGGGCTATATTCATTTTCACACTCTGTCACATTCTCATTGATAAAGGTCATTGAAGATGTGTCATTTCAAATCCTCCATTATAGGGCTATATTCACTTCCACTCTCTGTCACATCCTCAATGATCCAGGTCATTGAAGATGTGCCATTTTGCAACCTCCATTTTAGGGGCTATATTCACTTTCACTCGTCTGTCAAATTCAATTGATACAGGTCATTGAAGATGTGCCTATTCACATCCTTCAATATAGGGGCTATATTCACTTTCACTCTCTGTCAAATTCAATTGATACAGGTCATTGAAGATGTGCCTATTCACATCCTTCAATATAGGGGCTATATTCATTTTCACTCTTTGTCACATTCAATTCATACAGGTCATTGAAGATGTGACATTTCACATCCTCCATTATAGGGGTTATATTTACTTTCCCTCTCTGTAATATCTTCAATGATCTAGTTCATTGAGGATGTGACATTTCACTTTCTGCATAATCCAGGGCTACAGTCGTTTTCACTCTTTTTACATACTTAATAATCAGGGGCTATATTCACTTTCACTCTCTGTCACATCCTCAATGATCCAAGTCATTGAAGATGTGCCATTTTGCAACCTCCATTTTAGGGGCTATATTCACTTTCACTCGTCTGTCAAATTCAATTGATACAGGTCATTGAAGATGTGCCTATTCACATCCTTCAATTTAGGGGCTATATTCACTTTCACTCGTCTGTCAAATGCAATTGATACAGGTCATTGAAGATGTGCCTATTCACATCCTTCAATATAGGGGCTATATTCATTTTCACTCTGTCACATCCTCATGATCCAGGTCATTGAAGATGTGACATTTCAAACCCTCCATTATAGGGGCTATATTCACTTTCACTCGTCTATCACATTCAATTGATACAGGTCATTGAAGATGTGCCTATTCACATCCTTCAATATAGGGGCTATATTTATTTTCACTCTCTGTCACATCCTCATTGATAAAGGTCATTGAAGATGTGTCATTTCAAATCCTCCATTATAGGGGCTATATTCACTTTCACTCTCTGTCACATCCTCAATGATCCAGGTCATTGAAGATGTGCCATTTTGCAACCTCCATTTTAGGGGCTATATTCACTTTCACTCGTCTGTCAAATTCAATTGATACAGGTCATTGAAGATGTGCCTATTCACATCCTTCAATATAGGGGCTATATTTATTTTCACTCTCTGTCACATCCTCATTGATAAAGGTCATTGAAGATGTGTCATTTCAAATCCTCCATTATAGGGGCTATATTCACTTCCACTCTCTGTCACATCCTCAATGATCCAGGTCATTGAAGATGTGCCATTTTGCAACCTCCATTTTAGGGGCTATATTCACTTTCACTCGTCTGTCAAATTCAATTGATACAGGTCATTGAAGATGTGCCTTTTCACATCCTTCAATATAGGGGCTATATTCATTTTCACTCTCTGTCAAATTCAATTGATACAGGTCATTGAAGATGTGCCTATTCACATCCTTCAATATAGGGGCTATATTCATTTTCACTCTCTGTCAAATTCAATTGATACAGGTCATTGAAGATGTGCCTTTTCACATCCTTCATTATAGGGGCTATATTCACTTTCACTCGTCTGTCACGTTCAATTGATCCAGGTCATTGAGGATGTGACATTTCACATCCTCCATTATAGGGGTTATATTTTCTTTCACTCTCTGTAATATCTTCAATGATCTAGTTCATTGAGGATGTGACATTTCACTTTCTGCATAATCCAGGGCTACAGTCGTTTTCACTCTTTGTACATACTTAATAATCAGGGGCTATATTCACTTTCACTCTCTGTCACATCCTCAATGATCCAAGTCATTGAAGATGTGCCATTTTGCAACCTCCATTTTAGGGGCTATATTCACTTTCACTCGTCTGTCAAATTCAATTGATACAGGTCATTGAAGATGTGCCTATTCACATCCTTCAATTTAGGGGCTATATTCACTTTCACTCGTCTGTCAAATTCAATTGATACAGGTCATTGAAGATGTGCCTATTCACATCCTTCAATATAGGGGCTATATTCATTTTCACTCTCTGTCACATCCTCAATGATCCAGGTCATTGAAGATGTGACATTTCAAACCCTCCATTATAGGGGCTATATTCACTTTCACTCGTCTATCACATTCAATTGATACAGGACATTGAAGATGTGCCTATTCACATCCTTCAATATAGGGGCTATATTATTTTCACTCTCTGTCACATCCTCATTGATAAAGGTCATTGAAGATGTGTCATTTCAAATCCTCCATTATAGGGGCTATATTTATTTTCACTCTCTGTCACATCCTCAATGATCCAGGTCATTGAAGATGTGACATTTCACACCCTCCATTATAGGGGCTATATTCACTTTCACTCGTCTGTCACGTTCAATTGATACAGGTCATTGAAGATGTGCCTTTTCATATCCTTCATTATAGGGGCTATATTCACTTTCACTCGTCTGTCACGTTCAATTGATCCAGGTCATTGAGGATGTGACATTTCACATCCTCCATTATAGGGGTTATATTTTCTTTCACTCTCTGTAATATCTTCAATGATCTAGTTCATTGAGGATGTGACATTTCACTTTCTGCATAATCCAGGGCTACAGTCGTTTTCACTCTTTTTACATACTTAATAATCAGGGGCTATATTCACTTATCTTCAATGATCTAGTTCATTGAGGATGTGACATTTCACATCCTCAATTATAGGGCTATATTCACTTTCACTCTCTGTGACATTCAATTGATACAGGTCATTGAAGATGTGCCATTTCACATCCTTCATTATAGGGTCTATATTAACTTTCACTCTCTGTCACATCCTCATTGATCCAGGTCATTGAAGATGTGACATTTCACACCCTCCATTATAGGGGCTATATTCACTTTCACTCGTCTGTCACGTTCAATTGATACAGGTCATTGAAGATGTGCCTATTCACATCCTTCAATATAGGGGCTATATTCACTTTTACTCGTCTGTCAAATTCAATTGATACAGGTCATTGAAGATGTGCCTATTCACATCCTTCAATATAGGGGCTATATTCATTTTCACTCTCTGTCACATCCTCATTGATAAAGGTCATTGAAGATGTGTCATTTCAAATCCTCCATTATAGGGGCTATATTCACTTCCACTCTCTGTCACATCCTCATTGATACAGGTCATAGAAGATGTTCAGTTTCACTTCCTCCATATATATTCCATGTCTATATTTTTTTTTCACTCTCTGTCACATCCTCAATTATCCGGGGCTATATTCACTTTCAATCTCTGTAACATCCTTAATGATCCAGGTCATTTTTCCCTTACAATTTTATTATTAGGATTTAATAGCACTATATTCACCATATGTCTGTATGAAAAGAAAATAAATAAAGACGTTCTGTAAAACTAAAATATTGTACTTTTTTTACTTTAACAAAGCTGTATATTTTTCAACTAATATTATACTATTCTAGTCTTTTTCAATATTGCTCTCCTTTTTTTGAAGAACAGTAACCTGTTCTAACTATCTCTTACAGAAATTTATATAAAAAAGATATCCTAACGTTTACTTATAACTGAAGATAGGGTGTTTCTATATAGCCGTTCATTAAATGGCAATATTTCCAGCATATAATAAAAAAAAAACAAAAAAACACAATTAATGAATATCGTAATATTAAGATAAAATGTCTTCGGGTGGCTTAAAAAACTATATCTGACATCTTGTGTATAGTTTTACAGAACATGCTACCATATTCCAATCGAAACATCCCTCAACTGCAGGTTCACTTTCCATATATGCCTAACCTTTTTAGCATTTTGTCGTTGTACAGGTGGAGAAATCTTGTACACACCAGGAATACAGGATTAGGTTTATTCTGTAAAATAATATAAAAAGGATCATAGAAACGAGTGTAAAAGATGTGCATTGATAAGGTTGCCTTACAAGCGTGAGCTGTAGGGAATTTCCCTTTAGCTCAGTCGGTAGAGCATTGGGCTGGAGAGCCAATGAACGCGGGTTCGAACCCCAGCGACGGCACTATCTTTATCACTTTTCCTCGTCCTATTACACCAGTGCTAAATATTAGCTGATGACAAGTCATTTTGTGTGCAGTACAAGGATCACATCTGCCTGAATATTTTGTTTTCATCCCATTACATTAAACAAGTTCATTATTCATAACCTGATCACAACCAAACTTTCTAATTTAAAAGTGTTTACAATACTGAGAGGTAAACATTTTTATTATTTCGTTCTTTGCTTAATCTATTCATTATGGTACAATATAATATATCAAGATGCATATTTGTATTGTTGCAATGCATTATTGAAACAAGATTCTACAAACATTTACCAAAAAGTAGTCTGGCAATATCCTAACAGATCTAGAGGAATTTCAGCATGTCTCAGTTTGGTGGCGGACAAGTCTTAGATCGATCAGGTTTCTTGCATGTTTGGATTTCCAGGCCGTCTATGATGTAATGCCGCCTAAAGTGTTATAATGGCCTCCAGACCACCAGGAAATCTACGTCCAACTAAGTCACGTCTGAAAAATACCAAATACGATATATATATATATATACATTTTGTATCTATAATATTGAGTTTTTAACGTATAGCCTGCATCTTTAACGCCGACTTCTGCGTTAACTGACCATACTGTTGTCCCAGTTATTTTTGGTTTCATTACGGTTTACTTTAGATATGACCAGGAGGAATATCAGATTATATCAAGATACTAAACTAGACCTACTAAAAGTTGGCACTGACGGACATAAGTTTGAGCATTATCAGCAAAGTTTAGAACTGTGTATTACATTAATCAATATACCTGTTCTTTCTTTGTTACTGGATATGTATCGTGGATCCGTCACCTGTGGACCATGGCCTTGATTTGTGCACTGATGAATTTTGTTTTCATCCTTGGTAGTCGGTTTTGGTTGGTTGAGTGAGTGGTGGTTGTTCTATACTCTTTGGATGGTCATTTGTTGTTGTTCTATACTCTTTGGGTGGTCATTGGTGGTTGTTCTATACTATTTGGGTGGTAATTCAATACTATTTGGGTGGTCATTTGTGGTTGTTCTATTACTCTTTGGGTGGTCATTTGTGGTTCTTTACTCTTTGGTTGGTCATTGGAGGTGGTTCTATACTCTTTGGGTTGTCATTTGTGGTTGTTCTATACTCTTTGGTTGGTCATTTGTGGTTGTTCTATACTCTTTGGTTGGTCATTGGAGGTTGTTCTATACTCTTTGGGTGGTCATTGGTGGTTGTTCTATACTATTTGGGTGGTAATTCAATACTATTTGGGTGGTCATTTGTGGTTGTTCTATACTCTTTGGGTGGTCATTTGTGGTTCTTTACTCTTTGGTTGGTCATTGGAGGTGGTTCTATACTCTTTGGGTGGTCATTTGTGGTTGTTCTATACTCTTTGGTTGGTCATTTGTGGTTGTTCTATACTCTTTGGTTGGTCATTGGAGGTTGTTCTATACTCTTTGGTTGGTCATTGGAGGTTGTTCTATACTTTTTAGCCGGTCATTGGTGGTTGTTGTACTCTTTGTGTGGTCATTTACTGGGGTCAGTTGATACAGTTTGGTTGATCGTTGATGGTCATTCTGTTCTCTTCAGCCGGTCATTTGTGGTCATTCTATAATGTTTGGGTGGTCATTGGTGATTGTTCTTTACTCTTTGGGTGGTCATTGATGGTTTTTCTATTCTCTTTGGGTGGTCATTGATGGTTGTTCTCTACTCTTTAGCCGGTCATTGGTGATTGGTCTATACTCTTTGGGAGGTCATTGGTGGTTGTTCTTTACTCTTTGGGTGGTCATTGATGGTTGTTCTCTACTCTTTAGCTGGTCATTGGTGGTTGTTTTATACCCTTTGGATGGTCTTTTTGGGTTGTTCTATACTTTTTAGCCGGTCATTGGTGATTGTTCTATAATACTCTTTGGGTGGTCATTGATGGTTGTTCTCTACTCTTTAGTCGGTCATTGGTGGTTTTTTCTATACTCTTTGAGTGGTCATTAGTAGTTGTTTTATGCACTTTGGGTGGTCATTGGAGGTTGTTCTATATTCTTTGGGTGGTTATTTAAGGTTGTTCTATCTTTTGGTGGCCATTGGTGGTTGTTCTCTACTCTTTTGGTGGTCATTGGTGATTGTTCTATAATACTCTTTGGGTGGTCATTGATGGTTGTTCTCTACTCTTTAGTTGGTCATTGGTGGTTTTTCTATACTCTTTGGGTGGTCATTAGTAGTTGTTTTATACTCTTTGGGTGGTCATTGGAGGTTGTTCTATATTTTGTGGGTGGCTATTTAAGGTTGTTCTATCTTTTGGTGGCCATTGGTCGTTGTTCTCTACTCTTAAGCCGGTCATTGGTGGTTGTTTTATACTCTTTGAGTGGTCATTTGTGGTTGTTCTATACTCTTTGGTTGGTCATTGGAGGTGGTTTTATACTCTTTGGCTGGTCATTTGTGGTTGTTCTATTATCTTTGGATGGTCATTGGAGGTTGTTCTATACTCTTTGTTTGGTTATTGGTGGTTGTTCTATACTCTTTGGGTGACCATTAATGGCTGTTCTATACTCTTTGGATGATCATTGGTGGTTGCTCTATAGTTTTTGGGTGGTCATCAGTGGTTGTTCTATACTCTTATGGTGGTCATTGGAGGTTGTTTTATACTCTTTGGGTGGCCATCTGTTGTTGTTCTATACTCTTTGGGTGACCATTGGTGGTTGTTCTATACTCTTTGGGTGACCATTGGTGGTTGCTCTATTATCTTTGGGTGGTCATTGGTGGTTGTTTTATACTCTTTGGGTGGTCATTGGAGGTTGTTTTATACTCTTTGGGTGGTCATTGGAGGTTGTTTTATACTCTTTGGGTGGTCATTTGCTGTTGTTCTATACTCTTTTGGTAGTCATTGGAGGTTGTTCTTTTCTCTTTGGTTGGTCATTGGTGGTTGTTGTCTACTCTTCGGGAGGTCATTGGTGGTGGTTTTATACTTTGGATGGTCATTGGTGGTTGTTCTATAATCTTTAGCCGGTCATTGGTGGTTGTTCTATACCCTTTGGTTGGTCATTTGTGGTTGTTCTATTCTCTTTGTTTGGTTATTGGTGGTTGTTCTATACTCTTTGGGTGACCATTAATGGCTGTTCTATACTCTTTGGATGATCATTGGTGGTTGCTCTATACTTTTTGGGTGGTCATCAGTGGTTGTTCTATACTCTTATGGTGGTCATTGGAGGTTGTTTTATACTCTTTGGGTGGCCATTTGTTGTTGTTCTATACTCTTTGGGTGGTCATTGGTGGTTGTTTTACACTCTTTGGGTGGTCATTTGTGGTTTTTTATACTATTTGGGTGGTCATTGGAGGTTGTTCTTTCTCTTTGGTTAATCATTGGTGGTTGTTCTCTACTCTTTGGGAGGTCATTGGTGGTTATTTTATACTTTGGATGGCCATTGGTGGTTGTTCTATAATCTTTAGTCGGTCATTGGTGGTTTTTTCTATACTCTTTGGGTGGTCATTAGTAGTTGTTTTATGCACTTTGGGTGGTCATTGGAGGTTGTTCTATATTCTTTGGGTGGTTATTAAGGTTGTTCTATCTTTTGGTGGCCATTGATGGTTGTTCTCTACTCTTTAGTCGGTCATTGGTGGTTTTTCTTTACTCTTTGGGTGGTCATTAGTAGTTGTTTTATACTCTTTGGGTGGTCATTGGAGGTTGTTCTATGTTCTTTGGGTGGCTATTTAAGGTTGTTCTATCTTTTGGTGGCCATTGGTCGTTGTTCTCTACTCTTAAGCCGGTCATTGGTGGTTGTTTTATACTCTTTGAGTGGTCATTTGTGGTTGTTCTATACTCTTTGGTTGGTCATTGGAGGTGGTTTTATACTCTTTGGGTGACCATTGGTGGTTGCTCTATACTCTTTGGGTGGTCATTGGTGGTTGCTTTGTACTCTTTGGGTGGTCATTGGTGGTTGTTTTATACTCTTTGGGTGGTCATTGGGGGTTGTTTTATACTCTTTGGGTGTTCATTTGATGTTGCTCTATACTCTTTGGGTGGTCATTGGTGGTTGTTGTACCTTTGGGTGGTCATTGGTGGTTGTTTTATACTCTTTGGCTGGTCATTTGTGGTTGTTCTATTATCTTTGGATGGTCATTGGAGGTTGTTCTATTCTCTTTGTTTGGTTATTGGTGGTTGTTCTATACTCTTTGGGTGACCATTGGTGTTTGCTCTATACTCTTTGGGTGGTCATTGGTGGTTGTTTTATACTCTTTGGGTGACCATTGGTGGTTGTTCTATACTCTTGGGGTGGTCATTGGTGGTTGCTCTATACTCTTTGGGTGGTCATTTGTTGTTGTTCTATACTCTTTGGGTGGTCATTGGTGGTTGTTTTACACTTTTTGGTGGTCATTTGTGGTTTTTTATACTATTTGGGTGGTCATTGGAGGTTGTTCTTTCTCTTTGGGAGGTTATTGGTGGTTATTTTATACTTTGGATGGTCATTGGTGGTTGTTTTATAATCTTTAGCCGGTCATTGGTGGTTGTTCTATACTCTTTGGGTGGTCATTGATGGTTGTTCTCTACTCTTTGGGAGGTCATTGGTGGTTATTTTATACTTTGGATGGTCATTGGTGGTTGTTCTATAATCTTTAGCCGGTCATTGGTAGTTGTTCTATACTCTTTGGGTGGTCATTGGTAGTTGTTCTATACTCTTTGGGTGGTCATTGGTAGTTGTTCTTTACGTTTTAGCCGGTCATTGTTGGTTGTTCTATACTCTTTGAGTGGTCATTGGTGATTGTTCTTCTCTCTTCGGGTGGTCATTGGTGGTTGGTTTATGCTCTTTGGTTGGTCATTGGTTGTTGTTCTATACGTTTTAGCTGGTTGTTTTTAATGGTTGTTCTAGTATCAAAATAATCATTACTGATTGTTCTATACTTTTGAGCCGGTCATTGGTGGTCATTCTTTACATTTTTGATGTTCATTGGTGGTTGTTCTGTACTTTTTAGCCGGCCATTGTTGACTGTTTTATATTATTTGAGTAGTGATTGGTGGTTGTTCTATTATCAATTGGTCGGTCTTGGTTGTTTTTTATACTCATTGATCGATCATTGGTGGTTGCGGTGGGGAGGTTGTTCTATACTATTTCGTTGGGCAATGGTGGTTTTTTCTTTTTTTTGTTTGGGATGGTCATTTTTCGATGTTCTATACTCTTTAGCCAGTCATTGGTAGTTGCTCTCTACTCTTTGGGTTGTTATTGTTGGTAATTCTGTACTTTTTAGTCGGTCATTGACGGTTGTTCTCTACTCTTTAGGTGGTCATACTATACTCTTTGCGTGGTCATTGGATGTTATTCTATACCCTTTGTGTAGACATTGATGGTTGTTCTATACTCTTTGTGTGGACATTGATGGTTGTTCTCTACTCTTTGTGTGATCATTGGAAGCTGTTCTCTACTCTTTATGTGGACATTGATGGTTGTTCTATACTCATAGGTGGTCATTGGAAGTTCTATACTTTTTGGCCGATCATTGATGGTTGTTCTCTACTCTTTGGGTGGTCATTGGAAGTTGTTCTATACTTTTTTGGCCGGTCATTGACGGTTGGTCTCTACTCTTTGGGTGATCATTGGAAGTTGTTCTATACTTTGAGGCCGGTCATTGACGGTTGGTCTCTACTCTTTGGGTGATAATTGGAGGTTGTTCTGTACTCTTTGGTCGGTCATTTGTGGTTTTTCTGTACTCTTTAGATGGACATTGATGATGGTTCTGTGCAAGATCATTTGTCTGTCGTTGGCGGTTGTTCAAGATTCTTTAGTCCGTCATTGGTCGTTGTTCTGCACAGCATTTCTGCATTCTGTTTGATCCTGTTAGAGATAACAAATACACTGTGGTTATTTCTGTTATACCCAAATGCCATTAATTTTGTATATGGTCGAACTTTGTTATCTCAAAAGTCGACAGGACCATAGGAAAACTAAGTTATCCGAGTATTCGGTTACAAGAGTTTATTAACATTTGCGCTGCAACCCACTATATGAACATTACCAGCAAAAATGCCTTTTATAAAAGTATGAAAGCAATGGTTCTCGAGACGTAGCACGTGATTTCATTATGACGTCATAGATCAAGCTTGTTAAACGAGAGTCTTGTCGCGCCGCTTCGAATAACATGGAGAATGCCCTTGCGTCAAACGCTCAAATGACTAATCATTATTATTGGCGCCAATTTTATTCAAGCTGGGCTGTTCCGCACATGTCGTTTAAATGACGACACATATACAAACGCAGGTAATAAACTATTAATTGGAAAAAAATATCAATAAAGTTAAGCAATTGTTCTATAGTAAAAATGTAAATAATTAAATGGATTGAAAGTCATTTTTTAACTTTCATAGTGCTATGAAAGTTAAAAAAATGACTTTCAATCCTTATTTGAATGCTAGTGTAAAGCTTGGGATTGATCGACAAAATACGTGGAATAATACGATTTGGCGATAACGAGGTTCTACTGCGCTATACATTAACAATCCATATTTATATATTGCTTTTAACAAAGGATTTTCTTCAGCCTTAACTAAGAAGAATATCCGATATATTAACATAATAAAAAGTTAGCAGATTTGTACCTAGGGACATAGGGTGTTCTTAAAATGATCTTATTTTAGAACTGATATTTAATGTAATATAAATTTTACCTGTGTTGTAAGGCATTGTTGTTGTCAACGCTGGAGTGGTACGCAATTCTGTCTGTAGTTACCGAATGTTCTGTAAATGGTTGTCATAGCAATGGTGGCCTTTCCTGTATTGATGTCCTCAAACAAATTGTTACCTCTATCAATTAACTTTTGGTCCGGCATTGACAATTGGCCCATCACCCCCCACAGGAGTCCTACGTGGTCATATCTGGTGTACGCTTTGCATCCTTTTTGATCCTGCCGAAGATATTAAACACATTTTTATATTTAAATGCCACTAAATACCTATATATACCAACACATATCACATGTTGTTCTGATTTATTACTTCAAAATACCAGATCGTGACATATAAATTGATGTTAAACTGCTTTTAACCAACCAACAAAAATAATACTTTTAATACTCATTATCAGAAAAACCTAGGACTATGATAGTAATGAAATATCAATAATACCTGTTTAATAATTAATCGGCGCTGTCAACGTTGGAACCCGACTTGTGTGTTCTATTCCATGGTCGCCATGGCTTGGATGGCGTTTCCTGGATCAGCGTCTTTAAGATTCATAAGTATGTGCTTAGGTCTGTTTTGTTTCATTATTTGGACTGTGATTTGTCAGATATTGCTTCAATGTTCTGGTCAACCAATGTTTGTATCATACACTTTAGTTGGTCATAAGAAGTTGACCCATATTTTTAGCCAGTCATTAGTTGTATACTCTTCTGGCGACCATAGGTGCTTGCTTTTATGCTCTTGGGTTGGACTTTGGTTGCCGTTTCATGCACTTTGGTTGTTTGCAATTCTTTACTATTTGGTTAGTCTTAGTTATTCTATACACTTGTCCGTCATAGATGGCTGTTCCATACTCTTTTGGTCTGACATTGGTGATTGTTCGATGCTCTTTCGTCTATCACTGGTGGTCGTTTTATACTTATAGGAAGTAACTGATAAAACGTTGTTAATTATTCCTCAATGTTTGGGCAAACATTAGTCTTTCAATCTGTTTTTTCACTTATTTTTACTTGTTCATATGTATCAAGTACAGTCTATTGAGGAATATCTACTCCTCCATCCCTGCTCCAGTACAGCCCAACAAGGAATCGGCTACGGACAGCTCCAGTACTGCCACACGAGGCCCGGTATTCCCAGGATCTGCAATGTTATTCTGACAGAGTGTAATTATTTTGAACGATTTGCAATGGTATCGATTTACCAAACCAATTTTTGGTAAAATCGGCGATACCTTACCGCCGCCACGTATAAAAACGATACCTTCAGACTATTGTCATCAGGCCGCGTACTGTTCATTACAAAGCACTTTTGCTAGTAATAACAGTAAATATGTTGTAAAAGAAGGACGGGAAATGGTGAGAAACCAACTCCAAGTCGGCCTATCCAAACACTATCATACCCCTCATGTCAATCAAATTATGAACGCTGCTGATTTCTCTCAAGTCAACCGCCCTGCATTCAACCTTTTTTTACATGTTTGCAAACAAGTAAATCCCAAAACAATCAGACACCAATGATTGTGAGGGATTTTCGTGAAGAAAACAATGCAAAGCCAGAGAGGAACACAGTTTGAAAGACCCGATCAAAGATCAACATTGTCCGTTTCTTCGATTACACGAGTGAGTTAGGTTTGAAAGCAGCCTAGTTGGAATTTAGATCCGACGCATTATCTATCCTTCATTCTTACAACATATTGAGAAAAAGAAAGAATATTACCGTTTTGCCGATGAAAATACCTGACCGCGCAGCGGTCAAGTGCTCCACATCCAGTACAGCGTTTGAGGTATGTCGGCAGCAACTCCTCTGCACCAGTACAGCCTATCGAGGTATCTCTCCTCCATCCCTGTTCCAGTACAGCCAAACTAGGAATCTGCTACGGACAGCTCCAGTACTGCCATACGAGGCCCGGTATTCCCAGGATCTGCAATGTTATTCTGACAGAGTGTAATTATTTTGAAAGATTTGCAATGGTATCGATTTACCAAACCAATTTTTGGTAAAATCGGCGATACCTTACCGCCGCCACGTATAAAAACGATACCTTCCGACTATTGTCATCAGGCCGCGAACTGTTTATTACAAAGCAATTTTGCTAGTAATAACAGTAAATATGTTGTAAAAGAAGGACTGGAAATGGTGAGAAACCAACTCCAAGTCGGCCTATCCAAACACTATCATACCCCTCATGTCAATCAAATTATGAACGCTGCTGATTTCTCTCAAGTCAACCGCCCTGCATTCAACCTTTTTTTTACATGTTTGCAAACAAGTAAATCCCAAAACAATCAGACACCAATGATTGTGAGGGATTTTCGTGAAGAAAACAATGCAAAGCCAGAGAGGAACACAGTTTGAAAGACCCGATCAAAGATCAACATTGTCCATTTCTTAGATTACACGAGTGAGTTAGGTTTGAAAGCAGCCTAGTTGGAATTTAGATCCGACGCATTATCTATCCTTCATTCTTACAACATATTGAGAAAAAGAAGGAATATTACCGTTCTGCCGATGAAAATACCTGACCGCGCAGCGGTCAAGTGCTCCACATCCAGTACAGCGTTTGAGGTATGTCGGCAGCAACTCCTCTGCACCAGTACAGCCTATCGAGGTATCTCTCCTCCATCCCTGTTCCAGTACAGCCAAACTAGGAATCTGCTACGGACAGCTCCAGTACTGCCATACGAGGCCCGGTATTCCCAGGATCTGCAATGTTATTCTGACAGAGTGTAATTATTTTGAAAGATTTGCAATGGTATCGATTTACCAAACCAATTTTTGATAAAATCGGCGATACCTTACCGCCGCCACGTATAAAAACGATACCTTCAGACTAATGTCATCAGGCCGCGAACTGTTCATTACAAAGCACTTCTGCTTGTAATAACAGTTAAAATGTTGTAGAAGAAGGACAGGAAATGGTGAGAAACCTAATCCAAGTCGGTCTTTCCAAACACTATCGTACTCCTCCTGTCAGTCAAATTATGAACGCTGCTGACTTCTCTCAAGTCAACCGCCCCGCATTCAATTCAAGTTTTACAGATCTTCAGAGGAAGAAAATTCGGCACCATCAAATACATCATTCTCGCCTCATGCATCGGTCGCGCATACCAAATGTACATCTGATGCAACGTGATACGCACACATGATTTGAGAAGGCATTGTTGTATTTGAATAGCAGATATTTCTTCATAAAGGTGTCTGTAATTATAGAAAGGAACACAGTTTGAAAGACCCGATCAAAGATCAACATTGTCCGTTTCTTCGACTGCAAGAGTGAGTTAGGTTTGAAAGCAGCCTAGTTGGAATTTGGATCCGACGCATTAGCTTTCCTTCATTCTTACAACATATTGAGAAAAAGAAAGAATATTACCGTTCTGCCGATGAAAATACCTGACCGCGCAGCGGTCAAGTGCTCCACATCCAGTACAGCGTTTGAGGTATGTCGGCAGCAACTCCTCTGCACCAGTACAGCCTATCGAGGTATCTCTCCTCCATCCCTGTTCCAGTACAGCCAAACTAGGAATCTGCTACGGACAGCTCCAGTACTGCCATACGAGGCCCGTTATTCCCAGGATCTGCAATGTTATTCTGACAGAGTGTAATTATTTTGAAAGATTTGCAATGGTATCGATTTACCAAACCAATTTTTGGTAAAATCGGCGATACCTTACCGCCGCCACGTATAAAAACGATACCTTCAGACTAATGTCATCGGGCCGCGAACTGTTCATTACAAAGCATTTCTGCTTGTAATAACAGTTAAAATGTTGTAGAAGAAGGACAGGAAATGGTGAGAAACCTAATCCAAGTCGGTCTTTCCAAACACTATTGTACTCCTCCTGTCAGTCAAATTATGAACGCTGCTGACTTCTCTCAAGTCAACCGCCCCGCATTCAACTCAAGTTTTACAGATCTTCAGAGGAAGAAAATTCGGCACCATCAAATACATCATTCTCGCCTCATGCATCGGTCGCGCATACCAAATGTACATCTGATGCAACTTGATATGCACACATGATTTGAGAAGGCAGTGTTGTATAAGAATAGCAGATATTTCTTCATAAAGGTGTCTGTAATTATAGAAAGGAACACAGTTTGAAAGACCCGATCAAAGATCAACATTGTCCGTTTCTTCGACTGCAAGAGTGAGTTAGGTTTGAAAGCAGCCTAGTTGGAATTTCGATCCGACGCATTATCTTTCCTTCATTCTTACAACATATTGAGAAAAAGAAAGAATATTACCGTTCTGCCGATGAAAATACCTGACCGCGCAGCGGTCAAGTGCTCCACATCCAGTACAGCGTTTGAGGTATGTCGGCAGCAACTCCTCTGCACCAGTACAGCCTATCGAGGTATCTCTCCTCCATCCCTGTTCCAGTACAGCCAAACTAGGAATCTGCTACGGACAGCTCCAGTACTGCCATACGAGGCCCGGTATTCCCAGGATCTGCAATGTTATTCTGACAGAGTGTAATTATTTTGAAAGATTTGCAATGGTATCGATTTACCAAACCAATTTTTGGTAAAATCGGCGATACCTTACCGCCGCCACGTATAAAAACGATACCTTCAGACTAATGTCATCAGGCCGCGAACTGTTCATTACAAAGCACTTCTGCTTGTAATAACAGTTAAAATGTTGTAGAAGAAGGACAGGAAATGGTGAGAAACCTAATCCAAGTCGGTCTATCCAAACACTATTATACCCCCCATGCCAATCAAATTATGAACGCTGCTGACTTCTCTCAAGTCAACCGCCCCGCATTCAACTCAAGTTTTACAGATCTTCAGAGGTAGAAAACCCCGCACCATCAAATGCAACATCATTCTCGCCACATGCGGGTGTATGGCATACCAAATGTACATTTGATGCAACTTGGTATGCCCACATGATTTGAGAAGGCAGTGTTGTATTTGAATAGCAGACATTTTCTTCATAAAGGTATCTGTAATAATAGAGAGGAACACAGTTTGAAAGACCCGATCAAAGATCAACATTGTCCATTTCTTCGACAGCAAGAGTGAGTTAGGTTTGGAAGCAGCCTAGTTGGAATTTGGATCCGACGCATTATCTTTCCTTCATTCTTACAACAGATTGAGAAAAAGAAAGAATATTACCGTTCTGCCGATGAAAATACCTGACCGCGCAGCGGTCAAGTGCTCCACATCCAGTACAGCGTTTGAGGTATGTCGGCAGCAACTCCTCTGCACCAGTACAGCCTATCGAGGTATCTCTCCTCCATCCCTGTTCCAGTACAGCCAAACTAGGAATCTGCTACGGACAGCTCCAGTACTGCCATACGAGGCCCGGTATTCCCAGGATCTGCAATGTTATTCTGACAGAGTGTAATTATTTTGAAAGATTTGCAATGGTATCGATTTACCAAACCAATTTTTGGTAAAATCGGCGATACCTTACCGCCGCCACGTATAAAAACGATACCTTCAGACTAATGTCATCGGGCCGCGTACTGTTCATTACAAAGCACTTCTGCTTGTAATAACAGTTAAAATGTTGTAGAAGAAGGACAGGAAATGGTGAGAAACCTAATCCAAGTCGGCCTATCCAAACACTATTATACCCCCCATGCCAATCAAATTATGAACGCTGCTGATTTCTCTCAAGTCAACCGCCCCGCATTCAACTCAAGTTTTACAGATCTTCAGAGGTAGAAAATCCCGCACCATCAAATGCAACATCATTCTCGCCACATGCGGGTGTATGGCATACCAAATGTACACTTGATGCAACTTGATATGCCCACATGATTTGAGAAGGCATTGTTGTATTTGAATAGCAGACATTTTCTTCATAAAGGTATCTGTAATAATAGAGAGGAACACAGTTTGAAAGACCCGATCAAAGCGCAACATTGTCCATTTCTTCGACTGCAAGAGTGAGTAAGGTTTGGAAGCAGCCTAGTTGGAATTTGGATCCGACGCATTAGCTTTCCTTCATTCTTACAACAGATTGAGAAAAAGAAAGAATATTACCGTTCTGCCGATGAAAATACCTGACCGCGCAGCGGTCAAGTGCTCCACATCCAGTACAGCGTTTGAGGTATGTCGGCAGCAACTCCTCTGCACCAGTACAGCCTATCGAGGTATCTCTCCTCCATCCCTGTTCCAGTACAGCCAAACTAGGAATCTGCTACGGACAGCTCCAGTACTGCTATACGAGGCCCGGTATTCCCAGGATCTGCAATGTTATTCTGACAGAGTGTAATTATTTTGAAAGATTTGCAATGGTATCGATTTACCAAACCAATTTTTGGTAAAATCGGCGATACCTTACCGCCGCCACGTATAAAAACGATACCTTCAGACTAATGTCATCGGGCCGCGTACTGTTCATTACAAAGCACTTCTGCTTGTAATAACAGTTAAAATGTTGTAGAAGAAGGACAGGAAATGGTGAGAAACCAAATCCAAGTCGGCCTATCCAAACACTATTATACCCCCCATGCCAATCAAATTATGAACGCTGCTGATTTCTCTCAAGTCAACCGCCCCGCATTCAACTCAAGTTTTACAGATCTTCAGAGGTAGAAAACCCCGCACCATCAAATGCAACATCATTCTCGCCACATGCGGGTGTATGGCATACCAAATGTACACTTGATGCAACTTGATATGCCCACATGATTTGAGAAGGCATTGTTGTATTTGAATAGCAGACATTTTCTTCATAAAGGTATCTGTAATAATAGAGAGGAACACAGTTTGAAAGACCCGATCAAAGATCAACATTGTCCATTTCTTCGACTGCAAGAGTGAGTAAGGTTTGGAAGCAGCCTAGTTGGAATTTGGATCCGACGCATTATCTTTCCTTCATTCTTACAACATATTGAGAAAAAGAAAGAATATTACCGTTCTGCTGATGAAAATACCTGACCACGCAGCGGTCAAGTGCTCCACATCCAGTACAGCGTTTGAGGTATGTCGGCAGCATCTCCTCTGCACCAGTACAGCCAATCGAGGTATCTCTCCTCCACCCCTGTTCCAGTACAGCCAAACTAGGAATCTGTTACGGACAGCTCCAGTTCTGTCCTACGAGGTCCGGTATTCCAAAGATCTGCAACATGTTTTTGACAGTGTTAACATGACTTGCTATAGTTTATTTACCAAACCAGTTTTTGCCCTGTCGGCCACATTGTTTCTGACGAGGCCGAAAATTAGACAGTGCACAATAAGGGACCAAGGGAAACCTACATATCAAATTTGAGAATTATCAATCCAGCACAATAATTGTTCAATGACGGGCGGTCAACGAACCAAAGACCACGGACACAGAGTGATTTGAACTGATGGTGGGTTAAAAATCTAAATAATAGACAAACGCCTTTAGTACATAAACAGAAGATATGAATTTGGAGTTGAAATTATATTGAAAAAGTAACCGCAACACATAAGGATTGTACCTCATTTTGACTGCGTATACGGTAGTATGCCCGCAGTTGGCAACGAACATATTTACTATGGAACGCGTTAACAATCCATATATTTACACCATTATTAATTTTCAAGTGATATACGAAGAAAGAAACAAACGAAGCGGGTTGCTAAGATGGTAACTACGATGGCCGTGGTTGCTAAGATAATATAGTCCCATTGGATTTCATCAATATATTGGTAGATTTAGATAATACACTATAAACAACACTATTTTTCTTCATAACATCATATGTAAATTTGGTATTAAATAATATTTCTAGCAAGTCGAATTTATTTCTTTATTTACAGCAGTCGTTATGTACACGCATTGACACAGTGTTCTGGTTGTGATGCGGTCCGAATTCAGACGTCACAACTGCAGGGCGCCGCCATGTTTGCGTTACCGTCAAATAATTTCGAATGCGCATCAGTTGGAATCAAAAGTTTTCTAGAAACTATTTATTGTTTAATCAAAAGAAATTGATTCCAAATATGTTTCATGTTTCAAAATCTTCTAGGAACCAAACAATGACCGACAGCGAATACTTATTTTTCTGAAGCGTGAACGACGCCATATTTGAACAAATATCAATCCGCCGAGCCTTTTTTCACTGCATATACGGTAATATATTCGCAGTCAGAGTTTATACTAAGCACAAGGGAGCGGTGTAAATATATTCATTTTAATGTCTATCAATTAATTACAAAGTATTGGAAATTAAGAACACCAGTAATGTAAACGCTTTCAAAACGCGGTATTTTCAATTTGTTATACACAAGACTTACACGTAAGTATATGTCTCGCATGCCCCGGCATGGAATGGCAAATCTGACCTTGATCTGTGGTTAATTGACCTTCACCTTAAACCTGGTGACTAGAGTTCAGTTGACTCATCATTTAATTCTGACCAACATTGCTTCATAATGTCATAACAAAATGAGAAAAGATACAAAATGTGACCTTTGACCTTTTATTTGGTGGCCACTTTTAATTTAAAAAAGTCAAATTAAAAGTAGTAAACTGTAAGTAACAAGAGATCCCAGAGGGATCTTGGCGCCCACCATTGACGATTTTTCATTCAATCTAAGATTTTTGATTTCCCTTCTTATTTTAACTTTCATTAATGTATTTAGTTTTAGTTCTATTAATTTCTTTTGAAAATAAAAGGTCTCTTGTCGGGAGTTTTGTTTTTCTGATCAGTACAAAATTCCAAATCGATCTTGTATTTCTTAAAAAAGAAAAACCTACTTATGAACTTTGAGGAAGATCCATCAAGAACTTTTCAGGGAAATAGTGATAACAAGCTTTAAATGGTAAAATCCATGATGGCCACCATTCAGCCATTTTTTTTCCAATCAGTGATAACAAAAATTGTTATTAGGATGGACGGAACGGACGAACGATGGACCACTGACGTGGGGCGATTTGAATTGCCCACCAGCATCAGACCTTTTAATTAATTAACAATTAAAGTTCAATTAAAAGTAATAAACTGTAAGTAAAGATCTAAATCAGAAATGTGTTGGGATGGTTATATTACACAGCTTATAATACTTTGTGAAAAATAGTGCACAATTAAGTGCTCAACAAAACCTTCAACATGGCGAAATTAATTAACGAAATCCATTAAAGAGTATTTTTTGTTGAATTATTAAACTTAAAGTGGAGCTAAATGCAATTAATTGTCAACTTTACATTGAAACCATGTACTAGGATGCTCTTGATTATATTTAACCATAAAGCAGGTTTGGTGATAATTAATTGAACAATTTGGAGTTCCTGAATATAGAATTTGAGAAGGATCAATCCAGTACTTCTCAAGAAATAGCAATCACAAACCATTAATGCAAAATCCAAGATGGCAATGCACAACTAAGGACAAATGAGAACATGTATATGAAATTGGAGAAGGATCCATCAAGTACTTTCCAAGAAACAGCGATCACAAGAATTGTTGAAGGATGGAAGGACGACGGAAGGACTACAGACGCAGGGTGATTTGAATAGTCCACCATCTGATGATGGTGGCCTAAAAACACTGGAAAAGTAATATCTATGCCTCGCTTTGCTTGGTTACAACATAATTTCCATGTCTTAAAGAAGAAAATTTCTAAATCAAGTAAAACCAGAGGCCCAGAGGGCCTGTATCGCTCACCTAGATACATTGGTGTATCTAGGTAATCATGATAAAATATTTTCTTTGTGGCATCCCTCAGCCCCCTTGGGGGTCAGTCCAACCATGAGTACA
Source organism: Mimachlamys varia (assembly GCA_947623455.1). NCBI lineage: Eukaryota > Metazoa > Mollusca > Bivalvia > Pectinida > Pectinidae > Mimachlamys > Mimachlamys varia. Next base: position 27,176,787 of record OX392544.1, read on the forward strand.
ATTTTGAATCCCCAACACCTAGGGATGCTTCCTACCAAATAAGGCTGATTTCCAATCAGTGGTTATGGAAAAGAATTCGTTTATATCAATATAGCTAAATAATTCTTTATGGCCCCACCCCTCAGCCCCCTGGGGGGTCAGTCCCACCATGAGTACAATTTTGAATCCTGAGCACCTAGGGATGCTCCTGCCAAATAAGGCTGATTTCCAATCAATGGTTATGGAGAAGAAGTCGATTAAACCAATATAGCTAAATAATCCTTTTTGGCCCCGCTCCTAAGCCCCCTGGGGGGTCAGTCCCACTATGAGTGCAATTTTGAATTCTGAGCACCTAGGGATGCTTCCTACCAAATAAGACTGATTTCCTATCAGTGGTTATGGAAAAGAATTCGTTTATATCAATATAGCTAAATAATTCTTTATGGCCCCACCCCTCAGCCCCCTGGGGGGTCAGTCCCATCATGAGTACAATTTTGAATCCTGAGCACCTAGGAATGCTCCTGCCAAATAAGGCTGATTTCCAATCAATGGTTATGGAGAAGAAGTCGATTAAACCAATATAGCTAAATAATCCTTTTTGGCCCCGCTCCTTAGCCCCCTGGGGGGTCAGTCCCACCATGAGTGCAATTTTGAATTCTGAGCACCTAGGGATGCTTCCTACCAAATAAGACTGATTTCCTATCAGTGGTTATGGAGAAGAAGTCGCTTAAACCAATGTAGCTAAATAAACATTTTTGGCCCCGCCCCTCAGTCGCCTAAGGGGTTTAGTCCCATCATTAGTACCATTTTGAATCCTGTGCACCTAGGGATACTTTCTGCCAAATAAGGCTGGTTTTCAATCAGTGGTTATGGAGAAGAAATCGCTAATATCAATTTAGCGAAATAATTCTTTATGGCCCCACCCCTCAGCCCCCTGGGAGGTCAGTCCTACCATGAGTTCAATTTGGAGTCATGAGCACTTGGGGATACTTTCTTCCAAATAAGTTTGACTTCCAATTGGTGGTTATGGAGAAGAAGTCGCTTAAACCAATATAGCTAAATAACCCTTTTTGACCCCGCCCCTCAGCCCCCTAGGGGGTCAGTCCCACCATTAGTACAATTTTGAATCCTGGGCACCTAAGGATGCTTCCTGCCAAATAAGGATAAGGTTGAATTCCTATTAGTGGTTAAGGCGAAGAAGTCGTTTAAAAAATTGTAGATGGATGACGGACGGACGGATGGACGGACGACAGACGCCACAGTTTGGTGTAAAACCTCACCTCAGTCCTTCGGACCAGGTGAGCTAATAATTTACTAGTAAAATAAATAATTTTACTATTGAGGATTATTGTCATCAAGTAGGGATGATTTCCTCATACAAGAGATCCCAGAGGGATCTTGGCGCCCACCATTGATGATTTTTCATTAGATCATTCTTAGAAAGATGGATCTTTTCCCTTAATTCGCATTTTTACTTTCTGATCAGTACCGAAGATTTTCCTTATTTTCATTTGTAAATTCTTCTCGTTTTAGAAATAAAAGATGGATATGAAATTTCATCAAGTACTTCAAGAAATAGTGATAACAAACTTTAAATGATAAAATCCAAGATGGCTGCTATTCAGCCATTTTGTTTTTCCAATCAGACCCAAAATCAACAGGGTACAACAAGGCATTAACATAAAAAATATGAGTAATTATATATAAAGAGCCATCAAGTACTTCAAGAAATACTGAAAACAAACTTTTATTTCAAAATCCAAGATGTCTTCCTTTCAGCGATTTTGTTTTTTCCAATCAGTCCTAAAATCAAAAGAGCACAACTAGGGACCAATGGGAACATACATATGAGTAGTATCCATCTGGTACTTCAAGAAATAGCGAAAACAATTAAGAATTGTTTAAGGACAGACAGACCACGGACGCAGAGCGATTTGCAATTTTCTATAACTTAATCCCGTTTAGGGCCCTACCTGACCCCTGGACTTCCACGTTACCATATTTCAGCCAATTAATGTATGAATTGCCAGTTTTTCTCAGGCCCCTTTGTCAGCCCCATCATTTGTATAAATTTGAATCCCAGCCCACCTAGGGATGCTACCACTGAAATATAAATGTCATATGTACATGGCTTAGATTCATAAGTCATTAATATGAATATTGCCAAATTGATCCCTTTTGGCCCTACCCCTCAGGCCCCAGGGGATCAGACCTATTATTTGTATAAATGTGAATCCCAGCTATCTAAGTAATGCAACCAATGAAATGACATACATTACTTTGATCCAGAGAAGTTGTTGTTTAATGGCAATTATATTGCCAAATTGATCCCTTTCCACGCCCCCCCCCCCCTTAGGCCCCTGTTGGGTCAGCACCATCATTTGTATAAAATTTAATCCCAGTCACATATGGATGCTTCCTACAAAATTCAATTAAATGCCATTGGACCAGGTAAGCTAAAAATTAAACCTAAAAACACCATTTTTCTTAATTTCACTGCATATAATTTTTCTGATGTATCCATACATGTATGATTGTTCTTAAATATGAACAAAATAACAGGTAAATGTAATCGGTTCTGTATCATAATTCCATGTCTTTGTTATGGAGCTATTTCTGCATGAATCTAGTTGCCTCACACCCTTACTAAACGTCAAAAAAGAAGTTTATAATTAGAAGCCCCATGGACCTTTTGGGAGTAGCCTGGAATGCTATACATCGCACATAGTTTGAATTAAATTAGGTTGTGGGCAGAATCCCATTGATCCTGAAAGATGTCCTTTATTGAATTATTTCCAATGAAAATTATTTTTCTATGAATTTTATATAACAGTGGCTCTCCCAACCAATCAACCAACTAATCAGTGGCCATGAAATGTCTCCCATTTTAGTTTTCACAAAATGAATACTGTCATTGCCTTTGTATATATATATACATACCAAATGTCATTGAAATAGGACAATATTTAAATTTCGACAAATCAGAAGCTTGTATTTGGCAGCCATCTTGGAATTGTTATGCCATATTTTTTGTTAATAATGATCCAGTGCTGTCACATTATCATCCCACCAAATTTCATCATAATTTGTAAAAGTAGAACAAAAATTATTACAGGATACATTTTCAGCCAATCAAAGGCTGTGGCGGCCATCTTGGATGCTAAATTTTTTCACAAAATGAATACTGCCAATGCCTTTGTATTGTTAGATTGTATGTACCAAATTTCATTTAAATCCGACAATATTCAAATTTCAACCAATCAGAGCCTTTATTTGGCAGCCATTTTGAATTATAATTCAACAATTCTTTATTTGTATTGTTTGCCGTCAAGTGATCATCTCTCCCATCAAGTTTTATCATAAAGTAGAATTTATTACAGGATAAGTTTTTAGCCAATCAGAGGCTGTGACAGCCATCATGGAAGCTAATATAATGATCCGTTAAAAAAAAGCAATTAAGGTGAACAAGACACAATGCTTATTCATATCATGCAGGCTAAGTTTGATGACAATTGCATAAGTAGTTATTTAAATAAGCTGGTTATTATTACCATGGGACGCGGACAAGACGGGTCTACTCTACTATATGCCCCTCATTTTATGGCAGGGGCGTAAAAAGGGGAGGGGGGGGGGGGCGCTCTATGCCAAGTATCGAAAATGTACTTCAGGGCCAACATCTCTATCTTGAACTAGCTATTTCAACAATAATTTTTAAGATTCGTTGTAAACTGGGCAAATGTGCATAGCCGGATAAAATTGTGTTCATTTTATCATATAAAAGGGGGACAACTCTCTACAAAGGGTCAAAAATGCAAAATCATTTCAGGGGACACATCTCCATATTGTAGTGTCTATTCTCACAAAATTATTACAAAAACAAACTGTTGTAAAATGGGCAAATGCAAAGCTGGACAAATTTTATTCATTTTTTCAAAAAAAAAAAAGGGATAACTTTGTGAAAAGGGTCAATAATGCAATATCACTTCAGGGGGCACATCTCCATATTGTATAGGCTTAAATAATCTCCTAAAAAAAATAATATCTGTCGAAAACTGAGCTCATGCATAGCTGGATGAAATTGTGTTCATTTTTTTACACAAAATGGGATAACTCCCTGTAAAGGGTACCAAACACAAAAATATTTCAGAGAGCACATCTCAATCCATTTTGAACTGGCAATTCCAACAATAACTTTTTAAAGATCCATTGTAAACTGAGCAAATGAATAGCTTTACAAAACTGTGTTCATTTTTTACATAAAAGGGGATAACTCCCTTTAAAGGGTAGAAAATACAAAGTTACTTCAGGAGGCACATCTCGTTATTGTACTGGCTATTCCCGCAAAATTTCGAAAAGCTCTGTTAAAAATTGAGCGATTATCCATAGCCAGACAAAGTCTGTCTATGGACAGAGTCGAGACGGACGGACAGACATGCAATTATCAACGGTGGCCACCGGCGTTGCCACAGGGAAAGCAAAACTCTGGTATGTTATTTACCTGTTCTAGCTGTTGCCTGGGAGCTTAGCCCCCTCTTGACTGTCTTAAATAATATGGTCACTGTAATACAGTTTACTGTATGTTGTAAAATTAACATAATCCCAATTAATATGATGCTTATTTACTTGTGTTTCGACAAGAGGGTTCCGTCTTTTTTCGACATTCTGTAATATGTATTGACCAATTGTACCAAATTGTGTGTGTGTGCGATGCAGAATCACACACATGAATGCACAATTTTTAAATTGCTGAGTTGTGTGCACCATATGCGAACGATGTGTGAACGGTGTGTGCACGATTTATGCACAATGTGCGCACGCAGGTTTTGGTGCATAATGTGCATTACCACAACTCTATGCTAATTTATTTGCAGTCAGAGTTGACTAAACTCACGAAGAGAGACATATAAATTTAACAAAAGGCCTAGAGGGCCTGTATAGCTCACCTGGATACATTGGTATCTAGGTAATCATGGTAAAATATTTTCCAAAAAGATCCCATTGACAGGGACACCCCAAAGACCAATTGATGAAACATATCAGTATAAACTGTTGTCTGATCCTTTTGTTTACAATAAAATTTGTTGAAATGAAATCAGTATAAATTAAAAGTTTGGTTAATTGGTTGGTATCTCATCTGTTTTCAAGTTCAACTGAGAAACTATGGGTGTACAGACCCCAACATCAACAAAATTGTGTTTGTCGCTTAATGCCCAGCAATTGCATATATAGTTTTCGGTTGGGGATCTCAACCGTTTAAAAGTAAATTATGATTCAGAAATTGATTCCGCAAGGGTGGGGTTCACCCTGGGACAAATCATAATATAAATATTTTTTTTTTATTATATACAACATTTGATATAGCGCCCTATCTACCTAACATAAGCCACTCTAAAGTGCTTTACAGTACATACATATACAATTCTTATACAATCAATACAATTAACACATACTGTTCTATCTTATACAATTCTGCGGATTTATCAGGCGCTAACTACTTGTCCTATACCACCTGGCTAATATCTCCCCATGTGTGTGTATGTATGTGTGCTGGAGAAAAAATATCATGATTGTGTTAGTCTCTTTATGCCAAGCAATGGTATTGTATTGTCAGGGTAAGCGAGTGAAACTTTAACTTGCCCCAATGGTCTTCTCACTTGCCCGAACCCCCCCCACCGAAAAAAAACAACTACACTGTTTAATGGCTAGAAGACTGCTGGAGTAAAATCAAATGTGAACTGTATTGTAACAAGAATTAAGCACAATTATATGTCTCGCCTTTCCCATTTGCCGATAATGTTAAACCCAACCTTAAAATTAGTATGAGAAAATACATACAGCAAGATGATATCAGTGACTTGGCCAGGTTTCTATTTAATTATATATTAATAACACTACAAATAGTGGATGCTATCGTAAATTCTCAAAATTCCCATGTTTTTGCCCCAAAACAGCAAAACATACAAATAAATGCCCTCGATAATCGATTATCGGTAACTGTTTTTAATTAGGTCCGACCACGTGTTAAATAAATTCCGGAAAGTCCGGATTCCGTCATATATTAGCAAATTAGTATAACCTTGTACAAAATGCTGCACCAACCATGATTACGTAAGGTAGCTACAACGCTTGAATGCAGGCATGGTTCAAGCGAGACATAACAAACAAAAGCGAAATGGATGTTTTATTTTGGTTTATTGAAGATAAAAGCAATTCATAACAACAGTACGTATCTGAATAACTTCAGCCATTCAAATTAGAAACATATGAAACGATCTATTTATAGCCAAATTTCACAATCGATCTTTAAAGTGCAAAATCGATTATCGAATCGATCTTGGGTCCAACTCGATTTAATCGATGTTTCCGGTTATCGGTACACCACTACTCTTCAGTATGATAATATTAATAACTACCCTAAGTTTCAATTGAATCCGATATCAGTAACACTATAAAAAGTGGACTTTAACAAATTCTCAAAATTCTAATGTTTTTGCCCCAAAATAGCAGAATTATAACCTGCAAATTAATTTTCCTCCAAATTTCAGTAAGATGTTCAGTATGATGATATTAGTAACTACCCTAGCTATGTTTCAACTGAATCCGATATCAGTAACACTATAAAAAGTGGACTTTAACAAATTCTCAAAATTCTAATGTTTTTGCCCCAAAACAGCAGAATTACAACCTGCAAATTAATCTTCCTCCAAATTTCAGTAAGATGTTCAGTATGATGATATTAGTAACTACCCTAGCTATGTTTCAACTGAATCCGATATCAGTAACACTATAAAAAGTGGACTTTAACACACATTCTCAAAATTTCTATGTTTTTGCCCAAAAACAGCAATTTAACCTGCAAAATGTTCTGTATGATAATATATCAGTAAATACCCAAAGTTTCAATTCAATCAGATATTAGTAACACTATAAAAAGTGGACTTTATCGCTAATTCTCAAAATCCCCATGTTTTTGCCCCAAAACAGCAGAACCTGCAAATCAATTTCCTCCAAATTTCAGTATGATGATATTAGTAGCTACTTTAAAGGCCCAATATACGTAACTTCAGGAATTTTTTTGTGATTCTGAAAAATTCTGAAAAAAAAATCCAGTTCATAACCATGCAAAAATAAGCCTAAACCGAAGTAAACCTGAGCGGTAACTAACAAGAAACTCCTGACAGAAAAATCCAAAGAACTGAAAATAATTCACTTCAACAACAAACCGAAGGTAGAAGACGGTTCAAAATGGACGCGTGTTTACAAATACCGAGTTTCAACTACTGCTGTACCGGTAACTGTATAAGAATTCGTCTTGAATATTGCTAATATCAGTTAATCTTAACTAAATCTATAAATTAAATAAGTTAATAGGCTTGATTTTCGCTTCAAGTTTTGCCGAAAGTTACGTATATTGGGCCTTTAAGTTTGAATTCGATCGGATATCAGACACAATATAAAAATTGGACTTCAATGCAAATTCTAAAAATTCCCATGTTTTTGGCCCAAAACACCAAAACCTGTAACACGATTTCTTTTAAATTGAGGTTAAGTATTTACCATGATGGTTTGAGTAATGTGACTATCTTTCAATGCAATTGGATAATTATATATAACACTGTGAAAAGTGGACTTTAAAGCAAATGTTGACTCCGCCGCCGAAAAAGTAACACCTAAGTCTCGCTTTCTCAACTATTTTAAAATCTAGATATGTTTTAAACAATTGACATATAATAGGATCTAAATAGTACACTTTTAAAATGTGTACGAAACGGACTGTTTGTACCAGCATTTCTTGAAGTGAAGTGATGTGTGTTAATTCTACATTCAGCCAAGAAATTGGGGGCTATTTTTCAAAACCATGGGCCAACATTTTGATAACTGCATGCATTTATTTTAACATTCCTTCACTCTTTGAATCATACCAGAGTAATTACTACTTTCTTAATACCCCACAAATACATGCACAGCTGTAGGTGACCTTGCAAAGTCACAGTACTTTCCCAGCTCTGATGCACACAAACATAATAATCTATCAATTTTAAATTTGTAATAGGTCTTTTGCCCTTTAATAATTAGCTGTGGTTATAAATGTATATATTATTCTGAACACTAATGAATCTTTTCTATTTTTAGTTACAAGTGTAGGGTCTGTTTGTAATCAATGTGCGATGGGAATATCGCAATATTTTGTGATTGAATGACTTGTGTATGTCAAATAAGTTTGGGGTAGCGAAAATGATAAGTAGTAATGGCTCCCTGAAAAATGATTCATTAATTTATTAAAATCGAAAACACATTTTCTACCTTGAAAGCAGTATTTTTTTTCTTCTGAAATGTCAAACAGAATTAATTCATGTTATTGTGGGTTAAAGTTTAAAATTTCAGCAACATATATATGCTGAAAAAGTAGTTCCCTGTCACTTATTAATTGGGAATTATTCAATAGAGTCAAACAAGCCAACTCAAAAAAACCTGTCCATTTGGATAATCTATAGTACAAGGGAGATAATCATGTAAGTTTTATCTGTTTATAGTACAAGGGAGGTAACATGCAAGTTTTATCTGTTTATAGTACCAGGGAGGTAACATGCAAGTTTTTGTTATACAAAAAACATTCCTTTTCAGACAAGAGGCCCACAGGTCTTGCACAATTCCCCTGGATACAGTTGTATCTCGGTAATCATGGCAAAATGATTCCCAAAAAGATCCCCAGCACAGAGACAGACACAAAGACCAATCCTTAATGTACAAGTGTAGCATATCTGTACGAAAGGTCGGTTGTTGGGGTAGGACCTCAACCATTTCCAAGGAGCAACTCAAACTAGGTCCCAAGGGGCATGGCTACAGTAACATCCCAGGGTCAATGCTAAAATTATGATCGTAGCCAGCATAGGATAAGCTAGGGATCTCGACCATGGCCATTTAAAGATACTTAGGATTCAGGGATCCAGTCTGCAAAGGATCAATTCTAATATTGTCTCATAAGCCTAGTATTTGTATACATGTAGGGGGGGGGGGGGCTACCCATGGAGATCAACCTTTTAATTTTTAAGTTAATTAAAGCAAAATAAGCCAAATTGCTATTTTGGGGGTGTGAGGTCAGCTTACCATTTGTACAATTATATTCCCTACTACCTAGGTATGTTCACAATCCGATATTGCCGATATCTATCTCTGGTATAGCTTTACTAAACAGATTTGCCCCATATCTCCTGGGGCGAGGTGGGGGGGGGGGGGGGGGGGGGGGAGTGCTCATCCTTACCATTTGGCAACTATAAATGCCACCTTACCTACAATGTATACATGCTTAATTTGATAGTGCCAATATCTATATCTCTTGTTTATCTTAACTACACAGATTTACCCCACCTCTCTGCCTCCTGAGAGAGAGAGAGAGGGGGGGGGGGTGGAGTCAGCCCCACCATTAAATTTAAATTTTTAAAACTTGTACAATTATAATCCCCACCACCTACTGTAGCATCCTGTGGTCAGTCCCACCATTTGTACAACAATTACATGTATAATCCCCACTACCTAGGTATGCATGCTTCCAGTGAAATATGGTTGGTATCAATTGCTTCATTCAAGAGAACAATCAAGTTTATAAAACCATTATAGCAAGGTAGCAGATTACAGAATACAGTGGACTCCACTTAATATCACCCCTGTCAATATAACATTCCTGCTTAAATCATGTTTTTCCAAAGCACAATTTTCCCCTCTATATAATTTATGTAATTTTATTTGGTTAATATCATTTATTTTGAGGTGAAGTCCTCTTAATATCATGTTTTTTTTAACCAATCACTTAAAATATCCAGAAAAAGATGTCATTTCCACCGATTTCAGATACAACTTATGCACAAAATGTTGCCTAGAAAATAAAAAATAACCTCAAAAATGATTTTGAATTGAAATAATGTTTTTTGTATATTGAAACATCTTCATATGTACATTGAATATTATAGCTTACTTTTAGTTCTGGAGATTGGAAATGCACTAGATTTAGTATGAAAACATATTTCCCTTAATGTCACATTCCTGTTAATATCATGTTTTTGTCTGACAAACGCAACATGATATAAAGAAGAATGCACTGTATTACATATTTCTGCAAAACAAAGGCCCTTATCCGGGATACATCAACACAGCGGTTGCAATATACAGTGCAATATATAGTGTATTAATCTATATTATTTTGCAAACAGCATTATATTTACCAACAATAGAAAGGAATGAGAAGTGTATAAACTTATATTTTCTATGTATGTCACTTGTGTGGAAACCATGGTTATATTACCACATCAAAAAATCCTAAAAAATACAAAAAAACACACTGTTTTATTCCCAAAATTTGACTCCCCGCAAATAGGATTTTTTTCTTAATTGCTATTTTAAACTGAAGATTACATACTTTGTTGCAGAGTTATCTGTGTCCCAACATAGGTCATTTTAGATTTTTCGCTATTTTCCCTCCTGTGCTGTTGTCAAAATTTCATTTCCTGTAAACTACAGCTAGCTTTTCATGTGTATAGACACCCCTTTCGGAAAGGCCAAAATTTTAATCTCTAACCAAATTTTTTTTTTTCTTTTATACAAATGTGATATCCACAAAGTTCACTTATTCATGCTAATGCCAATTTTACTCCTTATATTTTTTTTAGATTTTGATAAGCATAAGGGTTATTCATTGTACCAAAATATCACAGAATCCTTTTGTACACTGCTACCTACATATTTTTGTAAATAACTTTTTGGCATGCCCCTAAGCCCCTCCATTTGATGTTTGAGTCCCCAACTCCCTTGAATGCTTCGAATTACAACTTGTATCACTGATTTATAGAGCTTTATTCTATAAATATTCAACTGTAGTCAAATTGCACCCTTTTGGCCCCCAAACTCTAGTGATCAGCCTTTCCATTTGTATAATCTCAAGTCCTAACCTCCCTTGACTGCTTCAAACTTAGTATGACCAATATCCAGTAAATAGTTTTAGAGAAGGTGTTTTAGGAATATAATCAAATAACCACTTTCAGCCCCACCATTCATCCCCTGGAGGGTGAGCCCTAATATTTGTTCAATTTTGATTGCAATTGGTTTACATATAATGTCTAGCTCTAGAGAAGATTTTGATAAGAGAAAATTAGCCAAATAACTGTTTTTGACCACCCTTCAGCTCCCTGGGGGGTCACATAAACTAGCTACCAATGTACAAAAAATTGCTATCCATTGTTTGACGGACGGAGAAATTGTTGACGGCCGTTTCGGTATAGCATTAGCTCACATTGGTTTTTCAGACCATGTGAACTTAAATTCAAGCATACACAAAAAAAAACAAAGTTAATATTCACCAGAGGTATACGTACAAACGCACCCCATTCCATATACACTTATACAATTCGCACGTACACTTTGAAATACCAACTGTGCGTGCGTATGGAATGAACATACATGTATATGTAATAAACGTACAGAGTCGATTTCATTATAACAGCACATGTTACAAGTTTATGTAAAGGTTAACAAATAATCACTAAAGCTTATAGTAGCATATATAATATATGGAAGATAAAGAAAGAGACGGAAAATAGCTACAATGTTTTACCTTGTCCGCCCGGTCAGACAGCTTTCTCGTAATGGTGAGTGATCCAGACTCGCGCCAAAATGTGAAACGTGACAATTTGGAATCAATTTCATTGGCGGACGTGATCATGTGCCTAGGCTATATTCGTGCGCGTGATTTCTACTCATTACATATCTGAGACAAACAATTTATAATCAGAATTCATATCAAATTACGATATTTTAGCATGCATTCACAAAACTATCTGAATAAATTGTATTACGTTGCAATTCTCATTTCAAGTGGCGTGAGTTGTAACGAACATTATTACATCTTGACATGGGAACTCTTTGGTGTCGTACAGGTGTATAGACATTGCGCTTCCGCCAAATCGCACGTGATCGCGTCGTGTACTGGCCATAGACGAGTAAAGGAATAAGTTGAATATCAGCAGAGAACAATGTATCCACAATATAATATTATATTAAACATTAATTACATGATAAATTAGCACAGCTTGTCATTGAATACGAATGTCTAGATGCTGTGAACGGTAACACATTAAATAAATTATATAAAAAAAATAATGTTTCAGTGTGACACAAATGCCTCCATTGAAAATAAAACTATATTTTCTGTGATTTCTTTTAAAATTGACAAGGCTCTCCAATGTCAGTATTATTTGTTTTTCTTCTTTTTAGTGTGTGTGTAAGGGTGGATGTGTACGTGTGTGTGTGAAAATCATGCAACCCTTACTTAATCAGAACTCGACCTGCATCGTATCATCATACACCTGCATACCAAATTACAGTTCTTTAATTTCATGACGGGGACATAAAAAAGTCCCTGATAAAAAGTTTGTCATTATAGAATTACATACATACTTGCTTTATATTTCATTTCTAAAACTCGCGTACCGCCTAACTCCTTGCTAATTCAGAATTTGCAGTCTATCGACGTATCACTGTTGATTTTATTATTAAATATCCACAACAAATTTCTCTTATAGCGACGTATATTGGCTTCATTTTCCTCATGTTTCTCGCAAACTTTGAGACTTCTATAGGCGGAGGTACAAAATATATCGCATAACTAATGTCTACCCCCCCCCCCCCCTTTGTTTCCCTTAAGCTAAGTGAAAACTCCATGTTAACTAAATGTTTTTATTTCCTTTTATCTTATGCCAACGCACTGAAAAACGTACAAAAAAACACCCTGTTATATATTTTAATCAACGCGATCTCCACCATCCTCGATATCCAGGGGTTTTACTTGTACGCTTTAGATCTCTACACCACTTGAATATGTCCTGGCAAATCTGACACGCTCAGGTGGAAAAAAAAACCGGACCCATCGCTAGGCTGCATGCCTGTCCTTTGGGGATTACAAAGAAGCCTTAACTGACTTAAAAGCCTGTCAATTTTTACCGTTATGTCACCACGAGATTCTTTTGAAATGTACACCAAAGGACCGAACCAGTCTACTTGTCTCATTAAACGGAGTTTTCAGTTTTGCAGTGACATATTCCAGGAGTGAAGGTGATCGTAACCCCTGGATTTCGAGGATGGATCTCCACATGATCCATAATTATCAGCTTTTTCATTGCGGATCATCACCAGAAGAGAACTTCCGTGAAATTTGAAGATAACAGTGCTATGGATGTTTGTTACATGTCTGTACGTCTATTACATGTCGGTATGTCTGTTACATGTCTGCACGCCTGTTACATGTCGGTATGTCTGTTATATGTCTGTATGTCTGTTATATGTCTGTATGTCTGTTAAATGTATGTACGACTGTTATATGTATGTACGTCTGTTGCATGTCTGTACATCTGCTACATGTCTGTACGTCTGTTACATATTTGGACGTCTATTACATGTCTGTGCGTCTGTTACATGTCTGTACGTCTGTTATATGTCTACACGCCTGTTACATGTCAGTATGTCTGTTACTTGTCTGTACGTCTGTTATATGTATTTATGTTTGTTGCATGTATGTACGTCTGGTACATGACTATTCGACTGTTATATGTCTGTAACATGACTGTACGACTGTTATATGTCTGTTACATGACTGTACGCCTGGTATATGTATGTACGTCTGTTACATGTCTGTACGTCTGTTATATGACTGTACGTCTGTTACATGTCTGTTAAATGTGTATTACATGACTGTACGTCTGTTACATGACTGTACGTATGCTACATGTCTGTACGTCTGTTATTTGTCTGTACGCCTGTTACATATTTATATGTCTGTTACATGCCTGTACGTCTGTTACATGCTATATGTCTGTACGTCTGTAACATGACTCTACGTCTGTTACATGTCTGTTAAATGACTATTACATGTCTGTACGTCTTATACATGACTGTACGTATGTTACATGTCTGTACACGTCTGTTATTTGTCTATAAATTTGTATGTCTGTTGAGCCGTGGTCCCAACCCGCCGTACTTGCAAGTGCGTGCTGTCTACTTGCAAAAACGTGGGCAAAATTTGGGGATCCGTACGTGGTGAGTACCGCCTCAGTACGGATTTGGGAGCATGCAGTCACGCCGTAGCACTTTAAGTGCATGAGGAACTTTCGCTGCGTGCGGGATGCGGTCGGGCTACGGATTCACCCAAGTACGGGTGACGCCCGTGTCTTCTACAGCCAATGAGCGCACAACGCACTGACTCCGTAGCACGTGCGTGCTGCGCACTTGATAAGTGCGTGGTCTGTGCTTACCCGGCAGTTCCCCAGTTCTACTGTCCAATGTGCACACAGAACTGACGTGGACCGTACCGAGTAAGCACGTGCTCCGCACGTACAACGCCAAATGGTTACAAAAACCTCCCAACCAGCCCCAAAAAATAAATCCGTAATTTTTGCAAATTTATTATAACCATTTGTTAAAAAAGACCGGGTTTTTTGGAGGGGCTTTGAAAGTAAGAGGTGAGACCGGAACCATTCTGGTATATAATATTAAACTTAAGGTTGATTTTGAATAAGAACAAAAAAAAACCATTTTATTATATGTTTGACACAATAAACTTCTACATGTTTATTCACACATGAATACATAAAATTAAATCATGAGTTCATAAAATGACCCCAGAGTTCATTAAAATCACGAGTGTCTGTAGAGTTCATAAAATAAATCATGAGTATCAAGACATTTGGCGGAAAAACTCACGTTCGTCGCACTTCCACGTACTTACAACATGCGAGTGAGTAATGACACAGTACGTGAGCAGCACGTGTAAGTACGGCTTCCGTACGATAACGTGGCAATCGCACGGAGATCGTACGTTGTTAGCAAGTTGTAAGCACGTACAACTCACTTACCATGTGTACAACGTACGATGCACGCAACCGCTCACAGCCAGGCGTGGCGTGCGGGCACGTACTTACACCTTGCGCCACCGTGCGAGTGACGTGCGTTGACGTACTCTCTCCCTGCTCTTGCCACTCCCTACCCACGTTTTCAGAAAAACGTAGCGGCTGTGGCCTCCCCAAAAACGTACGGACAAAAAACACGCACGGTGGGTTGTGACCGAGCCTTTACATGACTGTAGGTCTGTTACATGTTTGTGCGTCTGTTACATGCCTGTACGTCTGTTTTAATAATTACGAATATATGACATGTCTGTACACCTGTTACATGTCAGTATGTCTGTTACATGAATGTTCGTCTGTTCGTCTGTTATATGTCTGCACAACTGTTACATGTTTATACGTCTGTTACATGACTGTACGTCTGTTACATGTCTGTACGTCTGTTACATGTCTGTACGACTGTTCGTCTGTTATATGTCTGCACAACTGTTACATGTCTATACGCCTAATACATGAGTGTACGACTGCGTCTGTACGTCTTTTAAATGTATGTACGACTGGTTCATGTCTGTACGTCTGTTACATGTCTGTATGTCTGTTATATGTCTGTACGACTGCTACATATTTGGACGTCTATTATATGTCCGTACGCCTGTTACATCTATGTACGTCTGTTATATGTCTGCACGCCTGTTACATGTCAGTCTGTCAGTTACATGTCTGTATGTCTTCTATATGTATTTATGTCTGTTGCATGTCTGTACGTATGTTACATGACTGTACGACTGTTATATGCCTGTACGTCTGTTACATGACTGTACGCCTGGTATATGTATGTACGTCTGTTACATGTCTGTACATCTGTAACATGTCTGTACGACTGCTACATATTTGGACGTCTATTATATGTCTGTACGCCTGTTACATCTCTGTACGTCTGTTATATTTATGTCTGCACGCCTGTTACATGTCAGTATGTCAGTTACATGTCTGTACATCTGCTATATGTATTTATGTCTGTCGCATGTCTGTACGTATGTTACATGACTGTTCGACTGTTATATGCCTGTACGTCTGTTACACGACTGTATGTCTGGTATATGTATGTACGTCTGTTATTTGTCTGTACGTCTGTAACATGTCTGTACGTCTGTTACATGACTGTACGACTGTTATATGCCTGTACGTCTGTTACACGACTGTACGTCTGTTACATGTCTGTACGTCTGTTATATGTCTGTACTTCTGTTACATGACTGTATGTCTGTTACATGACTGTACGACTGTTACATGTCAGTATGTCTGTTACATGACTGTACGTCTGTTACATGACTGTATGTCTGTTACATGTCTGTACACCTGTTACATGTCAGTATGTCTGTTACATGACTGTACGTCTGTTATATGTCTGTGCGTCTGTTACATGTCTGTACGACTGTTACATGTATGTTCGTCTGTTACATGTCGGTACGACTGTTACATGTATGTTCGTCTGTTACATGTCTGTATGTCTGTTACATGTCTGTATGTCTGTTACATGTCTGTAAATCTGTTATATGTATGTAAGTCTGTTACATGTCTGTACGTCTGTTACATGACTGTACGTCTGTTACATGACTGTACGTCTATTACATGTCTGTACGTCTGTTACATGTCTGTACGTCTGTTACATGTCTGTACGTCTGTTACATGTCTGTAAATCTGTTATATGTATGTACGTCTGTTAATGTCTGTTCGTTTGTTATATGTCTACACAACTGTTAAATGTCGGTATGACTGTTACATGTCTGTACGCCTGCTACATGACTGTACGACTGCTATACGTGGGGTGTTCCATAAATAATGTCATCTGTGCTTTATTTCGCGGAAATCGTGCAATTCATGCACAAAACCACCGCGAGGTGTGTGACATTTATGGGGAGGGCCAAACGTCTGTTACATGTTTTATGTCTGTTACACGACTGTACGTCTGTTTTAATAATTACGTATATATATGACATGTCTATTCACCTGTTACATGTTTGTATGTCTGTTATATGACTGTACGTCTGTTACATGACTGTACGTCTGTTACATGTCTGTACGTCTGTTACATGTCTGTACGTCTGTTACATGACTGTACGTCTGTTACATGTCTGTACGTCTGTTACATGTCTGTACGTCTGTTACATGACTGTACGACTGTTATATGGTTGTTACATGACTGTACGACTGTTTTAATAATTACGTATATATGACATGTCTGTACACCTGTTACATGTCAGTCTGTCTGTTACATGTATGTTCGTCTGTTCGTCTGTTATATGTATGTATGCTGTTACATGTTTATACGTCTGTTACATGACTGCACAACTGTTACATGTCTATACGCCTAATACATGAGTGTACGACTGCGTCTGTACGTCTTTTAAATGTATGTACGACTGGTTCATGTCTGTACATCTGTTACATGTCTGTACGACTGCTACATATTTGGACGTCTATTATATGTCTGTACGCCTGTTACATCTTTGTACGTCTGTTATATGTCTGCACGCCTGTTATATGTCAGTATGTCAGTTACATGTCTGTACATCTGCTATATGTATTTATGTCTGTCGCATGTCTGTACGTATGTTACATGACTGTACGACTGTTATATGCCTGTACGTCTGTTACACGACTGTACGTCTGTTACATGTCTGTACGTCTGTTATATGTCTGTACTTCTGTTACATGACTGTACGTCTGTTACATGACTGTACTTCTGTTCCATGTCTGTACGTCTGTTATTTGTCTGTACGTCTGTTACATGACTGTATGTCTGTTACATGACTATACGACTGTTACATGTCAGTATGTCTGTTACATGACTGTACGTCTGTTACATGACTGTATGTCTGTTACATGTCTGTACACCTGTTACATGTCAGTATGTCTGTTACATGACTGTACGTCTGTTATATGTCTGTACGTCTGTTACATGTCTGTACGACTGTTACATGTATGTTCGTCTGTTACATGTCGGTACGACTGTTACATGTATGTTCGTCTGTTACATGTCTGTATGTCTGTTACATGTCTGTATGTCTGTTACATGTCTGTAAATCTGTCATATGTATGTATGTCTGTTACATGTCTGTACGTCTGTTACATGACTGTACGTCTGTTACATGACTGTACGTCTATTACATGTCTGTACGTCTGTTACATGTCTGTACGTCTGTTACATGTCTGTAAATCTGTTATATGTATGTACGTCTGTTACATGTCTGTTCGTTTGTTATATGTCTACACAACTGTTAAATGTCGGTATGACTGTTACATGTCTGTACGCCTGCTACATGACTGTACGACTGCTATACGTGGGGTGTTCCATAAATAATGTCATCTGTGCTTTATTTCGCGGAAATCGTGCAATTCATGCACAAAACCACCGCGAGGTGTGTGACATTTATGGGGAGGGCCAAACGTCAGTTACATGTTTTATGTCTGTTACACGACTGTACGTCTGTTTTAATAATTACGTATATATATGACATGTCTATTCACCTGTTACATGTTTGTATGTCTGTTACACGACTGTACGTCTGTTGCATGTCTGTACGTCTGTTACATGTCTGTACGTCTGTTACATGACTGTACGACTGTTTTAATAATTACGTATATATGACATGTCTGTACACCTGTTACATGTCAGTCTGTCTGTTACATGTATGTTCGTCTGTTATATGTCTGCCCAACTGTTACATGTTTATACGTCTGTTACATGACTGTACGTCTGTTACATGTCTGTACGTCTGTTACATGTCTGTAAGACTGTTCGTCTGTTATATGTCTGCACAACTGTTACATGTCTATACGCCTCATACATGACTGTACGACTGCGTCTGTACGTCTTTTAAATGTATGTACGACTGGTTCATGTCTGTATGTCTGTTATATGTCTGTACGACTGCTACATATTTGGACGTCTATTATATGTCTGTACGCCTGTTACATCTCTGTACGTCTGTTATATGTCTGCACGCCTGTTACATGTCAGTCTGTCAGTTACATGTCTGTATGTCTTCTATATGTATTTATGTCTGTTGCATGTCTGTACGTATGTTACATGACTGTACGACTGTTATATGCCTGTACGTCTAATACATTACTGTACGTCTGGTATATGTATGTACGTCTGTTACATGTCTGTACATCTGTAACATGTCTGTACGACTGCTACATATTTGGACGTCTATTATATGTCTGTGCGCCTGTTACATCTCTGTACGTCTGTTATATGTCTGCACGCCTGTTACATGTCAGTATGTCAGTTACATGTCTGTACATCTGCTATATGTATTTATGTCTGTCGCATGTCTGTACGAATGTTACATGACTGTACGACTGTTATATGCCTGTACGTCTGTTACATGACTGTACGTCTGGTATATGTATGTACGTCTGTTACATGTCTGTACGTTTGTTACATGTCTGTTAAATGTGTATTACATGATTGTACGTCTGTTACATGACTGTACTTCTGTTAAATGTCTGTACGTCTGTTATTTGTCAGTATGTCTGTTACATGACTGTACGTCTGTTACATGTCTGTACACCTGTTATATGTCAGTATGTCTGTTACATGACTGTACGTCTGTTACATGTATGTTCGTCTGTTACATGTCGGTACGACTGTTACATGTATGTTCGTCTGTTACATGTCTGTATGTCTGTTACATGTCTGTAAATCTGTTATATATATGTATGTCTGTTACATGTCTGTACGTCTGTTACATGACTGTACGACTGTTACATGTATGTTCGTTTGTTACATGTCTGTATGTCTGTTACATGTCTGTAAATCTGTTATATATATGTATGTCTGTTACATGTCTGTACGTCTGTTACATGACTGTACGACTGTTACATGTATATTCGTCTGTTACATGTCTGTATGTCTGTTACATGTATGTTCGTCTGTTACATGTCTGTATGTCTGTTACATGTCTGTATGTCTGTTACATGTCTGTAAATCTGTTATATATATGTATGTCTGTTACATGTCTGTACGTCTGTTATTTGTCTGTACGTCTGTTACATGTCTGTACGTCTGTTACATGACTGTACGTCTGTTACATGACTGTACGTCTGTTACATGACTGTACTTCTGTTACATGTCTGTACGTCTGTTACATGACTGTACTTCTGTTACATGTCTGTACGTCTGTTATATATATGTACGTCTGTTACATGTCTGTTATATATATGTACGTCTGTTACATGTCTGTTATATGTTTGTACGTCTGTTACATGACTGTACGACTGTTATATGTCTGTACGTCTCTTACATGACTGTACGTCTGTTACATGTCTGTACGTCTGTTATATGTCTGTACTTCTGTTACATGACTGTACGTCTGTTATATATATGTACGTCTGTTACATGACTGAACGTGTGTTATATATATGTACGTGTGTTATATATATGTACGTCTGTTACATGACTGTACGTCTGTTATATATATGTACGTCTGTTACATGTCTGTTATACGTCTGTTACATGACTGTAGGTCTGTTATATATATGTACGTCTGTTACATGTCTGTAAAAGTTACGTCAGTTACATTTTACATGTGTTACATATACCGGTAAATAATTCCGATTTGTATGACCTTCATTTTGTTGTGTTCTGTGAGTTAAAAATAATTATCTTACACTAAGCACACACGTTTCCATCAAAGGGTACAGATGGGCAAAGAGGTACATTTGTTTTGTCCACTGTACGAGCACGTGCATTGGGTGCGCACGTGGCCAGGGTGTCGTACAGTAACCTATTGCTATCTGACTGGTCAGACGTGTATTATGCTATATTCTAAAGTTAGGCCGAGGAACATTTGCCTCCCGGTCCTAGTATTTCCCATGTTACAAGACGTCCAGTCGTTTCTAACATGGACACTTTATATATCTTATCCAGTAATATTGTGACAAATATTTTATAGCCTTAAACATGGAAATTTCTGAAGAATATGACAACAGAAACTGCGGATAAAACGTTCAAGGCAGAAATTGTTCAGTTGAAATGCCCTGGTAAATTGAAGAGGTTCGAGATCAATTTAGGAGAACACAAGAAATGTACGAGACCTGGGCCCGTATTCATGAAACCGTTCTCATGCTCAAGCATTGATCCTGTCCTCAAGCCAGCTTTCTTGAAACTCTCCTTAATCATGTCGAAGAGTCAAAAAGTCAACGTAAATGTTGAAAACAGTTTTTGGCTGCATCTCTCTTCAACTTTTCCCCAAAACTTTGACAAAGTTAGATTTTTTAAATAATCTATGGCCAAAACAAGAAATAAGGCTTGAGCACGAAATCCATACTTGAGCATGAGAACGGTTTCATGAATACGGGCCCTGGAGGGCGTACACGTGGCTGCCTGTCTCCAGAGACCTTGGCCCGTATTCATGAAACCGTTCTCGTGCTCAAAAATGGATTCTGTGCTCAAACAAGCTTTCTTGAAACTCACCTAAATCATGTCAAAGATCAAAAAGTCAATTGTAAATATTGAAATTAGTATTCTGTTTCATAGATCTTCAATCTTTCACTAAAACTTTGACAAAATAAGACTTTTTGAATAAAATAAAGACGAAATGAGAAATTAAGCTTGAGCACAAAATCCATGCTTGAGCTTGAGAATGGTTTCATGAATACGGGCCCTGGCGGGCGTTAACGTTGCTGCCAGTCTTCAGAACGCACAGAATTCGTTATTAAGGCGCAAAACCTTATTCGTATTGCAGACAAATTGACTGGGTTGGAATTTCAACTCAAGGGCCGGGGCAAACTTCTTAAATGTCTAGCATGAGAGACGAGATCTCAGCACAAGGGACAAAAGTTTTAAATGTCTAGCCTGAGAGTTGAAATATCAACCCAAGGGGCAAACTTCTTGAATGGGTAGTCTGATTGAGGGTTGAAATCTCAACCCAAGGGGAAAAAATCTTAAATATCAAACCTGAGAGGAAACACTTTCAAATGTCTAGTCTGAGAGTAGAAATCTCTATCCAAAGGGCAAAATTCTTGAATGTCTAGTCTGAGGGTTGAGATCTCAATCCAAGTTTTTCAAATGTCTAGCCTAAGGGTTAAGATTTAAGCTAAAGAGGGGAATAATGTACCATGTTGTTTTCACACCTCAAATACAAGCATTTTTCTTTATGAAAGAACACTGATTTCACACTTTCCGACAAATTGGAGTTGACGAGAAGTTATTTTATTGTTATGACATTTGAATTCACTTGTCTTCAGTTTAGGGTAGGGGAAAAACCAAGCAAAAAAAAAAAAAAGTTTGCTGATGAATTTTAATGAAAGTTGAACAATACAATCACCACACTCATCACATATTGTAACTTCTCTATGGAAATGTCATCAGGGGGTATAGCAACACATAACATTTCAAATATAAAATGGTCCTTTAAAATATAACATGTCTATAAACATTGTGGGAAACATAGAAGAATGTTGTAGGACACAAATAATTTTCAAAAATTAAAAAAAAATTGAAATTTCTTTGGACCGATAATTAATTTTAATCTACACTATATTAGTGTATATTATTCTGTCAAATCTTACTTTTTGCTATATAAGCATATATGTACATTACACTTGTCCAGATCGTGTTTTAATTATCTGTGTAGTAACCATGTGTTTGTGTATTTAATGCTAGTGTTCACTCTTATCTGTAATATTCTTACATAATGCCTTCTGTGATAGCTAAATGATCTCCCTTTTCATGATTTTATATATACTGTTGTTAAAGGCCCAATATACGTAACTTCAGGGAAATTTTCGTGATCCTGAAAAATTCTGAAAAAAAATCCAGTTGATAACCATGCAAAAATAAGCCTAAAACGAAGTAAACGTGAGCGGTAACTAACAAGAAACTCTTGACAAAAAAATCTAAAGAATTGAAAAAATATTCAGGTGGGGCCCACTTCAACAACAAAACGAAGGTAGAAGACGGTTCGAAATGGACGCGTGTTTACAAATACCAAGTTTCAACTGCTGCTGTACCGGTAACCGCTAAAGAATTCATCTTGAATATTGCTGATATCAGTTAATCTTAACTAAATCTATAAATAGAATAAGTTATTAGACTTGATTTTCGCTTCAAGTTTTGTCGAAAGTTACGTATATTGGGCCTTTAACCATATAAATGTATAACTGTTTGTCATGATAACATAAAGCTCTCATGAGCTAATGGTATTTGTATCATATATGTGACGTTAAATAAAGATTATTTTATTGTATTGTATTACATGTAATATCTTTAATTAAGTTTTGTACTTAAATAATAATCTTTCTCTGAATGATATGGAAGAAGTGATAATAAATTAATTATGCCGGGAAAAAAAATGAAAAAATACTGACATCTAAATCATATTTATCATTATTGTGTATAAAAAATATTAGAGCTCACATAGGTTTGTGTAATCTCATTACAAACTATAAATGAACACGTACAGTGTAAGCGTTAAGAAGTCACTAGTACCACATTTTTACGACAAAAAGGACTTTAAATTGTGGTTAGTGTACAATACAACTAGAACTGCTTCAAGGATTCTGAGAAGAAAAGTCCAACCTTCATATACGTAAATGCAGGCCTAGAATTTACCATTTTATGTCACTTGCTAAAAACTGCAAGTGCCCTAAATTTGTACTTGCTAACTTTTGACTTGCTATAATAATAAATTAAATTTCAATATTCAAATAAGGCGTTTTGTTATGAATTATGTGATTTATTATGTGTGTTACATTGTTTCATTCATTATAAAAATTGTATATTACAAACAACATTAGTTTTATTAAGTGGTTCTGTAATTGTAACAGGTTAAATCTTATGCAGCCACTTGCTGAAAAAAGCAAATGCACATCATTTCTACTTGCTATTCTCCGATATCTACTTGCAAATAGCAAGTAATATAGTTTTAAATTCGAGGCCTGAAATATATAAATTTCAATCTCGACTTAAACCAAAGAGAAGTATTGTTTTTTTGTGGAATTAAAACAAATCCACTGATGTTAGACAAGGTTCTCCAATTTCAGTTGAACCATTTTACTAAAACTTTTGTCACATCTCTGCAATAAATAGGTTGTCATCAAATCATCCCAACTCATTCACCCCTGAAGACACATTTGAACCCTGCCAGTTCAAAGGTCGAATAGTTCATTAGGAAATTTCAGGTATGAATGAACTAATATCTATCTTAAAGGGAGATATGGTTATAATTAAGTGGTAGTCATGCTAGAAAAAGTTAAACATTTCCCATGTGACCCTCTAAGCATGCATTAGAGGGAGTAGATTTCCACGAGTTTTGCACAAAATACTTTCACTGATCAAATACTTTCAAGGATCAAATTCAACTGAAACGTTCTTCAATGGACCATTTTTGGCCTGGTCAGGTAGAACTGTTATTGGTCTGCATCAGTTAGAAGGCCCCAGGAATATGTCATCTGTTAACAGATGATTATATATTGCTGTTCCAAGAACTACAATGACACATATACATGTATATATAATCTCCAATAGATATCATGGGTATCCACATCAAAAATACATATTTAACAATATTGCTGATGAAACTGGGGGTTATCTCCCCCTGACAAAACGTCTGTAGGCTGCCTTGACATTGAATGACCTTCAATGGATCAGAGTTTCTGTAGACTGGTCCATCAGTGTTAGAATTAGTTGTTACACAGTGAACCTCATCTTTAATGTAATCATACCAGTTTAAGTGATTAACCTAGCAGAACATTCGCAATAATTATGTAGCGGATCTAGACCGGGTAGATCGTCGGCGACCAGATAGCTCAATTGGTTGAGCGTTCACCTAGAGTTCGGAAGGTCCGGGGTTCGAACCCCGGTCTGGCCGTACATTTTTCCTCTCCTGTTACATTTGGTGCCTGTGACCAAACCTTGTTTCAAGTATTGGGTACATACTTAGCAAGGGGATACCCGAACCCGGGTTGTAAAATCTTGATGTCTTCGGGGTCGAAGACTTTGTTAAAGGAGGGTGGAATGTAGCGGATCTAGACCGGGTCGAGTGTCGGAGACCAGATAGCTCAATTGGTTGAGCCTCCGTCTAGAGTTCAGAAGGACCTGGGTTTGAACCCCGGTCTGGCTGTGCATTTTTCCTCTCCTGTAACAGTTACAATTGGTTGTCGGATCTAGACCGGGTCGAGTGTCGGAGACCAGATAGCTCAATTGGTTGAGCCTCCGTCTAGAGTTCAGAAGGACCTGGGTTTGAACCCCGGTCTGGCTGTGCATTTTTCCTCTCCTGTAACAGTTACAATTGGTTGTCGGTGGAGCCCTCATAAGCATGTTCAAAATAAATACATCTTGATATGGCTAGAACCTTGTATCAGCTCTAACTTCAGGGTGTACTCTATGAAGGGGCTGGCTGAATCCTCAGGACTTCAGGGTGCATGGAAAATCATGGTCCTGAAAGTGCAAAATGGAGGTGAAACTTCATACAAAACATGTAAATAACAAAATTTAACCAATTCAGAATAATTAATATCATAAATTCAAACATGGATGTCAATAAAACTAATGTTGCTTAACGGAAGTGGACTTAAATGGAGGTTGCTGTGAGTTGCAAGGATTTTCACATTTGGGCCTTGCAGAATGTAGGAAATTTTGAAAATTTGCCTAAAATTTCCAATTTGTTAGCATAAAGGTCCCAATGGAATATGGGCCCAGAACAAAAGTAAAAGGGAAATCCATGTGAAGTATAAACCAATTGGCTTGTACACGTGCAAGGTTTTTAAATATTTAGGAAGTGAAGTTGCGTACCTTGATGTGACCTAGAAACAGAAGGTGTTGTAAAAGTAGCTCCCAATAGGCATCTACCACTGCAAGGTTAAAACATACAAAGCTGGTAATTATAACAGTGTTTGATACTGTACATTGTATATGCAGGCCTCAAATTTAACACTTAATAATAATGTTACTTGCTATTTGGAAGTAGATATCTGAGAATAGCAAGTAGAAAAATTATGCATTTGCTTTTTTCAGCAAGTGGCTGCAAAATTTTTTTTTTACAATTACAGAACCACTTAATAAAACTAATATTGTTCATAATATATAATTTTCATAATGAATGAAGCAAAGTAATACACATGTAAAATCACTTTATTCATAACAAAACACATTTTTGAATATTGAGATTTAATAGGAAGTCAAATTAAGTTAGCAAGTACAAATTTAGGGCACTTGCTGATTTTAGCAAGTAATATAAAATGTTATTAATGCGATGCCTGAATGTATGTCATTATTAGATATGGTTAAAGTTTCCTTGATTCTCATTGGCTAAAATATGGTCACATGGAAGTCCATATTTTGTGATATCTATAACCTGATGTTTCTACTTTTAGTATCACTAAGTCAATTAATATTGCATTTATAACATCTTAATTATTGTGATGTCAAAGTGCCCAACTGTAAATTTCATGCTCTATCAAGAAAGATATAATGCAATTTCAGTCTTTTTGCAAACACGTTTCATATCTAATATAACAATTAATTATCTTTGATTCAGTCAATATGGTGTTATACCGAACTGGCAGAATCTTAAATATTGCCCTTGGTCCATATTTGCTTCCACATGTACCTGGTATTTGATTCCATAAACAGGCCATAATTGATATTGGGATTTTTTTATGCGATATAAGATCAAATTGGGAAAAATGTTGGAAATGAAAAGAAACCATGTGGTACAAATTTCCTGCTGTAAATGGATTAAGATGTCGCAAATTGTATGCTGCAAGACATTGCGACACTATACACTACAGAAAATGAAAAACAACTCGGACGAAACATGTACGTCAATTTGTATATAATTTTTCTACATCTGATGAAAGACTACTGTGTTTAAGTCAGCTACTGACACATAATAAAACAATCATATCATCCGGTTGGGAATTCTTAACTAGAAAATTGGGAATTTTAGCTTAATTTTTGGAGGGGAAAGGGTTTCATTTGCGGACCCAAATTATACTGTAGGAAAATCCTTGTATATCCAGTAATAAGACCATGCATGGTAATAAGCCCACCCACAGATAATGCTGTTCAATGATTAATATAAAAGCTAACATATATTATCTAACATCTGTATAACTTCACTGCCCTGTAATAAGCCCACTATTGAATGGATATAAATTTTTTCAATTGGAAAAAAAAAGTGGAAATTTGAGAAATATTTCAAGTTTATGTTACGGAAATACGATCTGGAAACTTAAGTACAATGTAGTTAGGGTGACATGATGTTTTATTGCCTTGTCATGTGACAAGTATCATCCAATCAGGTGCCAGGTTTTAGTGGTAGAGAGAAGCCTGCAGTTCTCTGAGAAAGAACATTGACCAACACCCCATTCTTGGTTAATTCCTTGAGTAGGCCTCGAACACATGACCCAGATGTGGAGGGTTAGTCTTAGCAGAATGTTATATAGTCATCATAACAAGCGAATAACTACCACAAAGGAACACTTACTTAATAATAATAAATAATAATTCGAGGTTCTAATATACCGCTTTATCACGACCTTAAAGGCCCAATATATGTAACTTCGGGAAATTTTTCGCGATTCTGTAAAATTATGAAAAAAAATCCAGTTGTTAACCACACAAAAATAAGCATAAAACGAAGTTAACCTGAGCGGTAACTAACAAGAAACTCCTGACAAAAAAATCCAAAGGATTGAAAATAATTCAGGTGGGGCCCACTTCAACAACAAACCGAAGGTAGAAGACGGTTCGAAATGGAAGCGTGTTTACAAATAGCGTGTTTCAACTGCTGCTGTACCGATAACCGCGAAAGAATTCATCTTTAATATTGCTGATATCAGTTAATCTTAACTAAATCTATAAATAGAACAAGTTATTTGGCTTGATTTTCGCTTCAAGTTTTGCCGAAAGTTACGTATATTGGGCCTTTAAAGGTCGCCTCAAAGGGGTTCACAAATTATTATCGTGGTTATAGAACCTTAGCAACCAGCCAATATCATTCTCGACTCCCTATGGAGCTAGCATACGACCGTTGCTGCCATTTGGCACTCAGAGCTAGCATTCTACAATATCTAGCACTGCCCAACCACATACTCATTTACAGCTGAGTAGACTAGAACAAGCAGAGTAAAGTATTGCTGAAGGATACAACACAAGTGCTGTGACGGGACTCGAACTCGTAACCCTTCGATCACGAGCCCGGCGTCCCACCACTAGACCCTGACGTGCTCATACTTGAACTTCATGGTAACAGGTACAAATCCAAAGTACTGGCTAAACCTCAGTATATAGGTCTTGTTGCTTGTTGGTGTTCGTACAGTTACCGCAAAACTTGGGAGTCAAACTCGAAGTTAAGCTCCTTCAGGAAAACTCTTGCCTTCAGCTCGTCTGTGTAAAACACATTAACGGGAAGCTCTATAATTAACACTTTTGTAAGTGTACAATAAATCTTAGGTAATGATTTAAACATATTCACAAGACTGTAGTAATTGAACAGCCAGATATTGTAAAACATGTTAAATCTAACCTCATTATTTCAAAGTCAATGTTACAATTGGAAAACTTGGGAGTTATCTGAGTATTTAAGGTATACCGTAAGTGGCAACTTTAGTTTGAAGTTTCGCAGGGACCAACAAATCATTTCAATTAATGAAGCGGGTCTTTTCTATTTATTTTTCAAAAAATATTTTTTACACAAAGACATCTCATAACAATGGGGGGAAGGGGTGGGAGGTTATTACACACCCCAGACTTCAAGATTTGTTCTACAAGTTAAATACAATAATAAATTTTAGTTGTCTATAAGAGAAGCCACTTTCCAATTAAGCATTGATGAGAATTTTTTTCGTTTCATTGGGGGTATGAACAAAAATTTGCAAACTGTATGAATTCATGTAGCGAATTCTTACAAAAGTTTGCAAGTAAAATTTTTTTCATAACCCTATGAAACTAAAAAGTAATTGACATCAACGCTTATAATTAACTTTTGAAACTTATTTTTAAATTTAAAACATGTTTATGTACAATTTGACTGATCTTACAACAGATTATTTTTAACAAATCAATACGCAACGTCAATTGCCGTATTGTGATGTCACTTTTTTTGCGCCATTTTCAGAGGTTTTTTTCATAGAGGTATGAAAAGAAAATCTCAACCAATCAGAAAGCTGGATTCTGCATACAATCAATGGAAAACTTATTATATTATTATACAAGTCAATACTATTTTTGTCGGCTTTATGTTTAAATATGAAGAACTTGTGAGACTTAAGTTCAAAGCTTATGTGATTATTTAAACTTATGAAGTTAAGTTCAACTTTCAGACATTTCATTTTGAAAATAATATTATATTGTTTAATCAATAATAGGATAAGATTATCTGTTATGCAGTCAGCCTCATTAGAACTGAATGATCCAAATATAAACCCTTGTTTGACAAAATTCAAATCAATATGTAACTGGTTACAAGTGATTGTTTAAGTTCTCTTAAAATGTCGCTTAACTTTTCACAATCCAAAAATAGATGTTCAATTGTTTCTGGAAATGTTTTTACAAAATGTACAAGATGAATACGATTTTATACGAATTTTATGAAGAAGTGAGTTTGTAGTAAGATTCTGTGGTTTATTATTTCTTGTTTTTGCGTAACAGATAATTCTGCAAATGAATTAATATAACCAAAATTAACTGACAATAAAGTGTCCAAATTTTCCAAAATATTATAAAAAAAATTCAACTGAGAATACATCAGAACCAAGACTTTTATTTTCTTTCATTTTTACTTAAGTTTTTAATAGTCATTTCATTTTTGGTCACTGGCACTTCTAATGATAGTGATTCAAGGGAGATAATTTAGGTTCATCATGTCCAATTCAAGTTAACATCCAGTATAGTAGTGTTTCTTTTGTATTTATAAAAAAGTTTGGTTTCATTCAGAATTTCTGTCTGTTCTGTGATAATTGTACCATCATCTATTTCTATCTTTGTAATGATTTTACTGGTGTAGTTTCGAGATTCTAGTCCACAGAAATATTTAGTGGGCTTTTCTCCTGAATTTATCCATTTCACTTCGGAATGTATCATATTGCCCATTGATTTATGTTTTCTTAAATTTTCAATTTATCTTTTTTTTGTATCAATATTATTTATTTTACTCTTCATCCCTTGATGGTGTCCCCCTCCCTTCTATCCCTGAATATCAGCTATTAACTTTTTTCAGTATCATTGCTTATTTTCTTTTTAAGACATGAGTATGACACTGTTTTACTCCTTATTTCTAACAATAGAGTCCCCAAAAATAACTGACTTATAACAAACATTAATTCTTCTAAAGAACTTCCTGAATATCTGCTATTAACATTTTTTCAATTTTCAGTTCAAAGTATTTTTGTTGAACCAGTCCAACTTTATACCGAACAATCATACTTCTCAATTTAAATACTCGAATATCTCCTAGACTTCCAACAGTCCCATCAACTTCCAGATCACAAAGTCAGATAGTCCAAAGGGTTTTGACTCTATGATCTGCTTAAATATTGGGACGGCTAGCGGCTGTTTATGAGTCACTAGTCGTCCAAATATTTAAGCGGATTATAGAGTCCGAACCCTTCGGACTAAAAGTCTGACTGTATATAGAGGGGGGAACCTAATTAGCTGAATACCTGACATTTCTACAGATTAAATAAGATTTTTGGTTAACCCCCTCGTACTTGTGGTGACGAAACATTTTCGTCTGTGGGACACTGTGACCTCATCATTGGGACGGCTCATTATGAGTCACTAGTCGTCCCAATATTTAAGCGGATCATAGAGTCAGAACCCTTCGGACAAAAAGTCCGACTGTATATAGAGGGGGGAACCTAATTAGCTGAATACCTGACATTTCTACAGATTAAATAAGATTTTTGGTTAACCCCCTCGTACCTGTGGTGACGAAACATTTTCGTCTGTGGGACACTGTGACCTCATAATTGGGACGGCTCATTACGAGTCACTAGTCGTCCCAATATTTAAGCGGATATATCATAGAGTCAAAACCCTTCGGACTAAAAGTCCGACTGTATATAGAGGGGGGAATCTAGCTGAATACCTGACTTTTACACTTCTACAGATTAAATAAGATTTTTGGTTAACCCCCTCATACCTGTGGTGACGAAACGCTTTTGTCTGTGGGACGTACACTGTGACCTCGTTGCTGTTGGTGTACCCGTTATTAAAGTTGTAACCCTTCGTGTCTGTGTTGGTCTCGTCAATGGTGTTTACGATTGTACTCGGTTCCTCATCCTTGGGCTTCACAGTCTATAAAAAATCACCACATCTGAAAAACATTGACAGGGGCATTCAAGCAAAAATGTTCCTATTACAATCATTTGTATTTATAAAAATCTCCAAGAAGATGAAGGCCATTTGATGATCTAAAAACATCATCATTTGCATTTATTTAAGAATAAAAATGTTTCTTGAATTTGGAAATCATAGAGAATCATAAAAGCACTTCATTGTTCTAGTTTTTGGAAATTAAATTTTTATTCAGTCTAAACATTAGTATATATTTTTCATTGTCTTAAGCAATCAGGCCATTACAACATTTTCTTTTTTTCAAAAATACTGTAAAATTCATATTTCAGCAGTAATATTATCATAGGGATTTTTGTGCTGAAAACATTCCGCTTCATCATGATTGCGCTTAGTTCTTTACATTGCTTTCTACAGTGAGAATTGTGGGTGCACCAATTCATGATAACTGTTATCTGTTTAATTCATTTACGCGCTAAAACTTGAGCGTGCCAAAATAAATTTGTTTACAGTATCTCCATCCATGCAAACAAAAATCATAGAAATATTTTGATTTTTTACATAGTGTTGAACTCAAAAGATGATAAAAGTCTCCCAAAAGAAATTATTTCGGAGGCTGACAATCTTACCACTGCTACTGTGTTGTCCTGTGCACGTGGTTGCTAGGGCGTTGCCAGTCTGTTGTGAAGGGTGGGCTGTCCCTGTGATAAGCTGTAGGACGGGTGCATGGTGTAGCAATAGGGTGTTGCCAGTCTGTTGTGAAGGGCGGGCTGTCGCTGTGATAAGCTGTAGGACAGGTGCATGTGGTAGCTAGGGTGATGCCAGTCTGTTGTGAAGGGCGGGCTGTCGCTGTGATAAGCTGTAGGATGGGTGCATGTGGTAGCTAGGGTGATGCCAGTCTGTTGTGAAGGGCGGGCTGTCGCTGTGATAAGCTGTAGGACGGGTGCATGTGGTAGCTAGGGTGATGCCAGTCTGTTGTGAAGGGCGGGCTGTCGCTGTGACAAGCTGTAGGACGGTTGCAT
The DNA here is from genome assembly GCA_947623455.1 of Mimachlamys varia. NCBI lineage: Eukaryota > Metazoa > Mollusca > Bivalvia > Pectinida > Pectinidae > Mimachlamys > Mimachlamys varia. The sequence goes on from OX392544.1 coordinate 27,208,988, forward strand.
GTGGTAGCTAGGGTGATGCCAGTCTGTTGTGAAGGGCGGGCTGTCGCTGTGATAAGCTGTAGGACGGGTGCATGTGGTAGCTAGGGTGTTGCCAGTCTGTTGTGAAGGGCGGGCTGTCGCTGTGATAAGCTGTAGGATGGGTGCATGTGTTGCCAGTCTGTTGTGAAGGGCAGGCTGTCGCTGTGATAAGCTGTAGGACGGATGCATGTGGTAGCTAGGGTGATGCCAGTCTGTTGTGAAGGGTGGGCTGTCGCTGTGATAAGCTGTAGGATGGGTGCATGTGGTAGCTAGGGTGTTGCCAGTCTGTTGTGAATGGCGGGCTGTCGCTGTGATAAGCTGTAGGACGGGTGCATGTGGTAGCTAGGGTGTTGCCAGTCTGTTGTGAAGGACGGGCTGTCGCTGTGATAAGCTGTAGGACGGGTGCATGTGGTAGCTAGGGTGTTGCCAGTCTGTTGTGAAGGGCAGGCTGTCGCTGTGATAAGCTGTAGGACGGGTGCATGTGGTAGCTAGCTAAAGGGTGTTGCCAGTCTGTTGTGAAGGGCGGGCTGTTGCTATGATAAGCTGTAGGACGGGTGCATGTGGTAGCTAGGGTGATGCCAGTCTGTTGTGAAGGGCGGGCTGTCGCTGTGATAAGCTGTAGGACGGGTGCATGTGGTAGCTAGGGTGTTGCAAGTCTGTTGTGAAGGGCGGGCTGTCGCTGTGATAAGCTGTAGGACGGGTGCATGTGGTAGCTAGGGTGATGCCAGTCTGTTGTGAAGGGCGGGCTGTCGCTGTGATAAGCTGTAGGATGGGTGCATGTGGTAGCTAGGGTGATGCCAGTCTGTTGTGAAGGGCGGGCTGTCGCTGTGATAAGCTGTAGGACGGGTGCATGTGGTAGCTAGGGTGATGCCAGTCTGTTGTGAAGGGCGGGCTGTCGCTGTGACAAGCTGTAGGACGGTTGCATGTGGTAGCTAGGGTGATGCCAGTCTGTTGTGAAGGGCGGGCTGTCGCTGTGATAAGCTGTAGGACGGGTGCATGTGGTAGCTAGGGTGTTGCCAGTCTGTTGTGAAGGGCGGGCTGTCGCTGTGATAAGCTGTAGGATGGGTGCATGTGTTGCCAGTCTGTTGTGAAGGGCAGGCTGTCGCTGTGATAAGCTGTAGGACGGATGCATGTGGTAGCTAGGGTGATGCCAGTCTGTTGTGAAGGGTGGGCTGTCGCTGTGATAAGCTGTAGGATGGGTGCATGTGGTAGCTAGGGTGTTGCCAGTCTGTTGTGAATGGCGGGCTGTCGCTGTGATAAGCTGTAGGACGGGTGCATGTGGTAGCTAGGGTGTTGCCAGTCTGTTGTGAAGGACGGGCTGTCGCTGTGATAAGCTGTAGGACGGGTGCATGTGGTAGCTAGGGTGTTGCCAGTCTGTTGTGAAGGGCAGGCTGTCGCTGTGATAAGCTGTAGGACGGGTGCATGTGGTAGCTAGCTAAAGGGTGTTGCCAGTCTGTTGTGAAGGGCGGGCTGTTGCTATGATAAGCTGTAGGACGGGTGCATGTGGTAGCTAGGGTGATGCCAGTCTGTTGTGAAGGGCGGGCTGTCGCTGTGATAAGCTGTAGGACGGGTGCATGTGGTAGCTAGGGTGTTGCCAGTCTGTTGTGAAGGGCGGGCTGTCACTGTGATAAGCTGTAGGATGGGTGCATGTGGTAGCTAGGGTGATGCCAGTCTGTTGTGAAGGGCGGGCTGTCGCTGTGACAAGCTGTAGGACGGGTGCATATGGTAGCTAGAGTGTTGCCAGTCTGTAGTGAAGGGCAGGCTGTCGCTGTGATAAGCTGTAGGATGGGTGCATGTGGTAGCTAGAGTGTTGCCAGTCTGTAGTGAAGGATGGGCTGTCGCTGTGATAAGCTGTAGGACGGGTGCATGTGGTAGCTAGGGTGTTGCCAGTCTGTTGTGAAGGGCGGGCTGTCGCTGTGATATGCTGTAGGACGGGTGCATGTGGTAGCTAGCTATAGGGTGTTGCCAGTCTGTTGTGAAGGGCGGGCTGTCGCTGTGATAAGCTGTAGGATGGGTGCATGTGGTAGTTAGGGTGATGCCAGTCTGTTGTGAAGGGCGGGCTGTCGCTGTGATAAGCTGTAGGACGGGTGCATGTGGTAGCTAGGGTGTTGTCAGTCTGTTGTGAAGGACGGGCTGTCCCTGTGATAAGCTGTAGGACGGGTGCATGTGGTAGCTAGGGTGTTGCCAGTCTGTTGTGAAGGGCGGGCTGTCGCTGTGATAAGCTGTAGGACGGGTGCATGTGGTAGCTAGGGTGATGCCAGTCTGTTGTGAAGGGCAGGCTGTCGCTGTGATAAGCTGTAGGACGGGTGCATGTGGTAGCTAGCTATAGGGTGTTGCCAGTCTGTTGTGAAGGGCGGGCTGTCGCTGTGATAAGCTGTAGGACGGGTGCATGTGGTAGCTAGGGTGTTGCCAGTCTGTTGTGAAGGGCGGGCTGTCCCTGTGATAAGCTGTAGGACAGGTACAGGTGGTTGCTAGGGTGTTGCCAGTCTGTTGTGAAGGGCTGGCTGTAACTGGTCGTTACCGGGCTGTCTGTGACCACGCGTAGGTCAGGTACACGTGGTTGCTAGGGTGTTGCCAGGCTGTTGTGAAGGGCGGGCTGTAACTGGTCGTTGCCCGGCTGTCCGTAGTCACGCGGTAGGTCGGGTTACTGTTGTTTCTTTGTGTGTTGTTATTATCTGCTTGAGGAACGGCATCTGTCATCGGGATTTCATCATCTGGACGGAGAGAGAGAAACATCATTTTAGGTCCTGAAGAATTGTCCTGAACTAATTCAACCCTAAAATTACATAATGGACTATTCCAACCTTTGAATTGGTAGAGCTCAAATGTGTCATGAGGGGTGAAGAGTTAAGCGTAAAAAGGAAATCTGGGTAAAGAGCAACAATAAAAATATCTTTCTAAATATGCAGAGATGACATCATCTGGAAGGAGAGAGAGACCATATTAGTTTCTTAAGACTACAAAGATCTGAAACATTTAAAAAAAAAAAAAAGAAAAAAAAAAGAGAAATGCAGAATTTCTAAAAATATCTTTCCATACATTGCGGTGATATTATCACAAGATGAGGATCTCCAGGGACAATAAACATTTCTGATTATTTATCCTGAAGTTAAATAAAGTAAATTTTTAAACATTTCAAAACAACAGCCCTGCATGGTCATCACCAGACAAACAGCTGAGAACAGACAGAAGGTGGTAATGTTTGGGGAGAGGTAATGGTAAAGGGATTAACTGATTCACTCATGAAACTTCATAATGAACTGTTCCAACCTTTGAATTGGAGGAGCTCAAGTGTGTCTTCAGGGGTGAAGAGTTAAGCATAAAAAGGAAATCTGGGTAAATTGCAGAAAAACCTGAAATTTTCTTTCCAAATATGCAGGGATGACATTGATCATCATTTGGACGGAGAGAGAGACCATATTAGTTTCTAAAGGCAACAAACATTTGAAACATTTAAAAACAAGAAGCCCAGTGGGCCTGTATCGCTCACCTGAAAAAATTGGTATCAAGGTAATCATGGTAAAATATTTCTAAAATAAATGCTATGGGCAGGGACAGACCCAAAGAATTATCATTGAAGTATATCTGTATAAATTAAAGATTGGTTAATGGGTGGGTATTTCAACACACTGTTTTCAAGCTCAACTGAGAATCAAGGTCCCTTACATCAATGATAATATCATGATTGTGTTTGTTTCTGTATAGTTTTGGGGTGGAAAGTCTGCAAGGGTGTGGCATGACCCTGAGGTCATATCTAATATCATGTTTGTGATCATCTCTTTTAGCTCAGCAATTTTATATATAGTTTTGGGGTGGGATCTCAACAGTTTAAAAGTTATGACTAAAGAGGGCGTGGCAGACCCTTGAGTCAAATCTAAAATCCTATTTGTGATATTCCCTTTATGCTAAGCAATTGTATATATATGTAGTTTTGGAGTGAGGATCTGAACCATTTAAAAGTTATATAAATATTGCCATATGGTCCCCTTTTTGGCCCCGCACCCCTCAGACCCCAGGGGGGTTAGCCCCATCATTTGTATAAATTTAAATCCCAGACACCTAGGGATGATGCCACTAAAATATGAATGTTTCACATTGCTTAGATCCAGAGAAGAAGTCCTTAATATGAATATAGCCAAATGGACCCCTTTTGGCCCTGCCCCTCAGGCCCCTTGGGGGTCAGTCCCATCATTTGTACAGACCTGGGAACCCTTTCCAGTGCTTGTCAGTAGTTTTCAAGCTGTAGTTTTGATCTGTTGTCAGTAGTTTCAGTAAAAGTGGGACCACATGCGCAAATCTTCCATTTATAGTAATCTACTGATGACTTATAAAGCGATTTTGTGAGGGAAAATATCTGGTACATTGTACTAATAACAACTCCAAACCACGGACTTAGATTATTTAAGTCTGTGCTCCAAACAGATAACATCACACTTATATATATGCATAACAGATGCTCTGCATAATTTCAATCATCAATACAACTGACCTGCATGGGCGCAGGAAAAGTCTTTACTGCACACTGAACAGTTGACAAACTGATTGGATTTGTTTGAATTTCGTTTGTTCGGTGACTTAACAGACGATCCTGCCGATTTATCAATGTGTTTCAGCATTTCCACAACCCGTTTCGACACATGTCTAAGCGTATGCTAATTCTTTAAGATTCTTGATTCCGACTGTGGTCTAATAAAGCGTTTATTTGACCTTTATTATTCAAAATCTTGCGGATTCGGAAAACAGATTGACAAAGATTCACAGAAAGTATGTGGTAGTTTTATAAGAAATTTAACTTGAAATAAATGCAATTTGTACATTAATTTTTAATCTATTCACTTTAAATTATTATAATATATATAAAAACACATATTTTTTTTTTTTAATTTCCGTACCATCTAGTTGCCAATCCGTAGTCCGTATTTTATAACTAAATTCCGTAGCAATTACGGACATTCCGTAGGAGTTCCCAGGTCTGTTTGTATAAATTTAAATCCCAGACACCTAGGGATGCTACCACTAAAATATGAATGTTTCACATTGCTTAGATCCAGAGAAGAAGTCATTAATATGAATATAGCCAAATGGACCCCTTATGGCCCTGTCCCTCAGGCCCCTTGGGGGTCAGCCCCAATATTTGTATACGATTTAAATCCCAGCCACCTAGGGATGCTACCACTAAAATATGAATGTTTCACATTGCTTAGATCCAGAGAAGTCGTTAAAGGGGCATCCCGCGAAAGCCTGAATGCCAGTTCTTGGATGTACATGGTGTCTGCACCACTAATTATATTTTCCTGCTATTCCAATATTCAAAGTCCGCTCAAAATGTCTATATTGAACACTTACAAAATCGCATTCCTCGGGAAAGCCCCGATAAAAATAGCGGCGATGACGCAACGTGACAGGCTTGTTGCAAGTCACTTGACAGGTTTGACGGAAAGAGGCCGTCATGGAGGGGAAGCGTAATTTATACGGCTGATGAAACGGAGACAAAGTTATTGAATCACATTCACATTAATAATCAGGCATTAATTGCACACTTACCGATATTCAAATTAATAAATATTTGTCGGCACATCGGCATCATTTATCGACACCAGGAATTATCTATATAATATATATACCTGAGCGAGACCGGTACACATGAATACGGAATACAGCCATGACGCAAACATTTTTTTAATGTAAAACCACGGACTTAGATAGCATCCCTCTAATCTAATTCCGTGGTAAAACAGAGGTTGTCTGTAAAATGTAATATTCACGAATCCTCTTTTTCAGACGATTTCATAAAAGGTACGCATGCATGGAAAAGTAAAAAAATAAAATGACATGAAATGTTTGCGATTTTTTTACAACTCAATTTCTTGAGGATTTATTTTTTGTATACTATCCATATATACATTCATATTCATTTAAAATCTATCCAACTTTCAAAGTCTTCATACGTTAACACTTATCACGGAATGCGAATATTTAGTCCACGCACTCATATAACGAACCAAACACTAAACATGACTACATGTATATCAGATTTGGAACTGTGAAAATACTTCATTATAACTACCCGTTATGAATATGTTATGATAATTCCGCTTTCTTTTTACATCTTTTTTGTCTTCTTGTAAAGAGACGTTGACCTTTTCAAAACAAAAAAACAAAAAAACTGCATGAATGGGAAATTCATATCGTATATGTTTGTTCCGTTCCCCCACCTTCCGTTATGTATATATTTTCGTATCAAATTCAATACCGGGCTCGCAACCCAATGATATTTGTACATTTGCTAATTTATAGATTAGGTATGAATATCACCTTTTTCACGCATGAAGATATATTTTTTTTTATTCTTTTTCTCCAAATTGAAGCCGGGTGTTCCTCGGTTGCACGTCCCGTATAACAACGTAATCAAACGACTTTTTCTGTTACGGTATATATTGTATTTGAAAAGGTCTTTCTATTCAGCAATATAATTAAATCATACCGTCTTACTGGAACATGAGCTATTATAAAGGGAATATTATAAAACACACTCTTAATTTTAATTATACACGTATTTTACGCAACAGAGGACTGAAACAGTTCACCCTTGGGTAGCCCCAAAACCAAATCAAAGTTTTGTTTGTGATTGTACCGTTACACAGAAGAAATATGTAACATACACACAAAAGAGCAGTTAGTTTCTCCATTGAATACTTCCTGTGTCTCAATATGATTCAGTTACTTAGTCTTGAGTCATATTTTGACCATTCGGCAACTTTTTGCTTAGTGGTTAGGCCTTATCGCAGTGTAACGGTAATACAAGGTAGAGTGTTTACAATGCAAACGGCACTCACTGCGCATGCGTTGGTAGGTGGAAATCCCAAGCTGAAACGTCTGGCTAGACAGATTGAAATCCACTAGTTATTTTGATATTATTCATTTTATGAATATATATCAGCAAAATCCGATCGTCGTAGTCCATAAGAATACCCACTCGATAGGTGTATGTAATATTTTGAAAAAAATGATGAAAAAAAGCTTACTTTCGCGGGATGCCCCTTTAATATGAATATAGCTAAATGGACCCCTTTTGCCCCTGCCCCTCTGGGCGGTCAGCCTCATCATTTGTTACAAAAAGTCCCAGCGACCACAGGATGCTTCCTACCAAATTTGATTAAATTCTGATCAGTGGTTAAGGAGAAGTTGATTGTATGGCAAAAGCTCACCTTGATCCTTTGGACCAGGCGAGCTAACAAAAAGAAGGAAACATGCAGAATTTCTGAAACTTATAGAAATATCTGCGATACATAATTGCCCATGCCCCCATATGAAAACAGTTCTGCAAAATTTCATGGAACTTGGACAATATTTGGATTTCGACCAATCAGAGGTCATGAAATGTCTCCTAGTTTTTTAATTAAGCTTGTTACATTACCATGGGATGGGGGACATGGCCCGATGGGGATGGGACGGACATGGGTAACACTATATACATGTTTGCCCTCCCCCCCCCCCCCCAATTTCATGACAGGGGCATACAAATATCTTTCCATTATGTTGCGGGGATATCATCACCAGATAAGGAGGACCATAAACATTTCCTAAAACTAAATAAAATAATTTTTTAAAACATTTCAAAACAACAGATTTACAAAAGGTGTGCTCATTTGGATTTACAAAGGGTGTGCTCTTTTTGTTTTACAAAAGGTGTGCTTATTTGGATTTACAAAAAGTGTGCTCATTTGGATTTATAAAAGGTATGCTTGTATGTAGTTTCAAAAGGGTGTGCTCATTTAGAGTTACAAAGGGTGGGCTCCCTTTGAGTTACAAAGGGTGTGCTCATTTGGATTTACAAAGGGTGTGCTTATTTGGATTTACAAAAGGTGCGCTCGTTTGGATTTACAAAAGGTGTGCTCTTTTTGTTTTACAAAAGGTGTGCTTATTTGGATTTACAAAAGGTGTGCTCGTTTGGATTTATAAAAGGTATGCTTGTATGTAGTTTCAAAAGGGTGTGCTCATTTAGAGTTACAAAGGGTGGGCTCCCTTTGAGTTACAAAGGGTGTGCTCATTTGGATTTACAAAGGGTGTGCTTATTTGGATTTACAAAAGGTGCGCTCGTTTGGATTTACAAAAGGTGTGCTCTTTTTGTTTTACAAAAGGTATGCTTGTATGTAGTTTCAAAAGGGTGTGCTCATTTAGAGTTACAAAGGGTGGGCTCCCTTTGAGTTACAAAGGGTGTGCTCATTTGTAGTTACAAACGGTGTGCTTGCTTTGAGTTACAAAGGATGTGCTCATTTGGAGTTACAGAGGATGTGCTTTTAAGGAGTTACAAATGGTGTTCTCGTAAGGAGTTACAAAGGATGTGCTCGTTACGAGTTACAGAGGGTGTGCTCGTAAGGAGTGCTTGTATGAAATAATTATCAATTGATATTTTTACACTTTCTGATTGGCTAATTAAAGATAGCGCCAGATGATTCCCAATAAAAAGTCATATTGACCAGTTGTTCAAAAAAAGCTAGTTGACTGGATGTTTTTTAAAAATAGAAATATGACATAACGTCAAGAGCTCCGAAGACCTTGGCACTGCTTGACAACAACAACAGTAATGGCAGACGGCAGGTTCACCGTTCTTACGAATTATCAAAAAGATGCTATTATCGATGGCGTGAAGTCTAATAATTAAACGGAAAACATCAGCAGATGTTGAAGTGTTCAGGAAGTATTTAACATGGTATTGTTTTAATATTGTTTGAGAATTTGATTAAATATCGTTAAAAAAAACCTTTCTCTTGTAGTCTGAGTTCAAATAAAAAATTCATAATAAAACTATTATTGCCTTTTGATTTCGGTCGATACATGGATTTATCGACCTGAGAAAAAATATCAACCTCTTACTTCATCCTAGGTCGATATTTATCTCCGGTTGATAAAACCATGTATTGACCTCATGAAAAGGCAATAATTGTACATTGCTGAGGTTCTGACAGAAGTTTGTGTAAGTGACTCACTATATACATACACTGTACTATGAGTGGCCGGAGTTGAGACTGGGTGTGGCAGATTTGATGTCCTTGTGGTTGTTATAGTGATGTTACCAGACTCTTGTTCCACTCCAAGATGTATGATATAGTGATGGCAATAAGGCTGTGAACAAAAAAATGAATAGGTTAATATTTAATTATAATTACTGCATACTGAATTCAAATAAACTCCCCAACAAAACTTTGAGAATTTTTTATGTACAGTCAATCCTGTCTATACAGGACACTTAAGGGACAGTACAAAGTTGTCCTTATGTACAGGTTTCCTATTCGTCTTTAATTGCATGGTCCTTAAGAGTCCATCTGATTGTAATACAGCAGTGTTCCCACTCATTTTTCTATTTGGGGGTTCTGGTACCCCCATGGTTTGCAAAATGGGGGTACATGTACATAGCAAAATTTGGGGGTACATGCATGATTTTTGGGGGGTACCATTTATTTAGTCTTAAAGTATGTACAAACGAAATATTGGGTGCCAGATAAATAATCATGTCGCCCTAACATTCTATTTATCTGTCACACATATTTTATTCATATAGACTGTATACTATATCTGGTAACAGTTCAAAACTTAAATAACCAGTTAACAGGAATGGTCAGTTAATTAGTATGGGCCATAAATTGTAGTTGTGTACCCTGTGTATACATATAGAGTACTCTTTCAAAAATTGGATCTTACATTTAGGTTTACTGGCAGATTCCTGTCAAGAAAGCTTCCTGCCATATGACAGCATTCGTGGCTGATCTATGTTGTGCATTACCGGTATATTTGATCATTTCCAACATATTTCAATTCAAATTTTTTTTTTAAAAAGATGAACCAATCTTATGTTTCTTTTTAATGCATTCACCCGTAGAGACACATTTGAACTCTCCTATTTCAAATGTTGGAAAAGTTCATTATTAAATCCTAGGGTTGAATGAGTTAAAGGTCCCCATTCAACTGAACCTTGAGTTTTTTTTTTACAGAACTTACAGTTATCTCCCCTTGATGTAGTTCTGGATGTAACCGTACATGTCCTGTTACTCAGTTGCTTAACGGGATAGATTAACTTGATTCTTCACCCCTGAAGACACATTTGAACGCTTCCAATTCAAAGGTTGGAATAGTCCATTATGAAATGCCAGGGGTGAATAAGTTAACAAATCAGAAGTTCAATCATAAGTTCAGGGTTCAATTTTCACTCAAAATATTTTTACACCCCAACAAAAATCTCTAAATTATCTAACCAGTGTAGTCCCCCTGGCACATAGAAAAACTTCCATTTCCATACCCCTGAGGTTCTTCTTTAGCTCTGATGGCTGGAGAATGCAACTGGTCAGTCTTGGATTGTCATTAATTGAAGGTCAAGGCCTTGTCTAAATGGTCAGTGTTGATGCCGGCCCTACCCTCATGTTAGACTCAGTTGGGAGTCTGACCACTGTCGAATCTGCCATCGAACTTCATTATCACTACATGAAGTACTGTCCAACTGGCCAGGATTGGACGCCTGTAAATATAAATAATGTAATGATCTAGGTTAAAGGTCAAATTGATCAATAGCTGGACACTGGATAGACTTAACATCTTTAAGTCTTATACCATATACTTATACCATAGATACCTCTACAAACCAGACATCTCAGTAAACTGGCCAAAATATTTGGTCTCAGTGACTTTCAATTAAGACAGGTTATACAGTGGATTCCACTTAATATTGATCACCCCTGTTAATATCACATTCCTCTTAATATCATGTTTTTCCAAAGCATCATTTTTTCTTCTATTTAATCTATGTACAAAAATTTTATTTGGTTAATATCATGTATTCTGTGATGAGTTCCTCTGAATATCATGCTTTTTTAATCAATCACATAAAATATCAAGAAAATGATGTCATTTCCATTGATTTCAGATACAATTTGTCCAAAATATTGCATAAAAATTAAAAAAGGAGCTTTTTAATGAAAAAATGCTGTCAATAGATTGAATATCTTCATATATACATTGAATAGCTTACTTTTAGTTATGGAGATTGTAAATGCACAATATTATGGAAAAACATGTTTCTTTTATTGTCACATTCCTGTTAATGTCTTGTATTTTCTGACAAAAGCAACACGATATAGAGGAATGCACTGTACTGTATTATAATTAATTTTCCATTGAATGTATGCAGAATGCAGCTTTCTGATTGGTTGAAATTTTCTTTTCATACCTCTATATTTACATTTGCTCTGTAATTTTCCTTTGACACAATGTAAAGAGGCAGTTGCTGTTATACGCCTATAACACCCAGTGCCTCAGACTATAACAGCCTCATCATTATCTATTGTGACGTCATCAATTTCCTTGTTGTCTTCACTTGGTTTGCTGCTCAAAATCTGTCCGAAGAAACTAAATAAAGCACAATAATTATATCAAAATGAAAATATAAGTAATGAACATTTTAGCAAATGTTGTTACAGTCCTGTAACACACATTGGTATTGCAGACAAACTTACATAAAGCCCTACCAGGCTGGCTTTATTTAGTTTATCATCAATAGCAATGTGTGTAACTGTTTTATATATAGGACTGTAACAACATTTGTTAAAACATTCATTGCTTAAATGAAAAAAATAAATCTGAAAATGGCGTGAAAAATGTGACATCACAATGCGTCAATATTGATGTTGCATATTGATTTGTAAAAAAAGATTCCGTTGTTAGGTCAGTCAAATTGTACATAAACATGTTTTAAATTTGAAAAATAAGTTTCAAAAATTAATTATAAGTGTTGATGTCAATTATTTTTTAGTTTCATAGGGTTATGTAAAAAAATTTGCTTGCAAACTTTTGTAAGAATTAACAGTTAGCAAACAAAATTTTTTTCATACCCCAATGAAAATAAATTATAATTATCATCAATGCTTAAGCTTATACTTCTATTATCTTCAGGGATCACTTTGGGACGAGTAGATATCTAACGTTAAGATCTAAAACTCTTAAAGGCCCAATATACGTAACTTTCAGCAAAACTTGATGTGAAAATCAAGCCTAATAAGTTTTAATACAGTGTATTTATGTTAAGATTTACTGATATCAATAATATTTAAGCTGAATTCTTTCGCGGTTACCGGTACCGGTACAGCAGCATTTGAACCACGCTATCTGTAAACACGAGTCCATTTCGAACCGTCTTCTACCTTCGGTTTGTTGTTGAAGTGGGCCCCACCTGAATTATTTTTAATTCTTTGCATTTTTCTGTCAAGAGCTTCTTGTTAGTTACCGCTCAGGTTTACTTCGTTTTCGGCTTATTTTTGCATGGTTATCAACTGGATTTTTTTTCAGAATTTTTTAGAATCACGAAAATTTCCCTGAAGTTACGTATATTGGGCCTTTAATTGAGCGAAGAACAAAAATCCTCCAATTTGTCAAAGATGATGAACCCAACTGACCTGTTCAGTAAAATACTTGATTCTGTCATGATATGATTACACTCTCAGCAACACTAAATTGTACCTAATTAAGTAATTTCGTCGTTTAAACTCACTTCGCCAAACCAACAGCAAACATGGCGTCGCTTTCGAGAATCCTGGGATTTAATGTAGTCAAAACAGCCAACGTCAGAGGAGATCGAAAAACCGGAAGTACACAAATAGCCTACGCAGCAGTGTGGCGGGAAAACTGTGAAGTGTGTGTCCTACACCACAGGGACCTGAACATTTGTTACAGCTAGTTTTGGACCTGAAATAGGGTGTTTAGAGTAATTTTACACTCTATGGGGGCATTTTTATCGAAAATTGATCTTAACCCCCCAAATGTGTAAAATTACTCTAAACACCCTATTTTAGGTCCAAAACTAGCTGTAACAAATTCTCAGATCCCTGTGTCCTACACCACTACACCGTAGAAGTGAGGCACGTGGCAAAAATGCCACAAAACATAGAGACTTGATTTTCTATGCAGAAACCGAGGTCTGCAAAATGAGGTTACGGAGAAAAGTACCTCGCTTTTTTATACCTCACTTTGTGACTGTAATCATGCTTTGTACCTCGGAACGTAATATACAATGCTGTCCGTTGACTTTGCGCATCTAAGAGTAAGAGCAGAGTTGTCGATTCGTTGTATTTTAAATGAATATGATTGATAAAAGTTCTGTAGGCCTATACTAACTGAAAAATGTTTTGTCCTTCCGAATATAAAAGAAAAAAACTGGAACAAACGCTTACTAATCAACGAAGAGTGTGCTCACCCCCTTGCTTAGAGAACGTCAACTTATATCCGATCTGGCAGTACAGAAAATATCTACGGTGGCCCATAACCACCAAAAAGTTACTGTCCAAGCGGCACACGATGCATTGAAATCTGATTAAAATACAGATCCTTGTCCTCACTCCGTTTTACAAGGATCTGACAACATCCCATAAGAGGTTGCATTCAGATGACATTTGTCGCCTTACCTGACATTTTGCAGCAAGCCATTTCGTCACATTATTCCACATGAACTTTTTGGTGACGATATGAGAAAACGGACACATGCGAATATGCAAGCTTTGTCGCCTCAAAGTTTCACTTTCAAGATTCTGAAAGTAGTAATTTGATTGGCTAATGCAAAAGGTCATCGGGACATGACCCCCTAAGTGATTTTCTCAGATTTTAACGCAGCAGAGAGAAGTTTACGGAACGGCACGGACATCAAGATATTATTTTAATCAGATGGGATGCATTTAAAGTTGATATGTTCATTAAATGTCATTTCATTTTTAGCTCACCTGGACCGAAGGTCTGGTGAGCTTATGCCATGGCGCAGCGTCCGTCGTCCGTCCGTCGTCTGTCAACATTTTCTTCAAATCGCTACTAGTCAAAAAGTCCTGATTGGATTTTACCCAAAATTGGTCAGAACCATCCTTTGGGGAAGGGGGGACAGATTTTGCATATAAATAGTGACTCTGACCCCCAAGGGGCCTGAGAAGCGGGGCCCAATAGGGAAAATAGAGCTTAATCCTTTAAATCTCCTCTTGTCAAAAATTCCTGAATAGATTTTTACCAAATTTGGTAAGAAACATTCTTGGGGGAAGGGGAACAGATTTTGAATAAATGGTGACTCTGACCCCCAAGGGGCCTGAGAAGCGGGGCCCAACAGGGAAAATAGAGTTAATTACTTTAAATCTCTTTTTGTCGTAAAGTTTCGAATGGATTTGGCCCAAATTTAGTCAGAAAATCCTTTGGGGAAGGGGAACAGATTTTGCACAAATGGTGACTCTGACCCTCAAGGAGCCAGAGGGGCGTGACCCAATAGGAGAAATAGAGTTAATTCCTTTAAATCTCTTCTTGTCATAAAGGAATGAATGGATTTGGCCCAAATTTGGTCAGAAACATCCTTGGAAAAAGGGGAACAGATTTTGCATAAATGGTGACTCTGACCCCCAAGGGGCATGAGGAGCGGGGCCCAATAGGGGAAATAGAGGTAATTCCTAAAACTTATTCTACAATAGCATGTTTTTTAAATATTATTATTCTTTTCTTTCTATTTATGTTTGTAAATTTTGGTAATGATGTGTTTAAAACAGTTATTTCAATCCATTCTTGGACTATGCTTTTACGTTATGATTTGGAGCTGGTGGGCTTCCATAGTGTTTTTATTTTGGACGAGTTTCCTGCCACTTGAATGAAATGCTGCTTTTGAGAACATGGTATTTACTTGGATGTGAACAGGATTTACATTGCGGGTGTCGTCGATGAAGCAGAAGACGCTTACACTTCCGGAACACCTGGTCGTTTCTTTTGTGCTTGTATGAGTCTCCATGTAAATCTTGTCGCTATTAATATGGTTTTGTTGACGCTTTGGTATTCTCTGATTTTTTTTTCATTAAACTAGTTCTGTATAGTTTAAAATCGTGTACTACGAACATCTGTATATTATGTACCGTGCCACTAATCAAATGAAATGAATGTCGCTATGGAGGCTCCAGCAAATCTTGAGGACTAAAAAATCCACCAGCAGAGTCTACCACTCCCTGGTGTTTACTTGGATGTAACCAAGATTTACATGGCGGGTATCGTCGATGAAGCAAAGACGTTTACACTTCTTGAACACCTGGGTCCGTATTTATGAAAACGTTCTCATGCTCAAACATGGATTTTGTGCTCAAGTCAGTTTTTTTGTAAATTACTTAAATCGTGTCGAACGCTCAAAAAGTAAAATATGAACATTGAAACAGTATTTGACTTCAACAATCTTCAAATAATTTCCAAATCTTTTTTAAAAATATCATTTCATTATTGATTTATAACCGGATCAAGAAATTGGGCTTGAGCACAAAACCCATTCTTGAGCATGAGAACGGTTTCATGAATACGGGCCCTGGTCTTATTCTCTTGTACTTTTACAAGGGTTCCCATGTAATTACCCCCCCCCCCCCCCTATTTTGCCTTTAGTTTAATCGATATTGAGTTCTGGTTATAGTTTTTTGACGATTCGAGACTGTTTTTTTTATCTGAGACATCCTTTTCTAAATGCCGATACAAATCAGGACACGGAAATTAACACATAAACAAATATAGCATCGTATAAATCAGGGATTTATTATTCGGTTTGTGAATATCGTACAAGTCTTCGACAAGTGATATACAGTATGTATAAATATATATATGATACAAACTTTCAAAATTAATATACAAGCATTCTTTTATATATATATATATCTCATAACTTTTCTTAGAAACTTATATAACACAAAATGATACATATATACACATAGTTGGAATACTTTTTGAACATTATTAAATTGCAATGAAATCAAATAATAAAGGAATGTGATGATTTTGTGGCATTAAATACATGATATAGCAGTATATAATTGTTTTCAACTTTTCAGATGAAATTAATTTAAATGTGATAATAATTCTTCATGTGTATCTAGTAAATCTAAATAACAACTAAGAATTATTACCATATGTCTATGATAGCTGTTTTTGATATTTGGTTAGGACTCGAGAGCGAATTCAAGTATATCTCCAAAATAGTGATTGATTTACCAAGCTAGAATTAAACACAAAACTCCTATGTCAAGCAAAATATTTGCTAAGCTGGATAAGCATAGTGTATTGCTGACATAATTATTTGAGCTGGATACTAATACTAGTAGTCCACTGATTTATGATAATAACCGATAAAGCTGCTAATATATATCATAATGTTAAGCATCGCAATGACTATGTACATATCTATAATTAAATAACGTGAAGAAAGGATTTCTCATAACGACCTGAAATAAAATATCTAAACCAGATTCAATCAAATTGTTTCTATTTCCCAAATGAAAAATGCGACAGTGTTTTCAAGGACTTTACTATGTCAATTACATGCCACGATATATAACAATTTGAAAAACGAATTATTCAAACAAAGATAATTTACTTTAAATGAAAATAGATAACTTGCTATCCTATCTAGATATATACGATGGAAATCATATGCATACTGTAATAGTAAACATTTTAGCGCTATATTGATTTTAGCGGTTTTTTTTCCAGTTCTGAATATTGAGCTTAAGTGTAACTGCGGTAACCGAAAGTTCCTGTATAAAATTTCTCATTGTACACCGTGAGTGTGACAACTGATCCTTCAAATTATCCCAATCACAGTTGCTTGATTTTCTGTCAGTATATATTTTTTTTTATATATATGGAGCCGCGGTCCATTACATTACTGTAATTGGAGGCTCATTTCACACACATATATATTTATTATTTACTGACAGAAACTCAAGCAACTGTGTCCCAATATAGATCATTTACTTTAATTGAAAACAGACAACTTGTTTTCTAGATACGTATTTTCCTACGTGATGGGAAACTTATATACATACTGTAAAAGTACATATTTTGGCGGTATTCTTATTTTAGCGCTTTCCGAATTGTTCTGAATACTAAGCTTAACCCAACTTCCTGTATAAAATTTCTCATTGCACATTGCGATAACTGATCATTTCTTTAATATGTTCAAATGTCACAATAACTCTGAAATTAAAGTCCGCAAAATAACTGCTTTTGCATAAATTTGATTAAACAACAAGTTCATTATTGTTCTGAAAGAAAATTGTTTCAAAATTTGCATATTGTTTCGTAAAATAATTAACAAATTTAACTTTTATTACATAAACTTATACGAGGCACTCTGCAAGGGCGACGGAGTCACAATATTACTTAAGAAATTAAACTTGTATATATTGCATATTAAATGGACGTATATTCAACAGGATTTTAATATTATCAACCTCACGTGCACGGAAGTTATTTTGTGCGTCCAAACTTTGGCTATCAAGACGTTACAATATGTATGGGCTGTATTTGACATTGTTCCTTGCAAATCTTGCAAGATCCATGTAAAATTCAGGAAATCAGTTGTAAATAACGTTAAATGATGCCATCTTACATAATATTTATTATTAAGATCATTTGGTTAAATTCATTTTAGCCATACACCCTTCGATTATAATTATATAATTATGTTCATTTGTTTAAAATCTTTTTTTGACATACACCCTTCAGAATTTTTTTTTACGTTTCATTTCATATTTATCTATGAGTATCTAAACTTGTTTTAAAAAAAACCACTGTAGTTTCCTTGTTTGTAAACATGAACACGTATTATACGTTGATACTGCAAATTATTGAAATAAAAAAATAATTGAGCTTTTTATATATATGTTGTGCAAAATATAACTAATATATTTAAATAACTTGGGATTCAGATATCATTTTGTGATAAAAATCTCAAATAAATGAATACTGATCAGGGATTGTGAATTATATTAAATTAATATATATTATATAAAAAATATTTTATATAATAATATTTAATTTAATTGATATATCACACAAACATGTTTTGATCATTGCTAATACTAAAACGGTATAAGTTAATAACTCTAGTAAGTTACTATACACACAAATGAATATGTAAATTTTCCTAGCGACTCATATGTAAATTATTAAATAAAATTGTTTTGATTATTTGTGGAGACAGATTCACTTAAGTAATTTTATTTTTTGACATTCATATTCCAATATATTATATTCGTGTCTGTCATACAATTTTGCATATATCGTTTTTAGAACAATTAATTCATTTCGCCAACACGTTATTAACCAATTAAAATACTAATTAATTGTATTTTAAGCTAAGAAACAACAATTCTGGATAAAGACTGTTGTTCTTTAGAGGGCCACAGAAAAATGAAATAGTTAAATGAGAAAATTAATATCAATAATTCATATGAAACGTTATATATTATAAATTTTCATAATATCGTTGTTGTTTAAAATTCAGCGACATTTTGAACATATTTATGGACATGAGCGTTTATAAGCCCAGTTGAACGAGACAGGACCTGTGATAAAAATGAAACAGCTATTTCACAATATAATGCTTGTTTTACGTAAGGCAGTATTTGAGAGACACGTTTTATTAATGAGACATAATAAATATAAATGCGGCACTATGAATATAGATGAGACACAATGAATATTTATGAGACATAATGAATATTTATGAGACATAATGAATATTCATAAGATATAACAAATGTTCATGGCATTCATACTATGTAATATTTACATCAAACCATGTCCTTTTTGGTTCAGACTTGTTTTCCATTTGTCAAGCACTTTGATAAAAAAAACCTGCTGGATGTGAAGAAACAAATCACTTACAATCGTAACAAATCACTTTAATATTTCATTTATATCTAAATGACTGTTTTGATATAGACAATACATTGAATATTTTGCATTTAGAGCATAAGAACATGGTGGCGGCCAAACATTACCGGTTCATTCTAGCCAATCTAATCACCATGAACTGAAGTTATAATTATGCTTCTACCTAAAATTCCCATTTTCAACTTATTAAATTACAAGATGCCCAGAAGGCCTGTTTTGGTCAACTCATTATTAACAACAAGAGGCCCAGAAGGCCTGATTTTCTAAGCTCATTAAACAACAAGAGGCCCAGAAGGCCCGATTTGCTAAACTCATTATTACCTACAAGAGGCCCAAAAGGCCTGATTTACTCAACTCATTAGTAACAAGAGGCCCAGAAGGCCTGATTTGCTCAACTCATTAAACAACAAGAGGCACAGAAGGCCTGATTTGGTCAACTCATTAAACAACAAGAGGCACAGAAGGCCTGATTTGGCCAACTCATTATTAACAACAAGAGGCCCAGAAGGCCTGATTTGCTCAACTCATCATTGACAACAAGAGGCCCAGAAGGCCTGATTTGCTCAACTCATTATTAACAACAAGAGGCACAGAAGGCCTGATTTGCTCAACTCATTAAACAACAAGAGGCACAGAAGGCCTCATTTGCTCAACTCATTAAACAACAAGAGGCCCAGAAGGCCTAATATACTCAACTCATTAAACAACAAGAGGCACAGAAGGCCCGATTTGGTCAACTCATTAAACAACAAGAGGCACAGAAGGCCTGATGTGGCCAACTCATTATTAACAACAAGAGGCCCAGAAGGCCTGATTTGCTCAACTCATCATTGACAACAAGAGGCCCAGAAGGCCTGATTTGCTCAACTCATTAAATAACAAGAGACCAGAAGGCCTGATTTGCTCAACTCATTAAACAACAAGAGACCAGAAGGCCTAATATGCTCAACTCATTAAACAACAAGAGGCCCAGAAGGCCTGATTTGGTCAACTCATTAAACAACAAGAGGCACAGAAGGCCTGATTTGGCCAACTCATTATTAACAACAAGAGGCCCAGAAGGCCTGATTTGCTCAACTCATTAAATAACAAGAGACCAGAAGGCCTGATTTGGTCAACTCATTAAACAACAAGAGGCCCAGAAGGCCTAATATGCTCAACTCATTAAACAACAAGAGGCCCAGAAGGCCTGATTTGGTCAACTCATTAAACAACAAGAGGCACAGAAGGCCCGATTTGGCCAACTCATTATTAACAACAAGAGGCCCAGAAGGCCTGATTTGCTCAACTCATCATTGACAACAAGAGGCCCAGAAGGCCTGATTTGCTCAACTCATTATTAACAACAAGAGGCCCAGAAGGCCTGATTTGCTCAACTCATTAAATAACAAGAGACCAGAAGGCCTGATTTGCTCAACTCATTATAAACAAGAGGCCCAAAAGGCCTGTTTTGCTCAACTCATTATTAACAAAAGTCAAAGGTAGTATTATGCATAGGAGACTATAGAGTCATTTGCTGCATATTTGTTAATCATTTCAAAGATAGGAAACTATAAATTGTCAGGCATTGAAATTGAAAAACGATAATCAAATATATAATAGATTGCATTGAAAAATGACGATGGGTACATGTGACTTGAAAATATTTGTAAAAATAGCTATACAAATAAACAATGATATGTACAATTTATAGCAACTTTTATAGAATGTATCTAGAACATAACATGCGTTCCCTTAAACTATTCTTTGAACAAAAAAAGCAAATTTAATGTTTTTTCGTATTACACAATCAAATTTCCAAAATTATGCTTTTAAAAGAGGTGTTAAATTCCGCCATCTTTGTTCTGTTATTTGCTTCTCCCAATTGTGACGTCATGAAATAAATAGAAGTATGTGACACCATTTATTATAATTTTATACCATGTATGTCAACTTAAATCGGCTTCAAAGGAAAATAGGCTATAGTAATGTTTTCACCTTACAAAAGTGAAAGTAATATATGATATATGATAATATAATAACTTATTTACAATTGGACATTATTAAATTGAATATTGTGTTAATATATTGAATGCAAGTCACAAGTATCTATTGCATAGCTAATATCAATGGCATGGTGGAATAATATAAATATTTCGCCGTATAGTTGACACAGCTCAATCTTTAAAAGAATTAATGCTTAATATTTCCAACTTATCTAGTTCTGCAAAACAAACCATTATATCGAAAGTAGAGATGCGGTAAATGAATACAAGTTGTTTCAACGAAATTATTGTATCAAACATTGTATACGAAATTGAAACCATAATTTACTGTTTCGTAATTTAATTTACCGATCAATCGTCAAAATTGAAAATTCTCAATCTTCGTCAAAATTGGAAATTCTCAATCTTCGTCAAAATTGGAAATTCTCAATCTTTAGTAAAATTGAAAATTATCAATCTTCAGTTAATTTAAATTGGAAATTCTCAATCTTAGCAAAATTGGAAAGTCTCAATCTTCGTCAAAATTTGAAATTCCCAATCTTAAGTAAAATTGAAAATTATCAATCTTCAGTTAATTTAAATTGGAAATTCTCAATCTTAGCAAAATTGGAAATTCTCAACCTTTAGTAAAATTGAACATTATCAATCTTCAGTTAATATAAATTGGAAATTCTAAATCTTCAGTAAAGTTGGAAATTCTAAATCTTCAGTAAAGTTGGAAATTCTAAATCTTAAGCGAAATTTGAAGTTGAAACATATGTCTGGGCACTTCGCTAGTAGGAAGTCGAAAACGTTTTAATTATGAATTATCACAAACTCTACGAGATTGAATAATACTTTGAATTCGAAGATAAGCTTTCATCTTGAGAAGCTCATTTATCTAGATTTTCCAAGAAATCGATGTGCTGTTGCACCATCCACAGCGAGGTAACACTAGTTAATAACTATACTGGCCAAACTTTCCAGACACAACGTACGTTCTCTCACATACAACCTATGTAACTTTTACTCTAAACATATACACCATAATACCTCTCCATAAAAATACAGGTATTTGATCTTTCATAATTTTTAACCAAGTCATACATACTATTAAGAAACAAAATCATGACCTTCAAACCTCTTGACCTTTATCTGCATACATTATCCAGCCGGCCATACAGTATTTGCATCTTTCATTCCATGCATGCATATGGAAATGAAACCAATGTTTATGCATACTCTTGTTAATAGAAGCGGAAGAGGTGCTCCCTTCAAATCGTTGTGGCATTTTGCCAAAACTTCATAAGATGAAATTTGATGCATGGACAGTGGCGCTACGTAACACCTTCTGAGTTCAATATTTTGACTATAGACACTTCTTTCCTGTATTGGGATGCAGTGAACAGTCAATTTATTTAGTTTCTTCTTCGTTTCAGCTGATCAGCCACGCAGTGGTAACGGTTTCACTGTTCAAACTAATCCATTTCCAACTAAGGAGAATATCACGTATTGTCATAGAAATTTGTGATATTTCATATTCGACAGGTTCATTCACATACTACTGGATGCATCCGACATTTAATTAATTATATGAACGTTCTCACACTTGATATCATAATCTCGTTTCCCACGTTTCAGTAAATTCGTCGAATATTGTTTGTTCTGCTCCCCTTAATTGGAGAAAACTTGTCCCTCCTATACCGTTCATAGGTCTTCTACCATTTACACCCATAACCTAAAAAAGAAATATACAAAATAACGTTATGTTTATATATATGTACAAAATCGTCAATATCAAATATGTTTAAACAATTATGATGTTTCTAAAACATAAGAACACAATAAACAGCTAACAGTTAAAAGACCACAGCTGCAGGTTAATTGTATTACTGTCTATTTTAAAACAAAAAATAGTCATTTTACGTACTGACATTATATATTTTTCGCCAGCAAGTTAATTTCCATTTGACATTGGGCTTAATTTATAAAAAGAAAATATTATGATATACTGCAATATTTATGGACTAAACAAATATAACACAACGATTGTAATATAACAGTCAGAGTATTTATAATGTTAAACGGAATTGCAGGAGTTCAGCAGGCTTCAATGCTAGCGTATATCAAATATAATTTTGGTAATCTTTACACCAAGCAATAGTTTACAAACATAAATTGATGCAATCTTAACATTTCGTATCCGTATGGTTGTTTCATAAGTCTACGGCATACTAATATATTACAATTAAGGTGGAATTGATAACTGCAAAAATACAAAAGGGGTTATCTACGTTATTATAAATAAACTGATTTGAATAAAACAGAAATCTGTTTGATACGCAACTATCAATAGATCTTGAAGTTTATGAACAAATTTGACTGTTGCAGAGGTGAAAATAATGAAAAGATTTACATTACAGTTTATCGGTTATGTGATTTGATTTAATTTGATTGAAACAAAATTGATGCAATCTTGATATTATAATATTATATGTATGGCTGTTTTATAAGTGTGCACAAAACTAATATAAAATTATATACTGTTTATCTGGTTATTTTATTATAACACATATTTCTAAAGTTCTGCGCATGTCAGCTTTTAAATCTTTTAGATTAGGATAATGAGGCATTTAGGCAGCAAACAGACTTAGTTTAGTCGTTTCTTTAGCAATAGCAAGCTATTTAATACCTTAAATATATAAAGGTTTTAAATTGTGATATAGCTATAAAGATGAATTCAGTAGCTAAGTTATCTACAGTAACTAATGAAATATAAAATAAATATCTCGAGACAGTTAATTATTTATAGTAAAGGATTTCTCATAGAATAACACAACTTCTTTATTTACAATATAACATCATATAATATATTACAAATATCTTCTCAACAACGTTTTATCAAATAATTAAATACATTAATAATTAATAATTTAATGACAAGAATATATATACCAAATATTTTGTCACTGAAAACGTTTTTAGACAATAAAGTCTTAATTGAGATATTTTCCCTTTACAGCCGAACCTCGTTATCTCGAAATCGATGGGACCACTGAAAACACTTTCGAGTTAGTTGAGCTCGAATAATTATGGTGAAGTCTGTCCGGTACCAAAAAGAAACTCGAATTAACGGGGTCTTCGAGTAACACGATTTCGAGATAATGAGGTTCGGCTGTATTATATTCATAACTAAAATTAGACAAATCAATAACAATATTAAATACATAACTGTTAGAAAGCGTGATCTGAAACTGTGATATTACTATGGTTAGCTTTGTTCAAAATTAATTGAAATATACATCTGGAGTGTCAGCCATAATCACTTTCACGAAATATAACATATAATGTAAATATAAGCAATTTTGCGATGTAATAGTCTTCTCAAATTAAACGTAATTCAATAAAAGTGAATTCCAATTCCTTTTTACAGCATATTGTATCTATTACTAAATTTAGAAGGTGCAGCATGTGTGTTTGTTACGTCATCTTTCACTAAATTCAAAGATCTGATATAATTATTGTTCAAAAAGAAACATCGAAAACATCTAAAATTCTTCAACTACAACATGTGTTTAAATATATTATCATATACAAGTTAATAACATGATGACTTACTACAGTTATATAGCAGCATCAATAAAGTGGTGTGAAAAACAGGGGTTACGCTCGACTACGCTCTCTACACCCCTGGAATATGTCATGGTAGAAATGACGGCACGCTCAGATAAAAAAACCCTGACCAATCGCTAGGCTGTATGCCTGCTAGGATTGCAAACAAGCAGCAATCACTTTAAAGCTTGCCATTTTTTTCTGTTATGTGCCCACGAGATTCTTTTGATGTATATCAAAGGGTCGAACCAGTCTTCTTGCCTCATCAACGAGACGGCACACACAGAACTTTCAGTTTTGCCATGACATATTCCAGGGATGTAGTGAGCGTAGAAGGTGAGCGTGACTCCTGGATATCGAGGATGTGTGAAAAGGCAATTAATTCAGACGAAGAAGAGAATTGGAGTGACAGTTTTAAACTTGAGGATAAGTACATAATAGCATATATACTAGGTAAGTATATAGAAGCTGAGGAAGAGAACACAGCTTTGTTGAAATGTATGACATAGGTTGGACAATAAACAGATATAAATGGTAGTTGCTCCGATCACTATTTTCGTTAATTGGCTCTGAGTCAAGGACGACGCTATATATTTTGACGTCATAATTCAAGGATGACGTTTTATACCATGTTGTGGCGCTATTATTCAAGACATTCAACAAAATGGCGTTGATAGTGATATATTTGCATTTTTATATCATATTATGTGGTCGTGTTGGGTTGATTCGGTACAATAAAACAAATATTGCATGTCACTTCAGCTTCGCTTCGGTCAAAATGCATATATTTTGGGTGACTGACCAGTCCATAAACTCTCAAATTGCCCTCAGTGCCATGCAATATTTGTTAATTATATCCGACCATGATTTATTTTACGTGAAACACTTTCATACTTATGAATCACCTTGAACACACAATCATAAGGATTATTTGCCATTTGCGAAGGTGACAAATTAAATCTGCATCTAAATGTATCATAGAAAATAACAGGCGGTTGTGTCTTAAATATGAATGTGCAAGGCAGATTGTAATTTATGACACATAATATGTTTCTACTTCAACATACTTAAAATATCTGGTTTTCGAGAAAACAGTATTTATCAACATGGATTTGAATTCATTAGAGAAACATCTCCAATTGTACACATGTTTTCTATTGTGTACAAATATCAATTTGCAGCATTTTTCTTGAATTAAATTTTCTGATTTAAATTAAGCTACAATGATTTTTCTCCGTTATATATAAATTTGGTTGCTCAGTTATACATTTATTTTGTACAGTTATTATTCTTTTTGACTAGTCATTTGAAAAAAAATATATCCGTGAAATTAGTATACCTTTCTGTTGAAGTAGAAAGTTTATCACTGTATATGGGAAGATAAAAATACTACATGTTATATTATTTTTGCATATCACTAAGAATGAAATGGTTATGTTTGAAAGAAGAGAAGTAACAATTCTAAATTGCATACCAGTTAGTTTAAGTAGAATGCATGTTACATTTTTCATCAGTATGTTAAAGAAAACTAAATAGTATATATTAGTATATCAATGAAAATGAAAGTTTTTTCTACACCAGATGTACATTTCAACACATGTTAGTAGGGTTTGTTTGTCTTGTTATGATCCATCTATAAAGTCGCCACCATACTTACACAATACAATGGGAAATGTTGTTTTCATAGGGGTGTGGTTTTATTCTGACGAAAATACAAAACGAATTCCCATGCAATAAAACTAAATATATACAAGGGATCGTACAGGAGACACACAAAAACAAAACAAATTTATAATAACGGATAAAATATGTTTCCCCTTATTTCCATATCTCAAATCAGAAATCAATCTATTTTATCATTAATTTTATGAGATAATTAGTTTTTTTTAGAAAAACAATGTATCGTAAATGCATCTTATTATTTTTTGTTTGTTTTTAGCACAATAAACACAGGCATTTAATGCATGGGATCCACCAATGTTGAAAAGGTCATTAACAAAATAAGTTTATTCAAGGATGGTTCACAAAGGTCACCAAGGTCACCGATCATGCAGAGGATGTAGGGAAGCTCAATATCCTGACTTATCATACAGAATGAATATATGCACCGAAATAATTGTTTGACATTCGTTCATATTTTCTTTTAGTTATGCAACAAATAATATTTTACATCAAAACGCAGTTGTCGTGAAGGTAAAATAATCTTTATATGATATATGCGAATGTTAGCTTAGGGTAGGAGAATATTATTGATCCCCAGGGACCTGGTCATCCAAAGCATATATATACGTTTGTATATCAAATTGGTAAAATTACCTGGAAATGATATCTAAACATAATAACCTGTTGAATAAGTTAACAAATTTATTTGATTCATTTCCATTGTTTGGGTTGTCATTTTGTTGTATTATCAATTGGAAATATTTTTTCATTGACATAAATGTTCCCAAAATGAAGAATTAATCAATGATTGTTAAATATTTCGAATTTGACAATTTTTTACCACATATAAATTGTTTAAAAAAACGGTCCAAGATACTTTAATGATCTAGTTTTGAAACTTTTGTTCTTTTCATAACTTCAACATTATCAGAATCCCTTCATTAGTGTATGCTGTCCTTATAATATCATTGCGCAAACAAAATTTCCATATGGCGATTCCCCAGAGTTCTTAATTCTTATGCGCTAATTCAACATAAGGGGTTTACAGTGGACCGTCTATTCAGATCAACAGTTATGATTTCAAGCTAAGAGAAATAACTAACCAAGATTATCAACTTACCGGATCAGCTCCATTAGCCGTTTGTAAATCATTATTTGATAAATTGAAGAATTGTACGGGCTGTTTCCCTTCTGCATCAGTTGTTATTTCTGTAGACTGAGCTAATTTATTATCGTATGCAAATTCATTGTCGGAACTTCCCGCCCAACTCCGGCGGTAGTCGATGTCATCCGGGTCCTCAGGGAGGCGGTACTTCTGCTTGGTGTGTCGGCGGGAACACTACAGACGATACAGTACAAGTGCAATGAGACGTAAGTATAAGCTATGTAATTATTTAGCCCTTATATCAAATTAATGTTAATAAAACTTGCATTTCAATATTCTTAAGATTCATACTTCGTTATATTCGTTGTTATGTTCCGCACCCGTTAAAAAGATAATAAGCCATATTAACTTGATTTTCAAAGGGGGATAACTCACCAGTATGCAGATCATTGCTATTAGGAAGATTAACACTACTGATCCACAAGCGATAACTGCAATGGCCCAGTTGGGGAAGCCCTCCGTAACCACGGGGGTTGTCGGGGTCGTCACGGGGGTTCTTATAACTGTAACGAATAATGAAATAAAATTATGTAAAAATGAACTGACTTTATGACCCTTTTGCTTCTACATCAGTTTAGAAATTTGTGATTCCCCCTTTTCGCCCCTAGCATCACTGAAGAGTTCTAGGAGGACGAAACAGCTGTATGATGCAGTTTAATTCATTTTTTCGGGATACTGTATTCATTATTAAATTTGAAAGGTGCAGCATATGTGTGTGTTACGTCATCCTTTATGATTTACGTAATTCGTTTTCCTTTGCTATTACTTGATTTGCAGATATAAAATGTATAAATATGTGAAAGTTAAACGTAAGCTACCCACATATGATTGAACCTATATAATTTAGTTATCAACACAGCATGTCAGAATGAATCGCACTAAACCATATAATTTCTGAAAGAAATATTTGGGAAAAAGCGAATTTTGATTGAAACTCCAAATGGTAACGAGACGAATTGATATAGGTACGTTGTACTTGTTTTCGAATCCTTAACTTAATGTATGTATTGACTGTATATTTGCCTATTTATTGTATAAATACTGTTTAACCTAAACTCTCTGTGATGAAACACAAAAGTAAATACATTGCAAAAATAACGTTTTTACAATATGAAGGAAAAATTAAAACTTAACAAAAATAACCGAAAAAAATAAAGGCCCACATATGTTGTAGTAGCTGACAAAATTGAAATGTTTTTGAAAAGGGTATAACTAATTAAACGAATTTGTTTTGAAGATGTTGCTCAAATGATAGAAATCATTATACGTAAACATAGTAAAATTGTTCTTACCATTGTGTGATACGGATGTTTTATCAACAGTGAAACTGCCGAGACTTCCATTCGAAACAGCATTCTGGATAACGGTGTTCATGTCAGCCGCTGTAACCGGGGTATCGCCGGATAATTGGACGGTGTAATCAACAACAACGCTTCCCTCACTGAAAATAATATAGGTACCATAGCATCACATGTAACAAAAAAGTATGTAAAAATTATTATTCAAAATATAAAAAAGTATGAAATAATGATATAATATTACAGTTTTTTTGGGTAATTTTTTGTTTTTAAATATATTTTGAGAAAAAAAAATAGAAAAAAAAACTTATTGTAAGAATCATTAATATTTTTATAATCTTATGTTTTTTTTATAAAATATATTTCGAAGGGGTTTTATATATATTGAATTTATTTTCGATTGAAACTAAAGTAGGATTAATACTTGTTTTTATGTGAAAAAGATAGGGTACATATAAAAGAATTTGATAAAAAACGAAACAACAGTTATTACTTTAAGTTATAGCCTGCTTTGATGGTTACATAATAACCAAGCTTTATAAAAGACAAGCAAGTCTCCCTAAAATAATAATTGAAAAGCGAGACAACAATAATTACAAGACTTAACTTCCAACGTTTTACTCAAAGAGGTGAGGGGTCAGATAATGACAAACACTACTTACGTAAATCGGTCGATTACTACTGCTACGAAACGATTTCCATACTGTGCAATATAAATTTGCTCCAGCTGAAAAAAATACATTTAGCCATTATTTTAAACCTCGGATAATAATTATGTTTCTGATTCATGCAAGAAACGACATCTAGATTCAAAATGTTAACAGTGGCAGTATTTTTCTTTCCATGTCAACAAATTAACTTGTTTTCTAACACAAGAATTACGCGTAATTATATGTGTCGCCTTTTCCGCTTTGTCAATAGTGATAGTGATAGTGTTCGTAGAGTCATAATTCACCTATATACCATATTTGATTGAAATCGGACAATATTGAAATTTTGACCAGTCAGTGCCAAAGAAATGGCGTCCATTTTGTTGAATCATGAAACGGAAATTGCGATAGTTTTTGTAGAGTCCTAATACACCTACATACCAAGTTTGAGTGAAATCGGACAATATCTAAATTTCGACCAATCAGTGGCAAGGAAATGGCGGCCAATTTGCTGAATCAAGAAACAGAAGTTGCAATAGTGTTTGTAGAGTCCTAACACACCTACATACCAATTTTGAGTGAAATCGGACAATATCTAAATTTTGACCAATCATTGGCAAGGAAATGGCGGCCATTTTGTTGAATCATAAAACGGAAGGTGTGATAGTGTTCGTCGAGTCATAATACACCTACATACCAAGTTTGGTTGCTGTAGCTTTTATACTTAGTCAGAAACAGCCTAATATGCAAGAGCTAAACGCAAAACTTTAACGTTGTAATTCCTGAAATTTGGGATTTTTACCCCAAAAAAAGCAGAAATCCAGGAATTTTATTTAGCCCAGTAGGCTCTACTACCCATGTTTCATCTATGATTGAAGTTTGGTTGATGTAACTTTGTCAGGAACAGAGCTAAACGCAAAACTGTAACATTGTTGACGCCGCCGTCGCCGTCGGAAAAGTAACCCCTATGTGCCGCCTTTCCGACATCCGTCGGAGGCGACACAAAAAGGAGATCCCAGGTAATGTATAATTTCCGATAACCAACAAAATTGAGAGCCCATCTAATCTTTGAAACAGAAGTATTATCAAATGTACAATTTTTCATCAAATTAATTACAAAATTTGCAGCTCTCCTCACTAGGTTAAGCTTAACTTACCTCTGGTTTGACATTGTCACGCAGAGTCTGATACTGAACAGAGGTCTTCTCTGCCAGCTCTGGTACCCAGACTGCTCCTCCAGTAATTCTTATCGTTGCCCTTGCCTCACTTGTCACCCCTGGTGCTTGTGTGGTGGGTGACTGTGTCGTAGGCGCTTCTGTGGTAGGTGCCTGTGTTGTTGACGATTCAGTGGTGGGTGCCGGTGTTGTTGGCGCTTCTGTGGTAGGTGCCTGTGTTGTAGGCGCTTCTGTGGTTGGTGCCTGTGTTGTAGGCGCTTCAGTGGTAGGTGCCGGTGTTGTAGGCGCTTGTGTGGTGGGCGCTTGTGTTGTAGGCGCTTCAGTGGTAGATGCCTGTGTTGTAGGCGCTTCTGTGGTAGGTGCCTGTGTTGTTGGCGCTTGTGTGGTGGGTGCCTGTGTTGTAGGCGCTTGTGTGGTGGGTGCCTGTGTTGTAGGCGCTTCAGTGGTGGATGCCTGTGTTGTAGGCGCTTGTGTGGTGGGTGCCTGTGTTGTAGGCGCTTGTGTGGTGGGTGCCTGTGTTGTAGGCGCTTGTGTGGTGGGTGCCTGTGTTGTAGGCGCTTCAGTGGTAGGTGCCTGTGTTGTTGGTGCCTGTGTTGTTGGCGCTGATGTGGTGGGTGCCTGTGTTGTAGCCGCTTCAGTGGTTGGTGCCTGTGTTGTTGGCGCTGATGTGGTGGGTGCCTGTGTTGTAGCCGCTTCAGTGGTTGGTGCCTGTGTTGTTGGCGCTTGTGTGGTTGAAGGTTGAGTTACAGGGGCTTCTGTGGTGGGTGCCTGTGTTGTAGGCGCTTGTGTGGTGGATGCCTGTGTTGTTGACGCTTGTGTGGTTGGTAGTTGAGTTGTAGGCGCTTGTGTGGTGGTTACAACTGCTGTTGGCGCCTGCGTTGTGGGTGCCTGGGTAGTGGATGCTTGTGTTGTCGATGGTTGTGTTGTCGGCGTCTGTGTTGTGGGTGCTTCAGTTGTGGAAGGTTGTGTTATAGGCGCTTGTGTGCTGGGAAGTTCAGTTGTTGGCGCTGGTGTGATCGGTGCTTGAGTGGGTGATGTGATATTTGAAGTTGTAGCTGTGGATGAAGACGATGTGACGTTTGAAGGTGCAGTACTTGAGGCTTGAGTTGGCATCAGAGTAGTTGAACGTGCTTCCGTTGTCGATGCTGATGTGCTGCTGGGTTGCGGAGCAGCAGTTGTCACAACTGGCAGATCTGTTGTAGCTGCTTCGGTTGTATTTGCCGGGGATGACGTAGTTACATTCGGTGTTCCGGTAATAGCCGTACCTGGAGTAGTAACAGCAGCTGTGGTTGTGTCGTTTGTTTGTTTGATTGTTGACGTTGTTTGCTGTACCGTTGGTCCTGTTGAAGGAACGGAAGTGGAAGGTACAACAGTAGCATTGGCGTCATGTTGAGTTGTTGTCTGTGGCAACACAGTAGTTGGCACTACAGTACTTATATTTCCTCTTTCAGTTGTAATCGCAACGGGCGTTGTTGATTTCACAGTGGTAGCGGTGTCCATGGTGGCGTTCACTGTTGTAGAAAGGGGAGGTAGTGACGTAGTGTTCTGTCGGACTGTAGTTGGGACGGTAACATTTGGACCGGAAGTTGTTGTTGACAACATTGGGGTATGGGAAGTGGTGGACACAACAGTAGATTGGTTGTCTGTGGCATTTGAAGGCATGGCCGTGGACGTGACGTTCGCTACAGACTGAGGCGTAGTTGTTGACGCCATTCCAGTATTCGCAGTTGTCATCGTATCGTTAGACGAAGAAGTTGTAACAATAGGCGTGGGCGTTGTTGAAACACCAGGGACGATCGTTGAAGATGACATATTTGAAGATGTTGAAGTCATCGGTCCTGTTGTTGTCGTTGTGACATTTGTTAAGGTCGTCATCGTAGTCGATGTGTGTGGCATTGTAGATACTGTTGTAGGACCGGAAGTGGACGGAACAACTGAAGCATTGGCGCTATGGGGAGTTGTCTGTGGTACAACAGAGGTTGGGCCTTCTGTACTTGTATTCCCTCTTACAGTTGTAGGTACAACTGGCGTTGTCGACTGAACAATTGTCGCGTTGTCAGTAGAGACATTATTCATTGCTGTGGAAGTAGGCGGGTGCGACGTAGTGTTCTGTTGATCGGTTGGTGGGACTGTCATTACTGTACCGGAAGTGGTGGAAACCATTTGAGTACTTGATGTTGATGACGCAACCGTAGAATGACCCACTGTGACATTTGAAGGAACTGCTGTCGACGTGACGTTCGGAACAGATTGTGACGTAGTAGGTGTCTTCATTGTCGTAGACACAGATGTCATTGTTTCGGTGACGTTTGGCGTCTTAGTTGTTGAACCATCACTGACGGCAGTTGTGGATGTCGAATTAGCAGATGTTGGTACTGGTCCCGCTGGTGTCGTTGGCTCCGGTGTTGTCATGGGAGGTGTTCCGGTGGTTGCAGACGCCGTTGTCACATGGCTCGATACGGTTGGCATGATAGAAGTGGTCGACGTACCCACGATACTTGAGGAGGCGAGCTCTGTAATAGGTGATGACGTCATGCTATGTGTAGCAGATGACGTAGGCGTAGCCATTGTTGATGTGGCGACGACTGAAGCTGTCATTTGTACAGATGATGATACAAGTACAGTAGTTGACGTTATGGGCGCAGACATCGAGCTTGACATAGCAGAAGAAGAAGGTGCTGACGCAACTGATGACGACATCGGTGCAGACATCGAGCTTGACATAACAGAAGATGACGTCGGTGGCGCAACTGATGACGACATTGTTGCAGACATCGAGCTTGACATAACAGAAGATGACGTCGGTGGCGCAACTGATGACGACATTGGTGCAGACATCGAGCTTGACATAACAGAAGATGACGTCGGTGGCGCAACTGATGACGACATTGGTGCAGACATCGAGCTTGACATAACAGAAGATGACGTCGGTGGCGCAACTGATGACGACATTGGTGCAGACATCGAGCTTGACATAACAGAAGATGACGTCGGTGGCGCAACTGATGACGACATTGGTGCAGACATCGAGCTTGAAACAACAGAAGATGAAAGCGCTGGTACAGCTGATGAAGACGGTGTGGCAGACATTGAGCTTGGCATAACGGAAGATGAAGCCGACACTGGTGACGTCATTGAGGTAGAGAGTGAACTCACTGAATGTGTCGACATACTAGCTGACTGCGGTAATTCCGTGGTCATACTATGTGACGTCGTCGTATCACTTGACGCTTGAACCATCCAAGAGCTGGTCGCCATCGTTGGTACATGTGATGATGACGTCGAAGATGACATCAAAATGGCACTGGAAGAAGCTGGGACTCGAGAACTATGCATCGAAGAATAACTATCTGCACTGGATGGAGCTATTGACTGGCTAGGGGTATATGACGTCATAATCACGCCACTTGATGAGGCAGATGACGTTGGGATCATTTGCTTAGAACTTTCCATTGTCGTACCTGTAAGTAAAATGCTGAATTATAGCAAGTAATTTTTCGTAACTTCAATATATTGCATGGAAACTACGAATTATAATGATATTATATGCTACTAAAACTAAAACGAACAATTACGTTCGTGTGATTTTACGAGAGTACAAATTTACATAAATGATTATTATTTTGATGTTTATTTCCCTTCTTTACGTATTTGCGATCATTTAATAAAAACGAAAAAGACGGATAAATGATATACTATGAAACTGATCATCAATATTATCACATTGAAAAATATTAAAAAGTATTGATAATTAAATGTTCATCGTTTAGATTTCAAATTCTGTTTAAAATCAATATATCATTTGCATGATAATGATAATGAAGTCGACAAATATTACAGAAGAACTGAAATGAGAAATAAAATTAAAAAAAAATGCAGCATAGTAACATTACAAACAAGTTATACAACAAATATTATTACACAACGAAAAAAAAGGAAAACATTTGATAAGAAAAGTAGAGCTAATACTTACTGGAAAGCGTGCCCAGACTAGCTGCTATAGAAATGGTATGGATAGTCGAAGGAGCAGAGAAAGTGTTTCTTATCTCTGACGATAAGACAGAATGTTGTGATAGAGTGACAGACATGCTGTTCAAAGGCGAAACATCAGAGGAAAAAACACTATGTTCACTCGTATCGGGCCAAACAGAAGAGGAAGGCAACATGCTTGTTTCGGAAACATCCGATGAGGAATCATCAATGTTTATTGTACTGCTAGTAATGTCACGTGGTACAGATGACATACTGCTTGTAATATCACGTATTAAAGATGAAGCACTGCTAGTAACTGGTGAAGATGACATAATGCTTGAAATATCACGAGGTGTAGATGGTGTCATCAAACTTGCAGTGACTATTGAGGTGCCATCCGACTTAATGACAGAAGTCGCCTCATTCTGAACTGTAGAAGTTGTTTCAAAATCTTCCCCTATTGTTCCTATCGACGATTCTATGCTATTGGTGATGGTAGAATACACGGAGTTGGGAATTACATCTATAGATTGTGTACTAAGCCCTAAAGTAGATAACGTTGAAGATGACTTAATTCCATTTGATGCCACAGCTTTCGATCTCTCATGAGGAGTAAACAAACTAGCTGAAACATCGTACATTGACGATAATGAATATTGAACTTTACTTGGAGATACCACCGTATACAATGCCGCTGTACTAGAAACGTTTTTACTTGAAGCAGTATTATAACTAGCTGAAGCACCTTCAGATATAACAATGGTACTAGAAGCAGCCATAGTTGCACTCATTCCAAAACTAGAAATGGTACGAGTTGGTTGCATGCTTGGTTCATCAGTCAAAGATGATGAAACGCTACCAGCCGTCAAGCTATCGTGTATTTGATGTGTACTAGACTCCGGTGTGGATGTATCTGATGATGAGTGTGTTTCTTGTGAAGATGGAAGTGTCGTGCTGGACGTAACCATATTACCACTGGACATACTGTCCGAGTGTGTGTCCGTGACAGTGTGTGTAAATGATGTGGTTTCGGTTGGATACAAACTACTAGTAGGGATCGTAGAAATAACGTGTACACTAGAAGTCTGAGGCTCTGATTGTGTCAGTGTAAACTGGGTGTGAGAATCAAGAACAGGCGTGCCTTGAATAGAATTGTCTTGCAATGTCTTCTGTGGAATATTTGTGGATTCTGACAGAACAGAACGCTGTGGCATGTCTGTCTTTAGTATCTTCGTAACACTGACACTTGGTGTCAAAATATGCATTATTTTAGATGTCGACAAGGTTGAGTGTTCGCTTTTCAGCGGCAATGTAGACTCAAAGGAAGTATACAAACGGGAATAATCTGACCGTGTGTCGGTATAGCTTGTGTGTGACTGTGATTCAGATGCCAATGTTGAGTGATGTTCTATAATGTTTTCGTCAGTTACTACTTCAAGTTCCGTCACAATAGGTAATGTAATAACAAGGCTAGGCCTAATATACAAACTAGATAAAGATGCTGAAATTGTTGACATAATGGTACTTGTTTCAAAAGTCGACAAAGTAGACGACGGATCACTTACGATACTAGATTTGTTGAAAATTGTCGAGGACGCCGAAGACAAAACAGTTTCACTTGCAAAAGTCTCACCTATACTGGTGCTGACAGTCATAACATTGTGACCAGTAGAAAGAACGGCAGTTGGAACAATTGAAGATTTCTGAAGTACGTCACTTGAAACAACAGATGATTTGACTACTTCGCTAGAAGTAGTTGGAGTAACTAGCATATCTTCGCTACACCTTACAGTTGAAGATGAGACAGGCGTTGTTTGAAACGAAGTAATATTAGAAGCAGGCAATGATTGGATAATGGAATGAGATATCGATGATGTCGGCATTACGGAAGCAGATACGTATAAAGATGATGTTGATGCAACTGAAGAAATATCGTTAGACAACGTGGACAAGGCAGAGGAAGATCGACTAGAAGATTGTGTCGACACAACAGCAGCTATTGTGGATTGAACTGTTGACACGAATGAAGACGATATGGAGGATGCTGTTGACACTACATCAGACATAAAGTTTGAGAGAGGTGTCGATACAACTGAAGACAATAGACTGGGGGTTGCTGTTGATAATACAACAGGCGAAGAACTGGGGATTGATGTCGCCATAGAAAGTACACTGGAGGATGAGGTTGATTCCTCAGTGGGAGATGGTGTTAACACAACAGACGAAGATTTACTAGAGACTGGTGTTGACACATCAGACGATGACGGACTAGAGAATGATGTTGATACATCAGAAAAGGATGAACTAGGGAGTGACGTTGACACACCAGAAAAGAATGAACTAGAGAATGGCGTCGACACATCAGACGACGACGGACTAGAAATTGGTGTTGACACATCAGACGATAATGGACTAGAGAATGATGTTGACAGAAAAGACGTTGATTGACTAGAAATTGATGTTGACATTTCAAACGAAGATGGACTATGGAGTGACGTTGACAAATCAGAAGATGGTGAACTAGAGCTTAAAAGTGGGGTTGATACATCAGACGATGACGGACTAAAGAATGATGTGGACACACCAGACGATGATGAACTAGAAATTGGTGTTGACATTACAGATAAAGATGGACTAGAGAGTGACGATGATACAATAGAAGATGATGAACTAGTGCTTAAAAGTGGGGTTGATACATCAGACGATGACGGACTAGAGAGTGATGTTGACACATCAGACGAGGATGAACTAGGGAGTATTGTGGACACACCAGACGATGATGAACTAGAAATTGGTGTTGACACATCAGACGAGGACGAACTAGAGAATGACTTTGACACATCGGACGAGAATGGACTAGACAATGTTGTAGACACAATAGACGAGGATGGACTAGATAATGATGTTGACACAAACGACGCTGATTGACTAGAAATTGGTGTTGACGTTTTTGATGAAGATGGACTTGAGAATGATGATGAAACAATAGAAGATGATGAATTAGAGCTTAAAAGTGGGGTTGATACATCAGATGAGGATGGACTAGAGAATGATGTTGACATAATAGAAGAAAATGAACTAGAGCTTAAAAGTGGAGTTACTATATCAGACGAGGATGGTGTAGGGATTGATGTTGACACAACAGACGAATATGTATTCGGAAATGATGTTGACATTACAATAAAAGATAGACTAGAGAGTGTTGTTGACACAACAAACGATGATGATTTTGAAATTGGTGTTGACACATCAGACAATGATGAACTAGAGAATGACTTTGACACATCGGACGAGATTGGACTAGATAATGCTGTTGACACAATAGACGAGGATAGACTAGATAATGATTTTGACACAAAAGACGCTGATTGACTAGAAATTGGTGTTGACGTTACAGACGAGGATGAACTAGAGCTGGAGGGTGACGTTGACAAAACAGACGAGAAAGGACTAGACTGGGGTGTTGACATAATACTTGATGACGAAGGGTTGGAGAGGAGTGTTGACATAAATGAAGAAGTGAGATTGGGTTGTTGTAATGATACAACAGTAGATGAAACTATCGATGAAGATTTTGACAACATAGAAAAGCTGGAAGAATGTGTAGGTGATATTGTAGAAGAACTGCTAGTGAATGGTGCAGATATAACTGACGGAGAGAAGGACGAGGATGATGTAGACATGACTGAAGTAGAAATGATAGACGAAGCCGCTGACATAATGGAAGAAACGCCGGAAAAGGATGTTGAGATATCTACAACCGATGAATCAGTCGATAAAGATGAACTTGTTTTAGATAAACTCTCGGAATATATCAAAGATGGAGTAGAAGCTGAACTTAAAGAAGCAACTATTTCAGAAGTGGCTAAAAGACCTGATTTTAAATCGGATACAATGGCTGTTTGGGATAATATAGAACTACGTACTACGTCACTGGTTGGGTGCATACTGGAGTGTGCACCTGCCGTAGAATATTGGCTTTTGCTTGGAGATACTGAAAAAGAGTGTGTACTACTGGATAATGTTTGTCTACTTGATAAAGTTGTGTTTATTGTTGATGTTGTCATTTGTGTGTTGAAAGTGGTTGGTTGACTATGCGAAGATGACGATTTTGAGCCCTCCGTGGCAGTCGACTCAACGCTTGCTTGAGTCGAAGTCCACTTTTCAGTTTCATCCGTGGCAGACGACACAATGTTTGTTTGAGTAGCAGACGACACAATGTTTGTTTGGGTAGCAGACGACACCAAGTTTGTTTGGGTAGCAGACGACACCATGTTTGTTTGTGTAGCAGGCGATACAATGTTTGTTTGGGTAGCAGACGACACCAAGTTTGTTTGGGTAGCAGACGACACCATGTTTGTTTGTGTAGCAGGCGATACAATGTTTGTTTGGGTAGCAGACGACACAGTGTTTGTTTGTGTAGCAGGCGATACAATGTCTGTTTGTGTAGCAGGCGACACAATGTTTGTTTGGGTAGCAGACGACACCAAGTTTGTTTGGGTAGCAGACGACACCATGTTTGTTTGGGTAGCAGACGACACAATGTTTGTTTGGGTAGCAGACGACACAATGTCTGTTTGGGTAGCAGACGACACAATGTCTGTTTTGGTAGCAGACGACACAATGTCTGTTTGGGTAGCAGACGACACAATGTCTGTTTGGGTAGCAGACGACACAATGTCTGTTTGGGTAGCAGACGACACAATGTTTGTTTGTTTAGCAGACGACACACTGTTTGTTTGGGTAGCAGACGACACAATGTCTGTTTGTATAGCAGACGACAGTTCACGTGTTTGTGAAGCAGTCGGTACTATACTTGCGTAAGTGGCAGTCGATACACTATTACTTGCTTGAAAATCTGAATATGTGCTCGGCGTTACCCGTTTCAAGGTTTCAATATTCACTGTATGCAGTTTCGAACTAGATGATGCTATGCTCGGAATTTTTGCAGAAACAGAAGCTGTGGCAACGGATGGAGTAGATACATATGAGCTGGACAATGACATTGGTGAATCTGATAGGGAAGTAGATTCAACATTTTGATTTGTTATCTGAGATTCTGATACTAGTTTTGAACTAACTGAACTATCACTATCTAAAAGCGTGCTAGAATCTGTTTGTTGATTGGAGGCAGTCATTGTAAAAGTATCCGAGGACGAAACCGACTGATCTGTCATTGCACTTGTAGCAGAATCTAAAGTCTTTGAGCTCGATATCAGTTCGCTTATCACGGAAGAGCTAACAGAATTTGAAGAAGTACTTTTCGGACCAGAACTTGAAATTACCGAATTTGTCATAATGGATGACTTAGACAGTGAGGTTTCTATTTCGGCAGCATTGCCTAAAGTTCTTTCAGTAGACGCAACAGTTGAAGAAGGAGAGAGAGTAGATAATTCCGCGGAAGTTGTGAAATGGGAAGATAACTCTGTGGAAGTTGTGGAAAGGGAAGATAACTCCGTGATAGGTGAGTGAAGGGTGGATAGTTCCAGTGATGTAAAGGCAGTCAGTTCAGAAGAAGCTATAGGTAAAATTCAGACAGAAAGAAAGTTGAAATATATTAAAGGATTAGTGTTAGTGTGAAAATATGCAAACTAATCTTCGATGTTTCAGGATCTCCCAACCGTTTTCAAAAAAAATCACTTCAAGAATCTCTGAACCACTCCCAAAATCTTCAACTTTAAGAATTCCCAAATTACTGCCAAAAGCTTTATTTTCAAGGATCCTTAAGCCATTGTCAAAAACTGCTTAAACTATTCAATGCCTGCTGCTGTTTTGGCATGACTTTAGCTTTTACAAAGTATTTTTTGTTAAGAAAATTATACCTAGTGGCATTTTTGTGAAAAATAAGCAATAATTAATATTAAACAAACAGTTATAGAACACCCGCTCTAACAAAAATAGCTACTTATGTGAAGAGCAAATTAAGGGGAGGTAACTGCATTTAAAGAGAACCCTAAATGCAGTGGGACATGGGTCCTTAAGAAGATTAGATTAAATGCTTCCACAAATTAATTAAAATTAATCAATGGTTGCCTCCATACCTGCCGACGTTATCATTTTTAATTACACGACACCGTGTATTTTAACTGAATCGTAAGTTTTGAATAATTTATGAAAAGGCGCCTTGTGTATATATGGAATAGGCGCCTTGTATAATATGGAATAGGCGCCTTGTGTACATATGGAATAGGCGCCTTTTGAACACATAATGCCTGCGATAAATATCTCTCTTCATATTATTTTCCCTTATTTTCTTTTTCATAATTCAAATTCAATTTGTTTTTAATTCTCCTTACAATATGTCATTTCAACCAGTAATAGGAAGGGCGATAACTCTGGCAGGTATGGAAGTAATCACAAAAGGCAATGGTATCACTAGCAGAGTAATATGAGTCATTGTTATAGAGACAATACAAAATATACAGCTTCAAAGGTCACAAAGGTCAAATCGTGTAGATAAACTGCATGTAAGAATGACTAACATCAACCCTCTCACCCCTATGTGTCTTTTGTGAACTCTCCCATACCTCGAATTGGACGAGTCCACTTTGGTTTTCGGTGGTGAAAGGGTTAACATGATTTACGTGACTAGCATTTAATAAGTTGTTTTCTTGTTATTGTTTCCTTAATTTGTTAATTAATTGTTTATATATGTTTGTATATGCAAATAAACAACCACAATCGTTAAAATAATAAAGCATATTCACTGCATGACACTGATATATATTATCATCAGGGTTTGGCACTACTTTTTATTAACTTGTCTTACATCACACATATAACTACTCCGACAGACGGTTAATCCAATACTCTTTTGCATACGTGTTAATGCACAACATTATTATCTACCTTACAGATATAATTACTATTCTAAATATATTATTATTGGACGTGCTTATTGAAGCATTGAACTCCTTTCAGTTGGCCTTCGTAAAGACTAGGTTTGCCAACTAAAGGCAGTTCAATAATTATATTTATCATTCTAGAATCTAATTCATCTCATAACATTTCAATTACACTTTTTGATTCTCAGCATTTAGCTCAAATAATGTATCCATTGGGTATGTTTAATCTATTAATAGAACAGCCATTGCCAGGGAATGGTTATTGGTATCCAAAGTAACAATTATTACATCATGATAACGATGACGTCAACAATCATTCATTGGCTTTCATGACCTTATGAATGCCAATTAAATTCTGTTGGGTTATATAGAGGCAATGCCATGCAAAAGTAAATATTGTGACAACTTCTACGCAATTCATTTGTAAGTAACTTTACAAATACAATATATTCATTAAACCTATCTACATCAATATATATCAATTCTTCTTTTTTAAGTAATAGGGCAAGTTTGATAGGGTAATTTAGCAGTCTATGTTGTAGTGTATTAGGCTTGATCTAGACAGCTAGTGGTTAGTGTGTAGCAATGATTTACTGATATGATTTTCTATGCAGAAAGAGTACACTGCAGATCTATATGTAGTATTTTTAATATGTTGCTTCTACATTGTATTACGGGATACACAAAATCAGTTAAAAGCCAAAATGAATATTTTTTTTACTGCATCAATGCAAAATAAAGCATGCATTAAACCAAACATTACAAGGAAACAGAGGAAAATGTAGAAAAAAATAGTTACCTGTAGCCATGGTTGCACTTGGTGACGTCATTTCCGTCGAAGCCGAAACTGGCGCTGACGTCATAATGCTGCTGGGTAATGATGACATCGACGGTGCTGAGGAACTCGTTTGGATTGGTCGAGTAACACTAGATGACGCCATTGGTTTAACAGATGACGACAACATTGAATGTGTGGAGCTTGACGACGTCATGGATGACGACAACATAGGCGAGGCAACATCCGAAGATGGTTTAGCTGCATTAGTTGGTAACGTCACAGTGGAACTAGCTGACATCATTGGTGAAGCAGAGCTGGATGTCGCAATTTCGGACGATGTGACTGTATTCGATGATGACGTCATCGAAGAAGATGTGAAGCTTGATGACGTCACAGTTGCTGAAGAGGATGCAGTCAGTGTTGACGTCGGTACATTTGATGACATATCAGCAAGAGCAACACTTGAAGCTGCTGACTGACTTACACTTGAAGATTGTGAACTTGAAGCTGAAGTAGACAGAGAGCTTGAAGACGGCGTTAATTCTGAAGAGCTTGACATTGAGGTCGTTTGAGAGCTAGAAGCGTGAACCATCTGTGAAGAACTGGATGACGTCATTCCTGCACTTGATGACATGTCTCTTGCTTGTGAACTTGATTGTTGAGCATGTGTGCTCGACGATTGTTGATCCATTTGAGAACTTGAAGACTGAACACCAGATGGCGTTGAGGATTTTGACGTACTAGACGATTGGGTGGCCTGTGAACTCTGGACCGACTGTTGTGAACTAGAAGACTGCGTTGCTTGTTGAGAACTAAACGAAACAACCGGCATTACGCTTGAAGGGTCAAAGTTCGATGAACTTGATGACCCTTGTGACGTCACTGAGGAACTTGTTGACGACGTTACCGATGAAGGTTGGATGGCATTTGAAGACGTGGATACCGGTGTCGTCACTATAACTGATGTCGTCATTGATGACGTCACAGAAGAGACACTTGCTGACTGAAGTGACATCGTACTAGTCATGACCCCAGCCGTATCGTTCAATGATTGAGCTGAAAGTAAACAAAATCGAAATTAAGTATAAGGTTATTGATCAACGAATACTTAAAAAGTGCTGATATGATGCGTTGTAAATTTAATAAATGACCACTGATACACTGAAGGCAACATAAACAATGGCCTGGGTCTGTATTCATAAAACCGTTCTCAAGCTCAAAAACGGATTTTTTTTGCTCAAACATGATTTCTTGTTCATGTTATAAATTAATGTTAAATATTATTTTGTCAAAGGTTCGTAACACAGTTGAAGAGACTTCAAGCAAAAACTGTTTTCAGTGTTTCCATTTTAACAATTTTAACGTTCGGCATGATATAAATGAGTCTTAAGAAAACCTGTTGAGCACAAATTCCATGTTTGAGCATGAGAGCGGTTTCATGAATACGTGCCCAGGTCTTGCAAACTTAAAGTGTACCCAACCTCTATCAGTTTGTGCCCACTATCTTCAACAGCCCCACCCCTCCCCAAAATATAAAAAAGTCTGATCAGTAAAATAAAGTTATGGTATGTTATTGATGACCGATAACATATCATTTGTTTTGTATGCATTTTTTCTCGATATTTAAAACTTTTTCAAACCGTTTAATAACTAAGATTATTTAAGGAAAATAGATTCATTTTTCTTTGAATCTTCAAAAATAAAATGTCAACGGGACGCATTTGTTATCTAACTCGATGTTGATTTGTCAATATAAATACTGATGAGTGAGGAGTAGGAATTGACATCAGAAGAACTCTTTTAAACATGAGATACAAAAACACTCCATAGCAACGCTACCATAGCAACATACCAAAATGTCTGTCGTGTGACTTTTATAGTTATTGGGTCACACATCAATCTATCAAAATAAGACAGTTACTGAGTGGTCAGTCCAGGTCAACGTAATTGCTTAGTAGTGTCCGGGGGCGTTTTACTTATATCTTGACC
Organism: Mimachlamys varia; assembly: GCA_947623455.1. NCBI lineage: Eukaryota > Metazoa > Mollusca > Bivalvia > Pectinida > Pectinidae > Mimachlamys > Mimachlamys varia. The sequence continues at coordinate 27,252,830 of OX392544.1, forward strand.
GCAGGTCAGGTAGTATTTGGGCTGGAGTATTGTGTGAAACTGACAATATATATCGGAGAAGTTTAGAATCAAATGTGAAAGTCACATTTATAAACAAAATCAAGAATAGATATAATTTTAACAATAATAGTGTTTATTTTGAATAATCATATTAAGAATATTGTCTCATTCAGCGTTTTGCTCATAAGTTAAAAAGGTTTGAAACATCTGAACCTCAGCTTCAATCGGGAACCGTCGGCCTTTTCCGTAAACGACGATTCCCGAAAGTTGGAACTGGCTTATCTGTTCTAAAATTTGTTTATAATTCTGAATTTAAAAAAAAAAATATGTTATAGCCAAAGTAGATATAGATGGAGGTAAAATTATCCTTTAAGTTTGAACTTGGTGGAAGTTTTACCAGCATTGAACGTAATCAGAAGCTGATTTTCTGTTTTTTTTTCTATCAACTAATTATATTTACACCCCTCCCTTCTTGTGCTTAGTAAACTCTGACTGAGAATATATTAGCAACTCGCTTCCAATGTTTTTTCTTCGTATAGCACTTGAAAATTAATAATGGTGTAAATATAAGGATTGTACCTCATTTTGACTGCGTATACGGTAAGTATGCCCGCAGTTGGCAACGAACATATTCACTATGAAGCGCTAACGCGCACCATAGAATATGTTCGTTGCCAACTGCGGGCATACTACCGTATACGCAGTCGAAATGAGGTACAATCCTTATATAAACTATACAACAATATCACAACCAACATTAGGTCTGGTAGTTTATGTGAAACAACCAGTTTAACTGTTATCAAATGTGACAATTTCGGGTACAAATCTGATGAGGAAGCTGCCAATGTAATTGCAGGCCTTGCAAGTTTTGTCAAAGCTCGTCAGTATTTAAATTTGCATGGCAAAGCCACTGCCGAGGAGACGAGCAGATGACAACCAGCGCATGACGAGTATGACGTCATTGTTTTGGCATAGAAACGGCGACGGCTCGCCGTCAAAATGGCTGTTCCATTTCACGATTTTTTTTCTATAATGAAGCATTTATCATAGTTTCAATCCAGTTGAAATCAGTATAAGTCCGCTACATGGATATGAAATGTAAATATAAGCATTGGAGTGTCTTGATGTGGTCTTTATGATAGTTATAAACGACGGCGCTTTGCTTGCAAACTTCATATTGCGCGCTTGCTTAATTACTTATCTGGTCAAATCTAGTCAAATCGGTCCAACCGCTTTGTCTGGCAGTAAGGACATTTTGGAATCATTATTATATAAATATGCTTTATTGTTGTTGGTTTTTGTTTGGGGGGGGGGGGGGGGTACAAAAGAGGGCTAGTTTCATAAGCAAACGTGACAAAACCCATACGGACATTTGTAGCCGATAGTTAGTCTGTCTGTCGGTCATTATGGCGCGTTACATCTATTGACCATTGGTGAGGAACATAGGGGACATATTTCTCGGCAATAAAACTGGCAGAGATGTCGTAATATAATCATAAATCTGACAACTAGACCTATTTATGGCCAGTGGTAATCACGCGTGTATTGAGCATTATGGGATACATCATCATGGGATATCAACACGAAATTGATAAATTCATAAATGTACTATGTATATGATAAAAGACTAAACAAAGTCTAATAGGAAATACGATTTATTCATATACAACTGCAGGGACTTTTATCTAATAATCCTTATTTTTGATAATTTAAGAAAGAATCAAATGGCACCTGTATGTATAAGAAGCTGACAGAAATGATCTGGACATGCAACTGAATCTTAACAACGGGATCGGACAATCGGGAACCGTCGGCATATTCCGTAAACGAGAATTTCTCGTTTACGAAAAGTTCCGACGGTTTCCGATTGCGAGACCGGACACGCCGATGTTATTAATACGATATTTACTGCTATTTCGTAGACCTGTCGTTTTTCACCAGAATGCCAACAGTCGTTTACTAGTCGGAGGCCAGAAAAGTAATAGAAACCCTTCGGCTAATTCCGTCAAGACTCGGAATGATACCGAAGATACGTGATATATATAGTCACTACCTCATTACCTTCTTTACATCCCTACAGCTGTTACTATCAGTTTACACACGTGCGAATTGATTAACAGTTTAACCCTCTTATTAGTGTCACGGTTTCAATTCATTAATCATTATCAATCAAATGGTTTTTTTCGTACCGCTACGAAACACTGTTAAAGTACTGCACGCTGTTTTTTAGGCATTATCATAGTTTCGATAAATTATTTCTGAAAAGATGCTGAACATCCATGCAGATACTATATAGATGAAATTAACTATGTATAAACTCAGCTGGGGTGGGGTGAGTGAGGGGAATCTAACCCTGGACGTCAGGTTACCGCACTGGCGCTCGAACGACTGAGCCATCAGGTCAACGAATGTCTCCTTCCCCAACTGTCTCACAGCAAGTGATTGACAATGGATAAGAAAATAATAATCTTCAGCGGAACACAGAAATGAAAGCCCGATCTTATTTTTTCGCAATCGAACATTGTTCGGTCAGCACAGCTATATTACCGCCCGGGCCTAGAGTTATATCCAAGATGGATGAAATCTTCAAAGTGGTACTGCATACGAATTTTGTCCATTTTTCAACAGCAACTTTATTGCAATGTTTTGAGAGAAGATACATGTAGGCTACAGAATACAAAATTTTTAACCAGTAATATTTGAATTTAGAGTAAGCATGCACGAATGACAATAGTTCAATGTAATTTATATAGAAAATGAAAGTGGTGGATCGCCTGTTTGTCTGTATGACAGGTGTCGGCTATCGCAGGGGGCGTGTATGATTAATGCGCGTAATAATCATAAAAAACTTGTAGCTCACCTGAAAACCTAATTGAGTACACCTGTCACCTGTGATGTCAGTTGCTAATTAGCTTCGTCTGTGTCTGGCCAGGTAAGTATACATTATAAGTAATGTAGATCTAGATTTATTCAACGCTTCATTGTACTGTACCTGTCTTAGCGACGGTGTTCCATATATTGCTTGAATCATATTCAAGATTGATTTAATTTTTTTTTAATTTATTTTTCATTGTATAAACTGTATCTCTTGTTTTAAATATATTGCAAATTGTTTAATTATATAATTTCAAATCTATCTAAAATCATAATTATTATCTTGTATTTGGCAAATTGCAGGTGTTAGAACATGACTGGTTTTTACACTTAATTATTTCCGAATTGGGAAATGTTACTAGGTCATAAAAAAGATCGATGAAAATATGTTTCAGAGACTAATGCACATCATTTTGATCGATATTTGAGAATTTGATATATAAGATGATTTGATTAATAAGTTATTTATTCGTGGTGCAATGAATAAAAATATTTATGATCTAATAAAAAGATAAATAAAATTTATTTATTGGACCATATCAAATGTTGTTCATTAAATTCTTATTGTTTATTTTATTCATTTATTAATTATTATTTAAAAATACAAATATGTTTGGTTGTCCCAGTGAAAGTAAATATGCATGTTTTTTATTTAAACGTAATTTATCGATAATAAATACATGTAGACTAGTAATGGGTTGGATACATTAGGTTGGACAACTTATACGAAACTCTTTCCTTAAATGCATGCATTTCTATTTGTGAATTAATAAAAGCTTAATATCCATCAAAATACGTGTATTAAAATGTTTACTCAGACTATTATAAAAACACGTAGTTATTATTCAAAATCAGAGTTGACCTTCCCTTCCACAAGCAAATATTTTCCGAAAACACAATATTGTTTTCCAGCTTTGGCAATCCTATCACGTAATCTTACCTTTTACCACACCTTTTTTTGTAGCCAAACAAACGTTTTAATGGAGCAGACAAACAAGTTTTCTTAAACAACAATAGAGCTTAAAATAAGGTACGCAATGCCATACATGATAAATCCTAAAAAAAACTTCAAGCGGTGCTGTGTGAATCTATCACGTTCTGACCCACCTAGCTACCCGAACCTGAATTACAACACATAATCAAGTACCTGATTAATCTTACCGTTGTTGTTGAAAGCTTTTTAATCAATTGAGAATCGACGATGTGAATCTGATTGAAAGGCGAGTATCGTTTGATAACGTCAGACCTACAGACCCCTTTAACCGATTTCAAGATGGATTCTCCCATTTAATAGTATAGTTCTGTTTGATATTGACAAAGATTACTAGAATTATACGGAGCTTTTCATGAATGAAAGCACACGGGTTTAAACAGGCCGACCGCTACGTTTTATACAATAAGGAGAATTGCCGAATGGGTGTAACGACCGACTTCGAAATACCGGTTTCTCAACTTGAAATAAAAGCATTTAAAGAATGAAATCATAGAATATATGCACGAGGATCTTAATTCATGAAACTATTTTTTTGTTAAATCTTTAAATTTCGAATAACTTTGGATATTTTGGTATGTGATTTAAATTTAAAACTGCAAAAACACCTGTGGAATTGAGAATGTGTAACGGATGGGTGTGTATTGTAATTGGTTGGTTTCTGACAATATGTAGTCGTAAAAAACACATAAAAATGGTTACATTTAATCTTTTAAACAGTTTTTTTTTTACCATGGCGTCCTTCCGACTGGTGAATATTTAAATTTTGGCTTTAACCATGCAACCGAATATTCAATATAATCGGTAGTAAATTGCACGTAAAAAATTTCAAACCCTCAACTTAAAAATTTATACAGAATGTCTTTCTATTCAGATGAAAATACATTAAACTAAAGCTTTGTGTTTGTTGCCGCAAAAACGATGTTTGCTTTAATTTTAGACATAAAATCATTTATTCAACTCGGTACACGTGCACTAGCACATTTATCCCAATGACCTGATATATTTCGTCACAGTGACGTAATGTGAATACTCAGAGGTGTCTGTGTAAGTCGAACCTCGCTATCTCGACCATATAAAAACTTCGAGTTATCCAAGTATTCGAGATAAGAAAGTTCGAATACCAGATTTGAATGACAATGACAATTGTTTTATTTCATAAACAATACAGTGTAGAGAATACATATATACAAATGGGTGACATTAATACATGGATGAACAGGATGGACATCATTGTTGTTGGCCGGGACTGACGGAATACTGCGAATTAAACAGGGCCTTCCAGTTACACTAGTTCGAGATAACGAGGTCCAACAGTACAAGTAACATACTTTTTTCCTAAAAAGGATTTCCTGTAACTTGAGTGAAGTTGAAATATACCCGGTCCTTTAACATCTTTCCCTTAACTGAAACAAGCGTCGGTAAGCTCTGAAAAACTGTTTCCCTCTCTGATGTATTTTGTAATGTGATTCCTACGCTAACTTAGGAAGTTGAAAATTTGGCCAGAAACATTAATGCAATTTTGGCCCTCCGTCACCCACACAGATCACAATACATTGCGGATATATAGATATAAATGGACAAACATTCTGTAAGATGTTGAAAAAAAGAAATTTTAATTAAGGGTGTATGTTACCTTATACTGTCCTTTCCAGAGAAGGTTAAGTGGGATTAGACAGAACTGTATTGTAATATAGATGGGCGTGGTCGAACAGGACACTATTGATACATTGAGTAAGGCCGGTATCAAAAGCAATTATTTATTGATCATTTCTGAAAATCTTCCTTACTCCTTTGATACATAAATAAGACCGTATTAACACATTTCATTTATTGTGGAATCATCATAAATTGACGCTTTGTTAATTCTAAAACAGTTTGAATCTACAAGGAAGAACAAGTTAATTCTTTAACTTTAAAAACCTCCATTCGAACGCATTACAGATTTTAAGGAAATTAAGTTATAAGATTGTCTCATGAACTTGTGTAATGCTTTCTAATGGAACTTTTTAAGTTTAGGATCTCCTACAGTTAAGGAACGTTGATGAAACCGGGGGCTTGCAACTGAAAACGCTACAAAATGGTAACGCTCAATTGGTGAACTTGTACAATCAGACGCTTGATTATCCGTCTCTGTTCGGGGTATACGTACATAGCTTGTGCTGAAAACAAGAGTCTGGCTGAACGAGACTACCGTATAAGTAAACAACAAGTCGTATGGGAAAGTACCCCGGAACTTGGTTAGGTACAATTACAGCGGTTTATTCCCCAGAATGTATCGTATAGTGTATCAGAGCCATACAAAGCGACCCCCCATCGGATATACACATAATTACAGTGCAGGAGGGGATGAAAACCTGTTTCTGACGAGGACGTTTTGAAAGCCCTTGCTGACAATGTCGCATTGTATTCTCATTTGACAAAGGGACACCCTTGGCCACTGTCTCCTTCACCTGCAATGAGTCATTCTCGTTATCTAAATTCTATGTATCAGTTCCCTACATAGGGGCCTGCGAATCTGGACAATGATAAAATAAAGCAGTTTATAGATTTTATAGAAGGGCCCGCGTTACATTGTACTGTTTACGGATTCAGTTAGCATTCATAAGGCCATGAATGTCATTAACTGATTGTTGACGTCATCAATATTATGAATGTCATTAACTGATTGTTGACGTCATCAATATTATGACGTCATAATTGTTACGTTGGATATTGACCATCCCTGGGTTATTGTTGTTCTAATCATCGACCAAGCATACACGATAGATTCATTATTAAGGGGTGGTTAGACGATGCAGTGGATAGCGCACTTGCCTTACACCGAAGTGACCGGGGTTCGATTCCCCGCCCGGACGTGAAAAGTCAGAAAAGGTATTGGTCACCACGTGGGTTTTATCAGGGTTCTCTGGTTTCCTCACACAATAAGACCATCGCACGCTAACATCCAGGCCAATCAGAGCGACTTGTTTCATTACACATTGATATTCATTATTTGAGCTAAATGTCGAGAAATCAAAATGGTAATATATTTTTCGATGAGATGAGCAGATTCTAATATCCGTCAATGTAAGTATCCGAGTTAATCGAATCAAAATGTTTGGTATGAAGACTGGTCTGGGCTGACGAAATGCTTGAATCAAATTGGGTCTTCGACTTGTAGAAGTTCGAGATAATGTGGATCGACTTCATGGAATACAACAGGACTAAATATTGTTTTCACGACAAGAAAATATATTTCATCAAGCATATCATTAGTACAAACACTAATGATGTCATTCTAGATGTCTAATTTTCAAAAATGGTTTCTCATTTAAATAATTGTTCATCTGTATGGACAGCTATCCCTTACCCTTTCATCCTCGATATCCAGGGTCACGCTAGTGCAGGTGAACGTAACCCCCTGAATATCGAGGATGATTCCAGGGTGTAGAGAGCGTGGGTGAGTGTAACCACCAGGATATCGAGGATGATTCCAGGATGTAGAGAGCGTAGGTGAGTGTTACCACCTGGATATCAAAGATGCAGTTTATTTATCAGTTAACTTAAAACAATTGCGATTGGTCAGGTTTGTTTTTACATGAGCGTGCCTTCAGTTTAGCCATTACATATTCCAGCGATGTAGAGAGCGTAGGTTATCGTAACCCCTGGGTATCGAGGATGATTCCAGGGTGTAGAGAGCGTAGATGAGTGTAACCACCTGGATATCGAGGATGATTCCAGGGTGTAAAAAGCGTAGGTGAGTGTAACTACTGGATATAGAGAATTTCCCCCTGTTTACTCTACATTCATCGGGTGTGACCTACTTACCTACTAAACATTCCCTTTGAACACATTTTATGAATGGAATATTTCAATAACGGTTCTGAGTTCACGCCGACACGACTTCGCATAAAAGGAACGACGAGTGTTTATTTAAATAATTTCATTCTGTATAGGTATAAGAATTGGGGCATTTACAATACCTGGGCAGATGAATACACACCTGTCATCTGAGACGAAATACCGGTGAATAATTACAGGTACTCGCTATTGACAAGAATTTGACGTTTGCCTTAACTAATATTTGAGCAGTGAACCGCATTTAAAACGATTTGTCAACTTTTCCCACATATATTACAACCGGAATAAAGCATTAAAACTGTTTATTGTTTAGTTTGTATTTTCAATATTTAACTTTATGGCATTTCTGTAAAATACGTTATTAATATCACATGAAATTCAGATATAAATCGTATTGTTTCGTCAATTAGATTTTGTTTACGTAACAAGCTAGTCTTGCTGGTAGCAATCCCCCTCCCCACTCCCATGTAAGCTTCTTGTGAAGGTCAGTGACCTTAGCATTCCCTTTAAATACCTCAAAGACTTTCTCAGAACCCTACCAAAGTTACACGCTTTTGATATCGTATTTCAAGTTGTCTTTTAATTTTCAAAAGTACACATGAAAAAGAATTTGTTTTCAAAATGACGCGGTCATGATCATAGTTAATCGCCTGTAACGACTTTCACGAAGAAACATGTCGAGATGTTTAGTACGTGTCATGTCACGCATTGCAATTTTTTCCATGAACACATGAAATCTTCATGTACACATTCAATTGGTTTTAAATACTCGATTTTCTTTTTTTATTTTTGATATATATATATCGGGATTCATATCGTAATGAATGAAATTGATCCCCGACATGACATTGAAAATGAATTGGGTCACCTGTTCAACTACGCGGGATTTTCCGGTTATTTTGTTTTCAATTTCTTTTTCATATGGATATTACAGAATTCTTCCATCCTCAATAAAAATATTTAATGGTTGTTGTCGCAAAATAGCAAAATAATGATGTTTAATTCTCAACTTTCCTTCTCCAGAACTGATAAGTAGACAGAAGACGGAAGCTTTACACTCGGAGGATGTTGCCCCACGTCAGTCGCCTCAATCGAGACCCGTATCGCCAATTTTGTTGTGTATATTAATATGTATGTGAAATAAATAAGTACAATGTTCTGATTATTTCAAATGTCAGCATCGACGTATTGCTTGCATCAACTTGGCAAAAAACAAAGCATCTCCCCTAATACATGCAGGAAATTTTTGGCCTCAGTTTCATGAGCATTCCTTAACTTAAGAAATACTTTAACTTGAAAATAGGTTATCGAAGATTACAATGCTCATCTCAAACTCTCAAATCCAAGAATGTAAGTCGGATTGAGACCTAAGTACTACTGAATGTTCCGAGCAGCTTTATATACATGCATCAGAACTCGCCAAGTTCTAAATTATGGTCTTTCAAGCCGAAAACGTAAGTGGTCCTATACTTATCCTTAGATTCATCAGCAACGTAAGTTTATAGTTGATGTGAAATCCATTAATTACTTCTGTAATGAGTTCCTATCGATATTTTTTTTAAAGTTTAATAACGTTTATGACACTGCGGCTAGGGGCTGCGCTTCCATGTGCTTTGTTATAACATCATGACAAGACGCCATGGCGATGATATTTCGAGAATGTCCATCATATATGTAAACATCACCATTTTTAACATTAATTAATAAACTAAGTACCGTCTTTCGCTTTCAGTGATGTTTTTCATTACACAGTAATTAATACTGTATATAACAGTCGTTTCGACATTTGTAATTATGTCGTTATTATCAGAACATGGTGTATGGTGTAGCATAAAAAGGGAGTAATAAGGCCGACATGTTTAATCAGTATTTAACTCAGAAGTACTCCAAAGTTTTAACGAATTGTTAGAATAAAAAAAACATTACACAATCTCCCTATTAAGCTTACATTGTTTAAACACTTGTTCTTCCGTGTAGTATTCGGCGGTAACAACGAAAGAGCCATCAGAACCGCCATGACAGGTGTCACAATGAAATCTGTTTATTAAATATGTCCGCCCTAAATTAATACGTATACGTTGATCAGAGAATGTAAGGGAGGGGGGGGGGGGTGCGGTAGGGTAGGGGGCTCGAGTTCACGGTTAGTAAATAAGTTCAAATATCGTTTTCAAAACCGACTTACTCTTATTGTCAAAAGTCTAACTCTTTTGTAGCCCACACCCCACATTAAACACAGTTTATCAAACAAGTTCGGGAACCATCGGTACTTTTCGTATTTTTTCGTATTTACGGAAATTTCCGACGGTTCTCGAGGGATGCATAAACTCTCTTTCTTCTTCCTTTCTTTCACACAAACGGCAACTTTAGGAACAATGTTCTCAATGGTCTAACTAATATACGTTGTACAAGCAAGACATGTTCTTTTTGTTAACATTTTTCTGATAATTCTACCGTTTTCCCACGGATATAGAGTTGAATTTCTAGTCAAGTCATTGGTTGAAAACTATATACGAATGTTTGCAACTGGAAGAGAATACAGTGAATAGATAAAAGGGGTGAGCAAAAGCGTCATTGCATGTCATTAACTACATGTTCGTCACCGCAAGATATCTTCGACCTCCACAACGGATAATTGCATGTATACATGTTTATCGAAGTCTTTTCATTCGCCCACCAAATTAAAATTTTAATACTGATATCCAGTCGCCGGCACCAATAATATTCCCCATTCAACCATGCTTTTATTCATTGTATGTTGTTTTAATGCCAAACCTTCATTCGATTAAAATTAATTCATTATTTCTTGAGCTGCCCTTTTATAGTTTTATACAGAGCTACGCACCCGTCAAGGCATACACGTCAACACATACCAGTCAATACCTACGCTAACGCATTCCATAGTTGTTGCCAATCCAAACCACAATTATTTCAACCCGAATTAGGTCTGTCAATTTTGGGTAGCGTTCATTGAGTTGTAAGTGTGAAGCGGGGTTTGAACAACCCACATTTAGATCGGAATTTAAATCGGTTTTCGGCTTAGACAACCAACGATGCAGAATAAACGGTTAATAGTAACGTAAAAATATGTCCCGGTCCGTGATTTTTCAGGTCGATACTAGTACATTAACCGTATAACGGAGACAATGGACCCGGATTACTGAAGTGCGATATATATGATAGTTGTTCTTTCACGCACAACAAAAGATTTTGTATGCAGAAATATTTATCATTAGACTCAAAATATGATAAGATCTTGAATATAACAGGTAGATTTTTAAAAAGTTGATGAAATAAAGAAGGAAAATATTTGACATGTAGGCTATTTCTATGTCATCTTGCTCAAATAATTACCGGAAGTATAAATACAATACATTAAGCATATTTGGCCTGAATTCCAGGCGAGATCTTACAGATTATCATAATTTAAATTCCTTGGCCTATATATACATGAACGAAACACGTGTACTCAGAAATACTATAACAAATGTAGGTACCGAGATTTAAATCTAAGGCACCATAAAAATGAAATGTGTGCCGATTAAGCTAAGTGCTAATAGCACAGTATACTGTAAGTAAACGTACTTTTCCCTACATAACGTTTAATAATACTTTAATCGAGATTTGCACCTCTAAACATCGACTCATATATTTTACAGGGTGTGTGGACATAGGCATTTAGCATTTTAAAATCAAATTTTATTTATTTTATTGCAATTCGGTAACAACTTCAAGATCTCTCAACTTTCATATCAATCACATTTTACTCATGTTGACTAGTACACAATTAAGCAATATTTGTCCAAAGTAGTTCAGCATCGGCAACGGTGGCCGAGTAGTTAAGGTGTCCCGACATTCTTCCACTACCCCTCCACCCCTGGGTTGCGAGTTCGAAACCCACGTTTGACAGTTGCCAGGTACTGACCGTAGGTCGGTGGTTGTTCTCCGGCTTTCCTCCAACTCCAATCCCTGACACGTCCTTAAATGACCCATGCTGTTAATAGGACGTATATCAATAAACCAAACCAAAGCTCAGCATTTCAGTTCTTACAATGGGTAGTTTCCCGAAAAGAGGAAGAAAAGCATGATAGCGTCCAATGCATTCTCTATAGTATGGAAACTGCCATCTACTGGTCGTGTTATAGCACAAAATGGTGTTGAAAGCAATTATTTTAAATGTCGTGAGGTAAAATCTCATCCATCAAGGTGTATTGGAATAAAATGGATATTTGTCGAATCAGCATTTCAGTAAGTGACATTTGATATTTAAGTATCACTTTCACTTTGACGAATTTGAACAGTCGTTTACTTCATAACGATCTTTGCTTTCCACATCCATTATCCGTCTTTAATGACCTTAACTGTTGGTAGGTAATTAAATAAAATCATATATTTGACTGATTTTAGCTATCTCCACCTAGAACCATTTTTACTGCGCGAGACTTTTTCTTTTCATAAATCGTGGCCCATGTGTTGCATCCTTGAGCAAGATACTTTACTCCACCTGTTCCAGTCTACTCATCTGTAAATGAGCATGTGATTGAGCAGAACTAGGATGAATGAATACCAGCCCCGAGCACCGAAATTGCAGCACCGGCTGTACGTTCAACAGGAAATCAAGAAAAAAATGACTAGTTTCAAAGGCACTATAACCACGAATAATCATTTGTAAACCGTTTTGAGACGCGGTAGATAAGAACCTCCAATTATTCTAACGACATTTCTCTTTAAAAATGTCAACCTTTTTCTGTATGGTCGAGATGATGTACTGTCCACGTCTTGAACTCCATGGGGCGGAATGACATTTATTGTGACAGCAATGACAGGAACAGACAACCGCAGAGACAGAAACAGTTTGTCAGACAATTTAAGCGACGGACAAGGTATTAATTGTTAAGGTGAAAGACATTTTACCACACATTATAACGACACATGATTACAGTTCCCTCCCTGATAGTGTCAGCGTCATCATTTACAGCTGTTATAATTCCCTCCCCTTTTAGTGTTGTTATCACTCATTACTGCTGTTACAGTTTCCTCCCTATTTATGAAGAACTCGCTAAACGTCCGTCTCTTAGAAAGTATGGTCTAATTAAGAACCAGATCAAAACAAATGAAAAATTGTTATACTACCACAACTTTTTATTTTCATTACGGCTGTTGAAAATACCCTTTATCTCTTATCATTTTTTTAATGATGGCTTTTACTATTCCCTCCCTACTATTTCGGTATCCCTGTAGTTTTGAATCCTGAAATATTCGTCTTGGCATTCCGCTCACGCCCTTTACAAAAAAGGAATAAAAATATAAAAAAAAGTTAAATGCACTTTGCTTTTCAAGGTCTGATCCCGGTTAAATCCGGACATTTATCCCCATTACCTGAATCCTCTTTGCGTTTTAATTAGTCTCATACGTTGTTGTCATGGCAACGTAAAAATATACGGTAGTCTGAATAGCTATGAATTAGCCATAACGCAGACAATACTTTGTTGACACAGATCGCTTAGTAAGGTAATTCACTCTCGGAATAACTTGACGAACAAGTTTCATTAGAAAATCTACATACATAATAAAAATGATATGTTATCTCAGTTCTGAAACCAAAGACACAGGCATATCGATTTTAGAATATACACATATATATCTAATATTATTAACCCATTTTACCTCAAGGGTCTTCGTACCACTGACAACTGTATATATAACCTAGACTGTACAAATAGAAGTTTCATTTGTGAGAAAAACTGATACATGTACTTAAGATTAGAAATGACAATTTAGCAAGAGTCGTTTCTTTTGCGACAACCAATCACCACCACAAACAGAGCATTAATAAAGAATGATAATGATTAAAACAAGAAAAATGTGGCCAGCAAATTTGGTCTGTTTTCACAACTGGTTAAATCAATGGACAAAGATATTACTAAAACATACTCAAATAAAAAAAACAAAATAAACTGTGGTATACTGTGTACCGTGGTACATGTATGATGTGAACCGTGTATGGTATATTATGTACCGTGCTATATTGTTAATCGTGGTATATTGTGTACAGTGGTATATTGTGTACAGTGTTATATTGTGTACAGTGGTATATTGTGTACAGTGGTATATTGTGTACAGTGTTATATTGTGTACAGTGTTATATTGTGTACAGTGGTATATTGTGTACAGTGGTATATTGTGTACAGTGGTATATTGTGTACAGTGTTATATTGTGTACAGTGGTATATTGTGTACAGTGGTATATTGTGTACAGTGGTATATTGTGTACAGTGTTATATTGTGTACAGTGGTATATTGTGAATCATGGTATTTTATGAACTGTAGTTTATTGTGAACACAGACCACATTTAAGCCTATTGTCTCTCGAGACAAAATTGTAATCTGCACAGTTTACCAAGGTTCGACCATTATTTTTTTTTATTTCAGTTCTATGATATCAGCGCACTGGTCACGTGACTGAAGAAAACCAAATCCGATTAGTTCTAAATGGCACTAGTTCGATTTGACTGTCATGCACCCAATATAATTTACAGACGTAAACGACAATCGATGGGGAATGATCGCGCCAACATGACTTCTGTATTAACACATTAAATGCGTCAAAGAACGTTGATATTACAATCCAGGTAAAATATAAAGGTCAACCTAGTACGACGAGACATTAAAGTCAAAATGAGGAAAGCATAGGTTTCCATGGAGCAGGTTTTTTTCCGGAAACAAACAAGGCATAACTAATAATGAAACCAACCACCCAGCACACAATATAACATCCGGATGCAAGACTAATGGTGTATTTATAAACGATTATGTGTACGAAGGTAGTTTATTATGAAGGGACTGAAGTTTAACCAGGATAGTATATGATTTAAACGGTAAAAGCTTGATCTAATATCTGGCATAAATACCAATTTGGTCTCTGTAAGGTAATGTACATTTGTATATGAAGATATTGCCCTTGTTCGATTTGCCCCCTTTCTTAGATCACAGAATATCTGACAATTCTAATATCAGTGTTAAAATGTCAAACATATTTTGCAGAACCGCTTTTTTAATTTCATGACGAAAATGAAATAAAAAAAAAGAAAATGATGGCAGTACAAATCGTCATACATGTATGTATGTAACAGTATGTGCTTGGAAAGTTATCTGCTAAGAGGACTTAACCGCAATATTGCAATAACTTCCAATCTAAAAACGTGCACACGTGCATAAAGAAAAGTTTGAAAAATCGAATACCATAAAACGATTGTACATTCGAACGCACCCAATAATAAGGTGCGTTTGGTTCGCCGTAAAGATTTAAAGATTTATTTTCACGGTGTCAATAGGGCGTCCGGAAATAATTATCCGTCTTGAACCAACATGTTAAAGCAACTTGACCTCAACCGAGGTCAAATAGTCCAGACATTTAAAGACCTCTGCTGAAATATTTTAACACTTTAAATATCCGGCCCGACAAACTGGTAATTACAATGCACCTTACCTAGACACACCATCAGGGAGAGTCGGGTAAATCACCTTCAGGACTCGTTAACATTCTGACACGACGGTAGAATTGTTTTATTTATTTTTTCAAGTGATGTTTGGTGACTTGTTTCTACAAACAAGGCGGGGCAGTTACAGACATGTTTCACATAACAGACTTTATTTAATTTGATAATCGTATTTACAGTCAACTAGGAAGGACTTGCATGGGCGCATCGCCTACAAAACGCCCGCTATGATTTTTGTTCTAAACCTGCTACAAGTCATTTCGTCACAGCATTGCACGTTAACTTGTTGTGACGAAGTGACTAAACGCACAGATAGGATTATGCAAGCTTTGTCGCCTCAAAAATGCATATTTCATATTCTGAACGTAGTAATTTGATTGACTAACGTAAAAGGTCATCTGATCGTGACCCTCTATGGGACATGTCCTTAGATCTTGATGCAGCATTGAGAAGTTTACGGAACGGTCAAAATTTCATCGACCGATTCCCGAATGATGATAAAAAATTAATTTCCCTTGTGGCTATTTTCTATTAAGTCCGATATACATCTACCAGTAAATATCTTGACCATTCAGTGAGTGAATCAACGGTAGAAAACGAGATTTTATCTCACGCCAATGTTATTCTTAATTTGTATATTAGACCACAGACTGGACACCGGTCAAGCCTTACTCGACCAGGGGACGATGAGATAATGCGATATGTAATGGTGGAGTAGTAGGGGATGGTTACGGGTTACGTACTTCGTCCCTGGAGGTCAAATGTCACGGTCATGAGGTCAAACATTTTTATCTCTAAACAACCACGATGACGCGTTGATTTGCTGTAAACTGGTGTTTGTAGATGTTAAAAAAAACACAGGAAGATCTTGATATCAAAGTCGAGTTGGTGAATATTCAATCAGATTTTAATTAATATCAAAACTAATAGTGATGAATATTCAAATGAGTTATACAGTTATGAAGATTCAAATAAGTTTTGATAAATATTTAAAAGAAAATTGAATGGCAAGATAAAAAGGGGACTAAAGCTATATAATTTTATAATAAGTTTTTCATTGAAAAGAAACGTCTTTACACGAAAAACACGAAACATGAAAGTATAGCAGAAATAAGGAAAACCTTTTCATTCAGCCTCTTTTTGAAATCACAGGAATTAATGTCATGTAAAAAAAACACCTCCATAATAAGCGTTATGAATATGCAAATTTGTAAAATGAGACGTTTAATAACTTGCTCAGTTTAGAACATACACCAAAAACATACCCGGTCACCGACATCGATGGAAACTCAGATAAATTATAGTGGCCGACAAAAGATGGAAATGGGGCATATTTTCATCATAAAGGAGAACCAGCGATAAAAAGGAAAAGACTTTCAGAATGAATTCTAAAGATAACGAGATGATTTTTCTCTTTATCAAAATTGTTTCTGAGTTCATTGGCCTGGATATTATATGATAATTTATTAAGATATTTAAGTAACCACTTTGTAGTAATCTGTTTACACGTCAGTATATATTAAATATATTAGTTATATCTGATACTCGTATAAATATGCTAAACGATTTTTGACCAGAAGCTTACCCCTGAAGACGCATTTGAACTCTTCCTATTCAAAGGGTGGAATAATTTCATTATGTTATTGAAGGGGTGAAGGAAATAATGGCTAATGGGCAAATTACCAAATTTTAAATAAGGGTCCGGTGACTACTATACTATAGACTTTGTGTTTTGGGAGGGGCTTTTTGGTTTGTAAAAGAGGAATTTGGAATAACAGTAGTGAATCCCGCGCCATGAAGTATACAAATAAAACATGTCAAAAATATGTTGACATTGGGATAAGCGAACATTTTCAGCAGATTTATACAATTTCATTGCACTTACAATTGTTAATATTAAATATTTCGCTTCGTTTGTTTTTTCAGTCCTGATAATAGTTTCACATTTCATTGAAAACTAATGATGATTTGATTCGGGAGCCCGCTCAAATTCGAACAAAGTGCGTGTATATAGTTATTTGAAGATGGTCCTATCTTTAAATTATCATTTCCTGTCGACATCAAACACAAAACCCCAAGCTCCTCCTAGAGACATCCATGTACTTTAGTAGACAAAATTCCGCTGCTGTCGTAATTAATACTTTGTTACATCCCTCGTAGAAAGCATCACAGATCTCGTTTGGGTCTCATAAGGATGAGAATTGGATAAGGAGGGTGTATTAAAAGAAACCGCATTCGTGACGTAATATCCGGAAATACCTTAGCTTCTGCGTAAATCCGGAATTCGACACCTCCGTATCATTTTCTCCGGCGTGCCGCTATGCAAATATTTACACACGGTGGATAATCAGCACTTGACATAAACGGTCAACCACACAAACTACTTGAACTTGCATACTTAATGTTAGATATTTTAAAACAAATTTTCACTTTGTTAAGAGCCATATTTGGTTTATTTTAATTTCGTTTACGTTATTACGATCAGAGAATATTCAAACGCATGCTTAAACGTGGTTAAAGTTATTTACAAAAACAGCAAATTTATTATCCCCCGATTCATGTAGACTAACAAGGAATGCGGCGAATAGAACATTAAGCCTAGTAAAGACCGATTAAAAGCACAATTATCACTAAATTACCGTTAAATATTGACATAACACTTTACACCCAGTGAGAGAAAGTGTCTTCTAAGATTGTCTCTAGAGATACAGAGTATCGACCAGAAATTATATCAAACATCCTTCCATCAACAAAGAAAATAAACACTTTTGAAATTTGAAATTAAGCATCGTCAACCTAACAATGCTTTGTGTAAAGTGCACTAATGTGAAGTTTGTAGAACAAATATTTAACTTTAAGCCTCGAATGAAAATTGGAGTCTTACTTCATTCAATTGTTATGCTATATAACGGAATGTTTGCGGGATTCGAGAGAGATATATGTACACAATATATGAGGCTGTTAGGTCGGGTAAAAGTTCTTTAAATTTCTTACACAAGAATGTCATAAGGGGATTAAAAGTTCAAACAGATTTGATATGCTTCCTAATGGCAGTGTATTTAGATATTTACACAAGGCATCGGGAAATTTCAGGGCGTGCATTTGTTTAATTTTATATCATCAATATTCAAAATATTTTTGAAAGAAAAAAAAAACATTGACGAAGTTTTAAAAACAATGAGCAAAGATAGCATATGTTAAAAGCAAGAATGAACGGAAAATCATAAGTATTCAAAATATTATTGAACGAAAAAAAAAACATTGACGAAGTTAAAAAAACTAAGCAAGATATTATATGTTTAAAGCAACAATTACCAAAATATTTGAAATTAGGAATTTAAAATATTTCTAAAATAGAAAAAAAACATTGACATTTAAAATACAACGTGCAATATATTATACGGTTTAAGCATGAAAGAAAGGAATATTTTAAATTTGGAATTTGAAATATTTCCCGAAACATCTAACAAATCAACGTCCTACCCAATGCTGGGATTAAAATCGCCGTATGTTTGGAACGCGCTATATGTTCAGAAAAAAATGTCATGGGGCGATTTTATGAACAAATTACTGACAACGTTTTGTGTGTTTCTCGTGCATGCTTGCGATTTATATATGCAGGGATAACTTTGTGGCAAGATTTGGGGATTTTTATCCATATTTTTTATTAAAATCTCATTAAAAATTAAAAATTATATTATTTGATAAAGAAAAAACTCATAAATATTTTGCTTATACCATCAAATCCCTCAAATTCTCCCATGGGTTTTAAGAGCCAGAATTGCCCATGAACTACATGCATATACACTGACATATATGCTTATAACACTATTACATTTAAACAATATAGACACAACGAAAACAAAAATTCACATGACCGTTAAATTTTTTTTTACAATGTCAGCATTTTGACATATCAATTAACAAGAAAATGCCAGCCGTCGCATACAAACACGTTTCTCAAATGTTGTTCGTGCTTTTTATTTGGTGTCTACTGTGATTTATACCGGAAATTGCTCACCAAAAATTCTCAGGTGTAAATAAGTTTTTACAGAGAACGTTAACAATTTCACCTCTGCAGTCAACAATGGACCCATCCATAACAATGTAAGATAGAGTCTATTAGAACCACAAAGGGATGATAGGGTTAAACTAGTATTATCCTCAGGAGCGGTAGAAAAGTTGAGAGGCAAATATATTTATATATCGATATTCATTTTAGTTAGCGTAATGCATTATTTTTTATTATTTGCATCTTTCAATAACGTGTCTTATAAGTCAATATGGCTGAACACATATTTTATTACAATTTGTATAGTTATGTTATTATGATTTTATGTGAAATATATGTTTAACACGAAAATAAAATATTGACACGAAAATAAAATATTTGAACTTGAACTTTGAACTTGGTAACACCTGAAAACGCCCATACAATTTATGGTTATGTAAAAATCCAAAATATCTGCTATTTATCATGTTTTTTTGTATAGCAAACTATTTTTATGACATCTTCCGCCGTACGATATATGATCTGACCACCTGAGGGTTGAGAAAATCAATTAATGCACAGAAATGGCTTTTTCGGCGACACGTGACATTTTCTTGCGGTTGTTGACAGGTTGTTAATGGCATGGTAGAAAATTAAACAAATTAGCAAATAATTCCGGGAATGTAGGCGAGTGTTTATCGACAAATAGCAGCATTAATCACATGAAGGAGTCGACTGCATTAACGGGATGATAAATGCAGTTTAATTATAATAGACATATAACCGTTTATTAAAACACATGATTCTGATGCCGAGCCTTCCTTTTCCCAGTCTTAGCTGAATAAATTATCTAAGTTAAACAAACAATTTAGATATTTGCATGAACCCGGATCGCGGAGTGAGAGTATTTCACTCTGCGTAATTTGTTTTATCACTTTCTTCATCCTAACATCCGGGTATCTTGGGATGGTAAAATATTTGGGCGTGTTCGATTCCGTAAATCTTATGTACGATCATGCCGTCCGTGACTCCGAGTGGTTTGCATTTTAGACACAATGAAATTAACGAGGAAAACGATTAAACTTAAGCATCCTGCTCCGCTCCCATCTCAACCCCAAAACAATCCACAGCTACTCCTCTCTAAAAAGAACTTAAAGGCCAAATATATACGTAACTGTTGGCAAAACTTGAAGCGAAAATCAAGACTAATAACTTTTTATATTTATATATTTAGTTAAGATTAACTGATATCAGTAATATCCAAGATGAATTCTTTCGCGGTTACCGGTACAGCAGCAGCTGAAAGTCGGTATTTGTAAACACGCGTCCATTTTGAACGGTCTTCTAACTTCGGTTTGTTGTTGAAATGAGCCCCACCTGAATTATTTTCAATTCTTTGGATTTTTCTGTCAAGAGTTTTTTGTTAGTTACCGCCCAGGTTTACTTCGTTTTAGTCTTATTTTTGCATGGTTATCAACTGGATTTTTTTAGATTTTTTCAGAATCACGAAAAAGTTGCGCATATTGGGCCTTTAATGTACCCTAAGATAAATAAACAAATATGACAGATAACAGTTTGAAATATTTTATAATTACATTGTTCTTTTTAGAAAATCAGACATTTATACGTGTACATATGTATTTATGATTTAACAATCACGGACAGAAATATTGAGTAACCGAATCAGTCAAGATCAACACATAACTCGTTATTAATTATGAATAGTCAAATCCAATTAACTCTTGATACAATCTGTGCCGGTATATAGCTAAATATAGTGTTAACAGTTATAGCAGTAGACTTGCACAAGTCCATTGACTGGCAATATGCTCATAGAAAATGGCTATTTGCTAGAAATTTGGATCGTGAGTCTAAGAGAAAATGGGCATAGCAAATCTCATTTAGCGAAAATACAATTAAGATACCATATTCATCAAAGAAAAAAATGAGAATTGACCACAAGAGTTTCATAATTTTCTGATGATGCACATTACAAAACTTGGACCATTTCCACAGTGTAAACGTTTGTCATCAATGCACAGCGCCACTGACAGTTTACATAATTTAGTTCTCATGAGATTTCTTCTTCCTCATCGTCTTTCTTTCATTCGTTTTTTTCTTGGTGTTCCTTTATTTTTGGTGAAGTGGTTTGCAGGGGAATAAGGAAAGGAACTCTCTCTGATCCAATATCTAACGTACGCCTAATTTTTCGTTCCTTCCTTCCATTCTTCTATCTTTGTTTTCTTGGATTCGAGGGCGGGGTGGGTGTATTTTACATTCTTGTATTTTATTTACTGGCGGAAATTTTGTATTTAGATATCTCTATCTATAAAACCGTTGGTGACTATCTACTTCAAATATTTAATGTGAAAAATTGTGTACATCTACGCCCACATCAGATATAAAAGTAATCTATATAAGCATCGTTTATTTACATTAACATACACTCTTTAGTAGAGGAGCAGACAAGCAGAGAAAAGAAATATATATATGTTTACATAATACGACACAAGTTTCCTTCACATAAATTAAACTATATCACAAGAAGTTGCAACAAAGGTGAGCCGTTATATCATGATGCGGTATGTTAGATACACACTCGAGACATTCCTTAAATCTGAAGGAGGGTGAGCTCGAAAAGAGGTGAAAATAACCACAAATATCCATCCTTTATAATGAAAATAACCTCACACCCTTTTTCCCCCTACAGGTCAATCCCTAATTCAAATATTCATGACGCATCACGTTTTGATCAATAAGATCTATGGACATGGCTTACCTAGATTTTCCAGGTATTATTAGCAAAATAGATCAACAAAATCAGTATTTCGCAGCTTTTCAAAATATAAATTTTACGGGTTGGTGTTATATTTTTCGGTCAGTACAACGTATAAACATTAAAGAATTCAAACCAATCAGGTGCAACAAACGTATCTGTGAAACAGTTGTCTTAGGCTAACAATGCTTTAAAAAAGTGTATGCTAGACGTACACATTTAGTACGACTAAAGGGCCACCGATACAAGAATTGTCAGCTTAATCATATTAACAAGTATTTATATCTTCATCTTAAAGATTCGGAAGATATTTTTCAGTCATAACAACAGATTTATCGCTTACTTAAAACCCTTCCATAACTATAGAACATAATGGACTTGTCCAGAAAACTTCCAAGGTAGAGTCCACTAGAGTAACATAGGGGTGAAAGGGTCAATACGGACGCTTCATTTCTGTCACTATAAGAGACTGGGGATTTACCTTTGGGAGCAATTCGTCCTTCTTCTCAATAAACGAGGTCATATTAAAATAGACCAAGGAAGGATTACACGGAAGAAATGGAGATATCACTTTATGAAAATTTAGGGAAGATTTTTTAAGAAATTGATAACTTGAAGTTACTTTCGTATTTATTTCGCACTAATAATGTGATAAGTGAAGCGTAGCGTAGTGCAATCAAACTAGGGTATCCGGCAATGATATCAGTGAAGTACGAGTATATAATTATTATATCAGTTGAAAAACAATCCTTCCTGTTGTTACATTATTGTATGTGGCGCAATGGTAAGTGTATCCGTCTTCCGATAGGACGGCCGGGGTTCGAATCCCCCACTGGACATTAACCCGAAAAAAGACTAACGTGTACAACAACCACCTTGGACTTTATTTTTCATTTTATATGGGTCAACAAGAGTGATTAATATCAATTGTAACTCATTTGATAAGTTCATTTTTACATATATATGTTAACTTTATTTAGTTTTCAACAATAATGAAACAAGTTTCAGCTTACATTAATCACTCATGTTGGCCCAAATGTAAACGCTCGGTGGAGACTCCACATGGGAGGGAACCGGAGTACCCACAGAAAACCCACGTGGTATGGAAGGTGCACGTGGCTCCCATACATTTAACCGTCCGTTCTGGATGTGATTATCAGGATATCGTAATAAACAAGACTTCCATACAAAGTACAAAGTAAGGATTTTCACGTGCAATATTGCACATGTAGCCACCTATCTACATAACACGCGCAATTTAACCTAAGCTGATAAGAACGGTTGACAAAATTTTATGACTTGTTTCCTTAAAATACATATCAGTCTATTTTTTTTTTTTTTGAAATTTTTTTTTTTATTTAATTTACAGGTAAAACAGACTACAGTTTCAATTCATTATTGATTAGTTTAGTTTTTTAAAAATCCAGGTGTTAAATTGACAAAATAAAAATGCAATGATTAATATTGATGATGTTGTAATCAACATACATGTATAATTGCATTTTGATAAATGATGCATACGTTTTTGAAGGAACAATGTCAATGGACCAATTTATTAACACAATGTCATATCACCACCTATAATACACCTGTCTAGTCTACAACATCTGTTAGTGTGATACACACATGGTTCACAGGGTGTTTAGGGCAATTTTACACTTTGGGGTCGGTTTAGATCAATTTTCGATAACCCCCCCCCCCCCCATCATAGCCTTAAGGACCGTTGAGTGAATTTATCTTAATCCCGAAAAGTATGAAATTGCTCAAAATAAATAAATTACATGTAATTAGGTCCAAAACTAGCTATAACCCACAAATTCTCAGGTCCTGTGACATAGTTCGTATAATTTACCAACTCGAATTGCTTCGTCCTTGATTAATGCGAATAGTTTACCATATACTTACCTTGTTCGAATTTACAGATTTATAAACGTGTGTATTTGATATTTCATAAACGCGTGTATTTGATATTTCATAAACGCGTGTATTTGATATTTCACATGTGGGTGTATTTATATTAGAATTGAGCTCACGCCGTGTAATATGTTATGCTAATATTGACAGATTTTGATGAAATGTATTGTACTCTAGCTCGTTTTCCCCGCAGTCAGGTGGTAGCGCCCAATTTGAATATTTTATGAATGGATTGTAATGTCGATTGTTTCTCTACACACACTATAGTACATTTAGAATGCCACAAATGTGACACTGATCGCTATGGTACAAAGAGAAATGTACATGGGTGTCACTCACGGGAATGCATTTCAATCAATCAAACGTCTGGGTGACCTGAATTGTGATAAGTGGGTTATTGAGTATATACATTTGTACATGTAAGCATGCAAATGATCATGATATGGTTACTATAGAGACACACTCATTGAATAAGGATTTGTTTATCTTTCAGTGATTTTGCTACCAGATTTTAAAACAGCCTGTGCCTTATTGAATTCGGGAAAAATAAAGTAGGATCTTCAGATAAATTTGGAAAATATTCTTGAATTTTGCTTCATTTTGGGAAAATAGCACAAATTTTGACTGGGGGAAACAGCCTTATATTGGCTGTAAAAATGGGCAAACAAAATCACTGCCTTTGTACCACATACTAAACAATAAACAATGTAAATAAGTAGTGTATGTGTTTGAACATGTGCAGGCCTTCATCAAATCCAGCAAAAGATTTTAAACATGCAATTTATGTCTATCTCTATATCACTAATTATGTAAAATTGACTTATTTCAACTTTGATTTTGTAAATGTCTATGTCATCACTTGTGTAAATATTGTTTGTTGATAGGAGATGGCTTCATAAGTTGTTATAACTTGTGCCTAATCCTTTGTTCCTATTTTGGACAATACATATGTTTAATGTCAATAAACAATGTACATGTATGTAAAATACATTTTATAATAAACCAGCATTAATATCAATTCAGGACAATGTTAATAAATGTCAATTTTCTGACCTGGAATTGAGGTCAGTTTGACATGAATTTGATTAGAGAAAGTGCGTGGTCGGGCAGGTGACCCAATTCCTTTTCACGTCCAGTCGGGGAATCGAACCCTGGCAAGGCAAGTGCGTTTCCACTGCACCAACCAACAATTAGTTAATATATCTAAGATACCCCATAGTTTATGCAAGGCCGAAAAATTCTATTAAAATCTCGTACATGTTAAATTTAGTTTCCAAGCGAGAAAATTATACAATGTATTTATAATGTATGTAAATTTCAATAATATAATACTTCATCAATGATTTTCTAATTTTACTTTTTATGTTTTCATATGAAAAAAGGAAGACCACAGGGAGAGCCCTTTGCTCCCCTCTAATTACCTCTGTGCTGGTACTGAGTTGACTTCAATTTTTAATCGCGATAATTAAAGCCCACACAAGGTTACGGCCTAAAATTATTTGAATCTGATACACCAGTGTTTATAGTCATGACCGAAATTACTCTACAACATCGTGCCCTAAATAATAATAAGTGTTAAACAGATGTTTTGTGTCAAATCAACAGTTATCCACTCTGTGCGGGCAATGACTCACTACATTTTATAGGTTTTGTTATGACACAAAGTCAATTACGGGTTTGCATGCCTTTTATGCCTATTATGGGATGGAGCAGAATGTTACTAGCACATATTGATACGATCCCTGCTTTCATATGAAGAGTTTCAGGAACAAGAAAACAGTGTCGAAAAAACGATAAACCTCTTTGCTGTAATAAAATGGGCAAGCAATTATGAAGAAGATTTATATAAGTTGTTAGCATGCTGTCAGATTCATATTTCGCTATGTATTATTATATATGATGGTCCGTAAGGTAAGGACTACGGTTATAAAATTAGATTGAAATGAATATTTTTTGAATTTGCATTGAATTTAACAAAACCGACGAAAAAAAAGAAAAATTTTGTGTTAAGGATATACCACTTAATCCTTCCACCCCGTAGACTATGATGGACTCCCCTAGATGAAAATATGGCAGAGTCTACTTTGATTACTGAGAGGTGAAAGGGTTACCTAAGCCCCTCAACGGTTCACAACAGTCAGCTTCATAAACGTGAAGAATTCAGTATGCCTCCTATATCTAATCAAACTAACCATACTTTTGAAATCGTGAGTCTGTATATGGTTACAGTTCAAAGTTCATTGCTTGTAAACAAACGTATGTTTGTGTTAAACATTTAATGACTTTAATCGGAAAACGAACCTGAGTGTAATTCAATAAATAATATTTAAAAGACTTCACACTTCATTAAGTTTTTAAACACTTGGTACCAGATTAGGAAGCATACGATACAATATGTACGTACAAGTTTAGTTATATTGACTTCCGTTTTAAATTCCAAATATCACTGAACAGGAATTAAGTGCAGACCTTTTACCATCGTCGGAAACCCACGGTACACTTCTCTGACGTTTGAAGTGTACCATGGGTTTCCGACGACGACCTTTTACGAAGAAACTGTTAACTTGAATTTTGATATAAATGTACATATTGAATCAATTTCAAGAAATTAAGAAGATTTTTAAAAAGATATAATTATGTATTATGTTATAACACTTAAAGGCCCAATATACGTAACTTTCGGCAGAACTTGAAGCGAAAATCAAGCCTTATAACTTATTATATTTATAGATTAAGTTAAGATTAACTAGTATCAGCAATATTCAAGATGAATTCTTTCGCGGTTACCGGTACAGCAGCAGTTGAAACACGCTATTTGTAAACACGCGACCGTTTCGAACCGTCTTCTACGTGAATTATTTTCAATTCTTTGGATTTTTTTGTCAAAAGTTTCTTGTTAGTTACCGCTCAGGTTTACTTCGTTTTAGGCTTATTTTTGCATGATTATCAACTGGATTTTCTTTTCAGAATTTTTCAGAATCACGAAAATTTCCCTGAAGTGACGTATATTGGGCCTTTAACATAATGGTAAACTGAAACAAATGCTATCATTGGAATCCCTTACACTTTAAATTGGTATCAGATCAATCAGACACGTGGAAAATGTTATTACACATATTTGAGGTATCATCTTTACTTCACAAAATTATCGAACCCCCTCCCCCTCTCCCACCAGGAAAATCTGTCAAACCGTACATCGTTCCTGGTTGTCATTTTTGTCTGCCGTTGGTGTAAATATTTGTAACATCTGGTCATATTTCCTGCACACTGGGAAAAGTTTGAAAGAAACGAAAACCAAAGGTTTGTTGTGTACATCTTGTAACCGTCACGTTTTTTTAATGGAAAACAAAAACGGAAACTCAAGGAAAATTTACAACAAAAAAGTATAGTATATCAATAGATGTTTTTATCATTGAAATACATATACGCCCATCAAATTAGATAAGGAAATTGAAGACATTCATGCAGAGAATCGTGATTTCTTTATGTGCATTCTGCTTTTGACATGCACTCCACTGCATGTGTATTGTAAAATGTGACTAAAATGGGTTTTTTTTAATCGGGAGTTCCCTTTGTGTCTTCTGCATAGCAAACATTGGCTACCTTTTCACTGCTCCATTCATACCATTTTTCTTGAAGATTTTTACTTCCTGTATGTTCCTTGACAAACTTTAACCTGATCACTGACTGCACTGGGCTTGCCGAGTAGTTAAGGTGTCCCGACATTCTACCACTAGCCCTCCACCTCTGGGCCGCGGTGGCCGAGTGGTTAAGGTGTTCCGACATTCTACCACTATCCCTCCACCTCTTGGTTGCGAGTTCGAAATCCACGAGGGGCAGCTGTCACGTACTGACTGTAGGTCGGTAACTTTCTCTGGGTACTCATTCTTTCATTCACTTCCAAAACCTGGCACCTCCTTAAATGACACTGGCTGGTAATAGGACATAAAACAAAATAAACCAAACCAAACTAACTGCACTGAGTGACCCTGTATGACCTCACTGTGCTGTTGAACCGTGTTACCTCATTCACCCCTGAATTTCATAATGAACTATTCCAACCTTTTAATTGGAAGAGTTCAAATGTGTCTTCAGGGGTGAATGGGTTGAAGACGTAAATGATAATAAAAGACAGAACTATGCTGTACTTTATTACACAGATACATAGATTTGATTTTGACATCTTTTACAAGCCATTGAAAATCAGCTCTGAGATATAAATACTACTTAAAAGTATTGAAACATTCACATATTAAGACTCATGCAGCACTCCTTAGCACACTCATACAGCACGCCTTAGCACACTCATACATCACGCCTTAGAACACTCATGCAGCACGCCTTAGCACACTCATAAAGCACGCCTTAGAACACTTATAAAGCACAACCTAACACACTCATACAGCACACCTTAGCACACCCATGCAGCATGCCTTAGCACACTCATACAGCACGCCTTAGCACACTCATGAAGCACGACTTAGCACACTCATGCAACACGCCTTAACACACCCATGCCGCACGCCTTAACACACTCATGCAGCACGCCTAAGCACATACATGTAAAAAAGTTTAATGAGTAAGAACAAAAGACGACATGTTGAAAACTGTCCCGGTACATAAAATAAAGGGTTATCCCACACTAAGATTATTATAAGTGCTCATGAAACTCATCTGTCTGGAAATTGTCGCGAGAGTTTGGGATTGGTGGTTAGTGGTTGATTTACAACAAAACCTTGTTTATAAACACGACAGGAAGAAAACCCATGCCAAGTCTCGACTCATTATGTACTTACGCCAAGTAAAGCTCGTTAAATTATTACAATACTGCATTGAAAATATACCCACTGCACGATCGTAGGATTGGGCATATCAAATTTCATATTATTAATTGAAAAAATGAATATTTAAACGGTGAAGGATAGTTTGATATTAGTTAAATTGAAATTACGTGTAACTGTATGCCTTTAAAATGAAAATGAAAGAGCCTTCACTCTTATTTCGAACAGCTTTATTTGACTGAATATTAATCGAATTCAACTTGACAAACGTTTTTAAGACTCATAAGTTACGTTACAAAACAATCTCTGACACTTCGTCCAAACTTAAAATGTGAAAACTGTTTTGTCCAAGCCATATTTGAAATCCAAGCTCTCACAATTTTTATCATATCGTCTGAAGATCATTTCGAAACTTAAAACATATTTATTTTGCTTTAAATATTGATAATAAGGAAATCATCTAAAATTGATAATATTTTGCTTAAATATTTAATGAAAATTAAAATTTTGCATATAAATATTATTTGAAATTAATAAATGTTGTTAGCTTCATTTTCACAATATAGTGTTCCGTGTTGAATTATACAAGCTTGGTGTCACAAAATACCTGCGTGTCCATGATCCAAAGTCATTTATTATATATTCTTACGTTCAAGACATTTTAAAAGGTGTATTTATTAGATTTTCATAAAATACGACACCAGGTTTTAAGAACCTCACTTGTAAACATATAGAGACAGTTAACGTCTAGAAAGTTCATTTCACGTCTTATCTGATATATTTTAACACAATGCATTATAAATTGTAACACGATAAGTGCATGTTTCTTATCTACATGGGTTAAATTGCTACAGTGCCCGTATGAACGTGTCGTCTGCTCGTGACGTTTACATGTGTACCGACTAGACAGAGATATATTGTACTTAGTATGTATAACCTGTGTATTGTATTTTACGATGACAAATTTCGGGATTGGTCAAGTTTGTTTTGCGTCCTTTTAACAACTATGGTTATTTAAAGACTTGTCAGGCAAGATTTGATGCTGTGGGAAATCGGAGTACCCGGAGAAAAACGGCGACCTGTTACCAATATCTCGCACATGCCCTGCATAGGTTTTATTGCCAATGGGCGACATTGTGAATGGACATTGTGGAGGAGAGGATGGGTGGGTGGGGGGTGGGAGAGAGAAATATGCCAAGATGCAAATGTATGTATATAATTATAGCCAAAGGCAGAAGGGGTAATGAAAATATCACAACAAATTTCGAGGTACAGTTTTAGTTATACATGTAGACAAGTTTGGGAATGGATTGATACACGAGTAAGGGAGAGTTGGGCTTATAAATATTTCATCACAGTTCCATTTCACCGCTTTTATATAACCATGATTCAAGCCATTAAGACATCCACAAATTATTCGACCCGAAAGACCGTCAACATTTCAAAAGGTTACATCTAAACATTAAATGAGTTTTCAATGGTTTCGGAATTAAGCATGGCGTCGAGTTTTGACAAGCGTGAAAATGTTTTACAACTGATGTCACATAAAAATACCATATACTGTATACTGTATATTGTACGAATGCAAATGATTGAGGTCAGGGAAGTATTTAAATTACCAAATTATTGTTTCATTGTGTTTATCATAAACGATCCAACAAATTTCCCGTGTGTGGCCTTGGCCTTCAATGATAACAGATACAATAGGGACATGTCAGGTACTTTCCGTAGACGGGAAAAGGCGACTTATTTACGGAAAGTACCGATCGACGTTTCCCCGATTGATGACCTTCACTAATCGGAAACCGTCGGCACTTTCCGAAAGTACGGAAAATACTTTCCGTAATTTCGCGTTTATGGAAAGTGTCGACGGTTCCCGTTGGAGCGTTCGAACTGAAACAATTGAAAAAGTTTGGAAAGCATTTGAATCCGTTCATCAATTGGGGTGCATCACAATTAGATTATTTACATGGTTTTTAAACGTTCCCGTTAAAGGCCCAATATACGTTTCGGCGAAACTTGAAGCGAAAATCAAGCCTAATAACTTATTATATTTTTAGATTTAGTTAAGATTAATTGTGATATCAGCACTATTCAAGATTAATTCTTACACGGTTACCGGTACAGCAGCAGTTGAAAGTCGATATTTGTAAACACGCGTCCATTTTGAACTGCCTTCTTAATATAACTTAGGCTTGTTGTTGAAGTGGGCCACACCTGAATTGTTTTCAATTCTTCGTATTTTTCTGTCAAGAGTTTCTTGTAAGTTACCGCTCGTTTGAGACTCATTTTTGCATGGTTAGAAACTGCATTTCTGTTCATAATTTTTCAGGGTCCCGACAAAAATACTGAAGTGCATTTAAGAGTTAGATCATATGAAGACGAGATAATAATAGAGACACGTAATAGAACGAGTTCACGTGACATCAGAAATAAATACGAAACAATACAGATAGGACAATACACGGATATCTCTGCCATTCAAAATACCTTTGAATGGACAGGTTGTACTTTTAGTGGTCTCTATCCTATAGACTTATGATGTCTATATTTGGCAGCATAGTCTGACAGATGAAAAGGTGTGTTATAATAATAAGCTGTATACTTGTACTGTGGTAATTTTTATGAATGAGATTTTTTTTCTTAAGAAGAAACTTAAACAGTTGCTGTCTGTCTTTTTCTGACGGCTGCGGTTTTCAACTCAATTAGAATTGAAAGAAATTACAACCTTCTGATTAGGAAAAAGTAATAAAAGTACACGACGCTCTGATAAGAAGCTTTTAATAGATTGAGCTTATAACTCACTCAATGACAGTTCTTACTTATATATTTACTTTAGTACACGGATGTAAGAACACACACAACGAACAGTGTGGGCATTTTCCTCGTGACGTCATTCAAGAATCATCTACAGCTGAATGTCGTTCTTCCGACGATATTGTTGTTACAGTCAAACGTTTGTTTGAACCTCAACAAAATAAATATTTGGACAAACATAAATGTGTGTGACTTTATAATTGAGTTATTAAAATAATAATGTTTAACAATAAATATCCTTTTTATAACATTGAATTATTATTAAGTAACAGGAGATTTTAATTGTATCAATAATTTGAAGAGAAAGAACTCTTCTTTGACATTCTCGTTGGCCAAATATGGCTTGGTACCGGTGAAGGAAGAAAGAAACACGAGGCAAAATGGATTGTTACCGGTGAAGAGGAAAAGTAACACCCGACAAATATGGATTGGTACCGGTGAAAGAGGAAATAAACACCGGACAAATATGGATTGGTACCGGTGAAGGAGGAAATTAACACCGGCCAAATATGAATTGGTACCGGTGAAGGAGGAAATAAACACCGGACAAATATGGATTGGTACCGGTGAAGGAGGAAATAAACACCGGACAAATATGAATTGGTACCGGTGAAGGAGGACGTAATATCGGACAAATATAGATTGGTACCGGTGGAGGAGGAAATAAACACCGGACAAATAACGGATTGGTACCGGGTGAAGGAGGAAATAAACACCGGACAAATATGAATTAGTACCGGTGAAGGAGGAAATAAACACCAGAAAAATATGGATTGGTACCACTGAAAGACGTTAGAACACGTTTTGCCATTACGAAGAAAGTCCTAGGACAATTCTTCCCGGATAGTCATTGGTAGATCTTCACATCTTGACACGTACCTATCAAACTTCTAGTTTCATTCACAACAGTCCATTGTGCTGAAAAGCTTACACTATTTTAGTAATAGGTATTATCACTCCTACAAAACGACTGAGCTTTGATGATAAAGACCTGTTGGTATTGGAGTAGTTCGTGTCAGTGGGTCACAACGGGGTGTTCTTGGTTGATCGCGCGGCGGGTCACTGGGTCAAAATGGGTGTATTCGGACCGCATTACGGCGTGTCACCTCGCCAGCCCTTTAAAGATTTTACGCACCATCGGAGAACAAATCTCAAAGTTATTTCAATATTGGCGTTGCCTCGCCTTTAAATTGTCTAATCCTCTAAACTGGTTATTTGACAAAATGGTTCTAAAAATAAACACCCGCTCTACTACTCTATCACAACGCGTCCGTTTTATGGGCGTGTAACATTGTTGATTTGGTGCTTAGTAATTCACACAGATATTGATACAGTTCGGGTACTCGGTGTTTAGGGCACAGTAGCCCCCTGTAACCAGCAAATAAATATTATTTTAAATGCATTGAAACCTCTGTATAATGTCACTCATTGTCACAGGGACCTGATAATTCGCCATAGCTAGTTTTGGACCTAAATTAAATTGCTCTTAACACCTTAATTTGGGTCCAAACCTAGCTGTGACAAATTATCATGTCCCTGTGCCATCTCGCCTGCAGCCAATACATTTCACAGTCCAATTTTCTTGATTTTCGTAAGAATTCTTTCACACGATTTCCTCTCAATTGATCACCAAAGCCCTCTATATACCTTAACAAATGACGCCATTACCACGAGGTGTTCATGTATGTTCAGGAAAACTGAGAAA
Organism: Mimachlamys varia; assembly: GCA_947623455.1. NCBI lineage: Eukaryota > Metazoa > Mollusca > Bivalvia > Pectinida > Pectinidae > Mimachlamys > Mimachlamys varia. The sequence goes on from OX392544.1 coordinate 27,286,018, forward strand.
ATTACCAAACAATCAGACCCGTAAGCTTAAAAGCTTTCAAAACATGGTATTTCTTTATGCAGCGTTTCCTTCGAGTTAGTAACAATCTTATTAAAGGTCCAATATACGTAACTTTCGGCAAATCTTGAAGCGAAAATCAAGCCTAATAAGTTTTTATATTTATAGATTTAGTTAAGTTGATATCAGCAATATTCAAGATGAATTCTTACGCGGTTACCGGTACAGCAGCAGTTGAAACTCGGTATTTGTAAACACGCGTCCATTTTGAACTGTCTTCTAACTTCGGTTTGTTGTTGAAGTGGGCCCCACCTGAATGATTTTCAATTCTTTGGATTTTTCTGTCAAGAGTTTCTTGTTTGTTACCGTTCAGGTTTACTTCGTTTTAAGCTTATTATTGTTTGCATGGTAATCAACTTGATTTTTTTCAGAATTTTTCAAAATCATGAAATAAATCCTGAAGGTACGTATATTGGGCCTTTAAATTGCAGATAGATCCTTTGTCGCACACACATCGGGTCTGACATAGTTCCATAACGGGTCATGTTCTGGTGAACTTTTGCATCAGCGAATCAAATTACTGCTTCGAGAATCTTTGAATGTGAAAATTGTGGGCGAAAAAGCTTGCATAATCCCATCTGTGCGTTTAGTCATTTCGCCACAAAAATAGTATTAATGTTGTGACGAATTGACTTGCTGCGGTTGACAGCGTCAACTGTCATAAATTCGACAATTCTCGAATGTGAAATTTAAAAGGCTACAGAGGTCACCAGAACATCTGATGGGTTGTTGTCAATCCTTATATAGCACAGTAAAAATAAAGATATAAATTTTAATTAGATTGTACATTCCTTTCATACCGAAGCTTAATTTGTGTACACTGATGAATTAATTCACTAGATTACTTAAAATCTTTCTCGTTGCCCTTTCTTGGGTTCAAGAGCCGCCCTGGACACGCCCCTTAATGAACCCATCTCAACAAGCCAAATATACATCCAGGGGATATGTATTGATTCTGAATGGGCCCTAATAAGGGTTTGATGCATGCGTATTCCAGCAATTGTAGGATGGTCATTGAGCTTATCTATAATCGCTTGACCACTTTGTGTATATATAGTTATAATGTTATATATACAGGTTACACGGACATCTGACCATCCTGTAGATATATACGTAATGTACTTGGTCAATATTGTCGATCTTAAAACTCTTATACAACCTGTTCTCGTGGTAGGGACATATTCAACAGTCTTTACTATAGACTAGGATTGTCATAATCCCAAATTCCCTTACAATGTCATTCCTAATCTCAAGTGAATGCCACTTTAAACAAACAAATCGGACGAAACGATTTAAAGTTTTCCTAAATGTACATGTATATATTTATTATATAAGCTGAGGCGTATGCATTCAAACATTTATGTATACATGTACATTTGTTCAAAGTCAGTTGTGATTTTGATAAAGGATTAAATACATAGTATGGCGAATATTTCATATTTTCCTTTTATATTGATCATAATGGAATGTAAGGATCGTAGTGGCAATATAATTACTGCATAAAGGTGTGCCGGAATTTAATGGTTTATTAAAATTTAAGATATAAACATTATTTATTTAAATTACTATTGTTGGCCCGACTGTTAGCACGCAGGGGTTTTATTGTGGGGAAGGGATGGGGGGGGGGGGGGCGGAATACCCGGAAATAACCCTTGGGCAAGTGACGCAATTCCATGTCATGTCCCGCCTGGTTATCGAACCCCGGCCGCCTTGTTGAAAGTCAAGTGCGCTATCAACTGCACCATCCGACCACCATGTACATGAAGCAATAGAACTCCATAGAAATGTTTGAAGAAAACTTGAAACTCTTTGCTGAATTCGCCTATATCCAGTTGACATTCATTACCAATATGAATGCCAACTTAAAACATGAATGCTATCTGCTTTGAGTAAAATTACATATTGATTGCTTATTTGTGTTTTCTCTGGACTTCTCTAACACGTAAACATATACAGACCACGTACACACGTAGAACGCACGTTATCGCCAACATACATTGTAAATCATATATTTCTACCTTATTTACCCCTTAAATATCATTATGGACTATTTTAACCTTTGAATTGGAAGAGTTCAAATGGCCTCCGGGGTGGACTAGGATGCCCTGTTTTCCACAAGACGTCTCGTGCACATGACTTGTTTCAAGTACGACGTCACGAGTTGAGCGCTCGACAAATACTACATGCAATAATTCTACGTCATAAATTACTCGCGGCTTACCATTGTTGACAATATGGCAGTCTGAAGAGGATCGTGGGATAATCAGATAACGTTGTGTATTCAGGACAATATTATACAGTTTTACGACGATTGCTCATCTCAAGTTGGCGTTGGTATATATATACTAAGGACATATATATGTACTTATATATCTAAATACCATTTTCAGTATCAAAATATTATTAAATGCCATGAATTATTCTGCAGAACTGATATGTAGTTGTTGAAAAAAGTTTGGAACTTTATCTTAAATGCATTATGCAAAATATCGCGGTACAATATACTTACGATACGATACGTATCGCGGTACAATATACTTACGATACGATACATATCGCGGTACAATATACTTATGACACGATACATATCGCGGTACAATATACTTATGATACGATACATATCGCGGTACAATATACTTATGATACGATACATATTGCAGTACAATATACCTACGCTACGATACATATCCCGGTACAATGTTTGCAATACGATATTTATCACGATACATTGTTACAAACATGACGGTATATAGAACATAACGTAGTCACACAAATCAAAAAAAAATGCGGCAAAATGTGAGATTTTGGTCAAAATTAGGTTAATCAAAGAAATGGAGAAAATGAACACGAATGGTTTGATTTTCGAAAAGCAAGAAAGAAATACAATGAATGCACAAGAAAAATAACTTTGACCCACTTTCTAATTACAAGGTATAACACAGCAAGTCAATATTTGCTTTGAATTGGTTTGGCCGAGATTTTGATGGCGGAGGAAAGCTGGAGTTCCCCGACAAAAACCACCGACCTACGGTCAGTACCTGACAACTGTACCATTTAAGTCGCGAACCCCAGCCCTAGCAATGGAGAGCTTGACATAATTACAGTATTGCCAGAAATTAACAAAGGAATGGACAAAAAATATAAATTCTGTTTTGGAATCCCTTATAACAATGAAGATAATGGAAAACTAGAAAGACCCACACATAATGTTCTGGTTTCGTTTTAAGTTATCATAAGTAATTATTGCTGTACTTGTAGGATGTAGGATTGTATATTTCCCTACATTTGTACTTTAGAATTATGTGAGAAACAACACTGGGACGAGTAAATAATAAACATACACAACAGGACAGGAAGTGAAAACAAAGGTGTAGATATAGCATTACAATACATACAGACCCGTCAAAATACACGCCGCATCTATCATACACCAGGGGGCGCTTTAAAGATGACACAGCCGTCACGTGCTGCACGAATTAGAATGTCAAACTTGATTGACCAGCACCTTTTGTGCACTTCACGGGTCATAGGACAATGTCACAATGTACTTTACACCATGGACGCATATGTTATTAGTGAACACAATGATCGCATTAATTCCGCCACAGAATTCATACCAGTGGCGGTCACAAGATGTTCGAAAGCGGGAAGGGGCGGTGGTGGTCAAACTCCATAAGCTAAAGAGTTCCGAACAGGGAAACGTCATTATTTAATCCATGATTTTTTTGGCAGTTGCATATGACCCGTGAATAAAAAAAAATCTAATCTTGCACCAAAAATATTTGTTTGAGATCATTATGTTCACAAAACATTGTATGTAAACCTTGAAATTTGCATAAAGTTTGGCCAAAACCGTAAACAGAAGCCGTTTGTGTCATGTCAATTAATTGATAAATACATTTCTATAAATAGTTGCGATGACCTTTCCATTGACCTTGATAGTTATATCATGAAACTGATATTAACATTCCCGATTTCACGGGCATAAACTTGTAAATAAGTTTCATAAAAAGTGGAAGTCCCAGCAACACGTGTCGGGTTGGACATGAAAGACATGTTGTAAAGCATAGGGCATCATCAGTCGTGAGATTGCGACTTTGAAATCGTCTTTCAATGGAGCAACACTAAGGGAATTAAAAAAAACAAATTTTCAGTTGATATCATGAATTGTTTTTGTCAATTTAACGAAATTATAATATTTATAAGGTTCAACTATGAGAAATTTTATAACTACAATCTGAAATACAAAAAGGAAACTCTCAGCCCTCTCCGGCCAAAAAGGAGACGACAAAATTTAACATTAGCAGTTGACGTTAATCACATGAAAGATATTCATGCGAAAAACGAAAATTTGAAAAGCTTGCTATTTGAGTGATCTAGAATCAACCATATCATGTATTAGAGCTCAGCTTGTAACTTAATTTACATATAAAAGAAATGATGAGTTGAGCGCTTTTTTGTCAAAGAAAACACTGTTTATGAGGGGAAAAGAACAAACAGAAACTCCTATTTTTTTGTAAAAAAACTGTTCTTATGTTTGCAAAACATAATTGTATTAAGGCAATTATCATTACCTCTTAAGCTGAATTAGATTAGAATCCGTACTTTTTCTATATAACTATATCCGGTGCGTTCGCTTCAGACGTTGACAATGCGAGGTGACACGAACTTCCGGTAGGGGTTACGTGATAACATGGCCGCTGACAGGTGACGGTGTTAGAACACGTGTTTTATTACGTCAGGTGAAAGACGGGATCATACCTTACACGTTAATCAGGTAGAGAGGAAATATTTCGACTCTACTTACATGTGCAAGTGCACAGGGTTCGGGTAATTTTGAAATTGTTTCATTTTTTGTAAACAAGCAATTCCTTGTCTGGTTTGTATACTTTGGACTTTTATCCTCACTGGATAACTAGCAGCGGTAATCTGGCAGACCAGTCAATTATATATAGAGTATGTCAAATAATATGTTCCTGTGTTTTTACGTAGGACTCCTCCAAAAACAAACGTTCCTCTGTCATCGTCAACTTTTAATAAACACGCGCCCCTGTGTTTGGCAACGAAAATTTAACATTCTCTACTACATAGTTTGGAATGGTACATCCAGATTCAGCGGTCTCAGCACGGAGGCTGTTTACGAATGTCTTAAATACATGTACTATTATACACTTACATGTACTTCCGAGTAGATCAACATGCTTCAATATTATTGTCCTTTAGACATTTGTAACGAGTGTACCCCTGTGGCTTATGATTTAATGTAGCTTTCACTATTCCTACTTTTTATTATTCAAACCAATAATGCAATTTGATAACACAGTCAAAAGCTCGAAAAAAACCCGAAATTTTAAAATCAAACGCATATTATTATATTTTTTAAATATTTTATGAAAACTGCATGACACAGAATATTGAATAAAAATATTTCATTTTATTGGTTTATTTCTAATGGGCTGGTGATATGGATTACATGGAATTGCCAATAAAGTATTTATCACCGTTTTGTTGGAATACCATGTGTATCTAGGACATTGATTTATGCAGGCTTTCAGCTCGTTCTCAAACCTCCCTGGGGTTAGTTTTGCTCTTGAAATGTTCTAAAATAAAATATTGTTTGAACTCAAATTTTACCTCAAGCGACGATGCTAATCATATAGACTATCCAGACGCTGAAGGACCGTTCAAATTAAAAAGAAAGTTTTTAGTTATTGAAGCAGTCAATATACTAATATGTTTGTGTTTTACGTCATATTAACAGCTATCGTCTTTTATAGACGAGCCACATTTAAGTGATGGAGGGGAGCCGGAGTACCCGAAGAAAAAGCACCGACCAAAGGCAAGTACTTGGTGACTCCTCGACGACTGTCTCGAATTCATGACCCAGTGGTGGAGGGCTAATGGTAGCAGAACGTCAAACACATTAACCACAGTTGGAGGTTTAGTTGTAGCAGAATGTCAGACTCCTTAATCACTTGGCAACCACAGACCCTAGTTTATGTGCTTAACAGTATAGCCTAAACGATGAACACAATCCAGGTTTTATCAAGTTCAAAAGAAAGTTATGCCTCAAAATAAGAACTTTATTATACGGTTGTATTCATATTTATCGAAAATGAAACGATATTTGAATGATATTACATGCTTACTTCGCTTACAATTCGGTTGGACGACTTTGTCCAACCTGTGACCTTCAAAACTACATCAACACACACATGCTTTTTACTTTAAAAAACTTTGAAAGACTGTTGCACATTTGATTTAAGTTATTTTTCTCCGTGTCTCAAGAATAACGATTTTAGGTGTGCTCAAAAAATTTGTACGAGGTATATTTCTTCACGCATGAACCATTCTATAGTGATATACAAAATAATGTCTGTCTTTATAGTTACTCCCAAAATAAGTCCGAAATCTCTTCAATCTTTGGTAAAAAATGTCCTCTGTCCAATATGTCTTTAAAACAATAAAACCGCCAAATCGATGATTGACGTGTGTCCTAGCGACAGATTGATGACCAGTGGTCAGTTTGAAGGTCACATTTACATAACCGGCCACACGTAAGGTCATCCGTTAACACTGAAGACAGACGGCTAATTTGTTATTACGTATCTTTTTGTTATGTGGTCAAAACCTCCTAATCGAACACGCCTGAATCCATCAGAAATTAACGACATTGGCCCACGTCAAGCCCCGGGGCAGTGCACGTAGTGTGTTTTAATGTCATGATAACGTCTGTGTTCATAAGGTGATGATCGATCTGACTGCGCTGGTCATTAAATAACAGATTAATGGTACCTTGTCGTCTGCCCGACGTTGCTCATATTAACAGGTGCCGACTAAAACGCATTGATTGCTTCCCGGCAAACAACAACACAACAGTCGTTTATACATATCAGTTCAGGCGGGAAAATATTGACACAGAATACGAAGAAAACCATTCGTTCGCGGGGATCCCATCAATTCGGAACCGTCGCCCTTTTCCGTAAACAAGAAAATAAGTTCTTCGTTTATTTAGGGAAAGTGCCGATGGTTTCCGATCGGTGGCACATTTGTCTCAACAAGAGGTCTCATGTTTTGAGATTTTAAGAAATTATCTTTTAATTTTGTATATAATACATTGTACTAGTTTTATCAATAAGGACATTTGTAATCACTGAGTACATGTATAGTGTTCTCTTCTGCATGTAAATACGTTCATAATAAAATATCTATCCACCGAAAACGGTTTCAAGTGCATATGGAGTCTTATTGAAGTTTCATGGTGGATACCATTTAAAGTGTTGGTTCTTTCTGATATTAAAATCAACTGGAAAATCAGTAGACAATAATCAAATTCAGCAACACTGTATAATCAAGGCGTGCGTTCGTTTGGATCAAATAATGATTCCTGCTTACCAGACGGTCGACCTTTTACCGTACTAGTTTGACGCACCAATGTAAATCAGCGTAAATTTCATAATTTGAATATTTAAAAAAAAACATGCTCTAGGATATAAAAATAATCACTTTCAGTAGATTCAGACAGATATGTTTATTCATCTATAGATTAAACACGGAAAAAAACTAGAAAAGAAAAAAAAAGTTTAATAAATGCATAGTCACCCAGTGAGGAGAGATGATTTGCTCAAAGTCATCAAAGTACAAAATGTATGATCAACGGTAAAATATTCAGCGTGAAATTTGTAAAGCATCCGATAACTACAGGCTAGTTCGGTTTTCAATTAAGAGGTTTTCTCATAAAATGTTTCAAACGACTTGCATTGCATGCCCAAAGTCCTGTTTGTAATCTTTAGCACAGGGGCCTGCGAATCCGTTACAGGTAGGACCTAAACCTATGTGTTCTGGTTAATATTTCATAATTTATATGATATATATATCAACATCCAATAAATATATGAAACATACAATTATGGCATGAACAGATTATTTATTTTAATAAGTTAAGTTGATAACATTTAATACCAGTTTACACATAGGTATAAGGTAAACGTTTGCCTATTCTCAGGCCCCTGTGGTCTGTAGCGTTAATGTACCGATTGTTACACCTGGGGAATATATTTTCACCTGAAGGTTCATGTCCTTATCACCTCATTAGTTCTGCACGAGACAAACACGAGACAGACACGGTGATGATCTAACAGATTTCTATCTAAGTACCTACATTGATTTGTGAAGAAAAGTCAGTGTACATCAACTTAAAGAGAAATAATGAAAAATGCAATCTGATTAAAATACGGATCCTTGTTCTCACTCCGTTTTACAAGGATCTGACAACATCCGATAAGAGGTCACGTCCAGATGACCTCTGTCGCCTCTTTACTTACGCTAAAATAATTTTCCAACGACCTGTAATCTTGCAGCTAGCCATTTCGTCACATTATTCCGCACGAACTTTTTGGTGGCGAAATGACTAAACGGAAAAATGTGTTTATGATAGATTCATCGCTTCAAAATTTCACTGTCAAGATTCTGCCAGTAGTAATTTGATTGGCTAATGCGAAAGGACATCGGGACATGACCCTCTATGGGATTATCTCAGATCTTAACGCAGCAGAGAGAAGTTTACGGAAAGGCACGGAGATCAAGATATGATTTTAATCAGATTGTGAAAAATGGAGACAGAAACAAACGAATATGTACACCGACATCTTACTGTTGAGAACGAAATTGAAAATGACAACTTAAACTCAAGATTTATTTACATGTCTAGGAATTTATGTAGTAATTTAACAGTTAAACCTTATTATAGCATTAAATATTGAGATTCACTTTTCCATGCTTTCCGTAATCAGGTTTACTGGTTAGGTACAGTACGTGGTCCCGTATAAACTGACCTCAGGTTTCGACCTTGAACTGGGGACTATTGTACAAATATTTTTATTTTTTGAAAACAATTTAATTCCATGAATCGAATCGAATTAAATATTTTTCAACTACATGTAACCTGGCTATTTCCGTCAATACTCGGATCTAACTTAAATTATTCGGACATCTTCGGATTTTCCATCAAATCAAAAATTTACGGGAGGGAACCTCACTCGGCTAACTTCGGCTACTTTCGGTATCCTTCAGTTGGTGTCACGAGTGGGGAAGACGGGTTGTTTTTCGGATAACTGAAGACACCTACGGAAACGATAGAAATTTTGTGATTTTGATGTAAAATAAATTATGCATATTCTGAATTCCCAGACAATGACAAACTATGATAGACCAGTCCACATCACGAAATTAACATTGTGACGTCATTTCACGGAAGTCGCGTTTTATGTCATCTTGTTAACATAGTAATGACAAAATGATGTTACCCATAATCCATTAGTCTGCACAGAACTTAATGCATTTGAAATGACCATTAAAACATTCGTATAAAATGGTCATGCCATGCAAATGTCATTGTCAGCAAAATTTGATTTCTTTACAGAGATATGCAAATAAGCAAATAATAAGAGGAAGAGAATATACATGTATTTGCTAAGACTATTAGTTTGAATAACATGTAATTTATTTTCATGATTATAATTTGCGTTAACCTCGCAGGTAATGCTATAATTTAAGATAATTAGTGCACGAAAGATTATTTAAGACTATTAGTTTGAATAACATGTAATTTCATGATTATAATTTGCGTTAAGCGCGCAGATAATGCTATAACTTAAGATAATTAGTGCACAAAATATAATATATTTGACACTAATATATTTGAAATAATAACACCGACATGCATATGTATCTAAAAATTTAGATATGTTAAAACTATAAGGCAATGAACTCCCGGGGGTGAAGCGTCACACAGAACGTGAACGCAACATCATCATCTTTATGACAAATTGGAGGAGAAATTAACCTGAAATGTTTTCGCTACAGTTAAAAATAAAAGTAATAAAATAATCTTCATTTTGAGAACTCTTATTAGATTTCTTGCATACAATTTCACATTTTCTGCACATTCTTTTATAAGAAATGAACATTGCACTTGTGTTACCATAAAACTCATTAGGCTCAGTGCTTAAAGGTCTGAAGAAGGATTGTCTGCAATGCTTAATGTTTGAATAATTTATTATTTTTTGTAGATTTTCTGTTTTTCAAGTGTTTCCATTTTTCCTGGCTTAAAGTTATCATTTTAAAAAATAAACAAAACTATAAATAATGATAATGTTTACCAGACCAAGAAGAAAAACGAAACTTTATTTCGTGATTAAGCTAACTAGGCTTTGCAGACTAGGCATTTGTGCATATACTGCATTGCATGAACACATATACAGGGATAAGATTTCCAAATGCTTATATTATGTAAATCTAAACTTGATGACACGTTTTTGACAAATGATTGAAACGGATCACATCAGATGGTAGAGCTATTAAATTAAAGCGTATAACGATCTAGTTAAGTTTTACCTGTATACACAGGTACATGTACGTAAAATTCTCAATAGAATCGACCAGGTGTATTGTATATTGTGTGATCTTCAGGTAAGATATAGCAGACATATGAATAGACCCACAGGTATGTGCATTTTACCTGAGTGACGTCATAAACATTGCACAATGAAATAGTTTAGCAATGCATGTCGTGGTATTCAAAAAACGTATGTACATATTCAGTCATTTTGATTTCCTGTTTTCAATCGTGAGGTAGTAATAGAAAATAGATATCTATAGCCGTGTTTGAACGAACCGGAAGTATCAAACCGGAAGTACATAGAGTATTCAGTGTTACAGTCACAAACGAATTCAACAATATCTGACATCCTTGGTCATATACTGCAAAGAGGATAATTTACGTGTTATATTTAATTTTGTGGTTTTTCAAAATGGTTTGTGAAGATTATATACTACTGAGTCAAAAGCTGTCTTGGTCCATTGTGACTAATTCTGCAATTTCGCAACCGCAACAAACTATGGAAACACATTTCCTGTAATATGTAAATGCTTTGAATACAAAAACGTGTAAGTGAGCGTAGCCCATAGAAGATAAAATCTGAAGTTTACTGGGCACATCTATGTAGGTGAGACGAAAACAGATTTGTTTGATCCTTAAATGTGCATATGAAAACAATATCGTGGCATCGTAACGGTAAAATTGACTGGTAAGTTAGATATCGCTCTTGTCTGCTTCAATGGAATGGTATCAGCCTATCGATTTGTCAAATTTGAAGCCAATCAATAAGCTAGTGCCTACAATGTTGTAACATGTTCAGGGAGTGCAGAATAAATGAGATTCTGAGAGGACCCCTGAGGTATCCGTGAGAGAAAGTGAGATTCTGAGATGACCCCTGTAGTACCTTTATGGAAAGTGGGATTCTGAGATGACCCCTGAAGTATCTTCTTTGCAGAAAGTGAGATTCTGAGATGCCCCCTGGAGTATCCTTTATAGAAGGTGACATTCTGAGATGACCCCTGAAGTATCCTTTGCAGAAAGTGAGATTTTGAAAAGACACTTGAAGTATCCTTATAGAATGTGGGATTCTGAGATGACCCCTGAAGTATCTTTGGCAGAAAGTGAGATTCTGAGATGACCCCTGAAGTATCCTTGACAGAAAGTGAGATTTTGAGATGCCCCCTGAAGTACAGAAGACGATGTAACAACAAATCGGCCTGTGTTACAGTCGAGTGTCGTGCTAAACACGAACACTAATATCACCACACGTACAGATTCCGGATATTACGGATATAATTTAATCGATTTTCTATAATTTTCCAATTCGTGAGCTTTTGAGGATATTTAATTGGCAATTCGTCTAAGTATGCGTATGATTAATTTCTATATATTGCCTCCAAGTTCCAAATATGTCACAAGTACGTAAAAATGTAAAATATAGAGTTAATGTCGGATAAAGCAGCATATATCGGTATAAAACACTGTCATTGTATATTGTAAAAAGTTTCCGGTCATAATTTAGTTGAGTATGACTGGTTCATACTTTAATTGGGTATGATTGGTTCTCTCGTAATCTCCTTTAATATAATACTCTACCAACTGGTTCTTTACCATTACTGATATGCGTATTACACATTGCTGATGTACATGTATGATAAAACGTTGATCAACTGCCTTAGTATTAAGTTTTTTTATAAGTATCCGGAATTTTCGTTCAAACGGATTCTGAATTAGTTTTACACATTTAGCACAGGGACTTGATAATTCATGTAGAAGAAAATGTGTTTGAACCTGATAAAAGTCGTTATAATCAACTCCGGTGATAAAATCAGGTCAAAATACGATCAATCTTGACATACCATGTGATGATATTAAAGCACAAAACAAAATTATACCAAAAACGAAGCATACAGGAGAGGATAATAGAAATTAAGAATGCATACCCCATTAAAAATATGTATTTATTAAATGTTTTCTGTCTATCACGAAATGTAAATCATTACCGTTTCCTGATTAATATAAAACCTGTTTTTCACACAATTTAAACGATACAATGCTTTACCAAACCGTGTTTCTAAGAACTGTAATATAAAATTTGAAAAAAATAACACATGCATGTTCTATGCTGATTACATACACAGAATAATGACGTAACACGTCATTCAAATTCCGATCATATTTACATAATCAATATGCAGTGTTTGAAAACTAATTTGCATACAAATATATGTGAACGAGGAACGGCAGAACGTGTGAATACCCGCCATTTCCGGAACAGAATGGTTTCGTTTGGTCAAAATACGCCATGAGTTGTAAGCTTAACCTAACAAAACCCAGTTTTTTAACAGGATGTTCATATCCATTTTTTTTCAAAGTCTCCGACATAATTTCATTTCCTTTTCCAGAAACTAAATTAAATACCAAATCAAAAAAGTTTCTGTTGTTAAACCTTGTTATAATCTCTCGAGATTTTCCCAAATTCGTGTTTTCAGTTTGGCGAGATTAAGCTTGCAACACTTTAAAGAATAGCTCATTCAAAGACGCTAACACTGACCTCGCTTAGGTGGACTTACCTATATATGTATGACAATACGCGTGACACATAAATAATCTATAGATTACGGATTTAAATATGGGTACTGAATAACCGGTATTTATAATTCAACAGGACCTAACCTTATAGGTATAGAAATGTTTTACCGGTGTTTGATATGCCACACCCCTAATACTCGATACACATATTCAAAATAGCCCCACCCTATGACAAATCTGGACCCCCACCCACGGTCCGTCGGGGTGTTTGGATTATATGGGATAGGTGAGCGTAGAACCAAACGGGGAGTGGGCATATAGGAAAACAAATGGCTGTTTTTAAGGACACATTTTCAGCATTTTTTGTACAGATATATATGTAATCAGATAACCGTATATATTAAGTCACCTACAAAATGTATTGTACATGTATGTTCTCTGCCATTTTGTATACCATTTACAATAATTTAATACGGAAATGTATATTCAATGTATGTATGAAATTATATTATTGTGTATAGCTGTATATATATTCTGCATTTGGAAATAAAGAAATGGTGAATTGTGAATATAGATCATGTTGATTTTGACATTGATATCATATTTCTGGGTAATAAGATGGTGTAGTGGATAGCGAACCGAACTACCAACAAGACGGCCGGGGTTCGGACGTAAACAGCATTCAGGTACAATGCATTAGGACTATTGGTATTCTGTCTGAACACGCAGGTTTTCTCCTGGTATTCCAGTTTCCTCTTACATTAAAAAGAAGCTTTTTTTTTTTTATAAATTTGTGTTATTATTGGCGATACGAAAAGATAGGGATATGTAAGGGTTAGGGTTGATTGAGGGTAAAGGGGTCGAGGAGGTACAAGATGACGTTAATTGTTGTTACGGGGGGGGGGGGGGGGTCATTTAAATATTATTTCAAAATTAATTTATTATTTCCATTATTACATATTTTGTAACCTATATAAGGACTGATATAGGCCAAGTCTGTTGATGCAATAACATTTGTTGAAATGAAAACATATGCCCTCATAACACACAGGGGTACGTCAAACCCGTCATATATATTTATATAGTGTCTACTTTATAGTTATAGGAAGTGGGGGCCAGTCTAGGTCCTGCCCCTGTGTAACAATTAAACTGTATATGGCGGAGAATATCATACATATTATATGTACCTGTGTCATTGAGTACTGTCTGTTTAGCCTCGCGACAGCCGTATGTTTCGTACCACGTATGATACATTGTCTCTATAAGACATGTACCTAGGATAATATGTTATCAATTTCACAATTAGATATCTATATTTGGATGAATATACATGTATGTGTGTCATTGATGGGGAGTGGGAGGGGGTGGGGGTGTCACCATTGAAACAAATTTAGAGAAATAGCAGACATCGTAATCCATTTCCTCTATGACTGAGCGTCCATTGTTATATATATGCTATGTCTACATACCGCGATGATTCAACGACGGCGATACGCAAGAGTGAATTTCAAACTTTTTACGTAGGTTTTTTTAATGAAGTTTTAAGACACATATCTGATAATACATCTTTAAACGACTGACCTATCAATGCAGGTGTGAAATTTATCATGTGTGACGAAATTAAACATGTTAATTTGAAATAAGATTTTTAAACCTATAAAAACTTAATAAATCGCTTGATTACCTTGATGAAATGACACCAATAGATTTTTTTTTCTTTTAAACCTATGATGGTTACAAAAAAAAGATCAATCTGGGACTTGAGATTTAATATAAGATGACAACGTATCATAAGACTACAAACATTAAAATTACAAGTATGTGTGTAGGCATTACATTAAAGCACGATTGCGCCACGTGGATTTGTAAACGTTAGGTCATCTTCGTCGCTGTTATTTCATTCATGGAAGCTATACACTGAATGCCTCTATGTTAATGTTTATCGTTTGAAGTTGAACCCACACACCAATAACCTCAACTCTTTCCCTCATCCCCCTCCTCAATCAACCATCGGTGTTCCATTCATTCCTTCTTTTCTTTTCCTGTTATTTTGCCTCCTTCGCCTTCTTTTTCCAATCTATCTCCCTCACCCCATCTGTCATTTCACCTCCCTCATTCCATCATTCCATCTGCCTTCCTCCCCTCACCCACCCTTTCCCCTCTCTCATTCCAACTCTTTCATCACCCTTTCATTCATTCCGCTTCCCACTCCTCACTCATCCCGCACCCCATCTTTCATTCATCCTTCCTCATTCCTTCATTCATTCTGTATCCTTCCCCTCACTTATCACCCTCCCATTCCACCTCTCCCATCCCTTCCTTCATTCAGCCCCCCTCTCGCTACTCACCCTTTCCTCTCTCTCACCCTTTCACTCATTCCGTATCCTTCCCACTTATTCGCCCTCCCTCTCATTCCACCTCCCTTATACCCTCTTTTCCTCATCCCCCTCTCGATCCTCCGCCCCTCCCTCCCTCCTCACCTCCAACCAACCACATTATACTGACACTCGACTAAAGATGACCGGATATTGACCATTTAACGTTCAATTCATCCGAACCGTTTATCCGTGTCGGACTGTCCTCTAGGGACAGGTTCCGTACAGTCCTTTTATTGATCATACAAAATGTAGAAATATCAAACGACAGTCGTCAATAATAGAATCTATTGATACACTGTTACACCCGAGATAATGAAACATGAGCAGTTATACAGGGGACTATAAATAGACACAAGTTCACACAGGGACCTGAGAATTTGTTACAACAAGTTTTGGACCTCAACTAAAGGGTAGTAATTTTACATTTTTGGGGGGTTTAAATCAGTTTTCGATAAAATGCCCCCCCCTTTCCTCCCCACCCCTCCAATGGTCATAAAGGCATAAAGTCCAAGACTAGCTGTAACCAATTCTCAGGTCCCTGTGCCAGGGACTGTGGAACAATAGCCCGAGTTTGCTCTGGTCCCAACACCATATCTGTTACCAGACTTCGATCTGTCAAAATGTCTCAAGTCTGGTGGTACGGCCAGAGGAGACTTCGGCTAGTATAACAAATACAGTCGATTCTTAATATTCCATAACAAGCTCATGTGCAACAGAATTCCACACAGGATCCAATTTCTATACATATTGTTAGCTACTTTAACCCTAGCTCTATTTCTGATTACACTAGGTTCAATAACCCCCACCCAATCAGCCTCTGAACCCGGAAATGCAACGGATGATGAAGTAACACGTGGGCTACGAACCAGAGTACTGTTCGGGGGGGGGGGGGGGGAGTCCCGGATTGTGATCTTGCTGTTTGGAATGGAATTCTGTATTTAGTTTGGTGTAACAACATGCAGAATCTTAAACATGGGTTTCTGGCTTCTTAATATTTATATCTTTAATGAAAGATAATATCCTTGATGAAAACCTGCATAAATCGACGGGTGTCAAATGTTACGATGAGGTGCGATTGAAGCAAGCCGCACCCCTGTTGATAGCCTGTCGTTATATAGAGGTGACCGGTTTATGCAGGAATGTATGTCCTATATAAAGTTGTCGTTATATAGAAGCGACCGACATATATCAAGTTGTCGACACACAGAGGCGACCGGTTTAAACTGGTTTATTTATACGCTGTATCCAACTTTCATTATATAGAGGTGATCAGTATATGCAGGTTTGATATTTCGGTCTTCTCAACCTCAAGTTGAAGTTCACACACGGCTTTTTATAGAATCGGAAACTCCCAAACGACTTTTAGAATATCTAAGCATAGTCAGCTTAACATAATGAAATTAATTTGACTCATTGTTTTTAAATCTTAAACAAATTTCACCAATAAACTACAGATGTACTAGCTTGATATTTCACCTCATAAAATGAGATGTGAAAATGACTTTTATATTGAAAGGGAAGTAAAATAAACTTTCAAACACGGGTACTATTATGTAATTTGAAGATAATATGTTCAATCCTGTTTGTGTCAAGCTGACCGATATTTTGATTACGTCAGGATTCGTTGATGCTATGACAAATAAAAAGGCTGAAAAATCGTTGAGACTTACCTGAGATCGTTCCGGGTAGTAGAAACGCTAGTATTAATGTCCATAGTAAACACCGAATCATCGATTTTATCCCTACAGCAGGAAATCCCTTGAATTTTGCCATTGTATCCAAGCAATGATAATTCACGACTCCAGGTAAATTTCACAAACAGAATCCTTCCTCCAGACGAAATAAAAACGACGATTAATAATTCAAAATTTTTCAAAAATGACAGGTGACGTTTAGTCCACAGGTGAGAATCACTAAATTACAGGTGCGATTTAGTCCAGGTGATAATTGATCGTCGTAGTGTGATTATGAGCTTAAACCACTATAAGTTTTACTTGGTATTTGAAAATGTCACAAATTTCTTAATTACAAAACGATCCGTTATATTTCCAGATAGTATATAGTATTCAGTCCGAGGTTTCACAAGTAATGTTACCGGTACCTTATGTCATGATCACCTGGCTGGTTGGGAACACCTCGTCACAGGTAAAAATCTCACCCAAATAGCCGAAAACCTAATCACACGTGTTATATACAGGTACGTCCAGGTAGAAATCGCCCCCGTGCGTTAAATACACGCCCGAAAAAAAGTAACTCAGAGACACCACCAGTTCCGAAATCTCCTTTAAACATGTGTTACTCCTTATTGTTACCGCCCGGCGACTCTCATACCTGAGTGTTCGTGAATACCTGTTCAGGTGAGTTTATACACACACAGGTAGATTTTACAGGTAATATCGGTTTTTCACGGTAGGCAGACGATTCCTTCGTTATAGCGGTGTGACAAACATAGAGGCATTGTCAACCGTGAATGGACAGGTAGCAAAATGGAATCGTCCATTTAGAGGGGAGGGTAGGTGGCGTAGTACGCACACTCCTTCGCATTTACACAATAGACAGAACTATGGTTGTTCATTGGACGTCTTAATATATATATATATACTGTTGAAGTGTTAGTCTTAGTGGTCAAAGCTCTATATTCTAGATATAATTACTGACGTCTGGTATTTCTAATTAGATTATAAGACTTATACATACGGTAAGTAATGGGAAGTTTTGAAAGCCACGGTTTCATAATTACATTGTAAGTAATATTTAATATATTTTATTCATTGAAGGTTATAACTTCATTGTAAATGAATTCAAAAGTTTTTCATTGTATCCTTAGTAAGAACTGTCGGCCGAATTTGACAAATTCTGAATAAATATGAAAAGACATTGTTTGAAATTGAGATTAAAGAACGGCACTTTTTGAGGGCTATAAAATTGGGAGAATTCTTGTTTTCGCACGAACTCTGTAATGAATGCATTGAAAATTTTGGGAAATTGAAGATTAAATTAAATTAAGATGAGAGAGTAAGGGGTATTTAGGTTAAACATGTGTTATAATAGAGTAACGCTTATAGTTTTGAAATCCGTTACGTGAAGAACTTTCGAAACTTTATATTTTCTATTGGTGGCATTATGTGTTATAAAAATCGAAGATAAAAATCTTGGCTTAAAAATCAGTATCTTAATTACCTAAAGGAACATTATCAAAGATATATTTGACATTTTTATCTCGCGGCTGACTTGAAATTAAGTCATAAAATGAAATTGTCTATTTCAACGCATTTTTAAACATCTGAAATACCAAAACACCCTTTTAAATTAACAATCTGAAACATTGAAACATTCTCAAGAATATTATTTTTTTAGTTATACTTGTCTATCATTGTAGCGCCCATTACTAGCGAATAATGCCCCCTTACTGCAGAGTATTGTCCCCTTACCGAGATTTTGGTTTCATCGTAGGTAGAATTATTTTACATATTTTTTTTTATGAATTTAAAAAATCAACAAATTTTGAAGTATCATTTTATATGAAAACAAAAGAAAATAAACATTCGTTTTCACTATGATTGAAATGCAGATATTTATTCTTACTTTGCTATACATTACCAGGTAGGGGTTTGTATGTAGGAGAGGACCGGAGCGAAAATTAGGGTTTGCGTTACAATAAGATTGATTCGGTTTAATACTTACAATCTGTGAAGCCTATTATAAGTGTAAAACTAAAGGCCCAATAAACGTAACCTCAGGAAATGTTTCGCGATTCTGAATTATTCTGAAAAAAAATCAATTGATGATCATGCAAAAATTAAGCCTAACACGAAGTAAACCTGAGCGGTAACTAACAAGAAACTCTTGACAGAATAATCCAAAGAATTGAAAATAATTCAGGTAGGGCCCACTTCAACAACTAGACAAAGTTAGAAGACAGTTCAAAATGGACGCGTGTTTACAAATACCGAGTTTCAACTGCTGCTATACCGGTAACCGCGTAAGAATTCATCTTGAATTTTGCTGATATCAGTTACTTTCAACTAAATCTATAAACATAAAAAGTTATTAGGCTTGATTTTCGCTTCAAGTTTTTCCGAATGTTACGTATACTGGGCTTTTAAACAAAAGCCAGCAATATTAAAATTATATTTGATGCCATCAAATTTATACACGAGTTACCGTACGCACTGAAATACAATGCGCTATATGGGAAAATATAGAGCGATATAATTACATGGTATAGAAATACATATCATAGACTTGGCGTGATGGCTTCACTGTTTTTTATATTGATAACGGGAACTACTTTGATAAAATATCTGAAATTATCAATTACGTATCGGATTTCTACTGTTCCAGCTGTTCCGAAACAGTATACATGGTATATAGTGTTGTGTTTATATCGGTAATAAATATCATTATAGATGTAATAATATGTATCTTAATATCAATAAATCAACGATATGCACTTGGAATTAATTATCAATAAATGGATACGAGCGCAATATAGTTTCTAATGTCTTCATGTACTTAATTTATTGTGATGCTTCATTTTATTTAACATTAAATGACCACGATATATCGATAAATCGGCTAGAAATTCTTTTAAAAATTTTCACTTGACATTATCGCGATGCAATGATATATCGATTTGTACATCGACAATATCGATAAATACTATCTGGAAGACTTGCACTACAAACTATGACTAAATCTTTTGCACTCATTAGGGATGTTTGTTGAGTTTCGGACTTCCTCTCCCTTCTCACTTCCCATTTCTCCTCTTCCTCTCTCCCTTCTCATCTTCTCCTTCCTTCTTTTCCTCTTTTTCTCCACTTGCCATTTATTCTCTCTCTCCCATACTTTCTTTTTCACCTCCATTTCCTCCCTCCACATTCTTATCCTCTTTCTTCCATCATTCTTACTTTCCTCCATCCCTCCCTCAATCCATCTCATCTTCTCCCTCTCCCTCGTTCTTCTTTTCCCTCCTTTCTCTCCCCTTTGCCATAAATTCTTCCTCTCTCTCACACTTTCTTATCCCTTTCTTTTTCAACTCCATTTCCTCCCTCCCTCCCTTCCTCCCACATTCTCATCCTCTCCCTTCCATCCTTTCCCTCCCTCCCCCATCTCATCTTCTTCCTCCCCCTTCCTGCTTATTTTTCTATCCCTTTCCCACTGATCTTCATTTCTCCTTGCCTCATCCTTTTTTTACCTTCATCCACCCTTCTCATACTCATCCTATCCCCTCCTTCCTTTTTCTATCTCTCTGCCATTTACCACTTTTTCCCTTCTCTCTCTCAACATTTTCTCGTCCCTCCTCCCTTTTCTCCTCCCCTTCCCATACTCATTCTATCCCTTTCCCTCTTCCTAATCCCCCGTTGTTTTATCCCACTGCCATTTACACCCTCTCCTTCCCTCACTTTCTCATCCCTTCCTTTTTACCTCCATTTTCCTCTTTCCCCTTCCCATACTCATCCTCTCCTTTCACTCCTTCCTACATTTCCCTCATTTTTCTATCCCACTGCAATTTACCCCAATTTCTCATCCCTTTTCTGTCCCTCTGCCATTTACATTTCTCATTCTTCTCATCCCTTTTCTATCCCTCTGCCATTTACCCTATTTCTCAATCTTCTCATCCCTTTTCTATCCCTCTGCCATTTACCCCATTTCTCATTCTTCTCATCCCTTTTCTATCCCTCTGCCATTTACCCTATTTCTCATTCTTCTCATCCCTTTTGTATCCCTCTGCCATTTACCCTATTTCTCATTCTTCTCATCCCTTTTCTATCCCTCTGCCATTTACCCCATTTCTCATTCTTCTCATCCCTTTTCTATCCCTCTGCCATTTACCCTATTTCTCATTCTTCTCATCCCTTTTCTTTCCCTCTGCCATTTACCCTATTTCTCATTCTCTCTCTTTCCCACACTTTATCTCATCCATTCCATGTTTACCTCAATTCCCCCCCCCCTTCCCATACTAATTCTCTCCATTCCCTCCTTCATACCTCTCCCTCCCCATGCCATTGTAAACTCTTCCATATGTATCAAACAGTATAATAATTCCACGTATCCATCACTTATAATTCGGTCCATTACTTGACTCTGGTCGTATTTACTCGAGATCCTCTATCTATGATTGCCGCTGTTTCCGGTTGATACGGTCTCTGATTTGAAGATAGTAAATAAATGTTAGAACTTTTTTAAAGGCTCAACCGCGCATTGTGCTCTTTCCGAAAGTTCGGCTGATAAATTATCGGCGTTTTTCCAATGAACACATAAATCCCAAATGAATTTATATTAGGATATGAATATAAATTATAGTCAAACCTGTATTATAAGCGGCCACCCAAGGAACCGACAGATGTTGGCTGCTTAAGACAGGTGGCTGCTTAAACCAGGTTGGCCAGAAACATCCTATTGCTCATTTTTATTTTCAACAGTTAAATATTATAATTCACTTAATCATACATGTATTTTGATTTTAATATCAATAAACCATGTAAAAATAACTGGTCATGTGATCATCGCAGATGTATATTTCCGGACAAAATGGCTGCTTAATACAGGACGATGCAACGACTTGGGGCAAATTGTTGTGGCCGTTGGCCGCGTTAGACAGTTGACCGCTTATTTAAGGTTCAATATATAGTGTTTTCCATCGGACGGACCACAGACTGGCCGCTTAACGGAGGTGACCGCTTATTCAAGGTGGCCGTTACAGCAGGCCTGACTGTATATGTATTCAAAAACATGTATAAAAACAAGTTATCACGATTTATAATTACTTTTTATGGTCAAGACGGACATCATACATATGCATCTGGAACCAAAATTGCATTTATATTGACAATATCTACAATCTAACAGACGTTCAATGGTTAAATAATACCAGGCAAGTTTATATAAACGGACAAACAGACGGATCTGTGTGATTTCTGGACACAATTGTGGGAACTGGACTGGGCCAATCGTCTGTAACTAAATGTACTCCAATGGGTGGACAAGCTCGTCAATTTTGTATAAGGAGAAAACAAATTACTAGTGAAATACAGAACATTATAACACTGATAACACTTATGTTTTCACTGCATTGATAAGAACTGAAAATAATAGATTTTGCATTGAAAATATAAGATTTTGTAGTGAAAAGATAAGATTTTGCAGTTAAAATAATAGATTTTGCAGTGAAAATATAAGATTTTGTAGTGAAAAGATAAGATTTTGCAGTGAAAATATAAGATTTTGCAGTGAAAAATTACTTTCCTAATGTAAGAGTTGTACCCCTTGATCGAACTACACAATTACGATAGCAATGCTTAAGAAACACGGAGTCAATATTGAAGTTGTGACGTTACAATCATTGTGACGTTTAAGTACCCATGCATGCAACTGAAAGTTTCATTCTCTATCAAGACAGATAAAATTCAATTTAAGTCTTTTACAAACAAGTTTCACATTTGATATAAAAATTAAGGACCTTTGGCCAATATTGATTCTACCAGGTCGGTATAACACCATATTGACGTCAGCAATGGTCCATAATGGATATTTATGGAAGAGAATGTTCCCAACTTGTGTTAAATTGCATGAAATGTTTTCAGATAAAATACGTTTAAACTGAACTATTTATTATTATCGACGCATGCGCAATGATACTAATCTTAAATAAAAAAGCTCGCACTCAAGGACGCCACTTAAAAACCCACTTGTGTTTTAAGTATTTGGTACTTGTGATTAAGTAGCAATTGTTTTCAGTCTGTGTGAGCTGATAAAAAGATTATTACGTGCGATTTGGACATATGTACAATATTAGAGTCACTTACACTGTCAAGCAGAGATAAAGTTGCATACAAACAAAAGTAAAGACAATTCTCGGTTTTTCCTTGATTTTATTTAATAAAAAACGGCGACACCTCCTTGAAAAAGCTTCTTGATCCGTCCCTGGCCAGTAGTATGATAATTAGGGCCTGTCACATACTAGTAGTGATTGACGTCATTTAGTGATAGCTCTGTCTGTACGTCCTTACGGCCGTCCGCACATGTACACTTTAGTTTCCGCTTCATAAACTTGTAACCTGTCTGGTTGTTAACCAACATAAGAAAGAGTGTCGCGTACTTCATTCAATTTCGTCTTCCAAAGGCCAAGGTCTCAAAGCTAGAGTTTTCCATCTAAACATTCAAAGGTGTTCGCCAAGGTGATGCTAATGACCCCTCTCTGTTTCTAATTACATGTAACAGTAAGTGACAAAACCTCAAGCTCATCAAATTTGTCTGATATTTTACATCTTTAAACAGCATCACATTTTGTTATAACTTGGCGAAGCAAAGATAGTCAGAATCAAGCAAGATCTTAACTGACTAAACCTCAAGGCCACCATATCAAAGGTTAATGTCAAAATTTACAACTCTTAACTGCTAAACTCGCCGGGTGGTTAAGGTGTTCCGACTTTTTACCACTAGCCCTAAACCTCCTGGTTGCGAGTTCGAATCCCTCGTGGGGCATTTGCCAGGTACTGACCATAGGTCGATTTTTTTCTCCGGGTACCCCGGCTTTCCTCCACTTTCAAAACCTGGCACGTCCTTAAATGACCCTGGCTGTTAATAGGCCGTAAAACTAAATAAACCAAATAAAAAACATCTTTACATATCGACTTAATGTTGCAACTGCGGGGCGCTTAGATATGTAGTTTCCATCTCCTTATCATCTTGTATAGCATACAAAAAGCTAAAAAACAGAACAACACACGTACAATTGAAATTACGAGAACGACAGACACATGATCCTTTAACAGTTGAAGACGGAAAAAATCAATTCATTATCTATAGTTATGTTTCCCTTCCTTTCATAATGTCAGTTATGCATATCTTTAGACTGTTAATTAATTAATTTGGTTAAATTAATTAACATTTACAATTTCCAGAAACGCGAGTCTGATCAAAAACACGATATTTATTACGAATTAAAATTCATATTTCACAAATCCTTTCATTAATTTCACTTACAAAAGTTTAATTAAAATTAGGTAATGCATTCGTCTTCTTTTTCGTTTAATTTTTTCAAGTTGCCCATTAATGTCATTTCTAGACTGGAGAATTGACATACGTTATCATTTTTAAGAGAAAATGTAGTTTCATGAAATTGATAATGTTTTATTTGTTTATGTTTCAGATTCGCTTAACACCTATAGTCATTTAAGGATGTGCCATGTTTGAGTGGCGGAGAAAAGGTTGAGTTCCTGGAGAAAAACAACGACATACGCCCAGTACCTCGCGACTGCCCCATGTAAGGACCAAGCCCGCAATCCAGAGTGGAGGGATGGTGGTGGCAGAATGTCAGACACTCTTAACAATTTGGCCACCGTCGGCGACCCTGAGGCAGAGGGAAAGTGGTAGCAGAATGTCAGACACCCTTAACCACTTTGGTCACCGTGATCCTGATGTAAAGGGCTAGTTTACAAGGATCTGACAACATCCCATAAAAGGTCACGTTCAGATGACCTTTGTCGCCTCTTTACTTAAAACTAAAATAATTTTCCAATGACCTGTCATCTTGCAGCAAGCCATTTCGTCACATTATTCCTTATAAACTTTTTGGTGACGAAAAGACTAAAAGGACAAATGCAATTATTCATGCTTTGTCGCCTCAAAATTTCACTGTCAAGATTCTGACAGTAGTAATTTGATTGGCTAATGCACGAGGTCATTGGGACATGACGCCCTATGGGATTTTCTCAGATCTTAACGCAGCAAAGAGAAGTTTACGGAACGGTGCGGAGATCAAGATATGATTTTAATCAGATTGGGCCAAATTTAACCATAAAAAAAATAGTAAAATGGTTTGACTGACGTGTAACACCAGTGGAAATAATAATAATAATCATCACAAAAATGTACTCCTCTTACATGAACAAGACGTACGCGAGCCTTATCTAAGACCAGTGAAATAAAAAAATCACAAAAATGAATTTTCAAAATACAAAATATGTTAAAGGGGGGATTCGTATCAGACTAACTGCCAGTTTTCGATGCGGAAACTTTAAATGAATTCTATTCAGTCTGAACACTAAATAGAATTTAATCAGCAAATGTCGTTTTTCATTTACCTTGAATAGGACATAAACTATTTGTAAGTTTAAAATGCAATTTAATTACGAAAGACACGGTGAAATGAAAATTCCTTTTTTCGAAAAATTAAATGCTAAGAGTCAAGATTTATTTTAAATGTCTGTTACAACATATAATGGATAACAGACCAATTTAACTTCAACTTGAATAAATCACCACTTTTCATGTTTCAACTTCACCTGCGAGTTTTAACCTAACACGTCGACATTCTGACACATGGGTTTAGAAATGTAATTCAGTTTTTAATTTAAATGTCAACCTGTACAGAACGCCATCGAAGGTGTATCATATTTCGCTTTCAATGTCGTTAAGTTTTTTTTATTTGTGAATGAAATTCATGGCGTCAGTGTGTAGCTTGCATGCTCAAGTTAACATAACGTGCCAGGTTGCATTTTAAAAGATTTTACGTTAATGAGTCTTCTTGCAAACGATGGGTCTTTAAAGCTTAAGGCATATAAATACTTTTCGTAGGCAATTTGGTTTTGAAGCCTTTTAGATAATTTCGTAGCTGAAAGCAAACAACGCATCATTACTATGGTGGACGGTAATGTGGTCGAGTGGTGCAGTTGATAGTGCACTTGCCTTTCACACAACGTGGCCGGGTTTGATTCTCCGACCTGACGTGAAAAGGTATGGAGTCATCTGCCCGACCACTTGGGTTTTCCTTGGGTTCTTCGGTTTTCTTTCCTCTCGCGCGCTAGCTCTCGGGCCTATTAAAGTGATTACTATGGAAGATAGATAACTTAGTTAATAATTGTTTTAAAATAAATAAAGTTTATATAAAATGCAGCCTCACAAAATCACAAACGCATTCAACACGTACACCCATAACGCATACACCAGGAGACCTAATTTAAGTTATTCATCTACGCATATACAGGGGGTTGGATTGTAGTTGCTTCTAAAAAGCTTTGTAGAAATCATTGTAGTTGCGTATTTGACTCATAATAACAATTGAAAACAAATCACGTTTTTAAGTGAAAATTATGATGCCTTTTATATTATATGTAATAAGAAACTTATCCAATATACAGACTACATACAAACGTTAACAACTGGTTCACGCATGCCAGGTATTTACCCTTCTCTGAGTGCAGACAACTCTGGTAAACCGCTTTGTTGTAAAATGCTTCCAAATTTGCCGTAAGGTGGTGTCTCTTGTTCTTTTTGAGTAGTGGCACGGTACATAATATACACATTTTCGTTGTACACGATTTGAAATTATACAGAGCTGGTTTAATTTTACTTCTAAATTCATAAATTGAAGGGGTTTTACGCACCTGACCCTCCTGCTTCTACATTAGTTTAGAAATGTTGGATTACCACCTTTTGGTCCCTAGCATTACTGAAGAGTCCCAGGAGGACGAAACAGTTGTATAGTGCAGTTTAATTCATTTTTTCGGCATGCTGTCTCTATTACTAAATTAAAAAGGTACAGCACATGTGTGTGTTACGTCATCTTTCTTTCAACACGAATCTGATACGGATCAACAGTCTACACATGGACCTTTAATTCCTGACATTGATTATAAGAGGCATGATAGGATTTAAAAGACAATTTTGCATCAGTGATGCTGAGGAAAATAGTTCTCATATTTCCGTGCATGTGTCAGGTATATTTTTTCCCGAATGCAGTATATTTTCCCTTTATACCAGTCCTGTTGCTTCTACTTCTTCGAAAACACGTCCATAAGGGCTAGCACGAAGGAACGTGTGCGTTTTTCTTACAACAATGCCTTTATTCACACCACTTGACTTTCGTTAGTGTGTATTCATGGAGGGAAACACAACTGCCCCAAAAATGACTAAAGGTACAGATGCGATTATGCTAGCTTTATTTGTCGCCTCAAAAATCCACTTTTCAGATTCTGAAATTAGAACTTTGATTGGCTAATGCAATTTACGTTTTATCTATACGTGAATTCAGTAAGATGTTTATCAACGGTTAATAACTGTTAAAGAGAGGGCGCCCATAGGCTTTGCCTGTTACCTAATCCATTGTATCAAAGGACTGAACAATAAAATATTTTGAAATGAAATGAAGTTGGT
The DNA here is from genome assembly GCA_947623455.1 of Mimachlamys varia. Taxonomy (NCBI): domain Eukaryota; kingdom Metazoa; phylum Mollusca; class Bivalvia; order Pectinida; family Pectinidae; genus Mimachlamys; species Mimachlamys varia. Next base: position 27,313,522 of record OX392544.1, read on the forward strand.
GTTTCATTACTATTCTTAATTGTTCTGCCGAAACAGCAGTATTGTCATGCGTTCCAAGTATGTGGTGGATACTGCTTCTGATGTCGCGAGCAAGAATCGTTTTGCTTCTTGTCTGTTGGTGTCATTTGATTTCATGCTGATGGTACAGCGGATGAAACTCACTAAGTAAACGTACAACCATGGCTATCCTGTCTTTGCCTTGAGATAAAGATTTCAATGAAACGCTCGTACGTAAGCATTTTCACATTCCTCTTTCTTGCCGCTTCCTCTTTCCTATTCCTGGATTTGGGCAAAAACAGAAGAATCGGTAGTATCAAAGTCATTGCATGCTTTCAGCTTTCTTAAATTCTTCAAGAAGATCAGGTCGGATTTTAAGCTTCAGTATGTGTGCTGTCGCACCAGTTCAGAAAACATCTATGGGGCTACGGGATAACCTTCTCTCAGCCCTACAACAAAGATAGCAATGCTTATTGCGGATTGCCAGTTTCTTTCCCTACAATACATGTATTTGTGTTGCTATTATATTTGTGATTGCACCCTTCCTCTGCAATGACAGCTTTGCGTGGCATTCCATCATGAAAATTTTCTGTTATGATCGACATCCTCCGTTTTCTTCTCCTGCTTTCTTGAACTCGGACTGAAGCAGTTCCTGCCAGCAATCCGAAACTCCCTGCTTTCTCAATCATGGTGAATGAAGGTTGCGAGATCCTTGGTGAGTCGCATGTAGCAAGAAGTTCGTTCAAATGTGAGGCACCATTTCCTGTTGCGACACTCCCCCATACAGCTCTAACATGCACATCATAACGTGTACCTTTGGTGGTTTGTAATCATTGACACTTTACTATCAGTCTTAATTCCTTTGTTGGCCACATTTCTTGCCTTCTCGTACAAGCCAACATAAATTGTAACATCTGTAAAATGCTGCTATAAACAGCAGATATGTTACATGTCTGAACCGTTCTTATTTTCTGGGTGAATTTTGGAGAAAGTAAACTTCAAACACTTACAACTTACATCTCTGTACACATTACCATTTACATTCTGTCCATTTATATTTCCTGAAATACTCCAGATTGTACGTTGAAAACTGGATTTAATGCCGGTGAAGAATGACATTTTCAACGATTATCCGTTAAAAACGATGCATTTTATGTATACCGAGGCCTGCCCGAGTTCAAACTCTTTCTTGATTTCACAAACCTTCCACCAGGAAGGCCGGATATCCATTTATTAAGCCAAAGTAGATACTTTTTGGCCACCCATTGTTTGTTTGAGGGTGACTTGAGAATTAAAAAGCGGGTTTTTTTGTGATGTTGGCAAAAAAAAAAAAAAAAAAATTCAAGGTTTTTACTTACCTCATTTGAAAACTTTTACAATTATCCTTTGAGAACGTAATTTGTATACAAAACAGAAAATAATAAAGCAAAATGTGATATTTGTGGAACTTCTTTTACTCAGTTCCTCGTATGTTCAAGCTGTCAAAACATTGGAGAATGACATGATTGAATAAAAATGAACACCTCTGAATACAGCTGTCAGTATACCCATCTAAATATAACATTAATGATGGCCATTTCAGCATTTACACAACTCTTAGTAGTCATTACAATTCTTTTCGATTGCAACATCAGCACAGAAATTCATGCAGCCACATGGTTCAATGGAAGTAGTTCTGTCTGATAATCTCCAGCACAAAATGTACTTTTGTAAATTCCTCACCGATAGACTCACTGATAAAAATACTTGAAATAGATATGTTTTACTTTTTGGGAAGGGGGTTGGGGGGTGGTGGTCTGGGGTTAGAAATGGATAAATTTTATTTTTTATGAAATTAAAATACTTTCTACAGATCAATTTACAGAACTTCCCACAGTGTGTACATGAGATTTCCTGGACGGCATGCTTGAAGATATTGATCACAACGTTTTGTTGTTTTGTTACGCTCGTGGCACAGCAGGTTTTACGCAAGTTTAAATATTGAAATATTACAAAAATAGTACTATTAACTTTACTTTATAACATAATGGAAATACCATGAGAACATGATGCTCTCGCTTTGCAATAAAACTGATTTATTTTGGTGACCATTACCATACTTTTCACAATACCAATGATGGCGGCCTCCATGTTGGCATTTGTTTATACTTGCAATGACATTTTAAGAAAAACAATATGCAAGTCCCTTACGAAAAGTAAATCCTTTCGTTTTAACATTGTAGGGTGAACTTTTCTGGCTATGGTAACTTTCGATGATTCTTGCAAATTTCTTAGGTTGACATTCATTTCAAATGTATATTCATAACAGTACAGTTGAAAATTGTAACAATGCGAAATACAATGTAATTGCATCATACCATGGCTATTCATAGTACGATTTCAACTTTTAAGAATTGTTTTGGTTATTTATAATACTATTTAAGCTTGTCTTTCGGGATATTTCTATTTGTCAAATTGCTTAAAAAATGGCCAAATCACACATCCGAATCTCATTATATGAATTTTGAACAGTATTTTAGACTTTTTATGTTGTTAAACTAGGGTAAGCAAATCTTCAAATCAGAGCTACTTTAACTTTAAAACACAGATGTGGTCTTTTGAAAGATTTGGTAAGACGCATGTGCATCTGAAATTTGTCTTGGTGTTTTGGAGTGGTGATTTATTGATAAATATCACAAGTTAATTTCTCGCAAAATCCATTTTTGGAAAGGAAACATTTTTCTGTATTTTTTTGCAAATCAAATGATCATCATAGCGTGTTATTTTTTGGGAATAACGGCAAGCTTTTTCCCTGTTGTGTATTATTATTCTAGCGATCATTTTTTCATGAGGACAACCACGAACATGATTGATCGCGAAATAACAAAAACGTTGTACAGAGCTATCCAAACCAATTATTTCAGCGTTTTTGTCAAGTTACAAACCCGTACCACAGCAATATCTGCAAAAGTATTTCCGCATTCATCTATCTTCTTTCACCCACGCAAAACCACGCCCACAATCTTCATTTGACCGAATACTATTGGGCCTTGCATTAAACAAGTGTTGTTTTTTTGTTGTATTGCTTTTGAACAAAATAAGGTTTTGAACAATGTTTGTGAAATTTATGACCAAGCTGATTAAAATACAGATCCTTATTCTCACTCCATTACATAAGGATTTTAAGAGGTCATGTTCTGGTGACCTTTTGTCGCCCCTTTACTTCACACTCTAGTAGACTTTTCTAATTGATGACAGTTGACACTGTCATCTGCAGCAAGTCATTTCGTCACAACATGTATATTTAATTTAGTTTTTTGTGACGAAATGACTTAACTCACGAATAGAATTATAAAAAAAAATCAGAGAATACCAAAGCGTCAACAAAGCCATAATCCGAACTCATAATCGATTAAACTAAGGGCAAAAGTTTTTTTTTTCTCACAAAAACATTCACATTCAAGATTCTGGAAGCGGTAATTGGATTGACTAGTGCAAAAGGCCACCAGAGCATGACCCAATATAGGATGTTGTCAGATCCTTATGTAAGGAGATGAGATTAAGTGTCTGCATTGTAATCAGATTTGTTAAAAAAATGGTTAAACAAGTACCTGAAAAACACAGAGTAAATAAAAAACATACTGATGATCTTTGACGTAAAAAGGAACATATAGATATGTATTTTTGTGACCTGTCAGTGTCAGATATTTTAAACCAGATTTATAAGTTAATGTAATTAAGAAAATATAAGATAATATACCGAAACGTCAACAAACGCGAAACTCCAAAAACTCGATTAAAATAGGCAAAATATGAACAAAAGAAAGATTTACACGGAATACAAGAAAATAAGACCAGGTATTCCAGAAAATTAAGCGTTTTTTTCTCCAGCAACAACACTCTTCATGTTAATCTTGGTCTTTTTCAATCACAACAAGTGAGCACACTTCTCAGCATATTCCAAAACACTTACTTTTAATACAATACAATACAACGATCGCTGAATAATTCTAAAAAGTATGACTCTTTCGTAAAACAAAAAAATCAAATAGCAGGCATATGTTGATTAGATTAGCTACAATTTATCACATTTTATTGATACATACATATATTTTTATATTGTACCGAAAACTAACCTTCACAAATAATAATTCAAATTAAATTTTATAAAAAAAGCTTTGGTTGTGTCTTCTTCATTTCACGAACATTTTATACTCTTTAGTCTCTTACATATAAATTCCAGCTGTTCAAGAGAAGAGGTTGTAAGATGCAATATCCTACATGAACCTCGTTCGCTAAAGAGTTGTATCACCCATTATGATGTATATAACATGCAATTATGAACGTCCTGTATGTAATATGTAATATGATAATAATGTAATATGGAAGTCATCTTCTCATTCAGTTCCACGCCTAACAAGGATGTAACAGTGACTAATTATAAAGTCCCCGGATAGAAAGTGACTAATTTCCCGCCCACTCACATAGAAAGGTAAGCCACCACAGGAATTTAGTTCCCAGGAATGTAACAGATATAAGTACTTATTTGTGATAATATATGTTAATGTATTGTCTCTCACGTTGTTTGTTTATATTTAAGTTTTTATCAGCCTGTGATGCATCGTCTGTTGAACCTTGTCAATATGTTTTATCGTTCGTTTTATACCTTGCCGTGAGTGTACCTTTCTTTGCGATGCTTTATGTAGTTCATCAACGTATACATTTATAGTTTGTAACATTTTAATCGGACCATGATTTGAACTTTTTATTTTTGTAAATTACCTTATGTCATGATAGGTGTATTATGTATAAACATTTGTGCCTTTCTTGTTTACAAAGAAACCACGAAAGTAAATAAAACAAAGAATTTAAATGGCTTCAAACCACAACTAAAATTACTCACAAAAAATGTGCTATGTTCGGTATTGTAACGCCTTAGAACATACTGTACAAATACAGACTTTTTGATGAGGTCAATCCACGGTTTTGCGAACCTGACCTGAACGATATTAACCTCGGCCTATTGTTCTAAGGTCTTCATCAGAACATGCAGATCTTAATCATTAAATGCAACGATACTTTTCATTGGATAAAAAAAGAAAAATTGTACACGAAAATAAATGGATATTACGGATATCAAACAATGTCTTGTTTTTATTTGTTTTATTTTCAACATGCATTCGTCAAACAGAAAGACCTAAACGTATATCACTTTTAAACAGTTAGCCTGTGATTTTATACTGATAGAACAGCTGATGTGTTAGTAAGTAAAACCAATGAAAAAAGATATGCCATAAAATAGATGTTTCTTTATGATTGCTCATCGAGTCATTCTGTGTACTGTATTTTAAACTTGTGTTTGCAAACGTGACATTTACTTAAATGCAACCGAGATTTACCGTCCGGGTGTCGTTGATAAAGCTGAAACGCTTACTATTCCGGAACACTTGGTCTTATTTGCTTGTACTCTTTAAATAGTTTTTATGTAATTCTTTCATTCGTTCATGTTTGGTTCAACCAATTTTGAGTTCAGATACTGGTTTTGTTGACGCTTCAGTATTCTCGGATTTTTTTCCAAGAGTGCTTTTTGCTATCATCGATCGGTTTTGTACATATATCTGGGGCAAAGTATTGTTGAAAGTTTGGCGCAATGCGGTATACCCCATTAAGTTTTATTACATGTATTTTATCAATCAGTGTGTGTTTATACGTATTTAAAAGTAGTGGATGGTGAATAATGTGTGTCCAATCCTAAATACGATTTATAATATAAGTTTGGAATGAATAATAAAGACGGTTTGAAAATCATATTTTGCTCTCTTTGCTTAACAATCTCGCAAAATACGTTTTCAAATCCTACTTGAGTTCAGAACTAATTTATTTTATTTTGAAACTCCAAATGAAGCCAAGCAATGTTAAAATCAACGGTTTAAACTGCATAGCATTATGTAGATAATATTTAATCGCATTTTTTCATACTTTTCACAGCAGTTTACACCGATAATGTTAAAGTTTATCCTGATTCTTGAAACACTTGTGTATATTTATTGCCACACTCGTCACATAATTCACATGCTACTAATTCAGTAATTTTTGATATACGTGATAATCTATATGATGTATTCAATTGTGTCTCTTTATATGATATATGCGATGTTTTATGTTGAAAAATATTGTGTGGATTGGGTCCAAAAAATCAAATCATTTCGTTATGGATTGGTTCCAAAGCAATTTTATATCTGATAAACAATATTATATCTGATAAAGAATTTTATATCTGATACTCTTTAACTATGATTGCTTATGAAGATCAATACATCTTATGATATCAACACGTATTTTGTTACAGATATTCGAGATGATGACGCTCTTTCACTGGTATTATTGCAATTTCCAACTTGCAATAACTCCCAACCAGATGGATTTAAAAGCATTTTGGAACTGAACGACAAACAACTTATAATGTAATGTGAAGTCGACATCATTCTTAGTTCAGAATGACACTTATCGCGGTCCTAATTAACAAATAACTGATCTGGTGGCTTGAATTGTGGAACTAAATTCTCCGTTTGTGCTAGTCGGCCATCTTGAAAAGACCATTCCATAACACGTTAACGACAGTGAATATTCACTGGTAATAAAAAAAAGTAAAAGAAGATGGTGTTGGTATATAAGACATAAATGTTTTTAACAAATGATACTGTTGTATAAAAGCATAAAAATAGTTTAAAACTGACCCGTTTTGGGAAAATTGACAGTACAGAAAAAAATACCGATATATATATTAACATATCGTACTTACCAACAAACATTGGTACGCTGTATTTGTACATATTTGTAAGTAATAAATCATACATAGATAAGTAATGTGTCATATTTGTCACTTTTTATAGCAAGTTGTTTATCACTGATAGAAAACACCCAATGTCAATTATGGTAGTGTAAATGTCAGTAGAAAAATGTATTGACCGTTCGTGATTCATTTACGGTGAAACACCTAACCTTCACGCTGTTGTTAGGTCGCCAGCTATAATGACCAAAAAACCCTCCCGTGTCAACAGGAACATTTCTTTATTAAGGAAACGGGGATCATCGTTACGGCGTTGTTTTGATACAACTGTTTTCGGAATTCCACAAAGCTATGGAGCATGAACCTTATGCTCTGACTTTAAAACATATTTATTGCTAATAAACATTGAACAAGGGATTTAGCGCAGGTTATTTCAACTTATCACAGCCTTCCCTCTATCTTATATTTACAATTACAGGACAACAATGATGGTAGGCATAAACATAATAAATAAATAATATTTAAATAATATGAGCACAGGTTAAAATTACACAAAATAGAATATACTATTAAAATTTTGATGCTAAGAAATCTCAATTCGAATAAATCATGAAAGAGATCTATCACAGCGATAAACACAAGTATGAAATTCAAATAAAAAAGAAATAAGCAGAATTTAACAAAACAAATGAAAAGAACTTTTTGCGGGTCCGCCAGCCAGGGCTTATACAAGGAATTATTGAAATTGTTTTACTGCAAAGCCAATGTTTTCGTGTGTGGATTTTTTCGCTTAGCCAGCTTTCAAACTGTTCGCGGTGTGGAAATGCTCGCGCTGTCAGTCATGCTGTTTTGCACCGTGTACCTATTTTACTGTGATACACTCTGGAGTTTGAGTGATGTTTGAAATGTTCGTGTGTTGATATATTCACGGGGGTTAAATACAAGCGAAAATATCCACACCGCGAACAATTCCACTTTTACAGTATATAAACGTAGTTTTTTTTCATTTTTATGTCCAGAATTGGAGGAAAAATAAAATACCAAAACAAGCTATGCACAATTTCCTGTTCAAATTGATTGGAAATAAGATTTGTTGAAACGTAAACAAATCAAATCCTATAAAACAACACTTCAATGCCTGTAGATATCTTAATGTCACATACATCAAAAACAGCAAAGCAGATGATTTAGATAACAAAAACAAAAGCATTAATACTATTTAAGTAGGCAATAAAACAAAAGTAGCCAGACTTTCCTCTGGCGCTGACACCATGTCAGGCCCCTGTTTCATCAACGTTCCTTAACTTAAAAATCTCAATAGGAAAGCATTATGTAATTTAAGGAAAGTTCCTTAGCAAAGGACTTTCCCCTTAAATTGTGTAATGCTATCATATGGAGATTTTTAAGTAAAGGAACGTTGATGAAACCGGGGCCTGACATGGTGTCAGCGCCAGAGGAAAGTCTGGCTACTTTTGTTTTATTGCCTAATTAAATAGTATTGATGCTTTTGTTTTTGTTATCTAAATCATCTTCTTTGCTGTTTTTGATGTATTTCCTTAAGTTAAGGATTGTTGATGAAACCGGGGGCTGGTTTTCCCACACCAGACTGTCCAAATGTTTGGTGTCAGGAAATGCGGAATAAAACAAAAGTGGTTTAAACAATGATTGACCAAAATGAACAGGAACAGGAAGGCGAACCCGATTCTAAACTAGATGACGCCGTCACCCAAATGTTAACAAATGTTATCTAAACATATTTTAGTTTTCCTGTGTAATCTACCATCCGGTTTCATAGAAGAGTGCTAAATATGTCATCCGCTAAATATTGGTGCTACTTGCAGATATATCCCGCCGCTGACACCAATGTATATTTAGCGGATCTGTCCCTAGCTAGTTTCGCAAATGTTCCTTAACTTAAGAAAATTCCTTAACCCAACACTCTCCATAAGAAAGCATTACAGAAGTTAAAGAAAAATCTAAGTTAAGGATTTATCATTCATTAAGTAATGCTTTCCTTAGGTGATTTTTAAGTTGAGGAATTTCTTTTAGTTAAGGAACTTTAGTGTCCATTACCGTTCGTAAACAGGAATGTCTATAAACTGGTCACGTTATTTCTACCAGCAGATCTAGAGCAACAGTAAGTAACCGGTCACCGTTTTAATGCACGAGTAAATCGAAGGCACCGCCCACCAATAATACCACGCAATTATTTACTTATCTACATTATGTAGATATGTGTCAGTTATGACAGGTATGGTAATATATATATACGTATATAGGTAGTATATCATTATCTACTATGCCCACTCATCTAGCGCCATTAATGGTTCAAATTGAAATTATCGCGCCTGGAAATTCTCCGTGACATCTTTCAATTTATCGCAGTTTAGAATTTTTCGCGTTTGTAGTGATTCTAAAATCTAGACGACTATAGAAAAGGAAAAAAATACCCGGAAATTCTCCGTGACGTCTTTCAATTTTTCGCGTTGGAAGTGATTCTGAAATCTGTATGTCTATAGAAAAGAAACAATATACAAAATGTACTAAACATAATTTTTTTTTTCAAAATTTGTAAAGGCAGCGGCTCTGACATGTTTCAGAGAAATTTGCTAAATAAGAAGTCAAATGATTTAGTAGGATATCTGCTTATTGATTTTAAAATGCAAACCAAAATCAAATTTGGGATCTTTTGTCCTTCCTATTGTCTCCCTTGACACGGCTTCACTTTTAGCCTTTATTTTAGCGTTCGCCCCTATCAGGATGCCTATGGGTTCTGTCCCCAGGCAAATACTTACCAAACTATCTAACAATGGTAGTTACTACTCCCTTCTTGATGCTCAGCATTATAGGGTCAACCCGTTGTCAGTATAATGTGACCGGGTAGGGTGTTCTGCTGGGGGGCCTTCGGCAGTATACTTCAGTGTGGTAGCACTTAAAATCGGCAAAAGATCCGGACTATCGCAAGGGGACTAACACGAACATACCACAGCCACCCAAACACACACGCATTCAACACATACATACACATCGCATACACCGGGAGGCCGTCCTTAAATGACACTGACTGTCAATAGAACGTAAAAACAATTAAACCAAACCATCATTGGCTAGAACAACAGCTATACAACGCCGGCGCATACAAGCTGTATATCTTCGAATAATGTGAGCCGGAAAGGTGTTGTACTCTTCATTCAAAGCCTACACTAGTTCTTGCAACGGATGGTGCAGTGGATAGCGCCCTTGCCTTTCACCAAGACGGCCGGGGTTCGATTCCCCGACCGGACGTGAAAAGGTATGGGGTCACCTGCCCGACCACGTGGGTTTTCTCCGGGTACTCCGGTTTCCTTCCACAATAAGACCCCTCGCACGCTAACATCCGGGCCAACAAGAGTGATTTATATAAGTTGGATACCTTGTTTCATAATTGTTGCAAAATACAATGTATGTAAAGTTTACATTCATCTTCGAATTATGTGAGCCTGGAAGGCGTTCAACTCCTCATTCAAAGCCTACGTCAGTTCTTGCAAGTTGGAAGGCGGATTTGGCCGACGCCGTTCTCGTCTTCAAAACACAACACAGATGTACAAAATGTACTCTTTGGATTCAAATCGGGAGATTTTGCAGGCCAATCTGAAACTAGGACATTTTTCTTTTGTAAGAACGTCATAGTCAAGTGACTAGTGTGGGATGTCTTATTTTCATGCTGCAAAATGAACACATCTCCATGGCAACGAAAAACGAAAGTCTGCTTGAAAAATGATCCCAAGGCCTCTGGAGTGTCAAGTAATTGTAATGTATCATTGATGCATCAGGGGCGTAGCGTGAGGTGTTTCAATGTACAAGCCCCGCGGGTGTTTATTAGCAGTTACTTCAAATGATGCCATTTGGTCGTATCATTATACAAATCATTGCTGTAAAAATAAAATACGATGATATATTTTACGTCCATGATGTCTTGAAAACAAAATTAATAAACATACGTTTCTTAAGTCATTTACTCGTTAGTATGCAATGGCAGAGACATAAAAGCCATCTGTGTTACATTCACGTCTCTGTAAGTGTTATATATATGCAATGTGATTTTGCCGCTTTCAACTCAGGTACAGTTGTATTTAGAAATCTCGCTTATTTTCTTCGGCATAATTTCGCATAATTTAACAGGCTCTCATCAGTTATTGTTACTGTCATTTTATTCCAACTGACCAAAAAGTCAATATCCAAAATTGGCAATATTTATATTATTCTAATTTAGATGCACTAAATAGAGGATCTTGCATGGGTGTTAATGTGTAAAATGGGATTTATTAAACGAGATAGATAACGTAATATGTCCCAAGCCTTTAGGCGAGTGACAAATTAAATAATACAGTAACATTGACACGAGCGTAAGATTCTATTTAGAACATAACTTATATTCATGAGAAAATACACCAAAACTCTCAAATTTATTTCTTGATATAAAAGGTAAATTTCACTTCCGAGACAGTCATATTTAAGCATTGAACTGCTTTCAGTTGGCATTCATATTGCCTATGAATGCCAACTGAAAACAGTTAAATACTTATATTTACCATTTTTAGAATCTGTTCATCTCATAAAACAATCAATAACACATTTTATTTCTCAGCATTTAGCTCAATAAATGTATTTGCTTGTATATGCTTGTTGATGACATCAACAATCGGTCATTGGCAACTGAATTTGGTAGGGTTATATAGTGGCAATACCATTCAATGGTAAATATAACGTCATGAAGACGCCATTTGTTATGGCGTCACAATAGTGTTAGTACATTAATATTGTATGATACCATATTCATGACTCAAAACCCGATATAACATAATTATACGAATAACAATCTTGCTGCAGCCTGGTCTGCTTATCTAAAGAGTGGATTAAAAAGAGTAACATTATCAGTGGACTTAAGATCATTAGTCAAATTATGAAATATCTCGACTTTAATACACATACTTTGGAAAAATGATGTGCGAGTAAGGGCTTATATTTACATTTGCTCTGTAATTTTCCATTGACACAATGCTAAGAGGCAGTTGCTGCCGTACGCCTATAACACCCAGTGCCTCACACTAGAACAGCAATTGGTATTGTGACGTCATCAATCTCTATTGTGACGTCATCAATTTCATTGTTGTCTTCACTTGATTTGGTGTTCAGAATCGGTCCGAAGAAAACTAAATAAAGCACAATAATTCTATCGAAATGTAAATATAAGTAATGAACATTTTAGCAAATATTGTTACAGTCCTATAACACACATTACTATTGCTGACAAACTTACATAAAGCCCTACCGGGCTTCATTAAGTTTCTCATCAATAGCAATTTGTGTTATACATGAAGGACTGTAACAGCATTTGCTAAAACATTCATTGCTTTTAAAAAATGTGCTTACATGGCAGCTACACCCCTGCTAAGTGCAGCATATTTAAAGCATGTTTCTCCTTGAAAATAAACTCCCGCCAACTGCCATCGATCGTTATAGCTATATTTATGTAGACGCCGTGTTTGCTGTCTTCATAAAGCTTGTTATTTGAATAACAACAACAGATCAGGCGTTTACAAGTCACCTAGTGGACGATCCAGTCTGCTTCGTGGCGCATGCGTATTTAATGTCGTATTGTTTTATCAATTAACTTCGATCAATAACCAAAGTAAACAAATCCTCTCATTTAGCCGCTCACTGACACGGTATTTGTTTTAATTTAATTATATATGAATAGTTTATTTACAGCCTGCGTATTGGTTACCATAGAAACCCACAAATCGATACACAGTTTCAGTTTTGTCTATTAATCATTAAGTAAAGTTTAACAAAGGATAAGGGTCTATACGACACGTTGCCCCCCCCCCCCCGGCTATATTCAGAATGTCACCTCTTAAATTGGTCTTTGCCCCCCCCCCTCCACCAGCTATTTTAAGAATTTCACCTCCTTAGTTGGTTTAAATCACAAATATCCATGTAACTAATTGTTTCCAAATGTGTTAAGAAAAAAATCAATTTAAAGCTAATAATCTAGCCCCAGCCCCCTGGACTTAATCCTCCTATCTTAAATTGGCTATTGAATTTCTTTTATTTCAATCTTTCTTAATATTAATTAATGTTTGTTAAGTATACACATGTTTCTATCAACAGAAATTGTTTCTGCTCAATCGAAAAACAGCAAACTATATTTGTGATTTACCCTATCCATTCAAACCTTAACTAGGGCAAAATATGAACAAAGGAAATATTTACATCGATACCCTCGTAAAAGTACAAGAGAATAAGACCAGGTGTTCCGGAGGTGTAAACGTCTTCTGCTTCATCGACGACACCCGCCATGTAAATCTTGGTCACATCCAAGTAAACATCAGTCCACAAAATGAGAGCCGAGTCATCCCTGTCAATATAAACAAGTAAGCACACTAATGAGCAAACTCAAAAACGTCCATCTTCATATCAGACAAAGATACGTAGAAGATCTTACACGAGTGTCGATGTAATATGGAGTTTATAAAACGAGTTCAATAATTTAATATGTCACGAGCCTTTAGGATTTAACGAATTTGATAAATTCGATATTACATTGACACAAGTATAAGATTCAATTTATCACATAACTTATATTTATGAGAAAATACACTAAAACTCTCAAACTCATTCTCTATAAGAAAGGCATATATCTACTTTTATGGTACGATTTTCACTACCGAAACCATCATTTGACGTCATAAAACGTCATTTGTTTATGACGCCACGATAGTGTTATTACACGTGTGTAATATCCTATTTATGACATGCCTGTGTGATATGACTGAACGGGTCAGTTATGTGATAAAGAATAATTTTGGCGAGATAAAGATGACATCAATGTTTTGATTGTAAAATATACAAATGGATTCGACAACAAGTTTTTACAACATAAAATGATTCTCTCCGCAATACAGGTAGTAATGATAGAGCACATATTTGTTTTTGGGGCTGGAGGGACGGGTAGAAAAAGAGCAGAAATGGTATGGAGTTGGGGTGGAAAAGGGAGAGGGAAGGTTGGGTGAAGAGGAACTTACCTTCAGAAAACAAAATAATGGAATGCAATTTGATAATCACATATAACAATGTACACATACAAAATACGAGTACAGAAAAATGAGGGGATTAAATTAAAAAGGGGTACATATTGGTCAAAACCCCTCACAGTATAAAACTAGGTTCCTTCCTATATCCTTCATTCTAATAACTTTCCTATTCTTCTGGTTCTATTCTCCCTATTTTTTCATATCTGATCTTATTCAATTTATATTTTATATCTTTACATAAGATTCAACCTTTTTTCTTAATCCTTGTTGTATCAAATGTATATTATGAAATGTACTGTGTAAAATGAAATAAAGTTTAAATTAAAACCTCTTGCTGGATTTGACGTAATTGTGCAAATGTCTAAAGATGTTTGTATTGACTTTTATGGAATGTCAAATAAACATACTCAATTAATTGCACCTATCTTCAAATAATTGTTGAAGTTGAAGAAAGGTTCAATTCAAATGAAGAAAGGTACAATTCTATTAAAGACAGCTTCAAATATGACGAATTAAACCTATCTTCGATTGAATTGTACTATCTCTAATTGAATTGTACCTATTTCCAATAGAATTGAACCTATCTCCCATTGAATTAAAGATGGGTGCAATTACATTGAAGATAGGTTCAATTTAATTAAGGATATGTTATATCTGTACCTATCTTGAAATCAATTGAATATAGGTACAATTTAATTGGAGATAGGTTCAAGTTAATTGCATCTATCTTTAGATATAATTTAAGATAGGTACAAATAATTAAAACTATCTTCAATTGAATTGTACCTATCTTTAATTAGATTGAATCCATCTTCAATTATTTGAAGATAGGTGCAATTAGTTTAGTATATGTTAATTTGGCGTTCCATATGCCAAATTAACATATGCTCAATTATTATAACATATCTTCAATTGAATTGCACCTATCTTTAATTCAATTGTACCTATCTCCAATTGAATTGAACTTATCTATAATTGAATTAAAGATAGGTGCAATTATATTGAAGATAGGTTCAAATTTATTAAGGATATATTGTATTTGTATCTAGGTTCAAATCAATTGAAGATTGGTGCAATTCAATTGAAGATAGGTTCAATTCAATTTGAAATATGTTCAATTTAATTGAACCTATCTTCAAATAATTAAAGATAGGTACAAATAATTGTACCTTTCTTCAATTAATTGTACTTATCTTCAGGAGATAGGTGCAATTAATTGAGTATATGTTAATTTGGCGTTCCATAGACTTTTTCTGCTAAGCGGACATCTCGAGCTCCCGTCATTCCCGTTATATTCTGGTTCCACATTAGTCACCTCATAATATAGCAGACATGTCTTTTCCACGGAGTGCAAGGGGTTATTCAACGTTTTATTACTTCCTGCTGTGTATTTTATTTCGTGTGCATAATCTAATTTAGTCTCTTTACCATATCGTACTATGCAGTGGCGTAGCTAGGGCTGTTTTGAAGTCAACCTCCCGGAATGGGGGTCTGGGGTGTCCCGCCCCTCCCCCCCCAAGAAAAAAATGATTTCCTTAAGGTCTTTGGAGCATTTTAACATGTTCTAGAACCAATTTTCAGGTATAATGAATTAAAGAATAAACACAATCCTTTCCTTGTACAATAGTCTAATTTTTTATTAGAAATGTGTTTTTTTTTTAATGAAACATTATGTGTACGGAGCTGCGTGCCCGCGTATGGAAACTACGCCCCTGTTATGTCACAATTAATTAAAAGGAAATGCATGTCAATAGTCCCGTAGAACACAAACATAAACGTTTACGATTTTCTCATCCCTTCTTCTGCCAAACACTATTGTAGAGCTGATTGCAGAAAATACCCTTTTTTCCTAGAAATATTCCAGACTGGAATAAAACTTCCACCAAATCTTGCCACATCTGAATCTCTTGAAGGCTTTAAATATCGTCATACGTAACTCTGGCAAAACTTGAAGCGAAAATCAAGCCTAATAACTTTTTATATTTGTAGATTTAGTGATGATTAATTGATAATAGCAATATTCAAGATGCGTTCTTACGCGGTTACTGGTACAGCAGCAGTATTTGTAAACACGCGTCCATTTTGAACTGTCTTCTAACTTCGGTATGTTGTTGAAGTGGGCCACACCAGGATTATTTTCGCTTCTTAAGATTTTTCTGTCAAGAGTTTCTTGTTAGTTACCGCTCAAGTTTACTTCGTTTTAGACTTATTTTTGCATGGTTGGTTATCAACTGGATTTTTTTTTCATAATTTACCGGAATCACGAAAAATTTCCTGAAGTTACGGATATTGGGCCTTTAATTAGTTTCTTTCCCCACTTGTATGTATAGCACACACAAATATATTGACATAATCTTCAGTATGATGAAGGATGTCGATTAACGGTCAGAAGATGTAGACGGTACTCGGGCCAAGCGATAAACTCGATAATGAATGACTTTATATATTTGTATTGATTTCTTAATTTGTTATGGGATAGATAGTACTTGTACGGTACTCTATCTTTACGTTATATTCCACAGAGACCAGGGACCGTATTCAGGAACCGTTCCCTTGCTCAAGCATGGATTTTGTGCTCAAACTTCATTTCTTGTTCCGGTTATATTTTATTAAACATCTCTTATTTTGCCCGATTTTTTTTGTAAGATATTGCAGATCAATGAAGCTGAATACTGTTTTCAGTATTTACAATTGACATTTTGATCTTGATGATTTAGATGAGTTTCAAGAAAACTGACTTGAGCACAGAATCAAAACTTGAGCATGAGAACTGTATCATGAATATGGGCCCAGAATGGCCTTAAACCAAAGCACACATGGGATATACATGTATGTACGTACAGTATATATATATATAGCCTCGGTTTATCTCGGGTAGTGCTTTACATAACTTTATTCTTTTCGCCTCGAGTGTGTACGTCATGGTGGGTCCAGGCTGTGGCTATCACACAAAGAATGAGGTTTTTTCTTTTTGTTTTTACGTTTCATTTTCTTACGCAATTAATTGTTACACGAGTAAGAGTAAGAACGATGAACATTTTTGTTAGATCGCGAGCGTACAGAGCATAGGGCAAAGCGAGATAACTCGTGCTAAATAATAGGAAACACTGATGAATATCGATAACTTTGCATCGAGCCATTTAAAGTGAGTTACATTTTTTAAATTTTATTTTTGCTATGTATTCATGGCATTTACACATGTTCGGTCATTTTTTAAAAAAAAATTAAGTTTGTACTCAGTATATTTATTTGTATTTCCGGTATGTGCTTTTGGAGTAATACGGAGTTATCTTCACTGCTAATTTCATATCAAATTCATGTTTATGGTTTAGAAATCAGGGGAATTTTCACGGTCCTATATACATAAATTAAACATTTCTCCTCGTCTTTGTTTATTTAATTGACAGTAAATTTTTTTAATTGAAGTAAGCGGTGAGAAAATGAAACGAACATTTACGCCTTGAAAGACAGTGCTAAATAAATGCCTACTGTTGTGTCTATTTATTTATTTTTTAATAATTAATTATTATTATTTTTTACACCCCCCCCCCCCCCGGTACTTACGGTAAACATTCCATAGAAACGATCTTAAAGAAGTTGTCAGACTTGAAACTACCACGTAACAATATTAACCTACTGGTTATGTGATTCAATGGATAGTGCACTTAGTTTTCACCAAGGCGACCGCGATTCGATTCCCCGGTCGAACGCAAAAAAAGTACAGGTTTACCTGCCTGGCCTCGTGTTTTTTCCTGATAATCTGCTTTCATCACAGATTACATAAAATTAATGAAAATAACTGAAAATAGACTGATTTCTTTATAATAAACTTCTTGGGATTTTGGTATGGGTTTATATAAGTTCACTTTGCTCCCTCCGGCCAGGGACGTATATGTGAGAGGGCTTTCACATTATACGTCCCTGCTCCGGCAGATGCTGTAGTTCTTAATTATATAAGCCTGTATCATAAGTCGATAAATTAGAGCTAGCGTCGTCACTGGGGCTCAAGACCGTGATCATTGGCTCTCCCGCTTGATGCTCTAGACCGCTGCATGAACGAAAGAGAAATTCTCTAAATATATTTACTACTCTTTGACATTGTCACTATATAACCTATTTTACTAACAGAAGTTGAGCATTACCATCTCATTACTGCCCAACAGCACTTGCAGAAAAATAATAAAAACACAATTTAATTAAATTTCATTTTTCTTTTGAACAACTAGATGGACAGGTTCTATTTTGTATTTTCATAATGTTAATTGACATCAAATATTTGTATTACATTGATTATTCTTAACTGGTTTTCTATTGTCTTACGTACATTCCGTTAATCAGGTTATAGTGATTTTTTTAAAAATCGCAAGTGATAAATATAAGAATTGTATCGCATTCAGTTTGCAATTATGGGCTGATAATGCCAACTGGACAAAGGCAAATTTAATGAAGCGCGCTAGCGCTTCATGTTAAATTTGCATTTAATTGTCCAGTTGGCATTATCAGCCCATAACTGTCAACTGAAAGCAGTTAAATGCTTAAATAACACACAAAGGGCAACCTGATCAATGCATACATTTTACACCACTTTTCTTTTCTAAATTATTAACCCTTGAACGTTTTTCAACCCCACATTGAACGGAAAGAGTCAACGGCACTATTTAATTAAAAGCGCTTATCAAGTAATCTAGTATGTTTTGTATAGTTTGATTGGTGTAGAATCACGAGGCAACTTGAAACATGTTTGTATACACTGTAACACTGAAAAATAGGCGTTGTAATTATCGTGTTCAGGTCTCTGATCAGGCTGAAGCGAGAGGAAAAGTAGCTATTTCCGGTTTCGGTCATACACGGTAACTATAGGGCGAGGAATAGTCATCAAGATAGTGCCTTTATTCACTGGGGCTCGAACCCTCGGCCCTGTGGTCTCCGGGCCGATCGACGACCTAGATACCGCTGTCTGAGCTGAAGGGAAAACCCTTTCATGTGACGCTTGTAAAGCAATGTAAACGGTTCTGGCTTTCTGGTCTGTTAAATATTGGGACAACTTGTGGTTTATGTTCTTTATGTCATCTTGCCTGCAGAGGTCGGTCGCCTGTCAAAACATGCAATTTAAACCATATTCCCAAATTTCTATTAATTTTAACTAAATCTATCAATATAATAAGTTATTAGGCTTGATTTTCGCTTCAAGTTTTGCCGAAAGGAACGTATATTGGGCCTTTTAATTACTCTTATTTAAACCGATAAGCGCAATGTTGAATTGGCACACTCACAATACTTAAAGGTCCAATATTCGTGAAGCCTAATAAATTATTATATTGATAGATTTAGTTAAGATTAACTGATATCAGCAATACTCAAGATGAATTCTTTCGCGGTTACCGGTACAGCAGCAGTTGAAACACGCTATTTGTAAACACGCGTCCATTTCGAACCGTCTTCTACCTTCGGTTTGTTGTTGAAGTGGGCCCCACCTGAATTATTTCCAATTCTTTGGATTTTTTTGTTAAGAGTTTCTTGTTAGTTACCGCTCAGGTTTACTTCGTTTTAGGCTTATTTTTGCATGGTTATCAACTGGATTTTTTTTCAGAATTTTTCAGAATCACGAAAATTTCCCTGAAGTTACGTATGTTGGGCCTTTAATATATTCATTCTCTAAAACTCGATCCTTCATCGGTAGATCATATTTTCGAATAACACATTTAAATACTTAAGTGCAAGGTAGATTTTAAACTAATTAAAGTAACGGAGATACAAAAATGTAAATGTGCAATTGTATAAATCTGAATAGAATTTTAAATTAGAAAATGTAGCGCATGGATAAAAAATATCCCGTTATCGTCAAATTTGACGGCGGTTTTAATTAATTATACAAATCTTTCATCTCCGAATTCTATAAGTTACAAAAGATTGAAATTCCACATTAGATAATATAATTTATTAGCGAGATTAGCTTCGGATGGACATCTACATATACAATGGTATGCATTGGTTTTCAAACAACAGAAGTTGTTTAAGAATTTTTTAATTGTCAGACAAACAAATAATCGTTTAGTGAAAGTGTTTGAGAAAAACAAATTTTAACTTCAAATGTACATCAGTTACATGTATGTATATAGGCGAATACCTAGTGTGTGACCTTCAAACAGCCGCCAGCATAAAATACACTAGGCCTAGTGCACACATACCGATTCAAATGTGTGAAGTTATTTCGGTCATATGTAAACTGACACCCAATTAAAGAGCACACACAGCATTTATTTACAAAACGACTTCTTCAAAATATCAATTAAACCTCGACGTTATCATATCAAATAATTTTTCGTATATTATTTATTATGCTACTATCACTTTGAATAAAGGGCTATATTCAACCAATCAGCGACGAGTATTTTATTTACTTCTTCAGAAATTATGCAAATTTATAGAACTTCCGGTGTAGTTTCTCTATCGAAAGCACAGTGATATTGGCGACCATAACTTAGTATTTAACATAACAAGAAGCAAAGCAAGGGGCAATCAACATTGTAAATGTGTTCATTAATGTAAGTATATTGCATAAGGTGTACCATTGGCTGCTTTTTCGGGTTGAACTTTCTATTCGAAGCTGACATACTTGGGTGAGGTAAATCCGAAACCATGCGGACAGCGAACGAAAGTAGAAAGACAGACGCGGCATACTTGGCCTAAATAATTATGAATTTCAGGAATTATAACCTCCAGATATCTTGTTAATCGTAATATTTTGATAGATGGACTACCAAAGAGTTGTATGAGTCCAGTTTTACATCATTAAGTGTGATATAATTCGTGTTTGGGAAAACCAGTTTTAGTACTTTCGAAATCTACTTTCTGTTGGGCAAATATGGCGACAATGTTCAGATTATGCAAATGAGCAATGGTGGGTAGCAACTTCGTCATATATCGATGAAAATTGATAGCGAGAGATGCTGTTTTCTTAAAAGATGGGTTAAGTGTCAATGTCCAAATCGTATAATTGGTTTGAATTGAACAAAATGAGCGAACTGTGCATATTCAAACATGTTTTGCAAATTGCATAATGAAAGTAGGGCAATACGAAAACGAGGCAGCCTCATTATGCCGCAGTTGGCTACGTATAAAAAATATGTCGAGGGCAGACTGTTCATGACGGGAGTGACTAAAACACCATGGCTTTGTGGATTCTCGAATTTTACCACAATGATGAAGTGTTATTAATAAAAAGCTTGTATTTTCTTACAAAAGAGTCTTTTATCTACAACAGAAAAATCCAAAATCGTCCATAGAAACCAACAGTGTTATTTTTAGTAACACCACTGTGCCTGTTGAAAGTGGAGAATATTATAATTATGGATTAATATTAACGTCCATTCAAACTATTATGTTTCAAATCATAGAGATTATATCAGTGAACATAAGAAGATCATTCACCCTTTAAGATAGCAATCCACGTGGTTAAAGAAAAAACATATTTCATTACTTTTTCTTTCACTTTGTCATATCGTAAAGATAGCACTAATGTTAATACCTGGCCTATGGCTCTGCCCCGCCGGGTATTAAATTGATCCCATGCCTCGTAAAGAAGCAAGCCCAGTGTGATTCACACTGGGGCAATTTTTGCTTCACTTATCAGCCGATTGGTTCCCATCAATAAATATAAATTATAAACCATTTCTGTCAATCTCCTACCTAACTTAATTAAAATCCATCTAAAATGTGGATAAAATATTCAGTTTACGTAATGAGGCATATACTGAAATGCAGTGTGTGCCAAACTTTTAAAACCTTAATAGGACATTTGGGCAGGTAATTAGAAAAATGTACAGGTCCAAAATAATTTTTACATGCTCAAAAAAAAATAATTAAAAAGTTTGAAAATTACAATGTTCTTCAATAAAAATGTCTGACTTAAACTGGGATTTCTTCAATGTTGACTGGACAAAAAATTCACCATGGCTTCCGTATGACAACGTTATGACATTTTCCATGGGACTCTTTTTTTTTTGTTGCATTAATTGAGACCTTAGATATTTTCGAATTCCTCCATCATATGACTGCGGCCTCCTGGCCTTTCAAATTATTATTTACTCCTGGTCTGCTGCCAAATGCCACACAAAAATGTACAGGTCATTACCTTTGTTACGTTGACATATGTACCGAAGCCATATATGCCATGATGCATTAGTTGTCCTGTCAACCACAAAATTCTGGTCTTTCTTTTCTATGTAGGGCTTTAAAACTTCCTCTTTTCCTTCACCTCATAACTCAACAATTTACGTTTTTTAATGCTTAAGCGGGTACTGCACCCGAAACATATACTTAGCAGCATCATTGGCGACTTTTAGAACTGGAAAGAAACGGCAAGATGTAACTAAAGAAACGAATACTGGACATTTTTTCCGGATTTGTTCTGATTTTTTTACCAGACTTTTGGGCATGTATTTAAAATATTTTACCGGTCCAAAATGATTTTTTCCTGGCATGACCAACGGTGATTGGCACACACTGGAAATGAGAAGCGGCAGCCGTGATTAAGAATTCAGTATTTTCTTGGGTTCTTTTCTGAAGAGCTCCTCTAAATTTGTGAATGCATGGTCGCGTGTGCAGACCAAATAAGAAAGCCGTAGTAATTCCATATTTGGCCAGATACAGGCCTATATTATATATATATATAAAACATGATTTGAGATAACATCACACGTGAACTGTTATGGCGGTAGTTTCTTGTGTTTGTAAAGAAACGTAAACGTAAGGTTGTAAAAAAAACTTCTAGTATAATTATAATGCCAACATGTACATTTGACATGTCTGTTAAACCTGTCAAGATGATCTCATCTCTTAAACTGATTCACCCCTGAAGCTTTATAATGGACTCTTCCGGCCTTTGGAAGAGTTCAAATGAGTCTTCAGCTGATATACCATAGACATATAGTAACATTATAAGTATGTATAGATAGGTATACTTAAAACTCTTTTTTATTTTCTCATTAATCCATTCTTTTATTTTCTCATTAATCCATTCATAATTCAAGCTCACAAGTAACACTGACATTTGGAAAAACAAATTGATGACAGCTCAGGGATAATTTTGACTCTTTAAACCTATGGGAGAATTTGAGGGATTTCATGGGATCAGCAAAATATCTGTGAGATTTTTCTATATAAAGTAATGTAATTTTTAATGAGATTTTCAGGAAAAATATTGGTAAAAATCCCCGAATCTCGCCCCAAAGTGATCCCTGCAGCTAATGAACTAATCTATAAGCTACACTCTAGGCTGCTTAGACGCTGTGATATGGAGATGAAATTGAATACGTCCAGCAGCTGTTGAGAGTGAAACATACAGTCATCGGTGTTATCTTAGACTTTCATTGAGGTAGACAACATTTTATTGCATACAACTGTAGCAGATGTAGACTGGGTCGATTGGTGACGACCAGATAGCTTAATTTGTTCAGCATTGGTCTAGAGTTCAGGAGGTCCTAGGTTTGAACCCCAGTCTGGCTATGCATTTTTCCTTTCCTCTTACGTTTGGTGCCTGTGACCAAACCTTGTTTCAAGTACAGGGTACATACTTAGCAAGGGGATACCCGAACCTGGGTTGTAAATTGTGATGTCTGCGGGGATCAAAGACACTGTTAAAGGAGGGAGGAGTGTAGTGGAACCCTGGTCTGGCCATGTATTTTTACTCTCCTGTTACACAATAAAGAGAGCTCTCTTTCACCACACCATCATCATCATCATTATCATTCTCCTGATAAAGTTTGTGTATCAAAAGGTTATGGCAGACTCTATCAAATGCCTTTGGAAAATCTAAAATAAGAACATCTGTCTGTTTTTGGTTTTCAACATTTTTTGGGACATCAAGATAAACTCAAGTAAATCATCATCATCACTATGAACAAAAATTATAGTCCTGAAAATGATTATGAGTCATTATCAGAAAAGTACCAAATCGCTGTCCGTAACTTTGTCGTTTATTTTTGTGAATTCTACATAGAATAAAGTAAATGTTTTGCTAATACACCAACAATTAGAGATCTAGTAGTCACATTTTAAAAGACATAGACATGAAATTGTGCCAATTCTTTTTTTTTAACAATAATATTAGCCTTTTACCCAAAAATGGGTGTGTCCGATTGGTAAATCCTCAATATTCAAGTTCATTTAAAAACATTTTTAATGGGGTATTATACAAAATATGGAGATAGTTTTATTGATAATTACCAATTAAATTGATAAATAAGTACTTATTAGGCAAAAAGAAAATATTTAAAAGTTTTTTCAAGAAAATGTTTACCTGTCCCACAAGTTTTTGTCCTTGGTGTTACCATGAGTATTTTGGTTCAATAGAGAAACTTTAAATCAACTGAGTACAATCATCTATGATGAATTCATTGCATATCTATCCCCTGTTCATTTTCACATGGCATTTGGAAGTTGAAAGCAGGATGGTTTTAAATTGGAAGCAATCAAAATCTAGTCTCACCAACTGTGTATTTCAAACTGTCCATGGTGTTACCACATTATTTGACAGTTTTACCATTTATTCAATAAAAAGATTTATAGTATTTAAAAGAGGTTGCAAGGTAGTTTAAATACAGCTATCATGCTTTGCACAATTACCAATGGTTATAATTTTAATTTATAAACATATCTAAAATTTCTGGGGTGTTACTGTCTGTGGTGTTACCGGTCAAACAGGTAACACCACAGACGAATATTTGGTAACACTACAGACATCATACTCGTTTATGAATCAATTTTATTGGAAAAAATAAAAGCATTATGATTTGAATAAGTTAAATTCCAAAACAATGATTATTGTTCATTTCTAATCAAAGAAAACTCTTAAATTCAGATTCTATACTCTTTAATCAAGATTCTCTAAAAACAGTAACACCAAAGACAATTATAGTAACACTACAGACTTAGATAAGTAAAACCAGAGTCAAATCTTTGCAACACAAACAAAAGTTTACTTATAATACAGACCATAAAATATATTATAAGTAAGATGAATTCTAAAGCTATGACATTAGCTAATGACATTAGCTAACAGTTCTTAAAATGGAATATGTCATTGTGAGAGAAGAGGGCTTTGAATTGGTAACACCAAGGACATGAATATTGGCGATACCATTATAGTAACACCACAGACAATCGAATAGAAAAAATCATAAATAATTTCTAAGATAATGGGAAGATTGATATTATAAGATTCATAAAACCGAGAAATTATTGTATAATGTTATTTGTACAACACAGTAAGCGCTAGGACTAGTGTGACAGTAATTAAAGCATGTATTCTCTCTGTGAGCAATGGCAAAGACATTACTAGTAACACCACAGACAATTCGGTGACAAGAGAAGATGCATAATATGAATTTCCATCATAAACAACCAATTCATATTTTAGTTAATGAATTAAATTGTTTGTTTAGGACACATTACTATATAATTATATGCATATTGATGAAATATAATTCAATTACAATATGCACTAGATGATGACAATGGTAACACCACAGACATACAATGCTGGTATTATCCAGCACAACATTTCAGGTGATCAAGAATGGCCCTCTCTTTAACTTGGAAACAAAGACAATGTGTGTCAATAGTGAAATTGACTAAAATACATGTATTATGATATTTAAAATGGTAACACAATGGACAAAATGTCTGTGGTGTTACAGTTGTCTTTGGTGTTTATCAAATGTCCATGGTGTTACCATCACAAAAATCAACTCATATTAAATTGAATAAAGGTGAAAAGAAACAATTAGCATTCCAGTAATTATCTGTAGCATTTAATGTTTGCAAATTAATTACTGTTTTCATGAATCTTTAGTTCTAACTTTATTAGGTCATCTGACCCGAAGGGTCAAGATGACCTATTGCCATCATGCTTCGTCCGTCGTCGTGCGCCGTCCGCCGTCCGCCGTCCGTAAACTTTTCCTTTAACAATCTTCTTCTTAGTAACCAAAAGGCTCTAGGTGCTGATATTTGGCCAGTAGGCACCTGGGATTGAGTGCTACAAATATTCCTCATTTCAATGACCTTGACCTGTTTTCAAGGTCACAGGGGTCAAATATGTAAAAACCTTTAACAATCTTCTTCTCAGTAACCAAAAGGTCTAGGGTAATGATATTCGGCCAGTAGGCACCTGGGATAGAG
This sequence comes from Mimachlamys varia, assembly GCA_947623455.1. NCBI lineage: Eukaryota > Metazoa > Mollusca > Bivalvia > Pectinida > Pectinidae > Mimachlamys > Mimachlamys varia. Next base: position 27,339,544 of record OX392544.1, read on the forward strand.
TGCTACAAAGTTTCCTCATATCGATGACCTTGACTAACTTTCAAGGTCACAGGGGTCAAATATGTAAAAAAGCGTTTGACAATCTTTTCCTCACTAACCAATAGGCCATGGGTGATCATATTTGGCCAGTAGGTATCTGGGAAAGAGTGCTACAAAGTTTCCTCATATCAATGACCTTGACTAACTTTCAAGGTCACAGGGGTCAGATATGTAAAAAAACGTTTGACAATCTTCTCCTCACTAACCAAAAGGCCAAGGGTGATCATATTTGGCCAGTAGGTACCTGGAATGGAGTGCTACAAAGTTACCTCATATCAATGACCTTGACCTACTTTCAAGGTCACACCTAATGGATTGGGCCAAAGTTGTAAATATTATGACATATGAAATAATGAAATAAAGTATTATGTTATTATTCCACGATTTATTCATTTACCCCTCATCAATTCAGTCATAAGTAATAAAAAAAAAACGAAAAAAAAAAAATATTGCGTGGATTGTGTGATTTGAACACTCATCGCTGAACAGGAAGTGAATTTCCTGTACCGGAAGCAGTGCATTCTGGGATACACAAGGTAAGGTCTAATGACAATACCCAATCTAGCTCCGTCTGAAATGATCCTGAGATGGTCCTGACCAAGTGTTGTTATTTTTCGGGTCGGTCCGAAATCCAAGATGGCCACCAGAGCCGCCATCTTGAAAAACACATTTTCAACTTCTTCTCAAGTTCTACCTGTGGGAATCAGCTGAAACTTAGGTGAAATGATCCTGAGATGGTCCTGACCAAGTGTTGTTATTTTTCGGGTCGGTCCGAAATCCAAGATGGCCGCCATAGCCGACATCTTGAAAAACACATATTAAACTTCTTCTACAGTTCCACTGGTACCTGTGAGCTGAAAATTGGTAGGGATGTTCAGGAAGGGCAGCCCATAAAATGATGTTATTTTTCGGGTCCGAAAAACTCTCGACATTTGTGCCATGGCGGCCATTTAGTGACATGATTGCGCAATCACTGTTTTCCTGAACAACACCTATTTTAAACTTCTTCTTAAGTTCTACCACTGGGAATAAGCTGAAACTTGGCTGAAATGATCCTGAGATGGTCCTGACCAAGTGTTGTTATTTTTCGGGTCGGTCCGAAATCCAAGATGGCCGCCAGAGCCGCCATCTTGAAAAACACATTTTCAACTTCTTCTCAAGTTCTACCAGTGGGAATAAGCTGAAACTTAGCTGAAATGATCCTGAGATGGTCCTGACCAAGTGTTGTTATTTTTCGGGTCGGTCCGAAATCCAAGATGGCCGCCATAGCCGACATCTTGAAAAACACATATTAAACTTCTTCTACAGTTCCACTGGTACCTGTGAGCTGAAAATTGGTAGGGATGTTCAGGAAGGGCAGCCCATAAAATGTTGTTATTTTTCGGGTCCGAAAAACTCTCGACATTTGTGCCATGGCGGCCATTTTGTGACATGATTGCGCAATCACTGTTTTCCTGAACAACACCTATTTTAAACTTCTTCTTAAGTTCTACCACTGGGATTAAGCTGAAACTTGGCTGAAATGATCCTGAGATGGTCCTGACCAAGTGTTGTTATTTTTCGGGTCGGTCCGAAATCCAAGATGGCCGCCATAGCCGACATCTTGAAAAACACATATTAAACTTCTTCTACAGTTCCACTGGTACCTGTGAGCTGAAAATTGGTAGGGATGTTCAGGAAGGGCAGCCCATAAAATGTTGTTATTTTTCTGGTCCGAAAAACTCTCGACATTTGTGCCATGGCGGCCATTTTGTGACATGATTGCGCAATCACTGTTTTCCTGAACAACACCTATTTTAAACTTCTTCTTAAGTTCTACCACTGGGATTAAGCTGAAACTTGGCTGAAATGATCCTGAGATAGTCCTGACCAAGTGTTGTTATTTTTCGGGTCGGTCCGAAATCCAAGATGGCCGCCAGAGCCGCCATCTTGAAAAACACATTTTCAACTTCTTCTCAAGTTCTACCAGTGGGATTAAGATGAACGTGGCTGAAATGATCCTGAGATGGTCCTGACCAAGTGTTGTTATTTTTTGGGTTGGTCCAAAATCCAAGATGGCCGCCAGAGCCGCCATCTTGAAAAACACATTTCCAAATTTCTCTCAAGTTTCACCTGTTGGATTAAGCTGAAACTTGGCTGAAATTATCCTGAGATGGTCCTGACCATGAGTTGTTACTTTTCGGTCGGTTCGAAATCCAAGATGGCCGCCATGGCCGCCATCTTACAAAACACATTTCCAACTTCTTCTCAAGTTCTACCTGTGGGATTAAGCTAAAACTTGGCTGAAGTGATTCTGAGATTGTCCTGACCAAGTGTTGTTATTTTTCAGGTTGGTCGGAAATCCAAGATGGCCTTCAGAGCCGCCATCTTGAAAAACACATTTCAAACTTCTTCTCAAGTTCTACCTGTGTGATTAAGCTGAAACTTGGCTGACATGATCCTGAGATGGTCCTGATCAAGTATTGTTACTTTTTGGGTCGGTCCGAAATCCAAGATGGCTGCCAGAGCCGCAATCTTGAAAAACACGTTTCCAACTTCTTATCAAGTTCTACCACTGGGATTAAGCTGAAAATTGGCTGAAATGATCCTGAGATGGTCCTGACCAAGTGTTGTTACATTTCGGGTTGGTCCAAAATCCAAGATGGCCGCCAGATTCGCCATCTTGAAAAACAAAATTGCCGTCCGTAAACTTTTCACATTTTAAACTTCTTCTCAAGTTCAACTCCTTCTTTCTGTACACATGCACAGTACATTATAACTAAAGTGTGTTCGGTTGAACTCTAGTGGACTACAGTAACTATAGTCGGCAATCGAACTCGCCCATTGTCACAAATCTAAGATGGCCGCTACGTATGTCATTTTGAACTTCTCAAGTTCTACAAGTGACATTGAGCTGAACCTTGCAAAAATTATCCTCAGATAGTCCCAACCAAATGTTATTTATCGGGTCCGTCAGACATCCAAGATGGCTGCCACAGCCCCCATTTTGAATACACATTTAAAACTTTTCATAGAAAAATGATCCCCAGAGAGTCCCAACCAAATGTTGTTATTTCTCCAGTCCGTCAGAGATCCAAGATGGCTGCAACGGCCCCCATATTGCATCCACATCTAACACTTTCCATGATCTGAAACTTGCCTAAAGTTGACCAAATGTTTTTTTTCGCACTGTTCCTAAGAACTCCATGATCATCACCATCTTGTTTAAAAGAAATAATGCACATCCCTTGAGTGCAAAAGTACAGGGGTCGGGACATATTCCAATAAATATCTACAAATGGTATTTAAATGAGGGTATGTAATAAAAAATCATTATGTTATAACTTTATCAATTAAATAAATCAATTAGCAAAGAACTGGCATGTTTTATCCCAACAAAAACAACAAATTCAATTATGGTAACACCACAGACATTTTAACTTACCTGTGATCGTTAGCGTTACCATAGTAACTGAACAGGTAAAAATTAAAATGGATAAACAATGATTTCGTAACCTGCAATGTATCCCCTTTTACTTAAACCGTAAAAGTTGTCACTTTAAGAAAGTTGTTTTTCTGATTTTTTCACTTTTGAATCTTGAGCTTTTCTGATAATGACTCATATAATTAATGCTTAAAATTTTACACTAAACATGATTTTTTACCAAGAGTAAATTTTGTTAATAACTCAAGACATGGCTAGAACAATCACCGCTTACCTGGCACTGTTGGCATATACATAATCAATTATAAGTTATGATCCGACTTTCCTCAATTCTTATTAATTGACTTAGATATGGTCATGTGGAGGTCCATAGGTTGTGATATTGACCTGATGATTCTACGTTTAGAAACACTGAGTCAATATTGTGTTAATGACATCATAATCATTGCAAATTTCATGCTATATCACAAAAGATATAATGCAATTTCGGTCTTTTGCAAACAATATTCATATCTTAGATAAAAATTAAAGACCTTTGATTCAATCAAGATGGTGTTATACTGACCTGGTAGAATCTAAAATATTGACCTCGGGCTTCGCCTTTGGTCAATATTTGATTCTACCAGGTCAGTATAATATAATATTGACCTCACCGAAAGTTCATAATTTATAAATGTTGGGGCAAATAAAACAAACCTTCATTACATACATTAACCATGAATTTTTTTTTTTTTATTTAAAGTTTGGCTAACTGTTATAATTGTAAGTTTTAGAATTTTGTAAACATAATGTACTTCAAAAATGAAATTCTTCACTGCTGTGGTGATTAAGTGCTATGATAATGATATCAGTAAAGACAGACATTCTTTAGATTATAAATGATTTTAATATATCTACATATCTTCATTTCATTCAGATTTGACCTGTCGAAGGCGATATGAGCAAGGTGAAGAAAAAGATGGATTCAGTAAAACAGTCGGAGACTGATACCAAAGAGTATCCGGAAAGGGAGATAACTCCAGACGATGGTAAAGAGGAGGATAACAAAAATGATGAAGCACTCTCAAGGACTGACACCAAGGAATTAGAAGGTCAAAGTTCAGCAGAAGTAGAATCAGAGCAGGTAAATGTCAATGATGAAAATGAAGTAGCCCCAGATGTGGACATGGAGGTTGAAGTTGAGACTATTTCTGATAAATGCCTAAATTCTGATGAAACAGCAGTGGAAGCGGAAAATGAAACAGCTGTGGAGGCGGAAAATGAAGTTGTGGTTTCAGAAACCACTGAAACAGCAGACGGAGAAAAGGAAACAACAGAAGAACTTCAAATGGTTCGTGAGGAAGAGGCGAACAGCGTGTCCGGAGAATCGGTTGAGGTTATGGATATTGAATTCAATGAAATTATTGCTGAGGAAGAAACTGTAACTGAGACCCCGCCAAAAGTGACAGCTGCTCCGAGTCCAGGTGAAGCGAAGGCCAAAACCAAGTCCACGGGCGCTAAAGGGAAAGCGAAGGAAAAGAAAACAGGAGCAGAGGAGTCTTACACAATTGTTATAAAAGTCGCTCAGGGAAACATGAACGAAGGCGAACCTGTTACCTTGGATACCATAACTTTACCCGCGGAAATCAAGGATACTTCAACGAGAGCGGGGCTCCGTCCAAGGGAGCCTCGGAAAAGTGAAGTCAAGCAGATAATTGTCAAACAAGAGGAAGAAGAAGAAGACGAGGAGGAAGAGGAGGAGGAAGAAGAAAGTGAAGAAACACCAGCAAACCAGAAGCTGACTATACATCCGGAAATCCGGCAGAGATTGATCGAACAGATTATCAACAAAGAGTGGGCTGGGAATGTGGACGAAAGTCAGCTGACTCCAGACGAGCGAGCAACAGTTGATGACCTTCTTAGTGGACGTCCAGTGCGACCAGTCGAACGTCAGAAAATGCGGCCATGGATGATCGACCTGCTTGATAGAAACAATGTGCCTGGTCTTTCCTGGCAGAACCGCCGTGAAAGGATATTTAGGATTTCCTGGAAGCATGCGGCTCATAACTGCTTCAACCGAGACAGAGACTCGGATCTATTCGAGAGATGGGCCATCCATACAGGTAGCTATATAAGTTGTGTTGTTGTCAGAGCTTCAGCTGATTTTGTATCGACATGGGTTGTTGGGCCCATTTAGCCAAGAAAGCAGGGGCCATTTTCAAAAAGCCATGGGCCAGCATTTTTAATACTGTATGCATGATAGATAAAGATCGATATGTTCTTTAACCTTACTTCAGTTTTTATGGAAAAATATTTTCCTTCACTCTAAACTAGGTAAGATAGTCCTTTTTTGAACTCCCACAAATGCATGCACAGACCTTGCAAAGTCAAACTTCACCAGCTTTGACCCACTCAAACATACACATAAATTTAAATTTCTAATAGGTCTCTGATGGAATGCTTGCCTGTTTATAATATGTTGTGACTATATAATTCTGAATACTACTGGATCTTTCAGTCAACTGTGTGAGTGGGACTGATGATTGCAAGGCCATCTAACTTAAGTTAAATTTGGTTTCTCTCTGTTAAATTGAAGGAAAATATAGAATTTTCTAATTGATATTTGCCGACAGACTAGTGAAATAAACTATACTTAAATTAATGAGGTTTTCCAATAAATTAACTGGCTTAAAATCATAGTATTATCTATACTGGCCGACAGGTATTGCATTTCGAGGCCCCCAAACACGGCCGGTATCGGCAAAATGGCTACAACTTTCAATCGAAATAATTGTGACACGGACACTCCAACACAATTCTGATTATGTAATATCATTTCTATATTGCTTTTGATTTGTCCACAGACTGTTTTCATTCAAAACTCAATGTAATTTACCATTTACTACATGTAACTGGGTTGATTGGTCACGAGCCAAAACAAAATGATATGTATTAATAAAAGCAAATGGGCATTCCAGTTTCTGTTTCTACATAACTAACAATAGTATTCACACTGTCTTTCTCAACTTCAAAGTATTTACTTGCCTAATCTTCTCTTTTGATGATAAAGACAAGTTATGACATTTTCTCGAACACATGCTTTGGGTTGTGTAATCTTACCGAATGGAAATAAACATGCAGACCGCAAATTACTTTCGTTTTTAGCATGCATTTGCCTTGCGCCGGCGGACCCATGTGGAAACAAAGTTTTGCGCCGTATTCACAATTAATGCGGGATTGGCGCGGGCGCACCGTCAATCTGAAGCCCCGTGTTGTTATCTTCAAAATCATTGTGACCTTTGACCAGTGGAAAACTTTCAATTAATCCTAGTATTCTAGTGTGAAGAAAGATTGAATATTTGATAGAAAGTTTGGTCGGGACCCACACAATACTTTGAATTACACTGGGTCGAGTACCATGTATTCCTTGAAATATTGATCAGATCCCCATGAGTTCGAGTAAGTGGGGTTTTACTGTACATATCTTATACTTTGTCTGGCTATAACTTTATGGAAAAATAATAATGGCAGGGATAAGAGTTAACTGTTTTGAAGTAGGGGCCCTGAAGGGAAGTTGCAGTACATGAAGTATTCAATGGCAAAAATTTCCAAACATCTAGGGGTCCAGATGATTTTTTAGGGGCCATTGGCTACTGGGCTCCTGCTAGTTACGAGTTTAACGCCTATGCAGACAACGATTTACATCGGAGTTTCGCCCGGCGTGAAATGGGCTCCTGCTAATCTGCATCCCTTTATATAATGGTAGTCCGTATTTAACCAAAATATTTTAAGAAATTTTGTTTCATGTCTTGCTATCAGGAAATTTTTAACGACCAACAGGCCGTGTTGCAGGTCGCCATTATGAAGGAAATCACAAGCGATGGAAAGCCAACTTCCGCTGTGCTCTCAACAGTCTACCAGACGTAATCGAACTGCGAGATCTGGGCGTACGCAAGGGAGATAATGCATTCAAGGTTTACAAGTTTCTGGACCTGAACGATCCGGTTTATAAAGATCGTATTGACAACAAGGGCAAAAAGACACCAAACCTAGCTCTCAAGGTCAAGGGCATTCAGCAGAAAAATGTCAGCAAAACCGAAAAATGTAAGTGTTTGTGCTTGTAACAACAGTATTTAACTCATTCAACCATGAAGGCACATTTAAACTCTTCCAATTCAAAGGTTGGAATAATTCATTATGGAATTTCAGGGGTGAATGAGTAAATATTTATTGATTTTTGTTGGGGTTTTTTTACCACAAAATAACAGTGGGTTAATTTTCCAAAATTAACTTTATATTTCCAATAAAATTTTTCCCATTTCTTTTTTTTGAATTTAAGTTTCATGATCATTTTGATAGTGTGTAGACTTCATCAAAATAAAGTAGCATTTATTGATATTTGATTCATAATAATTATATTGATTTTTTTTCCCGTGCAGTTTAAATCTTTTGAAAATAAATTTTTTCCCAATTTTAAGATGTAAATTTAAGTTTCCCAATGCAGATTTAAAAAATGAAAAAAAAACAAACTGATTTTTAAATATCAAAATGGAATTGCTTGTGATATATTTGCCCCTTCTGATAAACAAAATGTGTAACCCTGGTAAATACTAGCTGCAATATACCGCTTGGCTAGAGAGATCTTCTTTTCAGCTCGATCGGTTGAGCGTAAGACTTATAGCCAGAGGTTGCGGGTTCGACTACTAGCGGAGGAATTGAAAAAATAATGACCTATGTTACATGTATATTGAAACAAAACGAACAGATCAGCAAAGTTTGTACCTTATCACCTGATTCAGCTAGCTCATTCCCATGGAAAATACATAATGTGCTATTCTATCTTTTATTTTTAATTGAGTTTCAATGTGATAATATCGGGGGTAGATGAATTAAAGGCCAAATATGCGTAACTTAGGGAAATTTTCGTGATTCTGAAAAAGTCCAGTTGATAACCATGCAAAAATAAGCCTAAAACAAAGTAAACCTGAGCGGTAACTAACAAGAAACTCTTGTCAAAAAATCCAAAGAGTTGAAAATAATTCAGGTGGGCTCACTTCAACAACAAACTGAAGGTAGAAACCAGTTCGAAATGGACGCGTGTTTACAAATAGTGTGTTTCAACTGCTGCTGTACCGGAAACCGCGAAAGAATTCATCTTGAATATTGCTGATATCAGTTAATCTTAACTAAATCTATCAATATAAGTTGTTAGGCTTGATTTTCGCTTCAAGTTTTGCCGAAAGTTACGTATATTTGGCCTTTAAAACTGAACTTGAACATTACCCCTATGACAGATCTTCGGACCATCATTACTCGGCGCCTGAAGAGGGAGGCAGACGGTACCCTGCTGGAGAAAGCCGCTGCTAGTAAGAAGAGCCATGTTGATGATGATGACGAGGAGGAGGGTAACGAGGGGACCAGTGACATTCCTCAGACAGTTGAGATCTCGGACGATGCTGCTGAGGGGGGAGGTACACTACAGACACTGCTGCGGGCCATCGAACTCCAGCAGGAAAAGCTGGCCATGCAGTCAAAACAAAGTCAGGTGAGTTTATTCTTCAATCATTCATTGATTTTTCTCCTCTTTTACCTGTTCCAAGATTTCTGTGTCACTCCATAGGAATTGTTTTCTCCGTCTCCCATTAGGGTATGACCGATTACAAGGCAACAATGTAATGGCGTCACGACAACAATATAATGATATCACAACAACAATACCATCACGCCAGTTAACCTTGAAATTGCTTCTCGTCAGCATTTTGTTACGTCGATACTTTCGTTAAAACTAAATACAAAATGATGGTAGAAAAATAATCATCCCCTACCTTGATTTTGCAACAGAGAAATCTCCAACCTTAAGGGTGATAATCTTGATTGTGTAGCCCTCGGCAGAGCCTCGGGTCAGACAACCAAGAAATCAGAATATCATCCCTTGGTTGAAGATTTTTCTGTCTCACCCTCAAAGTAGGGGAATATTATATTAGTCAAAAGCTTTCCCACTCGCTTTATTACATTTGGAGGCATATTTTCCTGGTCAACATTGATTAACATAACAAGTCATAAAATTATTCACCCCTGAAGACACATTCGAATTCGTCCAGTTCAATGGTTGAAATGAGTGAACAGATGTATCTTGAAAATGTGTTGGTTTTGGTTATTTTGAGTAATTCAAATTGTGGATTGAAATAAAAATTTCTTCAAAAATGTCATAAATGTAAATCTTATTTTGTAATGTTGTTGTATAACTGTCTTCACATGATCGGTTTATCGTTTGCTATGGCACAGGTTTCTCAAGGTGCCGCAGGAAAAAGGGCAGGTTCAGCAATAAACCTAGCGAGCCAATCGGCACCAAAACGTATCCGACAGGACCAAGACGGCAACCTCATCATCACTCCAGATATGGGTGGGTCGATTGAGCACGTGGACGGAAATATACTGCTGAAGCTGGACATTCCTGCGGGGTCGGTGTCTAACATCAGTGGCATAACGGCAGAGACTGGGGGGTCATCAGGGGTTATAGGGTCGTCTGGGGGCACCTATGTGATGGCAGTGGGATCCACCAGCAACACAGTGACTACCATGTCAAAAGTTGTTACCCCCGAGAGTCAAACTCAGCCCATAGATGTCACTGATCAAGGTAAGGATCGTCATACTGTTATCATGAAAAGTTGTTACCCCCGAGGGTCAAAGTCACCCCATATATGTCACTGATCAGGGTAAGTATCTTCATACTGTTAAATTATCATCAAAAGTTGTTACCCCCGAGAGTCAAAATTAGCCCATAGATATCACTGATCAAGGTAAGTATCTTAATACTGTTAAATTATCATCAAAAGTTGTTACCCCCGAGAGTCAAAATTAGCCCATAGATGTCACTGATCAAGGTAAGGATCGTCATACTGTTAAATTATCATCAAAAGTTGTTACCCCGAGAGTCAAAATCAGCCCTTAGATGTTACTGATCAAGATAAGTATGTCATACTGTTAAATTATCATCAAAAGTTGTTACCCCGAGAGTCAAAATCACCCATTAGATGTTACTGATCAAGATAAGTATTGTCATACTGTTAAATTATCATCAAAATTTGTTACCCCGAGAGTCAAAATTAGCCCATAGATGTGACTGATCAGGGTAAGTATCTTCATACTGTTTAATTATCATCAAAAGTTGTTACCCCGGGAGTCAAAATTAGCCCATAGATGTGACTGATCAGGGTAAGTATCTTCATACTGTTTAATTATCATCAAAAGTTGTTACCCTCGAGAGTCAAAATTAGCCCATAGATGTGACTGATCAAGGCTAGTATCGTCAATACTGTTAAATTATCATTAAAAGTTGTTATTAACTCTTTCCGTACCGTTGTCGTATACAGACGACAAAAAAAACGTGACGTCTCCTCCCCGTTGTCGTATACAGACGACAAGCTATTTGACGTTACATACTTTTTGATTAGCTGGGTATAGCAGCCGACAGATGAGTTTACCAATAACATTTTACACAAAATCGACTGCGTCAGTTTATAACAAACAATTTGATAGGAGTTAAGTACCCATTTTTGTCATTTGAGTAACCCATTTAGTTTGAATTTCCCGCGAGATACTGCTCAGTGTCATCACCAATGTAAACATCATGGCGGCGAATGCTTTAGCTATACATAGCGGTACCACATCTAACAAAAATATTCCTTTGAAAATAAAGCTCTGTATATCTTCTAACTATAGAAGAACCGAAAAGAACATTGGTTTACATTTACCTACATTATTTCGGCATAATATTCACTACGAAAACACAGCAAAGAGCCGCCATTTTGGCCGAAACGTCTGGGGGTGAGCCTAGTAATGACTTCCGGTACGGAATCCGGACCGGACTCATGGTACGGAAAGAGTTAAAGAGAGCCAAATCAGCTCATAGATGTCACCCATTAGAGTTAGTGTCGCTGTTGTGTGATTATATATACCATGTAGTTAAGAGTGTAAGATTTTCAATTTTTCATCAAGGAAATTAAATGTATACACAAGCCCACATACACACACTCATTCACCTACAGAAATGTTCAGACTACACACACACATCAAAATACATAGACATTGGAACCCTCATATCAACCCTTATATGAAACACAGCAGGTCTATGAGAAACATTCATGTCATCCGAGTATTTGAGTTCTTAAGTTTTGAAAAAGTATTTTGAGTTTGAATGATTGATAAGACGTTAAATGTACGTAAAGGCCCAATATACGTAACTTCAGGAAAATTTTCGTGATTCTGAAAAATTCTGAAAAAAAAATCCAGTTGATTGCCATACAAAAATAAGCCTAAACGAAGTAAACCTGAACAGTAACTAACCAGAAACTCTTGATAGAAAAATCCGAAGAAGTGAAAATAATTCAGTTGGGGTCCACTTCAACAACAAACTGAAGTTAAAAGAAGTTCAAAATGGACGCGTGTTTTCAAATACCGAGTTGTAACTGCTGATGTACCGGTAGCAGTGTAAGAATTCATCTTGAATATTGCTGATATCAGTTAATCTTTACCTATAAATCTATAAATATAAAAAGGTATTAGGCTTGATTTTCGCTTCAAGTTTTGCCGAAAGTTACGTATATTGGGCCTTGAAACGTAATGAAACCCTAAGTTGTTGAGAATTAATGCTTCAGACGTATGTCTAAATTTCGCTTATTTTTCTTCCACAGCTGCCCAACCAGTGATATCAGTATTACCATTGAAGTTGCCGTTTGTCGACCAGAAGGGCAGTAAGGTTACCTTCCTGCAGATGCCGAACAAAACAGACCAGGAAGGCAAAGTTGTGGAAAACATCGCAATACCTGCCGAAATTCAGAATCTGCTTCGTCAGGGTGCAGTAGGTCAGGGGTCAAGTGGGACAACTGCAGTCGCTGGGAAAGGAATTGAACAAAAGATAACTTTCCCTGTCAGTGGAAAAGCACTATCTACTGCCAGTGGGGCGAAACTGGCAGAAACCACCACGGTTGCCAGTGTCCCGAACGTTGGGCTGTTAAGTCTGGATAAAGGTCAAGGTAAAGAACAGCGTATCACAATTCCTTTGAGTCAGCTAGCAGCCATGATGGGCAATACAGCACAGGCACAAAAATATGGCATAACCATCAACTTGGACGGAAAGGGGCAGAAGGAGATGTCAACGGTTTCTACGTCTTTGGCTTCCGGAGGGTCTGTGTTGTCGTCTGGTATTCCAGTCAGTTTGATACCGTCCTCAAGCCTTCCTTCAAACATCAACACGACACTTCAAAATGGAGGTCAAGGTCAGGCATTTCTGACCTTAATGACAGGTGCGAGTCAAGGTCAAGTGCTGACTTCTACTCTAGCGAATTTAGGTACCATGGCAACAGGATCGCCAAGATCAACTGGTGGAAACAAAAATATTCCATCTACCGTGCTCGAGGCTATGGATCTGAAAAATATCGTGGGAAGTTTATCAAAATCTCCTGAAGTTCAAAAAGGCCTGAAAAGTGTGAGTATTACGGGAGCCACTAGTCAAACTTTGTTGTCTCCTACTAAACACACCGTCAACAAAGACATCACTAGCCTTGCCGAAGCTTTAAAAACGCGCCCACCGCAGTCGCTTAGTCAGGTGCTACCAACGCCTACAGTCGTGGGAAGCCAGTCGAAAAAGGGGACGAAGCCAACAGCCGTTCCTTCTGCATCCTCAAAGATATTGGACACACCTGGTGTCCGAAACAAAATGGTCACTCGACTTCTAATCAGTGGAGCAGCCACTTCAACGTCTCCGACTGCGTCTTCAGCGGTGCCGAGCAGTATGACAACGTCAACATCCACGTCTCCTCCCACCTATAACCTAGTCTTCAATCCTAACACACCGCTAGCTACTACCTCCTCGGCACAGTTATCTGCCCCTGTTCAGCAGACCCAGGTGATCAACCTACAGAATCTGACCAAACAGCAACTGTCTGCACTCACGTCATCAGGACTCCTGGTCAGTCAGACTCTTGCGCCGAGTTCGTCTGTCAAGTCAGGTAGGTGCATACTTAGAAAATATATGGTAAAGTTTGTTCCTTTTCTTCAGTGAATACTAGTTCGGCTACTTTTTAAAGTTTTACCTCTTTTGCGATTTTTCAACTTTGAGTTCAGGTAGCAAATCTAACAATTGGTAGGAAGTTGAGCCTGTATCCTTAAGGATGTTGTAGGTATTTAAAACTATCTTCAACACTTTGTGCGATTGTTTAATTGATCTTAAAGTCTGCTACAAATTATAAAGGTATTTGTTAGAAAATATCAAATGCATTAAGGAGACAATTTTCTTTTTATAACATAATTTTCTTTTTCTTTTTGTCTGCAGACGATGCACATCCATCACCTGCCACTTTAGCTGTGACTCCACCTGCCACACCCAGAGTTGCCTCCCCTGGAAGCTCTGGAGTTGTCTCCCCTAGTGTCAAACCCTCCACACCACGAGCAGGTAAGTTGCAGGCCATTGTATTATATTAATACATAAAAACGCAAAAAAAATAGTTGATGACATTCTGTAAGATAGGTCTTAGTTTAAATACACAGAACTTCGTTGTAAGTATTCACTAGTTTCCATGGCCACTGTCCATCTTTATTTCATAAGTAGTGGACTCTAGTGGCATGGTTAAGTCATTCAAATTGGCGATGCAATCATGCAAGTCCTGTTGTAGATCGTTTGTAGATAATATCACATAATATGTGAAAACAATAAATCCCAAACTTGCTTTCAAACTCATTTCCCATTGCATCTGAGACTAGTTTGAAAGGTTCTGACTCTTTGATCCATTAATATTTGGAAAGCTTGGGACTACAAGAGTGAGAATTCCTCCATAAATAAATATGTGAAATTTTAACACCCGTCCATGGGTTACGGATTAAGCAGTGTTTTATAATATGCAACAGTTTTTTTCCCCACATGCAGATTAGATATCAATGGAAAGAACAGATATTTTCCCACTAACCTACACTCATTAAATCAAGTCACAGAAGGTCATTAAATGTCGCCATCCATTTCTAAAAAATAACCAGGTTCCAGGTATTTGTTTGAAAATGGCAGCATCTTGCGTGATTTTCAGGTGGCAACAATTAGTTAACCATCTTGTGACTTCTGTGAGTTGTCGGGGAATTTTCTGGGGTCTCTCAGGGGCCGATATAAGGCCCCATTCCCAATGTGATTTGGGCTTCAATTTTCCCAATGTCAGGTTTTTTTCCCAATCAATTAACTAAGCTAATTTCCACTTTTTTTCTTAAAGTTTTGTGAAAATGTAGTAAGAAAAACGTGTGCACTACTGCAAAAATATTGAGACAAAAACAATGTATTTCTTGCAGTTTAAAATCATTTTAAAATATATTGAACTATTTATGCTATTTTTTTTTTTTTTATTTGTGATATTATAAATACATGCCAATGATTTTTCCCAATTTCATTCAGGGGCCTTTTCCCAATTCACCTTGAAAAAGCCCTGGTTTTTACAGGGATCTGGTGGGGTACATTGTAGTTAAAAGCCCAATATACGTAACTTTCAGCAAAAATCAAGCCTAATAACTTATTATATTAATAGATTTAGCTAAGATTAACTGATATCAGCAATATTCAAGATGAATTCTTTCTCGGTTACCGGTACAACAGCAGTTGAAACACGCTATTTGTAAACACGCGTCCATGTCGAACCGTCTTCTACCTTCGGTTTGTTTTTGAAGTGGGCCCCACTTGAATTATTTTCAATTTTTGGATTTTTTTGTCCAGAGTTTCTTGTTAGTTACCGCTCAGGTTTACTTCTTTTTACGTTCATTTTTGCATGGTTATCAACTGGATTTTTTTTCAGAATTTTTCAGAAACATGAAAATTTCCCTGAAGTTACGTATATTGGGCCTTTAAAAGGTAATTGGGTCTAATTTCACTAAGTCTTGTAACCTGTACGTATCTGCTATTACAGTGTCTCCTAACTTGAGACCAGAGCTGATGGAACAGGTGACTATCGACCTTAAGGAGATTCAAGATGATAGCCCACCAGTAGAAGGGGAGACAACCAGTACCCCAAATTGTAAGTAAAGGGAGACAACCAATACCCTGAATTTAAGTAAAGGGAGATAACCAGTACCCAATATTGTAAGTAAGAGGTGACAACCAGTACCAAAATTGTAAGTAAGGGATGACAACAAATACCCTGAATTGAAAATAAAGGGAGACAACCAGTACCTCTAATTGTAAGTAAGGGGAGACAACCAGTACCCTGAACATTCATAACTTAATTTTTGTTGAGAATAAAACAGAAGAAAGAGACTTTTCATTTCATAAGTAAAGGGAGATAACCAGTGCCCCAAATTGTAAGTAAGAGGAGAAAACCAGTACCCTGAACATTAATAACTTAATTATTGTTGAGAATAAAAATGAAGAAAGAGACTTTTCAATTCATTCAGATATGTTTATTTGTCTTGTTCATGATTTCTCTTAAATATTTGGTCAAGGCGGTTTTTATTAATTGATAGGATAATATTAATGACAGACAGAACCGATATTTGGAAGTTGTTGTTTAAGTAATTTCCCATTGATGCTTGACAATCCAGGTGAATTAGGAGGAATCATTCAAACATAGCCTTAGAAGATAATTGGGCACACTTGTTTCAGTTGGAGGCTTTTAGGCTAAATCCATCGTTGGAAACCCACTGTACACTTCTCGGACGTTATTCCGTGGGCTAAAATGGAAAGAAACTCTTGTTTTCGTACTGAAATAGTAGCCAATCATATTGATAGTTTCATCTGTGATTACATACAGCCGGGACATCAAGCCCGGGTATTCTGTTTCATTTGTAGCACCACCTGTCAACAAAACCTGTCAATTGTGTTATAATTGTTACAATCTTTACAGCGATTGAGATCGGCGTCATGCCTACAGAAATATACTGGTCATGGTCAAGGTAAAATGATCTAACAGAGTGTCACGAGAAACGACCATTCTGATTGGTCGAAATCTCCGAATAAGCTTCTATTTTGGGAAACAAAAGTTAACACCGATTCTGGCCCACGGGATGCAAATGTAAGAGAAGTGTACCGTGGGTTTCCGACAATGGGCTAAATCTACAAATAGTTTTTCAGACCTTTACTTCATATTGAGTGAGATCAAATTAAATTTCATTTTATTCAACAAATTTTATTCATTTTGATGGTACAATGAATGGGATTGAACAACAGGCTGGGCCTATATCAGTTCTCTCCCGCATGCGTTGGTATTATATAGATGTTTAAATAATACACATTTTATTAATAGATTGAAAGTAAAAGTTTGAATAAACATATCATATATAACAAGATCAATGTGCAAGGCAATGGTGTAAGGGAGATAACTCAAATTGGTTGTCAACCTGAGTCTTTGATTAACATCATAGTAGGTTATAATTGCATTTCTCATAGAGAAGAACTAATATAAACACAGAATGACTCCAAGGTAGATAACTATAACGTTGATGTATAATAGATATTATGAATAACAGTATTCACTTAAAATTTTGAATATTTGGCAAGCAAATACTTAATAATTATTTATTGGTAATTAATATTTTCTAATTACTGGTTAAGAATTTCCAATTACTTCATCCATGCCGATTTTTTGGAGTAAAGCATACCATTTTACAATTAGGTGTCTGATGGTTACAGATCAAATTAAATCAGTCTCAGGTTTAGATTTACATCCTTACATCAACTAAATCTAATGCCTGTGGTTGGATTGTGTAAAGGAACTATGGCCTTTTAATCAAGATGAATCGGATGACGCATTGGTCAAGGATATAGAGATCCCCACCCGAGTGCAAGCATTGTCGAGCTCTTACACAAGGGTTGTGGTTTCCCTATCAACAAAACAGACCCACGCTTTAAAATTTTTCATTCATAGTTGCAAAACACATTAAGAAATGAAAAGATGCTGTGAATGGTATACATTGGACAATCGTCAATGTCCCTTTAAATGTGAGTTGAAAATGATGACTTTATAAATTTGTGTCAAAGTAAAACTACAAAAAATGATGATGTTCTTGTACTGTGAGTCTCAACATAATATCCTATGAAAATAACATGGAAATCTGAAACAAATTAAGGGAAGACTTTAAAGGCTCAATATACGTAAGTTCAGGGAAATTTTCGTGATTCTGAAAAATTCTGAAAAAAAATCCAGTTGATAACCATGCAAAAATAAGCCTAAAACGAAGTAAACCTTAGCGGTCACTAACAAGAAACTCCGGACAAAAAAGTCCAAAGAATTGAAAATACTTCAGGTGGGGCCGACTTCAACAACAAACTGAAGGTAGAAGACGGTTCAAAATGGACGCGTGTTTACAAATAGCGTGTTTCAACTGGTGCTGTACCGGTAACAGCGAAGGAATTTATCTTAATTAGATCTATAAATATAAAAAAAGTTATTAGGCTTGATTTTCGCTTTAAGTTTTACCGAGAGTTACGTATATTGGGCCTTAAATTGGTGATTGATAGAAAACCTGATCTTCGTTGCAAATTATAGATTTCATTTGTAACAGATCGTAATATGTCTGATGTTCTCAATATTTGTGTCTTTACAGTCTCCTATTCCTGTCTGTGGTGTAAAATCGACTTCACCAAGAAGATTGACCTGCTTCAACACTTCATGAACCTTCATCAGGACATGCTTATGGTACCTGGGGAACAGGAGGTCATAGGTCAAGGTTTTGATGTAGCCCAAGGTCATGACATGTCACAAGATCAGATTTTGGAAGGACAGTCTGTAATCGACATTAATGCTTTAGACCTGCGCACGGTGAAGACCGAGATGATTGAACAGACTGGGGACATGTCGCTATCCTGTCAGTCTCACCACAAACAGGCAAAGACCGTCAAAGAGGCTCTGAGTCGCAAGAAAGGCGGAATGTCGGGGGGCAAGGAAGGCAGCGCTAAACGACAAAGGGTAAAGAAAAAAGGAAAGAAGGACAAAAAGACTGAGGGGAAGGGTAAACGTCAGATAAAAAGCAAGAAAGATCAAAGTCTCACGCCATCAAGGGTCGATCCTGAGTCGAACCAGAGTTCAATGTCTGCGGCCAGCGAGCCTCGTCCAAAATACAGCTTGACCAGTCTTATTGAGGCACTGAGAGACAGCATCGAGCGGGATAAAAGTAAGAGCAGGGACGACATGTCTGGCGACGGAGATACTTCAGACTCTGAGATGTCGGACGAGAGTACGTCCGTTCCCAATATGATTTGCTATGACGATTTGAGTCCGGATTCCAGCTCAGGCGGGGAAGGGTTCGGAGGAAGCGATTCCGAGGCATTGGACGGTGACATTCAGGTTTCGGTGAAAACTTTCCAAGTGGACGGTAAAACAATGTATAAATGCTCCCTGTGTGCCAAAGTGTTTAGCAAGACGTGTACGTTTGCTCGCCACGCCATGGTGCACTCCCGCATGTACCCGTACCAGTGTGGTCTTTGTGACGAAAAATGTAGTGACATGAGGGTATTGCTGAGGCATCTTGATTGGCATGGCGAAAATGTGGATTGTCCGTGTAAGAAGTGTGAACGGCTGCACAAGTACGGCGACATCAAGACCATCGGCGAGAAAGCTTCAGGGACGAGTAAATTTGTGTGCGAGATCTGCCAGAGAAGTTTTGTCAGCGATGTTGCCTGTAAAGCCCATGTTAACATGCACAAGCGTAGCGGAAGTCTTGTCTGCGAGGTCTGCAACGTTGAATTCCAGTGTAACAGGGCATTGTCAAAACATCGGAAGTCTGTTCACGGCATCCAGTTCTGTCCTTACTGCTTGGAAACCTGCACACTGGATATGGCTTCGCACATGAGCGAGCACGAGGGCGTGTATATGTACCGATGTGGGCTTTGTGGAGATGGATACAACAGTCGACCCTTATTACATGAACATTTAAAAATACACACTCACCTTGGGAAAGAATTCGGCCAGCAACTGGAAAATGAAATGAAATCTGTCGGAATCTTGCAGAAGAAAGGCTCCAGCAGTAGCAAACCTTCAACAGAATCTGCGAAGAATGTAGAGAGCCCGAAAATTGTGAAAAAAGAAGAAGCAAAGAAAGAAACTAAAAAAACTGGGAAAAAGAAAGCAGCAAAGTCTAAGTCAGCGAAATCAAAGATACAGACAGAAAAAGCCGAGGAAAGCATTGATGATATTACGGAGATGGAAAGCACATCTTCTTCTCCCACTAAGGCAGAACCTACAAAGATCATGCCTGTCCGACAAAAAACACGAAAATGCCGTTGGCACGACAACGATAGTGTATGTGAACGTTGTGATGTGATGTTTGTCAAGAAGATTGCATTTGGTCGAAAACCGAAATCTAAACAAGGCAAAGAATCTCCTCGACCTCACGACTCTAACTCAAACAGTATGGGGTATGATGGTGATGATGAAAAAGATGCTCTCAAGAAAGACAACTCTGTAGAAGAATTGGAAGCGGAACAACCGGCTCCTGCGGGACCAACAAAAGTGATAATATCCGAGTCCATGTTGAAAGCGATTATGACTACTCATAATGCTAATATTGTCACTTCAGTTCCCCCTCAGAAAGCCCCTCAAAATGCTACTATTGTCACTTCCGTTACCCCTCAGAAGGCCCCCAAGAATGCAACTATTGTCTCTTCCGTTACCCCTCAAAAGGCCCCTCAGAATGCTACTATTGTCACTTCGGTTACCCCCCAGAAGGCCCCTCAGAATGCTACTATTGTCACTTCCGTTCCCCCTCCCAAATCCTCACCCCTCATCCAATTCTCTTCTCCACAGAAGGTCTTGGTATCTGCCCCACAGAAGGTTTCTGTTTCTGCTCCTCAGAAAATCTCCTTATCTTCCCCTCAGATAATCTCTTCTGCCATTCAAGCGTCTTCTCTGCCAAAAGGGACATCACTCCTGCAGACATTTTCGCCGCAGAAAGGAGCAATTATTCAAACAGCAGCTGGTTCCCCTCCAAGGGCCTCCCTGTTGAAGTTGGGTCAGGGGCCGTCGGCAAAAACTGTATTTATTAAGACCATATCTGGGGCCCCTATTCAAGCTTCGCTTGCCCAGCTGGAGGTTAAACCTACTGCTAACGCTTCCACAGCATTAAAAGAGACAAAGCCATCTGCCGAACCAGATACAAAAAATTCTGTTTAAAATTGTGTACTCAATTCTTTCATCGCATGTTAATGCTTGTGCTAGTTTTATTGTGTTACTAGTCTATTTGTGCGAGAAATTTAATGGTCTCGCCATTTTGATGTACAGTGTAGATGGTAAATATGAATACTGTATATATACCTGTTTAAGATAGTCACTGCAAATATTGTTATGTTATAGGACTTAAAACTTGCTGAGGATGAAACTTTAAATATAATACTGATAATTTAGCAGTAGTCTCATTTTAGTGATTTTTGCAGTGAATGCATTCCGCTAAATTCTGTTTTGGTGAAATATAATTTCTCTGTTTTGCTTTATGCATCAAGTATTGGGAGTGTGTTCATTTACGACTTGTGGTTATCTATTTAAATTCAGCCAATGTGCTGAAATTTGACTGCACCAAAATCAGTATATTTACAGTATTGAAGTCATACTGACTAAAAAAATACCTGTTTAGGTCATAACATGTGAAAAAGATAATAGCATTATGAATTCAAAACGGTAACAGTTACTGGTTTGATAAGGGGCTCAGTGGACAGCACACCGGCCTTTCGCCAAGGCAGCTGGGGTTCAATTCCCTAATTGAATGCCGAGACAAAGTATGGGGATCGGCTACCAAACTAAAATCGATAAAATGGGTTTTAACCTGGTACTGTGGATTCCTTCTTCATAAAGGCTCTTGCATGCTAACATGCGGCTAACATGTTTAAAGGCCCAATATACGTAACTTTCGGCAACACTTGAAGCGAAAATCAAGCGTAATAAGTTTTTTATATTTATATCTTTAGCTAAGATTAACTGATATCAGCAATATTCAAGATAAATTCTTGAGTGGTTACCAGTACAGCAGCAGTTGAAACTCGGTATTTGTAAATACACGTCCATTTTGAACTGTCTTCTAACTTCAGCTTGTTGTTGAAGTGGGCCACACCTGAGTTATTTCCAATTCTTTGGATTTTTCTGTCAAGAGTTTCTTGTTAGTTGCTTTTCAGGTTTACTTCGTTTTAGACTTATTTTTGCATGGTTATCAACTGGTTTTTTTTCGGATTTTTTCAGAATCACGAAAAATTTGCTGAAGTTACGTATATTGGGCCTTTAATAGGAGTTGATATAAGATATTTTATAACTTTTGTTAGATCAATATACTTTAAATGTGTAAATAATAACAGGGTTCATTTGTTAATGTCTCAATATTTGTAAAAATTTTACTGGCTATGAATGATTGAGTTTGGCAATTTGATTATTTTTTTTCTTTTTTTTTTCTTTAAATATTGTTACCTGTTTTGAGTTACTATGTATAATAAGAGTTGTGTATATTAACCCATTTACCCCTGAAACTTCATAATGAACTATTCCAACCATTGAATTGGAGAAGTTTAAATGTGTTTTCAGGGGTGAATGATGTACAATGTAAATGTTGACAGTTTTAGGGCTTTACATAGCTGTAACATCTATGTTGCTAACAGTCATATTGATATTATAGTAGCAGCAGTGTTACTTTCTGACTTATGGTTAGTGTTATATTTCCTATATTTTGTTACAGAAATTATTTCTAGACATTGTAAGTATTTCCTATATTATAATAGTAAAAACACTTGAACTCGATTTACTCAAATACCCCTTATTCGTTGCACAGTTCGTTTGGTCCGGAGCGAGTAAGTACATATTCAACCAAACTCGGATTACTAGAATACCATGTATTCATTGAAATATTGATCAGGTCCTCAGGAGTTCGAGTAAGTGGGATTTTACTGTATATGTACATAAATTTTCTCATCTCCTATAGAAAGAAAACGTTTAGATCATTGAAAAGATATCTGAACTGTTTGGGTAATTTGGACTTGCGGTGATATATGAAGATTATACTGTTAAAAGTTTGGTTTTACTGGTGAATTGGAGGAAAGTAAAGTGTAAAAATGACAGTTTTTAGATATGTTTGAGTGTTTTCTTCCAATACTAGGTCAGTCTGCTTATCAATTTGATTGACCAATGAAATACTGTTTCATCTCGAACTATTTTGAGTTTCTTCTGAAATATTTAAATAATATGTCATTTAGCATATTGGTTTCCCTGTGTTTTCAATAGCTTGATTTCAGAAAAAAAGTCTTTTTTTTTTTTCTTTTTTTTTTATGAATTTGTAAATATTCCATATTCTCGTTTTATTAATATGAAAAATTCAGTCTTCATATTTTATGAATATGTATATTCAATCATCTTGTATGTATACATCAAATGTATTTGACATGCAGTGTATTACCGGTTTCATAAACCCACCCACATATGGTTTGTTGGTTTTTCGTTCTGCCCTTTTGAATTTCTCATATATGATATGGATTTGTATTATATTAGCTGTATGGGCATTATGCGTCATGATTCGACGATGGCATTTAGACAGGTAAGAAGGTGATCAGGACTTTGTGAACTATTTGTTGAACTATTAATACCCAGTTATGTGACTTTGTAGTTGTATACTGTATAGTTGCTTTTATTCACGGGCGATTTAATGTCGCTATATTCGCTGCCGAATAAATTTGAGTGAAATAAAATACCGGGGAAATATAAGTTAATTAAGCATTAAACAGCATTCTGTTCAGGGTTATAGGACCATAACACGGAACAGAATGCTGTATAATGCTTATATTTACATTTTCCCATTGATTTTGATAATAAATTTATTAAATTTATATTTATATTCTACATTTGTTCTGAAAATTTAAGGTTGATTTCTTATAAACTAAACAGCCAACAGCCAGTATATCCCAGCCATCTCTAACGTTATGATTATGACGTCACAATCGTAATGACGTCATAACAGTCACTCCAGTGTTATGGTCTCATAACACGGAACTGGCCTTGGTAGTGTTATATAGAGGCAATGCAGAGCCGTGAATAAGTCCCGGTAAGAAAAATGTGAATTTTTTTCCCTGTGAAATAAAACAATTATACAGTAATCATTTTGTCATTAATAAGTTAAATATGTAAAGAAATAGTACATATATTTCTTAATTAACTATTTGTTGAACTTTCAACATCAAGTTTTGTGACTTTGTACAGGTATATATAATTATTTTTATCATTAACAAGTTAAATATGTAAAGAAATAGAACATAATATTATATTTCTTCACTGGAAAATATTAGGAATTTTTCTTAGGCCATTTGTCTGGATTAAAATAAAGAAAAAAAGTTACAAAGGCGAGTGATAAGTATTAGCACTTTGGTTGTCAGTATTTTCAAATACTTGACACCGGTATTTGTAATCTATTTTCTTCTATATTTCTAAATATCAATCTGATAAAAATCACATTTTGATCTCTGCACCGTTCAGTAAACTTCTCTCTGCTTCGTCAAGATCCGAGGACATCCCATAGGGGGTCACCTGCACATGACCTTTTGCATTAGCCAATCAAATTACTACTTTCAGAATCTGAATTGTGGAATTTTGAAGCAACAAAGCTTGCATAATCGTATTTGTACATTTAGTCATTTCGTTACCAAACAGTTAATGTGACGAAATGACTTGCTGCAAGATGACAGTGTCATTAATAAAATTCTAAAAGTGTGAAGTATATATATATATAGAGGCGACAAAGTCATCTGAACGTGACCCTCTATGGGATGTCCTCAGATCTTGACATAGCACAGAGAAGTTTACGGTAAGGCGTGGATATCAAGATATGATTTTAATTAGACTGTCTTAATATATACAGCAAAACATAGAACCACATTGAGTTTGTTCGAGGGGAAATAACTTTTGAATGTATTTTTTTTTCTAGCATGAATTTTAAGCATGTTCTCGAATGAATCTCTGGCGACTGGATTGCTATGCTGCACACATTGGCATTTGTAAACACGCGTCCATTTCGAACCGTCTTCTATCTTCGGTTTGTTGTTGAAGTGGGCCCCACCTGAATTATTTTCAATTCTTTTTGTCAAGAGTTTCTTTTTAGTTACCGCTCAGGTTTACTATGTTTTACACAAGCAAAATTAGACCATTTTATGAAGATGTTAACCGTGAACAAATAATCAATTGATCAGCTTGAACAGAAACTTGAGTATCATCCATGGTAAATAGAGCGATATAGTTTTCTTATATCTATAATGTAATTGTGATGCTGTGTTTTATTCATCCTTGATATCCAGGTGTTAAATACACTCACCTACGCTCTCTGCACTCCTGGAATATGTTGTGGCAGAATTAAAGGTTTCAGTGTAGGCGACCTTGTCGACGGGACAAGACTACTTGTTTGACCTTTTGATGTACAACAAAATAATCTTGGTAAAAATGACAGACTTCAAAGTCGGTAAAAATGACAGACTTCAAAGTCGGTTGTCGCATCTTTGTAATCTTCAAAGTCAGTTGTCGCGTCTTTGTAATCTTCAAAGTCTGTTGTCGCGTCTTTGTAATCTTCAAAGTCTGTTGTCGCGTCTTTGTAATCTTCAATGTCAGTTGTCGCGCCTTTGTAATCTTCAATGTCAGTTGTCGCGTCTTTGTAATCTTCAATGTCAGTTGTCGCGTCTTTGTAATCTTCAATGTCAGTTGTCGCGCCTTTGTAATCTTCAATGTCAGTTTTCGCACCTTTGTAATCTTCAAAGTCAGTTGTCGCATCTTTGTTATCTTCAAAGTTAGTTGTCTCGTCTTTGTAATCTTCAAAGTTAGTTGTCGCGCCTTTGTAATCTTCAAAGTTAGTTGTCTCGTCTTTGTAATCTTCAAAGTCAGTTGTCTCGTCTTTGTAATCTTCAAAGTCTGTTGTCGCGCCTTTGTAATCTTCAAAGTCAGTTGTCGCGCCTTTGTAATCTTCAAAGTCTGTTGTCGCGCCTTTGTAATCTTCAAAGTTAGTTGTCGCGCCTTTGTAATCTTCAAAGTCAGTTGTCTCGTCTTTGTAATCTTCAAAGTCAGTTGTCTCGTCTTTGTAATCTTCAAAGTCTGTTGTCGCGCCTTTGTAATCTTCAAAGTCAGTTGTCGTGCCTTTGTAATCTTCAAAGTCAGTTGTCTCGTCTTTGTAATCTTCAAAGTCTGTTGTCGCGCCTTTGTAATCTTCAAAGTTAGTTGTCGCGCCTTTGTAATCTTCAAAGTCAGTTGTCTCGTCTTTGTAATCTTCAAAGTCAGTTGTCTCGTCTTTGTAATCTTCAAAGTCTGTTGTCGCGCCTTTGTAATCTTCAAAGTTAGTTGTCGCGCCTTTGTAATCTTCAAAGTTAGTTGTCGCGCCTTTGTAATCTTCAAAGTCAGTTGTCTCGTCTTTGTAATCTTCAAAGTCAGTTGTCGCGCCTTTGTAATCTTCAAAGTCAGTTGTCTCGTCTTTGTAATCTTCAAAGTCAGTTGTCTCGTCTTTGTAATCTTCAAAGTCTGTTGTCGCGCCTTTGTTATCTTCAAAGTCAGTTGTCTCGTCTTTGTAATCTTCAAAGTCAGTTGTCTCGTCTTTGTAATCTTCAAAGTCTGTTGTCGCGCCTTTGTAATCTTCAAAGTCAGTTGTCTCGTCTTTGTAATCTTCAAAGTCAGTTGTCTCGTCTTTGTAATCTTCAAAGTCTGTTGTCGTGCCTTTGTAATCTTCAAAGTCTGTTGTCGCGCCTTTGTAATCTTCAAAGGACAGATTGTTGTTTACTTGTGACTAATCAAACTGCCCTGAGCTGCTTTCCCTCAATTTTGCAATGACATATTCCAGATTTACACAGAGCGATTTAGGTGAGGGAATTCCCTGAATACTGTGGATGCTGTGTCATCTCATGTTTCCAAAATTTGAAAGGGTCAGCATTTAGAATTAAATTCTTGATAAAAGTCGCTTTAAATATTAGACGCAGCACTATGAACATTCAGTTCATGTTTAAGCTTTCATAAACTTATCAATTATAATAGCATTTTCAGTTGAAATTCATGTTCTGGAGAATTTTAAGATTCTTTTTGCAGGCAAGGTAATTTATAGATAGTTTTGCCATTTTGTGTGCAAATATATACTGGTATTGTTATATGCAAAAGTTTATCAAGGAGTTATTTTTAAGGAAAGGAGGCATTTATTTTCATTTAGAATGCATATCATTTGATCAAACTAAATATTGATGATGTAAATGAAGTATATTTGATAAAGTTTTTAAACAATTTAATTTATTTATTTGAATAGTAATCGTTTTTGTAGTTTAAGTTACATTTATGCCATAGATCAAATATGATGCATGCTGTCAGGTCTTTTCATACATTAAGTGCATGTATTTTTGGCTGACTCTATATAAAATAATAATAATAATTATATACAATGTTTATATAGTGCTCTATATAATTTGTAAAATTTACACTAAAGCGCTTCACAACGTGTGGATAATAATTTGATACTTATAATGCATAAATAAAGAAGTTATTACAATCTAAGCTCACATGTGATAAAACAAAAATGCATATAAATACATACTAGATAAACAATTGTCAGTATACAAACTGTCTATTAAAGTTGAGACCCTGAAAGACAGACGTGAAAAGGTACGTCTTCAAATGTTTCTTGAATTAGGCCAGAGAATTACTTTTTCTGATAGCAGATGGTAAGCTATTCCATAAAGTGGCTGCATGAAACTCTCCCAAAACATTGGTTTCCATAGGTCACAAAGGTCAAAACTTAAGTACTCTGATAAAAGTATTGTAGTTCAATGCAGTGCAAAGTAGTTTCAAATTTTCCCTCCCCTTTTCTCTCCATCTTTTAAGTAATGATCAGTTTTGAATTTAAATACAAATGAAGATAAAATGACAAAAGAAACTTTTTTTTTCCAATTCATTAATTAAACTCAGCATTTTATTTATCGTTGTAAGTTAAAGGAGTATATACCTGTAGTGGCGTATGAATATGTTCCCATGTTACGTATTGATCAATCACAGCGCCTTTAAAGTTTTTTCCAGCGGCGTGTAATACCATATTTATGACATGGCCATATGACAGTAAAATGGGTCAGTTATATAATGAACTAAATTAAGCTCATTCACCCCTGAAAATTCATTTGAACTCTTCCAATTCCAAGGTTGAAATAGTTCATTATGAAATTTTCGGGGTGAATGAGTAAAATTTTAGTACATGTACATTGTCTAGGGCCATATTACACTCTCCTCAGTAGTTACTGCTTGCTGTCACAGCAATTTTCTGTTGGTGTTATATTTTGACAAGAAATTTTCCTCATTTCCAACATGCCTGCAGTATTATCATTTTATACATTGACAAAAGTTAAGTTTTGTTGAAAATTTACAAAATGTTTGTATATATATCTATTGTTATCCTTGATATCCAGGGCTTATTTTCATTCTCTTCGCACAGGGGTATGTCATAGTAAAATTCAAGGCACGAAAGTGTTCTCACTAAGTTTTGGAATAATTGGTTGACTTCGAAAGAATAGCTGTGTGAATTTTCACATTCTGTAATGTTGACATATATAAAATTCTGAAAAATAGCCGGTTCAAAGTTGTTGAATAACAGGCTACTTTTGCCGGCAAACAGCTTTTAATGAGAACCCTGGAAACTATATCTACTTCAAAAAAAACTGTTCTTTATGCTGGAGTGACATGGCTTCATTGCAAGTCGATTTTACTGTTGCGTAGCTCAGGCACTTATAGTAACAAATACATTGGGAGGTCGTCCTTAAATGACCATATTTATCTGCTTATGATAGGACGCAATCTATAAAAATAACACCCAATCGACGTTATTGGACAAACATATTCTTCTGATAAACATAATGGGTGGACACTGATATTATTGACAGGGTGGAACCATCTGATCCTTCGATCGGTATACTGTAAAAGGAGAATTGTTCGCAGTGTGGACATTTTCGCATATTTCGCTGACATTTAAATCTCCGCGAATACATGTATATAATCACACGTGAACATTTTGAACTCCACTCAAACTCTTATGTGGCTAATAGTGTAATAGGTACACAGTGCTAAATAGCATGACTAAAAACGCGAAAATTACCCCACTGTGAACAATTTAGAGGCTGAATAAGCGAAAAATTCCATGTGCAAAAATATTGGCTATAACAGTATCATGACATATCACGGGTGCGAAATGAAAGTGAGGTTTATCCCTGGTGTATCAAGGATGAGCTATTGTAAGCATCTAGATTGTATATATATTATATATGTATATCATTTTCTTCATTAGTTTGTTGTTTATGAAGTGGACTAGTATATGCGGTCATGAATATTTAGGTTAACAATGAAAGTCAGTCTTAATACTTTAAATTAAAGATTATAACGTTTTGAATGACTAACCATCTTAATTTATGATACGTAAGAAAACTAATGCTAATATATGACTTGATATTAGGTTTGGAAAGATTTTTGTCATAAAACAGAACATTTCGGATTTCATGTATCAAGTTTTTATTGTATATATCTTTATTGATACTATTAAAGTTACACAACAATAAAGGTAGATGAAAATAATTGAGTTTTTCATGTGTTGAGTAATATTATACTTAACCATCTGAAGATGATATTGATGGGTTATTCAAGTCGGCCTTCATCTGTTGTCCGTCTTTAAACAATTCTAGCTTTCGCTGTTTCTCAGAAAATACCAAGGGTATTCTCACATTTCCTATGCGGTTCCCCGTGGATTATTTTTAGCTCACCTGGACATCTGTTTCAAATCGCTACTAGTCATGATTGGATTTTGACCAAATTTGGTCAGAAACATCCTTAGGGAAAGGGGAACAGATTTTGTATAAATGGTGACTCTGACCCCTAAGGGGCCAGAGGGGCGGGGCCCAATAAGGGAAATAGAGGTTATTCCTTTCAATCGTGATTAGTCATAAAGTTATGAATGGATTTGGCCTAAATTTGGTCAGAAGCATCCTTTGGGGAAGGGAAACAGATTTTGCATAAATGGTCAATTTAATTAAAATACAGATCCTTGTTCTCGCTCCGTTTTACAAGGATCTGACAACACCCCATAAGAGGTCACGTCCAGATGACCTTTGTCGCCTCTATACTTAACACTAAAATAATTTTCCAACGACCGGTCATCTTGCTGCAAGCCATTTCGTCACATTATTCCGCATGAACTTTTTGGTGACGGAATGACTAAACAGAAAAATGTGTTTATGCAAGCTTTGTCGCCTCAAAATTTCACTGCCAGGAGTAATTTGATTGGCTAATGCGAAAGGTCATCGGGACATGACCCTCTATGGGATTATCTCAGATCTTAACGCAGCAGAGAGAAGTTAACGGAACAGCGCGGAGATCAAGATATGATTTTAATCAGATTGCATAAATCGTGACCCTGATCCCTAAGAAGTCAGAGGGGCGGGGCTCAAAAGGGGAAACAGAGGTAATTCCTTTAAATCTCTTCTAGTCATAAAGTTATGAATGAATTTGAACCAAAATTGGTCAGAAACATCTTTGGGGGAAGGGGAACAGATTTTGCATAAATGGTTACTCTGTCCCCCAAGGGGCCAGAGGGGCGGGGCCCAATAAAGGAAAAAGAAGTAATTGCTTTCAATCTTTACTAGTCATAAAGTTATGAATGGACTTGAACCAAATTTAGTCAGAAACATCCTTAGGGGAAGGGAAACAGATTTTGCATAAATGGTAATTCTGACCCCCAAGAGGCCTGAGGGGCGGGGCCAAATAGGGGAAATAGAGGTAATTCCTAGATTCCTATGAATTGACTTGGACCAAATTTGGTCAGAAATATCCTTTGGGGAAGGGAAACAGATTTTACATAAATGGTGACCCTGACCCCTAAGGGCCTGAGGAGCGTGGCCCAATAGGGAAAATAGAGGTAATTCCTTTAAATCTCTTCTTGTCATAAAGTTATGAATGGATTTAAACCAAATTTGGTCAGAAAAATCCTTGGGGGAAAGGGAACAGATTTTGCATAAATGGTAACTCTTGTCTCTCAAGGGGCCAGAGGGGCGGGGCCATAAATGGTTACTCTGTCCCTCAAGGGGCCAGAGGGACGGGGCCCAATGTGGGAAATAGAGTTCTTCTGAAATATCATCGGGCGTAGAGACCTTATATTTGACTGGTAGCTTCCTTGGATGAAGCTGAATAAAGTTTTCAAATAAACTACCTTGATCCATATTTAAGGTCACAGGGGTCAAATCTATTATTAGGTGACCTGGCCCGAAGGGCCTAGTGAGCTTATGTTATGGTGCTGCGTCCGTCTGTCAACTTTTTCCTTTAAAGGACTTCTTCTAAAATACTGAAAGGCCCAGTGACATGAAATTTGGCTGGTAGATTTCTTGGAAGAAGCTGAACAAACTTTGCGAAAAAAAATCACTTTGACCTAATTTCAAAGTCACAGGGGTCAAAAATATCGAAACCTTCAAACAACTTCTTCTAAAATACCACCAGGCATAGAGACTTCATATTTGACCGGAGGCTTTCGTGGATGAAGCCAAAGAAAGTTTGCGAAAAGAAATGACCTTGACCAATATTGAAGGTCACAGTGAGGTTAAATCTATTTTAACCTTTAAATGACTTCTTCTGAAATACCAAAAGCCCTAGAAGCATGATATTTGGCTGAAATGTTCCTTGGATGAAGCTCGACAAAGTTTGCGAAAAGAAATAACCTTGACCTAAATTCAAGGTCACAGGGGTCAAATCTGTTAAAACCCTCAAAAGATTTCTTCTAAAATACCAAAAGCTCTAGAAGCATGATATTTGGCTGAAATGTTCCTTGGATGAAGCCAGACAAAGTTTGCGAAAAGAAATGACCTTGACCTATATTCAAGGTCACAGGGATCAAATCTGTTTAAACCTTCAAACAACTTCTTCTGAAATACCAAAAGCCCTAGAAGCTTGATATTTGGCTGACAAGTTCCTTGGATGAAGCCCGACAAAGTTTGCGAAAAGAAATAACCTTGACCTAAATTCAAGGTCACAAGGGTCAAATATGTTAAAACCCTCAAAAGACTTCTTCTAAAATACCAAAAGCCCTAGAAGCACGATATTTGGCTGAAATGTTCCTTGGATGAAGCCCGACAAAGTTTGCGAAAAGAAATGACCTTGACCTGTATTCAAGGCCACAGGGTCAAATCTGTTTAAACCTTCAAACAACTTCTTCTGAAATACCAAACGCCCTAGAAGCATGGTATTTGGCTGAAATGTTCCTTGGATGAAGCCCGACAAAGTTTGCAAAAAGAAATGACCTTGACCTATATTCAAGGTCACAGGAGTTAAATCTGTTAAAACCTTCAAAGGACTTCTTCTGAAATACCAAAAGCCCTAGTAGCATGATATTTGGCTGAAATGTTCCTTGGATGAAGCCCGACAAAGTTTGCGAAAAGAAATGACCTTGACCTATATTCAAGGTCACAGGGGTCAAATATGTTAAAACATTCAAACGACTTCTTCTGAAGTAACAAAAGCCCCAGAAGCATGATATGTGGCTGAAAGGTTTCTTGGATGAAGCCCGACAAGGTTTGCATAAAGAAATGACCTTGATCTTTATTCAAGGTCACAGGGGTCAAATCTGTTAAAACCTTTAAACGACTTATCCTGAAGTACCAAAATACCATCGGGCGTAGAGACCTTATATTTGACTGCTAGTTTCCTTGGATGAAGCTGAATAAAGTTTTCGAAAAAACTACCTTGATCCATATTTAAGGTCACAGGGGTCAAATCTATTATCAGCTCACCTGGCCCGACTGGCCAAGTGAACTTATGTGATGGTGCAGCGTCCGTCGTCCGTCATGCGTCCGTCAACTTTTTCCTTTAAAGGACTTCTTCTAAAATACTTAAAGGCCCAGTGACATGAAATTTGGCTGGTAGATTTCTTGGAAGAAGCTGAACAAACTTTGCGAAAAAAAATCACTTTGACCTAATTTCAAAGTCACAGGGGTCAAAAATATCGAAACCTTCAAACAACTTCTTCTAAAATACCACCAGGCATAGAGACTTCATATTTGACCGGAGGCTTTCGTGGATGAAGCCAAAGAAAGTTTGTGAAAAGAAATGACCTTGACCAATATTGAAGGTCACAGTGAGGTTAAATCTATTTTAACCTTTAAATGACTTCTTCTGAAATACCAAAAGCCCTAGAAGCATGATATTTGGCTGAAATGTTCCTTGGATGAAGCTCGACAAAGTTTGCGAAAAGAAATAACCTTGACCTAAATTCAAGGTCACAGGGGTCAAATCTGTTAAAACCCTCAAAAGATTTCTTCTAAAATACCAAAAGCCCTAGAAGCATGATATTTGGCTGAAATGTTCCTTGGATGAAGCCAGACAAAGTTTGCGAAAAGAAATGACCTTGACCTATATTCAAGGTCACAGGGATCAAATCTGTTTAAACCTTCAAACAACTTCTTCTGAAATACCAAAAGCCCTAGAAGCTTGATATTTGGCTGACAGGTTCCTTGGATGAAGCCCGACAAAGTTTGCGAAAAGAAATGACCTTGACCTGTATTCAAGGCCACAGGGTCAATTCTGTTTAAACCTTCAAACAACTTCTTCTGAAATACCAAACGCCCTAGAAGCATGGTGTTTGGCTGAAATGTTCCTTGGATGAAGCCCGACAAAGTTTGCAAAAAGAAATGACCTTGACCTATATTCAAGGTCACAGGAGTTAAATCTGTAAAAACCTTCAAAGGACTTCTCCTGAAATACCAAAAGCCCTAGTAGCATGATATTTGGCTTAAATGTTCCTTGGATGAAGCCCGACAAAGTTTGCGAAAAGAAATGACCTTGACCTATATTCAAGGTCACAGGGGTCAAATCTGTTAAAACATTCAAACGACTTCTTCTGAAGTAACAAAAGCCCCAGAAGCATGATATGTGGCTGAAAGGTTTCTTGGATGAAGCCCGACAAGGTTTGCATAAAGAAATGACCTTGATCTTTATTAAAAGTCACAGGGGTCAAATCTGTTAAAACCTTTAAACGACTTATCCTGAAGTACCAAAATACCATCGGGCGTAGAGACCTTATATTTGACTGCTAGTTTCCTTGGATGAAGCTGAATAAAGTTTTCGAAAAAACTACCTTGATCCATATTTAAGGTCACAGGGGTCAAATCTATTATCAGCTCACTTGGCCGAAGGGCCTAGTGAGCTTATGTGATGGTGCAGCGTCCGTCGTCCGTCATGCGTCCGTCAACTTTTTCCTTTAAAGGACTTCTTCTAAAATACTGAAAGGCCCAGTGGCATGAAATTTGGCTGGTAGATTTCTTGGAAGAAGCTGAACAAACTTTGCGGAAAAAAATCACTTTGACCTAATTTCAAAGTCACGGGGGTCAAAAATATCGAAACCTTCAAACAACTTCTTCTAAAATACCACCAGGCATAGAGACTTCATATTTGACCGGAGGCTTTCGTGGAAGAAGCCAAAGAAAGTTTGAAAAAGAAATGACCTTGACCAATATTGAAGGTCACAGTGAGGTTAAATCTATTTTAACCTTTAAATGACTTCTTCTGAAATACCAAAAGCCCTAGAAGCATGATATTTGGCTGAAATGTTCCTTGGATGAAGCTCGACAAAGTTTGCGAAAAGAAATAACCTTGACCTAAATTCAAGGTCACAGGGGTCAAATCTGTTAAAACCCTCAAAAGATTTCTTCTAAAATACCAAAAGCCCTAGAAGCATGATATTTGGCTGAAATGTTCCTTGGATGAAGCCAGACAAAGTTTGCGAAAAGAAATGACCTTGACCTATATTCAAGGTCACAGGGATCAAATCTGTTTAAACCTTCAAACAACTTCTTCTGAAATACCAAAAGCCCTAGAAGCTTGATATTTGGCTGACAGGTTCCTTGGATGAAGCCCGACAAAGTTTGCGAAAAGAAATGACCTTGACCTGTATTCAAGGCCACAGGGTCAAATCTGTTAAAAACTTTAAACAACTTCTTCTGAAATTCCAAAAGCCCTAGAAGCATGGTATTTGGCTGAAATGTTCCTTGGATGAAGCCCGACAAAGTTTGCAAAAAGAAATGACCTTGACCTATATTCAAGGTCACAGGAGTTAAATCTGTTAAAACCTTCAAAGGACTTCTCCTGAAATACCAAAAGCCCTAGTAGCATGATATTTGGCTTAAATGTTCCTTGGATGAAGCCCGACAAAGTTTGCGAAAAGAAATGACCTTGACCTATATTCAAGGTCACAGGGGTCAAATCTGTTAAAACATTCAAACGACTTCTTCTGAAGTAACAAAAGCCCCAGAAGCATGATATGTGGCTGAAAGGTTTCTTGGATGAAGCCCGACAAGGTTTGCATAAAGAAATGACCTTGATCTTTATTAAAAGTCACAGGGGTCAAATCTGTTAAAACCTTTAAACGACTTATCCTGAAGTACCAAAATACCATCGGGCGTAGAGACCTTATATTTGACTGCTAGTTTCCTTGGATGAAGCTGAATAAAGTTTTCGAAAAAACTACCTTGATCCATATTTAAGGTCACAGGGGTCAAATCTATTATCAGCTCACTTGGCCGAAGGGCCTAGTGAGCTTATGTGATGGTGCAGCGTCCGTCGTCCGTCATGCGTCCGTCAACTTTTTCCTTTAAAGGACTTCTTCTAAAATACTGAAAGGCCCAGTGACATGAAATTTGGCTGGTAGATTTCTTGGAAGAAGCTGAACAAACTTTGCGGAAAAAAATCACTTTGACCTAATTTCAAAGTCACGGGGGTCAAAAATATCGAAACCTTCAAACAACTTCTTCTAAAATACCACCAGGCATAGAGACTTCATATTTGACCGGAGGCTTTCGTGGAAGAAGCCAAAGAAAGTTTGAAAAAGAAATGACCTTGACCAATATTGAAGGTCACAGTGAGGTTAAATCTATTTTAACCTTTAAATGACTTCTTCTGAAATACCAAAAGCCCTAGAAGCATGATATTTGGCTGAAATGTTCCTTGGATGAAGCTCGACAAAGTTTGCGAAAAGAAATAACCTTGACCTAAATTCAAGGTCACAGGGGTCAAATCTGTTAAAACCCTCAAAAGATTTCTTCTAAAATACCAAAAGCCCTAGAAGCATGATATTTGGCTGAAATGTTCCTTGGATGAAGCCAGACAAAGTTTGCGAAAAGAAATGACCTTGACCTATATTCAAGGTCACAGGGATCAAATCTGTTTAAACCTTCAAACAACTTCTTCTGAAATACCAAAAGCCCTAGAAGCTTGATATTTGGCTGACAGGTTCCTTGGATGAAGCCCGACAAAGTTTGCGAAAAGAAATGACCTTGACCTGTATTCAAGGCCACAGGGTCAAATCTGTTAAAAACTTTAAACAACTTCTTCTGAAATTCCAAAAGCCCTAGAAGCATGGTATTTGGCTGAAATGTTCCTTGGATGAAGCCCGACAAAGTTTGCAAAAAGAAATGACCTTGACCTATATTCAAGGTCACAGGAGTTAAATCTGTTAAAACCTTCAAAGGACTTCTCCTGAAATACCAAAAGCCCTAGTAGCATGATATTTGGCTTAAATGTTCCTTGGATGAAGCCCAACAAAGTTTGCGAAAAGAAATGACCTTGACCTATATTCAAGGTCACAGGGGTCAAATCTGTTAAAACATTCAAACGACTTCTTCTGAAGTAACAAAAGCCCCAGAAGCATGATATGTGGCTGAAAGGTTTCTTGGATGAAGCCCGACAAGGTTTGCGAAAAGAAATAACCTTGACCTAAATTCAAGGTCACAGGGGTCAAATCTGTTAAAACCCTCAAAAGATTTCTTCTAAAATACCAAAAGCCCTAGAAGCATGATATTTGGCTGAAATGTTCCTTGGAGGAAGCCAGACAAAGTTTGCGAAAAGAAATGACCTTGACCTATATTCAAGGTCACAGGGATCAAATCTGTTTAAACCTTCAAACAACTTCTTCTGAAATACCAAAAGCCCTAGAAGCTTGATATTTGGCTGACAGGTTCCTTGGATGAAGCCCGACAAAGTTTGCGAAAAGAAATGACCTTGACCTGTATTCAAGGCCACAGGGTCAAATCTGTTAAAACCTTTAAACAACTTCTTCTGAAATTCCAAAAGCCCTAGAAGCATGGTATTTGGCTGAAATGTTCCTTGGATGAAGCCCGACAAAGTTTGCGAAAAGAAATGACCTTGACCTATATTCAAGGTCACAAGGGTCAAGTCTTTGAAAATCTTTAAACGACTTCTTCTGAAATACCAAAAGCTCTAGAAGCATGGTATTTGGCTGAAATGTTCCTTGGATGAAGCCCGACAAAGTTTGCGAAAAGAAATGACCTTGACCTGTATTCAAGGCCACAGGGTCAATTCTGTTTAAACCTTCAAACAACTTCTTCTGAAATACCAAACGCCCTAGAAGCATGGTATTTGGCTGAAATGTTCCTTGGATGAAGCCCGACAAAGTTTGCAAAAAGAAATGACCTTGACCTATATTCAAGGTCACAGGAGTTAAATCTGTAAAAACCTTCAAAGGACTTCTCCTGAAATACCAAAAGCCCTAGTAGCATGATATTTGGCTTAAATGTTCCTTGGATGAAGCCCGACAAAGTTTGCGAAAAGAAATGACCTTGACCTATATTCAAGGTCACAGGGGTCAAATCTGTTAAAACATTCAAACGACTTCTTCTGAAGTAACAAAAGCCCCAGAAGCATGATATGTGGCTGAAAGGTTTCTTGGATGAAGCCCGACAAGGTTTGCATAAAGAAATGACCTTGATCTTTATTAAAAGTCACAGGGGTCAAATCTGTTAAAACCTTTAAACGACTTATCCTGAAGTACCAAAATACCATCGGGCGTAGAGACCTTATATTTGACTGCTAGTTTCCTTGGATGAAGCTGAATAAAGTTTTCGAAAAAACTACCTTGATCCATATTTAAGGTCACAGGGGTCAAATCTATTATCAGCTCACTTGGCCGAAGGGCCTAGTGAGCTTATGTGATGGTGCAGCGTCCGTCGTCCGTCATGCGTCCGTCAACTTTTTCCTTTAAAGGACTTCTTCTAAAATACTGAAAGGCCCAGTGACATGAAATTTGGCTGGTAGATTTCTTGGAAGAAGCTGAACAAACTTTGCGGAAAAAAATCACTTTGACCTAATTTCAAAGTCACGGGGGTCAAAAATATCGAAACCTTCAAACAACTTCTTCTAAAATACCACCAGGCATAGAGACTTCATATTTGACCGGAGGCTTTCGTGGAAGAAGCCAAAGAAAGTTTGAAAAAGAAATGACCTTGACCAATATTGAAGGTCACAGTGAGGTTAAATCTATTTTAACCTTTAAATGACTTCTTCTGAAATACCAAAAGCCCTAGAAGCATGATATTTAGCTGAAATGTTCCTTGGATGAAGCTCGACAAAGTTTGCGAAAAGAAATAACCTTGACCTAAATTCAAGGTCACAGGGGTCAAATCTGTTAAAACCCTCAAAAGATTTCTTCTAAAATACCAAAAGCCCTAGAAGCATGATATTTGTCTGAAATGTTCCTTGGATGAAGCCAGACAAAGTTTGCGAAAAGAAATGACCTTGACCTATATTCAAGGTCACAGGGATCAAATCTGTTTAAACCTTCAAACAACTTCTTCTGAAATACCAAAAGCCCTAGAAGCTTGATATTTGGCTGACAGGTTCCTTGGATGAAGCCCGACAAAGTTTGCGAAAAGAAATGACCTTGACCTGTATTCAAGGCCACAGGGTCAAATCTGTTAAAAACTTTAAACAACTTCTTCTGAAATTCCAAAAGCCCTAGAAGCATGGTATTTGGCTGAAATGTTCCTTGGATGAAGCCCGACAAAGTTTGCAAAAAGAAATGACCTTGACCTATATTCAAGGTCACAGGAGTTAAATCTGTTAAAACCTTCAAAGGACTTCTCCTGAAATACCAAAAGCCCTAGTAGCATGATATTTGGCTTAAATGTTCCTTGGATGAAGCCCGACAAAGTTTGCGAAAAGAAATGACCTTGACCTATATTCAAGGTCACAGGGGTCAAATCTGTTAAAACATTCAAACGACTTCTTCTGAAGTAACAAAAGCCCCAGAAGCATGATATGTGGCTGAAAGGTTTCTTGGATGAAGCCCGACAAGGTTTGCATAAAGAAATGACCTTGATCTTTATTAAAAGTCACAGGGGTCAAATCTGTTAAAACCTTTAAACGACTTATCCTGAAGTACCAAAATACCATCGGGCGTAGAGACCTTATATTTGACTGCTAGTTTCCTTGGATGAAGCTGAATAAAGTTTTCGAAAAAACTACCTTGATCCATATTTAAGGTCACAGGGGTCAAATCTATTATCAGCTCACTTGGCCGAAGGGCCTAGTGAGCTTATGTGATGGTGCAGCGTCCGTCGTCCGTCATGCGTCCGTCAACTTTTTCCTTTAAAGGACTTCTTCTAAAATACTGAAAGGCCCAGTGACATGAAATTTGGCTGGTAGATTTCTTGGAAGAAGCTGAACAAACTTTGCGGAAAAAAATCACTTTGACCTAATTTCAAAGTCACGGGGGTCAAAAATATCGAAACCTTCAAACAACTTCTTCTAAAATACCACCAGGCATAGAGACTTCATATTTGACCGGAGGCTTTCGTGGAAGAAGCCAAAGAAAGTTTGAAAAAGAAATGACCTTGACCAATATTGAAGGTCACAGTGAGGTTAAATCTATTTTAACCTTTAAATGACTTCTTCTGAAATACCAAAAGCCCTAGAAGCATGATATTTGGCTGAAATGTTCCTTGGATGAAGCTCGACAAAGTTTGCGAAAAGAAATAACCTTGACCTAAATTCAAGGTCACAGGGGTCAAATCTGTTAAAACCCTCAAAAGATTTCTTCTAAAATACCAAAAGCCCTAGAAGCATGATATTTGTCTGAAATGTTCCTTGGATGAAGCCAGACAAAGTTTGCGAAAAGAAATGACCTTGACCTATATTCAAGGTCACAGGGATCAAATCTGTTTAAACCTTCAAACAACTTCTTCTGAAATACCAAAAGCCCTAGAAGCTTGATATTTGGCTGACAGGTTCCTTGGATGAAGCCCGACAAAGTTTGCGAAAAGAAATGACCTTGACCTGTATTCAAGGCCACAGGGTCAAATCTGTTAAAAACTTTAAACAACTTCTTCTGAAATTCCAAAAGCCCTAGAAGCATGGTATTTGGCTGAAATGTTCCTTGGATGAAGCCCGACAAAGTTTGCAAAAAGAAATGACCTTGACCTATATTCAAGGTCACAGGAGTTAAATCTGTTAAAACCTTCAAAGGACTTCTTCTGAAGTAGCAAAAGCCCCAGAAGCATGATATGTGGCTGAAAGGTTTCTTGGATGTAGCCCGACAAGGTTTGCGAAAAGAAATAACCTTGACCTAAATTCAAGGTCACAGGGGTCAAATCTGTTAAAACCCTCAAAAGATTTCTTCTAAAATACCAAAAGCCCTAGAAGCATGATATTTGGCTGAAATGTTCCTTGGATGAAGCCAGACAAAGTTTTCGAAAAGAAATGACCTTGACCTATATTCAAGGTCACAGGGATCAAATCTGTTTAAACCTTCAAACAACTTCTTCTGAAATACCAAAAGCCCTAGAAGCTTCATATTTGGCTGACAGGTTCCTTGGATGAAGCCCGACAAAGTTTGCGAAAAGAAATGACCTTGACCTGTATTCAAGGCCACAGGGTCAAATCTGTTAAAACCTTTAAACAACTTCTTCTGAAATTCCAAAAGCCCTAGAAGCATGGTATTTGGCTGAAATGTTCCTTGGATGAAGCCCGACAAAGTTTGCGAAAAGAAATGACCTTGACCTATATTCAAGGTCACAAGGGTCAAGTCTTTGAAAATCTTTAAACGACTTCTTCTGAAATACCAAAATCCCTAAAAGCATGATATTTGGCTGAAAGGTTCCTTGTATGAAGCTTGACAAACTTTGGGAAGGAAAATGAGATTGACCCATATTAAACCTTCAAACAACTTCCTCTGAAATACCAAAAGGCCTAGAGATATGCTATTTGGCTAGTAGCTTCCTTTGAAGGGTCCAAACAAAATTTGCAAATGAAAATGACATTTCTTACAAGGTCACAGAGCAAAATATGTTTTAAAATTAACATGTTGCTCTGAATGTCTTTCAGAAATACATTTTAGGCGACCTTAGGGTTACAAATCAGATGTTAATTCCAGGTGAGCGATGCAGTCCCATTCGGCCTCTTGTTGCTATAACAATGTGAGACAGGCATGTGCCCAACTTCAATTTTTACATTTCAATTTGCATTGAAAACCATTTCTGAAGAACTGAAAGTGGAAGAGTCCAATCTAACTGACTTGTAACTTCTTGGTTATGTGTACAACAAAGTTTGAGAACGAAAATGACCTTGACTTACTTTCAAAGTCAGCTGAGTCAAACAAATGTTCCCCAATAATGGATGCCTTAAGAGTTTGATTTGGAGATGAAAGCTTAGTTTTGAGAGATGCAGGTTGATCAGAACTAAGTTTTATGGTTGCCATCTTTGTCTCATTGAGAAATATTCTGTATCTTTAAGTGATATGAAGAAGTACGTTTTTGAGTATGCTCATTAGTGTGTTTACTTGTGATTGTCAATGATATTCGGTTCTCATTATGAGAACTTAATGTTTACTTGGATGTGACAAAGATTAAAATGGCGGGTGTCGTTGATGAAGCAGGGGACGCTTTCTCTTCTGGAACACATGGTCTTAATCTCTTGTACTTTTACAAAGGTCTCCAGGTAAATATTTCCTTTGTTCATATTTTGACCCTGGTTTAATCGATTTTGAGTTCTGATTATGATTTTGTTAGCGCTTCGATATTCTCCAAATAGTTGTACGAACCTAGTAAATTTGTGAAGGAAAATGGCTTGGCCAAAGTGATCAATGCAACCCCCGGGCCTGTAGTCTCAGAAAGTGCATGAGTGGCCTTTCTAAAGAGAAGTACTTCTTTTGGTCCATGAATAAAATACCACATGCCTTGATGTGGTTTACATTGTATGCTAGAAATGACAGCGCTTCACTCGATTTAATTTGGGACGCAAAGGGCTTACTGTGTCGTTGTCTCTCGTCCAAACAAATATTTCTGAGCAATAACTTTGGTTGCGTTTGGTCTATCAAACTTCATAAAAGTCCTTGCTCTGCAGGTCTTTAAACCAAATATCAAGGTCACTTTTACTATTCATGTAGTGTAATTGAAGCACAAACAAAGTTGTGTTCCCCAATTAAGGTCTCCACGATTATAGTTTATTTAGAAAATGTATATAAATTATTGGGTCTCGTTATTATCCTTTTACTGTTAACCACACAGGAGAAACACCCCCTTCTGTTGAACTCTTTTGTTTTGAGAATAATTAACCCTGGACCAATGGTTGCAGCAGTAATACAGTTGTGGGATCGCACAACGTTACATGATGTGCGGTGGGCGCACGATGGGCGAACGATGTATGCACGATGTGCGAACGATGCGATCCTGGGCGATTATTTCAAACGCACATGTGGGCGCACGATAAACTAACATTGTGCGATGACAATCGTGGTTGATGTAAATTTAGAAATGGTTAAACAATATATACGGTTTCGCGCTAGTTGTGTAAACATATTTCTATATTTTAACTATTAACATTAGCTGATAGTTCTATCTATATATTTCTTAACATTAGTTATAGTCTTTCTGTAATTTTTGAAACAAACCAAATAGACACATGTAAACTTTCAACACATATTGACAAGTTCTCATTCATGTAAATATTGCCTTTTTACCAAGTTATACACTGCATCTGTACATGGACAATATATGAAGATGTCTCTGGCCCGGGGCACTTACAACACTCGCCTAGGTGTGAAAACACAGGTAAAGTGGTGGGGAGGGGAGGGGGTTTTCAAATAACTAATTATAAGAGTCCAGTTTGTTTTCATAACGGTCGCTCGGTAATGGCTGTCGTATCGTATCGCCGCACGCAGGACAGGTAAAACTCTGGCATGTTATTTACCTATTCTGTTACCTGGTAGCTAAACCCGCACTTGGCTGTCTCATGGTCACTGTAATTGTAATAGGTGGTCCCTTGGTGTGCGTGTGCGGGTCCGGTCCAGAGAGGGTTTGGTGTCAGCTTTACACGTCACTCCGTGAATCCGTTTCGTGATCGTATAGTTTTTAAAGGTCGAATAATAATCGGAGTCGACGACTGGACCTGCAATCCTCTCTAGACCTCGTGTTCCACGTTCCCACACACACACACACAGGTTACAGGTTACAGGCCTGTTTCACTACAGGTTCGAACGCTGGATGTAGCGGAAGTACTAGCAATCGATTCAATAACTCAACAAAGTGTTTCAATAAACAACTAACTATTTATTTACAAGACACAAGTATTAATGAAGAATATAAATGTATAACAATATAAACACGGAAGATCATAACATTA
Source organism: Mimachlamys varia (assembly GCA_947623455.1). Taxonomy (NCBI): domain Eukaryota; kingdom Metazoa; phylum Mollusca; class Bivalvia; order Pectinida; family Pectinidae; genus Mimachlamys; species Mimachlamys varia. The sequence goes on from OX392544.1 coordinate 27,382,411, forward strand.
GTATCGCACAATGATAGCTAATGTTAAGTAACTCAATTCCTATGTCACACGTACGGCCCTTATGCTAACCAACAGTAACACTGATACCCGAAGCTACAATCGATTCCCTCTAGATACCTATAGGTCTATTAGCGAACCACTATGTATTATCGCCTAAGCCCGGAGCCCCTGACTAACATAATCTGTAGTTCCTATATAGCACCCTATACTACTGAATCCAAGGAACGATAACTCCACGTAGCACTAGATAGGTATCGGCACTGTTCACAGCACCTGGCCTATGTTGCGCGGTTTACCGCACATGAAGTTGGCAAGGTTTACCTCACCTGGAGAAGCGGGTCGGTTCACCGACCCTGTCAAGACACTGATCTCTGCTCGGACCAGCCGTTATATACCCCTGTTCCCCCTCCCCAAAATAGCCTCAAAGACGAGTGTTAAAACTGTTAATCTCTAACCCAGTTTCACCATCTAAAAGCATGTGAGGGAGAAGCGGTAACCCATTCCTGTTATTACTACCAACCACTTCCGGTCGTCTCAAAAGTGTAAACACACAGATTTCAGCACCGGTATCGTAGCAGCTAATCAGCCCTACTCTAAGTTGTGATGAATAACATGGAAAGTAACAGATCCTTATCTGTACATCATAAACAATAATTATACTTAAACAAAGTAATACAAACATGAGAAGTCTAAACCCTAACTTCTCACACTCCTCCCCCCTAAGATCAAAGTAACATTTTTTTTCAATAAATTTACTTTGTCAAATAACAATCTAAACAAATAACCCCGTTATTATAGCTCTAGACTGCTAGGGTAATCCTACACAAGCTAGGCTACATATCAACTAAGCCTACCTGTTTCGTGTAACTTTCCAACATATATGCACACAACACAATATAGCATCACATATATCCATATTTTGGATGCAGTAATTTATCCAAGTTCAAAACTTTGTGCCACGTGCAACAAAAGTTCACAAAATTTCTGCTGTTCACAAAAGTTCCGTTAGTCCGCTTCAAGTATGGCACGCGCGAAACACTTATTAACCACATGCGTTTAACTATAGACATTATAAGTCCACAAGTTATTATAGGCATAAAGCGTAACAGTCTTTCAGGACACTGAATTATCCTTATGTCCAATTTGTGGTATGGTTCCTCTTCCCCTCTGTCTGGTCGTCGGTTGGGAGCGTATGGAGCTCCCCTATAATCCCGTCGGCTCTCTGTCCCTGGTTGGACCATCGGATTGGGCCTGGACACTCTTCTTGAGCATTACGGATATGGAACTCGGCGAAACTGTTAACAATTCCTTAAGATCCAAATCCGTGCTCACAGCAAGGTACAGCTCCCCCACTGCCTTCCAAAACTGGACAGTGGTAAACCAATCATTCCTACCTAACACATTTAATACTGACAACTGTTTACAGCTGCTCGGATTGTTACAGACACCCCCACCTATCCTGGTGTTGTATCATCTATTTTCCAATAAACCATATAACCTATATCCTATACTACATATGTACACATCTAGCTACCTGCTTCACGTACACATTTAGCCTAGCTACGGAGGAAACCAATCCGTTGGTTTACACATAGCCACACGACCTGTCTGACAGTACAGCTTTCTGTATAGCAGTGTCGCCAGATTTGAACCAGATGGTGTATACTTATCAGTATAGCCTTTAAGTAGCACATGAACTAATTGATCAGAACTAATCATGCCAACCATAGCCATTGCAACCATCACTATCATCATACCTATCAAAAATTTGCTCGATGTAGCGGCATTTGTAACTGAATAGTGCTTCTCATATGATCCGTTTTTCAAAACAACAACTTCATTAAAATTGCTCATCGAAGATCTATCTCCCTCAGTAATGTTCTTATCATCAGCACTATTCCCTACCTCTGGTTTAACTCTGGCGGGATGGTCATTATCAACAATATCATCTGTCTCGGTACATTCCTGACCTATGACCTCAGTCACGGTATCTACAGTATTAATGACCGACTCTGGATTAGGCCTAGACATACATAATGACTTCATTGTATCTTGACCAGCTGGAATGTTGGCTGAAACTTCAGTCTTTCTGAATACAGACTCTAACTTGGCTACCCTTTCTTCCCTTTCCTGGAGAGTACTGAGCCTAACACAATCTCTTACGTAATGTCCTACTTCTTTACAGAAATAACAAGCAACAGATTTTGTTGTTTTCTGAACTAAACCTTTTCTATGCTCGTTTTTACTACTAGAAAAATTACTTATCCTTTCATCAATAAGTTGGGTTATTGTCTCTAGTGTCAATCGCTTTCCGTTCTCATTAAACTTAGCACTAGCTGATTGTAAAGGACAAACTTTCGCTGAATCGTAGCTATGTTTTCTAGATGTACTATCTAACACTGCTTCAAACTCCACCGCTGAAGATATAGCTTCGTCTAAGGTTTGAGGATGACTGAAGGTAACTTTCTTCCTCATCTCAAAACGTCTTAGCCCACTGATGAATTGATCAACTACCTGAGCCTCTAGATAGGAATAAGGTAACTCTGGGTAAGCTAACAATGCTATTCTCTTTAAGGTAAAACCAAACTCAACTACTGATTCCTCTTTTCTCTGACACCTATTTCTAAACTCGAACCTATGAGCCACACTTCTCTCCTTAGGGTTAAACCTTTGTGTCAATGAGTTCTTCACAGCCTGGTAGTCCGACAGCTGTCCACTAGTGAAACTACTCAAAAGTTTCTGAGCGGTTCCTCTTAGACTCATGCTTAACTGTTGAGCTTTCTCGGTTTCCGTCCAACCATTCCATGATGAAACTTGCTCGAAATGGACAATGTAATCCTGCCAGTCGCTGCTTGACCCGTCAAATGTATCTGGCTGTTTTTCCCTACGAGAAACCCTACTCCGACCTGAACATCTCTTCCTCTGAGAAGCATTGTTAGGTGCAAGTGAGGTAGTTACTACCCCTGGCACCTGCCCATCTCCAGAAGACATCCATGTAGGCAAAGGTGAGGTAGTTACTACCCCTGATGCCTTTGGTCTATCTCCGGGAGACGAACATCTAACATATACCTTATCATCCTTTGTATCTCCCTTGTACATATCTAAAAGTTGTTCCTATTCCTTAGCTCCATAATCTCACAATCCCAATTAACTTAAAACTTGTTAATGCATTGAACTCTAGAACTAGTAGACAGTCTATTGTTAGAGGCCTTGAAATTCTTTCAATAGAGTATCTACAACGTCACTAATACAAATTAAAAGCAATTGAATTTGTATACAAAATACAATTAATATAGTTTCCTAAATCAACAAAGTGATCATGAATCATGCATCAGTACTTACACGACTACATCCTGGTCGAGGCACCATTCTGTAATAGGTGGTCCCTCGGTGTGCGTGTGCGGGTCCGGTCCAGAGAGGGTTTGGTGTCAGCTTTACATGTCACTCCGTGAATCCGTTTCGTGATCGTATAGTTTTTAAAGGTCGAATAATAATCGGAGTCGACGACTGGACCTGCAATCCTCTCTAGACCTCGTGTTCCACGTTCCCACACACACACACACAGGTTACAGGTTACAGGCCTGTTTCACTACAGGTTCGAACGCTGGATGTAGCGGAAGTACTAGCAATCGATTCAATAACTCAACAAAGTGTTTCAATAAACAACTAACTATTTATTTACAAGACACAAGTATTAATGAAGAATATAAATGTATAACAATATAAACACGGAAGATCATAACATTAGTATCGCACAATGATAGCTAATGTTAAGTAACTCAATTCCTATGTCACACGTACGGCCCTTATGCTAACCAACAGTAACACTGATACCCGAAGCTACAATCGATTCCCTCTAGATACCTATAGGTCTATTAGCGAACCACTATGTATTATCGCCTAAGCCCGGAGCCCCTGACTAACATAATCTGTAGTTCCTATATAGCACCCTATACTACTGAATCCAAGGAACGATAACTCCACGTAGCACTAGATAGGTATCGGCACTGTTCACAGCACCTGGCCTATGTTGCGCGGTTTACCGCACATGAAGTTGGCAAGGTTTACCTCACCTGGAGAAGCGGGTCGGTTCACCGACCCTGTCAAGACACTGATCTCTGCTCGGACCAGCCGTTATATACCCCTGTTCCCCCTCCCCAAAATAGCCTCAAAGACGAGTGTTAAAACTGTTAATCTCTAACCCAGTTTCACCATCTAAAAGCATGTGAGGGAGAAGCGGTAACCCATTCCTGTTATTACTACCAACCACTTCCGGTCGTCTCAAAAGTGTAAACACACAGATTTCAGCACCGGTATCGTAGCAGCTAATCAGCCCTACTCTAAGTTGTGATGAATAACATGGAAAGTAACAGATCCTTATCTGTACATCATAAACAATAATTATACTTAAACAAAGTAATACAAACATGAGAAGTCTAAACCCTAACTTCTCACACTCCTCCCCCCTAAGATCAAAGTAACATTTTTTTTCAATAAATTTACTTTGTCAAATAACAATCTAAACAAATAACCCCGTTATTATAGCTCTAGACTGCTAGGGTAATCCTACACAAGCTAGGCTACATATCAACTAAGCCTACCTGTTTCGTGTAACTTTCCAACATATATGCACACAACACATTATAGCATCACATATATCCATATTTTGGATGCAGTAATTTATCCAAGTTCAAAACTTTGTGCCACGTGCAACAAAAGTTCACAAAATTTCTGCTGTTCACAAAAGTTCCGTTAGTCCGCTTCAAGTATGGCACGCGCGAAACACTTATTAACCACATGCGTTTAACTATAGACATTATAATTCCACAAGTTATTATAGGCATAAAGCGTAACAGTCTTTCAGGACACTGAATTATCCTTATGTCCAATTTGTGGTATGGTTCCTCTTCCCCTCTGTCTGGTCGTCGGTTGGGAGCGTATGGAGCTCCCCTATAATCCCGTCGGCTCTCTGTCCCTGGTTGGACCATCGGATTGGGCCTGGACACTCTTCTTGAGCATTACGGATATGGAACTCGGCGAAACTGTTAACAATTCCTTAAGATCCAAATCCGTGCTCACAGCAAGGTACAGCTCCCCCACTGCCTTCCAAAACTGGACAGTGGTAAACCAATCATTCCTACCTAACACATTTAATACTGACAACTGTTTACAGCTGCTCGGATTGTTACAGACACCCCCACCTATCCTGGTGTTGTATCATCTATTTTCCAATAAACCATATAACCTATATCCTATACTACATATGTACACATCTAGCTACCTGCTTCACGTACACATTTAGCCTAGCTACGGAGGAAACCAATCCGTTGGTTTACACATAGCCACACGACCTGTCTGACAGTACAGCTTTCTGTATAGCAGTGTCGCCAGATTTGAACCAGATGGTGTATACTTATCAGTATAGCCTTTAAGTAGCACATGAACTAATTGATCAGAACTAATCATGCCAACCATAGCCATTGCAACCATCACTATCATCATACCTATCAAAAATTTGCTCGATGTAGCGGCATTTGTAACTGAATAGTGCTTCTCATATGATCCGTTTTTCAAAACAACAACTTCATTAAAATTGCTCATCGAAGATCTATCTCCCTCAGTAATGTTCTTATCATCAGCACTATTCCCTACCTCTGGTTTAACTCTGGCGGGATGGTCATTATCAACAATATCATCTGTCTCGGTACATTCCTGACCTATGACCTCAGTCACGGTATCTACAGTATTAATGACCGACTCTGGATTAGGCCTAGACATACATAATGACTTCATTGTATCTTGACCAGCTGGAATGTTGGCTGAAACTTCAGTCTTTCTGAATACAGACTCTAACTTGGCTACCCTTTCTTCCCTTTCCTGGAGAGTACTGAGCCTAACACAATCTCTTACGTAATGTCCTACTTCTTTACAGAAATAACAAGCAACAGATTTTGTTGTTTTCTGAACTAAACCTTTTCTATGCTCGTTTTTACTACTAGAAAAATTACTTATCCTTTCATCAATAAGTTGGGTTATTGTCTCTAGTGTCAATCGCTTTCCGTTCTCATTAAACTTAGCACTAGCTGATTGTAAAGGACAAACTTTCGCTGAATCGTAGCTATGTTTTCTAGATGTACTATCTAACACTGCTTCAAACTCCACCGCTGAAGATATAGCTTCGTCTAAGGTTTGAGGATGACTGAAGGTAACTTTCTTCCTCATCTCAAAACGTCTTAGCCCACTGATGAATTGATCAACTACCTGAGCCTCTAGATAGGAATAAGGTAACTCTGGGTAAGCTAACAATGCTATTCTCTTTAAGGTAAAACCAAACTCAACTACTGATTCCTCTTTTCTCTGACACCTATTTCTAAACTCGAACCTATGAGCCACACTTCTCTCCTTAGGGTTAAACCTTTGTGTCAATGAGTTCTTCACAGCCTGGTAGTCCGACAGCTGTCCACTAGTGAAACTACTCAAAAGTTTCTGAGCGGTTCCTCTTAGACTCATGCTTAACTGTTGAGCTTTCTCGGTTTCCGTCCAACCATTCCATGATGAAACTTGCTCGAAATGGACAATGTAATCCTGCCAGTCGCTGCTTGACCCGTCAAATGTATCTGGCTGTTTTTCCCTACGAGAAACCCTACTCCGACCTGAACATCTCTTCCTCTGAGAAGCATTGTTAGGTGCAAGTGAGGTAGTTACTACCCCTGGCACCTGCCCATCTCCAGAAGACATCCATGTAGGCAAAGGTGAGGTAGTTACTACCCCTGATGCCTTTGGTCTATCTCCGGGAGACGAACATCTAACATATACCTTATCATCCTTTGTATCTCCCTTGTACATATCTAAAAGTTGTTCCTATTCCTTAGCTCCATAATCTCACAATCCCAATTAACTTAAAACTTGTTAATGCATTGAACTCTAGAACTAGTAGACAGTCTATTGTTAGAGGCCTTGAAATTCTTTCAATAGAGTATCTACAACGTCACTAATACAAATTAAAAGCAATTGAATTTGTATACAAAATACAATTAATATAGTTTCCTAAATCAACAAAGTGATCATGAATCATGCATCAGTACTTACACGACTACATCCTGGTCGAGGCACCATTCTGTAATAGGTGGTCCCTCGGTGTGCGTGTGCGGGTCCGGTCCAGAGAGGGTTTGGTGTCAGCTTTACATGTCACTCCGTGAATCCGTTTCGTGATCGTATAGTTTTTAAAGGTCGAATAATAATCGGAGTCGACGACTGGACCTGCAATCCTCTCTAGACCTCGTGTTCCACGTTCCCACACACACACACACAGGTTACAGGCCTGTTTCACTACAGGTTCGAACGCTGGATGTAGCGGAAGTACTAGCAATCGATTCAATAACTCAACAAAGTGTTTCAATAAACAACTAACTATTTATTTACAAGACACAAGTATTAATGAAGAATATAAATGTATAACAATATAAACACGGAAGATCATAACATTAGTATCGCACAATGATAGCTAATGTTAAGTAACTCAATTCCTATGTCACACGTACGGCCCTTATGCTAACCAACAGTAACACTGATACCCGAAGCTACAATCGATTCCCTCTAGATACCTATAGGTCTATTAGCGAACCACTATGTATTATCGCCTAAGCCCGGAGCCCCTGACTAACATAATCTGTAGTTCCTATATAGCACCCTATACTACTGAATCCAAGGAACGATAACTCCACGTAGCACTAGATAGGTATCGGCACTGTTCACAGCACCTGGCCTATGTTGCGCGGTTTACCGCACATGAAGTTGGCAAGGTTTACCTCACCTGGAGAAGCGGGTCGGTTCACCGACCCTGTCAAGACACTGATCTCTGCTCGGACCAGCCGTTATATACCCCTGTTCCCCCTCCCCAAAATAGCCTCAAAGACGAGTGTTAAAACTGTTAATCTCTAACCCAGTTTCACCATCTAAAAGCATGTGAGGGAGAAGCGGTAACCCATTCCTGTTATTACTACCAACCACTTCCGGTCGTCTCAAAAGTGTAAACACACAGATTTCAGCACCGGTATCGTAGCAGCTAATCAGCCCTACTCTAAGTTGTGATGAATAACATGGAAAGTAACAGATCCTTATCTGTACATCATAAACAATAATTATACTTAAACAAAGTAATACAAACATGAGAAGTCTAAACCCTAACTTCTCACATAATACTGTTTACTGTATATTGTTAAATTGACATAATCCCAATTGATATGATGCTAATTAAATTTTTTTTTGACAAGAGGGTTCCATATGTGTTTCATTCCGTAATATGTATCGACCAATTGTACCAAATCGTGCGTGTGTGTCTAATCGCACACATAAACGCACGATCTTTAGATAACCCAGTTATGGCCACCATGGGCGAACGATGTGTGCACGATGGATGCACGCACGCAGTTTTCGGTGCGTTGTGCGATACCAAAAATGTATATATGTTTCAATCTGATTAAAATACAGATCCTTATTCTCACTACGTTTTACACGGATCTGACAACATCCCATAAGAGGTCACGTTCAGATGACCTTTGTCGCCTCTTCACTTAACACTTAAATAATTTTAAAATGACCTGTCATCTTGCAGCAAACTGTTTCGTCACATTATTCCACATGGACGTTTTGGTGACGAAATGACTATAAACGGACAAATGCGATTATCCAAGATTTGTCGCCTCCAAATTTCACTGTCAAGATTCTGACAGTAGTAATGTGATTGACTAATGCACAAGGTCATCGGGACATGACCCCCCACGGGATTTTCTCAGATCTTAACGCTGCAGAGAGAAGTTTACTGAACGGCGCGGAGATCAAGAAATGGATTTAATCAGATTGATATAAGTTTTAGTAAAGGAAGCAAACACTTCTCTTGTCAATTAAAGGAGAATACACTGCCAATCTGATTAAAATACAGATCTTTGTTCTCACTCCGTTTTACAAGGATCTGACATAATCCCATAAGAGGTCACGTCCAGATGACCTTTGTCGCCTCTTTACTTAACACTAAAATAATTTTCCAACGACCTGTCATCTTGCAGCAAGCCATTTCGACACATTATTCCGCACGAACTTTTTGGTGACGAAATGACTAAACGGAAAAATGTGTTTATGCAAGCTTTGTCGCCTCAAAATTTCACTGTCAAGATTTTGCCAGTAGTAATTTGATTGGCTAATGCGAAAGGTCATCGGGACATGACCCTCTATTGGATTATCTCAGATCTTAACGCAGCAGAGAGAAGTTTACGGAACGGCGCGGAGATCAAGATATGATTTCAATCAGATTGAATACACTGCTCACATGTTCACTCTATATAAATCTTCGTTGCTTCGATCTAGCTCTGTCATGTCCATGTTCAATATATATATATGTACAAATACTCCTGTCGAAACTGCCTGTTAATTTCAACATCGATTCGCAACCATATAATTTAACATTGTCCTGTGGTAGGTCGAGACACTTGCGACTGTTGAAAAAAACAGTCAAGACCTGCTTAGGTAGCCAGTACTTATTTGATTCCATAGTCACAACATAGGTATTTACAAAAATCACTCATAAAGACGTATTATGTAACATATTTGTTTATTTCGGTACGATTTGTTTATGAAAACGTTTCATAGAAGTGTGACGTCACCAACAATATACGTGGATCGAGCTTGCAAATTTCATGCTGTTACATTAATTGAACCATTCCGCTAAATAAGAATTGCACTTATTATGATTTGTTTGCATTACTTTCAAATATTGTGAGTGCGACAATTCATTATTGCACGTATCTGCTTAAATTCGGTTATGCTCTAAAATCTGAGTGCGCCGATATAAGGACGTTTACAGTATATAATAAACAACACATTAACACTTACTGAGTATACATATTATAAAACATACATCATTAGAAGACATCGTGATCAACTCACACTGTGTTTGTATATTTCCCCATTTTAGTTATAGAGCACAATATATCATCTGTTCTCGTTAAAATATTACTCCACAAATGACCAATATAACTATCGGATCTCACGCGTCTTTGACGCTTAAGTGACGTCATGTACGTACATGTCGATCTGTACTTTTATAAAAGCCTCTGAGTATGCGTTGCACTAGTTCCAATTGTATTAAAAGGTGCACTGTTAGTGATCGTTCTGCTCTGATATCCTCAAATCTTTATAACTCCTTTACTGACTCTCGTCCATTGGCTCGGTGAAGGACATTAGCTTGACACCGAGTGTTTTTAGTATGGGCTTAATTGGCGTTACAACGGCCGAACCATTTGACAAACAGCCGATACCAAGCCCCAAACAACGAAGGTCGTCACCCCTTTTGACAAACACACCGGAACCAGAGTCACCTAGATCAAAGAAACGCTGATTGGCCGTACAGCTACTGATTTCAAGTTGTCCTTTCATTTCAAAGCGTCTTTCTTTTAACCCAGTAGGTCCGGTTATTCCTAACGAAATCGGTTCTCTTACATGAAGAAGTGATATATACACTCCTTTTGTTGCATGTGTTATGGCCCCAAATTTGACTATTTCTTCATTCATTATCGCTTTGGAATCTGCTTGTTCAGCAGAATCAAATACAGGATATGTATCGAAGCCTGCAACAAAGAAAGAAAAACAAAATATGATACAAATATGTAATATTACTGATACAACATACTCATATCTGACTAATACAGAATTCTGCATTATATTTACAGAATTGAACATCCATCTATTAATTTCACGACACGTTTTTCACTATGCCGTCTAGTGTCACACTGAAATATTCTATTATTCAAGTTGGTTCATAATAACACTTCCGATATACTTTGCATTCTGTTTGCAAACCAGACTGCATTTTACTGTCTCTCTAACTCAATAGATAATAGTTTCCGTAGGGCCTATGTTGAAGTACATTTAGAAAATGTGTAATTCATCATTCGGTTAAATTGTGTATCGCCTATGAATCATTGGACATACGTTATGTTAATGTTCATACGCAAACAATGTAAGTACTTAGCGTGTCGCTGGGTTAAAGGACCGACTGGTCCTTTTGTGAAGCTTTGACTGAAGTAGCAATTTCTATTATGAATCTGTACAACGATGTGACGAAATAATATTTTTGATATGTAATTTGACCTTGGCTTTTTGAAAAATATTAAAAATAAAAACTTTGGTTTAAAGAAATCAATATACTTTCATTTGTATAAAACATCAGCGTAAAAAAGATTATTTGTTGTGAAAAAAATATATACTCGAGAAATGAATACCTATTTCACTGAGCTGCTTTGGTCTGAGAATAGCGAACTCTCCCCCTGACGGCATTCTGTCTTTCTGGACGGCCACTACTGCGGCATCTACGGTCACTCCATCCGTTGTTACACCAAATGTTCCGCGATAGGTTTTACCGCACTTCGGATCATGCGTGATGTTTGGCGGGGGATTGGAGAAGGTGTCCACTGGAGGCTGGTTGACTTGCAGTTGGGTCGGAGTGTTGATTCCGTCATAGCTATAACTATCTATTCCGTCCTTGACTCCATAAGCAACATGAGCGCATGTCAGAAATCCGTCGAGATCACCATCCTTTTTGCTGTGTATTTTCACAAAAGGACCAACTGTACCACATCTACTTCCTCTATCATCTTTAACGTCGCACTCGCAACCCATCTTCAGTTTTTGGTGGTAATGTGAGCTTGGAATAGCTGAATACGTTCGTGGTGCAATTTCAAAGAATCCTTCACGCACATCTGTATGAACAGGCTTACCACGAACATAAAGTTTTGGAGGAAACACAGCTTCCTTTATAGGCCTAAATCCTTTTGAGCTACAGTATATAACTACCAGAGCACTTTTTTGCCGCTCCAAGTATTTGCCTTTTTTCTTGGACCTTAAAGTTGAGACTCCCAAGGCATTGATATTCGAATGCGAGTTCATGAGATACTTTCCATGTACCTGAATGGCTTTCTCAGCATACGTCATTCCCGAGATGTTGTCTGTATTCAATGTTCTCATTTCCTCACTATTCGCAATTCGAATTGCTTCATCGTTGACCTGCTTAGGATTTCTGAATAATACTTTCTGAATAATACTTTTTAAGGGTCCAACAGGATTAATATCCGAAAGTGTTACATTTAGAGTCCAAGAAGGGATCTGTCTTCCACCTTGTTACTGTTGTAAAATTTCTCTACTCCTTTCGAAGAAGGATTTAAACAAATATATACCACATTTCCCCTCCTCTCAGCCAAAAGTGGGGTCAGCACCACCATTTGTGCAACACAAATTCAACAATAGGGTACGACCCAGTACAGTATCAACTTATCATTAATCAACAATGGCCGGAATACGGTAGGTTTACATATATATGAGCAAAGATGGGATACCAGATATTCAGGCGGGATTTCAGATTACTATTTAATGATATTACGTCTGGAATACCATACGTTTTAGCTTAATGTCTACCCAGACACAGCACATAAAAATGCAGACATAATCAACAGAAATCAATTTACATCAATATTCACCACAGAGAACACCACATCTACATCACCCAAGGAAGATAGTAAATACACACCGAACATCACCATCAGTAAACGAGTTGTAGGGAAGGCACTCGACCGACTCAACCCAAGAAATAATAAAATAATTAAGGTATTGGAACATTGACAGGTTTGGTTTACTTGTTGGATGCCCTTTGCATATACGTATAGATGTTTTTAATATGTATAAATATATATATAGACTGGACCTAAAATATGCATAACACATTATGTTGGGAATAAATTGACATTCATATATATGGTTATATGCAGTATATCTGGTTTTGACAACTTTTGAAGATGGCAGCTTTAAAATACTCCAGGAGAAGAGAAATAATTCCATAGAACCGAGGAACGTCCTTTACGAAATTGACCGTAATCGATTAATTGTCTGAAATGATCGTTACTGGAGTAACTAGATTCACTTTGTTATATTTACATTCTGTGTTGCCTTCGCCTTTATATCATTACTAAACCAAATTGTAGTATATCACACTGTATACTACAATTTGCAATCCGCACCACATGACTTCATTTCTGACAAGACAACGTAATATCAAAGTTTTCACTCCGCTTCAGATAATATGTATAGTGGCTTTGAATCAATCGCTTAGATGACACTGATTTGAAGCAGGCTATTATGACGTCATGTCTGGCGCCATATTGGACTTCGTTTCGTCAACGCTTTGCACTCCGCATCAGATAATATGTACAATGCCTTTGAGTCAATAGCAGCTCAGATGACGTTGACTTAAATCAGGCTCTTCAAGTAAAGAAACACACATGGAAATAGGAAGAATGTTTAACGACTATATCCCAAAGAAAAAGACACGGGAATATTTTGAAATTATCCGTAATGTAAATATAAGCATTGAACTGTTACATGTACCAGATGTAGTATACAGTCGATATGAATACAAATTTGGTGACAGATAAATAATAATGTCGCCCGTCTATTTATCTGTCCCCAACCGGGCGACATTCTATTTATCTGTACTACCAGTTCTATTTTCAAGCGTTTTCAACATCCAAAATCCGATCCGAATGTCAATATGTCACGTAACAGTTTTTATGCGACAGTAATCACAGGTCGCTTGACTGATTCTTGAAGGGCCAAAAATGGAGTAAACGCCTAATGTATTTGAAACAGAGTCAAATTGAGCGTTGGAGGGAGGGGGGGGGGGGGGGGGGGGGGGTAGTTCAGACGGAAGGTCTTCAGAAATATGCGATACGAATACATATGTATTTTGGAGGTTGCGGTATGCTAGTTTACGCCTACATCAAATTTATTATTTATATATACAATATCTGGCTTGTGGTGTTCGAGGATCAACACATTTGAATAGCGGAGAGCAGATTTGAGTGGTTAATTAGGCTACCTGGTGTCCATGTTCCCTCTAGCTCATGATAAGCGGAAAGCATAGGGATGTCCAAGAGTCAAGGGTCGCGAGTTCGAGCCTAAGCTGGGGTGACAGGAAAAGGCTTGGGTGAGGGTGAGATACTGAAGTGACGGGGAGAGCCTAGGTGACGGGGAGATGCTGGGGCGACGGGGAGAAGCTGGGATGATAGGGAGAGGCTTGGTGATGGAGATATTGACTACGGGGAGATGATGGGGAGACGGGTAGAGGCAGGGATTGACGGGGAGAAGCTGGGGGTGATGGGGAGAAGCCAGGGCGACGGGGAGATGCTCGGGTGACGGGAAGACTTGGTTGCCGGAGAGATGGAGGGTCGATAGGGAGATAGGATGGGTTGGTGGGGAGGACGGGCAGAGGCTAGAGTGACGGGGAACAGCTTGGGTGACAGAGAGAGACTTGGGTGACGGGGAGGGAAGCTTGGGTAACAGTGAGATGCTGATGTGACGGGGATTGACTGAGTTTACCGGGAGACCGAGGGATGACGGCGTCATTCTGAGGTGACGAAGAGAGGCTGTTTGACGGAGAGAAGCTTTGGTGACGGGGAGAGGCTGGGGTGACGTGGGTTTAAAAAAAATAGCACGAACACATCCGTAATTTTTATAAAGAAACTGTACTGTCTTAATAGTAGATGCAAATTTTGAACATATGCCAATCATAGCCTATCATACTGGATAATTTAGAATCAATTCTTTTAGCAATCAAAAGATTAATTCCCCACACAATTCTGGCAGAAGAAAAACATTACCAGAAAAAGAAATCGAACCAAAGGATGTTGTTTTCATTTGGTAAAAACTGAAGCAACACATTTTGATTGTATTTCTAACGTATTTTAGGTACGAGGTATACATCATATAGTAAATATATATGTAATATGATAATATCCTATTTAAACCCACACTAAGTCTCATATTGAAATGTGTTTAATATGCTGTTTAGACCGTACATGATATCGTGTATAGCGACCAGTGTTTCGCCAATAAGACGTCCCAATTGCGTTACTGAAGGAAAGCTGGAGTTTCCGGGGAAGCGGCCACCCACAAGTGTCTGGTGAGTGCCTAACGTAGGTCCTCCGTTTGTAACCAGGAGGTCGAGCGCCCTGACGTTCAATCCAAATGAATGCCTGTTTCGTTGTTCCCCGTTGTTTGTCTACCCCTCAATCCACACCCCCTCCTTTAAGACACTTCTAATAAGGAAATTGTGGATATCGAAAACCTTGGTATAAACTCATTTGCATAAACATGTATATACATTGCCTTGTATCAAATGAGAAAAATCTGTTTAATTAGAACTATGAATGATGCTATATAACACTTTTTTCTTGAATTAGCTAACTTACTTTTTTTTTTGCTGAACCTGAAATGTTGTTTTAAATTATCTGAGTTTTAAATAAATTATTTTTTACTTAAAGTATGCCCTTCAGTGTTATCTCCCCTGTCATACCCTTTGGACGTGGGATGTACACGTTTGACTGTTACTGTAATTATCATCTCCCATACACAAGGTTGTTCACACATATTCACGTAAAGATAAACATATTTAGATAAATTTGAAATAAAAAATCAACATATTTTGCTAATACCGCACAATCGGTCATTCTCAATGAAATGTTAATCTTTCCTTTGTTCATATTTTGCCCCTGGTTTAATTGATTGTTCGGATTATGATTTCGTTAACGCTTCGGAATTCTCTAATTTATTTTCTACAACACAGATGATTTCTTCAACAGAGTGCCGGTGAGAGGTTTGTAATTAATTTTATAAAACCTGCCGGCTAGACATGCCGTCATGACATGTCGCGAAAACTTTCACTGGTTGTCACGTGAACACAGTTCTCTTTTAGAAGCTTTCTCTCAGAATAATTATACCTGCTTGAGCCCTGTTAACCAATCAGAGATGACTGTTAAATTCTACGTGGAGGTAAAGCTGTTTTCCTCTTCTTTTCCTAGCTTCTCACAATCTTCAACACGATAAAGTCGGTCGATTAATTGGTAGTAGTAGGTATACAGCATATCATCAATATATTGATAATATATCTCTAGAATAATATTAACAAATATCAAATTATTTGGAAAAGAACGAACAATTTTGATAACGCGGATGTCTGTTTCTAAAAGGGGGAGATAAACTAATAGTAAAATTCTTAATCAAAACTCAGGGACTGCCAGTATATGAATCGGACATCCTCTATATCCTGAAGTTACGATCACCTACACTCTCTACACCCCTGTAATATGACATGGCAAAGCTGAAGGCTCCGTGTGCGCCACCTTATTGATTGGGAAAGAAGACTGGTTCAAATCTTTGATGTACATCAAAATAATCTCGTGGTCACATAACGGTAGAACTTGACAGGCTTTGAAGTTGGCTGCGGCTCCTTTGTAATCTTCAAAGGATATGCATACAGCCTAGCGATTGCCGAGGTTTATTTCCTGAGCGTGCTTTCAGTTTTGCCCACGGCGGGAAAACTACGTCGCATGCGTTACTAAGATGGGACGTAAATGGCAGCTGATGGAAGCACTTCGCGAAACGAAAGAATATGCAAGTTTTATATACATTTTATGCAGACTTTCCCTATTCAAGTAGTACACGGGTTTAATCTTTTGCTGTAACTCTCGTCGATTGAAAAAATGTTTCTTCTATCATTTTTTTACACTGAACAATTGATATCAAGTAGTGATATAGCTTGACATGGTAGGTACTGTATATTAATAATAAATTTGATGTAGGCGTACAGGTAACATTTGTTTTACCATATGAGACCAGTAGAGGCATTTAGGTTACGTTTAATATTATTGGTAGGTAGAATACCAATCGATTTTGTTACTTGTAACGCCTAAATATATTGACATGTTTCTGAGTTTATAGTTTTTTCCTCATGTCCTTGCTTCATTCATAGAGTATATAAACTAGACATGCAAAAGTAGTGTTGACCTAATTCAAGGTAAAGTTTAAAACGTTTAACCGATTTTATTTGGAGGTCAAATTAACAAAAATAATACGCCTCACGATGTGTTGGAGTAAACAGATAGAAAAATGCAGATTTTAAGAAAATCATTGCATCATGTATCAGATCGGTTGATGAAATATTTCTACGTGTTTGAAGAATTATACATACATTCTCTTTTCACTTTGGACCGCGTGCTTTTGCTCCACAGAAAACACGTTTTTGGCGTATGAATACATGGTTTATATGGATACAGCTGCAAACATTTTTTTGTAACAACTCACGAGAACTTACATATGAGAGATATCACATCATGAATGTTAAATAAATATCACTAAGGGAATAAAATTGCATTCGAAAAAAATAATACATACACAAATTCAAACATTACATGTAATCGTACGTATGGAGATTGCAAGTTCTACATATTATGTAGCTTGATTAATTATCACGCGATCCAAGTCTGAGTGTTGGTCATATCAACCATTTCTGTGTTAACCATGCAATCGATATTATTAGCTCCTTGCCAGGCCCTGACCTATATGTTTACAGAGATGTGTAATCATGTCTGAAGGGTATGCAAAACGAAAATTTATCTTAACAAGAATCATAATATAACAAAACTATTTTATGTGTGGCACATATCCGTAACAAAACTGCCTGGTTCAGACACGACTGGGAATGTTAGGGTAACATTGAAATTGCTTCATATTTATAAAACGTACCAACAATATCAAAAGGGAAGCATGAAATACAAGAGTTTGAAGAAACAAACAACTTAAAAAGTTCCTTTAGTTGAAGTAACAACCTTGTTTTTGCAAACGAACTGTTTGACTTTATAAGTTGTCATTAGAACCATTAATATGCATTATGTTTCTATATCCAAGAATATAATGGAAATTAAGTCTTTCGTAATGCTACTTTGATTTATACTGTAATAGAAAACTGTCTTACGTAATACAATAATGAAAAACAAAATTATACATCTGACTTTATTGTCCTGTATACAATCTTTTATTGAACATTTTAACACCACAGAAATGCAACTAAATTTGAAACTCAATATGTTACAGTACTTAATTAGACATTTGAGAACTTTTGAATGAAAAAAAAAGATTCCTTCAATTATGCATTATGTAAATTACAATGTAATTGATTTGAAAGTTTTACAGTACTAAATCAGTCATTTGAGAAATTATTTAACAAAAATAAATGAGGAAATCATCCCGTAACATTTACTTTGATATGACCTAGATTTGCATGTCAAGTACATGTACATATCGCACAATAATTGAACAATATTTAATAATAAACCGTAGCAACACTAATATATATTTTACAGACATATATTGGTTACACTTCAGAAAATGTTTGATTCACGCATGATCATGACTGTATACAATGTAAAGACAAGAGATGAAAAACGAACAAATTACCTTTAACAAGAATCATAATAAAAAGAATAGTTTATGTGCATTAACTTACCTGGACTACAACTGCCTGTTTTATCTAACGCTGGAAATAAAAGAGTTAAATTGAAATCGCATTATATTTGTAAAAATTGCAAAAGCATATCAAAGGAAGTATTTAATGCAAATGTTTTAATAACCAAATGTCTTTAAAAGTTCTTTTCGTTAAAATATTTCTTTTTTTAGCTGTTTGACATGATAAAATATATATAACAGGAATATAGCAAATACATTTTTCGTAAGGCTACTTCGGTAAATATTGAATTAGACAATTGTCTTATACGCGTGTGAGTTAATGCTGCTCAAGCAGGTAGGTCTGCACTGGTTTGCATGTAGACTTATTATTATTTTTTTTTTAAGTTTGCGATGACTTTGTTGTGGTTGGATTGATGAGATAATATGATACAATATCAAACAATACCAGACAATGATTTACTTTTGGGAAATACAATTAGTTTCGAAGGAGTCATTAACTTTCATTTGGTCGGTCCAGCCGTGATCGGCCGTCGTAGCAACGATAGGCCTAACGATCAAAGTAACTGTACCATATTGAACTGTAGAAAAACGCACGAACTTGTAAGAATATCTTTAGACGTACAGCACGATCTACGGCATCTATGAAAGTTACCTACATACGAGGAAATACAGGAATAACGGTCGATCGGGACGTCCCGTGTGTGTGTAATATTTTTGTTACTGTTGCCATGAACACGGGAGAGTTCCAAACTTGTGAAAAGCATTAACATACATACGGTAAAATAGGCTACCGAACACCTTTCCGCTATATATGTGATTAAATCCGATACATCAATGGAAACTGCAATTAAACAAATGCACGGTGATGTGTTGGAGTAGTTTGAAAAATTCCAGTTTAGGGTGAAATGTTAAGTTTATATTTAATGAATATTGTGTCATAATCGGGAATCTGGTTGACTTTTTCATTATTTTTGCTGATCTAAATTGAGTTAAAAGTGCTCCAACATGAGGCCGTGATCAATTTTTAATTATTTACAAAAGTAAATCGAAATCGGGTTGTGTAATATACGGGAAAAGGGTGCACTGGGAGATTGTTCGAGTCATATTAATGCTTCTCCATTGAGGTCACGTGACTTGTTAAAAGGAACAGTAACTGCACGTGCGGTAAGCAGTGATGACTGGTCTTTAACAAGTTGGCATCACACTATCATCATTTCATTTTTATTATGAGCTAAATTGCAAACCGTTGCAGCTAACTTTAATACGTAAAATGTATTGTTTCGGAATTACATGATACTTCTACATAATTGCACTTTATTTAAATTAACCTGTATCCGTGTACCAAATAATTTATTTTATTGCCTTTGTGTCATTAACTGATTGCAATGCATCGATTTCGCCTAAAAGGTCCGATTTAATTCAAACACTTTGTTAGGATACTGACGTACGTTGGAATATCGTTATAAGGAAAAAGTCTCATTTTCAATGAACATCGAAATGTATACAAATGTGAGAACTCTACTGATTAGAAAAGAAGACTTAATGAAATATCAGATATCTTTCAAGGTAAATTTCAACATTAAAAGACCGGGTATTTTAGAATAAAAAGATTCACAAGCAGTGTCACCATCGCTGGTTAATATTTGTTTTTCTTATATAATTATATTTAATATAACTCATTTACGTATTCAAATATCAGTAACTAATTTCATCATTGTAATAATTGCATAGTCACTCATAATTGTTTAAAGACAAGCAGATGCAAACAGATCGTTTTTGTAGAAATGACGTAAATGACACGTTCATAATTGCAAAATGCTTGAATTTTTACAGCAATAAACCGTTGCAACACTTATAAATAATCTAACAGAGATATATTAGTTACAATTAAAACCAAATTATATTCACTCATTATCATAATAATGAAAATTGTTTTTTTTTTTAAATTAGGTATAAGGGAAGAAAAGTGTTACCTGGTATTCTACTCCGCTTACACCAGCCAAGACCCATAGCTTTATACTTTGGAATCGCTGATCAGGATCAACTGTAAATATATATCTTAATATTAAAACATTTCGATAATATCAATTACATTTTACCTGGTTCCATTTATATGTCCGAACCTGTAACACATGCGGTATCAACTAGAATAAAAACAAATTGGGCCGAATTTTATTTCAATGGCAGTTTACTCAAAACACTAAGACGGTAAAGTAAATAATAGTGATCTCTTCCTCCCTTAGCGAATCGAGGTCTGGCCACTTGAATCTCTTTCTCAAAAAGTTTCGCCTAATGCAAGGTTGTTCACATAATGCAAGTACTTAACCCTGCAATAAGGCACTGTACATGTAATTAACACGAAATTTCATTATTCCCTTTGCTTGTTCATATAATTAGATACCCGATATTACATATTTTCACAGCACTTTTGCTCTTGGTTGTAAGATAGAGATCAATGTAAATTGCAAATAAGAAATGCTGCATAAATTTGCTCAACTACTCATGATCCGTAGTATTATTGTGGAGTATATTGTGGAGGACGGTTCTCCCGGTATATGTGGGTGTGAGTGTTGAATGCGTGTCTATTTTGGAGGCCGCGATAGGCTCGTGTAAGCCTTCTTGCGATAGTCTGGGTCTTTTGCCGATTTAAAGTGCTACAATACTGAAGTATACTGTCGAAGTCTCCTAGCAGAACACCCCACCCGGTCACATTATACTGATAACGGAGGAACCAGTCGTTCCACTCCCATAATGCTGAGCGTCAAGCAAGGAGTAATAGCTGTCTGTGTCTAGGCCTGGGGACAGAGCCCATAGTCTTCCTCCAAAGGGGCGAACGCTCAAATAAAGGCCAAGAGTGAGATTGTGTCAAGGGGAACATTAGAAAGTTGAAAGTTGTTTGGAAAGTTTGAAATTGGTTTATAGGTGTAGAAGTTGTCAGACAAATTCACAGACAGACAAACAATCTGACTTCGTTACGGGGAGTGGATATAAACACTGATGTCAATTTGGTTTCTGTTTAATTTTTTGTTAAATGTACCGGTAACAGCTCGGTCTTTTGGGACGCGCCTCTATTGTATGTTCCGAATATACAGTTACGTGCCATAAGTCTTTCATTTTTTTTTTATTTTGCTATATATTCTTTGTATTTTCAACTTTTTTCAGTGAATTTTCCTGACTTCGTTTATGGATGGATTTTGACATTTTTTTTTGTCATTTGGTACATAAATATACAAGGTTTTCTCTCACAATATTTCTTTAATTTTCTGTTGTGTATTTTTGGAGCTATACAGAATTATCTACACTGCTAATTTCCGTGTGACGCCATTTCTCTATATAACGTTACCAAAATGACGTCAAAATGGCGTCCAGAAAATTGGATGTTGTAAATAAATTATGATTTCTCTAATTATACATAACGGAAAACCGTGAAAATATTATGAGATGAAACAGGAAACAATTCTCTATAAGTACACAAAATTTCATCAAAAATTATCCCGAAACGAAGTCAGGAAAATTCATTGAAAAAGTTGGAAATACAAAGAATATATAGCTGAATAAATAAAATTGAAAGACTTATGGCACGTAACTGTATGTTTGAGACTCGCTATATTTATTGTTGCGGCAAACTCTTAAGGCAGGCACATGGTACGGTTATGTATGGACAAGATAACAGGTGTCTGAGAATGCGTTACAGCAAGTTTGGGACCTGAACTGTGGTTTAAGAACTGTATCCTCACACTTTTGCACAGCATACTCAGAAAATGAGATACATTTCTACAGTATTTTTATGAATTTATTTGCTTTTGGGGAATTTTGCTGCCTAGCGATTGGTCAAGGAATTTTACCTGAGCGTGCCTTCAGTTTTGCTACCGTATGGCTAATTCCAGGGGTAAACCGCGTAGGTGTTAATACCCATGGATATCAAGTATGGGGTCGATGATGGCTATGATCAAGTTTAAAGAGTGCCATTTTGGTCTTATTTCATTGAGAGATGTTTTTTGATCTATGAAAATGTAAGTTAGTGGCTTGACTGCTTTTACTTCCTGTTAACAGAAAAGATCATTTATAAGAAGGGCCTTCTGGTGTATGTGTTGAATGCCGTGTATTTGGAAGGCTGCGGGATATTTGTTTAAAGCTACTTGCGATAGTCTGGAACGTTTGCCGACTTAAATTTAAGTATACTGCAGAATGCTTCAAGCAAAAGATCCCAACCGGTCACCTTATACTGACATCTAGTGCACGAGTGGTCGTCATGTTTCTATTGGCTTTCAAGAAAGCAGATATAGTTTTGCATGATTATGGTACTAGTGTCCCAATGTCCAATGTATTATACCACACAATTACATCAGCAACGCATTTGTTGGGGGATGTGTAAATTTCGTTAGGCATTTGGCATTATTGTAGAATAACACTAAATGTACATGTCTTCTATTAGTTAACTGGGTATTTTAGTTTTTGATTTCTTAAAATTTCCTTACAAATTGGAGCCCTCTGACCTTGAACGGTCAAAGTATCTTATTAAAGCAAACTTGGGTAGCCCTTATTACCATAATACTACAGGCCAATGTCAGTACCCAGGACGTTTTTTAAATTTTGATTATGACCATTTGGGTTATTTCCCTTGCAATAAAACCCTCCGGTGAGTGACAACACATGATTAGCGAATAATGCATCCTGAACAAGATGCTGTTAAACAATCGGTGTCTCCATGACTACGTATTTACCGTTTGACTGTTTGACATTTCAAAAACAGCTTTTATTTATAATATATGATAATTGGGAAGTATGGATGTTTGAAATGATTGATGCCGAGTGTACACTACTTGATATTGTTTTCAATATAATTTTGAAATAAACAAGTGTGACACATGTGTCCCACCTGTAAGTCAGTTCAACCTATTTGACATTATTTGAATTTTCCTGTAGGTGTATTCTAAATCAGCTGCTCGTCAAGCTCTTATCATTGTGATATATCAGGTGTGTTCGAGACCTCTCAAGGGCATAGAAATATGGTATTAATTAACACTGTAAGTAATCAAACCATGTAACTAATCACAATTTATCAAATGAAAAAAAAAAATCTTCTAGTCTGAAAACAAGCTTAATGAGCATGAAAAGTTAAAAAAAAACTCAATCAGCAATAATTATTTTTCATGGCTATTTTACACGTATGCTTATTATAAGATATCGGAAACATTTCCAGGGTATCGAGATTTTGTGAAAAAGTCAGTTGATGTCTGTTAATCTGATATTTAAAAAAATATGTTGAACTATTGCTCATTTATTGATTTCCTTTTTATTTGTTTCTGCCTGGGTGCTTCAATTCATTATATGATTTGAAATTTCTGCTCATCAAATAATAAATGTAAAATGTAGTAAATTAATAAAATAAAATATTTATTTATATGTATTTTATCGTGCAAACATTAAAATAACATTTTGTTTTACATGTAGTTTAGTCTCATTATGTCACTTCAGATGTAACAACAGACCAATGTCATCAGAAAGAACACAACAAAGAACCTGGTGGTTTTGAAATAGGGGTGCAACTGACATTTCAGTGCTTGATTAAAATGCAAGCAGAAATTAAAGTCTTAGGATACATATTTGTGAAGAAGATTATCTAGTGAAATGGTAGTGTGCCGTGATACACAGGTCTGCCATGGAATAATAATAATAGTTAATCTCATTTGAGTTGTGGCACGGTACATAATATAAACATTTTCGTAGTACACGATTTGAAATTATACAGAATTAGTTTAATTTTACTTCTAAATTCATAACTTAAAGGGGTTTTACGCACTTGACCCTTCTACTTCTACATTAGTTTAGAAATTTTGGATTCCTACCTTTTGGCCCCTAGCATCACTGAAGTCCAAGGAGGACGAAACAGTTGTATGATGCAGTTTAATTTTTTTTCGGCATACTGTATCTATTACTAAATTTAAGAGGTGCAGCATATGTGTCTGTTACGTCATATTTAAAGCATATGCCTAGAACTGAATAATTCCACTAGCTGAATCAATTTCAGATGCCCAGTAAAAGTAGATTTTATGTCTTGACAAGTGAACATTTTCATAACTTATTATGAAATTCTAATTTAGGTTAGTAGGATTATGTTAAATATGTCTGTTTGCTAGTAGCATGCTTTAAATGAAAAACCGCACAATATGATGTCCAAACTTAAACATTCAGAGCACAGTTCTGGCAATGAAAAGGTTATCTTGTCCAGACATAAAAGTAAATATATTATTTATTTTGGTTTTTTTTTTGTGATTTCTTATCAAGATTCATAATATCTTAACTTCATTTCTTAATATGATAATTGTGACAGTATGGATGTTTATTTATTTGATTTGTGTTGCAGCAAGTGGACATATATTTATCGTTGTAGTCTGTAAGTGACCAGGTGACAATTGTGTATCCAAAAAAATTGACAAATAAACCAGTATTACTTAGAGAAATTTTGTTCTATACATGAACATCACTATGAACATTGTCTATACAGGTCACTGTGAAATCGTTTGACTGGGAAGTTTAACTTGTCAATATTTTAACAGTTGTTTTAACTAAATTCGTAAATGAATATAAGCTAAAACATATGTCATGAAAACGTACAAGTCCATTTCAAATACATGTACCATGAAAATTTCTTTTGATAAATATTTGCAAAACATCGTGTTTATTCATAAAACATCAAAACAAATATCTCGGATGAAAATGCACTTGCAGAAACACAATTATGAAGAAAAATGCCATAAAATTGCAATTTTCTCCAGTTATATAGTTTTGGATGCAAATTTCCAACAGACAATCGGATAGAGCTTTACTTGTTTCATGTGTGTACCAAAAATCAGCTAATTCCATGTGGTGGAACGTTCTCATATCGCCGCCTGAATGTGGTTGTAATTTGAAAGAAAAGGGGAAATGAGTAACAACCTTGTCTCAAACCCTATTATATAGCATATTATATACAAAATTTTATATTGAATATCAGAGCGGATATTTTCATGACAGCTTTATGATATCAAACGACTAAACAAACAGTATCGATATAAAGATTAACACTGAGGACACCCTGATACATGATTACTGTTCTATCGCAAGTTGTCCTCTTCTGGATTTTCTGATCGTGTGACCGTGTACATTTAGCCGTTTCTTCTTGTCTTTGTCTATACGTTTACGGAATCATTGACTCGACGCTAGCTATTCTTGTCTCACTTTCCTTGTTTTATTGCCCCATGCGTTGCGGCTCTGTCAAGGTTGGGACCCTGACTTGTCTCACTTTCTTTGTGCCTGCCGACCACGCCACATCGAATAGATAGATTCTCCATATGAAATACTTTATTTCGTTCTAAGTAATCAATCAATTCTGCGCTTCTTTGAGGTATTGAGTGTGATTTATTATATTGTCTTGTTATTTTGTGTAATTAGTTGTTCGTTATTTATCACACATTTTCGCCTAATTGTACCAAACTACTAAGTATTAGGTGTTTACAGCAATCATCGGTGGCTTGCTATTTTGTTACTGTATCGACGCTTCATAAACCAATCGTTATTGTTTCAAGATGGAGGGTAAATGTGTTGGGGAAGGCTGTCAACTATACTTCAAGAAACGTAGTGGCAATAAGAACAGAAGTGCACGCAATGTAAATAGTCCACTATATAAATTGCTCCTAGATACGCTGGTACAACAAGGATTGATGTCAGCAAAGGAACAAGCACTTATTTGCCAGAAGTGCTACATGAAGTTTCTTCGGAACAAAAATCAGCCTGAACCTGAACCCGAGCAGAACCAGGAAATAGAGGAAGAAGACGACTCCCCGTCCCATATCCTGCCGTTGCTGACTCTTCATGATCTTTTGAATGGATCATTTTCACACGAAAATGCTGTCTTTGTCTTGTTACCTTTGCAATAAATGGAACAAAATCATCAGTCTTACCAAAACGTGCAAGACATCACCTGATCTATTCACACAATCTGTGGTGTCCCACCTCATCCTGCGTCTGCTCTATTCACCTTATTGGTAACGACTTAGATCCGTCTACAGAGGTTGTCCTTGATGGTAGAGGTTCCTTGGAATCTCAGTTACCATCAAAATCGTCCGAAATCATTAATGACCTCTTAGAAGTGTCGCACGTCCTTTCACGAAACAGTCTGCGTTTGCAATAAGCTTTTCTTCTCTTGATGACTCGGCATGCATGGCCTTGTCCAAAGATCAGTTCCTCGAAATCAACTCGCACTGTTCCCCATATCTTTCATCTGGTATATATACGAAGACTACATACAAAGTGTACGATGCTCTATTACTGTTCTGGGTAAAACTGAAAACCGACATTTCCTGGAGTCAGTGTTCTTCTCTTTTTGGAATTTCCAAATCAAGTGTGTCAAAAACTCTCCACTCCATAGTACAGGCATTAGAAACATCGATAGTCCCACAATTTCTAGGTCCGGATCACTTGACAAGAGAACAGTTGCTCGGGCACAATACTGTCTTTTCAGAAACATTTTTTGGAGATAAAGCCACTGCCATATTAGATGGCTACTATATTTATATCCAGAAAAGCGCCAACCACACGTTCCAGAGAATGTCATACTGTGGCCAGAAGAAGAGAAACTATCTTAAATTCAGGAGCATCGCCTTACCAGATGGCTACATTCTGGACACAGTAGGACCATTCACTGGCAGCGAAAATGTACCACAATTAAAAAAAAAGTCATGGACAAGCTAGTTAGTTGACTACAACCAGATGCCAATTTTGTCGTTGACCGAGGTTTTAGATATGTCCTACCATTTCTCGAAGCCTCTGGCCTCAATACTAGCATGCCGTCATACCTGAAACCCGGTCAAAGTCAACATTCTGACGTCCAAGCAAATCGTGTCGGAACTGTCACCAAATCGAGGTGGATTGTGGAATCCTATCATGGTCGTCTGAAACACTGGACGTTCGTCATAACGCAGTTGGTGTCTAACAGCGTTATCAATGTCATCGAGGCATTGCTTCGAACCGTCACAGCCTGTCTGAATGGTATTAGAGGACCGATCTACCAGAGATCTCCAGAGAGAGATGCCAAAGATAAGCTAATGGCTGAACTATGAGGGACCGTTTGACAACACCGAATGGTTTAGCTCAGAGAGTCAAGACAGATACGTATTTTTTTAGACGGGCAAGGTCCAAGATGTCAAGATGGATGCATCTTCCGTACTGTTTCCCCGTTTCGATCTCGATTACTTGAAATACAACGTTTGGATACGGTTCACCGTTTCACCCGATGCTGAGGTCCAAATAAAGGACTACTGCCAGTGCCCAGTTGGAGAGAGAACGATGGGAATGTGTGCGCACATCTCCAGTATCTTGTACTACCTTGGGTATTACAGGGCGATGGAAAACCCTCGACCATTACAACCACAGGTGAAGAAATTCCGACAAAACTTGAAATAGTTTTCCATGCGGCAACAGAGTGCATATGTCGAAAGTATGTTTGGGGCTCGATATGAAAGATCCCCGTTACCATGCGACTAACCAAACCTAAGAATATAGGTATTATACAATCGCCGTAGCTATAAACATTCCCGTATATGCGAAAACCAACCAAAATCATAAGGAACACGTTTTGTTTGTTGTTCTGTCTATTTGTTAGCCAATGTCTTCAACCACGGGGCTTGTGAAGTAGCCATCTTGGATTTTTTATGAAAAAGTGTTTCTCTCACTTTTTTCATATCTGTGCACATATTCTAAGTACTTTCGTGTTTTTGTTAATTATCTAAAGAAAGTGGAAAATCGGCAATTCCACCGTAAGCTTATTCAACCCAAGATTTGAAAATGTTCAACCACTTACATTTTGATGATTTTTCCTCTCATCAATAGCATATTACGTAGTGTTTAATGGGATTAAAATGGGTTTGCATCCAACGCCCATAAAAGGGTGTATTCTCTAAAAAAAACACAGTTTTTGTTTTGAGATTGTTTCTTCCATAAAACAGCCAAATGGCGCGATGACGACATGATTTTTTGACACAATCATCCCATTAATGTATTCTTTACGGTGGCTATCATTTGATTAGATTTTCATTAATATTTTACATAACATGCACATTTTATCAACACTTAGACAGCTTCTGAAAGGTACAACTTTGAGGAGTCATAAAAAACAAACCAAGTGACCTAAATCTTTATACTTTATAGATTTGTGACCACAACGGCATGGGCAATGCACCACCAGCAGGAAATTTGAACCAGAGAAGGGGCTCTTTGTTGTGTGACAATACAGGAATTATTGACAAGACAACCAATTTGTCTCGTATAGGGTTTTACTGGTTTTTACAGTGTTATTTTTTTGCAGAAATCACATTCAATTACATTTAGTTATTTGAGTGTTGAGAATTTGGAATTTAAATAAAATGTGTATATAATAGCCATTTAATAAATGTTATATCATTTTTTCACAGTTAATATTGTTGAAATGTTTTAATAAATCAATTTAATGCATGTTACAATTGAGTTGATGTTACTTGTTGCATGTGTTGGAATAGATGATTCAGGTAGTTTATTGTCAATTAACATTTATTAATATTTGATGTTGATGTTTACAATTATGTGATGACGTATTCACAACCAACAGACCAACATTTCTCCTACTAAACAGATAAATAGGCACATCCATCTATTCGTAATCGTAGTCATTATCGTCCGTCGACGTCAAAATAAAGTTCCAATTCACTTGCAAGATCAGTAAGTCTGATGTGGTCCGTCGTATATATGTGGCAGAGACAGCCTGTTCAGGTTATTGATAATTATGAGACTATAATGTAGTAATGTTTTAATTAATTTGTAAAGTCCAAGATATCTATTATTTTAATATTATTTAATTATATCTTGTATTGCTCATGTATTGTCAAAGTGCTGTATTGTACTGTCTTTGTGTTATTGTCCAGTTGTCAGTTATGTAGAGCCATGTGCTTCTGTTTATGTTTTGTGACCTGTGACCTTTTAAATTCTTACCTGTATTCTGGTCATGTGACCTATACCTGGCCTTTCTTCTACCCTGTCCCACTGCACATGCTTAGTGTGAGCTGGGACAGAGATTTCTATACATGTACCTCACCTGGAATCCCGAGGACACAAAGCACCAGGTAGGAAACTATCATTTATTTATCTAATTTAGTAAATTGGTATATTCATAAAGTATAGGAAATGTATTTCAGTATTTTGTGTAAGGCTATTAACTAATAAGATATTGTATATTAGCTGATTTACTGAAATAGTGTGGTCAGTGAATAATGTTCAGGCTTTCGGCCATTTTGAAAATATATTGTTTTAAGGTATAAATTCATTTCTTGTATGTGTTAATTCATATCTTAAGAGTGTTAGGTAATATTATATTAACTAAGCAAGATGTACATCATGTAGGATAGTTTTTTATATAGTATTAATTATGAATTTCACTTATAATTAATAAGGGACCTTTTCCTTTTGTTCAGACTCAACATCATAATATACCTGTACCTGAGCTACTGAATAAGGAAACACTTTAGAGCCACTGTCACTATGATAGAGTAAGTTTATATTTAATATGTTCTTATTTGTATGTACTATCTATATGGTTCATACTCTTAGTCATAGTACATGTATATTAAGAAGTAATGTAATGTCCATGAAATATGTTGTATATCCTGGTGTCAAGTCATGTATAATAATAACTAGGTAATAATCAATAATGATTATATATATTTATGATTCAGTAAAGTTTATGAGTAAGTCAGTATGTCATAAGTACTCTGTACCCAGTATGGTGTAAAGTCTAATTAGTAATTGTAACGTTATGTTGTTAAATAGTATTGTTGAAATGTGTCACTGTGATATTGTGTATGTACATGTATTACGTCACTTATATTGTGTATATTGTATTGTTTTAGGGCTTTTAAAAAGTAAAGATCAAAGAACATTCTGGCTGTGTATGGTTGTCTGTGTTAGCCTCTGCCCCAAATCCCCATCCCCGTTTCATATACAATGGTCCTTTTTGTTGCAAATAATGCTTTAGAACTAGTAAATAAATTAATGGGCGCTGCCCTATTGGAATTTAACCGGAAGTAGGGTAACATGACATTTAAAAAAAGAGGCGTCTCTGACCTAAGATCCAGCTCCGGAATCGGTAACTCGAAAATATGCTATTGTTGTCACACTCTTTCAGTGAGATTATAAACACTGCTGTTTTCCAGTGTCCCAGATCTTGACATAGCGTCAGTTGTAAATCAGGAAGTTATTTGATACAGTCAAACCAGAATATTTATTAATATGAAGTTTTAGACAGATGTATAGAACAATTGATGTTTGTATTCAAGTTTTAGCGTTATGCCCCTAAGAGAGATTTATAGTATGAAAATCAAAACGATCAACGTTTCATGACATACTATTGGTCAGCAGTTTTGGCAATATTGCTCGTTTTTTTTTGTATTAGCGAATATGACAACGAGCAATTTTAGGCGATCAAAGTCAATTAATGAAAATTACTTACATTATAGATATTATTGTCCTCCTGTCAAGCAAAATTAACCAGTGTTGAATATCCGTCCGGGTTTTCCTATTTGTGTAACGTAAAACGTTCTAAGTATAGATGATGTCAATGTGATACATAAGTATTTTGTAGCAGTGTAGAAAAGTCCTTGCCCTACAGTTTCCGGCATACTTCAGAGTCATTTATACTGCACAACGTCCCTTATAAGGAAGGTGTGTATATATATTTACAGTCCCATTATGAATATTTCTGCTCTATACCAACTGCAAACAACAAAAACTAGATTATAAACTATAGTTTACATGATTTTATTTTTGGGGAAATGCACGTGTATGACATTTTTCAATCATTGTTGCTACATCGAGAAATGTTAGAATGCCAAAATCTTGATTCTCTGCCCCTCGCAGTTTCAATATTATTTCAATCTGTTTTTAATCAAGTATCTACAAGTCGTTAACAAAAATACTAGTTTCCGCAATATTTTCTCTTTGGTAGAGTACAAAATAGACTACAACTTGAAGCTGTATAGCATATTTATCAAAATTAGAGAACATTACAAAAAATAGTAAACTGTAAAGAAAATGGTGATATAATGTCATCTCATTAATAAGAAAAACAAACTTAAAGGAAAAATGTCTATGTACATGTCTTAGATACCTGTAAAAAAGAACCAAACATTTACTGGAAATAATTTAAACAATACGTTCCAAGTCAAGGTGAAACTAAGCCTGATCATATTATTCTTGGAGCATACTTTATCAAAAACACGACAAAAGCTAAGAGGAAATATACTAAAGAAGATATTGTAAGGATGATTGAATTCCTGGTCGACAACATTTTTGTTGATTTCGGAGGAAAGATTTTCCAGCAGACTGTTGGCATTCCAACAAACCCAGCCTCGTATGATAACAAAAACAAGTCAACTAGAGGGGGGCACAGCTTGTTCCCATGGGAATATACCAACAGTCTGCTGGCAATTCTTTCCTCCGAACACAACAAGAATATTGTCGACCAGGAATTCAATCATCCTTACTATATCTTCTTCTGAAGTCTTGGAAGACTACATATCTTTTATTGTCAATGAATAACATGTATTGATCAAGTTTAAACATTTTTAGTGAATGAAATTTGCTTAAAAAAAGCGTTGACTCCTGCAAAATAGACAAAGGTCGCCTGACATTTCATAATCAATATTGGCACCTCTGATAGCTGAATTACGCGGAATTTCTGGTCTCTGGTTACAAATGGGACAAAAATTAGCTCTTTAATTACCTTAGACGTTAAAAGAAGCAAGTATATTAAGTATTGCTAAATAAATGCATCTCCCTTACACGCCCCGGAACCAGTTAAGATACAATGTTTCATTCAAGGACTGAAACTCAATTTAGAAATTGAAATTTTCTGCATAACATCTGAGGCATCCATTGAAGAACTAAACAATCTTCTTTATGACATCTGAGACAAAACACAGTTTCGGTCTAACCTCCTGTTTATACATGAAATGTGTATGTGTTCCGAGGGACTAGCGACACTGTGAATAATTGGAGTCGTATCTTGTCAAAAAATATTCAACAATAAGCAAATCATTAAGTGACTTAGATATTCCCATGGTGTGAATTATAAGAATTGTTTAAGTGCAAGGGGCGTCACTTTGTATAAAATTGATTAACAGTAGCCAAACTAGAACTATTTTGATGATTTATCATAATACATGTACCAAATTTTAGTTCAATATGTGCATCTGTTGTATAGATAATTATTGAAAACCACATTTGTTGTTAAACTCCCAAACCCTGATGACCCAATGTAAGAATCATTAATTGTATTCTGAACGAATTTCTATCGAATTGTAAATCAGACAAAATAAAAAGGAAATTTGATAACTAAATGTTAAGAAGAAGGAGGTCTGAATATGACAAATTTAAAATTATTTATAACAGCACTTAAAGCGACATGCATAATAAGGCTATAAACAGAAGAGAATTGGGCATTAATTTTAGAAATTTTTTTTGATACATGTAAACAAATTTAAGCTTACTGTGGACTTGCAGAATTGAAATCATTTCAAAACATTGTAATAATCTCTTTAGGAAATATGTCACAGGAGCATGGTATAAAAATGTAAACTCTAGCAATATATACAATTCCAAAATCCGTGAAAATCTTTTATGGTTTAATAGTGAAATCAAAATTGAACAACATAGTTACTTTTACAAGTTCATGGTTCAAAAAGGGAGTGCAATTTGTTTACAACATTTTTAGAGAAGATGGATACTTTTACTGTTTAAACAATTTCAGGAAAAATTTAGTATTGAAACTATTCTTTTACTTATCAGGGCCAAAACAAATCTGTTTTTTATTCGAAAAAACCAACAAGTGTTCAACTCAGAAAAAACTATTATTTTCCAAAATACACTTATCAATCTAAGGTTAATACTGTAAAATGAGAAAGGGATACATGGTATATCTCTGACATTAATTAAAATAGTGTAGAACATAAAGCCAAGAAAAAATGGAATTTAAACAATAGCATAGATGATAAAACATAGAATAAAATATACCATTGTCCTTTTAAGACCACAACTAACTCTAAACAACAGTGGCTACCATATAGCATTAACGACATAATCCTTACTACAAATACATTGTTATTCAAGTTTGGTAAATCACACAATAAATATTGCTCATTCTGTAAAATACACCCTAAAACAATAGAACATATACTGTGGGATTGTGGGAAAGTTGAAAGGTTAATTAATGAGCTTAAACTAATTAACATAGCTACAGTTATCGTAACGAACAACGCACCAAAAAGTGCGTGCGTGCATCGTGCATACATCGTGCACACATCGTTCGTCCATGGTGCGCACACACGCACGATTTGGTAAAATTGGTCGATAATATTACGCAATTAAATAAATATGGAACCCTCTTGTTGAAAAATTATGTGAACTCGTATCATATGTAATGGAATTATGTTAATTTTACTATATACATTAAACAGTATTACAGTGATTAGGTAACGCACAACGCACCAAAAAGTGCGTGCGTGCATCGTGCATACATCGTTCGTCCATGGTGCGCACAACTGGGCGATAAAAAGATCGTGCGTTTATGTGTGCGATTCTCATCGCACACAAGCACGATTTGGTACAATTGGTCGATAATATTACACAATGAAACAAATATGGAACTGGGCGATCTAAAGATCGTGCGTTTATGTGTGCGATTCTCATCGCACACACGCACAATTTGGTACAATTGGTCGATAATATTACACAATGAAACAAATATGAAACTGGGCGATCTAAAGATCGTGCGTTTATGTGTCCAATTCTCATCGCACACACGCACAATTTGGTACAATTGGTCGATAATATTACGCAATAAAACAAATATAGAACCCTCTTGTTGAATTGGAATTATGTTAATTTTACAATATATATTAAACAGTATTACAGTGATTAGGAGACAGTTAAGTGGGTTAAGCTCCAAGGTAACAGAATAGGTAAATAACATGTGCTTCCTCTCCTGTGCCTCGCGATCCGCTACGATAGCCATTACCGAGCGACCGTTATGAAAAACAAACTGGACTCCTATAATTAGTTATTTGAACCCCACGTCCCGTCCCCTCTCCTCCACACCACATTACCTATGTTTTCACACCTAAGCAAGTGTTGTTAGTTAGTGCCCCGGGCTAGAGACATCTACATATATGGTCTATGTACAGGTATAACTGGGTAACATGAGGCCCAAATGCCATGTATCGCTCACCCGGATACATTGGTATCTCGGTAATCATGGTAAAATATTTTCCAAAAAGATCCAATGGACAGGGACAGACCTGAAGACAAATCCTTGAGGCATATCTGTATAAATTAAAATTTGGTTAATGGGTGAGTTTTTCAACTGTTTTCAAGTTCAATTGAGAAACTGGGTCCCTAAGGGCTATGACCAGACCCTGACATCAATGCTAATATCATGATAACATTTGTCTCTTTATGCCAAGCAATTGTACAGTATTTGGTTAGGAAGTCTACAAGGGCATGGTAGATCTTGTGATCAAATCTATATCAGGATTGTGAACGTCTTTTAATGCCCAGTTATTGCATATGTAGCTTTGGGGTGGGGATCTAAACCTTTTAAAAGTTATGATTCAGAAATTGATTCTGCAAAGGCGGGACTCACCCCAGGACCAATCATAATATCATGACTGTGTTAGTCTCTTTATGCCAAGCAATGGTACATGTATACATTGTTATAGGGTAGGGATCACAACCAAAACCAAGTTAAACAAGCAGCGATTTAAAAGACTTTTCCTGTATTTCCCCTATTGAGCCTCCCGCCCCAGGGGGATCAGAAGCACCATTTAAACAAAACCTGTGCCCCTCCTGTAAAGGATGTTTCTGACCGAATTTGGTTCAAATTCATTCAGTACTTTATGACTAGTAGGCATTTAAAATACTTTTCCTCTATTTCCTTATTTGGCCCCGTCCCTCCGGCCCCAGGGGGGTCAGAGTCGCCATTTATACAAACCAACCAATTATTCAAAATGGAATCCCCGTCACCCAAGGATGTTTCTGGCCAAATTTAGTCAAATTCTGTTGTGTGGTTCAGGACTAGTAGGGATGTATGGGCGCAGACGGACGACCGACAACAGACGACGGACGACGGACGCCGCACCATGTCATAAGCTCACCGGCCCTTCTGGCCAGGTGAGCTAAAAACTAGAAATAATTACCTGAATGATAACTTGTCAATATGTGTTGAAAGTTTACATGTGTCTATTTCGTTTGTTTCCAAAACTACGAAAAGACTATTCCTAATTGTAAGAAATATATACATTGTAGATAGAAATATCAGATAATGTATGTAGTTAAAATATAGAAATATGCTTAAAACAACTAGTGCGAAACCGTATATTAGTGTTAAGCCATTTCTCATTTTACATCAACCACAATTGTCATCGCACAATGCTAGTTTATCGTGCGCCCACATGTGCATTAGAAATATTCCCCCTCGATCGCATCGTCTTTTTTAAAATGTCATCAAATAGATACCTGTATACTTGGAA
The DNA here is from genome assembly GCA_947623455.1 of Mimachlamys varia. Classification (NCBI taxonomy): domain Eukaryota; kingdom Metazoa; phylum Mollusca; class Bivalvia; order Pectinida; family Pectinidae; genus Mimachlamys; species Mimachlamys varia. The sequence goes on from OX392544.1 coordinate 27,418,347, forward strand.
AAACTTACATGACAAAACAATGATATTAAAATGGTAAAAAAGGGAACAACATGTCTAAAGGCGTGAAAGATGATGATTAATTGGAACAATTAATGAATTGTTTGAAACAATTAAGCTTCAATGCGATACTGTCATTTCTATAAGATTGTTAAATATATCTCTTTCAAATCGCCAAAGTGTAGGTCTAATTCTACGACATTTAATAGGGATTTCATGTTAGAAACATCAAAGTATTTGTTACAAACATATTCAAAGGCTGCACACTCTATCTGAATTGCTCTACTGTAGTATGTAAAACGATAATATCGTGTCATATACTCTTGTAGCTAGGTGCTTATAAAAACCTCGTTCCCATCATCCCGAGTTCTGCATGACCTATATATATATCGATGGTTGTAAAGAGGTCCAGATTTCAAAATAAGTATACTTGTTGATAACTATTAATAATAAAGACATTATTCCCAAATATTTACAATACAAAAAAATCAGAGATAATATATATAGCAGATTTAAGGCCATCCTCGATATCCAGGGGTTACGATCACCTTAGTTGATTTAAGTTTAAGTTTAAGATTTAAATATATTATCCAAATACTGTTCCTTAACTATAAATATTTACAGTCTACACTGACATTCACTCGGTAACCATTGCTCAACAGACTATCATTATCACCGCATAACTGTAGTCAAACACGTGACAAATTTCTATGACGTCGACAACAATACATGCAATACATGTGGGCGGAGCTATGCAACAGTTTGAAACACAATTGTGTGACGTCACCAACAATATACGTGGGCGGAGCTTGTAAATTTCACATTAATTGAACCATTCCCACATTTATTAGTTTTTAAATGAAATCTGTGTACGAAGATTTGACTGTAATGAACAAAATAGTTACGAACATTTCCCAGAAAGATACTGTAAATATAAGGATTAACTTTCTATTTTGTTTTGGTTATCGGGGGATAACTACAATGGAAAACGGGTAAATTATGTAGTTATCCCCCGATAACCTAAACGTAATAGAAAGTTAATCCTTAAATAAACTGCAAACGTACTTAATTTAGCGGTCATTTTAATTTAGCGAATTAAGCTCTGGAACCATTCCGCTAAAGAAGAATTGCACTAATTATAATTTGTTTGCATTACTTTCAAATATTGCGAGTGCGACAATTCATTATCTGCTTAAATTCGGTTATGCTCTAAAATATGAGTGCGCCAATATAAGGACGTTTACAGTATATAATAAACAACACATTAACACTTACTGAGTATACATATTATAAAACATACATAATTAGAAGACATCGTGATCAACTCACACTGTGTTTGTATATTTCCCCATTTTAGTTATAGTGCACAAAATATCATTTGTTCTCGTTAAAATATTACTCCACAAATGACCAATATAACTTTCGAATATTCTTTGACGCTTAAGTGACGTCATGTACGTACATGTCGATCTGTAGTTTTATAAAAGCTTCTGAGTATGCGTTGCACTAGTTCCAATTGTATTTAAAGGTGCACTGTTAGTGATCGTTCCGCTCTGATATCCTCAAATCTTTATAACTCCTTTACTGACTCTCGTCCATTGGCTCGGTGAAGGACATTAGCTCAACACCGAGTGTTTTTAGTATGGGCTTAATTGGCGTTACAACGGCCGAACCATTTGACAAACAGCCGATACCAAGTCCCAAACACCGAAGGTCGTCACCCCTTTTGACAAACACACCGGAACCAGAGTCACCTAGATCGAAAAAACGCTGATTGGCCGTACAGCTACTGATCTCAAGCTGTCCTACCATTTCAAAACGTCTTTCTCTCAACCCAGTAGGTCCGGTTATTCCTAATGAAATCGGTTCTCTTACATGAAGAGGTGATATATACACTCCTTTTGTTGCATGTGTTATGGCCCCAAATTTGACTATTTCTTCATTCATTATCGCTTTGGAATCTGCTTGTTCAGCTGAATCAAATACAGGATATGTATCGAAGCCTGCAACAAAGAAAGAAAAACAAAATATGATACAAATATGTAATATCACTGATACAACATACTCATATCTGACTAATACAGAATTCTGCATTATATGTACAGAATTGAAAATCCACCTTTTAATTTCATGACACGTTTTTCACTTTACCGACTAGTGTCACACTGAAATATTCTATTATTCAAGTTGGTTCATAATAACACTTCCGAAATACTTTACATTCTGTTTGCAAACCAGACTGCATTTAAATGTCTCTCTAACTAAATAGATAATTAGTTTCCGCATGACCTATATTAAAGTACATTAAGAAAACGTGTAATTCATCATTCGGTTAAATTGTGTATCGCTTATGAATCATTGGACATACGTTATGTTAATGTTTATACGCAAACAATGTAAGTACTTAGCGTGTCGCTGGATTATAGGACCGACTGGTCCTTTTGTGAAGCTATGACTGAAGTAGCAATTTATATTATGAATCTGTACAACGGTGTTACGAAATGATATTTTTGATATGTAATTCGACCTTGGCTTTTTTGAAAATTATTAAAAATTAAGTTTTAAGAAATCAATTAACTTTGATTTGTATAAAACATCAGCGTAAAACAGATCATTTGTTGTGAATAAAATATATACTCGAGAAATGAATACCTATTTCACTGAGCTGCTTTGGTCTGAGAATAGCGAACTCTCCCCCTGACGGCATTCTGTCTTTCTGGACGGCCACTACTGCGGCATCTACGGTCACTCCATCCGTTGTCTCACCAAATGTTCCGCGATAGGTTTTACCGCACTTTGGATCATACGTGATATTTGGTGGGGGATTGGAGAAGGTGTCCACTGGAGGCTGGTTGACTTGCAGTTCAGTTGGGGTATTGATTTCGTCATAGCCATAACTATCTATTCCGTCCTTGACTCCATAAGCAACATGAGCGCATGTCAGAAATCCGTCGAGATCACCATCCTTTTTGCTGTGTATTTTCACAAAAGGACCAACTGTACCACATCTACTTCCTCTATCATCTTCAACGTCGCACTCGCAACCCATCTTCAGTTTTTGGTGGTAATGTGAGCTTGGAATAGCTGAGTACGTTCGTGGTGCAAATTCAAAGAATCCTTCACGCACATCTGTAAATACGGGCTTACCACCAACATACAGTCTTGAAGGAAACGTAGCTTCCGTTATAGGCCTAAATCCTTTTGAGCTACAGTATATAGCTACCAGAGCATTTTTTTCCCGCTTAAGATCTTTGCCTTTTTTCTTGGACCTTAAAGACGAGACTCCCAAGGCATTGATATTCGAATGCGAGTTCATGAGATACGTTCCAAGTACCTGAATTGCTTTCTCAGCACATGTCATTCCGGTGATGTTTGTGTCCAATGCTCTCATTTCCTCACTATTCGCTATTCGAATTGCCTCATCGTTGACCTGTTTAGGGTTTCTGAATAATACTTTCATCAGCGCAAACTGCTCCTCTCTCTCACGCACGACGTCTGATCCGTACGCCAAGAATACTAATTCCCCTGTGCCGTTGAATGTTGGCTCAATTCGATAGGAACCTCTTAATTTCTCTTTGCCCGCTAAACGTTGTGTTAGCTCTAAGGCAACAGCTTGTTTACACCGTTCGTTCATGGAATATCGTGTGAGGCACTTGCCGATCTCATTCTCATCTTTCACGGATGGTAAAAGTAAACTCAATATGTCTGGCTTGTTTAATTCACATGCTATTTGCAACAAAGATGGCTTGTCTGTGGAAGCATAAGTAGTTGGATATGTACTACACAGGTATGAATACATGTCGCTATTCCCAGAACGACAGGCCTTGTGAAACAAGGATTCCTCATGCGCATCTACAATCTTCGCTATGTACGCATTGCGGTCCTTTTCTCCTTTTCCAAAGACCAAATATTCTACAGCGCGATAGCAATCCAGGTTTCCAGATTCAGCAATGCGAAGAAGACATGGACCACTATCCTCTGTTAACAAAGAGGGATATTTTCCATGGATCGTCAAACATTTTTCTTTGTCTCCCGATTCACAAGCGTCGTACATGTCTTTTAATTTCCAGATTTTCGACGAAACTTGGTCATGCTGATATTGTATGAACTGAAATACCAAAGAATTTGTGATTACACTGAACATGTAAAATCAAATTGTTAATAGAGATAAAAGGAGGGCTAATTGGAAATAATGTTTAAGTTTGTTAAAACGTTGATTTATTGCAGACATCATCTTAAAAATATTCAAATGCTAGTACATTATGTTTAATTGGAAATAACATAACACAGTGTAGATAATCATTTAGTTTTAAACATTTATTTGATATATGAAATTAAAATTTTCAATTAGACAATTGAAATGTGTCTTACCTTTGGCGTTGTTGTTGTGTCTGGAAAAATAAAAGGCAAACAAGCTATCGACGTTTCATTCGATAACCATGCAAGTCCCACGTTTTAATTCGATACTGTTAAAATAATGGAATTTCAAAAGCAGAGACTGTTAAACTTGTTTTCTGCAAATGTCTTATCCAAAGGTATCCAGGTGCGTGATACATAAAATGCACCTTTTATTTAATTACAATCTTTTCAATTTAACAACAGATTGGAAGACACCAAATAAATGGTAACTAAATAGTCACTGTCATTGATAGAATATAAGACCTTTACAAATAAAAAAAATATAATATTTATGAATACGCTTGTTAATCACAATAAGTATGATATAAAGAATGTTGTATGTTCAGAATAGCACCCGAAGTAATGACATACCAGTGTTGTCGATAGGAATGGCCGGTCCATATAAGACTGAAAAAGAAATTGGATCAGCTTTATATACGTAAGCTATAATATATAATAAATATTAATATAATTCGAGGTTCTTTTATACCGCTTTATCACGACCTTATAGCTGACAATGCAAGTTAAAAAGCTTTCTTGTTGAGATTAAAAAAAATACTGCAAAGTAATTTTTTTAGAAAAGATTCTAAGTTGCCCCCTCACATGTAACTCAGGAATAACAGACATTTCAATTTTTGCCTTGCTTGGAAACGAAAGTCGGCCTTCCTTGGTATAAAAGGCTACCGAATTGATCAAATAATGTCCTTTTTTTAGAACAACATGCCTATTTTACGAAGATAATTTTTCGCATTATCCTTTTTCTAGAACAACTTTTGTGAGCAAAAGAATATATCAATTACATTTTATTTGTGATTTGTAAGAAGTTATTTAACTGTTCAAAATCCCCAATTGACTGTTAATCTGTAGCTTAGTTGTATTTGTTATATGGATTTTTTTTAAATAGTAACACTTACGTCGTTCTTTCTTTACCTTCTCCTTCTCTCTTCCTTCAGAAAAGACAACATCAAGACAAATAAACACTTTGAATAAATATCATGTTCATAAAGTGGTATACTACCTTAGTAATATTAAAACATAAGGAAAACATTTCTTGACAATATATTACTGCGATATTAGGAATCAAATTTGTATTACATCATTACTAAAATGAATGTGTTCTAGGTTTTGTCATATTTATTTTTCATATTTTGATCTCCGCGCTGTTCCGTAAACTTGTAAAAAAGAATGAGAACAAGGAACTGCATTTTAATCAGATTGTGATCAGGGAATCATTTAGATCTGTGCGCCGTGTAGCCAGAATGTTGTTGTTTACATAAACGGAAACCACCTAATCGACCAGTCCTAAAAAAGGTATAGGGTTCAGAAAAATCGAGAAAAAGAAAGCTCGTTCAAATCATCATTTTAGCTGAGACAGATTTCGGTAAATTATAAGATATCAATATGGCATAATTCACTCAATAGGACATTGACATTATGTTTAAAGCTTTGATCGTTAAGATGCAAAATGAAAATTAAGCTCGGCACTGGAAACATATGAGCACGATGAATCAAAAGACGAATCAGGATCAGACCCTGGACCTTGATTGGTTTCAAAGTCACCAGATAGTAAAAGATATATCTACAAGGGCGAGTAAACACAACATGAGGAGAGAGAAAGTGCCAACACTCCGTGCCTCGACAGTTATATTACGCCTATTGTATATACGTAAGCTATAATATATAATAAATATTAATATAATTCAAGGTTCTTTTATACCGCTTTATCACGACCTTATAGCTGACAATGCAAGTTAAAAAGCTTTCTTGTTGAGATTAAAAAAAATACTGCAGGGATGTTACTATCAAGAAACGGAAAGTTAACGATCGGAAAATTGAAATAATCACGTTTATCGTACAGCTTAGTAGTATGCTGTCCATGTTGGTCGTAGTTTAAGTAGAGATCGAGGTAAGCAGCTGATGTAGAAGAGTCTGTTTTGTCCTTTATTTCAAGTTCAGAAGGGTATATAGAATCGACGTGGTCAGCAAACTTCTTGTTGTTTTTAGACAACACATCGTGGATATATCTGAAAGTGAAATTAAAAGATTTGGCAAGGTCTTTGTTACCTGTCCTGATTAGCTCCTCCACAAATTCAGCCTCGTATGAAAACAAAAACGAGTCAGCTAAGAGTGGCGCACAGTTTGTTCCCATGGGAATGCCAACAGTCTGCTGGAAAATCTTTCCTCCGAACTCAACAAAAATGTTGTCGACCAGGAATTCAATTATCCGTACTATATCTTCTTCAGTATATTTCCTCTTAGCTTTTGTCGTGTTTTTGACAAAGTATGCTCCGAGATAGTTCACTACCATAAATTTGTATCGTCGTCCGCCTTTCTTAGAAAAGAAAGCTCTCATAACAAGAGATTGGAGACGTTCGTTCAATTTTGTATGAGGTATGGTAGTGTACAGGATGGAAAAATCAAATGTTTTGACCGAAAAGACGTTTTTTTAGGGAGGGGAGTTCAGAAGATCTTTCCAGTTTTTCAAAATCCACATCCCATTAATTCCACTCCTGGAGTACACAGTGTCACAATACGACTGAAGCCCTGATTTTATGGTACTAAGAATTGTAGTAAGAAGTTTTGCTGGTTGCTAAGACTCCAATACCACGGCTAATAATTTGTAAACCGCTTTGAGTCGACCTATAGGTTGTTGTAAGGCGGTTTATAAGAACCCCGATTTATGACTAGTATTAATAACCGAATTGATAAAATAATTTCTTTTTTTGAGAACAAGATTCCTGTTTAACGAAGATAATCTTCCGTATTATCCTCTTGTTGGTGAAAGGGTTAGTAAACACTTATTTAACAGTGACAGTAAGCATACGAATGTATCAATAACATCATATTTAGCGTTGACATATTAAACTACAATACTGCAATGATATGACTAGGGAAAAGGTTTTTTTTTCAATGTTCGATAATTTTCCCCGCCCTGGCCCCTGTTGTTTGGACCGGAATCCAAATTTTTATAGTTTGATACCAGCTTTCTCCCACATTGATGTATTGCGTATAACACTCAGATATATTAACATATTTATGAGTATATATATATTTTTTTTAATTTGCTTGCTATATCCATGACGTATATAAGTGAGGCCATCGGGTGTAGTGTTGGCCTAATTAAAGGTAAAGTTCAAAACGTGTAACAGATTTTATTTGGAGGTCAAATTAACAAAAATGATATTGCTCACGATATGTTGGAGTAAACGGATCAAAAATGCAAATTTTCATCATTGCATCATTTATATGATCGGTTGATAAGTCGTATCTACTAAGTTTTGAAGAATTACAGGAAAAGTAAATTAGACAAAACAAAACATACTCTAAATCGTTTGACAATAACACAGATGTTGATATAAAGACTAAACGCAAACAATTATAAAAGATGTAAACTTTAAACTGATTGAATAAAATCTGACACGATCAGAACAAGTAAATTAATATACAGGGCTATGATACTTACCATTTTCAGATTGAGGCAAACTTATTCTCAAATCTACAAATGCAAGCAATTAATGTAAACCGCTTTGAGTCGACCTATATGTTGTGGTAAGGCGGTTTATAAGAACCCCGATTTATGATTAGCATTAATAAACGAATTGATAACATAATTTCTCTTTTTGAGAACAAGATTCCTGTTTAACGAAGATAATCTTCCGTATTACCCTCTTGTAAGTAAAAGGGTTAGTAATCACACTTATTTTACAGTGACATTAAGCATACGAATGTATCAATAACATCATATTTAGCATTGACATATTAAACTACAATACTGCAATGATATGACTAGGGAAAAGTTTTTTTTCAATGTTCGATAATTTTCCCCGCCCTGGCCCCTGTTGTTTGGGCCGGAATCCAAATTTTTATAGTTTGATACCAGCTTTCTCCCACATTGATCTATTGCGTATAACACTCAGATATATTAACATATTTCTGAGTATATATATATATATTTTAATTTGCTTGCTATATTCATGACGTATATAAGTGAGGCCAGCGGGTGTAGTGTTGGCCTAATTAAAGGTAAAGTTCAAAACGTGTAACAGATTTTATTTGGAGGTCAAATTAACAAAAATGATATTGTTCACGATATGTTGGAGTAAACGGATCAAAAATGCAAATTTTCATCATTGCATCATTTATATGATCGGTTGATAAGTCGTATCTACTAAGTTTTGAAGAATTACAGGAAAAGTAAATTAGACAAAACAAAACATACTCTAAATCGTTTGACAATAACACAGATGTTGATATAAAGACTAAACGCAAACAATTATAAAAGATGTAAACTTTAAACTGATTGAATAAAATCTGACACGATCAGAACAAGTAAATTAATATACAGGGCTATGATACTTACCATTTTCAGATTGAGGCAAACTTATTCTCAAATCTACAAATGCAAGCATTTAATGTAAACCGCTTTGAGTCGACCTATATGTTGTGGTAAGGCGGTTTATAAGAACCCCGATTTATGATTAGCATTAATAAACGAATTGATAACATAATTTCTCTTTTTGAGAACAAGATTCCTGTTTAACGAAGATAATCTTCCGTATTACCCTCTTGTAAGTAAAAGGGTTAGTAATCACACTTATTTTACAGTGACATTAAGCATACGAATGTATCAATAACATCATATTTAGCATTGACATATTAAACTACAATACTGCAATGATATGACTAGGGAAAAGTTTTTTTTCAATGTTCGATAATTTTCCCCGCCCTGGCCCCTGTTGTTTGGGCCGGAATCCAAATTTTTATAGTTTGATACCAGCTTTCTCCCACATTGATGTATTGCGTATAACACTCAGATATATTAACATATTTCTGAGTATATATATATATATTTTAATTTGCTTGCTATATTCATGACGTATATAAGTGAGGCCAGCGGGTGTAGTGTTGGCCTAATTAAAGGTAAAGTTCAAAACGTGTAACAGATTTTATTTGGAGGTCAAATTAACAAAAATGATATTGTTCACGATATGTTGGAGTAAACGGATCAAAAATGCAACTTTTCATCATTGCATCAATTATATGATCGGTTGATAAGTCGTATCTACTAAGTTTTGAAGAATTACAGGAAAAGTAAATTAGACAAAACTAAACATACTCTAAATCGTTTGACAATAACACAGATGTTGATATAAAGACTAAACGCAAACAATTATAAAAGATGTAAACTTTAAACTGATTGAATAAAATCTGACATGATCAGAACAAGTAAATTAATATACAGGGCTATGATACTTACCATCTTCAGATGGAGGCAAACTTATACTCAAATCTACAAATGCAAGCAATTAATGTAAACCGCTTTGAATCGACCTATATGTTGTGGTAAGGCGGTTTATAAGAACCCCGATTTATGATTAGCAATAATAAACGAATTGATAACATAATTTCTCTTTTTGAGAACAAGATTCCTGTTTAACGAAGATAATCTTCCGTATTACCCTCTTGTAAGTAAAAGGGTTAGTAATCACACTTATTTTACAGTGACATTAAGCGTACGATTGTATCAATAACATCATATTTAGCATTGACATATCAAACAACAATACTGCAACGATATGACTAGGGAAAAGTTTTTTTTTCAATGTTCGATAATTTTCCCCGCCCTGGCCCATGTTGTTTGGGCCGGAATCCAATTTTTTATAGTTTGATACCAGCTTTCTCCCACATTGATCTATTGCGAATAACACTCAGATATATTAACATATTTCTGAGTATATATATATATTTTTTAATTTGCTTGCTATATCCATGACGTATATAAGTGAGGCCAGCGGGTGTAGTGTTGGCCTAATTAAAGGTAAAGTTCAAAACGTGTAACAGATTTTATTTGGAGGTCAAATTAACAAAAATGATATTGTTCACGATATGTTGGAGTAAACGGATCAAAAATGCAAATTTTCATCATTGCATCATTTATATGATCGGTTGATAAGTCGTATCTACTAAGTTTTGAAGAATTACAGGAAAAGTAAATTAGACAAAACAAAACATACTCTAAATCGTTTGACAATAACACAGATGTTGAATATAAAGACTAAACGCAAACAATTATAAAAGATGTAAACTTTAAACTGATTGAATAAAATCTGACATGATCAGAACAAGTAAATTAATATACAGGGCTATGATATTTACCATCTTCAGATAGAGCCAACCTTATTCTCAAATCTACAAATGCAAGCAATTAATGTAAACCGCTTTGAGTCGACCTATATGTTGTGGTAAGGCGGTTTATAAGAACCCCGATTTATGATTAGTATTAATAGCCGAATTGATAAAATAATTTCTTTTTTTGAGAACAAGATTCCTGTTTAACGAAGATAATCTTCCGTATTACCCTCTTGTAAGTAAAATGGTTAGTAAGTAAACACACTTATTTTACAGTGACATTAAGCATACGATTGTATCAATAACATCATATTTAGCATTGGCATATCAAACTACAATACTGCAATATGACTAGGGAAAAGTTTTTTTTCAATGTTCGATAATTTTCCCCGCCCTGGCCCCTGTTGTTTGGGCCGGAATCCAAATTTTACAGTTTGATACCAGCTTTCTCCAACATTGATGTATTGCGTATAACACTCAGATAAATTAACATATTTCTGAGTATATATATATATATTTTTTAATTTGCTTGCTATATTCATGACGTATATAATTGAGGCCAGCGGGTGTAGTGTTGGCCTAATTAAAGGTAAAGTTCAAAACGTTTAACAGATTTTATTTGGAAGTCGAATTAACAAAAATAGTAATGCTCACGATTTGTTGGTGTAAACGGATCAAAAATGCAAATTCTAATAAATGCATCATGTTTAAGATCGGTTGATAAGATATATCTACTACGTTTTGAAGAATTACAGGTAAAGTAAATTGTAAATTAGACAAAACAAAACATACTCTAAATCGTTTGACAATTACATATATGTTGAATATAAAGATTAAACGCAAACAATTATAAAAGATGTAAACTTAAAACTGATTGAATAAAATCTGACATGATCAGAACCAGTAAATTAATATACAGGGTTATGATACTTACCATTTTCAGATGAATAATCATGCGAAACTACAAATGCAAGCAAACAATGTAAATCAGACAAAAACATTAATCAAACAAAACATGTTAATCAGACAAAAAATGTTTCGTAAACTTATATATGGGCCCTCGATAGTCAACGAGGAAGTTCAAACAGTAAATACATGAACATTGGCTGGTTGTTAAGACCACATTACCCCTACTAATAATTTGTAAACCGTTTTGAGTCGACCTATATGTTGTGGTAAGGCGGTTTATGAGAACCTCGGATTATAATTTGTATCAATAACCGAATTGATAAAATAAAATTTTTCTTTTTGAGTACAAACTTCCTGTTTAACGAAGGTAATTTCCGTATTAACCTCTTGTTAGTAAAAGGGTTAGTAAACACATTCATTTTACAGTGACAGTAAGCAAACGAATGTATCAATTACATGACATTTAGCATTGCCATATTAAACTACCATACTACAACGATATGACTATGGAATTTTGATTTTAGTTTTCGATCATTTTCCCTGCCCTGGCCCCTGTTGTTTGGGCCGGAATCCAAATTTTACAGCTTGATACCAGCTTTCTCCAACATTGATGTATTACGTATAACACTCAGATATATTAACAAGTTTCTGAGTATATATATATATGTTTTTAATTTACTTACTTCATTCATGAATTGTATAAGTTAGGCAAGCGGGAGTAGTGTTGGCCTGATTAAAGGTAAAGTTCAAAACGTTTAAAGGATTTTATTTGGAGGTCAAATTAACAAAAAATAGTATGGCTCAAGATTTGTTGGAGTAAACGGATCAAAAAATGCAAATTTTAATCATTGCATCATGTATATGATCGGTTGAAAAGATATATCTACTACGTTTTGAAGAATTACAGGAAAAGTAAATTAGACACAAGAAATGCTACTCTAAATCGTTTGACAATTACATAGATGTTAAATATAAAAATTAAACGCAAACAATTATAAAAGATGTAAACTTTAAACTGATTGAATAAACTCTGACATGATCAGACCCGTTAATTAATATCCAGGGCTATGATACTTACTACTTTCAGGTGAATGACAACTTTGAGCCGAATCTACAAATGCAAGCAAACATTGTAAATCAGACAAAAAACATTAATCAGACAAACAAAACATGTTAATCAGACAGAAAGACGTTTATCAGACAAACAAAACATGTTAACCAGACAAAAAATGTTTCGTAAACTTATATATGGCCCCTCGATAGTAAACGAGGAAGTTAAAACAGTAAACACATGAACATTGGCTGGTTGCTAAGACCCCATTACCCCGACTAATAATTTGTAAACCGTTTTGAGTCCACCTATAGGTTGTGGTAAGGCGGTTTATGAGAACCTCGGATTATAATTTGTATAAATAACCGAATTGATAGAATAATATTTTTCATTTTGAGTACAAGATTCCTGTTTAATGAAGGTAGTTTCGCTATTAACCTCTTGTTAGTAAAAGGGTTAGTAAATACACTTATTTTATAGTGACAGTAAGCAAACGAATGTATCAATTACATGACATTTAGCATTGCCATATTAAACTACCATACTGCAACGATATGACTATGTAATTTTGATTTTAGTTTTCGATCATTTTCCCTGCCCTGGTCCCTGTTGTTTGGGCCGGAATGCAAATTTTACAGCTTGATACCAGCTTTCTCCAACATTGATGTATTACGTATAACACTCAGATATATTAACATATTTCTGAGTATATATATATATATTTTAATTTGCTTGCCATATTCATGACGTATATAAGTGAGGCCAGCGGGTGTAGTGTTTGCCTAATTAAAGGTAAAGTTCAAAACGTTTAACGAATTTTATTTGGATTTTAAATTAACAAAAATAATATTGATCACGATTTGTTGGAGTAAACGGATCAAAAATGCAAATTTTAATCATTGCATCATGTATATGATCGGTTGATAAGATATATCTACATCGTTTTGAAGAATTACAGGAAAAGTAAATTAGACAAAAGAAAACATACTCTAAATCGTTTGACAATTACATAGATGTTAAATATAAAGATTAAACGCAAACAATTAGAGAAGATGTAAACTTTAAACTGATTGAACAAAATCTGACATGATCAGAACCAGTAAATTATTATCCAGGGCTATGATACTTACCTTCTTCAGATGAAGGACAACTTGTATGCAAACCTACAAATGCAAGCAAACATTATAAATCAGACAAAAAACATTAATCAGACAAACAAAACATGTTAATCAGACAGAAAGACGTTTATCAGACAAACAAAACATGTTAACCAGACAAAAAATGTTCCGTAAACTTATATATGGCCCCTCGATAGTAAACGAGGAAGTTAAAACAATAAACGCATGAACATTGGCTGGTTGCTAAGACCCCATAACCCCAGCTAATAATTTGTAAACAATTTTGAGTCCACCTATAGGTTGTTAATAAGAATATCGATTTATAATTAGTAATAATAAGCGAATCGATAAAATATTATTTTTTTTCGAGAACAAGATGCCTATTTAACGAAGATAATCCTCCGTATCATCCTTATGCTAGTACAACTTTTGTAAGCAAATGAATATAACAATTACACTACAATTATCATTGGTATATCAAATTACCATACTGCGACGAAATGTATACATTTACACTTAAAGTCATTTGCATAATTCCATTAAAATTGTTTCCGAAGGAAATATACACTTCTAACATGTCTTTTCGTATTATTATCACAGTAACCACAGACTTAAATATAACGTAACACACGTAAAAGTTTTAAATCGTTCAACGTAAAAATACTTAATATAAATACAATTAAAGGAACACTTACTCAATTTCAGTAATATTTTTACATAAGGAAAGATACCCAGTTCTAACATTTTGTGTTATAGTATCTTTAATTGGTTATTTATGGGTCCAAGCCCGGCTATTTCGGTTTAGCATAGATATATCAAATAAATATTACTGTACAGTTAACAAAATAAACCTCGCCATTGTGTCGCTCCGTGAATGTGACGTCTGTATCGGTAATGAACAAGCTAGGCCCAAGATTGTTAGTGGTCACCTGAGTAATGCTATAGGTATTTTAAAGCTCAATTTTAATGATGAAATAAATATGTAAGCAATTTGAAATACACCATCTATCATGTCATTGAAGGGTAAGAATTCCAAAACTATTGAAACTAATAGTGTTACTATAAAATGTTCAGAATATATCCGGAAGTGTTAATGTTTTATACAAATCTAGATTAACCTTGACCCCACCCTTTCGCCAAGATTGTAGTAGCTCTGACTATGGAGAAGATTTTTTTTAAAATATTTTTTATTTTGCTTGCTATGTTCATGAAGAATATAATTTAGGCATGTGTAGGAGTAAACGGATCACAAATGCAGGTTTTAAGAAAACCATTTCATCATATATATGATCGTTGATGAGATATATCTTCTACGTTTTTAAGAATTTTTCATTCTCTTTTCTTTCTTCGTCTTCTTTCTCTCTCTTAACATTATCCTTTTTAAAAAATTGGAAACATTCTGTTGTCAAATAAAAGTAATTGTAATATAGATAATCATCTATGTTCAGTAAAGCAGTCGAAATGATTACTTACCTTCATAGATATCTTCATTAAGGTATGGATGATCCCAATCAAGACGAGATGAAACAGATGTATATGTTATGTAAGATTTAAAAAAAAGAAAAACACAGATAAGGTTATTAGTAGACCGAACGTAATTGCATGTTACCACATATGAAATTGAAATGCATGCAATAGTTGAATTAAATATCCGAAATAACCTTGACCCCCCTCGCCGAGATTGCAGTGCCTCTGACTATAGGAAAGATATTTGTTTTCAATTTTGGATCATTTTCCCCGCCCTAGCCTCTGTTGTTTGGCCCGGAAATCAAATTTTACAGCTTGATACCAGCTTTCTCCCACATTTGATGTATTACGTATAACACTCAGACTTATTAAAATGTTTCTGAGTATATATATATATTTTTTAATTTGCTTGCTGTATTCCTATATTCCTGAAGTATATAAGTTAGGCAAGCGTGAGTAGTGTTGGTCTAATTAAAGGTAAATTGTTTCGTAAACTTAGATATGGCCCCTCGATAGTAAACGAGGAAGTTAAAACAATAAACACATGAACATTGGCTGGTTGCTAAGACCCCATAACCTCAGCTAATAATTTGTAAACAATTTTGAGTCCACCTATATGTTTATAATTACAATTAGCATTGGTATATCAAATTACCATACTGCGACGAAATGTATACATTTACACTTAAAGTCATTTGCATAATTCTATTCAAATTATTTCCGAAGGAAATATACACTTCTAACAAGTCTTTTCGTATTATTATCACAGTAACCATAGACTTAAATATGACGCTTAAAAGTTTTAAATCGTTCAACGTAAAAATACTTAATATAAATACAACTAAAGGAACACTTACTCAATTTCAGTAATATTTTTACATAAGGAAAGATACCCAGTTCTAACATTGTGTGTTATAGTATCTTTTATTGGTTATTTATGGGTCCAAGCCCGGCTATTTCGGTTTAGCATAGATATATCAAATAAATATTACTGTACAGTTAACAAAATAAACCTCGCCATTATGTCGCTCCGTGAATGTGACGTCTGTATCGGTAATGAACAAGCTAGGCCCAAGAGTGTTAGTGGTCACCTGAGTAATGCTATAGGTATTTTAAAGCTCAATTTTAATGATGAAATAAATATGTAAGCAATTTGAAATACACCATCTATCATGTCATTGAAGGGTAAGAATTCCAAAACTATTGAAACTAATAGTGTTACTATAAAATGTTCAGAATATATCCGGAAGTGTTAATGTTTTATACAAATCTAGATTAACCTTGACCCCACCCTTTCGCCAAGATTGTAGTAGCTCTGCCTATGGAGAAGATTTTTTTTTTAAATTTTGGATGATTTTCCCCGGCCTGGCCATGTTGTTTGAGCCGGAATCTCAATTGTACAGCTTGGTACCAGCTTTCTCCCACATTTGATGTATTACGTATAACACTCAGATATATCAACATGTTTCTGAGGATATATATATATATTTTAATTTGCTTGCTATGTTCATGAAGAATATAATTTAGGCATGTGTAGGAGTAAACGGATCACAAATGCAGGTTTTAAGAAAACCATTTCATCATATATATGATCGTTGATGAGATATATCTTCTACGTTTTTAAGAATTTTTCATTCTCTTTTCTTTCTTCGTCTTCTTTCTCTCTCTTAACATTATCCTTTTTAAAAAATTGGAAACATTCTGTTGTCAAATAAAAGTAACTGTAATATAGATAATCATCTATGTTCAGTAAAGCAGTCGAAATGATTACTTACCTTCATAGATATCTTCATTAAGGTATGGATGATCCCAATCAAGACGAGATGAAACAGATGTATATGTTATGTAAGATTTAAAAAAAAGAAAAACACAGATAAGGTTATTAGTAGACCGAACGTAATTGCATGTTACCACATATGAAATTGAAATGCATGCAATAGTTGAATTAAATATCCGAAATAACCTTGACCCCCCCCCCCCTCGCCGAGATTGCAGTGCCTCTGACTATAGGGAATATTTTTGTTTTCCATTTCGGATCATTTTCCCCGCCCTAGGCTCTGTTGTTTGGCCCGGAAATCAAATTTTACAGCTTGGTACCAGCTTTCTCCCACATTTGATGTATTACGTATAACACTCAGACTTATTAAAACTTTTCTGAGTATATATATATTTTTTTTAATTTGCTTGCTGTATTCCTATATTCCTGAAGTATATAAGTTAGGCAAGCGCGAGTAGTGTTGGCCTAATTAAAGGTAAAGTTCAAAACGTTTAACGAATTTTATTTGGATTTTAAATTAACAAAAATAATATGGATCACGATTTGTTGGTGTAAACGGATCAAAAATGCAAATTTTAATCATTGCATCATGTATATGATCGGTTGAAAAGACATATCTACTACGTTTTGAAGAATTACAGGAAAAGTAAATTAGACAAAAGAAAACATACTCTAAATCGTTTGACAATTACATAGATGTTAAATATAAAGATTAAACGCAAACAATTAGAGAAGATGTAAACTTAAAACTGATTGAACAAAATCTGACATGATCATTCCCGTAAATTAATATACAGGGCTATGATACTTACTATGTACATGTGAAGAACATCTTGGAGGCGAATCTACAAATGCAAGCAAACATTGTAAATCAGACAAAAAACATTAATCAGACAAACAAAACATGTTAATCAGACAGAAAGACGTTTATCAGACAAACAAAACATGTTAATCAGACAAAAATATTTCGTAAACTTATATATGGCCCCTCGATAGTAAACGAGGAAGTTAAAACAGTAAACACATGAACATTGGCTGGTTGCTAAGACCCCATTACCCCGACTAATAATTTGTAAACCGTTTTGAGTCCACCTATAGGTTGTGGTAAGGCGGTTTATGAGAACCTCGGATTATAATTTGTATAAATAACCGAATTGATAAAATAATATTTTTCATTTTGAGTACAAGATTCCTGTTTAATGAAGGAAGTTTCCCTATTAACCTTTTGTTAGTAAAAGGGTTAGTAAACACACTTATTTTACAGTGACAGTAACCAAACGAATGTATCAATTACATGACATTAGCCTTGCCATATTAAACTACCATACTGCAACGATATGACTATGGAATTTTGATTTTAGTTTTCGATCATTTTCCCTGCCCTGGCCCCTGTTGTTTGGGCCGGAATCCACATTTTACAGCTTGATACCAGCTTTCTCCAACATTGATGTATTACGTATAACACTCAGATATATTAACATATTTCTGAGTATATATATATATATATATATTAATGTGCTTGCCATATTCATGACGTATATAAGTGAGGCCAGCGGGTGTAGTGTTTGCCTAATTAAAGGTAAAGTTCAAAACGTTTAACGAATTTTATTTGGATTTCAAATTAGCAAAAATAATATGGATCACGATTTGTTGGAGTAAACGGATCAAAAATGCAAATTTTAATCATTGCATCATGTATATGATCGGTTGAAAAGACATATCTACTACGTTTTGAAGAATTACAGGAAAAGTAAATTAGACAAAAGAAAACATACTCTAAATCGTTTGACAATTACATAGATATTAAATATAAAGATTAAACGCAAACAATTAGAGAAGATGTAAACTTTAAACTGATTGAACAAAATCTGACATGATCAGAACCAGTAAATTAATATCCAGGGCAATGATACTTACCAACTTCAGACAAAACTGCAAATGCAAGCAAACAATGTAAATCAGACAAAAATTGTTTCGTAAACTTAGATATAGGCATCTCGATAGTAAACGAGAAGGTTAATACAATAAACGCATGAACATTGGCTGGTTGCTAAGACCCCATTACCCCAGCTAATAATTTGTAAACAATTTTAAGTCGACCTATAGGTTGTGGTAAGGTGGTTTATAAGAATATCGATTTATAATTAGTAATAATAACCGAATCGATAAAATAATTTCTTTTTTTTTGAGAACAAGATGCCTATTTAACGAAGATAATCCTCCGTATCATCCGTTTGCTAGTACAACTTTTGTAAGCAAATGAATATATCAATTACATTACATTTAGCATTGCCATATTAAACTACCATACTGCAACGATATGACTAGGGAAAAGTTTTTTTTCCAATGTTCGATAATTTTCCCCACCCTGGTCCCCGTTGTTTGGGCCGGAATCTAAATTTTACAGTTTGGTACCAGCTTTCTCCAACATTGATGTACTACGTATAACACTCAGATATATTAACATATTTCGGAGTATATATATATATTTTCTTTAATTTGCTTGCTATAGATAAGACATATCTACTAAGTTTTGAAGAATTACAGGAAAAGTAAATTAGACAAAAACATACTCTAAATCGTTTGACAATAACATAGATGTTGATATAAAGACTAAACGCAAACAATTATAAAAGATGTAAACTTTAAACTGATTGAATAAACTCTGACATGATCAGTCCCGTAAATTAATATACAGGGCTATGATACTTACTATGTGCATGTGAAGAACATCTTGGAGGCGAACCTACAAATGCAAGCAAACATTGTAAATCAGACAAAAAACATTAATCAGACAAACAAAACATGTAAATCAGACAGAAAGACGTTTATCAGACAAACAAAACATGTTAATCAGACAAAAATATTTCGTAAACTTATATATGGCCCCTCGATAGTAAACGAGGAAGTTAAAACAGTAAACACATGAGCATTGGCTGGTTGCTAAGACCCCATTACCCCGACTAATAATTTGTAAACCGTTTTGAGTCCACCTATAGGTTGTGGTAAGGCGGTTTATGAGAACCTCGGATTATAATTTGTATAAATAACCGAATTGATAAAATAATATTTTTCATTTTGAGTACAAGATTCCTGTTTAATGAAGGTAGTTTCGCTATTAACCTCTTGTTAGTAAAAGGGTTAGTAAACACACTTATTGAACAGTGACAGTAAGCATACGAATGTATCAATAACATCATATTTAGCATTGACATATTAAACTACCATACTGCAACGATATGACTATGGAATTTTGTTTTTAGTTTTCGATCATTTTCCCTGCCCTGGCCCCTGTTGTTTGGGCCGGAATCCAAATTTTACAGCTTGATACCAGCTTTCTCCAACATTAATGTATTACGTATAACACTCAGATGTATTAACATATTTCTGAGTATGTATATATATATTTTAATTTGCTTGCTATATTCATGACGTATATAAGTGAGGCCAGCGGGTGTAGTGTTTGCCTAATTAAAGGTAAAGTTCAAAACGTTTAACGAATTTTATTTGGTTTTAAATTAACAAAAATAATATGGATCACGATTTGTTGTGTAAACGTATCAAAAATGCAAATTTTAATCATTGCATCATGTATATGATCGGTTGATAAGATATATCTACTACGTTTTGAAGAATTACAGGAAAAGAAAATTAGACAAAAGAAAACATGCTCTAAATCGTTTGACAATTACATAGATGTTAAATATAAAGATTAAACGCAGACAGTTAGAGAAGATGTAAACTTAAAACTGATTGAACAAAATCTGACATGATCAGTCCCGTAAATTAATATACAGGGCTATGATACTTACTATGTCCAGGTGAAGGACATCTTGGATTCGAATCTACAAATGCAAGCAAACATTGTAAATCAGACAAAAAACATTAATCAGACAAACAAAACATATTAATCAGACAAAAAATGTATCGTAAACTTAGATATAGGCCCCTCGATAGTAAACGAGAAAGTTAAAACAATAAACACATGAACATTGGCTGGTTGCTAAGACCCCATTACCCCGACTAATAATTTGTAAACCGCTTTGAGTCGACCTATAGGTTGTGGTAAGGCGGTTTATAAGAACCTCGATTTATAATTAGTAATAATAACCTATTTATTTTTTTTTGGGGGGGGGGGGGGGGGGACAAGATACCTATTTAACGAAGATAATCTTCCGTATTATCCTTTTGCTAGTACAAATTTTGTAAGCAATGGATTTATCAATTACATCACACAAAACATTCGTAAGTCAAATTTCCATACTGCGACGAAATGTATACATTTACCATTTACACTTAAAGTTATTTGCATAATTCCATTAAAATTGTTTCCGAAGGAAATATACACTTCTAACATGTTTCGTACTATCATCACAGTAACCATAGACTTAAAGATTACGTAACACACATGTGCTTAAAATCGTTCAGCGGAAAAAGACTTAATATAAATACAATTAAGGAACACTTACTCAATTTCAGTAATATTTTTACATAAGGAAAGATACCCAGTTCTAACATTGTGTGTTATAGTATCTTTACTTGGTTATTTATGGGTCCAAGCCCGGCTATTTCGGTTTAGTATAGATATATCAAATAAATATTACTGTACAGTTAACAAAATAAACCTCGCCATTGTGTCGCTCCGTGAATGTGACGTCTGTATCGGTAATGAACAAGCTAGGCCCAAGAGTGTAAGTGGTCACCTGAGTAATGCTATAGGTATTTTAAAGCTCAATTTTAATGATGAAATAAATATGTAAGCAATTTGAAATACACCATTCATCATGTCATTGAAGGGTAAGAATTCCAAAACTATTGAAACTAATAGTGTTACTATAAAATGTTCAGAATATATCCGGAAGTGTTAATGTTTTATACAAATCTAGATTAACCTTGACCCCACCCTTTCGCCAAGATTGTAGTAGCTCTGACTATGGAGAAGATTTTTTTTACAATTTTGGATCATTTTCCCCGCCCTAGCCTCTGTTGTTTGGCCCGGAAATCATAGCTATATATATTTTATTTTGCTTGCTATATTCATGAAGTATATAATTTAGGCATGTGTAGGAGTAAACGGATCACAAATGCAGGTTTTAAGAAAACCATTGCAACATATATATGATCGTTGATGAGATATATCTTCTACGTTTTTAAGAATTTTTCATTCGATTTTCTTTCTTCGTCTTTCTTTCTCTCTTTTAACATTATCCTTTTAAAAAATGGAAACATTCTTTTGTCATATAAAAGTAATTGTAATAAAGATAATCATCTATGTTCAGTGAAGCAGTCGAAGTGATTTCTTACAGACATAGGTCTCTGCATCAAGGTCTAGACGATCCAAAACAAAACGGCATGAAACAGATTTATATGTTATGTAAGATTTTAAAAAGAAAAACACAGATAAGGTTATTAGTAGACCGAACGTAATTGCATGTTACCACATATGAAATTGAAATGCATGCAATAGTTGAATTAAATATCCTAAATAACCTTGACCCCCCTTGCCGAGATTGCAGTGCCTCTGACTATAGGAAAGATTTTTGTTTTCAATTTTGGATCATTTTCCCCGCCCTAGCCTCTGTTGTTTGGCCCGGAAATCAAATTTTACAGCTTGGTACCAGCTTTCTCCCACATTTGATGTATTACGTATAACACTCAGACTTATTAGAATGTTTCTGAGTATATATATATATTTTTTAATTTGCTTGCTGTATTCCTATATTCCTGAAGTATATAAGTTAGGCAAGCGTGAGTAGTGTTGGTCTAATTAAAGGTAAAGTTCAAAACGTTTAACGAATCTTATTTGGATTTTAAATTAACAAAAAAATATGGATCACGATTTGTTGGAGTAAACGGATCAAAAATGCAAATTTTAATCATTGCATCATGTATATGATCGGTTGAAAAGATATATCTACTACGTTTTGAAGAATTACAGGAAAAGTAAATTAGACAAAAGAAAACATGCTCTAAATCGTTTGACAATTACATAGATGTTAAATATAAAGATTAAACGCAGACAGTTAGAGAAGATGTAAACTTAAAACTGATTGAACAAAATCTGACATGATCAGTCCCGTAAATTAATATACAGGGCTATGATACTTACTATGTCCAGGTGAAGGACATCTTGGATTCGAATCTACAAATGCAAGCAAACATTGTAAATCAGACAAAAAACATTAATCAGACAAACAAAACATATTAATCAGACAAAAAATGTATCGTAAACTTAGATATAGGCCCCTCGATAGTAAACGAGAAAGTTAAAACAATAAACACATGAACATTGGCTGGTTGCTAAGACCCCATTACCCCGACTAATAATTTGTAAACCGCTTTGAGTCGACCTATAGGTTGTGGTAAGGCGGTTTATAAGAACCTCGATTTATAATTAGTAATAATAACCTATTTATTTTTTTTTTTGGGGGGGGGGGGGACAAGATACCTATTTAACGAAGATAATCTTCCGTATTATCCTTTTGCTAGTACAAATTTTGTAAGCAAATGAATATATCAATTACATCACACATAACATTGGTATATCAAATTACCATACTGCGACGAAATGCATACATTTACCATTTACACTTAAAGTTATTTGCATAATTCCATTCAAATTGTTTCCGAAGGAAATATACACTTCTAACATGTTTTTCGTACTATCATCACAGTAACCATAGACTTAAAGATTACGTAACACGTATGTGCTTAAAAGTTTTAAATCGTTCAGCGGAAAAAGACTTAATATAAATACAATTAAGGAACACTTACTCAATTTCAGTTATATTCTTACATAAGGAAAGATATCCAGTTCTAAAGTTGTGTGTTATAATACCATTGATTGATTCCTTTATCGAGTGTATATAAAAAAATAAATAAGAGAATACCGAAGCGTCAACATAATCATAATCCGAATCAAAATCGATTAAACCAGGGTCAAAATTTGAACAAAGGAAAGATCTACATGGAGACCCTTGCAAAAGTACAAGAGAATAAGACCAGGTGTTCCGGAAGAGTAAGCGTCTTCTGCTTCATCGACGACACCCGACATGTAAATCTTTGTCACATCCAAGTAAACATCAAATTCTCAAAATGAATACCGAGTATCATTGTCAATCACAACAAGTAAACACACAAATGAGCATACTCAAAAACGTCCATCTTCATATCAATTAAAGATACAGAATATTTCTCAATGAGACAAAGATGGCGACCATAAAACTTGCCCATAGCTCTGATCAACCTGCATCTTTCGAATCCTTGTGTTGTTAGTTTGTTTGTCAGCAGTCGACATCGATTACGAAAATCCCGATATTTAGAGCAAGCCCTGGAATACCGAATCAACTGCGACATGTAACACTGGGGGACCCTTACCGTTCAAAAACGCATTTTTTTCGTTCATTTTTCAAATACCGTTCACTTCTTCAATTTTTGTGTTCATTTTCCGGGTTTCCGTTCTTATTTCACGGTGCACAGTTTATTCTTTAAATCAGGGTTTACTTTTGGAGTTCCTGTGTTTAATGTTCCTTTACCTTGTTCATTTTTGAAAAGGAGCATTCATATTTTAAATTGGGAGTTTATTTTTCCCGATCACCGTTTACTGATTACGATCACCGTTTAATTCTCCCGCTCACCGTTTACTGATTACGATCACCGTTTACTGTTCAGAATCCTTTTTCATTTTAAAATTGAGTGTTTACGTTTAAGGGAGCTGTGTGTATGTTTAAAGAATCGATGTTCATTTTTTCCAAACCGTTGAGCTTTGGATCCAATGGTCAAATCAAGTTCCCTGTATCATTTATCAGTTAACTTCTTGTTATACTTATAACAACTTGTACCGTGACCTTTGGCCAGGTGACCTTGATCTCTTTGACCCTGTGACATGAGCTAGTAGTTGATTGACTTATTATTTAATTCAATTTAATGGAAATACAGATCCTCGATCTCACTCCGTTTTACAAGGATCTGAAAACATCCAATATGAGGTTACGTTCTGGTGACCTTTGTCACCTTTTGACACCTCTCACTCCAATAGAATTCTCTAATTGATAACAGGATCCATCTGTAAGATCTTGACACAGCGTCAGGTCTTGGCGTAGTAAAGAGGAGTATACTGAGCGGAATTAATCTGATTGTGTTTAATTTCGACCAATTATGCTTAATTTAAACAAAATGTTTATCAGTGAAAAGCTACAAAACTTTACGTAAGAGTTAGCGTTTCCTGCAGTCGACAACAACCGCCACATAAATCCAGGTCACATTTAAGAACATGTCACGTGGGAACTTAGGCACTGTTCTCAATCACAATAAATGGGCATACTAATTATCATATTCAAAAACTTCCGCCTGTTTATGATACAAGAACACATATTTCTCAATATGACAAAAAAGGCGAAAATAAAACTTGTCCTGTCTTTATTTACTTACATCTTTCAAATTCAAAGTGAAGTAAGATTATTTGTCAGCAGCCGACACCTATCATGGAAATCTCATTATCAAGAGTAAGTCTTATAATAACGAAAAAAATCTGCGACATATAAACACCAAAGGTTAAAGAAGCAGGGAGGTTAATATCAAGAAGGAATTGGTTTGAACTTGTTTTATGAGCTTAACAGCTAGAGTCATTAAAGTACGGCCTCCCAGATCGTGTGATGTGAGTGTCGGTGTGCGTCGATTGCGTGTGCATTTGGGAGGCCGCGGTATGTTCATGAAGCGTCCTTGCTATATTCCGGATCGTTTATCATTTTAGAGTGTTACCACACTGGATAATATTGCCCCAAGCAGATCATCTCATCCGGTCTAATGATACTAACGACGTATGAACAATTCGTTCCACAATCCTCTCATCTATCGCATAGCCGAGTAGTAATCGGACCATGTTTGTAATTGTTGGAGTAAAGATCGATTTAAGAAGATTCAAGTTCAGAAGACCAAATTCGATCGACTAGGTCAGCAAACTCCTTGCTGTCACTAAGGTATAGGCATTTAAAACAACAAGCACGAAAGAGTATATATTGTGAAGACATTTCTCAGTTTACACCACCGCGATTGTCACTGCATAATTTATAGTGCACACAAATGTGTGCTAGTTATAATCGCCCAAGGTTTTATCGTTCACGGCGTGTAACGTTGTGCGATCCCACAACTGTACACCAGATCAATTCAAACTTTCATTACCACGTGACTTTATTTAAGGCATGTAGAGATTGAATTGACAGCGAATTAATTTTTATTTGTTTATTAAGATTAAGAGGACAGCATAGGGAAGTCCGATATCCATATCATTTCTTAAATAATTACTTGAAATAACTGAAATTAAGATCACCCCATCCGGTCACATTATTCGGAAAACGGGCGAACCAGTCGTTAAACCTCTATAACAATGAGTGTAAAACAGGGAGTAATAACTACCATTGTTAGAGACCCTGGTATATCTAGGTCTGGTGACAGAACCCATACATTTCCACGCAGGAGCGAACACTAAACTAAAGGTCAAAAGTGGGGTTGTGTCAAGTGAGACATTAGGAAGGCCGGAGTTGTTTAGAAAGAATGGAAACGAGAAGATGCCAAATTAGGCGCCTTCTATGATCATGCAAGGGGGCAGCCGGTACAATTATTACGCCCTACTCACAGAGGCGAATGCTCAACTAAAGCCCATAAGTGAGTTAGTGTAAAGGGGGAATTTAGGAAGGAGAAAGAAGTTTCGAAAACTCGGAAAAGATCAGGTCCAAAATTTAGTCGCTTATTACGATAAAGAAATGGGGACAGAAGGTACAATTATGGCCTACCTGTAGGGGGATGAGATATCGTAGTTTGTAGAATAATGATATTTCTACCCCAATACCCAGTGTTATTCCACTCTCAGACCATTGTATAAACGTGCTGACTGTTGGATAAATATATGTTATATACATGTACCACTAGTGGAATCTTACCTACCGGACTTTTGATTGGTTGAAAAGTTGAACTTTGACCGGAAATCACATGGTTAAATGTAACGTGCTGATTGTTGATGCTAAAGCTCGTGTCTTTTGTATGTTTAAAAAACAATAATTTACTCGAGTGAAATAAATTACAAATCCAACAACTACTAGTTGTGTAACATTTATGTGTTTCCTGTAGACTTTTTGTGAACTGTCATACACGATAAAGCTGTATGAAATGAACAATACAATTTCTAGCTATGCTCGAGTATTTAGTATTTGAGTCACTAATTGGTCAAGGTTAGGGAAGGTAATAAGTATACAAATACACTGTATTTATCGGTAGATCAATTTACAGGTATTCAATTGTAAAGCACACAGTTAGATGTAAACAAGCTGGTTTGAAATATTATCTTATAATAAACAACATTAAGACAAAATACCGGCATAGCGTATGTACACAAAGGTGTTTCATGTGTTCCAGTGGTCCGCAAATCTCGGCTACGATGTTAAGCGTTTAAACAATAACATTGAAACTGTAACGAAAGGACTCGAGTAAGCTTTTTAATACTAAAGGTAGAGACATAATTATAAAAAAACTGTTTTGCCTACAAAACATTCACCTTTAATATTCTGCAAGCGGTTATTTGATTGGCTGATCCAAAAGGTCGCCAGAATATTACCTCATACGGGATGCTGTCAGATCTTGATGCAACAGAGTAACGATACCAATCTGCATTTTAATAAGATTGTGTGGCTTTGGTTTCTCATAGATAGTCCTATGCCGAATCCATTTTTAAAATTGCAGCTAGATTAAGAATAAATGAATGTTATGTTTGAATAATCGTTTGTGTGACTAAGATACTGTGGTACAACTTTATAGACACAGGTTATGTAATATATAGTTTTCTTTTGTTTCTCAAACACTTTCTGTCCTTTCACTTTTAGTTTCCCGTACTCCTTTCTGTTCTATGATATATACTAAATACATGTACAATACTTAAAAGGTATGTACAGGGTGTTCCAAAAAACATGTTCCGATTTTTTAACATTATAAAACCAGTAAAACATTAATAATGAAAATATGACATAAATTTAATTAAATAATATTATCGTACACATTAGTTGATGTGCTATTTTCAATAAAACAGTATTGCCACATTAAAGCAAATTTAAACAAACTCTATGTAACGCCATTTCGACCTTTCATGAAACATTTTACGTCATTTAATCAATCATAAACTTCAACCTGTTTTAAGTTTCTGACAATATTTTTGTACGTGTCAATTACAAATTTCTAAATCTATAATATCGACTAATTTCGAATTGCATGGAAAAGTTTTACTCTATCAATGTGTACGGACGTTTAATAATCCACCTTGAAAAAAACAGGTAATAATCTGATTTTGACAATATCAACAATGACATTATCAAAGCCATAAAATTGTCATCATTATTTTGTGTTCATGTGGAAACAAATTATGAATACATATTATATCAAATGCAATTTAACAGTTCGTAGTTATTGTGTCGAGAGAAACATATATCGTCAAACAAAGTGAGGACATTTCTGGAACACCCTGTATGATCGTTTCATCTGTCTCTCTAATCTCTGTGTCTTTCTTCGTGTACTCACGATGATGATGGTAATTTTCTAATCATTTTATTGTGTTTGAAATGACAACGATGAACATTAAATGAAATGATGATGATGACGACGACGACGACGATGATGATGATGATGATGATGATGATGATGATGATGATGATGATGACGATTCATTTATCATTATATTCTGTTTTTTCTTTTTTTTTTGCATATTGAAATTAGGGATGAGGTTGATGTCTGATATTAAAATAAATATGATTTTGATGATGATGATGATGATGATGATGATGGTTGTGATGATGATGAGGTGCTAAGGAGGATGCTATGACGTGTAATCAAACTGGTGTGTTGTTAGATCATGCGGAATGATTATGAAGATAATGATTGACGTGTATGCTTGAATGAATGTGTGTGTGTTCATAAATGAATTTTCGAAATGCTTGAGAAAAAATGTACACTTACATCGTTCAGCAAAAGTTGGAGTTATTTGCCAAATCGGAAATTGCAGATGGAGAACATATCCAGTGGTTATTGAATTGTCTTTAATATCCTAACTGCAAGCATCCAATTTCAAACTGTTGTAGACTTTTTAGAAAGCACATACTTAAAACTACATAATATATTCGTTGGACGATAAACAATATCAAATTTAATACAATCAGAAATAAACATTTAGTATTACCTACCTGGAAGGTGGTTCAGGCTTGTATTCAAGTACCGGCGATGAACTGAAGCTGTAAATTGAAAAAAAAGCTTTTCTTCAATTTAAATTCAATATTGCTATCTTTTGATGACCTAGTCAGTCAAGAATTTAAAACGTACAATATTATTTATCAGTCAAGACTTATTCAAAGGCAGGTTGGTACACCAATGATTTAATTATATCTATATATATATACATTGTATATATCCTTAAATTGTGTTTCGAATGTAGCTGCTGGTTTCCCTTTTCTGTTTTTATCACGTAACAGTTGAATAATGTGACGAGAAAAAGACCAGAGAATACCGAAGCAACAGCAAAGGTATAAGTTGAAATCAAAATCGATTGAACTAGAGACGAGTTATAAATAAATGAACGAGAGATTAACAATGAGTCTCTTGAAAAAAAGTACAAAAAACCAGCTGTTCTGAAAAGTAAGCGTATTATGCTCTATAACATCAAAGTAAACATCGCATCCTCAAATTAAGAACTATGTTATGTATCTTTGTGGGATATGAAGATGGACGTTTTTGAGTTTGCTTATTAGTGTGCTTACTTGTGATGACAATGATGACTCGGTTCTCATTTTGAGGATTGATGTTTACTTGGATGTGACCAGGATTTACAAGGCGGGTGTAGTCGATGAAACAAAAGACGCTTACTCTTCAGGAACACCTGGTCTTATTTTCTTGTGCCTTTACGAGCGTCTTCGTGTCAATATTTCCTTTGTTCCTATCTTGCCTCTAGTTTAATCGATTTTGATTTCGGATTATTGTTTTGTTGACACTTGGGTATTCTCTGATTTAACAAAGTGTATCATACTTAGAAAGCTATAATAAAAAAACATACCTACATTACAGAGAAAGTATTAATCAGTATGAAAGTATGTATTAAAGTTAAATGAAATATATACTTAACAGTCATGCCGATATCTGTATAAGATAAGAACGGGAACATTTTTTTTTTTATTATAAATAGGTATTATTTTTGTGTAAATACTTCAAACAACGGCTTAGAATGCAACGCATCCTACTCTATGTATTTTTCAAATTTTGTTCGCCATTTTGTAGAAACGTTGAATCTGGAGTGAAATTTAACAAAATGAAATATAAGTTGTTTAGAAATAATTGAAACGAGAAGATGCCAAGTTAAGTCGCCTTCTGCGAGCATGCAATGGGGACAGCAGGTACAATTCTTACGCAAACGCTCAACTAAGGTTATTTAGCTTACGATCTTCTTACGATCGAGGAATGGGGGCAGCAGGTACAATTCTGGCCTACCTGCAGGGGGATGAGATATCAGAATTTGTTTAATACGCACGGTATGCATTTAATGTAGACTTTTTGTGAACTGTCATACACGATAAAGCTGTATGAATGAATAATACAATTTCTAGCTATGCTCGAGTATTTAGTATTTGAGTCACTCATTGGTCAAGGTTAGGGAAGGTAATACGTACATGTATACAAATATAAACCAGTCAATCAATTTACCGTTTTTTAATTCTAAAGCACATTTAGATGTCATCAAGATGGTTAAAATTCATTTGTTCCGAATTGACAAAATAATTTCTTTCTTTTGAGAACAAGATGCCTATTTAACGAAGATAATCCTCCGTATCATCCTTTTGCTAGTACAACTTTTGTAAGCAAATGATTATTTCAATTACATCACACTTAGCATTTGTATATCAAACTTCCATACTGCGACGAAATGTATACATTTACACTTAAAGTCATTTGCATGATTCCATTGGCGTAACGCGTTCATGTGCTTAAAAGTTTAAAATCGTTCAGCGTAAAAATACTTAATATAAATACAATTAAAGGAACACTTACTCAATTTCAGTAATATTTTTACACAAGGAAAGATACCCAGTTCTAACATTGTGTGTTATAGTATCTTTTATTGGTTATTTATGGGTCCAAGCCCGGCTATTTCGGTTTAGCATAGATATATCAAATAAATATTACTGTACAGTTAACAAAATAAACCTCGCCATTGTGTCGCTCCGTGAATGTGACGTCTGTGTCGGTAATGAACAAGCCAGGCCCAAGATTGTTAGTGGTCACCTGAGTAATGCTATAGGTATTTTAAAGCTCAATTTTAATGATGAAATAAATATGTAAGCAATTTGAAATACACCATTTATCATGTCATTGAAGGGTAAGAATTCCAAAACTATTGAAACTAATAGTGTTACTATAAAATGTTCAGAATATATCCGGAAGTGTTAATGTTTGATACAAATCTAGATTAACCTTGACCCCACCCTTTCGCCAAGATTGTAGTAGCTCTGACTATGGAGAAGATTTTTTTTTTTATTTTGGATGATTTTCCCCGCCCTAGCCTCTGTTGTTTGGCCCGGAAATCAAATTTTACAGCTTGGTACCAGCTTTCTCCCACATTTGATGTATCACGTATAACACTCAGACTTATCAAAAATTTTCTGAGTATATATATATTTTTTTTAATTTGCTTGCTGTATTCCTATATTCCTGAAGTATATAATTTAGGCAAGCGCGAGTAGTGTTGGCCTAATTAAAGGTAAAGTTTAAAACGTTTAACAAATTTTATTTGGATTTTAAATTAACAAAAATAATATGGATCACGATTTGTTGGTGTAAACGGATAAAAAATGCAAATTTTAATCATTGCATCATGTATATGATCGGTTGATAAGATATATCTACATCGTTTTGAAGAATTACAGGAAAAGTAAGTTAGACAAAAGAAAACATACTCTAAATCGTTTGACAATTACATAGATATTAAATATAAAGATTAAACGCAAACAATTAGAGAAGATGTAAACTTTAAACTGATTGAACAAAATCTGACATGATCAGAACCAGTAAATTAATATCCAGGGCTATGATACTTACTATATTCAGGCAAATCTGCAAATGCAAGCAAACAATGTAAATCAGACAAGAATTGTTTCGTAAACTTAGATATAGGCCCCTCGATAGTAAACGAGGAAGTTAAAACAATAAACGCATGAACATTGGCTGGTTGCTAAGACCCCATAACCACAGCTAATAATGTGTAAACAATTTTGAGTCCACCTATAGGTTGTGGTAAGGTTGTTAATAAGAATATCGATTTATAATTAGTAATAATAAGCGAATCGATAATTTTATTTTTTTTTCCGAGAACAAGATGCCTATTTAACGAAGATAATCCTCCGTATCATCCTTTTGCTAGTACAACTTTTGTAAGCAAATGAATATATCAATTACATTACAATTAGCATTGGTATATCAAATTACCATACTGCGACGAAATGTATACATTTACACTTAAAGTCATTTGCATTATTCCATTCAAATTGTTTCCGAAGGAAATATACACTTCTAACATGTCTTTTCGTATTATTATCACAGTAACCACAGACTTAAATATGACGTAACACACGTAAAAGTTTTAAATCGTTCAACGTAAAAACAACTTAATATAAATACAATTAAAGGAACACTTACTCAATTTCAGTAATATTCTTTCATAAGGAAAGATACCCAGTTCTAACATTGTGTGTTATAGTATCTTTTATTGGTTATTTATGGGTCCAAGCCCGGCTATTTCGGTTTAGCATAGATATATCAAATAAAAATTACTGTACAGTTAACAAAATAAACCTCGCCATTGTGTCGCTCCGTGAATGTGACGTCTGTATCGGTAATGAACAAGCTAGGCCCAAGATTGTTAGTGGTCACCTGAGTAATGCTATAGGTATTTTAAAGCTCAATGTTAATGATGAAATAAATATCTAAGCAATTTGAAATACACCATTTATCATGTCATTGACGGGTAAGAATTCCAAAACTATTGAAACTAATAGTGTTACTATAAAATGTTCAGAATATATCCGGAAGTGTTAATGTTTTATACAAATCTAGATTAACCTTGACCCCACCCTTTCGCCAAGATTGTAGTAGCTCTGACTATGGAGAAGATTGTTTTTTTAATTTTGGATGATTTTCCCCGCCCTGGCCATGTTGTTTGGGCCGGAATCTCAATTGTACAGAATTAAAATTAAACGAAAACAATTATAAAAGATGTAAACTTAAAACTGATTGAATAAACTCCTACATGATCAGACCCGTAAATTATTATCCAGGGCTATGATACTTACTACATTCAGGTGGAGGACAGCTTGGAGGCGAATCTACAAATGCAGGCAAACATTGTAAATCAGACAAAAAACATTAATCAGACAAACAAAATATGTTAATCAGACAGAAAGACGTTTATCAGACAAACAAAACATGTTAATCAGACAAAAAATGTTCCGTAAACTTATAAATGGGCCCCTCGATAGTAAACGAGAAAGTTAAAACAATAAACACATGAGCATTGGCTGGTTGCTAAGACCCCATTACCCCAGCTAATAATTTGTAAACCGTTTTGAGTCCACCTATATGTTTTGGTAAGGTGGTTTATAAGAACCTCGATTTATAATTAGTAATAATAACCTATTTTTTTTTTTTTTTTTTTTGGGGGGGGGGGGGGGGGGGACAAGATACCTATTTAACGAAGATAATCTTCCGTATTATCCTTTTGCTAGTACAAATTTTGTAAGCAATGGATTTATCAATTACATCACACAAAACATTCGTATGTCAAATTTCCATACTGTGACGAAATGTATACATTTACCATTTACACTTAAAGTTATTTGCATAATTCCATTAAAATTGTTTCCGAAGGAAATATACACTTCTAACATGTTTCGTACTATCATCACAGTAACCATAGACTTAAAGATTACGTAACACACATGTGCTTAAAATCGTTCAGCGTAAAAAGACTTAATATAAATACAATTAAGGAACACTTACTCAATTTCAGTAATATTTTTACATAAGGAAAGATACCCAGTTCTAACATTGTGTGTTATAGTATCTTTAATTGGTTATTTATGGGTCCAAGCCCGGCTATTTCGGTTTAGCATAGATATATCAAATAAATATTACTGTACAGTTAACAAAATAAACCTCGCCATTGTGTCGCTCCGTGAATGTGACGTCTGTATCGGTAATGAACAAGCTAGGCCCAAGAGTGTAAGTGGTCACCTGAGTAATGCTATAGGTATTTTAAAACTCAATCTTAATGATGAAATAAATATGTAAGCAATTTGAAATACACCATTCATCATGTCATTGAAGGGTAAGAATTCCAAAACTATTGAAACTAATAGTGTTACTATAAAATGTTCAGAATATATCCGGAAGTGTTAATGTTTTATACAAATCTAGATTAACCTTGACCCCACCCTTTCGCCAAGATTGTAGTAGCTCTGACTATGGAGAGGATCGTTTTTTTAATTTTGGATGATTTTCCCCGCCCTGGCCATGTTGTTTGGGCCGGAATCTCAATTGTACAGAATTAAAATTAAACGCAAACAATTATAAAAGATGTAAACTTAAAACTGTTGAATAAACTCCTACATGTTCAGACCCGTAAATTATTATCCAGGGCTATGATACTTACTACATTCAGGTGAAGGACAGCTTGGAGGCGAATCTACAAATGCAGGCAAACATTGTAAATCAGACAAAAAACATTAATCAGACAAACAAAATATGTTAATCAGACAGAAAGACGTTTATCAGACAAACAAAACATGTTAATCAGACAAAAAATGTTCCGTAAACTTATAAATGGGCCCC
This sequence comes from Mimachlamys varia, assembly GCA_947623455.1. Taxonomy (NCBI): domain Eukaryota; kingdom Metazoa; phylum Mollusca; class Bivalvia; order Pectinida; family Pectinidae; genus Mimachlamys; species Mimachlamys varia. Next base: position 27,453,100 of record OX392544.1, read on the forward strand.
TCGATAGTAAACGAGAAAGTTAAAACAATAAACACATGAGCATTGGCTGGTTGCTAAGACCCCATTACCCCAGCTAATAATTTGTAAACCGTTTTGAGTCGACCTATAGGTTGTGGTAAGGTGGTTTATAAGAACCTCGATTTATAATTAGTAATAATAACCTTTTTTTTGGGGGGGGGGGGGGGGGGGGGGGGCAAGATACCTATTTAACGAAGATAATCTTCCGTATTATCCTTTTGCTAGTACAACTTTTGTAAGCAAATGAATATAACAATTACATGACACATAACATTGGTATATCAAATTACCATACTGCGACGAAATGTATACATTGACCATTTAAACTTAAAGTTATTTGCATAATTCCATTAAAATGTTTCTGAGTATATATACATATTTTTTAATTAGCTTGCTGTATTCCTATATTCCTGAAGTATATTAGTTAGGCAAGCGCGAGAAGTGTTGGCCTAATTAAAGGTAAAGTTCAAAACGTTTAACGAATTTTATTTGGTTTTAAATTAACAAAAATAATATGGATCACGATTTGTTGGTGTAAACGGATCAAAAATGCAAGTTTTAATCATTGCATCATGTATATGATCGGTTGATAAGATATATCTACTAAGTTTTGAAGAATTACAGGAAAAGAAAATTAGACAAAACAAAACATGCTCTAAATCGTTTGACAATTACATAGATGTTAAATATAAAGATTAAACGCAGACAGTTAGAGAAGATGTATACTTAAAACTGATTGAACAAAATCTGACATGATCAGTCCCGTAAATTAATATACAGGGCTATGATACTTACTAAGTGCAGGTGAACGACAACTTTGAGGCGAATCTACAAATGCAAGCAAACATTGTAAATCAGACAAAAAAAACATTAATCAGACAAACAAAACATTATAATCAGACAGAAAGACGTTTATCAGACAAACAAAACATGTTAATCAGACAAAAATATTTCGTAAACTTATATATGGCCCCTCGATAGTAAACGAGGAAGTTAAAACAATAAACACATGAACATTGGCTGGTTGCTAAGACCCCATTACCCCGACTAATAATTTGTAAACAATTTTGAGTCCACCTATAGGTTGTGGTAAGGTTGTTAATAAGAATATCGATTTATAATTAGTAATAATAAGCGAATCGATAATTTTATTTTTTTTCCGAGAACAAGATGCCTATTTAACGAAGATAATCCTCCGTATCATCCTTTTGCTAGTACAACTTTTGTAAGCAAATGAATATATCAATTACATTACAATTATCATTGGTATATCGAATTACCATACTGCGACGAAATGTATACATTTACACTTAAAGTCATTTGCATTATTCCATTCAAATTGTTTCCGAAGGAAATATACACTTCTAACATGTCTTTTCGTATTATTATCACAGTAACCACAGACTTAAATATGACGTAACACACGTAAAAGTTTTAAATCGTTCAACGTAAAAACAACTTAATATAAATACAATTAAAGGAACACTTACTCAATTTCAGTAATATTCTTTCATAAGGAAAGATACCCAGTTCTAACATTGTGTGTTATAGTATCTTTTATTGGTTATTTATGGGTCCAAGCCCGGCTATTTCGGTTTAGCATAGATATATCAAATAAAAATTACTGTACAGTTAACAAAATAAACCTTGCCATTGTGTCGCTCCGTGAATGTGACGTCTGTATCGGTAATGAACAAGCTAGGCCCAAGATTGTTAGTGGTCACCTGAGTAATGCTATAGGTATTTTAAAGCTCAATGTTAATGATGAAATAAATATCTAAGCAATTTGAAATACACCATTTATCATGTCATTGACGGGTAAGAATTCCAAAACTATTGAAACTAATAGTGTTACTATAAAATGTTCAGAATATATCCGGAAGTGTTAATGTTTTATACAAATCTAGATTAACCTTGACCCCACCCTTTCGCCAAGATTGTAGTAGCTCTGACTATGGAGAAGATTGTTTTTTTAATTTTGGATGATTTTCCCCGCCCTGGCCATGTTGTTTGGGCCGGAATCTCAATTGTACAGAATTAAAATTAAACGAAAACAATTATAAAAGATGTAAACTTAAAACTGATTGAATAAACTCCTACATGATCAGACCCGTAAATTATTATCCAGGGCTATGATACTTACTACATTCAGGTGGAGGACAGCTTGGAGGCGAATCTACAAATGCAGGCAAACATTGTAAATCAGACAAAAAACATTAATCAGACAAACAAAATATGTTAATCAGACAGAAAGACGTTTATCAGACAAACAAAACATGTTAATCAGACAAAAAATGTTCCGTAAACTTATAAATGGGCCCCTCGATAGTAAACGAGAAAGTTAAAACAATAAACACATGAACATTGGCTGGTTGCTAAGACCCAATTACTACGGCTAATAATTTGTAAACCGTTTTGAGTCCACCTATATGTTGTGGTAAGGTGGTTTATAAGAACCTCGATTTATAATTAGTAATAATAACCTATTTTTTTTTTTTTTGGGGGGGGGGGGGGGGGGGGACAAGATACCTATTTAACGAAGATAATCTTCCGTATTATCCTTTTGCTAGTACAAGTTTTGTAAGCAATGAATATATCAATTACATCACACAAAACATTCGTATGTCAAATTTCCATACTGCGACGAAATGTATACATTTACCATTTACACTTAAAGTTATTTGCATAATTCCATTAAAATTGTTTCCGAAGGAAATATACACTTCTAACATGTTTCGTACTATCATCACAGTAACCATAGACTTAAAGATTACGTAACACACATGTGCTTAAAATCGTTCAGCGGAAAAAGACTTAATATAAATACAATTAAGGAACACTTACTCAATTTCAGTAATATTTTTACATAAGGAAAGATACCCAGTTCTAACATTGTGTGTTATAGTATCTTTAATTGGTTATTTATGGGTCCAAGCCCGGCTATTTCGGTTTAGTATAGATATATCAAATAAATATTACTGTACAGTTAACAAAATAAACCTCGCCATTGTGTCGCTCCGTGAATGTGACGTCTGTATCGGTAATGAACAAGCTAGGCCCAAGAGTGTAAGTGGTCACCTGAGTAATGCTATAGGTATTTTAAAGCTCAATCTTAATGATGAAATAAATATGTAAGCAATTTGAAATACACCATTCATCATGTCATTGAAGGGTAAGAATTCCAAAACTATTGAAACTAATAGTGTTACTATAAAATGTTCAGAATATATCCGGAAGTGTTAATGTTTTATACAAATCTAGATTAACCTTGACCCCACCCTTTCGCCAAGATTGTAGTAGCTCTGACTATGGAGAAGATTGTTTTTTTAATTTTGGATGATTTTCCCCGCCCTGGCCATGTTGTTTGGGCCGGAATCTCAATTGTACAGAATTAAAATTAAACGAAAACAATTATAAAAGATGTAAACTTAAAACTGATTGAATAAACTCCTACATGATCAGACCCGTAAATTATTATCCAGGGCTATGATACTTACTACATTCAGGTGGAGGACAGCTTGGAGGCGAATCTACAAATGCAGGCAAACATTGTAAATCAGACAAAAAACATTAATCAGACAAACAAAATATGTTAATCAGACAGAAAGACGTTTATCAGACAAACAAAACATGTTAATCAGACAAAAAATGTTCCGTAAACTTATAAATGGGCCCCTCGATAGTAAACGAGAAAGTTAAAACAATAAACACATGAACATTGGCTGGTTGCTAAGACCCAATTACTACGGCTAATAATTTGTAAACCGTTTTGAGTCCACCTATATGTTGTGGTAAGGTGGTTTATAAGAACCTCGATTTATAATTAGTAATAATAACCTATTTTTTTTTTTTTTGGGGGGGGGGGGGGGGACAAGATACCTATTTAACGAAGATAATCTTCCGTATTATCCTTTTGCTAGTACAAGTTTTGTAAGCAATGAATATATCAATTACATCACACAAAACATTCGTATGTCAAATTTCCATACTGCGACGAAATGTATACATTTACCATTTACACTTAAAGTTATTTGCATAATTCCATTAAAATTGTTTCCGAAGGAAATATACACTTCTAACATGTTTCGTACTATCATCACAGTAACCATAGACTTAAAGATTACGTAACACACATGTGCTTAAAATCGTTCAGCGGAAAAAGACTTAATATAAATACAATTAAGGAACACTTACTCAATTTCAGTAATATTTTTACATAAGGAAAGATACCCAGTTCTAACATTGTGTGTTATAGTATCTTTAATTGGTTATTTATGGGTCCAAGCCCGGCTATTTCGGTTTAGTATAGATATATCAAATAAATATTACTGTACAGTTAACAAAATAAACCTCGCCATTGTGTCGCTCCGTGAATGTGACGTCTGTATCGGTAATGAACAAGCTAGGCCCAAGAGTGTAAGTGGTCACCTGAGTAATGCTATAGGTATTTTAAAGCTCAATCTTAATGATGAAATAAATATGTAAGCAATTTGAAATACACCATTCATCATGTCATTGAAGGGTAAGAATTCCAAAACTATTGAAACTAATAGTGTTACTATAAAATGTTCAGAATATATCCGGAAGTGTTAATGTTTTATACAAATCTAGATTAACCTTGACCCCACCCTTTCGCCAAGATTGTAGTAGCTCTGACTATGGAGAAGATTGTTTTTTTAATTTTGGATGATTTTCCCCGCCCTGGCCATGTTGTTTGGGCCGGAATCTCAATTGTACAGAATTAAAATTAAACGCAAACAATTATAAAAGATGTAAACTTAAAACTGATTGAATAAACTCCTACATGACCAGACCCGTAAATTATTATCCAGGGCTATGATACTTACTACATATAGGTGAATCCCATCTTGGAGGCGAATCTACAAATGCAGGCAAACATTGTAAATCAGACAAAAAACATTAATCAGACAAACAAAATATGTTAATCAGACAGAAAGACGTTTATCAGACAAACAAAACATGTTAATCAGACAAAAAATGTTCCGTAAACTTATAAATGGGCCCCTCGATAGTAAACGAGAAAGTTAAAACAATAAACACATGAGCATTGGCTGGTTGCTAAGACCCCATTACCCCAGCTAATAATTTGTAAACCGTTTTGAGTCCACCTATATGTTGTGGTAAGGTGGTTTATAAGAACCTCGATTTATAATTAGTAATAATAACCTATTTATTTTGGGGGGGGGGGGATACCTATTTAACGAAGATAATCTTCCGTATTATCCTTTTGCTAGTACAAGTTTTGTAAGCAATGAATATATCAATTACATCACACATAACATTGGTATATCAAATTACCATACTGCGACGAAATGTATACATTTACCATTTACACTTAAAGTTATTTGCATAATTCCATTAAAATTGTTTCCGAAGGAAATATACACTTCTAACATGTTTCGTACTATCATCACAGTAACCATAGACTTAAAGATTACGTAACACACATGTGCTTAAAATCGTTCAGCGGAAAAAGACTTAATATAAATACAATTAAGGAACACTTACTCAATTTCAGTAATATTTTTACATAAGGAAAGATACCCAGTTCTAACATTGTGTGTTATAGTATCTTTAATTGGTTATTTATGGGTCCAAGCCCGGCTATTTCGGTTTAGTATAGATATATCAAATAAATATTACTGTACAGTTAACAAAATAAACCTCGCCATTGTGTCGCTCCGTGAATGTGACGTCTGTATCGGTAATGAACAAGCTAGGCCCAAGAGTGTAAGTGGTCACCTGAGTAATGCTATAGGTATTTTAAAGCTCAATCTTAATGATGAAATAAATATCTAAGCAATTTGAAATACACCATTTATCATGTCATTGAAGGGTAAGAATTCCAAAACTATTGAAACTAATAGTGTTACTATAAAATGTTCAGAATATATCCGGAAGTGTTAATGTTTTATACAAATCTAGATTAACCTTGACCCCACCCTTTCGCCAAGATTGTAGTAGCTCTGACTATGGAGAAGATCGTTTTTTTAATTTTGGATGATTTTCCCCGCCCTGGCCATGTTGTTTGGGCCGGAATCTCAATTGTACAGAATTAAAATTAAACGCAAACAATTATAAAAGATGTAAACTTAAAACTGTTGAATAAACTCCTACATGTTCAGACTCGTAAATTATTATCCAGGGCTATGATACTTACCACGTTCAAGTGAAGGACAGCTTGGAGGCGAATCTACAAATGCAGGCAAACATTGTAAATCAGACAAAAAACATTAATCAGACAAACAAAATATGTTAATCAGACAGAAAGACGTTTATCAGACAAACAAAACATGTTAATCAGACAAAAAATGTTCCGTAAACTTATAAATGGGCCCCTCGATAGTAAACGAGGAAGTTAAAACAATAAACACATGAACATTGGCTGGTTGCTAAGACCCCATTACCCCGACTAATAATTTGTAAACCGTTTTGAGTCGACCTATAGGTTGTGGTTAGGCGGTTTATAAGAACCTCGATTTATAATAAGTAATAATAATCGAATTGATAAAATAATTCTCTTTTTTTTGAGAAGAAGATGCCTATTTAACGAGATAATCTTCCGTATCATCCTTTTGCTAGTACAACTTTTGTAAGCAAATGATGATTTCAATTACATCACACTTAGCATTGGTATATCAAACTTCCATACGTCGACGAAATGTATAGATGTACACTTAAAGTCATTTGCATAATTCCATTCAAATTGTTTCCGAAGGAAATATACACTTCTAACATGTTTTTTCGTATTATTATCACAGTAACCAGATACTTCCATGATGACGTAACACATACATGTGCTTAAAAGTTTAAAATCGTTCAGCGTAAAAATACTTAATATAAATACAATTAAAGGAACACTTACTCAATTTCAGTAATATTCTTACATAAGGAAAGATACCCAGTTCTTACATTGTGTGTTATAGTATCTTTTATTGGTTATTTATGGGTCCAAGCCCGGCTATTTCGGTTTAGCATAGATATATCAAATAAATATTACTGTACAGTTAACAAAATAAACCTCGCCATTGTGTCGCTCCGTGAATGTGACGTCTGTATCGGTAATGAACAAGCTAGGCCCAAGAGTCTTAGTGGTCACCTGAGTAATGGTATTTTAAAGCTCAATTTTAATGATGAAATAAATATGTAAGCAATTTGAAATACACCATTTATCATGTCATTGAAGGGTAAGCAATCCAAAACTATTGAAACTAATAGTGTTACTATAACATGTTCAGAATATATCCGAAAGTGTTCATGTTTTATAAAATATTGGATAAACCTTGACCCCCCTCGCCGAGATTGCAGTACCTCTGACTATGGAGAAGATTTTTGTTTTCAAGTTTGAATGATTTTCCCCGCCCTGGCCATGTTGTTTTGGCTGGAATCTCAATTGTACAGCTTGGTACCACATTTGAGATATTACGTAAAACACTCAGATATATCAACATGTTTCTGAGTATACATATATATATTTTAGTTTGCTTGCTATATTCATGAAGTATATAATTTAGGCATGTGTAGGAGTAAACGGACCACAAATGCAGGTTTTAAGAAAATCATTGCATCATATATATGATCGTTGATGAGATATATCTTCTACGTTTTTAAGAATTTTTCATTCTCTTTTCTTTCTTCGTCTTCATTCTCTCTCTTAACATTATCATTTTTAAAAAATTGGAAACATTTCAATTTTCAAAAGTAAATTAGACAAAACAAATGCAACTCTAAATCGTTTGACAATTACATAGATGTTAAATATTAAGACTAAACGCAAACAATTATAAAAGATGTAAACTTTAAACTGATTGAATAAAATCGGTTTATAAGAACCCCGGTTTATGATTAGCATTAATAAACGAATTGATAACATAATTTCTCTTTTTGAGAACAAGATTCCTGTTTAACGAAGATAATCTTCCGTATTACCCTCTTGTAAGTAAAAGGGTTAGTAAGTAAACACACTTATTTTACAGTGACATTAAGCATACGATTGTATCAATAACATCATATTTAGCATTGGCATATCAAACTACAATACTGCAACGATATGACTAGGGAAAAGGTTTTTTTTCAATGTTCGATAATTTTCCACGCCCTGGCCCCTGTTGTTTGGGCCGGAATCCAAATTTTACAGTTTGATACCAGCTTTCGCCCACATTGATGTATTACGTATAACACTCAGATATATTAAAATGTTTCTGAGTATATATATATCTTTTTAATTTTCTTGCTATATTCATGAAGTATATAAGTTAGGCAAGCGGGAGTAATGTTGGCGTAATTAAAGGTAAGGTTCAAAACGTTTAAAGGATCTTATTTGTAGGTCAAATTAACAAAAAAAATATTTTTCACGATTTGTTGGAGTAAACGGATCAAAAATGCAAATTTTAACCATTGCATCATTTATATGATCGGTTTATAAAACATATCTACTAAGTTTTGAGTTACAGGAAAAGCAAATTAGACAAAACAAATGCAACTCTTAATCGTTTGACAATTACATAGATGTTAAATATTAAGATTAAACGCAAACAATTATAAAAGATGTAAACTTAAAACTGATTGAATAAACTCTGACATGTCAGACCCGTAAATTAATATACAGGGCTATGATACTTACTATGTTTAGGTGAAGGACGTCTTGGAGGCGAATCTACAAATGCAAGCAAACATTGTAAATCAGACAAAAAACATTAATCAGACAAACAAAACATGTAAATCAGACAGAAAGACGTTTATCAGACAAACAAAACATGTTAATCAGACAAAAAAATTTCGTAAACTTATATATGGCCCCTCGATAGTAAACGAGGAAGTTAAAACAGTAAACACATGAATATTGGCTGGTTGTTAAGACCACATTACCCCGACTAATAATTTGTAAACCGTTTTGAGTCGACCTATAGGTTGTGGTCAGGCGGTTTATGAGAACCTTGGATTATAATTTGTATAAATAACCGAATTGATAAAATGATATTTTTCTTTTTGAGTACAAGATTCCTGATTAACGAAGGTAGTTTCCCTATTAACCTCTTGTTAGTAAAAGGGTTAGTAAACACACTTATTTAACAGTGACAGTAAGCAAACGAATGTATCAATTACATGACATTTAGCATTGCCATATTAAACTACCATACTACAACGATATGACTATGGAATTTTGTTTTTAGTTTTCATCATTTTCCCTGCCCTGTCCCCTGTTGTTTGGACCGGAATCCAAATTTTACAGCTTGATACCAGCTTTCTCCAACATTGATGTATTACGTATAACACTCAGATATATTAACAAGTTTCTGAGTATATATATATGTTTTTAATTTACTTACTTCATTCATGAATTATATAAGTTAGGCAAGCGGGAGTAGTGTTGGCCTGATTAAAGGTAAAGTTCAAAACGTTTAAAGGATTTTATTTGGAGGTCAAATCAACAAAAAATAGTATGGCTCAAAATTTGTTGGAGTAAACGGATCAAAAATGCAAATTTTAATCATTGCATCATGTATATGATCGGTTGAAAAGATATATTTACTACGTTTTGAAGAATTACAGGAAAAGTAAATTAGACAAAAGAAACCATACTCTAAATCGTTTGACAATTACATAGATGTTAAATATTAAGATTAAACGCAAACAATTATAAAAGATGTAAACTTAAAACTGATTGAATAAACTCTGACATGATCAGGCCCGTAAATTAATATACAGGGCTATGATACTTACTTTCTCCAGGTGAAGGAAATCTTGTAATAAAACCTACAAATGCAAGCAAACATTGTAAATCAGACAAAAAACATTAATCAGACAAACAAAACATGTTAACCAGACAAAAAATGTTCCGTGAACTTATATATGGGCCCCTCGATAGTAAACGAGGAAGTTAAAACAATAAACACATGAACATTGGCTGGTTGCTAAGACCCCATAACCTCAGCTAATAATTTGTAAACAATTTTGAGTCCACCTATATGTTGTGGTAAGGTGGTTAATAAGAATATCGATTTATAATTAGTAAAAATAAGCGAATCGATAAAATATTATTTTTTTTCGAGAACAAGATGCCTATTTAACGAAGATAATCCTCCGTATCATCCTTTTGCTAGTACAACTTTTGTAAGCAAATGAATATAACAATTACATTACAATTATCATTGGTATATCAAATTACCATACTGCGACGAAATGTATACATTTACACTTAAAGTCATTTGCATAATTCCATTCAAATTGTTTCCGAAGGAAATATACACTTCTAACATGTCTTTTCGTATTATTATCACAGTAACCACAGACTTAAATATAACGTAACACACGTAAAAGTTTTAAATCGTTCAACGTAAAAATACTTAATATAAATACAATTAAAGGAACACTTACTCAATTTCAGTAATATTTTTACATAAGGAAAGATACCCAGTTCTAACATTTTGTGTTATAGTATCTTTAATTGGTTATTTATGGGTCCAAGCCCGGCTATTTCGGTTTAGCATAGATATATCAAATAAATATTACTGTACAGTTAACAAAATAAATCTCGCCATTGTGTCGCTCCGTGAATGTGACGTCTGTAACTGTAATGAACAAGCTAGGCCCAAGATTGTTAGTGGTCACCTGAATAATGCTATAGATATTTTAAAGCTCAATTTTAATGATGAAATAAATATGTAAGCAATTTGAAATACACCATTCATCATGTCATTGAAGGGTACGAATTCCAAAACTATTGAAACAAATAGTGTTACTATAAAATGTTCAGAATATATCCGGAAGTGTTAATGTTTTATACAAATCTAGATTAACCTTGACCCACCCTTTCGCCAAGATTGTAGTAGCTCTGACTATGGAGAAGATTTTTTTTTTAATTTTGGATGATTTTCCCCGCCCTGGCCATGTTGTTTGGGCCGGAATCTCAATTGTACAGCTTGGTACCAGCTTTCTCCCACATTTGATGTATTACGTATAACACTCAGACTTATCAAAAATTTTCTGAGTATATATATATTTTTTTAAAATTTGCTTGCTGTATTCCTATATTCCTGAAGTATATAAGTTAGGCAAGCGCGAGTAGTGTTGGTCTAATTAAAGGTAAAGTTCAAAACGTTTAACGAATTTTATTTGGATTTTAAATTAACAAAAAATATATGGATCACGATTTGTTGGAGTAAACGGATCAAAAATGCAAATTTGAATCATTGCATCATGTATATGATCGGTTGAAAAGACATATCTACTACGTTTTGAAGAATTACAGGAAAAGTAAATTAGACAAAAGAAAACATACTCTAAATCGTTTGACAATTACATAGATGTTAAATATAAAGATTAAACGCAAATAATTAGAGAAGATGTAAACTTTAAACGGATTGAACAAAATCTGACATGATCAGAACCAGTAAATTAATATCCAGGGCTATGATACTTACCAACTGCAGGCAAATCTGCAAATGCAAGCAAACAATGTAAATCAGACAAAAATTGTTTCGTAAACTTAGATATAGGCCCCTCGATAGTAAACGAGGAAGTTAAAACAGTAAACGCATGAACATTGGCTGGTTGCTAAGACCCCATTACCCCAGCTAATAATTTGTAAACAATTTTAAGTCGACCTATAGGTTGTGGTAAGGTGGTTTATAAGAATATCGATTTATAGTTAGTAATAATACCCGAATCGATAAAATAATTTCTTTTTTTTTGAGAACAAGATGCCTATTTAACGAAGATAATCCTCCGTATCATCCTTTTGCTAGTACAACTTTTGTAAGCAAATGAATATAACAATTACATTACAATTAGCATTGGTATATCGAATTACCATACTGCGACGAAATGTATACATTTACACTTAAAGTCATTTGCATAATTCCATTAAAATTGTTTCCGAAGGAAATATACACTTCTAACATGTCTTTTCGTATTATTATCACAGTAACCATAGACTTAAATATGACGTAACACACGCATGTGCTTAAAAGTTAAAAATCGTTCAACGTAAAAAGACTGAATATAAATACAATAAAAGGAACACTTGCTTAATTTCAGTAAAATTCTTACATATACAAATTGTGTGTTATAATATCATTGATTAGTTATTTCTGTATATGCCTTTTTATGGGTCCAAGTCCGGTTATTTTGTCCTAGAATAGATATATCAAATAAATAGTAATCCAGAATTCCAAACTATTGAAAACAATAATGTTACTATCAAATGTTCAGAATATATCCGGAAGTGTTAATGTTTTATACAAATCTAGATAAACCTTGACCCAACCTTTTCGCCAAGATTGTAGTAGCTCTGACTATGGAGAAGATTATAGAAGCTCTGACTATGGAGAAGATTACAGTTTATATTTTGTGTACCTGGTATATATCAGCGACGTATATGTGAGATACGTCCCTATATATATATACAAAATATAAACTGTAGTATATTATACATGTATTAGAAAAATAAAACCAAGATTTTATTCAGTTCGACTTTAATACTGGGTCGTAGTGATTTCGATGTTTGTACGTCCGTTATTGAGGCCTGAAGGCCTTTCGTTGGACGATATACTGTACGTGCCTGTAACTTTTTGGTATATAATTTATACAATTTTTAACACCCGTAAAGAAATACGGATACATGTATATCAAACAAAGCTTACATTACAAAGCTTTAAACACACACTGGACCTTAGAATATTAAATTGTATATTTTTCAACAAACTACACCAAATCCAGGAGTTACCTATAATCGTTGACGACAGTTACGATTAGGTGATACTTTTCGTTTCCGATTTATACGTACGAAATAAAAGGAAATAAGTACATGTAATCGAAGTCAACGTTATAGCTAAAATAGTGATGTAAATCATCTGCAGACTGCCACTTATTATCAATAGTATACATATATATTTTTTGTCATTACGCAATGTGGCCGTCGTTATTTTTACACACAAATATAAACTGATATCTTGTTCAGTCACAGGATGCGGTGTGTTGCGTAATGAAATGTGAAGAAAAAAAAGAAGTTTAAAATATTTTAAAATAGCTGTTGTGACTGCCATATTGGATTTCGGACAGACCTAGCAAATGACAGCACTTGTCCATCACCATTAGGCCTAATAGAGGAAGTCGTATATATGACCAATTGGAGAAAGCACGACGCACAATGACATAAGCTCATTTGAAGTAAAATATTATATTAATATTATTCAAGCTTTCCAATGCCTTGTGTTACGTAAACTTATTTTTTAAAATAATAGAGGTCACGTACAGCATAGTATGAAGATGGCGGCGATGAGGACACTGGTGATTGCTATGTTGACATCGGCGACATCGGCAACGTTGTTTCCTAGCATAACGTCTATAATAAAAAAAAAACACAATTATACGGAAGCAGCGAATCGTAAATATATATCAATTTAACTATTTAAATGTAAAACGATATAAAATAGAGCTTTTTTTGTTTTGGTAATCATATACATATACATAAATTATACGGGGAAAACCCTAGTTAGATTGTTTTTCTTTATAGATTTCGATATTACCCGGTATCTAAAAAATCCTTGTCAAGAGGCATACATGCATATCTATCTCCTTTTCGTCTTAAGTGTTTTTCACAATTATACAAAGGAATTGTCAGGTTTTAGATAAATGTTCCTCAATATGCAATTGGTTTTGTTCATGACTGAATTATGTCAAGCATACAAGTGTTTCCCTAGATATCCCTTGCCAATTTTTAATAGTTAAATACCAATGATGTGGCGTTTTTAATATTTGACATTTTTTTTATCTATATGCATAACATAGGACTTAAGTACCCGAAATGAAATTGAAGAACGCTTAATCCGTTTCTGGTCAAGGAATAGCAATACAAATCAATTGCTGTCAAATCTAAATAACCACCTGCCGGACATGTTTTTTTTTGTCCGTCTAAAAATTAACAGTCCCGTTCGGAGGTCTATGTTACTGTTGTGACCTTGACATTGGGCCATTTTTTTTTCGGTCTAAAAATTAACGATGCAAAAGTAAGGTCCAATGGAACACACATGACATTTGAGAATGATCCATCCACCTCTTATTAATAAATATCGCTGACAAACCACTATTTGATGATTGAATGTCTATTTTATTGCTTGCATTGGCTAATGAAGGGAAGTGAACCTCGTGCAAATGAAGTAAACTGCGAAACAATGCAGGTACCATAAGCACGAACTAATCTTACTCTTAAGCAACAAAATAGACATGTTATCGTTATATTTACGTTAACTATTTTAAATTTTCCACTATTGACATTTATCTTAAGCTGACGGTGTCAAACGTTGCGGCACTTTTGTTACAGTGTTACAAACTTATCGTCATGTAGGTACATACGCGGAACAGCCGATAATTAGCTTCGTTCATCACAAGGCAACAGAAAAAAAGTAGTCCCGAGACAAGATCTTTAATCTTTACGATATGCATGTGCTATAATAAGGTTTTGTAGCTTTAATTATCATTACAAATGGATGGGGATACCCCTCCAGTATAGGATAAATTACGTGAGTGTATTTTAGAGTAACATGCATCGCGTAGCATGAAAACATAACGACCTCGTGATTTGGTCACAGTTGGAGCTGGTCATCTCAATAACAGAGGGTTAGGGAGTAGCTTATTTACGAAACATTGATGGATACGGGATTTGGTTTTAATTTAGGACTTAAGGGACCGGCCTGACAGAAATTTGCAGACATTTAATTTAGGCACACGGTACGCTTTATCAAAAGTAGTTGAGGATTTGTTGCGCTACTTTTGGATCTAAACTAATTTTCTTTTTAGTATATTTTACACATTTGGGGTTTAGATTGATTTTCAATAAAATGCCACCCTAATCTAAACTCTCCCAAAATACTTCATTACTCCAGAAACCGTAGTTTAGATCCAAAACCTCCGTTGTAATTATAAAGAGTTATCGGGCCCTTATGGACAAGCTAGGTTGCGTACCACTAAGGATCAAGCTCAAACAATTAATACAATTTAATAATGATGCATCAACTCCTTCCCAAGGGAAAATATAAAACAAATATTGTTTAAAGTTGCATGAACGGCGACCGGATTACTTACGAAGGGCGATTTGAATAGTCCATTATCACATGTCTTAAAAAATGGCTATTACAAGTCAGAGATAAACGACAAGATCAGAGTATGATTTAGCCCGTCATCAAATGTCTTAAAAAATGCCTGTTAAAGATGACGTAACACACACATATGCTTCACCTTTTAAATTGAGTAATATATACAGTATGCCGAAAAATGAATTAAACTACATCATACAGCTGTTTCCTCCTAGGACTCTTCAGTGATGCTAGAGGCCAACAGGTGGGAATCCAAAATTTCTAAACTAATGTAGACGCAGACGCGTCAGCTGCGTAAAACCCATTTAATTTATGAATTTAGAAGTAAAATTAAACTAGCTCTGTATAATTTCAAATCGTGTACTGTGAAAATGTGTACACGTATATAGAGATAAACGACAAAATCATACTATATGTATTAGTATGATTTTAGTCATCATCAGATGTCTTTAACCATTGGCCATCACAAGCCAGAGAAAATCGACAAGATCATAGTATAAAATTGTCAATTACTAATGCAATGATGATTATAAAGTCATCCTATTTCCAACAATAAAAGCATAGGGATAGCATACCATATTGTATTGCGGCGATAACGGCGGTTGTAGCGGTGGAGGTGGTGATGACGAGGACTTTGGCGTGGGATATTCCTCGTATAGCGTCTATAATAGAGAAAATAATAATAATACGGAAGCATTTGAATGTAAAATATACCATTCTAAATACTTGAATGGCCAGCGCTTATGATAAAGAGTTGATTTACTGGGTGTTCTTTCGATTTTAGGTCATTATACTCATAAACGTTATGATAAAGAGCGAAGTGAGATGTTTTCCTTTTGAATGGATATTAAAAGTTTTGCAAATAGCGAGATTCGATAGAAACCGTTATCTAAAATAAATCAGTGCCAAGAGGCATACATGTACATACACCCCCTTTTCCTCCTTAATTCTTTTTATTTATTATGTCTTTTGTTTCTGGACCATACAAAGAAAGTTTAACGCTTATTTAAGGATTGGCGGTAATATTTGTCCTACCTTTTTTTATCATACATTGGTGTACTGACATATTGAATGGTGCGCACTAGCACACATTGCTGAATATGTAGGTCAGCCAATGTATGTTACAAACCAATGAATGTCAATAATATGACCACCAATTCATATATTGATACTTTTTGTCATCCAGTACACAGTTGATGTAAACATATACATCTAGTATCAGACAAAGCATGTTTCAACGTCAGAGTAAATCCACAGATAACAACCACCAATTGACAGTGGAGCAATGCAGTTTCAAACGCAACACTTATGACGTCATAAACATGTATGTTATTAGGATGCACATTATCTCCAACTAGTCTCGTGCAGTGAAACGCAAATATTAAGAAATATTTTTCGATACATAATTTGTTTTGTTTTGACGTAAAATATGTCAAGCCAGTCAGTGTTACTCTATCTAGATTTCCCAATTTATTGTTTTGTGCGAATTTATGTTTGTACCAACGTGCAGCGTTATGTTAACCTTAAGTCGTGTCTATTTTCTGACCCACCCAGATTACATGACTTAAGTGGCATAAGTAAATTCAAGTATAATTGGTAAGAAGTTTGACTTTCGTTTACCTACCAGTGCCATATTAAGTTTTAAGGTTTTTTCGAATTGGCGTTTGGCAGCCACGTTGAATCGTTTTCAACTTTTCCTTTAAATATCTACTTGTCATGAACCACGTAGACGATTATGAAAAAGGTCAAATACTCCTTTGGTGAAAAGCTTACCAACGCTTGGTTTTTAGTAACGTCAACTAAGCTTTTAAAATAAAATGTCTAACATACAATAATTTGTGGCCACTGCTGCAGCGAAGGCGGCGATGACTGCCAGAATGGCGTGGGCGATTCCTCGCATTACATCTGTAACAAAAAGAGGTCAATAGTCCAAACGGTCATCACATTTCAACATAGATAATTCACTGTTTTAGTCAATTCAAGTGTGATTTGATAAAAAAAAATACCAAAACATAAACTTGTAATATGCACCAACTGCTGACACGTCACGAATTAAGGGCAAATGGATAAGCATTTAAGACAGCATCACTTTATCGACATTCATCACAGGTGCAAGTTTTTTTTCAAAAGGCGACCATGTCAGCAATACTGTAGTTTGGACCAAACCATAGAAATGACGACACTTATCTAGGACGATTATTTTAGGTAAATTTCAGCAATCGCACAAGCCGATGTTGAGAAGCACTTTCAATTTTGTTTTTCCGCTATGTCCGCTCTATTGGATTTCTGACTAACCTGAACAATAACTAGGATTTATTTACTCACAATTTGACGTTTTTTTGAAAGTTATGACTGATTTATGTCTTTCATCACGTCTTGTTTTTAAACCTATCGTTCTTTTCAATTTTCGAGTAAAATAATGTAATATTGTTTATTTTAATAGTATAAATCGAAGTACTTCGAGTACAGTTCATTGTACAATCTTATTACAAAATTGCCGCCGTAATTGCCACGAGGCTGAATAATAACACCACTTTATTGGAAGACTTTCCTTCACACCCTAATCAATTAAAAGCTCAATAGATTCAATGAAACTGAGGCGACAATCTTTGATTCAACAAAAAAAGACAATCACAATTTTGCCAGGACAATTCTATGCTCATATCAGGCAAATTTCAGCTGCACCGTATAAGTAAATTCTTTCTCTTCCTCTATATACTCAAATGTTGAGCTCAATAGTAAAAGTGCAACTGAGAAGATTCTTAAAATGGGTTTTTCGAGTCTACTTCCATATTGAATTTTGCACTGGCCCGAAAAATAACAGCATTTGGTCAGGTGTAAACTTTTTGGTAATTGCTTCAAGTATTTCAAAACTGACAAGATAAAAGTTATGTAACCTTAAAAATACTTTATCAATTTGTTAAGACTTTTTCCCACTAATACTTTTACATATAATCTACTGCATAAATAGCAGAAAATATAAACTTGTTTATTTTACTTTATCATTAAGTTAGAAAGAACTGTCATTGTACACCCAATGTCACCCAAGCTTACCATTCCATGTGTATTACCACGTCATCTTATCTTTTAAAATTATAGGGGTATATGTAACGTACAATATTGAATAGCGGCGGCGGCGGCGGCGGCGGAGGCGGATGCGGCGATGACAGCGACATTAGCGATGGGGAGTTCTCGCATAATGTCTGTAAAAAAAGAAAAACACAATCATACCGAAAAAGTGAATAGTAAAAATATATCAATTAAACTATTCAAATGGATAGTGTTAAGGATTTTAAGTATACTTGAATACCAAGAGAAAATCTAGGAGTCGGGCATGTATATATTTATTATGGTAGGTGTTGAAGGGGCTAGCTCGATAAGCTATTCTAGTCATGTGTATACACTCAACGGCGAGTACAACGAAGTAGCAAAATAATTGTTAAACAGTCACCTTAAATATACAAAAACGAAGCGAATACTGGTATATTGAAATAGTGAATGGACAAAGAAGGACTGGACGTTTTTTTTTGTTGCTTAAATTAACTAAATAAAGGGAAGTGAACTTCGTCACAAAGAGATAATTTAACCCAAATAGTTTGTTTTTTATCGCACATGTATTCATTAACAACACAAATTGAGACACGTCCCTTATTCACCTTTGCCTTTCATAAGAAAGTTGAAGCTGTTTTACCCTACCATTCACTTTCGTAGGACGTCCCGTCCGCGCACCGGTTTTTAGTCCGACATTTGCCTCCATTTGCTTACCCACCTTTCAATTTTCGCATAAAATGGGCAACCTATTTAACATCTTGTCCGGCGTATAATAAAGCCATGCAATGTGCTCTTTCTTGTTCTGGAGAAACACATTCAGAGGACGAACTTTTCGACAGGATCGCCAGCATTTTGCTGTTGTCGTCTGCTGCCTCCGTGTATACACGTCTCCAAAGCAACGGAAAAAAGTCACGCTCAATATTGGTAATAAGGTATATAGGATACACATTACTGATTCAACTTTGACTGACATGTGGAGGCGCATTCTCGAAGTATAGGCCAATTCATTCGCAGAACGGACTTTCTTAACATCCTTTATGACCACTCTTCCATATCAAAAAGAGGCCTCTCAGCCCTAACGATCATCTGACGATAACATAGATGATGCACGTAATCAATCATTTCAAGGCTAATTTGGTAAGAGTTTAACCAAATAAAAACTGGTTTAAATTTTCTTTTCTTTTCTGTTGACATGTCAAGATTTAAGCACAACTGGACAAGTAGTTTGGATAACATTAACTTGACATAGTGCACTACTTCTAAATGTTGGGAAGAAGTTTACTGGCATACATGCAGTCGCACATATGTGTGCGCTTGAGCCATACATGTGTGTGCTTTGATGATGCATGTATGTATGCACATGATGTATGCACATAGCTGCGTGCAATGCATTAAGTGGACATGCATGTAGTGAACATGCATGTTGTGCATGCATGTGTGCAGACATGCATGCTTGCGCTATTCATGTGTGTGAGTTTCTGGATCATGCATGTGTAACTGTGTGCATGCCTATTTTTCACCTGCATGTTAGTGCATGTATGCACATGGTTATGTGTATGCGCATAGCTGTATGTAGTGATCGTGCATGTTATGCATACATGTGTGCATGCATGGTTGTGTGCTTGAACATGCTTGCTATTGGTGCATGGATTTGTGTGTGCATGGATGTTTAGATGGGGGCATACATGTGTGTGTGTGTCAAGTGCTTTCTGTACATGTGTGTGTGTGTGTTTTTATGTTTTTTTTTGTGTTACCGTGTGTCTAACTGGGTGCACATAATGGTGTTTTTGTATGTTTGTGTGTATATATGGATACATGCAACTCAAGTAGTAAGTGTGCATTTGTACATGCATGTGTATGTATGTGGTTGTGTGCATGCACATAGTCTGGATGTATGTATCCACTTACGTGTTGATGCATGGATATATGCACACATGCTTGCTTGTATGTGTATGTAGTATAAGTGTTGGTTTTTTTTCTTATGTTAAGTGCTAATGTTATTGTTGTTGTATATCACTTTATGTGAACACGTCTTGATGTTTTGTGCAAAATGTTTTGTTATTGTCTTGTGATATGTTGTGATTTCATGAAATGTGAAAAAAAAAAAAGAAGTTTAAAATATTTTAAAATAGCTGTCGTGACTGCCATATTGGATTTCGGACAAACCTAACAAATGACAGCACTTGTCCGTCACCATCTCAGGATCGTTTCATGCACGATTAAGCTCAATTGCTGGATGGAAGTTGAAAAGAAGTTCCAAATGTACATTAGTTCACTTGTCCGCAAGGCAAGTGAGCTTATGCCATGGAGGCAACGTGTGTACTTTGTTCGTCCTTCATTTTGTTTCTATAAGATACCTTCTTGTCATGAACCATAAAGTGGATTTGATCAAATTTGGCGTAGAGCAACCATAAGTGAAGAAGAATCCGTATGATTACACGGTGATTCTGTCCCTCAGGCAATTTCAGAACAGTGCGTTTAAAAGGATATGTGTAGGACGCAGGACGTTCGACGGACGCCGCACCATTGTATAAGCTCAGTTCGTTCCCCGGGTCAAGTGAGCAGTAAATGTAATTAAGACTTATCTTTAGCGGTGATTACGTACAGTATTGTATGATTTTGGTACTGACAACAAAAACAATGGCGACAAGGAGTGCGATAACGGCGCCATAGGCAGAGATGACTCCCATCACGACGTCTGTAATGAAAAAAAACACCATATATGTAATACGAAAGCAGCGAGTAGTAAGCATTGTCATTTTGAATATTTAAATGATCAGAGCTACGGACGTAGATATTGTTTTCTTTCGTTTTAGGCTATATTATGCTTAAGTATATGGAAAACGATTAGGGGAGCAAAATACGAAAGTAACCGGTATGAAAAAATAGGCCTGTGTCAAGAGGCATACAGCTTTCCCCATTTCTATCTTATATTTTTTATATGGACAATCTATGTAGCGTATCTTGACCATGCAAAGGAATTTCCATATTTGTTAAAACCTAGCGCGTCATGTGAAGTTTGCATGCATAGCTCTGCCATTTATCTTGAGCGTAAAGACCTTATCAAAACCCTTCAAAGCTTAAATACTTTTTACATTTCAGAGTGCGAATTCCACACAGCAGTCAATAATCGAATCTTTACATGAAAGGAAGATATAAAGAAATTTCCCGTTTTATAGTAGTAACATGTAAATTACGGAAAGACAATTTTAAGAAATAACATTCAAGCTTACTAATTCCATGGATATTATAACTATTATTATGTTAAATTAATAGGATCAACTTACTGTATATCATTATGTAGGCAGTGGCTGTGATGGTGAAGACGGAGACAGCGAAGAAGTTGATTCTGTTAACGTCTGTAATTAAGAAAAAGCAAAATAATACGAAAACATTGAGTAGCTAAAATATACCGATTCAAATAAAATGAATAGAAAGCGCTCAGGATACAGAGTTTCTTTTGGGTTTTCTTTCGTTTCTTGCAACTATGTACATAAAGTAAATGATAAATAGTGTAGTCATATGTTTTTCCTTTCTACTTTGATGGATGTCCTGATACATCTTGGACTGGACCAGAGTTGTATACACTTATATGTATAGGGGAAAACCCATTTTTATATGTCAGTGTAAAAAAAACAAATTTGGGTTCTCGCTCGAAATCCTTATAGATTTTCCCATGCATGACCAAAATGTTTTCCGTTGGGCGAGAAACCAAACTGGTCACATCTCGCCAATTTCTTGCATTTTTTTGCAACTTTTTTCTCAAATAGTAGTATTTTGGGCTGGGGAACATGTTTAAAACCGTAAAAACTCGATATGGCGACACCTTCTAGTGATTCAAATGTCAATCAATGGATTCGAACCATTTTTCAACGCATTTACTCATCAATTAAATAGAACGAATGAAGAAATTGAAATGTAATTTGGTATATTGATTCATCATGATACAATGCAGGTCAAGTATTGATTTGGTGACGATCCACTAATTCATTCAAGAGTTAGGCTGATTTAGGTAGAGAATTTGAATTTTTTAGGGCATAGCACAACATGACAGGCAGAGACACAGATAGACAGACAACCTTATTTCAGTATACCACATAACTACGTCGCGATGGGAGGGGTTATAATGTTTAGAATCAAAACGTCGTTAGTGTGCAACTTTTATATGGCTACTTACGAAACGTCCGGTCTTCATCTACAGAAAGAAAACGAAAAAGGAAAATAAAACACAACATACATAAAACAGATGTGAACAATTATGAATATAGACAGAATTATTTTAACATTAAAACATGCTTGTGATGATTGTGTATTATGTTCAAAACGGAACGACAATAATTATTGTGACATCGACGAGCAAAATATAACCAGCATTCTTTCTGTTACCTGTTTATTTATCTCGTTCTGCCCGGCCATGCATTCGCTAATTTCTCATCGATAAATTTTATCTACCGACAAAACCAACTGAGAAACTTTCTCTAGCTTACTTATATATCAGCTGCTGACCAACAAATTTATGGCAATTAGAGACACGCCTTAAACAAAGTGAGATCAAACCAAATATAATAATTGCAATTATGATTGCCTTCCAAAACAGTATTTAAGTGAAATCGTCTTAATTTTTTGTCAGCAAAACCTGCTCATATGTGATTATTTGATTAAAGAATTTTATTGTATATTTGATTAACAAGACATGTTTTGTTATTGATTTGACCAAGTCGCAATATCAAAATTCGGGCTATTAAAACCGAGTTTAACGACAAAATGAAAATATCTTTCAAGCTAACCAGTACAATTTTTTTATTTTGACGCGACTTATTTGTTTTTACAAAAACAGGTAACATACAGTATTTCGTGACGATGATGACTGCGATGAGGGCGACGACGACGGCGACGACGGCGACGACGAAGGCGACGACGACGACGAAGAAGACATCGGCGATAGCAATTCCCAGCATGACGTCTGTAATAAAGAAAAACACAATACGAAAGCAATGAATACTAAAAATATATTGTATATCAATTTTAATATGTCAATGAACAATGCGTAATATATGGAGCTGAAATTTTGGCTTTCATAAGCTTTAAGTTATTTTATGAATAAACTCATCATATTCATTGTAATATGATGTATTTCCTAGTATCTCCTTTGATGGAGATTCCAATTAATCCAAATAGAGGAGCAGATATTGATATTACCCTCTATCTTTAATAATCTATTTTATAAGACACATACATGTATATCTTTCCCCGTTTCTTCCTTAATATTGTTAAAAGAAACGCGTTCTACACTGTTTCCCGATCATACAAATAATAATGAATAAATATTCCTCAACATAACATGTTTTTGTTGCTTGCACTAGTTTTCCAATCTTTGTTATTTCATCCAGCATTGGTTTTCGTTTTTCGCCGTGTATCGTTTTATGCATGTATAACTGTTTAGATTGTTTTGTCCAAGATATGTCGGCTTCCAACAAACAAGCGAACAGCAAAGGGATTCGAGAGATGAAGACTATCAAAAAATGTTATTGTCGCCATCTCATTCATATTGAGAGATAAATTGTCCTTGCACGATACAATCTGATTGAAATTCAGATCATTATTGTCTCTCCGTTACACTCCTTATACGTATGCTCTGGCAATCTCCAGTGTGTTGTGTATAAGGTCCAATGACATCTTGTTTTATATGCTTCACCTGGACAAATGCGTCCAACCAATGTGCAACAAAAGGACAATATCGATAACATTTGGCCAATATCTTGCTTGGATCGATTGGCTAAAAGTTTATACAAATGAAAAAATTAAGGCGGCATTAAAATCAAGTGAGGTCAAATATGTTTAAACTTGTTAGACCATAGGGATCAGAATGAATGGACTGAGGTGAATATATAATTAAAACATAATCTTACATAATAATAATAATTAGCTCGTGTTTGGACCAATTTCCAAAAGAAATACATTTTCTGAAGGCAAATGTTATTCTAAGAAGGAAAATCAAGGTCTCGGTTGTGTTAAATAACCAGAAAGTACCTTAAAACGGCATTTTCCGCTAAATTTGGCCCATTTCTGCTCAATTTCGCTGCCGCCATTCGACTAATTATAGGAATCTCAACATGGTACGAAATCAAACATTTTCTACATTTTTTAAAACCTTAATTGTTTGGACTATTAAACAACAACCTATTTTATTCATAACAGGATTTATTCTTTAAGATACTGATGCTTTAGTTATGATTTTATTATCGTTTTCAATATTGAAAAAACATTTCTTATTATTTTTTTGCGAATCGGCACTGAACGCGGGAACAAGTAATGGTGACGTTTTCGGAAAAGTCACGTGATTGCTCATATAAAAATAGAACCGGAAATAAACACATGACTGTCATGATCAGGTATATATACGTAGTCGTGGTAAACAAATATGGCAGCCAGACGAAAACAGAGTCGCATCAGGCTCAAAGGAAGACTAGCCAATAAAGAGACTATTAAAAAGATCGGAACAGATACATTGGATCAACAAAAAGAAACACAACATCAATCAAAGAAGACCAAGACCATGGTTTGACGGACGAAGTGGTCATGGTTGCATTGACAGTACTTTTCGGGAAAACCAACTGCAAAATGTAAATCTGAGGTTTTGTTGGCGAGATAATTTACGGTATGGCAATGCAAGTTACCATTACGTACATAACATGTCCGAGCAGTGTATGTCAGCAACTTAGACCCCACAGGAAAAAGAACTTCAGACTAAAGTTTTGACACCGATTTAACAGTGTATCTACATGTAGGTAGGTAGCAAACTAATAATATAACATTCAGATGGAGAGCGCAGCTATAGGCCTACATGCAAATGTACATGTACCACAGGGACCTGGAAATTTGTTACAGCTAATTTAAACTAGTTTTGGACCTAAACTAGATGTTCAGTCTAATTTTACACTTCTTGGTGGGGTTACATTTGTGTGCATTTAGGATGTTTCTAAAATAAAAAAAATATCCATCTTTCCAATGGTATCAAGCGTGTTTTCATACCTCAACTGAAAAATGTGATTTTTGATGAAAGAAATGTAGGTAGGGTCGTTTTTTCAACATCGAAATCTTTCAACCCCTTACAATGTAGCCTTTACAACCATTTAAACCTGAGGGAGCATTTTTATCGAAAATAGATCTAAACCTCCCAAAATTGTAAAATTACTTTAAACAATGAGTTAAGGTCCAAAACTGGCTGAAACAAA
Organism: Mimachlamys varia; assembly: GCA_947623455.1. Classification (NCBI taxonomy): domain Eukaryota; kingdom Metazoa; phylum Mollusca; class Bivalvia; order Pectinida; family Pectinidae; genus Mimachlamys; species Mimachlamys varia. The sequence continues at coordinate 27,478,520 of OX392544.1, forward strand.
TTCTCAGGTCCCTGTGATAAATCTTATGAGAGTACGCAGACATTAAAATTTAATCAGGTTTGGAATAGAGCGTATTCTGACACGAATCTTCATTTTAACAGCAGTTACTCATCACTTATTTTCAATCATGTTCTTCCTTTATAATAATGATAGAAGGATGTAAAATTTTTCCTGTGACGAATTGAAATTAAATCTTCCAATTGTTCCTAGTTTAAATACACAAATGAACAAACTGCATACATGTTAGTTGTTATGGTCCATATATAAGAGGAATAATTTAATCCTATATATTCAAACAACGGAAAAAAAACAATGCATTTAATTCATTTGACGCGATATTTCGCTGACTTTGCAAATGACCTGCATATTTTTTTGAGTCAATTGGAAATTGAATAGGCCTAACTGTTACGTAATCAATTTGCGTAATTGTGGTCAAAATATTTCTAGGTCATGTGACATCAAATACACGATACATTTATTATATTATATATATTAATAATTTATAAATACACAAGTCAGAAATTTCTCATAGCCCCCCCCCCCCCCCTCCTTTAACCGCGCATTATACTGCAATATTTTGATTGTGTTTTGTAGATTATGAAAATTAATGCACGGCAAGATGTTGGAGTATGTTTAACCCGCAAATATTAGACCTAAAGCCATAATCAAAGGAACAGTTGATCAAGTCCCAAAGTAATCTATATGACACCAATTCACTAGAAAATTTACTTTTATATGCATGTTATCAAGAATATTTTGTAACTGCTCCAACACATCACTGTTCATTTATTGACCACAATTTCTATGCAAGTTACTCATTTATTCCTTGAATATAGAGTCTGAATATGTGGTGGCTTTGCCTGCCTAGGCTGGTGCTGTTCTATTATTAGAACAAGCTTAGTCTGACCCAACTCAGGTCTGCAGTTTTAAGTCTGAAGTATTCTAACTATATATCTGATCTGCAATATATTGTGCAAGCAGAGGGATGAGTTACAATAAAAGTTTAAGTCTGAATATTATGCAAGATATTCAATTATTGGCTGCAATGCATTTATTTTCTTGCAAGTTGAATTTATTGCAGTTATATGCATACAATGTTTACAAGTATAAAATGGCGGGGAGACTGTGTTTATGAATACTCCTTAACATTTTATAAATACATTTTTATTGTTGGAGTCCTGGAGTTAACAAAATAAAGGGAGATAACTTATATTGTTTAAATTTCAGGTCTTATTGTTGTCAACACTGGAAAGATTGTGGACTTTGACTTGAGAACAAGAAGCTGTGTGAGTGTGTGCCAGACTATCATCTGGGAAGGTCCGAGACAGTTTCAAAACATGAATGAATGTTAATTGGACAGGTTTGTAGAGTTAGTCAAAATTGTATATAGATCATTTTGCGTATCTATAAAACTGACTTGTACCAGTAGATTCACTCTTATTACCATGAGAATGTGTGAAACACATGTTATTTTAATTCAACTATATACAGTTAAACCAGCTGTCTAAACCCAAAGTCACTGGGACCAAAACTATTAGTCTGTTGTTTAAACAATTGTCGATTTGTATTAGAGGTATTATAATTATAGGTATAAGTTCTTAGAACTTGGCCATATATTAGACAGGAATTCCTATTAAACAGCAGCCAGTTTAGTCAATGTCAAGTGGTAGTGTAAGGGTATTTGATAATTTTGCCTACTTTTGATCAATACCACATATTTTTTCATATTTTTTTTTTTTGTATCAAAAAGGAGAAAATGGAAATTCATCAATTATTTGCAACTCTATATATAACATTATGACTTTCTACAGGTTTTATGATTGGACCGTGTCTTTGGAAACAAAGTATCTTCTGCTGAGATGCAATAGATGAAGGATACAGTTGCCTGAACAAGGTAATATTGGCTTCATAAATACCCTCATTTTAGTGCAATATCTCAAAAAAGTTGTCTTTGTATAATGTACATGTATATCTTACATTTGTTTTACGATTTGTATTTATTTTTATACTGACTGATCATGACCTGAGCCAAAATTTCATTTGTAATTTTCTGATAAAATTTGTCTTAATTTTACAAGATAAATACTTCATATTTTTTCATGAGAAATGTCAAGGTCATTACTTCTCTTTATAAGCATCAATATCTGTATGAAGATTAAAGTTTAGTGTTCTACAAACATATCTTGGGTCAATATACATTTGCTAAGTACTTGTATAGCTGTCTATTGTCAATTTTGGATATGTATATATGTGAAAATTTGGAAACTGCATGTTGACAATATTTTTTTTCTCAGGTGAATGAAAATGCCTTGCTTTCTCCTGGAAGTGTAACTAAATCACAAGGGGTACACAGGGACTGGATTAGGAATAACACCATTGCTATGAAGTCTACATTTTCTTAAGACCAAAAATGCATTTCATAAAGGTAAACAATATGCAATTCAGATAAACTTGATCCAGGGATATTCTCCATGATATCGGAAGCAAAGCAAGCTTAAAAGACTCTCATTGGACAATGTTTAATGCAAATATGTCATCAATAGACCAGGAGTTACGTCAGAAAAGATTTTGCTTTCATACTCAAATGAAAAGCATTTCTGCGGTTATTGTTCATATATTGAGTTTCAGTGAAAATATTACATAATTTTGAGTAAATGAATACACTATATAACTGCATTTTATATTTGAAAATGTTATAATGTAGGTCTGTGCCATATTTCAAGGTTAAAGTTAAGCTAAAATTAATCATTTAATTTTATATGAAAGGAAGTCTTCTTGTATTATTTCCAGATTCCAAAAAAATAAATACTTTACGACTGATAATTCTATTTTTTCTTTGTGAATATTGCATTTTGAGTGGAAAGGGAGATAATTAGATTATTTTTTCTTGAATTACCTCCCTTGTATACAAAGAAATGGGTCACAATATGATAATAAGCTACAGAAGACAACTAAATCTATATATACAGTAAAACCCTGTTATATCGCCACCCGTTATACCGCCAAACCCGCTTATCGCCATGAATTTATTCAAAACGGATTTCCATCCACATTAATGCACCCGTTTTACCGCCAAACTCGCCTATCGCCATCCGCCATAATATTTCCAGAACAAATGGTTAAAATAGCACTATCATGACCTCATTAATATCCCCAAACTGAAGTCAGAAGGACGCGTTGAAATGTTATTGTTACGTGACTGACTGCCGACTGACAGGTGACCACGTGTACACACATGGAATCAAGGAACCATGGCTATTCCTTTGTTGTCTTTCTACTGGTAAGTTTTGGAAGTTATGATGAAAACATTATCATGAAACCATTCAAATTCGCGGAAAAAAACTTCCCTCTCCTCATCATCATCAAAGGCCGACTCGATGCCGGCATTTAAAATTTTTGCATCCAAGTTCGTGTTGGTGAAGGAAATCTCCGAGAGTATTGAATTTTTCAAATTTTTGAACCTGATATACCGCCAAACTCGTTATATCGCCAACATCGCTGAGAACAGAAGGTGGCGATATAACGAGGTTTTACTGTATGTGCAAAACTTTTGAAGAAAAAAACATTGATAAGAATTGTTTTGCTTGAATCACCCAGCTTCTCCTTTGAAGGGGATTTTCTTTCATTGTTTTGCCTAAGATTCATAAATCAGGGGAAAATTAAAATTGACCCGTCTTGACCGGTAAGTTGCCCTGAACTGACTTGCCAGCTCACCAGCTGCATGTGCCCAACATGACACTACAGGTGAGCCACCTATCGGGCGATCCATTAGAGAAAACTATTTCACGCTAATTCCCTGTAGTCAACCGCACGAAATATGATTTCTGACAAATACAATGTTTACATGAATTTAATGCCCCCGTCATGAAATGGAAGGGGGGGGGGGGACATATAGTGTATCCATGTCTGTGCCGTCCCATGGTAATGTAACCAGATTATTTAAATAACTACTGATCTGATTGTCATCAAACTTCACATGTGTAATAATTAAGCATGTAGAACTAATTTCATACGGGGAAAGGGGGACATTTATGTCCCACAGTCATTTCTAGTTATGAGGCTTGGTTTATTATCCCCTCGCGACGAAAAGTCGGGGAGGGGATATACCGTTCCGTTCGTACGTACATAAGCACGAAAGTACGTACGTACGTATGTTCACTTTTTGTCAGCACTCTGCGACTTCATTTTTGAACGGATTCTGACCAAACTTCATATATGGGTCCAGCATGGTCATACCTTGAACGAGTTCGTGTTTCAGGGTGCCAAGGTCAAGGTCAAAGTCACCGCTACTATTTATAGAAAATCTTTGTCAGCACTCTTGCAACTTCATTTCTGAACGGATCCTCACCAAACTTCATATACAGGTCCAGCATGGGAATACTTCGAATGAGTTCGTGTTTCAGGGTGCCAAAGACAAGGATAAGGTCAGCGTTACTATTTATAGAAAATCTTTGTCAGCACTCTTGCGACTTCATTCCTGAACAGATCCTGACCAAACTTCATATATGGGTCCAGCATGGGAATACCTCGAACGAGTTTGTGTTTTAGGGCGCCAAGGTTAAGGTCAAGGTCACCGTTACTAATTATAGAAAATATTTGTCAGTGCTGTTTCGACTTCATTTTTGAATGAATCCTGACCAAACTTCATATATATGCCAATTAAACCTTCTGAACAAAGGAGAATGCTTGTATATGCATTTAGATACACACATAATATAATCACTATCAGAAAATGAAGTTGCTAGTATGATGCGTAACCAGATACTGTTGAATGCATAACAATATGTATCATATTTATCTGGCAATTAGCCCATGCCTGATAATAAGCCCATCCATGTCTATTGCAGTTCAGTGCAAATGACAACTGATGTTATTACAATGTCCTGCAATAACCCCGACCCCCATTTTGCGTCAGAGTTCATGTGTTAGCACTCGAGGGGATTTGTATCGTTTGCGATGCCTTGTTTTTTTTTAAAGTCCTATTAACAGCCAGGTCGTTTTGGAGGTGGAGGAAAGCCTGAGTACCCCAAGTAAAAACCACCGACCTACGGTCAATACCTGGCAACTGCCTCGCTTTGGTTTTGAACTCGCAAGTTCTCAGGGTTGGAGGGGGGGGGGGTTGTGTAGAAATACAAATACTTTTCCTAGCCATCTGTCTGCCCAATGAAGTTTGTCAGCAGTTCTTTCTTTCTTTCATACATTTCCATCAAACTTGGGAGTAGAATTTTTATACACCTCTCAAAAATAATGGTATGGCTTTGTGCGTCCGTTAGTCGTAAACTTTTATTTGTCCGGACATCTTCTCCTACAGTTTTCAACCGATTACTTTAAAACTTGCTAGGCTTGACCACCATGACATTAAGTTGTGTTTTCCTGATTGACAGTTTGATTCGACAATATTTACCAGAGTTATGGCCCTTTGGAACTTTGTATCTGATGCAATTTGGGGCATTATGTAGAACATGTCAGAACTTTTTTTGTGTTTACATACCATTATACTTCCGATATGGTACGACAAGTGCATGATCAGCATCATGCCTCCGCTTGTGGTGCTCCTGTTCGCTTAGTCAGCCTCAAAACTATTAGCAGTGTGGGAATGTTTGTGCTGTTAGTCTTCTGTTTAGCAATGTGACATATACTATCCACTGTAGAAATTGAATGGTATCGAATATTTTCGCGTGTGGATACAATGTACCGTACATATGGGAAAACATTTTGGCAGTGATATAAGTGAAAATTTCCACACCACGAAGTATTTCAGTTTTACAGTATTTCCACAAGATCAAAATCTCTTAAGGGTTGTAAGGTCAAGGTCACAGTTGCTATTTTCAGAAATTCATTGTCAGCACTCTAGTGGCTTCATTGCTTCATGGATTTCATCAAACTACACGGACTAATAAAAAATCAAAATATCATTGATGAGTGGAGTTTAAGGGTTATCAGGTCAAGGTCAAGTTAACTGTGGCTATTTTTAGAAAATAATTGTCAGCGCTCTAATGGTTTCCTTTACTAATGGATTTTCATCAAACCACACAATCTTATACATACAGAGTTAAAATATCTTTGACAAGTTGCAAGTTCAAGTTTCATGGTTGTCGGGTCAAGGTCACTTGCTTTTTTAGACAATGATTGTCAGCACTGTAGGGGCTTTATTTCTTCATGGATTTTCACCGTCTTCACACACATGTAGAGGATTAATATGTCTTGGACAAGTTCAAGTTTCAAGATTGTTTGGTCAAGGTAAATCAAAATTGGCATACATATATTGCGTATATCGACTTATTTTATATGTGGAATGGTTCAGAATGCAGGCAATGTGAGAAACAAAAGAGTCCAGTGGCTCTGCGATTCTGGTGGCTCATTTTAATGCCAACTCATGAACTTGTCTTTCAAATTTATTCACCCAGATTTGTAAATTCCGGAATATTCGAAAAGTGTATGAAACATATCTAGAGGGTTAAAATTGGTAACATTCCATTAAATGTTATGTTTTCTCAACTGATGAGATAAGCGAACACAACAATAACATGCTATCCCATCATTTTACTCCCAGTTTGAACTAATACCGAACAGCGTTTCTTGCATAAGTGTTTAGTTTAGCTACCTTCAGCTGATTCGTTCATCATTCCAGCACACTGTAAGATTATGTTCGGTAAAGCTTGTAATAATAATAATAATAATAGTCTTTATTTAAACTTGATGACATATTGAGTCAAGGACTCGTCTTACATATGGTCAAGTATGATAAAATATACATTATATACAACAATGTATATATGACAAGTTAAATGCAGAAAGGAAGGGTTTGGAATTTGGAATGGTTTAATTTAATCAACAAATAGGATCATTTTAGGTGGACCTCCTAGTTTGTGTGATGTGAGTGTTTGTGTTGAATAAGTGTGTATTTGGGAAACTGCTGTGTGTCTAGAACTTTTGCTGATTTAAAGATGACGTAACACACACATGCATGTGCTGCACCTCTTAAATTTGGTAATAGATACAGTATGCCGAAAAATTAAATTAAACTGCATCATACAGCTGTTTCGTCCTCCAAGGACTCTTCAGTGATGCTAGGTGCCAAAAGGTAGGAATCCAAAATTTCTAAACTAATGTAGAAGCAGAAGTGTTAAGTGCGTAAAACCTCTTTAATTTAACTGGAGTTAACTGCCTAAGGTTCCCAGCAGAACAACATGCCCTAGCTATTAATATGACGTAATATATGCGATTGTCATTGGGTTTAAGGTATCATTTGTATTTATTTGATGCGATTGCTTAAACGTTTGTAAATACGGTTTCGCGTTAATTGGACAGTGTGCTGAGTTTAGATGGGTTAATTTGCAAGGGGGTGTAATGATTTACTACCAAATATATTAATCAAAATGGATTATGCCTTATGCTTTACATGTATCTATATTGTATACATAGATTATTCTCTCAGTAAAAATAAATCGTATGCATTATATACTTGAATGGACGCATGATAGTCGTATATCTATTTGGTACTGAACCCTTCTATGTTAACCAGAGTAGGAGAACAACTATTTTGTGGGTGTGTTGTATACCTAAAACTGCCCACGTTATTTCATAATGTCTAAACTTAAACATCGCCTTTTCAGTAAAACACTTTAACAACCACATGCTGGTGTCTGGGTTCACCATGTTAAATATCGCACCGGCTAGGGACAGGTACAAAAATGGGGCTTTTCTTTTTTTTTAATTATGTATAGATATTTAAACACGGAAACCATCCCGCTGGAAATTGTTCAGCTACGGGTAGCGGGGTCAGTATTTGGATTGGTGAGGGCCGACACGTTGCACTATCGACTACCGATGTTTAGTGATTTTGTATGAAAACAATGCTAAGTTGTTTTAATTAAGCAAACATGACGAGAAATAATGACATATTAAAGTCACAAAATTAAGATAACTTACCTTAGAGTTTTGTGTTACCTTCTGTAAAACAACGACCTGTACGTGAGGTAGTCAGGTAAATATTACCTGTCCTGGTTTTTGACTGTTTACATAGCGAAAATCGATTGGAATATAATAGTTGTGACACACCAGCTTGGTATAAGAGTGTTAAAGTGACCTGATCGTAAACAAAAATATACGACAAGGGTGCCAACTCTCAACCACTCCAAACACGTATGCTTCAGGTGTTTGAATTACAGATACACTGGAGTTCCGTTACTCTCTGCTTACATAGAATCTGACAACTTCCCTTTAGGGTTATATCCTGGTGAAATGTTCCGTCACCCAATCGAATTACCGCTTTCAGATTCCTGAATGTTAACATTTGAGGGAGAAAAAGCTTGCATAATCATATCTGTGCGTTTAGTTAATTAGAATAATTATGGTAATGAAAATGTTTTGACGAAATGGCTTGCTGCAGATGATAGCAACAACTGTCATAAATTAAACAAGTATATCATTGAGAACTAAAGAGGCACCAAAAGAGTCATCAGAACATGATCTCTTATGCGATGTTTTCAGATTCGTATGTGTATGGAGTGAGAATAAATAACTACGTTTCAATCAGATTGGTATTTTATCCTGCACAATGCGCCTTTATATTATAGTTAAGGGCTGTACCTCATTTTGACTGCGTATACGATAGGCAAAGAAATGTTATCTGTTTAGGAAAAAAAAGATATCCCTAGGGTGAATGTTTTTAGGATATGACATATCAACGGACCCAGACAAGATGAAAGCAGTGACACTTTGTAGATATTATAGACGTTCCATTCACAGGTTTGCGGAGATAAAAAAACCTTCACCAGCTGACGGAGAACGGCACATTTTTCACATGGATTGACGAGTGGCATATTGCATTTGATAAGCTTAGGAAATGTTTGATCACACAACTAATCTAGGCATACCCAAACTTTACAAAGCCATTCATCTTGGACACAGATGTGAGTCAATTTGATATTGGTGGAGTATTGTCCCAGTGTATTGATGGCAGGGGAAACGTGATATCTTGCAGTAGCAGGACACATGACCAAGTCAGAAAGGACATACTGTGTGTCCTGAAAGGGGCTTCTAGCAATGGTATATTTTTTCAAGCAGTATCGACCAGACCTATACAAATATAAATGTTTTGTGAGAACGGACCATAGTACACTCAAGTGGCTGATGAAATTAAAAGCACTAGAAGGACAGCTAGCTCGTTGGCGAAAGGTCATATCAACATAGCACAGAGCAGGGAATTTGCATCGAATCGCAAATGCCATGAACAGGATTCCTTGTCTAAAGTGTGGATTCTATGAAGGTTGGGAAAGAGACCATGAGGAGAGCCATCATCCCTTCCGAGCAATCAAAAAGGATGACAAACCAAAAGTGTACGCTGACAGACAAGATAGTGAAGAAACAAACGCATTAATGGAAAAGCAGGTTGCAGATAGTGATCTGAAATTAGTTGCTGGTATGGTAAAGAGCGGAGAAAAACCAAACCCAAGTCGGTAAAGCTTCGAAGAAATGCGGTCAAATCTCTTGTTTCACAATGGGATCAATTATTAACAAAATTTATTTACTGTGCATGTGTTGGTTTAACAATATGGGGAAAGACGAACCATCCTGACAATTTGTTATGACACAAGAACTAGTGGTCTTCTAGGAGTACATAAAACGCTTAGTCGTGTGAGACAAAAGTTCTATTTGCCTGGTTTGCAAAGAGATGTGAGACAGTAAATTGCTGGTTGTATACATAGTGTATGTAGGAAAGAATGTGCCAAGCGACGAGCACCTGTGCAAATCAAAAAAATAAAAGACTCTTTCATATGCGTGTATGTAGGATAGGGATATTCCACCCGAGGGGTCACAAAATGTGGTGAAACCCGAGGCTTGCCGAGGGTTTTACCACATTTTGTGATCCCGAGGGTGGGATATCCCTATCCTAAATACACACATAATGAAAGAGTCTTTTTCTCTAATATCAACTACCCGAATAAGCTCAAAAACCATGAAAATATGTTTAAACAGGCTACCATTTTGAAATTTTCATCTTTTTCCTTGAGCTTTTTTTAAGAAAACGAATTAGACAGCGAGTTTAAGCATACCCTATATTTGCAAACGAAGTTTGCGCAGAAAAATTAGTCTCCTCTTCCTGGTGTTTATGGTTAACATTTTGTGAAAGGTTTTAATTTTATCACGCCGTCGTTTTCTCTTTCCGGCATCAGAGTTTACCGTATTCGTGACGTCACGTCATTGTTGAGCCATTGTGACGTCACGTCGCGTGAAATGCTATGTAAGATAGATTTTTCTTACATAGCATTCTTACATGGGCAAACTCTATCCAACATGGCGAGATATGAGGGAATAAGTTTAGTATAAGTGACATAAGCAACATTATACTTTTCTTTCAAGATACCGATTGGACCCAAAGGTATGCAAGACTAAACGATCAAAGCTGAAAATGGTATGTTGCCCTTTTGCCCCCCTCCTTCCCCAACACACAAGCAGGGGTCAACAGGTTTGATTTTTCAGTGTGTGAGAACTTCAAAAACAAAATTTTTATTTTACATTCCTCCATAATATTACATATTTCACCAATTTTTGCCAGTTATTTCCCCTTTGGCAGTCTGTTTTATTAATTGATTACATTAATATTTGGTTTTGTTAGGTTTGGTTTATTTTGTTTTATGTCCTATTAACAGCCAGAATGTGCCAGGTTTTCGAGGGGGAGGAAACTGGAGTACGCAGAGAAAAAACAGTGACCTACGGTCAGTACCTGGCAACTGTGCACCCCACATATAGTATTCAAACTTGCAACCCAGAGGTGGAGGGCTAGTGTTGGAACACCTTAACACTCGGCCACTGCGGCCCCATTTCATTAATAAACTTATTTTTGGAAATTAATTTTAGAGATATAAGTATTATATGGTCTTATTTCTGGATTGATGTCTGTATAAATGTCTTTGTTTCCTACAACATAGCTCAAAGCCTCAAAACAGATTTCCAGCATACTGGTCTTGAATTCTACCGCAAGTGAAGGTGACAAAAATGTCGGAGGTTTTCTGAAATATTGAGGAGTCAAAACATGCCAGGGCGATCCAGAGACGGGAACATTCGTCCTGACTAAGTGGAGACATCTCAAAACCTTGAACAGTAACTTTGCCATCTGGCCTATCAAATATTGTCATATGTCTTATACAGCTGCAATTTGGACTTTATGTAGGCCATATCTTAATTATGTAGGCCATATCTTAATAATCATAAATTAAGGAAATATCGTTATTATTTATAACGCAATATTTCAATTTCAATTAATAACTTTTTATTTTTTTCTTTAGAACTCTTTTCTCATATGGCCTCATAGACTGAATTGTGTATGAAGAGCGATACACATATATACATGATACAAATCTAAATCAGTGTTATGTATGATGATTGCTCTTACAAGTGAAGCAAATAGAAATAAAAACTATAATTCAATTAAGGATTGATTGTCATATGTTTTACATTCATTGGTTTGTAACAATGCATTGGCACATCTACATATTGCACACATGTTAAATATGTAGGTAAGCCAAAGTATTTTACACGTCAATGTCAAAAATATGGCAACCAATACTTTTACTTATATTCACATTTTTTGTTTACCAACATAGATATACAGCATTATATACATAGTCAAAGCATGTTTCAACGTCTGGATAGATCCAGTCAGAACAGCAACCTGTTGACAGTGGAGCAGTGCACTCTCCAATGCTACAATTTCATCATGATGTCACAATGTCCTAATGTAGGTTACTGGAAAATAACGCAGTAGCTTCATCTAGTCTGTGTGGAGTGGCATTGCAAATATTAATTATTAATAGATAAAATAAATGGATTTGACAAAGTTTCCTGATTGAATCTTGGGTCAAATCAAGAGGATTCTAGGCTCATTGAACTGAAATCTGTGATGTTTTAACAGAAATTGTATTTCTGCTGACTTATTGATCAATTTCACTTATAATTTTCAATTTTGGATTCTTGTTGAACTGGCATTTACAATAATCTGTCTTTACTCACCGACTTTATAGTTTATATTGAAATATTCAGTGTTTTCGTTGATACTTTTCATATAAAGCCTTATGTATTCAAGTGCATAGCTCATTTGTTTCGGGACCTTAGCACACATGCCTTGACCCCTGGGAAATGGACACATGACCTATTCAAGTTTTGTCAAGCTGACGTCATACTTCCAAGTTTGTGAGCAGCTTAAAAATGGATCTTCTTTGATATAAGCCATTTTGACACCAGTAAGTTTTTGTGATGTCATATCTGTGATGATTCACAGTAACTACCCTGCAGCTTATTAATGAGACCATCTTGAATGCATTCAACACTCGCATTGCAAACACAAGAAGGTTACACTGCTCTTAAATGAGACTGGCTGTTAATGAGAAGTTAAAACAATCAATCCAAACCAAATGCAATCTTATAATGGTAAAACAAATATCGTTGATGAATAACCCTCCCCATTACAAATCAATTTTATTTTGCCATCATTAGGATCAGCTCTAATAATATGTGAATTCATTTTCACTTACAAATCAAATACCCTTCAAATAATATGCCAAAGAACCATCATTATGCTAGGTTATAGGTATCATTCATCAAAAGCAACACAAGATTACTATTATAATAAGTAACAAATTAGTGACAAAATATAGTTTCATTTTATGGAGATATATTTCACTGCTAAGAATCTATTTTCAAAGCAGGCATATTTTTAAACTGTAGTTGGGGCTTAATTACTATCAAGACCGGCCCATTTTTTAATCATGCAGGCTTATCAAGATTTTAGGTTAAGACGTCATCAAAAAAGGCAAAAACATTTGCATCCATTTGATCTAAAGAATCCTGTTTCTCCCAAAATGAATTTTTTTCCTGAACCTTTTTCAAATTACCTCCCCTTTGTTGATTGGGTCAAAAGGGCTGAAAACTTCAAATATCTTCTTCGGACACTGATATGCATGCTGGAATGTTACCTTTTTTCATAGTTACATGTAGAAGGGTCGTAAAGTATTTTATCAAAGTTGTGATTTTCATACTCCCAAGACCTGTCCCCCCTGGAGAGGGGTTGAAGTTTACAATTAGCTTTTATTGGTAAATGCCACTTTTGGTATATTTTTCATTTGTTCTGTTTCAGTAGGAAATAAGTCAAAGTTAGTTAGAAGTATAACCAGAAGATGACAGTGTTTGATTTGGAAAATGTTTAACATAACTCAACTTGGGGCTGTAGGAAGGAGCTAAGGTGGCAGCGTATAAAAGGGTTTTGCGGCAATGGGTGATATTTTTGTACAATGAATAACCCCTTTAATAGCATGCCTATGAAAATCTAAAAAAAAATAAGGAGTAAAATTGGCTTAAGCATGATAAAGTGGACATTGTGGACTTCACATTTGTAAAAAGAGAAAAAAGAAGTTTTGGTTAGAGACAACAGCACATATGGGAAAAGAGCGAAAAATCTAAACAAACGACCTATTCTGGGACAGATATATTTCTGCAACCAAGTTAGTAAGTTTTAATTTTAGATAGAACTAAAGAAAAACATTCCTATCTGCATAGGTCAAATTTTGTGTAAAAAACAGTGATATTTTGCCTTTTTCGGTAATTTTTGATGTGGTAACCATGGTTTTCACACAAGCGCCATACATGGGAAACATCAGTGTATACACTTCATAGTCCTTTTTATGAATTGGAAATGATAGACAATTTACAAAAATGTGTACATTTACATATATGCAGTGTACGGTTAAATCTCTTTGTTGGCAATTCTCAGGCATTGGTCTTTTTTTCCATAAATCTCTAGATCTACTGTACTTTTCATGCTTGTTTGATATTTACCTTGATTTATGTTAGGTTAAATCTAACTAAACTTAAGAAATCAAAATGAACCATTATACGTGTGTGCACCCCCCCCCCCCCACACACACACAATACACCGGGGTGGGGGGATGAAGTTTGCTATAGTTCATAGGAAAAATTACACTTTTGGGTAAATTTAAGGCCCTGTATCAGTTTACACTAAAGAGGTTCAGTTTACAAAATTAATAAACAAGACATCAAAAACCAACGTACAAGGTCACTGTGTCAAACATCAAGTTCAGATATGAAGCTTTCCACCAATGAACATTTTGTTATGACATTGATTATGAAGCAAAGTTGTTCAAAATCAAGCAAAGAGTCATTTGAGTCACCAGGTCAAAGGTCAAACAAAAAATTTTGTAGCTTTTCATCGATGTTCATATTTTTATGACATTGTAAAGCAAAGATTGTTCGGTTTAACTATCAAAGAGTCCACTTTCAAGGTCACAGGAGTCAAAAGTCTGAAAATCCTCAAGCCACTTCCTCTTAAAAACTGAAAGGCCCATACAGGATATTGATGTTGGGAATGAAGCATGGTTGGATGAAGGGCTACCAAGTTTATTCAAATAAATGACCTTGACCAACTTTCAAGGTCACAGGTGTGATATGTTAAGCTGCTTTATAGATAGTTATATTTTGCCTGTATCTGTACTTTACTAGTTTACTTTTAAGATTAAAGTGAATTTTAGGTGAGCAATTCAGGCACATTGGGCCTCTTGTTTTTATCATGTGGACTGGTAGAATGTCCATGTGTTGAAAGTTATCTTTCAAGTTTGCAGAAGTAAACTTCAGAGCAAGCGAGTAAATTCAGGTCCATTTGGCCTCTTGTCTTCCAGTCTAGATATGCTGGAATAAATTGATCTTCATAGATGAAATTTAAGGGTCTTTATAATGACCACAGCTTTCTTTTTCCTGATTTTAAGCCCACCATCATCAGATGGTTGGCAATATTTAAATCACCATTTAGAACATTTAGAAATTTCATATGAAGGTTTTCCCCCGGTCCCTAGTTGCGCATTGACTAATTTTCGAACTGATCAGGTAAAAACTATGGCCGAAAGGCAGCCATCTTGGATTTCGACAGTATTAGTTTGTTACCACTATTTCATGACAAAAATTGAGTGAAAAACATATTCAAATTTAATAGGAATGTTCCTCTTGGTCCTTAGTTGTGCATTGCCCCATTTCTGGGGGGCTCTGAAAAAGCAGTATGGCTGAAATGCAGGCGGCATTTTGAATTTTGACAATGAAAGTTTGTTTAATGTTGTTATTTCTTGAGTACTGGGTGGATTCTCTGAAATTTCATATCCAGGTTCTACCTATTTCTTTGTTGTACATTGTTCAGGTGTAGCACTGTTTCAAAAAAGAATATGGCGGACAGGTGGCCATCTTGGATTTTGAAGTTAATAATTGGAATTGCTGGATGAATGCTTCTCAAATTTAATCTGCAGGTTCCTCTTAATTCTTAGTTGTGCATTGTCCTGCTTTTGAACTGATCCAAATAATAAACAATATGGCTGACCAGTGTCCATCTTGGATTTTTACTATGAAATTTGTTTTGGCTATATCATTTTTAGCTCACCTGGCTCGATGTGATGGTGCAGCGTCCGTCGTCCGTCCGTCCGTCCTGCGTCCGTCAACTTTTTCCTTTAAACGACTTCTTCTAAAATACTGAACGGCCCAGTGACAAGAAATTTGGCTGGTAGATTTCTTGGAAGGAGCTGAACAAAGTTTGCGAAAAAAAATCACTTTGACCTAATTTCAAGGTCACAGGGGTCAAAAATGTCGAAACCTTCAAACAACTTCTTCTTAAATACCGTCAGGCATAGAGACTTCATATTCGACCAGTAGCTTCCTTGGATGGATGAAGTCAAATAAAGTTTGCGAAAAGGAATGACCTTGACCAATATTCAAGGTCAAAGTGAGGTTAAATCTATTTTAACATTTAAACGACTTCTTCTGAAATACCAAAAGCCCTAGAGGCTTGATATTTGGCTGAAATGTTCCTTGGATGAAGCCCGACAATGTTTGCGAAAAGAAATGACCTTGACCGATATTCAAGGTCACAAGGGTCAAATCTGTTAAAACCTTTAAACGACTTCTTCTGAAATACCAAAAACCCTAGAAGCATGACATTTGGTTGAAAGGTTCCTTGGATGAAGCTCGACAAAGTTTGCGAAAAGAAATGACATTGACATATATTAAAGGTCGCAGGGGTCAAATCTGTTAAAACCTTTAAACAACATTTCCTGAAATACCAAAAGCCGTAGAAGCATGATATATTGCTGAAAGGTTTCTTGGATGAAGCACGACAAAGTTTGCGAAAAGAAATGACCTTGATCTATATTCAAGGTCACAGGGGTCAAATCTGTTAAAACCTTCGAACGACTTCTTCTAAAATACCAAAAGCCCTAGAAGCATGATATATTGCTGAAAGGTTTCTTGGATGAAGCACGACAAAGTTTGCGAAAAGAAATGACCTTGATCTATATTCAAGGTCACAGAGGTCAAATCTGTTAAAACATTCGAACGACTTCTTCTAAAATACCAAAAGCCCTGGAAGCATGATATTTGGCTGAAAGGTTCCTTGGATGAAGCCCGACAAAGTTTGCGAAAAGAAATGACCTTGACCTATATTCAAGGTCACAGTGAGGTTAAATCTATTTTAATCTTTAAACGACTTCTTCTGAAATACCAAAAGCCCTGGAAGCATGATATTTTGATGAAAGGTTCCTTGGATGAAGCCCGACAAAGCTTGCGATGAGAAATGACCTTGACCTATATTCAAGGTCACAGGGGTCAAATCTATTAAAACCTTTAAACGACTTCTTCTGAAATATCAAAAACCCTAGAAGCATGACATTTGGTTGAAAGGTTCCTTGGATGAAGCTCGACAAAGTTTGCGAAAAGAAATGACCTTGACCTATATTAAAGGTCACAGGGGTCAAATCTGTTAAAACCTTTAAACAACATTTATTGAAATACCAAAAGCCGTAGAAGCATGATATATTGCTGAAAGGTTTCTTGGATGAAGCACGACAAAGTTTGCGAAACGAAATGACCTTGATCTATATTCAAGGTCACAGGGGTCAAATCTGTTAAAACCTTCGAACGACTTCTCCTAAAATACCAAAAGCCCTGGAAGCATGATATTTGGCTGAAAGGTTCCTTGGATGAAGCCCGACAAAGTTTGCGAAAAGAAATGACCTTGACCTATATTCAAGGTCACAGTGAGGTTAAATCTATTTTAACCTTTAAACGACTTCTTCTGAAATACCAAAAGCCTTGGAAGCATGATATTTTGCTGAAAGGTTCCTTGGATGAAGCCCGACAAATTTTGTGAAAAGAAATGACCTTGACCCATATTCAATGTCACAGGGGTCAAATCTGTTAAAACCTTTAAACGACTTCTTCTAAAATACCAAAAGCCCTGGAAGCATGATATTTGGCTGAAAGGTTCCTTGGATGAAGCACGACAAAGTTTGCGAAAAGAAATGACCTTGATCTATATTCAAGGTCACAGAGGTCAAATCTGTTAAAACATTCGAACGACTTCTTCTAAAATACCAAAAGCCCTGGAAGCATGATATTTGGCTGAAAGGTTCCTTGGATGAAGCCCGACAAAGTTTGCGAAAAGAAATGACCTTGACCTATATTCAAGGTCACAGTGAGGTTAAATCTATTTTAACCTTTAAACGACTTCTTCTGAAATACCAAAAGCCTTGGAAGCATGATATATTGCTGAAAGGTTTCTTGGATGAAGCACGACAAAGTTTGCGAAAAGAAATGACCTTGATCTATATTCAAGGTCACAGAGGTCAAATCTGTTAAAACATTCGAACGACTTCTTCTAAAATACCAAAAGCCCTGGAAGCATGATATTTGGCTGAAAGGTTCCTTGGATGAAGCCCGACAAAGTTTGCGAAAAGAAATGACCTTGACCTATATTCAAGGTCACAGTGAGGTTAAATCTATTTTAATCTTTAAACGACTTCTTCTGAAATACCAAAAGCCCTAGAAGCTTGATATTTGGCTGAAATGTTTCTTTGAAGAAGCCCGACAAAGTTTGCGAAAAGAAATGACCTTGACCGATATTCAAGGTCACAAGGGTCAAATCTGTTAAAACCTTTAAACGACTTCTTCTGAAATATCAAAAACCCTAGAAGCATGACATTTGGTTGAAAGGTTCCTTGGATGAAGCTCGACAAAGTTTGCGAAAAGAAATGACCTTGACCTATATTAAAGGTCACAGGGGTCAAATATGTTAAAACCTTTAAACAACATTTATTGAAATACCAAAAGCCGTAGAAGCATGATATATTGCTGAAAGGTTTCTTGGATGAAGCACGACAAAGTTTGCGAAACGAAATGACCTTGATCTATATTCAAGGTCACAGGGGTCAAATCTGTTAAAACCTTCGAACGACTTCTCCTAAAATACCAAAAGCCCTGGAAGCATGATATTTGGCTGAAAGGTTCCTTGGATGAAGCCCGACAAAGTTTGCGAAAAGAAATGACCTTGACCTATATTCAAGGTCACAGTGAGGTTAAATCTATTTTAACCTTTAAACGACTTCTTCTGAAATACCAAAAGCCTTGGAAGCATGATATTTTGCTGAAAGGTTCCTTGGATGAAGCCCGACAAATTTTGTGAAAAGAAATGACCTTGACCCATATTCAATGTCACAGGGGTCAAATCTGTTAAAACCTTTAAACGACTTCTGAAATACCAAAAGCCCTTGAAGCATGATATTTAGCTGAAATGTTCCTTGGATGAAGCCTGACAAAGTTGGCGAAAAGAAATGACCTTGATCTTTATTTGCCTAGAGACATGATATTTAGCTGGTAGCGTCCTGGGATGAAGCCAAACAAAATTGGAAAATGAAAATGATGTTGTCTTATAAGGTCACAGGGGTAAAATATGTTTAAATCTTAAGATGTTCTTCTAAATGTCTTACATTAAAAGATTTTAAGGGACTTTAGGGTTACACTATAATATAAGTCAGAGATTGATACCAGGTGAGCGATGCAGGCCCATTGGGCCTCTTGTTTGAAAATACAGTTGTGGGATCGCACAACGTTACACGATATGCGGTGGGCGAACGGTGTATGCACAATGTGCAAATAATGCGATCCTGGGCGATTATTTCTAACACACATGTGGGCGCATGATAAACTAACATTGTGCGATGACAATCGTGGTTGATGTAAATTTAGAAATGGTTTAACAATATATACGGTTTCGCGCTAGTTGTTTTAAACATATTTCTATATTTTAACTATTTACATTAGCTGATAGTTCTATCTATATATTTCTTGAAATTAGTAATAGTCTTTTTGTAGTTTTTGAAACAAACCAAATAGACACATGTAAACTTTTGACACATATTGACAAGTTCTCATTCAAGTAGATATTGCCAGTTTTTACCAAGTTATACACTGCACCTGTACATGGACAATATATGTAGATGTCTCTGGCCCGGGGCTCTCGCCTAGGTGTGAAAACACAGGTAAAGTGGTGGGGAGGGGAGAGTCCAGTTTGTTTTCATAACGGTCGCTCGGTAATGGCTGTCGTAGCGTATCGCCGCATACGGGACAGGTAAAATTCTGGCATGTTGTTTACATATTCTGTTACCTGGTAACTAAACCCGCCATTGGCTGTCTCATGGTCACTGTAATACTGTTTACTGTATATTGTTAAATTGACATAATCCCAATTAATATGAGGCGAATTTAATTTTTTTTTTGACAAGAGGGTTCCATATGTGTTTCATTCCGTAATATGTATCGACCAATTGTACCAAATCGTACGGGTGTGCAATTCTAACCGCACACATAAACGCACGATTTTTAGATCACCCAGTAGTGTGCACCATGGGCGAAAGATGTGTGCTCAATGTATGCACGATGCACGCACCAGTTTTTGGTGCGATACCACTACTGTACATAATGGATCTGTCCCAAATGTACTGTATAGCTAGGGTCCAATTTGTATCTAGCAATGTCTTATTTAATTTATTTGGGAATGATCTAGAAAACTAAATGGCTGATAAATTAAGAATAGAATGACATGATTGCAGTTAAATACATGTTACAGGAAAGACTAGAAAATAACTTAGAAAAGATTCGACTTTTTAAAAACAAATGAAGATCACCGATCCCTCTTGGATATCTTGTCTTGTTTAAAACATGTTATATATAATGCCTACACAGGCTGAATAGCACCTTCGGGTTTAAAAAAGTAATAAAAACCAGGTGGGTACTTATTGGGATGAATTAAAACTCAAAATCAAGAAGTTGACATAGCTATATGGACTTCAATTTCCTCAAACATTTGTTCACACAATATCATGTATATTCGCATTATAGATAATAAAGGTATGAATTAAGTGTGCTTATCTGTGTTTTCATCTGACGGTAATTATTAATTTGGGCATGCTTTGTACAACACAACGATTAATAACGATTGTAAAGTATTTGTCAGTTTTTTTATTGAAGAATTTTTTTTCGTTGATACCAACTTATCGTAGGAAGCCTAATTCTATTTAAGTTCAAAGCTCATTTGTTTCAGAACCTTAGCACCCTTGCCTCCCCTGGTTAGCAGACACATGGCAGTGACAGAGTTATTGCCTCTACATTTCGTTCGCACCGTGACATCCTTCAGGTGTCACCCAACTAGTAAATTTAAGTTTTTTTTAGTGGGGAGGGGGGCAGAATTAGAAATAATTAATATTGTATAGAATCAATTGATGATGTAAATATAACTACACAATATAGATCAACTGTGCATGTTATTTTTTCAATCAGTTTCCCATGTGTTATAAAATATGTTATGATTGTAAAAAGAAAGGGAATATCTTGAGGCTGGAGTTACATTAGGGCCTATAACTCATTATGGTTATTTATTGATTTCATTTCAACATACCCTAAGGTTCAATAATATAATTGATAACAACATGTAGCTTATAAAAAAGATACGTCAAATTACACTTGCACCTAAATTGTTAAATCTTGAAAAGTCATTAAAGATCATTTTCTTTGTTGTCAGACACTGCACTAAATTGAGCTGTCAGTCCAAGATAACACTCCAGACAGCGTTGGCCATGTAGCAGTACTCCAGCCATATCCTGATATTGTACAAACTGTTGTCTAAGGCATATAATTATTCAGTTCTAAATTTGAGATAAACTTGAAAATGGAAAGATACCAAAAATTAAACCACTTTTGCAATAAAAAGAACATTACACATATATTTTGTCAAATAATTTTCATACAGTACTGTAGATATATCTATCACATTGAGTGTTGGGGGGTGTTTATATCAATTTGTATGATCTAATAATAAGAATGGTCTTCAAGGCTATAATTGATCTAACCCCCTCCAAATAAAAAAAAATAAAAATTACTCTATTTAACACCTTAGTAAGGTCCAAAACTAGCTGTGATAAATTCCCAGGTCCCTGTGCTGTACACCTACGCCCCATTGGAAAACAACACTGGGTCATTATCCAGATGTACACTGTAAGCTTAGACATCTAACGGTTGTTTTAATCTGTCGCTTTTCTCCTGCTTTGGTACAGTGCAAGTACCAACAGGCAACGGCTTTGGGCAGTGATCCGACTTGCCAAAAGCATTCATTGTGACAATTCAATATTTCTTTAAGACTTTTTTTTTCAGTGGTGTTTTTGAAATTTCACCAACTTACAGATAATCATGTTCTCATTCCTCCGATAATATAATTTCGCACTCGTGAATATAAAAAAATCTGCCATACCCGTGAAAGAAAAGTATATTTGATTACATCTATATTAACCGGTTAACCATTGAATATCATTGATGTATTTCCCGAAAACAAAGCACTTGAAAACTATGTAAAAAAATCAGGTTAAATAGCTAATTACCATCTTCAAGTATGTGCAATATCAAGAAAATCGGATGAAAAATTAAATCCTGCTAAATACTTGAAATTTTGTCTGAGTGCATGAAATACAGTAAGCCCTAACGTGACCGACCAAATCCCGCGGTCTAACTTATGCCGCTTCTGCATCAATTTTATATATATTCAGGTTGTGGACATGACCCTCTATGAAATGAATTGTTTCCTTAGGTAGATATTTATCAGAAATACTTGTCTCTTGAAAGTATTCCATTCAAAAATCATCGGGAATGTCCCAAAGCAATGCGACTGTCGCCACCGCCATCAACACGGGCAAAGATTTGCTTTGGCTTGTTTACATTATGATGTCGGAGTTTGACGTCACGTGACGTTAGTTGCTACATGGGGGCGGGGCGTGGAAGGGTGAATACCAAAGCGTTAACAAAATCATAATCGAAAACTCAAAATCGATTAAATCAGGGGAAAAATATGAACAAAGGAAAGATTTACATGGATACTCTTGTAAAAGTACAAGAGAATAAGACCAGGTGTTCCGGAAGAGTAAGCGTCTTTTGCTTCATCGACGACACCCATCATGTAAATCTTTGTAACATCCATGTAAACATCAAGTTCTCAAAATGAGAAACGAGTATCATTGTCAATCACAACAAGTAAACACCCTAATGAGCATACTCAAAAACGTCCATCTTCATATCACTTAAAGGTACAGAATATTTCTCAATGAGACAAAGATGGCGACCATAAAACTTGTCCATAGTTCTGATCAACCTGCATCTCTCGAATCCTTGTGTTGTTAGTTTGTTTGTCAGCAGTCGACATCAATCACGAAAATCCCGATATTTAGAGCAAGCCCTAGAATATTGAATCAACTGCGACATGTAAACACCATAGGTTGGAGAAGCAGGGATGTTACTATCAAGAAATGGAAAGTAAATCGTAAATCGTAAATTGAAATCATCACGGTTATCGTATAGCTTAGTAGTAAGCTGTCCATGTTGGTCATAGTTTAGCAGAAAATCGTAGCTACCAAATGTACATGCGATTGAACCAATAACCCTTCACAACAGGGGCGATTGCTCAACTAAAAGCCAAAAGTGAGGATATATTAGGAGGACAGGGTTGAAAATTTTGGATCGATATCCAAACCATAGCCATCATCCAACCCATCCTCGATATCGATGGGTTACAATCACCTACGCTCTCTACACTCCTGGACTATGTCATGGCAAAATTAAAAACTCTGTGTGCACCATCTTGTGGATGAGACAAAAACAATTAGTTCGACCCTTTGATGTACTTCAGAAGAATCTCACTTCACAACCAATGTTCATGCGGAGTAATGTCTCGGTCATAACATCGGTTTGCGATGACATATTCCAGGGATGTAGAGAGCGTAGATGATCGTTACCCATGGATATCGAGGATGCAGTCAATGATGGATATGATTAAGTTTTAAGAGTGCCATCGCAGTCTCAATGAGAGATATTTTATTTATATTTGTATGATATGAAGGTAGACGTTTATGAATATGTTCATTTATTTAGTGTTTTCTTGTGATTAAGAATGATGACTGTGCTATCACTATCAGAACTTAATTAGGGCTTTTGATTCATGAGAAGACTTTTACAAAATTTTGCCCCCCCCCCCTCCCCTTTTCTCCTTGAAGAGACGTCGGTCAGTCTATTAAGTCTAACCTGTCCTATACGTAGGACGTAAGAACTGTACCTGCTGCCTCCATTGCATGATCGTAAGATTTGACTAAATTTTGGCATTTAATATTATCTCTTCTTTCTAAACAACTTTCTCCTTCCTAATGTCTCCCTTGACAACCTCACTTGTGGCTTTTAATTGAGCTATCCCCCATGTGGGGAAGGATTTTGGATATAACCCGTGCTTAACGCTAAACATTGTAGCAGTGGAACGACTAGTTCATCTGTTGTCAGTATAATGTGAACGGGTCGGATGATCTGCTGGGGGCCTTTGGCAGTATACTTCAGTGTGATTACACTTCAAATCTGGATTTTTGCAGTGAGTCGTACACCGCAAAAGAATAGTATATATATCATCCTTCCAAATGTACACGCATTCAACATACACATCAACATCGCATATACCGGGAAGTCGTCTTTAAACAACCTTAGCAGTTAATAGGACGTAAAAACAAGTGAATGAAACATTAAGTTGAACGTGCTTTATCAGCTAGGATCATTTCATGAAGGCTTGGTGCCTTTTGCGATGTATGTGTATTTGTGAAGATTGGGTATATTTGTGTAAGCCTACTCATGAAACTAGTAGCTATGAACGGATACAAAATTGATAATTCTATCCATTTAAGTATATTGTCGAAGACCTCAAGCATTCAGAATGCGATGACTCGTCCTTATTGTTATTCGGAGGAATGCATTGTACCCCAAACTAAATTGCTTAGGAAAAAAACCGGTTTTTTTCCAACAATAATACAGATTATGGCTTTGGTGATATTACAAGTTGCAGATCATACCTTTAATGTAACACTGGAAAATAGTACGAACTTGAAAAACATTAAAAAATATATAAATATTAATTGATTATTTTACATCTTTAATTCTTTTTGGTCCCCACCGTTCGTCCCTAACGGGGCCACACCCATCATTAAGACCAGGTCAAATCAATGCCTTGTTATTATCATAGCCAGGTAACCAGGTAGTACAATGGAATAAGAATTTCAAAACATGTAAGACAAACACCCATACAAGCCAGGGCGTGTTTCCGTGTGAACACCTATAGCGCTTAACATACGATAAAGTCATAGTAACAACAGTGTTGTCGATTTGTCATTCTTAAGAACCTGTTCGTTGACAAATATAGTGTAGACAAAAAGTGTTAGTCGTTCAGTGTTTTATATATCAGATACAAATTTCAGGAGTTACCTACATCAGCATTATAGCTAATAAGGCAAGGATCCAGGTACTCTATAAATACAATTTTGAAATATAAATTACCTTCGAGATCAGTAAATTATAAGTGGCTTGTACTTGTACCAGTTAGCGAAGTGAATGTTGTCTTTACATATTTGTGATATAAGCACGGGTTTTGTCGCTTTTTGAATAGCTATACAGTTCTAAATATAGGAACTTATTTCAGAATGTCCTTTCAAATACTTCTCTTTATCGTATTTTACCTGTACATATAATTGCAACTTATTATTTAAACAACGCAATGTGAGACCTATACGATTTGTATATCAGGTCGACAGAAAGTCTGTTATTTACAACAGTTATATACACGTTAATGTTTGATTTTAATGTCTATGGGTAGTAAGGGACGAATTTGTACTCATTTGGGTGTTCGTAAAGCAGAAATTCATCCTTATTTTTTTATTGTTCACCTGTCAGAGATCCAGAGATAGGTCTATTTCTCTGGTTTCAACGTAATTTTTCTTAAACGACTCTTACTTAATATTTATTTTAATAAAGAATTGTTAATTCAGCACATTGTTCAACTTATAACATCCATTGCGAGTATTTCAATTATTCACATTTATTTCATTGTTTTGCAAGAAGCATGCTGAACGAGAGACATCGATTCACTTCCAATGTCTCAGTGTTAAAAAGTGTGACCATTGGGCATGGGACGAATGGCTACTATTTTTGTGGAAACCTGGCGGGTGGTCGGAAGGTGCAGTTGATAGTGCAAATCCCATTCATGAAGGCGGCCGGGGTTCGATTATCCGACTGGCCATGAAAAGGTATTTGGGTCACCTACCCGACTACGTGGGTTTTCTCCGGTTTTTCCGGTTTTCTCCCTCAATAAGGCCCCTTTGTCGCCATCTTCTTCATATTGAGAGATATATTGTCCTTGCACGATACAATCTGATTGAAATTCAGATCATCATTGTCTCCCCGTTACTCTCATCATACGTATGCTCTGGAAATCTCCAATGTGCTGTTTATAAGGTCCAATGACATCTTGTTTTATATGCTTCACCAGGACACAAGGCGTCCAACCAATGCTCAATATTTGGACTCTTCTTGATTTTAAGCAAACCTGCTACTAAGAATACACTTCCGGTGTACAAAAAAACTCTACTAATGTTCTAAGTAACAAAAAGACAATATGGATTATATTTGGCCAATATCTTGCTTGGATCGAATGGCTAAACGTTTACATAAATGAAAGATTTTAGGAGGCATTAAAATTAAGTGAGGTCAAATATGTTTAAACTTGTTAGACCATAGGGATCAGAATGAAGGGACTGAGGTGAAGATATATGACAAGTTAACTGCAGAAAGGAAAGGTTTGGAATTTGAAATGGTTTAATTTTGGTTAAGATCCTATCATCAGCTAAGATCATTCAAGGACGGCGGCCTCCTGATTTGTGTTGAAAAAAGTGTGTATTAGGGAAACTGCTGTGTGTCTGGAACTTTTGCTGATTTAAAGTGCTACCACACTGGAGTAAACTGCCTAAGGTTCCCAACAGAACACCATGCCCTAGCTATTAATATGACGTAATAAATGCGATTGTCATTGGGTTTTAGGTATCATTTGTATTTGTTTTATTCGATTGTTTAAACGTTTGTAAATACGGTTTTGCGTTAAGTGGACAGTGTGCTGAGTTTTAAGTAAGCTTCTTCTGTTTCATCGACGACACCCGCCTTGTCAATCCTTGCCACATCGAATTCAACATCAAGTTCACAAAATGAGAACCGAGTGCAATGATTAACTACCAAACATATGAAGCATAATAAAGTATGCCCCATGCTGTACATGCATTTATATTGCATATATAGATTATTATCACCATAAAAAGAGGCTGGACGCATCAGTATTGATACACTTAAAAGACAACTACATTTGTATTTGGACCACCTCGCTGTCTGTGTAAAAATGATCAGGTTGGATGGTGCATTTACCTTATATACAGACTCTGGACCGTTTTTCTTGTCCGTTTTAACGGAAACGCAACGGAAACGTAACGGAAATGTAATGGAAACGCGACAGAAACGGAACGGAAACGTAACGGAAACTGAATGCAAACCCAACGAAAACGTAAAGCAAACGCACACAAATTGTTTGGTTATAGCGCAGATAATGCGCCCGATAACGGACTTAAATAGATGTACTTGCTCACGGAAGCGTGTCGGTCTCTGACCCTAACTGTGACCCGTGTTTACCTATACATCGGTCGAGTGTTATTTGCACAATGGTTTTCCAACGATATTTTGTGTTTACTGGTTTTTGGTTTTCATACAGATTTAAATTTCTAATTATGTATATTTACAACAGTACAATACATGTACATTGTAACGCCTAATTAGTAAATATATACGATAAAGATACGAAACACATTCCTTTATACGAATTAATAAGCTTAAAATTATATTTATTGTTCTTACTTAGGCCTCATTCCTGATTCCATCTTTCCCAAATATCATTTCGTTATAATGGTCTTGAACAAACGTTCATTAACATGAGCAGTTTTATTGGTTTTAGTCTTAAATTTAAATCTGAACTTGGTGTTGAAAAAATATATACAGCGTACAAACCAAATATTGTACGTTTATGGTTTTCAAAATAAACAATAGAAAACGTCCAAAAGAAAAAATCTGAAATTTGTGTTGGAGAAAAATGTAAATGCATATCAATACTTTAAGGGGGGAAATGTCTTTAATATTCTCTTTGTTGATATCATTTCTTAATTGAAATACGTATTTATATGAATGATTTTGAAACCGGGAATATATACTTACACAACATATCATGTCCATTATTCTAATTCATGAGACACGTTAACATCTATCTGAATGATAATTACTAATTTAATAAAAATGTAATTTCCCTCTGTGAATCAAAGATTGTATGGTTTTTTTTTAAAAGGGTTTAAGCGATGACATCATTAATTTCACTATCCCAAACACTAGTGGATTAATCTCCACTATCATCTGGCCTTTTTCTTTTATCTAGCCTTACCTATTGTATTGGTTAAATGTGTGGGCAACCTATTACCTGCGACTATTGTTAGTTTGAAGGTAAAGTCTACGAAATTGATACCTGTGGTTTCAGGCACAGGGACACACACTTGCCAGTAGTAAGCATCGTCTCTTTAAAGAGATTAGATACAATTTTGAAAACTCGTATTTGGGTATGCTATATTTAGTTAAGCTTAAACAATATTTTTATTCAAGAATAATACAGTATAATATATCAGAGCCGTATACCAGTGTTCCTCTGTTAACTGAATTACAATTTTGAAAATGAATAATGTATATTTAAATTACATATACCGGGTTCAGTATATGTGTCATCAACTTCGTTAAATAGTGTATTGTTTATATGTTATCAACGCGAATAATGTTCTGATTGTGTTCTCCGCCATCTTGCACACATGAATTGTATGAATCATGTTAATCCTGCATGCCGTACTGCATTGAAATGTCAATAACCCCCACCCACCCACATACAAACACTTATAGGTTTTGTTAACGAAATCGGCGAATTCAAGAATATATACAAATTTACATCAGATGATGGGGCGAATGATACTATCGTTAATATTTGCGAGTCCATAGTTTTTATACTACTCTATATACGTCCCGGATTAAACTATGATTCAGATATCAAACGGGGAAAGTATCAAGGATGCATATGGCTTTATATTACACTAAAAATAACTGACATTCGCATCATGCATCCGAATCCTATGGTTTTTAGGTAAATATAAAAGACATTATAGGTGCAGAGGTCATTTGTATATTCTATGTAAAATACGCGTCTGATAAAGAAGGGGTGGATTAGTGCTGACAGGAACGTATATATAATGTGTGAAATAACGCTTTAATTATGATTATAATTCAATATTAATCGGATTCATGATCTTCAGATAATTTCTTCTCTAAAGTCCAAAATGTTTTGTGTTTGTTACTTTTGTCTTTGTACCCCTATTGTAACTTTGTTTTATATTTTATGTACATTCCGTGATTGTGATATAACGTGTTTTTGTGTCTTGATAAAGGGGCGGATAGTCTTAAAAATCGACAATTCATTTATCCATACTGTTGATATCATCTATAACAGACGATTTGCCACAAAGATCATGTCAAAAATACCGTTATAAAATCTTGTCTGTTGCATACGGAATAAAATCAAATCAAATAAAACTCGAACCTTGCATCCCCTTTCCCCCATGCTATTAAGATTCCTTTCAACAAAGGCATACATATATAAAGCCTTTGATATATATATATATCTGGTTGCGTATAATCGGGAGATATACGTCCCTGGTATAACTACATTTTGTAAATGGGTCTGTATTTATTTACACAATTTATCATATGACGGTTGTAGTTTTTATACTTATATGATACTATAAAATGTGTGTTCTATGGTAAACTGTAGAAAACGGGGAAAAATAACCGGAACGGCTAAAATATCATAAAATAGGTCACATCCATACTACATTGACACATGTGATGTCGACACGTGGAGTCCTTTACTCTGCATACTATGCATATGATATGCAACGAATTGTTGCCAGTTCTTTTCAGGACTTACAACACATACAGCAGCTGCGTGCTCACCATTCCATATTTCCGAAAAGAGGTTTTTTCTAGAATAGTATATGAAATCAAAGAAAGTTTATGTGCTGTATCAATGCAATCTGTAAAACAAATATTTTTTTTCTGCAACAGTGAAAAACTAGAACGACCTAAGTGAAATTTGTTTTTCGTCCAAGAATATTTGAGGCCTTCTAAAAACATTTCATGGACTAAAGTTGCCTCCTCATTTATCTTCAGTATTGAAGGCGTCCATGTAATATACATGTAGATACAGATGTTCGCGTCATTACAGCTTGGAGAAAAAAATCAACTCCAGTTTGTTGGTCATTTAGATGAACATTTCCATTAACACAATAGGTACACATACATCATTAACACTGAACTTCCCCATACCGTTATATATATGAGTACGGTGAAGGATCCAGAGGTTCTTTAAAGAGTAACTGTAGTGCAAATAGTGCTCTACGATACCTACAAATTACCTCTACATCAGGGACACCCTACACTACCTATATTCAACCTCTACACTAGGGACACCCTACGATACCTACAACTAACTTGTACCTTAGGGACACCCTACCATACCTGCAACTAACTTCTACATTAGGGACACCCTACGACACCTACAACTAACCTCTACATTAGGGACACCCTACGATACCTACAACTTACCTATACATTAGGGACACCCTACGAATCTATTCTGCTTTCGCGAACATACGCCATTTAATCCAACCTTAACATTTAAACTAACTTCTCCATTAGGGACGCTCTACGATACCTTTAACTAACCTCCACACTAAGGACATCCTACGATACCTACAACTTACAACTACACGAGGAATCCCTACGATACCTACAACTAACCGCTACACTAGGGACACCCTACGATACCTACAACTTACCTCTACATTAGGGACACTTTACGCTGCTTTCAACTAACCTCTAGGTTAGACACACTCTACGATACCTACAACTAACCTCGATATTAGGGACACCCTACGATACCTACGATTTACCTCTACATTAAGGACCCCCTACGATACCTACAACTAACGTCTACATTAGGGACACCCTACGATGCCTTCAACTAACGTCTACATTAAAGATACCCTACGATACCTGCAACTAACTTCTACATTAGGGACCCCTTACGATACCTACAAATTACCTCTACATGAGAGACACCCTACGATACCTGCAACTAACTTCTACATTAGGGAACCCTACGATACCTACAATTACCTTCTACATTAGGGATACCCTACGATACCTGCAACTAACTTTTACAATAGTGACACCCTTCGATACCTACAACTAACCTCTACATCAGGGACACCCTACGATACTTACAACTTACCTCTACATCAGGAAAACTCTACTATACCTGCAACTAACTTCTACATCAGGGACACCCTACGATACCTACAACCTACCTCTACAATAGTGACACCCTTCGATACCTACAACTAACCTCTACATCAGGGACACCCTACGATACCTACAAATCACTTCTACATGAAGGACCCCTACGATACCTACAACTTACCTCTACATTAGGGACACCCTACGATACCTACAACTAACATCTACGTTAGTGAACCCTACGATACCTACAACTTACATAGTCCTCATCCATTAACCCAACCCCTCCCCCTCTCCATCACTCGTCCATACCCAACCTCATCCCAATCCCTTATTCCTTTCACTCTCAATGTGCAGTTAAATACCTTCCAAAATTATGCCACAATGTCAAATTAATGTTTAGTTCATCATCTACTAATTGAAACGGATAAATATAATTTTTTTTATAAAACTTGTTTCCGGATCCTATTCCTTTCGACTGAAACACGTGTGTGTGAATGTACATGTATGTGTTTTATTTTGGATGTAGGTAAACAAGACATGACTGCTTATTGGTGAAATCAACAGGTTTCCATTGTAAAACTTACTGTCTTTGGCCATAATATCGTTTCC
This sequence comes from Mimachlamys varia, assembly GCA_947623455.1. Classification (NCBI taxonomy): domain Eukaryota; kingdom Metazoa; phylum Mollusca; class Bivalvia; order Pectinida; family Pectinidae; genus Mimachlamys; species Mimachlamys varia. The sequence goes on from OX392544.1 coordinate 27,509,786, forward strand.
ATATAGTGTATCCCTCGTCTCTTTTGTTCACTGGTACGTATATGATACCGGCCGCCATGTGCTCGGATCACGCGCTTGCACAAGATGAGACAGGGGCGTGTTTACGAAATATAATATATGAATTATAACGGGTTGAATAATTGGTTGATGATACTTTAAAGTAATTATTAGCATTTTCAAAGATTCTCTTTTGCAGTGGAAAGGTTCATTTTTCACCACTGCGACAATAGCGTGGCGTCATGTACAATAATGAGACGTCTTTCATATGTGGCGTCACAAATATAATTCCAGTGGAAGAGCTCATCAGGACAGGTTACAAAAACCTTACCAAATCTTTTAATTTCACTTTCAGATATATCGACGATGTGTTGTCTATAAACAACAAGAAGTTTGCTGACCACGTCGATCGTATATACCCTTCTGAACTTGAAATAAAGGACACAACAGACTCTTCTACATCAGCTGCTTACCTCGATCTCTACTTAAACTACGACCAACATGGACAGCTTACTACTAAGCTATACGATAAACGTGATGATTTCAATTTTCCGATCGTAAACTTTCCATTTCTTGATAGTAACATCCCTGCTTCCCCAACCTATGGTGTTTACATGTCGCAGATGATTCGATATTCCAGGGATTGCTCTAAATATCGGGATTTTCGTGATCGATGTCGACTGCTGACAAACAAACTAACAACACAAGGATTCGAGAGATGCAGGTTGATCAGTACTATTGTCAAGTTTTATGGTCGCCATCTTTGTCTCATTGAGAAATATTCTGTATCTTTAAGTGATGTGAAGATGGACATTTTGAGTATGCTCATTAGTGTGTTTACTTGTTGTGATTGACAATGATACTCGATTCTCATTTTGAGAACTTGATGTTTACTTGGATGTGACAAAGATTTACATCTGATGAATATTATGAATTGTGTATCTTAAAGTATAACAGTGCCTCATAGTTCAAACCCTGGCCAGATATTATTTTATTTTATTTTATTATAACCGAATGTGATTTGCGAATTAATATGTGACACTTGAATAAATAATTATATTAATTAAATGGTACACCAATGTTATATACACCCTCCATGGGATCACTTGGTCCTAGTGTCTATGGCATTGAAACATCGAACGCTATCACCACCAAATTACACAAATAATTAAATTAAACATACGTCATTATTCGTCCACCCCCTGTGTCACTCGAACTTCGCAGGAAGTACCCACGCGATACACATAATGGCGAGCGATCTGGACGTAAACAAAACCCGCGATACTACATAAAATTAACGAGAAAGTACACGAACACACAGGTACACAGAAAACAAATTCAGATACACTGTATAAATAAACTCGGTGTCAAGATGCACGATTCAAACATATTTTCAATTCAATGGTTTAACAGTGGCATTACGTAAGAAACCATTAGCCACGCATACATTAATTGATTATGATTTAGATTAATTTGATTGCGATATTCCAATGAACAGAACGATATCAGTATGATTATGACAAGTAACTATTTAGAATATATCATCTGTAATAACCCTTTTATCTCGATTGATTGTTATTATATGTCAATATTCATTACACCGGGGTAAGGACAAAGGTACGTGATTGCATGTACATCTTATTCTTACATATATATTAAACCATCATCACATGTGTAACCCACACAAAACGGTGAACGGAAACGCAACGAAAACGCAACAGAAACGCAACGGACACGGGACGCAAACGGAACGAAAATGCAACGGAAACGGAACGAAAACGCAACGCAAACGTAACGCAAACGCAACGCAAACGCAACGCACTTTTGGTAAAGAAAACGGTCCAGGGTCTGTACATGTAGCACTGTTACGCGGCATCAAATCGGCGCTAAAATAGAGAAAAGCAACCCAATATAACCTGTCGCCAGCACACATACATGCACCCATCGAGGCCACCATGAAATTGTCTTACCTGTAACTAGGACGCTAAACATAATAAACCAAACTAACACTCAGCTTAACCAATCTCCTTATTCATTAAGTCTATCTGGAGGTTCTGTATTTAACTTTCTGAGTATCCCATTGGCAATTGATTTTTTATGGAGTGTATGTCCGAATAAACGACTTTTTTAATAATATGTAGGCTTAGTACTTTGAAATACAATTATCGCTGTGTATGTTTTAATATCGTATCTATCTGTTGACTGGTGGTACATGTAATTAGACGGAGCGCGCACCGTACCGTTAGCAGAGGAGGTGATACATTTTATCATCTATATACTGCTTTATACCACCTACCGGTATAATTGTATCATTCACAAGTTTGCAGACATAGGAAAACCACTTTACCAGCTAATGGAGAAGGGCACATCTTTCACAAGGCGTATTTCATTTGATAAGCTCAATAAATGTTTGACCACAGCACCAATCTAGGCATACCCAAACTTTACAAAGCCATTCATCTTGGACACAGATGCGAGTCAATTTGATATTGGTGGATTATTGTCCCAGTGTTTTGATGGCGAGGAAAACGTGATATCTTGCAGTAGCAGGGCATATGACCAAGTCAGAACGGACATACTGTGTGTCCTGAAAGGGGCTTATAGCAATGGTATATTTTGTCAAGCAGTATCGACCAGACCTATACAAACAAAATGTTTAGTGAGAACGGACCATAGTGCACTCAAGTGGCTGATGAAATTCAAAGCGCCAGAAGTACAGCTAGCTTGTTGGCTTGAGGTCATCTCAACATATCTCCAGCACAGAGTAGGGAAGTTGCACCGAATAGAAAGTCTGTTGTTAGGGTTGAGGAAGAAGAGATGAGCAGGATTCCTTGTCACCAGGGTGGATTATATGACGATTTGGAACGTGACCATGAGGAGAGCCTAATCCCTTCCTTGCAATCAAAAAGGATGACAAACAAAGAAGAACCAAATAGTTGTACCATATTGGGAAAGACGAGCCATTCTGACAATCTGCAATGACACAAGAACTAGTGGTCAAATAGGAGTGCATACAACTCTCAGTCGTGTGAGACAATAGTTCTATTGGCCTGCTTTGTAAAGAGATGTAAGACAGTACATTGTTGATTGCAAGCATGGTGTATGTAGGAAAGAAAGTGTCAAGCGACGAATACCTCTGCAAATAGAGCCTACAAGATATACCAAGGAAAGTTGGCAAGTGACACACTCGGACCAAAGACGGAAAGATATGTTAGGGTAGTAAGAGATTACTTTTCCAAATGGAACGGTGAATAGAAAGTCTGTTGTTAGGGTTGAGGAAGAAGAGAATAGTTCAAATGAGGATATGAGATACCATTTCCAAGACAAAACAAACACTTTTACTTAGTTTGTTTGATTCTTTGGTAATTTAATAATAATAAATAATAAATGGTATTTACTTGTTTTGAATGATGTTTTTGTAGTTCAGGAGTGATAATATTTCTGTTAGGCTAATAAATGAAGGCCTCTTATTTGCTCGTCAGGTATGTAAATACAGGCTCCCTCAGCTGGAAAGCTCTCTCATGTTTTGGCAGCCGAAGTGGAACGAACACAAAAGAAGAAAGGTAATCCATGACCAAGCTGATCTATGCCAAAATAAATTGTATAACTAGGTTAAGTGTACAGTCACAGGGTATCAAAGTACAGGGCGACGTACTATTGAAAGAGAAAATAAAAGGTACCAAGACACTGGCTTATACCAAGACATCAGGCTTTACCAAGGCATAGGCTTCATAGTGTCTTAAGTGACTTGGTCTAAAAATAGTCGCAGTAGAGGGTGACGTGGTCAAAAATGTGTCTTGGTCAAGGGTGTACACCGTCACTGTATTGGTCAAGGTTGACTTTGTCTAGTTTTGTTGCGGTTAAGATGTACACAGTTACGGGTGTCGCAGTAATGGGCTATTTATTGTTGATACAGGGTGACTTACTCTTTCAGTGAAATTATATACACTGATTGTTTAGCGTCCTACTTCTTGACATAGCGTCATGTGTAAATAAGGAAGTTGTTTTATACATTCAAACCAGATTATTTATTAATATATGAGGTTTTAGATGAATGTATACAAAACGTGATGTTTGTAGTAAAGTGTAAGCGGTATACACCTAAGCCTAAGAGAGACACACAGAATGAAAATCAAAACAATCAACGTTTCATTATATACTATTGGGCAGCAGTTTTTGAGTGATTTAGTATGGAATTACTGCTCGGATCTTTTGAATGGCCGAATATGACAACGAGAAATACTAACCGATCAAAGTCAATTAATGAAGATAGCTTACCTTAGAGCAATTAGTGACCTTCTGTAAAGCAAAATCCTGTTTGAGAAGCCTACCAGTGTTGATTTTGTGTCCGGGTTTTCCTGTTTGTGTAACGTGAAACGTTCTAAATAAAGCTTTGTCAGTCATGCTGCACAACGTCCCGTAAAATAGAAATGCATTCAAGCATTGAACTTTAACCAAATAGTAGTATACAGTTGATATGAATACAATTTGGGTGACAGATAAATAGAATGTCGGCCGTTAAGGCGACATGAATATTTATCTGTCACCCAACTGGCTATCTATTGGCTTAGTAAATTTATATTGATCACCAGATTAGTCTGAAGCTTCTACTGATCTCTGAACAAGGCAGCCAGGATGTAATCGAAAACTACCCGTGAGTATTATGAAGTTGAGAAACTGCATTCGATGTGTAGCATTTATATCGTCTTACGTTTATGCCGTATCTGTGAAGCCAAGCTGTTGTCAGGAGTATTACAATTGGCATTTACAATTTGTGTTGACATTTTATAGGTAATATTGAAGTCATCAATGGTGCATTGTCCATTAATTTAATTTGCAGTAGACCTTACGTTTTTGACCCATCCCTTGTTTGTATAATGTGATTGGACGGGATGGTATTGGCGGTCCTTTTGGTGTGGTATTCACATGAGGTTACACTATAAAGCCGACATCAGATCGGCGGTAAAATATGGATGCAGGTACACCAACATACCCTGTCACCAGCATACATACACTTATAGGGAATTTTAGTCATTTAGGGACAAAAACAAACAGAATACGCAAAAACAAGAAACAAAAAGGTCAAACATTTGGAATAGGTAAATATGTATCAAAATACACCAAATTACAACTAATTGAATATTAATTATCAAAGATTATCCAACGTGAACTTTATCAAATAGACTTTCATAGATGGTACATTATAAAATACTTTACCCTGGTAAGTATTTGCCTGAACTTAGCACATTCAATCATCATATGTTTTAATGTAAATGATTGATCAATTGAATATGAATAAAAAATAACGTCATCTTTGATTTACAGAACGATTTAACCAATATCTCAATATCAAAGGACAATTTGTCTGTTTTGTTATTTAATTTCTTTTTGTCATCTGTATTTGCATTTACATATTTCACTTGCAATTATAAACTGACTCCCGTTTTGAATACCGAATTGATGTTCACCTCTAAAAAATCGATTTAAAGATACTGTTTATATCATCCTTGAAGCATATGCATCCTGTTATAATACCCCCTCCCCAGCCCATCCCCACACCCCAATACACACTCACACATCAAAACGTTTAAATGCGTTCTTTAATAAAACAAATCAGAGAATACCAAAGCGTCAACAAAACCATAATCCGAACTCAAAATCGATTAAACTAGGGGCAAAATAGAAACAAAGGAAAGATTTACATGGAGACTCTCGTAAAAGCACAATATAATAAGCCCAGGTGTTCCGGAAGAGTAAGCGTTTTCTGCTTCATCGACGACACACGCCATGCACATCTTGGTCACATCTAAGTAAGCATCAATCCTCAAAATGAGAACCGAGAAATCATTGTCATCACAATAAGTTAACACGCTAACAAGCAAACTCAAAAACGTCCAACTTCATATCACTCAATGATACAGAATATTTCTCGATGGGATCAAGATGTCGACCATAAAACTTGCCCACAGTCTTCATCAACCACACTGTTTCAGAACTGACGGAATGTGCGTTCAAAGGTTTAAAGTTCATTCAAACAACTGAACTCAATCATAAAGAGGTATAACGTTTAAGGGCCCAGTATACGTAACTTCAGGGAATTTTTCGGGATTCTGAAACAAAAATCCAGTGGATAACCATGCAAAAATAAGCCTAAAACGAAGTAAACCGGGGCGTTAACTAACAAGAAACTCTTGACAGAGGATTCCAAAGACTTGGAAATAACTTAGGTTGGGCCCACTTCAACAACAAACCGAAGGTAGAAGACAGTTCAAAATGGACTCGTGTTTACAAATACCGTGTTTCAACTGCTGTTGTACCGGTAACCGCGTAAGAATTCATCTTGAATATTGCTGATATAACTTAATCTTAACTAAATCTATAAACATAATAAGTTATTAGGCCTGATTTTTGCTTCAAGTTTTGCCGAAAGCTACGTGTACTGGGCCTTTAACCACCAACCCATTCAAAACCAACCGACCGTTCTTTACTACACGACACAAAACGTATATTGTACACCGAGCCTATACAAATACATGTAGTAGTGTATGTACCCCAGGCATATGTGTTAAAAGTCTGGTCAACTTATCGACACACACATTTACAGAATATTGTAATGACAACAACCATACAAACCTGTGTGGTTAGAATTTTCAATCGGTTTAGATATTTTACTTCCGTGTCTGCAAAAATTACATTAAATTCTTTCCTAAATGTGGTACCCAATGTAACTCCAAGCTAAGAGGTTGTTGAGTACAGTTTACACATCTAAAAAGCTAACACACGACGATAGAGGTATGCAAATTACCTGTAAAAAGGGGGGATTTGTAATACCTACCTGTGAATTATCAGGTGTAATAGTTACCAACACTTGTTATCAGTTAGTGGCATGGCAAGTGAAGGGGGTGTCTGATTATCTGATCATACAGATAACACAGATTTACCTACACATTTCTTTTTATTTTCAAGCGTTCACAGTCTTTGAAAAAGAACTATTTTCGAAACAATATGGCAATCATATATAGACTATATTTTCCAAGTACTTATCCTTAGGCTAGTAACCTGGAACGAAAACTAGCGATGTGTGTTAATTTAAACGGCCTATGTACATGTATCAACATAGACATTTAAAAGTTGTATATATTATTGGTATCATACAAGCTATGGTATTAGTTTGCTTAAGAAACTTCTGAATTGTTGAGTACTACAACATGTATTTTGTTACGGTGCTGATGCCGATATGGCGTGCTGATTTGTGCATATTTTGGATTACAAACATATTAAAAATTGGGTTACTGGTTTTAAAATAAATAGATATTGGCTGATCCAAAGATTGTAATACACTTTTCTTATTATGACATATTAGTCTTAACTTATACAGGTCCTGATTTGGAAACCGTGTATGAAAAAAACCCTTTTGAACCAATATTTCGAATCCTACTTAGTTGCAGAATATGAAGAATGAGGTTTGAATATGATAAAGGAGGGGTGCCAATTTTGGCCGTTCTGCGGCCTATCAGTGATAAGGCTAATATTTTGCAGGGAAAGATACTTTGATATCAACTGCATATTGCATTATGTTCAAAACATCTGATTTTGTGTGGGCTTATAAAAAGATTTGGGGGTCAAAGTGGGGGGAGTGTGAAACGAAAATTTTGTTTTAGATGTCCTCACGCACTGAAAAATATAAAACAACTTCTAGTTTGTGTAGTTTCTGTTAAATAAGAAGTAGACTTAATGATTTAAGTTGAACAAAATAAGTTAAAATCTCATAAAGAGAGTCAAGGTCACATGATTGCTTACTGGTCTGTTTTGATACCAAATACTTTAAGAAAGTTAGAAAAAAAAAACTTCCATTAATCGACTCCAAAATATAATGACAACAATTATCAACCCTACATGGAGATCATAATATATACTTGGCCAGTTACTAACCCCGCAGGGTTCTGTAGGGCCTAGTGGTGGGGTCCATGAGGGGTTATATAGTGCAATTCTTGGTTTAAATTATATATATATTTTTTTTTTATTATTTTTTTTTGTCAAGAAAAAACGTGTCTGATTTTATCAGACAGGGAAGCAAATACCCGTGGCAAGAGAGAAGAATTCTGCAGAATCTTCAATTTTTTAACTCCAGGAGGAATCTATTTTGGGCCCAAACAGGTGTTAAAATGGGCATTTTCAGCTTCAATAAACTTTTTATTAAACCATTAGTCAAATTCTAACCAAAATTGATTGCAATTATACCATGTAGGTGTAATCGAAATCTATATTTAGCATACTGCTCATTTTCTAGGTTGTAGAGGGCGCCAGTGGGGTCGTATAATTAATTTTTGGTATCAATTCACCAATGCTTGTACTGTTTGTATAATTTTCGTAACAATAAAGATGTTAAGCAAGATCATATGATGATATGGTATTTGATGAAGATGGTCTTTAAAAGTAGATCATTAGTCAGATCCTGACCTCGAGACCCAATAGCAATACACAATGTGTTGATGCAATCCTGTCAGATATACTATATATTCATAGGCGTATACCAGGGTGTATTGTTTTGTTTCAAAATAGTAAGTTCATCATAAATGACAAAAACAACAACATTATACTATTCTTTTAAGATACCGATTGGACCTCAATAGATATGAAAGACTAAACGATCAAAGCTGAAAATGCTATGTTCCCAGCAGGTTTGATTTTTCAGTGCATGAGAACTTCAAAAACAAACTTTTTATTTTACACTCCCCCCACTTTGACCCCCAAATTTCCTATGAGCCCACACAAAATCAGATGTTTTAAACATAATATAATCTGCAGTTGCCGACAAAAGGAATTAAACTGCATCATACCTTTGTTTTGTCCTCCTAGGATTGTTCAGTGATGCTAGGGCCAAAACATGGGAATCAAACATCTCTGAACTAATTTATAAGCTGAAGTTTCAGGTGCGATGATAATGACGATGATGATGAACTTGATAATAATTTCAGATGATGATGATGATGATGATAATTTTGTCAGATGATGATGATTATGATGATAAGGGTATCAATGTATAATGATAATTATGTAATGAAAGCAATGAAACAGTATGTGTTTAATGATGATAACAATGACATTAGTTGATGGAAATATACAACCATGTACAATGTTCAGTATTATGTATGTCTTGTACTGTGAAAAAAAATGGGGGAAAAAAAATATCAACGACAAGGCGATATGATATTCAAAAGTTTATGAAATACAATCAAACTTAAGATTTGACTCAATACAAAGTTACTTGACAATACATGTAATTTATTGATAGAAAAAATAGCTGTTGCATTAACGGATAGAGCGATTAAACTATTTGTAGTACAATTTAATGAAAATTTTGCCATGAGTGTCCAAAGTGAGCAATCCAGTCCCCGGGCCTCAAGTTATATCTACTTTGAAAGTGCAGAGGCGGTCTTCTCACACTCCATGGATGAAACACCACATGCTTCTTTAGGGTTGAAACTAAATTGATAGCTCTTTATTTGGGGAATAACCCTACTGTATTTTGAAATTTGCGACGGTATATCGTGATTATACTGTCGCAAATTGAGTTTCACTGGCGACGCGGAGCGGAGCCAGTAAAACGGATATTTGCGACAGTATAATCACGAAATACCGTCGCAAATTTCAAAATACAGTAGGGTTATCCCCATTCTAATTCACTTCGTTCAAAACGGATGATCTGGTCATATGAGCTTAAAATAGAAACGGTGCTTTCCCTGAAGCGAACGGGTCAGTGACGTCATTGCAAACCAACTCACTCACTCACTTGTTATGCGTCCCTGAAAGAAATATAAACCTTGGAAACAGAGAAGGAACAAGTATCATTCTCATGAAGCAAACACTTATTTAATTTTGCATGAGTAGCCAACAGTAGTTTAAAAATGGCCCAGTTCGTTTTTTATATCGCATCATTTTTATATTACAAGCGTACGCGTGTCTCCTGTATCCTAGTGCGCACATTACAACACCACATGTGTACAGTAGCCGTGTGCAGTAGCCGGGCCTAAGCGTAGAGGATGTAAACACAGACTCGTCAACGACAAGGAGCTGGGGACATTTCAGTTAGGATTCGGATAGTTTCCAAAGTAGTTGTTGACATAGACTGTGGAGTTCCTTACTTCAAATTGCCTGTCAAATGCTGGAGGTTTGTATTGGATTACGTTTGTGTGAGATTGAGTGGACTGAACATAATACGAGGCGGAGACGTCCGACCTCGTAGACCGAACTGGTTCTAAATCAAAAGCGTTGTCAACTGTGTTATTCGCTGATGTGCCCTGTTATATCGATGAATATGACCTCTTCTGTTTGTCAGAACTGTCATCATTGTAACTTCGTATGCTGGATTCATTTCGATGCCCAGATATTTTCATTATCTCCCGCGTTTCTACACCTGCATGCGCCAGGCGTGTGATGGTTGTGGCACGCACACAATGGTTGGTGTATATCCTACTCAAACCAGCATCTTTACTGATCTTCTTCATCATATCATTCAGCAGCCTAGTGCCAAGTGGTCTAGATGTGTACCACATTACATCATCTGAGTCAATCTTGACCCTGGGCTGCTGAAAGAGATGATCAGATTTTGAGTTTCTCTTTTGCAAAAAGAGTTTCAAACATTTTACAGGACAATTTGGTTCTCCTGTTGCTTACATTCTCGGTGAAAGTTCATAGTCATTGTCTTTCAAATTTTCCCCGCTGTGATTTTTAGTTGCTTCATTGTATGCCATTTTCACATACTCGCATCCTTCACTATCGCTTTCGAAATCAAAAGTCATATTTCAATTCCCGCAGATTTTCCCTATCCCGTCTGGCAAAGCTGAGGGTAATATCAAACCACACCTTCTCTGTAGGCTCTTGGGCTCACCCAGACTGAATATCTCAGAAGACCTCAATTTCTCAATATCTTTGTCAGAAATTGGTTGGTGGTGAGATGTTTTGTCATTTCCAGTTCTTTTCAGGGTTTTGAACATGGCAACAAACATCTTGTTTGATTTTACAAATGATTTATTTTCCAAAATTGAAAATTTCTTGTAAAATGGCGGATTCTTCAGATGGCGGTTAATCGCTGCCCGAATTCCAACAAAAGCACTCTTGCTGTAATATTTTCCATCCGCATTTCTAACTTCAGCATAAAATTGCCTCAAAATGGAGTCAAGGTTTTCTGGAGAGGTTTCTTCAAATTGATACCATAGTTTCTGCTGGAGAGCCATTCTAAATAATAAAAAAAAGGAAAGTTAAGCCCTACATAGTTAATTTATGTAATTCAGTTTTTTTGGGGGTTACTGTCATATTTTATTTAAAAACATCAACCTTAATCATCTTTCTGTCAGCAATTTCATGATTTCACCTTAGACAAAACCTTAATTATAGTTTCTTGTAACTTACGATAAACATTTTATTCAATGTCAAACAGTGTAACATAAACTTTAATATATTTTTGATGCATGTAGAATTTCTTACTCGAATTTTTAATTGCCTTCATTCACGTAAAGTCTCTTTTGATCTAGTAGAATTATACATCCCTAAATCTGAAACTAAACACTACATTTTTTTGGATGATATGAAATCTCTGACGATAAAAATGCAGTATGATTATGGTAACAAGTATTTTTAAACTAAAACTAAAATCGTGTGTCAATATTCATGACTTATTTTCCATTTCAAAATTATGAGTCCCTTTATATCTGAATATTTCAGAATCAACTTCATTCTTGATATCGCAAAATAAAAAGATATTAAAAAATCATTAAAAAAAATAGGAAAAAGAAAATTCAACAAATTACAACCATTTTTTTCTCTGTATTTATATGGTGTCCACATATCATTTTAATTACATCATCATTACAATTATACATGAAAGAGAAACTTTCGAGTGAATCCAGCAAGACATATTTATCAATGTCATTGTTAATTTATCACTTTCTTTTCTTGTGTGTATAGTGCATTTGTCCCTGTTTTTGCAGTCATGATGTTTTATTTTTGTGTGTTTTTATATTTGACACAAGGCTAGACACATTGATGATAAAATGTTTGAAAAATGGTTGGATAAAAGAATGGAAGACAAGACTGAATTATTTAATCATTACCAATGCTATAGTATGCAAAAAAAAATGTGTGTTTCAGGTACCCGATTGACCCTAGATTTTACTGCCAACCCTACCTATTTTATCACCTATATTACTTCAAAAAGGTTTCTAACTCAATTGAATGCTTAAACCGTGGGTATAATATATTGACTGTGCCAAGCGTTTGCCAGTGATGATGGTCACTTTTTTTTGTCTTATAGCACATGTTTACCTACTTTGTCCCAAGTTAAATGGATTTGGGCTTCAGCATTCTCTGACTTTGTTTCATTATGCCAAACAAAAAATATTTACTGTTTCCAGTAACTCCACTGAGATAATCTACCCAAATATTTTGTGCCTTCAGTAGACTTCCTAAACTTTTAAGCTCTTTCATGGCAGAATCTCTTTTAGATATATAAACTATATACAATCATTAGTTAAAATACAATGTTTGCCTGCCTGTCTTACTATCTACCTTAAATAATCCCAGTGTGCTACAGGAAACACATATTTTTGTTTGGTCTTCACTATACCAGCAGCGGACTTTAGCAAGACTTCGCAGCTTCAACTAGGTCAACTAACGGGAAGGGTACTCGTGTGTGTATTTGCACTAGAGTGTCACAGGGACGTGCCGCCAAAACCGACATCTTGAAAAACACAATTAAAATATCTTCTCAAGTCCCACTGATGTGAATGATCCCGAACAAGTGTTGTTATTTTTCGGGTCGGTCTGAAATCCAAGATGGCCGCTAAAGTCGCTATCTTGAGAAAAACATTTTAAACTTCTTCTCAAGTTCCTCTAATGAAATTGAGCTGAAACTTACCTGAAATGATCCTGAGATGGTCCCGACCAAGTTTTGTTACTTTTCGGGTCGGTCCGAAATCCAAGATGGCCGCCACAACCACCATCTTGAAAAACACATTTAAAACTTCTTCTCAAGTTTTACTGATGCAATACAGCTGAAACGATCCTGAGATGTTCCAGATTAGGTGTTGTTATTTTTTAGGTCAGTGCGAAATCCAAAATTGCCGCCACAGCCACCATCTTGAAAAACACATTTAAATTTCTTATCAAGTTCCACTGGTGCGATTAAGCTGAAACAATCCTGCAATGCTCCCGACAAAGTGTTATTTTTCGGGTCGGTCCGAAATCCAAGAAGGCCGCCACAGCCGCAATCTTGAAAAACACATTTCAAACCTCTTCTCAAGTTCTACTGGTGCAATTGAGTAGAAAATTGGTTTGGAAGTTAGGAAAGAGAAGTCAATTTAAGTGTTGTTATTTTCATGGTTCGAGAAAACTTTGCCATTTCAACCTATGTGGCCATTTTGTAACATTATTGTGCAATCACTGATTTACACATTAGTATTTGGTACTTTCAATTGATGGGCCTCTTGTTGTGCATTACAATGTGAGACAGGCATGTGCCCAACTTCAATTTTGACATTTCAGTTTGCACTGAAAACATTTAACTTCTGCAGAACTGAAAGTGGAAGAGTCTTACCTACCTGACTTGTAACTTCTTGTTTGTGGCCACAACAAAGTTTGGGAACGAAAATGACCTTGATATACTTTCAAGGTCACATGAGTCAAACAAATGCTTCTGGATAATGGATGTTTTAAGAGTTTGATATTTAGATGAAAGTTTAATTTCGAGAGATGCAAGTTGAATAGAATTATGGGCAAGTTTTATGGTCGCCATCTTTGTCTCATTGAGAAATATTCTGTGTCTTTAAATAATATGAAGACGGACGTTTTTGAGTATGCTCATTAGCGCGTTTACTTGTTGTTATTGAAAATGATGACTGTATTCTCATTTTGAGAACTTTTTATTTACTTGGATGTGTCGTCTTAATTTGGGACGCAAAGGGCTCATTGTGTCGTTGTTTCGTCCAAACAAAGGTTTCTGAGCGATAACTTTGTTTGCATTTGGTCTATCAAACTTCATATAATTACCGAGTTCTTGCTCTGCAGGTCTTTAAACCAAATATCAAGGTCACTATTACTATACATGTAGTGTAATTGAAGCACAAACAAAGTTGTGTTCCCTAAATAAGGTCTCCACGATTATAGTTTATTTAGAAAATGTATATAAATTATTGGATCTCGTTATCATCTTGTTACTGTTGACCACACAGGAGAAACATCCCCTTCTGTTTTGAGCTGGGTCCAATGGTTGCAGCAGTAATATATAGGTTTCAATCTGATTAAAATACAGATCCTTACTCTCACTACGTTTTACAAGGATCTAACAACATCCCATAAGAGGTCACAATCCAATCAGATGACCTTTGTCGCCTCTTCACTTAACACTAAAATAATTTTAAAATGACCTGTCATCTTGCAGCAAACTGTTTCGTCACATTATTCCGCACGAACTTTTTGGTGACGAAATGACTAAACGGAAAAATGTGTTTATGCAAGCTTTGTCGCCTCAAAATTTCACTGTCAAGATTTTGCCACAAGTAATTTGATTGGCTAATGCGAAAGGTCATCGGGACATGACCCTCTATTGGATTATCTCAGATCTTAACGCAGCAGAGAGAAGTTTACGGAACGGCGCGGAGATCAAGATATGATTTCAATCAGATTGAATACACTGCTCACATGTTCACTCTATATAAATCTTCGTTGCTTCGATCTAGCTCTGTCATGTCCATGTTCAATATATATATATGTACAAATACTCCTGTCAAAACTGCCTGTTAATTTCAACATCGATTCGCAACCATATAATTTAACATTGTCCTGTGGTAGGTCGAGACACTTGCGACTGTTGAAAAAAACAGTCAAGACCTGCTTAGGTAGCCAGTACTTATTTGATTCCATAGTCACAACATAGGTATTTACAAAAATCACTTATAAAGACGTATTATGTAACATATTTGTTTATTTCGGTACGATTTGTTTATGAAAACGTTTCATAGAAGTGATTTTTGTTTATATCAGAAAATAGCATGCAAGTTCAACGTCATTCATAAAAAAAAACAATATTATATACATTGGATATAAGTTGTTACCTGTCGAATTGACAGACCACGGGGAAAATAAATAAAGCAAGAGAACGTTGATTATATTTTTCTATATATATTTATATCGGTTTTATTTCAGTTTTTGAAGAATTATGTAATGTATTTATTATTGGACACAATTAAACACATTCATTTTCATACAGTTAATTAATTTATTAATTTATTTATTTTTGTAAAAAAGGATAAATTTTGCATTTATTTGAAATAGGAATTTTTGTCAAATATGAAAAGAACAAAATTGAGAATTATGCAATGCATCTATTATTGGGCACAATTAAACACTTATTCATTTACATACAGTTAATTTATTTATCAATTTAGTTTTTTTTTGTAAAAACAAGAGAAATTTTGCATTTATTTGCAACTGGAACTTTTGTCAAATATGAAAAAACAATTTTGAATTATGGAATGCATCTATTATTGGGCACAATTAAACACGTGTTTGAAATGTATATTTAAATATGTGTGAAATGTATCTTTTTGTTATAAATCAGGACCATTATCGTTCAAACCATGTCTTACTTTAAAATAAACTTTTGTCGAATGTTTTGTAAATCATATTCAAGACAAAGGCTTCACGATAGAAATCAATATTTGTAATTGTGTTTTTGTGCTGTTTTAGGGCCAATCGACAAATTGAGTCATTTTAGGCCAAACAACATTGTAAAGTTGACACTCACAAACATAACACAACAAAATCAAAAACTAAAAATTAAAAAAATCTCAAACGATAAAATCTGTAAAAGTGTATCAAAATACATTTGTACATCAATAATAAACGAACTGTTCATGAAATATATTATATCTTATTATTGTTAAGATGCCTTAACACACAAATATGCTGCACCTCTTAGATTTAGTTATTACGGTGGCTTGGAAAGGACATTTCAAATAATGATAAAAAACATTTTTATGTCGATCGATCGACTTATTAACTCGATCGATCGACTTAATTATCTCGATCGATCGACTTAATTATCTCGATCGATCGACTTAATTTTCTCGATCGATCGACTTAATTATCTCGATCGATCGACTTATTAACTCGATCGATCGACTTAATTATCTCGATCGATCGACTTAATTATCTCGATCGATCGACTTAATTTTCTCGATCGATGGACTTAATTATCGCGATCGATGGACTTAATTAAATCGAGGCTGCGGGACTTTAACAACTCTTTGAACATCCAGTATCTGTGCTGAATTACAATCTCGATGGTAAGTATGCATTCTGCCTAATTTTGAATGCTAATTTGTACAGAGATAGATCTATACTATTCCCATCTGCATGCGTATACTAAATGTAGAAATACAATTTGAATTGTAGGTCTGTTAATTTACGCAAACATCATTTGTTTTCACGTGCCGCTCTTATATATGAGGGAGCGAAACAAATACGTGCCATGATGAGGCTATTTTACGATGGCCGAAGGCGGCTAGGCACTTTTGAAGCATTTATACTTCGTTTGTGTATCACGGTACACTTTTATGTGGTACATAAACGAACCATTTATACTTCGTTTCTGTACCATGGTACACTTTTCTGTTACACTTTTAAGTTACATAGATTTTGTATGTTTCTGTCCCATACCACAGCCGAAAACGGCCATGGTAAACTTTTAAACGTACAATGGCCTATTGACCTTAACATCGTTTGGTATGATCAGCATTCGAAAGGTTATCATTTTAAGATGATACGAATCTGACGCGATCGTGTTTTGAAATGTAAGGTAGTACGTCAGCGCTTGGTTAACACAAATATTTCACGGCAATTCATCGGGTTAGGTTTACTAAGACTTGTATTATAATACTTGAACGATTGTCGGTAGTATCAAATAAATGCCGAAATTTGGTCCACGAGAATTGAAGGCACATATACATATAATTCACAATTGACACTGCTTTTATCATTCAGGATTTTATATTGCTCGGTAATGAAATGCTCCCTTTGTGGGTCCTCAGCATTAGAGTTTAAACAGACCTCCTAATAGCATCGCGGGGAACCATTGTTTTAATCAGAAGATTAATAGCTCAATGTCATTTCGGTCATGTGTTATCAGTGGCCGCTTTCGGCAACGAAAGTGTAACGAGGTACAGAAACGAAGTATAAATGCTTCAAATATGCCTGGCCGCCCTCGGCTAAATGCACAGCAAAAACATACATAAGTACCAAAGAAATGTAACAGGGTACAGATACGAAGTATAAATACTTCGATTGTGTACCACACAAAAGTGTACCGTGGTACAGAAACGAAGTATAAATGCTTAGATTGTGTACCACACAAAAGTGTTCCGTGGTACACAAACGAAGTATAAATGCTTCGTTTGTGTACCACACAAAAGTGTACCGTGGTACACAAACGAAGTATAAATGCTTCAAATTTGCCTGGCCGCCTTCGGCCATCGTACTATTTATACCTAAATCAAACACAAGAATCGTACCCACAGCCTTTCAGGCAAACATTAAAGAGGCAATTTAGTGAATCGACGATATTTGAATTCAACAAGAATCGAAATTACATATATCAAGACGAAAAAATCCGTATTTGATTATCAGATTCCACCTAAGTATATCCGTTGTGGTCAGTTTAATTATTGGGATAGCCCGTGCCTAAATATAGCGAAACAAAATATATCACATAACCGCGACCCCTGGCGTGAGCACGTGTGCTGTGTACATGTGTTGTACATTGTAGACATCGGCTTGCGGTGACCTGTTAGCTGTCCTCGATGTCTTCGTTATGGACACGGAAGTTTGATTTTACATGTACTTCATTCCAGGAATGTTTGATTTATGAAATACGTTGTAAACAATTATGAAATATAATATGACTATTACAACCCACGAGAAAGTGTCTCGATCGGTACAAAGGCAGGTATTATTAACGAAAGCTCGCATACAAAGGGGCCCCCGCAGGGAAATTTCTCAATATGAGTACGTATACGCCTATACATTATTACATGTACGTACAAATAAAAATAGTCAAGAATTTCAGCTATAGAGGTGTCGTGAAGAAAGTGCCATAAATAAAGGAATTCATCATGTACACGAAATGTAATGAGATAAGTGCTACATGCTTACTTTTATCCAGAGACGTTTTATTTGACAGTCTGCACTTTTGTTTCAAAGCCATCTTCATTTGCATCCACGAAGCGGGTCTGCGCGTGCTCGCGAGGTCAAAGTGCTGAAAGATGTTTGTAAATGTATGTCTCATTTGCATGGGTTGTACTATTAAGGATTTCCGTATTAACAATTAAAAAACGCAGGGAAAACATCAGGTTTTGTCAAAATGTCGGTATGAATAGTTCACATGGATTAAAGAACTACAGTTTTATAAAATATTTGGCGATATTACAGAAATGTAAACAAACTTCATTAAATTGCCTCTTTAAGACAAATACAGCCTTCATAAAGGAATTTCTGTTATAGGGAACTCGCATCCAAACTCCAGTTACTTGTAACTTTAAACGGAACATGGAACCAGACCCGAGTTCCGTATGTGATTTATTTTCCCTGTCTACCTAGCGAACCAAAAGCGTAATATGATCATATTTATACCCAAGTTAAACACATGATTCGAGCCCACTGCCTTTTAGACAAGCAATACGATTAATACAGCCTTCATGAAAGATTTTTCTGTTATATGGCAGTCACATCTTCACTCCAGTTACGTTTAACCTTAAACGAAGCAACCCAACAACCTAGCGAAGCAAAAACGTACAATGATTTATTGAATACTTAATGAGTTCCGTATAAAAGAAGCCTGATCATGACACGTATTTGTTTCGCTAGCGAGACGAGGCAAGGGAGAGAGATCAGATGCGTAAAGCTAAACGGAACTCGGGTCTGGTAACGAGTTCCGTATTTCTTAAACGGAACTAGGGTATGGATCCTAATTCCGTTTTTCTTAATCGGAACTGGGAACTAGGAACTGGGAACCAACGTCACGCTTACGATGGGCACATATGTATCAGCTGCATTCTTGGATTTCATTTTAAAATTATTAAAAATCGTTCATTTTAAAACTAGTTATCATATGCTTTTGGATAGTATTACATGTTAAAATACAAACTAAGACGTTGTAGAATGTTTCTTGTAATTTCGAACTTAAGATAAAACAGCGTTGCGTTTTTAAAATTAATTACTTTCCAAATTTGTACGCTTACGGGAGCCGGTTAGTGCCATATGAAGTAAACATTTTATGTCGTAACGACTTGGTTATATCTTAGTATGCCTTGATACGACTTAGTATGCCATATTTACGACTTGGTATGCCGTATTTACTACTTGGTATGCCGTATTTACGACTTGGTATGCCGTACTTACGACTTGGTATGCCGTACTTACGACTTGGTATGCCGTATTTACGACTTGGTATGCCGTATTTACGACTTGTTATGCCGTATTTACGACTTGGTATGCCGTATTTACGACTTGGTATGCCGTATTTACGACTTGGTATGCCGTATTTACGACATGGTATGCCGTATTTACGACTTGGTATGCCGTATTTACGACTTGGTATGCCGTATTTACGACTTGGTATGCCATATTTACGACTTGGTATGCCGTATTTACGACTTAGTATGCTTTATTTACGACTTAGTGAAAACTCGGGATATTGTGATCTTGATTTGCAAAGGACTGTGTTAATAATTAAATGGTTGGTGGAGTATTGTGCCGGGACTATACAAATGGCTTTAAATACATGTTCATTTTAGTTATTGCACTTCGAATTTTAGTACATGAGTATTAGAGAGTGTTCATAATTGATACAATTAGGGTCAGGGATCTAACAATAAAATATATACAGTAACCCAATTACAAATCAGTCTGATGTTTAATGTTGGTTGGTTGGTTGGTTGGTTGGTTGATTGTTTTTTAAGTCCTATTAACAGCCAGGGTCATTTAAGGACGGCCTCCCAGTGTATGCAATGTGGTTGCGTGTGATGTGAGAGCGTGTGTATTTGGGAGGCTGTGGTATGTTCGTGTAAGCCTTCTTGCGATAGTCCGGATCTTTTGCCGATTTAAAGTGCTACCACACTGAGGTATACTGCCGAAGGCCCCCAGCAATACACCCCACCTGGTCACATTATACTGACAACAGGCGAACCAGTCGTTCCACTCCCATTACACTGAGCGTCAAGCAGGGAGTAGTAATGTCTCGGCTTGGGGACAGAACCCATAGCCTTCCTCACAGGGGCGAACGCTCAACTAAAGGCCAAAAGTGAGGCTTTGTCAAGGGAGACATTAGGAAGGAGAAAGTTGTTTAGAAAGAACGGATAGGATAAGATCCCAAATTTAGTCGCCTTCTACGATCATGCAATGGGGGCAGCAGGTACAATTCGTCCACCCTACCTGCAGGGCCAATGTTTAATGTATTCCCATCAGAAAATATATTTATTTTCAAATATGAAATACCACAGTGACTTTTAAATACCAAAATCAAACTAACATCCTGCCAAAAGAATAGTTCTTTTGGCAGTGGTCAGTGTACCTTAGAGTAAACTTCCAGGTTCATTGTACCATTATTTTGATGCTTTATCGCATATTACACATTGCATCCGATGAAAAGTTCCAATGGGACGAAGTCATATTTCTATATTTACATTTACACTGCAGTCCCACTTTATAACATTACAAAGCTATGAGTCCATGATTTCCAAACGCTTATTATGACGTCATTATTATTGTGACGTCATAATGGTCACAACGGCGATCACGGATGATGGTTGTTGAAAAGGCTGTCAATCTTTGACGATAATGCTTGGTTTATTCATTATAGGGACCGCAGAACCAAATCAAAAATAGATTGTGGGTTTTCCCCGTTTGGGCAGAAGATTTAATAGGGAAGTGAATGTGTCGGGGCCTACTGATTGGATATACGATGAGAAAAATTTCCAAAATGTTAATGTGTGGGCTGGGCAATATATGTAGATGTAAAATATATAAAAAAGAGTAAATTTTGTTCCAGTCTGTTTTTGTCTGGGGAAGTTCATTAAGTATGTAATTTGTTGTAAATATAAGTGAATTTTTGGTGCTGAATTCAATACAAGATGGTGACCCCCATATAAAAAAAGTTAAAATGGGTAGAATTTTTTATATATTTAATTTACAGGTGTGTGAGATGTCATTCTTCAAAATTATGGTTAGTGGACCAGAGTTGAAAACTCCATTTAAGCAGGACAGTGGTAAACGTTAACACTATCGTCTATGGGAAATCATTTGGTTCCGCGGTCTCTATAGGAGCGAAATTCTAGGATATATATTCTTTAAAACTCGATGCCAAATGTAAATTCCACAAAGGCATTTGCTATTGTCCTGTTTGCGTTCATGAGATCATAACCTCCAAATGAAAACAGTTCAATGCTTAATTGAACAAATAAAAGCTTTTAATTTTGAATATCACCTTTTACATTTTCTGTAAAATGAGGAAATATTTCCTTTTTATTCTGCAGTATAAACCTATCAGTATTGGAGTCATAACACACAAGTTTGGACCAGGAATGGTGCGAATTGTCACAATACTCAAGATAACTAAGTCGCATATACGTAATACTAAGTCGTTAAATGTGTAATTCTACATTTTTGTAGTACACTATTTGAAATTATTCAGTACCAATTAAATTTGTCTAAATTCATTCATTAACGGGGTTTTACTCACCTGACCCTTCTGCTGCTATATCAGTTTAGAACTTTATTTCGATTCCAAACCTTTTGGCTTCTAGCATCACTGACGAGTCCTAGAAGGACGAAACAGCTGTATGATGCAGTTTAATTCATTTATTTCGGCATACTGTATCTATTACTAAATTTAAAAGGTGCAACATGTGTGTGTTACGTGATCTTTCATGTGGTACTGACCGGCTTCCGTATAATTCTGATGAAAATCAAATATTAACGCCTCATTACCTCATCTGTGACGTTAGTCTTTTTCGGGTTGGAAGCGTGTGACTTCAGGCATTTCCGGTTTGGAGGTGTGTGACATTATGCACCTAACACCAAGCACTAGAATGGTGTCTATAATTACCTAACATATACTACTTTGGTTCATTGGTGTATTTTTGTATTGCATCCTATTAACAGTCAGGGTCATTTAAGGTTTTGGAGGTGAGGGGAAGCCGGAACACTCATAGAAAAACCACTGACGTATGGTCAGTACCTGGCGACTGCCTAGTGAGTTTCGAACTCGCGAACCAGAGGTGGAGGTGCAAGAGATGCAACGTCATATTTTAGCGGATATAAAACTACATTTTGTATATCAGATATCTACGAATTATCTTACGCAGTGGTCTAATTGTATTAAAAATATATTTGAGGAATGTAACATAGTACATATATTTGAAAACCAAGATCATATATGAACGTCTTAACTCTGTTAATTAGTACCATAGTTAAAAATATTTGTACATTTATAAACTGTATGTCCTGTTTGTGTTTCTCTACACGATGCACGTTTACGAGAATAAAATCTTTGTCATTGTCATTGTCATTGCTACGTCTTAAGTAAAGTCGGCAGCTAAGAAGAAAAGACTTACTGTATTACAAATGCAATATATGTGTGATGTCCTTCCTACCAGCTGGACGACGTCATGGCAGGCATGGTGATCTGCTACTGAGGTCTTATATTTTGCGATCAAGCCTGTTTCAGATTTAATAAAGTGTATTATAGTGCGTCTTGTGCCTTAAGTTTTGGTGATTAATTTGAATTCGCGTCCAAGGTGTCTCGTGTTCTAGTGAGAACTTTAAGCCACAAAGCTATATTATTTCAGGTACAGTGTACACAACGTCAAGCATTTGCTTAAGTCAAATGCAAACATAGTAAATTGTGAAAGAATTTTTCATCATTCAATTCTGTCGAAATTCAAAATACACAAAGTGAAGCAAAGGCATTACGCTACATGTCAATGCAAGATTTATTGAAAGTCGCCAATGACTGTCAGCTCTAAATAATAAAACCAATGACAGTCAGCTCTAAATAATAAAACCAATGGGTTATGGAACAAATACATTGACTGAAAGACACATATTGAAGACATTTCGATCGAATCTGTTAGATTTTTCTGAAATGTCGTCATCTAAAAATTGAAATCAAGCTACGTCGAATCAACAGAACTGACACCCAGGGCCTCTTGAGGGGACTGTAAACACTGTCTTTGTTCGCTAGCTTGGTCTTATATAAAATAAAACAAGGTTAGTAACAGATCCTGGTCAGAAATGTGTTTAAGACTACACAGTCTAAAGATATAGAGGATCTTACACGAGTGTCGATGTAATATGGAATTTATTAAACGAGTTCAATAATGTAATATATCACGAACCCTTAGGCGAGTGACATATTAAATTATTTAACGAGTTTAATAAATTCCATATTTCATTGACACGAGTGTAAGATTCTATTTATCACATAACTTATATTCATGAGCAAATACACCAAAACTCAAATTCCTTTTCTGTAAGAAAGGCAAATTTGTCCTTTGACGGTACGCTTTCCACTTCCGAGACAATCATATGACGTCATCAAGACGTCATTTGTTTATGACGTCACAATAGTGTTATTACACATGTGTAATACCATACTAAAAGAATCTTTCACCCCCTTGGGGGTGAGACAAGGGGAATCTCAACCCTCGGGGTAAGATTCTTAAGTTGCCAAACACGAGGCTTGCCGAGTGTTTAGCAGCTTAAGAATCTTACCCCGAGGGTTGAGATTCCCTGTTTCACACTCAAGGGGTTAAAATGATTATTTAGAAAAATCTAGCACCGGTGACATTGTGGATATCCATGTACAGGATGGGAGAAATGATCGTATGACATGACTGAACGGGGCAGTTATGTGATAAATTGGATTATGTTGCAAAACGCGCCACACACTAGTAGATGAAGAGATCACAGTTTCTGCAAGTAACCCTTTTAACAGGACAATTTCTTATGAAAGTCTTGTCATGGTCTTAGACGTCCACAAGCCTCCTCAGAGTACGGTATAACAGAATGGCCTCTTCTGGATTGTTAGGCATAGATATACCACATTCGTTCAGAAGAATGCAGCACAAATCGTACATATCCCTGTCACATGGAATTTCAGACTTGAAGACGCACTCTTGCCGACAAAGCTCCATCTTCCTATCCTGAATAGGGCAGAGGTGATTTTCAGCATCATACTGCTCCGGGACGTAGTACAACACAAGTGGTCTTCCGTGGTGTAGATGGGCATTGTTGTACTTTCTGATTTTGTGCGAGTTCCAAATTGTGCACACTTCATCCAAATCTTGCTGAAAATAAAGGTTAAAGGTAAAAGACAAGGTAAAACACCATGTGATGAAACAAAAGGAAAATTCAAAAACTCTAATAACCATTTAGACAAACGACAATAACATTTCTTGCTGAACTAGCGGCACCCGTTATGAAAACCTCTTCCCTTTTTCAATATCAGAAAAAAAATGAACAAAGCAATTGATGGAAACTGGTTCATAATGCATGCTTTTAAATAAAAGCCGTTTATAGGCTTAAAAAAAGTCTAACTAACACTGTCACAGATAAGGTTTAAAATTGACGATTCTTAAGCATTTTTTTCAAATTTTTAATGCAAACAAAAATATGATAGGGTATATCGACAGTCGATACAGGACGTCATGGATAATTATCGAGCACCCAGATTCCAATCAAAATCTGACAAATTTAACAGTTAAAGAGGTATGGCAGGTTAAGATACGTATTTTCCCAAAGCTAGTGTGTAGTGTTTACATGTGCGTCAAACTGTGCATTGTTATGACGCTATCTCGACTATTTATACAGACAGAATCCCGTGCACGTGTCTAAGAATATGTTATCGTAAACAGATGAAATTGAACACCTTTCATTTCACGACACCCACCAAACAGAATGCTTCAATTCGCTTTTTTAGCTGTATCTATACATGTAACACACCACTTGATTTTGTTTCTTCGGTCATTCTGATTGGCAAAATCACATAATTTTGGATTACTAGGTTTTATATGTGTATTGGGATGCATAGAAGTATTTGAAAGTAATGCACTACACATGTTAGGTAGGTCATTAAAGTGAATTATTATTATTCTAATCTTAAGAATGAAATAAAAAAAGGTTTAATTTAAATGAAAAGTTCGATCGATTCAAAAAGTATATTGATGACAAAATAAATGAAAATCAAAATAACAAAAACTGCCGACTGAGGAAAATATGAGCTGTTTTTCGCCATACCTTTTTACATTTACTAATGTCATATCATTATTTTAATTTATAAAGAAGTTTTTATCTTTGTACGCAAATAAAATGGAGGTTTATCATATTAACTAAATGAATGATGTAAGTCTAAACCATATTTATCTGAAGCGATGTGCAAAGCGTTAACGTAAAGTAGATCCACATGACGTTATTGTCCTTTGGTCTATTATTTTTCACACATACGTTGTAACAGTTACAAGCTATACGCTGTCGTAAATACGTTTCACCATTACCAATGAAATAAACGTCGAAATTGATGACGTCAATTTCCGTCATGATTAAGCTGTCTAAACAAAGGACGTTACCCCGTTGTAAGTAGCCGCATAGCGCGTGTGACTTGTCATTCCCTACCCCATGTGAGACCGATTTATCAAATACCTATATAGTTAGTAACCATGGTGATCACCTTGTGAAGAACATGTATGTGAGAAATTTGAGTGTTTGTCGTTTTTCTTACCTGAACTAAATCCATAAAGCAGAATCGCACAAGCTCCTTGTCTTTCTGGTCTCCACTGAAATATCCTTGTCCTTCCAGGTCCTTAAAAAGGGCCATCCAGTATTCTGCATTTTCCTTGCGCAATATTCCCCAAAAAGACTCAATCCTCTGATTTGCGGTACTTCTGCCATATTGAAAACAACGTTCCTCGTTCGCGTTAGCATTGCCATCTTTCAGAAACTTTTGCATGTACTCTACATGTCCATTTTCTGTTCCACGGTCCGTTCTAACAATTTTCGGACAACCCCCCTGTTTCTCCAAAGTGTTAAGGAAATACCCGCCAATGACTGCAGGGTCACTGCTCGTCTTGTAGGCCTCCAGCCAGAGTATGTACCTAGAGAATCCGTCGGCACATCCATTGATACAGATACCGTATGGTTTGAGCTTGTCATAGGAATCAATATGCCAAACACAATTTGGCCCTTTTACGCTGTACCTGCGTCTTACAAGTCTCCTACGCCTTCGCAGTTCCACTCCTTCAGGATCAAGATGTTTTAGAATAAGTCGTATTGTCTCTTTGCTTACAACTAAACCATTTGTAATACACTTCTGGTGCATAAACCTGTAGCCATGAAGCTGTCCAGCCGCAGCTAGTTGTTTCCTTACAAAGTCAACCACGCTATCGAAGTCGGAAAACTCCTTTCTTCGATACAAGTGAAGCTTTGAGAGAACCCGACGCAGATGTCTTACACTAACAGTATAATCAAATCTATAAGTAAGAACAGAAGACATTTCTGCTTGACTAAGCCCCAGTTGAAATAGACATTCAACGATGGCGTCCATGTTAAATGTTGAGTAGATGTCCAAATAGTATTGCTTCACACGTGTTGGAGTCCTGTAGCCTGGCCTCAATATCAAGATAATAAGTCGATCGATCGAGATAATTAAGTCGATCGATCGAGATAATTAAGTCGATCGATCGAGATAATTAAGTCGATCGATCGAGTTAATAAGTCGATCGATCGAGTTAATAAGTCGATCGATCGACATAAAAATGTTTTTTATCATTATTTGAAATGTCCTTTCCCAGCCACCGTAAGTTATAGATACAGTTAGTCCAAAGGGTTCTGACTCTCTGACCCGCTAAATATTTTGACAGGCGTGTGCGAGAGTCAGAATTCCTGCTTAGTTAAAAAGTGGAAATTTTACCGACCCGTGCACGGGTAGGCTATTAAGCCGTGTTTTATAATATGAAACAAAAACCCCTACATGTAATGGGAGGGTCCATACCTACATGTGTCCTTACCTGTACAGATGTAATATGATTTACCTGTACTTTTATGTTATACTATTGAAGTCATTAGTTTGTCAGTACTTCCTCATACAAGTACAAGAATGAAAAATTCTGAGTTTATGCCAGAAGATATTTATCATAATAACTTAAATAAATTAATTCACTGCATATCAAAATTTTAAATAAAATAATAATTTAGATATACTAACTTATAATTTTTTTTAAAGAAGTAACGTTATTTTTTTTCTATTTAAATATTTGCATTCTACAATTAAATTGAAAGGTATGTGTTCAAATTAAAAATGATACAACACATGTTTTATGTTGAAATTATTGAGTTAATCCTACTAAAAAACATTTTTATGTCGATCGATCGACTTATTAACTCGATCGATCGACTTAATTATCTCGATCGATCGACTTAATTTTCTCGATCGATTGACTTAATTATCTCGATCGATCGACTTAATTATCTCGACCGATCGACTTAATTTTCTCGATCGATCGACTTAATTATCGCGATCGATGGACTTAATTAAATCGAGGCTGAGGGACTTTAACAACTCTTTGAACATCCGGTATCTGTGCTGAATTACAATCTCGATGGTAAGTATGCATTCTGCCTAATTTTGAATGCTAATTTGTACAGAGATAGATCTATACTATTCCCATCTGCATGCGATACTAAATGTAGAAATACAATTTGAATTGTAGGTCTGTTAATTTACGCAAACATCATTTGCTTTCACGTGCCGCTCTTATATATGAGGGAGCGAAACAAATACGTGCCATGATCAGGCTATTTTACGATGGCCGAAGGCGGCTAGGCACTTTTGAAGCATTTATACTTCGTTTGTGTATCATGGTACACTTTTGTGTGGTACATAATTTAAACGAAGCATTTATACTTCGTTTGTGTACCACGGTACACTTTTATGTGGTACATAAACGAACCATTTATACTTCGTTTCTGTACCATGGTACACTTTTCTGTTACACTTTTAAGTTACATAGATTTTGTATGTTTCTGTCCCATACCACAGCCGAAAACGGCCATGGTACACTTTTAAACGTACAATGGCCTATTGACCTTAACATCGTTTGGTATGATCAGCATTCGAAAGGTTATCATTTTAAGATGATACGAATCTGACGCGATCGTGTTTTGAAATGTAAGGTAGTACGTCAGCGCTTGGTTAACACAAATATTTCACGGCAATTCATCGGGTTAGGTTTACTAAGACTTGTATTATAATACTTGAACGATTGTCGGTAGTATCAAATAAATGCCGAAATTTGGTCCACGAGAATTGAAGGCACATATACATATAATTCACAATTGACACTGCTTTTATCATTCAGGATTTTATATTGCTCGGTAATGAAATGCTCCCTTTGTGGGTCCTCAGCATTAGAGTTTAAACAGACCTCCTAATAGCATCGCGGGGAACCATTGTTTTAATCAGAAGATTAATAGCTCAATGTCATTTCGGTCATGTGTTATCAGTGGCCGCTTTCGGCCACGAAAGTGTAACGAGGTACAGAAACGAAGTATAAATGCTTCAAATATGCCTGGCCGCCCTCGGCTAAATGCACAGCAAAAACATACATAAGTACCAAAGAAATGTAACAGGGTACAGATACGAAGTATAAATACTTCGATTGTGTACCACACAAAAGTGTACCGTGGTACAGAAACGAAGTATAAATGCTTGGATTGTGTACCACACAAAAGTGTTCCGTGGTACACAAACGAAGTATAAATGCTTCGTTTGTGTACCACACAAAAGTGTACCGTGGTACACAAACGAAGTATAAATGCTTCAAATTTGCCTGGCCGCCTTCGGCCATCGTACTATTTATACCTAAATCAAACACAAGAATCGTACCCACAGCCTTTCAGGCAAACATTAAAGAGGCAATTTAGTGAATCGACGATATTTGAATTCAACAAGAATCGAAATTACATATATCAAGACGAAAAAATCCGTATTTGATTATCAGATTCCACCTAAGTATATCCGTTGTGGTCAGTTTAATTATTGGGATAGCCCGTGCCTAAATATAGCGAAACAAAATATATCACATAACCGCGACCCCTGGCGTGAGCACGTGTGCTGTGTACATGTGTTGTACATTGTAGACATCGGCTTGCGGTGACCTGTTAGCTGTCCTCGATGTCTTCGTTATGGACACGGAAGTTTGATTTTACATGTACTTCATTCCAGGAATGTTTGATTTATGAAATACGTTGTAAACAATTATGAAATATAATATGACTATTACAACCCACGAGAAAGTGTCTCGATCGGTACAAAGGCAGGTATTATTAACGAAAGCTCGCATACAAAGGGGCCCCCGCAGGGAAATTTCTCAATATGAGTACGTATACGCCTATACATTATTACATGTACGTACAAATAAAAATAGTCAAGAATTTCAGCTATAGAGGTGTCGTGAAGAAAGTGCCATAAATAAAGGAATTCATCATGTACACGAAATGTAATGAGATAAGTGCTACATGCTTACTTTTATCCAGAGACGTTTTATTTGACAGTCTGCACTTTTGTTTCAAAGCCATCTTCATTTGCATCCACGAAGCGGGTCTGCGCGTGCTCGCGAGGTCAAAGTGCTGAAAGATGTTTGTAAATGTATGTCTCATTTGCATGGGTTGTACTATTAAGGATTTCCGTATTAACAATTAAAAAACGCAGGGAAAACATCAGGTTTTGTCAAAATGTCGGTATGAATAGTTCACATGGATTAAAGAACTACAGTTTTGTAAAATATTTGGCGATATTACAGAAATGTAAACAAACTTCACTAAATTGCCTCTTTAAGACAAATACAGCCTTCATAAAGGAATTTCTGTTATAGGGAACTCGCATCCAAACTCCAGTTACTTGTAACTTTAAACGGAACATGGAACCAGACCCGAGTTCCGTATGTGATTTATTTTCCCTGTCTACCTAGCGAACCAAAAGCGTAATATGATCATATTTATACCCAAGTTAAACACATGATTCGAGCCCACTGCCTTTTAGACAAGCAATACGATTAATACAGCCTTCATGAAAGATTTTTCTGTTATATGGCAGTCACATCTTCACTCCAGTTACGTTTAACCTTAAACGAAGCAACCCAACAACCTAGCGAAGCAAAAACGTACAATGATTTATTGAATACTTAATGAGTTCCGTATAAAAGAAGCCTGATCATGACACGTATTTGTTTCGCTAGCGAGACGAGGCAAGGGAGAGAGATCAGATGCGTAAAGCTAAACGGAACTCGGGTCTGGTAACGAGTTCCGTATTTCTTAAACGGAACTAGGGTATGGATCCTAATTCCGTTTTTCTTAATCGGAACTGGGAACTAGGAACTGGGAACCAACGTCACGCTTACGATGGGCACATATGTATCAGCTGCATTCTTGGATTTCATTTTAAAATTATTAAAAATCGTTCATTTTAAAACTAGTTATCATATGCTTTTGGATAGTATTACATGTTAAAATACAAACTAAGACGTTGTAGAATGTTTCTTGTAATTTCGAACTTAAGATAAAACAGCGTTGCGTTTTTAAAATTAATTACTTTCCAAATTTGTACGCTTACGGGAGCCGGTTAGTGCCATATGAAGTAAACATTTTATGTCGTAACGACTTGGTTATATCTTAGTATGCCTTGATACGACTTAGTATGCCATATTTACGACTTGGTATGCCGTATTTACGACTTGGTATGCCGTATTTACGACTTGGTATGCCGTATTTACGACATGGTATGCCGTATTTACGACTTGGTATGCCGTATTTACGACTTGGTATGCCGTATTTACGACTTGGTTTGCCGTATTTACGACTTGGTATGCCATATTTACGACTTGGTATGCCGTATTTACGACTTAGTATGCTTTATTTACGACTTAGTGAAAACTCGGGATATTGTGATCTTGTTTGCAAAGGACTGTGTTAATAATTAAATGGTTGGTGGAGTATTGTGCCGGGACTATACAAATGGCTTTAAATACATGTTCATTTTAGTTATTGCACTTCGAATTTTAGTACATGAGTATTAGAGAGTGTTCATAATTGATACAATTAGGGTCAGGGATCTAACAATAAAATATATACAGTAACCCAATTACAAATCAGTCTGATGTTTAATGTTGGTTGGTTGGTTGGTTGGTTGGTTGATTGTTTTTTAAGTCCTATTAACAGCCAGGGTCATTTAAGGACGGCCTCCCAGTGTTTGCAATGTGGTTGCGTGTGTTGTGAGAGCATGTGTATTTGGGAGGCTGTGGTATGTTCGTGTAAGCCTTCTTGCGATAGTCCGGATCTTTTGCCGATTTAAAGTGCTACCACACTGAGGTATACTGCCGAAGGCCCCCAGCAATACACCCCACCTGGTCACATTATACTGACAACAGGCGAACCAGTCGTTCCACTCCCATTACACTGAGCGTCAAGCAGGGAGTAGTAATGTCTCGGCTTGGGGACAGAACCCATAGCCTTCCTCACAGGGGCGAACGCTCAACTAAAGGCCAAAAGTGAGGCTTTGTCAAGGGAGACATTAGGAAGGAGAAAGTTGTTTAGAAAGAACGGATAGGATAAGATCCCAAATTTAGTCGCCTTCTACGATCATGCAATGGGGGCAGCAGGTACAATTCGTCCACCCTACCTGCAGGGCCAATGTTTAATGTATTCCCATCAGAAAATATATTTATTTTCAAATATGAAATACCACAGTGACTTTTAAATACCAAAATCAAACTAACATCCTGCCAAAAGAATAGTTCTTTTGGCAGTGGTCAGTGTACCTTAGAGTAAACTTCCAGGTTCATTGTACCATTATTTTGATGCTTTATCGCATATTACACATTGCATCCGATGAAAAGTTCCAATGGGACGAAGTCATATTTCTATATTTACATTTACACTGCAGTCCCACTTTATAACATTACAAAGCTATGAGTCCATGATTTCCAAACGCTTATTATGACGTCATTATTATTGTGACGTCATAATGGTCACAACGGCGATCACGGATGATGGTTGTTGAAAAGGCTGTCAATCTTTGACGATAATGCTTGGTTTATTCATTATAGGGACCGCAGAACCAAATCAAAAATAGATTGTGGGTTTTCCCCGTTTGGGCAGAAGATTTAATAGGGAAGTGAATGTGTCGGGGCCTACTGATTGGATATACGATGAGAAAAATTTCCAAAATGTTAATGTGAGGGCTGGGCAATATATGTAGATGTAAAATATATAAAAAAGAGTAAATTTTGTTCCAGTCTGTTTTTGTCTGGGGAAGTTCATTAAGTATGTAATTTGTTGTAAATATAAGTGAATTTTTGGTGCTGAATTCAATACAAGATGGTGACCCCCATATAAAAAAAGTTAAAATGGGTAGAATTTTTAAAT
Organism: Mimachlamys varia; assembly: GCA_947623455.1. NCBI lineage: Eukaryota > Metazoa > Mollusca > Bivalvia > Pectinida > Pectinidae > Mimachlamys > Mimachlamys varia. The sequence goes on from OX392544.1 coordinate 27,542,309, forward strand.
ATTTAATTTACAGGTGTGTGAGATGTCATTCTTCAAAATTATGGTTAGTGGACCAGAGTTGAAAACTCCATTTAAGCAGGACAGTGGTAAACGTTAACACTATCGTCTATGGGAAATCATTTGGTTCCGCGGTCTCTATAGGAGCGAAATTCTAGGATATATATTCTTTAAAACTCGATGCCAAATGTAAATTCCACAAAGGCATTTGCTGTTGTCCTGTTTGCGTTCATGAGATCATAACCTCCAAATGAAAACAGTTCAATGCTGAATTGAACAAATAAAAGCTTTTAATTTTGAATATCACCTTTTACATTTTCTGTAAAATGAGGAAATATTTCCTTTTTATTCTGCAGTATAAACCTATCAGTATTGGAGTCATAACACACAAGTTTGGACCAGGAATGGTGCGAATTGTCACAATACTCAAGATAACTAAGTCGCATATACGTAATACTAAGTCGTTAAATGTGTAATTCTACATTTTTGTAGTACACTATTTGAAATTATTCAGTACCAATTAAATTTGTCTAAATTCATTCATTAACGGGGTTTTACGCACCTGACCCTTCTGCTGCTATATCAGTTTAGAACTTTATTTCGATTCCAAACCTTTTGGCTTCTAGCATCACTGACGAGTCCTAGAAGGACGAAACAGCTGTATGATGCAGTTTAATTCATTTATTTCGGCATACTGTATCTATTACTAAATTTAAAAGGTGCAACATGTGTGTGTTACGTGATCTTTCATGTGGTACTGACCGGCTTCCGTATAATTCTGATGAAAATCAAATATTAACGCCTCATTACCTCATCTGTGACGTTAGTCTTTTTCGGGTTGGAAGCGTGTGACTTCAGTCATTTCCGGTTTGGAGGTGTGTGACATTATGCACCTAACACCAAGCACTAGAATGGTGTCTATAATTACCTAACATATACTACTTTGGTTCATTGGTGTATTTTTGTATTGCATCCTATTAACAGTCAGGGTCATTTAAGGTTTTGGAGGTGAGGGGAAGCCGGAACACTCATAGAAAAACCACTGACGTATGGTCAGTACCTGGCGACTGCCTAGTGAGTTTCGAACTCGCGAACCAGAGGTGGAGGTGCAAGAGATGCAACGTCATATTTTAGCGGATATAAAACTACATTTTGTATATCAGATATCTACGAATTATCTTACGCAGTGGTCTAATTGTATTAAAAATATATTTGAGGAATGTAACATAGTACATATATTTGAAAACCAAGATCATATATGAACGTCTTAACTCTGTTAATTAGTACCATAGTTAAAAATATTTGTACATTTATAAACTGTATGTCCTGTTTGTGTTTCTCTACACGATGCACGTTTACGAGAATAAAATCTTTGTCATTGTCATTGTCATTGCTACGTCTTAAGTAAAGTCGGCAGCTAAGAAGAAAAGACTTACTGTATTACAAATGCAATATATGTGTGATGTCCTCCTACCAGCTGGACGACGTCATGGCAGGCATGGTGATCTGCTACTGAGGTCTTATATTTTGCGATCAAGCCTGTTTCAGATTTAATAAAGTGTATTATAGTGCGTCTTGTGCCTTAAGTTTTGGTGATTAATTTGAATTCGCGTCCAAGGTGTCTCGTGTTCTAGTGAGAACTTTAAGCCACAAAGCTATATTATTTCAGGTACAGTGTACACAACGTCAAGCATTTGCTTAAGTCAAATGCAAACTAGTAAATTGCGAAAGAATTTTTCATCATTCAATTCTGTCGAAATTCAAAATACACAAAGTGAAGCAAAGGCATTACGCTACATGTCAATGCAAGATTTATTGAAAGTCGCCAATGACTGTCAGCTCTAAATAATAAAACCAATGACAGTCAGCTCTAAATAATGAAACCAATGGGTTATGGAACAAATACATTGACTGAAAGACACATATGAAGACATTTCGATCGAATCTGTTAGATTTTTCTGAAATGTCGTCATCTAAAAATTGAAATCAAGCTACGTCGAATCAACAGAACTGACACCCAGGGCCTCTTGAGGGGACTGTAAACACTGTCTTTGTTCGCTAGCTTGGTCTTATATAAAATAAAACAAGGTTAGCAACAGATCCTGGTCAGAAATGTGTTTAAGACTACACAGTCTAAAGATATAGAGGATCTTACACGAGTGTCGATGTAATATGGAATTTATTAAACGAGTTCAATAATGTAATATATCACGAACCCTTAGGCGAGTGACATATTAAATTATTTAACGAGTTTAATAAATTCCATATTTCATTGACACGAGTGTAAGATTCTATTTATCACATAACTTATATTCATGAGCAAATACACCAAAACTCAAATTCCTTTTCTGTAAGAAAGGCAAATTTGTCCTTTGACGGTACGCTTTCCACTTCCGAGACAATCATATGACGTCATCAAGACGTCATTTGTTTATGACGTCACAATAGTGTTATTACACATGTGTAATACCATACTAAAAGAATCTTTCACCCCCTTGGGGGTGAGACAAGGGGAATCTCAACCCTCGGGGTAAGATTCTTAAGTTGCCAAACACGAGGCTTGCCGAGTGTTTAGCAGCTTAAGAATCTTACCCCGAGGGTTGAGATTCCCTGTTTCACACTCAAGGGGTTAAAATGATTATTTAGAAAAATCTAGCACCGGTAATATTGTGGATATCCATGTACAGGATGGGAGAAATGATCGTATGACATGACTGAACGGGGCAGTTATGTGATAAATTGGATTATGTTGCAAAACGCGCCACACACTAGTAGATGAAGAGATCACAGTGTCTGCAAGTAACCCTTTTAACAGGACAATTTCTTATGAAAGTCTTGTCATGGTCTTAGACGTCCACAAGCCTCCTCAGAGTACGGTATAACAGAATGGCCTCTTCTGGATTGTTAGGCATAGATATACCACATTCGTTCAGAAGAATGCAGCACAAATCGTACATATCCCTGTCACATGGAATTTCAGACTTGAAGACGCACTCTTGCCGACAAAGCTGCATCTTCCTATCCTGAATAGGGCAGAGGTGATTTTCAGCATCATACTGCTCCGGGACGTAGTACAACACAAGTGGTCTTCCGTGGTGTAGATGGGCATTGTTGTACTTTCTGATTTTGTGCGAGTTCCAAATTGTGCACACTTCATCCAAATCTTGCTGAAAATAAAGGTTAAAGGTAAAAGACAAGGTAAAACACCATGTGATTAAACAAAAGGAAAATTCAAAAACTCTAATAACCATTTAGACAAACGACAATAACATTTCTTGCTGAACTAGCGGCACCCGTTATGAAAACCTCTTCCCTTTTTCAATATCAGAAAAAAATGAACAAAGCAATTGACGGAAACTGGTTCATAATGCATGCTTTTAAATAAAAGCCGTTTAAAATAAAAGCCGTTTATAGGCTTAAAAAAAGTCTAACTAACACTGTCACAGATAAGGTTTAAAATTGACGATTCTTAAGCTTTTTTTTCAAATTTTTAATGCAAACAAAAATATGATAGGGTATATCGACAGTCGATACAGGACGTCATGGATAATTATCGAGCACCCAGATTCCAATCAAAATCTGACAAATTTAACAGTTAAAGAGGTATGGCAGGTTAAGATACGTATTTTCCCAAAGCTAGTGTGTAGTGTTTACATGTGCGTCAAACTGTGCATTGTTATGACGCTATCTCGACTATTTATACAGACAGAATCCCGTGCACGTGTCTAAGAATATGTTATCGTAAACAGATGAAATTGAACACCTTTCATTTCACGACACCCACCAAACAGAATGCTTCAATTCGCTTTTTTAGCTGTATCTATACATGTAACACACCACTTGATTTTGTTTCTTCGGTCATTCTGATTGGCAAAATCACATAATTTTGGATTACTAGGTTTTATATGTGTATTGGGATGCATAGAAGTATACGAAAGTAATGCACTACACATGTTAGGTAGGTCATTAAAGTGAATTATTATTATTCTAATCTTAAGAATGAAATAAAAAAAGGTTTAATTTAAATGAAAAGTTCGATCGATTCAAAAAGTATATTGATGACAAAATAAATGAAAATCAAAATAACAAAAACTGAAAGCATACATTCGAACTTGTGCTGTTCGTGCACTGGTCAAAAGTAACTTGCGTTACCACTCGGCCACATCGAACACAGTCAATTAAGTGAAGCACAGACGAAGAACAGACGCAGTTTTAAGAAACTTGTTCTACCACGTTTTCATTTTGAGTACTTTCCAAAAAAGCACCACTTTTTCGAAATGCGATTTGTTTGTTCATATTATATTACGGAATCAAGAAGTTTATTCAAAAGATGACGTAACACACACATGATGCAATGAATGAATTAAACAGCACCATACAGCTGTTTCGTCCTTCTAGGACTCGTCAGTGATGCTAAGGGTCAAACGTCGGTCCTCCGATGGAAGTGTTGAAAGCGGGAAAGTGGGAAACTATCACTGTCAAAGATATAATGAATATGGCTTTATCTGAGGTACAAAAGATCAACAATACTTAATATCTCCTACATCTGTCTATGCATTTTCACTACCAGAAATAATTTACTTGTTAATGTGTTTTTTCCGTTATCAAAAATGCCGACTGAGGGAAATATGAGCTGTTTTTCGCCATACCTTTTTACATTTACTAATGTCATATCATTATTTTAATTTATAAAGAAGTTTTTATCTTTGTACGCAAATAAAATGGAGGTTTATCATATTAACTAAATGAATGATGTAAGTCTAAACCATATTTATCTGAAGCGATGTGCAAAGCGTTAACGTAAAGTAGATCCACATGACGTTATTGTCCTTTGGTCTATTATTTTTCACACATACGTTGTAACAGTTACAAGTTATACGCTGTCGTAAATACGTTTCACCATTACCAATGAAATAAACGTCGAAATTGATGACGTCAATTTCCGTCATGATTAAGCTGTCTAAACAAAGGACGTTACCCCATTGTAAGTAGCCGCATAGCGCGTGTGACTTGTCATTCCCTACCCCATGTGAGACCGATTTATCAAATACCTATATAGTTAGTAACCATGGTGATCACCTTGTGAAGAACATGTATGTGAGAAATTTGAGTGTTTGTCGTTTTTCTTACCTGAACTAAATCCATAAAGCAGAATCGCACAAGCTCCTTGTCTTTCTGGTCTCCACTGAAATATCCTTGTCCTTCCAGGTCCTTAAAAAGGGCCATCCAGTATTCTGCATTTTCCTTGCGCAATATTCCCCAAAAAGACTCAATCCTCTGATTTGCGGTACTTCTGCCATATTGAAAACAACGTTCCTCGTTCGCGTTAGCATTGCCATCTTTCAGAAACTTTTGCATGTACTCTACATGTCCATTTTCTGTTCCACGGTCCGTTCTAACAATTTTCGGACAACCCCCCTGTTTCTCCAAAGTGTTAAGGAAATACCCGCCAATGACTGCAGGGTCACTGCTCGTCTTGTAGGCCTCCAGCCAGAGTATGTACCTAGAGAATCCGTCGGCACATCCATTGATACAGATACCGTATGGTTTGAGCTTGTCATAGGAATCAATATGCCAAACACAATTTGGCCCTTTTACGCTGTACCTGCGTCTTACAAGTCTCCTACGCCTTCGCAGTTCCACTCCTTCAGGATCAAGATGTTTTAGAATAAGTCGTATTGTCTCTTTGCTTACAACTAAACCATTTGTAATACACTTCTGGTGCATAAACCTGTAGCCATGAAGCTGTCCAGCCGCAGCTAGTTGTTTCCTTACAAAGTCAACCACGCTATCGAAGTCGGAAAACTCCTTTCTTCGATACAAGTGAAGCTTTGAGAGAACCCGACGCAGATGTCTTACACTAACAGTATAATCAAATCTATAAGTAAGAACAGAAGACATTTCTGCTTGACTAAGCCCCAGTTGAAATAGACATTCAACGATGGCGTCCATGTTAAATGTTGAGTAGATGTCCAAATAGTATTGCTTCACACGTGTTGGAGTCCTGTAGCCTGGCCTCAATATCAAGATAATAAGTCGATCGATCGAGATAATTAAGTCGATCGATCGAGATAATTAAGTCGATCGATCGAGATAATTAAGTCGATCGATCGAGTTAATAAGTCGATCGATCGAGTTAATAAGTCGATCGATCGACATAAAAATGTTTTTTATCATTATTTGAAATGTCCTTTCCCAGCCACCGTAAGTTATAGATACAGTTAGTCCAAAGGGTTCTGACTCTCTGACCCGCTAAATATTTTGACAGGCGTGTGCGAGAGTCAGAATTCCTGCTTAGTTAAAAAGTGGAAATTTTACCGACCCGTGCACGGGTAGGCTATTAAGCCGTGTTTTATAATATGAAACAAAAACCCCTACATGTAATGGGAGGGTCCATACCTACATGTGTCCTTACCTGTACAGATGTAATATGATTTACCTGTACTTTTATGTTATACTATTGAAGTCATTAGTTTGTCAGTACTTCCTCATACAAGTACAAGAATGAAAAATTCTGAGTTTATGCCAGAAGATATTTATCATAATAACTTAAATAAATTAATTCACTGCATGTCAAAATTTTAAATAAAATAATAATTTAGATATACTAACTTATAATTTTTTTTAAAGAAGTAACGTTATTTTTTTTCTATTTAAATATTTGCATTCTACAATTAAATTGAAAGGTATGTGTTCAAATTAAAAATGATACAACACATGTTTTATGTTGAAATTATTGAGTTAATCCTACTAAAAAACATTTTTATGTCGATCGATCGACTTATTAACTCGATCGATCGACTTAATTATCTCGATCGATCGACTTAATTTTCTCGATCGATTGACTTAATTATCTCGATCGATCGACTTAATTATCTCGACCGATCGACTTAATTTTCTCGATCGATCGACTTAATTATCGCGATCGATGGACTTAATTAAATCGAGGCTGAGGGACTTTAACAACTCTTTGAACATCCGGTATCTGTGCTGAATTACAATCTCGATGGTAAGTATGCATTCTGCCTAATTTTGAATGCTAATTTGTACAGAGATAGATCTATACTATTCCCATCTGCATGCGATACTAAATGTAGAAATACAATTTGAATTGTAGGTCTGTTAATTTACGCAAACATCATTTGCTTTCACGTGCCGCTCTTATATATGAGGGAGCGAAACAAATACGTGCCATGATCAGGCTATTTTACGATGGCCGAAGGCGGCTAGGCACTTTTGAAGCATTTATACTTCGTTTGTGTATCATGGTACACTTTTGTGTGGTACATAATTTAAACGAAGCATTTATACTTCGTTTGTGTACCACGGTACACTTTTATGTGGTACATAAACGAACCATTTATACTTCGTTTCTGTACCATGGTACACTTTTCTGTTACACTTTTAAGTTACATAGATTTTGTATGTTTCTGTCCCATACCACAGCCGAAAACGGCCATGGTACACTTTTAAACGTACAATGGCCTATTGACCTTAACATCGTTTGGTATGATCAGCATTCGAAAGGTTATCATTTTAAGATGATACGAATCTGACGCGATCGTGTTTTGAAATGTAAGGTAGTACGTCAGCGCTTGGTTAACACAAATATTTCACGGCAATTCATCGGGTTAGGTTTACTAAGACTTGTATTATAATACTTGAACGATTGTCGGTAGTATCAAATAAATGCCGAAATTTGGTCCACGAGAATTGAAGGCACATATACATATAATTCACAATTGACACTGCTTTTATCATTCAGGATTTTATATTGCTCGGTAATGAAATGCTCCCTTTGTGGGTCCTCAGCATTAGAGTTTAAACAGACCTCCTAATAGCATCGCGGGGAACCATTGTTTTAATCAGAAGATTAATAGCTCAATGTCATTTCGGTCATGTGTTATCAGTGGCCGCTTTCGGCCACGAAAGTGTAACGAGGTACAGAAACGAAGTATAAATGCTTCAAATATGCCTGGCCGCCCTCGGCTAAATGCACAGCAAAAACATACATAAGTACCAAAGAAATGTAACAGGGTACAGATACGAAGTATAAATACTTCGATTGTGTACCACACAAAAGTGTACCGTGGTACAGAAACGAAGTATAAATGCTTGGATTGTGTACCACACAAAAGTGTTCCGTGGTACACAAACGAAGTATAAATGCTTCGTTTGTGTACCACACAAAAGTGTACCGTGGTACACAAACGAAGTATAAATGCTTCAAATTTGCCTGGCCGCCTTCGGCCATCGTACTATTTATACCTAAATCAAACACAAGAATCGTACCCACAGCCTTTCAGGCAAACATTAAAGAGGCAATTTAGTGAATCGACGATATTTGAATTCAACAAGAATCGAAATTACATATATCAAGACGAAAAAATCCGTATTTGATTATCAGATTCCACCTAAGTATATCCGTTGTGGTCAGTTTAATTATTGGGATAGCCCGTGCCTAAATATAGCGAAACAAAATATATCACATAACCGCGACCCCTGGCGTGAGCACGTGTGCTGTGTACATGTGTTGTACATTGTAGACATCGGCTTGCGGTGACCTGTTAGCTGTCCTCGATGTCTTCGTTATGGACACGGAAGTTTGATTTTACATGTACTTCATTCCAGGAATGTTTGATTTATGAAATACGTTGTAAACAATTATGAAATATAATATGACTATTACAACCCACGAGAAAGTGTCTCGATCGGTACAAAGGCAGGTATTATTAACGAAAGCTCGCATACAAAGGGGCCCCCGCAGGGAAATTTCTCAATATGAGTACGTATACGCCTATACATTATTACATGTACGTACAAATAAAAATAGTCAAGAATTTCAGCTATAGAGGTGTCGTGAAGAAAGTGCCATAAATAAAGGAATTCATCATGTACACGAAATGTAATGAGATAAGTGCTACATGCTTACTTTTATCCAGAGACGTTTTATTTGACAGTCTGCACTTTTGTTTCAAAGCCATCTTCATTTGCATCCACGAAGCGGGTCTGCGCGTGCTCGCGAGGTCAAAGTGCTGAAAGATGTTTGTAAATGTATGTCTCATTTGCATGGGTTGTACTATTAAGGATTTCCGTATTAACAATTAAAAAACGCAGGGAAAACATCAGGTTTTGTCAAAATGTCGGTATGAATAGTTCACATGGAATAAAGAACTACAGTTTTGTAAAATATTTGGCGATATTACAGAAATGTAAACAAACTTCACTAAATTGCCTCTTTAAGACAAATACAGCCTTCATAAAGGAATTTCTGTTATAGGGAACTCGCATCCAAACTCCAGTTACTTGTAACTTTAAACGGAACATGGAACCAGACCCGAGTTCCGTATGTGATTTATTTTCCCTGTCTACCTAGCGAACCAAAAGCGTAATATGATCATATTTATACCCAAGTTAAACACATGATTCGAGCCCACTGCCTTTTAGACAAGCAATACGATTAATACAGCCTTCATGAAAGATTTTTCTGTTATATGGCAGTCACATCTTCACTCCAGTTACGTTTAACCTTAAACGAAGCAACCCAACAACCTAGCGAAGCAAAAACGTACAATGATTTATTGAATACTTAATGAGTTCCGTATAAAAGAAGCCTGATCATGACACGTATTTGTTTCGCTAGCGAGACGAGGCAAGGGAGAGAGATCAGATGCGTAAAGCTAAACGGAACTCGGGTCTGGTAACGAGTTCCGTATTTCTTAAACGGAACTAGGGTATGGATCCTAATTCCGTTTTTCTTAATCGGAACTGGGAACTAGGAACTGGGAACCAACGTCACGCTTACGATGGGCACATATGTATCAGCTGCATTCTTGGATTTCATTTTAAAATTATTAAAAATCGTTCATTTTAAAACTAGTTATCATATGCTTTTGGATAGTATTACATGTTAAAATACAAACTGAGACGTTGTAGAATGTTTCTTGTAATTTCGAACTTAAGATAAAACAGCGTTGCGTTTTTAAAATTAATTACTTTCCAAATTTGTACGCTTACGGGAGCCGGTTAGTGCCATATGAAGTAAACATTTTATGTCGTAACGACTTGGTTATATCTTAGTATGCCTTGATACGACTTAGTATGCCATATTTACGACTTGGTATGCCGTATTTACGACTTGGTATGCCGTATTTACGACTTGGTATGCCGTATTTACGACTTGGTATGCCGTACTTACGACTTGGTATGCCGTATTTACGACTTGGTATGCCGTATTTACGACATGGTATGCCGTATTTACGACTTGGTATGCCGTATTTACGACTTGGTATGCCATATTTACGACATGGTATGCCGTATTTACGACTTGGTATGCCGTATTTACGACTTGGTATGCTGTATTCACGACTTGGTATGCAATATTTACGACTTAGTATGCCGTATTTACGACTTGGTATGCCGTATTTACGACTTGGTATGCCGTATTTACGACTTGGTATGCCATATTTACGACTTGGTATGCCGTATTTACGACTTAGTATGCTTTATTTACGACTTAGTGAAAACTCGGGATATTGTGATCTTGATTTGCAAAGGACTGTGTTAATAATTAAATGGTTGGTGGAGTATTGTGCCGGGACTATACAAATGGCTTTAAATACATGTTCATTTTAGTTATTGCACTTCGAATTTTAGTACATGAGTATTAGAGAGTGTTCATAATTGATACAATTAGGGTCAGGGATCTAACAATAAAATATATACAGTAACCCAATTACAAATCAGTCTGATGTTTAATGTTGGTTGGTTGGTTGGTTGGTTGGTTGATTGTTTTTTAAGTCCTATTAACAGCCAGGGTCATTTAAGGACGCCTCCCAGTGTATGCAATGTGGTTGCGTGTGTTGTGAGAGCGTGTGTATTTGGGAGGCTGTGGTATGTTCGTGTAAGCCTTCTTGCGATAGTCCGGATCTTTTGCCGATTTAAAGTGCTACCACACATGAGGTATACTGCCGAAGGCCCCCAGCAATACACCCCACCTGGTCACATTATACTGACAACAGGCGAACCAGTCGTTCCACTCCCATTACACTGAGCGTCAAGCAGGGAGTAGTAATGTCTCGGCTTGGGGACAGAACCCATAGCCTTCCTCACAGGGGCGAACGCTCAACTAAAGGCCAAAAGTGAGGCTTTGTCAAGGGAGACATTAGGAAGGAGAAAGTTGTTTAGAAAGAACGGATAGGATAAGATCCCAAATTTAGTCGCCTTCTACGATCATGCAATGGGGGCAGCAGGTACAATTCGTCCACCCTACCTGCAGGGCCAATGTTTAATGTATTCCCATCAGAAAATATATTTATTTTCAAATATGAAATACCACAGTGACTTTTAAATACCAAAATCAAACTAACATCCTGCCAAAAGAATAGTTCTTTTGGCAGTGGTCAGTGTACCTTAGAGTAAACTTCCAGGTTCATTGTACCATTATTTTGATGCTTTATCGCATATTACACATTGCATCCGATGAAAAGTTCCAATGGGACGAAGTCATATTTCTATATTTACATTTACAGTGCAGTCCCACTTTATAACATTACAAAGCTATGAGTCCATGATTTCCAAACGCTTATTATGACGTCATTATTATTGTGACGTCATAATGGTCACAACGGCGATCACGGATGATGGTTGTTGAAAAGGCTGTTCCATCTTTGACGATAATGCTTGGTTTATTCATTATAGGGACCGCAGAACCAAATCAAAAATAGATTGTGGGTTTTCCCCGTTTGGGCAGAAGATTTAATAGGGAAGTGAATGTGTCGGGGCCTACTGATTGGATATACGATGAGAAAAATTTCCAAAATGTTAATGTGAGGGCTGGGCCATATATGTAGATGTAAAATATATAAAAAAGAGTAAATTTTGTTCCAGTCTGTTTTTGTCTGGGGAAGTTCATTAAGTATGTAATTTGTTGTAAATATAAGTGAATTTTTGGTGCTGAATTCAATACAAGATGGTGACCCCCATATAAAAAAAGTTCAAATGGGTAGAATTTTTAAATATTTAATTTACAGGTGTGTGAGATGTCATTCTTCAAAATTATGGTTAGTGGACCAGAGTTGAAAACTACATTTAAGCAGGACAGTGGTAAACGTTAACACTATCGTCTATGGGAAATCATTTGGTTCCGCGGTCTCTATAGGAGCGAAATTCTAGGATATATATTCTTTAAAACTCGATGCCAAATGTAAATTCCACAAAGGCATTTGCTATTGTCCTGTTTGCGTTCATGAGATCATAACCTCCAAATGAAAACAGTTCAATGCTGAATTGAACAAATAAAAGCTTTTAATTTTGAATATCACCTTTTACATTTTCTGTAAAATGAGGAAATATTTCCTTTTTATTTTGCAGTATAAACCCACAGTATTGGAGTCATAACACACAAGTTTGGACCAGGAATGGTGCGAATTGTCACAATACTCAAGATAACTAAGTCGCATATACGTAATACTAAGTCGTTAAATGTGTAATTCTACATTTTTGTAGTACACTATTTGAAATTATTCAGTACCAATTAAATTTGTCTAAATTCATTCATTAACGGGGTTTTACGCACCTGACCCTTCTGCTGCTATATCAGTTTAGAACTTTATTTCGATTCCAAACCTTTTGGCTTCTAGCATCACTGACGAGTCCTAGAAGGACGAAACAGCTGTATGATGCAGTTGAATTAATTTATTTCGGCATACTGTATCTATTACTAAATTTAAAAGGTGCAACATATGTGTGTTACGTGATCTTTCATGTGGTACTGACCGGCTTCCGTATAATTCTGATGAAAATCAAATATTAACGCCTCATTACCTCATCTGTGACGTTAGTCTTTTTCGGGTTGGAAGCGTGTGACTTCAGTCATTTCCGGTTTGGAGGTGTGTGACATTATGCACCTAACACCAAGCACTAGAATGGTGTCTATAATTACCTAACATATACTACTTTGGTTCATTGGTATATTTTTGTATTGCATCCTATTAACAGTCAGGGTCATTTAAGGTTTTGGAGGTGAGGGGAAGCCGGAACACTCATAGAAAAACCACTGACGTATGGTCAGTACCTGGCGACTGCCTAGTGAGTTTCGAACTCGCGAACCAGAGGTGGAGGTGCAAGAGATGCAACGTCATATTTTAGCGGATATAACCGCCAATAACAGTGTCACTTGGACAATGCTGAAATAATAAACAAGTTTACATGATTGCTTTATTTGTTAACAGTCCACCCTAGTTTGGCTTAACAATTTGACATCTTGTATATATTGCAGGCGAATGAAGAGGACGATCGTGATGACCTTTACGAATTTTTAACCTCCAGGATAGGAGAAGAGCAAACCTTGCAGATTAAGGAAGAAAACGTAGGTATCACGATTTGTATTCTAGTTTACCTGGGCTAGCTCGTGTTTCCTCTGGCCCTCCAGTCTTAGAGACATTTTGACAGATAGATGTCTGGTGTCGGGTCAGAGTGCATTCCTATATGGAAACGTGGACTTATCATACACCGTTTGTTAGCTGAGAATTTTGAGGTGCCGACAACAAAAATCGACTATGACATAACACATACCTTACATTTATTGAAAATGATTTATTTATTGATCCAAATCCGCTTACATTTGGAGGCGCGGTGGTCTAGTGGTAGGAGGCCGGGCTCGTGATCGAAGGGTTGCGAGTTCGAGTCCCGGTCCGGGCGCTTGTGTTGTATCCTTGAGCAAGATACTTTACTGTGCTTGTTCCAGTCTACTCAGTTGTAAATGAGTACGTGGTTGGGCAGTGCTAGAAATGTAGAATGCTAGCTGTGAGCGCCGAAATTGCAGCATCGGTTGTATGCTCCCAGGGGGGTTGAGAACGATATTGGCTGGTTGATAAGGCTCTATAACCACGGATAATATTTTGTAAACCGCTTTGCGACGATCTTTAATGAAGTATTAAAGTGGTATATAAGAACCTCGAATTATTATTATTATCATTATTATAAGATTATGACCAACGGCTCGTAATTTCCATCCGAAGTGTCCTCGGTTTTCAAGGCTTCGAAATGTCCTACCTAGGCTGTCGCTATGTTTTTACCTTTTAAGTAGTCTACAGGGTGCTTAATCAGCAAAACGCACTGATCCGGACTGAAAACGAAAGTATTCTTGTATAGAAGTTTTCCTTCACCACCCCGATACCATTTGGTATCGGCGAATTCCATGTTTTTATACGCTTGTGCACTCTGGCCCCAGACCAGATGTGGTGTCGGGGTCAGAGGAAACTCGGGTTAACCTGGGCCAGCTCATTGATCATTCGCCTCAGAATTAGGACTAATCATTTTCTCTTCGTCTTGTCTTATAAATTGTGTGTATTGGTTGTTAATTCATTACCCAGGAAGCATAACTCTGCGTTTTAAAATCAATATGGTCACCAAGGAACCCATCTTCAAATCGTGTGTCACATGATAAGTAAAATTTGTATGATATATTCCCCCCAAATATTTTCCCAATCGAATGGTATGACATCAAAAAAAAGATGATGTCATCCATTATAATGTGAACGCATTATAGGCTTGCAAAACTGGAACAGTGTGCCCTTTTCTGTCATTTCAGATTGATGCAGCCACGCTTTTGTTGATGAACGATGAGCAGTTAACGCGGTACATTCCGAGACATGGCGATAGACTGGAAACGATCCAATTCTGTAGAGGTATCACTGAACGTATACAAAACCCACTCTATGGAAAGCGAGATAAAAAACGGAAAGACACTCTACTAGAAAAGCTTCGAAAAAAGTTTCGGCAAAATGACGACGACAAGCCGCATCGCGACATGCCAGGGCATCACAATACCTCTCGGACAGGAAGACAGAAAGCATCGCGAATAATTGAGGTTGGATGGCTATGCTTTGACTCTGAGATCGGTGCTTATAAGCAGGATGTATTTTCCAGACGGAATATCATCTCGCGGGAAACTTTCCGACTTTACAGTTACACTGAAGGACTTTAAGGAATCTGATATCGACAATGAACTTACTTTGGCAGACATGTATAAACGAAGCAACATGCGAACAATGCGATTCTATCTCGCAACTAGGAAAAAGAATGTTTTGTCTCTTTCAGACAGTGACGATGACCATGATATGAACTGTACGACCTCCGTCGGAAAATCAATGTCCTACCGACAAGCTATGACAACCACTAATACTACGACCGCACCATTAATCGCACATTTAGCCGCCCTAAAAGAGACGTTCACTTCCACTAGTACTCCAACTGCAGCATTAGGCGCACCTGCAGCCGCCCCATCAAGGACGTCTACTTTCATGAGTACCCAAACCGCAGCATTAGGCGCACCTAATGACGACATACCAGTGACGTCCACCTTCATGAGAACTTATAATGCAGCATTTGGCACACCTGTTGGTGCCACATCAGTGACATCCACCTTCGTGAGTACCCCAACAGCAGCATTAGGAGCACCTGTTGGTGCCACATCAGTGACATCCACCTTCGTGAGTACCCCAACAGCAGCATTAGGCGCACCGGTTGTTGCCACACCAGTGACGTCTGCCTTCATGGATGCCCCAACAGCAGCATTAGGCGCACCGGTTGTTGCCACATCAGTGACATCCACCTTCGTGAGTACCCCAAAGAGAGCATTAGGTGCACCGGTTGTTGCCACACCAGTGACATCCACATTCGTAAGTACCCCAACAGCAGCATTGGGCGCACCGGTTGGTGCCACACCAGTGCCATCCACCTTTGTGAGTACGCCAACAGCAGCATTAGGCGCACTTTTTGATGACATATCAGTGACGCCCACCTTTATGAGTACTTCAAATGCAGCATTAGGCGCACCTGTTGGTGCCATACCAGTGACGTCCGCCTTCGTTAGAACTCCAACTGCAGCATCAGGCGTACCTGTAACCGTCCCACCAACGATGTCTATCTCCACTAGTACTCCAACTGAAGCATCTGGTGGTCCTGTACTCGACTTTGTTCAAGCTAGTTCTCATTGCACGCTATCGACGGTCCTCTTTTCTCCAATAGCAGGTCAATCAGATGACATAAATGCCCCATCGAGTCCTACTATCATACCGATCCATACGGAACCGTTTTTGAATCTCCCAGATGAAATGGACCTGGACATTGATGAAAGTGGAACAATTCAATTCGGCCCTGGAATAGATGGAGATTTCCGATTAGATGCAACTCAGCCACTGCAAGAAAACTATGGGGAAGAGTCTCGAGAGGTAATAATTCGGAGGGCATTCTGTTTGAAGGATGTTATTTCTGCCTTTCTCGACCCAACAATTGTATCCAAGAGACTGAGTTTTCGTTGGAAGAGGGACAATGGGGCACTTGAAAATGCAGTAGGCGAGGGCGTTTTCAGGGATATACTCACCCAGTTTTGGGAGGATATGTACTCGCAGTGTACTGAAGGTCTTTTCTGTAAGGTACCACATTTACGCCACGATTTCCAAGAGGACAGTTGGAAATCGATGGCGAGAGTCTATCTTGTCGGGTGGAGGGAATTTAAGTACATCCCTCACCTACTTGCGGCTCCTTTTATGGAGTATACTATATATGGCAAGACGTTCACCTCACTCACAGAGTCGTTCCTGAACTTCCTCAACCCTGACGAACGGGAAGTAGTTGCGACGACACTGACAGCATTTGATGTAGATCAAATAGATGATCTCATAGATGTTCTTGATCAGTTCAAATGCAGGAAACTTCCCACGAAGGAGAATATCCACACTGTTATAGAGGAAATAGCATCAACTCAATTGATCCAAACTCCGATGTTCGTAATCAACTGCTGGAACCCGGAATTAACACCGATGGCCTTTCAGAGTCACGATACATTCGTTGCTTTGTACGACTCACTTACACCAACAACAAAGACTGTCAAGAAATCTCTCGTCATTCCAGAGAAACTTCAAACTGAGCCACCAATGAAGTATCTCCAGAAGTTCGTCGGAGGACTGGACGATCGCCTTTTGAGACGTTTCTTGAAGTTCTGTACAGGTGCTGATCTTTACCTTGGAAACAGAATCAATGTCAACCCGATTTATGTCGGAACAGGTGCAAACCGTCGACCAATAGGCCATACATGTACCCATGAACTCGACCTACCCATGGAATATGATAGCTTCCCCGAATTCAGGGACGAATTTACAAACATACTAAACTCCAATGAATGGGATATGGAATATTCATAATCACTGAGGTTAACCAAAGTCATACCATTCCACTTATTTTTCAGAGGCAAGTTGTACCTGTGTTCAGTTCTAATTGTAAGCTTGGTTAAGACTTAAATCAAACGCCAGTGTAATTTTGAACTCTGATTCTTTGACGAACTAATTCAACACTAGTTTAAAAACTTATTAGGTCACCTGAGACAAAGTCTCAAGTGACCTATTCTAACCGTCTTTTGTCCGTCGTCGTGCGTCGTCCGTCGTGGCAGGCATGGTGATCTGCTACTGAGGTCTTATATTTTGCGATCAAGCCTGTTTCAGATTTAATAAAGTGTATTATAGTGCGTCTTGTGCCTTAAGTTTTGGTGATTAATTTGAATTCGCGTCCAAGGTGTCTCGTGTTCTAGTGAGAACTTTAAGCCACAAAGCTATATTATTTCAGGTACAGTGTACACAACGTCAAGCATTTGCTTAAGTC
Organism: Mimachlamys varia; assembly: GCA_947623455.1. Lineage (NCBI taxonomy): Eukaryota > Metazoa > Mollusca > Bivalvia > Pectinida > Pectinidae > Mimachlamys > Mimachlamys varia. The sequence continues at coordinate 27,559,967 of OX392544.1, forward strand.
AAATGCAAACTAGTAAATTGTGAAAGAATTTTTCATCATTCAATTCTGTCGAAATTCAAAATACACAAAGTGAAGCAAAGGCATTACGCTACATGTCAATGCAAGATTTATTGAAAGTCGCCAATGACTGTCAGCTCTAAATAATAAAACCAATGACAGTCAGCTCTAAATAATGAAACCAATGGGTTATGGAACAAATACATTGACTGAAAGACACATATGAAGACATTTCGATCGAATCTGTTAGATTTTTCTGAAATGTCGTCATCTAAAAATTGAAATCAAGCTACGTCGAATCAACAGAACTGACACCCAGGGCCTCTTGAGGGGACTGTAAACACTGTCTTTGTTCGCTAGCTTGGTCTTATATAAAATAAAACAAGGTTAGCAACAGATCCTGGTCAGAAATGTGTTTAAGACTACACAGTCTAAAGATATAGAGGATCTTACACGAGTGTCGATATAATATGGAATTTATTAAACGAGTTCAATAATGTAATATATCACGAACCCTTAGGCGAGTGACATATTAAATTATTTAACGAGTTTAATAAATTCCATATTTCATTGACACGAGTGTAAGATTCTATTTATCACATAACTTATATTCATGAGCAAATACACCAAAACTCAAATTTCTTTTCTGTAAGAAAGGCAAATTTGTCCTTTGACGGTACGCTTTCCACTTCCGAGACAATCATATGACGTCATCAAGACGTCATTTGTTTATGACGTCACAATAGTGTTATTACACATGTGTAATACCATATTAAAAGAATCTTTCACCCCCTTGGGGGTGAGACAAGGGGAATCTCAACCCTCGGGGTAAGATTCTTAAGTTGCCAAACACGAGGCTTGCCGAGTGTTTAGCAGCTTAAGAATCTTACCCCGAGGGTTGAGATTCCCTGTTTCACACTCAAGGGGGTAAAATGATTATTTAGAAAAATCTAGCACCGGTGACATTGTGGATATCCATGTACAGGATGGGAGAAATGATCGTATGACATGACTGAACGGGGCAGTTATGTGATAAATTGGATTATGTTGCAAAACGCGCCACACACTAGTAGATGAAGAGATCACAGTTTCTGCAAGTAACCCTTTTAACAGGACAATTTCTTATGAAAGTCTTGTCATGGTCTTAGACGTCCACAAGCCTCCTCAGAGTACGGTATAACAGAATGGCCTCTTCTGGATTGTTAGGCATAGATATACCACATTCGTTCAGAAGAATGCAGCACAAATCGTACATATCCCTGTCACATGGAATTTCAGACTTGAAGACGCACTCTTGCCGACAAAGCTCCATCTTCCTATCCTGAATAGGGCAGAGGTGATTTTCAGCATCATACTGCTCCGGGACGTAGTACAACACAAGTGGTCTTCCGTGGTGTAGATGGGCATTGTTGTACTTTCTGATTTTGTGCGAGTTCCAAATTGTGCACACTTCATCCAAATCTTGCTGAAAATAAAGGTTAAAGGTAAAAGACAAGGTAAAACACCATGTGATGAAACAAAAGGAAAATTCAAAAACTCTAATAACCATTTAGACAAACGACAATAACATTTCTTGCTGAACTAGCGGCACCCGTTATGAAAACCTCTTCCCTTTTTCAATATCAGAAAAAAATGAACAAAGCACTTGATGGAAACTGGTTCATAATGCATGCTTTTAAATAAAAGCCGTTTATAGGCTTAAAAAAAGTCTAACTAACACTGTCACAGATAAGGTTTAAAATTGACGATTCTTAAGCATTTTTTTCAAATTTTTAATGCAAACAAAAATATGATAGGGTATATCGACAGTCGATACAGGACGTCATGGATAATTATCGAGCACCCAGATTCCAATCAAAATCTGACAAATTTAACAGTTAAAGAGGTATGGCAGGTTAAGATACGTATTTTCCCAAAGCTAGTGTGTAGTGTTTACATGTGCGTCAAACTGTGCATTGTTATGACGCTATCTCGGCTATTTATACAGACAGAATCCCGTGCACGTGTCTAAGAATATGTTATCGTAAACAGATGAAATTGAACACCTTTCATTTCACGACACCCACCAAACAGAATGCTTCAATTCGCTTTTTTAGCTGTATCTATACATGTAACACACCACTTGATTTTGTTTCTTCGGTCATTCTGATTGGCAAAATCACATCATTTTGGAATACTAGGTTTTATATGTGTATTGGGATGCATAGAAGTATTTGAAAGTAATGCACTACACATGTTAGGTAGGTCATTAAAGTGAATTATTATTATTCTAATCTTAAGAATGAAATAAAAAAAGGTTTAATTTAAATGAAAAGTTCGATCGATTCAAAAAGTATATTGATGCCAAAATAAATGAAAATCAAAATAACAAAAACTGAAAGCATACATTCGAACTTGTGCTGTTCGTGCACTGGTCAAAAGTAACTTGCGTTACCACTCGGCCACATCGAACACAGTCAATTAAGTGAAGCACAGACGAAGAACAGACGCAGTTTTAAGAAACTTGTTCTACCACGTTTTCATTTTGAGTACTTTCCAAAAAAGCATCACTTTTTCGAAATGCGATTTGTTTGTTCATATTATATTACGGAATCAAGAAGTTTATTCAAAAGATGACGTAACACACACATGATGTAATGAATGAATTAAACAGCACCATACAGCTGTTTCGTCCTTCTAGGACTCGTCAGTGATGCTAAGGGTCAAACGTCGGTCCTCCGATGGAAGTGTTGAAAGCGGGAAAGTGGGAAACTATCACTGTCAAAGATATAATGAATATGGCTTTATCTGAGGTACAAAAGATCAACAATACTTAATATCTCCTACATCTGTCTATGCATTTTCACTACCAGAGTTAATTTACTTGTTAATGTGTTTTTTCCGTTATCAAAAATGCCGACTGAGGGAAATATGAGCTGTTTTTCGCCATACCTTTTACATTTACTAATGTCATATCATTATTTTAATTTATAAAGAAGTTTTTATCTTTGTACGCAAATAAAATGGAGGTTTATCATATTAACTAAATGAATGATGTAAGTCTAAACCATATTTATCTGAAGCGATGTGCAAAGCGTTAACGTAAAGTAGATCCACATGACGCTATTGTCCTTTGGTCTATTATTTTTCACACATACGTTGTAACAGTTACAAGCTATACGCTGTCGTAAATACGTTTCACCATTACCAATGAAATAAACGTCGAAATTGATGACGTCAATTTCCGTCATGATTAAGCTGTCTAAACAAAGGACGTTACCCCATTGTAAGTAGCCGCATAGCGCGTGTGACTTGTCATTCCCTACCCCATGTGAGACCGATTTATCAAATACCTATATAGTTAGTAACCATGGTGATCACCTTGTGAAGAACATGTATGTGAGAAATTTGAGTGTTTGTCGTTTTTCTTACCTGAACTAAATCCATAAAGCAGAATCGCACAAGCTCCTTGTCTGTCTGGTCTCCACTGAAATATCCTTGTCCTTCCAGGTCCTTAAAAAGGGCCATCCAGTATTCTGCATTTTCCTTGCGCAATATTCCCCAAATAGACTCAATCCTCTGATTTGCGGTACTTCTGCCATATTGAAAACAACGTTCCTCGTTCGCGTTAGCATTGCCATCTCTCAGAAACTTTTGCATGTACTCTACATGTCCATTTTCTGTTCCACGGTCCGTTCTAACAATTTTCGGACAACCCCCCTGTTTCTCCAAAGTGTTAAGGAAATACCCGCCAATGACTGCAGGGTCACTGCTCGTCTTGTAGGCCTCCAGCCAGAGTATGTACCTAGAGAATCCATCGGCACATCCATTGATACAGATACCGTATGGTTTGAGTTTGTCATAGGAATCAATATGCCAAACACAATTTGGCCCTTTTACGCTGTACCTGCGTCTTACAAGTCTCCTACGCCTTCGCAGTTCCACTCCTTCAGGATCAAGATGTTTTAGAATAAGTCGTATTGTCTCTTTGCTTACAACTAAACCATTTGTAATACACTTCTGGTGCATAAACCTGTAGCCATGAAGCTGTCCAGCCGCAGCTAGTTGTTTCCTTACAAAGTCAACCACGCTATCGAAGTCGGAAAACTCCTTTTTTCGATACAAGTGAAGCTTTGAGAGAACCCGACGCAGATGTCTTACACTAACAGTATAATCAGATCTATAAGTAAGAACAGAAGACATTTCTGCTTGACTAAGCCCCAGTTGAAATAGACATTCAACGATGGCGTCCATGTTAAATGTTGAGTAGATGTCCAAATAGTATTGCTTCACACGTTTTGGAGTCCTGTAGCCTGGCCTCAATATCAAGATAATAAGTCGATCGATCGAGATAATAAGTCGATCGATCGAGATAATTAAGTCGATCGATCGAGATAATTAAGTCGATCGATCGAGTTAATAAGTCGATCGATCGACATAAAATATTTTTTTATCATTCTTTATAATGTCCTTTCCCAGTCACCGTAAACAACAGATTGTAATATAAAAAAATAGATATTAGAAGAACATATTTTGTACTTATTATAGTTGTTTCAATAACAAATTACTTTAATATTTGACATTAAGAAGCTTAGCTGTGCAATATCAGAGACGTACAAGGTTTTATAAGTCTCTGGCAGTACTACCTACATGTACCAGTATTGGTATTCTGTTTCACTATACACTCAGGTACAATGCATACAAATGAAAGGTTATATAAACATCCAGTACTAATATAAGAAACGATTATTTTCACCAGAACATTTAAAGCCATTTCCTTCTTCATATCAAAATACCAACATACATCTACAGGTAATCCAATTGACTGTAATCAATGTTATCATCATTAACCAATTAACAGGCTAGGGCCCTCGGGCCTTTAATCAGACTTGGCCAGTGATGGCTGTGGGGGAAAGGGAGATGAGAAATTCACACATGGCTAACTACAGACAGCCTATGGGTGTCCCCTATCTTGACCTCTGTACCTGAGGATGTGGCCCAGGCAGGTCAGGTACATGTACGTTATTATGCCTGGAGGGTAAAGGATTCCATCCGGAGATCTATATTTGTCCCTTTTAGTTAGATTTTATATAAGACATTAGGTTGATTTAAAAGAACAATAAATGTGACTGGCATAGGCTTAACTTTGTTCTAAGTTAGGTTAATATAATTGCATATTATTTATTTGTTGTATACTTAGTCTTACAATATAGAATTAATTAAAATGATTCCAATAAACTGACCTTGCTTTTTTTTAAATCATTATTACATATATGCATAAACCTTCAAGTCATATTTAATACAACCTGTAATTGCCTTCAATATTTAGGCCTAAATATCGGAATATTTTAAAATACTTTTACACTGATAATTAGAATAAAATTAAGTATAATGAATGTTAGTATTTTATTATCAAACTATAATGAAGCGACTGAGCCAGAAAGTATATATTCTTAATTATTATTAATTTCAATGTTATTTTATGTACTATCAATTTAATATTGTATAATTAAATGTTTTGAATGAAATATAAAAACGGATTAAAGTTCTCAAAATATCCACTATTTAAAGAGAAATGTGTAATTATCTAGATATATTCTCCAAGATTTTTAATTTCAGATAAACTTTATAAACCTGAGTAAAAGTTAACATATGTATTATCATATTTATGATCCTGGTCATATCCAGCTTAGCCCTTTATTAATCAAATTGGTTTCAAATTTGACCAGTGATAGTCAGATGAGAAGTTCACACCTCAATTATGTCACTGACAGGCTTATGTCAGCAGGTGTTCCTAGACAAGGTTGAGACAGGTCAGGTACCCAGGTAATTGCCGGAGGCCTGAGGGTCAAATCAAAACATCTGTCCCATACTTTACAATCTGAATATATTTTACTTTATTGTTGTATTACTTTTTTTCAACTTCAAATTCTTATATTTATATTAACACTGTTGTATGTGGTGATTTATATACATACAGATCTTAATATAGAAAAAAATTAGAAATAAAGATTATCAAAACTCTATAACGCGTTCATAAATATATAGATCTGAGGCATGAATGTATTTTATAAAAATATATATCTAATTTAATTACATGTTATTTTCGCAATTAGTTTTTACAATATTTAAAAATATACTTCTAAACAAATAATAATCAATAGATATTCCTTCAATTTTTCAATATACTTGATTGTAAATTAGTCAATTATTAAAAAAAAAAACGTTAATAGTGTAAATTAAAAGAAATATAAGACATCAAAACTGCTAGATAAATATTAATTTTCTATTGTATTTATATGATGTATGCAAGAAATTTTGGGGGAAAATTGTAAGAGTAATTATCATGATTTCACAATTTCTAGTTTTGAAATGAAAGAAAAAAGGTTGTTCGAGAAAAATAACTACACAAGATGCATATATATACATTAAAGTTATAAATATTAACTAATGATAAGGCCAGCTTCAAAGTACTAGCAGACGACAAAGGTGAGGTACAGGTAAAAATCACAGGTAGATGGATGGGACTGCCCATTTACCTGTAGGGGTATTTGACCTATATGGGGTTCAGGGTGTAGTGCACTACTAGTTTACCTGTAGTTTAAATGTACACGTAGTGCACTACTAGTTTAAACGTAGTGCACTACTAGTGCACTAGGTGTAAAGGTTAGCTTACACTCAACTGTAGGTCCGTGCCTAGCCCCTGTGATTGGAACAAAAAATGAATTATTTGAAACAATTAAACTACAATGCAATACTGTCATTTATATCAGATTGTTAAATCAACTTATCTCTTTCAAATCTTATTCTGCAACACTGAAAAGGGTTTTCATGTTAGAAACATTGAAGTATTTATTACAAACATATTCAAAGGCTGCACATTCTATCAAAATTGCTTTACTGTAGTATGTAAAACGATAATATCGTGTCATATACTCTTGTAGCTAGGTGCTTATAAAAATCTCGTTCCCATACCCCGCGTTCTGCCTGACCTATATATATATCGATGGTTGTAAAGAGGTCCAGATTTCAAAATAAGTATACTTGTGGATAACTATTAATAATTAAGATATTATTCCCAAAAATTTACAATACACAAAAATCACAGATGATATATATAACATATTTAAGGCCATCCTCGATACCCTGGGGTTACGATCACCTTAGTTGATCGTAACCCCTGGATATCGAGGATGATTTAAGACGTGAGATGGAATAATATTTCATCCAATTACTGTTTCTTAACTATAAATATTTACAGTCTACAATGACATTCACTCGATAACCATTGTTCAACACTGTTCATGATCACTGCATAACTGTAGTCAAACACGTGACAAATTTCTATGACGTCGACAACAATACATTTGGGCGGAGCTATGCAAATCCTACAGTTTGAAACACAATTGTGTGACGTCACCAACAATATACGTGGATCGAGCTTGCAAATTTCATGCTGTTACATTAATTGAACCATTCCCACGTTTATTAGTTTTGAAATGAAATCCGTGTCCGAAGATTTGACTATGATGAATAAAATAGTTACGAACATTTCCCAGAAAGATACTGTAAATATAAGGATTAACTTTCTATTTTATTTTGGTTATCGGGGGATAACTACAATGGAAAACGGGTAAATTATGTAGTTATCCCCCGATAACCTAAACGTAATAGAAAGTTAATCCTTAAATAAACTGCAAACGTACTTAATTTAGCGGTCATTTTAATTTAGCGAATTTAGCTCTGGAACCATTCCGCTAAATAAGAATTGCACTAATTATAATTTGTTTGCATTACTTTCAAATATTGCGAGTGCGACAATTCATTATCTGCTTAAATTCGGTTATGCTCTAAAATATGAGTGCGCCAATATAAGGACGTTTACAGTATATAATAAACAACACATTAACACTTACTGAGTATACATATTATAAAACATACAGCATTAGAAGACATCGTGAACCACTCACACTGTATTTGTATATTTCCCCATTTTAGTTATAGAGCACAAAATATCATTTGTTCTCGTTAAAATATTACTCCACAAATGACCAATATAACTTTCGAATATTCTTTGACGCTTAAGTGACGTCATGTACGTACATGTCGATCTGTACTTTTATAAAAGCCTCTGAGTATGCGTTGCACTAGTTCCAATTGTATTAAAAGGTGCACTGTTAGTAATCGTTCCGCTCTGATATCCTCAAATCTTTATAACTCCTTTACTGACTCTCGTCCATTGGCTCGGTGAAGGACATTAGCTTGACACCGAGTGTTTTTAGTATGGGCTTAATTGGGGTTACAACGGCCGAACCATTGGACAAACAGCCGATACCAAGTCCCAAACACCGAAGGTCGTCACCCTTTTTTACGAACACGCCCGAACCAGAGTCACCTAGATCAAAGAAACGCTGATTGGCCGTACAGCTTCTGATCTCATGCTGTCCTTTCATTTCAAAACGTCTTTCTTTTAAACCAGTAGGTCCGATTATTCCTAATGAAATCGGTTCTCTTACATGAACAAGTGATATGTACACTCCTTTTGTTGCATGTGTAATGGCTCCAAATTTGACTATTTCTTCATTCATTATCGCTTTGGAATCTGCTTGTTCCGCAGAATCAAATACAGGATATGTATCGAAGCCTGCAACAAAGAGAAGAAAGACAAAAAAATGATGCACATATGTAATATCACTGATACAACATACTCATATCTGACTAATGCATAATTCTATTCTACATTATATTTACAGAATTGAACATCCATCTATTAATTTCACGACACATTTTTCACTATACTGACATAATGATATACCTTTCATGCTCTTTGCGAACCAGACTGCATTTAACTGTCTCTCTAACTAAATAGATAATAAGTTGCTGTAGGGCCTATGTTGAAGTACATTTAGAAAATGTGTAATTTATCATTCGGTTAAATTGTGTATCGCTTATGAATCATTGGACATACGTTATGTTAATGTTTATACGCAAACAATGTAAGTACAGTGAAACCTCTCTATTAAGACCACATTAGGGACCATACCAAAGTGATCTTAATAGTGGGGTGGTCTTAATACCGAGGGTGACCATGCAGACAGATTTCTCTAAAATTATTCACCTTTTGACATGCTTTCATGGTCCAATAACTAATACATAGGCTTTATAATGTTAAACACACGTTAATTGTAGCTGATTAGCCAATTTGATACCAAAATACAGTTTACTGATCTGACTCTTGGTAGGTGTACACAACAAAATACACACCAGGTGACTTTGTGTTTGGTCGGTGGTTGAATATTGCGGTGAATCTTAGTGTAAAAGTGGCATTTGGGACTTTTCAAAACTGGTCTTAATAGCGAGATGGTCTTAATACTGAGGTGGTCTTAATAATGAAGCTTAAAGTACAAAGATATATATAAAGATTTTTTCTGGACTGAAATAAAGTAGTCTTAATAGCGAGGTGGTCTTAATACTGAGGTGGTTTGAATAGTGAAGCTTAAAATACAAAGATACATAGAAGTCCTTTCGGGACTGAAATGAAGTGGTCTTAATAGCGAGGTGGTCTTTAACTGTGTACTGAACGTGTCGCTGGGTTAAAGGACCGACTGGTACTTTTGTGAAGCTATGACAGAAGTAGCAATTTCTATCAGAACCTGTACAACGATGTTACGAAACGATATTTTTGATATGTAATTCGACCTTGGCTTTTTGAAAATTTTTAAAATAAAATAACTAACTTTGGTATTAAGAAATCAATTAACTTTGATTTGTATGAAACATCAGCGTAAAATAGGTTATTTGTTGTGAAAAAAATATATATACTCGAGAAATGAATACCTATTTCACTGAGCTGCTTTGGTCTGAGAATAGCGAACTCTCCCCCTGACGGCATTCTGTCCTTCTGGACGGCCACTACTGCGGCATCTACGGTCACTCCATCCGTTGTCTCACCAAATGTTCCGCGATAGGTTTTACCGCACTTTGGATCATACGTGATATTTGGTGGGGGATTGGAGAAGGTGTCCACTGGAGGTTGGTTGACTTGCAGTTGGGTTGGGGTATTGATTTCGTCATAGCTATAACTTTCTATTCCATCCTTGACTCCATAAGCAACATGAGCGCATGTCAGAAATCCGTCGAGATCACCATCCTTTTTGCTGTGTATTTTCACAAAAGGACCAATCGTACCACATCTACTTCCTCTATCATCTTCAACGTCGCACTCGCAACCCATCTTCAGTTTTGGGTGGTAATGTGAGCTTGGAATAGCTGAATACGTTCGTGGTGCAATTTCAAAGAATCCTTCACGCACATCTGTATGAACAGGCTTACCACCAACATAAAGTTTTGGAGGAAACATAGCTTCCTTTATAGGCCTAAATCCTTTTGAGCTACAGTATATAACTACCAGAGCATTTTTTTGCCGTTCCAAGTATTTGCCTTTTTTCTTGGACCTTAAAGTTGAGACTCCCAAGGCATTGATATTCGAATGCGAGTTCATGAGATACTTTCCATGTACCTGAATGGCTTTCTCAGCATACGTCATTCCCGAGATGTTGTCTGTATTCAATGTTCTCATTTCCTCACTATTCGCAATTCGAATTGCTTCATCGTTGACCTGCTTAGGGTTTCTGAATAATACTTTCACCCCTGCAAACTGTTCTTCTCTCTCACACAGAACGCCTAATCCATACTCTAAGAATACTAATTCTCCTGCACCGTTGAATGTTGGCTCAATTCGATAGGAACCTCGCAATATCTCTTTGTCCGCTAAACGTTGTGTTAGCTCTAAGGCAACATCTTGTTTGCAACCTTCGTTCATCGAATATCGTGTCAGACACTTGCCAATACAATTCTCATCTTTCACATGGGGTAACAGTAAACATAATATGTTTGCGTATTTTAATTCACATGCTATCTGAAAAAGAGATGATTGGTCTGTGGAAGCAGAAAGAGTTGGATATGTATTACACAGATATGAATACATGTCTCTACTCCCAGAACGACAGGCCTTGTGAAACAGGGATTCCTCATCCGCATCTACAATCTTCGCTATGTACGCATTGCGGTCCTCTTTAGATTTTCCTTTAAGAATCAACGATTCTACAGCGATATAGCAATCCATGTTTCCGGATTCAGCAATACGAAGAAGACAAGGACCACTATTCTGTGTTATCAAGGCTGGGACGTTTTCGTGGATCCTTAAACATTTTTCTTTGTCTCCCAAATCACATGCGTCGTACAAATCCTGGGTTCCAAACATTTCTTGAGGAAGATTAATATTTGGACCCTCTAAAATCAAATACAAAATTAATGATTTTTTGAATTGCAATATGTCATATGGCATTGAATGTCTTTGGGGAAACTGGAAAGATAAAGTAGAAAGAGAAGAGGTAAACGGTAAATTCAAAGTGCAATATGGAGTAGAACAATTTGGGTATTATTGATGTCCCAATGGTACACTAAAACATACAATTTTCCAGGGGCACAAATAATCATCTTTCGTAAGACGTCGGTTGGATTAGAGTAATGACATTTTAAATCTGATTGTGCCTCAGTAGAACATTGACAAGTTCATGTATGCTTTGCCGCAACATTTAAGGGTCCAACAGGATTAATATCCGAAAGTGTTACATTTAGAGTCCAAGATGGGATCTGTCTTCCACCTTGTTACTGTTGTAAAATTCCTCTAATCCTTTCGAAAAAGGATTTAAACAAATATATACCACATTTCCCCTCCTCTCAGCCAAAAGTGGAGTCAGCACCATCATTTGTGCAACACTAATTCAACAATAGGGTACGACCCAGTACAGTATCAACTTATCATTAATCAACAATGGCCGGAATACGGTAGGTTTACATATATATGAGCAAAGATGGGATACCAGATATTCAGGCGGGATTTCAGATTACTATTTAATGATATTACGTCTGGAATACCATACGTTTTAGCTTAATGTCTACCCAGACACAGCACATAAAAATGCAGAAATAATCAACAGAAATCAATTTACATCAATATTCACCACAGAGAACACCACATCTACATCACCCAAGGAAGATAGTAAATACACACCGAACATCACCATCAGTAAACGAGTTGTAGGGAAGGCACTCGACCGACTCAACCCAAGAAATAATAAAATAATTAAGGTATTGGAACATTGACAGGTTTGGTTTACTTGTTGGATGCCCTTTGCATATACGTATAGATGTTTTTAATATGTATACATATCTATATAGACTGGACCTAAAATATGCATAACACATTATGTTGGGAATAAATTGACATTCATATATATGGTTATATGCAGTATATCTGGTTTTGACAACTTTTGAAGATGGCAGCTTTAAAATACTCCAGGAGAAGAGAAATAATTCCATAGAACCGAGGAACGTCCTTTACGAAATTGACCGTAATCGATTAATTGTCTGAAATGATCGTTACTGGAGTAACTAGATTCACTTTGTTATATTTACATTCTGTGTTGCCTTCGCCTATATATCATTACTAAACCAAATTGTAGTATATCACACTGTATACTACAATTTGCAATCCGCACCACATGACTTCATTTCTGACAAGACAACGTAATATCAAAGTTTTCACTCCGCTTCAGATAACATGTATAGTGGCTTTGAATCAATCGCTTAGATGACACTGATTTGAAGCAGGCTATTATGACGTCATGTCTGGCGCCATATTGGACTTCGTTTCGTCAACGCTTTGCACTCCGCATCAGATAACATGTACAATGCCTTTGAGTCAATAGCAGCTCAGATGACGTTGACTTAAATCAGGCTCTTCAAGTAAAGAAACACACATGGAAATAGGAAGAATGTTTAACGACTATATCCCAAAGAAAAAGACACGGGAATATTTTGAAATTATCCGTAATGTAAATATAAGCATTGAACTGTTACATGTACCAGATGTAGTATACAGTCGATATGAATACAAATTTGGTGACAGATAAATAATAATGTCGCCCGTCTATTTATCTGTCCCCAACCGGGCGACATTCTATTTATCTGTACTACCAGTTCTATTTTCAAGCGTTTTCAACATCCAAAATCCGATCCGAATGTCAATATGTCACGTAACAGTTTTTATGCGACAGTAATCACAGGTCGCTTGACTGATTCTGGAAGGGCCAAAAATGGAGTAAACGCCTAATGTATTCGAAACAGAGTCAAATTGAGCGTTGGAGGGAGTGGGAGAGGGGTAGTTCAGACGGAAGGTCTTCAGAAATATGCGATACGAATACATGTGTATTTTGGAGGTTGCGGTATGCTAGTTTACGCCTACATCAAATTTATTATTTATATATACAATATCTGGCTTGTGGTGTTCGAGGATCAACACATTTGAATAGCGGAGAGCAGATTTGAGTGGTTAATTAGGCTACCTGGTGTCCATGTTCCCTCTAGCTCATGATAAGCGGAAAGCATAGGGATGTCCAAGAGTCAAGGGTCGCGAGTTCGAGCCTAAGCTGGGGTGACAGGAAAAGGCTTGGGTGAGGGTGAGATACTGAAGTGACGGGGAGAGCCTAGGTGACGGGGAGATGCTGGGGCGACGGGGAGAAGCTGGGATGATAGGGAGAGGCTTGGTGATGGAGAGATTGACTACGGGGAGATGATGGGGAGACGGGAAGAGGCAGGGATTGACGGGGAGAAGCTGGGGGTGATGGGGAGAAGCTAGGGCGACGGGGAGATGCTCGGGTGACGGGAAGACTTGGTTGCCGGAGAGATGGAGGGTCGATAGGGAGATAGGATGGGTTGGTGGGGAGGACGGGCAGAGGCTAGAGTGACGGGGAACAGCTTGGGTGACAGAGAGAGACTTGGGTGACGGGGAGGGAAGCTTGGGTAACAGTGAGATGCTGATGTGACGGGGATTGACTGAGTTTACCGGGAGACCGAGGGATGACGGCGTCATTCTGAGGTGACGAAGAGAGGCTGTTTGACGGAGAGAAGCTTTGGTGACGGGGAGAGGCTGGGGTGACGTGGGTTTAAAAAAAATAGCACGAACACATCCGTAATTTTTATAAAGAAACTGTACTGTCTTAACAGTAGATGCAAATTTTGTACATATGCCAATCATAGCCTATCATACTGGATAATTTAGAATCAATTCTTTTAGCAATCAAAAGATTAATTCCCCACACAATTCTGGCAGAAGAAAAACATTACCAGAAAAAGAAATCGAACCAAAGGATGTTGTTTTCATTTGGTAAAAACTGAAGCAACACATTTTGATTGTATTTCTAACGTATTTTAGGTACGAGGTATACATCATATAGTAAATATATATGTAATATGATAATATCCTATTTAAACCCACACTAAGTCTCATATTGAAATGTGTTTAATATGCTGTTTAGACCGTACATGATATCGTGTATAGCGACCAGTGTTTCGCCAATAAGACGTCCCAATTGCGTTACTGAAGGAAAGCTGGAGTTTCCGGGGAAGCGGCCACCCACAAGTGTCTGGTGAGTGCCTAACGTAGGTCCTCCGTTTGTAACCAGGAGGTCGAGCGCCCTGACGTTCAATCCAAATGAATGCCTGTTTCGTTGTTCCCCGTTGTTTGTCTACCCCTCAATCCACACCCCCTCCTTTAAGACACTTCTAATAAGGAAATTGTGGATATCGAAAACCTTGGTATAAACTCATTTGCATAAACATGTATATACATTGCCTCAAATGAGAAAAATCTGTTTAATTAGAACTATGAATGATGCTATATAACACTTTTTTCTTGAATTAGCTAACTTACTTTTTTTTTTGCTGAACCTGAAATGTCGTTTTAAATTATCTGAGTTTTAAATAAATTATTTTTTACTTAAAGTATGCCCTTCAGTGTTATCTCCCCTGTCATACCCTTCGGACGTGGGATGTACACGTTTGACTGTTACTGTAATTATCATCTCCCATACACAAGGTTGTTCACACATATTCACGTAAAGATAAACATATTTAGATAAATTTGAAATAAAAAATCAACATATTTTGCTAATACCGCACAATCGGTCATTCTAAATGAAATGTTAATCTTTCCTTTGTTCATATTTTGCCCCTGGTTTAATAGATTGTTCGGATTATGATTTCGTTAACGCTTCGGAATTCTCTAATTTATTTTCTACAACACAGATGATTTCTTCAACAGAGTGCCGGTGAGAGGTTTGTAATTAATTTTATAAAACCTGCCGGCTAGACATGCCGTCATGACATGTCGCGAAAACTTTCACTGGTTGTCACGTGAACACAGTTCTCTTTTAGAAGCTTTCTCTCAGAATAATTATACCTGCTTGAGCCCTGTTAACCAATCAGAGATGACTGTTAAATTCTACGTGGAGGTATAGCTGTTTTCCTCTTCTTTTCCTAGCTTCTTTCAATCTTTAACACGATAAAGTCGGTCGATTAATTGGTAGTAGTAGGTATACAGCATATCATCAATATATTGATAAAATATCTCTAGAATAATATTAACAAATATCAAATTATTTGGAAAAGAACGAACAATTTTGATAACGCGGATGTCTGTTTCTAAAAGGGGGAGATAAACTAATAGTAAAATTCTTAATCAAAACTCAGGGACTGCCAGTATATGAATCGGACATCCTCTATATCCTGAAGTTACGATCACCTACACTCTCTACACCCCTGTAATATGACATGGCAAAGCTGAAGGCTCCGTGTGCGCCACCTTATTGATTGGGAAAGAAGACTGGTTCAAATCTTTGATGTACATCAAAATAATCTCGTGGTCACATAACGGTAGAACTTGACAGGCTTTGAAGTTGGCTGCGGCTCCTTTGTAATCTCCAAAGGATATGCATACAGCCTAGCGATTGCCGAGGTTTATTTCCTGAGCGTGCTTTCAGTTTTGCCCACGGCGGGAAAACTACGTCGCATGCGTTACTAAGATGGGACGAAAATGGCAGCTGATGGAAGCGCTTCGCGAAACGAAAGAATATGCAAGTTTTATATACATTTTATGCAGACTTTCCCTATTCAAGTAGTACACGGGTTTAATCTTTTGCTGTAACTCTCGTCGATTGAAAAAATGTTTCTTCTATCATATTTTTACACTGAACAATTGATATCAAGTAGAGATATAGCTTGACATGGTAGGTACTGTATATTAATAATAAATTTGATGTAGGCGTACAGGTAACATTTGTTTTACCATATGAGACCAGTAGAGGCATTTAGGTTACGTTTACTATTATTGGTAGGTAGAATACAAATCGATTTTGTTACTTGTAACGCCTAAATATATTGACATGTTTCTGAGTTTATGGTTTTTCTCATGTATATAAACTAGACATGCAAAAGTAGTGTCGACCTAATTCAAGGTAAAGTTTAAAACGTTTAACCGATTTTATTTGGAGGTCAAATTAACAAAAATAATACGCCTCACGATGTGTTGGAGTAAACATATAGAAAAATGCAGATTTTAAGAAAATCATTGCATCATGTATCAGATCGGTTGATGAAATATTTCTACGTGTTTGAAGAATTATACATACATTCTCTTTTCACTTTGGACCGCGTGCTTTTGCTCCACAGAAAACACGTTTTTGGCGTATGAATACATGGTTTATATGGATACAGCTGCAAACATTTTTTTGTAACAACTCACGAGAACTTACATATGAGAGATATCACATCATGAATGTTAAATAAATATCACTAAGGGAATAAAACTGCATTCGAAAAAAATAATACATACACAAATTCAAACATTACATGTAATCGTACGTATGGAGATTGCAAGTTCTACATATTATGTAGCTTGATTAATTATCACGCGATCCAAGTCTGAGTGTTGGTCATATCAACCATTTCTGTGTTAACCATGCAATCGATATTATTAGCTCCTTGCCAGGCCCTGACCTATATGTTTACAGAGATGTGTAATCATGTCTGAAGGGTATGCAAAACGAAAATTTATCTTAACAAGAATCATAATATAACAAAACTATTTTATGTGTGGCACATATCCGTAACAAAACTGCCTGGTTCAGACACGGCTGGGAATGTTAGGGTAACATTGAAATTGCTTAATATTTATAAAACGTACCAACAATATCAAAAGGGAAGCATGAAATACAAGAGTTTGAAGAAACAAACAACTTAAAAAGTTCCTTTAGTTGAAGTAACAACCTCGTTTTTGCAAACGAACTGTTTGACTTTATAAGTTGTCATTAGAACCATTAATATGCATTATGTTTCTATATCCAAGAATATAATGGAAATTAAGTCTTTCGTAATGCTACTTTGATTTATACTGTAATAGAAAACTGTCTTACGTAATACAATAATGAAAAACAAAATTATACATCTGACTTTATTGTCCTGTATACAATCTTTTATTGAACATTTTAACACCACAGAAATGCAACTAAATTTGAAACTCAATATGTTACAGTACTTAATTAGACATTTGAGAACTTTTGAATGAAAAAAAAAGATTCCTTCAATTATGCATTATGTAAATTACAATGTAATTGATTTGAAAGTTTTACAGTACTAAATCAGTCATTTGAGAAATTATTTAACAAAAATAAATGAGGAAATCATCCCGTAACATTTACTTTGATATGACCTAGATTTGCATGTCAGGTACATGTACATATCGCACAATAATTGAACAATATTTAATAATAAACCGTAGCAACACTAATATATATTTTACAGACATATATTGGTTACACTTCAGAAAATGTTTGATTCACGCATGATCATGACTGTATACAATGTAAAGACAAGAGATGAAAAACGAACAAATTACCTTTAACAAGAATCATAATAAAAAGAATAGTTTATGTGCATTAACTTACCTGGACTACAACTGCCTGTTTTATCTAACGCTGGAAATAAAAGAGTTAAATTGAAATCGCATTATATTTGTAAAAATTGCAAAAGCATATCAAAGGAAGTATTTAATGCAAATGTTTTAATAACCAAATGTCTTTAAAAGTTCTTTTCGTTAAAATATTTCTTTTTTTAGCTGTTTGACATGATAAAATATATATAACAGGAATATAGCAAATACATTTTTCGTAAGGCTACTTCGGTAAATATTGAATTAGACAATTGTCTTATACGCGTGTGAGTTAATGCTGCTCAAGCAGGTAGGTCTGCACTGGTTTGCATGTAGACTTATTATTATTTTTTTTTTAAGTTTGCGATGACTTTGTTGTGGTTGGATTGATGAGATAATATGATACAATATCAAACAATACCAGACAATGATTTACTTTTGGGAAATACAATTAGTTTCGAAGGAGTCATTAACTTTCATTTGGTCGGTCCAGCCGTGATCGGCCGTCGTAGCAACGATAGGCCTAACGATCAAAGTAACTGTACCATATTGAACTGTAGAAAAACGCACGAACTTGTAAGAATATCTTTAGACGTACAGCACGATCTACGGCATCTATGAAAGTTACCTACATACGAGGAAATACAGGAATAACGGTCGATCGGGACGTCCCGTGTGTGTGTAATATTTTTGTTACTGTTGCCATGAACACGGGAGAGTTCCAAACTTGTGAAAAGCATTAACATACATACGGTAAAATAGGCTACCGAACACCTTTCCGCTATATATGTGATTAAATCCGATACATCAATGGAAACTGCAATTAAACAAATGCACGGTGATGTGTTGGAGTAGTTTGAAAAATTCCAGTTTAGGGTGAAATGTTAAGTTTATATTTAATGAATATTGTGTCATATTCGGGAATCTGGTTGACTTTTTCATTATTTTTGCTGATCTAAATTGAGTTAAAAGTGCTCCAACATGAGGCCGTGATCAATTTTTAATTATTTACAAAAGTAAATCGAAATCGGGTTGTGTAATATACGGGAAAAGGGTGCACTGGGAGATTGTTCGAGTCATATTAATGCTTCTCCATTGAGGTCACGTGACTTGTTAAAAGGAACAGTAACTGCACGTGCGGTAAGCAGTGATGACTGGTCTTTAACAAGTTGGCATCACACTATCATCATTTCATTTTTATTATGAGCTAAATTGCAAACCGTTGCAGCTAACTTTAATACGTAAAATGTATTGTTTCGGAATTACATGATACTTCTACATAATTGCACTTTAT
Source organism: Mimachlamys varia (assembly GCA_947623455.1). Taxonomy (NCBI): domain Eukaryota; kingdom Metazoa; phylum Mollusca; class Bivalvia; order Pectinida; family Pectinidae; genus Mimachlamys; species Mimachlamys varia. The sequence goes on from OX392544.1 coordinate 27,579,067, forward strand.
TTAAATTAACCTGTATCCGTGTACCAAATAATTTATTTTATTGCCTTTGTGTCATTAACTGATTGCAATGCATCGATTTCGCCTAAAAGGTCCGATTTAATTCAAACACTTTGTTAGGATACTGACGTACGTTGGAATATCGTTATAAGGAAAAAGTCTCATTTTCAATGAACATCGAAATGTATACAAATGTGAGAACTCTACTGATTAGAAAAGAAGACTTAATGAAATATCAGATATCTTTCAAGGTAAATTTCAACATTAAAAGACCGGGTATTTTAGAATAAAAAGATTCACAAGCAGTGTCACCATCGCTGGTTAATATTTGTTTTTCTTATATAATTATATTTAATATAACTCATTTACGTATTCAAATATCAGTAACTAATTTTATCATTGTAATAATTGCATAGTCACTCATAATTGTTTAAAGACAAGCAGATGCAAACAGATCGTTTTTGTAGAAATGACGTAAATGACACGTTCATAATTGCAAAATGCTTGAATTTTTACAGCAATAAACCGTTGCAACACTTATAAATAATCTAACAGAGATATATTGGTTACAATTAAAACCAAATTATATTCACTCATTATCATAATAATGAAAATTGTTTTTTTTTTAAATTAGGTATAAGGGAAGAAAAGTGTTACCTGGTATTCTACTCCGCTTACACCAGCCAAGACCCATAGCTTTATACTTTGGAATCGCTGATCAGGATCAACTGTAAATATATATCTTAATATTAAAACATTTCGATAATATCAATTACATTTTACCTGGTTCCTTTTATATGTCCGAACCTGTAACACATGCGGTATCAACTAGAATAAAAACAAATTGGGCCGAATTTTATTTCAATGGCAGTTTACTCAAAACACTAAGACGGTAAAGTAAATAATAGTGATCTCTTCCTCCCTTAGCGAATCGAGGTCTGGCCACTTGAATCTCTTTCTCAAAAAGTTTCGCCTAATGCAAGGTTGTTCACATAATGCAAGTACTTAACCCTGCAATAAGGCACTGTACATGTAATTAACACGAAATTTCATTATTCCCTTTGCTTGTTCAAATAATTAGATACCCGATATTACATATTTTCACAGCACTTTTGCTCTTGGTTGTAAGATAGAGATCAATGTAAATTGCAAATAAGAAATGCTGCATAAATTTGCTCAACTACTCATGATCCGTAGTATTATTGTGGAGTATATTGTGGAGGACGGTTCTCCCGGTATATGTGGGTGTGAGTGTTGAATGCGTGTCTATTTTGGAGGCCGCGATAGGCTCGTGTAAGCCTTCTTGCGATAGTCTGGGTCTTTTGCCGATTTAAAGTGCTACAATACTGAAGTATACTGTCGAAGTCTCCTAGCAGAACACCCCACCCGGTCACATTATACTGATAACGGAGGAACCAGTCGTTCCACTCCCATAATGCTGAGCGTCAAGCAAGGAGTAATAGCTGTCTGTGTCTAGGCCTGGGGACAGAGCCCATAGTCTTCCTCCAAAGGGGCGAACGCTCAAATAAAGGCCAAGAGTGAGATTGTGTCAAGGGGAACATTAGAAAGTTGAAAGTTGTTTGGAAAGTTTGAAATTGGTTTCCATTTCCCTTTCAATAAAACCCTCCGGTGAGTGACAACACATGATTAGCGAATAATGCATCCTGAACAAGATGCTGTTAAACAATCGGTGTCTCCATGACTACGTATTTACCGTTTGACTGTTTGACATTTCAAAAACAGCTTTTATTTATAATATATGATAATTGGGACAGTATGGATGTTTGAAATGATTGATGCCGAGTGTACACTACTTGATATTGTTTTCAATATAATTTTGAAATAAACAAGTGTGACACATGTGTCCCACCTGTAAGTCAGTTCAACCTATTTGACATTATTTGAATTTTCCTGTAGGTGTATTCTAAATCAGCTGCTCGTCAAGCTCTTATCATTGTGATATATCAGGTGTGTTCGAGACCTCTCAAGGGCATAGAAATATGGTATTAATTAACACTGTAAGTAATCAAACCATGTAACTAATCACAATTTATCAGATGAAAAAAAAAAATCTTCTAGTCTGAAAACAAGCTTAATGAGCATGAAAAGTTAAAAAAAAACTCAATCAGCAATAATTATTTTTCATGGCTATTTTACACGTATGCTTATTATAAGATATCGGAAACATTTCCAGGGTATCGAGATTTTGTGAAAAAGTCAGTTGATGTCTGTTAATCTGATATTTAAAAAAATATGTTGAACTATTGCTCATTTATTGATTTCCTTTTTATTTGTTTCTGCCTGGGTGCTTCAATTCATTATATGATTTGAAATTTCTGCTCATCAAATAATAAATGTAAAATGTAGTAAATTAATAAAATAAAATATTTATTTATATGTATTTTATCGTGCAAACATTAAAATAACATTTTGTTTTACATGTAGTTTAGTCTCATTATGTCACTTCAGATGTAACAACAGACCAATGTCATCAGAAAGAACACAACAAAGAACCTGGTGGTTTTGAAATAGGGGTGCAACTGACATTTCAGTGCTTGATTAAAATGCAAGCAGAAATTAAAGTCTTAGGATACATATTTGTGAAGAAGATTATCTAGTGAAATGGTAGTGTGCCGTGATACACAGGTCTGCCATGGAATAATAATAATAGTTAATCTCATTTGAGTTGTGGCACGGTACATAATATAAACATTTTCGTAGTACACGATTTGAAATTATACAGAATTAGTTTAATTTTACTTCTAAATTCATAACTTAAAGGGGTTTTACGCACTTGACCCTTCTACTTCTACATTAGTTTAGAAATTTTGGATTCCTACCTTTTGGCCCCTAGCATCACTGAAGTCCAAGGAGGACGAAACAGTTGTATGATGCAGTTTAATTTTTTTTCGGCATACTGTATCTATTACTAAATTTAAGAGGTGCAGCATATGTGTCTGTTACGTCATATTTAAAGCATATGCCTAGAACTGAATAATTCCACTAGCTGAATCAATTTCAGATGCCCAGTAAAAGTAGATTTTATGTCTTGACAAGTGAACATTTTCATAACTTATTATGAAATTCTAATTTAGGTTAGTAGGATTATGTTAAATATGTCTGTTTGCTAGTAGCATGCTTTAAATGAAAAACCGCACAATATGATGTCCAAACTTAAACATTCAGAGCACAGTTCTGGCAATGAAAAGGTTATCTTGTCCAGACATAAAAGTAAATATATTATTTATTTTGGTTTTTTTTTGTGATTTCTTATCAAGATTCATAATATCTTAACTTCATTTCTTAATATGATAATTGTGACAGTATGGATGTTTATTTATTTGATTTGTGTTGCAGCAAGTGGACATATATTTATCGTTGTAGTCTGTATGTGACCAGGTGACAATTGTGTATCCAAAAAAATTGACAAATAAACCAGTATTACTTAGAGAAATTTTGTTCTATAAATGAACATCACTATGAACATTGTCTATACAGGTCACTGTGAAATCGTTTGACTGGGAAGTTTAACTTGTCAATATTTTAACAGTTGTTTTAACTAAATTCGTAAATGAATATAAGCTAAAACATATGTCATGAAAACGTACAAGTCCATTTCAAATGCATGTACCATGAAAATTTCTTTTGATAAATATTTGCAAAACATCGTGTTTATTCATAAAACATCAAAACAAATATCTCGGATGAAAATGCACTTGCAGAAACACAATTATGAAGAAAAATGCCATAAAATTGCAATTTTCTCCAGTTATATAGTTTTGGATGCAAATTTCCAACAGACAATCGGATAGAGCTTTACTTGTTTCATGTGTGTACCAAAAATCAGCTAATTCCATGTGGTGGAACGTTCTCATATCGCCGCCTGAATGTGGTTGTAATTTGAAAGAAAAGGGGAAATGAGTAACAACCTTGTCTCAAACCCTATTATATAGCATATTATATACAAAATTTTATATTGAATATCAGAGCGGATATTTTCATGACAGCTTTATGATATCAAACGACTAAACAAACAGTATCGATATAAAGATTAACACTGAGGACACCCTGATACATGATTACTGTTCTATCGCAAGTTGTCCTCTTCTGGATTTTCTGATCGTGTGACCGTGTACATTTAGCCGTTTCTTCTTGTCTTTGTCTATACGTTTACGGAATCATTGACTCGACGCTAGCTATTCTTGTCTCACTTTCCTTGTTTTATTGCCCCATGCGTTGCGGCTCTGTCAAGGTTGGGACCCTGAGTTGTCTCACTTTCTTTGTGCCTGCCGACCACGCCACATCGAATAGATAGATTCTCCATATGAAATACTTTATTTCGTTCTAAGTAATCAATCAATTCTGCGCTTCTTTGAGGTATTGAGTGTGATTTATTATATTGTCTTGTTATTTTGTGTAATTAGTTGTTCGTTATTTATCACACATTTTCGCCTAATTGTACCAAACTACTAAGTATTAGGTGTTTACAGCAATCATCGGTGGCTTGCTATTTTGTTACTGTATCGACGCTTCATAAACCAATCGTTATTGTTTCAAGATGGAGGGTAAATGTGTTGGGGAAGGCTGTCAACTATACTTCAAGAAACGTAGTGGTAATAAGAACAGAAGTGCACGCAATGTAAATAGTCCACTATATAAATTGCTCCTAGATACGCTGGTACAACAAGGATTGATGTCAGCAAAGGAACAAGCACTTATTTGCCAGAAGTGCTACATGAAGTTTCTTCGGAACAAAAATCAGCCTGAACCTGAACCCGAGCAGAACCAGGAAATAGAGGAAGAAGACGACTCCCCGTCCCATATCCTGCCGTTGCTGACCCTTCATGATCTTTTGAATGGATCATTTTCACACGAAAATACTGTCTTTGTCTTGTTACCTTTGCAATAAATGGAACAAAATCATCAGTCTTACCAAAACGTGCAAGACATCACCTGATCTATTCACACAATCTGTGGTGTCCCACCTCATCCTGCGTCTGCTCTATTCACCTTATTGGTAACGACTTAGATCCGTCTACAGAGGTTGTCCTTGATAGTAGAGGTTCCTTGGAATCTCAGTTACCATCAAAATCGTCCGAAATCATTAATGACCTCCTAAAGATGTCGCACGTCCTTTCACGAAACAGTCTGCGTTTGCAATAAGCTTTTCTTCTCTTGATGACTCGGCATGCATGGCCTTGTCCAAAGATAGGTTCCTCGAAATCAACTCGCACTGTTCCCCATATCTTTCATCTGGTATATATACGAAGACTACATACAAAGTGTACGATGCTCTATTACTGTTCTGGGTAAAACTGAAAACCGACATTTCCTGGAGTCAGTGTTCTTCTCTTTTTGGAATTTCCAAATCAAGTGTGTCAAAAACTCTCCACTCCATAGTACAGGCATTAGAAACATCGATAGTCCCACAATTTCTAGGTCCGGATCACTTGACAAGAGAACAGTTGCTCGGGCACAATACTGTCTTTTCAGAAACATTTTTTGGAGATAAAGCCACTGCCATATTAGATGGCTACTATATTTATATCCAGAAAAGCGCCAACCACACGTTCCAGAGAATGTCATACTGTGGCCAGAAGAAGAGAAACTATCTTAAATTCAGGAGCATCGCCTTACCAGATGGCTACATTCTGGACACAGTAGGACCATTCACTGGCAGCGAAAATGTACCACAATTAAAAAAAAAGTCATGGACAAGCTAGTTAGTTGACTACAACCAGATGCCAATTTTGTCGTTGACCGAGGTTTTAGATATGTCCTACCATTTCTCGAAGCCTCTGGCCTCAATACTAGCATGCCGTCATACCTGAAACCCGGTCAAAGTCAACATTCTGACGTCCAAGCAAATCGTGTCGGAACTGTCACCAAATCGAGGTGGATTGTGGAATCCTATCATGGTCGTCTGAAACACTTGACGTTCGTCATAACGCAGTTGGTGTCTAACAGCGTTATCAATGTCATCGAGGCTTTGCTTCGAACCGTCACAGCCTGTCTGAATGGTATTAGAGGACCGATCTACCAGAGATCTCCAGAGAGAGATGCCAAAGATAAGCTAATGGCTGAACTATGAGGGACCGTTTGACAACACCGAATGGTTTAGCTCAGAGAGTCAAGACAGATACGTATTTTTTTAGACGGGCAAGGTCCGAGATGTCAAGATGGATGCATCTTCCGTACTGTTTCCCCGTTTCGATCTCGATTACTTGAAATACAACGTTTGGATACGGTTCACCGTTTCACCCGATGCTGAGGTCCCAATAAAGGACTACTGCCAGTGCCCAGTTGGAGAGAGAACGATGGGAATGTGTGCGCACATCTCCAGTATATTGTACTACCTTGGGTATTACAGGGCGATGGAAAACCCTCGACCATTACAACCACAGGTGAAGAAATTCCGACAAAACTTGAAATAGTTTTCCATGCGGCAACAGAGTGCATATGTCGAAAGTATGTTTGGGGCTCGATATGAAAGATCCCCGTTACCATGCGACTAACCAAACCTAAGAATATAGGTATTATACAATCGCCGTAGCTATAAACATTACCGTATATGCGAAAACCAACCAAAATCATAAGGAACACGTTTTGTTTGTTGTTCTGTCTATTTGTTAGCCAATGTCTTCAACCACGGGGCTTGTGAAGTAGCCATCTTGGATTTTTTATGAAAAAGTGTTTCTCTCACTTTTTTCATATCTGTGCACATATTCTAAATACTTTCGTGTGTTTGTTAATTATCTAAAGAAAGTGGAAAATCGGCAATTCCACCATAAGCTTATTCAACCCAAGATTTGAAAATGTTCAACCACTTACATTTTGATGATTTTTCCTCTCATCAATAGCATATTACGTAGTGTTTAATGGGATTAAAATGGGTTTGCATCCAACGCCCATAAAAGGGTGTATTCTCTAAAAAAAACACAGTTTTTGTTTTGAGATTGTTTCTTCTATAAAACAGCCAAATGGCGCGATGGAAACATGAAGTTTTGTCACAATCATGCCATGAATGTATTCTTTACGGTGACTTTCATTTGATTAGATTTTCATTAATATTTTACATAACATGCACATTTTATCAACACTTAGACAGCTTCTGAAAGGTACAACTTTGAGGAGTCATAAAAAACAAACCAAGTGACCTAAATCTTTATACTTTATAGATTTGTGACCACAACGGCATGGGCAATGCACCACCAGCAGGAAATTTGAACCAGAGAAGGGGCTCTTTGTTGTGTGACAATACAGGAATTATTGACAAGACAACCAATTTGTCTCGTATAGGGTTTTACTGGTTTTTACAGTGTTATTTTTTTGCAGAAATCACATTCAATTACATTTAGTTATTTGAGTGTTGAGAATTTGGAATTTAAATAAAATGTGTATATAATAGCCATTTAATAAATGTTATATCATTTTTTCACAGTTAATATTGTTGAAATGTTTTAATAAATCAATTTAATGCATGTTACAATTGAGTTGATGTTACTTGTTGCATGTGTTGGAATAGATGATTCAGGTAGTTTATTGTCAATTAACATTTATTAATATTTGATGTTGATGTTTACAATTATGTGATGACGTATTCACAACCAACAGACCAACATTTCTCCTACTAAACAGATAAATAGGCACATCCATCTATTCGTAATCGTAGTCATTATCGTCCGTCGACGTCAAAATAAAGTTCCAATTCACTTGCAAGATCAGTAAGTCTGATGTGGTCCGTCGTATATACAATGGTCCTTTTTGTTGCAAATAATGCTTTAGAACTAGTAAATAAATTAATGGGCGCTGCCCTATTGGAATTTAACCGGAAGTAGGGTAACATGACATTTAAAAAAAGAGGCGTCTCTGACCTAAGATCCAGCTCCGGAATCGGTAACTCGAAAATATGCTATTGTTGTCACACTCTTTCGGTGAGATTATAAACACTGCTGTTTTCCAGTGTCCCAGATCTTGACATAGCGTCAGTTGTAAATCAGGAAGTTATTTGATACAGTCAAACCAGAATATTTATTAATATGAAGTTTTAGACAGATGTATAGAACAATTGATGTTTGTATTCAAGTTTTAGCGTTATGCACCTAAGAGAGATTTATAGTATGAAAATCAAAACGATCAACGTTTCATGACATACTATTGGTCAGCAGTTTTGGCAATATTGCTCGTTTTTTTTTGTATTAGCGAATATGACAACGAGCAATTTTAGGCGATCAAAGTCAATTAATGAAAATTACTTACATTATAGATATTATTGTCCTCCTGTCAAGCAAAATTAACCAGTGTTGAATATCCGTCCGGGTTTTCCTATTTGTGTAACGTAAAACGTTCTAAGTATAGATGATGTCAATGTGATACATAAGTATTTTGTAGCAGTGTAGAAAAGTCCTTGCCCTACAGTTTCCGGCATACTTCAGAGTCATTTATACTGCACAACGTCCCTTATAAGGAAGGTGTGTATATATATTTACAGTCCCATTATGAATATTTCTGCTCTATACCAACTGCAAACAACAAAAACTAGATTATAAACTATAGTTTACATGATTTTATTTTTGGGGAAATGCACGTGTATGACATTTTTCAATCATTGTTGCTACATCGAGAAATGTTAGAATGCCAAAATCTTGATTCTCTGCCCCTCGCAGTTTCAATATTATTTCAATCTGTTTTTAATCAAGTATCTACAAGTCGTTAACAAAAATACTAGTTTCCGCAATATTTTCTCTTTGGTAGAGTACAAAATAGACTACAACTTGAAGCTGTATAGCATATTTATCAAAATTAGAGAACATTACAAAAAATAGTAAACTGTAAAGAAAATGGTGATATAATGTCATCTCATTAATAAGAAAAACAAACTTAAAGGAAAAATGTCTATGTACATGTCTTAGATACCTGTAAAAAAGAACCAAACATTTACTGGAAATAATTTAACGATACGTTCCAAGTCAAGGTGAAACTAAGCCTGATCATATTATTCTTGGAGCATACTTTGTCAAAAACACGACAAAAGCTAAGAGGAAATATACTAAAGAAGATATTGTAAGGATGATTGAATTCCTGGTCGACAACATTTTTGTTGATTTCGGAGGAAAGATTTTCCAGCAGACTGTTGGCATTCCAACAAACCCAGCCTCGTATGATAACAAAAACAAGTCAACTAGAGGGGGGCACAGCTTGTTCCCATGGGAATATACCAACAGTCTGCTGGCAATTCTTTCCTCCGAACACAACAAGAATATTGTCGACCACGAATTCAATCATCCTTACTATATCTTCTTCTGAAGTCTTGGAAGACTACATATCTTTTATTGTCAATGAATAACATGTATTGATCAAGTTTAAACATTTTTAGTGAATGAAATTTGCTTAAAAAAAGCGTTGACTCCTGCAAAATAGACAAAGGTCGCCTGACATTTCATAAACAATATTGGCACCTCTGATAGCTGAATTACGCGGAATTTCTGGTCTCTGGTTACAAATGGGACAAAAATTAGCTCTTTAATTACCTTAGACGTTAAAAGAAGCAAGTATATAAAGTATTGCTAAATAAATGCATCTCCCTTACACGCCCCGGAACCAGTTAAGATACAATGTTTCATTCAAGGACTGAAACTCAATTTAGAAATTGAAATTTTCTGCATAACATCTGAGGCATCCATTGAAGAACTAAACAATCTTCTTTATGACATCTGAGACAAAACACAGTTTCGGTCTAACCTCCTGTTTATACATGAAATGTGTATGTGTTCCGAGGGACTAGCGACACTGTGAATAATTGGAGTCGTATCTTGTCAAAAAATATTCAACAATAAGCAAATCATTAAGTGACTTAGATATTCCCATGGTGTGAATTATAAGAATTGTTTAAGTGCAAGGGGCGTCACTCTGTATAAAATTGATTAACAGTAGCCAAACTAGAACTATTTTGATGATTTATCATAATACATGTACCAAATTTTAGTTCAATATGTGCATCTGTTGTATAGATAATTATTGAAAACCACATTTGTTGTTAAACTCCCAAACCCTGATGACCCAATGTAAGAATCATTAATTGTATTCTGAACGAATTTCTATCGAATTGTAAATCAGACAAAATAAAAAGGAAATTTGATAACTAAATGTTAAGAAGAAGGAGGTCTGAATATGACAAATTTAAAATTATTTATAACAGCACTTAAAGCGACATGCATAATAAGGCTATAAACAGAAGAGAATTGGGCATTAATTTTAGAAACTTTTTTTGATACATGTAAACAAATTTAAGCTTACTGTGGACTTGCAGAATTGAAATCATTTCAAAACATTGTAATAATCTCTTTAGGAAATATGTCACAGGAGCATGGTATAAAAATGTAAACTCTAGCAATATATACAATTCCAAAATCCGTGAAAATCTTTTATGGTTTAATAGTGAAATCAAAATTGAACAACATAGTTACTTTTACAAGTTCATGGTTCAAAAAGGGAGTGCAATTTGTTTACAACATTTTTAGAGAAGATGGATACTTTTACTGTTTAAACAATTTCAGGAAAAATTTAGTATTGAAACTATTCTTTTACTTATCAGGGCCAAAACAAATCTGTTTTTTTATTCGAAAAAACCAACAAGTGTTCAACTCAGAAAAAACTATTATTTTCCAAAATACACTTATCAATCTAAGGTTAATACTGTAAAATGAGAAAGGGATACATGGTATATCTCTGACATTAATTAAAATAGTGTAGAACATAAAGCCAAGAAAAAATGGAATTTAAACAATAGCATAGATGATAAAACATAGAATAAAATATACCATTGTCCTTTTAAGACCACAACTAACTCTAAACAACAGTGGCTACCATATAGCATTAACCACATAATCCTTACTACAAATACATTGTTATTCAAGTTTGGTAAATCACACAACAAATATTGCTCATTCTGTAAAATACACCCTAAAACAATAGAACATATACTGTGGGATTGTGGGAAAGTTGAAAGGTTAATTAATGAGCTTAAACTAATTATCATAGCTACAGTTATCGTAACGAACAACGCACCAAAAAGTGCGTGCGTGCATCGTGCATACATCGTGCACACATCGTTCGTCCATGGTGCGCACACACGCACGATTTGGTAAAATTGGTCGATAATATTACGCAATGAAATAAATATGGAACCCTCTTGTTGAAAAATTATGTGAACTCGTATCATATGTAATGGAATTATGTTAATTTTACAATATACATTAAACAGTATTACAGTGATTAGGTAACGCACAACGCACCAAAAAGTGCGTGCGTGCATCGTGCATACATCGTTCGTCCATGGTGCGCACAACTGGGCGATAAAAAGATCGTGCGTTTATGTGTGCGATTCTCATCGCACACAAGCACGATTTGGTACAATTGGTCGATAATATTACACAATGAAACAAATATGGAACTGGGCGATCTAAAGATCGTGCGTTTATGTGTCCGATTCTCATCGCACACACGCACAATTTGGTACAATTGGTCGATAATATTACACAATGAAACAAATATGAAACTGGGCGATCTAAAGATCGTGCGTTTATGTGTCCAATTCTCATCGCACACACGCACAATTTGGTACAATTGGTCGATAATATTACGCAATAAAACAAATATAGAACCCTCTTGTTGAATTGGAATTATGTTAATTTTACAATATATATTAAACAGTATTACAGTGATTAGGAGACAGTTAAGTGGGTTAAGCTCCAAGGTAACAGAATAGGTAAATAACATGTGCTTCCTCTCCTGTGCCTCGCGATCCGCTACGATAGCCATTACCGAGCGACCGTTATGAAAAACAAACTGGACTCCTATAATTAGTTATTTGAACCCCACGTCCCGTCCCCTCTCCTCCACACCACATTACCTATGTTTTCACACCTAAGCAAGTGTTGTTAGTTAGTGCCCCGGGCTAGAGACATCTACATATATGGTCTATGTACAGGTATAACTTGGTAACATGAGGCCCAAATGCCATGTATCGCTCACCCGGATACATTGGTATCTCGGTAATCATGGTAAAATATTTTCCAAAAAGATCCAATGGACAGGGACAGACCTGAAGACAAATCCTTGAGGCATATCTGTATAAATTAAAATTTGGTTAATGGGTGAGTTTTTCAACTGTTTTCAAGTTCAATTGAGAAACTGGGTCCCTAAGGGCTATGACCAGACCCTGACATCAATGCTAATATCATGATAACATTTGTCTCTTTATGCCAAGCAATTGTACAGTATTTGGTTAGGAAGTCTACAAGGGCATGGTAGATCTTGTGATCAAATCTATATCAGGATTGTGAACGTCTTTTAATGCCCAGTTATTGCATATGTAGCTTTGGGGTGGGGATCTAAACCTTTTAAAAGTTATGATTCAGAAATTGATTCTGCAAAGGCGGGACTCACCCCAGGACCAATCATAATATCATGACTGTGTTAGTCTCTTTATGCCAAGCAATGGTACATGTATACATTGTTATAGGGTAGGGATCACAACCAAAACCAAGTTAAACAAGCAGCGATTTAAAAGACTTTTCCTGTATTTCCCCTATTGAGCCTCCCGCCCCAGGGGGATCAGAAGCACCATTTAAACAAAACCTGTGCCCCTCCTGTAAAGGATGTTTCTGACCGAATTTGGTTCAAATTCATTCAGTACTTTATGACTAGTAGGCATTTAAAATACTTTTCCTCTATTTCCTTATTTGGCCCCGTCCCTCCGGCCCCAGGGGGGTCAGAGTCGCCATTTATACAAACCAACCAATTATTCAAAATGGAATCCCCGTCACCCAAGGATGTTTCTGGCCAAATTTAGTCAAATTCTGTTGTGTGGTTCAGGACTAGTAGGGATGTATGGGCGCAGACGGACGACCGACAACAGACGACGGACGACGGACGCCGCACCATGTCATAAGCTCACCGGCCCTTCTGGCCAGGTGAGCTAAAAACTAGAAATAATTACCTGAATGATAACTTGTCAATATGTGTTGAAAGTTTACATGTGTCTATTTCGTTTGTTTCCAAAACTACAAAAAGACTATTCCTAATTGTAAGAAATATATACATTGTAGATAGAAATATCAGATAATGTATGTAGTTAAAATATAGAAATATGCTTAAAACAACTAGTGCGAAACCGTATATTAGTGTTAAGCCATTTCTCATTTTACATCAACCACAATTGTCATCGCACAATGCTAGTTTATCGTGCGCCCACATGTGCATTAGAAATATTCCCCCTCGATCGCATCGTCTTTTTTAAAATGTCATCAAATAGATACCTGTATACTTGGAAAAACTTACATGACAAAACAATGATATTAAAATGGTAAAAAAGGGAACAACATGTCTAAAGGCGTGAAAGATGATGATTAATTGGAACAATTAATGAATTGTTTGAAACAATTAAGCTTCAATGCGATACTGTCATTTCTATAAGATTGTTAAATATATCTCTTTCAAATCGCCAAAGTGTAGGTCTAATTCTACGACATTTAATAGGGATTTCATGTTAGAAACATCAAAGTATTTGTTACAAACATATTCAAAGGCTGCACACTCTATCTGAATTGCTCTACTGTAGTATGTAAAACGATAATATCGTGTCATATACTCTTGTAGCTAGGTGCTTATAAAAACCTCGTTCCCATCATCCCGAGTTCTGCATGACCTATATATATATCGATGGTTGTAAAGAGGTCCAGATTTCAAAATAAGTATACTTGTGTATAACTATTAATAATAAAGACATTATTCCCAAATATTTACAATACAAAAAAATCAGAGATAATATATATAGCAGATTTAAGGCCATCCTCGATATCCAGGGGTTACGATCACCTTAGTTGATTTAAGTTTAAGTTTAAGATTTAAATATATTATCCAAATACTGTTCCTTAACTATAAATATTTACAGTCTACACTGACATTCACTCGGTAACCATTGCTCAACCATTATCACCGCATAACTGTAGTCAAACACGTGACAAATTTCTATGACGTCGACAACAATACATGCAATACATGTGGGCGGAGCTATGCAACAGTTTGAAACACAATTGTGTGACGTCACCAACAATATACGTGGGCGGAGCTTGTAAATTTCACATTAATTGAACCATTCCCACATTTATTAGTTTTTAAATGAAATCTGTGTACGAAGATTTGACTATAATGAACAAAATAGTTACGAACATTTCCCAGAAAGATACTGTAAATATAAGGATTAACTTTCTATTTTGTTTTGGTTATCGGGGGATAACTACAATGGAAAACGGGTAAATTATGTAGTTATCCCCCGATAACCTAAACGTAATAGAAAGTTAATCCTTAAATAAACTGCAAACGTACTTAATTTAGCGGTCATTTTAATTTAGCGAATTTAGCTCTGGAACCATTCCGCTAAAGAAGAATTGCACTAATTATAATTTGTTTGCATTACTTTCAAATATTGCGAGTGCGACAATTCATTATCTGCTTAAATTCGGTTATGCTCTAAAATATGAGTGCGCCAATATAAGGACGTTTACAGTATATAATAAACAACACATTAACACTTACTGAGTATACATATTATAAAACATACATAATTAGAAGACATCGTGATCAACTCACACTGTGTTTGCATATTTCCCCAGTTTAGTTATAGTGCACAAAATATCATTTGTTCTCGTTAAAATATTACTCCACAAATGACCAATATAACTTTCGAATATTCTTTGACGCTTAAGTGACGTCATGTACGTACATGTCGATCTGTAGTTTTATAAAAGCTTCTGAGTATGCGTTGCACTAGTTCCAATTGTATTTAAAGGTGCACTGTTAGTGATCGTTCCGCTCTGATATCCTCAAATCTTTATAACTCCTTTACTGACTCTCGTCCATTGGCTCGGTGAAGGACATTAGCTCAACACCGAGTGTTTTTAGTATGGGCTTAATTGGCGTTACAACGGCCGAACCATTTGACAAACAGCCGATACCAAGTCCCAAACACCGAAGGTCGTCACCCCTTTTGACAAACACACCGGAACCAGAGTCACCTAGATCGAAAAAACGCTGATTGGCCGTACAGCTACTGATCTCAAGCTGTCCTACCATTTCAAAACGTCTTTCTCTCAACCCAGTAGGTCCGGTTATTCCTAATGAAATCGGTTCTCTTACATGAAGAGGTGATATATACACTCCTTTTGTTGCATGTGTTATGGCCCCAAATTTGACTATTTCTTCATTCATTATCGCTTTGGAATCTGCTTGTTCAGCTGAATCAAATACAGGATATGTATCGAAGCCTGCAACAAAGAAAGAAAAACAAAATATGATACAAATATGTAATATCACTGATACAACATACTCATATCTGACTAATACAGAATTCTGCATTATATGTACAGAATTGAAAATCCACCTTTTAATTTCATGACACGTTTTTCACTTTACCGACTAGTGTCACACTGAAATATTCTATTATTCAAGTTGGTTCATAATAACACTTCCGAAATACTTTACATTCTGTTTGCAAACCAGACTGCATTTAAATGTCTCTCTAACTAAATAGATAATTAGTTTCCGCATGACCTATATTAAAGTACATTAAGAAAACGTGTAATTCATCATTCGGTTAAATTGTGTATCGCTTATGAATCATTGGTTGTAAAGAGGTCCAGATTTCAAAATAAGTATACTTGTGGATAACTATTAATAATTAAGATATTATTCCCAAAAATTTACAATACACAAAAATCACAGATGATATATATAACATATTTAAGGCCATCCTCGATACCCTGGGGTTACGATCACCTTAGTTGATCGTAACCCCTGGATATCGAGGATGATTTAAGACGTGAGATGGAATAATATTTCATCCAATTACTGTTTCTTAACTATAAATATTTACAGTCTACAATGACATTCACTCGATAACCATTGTTCAACACTGTTCATGATCACTGCATAACTGTAGTCAAACACGTGACAAATTTCTATGACGTCGACAACAATACATTTGGGCGGAGCTATGCAAATCCTACAGTTTGAAACACAATTGTGTGACGTCACCAACAATATACGTGGATCGAGCTTGCAAATTTCATGCTGTTACATTAATTGAACCATTCCCACGTTTATTAGTTTTGAAATGAAATCCGTGTCCGAAGATTTGACTATGATGAATAAAATAGTTACGAACATTTCCCAGAAAGATACTGTAAATATAAGGATTAACTTTCTATTTTATTTTGGTTATCGGGGGATAACTACAATGGAAAACGGGTAAATTATGTAGTTATCCCCCGATAACCTAAACGTAATAGAAAGTTAATCCTTAAATAAACTGCAAACGTACTTAATTTAGCGGTCATTTTAATTTAGCGAATTTAGCTCTGGAACCATTCCGCTAAATAAGAATTGCACTAATTATAATTTGTTTGCATTACTTTCAAATATTGCGAGTGCGACAATTCATTATCTGCTTAAATTCGGTTATGCTCTAAAATATGAGTGCGCCAATATAAGGACGTTTACAGTATATAATAAACAACACATTAACACTTACTGAGTATACATATTATAAAACATACAGCATTAGAAGACATCGTGAACCACTCACACTGTATTTGTATATTTCCCCATTTTAGTTATAGAGCACAAAATATCATTTGTTCTCGTTAAAATATTACTCCACAAATGACCAATATAACTTTCGAATATTCTTTGACGCTTAAGTGACGTCATGTACGTACATGTCGATCTGTAGTTTTATAAAAGCTTCTGAGTATGCGTTGCACTAGTTCCAATTGTATTTAAAGGTGCACTGTTAGTGATCGTTCCGCTCTGATATCCTCAAATCTTTATAACTCCTTTACTGACTCTCGTCCATTGGCTCGGTGAAGGACATTAGCTCAACACCGAGTGTTTTTAGTATGGGCTTAATTGGCGTTACAACGGCCGAACCATTTGACAAACAGCCGATACCAAGTCCCAAACACCGAAGGTCGTCACCCCTTTTGACAAACACACCGGAACCAGAGTCACCTAGATCGAAAAAACGCTGATTGGCCGTACAGCTACTGATCTCAAGCTGTCCTACCATTTCAAAACGTCTTTCTCTCAACCCAGTAGGTCCGGTTATTCCTAATGAAATCGGTTCTCTTACATGAAGAGGTGATATATACACTCCTTTTGTTGCATGTGTTATGGCCCCAAATTTGACTATTTCTTCATTCATTATCGCTTTGGAATCTGCTTGTTCAGCTGAATCAAATACAGGATATGTATCGAAGCCTGCAACAAAGAAAGAAAAACAAAATATGATACAAATATGTAATATCACTGATACAACATACTCATATCTGACTAATACAGAATTCTGCATTATATGTACAGAATTGAAAATCCACCTTTTAATTTCATGACACGTTTTTCACTTTACCGACTAGTGTCACACTGAAATATTCTATTATTCAAGTTGGTTCATAATAACACTTCCGAAATACTTTACATTCTGTTTGCAAACCAGACTGCATTTAAATGTCTCTCTAACTAAATAGATAATTAGTTTCCGCATGACCTATATTAAAGTACATTAAGAAAACGTGTAATTCATCATTCGGTTAAATTGTGTATCGCTTATGAATCATTGGACATACGTTATGTTAATGTTTATACGCAAACAATGTAAGTACTTAGCGTGTCGCTGGATTATAGGACCGACTGGTCCTTTTGTGAAGCTATGACTGAAGTAGCAATTTATATTATGAATCTGTACAACGGTGTTACGAAATGATATTTTTGATATGTAATTCGACCTTGGCTTTTTTGAAAATTATTAAAAATTAAGTTTTAAGAAATCAATTAACTTTGATTTGTATGAAACATCAGCGTAAAACAGATCATTTGTTGTGAATAAAATATATACTCGAGAAATGAATACCTATTTCACTGAGCTGCTTTGGTCTGAGAATAGCGAACTCTCCCCCTGACGGCATTCTGTCTTTCTGGACGGCCACTACTGCGGCATCTACGGTCACTCCATCCGTTGTCTCACCAAATGTTCCGCGATAGGTTTTACCGCACTTTGGATCATACGTGATATTTGGTGGGGGATTGGAGAAGGTGTCCACTGGAGGCTGGTTGACTTGCAGTTGGGTTGGGGTATTGATTTCGTCATAGCCATAACTATCTATTCCGTCCTTGACTCCATAAGCAACATGAGCGCATGTCAGAAATCCGTCGAGATCACCATCCTTTTTGCTGTGTATTTTCACAAAAGGACCAACTGTACCACATCTACTTCCTCTATCATCTTCAACGTCGCACTCGCAACCCATCTTCAGTTTTTGGTGGTAATGTGAGCTTGGAATAGCTGAGTACGTTCGTGGTGCAAATTCAAAGAATCCTTCACGCACATCTGTAAATACGGGCTTACCACCAACATACAGTCTTGAAGGAAACGTAGCTTCCGTTATAGGCCTAAATCCTTTTGAGCTACAGTATATAGCTACCAGAGCATTTTTTTCCCGCTTAAGATCTTTGCCTTTTTTCTTGGACCTTAAAGACGAGACTCCCAAGGCATTGATATTCGAATGCGAGTTCATGAGATACGTTCCAAGTACCTGAATTGCTTTCTCAGCACATGTCATTCCGGTGATGTTTGTGTCCAATGCTCTCATTTCCTCACTATTCGCTATTCGAATTGCCTCATCGTTGACCTGTTTAGGGTTTCTGAATAATACTTTCATCAGCGCAAACTGCTCCTCTCTCTCACGCACGACGTCTGATCCGTACGCCAAGAATACTAATTCCCCTGTGCCGTTGAATGTTGGCTCAATTCGATAGGAACCTCTTAATTTCTCTTTGCCCGCTAAACGTTGTGTTAGCTCTAAGGCAACAGCTTGTTTACACCGTTCGTTCATGGAATATCGTGTGAGGCACTTGCCGATCTCATTCTCATCTTTCACGGATGGTAAAAGTAAACTCAATATGTCTGGCTTGTTTAATTCACATGCTATTTGCAACAAAGATGGCTTGTCTGTGGAAGCATAAGTAGTTGGATATGTACTACACAGGTATGAATACATGTCGCTATTCCCAGAACGACAGGCCTTGTGAAACAAGGATTCCTCATGCGCATCTACAATCTTCGCTATGTACGCATTGCGGTCCTTTTCTCCTTTTCCAAAGACCAAATATTCTACAGCGCGATAGCAATCCAGGTTTCCAGATTCAGCAATGCGAAGAAGACATGGACCACTATCCTCTGTTAACAAAGAGGGATATTTTCCATGGATCGTCAAACATTTTTCTTTGTCTCCCGATTCACAAGCGTCGTACATGTCTTTTAATTTCCAGATTTTCGACGAAACTTGGTCATGCTGATATTGTATGAACTGAAATACCAAAGAATTTGTGATTACACTGAACATGTAAAATCAAATTGTTAATAGAGATAAAAGGAGGGCTAATTGGAAATAATGTTTAAGTTTGTTAAAACGTTGATTTATTGCAGACATCATCTTAAAAATATTCAAATGCTAGTACATTATGTTTAATTGGAAATAACATAACACAGTGTAGATAATCATTTAGTTTTAAACATTTATTTGATATATGAAATTAAAATTTTCAATTAGACAATTGAAATGTGTCTTACCTTTGGCGTTGTTGTTGTGTCTGGAAAAATAAAAGGCAAACAAGCTATCGACGTTTCATTCGATAACCATGCAAGTCCCACGTTTTAATTCGATACTGTTAAAATAATGGAATTTCAAAAGCAGAGACTGTTAAACTTGTTTTCTGCAAATGTCTTATCCAAAGGTATCCAGGTGCGTGATACATAAAATGCACCTTTTATTTAATTACAATCTTTTCAATTTAACAACAGATTGGAAGACACCAAATAAATGGTAACTAAATAGTCACTGTCATTGATAGAATATAAGACCTTTACAAATAAAAAAAATATAATATTTATGAATACGCTTGTTAATCACAATAAGTATGATATAAAGAATGTTGTATGTTCAGAATAGCACCCGAAGTAATGACATACCAGTGTTGTCGATAGGAATGGCCGGTCCATATAAGACTGAAAAAGAAATTGGATCAGCTTTATATACGTAAGCTATAATATATAATAAATATTAATATAATTCGAGGTTCTTTTATACCGCTTTATCACGACCTTATAGCTGACAATGCAAGTTAAAAAGCTTTCTTGTTGAGATTAAAAAAAAATACTGCAAAGTAATTTTTTTAGAAAAGATTCTAAGTTGCCCCCTCACATGTAACTCAGGAATAACAGACATTTCAATTTTTGCCTTGCTTGGAAACGAAAGTCGGCCTTCCTTGGTATAAAAGGCTACCGAATTGATCAAATAATGTCCTTTTTTTAGAACAACATGCCTATTTTACGAAGATAATTTTTCGCATTATCCTTTTTCTAGAACAACTTTTGTGAGCAAAAGAATATATCAATTACATTTTATTTGTGATTTGTAAGAAGTTATTTAACTGTTCAAAATCCCCAATTGACTGTTAATCTGTAGCTTAGTTGTATTTGTTATATGGATTTTTTTTAAATAGTAACACTTACGTCGTTCTTTCTTTACCTTCTCCTTCTCTCTTCCTTCAGAAAAGACAACATCAAGACAAATAAACACTTTGAATAAATATCATGTTCATAAAGTGGTATACTACCTTAGTAATATTAAAACATAAGGAAAACATTTCTTGACAATATATTACTGCGATATTAGGAATCAAATTTGTATTACATCATTACTAAAATGAATGTGTTCTAGGTTTTGTCATATTTATTTTTCATATTTTGATCTCCGCGCTGTTCCGTAAACTTGTAAAAAAGAATGAGAACAAGGAACTGCATTTTAATCAGATTGTGATCAGGGAATCATTTAGATCTGTGCGCCGTGTAGCCAGAATGTTGTTGTTTACATAAACGGAAACCACCTAATCGACCAGTCCTAAAAAAGGTATAGGGTTCAGAAAAATCGAGAAAAAGAAAGCTCGTTCAAATCATCATTTTAGCTGAGACAGATTTCGGTAAATTATAAGATATCAATATGGCATAATTCACTCAATAGGACATTGACATTATGTTTAAAGCTTTGATCGTTAAGATGCAAAATGAAAATTAAGCTCGGCACTGGAAACATATGAGCACGATGAATCAAAAGACGAATCAGGATCAGACCCTGGACCTTGATTGGTTTCAAAGTCACCAGATAGTAAAAGATATATCTACAAGGGCGAGTAAACACAACATGAGGAGAGAGAAAGTGCCAACACTCCGTGCCTCGACAGTTATATTACGCCTATTGTATATACGTAAGCTATAATATATAATAAATATTAATATAATTCAAGGTTCTTTTATACCGCTTTATCACGACCTTATAGCTGACAATGCAAGTTAAAAAGCTTTCTTGTTGAGATTAAAAAAAATACTGCAGGGATGTTACTATCAAGAAACGGAAAGTTAACGATCGGAAAATTGAAATAATCACGTTTATCGTACAGCTTAGTAGTATGCTGTCCATGTTGGTCGTAGTTTAAGTAGAGATCGAGGTAAGCAGCTGATGTAGAAGAGTCTGTTTTGTCCTTTATTTCAAGTTCAGAAGGGTATATACGATCGACGTGGTCAGCAAACTTCTTGTTGTTTTTAGACAACACATCGTGGATATATCTGAAAGTGAAATTAAAAGATTTGGCAAGGTCTTTGTTACCTGTCCTGATTAGCTCCTCCACAAATTCAGCCTCGTATGAAAACAAAAACGAGTCAGCTAAGAGTGGCGCACAGTTTGTTCCCATGGGAATGCCAACAGTCTGCTGGAAAATCTTTCCTCCGAACTCAACAAAAATGTTGTCGACCAGGAATTCAATTATCCGTACTATATCTTCTTCAGTATATTTCCTCTTAGCTTTTGTCGTGTTTTTGACAAAGTATGCTCCGAGATAGTTCACTACCATAAATTTGTATCGTCGTCCGCCTTTCTTAGAAAAGAAAGCTCTCATAACAAGAGATTGGAGACGTTCGTTCAATTTTGTATGAGGTATGGTAGTGTACAGGATGGAAAAATCAAATGTTTTGACCGAAAAGACGTTTTTTTAGGGAGGGGAGTTCAGAAGATCTTTCCAGTTTTTCAAAATCCACATCCCATTAATTCCACTCCTGGAGTACACAGTGTCACAATACGACTGAAGCCCTGATTTTATGGTACTAAGAATTGTAGTAAGAAGTTTTGCTGGTTGCTAAGACTCCAATACCACGGCTAATAATTTGTAAACCGCTTTGAGTCGACCTATAGGTTGTTGTAAGGCGGTTTATAAGAACCCCGATTTATGACTAGTATTAATAACCGAATTGATAAAATAATTTCTTTTTTTGAGAACAAGATTCCTGTTTAACGAAGATAATCTTCCGTATTATCCTCTTGTTGGTGAAAGGGTTAGTAAACACTTATTTAACAGTAACAGTAAGCATACGAATGTATCAATAACATCATATTTAGCGTTGACATATTAAACTACAATACTGCAATGATATGACTAGGGAAAAGGTTTTTTTTTCAATGTTCGATAATTTTCCCCGCCCTGGCCCCTGTTGTTTGGACCGGAATCCAAATTTTTATAGTTTGATACCAGCTTTCTCCCACATTGATGTATTGCGTATAACACTCAGATATATTAACATATTTATGAGTATATATATATTTTTTTTAATTTGCTTGCTATATCCATGACGTATATAAGTGAGGCCATCGGGTGTAGTGTTGGCCTAATTAAAGGTAAAGTTCAAAACGTGTAACAGATTTTATTTGGAGGTCAAATTAACAAAAATGATATTGCTCACGATATGTTGGAGTAAACGGATCAAAAATGCAAATTTTCATCATTGCATCATTTATATGATCGGTTGATAAGTCGTATCTACTAAGTTTTGAAGAATTACAGGAAAAGTAAATTAGACAAAACAAAACATACTCTAAATCGTTTGACAATAACACAGATGTTGATATAAAGACTAAACGCAAACAATTATAAAAGATGTAAACTTTAAACTGATTGAATAAAATCTGACACGATCAGAACAAGTAAATTAATATACAGGGCTATGATACTTACCATTTTCAGATTGAGGCAAACTTATTCTCAAATCTACAAATGCAAGCAATTAATGTAAACCGCTTTGAGTCGACCTATATGTTGTGGTAAGGCGGTTTATAAGAACCCCGATTTATGATTAGCATTAATAAACGAATTGATAACATAATTTCTCTTTTTGAGAACAAGATTCCTGTTTAACGAAGATAATCTTCCGTATTACCCTCTTGTAAGTAAAAGGGTTAGTAATCACACTTATTTTACAGTGACATTAAGCATACGAATGTATCAATAACATCATATTTAGCATTGACATATTAAACTACAATACTGCAATGATATGACTAGGGAAAAGTTTTTTTTCAATGTTCGATAATTTTCCCCGCCCTGGCCCCTGTTGTTTGGGCCGGAATCCAAATTTTTATAGTTTGATACCAGCTTTCTCCCACATTGATGTATTGCGTATAACACTCAGATATATTAACATATTTCTGAGTATATATATATATATTTTAATTTGCTTGCTATATTCATGACGTATATAAGTGAGGCCAGCGGGTGTAGTGTTGGCCTAATTAAAGGTAAAGTTCAAAACGTGTAACAGATTTTATTTGGAGGTCAAATTAACAAAAATGATATTGTTCACGATATGTTGGAGTAAACGGATCAAAAATGCAAATTTTCATCATTGCATCATTTATATGATCGGTTGATAAGTCGTATCTACTAAGTTTTGAAGAATTACAGGAAAAGTAAATTAGACAAAACAAAACATACTCTAAATCGTTTGACAATAACACAGATGTTGATATAAAGACTAAACGCAAACAATTATAAAAGATGTAAACTTTAAACTGATTGAATAAAATCTGACACGATCAGAACAAGTAAATTAATATACAGGGCTATGATACTTACCATTTTCAGATTGAGGCAAACTTATTCTCAAATCTACAAATGCAAGCAATTAATGTAAACCGCTTTGAGTCGACCTATATGTTGTGGTAAGGCGGTTTATAAGAACCCCGATTTATGATTAGCATTAATAAACGAATTGATAACATAATTTCTCTTTTTGAGAACAAGATTCCTGTTTAACGAAGATAATCTTCCGTATTACCCTCTTGTAAGTAAAAGGGTTAGTAATCACACTTATTTTACAGTGACATTAAGCATACGAATGTATCAATAACATCATATTTAGCATTGACATATTAAACTACAATACTGCAATGATATGACTAGGGAAAAGTTTTTTTTCAATGTTCGATAATTTTCCCCGCCCTGGCCCCTGTTGTTTGGGCCGGAATCCAAATTTTTATAGTTTGATACCAGCTTTCTCCCACATTGATGTATTGCGTATAACACTCAGATATATTAACATATTTCTGAGTATATATATATATATTTTAATTTGCTTGCTATATTCATGACGTATATAAGTGAGGCCAGCGGGTGTAGTGTTGGCCTAATTAAAGGTAAAGTTCAAAACGTGTAACAGATTTTATTTGGAGGTCAAATTAACAAAAATGATATTGTTCACGATATGTTGGAGTAAACGGATCAAAAATGCAAATTTTCATCATTGCATCAATTATATGATCGGTTAATAAGTCGTATCTACTAAGTTTTGAAGAATTACAGGAAAAGTAAATTAGACAAAACTAAACATACTCTAAATCGTTTGACAATAACACAGATGTTGATATAAAGACTAAACGCAAACAATTATAAAAGATGTAAACTTTAAACTGATTGAATAAAATCTGACATGATCAGAACAAGTAAATTAATATACAGGGCTATGATACTTACCATTTTCAGATGGAGGCAAACTTATACTCAAATCTACAAATGCAAGCAATTAATGTAAACCGCTTTGAATCGACCTATATGTTGTGGTAAGGCGGTTTATAAGAACCCCGATTTATGATTAGCAATAATAAACGAATTGATAACATAATTTCTCTTTTTGAGAACAAGATTCCTGTTTAACGAAGATAATCTTCCGTATTACCCTCTTGTAAGTAAAATGGTTAGTAATCACACTTATTTTACAGTGACATTAAGCGTACGATTGTATCAATAACATCATATTTAGCATTGACATATCAAACAACAATACTGCAACGATATGACTAGGGAAGAGTTTTTTTTTCAATGTTCGATAATTTTCCCCGCCCTGGCCCATGTTGTTTGGGCCGGAATCCAATTTTTTATAGTTTGATACCAGCTTTCTCCCACATTGATCTATTGCGAATAACACTCAGATATATTAACATATTTCTGAGTATATATATATATTTTTTAATTTGCTTGCTATATCCATGACGTATATAAGTGAGGCCAGCGGGTGTAGTGTTGGCCTAATTAAAGGTAAAGTTCAAAACGTGTAACAGATTTTATTTGGAGGTCAAATTAACAAAAATGATATTGTTCACGATATGTTGGAGTAAACGGATCAAAAATGCAAATTTTCATCATTGCATCATTTATATGATCGGTTGATAAGTCGTATCTACTAAGTTTTGAAGAATTACAGGAAAAGTAAATTAGACAAAACAAAACATACTCTAAATCGTTTGACAATAACACAGATGTTGAATATAAAGACTAAACGCAAACAATTATAAAAGATGTAAACTTTAAACTGATTGAATAAAATCTGACATGATCAGAACAAGTAAATTAATATACAGGGCTATGATATTTACCATCTTCAGATAGAGCCAACCTTATTCTCAAATCTACAAATGCAAGCAATTAATGTAAACCGCTTTGAGTCGACCTATATGTTGTGGTAAGGCGGTTTATAAGAACCCCGATTTATGATTAGTATTAATAGCCGAATTGATAAAATAATTTCTTTTTTTGAGAACAAGATTCCTGTTTAACGAAGATAATCTTCCGTATTACCCTCTTGTAAGTAAAATGGTTAGTAAGTAAACACACTTATTTTACAGTGACATTAAGCATACGATTGTATCAATAACATCATATTTAGCATTGGCATATCAAACTACAATACTGCAATATGACTAGGGAAAAGTTTTTTTTCAATGTTCGATAATTTTCCCCGCCCTGGCCCCTGTTGTTTGGGCCGGAATCCAAATTTTACAGTTTGATACCAGCTTTCTCCAACATTGATGTATTGCGTATAACACTCAGATAAATTAACATATTTCTGAGTATATATATATATATTTTTTAATTTGCTTGCTATATTCATGACGTATATAATTGAGGCCAGCGGGTGTAGTGTTGGCCTAATTAAAGGTAAAGTTCAAAACGTTTAACAGATTTTATTTGGAAGTCGAATTAACAAAAATAGTATTGCTCACGATTTGTTGGTGTAAACGGATCAAAAATGCAAATTCTAATAAATGCATCATGTTTAAGATCGGTTGATAAGATATATCTACTACGTTTTGAAGAATTACAGGTAAAGTAAATTGTAAATTAGACAAAACAAAACATACTCTAAATCGTTTGACAATTACATATATGTTGAATATAAAGATTAAACGCAAACAATTATAAAAGATGTAAACTTAAAACTGATTGAATAAAATCTGACATGATCAGAACCAGTAAATTAATATACAGGGTTATGATACTTACCATTTTCAGATGAATAATCATGCGAAACTACAAATGCAAGCAAACAATGTAAATCAGACAAAAAACATTAATCAAACAAAACATGTTAATCAGACAAAAAATGTTTCGTAAACTTATATATGGGCCCTCGATAGTCAACGAGGAAGTTCAAACAGTAAATACATGAACATTGGCTGGTTGTTAAGACCACATTACCCCTACTAATAATTTGTAAACCGTTTTGAGTCGACCTATATGTTGTGGTAAGGCGGTTTATGAGAACCTCGGATTATAATTTGTATCAATAACCGAATTGATAAAATAAAATTTTTCTTTTTGAGTACAAACTTCCTGTTTAACGAAGGTAATTTCCGTATTAACCTCTTGTTAGTAAAAGGGTTAGTAAACACATTCATTTTACAGTGACAGTAAGCAAACGAATGTATCAATTACATGACATTTAGCATTGCCATATTAAACTACCATACTACAACGATATGACTATGGAATTTTGATTTTAGTTTTCGATCATTTTCCCTGCCCTGGCCCCTGTTGTTTGGGCCGGAATCCAAATTTTACAGCTTGATACCAGCTTTCTCCAACATTGATGTATTACGTATAACACTCAGATATATTAACAAGTTTCTGAGTATATATATATATGTTTTTAATTTACTTACTTCATTCATGAATTGTATAAGTTAGGCAAGCGGGAGTAGTGTTGGCCTGATTAAAGGTAAAGTTCAAAACGTTTAAAGGATTTTATTTGGAGGTCAAATTAACAAAAAATAGTATGGCTCAAGATTTGTTGGAGTAAACGGATCAAAAAATGCAAATTTTAATCATTGCATCATGTATATGATCGGTTGAAAAGATATATCTACTACGTTTTGAAGAATTACAGGAAAAGTAAATTAGACACAAGAAATGCTACTCTAAATCGTTTGACAATTACATAGATGTTAAATATAAAAATTAAACGCAAACAATTATAAAAGATGTAAACTTTAAACTGATTGAATAAACTCTGACATGATCAGACCCGTTAATTAATATCCAGGGCTATGATACTTACTACTTTCAGGTGAATGACAACTTTGAGCCGAATCTACAAATGCAAGCAAACATTGTAAATCAGACAAAAAACATTAATCAGACAAACAAAACATGTTAATCAGACAGAAAGACGTTTATCAGACAAACAAAACATGTTAACCAGACAAAAAATGTTTCGTAAACTTATATATGGCCCCTCGATAGTAAACGAGGAAGTTAAAACAGTAAACACATGAACATTGGCTGGTTGCTAAGACCCCATTACCCCGACTAATAATTTGTAAACCGTTTTGAGTCCACCTATAGGTTGTGGTAAGGCGGTTTATGAGAACCTCGGATTATAATTTGTATAAATAACCGAATTGATAAAATAATATTTTTCATTTTGAGTACAAGATTCCTGTTTAATGAAGGTAGTTTCGCTATTAACCTCTTGTTAGTAAAAGGGTTAGTAAATACACTTATTTTATAGTGACAGTAAGCAAACGAATGTATCAATTACATGACATTTAGCATTGCCATATTAAACTACCATACTGCAACGATATGACTATGTAATTTTGATTTTAGTTTTCGATCATTTTCCCTGCCCTGGTCCCTGTTGTTTGGGCCGGAATGCAAATTTTACAGCTTGATACCAGCTTTCTCCAACATTGATGTATTACGTATAACACTCAGATATATTAACATATTTCTGAGTATATATATATATATTTTAATTTGCTTGCCATATTCATGACGTATATAAGTGAGGCCAGCGGGTGTAGTGTTTGCCTAATTAAAGGTAAAGTTCAAAACGTTTAGCGAATTTTATTTGGATTTCAAATTAGCAAAAATAATATGGATCACGATTTGTTGGAGTAAACGGATCAAAAATGCAAATTTTAATCATTGCATCATGTATATGATCGGTTGAAAAGACATATCTACTACGTTTTGAAGAATTACAGGAAAAGTAAATTAGACAAAAGAAAACATACTCTAAATCGTTTGACAATTACATAGATGTTAAATATAAAGATTAAACGCAAACAATTAGAGAAGATGTAAACTTTAAACTGATTGAACAAAATCTGACATGATCAGAACCAGTAAATTAATATCCAGGGCAATGATACTTACCAACTTCAGACAAAACTGCAAATGCAAGCAAACAATGTAAATCAGACAAAAATTGTTTCGTAAACTTAGATATATGGCCCCTCGATAGTAAACGAGGAAGTTAAAACAGTAAACACATGAACATTGGCTGGTTGCTAAGACCCCATTACCCCAGCTAATAATTTGTAAACAATTTTAAGTCGACCTATAGGTTGTGGTAAGGTGGTTTATAAGAATATCGATTTATAATTAGTAATAATAACCGAATCGATAAAATAATTTCTTTTTTTTTTAGAACAAGATGCCTATTTAACGAAGATAATCCTCCGTATCATCCGTTTGCTAGTACAACTTTTGTAAGCAAATGAATATATCAATTACATTACATTTAGCATTGCCATATTAAACTACCATACTGCAACGATATGACTAGGGAAAAGTTTTTTTTCCAATGTTCGATAATTTTCCCCACCCTGGTCCCCGTTGTTTGGGCCGGAATCTAAATTTTACAGTTTGGTACCAGCTTTCTCCAACATTGATGTACTACGTATAACACTCAGATATATTAACATATTTCGGAGTATATATATATATTTTCTTTAATTTGCTTGCTATAGATAAGACATATCTACTAAGTTTTGAAGAATTACAGGAAAAGTAAATTAGACAAAAACATACTCTAAATCGTTTGACAATAACATAGATGTTGATATAAAGACTAAACGCAAACAATTATAAAAGATGTAAACTTTAAACTGATTGAATAAACTCTGACATGATCAGTCCCGTAAATTAATATACAGGGCTATGATACTTACTATGTGCATGTGAAGAACATCTTGGAGGCGAACCTACAAATGCAAGCAAACATTGTAAATCAGACAAAAAACATTAATCAGACAAACAAAACATGTAAATCAGACAGAAAGACGTTTATCAGACAAACAAAACATGTTAATCAGACAAAAATATTTCGTAAACTTATATATGGCCCCTCGATAGTAAACGAGGAAGTTAAAACAGTAAACACATGAGCATTGGCTGGTTGCTAAGACCCCATTACCCCGACTAATAATTTGTAAACCGTTTTGAGTCCACCTATAGGTTGTGGTAAGGCGGTTTATGAGAACCTCGGATTATAATTTGTATAAATAACCGAATTGATAAAATAATATTTTTCATTTTGAGTACAAGATTCCTGTTTAATGAAGGTAGTTTCGCTATTAACCTCTTGTTAGTAAAATGGTTAGTAAACACACTTATTGAACAGTGACAGTAAGCATACGAATGTATCAATTACATCATATTTAGCATTGACATATTAAACTACCATACTGCAACGATATGACTATGGAATTTTGTTTTTAGTTTTCGATCATTTTCCATGCCCTGGCCCCTGTTGTTTGGGCCGGAATCCAAATTTTACAGCTTGATACCAGCTTTCTCCAACATTGATGTATTACGTATAACACTCAGATGTATTAACATATTTCTGAGTATGTATATATATATTTTAATTTGCTTGCTATATTCATGACGTATATAAGTGAGGCCAGCGGGTGTAGTGTTTGCCTAATTAAAGGTAAAGTTCAAAACGTTTAACGAATTTTATTTGGTTTTAAATTAACAAAAATAATATGGATCACGATTTGTTGTGTAAACGTATCAAAAATGCAAATTTTAATCATTGCATCATGTATATGATCGGTTGATAAGATATATCTACTACGTTTTGAAGAATTACAGGAAAAGAAAATTAGACAAAACAAAACATGCTCTAAATCGTTTGACAATTACATAGATGTTAAATATAAAGATTAAACGCAGACAGTTAGAGAAGATGTAAACTTAAAACTGATTGAACAAAATCTGACATGATCAGTCCCGTAAATTAATATACAGGGCTATGATACTTACTATGTCCAGGTGAAGGACATCTTGAATTCGAATCTACAAATGCAAGCAAACATTGTAAATCAGACAAAAAACATTAATCAGACAAACAAAACATATTAATCAGACAAAAAATGTATCGTAAACTTAGATATAGGCCCCTCGATAGTAAACGAGAAAGTTAAAACAATAAACACATGAACATTGGCTGGTTGCTAAGACCCCATTACCCCGACTAATAATTTGTAAACCGCTTTGAGTCGACCTATAGGTTGTGGTAAGGCGGTTTATAAGAACCTCGATTTATAATTAGTAATAATAACCTATTTATTTTTTTTTTGGGGGGGGGGGGGACAAGATACCTATTTAACGAAGATAATCTTCCGTATTATCCTTTTGCTAGTACAAATTTTGTAAGCAATGGATTTATCAATTACATCACACAAAACATTCGTAAGTCAAATTTCCATACTGCGACGAAATGTATACATTTACCATTTACACTTAAAGTTATTTGCATAATTCCATTAAAATTGTTTCCGAAGGAAATATACACTTCTAACATGTTTCGTACTATCATCACAGTAACCATAGACTTAAAGATTACGTAACACACATGTGCTTAAAATCGTTCAGCGGAAAAAGACTTAATATAAATACAATTAAGGAACACTTACTCAATTTCAGTAATATTTTTACATAAGGAAAGATACCCAGTTCTAACATTGTGTGTTATAGTATCTTTACTTGGTTATTTATGGGTCCAAGCCCGGCTATTTCGGTTTAGTATAGATATATCAAATAAATATTACTGTACAGTTAACAAAATAAACCTCGCCATTGTGTCGCTCCGTGAATGTGACGTCTGTATCGGTAATGAACAAGCTAGGCCCAAGAGTGTAAGTGGTCACCTGAGTAATGCTATAGGTATTTTAAAGCTCAATTTTAATGATGAAATAAATATGTAAGCAATTTGAAATACACCATTCATCATGTCATTGAAGGGTAAGAATTCCAAAACTATTGAAACTAATAGTGTTACTATAAAATGTTCAGAATATATCCGGAAGTGTTAATGTTTTATACAAATCTAGATTAACCTTGACCCCACCCTTTCGCCAAGATTGTAGTAGCTCTGACTATGGAGAAGATTTTTTTTTCAATTTTGGATCATTTTCCCCGCCCTAGCCTCTGTTGTTTGGCCCGGAAATCATAGCTATATATATTTTATTTTGCTTGCTATATTCATGAAGTATATAATTTAGGCATGTGTAGGAGTAAACGGATCACAAATGCAGGTTTTAAGAAAACCATTGCAACATATATATGATCGTTGATGAGATATATCTTCTACGTTTTTAAGAATTTTTCATTCGATTTTCTTTTTTCGTCTTTCTTTCTCTCTTTTAACATTATCCTTTTAAAAAATGGAAACATTCTTTTGTCATATAAAAGTAATTGTAATAAAGATAATCATCTATGTTCAGTGAAGCAGTCGAAGTGATTTCTTACGGACATAGGTCTCTGCATCAAGGTCTAGACGATCCAAAACAAAACGGCATGAAACAGATTTATATGTTATGTAAGATTTTAAAAAGAAAAACACAGATAAGGTTATTAGTAGACCGAACGTAATTGCATGTTACCACATATGAAATTGAAATGCATGCAATAGTTGAATTAAATATCCTAAATAACCTTGACCCCCCTTGCCGAGATTGCAGTGCCTCTGACTATAGGAAAGATTTTTGTTTTCAATTTTGGATCATTTTCCCCGCCCTAGCCTCTGTTGTTTGGCCCGGAAATCAAATTTTACAGCTTGGTACCAGCTTTCTCCCACATTTGATGTATTACGTATAACACTCAGACTTATTAGAATGTTTCTGAGTATATATATATATTTTTTAATTTGCTTGCTGTATTCCTATATCCATGACGTATATAAGTGAGGCCAGCGGGTGTAGTGTTGGCCTAATTAAAGGTAAAGTTCAAAACGTGTAACAGATTTTATTTGGAGGTCAAATTAACAAAAATGATATTGTTCACGATTTGTTGGAGTAAACGGATCAAAAATGCAAATTTTCATCATTGCATCATTTATATGATCGGTTGATAAGTCGTATCTACTAAGTTTTGAAGAATTACAGGAAAAGTAAATTAGACAAAACAAAACATACTCTAAATCGTTTGACAATAACACAGATGTTGAATATAAAGACTAAACGCAAACAATTATAAAAGATGTAAACTTTAAACTGATTGAATAAAATCTGACATGATCAGAACAAGTAAATTAATATACAGGGCTATGATATTTACCATCTTCAGATAGAGCCAACCTTATTCTCAAATCTACAAATGCAAGCAATTAATGTAAACCGCTTTGAGTCGACCTATATGTTGTGGTAAGGCGGTTTATAAGAACCCCGATTTATGATTAGTATTAATAGCCGAATTGATAAAATAATTTCTTTTTTTGAGAACAAGATTCCTGTTTAACGAAGATAATCTTCCGTATTACCCTCTTGTAAGTAAAATGGTTAGTAAGTAAACACACTTATTTTACAGTGACATTAAGCATACGATTGTATCAATAACATCATATTTAGCATTGGCATATCAAACTACAATACTGCAATATGACTAGGGAAAAGTTTTTTTTCAATGTTCGATAATTTTCCCCGCCCTGGCCCCTGTTGTTTGGGCCGGAATCCAAATTTTACAGTTTGATACCAGCTTTCTCCAACATTGATGTATTGCGTATAACACACAGATAAATTAACATATTTCTGAGTATATATATATATATTTTTTAATTTGCTTGCTATATTCATGACGTATATAATTGAGGCCAGCGGGTGTAGTGTTGGCCTAATTAAAGGTAAAGTTCAAAACGTTTAACAGATTTTATTTGGAAGTCGAATTAACAAAAATAGTATTGCTCACGATTTGTTGGTGTAAACGGATCAAAAATGCAAATTCTAATAAATGCATCATGTTTAAGATCGGTTGATAAGATATATCTACTACGTTTTGAAGAATTACAGGTAAAGTAAATTGTAAATTAGACAAAACAAAACATACTCTAAATCGTTTGACAATTACATATATGTTGAATATAAAGATTAAACGCAAACAATTATAAAAGATGTAAACTTAAAACTGATTGAATAAAATCTGACATGATCAGAACCAGTAAATTAATATACAGGGTTATGATACTTACCATTTTCAGATGAATAATCATGCGAAACTACAAATGCAAGCAAACAATGTAAATCAGACAAAAAACATTAATCAAACAAAACATGTTAATCAGACAAAAAATGTTTCGTAAACTTATATATGGGCCCTCGATAGTCAACGAGGAAGTTCAAACAGTAAATACATGAACATTGGCTGGTTGTTAAGACCACATTACCCCTACTAATAATTTGTAAACCGTTTTGAGTCGACCTATATGTTGTGGTAAGGCGGTTTATGAGAACCTCGGATTATAATTTGTATCAATAACCGAATTGATAAAATAAAATTTTTCTTTTTGAGTACAAACTTCCTGTTTAACGAAGGTAATTTCCGTATTAACCTCTTGTTAGTAAAAGGGTTAGTAAACACATTCATTTTACAGTGACAGTAAGCAAACGAATGTATCAATTACATGACATTTAGCATTGCCATATTAAACTACCATACTACAACGATATGACTATGGAATTTTGATTTTAGTTTTCGATCATTTTCCCTGCCCTGGCCCCTGTTGTTTGGGCCGGAATCCAAATTTTACAGCTTGATACCAGCTTTCTCCAACATTGATGTATTACGTATAACACTCAGATATATTAACAAGTTTCTGAGTATATATATATATGTTTTTAATTTACTTACTTCATTCATGAATTGTATAAGTTAGGCAAGCGGGAGTAGTGTTGGCCTGATTAAAGGTAAAGTTCAAAACGTTTAAAGGATTTTATTTGGAGGTCAAATTAACAAAAAATAGTATGGCTCAAGATTTGTTGGAGTAAACGGATCAAAAAATGCAAATTTTAATCATTGCATCATGTATATGATCGGTTGAAAAGATATATCTACTACGTTTTGAAGAATTACAGGAAAAGTAAATTAGACACAAGAAATGCTACTCTAAATCGTTTGACAATTACATAGATGTTAAATATAAAAATTAAACGCAAACAATTATAAAAGATGTAAACTTTAAACTGATTGAATAAACTCTGACATGATCAGACCCGTTAATTAATATCCAGGGCTATGATACTTACTACTTTCAGGTGAATGACAACTTTGAGCCGAATCTACAAATGCAAGCAAACATTGTAAATCAGACAAAAAACATTAATCAGACAAACAAAACATGTTAATCAGACAGAAAGACGTTTATCAGACAAACAAAACATGTTAACCAGACAAAAAATGTTTCGTAAACTTATATATGGCCCCTCGATAGTAAACGAGGAAGTTAAAACAGTAAACACATGAACATTGGCTGGTTGCTAAGACCCCATTACCCCGACTAATAATTTGTAAACCGTTTTGAGTCCACCTATAGGTTGTGGTAAGGCGGTTTATGAGAACCTCGGATTATAATTTGTATAAATAACCGAATTGATAAAATAATATTTTTCATTTTGAGTACAAGATTCCTGTTTAATGAAGGTAGTTTCGCTATTAACCTCTTGTTAGTAAAAGGGTTAGTAAATACACTTATTTTATAGTGACAGTAAGCAAACGAATGTATCAATTACATGACATTTAGCATTGCCATATTAAACTACCATACTGCAACGATATGACTATGTAATTTTGATTTTAGTTTTCGATCATTTTCCCTGCCCTGGTCCCTGTTGTTTGGGCCGGAATGCAAATTTTACAGCTTGATACCAGCTTTCTCCAACATTGATGTATTACGTATAACACTCAGATATATTAACATATTTCTGAGTATATATATATATATTTTAATTTGCTTGCCATATTCATGACGTATATAAGTGAGGCCAGCGGGTGTAGTGTTTGCCTAATTAAAGGTAAAGTTCAAAACGTTTAGCGAATTTTATTTGGATTTCAAATTAGCAAAAATAATATGGATCACGATTTGTTGGAGTAAACGGATCAAAAATGCAAATTTTAATCATTGCATCATGTATATGATCGGTTGAAAAGACATATCTACTACGTTTTGAAGAATTACAGGAAAAGTAAATTAGACAAAAGAAAACATACTCTAAATCGTTTGACAATTACATAGATGTTAAATATAAAGATTAAACGCAAACAATTAGAGAAGATGTAAACTTTAAACTGATTGAACAAAATCTGACATGATCAGAACCAGTAAATTAATATCCAGGGCAATGATACTTACCAACTTCAGACAAAACTGCAAATGCAAGCAAACAATGTAAATCAGACAAAAATTGTTTCGTAAACTTAGATATATGGCCCCTCGATAGTAAACGAGGAAGTTAAAACAGTAAACACATGAACATTGGCTGGTTGCTAAGACCCCATTACCCCAGCTAATAATTTGTAAACAATTTTAAGTCGACCTATAGGTTGTGGTAAGGTGGTTTATAAGAATATCGATTTATAATTAGTAATAATAACCGAATCGATAAAATAATTTCTTTTTTTTTTAGAACAAGATGCCTATTTAACGAAGATAATCCTCCGTATCATCCGTTTGCTAGTACAACTTTTGTAAGCAAATGAATATATCAATTACATTACATTTAGCATTGCCATATTAAACTACCATACTGCAACGATATGACTAGGGAAAAGTTTTTTTTCCAATGTTCGATAATTTTCCCCACCCTGGTCCCCGTTGTTTGGGCCGGAATCTAAATTTTACAGTTTGGTACCAGCTTTCTCCAACATTGATGTACTACGTATAACACTCAGATATATTAACATATTTCGGAGTATATATATATATTTTCTTTAATTTGCTTGCTATAGATAAGACATATCTACTAAGTTTTGAAGAATTACAGGAAAAGTAAATTAGACAAAAACATACTCTAAATCGTTTGACAATAACATAGATGTTGATATAAAGACTAAACGCAAACAATTATAAAAGATGTAAACTTTAAACTGATTGAATAAACTCTGACATGATCAGTCCCGTAAATTAATATACAGGGCTATGATACTTACTATGTGCATGTGAAGAACATCTTGGAGGCGAACCTACAAATGCAAGCAAACATTGTAAATCAGACAAAAAACATTAATCAGACAAACAAAACATGTAAATCAGACAGAAAGACGTTTATCAGACAAACAAAACATGTTAATCAGACAAAAATATTTCGTAAACTTATATATGGCCCCTCGATAGTAAACGAGGAAGTTAAAACAGTAAACACATGAGCATTGGCTGGTTGCTAAGACCCCATTACCCCGACTAATAATTTGTAAACCGTTTTGAGTCCACCTATAGGTTGTGGTAAGGCGGTTTATGAGAACCTCGGATTATAATTTGTATAAATAACCGAATTGATAAAATAATATTTTTCATTTTGAGTACAAGATTCCTGTTTAATGAAGGTAGTTTCGCTATTAACCTCTTGTTAGTAAAATGGTTAGTAAACACACTTATTGAACAGTGACAGTAAGCATACGAATGTATCAATTACATCATATTTAGCATTGACATATTAAACTACCATACTGCAACGATATGACTATGGAATTTTGTTTTTAGTTTTCGATCATTTTCCATGCCCTGGCCCCTGTTGTTTGGGCCGGAATCCAAATTTTACAGCTTGATACCAGCTTTCTCCAACATTGATGTATTACGTATAACACTCAGATGTATTAACATATTTCTGAGTATGTATATATATATTTTAATTTGCTTGCTATATTCATGACGTATATAAGTGAGGCCAGCGGGTGTAGTGTTTGCCTAATTAAAGGTAAAGTTCAAAACGTTTAACGAATTTTATTTGGTTTTAAATTAACAAAAATAATATGGATCACGATTTGTTGTGTAAACGTATCAAAAATGCAAATTTTAATCATTGCATCATGTATATGATCGGTTGATAAGATATATCTACTACGTTTTGAAGAATTACAGGAAAAGAAAATTAGACAAAACAAAACATGCTCTAAATCGTTTGACAATTACATAGATGTTAAATATAAAGATTAAACGCAGACAGTTAGAGAAGATGTAAACTTAAAACTGATTGAACAAAATCTGACATGATCAGTCCCGTAAATTAATATACAGGGCTATGATACTTACTATGTCCAGGTGAAGGACATCTTGAATTCGAATCTACAAATGCAAGCAAACATTGTAAATCAGACAAAAAACATTAATCAGACAAACAAAACATATTAATCAGACAAAAAATGTATCGTAAACTTAGATATAGGCCCCTCGATAGTAAACGAGAAAGTTAAAACAATAAACACATGAACATTGGCTGGTTGCTAAGACCCCATTACCCCGACTAATAATTTGTAAACCGCTTTGAGTCGACCTATAGGTTGTGGTAAGGCGGTTTATAAGAACCTCGATTTATAATTAGTAATAATAACCTATTTATTTTTTTTTTGGGGGGGGGGGGGGGACAAGATACCTATTTAACGAAGATAATCTTCCGTATTATCCTTTTGCTAGTACAAATTTTGTAAGCAATGGATTTATCAATTACATCACACAAAACATTCGTAAGTCAAATTTCCATACTGCGACGAAATGTATACATTTACCATTTACACTTAAAGTTATTTGCATAATTCCATTAAAATTGTTTCCGAAGGAAATATACACTTCTAACATGTTTCGTACTATCATCACAGTAACCATAGACTTAAAGATTACGTAACACACATGTGCTTAAAATCGTTCAGCGGAAAAAGACTTAATATAAATACAATTAAGGAACACTTACTCAATTTCAGTAATATTTTTACATAAGGAAAGATACCCAGTTCTAACATTGTGTGTTATAGTATCTTTACTTGGTTATTTATGGGTCCAAGCCCGGCTATTTCGGTTTAGTATAGATATATCAAATAAATATTACTGTACAGTTAACAAAATAAACCTCGCCATTGTGTCGCTCCGTGAATGTGACGTCTGTATCGGTAATGAACAAGCTAGGCCCAAGAGTGTAAGTGGTCACCTGAGTAATGCTATAGGTATTTTAAAGCTCAATTTTAATGATGAAATAAATATGTAAGCAATTTGAAATACACCATTCATCATGTCATTGAAGGGTAAGAATTCCAAAACTATTGAAACTAATAGTGTTACTATAAAATGTTCAGAATATATCCGGAAGTGTTAATGTTTTATACAAATCTAGATTAACCTTGACCCCACCCTTTCGCCAAGATTGTAGTAGCTCTGACTATGGAGAAGATTTTTTTTTCAATTTTGGATCATTTTCCCCGCCCTAGCCTCTGTTGTTTGGCCCGGAAATCATAGCTATATATATTTTATTTTGCTTGCTATATTCATGAAGTATATAATTTAGGCATGTGTAGGAGTAAACGGATCACAAATGCAGGTTTTAAGAAAACCATTGCAACATATATATGATCGTTGATGAGATATATCTTCTACGTTTTTAAGAATTTTTCATTCGATTTTCTTTTTTCGTCTTTCTTTCTCTCTTTTAACATTATCCTTTTAAAAAATGGAAACATTCTTTTGTCATATAAAAGTAATTGTAATAAAGATAATCATCTATGTTCAGTGAAGCAGTCGAAGTGATTTCTTACGGACATAGGTCTCTGCATCAAGGTCTAGACGATCCAAAACAAAACGGCATGAAACAGATTTATATGTTATGTAAGATTTTAAAAAGAAAAACACAGATAAGGTTATTAGTAGACCGAACGTAATTGCATGTTACCACATATGAAATTGAAATGCATGCAATAGTTGAATTAAATATCCTAAATAACCTTGACCCCCCTTGCCGAGATTGCAGTGCCTCTGACTATAGGAAAGATTTTTGTTTTCAATTTTGGATCATTTTCCCCGCCCTAGCCTCTGTTGTTTGGCCCGGAAATCAAATTTTACAGCTTGGTACCAGCTTTCTCCCACATTTGATGTATTACGTATAACACTCAGACTTATTAGAATGTTTCTGAGTATATATATATATTTTTTAATTTGCTTGCTGTATTCCTATATTCCTGAAGTATATAAGTTAGGCAAGCGCGAGTAGTGTTGGTCTAATTAAAGGTAAAGTTCAAAACGTTTAACGAAT
Organism: Mimachlamys varia; assembly: GCA_947623455.1. Classification (NCBI taxonomy): domain Eukaryota; kingdom Metazoa; phylum Mollusca; class Bivalvia; order Pectinida; family Pectinidae; genus Mimachlamys; species Mimachlamys varia. The sequence continues at coordinate 27,619,134 of OX392544.1, forward strand.
CTTATTTGGATTTTAAATTAACAAAAAAATATGGATCACGATTTGTTGGAGTAAACGGATCAAAAATGCAAATTTTAATCATTGCATCATGTATATGATCGGTTGAAAAGACATATCTACTACGTTTTGAAGAATTGTTTATGATACAAGAACACATATTTCTCAATATGACAAAAAAGGCGAAAATAAAACTTGTCCTGTCTTTATTTACTTACATCTTTCAAATTCAAAGTGAAGTAAGATTATTTGTCAGCAGCCGACACCTATCATGGAAATCTCATTATCTAGAGTAAGTCTTATAATAACGAAAAAAATCTGCGACATATAAACACCAAAGGTTAAAGAAGCAGGGAGGTTAATATCAAGAAGGAATTGGTTTGAACTTGTTTTATGAGCTTAACAGCTAGAGTCATTAAAGTACGGCCTCCCAGATCGTGTGATGTGAGTGTCGGTGTGCGTCGATTGCGTGTGCATTTGGGAGGCCGCGGTATGTTCATGAAGCGTCCTTGCTATATTCCGGATCGTTTATCATTTTAGAGTGTTACCACACTGGATAATATTGCCCCAAGCAGATCATCTCATCCGGTCTAATGATACTAACGACGTATGAACAATTCGTTCCACAATCCTCTCATCTATCGCATAGCCGAGTAGTAATCGGACCATGTTTGTAATTGTTGGAGTAAAGATCGATTTAAGAAGATTGTACACTTACATCGTTCAGCTAAAGTTAGAGTTTTTTACCAAATCGGAAATTGCAGATGGAGAATATATCCAGTGGTTATTGAACCGTCCTTAATATCCTACCTGCAAGCATCCTATTTCAAACCGTTGTAGTTTTTGTTAGGAAACACAAACTTAAAACTAGATAATATATTCGTTGGACGATAAACAATATCAAATTTAATACAATCAGAAATAGACATTTAGTATTACCTACCTGGAAGGTGATTCAGGCTTGTATTCAAGAAATTGCGATGAACTGAAGCTGTAAATTGAAAAAAAGCTTTTCTTCAATTTAAATTCAATATTGCTATCTTTTGATGACCTAGTCAGTCAAGAATTTGAAATGCACAGCATTATTTATCAGTCAAGACTTATTCAAAGGCAGGTGACAAAGTGAAAACTTAGATGATAATGTTAGCACGTTAATGGAAATCATAAATGAGGAGGATTGGTCAATTCTGACGGTAAATATTGACAAAAAGGTGTACTAATCGATACATTAGTATGAGCTTAAACGAATTGGTCTGGTTTTACCGATATTTTAGCTTTTATTCCTCCATCTACATTGCGCATGTGTGAATATGTGTATCATATAATTTGAATTTTTGTATAGATGTCTTATTAACAAATTCAATTATAAAATCATTAGAATTTGATTCATATAGGTGAAGGCCTAACATTCGTTATATTTACCGGCCAGTTTTTACCAGAGTACTTACCGTAAATATCTGCAAAATCTAGACATTTGGAAAACAAAAATCTTATGTCAGAGTAGTTACGTATTTACATTTAGGACTAAAACACCCCATTCCCAGGGCATAAATAGTTTAGGCAATTTGACCTCTTTGAACCCCTCGCCACAGTCCAGGGCCAATTAGCAAATTTCACCCCCTCCCGAGGGGATGATTTTGTTAGCCACTTTGACACTTTTGAACCCCACCCCGAAGTCTTGCGGGTGCGCCAAGTTAAAATTCTAACAATATCATACTGTCAGCTTTACGTATATTTCCAAACAAGTTTGAATTTTTTTCAAGTAAAACTAGAAACTTGTTTAATTGATTCATGGGGATATGGATGTTTCTATTACAATTTCATTTTATATTCATATTACATCTTTCCATTTGCCTTATCTATATTCGTAAAAAACACACGAAAACGAGCCGTAACGTAATGTGTACAGGCTATTTGTAACTGTAAAAGACGTGCTACAGAGCGAGGACATTGTCGGAATGAAACCGGTTTTGCAACTATTGGTGTTTTTATACCCAAGGGTGTCTATACACGTTTCCAAGCAAGGGTAAATAACAAATGTATTAATTGAAAGCTTTTAACTTACACTGTCTCCTTCAAAATCGTTTGATAATAATCCGAAGAGATTCAATGCGAAATTCAAATATCCCCAAAAAATTTTAATCTAGCTGTTTATATGACATTAAAAACAATATCAAACCAATCCAAACGCATCTTGAATTCTTAAAATGACAATTATTCTACTATTTTCTGCCGCAGCAGGTAGAAATTATCTGAAGAAGTTATGCACCTGCAGCAACATGACCATAAAGACGATGGATAAGCGTATTAACGATATAATAAGGACACACTCCTTTCATGTATTAATCTGTCGAAGAAAATGTACTTATAACATTGAGCCATATGCGGAGATATAGTTATACTTTACCTCTGTTAAACAGTACAAGTAAACAGAATAGCTGTTTTAAATATACATCTATTTGGTAAATACTGGAAAAAACATAAAAGCATATGGAATGATATAATGTGTAATATATACACGGATTAAATAAAATTTAAAATGAGTCAGAACTAGCTTACTTATAGTAATGACTATGATATAATCTGTATAGTATGGTGTTATTTGTAAGAAAAAGAAAAAAAGTTTTTCAGAAAATATTATTACATAACACATTGGTCCAACTGGAAACAAGAAATGTAGGTCAGACAAAGCGGAAAAAAGTACTGAAAAATGACACTTAAAATTGTTTGATAAGTATCCAATGAGATTAAACGCGAAATTCAAATAGGGAAAAGTAACAAACACTACATAAAAAACTTGTCAACGTCACTCAAACAAAATGAAACTTTACTGTTGATAGGACGTTAACAACAAAAATCCATCCATCCTCTAAAGTAATTATTGTAATAATGTCTGCCACAGCAACTAGAAATTATATGATGGAATTATGCACCAGAGGCAACAAGATCATAATACGACGGTTTAGCATATAAACCATATGAAAACGTTACATTCTTTCTTCTTGTTATAATCTGTCGAAGACAACTTATCGTTATCTACATGTAAATCGGATCCATATCAGATTCTCGTTTGTTTTGCTCTGGTAAAAGCACAAGAGACTAAGACCAGGTGTTCGGAAGAGTAAGCGTCTTCGGCTTCATCGACGACACCCGCCATGTAAATCTTTTTCACATTCAATGTAAGCACCTTTAAAATGAAGAAGAACTAGCAAACTAATATTATTGACTCATTCAAATGTAGTAATGTATTTAGGATGGGGAAAAAACGTTAACATTGAACAGATGCTACAATGAGGAAAACTTTGGTGATTTATTTTAGTTTATTTCCGAGAAAGCAATAACATAAATGTGATCCATTTGATTTACACAAACCATTCCGAACAGTTTGGAAATTTAAGCAAGTAAACTTAACGATATGGTTGTTATACAATTTTCATTGATGTTGTATAAAAAGAAAAAATGTAAACAGTAACCGAAGGTTTAAATTTAGACTTATTGAACAAAATCTGATATGATTAGAACCAGTAAATTCATATTGAGGGCTCAGATATAAACATAATCTTCATCGTAACATTATTTTATTTAGGTTGGAATGAAATTATACTTACTCGGTACTGAACGGTAATCCCAATCTACAAACGCAAACAAGAAACAAATAAGAGGCCTAGAGGGCTTGTATCGCTTACCTGGAAACATTGGTATCTAGATAATCATGGACGAATATTTCCCGGAAAGATTCTATTGACAGGGAGATAACCACAGATCAATCCCTGAAGCATATCTATATAAAGTAAAGATTGGGTAACAGGTGGGTATCTCAACTGTTTTCAAGTTCAACTGAGAAACAAGGTCCCTAGGGCTAAGGCCAGACCCTAACATCAATGTGAATATCATGACTGAGTTCATCTCTTCATGCCAAGCGATTGTATATTTTTTGGGTGAGGATCACAATCATTTAAAAGTTATGACATAGGAATAAAGTCTGCAAAGGCGTTGTATACTCCGAGACCAATAATAACAACACGGTTGTGATTGTATCTTTATACTTAGCAATTATGTATATAGATTTTGGTTGGGGATCTCAGCTATAAAACAGTTATGACACAGAAGTTTGGCGTGGCTCACTCCGGAACCAATAATGATATTAGGATTGTGTTGTCTCTTTATGCAAAGCAACGATTTATATTGTTAAAGGATTGGTTACTTTAGGTTTTTAATTAAAGGCCCAATATACGTAACTTTCGGCAAAACTTGAAGAGAAAATCAAGCCTTATTATATTCATAGATTTAGTTAAGATTAGCTGATATTAGCAATATTCAAGATGAATTCTTATGCGGTTACCGGTACAGCAGTAGTTAAAACTCGGTAAACACGCGTCCATTTTGAACCGTCTTCTACCTTCGGTTTGTTGTTGAAGTGGGCCCCACCTGAATTATTTTCAGTTCTTTGGATTTTTCTGTCTAGAGTTTCTTGTTTCATGTTTATTTAGGGGACTTTTTGTCAGAATTGTTCAGAACCACGAAAAAAATCCTGAAGTTTATTGGGCCTTTAAATGAAAAAAATGTAACAAAGTATTTTTAGCTGTAAGAATAGAAAGAATGCATGTATACATACCGCCACATGCAAGAAGAGACAAGAAAGGTAAATTAGTCAAATAAAGATACCTTAGTTTTTTTGAGAATTACCCAAAATCTGAGAAAGCAATAAACTAGATTTGATTCATTTACTTTAAACAATATATTCCAAACAGCTGGACATTTTAAGCAAGTATACTTTACGATATGTTTTTAAACAATTGTTATAGATGTGAAATATAAAGATAAAAACGTAAACGAGTATAGACGGTGTAAACTTTAGACGGATTGAACAAATATGATATGATCAGAACCAGAAAATCATTATTGAGGGTTATGATTTAAACATAATAGAGAAGTATATTTGCAGTTCCTTTAAGCAACCTAATCTTAATAGTTACCTATATTTCATTTAAATAAAAAACAGTAAGAACTACGGCTAAGTATCCACTTTTTATAACGAACTGAGAAAGCCGCAGGCCGAGCGGAGATTATCCGCATCCCGAACGGAGGACGCATGCGAGCCTAACGGAGTTATCTATTTGGCCTTAATCTACTACAACGGCAGGTTCCCGAATGGAGCGAGGTTATCGATTGCTTCCCGAACGGAGCGAGGTGTTGGCCGCTATCTACCGATTAGCTGATCACTTGGCGGTAGCGGCGGATCAAACGTTCGAACTGTTCAGCTATTTTTACGGAACGGGACTAGCGGTATACGTAGCCAATCAAACCTATAGCTATGACAAAGAAAATACATTTTAAGTTCGTATATATATGATAATATCTAACAGTAAAAAATACCCGGTATCACGGACTTGGTAAATAATCTAATTCCGTGCCTTTATCTTGCTTATTCTTTAAAGATAAAATGGATTTGATTGCAATACAGCAATGGACTGTGAATGTTGATGGTGTCCAGTCGATATACAGTTTGCCAGAAGATTCAGACAGTAGGTTTAATCAAAACAAAGTAGGCGATTGAATAAGGTAACACAGACTCTTAGCTGGTTTCATAAAATCAAATAGTATTGTTATTGATTCACAGTAATGTACTCTGATATGTTTATAAGAAATGCTGGTTATTTTCCCTTCACGCTACCTGAAGGGTCAGTTACTCTGCAGCGAAAAATTATCTATGCTGTCGTTGAACACTTGTATTTCGTAACTAGTTTCTGTCCCGAATTTTTAATATTTAAGGAATGAAGTTTTGTTTTCAACATAATATTATTTATATTATGCTTTATTTTATTTTATTTTTTCATGTTTTTACCTGGGAGTGAAATCGGAGAGAGAACGGCCGTTTGCGCGGGAAAGTCACACAGCTCGTGACACGGTCTTAGAAACAGTCACATCAAGAACCGAAACAAAATGTAGTTTAATCTACAACAGTTATTCTGTGAGATTTTTGGAGTGAATTTTACGTTTTTAACTTTAAGAGGACCGATACAATATTGAATGTCTCTACATGTTACATGAATGGTGCTTATTTAAAAAAAAACGCGAGTAGAAGAACAATTACGATGGCTTGACGGCGGATAGCTCATACGATAGGGTAACTTCCGGTACTGAAACTTTGATTTGTTAACATGACAGTATTCGTTGTCATTGTATTTTCAAGGGATTTTTTTAAAAAATTTGATCTTTTCTTTAATATTATTATAATATTACTATCCCATTCATTATTATTAATACACCGATATTAACAAATCATTTTGGAATTTTAATTGTTTCAAGCATGCTCAATATTGTATATCAAACTATTTTTTTTTAAATCAATAAGAAAACTATACCGATCTTGGTCAGTGTCCGTCTAACACTGAGTTACACCATGTATTTATCTGAGTCCGTGGTTACACAAATAAGTCAATACTCACAACTTGTTTGGCCAAAAATAACGTTTCATTGAGAAAAAGTCTCTATCTTCATACAACTGTGTGAAGAAGTATTCAAGTTAGTGAAAGGTGAAAATATTGAGACTGTTTACTTCACATTAAATTCTAATCGACAATTAATGATCATTTTGCCTAGACTATCTGTCGTTTCTCTTAATCGAGTTTTTATTAATATGCTAGTGGAGTTTGACAGGTAGTTTAAAGGGGATAACATATCCTTACCATCCACTACTATGTCACGAATGCCCTTGGCTATTCCAGCGACATACTGTATACAACGTTATACGTCTCTGGCTATTCTATAGGGCTCCTAATACCTGGTGACCAGGAGCCAATGAGTGTACTGAGTGTGCCCCCGGGCGTGCCGTGACAGTCAGGGGATTAGACACTAATTAGCTAACTGGGTAATGAGTTACGTTTTTCCTGTATTATAGTTTTGATCTGACCTTGAATCTAAATTGAATTTGAATTGACACAAAGCACATTTTATACACATTTTGATAACACAAATTGCGTTTATTTTTTTATCGTCAAAACGGATTTTTTATGACTGAACACGATCGTTGGCGCGAACCCTTTTACGATATAATGCCCGCTAAAATAACAACTCTATTAACTATAAACACACGAGGAATCGATTACTAAGAAAATCTGAATTCATTTGTGGTAATCATTAATTTTCAAAATGCTTATTGATAAAGGAAGTGACAATCACGATGTATAAAGTTTGAATATGTTCATAAAGGCGGATAACAAACAATCATTATAGCAAAGATGTATATAATATACGTCTCTGATTATTGCAGAATAGAAGTCTATTTCAGTATTTATATAGATTATACAAGCTTTACCGAACATACTCTTACAGTGTACTTGAATGATGAACGTATCAGCTGAAGGTAGCTAAACTAAACACTAATGCAAGAAACGCTGTTCGGCATTAGTTAAAACTAATTAGTTCGAATATTCCGGAATTTACAAATTTTCATTTCAGTTCAATCAGCTATTATAAATAAGTATCGCCTTTAAATACACTTGCACAAAACAGTTTCGAAGTTTGTGTGTATTAAGTAGAAATCTGGGTGAATAAGTGTGAAAGACAAGTTCAGGAGTTGGCATAAAATGAGGCAACAGAATCGCAGAGCCACTGGACTCTTTTTGTTTCTCACATTGCCTGCATTCTGAACCATTCCACATATAAAATAAGTCGATATACGCAATATATGTATGCCAATTTTGATTTATCTTGACCAAACAATCTTGAAACTTGAACTTGTCCAAGACATGTTAATCCTCTACATGTGTGTGAAGTTGGTGAAAGTCCATGAAGAAACAAAGCCACTACAGTGCTGACAATCATTGTCTAAAAAAAGCAACAGTGACCTTGACTCGACAACCCTGAAACTTGATCTTGCAACTTGTCAAAGATATTTTAACTCTGTATGTATAAGATTGTGTGGTTTGATGAAAGTCCATTAGTAAAGGAAACCATTCGAGTGCTGACAATTATTTTCTAAAAATAGCCACAGTGAACTTGACCTTGACCTGATAACCCTAAAACTGGAACTCATCAATGATATTTGGATTTTGTATTAGTATGTGTAGTTTGATGAAATCAATGAAGCAATGAAGCCACTAGAGTGCTGACAATGAATTTCAAAAAATAGCAACCTTGACCTTACAACCCTTAAGATATATATTTGATTTTGTGCAAGTACTGTACAATTGAAATACTTCTTGGTGTGAAATTTTTTGCTTATATCGCTGCCAATATATTTTCCCAGATGTACACTTGTACATTGTATCCACACGCAAAATTATTTGATACCATTCAATTTCTACAGTGGATAGTATATGTCACATTGCTTAACAGAAGACTGACAGCACAAACATTTCCACACTGCTAACAGTTTTGAGGCTGACTAAGCGAACAAGAGCACCGCGAGCGGAGGCATGATTTGCCTGGCGTACCATATCGGAAGTATAATGGTATGTAAACACAAAAAAAGTTCTGACATTTTCTACAAAATGCCCCAAATTGCATCAGATACAAAGTTCCAAAGGGCCATAACTCTAGTAAATATTGTCAAATCAAACTGTCAATCAGGAAAACACAACTTTATGTCATGATGATTAAGCTTAGCAAGTTTGAAAGGAGAAGATCTCCTGACAAACAACAATTTTCAACAGAAATGCATTTTCTACACATAAATGCCTAAATTTTGCAATTGCAACTTTGCAATGCTGTTACGCAAAAAGTTAGAATAACTTGACAAAACCTGTTACATATGTTAAATATCATAGCTTTTTGAAGTACCATACCATTTTAGAGGAATTGAAGAAAACACAAATAAGTTCTGACAATTTGTACATAATGCCCAAAATTGCATCAGATACGAAATTCCAAATAGCCATAACTCTTGTAAACATTGTCAAATCAAACTGTTTTTATACATTTAGGTGTCCTCTATAGTATAATATGTTATTGTGACCCTTTTCTTTGTATACAAGGGAGGTAATTCAATCTTATTATCTCCCTTTCCACACAAAATGCAATATTCACAAAGAATAAATTGAATTATCAGTCGTAAAGTATTTATTTTTTCGGAATCTGCAAATAATACAAGAAGACTTCCTTTCATATAAACCTTGAAATATGGCACAGACCTACGTTATAACATTTTCAAATATAATATGCAGGTATATAGTTTATTAATTTACTCAAAATTATGTAATATTTACACTGAAACTCAATATATAAACAATAACAGCACAAATGCTTTTCATTTGAGTACGAAAGCAAAATCTCTTCTGACGTAACTCCTGGTCTATTGATGACATCATTGCATTAACATTGTCCAATGAGAGTCTTTTAAGCTTGCTTTGCTTCGGATATCATGGAGAATATCCCTGGATCAAGTTTATCTGAATTGCATATAGTTTACCTTCATTGAGATGAATTTTTGTTTTTAAGAAAATGTAGACTTCATAACACTGCTGTTATTCATAATCCAGTCCCTGTGTACCCCATGTGATTTAGTTACACTTCCAGGAGAAAGCAAGGCATTTTCATTCACCTGAGAAAACATACAGTTTCCAAATTTTCACAAATATACATATCCAAAATTGACAATAGACAGCTATACGAGTACTTAGCAAATGTATATTGACCCAAGATTTGTTTGTAGAACACTAAACTTTAATCTTCATAAAGATCTTGACCCTTACCTAAAGAGAAGTAATGACCTTGACATTTCTCTTGACAAAATATGAAGTGTTTATCTTGTAAAATTAAGACTTATTTTATCAGAAAATTATAAATGAAATTTTGGCTCAGGTCATGATCAGTCAGTATAAAAATAAATCATACAACAAATTTAAGATATACATTATACAGAGACAACTTTTTTGAGATATTGCACTAAACTGAGGGTATTTATGAAGCCAACACTTACCTTGTTCAGCCAACTGTATCCTTCATTCCTTTGCATCCCAGCAGAAGATGCTCTTGTTTCCAAAGACTTGGTCCAATCATAAAACCTGTAGAAAGTCATAATGCTATATATAGATTTGCAAAAAAATTATGAATTTCCCTTTTCTCCTTTTTGATACAAAATATGAAAAATTATGTGGTATTGATCAAAAATAGGCAAAATTATCAAATACCCTTACCCTACCACTTGACATTGACTAAACTGGCTGCTGTGTAATTAGAATTCCTGTCATATATATGGCCAAGTTCTAAGAACTTATACCTATATTACTTCTAATACAAACCGACAATTGTTTAAACAACAGACTAATAGTTTCGGTCCTAGTGACTTTGGGTTTAGACAGCTGGTTTAACTGTATATAGCTGAATTTAAAAACAAATGTTTTTCACACAGTTTCATGGTAATAAGAGTAAACTAAGAGTGAATGTACTGGTACAAGTAAGTTTTATAATTACGCAAAATGATCTATATACAATTTTGACTAACTCTACAAACCTGTCCAATTAACATTGCATTAATGTTTTGAAACTGTCGCGGACCTTCCCAGATGATACTGGCACACACTTCAGCTTTTTGTTCTCAAGTCAAAGTCCACAATCTTTCAAGTATTGACACCAATAAGACCTGAAATTTAAACAATATAAGTTATCTCCCTTTATTTTGTTAACTCCATGACTCCAACAACTAAAACTATCCCTTATATATTATCAGTCACAGGGACATGTTACAATAAAAATGTATTTATAAAATGTTAAGGAGTATTCATAAACACAGTCTCCCCTTCATTTTATAATTGTAAACATTTTATGCTCATCTGCGATACAATTCAACTTTAAGAAAATAAATGTATTGAAGCCAAAAATTGAATATCTCGCATATTGACTTAAACTTTTATTGTAACTCATCCCTCTGCTTGCACAATATATTGCAGAACAGATATATATAGTTGGAACACTTCAGACTTAAAACTGCAGGCCTGAGTTGGGTCAGACTAAGCTTGTTCTAATAATAGAACAGCACCAGCCTAGGCAGACAAAGCCACGACATATTCAGACTCTATATTCAAGGAATAAATAAGTAACTTGCATAGAAATTGTTGTCAATTAAATGAACCGTGATGTATTGGAGAAGTTACAAAATATTCTTGATAACATACATATAAAAGCAAATTTTCTAGTGAATTGGTGTCAAATAGATTACTTTGGGACTTGATCGACTGTTCCTTTGATTATTGCTTCAGGCGTTATATTTGCGAGTTAAACATGCTCCAACATCTTGCCGTGCATTAAGTTTCATAATCTACAAAACACAATCGAAATATGGCAGTATACTGCGCGGTAAAAGGGTGGGCTATGAGAAAATTTCTGACTCGTGTATTTTTAAATATAATAAATTTATCGTGTATTTAATGTCACATGACCCTTCAAAGGAACAGTAATTATAAGTCTGTGTTCTGCGTTATAGGTTGGTCTTTAACATCCATGCATCGGGACAACATGTACATAGCAGAGATTGGACCTGCTAAACACAACGTGTTAAATAACTAGGCCTACATTGTATATATAGAGTCAAACCTAAAGGACATTTCATTTTTAAACAAAATGCAAAGTCATCACGTAGAGTGACCATGGTTAAAATAAAATCATCTGAAACTCATTTAATGCTATTGGTTCAATAAAAAAAACTTATTAACATTAACAAATAATGCTGGACCTAGAAATATTTTGACCACAATTACGGTAATTGATTATGTAACAGTTAGGCCTATTCAACTTCCAGTCGACTCAAAAAAATATGTGCAGGTCATTTACAAAGACAGCGAAATATAATGGTCAAATGAATTAAATGCATTTTTTTTCCGATACCTGAATATATAGTGTTAACTCGTTCCTCTTATATATGAACCACAACAACTACATGTACACAGTTTTGTTCATTTGTGTATTTAAACTTGGAACAATTGGAAGATTTAATTTCAATTTGTCACAGGAAAAATTCTCATATCATTATTATATAGGAAGAATACGATAGAAAATATGGGATGAATAACTGCTGTTGAAATGAAGATTCGTGTCAGAATACGCTCTATTCCAAACCTGATTAAATTTAAATGTAGCTCTCATAAGATTTTTTGTGCAAACTGCCTAGTTAGGCTAATATACCGTACATATCACAGGGACCTGAGAATTTGTTTCAGCCAGTTTTGGACCTTAACTAAGGTGTTTAAAGTAATTTTACACTTTTGGGAGGTTTAGATCAATTTTAGATAAAAATGCTCCATCATGTTTTATTGGTTGTAAAGGGGTTGAAAGATTTCGATATCGAAAAAGCGACCATACCTACATTTCTTTCATCAAAAATCACATTTTTAGTTGAGGTATGAAAAAAACGCTTGATACCATTGAAAAGATGAATACTTTTTTATTTTAGAAACCTCCTGAATGCACTCAAATGTAACCCGACCCAGAAGTGTAAAATTAGACTGAACATCTAGTTTAGGTCCAAATTAGCTGTAACAAATTTTCAGGTCTTTGCGGTACATGTAGGCCTATAGCTGCGCTCTGCGTCACGGATAATCCGTTTACATATTATTTAAGTATTGTTATATTATTAGTTTGTTACCTACCTACATGTAGATACACTGTTGTTGAATCGGTGTCAAAACTTTAGTTTGAAGTTCTTTCTCCTGTGGGGTCCAAGTTGCTGACACACACTGCTCGGACATGTTATGTACGTAATGGTAAATTGCATTGCCATACCGTAAATTATCTCGCCAACAAAACCTCAGATTTACATTTTGCAGTTGGTTTTCCCGAAAAGTACTGTCTACCCAATGCAACCACACATGCACTTCGTCCGTCAAACCATGGTCTTGGTCTTCTTTGATGAGTGTCGTGTTTCTTTTTGTTGATCAGATGCATCTGTTCCGAGTTGGCTAGTCTTCCTTTGAGCCTGATGCGACTCTGGTTTCGTCTGGCTGCAGCCATATTTGTTAACCGCGGCTACCTGATCATGATATGTGCGTGCTTCCGGTTCTATTTTTATACTAGCAATCGCGTCACTTTTCCGAAAAACGTCACCATTACTTGTTCCCGCGTTCAGTGCCGATTCTCAAAAAAATAATAAGAAATGTTTTTTTCAATATTAAAAACGGTATTAAAAATATAATTAAAGCATTAGTATGTTAAAGAATATACGTACCATGTTGAGATTCCTATAATTAGTCGAATGGCGGCAGCGAAATTGAGCAGAAATGGGCCAAATTTAGCGGGAAATGCTGTTTTAAGGTACTTTCTGGTTATTTAACACAACCGAGACCTTGATTTTCCTTCTTAGAATAACATTTGCGTTCTCAAAATGTATTTCATTTGGAAATTGGTCCAAACACGAGCAAATTATTATTATTATCTAAGATTATGTTTTAATTAACAAGCTTTACCGAACATAATCTTACAGTGTACGTGAATGAAGAACGTATACGTATCAGCTGTACGGTTTTGGTTTCCGAAAGCACTGTCAACTCAACCACACTTCGTCCGTCAAACCATGATCTTCGTTTTCTTTGATGATGTCGTATTTCTTTTTGTGGATCAGATGCATCTGTTCCGATCTTTCAATAGTCTCGTTCAGCTTCTTTCTTGGCTGGTCTTGTGACTCTGTTCTTGTCAGCAATTATTTGTTTGCTGAGCCTCCCGCGGCTACCTGACATTTGCGCTTCCGGTTCTATTTTTATACGAGCAATCATCTGATTTTTTCGAATCATGTGACAACTATCCTGCTCCCGGTTCCATGCCGATTAGCAAGAAAACATAAGAAATGTTTTTAAACATAGAAAACGATAATAAAAATATATCCATGGTTCTGATGTGCTCAGTATTAAATCTTGATATTAAATAAATATGTTATTGTTTGATAATCTAAACTGTTAAGGTTAGAAAAATTATAGAAAATGGTTCATGTTGTACCATATTGAGATTGCTGTAATTAGTCAAATGGCGGCGGCGAAATTGAGCAGACGAGCACCAAATTTAGCGAAAAATGCCGTTTCAAGGTACTTTCCGGAAAATTGACACAACTGAGGCCTTGATTTTACTTCTTAGAATAACATTTGCCTTTGGAAAATGTATTTCATTTAGAAATTGTTCCAAACACGAGCTCATTATTATTTTTATGTAAGATTATGTTTTAGTTATGTTTTAATTAATAACAAGCTTTACCGAACATAATCTGACAGTGTACGTGAATGAAGAGCGTATTATCGTTTACGAATCAGTTGTACGTTTTTTTTTCCGAAAGCACTGTCAACTCAACCGCACTGCGTCCGTCAAACCATGCTCTTCGTCTTCATTGATGGTGTCGTATTTCTTTTTGTTGATCAGATGCATCTTTTCCGATCTTTCAATAATCTCTTTCAGCTTCTTTCTTGTCTAGTCCTGAGACTCTGTTTTCGTCAGCCAATATTTGTTTACCGCGGCTACCTGACATATGCGCTTCCGGTTCTATTTTTATATGATCAATCATGTGATTTTTTTCAAATCATGTGACCACTATCCTGCTCCCGGTTCCGTGCCGATTCACAAAAAAACAAAAGGATTTTTTTTTTTACATAGAAAATGATAATAGAAATATATCCATGGCACTGATGTGCTCAGTAATAAATATTGATATTAAATAAATATGTTATTGTTTGATAATCTAAACTGTAAAGGTTAGAAAAATTATAGAAAATGGTTCATGTCGTACCATGTTGAGATTCCTGTAATTAGTCAAATGGCGGCGGCGAAATTGAGCAGACGAGCACAAAATGTAGCGCAAAATGCCGTTTTAAGGTACTTTCCGGTAAATTGACACAACTGAGGCCTTGATTTTCATTCTTAGAATGACATTTGCTTTCAGAAAATGTATTTCACGTTCAAGTCTCAAGTATGATCAATTTTAATAGCATATATGCATCTGAAAATTGTGTCAAAAATATAAGTGTCTGTTGCTTGTAAAACTTTTTTTACGTGAATTTCAAAAATAACAAATTTGGCGGCCATTTTGAATATGTATTTCTTTTTGTCTATTTTATGCACTTAGCAAATGGCAAAACTGTCATCATTTTGAAGCTAGATCGATCTCTTAAAAACATCAGACGAGTGTTTAGCCATTTTTCATTATGGCAAGCTCATTTTTGCTGTTCGACTTTATAATGCTCATATTTATAGAAATATTTTGCTATTAAGTGGATAATTCTGCATTTTTTGTATTTTTCTCATATATTTAGTGTAACTGGAGCATTTTTTTAACCCGAAACTGTGAAAAATAATAAAGGGACAAAAAATTAAGCACACTACCCACCCCACCTACCAACAATCCCCACCCCCACCCACACACCCCATTTTTACGACGGTTTTAGAAAGAGAAACCCAGTTTGATATAATAAATTTTTTTAAGGGTTAAAACTGCAAAATATGGTGAAAAAATGAGGAGTTTCTCATAAAAAGATAAGGATAGCTCAAATTGCCTTCCTGAGTAAACATATTAAATTGGAGAAATTTTACTTCCATAAATGAAAGGAATACATTATTTTTGTCATTTCTGCACACAATCATACATTTCGGATTCCAAATGCGGAAGATAATGTATGAAGATGTTCTGCAATTGGTCAAAACTACAATATTGACTTAAAAATGCTTATAATGTCATATTGGTATATTTGACCGATCATAGCACAAAAACGAGCACACTGAGATACCATTTTCTTTGCATTTTCTGTCATGCCTTGAATTCCCTTATCCAAAAATGTATATGAGAAAAAAAAAGTTTGATACAGGGAAATTTCGACTTCTCAGAGGTGTTCATCCTTTACAAGCTTTACCGAAAATAATCTTTCAGTGTACGGAATGAAGAACGTGTCAGTTGTAGATCTATCTGAATATTGGTCAGAGAAATTATATTGGGCTTCGTCAGTCACAACAGAAAGTTTTTTTATGAATTGATATAGTTCACATCGTTAATAAAATGAATTTGATTTAGGTTAAGCTAAATTACACCCTTATTTTTGTTTGGATATTCTTTGTTAAATAAATAATCGGTTTTCCCTGTCCAAATCTGTTTTAATCCAACCGAAAGATGTTAATATTACGGAACATATTTTAGCATAAAAAAATGTTAATCTTTCAGAACATGTATTTATACATAAGAACATCTGTAAATATCAACGAGTTCTGTTAACATTAAAAGTAAAATGAGAAGATTGATGTTTATAGAATCCATAGTGATCACAAAACTCAAGTGGTTAAAGGTGTCCTCATAACAAAGGTCAATTATGAAACAATTGTATCAACTTTGCCTAGAGCTAAAATTAGATATAGATTCGAAAGCAATACACAGTACATGTACTTTCACAGAAGTTACTGATACACTTAATATCAAAATTGATTACATTGAAATTTTACATTTGGGTATCAATGTAGTAATTTGTTCCAATTTCTATTTAAAGTTGTAAATATAATGAAATGAAGCATGGTATTGTTTGTATATTAAAGTTTACAGGGATTTATCCTGCATTATAATCTTTATGTTGTTTATTCTAATGCTTCAAATCAAGGAGTCATGAGATATAGTTTCATATATGTGGTTGGCACTGAAGATTAGAAAATTTTATTTATATTTGCTATGCATTAAATATGCTGCAAAACATCTTTCTTACCCATCATGAAATACTCCCATGAGACTGACCTGTACATCTGGACTGGAATAGCCCTCGGTTTGATATTGGGTCCGTCTTCGGGCTGATATGGCATGTGATATGGATTTGACCATGTGTTATTCTCTATATATATGTCGAATTGATAAAATATTGAAATTTACATCCGATTTCAAATTTGTATCTGATTAAAGAATGAAAATACGGTTGATATACAAAAAATATGAACAGTGTGACGACATTACATCTAGAAACAGATACGTTCATTACATAAATCTGGTGCGCACTAGCATGATAAATGTACTTATCCCGCTGATAGAAAAAATCAGCAAAAATCTCACTATCCCATTGGGTAAAACAACGTCACATGACGTCCTGGATGATACCGTATCGGGTCACTAAAATCCGTTTTACGTCACTAACTGCCGTATCACGTCAGTAACGGGTTATCTTTCCTGAAGACTGTTACTATACAGCATAATTAGTGCGATGTAAACATGTTGATAATATGGTATAATTTGTGTGTTGTAAATATGTTTACTATATTGCATAACTTGTGTAGTGTAAACAATGTTGAGAATATTCTAGAAACCTAACGTGTTTACTTATTGATATGTAGAATAAATCTGAATGTTCTCTGTGTGTGGACATGTATGTTCTAGACTTGGAATAGTCTAGAATAAACTAGAAACTTTGAAGTATATATAAGCTCAGCTCTGCTTTGGTGGGTGAGCACTACCAAACACTGGGGATTATAATACGTACACTTGCATTCATTAATCGGACACGGATTGATTCCATCATTTCACCTTGGATTAACGGATTAATTCATCAATTATTCTTGGACCTGGATACTGTGAACAGTGTTAAAAGGATTCATTGGACATTCTAATTCTTATGACACAGAGAACATTGTGAGTACAATTTATTGTTATATTACTTAGGATATTATTGTATTTACCTGTAAATGTCATTCTGTCATTTTTTAAATAAATTGTTAAATTTTAGACAGGATTCATTGTTTATTTTGTTGGCTTTACCACGGTTTATTTCTGACCGTAACAGGAATTTGGGGGCTCGTCAGGGATCGATCTAATTGCATTAATTTTGTAAAGAGTAAATTAATAGCATATTTGCTTTTATTTTGAAAAATAAAGCCAGCAAAATTCATCATGACATCTATTGTAGAAGAATTTTTACAATCGCCTGACCAGGAAAAGTTTGAATCTTTGAAAGAAGCAGAGTTGATTGAATTAGGACAAAAATCCGGGCTGTCAGTAAAAACGTTTTTGAGAAAGCTTGAAATTAAAACCATTGTAGCAAAACATTTAGTTGATAGAAAATTTTAGAGCCTTATCAGTTTCCCTCAGAAGAGGCTGGATTTTTTGGCTATCAGCTTGAACTAAGAAAGTTAGAAATTCAGGACAGAAAGGAAGAAAGAGAAATTCAGGAAAGGAAAGAAACGGAAGAAAGAGAAATTCAGGAAAGGAAAAAAAGGGAAGAAAAAGAAATTCAGGAAAGGAAAGAAAATGAAGAAAGAGAAATGCAGGAAAGAGAAAGAGATAGGCAGTTTCAATTAGAAAAAAACTAAAGCTAGAATATGAAGCTAATATCAAACTGGTAGCTCAAGGTTCAGAAACTTCACTTGGTCAAACAAGGACAGAATTTGATGCCGCGAAAAATATTAGGCTTGTACCTAAATTCATGGAAAAATCTGTTGATAAATATTTTCCACAATTTGAGAAAGTTGCTGAAAATTTGAAATGGCCTTGTGCTGTTTGGCCTACAATGTTACAAAGTGTGCTCATTGGTAAGGCTGCTGAAGTTTACTCAGTACTCAGCATTGATAAAAGTTCTGACTATGACCAGGTGAAGGCCGCTATTTTAAAGGCATATGAATTAGTTCCTGAGGTTACAGGCAGAAATTTAGAAATTACAAAAAAATTGACTCTCAGACTTATGTGGAATTTGCTAGAGAAAAAGAAGATTTGTTTGATCAGTGGTTAAGATCCAAAAAGATTGAGAAAAATTTTGACAATTTAAGACAGCTATTGTTGTTAGAAGAATTTAGGCAGTGTGTACCACAAGATTTGAGAACTCATTTAGATGATAGAGGTGTGAACACTTTGAATGAGGCAGCAGTCATGTCAGATTCTTATGCTCTTACTCATAAGAAGAGTTTTTTTGACAAAACAAGGTGGTAGTAGTTTTGTGAAAAATCAAAGTACTGCAAGTACTAAAAACAAAAGTAGTGCTCAGTCAACTCCCCAGTCAACCTCTCATGTAGGTTCTACTTCTGGTCAAAAATTTAATCGAAATTCCAGTTCAGTCGGTCCAGACTCACTTCCTACTTGTGTTTATTGTAAGAAAAGGGGTCATCTTATAGGTGATTGTTTTAAACTTCAAAGGAAGCGTGAGTTCGATAAAAATCCACAACCCCATGTTTGTGCCGTTATGAAAAGTGACAGGAAGCCCTTTGTTAAGACTAGTTTTGAAAAACCTGATGTACAGGGTCACAAGTCCAGTTCTTTTGATTCTATGGAGGATTATAAGCCCTTTTTGTCTCAGGGATTTGTTTCACTTAATGAGTCTAGTGAACTCCAGCCTGTTAAGATTTTACGAGACACTGGTGCTGCTCAAACTTTGTTGTTAGAAGGTGTGTTGCCTCTGTCTGAGCAGACTTCTGTTTGTGGATCGGTTTTGCTACAGGGTGTGGAGTTAGGCGTCATTAATGTTCCCCTCCATCGTATTAACTTGAAGTCAGATTTAATCACTGGATCTGTTATCGTAGGCGTGCGGCCTACTCTTCCAGTTCAGGGCGTTTCCTTATTGTTAGGCAATGATTTAGCTGGGGGTAAAGTTGTGGCTGATCCCGTGGTTTGTGATAAAGTTATGCCAGTTGATCAGAACATTGATGAAGACCAGGATTTATACCCATCATGTGCTGTAACCAGGGCTATGGCGAAGAAACAGCAGACAGATGCTGAAGGTCAAGTGTCTGCCCCTGACAGTACTAGTTGTGTTCCTGACATTGACCTTAGTGACACATTTTTATCACAAATGTACGACAACCATGTACCGGTGGACAACATGTCTGACACTACCGTACAGGTCAGAAGCCAGAAGGATGGTTCCCTCTATAAGCCTCTGCCATTTGATAAAAACAAAGATGCCTTGAGCAAGGAGCAGTTGCTTACTGAGCAGCGCAGAGATCCAGACATTATCCAGATCAGTAAGAAGGCTCTCCCTCCAGATGAGGCGGCAAAGGTTCCAGAGTGCTTTTACATCGAAGATGGTATTCTGATGAGGAAGTGGCGACCACCAGATGCATCTCCAGAGGAGGAGTGGCGAGTTGTTCACCAGATAGTTGTTCCTGTGTTGTATCGAGGGGACATTATGACTCTAGCTCACGACACACCCTTAGCTGGTCATTTGGGCATAAATAAGACTTGTAGCAGGATTCTTAGTCATTTTTATTGGCCTAAGCTTAGGAGTGATGTTTCAAAGTTTTGTAGATCATGTCATGTTTGTCAAATGGTTGGTAAACTAAATCAGAAAATACCGCCTGCTCCCCTGCGGCCAATCCCTGCTTTTGAAGAGCCATTTAGTAGAGTGTTGGTTGATTGTGTAGGGCCTCTTCCTAAGACTAGGGCAGGAAACATGTATCTTCTTACCATCATGTGTGCATCTACACGTTTTCCTGAAGCAATTCCCCTTAGGAATATTAAGGCAAAGACTATAGAGAAGGCTCTTACTAAGTTTTTCTGTTTAGTAGGCATTCCTAAGGCTATTCAATCTGATTAAGGTTCAAATTTCATGTCTGGGTTATTTCAGCAGGTTATGCATGAGTTAGGTATTAAGCAGTGCAAGTCTAGTGCTTACCACCCTGAATCCAAAGGGGCACTTGAACGTTTTCACCAGACCCTCAAGACTATGATTCGGACATTCTGTTTTCAGTATGAAAAAAGATTGGGATGATGGGGTTCATTTTTTGTTGTTTGCTGCTAGAGAAGCAGTTCAGGAATCCCTTGGATTCAGTCCCTTTGAGTTAGTGTTTGGCCACACAGTTAGGGGACCTTTGAGATTATTGAAAGAAAAATGGTTGACTGAGCCTACTTATGTGAATATTTTAGACTATGTGTCTAGCTTTAAAGAGAAATTGCATAATGCATGTAAAATTGCTCAAGAAAACTTGAAAAGTTCACAAAGCAAAATGAAAATTTGGTATGATAAGAATGCCAGGAACAGAATTTTTAAGCCTGGTGACAAAGTTCTTGTATTTCTGCCAGTTCCTGGTCATACTTTGCAAGCTAGATACTTTGGTCCATATGAGGAAGAAAGCAAACTTAGTGATTTGAACTATGTTGTTAGAACTCCCGATCGGCGTAAAGAAAAGAGAGTATGTCATTTGAATATGTAGAAAGAGTATGTTGAGAGAGGTGAACAAGTTTTTGTAAAACCTGTTTCCATCTTAGCACATGCTAGTAATTCCTCATTGGGTTGTGACCATGACGTCGATGACAATGTACCTGTGGATGTTACCGAAAAAGACTTTATGCCAAGTGTACGTTTGAAGAATTCGGAAATACTGTCAAATCTGGATGTGAAACTGGGTCACCTAAACCAAAACCAGAAAAATGAAGTGGAAAATTTGATTCGAGATTATCCAAAAATATTTCCGGATGTTCCAGCCAAAACAAATGCAGCTTGCCATGATGTGGAAATTGGAGATGCTTCACCCATAAAACAACACCCATATCGGATGAATCCAATCAAGTTACAATTTCTAAGGAAAGAGGTTCAGTACATGCTCGAGAATGACATTATTGAACGTAGCAATAGTGACTGGAGCTCTCCATGTGTTCTCGTTGGAAAGCAGGATGGTTCTTACCGGTTGTGTACAGACTTTAGAAAATTGAATGCTGTTACAAAAACTGACTCTTATCCAATCCCCAATATCGATGACTGTATCGATAAAATTGGCAGTGCTAAGTTTGACCTATTGAAAGGTTATTGGCAGGTGCCTTTGACAGAGAGAGCCAAAGAAATCTCTGCTTTTGTCACTCCAGATGGATTATTCCAGTATAAAGTCATGCCATTTGAGATGAAAAATGCTCCAGTAACGTTTCAAAGGATGACTCATCCCCTAACCCAGGATCTGGATGGATGTGAAGCATACATTGATGACGTAATCATCTACAGTTCAACATGGGAGGAACACATAAGGATTATGCGTGCTTTCTTCAAACGCCTCTCAAATGCCAACTTGACAATCAATCTTGGAAAAAGTGAATTTTGTCGAGCAACCGTAGAATACTTGGGACATCAAGTAGGTCAAGGACAGGTTAAACCTATCATGGCTAAGGTGGAAGCTATTGTTAAGTTCCCAATTCCTACGAACAAAAAGAATTAATGAGATTTTTGGGCATGGTTGGATTTTATCGAAAATTTTGTCCAAATTTTTCCACTGTTGTTGGCCCATTGACAGATCTTCTTCGTAAAGATGTTAAATTTAACTGGACAGGAAGTTGTGACAAGTCATTCAGTAAAGTTAAATCACTTTTGATCAGTGGTCCAGTTCTCTCTGCTCCAAACTATTCAAAACAGTTCAAACTTGCTGTCGATGCTAGTGATGTAGGAATTGGGGCTGTTTTGTTTCAAGATGATGATGAATATGTAGATAGACCTATTTGTTACTTTTCAAAGAAACTTAACAAATATCAGCAAAACTATTCTACCATTGAAAAAGAGTGTTTGGCATTGTTGTCAGCTTTACAACATTTTGATGTTTATCTCAGTATTACTTTACATCCAATTCTTGTTTTTACTGATCACAACCCTTTCACCTTTCTTCATAAGATGTCAAACAAAAATCAGAGACTGACAAAGTGGAGTTTGTTGTTACAAGAATACAACATGATTGTTACTCATATCAAGGGTAGAGACAATGTTATTGCTGATGCTTTGTCTAGAGTAGGTTAAATGTTTATTCAATATGACAGAGCAATTGTACAATTCATTTGCATATGTTTACAGCTATTATGTTTATTGCATTGTATTAATTACTAAAATTTTCATTAACATTCAATTTTTTTTAAAGGGGGGAGGTGTTACTATACAGCATAATTAGTGCGATGTAAACATGTTGATAATATGGTATAATTTGTGTGTTGTAAATATGTTTACTATATTGCATAACTTGTGTAGTGTAAACAATGTTGAGAATATTCTAGAAACCGAACGTGTTTACTTATTGATATGTAGAATAAATCTGAATGTTCTCTGTGTGTGGACATGTATGTTCTAGACTTGGAATAGTCTAGAATAAACTAGAAACTTTGAAGTATATATAAGCTCAGCTCTGCTTTGGTGGGTGAGCACTACCAAACACTGGGGATTATAATACGTACACTTACATTCATTTATCGGACACGGATTGATTCCATCATTTCATCTTGGATTAACGGATTAATTCATCAATTATTCTTGGACCCGGATACTGTGAACAGTGTTAAAAGGATTCATTGGACATTCTAATTCTTATTACACAGAGAACATTGTGAGTACAATTTATTGTTATATTACTTAGGATATTATTGTATTTACCTGTAAATGTCTTTTTGTCATTGTTAAAATAAATTGTTAAATTTTAGACAGAATTCATTGTTTATTTTGTTGGCTTTACCACGGTTTATTTCTGACCGTAACAAGACCCCCTCTATTCAAAAAGCAATCATTGCTGCTCTTAAACGCTTCGGCCAAACCATGGAAGATGAACTTGCCCAGAAACGCCAGAAAATAAATTATGACACATTTTGAGCTGCAGCGAGAAAGCGGACAGAATATTGAAAGTGAAAAGGCCCAGGAAACTACGTTTGAAACGTTTGATGAGGTAAAGTTGGCGGAAACGTTGGGGCATTTCTATGTTGAAGTCCGCAAGAAAGACGGTTCATAATATATTTAGATCACATTTGAAGCGAGTCGAACAAAATTGTCGGAAGTCGGATTTTGGTTAGGCCTAAGCGTCATCAACCGTGGAATTAGGCAGAGATTATTGTTGAAAGTATGATGAATGAGATTGGTGATTTTACGACTTTTAATATGGGACATAAACCGAAAAGTACAGACTTTTAAGGTAGGTACACGGTAACGGTTGGTCCTATGTATTGACGAGATCACAGGTGCCTGATAATTTGTTACACTTGGTTTTATACCTAAAGTGATATTTTTAGAGTATTGATCGCTCTTTGAGGTTTAGATCAATTTCCGATATAAATGCCATCTTCATCTTAACTCATCAGAAGTATAAAATTATTCTAGATACCGTAGGCCTAGTTAAGGTCCAAACACTACGCTGTAGGAGTGAAACGCATTATCGGGCCCCTATGAGCAAGGTAGGTCATTGGTCCTACATTCTAGTTTATCTAGCTTATTAATTTCGTGAATAAGTTTCATCTGTCGAATAATAAAATTGAACGTATGTAACTTCTTAAAAAAAGAACAGGTTTCTGTGACCAATCTCAAACATTTTATTTAAGTATCGGACATAAAATAGGCCTAGCATTTCACTCGAACACCGAGGGAACCTATGATGAATTCAGGACCAATATATTATATCATGCTTCATCCGTATTGTATGACTACACAACGTTAACTTAACGATAAACTGTTGTACATTATATTTACATTTTCACTTCGCTCCACCTCAATGAAACTAGTAAATCCTACTCACTTCATATCCTGATTAAGTAAGTGGGGCACACCCTTTTTCGTTCCTGGCGAAGTAATACATTTGTTTACAACAATGTATTGTTAACGTATTACACATGTAAAACAGATGTTTTACATTCAAATGGGTTATGCTAGTTTCATATCGCAGCTGGATACTTTACTTGATCTGACAAAATAATAGGCACCATTCGGTTTGCGATCGTTCGTTGCGGCTTTAGCGGCCGAATCTCGTTCGTTCGTCTTTTGCCATACAGTAGAATTCCGTCCGATCTGCTTAAATATGTTATATCTTGCTTTTGGAAATATCGGTGCAAACTGGACGGAGTTCGCAAGCTGTGCGAACGCAGGATTGACTATTTCCAAGTGGATACTTAGCCTTAATTCTAACTGTAACAGCGGATTTGTGTTTGATAAGGTTAAAAAAATTAGACTTACCCTTCTTTCTACGTGAAAACTTATGTCTACGTACATCTGCAAACGCAAACAGGAAACGTTAATCAGACAAATATGAAATGTGTATCAGACAAACAGGAAAAGCTTATCAGACAAAGAGAAAATATTAATCAGACCAAAAAAAATGTTGATCTGTCCAGCAAAAAATGTTGATCTGACCAACAAAAAATGTTGATCTGACAAACACAAAATGTTTATCAGACAATCAAAAAATGTTTATCAGACAAACAAAAAATGTTGATCTGACAAACAAAAAATATTGATCAGACAAACAAAAAATATTGATCAGAAAAACAAAAAAAAAATGTTAATCAGACCAACAAAAATGTTAATCAGACGAACAAAAATTTTAATCAGACCAACAAAAAATGTTAATCTGACGAACAAAAAAGTTGATCAGACACACACAATTTTTTATCAGACAAACAAAAGATGTTAATCAGACAAACAAAAAATGTTGATCAGACAATCAAAATTGTTAATCAGACAAACAAAACATGTTGATCAAAACAAAAATGTTGATCGGCTGCAACCTCATCATGAAGATTAAAATGGTTAAATGATAAGACGAACAAAAGTTTTAATCAGACCAACAAAAAATGTGAATCTGAATAAACAAAAAATGTTAATCAGATAAACAAAAAATGTTAATCAGACCATCAAAAAAAGTTGATCAGACACACAGAATGTTTATCAGACAAACAAAAGATGTTACTCAGACAAACAAAAAAGGTTGATCAGACAAACAAAATTGTTAATCAAACAAACATAAGATGTTACTCAGACAAACAAAACTGTTGATCGGCTGCAACCTCATCATGAAGATTAAAATGGTAAATCATTATATTTTCAATATTAAAAACCATTATCATGTTATAATTGGTTGAAGACAGTATAACTTTATATACATGCAATCTTATATACATTTAAAACAGATCCGCACCAAACGGTTTGTATTCACTTTACTTTGCTACACACATGCAGTCTATGAAGATTAATTGATTCTTATTGTAAAATATAGAAAATGATCTTAACTTACTGACGAATTAATATTAGCATACATATTTCCAGCTATGGCTCCCTGTATATTATGCACGAATAAACGTATATATATATAGGAGACAGGGTATGGTGGTGTATAATCCAACGATTAAAAAAGTGAAACTTGTTATACACATATATATGATATACACATTATTATCTCTATGATAACAGTCAATTCGGGTTCAAATATTAACGGCGAGTTTAACATTTGAAGGATACAGACCTTACAGCGTTTGTCAAAAGTTTCCCGTATATCATTTATAAAGTAATTCAAATTTGCATTTTTTATGCTACTATAATATACAATCAGTCAATTAATCAGACAAACAAACAGAGTAAACAGACAAACACAAATTTGTTAAACAAACAAACAAAACATGTGAAACAGAAAAAGAAAAAAAAATATTTATCGGACAAACAAAAAATGTTAATCAGGCAAACAAAAATGCAGGATCAAATGTTTTTATATTTAATGGTAAACGCACATCAAGACACAAAAGAAAATGTATCGAAACATTTTCAAATGATCCATAATCGGCCTTTATCATTAGACTACCGTTATATGCGGTGTAATAAAGCCATTACATACATTTTCTATATTACACACGTGTTATAACACCTTCCGCTTCGCTGATTACTTCGAAGGTTTGAGTTATTTGGTTCGACATATTGAAATCAGTTTGCGATAAAGGCAAAGACAAAATCGGTTTAGGATGGGAAAAGTCGATAAAATGTCACATGATAAAAATAATCTGTCATTCGTTTTTCTTCATATCAAATTTATGTTTTACCGAAGAATGTCAAAATGGGTATGCATTTTAGAGTCAAGGTATCGACTCTTGTTTTTGACGATTCTCAAAGTGAAAGTGAACTTCTTTTTCAGTATTAAGTTGCTTAAACGCTTAACTTTAATCAATATAGACAACAACACTTGATAGAATGTTTTTATGTGTTTCATATATAGAGACGATATAATATTGAGTTATTTAAGGAATTCAATAAATTCCATATCATATTGACACGCGGGTGAGATTTTATTTATCATATCAATTATATTCATGAGAAAATACACCTTAACTTTCAAATTCAATCTCTAAAACACCGGCACATTTTTATTTTGACGGTACGATTTTCACTACTGATACAATCATATGACGTCATAGAGACGTCATTTGTTGATGACGTCACAACACCATTTGTTATGACGTCACAAAAAGCGTTTTTACATATTTATGACAAGGCCATATGACCTGCGTGAACGTGTCAGTTGTTTTTTTGGGATATCTTGTTAGATATGTAAACCGTAATAACAATACTATAGAAATCAAGATATATAATTTGGTGAACTTAAACACTTAAATATCATATTAATAAGATTTTTGTGTGTTTACCCACCCGGATCAGGACGTTCAGCATCAGTGGAGGAGGCTGGAATGAAAGGAGAAAATGAAACACCTTCAACAAAGGAAAATATGTATCTAAAATATCCTAGTCATTATATATAGTTAACTATTGAATGTAGAAAGGTATAATGTTTATATGAAATATCCTAATCAATAGATATAGTTTACTATTGAGTGTAAATATCTTTTACTGTCTTTTGTGTACTGGAGTTCATAGGATAATGTCGAAATAGGTATGATTGCTTTCTTTTGTTTAAAGCATAATAAACTACTCTCTGAAGATAAAAAAACCTACCAGTAACAAATGACCGAATATGACAGAGTTACCTTATGAATTCAATAGTATACAGCTAACTCATATTCTTTCAGTCAATAGTTGAAACGATTTTCCCTAGGTATAGGGACCAATTGCAACCTGTAAACTATTTCCCGAGGCCAAAGGTCTCGATTCTGGTTAACATCTTTAACAATATATCGTTAATATACATGTAGCACTTGAAAATCTGTTTGTTTCACAAATAATTACACAAAAGGGAAAAGATGTGTTATTTTTCTGCCATTTTTGCACAAGCTGGTTGACAGCACAAACAAGTCGGGGGTGCATGTATGTTTACTTACCCGGAACAGGACTTTTCACACAACAGGAGCCTGGAAATGAAAGCAGAGAAGTGAAACTATATTTAATATGTACAATGTAACATAAGAGAAGACAATACCATTTGCGAAAAAAAAAATCAAAACATATGGAATTCAGGGGTTTTCATTTCAAAAGAATATGATTGTTTGAATTAAAACAAAATTAATAATTATCTCTGAATGATCTTCTGGTCGAGAAAATCAGGTTTCTTCTCAAGATAAGAACAATTAGTCATTTGTGATTTTGATTAGAAATAGCATCATGCATTGAACATCTATGCCCTAAAGTTTAGAAAATTAAAACACTTAAAACGTTCGTAATGTTACTTGAATTAATACGTTGTTATTAAAATAACATACATAATTTGAAGAGTTTACATTTAAAAACTTTTAATTTACAAAGCATCTTATTTGAAAAATAAAATAATTACAAGCGATACAATTAAAAAAAAACAATATTGTTTTAAAACTTAGTACCATGATATGAAGAATTGTGATACGTGTTTAACTACCCATTACAGGACGTTTCAAATCAGTGGAAGCTGGAAATATAATAGAAAAGATGTAAGTGCCTAATACACACAACAAGTTGGTGTTATTCACCCACAATAGGTGGGTGTTATTTAACTCTCAGGGTATCAAATATTCATTACAACTGTTGAATAATGTTTCACTCGTGAAATAAACCCTAAACGCATTTTGATTGACTGATATAATGACAGGAACAACGTCACTTCCTGATTGTTTACGACGTCATCGATTGTTGACGTTGTCATCACTTGTCGGGAATGTATAAGAGATTATCGTTTTGCGCATATTATAGTCAGCTGTTTCCTACTGAGATTGCAGTAGAACAGTTCATAAGTCTTGATTATTGGAAATGGAATTCATTTCGCTGTCGTTAATTATTAATTTAAAGTTATAAAACACTCGTTAAAGCCCGTGTCTTTTGTAACTGTCAAACAATAATTTGCTCGAGTAAAATAAATTCCACATCCAACAACCACTCGTTCTGTCACCTCTATTTATAAAATGCAACTTGGACAGTATAAAATAAAGTAAAGCAATAATTTCTTTTTTTTCTCCAAAATTAACTGTTTCTGGTCGAATTCGGTATGGTTGCGCTTTAATTTTGTTTTTTGTTTCTTCAATTTAGAAATTCATCCAGGTATCATTAATATGGACTAAATTTCATTTAAGCCAAACTTTGAGTCATAGTTTTGATATTTGTGTATGCCGATAGTAATTTTATCGAAAATTCTTCTAGATACTACAAAACAGAAATTGATACATTGTTCCGTGCCATCGATGCTACATTATATAAATAGAAAACCTTTCATACTATTTATTTTCATCAATAACGCTCTTGTTAGCAAGATCTACAGCGCTTTCAATTTAGCGGAACGTTCCGGTTGTTTCGCTTAATGTTCCGGTTGTTCCGCTAAATGGAACACGACGTTCCGCTGGAACGAATCGGTTCGTCTTGAACGTCTCCTTTGAGGGTACCAAGTTGGATCCAGTTTCGGCAAGTTATGTTCCATTTAGCAGACCAGTTCCAAGTTGGCACATCTGGAACGTTCCGATAAAAGGAATACACTACTAGTCTACCTTTACACATCCATTGCTTTGTTAAAACAACTCAAGGGTGCTTGTAGATGAGCCCAAATGGAATTCGCCACTTACATTTATTTATAGTAACAGTGACATTGATTGATGAACTTCAGATCTAAAGAGCAATCCAAAACAAGATCTTCCCGTTAAGGTTTAAGTTTGCTTTGCCCACAGGAACTCAAGTTTTTGCAATGAAATCTTAATTGAATGTCGATGTAGTGATAGTAATCGTGTATTGGTCTGTGACCTTCAAACCAATAAGGAAGCCCTGTATAAAGTTTTGGGTTGATAGGCCCAATATATCTATAGTTATGTTGAATGTATAATAATTAATCTTCAGACCTGAAATGCAATCCCAATTCATACCTTCCAGTGAAGAAGCACGGTATCAAGTTAAATCTTATCGGCGAAATTAGACTTAAGTTATCGCATGGATTCTTTTCTCTGATGACGCAACCGACGACGACCGAAGACGCCTATCAACGATTTGTTTTTAGGTTTTACGTCTTTTAACCAGCAAAGCTCATTTAACGCACATCGATGACGACGACTGACGACGCCGACAATTCAATTTTGAAATTACCCTATGTGTAGTTAAAGATATTGTCCGGAAAAATTCCGCAGTCATCCACCGAGCTGATATTCATTTTATCTCTTATCCTCATTCCTCGGTATAAAAACCTTCATTGTACATATTGTAACAATAACGGCTAGGTCCCTCGTGCATGTTACGTATGTGTGTGTGCTGAAGACATGGTATGTAGTTCTAATACGGCTAAACAATTTCGTAGTTATTCGTTGGAATATATTCTCCGCGTTAGTCAGACCCTTCGTTTTTAAGCTCCGGTCGCTACAGGAGTGATTTGTGTTAAGCAGAAATGTGCTTGTTTTCCTGCTATCAGAAGTGACACTCCAGTCAAGAATGTGCAAGAATCAATCTGATACATCACTTTGGCATTTGCGCAACTCGTGTTAAATTAGAAATTAGACGTGCTAAACATGTTTTGGTTTTCATATTTCTCTAAATCTATGGAGTTTATATCATGCACTTTATTTTTAATTAATCTCATGCTCATTCAATATAAAAATGTATAAAGCAAGTTCACGTAGTGCCATCATACACTCGCACTCAATGCACTCACAAAGCATGCACCGTAAAATCGGTCCTTAAAGTTTTGGTCAGTTTGATTGTTTTTGTATTAATCGCTAAGGCCATTGGTAGACGATCTCCAAGTATATGCTGCGCGCATGTATATGTTGGGATCGTGTTATTTCGGTGACATTATGTTCTTGTAAGCCTCATCGCGATTGTCCAGAATGCTAGCTTATTCAAAGTACTACCACACTGATCAATACTATCGAATACTCAAATCGGCCTCAATATATTGGCCACGGTTCAACCAGTCGTTTACTAAAGATAAGCGTCCAACAGGGATTAGTAATTGTCACTGTATAACTTTTGTATATCTCGGCCAGGGTACAGAACGAAACACCCTCCTCACAGAGGCGAGCTCTCAATTTAAGTTCAAAAGTGAGGTAGTTTCATTGAATACATCAGAAAGGAGGAAATTATTAAGAAAACAATAGAAAATAGGATATTGGAAATTAATTCGCATTTAAGGAATCATGCAATGGGACAACAGGTACATTTCTTACGCCTATCCGCACGGCAGATATGTAAAGTTCCTTGGCATATTTGTTTCCTGTCTTTTTTTTTTGTAATTTCAGTCTTTCATTGTATATATCTTGAAGTTGATTACAGTAATAAAGAAAATAATATGGAGAAGCGTATTTATTTTGTCTATGAACATTGCTATGGCAGCGTTACATTGGTGTACTACCTCTTTCGTATAGAATATATCTGATGCCTACGTCGGATTCGGGTAAGTGTTTAGTGCAAAAACGCTATAGATAATTGAACTAAGGGTATTTGAACGCGGACAGGTCAGTAAGGGCTCTGTCATGTAGCTTTTTATCCTCCATATTTATCATCCAAGAATTTAAGTCCGTATGAGCCCGATTTTCGAACAACGACCTACATGAAAAGTATGTGATTGTGTCTGCAGACAAGGCATCTAATAACCTGATCCTAGTTTGCAAACACTATTACATTCATTGTTTGCAAAACGAACTGGGCCTGCTTGATAACCAAGGTAACCCTACTTACGCATTAACCGGTTTTTCGAAAGATGAAATACTTTCCAATCATACATCAGTATTGCAATCATTCAAAATACCCGTTAATGATACAGACGCTGACTTATCTCGGCTATATTGGATACCTAAACTACACAAGGATCCTTATAAGCAACGTTTTATCGCTGGCTCGTCTCATTGCTCAACCACGCCATTATCAAAACTTCTTACTACCATTCTTAGTACCGTTAAATCAGGGCTTCAGTCTTATTGTGACACTGTATACTCCAGAAGTGGCATTAATGGGATGTGGATTTTGAAAAACTCGAAAGATCTTCTGATCAGTCTTGAACACCCCTTTCTAAAAAATGTTTCGTCCATCACAACATTTTATTTTCCCATCCTTAACACTACCATACCACATGTCAAACTGAAAGAACGTCTTCGGTCTCTCATTATGAGAGCTTTCTTTTCCAAGAAAGGTGAACGACGATGCAAATACATGGTTGTGAGCTATCTTGGAGCATACTTTGTGTAAAAGCTAGGTTGAAATATACTGAGAAAGATATAGTACGAATGATTGAATTCCTAGTTGACAATATCTTTGTTGAGTTCGGAGGAAAGATTTTCTAACAGACTGTTGGCATTCCAATGGGCACTAACTGTGCACCACTTTTGGCTTACTTGTTTTTGTTTTCATACGAGGCTGAATTTGTCGGGGGGCTTATCAGGACGGGTAACACAATACTTGCCAAATCTTTCAATTTCACTTTCAGGTATATCGACGATGTGTTGTCTATAAACAACAAGAAGTTTGCTGACCTAGTCGATCGCATATACCCTACTGAACTTGAGATTGAAGACACAACAGACTCTCCTACATCAGCTTCTTACCTCGATCTTTACTTAAACTATGACCAACACGGGCAACTTACTACTAAGCTGTATGATAAACGTGACGATTTCGATTTTCCGATCGTGAACTTTCCCTTTCTTGATAGTAACATCCCAGCTTCTCCATCCTATGGTGTTTACATGTCGCAGTTGATTCCTTATTCTACAGCTTGCTCTGAATATCGCGATTTACGTAATAGATGTCGACTGCTGACGAACAAACTTACGGCACAGGGATTCGAGAAATGCAGGTTGATGAAGACTATGGGCAAGTTTTATGGTCGTCATCTTGATATCATCTAGAAATATTCTGTATCTTTGTGTGATATGAAGATGGACGTTTTTGTGTTGACTTGATGTGATGACAATGATGACTCGGTTCAGATTTTGAACATTGATGCTTACTTGGATGTGAACAGGATTTACATGGCGGGTGTCGTCGATGAAGCAGAAGACGCTTACTCTTCCGGAACACCTGGTCTTATTCTCTTGTGCCTTAAGAGAGTCTCCATGTAAATCTTTCCTTTGTTCCTACTTTGCGCCTAGTTTAATCGATTTTGAGTTCGGATTATGGTTTTGTTGACGCTTTGGTATTCTCTGATTTTTTCTTTTTGTGCCTTCAAGATCTTAAAACATCGAACATATATGGAATGCATTCCGTCTGATAATACAATAAACTTTTTCTGGCAAACTTTTGATTCCAATAACGGATATTTGAAATTCTTTGACGGTAAGGCAAACATGGCGGCGCCCTGTATTTGTGACGTCTGACGTCGGACCGTGTCAAAACCAGATCACTGTGTCAATGCTTGTACACAACGACCGTTATTAATAAAGAAATAAATTCGAAATGCTAGTAATATAATTTAATACCAAATTTACAAATGATGTTATGAAGAAAAACATTGTCGTTCACTTTGTTTTTTCTGAACTTACCAATATGTTGATGAAATTCAATGGGACTATATTATCTTAGCAACCATGACCATCGTAGTAACCATCTAAGCAACCCTATTTAAATGTTTTTTTTCTTCGTATAACACTTGAAAATCAATAATGATGTACGGTAGTACGCCCGCAGTTGGCAAAGAAACTATTCACTATGAAGTGCTAATATTCGTTGCCAACTGTGGGCATACTACCGTATACGCAGTCAAAATGAGGTACAATCCTTATAACACAGGCACAATTCTATTTTTACGGTATGACTTTCACTACCTAGACAATCATATGACGTCAATAAGACGTCATTTGTTTATGACGTCATAAAATTGTTATTGCACATGTGTAATACCATATTTATGACATGGCTATATGAAATGAGTGAACGTGTGAGTTATGTGATCAATTTCATTCAAACCTGATTCATTAGTGTGAAACGTGTTTTCGATTGTTAGACAAAATATTCTTTTTCAGTGAATCATTACTATCTTCTATGTTATGGGACCGATGGAAAAGGTGACTCATTGATAACGTCATTATTTATTGTTTCTACTTACCTAACAAATAAAATCTATAGCGTTTGATTCTTTATGCCGTTCATTTTCCATGTGAAGCACATCTTGATCATCGTACCGAATTGCGACATAGTCTTATTGTGTAACGATACACACAAACAATAGTACACTTACAACTGAAAACGGATACTTCTTCTTTTGTTTTCGATATCGCCTCTACTTGGACGAGAAACAGGTTGTACATAAGCCAGTGTTCCTATTGTTATTTTAAATGTACGATATATATTGTTTTGCTCTTGAAAACATTTTCCTTTACAATAGATAACCCATGTGACGGGCACCAGAAATTTCCTAAAGTAATGCCTTCTGTTATCCTACATGTAGATCATCAATCGGATGTGCACGTACGCTGTTTACAAAGTGGGACATGTTGTTTACTTCTTTCTTTACACGAGTATACGTTACAATTTTTTTACGACAGTGTTGACCGCACGGGATTGTCTTACTCAAGAAGCTTTCCTCTTATTGTGACAAAAATAGCTTATCAACGATTACACGTTTAGCAAAACGAAAATGTAACTTTTTGTGGGCCACTCTAAACAAGTATCATATAAAAGAAACTTTATATGTGTTTACTCACCCGTAACAGGAATTTCCTCTTCAGCTGAGGCTGGAAATAAAAAGATAAAAGTGAGAACCGATTTATATTTGTAAAACATTTCAAAATATCAAAAGAAAATATTGAATGCAAGAGTTTCAACAGACATCTTTAAACGAGTCATACGATTTAATAAAGCGTTGGCAAACGATATGGACTATATGACATTTTTAGTTTTCATTAAAATAATTAATATTCAAAATGTTTCTATATTATACAATTATAGCCTTTTGATGAGGTCGATACATGGTTTTATCGATCGGAGAAACAATATCGAGGTTTATATTACTTCGTAAAGAAATAAAGGATGGATTTTTTTTCTAACTTCATATAAAGGTTCATCGTTTTCCTGAGTATTGCTGACATGTGAATTTATTTGAATGGACCGTCAGGACTGCTATACATAATCGATAAAATTATTATTTAAAAAACTAAACCAAAAGTGAAAAATGGGGGGAGGGGGAGATCCAGCTTTAAAGAAAAACGAAATACCAACAATGCTTGTTGTCAAAGTTATTTTGGGATCTCTTGTTAAATATATAAACCGTAATAACAATAATATAGAGATCAATTTTTTGGTGAACTAAACACTTAAATATCATATTAATAATATTTTTGTGTTTTTACATACCCAGATCAGGACGTTCAGCCTCAGTGGAGGAGGCTGGAATGAAAGGAGACAATGAAACACCTTCAGCAAAGGAAAGTATTTATCTAAAATATACTAGTCATTAAATATAGTTAATAATTGAATGTAGAAATGTATAATGTTTATCTAAAATATCCTAATCAATTGATATAGTTGACTATTGAATGTAAATGTCTTTTACTGTCTTTTGTGTACTGGAGCTCATAGGAAAACGTCGAAATAGGTATAATTGTTTTCTTTTGTTTAAAACATAATAAATTACTCTCTAAAGTATATATGAAGATAAAAAAAACACACTTCAGCGTATATTTTCAATTAATAATAGGAAATCATTCTATATATTGGCAATTATGAACAGAATAATGTGTTTGCAGAACACGGCAAAATATTTGCATGAACGAAACTACTAGTAACAAATGACCGAAAATGTTACCTTATGAATTCAATAGTATACAGCTAACTCATATTCTTTCAGTCAAAAGTTGAAACAATGTTTCCTTGGTATAGGGACCAATTGCAACCTGGTGAACTATTTCCCTACGCCAAAGGTCTTGGTGTCTGGTTAACATGTTTTATCACGGAACTGATCGAGTACGTCGAATTTTGCCTAGTCTATTCGATTTCATTTAATAACCTTCTATTACATTCACGATCAACATTTCGTTTATATTGATTAATTCGAATTTACATTTCCCAAAAAAGTATAATTACGAGAGAAAAATATGGCAAATGAAAGATAAAACATACAAGAAAGGAGACATTGTGATATAATTTCAAATAAGTTCCATCATTGCAAGTAATCAAATAAAATTAATGAGTTTTACAATGCAATAACTGATCAATTGGAGTTATTATCAAAACTTTTATAATTAATGAAAAACATCTATATCTCAAAATATAAAAAACAAAATAATCAAACCTTTGTAATGCTTCATTGATAAATACTTGATCATGAGTCGCCTTAAACAAATGTCATCATTTCATTTACATATTTTATCGTTAATATTATACTTATTGTAAGCTTATATAATGAAAAAAATATGCAACGAAGGCAAATAGTGAAAATCTGTCTGTTTCACAAATGATTACACAAAAGGGAAAAGATGTGATATTTTCCTGCCCTTTCTGCACAAAAAGGTGGGTGCATGTATGTTTCCTTACCCGGAACAGGACTTTTTACACTAGAGGAGGCTGGAAATGAAAGCGGAGAAGTGATAATAATATTTAATCTGTTCAGTGTAACATAAGAGAAGAAAATAAAATTTGCGAAAAAATTCAAAACATATGGAATTTAGGGTTTTTCATTTCAATAGAATGTGATTGTTTGAATTCAAACAAAATTAACAAATATCTCTGAAAGTTCTTCTGGTCGAGAAAATCAGGTTTCTTCTCAATATAAGAACAATTAGTCATTTGTGATTTTGATTAGAAATATCATCATGCATTGAATCTCTATGCCCTAAAGTTTAGAAAATTAAAACAATTAAAACGTTCGTAATGTTACTTTAATTAATATGTTGTTATTAAAATAACATACATATTTTGCAGAGTTTACATTCAAAAGCTTTTAATTTACAAAGCATCCTATTTGAAAAACAAATAAAAATAATTACAAGGGATACAAATAAGAATACAATATTTCTTAAACCTAGTAACATGTTATGAAGAATTGTAATACGTGTTTACCTACCCATTACAGGACGTTTCAAATCAGTGGAAGCTTGAAATAAAGAGAAAAGATGTAAGTGCTTAATACACACAATAAGTGGGTGTTATTCACCCACAAAAGGTGGGTGGTATTTAACTCTCAGGGTATCCAATATTCATTACAACTGTTGAATAATATTTCACTCGTTAAATAAACTCTAAACGCATTTTGATTGGCTGATATAATGACATGAACAACGTCACTCCTGATTGTTTACGACGTCATCGATTGTTGACGTCGTCATCACTTGTCGGGAATGTATAAGAGATTATCGTTTTGCGCATATTATTGTCCGCTGTTTCCTACTGAGATTGCAGTATAAACAGTTCATAAGTCTTGGTTATTTGAAATTGAATTCATTTCGCTGTCGTTGATCATTAATTTAAAGTTACAAAAGACACTCGCTAAAGCTCGTGTCTTTTGTAACTGTAAAAAAAATAATTTACTCGAGTAAAATAAATTCCATATCCAACAACCACTCGTTCTGTAACCTCTATTTATATAATGTAATTCGGAAAAACAAAGGGAAACATCCATTTCATAAAACATAGGCACAGTATAAAATAAATTAAAACAATAATTTCTTTTTTCTCCAAAACTAACCACTTCTTGTCGAATTCGGTATCGTTGCGGTTTATTTTTTTTTTCTTCAATTTAGAAATTCACCCAGGTATCATTAATATGCACTACATTTCATTTAAGCCAAACTTTGAATCATAGTTTTGAAATTTGTATATGCCAATAGTAATTTTATCGAAAATTCTTCTAGATACTACAAAATAGAAATTGATATATTGATCAGTGGCATTGATGCTACATTATATAAATAGAATACCTTTCATACTATTTATTTTCACCAATAACGCTCTCGGTAGCAAGATCTACGGCGTGTTCCATTAAGCGGAACGTTCCGGTTGTTCCGCTAAATGGAACACGACGTTCCGCTGGAACTAATCGGTTCGTCTTGAACGTCTCATTTGGGGGTACCAAGTTGGATCCAATATGACGGCCAGTGAAAGGTTTTCGTTTCAAATGTTCAATGAATTGTAAATAGCCCTAACTATAACCAGTTTGAATGCACTTCATTAGTAAACTATATCATTACCGACTCCTTGTGTCACCATAGTGTGAAATAGTTGTAAATAAAAGCGATTACTCGCATTGTTTTGCAGATTTTATGACTAACCGTTTTGGTTATTTCCGGAAAATTTGTTTCTTTTTCCTTTTCGATTGTTAGAGTTTTACCAACAGGAACGCAATTCGGCACGTTCTGTTCCATTTAGCAGACAAGTTCCAAGTTGGCACATCTGGAATGTTCCGATAAAAGGAATACACTACTAGTCTCCCTTTACACGTCCAATGCTTTGTTTGAAACAACTCAAGGGTGCTTGTAGATGTATGCATGCTTAAGGCCAGCAAATGCATAACGTGTTAAAAGTATATGCAGTCAAAGGCAAATGAGGATGGACTACACACACAAGAATTATATGGAAGTAGATGCGTCGCCTGTGTAGCCAAATAATCACGAAACGAACACTTTTTAATTAAAAAATAAGTTTTTCTCTAAAATAAGCAAAAAGCATTGAGCCCAAATGGAATTCGCCGCTCACATCTATTTATAATAACAGTGACATTGATTGATGATCTTCAGATCTAATGAGCAATCCAAAACAAGATCTTCCCGTTAAGGTTTAAGTTTGCTTTGCCCACAGGAACTCAAGTTTTTGCAATGAAATCTTAATTGAATGCCGAATGTAGTGATAGGAATCGTGACCTTGGTCTGTGACCTTCAAACCAACAAGGAAGCCCTGTATAAAGTTTAGGGTTGATAGGCAGAAGGGATCTCTAGTTATCGCACATTAAGCTTTTTTTCCGAATTTGGTTTATATCTATAGTTATGTTGAATGTATAATAATTAATCTTCAGACCTGAAATGCAATCCCAATTCATACCTTCCAGTGAGGAAGGACTGTATTAATTTAAATCTTATCGGCAAAATTAGACTCAAGTTATCGCATGGATTCTTTTCTCTGACGACGCAACCGACGACAACTGAAGACGCCTAGCGTCGATTTGTTTTTAGGTTTTACGTCTTTTAACCAGCAAAGCTCATTAAACGTCCATCGATGATGACGACTGACGACGCCGACAATTCGATTTCGAAAAATTTGACCATTGGGCATGGGACGAATGGCTACTGTCTTTGTTGAAACCTGGCGGGTGGTCTGATGGTGCAGCTGATAGTGCACATTCCTTTCATGAAGGCGACCGGGGTTCGATTATCCGACTGGCCATGAAAATGTATTGGGGTCACCTACCCGACTACGTACTCCGGTTTTCTCCTACAAGAAGGCCCCTCTGTCGCCATCGTATTCATATTGAGAGATATATTGCCCTTGCACGATACAATCTGATTGAAATTCATATCAGTATTGTCTCTCCGTTTCTCTCCTCCTACTTATGCTCTGGAAATCTCCAGTGTGCTGTGTATAAGGTCTAATGACATATTGTTTTATATGCTTCATCAGTGTAACAGGGTCATTTTATTTAGGTGTTTAATTAAAGTATTCATAATTGATATATTTATGAATATAATACTTGTATGTATAAATTGTATTCGTCAAATGTATGTTAGTATACATTATTTGTGATAATGAATGTATTTATATTTTATTGATATAAATGTACGAGATATTTAATTCGCGACTTAAACGTATTATTTTATATTTGCGCTCCGTGCGGGATATATTCGGGCGGACGCGGCGCTTTGTGTGTTCGTATATATGTACATGTATTGTGGCGTTTGGTATGTGAGTTGTGGTCAAGTGCGGATAAGACATGTGACGTTTTGACGGACTTTGACGAAGTTGTTTGATTGGTTGAAAGTTTGTTCGTTGGTACTCGTTTTAGTTTTATTTTATCTTCCGGTCAGTTTTGAAATTGATTTGGAGAGGTGAGCCGGTAGGCTAAATTCGATGCTGATATTTGACGTATACTTGGTAAGTTGGAATCTGTATTTCAGTTAGTGTGATTATGTAGTTTACCCTTTCCATAGTATTGTGTCCCCGAGTGTATGATTGGCGTGAATGGTAAATGTAATGATATTTTAAAAAAATTGTTAATCTGATCAGTTTGAAAATACGATACTTCATGTATATGGAGGTTCGGATAATTGTAATATCGATACAAGTTATATATATATATATATTGTGCAAGTTAAGCGTTATGCATTTGATGTTATCGTAGTCAGTAATTATATTATATTTACTTCATGGTCTATTATACAGATGATTGATGTGAGACGACGTTTTTTGGGCTAAAGCCATGCTATACATTAGCGCACGATACGTGTTGTAAGTGTCTTTATATTTAGTACTGTATTTTCTAGTATATATTGATAAATTGATTTGAATTTGAATAGTATATTGTAAACGTTATAGATAAATATTGTGTATTGTTAATGTGTAAAGTAAAATGATTATTTTGCTTTAAAGTAATAGTTAACATTAATGTAAATCTGAATATTATTCATAATTAGAAAATATAGGAGTAACGATATAGTTTAATTGTATATTTTTTATTATCGAAGTATACGTATTGATGAGTAATTTGTTAAGATTTGTGATATTCATATTTTATCTTGTAATGGCATATATTCATCTACGGTAGAGCTTATGCGTATTTTACTGTATGTTTCAGAATGTTTTAATTTGCATCAACATCATATAAAAGAAAGAAAACGAACCCAGCGGCTTTGTCATCATTTTATCCCGACATATTCCCACCCGCTACACCAGGACAACATGCGTCCAACCAATGTTCAATATTTGGACTCTTCTTGATTTTAAGCAAACCTGCTAATAAGAATACACTTCCGGTGTACAAAAAAACTCTACTAAAGTTCTAAGTAACAAAAAGACAATATAAATTATATTTGGCCAATATCTTGCTTGGATCGAATGGCTAAAAGTTTACATAAATGAAAGATTTTAGGAGGCATTAAAATCAAGTGAGGTCAAATATGTTTAAACTCAGAATGAAGGGACTGAGGTGAAGATATATGACAAGTTAACTGCAGAAAGGAAGGGTTTGGAATTTGAAATGGTTTAATTTTGGTTAAGTTCCTATCATCAGCTAAGATCATTCAAGGACGGCGGCCTCCTGATTTGCGTTGAAAAAGTGTGTATTTGGGAAACTGCTGTGTGTCTGGAACTTTTGCTGATTTAAGGTGCTACCACACTGGAGTAAACTGCCTAAGGTTCCCAGCAGAACAACATGCCCTAGCTATTAATATGACGTAATATATGCGATTGTCCTTGGGTTTTAGGTATCATTTGTATTTGTTTTATTCGATTGTTTAAACGTTTGTAAATACGGTTTTGCGTTAAGTGGACAGTGTGCTGAGTTTTAAAGTAAGCTTCTTCTGTTTCATCGACGACACCCGCTTTGTTAATCCTTGCTACATCGAATTCAACATCAAGTTCACAAAATGAGAACCGAGTGCAATGATTAACTACCAAACATATGAAGCATAATAAAGTATGCATCATGCTGTACATGCATCTATATTGTATATATAGATTATTATCACCATAAAAAGAGGCTGGACGCACCAGTATTGATACACTTAAAAGACAACTACATTTGTATTTGGACCACCTCGCTGTCTGTGTAAAAATGATCAGGTTGGATGGTGCATTTACCTAATATACAGACTCTAGACCGTTTTTCTTGTCCGTTTTAACGGAAACGCAACGGAAACGTAACGGAAATGTAATGGAAACGCGACAGAAACGGAACGGAAACGTAACGGAAACTGAACGTGGACGGAACGAAAAAGCAACGCAAACGTAACGGAAACGCAACGGAAACCCAACGAAAACGTAAAGCAAACGCACACAAATTGTTTGGTTATAGCGCAGATAATGCGCCCGATAACGGACTTAACTAGATGTACTTGCTCACGGAAGCGTGTCGGTCTCTGACCCTAACTGTGACCCGTGTTTACCTATACATCGGTCGCGTGTTATTTGCACAATGGTTTTCCAACGATATTTTGTGTTTACTGGTTTTTGGTTTTCATACAGATTTAAATTTCTAATTACGTATATTTACAACAGTACAATACAGGTACATTGTAACGCCTAATTAGTAAATATATACGATAAAGATACGAAACACATTCCTTTATACGAATTAATAAGCTTAAAATTATATTTATTGTTCTTACTTAGGCCTCATTCCTGATTCCATCTTTTCCCAAATATCATTTCGTTATAATGATCTTGAACAAACGTTCATTAACATGAGCAGTTTTATTGTTTTTAGTCTTAAATTTAAATCTGAACTTGGTGTTGAAAAAAATATATACAGCGTACAAA
Source organism: Mimachlamys varia (assembly GCA_947623455.1). Lineage (NCBI taxonomy): Eukaryota > Metazoa > Mollusca > Bivalvia > Pectinida > Pectinidae > Mimachlamys > Mimachlamys varia. The sequence goes on from OX392544.1 coordinate 27,661,544, forward strand.
CCAAATATTGTACGTTTATGGTTTTCAAAATGAACAATAGAAAACGTCCAAAAGAAAAAATCTGAAACTTGTGTTGGGGAAAAATGTAAATGCATATCAATACTTTAAGGGGGGAAATGTCTTTAATATTCTCTTTGTTGATATTATTTCGTAATTGAAATACGTATTTATATGAATGATTTTGAAACCGGGAATATATACTTACACAACATATCATGTCCATTGTTCTAATTTATGAGACACGTTAACATTTATCTGAATGATAATTACTAATTTAATAAAAATGTAATTTCCCTCTGTGAATCAAAGATTGTATGGCTTTTTTTGAAAAGGGTATAATCGATGATATCATTAATTTCACTATCCCAAACACTAGTGGCTTAATCTCCACTATCATCTGGCCTTTTTATTTTATCTAGCCTTACCTATTGTATTGGTTAAATGTGTGGGCAACCTATTACCTGCGACTATTGTTAGTTTGAAGGTAAAGTCTACGAAATTAATACCTGTGGTTTCAGGCACAGGGACACACACTTGCCAGTAGTAAGCATCGTCTCTTCAAAGAGATTAGATACAATTTTGAAAACTCGTATTTGGGTATGCTATATTTAGTTTAGCTTAAACAATATTTTTATTCAAGAATAATACAGTATAATATATCAGAGCCGTATACCAGTGTTCCTCTGTTAACTGAATTACAATTTTGAAAATGAATAATGTATATTTACATTACATATACCGGATTCAGTATATGTGTCATCAACTTCGTTAAATAGTGTATTGTTTATATGTTATCAACGCGAATATTGTTCTGATTGTGTTCTCCGCCATCTTGCACACATGAATTGTATGAATCATGTTAATCCTGCATGCCGTACTGCATTGAAATGTCAATAACCCCCACCCTCCCACACTGACGGTCATTATCTATCAGGTCCTTTATTCAGAAAAGAATAAGCAGTTTGCGATACAAAATGAAAACTAAACACAAGTCGATCTTTCTTGACCCCGATTTTCGAACAATGACCTACATGACAAGTATGTGATTGTGTCTGCAGACAAGGCATCTAATAACCTGATCCTAGTTTGCAAACACTATTACATTCATTGTTTGCAAAACGAACTGGGCCTGCTTGATAACCAAGGTAACCCTACTTACACATTAACCGGTTTTTCGAAAGATGAAATACTTTCCAATCATACATCAGTATTGCAATCATTCAAAATACCCGTTAATGATAAAGACGCTGACTTACCTCGGCTATATTGGATACCTAAACTACACAAGGATCCTTATAAGCAACGTTTTATCGCTGGCTCGTCTCATTGCTCAACCACTCCATTATCAAAACTTCTTACTACCATTCTTAGTACCGTTAAATCAGGGCTTCAGTCTTATTGTGACACTGTATACTCCTGAAGTGGCATTAATGGGATGTGGATTTTGAAAAAAACTCGAAAGATCTTCTGATCAGTCTTGAACACCCCCTTCTCATTATGAGAGCTTTCTATTCCAAGAAAGGTGAACGACGATACAAATACATGGTTGTGAGCTATCTTGGAGCATACTTTGTGAAAAACACAACAAAAGCTAGGTTGAATATACTGAGGAAGATATAGTACGAATGATTGAATTCCTAGTTGACAATATCTTTGTTGAGTTCGGAGGAAAGATTTTCCAACAGACTGTTGGCATTCCAATGGGCACTAACTGTGCACCACTTTTGGCTGACTTGTTTTTGTTTTCATACGAGGCTGAATTTGTCGAGGGGCTTATCAGGACGGGTAACACAAACTTTGCCAAATCTTTCAATTTCACTTTCAGGTATATCGACGATGTGTTGTCTATAAACAACAAGAAGTTTGCTGACCTAGTCGATCGCATATACCCTACTGAACTTGAGATTGAAGACACAACAGACTCTCCTACATCAGCTTCTTACCTCGATCTTTACTTAAACTATGACCAACACGGGCAACTTACTACTAAGCTGTATGATAAACGTGACGATTTCGATTTTCCGATCGTGAACTTTCCCTTTCATGTTTACATGTCGCAGTTGATTCCTTATTCTAGGGCTTGCTCTGAATATCGCGATTTACGTGATAGATGTCGACTGCTGACGAACAAACTTACGGCACAGGGATTCGAGAAATGCAGGTTGATGAAGACTATGGACAAGTTTTATGGTCGTCATCTTGATATCATCGAGAAATATTCTGTATCTTTGTGTGATATGAAGATGGACGTTTTTGTGTTTACTTGTTGTGATGACAATGATGACTCGGTTCAGATTTTGAGAATTGATGCTTACTTGGATGTGACCAGGATTTACATGGCGGGTGTCGTCGATGAAGCAGAAGACGCTTACTCTTCCGGAACACCTGGTCTTATTCTCTTGTGCTTTAAGAGAGTCTCCATGTAAATCTTTCCTTTGTTCCTACTTTGCCCCTAGTTTAATCGATTTTGAGTTCGGATTATGGTTTTGTTGACGCTTTGGTATTCTCTGATTTTTTTTTTGGTGCCTTCAAGATTTTGAAACATCGAAAATATATGGAATGCATTCCGTCTGATAATACAATAAACTTTTTCTGGCAAACTTTTGATTCCAATAATCAATTCTTTGACGGTAAGGCAAACATGGCGGCGCCCTGTATTTGTGACGTCTGACGTCGGACCGTGTCAAAACCAGATCACTGTGTCAATGCTTGTACACAACGACCGTTATTAATAAAGAAATAAATTCGAAATGCTAGTAATATATAGAGGATATTCAATGGTTTGCCGTTTAATATCGAATATATTTCACGAGTATGGCAGATTTTTTTTATATTTTCACGAGTGCGTAGCACGAGTGAAAATATAAAAAAAAAACTGCCATACAAGCAACCCTGTTTAAATGTTTTTATTTCTTCGTATAACACTTGAAAATTTATAATGATGTAAATATAAAGATTGTACCTCATTTTGACTGCGTGTACGGTAGTATGCCCGCAGTTGGCAACGAACCTATTCACTATGAAGTGTTAATATTCGTTGCCAACTGTGGGCATACATGTACTACCGTATACGCAGTCAAAATGAGGTACAATCCTTATAACACAGGCACAATTCTATTTTGATGGTATGACTTTCACTACCAAGACAATCATATGACGTCAATAAGACGTCATTTGTTTATGACGTCATAAAATTGTTATTGCACATGTGTAATACCATATTTATGACATGGCCATATGAAATGAGTGAACGTGTGAGTTATGTGATCAATTTCATTAAAACCTGATTTATTAGTGTGAAACGTGTTTTCGATTGTTAGACAAAATATTCTTTTTCAGTGAATCATTACTATCTTCTATGTTATGGGACCGATGGAAAAGGTGACTCATTGATAACGTTATTATTTCTTGTTTCTACTTACCTAACAAATAAAATCTATAGCGTTTGATTCTTTATGCCGTTCATTTTCCATGTGAAGCACATCTTGATCATCGTACCGAATTGCGACATAGTCTTATTGTGTAACGATACACACAAACAATAGTACACTTACAACTGAAAACGGATACTTCTTCTTTTGTTTTCGATATCGCCTCTACTTGGACTAGAAACAAGTTGTACATAAGCCAGTGTTCCTATTGTTATTTTAAATGTACGATATATATTGTTTTGCTCTTGAAAACATTTTCCTTTACAATAGATAACCCATGTGACGGGCACCAGAAATTTCCTAAAGTAATGCCTTCTGTTATCCTACATGTAGATCATCAATCGGATGTGCACGTACGCTGTTTACAAAGTGGGACACGTTGTTTATCTTCTTTCTTTACACGAGTATACGTTACAATTTTTTTACGACAGTGTCAAACGCACGGGATTGTCTTACTCAAGAAGCTTTCCTCTTATTGTGACAAAAATAGCTTATCAGCAATGACAACGATTACACGTTTAGCAAAACGAAAATGTAACTTTTTGTGGGCCACTCTAAACAAGTATCATATAAAAGAAACTTTATATGTGTTTACTCACCCGTAACAGGAATTTCCTCTTCAGCTGAGGCTGGAAATAAAAAGATAAAAGTGAGAACCGATTTATATTTGTAAAACATTTCAAAATATCAAAAGAAAATATTGAATGCAAGAGTTTCAACAGACATCTTTAAACGAGTCATACGATTTAATAAAGCGTTGGCAAACGATATGGACATTTTTAGTTTTCATTAAAATAATTAATATTCAAAATGTTTCTATATTATACAATTATAGCCTTTTGATGAGGTCGATACATGGTTTTATCGATCGGAGAAACAATATCGAGGCTTATATTACTTCGTAAAGAAATAAAGGATGGATTTTTTTTTCTAACTTCATATAAAGGTTCATCGTTTTCCTGAGTATTGCTGACATGTGAATTTATTTGAATGGACCGTCAGGACTGCTATACATAATCGATAAAATTATTATTTAAAAAACTAAACCAAAAGTGAAAAATGGGGGAGGAGGAGATCCAGCTTTAAAGAAAAACGAAATACCAACAATGCTTGTTGTCAAAGTTATTTTGGGATCTCTTGTTAAATATATAAACCGTAATAACAATAATATAGAGATCAATTTTTTGGTGAACTAAACACTTAAATATCATATTAATAATATTTTTGTGTGTTTACCCACCCGGATCAGGACGTTCAGCATCAGTGGAGGAGGCTGGAATGAAAGGAGACAATGAAACACCTTCAGCAAAGGAAAGTATTTATCTAAAATATACTAGTCATTATATATAGTTAATAATTGAATGTAGAAATGTATAATGTTTATCTAAAATATCCTAATCAATTGATATAGTTGACTATTGAATGTAAATGTCTTTTACTGTCTTTTGTGTACTGGAGCTCATAGGAAAACGTCGAAATAGGTATAATTGTTTTCTTTTGTTTAAAACATAATAAATTACTCTCTAAAGTATATATGAAGATAAAAAAACACACTTCAGCGTATATTTTCAATTAATAATAGGAAATCATTCTATATATTGGCAATTATGAACAGAATAATGTGTTTGCAGAACACGGCAAAATATTTGCATGAACGAAACTACTAGTAACAAATGACCGAAAATGTTACCTTATGAATTCAATAGTATACAGCTAACTCATATTCTTTCAGTCAAAAGTTGAAACAATGTTGCCTTGGTATAGGGACCAATTGCAACCTGGTGAACTATTTCCCTACGCCAAAGGTCTTGGTGTCTGGTTAACATGTTTTATCACGGAACTGATCGAGTACGTCGAATTTTGCCTAGTCTATTCGATTTCATTTAATAACCTTCTATTACATTCACGATCAACATTTCGTTTATATTGATTAATTCGAATTTACATTTCCCAAAAAAGTATAATTACGAGAGAAAAATATGGCAAATGAAAGATAAAACATACAAGAAAGGAGACATTGTGATATAATTTCAAATAAGTTCCATCATTGCAAGTAATCAAATAAAATTAATGAGTTTTACAATGCAATAACTGATCAATTGGAGTTATTATCAAAACTTTTATAATTAATGAAAAACATCTATATCTCAAAATATAAAAAACAAAATAATCAAACCTTTGTAATGCTTCATTGATAAATACTTGATCATGAGTCGCCTTAAACAAATGTCATCATTTCATTTACATATTTTATCGTTAATATTATACTTATTGTAAGCTTAAATAATGAAAAAAAAAATATGCAACGAAGGCAAATAGTGAAAATCTGTCTGTTTCACAAATGATTACACAAAAGGGAAAAGATGTGATATTTTCCTGCCCTTTTTGCACAAAAAAGTGGGTGCATGTATGTTTACTTACCCGGAACAGGACTTTTTACACTAGAGGAGGCTGGAAATGAAAGCGGAGAAGTGAAAATAATATTTAATCTGCTCAGTGTAACATAAGAGAAGAAAATAAAATTTGCGAAAAAATTCAAAACATATGGAATTTAGGGTTTTTCATTTCAATAGAATGTGATTGTTTGAATTCAAACAAAATTAACAAATATCTCTGAAAGTTCTTCTGGTCGAGAAAATCAGGTTTCTTCTCAAGATAAGAACAATTAGTCATTTGTGATTTTGATTAGAAATATCATCATGCATTGAATCTCTATGCCCTAAAGTTTAGAAAATTAAAACAATTAAAACGTTCGTAATGTTGCTTTAATTAATATGTTGTTATTAAAATAACATACATATTTTGCAGAGTTTACATTTAAAAGCTTTTAATTTACAAAGCATTCTATTTGAAAAAAAAAATAAAAATAATTACAAGCGATACAAATAAAAAAACAATATTTCTTAAACCTAGTAACATGTTATGAAGAATTGTAATACGTGTTTACCTACCCATTTCAGGACGTTTCAAATCAGTGGAAGCTTGAAATAAAGAGAAAAGATGTAAGTGCTTAATACACACAATAAGTGGGTGTTATTCACCCACAAAAGGTGGGTGGTATTTAACTCTCAGGGTATCCAATATTCATTACAACTGTTGAATAATATTTCACTCGTTAAATAAACTCTAAACGCATTTTGATTGGCTGATATAATGACATGAACAACGTCACTCCTGATTGTTTACGACGTCATCGATTGTTGCCGTCGTCATCACTTGTCGGGAATGTATAAGAGATTATCGTTTTGCGCATATTATTGTCCGCTGTTTCCTACTGAGATTGCAGTTTAAACAGTTCATAAGTCTTGGTTATTGGAATTTGAATTCATTTCGCTGTCGTTAATCATTAATTTAAAGTTACAAAAGACACTCGCTAAAGCTCGTGTCTTTTGTAACTGTAAAAAAATAATTTACTCGAGTAAAATAAATTCCACATCCAACAACCACTCGTTCTGTAACCTCTATTTATATAATGTAATTCGGAAAAACAAAGGGAAACATCCATTTCATAAAACATAGGCACAGTATAAAATAAATTAAAACAATAATTTCTTTTTTCTCCAAAACTAACCACTTCTTGTCGAATTCGGTATCGTTGCGGTTTATTTTTTTTTCTTCAATTTAGAAATTCACCCAGGTATCATTAATATGCACTACATTTCATTTAAGCGAAACTTTGAATCATAGTTTTGGAATTTGTATATGCCAATAGTAATTTTATCGAAAATTCTTCTAGATACTACAAAATAGAAATTGATATATTGATCAGTGGCATTGATGCTACATTATATAAATAGAATACATCTGATGCCTACGTCGGATTCGGGTAAGTGTTTAGTGCAAAAACGCTATATTGGATACCTAAACTACACAAGGATCCTTATAAGCAACGTTTTATCGCTGGCTCGTCTCATTGCTCAACCACTCCATTATCAAAACTTCTTACTACCATTCTTAATACCGTTAAATCAGGGCTTCAGTCTTATTGTGACACTGTATACTCCAGAAGTGGCATTAATGGGATGTGGATTTTGAAAAACTCGAAAGATCTTCTGATCAGTCTTGAACACCCCCTTCTAAAAAATGTTTCGTCCATCACAACATTTGATTTTCCCATCCTTAACACTACCATACCACATGCCAAACTGAAAGAACGTCTTCGGTCTCTCATTATGAGAGCTTTCTTTTCCAAGAAAGATGAACGACGATGCAAATACATGGTTGTGAGCTATCTTGGAGCATACTTTGTGAAAAACACAACAAAAGCTAGGTTGAAATATACTGAGAAAGATATAGTACGAATGATTGAATTCCTAGTTGACAATATCTTTGTTGAGTTCGGAGGAAAGATTTTCTAACAGACTGTTGGCATTCCAATGGGCACTAACTGTGCACCACTTTTGGCTGACTTGTTTTTGTTTTCATACGAGGCTGAATTTGTCGAGGGGCTTATCAGGACGGGTAACACAAAACTTGCCAAATCTTTCAATTTCACTTTCAGTCATATCGACGATGTGTTGTCTATAAACAACAAGAAGTTTGCTGACCTAGTCGATCACATATACCCTACTGAACTTGAGATTGAAGACACAACAGCTTAGTAGTAATGTAGGAGACTACATCAGCTTCTTACCTCGATCTTTACTTAAACTATGACCAACACGGGCAACTTACTACTAAGCTGTATGATAAACGTGACGATTTCGATTTTCCGATCGTGAACTTTCCCTTTCTTGATAGTAACATCCCAGCTTCTCCATCCTATGGTGTTTACATGTCGCAGTTGATTCCTTATTCTAGAGCTTGCTCTGAATATCGCGATTTACGTAATAGATGTCGACTGCTGACGAACAAACTTACGGCACAGGGATTCGAGAAATGCAGGTTGATGAAGACTATGGGCAAGTTTTATGGTCGTCATCTTGATATCATCTAGAAATATTCTGTATCTTTGTGTGATATGAAGATGGACGTTTTTGTGTTGACTTGATGTGATGACAATGATGACTCGGTTCAGATTTTGAGAATTGATGCTTACTTGGATGTGAACAGGATTTACATGGCAGGTATCGTCGATGAAGCAGAAGACGCTTACTCTTCCGGAACACCTGGTCTTATTCTCTTGTGCTTTAAGAGAGTCTCCATGTAAATCTTTCCTTTGTTCCTACTTTGCCCCTAGTTTAATCGATTTTGAGTTTTATGGAGATTATGGTTTTGTTGACGCTTTGGTATTCTTTGAATTTTTTTTTTTTGTGCCTTCAAGATCTTGAAACATCGAACATATATGGAATGCATTCCGTCTGATAATACAATAAACTTTTTCTGGCAAACTTTTGATTCCAATAACGGATATTTGAAATTCTTTGACGGTAAGGCAAACATGGCGGCGCCCTGTATTTGTGACGTCTGACGTCGGACCGTGTCAAAACCAGATCACTGTGTCAATGCTTGTACACAACGACCGTTATTAATAAAGAAATAAATTCGAAATGCTAGTAATATAATTTAATACCAAATTTACAAATGATGTTATGAAGAAAAACATTGTCGTTCACTTTGTTTTTTCTGAACTTACCAATATGTTGATGAAATTCAATGGGACTATATTATCTTAGCAACCATGACCATCGTAGTAACCATCTAAGCAACCCTGTTTAAATGTTTTTTTTCTTCGTATAACACTTGAAAATCAATAATGATGTAAATATAAAGATTGTACCTCATTTTGACTGCGTGTACGGTAGTATGCCCGCAGTTGGCAACGAACCTATTCACTATGAAGTGCTAATATTCGTTGCCAACTGTGGGCATACTACCGTATACGCAGTCAAAATGAGTTACAATCCTTATAACACTGGCACAATTCTATGTTTGCGGTATGACTTTCACTACCTAGACAATCATATGACGTCAATAAGACGTCATTTGTTTATGATGTCATAAAATTGTTATTGCACATGTGTAATACCATATTTATGACATGGCTATATGAAATGAGTGAACGTGTGAGTTATGTGATCAATTTCATTCAAACCTGATTTATTAGTGTGAAACGTGTTTTCGATTGTTAGACAAAATATTCTTTTTCAGTGAATCATTACTATCTTCTATGTTATGGGACCGATGGAAAAGGTGACTCATTGATAACGTAATTATTTATTGTTTCTACTTACCTAACAAATAAAATATATAGCGTCTGATTCTTTATGCCGTTCATTTTCCATGTGAAGCACATCTTGATCATCGTACCGAATTGCGACATAGTCTTATTGTGTAACGATACACACAAACAATAGTACACTTACAACTGAAAAAGGATACTTCTTCTTTTGTTTTCGATATCGCCTCTACTTGGACTAGAAACAGGTTGTACATAAGCCAGTGTTCCTATTGTTATTTTAAATGTACGATATATATTGTTTTGCTCTTGAAAACATTTTCCTTTACAATAGATAACCCATGTGACGGGCACCAGAAATTTCCTAAAGTAATGCCTTCTGTTATCCTACATGTAGATCATCAATCGGATGTGCACGTACGCTGTTTACAAAGTGGGACACGTTGTTTATCTTCTTTCTTTACACGAGTATACGTTACAATTTTTTTACGACAGTGTTGACCGCACGGGATTGTCTTACTCAAGAAGCTTTCCTCTTATTGTGACAAAAATAGCTTATCAGCAATGACAACGATTACACGTTTAGCAAAACGAAAATGTAACTTTTTGTGGGCCACTCTAAACAAGTATCATATAAAAGAAACTTTATATGTGTTTACTCACCCGTAACAGGAATTTCCTCTTCGGCTGAGGCTGGAAATAAAAAGATAAAAGTGAGAACCGATTTATATTTGTAAAACATTTCAAAATATCAAGAGAAAATATTGAATGCAAGAGTTTCAACAGACATCTTCAAACGAGTCATACGATTTAATAAAGCGTTGGCAAACGATATGGACTATATGACATTTTTAGTTTTCATTAAAATAATCAATATTCAAAATGTTTCTATATTATACAATTATAGCCTTTTGATGAGGTCGATACATGGTTTTATCGATCGGAGAAACAATATCGAGGTTTATATTACTTCGTAAAGAAATAAAGGATGGATTTTTTTTCTAACTTCATATAAAGGTTCATCGTTTTCCTGAGTATTGCTGACATGTGAATTTATTTGAATGGACCGTCAGGACTGCTATACATAATCGATAAAATTATTATTTAAAAAACTATATATTGATCAGTGGCATTGATGCTACATTATATAAATAGAATACCTTTCATACTATTTATTTTCACCAATAACGCTCTCGGTAGCAAGATATACGGCGTGTTCCATTTAGCGGAACGTTCCGGTTGTTCCGCTAAATGGAACACGACGTTCCGCTGGAACGAATCGGTTCGTCTTGAACGTCTCATTTGGGGGTACCAAGTTGGATCCAATATGACGGCCAGTGAAAGGTTTTCGTTTCAAATGTTCAATAAATTGTAAATAGCCCTAACTATAACCAGTTTGAATGCACTTCATTAGTAAACTATATCATTACCGACTCCTTGTGTCACAATAGTGTGAAATAGTTGTAAATAAAAGCGATTACTCGCATTGTTTTGCAGATTTTATGACTAACCGTTTTGGTTATTTCCGGAAAATTTGTTTCTTTTTCCTTTTCGATTGTTAGAGTTTTACCAACAGGAACGCAATTCGGCACGTTCTGTTCCATTTAGCAGACAAGTTCCAAGTTGGCACATCTGGAATGTTCCGATAAAAGGAATACACTACTAGTCTCCCTTTACACGTCCAATGCTTTGTTTGAAACAACTCAAGGGTGCTTGTAGATGTATGCATGCTTAAGGCCAGCAAATGCATAACGTGTTAAAAGTATATGCAGTCAAAGGCAAATGAGGATGGACTACACACACAAGAATTATATGGAAGTGGATGCGTCGCCTGTGTAGCCAAATAATCACGAAACGAACACTTTTTAATTAAAAAATAAGTTTTTCTCTAAAATAAGCAAAAATCATTGAGCCCAAATGGAATTCGCCGCTCACATCTATTTATAATAACAGTGACATTGATTGATGATCTTCAGATCTAATGAGCAATCCAAAACAAGATCTTCCCGTTAAGGTTTAAGTTTGCTTTGCCCACAGGAACTCAAGTTTTTGCAATGAAATCTTAATTGAATGCCGAATGCAGTGATGGGAATCGTGACCTTGGTCTGTGACCTTCAAACCAATAAGGAAGCCCTGTATAAAGTTTAGGGTTGATAGGCAGAAGGGATCTCTAGTTATCGCACATTAAGCTTTTTTTCCGAATTTGGTTAATATCTATAGTTATGTTGAATGTATAATAATTAATCTTCAGACCTGAAATGCAATCCCAATTCATACCTTCCAGTGAGGAAGGACTGCATTAATCTAAATCTTATCGGCAAAATTAGACTCAAGTTATCGCATGGATTCTTTTCTCTGACGACGCAACCGACGACAACTGAAGACGCCTAGCGTCGATTTGTTTTTAGGTTTTACGTCTTTTAACCAGCAAAGCTCATTAAACGCCCATCGATGATGACGACTGACGACGCCGACAATTCAATTTCGAAAATTTTGACCATTGGGCATGGGACGAATGGCTACTGTCTTTGTTGAAACCTGGCGGGTGGTCTGATGGTGCAGCTGATAGTGCACATTCCTTTCATGAAGGCGACCGGGGTTCGATTATCCGACTGGCCATGAAAAGGTATTGGGGTCACCTACCCGACTACGTACTCCGGTTTTCTCCTACAATAAGGCCCCTCTGTCGCCATCGTATTCATATTGAGAGATATATTGTCCTTGCACGATACAATCTGATTGAAATTCATATCAGTATTGTCTCTCCGTTTCTCTCCTCCTACTTATGCTCTGGAAATCTCCAGTGTGCTGTGTATAAGGTCTAATGACATATTGTTTTATATGCTTCATCAGTGTAACAGGGTCATTTTATTTAGGTGTTTAATTAAAGTATTCATAATTGATATATTTATGAATATAATACTTGTATGTATAAATTGTATTCGTCAAATGTATGTTAGTATACATTATTTGTGATACTGAATGTATTTATATTTTATTGATATAAATGTACGAGATATTTAATTCGCGACTTAAACGTATTATTTTATATTTGCGCTCCGTGCGGGATATATTCGGGCGGACGCGGCGCTTTGTGTGTTCGTATATATGTACATGTATTGTGGCGTTTGGTATGTGAGTTGTGGTCAAGTGCGGATAAGACATGTGACGTTTTGACGGACTTTGACGAAGTTGTTTGATTGGTTGAAAGTTTGTCGTTGGTACTCGTTTTAGTTTTATTTTATCTTCCGGTCAGTTTTGAAATTGATTTGGAGAGGTGAGCCGGTAGGCTAAATTCGATGCTGATATTTGACGTATACTTGGTAAGTTGGAATCTGTATTTCAGTTAGTGTGATTATGTAGTTTACCCTTTTCCATAGTATTGTGTTCCCGAGTGTATGATTGGCGTGAATGGTAAATGTAATGATATTTTAAAAAAATTGTTAATCTGATCAGTTTGAAAATACGATACTTCATGTATATGGAGGTTCGGATAATTGTAATAGCGATACAAGTTATATATATATATATTGTGCAAGTTAACCGTTATGCATTTGATGTTATCTTAGTCAGTAATTATATTATATTTACTTCATGGTCTATTATACAGATGATTGATGTGAGACGACATTTTTTGGGCTAAAGCCATGCTATACATTAGCGCACGATACGTGTTGTAAGTGTCTTTATATTTAGTACTGTATTTTCTAGTATATATTGATAAATTGATTTGAATTTGAATAGTATATTGTAAACGTTATAGATAAATATTGTGTATTGTTAATGTGTAAAGTAAAATGATTATTTTGCTTTAAAGTAATAGTTAACATTAATGTAAATCTGAATATTATTCATAGTTGGAAAATATAGGAGTAACGATATAGTTTAATTGTATATTTTTTATTATCGAAGTATACGTATTGATGAGTAATTTGTTAAGATTTGTGATATTCATATTTTATCTTGTAATGGCATATATTCATGTACGGTAGAGCTTATGCGTATTTTACTGTATGTTTCAGAATGTTTTAATTTGCATCAACATCATATAAAAGAAAGAAAACGAACCCAGCGGCTTTGTCATTATTTTATCCCGACATATTCCCACCCGCTACACCAGGACAACATGCGTCCAACCAATGTTCAATATTTGGACTCTTCTTGATTTTAAGCAAGCCTGCTAATAAGAATACACTTCCGGTGTACAAAAAAACTCTACTAATGTTCTAAGTAACAAAAATACAATATGGATTATATTTGGCCAATATCTTGCTTGGATCGAATGGCTAAAAGTTTACATAAATGAAAGATTTTAGGAGGCATTAAAATCAAGTGAGGTCAAATATGTTTAAACTCAGAATGAAGGGACTGAGGTGAAGATATATGACAAGTTAACTGCAGAAAGGAAAGGTTTGGAATTTGAAATGGTTTAATTTTGGTTAAGATCCTATCATCAGCTAAGATCATTCAAGGACGGCGGCCTCCTGATTTGTGTTGAAAAAAGTGTGTATTTGGGAAACTGCTGGGTGTCTGGAACTTTTGCTGATTTAAAGTGCTACCACACTGGAGTAAACTGCCTAAGGTCCCCAGCAGAACACCATGCCCTAGCTATTAATATGACGTAATATATGCGATTGTCCTTGGGTCTTAGGTATCATTTGTATTTGTTTTTATTCGATTGTTTAAACGTTTGTAAATACGGTTTTGCGTTAAGTGGACAGTGTGCTGAGTTTTAAAGTAAGCTTCTTCCGTTTCATCGACGACACCCGCTTTGTTAATCCTTGCTACATCGAATTCAACATCAAGTTCACAAAATGAGAACCGAGTGCAATGATTAACTACCAAACATATGAAGCATAATAAAGTATGCTTCATGCTGTACATGCATCTATATTGTATATATAGATTATTATCACCATAAAAAGAGGCTGGACGCATCAGTATTGATACACTTAAAAGACAACTACATTTGTATTTGGACCACCTCGCTGTCTGTAAAAATGATCAGGTTGGATGGTGAATTTACCTAATATAAGACTCTGGACCGTTTTTCTTGACCGTTTTAACGGAAACGCAACGGAAACGTAACGGAAATGTAATGGAAACGCGACAGAAACGGAACGGAAACGTAACGGAAACTGAACGTGGACGGAACGAAAAAGCAACGCAAACGTAACGGAAACGCAACGCAAACCCAACGAAAACGTAAAGCAAACGCACACAAATTGTTTGGTTATAGCGCAGATAATGCGCCCGATAACGGACTTAAATAGATGTACTTGCTCACGGAAGCGTGTCGGTCTCTGACCCTAACTGTGACCCGTGTTTACCTATACATCGGTCGAGTGTTATTTGCACAATGGTTTTCCAACGATATTTTGTGTTTACTGGTTTTTGGTTTTCATACAGATTTGAATTTCTAATTACGTATATTTACAACAGTACAATGCAGGTACATTGTAACGCCTAATTAGTAAATATATACGATAAAGATACGAAACACATTCCTTTATACGAATTAATAAGATTAAAATTATATTTATTGTTCTTACTTAGGCCTCATTCTTGATTCCATCTTTTCCCAAATACCATTTCGTTATAATGGTCTTGAACAAACGTTCATTTACATGAGCAGTTTTATTGGTTTTAGTCTTAGATTTAAATCTGAACTTGGTGTTGAAAAAAATATATACAGCGTACAAACCAAATATTGTACGTTTATGGTTTTCAAAATAAACAATAGAAAACGTCCAAAAGAAAAAATCTGAAACTTGTGTTGGGGAAAAATGTAAATGCATATCAATACTTTAAGGGGGGAAATGTCTTTAATATTTTCTTTGTTGATATCATTTCTTAATTGAAATACGTATTTATATGAATGATTTTGAAACCGGGAATATATACTTACACAACATATCATGTCCATTGTTCTAATTCATGAGACACGTTAACATCTATCTGAATGATAATTACTAATTTAATAAAAATGTAATTTCCCTCTGTGAATCAAAGATTGTATGTTTTTTTTTGAAAAGGGTATAAGCGATGACATCATTAAGTTCACTATCCCAAACACTAGTGGCTTAATCTCCACTATCATCTGGCCTTTTTTCTTTTATCTAGCCTTACCTATTGTATTGGTTAAATGTGTGGGCAACCTATTACCTGCGACTATTATTGGTTTGAAGGTAAAGTCTACGAAATTGATACCTGTGGTTTCAGGCACAGGGACACACACTTGCCAGTAGTAAGCATCGTCTCTTTAAAGAGATTAGATACAATTTTGAAAACTCGTATTTGGGTATGCTATATTTAGTTTAGCTTAAACAATATTTTTATTCAAGAATAATACAGTATAATATATCAGAGCCGTATACCAGTGTTCCTCTGTTAACTGAATTACAATTTTGAAAATGAATAATGTATATTTACATTACATATACTGTGTTCAGTATCTGTGTCATCAACTTCGTTAAATAGTGTATTGTTTATATGTTATCAACGCGAATATTGTTCTGATTGTGTTCTCCGCCATCTTGCACACATGAATTGTATGAATCATGTTAATCCTGCATGCCGTACTGCATTGAAATGTCAATAACCCCCACCCACCCACATACAAACACTTATAGGTTTTGTTAACGAAATCGGCGAATTCAAGAATATATACATCAGATGTTGGGGAGAATGATACTATCGTTAATATTTGCAAGTCCATAATTTTATACTACTCTATATACGTCCCGGATTAAACTATGATTCAGATATCAAACGGGGAAAGTATCAAGGATGCATATGGCTTTATATTACACTAAAAATAACTGACATTCGCATCATGCATCCGAATCCTATGGTTTTTAGGTAAATATAAAAGACATTATAGGTGCAAAGGTCATTTGTATATTCTATGTAAAATACGCGTCTGATAAAGAAGGGGCGGATTAGTGCTGACAGGAACGTATATATAATGTGTGAAATAACGCTTTAATTATGATTATAATTCAATATCAATCGGATTCATGATCTTCAGATAATTTCTTCTTTAAAGTCCAAATTGTTTTGTGTTTGTTACTTTTGTCTTTGTACCCGTATTGTAACTTTGTTTTATATTTTATGTACATTCCGTGATTGTGATATAACGTGTTTTTTGTGTCTTGATAAAGGGGCGGATAGTCTTAAAAATCGACAATTCATTTATCCATACTGTTGATATCCAGGTGTTCACATCATCTATAACAGACGATTTGCCACAAAGATCATGTAAAAAATACCGGACCGTCTATCACTGCGACATCGAAACATCTTTTTATTGCCGGTACCATACCGTTATATATATATGAGTACGGTGAAGGATCCAGAGGTTCTTTAAGGAGTAACTGTAGTGCAAATAGTGCTCTACGATACCTACAAATTACCTCTACATCAGGGACACCCTACATTACCTATATCCAACCTCTCCACTAGGGACACCCTACAATACCTACAATTACCTTCTACATTAGGGACACCCTACGATACCTGCAACTAACTTCTACAATAGTGACACCCTTCGATACCTACAACTAACCTCTACATCAGGCACACCCTACGATACCTACAACTTACCTCTACAATAGTGACACCCTTCGATACCTACATCTAACCTCTACATCAGGGAAACTCTACTATACCTGCAACTAACTTCTACATTAGGGAACCCTACGATACCTACAAATTACCTTTACGTGAGAGACACCCTACGATACCTGCAACTAACTTCTACATTAGGGAACCCTACGATACCTACAACTTACCTCTGCATTAGGGACACCCTATGATACCTACAATTACCTTCTACATTAGGGACACCCTACGATACCTGCAACTAACTTCTACAATAGTGACACCCTTCGATACCTACAACTAACCTCTACATCAGGGACACCCTATGATACCTACAACCTACCTCTACAATAGTGACACCCTTCGATACCTACAACTTACCTCTACAATAGGGACACCCTTCGATACCTACAACTAACCTCTACATCAGGGACACCCTACGATACCTACAAATTACTTCTACATTAGGGACACCCTACGATACCTACAACTTACCTCTACAATAGGGACACCATTGGATGCTTAAAACTAACTTCTACATGAAGGACCCCTATGATACCTACAACTTACCTCTACATTAGGGACACCCTACGATACCTACAACTTACCTCTACTTTAGTGAACCCTACGATACCTACAACTTACAAAGTCCTCATCCATTAACCCAACCCCTCCCCCTCTCCATCACTCGTCCATACCCAACCTCATCCCAATCCCTTATTCCTTTCACTCTCAATGTGCAGTTAACTACCTTCCAAAATTATGCCACAATGTCAAATTAATGTTTAGTTCATCATCTACTAATTGAAACGGATTAATATAAGTTTGTTTTATAAAACTTGTTTCCGGATCTTATTCCTTTCGACTGAAACACGTGTGTGTGAATGTACATTTATCATATGACTACCGTTATATGCGGTGTAATAAAGCCATTACATAATTTTTCTAAATTACACACGTGTAATAACACCTTCCGCTTCGCTGATTGGCTGGTTCCTGTTAACTCTATTAATACGCACGGGAGCGGTCTACTTCTTTTTACTACAATGCGTACAACTTGCTAGTAGAATGATGAAGTTCGGAGTTGCCGATGAAATTAAGGTTGACAATGTAGACAAGGGTCGTTATAAAGCGTAAATAATTACAGACATGTAAACAGTTCTAGGCCTTATTTACACAAAATATATATCGATCCGAGGATCCTTTCCCAACAACGGTATAAACAGGATAAGCTGACGTCAACAAACATGCCTTACACAATCCAAAACACTGCTAACAAATCTACCTCAAACTGCGTCTTTTAAAGATGTTTGAACAAAATGTTCATTTGAAACATTTTCGGTGCACAATATACATCACTGTTGACTCCCGCGATGATACGGATAATTCTCCATATGTAGGAAAGCGCCACAAATAGGTTGCGTACGACAGTGATAGCAGCTAAGCGGCAACGAACCAGTCATTGTCGCGCTAAATGACGTCACGATATCGTCACATCCGGCCGGATTCATGAATGGAATACCGGAGGACACCCGCCCAACACAGTCAAACTTTAAGTTTTTATTCATTGTTTCTATTCACTAGGAACAATTTACAGTCATAATATTAGTTGAAACTGTCTGGAAATTTGTAATAAGGTGTCTTTATTTTATAAAATGAATCAATTGCAAGAGTCAACTGTGTTAGACTACTTCTTCGTTCGCCGGTATATTTGACCTACTTCGAAGGTATGGGTTATTTGGTTCGACATATTGAAATCAGTTGGCGAGAACGGCAAAGACAAAATCTGTTTATGACGGGGAAAGACGATATAACGTCATATGATAAAAAAAATCTGTCATTCATTTCTCTTCATATTGAATTTATGATACTCGTTTAGAATTTTTCATTTTTACTCGCCAGAGGCTCGCAAAAATAAAAAATTCAAAACTCATATCATAAATTTAATATGACAGATCCTCTATGTATTTGTTTTATTTTGGATGTAGGTAAACAAGACATGACTGCTTATTGGTGAAATCAAGTGAAGTTTCCATTGTAAAACTTACTGTCTTTGGCCATAATATCGTTTCCATATAGTGTATATCTGTATTTCTTAGGAGACCTTCAGCCCTCGTCTCTTTTGTTCACTGGTACGTATATGATACCGGCCGCCATGTGCACGGATCACGCGCTTGCGCAAGATGAGACAGGGGCGTGTTTACGAATTATAATATATGAATTATAACGGGTTGAATAATTGGTTGATGATACTTTAAAGTAATTATTAGCATTTTCAAAGATTCTCTTTTGCAGTGGAAAGGTTCATTTTTCACCACTGCGACAATAGCGTGGCGTCATGTATAATAATGTGACGTTCATATGTGACGTCACAAATATAATTCCAGTGGAGGAGCTCATCAGGACAGGTTACAAAAACCTTGCCAAATCTTTTCATTTCACTTTCAGATATATCGACTATGTGTTGTCTATAAACAACAAGAAGTTTGCTGACCACGTCGATCGTATATACCCTTCTGAACTTGAAATAAAGGACACAACAGACTCTTCTACATCAGCTGCTTACCCCGATCTCTACTTAAACTACGACCAACATGGACAGCTTCCTACTAAGCTATACGATAAACATGATGATTTCAATTTCCAATCGTAAACTTTCCATTTCTTGACAGTAACATCCCTGCTTCTCCAACCTATGGTGTTTACATGTCGCAGATGATTCGGTATTCCAGGGCTTGCTCTAAATATCGGGATTTTCGTGATCGATGTCGACTGCTGACAAACAAGCTAACAACACAAGGATTCGAGAGATGCATGTTGATCAGTACTATTGGCAAGTTTTATGGTCGCCATCTTTGTCTCATTGAGAAATATTCTGTATCTTTAAGTGATGTGAAAATAAGCATTTTGAGTATGCTCATCAGTGTGTTTACTTGTTGTGATTGACAATGATACTCGATTCTCATTTTTGAGAACTTGATGTTTACTTTGATGTGACAAAGATTTACATGGCGGGTGTCGTCGATGAAGCAAAAGACGCTTACTCTTCCGGAACACCTGGTCTTAGTCTCTTGTACTTTTGCAAGGGTCTCCTTTAAATCTTTCCTTTGTTCAAATCTTCCCCTGGTTTAATCGATTTTGAGTTTGGATTATGATTATGTTGACGCTTCGGTATTCTCTTATTTTATTCCACAGTCAATATACACATTTATAATTTGGAAACCATTAGCCACGCATACATTAATTGATTATGATTTAGATTAATTTGATTGCGATATTCCAATGAACAGAACGATATCAGTATGATTATGACAAGTAACTATTTAGAATATATCATCTGTAATAACCCTTTTATCTCGATTGATTCTTATTATATGTTAATATTCATTACACCGGGGTAAGGACAAAGGTACGTGATTGCATGTACATCGTATTCTTATATATATATTAAACCATCATCACATGTGTAACCCACACAAAACGGTGAACGGAAACGCAACGAAAACGCAACAGAAACGCAACGGAAACGGATCGCAAACGGAACGAAAACGCAACGGAAACGGAACGAAAACGCAACGCAAACGTAACGCAAACGCAACGGAAACGCAACGCACTTTTGGTAAAGAAAACGGTCCAGGGTCTGTACATGTAACACTGTTACGCGGCATCAAATCGGCGCTAAAATAGAGAAAAGCAACCCAATATAACCTGTCGCCAGCACACATACATGCACCCATCGAGGCCACCATGAAATTGTCTTACCTGTAAATAGGACGCTAAACATGATAAACCAAACTAACACTCAGCTTAACCAATCTCCTTATTCATAAAGTCTATCTGGAGGTTCTGTATTTAACTTTCTGAGCATCCCATTGACAATTGATTTTTTATGGAGTGTATGTCCGAATAAACGACTTTTTCAATAATATGTAGGCTTAGTACTTTGAAATGCAATTATCGATGAGTATGTTTTAATATCGCATCTATCTGTTGACTGGTGGTTCATGTAATTAGACGGAGCGCGCACCGTGCCATTAGCCGAGGGGGTTATACGTTTTATCATCTATATACTGCTTTATACCACCTACCGGTATAATTGTATCATTCACAAGTTTGCAGACATAGGAAAACCACTTTACCAGCTAATGGAGAAGGGCACATCTTTCACATGGCATATTGCATTTGATAAGCTCAATAAATGTTTGACCACAGCACCAATCTAGGCATACCCAAACTTTACAAAGCCATTCATCTTGGACACAGATGCGAGTCAATTTTATATTGGTGCAGTATTGTTCCAGTGTATTGAAGGCGAGGAAAACGTGATATCTTGCAGTAGCAGGGCACATGACCAAGTCAGAAAGGACATATTGTGTGTGATGAAAGGGGCTTCTAGCAATGGAATATTTTGTCAAGCAGTATCGACCAGACCTATACAAACATATATGTTTAGTGAGAACGGACCATAGTGCACTCAAGTGGCTGATGAAATTCTAAGCGCCAGAAGTACAGCTAGCTTGTTGGCTTGAGGTCATCTCAACATATCTCCAGCACAGAGTAGGGAAGTTGCACCGAATGGAAAGTCTGTTGTTAGGGTTGAGGAAAAAGAGATGAGCATGACTCCTTGTCACCAGTGTGGATTATATGACGATTTGGAACGTGACCATGAGGAGAGCCTTATCCTTTCCGAGCAATCAAAAAGGATGACAGACAAAGAAGAATCAAATAGTTGTACCATATTGGGAAAGACGAACCATTCTGACAATCTGCAATGACACAAGAACTAGTGGTCAAATAGGAGTACATACAACTCTAAGTCGTGTGAGACAATAGTTCTATTGGCCTGGTTTGTAAAGAGATGTGAGACAGTACATTGTTGGTTGCAAGCATTGTGTATGTAGGAAAGAAAGTGCCAAGCGACGAATACCTCTGCAAATAAAGCCTACAAGATATACCATGGAAGGTTGGCAAGTGACACACTCGGACCAAGGACGGAAAGATATGTTAGGGTGGTAAGAGATTACTTTTCCAAATGGAACGGTGAATAGAAAGTCTGTTGTTAGGGTTGAGGAAGAAGAGAATAGTTCGACTTAGGATATGAGATACCATTTCAAAAACAAAATTAAACACTTTTACTCAGTTCGGTTGATTCTTTGGTAATTTAATAATAATAAATAATAAATGGTACAGTTTCTGTATGTACTTGTTTTGAATAATGTTTTTGTAGTTCAGAAGTGATAATATTTTTGATAGGCTAATAAATGAAGGCCTCTTATTTGCTCGTCAGGTATGTAAATAACGGCCCCCTCTTGTTTTGGCAGCTGAAGTGGAACGATCACAAAATGAGAAAGGTAATCCATGACCAAGCTGCATAAGTTTGGGCCTAGCTGCTTAAGCAAGGGTTCCACGGACTCCTTTATAGATCTATGCCAAAATAAAATCTATAGCTAGGTTAAGTGTACAGTCACAGGGTATCAAAGTACAGGGCGACGTACTATTGAAAGAGAAAATAAAAAGTACCAAGACACTGGCTTATACCAAGACATCAGGCTTTACCAAGGCATAGGCTTCATAGTGTCTAAAGTGACTTGGTCTAAAAATAGTCGCAGTAGAGGGTGACGTGGTCAAAAATGTGTCTTGGTCAAGGGTGTACACCGTCACTGTATTGGTCAAGGGTGACTTTGTCTAGTTTTGTTGCGGTTAAGATGTACACAGTTACGGGTATCGCAATATGGGGCTATTTCTTGTTGATACAGGGTAACTTACTCTTTTAGTGAAATTATAAACACTGTGATTGTTAGCGTCCTAGTTCTTGACATAGCGTCATGTGTAAATAAGGAAGTTATTTTATACATTCAAACCAGATTATTTATTAATATATGAGGTTTTAGATGAATGTATACAAAACTTGATGTTTGTAGTAAAGTGTAAGCGGTATACACCTAAGCCTAAGAGAGACACACATAATGAAAATCAAAACAATCAACGTTTCATTATATACTACTGGCCAGCAGTTTTTGAGTGATTTAGTATGGAATTACTGCTCGGATCTTTTGAATGGCCGAATATGACAACGAGAAATAATAACCGATCAAAGTCAGTTAATAAAGATAACTTACCTTAGAACAATTAGTGACCTTCTGTAAAGCTAAATCCTGTTTGAGAAGCCTACCAGTGTTGATGTTGTGTCCGGGTTTTCCTGTTTGTGTAACGTGAAACGTTCTAAATAAAGCTTTGTCAGTCATGCTCCACAACGTCCCGTAAAATATAAATGCATTTAAGCATTGAACTTTAACCAAATGGTAGTATACAATTGATATGAATAGAATTTGGGTGACAGATAAATAGAATTTCGGCCGTTAAGGCGACATGAATATTTATCTGTCACCCAACTGGCTATCTATTGGCTTAGTAAATTTATATTGATCACCAGATTAGTCTGAAGCTTCTACTGATCTCTGAACAAGGCAGCCAGGATGTAATCGAAAAATTCCCGTGAGTATTATGAAGTTGAGAAACTGCATTCGATGTGTAGCATTTATATCGTCTTACGTTAATGCCGTATCTGTGAAGCCAAGCTGTTGTCAGGAGTATTTCAGTTGGCATTTACAATCTGTGTTGACATTGTATAGGTAATATTGAAGTCATCAATGGTGCATTGTCCATTAATTAAATGTGCAGTAGACCTTACGTTTTTGACCAATCCCGTTGTTTGTATAATGTGATTGGACGGGATGGTATTGGCGGTCCTTTTGGTGTGGTATTCACATGAGGTTACACTATAAAGCCGACATCAGATCGGCGGTAAAATATGGATGCAGGTACACCAACATACCCTGTCACCAGCATACATACACTTATAGGGAATTTTAGTCATTTAGGGACAAAAACAAACAGAATACGCAAAAACAAGAAACAAAAAGGTCAAACATTTGGAATAGGTAAATATGTATCAAAATACACCAAATTACAACTATTTGAATATTAATTATCAAAGATTATCCAACGTGAACTTTATCAAATAGACATTCATAGATGGTACATTATAAAATACTTTACCCTGGTACGTATTTGCCTGAACTCAGCACATTCAATCATTATATGTTTTATTGTAAATGATTAATCAATTGAATATGAATAAAAAATAACGTCATCTTTGATTTACAGAACGATTTAACCAATATCTCAATATCAAAGGACAATTTGTCTGTTTTGTTATTTAATTTCTTTTTGTCATCTGTATTTGCATTTACATATTCCACTTGCAATTATAAACCGACTCTCGTTTTGAATACCGAATTGATGTTCACCTCTGAAAAATCGATTTAAATATACTGTTTATTTCATCCTTGAAACATATGCATCCTGTTATAATACCCCCTCCCCAGCCCATCCCCACACCCCAATACACACTCACACATCAAAACGGTTAAATGCGTTCTTTAATAAAACAAATCAGAGAATACCAAAGCGTCAACAAAACCATAATCCGAACTCAAAATCGATTAAACTAGGGGCAAAATAGAAACAAAGGAAAGATTTACATGGAGACTCTCGTAAAAGCACAATATAATAAGCCCAGGTGTTCCGGAAGAGTGAGCGTTTTCTGCTTCATCAACGACACACGCCATGTACATCTTGGTCACATCCAAGTAAGCATCAATCCTCAAAATGAGAACCGAGTCATCATTGTCATCACAATAAGTTAACACGCTAACAAGCAAACTCAAAAACGTCCAACTTCATATCACACAATGATACAGAATATATCTCGATGGGATCAAGATGGCGACCATAAAACTTGCCCACAGTCTTCATCAACCACACTGTTTCAGAACTGACGGAATGTGCTTTCAAAGGTTTAAAGTTCATTCAAACAACTGAACTCAATCATAAAGAGGTGTAACGTTTAAGGGCCCAGTATACGTAACTTCAGGGAATTGTTCGGGATTCCGAAAAAAAATCCAGTGGATAACCATGCAAAAATAAGCCTAAAACGAAGTAAACCTGGGCGTTAACTAACAAGAAACTCTTGACAGAGGATTCCAAAGACTTCGAAATAATTCAGGTTCGGCCCACTTCAACAACAAACCGAAGGTAGAAGACAGTTCAAAATGGACTCGTGTTTACAAATACCGTGTTTCAACTGCTGTTGTACCGGTAACCGCGTACGAATTCATCTTGAATATTGCTGATATAACTTAATCTTAACTAAATCTATAAATATAATAAGTTATTAGGCCTGATTTTTGCTTCAAGTTTTGCCGAAAGCTACGTGTACTAGGCCTTTAACCACCAACCCATTCAAAACCAACCGACCGTTCTTTACTACACGACACAAAACGTATATTGTACACCGAGCCTATACAAATAGTAGTGTATGTACCCCAGGCATATGTGTTAAAAGTCTGGTCAACTTATCGACACATACATTTACATAATATTGTTATCCGATAAACAAAAACAAGTAATGACAACAACCATACAAACCTGTGTGGTTATAATTTTCAATCGGTTTAGATATTTTACTTCCGTGTCTGCAAAAATTACATTAAATTCTTTCCTAAATGTGGTACCCAATGTAATTCCAAGCTAAGAGGTTGTTGAATACAGTTTACACATCTAAAAAGCTAACACACGACGTTAGAGGTATGCAAATTACCTGTAAAAAGGGGGATTTGTAATACCTACCTGTGAATTATCAGGTGTAATAGTTACCAACACGTGTTATCAGTTAGTGGCATGGCAAGTGAAGGGGTTGTATGATTATCTGATCATACAGATAACACAGATTTACCTACACAATTCTTTTCATCTTCAAGCGTTCACAGTCTTTGAAAAAGAACTATTTTTCGAAATAATATGGCAATCATATATAGACTATATTTTCCAAGTACTTATCCTTATGCTAGTAACCTGGAACGAAAACTAGCGATGTGTGTTAATTTAAACGGCCTATGTACATGTATCAACATAGACATTTAAAAGTTGTATATATTATTGGTATCATACAAGCTATGGTATTAGTTTGCTTAAGAAACTTCTGAATTGTTGAGTACTACAACATGTATTTTGTTACAGTGCTGATGCCGATATGGCGTGCTGATTTGTGCATATTTTGGATTACAAACATATTAAAAATTGGGTTACTGGTTTTAAAATAAATAGATATTGGCTGATCCAAAGATTGTAATACACTTTTCTTATTATGACATATTAGTCTTAACTTATACAGGTCCTGATTTGGAAACCGTGTATGAAAAAAAAACAACTTTTGAACCAATATTTCGAATCCTACTTAGTTGCAGAATATGAAGAATGAGGTTTGAATATGATAAAGGAGGGGTGCCAATTTTGGCCGTTCTGCGGCCTATCAGTGATAAGGCTAATATTTTGCAGGGAAAGATACTTTGATATCAACTGCATATTGCATTATGTTCAAAACATCTGATTTTGTGTGGGCTTATAAAAACATTTGGGGGTCAAAGTTGGGGGAGTGTGAAACGAAAATTTTGTTTTAGAAGTCCTCACGCACTGAAAAATATAAAACAACTTCTAGTTTGTGTAGTTTCTGTTACTCTTGTTGTAGTACTCTTTTGCAGTGGAAAGGTTTATTTTTCACCACTGCGACAATAGCGTGGCGTCATGTACAATAATGTGACGTCTTTCATATGTGACGTCACAAATAAAATTCCATTGGAGGAGCTTATCAGGACAGGTTACAAAAACCTTGCCAAATCTTTTCATTTCACTTTCAGATATATCGACGATGTGTTGTCTATAAACAACAAGAAGTTTGCTGACCACGTCGATCGTATATACCCTTCTGAACTTGAAATAAAGGACACAACAGACTCTTCTACATCAGCTGCTTACCTCGATCTCTACTTAAACTACGACCAACATGGACAGCTTACTACTAAGCTATACGATAAACGTGATGATTTCAATTTCTGATCGTAAACTTTCCATTTCTTGATAGTAACATCCCTGCTTCTCCAACCTATGGTGTTTACATGTCGCAGATGATTCAGTATTCCAGGGCTTGCTCTAAATATCGGGATTTTCGTGATCGATGTCGACTGCTGACAAACAAGCTAACAACACAAGGATTCGAGAGTTGCAGGTTGATCAGTACTATTGGCAAGTTTTATGGTCGCCATCTTTGTCTCATTGAGAAATATTCTGTATCTTTAAGTGATGTGAAGATGGACATTTTGAGTATGCTCATTAGTGTGTTTACTTGTTGTGATTGACAATGATACTCGATTCTCATTTTGAGAACTTGATGTTTACTTGGATGTGACAAAGATTTACATGGCGGTCGATGAAGCAGAAGACGCTTACTCTTCCGGAACACCTGGTCTTAGTCTCTTGTACTTTTACAAGGGTCTCCTTTAAATCTTTCCTTTGTTCAAATCTTCCCCCTAGTTTAATCGATTTTGAGTTTGGATTATGATTATGCTGACGCTTCGGTATTCTCTTAGTTTATTCCACAGTCAATATACACATTTATAATTTGGAAAATTTAGAATTATGACACACACCCCGTACTTTTGCGAGACGCTTTCATGTACTATCAGCTCCAACGAAAACAGATGATCGAGATACCAAATAGATGCCATGGAGCGTATCTTTTCTATTTTTTGCTATATTTTCGGCCACCTTGGCAAAATCACTGATGGTGTATATAGGGTCTGTTGGAAGAACTCTTATCCATTGTTCAACGCAGGTAATTATCAAGATCATAATACATTTTATATCACGATTATAATGATCTCATAATGGTCAAAACGGAATCAACGAAATACTTTAAATCACGCATTAGACGGAATGAGACCCGGTACAATGAGGTCATAATCACTTTCTCGAAAAACAAGATAAAATCAGTATCAGACTAGAAAAAAAAACTTATCATGATTGCATTCAGAATTCCAATCTCACATTTACATGTACGTCCCTGGTGCACGGTACAAGTTTCTTTATGTATATTTCTATGCATATATTACTGTATTTTTAACACGTTTCTGGCTACACGTTGCTGGTAGCAAGATACAATTTAAGGATTCATGTTACTTGGTACAGTGTAACTTGGCAAATGTTACATAATTCTTAATTCTGCGTACGTGTTACTAGTATCAGGTTCAGGTTAGCATGTACATGTTTCTAGCTTCAATTGTGTTGGCAGCGAGATACAATTTAAATGATATGGGTTACTGGGTACAGTAAATCTGTGTACGAGTTACTAGTAGCAGAATACAGGTTACCGTGTACATGTTACCAGGTGTTGGTTACAGATTTCATGTGATACAAGGTACTGATCCTGGATACATGTTTCTTTGTGCAGGCTTAAAGCTAAAGAGGACTAGTTTCTTGTTCTGGGTACAGAGTACTAGGTACAGGATACACGTTTCTATGTAAAGATTCCTGAAAGGATGTTGCTGAGTAAAGGGTTAAACAGGTTACACCTTATTACGCTACGGGTTACCTCTTACAGGGTACACGTTATACAGTGTTCAGGTGCCTTTGTATATGTTGCAGTAGTACTGCATGGGTTCAAGCTCCTTTGAAGGACTCGACAGTGAGGTATACCGGTAAATATATTATCATCATAGGTTAGACTACAAAACTCAAATTAAGATAAACCAAAAAACAAAATAATCTAAAAAAAAGTAACTGCGAAGATATTTTGCATAGAGACAAGGACATGATCAATCGTCTCTCACTGGAGTGCAACGATATCAGAATCTGTGGTGATGAGCCTGCGGTCACCGGTGGTATATGTATTTCTGGCAAAAATGGTGCCATCATGCGTCAAAAAGAGTAAATTTTCTCGTGTTTAAGTTTGATGAGTCTACTTATCCTGGTGAAACGTGGTTTGACCAGGGCTTCAACGATAAGAATATCACAGCTTCGTAATTATTTCTATGCTTCAAAGATAATCTTCGTAATTATTTCTATGCTTCAAAGATAATCTGTTTGTCGAAACGTCATATGAAACGAACAATGTTGTGTACTTTTCCCTCCATGGGAGCTTCAAAAATATGACAATTTGAGATGACAGATGGAGTCAGCTTTACATTCAGTTTCTTATTCGGATGATTTGTCAAGCCCCTCTTGATATGGAAAGGAAATATACTTCGGACATATAGACGTAAATATTCTCTAGAATATCCATATAGTTCAAAGACGCATTTAAAAATGCCCTCAATGGTCATAAAAGCTATTATGACCATTGAGGGGGCATTATCTTTTACTCCCCAGTGTAATATTACTCTCAATACATTAGTTTTGGTCAAACTAGCTGTAACAAATGCCCAGGTCCCTGTGGCCTGCCCCTTCGCATTTGAGACCGGCAAGTGCCCCTGATTGCCTATACCTATAACATGTTCGAATCGTTATTTCCATAAAGTTGGAAATGAAAAACTTTTAATTTTGGTTTTACGATGGATATAGATGAAAAATCTATCAATATAACTAAAAATAGCGATCTTTAGACAGACATAGAAAGTAAATAACTAGAGGAAATTATTAAATATTTTTTATCGTCAACATGCTATGACTCAAATAGTATTTTATGCAACGATTCATGTTAAGATTTAAAATGAACATTGTGTTAGGAACTATCTGTACGAAATTAATTTGTGAAAGGGATCTTATGAAGCGTATGAATTATGTATTTTAATGGTATCATATTAATGCATGTAGTATTTCATAGATCGATGATCTGTTTTGAGAATATTATGAGTTCTGTATTTAAAAAGATATATGAAAGTATTTTATAAATCATTTTTTTCTGACGAATATTATGAATTGTGTATCTTAAAGTATAACAGTGCCTCATAGGTCAAACCCTGGCCAGATATTAATTTATTTTATTTTATTATAACAGAATGTGATTTGTGAATTAATATGTGACACTTGAATAAATAATTATATTAATTAAATGGTACACCAATGTTATATACGCCCCCATGGGATTACTTGGTCCTAGTGTCTATGGCATTGAAACATCGAACGCTATCACCACCATATTACACAAATAATTAAATTAAACATACGTCAATATCCGTCCACCCCCTGTGTCACTCGAACTTCACAGGAAGTACCCACGCGATACACATAATGGCGAGCGATCTGGACGTAATTAAAACCCGCGATACTACATAAAATTAACGAGAAAGTACACGAACACACAGGTACACAGAAAACAAATTCAGATACACTGTATAAATAAAATCGGTGTCAAGATGCACGATTCAAACATATTTTCAATTCAATGGTTTAACAGTGGCATTACGTAAGAAACCATTAGCCACGCATATATTAATTGATTATGATTTAGATTAATTTGATTGCGATATTCCAATGAACACAACGATATCAGTATGATTATGACAAGTAACTATTTAGAATATATCATCTGTAATAACCCTTTTATCTCGATTTATTCTTATTATATGTTAATATTCATTCCACCGGGGTAAGGACAAAAGTACGTGATTGCATGTACATCGTATTCTTACATATATATTAAACCATCATCACATGTGTAACCCACACAAAACGGTGAACGGAAACGCAACGAAAACGCAACAGAAACGCAACGGAAACGGATCGCAAACGGAACGAAAATGCAACGGAAACGGAACGAAAACGCAACGCAAACGTAACGCAAACGCAACGGAAACGCAACGCACTTTTGGTAAAGAAAACGGTCCAGGGTCTGTACATGTAGCACTGTTACGCGGCATCAAATCGGCGCTAAAATAGAGAAAAGCAACCCAATATAACCTGTCGCCAGCACACATACATGCACCCATCGAGGCCACCATGAAATTGTCTTACCTGTAAATAGGACGCTAAACATGATAAACCAAACTAACACTCAGCTTAACCAATCTCCTTATTCATAAAGTCTATCTGGAGGTTCTGTATTTAACTTTCTGAGCATCCCATTGACAATTGATTTTTTATGGAGTGTATGTCCGAATAAACGACTTTTTTAATAATACGTAGGCTTAGTACTTTGAAATACAATTATCGCTGTGTATGTTTTAATATCGCATCTATCTGTTGACTGGTGGTACATGTAATTAGACGGAGCGCGCACCGTGCCATTAGCAGAGGAGGTTATACGATTTATCATCTATATACTGCTTTATACCACCTACCGGTATAATTGTATCATTCACAAGTTTACAGACATTGGACAAGCACTTTACCAGCTAGCGGAGAAGGGCACATCTTTCACATGGCGTATTGCATTTGATAAGCTCAATAAATGTTTGACCACAGCACCAATCTAGGCATACCCAAACTTTACAAAGCCATTCATCTTGGACACAGATGTGAGTCAATTTGATATTGGTGGAGTATTGACCCAGTGTATTGATGGCGAGGAAAACGTGATATATTGCAGTAGCAGGGCACATGACCAAGTCAGAAAGGACATACTGTGTGTCCTTAAAGGAGCTTCTAGCAATTGTATGTTGCATCAAGCAGTATCGACCCTACCTATGCAAACAGAACGGACCATAGTGCACTCAAGTGGCTGATGAAATTCAAAGAACAG
Source organism: Mimachlamys varia (assembly GCA_947623455.1). NCBI lineage: Eukaryota > Metazoa > Mollusca > Bivalvia > Pectinida > Pectinidae > Mimachlamys > Mimachlamys varia. The sequence continues at coordinate 27,693,270 of OX392544.1, forward strand.
AAGGACAGCTAGCTCGTATGGCGTGAGGTCATCTCAACACTGAACGACCTACATGACAAGTATGTGATAGTGTCTGCTGACAATGCATCTAATAACCTGATCCTAGTTTGCAAACACTATTACATTCATTGTTTGCAAAAAGAAATTGGCCAAAGTATACCTACTAACGCATTAACCGGTTTTTCGAAAGATGAAATACTTTCCAATCATACATCAGTATTGTAATCTTTCAAAATACCCGTTAATGATAAGGACGCTGACTTACATCGGCTATATTGGATACCTAAACTACACAAGGATCCTTATAAGCAACGTTTTATCGCTGGCTCGTCTCATTGCTCAACCAAGCCATTATCAAAACTTCTTACTACCATCCTTAGCACCGTTAAATCAAGGTTTCAGTCGTATTGTGACACTGTATACTCCAGAAGTGGCATTAATGGGATGTGGATTTTGAAAACTCAAAAGATCTTCTGATCAGTCTTGAGCACCCCCTTCTCAAAAACGTTTCGTCCATCAAAACATTTGATTGTTCCACCCTGTACACTACCATACCACATGCCAAACTGAAAGAACGTCTTTGGTCTCTCATTATGAGAGCTTTTCCAAGAAAGGTGAACGACGATACAAATACATGGTTGCGAGCTATCTCGGAGCATACTTTGTGAAAAACACAACCAAAGCTAGGTTGAAATATACTGAGGAAGATATATCATGAATGATTGAATTCCTGGTTGACAATATCTTTGTTGAGTTCGGGGGAAAGATTTTACACCAGACTGTTGGCATTCCAATGGGCACTAACTGTGCACCACTTTTGACTTACTTGTTTTTGTTTTCATACGAGGCTGAATTTGTCAAGGGGCTTATCAGGACGGGTAACAAAAACCTTGCCAAATCTTTCAATTTCACTTTCAGGTATATCGACGATGTGTTGTCTATAAACAACAAGAAGTTTGCTGACCTATTCGATCGTATATACCCTACTGAACTTGAGATTAAAGACACAACAGACTCTCCTACATCAGCTTCTTACCTCGATCTTTACTTAAACTATGATCAACACGGGCAACTTACTACTAAGCAGTATGATAAACGTGACGATTTCGATTTTCCGATCGTCAACTTTCCCTTTCTTGATAGTAACATCCCTGCTTCTCCATCCTATGGTGTTTACATGTCGCAGATGATTCGTTATTCTAGGGCTTGCTTTGAATATCGCCATTTTCGTGATTGATGTTGCTGACGAACAAACTTACGGCACAGGGATTCGAGAAATGCAGGTTGATGAAGACTATGGGCGAGTTTTATGGTCGCCATCTTGATATCATCGAGAAATATTCTGTATCTTTGTGTGATATGAAAACGAACGTTTTTGAGTTTGCTTGTTAGTGTTTACTTGTTGTGATGACAATGATGACTTGGATCTCATTTTGAGGACTGATGCTTACTTGGATGTGACCAAGATTTACATGGCGGGTGTCGTCGATGAATCAGAAGACGATTACTCTTCCGGAAGAGTATGAAGGTTGGGAAAGTGATCAGGAGAGCCATCATCCCTTCCGAGCAATCAAAAATGATGACAAACCAAAAGTGTATGCTGACAGAAAAAATGGTGAAGAAACACACGAATTGAAGGAAAAGCAGGTTGCAGATAATGATCTGAAATTAGTTGCTGGTATGGTAAAGAGCGGAGAAAAACCAAACCCAGGTTCAGTAAAGCCTCTAAGAAATGTGGTCAAATATCTTGTTTCACAATGGGATCAATTATTGAGAATGATTTACTGTGCAGGTGTTGGTTAAACCATATGGGGAAAGACGAACCATCCTGACAATCTGTTATGACATAAGAACTAGTGGTTTTCTAGGAGTACATACAACGCTCAGTCGTGTGAGATAAAAGTTATATTAGCCTGGTTTGCAAAGAGATGTGAGACAGTATATTGCTGGTTGTAAGCATTGTGTATGTAGGAAAGAATGTGCCAATAGAACATACATGATATCCCATAGAAAGGATGGCAAGTGACATACTCGGACAATTTCCGGACACAAAAGACGGAAACAGATATGTTATGGTAGTAAGAGATTACATTTCAAGATGGACGGAGGAATAAGCAATGTAGAACATGGGGGCCAGTACCGTTGCTGCACTCATTGTGGAAGAGATTGTAGTTCGATATGGTGTACCTAACGCCATACACTCAGTTCAGGGGCGGAAATATGATAGCAAACTCTTTTGGAAAATTTGTCTATAATCTGCGCTTATGTTGAGTGTCAAGATGACTGGGATGTTCATATACCTTACGTAATGAAGGCATACCGGTCAACAGAACAGGAAAGTACAGGGTTCACTCAAAACATGCTTATGTTAGGTCGAGAGGTTTGTACCCCAGTTGGTCTGTTCTATGATCTGCCTAGTGAGTCTTAACCAGTTTTTCAAAGTCAGTGGGCATTTAAACTTAGGGAAAGGTTGGTTAGCAACAGAGAACTTGGATGGGGGATGTTAAAGCAAAAACACTATGATGACCTTAAATTGAAATGGACTTGTTATGAGAATTGGGATTTGGTCTATGTGTTTTTCCCTCAGAGGAAGGTTTGAAGGTAATCAAAGCCGATGACATCTTAATATAGTCCCTTTGAGGTAGTTGAAAAGGTTTCAGGAGTCATTTACAAGATTGTTAGTGATGAAAACAGGAAAGGACATGCTATCTATAGTGACAGGATGCGCCCGTACTAATCCCAGGTTCTCAAACAAAATTGAGACTAATATAGATGGTGAAGTTGACCAGATAGACATTTGGTCAACAGAGCACGATGTGGTGGAAGTTATAGAGCTTCCAGACAGCCCGTAAAGGTCGTGTCAGAAGAAGACCAGTCTGGATAACTGAATATGTATTGTAGAGTACAGGGAATTGCATATGTGTATCTTTGTGTGATTTAGGAAAAAGCCATTTGTGACAACAATCTCACGAAAACCAGGTTTGGTGTGCCCGCTCAGTTGTGACAGACTACCTTCACATGAAGAGTGGAAAGCATACTTGGTTATCTGTGGAACAAATGCAAGGAAAAGGTTTTTAGTTCGAAGATTGTAACTTTTTCACTAAGATAAATGTTTTGCCTAAATACACAAAAGGATAGGAAGCATCAAGTACGAAATACTCGATTAACGAGATCCAGGACACGTGTTAGATCTCCATGGGGAGATAACAGACGACGAACCAAATCCGCAAGCAAAGACCTCTAAGGTGACCGAAATTGTAACCATGAGAAAACCATGTCGTCCGAATTATGTGTATACAACAAAGAGGTCAACCGTTCATTCGAATTCTGCACCTTTTGCAAGTGTTGCTTGACCATCCGTCCCGGGTAGTGTACGTGAACGAGGACTACAAACAGGGACGCAGTTAGGCATAGTGAAGACATTTGTAAATACAGCTGTCTTGGTGAACTGTACCAACCACAGGAGAACTATAAAGACAAAGATTTCATACATGGTGAATTGGAAGTCTATGTTAGGGTTGAGGAAGAAAAATGGTTCAACTGAGGACGTGAAATAATATTTCAAAAACAAAACAAACACTTTTTCTTTTACTTAATTTGGTTGATTCTTTGGTAATGCAATGGTTCAATAAATGATAAATGGTATGTACTTGTTTTGAATACTTCCTTTGTACTTCCGGAATGATATTATTTCTGATTGGCTAATAAATGAAGGTCTCTTATTGGCTCGTCAGGTATGTAAATACAGGCTCTCTCAGCTGGAAAGCTCTGTCTTGTTTTGGAGTCGAAGTGGAACGATCACAAAAGGAGAAAGGTTATCAATGACGAAGCTGCATAAGTTTGGGCCTAGCTGCATAAGCTAGGGTTCCACTGTACTCCTTTATAGATCTTTGCCAAAATACATTGTATCTAAGTGTACAGTCTCAGGGTGTCAACGGACAGGGCGACGTTCATAGTGTCTAGAGTCTAAAAATAGTCGCGGTAAAGGGTGACGTGGTCAAAATATGTCTTGGTCAAGGGTGTACACAGTCACTGTATTGGTCAAGGGTGACTTTGTCAAGTTTTGTTGCGGTTAAGATGTACACAGTTACGGGTGTCGCAATATGGGGCTATTTCTTGTTGATACAGGGTAACTTACTCTTTCAGTGAAATTATAAACACTGATTGTTTAGCGTCCTAGTTCTTGACATAGCGTCATGTGTAAATAAGGAAGTTGTTTTATACATTCAAACCAGATTATGTATTAATATATGAGGTTTTAGATGAATGTTTACAAAACGTGATGTTTGTAGTAAAGTGTAAGCGGTATACACCTAAGCCTAAGAGACACACACATAATGAAAATCAAAACAATCAACGTTTCATTATATACTATTGGCCAGCAGTTTTTGAGTGATTTAGTATGGAATTACTGCTCGGATCTTTTGAATGGCCGAATATGACAACGAGAAATACTAACCGATCAAAGTCAATTAATGAAGATAACTTACCTTAGAGCAATTAGTGACCTTCTGTAAAGCTAAATCCTGTTTGAGAAGCCTACCAGTGTTAATTTTGTGTCCGGGTTTTCCTGTTTGTGTAACGTGAAACGTTCTAAATAAAGCTTTGTCAGTCATGCTCCACAACGTCCCGTAAAATATAAATGCATTTAAGCATTGAACTTTAACCAAATGGTAGTATACAATTGATATGAATAGAATTTGGGTGACAGATAAATAGAATTTCGGCCGTTAAGGCGACATAAATATTTATCTGTCACCCAACTGGCTATCTATTGGCTGAGTAAATTTATATTGATCACCAGATTAGTCTGAAGCTTCTACTGATCTCTGAACAAGGCAGCCAGGATGTAATCGAAAACTTCCCGTGAGTATTATGAAGTTGAGAAACTGCATTCGATGTGTAGCATTTATATCGTCTTACGTTAATGCCGTATCTGTGAAGCCAAGCTGTTGTCAGGAGTATTTCAATTGGCATTTACAATCTGTGTTGACATTGTATAGGTAATATTGAAGTCATCAATGGTGCATTGTCCATTAATTAAATGTGCAGTAGACCTTACGTTTTTGACCCATCCCGTTGTTTGTATAATGTGATTGAACGGGATGGTATTGGCGGTCCTTTTGGCGTGGTATTCACATGAGGTTACACTATAAAGCCGACATCAGATCGGCGGTAAAATATGGATGCAGGTACACCAACATACCCTGTCACCAGCATACATACACTTATAGGGAATTTTAGTCATTTAGGGACAAAAACAAACAGAATACGCAAAAACAAGAAACAAAAAGGTCAAACATTTGGAATAGGTAAATATGTATCAAAATACACCAAATTACAACTAATTGAATATTAATTATCAAAGATTATCCAACGTGAACTTTATCAAATAGACATTCATAGATGGTACATTATAAAATACTTTACCCTGGTACGTATTTGCCTGAACTCAGCACATTCAATCATCATATGTTTTATTGTAAATGATTGATCAATTGAATATGAATAAAAAATAACGTCATCTTTGATTTACATAACGATTTAACCAATATCTCAATATCAAAGGACAATTTGTCTGTTTTGTTATTTAATTTCTTTTTGTCATCTGTATTTGCATTTACATATTTCACTTGCAATTATAAACTGACTCTCGTTTTGAATACCGAATTGATGTTCACCTCTAAAAAATCGATTTAAAGATACTGTTTATTTCATCCTTGAAACATATGCATCCTGTTATAATACCCCCTCCCCTGCCCATTCCCACACCCCAATACACACTCACACATCAAAAAGTTTAAATGCGTTCTTTAATAAAACAAATCAGAGAATACCAAAGCGTCAACAAAACCATAATCCGAACTCAAAATCGATTAAACTAGGGGCAAAATAGAAACAAAGGGAAGATTTACATGGAGACTCTCGTAAAAGCACAATAGAATAAGCCCAGGTGTTCCGGAAAAGTAAGCGTTTTCTGCTTCATCAACGACACACGCCATGTACATCTTGGTCACATCCAAGTAAGCATCAATCCTCAAAATGAGAACCGAGTCATCATTGTCATCACAATAAGTTAACACGCTAACAAGCAAACTCAAAAACGTCCAACTTCATATCACACAATGATACAGAATATTTCTCGATGGGATCAAGATGGCGACCATAAAACTCGCCCACAGTCTTCATCAACCACACTGTTTCAGAACTGACGGAATGTGCTTTCAAAGGTTTAAAGTTCATTCAAACAACTGAACTCAATCATAAAGAGGTGTAACGTTTAAGGGCCCAGTATACGTAACTTCAGGGAATTTTTCGGGATTCTGAAAAAAAAATCCAGTGGATAACCATCCAAAAATAAGCCTAAAACGAAGTAAACCTGGGCGTTAACTAACATGAAACTCTTGACAGAGGATTTCAAAGACTTGGAAATAACTCAGGTTGGGCCCACTTCAACAACAAACCGATGGTAGAAGACAGTTCAAAATGGACTCGTGTTTACAAATACCGTGTTTCAACTGCTGTTGTACCGGTAACCGCGTAAGAATTCATCTTGAATATTGCTGATATAACTTAATCTTAACTAAATCTATAAATATAATAAGTTATTAGGCCTGATTTTTGCTTCAAGTTTTGCCGAAAGCTACGTGTACTGGGCCTTTAACCACCAACCCATTCAAAACCAACCGACCGTTCTTTACTACACGACACAAAACGTATATTGTACACCGAGCCTATACAAATAGTAGTGTATGTACCCCAGGCATATGTGTTAAAAGTCTGGTCAACTTATCGACACATACATTTACAGAATATTGTTATCCGATAAACAAAAACAAGTAATGACAACAACCATACAAACCTGTGTGGTTATAATTTTCAATCGGTTTAGATATTTTACTTCCGTGTCTGCAAAAATTACATTAAATTCTTTCCTAAATGTGGTACCCAATGTAACTCCAAGCTAAGAGGTTGTTGAATACAGTTTACACATCTAAAAAGCTAACACACGACGTTAGAGGTATGCAAATTACCTGTAAAAAGGGGGATTTGTAATACCTACCTGTGAATTATCAGGTGTAATAGTTACCAACACGTGCTATCAGTTAGTGGCATGGCAAGTGAAGGGGGTGTATGATTATCTGATCATACAGATAACACAGATTTACCTACACATTTCTTTTTATCTTCAAGCGTTCACAGTCTTTGAAAAAGAACTATTTTCGAAATAATATGGCAATCATGTATAGACTATATTTTCCAAGTACTTATCCTTAGGCTAGTAACCTGGAACGAAAACTAGCGATGTGTGTTAATTTAAACGGCCTATGTACATGTATCAACATAGACATTTAAAAGTTGTATATATTATTGGTATCATACAAGCTATGGTATTAGTTTGCTTAAGAAACTTCTGAATTGTTGAGTACTACAACATGTATTTTGTTACAGTGCTGATGCCGATATGGCGTGCTGATTTGTGCATATTTTGGATTACAAACATATTAAAAATTGGGTTACTGGTTTTAAAATAAATAGATATTGGCTGATCCAAAGATTGTAATACACTTTTCTTATTATAGTTAGAATTACGGCTAAGTATCCACTTTTTATCGCACGAACGGAGAAAAGCCGCTGGCTGGACGGAGTTTGGCCGCGTCCCGAACGGAGGACGCACGCGAGCCGAACGGAGTTACCTATTTAGCCCAAATCTGCTACAACGGCCGCTTCCCGAACGGAGCGAGGTTATCGGCCGCTTCCCGAACGGAGCGAGGTAATCGGCCGCTATCGGCCGATTAACTGATACCTGGCCGGTAGCCGCGGATCGAACGATCGAACGATCGAACTGTTCAGCCGCTTTCAAGGATAGGGACTAGCGGTATATGTACTGTACGTATTTATATGATCATAACTAACAATAATATGTACCCGGTATCATGGACTTGGTAAATAATCTAATTCCGTGCCTGTATCTTGCTTATTCTTTTAAAGATTAAATAAAACGTTGGGATATTTTTTTCTATAACATATTAGTACAAAGCAATCGTTTAATCCATAATATAACAGACCGACCACAAACGTATAGGTATTCCAATTTCTAATAAAACACGATTGAAATCGAAATATATGAATCTTAACCTAATTTCCATGCTTGTCAGGACGGTGTGTAACATACAACTTGAACCTGAACCGTACACGAATTCTGGAATATGTGACGTCACATGTTTAACGACTTCCGTAGGTTCCGTACGTGGAAGGAATGGATGGCAATACAGCAATGGATTGTGTTAAATGATTTAGTTTTTTTAGGAATCAGATCATGCATGTAGACGGTGTCCAGTCGATAAACATTTTGCCAGAAGATTCAGACAGTGGGTTTAACTAAAACAAAGCAGACGATTGAATAAGGTAACACAGACTGTTAGCAATTTTCATGAAAATAAATAGTATTGTTATTGACTCACAGTCATGTACTCTGATATTTTTTATAAGAAATGTTGGTTATTTTCCCTTAACGCAGTTACTCTGTAGCGAAAACTTATTCCTCTATGTTATCGTTGAACACGTGTATTTCGTAACTACTGTAGTTCTACTGTCCCAAATTGTTAATAGTATATGCCTAGGTCACACATTCACGGATCACCTCGCCGGTTCCAATTAAGGATAAAATCTCATGGATGACCCCGGAAATTCCAATTTTCGTAGTCCGATACGGAGCAGATACGGATGCATGATAGTGTTACTACGGGTATTGACGTATCTTCCAAGGATATTGCAGGAAAGGGGCCATTTGGTAACATGAGTGATACGAATTGTTACGGTACGACACGGGTTAATACGGAACGACACGTGTCAGGGGGTTGCAATGCGGAAAAACAGAAGGTTGCTACGGTGTAAGTAAGGGTTAGTACGAATAAGAACGGTCTGATACGGAATAGTACGAACCGCCATGGAGCGATCCGTAATGCAACGTGATGCGATCGTTCCGTTCCATGACAAATTCGTAGCAAACCGTATCATATCCTTAGCAAATACGTGGTGTAACTAGTACTAAAATTAAGTACGGATTTACGGATTGATAAGTACTAGAATGGACATGTACGTTCAAATACGGTTTAGTAAGGATAAACTACGGTTGTTTGATATGTGGTCAAATCTTGAGCGTGTTCAAAAATTGTCGCGGATGTTCAACTACTACATGTTCTACGTATGCTTACGGCTACAATATGCAAAGATACGAACCAATACAGATTGCGACGAATGATGCCGGTTCGTATCCGTAGCTTTAATCCGGCATCAAATCCCACAGGGGCTAGGCACGGACCATATAGTAGTGGGAGGGGATATATTCGAGAAAAGTAAAACACATGATTAACAATCATTTCATAGTGACTTAGGTCCGTGTCTAGCCTCTGTGTCGAATCCGTGAATGTGTGACTTGGGCATTATATACATGTACTCTAGTATCTTGATATTCAGAGCAAACCCTAGACTAACGAATCAACTGCGACATGTAAACACCATAAAATGGAGAAGCATGGATGCTTCTATCAATGTAAACAATGGAGAAAGTGTCAGCGAGTGAATATCTTTACCGCGTCACCAACGTAGCAAAAATAAGTCGAATGGATACAATATAACACACGGATTACGTTACGGAAGTAAACTTGCAGGTAGCAAAGTATATAAAAGAGAGCATTTAAAAACCTGTCCTAACAGTAAGTACGATCCAGGTAGTCTTCTGGGTAGACGATACACAGTTAAACAGAGCCGAAATTGAATCAAAAGATATGCTGTTTATAATACTTGTATGAATGAATGTTTACCTTGCGAGGATCAAAGATAAAATTAGTAGTGTGATGTAAGTGGGTCGCAGAGAGCTTACAATGGATGAGGTTGATTTTGTTATCACCCGCCCCCCCCCCCCCCCCCTTCTGTATCGATACTCGAAATCACATGAGATGCATTCGCATCACTAAATGACGAAACCTTAATTGTATTACGTGACAAAAAAATCTTTAGATAATATTTTTGGAGGAATTTTTTTTTATACCATCATGCATGAAAACCTCAATCCATGTTTAATAGAAGATTAGGAACGGAGTCCATAACTACATACATTTGCGGTTCAGCCCACTATATAAAGATTAACAGTAGATATGTTTTTCATAAAAGTACGAAAGCAATGGTTTTCGAGACATAACACGTAGTTTACTTATGACGTCATATATCAAACTTGTTCAATTAGAGACATGTCGCTCAGCTTCGAATATCATGAAGAACACCCCTGCGTCAAATGCTCAAATGGCTAATTTTATTGGGCTGTTGCGCCAATGTTGTTTAATTGACGACCCATATACACACACAGGTAATAAACTAATTATTGGAAAAAAATATAATTAAGCAATGGTTCTATAGAAAAATGTAAATGTATTGATTAAAAATAATTTTTTAAAGTTTTATAGTGCTATGAAATGTCAGCGGTTACATACATATTTAGCATAAAGCTCCAATCTTCATATAAACAGCATTATTGTCACATACATTTGTTTCCGTTGGAAAACTTGAAGTCAAATTATAAGAATATAAAAAGGATAAAAATCTTATCTCAGACTAAAAAGGCATGAATTACAAGGCTTTCATTTTTTGTTAAACTTTGAATAATTGAGATGGTCTATAGTATTTGCTATTTATATTATTTAAAAGAGACCATTGTCGTATACATGTATTTTCTACCAAGGACACAAGGACAAAAAGTGCAATAATTGCTTAAATCGACCAAAAATAAAGAGATTTGTGCGGCGTCAACTTCAACATTAATTTTCTTTAACAAGGTTGTTGTTTAGTTGAATTTGTATTTTTACATAAATATCTTTAATAAATAATATTATATTACTTTAATATAGATATTCGCTTTTTGCAATTAAACCTCATTAAAATGCTTATCCATGTTTTCACTCCGTTAAATCTTGTTAAATGGGGTGAAAAAGGGATCTGCATTAAAATTAGGTGGATCGCACAGTGTCAGACCACGTAGGCAGGTTTTAAAGTAGGTCGCAATCTTGCTAGCGATCAAAATTTAGGTTGTGGAGGCCCAAACGGGGTATCGATAATTTATAGGAGGGGCATACGGTATATCGGATTATTTTCGTGATTTGCGATTTTTGCTAAAGACGTCAAAATAGAGTTGCGAGTTCTATGTTTAATGTTATGAAAAAAATACAAACTGTTCAAATAATCTCTTGGATCTTTCTGCGAACAATCAAAAGAATTCGAACTCGTCGTTCATCGTGTAAGGTTTCATTATCGTATGGGTTTATTGCCCAGTGGATTTCGTCTCATTAAGTTAATCATTAGGTCAGCGATTTGATTAAGGTTAGAAGTGGGATTCAGAACACACCTCACGACATATAAATACATGCTATTACACAATAGATCGATAATTACACCTGTCATTAGATTGGTGTTTGTTTACTATTTTGATATTAATTACAGTTAATTAGTGGTACATGTGTAGCTTGGACTATAACAAGTGATCGTAAAATTGATAAGTAGGATACAATTAGTGCTAGTGATTAAATCACTTTATTTCAAATCATTGTTAATAATAAAACTTGAACATACAAAATCCATTTGTGCAAATATTTACGAATTTTACGATTATCAAAGGATCGCTAAATTCGCCAAAAGTGGACACGCAAAATTTACCCGATATGCGGGATATATGTCATAATTTTAAAATTGATTACGGAATGAAACAAGTAAATGAAAATGTTTTCCTCATACCGATATATCAAATCAATAATAAAGCATCCTAATGATATTCTGTACTATATATATATATCAAACTCCATACAATATATTTTGTACTATCTATATATATCAAACTCCATACAATACAGTCAACATTTTAACTGTGCTTCTGAACGTCAGTAAAGGTTTATTTAAGGTGCATCTGGATGTATGTAAAATTTTGTTAATGTGTTTAAGTATATTCTAATAATTCATTAATTTAAATATTGTAATTAAACAAGTATGTACCATGTTCCCTGTTTGTGTTGTGTTAGAATATTACCTTTGTCTAACCTTTTATATTATCTATTATGTATGTGTTTGTACTCAGGGTTCTGAGTTAGTAATTATTGGTTCCACCTAATGATAATGAATTATGGTTTTGCCGGCTGCATTACAGATACCAGCAACACCATTATCAGAAGTTGCGTAAAACGTCCCCCTCAGCAAGTATAATTTCCTAGTATTTTAGTAGGGTACAGATACAGGGTGAAAACAATGGATATTATTTACAGATAAGGCTATACCCTGCTTTTGAAAAGGAAATATAATTATCAGGTAACAACTCACCCGTAGAATGCTTTATCATATTTAGTTCATTCACTTTATTACAAAAGTTCGATGTTGAACTTGAAATAAATGCATATGTGAGTATTAAACTTTTTAAGATGTTGACTGAGTGGGACTGAACCGCGGATCTAGACTGTCAGCAGCATGTACCTGCAATTCAAACAAGTAAATATAGGTCATATAAGGTGTGATGACCTGTTCCCAACTAACAATCAGGGCTCCGGGGTTATTATCCCCAGATCTTCACATCGTGTATCAGACATGATACAGGTACAATTTGACCAGGATGGGTTAAAGCCCTGAGGGTGTCATTATTTAATTAGATGGCCGAGTGTAAGCCTGTCCAAATATTTACATCTGATCAAACCTGATAAAGGCAAAACATTGAATAGGGATAGGACGGGCAAGGCCATAATAGTCCCTATAATAAAGACGTCCTTATTTTCCTTAGTTTAAGGGATTCACAGAACAAGTTTACAGTAAGTAAACTCAATCTGACCCTCTGTACTTTCTAATAATGATCAGATTGCATCAAGTTTCATAACAATCGGTCACCCCTATCAAAAGCTGTAATCTGGAAACCAACATTTGATGAAAAAACAATGTTTTTAGCAACAATTTCTTCAGTAGTTGACCTTTCCACCCAACACTCTATCCAATTTTGTATTATCTCAAACCCTAGCATTAAATATAATCTTCGTGTGACCTTCGTAGTAGAATTCTGTCCCAAAGCTAAACCCCACTCTGTATATTTATATATTATACATATTACGCATAATAACATATGATATAAAACACTCATAATGGGTTTTTTCAGTTATTATCTGGAAACCAAACTTTGGCAAAATATATCTGTTTTAGCAACAGTGACCTTCGCAGTTGACCTTTCGACCTCACACACGATCCAACTGTATTGTATTAATTATCAAATTATTTTTTAAGTAATCATCTGAATATCAACGTCTTACGAAGAATATTTTTTGTTCCCAACAGCGACCTTGGTATTTGACGTTTCAACACCAAATTCAATCCCACTTTATTTAACCTCATAACATCCATCTTTTCTGAAGTTTTCATAACATCCATCCATCCATCCATCCATCCATCCATCCATCCAAGTTGTACCCTCCGATGTCACCGGCACTGGACTGATAATAATAAACCTAGATATAATTATTAAAATGCCAAATAACCAAAAGGAAAAATGTAATTTCAAAATAAATAACCAGCTGTTAATGAAAATAAATGTAATAGGTACTTACATTTAAGCTGCATGTAAATCCATGTATGGTTCGTACATAATCACAAATTGACTTTGTATGACTGTTAATAATAATTAATCAGTGACTGATCGACTTGTTATTGGCTACATACCAGATATCTACCGTGGTCATTTATTGTTTAAAAAAGGTAGAACAATTAACTGCGTTTTAAAACCCATATAAGTTCCGCTATTCCCGTTACGTAGGTTCGGTATGTCAGTTTATTAAAGCATGCCTCAGTGTCACGTTACTGTTGATCTATTCGGTCTGTAATACCTATAAACAAATGGTACTTGTTGTATTTACGGCTACAATGCGTGTGACGCAATTATACTTTTCGTGGTTTGGTGATATGTGCAGGCAGTTTTTATCTCCATTCAGCATTTCACTGATATTGCAAAAAAGAGAATACTGAACCGTCATCAAAACCATTATCAGAAAAAAAATGAAAATAGTTTGGGGCAAATTCTGAATATAGGGAATTTAAAGTAATACCATGTTGTGTTTTTGGTCATGAATTTCAAATCTTTTAAAAAAGAAAATCAGAGAATATCAATACTTCAACAAAACCATAATACAATAATCCGAAATCAAAATCGGTTAAAGTAGGCGCAAAATATGAACAAAAGTGGACGATCTACTTGGAGACAATTTTAAAAGTGTATACTGAGTTTGTTTTGTACACAAACAGGAATTGAAAAGTTAATTTGCGAGCTTTCGAAAAAGTTTGTTTCCTTTGTCAAGCAAAGACTACAATAGCCGAGTGTACAAAAAAACCCAGTATATATAATCCATACCAAACTGATGAAACTTATTCCTAATATTTAAAAGTACATGATAATAAGACTAATGCCCATATTCGTTAAACCGCGTTCATGCCCAAGCAAGAATTCTGTGCTCAGGTCAGCTTTCGTGAAACTCCTGAATCATGTTGAAGAGTGAAAAATGCATTGTAAGTGTTTAAAATGTTTTCGACTTGATGTGTCTTAAACTTTCTTTACAAAAACTTTGAGATTATAAGATTATCTGAATAATTTATATCAGGAAAAAGAAATTTGGCTTGAACACAAAATCCTTGCTTGAGCATGAGAACGGTTTCATGAATACCGGCCCTGGTGTTCCGGAAAGGTAAGCGTATTGTGCTTCATCAAAGACACCCGCGATGTAAGTTGTAGTCACATGAAAGTAAACATAAAGTCCTTTAAGCGAGAACCGAATCATCATTGTCAATCACAACAAGTAAGCACACTTACAAGCATAGTGTCTGGTGTGGGACTACTATTAATAAAAGAATGAAGACGCGCTTAAGATGGTCCAGCGCAGGGATACCCGTTTAGTTGCCAACTGCTATCACAGAAAAGATGTGAGGCTGGCCATGCTGTATAATATTCACCATGGAAAGTTTGCCATCACATCCAAACATCTAGCCCCTACTTCCAGACAAACCAGACATACTCACATTTTTTTCCAGTCATGCATGACTTCTGTGAGGAAAGACTATTTATTTCCTCGGAAGTTCACATGTTGGAACAACCTTCTTCTAAAATTGTCTCCTCCGATTCTCTATTTTCATTCAAATCTGCCACTATGATAAAGTTGGTCACAATCAGGTATCAGTAGATGTAAGAATGTTTAATGCAAGATTGTGTATGTTAAATTTCTACAAAACGTACTGATACAGTCATTTCCATTTACGACTCAGTCATATCAATGCATTCAGGTTATAAGTTTACAATAAAAATACGATTGATATTGATTACATAGCAATTAACCTTTTAACCCATTTCATGTTTATGTAGATAGATGTCAACTGCTGATGAACAAACTTACGGCACAGGGATTCGAGAGATGCAGGTTGATGAAGACTATGGGCAAGTTTATGGTCGCCATCTTGATCTCATCGAGAAATATTCTGTATCTTTGTGTGATATGAAGATTGACGTTTTTGAGTTTGCTTGTTAGTGTGTTTACTTGTTGTGATGACAATGATGACTCGGTTCTCATTTTGAGGATTGATGCTTACTTGGATGTGACCAAGATTTACATGGCGGTTGTCGTCGATTAAGCAGAAGACGATTACTCTTCCGGAACACCTAGTCTTATTCTCTACGAGAGTCTCCATGTAAATCTTTCCTTTGTTCCTATTTTGCCCCTAGTTTAATCGATTTTGAGTTCAGATTATGGTTTTGTTGACGCTTTGGTATTCTCTGATTTTTTTAACATGTTTGTTTACTGACGCCTTGGACAGAACCCATTGCCAAACAAAATCTGTAAACAATATTTGCAAATGATGTGTGTGTTGATCAACGCATAATGGTGCCGTGCTTAATGAAGACGTAGGTTTTTGATGTTATAATGTTTTATTGTTCATCAGATAACAATATTTTGCTATGTATGTGTTGTTTGGTTAACCAGACATGCCTGGGGTACATACACTACTATACACATGTGCTAGGTGTACATATACGTCCTGTGTCGTGTATTAGGGAACGGTCGGTTGGTTACGTATTGAATGAACATTAGAGGCGGTTTAATGTTTCACCTCCTTATAATAGAGTGTTCAGTTCTTTAAATGAACTTAACGCGTTTAACGCATTGTATATCTGAAACAGAGTGGTATAAACAAACACGTTAAAAGCACGTTGTCTGAGGGGGAGGAGTAAATAACTTTAATTAATAGGATGCAGATGCTTCAAAGATGGTATTTAAGTCTCTTGAAAACTTTAAAATTATGGACAACAGGAACTTAATATTTTTTGAAATATCCAATGGAAGAATCAATATCTAGTGTTATGCAACTATTTACAGTCAAACATATAATGAATGAATGGTTTGATTTCAAACCTATACGTAACGCATTGCATAATGTACCATCTTTAACGATGTTAACGTTTATTTCCCATTGAATCTTTCTTTGATTACTGACATCCAATTAAACTCTATAATAAGATACGTTTCATAAACGGTTCATTTTCTACAGTTGTAGTAACGCACAATGCACCAGAAATGCGTGCGTTCATCGTGCATAAATCGTGCACACATCGTTCACACATTGTTCACACTTCGTTGGCCCATGGAGCGCACAGCTGGGCGATCTAAAGATCGTTCTTTCAATTGAGCGATACTCATCGCACACACGCACGAGTTGCTACCATTGGTCGATAAATATTACAGAATGAAAAAATATGGATCCCTCTTGTCGAAACACTTAATAAATTTACATCATATCAATTGGGATTATGTTGATTTTACAATATACAGTAAACTGTATAACAGTGACCATGACACATTCAAGAACGTGCGCCCATCTTTCACACATCTTGCGCACACCGCACTATATTGATGTATTTGCTACCTTTTTACTTATTTTAAAACGTTGACGACGTGCCGTGAAACAACACACATTACAATCTATATAAGTGTATGAGTTCTAATGACAGGGTATGTTGTTGAAGTTGCATGTTTAAGCGCGAATCTGATGCCATCTGATCATATCATATAAACAACGAGATGGTGCAAATAGTGAGGTTCGCTGAGTGTATGAATGCTTGTGACAAGGTATGTTGGGGTATTTTCCTCTATGTTCAATGCCGAGTTTATGTCGTCTTTATAGTTTAAAGCTACAACGATGGCACCGAGTATATCATCCCATGGTCACATTTTACAAAAATAAAGAAAGGACGGTTCAGAATGTTAAGTCTACTGCAGATTCTGTGAACGGACAATGGATCATCGAAGACCTCAACATTACAAATATAATGTCGACAAATATTTTAAAGACAATATCTATACTGAATTATTAATCAAAGTTACTTCAGTTTTTCAATCTCATCACCCCACTTATACCTGTCCCTATCTTAACCTTTGCTCTTTGTTAAATGGCCTTGATGCTCTATTATATAAATAGGATACCTGTCATTATATTTATATTCAACAAAAACGCTCCCAGTAGCAAGATCTAGTCTCCCTTTACACATCCATTGCTTGGTTTGAAACAACAAAAGGATGCTTGTAGATGTATCATACAGGCACATTAGGATGGACTATACATACAAGAATTCAATGGAGGTGGGTGCGTTGCCTGTGTAGCCAAGCGTAGACAGATAATAACGTGATCAGGCGACACAAAAATAAGCGTAGACCTCAACTTCTTCGCAGTTCATTAACTTTGTCTGAAGACCTATCACGATTTATACCCCCATAAACCTTAACATATTAATTCAATCCTTCAATAGGTAATATCTTTCTACTCAAATGGAGAATGTTGAGTTTATAACATTCTTCCACTTCCGCTATAAACCCCCATTGATTGGTCCTATCAAACAGTATTGTTCTACCAATCTGATCAAAATACAGATAATTGTTCTCACTCCGTTCAACTACCATCTCATTAAAATACAGATCCTTTTTCACTCCGTTTTCCTTGTTTTCACTCCGTTTTACAAGGATCTGACAACATCCCACAAGACGTCACGTTCAGGTGACCTTTGTCGCCTCTTTACTTAACACTAAACGAATTTTCCAAATGATCTGTCATCTTGCAGAAGTCATTTCGTGATATTATTTCACAAATGCGATTATGCAAGCTTTATCGCCTTAAACAATCCCCTTCAAGATTCTTAGGGTAATCAATTGATTTACTAATGCAAAAGGTCATTGGGACGTGACCCCTATGGGATTCCCTCACATCTTAACGCAGCAGAAAGAAATTTACGGAATAGCGCGGAGATCAAGATATGGTTTTAAACAGATTGTCTTTCTACGTGTATGTTTGTTGGTCTTTTGATATAATAAGCTAACCAGACTTTTAACACAAGGGTAAGGTGACTATATACACAGTGTACATGTTCTCTGTGTCGTGTATAAGAGAACGGTTGGTTGGTTATGTATGGTTTGGTGATAGGAGGCGGTTAAACGTTACACCTCCTTATGATAGAGTTCAGTTGATTGAATGAATTTTACAGGGCTAAACGCACATTTTGTTATTTATTTTTTTATCTCAATACGCGATCGCATTGTAAACTTGAAACAAGATCACATTTATGAACTCTTTAAAAAAGTTCGGTTGTGTGCGAAGTGAGGAAGGGTAGATAATTAAATGCCATTTCACAAAGATAAAATTAAATTTCTCGACGAAATCGTTTAAATTCTGCACTTCAACTTAATTTTGATATTTAATGAAAAGTGAACATGTCGTTAAATTCGCCCATACCAGTGGTATACGATGTTCAGGAACAATGCGTTTCTTACGTACAGCGGGGAGTAATAGCAAATTAAATAAAATCAATCGTTAAATTGACCTTAGAGAGGAAGAGAGTCATTGATTTGGTTTGTTGAATGTGTTTCACGTCTTTCGACAGCTAAGGCAATTCAGGAAAGCTCCTATAAATGAATGTATGTTGGTGACGGGTTATGTTGATGTACTTTCTGTGATATTTTAGCGCCGATCCGATGCCGTTCTATAGTTCTATTTTGCGTAAATGCCACACCTATTGCACTGAACACCTTATCCCAACCGATCAAATATACGGATTGGTCCAATTAGTCTACTGGAAAATATATGAATAAACGAACAATGCATCATCAACGACATAAACATAACACATCAGGTGTCGACAAAGGTTCTAACTGACAATTAAAATACCCCCGATAATATATAGCAGCTTCACATCCTCACAAAGTTGGTTGGTTGGTTTATTAATAGTTTTTACGTCCTATTAACAGCCAGAGTCATTTAAGGACGGCCTCCCAGTGCAAGCGATGTGGGTGTGTGATGGGAGCGCGTGTATTTGGGAGGCCGCGGTATGTTCGTGTAAGCCTTCTTGCGATGGTCCGGATCCTTTGCCGATTTAAAGTGCTACCACACTGAAGTTTACTGCCGAAGGCCCTCGAGAAGGTAATACTTTATCTAAGACATGATTAAAAACAACATAGTTAACGGTCGCAAATCTGGTTAAAAACAATAGCGTGATTATCATGTTTATTAAACGCCTGTTATTAGGTATGATCTCCATTTTTTTATTTCAATAATTCCAGTCTTATCGTAGAAATCTATCTTCGTGTAAGAGTGTTGTCCATTTGATTCTGTAAATCACTTCGATTTCACGAGCTCACTATTTCAGATATATTAGCTAATACATATGTAGACTGGCTGTATATTATTGTACATGCTGAGTACTACTCTGTATTACTCAATACATAATCCGGGCCTAGTCTTTCACTCTGACCACATGTATATGTTTACGTATGTATATGTCACACCTGAGTGAGAGAGTGGTATGTATGAACATGGAGCACCTGTGATTGTGCATGCCTCTGGAGTATTCTCTAGGTGGCAGTGTACAGTACGATTATTTGGCCATGGGTGATATTTTTGTACAATGAATAAACCCTATAATATTATGTGTATCAAAATCTAAAAATAAAATTAGCAGTAAAATTGGTATGAACATGATAAAGTTTACTTTGTGGGATTCACATTTGAAAAAAAAGAAGAGTAAATTTGGTTAGAGATTAACATTTTGGCCTCTCCGAAACTGGTGTCTACACATGAAAAGCTAGCTTTACAGGAAGTGAAATTCTAACAACAGCACATGAGGGAAAATAGCGAAAAATCTAAACGTACGACCTATGCTGGGACACAGATAATTCTTTAACCAAGTATGTAATCTTTAACTTTAGAAAGATCTTAGGAAAAAAATCCTATTTGCGGGGATCAAATCTTGGGTTAAAAATAGTGTTTTTTTTGCCTTTTTTGGTTATTTTTGATGTGGTTACCATGGTTTTCACACAAGTAGCATACATAGAAAAAACAAGTTTATACACTTCTCATTTCTTTATTTGTATTGGAAATAGCATGTCGTTCATAGACATATATAACATGTTTATTTTGTTTTGTAAGGTCATAATTCTTTATCTTTTTTTTCTGAGACATATGGCTTTTTTTCAGAATCAATTGATTTTACTGTAATTTGCTACCCTAGGCGCATGCGCAATTACATTTCCTCACGCATCACAACCCCTCTTCCCATCACTTCCATCTAGGGCAGCGGAGAGGCGTATGCCGAGACCTGGTAAGACAAATTTACCAATGCTAGTCTGTGATAGAATTCCATGTCTTAAATATAACTATATAATTTAATATTCTATTTTCATGTCCATTTATATCTTTACCTACAATTATAGATTGTATATGTACAGTCATTATATATTGTGATTGTAGGCTTCATTAGGAACAATATAAAGGACATGCCGAACCAAGACCCTAGCGTTCTTGTTGTGTATATTAACAGGAAATGCTTACAAATGGCGCCCACGTAGATTTCGGCAGTATCCTAGTGTAAAACTGTGAAGCCAGGGTCGACACACTATATTTGGTATCACTGGTTACATACAGTGGGGAAAAGAGTTCTGTCTAACTTTCCCGACGTCACTTCCGGTGAAGTGAGTAGTGCTTGTTGTTATTCTGTACATGTGATGGCGAAGATCGTGCAGGAAGGTCCGAGTTTCGATGCGACAGAGAACAGGCTCGAGATACAGGTTGGCACGGTAGTGTGAGGGATGGAGACCACAGGAAACCCTTCGATTGGTTTGGTTTCGATGTGACAGAACAGTATACGATATGGGTAGAACTGGTTACCAGCAGCAGTTCAGTGGCAGTGTACAGTGTATACGTAGCGGAATCGAACATGTGTCGCGATAAACTTTGTTCTTCGTTTTGATTATACATATAGATTTTGACATTAATTGATATATTTTGTAATAATATTTTCCATTCTCTACGTTAATTATGCAGTAATATTTCGTCAATAATCCAAAACATGTAATTTAACTTGACTATGTAATGTAAATCTTTCTGTATTGTAAATCTATATCTGATATTTTTGTTTTACCAGGTACCAGATTCCTGTCCGCTGCACCATCACCATATAATCATCAGCACATTGCCATCACCATGTAGAGTCAGCACCATCTCATTGCCATCACCATATGTAGTGTCATCATTCACCTGCACTGATATATCTTTTGCACTTCAACTTCATGTAGCTTCCCATACAGTACCCTCCCTTTGAAGTACAGGTAAGTCTTGCACTATTCATTGTATGAAAGGTTGCAATTGTATGTTTCCCCTGTGTATTATAAGATTAGGGCAGGTTTATGTAATTGCCTGGTGTGATTTAATATTATTATTTATCATATATATGTATCTTGAGGATTAATCTGGGTAAGTAGTAGTGTACTGACTAGAAAACCAGTTTTGTTGAGTTCCAGCAAACGGTTTGCCCTAAAAGCTTACCACGATTTACTTCAGCAGTTTGGTTATCAGATCGAATTTTGCTGTAAAGCTGGAGGAACATTTTATTTTGGTCTAAATTATCTGTACAAAAACTTAGATAACATCTTAAGAAAATACCAGTCAATTGTATTGTACATTTGGCTTGGCACATGTGACCTCACTACTAAGAAAGACAGGTTTATTTATTTGACCCATAGTACAGATGAGGAGTGTTCAGCTTTTGTCAACACTAAGTTGAACCAATTTGTTCAAGTTTGTTATAACTATCCCCAGATTAAGCTGGTGTTTCTAGAGATTCCTCCATACTCGATTAAGAATTGGAACTTAGCTAAGGGTTATTCTCCCTCGCATGCATCAGTAATTGCTTAGCAAGATCTGATTCTAGCTAAAAGGATTGAGATCCTGAGTGACTGTGTAAAAGACACAAACACATGATTAAACACACTTGGTGAGGTATTTTCTCTCAACTTCAGATCTGACCTTCTTCTTTACAAAAGAGCGGGTAAACCCCCAACAGTTAACTTTAATCTATTCAAGGATGGTGTACACCCTGTAGCACTTTTAGCTCGTTCCTGGATGAAGAGATTAGTTTCCAAGATCTTTATTGATTGTCGATAAACATATTGCATTGTATACTGTATATTATTATATTAGTGTCTAGTATTAATACAATATGGCTACTCCAGTAAGTGAGGTTTAAAGTAAATCTCTAATGAATGAGCAGGAGGAGGAGACGGGTGTTAAGGTTAGTGGGGTACAGTTAAAAACTGAGGAAGAGCAAGAGCCGGAGGCAGACCCTTTTACGAAAGGGAGTAAACTATCAGAGAATGAAATGTTGAAACTTCTTCTTGCCTCTGGTAAATACAAGTTAATGCCGGTGAAAGAGGATATCAGCTTTACTGCTGCCTCAATGCCAAAACAAACTAGTACCATACCTCTATTACCTAGAGATAGAACTAGTTCAGTGTTTATGAATAACACTGGTCTCGAGGAGACAATATCGAGTCGGGTCTCCTACAATCTCCCGAAAATCCCCTTATTTTCTGGTAGTGACCCCCCTCCAAAAGGGGAGGTATCCTATCAGGAATGGCGGTACGAGATCCGTTGCCTGCACGGGGATGAGGAAGTGTCCCACAGTGCACTGGTGCAGGCAGTACGTCGCTCGTTAAGGGGTACGGCCAGGAGAATGCTTATATCTCTTGGGGATAGACCAACCATTGAAGATATTCTCCGGAAATTAGATACACTATTCGAGGGCAGATCTACGCATGGCATGTTGATGCAGGAGTTTTTTAACTCTTCGCAAAGACAAGGTGAATCTGTCACTGATTTTGGGTGCAGGTTGGAAACCTTATTGCAGACAGCCATCGACAATGGGTCTCACCAACGGTCATCCAGAAATGCTTAGGCATAAGTTCTGGACGTCACTTAGGTCTGAGTCAGACAAGTCACAAGTACGACTCACTGCAAGATTTTGATGAATTATTGTGCGAGATACGTGTAGTCGATAAAGAAATTTCCCTATCTGAGTCTGGCACAGTAGGCAAGACAGGTCAAACTGACAAAAAGAAAGGTCAAAGTCATGCTGTTAACTGTGAAGTTGACCAACAGTATGCTTCTGACCTAAGCAAGGAATTTGAAAAAAAAAATGAAAAGCCTGGAGGAAAAATTGTCCTCAAATATTGAAACAAAATTTGACCAGATTTTATCGAAACTTGGCAAAGCCACATCAAAGAGCAATGATCAAAGATCAAGGTAAGGCTATAGGGGTCGAGGTCGTGGCAAAGGTCACAAAGATAACAAAGGCAACAAAGGTCACAGCAAAGATGATCAAAAGTCCGACCCAAAAGAATGGCGGTCTCTGAATGTGGCCAAACAGAGGCCGGTCATATGACGAATGGCCAAAATACTAATGTAATGGACAGGCTTCTGGGTCCCTCTAACGAGGCACCTATCAAAATTCAAGGTCAAGAGGTCAAAGGTCTTATTGACAGTGGTTCAATGATTTCCACTATTTCCGAGACATTTTATAATAGTCTTGAAGAGAAACCTCCAATACAGGAACTGAATTCCTTAGGTTTAGAGGTAAGGGTAGCTAATGGCTCAATCTTGAACTACTTAGGCTATATTGAATGTTCAGTCAGTTTACCATTTAGTTCTTGTGCTAGTTTTGACATTTTATTACTTGTCGTGCCAGACACAGAATATAACCAGCAGTGTCCCGCCCTGTTAGGTACAAATGTCATACGTGTTGTAAAATCATTAGCCTTGGATGACATAACTCTACCATCGGAGTGGGAGACAGCTGTGTCCAGTATAACTTGTTCCTACTCTGTGAAAACTTTGATGGTTATTACTGGCATAGCTAGATGACTTGACCCAGATACGACGAATCTTGTTACAGAGAATACCATTAATTCTGACCTGAAGTATACAATTTGCCCTCGTGTCATTAAGGTTCACAATAGTGTGTCAAGTATTAAAATTCCAGTAAAAATATGTAATGTTACAGGGAAACCTGTTACTATTAAGCCTAAAAGCATTATTTGTACTGCTAAAACAGTACGGGTGGTAGATACTCTTGCTTCAGACTTACCAGCTGACACAAAACATTGTGAGAAATCTGTACCAGAAGAACCTGGTATAATCATTGATTATGAGAACCTTACTGACGAGCAACTGTTAAGGGCACGTCAGGTCCTGGGAAATTGGAAGGGTGCTTTTTCCACCAGTCCTTTTGACTTAGGTTGAGCGGGTCTTGTCAAACATCGAATTGACCTCATGGACGATAGGCCATTTAAACAACCCTATCGTAAAATACCACCTGGTATGTATGAGGAGGTCCGTCAGCATGTCAAAGAAATGCATGATGCGGGTGTCATTAGAAAATCGAACAGTCCTTATAGTTCTAATGTCGTGTTGGTACGCAAAAAGGATGGTTCTTTAAGATTCTGTATATATTACCGCATGTTGAATTCGCGCACTCGTAAAGATGCTTATATGCTCCCTCGGTTTGACGATGCAGTAGACAGCCTGATTGGGTCACGTTTTTTTCAAAACTTGACTTAAGGTCGGGTTACTGGCAAGTCGAGGTCGAGGAGTCTGACAAACCTAAAACAGCTTTTTCCGTTGGTAACCTAGGTTTCTTGGAGACTAATCGGATGGGCTTTGAGTTAAGTTGTGCTCCTGCGTGTTTTCAGCGTCTCATGGAGAAATGCATGGGTGATATGAATCTCAAGGAGTGTTTAATCTTCTTGGATGATATTTTGATTTTTTCCCGGACCTTTGATGAGCACCTAACCAGGTTAGAATCAGTTTTCGCCAGACTAGTGAAACACGACCTCAAATTAAAACCCTCAAAATGTGAGTTCTTCAAAACATCCGTTACATACCTTGGACATGTTGTCTCTGAAAAAGGTATAGCGACAGATCCTGAAAAGCTGTCTGCTGTAAAAAATTGGCCTCCACCTAAAAATGTGAAGGGATTACGCCAGTTTCTGGGGTTTAGCGGCTACTATAGACGCTTTATCAAGGATTTTTCAAAACTTGTACAGCTCCTAAACCAACTGCATTGGCCAATTATAACTTTACCTTGCATTATAGACCAGGGAAAAACAACGCTGATGCGGACGGTCTCTCACGCATGTCGCAAATGAATCCGGATGTTATCAAGGCTATTTGCCAATCTGCTATCACTGTAGCTCCAGTAATTGATTGTGTAGTGGGTGAAGCTGGCCTCATGTGGCCAGTGAGTGTGCAGTTTTATCTGATACACTAGGTACAGTTAATTGGCAGAAAGAACAGAAGGATGATCGAGACATAGCTAGAGTTTCAGAGCTCTTGAGAACCGGTTTTCATCCCGGGGGAAAACGCTCAAAAGTGAATCCCCATATGTCCAAAAATTGCTGAGAAACTGGAATAAGTTGACTCTCAATGATGGGTTTCTGTATAGAACCGCTTCTCTAGATGGTCGAGATGTGAAACAGTTGGTGTTGCCAGGGAGATACCATTCGCTCGCCCTTAAAGAGGTTCATGATGACGCTGGTCATCAAGGGAAAGAGAGAACACTCTGGTTGGCACGGCAACGTTTCTATTGGCCAGGCCTTGGGAAAGATGTTGAGAAGAAAGTTGAGGTTTGTGAGCGCTGTGTACTGCGTAAGACACCAGTCAAACCCGTCGCTTAGCTGGTTCCCATTGAGACATCCAGACCCATGGAATTAGTCTGTATAGACTTTCTAGGGGTGGATAAGTTTAAAGGTGGCTATGAGGATGTCTTAGTCATAACTGATCACTTCACAAGGTATGCTCAAGCTATACCTTGTCGCAACCAAAAAGCATTTACAACTGCTAAGGCGCTGTATGACCATTTCATTGTGTTCTACAGTTTTCCTGAAAGATTGCATAGTGATCAGGGTAGTAACTTTGAGTCCAAAGTTATTTCAGAACTCTGCAAGCTAGCAGGGGTTAAGAAGACTAGGACTACTCCTTACCACCCTATGGGAAACGGTTCGGCTGAACGGTTCAACAGAACTCTCCTTGGTATGTTAGCTACCTTGGAAGATGAGAAGAAAATAGACTGGAAGACTTATATAGCACCACTAGTCTAGGCATGTAACGCCACCAAGAGTGGTGCCACCGGCTTTTCACCCCACTATATCATGTTCGGTTGGCACCCTCAGTTATCGGTTGATGCCTTTTTTGGTACTGACCCTGGTCAGCAGGGAGCAGAGGACCACTCCTCCTATGTTAGCGAATTGCGAACGAGGATGGAGTATGCTTATAAAGCAGCCCAGACTGAGGCGTCCAAACAAGCTGCTCAGAATAAACACCGGTATGATAGGTCTATACATGAGTCCAGGCTTGAGGTTGGCGACAGAGTCCTTATAAGGAAGCTTGGCCTCAAAGGGAAACATAAACTGGCAGATCGATGGGATCGGGAACCCTATTTGGTTTCTAAATTACCAAATAGTGATATTCCTGTGTATGAGGTGAAGTTCGAGTCTGGTAAGGGACCCCGAAGGACCCTGCACAGAAACATGCTCCTCCCATTTAACACAATCCCTGTGAAAGATCCCTCTAAACTGCATAACCGTAAGGGAAGCAGTAGAAAGCCAGTTCCCAATTCGCGAATCCGAGCTGTCCCATAGTGATCATGAGATCAATGAAAGTAGTAGGCAGGAGGAAGATACTTCTGAGTTACTGACTCCAGAAGTTAGACGTTCAAATCGCGTCTCTAAACCTCCAAATCGCTATGGGAACTGGATTTTCCCCATACAAGCTGTAAGTGGCAGTGACAATGAGGTATTCGTGTAACTGTTACAATCCTGATTGTTTAAAGAAAATTACAGTGTATTATGTTGTGTTTTTTAATAATATCCATAGTGTTTTAACTTTATTATTTCAATTAAGTCGTTCGATCTAAGGAGATCGGTAGGGGTATCCCCAACCTCTCCAGTGTTAGATCCAATAACGATATGTGTATTTTAACTATTATATTGTGTATTATTTTAAAACATAATTATGTGGTTCCCACATGGGTAATGACAGCCTCACAACTGTCATGGAATATCTCCCTTGAATCGCATGTTGATCATTATATTTATATATAGCTTTGGTATGGTAGTCACCAGTAATTTACTCCATCTATTAATGGGATGTAGCAATAGTACTTGTGAAAGTGCTTCTTGTGATAACTGTATTGTCTCAATGGGCATAATAATCATTATATATATATGCAATATGAGGAGATTGGAACATTAGGACGCCCAACCATATCCATTCCCCTAACCGGTGTTTTATAACCTATCATTTGTGAATTTGATATTGTTTAGTTAAAACTACCAATATATTGGACTGATATGTTTGCCATTAGGTTTTGCTTTATAAAGTAAGCTCCACTTACATGGTTTCGATATATTCAGTGTCACCATAATATATATTTGCATAATTTTCCACTTAAGTGTATAACTTACATGTATGCTGGAACAATGATCGATTCAAACTGGTTTTCCATAATATTTGAATATTTGAAAGATTTTGGAATAATACCTAGAATCGGAATTGCCTGGAGTCATTTTACTCAGCAGGGGAGTATGTAGACTGGCTGTACATTATTGTACATGCTGAGTACTACTCTGTATTACTCAATACATAATCCGGGCCTAGTCTGTCACTCTGTCCACATGTATATGTTTACGTATGTATATGTTACACCTGAGTGAGAGAGTGGTATGTATGAACATGGAGCACCTGTGATTGTGCATGCCTCTGGAGTATTCTTTAGGCGCATGCGCAATTACATTTCCTCACGCATCACAACCCCTCTTCCCATCACTTCCATCTAGGGCAGCGGAGAGGCGTATGCCGAGACCTGGTAAGACAAATCTACCAATGCTAGTCTGTGATAGAATTCCATATCTTAAATATTACTATATAATTTAATAATCTAATTTCATGTCAATTGATATCTTTACCTACAATTATAGATTGTATATGTACAGTCATAATATATTGTGATTGTAGGCTTCATTAGGAACAATATAAAGGACATGCCGAACCAAGACCCTAGCGTCCTTGTTGTGTATATTAACAGGAAATGCTTACACATAATTTCGCGAACGTTTATCTAGAAGTGACGAAGCATATAATGAACACGGGTACCTCTAGAGATAGAAATAATTACGAGTTGTTTGAATTGGCAATTTAATCTCCTCGCTAATTAACACAAAAATAAATACCTCGCGAGATATAAGTGATCTACAGTAGTTACAATTTTAATATAGAGGGCAGGACAATCGATAGTCCTTTTCAAAGAATCGCTGAAGACGGTTAGAAAGCTTGGAGATTTGGGAGGATTTTAGATCAATTCTCGCATTTATTGAACAAAAAATATCCCCCAACCCATCCCCAGTTATTGTATATTTTTAGATTAGTTCTCTACTAATTTTAGTTTCGTTTGATTTTGCAAAACTGCAGTCCTTGTGCAGCACCCACACAAACCCCTAGGTGACGTGGTGCTGTATTGCGAGGCAAGGGTCCTTTATTCAAGATCAAAATTGTATTTCGTACCGAAGCAGCTCTACTCGAAACTGTAAAAAACAATATAATACTGTGTCTTACTACGATTGTTATATAAACGACTGAACAAATCGACATATAACTTACTTGACAACATTATCGTCAATCTGACAGTAAGTCTAATGCCAAAAACAAATTAAGCGAAAACACTAATGTATCATGCAATACGTACCTCCTTGGGCTTATATAAACGCAATATCGCAACTAAGGCTTTCGCAATTTGGATAAACACACCGCTGGTAACCGCATGGCCTCAAGTTCCCGCCGTACTCACACTTTTTCCCTTTCCTCGCGCAAAAGTTTCTGTGCAGGATAGTACTCCTACCCGGTTTCTGTAACAGTCCTTGTTACAGTTGCGTTGAAAGAATATGAACGGCATCCATTTGACTTAAAGCTGCTGGGTTATTTAATCTAGACAGTGCTATGATTTCTGCTGCCTCTTCAGTTATTGTATGTGACTCGTACATTTACCATGAGCGGCTAGTGTTGTTTACATTTGAATCTTCTAAAGCGGTGCGCGGCAATCTTTACCTTTGCGTCTTCAGGCATTAGTAATATCAGTAATATGAATGCAGAGCTGATGGCGAAAATGATGAATGGTTTATGAGATAAAATCTTATCAGCGTCATTAGAAAATCCTCCTAGTGTTGAGGCGACAGAGGTTATTTGAACGTAGCCCCCTATGGAATGTCTTAAGATCTTGACCAAACAGAGAGAAGTTTACGGAACCGCTCGGAGATCAAGATATGATATAAATGAGATTGTATAAGATATCGAATGATGACTTGACTTTTATAATTGAAAATTGATAAATATAAAAGAACATGTGGTGAAAAAAAGCTGTAACTCTTTTGTTATCGACAAATGAGTTAATATTGCGAAGAAAACAACTAACCGACATATAATGTATGCAATAAAATTAACGTTTTTTTTTTAATCGAGAAGGCGTTACTTGATTTAAGAGGGGGTTAAAGCAATCATTTGAAAGGGTAATAAATTTGATTTAAAATAAAGGATTGTCTTCGACACCGAAGCACTCTAACGATCGATCACGACCTCGGTGAGGTTCCAATCAGGGTGGAGGTACAGGTTAGACTATCCCCAGGGAGTCCCGATAGTCAGTACGTATTCCCGGGACTGGGGTCGGCCCAGGCAGACGATGACAATCCCGACGTGTATGGCGGTGTGGTCTACAAGGACAACAACAAAATCTGTGTATAATGTATTTTAGCTTAAACTTAGACAAAACCTATTATTCAACATACGAAACAGACACTAATCCTAAGATTGGACGCCATTCGATACCATACAATAGCATAATGAATATCAAATGTTTAGCCAAGGAGAAGAAAAGGGGTGAATGCATGATGTAGAGTTGTTAAAAATTGTTACGTACAAGCGTGCGATTCGGCTTTTGAAAACTATAGAAACCATTCTTATCTAGATATGAATTAAAAAGGAACGTTGTGCAGGATGAATGACTTTGAAGCATGCCGAAAATTTTTAGGACGAGGTAATTTCTATACATTACTGATGTACCACATCATAGAACTTTAGAATGTGTTACGTTACACAAACAGGTAAACCCGGGCAGGTCATTAAACACTGGCAGGCCTCGCGTACAAATCGTAATATTACAGAAGGGAATTAGGAGCTGTAAGGTAAGTTATCTATATTATTTGACTTTGATCGGTCATTATTTCTCGTTGTTATCTTCGCTTCCCCGATATAAATTAGCATTATTTTATTATTGTTTCATTCAAAAATGGTGGTTTATAGTTCTATTACGTATCATTAAATATTTTTCCTTTCCTGCTGTAAATAAATTTTCCACTTTGAAGCATAACAAGAAAGCTGAACTACATTCTTAATTTCTATATAACAATGCATTTCCAAGTTTTTGCAAATTTACTGTATCTAAACCACATGTTTATAAATAATCTGGTTTGACTATATGACTTCCTGATTTACTTGTGACTCTGTGTCAAGAAATGGAACGTCAGAATATCTCAAAACAACATTTCCACAAAGCGTTAAATACCCAGGGCACATGAATTAGGCATTGAGTAATACAGATCAAGTGCAAATGCCTTAAGTATAATAAAACTTGCCAAAAGGAAAATAGACCATGACTGGTTCTTGTTATTGCAACTGCGTGGAAAACTGAAAAGTAACCGGCACCAAAATCCTGTAAAAATGTAGCTAGCTTTCCCTCCCTTGTTTCATGTTCAGCTTCTAAGAATGCAGTAGCCTCGGATCTAGTTGTAAGTAAAATTATTCAGGGGATGGAAAGTTAAAAACACGGGTATTGCGTTAAGGAAATCTGTTTAATTACTTTAGTACATGTAATGCATTGATATAGTTGAACGTCAAAGTATAAACCGAGACCGTCCTTAAATTACTTTAGTTAATAATTAGACATAAAAACAATCAAATAAACAACATCATTCTCACCCTGGTGAATGTTCAACATGTAAGGCATGCTTGAGATATTGCCGGGTTAATATTCCAAGTGAAGCAATGGATAAAGATTTGGTTCAATACTTGTTTGTGTTCAAAATACCAGCATGCAATGCAAATCCCTTATACTGGATTGGTTGCCTCTTACGAGTCGTACTTGAAAGGGGTCATTCATGTTACTACGCGGTTCGAACTCCTGATTTATTATTATAAGTGGAAGGTATATACATGTATACCGTGTTTAATGGTGTGTATGTTTACTTTTTACCGTAGCTTTATTTTTCGGCATACTGTATTTATTACTAAATTTAAGAGGTGCAGCATACATGTATGTGTGTGTTACGTCATCAGTATCTGTTTTCTATTTTCCTAACTGAAAGCACACACCCGAAGTCATTTTATACCGTCTCTATTTCCTTTCCTTACTTATCTCCAATACTACCCACAGTGACGAAGGGCAAATATCTTTTCAGCAGACGAACAATTTTTATTACGTCCGCGTCCACATATGTGTGCCTATATTCCCCTATATACACAGGTATCGGACACGAAGAAGTATCTACGAATTGACAATGCAAGTACAGGAAACGTGATCGTATTGTGTACGACATACCCGGTATAGGGAACGCAAGTCAGAATTGCGCCTGAATGAGCATGAATACTTCTTAAAACATGACGGGGTGTGGGATTACATCGTTCTGTAGGTCGAAGTGATGATAGAAAAAATAAGGTTTTTGAGTTCGGCATTTGTGTAAACGGTCCAAACTTAACGTTATGAACTTTACAATGTAACATTTATATTCCGTAGAGAAATATTATTCTATAACTATTCTGTTATTTTATCAGGGTCCGTGTCGGATATAAGTGCCCTTAAGTAACCACTCCGGCCGTCCGTCTTCGCCACCACCTTCATGGTTATAACTCTTAAGTATTTATTGACCGATTTACATGAAACGTAGTCAAGGTTTTCTCATTACATAAATATCTACTACTAATGGTCGTTATGACATAATGGGAAAAGCTGTAAATAAGTTTATTAGTTAACTTAATAAAAAGAAAGGTCCAATTTTTTTTCTGATAAAAGTTTTGTTGTTTTTAAACAATTATAAAAGTGAAAATTAAAAAAAAAATGAAATAAAACAAGGAGTCAGTTGATCAATCATCAAAGTCACATGGCTAAAATCACGGCCATATTTTATAACCTTTCACTGTACAGATATACATTTCCTAATGACATGATGAAGCAAAGTTGGTCAGAATTCATCAAGGCGTTAATTGATCAAAAGTCAACCTCATACGGACTTAAATTCTTGGATGATAAATATGGAGGATAAAAAGCTACATGACAGAGCCCTTACTGACCTGTCCGCTTTCAAATACCCTTAGTTCAATTATCTATAGCGTTTTTGCACTAAACACTTACCCGAATCCGACGTAGGCATCAGATATATTTTATACGAAAGAGGTACAGATCACACCTTAGCCAGTGTAACTTTCTCACCGCGTTTGATAAACCGCCATAACCCTTGATGATCGGAAATGATGTTGAAGGATCATCAAAATTAAGTCACGAAAGATTGTGATGACGTGAGAGACTATCGCGTTTCACCGCGACTGTTACGAGATCGATCATCAAGCGTCAGCAAGACTCACGGTGACCCATGGACCGTGCTCACTGAGGCGCGAGCCGTCACCTCCATATTTACCTGTAAAATCGAGACCAGGAGACGATCAGATGGTTCACCGATCAGATCAGTCAGATCATAGGCATACAATATTATGTACGAAGCCATATATTATAATGTCTGTGATAAGATGATACAATAGCTTGCAAATTTCATTCAACATTTATATCTTACGATGTTTTTTGTACATTATTCATAAGTAGAAACATATCGCATCCTCATCCTGAGTTATGTCACAGAGTTATACTAGCTATTAGCTAGTCCGTGAAAAAATACTTGCATTAAAATACTCCTTATAGAACTTACTTCTTCCCAAATAGCATACGGATTAAAAAAATCCTAGATAATTTTACGTGTTTATTTCAGCTTTTACAGAATATCGCATTACTTGTCTTAATTAGCATGAGTTTTACAAACTGTTTTAGTTTTGTATAGTACGCTACAATTAGCCACAAATCACGTGTCACTTTTTTATATCAATTCAGAAAAGGTAGAGGATTACTCCATGAAGAAACTTATTGTAATGAAATATGGGTCACACAACGGAAAACAAGTCCATCATAAAGCGTTACAGATGTGCGTTTTTTGTGACAATAGCTATAAGGGTTTTCCTTCTTTATCTACAGTGATCCATCAGCACGGGGTCCTATTTTAGTCTATGCCAAAGCACATGTTACAGGTTGAAAAAAAGCTACTAATTACATATTCGCCTGACTAATTCTCATGTATCAATATACCTGTTGAATTATTTTGAAAATCATATTATTCACTTTCTTCTAATAAAAAACACTGTATTCTCAGTAAATTGGTTTACAACTCATTACATTGTCAATTGCTTTTCACTGTTTTTTTTCTCAACATGTACATTATATGTATTTTACCCTATCACATTTGTAATGAAATAGATAAATAAGATTCAGCGTTAAGTAAATCTTTCGAAAGCTATCTTGATTTTCCGATATAATGCAATATATATTGTTCCCACAAGACATCGTTCAATAACGGTTACCATTATAAAAAAAATAATAAGATGTATACATGTTACATTCTGTAGGCATTGCCGATGAATAATGATCAATTGGTCATTTTGAATTGAGTTTTGCGGTAATGATCTTAGTTTTTTGTATATTATAGGTTTAGGTTAAAAGTTACGAATATTTCATTAAGTTTCTTTTACAAGCTAAGTTACGATCTGTGTGTTTTACTAAAGCGTTCGTAAGTTTCATCGTAAATGTAACTTCCAACTTCGGAATTGTCCTGTGTTGAAGGAAGAATCAGGTTTTTAGCAACGACATTTCATTATTGCATATTATACTCTCATTTGACCGATACCCCGTCTCCCTCAGTGTCGAATAATGGACAGGTTGGTTGTAGTTACTGGATTAACGCCGATACAGACACAGACGACCTTCAAAAAAAGTCAGGTGGCGCCCAATTTATATCAGCCTAGTGATTATGCATGTTTTTATCGAAAGCTTGTATAGGTCACGTTATGAGTGACATCATTGAGGCACAACTTATCCAATACCTTGTAAACACCATGGATGGTCCGAGGAAAACCGTACCTCTGCCGTTATGACCCTTGATGGTCCGGGAACTGAGTTTTGTCCCCGGACTGTCAAGGACGCACACGGACAATCAAGACAGAGATAGGGCTGTCCCGGGACCCTTCACGGCAGCTGCACGAACCACCCCGGATGTTGCCATCTCCCCGGACCGTCACAGAAATTTAGTTTTGAACTTCCTATAACTGCCGTGTGGGTCCCGGAGCCGCCACGGGCATCCCCGTATGTTCCAGGACCAATAAGGTTGCTGTGGAACTACACGGTTCACACGCCGGATCGTGCCGAATGTGATCCGGCACCTATATGGGACTGGGCCTTAAGGTACGTTCGTAAGATAGCTACCCGGTATTTCATGTAACATATGTTAACGAAGTTACAGGAATCAAAAAACAAGATCACTCTAATTTTCTTTCTTAGATACAACTTGGAACAAAACGGACAATTTTCACTTTATACGTCTCTGCTGAGTATAACCTACTGATTTTTTTTTTTATTATTATGTATCTATAACTTGGTGTATCACCAAGCCCCGCCTCTTTCCAAAGTTACCTGTTCAAATAGCTAGCCAATCACAGAGCGATTCCAATCTATTAGCCAACAAGCCCCGAGGCTGACTTTGCGTTAACACAAGCGATCGTAGAAAGTACATCTTCAAAGGGTTCAGAACCCAAGCAATCAGCTTTTAACTATTTACCGTTACATCTTTCGTGGACGTGCATCCGGTATATTCTGTACTGATGTCCAATAAAATACAAATGAAGAATCAGTATCTGAATCGGACCATCTGCAAACCTAACATTTTGATAAGTTGAATTTCTTGTCAATTACACGGTATCGCGAGCTCTTCGTGATTTCTATTGGTCGATGCTCCTCCCAAGCATTGATTGACAAGCCTCGCACGGGACCGCTATTCTCGTCACACTTCAGTACTTCCGTTTCAATTGCTACCACATGTTGACACGAGAAACGTACATATATGATCAATTGTGCAGATCTTCATCTGTTTAACATATGCATGTAATCCAATCTGATTGATTCCACACAGAATCGTTTGTTTTTAACGCTATTTTAAAATTGAGACATCTGTCAGTCCAGAGACGTATGGCATATACGTCTCTGATCAGTCTAAATTTGTCAGAAAACATCATTGCCTTTATGCCAGAAATCCTATTTATTGCCTCGATGCTTATATATATGGCACAGATTTCGTATTTGTTATTGTTTTTACTATTTACTTACAGTAAATGTATACGGGCAAAAAACATGTACAGTCCGCATACTTATATCAAATACAGTTTGTATTTCAAACTCGGATTGTAAACAACCATTGTTCCATTCTTACAGTTTTGATGCCCACTGACTGGTTATGCCTACAAATATACTTTACTGTAGATGTTCGTTAGTTCGACGTTAATTATCTAAGCTTAACTTCACTAATAGTCCTGCATGTAATTGTTAACTGTGACAGATCGGGTATGAATTTGACAGGGCGTGACAATATATCTTGACACCTAAAGTGCCCAACAGTTGTTATATTCCCACTCAGCCAAGATCTTAAAACAACATTACCTGTATTTACCTGGACAAACCTGAGTATAGACTATTTCAATATTTACAAGTATAATTCACATGTTATTTTTTTATTTCCAAGTTAAACTACGCCAACTACAATAGAAGATACTTTGTAATTGAAAAACAAAATGAAAGAAAACTTCATAATGCAAAATATGATGGTTACCAATATAAACAATGAATAATTATTCGTTCTAAATTTGATAGAACAATTATGCACTTCACAATTTTTACCATAGGATTCGGTTTTTATTTTATAATTTGCAAATTATCAGCTTAAACTTTTAGACTGTAATACACACCTATATTTGTTTCATAATGACAAACGCTTAGATAACAGTTGAATTACCTGGAAAATGGTAAGAGTGGATTATTATTTGGCTCGAGATAGATTCAAATTCTTAGTTTAATAATATCTGATACATATACAAAACGTCATTAAAATCATAGCTTACATTAATATAGATGGTTACAAATTAATAATATTTTAATCAAGGAAGAAGTTGTAAGTGCTGTTAAGTTCACGAATCAAATAAATTATGTTCTGCTAATACTTACAGATCTGATAATTTAGCAGACAAATCGGCACATTACAAATTAAACGGCGGTCACAATGTTCGGGTGGATGTAGAGTTGGCCCCGGGTTTTAGTATTGTTACGAAACGTGAAGTCAACTGTAAAGTACCTAACGAAGGCATTCAAATCAAACAGATCTGTCACGACGTAACATTGAATCTATTACCAGGAACTAAAATGATATTTAAGAAAATATATCATTTTGTTATAATTAGTACATATTGTAATGAAAAAACACATCCCGACCATGGAAATAACCAATATTTTACAAGAACGAGAGAGAATCTAATGAGACGAGCGGGGCGCGAACCCGGGATCTCTATGTTATAAAACCAGGACGTTACCATCAGACCAACAGGTTCCGACTGGTTCGCATGGTTTGTAATTTCCTGATATTGCTATGCAAGGTCGTGTCTCCAGGTAACAGTGTACATGTAATTAGCCGTGCCTAGGTTGGAGTCCGACCACAAAGCGACTGTATAGTTTAGCTGTATACATGTAGCTCGTCACTGAAAATCCATGAACTCGTTCTGATAATAGGTATCCGTACATATAATAACAAAGCTACAGAGAGTTGGTCTTCTAGTGCTATAGCTAAGACATTAACGCTGAACCAGTTTTAATTCATAAGAAGAATATAATGTACCAGGTATGGTACAAAACGTGCTTCATATACATATACATGTACTATTTTTAAACACCGTCCTACACAAAACAATCTAAACACGAACTCTTACACGGAGAACACTGTCCGCTATCTTACACATATATGCCGCGACGTAACTCACGTAATCCTGCACATTCCATATAAAATTATTAGCTTTACACATATTCATTCAACAAACTGTTCAGTTACCAATCATAAATGAGTATACCAATATGCTGGTATTGCCGCTCTTCACATTAGGGAATCGACACGTTATACCGGTATGTAGCTAAGCACAGTTACTTGAGTTTCTGTCAGTAAATGATATATATATATATTTATAAGGAGCCGCCCATTACTATAATGGGGGGGGGGTCCTTATATATAGGCCTATGCCTATATATATATATTTTTTATTTACTGACAGAACAACAAGCAACTGTGAGCTAAGCTACCGATCATGTCTATATCCGGAGTAGCAAAGCGACAACATCGAACAACAAAAACGATAGCGTCTATTCAAGTGGTGACAGATGATGATGTATTCAAGACAGTAATCAGATTATAATTGTTCGTTGTGCACTGATATACAAGCTAAATAATGTAAGATGTCGTTTCTTAATATGTTGGAGTTTGTCAGACTAAGGCAGATAGTCAGACCTAAAACTCCGGCAACTCAATGTTTTCATTTTTAGGTGGCTACTAGTACATCGGAACACTTTCGTCATGCTATGGATTGATCTTTGTATGAGAAAGTTTGGTTTATTTTGTTTTATATCCTATTGACAGCCAAAGTCATTTAAGGACGTGTCAGGTTTTTTGAGGTGAAGGAAAGCCGGAGTACTCGGAGAAAAACCACCGACCTTCGGTCAGAACCTGGCAATTGCCCCATGTGGGATTCGAATTCGCAACCCAGAGGTGGAGGGCTAGTGGGAGAATGTCGGAATACCTTAACCACTCGGCCACCGCGCGCGGCCCGTTAGAAAGTAATAGTGTCAAACACATGTTGCTTACAGTTAAAACCACCAAGGTTTTTGGCAGATATGTTCGGTTTATTTTAAACCGACGTCTGTATGAGGTGGAGACAATTGTTACATTCCGCCTCTGTCGGAATGTAAATATAAGAACATACACTATAGCAATAAGTATAAAAGTATAACGTTATACGAGATGAAATTACATGTGAGCATTGATGTAAATTACAATATAACGGACAGGACGTATATATATATAAACAGAACCTGAACTAAATATGTATATATCTGAAGATGGCATATAGTCTCTCCTTTGAAACCCATATATATCAGAATGATGATGATGATGTTGCTGCTGCTGCTGTTGCTGATAATGATGATGAGAGTGTGATAGAGAATCTCCAATCCAAGGAGTGATATTCTTGCGTTACTTAGATTAAACATTATTTATTTGATTGTATCGGAAGTATACAATCATGACGATTAGTCAGTGATGAAGATGATGCTGTTGTTTGTTCCATATATGAAAAAATGTTTATCCTAGAAGTTGTTAAACTTACGAAAATAAATTGAAATGCATTGAATCTGAGACAAGTTATCTGTATGGTAATATGTATTAAAGATGTGAATGGCTTACTAGTTAGGGCATGGGGATAGCAATGATAACCTAATCCAACTCCTAAGTACATTGATGTATAATACATTTTGTACAATGAAGAGTGTAGTAAAATGAGAGGGGCGTATCTATATGAAACACAAACAATATTTTTCTGGTTATTATTACATGTAATAGTTCATCTTTACGGCCTGTTAAATATTGTTTATATTATACTTTTTATTATATGTCTTAATGGTCGTTAGCAATAACATAGCTCCGTGCAGTAACAAATTCTCAGGTCCCTGTGCAGTACACGTGTGTTTTGTCAGTACCCGCATATAGGTAACACTACTTCTGATATATAGGCAGCAACGGTACCGTTTCGATTCCTCATCGTAACTATTTGATCAATCGATTTCCTGTTTAGCTCCTATCATTATTGATGCGAGACGTAGCTCCTCAAATCTGAGAGTAACTGTAGTGCAAATAGAAACTGAAATGATCAGACTCGTTGTGTACGCATTAATACATTGTCGAAAACCGCATCGAAATCGGCCGACCGGTTAGAAAGTTACGACAGGTTGAAGTCTGTTTTTTTTACCTGTTTTGCCACACGCTAATTAAAGAGTAACTGTAGTGAAAATAGAAACTGTTATTATCAGACGCGTTATGCCGGCATTAATTCATTTTCGAAAACCGCATCGAAATCGGCCGACCGGTTAGAAAGTTACGACAGGTTGAAGTTTGGTTTTTTACCTGTTTTGCCACAAGCTAATCAAGCGCACCGCGAACCGCTGAAAGCTGTGCACACGTATTGGTGACGTCACAACGGGAACATAAGCAATTGGGTCCTATGTCTCTCTATATATAATAGTAATATGTACATCTGGTTGATTAATGATTCAAAATGTATTATACAATGAAATTAAGGGACGTACCATAATATGGGGGCCGGGAGAATAATCTGAAATCGCCATTGAAATAACTTTATTTTGATTCTTTCATAAATATAGTGTTTATTGATTGTTCAAATTCATTTTAATGGACCCATATATATATATGCGCTATCATATTGTAATACTCTGTGTCATTTATAATGTCAGTTATACATATCATTTATCCAATGATTCAAGAGTGACTCTTATAATAATACCTTTGAATATTGTAAATCTCATGTTAGTGTCCATTATATTACGTAATCAGATTAGCGGGATAATCTACCTGGTCAGTTCGATAACTTCACACGTAACTTGTTACTCAAATAGCAAGTAATTAATATTGGAGAGGGGGGGGGGGGCTATCAAAGTTAACTAAATTGTAATAGTTGAGTATGTTGCGGTTATTATCCCCTCTTTATAACTTCAAAATGTGTACTCTAAATCTGCACTTACATGTAGATCTCGACTGGAACATAGATTATCGAGTGCACGTGTATCTTTTGAAATCTCCGTAACCCACCGTCAACTCACACAGTATATGACACATTTTTTAATTTCGAGTTTGACTCTTCTATTCAACGAGAAAAGTTCTGTTGAAAACTTGCTTGATATGTCTTAGGGACGTATATAAATATAAACTTTTACAACAATTATGAAACAAGTTATACAACTTATATTAATCACTCTTGTTGGCCCGGATATTAGCGCGCGAGGGGTCTTATTGTGGGAGGAAACCGGAGTACCCGGAGAAAACCCACGTAGTCGGGCAGGTGACCCCATACCTTTTCACGTCCGGACGGGGAGTCGAACCCCGGCCGCCTTGGTGAAAGGCAAGTGCGCTATCCACTGCACCACC
Organism: Mimachlamys varia; assembly: GCA_947623455.1. Lineage (NCBI taxonomy): Eukaryota > Metazoa > Mollusca > Bivalvia > Pectinida > Pectinidae > Mimachlamys > Mimachlamys varia. Next base: position 27,734,138 of record OX392544.1, read on the forward strand.
CGACCACCCAAGGGTCCACCTTAGGGACGTATATGCACATATACGTCCCTGGTATGTCTGTTTCACAGTTTTTTCATATTTCATTTTTAACATAAATGAATAAAATGCGGATTAAAACCACAGGCACTTGTGGCCAGGAGAATGGCCATATAAAGATTTAAATAACATAGCGAAATATGATAATTAAAATAAAATATAAAAACTGAATTTTCAAATTTTCTTTTTATGTTATCTATCATCTAAAACCATAATAAAAATAATTGCCAAATTTCAGCTTGATACGTCAAGCGGTTTAATTTAACAAAAAATCGACTATCAGACACTCTCTTTTTTTTTTGTGAAATTTAACCGCTTGACGTATCAAGCTGAAATTTGGCAATTACTTTCATTGTGGTTTTAGATGATTAATAACATAAAAAGAAAATTGCTAAAGTCAGTTTTTATATTTTATTTTAATTATTCATATTTTGCAAATTATCTATATATTTAGATGACTATTCTCCTGGCCACAAGTGCCTGTGATTAAAACCAATTAAGTAATCTTCTCATCTTATTTTCAAAAGATGTTCCATGTTCATTTCTTGTCAGTAAAACAAAGGGGTTTTCAAAGATCTAATGTTATTTTTTCTCAAGCAGAATTCGAAATACATTGTCTTGATTTCTATTTCGATGTATGTGCCTGAAGACAGGTAACATCAGGATTTCGCTCATATTCTATTTATTTTACAATATTCACGATTTGAAATGTTTTTTTTTATACTGCATAGACATAAATAAATAATCAATGGATAGAAAGCTGTTAACTTTTAATATACACACCTATAATTTCTCAAACATATATAAGGATAAAAAAAGTCGAAATGTGATACCCGTCAAAACAGTTTATACAGGTCGAAAGCATTGATAAAAGTTATATATTTTTATTTTCCAATATACGTACATCGTATTGTACGTATAAAAAGGCTAGTCTTGTCGTTCTATATGACGGTACTAACTATTCTTCTTTGAAGTCCAATAAAATATATGGTTTTCGAAGTTCCGAGTCTATACACGGAATTAGATTATATCTAAGTCCGTGGTCTAAAGCAACACAAATATCCTTTTCCTTATCTGTTTGTTTTAGGTTGTTTCTAGGTAGTTTTGTATTTATACAGCCAACCGACATGCATTAAAATTTTTCAGCGTGCATTTTAAAAGGTAATACATAATCATATCAAGTGTATGTTTTGAAGTCTTTCCGCAAAATAATAACCTGTGAATCATGTTAGCGAGTCCGGCGGTTATTGATTTATGGTCGAGTGATCATAACCACGTGTGCCGCTATTATGCCGCACACCTGTGGAACTCCCGACCCCCCTCACCACTAATTACGGCCCCCTGGGGCATACAACACCTTGGAATTATCAGGAGGGTCATTAATGAACTCCATACAACCTTGATATATAATAAGTGTCATATTCTTGAATAGAAGACTCTATACAAATAACAAGTCGTGATACGATTCACACAATTTTAATATAATGACTACACAAGTCTATCAGTGCGGTCACCGTTGTGACGTCACTTCCGGTCGTTTGGCAAAATCGGGGATTTTCTGATTTGCGTGTAGGTGTGAAATTTAGAAAAATGGTCAAAACTTCGTAATTTTTACAAAAAAAAAAAATTTCGTGAGAATTATTTCACTAACTATTTACCAATCTTTCCATACACAAAAATGGTTTTGCACTACAGTTACTCTTTAAAGCTTTATACGTCTCTGATGTAAGGTTATGCGTCTCTGGTAAAACATTTTAAATATCTAATTCATACTACATTTGTTAACTGGAGTACCTGTTATGAATGCACTTTGGCTATGGCATATTCAGGTAAGGGGTAACACATATTGGTAAATACTTTACCTGTTAATTCACAGGGGTGTCGTCTCACGTAGCATACATTTGGTATTTTCCTATATACAGGTAAGGTGTGGGATGTATGCTAGGTGAGATTTTGTGTCGGGTAGAGAACAATAGGATTTAATTACAGGTAAATTATAGTCTGTATCAGAAATGTCTGATCTGTCTTACCTGTAACCGTCTTACCTAGCATGGGTATATACATACTGTAACAAGTATATAAATAATACAACAATGATATTAGCTGCTAATTTATATTTATTTATCTGTTATATTTCATACACATTCATTTTATAGCCATCTTTCTTAACTAAATATTATAAAATTCCACTTAATAAATTACATGATATCATAACTATTCCTATTCAACATAGTAACATATGATTTAGCACTATCACAAATAGCGTAACTATTTGATATATTCTTTTTCTTTTTCATTGTCTGTTCACATTTTTATACAGTTCATGATATTTTCAATTCTCATGATGAATAAATTAATTCCATTGATTCTCGTAGAAGGTAACTATTTATTGAATATAGTTCATGCTGTTTTCAGGGTCATTAAAAAGTAACATTGAATAACAGTTTTCACCACATCAGTTGTTATGAACCACGGCAAGTTATTCCAAGTGAATTAAATGGGATGCAGAGTCAGCATATTCACATACACCTATGTGTCCATTACGATATCTGTCTTTCAGTTGTGCAAGGCGTGAGTCAATTTGTCTGTACTTTCTCCTTTTGACACGTTTCTTCCCTCCTGCTGCCAGTTGCATCATATTTGCCTCGTTGGTTGCTTGAATCTTCTGGAGGAGCTGAACCAGCACAAAATTATGTTTAGATTGTTTTGTAGACACACACATTATAATAAAACAACATTACATCAATTGTGACTGTTATAAATTTGAATGTTCGAATTATTGATATAAGGCTGTATAGAAAACACGTTAAAGGCTTCACTTCTAATTAACAATTAATAATTAAAGCTTATAATAACATAAAAGCAACATCATACACTTTGATGCTATCATAATTAACAATTATAAAAACAATCATTTTGACTTCTGGTATTACATAGAAATATATTTAAATTTCACAATTTTGTGTATATATCTAGTTTATATCTATATCAATATATTCATTATTCTAAAATGCCATGAGATAATAATGTCTTCATTTATATATTAAATAGAATATGAGTAATGATTTATTTTAATAAAATATCGGTTACATTTTATGATTTTATGAAGTGATTTGTATTAACTGTTTTAATTGTACATGTTTTAGCAAGATAATCATTTCTTAATTAATTTATTATTATTACAACATTTATATTATCATGTTACTATATATATTTTATAAAGACAAAAACAATATATATTTGATTAAAGTGGAACCAGTTTAATGATAATAGTATACATATGAAGTATACATATACAGTCAGGTATTAACATTTACCTGTACAACACTTAGAGAAACAGACTATAACCAAACTAGCATTAGCTGTGAAATCAGAAATGTATGCTAGGTGAGACAAGGTATTTTTCAAATGTATGCTAGGTGAGACTTAACCTTCACAGGTACATGTAGGTATCGTTATGCCCTATGGCTATATTATATATAAGTGGCTAGACAAGTTCAGAGGCATACACGTTCGCTGTTCCAACTAGGACGCAAACGGTACGGAAGTGCTGAGGAAATCCTAAGCAAATGCTAAGGATGACGGTTATACAAAAGCGGAAGCATATAAGGAATGAATATATCCACGATATATGATGTATGAGTGTATGAAAATAAATAATATGTCTCGTGAATCATAAAGACAAAGCCGGTCGTAACACGGATATATATCTGTGCATATAGTGGCGTTAAACAAGTAACTAACTAAACGTATCTATCATAAAAAAACACTAGTCATGGGTATGCTTACAGATTAAAGCGACAACACACAGGTAATAAATTATTACGGTAAGAAGCATTTTTACCTGCTTACCAAATCGAAACATATAGTGGCTACCGGTCTTTTAATCAAAAGGCCGGCTGAAAGAAAATCTGTGCTACCGATCAGGGACGTATATGTGAGAAATTTCTTTTTGAGAAAACAGTTTTGTTTTTACATTTCATCTATATAAATTATTTGTTGTTCTTGTTTAAGTCTATAGCGACAGGAAAGTTATACATGTATCATTTAGCATATAACCGTGTTCCCCTTTTCAATTTGAAAGACAAACTAGTGCATGTCGGTAACTATTTTCAATTAAAAAGCAGGGATATATACGTCATTGTAAAAAGATAATACATGTGTATACTTACTAATGTAATTTTTAAGTCTGTATATGCAATTTCTTTATCGATCATATATATGGATAAACTGACTATCCAACTACAGGTAAATCTTATCTGTCGGATCCCTGGTACTAAAAGAAACGTTATAGCATGCCCCGAGGGGTATGTACTGCTGAGTATACAGTACCGAAGATACAGGTGTCTAATGCCCGGGCCAATGTCAGATGACATCGGTACAGAAACATACCACACTATGCTGGTCACGTTGTAAGTACTACTGAACACACGTCTGAACATACACGTATATATGTATTTGTATAGAATCGTCCCCGCCGTCTTGTACATTACATGTGAATGTTAAATGTTTTATCATGTATAAAACTATATGCTGTATTCTAAAATAAAAGTCAAGACCACAGTCATATATCTATAGTGATAATACGTCTCTGGTAAGATACGTCCCTGCTCAAACAAACAAGCAGTCTCTGGTAAAACGTATCACCCGAGCTGGTCAAGATATTGCACCGCTGAGGATTTACAGACAACACCTCAAAATTAGATTGAGTAGCAAAACTACGAGACATTTTGTTCCATTGTGCTCAATACATGTTGATGTAATTTCCCACAACTTCATATTTAAATGTACACCGACACATGCAATAATATGTAAAACCTCTGATGCACGTACAGATACACATATATTTACAAAACTCGCAATACATTGTTAAAAGTTCAAATACACATTAGGCCTTTTTAAAACACAAAATATGCTGAAATAATTTAACAGTTATGATTATTTCTTAATGATTAATCAAGTTTCTTTGTCTGCTTAGTATTTATGCAAGGGCTCTGGCACATTTATTTATTTTTTTATTTATTTGATCTATAACTTTCTTCATAAAATAGAATAAAGAGTAGCTTCTCTTCGTTAGAATATGACATGAAGTCATTACCTACTGGCTTTTACAAATTGAGTGTCTCTGGCATCCGTAAGTCCAATTCACAGCTGAACAATTAACACTAACGACCGTATCGGGGACTGGGAGATTACGTGTTCAATGGCACACTCGACCAAAACGCTTGACTGATTTTTTACACCGCCTGATTATGGGGGAGTGTATTGAATTGTGCTCGGGGCTGTTATTTGACCAAGGGACAACCAACGCATCTTACCTGTAGGGTTTTACTTGTAATCAGCTGTACCCGGTGAACGGACAATGAACTTTAAAACTGACGTAATATAGTCACATTTTTAATCATTCAAGATGACTATGATCGAGTAAGATTCATGGTATTCACGTAAAAAAAACCCAACATTTATTTACCATTTATATGCTTGTTCACTGATACAAAAGATGTAACTGTTTGTCAATATTTTAACTTTTTAATGTGAGTGACATTTTTAGTTATTTATACGTTTAACAAGAAACATTGTCTATAAAATAAATTCTTTTCTCGACACATTGTTCAATAGGCTTTAATCAAAGCATCCATTACATAGTTTCCTGTTTATTGGTACGTACCTGACGACACATTCCCGGTTGTTGTCACATTCCAGTGATGCTGATAATCTCACAAAAAAAAAGATACAAAGAAAACAAACATCTGCATTGTCCGATTAAAGAATAAATTTACTCTTCTTATTTTTGACAATACGTCCAAAATATGTAAAATGGACCCTCGATAATCCGGATATCTCCCTGCTAATATAACGAGAGATATTTGATTGACGATCTGGATGTAATATTGCTCTCTATCGCTTGTTTTCGTACATGTTGACGAATTAATTTGAGTGTAGACTAAAGGTTACACAAAGTGCACTCCGAGTGCACTCTGTTTGGACTTGGAGTGCACTCCTTCGGACTCCAGGTAAACTTGGAGTGCACTCCGTTTGGACTCCAGATGAACTAAGAGTGCACTCCTGGTCCACGCCAAGTCTACCTGAAGTCCTATCAGGCATCAATGCTCTACATATAGAGCCACATTCATATTACATTTTAAATTGTAGATAGTACAACATATATATATTGGTTGCACAATAGTTTACGAGTTCTTCAGGATATAACCCACAAGGCACGAAGTGCCGCGTGGGTTATACCTGAAGAACGAGTAAACTATTGTGTAACCTACTTGTATCATAGATGTGACATATTTCTTTCATCGAGAACAATGTTCATTTACCTACAATGTTAAAATGTATACTGAACTGGGGTAGGCGTGGGAATCACTGGACTGATTCTGTCAATCCTGGGTTGATGATGCTTACATCAATTTGATTGGCTATTGATTCTGTCAATCCAGAGTTGATAATACACATGGGCACGCCTTTTTAAATATGATTGGTTATTTCTAAATCATTCCTGGGAATAATTTGGTTTTGGATTTATTATTGTTTTTATTAATTAGACAAGCCACCCACGCTCACTTTATTGCCAAGCATGCTATTTCAAAGTGTCAGATTTTGTAAAGGACTTTAAGAGGACTCTGTTTCCCAAAGTTTCAACGTGGAATTACCCGATGAAAGACTGGAACCCACGAAAAACACAAATCACGGTTCGGATCGCCTGTTAATTCGGAATATAAATCTCTTGAATATACAGGACTTTATGAATTTAAAGGAAAACACACGCCTTAATTGATACAAATGAAACTAAAGCTGAAATGCGAATCACAGGTACGTGTAAAACCAGAGAATTTTACCTTAATAATTGTACAGTGACAATCAAATTAATTTGAAGTGATCTGTTTTATTTGCACTAAAAAAGCAAAAACACTGACAAAAGGTACGTTTGTACAGTGTCGCTCAATTTGAAGACATTTGTTATATTTGTGCAAAGGTGAATTGTCTATTGAGTTGGAAAAGCTGAAAATGTGTGTATATTTTTAAGGTTAGAAAATGTGTGTATTTGGTAAGGTTAATTAAATGTTGAGTTGGAAAAACTGAAAATGTGTGTATTGTTTTTTTAAAAGTACATGACAACCTATTTTCGCTTGTTGTACAATGTATATATTTCAATGTACTTGGGGTCATTTTGCAACATTGTAAATATATACAACTGCAACATTGGGGAAATAGGTCGTGGTAAGAACCTATGTTCTATGAACATGGGTTCTTACTGGGTGAGGTCAACTCTTCATAATATATTCCGCGGACGAGATGAAAGAAATATGACACATCTATTGTATATGTATCTTTTTAAATCAATCAATCAATATATTTGTTGTTGTATATGTTTATATAAAGTGTCATTACTTAGTTGTTTAATTAGCAAAATAGACTATGCCTGCTGTTTAATCTTTGTATGATATGTGTAATAAAATTATAGTTGATCAGAATGGATATGTAATGTTATAAGACTGTTATATTTTAATTAAAACATTAGACATTCAAGTATAACGTGAAGAAGAATTACTGCTTCACAATAAACAATGAATGGCTTTTGATTATTGGATGTTGTCCGTCCCCTCCCTATTCAATGTTGTGTCTGTATCAGGTCAGATCAGATGTGAAGATTTAGACAGGCTTACAATTAGATAATGACCCCCCCCAGGCCTCAACTCCTCCTGGTCAACCTAAAAAGGCCTGATAATAGCCCCGGGGCCCCTGATTGTTAGTTGGGAACAGGTCATCACACCGTATACATGTATGAACTTTACTTATAATTGCAGGTACAGGCTGCTGACAGATATTGACACATAAGTTTGATCCTAATATGACAATTAAGGCTTTTCATCAATTTAAAAGTGGTCTTGATTACCATTGTACATTTTTACTCATACTTGTATTTATAACATGTGATGTAATGTGTGACACTATGATAGTGCTGAGTTAGTTTTATAAGTCAGTTTTACAGTGAAAAAACTGTTGGTGCTCAAAAGGCATACCAGCGAATACAATATACATTGGTCCCGGGAAAAGGCTCTCCAATGTCAGCGATGTAATTTTAGTTTTAAGTTGACTAATAGCCAGAACCTGATTTGCGTCTTCATACAACTACATATATTACCAAAGTAATGGTTCAATATCTATATCCACGGAGGACTTAATAATGTTACAGAAACAAAATAATGGCAGAAAGATATGGAACACGGGAGCATACAATTACTAAATCTTGAGAGAATTAAAGGTACAGATATATATGGTACCACAGAATTACATTAGAGCTGCTATCTAAGTTTGTGATGGTACATATTGTACTTGGAGATAGATAAAGTTACGTTACAGATATATAAGTGTATCTGATATTATTCTGAATGTATGATACATGTATAGCTATAAAATAACATGAGTGTCAAAGCACCTATACAACTTTACAGTGTAATGCTGTGGTCAAAGTCATACTTTCAGATTTTCATCATTACGCGGACTCACTGCAAACACGGCAAACACGCAGTGCCTGTAGTATGCTATGCGAAAATACACACATATTCATATACTTTATGGCGCCTGAACACAGGGACAGGGCCTGATAATTTGTTAAGCTAGTTTTGGACATGAACTGACATTTATTAGTCCTTGGTTAGATCAGGGACGTATATTTCCTTGGACAGATCAGGGACGTATGTGTTCTTGGTCAGATCAGGGACGTATATGTCCTTGTTTAGATCATGGACGTACAATGTATATGTCCTTGGTTAGATCAGGGGCGTATATGTTCTTGGTCAGATCAGCGACGTATATGTCCTTGGTCAGATCAAGGACGTATATGTCCTTGGACAGATCAGGGACGTATATGTCCTTGGTTAGATCAGGGACGTATATGTCCTTGGTCAGATCATGGACGTATGTGTCCTTGGTTAGACCAGCGACGTTCATGTCCTTGGTTAGATCAGGGACGTATATGTCCTTGTTTAGATCATGGACGTATATGTCCTTGGTCAGATCAGGGACGTATATGTCCTTGTTTAGATCATGGACGTATATGTCCTTGGTTAGGTCAGGGGCGTATATGTTCTTGGTCAGATCAGGGACGTATATGTCGTTGGTTAGATCAGGGACGTATATGTCCTAGGACAGATCAGGGACGTATGTGTCATTGGTTAGATCAGGGACGTATATGTCCTTGGTCAGATCAGGGACGTATGTGTCCTTGTTTAGACCAGCGACGTATATGTCCTTGGTTAGATCAGGGACATAAATGTCGTTGGTTAGATCAGGGACATATATATCGTTGGTTAGAACAGGGACGTATATGTCCTTGGTAAGATCAGAGGGTATATGTCCTTGGTCAGATCAGGGACGTAAATGTCCTTGGTTAGACCAGCGACGTATATGTCCTTGATTAGATCAGGGACATATATGTCGTTGGTTATATCAGGGACGTATATGTCCTTGGTAAGATCAGCGACGTATATGTCCTTGGTTAGATCAGGGACATATATGTCCTTGGTTAGATCAGGGACGTATATGTCCTTGGTAAGATCAGGGACGTATATGATCTGGGTCAGATCAGGGTCGTATATGATCTGGGTCAGATCAGGGACGTATATGCGGTTAGATCGATTTTAATTTTCGATAAAAATGTCCCCTTCATTGGCCATTTAAGCTCAGTTAAGGTATGCAATTACCTAACCTGTAACAAATCCTCAGGCCCCTGTAAAACTAATTAAATGTATCAAACGTATCCTTACCCGGAAATTAGTAATTGCAAAGAATGATAGTTTTGTAAAAGATGTGCAATCAAATACCAGGCCTTCCATATGCATGTGCCAAAACTGGCTGCCAGAGAGCCATAACGAGAAATTCACCTATTGAAGTCAAAACAAAAGGTTTATTTTAAATTTAGAACATCGTTCCTTTGCCAGTTTTAATGATTATAATTGATTTCCAGCCATTTAATACTCAGTTAGAAAATAAGTGAACAGAAATACCAATTTCTTCACAAGTAAGAACAAATTAAACGTAAATCGGCGAATACTTCCTATTTAGTGCTTTTGTACATATATGTTATGGCTGCTTATCAAACATAAGAGAAAGCCATTAAGATATCCCAAACGCATCTAATGTACACACACATTGTCAGACAGATATCATTTTATGAGACCTAATTAATTTACGTATTACTTAGTCCGTGCTGTTACGGCCGCGCGGTCCAAGTTTGGAATATTTTGTCCGGATATTTGAGCCCGTCTCTATCCGCATATTAGTATATTAGTTGCAAGTTCCTTATGTCTACCATGTGGAAGCGGACTACTATTGTTTTCGTCTATACGGGCCTCCCTAAAGAGTAAGTATTGATAATTACTGTGTGGTTTATTGCATAATATATATATGATGCTTGTTTTCTTGTTAATTCATATATTTTCATTTTGTTAGTTTGGTAAATCGTATTAGGCTTGACCAATGTAGGCCTGGCCTAGTTTTCGCCATACTTCAATCAGTTGTCGTCTGCTGGTTTGTTTTACTCAACAAATACGCTTAATAAAGGGCCAAATGACATTTTTAAAACTTCAATTTAGCTATTAAATGCTTTACTATGAACATGAATGATGGCGTGCAATTTCTCATAATTTTATCCGGTAGGAACATATCATCGTGTTTTGTAGAATCTGCATAAAATGTTGTGGTAAATTTGGATACATTTGTAATATTGTTTAGGTAGAACATTTTTTTGATCAGTCCGAGACAATGTTACTTTTCTGCGAGTTTCCTCAATTGATTTTTTATATGTTTTCTTTGTCTTTTTTTTCACTCTCGCTTGAGTTATGTGACGTAATATAAAGGGAGTCTGTATCGACTGTTTCGTCTTTTATATGAAGCACGATGTATCATAACTAGAACCCTTTTCTGACCCTATTTCAAAGGTGACCCCATTTAATACACCTCTGAACTAGACAAGAAACCTATAATTTTGATAATGGGCTATTTCGATAGCAGTCGATGTTGTGTTGACAGGTGGACATTTTGTAAAGACACAAGCAAGTTCCAATACGATACCTTACCTGGCCGTTCATCGTGAATTCACGTTCCAATACGATACCTTACCTGGCCGTTCATCGTGAATTCACTCATCTGTTCCATTATAGGCATAGTACACGGCGATGTCAGGAGCTGGAAATGTACCTGTGATATTTGCTCTAGAAAGTGTTATCGCCAATTATGATAGACTCACTATGTTATTGTACGAATAATGTATCATGCTTCCGGATAAGTATTGGTTTGTTTTCTTTATATTTTAGGAAAGCTGTTCATCCGTGATGTCCGCATAGATCTATAGATCTATCTGATGCAGCAATGACCTGGAATGGATGTAGCAGAAATACACATGCCCATTTATTTTGAAAATAAACCTGATGTTTTAAAAATAATTTCCATTCGTGTGATGAATTCATTTTAAGCTCGGCTCTCCTTGGGAGAGGGGAACTTAAGTTGTCACCCGGTATCGGCGGCGTCACAGGTGCAAGTTTTGGGGCAAGTTTCTATTTTGTTGCTGATTTCTGCTCACAGTTTATTATTATTTCATTTCATTTTTCTATTGTATATTAATGCTAGACATGTTATAATTGGGAATTGGAACCTGTGGTGGACATTTTGAGGGTGTGTGGGGCCGTTTTCTACGGTTAAATTTGAGTGGCATTTTCGATTTCGTCACTTATTAGGGTCTCGTACGTATACATGTGCCCTATAGTAATTACTCTGTCCATCTGTCTGCGCACGCGAAATGGAATTACGAATGTAGCCCCTCACGCTGCTATATATCTGTCAAAGATATATAGTAGTGTGAGGGGCTAAATTCGAAAAAGGTAAAAACAAAATATCTGACAATCTTTTCATAGTGATATAGGTCCGTGCCGCCTAGCCCCTGTGCCACACGTGTGGTTGTCTTCGTCGTATCATCGTGATAAAGACGGAATAAATCTTCGATCAATGTGTCGTTCGCAACCACCGTCATTATTGACCTTTCACCAACAAGTGAATTTTTTTCAGCTTCATTTCGATTACCTGACGATGATCACCATGCTATTTAAATGGATGATAATGCCCAGTGAGACGAATAGTTGGTTGGTTGATTGTTTTTACGTTCTATTAAAAGCCAGGGTCATTTAAGGACGAATAAAAACTAAAACGTGCCTTGAAGGCGGGGGCGTATAAAACGAAATATTTCGTCTTAAAAAACTAGGATCGGTCGAAAAACCGGAAACACAATTTTCTTATGACATTATGAAGCCAACTTTGTCAGAATTTAATAAGTCGAATGGCAAAACATCATGTTCACATTGTAATCAATAAGACAATGTCACATGTTGTTAATTTTCAGTGATGAATATTTCCTTATGACCGTATGAAGCAAAGTTGTAAAGAATTTCACAAGATGTTAATTGACCATAGATCGACATCGCTGGGTTTGATCATTGCATGGGTCCAAAGCTCAAGGCTTGATGATTACGGGAGATAATTCGTCACAAGACGGGGCCCTTGCTGACCTGTCCGTGTTATTGTTTCAGCTTAGAGATTCATACACCTTTATCATGTTGACTTTGTACTGTGCAGTGATACTGCAGCAAATCTGGGCCCATAAAGGACCTTTTAGGGGTCTGCTAGATGTCGTCAACAGTAACTTGTGCGAAGATCTCCTAAACTTGTGAACCTATTTCAATAATATTACACAGGAATGGTACGCACCAGGTGTTGATGTCCATGCAGGCTTTTCTTACCAGAAATTTCGGTTGCCATGGTTACCCGGTCACTAAACAATACAGTGAAACCTCTCTTAGTGGTCTTAATAGTGGGGTGGTCTTAATACCGAGGGTGACCATGCAGACAGATTTCTCTTTAATCCACATTTTGACATGTTTATATCTCTATCCACCAACCACATGTTACCACCTGGCTCCGCCTTCCTATACTGGCCACGTGTTTGGACAAAGCTCCGGCCCCAATACACGTGCTCGTACAACGGGGAAAAAATGAATATCTCATGGGCTAAGACACACGTCAAGTTATACTGTATTTGGCAATTCCATATTTCAAAATATGACCTGCACGTCAACAGCTTTACAATAATTATGTATACCAAAAACGGAATAATTTCAAACTCTACCTCTGCAAAGATAAAGAAGGATTTGGTCCAGGGAGACAACCCGTACATGGTCAAGCTGTTATGCTATGAATAAAGCAACGACAAGTACCAATCATGCTTCGATGTCGGACATTTACAATTTAATATTACCAACATGATGTAAACAAATATCAAATAATCGACCACCATTGTGTGTAAATAATAACAATCGCGGGAGAGTAATAACTATAATAATAACTAACCTAAATTCATATATTAATATACTTACAATTTTAATTTTTCTAAGTATGTAAGTAAGTTCGAGGCCCGGTCAGTTTATTGTACATTGTATAAAAATTGACATTAGTAAATCACTAAAAAATAATATAATGACCAACTGGCAGTTTTGACAGTAATAGTTTGACACCGCTATTTCTTGACAAGATTTGGATGGAACATCATCCAAAATTTTCAATTTTTAAAGAATGTTCCGCTTGGTCAGAAGTTGTGCTTTGTCTCATTAACGACCTTGAAAAGTAATATGGCCGACAAGCTTCCATCTTGGATTCTGACAGTAATGTTCAGTAATCGCTATCTCCAGTTATTTTGACACTTAATATTTAGAATATGTTTCAAAAGCCCTACAAACCTCTTAAATCAATATGAAATTCATGTCGATAGCACATTCTCAATCACTGTGTTACATTTATTTATATTCAATATACTGCTCTAATCTGCACCATAGCTCATGCTCTGTATATGCCAACTCCTTTTGGATGTTGATACGAGTCCAACCCAGTATTCCGAAGGCATATCAATCCAACTTGAAATTCAATATGAAATATGGTATGCTTTTTTGTTTATATATGATATAAGGACAAAAGCACAATATATATAGACGTGGCGACAGCTATGGCTATGTCATGACAGTATTTATATAATTAAGCATTTTTGTGTATTACATCGTAGACTTTGAATAAAACTAGCGGAAAAAAAACAATATAATAACTAACACCGAATCGATGACCAAGCAAGATTATTTACAAATATTATAACCGAATATTTGCATTGTCAAACATTTACATCACGGAACATCTTTTAATCAAACATAAAAGAGACATTTTGTTAAGACAAACACGAAGTTCTCATGATTTTCACGCCATATATATATACCGCTTTATTTAGTGAGCATACTTAAAGTACGTCCAAACGTAGATAGTCATGTGTGCAAACTGTGTGTTCTTGTCACTAAACTATATTCAGGCTACATGAACAATACCATAAAGCGACCCACCTCTCTTGCAAGAAATGACTTGTTAAAGTAAACTATATGTTATGTATACGGTATATTAGCTTAAAGTGAAGCTGATATTTGTGTGTTTTTTTATGTTTTTATATGACTATTTTTGAAACTAATATACTAGACTTACTTTCTAAGCTGTAATTTGGAAACCTTAACCCGGGGAGATAACTCATACAATATCGCATGCGTTCGGTCATCTTGACCAACCTCCTATTTGAGTATAATTTAATATGTTTAAGATTGATTGCGCATTATTTTAATAATCTTTCTGTTATATTATTATTGCTATGTTTCCCCCCATAATATATATATATGATATACTTACATGGTACATGTGCTCTATTTCCGTTTATGACTGTAAATTATATATTATATAACACATATATCCGTTTTCCACAGACATTAACAATCTTAACATAGAAAAATACGGTATATGAATTACTAACGTAATGTAGAGTTCTTGTAAATCGGGTCCGGCTGTAAAGTGAAAAACATTAAGTGGATATTTGACCCATTATAAACAATAAATTAAACTCTAATAATATATAATGTATAGTCAGGAATGCAAATAAACACACGATATTCAAATGCATATTAGGATTGATAATGTACGTGTAATACGCAGCGTATGTAGCCGTCTCGATACTGTGTAAACGGCGTGATAAGCAAAATGACTAAATGACAGTTGAAGCAGTCTACGACGTCAACGGAGATCAAATGTACAATGTGTGGATTAACAAAATTTGATTGTTTGAACGAAAGGTTAAACAAGTTACCAATTCTATCAACTCATTAATCCCTCTCCATAATGGATACATAAGGTATTAGTTCACAAAAAAATCACGCGATAACATTAAAATATGATACTGACAAATAGACGAATACTAAAACAAATATAGATATAATTTTCCATCTTGAATTATATCCGGTATTAGTGTAAATTTTCATTTACGATACTTCAGCACAGGTACGTACGGTAAGCGGACCTTATCGGGGTCTGGATCATCGAGGGTCGCGATGACGAACAGCGGTCGATCCTCATGGGTTTTCGTGACAAGATCACGTGACACCAGACGCGGGGGATCTTGATGATTCAATCATCAAAGTCCCCGATAGGAATTTTGGGTGACGGGACACGGTGATTGCCCGCTTAAATTGAATGCTTGTCATCAAGGCTGAGTGAAAGAGTTACACTGGCTAAGATGTGATCTGTAGAACACCAATGTAACGCTGCCATAGCAATGTTCATAGACAAAACAAATACGCTTCTCCATATTATTTTCTTTATTACTGTAATCAACTTCAAGATATATACAATTAAAGACTGAAATTACAAAAAAAAGACAGGAAACAAATATCCCAAGGAACTTTACATATCTGCCCTGCGGGTAGGCGTAAGAAATGTACCTGTTGTCCCATTGCATGATTCGTTAAATGCGAATTAATTTCCAATATCCTATTTTCTATTGTTTTCTTAATAATTTTCTCCTTTCTGATGTATTCAATGAAACTACCTCACTTTTGAACTTAAATTGAGAGCTCGCCTCTGTGAGGAGGGAGTTTCGTTCTGTACCCTGGCCGAGATATACAAAAGTTATACAGTGACAATTACTAATCCCTGTTGGACGCTTATCTTTAGTGAACGACTGGTTGAACCGTGGCCAACATATTGAAGCCGATTTGAGTATTCGATAGTATTGATCAGTGTGGTAGTACTTTGAATAAGCTAGCATTCTGGACAATCGCGATGAGGCTTACAAGAACATAATGTCACCGAAATAACACGATCCCAACATATACATGCGCGCAGCATATACTTGGAGATCGTCTACCAATGGCCTTAGCGATTAATACAAAAACAATCAAACTGACCAAAACTTTAAGGACCGATTTTACGGTGCATGCTTTGTGAGTGCATTGAGTGCGAGTGTATGATGGCACTACGTGAACTTGCTTTATACATTTTTATATTGAATGAGCATGAGATTAATTCAAAATAAAGTGCATGATATAAACTCCATAGACTTAGAGAAATATGAAAACCAAAACATGTTTAGCACGTCTAATTTCTAATTTAACACGAGTTGCGCAAATGCCAAAGTGATGTATCAGATTGATTTTTGCACATTCTTGACTGGAGTGTCACTTCTGATAGCAGGAAAACAAGCACATTTCTGCTCAACACAAATCACTCCTGTAGCGACCGGAGCTTAAAAATGAAGGGTCTGACTACCGCGGAGAATATATTCCAACGTATAACTACGAAATTGTTTAGCCGTATTAGAACTACATACCATGTCTTCAGCATACACACATACGTAACATGCATGAGGGACCTAGCCGTTATTGTTACAATATGTACAATGAAGGTTTTTATACCGAGGAATGAGGATAAGAGATAAAATGAATATCAGCTCGCTGTATGACTGCGGAATTTTTCCGGACAATATCTTTAACTACACATAGGGTAATTTCAAAATTGAATTGTCGGCGTCGTCAGTCGTCGTCATCGATGTGCGTTAAATGAGCTTTGCTGGTTAAAAGACGTAAAACCTAAAAACAAATCGACGCTAGGCGTCTTCAGTTGTCGTCGGTTGCGTCGTCAGAGAAAAGAATCCATGCGATAACTTAAGTCTAATTTCGCCGATAAGATTTAAATTAATACAGTCCTTCCTCACTGGAAGGTATGAATTGGGATTGCATTTCAGGTCTGAAGATTAATTATCATACATTCACCATAACTATAGATATAAACCAAATTCGGAAAAAAAGTTTAATGTGCGATAACTAGAGATCCCTTCTGCCTATAAACCCTAAACTTTATACAGGGCTTCCTTATTGGTTTGAAGGTCACAGACCAAGGTCACGATTCCTATCACTACATTCGGCATTCAATTAAGATTTCATTGCAAAAACTTGAGTACCTGTGGGCCAAGCAAACTTAAACTTTAACTGGAAGATCTTGTTTTGGATTGCTCTTTAGATCTGAAGAACATAAATCAGGGTCACTGTTACTATAAATAAATGTGAGTGGCGAATTCCATTTGGGCTCATCTACAAGCACCCTTGAGTTGTTTCAACAAAGCAATGGATGTGTAAAGGTAGACTAGTAGTGTATTCCTTTTATCGGAACGTTCCAGATGTGCCAACTTTGAACTGGTCTGCTAAATGGAACACAACTTGCCGAAACTGGATCCAACTTGGTACCCTCAAAGGAGACGTTCAAGACGAACCGATTCGTTCCAGCGGAACGTCGTGTTCCATTTAGTGGAACAACCGGAACATCAAGCGGAACAACCGGAACGTTCCGCTAAATTGAAAGCCCTGTAGATCTTGCTAACAAGAGCGTTATTGATGAAAATAAATATTATGAAAGGTATTCTATTTATAAAATGTAGCATCGATGGCACGGAACAATGTATCAATTTCTGTTTTGTAGTATCTAGAAGAATTTTCGATAAAATTACTATTGGCATACACAAATGTCAAAACTATGACTCAAAGTTTGGCTTAAATGAAATTTAGTCCATATTAATGATACCTGGATGAATTTCTAAATTGAAGAAACAAAAAACAAAATTAAAGCGCAACGATACCGAATTCGACCAGAAACAGTTAGTTTTGGGAAAAAAAAGAAATTATTGCTTTACTTTATTTTATACTGTCCAAGTTGCATTTTATAAATAGAGGTGACAGAACGAGTGGTCGTTGGATATGGAATTTATTTTACTCGAGCAAATTATTTTTTTACAGTTACAAAAGACACGAGCTTTAACGAGTGTTTTATAACTTTAAATTAATAATTAACGACAGCGAAATGAATTCCATTGTCAATAACCAAGACTTATGAACTGTTCTACTGCAATCTCAGTAGGAAACAGCGGACTATAATATGCGCAAAACGATAATCTCGTATACATTCCCGACAAGTGATGACAACGTCAACAATCGATGACGTCGTAAACAATCAGGAAGTGACGTTGTTCCTGTCATTATATCAGTCAATCAAAATGCGTTTAGAGTTTATTTCACGAGTGAAACATTATTCAACAGTTGTAATGAATATTTGATACCCTGAGAGTTAAATAACACCCACCTATTGTGGGTGAATAACACCCACTTATTGTGTGTATTAGGCACTTACATCTTTTCTATTATATTTCCAGCTTCCACTGATTTGAAACGTCCTGTAATGGGTAGGTAAACACGTATTACATTTCTTCATATCATGGTACTAATTTTAAAAAAAAATATTGTTTTTTTATTTGTATCGCTTGTAATTATTTTATTTTTCAAATAGGATGCTTTGTAAAGTAAAAGTTTTTAAATGTAAACTCTGCAAAGTATGTATGTTATTTTAATAACAACGTATTAATTCAAGTAACATTACGAACGTTTTAAGTGTTTTAATTTTCTAAACTTTAGGGCATAGATGTTCAATGCATGATGCTATTTCTAATCAAAATCACAAATGACTAATTGTTCTTATCTTGAGAAGAAACCTGATTTTCTCGACCAGAAGATCATTCAGAGATAATTATGAATTTTTTTTAATTCAAACAATCATATTCTATTGAAATGAAAACCCCTGAATTCCATATGTTTTGATATTTTTTTCGCAAATTATATTTTCTTCTCTTATGTTACATTGTACATATTAAATATAGTTTCACTTCTCTGCTTTCATTTCCAGGCTCCTGTTGTGTGAAAAGTCCTGTTCCGGGTAAGTGAACATACATGCATCACCCACTTGTTTGTGCTGTCAACCAGCTTGTACAAAAATGGCAGAAAAATAACATCTTTTCCCTTTTGTGTAATCATTTGTGAAACAGACAGATTTTCAAGTGCTACATGTATATTAACGATATATTGTTAAAGATGTTAACCAGAATCAAGACCTTTGGCCTCGGGAAATAATTTACAGGTAGCAATTGGTCCCTATACCTAGGGAAAATTGTTTCAACTATTGACTGAAAGAATATGAGTTAGCTGTATACTATTGAATTCATAAGGTAACTCTGTCATATTCGGCATTTGTTACTGGTAGGTTTTTTATCTTCAGAGAGTAGTTTATTATGCTTTAAACAAAAGAAAGCAATTATACCTATTTCGACATTATCCTATGAGCTCCAGTACACAAAAGACAGTAAAAGATATTTACACTCAATAGTTAACTATATCTATTGATTAGGATATTTCATATAAACATTATACCTTTCTACATTCAATAGTTAACTATATATAATGACTAGGATATTTTAGATACATATTTTCCTTTGTTGAAGGTGTTTCATTGTCTCCTTTCATTCCAGCCTCCTCCACTGATGCTGAACGCCCTGATCCGGGTATGTAAACACACAAAAATCTTATTAATATGATATTTAAGTGTTTAAGTTCACCAAATTATATATATTGATTTCTATAGTATTGTTATTACGGTTTACATATCTAACAAGATATCCCCAAAAAACAACTGACACGTTCACGCAGGTCATATGGCCTTGTCATAAATATGTAAAAACGCTTTTTGTGACGTCATAACAAATGGTGTTGTGACGTCATCAACAAATGACGTCTTTATGACGTCATATGATTGTCTCAGTAGTGAAAATCGTACCGTCAAAATAGAAATGTGCCGGTGTTTTAGAGATTGATTTGAAAGTTAAGGTTTATTTTCTCATGAATATAATTGATATGATAAATAAAATCTCACCCGCGTGTCAATATGATATGGAATTTATTGAATTCCTTAAATAACTCAATATTATATTGTCTCTATATATGAAACACATAAAAACATTCTATCAAGTGTTGTTGTCTATATTGATTAAAGTTAAGCGTTTAAGTAACTTAATACTGAAAAAGAAGTTCACTTTCACTTTAAGAATCGTCAAAACAAGAGTCGATACCTTGACTCTAAAATGCATACCCATTTTGACATTCTTCGGTAAAACATAAATTTGATATGAAGAAAAACGAATGACAGATTATTTTTATCATGTGACATTTCATCGACTTTTCCCATCCTAAACCGATTTTGTCTTTGCCTTTATCGCAAACTGATTTCAATATGTCGAACCAAATAACTCAAACCTTCGAAGTAGGTGAAATGTACCGGCGAACGAAAAAGTAGTCAACATGTTTGAATTGGATTTGTAATCGGTGTGTTTTGGGTTGTGCATGTTTGTTGACATCAGCTTATCCTGTTATATCATTGTTTGGAAAGGATACTCGGATCGATAGATATTTTGTGTAGATTAGTATTGTTTACATGACATTGTCTATAGTTATTTACGCTTGATAACGACCCTTGTCATTGTTGTCAACCTTAACTTCATCGACAACTTTGAACTCCATCATTCTACTAGCAGTCGCAAGTTGTACGCTTCGTAGTAAAAAGAAGTAGACCGTTCCTGTGCGTATTAATACAATTAACAAGTAACAAGTAGACTGCATGTGTGTAGCAAAGTCAAGTGAATGCAAACCGTTTGATGTGGCTCTGTTTTAAATGTATATGAGATTGCATGTATATAAAGTTATACTGTCTTCAACCAATTATAACATGATAATGGTTTTTAATATTGAAAATATAATGGTTTACCATTTTAATCTTCATGAAGAGGTTGCAGCCGATCACCATTTTTGTTTGATCAACATCTTTTGTTTGTCTGATCAACAATTTTGTTTGTTTGATCATCGATTTTGTTTGTCTGATCAACAATTTTGTTTGTCTGATCAACAGTTTTTGTTTGTCTAATTAACATCTTTTGTTTGTCTGATTAACATTATTGTTTGTCTGATAAACATTTTGTTTGTCTGATCAACATTTTTTCTTTGTCTCATTAACATATTTTGTTTGTCTGATTAACATTTTTGTTTGTCTGATAAACACTTTGTTCGTCTGATCAACATTTTTTCTTTGTCTAATTAACATCTTTTGTTTGTCTGATTAACATTTTTTATTGTCTGATAAACATTTTATTTGTCTGATCAACATTTTTTCTTTGTCTAATTAACATCTTTTGTTTGTCTGATTAACATTTTTGTTTGTCTGATAAACATTTTGTTTGTCTGATCAACATTTTTTCTTTGTCTGATTGATAATTTTTGTTTTGTCAGATCAACATTTTTTGTTTGTCAGATAAACATTTTTTGTTTGTATGATTGACATTTTTTGTTTGTAGATGTACGTAGATCTCGGCCTTCATTATACGAAGTTGGACGTAAGTTTAATTTGTTTAAACCTTCTCAAACACAAATACGCTGTTACAGTTAGAATTAAGGCCAAGTATCCACTTGGAAATAGTCAATCCGGCGTTCGCACAGCGTGCGTTCTTCGTCCAGTTTGCAGCGCGACAATTCAAAAGCAAGATATAATATATTTGAGCAGATCGGACGGAATTCTACTGCATGGCAAAAGACGAACGAACGAGATTCGGCCGCTAAAGCCGCAACGAACGAACGCAAATCGAATGGTGCCTATTATTTTGTCAGATCAAGTAAAGTATCTAGCTCCGATATGATACTAGCATAACTCATTTGAATGTAAAACAACTGTTTTACGTGTGTAATACGTTAACGATACACTGTCGTAAACAAATGTATTACTTCGCCAGAAACGAAAAATGTGTGCCCCACTTACTTAATCAGAATATGAAGTGAGTAGGATTTACTTGTTTCATAGAGGCGGAGCGAAGTGAAAATGTAAATATAATGTACAACAGTTTATCGTTAAGTTAACGTTGTGTAGTCCTACAATACGCTGTAATACACACGGAAAACAGCTGTTTCACATTCCAATAACTAATGCCAGTATCATATCGCAGCTAGATAGCTTTAATATAATAATACTACTTGGTCTGACTAAATACTGATATTTCCAAAAGCATGATATGATATATTGGTCTTGAATTCATTATAGGTTCCCTCGGTGTTCGAGTGAAATGCTAGGCCTATTTTATGTCCGATACTTAAATAAAATGTTTGAGATCGGTCACAGAAACCTGTTCTTTTTTTAAGAAGTTACATACGTTAAATTTTATTATTCGACAGATGAAACCTGTTCCCGAAACTAACAAGCTAGATAAACTAGACAGTAGGACCAATAACCTACCTTGCTCATAGGGGCCCGGTAATGTGTTTTACTCCTACAGCGTAGTGGTTGGACCTTAACTAGGCCTACGGTATCTAGAATAATTTTATACTTCTGGTTAGTTAAGATGAAGATGGCATTTTTATCGGAAATTGATCTAAACTTCAAAGAGTGTACAAATTCTTTAAAAAACCTGAATTTAGGTCTAAAACTAGGTGTAACAAATTATCAGGTACCTGTGATTTCGTCAATACATAGGCCCAACTGTTACCGTGTACCTACCTTGAAAGTCTGTATTTTTCGGTTTATGTCCCATATTAACAGTCGTCAAATAACTAATCCAGTTGATTACATGTCACCAATATCATTCATCATACTTTCAACAATAAGATCTACCACGGTTGATGACGGGAAGTTTTTAATATGCTTGGCCTAACCGAAATCCAACTTCCGACAAATTTATTTGACTCGCTTCAAATGTGACCAAATCACGACTTCGTTATAGTTACTGCTTCGGTATGAAAACGGCTCTATAAACAACTCTCGTCATTCATTTTATACATGTTTTTTAGACCCGATATTTTGCCGTACCAGGTCACAAACTGTGTAACGAATTTATCCTGCTGAAAGCTTATACCCCTATAATTGGTTAGAACAAACCATGAGCTTGATTTATGTTATGAACCGTCTGTCTTGCGGACGTCAACATAGAAATGTCCCGACGTTTCCGCCATATTTACCTCATCCAACGTTTCAGACGTAGTTTCCTGGGCCTTTTCACTTTCAATACTCTGGCCGCTTTCTCGCTTCATCTTAAAATTTGTCATAATTTATTTTCTGGCGTTTCTGGGCAAGTTCATCTTCCATGGTTTGGCCGAAGCGTTTAAGAGCAGCCACGATTGTTATTGAATAGGAGGCCTTTCAGGAAAATAACCCGTTACTGACGTGATACATGACTGTACGGCAGTTAGTGACGTAATACGGATTTTAGTGACCCGATACGGTATCATCCAGGACGTCATGTGACGTTGTTTTACCCAATGGGATAGTGAGATTTTTGCTATCTGCGGGATAAGTACATTTATCATGCTAGTGCGCACTATATTTATGTAATGAACGTATCGATTTATAGATGTAATGTCGTCACACTGTTCATATTTTCTGTATATAAACCGCATTTTCATTCTTAAATCAGATACAAATTTGAAATTGGATGTAAATTTCAATATTATATCAATTCGACATATATATAGAGAATAACACATGGTAAAATCCATACCACATGCCATATCTGCCCGAGGACCCAATATCAGACCGAGGGCTATACCAGTCCAGATGTACAGGTCAGTCTCATGGGAGTATTTGATGAAGGGTAAGAAAGATGTTTTGCAGCATATTTAATGCATAGCAAATATAAATAAAATTTTCTAATCTTAAGTGCCAACCACATCTATGAAACTATATCTCATGATTCCTTGATTTGAAGCATAAGAATAAACAACATAAAGAATATAATGTAGGATTAATCCCTGTAAACGTTAATATACAAACAATACCATGCTTCATTTCATTATAATTACAACTTTAAATAGAAATTGGAACAAATTACTACATTGACACCCAAATGTAAAATTCCAATGTAATCAATTTTGATATTAAGTGTATCAGTAACTTCTGTGAAAGTACATGTACTGTGTATTGATTTCGAATCTATATCTAATTTTAGCTCTAGGCAAAGTTGATACACTTGTTTCATAATTGACCTTTGTTATGACGAAACCTTTAACCTTTTGAGTTTTGTGATCACAAACGATTCTATAAACATCGATCTACTCATTTTACTTTTAATGTTAACAGAACTCGTTGATATTTACAGATGTTCTTATGTATAAATACATGTTCTGAAAGATTAACATTGTTTTATGCTAAAATATGTTCCGTAATATTAACATTTTTCGGTTGGATTAAAACAGATTTGGACAGGGAAAACCGATTATTTATTTAACAAAGAATATCCAAACAAAAATAAGGGTGTAATTTAGCTTAACCTAAATCAAATTCATTTTATTAACGATGTGAACTATATCAATTCATAAAAAAACTTTCTGTTGTGACTGACGAAGCCCAATATAATTTCTCTGACCAATATTCAGATAGATCTACAACTGACACGTTCTTCATTCCGTACACTGAAAGATTATTTTCGGTAAAGCTTGTAAAGGATGAACACCTCTGAGAAGTCGAAATTTCCCTGTATCAAACTTTTTTTTCTCATATACATTTTTGGATAAGGGAATTCAAGGCATGACAGAAAATGCAAAGAAAATGGTATCTCAGTGTGCTCGTTTTTGTGCTATGATCGGTCAAATATACCAATATGACATTATAAGCATTTTTAAGTCAATATTGTAGTTTTGACCAATTGCAGAACATCTTCATACATTATCTTCCGCATTTGTAATCCGAAATGTATGATTGTTTGCAGAAATGACAAAAATAATGTATTCCTTTAATTTATGGAAGTAAAATTTCTCCAATTTAATATGTTTCCTCAGGAAGGCAATTTGAGCTATCCTTATCTTTTTATGAGAAACTCCTCATTTTTTCACCATATTTTGCAGTTTTAACCCTTAAAAAAAATGTATTATATCAAACTGGGTTTCTCTTTCTAAAACCGTCGTAAAAATGGGGTGTGTGGGTGGGGGTGGGGATTGTTGGTAGGTGGGGTGGGTAGTTTGCTTAATTTTTTGTCCCTTTATTATTTTTCACAATTTCGGGTTAAAAAAATGCTCCAGTTACAATAAATATGTGAGAAAAATACAAAAAATGCAGAATTATCCACTTAATAGCAAAATATTTCTATAAATATGAGCATTATAAAGTTGAACAGCAAAAATGAGCTTGCCATAATGAAAAATGGCTAAACACTCGTCTGATGTTTTTAAGAGATCGATCTAGCTTCAAAATGGTGACATTTTTGCCATTTGCTAAGTGCATAGAATAGACAGAAAGAAATACTCATATTCAAAATGGCCGCCAAATTTGTTATTTTTGAAATTCACGTAAAAAAAGTTTTACAAGCAATAGACACTTATATTTTTTACACAATTTTCAGACGCATATATGCTATTAAAATTGATCATACTTTCTTCAATATAATTTTTTTTTTAATGAGACATAAACGAGACTTGAACGTGAAATACATATTCTGTAAGCAAATGAAATTCTAAGAATGAAAATCAAGGCCTCAGTTGTGTCAATTTACCGGAAAGTACCTGAAAACGGCATTTTCCGCTAAATTTGGTGCTCGTCTGCTCAATTTCGCCGCCGCAATTTGACTAATTACAGGAATCTCAACTTGTTACGACATGAAACATTTTCTATAGTTTGTTTAACCATAACAGTTTAGATTATCAAACAATAACATACTTATTTAATATCAAGATTTATTACTGAGCACATCAGTACCATAGATATATTTTTATTATCGTTTTCTACATTAAAAAACATTTCTTTTGCTCTTGCGAATCGGCACGGAACCGGGAGCAGGATAGTGGTCACATGATTCGAAAAAAAATCACATGATTGCTCATATAAAAATAGAACCGGAAGCACAAATGTCAGGTAACCGCGGTAAACAAATATTGGCTGACGAAAACCGAGTCCCAGGACTAGATAAGAAAGAAGTTGAAAGATATTATTGAAAGATCGGAACAGATACATCTGATTAGCAAAAAGAAATACGACACCATCAAAGAAGACAAACAGCATGGTTTGACGGACGATGTGTGGTTGAGTTGACAGTGCTTTCGGAAAACAAAAACGTACAGCTGATGCTTCTTCATTCACGTTCACTGTAAGATAATGTTCGGTAAAGCTTGTTAAAACATAATTAAAACATAATCTTACATAATAATAATAATTAGTTCGTGTTTTGACCAAATTCCAAATGAAATACATTTTCTGAAGGCAAATGTGATTCTAAGAAGAAAAATCAAGGTCTCGGTTGTGTTAAATAACCAGAAAGTACCTTAAAACGGCATTTTCCGCTACATTTGGCCCATTTCTGTTCAATTTCGCTGCCGCCATTCGACTAATTATAGGAATCTCAACATGGTACGAAATCAAACATTTTCTACATTTTTTAAAACCTTAATTGTTTGGACTATTAAACAACAACATATTTTATTCACATCAGGATTTATTCTTTAACATACTGATGCTTTAGTTATATTTTTATTATCGTTTTCAATATTGAAAAAACATTTCTTTTTTTTTTTTTTTTTTGCGAATCGGCAATGAACGCTGGAACAAGTAATGGTGACGTATTTCGGAAAAGTCACGTGATGTAACGTTTTCATATGGTTTATATGCTAAACCGTCGTATTATGATCTTGTTGTCTCTGGTGCATAATTCCATCATACAATTTCTAGTTGCTGTGGCAAACATTATTACAATAATTACTTTAGAGGATGGATTGATTTTTGTTGTTAACGTCCTATCAACAGTAAAGCTTCATTTTGTGCGAGGGACGTTGACAAGTTTTTTATGTAGTGTTTGTTACTTTTCCCTATTTGAATTTCGCGTTTAATCTCATTGGATACTTATCAAACAATTTTAAGTGTCATTTTTCAGTACTTTTTTCCGCTTTGTCTGACATAAATTTCTTGTTTCCAGTTGGACCAATGTGTTATGTAATAATATTTTCTTAAATTTTTTTTTCTTTTTCTTACAAAAAAACACTATACTATACAGATTATATCATAGTCATTACTATAAGTAAGCTTGTTCTGCCTCTTTTTAAATTTTATTTAATCCGTGTATATATTACACATTATATCATTCCATATGCTTTTATGTTTTTTCCAGTATTTACCAAATAGATGTATATTTAAAACAGCTATTCTGTTTACTTGTACTGTTTAACAGAGGTAAAGCATAACTATATCTCCGCATATGGCTCAATGTTATAAGTACATTTTCTTCGACAGATTATTACATGAAAGGAGCGTGTCCTTATTATATCGTTAACACGCTTACCCATCGTCTTTATGGTCATGTTGCTGCAGGTGCATAACTTCTTCAGATAATTTCTAGTTGCTGTGGCAGAAATTAGTAGAATAATTGTCTTTTTAAGAATTCAAGATGCGTTTGGTTTGGTTTGATATTGTTTTTAACGTCATATAAACAGCTAGATTTCATTTTTTTGGGGATATTTGAATTTCGCATTGAATCTCCTTGGATTATTATTAAACGATTTTGAAGCGGACAGTGTAAGTTAAAAGCTTTCAATTAAGACATTTGTTAGTTACCCTTGCTTGGTAACGTGTATAGACACCCTTGGGTATAAAAGCACCAATAGTTGCAAAACCGGTTTCATTCCGACACTGTCCTCTCGCTGTAGCACGTCTTTTACAGTTACAAATAGCCTCTACACATTACGTTACGGCTCGTTTTCGTGTGTTTTTTACGAATATAGAAAAGGAAAATGGAAAGATTTAATATGAATATAAAA
Source organism: Mimachlamys varia (assembly GCA_947623455.1). Taxonomy (NCBI): domain Eukaryota; kingdom Metazoa; phylum Mollusca; class Bivalvia; order Pectinida; family Pectinidae; genus Mimachlamys; species Mimachlamys varia. The sequence goes on from OX392544.1 coordinate 27,762,229, forward strand.
TGAAATTGTAATAAAAACATCCATATCCCCATGAATCAAATAAACAAGTTTCTAGTTTTACTTGAAAAAAATTAAAACTTGTTTGGAAATATACGTAAAGCTGACGGTATGATATTGTTAGAATTTTTAACCTGGCGCACCCGCAAGACTACGGGGTGGGGTTCAAAAGTGTCAAAGTGGCTAATCCTCGGGAGGGGGTGAAATTTGCTAATTGGCCCTGGACTGTGGCGAGGGGTTCAAAGAGGTCAAATTGCCTAAACTATTTATGCCCTGGGAATGGGGTGTTTTAGTCCTAAATGTAAATACGTAACTTCTCTGACATAAGATTTTGTTTTCCAAATGTCCAGATTTTACAGAAACTTACGATAAGTACTCTGGTAAAAACTGGCCAATAAATATAACGAATGTTAGGCCTTCACCTATATGAATCAAATTCTAATTGATTTTATAATTTAATTTGTTAATAAGACATCTATACAAAAATTCAAATTACCTGATACACATATTCACATATGCGCAATGTACATGGAGGAATAAAAGCTAAAGTATCGGTAAAATCAGACCAACTTGTCTTAAGCTCAATACTAATGTATCGATTAGTACACCTTTTTGTCAATATTTACTGTCAGAATTGACCAATCCTCATATATGAATTCCATTAACGTGCTAACATCATCATTTAAGTTTTCACTTTATCACCTGCCTTTGAATAAGTCTTGACTGATAAATAATGCTGTACGTTTTAAATTCTTGACTGACTAGGTCATCAAAAGATAGCAATATTGAATTTAAATTGAAGAAAAGCTTTTTTTTCAAGTTACAGCTTCAGTTCATCGCCGGTACTTGAATACAAGCCTGAACCACCTTCCAGGTAGGTAATACTAAATGTTTATTTCTGATTGTATTAGATTTGATATTGTTTATCGTCCAACGAATATATTATGTAGTTTTAAGTATGTGCTTTCTAAAAAATCTACAACAGTTTGAAATTGGATGCTTGCAGTTAGGATATTAAAGACAATTCAATAACCACTGGATATGTTCTCCATCTGCAATTTCCGATTTGGTAAATAACTCCAACTTTTGCTGAACGATGTAAGTGTACATTTTTTCTCAATCAAATTTCGAAAATTCATTTATGAACACACACACACATTCATTCAAGCATACACGTCAATCATTATCTTCATAATCATTCCGCATGATCTAACAACACACCAGTTTGATCACACGTCATAGCATCCTCCTTAGCACCTCATCATCATCACAACCATCATCATCGTCATCATCATCTTCATCAAAATCATATTTATTTTAATATCAGACATTAACCTCATCCCTAATTTCAATATGCAAAAAAAAAAGGAAAAACAGAATATAATGATAAATGAATCGTCATCATCATCATCAACATCATCATCATCATCATCATCATCATCGTCGTCGTCGTCGTCGTCGTCGTCATCATCATCATTTCATTTAATGTTCATCGTTGTCATTTCAAACACAATAAAATGATTAGTAAATTACCATCATCATCGTGAGTACACGAAGAAAGACACACAGATTAGAGAGACAGATGAAACGATCATACAGGGTATTCCAGAAATGTCCTCACTTTGTATGACGATATATGTTTCTCTCGACACGATAACTACGAACTGTTAAATTGCATTTGATATAATATGTATTCATAATTTGTTTCCACATGGACACAAAATAATGATGACAATTTTATGGCTTTGATAATGTCAATGTTGATATTGTCAAAATCAGATCATTACCTGTTTTTTTTCAAAGTGGATTATTAAACGTCCGTACACATTGATAGTGTAAAACCTTTCCATGCAATTCGAAATTAGTCGATATTATAGATTTAGAAATTTGTAATTGACACGTACAAAAATATTGTCAGAAAGTTAAAACAGGTTGAAGTTTATGATTGATTAAAATGACGTAACATGTTTCATGAAAGGTCGAAATGGCGTTACATGGAGTTTGTTTAAATTTGCTTTAATGTGGCAATACTGTTTTATTGAAAATAGCACATCAACTAAAGTGTACGATAATATTATTTAATTAAATTTATGTCATATTTTCATTATTAATGTTTTACTGGTTTTATAATGTTAAAAAATCGGAACATGTTTTTTGGAACACCCTGTACATACCTTTTAAGTATTGTACATGTATTTAGTATATATGATACAACAGAAAGGAGTACGGGAAACTAAAAGTGAAAGGACAGAAAGTGTTTGAGAAACAAAAGAAAACTATATATTACATAACCTGTGTCTATCAAGTTGTACCACAGTATCTTAATCACACAAACGCTTATTCAAACATAACATTCATTTATTCTTAATCTAGCTGCAATTTTAAAAATGGATTCGGCATAGTACTATCTAGTACTACTAGCTTACTGGAGTCCTTTCGTTACAGTTTCAATGTTATTGTTTAAACGCTTAACATCGTAGCCGAGATTTGCGGACCACTGGAACACATGAAACACCTTTGTGTACATACGCTATGCCGGAATTTTGTCTTAATGTTGTTTATTATAAGATAATATTTCAAACCAGCTTGTTTACATCTAACTGTGTGCTTTACAATTGAATACCTGTAAATTGATCTACCGATAAATACAGTGTATACTTATTACCTTCCATTACCTTGACCAATCAGTGACTCAAATACTAAATACTCGAGCATAGCCAGAAATTGTATTATTCATTCATACAGCTTTATCGTGTATGACAGTTCACAACAAGTCTACATGAAATGAATACCGTGCTTATTCAACAAATTATGATATCTCATCCCCCTGCAGGTAGGGCAGAACTGTACATGCTGCCCCCATTCCTTGGTCGTCAGAAGCGACTAAAGTTTGGACCTGATCTTTTCCAATCTTTCGAAACAACCTGTTCCTTCCTGATCTCCCTTTACACTAAATAACTTTAGTTGAGCGTTCGCTTAAGAATTGTACCTGCTTCCCCCATTACATGCTCGCAGAAGGCGACCTACCTTGGCATCTTCTCGTTTCAATTCTTTCTAAACAACTTTCGTCTTCCTAATGTCTCCCTCGACACAACCTCACTTTTGGTCTTTAGTTGAACGTTCGCTCTTGTGAGGAAGGGTATTGGTTCTGTTACCAGGCTGATATGTACCAGAGTCCCTAACGCTGAGCGTTATTTAGTGATAGACTATTTCGCCCGTTGGCTGTATAATGTGACCAGGTGGAGTGTTCTGCTAGGGGCCTTCGGCAGCATACTTCAGTATGATAGCACTTTCAATCGGCAAAAGATTCGGTGGGTTTTCTCCGGGTACTCCGGTTTCTTGTTTCATAAGTGTTGTAAAATAAATAGATTTTTTTAAATTTTAATTATGCAAGATTTTTCGCCTACAAATTTCCACATTCAACATTTTTGAAGTATCAATTTGATTTGGTTAATGCAAACACTCACCAGAACATTACCCATTATGGGATTTTGTCCGATCAGTTGCAAGCGGCAATGGATCTGCATTTCAATCAGATTGGTGAAAAAATACTTTTTTTACATATTTCTGAATTAAAATTTAAAACATAATATATCAATCTTCAAAGATAATAAATACCAGCAAGATGATGTAATATTATGTAAATAACAATAAAAACTAATGTGTTGATCATTTTTGTTCTTTCGGCGCAGAACTTATCGACGTTGCTGGTAAGTACATATTTTATTTTGTTAAATTTCACTCAAGATTCAACGTTTCTACAAAATGGCAAACATGTTTTTTTTTAAACTACATTGATAAGGTTGCGTTACATTCTAAGCCGTTGGTTGAAGTATTTACACAAAACTAATACCTTTGCAATGTTCCTGTTCTTATCTTAGATACAGAAAGAATCAGCATGACTGGTAAGTATATATTTCATGTAACTTTAATACATACTTTCATACTGATTAATACTCTCTCTGTTATGTAGGGATGGTTTATTTTAGCTATCTAAGTATGATACACTTTGTTAAACGCTAAACTATCAGAGAATACCAAAGTGTCAACAAAACAATAATCCGAACTCAAAATCAATTAAACTTGAGGCAAATAAGGAACAAAAGAAATATTGACATGGAGACGCTTGTAAAGGCACAATAAAATAAGACCAGGTGTTCAAAAAGAGTAAGCGTCTTCTGCTTCATCGACTACACCCGCCATGTAAATCTTGGTCGCATCCAAATAAGCATCCATCCTCAAAATGAGAACCGAGTCATCATTGTCATCACAACAAGCAAGCACACTAATAAGCAAACTCAAAAACGTCCATCTTCATATCACACAAAGAAACATAACACAGTTCTTAATTTGAGGATGCGATGTTTACTTGGATGTTATGGAGCATAATACGCTTAGTTTTCAGAACATCTGGTCTTTTGTACTTTTTTCAAGAGACTCTTTGTGAATCTCTCGTTCATTTATTTATAACTCATCTCTAGTTCAATCGATTTTGATTTTAACTTATACCTTTGCTGTTGTTTCGGTATTGTCTGATTTTTAGCTAGAAATTGTATTGTTCATTCATACAGCTTTATCGTGTATGACAGTTCACAAAACAAGTCTACATGAAATGCATACCGTGCGTATTCAACAAATTATGATAACTCATCCCCCTTCAGGTAGGGAAGAATTGTACCTGCTTCCCCCATTCCTTGATCGTAAGAAGCGACTAGAGTTTGGCCCTGATCTTTGCCGATCTTTAGAAACAATTTTTCCGTCCTAATCTCCCCTTTACACTAAATGACTTTAGTTGAACGTTCGCGTAAGAATTGTACCTGCTGCCCCCTTGCATGCTCGCAGAAGGCGACTTAATTTGGCATCTTCTCATTTCCAATCTTTCTAAACAACTTTTGTTTTCCTAATGTCTCCCTTGACACAACCTCACTTTTGGTCTTTAGTTGAACGTTCGCTCTTGTGAGGAGAAGAATTGGTTCTCTTACCAGGCTGAGATAAACCAGAGTCCCTAACGCTCAGCGTTATTGAGGGATAGACTGGTTCGCCCGTGCGAAAGGCGTTGGGTTTGATCTCTGACCGAGACGTACCAGTGTCTAAAAACATGTAGCTACTTCCCTTGTTTGACGCGCAGCATTATGGGAGTGGAACGACTGGTTCAACCATTGTTAGTATAATGTTAACGTTTTGGGAGTGTTCTGCTTGTTGCGTGCATCATACTTCAGTGTGTTAAAACTTTGAAGTGGTATAACTATCGCGATGATGCTTACACACCCAGTTATCAAACACTCAAACTGCATACACCTTAGATGTTAATAGGATGTAAAACCTTATTAAACAAAACAAAACCCAAAACAGAGGACACACAATCCAATCCAACATTTCGTAAGGATTAAACATTTAAAAGATAACAATATCTTTCCGAAATGCACTACTAGAATTATGCGAGCTAGGCTGCTCGGGTGTTGCAGTGGAAAACTCACTTGCGTTTCTCCAAGACGACCGGTTTTGATTCCCCGACTGGACATGAACAGGTATGGGGGTCACCTGCCCGCCAACGAAGGTTTTCTCCGGGTACTCCGGTTTCTTGCTTCATATGTGTTGAAAAATAAATATTTTTTTTTTAATTTTAATTATGCAAGATTTTTCGCCTACGAATTTCCACATTCAACATTTTTGAAGTTTCAATATGATTGGTTAATGCAAACATTCACCAGAACATTACCCATTATGGGATTTTGTCCGATCAGATGCTAGCGGCAATGGATCTGCATTTCAGTCAGATCGGTGAAACAAGTACATTTTTACACATTTCTGAATTAAAATTTAAAACATAATATATCAATCTTCAAAGATTATAAATAACAGAAAGATGATGTTATGTACATAACAATCAAAATTAATGTGTTGATCATTTTTGTGCTTTAGGCGAAGAACCTATCGACGTTGCTGGTAAGTACATATTTCATTTTGTTAAATTTCACTCGAGATTCAACGTTTCTACAAAATGGCAAACAAAATTTGAAAAAAACATAGATAAGGTTGCGTTACATTCTAAGCCGTTGTTTGAAGTATTTACACAAAAATAATACCTATATATAATAAAAAAAATGTTCCAGATACAGAAGCAATCAGCATGACTGGTAAGTATATATTTCATTTCATTGTTAAACGCTACACAAATCAGAGAATACCAAAGTGTCAACAAAACAATAATCCGAACTCAAAATCGATTAAACTTGAGGCAAAATAGGAACAAAGGAAATATTGACACGAAGACGTTCGTAAAGGCACAAGAAAATAAGACCAGGTGTTCCGGAAGATTAAGCGTCTTCTGTTTCATCGACTAAACCAGCCTTGTAAATTTTGGTCACATCCATATTATGGAGCATAATACGCTTACTTTTTAGAACAGCTGGTCTTTTGTATTTTTTTTTCAAGAGACTCCTAATAGATCTCTCATTCATTTATTTATAACTCGTCTCTAGTTCAATCGATTTTAATTTCAATTTATACCTTTGCTGTTGCTTCGGTATTCTCTGATTTTTTTCTCGTCACATTATTCAACTGTTACGTGATAAAAACAGAAAAGGGAAACCAGCAGCTACATTCGAAACACAATTTAAGGATATATACAATGTATATATATATATAGATATAATTAAATCATTGGTGTACCAAGACGTAAAGGTGAATAATCTTACTTAAACTTATCTGCATAAAAAGATGTCCTTGTAGGTTTCCTTCCAATGCGTAATTCTAGAATTAAGAATGTTAGTCAAAGTTCACGACAAAATAACGGTTCCAGGCAATTATTATCCAACAGGTCATTTAATCCTTCACGCTTTACCAATTTTTCCCTGTCACTTTCTATCAGGGTATTTATACCAAATATCATAAAAGCTAGTTTAATCTTGAAACCTCTTTTTCATGAAAATACTCGATAAGTCCAAATCTCACAAACAAACAGCCCAGACAATAAGCAAGATAATACTGGAAAATTCTACATGATTATATTAGAATTGGGAGACCGTTAAATGGTTATAAGGACGTCAAACCTAATAAATTTAAGCAACACCCAAAAAAAGGGCACACAATAAAATCCCGAATTCCGCATAATTGACCGTTCATTATAAATATTTACAAGATAACAAAATGTTGCATTTATATTTCCAGTGTCGGCAGAGATTTCCGAGGTAAGAATCATTGTTTATTTGTTTTGGCTTACATCAATACAAAACGTATTGTCCTTACTTGTGCACAAGATCAACGTTTATAACAAATGGCTAAGTAGATTAGGTTTCGGAGCATGCTAAAGGTTAATCCGAATTAATACCGGAAACAATTAATAACACATTTAAATAACTTATATTTCTGATGCTTATAAGTATGTGTTAACGCGGGAAAGGTGGCGGTTTTTAATTGGGGACTCACTGTATTTACAACTAGGTGACCTGTCTTTTATTTCACAGACTGTACAGATGTACGAAATAGGATGTTAATGATCTCCAGATATTACTTACTGCAGACATATTTAGTTTCAAAGCTATTTTAAAACTATTTTGGCAAAAGTTGTACGATCAAGCCTGCATTTTGGATCTGTATTTTCAATTGCATTTCAATAGAGGTTTACTACTCACATTTTTGTCATAATACCTGTTAATATACGATATCGCTAAGTCTTTAAGTGACATGCGGTGAAAAACAGTATATAATATTTCAATGTACATTTTGTATGCACTACTTATGTTTCCATGCAATCCCAATGCTCGTTCCAAATATCCAGTTTGGCCACTTAAACTATTCGGGGAAAAAGAGTAGCGGTGATAACGTTATTTTCTGATGAGGTAGTAAACAAGCACACTTAGTCTGGCCGGGGTTTACGAAGAGGCCACAAGAGAGGAGCCGTCGGCTAACTTTTAACCGCACTATTCAACTAATAAATAAGTTTCAACGGCCGTGTGCATTTTTTAGCAGTAATTGATCATCATCACAAGTCAATCCCTGATATGTCAATGTTCAATGGGAGAAATGCTTGTCGGTAAATTGGCATTATTTAGAGACACCAGTAAATATACATTATCGGTTTCAGCCTGGTTCAAATTGGTACGGGACTAAACACCTTTAATTGACATTGGGGCAAATATTATGTAATTAAGTGGAGAATCAAACATCGTATTCATTACCGGTAGTATTGTTGTATCGTCCCATCTCTTGTCTTTTTAATCTTTCTGAACAATTTTCTCCTTCCTTATCTCTCCCTTGACACAACCTCACTTTAAGCCTTGAAATGAGCATTCGCCTCTGTGAAGCGGCCTCTGGGTTCTGTTCTCTTGCCTAGACATATCAGAGACACAAATAATGATAGGTTCTAATTCCAGCTTGAGGCTCAGGATTATGGGAGTGGTTAGATTGGTCCAGCCGTTGTCAGTATAATGTGATCGGTAAAATGCTTTAATTTGGCCTTTGGTTGTAATATAAAATTAACATTAGATCCGCGATATTGCATACAGGTTTACACGAACAACTTTCTGTCTAGATAATTACATAGAGGATATATGAAATAAATTTCAATAGTGTGGCTAGTATTTTAATATTTTTCACGTGTGCGCAGATACTATTAGATGTTCTGTTCATTACATTTTTGCTGCAAAACAACACATCAAGTTAACAATACTTGGTATACATACTTTTGACACTAGCAAGTCTAGACACCTAATGGGACATAATATAGTCCTTTCAGTAAATATTTCAATAAAGTGTGAAACTTCGTTATCATCTTCTTTTGATCACTGATTATAATACAGATTTTTTTTATCTTCATATTTTAAATAGGTATGTCATATTATTGAAATTATGTAAATTACATTGAAAAAAACCGAATCTATCGGTAAGATGGTGAGAAGCGAGGGGATTAATGAGTTGTTTTGTCACCATTTATCCAGGTGATAAATAGCAGTGCCATCGAGGCTTGTTTTAATTACCCTTAATCCCTTTCACTGTCAGAGATGATCCTCTTTCTCTTATACATGTACTGTGGATACTCCCGAGTTTCGTTTGACACAAGTTTCCTCCGATTAAACGTTCTTGTTTTGTGGACTTTAAATTTACTTGGATGTGACCAATATTTGCATAGCTGGTGTCGTCGATTAAGCAGAAGACGCTTATTCTACCGTAACATGTCTTATTTTCTAGTACTTTTACGAGAGTCTCAATGTAGGTCTTTCATTTGTTCATTTTTTCCCTTCTAGTTTAATCTTATTTTAATTCGGATTATGGTTTTGTTGACGCTGTGGTATTCTCTGATTTTGCTTTATCTTATTTAACAATAATTAAAAAGGGTAATCAAATTTAAAAGCAGAAAACCATTAAAATTGGTGTAAATAAAACCCAAATGCGTTTAATTTGTTTTTAAATAAGCTTGACAAAGGAACAATTCGGAAGTCTATATACGTTAGTAATCTATTAAGTACAACTCTACTGTTTCTGCTGAACACACTCAAACACCACGGTAATCGTGTTATGTATGAAACTGTACGGTAAGATTGGTATGTCAAACTATTACTTATTGGTTCAAATGGGATTAAATGTCATTGCTTACTCCTGTTGAAATACTTAATGAAGTCAATGTAACGTATCGCCAGGTGCATGGAAAGATTTATTAACCCCATCTGTGAAGTCCAGACACAACAAAATTATAACATGAAGAAAGCATACCACAGGGAAATAAAATGCAGGTAGTAAACATATATAGAGGATATCTAACAGTATCTTCAGTGATACCAAATATTATTCACGAGTGGGCAGCACGAGTAAATAATATCAAACGAGTGAAATATGTTTGGTATTACCGAAGGTACTGTTAGATATTCAGTTTATTACATTTATATAGCAAAATCTACAGTGGCAGCTTTTGATTTTCCAAAAAGTCATTTGTAATCAGCGTTCTGATCGGTCAATTAAAAAAAAGTGATATTTTTCTCTAGTGTAAAATACCATATTTCTCACTAGTGGAAATATCACTTTTATAGAATAATTCAATTTCTGTATTTCATTGGTAAAAGCGTAATAAATATATATATTCAAATGTTACATATGTATAAAATCAAAATTTGTATAACAAGGATAAGGATGATTTCTTAGGACGAAGAAGAAGATATCTTGTAATAAACAAATTGAAACTTCAGTTTCAGACAATCAATGGTTTTACCTCAGTCTTTTACCTCAGTGAATATTTGTTTTAGCTCTGGTCCGTAAATCTATAGATTGCCTTCAACCAATCTCTGTATTTGCATTACACATGTAGAATTCAAATAACTGTCTTAAAATTATTGATATTTAGGACCTATATGGGCCTTATTCGACTTATACTTTATGTAGTATGTGAACAAAATACTTCACTGTGAAACCCTTTTTAATGTCTATTTGCAACAGGAACAAGGCACGGGCCCTATACAGCCTCATGACTCTAGCAGACCTGATGTTTATGAAGATAGCATGGGCTATCCTCATCCTACTGGATACATTAAGAGAGCCCTCTATGACGCATGTGGATCTGGAGACAAAGAGAAAATTTTCAAACTTCAAGCAAAATTCCCTGCGTTGCTAACACGGAACAGTAACCAATGCCTTCTCCGCACTGCCGAATCAGGAAACACAGCTTGTTTTATCGCTATAGAATCTTTGTTGTTTAAAGGAAAAGTAGAAGAAGAGCGTCAGCAATACATTGCAGGTATTGTAGACTCGAATAAGGAAAACCTGCTTCACAAGGCCTGTCGTTCTGGAAGTGTGGAGATGTTTTCCTATATCTATGATAGATATCTATCTCTTGTTGAATCAACCGACAAGACTTCACTCCTGGAGATATCATATGAACTTAACAACAAAGATGTTTTGGAATTACTGCTAAAGTCTAAATTAGATGTGAAGGAGAATTTCGAAACGCATCCGTTGAATAACGAAGGCAAAAAGCGTTCGACACAATTGTAGCGTTTTAACACTACATATGGCTTTCATAACGTCATTTTTCTTCTTTATATATTTATGAACAATAACCATTTTATAAACAACAACGCAATAACTTAAAGTAATCCAAATGTTGGACACTAACTTATAGTGTTATGACAGTAACATATTAATTAACCTTTGACGTTTTTTTTATTTGTTGTATTTTTAAATATTTTGTTTATCTTTGATGTTATTCAGTAGATAGTACTTGATTGTTAAATGTGCGGATTGTAACGTAGCGTCTGGTTAAGGTTAATTTGCCACCTCTTCCCCAAGACTATCAAACACCCTATTCATTTTTTCGGAAGATAATACCTTCCCCTTTATAACATATTTTGGTAAGATTAATCTTCGAGATTAACGTAATTTCAAGGGAAATATGTTAATAGTAATGACGTTTACAATCAAATATTTTGCACAAAATAAGCTTTTAATTTTCGTTTCTGAGGCCTTGTCATTTATAACATGTATAACTGTTTGATAAAGCCATTTAACTAGTTAATACAAGCCACTATAACGCGCTTTAAAGTATAGTAAAACCTCGTTATATCGCCACCTTCTGTTCTCAGCGATTTTGGCGATATAACGAGTTTGGCGGTATATCGGGTTCGACGTTCAAACCCGAGTTTGCCGTCCAAACCTTATAACAAGTGTTTCAATAACCACTGTAAACTGTGAAGATCAAAATTAACTTCAGAAATTGTTTTTTAAAAAAATGCATTCATATCACATTATTGTATCGAATTGTACATAAATATACATTTATCCCTTATCGTGCTATCGCGGCATTTTCCGCGATACAGACCTACTGCTCTGACTACTTATCGCGGCATATAGGCCTACCGTCCGAAAACAAATACGGGAATGTCCCCGTTTTGCTGCGAGTTTAATATGGAAATGATGACATCTTCCCAATATGTAATTATGTGTAATTTGATTAGATGATAAAGATACTCTCGGAGATTTCCTTCACTAACACAAACTTGGATGCAAAATGCGGACATTGAGTCGGCCTTTGTTGATGATGAGGAGAGGGATGTTTTTTTCCCGCGAATTTGAATGGTTTCATGATATTGTTTAATTTTCATCATAACTTCCGAAATTTACCAGTAGAAAGACAACAAAGGAATAGCCATGGTTCAATAATTCTATATGTTTATACGCGTAACAGTCAGTCACGTAACAATAACATTTCAACACGTCCTTCTGACCTCAATTCGGCGATATTAAGGAGGTGATGATAGTGTTGTTTTAACCATTTGTTCTGGAAATATTATGGTGGATGGCGATAGGCGAGTTTGGCGATAAAACGGGTTCATTAACGTGGATGGAAATCCGTTCAGAATAAATTCATGGCGATAAGCGGGTTTGGCGGTATAACGGGTGGCGACATTACGGGGTTTTACTGAACATAAATATGCTTTTTATATGAACAATACTATAATGTTATATAAGCTATAGCATAACGTGTATATTGATCATATACTTTAAAGGAATTAGCCGCAGCAGCCTTATTGGATGTCAATTACTTGTGTCACCTATTTAATATCCCTACATGTGTACTGGGGATGCTTTTCTTTTTTTCATAGTGGGACCGCACTTTCAATTGTATCTTTTAAAATGTCTAATACTCTTCATGAAATTTCGTTGAAGGAACACATCCCCCCTGCCATCATGCAAACTTCCGCAAAAGAGTATTAAAGGCTGTTAGTTGTTGAAATATATTTAGTGGTGCTTCAAATTAAAAGTTTACAATGATTATAGTATAATTATCAGTGTTGTAATGAACATCCATAATACATCAAAAGAACAAGTAAGTGTCCATAATGCTGCTCATCATTTATAAATATACTTGTATAAGTTCCAAGACCACTCTTAATCACAGATTGTAAATATTATGTATATATTGTTATGCCTTTAATAGCCAATTTGCTGATGTTTTATCCTCATAAACAAGTAGCTGTTTTATTAATCAATTAATTTGTCTGCAATTAAAAAGAACGATTCTAGCCGGAGTCATCAAACGACCATGTGGTTTCCGAGTTTTCCTTTACTTTTTCCTTAACATAACATACCCCGGGAGGCCGTACGTAATAGATATTGGCTATTGGCCTTCATAGGTCGATCAACAAAACAAAAAAATATTGCAGTTTTGCAGACAAAGCTTCGTTTAAAGGCCCAATATACGTAACTTCAGGAATTTTTTCATAATTCTGAAAACTTCTGACAAAAGATCTAGTTAATAACCATGCAAAAATAAGCCTAAAACGAAGTAAACCAGAGCGGTAACTAACAAGAAACTCTTGACAAAAAATCCAAATAATTGAAAATAATTCAGGTGGGGCCCACGTCAACAACAAACCGAAGGTAGAAGACGGTTCGAAATGGACGCGTGTTAACAAATAGCGTGTTTCAACTGCTGCTGTACCGGTAACAGCGAAAGAATTCATCTTGAATATTGCTGATATCAGTTAATCTTAACTAAATCTATAAATGTAATAAGTTATTAGGCTTAATTTTCTCTTCAAGTTTTGCCGAAAGTTACGTATATTGGGCCTTTAATCACATGTGTCTTACCATGTCACAAAATATACCATTCGTGATTGAAAGACCCCAGACAAAGACCTCAGACCTCAGACAAAAGGTTGTTGACGTTATCGACTGTCGTGATTGGAGAAATGTTATGGTATCAATAGTTAATGTCATTTAAGGACGTTTCTCACAGTGGGTTGTGTATGAAAGGATTGTATGTCTAAAATAGTGTATGTTATAGTTTTTCCTCACAATATAACGGCGCAGATATGACTTTTACTGATCTACCGCATACTCTTCAGGAACACCTGGTCTCTTGTACGTTAACAAGGGTCCCCATGCGGATCTTTCATTTCTTCGTATTTTACTCGTATTTTAACCGATTCTTAGTTTGAATTATGATTTTATTGATGCTTGGGTAATCTCTATTTGTTTAGTAATATAGTGCAACATTTTTGAAATGCCATGCAGTTAGCACCAAGGACAGTTTCAAGCTCCGTCAAATTATATTGCTTAAGAGTCCATTGCGGCAAGGGGACAGGACCAATATAAGTGTTATTGTTATTATGTGACTAACAGTCCATCAACAAAAGATAGGGCATTTGGGCAAGTTCATTGTCTTCATCAATATTGAAAAAATGAAAAGGCGAAAAGACAAACTTAAACACAAATATAAAAATAATACTTTATCAACAACGATCTTTAAAGCAAACTTACAGCATTTAAATAGTTAAAAGAGTCCCACAGGCGGAGGCAAGATACGAAATGTTCTGAGACTAAGAAGTAGGGTATGTTAAAGAAAAGTTCGAAACAAATGAATAAATATTCCAAACTGTAGTTTGTCTTGTTGTGCACACATAAATAAGCAAAAGTAAACACCCTTACTTTACATTGATCCGAAGGGCCATAAATGTCGTCTTGTCGAATCAAACTGACGTTCAGAAAAAGTTCTGGAATTACAGGTCTTACATGTATCACGATGATCAAGCCTACGAAATCTGAATACAATGTTAGACATTATTTATCCTTGAAGTATCAAACCAAATTATAGAGGATTTAAAGAATACACAAACACGTTTTGGCGTTTCCTATATAATGCCTGCAATGGCCTCGGATATTAAGCTCCATCACTAAAGTGAATATAATCTGATCAGGCGGAGGCATGATACATCTGTCGGATCATATTAGACGTGTATCGAGATTGAAACAAGGCAATGTCAAAGTTAATTGCAAAACAGATGATTTACGAATTTCCTACACATTACCCCGAAGGGCTATAACTCTAGTAAATAGTACTGTTCAGGAACCCACAGCCTCATATCTTAATGACTAAGCCTACAAACTTTTAAAAATGTCGGTTAAAAGTGTAGGGTGATATCTGCGAACAAACAACAGTTACGACAGAAACAATTTACAAAACACCAATATTTGGCAGCTATAAAACGCAGGTACGTTAACATTTTTAACAACACAAAAAGACGCTGTATACATGTACATGTAAAACATTGCATTTTAAAGTGTCATAACAATTTTGATAGGAATCGAAGAAAATCACAAAAAGTTCCTTCTCGCATCAGACGCAAAGAAGCATAACTCTAGTAAATAAGGTCAAATTAAACAGCCTTTGCGGAAACCACAACTTCATGTCAGATTGACCAAGTCTACCATATTCGAAAGACGCCGGTTGAGAATTGAGATTACCGGACAAATAAAAATTAATGACGGACGAACGTATACAAAAAGGATTAAATCATACACAAAAACAGGTCTGAAATGATATAACGATAAAATAATGTCGTTTACACTTTCGAAGTAATTAAGACTGACTTATTCGTAGGCAATACATATACTTCAGTATGGTAACAGTTTAAATCAACAGACGATCCGTTTATCGGAGAGAGGCTAACACAGAGAGGCTTCGGAGAGAAGCAGATATGCCACCCCCAAGAAATGTAAAGTTCACGATCGGGAAACTAAAATCATCACGTCTATCTCTCAGCCCAAGTAGAGATTAAAGCAGGCAGCTGATGCAGAAGAAAATGTTATGTCCTTTATTTCAAGTTCTGAAGCGATCGACGTGGCCAGCAAACTTCTTTTTGATTATAGACAACAGTTCGTCGATATATCTAAAAGTGAAATTAAAGGATTTGGCATGATTTTAGTTACCTGTCCTGATAAGCTCTTCTACAAATCCAGCCTCATATACAAACAAAAACAAGTCAGCTAAGAGTGGGGCACACTTTGTTCCCATGGGAATTTCAACAGTCTGTTTGAGATCTTAACTTCAAATTCAATAACAATATTGTTTATCAGGAATTGCATCATTTATACTTCATATTCTTCAGTATACTTAATCTTGGCTTTTGTTGTGCTTGTCAAAAAGTATGTTCCAGGATAACTCACTACCATATATGTTTTATCGTCCACCGCCTTTTATGGAAAGAAACTCTCATAACGAAAGATCTAAGACGATATTTCAGTGTTATATGTGGTATGGTGATGTACAGGGTGAAAACATCAAATGCTTTGATAGAAGAAAATAAAACCTTTTTTTAGGACGGGGTGCCCAAAATTGAACAAAAGATCTTTCAAGATTTTCAAAGTGCACAAAATCTGAAACCTTGATAACAACTGGTGCACGATTTACACATCAGTGTGCGTGCGCTTTGCTGGTAGAATAATCTTTACATGAATCCCAAAGGATACATGATTGTTGTCTTTCTGTCTACCTGATTTTCACGTATTATACGTCAATCATTGTGTTTATTTATTTTACCTGTTGTAAATAGTGCACAGGTATAAACAAGAACCAAAGGGATATGAAAGGAAATTCCAATATATAATTATTCGCATTCAGAGCTGAATAGCTACTCAAAAACCGAAAATAGTCGTAATTCTCTTATTAATATGCACTATCAAACAGGAAGCAAGTCTTGTATTGCGGAAACAAGTCTCCGATATATTGGAGGATACAAATTACTTAACTTAAAAGGTCATTTATCTTTTGAATTTAAGAATTATAATTGACCTGTAGTCTTGCCCTATTAGTTTTATTCTGCTGTATATACAACGTTGCACGGCTAACACTTCTCTTTATGCACTCTTAATGGTTTTTTTAAATATGTTACGAACCGTGACGTCTTATAGAACCTGTCGTAGGCAAACAAATCAAACAGATCCGCCACGACGTAACTTTTAATCGGGTACCAGGGGTTGTAATTATATTTTAAGAAATTATCGTTGTGATAATTAGTATATATGGTGCATGCACACACCCAGACTTTGGCTACTACTAATACAAAAATCCCGACCTGGGAAATAAATAATTTTCCAAGAAAGAGCAGACATGAAACTGATGAGAAGAGCCGGGAGCGGACCCAAGATCTCTAGGTTACGGACAGGACGTTACCACCAGGCCACACGGTCCGAACAAGTTGACCTGGTATGTAATTTCCTGATATTGTTATGCAAAGTTGTCTCTCCAAGTAACAAATAACACATTCATTTGTAAATCGTTGTTACTAGCTATGCGTGGATTTGTGTATTATAATTATAGAATTATTCAGGCCTGACCATGATAACAAGACTTAGATTCAGATTATAATATTTTTAATGTTTTGACGTAAGTCAAATAATGATTCAGCTTACCTAGTCCTAGCTCGCTTGGTTCGAATAGCGGGGTGGGCGTCCTTCAGGGTATAATGAGGTTAACACGAATAATCGCCTCCGGGGTTTGATCTGTAATCACATTGTGCACTTCCGGTGTTCTCCATGCCTGAAAGCCCTCTCCGAATTTCCCCGCCTTCGGGGGAATGTATTGCCTCATTACGCTGTGACCTTTAGTGCTAACCAATGACTCATACGCAAAGTTCCCTCCTTTGAAATATGAATTGCAAGAATTGTCTCCTGATAAAATTGAGAAGGGGCTAGAATCTTGCGGCCGGGTCTTATGCTGGAGGCGGAATCAAAACAAATATATAATTTCTGTGAATTATACTAGTGAATCTTAATTCTGATAATCATATGCCAAGATCGTATAGTCATACATTTGTAGCTAAACGTATCTTAACAGCCTCACTTCCTACGCCACTCCATTATGTATACCAGGACGTTATCACATCTCAAAATTAACCCGTTATTCGTTCTTTTTTCTCGCCATTCTCCTTGTTCTATTCACAAGTTATTTATATCTCCTTTTGTCTTATGTTTTGAAGAAAAATCTTGGTAAACTAAGGTAAATGTTAAACGAACAACCCCCCAAATATCAAATCCATTGTTATTAAAATAAAAGTAAAATTCAATCAAAACAACGAAACAATTCGGTTAAGTACCGACAATACTGAAACATGGATTATGCAAGAGAAATTGAGACATCAGGCTCTAAACTAGTTGTTTTATTTTACCAACACTTTTATGTTACGTATCTTTTTTCCGTATTACATTTTTATAATAGATCTTCTATAATCGATGCGTACACTTAATAGATTGAAGTTTTGATTTTAAGTATGGTCTTTATATATGGCCGTTTTATATTCATATCTTGGAGGAAATCATTTCGAACCCTTACCCAAGTAGTTTTACTGATATTAACACAGCAGATTGTCAAAACATACGACAACAGGTGTCTGTTTATTGTTCCATGGAATGTATTGTACATCGATATACTTTTATTTTTTTTATAAACCAAAAAGAATTTGTCAACAAGTGAACAACTAAACTTGTTCTGAATCGTAGGTATATAAGATCGTCTCGGTTCATTTAGCAAATTTGGTAAACGTTTGTGTACCTTTAGTGAACACTTCTTAATTAAAGACGTGTCATGTTTTATATTTTAACTTCAATATACTTCCTTCTATTTACATTCTGTTTTGCCTTTGCCTTTATATCATTACTAAAACAAATTGTAGTATATCACACTGTATACTTCAATTGACAATTCGCATCACATGACGTTATTTCATACGCCATGTGGGACTACAAATTGTATGATATATCAACGCCTTCCACTCCGCCTGAGATAATATGATTAACGGCTTTGAGTCATTAGCTCAGAAGATATTGATTTAAATCGGAGTCTTCCAGGAAAGAAACACACACGGAAAATTGAAGAACGGTCGTGTATCCCAAAGAAATAGATATAGACATATTTTTAAAATATCGGCAATGTAAATATAAGCATTGAACTGTCACCAGATGTAGTATACAGTGGACATGAATAAAACTTTGGTGACAGATAAATAATTATATTTTTCTATCACCAAATTATATCCATATCGATTGTATACTACATATGGTAACAGTTCAATGCTTAAATAATAACAACGGTGTAGGGATTCATTGAGCTGCGTTTATATCAATGACTGCCAGACAAGACCCACTTCGTTTAGCGGTACAAGGCACCAACAATTACTTAACTTATTTAATTTATATTTTAAAATTTGATTAACATGTTACCTGTATCCTTATCTTATTGGTTATAATGTTCCTATTCTCAAATAAGATTTACTTGTAATGCATTGTGACATTTTTATCACTCCTGAGGTTTGTGTCTGATAATTAAAAGCTTTACAATAACACCTTTTTCATATAGACTACCATTTACCCTCAGCCCCTAGGAGGTCAGTCCTACCTTTAGTACAAGTTTGAATCCTGAGCACATATGAATGCTTCCTGTCAACTTAGGTTGAATTCATATCAGGTGTAAAGTAAAAGAAATCGTTGAACACATTGTTGACGGACGGATGGACGACGGATGTACGGACTGAAGACGGACGCCACAACAGGATCAATACCTAAATTGGTTTAAGCGAGTACTTCTCTAAAAGCAAGCTATGGATAACGGTCATAATCAGTTCCCTGGTAGTATCCCTAGTTAGTATTGATTCAAAAATGTTTTTCATGGTTTGACTGAGTCCTCAAGGGGCTCAGGGCAGGAGCAAAATGGGGTACATTTGACCTTTTTGCTGTTATTAATAACTTTTTTTCTCAGAACTATGCACTGCATATCAATTCTAATTGGTTGAAAACAGGGGACTGATGACTGGGACAACACTTTTGGTAGGAATTACTATCATCACATGCCCCTTTTGACTAAATGGAATTAAGGTTAAAATGATATTTTGTATTTAAACAAATCATGAGAAAAACAAATAAACAAATAGTCTACACATTTCCCCGAAGGGCTATTATTCTAGTAAATATTACCATTCAGGAAATCACAGCCTCATATCATAATAACTATGCCGACCAAGTTTGAAAGATATCAGTAAGAAATGTAGGCGAGATCTCCGGAAAAACAGTTACGACAGAAACAATCTACATAATACCCGTATTTGGCAGCTGTGCAACTCTGGTACGTAAAAAAGTTGAAGCAACACAAGAAAATCCATTGTACTTGTAAAAGATTGAAGTATGAAGTGTCATTACAAAGGAGGGGTGTCAATTTGAGCCTTGCTGCAGCCTACCAGTGATAAGGCTCTTATCTTGTAGGACGATTCTTTGAGGTCAGCTTCATATTGCATTATTTTCAAAACATCTGTTTTTTGTGGACTCATCGAAAATCGGGGAGTCGAAGTTGGGAGGGTGTAAAATTTAAAACTTGTGAAAGTTCTAATGAACTGGAAATTGTAGAAACAGGTTTATTTTTTGTAGTTTCTGCTTAATAAGTATCAGATTGTAAGAAAATCATGAAATCATATCTCATACACTTACTGGGACGTATCACATTAACATTTAACTACAGTTGTTTGATCGCACAACGTTACACGATGTGTGCACAAGGAGAGAACGATGCGATCCTGGGCGATAATTTATATAGCCAATGATTATTTATCTCGCCCATGTGTGCGCACGATACACTAACATTGTGCAATGACAATCGTTCTATCTTTTTTTTTTCTTAGAATTACAAATGGTATTTTTGTAGTTTTTGAAACAAATCCAATAGACACATGTAAACGTTCACATATTGACACGTTCTTATTCAGGTTAACAATGCCAGTTTTTAACCAAGTTATACCTGTATGTAGACCATATATCTTACAATACACTTACAGTGTACAATATTCACTTAGGTGTAGAGTCCATTTTTTTTCATAATGGTCACTCATTAACGCTTATTAGAGCTGGCGTTGCTGATCGCCAGACAAACACAAAACAGGTAATCAAATCCGGTACACTATTTTGTTACCTTTGAGCTTAACTCGTTCTTCACTGTCTAATGATAATAAAGTTTACTGTACATTGTTAAATTAACATAATCCCAATTAATTTGATGCAAATATATATAGTGATTCTACAAGAGGTTTCCTTATTTTTTCATTTCGTAATATTTATCGACCAATTGTACCAATTGGTGCGTGTGTGCAATGAGAATCGCACACATCAACGCACGATCTTTATATCGCCCTGGTGTGTGCACCATGTTAGAACGGTGTGTGCACAATATATACTCGATGAATGCACGCAATTTTTCTCAAGTTAATAAAGATTCTAGTTTTACTGTATAAATAAACGAAGTGATCAACCACCGATTTTGCACATACAATTCTGCTGGCAACCTTAGAAAATTACTCCAGTGTTGTAACACTTTGAATCAGCAAACAATCCAGACATTCCATAGTCTCCCAAATACACAAATTATCAACACATATCGCACATACTATAACATAAAAACACATAATAAAATATAAATTATATAATATAACTAGTTTAGGTTGATTTTTGAATTCGACACGTTGTGAAGAAAAAAGTTGAGACTGAAGCAGTTAAACATGGTTTCAGTGGATTAAATATTTCTCACTCTGACGTCATATCTACGATCTTATCACGGATAGTAGTATATAAAAATATATTAGGACATAACCAGCACGCCTATCATGTGTAAATATATATATACACAGTATGTACACAGTAAATAGATAATGCATTCGTCTTTATCATGGTGTACTATTTACTTCATTTGATAAAACACCGGTATCGAAAGTCTAATCAAAGTACATGATTAATACTGAGATCTCGCGCAACTCCATTCATCATCACAAGTTAGAGTCCAATATCACAGGTTAAAGTTCAGTAGATTCATATAGAACATACCTCCATTGCCATCAACACCAGCTTGTATCGATAGCAACTTCTACTGACATTTGATAAATCAGACCGGTACATGTAAGTACATTGAAACCTCACTTAAAGACCACCTCAGAATTAAGACCACCTCGCTATTAAGACCAATTCATTTCAGTTCCGAAAATACTCTTATTTATATCTTTGTATTTTAAGTTTCACTATTAAGACAACCTTAATATTAATACCAACTTGCTGTTAAGGCCACCTCACTTTCAAGACCACCATACTATTAAGACTTTTAAAGTCCCAAATACCACCTTTGTACTAAGTTTCACCTCACTATTCAGACCACTGACCAAACATAAAGTCACTTGGTGTGTATTCCACTGTGTACATTTGTCAGATCAGTAAGCTGTGTTGTGGTGTCAAATTGGCTAATCAGTTACAATTACGGTGTGTGTAATGTGTGTGTTACGTCATCTTTATGATAGGGGGTGGCAGACTCTACTGGTCGATTTTTTAGACCCCGAGGTTTGCTGGAGCCTCCATAGCCACAGTTAATCTCATGTTCGTAGTCGCACGGTACATTATATACGCATTTTCGTAGTACACGATTTGCAGAAAGAACCAAATACAACATTGAGTGGTGAACAATATGTGCATGTGTTCATAATCAAACATGCCGATTGCGTTTTTGGAATTGTGCTCTTTTAGTGTAACAACAACTTGTTCACCGGTTATTAGTTCAGAGTGACCGGGCAGTAATAACCAAATGACTTAATTTCTGTTTTGCCTATTACTACGTTGTATTTATTAAAGTGAAGAGGCAATTAATTTTGGGATCTATCTCTTCTTTTTTCGAAAAAAACATTCACTTTCCTAATGTCTCTCTTGACACTACCTCATTTTATGCCTCTTGTTATATTTCATTATTTTATTTTACCTTGCCCTTTAATCATAATTGCTCCATTCACAAATTCATTTTCCTCATAAACAGCTCTTCGGCTTACACCTTCCTTATGCAATACACTAAAACGCACTTAACCCCCCCCCCCCAATGGCCATAAAGCAATTATATAATTTTCTAGCTGATATTTAGTATTCATCTACTTTATCTTAGCCCTTGCTACTATAAATATGTACAATTTTGATATGAGGAAAATTACGTTTTAATTATGATTAAAAGTGTTTTATACATGAACACAATGATTTTCTGATTAATTTGCCCACTGCTTTCTACATCCATATAGACCATACACATTTTTTATTAATCAAGCATTATTCATCTTGCAAGTTACACAGTAACAACCTTTTCTGAACAACTTCTTTCTGCCTAATGTCTCCCCTGACATAACCGTACATTTGGCCTTTAATTGAGTGTTCGCCCTTGTGAGGAAAGCTATTGGTTCTGTCCCCAGGCCGAGACCTACCAGAATTTCAAAAACATAGTAGTTACTGCTCCCTTCGTAACCCTCGGCTTTATTAGATTGGAACGCCTGCTTCACAGGTATAATGTGATCGTAATGGGTGTTCAGCATACCGCAGCCTTCTTAACATACAGTCACCTTAAAACAGACTTTTTTTCATTAAATAAAATAAAACCAAATATATCGGCTATATCACATGTGTGTGTGCCTGTGTTTGTGTGTGTGTGTGTAAGGTTCATTTTTGTTATATCCTGAGCATCATCCGTCCTTTTACTTCTCATTTTAATATGATTGTGT
The DNA here is from genome assembly GCA_947623455.1 of Mimachlamys varia. NCBI lineage: Eukaryota > Metazoa > Mollusca > Bivalvia > Pectinida > Pectinidae > Mimachlamys > Mimachlamys varia. Next base: position 27,785,550 of record OX392544.1, read on the forward strand.
TTTTGTATATTTTAGTCATTGTCTACGAAATCGTCATGGATACGTTGGACTTCAATCTTTTCCAGGGCATCGCCATCCCCGCCGCCATCCCCGCCGACGTCACCGTTGCCGTCTTCGCCATCACGTGTACGTTATTCTTACTTTTGGAAAATATAATTTGACTTTTCGAAAGAAATGCAGTTGGTAGCCTTAAATTTCATCTATATATTATCATTAATGGGCCGCTTAGCTACAGTTTCAAGGTCAATTAAGAGAAGAGGATCACCTTTTGCACGTTATTAGTCAGTCTGTCAACACTTAGCATTTTCGAGTTCTTCAAAATGCTATCTAATATTGATTAAAGGAAATACAGCTGTAACCTTCATAGGCCAAAGATAAAAAAAGTTTTAAAAAAAAACAACAGAAGCGTTACCAAAACCTTAATCAGGACTCAAAATATATAACAGAACTATATTTTTAAACTGAATCGTTTGATTAATCATCGAAGATAGGCTTACGCTAAACATATGATATAATATCTATATATTTATCCCCGTTATTTTTCTGTTTTTTTTTTTTTGCTGTATTATATCTATTGTTTACATCATTTTCTTTCCACAGATTTCGGGAGGCGTCAGAGTAAGTAGCTTTTTACAAGTGTAATACACTTGATTTTTATTCTTATCATCTATACTATTCAACTGCAAATTTTTGATATGGATACTTACTAAATAGTTTTATTAGAAATTTGACCAGCTTGATGATATGTATCTTGCCTGCGTAAGTGGCGGGCACACTGGTTGACTATGAATGCTTACAAATTGGCATGTCGTCTCCATCGCCGTGTGAAATCGGTAATGGATGTGCGAGAGACTTATGCCTCTATCTTATCGTCACAACGTAATGCTCGGGCGTCCGCTCCTAGGACGGTCATCTAATCTCAAAGTGTCTCTTAGACGCCCAACTGAAAAGATATCGGTGTTTTATGCACACCACATGGCTGGGTCATTTGACGTTGCAAATGTCCCTGCATTAACAGAGCAATGGCCCCTTCTGCTATCGCCATCAGTCAATCTCGACATTTTGCCCTACAATCGTTTCGAAATAAACTCTTTATTGCTGATGTGTACTGTCCAAATATTCGACTCATAATAATTCAACTGCGCATATGTTGCATATCGCATACTGGAGCCTCCTTAACATACAGTCACCTTAAAGCACACTTTTTTAATTCAATTAAAAAACCCAAATATATCAGCTATATCACATTTGTTTGTGTGTATGTGTAAGGTTCATTTTTTTATATCCTGAGGATCATCCATGCTTTTACTTCTCATTTTAACATAATTGTATTTTTGTTGATTTCAGTCATTGTCTACGAAATCGTCATGGATATGTTTTACTTCAATCTTTTTCGCCACCGCCACCGTCGACACCGTCGTAGCCATCCCAATATGTACGTTATTCCTACTTTTGAAAAATATAATTTGACTTTTCGAATGAAATGCAGTTGGTAGCCTTAAATTCCATCTATATATTATCATTAATGGGTCGCTTAGCTACAGTTTCAAGGTCAATTAAGAGAAGAGGATCACCTTTTGCACGTTATCGTCAGTCTGTCAACACTTAGCATTTTCGAGTTCTTCAAAATGCTATCTAATATTGTTTAAAGGAAATACAGCTGTAACCTTCATAGGCCAAAGATAAAAAAGTTTAAAAAAAAAACAACAGAAGCGTTACCAAAACCTTAATCAGGACTCAAAATATATAACAGAACTATATTTTTAAACTGAATCGTTTGCTTAATCATCGAAGATAGGCTTACGCTAAACATATGATATAATATCTATATATTTATCCCCGTTATTTTTCTGTTTTTTTTTTTTTTTGCTGTATTATATCTATTGTTTACATCATTTTCTTTCCACAGATTTCGGGAGGCGTCAGAGTAAGTAGCTTTTTACAAGTGTAATACACTTGATTTTTATTCTTATCATCTATACTATTCAACTGCAAATTTTTGATATGGATACTTACTAAATAGTTTTATTAGAAATTTGACCAGCTTGATGATATGTATCTTGCCTGCGTAAGTGGCGGGCACACTGGTTGACTATGAATGCTTACAAATTGGCATGTCGTCTCCATCGCCGTGTGAAATCGGTAATGGATGTGCGAGAGACTTATGTCTCTATCTTATCGTCGCGACGTAACGCTCGGGCGTCCGCTCCTAGAAAGGTCATCCAATCTCCATATGTCTCTTAGACGCCCAACTGAAAGGATATCGGTGTTTTATGCACACCACATGGCTGGGGCCATTTGACGTTGCGAATGTCCCTGCATTAACAGAGCAATGGCCCCTTCCGCTATCGACATCAGTCAATCTCGACATTTTGCCCTAAAATCGTTTCGAAATGAAACTCTTTGTTGTTGATGTGTACTGTCCAAATATTCGATTCATAATAATTCAACTGTGCATATGGTGCAAGAGTGTCCCGGATTCTCAACTGAAAGCATTCAGTAGAAGCAGGATACGGAGGGCGGAATTCCAATTGAAGAACATTTTAACAGTCGTAAAGGTAGCTAAGTGTCAAATGTGAAGGTGCACTAAGGGAGTTGTTGACCCTATCTCCGATTTATTTCATTTTTATTAATGAGTTCAAGGCAATTCATAAAATGGTTCACTTTAAACCCTTGAACCAGGTGCGCTAACAGATGGTGTCCTTTTACTTCCTCTAATTGCTCTTTAATCGTTAGTTATATATATATGTTTCATCTAGATAATATACCAGTGTATCTATAATATTGTATTATACTAGTGTATCTACAGCATTTATAATATTGTATTTCATCGTGACAGCACTAAACCAGTATACATGTATCTATAATATTGTATTTTATCGAGACAATATATACTAGTGTATCTATAATATTGTATTTCATTGAGACAGTACTATACCAGTCTATCTATAATATTATATTTCATTGAAACAGTATTGTCTAATAGCTTTGTCCTTCGAATTCTAGTATATTTTGTTGATATGATGAAATAACAGACTTTGTTTTTATTTAATTAACCTTAAACAAACACTGAAGATTAAAGTATCTCTTAAGAATATAATTTTAATAATCATTATAAGCAATAATTTGAATTAACATTAACCAATACATTTATGCTTTATTTCATTTCACATATAGAATGGAGGGTTGTTATGTTTACAATGCAATGTCTAAGAACAATGTCCATCCAAACAACATTGTATGACTTTAGAATACCAGAAGTATTACCTTCCTTACCAATAATGTGATATTGGTTACACAGAACAGTAATCAGTGTTCATTTTGTGGTGGTTTCCAGATATTTTCCTTAATACTGCAAGATATCAATAATGTCTTCAAAATATAAAACACAAAAACACCATCACAATTATTATCCTATGACTTTAGATTTTCCATTATACTCTTATCCCCATCTTTCATCTTGACAATGTCACAAGCTGAATTTCCGGACTTTGGACAGGCAGACTATTTTGGAAATGACAAAATGTATTAAGCAAATGGTTGATTTGTTTACATGTGCTACTTAAACATTTATATTTCTATAAACATAGTCTGGTTGGCTTAATTAAGAACCAATAACTTACTTTTAAAAAATGTTAAACAAACTCTGAGCATATACCTGACACATTCTTGCAAGAACAGTTTGTATCATAAAAGTCAGCAGTTTAATTCAATGAAACTTTATAATATATATATCATATATATCAATCAGCTCACTCCTCTGGTTCGTTTTCTCCATCTACCGCGTCCATCAGAACAGGAACTGCAGTATCAACCAGATATTCTGTCCAGTTCCTAACAGTAGATATCTTCTCAAGATGTCTTGCATACCCAAGGTACCATAATACTGACGACAAATGGTACAAGCTCCGATTACCCCACTCGTGATCCAGCTCGGCACTTGCAATACCAAGACTTCACAATTACTTGGTTATACTTGACCCACACTAAATATTTCGACTCTGAATAAACACACGAATGATACCTGGAATACTTTCATCAACCATTAATGTATAGTGTCTATTCTCCAAGTGATCATGGGCATAACTGCGGGCCATCTTTAGCTGGTTAACACCCAACGTGATGTTACGTAGATCGTCCGCAGATAAGGAAGGAAAATATGTTGCTGTGTCATCCGCCTCAAGCCGTTTCCATGATGCAGTTCTTCTGTCGAGCTTTTCTTCAACACGTTGATGTAAACATACACAGACCACACACACTATTACACCAAATACAAATCACTAAAATCTCATAAATATCTTTACATCTCCTCTTCTATAAATGCATTCATCTGGATTCCTCAGAAGCCAGCTGTGAATGTCCCAATTCCATCCCGCAGGACAGTGTTCATGAAATATGCGTATACGTGAATAACGTTCACCACATCTGAAATAGTGAGTATGCTAGTTTCCCCTACTCAGGGTCTAACTGCAAGTAACACGCAGTCTAATCAGTAGACCTTATCTGTTGAGGAAATCCGTCCTGGACTATATACTGGGTTCCATTTACCATCGCTGTTTCATATATATGTAAATGGTCCTGTTATGACCAAATCTGCGTATATGTCGGTTGGTCTGTGTTGGTCCACCAGTAGGTCCCGGGTTATAAGCTGGTGTAAAATAAAAAGAAAGGCGTTCAAAAGTCTATGTCACTTTTTTATCCATTTCACTCATACGCTTCCATACATTCAAAATTTGAACAAACTGAGATTTCCATACCAAAACTAGCATAATTATATTACTGCAAGATACAAGATACAAGAACCTTTATTTTACGTCGAATATATGTAACAGGAACATAAGCTCCTAGGAGCTTGTATTTCGACAAACACATAGATAAATAACATAAAGTAAGAAACATCACAAAAAGCATATTAAATTCACATAAAAGCACTGTTGTACATAACATGCAACACTAAAAAGTAAAATGAAATGAAAACAAGTCAAAGCACATGCAAGTTGTCCATTAGCACTACAACTGTTAGACTAAAACATATATACAAACTATAATAGTAAAAGTTACATGCAGACATGAAACATAAGCACTGAAAGCTTAAGCTGATAAACAAGCTAAGGGTAAATGGCAACAAAGCCATACATAAAAATGGAGTGCATGGCATAAAATAAAATACTTAACCAAAACTATAAACCTAAAACTAAAAGATTAAAAAGAATAAATACAAAAAAAGAAAGAGGCATGTGGACACGTAAGGCAGGACACTACCTCACACACATAGAACATTGTTTTAAAATCAGTTGTATTATCATTTAAAACAACTCGTAAGGCTCTCTCTTGGATTCTTTCCATTTTGTTTGTTGCAGTCTGGCTACAAAAATGCCAAATAAGAGGACAGTAATCAAAATTTGATAAAATAAAAGATTTGAAAATTAACATTTTTACTGCCAGCTGCCGGGATGCTTTCCTGCATATATTAGAAATATGCTTTCTGAATTTCATAAGACTGTCAATTTCGACTCCAACCCAGACAGCAAGCGCACGTTGGACCAACGTTGGGCCAGTGATAGCAGTCACGTTGGGCCAGCCAATATCGGTAAATCACGTTGGGCCAACGTAATGTTGCTCATCGGCGCAACGTTGGTCCAACGTGTTGGTCCAACATTTGGCCAACGAAGTTACGTTGTTTTGACGTGTTGGCCCGACGTTGGTCCAATTTCAGCCCCAAAAAATTGATATTGGCCCAACGTTGGTCCAACATCGGAATATACAATTTATGTTGGTTCTACGTTGGTATTATTCGGAAACTAACATTGGACCAACGTTGGTTTAATGTCAGAAGTTTGACATTGTGTGTTGGCCTTCTGTTGACACACCAAGTTGATCCCATGATTGGTATGATAACAGATTGATATGCTAGCTTAATAGACAGCACTTAACCACTTAAAACGGATTATATCTCGATCTGTACTGTCATACTTTTAGCTTCAAGCGAATGACTACAATTGTATGCCCGAAACAGCAATAAGAATGAAAAGTATAAAAAAAAAATACATCATTTTATTTAATTTATTTTAGATGTTTCTTAATTGACTGTCATTGTTATTTAGTCACTGTCCTGGTTGGATGCCTCTTGGCCGCTGTGGTTTTTTCTTTTTCTCTCTCTTCTTTCTCCCTGCTTCTCTATCGCACGAATATCTAAACCAGTCTTTGATGACACAATGGATCTTCTGATGAGTAGCCCCTGAACATATTCGGTTCTATACACTGCTACTAAAAAGGAAAATGGAATAGCGTGTCTACAGTGCTTTATACAAATAAGTTTTATTTTATACATACATATGTACAATACACTTATTTTATAGTTCACATTACATTACAGACTTTTTATCATAGTGTTTAGGGGAGATATCAACAACCAGTTATATGCATTCTGATCACAAACAATAGTGAAGATTTATTGACTTTTATAAAGAGATTGGTTGATGGTAAGTTCACGTTTTCTGAATGAAACTTTAAAAAATAAGAAGCAGAAAAATACTTACATATTGAATTGCTGTAGATTAATTCCTAGGTCCTTTTGAATTATGGTCTTGAAACGTATCTGTGGTCAAACAGTTTTCTTCACAAAAACTGACCGAGCCCGATTAATCTGATGCCAGTGCCCATCCTGGAGTATCATATTCCACGTTGCTACGGTAACTGACCAGATTTTACTCGGGACTTAACTGACTTACTTCATAGGCATCTTATCAGCAAAATGTGCATGCATTTATGTACAGGTTCTAGTAAGGTTGATCTCATAATATTTGCCTTTCGCCATGCCGTTTTCTTGTGTGATATAGGTGATTAATACAGAAAAATGTTTTGATGAATTATTTATATTTTTACAATTATTACACATATTAATTTTATTAATGTTTTCCACTTTAAGCAATATTTTAATAAAGAAAACGTTGACTCCCATTCCTATATACTGACAGTTACATGTATGGTTTTCCAACTGTCTAAATGTATGGTGCAAATACATAAATTGTACTCCGATGTTGGCCCAACATTGTACCAACATTCAACTGCCAGCCAACCTCTGATTCGAAATTATTACTTAAGAACTAGGGTCGCCCAACATATGATAGCCGATGCCAACGTTGGCCGACCATGCCGACAGGTTTCCGACGTTGGGCCAACGTAAGTCTGCTATCTGGGAAGTAGTTTTACTGAATCGTCACAGTTAATCTCAGTTAATACTCAATATGGACACTAGATGTCGAAATGCAATTAATACACTACATATACAATATTTAATACACAAACTAATACCAGAAATAACTATTAATTGATCGTGCGGGTCCACGAAAGACAAATTATCAACATACATACGGATAGTGCATACACGCAAATAACAGAATAAACGATTATTAGAACTTTCAGACAAGTTCACATTATGCACACATTATTAGCATTCGATTACAACACGTTCGTAAAAAAACACCTAAAGTATGTCTAAATGAAATACACATCATAACAACTCATTTACGCTTGAGTGGACCGCACCAGTGTCAATGCTCGACCGGTCTCCATCGGGTTAATAAACACATCCACATGGATAATATAAGTAGAAATGAACAACTAGGGGTCAAACACTTACCACAGTCAACTGTCTGTGCTTTCCATGAACGTATGGCTTTGTATGGCTACATACTAAAGCCGCTATATCTTGGTGCGTTATCTGACCACCATAGCGTCAATGTTTCCTCTCCGGTCACTCTCGTGTATTTCCGTAAATGCTTATTTGTGACGTCGGAATTATACGTAGCACTCCACCGAATATCCGTGTAAAGATATATCATTTAAAAACCATAACAAAATACGTAACAACGTACTTACGAATTCCGTCAATATACAGTTGTGGGATCGCACAACGTTACACGATGTGCGGTGGGCGCACGATGGGCGAACGATGTATGCACGATGTGCGAACGATGCGATCTTGGGCGATTATTTCTTACGCACATGTGGGCGCACTATAGACTAACATTGTGCGATGACAATCGTGGTTGATGTAAATTTAGAAATGGTTTAACAATATATACGGTTTCGCGCTATTTGTTTTAAGCATATTTCTATATTTTAACTATTTACATTAGCTGATAGTTCTATCTATATATTTCTAAAAAATAATAATAGTCTTTCTGTAGTTTTAGAAACAAACCAAATAGACACATGTATGTAAACTTTCAACTCATATTGACAAGTTCTCATTCAAGTAAATATTGCCAGTTTTACCAAGTTATAAACTGTACCTGTACATGGCCAATATATGTAGATATATCTCTGGCCCGGGGCACTTACAACACTCGCCTAGGTGTGAAAACACAGGTAAAGTGTTGGGGAGGGGAGGGTTTTTCAAATAACTGATTATAATTCAAGAGTCCAGTTTGTTTTCATAACGGTCGCTCGGTAATGGCCGTCGTAGCGTATCGCCGCACACGGGACAGGTAAAACTCCGGCATGTTATTTACATATTCTGATACCTGGTAGCTTAACCCGCACTTGGCTGTCTTATGGTCACTGTAATACTGTTTACTGTATATTGTTAAATTGACATAATCCCAATAAATATGGTGCGAGTTTTTAAATAGTTTTTGGACAAGAGGGTTCCAGATGTTTTTCATTCCGTAATATATATCGACCAATTGTACCAAATCGTGCGTGTGTGCGATTTAATCGCACACATAAACGCACGATCTTTAGATCGCCCAGTTGGGCGCACCATGGGCGAACGATGTGTGCACGATGTATGCACGATACACGCACGCAGTTTTTGGTGCGTTGTGCGATACCACAACTGTATATGCGACCGTCACATTGTACAACATGGTGTGATTGTACGATTGCCTGATATTGTATGCTCCATGCTATACTGTACAGCATGTTGTGATCGTAGGATTCCTTATGTTGTAGGCCCCTCGCTGTATTGTACAACTTTTTGGTATTGTAAGATTCCTTAGGTTGTAGGCTCCTCGCTGTATTGTACAACATTTGGGATTGTTAGATGCCTTATGTGCATTCTCCAAGCTGTAATGTACAACATGTTGTGATTGTAAGATTGTCTGATGTTGAATGACCCAGTTCCTTCAGTCGCTTAAACGCAAAGTTGACAAAGTTGCGGTAGTAACCCGCGATGCTTAAGAATGATCTGACTTGCGTCTTGGTATTTGGACGTTCAGCGTCCTTGACCTTTTCTAATTTGTCCTTTTCCATGGTAACGTTCCCTATCCCACGGTGTGTCCAATGAATCCTATTGATTTGAATCCAATCATGCACTTCGATGGTCGAACGGTTAATCATGCCTCCCTTATCCTAGTAAATAAGTCGCTGGGAGTATCATGTGTTTGTTCCGTGGTTGTGTATGTCACAGAATGTCATCGACATACTGATCGATGTTTCGACATCCATCCAGCATTTATGCATCATGGAGTTAAATTTTGCACCAGAGTTCACTAATCCGAAAGGTAGTTAACGAAAATGGTAACATCCCTTATCAGTCACGAGCGCTGTCACATGGCGGGAAGTTTCTTCGACAGGAATCGGCCAGTAACCCTTTGTAAGATCCAATTTTGAAAAGAGGATATCTTTAAAAAGACCCGTCAAAATGTTTTCTGTCACCTATGGGCTCTGGATCAAATCTTGTGATCGCGTTCAGGCGACGATAATCAACACAAATCTTGTTTGTGTTGTCTTTCTTTTTTACTATGACAACTCGTGCACAGTAAGGAGAAGTTGAAGTTTTCAATAATCCCCATGTCTATCATCTTCTTTACTTCTTTGCGGACCTCCTCCTTTTTTGCGTAAGGAATTGGATACGGTTTAACGCGAATGGGGGAGTCAGTGGTCGTTTCTATACGATATTCTTGCAATTGAGTTGTACCCGGCGTATCCGTAAATATATCTTGGAACTCCCTAAGTAAATTGTAAACTTGGTTCCGCTGACCCTTTGCCATTTCCTCACTTACAACTACGTCCTTGCATGTCTCAACTCCAGATAATTTCCGAGCTCAAGTGGATGTTTGTCATCTACTGCTATAACATCCTCCGAGTCGTCTGCTTCTATGACTGCTATCCCAGCAATCATTTGTGGACCTTCATCTCCTCGTTCCATAGCTGTAATTACATCCTGTTCTCTCTCATGATACAGCTTTAACATGTTAATATGGTAGACCTTTACTTTCCCACCAACATTCACTTTGTAGTCAATCGTGTTGACCACCTCTACTACATCGTACGGGCCCTTCCATTGTAGAAGTAACTTGTTATGGTCAGTTGGTAACAAGACAAGTTCCTTCTCTCCGACCTCTAAATATCTATTTCTCGAATCCTTAAGCTCTCTCTCGCAATTTTGCATGTTTCTTCAAGTTTGTTCCTCAGGTCAAGCACGTTTTGGTAAATTGTTTTTACCAAGTTTCCATCCAACTCCTTCGTCCAAATTTCTTTCAATGTAATATAGTAATTCGAAAGGCGCAGATCCAGTGCTGCCCTGTGACACTTCTCTATAAGCTAAGAGTTCAGCTGACAAGTACCTGTCCCAGTCCTCGGGAGTACTACTGCTTCGGGGTAACTTGTAGCGTAATCGACTACAGTCAGTATGTGTCGATTTTTGTCCTCCGAGATAGGATAAATGGGTCACGTAAGGTCCGAAGAGGCATCTCCCTAAGTGGTACCTTAGTTATCATCCCTCTAGGTATGGTCCTTTGGCAAATATCACATGATTGGCAATATCATATGACGTCTCCTGTAATTTCTGGCCAATGAAGACTTAATGAGATCAGCTGTAAGACTTGCATCATCTATGTTTCCAATAACAAGGTCATAAATAGGGTTTCTTATACACATAGCCTCAATCTCTCCTGTGAAGTATGTGGTATCCACTATAATGTTAGCAATCTTGAACTGCCGCACCGTTCCATCTATCAACATACATGGGAATTCCTTTGAGGTAAGCTGGTCAGGTGGACTAAGTCTTCTCTCACTGCAGCAGTACTGCACCCAGTATCCCTCAAAACTTGAACCTCATGTTCTCCCAAGTATCCCCTCTGAACGGGCATACCGCTGTCATCGACAGGATGTATACGTCCCAGCGTCTTCTTAGCCTTCTGTTCTTCTTTATCTGTCCTTTCATCCCAATTCTCACTTACCTCTTTAATTGCATTCTCAATATCCATCTTATCCTTCACATGCTTCCGCTTCACCGTTTTACATGGCGTCGCCTTCTTACCATCATTACTGTAACGCTTCTGTTTCCCATTTTCCCCTGTACTGATCTTTCCATCTGATAAATGATCTCTTGCAATGTGGTCTTCCCCGATACAAATGAAGCAGCGTCTGGTTGACTTTACACTACACTTCTTACTGTCATCTTTTGGTTTCTGGTTATCATGGTAATGAATCTTGACGTGCATTTGTCTAGCCTTGTCAAGAGGGGTTTTGATATTTATTTGTATTACCTCTACCATGGGCTTCTATATTCTGTTCAGCAAAGCGCGTCATTTCCTTTACATTATTTCAAGTCTCTCCCTCAGAAACACATCCATCTCTGCCGAAGATGTCTGAATTAACTGTTCTGTAACTAGTACATCCTTCAATCCTTCATAACTCTCCTCAACCTCTGCTATGTCTGTTCCCCTCTCCCAGTATATGTTGAGTCGGGCTATCAACTGGAAAGCTGTCTCTCTTTTCTCTGGTTAACTATCTCTAAACTTCAGCCGAAATCCCTCCTTTGTGAGTTCATAACGCCTCAATAATGCCTTCTTTAATTCTCCATAGTTATCTCTAAGTAGGGGTGCTCGAGTATACCTTCTAATGTGCCCGAGGTTCACTTGACTTCATCAGCCCATGAAAACAACAAAATAGACATCCAATCCTCAATTGGGGTATCTAATCAAGATAAGTAATAAAAAAATCTTTAAATACACCTTTAGATATATCGATGATTTTATGGTTATAAGTAATAAGAAGTTTGATGACCAAAACGATGGAATATACCACTCTGAACATGAAATCATAGAAACAACATATTCTTTTACATGAGCTAGATACTAAGTTATACGATAGTCGCTGCGGTTTAAATTTTCTTATCATGAACGTTCCCTTTCTTAATAGTAACACTCCATTTTTCTCCAACCTTTGGTGTTTTCATGTCGCAGTTGATTTTTTGATCTCAGGCATGCTCGTAATATCGATACTTATCACATAACTGACCCGTTCAGTCATGGTATAGGGCCATGTCATAAATATGGTATTACACACGTGTAATAACACTATTGTGACGTGAAAACGAATGACTTCTTTATGATTGTCACATGATTACCTCGGTAGTAAAAATTGCCTTTCTGATAAAGAATGAATATGAGGGTTTTTTTCTCATCAACATAAGTTATATGATAAAAGAATCTTAAATCAAACTAGTAATATTTAACTTGTTGAATAATTTAATATGCCACGCGCCTTAAGGCACGTGACATGTTAAATTATTCGGCTGTGGACAAGCACACTATTAAGTATACTCAAAAACGTTCATATTCATATCACACAAAGATACCGAATATTTCTCAATGAGACAAAAGAGGGCAACCATAAAACTTGCCCGTAGTTCTGATTAACCTGCATTTCTTGAATACCTGTGTTGTTCGTTTGTTTGTCAGCAGTCGACAACGTAAAAAATAAGTGTCTGTTGCTGAAAGAACTATTTATACATGAATTTCTAAAAGAATACCTATTCAGCGGCCATTTTAAAAATGCATATTTCTGTGTATTTTTTTGCACTTCACCAAAGGCCAAATTCCCACCTTTTGTTGCATGATTGATCTCTTAAAGATATCAGTGTTTCGCCATTTTTGATAACAGCAGGCTCATAGTTGATGTACAACTTTATAATGTTCAATATTATAGAAATATTATGCAATGAAGTGGAAAAAATTGTAATTTATTTTTGTAATATATTAAGTTAAACTGGAGCACTTGTTATTTTTGAACTCAAAATTGTGAAAATAACACAAATAGTAAAGGGGCAACAGGTGAAGCAGGCTGACCACCCTTTTTATAACGGTTTTAGACGGTAAGCCATTTTTGTTTTATCCTCTAAGTATTAAAGTTTTACTGTAGAACGTTTTTTATTCAGCGTTAAATCTGCAAAATGTGTTGATAAAATAAGGATTGATCACCGAGTTCAAACAGTTAGATAAATTGTACCTCCATAACTTAAAATCAAATTACTATTTTGTCATTTCTGCAAAGATTAATATATTGTGGATTACACATTTGGAATGACGATGTCCTACAATTGGTCAAAAATACAAAGTTCACCTAAAATCACTTTAAATCAAATGGCTTATTGGCACAGAAACGAGCACACTGATATAAAGAGGCTATTCAATGGTTTCCCGTTAAATATCAAAACTATTTCACGAGTATGGCAGATTTTTTTTATATTTTCACGAGTGCTACGCACTCGTGAAAATATATTTAAAATCTGTCATACGAGTGAAATATATTTGATATTTATTGGGAAACCATTGAATTTTCTTTTTATTTCATTTCGAAATTACCAAAAGTCTAATTTCATTTCAAAAAATTGCAGTTACAACTGATGGGGACGGAGTGCCTAATGGTCAATTAGAATATTATACACCACATGATGAAGTTATACTTTTGGTTCATAATATAGTAAAAGTACAAAAACTAATTAATAAAATCCATTAGATATCTATTAATTTCCAAAATACTATAAAGTTTTTTAATTTTCTTACTTTATATGATTTGTTCCAGAAAAACGAGAAAAAATAGTACACAAATTGTGCGTATGATATCGGACCGAAACTTATATCATCACTAGTGATGATATAAGCAGTGATAATATAAGTTTTATCAAGCTGATATTTTCTGATATTTCGCAGGTAAAAATGTAATAAATCATTATCTCTGCATTTTCTGTCATGCCATGAACTCCCTTATCCAAAAATATATATGAGAAACAAGTTTGATTTTGACTTCTCAGAAGAATACATCCTTGACACCTTTATCGTAACCTTTATATGAACTATAATATCTTCTTATTTTTCTTTATTCAACGTTCTATCTTTGTCTTTAATCCTTCATTGAACTTCCCAATCAAATTCCTTGTATTATGATTTCCATTCCTTTTAGCGATGTGCATATACAGAACAGTTGTTGATGTTCAGTCCGGGCTTGTAACCAATTTTTACATCTACCGATAGGTGTAATATAACTGTCGAAGCACGGGGTGTTGGCAGTTTCTTTTTCGTCATGTTGAAACCAATCAAGGTCCATGGTTTGATTCATCGTGTTCATATGTTTGCAGTGCCGAACTTAATTTTCATTTTTCCATCTTCACGATCAAAGCTTTAAACATAATGTCGATGTCCTATTGAGTGAATCATGTCATATAGCTATCTTATAATTTACAGAAATCTGTCTCAGCTAAAATGATGATTTGAACGAGCTTTGTTGCAACCCTTATTGTAATAAATTGCTTAATGTAATAATTTATTACATTAAGGTTAACCTTATTGTAATAAATTAAAAATTATTACATTAAGCGACGCTTATTGTAATAAACATGAGAAAATTATTACATTAAGCGACGCTTATTGTAATAAACATGAAATTTATTACAATAAGGTTAACCTTAATGTAATAATTATTACAATAAGGGTTGCAACCATACTTGCGCACAATTTGTCATGGTGCTTTATGTAATAACATCGATATCATTCTATGAATGCATATATAACTTCATCTTATCTATTGCATAATTTTTGTCGAATCAACCATCACAGTAGTTTTGACATCTAACTCGTTCATTGGTGTGCCCGTCAACATTTGGTTTGTCTGTCAATATTTTGTATGGTCTGTCAACATTTGGTTTGTCCGACAACATTTTGTTTGTCTGTCAACATTTGTTTTGTCTGTCAACATTTGGTTTGTTTGTCAACATTTGGTTTGTCCGACAACATTTGGTTTGTCTTTCAATATTTGGTTTGTTTGTCAACATTTGGTTCGTTTGTCAACATTTGGTTTGTTCTGTCAACATGTGGTTTGTCCGTCAACATTTGTTTTGTCTGTCAGCATATGGTATGTCCGTCAATATTTAGTTTGTCAACAATTTTTTTGTACGTCAACGTTTGGTTTGTCCCTGACTTTCGCAGTGAACTATCATATCAGCAAATTTCACCCAAATTCTGAATGCTTTTCAGATTATTTCAACGTGTTTTTACACAGTTTTGACCCTTGCACTTCGTAAACTTAAACAAATATAAACTTGAACAGAGATAAGGATGTCATATTCTTTCATGATTTAATTTCAAAAGATATATACTTCAAATTTGGTGTATAATTTCTTTTCATCTTGATATGAATTTTCGTATATAGATTATCATCTATTATCTACATATGCACTTGAAGATTTCTCTCAGTAAGTGTTTTCATTCATATCTTTTTTCTAATTGTCAGGCTCCCATACACATACAATACCAACCCAACCACCTATCGATAATTTATTTCTCTGTATACAACAATCTATACCCAATAAAATCTTGCATCCTCAATATTGCTTTCCTTTCTCTCTTCATTAATTTCAAGTAGAAATATTAATCCCTGCATCTCTATTTCATGTTAGTACTTATAATGTATTTACTTCTTCATTTCACTTTGCTGTCTGTACTGATGCCAAAGGTGTGACTTCCGAAATATATGCTCACATTGGTTTCGTATCTACAGTATCTTGTCAACAAGTCCTAATATGTCGGCCAGGATAGCACATGGGCGACTCTGGCACCTTTTCACAGTAGTGATTTTGCCGTTATTACACCTTTTTATCACAAAATAACACAATATAAAAGTTGTCATAGCGACTTTTGAACGAGTAATAGCACCCTTAAAAGTTGTTATTGTTGATTTTAAAATAAAAAAAATGTAAAAAGAAATATACAGTCTCTTGTTTTTTATTAATAGTTTTTTTTTACAGTATTTCACTTTGATCTATATATATATGTGTGTAATGTATATTTGTTACCCCAAGTCACATGTGTCTGTGCGAGAATTAAGAGACATTATTCTTATGTTCTCGCTGCGAGCTTGCGAGATAATGAGAATCAAGAAACCTTAGTTCGCGTAATCTCAACGCGATATTACAAGATACAAGGTGACATCAATCAGCCATCATTTTTCAGTTGTCAATAATCATTGTTCACCGTAGATACTAAAATGTTAATACATTTAGTACCAAACACTTGTACGACCTTTGTAAGAAAGTGCTGTCAGTGCCTTATTCTTGTCAGTAATATGCACAGGGACCTGATAATGTGTTACAGCTACTGTAGTTTTGGGCCAAAACTTAGGTGTTTTGAAGTAAGTTTACATTTATATGGGATTAAGATCAATTTTAGATAAAAAATACCTATTCAATACTCAATAGCATTTTCGACCATTGAAGAGGTTATAAACAGTTTTAGGTCGATAATAAGCTGTAATAAATTATCAGGTCCCTGTGCTTCATGCAAATGTGTGGAAACAAAATGTAATTATTAGCGCATTTTATATGCTTTCACTGATCAAGAGATTATTATTATTATTTTGAATATCACAGAGCTAGTGTTTATTGTTTGTCTTGCATAAATATGAAATCATAGCTGGAAGTGAAGCGAACACCGTTAATCATGGCAAAAATCGTGAATAAAGTGACGTCATTACAATTTCCCGCGCATGTTAACCCCAAGCTTGGAGGAGAAGAATGTCGGCTGATGACAACGAAACAAAAGAAGGTAATTTATTATTTAAGTGAAAAAGGAACAAATGACTCCAGAAAACTTTATTTTAAGATAAGAACTCATTAATACTTCGTTTTTGCTTTGACCTTCGTAAGATAATAGCGGAACTGTGTGTTAAGATAATTTTATTAGGGGTACTCTCCAGTGCAATGTCCGACACCATCATATGTAAACAGTATATTCAGAAAACTGGAACAGAAATGTTTAAGTACGAAATCTGTTATCCACTGACGTTAACTGAGACTGAGATTATATGGAAAAATGGCAAAAGAGATTTCTTTTTTCATTATATGTTATTTCTATGTTGTTGCGTTCACGTTTGTACGATATTCTCAAAACATGAAAGATCAAATATTAATTGTTTTACATTACCTTCACGTGTGTTATCCTGTACCTATGTACTATTTCAACCAATTGAGTTTATGGGATAAAACTAACGAGAAACATTACAAAATCAAATTCAGTGTCCATGTTCACAATATCTAAATGTGAGGTTATGTGACAAACGTTTAACATGCAGCGAGTACATGAGAGTTCTCAATACGCGTTTTCTAGCGGTAGGACGCTGGGCACGCAAATCAAAGGGTTGCGAGTTCGAGTTACGACACTTGTGTTGTATCCTTGAGCAAGATACTTTACTCCGCTTGTTCCAGTCTACTCAGCTGTAAATGATTGCATGGTTGGGTAGTGCTAGATACATTTTGTATTGTAGAAAGCTAGCCGTGAGCGCCGAAATGGCAGCACTTGTTGTATGCTCCCCAGGGAGTTGAGAATGGTATTGATTGGTTGCCTTTAAGGTCGGTATGTAAGCTATAAGAACCTCGAATTATTATTATCATAACACGTGTCAGTACGTGAGCTATTTATAGATGCGCTCGTGCATGAATGACACGCAGAGTAGACACACAGGAAGCCTTGTATGTCATCACACCTGCTATTGGCCAAGTTCGAGCATCAACTTCAGTGGTTGTAGTCTAACTATGGTACGATCGAACTCACTTTAGTTATGTGCTTTGCGCATGTGTATACAAGCAAGAGTTAGACATTGCGCATGTTTAGGAACTACAGTACAGACTACACCGATTTATTTTAGTCGGACTAGAACAAGTAACATCCATCTGCGCATACGTGATCATTTAAAAGCAAGGCAGTGGTTGGTTGGCGTTTACACGCATGTGTTAACACATTAACTGTAACAGCCCGACTATAGTAATTAGTCGACGCTCGAACTCGGCCCTTTACAACCGGCTTTGAGGTCAAGCTGTGAATGTGAACTCTTTCGGGGTTTTGCTAAAAATGAATTTGGATTTCACAGGCTGTTCTCGTACTAAAGCCACGCCCAGATCACGTTGTGACAGTCAATGCGCAGCGAAAGCCTGATCACATTATGTATAAAGCAAAGATCTAGACTTTGTTCCGTTTCTTATTAAGTTACCCAAACGAAGAAAGTATTATAGCGATACTAATGTAACTTAACAAAGATATGAATTGGCAACGCCAGATATCCCCCAAACGAAGTCGGGAACTTATTGGTTTTAATTCGGTACAAAAATTCTTCTCTTTTTTTTTTATCATCCCTTGCAGAATAAACATCTGAATCATATTTTTTACACAGTTGAGATCTCCAACCAAAACTATATATAAAGGAAACAGAGGAAAACGCTTTATAATCCGTACTAGTCGTTAAGTACTGAATGGATTTAAACCACATTTGATAAGAAACATCCTTGGGAGATCAGATTTTGTATGATTTTGTATAAGTGGGGACTCACACACCCTGGGGCAGGAAGGGCGGGCCCCAATTTTGATCCCCACCCTATAACAATATACATTATTGCTTGGTATACAGATACGAACACAATCATATCATGATTGGTCCTAGGGTGAGCCCGCCCTTGTGGAATCAATTTCTGATTCATAACTTTTAAACGGTTAATATTCCCACCCCAAAACTATATAAGCACAATTATTATTTTATCCAAGGGTCCATTACACCCTTGCAGTTGAACGTTTTAGTCATAACCTTTAAACAGATGCGTCCCCACCCCTAAAATATGTATACAATTGCTGTGTATACAAAGACGAAAACAATCATGATATAGATTTGATCCCAGGATCTGTCACGCCCTTGTACGCTTTCTGACCTAAAACTATACAATTGCTGGACATAAAGAGACGAACATAATAATAAAATTAGCATTTGATGTCAGTGTCTGGCCTCAGCCCTAGGGACCCAGTTTCTCAGATTAACTTGAAAAAAAAACAGTTAAGGAACTCGCCTATCAACCAAACTTTAATTTAAACAGATATGCCTGAAGGATTGGTGTTTAAGTCTGTCCCTGTCCATGGGATATCTTTGGGGAATATTTTCCCATGGTACCATAGATACAAGTGCATCTGGGTGAGGGATCTAGGCCCTCTGGGCCTCTTGTTTGATTTATGATGCGTTTGAAAATATCAAACTCTCATACAAAATAGCAAAACTGACGTAGATATCACACAAATAAGATCCATTTAGAAATTACTATTGACCCCAGAATCTGCCACGCCCTTGTAGGCTTAAGTTTTCTGACCTAAAACTATACAATTGCTGGGCATATCAAAAGTCAAGCTGTAATATCCGTAAATACTTAGCCTAAATAGTAGAGATGCTTCGTTCAGTGTACAAGCAGATCAGGTATCGTCTTTATTCAAATATCGTGATAATGTTGTGAACGTTGTGAACGTTTCAGATATAGAGGTTACACAACGAGTGGTTGTTGGATATGGCATTTATTTTCACTCGAGTTAGTTAATTTTCAACGACACCTGCTTTAGCGAAAATTAACTACTGAGAGTGAAATAAATACCATATCTAACAACCACGAGTCGTGTGACCTGTTTCTTATGGCAAGCCGTTTGGGTTTTTACCTATTAAATACAGATATCTGTATTTAAAATAAAGATCTCATTATTAATATAAAAATTAAACATATCTTTAATTCAAATAGAGATATCTTTAATTTAAATAGAGATATCTTTAATTGAATTAGATATATCTGTATTTGAATTAGAGATATCTGTATTTAAAATACAGATATCTCTAATTAAACACGAAATAGAGATATCTCTAATACAAATACAGATATCACTAATTTAATGAAAGATATCTGTATTTCAATTAGAGATATCTGCATTTCATTGTAAATAAAGATAACTGTATTTCAAACTAAGATATCTCTAATTCAATTAAAGATATCTCTATTTCAAATACAGATATCTCTAATTGTTTTAGAAATACATATATATCTATTTTAAATACAGATATATCTATTTGAATTAAAAATATCTGTATTTGTCATGAAATAGAGATATCTGTATTTAACCATCAAATAGGAAAAATGACTGTTCCCTTGACTCTTTTAAGCATGACGGAAGTAAAGCAGTATTGACGCAAAATGGCATATATGGGATCCGGATAGTCCGATTTAATTACAAGCGTTTCGTTAACACTGATCAGGATTAGGGAGTAATCACTATTTTCTTTGTGTTTCAATATTGATCTTCGCACTGAGCAAACACGTGTAAATACAGATATCTGTAATTCAAATAGAGATATCTGTATTTGAAAAAGAGATATCTGTATTGCAAAGTAATTGCAGATATCTCTAATTCAATTAAAGATATCTCTATTTTAAATAAAGATATCTGTATTTGAATTAGAAATATCTGTATTTGAATTAGATATATCTTTATTTCAAATGAAGATATCTCTATTTAAATAAAATTAAAGATATCTCTAATTAAAATAAAGATATCTTTAATTCAAATAGAGATATCTGTATTTTAAATAAAGATATCTTTAATTGGACAACAATTAAAGATATCTGTAATTCAAATAGAGATATCTGTATTTGAAATAGAGATATCAGTTATATAAAAGAAGATATCTTTATTTTCAGGAGAAATAGAGATATATGTATTTAACTTAGATATTTCTTTATTTAAATAGAGATCTCTTTATTTAAATTACAGATATGTCTAATTAAATAGAGATATCTTCATTTTAAATAGAGATATCTTTAATCTTCATTTCAATAGGTAAAAACCCAAATGGCTTGCCATAGTTTCTACCACAATTTCAGCCGGAAACAGCAGTATTTCATTGAATTGAATACAAATGAACAGCGGTCATTACGGGTGTAAACATTTCAGATCTTATTTTTCCGCAAAATGATAACGTCGTCAAACATTACGTTGTTCTGATCGAAGTTCACCATGTGAGCAAATCAAAATACGTTTAGAGTTTATTCTACGTTATTTGATACCCTGAGAGCTGAATAACACCTACCTATTGTTGTAGAAATATATTTATCACACAGTCAGCAGGTTTATACAATGGTCTGTGAGTGGAATAACACAGCTTACTTTAAATTGATATATTGTACACTTTATGATTTGCTAAGTGATTCCTGATAAAAAAACATATTAACCGATAAAGGCAGGTTAACCGGGTGTTTCTAAAATTAGAATTATGACGTAATTTTAAGAGCTCCGAAGACCTTGACACTGCTTGACACAATAACAGTAATGGCAAACGGCAGGCTCGCCGTTCTTACAAATAACCCAAAAGATGTTATTCCCGATGGCGTCAAGTCGTACAATACCAAACGGAAAACATCAACAGCTGTTTAAGTGTTCAGGGAGTATTTGACATAGTATTTTTATAATATTGTTTGAGAATTTGATTAAACGTCTTTGAAACAAAATCACCAACTGGCGAAAAGACCTATTGTCTCTGTTATGTTTATTTTTATTTACTTTTTTTTGCCTTTATTTTGCGGAAACAACTGCGCCAAAATGGTGAACTTTATGCCAATGCACTTTTAGTATGTTGTAGGACATTAAAGGCCCAATATGCGTAACTTTCGGCAAAACTTGATGCGAAAATCAAGCCCAATAGCTTATTATTTTTTGAGATTTAGTTACGATTAACTGATATCAGCAATGTTTAAAATGACTTCTTACGCGGTAACCGGTACGGCAGCAGTTGAAACTCGGTATTTGTAAACACGCGATTATTTTGACTGTCTTTTAACTTCGACTTGTTATTGAAGTGGGCCCCACCTGAATTATTTTCAATTGCTTCGTTTTAGACTAATTTTTGCATGGTTGTCAACTGGAGTTTTTTCAGAATTTTTCAGATAGACGAAAAAAATCTTGAAGTTACGTATATTGGGCCTTTAATTGAAGGGGTGACAGAAACTTTTTCAAGTTGGTAAAACAAATCAAAATGGCCACAATGACGTCATTTAAAAAAAACCCAGCCATATCTCGAAAATTATTGATTGTACATAGTTAGTGTAATCATTTTATTTGTTGATAAGGGCCATATCTTCCATTCTACTGTATGTTACTACAAAATATCTCAAATGAAAAAGCCCGCTGTTGGGTGAACAATTCAAAAAATGAAAACAATTGTTTGTTTTTTTTAGTTTTCATTTTTTCTTCCTTTGTAATTTTTCTTTAAAACATCTTTGATAGGACGATAGACAATGTCATCCCGAGAAAAGAGATGTCTGCATTTTTGCAGGTAATCCCTATAGTTAAGGTACGCTATTCTTAAAAGTTCCTTTGATCTTTCTGGCAAAAAACCGTTTCACATTTTAAACTTCTTTTCGAATTCCAATCCAATATGGTCGTCATGACGTCTTACCTCAAAATATATTAATGGCTATAACTCAAAGACCGTTAAACTTACACCTTCAAAGGTATATTATTGTAGAATACATCTGCGGAGAAATTTCGTCATCTACAATTTTATACTAAATATCAATTAAAAAAGCTCATAAGAGGTTAAAGTTAATCTATTTTTCGACATTTTTCATGTTGTATTATTTAAAAAAACAACTCTTTTACAGATCAAAGCAACAAGTCATTCCAATAATATTGATACTTTCGGTTTTCAGTAACACTTCTCGTTAAGGAAGTACGCAATTTTGAAAATTCCCTTTATATTTTATATTGGTCGACATTTTGATAATGTTTCATAAAAAAATTTTCTAGATGTAAACTAAAAGCTTCAATTTTGATAACCTAAAATGGAAGAGTATCTCGAAGCGGCCGCTATCATCTGATGATAGTCATTAGTTCATCATAAAAAAATGGCCGCCAAGACGCCATTTCCGGTTTTATGTCTAAATGCCATATCTCATTAACAGCTAAATGTAAATAAATGATTTTTGGATATGATATCTGGACTATGAATTAAATCAATTTGTCAGGAAGTTTTTTTTTCTTAAATGTCAACTTCCAGTTTTCTGTAGGGGTTAAATTTGAAAAGAGCTGCTTTTGGTAACAGACTTTGAAAAGATGCTATAATTATTGGATGTCAATGGTAGAAAGGGAGTTATTCGTAAATTATGTAAGAGTTACCTCCCTTTTACCAAATACCAAAATGGCCATGGACGTGAAAAGCCCGTCAAATCGTTAACCAACAATTTCTAGTTGCCTTAATTATTATTATAGTAGGAAACTTTTTTTTTCAATCTTAATACTGAGTTCGAACGCCCTTGATATTTTAGGTCACCTGAGACAAAGTATGAAGTGACTTTTTCTAATCGTCTTTTGTCCGTCATCGTGGCTTGAAAATACAAAGACTCTGGCCCATCCCCGGGACAGTGGGAGGGGGCTGAAAAAGGTCAAATAGGCTATATTTTCAACAATCTTCTTCTTTAAAGACACAGAAATGCAGTTTTTTTTAAACTAGATATCAGCAAACGAAAGAATCAGCTTGATTTGCTCTGAATTCCAGGATCTCGATAATATATTATGATCACTGAAAAATTAAATTAATTGACCTTTTCATCAACTGCATATCGTATGTTAGAAAACTGCTTTAAACTTTTTAAACTTATTTTTTTATATTTTATATTTGCTATAAATGATTGAGATTACTGGAATATGTACTACAGAGGACAGTCGTTTCACCAGTGTTCAAAGTCACACATGTGTCATAATCCGATCTCGGTTTATTTGGATAGAGTGCACGGTCTTCATGAAAAAATAAGAAAAACATCTTTCCTTGATTTCATTAAGAATTAAAAGAAGAAAAGTACAAAGTTTCAAACAGACCAAAAATTTTAAAAGCCATTTTAAAATTCATGAAGGGACTTGTTTGATGCAAACCGGGATTGGCAAATCAACAAACTTGTGAAATGTGTTGGAATAATGCTTTCTTTTGGGGGCATCATAATCTTAATAGTAACAAGTACAAGTACTAATTATAATGGGGAATCATTACAGAAGTCCCCTTAACCCTCGCAGTTCGGTTTGCAGTACTAAAATACATGTGTAACCAAAGCTAATGAAAATCGGACGATATCTGAAATTCGACCAATCATAGACAAGGAAATGGCGGCAATCATTTTGAAACATAAAACCGAGTTTGCGGTTGTGTTTAAAGAGTCATAGTACACCTAGTTTCACCAAAATTGAATAATATTTAAATTTCAACCAATCAGAAGCCTTCCTTTCGGCAACCATTTATGTTTTGTCTAATGTTGACTTTGTTTTTGATGCATTTTATAGCGTACCATATAAATGAACTTCCCATGTTTTATGTAAAGGCCCAATATACGTTACTTCAGGAAAGTTTTCGTGATTCTGTAAAATTCTGGAAAAAAATCCAGCTGATAACCATGCAAAAATAAGCCTAACACGAAGTAAACCTGAGCGGTAACTAAAAAGAAATTCTTGAGAGAAAAATCCAAAAAATGAAAATAATTCAGGTGGGGCCCACTTCAACAACAAGCCGAAGTTAGATGACAGTTCAAAATGGACGCGTGTTTACAAATACCGAGTTTCAACTGCTGCTGTACCGGTAACCGCGTAAGAATTTATTTTGAATATTGCTGATACATGTATCAGTTAATCTTAACTAAATCCATAAATATAATAAGTTATTAGGCTTGATATTCTCTCCCATCCTCGATATCCAGGGGTTACGATCACCTATGTAATCTACACCCCTGGAATATATCATGGCAAAATTGAAAGCTCCCGGGTCTGCCACCTAGCGGTCGGTGTGCGTTGTGTCCCTTTGAATCACGTAATCACCGACCAATCAAAATTGCGTGTAACAGAACGGCTTCTGCAATGAATGCAAACAAGGAAGAACATCTCATTCGGTTGATCTATGAAAAATTCAAGCTTGATCAAATTAGACAGCATCAGGAAACGGCGATCGACGCACTGAGTCCTTGCCGTAAATGTGTCGTTGAAGATTGTTCTTCTCTGTTTTACTGGTAAAGATCCATGACACAGTCGACACTGTGCCATGTTTGTTTACATTTTTTTCTGTCAAATAAGAAGAGCGTGTGATCAAATGTAAGGTGCGCTCTGATTGGACGCAGCCAGACCTAGCTGCATCCAATGAAAATTCTCGTCGCGGGATTTACGAAA
Organism: Mimachlamys varia; assembly: GCA_947623455.1. Lineage (NCBI taxonomy): Eukaryota > Metazoa > Mollusca > Bivalvia > Pectinida > Pectinidae > Mimachlamys > Mimachlamys varia. Next base: position 27,810,830 of record OX392544.1, read on the forward strand.
TGTGGTCTATATATGCCAAGGGTGAAGATGAGTGTGCGGATCGTAACCCTTGGCTAGCGAAGATGATTCTCTCCAGGTTTTGCCGAAAGTTACGTACATTGGGCCTTTAAATACTAGCTTTAGAAGTAAGTTACAGGCTAAAAAAGTTTTAACCAATCAGGCCAGGAAATGGCGGCCATGAATTTCGTAACAAGACATGCTTATTGCACATCTAGAGTGGCCAACCAATACTATGTGAAGTTATATAAGTGTTGCTATAATAGTTTCTGAGAAAAGTTCCGGACACCATTTACCTGAAGAAGAAAAGGCAAGAATAATTTTAGCACCGAATGAAACCCCATTAAGTCCCCTACTTCGTTCGGGGGACTTCATAAAAAAATGAGAAACGGAGTAATAACAATAAGTCCCTAACTTTGTTTTGGGGACTTATGTTTGGGGGACTTAATAACGAAGAAACAGAACAATAACAATAAATCACCGAACTTTCGTTGGGATGACTTAATAAGAAACGGAATAAAACCAATAAGCCCCCCCAACTTCGTTCGGGGGACTTGATAAAAATAATAAGAAACGGAGTAAAAACAATAAGTTCCGGTCTTTGTTTTGGGGACTATTGTTTGGGGGACCTAATAAGAAACGGATGAAGACTAATATGCCCCCCTCCCACTTTGTTTGGGGGCTTTAATAAGAAACGGATTAAGACTAATATGCCCCCCTCCCACTTTGTTTGGGGGATTTAATAAGAAACGGATTAAGACTAATATGCCCCCCTCCCACTTTGTTTGGGGGATTTATTAAGAAACGGATTACGACTAATATGCCCCCCTCCCACTTTGTTTGGGGGATTTAATAAGAAACGGATTAAGACTCATATGCCCCCTCCCACTTTGTTTGGGGGATTTAATAAGAAACGGATTAAGAATAATATGCCCCCCTCCCACTTTGTTTGGGGGATTTAATAAGAAACGGATTAAGACTAATATGCCCCCTCCCACTTTGTTTGGGGGATTTAATAAGAAACGGATTAAGACTAATATGCCCCCCTCCCACTTTGTTTGGGGGATTTAATAAGAAACGGATTAAGACTAATATGCCCCCCTCCCACTTTGTTTGGGGGATATAATAAGAGGCAGAAAAGGAAAGGGTAAATGAGTTTGCAAATTTTGTTATGTTAAGGTATTCTTATGCATATCTCATATTGATATGTGAATATCTCTTTCAGATACAATATGTCAGACACGTCATCAGAAAATAGTTTTCAAGATCAGCCACTTCGAAAAGAACGAACTTTGAGACCAATTTCGAAAGAAAAGCATGACACACTTCTTAGCCTCGCAAATGGCACTTTTAAAGTGCCTGTAAAAACGAGAAGTACGGAGCAGAAAAGTGCTATTGTTCACTATTGGAGAAATAAGGATCACTGGACAACAAACAGTGGCAAATTATTCCACAAAGGAAAAGAAGTTCTCGTAACATCTAGATTAAAGGGTGTCGTAGAAAAAGAGTTTGTCCAATCGCAAGGATGCGGAGCGAGGTCGTTGCACCATAAATTAAAGAATAGATACGCAGGAGCGTCTGAGAGAGAAATCAGGAAGCAGTTAGTCAGGTCAAAAGAAGATCAAAAGCTTTATGCTAAATTCTCAAACAAAGCTACACTTATTCCAATCAACTCGAAACAAGTTACAGAAAGATGGCAAGTGGATTTGATTGATATGAGAAGTCAAAACGTCGTTCACGATGGAAAAGAGTTTAATTACATATTGTCCGTCCTAGACGTGTTTTCCAGATTTCTTTTCTTAAGACCTCTTGGGAAAAAGTCGAGTTCTTGTTGCGCAAACGAGTTATCAAAAATAATTGCTGAACATGGCTCACCGAGATACCTCCAGTGCGACAGAGGCACCGAATTTCGGGGACATGTCGAGTCGTTGCTGAAAAGGGAAGGTATAAATATCATAAGAAGTTCAGCCTACCATCCCCAGTCCCAAGGAAAGTGCGAGAGAAGTCATGTTAGTGTACGAAGAAAGGTGCGTTATATGTCTTCCCGCAAAGAAGGATTTAATTGGGCCAAAGACCTCCATACTGTGCAACATGCTATAAACACGTGTCCGAAAGAAGTACTTGGATATAGAACTCCATTTCAAGTATATTACAATCGGTTTCAGGACAAAGAAAACAGGAATATAGCTCGCACATCACAGAAGAGAAGGGAAGCAACTCGTAAAGTCATGAAAGAGGTAAGAAAAGCCACCAAACGTTGCAAGGAAAGAATGTTGAAATAATTTGCCAAAAAATTCCCTTCGTCAGTATATTCATGTGGAGAAACAGTCCTGATCAGATATCCTACTGGTGCATCACGAGTTCCGAAGAAAAGGTTCATTTTGCAAGGAAAAGTTTTGAAAAGAAAACCAGAATAAGGCCTATATTACATAGAATTCAGAAACCCGAGTAAAGAGAAGATGGTACAATGGGTAAAAGTTGACGATATCACAAGTGTTACAGTTGCACTTGAACGTTCCAGGAAGAAATCAAGTACCAATGAAACACGTTCAACAGCTTTGCAGAAACGTCTCCACAGAAAGAAATATTTCATCACACTAGATCATGAGGAACGCTTAAGAAACCTGGACATCTTTGCAGATGACTCCATTTCTGTTTTGCTTGACCCATCTGAATACCCTGGAAGCTGCCAGTTTGAGGCGGTGGCTAACCAGATGGCAATGTTCGGAATTCATCGATCTACAGATGCTTTACGTCAAGAGGCAGTTGCACATTTGACAGCACATAGTGATTATTATCGGCCATATGTTGAAGGAAGCATGGACATGTATTTGAACGCAATGCAGAAGCGTAGCACGTACGGCGATCATTTGACACTTCAAGCGTTAGCAAGAGACTATAACCTCCAATTTCTTGTAGTATCAACAAACGGACCGGAACACACAACTTTGGTGTCAAATTCTGGAGCATACAGCAATCATATCCCCCTGTTAACACTTGGATACTTTCCAGAAAATCAGGGATCGCACTACGTAAGCATCGCAGTGACAGGAACAACACTACAGGAATTAATTAATTATTTTGTCGATGAAGAACCAACATCAATGTCACCATTATCTACGTCAGAACAGCCAGCTTTACCATTGGACCCGTCTTTGCAACCGCCGCTATCACCACATGAGTTATCAGCAGTGCCATCACCGTCAACAAGTCTGTCTTTAACAGATCCGCCAAGCTCACCTCTGGACCCGTCTTTGCAACCGCCGCTATCACCACATGAGTTATCAGCAGTGCCATCACCGTCAACAAGTCTGCCTTTAACAGATCCGCCAAGCTCACCTCTGGACCCGTCTTTGCAAGCGCCGCTATCACCATATGAGTTATCAGCAGTGCCATCACCGTCAACAAGTCTGTCTTTAACAGATCCGCCAAGCTCACCTCTGGACCGGTCTTTGCAAGCGCCGCTATCACCATATGAGTTATCAGCAGTGCCATCACCGTCAACAAGTCTGTCTTTAACAGATCCGCCAAGCTCACCTCTGGACCCGTCTTTGCAACCGCCGCTATCACCACATGAGTTATCAGCAGTGCCATCACCGTCAACAAGTCTGCCTTTAACAGATCCGCCAAGCTCACCTCTGGACCGGTCTTTGCAAGCGCCGCTATCACCATATGAGTTATCAGCAGTGCCATCACCGTCAACAAGTCTGTCTTTAACAGATCCGCCAAGCTCACCTCTGGACCCGTCTTTGCAACCGCCGCTATCACCACATGAGTTATCAGCAGTGCCATCACCGTCAACAAGTCTGCCTTTAACAGATCCGCCAAGCTCACCTCTGGACCCGTCTTTGCAACCGCCGCTATCACCACATGAGTTATTAGCGGTGCCATCACCGTCAACAAGTATGTCTTTAACAGATCCGCCAAAATCATGTTCAGAGCCACCACAATCACCTCAGCCATGTATTTCTTCATCAGAGCCTTCATCACCACAATTACCCTACAAAAAGCCATCACAGACATCAACTGTGCCTTCACTAGAACCGCCACTACAGTCACAACAGCCATCTACACAAATGCAAGATACAGCTGATCATTTGGAAATTATACTTCCACCAGAAATTATCCATACTGTTATTAGTCTGACTCTAACAGATGACCCAAGCATGCGCAGGACCTTGCGCCAAGTCTCAAGAACATTTCTGGCATTTGTTGATACGGTGCCATTTCCTCGCATTTATATTGCACCAGGATCATTAAATTCCATGCCAAGGCCTGTGAGTGTCCGAAGAATAGTTTGTGCTTCAGGTAGAAATAGCGGCGTAGCAATTGAGCTTAGAAGAATTCTTAACAATAGAAGATGGTTTTCGGCTTGGTTATGGTTGGAAGATGTTGGCTTCGGTTGGTATAACATTTCGAACATTTGCTGGAGACATTGAGATCTAAACATGTTCCACAGGCATAATTTTCACACGAGTTTTGTGTGAATTTCATGCGACATCAACTTATAGCTAGTTTTAAGATGTTTATATTTTCACTTGAGTCTCACGTAACTTTTTGATAAATTCCATATGAAAGAAATCTTGTGAAATTTTCATGGAAACAATTCATGTGAAATTCGCGCGAATTTCTCGTGAAGGATTTCAATATGATATTCACGTAAAGAAACATTGTCAGTGTACATGTATATGATAATGAGGTCCTTTTTGTAGCTCAGAATTAATGCCATTGTAGTTACTTTGTGTCCATTGTTTACAGATTTGTTGTTTTCTGTTGGCTGTTTTTTCTTCATTTCAATTATTGAAAGCTATTAAGGTCATCGTTGCTCCTTGCGATTTTTTGTCTCGTCCTGAGTTGCCCTTCGCAAAAAAGTCTCACATTTCGTCATTTGAAAACTCATTGAGCTAAATGTAATCTAACTGTGCGTTAGAGATCATCAAGTGTGTGGGCTACTATTGTCCTAAAATGGTCAGCAGAGGAGACCCAGATATGGTGAGGTATATATTGCTATATGTCTAGGAAATGATACATAGAATTTACGTCCACAACACAAGTGTCATCGATTATATTAGTAATTGAGGACAGTATTCAGAATTTTGTTTTCAAGCTAAACTTTATGGAAAATGTCATGTGTTCGTGTATTACAAAGTATTTCATGGTGTTATTATTTGGGGAAAATATGAACAGTTTACTGTAATGCTTATTGTGAAAAACAAACATTATTTCATTATGGTGAGTACATGTATAATGCCAATCCAGTTCTTTAACAAACAACGGTTCCTATATATGCTTGACTACGTACGGCTCTAACGATGTTGTTAGCTCACCTGCTTATGCCATGGCGCAGCGTTATTGAACTTTCATCTTCAAATTCCCAAATTCTATATATTATTTAGGTTTTTTTCTTTTTCTTCCTTTTAGGACTGAACTGTTGCATACAATTAGTGTTGCATTGTACTTATAATCGTCATACTGCGGTTGATAGTTTCGTAAGAAGTGTCGGTGAGAGGGATATGAATTGTATTGTTGTATTATTCCATATTCTTACGCATAACATGTGTGATTCTATTGTCGTATTTTCAAAAACAAATAATCAATGTGTTACTGACTTGTGTCAATACGTCTCTGTTTGTTTATATTTTCATGTTTCCATAAATTCTTTGTAATAAGTTCAATGTCAACTTTCAATCTGTGATTGGGTTACATAACTTATTAACTTACAACTATACTATAGATGTGTCGGAGTTGTCGTTCTATTTAAGTAAGGTGACACATTCTATTTGAATTGTCCATAACTAAAAGTCGTTTTTAAAATCTGATCCCAGTCAGGCTTTTTTTCTAAAATATGTATCCTCGTTTATTTTCAGCATTGGGCTGAGTAATGAGTGATAATATGATTTTGTTAACAATTGTAATTGACAACTGTAGCGTTTTTCTATCATAATAGCATAAATACAAAATATCTTTAAGTATTGTTACCAAGTTAATAGTAATAAAACTGATTCGATTGTAATAATAAGCCTTGTAGTATTTTTTTAATTATTTATTTCATTAAAGTTAACTTCATTGTAATAAAGTTCTTAGTGGATCATTTATTACATTAAGGTTAACCGTATTGTAATAATTTTATTACAATACAGGTAACCTTAATGTAAGAACTTTATTACAATAAGGGTAACCTTAATGTAATAATTTTCCACTAAGAATTTTATTACAATAAGGTTAACCTTAATGTAATAATTTTATTGCAATAAGGGTAACCTTAATGTAATAAATATTTCACTATGAACTTTATTACAATAAGATTAACCTTAATGTAATTAATGTTCCACTAAGAATTTTATTACAACAAGGTTAACCTTAATGTAATAATTTTATTACAATAAGGGTAACCTTAATGTAATAAATATTTCACTTTGAACTTTATTACAATAAGATTAACCTTAATGTAATTAATGTTCCACTAAGAATTTTATTACAATAAGGTTAACCTTAATGTAATAATTTTATTACAATAAGGTTACCCTTAATGTAATAATTTTATTACAATAAGGTTAACCTTAATGTAATAATTTTATTACAATAAGAGTAATCTTAATGTAATAACTTTATTACAATAAGGGTTACCTTAATGTAATAAATATTTCACTAAGAACTTAATTACAATAAGATTAACCTTAATGTAATTAATGTTCCATTAAGAATTTTATTACAATAAGGTTAACCTTAATGTAATACTTTTATTACAATAAGGTTAACCTTAATGTAATAATTTTATTACAATAAGGGTAACCTTAATGTAATAACTTTATTACAATAAGGGTTACCTTAATGTAATAAATATTTCACTAAGAACTTAATTACAACAAGATTAACCTTAATGTAATTAATGTTCCATTAAGAATTTTATTACAATAAGGTTAACCTTAATGTAATAATTTTATTACAATAAGGGTTACCTTAATGTAATAAATATTTCACTTTGAACTTTATTACAATAAGATTAACCTTAATGTAATTAATGTTCCACTCAGAATTTTATTACAATAAGGTTAACCTTGATGTAATAATTTTATTACAATAAGGTTACCCTTAATGTAATAATTTTATTACAATAAGGTTAACCTTAATGTAATAATTTTATTACAATAAGAGTAATCTTGATGTAATAACTTTATTACAATAAGGGTTACCTTAATGTAATAAATATTTCACTAAGAACTTAATTACAATAAGATTAACCTGAATGTAATTAATGTTCCATTAAGAATTTTATTACAATAAGGTTAACCTTAATGTAATACTTTTATTACAATAAGGTTAACCTTAATGTAATAATTTTATTACAATAAGGGTAACCTTAATGTAATAACTTTATTACAATAAGGGTTACCTTAATGTAATAAATATTTCACTAAGAACTTAATTACAACAAGATTAACCTTAATGTAATTAATGTTCCATTAAGAATTTTATTACAATAAGGTTAACCTTAATGTAATAATTTTATTACAATAAGGGTAACCTTAATGTAATAAATAATTCACTTTGAACTTTATTACAATAAGATTAACCTTAATGTAATTAATGTTCCACTAAGAATTTTATTACAATAAGGTTAACCTTAATGTAATAATTTTATTACAATAAGGGTAACCTTAATGTAATAATTTTATTACAATAAGGGTAACCTTAATGTAATAAATAATTCACTTTGAACTTTATTACAATAAGATTAACCTTAATGTAATTAATGTTCCATTAAGAATTTTATTACAATAAGGTTAACCTTAATGTAATAATTTTATTACAATAAGGGTAACCTTAATGTAATAAATAATTCACTTTGAACTTTATTACAATAAGATTAACCTTAATGTAATTAATGTTCCACTAAGAATTTTATTACAATAAGGTTAACCTTAATGTAATAATTTTATTACAATAAGGTTACCCTTAATGTAATAATTTTATTACAATAAGGTTAACCTTAATGTAATAATTTTATTACAATAAGGGTTACCTTAATGTAGTAACTTTATTACAATAAGGGTTACCATAATGTAATAAATATTTCACTAAGAACTTTATTACAATATCAATATTACATATCAATTACACTATAAAAAGGGGACGCTAACGTGAATTCTCAACAAACAGCAGAACCTGCGCATTCATTTCCTTACAATTTAAGTAAGGTGTTCAGTACAATGATTTCATTAATTACGCAAAGTTTCAATTCAAGTGAAAATCAATATCAATATGAAAAGTGGACTATAACACAAATTCTCAAAATGCCGATGTTTTCGTCACAAAACGGCAGAATCTGAAAATGAATTGATACCAAATCCCAGTAAGGTGTTCAGTGTGACGATTTCAGTAACTGTTCTAAGTTTCAAATCAATCAGATATTAGTAACACTTAAAAAAGATGACTAAAATGCAAATTCTCAGTGTGTTTGCCCTAAAATACAAAAACATTTTACATATTTACATCTTATAATATGATAGTTTGACCAAGTTTCAATTCAATTGGATAATTATAACACTGTGAAAAGCAGACTTGACTCAGTGTCTGTCTCGGTCTCGGCCGCAAAACCTTGGTCTCGTTTTTATCGACTTCAAAAAAAGGGGGGGGGGGTTACATTCCTCTTGCAAGTTTACAAAATCAGCTTAACGCAGAATTTAACATCATCAATTTGTTGAAGTTATGAGATAAGTGCAGACAATTTTAACTTTTCACATTAGGATTTTTTTCTTTATGTAGATCTATACATTCTCTAAGCAAGGACAAGTTTTCAATAAATGTAAAATTATTTTTATTACAATTATGCGTGACGTCGACGCTTATTGTAATAATATATTTTTTATTACAATAAGCGTCGCTTAATGTAATAATTTTTAATTTATTACAATAAGGTTAACCTTAATGTAATAATTATTACATTAAGCAATTTATTACAATAAGGGTTGCAACAGAGCTTTCTTTCTCTCGATTTTTCTGAACCCTTTACCTTTTTCAGGACTGGTCGATTAGGTGGTTTCCGTTTATGTAAACAACAACAAACGAAAAGCACAGTGTCTCCAAATCGCAAGTTAGGCTAAACAATTTACAAAATGAATCAGTGAACTAGGGTCAACTCTGACCGAGATAGTAGTAGAGTAAAAGTCACTAAGGTGGTACTGATATCTTTTTATCTGGATAATTGATGACAAAAACAACTCTGTATCCCACTTGATTCTTCGTTTATCAACAACACTCAGCAAACTGAATTGATAACGGAACTTTTTGATACTTATTACATTATTTAAGTGATATGACAAACTTATCTAATATAAAGGAAACTACGTGCTTCATTTATGATCGAAAGAAGTTAGTATGGAGTTTCAGTTTTATTGAAATATTTAAATGCACAAAGGAAAAAAAAAATGAAAAAAAAATCGAGTTGTCTAGATATTTTGGTGTCAAAAGTATTTTAAGAGCACGTATTGTCAGCTTGACGTGTCGGTTTGCGTTCCGTTGTGGATTTTTGCAATAAAACTATCAAATATCAAACAGGACAGGTAACAAAAACCTTGCTAACTCTTTTAATTTCACTTTTAGATACATCGAGGATTCTATATCTATAAATAACAAGAATCTTATGACCAAACCGATGCATATATAACACTTTGAACTTGAAATCAAGGACACAACAGATTCTTCTACATCAGATGCTTACTTCGATCTGAACTTAAACTATGTCATAAATGGGCAGCTTAAAGCTGACAATGCAAGTCAAAAAGCTTTTTTGTTGAGATTAAAATAGAATACGGCAAAGTTATATTTCAGAAAGCTTCTGAGATGCCCCCTAACAGGTTACTAAGGAGAGGCAGACATTTTAGTTTGTGCCTTGCTTGGAAACGAGAGTCGGCCTCCCTGGGTATAAAAGGCACCCAGCCTGTCAAACCGGTTTTTACATGAACACTGGCTGTGCAAAGTGCAACACACCTGCGGACGCAAGAGGTGACACTATAGTTAAAAAACTGGAATGACAAACACACACTTACCTTGAAGTTGACGTTACATGAAGATGGTCACTCACTCAGCCACCATCATAAATCGTATGCCAAAGCAAAACGAAAAAAAAAATAAAACTGAAAACACCCTAATTGTCCCTTTACAATTGTTCCGAACAGAATATGTACTCGCTCCTAATACTACCTATACTATTACGCCTTGCCACTAAAGCGTTTGTAATGAAAATGCAGTGTAACACGCGAGCATAGTCTTGATTATGTAAAACACGTGCACGAACACATGCGAGTGATGCGAACTTATTTTGATGGAAATAAATGGATGTTATAGCAATGTTTATCACACAGGAACTGATTACTCGTAGCGACATGATGTTCCAATGGAATACTAAGGTAGGATTATCAGTTGCCATTAATGTACTTGTTTTTTATTCCCACGAATTTTCCCTTTCCATCTTAACGATCAAAGCTTTAAACATAAGGTCTATGTCCTATTGAGTGAATTATGCCATAATGATATCTTATAATTTACCGAAATCTGTCTCAGCTAAAATGATGATATGAACAAGCTTTCTTTCTCTCGATTTCTCTGAACCCTTTACCTTTTTTAGGACTGGTCTATTAGGTGGTTTCCGTTTATGTAAACAACAACATTCTGGCTACACGTCGCACAGATCTAGATGATTCCCTGATCACAATCTGGTTAAAATGCATTTCCTTGTTCTCACTCTTTTTTACAAGGTTATGGAACAGCGCGGAGATCAAGATATGAAAAAATGATGAACAAACCTACAACACATTCAATTTAGTAATGATGCAATACAAATTTATTTCCTATTATCGCAGTAATATATTGTCCAGAAATGCTTTTCTTATGTTTTTATGTTACTAAGGTAGTATACCTCTATATGAACATGATATTTATTCAAAGGATTTTTTGGTCCTAGTGTTGTTTTTTCTAAAGTAAGAGAAGAGTTGAAGAAAAAGTAAGAACGAAGTAAGTGTCACTTTTTAAAAATAAAATGCATATAACAAATACAAATAAGCTACGGATTAACAGTCAATTTGGGATTTTGAACAGTTAAATAACTTCTTACAAATCACAAAAAACAGCATGAACGATGAAATTTGGTTAATAATATTCTTTCATGAAATATTACAAAGCTTTTTTCAAAATTATGGCTTTGACTTATACTAAAGGTCGCATTTGGTTTCAGTTTTAAGACATTGGAATGACCTAATGTTAATAAAGATTCTAGGATGGTGATACTTGGCAAGTTGCAAGTTGAAATGAATGTCAATACAGTATGACCAACGTTATAGACTTGATCGTTTTTCAAAGTGACCAGGGTCCAATACATGTATGTAAACAGCATTCAACATACTTGTTAATATCACTTAGAGTAAGACATTTTTCTGCAGCGTTATTTTACTTCAGTTTTAATGTTATAAGTGTTAGGCTATTACTTCGTGTTGTTTTTGGATCATCCTTAATATTGTCAAATCAGAACGGTTCATTTCGGCCTTCAGTTTAAAGACAGCAGAATTAATAGTTTTGTGACACATCTAAAAATAAATAAAATCTCTACCAAAAAGTCGTACCATTTAATAGGAGACTTCTTCTCTCATTTTGAATCTTTTGCAATTTTTATATAAGGCCGTTTTTACGAATCTAGAAAGTTTTATAAAAGAAAATTCAATGGATTTGTGTTAAATATCCAATATTTATTTCACTTATCAAAATTCTGCAATACCTGTGAAATGAACATGATATTTAACGGAAAACATTTATAGCCTCAATACATTTCAATGGATTTTCTGTGTTCATTTTTAAAACTATATTAAATATCAAATTTTTCGACATTCCTTTCACCAAAGCATTTATTACCTATTATGAAAAGCACCAATATAATTATGCTTATCATAGAAACTCCATTTGTATGAAATTCAGGGAAATTAAAATACAAAGGTGTGGAATAGTATGGTCGGATGAGAAGGGATAGAAATAACTCTCAGGCAGATCACAGGGAGCAGTTCTTAGACCAACTCTATTTCTAAGTTTCAAAAACTCACTCGCTGCTGAAATTTCATAATGGACTAGCTATTCCATCCTTTGAAGCAAGTGGAGTTCAAATGTATCTTCTGGAGTTAATGGGTTTATGATATTGCAGATAACATCAAAGACTTTTTGCAGATGATTTTTTATCCAGACGCTATATTTATAAGCAACAATTAGCTCACCAGAAGATCTAGACAATGCCAAATTCTATCAGGACCACAGACACATATAGCTATAAAGGGTTCTTATTCATAAAATCATTTTCATGCTTAAATAAAACAGGTTTTAGGGAATATTCTTGAGTAGGAAGCACAAACAAAGGTAATTCTGAAATAACCTACCTGATCATGTAAGACAGGTATGGGGTGAATAATTACAGGCAGGCTTATAATTAGAACAAATGTGTCAATACTTATTTACAAGAAGGCTTATAATTAGGACAGATGTGTCAATTAGCTACAGGTAAGCTTGTTATTAATTACAGGTAGGTTTTGCCACTTGTTTGACAAGTGTACTACAGCAAAGACATTATACGTCTAAGGTTTTCAAAATTATCAATATATAAACGCATGTTAACTGTGTTAACTAACTAAAATATCTGACACAAGTGAGTAACATCATCTTTAAAAAAAAATCAGAGAAAACCAAAGCGTCAACAAAACCGTAATCCGAACTCAAAATCGATTAAACTGGAGGCAAAATAGGAACAAAAGAAAGATTCGCATGGAGACTCACGTAAAGGCACTAGAAAAAAGACCAAGTGTTCCGGAAGATTGAGCGTCTTCTGCTTCATCGACGACACCCGCCATGTAAATCTTTGTCACATTCAAGTAAACACCAAGTTTTCAAAACCAGAATTGAGTATTATGGTCAATCACGAAAAGTAAACAAACTAATGAGAATAATAAACAAATCCATCTTCATATCACTTACAGAAACAGCATAGATGGCAACCATAAAACTTGACCATAGTTACGATCATTCTGCATCTCCCGAATCCTTTTGTTGTTTGTTGGTTTGTCAGCAGTTGACATCGATCACGAAAGTCACAATACTCAGAGCAAGCTGTAAACACCATTGGAGAAGCGGAGATGTTACAATCATGAATGGAAAATTCACGATCGGAAAAATGCAATCATCACGTTTATCGTTTATCTTAGTGGTGAGCTGTCCATGTTGGTCGTAGTTTAAGTAGAGATCGAGGTAAGCAGCTGATGTAGAAGAGTCTGTTGTGTCCTTTATTTCAAATTCAGAAGGGTATATACGATAAATAAACGATATATAAAGTATGCTCAAAGGTAGCTCACTACCATATATTTGCATCGTCATTCGCCTTTCATGGTAAAGAAAGCTCTCATAATGAGAGGTCGAAGACGTCCTTCAGTTTGGTATTTCATATGGTAGTGTACAGGGTGTTGCAAATGTTCGAAATGCTAGTCATATTATCCAATTGAAAAATCCAAAGTCACGAAAAGAAAACAAAATCGTGTTTTTTATTGTGTATGATTATTATTTACCAATATATCGATGTATATTCACTGGACTATATTATCTTAGAAACCACTATTAACTTAGCTGATATGATATCAACCCACTTCGATTTTTTTCTTGTTTGAATATTATTAATACTGTTTATATAAGGATTTTACCTCGTTGTAACTGGGTTTACGGTCACGTGCACCATATGATTTATTCGTTGGCAACTGCGGCCATACAACCGAATACTCCATTTAAAATTAGGTACTATCTTTCTATGCTTACCATAATCACTTATCCTTGATATCTGATATCAACAGAAACGATTTACAAAATGTCGAGATTACGATGGTGTATCTGCATCAGTGTTCGTATCGTCGAAACATTGGGATTAAAAAGACATGTTTGATGCTTGCAATTCGGGAAACAAAGTAAAATGTTTGACAATCCATGAACAGTATCCATCTCTGTTTACAAAGATCAGTGGTCCGTGCCTTGCTGCGTATTGCTGAATCTGGAAACATTGATTGCTATCTCGCTGTAGAATATGTGGTCCTAAAAGGCAAAGGAGAAGAGGACCGCGATGCGTACATAGCGAATATTTTAGATGTGGATGAGGAATCCCTGTTTTACAAGGCCTGTCGTTCTAGGAGTAGCGACATGTATTCATACCTTTGTAATACATACCCAGGTCTGTTTGCATCCACAGATGAATAATCTCTGTTGCAGAAAGCGTGTCAATTAAATATTGAATATACAAATTCGTGTAACCAAAATGTGATTATGTATGGTTTTCATAACAGAAATTTCAGAATATTTTGTATTGCTTTTTCTTTTCTTTTTTTCTTCAAAAGACCTGTATGCCGCTTGTGGATTGGGAGATAAAGAGAAATGTTTGGCGATCCATGAACAGTATCCATCTCTGTTAACAAAGATCAGTGGTCCGTGCCTTCTTCGTATTGCCGAATCCGGAAACATTGATTGCTATCTCGCTGTAAAATCTTTGGTCCTTGAAGGCAAAAGAAAAAGGGACCGCAATGCGTACATAGCGAAGTTTGTAGATGCACATGAGGAATCCCTGATTCACAAGGCCTGTCGTTCTGGAAATAGCGGCATGTATTCATACCTGTGTAATACATATCCAGGTTTTTTTTGCTTCCACAGATAAATCATGTCTGTTGCATATAGCGTGTGAATTAAACAAGGCAGACATATTGAGTTTACTTTTACCATCCGTGAAAAATGGGTACGAGATTGGAATGTGCTTAAGGCTATATTCGTTGAAAGAACGTTGTAAACAAGCCGTTATCTTTGAGCTAACACAACGTTTAGCGGACAAAGAGAAATTACGAGGTTCCTATCGAATTGAGCCAACGTTCAACGGCGCAGGGAAATTAGTGTTCTTGGCGTGCGGATTAGACGTTGTACGTGAGAGTGTTGGGCAGTTTGCGGGGGTTAAAGTATTATACAGAAACCCCATAAACGTCAACGATGAAGCGTTTCGAGTAACAAATAGTGAGGCAATGATATCATTTAACCCAAACAACATCACATGCATGAAATATGCTGAGGCTGCAATTCAAGCGAAGGGCACGGACCTAATGGAAGCGCACTCGAACATCAATGCGTTTGGTGTATCTCATTTAAGGTCCAAGATTGGAGGCAAATATCTAACGCTGGCAGAAAAACCCCTTGTAGTTATATAAATAACTTGTATTATATTAAAATACAATGGTGTGGAATAGTATGGCGGATGAGAAGGGATAGAAATAATTCTCAGGCAGATCACAGGGAGCAGTTCTTAGACCAACTCTATTTCTAAGTTTCAAAAACTCACTCGCTGCTGAAATTTCATAATGGACTAGCTATTCCATCCTTTGAAGCAAGTGGAGTTCAAATGCATCTTCTGGAGTTAATGGGTTTATGATATTGCAGATAACATCAAAGACTTTTTGCAGATGATTTTTTATCCAGACGCTATATTTATAAGCAACAATTAGCTCACCAGAAGATCTAGACAATGCCAAATTCGATCAGGACCACAGAGACATATAGCTATAAAGGGTTCATATTCAGATAATCATTTTCATGCTTAAATTAAACAGGTTTTAGGGAATATTATTGAGTAGGAAGCACAAACAAAAGTAATTCTGAAATAACCTACCTGATCATGTAAGACAGGTATGGGGTGAATAATTACAGGCAGGCTTATAATTAGAACAGATGTGTCAATAATTAATTACAAGAAGGCTTATATTTAGGACAGATGTGTCAATTAGCTACAGGTAAGCTTGTTATTAATTACAGGTAGGTTTTGCCACTTGTTTGACAAGTGTACTACAGCAAAGACATTATATGTCTAAGGTTTTTAAAATTATCAATATATAAACGCATGTTAACTGTGTTAACTAACTAAAATATCTGACACAAGTGAGTAACATCATCTTTAAAAAAAATCAGAGAAAACCAAAGCGTCAACAAAACCGTAATCCGAACTCAAAATCGATTAAACTGGAGGC
Organism: Mimachlamys varia; assembly: GCA_947623455.1. NCBI lineage: Eukaryota > Metazoa > Mollusca > Bivalvia > Pectinida > Pectinidae > Mimachlamys > Mimachlamys varia. The sequence continues at coordinate 27,826,897 of OX392544.1, forward strand.
AAAATAGGAACAAAAGAAAGATTCGCATGGAGACTCACGTAAAGGCACTAGAAAAAAAGACCAAGTGTTCCGGAAGAGTGAGCGTCTTCTGCTTCATCGACGACACCCGCCATATAAATCTTTGTCACATTCAAGTAAACACCAAGTTTTCAAAACGAGAATTGAGTATTATGGTCAATCACGAAAAGTAAACAAACTAATGAGAATAATAAACAAATCCATCTTCATATCACTTACAGAAACAGCATAGATGGCGACCATAAAACTTGACCATAGTTACGATCATTCTGCATCTCCCGAATCCTTTTGTTGTTTGTTGGTTTGTCAGCAGTTGACATCGATCACGAAAGTCACAATACTCAGAGCAAGCTCTAGAATATCGCGTCAACTGCGACATGTAAACACCATAGGTTTGAGAAGCAGAGATGTTACAATCATGAATGGAAAATTCACGATCGGAAAAATGCAATCATCACGTTTATCGTTTATCTTAGTGGTAAGCTGTCCATGTTGGTCGTAGTTTAAGTAGAGATCGAGGTAAGCAGCTGATGTAGAAGAGTCTGTTGTGTCCTTTATTTCAAATTCAGAAGGGTATATACGATAAATAAACGTTATATTAAGTATGCTCAAAGGTAGCTCACTACCATATATTTGCATCGTCATTCGCCTTTCATGGTAAAGAAAGCTCTCATAATGAGAGGTCGAAGACGTCCTTCAGTTTGGTATTTCAAATGGTAGTGTACAGGGTGTTGCAAATGTTCGAAATGCTGGTCATATTATTCAATTGAAAAATCCAAAGTCACGAAAAGAAAAAAAAAACCGTGTTTTTTATTGTATCAATATATCGATGTATATTCACTGGACTATATTATCTTAGAAACCACTATTAACTTAGCTGATATGATATCAACCCACTTCGATTTTTTTCTTGTTTGAATATTATTAATACTGTTTATATAAGGATTTTACCTCGTTGTAACTGGGTTTACGGTCACGTGCACCATATGATTTATTCGTTGGCAACTGCGGCCATACAACCGAATACTCAATTTAAAATTAGGTACTATCTTTCTATGCTTACCATAATCACTTATCCTTGATATCTGATATCAACAGAAACGATTTACAAAATGTCGAGATTACGATGGTGTATCTGCATCAGTGTTCGTATCGTCGAAACATTGGGATTAAAAAGACATGTTTGACGCTTGCAATTCGGGAAACAAAGTAAAATGGTTGACAATCCATGAACAATATCCATCTCTGTTTACAAAGATCAGTGGTCCGTGCCTTGCTGCGTATTGCTGAATCTGGAAACATTGATTGCTATTTTGCCGTAGAAGCTGTGGTTCTAAAAGGCAAAGGAGAAGAGGACCGCGATGCGTACATAGCGAATATTTTAGATGTGGATGAGGAATCCCTGTTTTACAAGGCCTGTCGTTCTAGGAGTAGCGACATGTATTCATACCTTTGTAATACATACCCAGGTCTGTTTGCATCCACAGATGAATAATCTCTGTTGCAGAAAGCGTGTCATTTAAATATTGAATATACAAATTCGTGTAACCAAAATGTGATTATGTATGGTTTTCATAACAGAAATTTCAGAATATTTTGTATTGCTTTTTCTTTTCTTTTTTTTTTCAAAAGACCTGTATGCCGCTTGTGGATTGGGAGATAAAGAGAAATGTTTGGCGATCCATGAACAGTATCCATCTCTGTTAACAAAGATCAGGATAGGTTCCTATCGAATTGAGCCAATGTTCAACGGCGCAGGGGAATTAGTGTTCTTGACGTACGGATTAGACGTTGTACGTGAGAGTGTTGGGCAGTTTGCGGGGTTAAAGTATTATACAGAAACCCCATAAACGTCAACGATGAAGCGTTTCGAGTAACAAATAGTGAGGCAATGATATCATTTAACCCAAACAACATCACATGCATGAAATATGCTGAGGCTGCAATTCAAACGAAGGGCACGGACCTAATGGAAGCGCACTCGAACATCAATGCGTTGGGTGTGTCTCATTTAAGGTCCAAGATTGGAGGCAAATATCTAACGCTGGCAGAAAGACCCCTTGTAGTTATATACTGTAACTCAAAAGGATATAGGCCAATACAAGAAAAATTGTTTCCGCGAGAGCTTTTTGTTGATAATAAAGAAATTTTGATAGACGTACGTGAAGGATACTTTGAACTCACACCACGTACTTATTCAGCAAAGGCAGGTTCGGATTTCCATTCAAAACTTAAAATGGGCTGCGAATGTGAAGTTGAAGATCATGAAACGAGTAGGTATGGAACGATTGGTCCTTTTGTGAAAATACACAGCCAAAAGGATGGTGATGTTGATGGATTCCTTACCTGTGCCCATGTTGCTTATGGAGTCAAGGACGCAATAGATAGTTATAGCTATGACGAAATCAACTCTCCAACCCAATTGCAAGTCAACCAACCTCCAGTGGACAACTTCTCAAATGCCCCGTCAATCATCCCCTATGATCCAAAGTGCGGTAAGACCTATCGCGGAACATTCGGTGAGACAACAGATGGGGTGACCGTAGATGCTGCTGTAGTGGCTGTCCAGAAGGACAGAATGCCATCGGGGGGAGAGTTTGCTATTCCTCGACCACATGATCTCAGAAGTATAGGTATTACTTTCTAGAATATAAGAAATTAGTTTTCAATTAGTTAAACTTATGTTTTTGTTAAATGATTGATACATTTATTTATACATACGTTCCGGTTCAAGTTACATATTCCATATAGTCAATTTTCGTCACACATTTGAAAGGTTGTACAGAAAATAAATAGTAGCGTTCATTATCATCTATAGCTAGTTAACGGGACCGGTCTGCCTTAAAACGCAGTGACACGTTCAATAGTACATTGTGTATAAAGTTAAACATTAATATTACATATTTCTTAACTGATGTTTTTGAAAGATAAATAATACCTTGTTTTGATGCATGTGTCATATTTATATGTAAGCACCTTGTCTTTATTTCCGTCTAGGTTTGAAGACGAAGCAATCTGTCTCTGACTAGAAATTAGCATAAGAACTGATATCAATAACGACGTTTTGTCCCAGTGTTGTGAAATAGTTAGACTTTGAAATAATAATTTCATGAACATACTCAGCGCGTGGTGAATTTTGTACAAATAATGCTGAATATTTGTACGATATATTTAAGAGAATGTCTTGAAAGTTATAATGCACTTTTATATTAAAAACTCTCTTTTATAGGTTTCAGAACATTCCCTGTGTTCGATTCAGCTGCGCATGTAGAACCCACACCGATAATAAATGAGGAAATTGTAAAATTTGGGTCTGTGACACATCTAACAAAAGGCGTGTATGCTGCACTTACCCATGTAAGAGAACCGATTCCATTAGGAGTAACCGGGACTACCGGGTTGACAGCAAGACGTTTTGAAATGAAAGGTCAGCTTGAGATCAGAAGCTGTTCGGCAAACGATCGTTTCTTTGCATTAGACGACTCTGGTTCGGGAGTGTTCGTAAAAAAGGGTGACGATCTTCAGTGTTTGGGACTTGGTATCGGCTGTTTGTCTAATGGTTCCGCAGTTGTAACACCAATTGAGCCAATTCTCAAAGCACTTGGTGTTGAGCTTATGAGTTTCAATGAACCAATGGACGAAAGTTCATAAGGATATTAACATAGGCCCGAGTGCATTGGTCCCGAATAACCAGCACAGCATTATTAACACCACTTTGAACTTGTGCGATGACATTGTCAAATTATCCAGAGACATGACAGTATTGTCTTTTTGTTTCAAGATAAGATAGCATGCGGAATTCTTGAAGTGTGTCATATTAAATTTTGTAGATAATTTATCTAAAATTACTGTACATAACAAAGGTTTATAAGTTGTATTATAGTTCCCTATATTTTTGGTACATAATTTTGAGACACATAAAGTTTATAAGTTGAAATGTTTGCGGGTCTAAATATTCGCGATTTACACTTGATAGGAAAATATTAAATTTACGCGGATTAACATTTCGCAATGTGAAGATATCAAAATATCAACAATGTGACCTAAACTATGTCACAAACAGTTATTCGTTTGTTTAGTAAGCCTTTAAAATTTTAACGAAATTGTACTTATGACCCTTTAAATAGTATATATTATATATCATATTGGTTAAGCATAGAATAGTTTATCATTACTTTTATGATACTTTTACTGAAATTGATTAAATAATTTGTTTATGTATTTGGTGTGTTTATGGTAGAAAAACAGGCTAAACTAATGTTATACCTATTTTAACTGTGATATTAATGTAAATTATATTGTTTTAACTAATCCTTTTACTTATAAGAGTGATATTAGATTTGTTAAGCAGGTGTTTTATACTCGATATGTCTCATAATTCTAAACTTATACTTTTATACATCAGTGTGTATTTGAATTTAAACTATGGGCTTTCTGTATACATCGTGTCTACTTTGATTGGCAATGGTGACTCGGTTCTCATTTTGAGAATTGATACTTACTTGGATGTGATCAAGATTTACATGGCGGGTGTCGTCGATGAAGCGAAATACGCTTACTCTTCTGGAACACCTGGTCTTACTATCCTATGCTTTTACGAGAATCTCCATGTAAATATTTCCTTTGTTCCTATTTTGCCTCTAGTTTAATCTATTGACGCTTTGGTATTCTCTATGTTTTTTTTTTTCAAATACAGCTGTATAGTGCAGTTTAATTCATTTTTTCGGCATACTGCTATTACTAAATTTAAAAGGTGCAGCACATGTGTGTGTTACGTCATCTTTGTATTGATATATACGTTTTCATACCTTTTTCAAATGTCTGCATAAACAAGTTTTAAAAGTTGTTGTTATAAAAAACTAGGTTCAGTAATTATTCAAATACATTTATTATAATTAGAAATATAATGTTATATACTTCAAGATATATAATCAAAAGTATGTTTGATATGGCGTTTTAGTTGAAATGAACCCTAGAAGAAAAAAGACCTTTATGTCTGTACAATATTTTTTTTGACATTTTATGTACAAACCTGATGATGGAAAACATGTTATTTGATTTGATTTAAGAATCACAAGTCATTACTATTTTTGTATCAAATTACATTTCATATCGAATGTTGCAATGATTTATTTACATTGTTAGGTCAGCTGAGACGAAGTATCAGTTGACCTATTGCGATGGCTTTTTGTCTGGCGTCATTCGTTGTAAACAATTTACATTTTCGACAATTTCTCAAACACCGCTGAAACAATTCCAATGCGATATAGCAGGAACTTGTCCTGTCAAAAGATGCACCAACATTGTGAATTATATGGTCCTTACCACATGGGGGCCTTAGGGAGGGGCCAAATTAGTTAAAAAAAAATCTTCTTCTCCAGACCCAGATATGCTGGAAGTGAATACTTTTCACCAATTGAATGGTCTAAAGGTGCTATATCGAAATTATGAAGTTTACTATAATGTATACATTTCTTTTACTTTAGATTATGTTTGTTCCTTCCATTTGGAAATAATTCAAACTTGATTGAAATTGCAACCAAGAGATGACAGTTTTGGAGGAATTTCAACTCTGGTCTATGCCTTGGTCCAAGGCTTTGGGAAGGGGCTTAAAAGAATCGATCGAACGTCATGGTCTCTGTGTCAAAGGGCAACGTCTCTTTTATATCTTTCCACTTATATACATGTAGACTTATAAACAGGGTCTTTTTTAAACTTGTCAGTATTCTAGCTCAAACTTAATTTAAGTAATAGAAGATGTCAGTGTAATGACACAACTATAAAAGTTCATGGTTCTAATACATCAAAACTCAGGTGAGCGCTCAGACCTGCGGGCCTCTTGTTTGTTGATATAATGGTTCTGCCGTATAATAAAGGTAGAATATGAAATGATTTTTAATGAATAGAATTGCTCAGTTAATTTAGTATTTTATTACATTTTTGAGACTGTATTTGGATATTTCATATGATTTAAACTTTCCCTCTGAAGTTATAGAAATAGTTAAACACTAAGTCATATTTCATGTAATTACCGATGAAACATTACTTGAAGAAAGGGCGTAAGAATTGTATAGGTTGCCACCATTGCATGATCGTAAGATAAGACTTAATATGGAATCTTTCTTTTCCATTCGTTCTCCTTCCTAATGTATCCCATGACACTACCTGTTTGACTCTAAGCTTTATGGGGCAGGAAAGACTGGCAGTATGATTCAGTGCGATATGTTACATACTATATTATGATAGTGTGGCAGAAAGGGAAGCAACTCTTAAGAGTTTTCTAGATTTTTTTAGATGCATGTAGCGAATACCAAGCCATACTGTGTGACCTTCTGTGTTATTTATTTATATTTATCAAGGTAGTAGATTAGTAGATTCTGTGATATTCTGTTTATACAATAAGGTTTTTATGGTCATTTTTGTTTGTGTTTATCTGAGTGTTTGAGAGAATTCCAAAAGATAGAAGTTTGTAGGGAATATTTGTTTTCCAATGCAAAATGTAAATTAATTTAATTAACTTTACATAATATAGACACCTAAAAGACTAGGTACACCACTGGTTTAATTATCTCTGTATACATTTTGTATATATCATTAAATTTTGTTTTGAATTTAGATGCTGGTTTCCTTTTTCTGTCATTATCACGCTACAGACAGCACCACTTTAGATAGGCAAAAGATAAGTCTTACACGAACATACCTCAGCATCCCAAACACACACGCATTCAACACACACACCAACATTGCATACACCGGCAGGCCGTCCTTACTTGGCACTAGCTGTTTATTGGACATACAAACAATCACACCAAACCAACCGATGAAACATTAGTTCAAACATAAAAACCGCATTGTCCCATCGCGGATATGACTTAATTCTGTCTTTAGTTAACGAGAATATTACGTGATTAGTTACAACTTACTCTACAAGTGCATCGACTGATCGACTGGCATGTAAATAGTGCATTACACTTTAACCCCGACATCAGGGTTTTTTCTCCATGGTCAGAGCAGATGTATAATAGTATAGCTATTTAACGTAACATACTCTAATAGCAGAACTTCCAGGTTGATTTTTTAAAAATTACTTGCTTCCACTTTTCATTTTTTATAATGTCTTATAATTGTTATTGAGCGTTATTTTCTTATATTTCTATTGTGATAATATCTGTTTATCGTTTTTGAAATCCTAAGAAAAAACTTGAGAATTGAACTTTTTTCATGATAATATTATAATCACAAATAACCCTTTCTCTTATATACAACAGTTGCATCAACAAATTAATTCTAAAGAATTTTATCATTGACAAATAATTTGATCTTTTTTTTAAACGCATTACAAAATACTCGACAAATGGTTTAATGCAAAACAAGTATTGTTTTGAACAATTTGGACCTCGATTTCAATACAAAAATATGCATTTCACATATATGTAAAAAGATACAATGAAGAAATGTGTTCAATTGTGACAAATAGGTGTTGCATCCTTAATTCTAAAAATTCTGATGTAAAACCGATACAAAAATGCAGTAAATACTAAAAACGTTCACTTGTTTCATTTAGGTTTTACGGTGGTTTGTCAATTTGAAAGGTAACAGTATATAATGTATTTGTTTCAATGAATGGTGTTGATATTTAATGCTATTTCTAATATCAACAAAAATCTCACCTGTCAATGTTTGTATAAACAAATTGTACAAAAATAAACAAATATGCTACAAAGTACGCCTCTCTGAGTGATTTCATAAACAGTAATGATGTGACCATTACCATTAAATCAGAAATGCACCCTTGTGCAGGCTTCAACTATCTTCCTGGGAACAATGCTACATTCTTTCGATAAGAATCGATGTTAAAAAAAAACACGCAGTTTTGAAAGGATATTTTACATATATATGAACTTGACAGACTTGACAGAACAACATTATATATATATAGGCAAATGTGAACAATAAAGCCAAGCGTGATTTGACCAGAACAATGTTTGCCTGATTTGCGCAGTTATAGTACTGCTGAAATCATTACACATTAAGGAATCTTTATATGTGGCTTTAATTCCTTCTACCGTTTGTTGTTTGGAGCCTTGAATAGCAACACCTGACTTGGAATTAAATGTTGAACGCTTGCCCAAATGAGGACAGCAAGGGGAACTATGGCCAATCGGAACAAACCACCGACCTTTTAAACGTTAGCTATTGGTTCTTGCTTCACGTTCAGTAGATGGTGATGTCAACAACTGGTTTATCAATTTTCAGTGTAATTTAAACGGGATGGCTGATTTTTTTATTTTTTTTTCGGCAGCAGCCATTCATTTGCGCGTTTCTGCACTTGACACCTTACGATAGCTTGAGTTTTATGTGAGTGAAGCCCAATAATAGAGTGTCTCTACATACTGAATGGTCTAGCTTGGTGACAGAACAAATAGCCTTGGGAATATGGTCAAACGGGGCAAGCCAAAGACATTTCAAATGGAACATTTATTTCCTACTTCACTTCAGTAGATGGTGATGTCAATAACTAGTTCAACCATATACAGTGTAATGTAAACGGGCTGGGGTTTCGGTAGGGTATGTCTTTGTTGTTTTCGGCAACAATCTTTTATATGAACGTTACTGTAATTGACACCTCGGGATGTCGTAAACATTATGCAAGTTAAACCCTGTTATTGAGGTTACCCTATATACTGAACGTATAGAAGGGAGTGTCAACATCAAAATCATTTTAATGGGATACTGACTGCTTTAGCTTGGTGACAAAACTACTAGCCTTCTGCATTTGGTCGAACGTTCAAACATAAAGTAGAAGGTGATGCAAAGTGCTATGAAAGCAAAAGGACTGGTTAAAGGTAGGGGGGAATACTGATACGCAAAAAAGTGCCATTAGTTAGTAAAGGTTAACTTCCGTCTAGCCTTGACCCTACATCTGTAAAAGGTTCTAGTCCGACTGATTGAATTGGCGAATCTAAATACAACACTTGTCAGAGTTTCTTGTCGTGTTAAATCCTAAACCATTTTGAGAAGCTCCACACCATAAATATATTTATCAAAATGCCGTAAGACTGGTGTCATGGCAAGAGGAAAGGTAAGCTTTGTTGTAATAAGAGATACAAGCATTATAGATATATACGAGGGTATACAGAAATGTACATTGGTATCAAATGTTGGTCTAAATTTTATCACTTTTTGTTTCATCTTCATCATCGGTACTTTGCATAGTTAACTCTTGTTTATTAAAATATTTCTTCTCCTTTGGGTATCTAGGATATTAAAAGGCGTTTTGAATTTTGAATAAATTTGACCTTTGTGACGATTCAAGTTAGTAAAGGTTAATTATTCTTAAAACAAGACAAACAGAAGACGCAGGATGTTCAAACAAGAGCGACAAAGTGTCTTCCAGGAATGAAAATCCTGACCCAAAATGAGAGGCTTGAGATACCAAAGCTACCAACACTGGCCTTTAGGAAAACCAGGGGCGATATGATCGAATGTACAAAAGTCACATTTATAATAATGAATGTGTCAATGCCATATCACTTTGGAAAGATGCATCCACAGCTGTAGGGGGCACTCGAAAAAAATATTCCCTAAACGATCAATTGCCATTGTTAAGAAAAAAATATTTCTCGATTGGTACAGCAACGATTTTATATGAACTGCCATGGGAAATATAGTGTAAGCAATGTGAACTCTTTTAGAAATACGTTATATCATCAATGGAAAAATCAATACCCTTTTCTTCAATTATAACAAAACAAAAATCAAAACATTAGAATAATGTACATGCTCACTGGAAAATAATATTTGAAGTATTTTTAGTTATGTATCTATTGTGAGTCTGTTATGGAGGACTTTGCATAGTCCTGAACCAGAATAAAGCGTATCATACTTATCTTAAACCCATGGGATTATGTTGTGGTATTGGGGTATAATTGCAATCAATTTTGGTTAGAATTTGACTAATGGTTTAATAAAAAGTTGATTGAAGCTGAAAATTCCCATTTTAACACCTGTTTGGGCCCCAAATAGATTCCTCCTGGAGTTAAAAAATTGAAGATTCTGCAGAATTCTTCTCTCTTGCCACGGGTATTTGCTTCCCTGTCTGATAAAATCAGACACGTTTTTTCTTATAAAAACGTTTTTTTATATATATATAATTAAAACCAAGAATTGCACTATATAACCCCTCATGGACCCCACCACTAGGCCCTACAGAACCCTGCGGGGTTAGTAACTGGCCAGGCATATATTATGATCTCCAGGTAGGGTTGATAATTGTTGTCATTATATTTTGGAGTCGGTTAATGGAAGTTTTTTTTTTTAATTTTCTTAAAGTATTTGGTATCAAAACAGACCAGTAAGCAATCATGTGACCTTGACTCTCTTTATGAGATTTTAACTTATTTTGTTCAACTTAAATCATTAAGTCTACTTCTTATTTAACAGAAACTACACAAACTAGAAGTTGTTTTATATTTTTCAGTGCGTGAGGACTTCTAAAACAAAATTTTCGTTTCACACTCCCCCCACTTTGACCCCCAAATGTTTTTATAAGCCCACACAAAATCAGATGTTTTGAACATAATGCAATATGCAGTTGATATCAAAGTATCTTTCCCTGCAAAATATTAGCCTTATCACTGATAGGCCGCAGAACGGCCAAAATTGGCACCCCTCCTTTATCATATTCAAACCTCATTCTTCATATTCTGCCACTAAGTAGGATTCGAAATATTGGTTCAAAAGGGTTTTTTTCATACACGGTTTCCAAATCAGGACCTGTATAAGTTAAGACTAATATGTCATAATAAGAAAAGTGTATTACAATCTTTGGATCAGCCAATATCTATTTATTTTAAAACCAGTAACCCAATTTTTAATATGTTTGTAATCCAAAATATGCACAAATCAGCACGCCATATCGGCATCAGCACTGTAACAAAATACATGTTGTAGTACTCAACAATTCAGAAGTTTCTTAAGCAAACTAATACCATAGCTTGTATGATACCAATAATATATACAACTTTTAAATGTCTATGTTGATAATGTACATAGGCCGTTTAAATTAACACACATCGCTAGTTTTCGTTCCAGGTTACTAGCCTAAGGATAAGTACTTGGAAAATATAGTCTATATATGATTGCCATATTATTTCGAAAATAGTTCTTTTTCAAAGACTGTGAACGCTTGAAGATAAAAAGAAATGTGTAGGTAAATCTGTGTTATCTGTATGATCAGATAATCATACACCCCCTTCACTTGCCATGCCACTAACTGATAACACGTGTTGGTAACTATTACACCTGATAATTCACAGGTAGGTATTACAAATCCCCCTTTTTACAGGTAATTTGCATACCTCTAACGTCGTGTGTTAGCTTTTTAGATGTGTAAACTGTATTCAACAACCTCTTAGCTTGGAGTTACATTGGGTACCACATTTAGGAAAGAATTTAATGTAATTTTTGCAGACACGGAAGTAAAATATCTAAACCGATTGAAAATTATAACCACACAGGTTTGTATGGTTGTTGTCATTACTTGTTTTTGTTTATCGGATAACAATATCCTGTAAATGTATGTGTCGATAAGTTGACCAGACTTTTAACACATATGCCTGGGGTACATACACTACTATTTGTATAGGCTCGATGTACAATATACGTTTTGTGTCGTGTAGTAAAGAACGGTCGGTTGGTTTTGAATGGGTTGGTGGTTAAAGGCCCAGTACACGTAGCTTTCGGCAAAACTTGAAGCAAAAATCAGGCCTAATAACTTATTATATTTATAGATTTAGTTAAGATTAAGTTATATCAGCAATATTCAAGATGAATTCTTACGCGGTTAGCGGTACAACAGCAGTTGAAACACGGTTTTTGTAAACACGAGTCCATTTTGAACTGTCTTCTACCTTCGGTTTGTTGTTGAAGTGGGCCCAACCTGAGTTATTTCCAAGTCTTTGGAATCCTCTGTCAAGAGTTTCTTGTTAGTTAACGCCCAGGTTTACTTCGTTTTAGGCTTATTTTTGCATGGTTATCCACTGGATTTTTTTTTTCAGAATCCCGAAAAATTCCCTGAAGTTACGTATACTGGGCCCTTAAACTTTACACCTCTTTATGATTGAGTTCAGTTGTTTGAATGAACTTTAAACCTTTGAACGCACATTCCGTCAGTTCTGAAACAGTGTGGTTGATGAAGACTGTGGGCAAGTTTTATGGTCGCCATCTTGATCCCATCGAGAAATATTCTGTATCATTGTGTGATATGAAGTTGGACGTTTTTGAGTTTGCTTGTTAGCGTGTTAACTTATTGTGATGACAATGATGACTCGGTTCTCATTTTGAGGATTGATGCTTACTTGGATGTGACCAAGATGTACATGGCGTGTGTCGTCGATGAAGCAGAAAACGCTTGCTCTTCCGGAACACCTGGGCTTATTCTATTGTGCTTTTACGAGAGTCTCCATGTAAATCTTTCCTTTGTTTCTATTTTGCCCCTAGTTTAATAGATTTTGAGTTCGGATTATGGTTTTGTTGACGCTTTGGTATTCTCTGATTTGTTTTATTAAAGAACGCATTTAAACGTTTTGATGTGTAAGTGTGTACTGGGGTGTGGGGATGGGCTGGGGAGGGGGTATTATAACAGGATGCATATGTTTCAAGGATGAAATAAACAGTATCTTTAAATCGATTTTTTAGAGGTGAACATCAATTCGGTATTCAAAACGAGAGTCAGTTTATAATTGCAAGTGAAATATATAAATGCAAATACAGATGACAAAAAGAAATTAAATAACAAAACAGACAAATTGTCCTTTGATATTGAGATATTGTTTAAATCGTTCTGTAAATCAAAGATGACGTTATTTTTTATTCATATTCAATTGATCAATCATTTACAATAAAACATATGATGATTGAATGTGCTGAGTTCAGGCAAATACGTACAAGGATAAAGTATTTTATAATGTACCATCTATGAATGTCTATTTGATAAAGTTCACGTTGGATCATCTTTGATAATTAATATTCAATTAGTTGGATTTTGGTGTATTTTGATACATATTCACCTATTCCAAATGTTTGACCTTTTTGTTTCTTGTTTTTGCGTATTCTGTTTATTTTCTGTCCCTTAATGACTAAAATTCTCTATCAGTGTATGTATACTGGTGACAGGGTATGTTGGTGTACCTGCATCCATATTTTACCGCCGATCTGATGTCGGCTTTATAGTGTAACCTCATGTGAATACCACGCCAAAAGGACCGCCAATACCATCCCGTTCAATCACATTATACAAACAACGGGATGGGTCAAGAACGTAAGGTCTACTGCACATTTAATTAATGGACAATGCACCATTGATGACTTCAATATTACCTATACAATGCCAACACAGATTGTAAATGCCAATTGTAATACTCCTGACAACAGCTTGGCTTCACAGATACAGCATTAACGTAAGACAATATAAATGCTACACATCGAATACAGTTTCTCAACTTCAACTTCATAATACTCACGGATAGTTTTCGGTTACATCCTGGCTGCCTTGTTCAGAGATCAGTAGAAGCTTCAGACTAATCTGGTGATCAATATAAATTACTAACCCAGTAGATAGCCAGTTAGGTGACAGATAAATATTCATGTCGCCTTAATGGCCGACATTCACCCAAATTGTATTCAAATCAATTGTATACTACCATTTGGTAAAAGTTCAATGCTTAAATGCATTTCTATTTTACGGGTCGTTGTGCAGCATGACTGACAAAGCTTTATTTAGAACGTTTCACGTTACACAAACAGGAAAACCCGGACAAAAAATCAACACTGGTAGGCTTCTCAAACAGGATTTTGCTTTACTGAAGGTCACTTATTGCTCTAAGGTAAGTTATCTTCATTAATTGACTTTGATCGGTTAGTATTTCTCGTTGTCATATTCGGCCATTCAAAAGATCCGAGCAGTAATTCCATACTAAATCACTCAAAAACTGCTGCCCAATAGTATATAATGAAACGTTGATTGTTTTGATTTTCATTATGTGTGTCTCTCTTAGGCTAAGGTGTATACCGCTTACACTTTACTACAAACATCACGTTTTGTAAACATTCATCTAAAACCTCATGTATTAATAAATAATCTGGTTTGAATGTATAAAATAACTTCCTTATTTACACATGACGCTATGTCAAGAACTAGGACGCTAAACAATCAGTGTTTATAATTTCACTGAAAGAGTAAGTTACCCTGTATCAACAAGAAATAGCCCCATATTGCAACACCCGTAACTGTGTACATCTTAACCGCAACAAAACTTGACAAAGTCACCCTTGACCAATACAGTGACTGTGTACACCCTTGACCAAGACATATTTTGACCACGTCACCCTTTACCGCGACTATTTTTAGACTCTAGACACTATGAACGTCGCCCTGTCCGTTGACACCCTGTGACTGTACACTTAACTTATATACAATGTATTTTGGCATAGATCTATAAAGGAGTACAGTGGAACCCTAGCTTATGCAGCTAGGCCCAAACTTATGCAGCTTCGTCATTGATAACCTTTCTCCTTTTGTGATCGTTCCACTTCGACTCCAAATCAAGACAGAGCTTTCCAGCTGAAAGAGCCTGTATTTACATACCTGACGAGCAAATAAGAGACCTTCATTTATTAGCCAATCAGAAATAATATCATTCGGGAACTACACAGGAAGTATTCAAAACAAGTACATACCATTTATCATTTATTGAACCATTGCATTACCAAAGAATCAACCAAATTAAGTAAAAGAAAAAGTGTTTGTTTTGTTTTTGAAATATTATTTCACGTCCTCAGTTGAACCATTTTTCTTCCCCAACCCTAACATAGACTTCCCATTCACCGTGTATGAAATCGTTGTCTTTATAGTTCTTCTGTGGTTGGCACAGTTCACCAAGACACTATGCCTAACTGCGTCCCTGTTTGTTGTCCTCGTTCACGTACACTACCCGGGACGGATGGTCAAGCAACACTTGCAAAAGGTGCAGAATTCGAATGAACGGTTGACCTCTTTGTTGTATAAACATAATTCGGACGACATGGTTTTCTCATGCTTACAATTTCGTTCACCTTAGAGGTCTTTGCTAGCGGATTTGGTTCGTCGTCTGTTATCTCCCCATGGATATCTAACACGTGTCCTGGATCTCGTTAATCGAGTATTTCGTACTTGATGCTTCCTATCCTTTTGTGTATTTAGGCAAAACATTTATCTTAGTGAAAAAGTTACAATCTTCGAACTAAAAACCTTTTCCTTGCATTTGTTCCACAGATAACCAAGTATGCTTTCCACTCTTCATGTGAAGGTAGTCTGTCACAACACAGCGGGCACACCAAACCTGGTTTTCGTGAGATTGTTGTCACAAATGGCTTCTTCCTAAATCACACAAAGATACACATATGCAATTCCCTGTACTCTACAATACACATTCAGTTATCCAGACTGGTCTTCTTCTGCCACGACCTTTACGGGCTGTCTGGAAGCTCTATAACTTCCACCACATCGTGCTCTGTTGACCAAATGTCTATCTGGTCAACTTCACCATCTATATTATTCTCAATTTTGTTTGAGAACCTGGGTTTAGTACGGGCGCATCCTGTCACTATAAATAACATGTCCTTTCCTGTTTTCATCACTAACAATCTTGTAAATGACTCCTGAAACCTTTTCAACTACCTCAAAGGGACTTTATTCAGATGTCATCGGCTTTGATTACGTTCAAACCTTCCTCTGAGGGAAAACACATAGACCAAATCCCAATTCTCATAACAAGTCCATTTCAATTTAAGGTCATGATAGTGTTTTTGCTTTGAAAAACTGGTTAAGACTCACTAGGCAGATCATAGAACAGACCAACTGGGGTACAAACCTCTCGACCTAACATAAGCATGTTTTGAGTGAACCCTGTACTTTCCTGTTCTGTTGACCGGTATGCCTTCATTACGTAAGGTATATGAACATCCCAGTCATCTTGACACTCAACATAGGCGCAGATTATAGACAAATTTTCCAAAAGAGTTTGCTATCATATTTCCGCCCCTGAACTGAGTGTATGGCGTTAGGTACACCATATCGAACTACAATCTCTTCCACAATGAGTGCAGCAACGGTACTGGCCTCCATGTTCTACATTGCTTATTCCTCCGTCCATCTTGAAATGTAATCTCTTACTACCATAACATATCTGTTTCCGTCTTTTGTGTCCGGAAATTGTCCGAGTATGTCACTTGCCATCCTTTCTATGGGATATCATGTATGTTCTATTGGCACATTCTTTCCTACATACACAATGCTTACAACCAGCAATATACTGTCTCACATCTCTTTGCAAACCAGGCCAATATAACTTTTATCTCACACGACTGAGCGTTGTATGTACTCCTAGAAGACCACTAGTTCCCGTGTCATAACAGATTGTCAAGATGGTTAGTCTTTTACCTGCACAGTAAATCATTCTCAATAATTGATCCCATTGTGAAACAAGAGATTTGACCACATCTCTTAGAGGCTTTACTGAACCTGGGTTTGGTTTTTCTCCGCTCTTTACCATACCAGCAACTAATTTCAGATCATTATCTGCAACCTGCTTTTCCTTCAATTCGTGTGTTTCTTCACCATTTTTTCTGTCAGCATACACTTTTGGTTTGTCATCATTTTTTTGTGATTGCTCGGAAGGGATGATGGGTCTCCTGATCACTTTCCCAACCTTCATAGAATTCACACTGGTAACAAAGAATCCTGCTCATGGCATCTGCGCTTCGGTGCAATTTCCCTGCTCTGTGCTGGATTTCTATATTATAAGTTGAGAAAAAAGGATCAGAGAATACCAAAGCGTCAATAAAACCATAATCCGAACTCAAAATCGATTAAACTAGGGGCAAAATAGGAACAAAGGAAATATCTACATGGAGACTCTCGTAAAAGCGCAAGAGAATAAGACCAGGTGTTCCGGAAGAGTAATCGTCTTCTGAATCATCGACGACACACGCCATGTAAATCTTGGTCACATCCAAGTAAGCATCAGTCCTCAAAATGAGATCCAAGTCATCATTGTCATCACAACAAGTAAACACTAACAAGCAAACTCAAAAACGTTCATTTTCATATCACACAAAGATACAGAATTTTTCTCGATAATATCAAGATGGCGACCATAAAACTCGCCCATAGTCTTCATCAACCTGAATTTCTCGAATCCCTGTGCCGTAAGTTTGTTCGTCAGCAACATCAATCACGAAAATGGCGATATTCAAAGCAAGCCCTAGAATAACGAATCAACTGCGACATGTAAACACCATAGGATGGAGAAGCAGGGATGTTACTATCTATAGTTGTCCGTGTTGGTCATAGTTTAAGTAAAGATCGAGGTAAGAAGCTGATGTAGGAGAGTCTGTTGTGTCTTTAATCTCAAGTTCAGTAGGGTATATACGATCGACAAGGTCAGCAAACTTCTTGTTGTTTGTAGACAACACATCGTCGATATACCTGAAAGTGAAATTGAAAGATTTGGCATGGTTTTTGTTACCCGTCTTGATAAGCCCCTTGACAAATTCAGCCTCGTATGAAAACAAAAACAAGTCAGTCAAAAGTGGTGCACAGTTAGTGCCCATTGGAATGCCAACAGTCTGTTGGAAAATCTTTCCCCCGAACTCAACAAAAATATTGTCAACCAGGAATTCAATCATTCATACTATATCTTCCTCAGTATATTTCAACCTAGCTTTAGTTGTGTTTTTCACAAAGTATGCTCCGAGATAGCTCGCAACCATGTATTTGTATCGTCGTTCACCTTCCTTGGAAAAGCTCTCATAATGAGAGACCAAAGACGTTCTTTCAGTTTGGCATGTGGTATGGTAGTGTACAGGGTGGAAAAATCAAATGTTTTGATGGACAAAACGTTTTTGAGAAGGGGGTGCTCAAGACTGATCAGAAGATCTTTTGAGTTTTCAAAATCCACATCCCATTAATGCCACTACTGGAGTATACAGTGTCACAATACGACTGAAGCCCTGATTTAACGGTACTAAGAATGGTAGTAAGAAGATTTGATAATGGCTTGGTTGAGCAATGAGACGAGCCAGCGATAAAACGTTGCTTATAAGGATCCTTGTGTAGTTTAGGTATCCAATATAGCCGATGTAAGTCAGCGTCCTTATCATTAACGGGTATTTTGAAAGATTGCAATACTGATGTATGATTGGAAAGTATTTCATCTTTCGAAAAACCGGTTAATGCGTTAGTAGGTATACCTTGGTTATCAAGCAGGCCAAGTTCTTTTTGCAAACAATGAATGTAATAGTGTTTGCAAACTAGGATCAGGTTATTAGATGCATTGTCAGCAGACACTATCACATACTTGTCATGTAGGTCGTTGAGTGTTGAGATGACCTCACGCCATACGAGCTAGCTGTCCTTCTGGTTCTTTGAATTTCATCAGCCACTTGAGTGCACTATGGTCCGTTCTGTTTGCATAGGTAGGGTCGATACTGCTTGATGCAACAAACAATTGCTAGAAGCTCCTTTAAGGACACACAGTATGTCCTTTCTGACTTGGTCATGTGCCCTGCTACTGCAATATATCACGTTTTCCTCGCCATCAATACACTGGGACAATACTCCACCAATATCAAATAATTGACTCGCATCTGTGTCCAAGATGAATGGCTTTGTAAAGTTTGGTATGCCTAGATTGGTGCTGTGGTCAAACATTTATTGAGCTTATCAAATGCAATACGCCATGTGAAAGATGTGCCCTTCTCCGCTAGCTGGTAAAGTGCTTTTCCTATGTCTGTAAACTTGTGAATGATACAATTATACCGGTAGGTGGTATAAGGCAGTATATAGATGATAAAACGTATAACCTCCTCGGCTAATGGCACGGTGCGCGCTCCGTCTAATTACATGTACCACCAGTCAACAGATAGATGCGATATTAAAACATACACAGCGATAATTGTATTTCAAAGTACTAAGCCTACATATTATTAAAAAAGTCGTTTATTCGGACATACACTCCATAAAAAATCAATTGTCAATGGGATGCTCAGAAAGTTAAATACAGAACTTCAAGATAGACTTTATGAATAAGGAGATTGGTTAAACTGAGTGTTAGTTTGGTTTATCATGTTTAGCGTCCTATTTACAGGTAAGACAATTTCATGGTGGCCTCGATGGGTGCATGTATGTGTGCTGGCGACAGGTTATATTGGGTTGCTTTTCTCTATTTTAGCGCCGATTTGATGCCGCGTAACAGTGCTACATGTACAGATCCTGGACCGTTTTCTTTACCAAAAGTGCGTTGCGTTTCCGTTGCGTTTGCGTTACGTTTGCGTTGCGTTTTCGTTCCGTTTCCGTTGCATTTTCGTTCCGTTTGCGATCCGTTTCCATTGCGTTTCTGTTGCGTTTTCGTTGCGTTTCCGTTCACCGTTTTGTGTGGGTTACACATGTGATGACGGTTTAATATATATGTAAGAATACGATGTACATGCAATCACGTACCTTTGTCCTTACCCCGGTGTAATGAATATTAACATATAATAAGAATCAATCGAGATAAAAGGGTTATTACAGATGATATATTCTAAATAGTTACTTGTCATAATCATACTGATATCGTTCTGTTCATTGGAATATCGCAATCAAATTAATCTAAATCATAATCAATTAATGTATACATGGCTAATGGTTTCTTACGTAATGCCACTGTTAAACAATTGAATTGAAAATATGTTTGAATCGTGCATCTTGACACCGAGTTTATTTATACAGTGTATCTGAATATGTTTTCTGTGTACCTGTGTGTTCGTGTACCTTCTCGTTAATTTTATGTAGTATCGCGGGTTTTGTTTACGTCCAGATCGCTCGCCATTATGTGTATCGCGTGGGTACTTCCTGCGAAGTTCGAGTGACACAGGGGGTGGACGGATGTTGACGTATGTCTAATTTAATTATTTGTGTAATTTGGTGGTGATAGCGTTCGACGTTTCAATGTCATAAACACTAGGACCAAGTAATCCATGGAGGGTGTATATAACATTGGTGTACCATTTAATTAATATAATAATTTATTCAAGTGTCACATATTAATTCACAAATTACATTCTGTTATAATAAAATAAAATAAATTAATATCTGGCCAGGGTTTGACCTATGAGGCACTGTTATACTTTAAGATACACAATTCATAATATTCATAAGAAAAAAATGATTTATGAAATACTTTCATATATGTTTTTAAATACAGAATTCATAATATTCTCAAAACAGATCATCGATCTATGAAATACTACATGCATTAATATGATACCATTAAAATACATAATTCATACGCTTCATAAGATCCCTTTCACAAATTAATTTCGTACAGATAGTTCCTAACACACTGTTCATTTTAAATCTTAACATGAATCGTTGCATAAAATACTATTTGAGTCATAGCATGTTGACGATAAAAAATATTGAATAATTTCCTCTAGTTATTTACTTTCTATGTCTGTCTAAAGATCGCTATTTTTAGTTATATTGATAGAGTTTTCATCTATATCCATCGTCAAACCAAAATTAAATTTTTTTCATTTCCAACTTTATGGAAATAACGATTTGAACATGTTATAGGTATAGGCAATCAGGGGCACTTGCCGGTCTCAAATGCGAAGGGGCAGGCCACAGGGACCTGGGAATTTGTTACAGCTAGTTTGACCAAAACTAATGTGTTGAGAGTAATATTACACTGGGGAGTAAAAGATAATGCCCCCTCAATGGTCATAATAGCTTTTATGACCATTGAGGGCATTTTTAAATGCGTCTTTGAATTATATGGATATTCTAGAGAATATTTACGTCTATAGAAGTATATTTCCTTTCCATATCAATGGGGGCTTGGCAAATCATCCGAATAAGAGACTGAATGTAAAGCTGACTCCATCTGTCATCTCAAATTGTCATATTTTTGAAGCTCCCAGGGAGGGAAAAGTACACAACATTGTTCGTTTCATATGACGTTTCGACAAACAGATTATCTTTGAAGCATAGAAATAATTATAAAGCTGTGATATTCTTATCGTTGAAGCCCTGGTCAAACCACGTTTCACCAGGATAAATAGACTCATCAAACTTAAACACGAGAAAATGTACTCTTTTTTGACGCATGATGGCACCATTTTTGCCAGAAATACATATACCACCGGTGACCGCAGGCTCATCACCACAGATTCTAATAACGTTGCACTCCAGTGAGAGACGATTGATCATGTCCTTGTCTCTATGCAAAATATCTTCTCAGTTACTTTTTTTTAGATTATTTTGTTTTTTGGTTTATCTTAATTTGAGTTTTGTAGTCTAACCTATGATGATAATATATTTAACGGTACACCTCACTGTCGAGTCCTTCAAAGGAGCTTGAACCCATGCAGTACCATGATAACTGCAACATATACAAAGGCACCTGAACACTGTATAACGTGTACCCTGTAAGATGTAACCCGTAGCGTCATAAGGTGTAACCTGTTTAACCCTTTACTCAGCATCCTTTCAGGAATCTTTACATAGAAACGTGTATCCTATACCTAGTAATATATACCCAGAACAAGAAACCAGTACTCTTTAGCTTTAAGCTTGCACAAAGAAACCTGTATCCAGGATCAGTACCTTATATCCAGACACATGAAATCTGTAACCAACACCTGGTAACATGTACACGGTAACCTGTATCCTGTATTCTGCTACTAGTAACTGGTACACAGATTTACTGAACCCAGTAACCCATATCATTTAAATTGTATCTCGCTGCCAGCATAATTGAAGCCAGAAACATGTACATGCTAACCTGTACCTGATACTAGTAACATGTACGAAGAATTAAGAATTCTGTAAAATTTGCCAAGTTACACTGTACCAAGTAACACGAATCCTTAAATTGTATCTTGCTACCAGCAACGTGTAGCCAGAAACGTGTTAAAAATACAGTAATATATGCATAGAAATATACATAAAGAAACTTGTACCGTGCACCAGGGACGTACATGTAAATGTGAGATTGGAATTCTGAATGCAATCATGATATGTTTTCTTTTCTAGTCTGATACTGATTTTATCTTGTTGCTTTTCGAGAAAGTGATTATGACCTCATTGTACCGGGTCTCATTCCGTCTAATGCGTGATTTAAAGTATTTCGTTGATTATGTTTTGACCATTATGAGATCATTATAATCGTGATATAAAATGTATTATGATCTTGATAATTACTCGCGTTGAACAATGGATAAGAGTTCTTCCAACAGACCCTATATACACCATCAGTGATTTTGCAAAGGTGGCCGAAATATAGCAAAACATAGAAAAGATACACTCAATCTATTTGGTATCTCGATCATCTGTTTTCGTTGGAGCTGATAGTACATGAAAACGTCTCGCAAAAGTACGGGGTGTGTGTCATAATTCTAAATTTTCCAAATTATAAATGTGTATATTGACTGTGGAATAAAATAAGAGAATACCGAAGCGTCAACATAATCATAATCCAACCTCAAAATCGATCAAACCAGGGGGAAGATTTGAACAAAGGAAAGATTTAAAGGAAACCCTTGCAAAAGTACAAGAGACTAAGACCAGGTGTTCCGGAAGAGTAAGCGTCTTCTGCTTCATCGACCGCAATGTAAATCTTTGTCACATCCAAGTAAACATCAAGTTCTCAAAATGAGAATCGAGTATCATTGTCAATCACAACAAGTTAACACACTAATGAGCATACTCAAAATGTCCATCTTCACATCACTTAAAGATACAGAATATTTCTCAATGAGACAAAGATGGCGACTATAAAACTTGACAATAGTACTGATCAACCTGCATCTCTCGAATCCTTGTGTTGTTAGTTTGTTTGTCAGCAGTCGACATCGATCAGGGAATTCCCGATATTTAGAGCAAGCCCTGGAATATCGAATCATCTGCGATGTAGGTACATGTATCGTAGAGTGTCACTAACCTAGAGGTTAGTTGAAAGCAGCGTAAAGTGTCCCTAATGTAGAGGTAAGTTGTAGGTATCGTAGTGTGTCCCTAGTGTAGCGGTTAGTTGTAGGTATCGTAGGGATTCCTCGTGTAGTTGTAAGTTGTAGGTATCGTAGGATGTCCCTAGTGTGGAGGTTAGTTAAAGGTATCGTAGAGCGTCCCTAATGGAGAAGTTAGTTTAGATGTTAAGGTTGGATTAAATGGCGTGTGTTCGCGAAAGCAGAATAGATTCGTAGGGTGTCCCTAACGTATAGGTAAGTTGTAGGTATCGTAGGGTGTCCCTAATGTAGAAGTTAGTTGCAGGTATGGTAGGGTGTCCCTAAGGTACAAGTTAGTTGTAGGTATCGTAGGATGTCCCTAGTGTAGAGGTTGGATATAGGTAGTGTCCCTGATGTAGAGGTAATTTGTAGGTATCGTAGAGCACTATTTGCACTACATTTACTCTTTAAAGAACCTCTGGTCCTTCACCGTACTCATATATATAACGGTATGGGGAAGTTCAGTGTTAATGATATATGTGTACCTATTGTGTTAATGGAAATGTTCATCTAAATGACCAACAAACTGGAGTTGATTTTTTTCTCCAACCCCCCCCCCCCCCCCCCCCTGAATTATTATCCTTGTGGCATATTGTACCATTTGTATGTTTATTGAATTAACACTGTTCAAGCTAGATTAGATATACAATGTACAATTAATGTATCTTTCATTTCATCCAAAATTGAAACAACCATTAATCGATATATTTGTGTCTAAAAAGTCGGTTTTGTAATATCCATAATTCGATTTATTGAAATCCATCCATAAATTGATTTATTGATGTCCATAATTCGATTTATTGAAATCCATAAATTGATTTATTGATATCCATATATTGATCTATTGATATCCATAATTCGATTCCAGCAATTTTTACACTAATAGCCTGTTTCCTTGCTATGAAATATACGGCAATAGTTCCTTTAAGAATTGCCAATAGAAAACGACAAAATGTATTGAAGTGTTAGTTATTATATATGTATTTTGCTTAGTTGTATATTAACTTCATAGGTCCCTTCTGGTAAAACCGGTGGACGGGGATGGGGGTGGTGCATTATATGTTTTGTTTGCGTCTGTCAGTCCGACAGTCCGTCTGTCGTTGATGAAGTATTCATTAAAAGCGGTATCTAAGATGCTGATTACCGGGATAGATATATATAACAGACATAACAATACAAATGCTGTGAAGTGAAACTTTTAACAAAAATAAAGGAACGTAAGATTTTGGTTAAAGTTTAGTAACGGCTCAGCCTTCATTAAGATGGAGATGCAGGTATGAGACAAGTATTGGTTCTTTAATTCCTGAGGAGTTGTGTTTAATCGAATTGAAACTGAGTCTATGTATAACGTATAAACTGTATACATAACATGTATCGGACCCGGGGTGTCCAATTGTTGCCACTAAGTGACAACCCAGCACCAATTAAATTGGTCAGCGAACCGTGACGGAGGTTTTTGCACCCGTGAAGAATAGCCACAGGGCAAGCTGTAATGACGCGGACATCTGCATCTACATGTATATTACATGGACGCCTTCAATACTAAAGATAAATGAGGAGGCAACTTTAGTCCATGAAATGTTTTTAGAAGGCCTCAAATATTCTTGGACGAAAAACAAATTTCACTTAGGTCGTTTTAATTTTTCACTGTTGCAGAAAAAAAAATTATTTGTTTTACAGATTGCATTGATACAGCACATACACTTTCTTTGATTTCATATACTATTCTAGAAAAACCTCTTGTCGGAAATCTGGAATGGTGAGCACGCAGCTGCTGTATGTGTTGTAAGTCCTGGAAAGGACTGGCAACAATTCGTTGCATATGATATGCATAGTATGCAGAGTAAAGGACTCCACGTGTCGACATCACATGTGTCAATGTAGTATGGATGTGACCTTTTTTATGATATTTTAGCCGTTCCGGTTATTTTTCCCCGATTACTACAGTTTACAATAGAACACACATTTTATAGTATCATATAAGTATAAAAACTACAACCGTCATATGATAAATTGTGTAAATAAATACAGACCCATTTTCAAAATGTAGTTATACCAGGGACGTATATCTCCCGTTTATACGCAACCAGATATATATATATATATATATTAAAGGCTTTATATATGTACATCTGTATGCCTTTGTTGAAACATATTATTTGATTGTATTTTTTTTACAAACGTAATTTCACTACTCAAACCATTTACTCACACTTGAACATAGTATATCAGGAATCTTAATAGCATGGGGGAAAGGGGATGCAAGGTTCGAGTTTTATTTGATTTGATTTTATTCCGTATGCAACAGACAAGATTACAATATGTATACATATTAAATCTTATATCATTTTGCAAGATGGCGGAGACCGCATCCAACATAATTAAAATAATATTTATAATACACCTTGCTACATCCATAGGTTATGACTTTATCCAGAGACGAGTACGTCTCTGCTTTATCGTAAGAAAATTCGTATACAAATGAATAACAAACAACATCCACACATAATAATCAGTTTGAAAACAACCTTTATATATACGTGAAATATCCATGTCGAAATTTAGATCTGTATTGTAAACAGCAAGTTAACTAATTCACTACATCCGAAAAATAAAAGAACACAGCAAATGTATCATTTATTTAAAAGTAACTTCCTCTTAGCCGTAGCATGAATTAAGCATCTTATACCTTAAAGTGTTTTATGTTATTGTTTCAGAATAGCTCCGTCATTTTGAAAACCGATGGTCGACGATAAAAATATGATTTTATATATTTAACTCTTAATTCAAAAAACGCATGGCATATCAGAGAGAAATAAAGCTTTATATGTCTCTAATTGGATCGGAGTTTAGGTTTCATTCGTAAGACACTGTTCATCATGATGACATGGACAACGAATTTCATTTTGAATTCAAATGACTACACCAACGAATTAAGAAAAAGAGACGTTTTTAGGGTTTATAAGAAGCAAACTGAACAGCTGGTCAAACTTTTATTGATGATGTATATAATGCCCCAACTACGTAATATTGCAGACAATACGATCTGTCACCTCGCGAGTGATGGCTTAATTATTGTACTGTAGATCAAATGCAATATGTACTTGAAAGGTTTTTAGAGTACTTTGATTTTTGTTCGGGGGGGGGGGGGGGGGGGGTAGATCAATTTTCGATATTATCTCCACCCCCCCCCTTCCAACCCATAGTCAAAATACATGTACAGTGTATACAATTATTATAATATTAGTGTATACGCCTGCTTTTTTTTAAAACAAAAACAAAAAATCAAAAGAAACCATAGAACTATGAATATAAATTAAAAGAACATCATGCTTAGAGAAATTGAAAAAAGCTGAGTATATATGGTGGCGTAGATCGTGAGTTTGAGGCACGGACGGGGCACGATAGGAATACAATTGTCGACTCCTGCCCTATCCGGGCTTCGAATTCGCGAACTACGGCAACGAATCGCCTAGAAAAAAATACCTGCGGCCGCTACCACCGCCAATAAAAAGACGTTTCGATGTCGCAGTGATAGACGGTCCTGTATTTTTGACATGATCTTTGTGGCAAATCGTCTGTTATAGATGATGTGAACACCTGGATATCAACAGTATGGATAAATGAATTGTCGATTTGTAGGACTATCCGCCCCTTTATCAAGACACAAAAACACGTTATATCACAATCACGGAATGTACATGAAATATAAAACAAAGTTACAATACGGGTACAAAGACAAAAGTAACAAACACAAAACAATTTGGACTTTAAAGAAGAAATTATCTGAAGATCATGAATCCGATTGATATGGAACATATGTAAGCATAAATATACAGATATTATAATCATAAATAAAGCGTTATTTCACACATAATATATACGTTCCTGTCAGCACTAATCCACCCCTTCTTTATCAGACGCGTATTTTACATAGAATATACAAATGACCTCTGCACCTATAATGTCTTTTATATTTACCTAAAAACCATAGGATTCGGATGCATGATGCGAATGTCAGTTACTTTTAGTGTAATATAAAGCCATATGCATCCTTGATACTTTCCCCGTTTGATATCTGAATCATAGTTTAATCTGGGACGTATATAGAGTAGTATAAAAATTATGGACTCGCAAATATTCACGATAGTATCATTCTCCGCAACATCTGATGTATATATTCTTGAATTCGCCGATTTCGTTAACAAAACCTATAAGTGTTTGTATGTGGGTGGGTGGGGGTTATTGACATTTCAATGCAGTACGGCATGCAGGATTAACATGATTCATACAATTCATGTGTGCAAGATGGCGGAGAACACAATCAGAACAATATTCGCGTTGATAACATAAAAAAACACTACACTATTTAACGAAGTTGATGGCACATATACTGAACCCGGTATATGTAATTTAAATATACATTATTCATTTTCAAAATTGTAATTCAGTTAACAGAGGAACACTGGTATACGGCTCTGATATATTATACTGTATTATTCTTGAATAAAAATATTGTTTAAGCTAAACTAAATATAGCATACCCAAATACGAGTTTTCAAAATTGTATCTAATCTCTTTGAAGAGACGATTCTTACTACAGGCAAGTGTGTGTCCCTGTGCCTGAAACCACAGGTATTAATTTCGTAGACTTTACCTTTAAACTAATAATAGTCGCAGGTAATAGGTTGCCCACACGTTAAGCCAATTGAACACATTTCTTCATTGTATCTTTTTACATATATGTGAAATGCATATTTTTGTATTGAAATCGAGGTCAAAATTGTTCAAAGCAATACTTGTTTTGCATTAAACCATTTGTCAAGTATTTTGTAATGCGTTTAAAAAAAAAGATTAAATTATTTGTCAATGATAAAATTCTTTAGAATTAATTTGTTGATGCAACTGTTGTATATAAGAGAAAGGGTTATTTGTGATTATAATATTATCATGAAAAAAGTTCAATTCTCAAGTTTTTTCTTAAGATTTCAAAAACGATGAACAAATATTATCACAATAGAAAGATAAGAAAATAACGCTCAATAACTATAATAATACAATATAAAAAATGAAAAGTGGAAGCAAGTATTTTTCAAAAAATCAATCTGGAAATTCTGCTATTAGAGTATGTTATGTTAAATAGCTGTACTATTATACGTCTGCTCTGACCATGGAGAAAAACCCCTGATGTCGAGGTTAAAGTGTAATGCACTATTCACATGCCAGTCGATCACTTCGGAAGCACTTGTAGAGTAAATTGTAAATAATCACGTAATAATCTCGTTAACTAAAGACAAACTTAAGTCATATCCGCGATGGGACAATGCGGTTTTTAAGTTTGAACTAATGTTTCATCGGTTGGTTTAGTGTGATTGTTTGTATGTCCAATAAACAGCTAGTGCCAAGTAAGGACGGCCTGCCGGTGTATTCATTGTTGGTGTGTGTGTTGAATGCGTGTGATTTTGGGATGCTGCAGTATGTTCATGTAAGACTTATCTTTTGCCTATCTGAAGTGGTGCTGTCTGTAACT
This sequence comes from Mimachlamys varia, assembly GCA_947623455.1. Taxonomy (NCBI): domain Eukaryota; kingdom Metazoa; phylum Mollusca; class Bivalvia; order Pectinida; family Pectinidae; genus Mimachlamys; species Mimachlamys varia. The sequence continues at coordinate 27,855,530 of OX392544.1, forward strand.
TGATGATAACAGAAAAAGGAAACCAGCATCTAAATTCAAAACAGAATGTAATGATATATACAAAATGTATATACATGTAGATATAATAGCTCTGTTTCGGGTTAAGAGAAACTCCTGTGTGGAGGTAAAAAAAGGTACCCTTGGAAACGAAACTCTAGGCATGTAAACTTCCGGTTTACGCTGACATTTCCCGCGACATTCATGGACTTTCTAATAGCGATACGATAATTCCTATAAAGATGGATTTGGAAAGGTTTCAGTGCCTTTTTTAAATATTACCTGCAAGAGAGGTGTATAGCATGCAGTTTGTATCGTAAGAACGAGCTGGTGAAACTTTGCACGCTATATAAGACCAATGAGGTTGGGGCTTGTGATGACCATCACTGAAGCATTTTTGCGACGTTCTGTAAAATCTACTGACGTCAGCAAGATACAGGTTAGGACATCAGATCTGGTATCTGCCCCAACTGTGGAGAATTGGGATAATTTGTCATTTTTATGAACTTATGCAGTTGGTCCGAATCGAGAATAATTATAAGACTGACAATGGATACAAATTGTAGATCTATGGATCCCTCTCCATATCATATCAGTGATGCGCGTCTTTGAAGTATTTTAGGTAAATGTCCATATCATATGTTATTGTACACTGTCATCTGATATACAAATTATTGTACTTTTGTGGTAATTTTGGTCTTGCATACATGTAACTGCCATGTGTGATTTATACATCAAATTCAATAATTTAAGTTGAATAATGAAGTTTTCATTTTTCATCTTGAACTGGAACTGAATTATTACAGAAGAATAATGTTTTGTTGACATATTAGAAATTTCACAAGTAAATATTGATGGGCTAATTTTAGGGCATGTTTCTTGTATGCATTTATACAAATGTAGCTAAATGAAACAAAAGGAAGACAAAAGACATTTCAATAATTATCATTTTATTGTAGTTAAAAATAGTTTCTTAAGTCATACAAAACACATAAACACAAGTCTGGATTTCCTTAAATTTAAATTTCATAACGAAAAAATGGAAGAAAAAAATGCTGATAACTATAAGGTGAATCACTTCAATTTTATAAATATTAAATATAATTTTCTTTCAATTTACATCTTAATTGTTTGATTTTGCTATAAGCAATATTAACAGTATCTGAGTAAGAATAAGATGATGGATAATACATTAAGAGAAATATTCATAGTAAGTTCACAATATAAAGTACATGAAGGAATGCATTTAAACTTACATGCCAAGCATGAATTATTATGAAATCATCAATTAATTTCTATATCAATTAATGATGGATTCCTGAAAAAGTATATGTATATATAATATATACATGTATGTATGATGCACTGATTGATAACAAAAATAACTTTTTCACTAATGGCTGCTGAAGATTACATCAGGTTTTCAACTAGCTTGCAGCTTAAAGGCATTGTGTCGAACAAACTGTGAACATTTTACAGTTGCTCAATAGCTTTCAACATATACATATATTCTAAGTTTGGGATTGGTTCGTGTTTTCCTTATTTTCACTAGCATGAAGACGCATCAAAACTTTGAAAGTGTTTCTTTGTTTATATGAACTCAACTGTGAATGTCAAACTTTTTGCTGATGGTGATCTTGGCTTTTCAATAAAGAATTCTATACAATCAATGATACATGCTGTCTTTCATTTGGACAAAGCATCTGAAAACATCTTTTTCTGGATGCATGAAGACCACTTCAGTAAAAGAGTGGAAATCACAAACATGAGTTAATCTAGATAATATGAATTCGAGACATTTTGATTTTTGCGATTCCAAAAATCTGCTAGACAAATGTTAACAATGCCAGATAAAGCCTCACTTAAGTGTGAATAAACTCCTCAAACGGTGATAACTTTCTTTTCAAGACACTATTTTGCTTCTGTAAATCCTGTTGATAGCAAGGCATACTTTAGTTTTCTGTCCAGACCAGTATTTCGGTGTTGGTGAAGCTCTATTCAGTATTCCTATTAAAAATTGAAGAAACAAATCATTTAAACTAAACAAAATTGAAAACAGCAGCAAAATTTTGATTTAAAGAATATTGAAAGCATTTTAACAAATTCACAATAAATGTGCATAATGATCTGTAAGCTCTTTGTAACAATTTGTGATATAAATTTAATGAGTATAAAACTACAAATGTTAGGTAAGCAAAATCAAAACTTATGATTATGCATTAATGGAGACAAGCCCCTGTGATAGAGGTCTGTGTCATAATTCCTCTACAATAACTATAAATACAATTTATTGCAAAGTACTTTGTAATCTGATTTATTCGCTGTATAGCTATACTTTTAAATTTAAAGATTCTTAAAGGGTTCACCAGGAGACTATTATACATTTTTATATTAATACCAAATCAAACTTTTTGCTTGTGGCCCAATGTAACTAAAAAAGGTCTTCAAATTTCTTAACTGCTACAGTGTTTGTAAATATATGGACATATGTAAACATATCTATACAAACCAAATAATCCTAAGAGCAAATCCCTGGATGGTATCCCTGTGTACTGCCTCACACTCTCATCTGTCATGGTAACTTTGTCCACAAACAAGTGGTGAAGTAGGGTATCCTTGTCACCAAGCTTCTGTTCAAGGTTCAAGAATCTGTGACATCTTCAGCCGTGTCTGATGAACAATATCTCGTAGAGTAGCTTTGGTCTTTTGATCAGTCCATAACTGGAATGTTATAAAATAACAAATGTTCACTCATTCAATAAGTGATATTTTTCAAATTGATGAAGTGTACTGTGCACATTTGCTAGTTGCATAATAACATAATCATATAAAGTTACTGTTTGCATCATGCATATTAAACTAAATGTCTTTGATGATATTGTGCATATCTTGGTAATGCAATGCTAGAATCAAGAGCCCACCCCTCTGCAGTTACTTCATTCACCCCAAAGACACATTTGGACCCTTCCAATTCAATGGTTGGAATAGTTCGTTATGAAAGTAAGGGGCTACTAACTGTGTTAATAAATGGGATACATGTAAAGGTTCAAACTATATATTACTCATTAACTTCACCACAAATGTTTGAAAGGTCTGAGTAGAGTTATGTGGCATTAACAGCTGTTTCAACTTCCGCAGTAGAGCAAAATGGAGACGAACACATCATGTCACTTTCAGATGCTGATGGTACAGATTCTTGAATTTCTACATGTAGCCCTGCAGGTGTTCCTTTTGGAATTAATAAATGAGGTATTTTTTGGAGAGGAGAAACAAACCACATATTTTGGTATGAAATGAATAAGTTATAGATTGTACCCCTTGGTCCTTTGTATACCTGTTTTTGCCAAAACACACATTTACATGTAATTTACTGTTCTGATTGAAAAGGGGGTAATGTGTCTTAATTGATTTATTAATTTAAAGTCTCAAAATATTGTTTATACTGAGAATATATAAAAAGGTCTAATTAGGAAATAGCCTGAGATTTCTCTGGCCCCGACACCATATCTGGTTTGGGCCCCCACACCAGACATTTATCTGCCAAATTTCTAAGTCTGGTGTTAGGGCCAGAGGAACTCGGGCCAATTAGGAGGTTCAAACATCATTTAAATATCTTTAATCTTGATAAAAAATATTCCGTTCTTTCTATTTACAATATTTTATATAACTTATAAAAACTGTAATAATTGCATTTCAACTATACAACAGTTCAATGGGAGATATTGAGCCTACCCGGCTGTCGTTTTGTTGACGTACATCTGTTTTTTTCCTCGTGATCTGTCCAACTCCAACCACTTTTTTCAAAGTTTTGGCTTTCTTCTAATGCGACGAAACGGAAAAAACTGGACATTTTGAATAAAATGATATCTGTCGGCTTTTCTTCCGTCCGAATTACATCATGGGACAACATATCAATACTTGGTAGGCGGCACAATGTAAAATGCAGATGATTTTTCGCAAGGGTGGGCAGTGTTGCTACCGACGCCGGAAGTATGCATGCCTAGACTTTTCATGAAATCACGTGACTTCCGTCGCGCCTAAAACCAGAACCGACTTGATCCGGACGCAACCCGAAACAGCGCTATTAAATCAGTGGTGTACAAAGTCTTTTAGGTGTCTATATTATGTAAAGTTAATTTAATTAATTTACATTTTGCATTGGAAAACAAATATTCTCTACAAACTTCTATCTTTTGGAATTCTCTCAAACACTCAAACAAAAATGACCATAAAAACCTTATTGTATAAACAGAATATCACAGAATCTACTAATCTACTACCTTGATAAATATAAACAAATAACACAGAAGGTCACACAGTATGGCTTGGTATTCGCTACATACATCTAGAAAAAATTAGAAAACTCTTAAGAGTTGCCTCCCTTTCTGCCACACTATCATAATATAGTATGTAACATATCGCACTGAATCATACTGCCAGTCTTTCCTGCCCAATAAAGCTGAGAGTCAAACAGGGAGTAGTAACTACTATGTTTAGAGACTCTAGTATGTCTCGGCCTGGATAGACCAATAGCCTTCTTCATAAGGATCAACGCTCACGTAAAGGCCAAATGTGAGGTAGTGGGATACATTAGGAAGGAGAACGAATGGAACAGAAAGATTCCATATTAAGTCTTATCTTACGATCATGCAATGGGGGCAATATATACAATTCTTCCTATTACCTCAGGGTGAAAGTTTAAATCATATGAAATATCCAAATACAAACTCAAAAGTGTAATAAAAGACTAAATAAACTGAGCAATTCTTTTCATTAAAAACCATTTTAAATTCTACTTTTATTACACGGCAGAACCATTATATCAACAAACAAGAGGCCCACAGGTCTGAGCGCTCACCTGAGTTTTGATATATTAGAACCATGAACTTTTATAGTTGTGTCATTACACGGAAATCTTCTATTACTTAAATAAAGTTTGAGCTAGAATACTGACAGGTAAAATAGGACCCTGCTTATAAGTCTATATAAGTGGAAAGATATAAAAGTGACGTTGACCTTTGACCCAGTGACCTTGACTTTCGATCAGTGGACTCCTTGCTAGATTCTGACAACTTTGCTTTACAATGTCCCAACAAAATTTGTATCAGTAAAAAGCTACACAATTTGATTTTGGTCCCTTATTTTATCTAGTTTTCAAAATAAACTATAGCAAAATTCAACTTTGTCCCCAAAGGGGAACATGAAGTCCTGGGGGTATAAAATTCACAACTTTGATAAAGCTTCCATCTATGATTCATATCCAACACATCTGAGTATGAAGAAGAAAATTGATGAAATTTTAGCCAATTTGATCATTTTGAGCCCCTTCCCACAGCCCGGGAACAGGAGACGACCAGAGTCGAAATTCTTCCAAAAGTGTCATCTCATGGTTGTAATTTAAATCAAGTTTGAATTATTTCCAAATGGAAATGAACAAAAAAAATAATTTAAAGTAACAAGAAATATATCAACTAAAGTAATTTTGATAAAACAACTTAAAAGCATACAATTAGTGATTCCAGCATATCTGAGTCTGGATATTTTTTTTTTAAGTTTTACTTTATTTGGGCCCTTTGGGCCCCTCCCTCAACCGCATAGGAGAATAGGACCATACAATCCACAATTTTGGTGCATCTTTGGAACGAAAAGGTTCCTGCCAAATTGCATTGAATTTAGTTCAGCGGTGTTTGAGAAGATGTCGAAAATGTAAATTGTTTACGACGGACGCCAGACAAAAGGCCATTCCAATACACAAAATGTAAAAACAAAATCAATGTAAATATGTACAAAAATTGTAATGATTGATGACTTCTCAAATCAAATCAAATAACATGTTTTTCATAAACAGGTCTGTACATAGAATGTGAACAAGAATATTGACAAACATAAAACAGTCTAATGTATTCTAGAGTTCACTTCAACTAAAACGTCTAATTGTAATTATAATGCATTTGAATAATCACTGTACCTTTGATTCTAAAACTTGTTAAGGCAGACATTTGAAAATGGTATGTAAATAGTATAAAGAATACAATCTGTATTTGAAAAAAACTCAGTGATTACCAAAGGGTCAACAAATCCATAATCCGAACTTAAAATCGATTAAACTAGAGGCAAAATAGGAACAAAGGAAATATTTACATGGTGACTCACCTAAAATCACAAGATAATAAGGACAGGTGTTCCGGAAGAGCAAGCGTCTTCCGCTTCATCGACACCCGCCATGTAAATCTTGGTCACATCCAAGTAAGCATCAATCCTCCAAATGAGAACCAAGTCATCATTGTCAATCAAAGTAAACACGATGTATACAGAAAGCCCGTAGTTTAAATTCAAATACACACTGATGTATAAAAGTATCAGTTTGGATATATGATAAATATTGAGTATAAAACACCTGTTTAACAAATCTAATATCACTCTTATTAGTAAAAGGATTATTTAAAACAATATCATTTACATTAATATCACAGTTATAATAGGTATTAAATTAGTTTAGCTTGTTTAACTACCAAAATCACACTAAATACATACAAATAATATGTTATGGGGAATAAAATGACTTATGGTACACCTTTACAGTACTTGTAATAGAGGTAAATAATTCGTGGTGTGCTACCTTAACTATACCAAAGGAGTTATCTCCCCTTTATCACATTCCATATCACAACAAGATTGAGAACGATGTACATGACTTCAGCAGCTCGGGTTTGAGAGCAATTAACCACCACCACCCCGCCACCGCCAATTGTTTACCTCCAATATCTGTTATGAATATTTATATGCTAGCAGTTTTTTTTATTTTGTTAATTGACCTTTATTGTACCTCATGATAAATAATGGATGTGTAAACCTTCAGGATAATATGTTTTTGATATTTGCTATTGCACAAACATTTTTGTTTTTCCTGTAAATTGTTTATAAAATGCAATCAGGGCCGCTTAGAACCGCACCTTTGTGGCAAATCAGAATTATTCAATATCAGTCTGCTCATGACTCATACATGTACCTATGATTGTAATGGTAATTCACTCTCTGGGTAATTGGCCTCGGGTGTTTAATATGAATGTAGTGGTAATTCACTCTCTGGGTAATTGGCCTCGGGTGTTTAATATGAATGTAGTGGTAATTCACTCTCTGGGTAATTGGCCTCGGGTGTTTAATATGAATGTAGTGGTAATTCACTCTCTGGGTAATTGGCCTCGGGTGTTTAATATGAATGTAGTGGTAATTCACTCTCTCGGTAATTGGCCTCGGGTGTTTAATATGAATGTAGTGGTAATTCACTCTCTGGGTAATTGGCCTCGGGTGTTTAATATGAATGTAGTGGTAATTCACTCTCTGGGTAATTGGCCTCGGGTGTTTAATATGAATGTAGTGGTAATTCACTCTCTGGGTAATTGGCCTCGGGTGTTTAATATGAAGTGGTAATTCACTCTCTGGGTAATTGGCCTCGGGTGTTTAATATGAATGTAGTGGTAATTCACTCTCTGGGTAATTGGCCTCGGGTGTTTAATATGAATGTAGTGGTAATTCACTCTCTGGGTAATTGGCCTCGGGTGTTTCATATGAATGTAGTGGTAATTCACTCTCTGGGTAATTGGCCTCGGGTGTTTAATATGAATGTAGTGGTAATTCACTCTCTCGGTAATTGGCCTCGGGTGTTTAATATGAATGTAGTGGTAATTCACTCTCTGGGTAATTGGCCTCGGGTGTTTAATATGAATGTAGTGGTAATTCACTCTCTGGGTAATTGGCCTCGGGTGTTTAATATGAATGTAGTGGTAATTCACTCTCTGGGTAATTGGCCTCGGGTGTTTAATATGAAGTGGTAATTCACTCTCTGGGTAATTGGCCTCGGGTGTTTAATATGAATGTAGTGGTAATTCACTTCCGGGGTAATTGGCTTCAGGGTGAAGCACCAATTGATAATGTGTTGTTTAATATTGACGTCGTTTGAGTATAATGAACGACATTTACACTCAATTCAGTGTCTTAGTATTATTTGTTTCCTTATTCTAGCCACAAACGAAGCAAATTTTTGGATTTAACATAAATTAATTTACTCAATTTCATTAAAAGTATCATAGAAGTAAAGATAAACTATTCTTTGTTTAACCAATATGATATTCAATAGTATAATCACAGTTGGCATATGCATAGAATCAATTTAGTTATTCTCATTATTTCAATTAGACTAAATATTGAACATTTAAAGGGTCGTAAGTACAATTTTTGGTCAAAATTATAAAGGCTTACTAAAACACGGATAACAATTCATGACAGATTTTAGGTCACATGGTTGACAATTTTGCAATATCTGCAAAAATGAAATATTCCCATATCTTCAAATCGCTAAATTGTAATCCGTGTAAATATTATTTCTTACTTTTGAAAAAAAAATCGTGAAAAGTTTGACCAGTAAAAGTAATCGGCTAAACGCGGTAATTACGTGGTAGATACGCTAATATAGGAAAAAATAAAACAGAAAGCTATATTTTAATAGATTAAAATTAATTTCTATTGTATATTGGAATGGAGGAAAAACGTTTTACTTTAACAGTTGTTAAAAATTTGAGCCTTTCAACTATAAACCGTCTCGAATAAAAAATAACTACAATGTCATGGTACCAGGTTGTGTACGAAAACTACTAGAAAAACCAAACTACCTTGTACGGTATTCAAGTACAGCATTACTGATACATTATAACTCCTTTTTAAATTTCAAATATTGACGGATTAGTATCCTCTCAATACAGAAAATATTGCTAATCTGGACACACTTTGAACCATATCGTTCGGCCCTTTGTAAAGTTCCGGGTCGTGACTAAGTTACGGTTACTTCTGTACCATGTAATGCACCAAAGTTAAGCAAAGACAAATAACAAAGTATACAAAATTCAAATTCACAGATTATATGTGCTTCAAAAATAAAAAGTGAGCTATAAAAACTTTCTTAGTTACAATAAACACAACACACGGACATATATTATATACAATAACTTTAAATCATATGCATGCACAAGATACTATGAAACACTTCAAGTATTTCCTCATGCTATCCTATCTTGAAACACGATACTGTCATGTCTCTGCATAAGGAGTTCAAGGTGATGTAAACAATACTGTGCTAGTGATTCGTTATTACGTACCAATGCACTCGGGCCCATGTGAATTTCCTTACGGACTTTCGTCCATTGGCTCATTGAAACGCATCAGCTCAATACCGAGTGCTTTGAGTATGGGTTTAATTGGCGTTACAACTGCCGAACCATTTGACAAACAGCCGATACCAACTCCCAAACACCGAAGATCGTCGCCCCTTTTGACAAACACGCCCGAACCAGAATCTCCTAACGCAAAGAAATGATCGTTTGCTTTACAGCTACTGATCTCAAGCTGTCCTTGCATTTCAAAACGCCTTTCTTTCAATCCAGTAGGTCCGGTTATTCCTAATAAAATCGGTTCTCTTACGTGGACAAGTGCTACAAACAATCCTTTGGTTGCATGTGTTACGGCCCCAAATTTTACTATTTGTTCATTCATTATCGCTGTGGAATCTGCCTGCTGAGCAGAATCAAATACAGGATATGTTGTGAAGTCTGCAAAAAAAACAAAAAACAAAAACAAAAACAAGAACAAAAACGAAAACAAAACAAACAAAAAACATGTTACAAGTTAATGCAACTGTGCAATTTTACTGGTTAAACATACTCATATATGAATAATACATTATTTTGCATTATCTGTTCAGATTTTATTATACATTACTTACTTATGTCACTGGATCATTATATTATTCAAGTTGATCTGTAATAAGTTTGCAAACCCAGACTGTAATATAACTTTCTTACTTAAAATAATATGTTTCCAATATGTTGAAGTACGCTTAGAAAATGTGCAATTCGGCATTTGTTAAAACTGGACATCACTTACCTTCAATATGAATCATCGTGTTTGTAATGTTTATGTTTTTCAAGTAAACAATGTACGTATTTGAATGCCCCTTTGAGACGTTATGACCGAAGTAGCTATGTGTTTTATTTACAAGTACAGCGATGTAACAAAATCATATTTTTGATATGTAATTTTATCTTGGTTTTTTGAAAATTTGGAAAATAAAATTCGATATAAAGGAATCTCTTAATCTTGATTTGTAGCAATCATTAGCAAATTAAAAAAAGGGTTACCTATCGAGGACAGGTGGTAAATATTTCATAAATGAGTACCTAAATCTCCGAGTTGGTTGGGATCGAGAATAGCAAATTCTCCCCCTGACGGCATTCTGTTGTTCTGGACAGCTACTACTGCGGCATCTACGGTCACCCCATCCTTTGTCACACCAAATGTTCCGCGATAGGTCTTACCGCACTTTGGATCAGACGTGATGTTTGGCGGGGGATTGGAGAATCTATCCCTTGGAGGCTGGTTGACTTGCAGTTGAGTCTCAGTGCTGATTTCATCGTATTCATACTTTTCTATTCCGTCCTTGATTCCGTAAGCAACATGGGCGCAGGTAAGAAATCCTTCGAGGTCACCATCCTTTTGGCTGTGTATTTTCACAAATGGACCAATCGTTCCACATCTTCCTCCCTTTTCATCTTCCTCAACTTCGCACGCGCATCCCATCTTTAGTTTGTCGTGTCTTTTTATGCTAGGTATAGGTGAATAAGTACGTGGTGCGATTTCAAAATATCCTTCGCGTACGTCTATCAAAATGACTATATCATCTACTAAAAGCTCTCGCGGAAACATCTTTTCCTGTATTGGCCTGTATCCTTTTGAGTTACAGTATATAACTACAAGGGGTTTTTCTGCCGGCTTCAAGTCTTTGCCTCCATTACAGGACCTTAAATGAGATACTCCCAATGCATTGATATTCGAGTGCGCTTCCATTAGACGCTTGCCCTCCGCTTGAATTGCAGTCTCAGCATATTTCATGTATGTGATATTGTTTGTGTTCAATGATCTCATTTCCTCACTATTTGTTACTCGCATTGCTTCATCGTTGACTTTCCTGGGGTTTTTGAATAATACTTTCACCCCTGCAAACTGCTCCTCTCTCTCATGTACAACGTCTAATTCATACGCCAAGAATACTAATTTCCCTGCGCCGTTGAATGTTGGTTCAATTCGATAGGAACCTCGTAATTTCTCTTTGCCCACTAAACGTTGTGTTAGCTCTAAGGCAACAGCTTGTTTACAACGTTCGTTCATGGAATATCGTGTGAGGCACTTGCCGATCTCATTCTCATCTTTCACGGATGGTAAAAGTAAACTCAATATGTCTGGCTTGTTTAATTCACATGCTATTTGCAACAAAGATGATTTGTCTGTGGAAGCATAAGTAGTTGGATATGTACTACACAGGTATGAATACATGTCTCTACTCCCAGAACGACAGGCCTTGTGAAACAGAGATTCCCCAACCACATCTACAATATTCGCTATGTACGCATTGCGATCCTCTTTTGCTTTTTCTGTAAGGACCAAAGATGCTACAGTGATATAGCAATCCTTATTTCCGGATTCAGCGATGCGAAGAAGGCACGGACCACTATTCTGTGTTAACAAAGATGGATATTTTTCATGGATCGTCAAACATTTTTCTTTGTCTCCCGATTCACAAGCGTCGTACATGTCTTTTAAATTCCAGGTTTTCGACGAAACTTGCTGATATTGTTTGACCCGTTCCTGCTCAAATGAAATACCAAAGAATTTATGATTACACTGAACATGTTAAATCAAATTGTTAATTGAGATAAAAGGAGGGCTAATTGGAAATAATGTTTTAGTTTGTTAAAACATTGATTTATTGTAGACATCATCTTAAAATTTTCAAATGCAAGTACATTATGTTTAATTGGAAATAACATAGTACAATGTAGATAATCATTTAGCTTTAAACATGTATTGGATATATGTAATTAAAATTACAATTAGACAATTGAAATGTGTCTTACCTTTGGCGTTTTTGTTGTTTCTGGAAAAATAAAAAGCAAACAAGCTATCGACGTTTCATTCGATAGTCCCAAGTTTTATCTCGATACTGTTAAAATAAAGGAACTTCAAAAGCAGAGACTGTTAAACTAGTTTTCTGCAAATGTCTTATCAAAAGATATCCAGGTGCGTGATACATAGAATGCACCTTTTATTTAATTACAATCTTTTTATATTAACGGCAGATTGGAAGACACCAATTAATGGTAACTAAATAGTCATTGTCATTGATAGAATGTAAGACCTTTACAAATAAAAAAAATATAATGTTTATAAATACGCTTGTTAATCACAATTAGTATTATATAAAAAATGTTGACATACCAGTGTTGTCGCTAGAAATGGCCGGTTTATATAAGACTGAAAAAGAAATTGGATCAGCTTGATATACGTAAGCTATAATATATAATATGTACTAATATTATTCGAGGTTCTTATATACCGCTTTATCACGACCTTATAGCTGACAATGCAAGTTAAAAAGCTTTCTTCTTGAGATTAAAAAAAAATAAATACGGCAAAGTAATATTTTCGAAAAGCTTCTGAGATGCCCCCTTACATGTTACTAAGGAATGACAGACATTTCAACTTTTGCCTTGCTTGGAAACGAAAGTCGGCCTTCCTTGGTATAAAAGGCAACCAGCCTGTCAAATCGGTTTTTATACTAACACTGGCTGTGCAAAGTGCAACACACCTGCGGAAACAATAGGTGACACGTGGGTTACGAAACTGTAATGACCAACACACCCCTACCTTGAAGTTGAAGTTAAGTGAAGACCGTCACTCTCTTAGACACCATGAAAAATCGTGTGCCAAAGCAAAATAAAAGAAATAAAACCAAAATACCCTAACTGTTCCTTCACCTATGTAATGGGCATCGACATGTTGATTGAGGAGAACATATTTGGACGGAAATAAATGGATATTATACGTGTAGCAATGTTTATCACACAGGAATTGATTACTGTTAGCGATACAATGTTCCAAATCTCAATACTAAGGTAGGTTTATCAGTTGTCATTCATGCACTTGTTTTTTTATACGATTTTTTGGTGTGATCTAAATTGCAATAATATATATATATTTAATAATGTTCATATTGTATAATTTCGTTATAATTACATCTTCAATAACCATGTCAATGTTCTTCAGATACTGATCGAAAATATCGTGAAAAATATTCAGAAACTATGTGATGGCTAGGTCTATAGAAGTGTCGCCGTGCGGTTTCATCACAACAATGAGAACCGGTTTGACGGCATTGGTGCCTTTTATAACCAAGGTAGCCGACTATCGTTTCCTAGCAAGGCAAAAACTAAAATGTCTACCATTCCTTAGTTACCTGTGAGGGGGCATCCTAGAATATTTCTGAATTTTTTTCTTTGCCATTTTTTGTTAAATCTCAACAAAAACGCTTTTTAACTTTCATTGTCAGCTTTAAATGCCGTCTCAAAGAGGTTCACAAATTATTATCCGTGGTTATAAGGCCTTAGCAACTAGCCATTATCGTTCCCAACTCCCTTGGGAGCATACAACCTGTGCTGCCATTTCGGCGCTCACAGCTAACATTCTACAATTTCTAGCACTGCCCATCCACGTACTCATTAACAGCTGAGTAGACTGGACAAAGTAGAGTAAAGTACCCTGCACAAAGATTCAACGCAAATGCCGTGAACGGCACTCGAACTTGCAACCCTTCGATGACGAGCCCGGCGTCCTACCACTAGGCCACCATGCCTCACAATATATAGAGTAACATCGATAAGATACTTATTCGAAATTACCTAATAACACGCAACCAAATGTGATATATTTTATGTTTTCAGGATACTTATAAATGGTCCCCTACATAATAAACAATTAAGTTAAAACATTGTTTCAACAGCGACAGTAAATACATGAGCATGGCTGGTTACTAAGACCCCGTAACACAAATAAAAATGTGTGAACCGCTTTGAGACGACCTATAGGTTGTGGTAAGGCGGTTTATAAGAACCTCGAATTATAATTATTATTAATAACCGAATTGATAAAATAATATTTTTCTTTTTGAGTACAAGATTCCTGTTAAATGAAGGTAATTTCCGTATTACCCTCTTGTTAGTAAACGGGTTAGTAAACACACTTTTTTTACAGTGACAGTAAGCATACGAATGTATCAATTACATCATACTAGTGGGGTGACACCTGAAGGGATGTCACAGATGGAATGAGTGTAGAAGGTACACGTATGGAAGTCTAGTGATAGGGCGCTGGGCTCATGATTGAAGGATTGCGAATTCTAGTCCTGACCAGGGCACTTATTTTTTTGCATCCTTGAGCAAGATACTTTAATTACCTTGCTTTTTTCAGTTTCAAAAACAAATAGAACTAAGAACTAGTGAACCTACATAAGAAATAAGAAATTTCCATTGTCAAAACTATTAAGATGGCCGTATGTCAGCCATCTTTTTTTCTGAGCAGTCCCAAAATCAAAAGCTGGTAGTTAATAATCCTTTACTGACCTTGATGTTCAACTTACAGAAATGGGAAGATCTCCAAAAAGTTATTTCACGTAAAGGGATGTAACTCCATGCTAATGCACAACTACAATGTACATACATGTAACATACTGATCATTCATGCGCTACATCAAATCTATCCAGACAAGCTTTCCCCATGAAGGGCTATAACTCCCTTAAAGGGGGTTGAAATCTGAAATAAAACTGAAATGCACAACTATACATAACATACTTCTCACCCATGTGAAGCTTCGGTGAAATGATGATGGCCTGTAAATGAAGACAGATATTCCAGACAAGTTTAATATTTGCATCAAGGGACAGTGATTTTGTTTGCCCATTTTTACAGCCAGGGCATAAGGGTGTTTCCCCTGGTCAAAATTTGTGCTTTTTCACAAAATGAAGCAAAATTCAAGAACATTTTCCCTATTTATCTGAAAATCCTACTTATTTCTCCCAATTCAATAAGGCACAGGTTGCTGTAAAATCAAGGCAGCAAAAACACTGCAGGTACATAATCTCCCTTAAAAAAATTTGAATATGAAATATGAACAGGATATATCAGTGTGACATGAATGCTCCCACTGATATCCATATATAGAGAATTGAACACTTTTGGGTTTGTTTTTTTAATGTCCAATGGTGTATGACAGGGGTCTGCAATGTAGGTCATACCATCTAAATAAAATGCAAAGTAAAATTGCAAATGTACATGTAAGTATGGAAAAAAAAAGTCATAACTCCCTAAAAAGGGATCGAAATCTGAAATAAAACTACATGACATATAGATATTGATCATTCATGTTAATTTTCATTGAAATCTACCAGTTAGTTAATTAGGAGGAGATAGTGTATGACAGGGGTCTGCAATGTAGGTCATACCATCTAAATGAAATGCAAAGTATAATTGCAATGTACATGTAAGTATGGAAAAAAAAGTCATAACTCCCTAAAAAGGGGTCGAAATCTGAAATAAAACTACATAACATATATATATTGATCATTCATGTTAATTTTCATTGAAATCTACCAGTTAGTTAATTAGGAGGAGATATCAAGACAAGTAACTGCAGACAGTCAGAGTGATTCCAGTATATCCCCTTGCTTCATTGCAAGGAGGGGGATAATAACTTCATTGCGGGAGGTATAACACCACTTTCTGACAGAAACCCTTTTTTTATACATAATGCCTATATTTAACAGATATATTCAATGCTGTTACGCAAAAAATTGAAACACCTCATGATCACCAAACCCGTAATATATGTTAAATATTACAGCTGCTTAATTAAAGTCACATACCAAATTTGAGAGAAATTGAAGAGAATGCAAAAAACTTAGGACATTTTGTACATAATGCCAGAAATTGCATTCCAAAGGGAGGTTACTCTAGTGAATATTTTCAAAACGGACAAAGCCATACCATACTATGTCCTGTCATTTTTGACGGGCATGTAAAAATTATATAGAATGTACAGACCCGTACACGTTCGCTGTTCCACTTTAAGCGTACCGTTTGCGTAGCATTTCCGTAGCACTTCCATACCATTACCGTAGCATTTCCGTACCGTTTGCGTAGCATTTCCGTAGCATTACCGTAGCATTTGCGTCGCACTACCGTAGCATTACCGTAGCATTTGCGTCGCACTACCGTACCATTTCCGTAGCACTAGCGTCATTTACAAAGCGTTCGCGAAACGTTCGGTTGGAAATTTTACGGAATAAATCTGACGAAACGAATAGTTCATGTTTTTATAAGCTGCATAAACTCAGAATTTTGTAAATAATCTCAGTCTCAAAAATTTACAAAACAAAAAACAAGGCTTTTATCAATATGTATGAATCTGACTAAATTTAACATTAAATAAAATGAAATAAAAATATCAAGGTCATATGCCCCAGCCAGTCGGACAACATCGGGCCTCTCCGGCAAGCTCGGAAGAGAATATCCGAGGTGTTCCGACTGATGCCCAGGGCTACCTGTCAGCGTACGTCAGGTCTCTATGACGGAAAAATTTAATACATGTTCCAATATTACCGATATTTGATATTGTTCCCAATTACTTTTAAGGCATGTCTGTTTGTTTCACTCTCATACCATTATCTTAATGGCAAAGCAAACATTAAAAAACAATCGTACGCATGTGTACACGCTGGATCTCCACATTCGGTTTCAGCACACGTTCCCCAATGCATTATGGGTATTTCGTTTCGTTTGTATGTGTGATTATGTGGATCCGTTTTTTATAAAAATCTGTAAATGTGATCGACCGTTTGCAAGCGTCACCTGTAGCATTTCCGTACCATTTGTGTAGCATTTCCGTAGCATTTCCGTACCGTTCGCGTAGCATTTCTGTAGCATTTCCGTACCCTTTTCGTAGAATTTCCGTATCATTTGAGTAGCATTTCCGAAGCACTTCCGTACCGTTTGCGTCTAAGATGGAACAGCGAACGTGTACGGGTCTGTACCATATTAGTTACATATATTTATATTTTGAAATGTTTAAATTATTTCAAGTAATGCTGTTATTTCTACCAGGAATTGAACCTGGGTCTCCCACCACAGAGTGGCAAGTGTGATTACCACTTCACTATAGAAATATATCATAGCAAAACTGACTTTTTCTTGGATATATGTTGCATTTTAAACGTACACGTTTTTACTTTTAAATTATTATCATCCTCTACTTCTCATGTTACATATTAAGTTAATTAGCACAAACATTTCCAAGGAGGATCTGGATCTGCCACAGCATCTCCTTGCAGCAATGTAATGGGATGTTATATATATTATGCAGTAATGTAATGGGATCTCAATCATTAAAAGTTATGACTCAAGAGACCAAGCCTGTAAGGGCTTGGCAGACCCTGGAGTCATTGTGATTGTCTTTTGATGGCAAGCAATTGTATATTGGTATCAGCTCCACTATATGTCCACCTCATAGTGATGCTACCTAGTGAGGCAAATAAGAGCAATATCTATTGCTCGGTTTCAGTGAAGATTACTCGTTTTTTATCATTATAGCCAAATTGACTCTTTTTGACACAGCCCCCAAGGTGGGTAAGCCCCGCCATTTTTTTTACAATTTTGAGTCCCCAACCCTTTGGGATGCTTCTGACCAAATTTGATCGAATTCAGATCAGCGGTGGCTATAAATAAGAGCCGACTGACGAAAATGTCAAGGTCACCAGATCAAAGGTCAAGGTCACCTGAATAAAGTTATTGGTATTGTAGCTCAATTTCAAGGATGAAATAAACTTGTAAACAAGAGAAATACAACATTTGTCATGTCATTAAAGGATAAATATTCTTAAATTTCTGGAACAAATTATTTTATTATTTGGCGAGATGAGAGGGGATGGTTCAAGTCTATAACTCAAGATTACGAACAAATAAAGTATTGTCACGACCACTCCTATTGCAAAACAATAACAAAAATAGACGTACACAATATCGACACATGGTCGGACACTGACAGCGACGGCAACAGTATAGAAACAGAATCGGACGGTAGGCCTATAATACAGGTACAACTGGCCATGGTTTCTCAAACTGGAGAAAGAGTCGGCGAGTGGTAGAATTATCCGTGTTGGCAGAACGTTTACACAAGGGTTGTGCCTGGTGTCATTATATGCACTATTATGCTGTTAAAAATATAACACAGAATGCCGGTAGTTGTTATGTTCTAAAATGTTTTAGGCTTGTGGCATTCACAGTATATATGTTATGTTAAAATACTACCCACTTCAAAAACCTCCTAATAGCATCAAAGGAGACAACCACCCTAGACACAGTTTTACATCTAGTTTTCAATAAGTAGCATAAACTGCTAGTCTGTGATATTTTGATTCTATTTTTTGCTTGTGCTTTATGTAACTATATGATATATGTAAATAATTTGACTGTGAATACTGAAATTTGTCTGCTAGATATAAAAATAACACATTTAATCTAGCAGTTAATTGCGAAAGGGTCGAGCCTCCTTAATGTCGAATGTTTGAACATGTTTTCCCAATAAGTATCGTGATACGTATCGGATCGGGGCATTACTGTATCATCCAAGCCCTAATCGGATCTGTCCAAAAATGGACCATGCATAACTGAGCATCAAACGAAATTAACCTACCTATGATATTTGAGAATACACAGATACAAAGGTAACAAAATTTTCATGGTCAAAATCCAACATGGCCACCTGGCAGCCATTTTGTTTTTCTGATCAGTCCATATATCAATAAAGCGCAACTATGCACCACAGGGAACCTGCATATGAAATTAGGGAAAGATCCATTCAGTACTTCTCAAGATATAACGGTAACAAAATTTCATTGTCAAAATCCAACATGGCCGTCTTGAAGCCATTTTGTTTTCTGATCAAAACAGCACTATTAGAGACTAAAAGGAACCTGCATATGAAACGAGTAGATCCATCCAGTACTTCACAAGTTATGACTGTAGCAAAACTTGTTTAAGGACGGACCACGGACGCAGGGTTATTTGAATAGCCCATCATCTGATAATGGTGAGCTAAATGTAGCAAGCGACCTAGGCCTTGTCCTGGCAACCTTGAGACTCAAACTTGTTCAAAATATATATACACATTGTATGAAGTCCCTATAAACCTGTTAAAGGGGCAATTGAGCGAAGTTTGTTTACTTTTTCATAATATCACCAAATATTTTATAAAGTTGTCGTACAGTAATCCTTGTGAACTATTCATGCAGATATTTTACAAAACTTGATGTTTTCCATGCATTTTTCAATAAATAATAAGGAAATCCTTAATCGTCCAACCCATGCAAATGAGACTATGTTTACAAACATCTCTAGATCTGAGCACTTTGATCCCACAGAGCATGTATGTTTTCAGGTTAACAAATTTCCCTTCAGAGGGCGCCTGTGTGTGTGGAGCTTTCAATCATATCTGTTTTTAGTTAGTTTGAAGTATACCAACACATTTTCTTTCGGGATCTAATAAAAATCATATATATACATGTTTATCATAATTGTTGACAACGTATTTCGTAAATCGTAAATGTGTGAAATCAAACTATTCATGCCCAATTGTTTACAACATTCATATACATGTGGTATATTTTGATGTCGCTATATCTGGCGCAGGCTTTCCCAATAATCAAACTGACCTCATCGGCTACAGAGTATCTAATCATCAAGTACGGATTCCTTTGTCTGAGTATGGGTATTTTTTATTCTAGTTGATTTTAAAAAACGTGGGTTCTCTAAATTGCCTCTTTAAACTTCAGTGGATAGACAAGCGGATGGACAAGCAAACAGCATAAAGAGAAGCCCCCCCTGCCCCCCCACCCCCCAATGGTGTATCTGTATACCAATTTCAGTTCAATTTACAATGTTAAATAAGTAGGTGCCCCAATGTATGTTACTTTGGTTTGGTTGGTTTATTTTGTCATTTAAGGATGTGCCAGGTTTTGAGGTGTAAAGCCGGAGTACCTGGAGAAAACCCACAGACCTACGGTCAGTATGTGGCATACTGCCCCACGTGCGATTCAAAATCGCAACCCAGAGTTGGAGGGCTAGTGGTAGAATGTTGGAACACCTTAACCACTAGGCCACAGTGGCCCATTGTAACTATGTTACATACCAATGAATGTCAAAAACATGACAACCGATACTTACATTGAATATAAAGTTACATTTTTTTGTTAACCAACATACAGTTGATGCTGACACATAAATTACGACTATTAGCCAAAGCATGTTTCAACATCAGGGTTCATCCAGAGAGAGAACAGCCACCCTTTGACAGTGTCCAATACTAGAATTTTTATATCACTATGTCCCAATGTATATATGTTATTTGCATTGAACTGCTTCAGTTGGCATGCATAGGTAATATGAATGCCAACTATACAAATGCAAATTCAATGAAGTACGTAAGCGCTTACCGGTAATGCTGGATTTCCAAATTGGAATTCATATAGCCTGTGAATGCGAACTTAAAGCAACTCAATACTTTTTCTCAGTTTTCAGTTTTTAGCTCAAATAATAACAAGAGGCCCAATGGGCCTGCATCGCTCACCTGGTATCAATCTCTGACTTATATTATAGTGTAACCCTAAAGTCCCTTAAAATCTTTTAATGTAAGACATTTAGAAGAACATCTTAAGATTTTAACATATTTTACCTCTGTGACCTTATAAGACAACATCATTTTCATTTTCATATTTTGTTTGGCTTCATCCCAAGACGCTACCAGCCAAATAACATGTCTCTAGGCAAAAAAAGATCAAGGTCATTTCTTTTCGCAAACTTTGTCAGGCTTCATCCAAGAAACCTTTCAGCCAAATGTCATGCTTCTAGGTCTTTTGGTACTTCAGAAGAAGTCGTTTGAATGTTTTAACAGATTTGACCCCTGTGACCTTGAATATAGGTCAAGGTCATTTTTTTTCACAAACTTTGTCGGGCTTCATCCAAGAAACCTTTCAGCCAAATATCATGCTTCTAGGGCTTTTGGTATTTCAGAAGAAGTCGTTTAAAGGTTTCAACAGATTTGACTCCTGTGACCTTGAATATAGGTCAAGGTCATTTCTTTTTGCAAATTTTGTCGGGCTTCATCCAAGGAACCTTCCAGCCAAATATCATGCTTCTAGGGCTTTTGGTATTTCAGAAGAAGTCGTTTAAAGGTTTTAACAGATTTGACCCCTGTGACCTTGAATATAGGTCAAGGTCATTTCTTTTCGCAAACTTTGTCGGGCTTCATCCAAGGAACCATTCAGCCAAATATCATGCTTCCAGGGCTTTTGGTATTTCAGAAGAAGTCGTTTGAAGGTTTTAACAGATTTGACCCCTGTGACCTTGAATATAGGTCAAGGTCATTTCTTTTCGCAAACTTTGTCAGGCTTCATCCAAGGAACCTTTCAGACAAATATCATGCTTCTAGGGTTTTTGGTATTTCAGAAGAAGTCGTTAAAAGGTTTTAACAGATTTGACCCCTGTGACCTTGAATATAGGTCAAGGTCATTTCTTTCCGCAAACTTTTTCAGGCTTCGTCCAAGGAACCTTTCAGCCAAATATCATGCTTCTAGGGCTTTTGGTTTTTCAGAAGAAGTCGTTTAAAGGTTTAAACAGATTTGACCCCTGTAACCTTGAATATAGGTCAAGGTCATTTCTTTTCGCAAACTTTGTCGGGCTTTATCCAAGGAACCTTTCAGCCAAATATCATGCTTCCAGGGCTTTTGGTATTTCAGAAGAAGTCGTTTGAAGGTTTTAACAGATTTGACCCCTGTGACCTTGAATATAGGTCAAGGTCATTTCTTTTTCGCAAACTTTGTCGGGCTTCATCCAAGGAACCTTTCAGCCAAATATCATGCTTCTAGGGCTTTTGGTATTTCAGAAGAAGTCGTTTAAAGGTTTTAACAGATTTGACCCCTGTGACCTTGAATATAGGTCAAGATCATTTCTTTTCGCAAACTTTGTCGGGCTTCATCCAAGGAACCATTCAGCCAAATATCATGCTTCCAGGGCTTTTGGTACTTCAGAAGAAGTCGTTTGAAGGTTTTAACAGATTTGACCCCTGTGACCTTGAATATAGGTCAAGGTCATTTCTTTTCGCAAACTTTGTCGGGCTTCATCCAAGGAACCTTTCAGCCAAATATCATGCTTCTAGGGCTTTTGGTATTTCAGAAGAAGTCGTTTAAAGGTTTTAACAGATTTGACCCCTGTGAACTTGAATATAGGTCAAGGTCATTTCTTTTCGCAAACTTTGTCGGGCTTTATCCAAGGAACCATTCAGCCAAATATCATGCTTCCAGGGCTTTTGGTATTTCAGAAGAAGTCGTTTGAAGGTTTTAACAGATTTGACCCCTGTGACCTTGAATATAGGTCAAGGTCATTTCTTTTCGCAAACTTTGTCAGGCTTCATCCAAGGAACCTTTCAGCCAAATATCATGCTTCTAGGGTTTTTGGTATTTCAGAAGAAGTCGTTAAAAGGTTTTAACAGATTTGACCCCTGTGACCTTGAATATAGGTCAAGGTCATTTCTTTTCGCAAACTTTTTCAGGCTTCATCCAAGGAACCTTTCAGCCAAATATCATGCTTCTAGGGCTTTTGGTATTTCAGAAGAAGTCGTTTAAAGGTTTTAACAGATTTGACCCCTGTGACCTTGAATATAAGTCAAGGTCATTTCTTTTCGCAAACTTTGTCGGGCTTCATCCAAGGAACCTTTCAGCCAAATATCATGCTTCCAGGGCTTTTGGTATTTCAGAAGAAGTCGTTTAAATGTTTTAACAGATTTGACCCCTGTGACCTTGAATATAGGTCAAGGTCATTTCTTTTCGCAAACTTTTTCAGGCTTCATCCAAGGAACCTTTCAGCCAAATATCATGCTTCTAGGTCTTTTGGTATTTCAGAAGAAGTCGTTTAAAGGTTTTAACAGATTTGACCCCTGTGACCTTGAATATAAGTCAAGGTCATTTCTTTTCGCAAACTTTGTTAGGCTTCATCCAAGGAACCTTTCAGCCAAATACCATGTTTCTAGGGCTTTTGGTATTTCAGAAGAAGTCATTTAAAGGTTAAAATAGATTTAACCTCACTGTGACCTTGAATATTGGTCAAGGTCATTTCTTTTCGCAAACTTTATTTGGCTTCATCCAAGGAAGCTACTGGTCAAATATGAAATCTATGCCTGACGGTATTTTAGAAGAAGTTGTTTGAAGGTTTCGACATTTTTTACCCCTGTGACCTTGAAATTAGGTCAAAGTGATTTTTTTTCGCAAACTTTGTTCAGCTCCTTCCAAGAAATCTACCAGCCAAATTTCATGTCACTGGGCCTTTCAGTATTTTAGAAGAAGTCGTTTAAAGGAAAAAGTTGACGGACGCAGGACGGACGGACGGACGGACGGACGGACGGACGGACGGACGGACGACGGACGCTGCACCATCACATAAGCTCACTTGGCCCTTCGGGCCAGGTGAGCTAATAATAATATACAATATTTGATATAGCGCCCTATCTAGCTAACATAAGCCACTCTTAAGCGCTTCACAGTACATAGATATACAATTCTTATACAATCAATAGATATACAATTCTTATACAATCAATACAATTAACACATACAGTTCTATCATATACAATTCTGAGGAGTTCGCAGGAGCTGCCTTATCAGGCGCTAACTTAACTTGTCCTGTACATGTACCACCTGGCTAATATCTCCATATGTGTGTGTGTATGTATGCGTGTGTGCTGGAGATGAATTGTGTTCTGTTTGTAGTGGGACCGTGTTTCCAACGGCATCTTTTATAGTGCCACCACACTTGAATGATACATCACAGATACTGCAACATCCACCCCAGACCATTTTATACTCCACCTGGGTTGTTGAAGTTGTGTGGGCAGGAGAAAAACACTTCTCTGAATATTCCATGCGTATGACGATTACAGGGATCGAACCCCGGCCGCCTGCATGGAAGCTAGTCGGAGTGTTAACCACTCGACCAATCCGCCCATAATAATGTTTGGTTTAATTTGTTTTACGTCCTATTCATAGTCAGGGTTATTTAAGGACATCAGGGTTCACCCTGGACCTTGGGCATAATGAGAGAAAAAATCTAATATCAGAACAAAACTAGATATTCAGAAAAAACAACCAACCCATCCAGTATAGACACTGGATGGTTTGTTTTTTTTTTTTTCTCGCTCCTAATTTTCTCCTGATTTTTAATATTAAGACACATAATTTAGTATAAATTGATAGAAGTGCTATAACAGTTAGATCTAAGTCAATAAATAAATATCATATGGTACAGTTAAATTGGGTTTCCTAATCTTTTGTTCGTTTTATTTCCCAATGAAAATTGTCCTTGTCTGCGAGTTTTATCCAGTCAAAAAAATTAAGGCCTAATTGAAGTTAAAATTCCTCCAAAATCAACACCTTCCAACATTAAACATGTTACTAACAGCAATAGCGTTGACATCGTCACGGATAGTGACAACTATCAGTATATTGGCCCCAGCAAAGCGGAATCGGCGGAGTCATTTTACTATATCAACATTTGAATTGTTTTTAATGTCAACACCAGTACCTGATTGAGTCAATTGAATAAACTTAAGACATGCCAGGCTGTTTAATCAGCTTTCAATACTGTTTTTGGTAGCATTATATATACTAACTTACATTTTATCCTTAACCAGTCACAAATTTACAGACGACACCTCTCGGTTTGCGTGGTGGCTTTGTCATCAACTGCTTGAGAAACAAGCGCTGTTGAGACTATGACTGGTACACACTATTCTCAGGATTTTGTACAACAGGAATACTTCCGGAACTATGATCAGTTTTATTGCATTTACAACTTTTTTTCGCATAAGAACAAACTTAAATGTGATCTATATGACAAGAGGCCCAGAGGGCCTGTATCCCTCAATTGGATACATTGGTATCTAGGTTAATTTATCATGGGCCGAAAGACCAATAGTTGAACCATATCAGTATAAATTAAAAATTTGGTTAATTGGTTGGTATCTCATCTGTTTTCATTTTCATCTGATCGCAAAACTTATTAATGATGTGCCAGACTCAATGCTAATATCGCGACTCCGCTCTTCTCTTTTATGTCAAGCAATGGTATATATAAGTTTGGGCTTGGGATTTCAATTGTTTAAAAGTTATGACGCAGGAGTCAAGTCCGCAAGGGCATGGTAGACCCCAAGATCAAATCTAATATCATGATTGGGATTGTCTGTTTATGCCAAGCAATTGTATATATATAGTTTTTGGGTGGGGATCTCAACCGTTCAAAAGTTATGACTCATGAGTTAAGTCTGCAAGGGCATGGCACGACCCTGGGATCAAATCAAAAATCATATTTGTGATCTTCTCTTTATGCTCAGCAAACGTATGTATAGTTTTGAAATGGGGATTTCAACCTTTTTTAAAAGTTATGACTAAACAGCTAAGCCTGCAAGAAAGTGGCAGACCCTGGGGTCAAATCTAAAATCATATTTGTGCTCATCTCTTTATGCTCAGCAATTGCATTTATAGTTTTCGGGTGGGGATCTTAACCGATTAAAAGTTACATGATATTAATATTGACAAACAGAAGCATTTTGGCCCCGCCCATCAGGCCCCTGGGGGGTGAGCTCAATCATTTGTATAAATTTAAATCTCAGCCACTAAGGTATGCTACCACTGAAATATAAATGTCATACATTGTTTATAGAACCATGCAGAGAAGAAATCGTTAATATCAGAATTGCCAAAATGACCCCTTTTGGCCCCACCCCTCAGGCCTTTGGGGTTTCAGCCCAACCATATGTACAATTTTGAATCCCCGCCCCATAGTGATGCTACCAGGCAAATGAGTGATATGCATGGCTCAGTTTCAGAATAGAAGTCATTTATATCAGTATAACCGAAATTGATCTCTTTTGACCCCGTCCCTCAGGCCCCTGGGGGGTCAGCTCCATCATTTGTACAATTTGGAATCCCCAACCCATATAGATATTTCCAGAAAAAAAATGAGCGATATGCATTGCACGGTTTCAGAGAAATCTTTGTTTATATAAATATAGCCAAATTGACCCCTTTTGACCCCACCTCTCAGGCCTCTGGGGGATGAGCCCACCCATTTGAACAATTTTGAATCCCCGACCCGTGATTGTAGTACTAATTCATTACCACCCCAAAACAGGGCTCTCGCTGGGCTGTATTTGGGGCCGAAACTCGGCCCCATTCCCAATCTAAAATAGTACGATTTTTTTTCACAATCGCTCAAGTTGATTTTCACAACTGCATCCGTGTTAAGTTACAGAATGCTATTAACAAATTTAGAGCATTAAGAGACAGGGCTTTGGACTTCTGAAACAACAAAAAACTACTTTGAATCTATAAGAGAAGAAATTTTTAGTTGTTTTCTTATATTTGTCGATATCTTAAATTTTCACAATTTTAGTCAATACCGCGATAATTTTCACAATTCTGAAGGCCCTGGCCCCATTCACACTAAAGGGAGAGAGAGCCCTGCAAAATTACGAGCAAGTTTCTAATTTGGTGAGTTTGAATTTAACCCACTAGCTACAAAATGAAAGTTGCTAAAAAGTTAAATTCACTAAATTCTACCCCTGTACCAGAAGAAAAACCACTGACCTATGGTCAGTCCCTGGCAACTGCCCCAGGAGGGTTTTGAACTCACAACCCAGAGGTGGAGCACTAGTGGTAGAATGTCGGGACATATCTTAATCAATCACCCACCACAGCCCAAGGTACATCCAGTGTCAAAAATGATCGAAATAAGGTACAAACTTGTATGCTTGTTCATTGAATAAAGCATGTACAGCGCTACCCATCACCCGGAGACGGTCAATGTTATCTAACGTTACAATTATGACATCATAGTATGACATAAACAATCCGTCAATGGCATTCATGGCCCTATGAATACCAATGGAATTGGCTCGAGTTACATTAAGTGCCAATGTCATGCAATAAATAACATACATTGTTACACATTTCTATCGTTTGTGTACAATGGGCTAAAATAGACAGGAAATCTCACTTTCGTTCTAAAATAGTAGAAATCATATCAATTCTTTCATCAGTGGCTACATTAAGGCGGAATCTCCCTTTTATGGATATATACAATACAAACCAACATGGCATCGGAATTGTCTGTCAAGAAAACCTATCGGTCGTGTTTGAACAACATTTTTTAAGGGATAATAAAGTCCTCTTTGAGATTGACATCAGCATCATGCCTACAGAAATCTCTGAATATACTTCTAATTAGGGAAATCAAGATTTCCTGTCTATTCTAGCCCACAGTACACAAACGATGAAGAAGTGTACTCTTGGCTTCCACAATGTGGGCTCAGTTAAGTACGTTCAATATAGTTTTTGTGCAGTTGAAATGCAAAATAAATATAATTTTCAATTTTGATTGATAATGTAATTGTTCAAATTTGATCATTGTATCGAAAGTCATACCTCAATGATTCAAGAGTAGCTGTGTCAGTTATTCTTGCTCTTTATGTCCATTTCTTTCAGTGAAGTGTGTCCGAGAGTGTGTGTGTTCACTTTGTGTGTGTGTGTGTGGAGGGGGGGGGGGGGGGGGGGGGGGGGCTTGGGGCTGGGTGGTTTACAGGTATACCACATTATAAAGTTGTGATGGTACGCACCGTGGTACATTAGTCCTGTACCGGTTTTTGGGGAACTTTCATTTAACTTATCAAAGAACTACTTGTTACATAAATCAATTGGAATTCCAATATGGTTTAATTAAATAATTTCCTATCATTTTGTTGATCATCTAGGACAGACATAGGCTAATACACTCAAACAATATTAGAGGATAACACAGCGAGAAACTTATGACAGGCCAGAACAAAAACAGTCACAGACCTTTTTCTTGCTGAAACATTCAATCAAGGTGGTATAATAATACCGTGGTACTGTATTTTTGAAAATTTGGTGGTTTAACATGGTACTTTTGATTTTGTGGTACCAGTCTAGGGGAAGGTTTTTGGTCTACTAAGTTGCGATACAACTTAATTTACAGTCTTTTACTAAAAATTACCTATTTCAAGTCTAAAATTCCACTGGAAGTGGTATGGCTAGAGCCAATAACTACCTACCATTAAGACATCTATTAACACATGTTCAACAACTTCCTTTCTCAATTCCAGTATAAGCTTAGAGCCAGCTTGGGATAAGATGTGAGAAGGGGGAGGGGGAGAGATACCCGCATTCATGCTGTTATGCCTTAAGGCTTTCATGAAATTAAAACAAATCCAATTTTAAACAATGTTGGGATCATGCTGTAAAGCTACTTTCTTGAGTCTAGATCTACATTAATATAGGCCAAACAACTTCTGACAGCGACTGACAAGATCACCATTTTTGCATCAAGATTTTTAACGCTACATTCTATGACTGACTAACAACAAAAAAATGAGAATTGTATGTGTTTTAACTAGGGCTGTTATGAGTACCGGAGTACCTGGGCACGGGTCGGGTTGGAGAAATAAACGAGTCCTAAATGTGTACCCGGGTACCCGTCAAAATAGGAAAAATTTTGTCACACGGCTGTGTCTATGTAAAACTTCTATTAAAGTAGTACAAAATCTCACTGATTTGTGTCGGTTTCACTCACCAAGGATGACACTTCATCTGTTTACAACAAAAATTTCACATGTAACATTGTTTCAAATTTTATTTTCCATGACCGTATTTGATACGAGACGGACATGTGTACTTGAAGTTGACCGGGGTTCACCATAGTCTTATATACGATAACACGAGAGACAGTCCGAATGAAGACTAAGTCATGTGATCTGTAGGTTCCGGTTGCATTGTATACGTACACGTAATTGACATTGATAATAATAAAGCACCATGTTAATTATCATGTTGTTTGTTGCCTTAATTCCTTGGTTGCAACAAATGCGTATATCGAGTACTTCAAATGCAGGTACGATAAAACAGACAATTACGGTATTGTGCCCCCCCCCCTTTTGTACTTCCTATTGCGCATGGGCAGGTTAGTGTATTCATGTGTGTGTGACAAACAAGCGGGATAGCTTTGACAGTCATGTCAGTAATGTCAGCTTGTTATATATTGTTTTATCCAATTAATGCAGCTATAAAATTATCGACTGGTGCATAAAAACCACAATATCCTTATTGAATCATACTCTACTCATTGCATTGAATCTCCCTTGGTAAGCCTGTCACCCCACACAACAAACAAGGTAAACGTGAAGAAAGCTAACTTACAACTATGATTTATGTACGTGAGTACCCGGGTACCGGTAGGGTACTAAAATCCAGGTACCCAGGGGCAAAATTTAGTACCTGTGACAGCCCTATAGTTTTAACAGTCTTTAAACTAGAGCATGGCTTTTTATATATCATAAAAAAAAAAAAATCACCAACACTAACAATAAAACTTGGACACTTGGATTATAGGACTACAGCGGATTGATCAGCAAGGCCTAAACATGAAGTTCTTAATCAGAACCTCTCATCATTTTCTATGTAACTTTAGAAGACCTGGGTGGGTCAATATATATAGTTACAATCCAAAGTTAGGTCATTTTCATTTTCAGAACAACCGGTTACCCAGGTAACCGATTACAGGTCGGGTTTGAGCGCAACCAGGGTTGGAAAAAATGTACCCCAACCCCAAAACATGTGTTTAGTACTTCTAACTGAATACAATGAAATTATAGAAAGATTGCAACATCAACAGGTTTGCTATTTTTAATTAACGCAATCCTTCTGTGTACTTTTCTTTGCTTGTGTACTTGCAGCGACATGTCACTCGATGATACAGTAATTAGGAGCGCTAGCTATATATAGCCCCACGGGAACAAGATGGATCCAGGATCATTTATCATTATTTAAAGCACTTAAACACCATGTAACTAATGTTAAAAACGTCCTAAGTTGGTGTCTACCGTTACGTTCGTTTAGACTTAGTAGCGAAGCGATACAGGAAACCAATCAAAACATGAAACGAATCATAACATTGTTGCGGTATTACTTGCACTACGTACACTATGCGGTAGAGCCTATAAGAATGCCTCGTTAGCTTTCGGGTAAACATGTATATATAGGGAGAATCGCGCGGCCATTTTGTGACGTCATAAAGTAGGCGTGGCTTATCACTGGTAGGCAGAACCTCAGAAAACATGGCGGATTACAGTAGAAAGGTAACGATGCGGAAGGCTTGTGAAGAAGACACCGATGTTGGGTATTATATTGAGGATCAGCCACGCGAGGCAAGACAACGTTACGAGACAAAGCTGAAGTATGACAAGGGGCAAAAATCTTTACCGAATCCATACAAGCTATCCTCAGGATGGGTGAACGACATTTCTACCTGGCCAGATATTACCTACGGCGACATTTACAATTACCTGATCGACAGCCCAGGTGTTTACACCAAACAGTCCATGAAAGCCTACAAATCACTGGAAGCATACAGGTATGCATGTTAATAAATGAAAAACATCGAAACTTTCTACTAAAACTACTTATAACACTGCTGTTCTGTCGTTATTTTTGCATTATTTTGGACAGTTTTTGATGATTTAGATCATACCTTTCGCGGGAAAACTGATCACGTGGCCACATACCTGGCTTAATTATGTCACGTGACGATATACCTTGCTGATGTTTACCTTTACAATCTAGTGTAACACGTGGTCTCACTAACTGTAGAGTGGCTTGTCATGAATTATGAAAACATATCAACCGTCAATGGAATGATTTCATACTGATAAATTATATTGAATGCATCTTTGATTTTATGATAAACTTGTAAAAAATAATGCTATGGGTTTCACTTGAAAATGTGTATTTTTACTTTTACTTTATTAAACTATTTGTAACCCTTCAATAGCATGGTCATTGTTGCAAATTCATGGTTGTCCTTTATTTTATAGGTATGTTCAGAGTGGTCACGTTCAAGAGGTCTTTTACCATGGTTTGAATGCAGAGATCCCCTTCTGTTTCCTCAAGGCCAGAGTTGTTCCATCACAGCGAGTGAATGACAAACCCCATCTACCATGGATATGTGTTGGAAAAGACAGTGGCAGCATATATTGTGCACATTGCACATGCATGGCAGGGTAATTATAATATTGTAAATTAATGCTGAAAAGGGAATCTTACGGAGTACCAGAAATTAATCAAGGAATGTCAGCTTATATTATAAAAGGAGAATTTGAGAAATCAGAAAACTTTGGTAACATTAATACACATTTTCATTTGAAAACAGCACAAGATTTTCAAGAAAGCAAATCTTTAAGATTTTGGGTGTAAATTGGCATCACTAGAGGGGGAAGGAATTCAATATATCAGTATGGTAACATAATTTGTAAAGAAACTTTCCATCAATATTTTGAATTGAAGCTGTTGAATATCAGACTTTCAAAAATTGTAGAGATAAATATATATAATATAACTGATTGAATACTGCAACCACTATTGCTTTTTGTGTTTTTCTTTTCTTTTATGGTGTGGTTGTATGTGGTTGACTCGCACTGACATGTGTCCCTTCAACTTATAGGTTTTTTCATGAATGAATCAATTGTATTTCAGGTTAGGAGAAGCGTGTAGCCATATCGCAGCCCTCATGTTTAAAGTCCAGATAGCTGTGCATATGGGATTGACAACAAAATCCTCGACAAGTGACATTTGTAAATGGAACAGTGCATTTAGAAAAGAGGTAATTATTATTCCAAGTTCTTTAGTCCTGAAAGTCATAAATAATATATTAGTCATGAGATATTGCACGAGTGGCAATGTAATATTGAAGTTATTATATGAGTTCAAAACTTATGTAATGAGCCTTTAGGGGATTGACATATTTTATTATTTAATGAGTGTAATCAATTCCATATTGAATTCAAACAAGTATAAGTTTCTATTTATCACATAATTTATATTTATGGGAAATACATTAAAACTCTCAAATTCATTCTCTATAAATTTCTACTTGACAGTGCAATTTTTGCTATTATCATTTAATTTATTTATGATGATGCAATTGTGTTATTACACATGTATGATACCATATTTATATAATGGCAGTCTGACATGACTGAACGGGTCAATTATGTGATAAATCTATTTAGGCTATCAACAGTATCCGTGCAATTTCATTTTTAGAATTTAAAATCTGCCAAGTTTTGATATGCGTCTCGGGACTATGATTATATGAGCATTGAACTTTTTCACTTGGCATTCATAGACAATATGAATGCCAAATCATCAAAGACAAAATCTATAAAGTGTGGTAGGATTTGCTTTTGTAGTTAGCATTCATATTGCCTATGAATTTCAATTTAAAGCAATTCAATACATATATATTTAATCAATTACCCTTTTTATTTCTCAGCATTGAGCTTAAATAATGTAACTACTGGGTATGCTTGATCAATTAATAGAACAGCCATGCCCTGGGTACGGTCAGTGTTATCCAATGTATCAATGATGACATCAACAATCGGTCAATGGCATTCATGGCCTTGGCATTGGTTAATATATTATTGACAATGAAACACCCTGTCAATTTGTAAGAAAATATGGTAAATATTTGCTATAAATTTTGTCATTTCAATTTTTGTAGATTGAGCCCAAGACGATTGGTGAAATGCAGAAACTGCTGAAAGCTGGCAACCGCATGCATCCTGTGACAACTGTTCATGCTACTGGTAGGGATCCCTTGCCTCCTAAAGACATCCTGGAACAGCTTAAGGAAGTTTGCCCTACTGCTGTGTTTTTCACCACAATACCACCTGTTGGTCCAGAAGATACCAGTATCAAAGAAACAGACAAGCCAAAAGCAACAGAGACAACTCCAGCTACACTGACATCTTTATATAGCACAGAACAGCGCATTGATGACAGTGAGTTACAGCACATGTGTCAGGAAGTGTGGTCGAACTATAGTGTTACACCAGATCAAGCTGTTGCTGTTGAACAGTCAACTAGAAACCAGAATGAGTGCAGTAGATGGTACGAACACCGGAAAGGACGCATTACAGCTAGTAAAGCACATGATGTATTTGTAAGGCGGGATACCACCAAACCAGACAACTTGGTTAAGAGGATTGTTGGATATCAGTCCTATGATCTGTCAAAGACGAAGTCTGTTCGTTGGGGTTTGGACTGTGAGGAGACGGCTAGAGACCAATATGGACAAGCCATGAAAACAGTACATTCAGACTTTAGGTTAAGGAAAACAGGCCTTTTGATTGATTCAAGGAGACCCTATCTTGGAGCATCATCAGATGGCATCCGTGAATGCTTGTGTTGTGGAAGAGGGACTGTAGAAATTAAGTGCCCCTACAAGCATAGGAACTCCAAGATAGACCATGCTGCAAAATCTGACAACAATTTCTGCCTTGATAAGGACCTTAAACTCAAACGTGGGCACAAGTATTATACCCAAGTCCAACTTCAAATGTATGTGCACAGAGTGCAATTCTGTGACTTTATCATCTACACAGAGTGTGACATGATTGTGAATATCATTCCATATGATGCAGAACATTGTTTCCAGGTCATAAACAAGTGCGAGACATTTTTCATGGACCATATACTGCCAGAGATCCTGACAAAGCATCTGTACAGTTCTGGGACTACAACATGCGACTCTGTCGAAGAGGATAATGTGTATTGTATATGTCAGGAACCTGCCTATGGCAAGATGGTACAGTGCTCGAATTCAGACTGTCCTAATGAGTGGTTTCATTATGGATGCATGAACATTAGGAGGAAACCCAGAGGTGCATGGTTCTGTCCAATTTGCAAGAACTTGTGAACTATTGGTGCTTGACAATGATCAAGTAAATTCTATACATGTGCACATTTTTCCTGGGATTTATTTATTTGATTGAAAGTTATAACATTTGCTCATTGCAAGAAAAAACTTTGGACTTGTTCGAATTTGGTTTTTTCCAGCTTGATATGGATATGACATTGCATATACATGTATATATATCTATATTATTTGCATGAATTGTCACTTACAGTATATATTGTACATGTACAGTTGTACACTATATTATGGCTTGATGTTGCTTTCTTTTAGATACCTTTTTTTTAAAGAACAAACACCAAGAAATTGTGATTAGAGATTGTTTTATACAACATACATGTTTCTTTCCATATTAACATCTACATGTAAATGAATAATCAACAATTTTTGTGATAATCACTTCAATAACACAATGGTTCCCAGTTTGTCAAAACTTTGTAGTTTGTATAATATACAATTTTGAGTTTGAGAAAAAGTATATGCAAGATGTTTTATACAAAGGTCAAAAATGACTGAAATATACATGTACATTGTACCTATACCCTTCCGAGAAAAATAATAACTTCAGACTAGAATTACTTGGCAATTATGCATCACATACATACATTTTTTGGCACAATTCATTATATGTAATACAGATTTTGTTTGTGTCAAATATTTAACAGTTGATGTTCAACTTTTGTTTTAAGTTCATGATTCTATAGAAATGCATCTTTATATGCAACACACAGTTTTCAAAAAATTTCGACACCTAATGTAAAATCAAAATATTAAATTAAGTTTTTGAGAGTATTTAAGGGCCCAATATACGTAACTTTTTGCAAAACTTGAAGCGAAAAAAAAAATCTGATAACTTTTTATTTTTATATATTTAGTTGAGATGAACTTATATCAGCAATATTCAAGATGAATTCTTTCGCTGTTATATTACCGGTACAGCATTTTGAATGGTCTTCTAACTTCGGCTTGTTGTTGAAGTGGGCCCCGCCTGAAGTATTTTCAATTCTTTGGATTTTTTTGTCAAGAGTGTCTTATTAGTTACCACTCGTGATGATCAGGTTTACTTCGTTTTAGGCTTATTTTTGAATGATTATCAAATGGATTTTTTTCAGAATCATGAAAAATGTCATGATGTTCCAACGTTTATTGGGCCTTTGATTAAACACACAGGTTCCATCGTTTATCATGTCTACTGATGTGTATGTAATATCAACCTTGAGATAGCCATGTACAATACTGATTCTGCAGTTAACTGAAAATCTAATACTGTATAGTAATAATATACAATAAATAGCGTCTTGCTTTGACTGTTAACCTGCATATTTTAACTTTTTTGTTGTGTATATAAAGTTTAAAAGTGACATTTTCATATGATGGTTACAATGTATTGAAAAAATTAACACCAAAGTATTGAGTGTATAGTACATACAGTGTACAAATGTACTTGCGTAATTTATCCAAATGCCATTAAATTTAACAAAAACATTTACTCGTTTTCTGCTTATATTGTACGTGTTGAAACTACCATTTCATGTCACTAAACGTGGCTGCAAATTGCACAGTGCTGAACAAATTGTCACAACAGAGTCTACATGGGGAACTAAATGCATTGGCATAGGGCCGCTAATCACTTTGAATGTCTTCAAACGTCCAATTGCACGTTCCACATGTATTCTAACTCTGGCAATGGTACGAGTTCGCTCAATGTCTTTCTGGCTTAATTGAGTTTGTCCACGTGTAAAGGCTGGTATCACAAGTGTTGCTCCTCTAGACACCAGCTCCTCAGAAATAAGGAATCCACGGTCTGCTAAAACTACATCACCAAATGATATCAAGTCTAAAAATCCAGATCTTTGAGTGATAATCTTGTCCGAGGTTCGACCACCAAATCCCTTTGATAAATATGATATGGCACCACACGGCGTAATAGCAACTAAAAGTTTCAAGGTGTTGTTATGCTTATAGTTGGACCATGTTGATGCTCTGGCTGTTAAATTTCCTGGACGGTCAATAAAAATCTCGGTACAATCGATGATACATCGACACCCCTTAAAAAACTGTCTTACAATGTCGGGCATGGTTCTGATGATGTCGTCTTTTTCAGGCCAGTGAACAAGGAATGCTAGTTTTGAAGCAAGATTAGGTAAAACAGTGTTTATAACTTCTGATATCACAGTCTCTGAACATCTGAAGCGCACAGCCAAGTCAAAGTTCAACACATTCAT
This sequence comes from Mimachlamys varia, assembly GCA_947623455.1. Taxonomy (NCBI): domain Eukaryota; kingdom Metazoa; phylum Mollusca; class Bivalvia; order Pectinida; family Pectinidae; genus Mimachlamys; species Mimachlamys varia. Next base: position 27,891,559 of record OX392544.1, read on the forward strand.
TCTCAGCTTCATTAGCACAATCATCAGGACACTGGCAGCATCTAGGCATTGCTTCTTTGGCAAGATGGATGAAACAAAGGAAAGTAACCACAAAAAACATGCATATGATGGTAGTCCGGTGTATGACATAGTTCTGCTGTTGTTGTCTTTGAGAATCTTCGGCCCAAATGTCACTTTTTCCACTAATGTGCGCAAGTCCTCGTTCTCACCCTGAAGCCTCTGAAGTTCTTGTTGCATCTGAATATTCTGCTTCTGGAGACGACTAATTGTATCGATACACTTAGCATGTGGGTCTGGTGTTGAATCAATCTGTTGATTGGTAGGCAAAGGCAGCGATTCAGAGAGTTCTAACAAAATGTTAGCAGCTACAGATGCATTCTCCTTGTTGGCATTTTCTTCTTCTCTCTTGCGAAGTCTGATGTGTCTACTAGATGTGGGTGTCACAGCTCGCAGAGGTTCATAGCCCATACACACAGAAGGAACATAATCCGGATCAAGTGGGTCCTCACTCTTGCCTAAAATACAAATTTATTTTTTTAGTTTAATAACAAGCATGATGACAAAGGCTCTGCGCCAATACAGTGTTTTTCCTGCCTATATAACTGGGTGCGCCAAACGACCCCGTTCCCAATGTGTTTCAGTATTATTTTTTCCCAAAATCAACTAAAAAATTCCAAATAATTACAACTTTTCAAAATCCAGAAAGAAAAGGACAGGCACATGATGTTATAATGAATAAAAAATGATTAAAAGAAATATCAGTGAGTGAGTGAGTGAGTCTGTGACTCAGACTCGACTCACCATGTGACTCCCAGTTCTTTGTTTTCATTGTTTACCATACCATAAAGCTAAATGATACATTGTGCATATGTAAAATTGGTAAGCATGGAACATTTAATGAATGTGTTTGGATTAAAAATTTTCCCAATTTATTACCTGTGCACGCTAATATTTCCCAATTTGGCAAATTGAATTTTCCCCAAAATACCCAAGAAAAACACTGCAATATATATCTATCCATATAAAGATGTAATAATTCAAGGTCAATATAATTTTATGAACAAATAAGGGCCTTTCAACATATCCTATGAGATAATACTGATTATTTTCTGTCTATAACATGGCAGTTTATTCTATAATATAAATTTTACCATTGGTTATTCATTTAGAATCAAATATTAATGGGAAATAAAGAAGCCTATGGTGGATTCTTGGATGTTATTGGAAAAAGTATTTCAAAGGAAACAATTCCTGGGAGTCTTAATTTGGTCTGACAAGATATGTTCACCTTTTGGGCCAATATGTTAACATCAAACTACATTATTAAAGAACAGGATTGTCTTCTCAACATACAATTAATGTACAGGGGGCAATATGCAGGCTTATGTTTTGGGATTTTGAGAGTGGATTTGTTATTATATTATAATTGGTGGGAAATCAAATGATGTTGATCATAATAATAATGTAATATTTATTCAGGTAAAGTAGGCATGTCACAATACTTTTAAATACCTAGGATATTTTCCATTGGGGACCTAATGGTCATAATAATAAAACAACAATTTAACCACTCCCCCCCCCCCCCCCCCTCATAAAAACAAAAGCGAAACAAATAAATATATGCATAAATACTATTAGATAGCATAATAAAAAGGGACCCATCACGAACACAAGAACAGATTATAAAACTGATCTTCACAGTGGTTGATGGTTGGCGGCCATAGCCAAGCCACGGGCCCTGTATAAACGTAGTTCGCCAAGAAGAGGATTTAGCCAGGCAAGCCAAGCCGATGTTATTGTTTTTTTCATCGTACACGGATTTAAAGCCAATTGTTACTCAACCTGATGTATGATAGAATGAGTTAAAAACCTTATTGTGCATTAACATGTGCCTAACGTTAATCGGGGCCCTAAGTCAAACTCTTGCAGTCTATATTTATATACTAACCTCGAATGAAATGGCGTCCACAGACACGATGGCTGTTGTTAGGGGTCCAGTCTTTTCTTTTCAGCGCAGCTAACCAAAGACGGTTCCTCTCAGGCTTCTTTGGAAATCTGTAGAAAGATAACTTTGTCTTTGCGTCTCCTCTGCTAGTACAACCAATAACACAGCAAGATGTTGGCATGATTCATGTATAAAGTGTTCGATGTTCAATGACTGCAAGCATGTAAATAAATGGCGGACAGAGTGGAATACTTCCGCTTTTGCCTACCACTACAAGTCACGTGATTTTGTGACGTCACGGCGATTCTCCCTATATGATTTGAACTTACGGTAGAGCGGTTGAAGTTTCTCCTCATCTTCTCCAGTGAATGTCCATATGCTGTAGAAATCGTCTCCACACTGGCAAACCCTACAAAAACACCAACGTTCTCTTGATTTCCTTCACTCTTCCATGATCATGATCAGTGGGCCGCTATTTGTACACGCGTCAGCGTGTTGAAGGTACATGTACTTCTTCCATTGTTCTGGTAAATTTGACGTGGTCCAGCCTAGTTCTGTTGGTTTTATACCCGTCAATGCCATATTTTGCTTCTAACACCGTGTACTGTTCGTGGATAAAGGCCTCTGTGTGATCCAACAACCAGCTTACAACAGGACAACCATGACAGGTGGTCCATGCTAGCATGTGTACAGAGTCCCCGGTAGGGGAGATCACTCCAAACTACAAGACAGCTAACGTCGTACCACGGACTTAAATTCCGTGGTCGTACTAATTAATGCAATGTAGATCTACCGTTACACGCATAGACTAAATAACCAAAAACATGGATCGAATAGAGAAAATATAACACAAGAAACGGAGAATGCTTCGCGTACATCTGTGTCACGTTAACAAACGGGCCGCAACAAACATGTTGTGCGACATATTTTTATTGAGATTCCTCGGCTAAGCGGAAATTTATAGCATATATGATTGTAAATATCAATCGTATAAAATAAACATGACCTATTACATTAATTTTAATACCGCAAGGTATCGTAAACTTTTAAATGTCACTCGTACATTACAGTAAAATCAGTCAAACTCAGCACTGGAAGAACTTGGACGCCATCTTTTTTTTAACGCATGCGCTTCACGATAACTAATTAATCGGAACCCATCGTAATTCTACATAAAATTAGAGAACACTGTTCTTGACGTCACTCAGTGGAAAAATACTGGCGAACACTCAAATATTACCCATCTTAAAAGGTCTTTTGTGGTCGTTCTATTAAAGATATCAAAAAACTAATCATACCGTTTTGTTTGGAATCACATGGACTACTTATATTTGGAGTCTCAGTTTGTTAGCTTTAAATGTAAATTTTTCGACATGAATAAAAAAGAAACTAGTGGAAAAAATGCTGATTTTGGCCTTTTTACCCCTAATATCTCCATAAAAAAAATTTTCCCGGGTATAACAGATACACAAGGAGGTAGATCGAACAGAGTTTCACAAATGAGGATTAGTTGTAGAAAAAGTTGTGGGCCAGTTTTCGTGTTCCTCACATCGCTACTGATATTGACATCTTATCATACATCTATCGTATTGGATCATTCGTAAGAATGAAATGATGAATCATTCCCTTCTAAACTCATTCCATATTTAGAATTGACATATCAAACTACCATACTGAAACGATATGACTATGGAAAAGTTTTTTTTTTTAGTTTTCGATAATTTTCTCGGCCCTAAACTAGTTTTCTGCAAATGTCTTATCCAAAGACATCCAGGTGCGTGATACATAAAATGCACCTTTTGTTTAATTACAATCTTTTCAATTTAATGGCAGATTGGAAGACATCAATATATGGTAACTGATAGTATGAATGACCTTTACAAATAAAACCAAATACAATGTTTATAAATACGCTTGTTATTCATATTAAGTATGATATAAAGAATGTTGTATGTTCAGAATACCACCCGAAGTAATAACATACTGACGTTGTCGCTATGAATGACCGTTTGATATGAGTCTGAAAAAGAAATAAGATCAGCTTTATATACCTTAGCTATAATATATGATAAATATTTATATAATTCGAGGTTCTTATATACAGCTTTATCACGACCTTATAGCTTACAATGCAAATTAAAAAAGCTTTCTTGTTGAGATTAAAAAAAAAACAATGCGGCAAAGTAATATTTTAGAAAAGCTTTTGAGTTGCCCCCTTACATGTAACTAAAGGAATGGCAGACATTTCAATTTTTGCCTTGCTTGGAAACGAAAGTCGGCCTTCCTTGATATAAAAGGCAACCCGCTTGTCAAACCGGTTCTTACTCTAACACTGGCCGTGCAAAGTGCAACACACCTGCGGAAACAACAAGTGACACGTGAATTACGAAACTGGAATGACCAACACACCACTACCTTGAAGTTGAAGTTACGTGAAGACCGTCACTCTCTTAGACACTCTCTTAGACACTTTCTTAGACACTTTCTTTACTGTTAGCGACACAATGTTCCAATTCTCAATACTAAGGTAGGTTTACCAGTTGTCATTCATGCACTTGTTTTTTTCATACGATATTTTGGTGTGATCTAAATTGCAATAATATATTTATGTTCATATTGTATAATTTCGTTATAATTACACCTTCAATATCCATGTCAATGTATTTCAGATACTGATCGAAAATATCGTGAAAAAATATTCAGAAAGTAGGTGATGGCTAGGTCTATAGAAGTGTCGCCGTGCGGTTTCATCACAACAATGAGAACCGGTTTGACAGCGTGAATGCCTTTTATACCCAAGGTAGCCGACTATCGTTTCAAAGCAAGGCAAAAACTAAAATGTCTGCCATTCCTTAGTTACCTGTTAGGGGGCATCTCAGAAGATTTCTGAATATTTTCTTTGCCGTTTTTTTTAAATCTCAACAAGAAAGATTTTTAACTTATATTGTCAGCTTTAGAGGCCGTCTTAAAGACGTGAACACATTATTATCCGTAGTTATAAGGCCTTAGCAAATAGCCATTATCGTCCTCAACTCCCTGGGGAGCATACAACCGGTGCTGCCATTTCGGCGCTCACAGCTAGCATTCTACAATTTCTAGCACTGCCCATCCACGTACTCATTTACAGCTGAGTAGACTGGAAAAAGCAGAATAAAGTACTCTGCTCAAGGATACAACACAAGTGCCGTGAACGGGACTCGAACTTGCAACCCTTGGATGACGAGCCCGGCGTCCTACCACTAGACCACCATGCCTCACAGTATATAGAGTAACATCGATAAGATTATTAAGATTATTCGAAATTACCTAATAACACGCAACCAAACGTGATATATTTTATGTTTTCAGTTTACTTATAAATGATCCCCTCGATAGTAAACGATTAAGTTAAAACATTGTTTCAACAGTGACAGTAAATACATGAACATTGGCTGGTTGCTAAGACCCCTTAACACGGATTAAAAATGTGAACCGCTTTGAGACGACCTTTAGGTTGTGGTAAGGCGGTATATGAAAACCTCGAATTATAATTAGTATAAATAACCGAATTGATAAAATAATTTCTTTTTTTTTGAGATCAAGATGCCTATTTAACAAAGATAATCTTCCGTAGTATCCTCTTGTCAGTAAAGAGTTAGTAAACACACTTATTTTACAGTGACAGTAAGCATACGAATGTATCAATTACATCACATTTAGCATTGACCTATCAAACTACCATACTGCAACGATATTACTATGGAATTTTTTTTTTTTTTTAATTTTTGATAATTTTCCCCGCCCTGGCCCCTGTTGTTTTGCCCGGAATCCAAATTTTACAGTTAGATATCAGCTTTCTCCCACATTGATGTATTACGTATAACACTCAGATATATTAACATATTTCTGAGTATATATATATATTGTTTTAATTTGCTTGCTATATTAAAAAGTATATAAGTGAGGCAAGCGGGAGTAGTGTTGGCCTTAACAAAGGTAAAGTTCCAGAACCAGTAAATTGATATCCATGGTTATGATACTTACCATCTGCAGATAAAAAATGAGGTGAACGCCAAACTACAAATGCAAGCAAACAATGTAAATCAGACAAAAGACATGAATAATAATAATAAACGAATTGATAACATAATTTCTCTTTTTGAGAACAAGATTCCTGTTTAACGAAGATAATCTTCCGTATTACCCTCTTGTAAGTAAAAGGGTTAGTAATCACACTTATTTTACAGTGACATTAAGCATACGAATGTATCAATTACATCACATTTAGCATTGACCTATCAAACTACCATACTGCAACGATATTACTATGGAATGTTTATTTTTTTATTAATTTTTGATAATTTTCCCCGCCCTGGCCCCTGTTTTTTTGCCCGGAATCAAAATTTTACAGTTAGATATCAGCTTTCTCCCACATTGATGTATTACGTATAACACTTATATATATTAACATATTTCTGAGTATATATATATTGTTTTAATTTGCTTGCTATATTAATGAAGTATATAAGTGAGGCAAGCGGGAGTAGTGTTGGCCTTAATAAAGGTAAAGTTCCAGAACCAGTAAATTGATATCCATGGTTATGATACTTACAATCTCCAGATAAAAAATAAGGTGAAAGCCAAACTACAAATGCAAGCAAACAATGTAAATCAGACAAAAAACATGAATCAGACAAACAAAACATGTTAATCAGACAAAAAATGTTTCGTAAACTTATATATGGGCCCCTCGATAGTAAACGAGGAAGTTAAAACAATAAACACATGAACTAAATAAGAGAATACCGAAGCGTCAACATAATCATAATCCAAACTCAAAATCGATTAAACCAGGGGCAAAATTTGAACAAAGCAAAGATATACATGGAGACCCTTGCAAAAGTACAAGAGAATAAGACCAGGTGTTCCGGAAGAGTAAGCGTCTTCTGCTTCATCGACGACACCCGCCATGTAAATCTTTGTCACATCCAAGTAATCATATAATTCTCAAAATGAGAACCGAGTGTCATTGTCAATCACAACAAGTAAATACATTAATGAGCATACTCAAAAACGTCCATCTTCATATCAATTAAAGATACAGAATATTTCTCAATGGGACAAAGATGGCGACCATAAAAATTGCCCATAGTTCTTATCAACCTGCATCTCTCGAATCCTTGTCTTGTTAGTTGTTTGTCAGCAGTCGACATCGATCACGAAAATCCCGATATTTAGAGCAAGCCCTGGAATACCGAATCAACTGCGACATGTAAACACCATAGGTTGGAGAAGCAGGGATGTTACTATCAAGAAACGGAAAGTTAACGATCGGAAAATTGAAATCATCACGTTTATCGTATAGCTTAGTAGTATGCTGTCCATGTTGGTCGAAGTTTAAGTAGAGATCGAGGTAAGCAGCTGATGTAGAAGAGTCTGTTTTGTCCTTTATTTCAAGTTCAGAAGGGTATATACGATCGACGTGGTCAGCAAACTTCTTGTTGTTTATAGACAACACATCGTGGATATATCTGAAAGTGAAATTAAAAGATTTGGCAAGGTTTTTGTTACCTGTCCTGATTAGCTCCTCCACAAATTCAGCCTCGTATGAAAACAAACACGAGTCAGCTAAGAGTGGCGCACAGTTTGTTCCCATGGGAATGCCAACAGTCTGCTGGAAAATCTTTCCTCCGAACTCAACAAAAATGTTGTCGACCAGGAATTCAATTATCCGTACTATATCTTTTTCAGTATATTTCCTCTTAGCTTTTGTCGTGTTTTTGACAAAGTATGCTCCGAGATAGTTCACTACCATAAATTTGTATCGTCGTCCGCCTTTCTTAGAAAAGAAAGCTCTCATAACAAGAGATCGGAGACGTTCGTTCAGTTTTGTATGAGGTATGGTAGTGTACAGGATGGAAAAATCAAATGTTTTGACCGAAAAGACGTTTTTTAGGGAGGGGTGTTCAGAAGATCTTTCCAGTTTTTCAAAATCCACATCCCATTAATTCCACTCCTGGAGTACACAGTGTCACAATACGACTGAAGCCCTGATTTTATGGTACTAAGAATTGTAGTAAGAAGTTTTGCTGGTTGCTAAGACCCCAATACCACGGCTAATAATTTGTAAACCGCTTTGAGTCGACCTATAGGTTGTTGTAAGGCGGTTTATAAGAACCCCGATTTATGACTAGTATTAATAACCGAATTGATAAAATAATTTCTTTTTTTGAGAACAAGATTCCTGTTCAACGAAGATAATCTTCCGTATTATCCTCTTGTTAGTAAAAGGGTTAGTAAACACTTATTTAAGAGTGACAGTAAGCATACGAATGTATCAATAACATCATAGTTAGCATTGACATATTAAACTACCATACTGGATTGATATTACTATGGAAACTTTTTTTTTTTAATTTTCGATAATTTTCCCCGCCTTGGCCCCTGTTGTTTGGGCCGGAATCCATTTTACTGTTTGATACCAGCTTTCTCCCACATTGATGTATCACGTATAACACTCAGACATATTAATATATTTCTGAGTATATATAAATTGTTTTAATTTGCTTGCTATATTAATGAAGTATATAAGTGAGGCAAGCGGGAGTAGTGTTGGCCTAATTAAAGGTAAAGTTCAAAACGTTTCACAGATTTTATTTGGAGGTCAAATTAACAAAAATAATATTGCTCACGATTTGTTGGAGTAAACGGATCAAAAATTCAAATTTTAATAATTGCATCATGTTTACGATCGGTTGATAAGATATATCTACTACGTTTTGAAGAATTACAGGAAAAGTAAATTAGACACAACAAAACATACTCATAATCGTTTGACAATTACATAGATGTTGAATATAAATATCAAACGCAAACAATTATAGAAGATGTAAACTTTAAACTGATTGAATAAAATCTGACATGATCAGACCCGGTAAATTAATATCCATAGCTATGATACTTACAATATTCAGGTGAAAAATAAGGTGAACGCCAAACTACAAATGCAAGCAAACAATGTAAATCAGACAAAACATTAATCAGACAAACAAAACATGTTAATCAGACAGAAAGACGTTTATCAGACAAACAAAACATGTTAATCAGACAAAAAAATGTTCGTAATTAATGACCCCATTACCACGGCTAATAATTTGTAAACCGCTTTGAGTCGACCTATAGGTTGTGGTAAGGCGGTTTATAAGAACCCCGATTTATGATTAGTATTAATAACCGAATTGATAAAATAATTTCTTTTTTTTGAGAACAAGATTCCTGTTTAACGAAGATAATCTTCCGTATTATCCTCTTGTTAATAAAAGGGTTAGTAAACACACTTATTTTACAGTGACAGTAAGCAAACGAATGTATCAATAACATCATATTTAGCATTGACATATCAAACTACAATACTGCAACGATATGACTAAGGAAAAGTTTTTAGCTCATTTGGCCCGAAGGGAAGGGCCAAATGAGCTTATGTGATGGTGCAGCGTCCGCCGTCCGTCCGTCAACTTTTTCCTTTAAACGACTTTAAAACACTAAAAGGCCTAGTGACATGGAATTAGGCTGGTAGCTTTCTTGGAAGGAGTTGAACAAAGTTTGCGAAAAAAAATCACTTTGACCTAATTTCAAGGTCACATGGGGTCAAAAATGTCGAAACCTTCAAACAACTTCTTCTAAAATACCGTCAGGCATAGAGACCTCATATTTGACCGGTAGCTTCCTTGGATGAAGCCGAATAAAGTTTGCGAAATGAAACGATAATATTTTAACGAGACAGATGATATATGGTGCCCTATCACTAAACTGGGGAAATATACAAACACAGTGTGAGTTGATCACGATGTCTTCTAATGCTGTATGTTTTATAACGTGTATACTTAGTAAGTGTTAATGTGTTGTTTATTTTATACTGTAAACGTCATTATATTGGCGCACTCAGATTTTAGAGCATAACTGAATCCAATTTAAGCGGACACGTGCAATAATGAATTGTCGCACTCACAATATTTGAAAGTAATGCGAACAAATTATAATGAGTGCAATCTTAATTTAGCGGCATGCTTCAAGCGCTAAAATCGCTAAATTAAGATGCCTGCTAAATGAAGTACGTTTGCAGTATATTTAAGGATTATCCTTTCTATTTTTTTAGGTTAATTTATCCTTATATTTACAGTGTCTTTCTGGAAAATGTTCGTAACTATTTTGTTCATTATAGTCAAATCTTCGTACACAGATTTCATTTCAAAACTAATAAATGTGGGAATGGTTCAATTAATGTGAAATTTACAAGCTCCGCCCACGTATATTGTTGGTGACGTCACACAATTGTGTTTCAAACTGTTGCATAGCTCCGCCCACATGTATTGCATGTATTGTTGTCGACGTCATAGAAATTTGTCACGTGTTTGACTAGTTATGCGGTGATAATGATAGTCTGTTAAGCAATGGTTACTGAGTGAATGTCAGTGTACACTGTAAATATTTATAGTTAAGAAACAGTATTTGGATAATATATTATTTCATCTCACGTCTTAAATCATCCTCAATATCCAGGGGTTACGATCAACTAAAGTGATCATAACACCTGGATATCGAGGATGGTCTTAAATATGTTATATATATCATCTGTGATATTTTTTGTATATTGTAAATGTTTGGGAATAATGTCTTTATTATTAATAGTTATACACAAGTATACTTATTTTGAAATCTGGAACTCTTTACAACCATCGATATATATATATATCATGCAGAACGCGGGGTATGGGAACGAGCTTTTTATAAGCACCTAGCTACTAGAGTATATGACACGATATTATCGTTTTACATACTACAGTAGAGCAATTCGGATAGAATGTGCAGCCATTGAATTTGTTTGTAACAAATACTTTGATGTTTCTAACATGAAATCCCTATTAAATGTCGTAGAATTACACCTACACTTTGGCGATTTGAAAGAGATATATTTAACAATCTTATAGAATCACAGTATCGCACTGAAGCTTAATTGTTCCAAACAATTCATAAATTGTTCCAATTAATCATCATCTTTCACGCCTTTAGACATGTTGTTCCCTTTTTTACCATTTTAATGTCATTGTTTTGTCATGTAAGTTTTTCCAAGTGTACAGGTATCTATTTGATGACATTTTGACTATAGTTCTTGAACTGAGCACGCTGCCCTAAAAATAATCAAAAGAATCACTTGGTCCTAAATGGCCATAGTTTCGATATGACGTAAAACATGAGCAACACAAATTTATATAATTGTGTTAAACGAACTTATTGTATGTAAGTAATCAAAATGAGGAATAGTCTGCAGTTAATCATCTTGTGAAATAATCAGAGAATACCAGACCGTCAACCATCCTTATCAGAACTCAAAATCGATTAAACCAAAGGCAAAAAGACGATGCGATCCAGGGCAATTATTTCTAATGCACATGTGGGCGCACGATAAACTAGCATTGTGCGATGAAAATTGTGGTTGATGTAAAATGAGAAATGGTTTAACACTAATCTACGGTTTCGCACTAGTTGTTTTAAGCATATTTCTATAGCTAAATATCATGCTTCTAGGGTTATTGGTATTTCAGAATAAGTCGTTTGAATGTTTTAACATATTTGACCCCAGTGACCTTGAATATAGGTCAAGGTCATTTCTTTTTACAAATTTTGTTGGGCTTCATCCAAGGAACTTTTCAGCCAAATATCATGGTTCTAGGGCTTTTGGTATTTCAGAAGAAGTTGTTTAAAGGTGTTGACAGATTTGACCCCTGTGACCTTGAATATAGGTCAAGGTCATTTCTTTTCCTAAAGTGTGTCAGGCTTCATCCAAGGAACCTTTCAGCGAAATATCATGGTTCTAGGGCTTCTGGTATTTCAGAAGAAGTCGTTTGAATGTTTTAACAGATTTGACCCCTGTCACCTTGAATATAGGTCAAGGTCATTTCTTTTCGCAAACTTTAACAGGCTTCATCCAAGGAACCTTGCAGCCAAATATCATGCTTCTAGAAGTCGTTTGAAGTTTTAACAGATTTGATCCCTGTGACCTTGAATATGGGTCAAGGTCATTTCTTTTCCCTAACTTTGTCGGGCTTTATCGAAGGAGCCTTTCAGCCAAATATCATGCTTCTAGGGCTTTTGGTATTTCAGAAGAAGTCGTTTAAAGGTTTTGACAGATTTATCCCCTGTGACCTTGAATATAGGTCAAATTCATTTCTTTTCGCAAACTTTGTCAGGCTTCATCCAAGGAACCTTTCAGCTAAATATCATACTTCTAGGGCTTTTGGTACTTCAGAAGAAGTCGTTTGAATGTTTTTACAGATTTGACCCCTGTGACCTTGAATATAGGTCAAGTCATTTCTTTTCGCAAGCTTTGTTGGGCTTCATTTAAGGAACCTTTCAGCCAAATATCAAACTTTTAGGGCTTTTGGTACTTCAGAAGAAGTCGTTTAAATGTTTTAACAGATTTGACCCCTGTGACCTTGAATATAAGTCAAGGTCATTTCTTTTCGCAAACTATGTCGGGCTTAATCCAAGGAACATTTCAGCCAAATACCATGTTCCTAGGGCTTTTTGTATTTCAGAAGAAGTCGTTTAAATGTTTTAACAGATTTGACCCTTGTGACCTTTAATATAGGTCAAGGTAATTTCTTTTCGCAAACTTTCTTTGGCTTCATTCAAGGAACATTTCAGCCAAATATCATGCTTCTAGCGATTTTTGGTTTATTAGAAGAAGTCGTATAAAGGTTTAAATAGATTTAACCACACTGTGACCTTGATATTGGTCAAGGTCGTTTCATTTCGCAAACTTTATTCGGCTTCATCCAAGGAAGCTACCGGTCAAATATGAGGTCTCTATGCCTGACGGTATTTTAGAAGAAGTTGTTTGAAGGTTTCGACATTTTTTTTCGCAAACTTTGTTCAACTCCTTCCAAGAAAGCTACCAGCCTAATTCCATGTCACTAGGCCTTATAGTTTTTTAGAAGAAGTCGTTTAAAGGAAAAAGTTGACGGACGGACGGACGGACGGACGGCGGACGCTGCACCATCACATAAGCTCATTTGGCCCTTCCCTTCGGGCCAAATGAGCTAAAAACTTTTCCCTAGTCATATCGTTGCAGTATTGTAGTTTGATATGTCAATGCTAAATATGTTGTTATTGATACATTTGTATGCTTACTGTCACTGTTAAATAAGTGTGTTTACTAACCCTTTTACTAACAAGAGTATAATACGGAAGATTATCTTCGTTAAACAGGAATCTTGTTCTCAAAAAAAAGAAATTATTTTATCAATTCGGTTATTAATACTAATCATAAATCGGGGTTCTTATAATGATACATCAAATGTAAGGCGGTTTATAAGAACCCCGATTTATGATTAGTATTAATAACCGAATTGATAAAATAATTTCTTTTTTTTGAGAACAAGATTCCTGTTTAACGAAGATAATCTTCCGTATTATCCTCTTGTTAATAAAAGGGTTAGTAAACACACTTATTCACAGTGACAGTAAGCATACAAATGTATCAATAACATCATATTTAGCATTGACATATCAAACTACAATACTGCAACGATATGACTAGGGAAAAGTTTTTAGCTCATTTGGCCCGAAGGGAAGGGCCAAATGAGCTTATGTGATGGTGCAGCGTCCGCCGTCCGTCAGTCAACTTTTTCCTTTAAACGACTTCTTCTAAAATACTAAAAGGCCTAGTGACATGGAATTAGGCTGGTAGCTTTCTTGGAAGGAGTTGAACAAAGTTTGCGAAAAAAAATCACTTTGACCTAATTTCAAGGTCACAGGGGTAAAAAATGTCGAAACCTTCAAACAACTTCTCCTAAAATACCGTCAGGCATAGAGACCTCATATTTGACCGGTAGCTTCCTTGGATGAAGCCGAATAAAGTTTGCGAAATGAAACGACATTGACCCATATCAAGGTCACAGTGTGGTTAAATCTATTTAAACCTTTATACGACTTCTTCTAATAAACCAAAAATCGCTAGAAGCATGATATTTGGCTGAAATGTTCCTTGAATGAAGCCAAAGAAAGTTTGCGAAAAGAAATTACCTTGACCTATATTAAAGGTCACCAGGGTCAAATCTGTTAAAACATTTAAACGACTTCTTCTGAAATACAAAAAGCCCTAGGAACATGGTATTTGGCTGAAAGGTTCCTTGGATTAAGCCCGACATAGTTTGCGAAAAGAAATGACCTTGACTTATATTCAAGGTCACAGGGGTCAAATCTGTTAAAACATTTAAACGACTTCTTCTGAAGTACCAAAAGCCCTAAAAGTTTGATATTTGGCTGAAAGGTTCCTTGAATGAAGCCCAACAAAGCTTGCGAAAAGAAATGACCTTGACCTATATTCAAGGTCACAGGGGTCAAATCTGTAAAAACATTCAAACGACTTCTTCTGAAGTACCAAAAGCCCTAGAAGCATGATATTTAGCTGAAAGGTTCCTTGGATAAAGCCCAATGAAGTTTAGGAAAGGAAATGACCTTGACCTATATTCAAGGTCACAGAGATCAAATCTGTTAAAACTTCAAACGACTTCTAGAAGCATGATATTTGGCTGCAAGGTTCCTTGGATGAAGCTTGTTAAAGTTTGCGAAAAGAAATGACCTTGACTTATATTCAAGGTGACAGGGGTCAAATCTGTTAAAACCTTCAAACGAATTCTTCTGAAATACCAATAACCCTAGAAGCATGATATTTAGCTGAAACGTTCCTTGGCTAAAGCCTGACAAAGTATGCAAAAAGAAATGACCTCGATCTTTATTCCAGGTCACAGGGGTCATATATGTTAAAACCTTTAAACGAATTCTTCTGAAATACCAAAATCCTTAGAAACATGCTATTTGGCTGAAATGTTCCTAGGATAAAGCCCAACAAAATTTCTGAATATAAATGACCTTGACCTATATTCAAGGTCACAGGGGTCAAATCTGTTAAAACATTGAAACGACTTCTTCTTAAGTACCAAAAGCCCTAGAACCATGATATTTGGCTGAAAGGTTCCTTGGATAAGGCCCGACAAAGTTTGCGAAAAAAAATGACCTTGACCAAAATTCAAGGTCACAGGGGTCAAATCTGTTAAAACATTGAAAGGACTTCTTCTTAAGTACCAAAAGCAATAGAACCATGATATTTGGCTGAAAGGTTCCTTGGATAAGGCCCGACAAAGTTCAAGGTCACAGGGGTCAAATCTGTTAAAACATTCAAACGACATCTTTTAAAATACTGTTGTAGATGTCCGAGCTGACCTCTATGTATTCTCGTGGCGCAGGACAACTCGCCCCGAAGGTGTTGAGCTGCCGTGCGTGACGGTATTTGCTGTAGTCTACAACTGGTCAAGCCGCTATACGGACGTGTTTACGTACTGTTTGTCTGACTGTAGATTACGCTGTCATTGTAGGCAAACTCCATATATACATATATAGTATATCTTGTAGCGTCTCACTACAATTGGTGTCAGAAGAAATACAAATTATAGGTATAATTTCTAAATACGAGTTTACCTGTACACAGAACGGTTCCTATTTATAACCACGCCACGATACGGTGTATAGCCCCGGGGCAATTGTTCTGTGTTACACGCTCACTCCAGATTATTATAGCTTTGCACCGGTTTTGAACGGGGTATATTTTTGTTAAAACATGTCGCTAAATATTAACGCAGCGTCGTATGATGAACTTGTCGGCATTAGCGGTATAGGTTCTAGCAGGGCTAAGACAATTATTCAGAAACGGGACGAGTGTGATGGTACTTTAACATGGGAGGACTTGAAAGGAATCCCTAGCGTACCAAGTACTATGTGGGACCCGTTGATTGCTAAGAGGATAGTGTGCCTTGAACCCGTGGTTTCTGGGGCCAGGATAGGGCGGAAGGCGGTGTTGATAGGGCTTTACAGCATGCTCGCATTATGGCTGAAAAGATAGCTTTTGAGAGGGAGGCTCAGGAAAAACTGTTTAGAATTAGGGAGGATGAAATAGAGCGAAGGGAAATCGAGATGAAAAGGCAAATAGATGAAATGCGGGAGGATTGTTCCCGTCAGCTTAGGGAAAAGGACGAACAACTTCGACTAGCTTTATTAAAACCGGAAACAAAACCAGGAATTGGACATTTATTGGGCATGGTGGAGGGATTAGCTCCAATGTCAATTTATAGCCAAAAGTCCAAATCCTTACAAGGGGCTAGTGACAAAATTCCTTTAAAGGGCCAAAGCGCAGGAGGTGGGGACAGAAGGGCTAGTGTAAGAGAGGAAATGGACAGAAAGGATAGGCTCCCGACATATGATGGTAGGACAGTGTGGAAACCATTTTATGTTCAAATTTCTCACATTTGTGACCGATATGGATGGTCTAATAGACAGAAGCTTGACAAGCTTATTGAGAGTCTCCGGGACAAGGCTTTGAAATTCTTCAGTTCACGGCCGATGAATGTACGTGATGATTTCAATGTCCTTTGTTCTAAACTGAATCAACGGTTTGGGAAGCATGATCTTCCTCATATTGTTAGACGTGAGTTAGCAGAGCTGCGGCAGAGCGCGGAGGAAACAGTTGAGGAATATGCCGAGAGAGCACAGGAATTGGTTTCAGACGGTTACCCCGGGGCGCAAGAAGACTTTGTGCAGATCATGGCCGTTGATAGCTTCTTAAAAGGTCTGATGGATAAGTGGGCGGCCCTGGCAGTTTTAGACAAGGCCCCCAGCACCCTTGATAAAAAACTAGCGCTGGTGAAAGGGACTATAACAAACCAAAATCTCATTTATGGGTCAACGAAGTAGTTGAAACAGAATGTCAAACGTGTTTCTTTTCAAACGGGGGAAGACTCTGACGGGGCGTTGGTTAAGGGTAGGGGGTCCCTCACTGAAAAGTAAGAGTTCGTTGGAGGAGAGAGTTCAGCGAACAGAGGATGAACTGGCAAAAATCCAGGTTAAGATGGATTCAATATTGAGGGAAGTTCAACGAAGAAATCGGGCTAGGTCCCCAAACACTTCTCCGACACGAGATCGTGGTTGTTTTAACTGCGGGGATTTTACACATCTTGCCAGGGAGTGTCCAAAGTCTCGAAAGAATCCACAACAAAGGTCCCGTTCCCCTTCTCCTTCTGCTATGTCTTTAAACGATCAGGGGCTGAGGCAATAGGCCCACCCTCAGCCCTGTTTAATACCTGCAAAGAGTATAAGAGTGCCAAAAATTCCTGCGGGGTTAGGGAAATATTTCTTTACTCTGGTGACCGATCGCGGCATACGAAGACCTTGCTACTGCCGATCAAACTCCATGGCAGGGAGTGCCAAGCTGTTGTCGATACTGCTGCACAAGTGTCTGTTGTTATTGCTAAGTTTTTCAACTCATTACACCTGGGACGTAACCTTTCAAAGGAAATATGCTTGCATGGTGTAGGGAAAGACTCGAAGGTCAGCGGTCGTGTTTTAGACGAATCGCTAATCGAATTAGGTTCCCTTCGTGACAGAATGCCTGTTGTGGTGGCTGACATCTCTGATCAGATGATCCTAGGACTAGATTTTCTTGACAAACATCGGGCCATTATCAATCTGTCGGCATAAAATGTCGAGTTAGATGGCAAACCATATCCTGCAGTATGCGTCCAAGACCCAAAGGACGGCGAAGTCAAAGTTTTTAAGGTCCAGATAAAAGGTAGCACTGTAGTGCCCCCGGCGTCTTTTAAATTCGCACAGGTTAAATTAGTAGATGGACCCAAAGGACATCACATGGTTGTTCAGCCGTTCCAGAATATAAAAGGCCTTCTCTCTCCAGCCACATTACAGAATGATAGTGACAACATGCCGGTTAAACTCTGTAATCCTACTGATAAATGCATCACTTTAAAAAACGGTTGCAGCTTTGGGACTGCAATGGAGGTTGTGCATGTTCTGGAGGTTATGTTATGCCGGAACAAGTGTCACCGAAAATAAGGGAGTTTCAATTGGGGCAGGACGAAACAATGACTGATCGGCTAAAAGAGGCAAGGTCGGCGCTCCCTACATATTTGATGGATCTATATGATCGTTCGGTGAAACAGTTGTCCCCAGAACAAGCATTGAGGGTTGCTGAACTTTTGTTGTCCTTCCGGGAAGTATTCGCTGATGGGGATATGGATCTGGGATTGTTTCGGGGAGAAATTCAGCATCGGATAGAAACTGGTGACTCCAAGCCTATTCGACAACGAATGAGAAGAACCCCTTTAGGTTTTGAAGCTGAGGGGAAACAGCATATCGATTCAATGATTGAAGAAGGGGTCATACAGCCATCTGCATCTGAGTGGGCATCAGCTCCAGTTCTTATCAGGAAAAAAGATGGATCGTGGCGATACTGCATAGATTATAGAGCCCTCAACAATGTTACGCGGAAGGATGCTTTTCCTCTTCCAAATATCGCAGCTTGTTTAGATTCTGTTTCCGGCAGTGCTTTCATGAGTACACTTGATATGGCTGCTGGTTACTGGCAGGTAGAGGTGGACAAGCGCGACCGTCATAAAACAGCATTTATTACAAAGTATGGTCTTTTTGAGCCTGCTCGCCTGCCCTTTGGCTTATGCAATAGCCCAGCCACGTTTAGCCGAGTAAAACAACTCGTTCTTCAAGGCCTCAGATGGGAAGAGTGTCTCGCTTATTTGGATGACGTAATCGTCTTAGGAGACACCTTTGAAACGCATCTTGAGAATCTCACCGAGGTATTAACGAGATTCAGAGACCACAATCTCAAGCTGAAGCCGAAAAAGTGTCACCTGTTCAAGGAAAAAGTCATTTTCCTTGGGAAAGTGGTTAATAAACAGGGGGTCTCGATCAATCCAGAGAGCCTCAAGATCATTGCGGAATGGCCAATGCCGGAAAGCAGAAAAGAAGTTGAATCGTTTTTGGGGTATGCTAACTACCATAGGGATCACGTTCGAGATTTTGCGCGGATCGCACAACCTCTCCATGGTCTTACCGGAACTTCGAAGTTTATGTGGACAAAAATGCACAAAAACGCCTTTATCGTGTTAAAGGATACACTGATAGAGGCGGTTGAACTTGCACACCCTACCGCTGATGGCACATTCATCCTGGACACAGATGCTTCAAACGTGTCCATCGGCATTACCTCCTTGGTAGACGTTTTGTTGTCCTGAGTTTTAAAAACATTGAGGGACAGTTAGCTCGTTGGATTGAGGAGCTTTCCTCATATGATATGGCTATTCAGCATCGGTCTGGGAGGAACCATCAGAACGCGGATGCATTTTCCCGTATTCCGGACAAACTCGACGAGTGTATACACTACCAGAGAGCTGTTGCTTTGGGGGATCTTCCATGCGGTGGTTGTGCGTATTGCACCAGACCCCGGCACCAATGGGAGGCATTTGAGGAGGACATTGACTATGTCGTCCCTTTAACCTTAGCTAAGGTTCGAACTGTTCAGTCCATCCCATTGGACCACATTCCGTGGGCTTCGGACATGTCTGCAGAGGACCTACGACAATGTCAGCTTGCTGACAAGGAGCTCGGGCCACTTCTACGTTGGCGAGAGCCAACTACCAGCCTGCGGAGCATGAACTGAGGCTATCTAGTCCAGCTACTCGTCTCTGGTACCTCTGTAGCTCACAGCTTGTTCGTCGGAATGGCGTCTGGTTTTATCATTGGGAAGATCCATTGCAACCGAGACTGTTGTTTCTAACTCCGGAAAAAATGCGTGACCAGGTCCTTCATAGTGCGCATATCTCGTTTTGGAGTTCCGTTGGAGATTCACACAGATCAGGGAAAGAATATGGATGGCGAGGACGACTTCCTACCACCCATCTTCGAATGGCTTGGTCGAGAGATACAATCGGGCAATCATCCAGGCTATCAGATGTCACTCTGAAAACAAACAGAACACATGGGATGTCCACTTACAGCAACTTGCCGGTGCTATACGGGCAACACATCATCGACAAACAGGTTTCACGCCCAACCGCTTGATGCTTGGAAGGGAAGTTTTGCAACCCTTAGAATTAATGCTCGGCACAGCGAAAGTGAACGCCTCAAAAGCAGCTCATGTGGACTTTGTGGAGAGTATGGAACGAAATATGAAGGAGGTGCATTCACTTGCCCGCAGCAATCTTAAGTCCTCGCAGACCAGACAAAACAGGGACTACGATCTCCGCGTTCGGCAAGGGTCACATGGCGTTGGAGACATCGTGCTGAAGGTTGACACCGCAACGAAAGTAGGGCAAAGTCCGAAACTTCAAACCCCTTGGAAGGGGCCATATATGGTATCAAATGTATTGTCCCCAGTGTTGTATGGGATCAATGATCGACAGGGTGAGATCATCATTCACCATGATCGACTGAAAAGCTACGGGTCTGCAGATATTCCACTCTGGCTTCGTCGCATGAGGGATACGGTCTTGAGGGATGAAGCAGCTGGTGTAACAGAACCCGAGTTTACTTCAAGTGGCAACAACGTCATTGTGGATGATTCGGGTCCATCAGTTGAGAGACATCCGCTACAGCCGGACAGGCTTGATGAGAAGGACAATATACGTCCTGATGGGATGGCAGGTGCATGTCTGTCTGCTCCGAGCAAGGAGCCGGCTGCACGGAAGAGAGCTCCACCTCGGAGGCTGGAATATAATGCTCTTTGTGGCTCACAATCAGGGTGTTCTGACGACACAGGTGATTGAATCTGTTGTTAGCTGTTCTTGAGCAGTATGGTCTCTTTTTAGAACGGGGGAGAGTGTTGTAGAGGTGCCGAGCTGACCTCTATGTATTCTCGTGGCGCAGGACAACTCGCCCCGAAGGTGTTGAGCTGCCGTGCGTGACGGTATTGGGTGTAGTCTACACCTGGTCAAGCCGCTATACGGACGTGTTTACGTACTGTTTGTCTGACTGTAGATTACGCTGCCGTTGTATATCTTGTAGCGTCTCACTACAATACCAAAAACCCCAGAACCATGATATTTGGCTGAATGGTTCCTTGAATGAAGCCAAAGAAAATTTGCAAAAAGAAATGACCTTGACCTATATTCAAGGTCACAGGGGTCAAATCTGTTAAAACATTCAAACGACTTCTTCTGAAATACCAATAACCCTAGGTGCATGATATTTAGCTGAAATGTTCCTTGGCTAAAACCTGACAAAGTATGCAAAAAGAAATGACCTCGATCTTTATTCCAGGTCACAGGGGTCAAATCTGATAAAACCTTTAAACGAATTCTTCTGAAATACCAAAATCCCTAGAAGCATGATATTTGGCTGAAAGTTCCTTGGATAAGGTCCGACAAAGTTTGCGAAAAAAATGACCTTGACCTATATTCAAGGTCACAGGGGTCAAATCTGTTAAAACATTGAAACGACTTCTTCTGAAGTACCAGAAGCCCTAGAACCATGATATTTGGCTGAAAGGTTCCTTGAATGAAGCCTGACACAGTTTGCGAAAAGAAATGACCTTGACCTATATTCAATATCACAGGGGTCAAATCTGTTAAAACCTTTAAACGACTTCTTCGGAAATACAAAAAGCCCTAGAAGCATGCTATTTGGCTGAAAGGTTCCCTGTATGGAGCTTGAAAAACTTTGGGAAGGAAAATGAGCTTGACCCGTATGAAAGGTCACAGTGGTCAAATCGGTTAAAAGCTTTTAGCGACTTCTTCTGATAAACCCAAATGCCTAGAAACATGATATTTGGCTGGTAGTGTCCTTGGATGAAGCCAAACGAAATTTAAAAATGAAAATGATGTTGTCTTATAAGGACACAGGGGTAAAATATGTTTAAATCTTAACATGTTCTTCTAAATGTCTTTCAGTAAAAGATTTAGGGGACTTTAGGGTTACACTATAATATTAGTCGGATATTCATACCAGGTGAGCGATGCAAGCCCATT
This sequence comes from Mimachlamys varia, assembly GCA_947623455.1. Lineage (NCBI taxonomy): Eukaryota > Metazoa > Mollusca > Bivalvia > Pectinida > Pectinidae > Mimachlamys > Mimachlamys varia. The sequence continues at coordinate 27,913,369 of OX392544.1, forward strand.
GGGCGGGCCTCTTGTTTTTTCCATGTTCGATAATTTTCCCCACCCTGGCCCCTGTTGTTTGGGCCGGAATCTAAATTTTACAGTTTGGTACCAACTTTCTCCCACATTGATGTACTACGTATAACACTCAGATATATTAAAATGTTTCTGAGTATATATATATTTTTTTAATTTGCTTGCTATATTCATGAAGTATAAAAGTGAGGCAAGCGGGAGTAGTGTTTGCCTAATTAAAGGTAAAGTTCAAAACGTGTAACAGATTTTATTTGGAGGTCAAATTAACAAAAATGATATTGCTCACGATATGTTGGAGTAAACGGATCAAAAATGCAAATTTTCATCATTGCATCATTTATATGATCGGTTGATAAGTCGTATCTACTAAGTTTTGAAGAATTACAGGAAAAGTAAATTAGACAAAACAAAACATACTCTAAATCGTTTGACAATAACACAGATGTTGATATAAAGACTAAACGCAAACAATTATAAAAGATGTAAACTTTAAACTGATTGAATAAAATCTGACATGATCAGAACAAGTAAATTAATATACAGGGCTATGATACTTACCATCTTCAGATAGAGGCAAACTTATTCTCAAATCTACAAATGCAAGCAATTAATGTAAACCGCTTCGAGTCGAATTATATGTTGTGGTAAGGCGGTTTATAAGAACCCCGATTTATAATTAGCATTAATAAACGAATTGATAACATAATTTCTCTTTTTGAGAACAAGATTCCTGTTTAACGAAGATAATCTTCCGTATTACCCTCTTGTAAGTAAAAGGGTTAGTAATCACACTTATTTTACAGTGACATTAAGCATACGAATGTATCAATAACATCATATTTAGCATTGACATATCAAACTACAATACTGCAACGATATGACTAGGGAAAAGGTTTTTTTCCAATGTTCGATAATTTTCCCCACCCTGGTCCCTGTTGTTTGGGCTGGAATCTAAATTTTACAGTTTGATACCATCTTTCTCCAACATTGATGTATTGCGTATAAAACTCAGATATATTAACATATTTCTGAGTTTATATATATATTTTTTAATTTGCTTGCTATATTCATGACGTATATGAGTGAGGCCAGCGGGTGTAGTGTTGGCCTAATTAAAGGTAAAGTTCAAAACGTGTAACAGATTTTTTTTGGAGGTCAAATTAACAAAAATGGTATTGCTCACGATATGTTGGAGTAAACGGATCAAAAATGCAAATTTTCATCATTGCATCATTTATATGATCGGTTGATAAGTCGTATCTACTAAGTTTTGAAGAATTACAGGAAAAGTAAATTAGACAAAACAAAACATACTCTAAATCGTTTGACAATAACACAGATGTTGATATAAAGACTAAACGCAAACAATTATAAAAGATGTAAACTTTAAACTGATTGAATAAAATCTGACATGATCAGAACAAGTAAATTAATATACAGGGCTATGATACTTACCATCTTCAGATAGAGGCAAACTTATTCTCAAATCTACAAATGCAAGCAATTAATGTAAACCGCTTCGAGTCGAATTATATGTTGTGGTAAGGCGGTTTATAAGAACCCCGATTTATAATTAGCATTAATAAACGAATTGATAACATAATTTCTCTTTTTGAGAACAAGATTCCTGTTTAACGAAGATAATCTTCCGTATTACCCTCTTGTAAGTAAAAGGGTTAGTAATCACACTTATTTTACAGTGACATTAAGCATACGAATGTATCAATAACATCATATTTAGCATTGACATATCAAACTACAATACTGCAACGATATGACTAGGGAAAAGGTTTTTTTCCAATGTTCGATAATTTTCCCCACCCTGGTCCCTGTTGTTTGGGCTGGAATCTAAATTTTACAGTTTGATACCATCTTTCTCCAACATTGATGTATTGCGTATAAAACTCAGATATATTAACATATTTCTGAGTTTATATATATATTTTTTAATTTGCTTGCTATATTCATGACGTATATGAGTGAGGCCAGCGGGTGTAGTGTTGGCCTAATTAAAGGTAAAGTTCAAAACGTGTAACAGATTTTTTTTGGAGGTCAAATTAACAAAAATGGTATTGCTCACGATATGTTGGAGTAAACGGATCAAAAATGCAAATTTTCATCATTGCATCATTTATATGATCGGTTGATAAGTCGTATCTACTTAGTTTTGAAGAATTACAGGAAAAGTAAATTAGACAAAACAAAACATACTCTAAATCGTTTGACAATAACACAGATGTTGATATAAAGACTAAACGCAAACAATTATAAAAGATGTAAACTTTAAACTGATTGAATAAAATCTGACATGATCAGAACAAGTAAATTAATATACAGGGCTATGACACTTACCATCTTCAGATAGAGGCAAACTTTTTCTCAATTCTACAAATGCAAGCAATTAATGTAAACCGCTTTGAGTCGAATTATATGTTGTGGTAAGGCGGTTTATAAGAACCCCGATTTATGATTAGCATTAATAAACGAATTGATAACATAATTTCTCTTTTTGAGAACAAGATTCCTGTTTAACGAAGATAATCTTCCGTATTACCCTCTTGTAAGTAAAAGGGTTAGTAATCACACTTATTTTACAGTGACAGTAAGCATACGAATGTATCAATAACATCATATTTAGCATTGACATATCAAACTACAATACTGCAACGATATGACTAGGGAATTTTTTTTTTCCAATGTTACTAAAGTTGCCAAGAACGAGCAGGTTGGGAGCTTTTAATATAAATGTTATGCAACAGTTGCTATGGTTATTTGTTACCATGATAATCGAAATGTATACAAACGCAAGAACCTTATTGGCAAAATAAGAGAAAATAAGATTTAATGAAACAGCAGATATCTTTCAAGATAAACTTCAACATTAAAAGACCAGGTATGATAGAAAAAAATTCACAAGCAGTGCCATCATCGCTTTTTAACATTTTTTTTATATAGATATATAATTCATTTACAAAATTATCTAAGTGTCAGTAGTTAATGTTACTTTTGTAGTAATTACTTAGTAACTTATTGATTGTTAAAAGACAAGCAGATGCAAAAAGACTAGTACAGAAAAGGTTTCTTTTTTTTGTATAAATGATTTAAATGGCTCTTGTATTATTGCAAAATGAGTTTTTTTAACAATAAACCGTTGCAACACTTATAAATACAGAAATATATTGGTTATAATTAAAACAAAGTATATCAACCCATGATCATGATAATGAAAATGCGTTTTTTGTTATTAAAATATAATGGTATAAAAGTCTTACCTCTTAGTGATCTACTGCGTCTACCCCAGCAAAGACCCATCTTTTTATACTTTGGTATCGCTGATCAGGATCAACTGTAAATGCATATCTTAATATTAAAACAGTTTGATAATATCAATTAACTGGTTCCTTTAATATTTCCGAACTTGTAGCAAATGCAGTATCAACTATGTGTAGAATAAAAAAAGTTTTCCAAATTCTTATTCCATGGTTAATAAGTCAAAATCCTAAGACGGTAAAGTAAACTGTAGGAATGTCCTCCTCTGTTTGCGAATCGAGGTCTAGTCACTGGAATTTCTTTTTCAAAAAGATTTGACTAAATTTGGCATTTTATATTATCTCTTCTTTCTAAACAACTTTCTCCTTCCTAATGTCTCCCTTGACAACCTCACTTGTGGCCTTTAGTTGAGCTTTCACCCCTGTGGGGTAGGATTTTGGATATGTCCGCAGGAAGAGTCAAACCGAAATTGGTAGGGAGGTAAACCATGCTTAACGCTAAACATGGTAGCAGTGGAACGACTAGTTCATCTGTTGTCAGTATAATGTGAACGGGTGGGATGATCTGCTGGGGGGCCTTTGGTAGTATTCTTCAGTGTGGTAACACTTCAAATCTGGATTATTGCAGTGAGTCGTACACCGCAAAAGAATAGTATATATATCATCCTTCCAAATGCACACGCATTCAACATACACATCAACATCGCATATACCGGGATGTCGTCTTTAAACAACCCTAGCAGTTAATACGATGTAATAGCAAGCAAATCAAAACATTAAGTTGAACGTGCTTTATCAGATAGGGTCATTTCATTAAGGCTTGGCGCCTTTTGCGATGTATGTGTATTTGTGAAGATAGGGTATATTTGTGTAAGCCTTCTCATGAAACTAGTAGCTATGAACGGATACAAAATTGATAATTCTATCCATTTAAGTATATTGTCGAAGACCTCCAGCATGCCGAATGCGTTGACTCGTCCTCATTGTTATTCGGTGGAATGCATTGTACCCCAAACTAAATTGTTTCCAAAAAAAAAAAAAACAATTTTTTTCCAACAATAATATAGAGTATGGCTTTGGTGATATTACAAGTTGCAGATCATATCTTTAATGTAAAACTGGAAATAGTACGAACTTGAAAAACATTAAAAAATATTTAATATTAATTGATTAATGTCAAGATACAAGATGGCCGTTTATTAGCCATTTTTTCATTAAACAGTTTTAAAATCGAAAAGGCAAAAGTCGGGACCACGGGGAAGCTGTGCATGGTACCTGAAAGAGATATCAGTAACACATTTACAATATCAAAATCCATTATTGCTCCTTTCCAGCCGTTTTGTTTTTCAAAGCATTCCCAAAATCGAAAGAGCACAGCTAGGGACCAACATAAACCTGCATATACAATATGAGATTAGTCCTATTAGTACTTTAAGAGAAACCGGAATCAAATATTCATTGTACAAAACCAAGATGGCTGTCTGTCTGGAATTATGGTTTGATCAGTCCAAAAATCAAAAGAATGAAAAGAAATCTGCATATAAAACAACACAATAACAATATTTCTATTGTTATAGCTAGCGATAACAGGAATGTTAACGATAGGCCGACGGCCGAAGAGCGATTTGAACAGCCTACACTCTGATGGTAATTGAGTACAAATTAAAAGTCAAACGCTAATATACAAAATTTAGCATAATCTGCAACATTCATATAATCTCAGCTAAGCATACATTTTAGAAAGTTTCACTTCTGGTCGCCAGAGGACATATATTAAAATTTTCCTAATCAAACATGGTTTGATTGAGGGCAACTTAAATCATTATCATTCAGATACATCAAAGATGTCTTCCCTAACAGGGCCAACCCACCATTAATACCAGGTCATATCAATGTCTAGTTGTTATTAACATAGCCAGGTTACCAGGTAGTACAATGGCATCAGAATTTCAAAACATTTAAGACAAACACACATGCATAGCAAGTACGTTTTACCTTGTGGACACGTGTACCGCGTTACATACATAAACCAGATAAAACAATATTAACAATACGGTTGTCGATTTGTTATTCTGAAGAACTTGTTCGTTGACATATATATACGTTGTTATGTCAATTTGCGGCCCATAAAAGGGTTCACATGTAAAATCGTTTTTGAACAACATCTTCTAAAGAACCATTTGGTAATTTGAGGTTCTTATATACCGCTTTAACACAATTTGAAAGTCGCTTCAAAGCGATTCACAAATTATTTTCCATGGTTATAGGGTCTTAGCGACCAGCCAATATCATTCTCATCTCCCTGGGGAGCATACAAACTGTCTTCTCGGAAATCACAGCTAGAATTTTACAATTTCTAGCACTGTCCAACCACGTACTCATATACAGCTGGGTAGACTGGAACAAGCGGAGTAAAGTATCTTGCCAAGGATACAACACAAGTGCCGTGACCAGGACTCTAACTCGCAACCCATCGAGTCCGTGCCTCATATACAGTATAGAACAGGTGAAAGTGTTAGTCGTTTAATGTTTTATATATCAGATACAAATTTCAGGAGTGAATATAATTGCCTTATTTCGTTCAAAAAATCTTATGTTAGAACAACAGCATTATTACTAATAAGACAAAGACTCAGGTACCCTATATATATAAGTTTAAAATATAAATAACTTTCGAGATCAGTAAATTGCGTCCTCAAATATCAGAGTCTTGTGCTTGTGGACGAAGGGGATCTTGTCTTTTCAAATCAGTGATATAATCACGGGTATTATCGGTTTTTGAATAGCTATACTGTTCTAAATATAGGAAATTATATCAGACTGTCCTTTCATATACTTGTCGTATTTTACTTGTAAACATATTTTCAATTGGCTATTTAAAAGAACGCAATATGATAACTACCCGGTATACGATTTGTATATCAGGTCGACAGAAAATCTGTTTTTTTTTTTACAACAATTCTATACTCTTTAATGTTTGATTTAAATGTCTATGTAAGGGTCGAATTTGTTCTCATTTTAGTAATCGTATAGTAGAAATTCATCCTTATTAGTTCACCTGCAAGAGCTCCCAAGATAGTTTTTTCTCCGGAAGCATCGTACATTTTTAGGATTGCACAACGTTACGCAATTTGCGGTGTGCGCACGGGATTATACAACGACATGCCTGAGATATGTTGAAAAAGTTCCGGTCAACTATAATACACACTTTCCTAATTCATCTTATACTGTAAAAGTATTTTTGTCCATTTGTAATAAAAATGAAAGTTCAAGAAGTATGATTATAGCAGATATATCAATTGATGAATGAAACTAGCTATTATCTGTTACCCGTATTTACACACATGACGGTAAGTGTGCAACAATGTCACACAAGTGAAGCACCATGTGACACCGTCAGCTTAAAGTGCATGCGAATGGCGAACAACTAAAGGACTAGGTACAGGACAATTCAATATGGCGGAGGTGTTTCTACCAAAACTTGTTATTTTACTAAATACTGCAAAACACATTACCAAAATAGACCACAAAGTACATTTTGTGAAAGAGAATCGATAATTTCAACCATATTTTGGTACGTTTGGTGGCTTTTCTGATATTTTGTGTTATATTCCTAAAAACGCGCGCACGTTTGCAGAATACTGCGAAAGATAATAAAAACAAGGAATATCAGTTTTTGTTTCTTTAATATACACCGAATGATAGACGAGCCTTCGATTTTTGAATAAATCTCGCTTTCAATTGGAAACCACAGAATAAGGGAACGTACTAATCAACTTACGCACCTTCTGAACACCGATCACATCTGGATCAAATTTTTAAAATTCCCATCGCCGATCGACAAATTTATATGACACGCCATTTAGCCAAAACAAAAATCTTACCGTCTGCGGTATGATGAGTTATGACATTATTTCAGATCTCTTAAATCAAACATCTTCGCGTTGCATGTAGCGAAATATACTCCTTTGTCCTCCATTTTGAACTATTTACGTTTTTTAGATATCCATACGCCTGACTTAGAGGCATGGTGAAACATCGACAACATTAACAATGGAATTGAATTAAAGCATGTGGTAAAGGTAAATGTTGGTATATCGTCACAAAGCAAAAACTGACCTTTCCTATCACGATAAATTGTTTTTAGCGATTGCCAGTTTTCCTTTTTGGGGCGAATGTACAGCACGTGAAAAGATGTTCTTCGGCACTTCCGGTAGTGTTTTTTCAGGTAATTTAATGATTTTGAAAGAATTGTCAACAAAGTTTAATTTGTGTTGTATAAATTCTGATGAGATTCGTATATATTATACACTTCCGCGTGGATCGCACAGTATTAACTTACTGATAATACCGATTCGTTCTCGGCTTCGCACCTGTCAAACATCGCTAGCGTAAATTGTTGCCATTGTAAACATGTGTGGCAGTTGAGGCACATGGGGATCAAAATACATTTCTCAAACTTAATTAGTAATTAGGTAATCGCATCGTAAATGTAAATTACGTTATGTCGGTGTTATTATTTTAATTTTATACATTTATTTGACAAGAAACTTCCATTTACATGACAAATGACCCATTTTAATATAAAATAATGCCCCTATATTGCCCCAATGAGATACAGGTAACTACTTACACCTGAACTGAAAACAGCATGCAATGGACGACATTTTTTAGAGGGAGTACATGTGTATTTCTCCCTGATACTCCGATTTACAGACTAATATGGAAATTTTGATACTGGGTTATCATTCTATGAACATTGCAATAACTTTTGCGCACTCCCATCTGGATATTATTTACTGAATATTTTTTTTCTTAAGTACAAATTTTTTTGTATTGTGGGGGCTGAACTGCATTTTATATCAATATTAAACATAATGGGATAAAGCTTATGCCATATATTAGAAGGAGACATTAAAATTTCAATATTAAAATTTTCAACCAGGTAACAACCAATATGGCTGTACCTAGTCCTTAAAATAGTAAACGTAAATATAACGATTGAATGTCTTTTTTGTTGACATTCAATCCTTGAATTGGTCGCAGAGAGCTTACTTTAGGACCAGTCGACAGATAAGTTTTAATTTGCTAATGCGATCACCCCCCAACCTCTCACCTCCCAAGGAGAACATCTGTGCTGTCGAATAGTACACCAGAAAGCGTAGAGCGAAGTTTCTATTCTCAACTGTATCGATACTCGAATTACGAAAGATCTATGCGCTGCAAGATTAACAATCATGTAAAAATACTGCTGCAGTTAAAGTCTTTGTCGTATATGATAACGTGACAAAATTCCTTTAAATACTTTTCGGGGGAAAGGGATGATAACTAGGAGACGAGGAACGAGCATCTATTTGTTGCTAGATTGCGAACGGTAAATAATTTATTAAGACAATAATTGTATGTTTTGAGATCATAATTATATTTTACGACGACATGCCTGAGATTCCGTTGACAAAGTTCATGTTTAATTACAAGAAAAAAGATAGTTGCCTTGAGAACAGTTATCTAAATTGAAATGAACTCTTTAAAACATTGAATAATAGACATGCTGTATAATATAAGTAATTATTACTATTATCAAAAAGGAACTATTGCCCTATATCTCATATCAAGTAAACAAAGAACTAGTGCAATAATTGCTTAATTAAACACCAAAGTCGATTTTCGCGTCCATCGTGTAAATTTGGACACATTTCACGGTGATGAAGCCTCGTATTTCTAGGCTGCTGTTCGGTTATATTGGTCACGTGATTCGTTGTTTTGCCCAGTCACAGACAAATAATAATAATAAAACCTAGGAGTATGTAAACAAAGACATCAGTGCCAGGATTTACACACAAATTATCTTCATTTACAGATTTTACACCTTGTTTTATTTCTTAAGCACATCTTGTTTATGGATAATATTACTGATCTCAAATTAAAATAGGTTCAGTGTTATTATAGGTCGCATGTTCAGGCCACGTAGGCACGTATTTTGGTAGGTCACATTAATGTTAAGAAAGACAATTTAGCTAACGGAGACCAAATCGTGGTATCGACAATTAATCGTGATATTCGTAGGTGGTATATACTTAACGAACTGTTAGGTTTAATTTCGGAACAAAACCGAGTTCTTATCAATATGAAAATATCGATTGCATATACAAATAATAATAATTACGTAGGTTTTGATTCCTCTGTTGAACTAAGACATAATGTAAATCATATACATTTTGCAAATAATTTATTTCGCGAATTTACCTCTTTAGACATATTCGCGAATACATGATTTCGCGAAAGGTGATCTAGAAATGAGTTCGAATTCGTGAATGATCAACATCTGGAGACATGAACTCCTATGTTTTGGTAACCGATAGCTTCGTATTTGACGTCATTATGTTCATGAGACTAATTCTATTTTCACGGGATGTGATACATATAAGCGCTATGTTCAGACAAAAGAAACTTACTATGTGAACGCACGACAGACACGAAAAACAGCTCAACAATGATTCACAACGCCTGAAAGGATAGGACTTCGATTTGCCCGACATGTTTGTGCAGTGATTAACGTTACACTTAGTAACGTGTTTATACTAATCACTTATAATTGGTATACAGTAATCGTCCCAGCGGTAACGTCTGAGACAATTTTTCTACTGCTTATTGTGTTGTTATAACCACTTGGTAAATCCGCTTTGTTATTATGGCACGCATGCACGATCCTGACCTCTGACCTGTAGACTTGTACATATTTATAACGATGTCTGAGTTTTAAGGAAATATATTGGTTAGGTATATTTGTTTGTATATGATATGGTATATATAGAATCAGTCCTTTAATTAATTGTTTTATCTTAATAGGTTGCCAAGGCAGGTAGGGGACATTAATGGCTTTATTAATACCTAATATACTAGTTTCGTTTTAACGTCTTAGTGAATTAAATGGCTAATTTGTGTATTGTTCGATAACCATAGAGCATAAAATCCGCTTAGTTCAACTGTCAGAGGTGCCGATATTGTTTATGAAATATAGGGCGTCCTTTGTCTATTTTGCAAGAATCAAGGCTGTTTTTCTTGAGAAAATGTTTTTAAACCTGATAAATAAATGTAATTCATTGACAATAAAACTTATCTTTCACTAGTCCTCTTGTTATTGGAAAATATATAATTATGTGGAACATATCATAACATATTGATACAGTTTATAATAAATATAAACATTATGATATCACAATTAAAAACATCTGCTAGTTAACAGTTTACAGTTACAGTTACAGTGATGCAATCAACGCATACAAAGTTATATGACAGTTACCTTAGTTAAAAATATCACAGAATGCATAAAATGTCATGCAAATGTATTTCATTAGTTAAATGGCATGTCCAATTTACATATGTGATGAAACTGAAAAACTATAAAAAAAACGAGGGATCTCGGCGCCTATTATTGTTTGATATTCATTTGCTTTAAAGTCGTTGTTCTTTCTTTTTCTCATTCCCCCACCCCACCCCCCTTTTTTTTAAGATTTGAGATTTCCTTTTAAGAAATATCTATGACCGTCTTAAACTGTGAAATCAACGATGGTAGCCTGTAAGGCAACGTTAAAGGTCAACAGTCGCAATTGACTACTTTAGCAATAAAAAGCTTGCTTGTAAGATATCTAATGGACCCATCAAGAAATCAGTTCATATTTGCATCAAATCATAACACTATCAAATGCTGCACCCGCATACACTTTTGTGGTCAACGGTCAAGGTTAAAGGTCACATGTCGTCGTTGACAACATTAAGAATACAAAACATACGCGCAAGATATCTGATGAACCATGGAAACACACTATCAAGTTCTACCACTGATTATAATTAGCTTTGTGAGGTCATCAGTCAAGATCAAGGTTGACAAATGACCTCATTGGGAATACAAAGCTAGCGTACAGGATATTCAATAAACCCTTGAATAGATTTGGTTCATATTCACACCAAAGCATCATATTTTTAAGGTCTAGTCTTTAATGCATTTTGTGGTCAAGAAAAAAGGTAAAAAAGTTAGAGCTATTATTGCGACAAACACAATTATGTTAACAATACAACAAATACTACATTTAGAGAAATCACAAGTAAGTCAAAATCATATTATAAAGTTCCTCATCAATTACATTACAGGATCTAATAATATTGTTTGTTTAATCAGATGAAAATTAAAGTTATTAATTGTTATCATTAATCTTTCAAAAACAGGTTTTTCCTAGTTTTATATAGTTTAATTAATATCATAAATGTAACTGAACTATGTGCGCTCGCTTTGAGGCAGTGCCTATTTCATATTATGATTTTGTGAGCTTATGTAGCAAAAGAAACAGTAAAACATTGGTCTTATTTGCAAGGAAAAGCTGAAATTTTAAATTGTTTAGGGCCCCATTGTTCACATGTTAAGAGACACCGTGTTCCACACCCGAAGACCCCAGAAGGAAGTGAATTTTGACCATACTTCACAATGTTTACCTTGAAGACGTCCTTATTAAATTATTAGGTTCTAAGTAGATTAACGGACTTATAATCCTACATCTTATTTAAATGTTTGTGGTAGATCTAAACATTTTTTCATAGGGGACCCATATAGAAAATAAATCATGATGACATTCACATTTTTGCATTTTGCGTAAGCTATTATCGTAGGTATTTGGTTTAGTTAAAATGAGCCTTAATTTGCGCGAGTGTAACAACATATCAGGTATATTTTTACCTAGACTCTGTGGGAAACACTGTTCTTTTGATGGCCCATTGTATTCTTAAAACTAAAATCGTAAAATATCACATGTTAATTAGCAACTGAGTGTGAGTTGTTAAATTAACACGCATACGCACAATAAAGGACGGACGACGGACGGACGCTGCACCATCGCCTTTCGGATCAGGTAGTCTTAATAGCGGGATGGTCTGAATACCGAGAGTTATCGTGTAGACAGATTTCTCTCAAATCCACTTTTTGACCTGTTTTCATGGTCCACAAACTAATATATAGGCTTTATATCGTTAAACACATTGATGACGTAACACACACATATGCTGCACCTCTTAAATTTAGTTATATATACAGTACGCCGAAAAAAAAGAACTTAACTGCATCATACAGTTGTTTCGTCCTCCTAAGACTCTTCAGTGATGCTCTCCTTAATTTATGAATTTAGAAGTAAAATTAAACTAGTTCTGTATAATTTCAAATGTGTATATTATGTACCGTGCCACTTCTCAAAGAGATTAACTGTGGCTATGGAGGCTTCAGCAAACCTCGGGGACTAAAAAATCCACCGGCAGAGTCCACCACCCGCTAACATAAAGATGACGTAACACACACATTACACACACAGTAATTGTAACTGATTAGCAAATTTGACACCACAACTAAGCTTACTGATCTGACAAGTGTACACAGTGGAATACACACCAAGTGACTTTGTGTTTAGTCAGTGGTCTGAATAGTGAGGTAAAACTTAGTATAAAGGTGGTATTTGGAACTTCACAAAGTCTTAAAAGTGAGGTGGTCTTAATAGCGAGGTGGTCTTAATAGCAAGGTGGTCTTAATAGCGAGGTGGTATTATAAGCGAAGTGGTCTTAAAAGTGAGGTGGTCTTAATAGCAAGGTGGTATTAATAGCGAGGTGGTCTTAAAAGTGAGGTGATCTTAATAGCGAAGTGGTATTAATATTAAGGTGGTCTTAATAGGGAAACTTAAAATACAAAGATATAAAGAAGAGTTTTTCGGAACTGAAATGAGTTGAGGTGGTCTTTAAGTGAGGTTTCACTGTACTTACATGTACCGGTCTGATTTATCAAATGTCAGTAGAAATCTATCAAGCTGGTGTTGATGGCAATGGAGGTATGTTCTATATGAATCTACTGAACTTTAAAATGTGATATTGGACTCTAACTTGTGATGATGAATGTAGTTGCACGAGATTTCAGTATAAATAATGTACTTTGATTGGACTTTCGATAACGGCGTTTTATCAAATGAGGTAAATAGTACACCATGATAAAAGACGAATTCATTATCTAGTTACTGTGCACATCTGATAACGTATATATATATTTACACATGATCGGCGTGCTGGCTATGTCCTGATATATTTTATACTACTATCCGTGATAAGCTCGTGGATATACCGTCAGAGTGAGAAATATTTAATCCACTGAAGCCATGTTCAATTGCTTCAGTCTCAACTTCACAACGTGTCGAATTAGAAACGTCAACCTAAAATAGTTATATTATATCATTTATATTTTATCATATGTTTTTATGTTATAGTATGCGCGATATGTGTTGATAATTTGTGTATTTTGGAGACTATGGAATGTCTGGATTGTTTGCTGATTCAAAGTGTTACAACACTGGAGTAATGTTTAAGATTGCCAGCAGAATTGTATGTATAAAACAGTGGTCGATCACTACGTTTATTTATACAGTAAAATTAGAATCTTTATTAACTTGAGAAAAATTGCGTGCATTCATCGTGCATATATCGTGTACACACCGTTCGTCCATGGTGCACACACCAGGGCGATACAAAGATCGTGCGTTTACGTGTGCGATTCTCATCGCACACACCCACAATTTGGTACAATTGGTCGATAAATATTACGAAATGAAAAAAATAAGGAAACACTTTATAGATTTGCATCAAATATTTATTGGGATTATGTTAATTTAACAATGTACAGTAAACTGTTTTATCATTAGACAGTGAAGAACGGGTTAAGCTCAAAGGTAACAAAATAGTATACCGGAGTTGATTACCTGTTCTGCGTTGGTCTGGCGATTCGCTCTAGCCAGCTCTAATAAGCGTTAATGAGTGGCGGTATGAAAACTGGACTCTACACCTAAGCGAGTAATGTCCACTGTAAGTGTATTGTAAGATATATGGTCTATGTACAGGTATAACTTGTTTAAAAACTGGCATTGTTAACCTGAATAAGAACGTGTCAATATATGGTGAACGTTTACATGTGTCTATTGGGTTTGTTTCAAAAACTACAAAAAAACCCATTTGTAATTCTAAGAAAGATAAACATTAAAACGATTGTCATTGCACAACGTTAGTGTATCCTGCGCACACATGGGCGTTTAAATAATCATGGACGATATAAATCATCGCCCAGGATCGCATCGTTCTCTCATTGTGCACACATCGTGTAACGTTGTGCGATCAAACAACTGTAGTTAAACATTAATGTGATACGTCCCAGAGAGAAATATAAGATATGATTTCCATGATTTTCTTACAATCTGCTACTTATTTAGCAGAAACTACCAAAAATAAACGTGTTTCTACAATTTCCAGTTCATTAGAACTTTAAAAACAAATTTTTAATTTTACACCCTCCCAACTTCGACTCCCCGATTTGCGAGTCCACACAAAATCAGATGTTTTGAACATAAAGCAATGTGAAGCTGACCTCAAAGTATCGTCCTGCAAGATATGAGCCTTATCACTGATAGGCTACAGAAAGGCCAAAATTGACACCCCTCCTTTGTAATGGCACTTAAAACTTCAATCTTCTACATGTACAATGAATTTTCTTGTGTTGCTTCAACGTTTTTACGTACCCGCGTTGTATAGATGCCAAATATGGGTATTATGTAAATTGCTTCTGGCGTAACTGTTTTTTCGGAGATTTAGCCTACATTTTTTACTGATATCTTTCAAACTTGGTAGGCTTAGTTTTTATGATACGAGGCTGTGATTTCCTGAACGGTAATATTTACTAGAGTTATAGTCCTTCGGGGCAATGTTTAGACTATTTGTCAACGTTTATTTGTTTTTCTCATGATTTGTTTAAATATAAAATATCATTTTAACCTTAATTCCATTTAGTCAAAAGGTGCATGTGATGATAGCAATTCCTACCAAAAGTGATGTCCCAGTCATCAGTCCCCTGGTTCCAATCACTTATAATTAATATGCAGTGCACAGTTCTGAGAAAAAGTTATCAATAACTGCCCTAAGTCCATTGAGGACTCAGTCAAACCATGAAAAACATTTTTGAATCCATTACAACTAGGGATGCTACCAGAGAACTAATTATGACTGTTATCCATAGCTTGGTTTCAGAGATGTAGTCGCTTAAACCAATTAAGATAAATAATCCTTTTTGGCCCCGCCCCTCAGCCTCTTGGGAGGTCAGTCCCACCTGCAGTACGGACTGACGACGGACGCCACAACAGGATCAAGACGTAACTAGACATATCCGACAATACAATGGCAGTCTATATGAAAAAGGTGTTATTTATAAAGCTTTTTTATAATCAGACACAAACCTCAGGAATGATAAAAATGTCGTAATGCATTACAACTAAATCTTTTTGAGAACAGGAACATTATAACCAATAAGACAAGGATACAAGTAACATTTTAGTCAAATTTTAAAATATAAATTAAATCAGTTAAGTAATTTATTGGTGTCTTGTACCACTAAACGAAGTGTTTCTTGTCTGGCAGTCATTGATATAAACACAGCTCGATGAATAGCTACACAGTTGTAATTATTTAAGCATTAAACTGTTTCCATATGTGATAGAAAAATAGAACTATTTATCTGTCAACCAAATTGAATTCATATGCACTGTATACTACATCTGGTGACAGTTCAATGCTTATATTTAAATTGCCGATATCTTAAAAATATGTCTGTATCTATTTCTTTGGGATAAACGACCGTTCTTCATTTTTCCGTGTGTGTTTCTTTATTGGAAGACTCTGATTTAAATCAATATCATCTGAGCTAATGACTCGAAGCCATTAATCATAGTATCTGAGGCGGAGTGTAAGGCATTGATATAACAAACAATTTGTAGTCTAACATGGCGTCAGAAATAACGTCATGTGATGCGGATTGTAAATTGAAGTATACAGTGTGATATACTACAATTTGTCTAAGTATTGATATAAAAGCAAAGGCAAAACAGAATATAAATAGAAGGAATTATATTGGAGTTAAAATATAAAACATGACACGTCTTTAATTAAGAAGTGTTCACTAAACAACCAAACTTTAAAATAAGTAAAGTTACACAAACGTTTACCAAATTTGCTAAATGAACCGAGACGATCTTATATACCTACGATTCAGGGCAAGTTTAGTTGTTCACTAGTCGACAAATTCTTTTTGGTTTATAAAAAAATAAAATTATATCGATGTACAATACATTCCATGGAACAATAAACAGACACCTGTTGTCGTATATTTTGACAATCTGCTGTGTTAATATCAGTAAAACTGCTTTGGTAAGGGTTTGAAATGATTTCCTCCAAGATATGAATATAAAACGGCCATATATAGAGACCATACTTAAAATCAAAACTTCAATCTATTAAGTGTCCGCATCGATTATAGAAGATCTATTACAAAAATGTAATACGCAACATAAAGTGTTGGTTTAATAAAACAACTAGTTTGGAGCCTGATGTCTCAATTTCTCTTGCATAAAACATGTTTCAGTATCGTCGGTACTTATACGAATTGTTTCGGTGTTTTGATTTAATTTTACTTCTATTTTGATAAAAATGAATTTGATATGTGTACATTAACCTTTGTATACCACAATTTTTCTTCAAAACATAAGACAAAAGGAGATATACATAACTTGTGAATAGAACGAATAACGTGTTAAATTTGAGATGTGATAACATTCTGGTATACATATTGGAGTGGTGTAGAAAATGAGGCTGTTAAGATACGTTAAGCTATGGCTACCTACAACTATAAAGAGCATGATGCAAATAATATATATGTTATATACATGTATGTATGTATGCATTGAATATCTAAGTAGACATATACCTAAAACTATATGTAGACATATACCTATGACTATGAAAAGTATGAGGCAAATGATTCATATATTATATATGTATATATCCATGGAATACTTAAGTACTTTAGGTAAAAAGTATACCTGTAAATATAAAGAGTATGATGCAACAATTGCATATATTATATATGTGTACATGAAGAAATACTTGGGTACTTTAGTAAATAATATGTATAATATATATAACATATATATACACGTATATACATGGAATACTCAAATACTTCAGACAAATATTGTTATCATATATCTAACTTGAAGTACACATGTACACTGCATATGTTACATGCAATACAAATTTTATATGTATATATATTCATAGGCTATATCGCTATCATATATATTTACAAGACATACTTTCACAATAATGCAATGGTAAATCTATAAATTTAATCAAGGACACACCAAATGAACAAAATACACTGTATAACACAAAATACTCAAGGAATTGGGGATAAACACAAATGCAGAAGACTACAACAATGGATCAAACAACAGAGAGCGAACATTATTTTTGTACAAGAAACACATCTTACTGAAAGAACACAATCACAAATAGACATGGAAAGTTACACAATACATAGTTTTGGAACGAGTCAAAGTAGAGGAGTTGCAATTCTAATTAGAAACTGTCTAAACCATGACATCATCAACACCTGGGTAGATAAAGATGGAAGAATTGTAATGATTAATACAAAAATAAATAATAATACATTCACATTAGTTAACATATACGCACCAAATGACAGACATCAAAGAAACACATTCATTAACAAACTCAAATTAAAAAACAGAATTTTCACAAGGACTCATAATAACTGGAGGGGACTGAAATGAAATCCAAGACAATAATCTTGACAGAAAAACATTTAAGAAATCTAAACCATTAAAACCTATACATAACCTGAAATTGTTACGAAGAGAACATAAATTAGTTGATCCTTGGCGTGTAAAAAATCCAAATTCACTACAATATACATGGAGAAGAAAACAACTCTAATAGAGAAGCAAGCAGAATAGATTACTTCTTGATCTCTAAAGAAATAATATCCAAAGTCTCTAAGTCTGATATTAGACCAGCAATTATAAAACACACAGACCACCAAGCAGCCTCATTTACAATGAATATAGGAATCAATAGGGGTCCTGGCTACTGGAAAATTAACAATAGCCTTCTACAAAATGAAAGGTATAAAAAGATCAGAGAAAATATCTTCAATTAATACACAACACTAACTGAGACAAATGACTATAACATTGAGAAAGCTTGGGAATTATGTAAAATAGAAATAAGAGAAAAAGTATCTCATTTAGTAAACAAATAGCAAAGGAAAGAAAAGATGAAATAGAAGAACTTGAAGAAAAACTAAAACAGTTGTATATTCATAATAACTGTGAAGAAATAACTTAAACTGAAAACAAACTTGAAAACATATATGAAATAAAAGCACATGGTGCACAAATAAGGTCTCGAGCCAAATGGTTAGAAGAAGGTGAAAAATACTAAATTCTTCCTCTCACTAGAAAATAAAAAACAATCACAAAAACTTATATCAAAAATAAAAAATGAAAATGGAAATGTACTTGATGAACAGGGAGATATCCTAGACAGACTCAAACAATTCTACGGTAAGTTATATAGATAAAAAATATCAAACCATCAGAAATAAAAACTACTTAAGGCAAACAGAATTAGAAAAAAACCTAACACTTGAGGGAAGTCAATCATGTAATGGCCCAATTACTGAAAATGAATGCATGCAGGCTATAAACTCTATGAAACTCAACAAATCACCGGGGTCAGATGGACTGACTGTAGAATTTTACAAAACATTTTGGACATACATCAAACTTCTTCTACCAAAATGTATAAATGAATGTTACAAAAATGGAAAAATGAAATAAAAATCTCAACGAGAAGGTATGCTCTCCCTTATTTATATTTATCCCTTACAAAAGATGATCCATTAGATTTAAAAAACTGGCGTCAAATTACGCTCCTCAATGTTGATGATAAAATAATTGCTAAATGCCTAGCTGAGAGACTAAAAACAGTTTTACCAAAAATTATCAACTCAGATCAAAATGGTTTTATAAAAAATAGATACATAGGATATAATATTCGACAGATCCAAGATATTTTAGATAATGTAGAGAAGTTAAATATTAATGGTGCAATCCTATTCCTAGATTTTGAAAAAGCATTCGATGCTATTGAATGGAATTTCATTTATGATACTTTAGAAAAATTTTGCTTTGATAAAATATTTATTGACTGGATTAAGCTACTCTATAAAGATATTACTTGCTCAATATGTAGCAATGGCTGGATTTCAGAACAGATCAATATAAGCCGCGGAATACGCCAAGGCTGCCCCGCATCTGCTTTAATCTTCGTCATTACTGTAGAAATAATGGCAATTAATATAAGACAACAAAGAGAGATACAAGGAATAAAAACAAGCAATAAACAAAAAAGGCCACACAAGATATCACAGCTTGCAGATGACACGACACTTTTTCTAAGATCTAAAGATGACATAAAGAAAGCCTTAAATATAATTGAAACTTTTGGTACGTACTCAGGACTAATATTAAATAGGGAAAAATCTAAAGGGTTGAGACTAGGGAACCAAACAACAATAAATGACAAATTTGAAAATATTGAATGGTGTGAATCATCAATTAAAGCATTAGGGATTTTCTTTGGGCTTCAAACAAAAAACATGTTAGAAAAAAATTGGCAAGAAAAAATAGAAAAAATCAACAAGACTTTAAATAACTGGAAACGAAGAAAACTATCCATTATTGGAAGAATACAAATAGTAAAAGCATTACTTGTGCCGAAACTAACATACCTTATTTCTGTAATTTACACTCCTCCGCAAATAATTACTCAAATAGAAAAACTAATTTATGATTACATTTGGGAAGGAAAGAGAGAGAAAATTAAACGAAAAACTACGATACGGACATACAAGGATGGAGGAATAAAAATGATTGACATCAGATCGCACATTAATACCATACGAATAAGCTGGGTAAAAAAATTTTTAGCATCAGATGAAGCACTATGGAAAACAATACCCCAGTTACAACTGGATAAATTCGGATCGCATATGTTTGTTTGCAAAATGAATCTAGACAGCATGAAACACCTAGAAGGAAGTGATACCATCTCTCCATTCTATTATGAAATTATCTCAACTTTAATTACAATAAACTCAAACAGTCAACCACGGAAAAATTATAAGGACATTATGTCACAAATAATATGGGGAAATAGATTTATAAAACTCAATGGAAAATGTCTATGCTATAAAAACTGGATAGATTCAAATATAATAAGAATTATTGATATACTTGATAACAATGGGAAAATATGTGAACACACTATATTGGAAAAGCTAAAAATAAAACACAACTGGATAAGTGAAGTAAATAAACTGAAAACTGCAATTCCAAATACATGGATAAAGAAAATAAAAGACGAAAAAATTAAAAAAGAAAATATGCAGATAAAAAAGATACAAAACATCACAATTAAATTACCAAAAAAGCCTAAACTAGACATAACAAAAAGTAATAACCAGAAGATATACAAACAACTTATACACATGGTGTCTGATAAACTCTCAGGTCATTTATACTGGGTTAATCATCTACAAATAACCACAGAACACTTAAAATGTGCTTGTGAATTTATATTTTATGATATTGAAGATAATAAATTGAAAGAATACCGATGGAAATTAATAAACAATATTCTGCCAACAAAACAAATTCTATGCCAATGGAAAGTAAAACCTGACCCATTCTGCAATATATGCCCAAACACCATAGAAGATTATCAACATTTCTTCATAACTTGTCCTTATCTAACCAACTTCAAAACAGATATGAATAGAATCTTTTTAGAATTGGGATATAACAAAAATATGCTAAATTTAAAAAACCTTGTGATAGGATATAAAATCTCATACAGAAAATACTCTAATATCAACCAACTCTTGACAATCATGGGTTATTCTATATACAAAAGCTATTTCATGAGTGATGGGAAAACCACCCGAATTCACATACAGCCAATATTAAAAAAATATACGAAACAATTAGAAGACAACTACAAACACAGAAATAAACAACTCTCCTCTGTCTTCAAAAATGTGATGCGTTGTTTATCAGAGTAGAAATCCATCCCTCTTGTACTGCTAAACACTTTAAAAAGTCTTTTCAGTTAGCCTTCCGCTGTAAGTATGCATCTGCGACAGATATCCAGTCAACACTACAAATGTAAACAAATACCAAAACATCAATGACCTACTTACATATTTTAAATCACGATAGTGACGACATCAGTGGAAAATCCTGAAGATAAATGTGACCTTCCGGGAAACTTCTGAGGTATAATTATTATAATAAATACATTTATATTTATACTTATTATGTTGTTCTAAATAAAGGTTATACCAATTATCTCAGTCAAATACAGTTTAAACCTTACTGTGCCATTAAGCTTAGCCTACACAAAAACACGTGGTGTGCACATGTGCATTGATAAAGGCTATGCACCAAATAACCTTTCAGAACAACTTATATTATTACCATAAAACACAAGTAACGATAAAGATAAAATTCAATTATATAAGGAAAATACTTACAAATAACGATGTTATCCACACGAAGCTATAATTAATCCTTGAATAGGCCTACTCCACACGCGTCTCCACGCGTTACAATACACCGGAAACAGTAAAGTAAAATTAATATCTCAAGCCGGAATTAGCGGACGCGGATAAAGCGTTTTTTTCCTATCTTTCTTTTCTTATCATAAAAAAAACTATATACACTGTCTTTTCTGATTAACTATAACATAATTACAATGCATCTGGTACTTATACAATTCAAAATAATATATGATTTTTTTTGTAAAATTACTTAATAGAATTTTACAGTACTTTTAATTATACCGGTTTATATGTACATGTATATAGACCTCTATGTAGCTTTTTGTCCTTCTTCCGGCTTTTCAAATCTCATAGCAACTAAATACTGTCATTTATATATTTAATCTAAAATTAGCAAGATTATCAGTGTTTGTATGGTAAGAAATATGTGGAAAGAATGAGTTATTTCCCTTTATTTTATATTTATTGATGGAATCATTTGTAATTAGCTCATCCAAATTACACTTCAAATCTAATAACACAGTTTTGTATATCCCAAATTTTACAGTTTTATTGTGTATCATGATTCTAATTCAAGAAAATATGATAAATAGTAGTATAATTGAAACTTTATATTTCAAAAGACTTTATTTAATATTCAATATATTATTCCAGTATTTATAACAGTTGACTATATTATTGTGTATGCAAGTGAAAGTGGAATTGTGGAATTATTGTGTATGCAAGATGAGTGTTGAATGGTAGTCCTATTGCATTAGGAAATTGTATTGTAAATTAAAATGTTGATCTTCAAAAAAAAAAAAAACTATGGCTATACTATCTTGGCATATGATTATAAAATTAAGATTCACTAGTATAATTCACAGGAAATTATATTTGTTTTGATTCCGCCTCAAGCATATGAACTGGCCGCAAGATTCTAGCCCCTTCTCAATTTTATCAAGTGACAATTCTTGCAATTCATAGTTCCAAGGAGGGAACTTTGCGTATGAGTCATTGGTTAGCACTAAAGGTCACAGTATAATGAGGAAATACATTCCCTCAATGGCGGCGAAATACGGAGAGGGCTTTCAGGCATGGAGAAGCACCGGAAGTGCACAATGTGATAACAGATCAAACCCCGGCCGCGATTTTTCGTGTAAACCTCATTATACCCCAAGGACGCCTATCCCGCAATTCGAACCAAGCGAGCTAGGACTAGGTAAGCTAAACATTTTTTGACTTACAATGTACGTAAAAACATTAAAAGTATTATAATCTGAGTCAAGGTCTTGTTATCATGGCCATAATAATTCTATAATTATAATTCATAAAACCACGCATAGCTAGTAACAACGATTTACAATGTGTTATTTGTTACTTGGAGAGACAACCTTGCATAACAATATCAGGAAATTACAAACCAGGTCAACTTGTTCGGACCGTTTGGCCTGTTGGTAACGTCCTGGCTCCGTAACCTAGAGATCTTAGGTCCGCTCCCGGCTCTTCTCACTAGTTTCATTTCTGCTCTTTCTTGGAAAATTATTCATTTCTAGGTCGGGATTTTGTATTAGTAGTAGCCAAAGTCTGGGTGTGTGCATGCACCATATATACTAATTATCACAACGATAATTTCTTAAAATATAATTACAACCCCTGGTACCCGATTAAAAGTTACGTCGTGGCGGATCTGTTTGATTTCTTTGCCTAGGTCAGGTTCTATAAGACGTCACGGTTCGTAACATATCTAAAAAAAGCATTAAGAGTGCATAAAGAGAAGTGTTAGCCGTGCAACGTTGTATATATTGGTTTAAAAGTGTCCTTTTCGGGTAATGCAATATTACGTTAGAACAGCAGAATAAAACTAATAGGGCAAGACTACAGGTCAATTATAATTCTTAAATTCAAAAGATAAATGACCTTTTAAGTTAAGTAATTTGTATCCTCCAATATATCGGAAACTTGTTCCCGCAATACAGGTCCGCGGAATGTTATATTGACTTCTGCTAAAAATAGAAATTGTATAATCAGTGCTGAGATATTTTCGACCAATCAAATTACTCGGTTCAATTTACCGCATTGTTTGTAAACACTGTCAAAATGTCCGACGTGATGGCAGACGTCAAGTAAAAACAAGTAAAGCGCCGGTTTATCAGTGCTAACGACGAAGAATTAAGATAAGAAGGATTCGTGATGAGAAAGACGCTATCAACACCAAAAAGGCTACTGCTAGCCAAATTCGCCTTCTACGCGAATATCTCAAAGAAAAAGGTATGGACGAACATTTTGAATCGTACGAAAAAAGCCATCTCGATGACGTTCTAACAAAATTTTATGTGGAAATTCGACAGGAGAATGGGGAACCATACAAGAAGACATCGATGTTCTCGATAAGAAATTCAATCAACACACATTTGACGAATGTCACCACTGGCGTTGGTATAACTTATATGTCAATGTAGTTCAGGCCTACCAAACTCAGAACACAAAACAAAAATTCAAAATGTCACACGGAAGTCCAATGCCCATGCCGTATCCTATAATTGTTCAAATATAACGATCATTTACAACTGAAATGTGAAATAACACGCGATTCTAAGAATATTCTGATTCTGACTATATTTCCCTTTGCTTATTCTTTATTGTTGACATGGATTTTTAATGTTGTTGATAAATTTGTTGAAATTTATTTCTGTTTCTGTTTTTTTAGACAAATCATTAAGTCATATAATAAAGTAAATATAGACTTTAGTTTCATGGTTTTACGGACCTGACCTGGACAATATTCACCTCGGCCTTCGGCCTCGGTGAATATTGTCCAGGTCAGGTTCGTAAAACCATGGATTGCCCTCAACCAAAGTCTTTATTTGTATATTCCGTACCTGCGTTTCATAGCTGCCAAATATTGGTGTTTTGTAAATTGTTTCTGTCGTAACTGTTGTTTGTTCGCAGATCTCACCCTACACTTTTAACCGACATTTTTTTTAAAGTTTGTAGGCTTAGTCATTAAGATATGAGGCTGTGGGTTCCTTAACAGTAATATTTACTAGAGTTATAGCCCTTCGGGACAATGTGTAGGAAATTCGTTAATCATCTGTTTTGCATTTAACTTTGACATTGCCTTGTTTCAATCTCGATACACGTCTAATAGGAACCGACGGATGTATCATGCCTCCGCCTGATCAGATTATATTCACTTTAGTGATGGAGCTTAATATCCGAGGCCATTGCAGGCATTATGTAAGAAACGCCAAAACGTGTTTGTGTATTCTTTAAATCCTGTATAATTTGGTATGATACTTCAAGAAGAAATAATGTCTAACAATGTATTCAGATTTTGTAGGCTTGATCATCATGATATGACCTGTAATTCCAGAACTTTTTCTGAACGTTAGTTTGATTCGACAAGACGACATTTATGGCCCTTCGGATCAATGTAAAGTAAGGGTGTTTACTTTTGCTTATTTATGTGTGCACAACAAGACGAACTACAGTTTGGAATGTTTATTCACTTGTTTTGAACTTTTCTTTAACATATCCTATTTCTTAGTCTCAGAACATTGCTGATAGGGTCCGACGGGCGTAGCTTGCCACCGCCTGTCGGACTCTTTTAACTATTTAAATGCTGTAAGTTTGCTTTAAAGATCGTTGTTGATAAAGTATTATTTTTATATTTGTGTTTAAGTTTGTATTTTCGCCTTTTCATTTTTCAATTTTGATGAAGACAATGAACTTGCCCAAATGCCCTATCTTTTGTTGATGGACTGTTAGTCACATAATAACAATAACACTTATATTGGTCCTGTCCCCTTGCCGCAATGGACTCTTTAGCAATATAATTTGACGGAGCTTGAAACTGTGCTTGGTGCTAACGACATGGCATTTCAAACATTTTGCACTATATTATTAAACAAATAGAGATTACCCAAGCATCAATAAAATCAAAATTCAAACTAAGAATCGGTTAAACTACGAGTAAAATACGAAGAAAGGAAAGATCCGCATGGGGAGGAGACCCTTGTTAACGTACACGGGACCAGGTGTTCCGGAAGAGTATGCGGTATATCAGTAAAAGTCATATCTGCGCCGTTATATTGTGAGGAAAAACTATAACATACACTATTTTAGACATACAATCCTTTCATACACAACCCACTGTGAGAAACATCCTTAAATGACATTAACTATTGATACCATAACATTTCTCCAATCACGACAGTCGATAACGTCAACAAGCTTTTGTCTGAGGTCTTTGTCTGAGGTCTGAGGTCTTTGTCTGAGGTCTTTCAATCACGAATGGTATATTTTGTGACATGGTAAGACATATGTAATTAAACGAAGCTTTGTCTGCAAAAATGCATTATTGTTTGTTTTGTTGAACGACCTATGAAGGCCAATAGCCAATATATATTACGTACGGCCTCCCAGGGTATGTTATGTTAAGGCAAAAGTAAAGGAAAACTCGGAAACCACATGGCCGTTTGATGACTCCGGCTAGAATCGTTTTTTTATAATTGCAGACAATTTAATTGATTAATAAAACAGCTACGTGTTTATGAGGATAAAACATCAGCAAATTGTACCGGCTATTAAAGACATAACAATATATACATAATATTTACAATCTGTGATTAAGAGTGGTCTTGGAACTTATACAAGTATATTTATAAATGATAAGCAGCATTATGGAAACTTACTTGTTCTTTTGATGTATTATGGATGTTCATTACAACACTGATAATTATACTATAATCATTGTAAACTTTAAATTTGAAGCACCACTAAATATATTTTAAACAACTAACAGCCTTTAATAGTCTTTTGCGGAAGATTGCATGATGGCAGGGGGGTGTGTTCTTTCAACGAAATTTCATGAAGAGTATTAGACATTTTAAAAGATACAATTGAAAGTGCGGTCCCACTATGAAAAAAAGAAAAGCATCCCCAGTACACATGTAGGGATATTAAATAGGTGACACAAGTAATTGACATCCAATAAGGCTGCTGCGGCTAATTCCTTTGAAGTATATGATCAATATACACGTTATGCTATAGTTTATATAACATTATAGTATTGTTCATATAAAAAGCATATTTATGTTCAGTAAAACCCCGTAATATCGCCACCCGTTATACCGCCAAACCCGCTTATCGCCATGAATTTATTCTGAACGGATTTCCATCCACGTTAATGAACCCGTTTTATCGCCAAACTCGCCTATCGCCATCCACCATAATATTTCCAGAACAAATGGTTAAAACAACACTATCATCACCTCCTTAATATCGCCGATTTGAGGTCAGAAGGACGTGTTGAAATGTTATTGTTACGTGACTGACTGTTACGCGTATACACACATAGAATTATTGAACCATGGCTATTCCTTTGTTGTCATTCTACTGGTAAGTTTCGGAAGTTATGATGAAAATTAAACAATATCATGAAACCATTCAAATTCGCGGGAAAAAAACATCCCTCTCCTCATCATCAACAAAGGCCGACTCAATGTCCTTATTTTGCATCCAAGTTTGTGTTAGTGAAGGAAATCTCCGAGAGTATCTTTATCATCTAATCAAATAACACAGAATTACATATTGGGAAGATGTCATCATTTCCATATTAAACTCGCAGCAAAACGGGGACATTCCCGTATTCGTTTTCGGACGGTAGGCCTATATGCCGCGATAAGCAGTCAGAGCAGTAGGTCTGTATCGCGGAATATGCCGCGATAGCACGATAAGGGATAAATGTATATTTATGTACAATTCGATACAATAATGTGATATGAATGCATTTTTTTAAAAACAATTTCTGAAGTTAATTTTGATCTTCAAAGTTTACAGTGGTTATTGAAACACTTGTTATAAGGTTTGGACGGCAAACTCGGGTTTGAATGTCGAACCCGATATACCGCCAAACTCGTTATATCGCCAAAATCGCTGAGAACAGAAGGTGGCGATATAACGAGGTTTTACTATCCTTTAAAGCGCGTTATAGTGGCTTGTATTAACTAGTTAAATGGCTTTATCAAACAGTTATACATGTTATAAATGACAAGGCCTCAGAAACGAAAATTAAAAGCTTATTTTGTGCAAAATATTTGATTGTAAACGTCATTACTATTAACATATTTCCCCTTGAAATTACGTTAATCTCGAAGATTAATCTTACCAAAATATGTTAAAAAGGGGAAGGTATTATCTTCCGAAAAAATAAATAGGGTGTTTGATAGTCTTGGGGAAGAGGTGGCAAATTAACCTTAACCAGACGCTACGTTACAATCCGCACATTTAACAATCAAGTACTATCTACTGAATAACATCAAAGATAAACAAAATATTTAAAAATACAACAAATAAAAAAACGTCAAAGGTTAATTAATATGTTACTGTCATAACACTATAAGTAAGTGTCCAACATTTGGATTACGCTAAGTTATTGCGTTGTTGTTTATAATATGGTTATTGTTCATAAATATATAAAGAAGAAAAATGACGTTATGAAAGCATTATGTAGTGTTAAAACGCTACAATTGTGTCGAACGCTTTTTGCCTTCGTTATTCAACGGATGCGTTTCGAAATTCTCCTTCACATCTAATTTAGACTTTAGCAGTAATTCCAAAACATCTTTGTTGTTAAGTTCATATGATATCTCCAGGAGTGAAGTCTTGTCGGTTGATTCAACAAGAGATATATATCTATCATAGATATAGGAATACATCTCCACACTTCCAGAACGACAGGCCTTGTGAAGCAGGTTTTCCTTATTCGAGTCTACAATACCTGCAATGTATTGCTGACGCTCTTCTTCTACTTTTCCTTTAAACAACAAAGATTCTATAGCGATAAAACAAGCTGTGTTTCCTGATTCGGCAGTGCGGAGAAGGCATTGGTTACTGTTCCGCGTCAGCAACGCAGGGAATTTTGCTTGAAGTTTGAAAATTTTCTCTTTGTCTCCAGATCCACATGCGTCATAGAGGGCTTTCTTAATGTATCCAGTAGGATGAAGATAGCCCATGCTATCTTCATAAACATTAGGTCTGCTAGAGTCATGAGGCTGTATAGGGCCCGTGCCTTGTTCCTGTTGCAAATAGACATTAAAAAGGGTTTCACTATGAAGTATTTTGTTCACATACTACATAAAGTATAAGTCGAATAAGGCCCATATAGGTCCTAAATATCAATAATTTTAAGACAGTTATTTGAATTCTACATATGTTATGCATATACAGAGATTGGTTGAAGGCAATCTATAGATTTACGGACCAGAGCTAAAACAAATATTCACTGAGGTAAAAGACTGAGGTAAAACCATTGATTGTCCGAAACTGAAGTTTCAATTTGTTTATTACAAGATATCTTCTTCTTCGTCCTAAGAAATCATCCTTATCCTTGTTATACATATTTTGATTGTATACATATGTGACATTTGAATATATATATTTATTACGCTTTTACCGATGAAATACAGAAAATTAATCATTCTATAAAAGTGATATTTCCACTAGTGAGAAATATGATATTTTACACTAGAGAAAAATATCACTTTTCAAGGAAATCTCCGAGAGTATCTTTATCATCTAATCAAATAACACAGAATTACATATTGGGAAGATGTCATCATTTCCATATTAAACTCGCAGCAAAACGGGGACATTCCCGTATTCGTTTTCGGACGGTAGGCCTATATGCCGCGATAAGCAGTCAGAGCAGTAGGTCTGTATCGCGGAATATGCCGCGATAGCACGATAAGGGATAAATGTATATTTATGTACAATTCGATACAATAATGTGATATGAATGCATTTTTTTAAAAACAATTTCTGAAGTTAATTTTGATCTTCAAAGTTTACAGTGGTTATTGAAACACTTGTTATAAGGTTTGGACGGCAAACTCGGGTTTGAATGTCGAACCCGATATACCGCCAAACTCGTTATATCGCCAAAATCGCTGAGAACAGAAGGTGGCGATATAACGAGGTTTTACTATCCTTTAAAGCGCGTTATAGTGGCTTGTATTAACTAGTTAAATGGCTTTATCAAACAGTTATAAGAATTCTACATATGTTATGCATATACAGAGATTGGTTGAAGGCAATCTATAGATTTACGGACCAGAGCTAAAACAAATATTCACTGAGGTAAAAGACTGAGGTAAAACCATTGATTGTCCGAAACTGAAGTTTCAATTTGTTTATTACAAGATATCTTCTTCTTCGTCCTAAGAAATCATCCTTATCCTTGTTATACATATTTTGATTGTATACATATGTGACATTTGAATATATATATTTATTACGCTTTTACCGATGAAATACAGAAAATTAATCATTCTATAAAAGTGATATTTCCACTAGTGAGAAATATGATATTTTACACTAGAGAAAAATATCACTTTTTTTTAATTGACCGATCAGAACGCTGCTTACAAACGACTTTTTGGAAAATCAAAAGCTGCCACTGTAGATGTTGCTATATAAATGTAATAAACTGAAATCTAACAGTACCTTCGGTAATACCAAACATATTTCACTCGTTTGATATTATTTACTCGTGCTGCCCACTCGTGAATACTATTTGGTATCACTGAAGATACTGTTAGATATCCTCTATATATGTTTACTACCTGCATTTATTTCCCTGTGGTATGCTTTCTTCATGTCATAATTTTGTTGTGTCTGGACTTCACAGATGGGGATAATAAATCTTTCCACGCACCTGGCGATACGTTACATTGACTTCATTAAGTATTTCAACAGGAGTAAGCAATGACATTAAATCCCATTTGGACCAATAAGTAATAGTTTGACATACCAATCTTACCGTACAGTTTCATACATAACACGATTACCGTGGTGTTTGAGTGTGTTCAGCAGAAACAGTAGAGTTGTACTTAATAGATTACTAACGTATATAGACTTCCGAATTGTTCCTTTGTCAAGCTTATTTAAAAACAAATTAAACCCATTTGGGTTTTATTTACACCAATTTTAATGGTTTTCTGCTTTTAAATTTGATTACCCTTTTTAATTATTGTTAAATAAGATAAAACAAAATCAGAGAATACCACAGCGTCAACAAAACCATAATCCGAATTAAAATAAGATTAAACTAGAAGGGAAAAAATGAACAAATGAAAGACCTACATTGAGACTCTCGTAAAAGTACTAGAAAATAAGACATGTTCCGGTAGAATAAGCGTCTTCTGCTTAATCAACGACACCAGCCATGCAAATATTGGTCACATCCAAGTAAATTTTAAGTCCACAAAACAAGAACGCTTAATCGGAGGAAACTTGTGTCAAACGAAACTCGGGAGTATCCACAGTACATGTATAAGAGAAAGAGGATCATCTCTGACAGTGAAAGGGATTAAGGGTAATTAAAACAAGCCTCGATGGCACTGCTATTTATCTCCTGGATAAATGGTGACAAAACAACTCATTAATCCCCTCGCTTCTCACCATCTTACCGACGGTAGATTCGGTTTTTTTTCAATGTAATTTACATAATTTCAATAATATGACATACCTATTTAAAATATGAAGATAAAACAAATCTGTATTATAATCAGTGATCAAAAGAAGATGATAACGAAGTTTCACACTTTATTGAAATATTTACTGAAAGGACTATATTATGTCCCATGGAGGTGTCTAGACTTGTTAGTGTCAAAAGTATGTATACCAAGTATTGTTAACTTGATGTGTTGTTTTGCAGCAAAAATGTAATGAACAGAACATCTAATAGTATCTGCGCACACGTGAAAAATATTAAGATACTAGCAACACAATTGAAATTTATTTTATGTATCCTCTATGTAATTATCTAGACAGAAGGTTGTTCGTGTAAACCTGTATGCAATATCGCGGATCTAATGTTAATTTTATATTGCAACCAAAGGCCAAATCAAAGCATTTTACCGATCACATTATACTGACAACAGCTGGACCAATCTAACCACTCTAATAATCCCGAGCCTCAAGCTGGAATTAGAACCTATCATTATTTGTGTCTCTGATATGTCTAGGCAAGAGAACAGAACACAGAGCCCGCTTCACAGAGGCGAATGCTCATTTCAAGGCTTAAAGTGAGGTTGTGTCAAGGGAGAGATAAGGAAGGGGAAAATTGTTCAGAAAGATTAAAAAGACAAGAGATGAGATAAGGGACGATACAACAATACTACCGGTAATAAATACGATGTTTGATTCTCCACTTAATTACATAATATTTGCCCCAATGTCAATTAAAAGTGTTTAGTCCCGTATCAATTTGAACCAGGCTGAAACCGATAATGTATATTTACTGGTGTCTATAAATAATGCCAATTTACCGACAAGCATTTCTCCAATTGAACATTGACATATCAGGGATTGACTTGTGATGATGATGATCAATTACTGCTAAAAAATGCACACGGCCGTTGAAACTTATTTATTAGTTGAATAGTGCGGTTGAAAGTTAGCCGACGGCTCCTCTCTTGTGGCCTCTTCGTAAACCCCGGCCAGACTAACTGTGCTTGTTTACTACCTCATCAGAAAATAACGTTATCACCGCTACTCTTTTTCCCCGCATAGTTTAAGTGGCCAAACTGGATATTTGGAACGAGCATTGGGATTGCATGGAAACATAAGTAGTGCATACAAAATGTACATTGAAATATTATATACTGTTTTTCACCGCATGTCACTTAAAGACTTAGCGATATCGTATATTAACAGGTATTATGACAAAAATGTGAGTAGTAAACCTCTATTGAAATGCAATTGAAAATGCAGATCCAAAATGCAGGCTTGATCGTACAACTTTTGCCAAAATAGTTTTAAAATAGCTTTGAAACTAAATATGTATGCATTAAGTAATATCTGGAGATCATTTACATCCTATTTCGTACATCTGTACAGTTTGTGAAATAAAAGACAGGTCAACTGTAAAGTTTTAAATACAGTGAGTCCCCAATTAAAAACCGCCACCTTTCCCGCGTTAACACATACTTATAAGCATCAGAAATATAATTTATTTAAATGTGTTATTAATTGTTTCCGGTACTAATTCGGATTAACCTTTAGCATGCTCCGAAACCTAATCTACTTAGCCATTTGTTATAAATGTGGATCTTGTGCACAAGTAAGGACAATACGTTTTGTATTGATGTAAGCCAAAACAAATAAACAATGATTCTTACCTCGGAAATCTCTGCCGACACTGGAAATATAAATGCAACATTTTGTTATCTTGTAAATATTTATAATGAACGGTCAATTATGCGGAATTCGGGATTTTATTGTGTGCCCTCTCTTTGGGTGTTGCTTAAATTTATTAGGTTTGACGTCCTTATAACCATTTAACGGTCTCCCAATTCTAATATAATCATGTAGAATTTTCCAGTATTATTTTGCTTATTGTCTGGGCTGTTTGTTTGTGAGATTTGGACTTATCGAGTATTTTCATGAAAAAGAGGTTTCAAGATTAAACTAGCTTTTATGATATTTGGTATAAATACCCTGATAGAAAGTGACAGGGGAAAATTGGTAAAGCGTGAAGGATTAAATGACCTGTTGGATATTAATTGCCTGGAACCGTTATATTGCCGTGAACTTTGACTAACATTCTTAATTCTAGAATTACGCATTGGAAGAAAACTTACAAGGACATCTTTTTATGCAGATAAGTTTAAGTAAGATTATTCACCTTTACGTCTTGGTACACCAATGATTTAATTATATCTATATATATATATACATTGTATATATCCTTAAATTGTGTTTCGAATGTAGCTGCTGGTTTCCCTTTTCTGTTTTTATCACGTAACAGTTGAATAATGTGACGAGAAAAAAATCAGAGAATACCGAAGCAACAGCAAAGGTATAAATTGAAATTAAAATCGATTGAACTAGAGACGAGTTATAAATAAATGAATGAGAGATCTATTAGGAGTCTCTTGAAAAAAAAATACAAAAGACCAGCTGTTCTAAAAAGTAAGCGTATTATGCTCCATAATATGGATGTGACCAAAATTTACAAGGCTGGTTTATTCGATGAAACAGAAGACGCTTAATCTTCCGGAACACCTGGTCTTATTTTCTTGTGCCTTTACGAACGTCTTCGTGTCAATATTTCCTTTGTTCCTATTTTGCCTCAAGTTTAATCGATTTTGAGTTCGGATTATTGTTTTGTTGACACTTTGGTATTCTCTGATTTGTGTAGCGTTTAACAATGAAATGAAATATATACTTACCAGTCATGCTGATTGCTTCTGTATCTAAGATAAGAACAGGAACATTTTTTTTTATTATATATAGGTATTATTTTTGTGTAAATACTTCAAACAACGGCTTAGAATGTAACGCAACCTTATCTATGTTTTTTTTTTCAAATTTTGTTTGCCATTTTGTAGAAACGTTGAATCTCGAGTGAATTTTAACAAAATGAAATATGTACTTACCAGCAACGTCGATAGGTTCTTCGCCTAAAGCACAAAAATGATCAACACATTAATTTTGATTGTTATGTACATAACATCATCTTTCTGTTATTTATAATCTTTGAAGATTGATATATTATGTTTTAAATTTTAATTCAGAAATGTGTAAAAATGTACTTGTTTCACCGATCTGACTGAAATGCAGATCCATTGCCGCTAGCATCTGATCGGACAAAATCCCATAATGGGTAATGTTCTGGTGAATGTTTGCATTAACCAATCATATTGAAACTTCAAAAATGTTGAATGTGGAAATTCGTAGGCGAAAAATCTTGCATAATTAAAATTAAAAAAAAAAATATTTATTTTTCAACACTCATGAAGCAAGAAACCGGAGTACCCGGAGAAAACCTTCGTTGGCGGGCAGGTGACCCCCATACCTGTTCATGTCCAATCGGGGAATCAAAACCGGTCGTCTTGGAGAAACGCAAGTGGGTTTTCCACTGCAACACCCGAGCAGCCTAGCTCGCATAATTCTAGTAGTGCATTTCGGAAAGATATTGTTATCTTTTAAATGTTTATAGTGAACGTTCAAGTTTAATCCTTACGAAATGTTGGATTGGATTGTGTGTCCTCTGTTTTGGGTTTTGTTTTGTTTAATAAGGTTTTACATCCTATTAACATCTAAGGTGTATGCAGTTTGAGTGTTTGATAACTGGGTGTGTAAGCATCATCGCGATAGTTATACCACTTCAAAGTTTTAACACACTGAAGTATGATGCACGCAACAAGCAGAACACTCCCAAAACGTTAACATTATACTAACAATGGTTGAACCAGTCGTTCCACTCCCATAATGCTGAGCGTCAAACAAGGGAAGTAGCTACATGTTTTTAGACACTGGTACGTCTCGGTCAGAGATCAAACCCAACGCCTTTCGCACGGGCGAACCAGTCTATCCCTCAATAACGCTGAGCGTTAGGGACTCTGGTTTATCTCAGCCTGGTAAGAGAACCAATTCCCCTCCTCACAAGAGCGAACGTTCAACTAAAGACCAAAAGTGAGGTTGTGTCAAGGGAGACATTAGGAAAACAAAAGTTGTTTAGAAAGATTGGAAATGAGAAGATGCCAAATTAAGTCGCCTTCTGCGAGCATGCAAGGGGGCAGCAGGTACAATTCTTACGCGAACGTTCAACTAAAGTCCTTTAGTGTAAAGGGGAGATTAGGACGGAAAAATTGTTTCTAAAGATCGGCAAAGATCAGGGCCAAACTCTAGTCGCTTCTTACGATCAAGGAATGGGGGAAGCAGGTACAATTCTTCCCTACCTGAAGGGGGATGAGTTATCATAATTTGTTGAATACGCACGGTATGCATTTCATGTAGACTTGTTTTGTGAACTGTCATACTAGATAAAGCTGTATGAATGAACAATACAATTTCTAGCTAAAAATCAGACAATACCGAAACAACAGCAAAGGTATAAGTTAAAATCAAAATCGATTGAACTAGAGATGAGTTATAAATAAATGAACGAGAGATTCACAAAGAGTCTCTTGAAAAAAGTACAAAAGACCAGATGTTCTGAAAACTAAGCGTATTATGCTCCATAACATCCAAGTAAACATCGCATCCTCAAATTAAGAACTGTGTTATGTTTCTTTGTGTGATATGAAGATGGACGTTTTTGAGTTTGCTTATTAGTGTGCTTGCTTGTTGTGATGACAATGATGACTCGGTTCTCATTTTGAGGATGGATGCTTATTTGGATGCGACCAAGATTTACATGGCGGGTGTAGTCGATGAAGCAGAAGACGCTTACTCTTTTTGAACACCTGGTCTTATTTTATTGTGCCTTTACAAGCGTCTCTATGTCAATATTTCCTTTGTTCCTTATTTGCCTCAAGTTTAATTGATTTTGAGTTCGGATTATTGTTTTGTTGACACTTTGGTATTCTCTGATAGTTAAGCGTTTAACAAAGTGTATCATACTTAGATAGCTAAAATAAACCATCCCTACATAACAGAGAGAGTATTAATCAGTATGAAAGTATGTATTAAAGTTACATGAAATATATACTTACCAGTCATGCTGATTGCTTCTGTATCTAAGATAAGAACAGGAACATTGCAAAGGTATTAGTTTTGTGTAAATACTTCAACCAACGGCTTGGAATGTAACGCAACCTTATCTATGTAGTTAAAAAAAAGCATGTTTGCCATTTTGTAGAAACGTTGAATCTTGAGTTAAATTTAACAAAAAGTAATATGTACTTACCAGCAACGTCGATAAGTTCTGCGCCGAAAGAACAAAAATGATCAACACATTAGTTTTGATTGTTATTTACATAATATTACATCATCTTGCTGGTATTTATTATCTTTGAAGATTGATATATTATGTTTTAAATTTTAATTCAGAAATATGTAAAAAAAAGTATTTTTTCACCAAACTGATTGAAATGCAGATCCATTGCCGCTTGCAACTGATCGGACAAAATCCCATAATGGGAAATGTTCTGGTGAATGTTTGCATTAACCAAATCAAATTGATACTTCAAAAATGTTGAATGTGGAAATTTGTAGGCGAAAAATCTTGCATAATTAAAATTTTAAAAAATCTATTTATTTTACAACACTTATGAAACAAGAAACCGGAGTACCCGGAGAAAACCCACGTGGGCGGGCAGGTGACCCCCATACCTTTTCATTTCCGGTAGGGAAATCAAACCCGGTGGCCTTGGTGAAACGTAAGTGAGTTTTCCACTGCAACACCCGACCACCCTAGCTTGCATAATTCTAGTTGTGGGTTTCGGAAAGATATTGTTATCTTTTAAATGTTTACAGTAAACGTTCAAGTTTAATCCTTACGAAATGTTGGATTGGATTGTGTGTCCTCTGTTTTTGTTTTGTTTAAATAGGTTTTAAATCCTATTAGCATCTAATGTGTATGCAGTTTGAGTGTGTTTGTTGACTGGGTGTGTAAAGATCATTGCGATAGTTATACAAATTCAAAGTTTGAGCACACTGAAGTATGATGCAGGCAACAAGCAGAACCCTTCTAAAGCAGTCCCATTATACTGACAATGGGTGAACCAGTCGTTCCACTCCCATAGTGCTGAGCGTCAAACAGCGGAAGTAGCTACATGTTTTTAGACACTGGTATGTCTCGGTAAGAGAACAATCCCAACGCCTTTCGCACAGGGGCTTGGGTGGTTGGTTAGTTGATTATGTCTACGTCCTATTAACAGCCAGGTTTATCAATTGGCAATCTCACCGTATATGCGATGTGGTTGTTTGTCTTGAGATCGTGTGTATTTAGGAGGCAACGGTAGGTTCGTATCAGCCTCCTTGCGATAGTCCGAATCGTTTGCCGATTAAAAGTGCTATAACACCGAAGTATGCTGCCGAAGGCCCCCAGCAGAACACCCCACCTGGTCACATTATACAGCCAACGGGCGAACCAGTCTATCCCTCAATAACGCTCAGCGTTAGGGACTCTGGTATATATCAGCCTGGTAACAGAACCAATACCTTTCCTCACACGAGCGAACGTTCAACTAAAGACCAAAAGTGAGGTTGTGTCGAGGGAGACATTTGGAAGACGAAAGTTGTTTAGAAAGAATTGAAACGAAAAGATGTAAAGTTAAGTCGCCTTCTGCGAGCATGCAATTGGGAAGCAGGTACAATTCTTAAGCGAACGCTCAACTAAAGTTATATAGTGTAAAGGGAGATCAGGAAGGAACAGGTTGTTTCGAAAGATTGGAAAAGATCAGGTCCAAACTTTAGTCGCTTCTGACGATCAAGGATTGGGGGCAGCAGGTACAGTTCCGCCCTACCTGCAGGGGGATGAGATATCATAATTTGTTGAATAAGCACGGTATTCATTTCATGTAGACTTTTTGTGACCTGAACTGTCATAAGGTAATAAATATACAAATACACTGTATTTATCGGTAGATCAATTTACAGGTATTCAATTGTAAAGCACACAGTTAGATGTAAACAAGCTGGTTTGAAATATTATCTTATAATAAACAACATTAAGACAAAATACCGGCATAGCGTATGTACACAAAGGTGTTTCATGTGTTCCAGTGGTCCGCAAATCTCGGCTACGATGTTAAGCGTTTAAACAATAACATTGAAACTGTAACGAAAGGACTCGATTAAGCTTTTTAATACTAAAGGTAGAGACATAATTATAAAAAAAAACTTGTTCGCCTACAAAACATTCACATTTCATATTCTGCAAGCGGTTATTTGATTGACTGATCCAAAAGGTCACCAGAATATTACCTCATACGTGATGCTGTCAGATCCTGATGCAACGGAGTGAGAATAACAATCTGCATTTATTCAGATTATTTGGCCCCATGTTTCATAGAACAGTACTAATCCGAAACAATTTTTAAAAATTCCATCTAGATAAAGAATGAATGAATACTGTGTTTTATTAATCTATTGCGTGATCAAAATACTGTGGTACAACTTTATAGACACAGGTTTACATATAGTTTCCTTTTGTTTCTCGAACTCTTTCTGTTCTACCATATATAATAGATACATGTACATTACTAAAATTTATGTACAGGATGTTCCAAAAAACATGTCCTGATTTTTCAGCATTATGAAAACAATAAAACATTAATGATGAAAATATGACATACATTTGATTAAAAATATTATAGTACAATTTTTTTAATAAAACAGTATTGTAACATTAAAGCAAATTTAACAAAATAAAATATGTACTTACCAGCAACGTCGATAGGTCCTGCGCCTAAAGCACAAAAATGATCAACACATTAGTTTTTATTGTTATTTACATAATATCACATCATCTTGCTGGTATTTATTATCTTTGAAGATTGATATATTATGTTTTAAATTTTAATTCAGAAATATGTAAAAAAAGTATTTTTTTCACCAATCTGATTGAAATGCAGATCCATTGCCGCTTGCAACTGATCGGACAAAATCCCATAATGGGTAATGTTCTGGTGAATGTTTGCATTAACCAAATCAAATTGATACTTCAAAAATGTTGAATGTGGAAATTTGTAGGCGAAAAATCTTGCATAATTAAAATTTTAAAAAAATCTATTTATTTTACAACACTTATGAAACAAGAAACCGGAGTACCCGGAGAAAACCCACGTGGACGGGCAGGTGACCCCCATACCTTTTTATTTCCGGTCGGGAAATCAAACCCGGTCGCCTTGGTGAAACGTAAGTGAGTTTTCCACTGCAACACCCGACCACCCTAGCTTGCATAATTCTAGTTGTGGGTTTCAGAAAGATATTGTTATCTTTTAAATGTTTACAGTAAACGATCAAGTTTAATCCTTACGAAATGTTGGATTGGATTGTGTGTCCTCTGTTTTTGTTTTGTTTAAATAGGTTTTAAATCCTATTAGCATCTAATGTGTATGCAGTTTGAGTGTGTTTGTTGACTGGGTGTGTAAAGATCATTGCGATAGTTATGCAAATTCAAAGTTTGAGCACACTGAAGTATGATGCAGGCAACAAGCAGAACCCTTCTAAAGCAGTCCCATTATACTGACAATGGGTGAACCAGTCGTTCCACTCCCATAGTGCTGAGCGTCAAACAGCAGAAGTAGCTACATGTTTTTAGACACTGGTATGTCTCGGTAAGAGAACAATCCCAACGCCTTTCGCACAGGGGCTTGGGTGGTTGGTTAGTTGATTATGTCTACGTCCTATTAACAGCCAGGTTTATCAATTGGCAATCTCACCGTATATGCGATGTGGTTGTTTGTCTTGAGATCGTGTGTATTTAGGAGGCAACGGTAGGTTCGTATCACCCTCCTTGCGATTGTCCGAATATTTTGCCGATTAAAAGTGCTATAACACCGAAGTATGCTGCCGAAGGCCCCCAGCAGAACACCCCACCTGGTCACATTATACAGCCAACGGGCGAACCAGTCTATCCCTCAATAACGCTCAGCGTTAGGGACTCTGGTATATCTCAGCCTGATAACAGAACCAATACCCTTCCTCACACGAGCGAACGTTCAACTAAAGACCAAAAGTGAGGTTGTGTCGAGGGAGACATTTGGAAGACGAAAGTTGTTTAGAAAGAATTGAAACGAAAAGATGTAAAGTTAAGTCGCCTTCTGCGAGCATGCAATTGGGAAGCAGGTACAATTCTTAAGCGAACGCTCAACTAAAGTTATATAGTGTAAAGGGAGATCAGGAAGGAACAGGTTGTTTCGAAAGATTGGAAAAGATCAGGTCCAAACTTTAGTCGCTTCTGACGATCAAGGATTGGGGGCAGCAGGTACAGTTCCGCCCTACCTGCAGGGGGATGAGATATCATAATTTGTTGAATAAGCACGGTATTCATTTCATGTAGACTTTTTGTGACCTGAACTGTCATACACGATAAAGCTGTATGAATGAATAATACAATTTCTGGCTATGCTCGAGTATTCAGTATTTGAGTCACTGATTGGTCAAGGTTAGGGAAGGTAATAAATATACAAATACACTGTATTTATCGGTAGATCAATTTACAGGTATTCAATTGTAAAGCACACAGTTAGATGTAAACAAGCTGGTTTGAAATATTATCTTATAATAAACAACATTAAGACAAAATACCGGCATAGCGTATGTACACAAAGGTGTTTCATGTGTTCCAGTGGTCCGCAAATCTCGGCTACGATGTTAAGCGTTTAAACAATAACATTGAAACTGTAACGAAAGGACTCGATTAAGCTTTTTAATACTAAAGGTAGAGACATAATTATAAAAAAAAACTTTTTCGCCTACAAAACATTCACATTTCATATTCTGCAAGCGGTTATTTGATTGACTGATCCAAAAGGTCACCAGAATATTACCTCATACGTGATGCTGTCAGATCCTGATGCAACGGAGTGAGAATAACAATCTGCATTTATTCAGATTATTTGGCCCCATGTTTCATAGAACAGTACTAATCCGAAACAATTTTTAAAAATTCCATCTAGATAAAGAATGAATGAATACTGTGTTTTATTAATCTATTGCGTGATCAAAATACTGTGGTACAACTTTATAGACACAGGTTTACATATAGTTTCCTTTTGTTTCTCGAACTCTTTCTGTTCTACCATATATAATAGATACATGTACATTACTAAAATTTATGTACAGGATGTTCCAAAAAACATGTCCTGATTTTTCAGCATTATGAAAACAATAAAACATTAATGATGAAAATATGACATACATTTGATTAAAAATATTATAGTACAATTTTTTTAATAAAACAATATTGTAACATTAAAGCAAATTTAACAAAATAAAATATGTACTTACCAGCAACGTCGATAGGTCCTGCGCCTAAAGCACAAAAATGATCAACACATTAGTTTTTATTGTTATTTACATAATATCACATCATCTTGCTGGTATTTATTATCTTTGAAGATTGATATATTATGTTTTAAATTTTAATTCAGAAATATGTAAAAAAAGTATTTTTTTCACCAATCTGATTGAAATGCAGATCCATTGCCGCTTGCAACTGATCGGACAAAATCCCATAATGGGTAATGTTCTGGTGAATGTTTGCATTAACCAAATCAAATTGATACTTCAAAAATGTTGAATGTGGAAATTTGTAGGCGAAAAATCTTGCATAATTAAAATTTAAAAAAATCTATTTATTTTACAACACTTATGAAACAAGAAACCGGAGTACCCGGAGAAAACCCACGTGGGCGGGCAGGTGACCCCCATACCTTTTCATTTCCGGTCGGGAAATCAAACCCGGTCGCCTTGGTGAAACGTAAGTGAGTTTTCCACTGCAACACCCGACCACCCTAGCTTGCATAATTCTAGTTGTGGGTTTCGGAAAGATATTGTTATCTTTTAAATGTTTACAGTAAACGTTCAAGTTTAATCCTTACGAAATGTTGGATTGGATTGTGTGTCCTCTGTTTTTGTTTTGTTTAAATAGGTTTTAAATCCTATTAGCATCTAATGTGTATGCAGTTTGAGTGTGTTTGTTGACTGGGTGTGTAAAGATCATTGCGATAGTTATACAAATTCAAAGTTTGAGCACACTGAAGTATGATGCAGGCAACAAGCAGAACCCTTCTAAAGCAGTCCCATTATACTGACAATGGGTGAACCAGTCGTTCCACTCCCATAGTGCTGAGCGTCAAACAGCGGAAGTAGCTACATGTTTTTAGACACTGGTATGTCTCGGTAAGAGAACAATCCCAACGCCTTTCGCACAGGGGCTTGGGTGGTTGGTTGGTTGATTATGTCTACGTCCTATTAACAGCCAGGTTTATCAATTGGCAATCTCACCGTATATGCGATGTGGTTGTTTGTCTTGAGATCGTGTGTATTTAGGAGGCAACGGTAGGTTCGTATCAGCCTCCTTGCGATAGTCCGAATCGTTTGCCGATTAAAAGTGCTATAACACCGAAGTATGCTGCCGAAGGCCCCCAGCAGAACACCCCACCTGGTCACATTATACAGCCAACGGGCGAACCAGTCTATCCCTCAATAACGCTCAGCGTTAGGGACTCTGGTATATATCAGCCTGGTAACAGAACCAATACCTTTCCTCACACGAGCGAACGTTCAACTAAAGACCAAAAGTGAGGTTGTGTCGAGGGAGACATTTGGAAGACGAAAGTTGTTTAGAAAGAATTGAAACGAAAAGATGTAAAGTTAAGTCGCCTTCTGCGAGCATGCAATTGGGAAGCAGGTACAATTCTTAAGCGAACGCTCAACAAAAGTTATATAGTGTAAAGGGAGATCAGGAAGGAACAGGTTGTTTCGAAAGATTGGAAAAGATCAGGTCCAAACTTTAGTCGCTTCTGACGATCAAGGATTGGGGGCAGCAGGTACAGTTCCGCCCTACCTGCAGGGGGATGAGATATCATAATTTGTTGAATAAGCACGGTATTCATTTCATGTAGACTTTTTGTGACCTGAACTGTCATAAGGTAATAAATATACAAATACACTGTATTTATCGGTAGATCAATTTACAGGTATTCAATTGTAAAGCACACAGTTAGATGTAAACAAGCTGGTTTGAAATATTATCTTATAATAAACAACATTAAGACAAAATACCGGCATAGCGTATGTACACAAAGGTGTTTCATGTGTTCCAGTGGTCCGCAAATCTCGGCTACGATGTTAAGCGTTTA
This sequence comes from Mimachlamys varia, assembly GCA_947623455.1. Taxonomy (NCBI): domain Eukaryota; kingdom Metazoa; phylum Mollusca; class Bivalvia; order Pectinida; family Pectinidae; genus Mimachlamys; species Mimachlamys varia. The sequence continues at coordinate 27,956,784 of OX392544.1, forward strand.
AACAATAACATTGAAACTGTAACGAAAGGACTCGATTAAGCTTTTTAATACTAAAGGTAGAGACATAATTATAAAAAAAAACGTTTTCGCCTACAAAACATTCACATTTCATATTCTGCAAGCGGTTATTTGATTGACTGATCCAAAAGGTCACCAGAATATTACCTCATATGTGATGCTGTCAGATCCTGATGCAACGGAGTGAGAATAACAATCTGCATTTATTCAGATTATTTGGCCCCATGTTTCATAGAACAGTACTAATCCGAAACAATTTTTAAAAATTCCATCTAGATAAAGAATGAATGAATACTGTGTTTTATTAATCTATTGCGTGATCAAAATATTGTGGTACAACTTTATAGACACAGGTTTACATATAGTTTCCTTTTGTTTCTCGAACTCTTTCTGTTCTACCATATATAATAGATACATGTACATTACTAAAATTTATGTACAGGATGTTCCAAAAAACATGTCCTGATTTTTCAGCATTATGAAAACAATAAAACATTAATGATGAAAATATGACATACATTTGATTAAAAATATTATAGTACAATTTTTTTAATAAAACAATATTGTAATATTAAAGCAAATTTAACAAAATAAAATATGTACTTACCAGCAACGTCGATAGGTCCTGCGCCTAAAGCACAAAAATGATCAACACATTAGTTTTTATTGTTATTTACATAATATCACATCATCTTGCTGGTATTTATTATCTTTGAAGATTGATATATTATGTTTTAAATTTTAATTCAGAAATATGTAAAAAAAGTATTTTTTTCACCAATCTGATTGAAATGCAGATCCATTGCCGCTTGCAACTGATCGGACAAAATCCCATAATGGGTAATGTTCTGGTGAATGTTTGCATTAACCAAATCAAATTGATACTTCAAAAATGTTGAATGTGGAAATTTGTAGGCGAAAAATCTTGCATAATTAAAATTTAAAAAAATCTATTTATTTTACAACACTTATGAAACAAGAAACCGGAGTACCCGGAGAAAACCCACGTGGGCGGGCAGGTGACCCCCATACCTTTTCATTTCCGGTCGGGAAATCAAACCCGGTCGCCTTGGTGAAACGTAAGTGAGTTTTCCACTGCAACACCCGACCACCCTAGCTTGCATAATTCTAGTTGTGGGTTTCGGAAAGATATTGTTATCTTTTAAATGTTTACAGTAAACGTTCAAGTTTAATCCTTACGAAATGTTGGATTGGATTGTGTGTCCTCTGTTTTTGTTTTGTTTAAATAGGTTTTAAATCCTATTAGCATCTAATGTGTATGCAGTTTGAGTGTGTTTGTTGACTGGGTGTGTAAAGATCATTGCGATAGTTATGCAAATTCAAAGTTTGAGCACACTGAAGTATGATGCAGGCAACAAGCAGAACCCTTCTAAAGCAGTCCCATTATACTGACAATGGGTGAACCAGTCGTTCCACTCCCATAGTGCTGAGCGTCAAACAGCGGAAGTAGCTACATGTTTTTAGACACTGGTATGTCTCGGTCAGAGAACAATCCCAACGCCTTTCGCACAGGGGCTTGGGTGGTTGGTTGGTTGATTATGTCTACGTCCTATTAACAGCCAGGTTTATCAATTGGCAATCTCACTGTATATGCGATGTGGTTGTTTGTCTTGAGATCGTGTGTATTTAGGAGGCAACGGTAGGTTCGTATCAGCCTCCTTGCGATAGTCCGAATCTTTTGCCGATTAAAAGTGCTATAACACCGAAGTATGCTGCCGAAGGCCCCCAGCAGAACACCCCACCTGGTCACATTATACAGCCAACGGGCGAACTAGTTTATCACTAAATAACGCTCAGCGTTAGGGACTCTGGTATATCTCAGCTTGGTAACAGAACCAATACCCTTCCTCACACGAGCGAACGTTCAACTAAAGACCAAAAGTGAGGTTGTGTCGAGGGAGACATTTGGAAGACGAAAGTTGTTTAGAAAGAATTGAAACGAAAAGATGTAAAGTTAAGTCGCCTTCTGCGAGCATGCAATTGGGAAGCAGGTACAATTCTTAAGCGAACGCTCAACTAAAGTTATATAGTGTAAAGGGAGATCAGGAAGAAACAGGTTGTTCCGAAAGATTGGAAAAGATCAGGTCCAAACTTTAGTCGCTTCTGACGATCAAGGATTGGGGGCAGCAGGTACAGTTCCGCCCTACCTGCAGGGGGATGAGATATCATAATTTGTTGAATAAGCACGGTATTCATTTCATGTAGACTTTTTGTGACCTGAACTGTCATACACGATAAAGCTGTATGAATGAATAATACAATTTCTGGCTATGCTCGAGTATTCAGTATTTGAGTCACTGATTGGTCAAGGTTAGGGAAGGTAATAAATATACAAATACACTGTATTTATCGGTAGATCAATTTACAGGTATTCAATTGTAAAGCCCACAGTTAGATGTAAACAATCTGGTTTGAAATATTATCTTATAATAAACAACATTAAGACAAAATACCGGCATAGCGTATGTACACAAAGGTGTTTCATGTGTTCCAGTGGTCCGCAAATCTCGGCTACGATGTTAAGCGTTTAAACAATAACATTGAAACTGTAACGAAAGGACTCGATTAAGCTTTTTAATACTAAAGGTAGAGACATAATTATAAAAAAAAACTTGTTCGCCTACAAAACATTCACATTTCATATTCTGCAAGCGGTTATTTGATTGACTGATCCAAAAGGTCACCAGAATATTACCTCATACGTGATGCTGTCAGATCCTGATGCAACGGAGTGAGAATAACAATTTGCATTTATTCAGATTATTTGGCCCCATGTTTCATAGAACAGTACTAATCCGAAACAATTTTTAAAAATTCCATATAGATAAAGAATGAATGATACTGTGTTTTATTAATATATTGCGTGATCAAAATACTGTGGTACAACTTTATAGACACAGGTTTACATATAGTTTCCTTTTGTTTCTCGAACTCTTTCTGTTCTACCATATATAATAGATACATGTACATTACTAAAATTTATGTACAGGATGTTCCAAAAAACATGTCCTGATTTTTCAGCATTATGAAAACAATAAAACATTAATGATGAAAATATGACATACATTTGATTAAAAATATTATAGTACAATTTTTTTAATAAAACAATATTGTAACATTAAAGCAAATTTAACAAAATAAAATATGTACTTACCAGCAACGTCGATAAGTCCTGCGCCTAAAGCACAAAAATGATCAACACATTAGTTTTTATTGTTATTTACATAATATCACATCATCTTGCTGGTATTTATTATCTTTGAAGATTGATATATTATGTTTTAAATTTTAATTCAGAAATATGTAAAAAAAAGTATTTTTTTCACCAATCTGATTGAAATGCAGATCCATTGCCGCTTGCAACTGATCGGACAAAATCCCATAATGGGTAATGTTCTGGTGAATGTTTGCATTAACCAAATCAAATTGATACTTCAAAAATGTTGAATGTGGAAATTTGTAGGCGAAAAATCTTGCATAATTAAAATTTTAAAAAAATCTATTTATTTTACAACACTTATGAAACAAGAAACCGGATACCCGGAGAAAACCCACGTGGACGGGCAGGTGACCCCCATACCTTTTCATTTCCGGTCGGGAAATCAAACCCGGTCGTCTTGGTGAAACGTAAGTGAGTTTTCCACTGCAACACCCGACCACCCTAGCTTGCATAATTCTAGTTGTGGGTTTCGGAAAGATATTGTTATCTTTTAAATGTTTACAGTAAACGATCAAGTTTAATCCTTACGAAATGTTGGATCTGATTGTGTGTCTTCTGTTTTGGGTTTTGTTTTGTTTAATTACGTTTTACATCCTATTAACATCTAATGTGTATGCAGTTTGAGTGTGTTTGTTGACTGGGTGTGTAAGGATCATCGCGATATTTTTTAACACACTGAAGTATGATTTCATTTCAACAAATTTTTATTGACATAAGATGTTACAAGTCAATGTGGATAAAATAACAGGCAAAGCCTATATTCATTCTCTCCACTAGATGGCCAAAGTAAACTTACAAAATTAATTTAGAATTGCTATGATAATTAGGGAAAAAATGAAATGAAAAGCTAGTACAACATAGGGGTAAAGGGAGGTAATCCTTTAAAGAGGAAGGGGGAGGTAAGTCATAAAATACACTCTCACACTTCATACACACTTGACACACCATGCACATTACATTATATAATTACATTATAATATTAGAAGTTTATCAACAGTAATTGACAGAGTGGCCCAAAGTCCTTGTGCATATAACTGCACGGCCACAACTGTCAATTAATTAACATTTCATTTAAATTAAAAAAAAATGTATATTCAATATGTACATGCATTGATCATCAGCCATGCTCAACGAGTAATCCTATAATTATGTTTCTGTAAGAAGACAATAAAAAGTATTTGATAAAATATTTGATACATCTTGGCTTCCTAAATTATATATGAATTAAAGCGATGGGATTTTCCAATGAAGAATTGAACAGCCTCGAGTAAGATTCTGTTTGTAAGCCCATCACAATCAGGACAGCCTTGGAGTAGTACACTTATATTTATATGATTATGATTACCATGGCTATTAAGAGAAGAAAATAATGTAATTCTTTGGTAATCATACATTGGACATTCCAGAAAGTAATGAGACACTGTTTCATACTCAGCTGAGCAGTTACAAGCAGGACTATTAGTTAAGTGATCACAATACAAGTCAAAATTTAAGTTACTACATGAGTTTCTCAGTTGACAAAAATTGATATTAGCTAGTCTGTTACCTTCAGTTTTAAAGATTATAGAGGATTCCTTCTCAGAAATAGTTTCTTTATTCAGATAGCTTTTCAGTGCAGCAGGAGAAGGAGAGTTGAGGAGATCAGTACTAACAGTGTTAATTGTGCGACACATATAGGGAAAGAAGCTGTCAAAGTAATTATTAGTTCTACATAATGGTGGATTAAAAAGCCTAGTTTGTCTGAGAGTGTAGGAGGTGTCATCTTGATTGTTGGTAAAGGGCTCTAAAATATCTTGTTAGTATTGTGGTGCCTGACCATGCATAATTTTGTACATCATTACATGTTTGTGTTTGTTTCTTCTTACAGATAGTGTTTCCCAACCCAGTTCATTGTAAAGATTTTTATGTGATGTCCCAGATCTCATCCCTGTAATAATTCTTGCTGCCTCTAATTGTATTGATTCTAGAAGGTCTTTAGCCTGATGTGTACAATTATCCCAAATTATATCTGCATATTCCAAAATTGGTCTAATAAAGCCTGCATAAATTTTTACTAATGACTTCCTATTAACTTTAGTTTTGACATGGCTTACATGAGTGGAAATTTAAGAGAAGCATGGAGATTTTTTACAATTTTTGGAATAACACCATCAGGGCCTGGAGGTTTATTTGTGTTGAGTGTACTGATTTGGCCAGAAACATCCTGTTAAGTGACATGAATATTTGTTAGTGAGTGGGGGGTGTTGGGTTGCACTGTCGGAGGTAATTCAAGGTATGGTGATGATGTAGATATATTAGTGAAGTGCTTATTAAAAAGTTCTGCCTTGTCAATTGGATGATGAATAAATTGGTTGTTAGATTGGAGAGGTGGAATAGTACTGGTTTTATTAGAAAAGTTAGTTATTGTTTTAGCTATTTTCCACCATTTGTCTGGAGAAACCACATCATCATTAAGGGAGTTTTCAAGCTTTTTAATAAAATTTGCCTTTGCCTCACGAATCAAGCCAATAGTTTCATTCCGTCGATTTCGAAATCTTTCCCAATAATGAGGATCATTTATTAATTTAGCTTTTCTGTGTATTCTATTACGTTGTCTCATTTTCAATCTAATTGTATTATTCATCCATGGTTTGTCATTTGGACGTATAGTTATTACTTTAGAAGGAATGAAACTATTGACTTGATCAGTGATTGCATTGACTATAGTACTGTTAAATGTATTTGAATCCTGGTTTGATGACAGATTCAGCCAATCTATATTCAGTAATGCATTGTTCATTCTTTCGTAATCTGCTTCTTCATACTTTAAGATAGTTTTTTTATAGCTTACCTTTTTATATACAGAATAGGAAATTGAGGCATAAACTGAGGAGTGGTCGCTACAAAATGGTGGAGATACACGAGTATTTTTTATAATGTTTTGGTTATTAGTGAAGATAAAATCAATGGAGGTGGCACCAACAGGTGTGATTCTTGTTGGTTCATTAATAAGGCTAGTAAGATTATGTTTTATAAGAAGTCTTGATAAATGTTCATTTAATGGTATATTTAACATATCAATGTTTATATCACCTGTCAGTATCACATCCAGTGAAGTATCTGTAGCTCTGGTTAATGTATCATCTAATTTAGCCCAGTAATCAATTTTACTTTCTGGTCTGTATAAACACCCGAGAAGAAATCTATGATTATGAATAAATACTTCAGACCATAATAATTCAATATCATCCCTCTCTAAGTCGATTCGTCTTTTAACAACAACAGTGTCCTTGTGATAGATTATAACCCCACCCCCTTGACCAGAAGATCTATCTTTTCTATGAGGTTTAGAATTAAAAGAATGCATCGAAATGTCAGTGCTAGAAATTAGAGTATTTAAATGAGATTCTGTTATACAAACTATATCAGTATCTTCAAATTTTGCTTCTACCAAGGCTGTTTTGTTTCTGAGAGATCTTACATTTAAGTGAACTAAATTAATGTTTTGTACTGGACCCGGGTTACTTTCAATGTCACAACACATGGTTAGGATAATAAAATGTGAGATTATAAAAAAACATAGATTATCAAAATACGAAAATCTACAATCAAGTAATAACATTATGTAATGAAAGCCAAGATGTATGCACACTTTAGATAAACTATTATCTACATGTATAGTCAGCCAGGGATCTGATTCAGACTGCATAAATTTGACAATAATATTACCCATTCTCAATCGAAAACGTATGGACTGGGCAGGTTCTGATGATCTCCCGACTGTTGGACTCAGCATGCACAATACATGAATACAAGTTAAGCACGGCTGTATGAAAAAAAGTGGACAAACACAACACAACTATCACACACACACTCACATAGTTATCAACAAAACACATGTTGTTGTAACGTTAACAGAAACGGAAGTTATCATGACTCATCATGATCCAGGTGTTTGAGACGCTTGGAATTTAACACAGGGACTCGGAGAATAAAGGACTATATACAGACCCTGGACCGTTTTTCTTGTCCGTTTTAACGGAAACGCAACGGAAACGGAACGCAAATGCAACGGAAATGTAACGGAAACGTAACGCAAACTGAACGGAAACGTAACGGAAACTGAACGTGAACGGAACGAAAACGCAACGAAAACGCAACGGAAACGTAACGGAAACGCAACGGAAACGGAACGGAAACGTAACGCAAACGCACACAAATTTTGTGGTTATAGCGCAGATAATGCGCCCGATAACGGACTTAAATAAATGTACTTGCTCACGGAAGCGTGTTGGTCTCTGACCCTAACTCTGATATACAACGGTCGCGTGTTATTTGCACAGTGGGGGATGTACTTATAGGCAACACTGTCCCCGCCAGCAATAAAATGAAATTTTAAACAATGGTTTTCAACGATATTTTGTGATTACTGGTTTTCGGTTTTCATACAGAATTATATTTCTAATTACGTATATTTACAACAGTACAACACATGTACATTGTAACACCTAATTAATAAATATATACGATAAAGATACGAAACACATTCCTTTATACGAATTAATAAGCTTAAAATTATTTTTGATGTTCTTACTTAGGCCTCATTCCTAATTCCATCTTTTCCCAAATATCATTTCATTATAATGGTCTTGAACAAACGTTCGTTAACATGAGCAGTTTTATTGTTTTAGTCTTAAATTCAAATCTGAACTTGGTGTTGAAAACATATATACAGCGTATAAACCAAATATTGTACGGTAATGGTTTTCAAAATAAACAATAGAAAACGTCCAAAAGAAAAATCTGAAACTTGTGTTGGGGAAAAATGTAAATACATATCAATACTTTAAGGGGGGAAATGTTGGTTAAGAATGTTATTCCTTTATTAGTACATCCAACTGAAATACTGCAAGTGAAATCTGAATAGATTTTATGTTTTCTTCAAAACATCATTTTCAAATTAAATCTCAAATAGGTACAATTCTTTAATATTCTCTTTGTTGATATTGTTTCGTAATTGAAATACGTATTTATATGAATGGTTTTGAAACCGGGAATACATACTTACACAACAAATCATGTCCATCGTTCTAATTCATGAGACACGTGTTCATTTATCTGAATGATAATTACTAATTTAATAGACATGTAATTCCCCTCTGTGAATCAAAGATTGTATAGCTTTTTTGAAAAGGGTATAAGCGCAGACATCATTAATTTCACTATTCCAAACACTAGTGACTTAATCTCCACTAGCATCTGGCCTTTTTCTTTTATCTGGCCTTACCTATTGTATTGGTTTAACGTGTGGTCAACCTATTACCTGTGACGATTGTTAGTTCGAAGGTAAAGTCTACGAAATTAATACCTGTAGTGGTTTCAGGCACTGGGACCCACACTTGCCAGTAGTAAACATCGTCTCTTCAAAGAGATTAGATACAATTTTGAAAACTCTTATTTGGGTATGCTATATTTAGTTTAGTTTAACAATAGTTTTATTCAATAATAATACAGTATAATATATCAGAGCCGTATACCAGTGTTCCTCTGTTAACTCAGGGACGTATATACGTCCCTGGTTAACTGAATTAAAATGTTTCATATTGAATAATGTATATTTAAATTACATATACTGTGTTCAGTATCTGTGTCATCAACTTCGTTAATGAGTGTATTGTTTATATGTAATCAGCGCGAATATTGTTCTGATTGTGTTCTCCGACATCTTGCACACAGGAATTGTATGAATCATGTTAATCCTGCATGCCGTACATACTGCATTGAAATGTAAATAGCCCCACCCACCCACATACAAACACTTATAGGTTTTGTCACGAAATCGGCGAATGCAAGAATATATATATCAGATGTTGGGGAGAATGATACTTTCGTTAATATTTGCGAGTCCGTAAATTTTATACCACTCTATACGTCCCTGATAAAACTATGATTCAGATATCAAACGGGGAAAGTATCAAGAATGCATATATATGGCTTTATACGTATACGTCTCTGGTGTGATGGATATTACACTAAAAATAACTGACATACTCATTATGCGTCCGAATCCTATGGTTTTTTGGTATATATAAAGGACATTATAGGTGCAGAGGTCATTTGTATATTTTATGTATAATACGCGTCTGATAAAGAAGGGGTGGATTGGTGCTGACAGGAACGTATATAATATGTGAAATTACGCTTTAATTATGATTATAATATCTGTATAACTATGCTTATATATGTTCCATATCAATCGGATTCATGATCTTCAGATAATTTCTTCTTTAAAATCCAAATTGTTTTGTGTTTGTTACTTTTGTTTCTGTACCCGTATTGTAACTTTGTTTTATATTTTATGTACATTCCGTGAATGTGCTATAACGTGTTTTTGTGTCTTGATAAAGGGACGGATAGTCTTAAAAATCGACAATTCATTTATCCATACTGTTGATACCCAGGTTTTCACATCATCTATAACAGATGATTTGCCACAAAGATCATCACTGCATTATACATTTTAACAGTACCGACTATTTTTGAGAAAAGTAGGTGGGGTCGATCTTTCACTGTACATTTTTATGACTATGGGTTGGAGGTGGGGGGGGGGGGGGGGGGCGATAATATCGAAAATGGATATACCCCCCCCCCCCCCAATATATTCAAAACGAGTCGTAACAAATGTCCATGCCCCTGTGGTTTTAAATGTAATATCGTCGAAAATTTATATTTCGTCATTATATTAATCGTCTACAAGTACATATTGACTTTGATTTACAATACAATAATTAACCATCACTCACGGGGTGACAAATCGTATTGCCTGCAATATTAGTCAGGGCATTATATACATCATCTATAAAAGTTTGACCAGCTGTTCAGTTTGCTTCTTATAAACTCTAAAAAACGTCCCCTTTTCTTAGTTTGTTGGTGTAGTCATTTTAATTCAAAATAAAATCCGTTGTCCATGTCATCATGATGAACAGAGACTTACGAATGGAACCTAAATTCCGATCCAATTAGAGAGATATAAAAACTGTATTTCTTTCTGATATGCCATGTGTTTTAAGAATTAAGACTTAAATATATAAAATCATATTTTCATCGTCGACTATCGGTTTTCAAAATGACGGAGCTGTTCTGAAACAATAACATAAAAACACTTTAAGGTATAAAATGCATAATTCATGATACGGGCTAAGAGGATGATACATTCGTCCTTTTCTTCTATTATTGGGATGTAGTGAGTTAGTTAGCTTGCTGTTTACAATACAGTTCTGAAGAACATGTAATTTTCTATATTTCGACATGGATATTTCACGTTTATATAAAGGTTGTTTTCAAACTGATTATTATGTTTAGATGTTGTTTGTTATTCATTTGTATACGAATTTTCTTACGATAAAGCGTATACGTCTCTTGCTAAAGTCTAACCTATGGACGTAGCAAGGAGTATTATAAATATTATTTGAATTATGTTGGATGCGGTCTCCGCCATCTTGCAAAATGGTATAAGATTTAATATGTATACATATGTTAATCTTGTCTGTTGCATACGGAATAAAATAAAATAAAATTGACTCAACTCGAACCTTGAATTCCCTTTCCCCCATGCTATTAAGATTCCCGATATACTATGTTCAAGTGTGAGTAAATGGTTTGAGTAGTGAAATTACGTTTGTTAAAAAAATACAATCAAATAATATGTTTCAACAGAGGCATACATATATAAAGCTTTTATATATATATCTGGTTGCGTATAAATGGGAGATACAGCTGTATACGTCCCTGGTATAACTACATTTTGCAAATGGGTCTGTATTTTTTACACAATTTATCATATGACGGTTGTAGTTTTTATACTTCTATGATACTATAAAATGTGTGTTCTATGGTAAACTGTAGTAATAGGAAAAAAATATCCGGAACGGCTAAAATATCATAAAATAGGTCACATCCATACTAAATTGAGACTTGTGATGTGGACACGTGGAGTCCTTTATACTGCATAATATGCATATCATATGCAACGAATTGTTGCCAGTCCTTTCCAGGACTTACAACACATAAACGAGCTGCTTGCTCACCATTCCAGATTTTTCTCTAAAAAAGTATATGAAATCAAAGAAAGTTTATGTGCTGTATCAATGCAATCTGTAAAAAAAATCATATATTCTTTCTGCAACAGTGAAAGAATAGAGCGACCTAAGTTAAATTTATTTTTCGTCCAAGAATATTTGAGGCCTTCTAAAAACATTTAATGGACTAAAGTTGCCTCCTCACCTTGGACATTTATCTTCGGTATTGAAGGCGTCCGTGTAATATACACGTATGTACATGTAGATACAGATGCTTGCGTCATTACAGCTTGCCCTGTGGCTATTCCTCACGGGTGCAAAAACCTCCGTCACGGTTCACTGACCAATTTAATTGGTGCTGGGTTGTCACTTAGTGGCGACTATTGGACACCCCGGGTCGATACATGTTATGTATACAGCTTATACGTTATACATATCCTCAGTTTTCAATTCGATTAACACAACTCTTCAGGAGTTAAAGAACCAATACTTGTCTCATACCTGCATCTCCACCTTAATGAAGGCTGAGCCGTTACTAAACTTTAACCAAAATCTAACGTTCCATGATTTTTTTTCAAAGTTTCACTTCACAGCATTTGTATTGTTATATTTGTTATATATATATCTATCCCGGTAATCAGCATCTTATATACCGCTATTAATGGATACTTCACCAACGACAGACGGGCTGTCGGACTGACAGACGCAAACAAAACATATAATGCACCACCCCCATCCACGTCCACCGGTTTTACCGGTAGGGACCTATGAAGTTAATATAAGCCAAATACATATATAATAACTAACACTTCAATACATTTTGTCGTTTTCTATTGGCAATTCTTAAAGAACTATTGCCGTATACATGTATTTCATAGCAAGGAAACAGGATATTAGTGTAATAATTGCTTGAATCGAATTTTGGATATTAATAAATCAATATATGGATATCAATAAATCAATATATGGATATCAATAAATCGATTAATGGATTTCAATAAATCGAATTATGGATATCAATAAATCGATTTATGGATTTCAATATGTGTTCAAGATGTGGTATTATGGGCGCGGGGGGTGGGGGGGGGGGGGGGGTGGGGGAGGTGGTAGGAAAAAAAACAACTCCAGTATGTTGGTCATTTAGATGAACATTTCTATTAACGCAATAGGTGCATATATCATTAATACTGAACTGAAATATAAGTCTTCCCCATACCGTTATGTAATATGAGCACGGAGAAGGATCCAGAGTTTTTTTTAAAAGAGTAACTGTAGTGCAAATAGAAAGGACATTATCAGATTCGTTATGTCTGCATTAATACTTCGAAATCGGCCGACTGGTTACATAGTTGAACTTGGGTTTTTTACCTGTTTTGCCACAAGCTAATCAAGCGCACCGCTATCCGCTGGAAGTTGTGCACACGCATTGGTGACGTCATAACGGGAACACAAGAAATTGGGTCCTTCGCATACGTCTATAATATACAGTGACGTGCCAAAAGTCTTTCGTTTTTTTTTGCTATATATTCTTGTATTTCCAACTCTTTTTCAATGACCTTTCCCGACTTTGTTCATGGATCAATTTTAATGAAATTTTGTGTACACATAAAGAATGGTAGAAGTTTAGCACATTCTGTATATCCCTACGGCTTCTCGATCACTCAACGTCCTATAGAATCTATTCTGCTTTTGCCAACATACGCCATTTAATCCAGCCTTAACATCTAAACTAACTTCTCCATTAGGGACGGTCTACGATACCTTCAACAAACCTTTACATTAGGGACACACTACGATACCTATAACCAACATCTACACTAGGGACACCCTGCGATACCTACAACTTACAACTATACGAGGACTCCCTACGATACCTACAACTTACCTCTACACTAGGGACAACCTACGATACCTACAACTTACAACTACACGAGGACTCCTTACGATATCTACAACTAACCTCTACACTAGTGACATTTTACGCTGCCTTCAACTAACGTCTGCATTAGGGACACCCTACGATACCTACAACTTACCTCTACACCAGGGACACCCTACGATACCTACAACTTACCTCTACATTAGGGACACCCTACGATGCCTTCAACTAACGTCTACATTAGGGACACCCTACGATACTTACAGATTACCTCTACATTAGGGACACCTTACGATACCTACAATCTACCTCTACATAAGAGACAACGTACGATACCTGCAACTAGCATCTACATAAGGGACACCCTACGATACCTACAACTTACGTCCACATTAGGGACACCCTACAATACCTACAACTAATCTCTACATGAAAAACATCCTACGATACTTACAAATTACCTCTACATAAGGGACACACTACGATACTTACAACTAACCTCTACATATGGGACACCCTGGAGTACCTACAACTAACCTCTACATCAGCGATACCTTACGGTGCCTTCAACTAATCTCTACATGAAAAACATCCTACGATACCTACAAATTACCTCTACATTAGGGACACACTACGATACTTACAACTAACCTCTACATATGGGACACCCTGGGATACCGACAACTAACTTCTATATTAGGGACATCCTACGATACCTACAACTAACCTCTACATTAGGGACACACTACGATACCTACAACTAACCTCTACATGAGGAAGACCTGGGACACCTACAACTTACAACTACACGAGGACTCCCTACGATGCGTACAACTAACCTCTACATGAGGGACACCCTCTACATTAGGGACACACTACGATACCTACAACTAACCTCTACATGAGGAACATCCTGGGACACCTACAACTTACAACTACACGAGGACTCCCTACGATGCGTACAACTAACCTCTACATGAGGAACATCCTGGGACACCTACAACTTACAACTACACGAGGACTCCCTACGATACCTACAACTAACCTCTACATGAGGAACATCCTGGGACACCTACAACTTACAACTACACGAGGACTCCCTACGATGCGTACAACTAACCTCTACATGAGGGACACCCTCTACATTAGGGACACACTACGATACCTACAACTAACCTCTACATGAGGAACATCCTGGGACACCTACAACTTACAACTACACGAGGACTCCCTACGATACCTACAACTAACTTCTTCATAAGGGACACCCTACGATACCTACAAATTACCTCTACACGAGAGACACACTACGATACCTACAACTAACCTCTACATTATAGACACCCTACGATACCTACAACTAACTTCTACATGAGGGACATCCTACGATACCTACAACTAGCCTCTACATTAGACATACCTTACGATGCCTTCAAATATCGTCTTCACGAGGGACACCCTGGGATACCTACAACTAACCTCTACATTAGGGACACCCTACGATACCTACAACTAGCCTCTACATTAGACATACCTTACGATGCCTTCAAATATCGTATTCACGAGGGACACCCTGGGATACCTACAACTAACCTCTACATTAGGGACACCCTACGATACCTACAACTAACTTCTACATTAGGGACACTCTAAGATACTTACAACTTACCTCTACATTAGGGACACCCTGGGATACCTACAACTTACTTCTACATGAGGGACATCCTACGATACCTACAACTAGCCTCTACATTAGACATACCTTACGATGCCTTCAAATATCGTATTCACGAGGGACACCCTGGGATACCTACAACTAACCTCTACATTAGGGACACCCTACGATACCTACAACTAACTTCTACATTAGGGACACTCTAAGATACTTACAACTTACCTCTACATTAGGGACATCCTACGATACCTACAATTAACCTCTACGTTAGGGACACCCTAAGATACTTACAACTCACCTCTACATTAGGGACACCCTGGGATACCTACAACTAACCTCTACATTAGGGACACCCTACGATACTTACAGATTACCTCTACATTAGGGACACCCTACAATATCTACAACTAACTTCTTCATAAGGGACACCCTACGATACCTACAACTTACATATTCATCATCCATTAACCCAACCCCTCCCCCTCTCCATCACTCGTTCATACCCAACCTCATCCCGATCCCTTATTCCTTTCATACTCAATACAACCTCTCAATATGCAGTTAAATACCTTCCAAAAGTATGCCATAATGTCAAATTAATGTTTAGTTAATTATGTACGAATTGAAACGGATTAATATAAATTTTTATAAAACTTGTTTCCGGATTCTATTCCTTCCGACTGAAACACGTGTGTGTGAATGTACATGTATGTGTATTATTTCGGATGTAGGTGAACAAGACATGACTGCTTATTGGTGAAATAAACAAGTTTTCAATGTAAAACTTACTGTCATTGGCCATAATATCGTTTCCATATAGTGTATCTCTGTATCTCTTAGGAGAACTTCAGCCCTCGTCTCTTTCGTTCACTGGTACGTATATCTTACCGTCCGCCATGTGCTCGGATCACGCGCTTGCGCAAGATGAGACAGGGGCGTGTTTATGAAAGATAGTATATGAATTATAACGGGTCGAATAATTATTTGATGATACTTTAATTATTATCCATATAGTCCCTTTAAATATTCTGCCACATATGCTTTAAATGTATGCGTCAGATAAAGTAGAGATTACTAAAGTACCCATGTAGCTTGTTCAAAGTGGACATTTTAAATCAAAACGCAATTAATATCCTAATTTAAAATCATTTTCTGTTTTCAATACTGCATCAACACCAAGCTTTTTACTTGACAATGGATAGAGCATCTAACACAAGTGTTCGTGTTATGTATTTTATCAAATGAGTTTCATAGTAATCCAATCGTGTTGGATTCTATTTATCATAAGCATGAGCAACATACATACATTGTACTACACTGAAAATACATTTTCAAAGATTCTCTTTTGCAGTGGAAGGGTTCATTTTTCCCCACTGCGACAACAGCGTGGCGTCATGTACAATAATGTGACGTCTTTCATATGTGGCGTCACAAATATAATTCCACAGTCAATATACACATTTATAATTTTGAAAATTTAGAATTATGACACACACACCGTACTTTTGCGAGACACTTCCATGTACTGTCAGCTCCAACGAAAACAGATAGAAATACCAAACAGATGGAGCGTATCTTTTCTATTTTTTGTTATATTTTCGGCCACCTTTGCAAAATCACTGGTGGTGTATATACGGTCTGTTGGAAGAACTCTTATCCATTGTTCAACGCGAGTAATTATCAAGATTAATATCACGATTATAATGATCTCATAATGGTCAAAACGAAATCAGCGAAATACTTTAAATCACGCATTAGACGGAATGAGACCCGGTGCAATGAGGTCATAATCACTTTCTTGAAAAAAAAAATAAGATAAAATCAGTATCAGACTAGAAAAGAAAACTTATCATGGATGTATTCAGATTTCCAGTCTCACATTTACATGTGCGTCCCTGGTCCACGATACAAGTTGCTGGATGTATATTCCTTTGTATATATTATTGTATTTTTAACATGTTTCTGGCTACACGTTGCTGGTAGCAAGATACAATTTAAGGATTCAGGTTACTGGGTACAGTGTAACTTGGTAAATGTTACAGAATTCTTAATTCTGCATACGAGTTACTAGTATCAGGTACAGGCTACCGTGTACATGTTTCTGGATTCAATTATGTTGGCAGCGAGATACAATTTAAATGATACAGGTTACTGGGTACAGTGATTCTATGTACGAGTTACTACATTTTTAGTAGCAGAATTCAGGATACAGATTGCCGTGTACATGTTACCAGGTGCTGGTTACAGACTTCATATATGTGTCTGGATACAAGGTACTGATCCTGGATACAGGTTTCTCGGGCCAGCATCACTAGGTAGGGTACATGTATGTGTTTCTTTGTGCAGGCTTAAAACTAAAGAGTACGGGTTTCTTGTTCTGGGTACAGAGTACTAGGTACATGATACAAGTTTCTGTGTAAAGATTCCTGGAAAGATGTTGTTGAGTAAAGGGTTAAACCAGTTACACTTTATAACGCTACGGGTTACCTCTTACAGGGTACAAGTTATACAGTGTTCATGTTTCTTTGTATATGTTACAGTTGTCATGGTACTGCATGATTTCAAGCTCCTTTGAAGGATTCAACAGTGAGGTATACCAGTAAATATATTATCATCATAGGTTAGACTACAAAACTCAAATTAAGATAAACCAAAAATCCAAATAATCTTTAAAAAAAATTCACTGAAAAGATATTTTGCATAGAGACAAGGACATGATCAATCGTCTCTCAATGGAGTGCAGCGATATCAGAATCTGAGGTGATGAGCCTGCGGTCACCGGCGGTATTTCTGGCAAAAATGGTGCCAACATGCGTCCAAAAAGAGTACATTTTCTTGTGTTTAAGTTTGATGAGTCTATTTATCCTGGTGTAACGTGGTTTGGTCAGGGCTTCAATTATTTCTTTGCTTCGTAGATAATCTGTTTGTCGAAACGTCGTATGAAACGAACATTGATGTGTACTTTTCCCTCCCTGGGACTTCGGACATATAGACGTATATATGCTCTAGAATATCCATAGAATTCAAAGACGCATTCAAAAATGCCCTCAATGGTCATAAAAGCTATTATGACAATTGAGGGGCATTATCTTTTATTCCCCAGTGTAATATTAGTCTAAACACATTAGTTTTGGTCCAAAACTAGCTGTAACAAATTCCCAGGTCCCTGTGGCCTGCCCCTTCGCAATTGAGACCGGCAGGTACCTCAGATCGCATATACCTATAACATAACCAAGTCGTTATTTCCATAAAGTTGGAAATGAAAAACTTTTTATTATCGAATGTAAGCTGTACCCCGATACAAGATACTTGATAGTTTGAATAAAATATGCAACTTTTAATTTTGGTTTTACGATGGATATTGATGAAAAATCTATCAATTTAACTAAGATAGCGATCTCCAGACAGACATAGAAAGTAAATGTATAAAGGAACTTATTCAATATTTGTTATCGTCAACATGCTATGACTCAAATAATATTGTATGCAACGATTCATGTTATAATTTTAAATGAACAGTGTTTTAGGAACTATCTTTATGAAATTAATTTGTGAAAGGGATCTTATGAAGCGTATGAATAATGTATTTTAATTGTATCATAATAATGCATGTAGTATTTCATAGATCGATGATCTGTTTTGAGAATATTATGAATTATGTATTTAAATAAAATATATATATGAAGGTATTTTATAAATCATTTTTTTCTGATGAATATTATGAATTATGTATCTTAAGTATAACAGTGCCTCATAGGTCAAACCAGGGACGTATATACGTCCCTGGTCAAACCCTGGCCAGATATTAATTAATGTTATTGTATTATAACAGTATGTGATCTCATTTTTGAATTAACATCTGACATTTGAATAAATAATCATATTAATTAAATGGTACACCAAAGTTACATACACTCTACATGGGATTACTTGGTCCTAGTGTCTATGGCATTGAAACATCGAACGCTATCACCACCAAATTACACAAATAATTAGATTTAAACGTACGTCAATATCCGCCAGCCCCTGTGTCACTCGAACCTCGCAGGAAGCACCCACGCGATACACATAATGGCGAGCGATCTGGATGTAAACAAAACCCGCGATATTACAATAAAATTAACGAGAAAGTACACGAACAAACAAGTACAAAGAAAACAAATTCAGACATGCTGTATAAATGAACTCGGCGTCAAGATGCACGATTCAAACATATCTTCAATTCAAACGAAGTGGTTTAACAGTGGCATTACGTAAGAAACCATTAGTCACGCATACGGTGATTATGATTTAGCTTAATTTGATTGCGATATACCTATGAACAGAACGATATCAGTATGATTATGACAACTAAATATTTAGAAAATATCACCTGTAATTACCCTTTTATTTCGATTGATTCTTATTATATGTCAATTCATTACACCGGGGTAAGGTACGTGATTGCATGTACATCGTACGCGTATTCTTACATAAACGATCATCACATGTCTAACGCACAAAAACGGTGAACGGAAACGCAACGAAAACGGAACGGAAACGCAACGAAAACGCAACGGAAACGGAACGCAAACGGAACGAAAATGCAACGGAAACGGAACGAAAACGCAACGGAAACGCAACGCGAACGCAACGGAAACGGAACGGAAACGCAACGCACTTTTGGTAAAGAAAAACGGTCCAGTGTCTGTATATGATCAGATCAAATTTAAGATCGTTAAGATGAAAACATGATATTAAATAATCATACAGTGTTACTGATGGAAGACAAATAAGAAATAAAGAAATAATTTTCAATAACACTAATAAAACTTCATCTTACTAGCAGAT
Organism: Mimachlamys varia; assembly: GCA_947623455.1. Lineage (NCBI taxonomy): Eukaryota > Metazoa > Mollusca > Bivalvia > Pectinida > Pectinidae > Mimachlamys > Mimachlamys varia. The sequence continues at coordinate 27,976,484 of OX392544.1, forward strand.
ATTGAGTAAATATTTTATAATTGGAAAAACATATCCCTGTGGCCAGGTCGCCTTTATTTTGTCAAGCATATTGAATTGAACGGACCTTTGTCCAACACTTGCCATTTTAACACTATCAAGCTTAGGTTAATAAAAAATGGAGGTCTATTTGAGAAGGGGAAACGGAATGGCATAGTAATTGCTATCAACTATTTATAGCAGGTTGCACGCGCAAAGCGTGAGAGTACTAGGTAACCTAGGTCATATTATACTGGCCTATACTGGTGGTCTTACTACTATGAGTGAGGCGGAAATATGAGGATTTAATAGCTATGGATTATATAGGGATACTAACAATCGAGAAAACAGATTCACACATGTTAAATAGGTAAGTTATACTTACATGTATGTAGCAATGGATGTACATTGTATTTACATCCATGATAGACGTTAATAATATCAATAGCATGCACCTGTACATCCAGATATACATGAACAAATATGAAAACATCAATATTGTGTATAGTTTAAGATGTGATATTTCAGGCCTTGAATAAGAATGACTAATCGGGTTTTTAACTGGTATTCAATACTATAATAAAAATGTTATATTACGCTCACAATGTATTATAGTTTTCATTTGATAATAAACTGTAAGGTGAGCATCAGACACATACAAATGTACATACACATATACGTGTATTTAATATCAACTAAGTTTCTTTTGTGCTATATTGATATTGCATACATTAATCCGATGTGTATTGACTTTTATTTAATATCTTTTCACACACTGAAGTATGATGCAGGCAACAAGCAGAACACTCCCAAAACGTTCACATTATACTGACAATGGGTTAACCAGTCGTTCCACTCCCATAATGCTGAGCGTCAAACAGTGGCAGTAGCTATTTTCTTTAGACACTGGTACGCCTCGGTCAGAGAACAAACCCAATGCCTTTCGCACAGAGGCTTGGGTGGTTGGTTGGTTGATTGAGTCTACGTCCTATTAACAGCCAGGTTCATTTATTGGCAATCTCACCGTATATGCGATGTGGTTGTTTGTCTTGAGATCGTGTGTATTTGGGAGGCAACGGTAGGTTCGTATCAGCCTCCTTGCGATAGTCCGAATATTTTGCCGATTGAAAGTGCTATCATACTGAAGTATGCTGCCGAAGGCCCCTAGCAGAACACCCCACCTGGTCACATTATACAGCCAACGGGCGAACTAGTCTATCACTATATAACGCTCAGCGTTAGGGACTCTGGTACATCTCAGCCTGGTAACAGAACCAATACCCTTCCTCACAAGAGCGAACGTTAAACTAAAGACCAAAAGTGAGGTTGTGTCGAGGGAGACATTAGGAAGACGAAAGTTGTTTAGAAAGAATTGAAACGAGAAGATGCCAAGGTAGGTCGCCTTCTGCGAGCATGTAATGGGGGAAGCAGGTACAATTCTTAAGCGAACGCTCAACTAAAGTTATTTAGTGTAAAGGGAGATCAGGAAGGAACAGGTTGTTTCGAAAGATTGGAAAAGATCAGGTCCAAACTTTAGTCGCTTCTGACGACCAAGGAATGGCGGCAGCAGGTACAGTTCTGCCCTACCTGCAGGGGGATGAGATATCATAATTTGTTGAAAAAGCACGGTATTCATTTCATGTAGACTTTTTGTGAACTGTCATACACGATAAAGCTGTATGAATGAATAATACAATTTCTGGCTATGCTCGAGTATTTAATATTTGAGTCACTAATTGGTCAAGGTTAGGGAAGGTAATAAGTATACAAATACATTGTATTTATCGGTCGATCAATTTACAGGTATTCAATTGTAAAGCACACAGTTAGATGTAAACAAGCTGGTTTGAAATATTATCTTATAATAAACAACATTAAGACAAAATACCGGCATAGCGTATGTACACAAAGGTGTTTCATGTGTTCCAGTGGTCCGCAAATCTCGGCTACGATGTTAAGCGTTTAAACAATACCATTGAAACTGTAACGAAAGGACTCGATTAAGCTTTTTATCACTAAAGGTAGAGACATAATTATAAAAAAAAACTTTTTCGCCTACAAAACATTCACATTTAATATTCTGCAAGCGGTTATTTGATTGGCTGATCCAAAAGGTCACCAGAATATTACCTCATATGGGATGCTGTCAGATCTTGATGCAACAGAGTAACGATACCAATCTGCATTTAAATAAGAGTGTGTGGCTTTGATTTCTCATAGATAGCGCTATGCCGAATCCATTTTTAAAATTGCAGCTAGATTAAGAATAAATGAATGTTATGTTTGAATAATCGTTTGTGTGTTTAAGATACTGTGGTACAACTTTATAGACACAGGTTATGTAATATATAGTTTTCTTTTGTTTCTCAAACACTTTCTGTCCTTTCACTTTTAGTTTCCTGTACTCCTTTCTGTTCTATCATATATACTAAATACATGTACCATACTTAAAAGGTATGTACAGGGTGTTCCAAAAACATGTTCCGATTTTTAACATTATAAAACCAGTAAAACATTAATAATGAAAATATGACATAAATTTAATTAAATTATATTATCGTACACTTTAGTTGATGTGCTATTTTCAATAAAACAGTATTGCCACATTAAAGCAAATTTAAACAAACTCCATGTAACGCCATTTCGACCTTTCATGAAACATTTTACGTCATTTTAATCAATCATAAACTTCAACCTGTTTTAAGTTTCTGACAATATTTTTGTACGTGTCAATTACAAATTTCTAAATCTATAATATCGACTAATTTCGAATTGCATGGAAAGGTTTTACTCTATCAATGTGTACGGACGTTTAATAATCCACCTTGAAAAAAACAGGTAATGATCTGATTTTGACAATATCAACATTATCAAAGCCATAAAATTGTCATCATTATTTTGTGTTCATGTGGAAACAAATTATGAATACATATTATATCAAATGCAATTTAACAGTTCGTAGTTATCGTGTCGAGAGAAACATATATCGTCAAACAAAGTGAGGACATTTCTGGAACACCCTGTATGATCGTTTCATCTGTCTCTCTAATCTCTGTGTCTTTCTTCGTGTACTCACGATGATGACGGTAATTTACTAATCATTTTATTGTGTTTGAAATGACAACGATGAACATTAAATGAAATGATGATGATGACGACGACGACGACGATGATGATGATGATAATGATGATGATGATGATGATGATGATGATGATGATGATGTTGATGATGATGATGACGATTTATTTATCATTATATTCTGTTTTTTCTTTTTTTTTTTTTGCATATTGAAATTAGGGATGAGGTTGATGTCTGATATTAAAATAAATATGATTTTGATGATGATGATGATGATGATGATGACGATGATGATGGTTGTGATGATGATGAGGTGCTAAGGAGGATGCTATGACGTGTGATCAAACTGGTGTGTTGTTAGATCATGCGGAATGATTATGAAGATAATGATTGACGTGTATGCTTGAATGAATGTGTGTGTGTTCATAAATGAATTTTCGAAATTTGCTTGAGAAAAAATGTACACTTACATTGTTCAGCAAAAGTTGGAGTTATTTACCAAATCGGAAATTGCAGATGGAGAACATATCCAGTGGTTATTGAATTGTCTTTAATATCCTAACTGCAAGCATCCAATTTCAAACTGTTGCAGATTTTTTAGAAAACACATACTTAAAACTACATAATATATTCGTTGGACGATAAACAATATCAAATTTAATACAATCAGAAATAAACATTTAGTATTACCTACCTGGAAGGTGGTTCAGGCTTGTATTCAAGTACCGGCGATGAAGTGAAGCTGTAAATTGAAAAAAAAGCCTTTTCTTCAATTTAAATTCAATATTGCTATCTTTTGATGACCTAGTCAGTGAAGAATTTAAAACGTACAGCATTATTTATCAGTCAAGACTTATTCAAAGGCAGGTGATAAAGTGAAAACTTAAATGATGATGTTAGCACGTTAATGGAATTCATATATGAGGATGATTGGTCAATTCTGACAGTAAATATTGACAAAAATGTGTACTAATCGATACATTAGTATTGAGCTTAAGACAAGTTGGTCTGATTTTACCGATACTTTAGCTTTTATTCCTCCATGTACATTGCGCATATGTGAATATGTGTATCAGGTAATTTGAATTTTTGTATAGATGTCTTATTAACAAATCAAATTATAAAATCAATTAGAATTTGATTCATATAGGTGAAGACCTAACATTCGTTATATTTACCGGCCAGTTTTCACCAGAGTACTTACCGTAAGTTTCTGTAGAATTTGGACATTTGGAAAACAAAAATCTTATGTCAGAGTAGTTACGTATTTACATTTAGGACTAAAACACCCCATTCCCAGGGCATAAATAGTTTAGGCAATTTGAACTCTTTGAACCCCTCGCCACAGTCCAGGGCCAATTATCAAATTTCACCCCCTCCCGAGGGGATGATTTTGTTAGCCACTTTGACAATTTTGAACCCCACCCCGTAGTCTTGCGGGTGCGCCAGGTTAAAAATTCTAACAATATCATACTGTCAGCTTTACGTATATTTCCAAACAAGTTTGAATTTTTTTCAAGTAAAACTAGAAACTTGGTTAATTGATTCATGGGGATATGGATGTTTTTATAACAATTTCATTTTATATTCATATTACATCTTTCCATTTTCCTTATCTATAATCGTAAAAAACACACGAAAACGAGCCGTAACGTAATGTGTACAGGCTATTTGTACATGTAACTGTAATAGACGTGCTACAGAGAGAGGACAGTGTCGGAATGAAACCGGTTTTGCAACTATTGGTGCTTTTATACCCAAGGGTGTCTATACACGTTACCAAGCAAGGGTAAATAACAAATGTCTTAATTGAAAGCTTTTAACTTACACTGTCTCCTTCAAAATCGTTTGATAATAATCCGAAGAGATTCAATGCGAAATTCAAATATCCGCAAAACATTTAAATCTAGCTGTTTATATGACGTTAAAAACAATATCAAACCAAACCAAACGCATCTTAAATTCTTAAAAAGACAATTATTTTACTAATTTCTGCCGCAGCAGGTAGAAATTATCTGAAGAAGTTATGTACCTGCAGCAACATGACCATAAAGACGATGGATAAGCGTATTAACGATATAATAAGGACACACTCCTTTCATGTATTAATCTGTCGAAGAAAATGTACTTATAACATTGAGCCATATGCGGAGATATAGTTATACTTTACCTCTGTTAAACAGTACAAGTAAACAGAATAGCTGTTTTAAATATACATCTATTTGGTAAATACTTGAAATAAACATAAAAGCATATGGAAAGATATAATGTGTAATATATACACGGATTAAAAAAAATTTAAAATGAGTCAGAACTAGCTTACTTATAGTAATGACTATGATATAATCTGTATAGTATAGTGTTATTTGTAAGAAAAAGAAAAAAAGTTTTTTCAGAAAATATTATTACATAACACATTGGTCCAACTGGAAACAAGAAATGTAGGTCAGACAAAGCGTAAAAAACTACTGAAAAATGACACTTAAAATTGTTTGATAGGTATCCAATGATATTAAACGCGAAATGCAAATATGGAGGGGTAACAAACACTACATTAAAAACTTGTCAACGTCACTCAAACAAAATGAAACTTTACTGTTGATAGGGCGTTAACAACAAAAATCAAACCATCCTCTAAAGTAATCATTGTAATAATGTCTGCCACAGCAACTAGAAATTATATGATGAAATTATTCACCAGAGGCAACAAGATTATAATACGACGGTTTAGCGTATAAACCATATGAAATCGATACATTCTGTCTTCTTGTTATAATCTGTCGAAGACAACTTATCGTTATTTACATGTAAACTGGATCGATATCAGACTCTCGTTTGTTTTAACTTTATTTGATATACACATATAATGATTGTTTGTTTTTGATATAAACTTATTGACGATATTTTGAATTAAACGATGTATTAACCGATGCATAAGTATTTAGCTAAAGGCGGTTCAGTTGGGTTTTTCCTGAGTTTAACGTGCTATGCTTCCATTTGTACTGCATACACTGATTTATCGTTGGAAACCCACGGTACACTTCTATCAAAAACAAACAATCATTATATGTGTATATCAAATAAAATAAAGAGGAATATTTCCCGGAAAGATTCCATTGACAAGGAGATAACCACAGATCAATCCCTGAAGCATATCTATATAAAGTAAAGATTGGGTAACAGGTGGGTATCTCAACTGTTTTCAAGTTCAACTGAGAAACAAGGTCCCTAGGGCTAAGGCCAGACCCTAGCATCAATGTGAATAGCATGACTGAGTTCATCTCTCCATGCCAAGCGATTGTATAGTTTTTGGGTGAGGATCACAATCATTTAAAAGTTATGACATAGGAATTAAGTCTGCAAAGGCGTTGTATACTCCGAGACCAATAATAACAACACGGTTGTGATGGTATCTTTATACTTAGCAATTATGTATATAGATTTTGGTTGGGGATCTCAGCTATAAAACAGTTATGACACAGAAGTTTGGCGTGGCTCATCCCGGAACCAATAATGGTATTAGGATTGTGTTGTCTCTTTATGCAAAGCAACGATTTATATTGTTAAAGGATTGGTTACTTTAGGTTTTTAATTAAAGGCCCAATATACGTAACTTTCGGCTAAACTTGAAGAGAAAATCAAGCCTTATTATATTCATAGATTTAGTTAAAATAAGCTGATATTAGCAATATTCAAGATGAATTCTTACGCGGTTACCGGTACAGCAGTAGTTGAAACTCGGTAAACACGCGTCCATTTTGAACCGTCTTCTACCTTCGGTTTGTTGTTGAAGTGGGCCCCACCTGAATTATTTTCAGTTCTTTGGATTTTTCTGTTAAGAGTTTCTTGTTTCTCAGGTTTACTTCGTTTTAGGTTTATTTTTGCATGTTTATTTAGTGGACTTTTTGTCAGAATTTTTCAGAACCACGAAAAAAATCCTGAAGTTACGTATATTGGGCCTTTAAATGAAAAAAATGTAACAAAGTATCTGTAGCTGTAAGAATAGAAAGAATGCATGTATACATACTGCCACTTCCTAGAAGAGACAAGAAAGGTAAATTAGTCAAATAAAGATACCTTAGTTTTTTTGAGAATTACCCAAAATCTGAGAAAGCAATAAACTAGATTTGATTCATTTACTTTAAACAATATATTCCAAACAGCTGGACATTTTAAGCAAGTATACTTTACGATATGTTTTTAAACAATTGTTATAGATGTGGAATATAAAGATAAAAACGTAAACGAGTATAGACGGTGTAAACTTTAGACGGATTGAACAAATATGATATGATCAGAACCAGAAAATCATTATTGAGGGTTATGATTTAAACATAATAGAGAAGTATATTTGCAGTTCCTTTAAGCAACCTAATCTTAATAGTTAACTATATTTCATTTCAATAAAAAACAGTAAGAACTACGGCTAAGTATCCACTTTTTATAACGAACTGAGAAAGCCGCAGGCCGAGCGGAGATTATCCGCATCCCGAACGGAGGACGCACGCGAGCCTAACGGAGTTATCTATTTGGCCCTAATCTACTACAACGGCAGGTTCATGAATGGAGCGAGGTTATCGACTGCTTCCCGAACGGAGCGAGGTGTTGGCCGCTATCTACCGATTAACTGATCACTTGGCGGTAGCGGCGGATCAAACGTTCGAACTGTTCAGCTACATTCACGGAACGGGACTAGCGGTATACGTAGCCAATCAAACCTATAGCTATGACAAAGAAAATACATTTGAAGTTCGTATATATATGATAATATCTAACAGTAACAAATACCCGGTATCACGGACTTGGTAAATAATCTAATTCCGTGCCTTAATCTTGCTTATTCTTTAAAGATAAAATGGATTTGATTGCAATACAGCAATGGACTGTGAATGTTGATGGTGTCCAGTCGATATACAGTTTGCCAGAAGATTCAGACAGTAGGTTTAATCAAAACAAAGTAGACGATTGAATTAGGTAACACAGACTCTTAGCTGGTTTCATAAAATTAAATAGTATTGTTATTGATTCACAGTAATGTACTCTGATATGTTTATAAGAAATGCTGGTTATTTTCCCTTCACGCTACCTGAAGGATCAGTTACTCTGCAGCGAAAAATTATCTATGCTGTCGTTGAACACGTGCATTTCGTAACTAGTTTCTGTCCCGAATTGTGAATATTTAAGGAATGAAGTTTTGTTTTCAACATAATATTATTTATATTATGCTTTATTTTATTTTTTCATGTTTTTTTTACCTGGGAGTGAAATCGGAGAGAGAACAGCCGTTTGCGCGGGAAAGTCACACAGCTCGTGACACGGTCTTAGAAACAGTCACAACAAGAACCGAAACAAAATGTAGTTCAATCTACAACATTTATTCTGTGAGATTTTTGGAGTGATTTTTACGTTTTTAACTTTAAGAGGACCGATACAATATTGAATGTCTCTACATGTTACATGAATGGTGCTTATTAAAAAAAACGCGAGTAGAAGAACAATTACGATGGTTTGACGGCGGATAGCTCATACGATATGGTAACTTCCAGTACTGAAACTTTGATTTGTTAACATGACAGTATTCGTTGTCATTGTATTTTCAAGGGATTTTTTTTAAAATTTGATCTTTTCTTTAATATTATTATAATATTACTATCCCATTCATTATTATTAATACACCGATATTAACAAATCATTTTGGAATTTTAATTGTTTCAAGCATGCTCAATATTGTATATCAAAATATTTTTTTAAATCAATAAGAAAACTATACCGATCTTGGTCAGTGTCCGTCTAACACTGAGTTACACCATGTATTTATCTGAGTCCGTGGTTACACAAATAAGTCAATACTCACAACTTGTTTGGCCAAAAATAACGTTTCATTGAGAAAAAGTCTATATCTTCATACAACTGTGTGAAGAAGTATTCTAGTAAGTGAAAGGTGAAAATATTGAGACTGTTTACTTCACATTAAATTCTAATCGACAATTAATTATCATTTTGCCTAGAATATCTGTCGTTTCTCTTAATCGAGTTTTTATTAATATGCTAGTGGAGTTTGACAGGTAGTTTAAAGGGGATAACATATCCTTACCATCCACTACTATGTCACGAATGCCCTTGGCTATTCCAGCGACATACTGTTTACAACGTTATACGTCTCTGGCTATTCTATAGGGCTCCTAATACCTGGTGACCAGGAGCCAATGAGTGTACTGAGTGTGCCCTCGGGCGTGCCGTGACAGTCAGGGGATTAGACACTAATTAGCTAACTGGGCAATGAGTTACGTTTTTCCTGTATTATAGTTATGCTCTGACATTGAATCTAAATTGAATTTGAATTGACACAAAGCACATTTTATACACATTTTGATAACACAAATTGCGTTTATTTTTTTATCGTCAAAACGGATTTTTTCATGACTGAACACGATCGTTGGCGCGAACCCTTTTACGATATAATGTCCGCTAAAAAAACAACTCTATTAACTATAAACACACGAGGAATCGATTATTACGAGAATCTGAATTCATTTGTGGTAATCATTAATTTTCAAAATGCTTATTGATAAAGGAAGTGACAATCACTATGTATAAAGTTTGAATATGTTCATAAAGGCGGATAACAAACAATCATTATAGCAGAGATGTATATAATATACGTCTCTGATTATTGCAGAATAGAAGTCTATTTCAGTATTTATATAGATTATACAAGCTTTACCGAACATAATCTTACAGTGTACTGGAATGATGAACGTATCAGCTGAAGGTAGCTAAACTAAACACTAATGCAAGAAACGCTGTTCGGCATTAGTTCAAACTAATTAGTTCGAATATTCCGGAATTTACAAATTTTCATTTCAGTTCAGTCAGCTATTATAAATGAGTATCGCCTTTAAATACACTTGCACAAAACAGTTTCGAAGTTTGTGTGTATTAAGTAGAAATCTGGGTGAATAAGTGTGAAAGACAAGTTCAGGAGTTGGCATAAAATGAGGCAACAGAATCGCAGAGCCACTGGACTCTTTTTGTTTCTCACATTGCCTGCATTCTGAACCATTCCACATATACAATAAGTCGATATACGCAATATATGTATGCCAATTTTGATTTACCTTGACCAAACAATCTTGAAACTTGAACTTGTCCAAGACATGTTAATGCTCTACATGTGTGTGAAGTTGGTGAAAATCCATGAAGAAACAAAGCCACTACAGTACTGACAATCATTGTCTAAAAAAAGCAACAGTGACCTTGACTCGACAAACCTGAAACTTGATCTTGCAACTTGTCAAAGATATTTTAGCTCTGTATGTATAAGATTGTGTGGTTTGATGAAAATCCATTAGTAAAGGAAACCATTCGAGTGCTGACAATTATTTTCTAAAAATAGCCACAGTGAACTTGACCTTAACCTGATAACCCTAAAACTGGAACTCATCAATGATATTTGGATTTTGTATTAGTATGTGTAGTTTGATGAAATCAATGAAGCAATGAAGCCACTAGAGTGCTGACAATGAATTTCAAAAAATAGCAACCTTGACCTTACAACCCTTAAGATATATATTTGATTTTGTGCAAGTACTGTACCATTGAAATACTTCTTGGTGTGGAAATTTTTGCTTATATCGCTGCCAATATATTTTCCCAGATGTACACTTGTACATTGTATCCACACGCAAAATTATTTGATACCATTCAATTTCTACAGTGGATAGTATATGTCACATTGCTTAACAGAAGACTGACAGCACAAACATTCCCACACTGCTAACAGTTTTGAGGCTGACTAAGCGAACAAGAGCACCGCGAGCGGAGGCATGATTTGCCTGTCGTACCATATCGGAAGTATAATGGTATGTAAACACAAAAAAAGTTCTGACATTTTCTACAAAATGCCCCAAATTGCATCAGATACAAAGTTCCAAAGGGCCATAACTCTAGTAAATATTGTCGAATCAAACTGTCAATCAGGAAAACACAACTTTATGTCATGATGATTAAGCTTAGCAAGTTTGAAAGGAGAAGATCTCCTGACAAACAACAATTTTCAACAGAAATGCATTTTCTACACATAAATGCCTATATTTTGCAATTGCAACTTTGCAATGCTGTTACGCAAAAAGTTAGAATAACTTGACAAAACCTGTTACATATGTTAAATATCATAGCTTTTTGAAGTACCATACCATTTTAGAGGATTTGAAGAAAACACAAAAAAGTTCTGACAATTTGTACATAGTAAATATATAGAGGATATCTAACAGTGTCTTCACTAATACAAAATATATTACGCGAGTGTCTCTAATAATTTGATATTGTTTACGAGTGCGCAATACAGTCCTCTCTGTAACTTCAGTTGATCACTTTTTGAGGAATAGTATATTTGACTTCATATATCAAATAAGTATATCATTTGACTATAAAAAAGGAACTTAAAAAATAAAAAGTCCCGTCATCAAAGCAGATCACTAAGAGCGGAAAAATGTGGAGGTGTATCTTCACAACGTATCCAGATGATAACATATCAGTAGGCTTACCACCTATATAAGTTATACTTTATCACTGGCACTCTCAGAGAAGACCCTAGTTCTCTTATTAATATTTTCTTTTGCTAATCGCAAAGCATACAATTTGAGACTTGGAGACGCTCTTGACACTCAATGTTTCAATTGACTGAAGATTCCTCCCATCAAACATATATAATTACCGACCTGCATAGTTTAACAGCTCCTTAAAATGAAAGGTAATTGTGAATTTAAACTCCGTGTTTTCCAGGAGAAAAAAAAATGTTCCAATGATAGAAAATATACCTGATAATGCTAGGCAATGCAATGGGGCATTCATATCGTAAGTTCAACTTCTCAACCAATCAAAAGTCCGGAATGTCCGGAATGTCACAGAACAAATATATTTTTTCACAGACATATTATATTGGTTACACTTCAGAAATCGTTTGATTCATGCATGATCATACCTGTTTTAATTAGAAGTAAAGGCAATGAAAGAGACGAAAAGGGAAGGTTCATATTTTACAAGAATCTTGATACAGTATAAAGAATCTTTTATGGGTGTTCACTTACCCAGAGATGCAAAACCACTATCTGTTCCAGAAAAGGCTGGAAATAAAAAAGGAAACATTGATTGTAAATAGTAAACCGTTGCAGCGAAGTTTAATGGGTAATGTTTATTATTTCGAAATAACATGTGACTCTTACATACTCACATTATGCAGATCATTACTAAGGATGCTAGCTACTTCAATAGGATTAGCAACTTCAACTTTGAAAAGAAGGTATTATCTACAAATTTCTTCATACAACTACTAACACAATTAGTAATATCATTGATATAAAGGAGAAAACGAAAAGGACCGAGAACCGGGCCCTGGGGAAACCCAGCATATACTTTCATGAAAATTGAGGAAAACCCATCAATTACTGCTCTTTGTCTTCTGTCAGAAAGATGATTTCTTATCCATCCCAGAACCTAACCTGAAATACCATAAGTTTTGAGTTTACACATAAGGTCATCATGCCAGACTCTCTCAAAAGCTTTGCTTACATCATAAAATATAAATATCAAGTCATTGTTATTGTCCAAGTTACTTATTATAGTGTGATATATAGAAAGCAGTTGATTGACAGTTGTGTCTTTGGGCATAAAACCTGATTGGTGTTTCGATATAATTTCACAGATAAAAAGATGATTAAATAAATATTTAAATATTACCTTTTCTATTATTTTACTAACGCAAGAGTTAACAGAGATAGGTCTATAGTTTTATGCATCCTTTTCAATCCCCTTTCCTTTGAATATAGCACTTACATTTGCACATTTCCAGATAGAAGGGATAACACCAGTTTCAAGAGTTATATTACACAGAATAGTCAGAGGAACAGAAATAGAAGAGGAAACCCGTTTGACTATTATTAGAGATAGTGTATCTGGTCCTGATGGTTTCTTATCATTAAGAAGAAATAACTGGTCTTTGATATCTTGTTCCGAAATCTCAATATTCTCAAGAATATCAGGAGCATTACATATAACAGGTGGAAGAGGATCAAGGTATGTGGAAGAAGTTGAAATAGAAGTGAAATATTTATTTAGACATTTAGATTTTGCAAAGGGATGGCTGATATAATATCCTTTATAATGCAAGGGCGGCAGAGAAGATGATTTATTATTAGCGAGCGCAGCGAGAGCTTTTTAGATATCATATGGGCGGGTATATGTATAGTTCAATTAAAAACTATATATAGTAACACAAAACGAAACTACAATACATGGAGAGATATTTTTGACTACCCGATGTGGAACGGACAATACATTCCCAACGTTCTGATTGGATATACATAGGTCGGACGCTAAAACAATCGCCGTTTTCAACATAGCTGTATGAATAGATATTATGTTTCATATTGTATTTTATTTATGTATTTTTTGCAAATTTATTCCATGTGGTTTGAAGTGATTCCTTCTTAAAACATAATTTTAAAAAAAATATATCGACGATTATGACGAATCAGGTTCAGCGTGCAAAAAATTTGCGGTTTGAAAACCGTGGGCTTAAAAAATTGCTACATTCTGATTGGTTGAAATAGACCGGAATAGAAAACTTCGCCAGGAAGCCTGAAAACGGTGTGGAGCGATTTCAACCAGTTTTATCTGATCACTGCCCTAATAGACGGATTGTATGTTTGACTCAAAAGGCGATTGCAATATGGATGGCATTCTTTCACATAAAAAAACATTGTCGGCTTCCCAAACGTTTCAAAGGCCTGGTGCAAGTCTGCGATACCGCTTGTGAAGCCTTTTCTTCGGCCTAGCCTGTGCCTGCTGTCCGTTGAGCTGTACAGCTGACTTCGTGAATCGTCATCAAAATGAGGGCATGAATGCTCATGAAACTCTAAGGACATTGTTTAAAGTAAGTCAAATGGTTAACGCTTTGCTTTCTTTGTCAGATCGTGTCTGTGTTGCAGCATGTCTCATAGAATAGTCTATAGAATACTGAATAGTCTTGCCACCTGCACCAAAGCTTGACGATTGATTATGATATCCATGCTTACAGTAGTCATGTGTATGCTGAATACATGACCCCGGTCACTAATTTTGCTAACTGAATAGCCCTGGCCCCGATGTATCCCCTTAAATTTGCCCATCCAACGATAATTTGCTGGTAAAGGAATATACAGTAATGGGTTTTGACAATATTTGGTGATTTGGAGCAAAATATTTAAAGTTTAATCTCATAATATGTATTCAATTTCCCGTTGTTTATCTATGGAGCTATACAGAATTGTCTACACAGCTAATTTTCATGTGACGGAGTCACGCCATACAAAAATAGGATGTTGTAAACAAATTATTTTGTTACACTCAATGGAAAACTGTTTAACAGTGTAAATATTATGAGATGAAAAAGGAAACAATTCTCTACAAGTACACACATCTTCATTAAAATTGTACCATAAACAAAGTCAAGAAAATTCACTGAAAAAAAGTTGGAAATACAGATATATACACTGTAGATCATAATAGCAAAAAAAAAAATGAAAGACTTTTAGCTCGTCACAGTCACGGTATACCTTAAAGCTTAAATCCCTGTATTAAAATGAAGGTATTTTAAAATCATTTTTGCAAATAGATTATTAATGGTACATGGATGAAATGATAAATGCACACTTGCCAACCTTTCTTTGTCATGGGAGAAAATATTTGTGCTCAAAATACCAAAAAATGATTTTAAATTAAGGGTTAGCAATCTCGATAGTCTAAGGAATCTTGAAAAAGGAGACAATTGCAGGGAGAAATTGTAGTTCTGAGTCTGGCATTTTTCAATTACAATTTAAGGGGATACAGCGGTACATAGTTAAACTAGCAACTTCGATTTCTGATACGCCAGTTCCTATTTTCAGAGGAAAGAGGATGAGTATAATTTTAAGGTTACATTTCAAATCCCAAATGTGTCAAGAATTCAGTTGTGCTAGCACATATTTCTATAGTGTAGTGGTCATCACACTTGCCACTTTGTGTTGGGAGACCCAGGTTCAATTCCTGGTGGAAATAATAGCACAACTTGAAATTAATGAAACATAGAAGATATAAATAACAGGTAAACATAAAAAAGATAACTACGAGAAACTATAATAGAACTCTTCAATTTATTTCCCATTATTTGATACACTGTATATAATATTTGCATTGTTCTTGTTTATTTGTTCTGTATTTGGGTTTATTTTTTCTTTCCCGTACTGTGTTCATACAACTTGGCATTTACGAATTGTGATATGATCTTAAACTAGCACATCAATTTTGTTTTCATTTAACTATCGAAGTTGTTGGGGTCCGACATCGAGTGACCGGGCCTTCATGCGTCTATGATCAAATATATATTTCAAGACATAAACAATTTTTTGGATCAACCTCTTTCTTTTTATAAGTTAAAAAGACATCAAACTGATTAAATTTTCAACAATCTTATCCGGCACATAATATGTAAATGATTTGAAGGTATTAAGTTGGGTTTCAAACTACATTCCATAGAGAAAATATTACATACATTGTAGGTGATCAGTCACCAGACTAATTTTTTCTCAATATTTATCTACAAATTCAGATAGTGTATTTGGAATGTTTCTTGATTTTTGACAAAGAGTACGTATGTTGGTTCATTTTCAAAAGTAAAAATTACACGAGGTGATTTCGTTTTGAAAATATAACGCAAAACTTTCAAGGAGATTTTGTCCGTTTTTCAGCCGTGACCCGTAACCCAATTGGTACACCGTATCACAGGTCATGGAATCTGTTTTTATTTCAATTAATGAATGTTCCTATTGCAACAAAATATTCTGCCTTTATAACACCATACCGAACTACAGTTTTACATATCCACTTTGATATTTTTCGGTTATAAGGACCAAAAATCTACATTAAAACTTGCTTAACATTACCCCCTTCAAAATTCGCCAAAATGTCGTCGACGCACAGCGTTTTTACTGGGTTTCTAATATGATGACTTTGATGGCATCGTGTAGTTGTAAACTGTTCCAGAAAATTAAAATATTTGGTGTTAATGCTGCCAAATATCGATTTTGATATGCTGTCAAAGGAAAATGTTCAATTATCATTTTCAAGCATTTTTCCAACCATTTTGTGATCTTGTACCAAATGGGGTAGCGTATCAATTGTGGAAGTGTCACGTTATAATGTATAAAAAAGTACTAATGTTCTTATGTGATCATTTTGCTTTCACAAATTTGGTAAGAATCCCATAATTAGAAGGATTGTCACTTTAAGCTTTGCCAAATTTTCATGATATAAGTAGGTGATAAAATGAACTCTTAGTTCCCCAAGAAATTTCGTGTTAGTCATGATTTGTATGTAATCTTGTTTTTGACCTTGTTGCAGTTAAAATATGAGGAAAGAACATTTTGGGGTATATTTAAACTGCACTTGAATGATTATCATTTCAATTCATTTGACTGCATTCTGATGGTATATGTATGAAAATTAACAACCTGGCCCATCTCAAAGGCCTGAGGGAAGGGCTCCAAAGAGGGCAAATTAAATAAATTTTCAATAAACATTTTCTTCAGATCCAGACATGCTTAAATTAAATATTCTTAATTGATTTTTTGCATTTATTCACCATTACATGAAGTTTGGTTTTCTTGAACATCTATATGGTTCTACTATATTTGAAAGTTTTTATTCTTTCTAATTACATAATTTGCAATTTAAATCTTGTTTTGAGATATCCTTCCAGTTTGTAACTGATCTCTTTAATATTCACCATGACATGAGGTTGTTTTTTCCTGAACATCGATGGATTCTCCTTTATTTGGAAGAGTTATTGACCCTTGCATATTTCACAATCTAAATTTTGTCCCAGTTCCAAACTGATCTATTTCAAACTTTGTACATCCAATGAAAAACAATTGTAAAGTTGTGATACCTTTCACATCAGTTTTCTATATTGTTCCTCACTAAATCTTGTAGTTTGTTCTAAATATTGCATCAATAGATCATCATAAACATTTGACTGCATTCTGATGGTATATGTATGAAAATTAACAACCTGGCCCATCTCAAAGGCCTGAGGGAAGGGCTCCAAAGAGGGCAAATTGAATTAATTTTCAATAATCATTTTCTTCAGATCCAGACATGCTAGAATTAAATATTCTTCATTGATTTAAATATTTCACTATCCTTGTGTCATTCATTAACTCCACAGAGTAGATTGTATAAATTATACACATACACATATATATATATGTTATATTTACATTTGCTCTGCATCCTTCCATTGTAATGCATGTGAAGGCAAATTTTGTACAGATTGTAACAACACTGACATCATTAATCTCTTGTGACTTGATAAGTTGATTTGCTGCTCAAAACTGTTCTAAATAACTAAATAATAGATAACTGTATTTCTATAAAAATGCAAATATAAGTAATGAATGTTTCAGCAAATGTTGTTACAGTCCTATAACATACATTGCTATTGATGACAAAGTTAATAAAGCCTGGTAAGTATTTCCGCCCTTCTTTGTGAAAATTATCAGCGTCATATATGTTGGACAATTATTTTGACGGGAGATCTTTCAAACTTGAGATAGTTTTTCACTATGACATAAGTTGTGTTTTCCTCAAAGTCAGTTTCATTCGACTATATTTGGAAGAGTAACTTCCCCCTTTTGTATCTCACTATCTAAATCTTGTCCCACAGTTTTAACTGATCACTTTCAAACTTTGTGCATTTATTCACCCCCCATTATATGAAGTTAGGTTTTCCTGAACATCTACATGTATATGGTTCACGCCCTTATTCAGAAAATGAATAATATTCCTTTAAGGTCAATTAACACCTTGCAGGATAAAACAATAAACTAATCATCACGAAACAAATAAAAAAATAAAGTTTAAAAATAAACCCGAATTCGGTTTGTTTACGCTAGTATAGTTCCAGAGTGAGATACGCAACCGTTCTAAAACTCTGACAAAGGGACTAGAATTCCAATAGCTTAACCAGACCTTACTATCTTGGAAGCCTGGTTACAATCACCTCTTAATATTTAGCAATTATATGATTTCAGGAAGGTAATTTCAATTCATTTAAAGTATCAAGTCTATTTGGCTAAACCATTATCCCAAAGACACTGACTTGAAAATATAATTGATGCATCCATTGAGTGGTTTCAAAGAAGTCGTTTAAAGTAATTTGCCAAATACCGCCTAATTTCCTATCTCAATAATGATACAAATGATTAAACTGATAAAATGTTAATTAAACTATTTAATAATTCACTTCATTCAATATTTGCAGTTAGAGAACATAGATAATGAAAATAGAAATCAAGTGTATTAGGCTTGTAAAAAGCTACTTACTCCGAAGCTGCCTTGAATCTGTGGAAAGAAAATAATAAAAACATAAGACATAATACAGCGAAAAACGCAAAAACAAATGGAATGAATATATATCTATTATATAATATCTATATCATCTTAACCTGTACCTTCGTAATTAAGCATAGTATTCAGTTTAGAAATGTTGATCTTTTGGCGCTAATACTTTGTGTTATTACTATCATTCAAGCAAAAAATAGCTTTAGGATACACCATACAAGTACACGATTGATTGTACTCTTCCCTCCGCTTGGTGTCACCATGATAGACCGATATTATAAAAACACCGAATCAAGCGACACATGTCTGGTTTCATCTCATCACGCTATGCAGCTCTATATATCAAACCGGCTTTGTGAAGAAAAGACAAAAGTAAGTGGGAGGATAAGCCTAACTTTGATCCGTACACCCTTACAATTCCGATGTGGTCATATTCAATAAATCACCGTGTGTTGTAAATTTTCTCTGGACTAAGAGTTACTACAGTTTTTTTCTATGCTTGTATGGAGGTGACTTGATAAGTTGATTTGCTGCTCAAAACTGTTCTAAATAACTAAATAATAGATAACTGTATTTCTATAAAAATGCAAATATAAGTAATGAATGTTTCAGCAAATGTTGTTACAGTCCTATAGCATACATTGCTATTGATGACAAAGTTAATAAAGCCTGGTAAGTATTTCCGCCCTTCTTTGTGAAAATTATCAGCGTCATATATGTTGGACAATTATTTTGACGGGAGATCTTTCAAACTTGAGATAGTTTTTCACTATGACATAAGTTGTGTTTTCCTCAAAGTCAGTTTCATTCGACTATATTTGGAAGAGTAACTTCCCCCTTTTGTATCTCACTATCTAAATCTTGTCCCACAGTTTTAACTGATCACTTTCAAACTTTGTGCATTTATTCACCCCCCATTATATGAAGTTAGGTTTTCCTGAACATCTACATGTATATGGTTCACGCCCTTATTCAGAAAATGAATAATATTCCTTTAAGGTCAATTAACACCTTGCAGGATAAAACAATAAACTAATCATCATGAAACAAATAAAAAAATAAAGTTTAAAAATAAACTCGAATTCGGTTTGTTTACGCTAGTATAGTTCCAGAGTGAGATACGCAACCGTTCTAAAACTCTGACAAAGGGACTAGAATTCCAATAGCTTAACCAGACCTTACTATCTTGGAAGCCTGGTTACAATCACCTCTTAATATTTAGCAATTATATGATTTCAGGAAGGTAATTTCAATTCATTTAAAGTATCAAGTCTATTTGGCTAAACCATTATCCCAAAGACACTGACTTGAAAATATAATTGATGCATCCATTGAGTGGTTTCAAAGAAGTCGTTTAAAGTAATTTGCCAAATACCGCCTAATTTCCTATCTCAATAATGATACAAATGATTAAACTGATAAAATGTTAATTAAACTATTTAATAATTCACTTCATTCAATATTTGCAGTTAGAGAACATAGATAATGAAAATAGAAATCAAGTGTATTAGGCTTGTAAAAAGCTACTTACTCCGAAGCTGCCTTGAATCTGTGGAAAGAAAATAATAAAAACATAAGACATAATACAGCGAAAAACGCAAAAACAAATGGAATGAATATATAACTGTTATATAATATCTATATCATCTTAACCTGTACCTTCGTAATTAAGCATAGTATTCAGTTTAGAAATGTTGATCTTTTGGCGCTAATACTTTGTGTTATTACTATCATTCAAGCAAAAAATAGCTTTAGGATACACCATACAAGTACACGATTGATTGTACTCTTCCCTCCGTTTGGTGTCACCATGATAGACCGATATTATAAAAACACCGAATCAAGCGACACATGTCTGGTTTCATCTCATCACGCTATGCAGCTCTATATATCAAACCGGCTTTGTGAAGAAAAGACAAAAGTAAGTGGGAGGATAAGCCTAACTTTGATCCGTACACCCTTACAATTCCGATGTGGTCATATTCAATAAATCACCGTGTGTTGTAAATTTTCTCTGGACTAAGAGTTACTACAGTTTTTTTCTATGCTTGTATGGAGGTGACTTGATAAGTTGATTTGCTGCTCAAAACTGTTCTAAATAACTAAATAATAGATAACTGTATTTCTATAAAAATGCAAATATAAGTAATGAATGTTTCAGCAAATGTTGTTACAGTCCTATAACATACATTGCTATTGATGACAAAGTTAATAAAGCCTGGTAAGTATTTCCGCCCTTCTTTGTGAAAATTATCAGCGTCATATATGTTGGACAATTATTTTGACGGGAGATCTTTCAAACCTGAGATAGTTTTTCACTATGACATAAGTTGTGTTTTCCTCAAAGTCAGTTTCATTCGACTATATTTGGAAGAGTAACTTCCCCCTTTTGTATCTCACTATCTAAATCTTGTCCCACAGTTTTAACTGATCACTTTCAAACTTTGTGCATTTATTCACCCCCCATTATATGAAGTTAGGTTTTCCTGAACATCTACATGTATATGGTTCACGCCCTTATTCAGAAAATGAATAATATTCCTTTAAGGTCAATTAACACCTTGCAGGATAAAACAATAAACTAATCATCATGAAACAAATAAAAAAATAAAGTTTAAAAATAAACTCGAATTCGGTTTGTTTACGCTAGTATAGTTCCAGAGTGAGATACGCAACCGTTCTAAAACTCTGACAAAGGGACTAGAATTCCAATAGCTTAACCAGACCTTACTATCTTGGAAGCCTGGTTACAATCACCTCTTAATATTTAGCAATTATATGATTTCAGGAAGGTAATTTCAATTCATTTAAAGTATCAAGTCTATTTGGCTAAACCATTATCCCAAAGACACTGACTTGAAAATATAATTGATGCATCCATTGAGTGGTTTCAAAGAAGTCGTTTAAAGTAATTTGCCAAATACCGCCTAATTTCCTATCTCAATAATGATACAAATGATTAAACTGATAAAATGTTAATTAAACTATTTAATAATTCACTTCATTCAATATTTGCAGTTAGAGAACATAGATAATGAAAATAGAAATCAAGTGTATTAGGCTTGTAAAAAGCTACTTACTCCGAAGCTGCCTTGAATCTGTGGAAAGAAAATAATAAAAACATAAGACATAATACAGCGAAAAACGCAAAAACAAATGGAATGAATATATATCTATTATATAATATCTATATCATCTTAACCTGTACCTTCGTAATTAAGCATAGTATTCAGTTTAGAAATGTTGATCTTTTGGCGCTAATACTTTGTGTTATTACTATCATTCAAGCAAAAAATAGCTTTAGGATACACCATACAAGTACACGATTGATTGTACTCTTCCCTCCGCTTGGTGTCACCATGATAGACCGATATTATAAAAACACCGAATCAAGCGACACATGTCTGGTTTCATCTCATCACGCTATGCAGCTCTATATATCAAACCGGCTTTGTGAAGAAAAGACAAAAGTAAGTGGGAGGATAAGCCTAACTTTGATCCGTACACCCTTACAATTCCGATGTGGTCATATTCAATAAATCACCGTGTGTTGTAAATTTTCTCTGGACTAAGAGTTACTACAGTTTTTTTCTATGCTTGTATGGAGGGCAATTTCACGGGCTATTGGTTCTCCCTAGGGGAGGGGGTAAAATTTTAAAATGGAAATACAAAATATAACACTTGAGGTATACCTTGTCTTTTTTAATTCAGAAATGATTCTTACTTGGTGACGGTGTATCGAGTTGCGAAATCAGGATTTCTGTCCCAACCCCAGGGGCCAGGACTGCACTGGTAAAAAGGGGTACATTGTCATTAACTATTATTTTCTAAATCTTCTTCTCCAGAATCAGATGTACATGTACTACAGTCTATTTATCCGCATGTTTAGATTATTAATTACAGTAACCCTGGCCATCCTTTCTCCCTGGGGGAGGGGATAAAGTTTTATAGTTTAAAGCTATGAGGAACAAACTTTTTTGCGTATAACATCACGTGATCAAAATAGGAAGGTCAGAACGTTATTCTCGCGGGATCTCGCGACGCGCGGCCATTTTCAAACAGATGTGAGGAAACTAATTATTTTATAGAAATGGGTGGCAACAGTTAGTTTACGACCTCCTGTAACTTGATTAAATGTCAGGTTAGTAGAAAAATATCTGTTCTTTCCAATGCTACCTATTTTACATATGATCGAAAATGTTTCATATTATAAAACACAGCTTAAACAGTGACCCGTGAACGGGTCGGTAAAATTTCCACTTTTTAACTAATGAGGAATTCTGACTATCGCACCCGCCTTTCGTCAAAATATCTAGCGGCTCAGAGAGTCAGAACCCTTCGGACTAGTAGGTAGGTAACACACTAATAATATAGCAATGCTTAAATTATATTTAAACGGATTATCCTTAATGGAGAGTGCAGCTATAGGCCTGCATGTACCACATGAACCTGAAAATTCGTTACAGCTAATTTAAACTAGTTTTGGACCTAAACTAGATGTTCAGTCTAATTTTACACTTCTGGGTGGGGCTACATTTGTGTGCATTTAGGAGGTTTCTAAAATAAAAAAGAATATCCATCTTTCTAATGGTATCAAGCGTTTTTTTTCATACCTCAACTAAAAATGTGATTTTTGATGTAAGAAATGTAGGTAGGGTCGATTTTTCGACATCGAAATCTTTCAACACCTTAGCCTTTACAACCATTCAAGCCTGAGGGAGCATTTTTATCGAAAATAGATCTAAACCTCCCAAAAGTGTTAAATTACTTCAAACACCTTAGTTAAGGTCCAAAACTGCCTGAAACAAATTCCCAGGTCCCTGTGATATGTACGGTATGTTAGCCTAATTAGGCAATTTGCACAAAAAATCTGATGAGAATACATTTAAATTTAATCAGGTTTGGAATAGAGCGTATTCTGAAACGAATCTTCTTTTCAACAGCAGTTACTCACTCCTTATTTTCTATCATATTCTTCCTTTATAATAATGATATGAGGATGTAACATTTTTCCCATGACAAATTAAAATTATATCTTCAAATAATTGTTCCCAGTTTAAATACACAAATGAACAAACTGCATACATGTAGTTGTTATGGTCCATATATAAGAGGAACGATTTCACCTATACTCTTCTACATCAGCTGCTTACCTCGATCTCTACTTAAACTACGACCAACATGGACAGCTTACTACTAAGCTATACGATAAACGTGATGATTTCAATTTTCCGATCGTTAACTTTCCATTTCTTGATAGTAACATCCCTGCTTCTCCAACTTATGGTGTTTACATGTCGCAGTTGATTCGGTATTCCAGGGCTTGCTCTAATTATCGGGATTTTCGTGATCAATGTCGACTGCTGACAAACAAACTAACAACACCAGGATTCGAGAGATGCAGGTTGATCAGAACTATGGGCAAGTTTTATGGTCGCCATCTTTGTCTCATTGAGAAATATTCTGCATCTTTAAGTGATATGAAGATGGACGTTTTTGAGTTTGCTCATTAGTGTGTTTACTTGTTGTGATTGACAATGATACTCGGTTCTCATTTTGAGAACTTGATGTTTACTTGGATGTGACAAAGATTTACATGGCGGGTGTCGTCGATGAAGCAGAAGACGCTTACTCTTCGGAACACCTGGTCTTATTCTCTTGTACTTTTGCAAGAGTCTCCATTTTAATCTTTCCTTTGTTCAAATTTTGCCCCTGGTTTAATCGATTTTGAGTTTGGATTATGATTATGTTGACGCTTCTGTATTCTCTTATTTTAATTCAAACAAAGGAAAAAAAACAATGCATTTAATTCATTTGACCCGATATTTCGCTGTCTTTGTAAATAGCCTGCATATTTTTTTCGGGTCGACTGGAAATTGAATAGCCTAACTGTTACATAATCAATTTGCGTAATTGTGGTCAAAATATTTCTAGGTCCAGCATTATTTGTTAATGTCAATAAGTTTTTCTTATTTAACCAATAACATTGAATGAGTTTGGGTTGATTTTTTTAATCATGATCACTCTACGTGATGACTGCATTTTTTTGCATTTATTTAACAAGTTGTGTCTAGCAGGCCCAATCTCTGTAATGTATATGTTGTCCCGATGCATGGATGTTAAAGACCAGCCTTTAACGCAGAACGCAGACCTATAATTACTGTTTCTTTAAAGGGTCATGTGACATCAAATACACGATACATTTATTATATTTATAAATACACGAATTTTCTCATAGCATACCCTTTTACCGCACATTATACTGCCACATTTCAAATGTGTTTTGTAGATTATGAAAATTAATGCACGGCAAGATGTTGGAGCATGTTTAATTAGCAAATAGTAGGCCTAAAGTAATAATCAAAGGAACAGTCGATCAAGTCCCAAAGTAATCTATATGACACCAATTCACTAGAAAATTTACTTTTATATGCATGTTATCAAGAATATTTTGTAACTGCTCCAACACATCACTGTTCATTTCATTGACAACAATTTCTACTATGCAAGTTACTCATTTATTCCTTGAATATAGAGTCTGAATATGTTATGGCTTTGTCTGCATAAGCTGGTGCTGTTCTATTATTAGAACAAGCTTAGTCTGACCCAACTCAGGTCTGTAGTTTTAAGTCTGAAGTGTTCTAACTATATATATCTGATCTGCGATATATTGTGCAAGCAGAGGACTGAGTTACAATAAAAGTTTAAGTCTAAATAATATGCTCCTTAATATACTACTTAACATTTTATAAATACATTTTTATTGTAACATGTCCCTGTGACTGATAAGGGGTAGTTCTAGTTGTTGGAGTCCTGGAGTTAACAAAATAAAGGGAGATAACTTCTATTTTTTAAATTTCAGGTCTCATTGGTGTAAACACTGGGAAGGTTGTGGACTTTGACTTGAGAACAAGAAGCTGAAGTGTGTGCCAGTATCATCTGGGAAGATCCGAGACAGTTTCAAAACATTAATGCAATGTTAATTGGACAGGTTTGTATATTGTTGTATATAGATCATTTTGCGTATCTATAAAACTTACTTGTACCAGTACATTCACTCTTAGTTTACTCGTATTACCATGAGACTGTGTGAAAAACATTTTATTTTAATTCAACTATATACAGTAAAACCAGCTGTCTAAACCCAAAGTCACTTGGACCAAAACTATTAGTCTGTTGTTTAAACAACTGTCGGTTTTTATTAAAGGTAATATAGTTATCAGTTCTTAGAACTTGGCCATATATAAGAAAGGAATTCTTATTACACAGCAGCCAGTTCAGTCAACGTCAAGTAATAGGGTAAGGGTATTTTACAAGTTTGATAAATGGAAATTCATCTATTATTTGCAACTCTATATATAACATTATGACTTTCTACAGGTTTTATGATTGAACCAAGTCTTAAGAAACAAGAGTATTTTGCTGGGATGCAAAAAAATGAAGGATACAGTTGGCTGAACAAGGTAAGTGTTGGCTTCATAAATACCCTCAGTTTAGTACAATATCTCAAAAATGTGTCTGTGTATAATGTATATCTTAAATTTGTTGTACGATTTGTATCTATTTTTATACTGACTGATTCATTTGTTAGTTTCTGATAAAATTTATCTCAATTTAACAAGATAAAACTTCATACTTTGTCAAGAGAAATGTCAAGGTCATTAATTATCTTTAGGTAAGAGTCAAGATCTATATGAAGATTAAAGTTTAGTGTTCTACAAACATATTTTGGGTCAATGTACATTTGCTAAGTACTCGTATAGCTGTCTATTGTCAATTTTGGACATGTATATTTGTGAAAACTTGGCAACTGTATGTTGACAACGTTTTTTTTCTCATGTGAATGAAAATGTCTTACTTTGTACACCATGTCATATAGCTACACTTTCAGGAGAAAGTTTCGCCTGAAAGTGTAGCTAAATCACATGGGTACAATGGGACTGGATTAGGAATAACATCAGTGCTATGAAGTCTACATTTTCTTAAAAACAAAAATGCATCTCAATTAAGGTAAACAATATGCAATTCAGATAAACTTGATCCAGGAATATTCTCCATTATATCCGAAGCAAAGCAAGCTTAAAAGACTCTCATAGAACAATGTTAGTTCAATGATGTCATCAATAGATCAGGAGTTAGGTCAGAAGAGATTTTGCTTTCATACTCAAATGAAAAGCATTTCTGTAATTGTTCATATATTGAGTTTCAGTGCAAATATTACATAATTGTGAGTAAATGAATACACTATATAACTGCATATTGTATTTGAAAATGTTATAAAGTAGGTCTGTGCCATATTTTTCAAGGTTAAGGTTAAACTAAAATTAATCATTTTTATATGAAAGGAAGTCTTCTTGTATTTTTTCCAGATTCTGAAAAATAAATTCCTTACGACTGATAATTCAATTTGTTCTTTGTGAATATTGCATTTTATGTGGAAAGGGAGATAATTAGATTGAATTACCTCCCTTGTATACAAAGAAACGGGTCACAATATGATAATATGCTACAGAGGACACTTAAATGTATATAAATGTGCAAAACGTTTGAAGGAAAAAACATTGATAAGAATTGTTTTGCTTGAATCACCCAGCTTCTCCTTTGAAGGGGTTTTCTTTCAATATTCTGCTTAAGACTCATAAATCAGGGGAAACATTGACATATTTCTGACAAATACAATGTTTACATGATTTGTATGCCCCCGTCATGAAATGGGAGGGAGGAGGGCATATAGTGTATCCATGTCCGTCCCTTCCAATGGTAATGTAACCAGCTTATTTAAATAACTACTGATCCGATTGTCATCAAACTTCACATGTGTAATAATTAAGCATGTAGAACAAATTTCATTTGGGGGAAGAGGGGCATTTATGTCTCGCAGTCATTTCTAGTTATGAGGCTTGGTTGATTTTGTTTTAAGTCCTATTAACATCCCAGTCATTTAAGGAGGTTTTGGAGGTGGAGGAAAGCCTGAGTACCCCAAGTAAAAACCACAGACCTACGGTCAGTACCTGGCAACTGCCTCGCATTGGTTTTGAACTTGCAAGTTCTACGGGTTGGAGGGTTAGTGGTAGAATGTCAGAACAACTTAACCACTCAGCCACCACAAGGACTAGTTAAACCAATTGGTACAAATATATAGCACCACTGTGTCATGATAAACCGGAAAAAGTATTTGACGTGTCAAACTAGCAAAATTATCTCGGAATTAAGTCATTTATCAAACAATACATTTCATTCTTAACGTTTCAGGTTGCGGGGAGGGGGGATGTAGAAAAACAAATACTTTTCCTAGCCATCTGTCTGCCCAATGAAGTTTGTCAGCACTTCTTTCTTTCTTTCATATGTTTCCATCAAACTTGAGTGTGGAATTTGTATACACCCGTCAAAAATGATGGGACGTATTATGGTATGGCGTTCGTCGTAAACATTTTTTGTCCAGAGATTTCCTCCTACAGTTTTCGACCAATACCCTTAAAACTTCGACCATTATGTAGAAATCGTCAGAACTGTTTTGCGTTTTTTTTCAATTCCTCTAAAATTTGGTATGGTACATCGAAAGTCTATAACATTTAACATATATTACAGGTTTTGTTGAGTTATTTCAACTTTTTGCGTAACAGCATTTCACAGTTAAAAATAGGCATTATGTAGACAATGCATTTATGTCGTAGGCTGTTATTTGTCTTGAGATCTTCTTCTACAGTTTTCAATTGATATCTTTCAAATTCGCTAGGCTTTATCATCATGACATGAAGTTGTGTTTTCCTGAAAGACAGTTTAATTTGACAATATTTACTAGAGTTATAGCCCTTTGGAACTTCGTATTTCATTCAATTTGGGGCATTATGTAAAAATTGTCAGAACTTTTTGGTGCTCTCTTCAATTTTCTAAAGTTTGGTATGGTGCTTTGAAAAGCTATAATATCTAACATATGTTACGGGTTTTGTTGAGGTATTTCAACTTTTCGCATAACAGCATTGCAAAGTTGCAATTGCAAAATATAGGCATTTATATGTAGAAAATGTATTTCTTTTGAAAATTGTTGTTTGTCCGGAGATCTTCTCCTACAGCTTTCAATCGATATCTTTCAAACTTCGTGACCTTAATCATCATGACATGAAAATAAATAAGAGAATACCGAAGCGTTAACATAATCATAATCCAAACTCAAAATCGGTTAAACCAGCGGCAAAATATGAAAGATTCACATGGAGACCCTTACAAAAGCACAAGAGAATAAGACCAGGTGTTCCGAAGAGTAAGCGTCTTCTGCTTCATCGACGGCACCCGCCATGTCACATCCAAGTAAACATCAAGCTCTCAAAATGAGAACCAAGTATCATTGTCAATCACAATAAGTAAACACAATAATGAGCATACTCAAAAAACGTAAATCTTCATATCACTTAAAGATACAGAATATTTCTCAATGAGACAAAGATGGCGACCATAAAACTTACCCATAGTTCTGATCAACCGGCATCCCTCGAATCCTTGTGTTGTTAGTTTTTTGTCAGCAGTTGACATCGATCACGAAAATCCCGATATTTAGAGCATGCCTTGGAATACCGAATCAACTGTGACATGTAAACACCATAAGTTAGAGAAGCAGGGATGTTACTATCAAGAAATAGAAAGTTAACGATCGGAAAATTGAAAGCATCACGTTTTATCGTATAGCTTAGTAGCAAGCTGCCCATGTTGGTCGTAGTTTAAGTAGCTAAAAGTGGGGCACAGTTGGTTCCTATGGGAATGCCAATAGTCTGCTGGAAAATCTTTCCTCCGAACTCAACAAAAATGTTGTCGACCAGGGATTCTTCAGTATATTTCCTCATAGCTTTTGTCGTGTTTTTGACAAAGTATGCTCCGGGATAGCTCACTATCATACAGACCCGTACACGTTCGCTGTTCCACTTTAAGCGTACCGTTTGCGTAGCATTTCCGTAGCACTTCCGTACCATTACCGTAGCATTTCCGTACCGTTTACGTAGCATTTCCGTAGCATTACCGTAGCATTTGCATCGCACTACCGTAGCGTCATTTACAAAGCGTTCGCGAAACGTTCGGTTGGAAATTTTACGGAATAAATCTGACGAAACGAATAGTTCATGTTTTTATAAGCTGCATAAACTCAGAATTTTTAAATAATCTGTCTCAAAAATTTACAAAACAAAAAAAAAGGCTTTATCAATATGTATGAATCTGACTAAATTTAACATTAAATAAAATAAAATAAAAATATCAAGGTCATATGCCCCAGCCAGTCGGACAACATCGGGCCTCTCCGGCAAGCTCGGAAGAGAATACCCGAGGTGTTCCGACTGATGCCCATGGCTACCTGTCAGCGTACGTCAGGTCTCTATGACGGAAAAATTTAATACATGTTCCAATATTACCGATATTTGATATTGTTCCCAATTACTTTTAAGGCATATCTGTTTGTTTCACTCTCATACCATTATCTTAATGGCAAAGCAAACATTAAAAAACAATCGTACGCATGTGTACACGCTGGATCTCCACATTCGGTTTCAGCACACGTTTCCCAATGCATTATGGGTATTTCGTTTCGTTTGTATGTGTGATTATGTGGATCCGTTTTTATAAAAATCCGTAAATGTGATCGACCGTTTGCAAGCGTCACCCGTAGCATTTCCGTACCGTTTGTGTAGCATTTCCGTAGCATTTCCGTACCATTTGAGTAGCACTTCCGTACCGTTCGCGTAGCATTTTTGTAGCATTTCCGTACCGTTTGCGTAGAATTTCCGTATCATTTGAGTAGCATTTCCGAAGCACTTCCGTACCGTTTGCGTCTAAGATGGAACAGCGAACGTGTACGGGTCTGTATATTTGTATCGTCGTCTTTCTTGGAACAGATAGCTCTCATAACAAGAGATCGGAGACGTTCCTTCAATTTTGTATGACGTATGGTAGTGTAAAGGGTGGAAAAATCAAATGTTTTGACCGAAAAGACATTTTTTTAGGAGGGGGTCTTCAAGTTTGATCAAAAGATCTTTCGAGTTTTTTCAGAATCCACATCCCATTAATTCCACTTCCACAGTGTCACTATACGACTGAAGCCCTGATTTTATGGTACTAAGAATTGTAGTAAGAAGTTTTGATAATGGCTTGGTCGAGCAATTAGCAGAGCCAGCGATAAAACGTTACTTATAAGGATCTTTGTGTAGTTTGGGCATCCAATAAAGACAAGGTATGTCAGCATCTTGCTCATTAACCGGTACTTGGAAAGATTGTAAAACAAAAGCATGGTTGGACAGTATTTCATCTTTCGAAAAATCGGTCAATGTGTAAGTAGGGTTAGCTTGGTTATCAAGCAGGCCTAGATTTTTTTGCAAGTAATGAATGTAATAGCGTTTGCAAACAATGATCAAGTTGACAAGATGCTTTGTCTGCAGACACAACCACATACTTATCATGTAGATCGTTGAGTGTTGCTCTAACATCGGGGTCAAGAAGTATCGACTTGTGTTTAGTTTTCATTTTGTGACGCAAATTGCTTAATCTTTTCTGAATCGAGAACCTGATAGACTTCACCCACTCTGAAAGTGAATCCAATTCAGCATGTTCACGCTTAGTCAATTATCTGGCGTAATCTTCAACCGAGTCCATAAGAATCTTGAAATTCACATTTGAAATTCACATGCCAATTGATAGAGTCTCTCGATACTTAGGACCTTTCATGAAAAGCTCCCGGAGCTTTATATTTGGGATAAAATTAAGATTACCCGTTACTATATGGCAAGCTGGACCATAGCAATATTGGGATGAAGAACATGATCATGCTGAAGGAGGAGTCATTCTGAGGTCATCTATATTCAATTGTTGCAATGTTTGATTGTAATTGAAAAGCTTTGGTGCAATAGGTATAGAATAACTGTAGGAAATAATCGGTGAACATTTATATCGGAAGTACGGTGGTATGTTAGCTTGAACAGACTTTTGGTACAAGATATTGCTGATGTTAATGGCATCAATCCCCTTATTGGCAAATTCGACTTTTATGAAATGTCGAGTCGATGATGCCTCTTGCCTGTCCGTTCGCACAGGCTTGAAAAGTCGAATTTCTGCCACATCATCAATAATCTCATGGAGTCTCGACGCTAGTTTCCACAGGTCAACCGGAACATGTTTTATTTGAGTCATTTGCAGAGTTCGTAATGTAGCCCGGGGAAGTGAATATAACGTTGACCTAACGTGGTATACACCTAATGGTCCAGTAAAGGTATCCATCAGATCTTCAAACTTCACGTTGTATTCCGTCGGACTATTGTAATGTCGATGGTCTTTTTGTATTTATATAGGGATTGAACGGCGTTTTTTAATTTTCATGCCGGTATGAATGCAAAGCGGTTACATCCATATCGCATGAAGCCCGCTAGGGCTTCATGGTTAATATGGGTGTAACCAATTTGCATTCATACCGGCATGAAAATTAAAACAACGCCGTTCAATTCATATATTTACATTTTTACTACTGAACAATTGCCTAATCTATTTCCTTATTTTTTGAACAAATGGTTAATCAACTGCGTTTGTTATTGCGCCGTCCTTTAAACGAAAAAGGCGGAACAGCCTTAATTTGGGTAAAATTGGCGCCAATAATCTACCGTAGTCATTTGAACGTTTGACGCGGGGGCATTCTCCATGTTATCCGAAGCGGAGCCGTAAGACTTCCATTGAACAAGACTAATATATTACGTCATAAGTAATTCACGTGAATGGATGTATTCATACTGTATTCACGATGTATTCATAGTCTAGTGTTTGTTGTTTTCAGTTGGTATGTTCATATAGAGAAGAAACAATCAGAATGTAAATATAGTTTCATAAATAATTGATGATTAGAATAATTGCTGGAAATTAATTTGGTTAATACATTTAGTTTCAATCATATGAACTTATTTCTGGAAAAACTAAGTACAAATATCGAATGCCTGCAATGATATCTACAAATCATGTCGACATGTCTCTTATCAAAACTTGTGCTTCCTCCAATTGCAAAGTCTGGAACGGAGTAAAGGAATACTGGTCTTTCAATTCTATCACAAGTGAAGGCGACAAATGTATTAGAAGTTTTCAGAAAGATGACTACAAGGAGACAAAGCATTCCAGACAGAACATGCAGGGGCGAATCAGAGGCAAGAACATTTCAACCTGACTTATAAGAACATATATAGACACAGCTCGGTCAAAAATTCAGTAACATATATTGTCAATTGTAGAGGTAAATTGTAGATATCGTAGGGTGTCCCTAATGTAGAAGTTAGTTGTAGGTATCGTAGAGTGTCCCTATTGTAGATGTAAGTTGTAGGTATCCCAGAATGTCCCTATTTTTGAGGTAAGTTGTAGGTATCGTAGGGTGTCCCTCAAGTTGAAGTAATCTGTAGGTATCGTAGGGTGTCCCTAATGTAGAGGTAAGTTGTAGATATCGTAGGGTGTCCCTATTGTAGAGGTAAGTTGTAGTTATCCTAGGATGTCACGAATGTAAATGTTAGTTATAGGTATCGTAGGGTGTCCCTATTGTAGAGGTAAGTTGTAGGTATCCCAGAGTGTCCCAATTGTAGAGGTAAGTTGTAGGTATCGTGGAGTGTCAGTATTGTAGATGTAAGTTGTAGATATCGGAGGGTGTCCCTAATGTAGTAGTTAGTTATAGGTTCCGGAGGGTGTCCCTATTGTTGAAGTAAGTTGTAGTTATCGTAGGGTGTTCCTAATGTAGAGGTTAGTTGTAGGTCTCCCAGAATGTCCTTATTGTAGAGGTAAGTTTTAGGTATCGTAGGTTGTCCCTGATGTAGAGTTAATCTGTAGGTATCGTAGGGTGTCCCTAATGTAGAAGTTAGTTGTAGGTATCGTAGAGTGTCACTATTGTAGATAGAAATTGTAGTTATCGGAGGGTGTCCATATTGTAGAGGTAAGTTGTAGGTATCGTAGGGTGTCCATATAGTAGAGGTTAGTTGTAGGTCTCCCAGAGAGCCCCTATTGTAGAGGTAAGTTGTAGGTATCGCAGAGTGTCCCTGATGTAGAGTCCATCTGTATGTATCGTAGGGTGTCCCTAATGTAGCGGTAAGTTGTAGGTATCGTAGGGTGTCACTAATGTAGATGTTAGTTGTAGGTATCGTAGAATGTCCCTATTGTAGAGGTAAGTTGTAGGTATCATAGGGTGTCCCTCAAGTTGAGGTAATCTGTAGGTATCGTAGGGTGTCCCTAATGTAGAGGTAAGTTAAAGGTATCGGAGGGTGTCCTTGATGTAGCGGTAAGTTGTAAGTATCGTAGGGTGTCCCTATTGTAGATGTTAGTTGTAGGTATCGTAGAGTGTCACTATTGTAGAGGTACATGTAAGTTGTAGGTATCATAGGCTGTCCCTAATGTAGAAGTTAGTTGTAGGTATCGTAGAGTGTCCCTATTGTAGATGCATGTTGTAGGTATCGGAGGGTGTCCCTATTGTAGAGGTAAGTTGTAGGTATCGTAGGGTGTCCCTCAAGTAGTGGTTAGTTGTAGGTATCCCAGAGTGTCCCTATTGTGGAGGTATGGTGTAGGTATCGTAGGGTGTCCCATTTGAAGAGATAAGTTGTAGGTATCGTAGGGTGTCCCACATGTAGGTGTTAGTTGTATGTATCGTAGAGTGTTCCTTTTGTAGATGTAAGTTGTAGGTATTGTAGGGTGTCCCTCATGTAGAGGTTAGTTGTAGGTATCCCAGAGGGTCCCTATTGTAGATGTAAGTTATAGGTATCGTAGGGTGTCCCTAATGTAAAGGTAATCTGTAGGTATCGTAGGGTGTCCGTAATGTAGAGGTAAGTTGTAGGTATCGTTGGGTGTCACTAATGTAGAAGTTAGTTGTAGGTTTCGTAGGGTGTCCCTAATGTAGAAGTTAGTTGTAGGTATCCCAGAGTGTCCCTATTGTAGAGATAAGTTGTAGGTACCGTAGGGTGTCACTAATGTAGAAGTGAGTTGAAGGTATCGCAGGGTGTCCTTCATGTAGACGTAAGTTGTAGGTATCGTAGGTTGTCCCTAATGTAGAGGTAAGTTGAAGGTATCGTAGGGTGTCCTTAATGTAGAGGTAAGTTATAGGTATCGGAGGTTGTCCCTTTTGTTGAGGTAAGTTGTAGGTATCGTAGTGTGTTCCTAATGTAGAGGTAAGTTGTAGGTATCCAAGAATGTCCCTATTTTAGAATTAAGTTGTAGGTATCGTAAGGTGTCCCTTAAGTTGAAGTAATCTGTAAGTATCGTAGGGTGTCCCTAATGTAGATGTAAGTTGAAGGTATCGTAGGGTGTCCTTGATGTAGCGGTAAGTTGTAGGTATCGTAGTGTGTACCTAATGTAGATGTTAGTTGTAGGTATCGTAGAGTGTCACTATTGTAGAGGTACATTTAAGTTGTAGGTATCATAGGGTGTCCCTAATGTAGAAGTTAGTTGTAGGTATCGTAGAGTGTCCCTATTGTAGATGTATGTTGTAGGTATCGGAGGGTGTCCCTATTGTAGAGGTAAGTTGTAGGTATTCGTAGGGTGTCCCTCAAGTAGTGGTTAGTTGTAGGTATCCCATAGTGTCCCTATTGTGGAGGTATTGTGTAGGTATCGTAGGGTGTCCCTCAAGTAGTAGTTAGTTGTAGGTATCCCAGAGTGTCCCTATTGTGGAGGTAAGTTGTAGGTATCGTAGGGTGTCCCTCAAGTAGTAGTTAGTTGTAGGTATCCCAGAGTATCCCTTTTGTAGAGATAAGTTGTAGGTATCGTAGGGTGTCACTCATGTAGAAGTTAGGTGTAGGTATCGTAGAGTGTCCCTTTTGTAGT
Source organism: Mimachlamys varia (assembly GCA_947623455.1). Classification (NCBI taxonomy): domain Eukaryota; kingdom Metazoa; phylum Mollusca; class Bivalvia; order Pectinida; family Pectinidae; genus Mimachlamys; species Mimachlamys varia. Next base: position 28,011,783 of record OX392544.1, read on the forward strand.
TTAAGTTATAGGTATCGTAGGGTGTCCCTCATGTAGAGGTTAGTTGTAGGTATCCCAGAGTGTCCCTATTGTAGATGTAAGTTGTAGGTATCGTAGGGTGTCCCTGATGTAGAGGTAATCTGTAGGTATCGTAGGGTTTCCCTAATGTAGAGGTAGGTTGTAGGTATCGTAGGTTTTCCTTAATGTAGAGGTAAGTTATAGGTATCGGAGGTTGTCCCTTTTTGTTGAGGTAAGTTGTAGGTATCGTAGGGTGTCCCTAATGTAGAGGTAAGTTGAAGGTATCGTAGGGTGTCCTTGATGTAGCGGTAAATTGTAGGTATCGTAGGGTGTCCCTAATGTAGAAGTTAGTTGTAGGTATCGTAGAGTGTCACTATTGTAGATGTATGTTGTCGGTATCGGAGGGTGTCCCTATTGTAAAGGTAAGTTGTAGGTATCGTAGGGTGTCCCTCAAGTAGAGGTTAGTTGTAGGTATCACAGAGTGTCCCTATTGTAGAGGTATGGTGTAGGTATCGTAGGGTGTCCCTATTGTAGAAGTACGTTGTAGGTATCGTAGAGTGTCCCTTTTGTAGATGTAAGTTGTAGGTATTGGAGGGTGTCCATATTGTAGAGGTAAGTTGTAGGTATCGTAGGGTGTTCCTCATGTAGAGGTTAGTTGTAGGTATCCCAGAGTGTCCCTATTGTAGATATAAGTTGTAGGAATCGTAGGGTGTCGGTGATGTAGAGGTAATCTGTAGGTATCATAGGGTGTCCCTAATGTAGAGGTAAGTTGTAGGTATCGTAGGGTGTCACTAATGTAGATGTTAGTTGTAGGTATCGTAAGGTGTCTCTAATGTAGAGGTAAGTTGTCGGTATCGTAGAATGTCCCTATTGTAGATGTAAGTTGTAGGTATCCCAGAGTATCCCTATTGTAGAGGTAAGTTGTAGGTACCGTAGGGTGTCACTAAGGTAGAGTTGAGTTGAAGGTATCGCAGGGTGTCCTTCATGTAGACGTAAGTTGTAGGTATCGTAGGGTGTCCCTAATGTAGAGGTAAGTTGAAGGTATCGTAGAATGTCCTTAATGTAGATGTTAGTTGTAGGTATCGTAGAGTGTCCCTGATGTAGAGTTTATCTGTAGGTATCGTAGGGTGTCCCTAAAGTAGCGGTAAGTTGTAGATATCGTAGGGTGTCCCTAATGTAGAAGTTAGTTGTAGGTATCGTAGGGTATCCATATTGTAGAGGTAAGTTATAGGTATCGGAGGGTGTCCCTATTGTTGAGGTAAGTTGTAGGTATCGTAGTGTGTCCCTATTGTAGATGTAAGTTGTAGGTATCCCAGAATGTCCCTATTTTAGAGGTAAGTTGTAGGTATCGTAGGGTGTCCCTCAAGTTGAGGTAATCTGTAGGTATCGTAGGATGTCCCTAATGTAGAGGTAAGTTGAAGGTATCGTAGGGTGTCCTTGATGTAGACGTAAGTTGTAGGTATCGTAGGGTGTCCCTAATGTAGAAGTTAGTCTTAGGTATCCCAGAGTGTCACTATTGTAGAGGTAAGTTGTAGGTTTCGTAGGGTGTACCTGATTTAGAGGTAATCTGTAGGTATCGTAGGGTGTCCTTGATGTAGACGTAAGTTTTAGGTATCGTTAGGTGTCACTAATGTAGATGTTAGTTGTAGGTATCGTAGGGTGTCCTTAATGTAGAGGTAAGTTGTAGGTATCGTAGGGTGTCCCTAATGTAGAAGTTAGTTGTAGGTATCGTAGAGTGTCCCTATTGTAGATGTTAGTTGTAGGTATCGTAGGATGTCCCTAATGTAGAGGTAAGTTGTAGTTATCCTAGGATGTCAATAATGTAAATGTTAGTTATAGGTATCGTAGGGTGTCCCTATTGTAGAGGTAAGTTGTAGGTATCGTAGGGTGTCACTCATGTAGGTGTTAGTTGTAGGTATCCCAGGGTGTCCCTGATGTAGAGGTAGTCTGTAGGTATCGTAGAGTGTCCCTATTGTAGCGGTAAGTTGTAGGTATCCTAGGGTGTCCCTAATGTAGAGGTAAGTTGTAGTTATCCTAGGATGTCACTAATGTAAATGTTAGTTATAGGTATCGTAGGGTGTCCCTTTTGTAGAGGTAAGTTGTAGGTATCGGAGGTTGTCCCTATTGTTGACGTAAGTTGTAGGTATCGTAGGGTGTCCCTAATGTAGAGGTAAGTTGAAGGTATCGTAGGGTGTCCTTAATGTAGATGTTAGTTGTAGGTATCGTAGAGTGTCCCTGATGTAGAGTTTATCTGTAGGTATCGTAGGGTGTCCCTAAAGTAGCGGTAAGTTGTAGGTATCGTAGGGTGTCCCTAATGTAGAAGTTAGTTGTAGGTATCGTAGGGTATCCATATTGTAGAGGTAAGTTATAGGTATCGGAGGGTGTCCCTATTGTTGAGGTAAGTTGTAGGTATCGTAGTGTGTCCCTATTGTAGATGTAAGTTGTAGGTATCCCAGAATGTCCCTATTTTAGAGGTAAGTTATAGGTATCGTAGGGTGTCCCTCAAGTTGAGGTAATCTGTAGGTATCGTAGGATGTCCCTAATGTAGAGGTAAGTTGAAGGTATCGTAGGGTGTCCTTGATGTAGACGTAAGTTGTAGGTATCGTAGGGTGTCCCTAATGTAGAGGTAAGTTGTAGTTATCCTAGGATGTCACTAATGTAAATGTTAGTTATAGGTATCGTAGGGTGTCCCTATTGTAGAGGTAAGTTGTAGGTATCGGAGGTTGTCCCTATTGTTGACGTAAGTTGTAGGTATCGTAGTGTGTCCTTGATGTAGACGTAAGTTGTAGGTATCGTAGGGTGTCCCTAATGTAGAGGTAAGTTGTAGGTTTCCCAGAGTGTCACTATTGTAGAGGTAAGTTGTAGGTTCCGTAGGGTGTACCTGATTTAGAGGTAATCTGTAGGTATCGTTGGGTGTCACTAATGTAGATGTTAGTTGTAGGTATCGTAGGGTGTCCCTAATGTAGAGGTAAGTTGTAGGTATCGTAGGGTGTCCCTAATGTAGAAGTTAGTTGTAGGTATCGTAGAGTGTCCCTATTGTAGATGTAAGTTGTAGGTATCCCGTAGGGTCCCAATTGTAGAGGTAAGTTGTAGGTATCGTAGGGTGTCCCTAATGTAGACGTAAGTTTTAGGTATCGTTGGATGTCACTAATGTAGATGTTAGTTGTAGGTATCGTAGGGTGTCCCTAATGTAGAGGTAAGTTGTAGGTATCGTCGGGTGTCCCTAATGTAGAAGTTAGTTGTAAGTATCGTAGAGTGTACCTATTGTAGATGTAAGTTGTAGGTACCCCAGAGTGTCCCAATTGTAGAGGTAAGTTGTAGGTATCGTAGGGTGTAGCTAATGTAGAGGTAAGTTGTAGTTATCCTAGGATGTCACTAATGTAAATGTTAGTTATAGGTATCGTAGGGTGTCCCTATTGTAGAGGTAAATTGTAGGTATCGTAGGGTGTCCTTCATGTAGACGTAAGTTGTAGGTATCGTAGGTTGTCCCTAATGTAGAGGTAAGTTGAAGGTATCGTAGGGTGTCCTTAATGTAGAAGTAAGTTATAGGTATCGGAGGTTGTCCCTATTGTTGAGGTAAGTTGTAGGTATCGTAGTGTGTTTCTAATGTAGAGGTTAGTTGTAGGTCTCCCAGAGTGTCCCTATTTAGAGGTAAGTTTTAGGTATCGTAGGTTGTTCCTGATGTAGAGGTAATCTGTAGGTATCGTAGGGTGTCCTTGATGTAGACGTAAGTTGTAGGTATCGTTGGGTGTCACTAATGTAAATGTTAGTTGTAGGTATCCCAGAGTGTCCCAATTGTAGAGGTAAGTTGCAAGTATCGTAGGGTGTCCCTAATGTAGAAGTTAGTTGTAGGTATCGTAGTGTGTTCCTAATGTAGAGGTACGTTGAAGGTATCGTAGGGTGTCCTTGATGTAGACGTAAGTTGTAGTTATCGTAGGGTGTCCCTAATATAGAGGTAAGTTGTAGTTATCCTAGGATGTCACTAATATAAATGTTAGTTATAGGTATCGTAGGGTGTCCCTAATGTAGAGGTAAGTTGTAGGTATCGTTGGGTGTCACTAATGTAGATGTTAGTTGTAGGTATCGTAGGGTGTCTCTAATGTAGAGGTAAGTTGTAGGTATCGTAGTGTGTCCCTAATGTAGAAGTTAATTGTGGGTATCGTAGAGTGTCCCTATTGTAGATGTAAGTTGTAGGTATCCCAGAGTGTCCCTATTGTAGAGGTAAGTTGTAGGTACCGTAGAGTGTCACTAATGTAGAAGTGAGTTGAAGGTATCGCAGGGTGTCCTTCATGTTGACGTAAATTGTAGGTATCGTAGGTTGTCCCTAATGTAGAGGTAAGTTGAATGTATCGTAGGGTGTCCTTAATGTAGAATTAAGTTATAGGTATCGGAGGTTGTCACTATTGTTGACGTAAGTTGTAGGTATCGTAGTGTGTTCCTAATGTAGAGGTACGTTGAAGGTATCGTAGGGTGTCCTTGATGTAGACGTAAGTTGTAGGTATCGTAGGGTGTCCCTAATGTAGAGGTAAGTTGTAGGTTTCCCAGAGTGTCCCTATTGAGAGGTAAGTTTTAGGTATCGTAGGTTGTTCCTGATGTAGAGGTAATCTGTAGGTATCTTAGGATGTCCCTAATGTAGAAGTTAGTTGTAGGTATCGTAGAGTGTCCCTATTGTAGATGTAAGTTGTAGGTATCCCAGAATGTCCCTATTTTAGAGGTAAGTTGTAGGTATCGTAGGGTGTCCTGGATGTAGACGTAAGTTGTAGGTATCGTTTGGTGTCACTAATGTAGATGTTAGTTGTAGGTATCGTGGGGTGTCCTTGATGTAGACGTAAGTTGTAGGTATCGTAGGGTGTCCCTAATGTAGAAGTTAGTTGTAGGTATCGTAGAGTGTCCCTATTGTAGATGTTAGTTGTAGGTATCGTAGGATGTCCCTAATGTAGAGGTAAGTTGTAGTTATCCTAGGATGTCAATAATGTAAATGTTAGTTATAGGTATCGTAGGGTGTCCCTATTGTAGAGGTAAGTTGTAGGTATCGTAGGGTGTCCCTAATGTAGACGTAAGTTTTAGGTATCGTTGGATGTCACTAATGTAGATGTTAGTTGTAGGTATCGTAGGGTGTCCCTAATGTAGAGGTAAGTTGTAGGTATCGTCGGGTGTCCCTAATGTAGAAGTTAGTTGTAAGTATCGTAGAGTGTACCTATTGTAGATGTAAGTTGTAGGTACCCCAGAGTGTCCCAATTGTAGAGGTAAGTTGTAGGTATCGTAGGGTGTAGCTAATGTAGAGGTAAGTTGTAGTTATCCTAGGATGTCACTAATGTAAATGTTAGTTATAGGTATCGTAGGGTGTCCCTATTGTAGAGGTAAATTGTAGGTATCGTAGGGTGTCCTTCATGTAGACGTAAGTTGTAGGTATCGTAGGTTGTCCCTAATGTAGAGGTAAGTTGAAGGTATCGTAGGGTGTCCTTAATGTAGAAGTAAGTTATAGGTATCGGAGGTTGTCCCTATTGTTGAGGTAAGTTGTAGGTATCGTAGTGTGTTTCTAATGTAGAGGTTAGTTGTAGGTCTCCCAGAGTGTCCCTATTTAGAGGTAAGTTTTAGGTATCGTAGGTTGTTCCTGATGTAGAGGTAATCTGTAGGTATCGTAGGGTGTCCTTGATGTAGACGTAAGTTGTAGGTATCGTTGGGTGTCACTAATGTAAATGTTAGTTGTAGGTATCCCAGAGTGTCCCAATTGTAGAGGTAAGTTGCAAGTATCGTAGGGTGTCCCTAATGTAGAAGTTAGTTGTAGGTATCGTAGTGTGTTCCTAATGTAGAGGTACGTTGAAGGTATCGTAGGGTGTCCTTGATGTAGACGTAAGTTGTAGTTATCGTAGGGTGTCCCTAATATAGAGGTAAGTTGTAGTTATCCTAGGATGTCACTAATATAAATGTTAGTTATAGGTATCGTAGGGTGTCCCTAATGTAGAGGTAAGTTGTAGGTATCGTTGGGTGTCACTAATGTAGATGTTAGTTGTAGGTATCGTAGGGTGTCTCTAATGTAGAGGTAAGTTGTAGGTATCGTAGTGTGTCCCTAATGTAGAAGTTAATTGTGGGTATCGTAGAGTGTCCCTATTGTAGATGTAAGTTGTAGGTATCCCAGAGTGTCCCTATTGTAGAGGTAAGTTGTAGGTACCGTAGAGTGTCACTAATGTAGAAGTGAGTTGAAGGTATCGCAGGGTGTCCTTCATGTTGACGTAAATTGTAGGTATCGTAGGTTGTCCCTAATGTAGAGGTAAGTTGAATGTATCGAAGGGTGTCCTTAATGTAGAATTAAGTTATAGGTATCGGAGGTTGTCACTATTGTTGACGTAAGTTGTAGGTATCGTAGTGTGTTCCTAATGTAGAGGTACGTTGAAGGTATCGTAGGGTGTCCTTGATGTAGACGTAAGTTGTAGGTATCGTAGGGTGTCCCTAATGTAGAGGTAAGTTGTAGGTTTCCCAGAGTGTCCCTATTGAGAGGTAAGTTTTAGGTATCGTAGGTTGTTCCTGATGTAGAGGTAATCTGTAGGTATCTTAGGATGTCCCTAATGTAGAAGTTAGTTGTAGGTATCGTAGAGTGTCCCTATTGTAGATGTAAGTTGTAGGTATCCCAGAATGTCCCTATTTTAGAGGTAAGTTGTAGGTATCGTAGGGTGTCCTGGATGTAGACGTAAGTTGTAGGTATCGTTTGGTGTCACTAATGTAGATGTTAGTTGTAGGTATCGTGGGGTGTCCTTGATGTAGACGTAAGTTGTAGGTATCGTAGGGTGTCCCTAATGTAGAAGTTAGTTGTAGGTATCGTAGAGTGTCCCTATTGTAGATGTTAGTTGTAGGTATCGTAGGATGTCCCTAATGTAGAGGTAAGTTGTAGTTATCCTAGGATGTCAATAATGTAAATGTTAGTTATAGGTATCGTAGGGTGTCCCTATTGTAGAGGTAAGTTGTAGGTATCGTAGGGTGTCACTCATGTAGGTGTTAGTTGTAGGTATCCCAGGGTGTCCCTGATGTAGAGGTAGTCTGTAGGTATCGTAGAGTGTCCCTATTGTAGATGTAAGTTGTAGGTATCCTAGGGTGTCCCTAATGTAGAGGTAAGTTGTAGTTATCCTAGGATGTCACTAATGTAAATGTTAGTTATAGGTATCGTAGGGTGTCCCTATTGTAGAGGTAAGTTGTAGGTATCGGAGGTTGTCCCTATTGTTGAGGTAAGTTGTAGGTATCGTAGGGTGTTCCTAATATAGAGGTACGTTGAAGGTATCGTAGGGTGTCCTTCATGTAGACGTAAGTTGTAGGTATCGTAGGGTGTCCCTAATGTAGAGGTAAGTTGAAGGTATCGTAGGGTGTCCTTAATGTAGATGTTAGTTGTAGGTATCGTAGAGTGTCCCTGATGTAGAGTTTATCTGTAGGTATCGTAGGGTGTCCCTAAAGTAGCGGTAAGTTGTAGGTATCGTAGGGTGTCCCTAATGTAGAAGTTAGTTGTAGGTATCGTAGGGTATCCGTATTGTAGAGGTAAGTTATAGGTATCAGAGGGTGTCCCTATTGTTGAGGTAAGTTGTAGGTATCGTAATGTGTTCCTAATGTAGAGGTTAGTTGTATGTTTCCCAGAGTCTCACTATTGTAGAGTTAAGTTTTAGGTATCGTAGGTTGTCCCTGATGTAGAGGTAATCTGTAGTTATCGTAGAGTGTCCATATTGTAGATGTAAGTTGTAGGTATCCCAGAATGTCCCTATTTTAGATGTAAGTTGTAGGTATCGTAGGGTGTCCCTCAAGTTGAAGTAATCTGTAGGTATCGTAGTGTGACCCTAATGTAGAGGAAAGTTGAAGGTATCGTAGGGTGTCCTTGATGTAGCGGTAAGTTGTAGGTATCGTAGGGTGTCCCTAATGTAGAAGTTAGTTGTAGGTATCGTAGAGTTTCCCTATTGTAGATGTATGTTGTAGGTATCGGAGGGTGTCCCTATTGTAGAGGTAAGTTGTAGGTATCGTAGAGTGTCCCTCAAGTAGAGGTTAGTTGTAGGTATCCCAAAGTGTCCCTATTGTAGAAGTATGGTGTAGGTATCGGAGGGTGTCCATATTGCTGAGGTAAGTTGTAGGTATCGTAGGGTGTCCCTCATGTAGAGGTTAGTTGTAGGTATCCCAGAGTGTCCCTATTGTAGAAGTAAGCTGTAGGTATCGTAGGGTGTCCCTGATGTAGAGGTAAGTTGTAGGTATCGTTGGGTGTCACTAATGTAGATGTTAGTTGTAGGTATCGTAGGGTGTCTCTAATGTAGAGGTAATTTGTAGGTATCGTAGGGTGTCCCTAATGTAGAAGTTTGTTTTGGTTATCGTAGAATGTCCCTATTGTAAATGTAAGTTGTAGGTATCCCAGAGTGTCCCTATTGTAGAGGTAAGTTGTAGGTACCGTAGGGTGTCACTAATATAGAGGTGAGTTAAAGGTATCGCAGGGTGTCCTTCATGTAGACGTAAGTTGTAGGTAACGTAGGGTGTCCCTAATGTAGAGGTAAGTTGAAGGTATCGTAGGGTGTGCTTAATGTAGATGTTCGTTGTAGGTATCCCAGACAGTCGCTATTGTAGAAGTAAGTTGTAGGTATCGTAGAGTGTCCCTGATGTAGAGTTAATCTATAGGTATCGTAGGGTGTCCCTGAAGTAGCGGTAAGTTGTAGGTATCGTAGAGTGGCACTAATGTAGAAGTAAGTTGTAGTTATCGTATGGTATCCCTATTGTAGAGGAAAGTTATAGGTATCGGAGGGTGTCCCTATTGTTGAGGTAAGTTGTAGGTATCGTAGTGTGTTCCTAATGTAGAGGTTAGTTGTAGGTTTCCCAGAGTGTCCCTATTAAGAGGTAAGTTTTAGGTATCGTAGGTTGTTCCTAATGTAGAGGTAATCTGCAAGTATCGTAGGGTGTCCCTAATGTAGAAGTTAGTTGTAGGTATCGTAGAGTGTCCCTATTGTAGATGTAAGCTGTAGGTATCCCCGAATGTCCCTATTTTAGAGGTAAGTTGTAAGTATCGTAGGGTGTCCCTCAAGTTGAGGTAATCTGTATGTATCGTAGGGTGTCCCTAATGTAGAGGTAAGTTGTAGGTATCGTAGGGTGTCCTTTATGTAGACGTAAGTTGTAGGTATCGTAGGGTGTCCCTAATGTAGAAGTTAGTCTTAGGTATCCCAGAGTGTCACTATTGTAGAGGTAAGTTGTAGGTTTCGTAGGGTGTACCTGATTTAGAGGTAATCTGTAGGTATCGTAGGGTGTCCTTGATGTAGACGTAAGTTGCAGGTATCGTTAGGTGTCACTAATGTAGATGTTAGTTGTAGGTATCGGAGGCTGTCCCTAATGTTGACGTAAGTTGTAGGTATCGTAGTGTGTTCCTAATGTAGAGGTACGTTGAAGGTATCGTAGGGTGTCCTTGATGTAGACGTAAGTTGTAGGTATCGTAGGGTGTCCCTAATGTAGAAGTTAGTCTTAGGTATCCCAGAGTCTCACTATTGTAGAGGTAAGTTGTAGGTTTCGTAGGGTGTACCTGATTCAGAGGTAATCTCTAGGTATCGCAGGGTGTCCTTGATGTAGACGTAAGTTGTAGGTATCGTTGGGTGTCACTAATGTAGATGTTAGTTGTAGGTATCGTAGGGTGTCCCTAATGTAGAGGTAAGTTGTATGTATCGTAGGGTGTCCCTAATGTATAAGTTAGTTGTAGGTATCGTAGAGTGTCCCTATTGTAGATGTAAGTTGTAGGTATCCCAGAGTGTCCCAATTGTAGAGGTAAATTGTATGTATCGTAGGGTGTCCCTAATGTAGACGTACGTTTTAGGTATCGTTGGATGTCACTAATGTAGATGTTAGTTGTAGGTATCGTAGGGTGTCCCTAATGTAGAGGTAAGTTGTAGGTATCGTCGGGTGTCCCTAATGTAGAAGTTAGTTGTAGGTATCGTAGAGTGTCCCTATTGTAGATGTAAGTTGTAGGTATCCCAGAGTGTCCCAATTGTAGAGGTAAAATGTAGGTATCGTAGGGTATAGCTAATGTAGAGGTAAGTTGTAGTTATCCTAGGATGTCACTAATGTAAATGTTAGTTATAGGTATCGTAGGGTGTCCCTATTGTAGACGTAAATTGTAGGTATCGTAGGATGTCCTTCATGTAGACGTAAGTTGTAGGTATCGTAGGTTGTCCCTAATGTAGAGGTAAGTTGAAGGTATCGTAGGGTGTCCTTAATGTAGAAGTAAGTTATAGGTATCGGAGGTTGTCCCTATTGTTGACGTAAGTTGTAGGTATCGTAGTGTGTTCCTAATGTAGAGGTAAGTTGTAGGTTTCCCAGAGTGTCCCTATTGAGAGATAAGTTTTAGGTATCGTAGGTTGTTCCTGATGTAGAGGTAATCTGTAGGTATCGTAGGGTATCCCTAATGTAGAAGTTAGTTGTAGGTATCGTAGAGTGTCTCTATTGTAGATGTAAGTTGTAGGTATCCCAGAATGTCCCTATTTTAGAGGTAAGTTGTAGGTATCGTAGGGTGTCCCTCAAGCTGAGGTAATCTGTAGGTATCGTAGGATGTCCCTAATGTAGAGGTACGTTGAAGGTATCGTAGTGTGTCCTTGATGTAGACGTAAGTTGTAGGTAACGTAGGGTGTCCCTAATGTAGAAGTTAGTCTTAGGTATCCCAGAGTGTCACTATTGTAGAGGTAAGTTGTAGGTTTCGTAGGGTGTACCTGATTTAGAGGTAATATGTAGGTATCGTAGGGTGTCCTTGATGTAGACGTAAGTTGTAGGTATCGTTGGGTGTCACTAATGTAGATGTTAGTTGTAGGTATCGTAGGGTGTCCCTGATGTAGAGGTAATCTGTAGGTATCGTAGGGTGTCCCTGATGTAGAAGTTAGTTGTAGGTATCCCAGAGTGTCCCATTTGTAGAGGTAAGTTGTAGGTACCGTAGGGTGTCACTAATGTAGAAGTGAGTTGAAGGTATCGCAGGGTGTCCCTAATGTAGACGTAAGTTGTAGGTATCGTAGGTTGTCCCTAATGTAGAGGTAAGTTGAAGGTACCGTAGGGTGTCCTTAATGTAAATGTAAGTTGTAGGTACCGTAGGGTGTCCCTAATGTAGAATTAAGTTTTAGGTATCGTTGGATGTCACTAATGTAGATGTTAGTTGTAGGTATCGTCGGGTGTCCCTAATGTAAAAGTTAGTTGTAGGTATCGTAGAGTGTCCCTATTGTAGATGTAAGTTGTAGGTATCCCAGAGTGTCCCAATTGTAGAGGTAAGTTGTAGGTATCGTAGGGTGTAGCTAGTGTAGAGGTAAGTTGTAGTTATCCTAGGATGTCACTAATGTAAATGTTAGTTATAGGTATCGTAGGGTGTCCCTATTGTAGAGGTAAATTGTACGTATCGTAGGGTGTCCTTCATGTAGACGTAAGTTGTAGGTATCGTAGGTTGTCCCTAATGTAGAGGTAAGTTGAAGGTATCGTAGGGTGTCCTTAATGTAGAAGTAAGTTATAGGTATCGGAGGTTGTCCCTATTGTTGACGTAAGTTGTAGGTATCGTAGTGTGTTCCTAATGTAGAGGTAAGTTGTAGGTTTCCCAGAGTGTCCCTATTGAGAGGTAAGTTTTAGGTATCGTAGGTTGTTCCTGATGTAGAGGTAATCTGTAAGTATTCTAGGGTGTCCCTAATGTAGAAGTTAGTTGTAGGTATCGTAGAGTGTCCCTATTGTAGATGTAAGTTGTAGGTATCGTAGTGTGTCCTTGATGTAGACGTAAGTTGTAGGTAACGTAGGGTGTCCTTAATGTAGAAGTTAGTCTTAGGTATCCCAGAGTGTCACTATTGTAGAGGTAAGTTGTAGGTTTCGTAGAGTGTACCTGATTCAGAGGTAATATGTAGGTATCGCAGGGTGTCCTTGATGTAGACGTAAGTTGTAGGTATCGTTGGGTGTCACTAATGTAGATGTTAGTTGTAGGTATCGTAGGGTGTCCCTAATGTAGAGGTAAGTTGTAGGTATCCCAGAGTGTCCCAATTGTAGAGGTAAATTGTATGTATCGTAGGGTGTCCCTAATGTAGACGTAAGTTTTAGGTATCGTTGGATGTCACTAATGTAGATGTTAGTTGTAAGTATCGTAGGGTGTCCCTAATGTAGAGGTAAGTTGTAGGTATCGTAGGGTGTCCCTAATGTAGAAGTTAGTTGTAGGTATCGTAGAGTGTCCCTATTGTAGATGTAAGTTGTAGGTATCGTAGGGTGTAGCTAATGTAGAGGTAAGTTGTAGTTATCCTAGGATGTCACTAATGTAAATGTTAGTTATAGGTATCGTAGGGTGTCCCTATTGTAGACGTAAATTGTAGGTATCGTAGGTTGTCCCTAATGTAGAGGTAAGTTGAAGGTATCGTAGGGTGTCCTTAATGTAGAAGTAAGTTATAGGTATCGGAGGTTGTCCCTATTGTTGACGTAAGTTGTAGGTATCGTAGTGTGTTCCTAATGTAGAGGTAAGTTGTAGGTTTCCCAGAGTGTCCCTATTGAGAGGTAAGTTTTAGGTATCGTAGGTTGTTCCTGATGTAGAGGTAATCTGTAAGTATTCTAGGGTGTCCCTAATGTAGAAGTTAGTTGTAGGTATCGTAGAGTGTCCCTATTGTAGATGTAAGTTGTAGGTATCGTAGTGTGTCCTTGATGTAGACGTAAGTTGTAGGTAACGTAGGGTGTCCTTAATGTAGAAGTTAGTCTTAGGTATCCCAGAGTGTCACTATTGTAGAGGTAAGTTGTAGGTTTCGTAGAGTGTACCTGATTCAGAGGTAATATGTAGGTATCGCAGGGTGTCCTTGATGTAGACGTAAGTTGTAGGTATCGTTGGGTGTCACTAATGTAGATGTTAGTTGTAGGTATCGTAGGGTGTCCCTAATGTAGAGGTAAGCTGTAGGTATCCCAGAGTGTCCCAATTGTAGAGGTAAATTGTATGTATCGTAGGGTGTCCCTAATGTAGACGTAAGTTTTAGGTATCGTTGGATGTCACTAATGTAGATGTTAGTTGTAAGTATCGTAGGGTGTCCCTAATGTAGAGGTAAGTTGTAGGTATCGTAGGGTGTCCCTAATGTAGAAGTTAGTTGTAGGTATCCCAGAGTGTCCCAATTGTAGAGGTAAGTTGTAGGTATCGTAGGGTGTAGCTAATGTAGAGGTAAGTTGTAGTTATCCTAGGATGTCACTAATGTAAATGTTAGTTATAGGTATCGTAGGGTGTCCCTATTGTAGACGTAAATTGTAGGTATCGTAGGGTGTCCTTCATGTAGACGTAAGTTGTAGGTATCGTAGGTTGTCCCTAATGTAGAGGTAAGTTGAAGGTATCGTAGGGTGTCCTTAATGTAGAGGTAAGTTATAGGTATCGGAGGTTGTCCCTATTGTTGACGTAAGTTGTAGGTATCGTAGTGTGTTCCTAATGTAGAGGTAAGTTGTAGGTTTCCCAGAGTGTCCCTATTGAGAGGTATGTTTTAGGTATCGTAGGTTGTTCCTGATGTAGAGGTAAGTTGTAGGTTTCCCAGAGTGTCCCTATTGAGAGATAAGTTTTAGGTATCGTAGGTTGTTCCTGATGTAGAGGTAATCTGTAGGTATCGTAGGGTGACCCTAATGTAGATGTTAGTTGTAGGTATCGTAGAGTGTCCCTATTGTAGATGTAAGTTGTAGGTATCCCAGAATGTCCCTATTTTAGAGGTAAGTTGTAGGTATCGTAGGGTGTCCCTCAAGCTGAGGTAATCTGTATGTATCGTAGGATGTCCCTAATGTAGAGGTACGTTGAAGGTATCGTAGTGTGTCCTTGATGTAGACGTAAGTTGTAGGTAACGTAGGGTGTCCCTAATGTAGAAGTTAGTCTTAGGTATCCCAGAGTGTCACTATTGTAGAGGTAAGTTGTAGGTACCGTAGGGTGTCACTAATGTAGAAGTGAGTTGAAGGTATCGCAGGGTGTCCTTAATGTAGAGGTAAGTTGTAGGTACCGTAGGGTGTCACTAATGTAGAAGTGAGTTGAAGGTATCGTAGGGTGTCCTTGATGTAGACGTAAGTAATAGGTATCGTAGGGTGTCCCTAATGTAGAAGTTAGTTGTAGGTATCGTAAGGTGTCCATATTGTAGAGGTAAGTTGTAGATATCGTAGGGTGTCCCTAATGTAGAAGTTAGTTGTAGGTATCCTAGGATGTCACTAATGTAAATGTTAGTTATAGGTATCGTAGGGTGTCCCTATTGTAGAGGTAAATTGTAGGTATCGTAGGGTGTCCTTCATGTAGACGTAAGTTGTAGGTATCGTAGGTTGTCCCTAATGTAAAGGTAAGTTGAAGGTATCGTAGGGTGTCCTTAATGTAGAAGTAAGTTATAGGTATCGGAGGTTGTCCCTATTGTTGACGTAAGTTGTAGGTATCGTAGTGTGTTCCTAATGTAAAGGTAAGTTGTAGGTTTCCCAGAGTGACCCTATTGAGAGGTAAGTTTTAGGTATCGTAGGTTGTTCCTGATGTAGAGGTAAGCTGTAAGTATTCTAGGGTGTCCCTAATGTAGAAGTTAGTTGTAGGTATCGTAGAGTGTCCCTATTGTAGATGTAAGTTGTAGGTATCGTAGTGTGTCCTTGATGTAGACGTAAGTTGTAGGTAACGTAGGGTGTCCTTAATGTAGAAGTTAGTCTTAGGTATCCCAGAGTGTCACTATTGTAGAGGTAAGTTGTAGGTTTCGTAGGGTGTACCTGATTCAGAGGTAATCTCTAGGTATCGCAGGGTGTCCTTGATGTAGACGTAAGTTGTAGGTATCGTTGGGTGTCACTAATGTAGATGTTAGTTGTAGGTATCGTAGGGTGTCCCTAATGTAGAGGTAAGTTGTAGGTATCGTAGGGTGTCCCTAATGTAGAAGCTAGTTGTAGGTATCGTAGAGTGTCCCTATTGTAGATGTAAGTTGTAGGTATCCCAGAGTGTCCCAATTGTAGAGGTAAATTGTATGTATCGTAGGGTGTCCCTAATGTAGACGTAAGTTTTAGGTATCGTTGGATGTCACTAATGTAGATGTTAGTTGTAGGTATCGTAGGGTGTCCCTAAAGTAGCGGTAAGTTGTAGATATCGTAGGGTGTCCCTAATGTAGAAGTTAGTTGTAGGTATCGTAGGGTATCCATATTGTAGAGGTAAGTTATAGGTATCGGAGGGTGTCCCTATTGTTGAGGTAAGTTGTAGGTATCGTAGTGTGTCCCTATTGTAGATGTAAGTTGTAGGTATCCCAGAATGTCCCTATTTTAGAGGTAAGTTGTAGGTATCGTAGGGTGTCCCTCAAGTTGAGGTAATCTGTAGGTATCGTAGGATGTCCCTAATGTAGAGGTAAGTTGAAGGTATCGTAGGGTGTCCTTGATGTAGACGTAAGTTGTAGGTATCGTAGGGTGTCCCTAATGTAGAAGTTAGTCTTAGGTATCCCAGAGTGTCACTATTGTAGAGGTAAGTTGTAGGTTTCGTAGGGTGTACCTGATTTAGAGGTAATCTGTAGGTATCGTAGGGTGTCCTTGATGTAGACGTAAGTTTTAGGTATCGTTAGGTGTCACTAATGTAGATGTTAGTTGTATGTATCGTAGGGTGTCCTTAATGTAGAGGTAAGTTGTAGGTATCGTAGGGTGTCCCTAATGTAGAAGTTAGTTGTAGGTATCGTAGAGTGTCCCTATTGTAGATGTTAGTTGTAGGTATCGTAGGATGTCCCTAATGTAGAGGTAAGTTGTAGTTATCCTAGGATGTCAATAATGTAAATGTTAGTTATAGGTATCGTAGGGTGTCCCTATTGTAGAGGTAAGTTGTAGGTATCGTAGGGTGTCACTCATGTAGGTGTTAGTTGTAGGTATCCCAGGGTGTCCCTGATGTAGAGGTAGTCTGTAGGTATCGTAGAGTGTCCCTATTGTAGCGGTAAGTTGTAGGTATCCTAGGGTGTCCCTAATGTAGAGGTAAGTTGTAGTTATCCTAGGATGTCACTAATGTAAATGTTAGTTATAGGTATCGTAGGGTGTCCCTATTGTAGAGGTAAGTTGTAGGTATCGGAGGTTGTCCCTATTGTTGACGTAAGTTGTAGGTATCGTAGGGTGTCCCTAATGTAGAGGTAAGTTGAAGGTATCGTAGGGTGTCCTTAATGTAGATGTTAGTTGTAGGTATCGTAGAGTGTCCCTGATGTAGAGTTTATCTGTAGGTATCGTAGGGTGTCCCTAAAGTAGCGGTAAGTTGTAGGTATCGTAGGGTGTCCCTAATGTAGAAGTTAGTTGTAGGTATCGTAGGGTATCCATATTGTAGAGGTAAGTTATAGGTATCGGAGGGTGTCCCTATTGTTGAGGTAAGTTGTAGGTATCGTAGTGTGTCCCTATTGTAGATGTAAGTTGTAGGTATCCCAGAATGTCCCTATTTTAGAGGTAAGTTATAGGTATCGTAGGGTGTCCCTCAAGTTGAGGTAATCTGTAGGTATCGTAGGATGTCCCTAATGTAGAGGTAAGTTGAAGGTATCGTAGGGTGTCCTTGATGTAGACGTAAGTTGTAGGTATCGTAGGGTGTCCCTAATGTAGAGGTAAGTTGTAGTTATCCTAGGATGTCACTAATGTAAATGTTAGTTATAGGTATCGTAGGGTGTCCCTATTGTAGAGGTAAGTTGTAGGTATCGGAGGTTGTCCCTATTGTTGACGTAAGTTGTAGGTATCGTAGTGTGTCCTTGATGTAGACGTAAGTTGTAGGTATCGTAGGGTGTCCCTAATGTAGAGGTAAGTTGTAGGTTTCCCAGAGTGTCACTATTGTAGAGGTAAGTTGTAGGTTCCGTAGGGTGTACCTGATTTAGAGGTAATCTGTAGGTATCGTTGGGTGTCACTAATGTAGATGTTAGTTGTAGGTATCGTAGGGTGTCCCTAATGTAGAGGTAAGTTGTAGGTATCGTAGGGTGTCCCTAATGTAGAAGTTAGTTGTAGGTATCGTAGAGTGTCCCTATTGTAGATGTAAGTTGTAGGTATCCCATAGGGTCCCAATTGTAGAGGTAAGTTGTAGGTATCGTAGGGTGTCCCTAATGTAGACGTAAGTTTTAGGTATCGTTGGATGTCACTAATGTAGATGTTAGTTGTAGGTATCGTAGGGTGTCCCTAATGTAGAGGTAAGTTGTAGGTATCGTCGGGTGTCCCTAATGTAGAAGTTAGTTGTAGGTATCGTAGAGTGTACCTATTGTAGATGTAAGTTGTAGGTACCCCAGAGTGTCCCAATTGTAGAGGTAAGTTGTAGGTATCGTAGGGTGTAGCTAATGTAGAGGTAAGTTGTAGTTATCCTAGGATGTCACTAATGTAAATGTTAGTTATAGGTATCGTAGGGTGTCCCTATTGTAGAGGTAAATTGTAGGTATCGTAGGGTGTCCTTCATGTAGACGTAAGTTGTAGGTATCGTAGGTTGTCCCTAATGTAGAGGTAAGTTGAAGGTATCGTAGGGTGTCCTTAATGTAGAAGTAAGTTATAGGTATCGGAGGTTGTCCCTATTGTTGACGTAAGTTGTAGGTATCGTAGTGTGTTTCTAATGTAGAGGTAAGTTGTAGGTTTCCCAGAGTGTCCCTATTTAGAGGTAAGTTTTAGGTATCGTAGGTTGTTCCTGATGTAGAGGTAATCTGTAGGTATCGTAGGGTGTCCTTGATGTAGACGTAAGTTGTAGGTATCGTTGGGTGTCACTAATGTAAATGTTAGTTGTAGGTATCCCAGAATGTCCCAATTGTAGAGGTAAGTTGCAAGTATCGTAGGGTGTCCCTAATGTAGAAGTTAGTTGTAGGTATCGTAGTGTGTTCCTAATGTAGAGGTACGTTGAAGGTATCGTAGGGTGTCCTTGATGTAGACGTAAGTTGTAGTTATCGTAGGGTGTCCCTAATATAGAGGTAAGTTGTAGTTATCCTAGGATGTCACTAATATAAATGTTAGTTATAGGTATCGTAGGGTGTCCCTAATGTAGAGGTAAGTTGTAGGTATCGTTGGGTGTCACTAATGTAGATGTTAGTTGTAGGTATCGTAGGGTGTCTCTAATGTAGAGGTAAGTTGTAGGTATCGTAGTGTGTCCCTAATGTAGAAGTTAATTGTGGGTATCGTAGAGTGTCCCTATTGTAGATGTAAGTTGTAGGTATCCCAGAGTGTCCCTATTGTAGAGGTAAGTTGTAGGTACCGTAGAGTGTCACTAATGTAGAAGTGAGTTGAAGGTATCGCAGGGTGTCCTTCATGTTGACGTAAATTGTAGGTATCGTAGGTTGTCCCTAATGTAGAGGTAAGTTGAATGTATCGTAGGGTGTCCTTAATGTAGAATTAAGTTATAGGTATCGGAGGTTGTCCCTATTGTTGACGTAAGTTGTAGGTATCGTAGTGTGTTCCTAATGTAGAGGTACGTTGAAGGTATCGTAGGGTGTCCTTGATGTAGACGTAAGTTGTAGGTATCGTAGGGTGTCCCTAATGTAGATGTAAGTTGTAGGTTTCCCAGAGTGTCCCTATTGAGAGGTAAGTTTTAGGTATCGTAGGTTGTTCCTGATGTAGAGGTAATCTGTAGGTATCTTAGGATGTCCCTAATGTAGAAGTTAGTTGTAGGTATCGTAGAGTGTCCCTATTGTAGATGTAAGTTGTAGGTATCCCAGAATGTCCCTATTTTAGAGGTAAGTTGTAGGTATCGTAGGGTGTCCTGGATGTAGACGTAAGTTGTAGGTATCGTTTGGTGTCACTAATGTAGATGTTAGTTGTAGGTATCGTGGGGTGTCCTTGATGTAGAGGTAAGTTGTAGGTATCGTAGGGTGTCCCTAATGTAGAAGTTAGTTGTAGGTATCGTAGAGTGTCCCTATTGTAGATGTTAGTTGTAGGTATCGTAGGATGTCCCTAATGTAGAGGTAAGTTGTAGTTATCCTAGGATGTCAATAATGTAAATGTTAGTTATAGGTATCGTAGGGTGTCCCTATTGTAGAGGTAAGTTGTAGGTATCGTAGGGTGTCACTCATGTAGGTGTTAGTTGTAGGTATCCCAGGGTGTCCCTGATGTAGAGGTAGTCTGTAGGTATCGTAGAGTGTCCCTATTGTAGCGGTAAGTTGTAGGTATCCTAGGGTGTCCCTAATGTAGAGGTAAGTTGTAGTTATCCTAGGATGTCACTAATGTAAATGTAAGTTATAGGTATCGTAGGGTGTCCCTATTGTAGAGGTAAGTTGTAGGTATCGGAGGTTGTCCCTATTGTTGACGTAAGTTGTAGGTATCGTAGGGTGTCCCTAATGTAGAGGTAAGTTGAAGGTATCGTAGGGTGTCCTTAATGTAGATGTTAGTTGTAGGTATCGTAGAGTGTCCCTGATGTAGAGTTTATCTGTAGGTATCGTAGGGTGTCCCTAAAGTAGCGGTAAGTTGTAGGTATCGTAGGGTGTCCCTAATGTAGAAGTTAGTTGTAGGTATCGTAGGGTATCCATATTGTAGAGGTAAGTTGTAGGTATCGGAGGGTGTCCCTATTGTTGAGGTAAGTTGTAGGTATCGTAGTGTGTCCCTATTGTAGATGTAAGTTGTAGGTATCCCAGAATGTCCCTATTTTAGAGGTAAGTTATAGGTATCGTAGGGTGTCCCTCAAGTTGAGGTAATCTGTAGGTATCGTAGGATGTCCCTAATGTAGAGGTAAGTTGAAGGTATCGTAGGGTGTCCTTTATGTAGACGTAAGTTGTAGGTATCGTAGGGTGTCCCTAATGTAGAGGTAAGTTGTAGTTATCCTAGGATGTCACTAATGTAAATGTTAGTTATAGGTATCGTAGGGTGTCCCTATTGTAGAGGTAAGTTGTAGGTATCGGAGGTTGTCCCTATTGTTGACGTAAGTTGTAGGTATCGTAGTGTGTCCTTGATGTAGACGTAAGTTGTAGGTATCGTAGGGTGTCCCTAATGTAGAGGTAAGTTGTAGGTTTCCCAGAGTGTCACTATTGTAGAGGTAAGTTGTAGGTTCCGTAGGGTGTACCTGATTTAGAGGTAATCTGTAGGTATCGTTGGGTGTCACTAATGTAGATGTTAGTTGTAGGTATCGTAGGGTGTCCCTAATGTAGAGGTAAGTTGTAGGTATCGTAGGGTGTCCCTAATGTAGAAGTTAGTTGTAGGTATCGTAGAGTGTCCCTATTGTAGATGTAAGTTGTAGGTATCCCATAGGGTCCCAATTGTAGAGGTAAGTTGTAGGTATCGTAGGGTGTCCCTAATGTAGACGTAAGTTTTAGGTATCGTTGGATGTCACTAATGTAGATGTTAGTTGTAGGTATCGTAGGGTGTCCCTAATGTAGAGGTAAGTTGTAGGTATCGTCGGGTGTCCCTAATGTAGAAGTTAGTTGTAGGTATCGTAGAGTGTACCTATTGTAGATGTAAGTTGTAGGTACCCCAGAGTGTCCCAATTGTAGAGGTAAGTTGTAGGTATCGTAGGGTGTAGCTAATGTAGAGGTAAGTTGTAGTTATCCTAGGATGTCACTAATGTAAATGTTAGTTATAGGTATCGTAGGGTGTCCCTATTGTAGAGGTAAATTGTAGGTATCGTAGGGTGTCCTTCATGTAGACGTAAGTTGTAGGTATCGTAGGTTGTCCCTAATGTAGAGGTAAGTTGAAGGTATCGTAGGGTGTCCTTAATGTAGAAGTAAGTTATAGGTATCGGAGGTTGTCCCTATTGTTGACGTAAGTTGTAGGTATCGTAGTGTGTTTCTAATGTAGAGGTAAGTTGTAGGTTTCCCAGAGTGTCCCTATTTAGAGGTAAGTTTTAGGTATCGTAGGTTTTTCCTGATGTAGAGGTAATCTGTAGGTATCGTAGGGTGTCCTTGATGTAGACGTAAGTTGTAGGTATCGTTGGGTGTCACTAATGTAAATGTTAGTTGTAGGTATCCCAGAGTGTCCCAATTGTAGAGGTAAGTTGCAAGTATCGTAGGGTGTCCCTAATGTAGAAGTTAGTTGTAGGTATCGTAGTGTGTTCCTTATGTAGAGGTACGTTGAAGGTATCGTAGGGTGTCCTTGATGTAGACGTAAGTTGTAGTTATCGTAGGGTGTCCCTAATATAGAGGTAAGTTGTAGTTATCCTAGGATGTCACTAATATAAATGTTAGTTATAGGTATCGTAGGGTGTCCCTAATGTAGAGGTAAGTTGTAGGTATCGTTGGGTGTCACTAATGTAGATGTTAGTTGTAGGTATCGTAGGGTGTCTCTAATGTAGAGGTAAGTTGTAGGTATCGTAGTGTGTCCCTAATGTAGAAGTTAATTGTGGGTATCGTAGAGTGTCCCTATTGTAGATGTAAGTTGTAGGTATCCCAGAGTGTCCCTATTGTAGAGGTAAGTTGTAGGTACCGTAGAGTGTCACTAATGTAGAAGTGAGTTGAAGGTATCGCAGGGTGTCCTTCATGTTGACGTAAATTGTAGGTATCGTAGGTTGTCCCTAATGTAGAGGTAAGTTGAATGTATCGTAGGGTGTCCTTAATGTAGAATTAAGTTATAGGTATCGGAGGTTGTCCCTATTGTTGACGTAAGTTGTAGGTATCGTAGTGTGTTCCTAATGTAGAGGTACGTTGAAGGTATCGTAGGGTGTCCTTGATGTAGACGTAAGTTGTAGGTATCGTAGGGTGTCCCTAATGTAGAGGTAAGTTGTAGGTTTCCCAGAGTGTCCCTATTGAGAGGTAAGTTTTAGGTATCGTAGGTTGTTCCTGATGTAGAGGTAATCTGTAAGTATCTTAGGATGTCCCTAATGTAGTCGTTAGTTGTAGGTATCGTAGTGTGTCCTTGATGTAGACGTAAGTTGTAGGTATCGTAGGGTGTCCCTAATGTAGAGGTAAGTTGTAGGTTTCCCAGAGTGTCACTATTGTAGAGGTAAGTTGTAGGTTCCGTAGGGTGTACCTGATTTAGAGGTAATCTGTAGGTATCGTTGGGTGTCACTAATGTAGATGTTAGTTGTAGGTATCGTAGGGTGTCCCTAATGTAGAGGTAAGTTGTAGGTATCGTAGGGTGTCCCTAATGTAGAAGTTAGTTGTAGGTATCGTAGAGTGTCCCTATTGTAGATGTAAGTTGTAGGTATCCCATAGGGTCCCAATTGTAGAGGTAAGTTGTAGGTATCGTAGGGTGTCCCTAATGTAGACGTAAGTTTTAGGTATCGTTGGATGTCACTAATGTAGATGTTAGTTGTAGGTATCGTAGGGTGTCCCTAATGTAGAGGTAAGTTGTAGGTATCGTCGGGTGTCCCTAATGTAGAAGTTAGTTGTAGGTATCGTAGAGTGTACCTATTGTAGATGTAAGTTGTAGGTACCCCAGAGTGTCCCAATTGTAGAGGTAAGTTGTAGGTATCGTAGGGTGTAGCTAATGTAGAGGTAAGTTGTAGTTATCCTAGGATGTCACTAATGTAAATGTTAGTTATAGGTATCGTAGGGTGTCCCTATTGTAGAGGTAAATTGTAGGTATCGTAGGGTGTCCTTCATGTAGACGTAAGTTGTAGGTATCGTAGGTTGTCCCTAATGTAGAGGTAAGTTGAAGGTATCGTAGGGTGTCCTTAATGTAGAAGTAAGTTATAGGTATCGGAGGTTGTCCCTATTGTTGACGTAAGTTGTAGGTATCGTAGTGTGTTTCTAATGTAGAGGTAAGTTGTAGGTTTCCCAGAGTGTCCCTATTTAGAGGTAAGTTTTAGGTATCGTAGGTTTTTCCTGATGTAGAGGTAATCTGTAGGTATCGTAGGGTGTCCTTGATGTAGACGTAAGTTGTAGGTATCGTTGGGTGTCACTAATGTAAATGTTAGTTGTAGGTATCCCAGAGTGTCCCAATTGTAGAGGTAAGTTGCAAGTATCGTAGGGTGTCCCTAATGTAGAAGTTAGTTGTAGGTATCGTAGTGTGTTCCTAATGTAGAGGTACGTTGAAGGTATCGTAGGGTGTCCTTGATGTAGACGTAAGTTGTAGTTATCGTAGGGTGTCCCTAATATAGAGGTAAGTTGTAGTTATCCTAGGATGTCACTAATATAAATGTTAGTTATAGGTATCGTAGGGTGTCCCTAATGTAGAGGTAAGTTGTAGGTATCGTTGGGTGTCACTAATGTAGATGTTAGTTGTAGGTATCGTAGGGTGTCTCTAATGTAGAGGTAAGTTGTAGGTATCGTAGTGTGTCCCTAATGTAGAAGTTAATTGTGGGTATCGTAGAGTGTCCCTATTGTAGATGTAAGTTGTAGGTATCCCAGAGTGTCCCTATTGTAGAGGTAAGTTGTAGGTACCGTAGAGTGTCACTAATGTAGAAGTGAGTTGAAGGTATCGCAGGGTGTCCTTCATGTTGACGTAAATTGTAGGTATCGTAGGTTGTCCCTAATGTAGAGGTAAGTTGAATGTATCGTAGGGTGTCCTTAATGTAGAATTAAGTTATAGGTATCGGAGGTTGTCCCTATTGTTGACGTAAGTTGTAGGTATCGTAGTGTGTTCCTAATGTAGAGGTACGTTGAAGGTATCGTAGGGTGTCCTTGATGTAGACGTAAGTTGTAGGTATCGTAGGGTGTCCCTAATGTAGAGGTAAGTTGTAGGTTTCCCAGAGTGTCCCTATTGAGAGGTAAGTTTTAGGTATCGTAGGTTGTTCCTGATGTAGAGGTAATCTGTAAGTATCTTAGGATGTCCCTAATGTAGTCGTTAGTTGTAGGTATCGTAGAGTGTCCCTATTGTAGAGGTAAGTTGTAGGTATCGTAGGGTGTCACTCATGTAGGTGTTAGTTGTAGGTATCCCAGGGTGTCCCTGATGTAGAGGTAGTCTGTAGGTATCGTAGAGTGTCCCTATTGTAGCGGTAAGTTGTAGGTATCCTAGGGTGTCCCTAATGTAGAGGTAAGTTGTAGTTATCCTAGGATGTCACTAATGTAAATGTTAGTTATAGGTATCGTAGGGTGTCCCTATTGTAGAGGTAAGTTGTAGGTATCGGAGGTTGTCCCTATTGTTGACGTAAGTTGTAGGTATCGTAGGGTGTCCCTAATGTAGAGGTAAGTTGAAGGTATCGTAGGGTGTCCTTAATGTAGATGTTAGTTGTAGGTATCGTAGAGTGTCCCTGATGTAGAGTTTATCTGTAGGTATCGTAGGGTGTCCCTAAAGTAGCGGTAAGTTGTAGGTATCGTAGGGTGTCCCTAATGTAGAACTTAGTTGTAGGTATCGTAGGGTATCCATATTGTAGAGGTAAGTTATAGGTATCGGAGGGTGTCCCTATTGTAGATGTAAGATGTAGGTATCCCAGAATGTCCCTATTTTAGAGGTAAGTTATAGGTATCGTAGGGTGTCCCTCAAGTTGAGGTAATCTGTAGGTATCGTAGGATGTCCCTAATGTAGAGGTAAGTTGAAGGTATCGTAGGGTGTCCTTGATGTAGACGTAAGTTGTAGGTATCGTAGGGTGTCCCTAATGTAGAGGTAAGTTGTAGTTATCCTAGGATGTCACTAATGTAAATGTTAGTTATAGGTATCGTAGGGTGTCCCTATTGTAGAGGTAAGTTGTAGGTATCGGAGGTTGTCCCTATTGTTGACGTAAGTTGTAGGTATCGTAGTGTGTCCTTGATGTAGACGTAAGTTGTAGGTATCGTAGGGTGTCCCTAATGTAGAGGTAAGTTGTAGGTTTCCCAGAGTGTCACTATTGTAGAGGTAAGTTGTAGGTTCCGTAGGGTGTACCTGATTTAGAGGTAATCTGTAGGTATCGTTGGGTGTCACTAATGTAGATGTTAGTTGTAGGTATCGTAGGGTGTCCCTAATGTAGAGGTAAGTTGTAGGTATCGTAGGGTGTCCCTAATGTAGAAGTTAGTTGTAGGTATCGTAGAGTGTCCCTATTGTAGATGTAAGTTGTAGGTATCCCATAGGGTCCCAATTGTAGAGGTAAGTTGTAGGTATCGTAGGGTGTCCCTAATGTAGACGTAAGTTTTAGGTATCGTTGGATGTCACTAATGTAGATGTTAGTTGTAGGTATCGTAGGGTGTCCCTAATGTAGAGGTAAGTTGTAGGTATCGTCGGGTGTCCCTAATGTAGAAGTTAGTTGTAGGTATCGTAGAGTGTACCTATTGTAGATGTAAGTTGTAGGTACCCCAGAGTGTCCCAATTGTAGAGGTAAGTTGTAGGTATCGTAGGGTGTAGCTAATGTAGAGGTAAGTTGTAGTTATCCTAGGATGTCACTAATGTAAATGTTAGTTATAGGTATCGTAGGGTGTCCCTATTGTAGAGGTAAATTGTAGGTATCGTAGGGTGTCCTTCATGTAGACGTAAGTTGTAGGTATCGTAGGTTGTCCCTAATGTAGAGGTAAGTTGAAGGTATCGTAGGGTGTCCTTAATGTAGAAGTAAGTTATAGGTATCGGAGGTTGTCCCTATTGTTGAGGTAAGTTGTAGGTATCGTAGTGTGTTTCTAATGTAGAGGTAAGTTGTAGGTTTCCCAGAGTGTCCCTATTTAGAGGTAAGTTTTAGGTATCGTAGGTTGTTCCTGATGTAGAGGTAATCTGTAGGTATCGTAGGGTGTCCTTGATGTAGACGTAAGTTGTAGGTATCGTTGGGTGTCACTAATGTAAATGTTAGTTGTAGGTATCCCAGAGTGTCCCAATTGTAGAGGTAAGTTGCAAGTATCGTAGGGTGTCCCTAATGTAGAAGTTAGTTGTAGGTATCGTAGTGTGTTCCTAATGTAGAGGTACGTTGAAGGTATCGTAGGGTGTCCTTGATGTAGACGTAAGTTGTAGTTATCGTAGGGTGTCCCTAATATAGAGGTAAGTTGTAGTTATCCTAGGATGTCACTAATATAAATGTTAGTTATAGGTATCGTAGGGTGTCCCTAATGTAGAGGTAAGTTGTAGGTATCGTTGGGTGTCACTAATGTAGATGTTAGTTGTAGGTATCGTAGGGTGTCTCTAATGTAGAGGTAAGTTGTAGGTATCGTAGTGTGTCCCTAATGTAGAAGTTAATTGTGGGTATCGTAGAGTGTCCCTATTGTAGATGTAAGTTGTAGGTATCCCAGAGTGTCCCTATTGTAGAGGTAAGTTGTAGGTACCGTAGAGTGTCACTAATGTAGAAGTGAGTTGAAGGTATCGCAGGGTGTCCTTCATGTTGACGTAAATTGTAGGTATCGTAGGTTGTCCCTAATGTAGAGGTAAGTTGAATGTATCGTAGGGTGTCCTTAATGTAGAATTAAGTTATAGGTATCGGAGGTTGTCCCTATTGTTGACGTAAGTTGTAGGTATCGTAGTGTGTTCCTAATGTAGAGGTACGTTGAAGGTATCGTAGGGTGTCCTTGATGTAGACGTAAGTTGTAGGTATCGTAGGGTGTCCCTAATGTAGAGGTAAGTTGTAGGTTTCCCAGAGTGTCCCTATTGAGAGGTAAGTTTTAGGTATCGTAGGTTGTTCCTGATGTAGAGGTAATCTGTAGGTATCGTAGAGTGTCCCTATTGTAGATGTAAGTTGTAGGTATCCCAGAATGTCCCTATTTTAGAGGTAAGTTGTAGGTATCGTAGGGTGTCCTGGATGTAGACGTAAGTTGTAGGTATCGTTTGGTGTCACTAATGTAGATGTTAGTTGTAGGTATCGTGGGGTGTCCTTGATGTAGAGGTAAGTTGTAGGTATCGTAGGGTGTCCCTAATGTAGAAGTTAGTTGTAGGTATCGTAGAGTGTCCCTATTGTAGATGTTAGTTGTAGGTATCGTAGGATGTCCCTAATGTAGAGGTAAGTTGTAGTTATCCTAGGATGTCAATAATGTAAATGTTAGTTATAGGTATCGTAGGGTGTCCCTATTGTAGAGGTAAGTTGTAGGTATCGTAGGGTGTCACTCATGTAGGTGTTAGTTGTAGGTATCCCAGGGTGTCCCTGATGTAGAGGTAGTCTGTAGGTATCGTAGAGTGTCCCTATTGTAGATGTAAGTTGTAGGTATCCTAGGGTGTCCCTAATGTAGAGGTAAGTTGTAGTTATCCTAGGATGTCACTAATGTAAATGTTAGTTATAGGTATCGTAGGGTGTCCCTATTGTAGAGGTAAGTTGTAGGTATCGGAGGTTGTCCCTATTGTTGAGGTAAGTTGTAGGTATCGTAGTGTGTTCCTAATGTAGAGGTACGTTGAAGGTATCGTAGGGTGTCCTTCATGTAGACGTAAGTTGTAGGTATCGTAGGGTGTCCCTAATGTAGAGGTAAGTTGAAGGTATCGTAGGGTGTCCTTAATGTAGATGTTAGTTGTAGGTATCGTAGAGTGTCCCTGATGTAGAGTTTATCTGTAGGTATCGTAGGGTGTCCCTAAAGTAGCGGTAAGTTGTAGGTATCGTAGGGTGTCCCTAATGTAGAAGTTAGTTGTAGGTATCGTAGGGTATCCATATTGTAGAGGTAAGTTATAGGTATCGGAGGGTGTCCCTATTGTTGAGGTAAGTTGTTGGTATCGTAATGTGTTCCTAATGTAGAGGTTAGTTGTATGTTTCCCAGAGTCTCACTATTGTAGAGTTAAGTTTTAGGTATCGTAGGTTGTCCCTGATGTAGAGGTAATCTGTAGTTATCGTAGAGTGTCCATATTGTAGATGTAAGTTGTAGGTATCCCAGAATGTCCCTATTTTAGATGTAAGTTGTAGGTATCGTAGGGTGTCCCTCAAGTTGAAGTAATCTGTAGGTATCGTAGTGTGACCCTAATGTAGAGGAAAGTTGAAGGTATCGTAGGGTGTCCTTGATGTAGCGGTAAGTTGTAGGTATCGTAGGGTGTCCCTAATGTAGAAGTTAGTTGTAGGTATCGTAGAGTTTCCCTATTGTAGATGTATGTTGTAGGTATCGGAGGGTGTCCCTATTGTAGAGGTAAGTTGTAGGTATCGTAGAGTGTCCCTCAAGTAGAGGTTAGTTGTAGGTATCCCAAAGTGTCCCTATTGTAGAAGTATGGTGTAGGTATCGGAGGGTGTCCATATTGCTGAGGTAAGTTGTAGGTATCGTAGGGTGTCCCTCATGTAGAGGTTAGTTGTAGGTATCCCAGAGTGTCCCTATTGTAGAAGTAAGTTGTAGGTATCGTAGGGTGTCCCTGATGTAGAGGTAAGTTGTAGGTATCGTTGGGTGTCACTAATGTAGATGTTAGTTGTAGGTATCGTAGGGTGTCTCTAATGTAGAGGTAATTTGTAGGTATCGTAGGGTGTCCCTAATGTAGAAGTTAGTTTTGGTTATCGTAGAATGTCCCTATTGTAAATGTAAGTTGTAGGTATCCCAGAGTGTCCCTATTGTAGAGGTAAGTTGTAGGTACCGTAGGGTGTCACTAATATAGAGGTGAGTTGAAGGTATCGCAGGGTGTCCTTCATGTAGACGTAAGTTGTAGGTAACGTAGGGTGTCCCTAATGTAGAGGTAAGTTGAAGGTATCGTAGGGTGTGCTTAATGTAGATGTTCGTTGTAGGTATCCCAGACAGTCGCTATTGTAGAAGTAAGTTGTAGGTATCGTAGAGTGTCCCTGATGTAGAGTTAATCTATAGGTATCGTAGGGTGTCCCTGAAGTAGCGGTAAGTTGTAGGTATCGTAGAGTGGCACTAATGTAGAAGTAAGTTGTAGTTATCGTATGGTATCCCTATTGTAGAGGAAAGTTATAGGTATCGGAGGGTGTCCCTATTGTTGAGGTAAGTTGTAGGTATCGTAGTGTGTTCCTAATGTAGAGGTTAGTTGTAGGTTTCCCAGAGTGTCCCTATTAAGAGGTAAGTTTTAGGTATCGTAGGTTGTTCCTAATGTAGAGGTAATCTGCAAGTATCGTAGGGTGTCCCTAATGTAGAAGTTAGTTGTAGGTATCGTAGAGTGTCCCTATTGTAGATGTAAGCTGTAGGTATCCCAGAATGTCCCTATTTTAGAGGTAAGTTGTAAGTATTGTAGGGTGTCCCTCAAGTTGAGGTAATCTGTATGTATCGTAGGGTGTCCCTAATGTAGAGGTAAGTTGTAGGTATCGTAGGGTGTCCTTTATGTAGACGTAAGTTGTAGGTATCGTAGGGTGTCCCTAATGTAGAAGTTAGTCTTAGGTATCCCAGAGTGTCACTATTGTAGAGGTAAGTTGTAGGTTTCGTAGGGTGTACCTGATTTAGAGGTAATCTGTAGGTATCGTAGGGTGTCCTTGATGTAGACGTAAGTTGCAGGTATCGTTAGGTGTCACTAATGTAGATGTTAGTTGTAGGTATCGGAGGCTGTCCCTAATGTTGACGTAATTGTAGGTATCGTAGTGTGTTCCTAATGTAGAGGTACGTTGAAGGTATCGTAGGGTGTCCTTGATGTAGACGTAAGTTGTAGGTATCGTAGGGTGTCCCTAATGTAGAAGTTAGTCTTAGGTATCCCAGAGTCTCACTATTGTAGAGGTAAGTTGTAGGTTTCGTAGGGTGTACCTGATTCAGAGGTAATCTCTAGGTATCGCAGGGTGTCCTTGATGTAGACGTAAGTTGTAGGTATCGTTGGGTGTCCCTAATGTAGAGGTAAGTTGTATGTATCGTAGGGTGTCCCTAATGTATAAGTTAGTTGTAGGTATCGTAGAGTGTCCCTATTGTAGATGTAAGTTGTAGGTATCCCAGAGTGTCCCAATTGTAGAGGTAAATTGTATGTATCGTAGGGTGTCCCTAATGTAGACGTACGTTTTAGGTATCGTTGGATGTCACTAATGTAGATGTTAGTTGTAGGTATCGTAGGGTGTCCCTAATGTAGAGGTAAGTTGTAGGTATCGTCGGGTGTCCCTAATGTAGAAGTTAGTTGTAGGTATCGTAGAGTGTCCCTATTGTAGATGTAAGTTGTAGGTATCCCAGAGTGTCCCAATTGTAGAGGTAAAATGTAGGTATCGTAGGGTGTAGCTAATGTAGAGGTAAGTTGTAGTTATCCTAGGATGTCACTAATGTAAATGTTAGTTATAGGTATCGTAGGGTGTCCCTATTGTAGACGTAAATTGTAGGTATCGTAGGATGTCCTTCATGTAGACGTAAGTTGTAGGTATCGTAGGTTGTCCCTAATGTAGAGGTAAGTTGAAGGTATCGTAGGGTGTCCTTAATGTAGAAGTAAGTTATAGGTATCGGAGGTTGTCCCTATTGTTGACGTAAGTTGTAGGTATCGTAGTGTGTTCCTAATGTAGAGGTAAGTTGTAGGTTTCCCAGAGTGTCCCTATTGAGAGATAAGTTTTAGGTATCGTAGGTTGTTCCTGATGTAGAGGTAATCTGTAGGTATCGTAGGGTATCCCTAATGTAGAAGTTAGTTGTAGGTATCGTAGAGTGTCTCTATTGTAGATGTAAGTTGTAGGTATCCCAGAATGTCCCTATTTTAGAGGTAAGTTGTAGGTATCGTAGGGTGTCCCTCAAGCTGAGGTAATCTGTAGGTATCGTAGGATGTCCCTAATGTAGAGGTACGTTGAAGGTATCGTAGTGTGTCCTTGATGTAGACGTAAGTTGTAGGTAACGTAGGGTGTCCCTAATGTAGAAGTTAGTCTTAGGTATCCCAGAGTGTCACTATTGTAGAGGTAAGTTGTAGGTTTCGTAGGGTGTACCTGATTTAGAGGTAATATGTAGGTATCGTAGGGTGTCCTTGATGTAGACGTAAGTTGTAGGTATCGTTGGGTGTCACTAATGTAGATGTTAGTTGTAGGTATCGTAGGGTGTCCCTGATGTAGAGGTAATCTGTAGGTATCGTAGGGTGTCCCTGATGTAGAAGTTAGTTGTAGGTATCCCAGAGTGTCCCATTTGTAGAGGTAAGTTGTAGGTACCGTAGGGTGTCACTAATGTAGAAGTGAGTTGAAGGTATCGCAGGGTGTCCCTAATGTAGACGTAAGTTGTAGGTATCGTAGGTTGTCCCTAATGTAGAGGTAAGTTGAAGGTACCGTAGGGTGTCCTTAATGTAGATGTAAGTTGTAGGTACCGTAGGGTGTCCCTAATGTAGAATTAAGTTTTAGGTATCGTTGGATGTCACTAATGTAGATGTTAGTTGTAGGTATCGTCGGGTGTCCCTAATGTAAAAGTTAGTTGTAGGTATCGTAGAGTGTCCCTATTGTAGATGTAAGTTGTAGGTATCCCAGAGTGTCCCAATTGTAGAGGTAAGTTGTAGGTATCGTAGGGTGTAGCTAGTGTAGAGGTAAGTTGTAGTTATCCTAGGATGTCACTAATGTAAATGTTAGTTATAGGTATCGTAGGGTGTCCCTATTGTAGAGGTAAATTGTAGGTATCGTAGGGTGTCCTTCATGTAGACGTAAGTTGTAGGTATCGTAGGTTGTCCCTAATGTAGAGGTAAGTTGAAGGTATCGTAGGGTGTCCTTAATGTAGAAGTAAGTTATAGGTATCGGAGGTTGTCCCTATTGTTGACGTAAGTTGTAGGTATCGTAGTGTGTTCCTAATGTAGAGGTAAGTTGTAGGTTTCCCAGAGTGTCCCTATTGAGAGGTAAGTTTTAGGTATCGTAGGTTGTTCCTGATGTAGAGGTAATCTGTAAGTATTCTAGGGTGTCCCTAATGTAGAAGTTAGTTGTAGGTATCGTAGAGTGTCCCTATTGTAGATGTAAGTTGTAGGTATCGTAGTGTGTCCTTGATGTAGACGTAAGTTGTAGGTAACGTAGGGTGTCCTTAATGTAGAAGTTAGTCTTAGGTATCCCAGAGTGTCACTATTGTAGAGGTAAGTTGTAGGTTTCGTAGGGTGTACCTGATTCAGAGGTAATATGTAGGTATCGCAGGGTGTCCTTGATGTAGACGTAAGTTGTAGGTATCGTTGGGTGTCACTAATGTAGATGTTAGTTGTAGGTATCGTAGGGTGTCCCTAATGTAGAGGTAAGTTGTAGGTATCCCAGAGTGTCCCAATTGTAGAGGTAAATTGTATGTATCGTAGGGTGTCCCTAATGTAGACGTAAGTTTTAGGTATCGTTGGATGTCACTAATGTAGATGTTAGTTGTAAGTGTCGTAGGGTGTCCCTAATGTAGAGGTAAGTTGTAGGTATCGTAGGGTGTCCCTAATGTAGAAGTTAGTTGTAGGTATCGTAGAGAGTCCCTATTGTAGATGTAAGTTGTAGGTATCCCAGAGTGTCCCAATTGTAGAGGTAAGTTGTAGGTATCGTAGGGTGTAGCTAATGTAGAGGTAAGTTGTAGTTATCCTAGGATGTCACTAATGTAAATGTTAGTTATAGGTATCGTAGGGTGTCCCTATTGTAGACGTAAATTGTAGGTATCGTAGGGTGTCCTTCATGTAGACGTAAGTTGTAGGTATCGTAGGTTGTCCCTAATGTAGAGGTAAGTTGAAGGTATCGTAGGGTGTCCTTAATGTAGAGGTAAGTTATAGGTATCGGAGGTTGTCCCTATTGTTGACGTAAGTTGTAGGTATCGTAGTGTGTTCCTAATGTAGAGGTAAGTTGTAGGTTTCCCAGAGTGTCCCTATTGAGAGGTATGTTTTAGGTATCGTAGGTTGTTCCTGATGTAGAGGTAAGTTGTAGGTTTCCCAGAGTGTCCCTATTGAGAGATAAGTTTTAGGTATCGTAGGTTGTTCCTGATGTAGAGGTAATCTGTAGGTATCGTAGGGTGACCCTAATGTAGATGTTAGTTGTAGGTATCGTAGAGTGTCCCTATTGTAGATGTAAGTTGTAGGTATCCCAGAATGTCCCTATTTTAGAGGTAAGTTGTAGGTATCGTAGGGTGTCCCTCAAGCTGAGGTAATCTGTATGTATCGTAGGATGTCCCTAATGTAGAGGTACGTTGAAGGTATCGTAGTGTGTCCTTGATGTAGACGTAAGTTGTAGGTAACGTAGGGTGTCCCTAATGTAGAAGTTAGTCTTAGGTATCCCAGAGTGTCACTATTGTAGAGGTAAGTTGTAGGTACCGTAGGGTGTCACTAATGTAGAAGTGAGTTGAAGGTATCGCAGGGTGTCCTTAATGTAGAGGTAAGTTGTAGGTACCGTAGGGTGTCACTAATGTAGAAGTGAGTTGAAGGTATCGTAGGGTGTCCTTGATGTAGACGTAAGTAATAGGTATCGTAGGGTGTCCCTAATGTAGAAGTTAGTTGTAGGTATCGTAGGGTGTCCATATTGTAGAGGTAAGTTGTAGATATCGTAGGGTGTCCCTAATGTAGAAGTTAGTTGTAGGTATCCTAGGATGTCACTAATGTAAATGTTAGTTATAGGTATCGTAGGGTGTCCCTATTGTAGAGGTAAATTGTAGGTATCGTAGGGTGTCCTTCATGTCGACGTAAGTTGTAGGTATCGTAGGTTGTCCCTAATGTAAAGGTAAGTTGAAGGTATCGTAGGGTGTCCTTAATGTAGAAGTAAGTTATAGGTATCGGAGGTTGTCCCTATTGTTGACGTAAGTTGTAGGTATCGTAGTGTGTTCCTAATGTAAAGGTAAGTTGTAGGTTTCCCAGAGTGACCCTATTGAGAGGTAAGTTTTAGGTATCGTAGGTTGTTCCTGATGTAGAGGTAAGCTGTAAGTATTCTAGGGTGTCCCTAATGTAGAAGTTAGTTGTAGGTATCGTAGAGTGTCCCTATTGTAGATGTAAGTTGTAGGTATCGTAGTGTGTCCTTGATGTAGACGTAAGTTGTAGGTAACGTAGGGTGTCCTTAATGTAGAAGTTAGTCTTAGGTATCCCAGAGTGTCACTATTGTAGAGGTAAGTTGTAGGTTTCGTAGGGTGTACCTGATTCAGAGGTAATCTGTAGGTATCGCAGGGTGTCCTTGATGTAGACGTAAGTTGTAGGTATCGTTGGGTTTCACTAATGTAGATGTTAGTTGTAGGTATCGTAGGGTGTCCCTAATGTAGAGGTAAGTTGTAGGTATCGTAGGGTGTCCCTAATGTAGAAGCTAGTTGTAGGTATCGTAGAGTGTCCCTATTGTAGATGTAAGTTGTAGGTATCCCAGAGTGTCCCAATTGTAGAGGTAAATTGTATGTATCGTAGGGTGTCCCTAATGTAGACGTAAGTTTTAGGTATCGTTGGATGTCACTAATGTAGATGTTAGTTGTAGGTATCGTAGGGTGTCCCTAATGTAGAGGTAAGTTGTAGGTATCGTAGGGTGTCCCTAATGTAGAAGTTAGTTGTAGGTATCGTAGAGTGTCCCTATTGTAGATGTAAGTTGTAGGTATCCCAGAGTGTCCCAATTGTAGAGGTAAGTTGTAGGTATCGTAGGGTGTCCCTAATGTAGAGGTAAGTTGTAGTTATCCTAGGATGTCACTAATGTAAATGTTAGTTATAGGTATCGTAGGGTGTCCCTATTGTAGACGTAAATTGTAGGTATCGTAGGGTGTCCTTCATGTAGACGTAAGTTGTAGGTATCGTAGGTTGTCCCTAATGTAGAGGTAAGTTGAAGGTATCGTAGGGTGTCCTTAATGTAGAGGTAAGTTATAGGTATCGGAGGTTGTCCCTATTGTTGACGTAAGTTGTAGGTATCGTAGTGTGTTCCTAATGTAGAGGTAAGTTGTAGGTTTCCCAGAGTGTCCCTATTGAGAGGTAAGTTTTAGGTATCGTAGGTTGTTCCTGATGTAGAGGTAAGTTGTAGGTTTCCCAGAGTGTCCCTATTGAGAGATAAGTTTTAGGTATCGTAGGTTGTTCCTGATGTAGAGGTAATCTGTAGGTATCGTAGGATGTCCCTAATGTAGATGTTAGTTGTAGGTATCGTAGAGTGTCCCTATTGTAGATGTAAGTTGTAGGTATCCCAGAATGTCCCTATTTTAGAGGTAAGTTGTAGGTATCGTAGGGTGTCCCTCAAGCTGAGGTAATCTGTATGTATCGTAGGATGTCCCTAATGTAGAGGTACGTTGAAGGTATCGTAGTGTGTCCTTGATGTAGACGTAAGTTGTAGGTAACGTAGGGTGTCCCTAATGTAGAAGTTAGTCTTAGGTATCCCAGAGTGTAACTATTGTAGAGGTAAGTTGTAGGTACCGTAGGGTGTCACTAATGTAGAAGTGGGTTGAAGGTATCGTAGGGTGTCCTTGATGTAGACGTAAGTTGTAGGTATCGTAGGGTGTCCCTAATGTAGAAGTTAGTTGTAGGTATCGTAAGGTGTCCATATTGTAGAGGTAAGTTGTAGATATCGTAGGGTGTCCCTAATGTAGAAGTTAGTTGTAGGTATCCTAGGATGTCACTAATGTAAATGTTAGTTATAGGTATCGTAGGGTGTCCCTATTGTAGAGGTAAGTTGTAGGTATCGTAGGGTGTCCTTCATGTAGACGTAAGTTGTAGGTATCGTAGGTTGTCCCTAATGTAAAGGTAAGTTGAAGGTATCGTAGGGTGTCCTTAATGTAGAAGTAAGTTATAGGTATCGGAGGTTGTCCCTATTGTTGACGTAAGTTGTAGGTATCGTAGTGTGTTCCTAATGTAAAGGTAAGTTGTAGGTTTCCCAGAGTGACCCTATTGAGAGGTAAGTTTTAGGTATCGTAGGTTGTTCCTGATGTAGAGGTAATCTGTAGGTATCGTAGGATGTCCCTAATGTAGAAGTTAGTTGTAGGTATCGTAGAGTGTCCCTATTGTAGATGTAAGTTGTAGGTATCCCAGAATGTCCCTATTTTAGAGGTAAGTTGTAGTTATCGTAGGGTGTCCCTAATGTAGAGGTACGTTGAAGGTAACGTAGGGTGTCCTTGATGTAGAAGTTAGTCTTAGGTATCCCAGAGTGTCACAATTGTAGAGGTAAGTTGTAGGTTTCGTAGGGTGTACCTGATTTAGAGGTAATCGGTAGGTATCGTAGGGTGTCCTTGATGTAGACGTAAGTTGTAGGTATCGTTGGGTGTCACTAATGTAGATGTTAGTTGTAGGTATCGTAGGGTGTCCCTAATGTAGAGGTAAGTTGTAGGTATCGTAGGGTGTCTCTAATGTAGAAGTTAGTTGTAGGTATCTCAGAGTGTCCCAATTGTAGAGGTAAGTTGTAGGTATCGTAGGGTGCCCCTATTGTAGAGATAAGTTGTAGTTATCCTAGGATGTCACTAATGTAAATGTTAGTTGTAGGTATCGTAGGGTGTCACTAATGTAGATGTTAGTTGTTGGTATCGTAGGGTGTCCCTATTTTAGCGGTTAGTTGTAGGTATCGTAGATTGTCCCTATTGTAGATGTAAGTTGTAAGTATCGGAGGGTTTCCATATTGTACAGGTAAGTTGTAGGTATCGTAGGGTGTCCCTATTGTAGATTTAAGTTGTAGATATCGGAGGACAGTCCCTTATGTAGAAGTAAGTTGTAGGTATCGTAGGATATCCCTATTGTAGATGTTAGTTATAGGTATCGGAGGTTGTCCCTATTGTTGAGGTAATTTGTAGGTATCGTAATGTGTTCCTAATGTAGAGGTTAGTTGTAGGTTTCCCAGAGTCTCACTATTGTAGAGTTAAGTTTTAGGTATCGTAGGTTGTCCCTGATGTAGAGGTAATCTGTAGTTATCGTAGAGTGTCCATATTGTAGATGTAAGTTGTAGGTATCCCAGAATGTCCCTATTTTAGATGTAAGTTGTAGGTATCGTAGGGTGTCCCTCAAGTTGAAGTAATCTGTAGGTATCGTAGGGTGTCCCTAATGTAGAGGAAAGTTGTAGGTATCGTAGGGTGTCCTTGATGTAGCGGTAAGTTGTAGGTATCGTAGGGTGTCCCTAATGTAGAAGTTAGTTGTAGGTATCGTAGAGTGTCCCTATTGTAGATGTATGTTGTAGGTATCGGAGGGTGTCCCTATTGTAAAAGGTAAGTTGTAGGTATCGTAGAGTGTCCCTCAAGTAGAGGTTAGTTGTAGGTATCGGAGGGTGTCCCTATTGTAGAGGTAAGTTGTAGGTATCGTAGAGTGTCCCTCAAGTAGAGGTTAGTTGTAGGTATCCCAGAGTGTCCCTATTGTAGAGGTATGGTGTAGGTATCGTAGGGTGTCCCAATTGTAGAGATAAGTTGTAGGTATCGTAGAGTGTCCCTATTGTAGATGTATGTTGTAGGTATCGGAGGGTGTCCCTATTGTAGAGGTAAGTTGTAGGTATCGTAGAGTGTCCCTCAAGTAGAGGTTAGTTGTAGGTATCCCAGAGTGTCCCTATTGTAGAGGTATGGTGTAGGTATCGTAGGGTGTCCCTATTGTAGAGATAAGTTGTAGGTATCGTAGGGTGTCCCACATGTAGAAGTACGTTGTAGGTATCGTAGAGTGTCCCTATTGTGGAAGTAAGCTGTAGGTATCGTAGGGTGTCCTTCATGTAGAGGTAATCTGTAGGTATCGTAGGGTGTCCCTAATGTAGAGGTAATTTGTAGGTATCGTAGGGTGTCCCTAATGTAGAAGTTAGTTTTGGGTATCGTAGAATGTCCCTATTGTAAATGTAAGTTGTAGGTATCCCAGAGTGTCCCTATTGTAGAGGTAAGTTGTAGGTACCGTAGGGTGTCACTAATGTAGAGGTGAGTTGAAGGTATCGCAGGGTGTCCTTCATGTAGACGTAAGTTGTAGGTAACGTAGGGTGTCCCTAATGTAGAGGTTTGTTGAAGGTATCGTAGGGTGTGCTTAATGTAGATGTTTGTTGTAGGTATACCAGACAGTCGCTATTGTAGAGGTAAGTTGTAGGTATCGTAGAGTGTCCCTGATGTAGAGTTAATCTATAGGTATCGCAGGGTGTCCCTGAAGTAGCGGTAAGTTGTAGGTATCGTAGGGTGGCACTAATGTAGAAGTAAGTTGTAGTTATCGTAGGGTATCCCTATTGTAGAGGTAAGTTATAGGTTTCGGAGGGTGTCCCTATTGTTGAGGTAAGTTGTATGTATCGTAGTGTGTTCCTAATGTAGAGGTTAGTTGTAGGTTTCCCAGAGTGTCCCTATTAAGAGGTAAGTTTTAGGTATCGTAGGTTGTTCCTAATGTAGAGGTAATCTGTAAGTATCGTAGGGTGTCCCTAATGTAGAAGTTAGTTTTAGGTATCGTAGAGTGTCCATATTGTAGATGTAAGTTGTAGGTATCCCAGAATGTCCCTATTTTAGAGGTAAGTTGTAAGTATCGTAGGGTGTCCCTCAAGTTGAGGTAATATGTAGGTATCGTAGGGTGTCCCTAATGTAGAGGTAAGTTGTAGGTATCGTAGGGTGTCCCTAATGTAGAAGTTAGTCTTAGGTATCCCAGAGTGTCACAATTGTAGAGGTAAGTTGTAGGTTTCGTAGGGTGTACCTGATTTAGAGGTAAATTGTATGTATCGTAGGGTGTCCCTAATGTAGACGTAAGTTGTAGGTATCGTTGGGTGTCACTAATGTAGATGTCAGTTGAAGGTATCGTAAGGTGTCCCTAATGTAGAGGTAAGTTGTAGGTATCGTAGAGTGTCCCTAATGTAGAAGTTAGTTGTAGGTATCGTAGAGTGTCCCTATTGTAGATGTAAGTTGTAGGTATCCCAGAGTGTCCCAATTGTAGAGGTAAGTTGTAGGTATCGTACGGTGTCCCTAATGTAGAGGTAAGTTGTAGTTATCCTAGGATGTCACTAAAGTAAATGTTAGTTATAGGTATCGTAGGGTGTCCCTATTGTAGAGGTAAGTTGTAGGTATCGGAGGTTGTTTCTATTGTTGACGTAAGTTGTAGGTATCGTAGTGTGTTCCTAATGTAGAGGTACGTTGAAGGTATCGTAGGGTGTCCTTGATGTAGACGTAAGTTGTAGGTATCGTAGGGTGTCCTTAATGTAGAAGTTAGTCTTATGTATCCCAGAGTGTCACTATTGTAGAGGTAAGTTATAGGTTTCGTAGGGTGTACCTGATTCAGAGGTAATCTGTAGGTATCGCAGGGTGTCCTTGATGTAGAGGTAAGTTGTAGGTATCGTTGGGTGTCACTCATGTAGATGTTAGTTGTAGGTATCGTAGGGTGTCCCTAATGTAGAGGTAAGTTGTAGGTATCGTTGGGTGTCACTATTGTAGAGGTAAGTTATAGGTTTCGTAGGGTGTACCTGATTCAGAGGTAATCTGTAGGTATCGCAGGGTGTCCTTGATGTAGAGGTAAGTTGTAGGTATCGTTGGGTGTCACTCATGTAGATGTTAGTTGTAGGTATCGGAGGTTGTTTCTATTGTTGACGTAAGTTGTAGGTATCGTAGTGTGTTCCTAATGTAGAGGTACGTTGAAGGTATCGTAGGGTGTCCTTGATGTAGACGTAAGTTGTAGGTATCGTAGGGTGTCCTTAATGTAGAAGTTAGTCTTATGTATCCCAGAGTGTCACTATTGTAGAGGTAAGTTATAGGTTTCGTAGGGTGTACCTGATTCAGAGGTAATCTGTAGGTATCGCAGGGTGTCCTTGATGTAGAGGTAAGTTGTAGGTATCGTTGGGTGTCACTCATGTAGATGTTAGTTGTAGGTATCGTAGGGTGTCCCTAATGTAGAGGTAAGTTGTAGGTATCGTTGGGTGTCCCTAATGTAGATGTTATTTGTAGGTATCGTAGGGTGTCCCTAATGTAGAGGTAAGTTGTAGGTATCGTAGGGTGTCCCTAATGTAGAAGTTAGTTGTAGGTATCGTAGAGTGTCCCTATTGTAGATGTAAGTTGTAGGTATCCCAGAGTGTCCCAATTGTAGAGGTAAATTGTATGTATCGTAGGGTGTCCCTAATGTAGACGTAAGTTTTAGGTATCGTTGGAGGTCACTAATGTAGATGTTAGTTGTAAGTATCGTAGGGTGTCCCTAATGTAGAGGTAAGTTGTAGGTATCGTAGGGTGTCCCTAATGTAAAAGTTAGTTGTAGGTATCGTAGAGTGTCCCTATTGTAGATGTAAGTTGTAGGTATCCCAGAGTGTCCCAATTGTTGACGTAAGTTGTAGGTATCGTAGGGTGTAGCTAATGTAGAGGTAAGTTGTAGTTATCCTAGGATGTCACTAATGTAAATGTTAGTTATAGGTATCGTAGGGTGTCCCTATTGTAGAGGTAAATTTTAGGTATCGTAGGGTGTCCTTCATGTAGACGTAAGTTGTAGGTATCGTAGGTTGTCCCTAATGTAGAGGTAAGTTGAAGGTATCGTAGGGTGTCCTTAATGTAGAGGTAAGTTATAGGTATCGGAGGGTGTCCCTATTGTTGACGTAAGTTGTAGGTATCGTAGTGTGTTCCTAATGTAGAGGTAAGTTGTAGGTTTCCCAGAGTGTCCCTATTGAGAGGTAAGTTTTAGGTATCGTAGGTTGTTCCTGATGTAGAGGTAATCTGTAAGTATTCTAGGGTGTCCCTAATGTAGAAGTTAGTTGTAGGTATCGTAGAGTGTCCCTATTGTAGATGTAAGTTGTAGGTATCGTAGTGTGTCCTTGATGTAGACGTAAGTTGTAGGTAACGTAGGGTGTCCTTAATGTAGAAGTTAGTCTTAGGTATCCCAGAGTGTCACTATTGTAGAGGTAAGTTGTAGGTTTCGTAGGGTGTACCTGATTCAGAGGTAATCTGTAGGTATCGCAGGGTGTCCTTGATGTAGACGTAAGTTGTAGGTATCGTAGGGTGTCCCTAATGTAGAAGTTAGTTGTAGGTATCGTAGAGTGTCCCTATTGTAGATGTAAGTTGTAGGTATCCCAGAGTGTCCCAATTGTAGAGGTAAATTGTATGTATCGTAGGGTGTCCCTAATGTAGACGTAAGTTTTAGGTATCGTTGGATGTCACTAATGTAGATGTTAGTTGTAGGTATCGTAGGGTGTCCCTAATGTAGAGGTAAGTTGTAGGTATCGTAGGGTGTCCCTAATGTAGAAGTTAGTTGTAGGTATCGTAGAGTATCCCTATTGTAGATGTAAGTTGTAGGTATCCCAGAGTGTCCCAATTGTAGAGGTAAGTTGTAGGTATCGTAGGGTGTAGCTAATGTAGAGGTAAGTTGTAGTTATCCTAGGATGTCACTAATGTAAATGTTAGTTATAGGTATCGTAGGGTGTCCCTATTGTAGAGGTAAATTGTAGGTATCGTAGGGTGTCCTTCATGTAGACGTAAGTTGTAGGTATCGTAGGTTGTCCCTAATGTAGAGGTAAGTTGAAGGTATCGTAGGGTGTCCTTAATGTAGAGGTAAGTTATAGGTATCGGAGGTTGTCCCTATTGTTGACGTAAGTTGTAGGTATCGTAGTGTGTTCCTAATGTAGAGGTAAGTTGTAGGTTTCCCAGAGTGTCCCTATTGAGAGGTAAGTTTTAGGTATCGTAGGTTGTTCCTGATGTAGAGGTAATCTGTAAGTATTCTAGGGTGTCCCTAATGTAGAAGTTAGTTGTAGGTATCGTAGAGTGTCCCTATTGTAGATGTAAGTTGTAGGTATCGTAGTGTGTCCTTGATGTAGACATAAGTTGTAGGTAACGTAGGGTGTCCTTAATGTAGAAGTTAGGCTTAGGTATCCCAGAGTATCACTATTATAGAGGTAAGTTGTAGGTTTCGTAGGGTGTACCTGATTCAGAGGTAATCTGTAGGTATCGCAGGGTGTCCTTGATGTAGACGTAAGTTGTAGGTATCGTAGGGTGTCCCTAATGTAGAAGTTAGTTGTAGATATCGTAGAGTGTCCCTATTGTAGATGTAAGTTGTAGGTATCCCAGAGTGTCCCAATTGTAGAGGTAAATTGTATGTATCGTAGGGTGTCCCTAATGTAGACGTAAGTTTTAGGTATCGTTGGATGTCACTAATGTAGATGTTAGTTGTAGGTATCGTAGGGTGTCCCTAATGTAGAGGTAAGTTGTAGGTATCGTAGGGTGTCCCTAATGTAGAAGTTAGTTGTAGGTATCGTAGAGTATCCCTATTGTAGATGTAAGTTGTAAGTATCCCAGAGTGTCCCAATTGTAGAGGTAAGTTGTAGGTATCGTAGGGTGTAGCTAATGTAGAGGTAAGTTGTAGTTATCCTAGGATGTCACTAATGTAAATGTTAGTTATAGGTATCGTAGGGTGTCCCTATTGTAGAGGTAAATTGTAGGTATCGTAGGGTGTCCTTCATGTAGACGTAAGTTGTAGGTATCGTAGGTTGTCCCTGATGTAGAGGTAAGTTGAAGGTATCGTAGGATGTCCTTAATGTAGAGGTAAGTTATAGGTATCGGAGGTTGTCCCTATTGTTGACGTAAGTTGTAGGTATCGTAGTGTGTTCCTAATGTAGAGGTAAGTTGTAGGTTTCCCAGAGTGTCCCTATTGAGAGGTATGTTTTAGGTATCGTAGGTTGTTCCTGATGTAGAGGTAATCTGTAGGTATTCTAGGGTGTCCCTAATGTAGAAGTTAGTTGTAGGTATCGTAGAGTGTCCCTATTGTAGATGTAAGTTGTAGGTATCGTAGTGTGTCCTTGATGTAGACGTAAGTTGTAGGTAACGTAAGGTGTCCTTAATGTAGAAGTTAGTCTTAGGTATCACAGAGTGTCACTATTGTAGAGGTAAGTTGTAGGTTTCGTAGGGTGTACCTGATTTAGAGGTAATATGTAGGTATCGTAGGGTGTCCTTGATGTAGACGTAAGTTGTAGGTATCGTTGGGTGTCACTAATGTAGATGTTAGTTGTAGGTATCGTAGGGTGTCCCTGATGTAGAGGTAATCTGTAGGTATCGTAGGGTGTCCCTGATGTAGAAGTTAGTTGTAGGTATCGTAGAGTGTCTCTATTGTAGATGGAAGTTGTAGTTATCGGAGGGTGTCCATATTGTAGAGGTTAGTTTTAGGTATCCCAGAGAGTCCCTATTGTAGAGGTAAGTTGTAGGTATCGTAGAGTGTCCCTGATGTAGAGTTCATCTGTAGGTATCGTAGGGTGTCCCTAATGTAGCGGTAAGTTGTAGGTATCGTAGGGTGTCACTAATGTAGAAGTTAGTTGTAGGTATCCCAGAATGTCCCTATTTTAGAGGTAAGTTGTAGGTATCGTAGGGTGTCCCTCAAGTTGAGGTAATCTGTAGGTATCGTAGGGTGTCTCTAATGTAAAGGTAAGTTGAAGGTATCGTTGGGTGTCCCTAATGTAGAAGTTAGTTGTAGGTTTCGTAGGATGTCACTAATGTAGAGGTAAGTTGAAGGTATCGTAAGGTGTCCTTGATGTAGACGTAAGGTGTAGGCATCGTAGGGTGTCCTTAATGTAGAAGTTAGTTGTGGGTATCCCAGAGTGTCCCTATTGTAGATGTAAGTTGTAGGTATCCAAGATTGTCCCTATTGTAGAGGTAAGTTGTAGGTACCGTAGGGTGTCACTAATGTAGAAGTGAGTTGAAGGTATCGCAGGGTGTCCTTCATGTAGACGTAAGTTGTAGGTATCGTAGGTTGTACCTAATGTAGAGCTAAGTTGAAGGTATCGTAGGGTGTCCTTAATGTAGAGGTAAGTTGTAGGTACCGTAGGGTGTCACTAATGTAGAAGTGAGTTGAAGGTATCGTAGGGTGTCCTTGAAGTAGACGTAAGTTGTAGGTATCGTAGGGTGTCCCTAATGTAGAAGTTAGTTGTAGATATCGTAGGGTGTCCTTAATGTAGAAGTTAGTTGTAGGTATCGTAGAGTGTCCCTATTTTAGAGGTAAGTTGTAGGTATCGTAGGGTGTCCCTCAAGTTGAATTAATCTGTAGGTATCGTAGGGTGTCCCTAATGTAGAGGTAAGTTGAAGGTATCGTAGGGTATCCTTGATGTAGACAGAATCTGTAGGTATCGTAGGGTGTCCCTAATGTGTAGGTAAGTTGTAGGTATCGTTGGGTGTTACTGATGTAGATGTTAGTTGTAGGTATCGTAGGATGTCTCTAATGTAGATGTAAGTTGTAGGTATCGTAGTGTGTTCCTAATGTAGAGGTAAGTTGTAGGTTTCCAAGAGTGTCCCTATTGAGAGGTAGGTTTTAGGTATCGTAGGTTGTTCTTGATGTAGAGGTAATCTGTAGGTATCGTAGGGTGTCCCTAATGTAGAAGTTAGTTGTAGATATCGTAGAGTGTCCCTATTGTAGATGTAAGTTGTTGGTATCCCAGAGTGTCCCTATTTTAGAGGTAAGTTGTAGGTATCGTAGGGTGTCCCTCAAGCTGAGGTAATCTGTAGGTATCGTAAGGTGTCCCTAATGTAGAGGTACGTTGAAGGTATCGTAGGGTGTCCTTGATGTAGACGTAAGTTGTAGGTATCGTAAGATGTCCCTATTGTAGAAGGTTGTCTTAGGTATTCCAGAGTGTCACTATTGTAGAGGTAAGTTGTAGGTATCGTAGGGTGTACCTGATTTAGAGGTAATATGTAGGTATCGTAGGGTGTCCTTGATGTAGACGTAAGTTGTAGGTATCGTTGGGTGTCACTAATGTAGATGTTAGTTGTAGGTATCGTAGGGTGTCCCTAATGTAGAGGTAAGTTGTAGGTATCGTAGGGTGTCCCTAATGTAGAAGTTAGTTGTAGGTATCCCAGAGTGTCCCAATTGTAGAGGTAAGTTGTAGGTATCGTAGGGTGTCCCTAATGTAGAGGTAAGTTGTAGTTATCCTAGGATGTCACTAATGTAAATGTTAGTTATAGGTATCGTAGGGTGTCCCTATTGTAGAGGTAAGTTGAAGGTATCGGAGGTTGTCCCTATTGTTGACGTAAGTTGTAGGTATCGTAGTGTGTTCCTAATGTAGAGGTATGTTGAAGGTATCGTAGGTTGTCCCTGATGTAGAGGTAATCTGTAGTTATCGTAGGGTGTCCCTAATGTAGAAGTTAGTTGTAGGTATCCCAGAATGTCCCTATTTTAGAGGTAAGTTGAAGGTATCTTAGGGTGTCCCTCAAGTTGAAGTAATCTGTAGGTATCGTAGGGTGTCCCTAATGTAGAGGTAATTTGAAGGTATCGTAGGGTGTCTTTGATGTAGTGGTAAGTTATAGGTATCGTAGGGTGTCCCTAATGTAGAAGTTAGTTGTAGGTATCGTAGAGTGTCCCTATTGAAGATGTAAGTTGTAGGTATCGTAGGGTGTCCCTCAAGTAGAGGTTAGTTGTAGGTATCGTAGAGTGTCCCTATTGTAGAGGTAAGTTGTAGGTATCGTAATGTGTTCCTAATGTAGAGGTTAGTTGTAGGTTTCCCAGAGTGTCCCTATTGTAGAGGTAAGTTGAAGGTATCGTAGGGTGTCCCTCAAGTTGAAGTAATCTGTAGGTATCGTAGGGTGTCCCTAATGTTGAGGTAATTTGAAGGTATCGTAGGGTGTCCTTGATGTAGTGGTAAGTTATAGGTATCGTAGGGTGTCCCTAATGTAGAAGTTAGTTGTAGGTATCGTAGAGTGTCCC
Organism: Mimachlamys varia; assembly: GCA_947623455.1. Lineage (NCBI taxonomy): Eukaryota > Metazoa > Mollusca > Bivalvia > Pectinida > Pectinidae > Mimachlamys > Mimachlamys varia. Next base: position 28,056,696 of record OX392544.1, read on the forward strand.
TATTGAAGATGTAAGTTGTAGGTATCGTAGGGTGTCCCTCAAGTAGAGGTTAGTTGTAGGTATCCCACAGTGTCCCTATTGTAGAGGTAAGTTGTAGGTATCGTAATGTGTTCCTAATGTAGAGGTTAGTTGTAGGTTTCCCAGAGTGTCCCTATTGTAGAGGTAAGTTTTAGGTATCGTAGGTTGTCCCCGATGTAGAGGTAATCTGTATTTATCGTAGGGTGTCCCTAATGTAGAAGTTAGTTGTAGGTATGGTAGAGTGTCCCTATTGTAGATGTAAGTTGTAGGTATCCCAGAATGTCCCTATTTTAGAGGTAAGTTGTAGGTATCGTAGGGTGTCCCTCATGTTGAAGTAATCTGTAGGTATGGTTGGGTTCCCTAATGTAGAGGTAAGTTGAAGGTATCGTAGGGTGTCCTTGATGTAGCGGTAAGTTGTAGGTATCGTAGGGTGTCCCTAATGTAGAAGTTAGTTGTAGGTATCGTAGAGTGTCCCTATTGTAGATGTATGTTGTAGGTTTCGGAGGGTGTCCCTCAAGTAGAGGTTAGTTGTAGGTATTCCAAAGTGTCCCTATTGTAGAGGTATGGTGTAGGTATCGTAGGGTGTCCCTATTGTAGAGATAAGTTGTAGGTATCGTAGGGTGTCCCACATGTAGATGTACGTTGTAGGTATCGTAGAGTGTCCCTTTTGTAGATGTAAGTTGTAGGTATCGTAGGGTGTCCCTCATGTAGAGGTTAGTTGTAGGTATCCAAGAGTGTCCCTATTGTAGAAGTAAGTTGTAGGTATCGTAGAGTGTCCCTGATGTAGAAGTAATCTGTAGGTATCGTAGGGTGTCCCTAATGTAGAGGTAAGTCGTAGGTATCATTGGGTGTCACTAATGTAGATGTTAGTTGTAGGTATCGTAGGGTGTCTCTAATGTAGAGGTAAGTTGTAGGTATCGTAGGATGTCCCTAATGAAGAAGTTAGTTGTGGGTATCTTAGAGTGTCCCTATTGTAGATGTAAGTTGTAAGTATCGGAGGGTTTCCATATTGTACAGGTAAGTTGTAGGTATCGTAGGGTGTCCCTATTGTAGATGTAAGTTTTATAGGTATCGGAGGGTGTCCCTATTATTGAGGTAAGTTGTAGGTATCGTAATGTGTTCCTAATGTAAAGGTTAGTTGCAGGTTTCCCAGAGTGTCCCTATTGTAGAGGTAAGTTTTAGGTATCGTAGGTTGTCCCTGATGTAGAGGTAATCTGTAGTTATCGTAGGGTGTCCCTAATGTAGAAGTTAGTTGTAGGTGTTGTAGAGTGTCCCTATTGTAGATGTAAGTTGTAGGTATCCCAGAATGTCCCTATTTTAGAGGTAAGTTGTAGGTATCGTAGGGTGTCCCTCAAGTTGAAGTAATCTGTAAGTATCGTAGGGTGTCCCTAATGTAGAGGTAAGTTGAAGGTATCGTAGGGTGTCCTTGATGTAGCGGTAAGTTGTAGGTATCGTAGGGTGTCCCTAATGTAGAAGTTAGTTGTAGGTATCGTAGAGTGTCCCTCAAGTAGAGATTAGTTGTAGGTATCCCAAAGTGTCCCTATTGTAGAGGTATGGTGTAGGTATCGTAGGGTGTCCCACATGTAGAAGTACGTTGTAGGTATCGTAGAGTGTCCCTTTTGTAGATGTAAGTTGTAGGTATCGTAGGGTGTCCCTTATGTAGAGGTTAGTTGTAGGTATCCCAGAGTGTCCCTATTGTAGAAGAAAGTTGTAGGTATCGTAGGGTCTCCCTGATGTAGAGGTAATCTGTAGGTATCGTAGGGTGTCCCTAATGTAGAGGTAAGTTGTAGGTATCGTTGGGTGTCACTAATGTAGATGTTAGTTGTAGGTATCGTAGGGTGTCTCTAATGTAGAGATAAGTTGTAGGTATCGTAGGGTGTCCCCAATGTAGAAGTTAGTTGTGGGTATCGTAGGGTGTCACTAATGTAGATGTTAGTTGTAGGTATCGTAGGGTGTCTCTAATGTAGAGATAAGTTGTGGGTATCGTAGAGTGTCCCTATTGTTGACGTAAGTTGTAGGTATCGTAGTGTGTTCCTAATGTAGAGGTAAGTTGTAGGTTTCCCAAAGTGTCCTTATTGAGAGGTAAGTTTTAGGTATCGTAGGTTGTTCCTAATGTAAAGGTAATCTGTAGGTATCGTAGGGTGTCCCTAATGTAGAAGTTAGTTGTAGGTATCGTAGAGTGTCCCTATTGTAGATGTAAGTTGTAGGTATCCCAGAGTGTCCCTATTGTAGAGGTAAGTTGTAGGTACCGTAGGGTGTCACTAATGTAGAAGTGAGTTGAAGGCATCGCAGGGTGTCCATCATGTAGATGGAAGTTGTAGGTATCGTAGGTTGTCCCTAATGTAGAGGTAAGTTGAAGGTATCGTAGGGTGTCCTTAATGTTGAAGTAAGTTATAGGTATCGGAGGTTGGTCCTATTGTTGACGTAAGTTGTAGGTATCGTAGTGTGTTCCTGATGTAGAGGTTAGTTGTAGGTTTCCCAGAGTGTCCTTATTGAGAGGTAAGATAAAGGTATCGTGGGTTGTTCTTGATGTAGAGGTAATCTGTAGATATCGTAGGGTGTCCCTAATGTAGAAGTTAGTTGTAGGTATCGTAGAGTGTCCCTTTTGTAGATGTAAGTTGTAGGTATCCCAGAGTGTCCCTATTGTAGAGGTAAGTTGTAGGTATCGTAGGGTGTCCCTAATGTTGACGTAAGTTGTAGGTATCGTAGAGTGTCTCTATTGTAGATGTAAGTTGTTGGTATCCCAGAATGTCCCTATTGTAGAGGTAAGTTGTAGGTATCGTAGGGTGTCCCTATTGTAGATGTAAGTTATAGGTATCGGAGGGTGTCCCTATTATTGAGGTAAGTTGTAGGTATCGTAATGTGTTCCTAATGTAAAAGTTAGTTGCAGGTTTCCCAGAGTGTCCCTATTGTAGAGGTAAGTTTTAGGTATCGTAGGTTGTCCCTGATGTAGAGGTAATCTGTAGTTATCGTAGGGTGTCCCTAATGTAGAAGTTAGTTGTAGGTATCGTAGAGTGTCCCTATTGTAGATGTAAGTTGTAGGTATCCCAGAATGTCCCTATTTTAGAGGTAAGTTGTAGGTATCGTAGGGTGTCCCTCAAGTTGAAGTAATCTGTAAGTATCGTAGGGTGTCCCTAATGTAGAGGTAAGTTGAAGGTATCGTAGGGTGTCCTTGATGTAGCGGTAAGTTGTAGGTATCGTAAGGTGTCCCTAATGTAGAAGTTAGTTGTAGGTATCGTAGAGTGTCCCTCAAGTAGAGGTTAGTTGTAGGTATCCCAAAGTGTCCCTATTGTAGAGGTATGGTGTAGGTATCGTAGGGTGTCTCTATTGTAGAGATAAGTTGTAGGTATCGTAGGGTGTCCCACATGTAGAAGTACGTTGTAGGTATCGTAGAGTGCCCCTTTTGTAGATGTAAGTTGTAGGTATTGGAGGGTGTCCATATTGTAGAGGTAAGTTGTAGGTATCGTAGGGTGTCCCTTATGTAGAGGTAAGTTGTAGTTATCCTAGGATGTCACTAATGTAAATGTTAGTTATAGGTATCGTAGGGTGTCCCTATTGTAGAGGTAAGTTGTAGGTATCGGAGGTTGTTCCTATTGTTGACGTAAGTTGTAGGTATCGTAGAGTGTCCCTGATGTAGAGTTAATCTATAGGTATCGTAGGGTGTCCTTGATGTAGACGTAAGTTGTAGGTATCGTAGGGTGTCCCTAATGTAGAAGTTAGTCTTAGGTATCCCAGAGTGTCACTATTGTAGAGGTAAGTTGTAGGTTTCGTAGGGTGTACCTGATTCAGAGGTAATCTGTAGGTATCGTAGGGTGTCCTTGATGTAGACGTAAGTTGTAGGTATCGTTGGGTGTCACTAATGTAGATGTTAGTTGTAGGTATCGTAGAGTGTCCCTGATGTAGAGTTCATCTGTAGGTATCGTATGGTGTCCCTAATGTAGCGGTAAGTTGTAGGTATCGTAGGGTGTCACTAATGTAGAAGTTAGTTGTAGGTATCCCAGAATGTCCCTATTTTAGAGGTAAGTTGTAGGTATCGTAGGGTGTCCCTCAAGTTGAGGTAATCTGTAGGTATCGTAGGGTGTCTCTAATGTAAAGGTAAGTTGAAGGTATCGTTGGGTGTCCCTAATGTAGAAGTTAGTTGTAGGTTTCGTAGTATGTCACTAATGTAGAGGTAAGTTGAAGGTATCGTAGGGTGTCCTTGATGTAGACGTAAGTTGTAGGCATCGTAGGGTGTCCTTAATGTAGAAGTTAGTTGTGGGTATCCCAGAGTGTCCCTATTGTAGATGTAAGTTGTAGGTATCCCAGAGTGTCCCTATTGTAGAGGTAAGTTGTAGGTACTGTAGGTTGTCTCTAACGTAGAAGTGAGTTGAAGGTAACGCAGGGAGTCCTTCATGTAGACGTAAGTTGTAGGTATCGTAAGTTGTCCCTAATGTAGAGCTAAGTTGAAGGTATCGTAGGGTGTCCTTAATGTAGAGGTAAGTTGTAGGTACCGTAGGGTGTCACTAATGTAGAAGTGAGTTGAAGGTATCGTAGGGTGTCCTTGATGTAGACGTTAGTTGTAGGTATCGTAGGGTGTCCCTAATGTAGAAAATGGTTGTAGGTATCGTAGGGTGTCCATATTGTAGAGGTAAGTTGTAGATATCGTAGGGTGTCCTTAATGTAGAAGTTAGTTGTAGGTATCGTAGAGTGTCCCTATTTTAGAGGTAAGTTGTAGGTATCGTAGGGTGTCCCTCAAGTTGAAGTAATCTGTAGGTATCTTAGGGTGTCCCTAATGTAGAGGTAAGTTGAAGGTATCGTAGAATATCCTTGATGTAGACATAATCTGTAGGTATCGTAGGGTGTCCCTAATGTAGAGGTAAGTTGCAGGTATCGTTGGGTGTTACTAATGTAGATGTTAGTTGTAGGTATCGTAGGGTGTCTCTAATGTAGATGTAAGTTGTAGGTATCGTAGTGTGTTCCTAATGTAGAGGTAAGTTGTAGGTTTCCAAGAGTGTCCCTATTGAGAGGTAGGTTTTAGGTATCGTAGGTTGTTCGTGACGTAGAGGTAATCTGTAGGTATCGTAGGGTGTCCCTAATGTAGAAGTTAGTTGTAGGTATCGTAGACTGTCCATATTGTAGTTGAAAGTTGTAGTTATCGGAGGGTATCCCTATTGTAGATGTAAGTTATAGTTATCGGAGGTTGTCCCTATTGTTGAGGTAAGTTGTAAGTATCGTAATGTGTTCCTAATGTAGAGGTTAGTTGTAGGTTTCCCAGAGTGTCCCTATTGTAGAGGTAAGTTTTAAGTATCGTAGGGTGTCCCTGATGTAGAGGTAATCTGTAGTTATCGTAGGGTGTCCCTGATGTAGAAGTTAGTTGTAGGTATCGTAGAGTGTCTCTATTGTAGATGGAAGTTGTAGTTATCGGAGGGTGTCCATATTGTAGAGGTTAGTTTTAGGTATCCCAGAGAGTCCCTATTGTAGAGGTAAGTTGTAGGTATCGTAGAGTGTCCCTGATGTAGAGTTCATCTGTAGGTATCGTAGAGTGTCTCTAATGTAGCGGTAAGTTGTAGGTATCGTAGGGTGTCACTAATGTAGAAGTTAGTTGTAGGTATCCCAGAATGTCCCTATTTTAGAGGTAAGTTGTAGGTATCGTAGGGTGTCCCTCAAGTTGAGGTAATCTGTAGGTATCGTAGGGTGTCTCTAATGTAGAAGTTAGTTGTAGGTTTCGTAGGGTGTCACTAATGTAGAGGTAAGTTGAAGGTATCGTAGGGTGTCCTTAATGTTGAAGTAAGTTATAGGTATCGGAGGTTGGTCCTATTGTTGACGTAAGTTGTAGGTATCGTAGTGTGTTCCTGATGTAGAGGTTAGTTGTAGGTTTCCCAGAGTGTCCTTATTGAGAGGTAAGATAAAGGTATCGTGGGTTGTTCTTGATGTAGAGGTAATCTGTAGATATCGTAGGGTGTCCCTAATGTAGAAGTTAGTTGTAGGTATCGTAGAGTGTCCCTTTTGTAGATGTAAGTTGTAGGTATCCCAGAGTGTCCCTATTGTAGAGGTAAGTTGTAGGTATCGTAGGGTGTCCCTAATGTTGACGTAAGTTGTAGGTATCGTAGAGTGTCTCTATTGTAGATGTAAGTTGTTGGTATCCCAGAATGTCCCTATTGTAGAGGTAAGTTGTAGGTATCGTAGGGTGTCCCTATTGTAGATGTAAGTTATAGGTATCGGAGGGTGTCCCTATTATTGAGGTAAGTTGTAGGTATCGTAATGTGTTCCTAATGTAAAAGTTAGTTGCAGGTTTCCCAGAGTGTCCCTATTGTAGAGGTAAGTTTTAGGTATCGTAGGTTGTCCCTGATGTAGAGGTAATCTGTAGTTATCGTAGGGTGTCCCTAATGTAGAAGTTAGTTGTAGGTATCGTAGAGTGTCCCTATTGTAGATGTAAGTTGTAGGTATCCCAGAATGTCCCTATTTTAGAGGTAAGTTGTAGGTATCGTAGGGTGTCCCTCAAGTTGAAGTAATCTGTAAGTATCGTAGGGTGTCCCTAATGTAGAGGTAAGTTGAAGGTATCGTAGGGTGTCCTTGATGTAGCGGTAAGTTGTAGGTATCGTAAGGTGTCCCTAATGTAGAAGTTAGTTGTAGGTATCGTAGAGTGTCCCTCAAGTAGAGGTTAGTTGTAGGTATCCCAAAGTGTCCCTATTGTAGAGGTATGGTGTAGGTATCGTAGGGTGTCTCTATTGTAGAGATAAGTTGTAGGTATCGTAGGGTGTCCCACATGTAGAAGTACGTTGTAGGTATCGTAGAGTGTCCCTTTTGTAGATGTAAGTTGTAGGTATTGGAGGGTGTCCATATTGTAGAGGTAAGTTGTAGGTATCGTAGGGTGTCCCTTATGTAGAGGTAAGTTGTAGTTATCCTAGGATGTCACTAATGTAAATGTTAGTTATAGGTATCGTAGGGTGTCCCTATTGTAGAGGTAAGTTGTAGGTATCGGAGGTTGTTCCTATTGTTGACGTAAGTTGTAGGTATCGTAGAGTGTCCCTGATGTAGAGTTAATCTATAGGTATCGTAGGGTGTCCTTGATGTAGACGTAAGTTGTAGGTATCGTAGGGTGTCCCTAATGTAGAAGTTAGTCTTAGGTATCCCAGAGTGTCACTATTGTAGAGGTAAGTTGTAGGTTTCGTAGGGTGTACCTGATTCAGAGGTAATCTGTAGGTATCGTAGGGTGTCCTTGATGTAGACGTAAGTTGTAGGTATCGTTGGGTGTCACTAATGTAGATGTTAGTTGTAGGTATCGTAGAGTGTCCCTGATGTAGAGTTCATCTGTAGGTATCGTATGGTGTCCCTAATGTAGCGGTAAGTTGTAGGTATCGTAGGGTGTCACTAATGTAGAAGTTAGTTGTAGGTATCCCAGAATGTCCCTATTTTAGAGGTAAGTTGTAGGTATCGTAGGGTGTCCCTCAAGTTGAGGTAATCTGTAGGTATCGTAGGGTGTCTCTAATGTAAAGGTAAGTTGAAGGTATCGTTGGGTGTCCCTAATGTAGAAGTTAGTTGTAGGTTTCGTAGTATGTCACTAATGTAGAGGTAAGTTGAAGGTATCGTAGGGTGTCCTTGATGTAGACGTAAGTTGTAGGCATCGTAGGGTGTCCTTAATGTAGAAGTTAGTTGTGGGTATCCCAGAGTGTCCCTATTGTAGATGTAAGTTGTAGGTATCCCAGAGTGTCCCTATTGTAGAGGTAAGTTGTAGGTACTGTAGGTTGTCTCTAACGTAGAAGTGAGTTGAAGGTAACGCAGGGAGTCCTTCATGTAGACGTAAGTTGTAGGTATCGTAAGTTGTCCCTAATGTAGAGCTAAGTTGAAGGTATCGTAGGGTGTCCTTAATGTAGAGGTAAGTTGTAGGTACCGTAGGGTGTCACTAATGTAGAAGTGAGTTGAAGGTATCGTAGGGTGTCCTTGATGTAGACGTTAGTTGTAGGTATCGTAGGGTGTCCCTAATGTAGAAAATGGTTGTAGGTATCGTAGGGTGTCCATATTGTAGAGGTAAGTTGTAGATATCGTAGGGTGTCCTTAATGTAGAAGTTAGTTGTAGGTATCGTAGAGTGTCCCTATTTTAGAGGTAAGTTGTAGGTATCGTAGGGTGTCCCTCAAGTTGAAGTAATCTGTAGGTATCTTAGGGTGTCCCTAATGTAGAGGTAAGTTGAAGGTATCGTAGAATATCCTTGATGTAGACATAATCTGTAGGTATCGTAGGGTGTCCCTAATGTAGAGGTAAGTTGCAGGTATCGTTGGGTGTTACTAATGTAGATGTTAGTTGTAGGTATCGTAGGGTGTCTCTAATGTAGATGTAAGTTGTAGGTATCGTAGTGTGTTCCTAATGTAGAGGTAAGTTGTAGGTTTCCAAGAGTGTCCCTATTGAGAGGTAGGTTTTAGGTATCGTAGGTTGTTCGTGACGTAGAGGTAATCTGTAGGTATCGTAGGGTGTCCCTAATGTAGAAGTTAGTTGTAGGTATCGTAGACTGTCCATATTGTAGTTGAAAGTTGTAGTTATCGGAGGGTATCCCTATTGTAGATGTAAGTTATAGTTATCGGAGGTTGTCCCTATTGTTGAGGTAAGTTGTAAGTATCGTAATGTGTTCCTAATGTAGAGGTTAGTTGTAGGTTTCCCAGAGTGTCCCTATTGTAGAGGTAAGTTTTAAGTATCGTAGGGTGTCCCTGATGTAGAGGTAATCTGTAGTTATCGTAGGGTGTCCCTGATGTAGAAGTTAGTTGTAGGTATCGTAGAGTGTCTCTATTGTAGATGGAAGTTGTAGTTATCGGAGGGTGTCCATATTGTAGAGGTTAGTTTTAGGTATCCCAGAGAGTCCCTATTGTAGAGGTAAGTTGTAGGTATCGTAGAGTGTCCCTGATGTAGAGTTCATCTGTAGGTATCGTAGAGTGTCTCTAATGTAGCGGTAAGTTGTAGGTATCGTAGGGTGTCACTAATGAAGAAGTTAGTTGTAGGTATCCCAGAATGTCCCTATTTTAGAGGTAAGTTGTAGGTATCGTAGGGTGTCCCTCAAGTTGAGGTAATCTGTAGGTATCGTAGGGTGTCTCTAATGTAGAAGTTAGTTGTAGGTTTCGTAGGGTGTCACTAATGTAGAGGTAAGTTGAAGGTATCGTAGGGTGTCCTTGATGTAGACGTAAGTTGTAGGCATCGTAGGGTGTCCTTAATGTAGAAGTTAGTTGTGGGTATCTCAGAGTGTCCCTATTGTAGATGTAAGTTGTAGGTATCCCAGAGTGTCCCTATTGTAGAGGTAAGTTGAAGGTATCGCAGGGTGTCCTTCATGTAGACGTAAGTTGTAGGTATCGTAGGTTGTCCCTAATGTAGTGCTAAGTTGAAGGTATCGTAGGGTGTCCTTAATGTAGAGGTAAGTTGTAGGTACCGTAGGGTGTCACTAATGTAGAAGTGAGTTGAAGGTATCGTAGGGTGTCCTTGATGTAGACGTAAGTTGTAGGTATCGTAGGGTGTCACTAATGTAGAAGTTAGTTGTAGGTATCGTAGGGTGTCCATATTGTAGAGGTAAGTTGTAGATATCGTAGGGTGTCCCTAATGTAGAAGTTAGTTGTAGGTATCGTAGAGTGTCCCTCAAGTTGAAGTAATCTGTAGGTATCGTAGGGTGTCCCTAATGTAGAGGTAAGTTGAAGGTATCGTAGGGTATCCTTGATGTAGACAGAATCTGTAGGTATCGTAGGGTGTCCCTAATGTGTAGGTAAGTTGTAGGTATCGTTGGGTGTTACTAATGAAGATGTTAATTGTAGGTATCGTAGGATGTCTCTAATGTAGATGTAAGTTGTAGGTATCGTAGTGTGTTCCTAATGTAGAGGTAAGTTGTAGGTTTCCAAGAGTGTCCCTATTGAGAGGTAGGTTTTAGGTATCGTTGGTTGTTCTTGATGTAGAGGTAATCTGTAGGTATCGTAGAGTGTCCCTTTTGTAGATGTAAGTTGTAGGTATCCCAGAGTGTCCCTTTTGTAGAGGTAAGTTGTAGGTATCGTAGGGTGTCCCTAATGTTGACGTAAGTTGTAGGTATCGTAGAGTGTCCCTATTGTAGATGTAAGTTGTTGGTATCCCAGAATGTCCCTATTGTAGAGGTAAGTTGTAGGTATCGTAGGGTGTCCCTATTGTAGATGTAAGTTATAGGTATCGGAGGGTGTCCCTATTATTGATGTAAGTTGTAAGTATCGTAATGTGTTCCTAATGTAAAGGTTAGTTGCAGGTTTCCCAGAGTGTCCCTATTGTAGAGGTAAGTTTTAGGTATCGTAGGTTGTCCCTGATGTAGAGGTAATCTGTAGTTATCGTAGGGTGTCCCTAATGTAGAAGTTAGTTGTAGGTATCGTAGAGTTTCCCTATTGTAGATGTAAGTTGTAGGTATCCCAGAATGTCCCTATTTTAGAGGTAAGTTGTAGGTATCGTAGGGTGTCCCTCAAGTTGAAGTAATCTGTAAGTATCGTAGGGTGTCCCTAATGTAGAGGTAAGTTGAAGGTATCGTAGGGTGTCCTTGATGTAGCGGTAAGTTGTAGGTATCGTAGGGTGTCCCTAATGTAGAAGTTAGTTGTAGGTATCGTAGAGTGTCCCTCAAGTAGAGGTTAGTTGTAGGTATCCCAAAGTGTCACTATTGTAGAGGTATGGTGTAGGTATCGTAGGGTGTCTCTATTGTAGAGATAAGTTGTAGGTATCGTAGGGTGTCCCACATGTAGAAGTACGTTGTAGGTGTCGTAGAGTGTCCCTTTTGTAGATGTAAGTTGTAGGTATTGGAGGGTGTCCATATTGTAGAGGTAAGTTGTAGGTATCGTAGGGTGTCCCTTATGTAGAGGTTAGTTGTAGGTATCCCAGAGTGTCCCTATTGTAGAAGAAAGTTGTAGGTATCGTAGGGTCTCCCTGATGTAGAGGTAATCTGTAGGTATCGTAGGGTGTCCCTAATGTAGAGGTAAGTTGTAGGTATCGTAGAGTGTCCCTTTTGTAGATGTAAGTTGTAGGTATCCCAGAGTGTCCCTATTGTAGAGGTAAGTTGTAGGTATCGTAGGGTGTCCCTAATGTTGACGTAAGTTGTAGGTATCGTAGAGTGTCTCTATTGTAGATGTAAGTTGTTGGTATCCCAGAATGTCCCTATTGTAGAGGTAAGTTGTAGGTATCGTAGGGTGTCCCTATTGTAGATGTAAGTTATAGGTATCGGAGGGTGTCCCTATTATTGAGGTAAGTTGTAGGTATCGTAATGTGTTCCTAATGTAAAAGTAAGTTGCAGGTTTCCCAGAGTGTCCCTATTGTAGAGGTAAGTTTTAGGTATCGTAGGTTGTCCCTGATGTAGAGGTAATCTGTAGTTATCGTAGGGTGTCCCTAATGTAGAAGTTAGTTGTAGGTATCGTAGAGTGTCCCTATTGTAGATGTAAGTTGTAGGTATCCCAGAATGTCCCTATTTTAGAGGTAAGTTGTAGGTATCGTAGGGTGTCCCTCAAGTTGAAGTAATCTGTAAGTATCGTAGGGTGTCCCTAATGTAGAGGTAAGTTGAAGGTATCGTAGGGTGTCCTTGATGTAGCGGTAAGTTGTAGGTATCGTAAGGTGTCCCTAATGTAGAAGTTAGTTGTAGGTATCGTAGAGTGTCCCTCAAGTAGAGGTTAGTTGTAGGTATCCCAAAGTGTCCCTATTGTAGAGGTATGGTGTAGGTATCGTAGGGTGTCTCTATTGTAGAGATAAGTTGTAGGTATCGTAGGGTGTCCCACATGTAGAAGTACGTTGTAGGTATCGTAGAGTGTCCCTTTTGTAGATGTAAGTTGTAGGTATTGGAGGGTGTCCATATTGTAGAGGTAAGTTGTAGGTATCGTAGGGTGTCCCTTATGTAGAGGTAAGTTGTAGTTATCCTAGGATGTCACTAATGTAAATGTTAGTTATAGGTATCGTAGGGTGTCCCTATTGTAGAGGTAAGTTGTAGGTATCGGAGGTTGTTCCTATTGTTGACGTAAGTTGTAGGTATCGTAGAGTGTCCCTGATGTAGAGTTAATCTATAGGTATCGTAGGGTGTCCTTGATGTAGACGTAAGTTGTAGGTATCGTAGGGTGTCCCTAATGTAGAAGTTAGTCTTAGGTATCCCAGAGTGTCACTATTGTAGAGGTAAGTTGTAGGTTTCGTAGGGTGTACCTGATTCAGAGGTAATCTGTAGGTATCGTAGGGTGTCCTTGATGTAGACGTAAGTTGTAGGTATCGTTGGGTGTCACTAATGTAGATGTTAGTTGTAGGTATCGTAGAGTGTCCCTGATGTAGAGTTCATCTGTAGGTATCGTATGGTGTCCCTAATGTAGCGGTAAGTTGTAGGTATCGTAGGGTGTCACTAATGTAGAAGTTAGTTGTAGGTATCCCAGAATGTCCCTATTTTAGAGGTAAGTTGTAGGTATCGTAGGGTGTCCCTCAAGTTGAGGTAATCTGTAGGTATCGTAGGGTGTCTCTAATGTAAAGGTAAGTTGAAGGTATCGTTGGGTGTCCCTAATGTAGAAGTTAGTTGTAGGTTTCGTAGTATGTCACTAATGTAGAGGTAAGTTGAAGGTATCGTAGGATGTCCTTGATGTAGACGTAAGTTGTAGGCATCGTAGGGTGTCCTTAATGTAGAAGTTAGTTGTGGGTATCCCAGAGTGTCCCTATTGTAGATGTAAGTTGTAGGTATCCCAGAGTGTCCCTATTGTAGAGGTAAGTTGTAGGTACCGTAGGTTGTCTCTAACGTAGAAGTGAGTTGAAGGTAACGCAGGGAGTCCTTCATGTAGACGTAAGTTGTAGGTATCGTAAGTTGTCCCTAATGTAGAGCTAAGTTGAAGGTATCGTAGGGTGTCCTTAATGTAGAGGTAAGTTGTAGGTACCGTAGGGTGTCACTAATGTAGAAGTGAGTTGAAGGTATCGTAGGGTGTCCTTGATGTAGACGTTAGTTGTAGGTATCGTAGGGTGTCCCTAATGTAGAAAATGGTTGTAGGTATCGTAGGGTGTCCATATTGTAGAGGTAAGTTGTAGATATCGTAGGGTGTCCTTAATGTAGAAGTTAGTTGTAGGTATCGTAGAGTGTCCCTATTTTAGAGGTAAGTTGTAGGTATCGTAGGGTGTCCCTCAAGTTGAAGTAATCTGTAGGTATCTTAGGGTGTCCCTAATGTAGAGGTAAGTTGAAGGTATCGTAAAATATCCTTGATGTAGACATAATCTGTAGGTATCGTAGGGTGTCCCTAATGTAGAGGTAAGTTGCAGGTATCGTTGGGTGTTACTAATGTAGATGTTAGTTGTAGGTATCGTAGGGTGTCTCTAATGTAGATGTAAGTTGTAGGTATCGTAGTGTGTTCCTAATGTAGAGGTAAGTTGTAGGTTTCCAAGAGTGTCCCTATTGAGAGGTAGGTTTTAGGTATCGTAGGTTGTTCGTGACGTAGAGGTAATCTGTAGGTATCGTAGGGTGTCCCTAATGTAGAAGTTAGTTGTAGGTATCGTAGACTGTCCATATTGTAGTTGAAAGTTGTAGTTATCGGAGGGTATCCCTATTGTAGATGTAAGTTATAGTTATCGGAGGTTGTCCCTATTGTTGAGGTAAGTTGTAAGTATCGTAATGTGTTCCTAATGTAGAGGTTAGTTGTAGGTTTCCCAGAGTGTCCCTATTGTAGAGGTAAGTTTTAAGTATCGTAGGGTGTCCCTGATGTAGAGGTAATCTGTAGTTATCGTAGGGTGTCCCTGATGTAGAAGTTAGTTGTAGGTATCGTAGAGTGTCTCTATTGTAGATGGAAGTTGTAGTTATCGGAGGGTGTCCATATTGTAGAGGTTAGTTTTAGGTATCCCAGAGAGTCCCTATTGTAGAGGTAAGTTGTAGGTATCGTAGAGTGTCCCTGATGTAGAGTTCATCTGTAGGTATCGTAGAGTGTCTCTAATGTAGCGGTAAGTTGTAGGTATCGTAGGGTGTCACTAATGTAGAAGTTAGTTGTAGGTATCCCAGAATGTCCCTATTTTAGAGGTAAGTTGTAGGTATCGTAGGGTGTCCCTCAAGTTGAGGTAATCTGTAGGTATCGTAGGGTGTCTCTAATGTAGAAGTTAGTTGTAGGTTTCGTAGGGTGTCACTAATGTAGAGGTAAGTTGAAGGTATCGTAGGGTGTCCTTGATGTAGACGTAAGTTGTAGGCATCGTAGGGTGTCCTTAATGTAGAAGTTAGTTGTGGGTATCCCAGAGTGTCCCTATTGTAGATGTAAGTTGTAGGTATCCCAGAGTGTCCCTATTGTAGAGGTAAGTTGAAGGTATCGCAGGGTGTCCTTCATGTAGACGTAAGTTGTAGGTATCGTAGGTTGTCCCTAATGTAGTGCTAAGTTGAAGGTATCGTAGGGTGTCCTTAATGTAGAGGTAAGTTGTAGGTACCGTAGGGTGTCACTAATGTAGAAGTGAGTTGAAGGTATCGTAGGGTGTCCTTGATGTAGACGTAAGTTGTAGGTATCGTAGGGTGTCCCTAATGTAGAAGTTAGTTGTAGGTATCGTAGGGTGTCCATATTGTAGAGGTAAGTTGTAGATATCGTAGGGTGTCCCTAATGTAGAAGTTAGTTGTAGGTATCGTAGAGTGTCCCTCAAGTTGAAGTAATCTGTAGGTATCGTAGGGTGTCCCTAATGTAGAGGTAAGTTGAAGGTATCGTAGGGTATCCTTGATGTAGACAGAATCTGTAGGTATCGTAGGGTGTCCCTAATGTGTAGGTAAGTTGTAGGTATCGTTGGGTGTTACTAATGAAGATGTTAATTGTAGGTATCGTAGGATGTCTCTAATGTAGATGTAAGTTGTAGGTATCGTAGTGTGTTCCTAATGTAGAGGTAAGTTGTAGGTTTCCAAGAGTGTCCCTATTGAGAGGTAGGTTTTAGGTATCGTTGTTTGTTCTTGATGTAGAGGTAATCTGTAGGTATCGTAGAGTGTCCCTTTTGTAGATGTAAGTTGTAGGTATCCCAGAGTGTCCCTTTTGTAGAGGTAAGTTGTAGGTATCGTAGGGTGTCCCTAATGTTGACGTAAGTTGTAGGTATCGTAGAGTGTCCCTATTGTAGATGTAAGTTGTTGGTATCCCAGAATGTCCCTATTGTAGAGGTAAGTTGTAGGTATCGTAGGGTGTCCCTATTGTAGATGTAAGTTATAGGTATCGGAGGGTGTCCCTATTATTGAGGTAAGTTGTAAGTATCGTAATGTGTTCCTAATGTAAAGGTTAGTTGCAGGTTTCCCAGAGTGTCCCTATTGTAGAGGTAAGTTTTAGGTATCGTAGGTTGTCCCTGATGTAGAGGTAATCTGTAGTTATCGTAGGGTGTCCCTAATGTAGAAGTTAGTTGTAGGTATCGTAGAGTTTCCCTATTGTAGATGTAAGTTGTAGGTATCCCAGAATGTCCCTATTTTAGAGGTAAGTTGTAGGTATCGTAGGGTGTCCCTCAAGTTGAAGTAATCTGTAAGTATCGTAGGGTGTCCCTAATGTAGAGGTAAGTTGAAGGTATCGTAGGGTGTCCTTGATGTAGCGGTAAGTTGTAGGTATCGTAGGGTGTCCCTAATGTAGAAGTTAGTTGTAGGTATCGTAGAGTGTCCCTCAAGTAGAGGTTAGTTGTAGGTATCCCAAAGTGTCACTATTGTAGAGGTATGGTGTAGGTATCGTAGGGTGTCTCTATTGTAGAGATAAGTTGTAGGTATCGTAGGGTGTCCCACATGTAGAAGTACGTTGTAGGTGTCGTAGAGTGTCCCTTTTGTAGATGTAAGTTGTAGGTATTGGAGGGTGTCCATATTGTAGAGGTAAGTTGTAGGTATCGTAGGGTGTCCCTTATGTAGAGGTTAGTTGTAGGTATCCCAGAGTGTCCCTATTGTAGAAGAAAGTTGTAGGTATCGTAGGGTCTCCCTGATGTAGAGGTAATCTGTAGGTATCGTAGGGTGTCCCTAATGTAGAGGTAAGTTGTAGGTATCGTTGGGTGTCACTAATGTAGATGTTAGTTGTAGGTATCGTAGGGTGTCTCTAATGTAGAGATAAGTTGTAGGTATCGTAGGGTGTCCCCAATGTAGAAGTTAGTTGTGGGTATCGTAGAGTGTCCCTATTGTAGATGTAAGTTGTAGGTATCCTAGAGTGTCCCTTTTGTAGAGGTAAGTTGTAGGTACCGTAGGGTGTCACTAATGTAGAAGTGAGTTGAAGGTATCGCAGGATGTCCTTCATGTAGACGTAAGTTGTAGGTATCGTAGGTTGTCACTAATGTAGAGGTAAGTTGAAGGTATCGTAGGGTGTCCTTAATATAGAAGTAAGTTATAGGTATCGGAGGTTGTCCCTATTGTTGACGTAAGTTGTAGGTATCGTAGTGTGTTCCTAATGTAGAGGTAAGTTGTAGGTATCGTAGGGTGTCACTCATATAGATGTTAGTTGTAGGTATCGTAGAGTTTCCCGACTGTAGAGGTAAGTTATAGGTATCGTAGGGTGTCACTCATATAGGTGTTGTTAGTTGTAGGTATCGCAGGGTGTCCCTGATGTAGAAGTAGTCTGTAGGTATCGTAGGGTGTCCCTAATGTAGAGGTAAGTTGTAGGTATCGGAGGGTTTCCATATTGTACAGGTAAGTTGTAGGTATCGTAGGGTGTCCCTAATGCAGAAGTCAATTGTATGTATCGTAGAGTGACACTATTGTAGATGTGAGTTGTAGATATCGGAGGGTGTCCATAATGTAGTAGTTAGTTGTAGGTATCGTAGGGTATCCCTATTGTAGAGGAAAGTTATAGGTATCGGAGGGTGTCCCTATTGTTGAGGTAAGTTGTAGGTATCCCAGAGTGTCCCTGATGTAGAGTTCATCTGTAGGTATCGTAGGGTGTCCCTAATTTAGCGGTGAGTTGTAGGTATCGTAGGGTGTCACTAATGTAGATGTAAGTTGTAGGTATCGTAGGGTGTCCCTATTGTAAAGGTAAGTTGTAGGTATCGTAGGGTGTCCCTAATGTAGAAGTTAGTTGTAGGTATCCCAGAATGTCCCTATTGTAGAGGTAAGTTGTAGGTATCGTAGGGTGTCCCTAATGTAGAGGTAAGTTGAAAGTATCCTAGGGTGTCCTTGATGTAGACGTAAATTGTAGGTATCGTAGGGTGTCCCTAATGTAGAAGTTAGTTTTAGGTATCCTAGAGTGTCCATATTGTAGAGTTAAGTTGTAGGTATCGTAGTGTGTCCATGATGTAGAGTTAATATGTAGGTATCGTAGGGTGTCCCTAATGTAGCGGTAAGCTGTAGGTATCGTAGGGTGTCACTAATGTAGATGTTAGTTGTAGGTATCGTAGAGTTTCCCCTTTTGTAGAGGTAAGTTGTAGGTATCGTAGGGTGTCCCTGATGTAGAAGTAATCTCTAGGTATCGTAGGGTGTCCCTAATGTAGAGGTAAGTTTAAGGTATCGTAGGGTGTCCTTGATGTAGAGGTAAGTTGTAGGTATCGTAGGGTGTCCCTAATGTAGAAGTTAGTTTTAGGTATCCCAGAGTTTCCCTATTGTAGAGGTAAGTTGTAGGTATCGTAGGGTGTCCCTGATGTAGAGTTAATATGTAGATATCGTAGGGTGTCCCTAATGTAGCGGTAAGTTGTAGGTATCGTATGGTGTCACTAATGTAGATGTTAGTTGTAGGTATCGTAAGGTGTCCATATTGTAGAGGTAAGTTGTTGGTATCGTAGGGTGTCCCTAATGTAAAAGTTAGTTGTAGGTATCGTAGAGTGTCCCTATTGTAGATGCAAGTTGTAGGTATCCCAGAATGTCCCTATTTTAGAGGTAAGTTGTAGGTATCGTAGGGTGTTCCTCAAGTTGAAGTAATCTGAAGGTATCGTAGGGTGTCCCTAATGTATAGGTAAGTTGAAGGTATCGTAGGGTGTCCTTGATGTAGACGTACAATTGTAAGTTGTAGGTATCGTAGGGTGTTCCTAATGTAGAAGATAGTTTAAGGTATCCCTGAGTGTCCCTATAGTAGAGGTAAGTTGTAAGTATCATAGGGTGTCCCTCATGTAGAAGTTAGTTGTAGGTATCGTAGGGTGTCCCTAATGTAGAGGTATGTTGTAGGTATCGTAGAGTTTCCCTTTTGTAGAGGTAAGTTGTAGGTATCGTAGGGTGTCCCTGATGTAGAAGTTGTCTGTAGGTATCGTAGGGTGTCCCTAATGTAGAGGTAAGTTGTAGGTATCGTAGGGTGTCACTAATGTAGATGTTAGTTGTTGGTATCGTAGGGTGTCCCTATTGTAGCCGTAAGTTGTAGGTATCAGAGGGTTTGTATATTGTACAGGTAAGTTGTAGGTATCTTAGGGTGTCCCTAATGTAGAAGTTAGTTGTAGGTATCGTAGGGTATCCCTATTGTAGAAGTAAGTTATAGGTATCGGAGGGTGTCTTTATTGTTGAGGTAAGTTGTAGGTATCGTAATGTGTTCATAATGTAGAGGTTAGTTGTAGGTTTCACAGAGTGTCCCTATTGTAGAGGTAAGTTTTAGGTATCGTAGGTTGTCCCTGATGTAGAGGTAATCTGTAGGTATCGTAGGGTGTCCCTAATGTAATAGTTAGTTGTAGGTATCGTAGACTGTCCCTATTGTAGTTGAAAGTTGTAGTTATCGGAGGGTGTCCATATTGTAGAGGTAAGTTGTAGGTATCGTAGGGTGTCCATATTGTAGATGTTAGTTGTAGGTATCCCAGAGAGTCCCTATTGTAGAGGTAAGTTGTAGGTATCGTAGAGTGTCCCTGATGTAGAGTTCATCTGTAGGTATCGTAGGGTGTCCCTAATGTAGCGGTAAGTTGTAGGTATCGTAGGGTGACCTTGATGTAGAAGTTAGTTTTAGATATCCCAGAGTGTCCCTATTGTAGAGGTAAGTTGTAGGTATCGTAGGGTGTCCCTGATGTAGCGTTAATCTATAGGTATCGTAGGGTGTCCCTAATGTAGAAGTTAGTTGTAGGTATCTTAGAGAGTCTCTATTGTAGAGGTAAGTTGTAGGTATCGTAGAGTGTCCCTGATGTAGAGTTCATCTGTAGGTATCGTAGGGTGTCACTAATGTAGATGTTAGTTGTAGGTATCGTAGGGTGTCCATATTGTAGAGGTAAGTTGTAGGTATCGTAGGGTGTCCTTAATGTAGAAGTAAGTTGTAGGTATGCCAGAATGTCCCTATTTTAGAGGTAAGTTGTAGGTATCGTAGGGTGTCCCTCAAGTTGAGGTAATCTCTAGGTATCGTAGGGTGTCCCTAATATAGAGGTAAGTTGAAGGAAACGTAGGGTGTCCTTGATGTAGAAGTTAGTTTTAGATATCCCAGAGTGTCCCTATTGTAGAGGTAAGTTGTAGGTATCGTAGGGTGTCCCTGATGTAGAGTTAATATGTAGGTATCGTAGGGTGTCCCTAATGAAGCGGTAAGTTGTAGGTATCGTAGGGTGTCCCTAATGTAGAAGTTAGTTGTAGGTATCGTAGAGTGTCCCTATTGTAGATATAAGTTGTAGGTATCCCAGAGTGTCCCTATTGTAGAGGTAATTGTAGGTATCGTAGGGTGTCCCTAATGTAGAGGTGAGTTGAAGGTATCGCAGGGTGTCCCTATTGTAGAGGTAAGTTGTAAGTATCATAGGGTGTCCCTCATGTAGAGGTTACTTGAGGGTATCGTAGGGTGTTCCTAATGTAGAAGTTAGTTGTAGGTATCGTAGAGTTTCCCTATTGTAGAGGTAAGTAGTAGGTATCGTAGGGTGTCCCTGATGTAGAAGTAATCTGTAGGTATCGTAGGGTGTCCCTAATGTAGAGGTAAGTTGTAGGTATCGTAGGGTGTCACTCATGTAGATGTTAGTTGTAGGCATCCCAGGGTGTCCCTAATGTAGAAGTAATCTGTAGGTATCGTAGGGTGTCCCTAATGTAGAGGTAAGTTGTAGGTATCGCAGGGTGTCACTAATGTAGATGTTAGTTGTTGGTATCGTAGGGATTCCCTATTGTAGCGGCAAGTTGTAGGTATCGTAGGCTGTCCCTAATGTAGAAGTTAGTTGTAGGTATCGTAGAGTGTCCCTATTGTAGATGTAAGTTGTAGGTATCGGAGGGTTTCCATATTGTACAGGTAAGTTGTAGGTATCCTAGGATGTCACTAATGTAAATGTTAGTTGTAGGTATCATAATGTGTCCCTAATGTAGAAGTTAATTGTAGGTATCGTAGAGTGTCACTATTGAAGTCAACTTCTTCTCCATAACCACTGATTTGTAATCAAACGTATTTGGCAGGAAGCATCCTTAGGTGCTTAGGATTCAAAATTGTATTAATGATGTGACTGATTGCTGATGGGTGGGCCAAAAGTGTTATTTAGCTATATTGGTTTAGTCGACTTCTATTTAATAACCGTTGATTGGAAATGAGCCTTATTTGGCAGGAAGCATCCCTAGGTGTTTAGGATTCAAAATTGTACTCATGGTGTGACTGACCCCCTAGGGGGCTTAGGGGCGGTGCCAAAAACGGTTATTTAGCTATATTGGTTCAATCGACTTCTTCTCAATAACCATTGATTCGAAATGAGCCTTATTTGGCAGGAAGCATCCGTAGATGCTAAAGATTCAAAATTGTACTTATGGTGGGACTGATTCCCTAGGGGGCTGAGGGGCTAGCCAAAAAGGAAATATTTTATCATGAATACCTAGATACCAATGTATCCAGGTGAGCGATACAGGCCCTCTGGGCCTCTTGTTATTAGATCCCGCGAGAAAATGTGTTGGTATACTTCAAACTAACCAAAAACAGATATGATTGAAAGCTTCACACACACAGGGGCCCTCTGAAGGGAAATTTGTTAACCTGAAAACATACATGCTCTCTGGGATCAAAATGCTCAGATCTAGAGATGTTTGTAAACATAGTCTCATTTGCATGGGTTGGACGATTAAGGATTTCCTTATTATTTATTGAAAAATGCATGGAAAACATCAAGTTTTGTAAAATATCTGCATGAATAGTTCACAAGGATTACCGTACGACAATTTTATGAAATATTTGGTGATATTAAGAAAAGTAAACAAACTTCGCTCAATTGCCCCTTTAACAGGTTTATAGGGACTTCATACAATGTGTATATATATATTTAACAAGTTTGAGTCTCAAGGTTGTCAGGACAAGGTCGCTTGCTACATTTAGCTCACCATCATCAGATGGTGGGCTATTCAAATAACCCTGCGTCCGTGGTCCGTCCTTAAACAATTTTTGTTACAGTCATAACTTGTGAAGTACTGGATGGATCTTTCTCGTTTCATATGCAGGTTCCTCTTAGTCTCTAGTAGTGCTGTTTTGATATGAATTGATCAAAAAACAAAATGGCTGCAAGACGGCCATGTTGATTTTGACAATGACATTTTGTTACCGTTATATCTTGAGAAGTACTGAATGGATCTTTCTCGTTTCATATGCAGGTTCCTCTTAGTCTCTAGTAGTGCTGTTTTGATATGAATTGATCAAAAAACAAAATGGCTGCAAGACGGCCATGTTGGATTTTGACAATGAAATTTTGTTACCGTTATATCTTGAGAAGTACTGAATGGATCTTTTCCTAATTTCATATGCAGGTTTCCTGTGGTGCGTAGTTGCGCTTTATTGATATATGGACTGATCAGAAAAAACAAAATGGCTGCCAGATGGCCATGTTGGATTTTGACCATGAACATTTTGTTACCTTTGTATCTTGTATTCTCAAATATCATAGGTAGGTTAATTTCGTTTGATGCTCAGTTATGCATGGTCCATTTTTGGACAGATCCGATTAGGGCTTGGACGATACAGTAATACCCCGATCCGATACGTATCACGATACTTATTGGGAAAACATGTTCAAGCATTCAGACATTAAGGTGGCTCAACCCTTTTGCAATTAACTGCTAGATTAAATGTGTTATTTTTATATCTAGCAGACATATTTCAGTATTCACAGTCCACAGTCAAATTATTTACATATATCATCTAGTTACATAAAGCACAAGCAAAAAATAGAATCAAAATATCACAGACCAGCTGTTTATATATAAATGCTACTTATTGAAAACTAGATGTAAAACTGTGTCTAGGATGGTTGTCTCCTTTGATGCTATTAGGAGGTTTTTGAAGTGGGTAGTATTTTAACATAACATATATACTGTGAAGGCAAGCCTAAAACATTTTAGAACATAACAACTACCGGCATTCTGTGCTATATTTTTAACAGCATAATAGTGCATATAATGACACCAGGCACAACCCTTGTTTAAACGTTCTGCCAACACGGATAATTCTACCACTCGCCGACTCTTTCTCCAGTTTGAGAAACCACAATCTGATTAAAATCATATCTTGATCTCCGCGCCGTTCCGTAAACTTCTCTCTGCTGCGTTAAGATCTGAGATAACCCAATAGAGGGTCATGTCCCGATGACCTTTCGCATTAGCCAATCAAATTACTACTGGCAGAATCTTGACAGTGAAATTTTGAGGCGACAAAGCTGGCATAAACACATTTTCCCGTTTAGTCATTTCGTCACCAAAAAGTTCGTGTAGAATAATGTGACGAAATGGCTTGCTGCAAGATGACAGGTCGTTGGAAAATTATTTTAGTGTTAAGTAAAGAGGCGACAAAGGTCATCTGGACGTGACCTCTGATGGGATGTTGTCAGATCCTTGTAAAACGGAGTGAGAACAAGGATCTGTATTTTAATCAGATTGGAGAAACCATGGCCAGTTGTACCTGTACTACAGTATATGCCTACCGTCCGATTCTGTTTCTATACTGTTGCTGTCGCTGTCAGTGTCCGACCATGTGTCGATATTGTGTACGTCTATTTTTGTTATTGTTTTGCAATAGGAGTGGTCGTGACAATACTTTATTTGCTCGTAATCTTGAGTTGAAGACTTGAACCATCCCCTCTCATCTCGCCAAATAATAAAATAATTTGTTTCAGAAATTTAAGAATAATTATCCTTTAATGACATGACAAATGTTGTATTTCTCTTGTTTACAAGTTTATTTCATCCTTGAAATTCAGCTACAATACCAATAACTTTATTCAGGTGACCTCGACCTTTGATTTGGTGACTTTGACATTTTCATCGGTCGGCTCTTATTTATAGCCACCGCTGATCTGAATTCTATCAAATTTGGTCAGAAGCATCCCAAAGGGGTGGGGACTCAGAATTGTAAAAAAAAATGGCGGGGCTTACCCACCTTGGGGGCTGTGTCAAAAAGGGTTAATTTAGCTATAATGATAAAAACGAGTAATCTTCACTGACACCGAGCAATAGATACTGCTCATATTTGCCTCACTAGGTAGCATCACTATGAGATGGACATCTAGTGGAGCTGATACCAATATACAATTGCTTGCCATTAAAAGACAATCACAATGGTGATTTTAGATTTGACTCCAGGGTCTGTCACGCCCATGCAGACTTGTCTCTTGAGTCATAACTTTTAATGATTGAGATCCCATTACATTACTGCATATAACATCCCATTACATTACTGCAAGGAGATGCTGTGGCAGATCCAGATCCCCCTTGGAAATGTTTGTGCTAATTACAGCTAGAATTACGGCTAAGTATCCACTTTTTGTGATACGAACGGAAGACGAACGCTTCCCGGACGGAGGCCTACCGCTGCACGAACGGCGAACGAACGCGAGCCGCACGGAATTACCTATTGGACCCACGCAGCTAATACGGCCTATTCCCGAACGGAACGAACGCTACCGGCCGATAACCTAGGCCGGCCGCTACCGGCCGATAAGTTGGCCCGGCCGCTACCGCACGATAAGTTCCATCTCGCGTATCGAACGAACGAACGAACTTTGCAGCGTCCCGAACGGAACGAGCGGTACAATGTTTTCGTCTGTGAAACCGAAACTACTCGCTTAAGTGTGCATGCATTTCTGTGTATAATTATGAAATAGTTTCAGGCTATCTAGCTTGTAGCTGCGATAACGTACTCCTAAATGACGATCCATAGGAGGCCGGGTATTAATGTTTAGTATTAGTACTATCTATACATGCATTATAATTTGATTCCGTGAATTCATGCGTTCGTGTCTAAGCGTCGGTAATAAAATCTGAAGGAAAACGAATAAATGTCTAGTAGACCTAATAGGCCTAGTGTCATCCAGTATAAGGAGCCATCCAGAACTAAATTTGAATCCGTAACTTAAAGCCGTATTGTTTAAATAGTGCTGATCTGATAGATCTACTGTACCCTTGAACATCTGGTTTTCGACGGGGTAATCAACCATCGCAAATAGCAAAAGAAACAATTGTGAATAAAATATCCCAATATTATTTATACAATAGTCTATCTTTTACCTTACCTGTCGATTGTTTGTCTGTCAATTCGTTATTTACTCATTAAAAAACATTGGCTACTCAACTTTCTCTTATGTGGAGGAGAAGATCTTTAGAAGAAGAATGGTGATGGGGGAATCGTCGGTAGGGATTGGCCTAACCACTTTTTCTCATTTCGCATTCTCAGGTGGTATTATATATCATTTAATTGTATATTGTTAAGTATATAAAAAAGTTGAGTGGCAAATGATTATATATCGATATTCATTTTAATTAGCGAAATGCATTATTTTTTATTATTTGGATCTTTCAATAACGTGTCTAATAATCAATATGGCTGGACACATATTTCATTACAATTTGTATAGGTATGTTATTATGATTTTATGTGAAATATGTGTTTAACACGAAAATAAAATATTTGAACTTGAACTTCAACTCATTACAATGTCGGCACTTTCCTACTGCTACTCGCCATGGCACTATATAGTGTTATCGAGAGTAGTGCTCACTAGCGTTTTATAAACATTGAAGACCAAACGCTGCATTGTCTGTCATTACATTCTTTTTATGGAAATCGTATACCATAGCACTTCACTGGGTCTAAAAACAACCATATTATTTCCCTTTTTATGAGAAAATAAACTATAAAATATGCCCTTTCGTAGCGTTTTGTTCATAGCACAACAAACATTTCGCGTTACTCAAATTGCAAAATTTATTGATATGTCGCTAAAAATCACATGATCAGACTCGGGACATCTGACACTAAGCTTTGGAAATTTCACTGGGGCTCTGAACACTGCAGGTAGGTTTTTAAAGATGTATATAAAATAGGCATACGTGTACGTATGTATAAATGTAATAGGACGAGGAAAAGTGATAAATATAGTGCCGTCGCTGGGGCTCGAACCCCAGACCCTTGGCTCTCCAGCCCGATGTTCTACGTATTGATTCAGCTAAAGGGAAATCTTATCAATTGATGCACATAAAACTGCTCGTTTGAAACGCAATGTCTACTTTTCTTGATCAAGGTGTTTCTTGTTGTGTGGGCATAAGGCAGACGACACCTGGTGAGGAATCATGAGAGAGTTTACGACATATTTACAAGCTTAATTAGGCCTTTATAAATGTACAATGTCGTTTTCCTATCACTTTTAATGAGGCGGTTAATACCGGTATAAACCTGTCTTTTGATTGGTTGTCGAAAAGCACCAACCTAGGTTATCCCCTTACCCGAACAATGTTTAAAGAGTAACTGTAGTGCTGAACCATATTTCGTGTATGGACAGATTGGTAAATAAGAAGTGAGATAAAAAAAATAACGAAGTTTTGACCATTTTGCTTAATTTCACACCTGAACGCAAATCCGAAAATACCCGCTTTTGCCATACGACCAGAAGTATCGTCATAACGGTAACCGCACTGATTAACTTAATTGAATAGTCATTATATTAAAATTGTATGAATCGTATCGCGACTTGTTATTTGTAGGGAGCCTCATGTTCAAGAATAAGACACTGATTACATATCAAGGCTGTACGGAGTTCTTTAATGACCCTACTGTTAATTGCAAGGTATTATATGCCCCAGGGGACGGTAATTAGTGGGAAGGGGGCCCGGGTTTGGGAGTTCCACAGGTATATGTTTGCGGCACACGTGGTCCTGGCCACTCGACCATAAATCAATTACCACCGGACTCGATAGCAAGATTAAAAGGTTATTATTTTGTAAAAAATAACCATTGGTATTCATACGGCCATGAATGCCATTGACGGATTGTTGATGTCTTATTATGATGATGTCATAATTGTAACGTTGGATAACGTTGACCGTCTCCGGGTGATGGCTGCATGTACATGTTCTATTCAATGAACAAGCATACACCTAAGTACCTCATTTCGATCATTTTTGACACTGGATTTGGCCAAATGGTCAATCTTGGTGAGATTGATTTTTAGTCGATCGAGTCCTTGTTGAATTTTAACAACCTTATCATGTCATAAGGAAATGTTCATCACTGGATATTATAGTGACATTAATAAGGGGGCGGGGGTCATTTTAACATAATGGTATTTTGACCCTGGGGTCAATTTACTATGGGGTTCATATATTACCATACTACACCGACCGTCTTGATGAAAGGCATGTGGGCTCTCCACTGGAACTCCTGATCACTCTTTCAATAAAATATATTAATAATGAAGTATTTCTTTATTGAAATGTACCATGTAATATATGGCATGATGGTAAATATTGCTTATGTCAATTTGATTGATGATTTTAATCATTATTTTGTCCTGATGCAAATAAAACTACCGTGATTGGACATGACATCAACTAGCTGTTTTTGAAAAAAATGTCGGACTGAATTAGTTGATTAATTGTAGAGAGTGTGTCTAAACCTTTAGGCTTTCTTGTGTTGCTACCGGAATTCCAAAGAGTCAATTGTTGCGAAATTGTTAATGCTTAAAATGTTTATAGTGAAACAATACCAGCAGTCATGATCGATGCATTCAACTTATAAAACTATGAACTATTTTCAAACCTGCCTTTCTTTAATAATTAGTTTAATGTTGTGGAAAGTTTTTGAACATTATGATATCTATATTGAAAATAAGAACATTTCCTTTAAAATTGTTTTATTAAATAAATATAATAATTGCTACATATGATTTTATTGAGAATTACCTCCCTTGATTTCAGTCTGTTGTCTATGTGTCCCCATATCTTTCTTTACCTGTGTTTTTACCTGTTCTAGAAATAGACCACATTTGAACTACATTTTTGACACATTACACAGGCATTTTGGAATCTATTTACCGGTTTTGTAATTTATAGAGCAGCACTGAACTTCAGAAGCTGTGTTGTGCCAAAAAACTAAATTGCCTCAAAAACTATGTATAAAGTACATTTTCAATATTTTCATTTATTTGCATACAAAATGTATATGCATATATATATATAATCGCTGTTAATGAACATAAATGGATGCAAAAATATCTCTTCCCATTAGAGCTGCATGGGTACCACAAAATCAAACGTACCACGGTATACCACGGTATTTAGGCAAATACTGCGGTACCTACCATGATATACCACCTTGATTGAATGTTTGAGCTAGCTAAAGGTCTCGGGCTGTTTTTGTTCTGAAGCCAATCCACAAGAGGCCTGTCATACGTTTCTCGTTGTGTTATCCTATAATATTGATTGAGTGAAGCTATGTCTGTCCTAGTTGATCAGCAAACTCATAGGAAATTATAATTAAACCATATTGGAATTTCAATTGATCTATCTAAGAAATAGTTCTTTCAAATTGATTAGTTAAATTTAATGCATATGAAAGTCCCCAAAAACCAGGTACAGGACTTAATGTACCACGGTACGTACCATCAAAACTTTATACCACGGTATACCGGTAAAACCGCCTAGCCCTTATTCCCATTTATTTACACTGTTTTAACCTTGGTCGCTTCAAGATATGTTACATGCAAAACTGTCTGGTGCTCCCCCTTAAAAACCAATGAACCGCAGTTCAACATTGTCAATTCGGTTTTCCAGTGTGTGTATTCCGGATTTCGGTTCGGTTCAAAATATACTCATTACTACAAAATGACTCTTGTTGTCTGAAGACCTAATGATCAAGCAGCTGACTGACTGTGATCAGTGTACATGGCGGTGATTATGAAACATGGGATTATTTCCAAGGAAAACCTAATGCCGATAACAAATTTCAGGAATCAAAACTATGTAGTCAACACTATATAACATGTTTGGAAGCTCATTCAAATATAAGTATGGCACTTTATCTAACATGTCAATCCGTCTAAAGCGAAAACATGGCATGCAGGCTACAACGTCCGTTAAGAAAAAAGACATATCCAGGTCTGGTTGGTCATCTATGTAACTGAGACATTTCCTTGAAAAACAAGCAAGCAACATCTTCACTATGATTCAAGATTATTACAAGATCTATAGCTGTGTTTATTGCAACTGATTTACGATCCTGTTCTCAAGTATTCTGTTGTTGAAATGCAGGTACCGGGTAGAAAAGCAGGGCTTCAACAGATGGTCCTCAAGCTTGAGCCTCAATATGTGATACTGTCTTGTAAACATTTTAGTTGAAGCTTGCCATATGATAGGTGATAGACTGATAGCCTGTTGATCTTTGTCTTCTTGTGCTTACAGTGCTGGTACACTGATTAAAGGTCGCTTCATGATCTCTCTCTTGTTTTGTACCATTTTATTATGGCCCCACTATGAAATGGGGGGGGGGGCATATAGTGTTACCCATGTCTGTACATGTCCTGTCCCATGTTATTGTAACCAGCTTATTTAAATAACTTACTGATCCGATTGTTATCAAACTTCGCATACAATGTACAAAATAAGCATGAAGAACTAATTTCATATAGGGACAGGGGCATTTATGTCTCTAATTCTAGTTTTTATTTAAAGATAAAAAAAGTTTAAGAGACTGTTATTGTTCATTAACATTTTTGAAATCAAAATGTTGGTTAACTAGATCATATCTCTGCCTTGCATTTGATTCACTGCATAGTGTAATTTATATACAGTGTGCCCTCGTTATACTGCCACCTTTCGTCCACAGCAATTATGGCGGTATAATGAGGGTGGCGATAGTATCATATTATGAAAATTATTACCAAGAATTAAATTGCATAATAGATTGCAATTCCAACATTTTATTAAAAACAAGCTTAGTATTATATCGTCCTATAAGATCTACAGTGGCACAAATTTATATCTGAAAATAGTTATTGATCTGCGTTTGCCGCATGCCATTCCAAATGGAACACTAAAGCTTTCCTCGATCTCCAAAAACAGAACAATATGTCGTTACCATCGAGGGAAATGTATAGCGATTCGGGATGTTTGTATTTTAAAGGTTGTGGCGGATGGCGATATGCGAGTGTGGCAAACTTAACGAGGGAATTATATAGAAGCGAAATCCGTTCTAGAGGTTTAGGTGGCGGTATGCGAGGGTGGCGGTAGATTTGGGTGGCTATTATAGGTCGAGGGTAGTTAATTTCTACTTGCATTCAGGTTTTATACTTGACAGACCATGGCCACTAGTGCACATTAAGCTTGTTTATCTGTAAATAGATTGTAAACACACAATTAGTACAAAGTAATTTGTGTACCAATGCAACAATACATTGTGTAAATGGAACCGAAAAAACTGAAATAGAAAAACCTGAGCCAGACCAAATAAATCCTGAACCGTCCTACCCCTACTGATGACCTCCATTTCTAACAGAACATGTTAAAATGTTAAACTACACTGTGAGTCTGTCAAAAGCCATATATCATGGTCATTTATTACACATGTTCATTGATAACACCCGTGAGTCATGTTTGGTTTAGTTGGTTTATTTTTCTTTTACATCCTATTTACAGCCAGGGTCATTTTAAGACATGCCAGGTTTTGCAGTTGGAGGAAAGCTGGAGTACCCGGAGAAAAACCACCGATCTACAGTTTGTACCTGGCAGCTGCCCCACACCGGTTTCAAACTCGCAACCCAGGACGTGCGGTAGGATGTCAGGACACCTTAACCACTCGGCCACTGCAGCCATCGTCGGCTACCTGAATCTGTTTGACCACTAGCCAATGAGTGAGATTTGCACTCAAGTCATGTTTACCAAGTAAGCTTCTCAAGGCAACAAAAGAAATAAAAAGGCCTGTTGATTTTGTAGATTTGTAATAATTTGATTCCTGCTTTGAACAGGGGGGGGGGGGGCATATTTTTTTCTGGTACAGCCCTAAGCACAACACACCAAAAATGTATGCGTTCATTGTCGTACATTGCGCACACATCGTTCACCTTTGGTGTGCACAACTGGGCAATCTAAAGACAGTTAGTTCATCTGTGCGATAGTCGCACACACATGCGATTTGGTATAATGGGTCGGTAAATAATACGAAATGAAAAAATACAGAACCCTCTTGTTGAAATACTATATGAATTTGCATCATATTGATTGAGATTATGAGTTATCCTCTCGCGACGAAAATCGGGGAGGGGACATAGCGTTCCGTTCGTACGTACGTACCTATGTTCACTTTTTGTCAGCACTCTTGCGACTTCATTTTTGAACGGATTCTGACCAAACTTCTTTCATGGGTCCAGCATGGTAAAACCTCTCGAACGAGTTCGTGTTTCAGTGAGCCAAGGTCAAGGTCACCGTCAATATTTTTAGAAAATCTTTGTCAACACTCTTGCGACTTCATTTTTGAATGGATTCTGACCAAACTTCCTATATGGGTCCAGCATGGTAATACCAAAAACGAGTTCGTGTTTCAGGGTGCCAAGGTCAAGATCAAGGTCACCATTGCTATTTATAGAAAATCTTTGTCAGCGCTCTTGCGACTTCATTTTTGAACGGATTCTGACCAAACTTCCTATATATTGGTCCAGCATGGTAATACCTCAAACGAGTTCGTGTTTCAGGGTGCCAAGGTCAAGGTCAAGGTCACCATTGCTATTTATAGAAAATCTTTGTCAGCACTCTTGCGACTTCATTTTTGAACGGATTCTGACCAAACTTCCTATATATGGGTCCAGCATGGTAATACCTCAAACGAGTTCCTGTTTCAGGGTGCCAAGGTCAAGGTCACCGTTACTATTTATAGAAAATCTTTGTCAGCATGAAATGACAGTTTGATATTGGAAGAATTTCGACTCTGGCCTACACCATTGACCGGGCTGTTGGGAGGGGCTCAATAGGGTCTAATTGGCTTAATTTCAACAATCTTCTTCTTTAGACAAAGATGTGCCCCTTTGCCTCTTGTACTTAATATGAACATTTTGTGGTGACATTATGAAGCAAAGATGATTGGAATTAAACAAGAGTTAGCTGACCAAATAGTCAAAGTCACCAGGTCAAATGTCAAGGTCATTTTTTACATCTTTTCATTGATGAACATTTTGTTATGACATTGTGAAGCATAGTTGATCGGAATTCAACAAAGAGTCAACTAATTGGATGTCTAGGTCAAAGGTCATAGTCAAATTTTATATCTTTTCACTGATGAACATTTTGTTATGACATTATGAAGCAAATTTGGTTGGAATTAAACAAGGAGGTAGCCGACCAAAAAGCCAAGGTCAAAGGTCAAGGTCATATTTTATATCTTTTCACTGATGAACATTTTGTTATGACATTACGAAGCAAATGATTAATAAAGGATCCAACTGACCAAAAGGCAAAGTCAGTAGCCCAAATTTTATAGCTCTTTACTGATGAATATTTTGTTATGACATTGTGAAGAAAGTAGATCAGAATTAAAACAAGGAGTTAACTGATCAAAAGTCAAGATCACATTGTCAAAGAAGTCAAGATCACTGATTTAAAGGTCAAGGACACCGTCTGTAGCTTTCTTTTTTGAGAAGTCAGTTGAACAAAAATTGATCGTTGGGTTCAAAGCTCAAGTAACGATGATTTTGGGAAGCTATAGATGTACATGTATAAGCAGGACCTTTTTCTACCTGTCAGTTTTCTACCTCAAACTTTGTTTAAGTTAATCATTCTTTCAGTAAAAGTTATTAGTAATTGTAGTACATCAAAACTCAGGTGACTGTCAAGGCCCATGAGACTCTTGTTTAACCAGTCGCATAAAATATCCAGAAAATCAGGGGCGTTACAAAGCTGGGGGTGTTTCAATGTGCAAGCCCTTCCAGCGTTTATTACCAGTTACTTCAAATGGTGCCATTTGGTCGTATCACTATACAAATCATTGATATAAAAATAAGATACGATGATATGTTTAACGTCCATTAACTCGTTAGCATGCAATAACAGGGACATAAAAGCCATCTGTGTTACATTCACGTCTCTGTCAGTAAGTATCATGCTATGTGATTTTGTCGCTTTCAACCCAGGTACAGCTGTAGTTATACATCTCGCTTTTTTTCTTCGGCCGAATTTAACAGGCTCATCATCAATTAATTTTGCTGTCATTTTATTCCACCTGACCGAAAAGTCAATATCCAAAATTGGCAATATTTATTAGCTCACCTGGTCCGAAGGACCGAGGTGAGCTGATGCAATACCGTGGCGTCCGTCGTCCGTCCGTCCGTCATCCGTCAACAATTTCTTTAAACGACTTCTCCTCCATAACCACTGATAGAAAATCAACCTAATTTGGCAGGAAGCATCCTTGCAATTGGATGCCCAGGATTCAAAATTGTACTAATGGTGGGACTGACCCCCTAGGGGGCTGAAGGGTGGGGCCAAAAAGGGTTATTTAGCTATATTGGTTTAATCGATTTCTTCCCAATAACCACTGATTGGAAATCAGCCTTATTTGGCAGAAAGTATCCCTGGGTGCTCAGGATTCAAAATTGTACTCATGGTGGGACTGACCCCCTAGGGGGCTGAGCGGTGGGGGCCATAAAAAAATTATTTAGCTATATTGATATTAGCGACTCCTTCTTCATAACCACTGATTGGTAATCAACCTTATTTGGTAGGAACCATCCCTAGGTGCCCAGGATTCAAAATTGTACTAATGGTGGGACTGATCCCCTAGGGGGCTGAGGAGTGGGGCCAAAAAGGGTTATTTAGCTATATTGGTTTAATCGATTTCTTCCCAATAACCACTGATTGGAAATGAGCCCTATTTGGCAGGAAGCATCCCTATGTGCTCAGGATTCAAAATTCTACTCATGGTGGGACTGACCCCCTAGGGGGCTGACGGGTGGGGCCAAAAACCGTTATTTAGCTATATTGGTTTAAGCGACTTCTTCTCCATAACCACTGAATGGAAATCAACCTTATTTGGTAGGAACTATCCCTAGGTGCTCAGGATTCCAAATGGTACTCATGGTGGGACTGACCCCCTAGGGGGCTGAGGGGCGGGGCCAAAAACCGTTATTTAGCTATATTGGTTTAAGCGACTTCTCCATAACCACTGATTGGAAATCAACCTTATTTGGTAGGAACCATCCCTAGGTGCTAAGGATTCAAAATGTTACTCATAATGGGACTGACCCCTGGGGGCTGAGGGGCGGGGTCAAAAAGTGTTATTTAGCTATATTGGTTTAAACGACTTCTTCTCCATAACCATTGATTGGAAATGAGCCTTATTTGGTAGGAAGCATCCCTATAGGTGCTCAAGATTTAAAATTGTACTAATGGTGGGACTGACCCCCTAGGGGGCTGAGGGGCGAGCCAAAAAGAAAATATTTTATCATGATACCAATGTATCCAGGTGAGCGATACAGGCCCTCTGGGCCTCTTGTATTATATTCTAATATAGATGCACTAAATAGAGGATCTTGCAAGCATGGGTGTCAATGTGTAATATGGGATTTATTAAACGAGTTAGATAATTTAATATGTTCCAAGCCTTTAGGGCAGTGACATAATACAGTAACATTGACACGAGCGTAAGATTATATTTATACCATAACTTATATTCATGAGAAAATGCACAAAAACTCTCTAATTTATTTCTCGATAAAAAAGGTAAATTTCACTTCCAAGACAGTCATATAACGCCATGAAGACCTCATATGTTATGGCGTCACAATAGTGCTATTACATTAATATTGTATGATACCATATTCATGACTCAAAACCCGATTATAACATAATTATGCGAATAACAAATTCCTGCAGCTAGGTGTGTTAATCTGACGAGTCTATTAAAAAGAGTAACATTATCAGTGGACTTAGATTATTATTCGAATTATGAAATACAGTCAAACCTCGATGATTCGAACTTCGTTGATTCGAAGTTCTCGCTGTATCGAACTTTTTGCTTGGTCCCGAATTTTCTCACTATATAACACTACTAAACAACCTATGTATGATTCGAATTTTTATAAATCGAAGTTTTCGATGTATCGAACTTTTTTCATGGCCCGTTAGCTATGTAATTATAGGTAATTGACATCTCATGATTCGAACAAAAAAATTACCTGTACTGACCATTGGACATGTGTTGTCAACCATGAATAATTCGAAGTTCTGTTGTATCGAAGTTTTTCTGCAAGTCCTCTGAACTTCGAAACATCGAAGTTTGACTGTATCTCGACTTTGATACACATACTTTGGAAAAATGTACGCCCCTAAAATGATGTCATTTCCATTGATTTCAGATAAAACTTGTACAAAATATTGCATAGACAATGAAAAATAGCACAAAAATAAAAGATTTTCATGAAATAATGTATATCGATTGAAACATCCTCATAGGTATATTGACTAGCTTACTTATAGTTATTGAAATTCGAAATGTACTAGATTTAGTTGAAAATCATGTTTCTCTTAATGTCACATACCTGGTTATATCATGTTTTTGTCTGACAAACCTTACATGATATAAAGAGGTATGCACTGTATTAACTTAGTGTGCCTATTATGGACAAATTTGGGTGGTCTAGACCTAAATCAGAATGCAGTGTTCGTTAAAAATTATATGAGTCATTTATGATATGTTATAAGAAAAGATGAGGTTTAGTGTATTTTAAAAGTAAAAGTATATATGTACACTTCAAATAAAACATGAATGGAAGAAATGAAAGAAAATGTCAGTTGTGCTATGGTATATTTCTATAGTGTAGTGGTTATCACACTTGCCACTCTGTGGTGAGAGACTCGGGTTCAAATCCTGATGGAAATAATAAATTAGCACTACTTGAACTTTTGTAAACATTGCAAATTTAAATACATTTAAATATAAATACTTGTAACTTGTTTGATGCATTCGATATATTTTTTCTCTATTCTTGTCTTGCCCGAAGGGCCAAGTGAGTTTAAGTGATGGTGCAGCATCTGTTGTTTGACCTGCGTCCATCAACTTTTCCTTTGAAAGATTTCTTATAAAATACCGAAAGGCCTAGTGGCTTGTAGCTTTCTTGATAGGAGCTGTACAAAGTTTGCGAAAAGAAATGACCTTGACCCATATCCAAGATCACTGGAGTCAAATACAGTAAAACCCCGTTATATCACCACCCGTTATACCGCCAAACCCGCTTATCGCCATGAATTTATTCAGAACGGATTTCCATCCACGTTAATGCACCCGTTTTACCGCCAAACTCACCTATCGCCATCCACCATAATATTTCCAGAACAAATGGTTAAACACTAATAAGGGATAAATGTATACTTATGTACAATTCGATGCAATAATGTGATATGAATGCATTTTTTTTAAAACAATTTCTGAAATTAATTTTGATCTTCAAAGTTTACAGTTGTTATTGAAACACTTGTTATAAGGTTTGGACGGCAAACTCGGGTTTGAATGTCGAACCCGATATGCCGCCAAACTCGTTATATAGCCAAAATCGCTGAGAACAGAAGGTAGCTATATAAAGAGGTTTTAGTGTATGTCAAAACATTTAAACAACTTCTTCTGAAATACTGTCAGGCATAGAGACCTGATATTTCACTGGTAGCTTCCTTGGATGAAGCTGAACAAAGTTTGGGGAAAAAATTACATTGACCAATATTCAAGGTTGTCAATTCTGTTAGAACCTTTAAACGACATTTTGTGATTAACTTAAATGCCCAGAAGCATGAAATATGGCTGAAAGGTTCCTCGGATGAAGCTGACATAGTTGGTGAAAAAAGATCACAAGGGTCAAATCTGTTCTAACCTTTAAAACGACTTCTTCTGATTAACCAAAAATTTGGATGAAAGGTTCTTTGGATAAAGCCTGACAAAGTTTGTGAAAAGAAATGACCTTGACCGATATTCAAGGTCACAGGGGTCAAATCTGTTAAAACCTTTAAACAACTTTAAAGAACTATTTGTTACATAGATCAATTGGAATTCTGAAATGGTTTAATTATAATTTCCTATAAGTTTGCTGATCAACTAGGACAGATATAGCTTCACTCAAACAATATTAGAGGATAAAACAACAAGAAACGTATGACAGCCCCCTTGTTGATTGGCTTCAGAACAAAAACAGCCAGAGACCTTTAGCTATCTCAAATATTCAATCCATGTGGTATACCATGGTACGTGCCTGAATACCGTGGTACGTAATTTTGTGGTACCCAGCCCTACAATTATTTTTCAAAAGTCGTACCTCCATGATAAAAGTATAGCTGTGTCAGAACTCTCGCTCTTTAAGTCTATTTCTGTTGCTGGAGTGTATATGTGTGTGTCCATTGTGTGTGTGTGGAGAGAGTGTTATGTTTTTTGGTCTACCGCGTGACACCGCTTAATTTACATATTTTTTAAAATTGAAATTTTCATCAATTCCATCAACTGCCTTCCATGTTTGTTCAATAGCTGTGAGTTATCGGCTTCTACAATTCATTCCATCTGTGACATCCTTTAGGTGTCACCCAACTAGTATAAAGGTTACGATAAAAGTGTCAAGGATGTATTCTTCTCAGAAGTCAAAATCAAACTTGTTTCTCATAATCGTTTTTAGATAAGGGAGTTCATGGCATGACAGAAAATGCAAAGATAATGATATATCAGTGTGCTCGTTTCTGTGCCAATATGTCGTTTGATGAAAGTGATTTTAGGTGAATTTTGCATTTTTTGACAAATTGCAGGACATCATTTTTTTTAATACTTAGTGGATAAAACGAAAATGGATTTCCTCCTGAAACCGTTATAAGAAGGGGGGGTTAGCCTGCTTCACTTGTTGCCCCTTTACTATTTGTGTTATTTTCACAATTTCGAGTTCAAAAATAAAAAGTGCTCCAGTTAAACTTTATATATATCACAAAAAAAAAATACAATGTTTTCCACTTAACATAAAATTGCTACAATATTGAACATTATAAAGTTGTACATCAAGTATGAACTTGCTGTAATCAAAAATGGCGAAACACTGATGTCTTTAAGAGATCAATCATGCATCATAAGGTGGGATTTCGGCCTTTCGTGAAGTGCAAAATAATACATTGAAATATGCATTTTTAAAATGGCCGCTGAATAAGTATTCTTTTTGAAATTCATGTAAAAATAGTTCTTCAAGCAACAGACAATTATTTTTTACGTTGTCGACTGCTGACAAACAAACGAACAGCACAGAGATTCAAGAGATGCAGGTTGATCAGAACTACGGGCAAGTTTTATGGTCGCCCTCTTTTGTCTCAATGAGAAACATTCCGTATCTTTGTGTGATATGAATATGGACTTTTTGAGTATGCTCATTAGTGTGCTTATCAGCAGCCAAATAATTTATTATGTCACGTGCATTTAGGGGCGTTGCATATTAAATTATTCAACGAGTTAAATAATACCTATTGAATTTAATATTCTTTTATCATATAACTTATGTTTATGAGAGAAAAAAACTCTCATATTAATTCTCTATCAGAAAGGCAATCTTTACTACCGAGGTAATCATATGACAATCATAAAGAAGTCATTTGTTTATCACGTCACAATAGTATTATTACACGTGTGTAATACCATATTTATTACATGGCCCTATGCCATGACTGAACGGGTCAGTTAAGTGATAAGTATCGATATTACGAGCATGCCTGAGATCAACAAATCAACTGTGACATGAAAACATTAAAGGTTGGAGAAAAAGGGAGTGTTACTATTAAGCAAGGGAACGTTCACGATAAGAAAATTTAAACCGCAGCGACTATCGTATAACTTAGTATTTAGCTCATGTAGAAGAATCTGTCTATGATTTCATGTTAAGAGGGGTATATTCCATCGTATTGGTCATCAAACTTCATATTACTTATAACCATAAAATTCTCGATATAAATAAAGGTGTAATTAAAAGATTTACAAAGTTTGTCGCTTCGGAGCGAAGTAAAAATGTAAATATGTCAGGAATGGA
Organism: Mimachlamys varia; assembly: GCA_947623455.1. Lineage (NCBI taxonomy): Eukaryota > Metazoa > Mollusca > Bivalvia > Pectinida > Pectinidae > Mimachlamys > Mimachlamys varia. The sequence continues at coordinate 28,094,758 of OX392544.1, forward strand.
ATTTATTTTTTCAACATCTATGGGGTCATAACAACATTGGATTTCTGGACATATTTACCATGAATCGCTAACACGATTCATGGAATATGTCCAGAAGCCAATAGGACCTATCGGAGAGGCCGAACTAGTGCATCGAGCAGGCTGCAGTTATAACGGTGTTGATTTAGTGAGAAACAAAATATTGAGGTACTATTTTAGGTTTTGTCGCTTTCGCTGTGTTAGTATATATACACAAAGAAATAGTTTGGAAATATTTTAAGGAAATAACTGTGCATATAGTTATAGGTATTGTTGACAATGGGTCACATTTAACTTGTACTGTATATAAGTACACTAAATATAGCTACACCAGATATAGGTACTAATGTTACAAGTTAACTAGATATTGTAATATTTTGGGTTACTGTGTCACTATTGTGTAAACAGTATTGCTTCATTTATTGTTATTGTCCATTCTTATGCGGCATAAGCAGCTTGAAATATAATCATAGATTATGAAAAATGGTTATCATATGGGGAAAGATTAGGCTTGAAAGACGAGCAGTTGCAACACTTTGTAGTGCCGAAGGAGCAAGAATACCTGGCGAGGGAGGAGAGAGCTTGTGAGCGATCAGAGGCAAAGGATGAAGCTGCATGTTGGCACGCCGAGTCAGTACGACTGTTTTAGATGGAGAAACTTAAGATGCAGGCAGATGTGGAGACGGCGAAACTTAAGACAGAGCAAGTTCATTATGAGTAAGCCAGGACTAACACTGAAGACTCCAGGTCTAAGTCACTGAAGCCTAGATTGTCGTTGAACAGAAGGACGACATAGATGCGTTTCTTCAAAGGTTTGAAAAGTTTGCTCAACCACAGGGCTGGCCAGAAGATAACTGGGCAGTAAGGCTCAGTCTTTTACTCACAGGAAAGGGTCTACAGGTATACTCGAGCACCCCTTCTTAAAGATACCTATTGAGAACTAAAGAAGGCATTATTGAGGCGTTATGAACTCACAAAGGAGGGATTTCGGCTGAAGTTCAGAGAAAGTAAACCAGAAAAAGAGATACAGCTTTCCAATTGATAGCCCTACTCAACATATACTGGGAGAGGTAAACAGACATGGCAGAGGTTGAGGAGAGTTATGAAGGATTGGAGGACTTGCTCGTCAGAGAACAGTTCATTCAGACATCTTCGGCAGAGATGGCTGTGTTTCTGAGGGAGAGACTTGAAAGAATGTAATGGAAATGACGCGCTTTGCTGAACAATATATGGAAGCCCATGGTGGAAGTATTACAAATAAATATCAAAACCCCACTTGACAACAAGGCTAGACAAATTCATGTCAAGATTCATTACCATGACAACCAGAAACCAAAAGATGACAATATGAAGGGTAATGTAAAGTCAACCAGACGCTGCTTCATTTGTATCTGGGAAGGCCACATTGCAAGAGATCATTTATCAGATTGAAAGATCAGTACAGGGGATAATTGAAAACAGAAGCGTTACAGAAATGATGGTAAGAAGGTGGCGCTATGTAAAACAGTGAAGCGGAAGCATGCGAAGGATAGGACGGATATTGAGAATGCAATAAAGAGGTAAGTGAGGATTGGGATGAAAGGACAGACGCTGGGACGTATACATCCTGTCGATGACAGCGGTATGCCCGTTCAGAGGGGATACTTGGGAGAACATGAGGTTCAAGTTTTGACGGATACTGGGTGCATGGCTGCTGCAGTGAGAGAACACTTAGTCCAGCCAGACCAGCTTACCTCAAAGGAACTCCCATGTATGTTGATAGATGGAAAGTTTCGGCGGTTCAAGATTGCTAACATTATTGTGGATACCACATACTTCACAGGAGAGATTGGGGCTATGTATAAGAGAAACACTATTTATGACTTTGTTATTAGAAACATAGATGATGCAAGTCTTACAGCTGATCTCGTTAAGTTTTCATTGGCCAGAAATTACAGGAGACGTCATACGATATTGCCAATCATGTGATATTTGCTAAAACACCAAACCTAGAGGGATGATAACTAAGGTATGACTTATTGAGGAACCGTTTCAGAGAATCGCGGTGGACCTTATAGGACCAATTTATCATATATCGGAGGACACAAATCGACACATACTGACTGTAGTCGATTGCGCTACAAGTTACCCAGAAGCAGTAGTACTCCCGAGGATTGAAACTTAGAGGATAGCCGAAGCTTTGCTTAGAAATTTCTGTCGAGTTGGATTTCCGAAGGAAATTTTAAGAGATAGAGGCTCACAGTTTACATCGAAACTGTTAGAAGAGGTATGTAGGCTGGTATCTGTAAAACAGCTGTTTACGACACCGTATAACCCCAAATGTAACGGTTGGTGCGAACGAATGAATGGCCTACTAAAAAGTATGTCGAGGGAGATGTGCCAGGAAAGACCCAGGTACTCGTCAGCTGTACTCTTAGCATATAGAGAAATGCCACAGGCCAGCACTGGATTCGCGCCATTCGAATTACTATATTACTTTGAAAGAAATTTGGACGAAGGAATAGGATGGAACCTCGGAGGTAAAAACAAAATACCAACACGTGCTTGACCCCTGAGGGACGAACTTGAAGAAACATGCAAGATTGCGAGAGAGAGCTTAAATTCTGCGCAAGAGACGTACAAGTTTCATTACGACAAGAAGGCGAGAAATAGATATTTAGAGGTCGGAGAGAGGGTACGTATCTTGTCACCAATTGACCATAACAAGTTCCTTCTACAATGGTAGGGCCCGTACGACGTAGTAGAGGTGGTCAACACGATGAACTTCAAAGCGAATGTTGGTGGGAAAGTAAAGGTCTACCATATTAACATGTTAAATCTATATCATGAGAGAGAACCGGATGTAACCATAGCTAAGGAACGAAGAGATGAAGGTCCATAAAAGATTGCTGGGATAGCAGGCATAGAAGCAGACGACTCGGAGGATGTGGGAGCAGTAGATGACAAACATCCACTTGAGCTCGTGTATTAATCTGGAGTTGAGACATACAAGGACGTAGTTGTAAGCGAGAAATCGACAAAGGGTCAGCGGAACCAAGTTAACAATTTCCTGAGTCCCAGGATATATTTACGGATACGCCGGGTACAACTCACCTGCAAAAAGCTATTAGACAGTACTGTTTCAATGAAATACAATATTATAGATACACTGGTATAGTACTGTCCCAATGAAATACAATATTATATATACACTGATATAGTACTGTCTCAATGAAATACAATATTATAGATACACTGATATAGTACTGTCTCAATGAAATACAATATAATAGATATATAGAAGTTACACAACGAGTGGTTGTTGGATATGGAATTTATTTCACTCGAGTTTATTATTTTTTAAAAGTTACAAAAGAGACGAGCTTTACCCTAGGCATGCAACAAATCATAAAATATATGACTGAGTAAAAGAACGAGAATAGGATGTATCACTAGTAGATTAAACTTGAAAAACACCACTAATGTAGAGGAAAAAACCCTGTTATTTAGGTCAATGCTATTTCAGCAACTACCAAACAGGAGCATAGTTCTATAGTCGTTGAATTTTCTTGGAAACAGACCTTGCTACATCTTGACCTTTAAATGACACTTTTACCGGTTCCCGATTTTTCCGAAATTTTCACCACAGGTACAGTTAGAATTACGGCCAAGTATCCACCTTGGTTCCGTTCGTTCTGCGGTCGGCCTGCGTGCGGTAATCGTTAGTCCACTGTTCGGGAAGCGTTCGTTCTCCGTCCGTCATTTGCGTCTGTTTCGTTCGTTTCGGCTGAACTGTTCCGTTCGTTCGTTCTGACAGTCCGTCCCGTTTAATTTTTTCATTCGGCATCTCCGTCCGGCTGCTCCGTCCGGCTACCCGTCCGGCTGCTCCATCCGGCCGTTTAGTTCGGTTAATCCGTCCGGCCGTTAAGTTCGGCTGTTCCGTCTTTTTAGGTGAAGATGCGCGCGCAGTTAATTATCTCGAAAATTAAAATGGCTGGGTTACAGAAGATCTCACGCTTACCTCCAGAGTTGAGAGCCAGAGGCGGATCCAGGGGGGTTTCCAGAAACCCCCAAGCATTTTCACACACACAAAAAAAAAAAGATTTTGAAGCTTTTTTTCCCCATATACAGTCATATTTAATAGTTTCATGAGACCGTCTATACAGTGCCTAAAAGCCTAGCCTGTCTCATCACTGACAATTAATTATGTTACCTGTGTTGAAATTATATATATATAATAGCCAGTACAGGTAATATTTGCCCCATGACAAATCATTCATAGCGCCCCAAAGCCACAGCATTTTGTTATTTGTGATCCAGGTGTGACAATCCTTTCCCCACCCCAGCGTCTTCCCACTCAGCCAACATATCCTATTTTAGTATTTGTACAGAGCACAGGTAGTTACAAAGTGAGAACAATATAGGTACTAATTACAGGCAGAGACGTATACGTCTGTTACATGTAAGGCTATAGTCTGTTTTTAGAAAATGTCTAATTTTAGTTTCTTTCAAAGTCCGTGATATCACCAGGGACGTACATATACGTCCCTGATTTCACATATAATAAGTTTGCCTTGTATAACCTGAATTGGAGAGCCTTGTAAATGTCCATTAAACACGGAATCAGATTTACCTAAGTCTGTGATGAAATTGAATTACTTTACTTTTCCAGTTAGTCTCAATCAACACTACATTTTATTGAGTACTGAAATATGCTCAGAAGGCAAGTTTGTGTATCTAAAAGTTAAGTTTTCTGCGGACACCCCGTACCCTCCTTGGGAGCAAAACAAATTCAATATTGTTCCCCTTAAATAAAATGCCCCATCAGTAGTCATAGCTTTTATGACTACTGAGGGGGCATTTTTATCGAAAATTGATCTTAACCACCCAAATGTGTAAAATTACTCTAAACACCCTATTTTAGGTCCAAAACTAGCTGTAACAAATTCTCAGGTCCCTGTGCTGGTACGATCTGATGTGAGGCATACATCAAATTAACAAACCGATAAGGCCCCTGAGCAACTAATACCAGAGTGGTAAAACTAAGTAATACCAGAATGGTAAAACTAAGTAATACTAGAATGGTAAAACTAAGTAATACCAGAGTGGTAAAACTAAGTAATACCAGAGTGGTAAAACTAAGTTATGCCAGAGTATTCGCAATCCAAGGGTGTACAATACGCTACACTCCAGTGAAAAGGAGAGTAGCGAATTGTACACTCTTTGCTTGCGATGTTGACCATGATGATATTACATGACGACCGATATAATTATAAGAAGTAACGAAATTCAAATACTTGCAAAATGACGTTGAATTATTTGTTTATTTATTTATTCTTTTTATGTAATTTGACCGATATTCATATTGGAAATATGCTGATTAATTGGTTGGTTTTGCCACAGGGAAATGAGGATTAGTTGCAGCTTATTTTGGGTCTAAAGTAAGTGTGTGTGTGTAAGGGCCCTGGTGTTGCTAAACCAGTTTTTCGATAACAATGGCCCTCGAGCCATTATAAATGACAGACAAGAGAGGTTGGGGGGGGGGGGGGGGGGGGCTTAATGAGACATTTTTATTTCGAAAATTGAACGTTACCCTCTCAAAAGTTAAAAATTACTCAAAAAAAAACTATCTGTAGCAAATTATCAGGTCCCTGTGGGTTTTACGTCAATATAGGTAGCTCGGTAAAGTGAGTAGAAACGGTAAAATATGGAATGAAGGAATAAAAAAGGGAGACACAGTAGAGAAAATACGTCTATCCTTTGTATCAGCACTCCTGGTCTGAAAACGGAATATTGAGGCGCAAGCAGCGACACCAACCCCTAGGCCTGTTTATATACAAAGACTTATTTCGTGGAAATACATATTGGAATTCCTTATCACAGATAAAATATAACAATATCCTCTTTGTCGACGTTACCATTCGTAATTTCTTTGTTCGAGCAAAACTGAAACGGGGCTGTTATGAAGAGCCAAAATATTATTGAAATTAGATAATATATATATATATAATGATAGAATGAGATCTCAATATGTTGTAGTTTGTTGGTGTTACTTATTTCGATAGTAGCGACACGCCCTTCGAACAAGAATAAAACATGAAAATGTATGATACTTTTATAAAATCCATCTCATATTGATACATTTGGAAACTGAACTATCTAACGTTAAACTATTTCATCATATAAATAATACTGATAATGCGTCACTGTGCCAAGACTTTTTGTGTTCGTTGCATTTATGTTTGTTTTCTGTATTTTTTTCACAATTATTACTAGTCTACATTTTTAGTGTGGGTCCGAAATGTACTGACTTTCTCTGGGTTCCCAAACTTGAAAAAATAGATTAAATATATATACGCTCAGTAGCTTTCGTAAACGTTGCATGTACTGAGATCTTTAACAAGGTTATAAAGTAAATTAACCATATATTAAACATCACCTTGTTTTTACTAATTAAACCGTCCAATCCATTTTGGGGACGCATTTATATTGGTAGCTTTTTTTCATTGATGCCGTGACGTTTATTCGTCCCTGTTGTATGTGATATTATAAGACTCTTTCATATGCGTGTATGTAGGATAGGGATATTCCATCCGAGGGGTCAAAAAATGTGGTGAAACCCGAGGCTTGCCGAGGGTTTTACCACATTTTGTGATCCCGAGGGTGGAATATCCCTATCCTACATACACACATAATGAAAGAGTCTTTTTCTCTCATATCACCTACCCGAATAAGCTCAAAAATCATGAAAATATGTTTAAACAGGCTGCCATTTTGAAATTTCAACTTTTCCTTGAGCTTTTTTTGACGAAAACGAATTAGACAGCGAGTTTAAGCATACCCTATATTTGCAAACACAGTTTGCGCAGAAAAGTTAATCTCCTCTTCCTGGTGTTTATGGTTAAAATTTTATGAAAGGTTTTAATTTCATCACGCCGTCATTTTCTCTTTCCGGCATCAGAGTTTACCGTATTCATGACGTCACGTCATTGTTTAGCCATTGTGACGTCACGTCGCGTGATATGCTATGTAAGATAGATTTTTCTTACATAGCTTTCTTACATGGGCAAACCCTATCCAACATGGCGAGATATGAGAGAAAACGTGTGTACTAGTGTGTCTTGACTAAGGCGTGTAACGCTTCAAAATTTTGACCATTTGTCCGTACTGCATGTCGTGAAGTTATAAAACTACACTCCAGATACATAAAACTCATGCGGTATACACGTTTGATTCTTAATAAAATAAAGAAGGCTCCAACCACAGAATGAGATAAGTTCGTGATTTTACAATTTTAACCTACATTTGTCATGGTGATATCTGCTATTCCGTTGTGTACAAAGAAAAGGACGGATACGATGGTAATATTTTTTTATCATTTTCTTATCAATTTGATATATATATATATTTTAAACGACATACCGGTCATATTTTGAAAAAAGTTATTGTAAAAATGAAATGTGAATACGTTCCACCTTGTAGATCTAGATGACCATGGTGATAATTTGGCTGTGTATACCAGGTGTGTGACACTTACCCCCCCCCCCCCGGGGGCCATTACTTGTAGCACCTGTCACGGTCTCTACTTCTTTGTCTTGTCTGACAGGGAAGCCATACTAATGCTCGTACCCTCGTTATCAAATGTCCTTAACTAAATCAGTTTCTAGTTAGTGCAAATTAGTATGTTTTTTTTTCTCCTTTCTCCCACTTTTTGAGGATCAAAAGAATTATATAATCACTTGAGAACAATTACACAGCAATTAAAGTCTGGTCAGGGAAAGTGCATATTATGTATAGGTAGATATTTACCTGTATTTTCAGTTTAAAAAGTCATTCATGCTACATGTACTATAAAGATCACAATATATTCTTATCTTTTAAATGTAATAATAATATACTCAAGATTCCATTTACACAGTTCAATCAGGGACGTCCCTGGTTCAGTTAAAAACATCCAAATTTATAATTCTTAGGGTTAAATTATTTTTGTTTTAAAATTAACAGCACAGTGCAATGTTTATATGTATACATTTCAGGACATAATACAAAACATATGAAGTATATGATCATTAACATATTATGAGAAAGAAAGATTTGAATTACAATACTGGATGTATGCAGATATTACACTAGTGCTGAACATTTACATCAATCAGTCAAATATGATGTGCGTGATATGTGCTTTAAATAAAAATACTAGAGTAAAAGCATACTTAGAATATTTAGCTATACATATTGGATTATTGAAAATTCAATGAAACACACAAATATTTAATAATAATTCTAAGGTTGTAGTAATTGATGAATACTTGACATATACACTTAGCACTGGACAATTGACGATAAATCATTAAAGAAATCTCACATCTAATAAACCATCGTAATCACTGTTACATGTATTATGTACATGTAACATTATGTGATAGATTTCAAAATCATTAAAAAAAAATTTTTATCATTTTATTTTCTTGACATCCTAATTAAAGGTAAACGACCCAATTCAATTTGTACCTTCTGGTTATTGACAGATTTCTTCATTTTCATTAGTTTCTTGAAAAAAAATATAAAAAGCGCCTGTTCAATATTTGCAGCTTTGTGTTTACACCAAATTTCAATCGCATAGATACTTCCTACATGTGTACATCGAAAAGGTGGAGCATATATGTATATGGTTTAATGCTGAACACTTCCAAAACAGTGCAAACATAGCCTTTCGCCCTTGTACAGTTAGTTACTTTTGAATAAAACTGAACGTATTGTTGTAATTTAAAATAAATCATGCTAAAGATGTTCGGGTGCAAGTGTTCCACTTTCCTCTTTAGTTACTTGTGTGCTAACTTCAATGCTAGATTTATATCAACGGAAATACTAGCGATACCAACGATGTTGGTCAGGGTTATCGGATAGAAAACGTTAAATTTACAAATTAAACTATATTAAATATAGATATATAAATATATAAAATAATAAAATTGAAATGTCCTTGCGGAAGAAAATATATGTAAAAATAAAAAACGACACGGACACATAACTTAGCGCTTTCGCTCCGTCGGTGGGAGCACCTCAGACTGTTTATTTAAACAAAATAAAACAAATAAAAATAAATTAAAATAAACAAAATATAAAATTTATTTTATTATTTAAATAAACAGTCTGAAGAGCTCCCACCGATGGAGCGAAAGCGCTAAGTAATGTGTCCGTGTCGTTTTTTATTTTTACATATAAATATATATATAGATATAAAAACCGGCAAGAAAATCAGAGGGTACAAACAGAAATAATTGACACATGCATCTCATAGTTAACATATAGATGGACTAATTAGTCATTTGTGTATCATGGAGAGTAGTTTGTTTCATACTCAGTCTGAATGTTTTTTTTTAATGTCATAACGTCAATTTAATTTCTAATTATTTCGTAGACGATATCCACTATGATCATGTCAGAATACCGAACCGTCTTTCACTGCGACTTCAAAACATCCTTTTTGGGATGTTGAGTTGGCGCAATGGTAACGGCCGCAATTATTTCTGGCTATGCGATTTGGTGCCGGAGATCGTGAGTTCGAGGCCCGGATAGGGCACGAGTCGAAAAATTGTCTTCCTTCGTCATTTGTGTTTCCGTGTTATTTATAATATATTAAACACAATGTATCATATACACTTAGTGTTGTTGATCCGAAGGTTAAAATGTGAATTTCCTGTCGTAATTGTACCGTGCTTAATATATATGTAATGTTGTACAATTCGTATCAATGTATATATATGCATTGCGATCCAGGTGTTCACATCACTATAATAGACGATTTCCACTATAATCATGTCAGAATACCGGACCGTCTATCACTGCGACTTCAAAACATCCTTTTTGGGATGTCGAGTTGGCGCAGTGGTAACTGCAACAGGTTTTTCTGGCTAGGCGATTTGGTGCCGGAGATCGTGAGTTCGAGGCCCGGATAGGGCACGAGTCAAAAAATTGTCTTCCTTCGTCATTTGTGTTTCCGTGTTATTCATAATATATTAAACACAATGTATCATATACACTTAGTGTTGTTGATCCGAAGGTTAAAATGTGAATTTCCTGTCGTAATTGTACCGTGCTTAATAAATGTAGACTAAAAGCGTATATATACGCCGTTAGACTACGCCACTTAATAAGTATCTGTATCTTGACTGTACCCATGATAACCTAAAGAGTAACTGAAGTGCAAATAGAAATTAAAATGATCAGACTCGTTGTGCCGGCATTAATACATTGTCGAAAACCGCATCGAAATCCGCCGACCGGTTACAAAGTTACGACAGGTTGATTGTTTTTTTACCTGTTTTGCCACAATCTAATTATGCGCACCGCAAACCGCTAAAAGTTGTTCTCACATATTGGTGACGTCACAACGGGAACACAAGCAATTGGGTCCGATCTCTCTCTATATATATGTACGTCTGATTAATTGTTAATCCGAAATGTATTATACAGTGAAATTAAGTGACTTACCATGTTATGGGAGGGGGGGGGGGGGGGCTGAAATCGTCCTTGAAATACCTTTGTTTAATTTAGTGTTTAGATATTGACTGTTCAAATTCATTTTAATGAACCCATCTGCGCGATCAAAGTTAAAACTAACTGTTAATAGTGTGTTGCGGTAATTTTCCCCTCTTTATAACTTCTAAATGTGTACTCTAGATCTGTAGTTATTTCTCGACTTTGAATGGAACATAGACTATCGAGTGTACCTTTTGAAATCTCCAGAACCCGCCGCCAAGTCACAAAGTTCATATGTACATGTCACTTTATTAAATTTCAAATTTAACTCTTATATTCAACTTGACAAATTCCATTGAAAACTTGCATGGTATGTCCGTATCACAGTTACCATTCATATTTTGTTTTAACATAAAGAATAAAATGCGGATTAAAACCAATTAATTAATCTTCTCATCATATTTTCAAAAGACGTTCCATGTTCATTTCTTGTCAGCAACACACAGTGGTTTTCAAAGACATGATTTTATTTTTTCTCAAACGTAATTCCAAATAAAATGTTCTTGATTTCTATTTCGATGAGTATGCCTGAAGACAGGTACATGTAGCATCAGGATTTCGCTCATGTTCCTTTTATTTTACAATATTCACGCATAGTTTTTATTTTTTTTTACATATATATATACTGCATAGACATACATAATTATCAATGGATGGAAATCTGTTAACTTTAATACACACGTATAATTTCTCGAACATAGGATAAAGATGTTGGGCAGTGCAGTGGATAGCCCACTTGCCTTTCACCAAGGCGGCCGGGGTTCGATTCCCCGACTAGACGTGAAAAGGTATTGGGTGTCACCTGCCCGATCACGTGGGGTTTTCTCCGGGTACTCCGATTTCCTCCCACAATAAGACCCCTCGCGTTTTTATATATTTATATAAAAGTTGTCGAAATGTGATACCCTTCAAAATAGGTTATACAGGTCGAAAACATTGATAAAATCTACATATTTTTATTTTCCGATATACGTACATTGTACATGTAGATATAAAAAGGATTGTCTCATGATTCTATATGACGTAATTAAATGTTCTTCTTTGAAGTCCAATAAAATATATGGTTTTCGAAGTTCTGAGTCCATACACGGAATTAGATTATATCTAAGTCCGTGGTCTACAGTAACACAAATATCCTTTTTCTTGTGTTTGTTTGAGGTTGTTTCTACAAAGTTTTATATTTATACAGTCGACCAACATGCATAAATATTTGTCAGTGTGCATTTTACTGATGTAACGATCAGTTCCTGCTGATGTGTACATGCAAGGACGTATATGTCTCACACATATATATACGTCCCTGGTGCATGAATTGAATACACACGCCGTTTTAGCGAAGTTATATGAAATAAAACATGAGAAACTTAATACATAATCATATCAAGCGTATGTTTTGAAGTCTTACAGTTTTTCCACAAACTAATAACCTTTTGATCATGCTATCGAGCCCGGTGGTAATTGATTTATGGTCGAGTGACCATGACCACGTGTGCCGCATACATATACCTGTGGAACTCCCAAACCCGGGCCCCCTCCCCACTAATTACCGTTCCCTAGAACATATAATACCTTGCAATTAACAGTAGGGTCATTAATGAACTCCGTACAGCCTTGATATATAACCAGTGTCTTATTCTTGAATATGGGGCTCTCTACAAATAACAAGTCGCGATACGATTCATACAAGTTTAATATAATGACTTCTCAATTAAGTCTATCAGTGCGGTTACCGTTGTGACGACACTTCCGCTCGTATGGCAAAATCGGGGATTTTCTGATTTGTGTTCAGGTGTGAAATTTAGTAAAATGGTAAAAACTTCGTTATTTTTTTTAACTTCTTATTTACCAGTCTTTCCATACACTTAATATGGTTCAGCACTACAGTTACTCTTTAAACATTGTTCGGGTAAGGGAATGTGATTTTTAGCGACATATCAGTGAATTTTGCAATTTAAGTAACGCGAAATGTTTGTTGTGGTATGAATAAAACGCTACGAAAGGGCATATTTTATAGTTTATTTTATCATAAGAAGGGAAATAATATGGTTGTTTTCAGACCCAGTGAAGTGCTATGGTATACGATTTCCATAAAAAGAATGTAATGACAGACAATGCAGTGTTTTAAACATACATTTATACAACTAAATGTTGACTTTTGCAAGTTCTGATATCACTACCGTTGACAAATATAACACTTGCTATTTATATCAAAATGTGACATTTTCTGAAGGATAATTATTTAAAACTTTAATGTTGGTTTTTTGAAAATGTTCCTCTGCTACAAAATTCGACTGGTGTGGTCTTCAATGTTTATTTAACGCTAGTGAGCACTACTGTCGATAACACTATATAGTGTCATGGCGAGTAGCAGTAGGAAAGTGCCGACATTGTAATGAGTTCAAGTTCAAGTTCAAATATTTCATTTTCGTGTCAAACACATATTTCACATAAAATCATAATAACATACCTATACAAATTGTAATAAAATATGTGTCCAGCCATATTGATTATTAGACACGTTATTGAAAGATCCAAAAAATAAAAAAATAATTCATTACGCTAATTAAAATGAATATCGATACATAAACATTTGCCACTCAACTTTTCTATATGCTTAACAATATACAATTAAATGATATATCATACCACCTGAGAATGCGAATTGAGAAAAAGTGGTTGGGCCAATCCCTATCGACGATTCCCCCATCCCCAATTCTCTTAAGACTTTAAAGACATTAATGGTCTTGTACACGGTGCACTAATATTTGAACGATTATTATGGGAGAAACATGGATCAACATGCTAATGTTTTTTAATGAGTAAATAACGAATTGACAGACAAACAATTGTACAGGTAAGGTAAAATATAGACTATTGTATAAATAAACTTGGGATATTTTATTCACAATTGTTTCTTTTGCTATTTGCGATGGTTGATTACCCCGTCGAAAACCAGATGTTCAAGGGTACAGTAGATCTATCAGATCAGCACTATTTAAACAACACGGCTTTAAGTTACGGATTAAAATTTAGTTCTGGATGGCTCCTTATACTGAATGGCACTAGGCCTATTAGGTCTGCTAGACATTTGTTCGTTTTCCTTCAGATTTTATTACCGACGCTAAGACACGAACGCATGAATTCACGGAATCAAATTATAATGCATGTATAGATGGTACTAATACTAAACATTAATATCCGGCCTCCTATGGATCGTCGTTTAGGAGTACGTTATCGCAGCTACAAGCTAGATAGCCTAAAACTATTTCATAATTATACACAGAAATGCATGCACACTTGATCGAGTAGTTTCGGTTTCAAAGACGAAACTATTGTACCGCTCGTTCCGTTTGGGACGCTGCAAAGATCGTTCGTTCGTTCGTTCGATACGTGGGATTGAACTTATCGTGCGGTAGCGGCCGGGTCAACTTATCGGCCGGTAGCGGCCGGCCCTGGTTATCGGCCGGTAGCGGCCTACCAAGGTTATCGGCCGCTAGCGTTCGTTCCGTTCGGGAATCGGCCGTATTAGCTGCGTGGGTCCAATAGGTAATTCTGTGCGGCTCGCGTTCGTTCGCCGTTCGGGCAGCGGTAAGCCTCCGTCCGGGAAGCGTTCGTCCTCCGTTTGAAGAATTACAGGAAAAGTAAATTAGGCAAAAGAAAACATACTCTAAATCGTTTGACGATTACATAGATGTTGAATATAAAAAATAAACGCAAACAATTATAAAATATGTAAACTTAAAACTGATTGAATAAACTCTGACATGATCAGACCCGTAAATTATTATCCAGGGCTATGATACTTACTATAGACAGGTGAATGACATCTTGTAAAACCTACAAATGCAAGCAAACATTGTAAATCAGACAAAAAACATTAATCAGACAAACAAAACATGTTAACCAGACAAAAAATGTTCCGTAAACTTATATATGGCCCCTCGATAGTAAACGAGGAAGTTAAAACAATAAAGACATGAACAATGGCTGGTTGCTAAGACCCAATTACTACGGCTTATAATTTGTAAACCGCTTTGAGTCGACCTATATATTGTGGTAAGGCGGTTTTTCAGAACGTCGATTTATAATTAGTAATAATAACCGAATTGATAAAATAATTTCTTTTTTTTGAGAACAAGATGCCTATTTAACGAAGATAATCTTCCGTATCATCCTTTTGCTAGTACAACTTTTGTAAGCAAATGAATATATCAATTACATTACAATTAGCATTGGTATATCGAATTATCATACTGCGACGAAATGTATACATTTACACTTAAAGTCATTTGCATAATTCCATTAAAATTGTTTCCGAAGGAAATATACACTTCTAACATGTCTTTTCGTATTATTATCACAGTAACCATAGACTTAAATATGACGTAACACACGCATGTGCTTAAAAGTTAAAAATCGTTCAACGTAAAAAGACTGAATATAAATACAATAAAAGGAACACTTGCTTAATTTCAGTAAAATTCTTACATATACAAATTGTGTGTTATAATATCATTGATTAGTTATTTCTGTATATGCCTTTTTATGGGTCCAAGTCCGGTTATTTTGTCCTAGAATAGATATATCAAATAAATAGTAATCCAGAATTCCAAACTATTGAAAACAATAATGTTACTATCAAATGTTCAGAATATATCCGGAAGTGTTAATGTTTTATACAAATCTAGATAAACCTTGACCCAACCTTTTCGCCAAGATTGTAGTAGCTCTGACTATGGAGAAGATTTTTTTTAAATTTCTCAGCAACATTAAAAAAAACCCAAAAACTTTTACTACAGTTTATATTTTGTGTACCTGGTATATATCAGCGACGTATATGTGAGATACGTCCCTATATATACACAGGGTTTCGAGTGGTGACTATCGAAACACACTCTCCACGGAGGGGGGCGCTAGAGTGGGGAGGGCTATAAAATTTGTTCACTCCACTATCCACGGTGGGGTGTGCCCCCCTATTCCCCACCGTGACTACACCCGCTAGCTGTGAACGTGGAGCTCGTTGTAGGAGTGACTAATTTTCTTTACTGGCTATACTTTCTCCACGCTCTATCGGCACGTTTTCATATCCACCGTAACACTACTTTACTAGCCCACCGGCACTCAACCGTGGACTGTGACTTCGATCTACCGTATACCCCAACTCCGATTCGTTTATTTGTCTTGCACTACCGAAAAAGAAAGGACGCTTTAAAACAAGTTACTTTGTGTCATACCATCTTGTAGTTAATATGAAAAAATAACGGGTTTCCACTCCTCCAATAAAATTTCCTCATTGATGCTTAAATCAAAGCAACATTGCCTTGTATCGCGATAAATATACAGCCTTTGCCGAACGTTAGGGAAACGTTATCGTCAGAAATTCGCGAAACTCTACTCTTGTCGTTTGCAGAACCTCGGGGGTTTCCGACGATAGGGCAATATTTACGATGCGCATTTAATTGTTCATGAGTTTGATTAGATTACGCGAATATTCAGATCTTTAAAGATAGCATTTTCATTTCAATGCAAGTTTATCAGAGTTCATTGCATTCGGAAAATACATACGTATCACCTAATCCTTACTACATCACCGATTGTAGGGACTTAACTAAAATCATTTGCTTCAATTTCTGTGCAATTATTGCTATAAACGATTATATATTTTATAAAGTCATATATATACGCATATAGTTTGAAAGTTAACCGCATTGTGTTTCTAATAGTGTTGTGAGGTTCCAATATGAATCTGTCTAATATACCCGTATTCCTTTACGGATAGTAGACGATTTGCCACTGTGATCATGTCAAAATACCGGACCGTCTATCACTGCGACTTCAAAACATCCTTTTTGGGATGTCGAGTTGGCGCAGTGGTAACGGCCGCAGGTATTTCAGGCTAGGCAATTTGGTGTCGGAGATCCTGAGTTCGAGGTCCGGATAGGGCACGAGTAAAAAAATTGTCTTCCTTCGTCATTTGTGTTTCCGTGTTATCCATATATATATTACATTATATAGTAGAATCATGTCTTCCATTTGTATGCGTTGGTATAGTTTTAAAATTATCCTTAGTATCCGCCGTTTCTGCATCATCGAATTCTACATCTATAAGTTGATCTCGCATTACCGACACTCTATATCATAATCGTAATTTGCCTTATTGTAAACTTCATCTCCATTAAATTACTCAATACAAATGGAATGAGGACAGAACTTTCGAAAACTTCAAAACACATTTGATAACCAGCATCAAAATTCTAAATCTGGTATTTAAGTATTTCATTTTGGTTATTTTAATACGAAAGCAACACAAAGCCCTGTCCGTAAATTATTATAGCGTACGTTTTCTCATAGAACCTAAAGGTGCAGCTACTTGGAATTTGCCGCTTCACTTACTACATGTAAATTAATATAGTAAATACAAAACCGAACTTAAGTGCCAACAGATGTATTCGTTTTGTGAGTTGAGTTAAGTCATACTAACAGTTATGGTAGTTTAGGATGTGCAAGGTTTCGCCTAACCTGTTCGATATAAGCAAGCAAACATTTTCACTCTACATGTAGTTCGGCGGATGTACATTTACTAAAAACACATAAAGCTGTATATCTGCAAGCTATATAAGTCGTTTCAAATATACTTAATAGCTTATTATAAAAGGCTAAGAGTATACGCAACATGTGACGGCACAGGTTCAACGTAGTATTAACAGTCGAATATCGGGAATCTTCGATCGTAGCTAGTGTACGTGTATGAAAATACGTCGTCACTTTCTTGTGTAGGTAACGTACCACCACTCAAACAAATATTTAGATACCGCTTATATAAATGCGCGGCAGTGCCCCCATGGGTACATGCTATCGGAAGTGGTGTCAAAAATATTGTGTTTTGTGTATTTAGGGATTGCATATAATGTGACTTTTTATTATGCTAACAATTTTTATTTCGTTTTCTTGAAATTTATCCTTATTCATCCCACATTATCTAGCGCGAGGAATTTGTTGTTCTGTAGAAAAATAGGACAACACATCATCCTCACCTACCTGCAAAACACCATCCCGTACCAAGTTTAAGCAGGTGGGCTACAGCAGGTAAGTTTGCCCAAGGGTTTGAGCAGGGCACAGATTATGTTGATATCACGCGTGCACTCAAAGCCAACATGGTACGAAATGCAATTGTAACATGATTCTTGAATTTTTCAATCATTCCAACTATTCTTCAATTTCCAATGTTCCCTTTGCTTTTTGTGGGCTTAGCCAGAAAGAGTGCTACATCTGTAAAATATTTAGTATTAGTACAGCTGTTCAACATTCTGATCGCCACAGCAACATCCAAGCTGTACTACAATTGAAAATTTTGCAGTTGTAGTACACTTTCTGGCTCCACAACACAACACTAGAACTGTAAGCCAATGGCTAACTAATACACCCCGCTTTACACCATAAGTAGACGGAAAAGTACTGATTTAATAGTTTTATTTAACGTAAATATCATCCACTTAGTGCTATAATAGATTCTCAAAAAGCTATTTTTTCCTGCAATAATATTCATAAAGTATAAAATAAGAAATAAGAATAAGATTCCAAATCTTCCTTGAATATTTTGCCATTTTTCCTTCGAAAAGTTTTTCAATAGAAATTATTTCAAGGAAAATGCAAGAAAATTAAACTGTTTGCACATTCCATGGATTATAACAAAGTCTAAAACACAACAACACCTAAATCAAATTTAAGGTAATTGCAACAACTCATATTTGCATAATCATAATATCTAGATTAAAATCACCACATCTTTTGTTATAGATAACCAGAAATCACCTATATCATACTTCAAAGAAGAAATTATTATGATACCCAAGTTTTAGATGTTTGTCCGTGGGGAAAAAAACGTTTACGGACATTCATAAAATAGCACATTACTTCAACTGGAGTCCGACAGGGATACGTTATGTGCACTACTAGATAGTTTAAATAAAATAGATCAAATTGATCAAAGGATTGGCGAGTTACGACCATTACACAAAAATTGATTTGTATATAGCGACCTGGCAAACATGGTAACCAAACTTTCTGCTAAAATATATCTGCATGTGCATCTTCACTTGGTCCCTAAGATTGAAACATTCCCTGTAGTTTCATTGAAATTTGTTCAATATGGAGATTTCCGGACAAAATTTTACAAAAAAAAATATACAGTGAAACCTCGCTTAAAGACCACCTCAGAATTAAGACCACCTCACTATTAAGACCACTTCATTTCAGTCCCAAAACAATCTTCTATATATCTTTGTATTTTAAGCTTCAATATTGAGACCACCTCACTATTAAGACCACCTTGCTATTTAGACCAGTTTTGAAAAGTTCCAAATACCACCTTTGCACTAAGTTTCACCTCACTACTCGGACCACTGGCCAAACACAAAGTCGCCTGGTGTGTATTCCACTGTGTACACCTGTCAAGTACGTGTAAGATCAGTAAGCTGTATTTTGGTGTCAAATTGGCTAATTAGTTATAACTACTGTGTGTTTAACGATATTACGCTGATATATTAGTTAATTGTTCATGAAAACATGCAAAAATGTGGATTAAAGAGAAATCTGTCTGCATGGTCACCCTCGGTATTAAGACCACCCAACTATTAAGACCACTTTGGTGTGGTCCCTAAGGTGGTCTTAAAAGAGAGGTTTCAGCGTATTTGTTTAGTGACCGGATAACCATGGCGACCGAAATTTCTGGTAAGAAAAGCCTGCATGGACATCTTCACCTGGTGCCTACCATTCCTGTGTAATATTATTGAAATAGGTTCACAAGTTTAGGAGATCTTCGCACAAGTAACTGTGGACGACATCTAGCAGACCCCTAAAAGGTCCTTTATTGGCCCAGATTTGCTGCAGTATCACTGCACAGTACAAAGACAACATGATAAAAGTGTATGAATCTCTAAGCTGAAACAATAACACGGACAGGTCAGCAAGGGTCCCGTCTTGTGACGAATTATCTCCTGTAATCATCAAGCCTTGAGCTTTGGACCCGTGCAGTGATCAAATCCAGCGATGTCGATCTATGGTCAATTGACATCTTGTGAAATTCTTACCAACTTTGCTTCATGGTGTCATAAGGAAATATTCATCACTGAAAATTAAGTCTTATTGATTACAATGTGAACATGATGTTTTGCCATTTGAATTATTAAATTCTGACAAAGTTGGCTTCATAATGTCATAAGGCATAAAAGAATTGTGTTTCCGATTTTTCGACCGATCCTAGATTTTTAAAACGAAATATTTCGTTTTATCCGCCCCCCCCCCACCCCCCTTCAAGGCACGTTTCAGTTTTTATTCGTCCTTTAATGACCCTGGCTTTTAAAGGGGCATCCCGCGAAAGTAAGCTTTTTTCATATTTTTTTTCAAAATATTACATACACATATGGAGTGGGTATTCTTATGGACTACGACGATCGGATTCCGCTGACATGTATTCATAAAATAAATAATTTCAAAATAACTAGTGGAATTCCAAAACGTCTGGCCAGACGTTCTGAATTGGGATTTCCACCTACCAACGCATGCGCAGCGAGTGCCGTTTCCATTGTAAACACTCTATCTGGTATTACCGTTACATCGCGATAAGGCCTAACTACTAAGCGAAAAGTTGCCGAATGGTCAAAATATGACACAAGACTGCGTTACGGAATCATATTGAGAGATGGGAAGTAGTCTAAGGAGAAACTACCTGCTCTATTGTGTGTATGTTACATATTTCTTCTGTATAACGGTAACATGCACAAATAAAGCTTTGATTTGGTTTTGGGGCTACCCAAGGGGAAACTGTTTCAGTCTTCTGTTGTATGAATGCGTGTGTAATATTAAACTTAAAAGTGTGTTTTATAATATTCTCTTTATAAAATCTTATGTTCCAGTAAAACAGTATAATTTAATTATATTGCTGGATAGAAAGACATTTTCAAATACTATATATACCATAACAGAAAAAAAGTCGTTTGATTACGTTGTAAAACGGAACGTGCGACCGAGGTACATACGGCTTCAATTTGGACAAAAGGAATATAAAAATTTGTTTTCACGCGTAAAAAAACGTGATATTCATACTTAGTCTATAAATTAGTGAAGGTACAAATATCATTTGGTTGCGACCCCGGTATTTAATTTGATACGAAAATGTATACATAACTGGATTTTTTTTTTAAACCAAAGTTATACAACATATACTTATATGTATATTCCATTCCTGCAGTTTTTTTTAAAGTCACCGTCCCTTTACAAGACGACAAAAAAGATGTTAAAAGAAAGCGGAATTATCATAACATATTCATAACGTGTAGTTATAAGTGTTTCAACAGTTCCAAATCTGATATACATGTAGTCATGCTTATAGTGTGTCGTTATATGAGTGTGTGGACTTAAATATTCGCATTCCGTGATACGTGTTAACGTGTGAAGACACTGAAAGTGGGATAGATGTTAAATGAATATGAATGTACTTTGTATCTAGTCCGAAAAAAAAAATCCTCAAGACATTGAGTTGTAAAAACAATCGCAAACATTTCATGTCATTTTATTTTCGAACTTTTCAATGCATGCTACATACATTTTATGAAATCATCTGAAAAGTTGGTTCGTGGATATTACCTTTTACATAAATTAAGGTTTGTACCATGGCCGTATTCCGTACCCATGTGTACCGGTCTCGGTCAGGTAAATATAATATAGATAATTCCTGGTGTCGATCGATATATGGTGCCGATATGCCGACAATTATTCTTCATTTGAATATCAGTATGTGTGCAATTGATGTCTAATTTCAATGTGGATGTGATTCAATAAGTTTATACACGGACTTTGTCTCTGTTTCATCAGCCGTATACATTACGCGTCCCCTCCCGTATGGCCCCTTCCGTCAAACTGAGCAGGAAACTTGCGGCACACCTGTCACGTTGCGTCATCCCCGCTATTTTTATCTGGGCTTTCCCGAGGAATGCGATTTTGCAAGTGGTCATTATAGACATTTGAGTGGACTTTTGAATTTGGGAATAACAGGAAAGTATAATTAGTAGTGCAGACACCATGTATATTCAAGAACAGGCATTTAGGCTTTCGCGGGATGCCCCTTTAATAGAACGTAAAAAACAATCAACCAACCAACTAGTCGTCTCACTGGGCATTATCATCCATTTAAACAGCATGGAGATCATCGTCAGGTAATCGAAATGAAGCTGAACTTGCTGCTGAAAGGTCAATAATGACGGTGGTTGCGAACGACACATTGATCGAAGATTTATTCCGTCTTTATCACGATGATACGACGAAGACAACCATACGTGTGGCACAGGGGCTAGGCACGGACCTATATCACTATGAAAATGCTTGTCAGATATTTTGTTTTTACCTTTTTCGAATTTAGCCCCTCACACTACTTTTATATATATCTTTGACAGATATATAGCAGCGTGAGGGGCGTTATTCGTAATTCCATTTCGCGTGCGCAGACAGATGGACAGAGTAATTACTAAAGGGCACATGTATCTACGTACGAGACCCTAATAAGTGACGAAATCGAAAATGCCACTCAACTTTAACCGTAGAAAATGGCCCCACACATCCTCAAAATGTCCACCACAGGTTCCAATTCCCAATTATAACATGGGTAGCATTAATATACAATAGAAAGATGAAATGAAATAATAATGAACTGAGAGCAGAAATCAGCAACAAAATAGAAACTTCCATCAAAACTTGCACCTGTGACGCCGCCGATCTCCGAAGGAGAGCAGAGCTTAAAGGGGCATCCCGGGGAAGTCTACAATGAAGTTCTTGAATGTACATGCTGTCTGCACTACCAGATACATTTTCCTGTTATTTCAATATTCAAAGTCCACTCAAAATGTGTTTATTAGCCACTTGCAAAATTGCATTCCTCGGGAAAGCCCGATAAAAATAGCGCTGATCACGCGTCAGGCGACAGCGTTCTCGGTCAATTTGACGAAGGGGCCCAAGAGGGGACGCGTAATGTATATATACATGTACGTCCGATGATGAACCAGACACAAAGTCCGTGTATAAATTTATTGAATCACATTTACGTTTAACAGTGTCATGTGGGTTTCCGACGATGACAACCATAGGGCAAACCTTAATTTCTGTAAAAAGTTATCTTCACGAATCCTCATTTAGAACCATTTCACAAAAGGGGTGCGTGCATTGAAAAGTACAAAAATAAAATGAAATGATCCCGATTTTTTTTATACAACTCGATGTCTTGAAGATTTTTTTTCAGATTATCTATATATTCATCTAAAATCTATCCAACTTTCAGCGTCAACATACTTTAACACTTACAATTATGTATGTATCATGGAAGTCCGTGCACTCATATGACGCACCACGCACAAAACGTGTAGAATACATGTATATATATATATATCAAATTTGGAACTTGTCGAGAAGATAAATGTCCAATACTTAATCCATTTATATATGTTATGATTTATTTTACTTTTTTTTATGTAAATTTAAAGGTTCGTTAACTTTTTAACACAACTGCAGACATGGGACATACATGTATACGATTTTTTTTTTATGAATTAATGACTTCACTTATATAATGCATATATTTTTATTCATATCAAATTTAATACCGGGGTCCAAACCCAATAATATTTGTATAATCCGTATTTTATAGATTAGGTATGACAAGAATTTTTTATCCGCACATGATGACATAAATTTATTAATTTTGTCCGAATTGAAACTGTATACATTAAACTCAATCACCCTATACCGACGTTTTACAACGTAACACCCCAATACGGTTTTTCTTGTATGTGAAAAGGTCTAATGCCGTTTTACTGGAATATTACAATACACGCTTTCAAGTTTTACACACGCATTTCATGTAACAGAGGAATGAAAGAGTTATCCCTTGGGAGGCCCCAAAACCAAATCAAAACTGTGTCACCGGCTATCCAGAAGAAAACTGTAACATGCAAACAATTGGGCTGTTAGTCTCTCCCTTGAATACTTTCCATCCCTCATTATGCTTCCGTAATATAATCCTTACGTTAAAATTTGACCATTCGGCCACTTTTCGCTTAGTAGTTACATGTAGGTCACGCGGATCGCCATTTTTTGTTTACCGATGTAGCTTGTTATGCGCATGCGTTATCATATGTGATGCAAAAAAATTTACATGTCCAAATCTTTGATCAACGAATAGTGATTCCCTTTTTTAATTATTAATTAAAATTTTTGAGAACATATTTCAGCGTAAACCGCCCATTAATTTTCCACAAGAGTATGCATTTAATTCATATATACAATAATTCTAAATAAGCATGAAAAAATATAGTTTTACCGTGATGCCTCTTTAAAATGAATTCATCACACGAATGGAGACTTTTTTTAAAACATCAGGTTTATTTTCAAAATAAATGGGCATGTGTATTTCTGCTACATCCATTCCAGGTCATTGCTGCATCAGATGGATCTATAGATCTATGCGGACTTCACGGATGATCAGCTTTCCTTAAACAAAACAAAAAACAATACTTATCCGGAAGCATGATACATTATTCGTACATAGTGAGTCTATCATAATTGGCAATAACAGTTTCTAGAGCAAATATCACAGGTACATTTCCAGCTCCTGACATCGCCGTTTACTATGACTATAATGGAACAGATGAGTGAATTCACGATGAACGGCCAGGTAAGGTATCGTATTGGAACTTTTTTGTGTCTTTACAAAATGTCCACCTGTCAACACAACATCGACTGCTATCGAAATAGCAAATTATCAAAATTATAGGTTTCTTGTCTAGTTCAGAGGTGTATTAAATGGGGTCACTAGTGAGATAGGGTCAGAAAAGGGTTCTAGTTGTGATGCATCGTGCTTCATACACGAAACAGTCTATGCAGACTCCCTTTATTTTACGTCAAGAGAGGGTGAAAAAATACAAAGAAAACATATAAAAAAATCGCAGAAAAGTAACATTGTCTCGGACACAGGAACCTGAGAATTTGTTACAGCTAGTTTTGGACCTAAAATAGGGTGTTTAGAGTAATTTTACACATTTGGGGGGTTAAGATCAATTTCCGATAAAAATGCCCCCTCAATGGTCATAAAAGCTACGACCATTGAGGGGGCACTTTTATCGGAAATTGATCTTAACCCCCCAAATGTGTAAAATTACTCTAAACACCCTATTTTAGGTCCAAAACTAGCTGTAACAAATTCTCAGGTCCCTGTGGTCTCGGACTGATCAAAAAATGTTCTAGACTACCTTAACAATATTACAAATGTATCCACATTTACCACAACATTATATGCATTTGGATGGAATTCCCTTTGTTAATTAAATGTCACCATTATATTATAACGTACAACATCAAACTTTTATAAAATAATAATTTGTGCCGTAGCACCGGATCATAAATTAGACAATACCAAGAGCTTAACAGATTCTACAAAACACGATATGTTCCTACCGGATAAAAGTATGAGAAATTGCACGCCATCATTCATGTTCACAATAATAACGCATTTAATAGCTAAATTGAAGTTTTACAAATGTCATTTGACCCTTTATTAAGCGTATTCGTTGAGTCAAACAAACCAGCAGACGACACATGATTGTCGTATGGCGAAAACTAGGCTAGGCTAGATTTACCAAACTAACAAAATCAAAATATATGAATTAACAAGAAAACAAGCATCATATATATATTATGCAATAAACCACACAGTAATTATCAATACTTACTCTTTAGGGAGGCCCGTATAGTCGAAAACAATAGTAGTCCGCTTCCACATGGTAGACATAAGGAACTTGCAACTAATATACTAATATGCGGATAGAGACGGGCTCAAATATCCGGACAACATATTCCGAACTCAGTGGACCGCGCGGCCGTAACAGCACGGACTAAGTAATACGTAAATTAATTAGGTCCCATAAAATGATATCTGTCTGACAATGTGTGTGTACATTAGATGCGTTTGGGATATCTTAACGGCTTTCTCTTATGTTTGATAAGCAGTCATATATGTACAAAAGCACTAAATAGAAAGTATTTGCCGATTTACGTTTAATTTGTTCTTACTTGTGAAGAAATTTGTATTTCTGCTGACTTATTTCCTAACTGATTATTAAATGGCTGGAAATCAATTATAATCATTAAAACTGGTAAAGGAACGATGTTCTGAATTTGAAATAAACCTTTTATTTTGACTTCAATAGGTGAATTTCTCGTTATGGCTCTCTGGCAGCCAGTTTTGGCACATGTATATGGAAGGCCTGGTATTTGATTGCACATCTTGTACAAAACTATCATTCTTTGCAATTACCAATTTCCGGGTAAGGATACGTTTGATACATTTAATTAGTTTCACAGGGGCCTGATAATTTGTTACAGGTAATTGCATACCTTAACTGAGCTTAAATGGCCAGTGAAGGGGACATTTTTTCGAAAATTAAAATCGATCTAACCGCATATACGTCCCTGATCTAACAAAGGACATATACGTCCCTGATCTAGCTAAGGACATATACGTCCCTGATCTAACCAAGGACATATACGTCCCTGATCTAGCCAAGGCCATATTCGTCCCTGATCTAACCAAGGACATATACGCCCCTGATCTAACCAAGGACATATACGTCCCTGATCTGTCCAAGGATATATACGTCCCTGATCTAGCCAAGGACATATACGTCCCTGACCAAATCAATGACATATACGTCGCTGATCTGACCAAGGACATATACGTCCCTTATCTAACCAACGACATATACGTCCCTGATCTAACCAAAGATATATACGCCCCTGATCTAGCCAAGGCCATATACGTCCCTGATCTAACAAAGGACATAAACGTTCCTGATCTAGCTAAGGACATATACGTCGCTGATCTGACCAAGGACATATACGTCCCTTATCTAACCAACGACATATACGTCCCTTATCTAGCCAAGGACATATACGTCCCTGATCTGACCAAGGACATATACGTCCCTGATCTGTCCAAGGACATATTCGTCCCTGATCTAACCAAGGACATATACGTCGCTGATCTGACCAAGGACATATACGTCCCTGATCTAACCAACGACATATACGTCCCTTATCTAGCCAAGGACATATACGTCCCTAATCTGACCAAGGACATATACGTCCCTGATCTAGCCAAGGACATATTCGTCCCTGATCTAACCAAGGACATAAACGTCCCTGATCTAACCAAGGATATATACGTCCCTGATCTAACCAAGGACATATACGTCCCTGATCTAACCAAGGACATATACGTCCATGATCTAACCAAAGATATATACGCCCCTGATCTAACCAAGGACATATACGTCCCTGATCTAACAAAGGACATATACGTTCCTGATCTAGCTAAGGACATATACGTCGCTGATCTGACCAAGGACATATACGTCCCTGATCTGTCCAAGGATATATACGTCCCCGATCTAGCCAAGGACATATACGTCCCTGATCAAATCAATGACATATACGTCGCTGATCTAACCAAGGACATATACGTCGCTGATCTAGCCAAGTACATATACGTCCCTGATCTAACCAAGGACATATACGTCCCTGATCTAGCTAAGGACATATACGTCCCTGATCTAACAGAGGACATATACGTTCCTGATCTAGCTAAAGACATATAAGTCGCTGATCGGACCAAGGACATATACGTCCCTGATCTAACCAACGACATATACGTCCCTTATCTAGCCAAGGACATATACGTCCCTGATCTAGCCAAGGCCATATTCGTCCCTGATCTAACCAAGGACATATACGCCCCTGATCTAACCAAGGACATATACGTCCCTGATCTGTCCAAGGATATATACGTCCCTGATCTAGCCAAGGACATATACGTCCCTGACCAAATCAATGACATATACGTCGCTGATCTAACCAAGGACATATACGTCGCTGATCTAGCCAACGACATATATGTCCCTGATCTAATCAATGACATATACGTCCCTGATCTAACCAAGGCCATATACGTCCCTGATCTAACAAAGGACATATACGTCCCTGATCTAACAGAGGACATATACGTTCCTGATCTAGCTAAAGACATATAAGTCGCTGATCGGACCAAGGACATATACGTCCCTGATCTAACCAACGACATGTGCGTCCCTTATCTAGCCAAGGACATATACGTCCCTGATCTAGCCAAGGACATATACGTCCCTGATCTAGCCAAGGCCATATTCGTCCCTGATCTAACCAAGGACATATACGCCCCTGATCTAACCAAGGACATATACGTCCCTGATCTGTCCAAGGATATATACGTCCCTGATCTAGCCAAGGACATATACGTCCCTGATCAAATCAATGACATATACGTCGCTGATCTAACCAAGGACATATACGTCGCTGATCTAGCCAACGACATATATGTCCCTGATCTAATCAATGACATATACGTCCCTGATCTAACCAAGGACATATACGTCCCTGATCTAGCCAAGGACATATACGTCCCTGATCTAACATAGGACATATATACGTCCCTGATCTAACCAAGGACATATACGTCCCTGATCTAATATATCTCAGTTCATATCCAAAACTAGCTTAACAAATTATCAGGCCCTGTCCCTGTGTTCAGGCGCCATAAAGTATCTGAATATGTGTGTATTTTCGCATAGCATACTACAGGCACTGCGTGTTTGCCGTGTTTGCAGTGAGTCCGCGTAATGATGAAAATCTGAAAGTATGACTTTGACCACAGCATTACACTGTAAAGATCGCAAGTTTTATCGATGCTTTGACATTCATGTTATTTTATAGCTATACATGTATCATGCATTCAGAATAATATCAGATACACTTATATATCTGTAACGTAACTTTATTTATCTCTAAGTACAATGTGTACCATCACAAACTTAGATAGCAGCTCTAATGTAATTCTGTGGTACCATAGAATCTGTACCTTTAATTCTCTCATGATTTAGTGATTGTATACTCCCGTGTTCCATATCTTTCTGTCATTATTTTGTTTCTGTAACATAATTAAGTCCTCCATGGATAGAGATACTGAACCATTACTTTGGTAATATATGTAGTTGTATGAAGACGCAAATCAGGTTCTGGCTATTAGTCTACTTAAAACTAAAATTACATCGCTGACATTGGAGAGCCTTTTCTCAGACCAGTGTATATTGTATTTGCTGGTATGCCATTTGAGCACCAATAGTTTTTTTACTGTCACACTGACTTATTTGAACTCAGCACTATCATAGTGTCACACATTACATCACATGTTACAAATACAAGTATGAGTAAAAATGTACAATGGTAATCAAGACCACTTTTAAATTGATGAAAAGCCTTAATTGTCATATTAGGATCAAACTTATGTGCCAATATCTGTCAGCAGCCTTACCTGCAATTATAAGTAAAGATCATACATGTATACTGTGTGATGACCTGTTCCCAACTAACAATCAGGGGCCCCGGGGTTATTAGCAGGCCTCTGACCTGATACAGGTTGACCAGGAGGGGTTGAGGCCTGGGGGGAGGGGGTCATTATCTAATTAGACGGCCAAGTGTAAGCCTGTCTAAATCTTCACATCTGATCTGACCTGATACAGACACAACATTGAATAGGGAGGGGACGGACAACACCCGATTATCAAAACTCGTTCATTGTTTATTGTGTTTTGAGCTTGTTGTAGTTTGAAAACTTTCAAATGTGAAACAGTAATTCTTCTTCACGTTATACTTGAATGAATAATGTTTTAATTAAAATATAACAGTCTTATAACATTATATATCCATTCTGATCAGCTATAATTTTATTACACATATTATACAAAGATTAAACAGCAGGCATAGTCTATATTTCTAGTTAAACAACTAAGTAATGACACTTTATATAAACATATACAACAACAAATATATTGATTGATTGATTTAAAAAGATGCATATACATATATATGTTGTACCCTGAAGAACTCGTAAACTATTGTGTAACCAATATATATATGTTGTACTATCTACAATTTAAAATGTAATATGAGTGTGGCCCTATATGTAGAGTATTAATGCCTGATAGGACTTCAGGTAGACTTGGCGTGGACCAGGAGTGCACTCTAAGTTCATCTGGAGTCCAAACGGAGTGCACTCCAAGTTTACCTGGAGTCCAAAGGAGTGCACTCCAAGTCCAAACAGAGTGCACTCGGAGTGCACTTTGTGTAACCTTTAGTCTACACTCAAATGTAGTTCGTCAACATGCATGAAAACAAGCGATAGAGAGCAATATTACATCCAGATCGTCAATTAAAGATATCCGGATTATCGAGGGTCTATTTTACATATTTTGGACGTATTGTCAAAAATAAGAAGAGTAAATTTGTTCTTTAATTGTACAATGCAGATGTTTGTTTTCTTTGTATCTTTCTTTTCTGAGATTATCAGCATCACTGGACTGTGTCGTCAGGTACGTACCAATAAACAGGAAACTATGTAATGGATGCTTTGATTAAAGCCTATTGAACAATGTGTCGAGAAAAGAATTTATTTTATAAACAATGTTTCTTGTTAAACGTATAAATAACTAAAAATGTCACTCACATTAAAAAGTTAAAATATTGACAAACAGTTACATCTTCTGTATCATTAAACAAGCATATAAATGGTACATAAATGTTGGGGTTTTTTTTACGTGAATACCATGAATCTTACTTTATTAAAGTCATCTTGTATGATTAAAAAATGTGATTATATTACGTCAGTTTTAAAGTTAATTGTCCGTTCACCGGGTACACCTGATTACAGGTAAAGCCCTACAAGTAAGATGCGTTGGTTGTCCCTTGGTCAGGGAAATAACAGCCCCGAGCACAATTCTATACACCCCCGTCTTCAGGAGGTGTCAAAAATCAGTCAAGCGTTTCTGGTCGATTGTGCCATTGAGCACGTAATCTCCCAGTCCCCGATACTGTCGTTAGTGTTAATTGGTCAGCTGTGAATTGGACTTACGGATGCCAGAGACACTCAATTTGTAAAAGCCAGTAGGTAATGACTTCATGTCATATTCCAATAAAGGGAAGCTACTCTTCATTCTATCTTATGAAGAATGTTATAGATCAAATAAATAAAAATTAAAACATAAATAAATGTAGTACCAGAGCCCTTGCATAAATCCTAAGCAGACAAAGAAACTTGATTAATCATTAACAAAAAATCATAACTGTTAAATTATTTCAGCATATTTTGTGATTTAAAAAACCCAATGTGTATTTAAACTTTTAACAATCTATTGCGAGTTTTATAAATATATATATATGTATCTGTATGTGCATCAAAGGGTTTACATATTATTGCATGTGTCGGTGTACATTTAAAATTTCATATATGAAGTTGTAGCAAATAACATCAACATGTATTGAGCACAAAGGAACAACATGTTTCGTAGTTTTGTTACTCAATCTAATTTTGTGGTGTTGTCTGTAAAACCTCAGCCGTGCAATATCTTGACTAACTCGGGTGTTACGTTTTACCAGAGACTATTCGTTTGAGCAGGGACGTATCTTACCAGAGACGTACACATTGTCACTATAGATATATGACTGTGGTCTTGACTTTTATTATGGAATAAAGCATATAGTTGTATACATAATAAAACATTTAACATTCACATGTAATGTTCAAGACGGCGGGGACGATTCTATACAAATACATATATACGTGTCTGTTCAGACGTGTGTTCAGTAGTACTTACAACGTGACCAGCATAGTGTGGTATGTTTTTGTACCTATGTAATCTGACATTGGCCCGGGCATTAGACACCTGTATCTTCGGTACTGTATCTTCGGTACTGTATACTCAGCAGTACATACCCCTCGGGGCATGCTATAACGTTTCTTTAGTACCAGGGAACCGACAGATAAGATTTACCTGTAGTTGGAGGGTCAGTTTATCCATATATATGATCGATAAAGAAATTGCATATAAAGAATTGAAAATTACTTTAGTAAGTATACACATGTATTATCTTTTTGATTGAAAATAGTTACCGACAGGCACTAGTTTGTCTTTCAAATTGAAAAGGGGAACACGGTCATTATGCTAAATGATACATGTATAACTTTCCTGTCGCTATAGACTTAAACAAGAACAACAAATAATTTATATAGATAGAATGTAAAAACAAAACTGTTTTCTCAAAAAGAAATTTCGTACTACATCCGTAGCACAGACTTTCTTCCAGTCGGCCTTTTGATTAAAAGACCAGTAGCCACTATAGGCTTCGATTTGGTAAGCAGGTAGAAATGCTTCTAACCGTAATAGTTTATTACCTGTGTGTCGTCGCTTTAATCTGTTAGCATACCCATGACTGGTGATTTTTATGATAGATACGTTTAGTTAGTTACGTGTTTAACGCCACTACGTACACAGATATATATCCGTGTTACGACCGGCTTTGTCTTTATGATTCACGAGACATATTATTTATTTTCATACACTCATACATTCTTCCTCTGTACATGTGTCGTGGATATATTCATTCATTATGCTTCCGCTTTTTATATAACCGTCATCCGTAGCTTTTGCCTAGGATTTCCTCAGCACTTCCGTACCGTTTGCGTCTGAGTTGGAACAACGAAACGTGTATGCCTCTGTACTTGTCTAGCCCACAGGGGCTAGGCACGGACCTATGTCACTATATGAAATAATTGTCAGATAATTTGTTAACCTTTCTCAAATATAGCCCCTCCCACTACTATATATCTGTGACAAGGAAAAGAACTAGCCTGAACTAGAAAATCGACCTATTTTCAGGCAAGTGCCCATTTAATGCAAAACCTCGGATTCTAGACAGCCTAGTAACCTAATACATTCGTGAAGCGGGATATAGTTGGTATCGGCTGAAAGATTGAAGTTTCACCTTTAAAATGAGGCATGCATGTAAAAAATTGGATTTCATTCAGTGACGAAAACAATTTTAGAGTGAAAATAGGTCGATTTCTCGTTCAGGCTAGTTCTTTCCCTTGTCACAGATATATACAATGTAGTAGTGTGATGGGGCTATATTCGAGAAAGGTAAATAATCATCTTACAATTATTTCGTAAGTTACATAGGTCCGTGCCTAGCCCCTGTGGTCTAGCCACTTATATAGAATATATAGCCATAGGGCATAACGATACCTACATGTACCTGTGAATTAACAGGTAAAGTATTTACCAATATGTGTTACCCCTTACCTGAATATGTCATAGCCAAGTGCATATATAACAGGTACTCCAGTTAACAAATGTCGTATGAATTAGATATTTAAAATGTTTTTTTTTCCAGAGTCGCATAACCTTACATCAGAGACGTATAAAGGCTTAATACGTATCTGCTTACATGCAACCGGTCCGGATTTTCCTTTTAGTTTGGGGTAACGGGACAATATTTCAGATTTGAGGAGCTACGTCTCGCATAAATAATGATAGGAGCTAAACAGGAAATCGATTGATCAAATAGTACGATGAGGAATCGAAACGGTACCGTTGCTGCCTATACCAGAATTATCATTTTCCTGCGTTTCATCGAATAGCAGGAAAATATTGTCTGTACGTTTTTGGTACTCATATGTTATGAGTTGGCAGGATAGGGATGAATATTCATGAAGATAGCGAGAGCTTTACGGGTAGAGCGAGTAGCACGTGAAAATATCACGTGGAGGTGGTACACGTGTACGTAGGCCCGGGTCCCAGTCATTCTAGCCTTGGACCTCGAGCCGACTAGACCGTTTTTTCAAGTGAAAGTATTCCACAACAGAGAGAACAACATGAATTCGGATGAGATACAGACACATTCTAAATGTCCACACGGCTTATTGCATCATTGAAGTGTTGAGTTATGTGTTTGATGGTATAATATATGATAGGAAAAGGATAGACGTAGTGTTACCTATATGCGGGTACTGACAAAACACACGTGTACTGCACAGGGACCTGCGAATTTGTTACAGCACGGAGCTATATTATTGCTGACGACCATTAAGACACATAAACAATATTTAACAGGCCGTAAAGATGAACTATTACATGTAATTATAAATAATAATAATATTGATTGTGTTTCATATAGATACGCCCCTCTCATTTTACTACACTATTCATTGTACAAAACGTATTATACATCAATGTACTTAGGAGTTAGATAAGGTTATCATTGCTATCCCCATGCCCTAACTGTAAGCCATTCACATTTTAAATATATAGTACAATACAGATAATTTGTCTCAGATTCAATTCATTTCAATTTATTTTCGTAAGTGTTACAACTTCTAGGATAAACATTTTTACATATATGGAACAAACAACAACATCATCTTCATCACTGACTAATCATTCACGTCATGATTGTGTCCGATACAATCAATCAATGATGTTTAATCTAAGTATCGCAAGAATATCAATCCTTGGATTGGAGATTTCTCTGTCACATCCTCCTCCTCATCATTATCAGCAGCAGCAGCAACAACAGCAGGAGCAGCAGCAGCAGCAGCAACATCATCATCATTCTGATATATATGGGTTTCAAAGGAGAGGCTATATGCCATCTTCAGATGTATACATATTCAGTTCAGGTTCTGTTTCTATATATATACGTCCTGTCCGTTATATTGTAATTTACATCAATGCTCACATGTAATTTCATCTCGTATAACGTTATAATTTTATACTTATTGCTATAGTGTATGTTCTTACATTTACATTCCGACAGAGGCGGAATGTAACAATTGTCTCCACCTCATACAGCCGTCGGTTTAAAATAAACCGAACATATCTGCCAAAAACCTTGATGGTTTTAACTGTAAGCAACATGTGTTTGACACTATGTACTTTCTAACGGGCCGCGCGCGGTGGCTGAGTGGTTAAGGTGTTCCGACATTCTTCCACTAGCCCTCCACCTCTGGGTTGCGAATTCGAATCCCACATGGGGCAATTGCCAGGTTCTGACTGTAGGTCGGTGGTTTTTCTCCGGGTACTCCGGTTTTCCTTCACCTCAAAAAACCTGACACGTCCTTAAATGACTTTGGCTGTCAATAGGACAAAAAAACTAAATAAACCAAACTTTCTCATACAAAGATCAAGCCATAGCATGCCGAAAGTGTTCCGATGTACTAGTAGCCACCTGAAATTGAAAATATTGAGTTGCCGGGGTAGTAGGTCTGACTATCTGCCTTAGTCTGACAAACATATTAAGAAACGACATCTTACATTATTAAGCTTGTATATCAGTGCACAACGAACAATTATAATCTGATTACTGTCTTGAATACATCGTCATCTGTCACCACTTTAATAGACGCTATCGTTTTTGTTGTTCGATGTTGTCGCTTTGCTACTCCGGATATAGACAGGATCGGTAGCTTAGCTCACAGTTGCTTGAGTTTCTGTCAGTAAATAAAAAAAAATATATATATAGGCATAGGCCTATATATAAGGACCCCCCTCCCCCCCCATTATAGTAATGGGCGACTCCGTATATATGTATAAATGTTATTTACTGACAGAAACTCAAGTAACTGTGCTTAGCTACATACCGGTATATCATGTCGATTACCCAATGTGAAGAGCGGCATATTGGTATACTCATTTATGATTGGTAACTGAACAGTTTGTTGAATGAATATGTGTAAAGCTTATAATTTTATATGGAATGTGCAGGATTACGTGAGTTACGTCTCGGCATATATGTGTAAGATAGCGGACAGTGTTCTCCGTGTAAGAGTTCGTGTTTAGATTGTTTTGTGTTGGAAGGTGAAGTGAAATAGTACATGTATATGTATATGAAGCACGTTTTGTACCATACCTGGTACATCATATTCTTCTTATGAATTAAAACTGGTTCAGCGTTAATGTCTTAGCTGTAGCACTAGAAGACCGACTCTCTGTATCTTTGTCATTATATGTATGAATACACTGTACTATTATCAGAACGATATCATGACTTTTCAGTGACGAGCTATACAGCTAAACTATACAGTCGCTTTGTGGTCGGACTCCAACCTAGGCACGGCTAATTACATGTACACTGTTACGTGGAGACACGACCTTGCATAGCAATATCAGGAAATTACGAACCATGCGAACCAGTCGGAACCTGTTGGTCTGATGGTAACGGCCTGGTTTTATAACATAGAAATCCCGGGTTCGCGCCTCGCTCGTCTCATAAGATTCATTTCTCCTCTTTCTTGTAAAATATTGGTTATTTCCCAGGTCGGGATGTGTTTTTTAATTACAATATGTACTAATTATAACAAATGATATTTTCTTAAGTATCATTTCAGCTCCTGGTAATAGATCCAATGTTACGTCGTGACGGATCTGTTTGATACTAAAACTCGGGGCCAACTCGTTATCCACCCGAACATTGTGACCGCCGTTCAATGGAGTTTAAAACAATCAAGTCATAATATCAGTTCTCACGACTCTCGGTTAAACGGAACACGGAGATTATAGTAGTCAACTTTTATTATAATAGAATATACTTTTCTGATCAACATATTGGTTTTTTATTTCGTCACGAGTACAAATACAGTAGTATCTCAAACTTCCAATGGAATTGAATTATTCTGTACGTAGATATGATACTCCGTACATTGTCGATCAACTGACGACATCAAACACTTTTTATTTTCCAAATTTGTAATGTGCAGGTTTTTCTTCTACATAGTCAGATCTGTAATTATAAACCATGTATTCCTCCCATTTGATAACCGGCGACTAACATCTACGCACGTCAGTAATAAGTTAAACAATAGTTTTATTCAATATTCATTGAAGTATATTTTGTACATACTTTAAGGACATAATTTAGGACTATAAAACAAGCTTAAAGATTACAGGAGACAGACTCACATTAAGTATCTATATATATTTCTTTTTGAATCTTTAATTTTGATATGGTTGACATGAAATGTGATTAATGTTTAAACTATACTAACTATTTGTACAAAATGTTTTACGTGTAAAATCAGGTTATTTCCTTGACTATATCGGCGTATGATCGACCTTATCTTCCATATATGTATAGTGTCTCGTAAGCCGATATCGGCTGGATATCACTTTCAAACATCGATGGTATTTTAATGTAAAATTCAACTGATATGTGATATGTGAAATATTATCATGGAAGGCCGGGTTGTATGAAACAAAGCAATAGCGATAGCATTAATTATAACGTAATACAACACGTAACACCACGGAATTAGATCAACGTGAGTGAAATAGCAAATTAAAAATTGATGTATATTACAATAAATAATCAAGTACAAAGGGCGGGACGTAGATGTATGTCCACAGCAATATATTAAAATTGTTCTGTAATACCAGATGAAATTATGCATGATAATTGATGTATGTTCATGTTGTACTCACGTCATGATATAGGTAGTGTCCCGTGTTATATAATTATAAATATACGTCATTATAGACATTTTACGTTCCTTATTACATATGCTTTACGATAGATTTTTTTTATGTTTATAATACATATGTATTGGTCATATCATAGCAATATGTCAGTTATTGTACGAGAGGGGCGGTGCTACTTCTTAACCTCGTAGCGCGATAGAATTAGCTCCGCCCCTAACGATAACTGACATGTAACCGACTTGTCACACAAAGTGTCACATGGTAATTTCATGCAGTAATATGTCGAACTAAGTCTGAAAGTCTTGGTCAAGCTTGGACCATTTTGACCGACGATCTGGAAAATATTCATTGTTCCAATTGATGATGCGACTTGAAAGTGACCAAGACCTTATAGGACTGCCAATTTCGGAATGTTGACAAACTTTTACTTATCGACGATCATAGACCAGTCTGAGGAGCAGGAAATACCCGTTTACGCCGCTTATCGTATACCATTTGAAGCTACGTCCAAATATTTAAGTAAAAAACAGACTATATTCTTGCTAAAAATTCGGTTGCAAAACGATACTAGCTACTTTCCACGGTTTTGATATCCTGTCAATTCACTTTGGCCACATTTAACGTTCATTTATTTTTATAATAAAGGCAGACAATTCGATAACCATTGTTACAATTTTGATGCATCGAATATATACATGTTACAGAAACACAAATGGTGAAGGAAGACAACTTTTGACTCTTGCTTTGTCCGACCTCGACCTCACAATCTACGACATCAAATCGCATATACAGAAATACCTAATAAAAGATGTTTCAATGTTACAGTAATAGACGGTCCGGTATTTGGACATTATCATAGTGTCTAATCGTCTATTGTAGATGATGTGAATACCTGAATCGCAATGTATATAATGGATACGAATTGTACAAGTATTATATATATTAATCACGATACAATTATGACATGTATATGATACATTGTGTTTAATTTATTTATGAATAACACAGAAACACAAATGACGAAGAAAGACGATTTTTGACTCGTACCTGTCCGGCCTCATGATCAGAGAGAGCCATTCTAGTTAGTAATATCGACGATATTGACCATTATATATACCGGATCCGAACATAGATATAATTATGATCGTTGAAGTAATAACAATAGTACCGAAAATACTCATTTTAAGCCTATCCACCCCTTCATCAAGACACAAAAACACATTACATCGCATACATGGAATACTTCGCTTAATGTTTTATGTACATTTGTGTATGTGATGTAGTGTTTTTTGTGTCTTGATAAAGGAGACGATAGCCTTGAACATTTGACAATGTCTTTGTCCGTACTGTCGTAATTACTTCAACAATCATATCACTGTTTCAATATACCCAAAATAAACTGTATACACTACTCATTTTTCTTTAATTTGTGGTTTCAAACTTGATACGTTTTCACCGTGCTAAAATATTTCATTAAATTCTTATGTGTATGAGGACTTAGCTTATGTAACCAACATGGTCCACGGTGTAGAGTGGTAAACCTACATTGTAGCGTGCTACTGACGGATACATTACACGTAAAGGAGAAGACTGCTACACGGTGGTGTAGACAAGGGAAACGTGTGAGTTTTAGGATCGCGACACACACACTACGTGTACACCACGTTCCACGGTGGTGGCAAAAAGTTGAGTTGCGGTGTACAGTGGGGTCACGGTCCTCCGTTGAGTGCCGGTGGGCTAGTGAACGAGGAGTCGCGGTGGATTAAACGGCAACGTGCCGGTGTTTCGTGGAGAGCGATAGTTCCCACTCGAAAGCGTCTGTATATACAAAATATAAACTGTAGTATATTATACATGTATTAGAAAAATAAAACCAAGATTTTATTCAGTTCGACTTTAATACTGGGTCGTAGTGATTTCGATGTTTGTACGTCCGTTATTGAGGCCTGAAGGCCTTTCGTTGGACGATATACTGTACGTGCCTGTAACTTTTTGGTACATAATTTATACAATTTTTAACACCCGTAAAGAAATACGGATAAATGTATATCAAACAAAGCTTACATTACAAAGCTTTAAACACACACTGGACCTTAGAATATTAAATTGTATATTTTTCAACAAACTACACCAAATCCAGGAGTTACCTATAATCGTTGACGACAGTTACGATTAGGTGATACTTTTCGTTTCCGATTTATACGTACGAAATAAAAGGAAATAAGTACATGTAATCGAAGTCAACGTTATAGCTAAAATAGTGATGTAAATCATCTGCAGACTGCCACTTATTATCAATAGTATACATATATATTTTTTGTCATTACGCAATGTGGCCGTCGTTATTTTTACACACAAATATAAATTGATATCTTGTTCAGTCACAGGATGCGGTGTGTTGCGTAATGAAATGTGAAGAAAAAAAAGTTTAAAATATTTTAAAATAGCTGTTGTGACTGCCATATTGGATTTCGGACAGACCTAACAAATGACAGCACTTGTCCATCACAATCTCAGGATCGTTTCATGCACGATTAAGCTCAATTGCTTGGATGGAAGTTGAAAAGAAGTTCCAAATGTACATTAGTTCACTTGTCCGCAAGGCAAGTGAGCTTATGCCATGGAGGCAACGTGTGTACTTTGTTCGTCCTTCATTTTGTTTCTATAAGATACCTTCTTGTCATGAACCATAAAGTGGATTTGATCAAATTTGGCATAGAGCAACCATAAGTGAAGAAGAATCAGTATGATTACACGGTGATTCTGTCCCTCAGGCAATTTCAGAAGAGTGCGTTTAAAAGGATATGTGTCGGACGCAGGACGTTCCACGGACGCCGCACCATTGTATAAGCTCAGTTCGTTCTCCGGGTCAAGTGAGCAGTACATGTAATTAAGACTTATCTTTAACGGTGATTACGTACAGTATAGTATGGTTGCGGTACTGACAACAAAAACAATGGCGACATGGAGGGCGATAACGTCGCCATAGGCAGGGATGACTCCCATCACGATGTCTGTAATGAAAAAACCATCATATATGTAATACGAAAGCAGCGAGTAGTAAGCATATGTCATTTTGAATATTTAAATGATCAGAGCTACGGACGTAGAGATTGTTTTCTTTCGTTTTAGGATTTATGCTGAAGTATATGGAAAACGATTAGGGGAGCAAAATACGAAAGTAACCGGTATGAAAAAATAGGCCTGTGTCAAGAGGCATACAGCTTTCCCCATTTTTATCTTATATTTTTTATATGGACAATCTATGTAGCGTATCTTGACCATGCAAAGGAATTTCCATATTTGTTAAAACCTAGCGCGTCATGTGAAGTTTGCATGCATAGCTCTGCCATTTATCTTGAGCGTAAAGACCTTATCAAAACCCTTCAAAGCTTAAATACTTTTTACATTTCAGAGTGCGAATTCCACACAGCAGTCAATAATCGAATTTTTACATTAAAGGAAGATATAAAGAAATTTCCCGTTTTATAGTAGTAACATGTAAATTACGGAAAGACAATTTTAAGAAATAACATTCAAGCTTACTAATTCCATGGATATTATAACTATTATTATGTTAAATTAATAGGATCAACTTACTGTCT
Organism: Mimachlamys varia; assembly: GCA_947623455.1. Classification (NCBI taxonomy): domain Eukaryota; kingdom Metazoa; phylum Mollusca; class Bivalvia; order Pectinida; family Pectinidae; genus Mimachlamys; species Mimachlamys varia. The sequence goes on from OX392544.1 coordinate 28,135,340, forward strand.
TTCATTACGTAGGCAGTGGCTGCGATGGTGAAGACGGAGACACCGACGAAGTTGATTCTGTTAACGTCTGTAATTAAGAAAAAGCAAAATAATACGAAAACATTGAGTAGCTAAAATATACCGATTCAAATAAAATGAATAGAGAGCGCTCAGGATACAGAGTTTCTTTTGGGTTTTCTTTCGTTTCTTGCAACTATGTACATAAAGTAAATGATAAATAGTGTAGTCATATGTTTTTCCTTTCTACTTTGATGGATGTCCTGATACATCTTGGACTGGACCAGAGTTGTATACACTTATATGTATAGGGGAAAACCCATTTTTATATGTCAGTGTAAAAAAAACAAATTTGGGTTCTCGCTCGAAATCCTTATAGATTTTCCCATGCATGACCAAAATGTTTTCCGTTGGGCGAGAAACCAAACTGGTCACATCTCGCCAATTTCTTGCATTTTTTTGCAACTTTTTTCTCAAATAGTAGTATTTTGGGCTGGGGAACATGTTTAAAACCGTAAAAACTCGATATGGCGACACCTTCTAGTGATTCAAATGTCAATCAATGGATTCGAACCATTTTTCAACACATTTACTCATCAATTAAATAGAACGAATGAAGAAATTGAAATGTAATTTGGTATATTGATTCATCATGATACAATGCAGGTCAAGTATTGATTTGGTGACGATCCACTAATTCATTCAAGAGTTAGGCTGATTTAGGTAGAGAATTTGAATTTTTTAGGGCATAGCACAACATGACAGGCAGAGACACAGATAGACAGACAACCTTATTTCAGTATACAACATAACTACGTCGCGATGGGAGGGGTTATAATGTTTAGAATCAAAACGTCGTTAGTGTGCAACTTTTATATGGCTACTTACGAAACGTCCGGTCTGCATCTACAGAAAGAAAACGAAAAAGGAAAATAAAACACAACATACATAAAACAGATGTGAACAATTATGAATATAGACAGAATTATTTTAACATTAAAACATGCTTGTGATGATTGTGTATTATGTTAAAAACGGAACGACAATAATTATTGTGACATCGACGAGCAAAATATAACCAGCATTCTTTCTGTTACCTGTTTATTTATCTCGTTCTGCCCAGCCATGCATTCGCTAATTTCTCATCGATAAATTTTATCTACCGACAAAACCAACTAAGAAACTTTCTCTAGCTTACTTATATATCAGCTGCTGAACAACAAATTTATGGCAATTAGAGACACGCCTTAAACAAAGTGAGATCAAACCAAATATATAATTGCAATTATGATTGCCTTCCAAAACAGTATTTAAGTGAAATTGTCTTAATTTTTTTTCAGCAAAACCTGCTCATATGTGATTATTTGATTAAAGAATTTTATTGTATATTTGATTAACAAGACATGTTTTGTTATTGATTTGACCAAGTCGCAATATCAAAATTCGGGCTATTAAAACCGAGTTTAACGACAAAATGAAAATATCTTTCAAGCTAACCAGTACAATTTTTTATTTTGACGCGACTTATTTGTTTTTACAAAAACAGGTAACATACAGTATTTCGTGACGATGATGACTGCGATGAGGACGACGACGACGATGACGACGGCGACGACGACGACGAAGAAGACATCGGCGATAGCAATTCCCAGCATGACGTCTGTAATAAAGAAAAACACAATACGAAAGCAATGAATACTAAAAATATATTGTATATCAATTTTAATATGCAATATAATGTATTTCCTAGTATCTCCTTTGATGGAGATTCCAATTAATCCAAATAGAGGAGCAGATATTGATATTACCCTCTATCTTTAATAATCTATTTTATAAGACACATACATGTATATCTTTCCCCGTTTCTTCCTTAATATTGTTAAAAGAAACGCGTTCTACACTGTTTCCCGATCATACAAATAATAATGAATAAATATTCCTCAACATAACATGTTTTTGTTGCTTGCACTAGTTTTCCAATCTTTGTTATTTCATCCAGCATTGGTTTTCGTTTTTCGCCGTGTATCGTTTTATGCATGTATAACTGTTTAGATTGTTTTGTCCAAGATATGTCGGCTTCCAACAAACAAGCGAACAGCAAAGGAATTCGAGAGATGAAGACTATCAAAAAATGTTGTTGTCGCCATCTCATTCATATTGAGAGATAAATTGTCCTTGCACGATACAATCTGATTGAAATTCAGATCATTATTGTCTCTCCGTTACACTCCTTATACGTATGCTCTGGCAATCTCCAGTGTGTTGTGTATAAGGTCCAATGACATCTTGTTTTATATGCTTCACCTGGACAAATGCGTCCAACCAATGTGCAACAAAAGGACAATATCGATTACATTTGGCCAATATCTTGCTTGGATCGATTGGCTAAAAGTTTATACAAATGAATAATTTAAGGCGGCATTAAAATCAAGTGAGGCCAAATATGTTTAAACTTGTTAGACCATAGGGATCAGAATGAATGGACTGAGGTGAATATATAATAATAATAATAATAATAATAGTCTTTATTTAAACTTGATGACATATTGAGTCAAGGACTCGTCTTACATATGGTCAAGTATGATAAAATATACATTATATACAACAATGTATATATGACAAGTTAAATGCAGAAAGGAAGGGTTTGGAATTTGGAATGGTTTAATTTAATCAACAACTAGGATCATTTTAGGTGGACCTCCTAGTTTGTGTGATGTGAGTGTTTGTGTTGAATAAGTGTGTATTTGGGAAACTGCTGTGTGTCTAGAACTTTTGCTGATTTAAAGATGACGTAACACACACATGCATGTGCTGCACCTCTTAAATTTGGTAATAGATACAGTATGCCGAAAAATTAAATTAAACTGCATCATACAGCTGTTTCGTCCTCCAAGGACTCTTCAGTGATGCTAGGTGCCAAAAGGTAGGAATCCAAAATTTCTAAACTAATGTAGAAGCAGAAGGGTTAAGTGCGTAAAACCTCTTTAATTTAACTGGAGTTAACTGCCTAAGGTTCCCAGCAGAACAACATGCCCTAGCTATTAATATGACGTAATATATGCGATTGTCATTGGGTTTAAGGTATCATTTGTATTTATTTGATGCGATTGCTTAAACGTTTGTAAATACGGTTTCGCGTTAATTGGACAGTGTGCTGAGTTTAGATGGGTTAATTTGCAAGGGGGTGTAATGATTTACTACCAAATATATTAATCAAAATGGATTATGCCTTATGCTTTACATGTATCTATATTGTATACATAGATTATTCTCTCAGTAAAAAGAAATCGTATGCATTATACACTTGAATGGACGCATGATAGTCGTATATCTATTTGGTACTGAACCCTTCTATGTTAACCAGAGTAGGAGAACAACTATTTTGTGGGTGTGTTGTATACCTAAAACTGCCCACGTTATTTCATAATGTCTAAACTTAAACATCGCCTTTTCAGTAAAACACTTTAACAACCACATGCTGGTGTCTGGGTTCACCATGTTAAATATCGCACCGGCTAGGGACAGGTACAAAAATGGGGCTTTTCTTTTTTTTAATTATGTATAGATATTTAAACACGGAAACCATCCCGCTGGAAATTGTTCAGCTACGGGTAGCGGGGTCAGTATTTGGATTGGTGAGGGCCGACACGTTGCACTATCGACTACCGATGTTTAGTGATTTTGTATGAAAACAATGCTAAGTTGTTTTAATTAAGCAAACATGACGAGAAATAATGACATATTAAAGTCACAAAATTAAGATAACTTACCTTAGAGTTTTGTTCAACCTTATGTAAAACAACGACCTGTACGTGAGGTAGTCAGGTAAATATTACCTGTCCTGGTTTTTGACTGTTTACATAGCGAAAATCGATTGGAATATAATAGTTGTGACACACCAGCTTGGTATAAGAGTGTTAAAGTGACCTGATCGTAAAAAAAAATATACGACAAGGGTGCCAACTCTCAACCACTCCAAACACGTATCCTTCAGGTGTTTGAATTACAGATACACTGGAGTTCCGTTACTCTCTGCTTACATAGAATCTGACAACTTCCCTTTAGGGTTATATCCTGGTGAAATGTTCCGTCACCCAATCGAATTACCGCTTTCAGATTCCTGAATGTTTACATTTGAGGGAGAAAAAGCTTGCATAATCATATCTGTGCGTTTAGTTAATTAGAATAATTATGGTAATGAAAATGTTTTGACGAAATGGCTTGCTGCAGATGATAGCAACAACTGTCATAAATTAAACAAGTATATCATTGAGAACTAACGAGGCACCAAAAGAGTCATCAGAACATGATCTCTTATGCGATGTTTTCAGATTCGTATGTGTATGGAGTGAGAATAAATAACTACGTTTCAATCAGATTGGTATTTTATCCTGCACAATGCGCCTTTATATTATAGTTAAGGGCTGTACCTCATTTTGGCTGCGTATACGATAGGCAAAGAAATGTTATCTGTTTAGGAAAAAAAAGATATCCCTAGGGTGAATGTTTTTAGGATATGACATATCAACGGACCCAGACAAGATGAAAGCAGTGACACTTTGTAGATATTATAGACGTTCCATTCACAGGTTTGCGGAGATAAAAAAAACCTTCACCAGCTGACGGAGAACGGCACATTTTTCACATGGATTGACGAGTGGCATATTGCATTTGATAAGCTTAGGAAATGTTTGATCACACAACTAATCTAGGCATACCCAAACTTTACAAAGCCATTCATCTTGGACACAGATGTGAGTCAATTTGATATTGGTGGAGTATTGTCCCAGTGTATTGATGGCAGGGAAAACGTGATATCTTGCAGTAGCAGGACACATGACCAAGTCAGAAAGGACATACTGTGTGTCCTGAAAGGGGCTTCTAGCAATGGTATATTTTTTCAAGCAGTATCGACCAGACCTATACAAATATAAATGTTTTGTGAGAACGGACCATAGTACACTCAAGTGGCTGATGAAATTAAAAGCACTAGAAGGACAGCTAGCTCGTTGGCGAAAGGTCATATCAACATAGCACAGAGCAGGGAATTTGCATCGAATCGCAAATGCCATGAACAGGATTCCTTGTCTAAAGTGTGGATTCAAAGAAGGTTGGGAAAGAGACCATGAGGAGAGCCATCATCCCTTCCGAGCAATCAAAAAGGATGACAAACCAAAAATGTACGCTGACAGACAAGATAGTGAAGAAACAAACGCATTAATGGAAAAGCAAGTTGCAGATAGTGATCTGAAATTAGTTGCTGGTATGGTAAAGAGCGGAGAAAAACCAAACCCAAGTCGGTAAAGCTTCGAAGAAATGCGGTCAAATCTCTTGTTTCACAATGGGATCAATTATTAACAAAATTTATTTACTGTGCATGTGTTGGTTTAACAATATGGGGAAAGACGAACCATCCTGACAATTTGTTATGACACAAGAACTAGTGGTCTTCTAGGAGTACATAAAACGCTTAGTCGTGTGAGACAAAAGTTCTATTTGCCTGGTTTGCAAAGAGATGTGAGACAGTAAATTGCTGGTTGTATACATAGTGTATGTAGGAAAGAATGTGCCAAGCGACGAGCACCTGTGCAAATCAAAAAAATAAAAGACTCTTTCATATGCGTGTGTGTAGGATAGGGATATTCCACCCGAGGGGTCACAAAATGTGGTGAAACCCGAGGCTTGCCGAGGGTTTTACCATATTTTGTGATCCCGAGGGTGGGATATCCCTATCCTAAATACACACATAATGAAAGAGTCTTTTTCTCTAATATCAACTACCCGAATAAGCTCAAAAACCATGAAAATATGTTTAAACAGGCTACCATTTTGAAATTTTCATCTTTTTCCTTGAGCTTTTTTTAAGAAAACGAATTAGACAGCGAGTTTAAGCATACCCTATATTTGCAAACGAAGTTTGCGCAGAAAAATTAGTCTCCTCTTCCTGGTGTTTATGGTTAAAATTTTGTGAAAGGTTTTAATTTTATCACGCCGTCGTTTTCTCTTTCCGGCATCAGAGTTTACCGTATTCGTGACGTCACGTCATTGTTGAGCCATTGTGACGTCACGTCGCGTGAAATGCTATGTAAGATAGATTTTTCTTACATAGCTTTCTTACATGGGCAAACTCTATCCAACATGGCGAGATATGAGGGAATAAGTTTAGTATAAGTGACATAAGCAACATTATACTTTTCTTTCAAGATACCGATTGGACCCAAAGGTATGCAAGACTAAACGATCAAAGCTGAAAATGGTATGTTGCCCTTTTGCCCCCCTCCTTCCCGAACACACTAGCAGGGGTCAACAGGTTTGATTTTTCAGTGTGTGAGAACTTCAAAAACTAAATTTTTATTTTACATTCCTCCATAATATTACATATTTCACCAATTTTTGCCAGTTATTTCCCTTTCGGCAGTCTGTTTTATTAATTGATTACATTAATATTTGGTTTTGTTAGGTTTGGTTTATTTTGTTTTATGTCCTATTAACAGCCAGAATGTGCCAGGTTTTCGAGGGGGAGGAAACTGGAGTACGCAGAGAAAAAACAGTGACCTACGGTCAGTACCTGGCAACTGTGCACCCCACATATAGGATTCAAACTTGCAACCCAGAGGTGGAGGGCTAGTGTTGGAACACCTTAACACTCGGCCACTGCGGCCCCATTTCATTAATAAACTTATTTTTGGAAATTAATTTTAGAGATATAAGTATTATATGGTCTTATTTCTGGATTGATGTCTGTATAAATGTCTTTGTTTCCTACAACATAGCTCAAAGCCTCAAAACAGATTTCCAGCATACTGGTCTTGAATTCTACCGCAAGTGAAGGTGACAAAAATGTCGGAGGTTTTCTGAAATATTGAGTCAAAACATGCCAGGGCGATCCAGAGACGGGAACATTCGTCCTGACTAAGTGGAGACATCTCAAAACCTTGAACAGTAACTTTGCCATCTGGCCTATCAAATATTGTCATATGTCTTATACAGCTGCAATTTGGACTTTATGTAGGCCATATCTTAATTATGTAGGCCATATCTTAATAATCATAAATTAAGGAAATATCGTTATTATTTATAACGCAATATTTCAATTTCAATTAATAACTTTTTAATTTTTTCTTTAGAACTCTTTTCTCATATGGCCTCATAGACTGAATTGTGTATGAAGAGCGATAAACATATATACATGAAGCAAATCTAAATCAGTGTTATGTATGATGATTGCTCTTACAAGTGAAGCAAATAGAAATAAAAACTATAATTCAATTAAGGATTGATTGTCATATGTTTTACATTCATTGGTTTGTAACAATGCATTGGCACATCTACATATTACACACAACATGTTAAATATGTAGGTAAGCCAAAGTATTTTACACGTCAATGTCAAAAATATGGCAACCAATACTTTTACTTATATTCACATTTTTTGTTTACCAACATAGATATACAGCATTATATATATATAGTCAAAGCATGTTTCAACGTCTGGATAGATCCAGTCAGAACAGCAACCTGTTGACAGTGGAGCAGTGCACTCTCCAATGCTACAATTTCATCATGATGTCACAATGTCCTAATGTAGGTTACTGGAAAATAACGCAGTAGCTTCATCTAGTCTGTGTGGAGTGGCATTGCAAATATTAATTATTAATAGATAAAATAAATGGATTTGACAAAGTTTCCTGATTGAATCTTGGCTCAACTCAAGAGGATTCTAGGCTCATTGAACTGAAATCTGTGATGTTTTAACAGAAATTGTATTTCTGCTGACTTATTGATCAATTTCACTTATAACTTTCAATTTTGGATTCTTGTTGAACTGGCATTTACAATAATCTGTCTTTACTCACCGACTTTATAGTTTATATTGAAATATTCAGTGTTTTCGTTGATACTTTTCATATAAAGCCTTATGTATTCAAGTGCATAGCTCATTTGTTTCGGGACCTTAGCACACATGCCTTGACCCCTGGGAAATGGACACATGACCTATTCAAGTTTTGTCAAGCTGACGTCATACTTCCAAGTTTGTGAGCAGCTTAAAAATGGATCTTCTTTGATATAAGCCATTTTGACATCAGTAAGTTTTTGTGATGTCATAGCTGTGATGATTCACAGTAACTACCCTGCAGCTTATTAATGAGACCATCTTGAATGCATTCAACACTCGCATTGCAAACACAAGAAGGTTACACTGCTCTTAAATGAGACTGGCTGTAAATGAGAAGTAAAACAATCAATCCAAACCAAATGCAATCTTATAATGGTAAAACAAATATCGTTGATGAATAACCCTCCCCATTACAAATCAATTTTATTTTGCCATCATTAGGATCAGCTCTAATAATATGTGAATTCATTTTCACTTACAAATCAAATACCCTTCAAATAATATGCCAAAGAACCATCATTATGCTAGGTTATAGGTATCATTCATCAAAAGCAACACAAGATTACTATTATAATAAGTAACAAATTAGTGACAAAATATAGTTTCATTTTATGGAGATATATTTCACTGCTAAGAATCTATTTTCAAAGCAGGCATATTTTTAAACTGTAGTAGGGGCTTAATTACTATTAAGACCGGCCCATTTTTTAATCATGCAGGCTTATCAAGATTTTAGGTTATGACGTCATCAAAAAAGGCAAAAACACTTGCATCCATTTGATCTAAAGAATCCTGTTTCTCCCAAAATGAATTTTTTTCCTGAACCTTTTTCAAATTACCTCCCCTTTGTTGATGGGGTCAAAAGGGCTGAAAACTTCAAATTTCTTCTTCGGACACTGATATGCATGCTGGAATGTTACCTTTTTTCATAGTTACATGTAGAAGGGTCGTAAAGTACTTTATCAAAGTTGTGATTTTCATACTCCCAAGACCTGTCCCCCCTGGAGAGGGGTTGAAGTTTACAATTAGCTTTTATTGGTAAATGCCACTTTTGGTATATTTTTCATTTGTTCTGTTTCAGTAGGAAATAAGTCAAAGTTAGTTAGAAGTATAACCAGAAGATGACAGTGTTTGATTTGGAAAATGTTTAACATAGCTCAACTTGGGGCTGTAGGAAGGAGCTAAGGTGGCAGCGTATAAAAGGGTTTTGCGGCAATGGGTGATATTTTTGTACAATGAATAACCCCTTTAATAGCATGCCTATGAAAATCTAAAAAAAAATAAGGAGTAAAATTGGCTTAAGAATGATAAAGTGGACATTGTGGACTTCACATTTGTAAAAAGAGAAAAAAGAAGTTTTGGTTAGAGACAACAGCACATGAGGGAAAAGAGCGAAAAATCTAAACAAACGACCTATGCTGGGACAGATATATTTCTGCAACCAAGTTAGTAAGTTTTAATTTTAGATAGAACTAAAGAAAAAAATTCCTATCTGCATAGGTCAAATTTTGTGTAAAAAACAGTGATATTTTGCCTTTTTTCGGTAATTTTGAAACATCAGTGTATACACTTCATAGTCCTTTTTATGAATTGGAAATGATAGACAATTTACAAAAATGTGTACATTTACATATATGCAGTGTACGGTTAAATCTCTGTGTTGACAATTCTCAGGCATTGGTCTTTTTTCCATAAATCTCTAGATCTACTGTACAGAGTCACCATATACAGCACACAAAAAGTCATGTTTTTGAAAACCAGAGGGCCTGTATCGCTCACCTGGATACATTGGTATCTAAGTAATCATGATAATTTTTTTTTTGGCTCGTCCCTCAGCCCCCTAGGGGGTCAGTCCCACCATTAGTACAATTTTGAATGTTGAGCACCTAGGGATGCTTCCTGCCAAATAAGGCTGATTTCCAATCAATGGTTATGGAGAAGAAGTCGATTAAACCAATATAGCTAAATAACCCTTTTTGACCCCGCCCCTCATCTCCCTAGGGGGTCAGTCCCAGCATGAGTACCATTTTGAATCCTGAGCACCTAGGGATGGTTCCTACCAAATAAGGTTGATTTCCAATCAGTGGTTATGGAGAAGAAGTCGCTTAAACCAATATAGCTAAATAACCCTTTTTGGCCCCGCCCCTCAGCCCCCTAGGGGATCAGTCCCACCATGAGTACAATTTTGAATCATGGGCACCTAAGCATGCTTCCTGCCAAATAAGGGTGATTACCAATCAGTGGTTATGAAGGAAAAAGTTGCTAATATCAATATAGCTAAATACTTTTTTTATGGCCCCCGCCCCTCAGCCCCCTAGGGGGTCAGTCCCACCATGCGTACAATTTTGAATCCTGAGCACCTAGGGATACTTTCTGCCAAATAAGGTTGATTTCCAATCAGTGGTTATGGAGAAGAAGTCGCTTAAACCAATATATCTAAATAACCCTTTTTGGCCCCGCCCCTCAGCCCCCTAGGGGATCAGTCCCACCATGAGTACAATTTTGAATCATGGGCACCTAAGCAGGCTTCCTGCCAAATAAGGTTGATTACCAATCAGTGGTTATGAAGGAAAAAGTTGCTAATATCAATATAGCTAAATACTTTTTTATGGCCCCCACCCCTCAGCCCCCTAGGGGGTCAGTCCCACCATGCGTACAATTTTGAATCCTGAGCACCTAGGGATGCTTCCTGCCAAATAAGGCTGATTTCCAATCAATGGTTATGGAGAAGAGGTCAATTAAACCAATATAGCTAAATAACCCTTTTTGACCCCGCCCCTCAGTTCCCTAGGGAGTCAGTCCCACCATTAGTACAATTTTGAATCCTGGGCACCTAAAGATGCTTCCTGCCAAATAAGGTTGATTACCAATCAGTGGTTATGGAGAAGAAGTCGCTAATATCAATATAGCTAAATAACCCTTTTTGGCCCCGCCCCTCCGCCCCCTAGGGGGTCAGTCCCACCATTAGTACAATTGTGAATCCTGGGCACCTAAGCATGCTTCCTGCCAAATAAGGCTGATTTCCAATCAGTTGTTCAGAAGAAGAAGTCGCTAATATCAATATAGGTAAATAATTTTTATGGCCCCGCCCCTCAGCCCCCTAGGGGGTCAGTCCAACCATGAGTACAATTTTGAATCCTAAGCACCTAGAGATACTTTCTGTCAAATAAGGTTGATTTCCAATCAGTGGTTATGGAGAAGAAGTCGCTTAAACCAATATAGCTAAATAACCCTTTTGGCCCCGCCCCTCAGCCCCCTAGGGGGTCAGTCCCACCATTAGTACAATTTTGAATCCTGGGCACCCAAGGATGCTTCCTGCCAAATTAGGTTGATTTCCTATAAGTGGTTATGGAGGAGAAGTCGTTTAAAGAAATTGTTGACGGACGACGGACGGACGACGGACGGACGACGGACGCCACGGTATGGCGTAAGCTCACCTCGGTCCTTCGGACCAGGTGAGCTAAAAATAACTTTTCATGCTTGTTTGATATTTACCTTGATTTATGTTAGGTTAAATCTAACTAAACTTAAGAAATCAAAATGAACCATTATACGTGTGTGCACCCCCCCCCCCCCCCCCCCCCCCCCCACACACACACAATACACCGGGGTGGGGGGATGAAGTTTGCTATAGTTTACACGAAAGAGGTTCAGTTTACAAAATTAATAAACAAGACATCAAAAACCAACGTACAAGGTCACTGTGTCAAACATCAAGTTCAGAAATGAAGCTTTCCACCAATGAACATTTTGTTATGACATTGATTATGAAGCAAAGTTGTTCAAAATCAAGCAAAGAGTCATTTGAGTCACCAGGTCAAAGGTCAAACAAAAAATTTTGTAGCTTTTCATCGATGTTCATATTTTTTATGACATTGGAAAGCAAAGATTGTTCGGTTTAACTATCAAAGAGTCCACTTTCAAGGTCACAGGAGTCAAAAGTCTGAAAATCTTCAAGCCACTTCCTCTTAAAAACTGAAGGGCCCATACAGGATATTGATATTGGGAATGAAGCATGGTTGGATGAAGGGCTACCAAGTTTATTCAAATAAATGACCTTGACCAACTTTCAAGGTCACAGGTGTGATATGTTAAGCTGCTTTACTAAACTTTTAATATCTCAGATAGTTATATTAAACTTCAGAGCAAGCGAGTAAATTCAGGTCCATTTGGCCTCTTGTCTTCCAGTCTAGATATGCTGGAATAAATTGATCTTCATAGATGAAATTTAAGGGTCTTTATAATGACCACAGCTTTCTTTTTCCTGATTTTAAGCCCACCATCATCAGATGGTTGGCAATATTTAAATCACCATTTAGAACATTTAGAAATTTCATATGAAGGTTTTCCCTCGGTCCCTAGTTGCGCATTGACTAATTTTCGAACTGATCAGGTAAAAACTATGGCCGAAAGGCAGCCATCTTGGATTTCGACAGTATTAGTTTGTTACCACTATTTCATGACAAAAATTGAGTGAAAAACATATTCAAATTTAATAGGAATGTTCCTCTTGGTCCTTAGTTGTGCATTGCCCCATTTCTGGGGGGCTCTGAAAAAGCAGTATGGCTGAAATGCAGGCGGCGTTTTGAATTTTGACAATGAAAGTTTGTTTAATGTTGTTATTTCTTGAGTACTGGGTGGATTCTCTGAAATTTCATATGCAGGTTCTACCTATTTCTTTGTTGTACATTGTTCAGGTGTTGCACTGTTTCAAAAAAGAATATGGCGGACAGGTGGCCATCTTGGATTTTGAAGTTAATAATTGGAATTGCTGGATGAATGCTTCTCAAATTTAATCTGCAGGTTCCTCTTGGTTCTTAGTTGTGCATTGTCCTGCTTTTGAACTGATCCAAATAATAAACAATATGGCTGACCAGTGTCCATCTTGGATTTTTACTATGAAATTTGTTTTGGCTATATCATTTTTAGCTCACCTGGCCCGATGTGATGGTGCAGCGTCCGTCGTCCGTCCGTCCGTCCGTCCGTCCGTCCGTCCGTCCGTCCGTCCGTCCGTCCGTCCGTCCGTCCGTCCTGCGTCCGTCAACTTTTTCCTTTAAACGACTTCTTCTAAAATACTGAAAGGCCCAGTGACATGAAATTTGGCTGGTAGATTTCTTGGAAGGAGCTGAACAAAGTTTGCGAAAAAAAATCACTTTGACCTAATTTCAAGGTCACAGGGGTCAAAAATGTCGAAACCTTCAAACAACTTCTTCTTAAATACCGTCAGGCATAGAGACTTCATATTTGACCAGTAGCTTCCTTGGATGGATGAAGTCAAATAAAGTTTGCGAAAAGGAATGACCTTGACCAATATTCAAGGTCAAAGTGAGGTTAAATCTATTTTAACCTTTAAACGACTTCTTCTGAAAAACCAAAAGCCCTAAAGCTTGATATTTGGCTGAAATGTTCCTTGGATGAAGCCCGACAAAGTTTGCGAAAAGAAATGACCTTGACCGATATTCAAGGTCACAAGGGTCAAATCTGTTAAAACCTTTAAACGACTTCTTCTGAAATACCAAAAACCCTAGAAGCATGACATTTGGTTGAAATGTTCCTTGGATGAAGCTCGACAAAGTTTGCGAAAAGAAATGACCTTGACATATATTAGAGGTCACAGGGGTCAAATCTGTTAAAACCTTTAAACAACATTTTCTGAAATACCAAAAGCCGTAGAAGCATGATATATTGCTGAAAGGTTTCTTGGATGAAGCACGACAAAGTTTGCGAAAAGAAATGACCTTGATCTATATTCAAGGTCACAGGGGTCAAATCTGTTAAAACCTTCGAACGACTTCTTCTAAAATACCAAAAGCCCTAAAAGCATGATATATTGCTGAAAGGTTTCTTGGATGAAGCACGACAAAGTTTGCGAAAAGAAATGACCTTGATCTATTTTCAAGGTCACAGGGGTCAAATCTGTTAAAACCTTCGAACGACTTCTTCTAAAATACCAAAAGCCCTGGAAGCATGATATTTGGCTGAAAGATTCCTTGGATGAAGCCCGACAAAGTTTGCAAAAAGAAATGACCTTGACCTATATTCAAGGTCACACGGGTCAAATCTGTTAAAACCTTTAAACGACTTCTTCTGAAATACCAAAAGCCCTAGAAGCTTGATATTTGGCTGAAATGTTTCTTGGACGAAGCCCGACAAAGTTTGCGAAAAGAAATGACCTTGATCTATATTCAAGGTCACAGGGGTCAAATCTGTTAAAACCTTTAAACGACTTCTTCTAAAATACCAAAAGCCCTGGAAGCATGATATTTGGCTGAAAGTTTCCTTGGATGAAGCCCGACAAAGTTTGCGAAAAGAAATGACCTTGACCTATACTCAAGGTCACAGTGAGGTTAAATCTATTTTAACCTTTAAACGACTTCTTCTGAAATACCAAAAGCCCTGGAAGCATGATATTTGGCTGAAAGGTTCCTTGGATGAAGCCCGACAAAGTTTGCGATGAAAAATGACCTTGACCTATATTCAAGGTCACAGGGGTCAAATCTGTTAAAACCTTTAGTCGACTTCTTCTGAAATACCAAAAGCCCTAGAAGCTTGATATTTGGCTGAAATGTTTCTTAGACGAAGCCCGACAAAGTTTGCGAAAAAAAATGACCTTGATCTATATTCAAGGTCACAGGGGTAAAATCTGTTAAAACCTTCGAACGACTTCTTCTAAAATACCAAAAGCCCTGGAAGCATGATATTTGGCTGAAAGGTTCCTTGATGAATCCCGACAAAGTTTGCGAAAAGAAATGACTTTGACCTTTATTCAAGGTCACAGTGAGGTTAAATCTATTTTAACCTTTAAACGACTTCTTCTGAAATACCAAAAGCCCTGGAAGCATGATATTGGGCTGAAAGGTTGCTTGGATGAAGCCCGACAAAGCTTGCGATGGGAAATGACCTTGACCTATATTCAAGGTCACAGGGGTCAAATCGGTTAAAACCTTTAAACGACATCTTCTGAAATACCAAAAGCCCTACACGCTTGATATTTGGCTGAAATGTTTCTTGGATGAAGCCCGACAAAGTTTGCGAACAAAATGACCTTGACCTATATTCAAGGTCACAAGGGTCAAATCTGTTAAAGCCTTCAAACGACTTCTTCTGACATACCAAAAGCCCTAGAAGCATGATAATTTGCTGAAAGGTTCCTTGGATGATGCCCGCAGAAGTTTGTGAAAAGAAATGACCTTGATATATATTCAAGGTCACACGGGTCAAATCTGTTAAAACCTTTAAACGACATTTTCTGAAATATCAAAAGCCGTAGAAGCATATTTGGCTGAAAGGTTCCTTGGATGAAGCCCGACAAAGTTTGATAAAAAAAAATGACCTTGACCTATATTCAAGGTCACAGGGGTCAAATCTGTTAAAACCTTCGAACAACTTCTTCTGAAATACCAAAAGCCCTGGAAGCATGATATTTGGCTGAAAGGTTCCTTGGATGAAGCCCGATAAAGTTTGCGAAAAGAAATGACCTTGACCTATATTCAAGGTCACAGTGAGGTTAAATCTATTTTAATCTTTAAACGACTTCTTCTGAAATACCAAAAGCCCTGGAAGCATGATATTTGGCTGAAAGGTTCTTTAGATGAAGCCCGACAAAGCTTGCGATGAGAAATGACCTTGACCTATATTCAAGGTCACAGGGGTCAAATCTATTAAAACCTTTAAACGACTTCTTCTGAAATACCAAAAGCCCTAGAAGCTTGATATTTGGCTGAAATGTTTCTTTGAAGAAGCCCGACAAAGTTTGCGAAAAGAAATGACCTTGACCGATATTCAAGGTCACAAGGGTCAATCTGTTAAAACCTTTAAACGACTTCTTCTGAAATACCAAAAACCCTAGAAGCATGACATTTGGTTGAAAGGTTCCTTGGATGAAGCTCGACAAAGTTTGCGAAAAGAAATGACCTTGACCTATATTAAAGGTCACAGGGGTCAAATCTGTTAAAACCTTTAAACAACATTTTCTGAAATACCAAAAGCCGTAGAAGCATGATATATTGCTGAAAGGTTTCTTGGATGAAGCACGACAAAGTTTGCGAAAAGAAATGACCTTGATCTATATTCAAGGTCACAGGGGTCATATCTGTTAAAACCTTCGAACGACTTCTTCTAAAATACCAAAAGCCCTGGAAGCATGATATATTGCTGAAAGGTTCCTTGGATGAAGCCCGACAAAGTTTGCGAAAAGAAATGACCTTGATCTATATTCAAGGTCACAGGGGTCAAATCTGTTAAAACCTTTAAACGACATCTTCTGAAATACCAAAAGCCCTACAAGCTTGATATTTGGCTGAAAGGTTTCTTGGATGAAGCCCGACAAAGTTTGCGAACAAAAATGACCTTGACCTATATACAAGGTCACAAGGGTCAAATCTGTTAAAGCCTTCAAACGACTTCTTCTGACATACCAAAAGCCCTAGAAGCATGATAATTTGCTGAAAGGTTCCTTGGATGATGCCCGCAGAAGTTTGTGAAAAGAAATGACCTTGATATATATTCAAGGTCACACGGGTCAAATCTGTTAAAACCTTTAAACGACATTTTCTGAAATATCAAAAGCCGTAGAAGCATATTTGGCTGAAAGGTTCCTTGGATGAAGCCCGACAAAGTTTGCTAAAAAAAATGACCTTGACCTATATTCAAGGTCACAGGGGTCAAATCTGTTAAAACCTTCGAACAACTTCTTCTGAAATACCAAAAGCCCTGGAAGCATGATATTTGGCTGAAAGGTTCCTTGGATGAAGCCCGATAAAGTTTGCGAAAAGAAATGACCTTGACCTATATTCAAGGTCACAGTGAGGTTAAATCTATTTTAATCTTTAAACGACTTCTTCTGAAATACCAAAAGCCCTGGAAGCATGATATTTGGCTGAAAGGTTCTTTGGATGAAGCCCGACAAAGCTTGCGATGAGAAATGACCTTGACCTATATTCAAGGTCACAGGGGTCAAATCTATTAAAACCTTTAAACGACTTCTTCTGAAATACCAAAAGCCCTAGAAGCTTGATATTTGGCTGAAATGTTTCTTTGAAGAAGCCCGACAAAGTTTGCGAAAAGAAATGACCTTGACCGATATTCAAGGTCACAAGGGTCAATCTGTTAAAACCTTTAAACGACTTCTTCTGAAATACCAAAAACCCTAGAAGCATGACATTTGGTTGAAAGGTTCCTTGGATGAAGCTCGACAAAGTTTGCGAAAAGAAATGACCTTGACCTATATTAAAGGTCACAGGGGTCAATTCTGTTAAAACCTTTAAACAACATTTTCTGAAATACCAAAAGCCGTAGAAGCATGATATATTGCTGAAAGGTTTCTTGGATGAAGCACGACAAAATTTGCTAAAAGAAATGACCTTGATCTATATTCAAGGTCACAGGGGTCATATCTGTTAAAACCTTCGAACGACTTCTTCTAAAATACCAAAAGCCCTGGAAGCATGATATTTGGCTGAAAGATTCCTTGGATGAAGCCCGACAAAGTTTGCAAAAAGAAATGACCTTGACCTATATTCAAAGGTCACAGGGGTCAAATCTGTTAAAACCTTTAAACGACTTCTTCTAAAATACCAAAAGCCCTAGAAGCATGATATTTGGCTGAAAGGTTCCTTGGATGAAGCCCGACAAAGTTTGCGAAAAGAAATGACCTTGACCGATATTCAAGGTCACAAGGGTCAAATCTGTTAAAACCTTTAAACGACTTCTTCTGAAATACCAAAAACCCTAGAAGCATGACATTTGGTTGAAAGGTTCCTTGGATGAAGCTCGACAAAGTTTGCGAAAAGAAATGACCTTGACATATATTAGAGGTCACAGGGGTCAAATCTGTTAAAACCTTTAAACAACATTTCCTGAAATACCAAAAGCCGTAGAAGCATGATATTTGGCTGAAATGTTTCTTGGACGAAGCCCGACAAAGTTTGCGAAAAGAAATGACCTTGATCTATATTCAAGGTCACAAGGGTCAATCTGTTAAAACCTTTAAACGACTTCTTCTGAAATACCAAAAACCCTAGAAGCATGACATTTGGTTGAAAGGTTCCTTGGATGAAGCTCGACAAAGTTTGCGAAAAGAAATGACCTTGACCTATATTAAAGGTCACAGGGGTCAATTCTGTTAAAACCTTTAAACAACATTTTCTGAAATACCAAAAGCCGTAGAAGCATGATATATTGCTGAAAGGTTTCTTGGATGAAGCACGACAAAATTTGCTAAAAGAAATGACCTTGATCTATATTCAAGGTCACAGGGGTCATATCTGTTAAAACCTTCGAACGACTTCTTCTAAAATACCAAAAGCCCTGGAAGCATGATATATTGCTGAAAGGTTCCTTGGATGAAGCCCGACAAAGTTTGCGAAAAGAAATGACCTTGATCTATATTCAAGGTCACAGGGGTCAAATCTGTTAAAACCTTCGAACGACTTCTTTTAAAATACCAAAAGCCCTAAAGCTTGATATTTGGCTGAAAGGTTCCTTGGATGAAGCCCGACAAAGTTTGCGAAAAGAAATGACCTTGACCGATATTCAAGGTCACAAGGGTCAAATCTGTTAAAACCTTTAAACGACTTCTTCTGAAATACCAAAAACCCTAGAAGCATGACATTTGGTTGAAAGGTTCCTTGGATGAAGCTCGACAAAGTTTGCGAAAAGAAATGACCTTGACATATATTAGAGGTCACATGGGTCAAATCTGTTAAAACCTTTAAACAACATTTCCTGAAATACCAAAAGCCGTAGAAGCATGATATTTGGCTGAAATGTTTCTTGGACGAAGCCCGACAAAGTCTGCGAAAAGAAATGACCTTGATCTATATTCAAGGTCACAGGGGTCAAATCTGTTAAAACCTTCGAACAACTTCTTCTAAAATACCAAAAGCCCTGGAAGCATGATATTTGGTTGAAAGATTCCTTGGATGAAGCCCGACAAAGTTTGCAAAAAGAAATGACCTTGACCTATATTCAAAGGTCACACGGGTCAAATCTGTTAAAACCTTTAAACGACTTCTTCTAAAATACCAAAAGCCCTGGAAGCATGATATTTGGCTGAAAGGTTCCTTGGATGAAGCCCGACAAAGTTTGCGAAAAGAAATGACCTTGACCGATATTCAAGGTCACAAGGGTCAAATCTGTTAAAACCTTTAAACGACTTCTTCTGAAATACCAAAAACCCTAGAAGCATGACATTTGGTTGAAAGGTTCCTTGGATGAAGCTCGACAAAGTTTGCGAAAAGAAATGACCTTGACATATATTAGAGGTCACAGGGGTCAAATCTGTTAAAACCTTTAAACAACATTTCCTGAAATACCAAAAGCCGTAGAAGCATGATATTTGGCTGAAATGTTTCTTGGACGAAGCCCGACAAAGTTTGCGAAAAGAAATGACCTTGATCTATATTCAAGGTCACAGGGGTCAAATCTGTTAAAATCTTTAAACGACTTCTTCTAAAATACCAAAAGCCCTGGAAGCATGACATTTGGCTGAAAGGTTCCTTGGATGAAGCCCGACAAAGTTTGCGAAAAGAAATGACCTTGACCTATATTCAAGGTCACAGTGAGGTTAAATCTATTTTAACCTTTAAACGACTTCTTCTGAAATACCAAAAGCCCTGGAAGCATGATATTTGGCTGAAAGGTTCCTTGGATGAAGCCCGACAAAGTTTGCGATGAAAAATGACCTTGACCTATATTCAAGGTCACAGGGGTCAAATCTGTTAAAACCTTTAATCGACTTCTTCTGAAATACCAAAAGCCCTAGAAGCTTGATATTTGGCTGAAATGTTTCTTGGACGAAGCCCGACAAAGTCTGCGAAAAGAAATGACCTTGATCTATATTCAAGGTCACAGGGGTCAAATCTGTTAAAACCTTCGAACGACTTCTTCTAAAATACCAAAAGCCCTGGAAGCATGATATTTGGCTGAAAGATTCCTTGGATGAAGCCCGACAAAGTTTGCAAAAAGAAATGACCTTGACCTATATTCAAAGGTCACAGGGGTCAAATCTGTTAAAACCTTTAAACGACTTCTTCTAAAATACCAAAAGCCCTAGAAGCATGATATTTGGCTGAAAGGTTCCTTGGATGAAGCCCGACAAAGTTTGCGAAAAGAAATGACCTTGACCGATATTCAAGGTCACAAGGGTCAAATCTGTTAAAACCTTTAAACGACTTCTTCTGAAATACCAAAAACCCTAGAAGCATGACATTTGGTTGAAAGGTTCCTTGGATGAAGCTCGACAAAGTTTGCGAAAAGAAATGACCTTGACATATATTAGAGGTCACAGGGGTCAAATCTGTTAAAACCTTTAAACAACATTTCCTGAAATACCAAAAGCCGTAGAAGCATGATATTTGGCTGAAATGTTTCTTGCACGAAGCCCGACAAAGTTTGCGAAAAGAAATGACCTTGATCTATATTCAAGGTCACAAGGGTCAATCTGTTAAAACCTTTAAACGACTTCTTCTGAAATACCAAAAACCCTAGAAGCATGACATTTGGTTGAAAGGTTCCTTGGATGAAGCTCGACAAAGTTTGCGAAAAGAAATGACCTTGACCTATATTAAAGGTCACAGGGGTCAATTCTGTTAAAACCTTTAAACAACATTTTCTGAAATACCAAAAGCCGTAGAAGCATGATATATTGCTGAAAGGTTTCTTGGATGAAGCACGACAAAATTTGCTAAAAGAAATGACCTTGATCTATATTCAAGGTCACAGGGGTCATATCTGTTAAAACCTTCGAACGACTTCTTCTAAAATACCAAAAGCCCTGGAAGAATGATATATTGCTGAAAGGTTCCTTGGATGAAGCCCGACAAAGTTTGCGAAAAGAAATGACCTTGATCTATATTCAAGGTCACAGGGGTCAAATCTGTTAAAACCTTCGAACGACTTCTTTTAAAATACCAAAAGCCCTAAAGCTTGATATTTGGCTGAAAGGTTCCTTGGATGAAGCCCGACAAAGTTTGCGAAAAGAAATGACCTTGACCGATATTCAAGGTCACAAGGGTCAAATCTGTTAAAACCTTTAAACGACTTCTTCTGAAATACCAAAAACCCTAGAAGCATGACATTTGGTTGAAAGGTTCCTTGGATGAAGCTCGACAAAGTTTGCGAAAAGAAATGACCTTGACATATATTAGAGGTCACATGGGTCAAATCTGTTAAAACCTTTAAACAACATTTCCTGAAATACCAAAAGCCGTAGAAGCATGATATTTGGCTGAAATGTTTCTTGGACGAAGCCCGACAAAGTCTGCGAAAAGAAATGACCTTGATCTATATTCAAGGTCACAGGGGTCAAATCTGTTAAAACCTTCGAACAACTTCTTCTAAAATACCAAAAGCCCTGGAAGCATGATATTTGGTTGAAAGATTCCTTGGATGAAGCCCGACAAAGTTTGCAAAAAGAAATGACCTTGACCTATATTCAAAGGTCACACGGGTCAAATCTGTTAAAACCTTTAAACGACTTCTTCTAAAATACCAAAAGCCCTGGAAGCATGATATTTGGCTGAAAGGTTCCTTGGATGAAGCCCGACAAAGTTTGCGAAAAGAAATGACCTTGACCGATATTCAAGGTCACAAGGGTCAAATCTGTTAAAACCTTTAAACGACTTCTTCTGAAATACCAAAAACCCTAGAAGCATGACATTTGGTTGAAAGGTTCCTTGGATGAAGCTCGACAAAGTTTGCGAAAAGAAATGACCTTGACATATATTAGAGGTCACAGGGGTCAAATCTGTTAAAACCTTTAAACAACATTTCCTGAAATACCAAAAGCCGTAGAAGCATGATATTTGGCTGAAATGTTTCTTGCACGAAGCCCGACAAAGTTTGCGAAAAGAAATGACCTTGATCTATATTCAAGGTCACAGGGGTCAAATCTGTTAAAATCTTTAAACGACTTCTTCTAAAATACCAAAAGCCCTGGAAGCATGATATTTGGCTGAAAGGTTCCTTGGATGAAGCCCGACAAAGTTTGCGAAAAGAAATGACCTTGACCTATATTCAAGGTCACAGTGAGGTTAAATCTATTTTAACCTTTAAACGACTTCTTCTGAAATACCAAAAGCCCTGGAAGCATGATATTTGGCTGAAAGGTTCCTTGGATGAAGCCCGACAAAGTTTGCGATGAAAAATGACCTTGACCTATATTCAAGGTCACAGGGGTCAAATCTGTTAAAACCTTTAATCGACTTCTTCTGAAATACCAAAAGCCCTAGAAGCTTGATATTTGGCTGAAATGTTTCTTGGACGAAGCCCGACAAAGTCTGCGAAAAGAAATGACCTTGATCTATATTCAAGGTCACAGGGGTCAAATCTGTTAAAACCTTCGAACGACTTCTTCTAAAATACCAAAAGCCCTGGAAGCATGATATTTGGCTGAAAGATTCCTTGGATGAAGCCCGACAAAGTTTGCAAAAAGAAATGACCTTGACCTATATTCAAAGGTCACAAGGGTCAATCTGTTAAAACCTTTAAACGACTTCTTCTGAAATACCAAAAACCCTAGCATGACATTTGGTTGAAAGGTTCCTTGGATGATATAATATAATATTCACCATGACATGAGGTTGTTTTTTCCTGAACATTGATGGATTCTCCTTTATTTGGAAGAGTTATTGCCCCTAGCATATTTCACAATCTAAATTTTGTCCCAGTTCCAAACTGATCTATTTCAAACTTTGTACATCCAATGAAGAACAATTGTAAAGTTGTGATACCTTTCACATCAGTTTTCTATATTTTTCCTCACTAAATCTTGTAGTTTGTTCTAAATATTGCATCAATAGATCATCATAAACAAGAGGCCCAGAGGGCCTGTATCACTCACCTGGCTTTCAGTGAATGCAACAAAATGTAATGTGTACATGTGTAAGTTAAGTAACATAAGATTTTCAAGTGTGGGATCTGCCGCAATATTGCCTTTTATGAACTATTAGCTTTCTGATTCAAAAGAGCATTTAGAGAAAATTTATTTGAAATTGGTTCATATTGAATATAATGCCAAGCAATTGCAGTGTTTTGTGTTTGGAAGTCTGCAAGGGGTGTGGCAGTCGCTATGATCAAATCTGAAATAATGTTTGTGATCGTCTCTTTACACCAAGCAATTGTATATATAAGTTTTGGGATGGGGATCTCAACCGTTTAAGTGTTATGAATCAGGAGTCAAGACTGTAAGGGCATGGCAGACCCTGGGGTCAAATATCATCATGATTGTGATTATCTCTTAATGTCAAGCAATTGTATACCATAGTTTTGGGGTAGGGATCTCAACCGTTTGAAAGTTATGACTGAAGAGTTAAGTCTGCAAGGTCGTGGCAGACCCTGGGGTCAAATCTAAGGTAATATTTTTGATCGTCTCTTTATGCTCAGCCATTGTATATATAGTTTTGGGGTGGGGATCTCAATCATTTAAAAGTTATTACTCAGGAGGTAAGCCTGCAAGAACGTGGCAGACCCTGGAGTCAAATCTACAATCATATTTATAATCGTATCTCTATGCTCATTAATTGCATATATAGTTATGGGGTGGGGATCTCAACCGCTTTAAAGTTATGACTCAAGAGTTAAGTCTGCAAGGGAGAGGCAGACTTTTGGGTCAAATCTACAATTATACATGTGATTGTTTCTTTATGCTCATCAATTGTATATATATAGTTATGGGGTGGGGATTTCAACCGTTCGAAATGATGTAAATCACACATGTGTTGCACCTTTTAAATTTAGTAATAGATACAGCATGCCGAAAAAATGAATTAAACTGCACTAAACAGCTGTTTCGTCCTCCTAGGACTCTTCAGTGATGCTAGGGACCAAAAGTTGGGAATCCAAAATATTTAATCTAATGTAAAGGCAGAAGGGTCAGGTGCCTAAAACCCCTTTAATTATGAATTTAGAAGTAATTTATGACTCAAGGGTTAAGTCTGCAAGGGAGCTGCAGACCCTGGGGTCAAATCTACAATCATATTTGTGATCGTTTCTTTATGCTCAACAATTGTACATATATAGTTATGGGATGGAGATGTCAACAGTTTGAAAGTTATGACTCAAGAGTTAAGCCTGCAAGGGCGTGGCAGACCCTGGGGTAAAATCTAAAATAATATTTTTGATCGTCTTTTTATGCTGAGCCATTGTATAAATTGGTTTGGGGTGGGGATCTCAAATCATTTTATAGTTATTACTCAGAAGGTAAGGCTGCAAGGGAGTGGCAGACTCTGGAATCAAATCTATAATCATATTTGTGATCGTTTCTTTATGCTCAGCAATTGTATATATATCGTTTTGGGGTGGGGATCTCAACCGTTTGAAAGTTATGGGGACATTTGCGCTTAATCGATTGATGGTAAGAGTGAAGACCTAAACGAAATATCTGGTAGACTTAAGCTTTCTTAAATAAGTATCTAAAACCATCAACAACACACCGCGTGTCCATATCAAGTATTCTGTTCGTTTTGTCACCTAAAGCCCTTACCTGGGGGCGCCTTTGGCGCCCGAGATGTACACAATGTATCATATAGGCCTAATGTTTACTGAACTATGTGCGCTCGCTTTTAGGCAGTGCCTATTTCATATTAACTTTAATATTTGAAGTTCAACACTTGTGAAATCTGCCTAAATTCACAGAAACATACATGACATAGGCTTCAAGGGGCATTTTATGAGGAGTTTACTAGCATATTAGCTCGCTACAGGCGTCTGCTTCGGACAAGCGGAAATTTACATGTCAAATCAGTGAAATGGGACGGGAACACCCTCTGACTTTTGACCCCATATCAATCCGCCATCACAAATCAAAATCTACCAAAATTATATATTTTTGTAAAGTTAAATATCTACAGATTTCATTCAATGCAAAATAGGTCAACAATTACCTATTTAAATTACTCAGAATCATTGTACTTAGCCGGAACAAATTTTCAGTAGGGACTACAAACGTATGAAACACTTCGTGGTAGGCTGATTTAGTTGTGTGAGTCTTTTAAAGGGCCCTAAACCTTTCAGATGTTGTAATCAAGTTACTATTTGAAAGTATATACATTTCCGAGTAAAATGGTGAAGTTTGGATGAAATTGAATAAAAACTTATGAAGAAACACCCAAGTTATTGCACCTAATGTACATTTGCTATTCAGAGCTAGCACCAGAAATTTCTCGTTTCTTTTGCATAACATTTACCTCTAGCACCTCAGTTAAGCACGCACTTAGCAATTTCATATTTTGCACAAAGATCAAATACGCCTACCGCTCAACTGTTTTTGAAAATAAATCTCGTTACCTCAGTTTCTGTCAATTTTAATGTCTCTGCAGTAATTAATTTTTATTTTAAGTATTTTTTTTTATTTAATTTTAACAATTAAACACACTTAGAATTCACACACAACTTCAAAATTCTACAGAAAACATGAGTCATAAAATGTTATCAAATATTCACCTTAACTGTTTATCTATCAATTACACCAGCTTACATTTAGCACTTTTAGCTTCCCGGGGTGCCTCCATTTTACAGGGAGAATATTGGGGATAGGGGAGATAAAATGCTATAAACGGCTTATTGACTACAAACGTATGAAACACTTCGTGATAGGCTGATTTATTTGTGCGAGTCCTTTAAGAGAAACCGGAATCAAATATTCATTGTACAAAACCAAGATGTCTGTCTGTCTTCAATTATGGTTTTGATCAGTCCAAAAATGAAAAGAACGAAAAGAAATCTGCAAATAAAACGACAAAATATCAACATTTATATTATTATAGCTAGCGATAACATGAATGTAAAGAATGGGCTGACGGCCGAAGAGCGATTTTAACAGCCCACACTCTGATGGTGATTGAGTACAAGTTCATAGTCAAACGCTAGTAAAGCATAATCTGAAATATTCCTATATCTCAATTGAGAATTCCTTTCAGAAAGTGTCGTTTTCTGGTCGCCGGGGGATATGAATTAATATCTTCCTAATTAAACATGCCATGCTGGGATTAAGGGCCACTTAAATCATTATTATTCAGGTACATCATTTTTTTACATCGTTAACACCTTTGGACCCCACCCTTCTTCCCTAACGGGGCCACGCCCACCATTAAGAACAGGTAAAATCAATGTCTAGTTATTATCATAGCCAGGTAACCAGGTAGGACAATGGAATAAGAATTTCAAAACATGTTAGACAAACAGCCATACAAAGCCAGGACGTGTTTCATTGTATAGCGCTTAACATACATGTACGATAAAGTCATAGTAACAACAGTGTTGTCGATTGTCTGTTTGTTGACAAATATACAGTGTAGAAAAAAAGTGTTAGTCGTTCAGAGTTTTATATATCAGATACAATTTTCAGGAGGTGTTAAAAAATCCTTCAGCAGCATAATCACTAATAAGACATGGATTCAGGTACCCTATAAATACAATTTTGAAATATAAATTACCTTCGAGATCAGTAAATTTCGTCCTCCAATATAGTGCCTTGTACCTGTACCAGTAAGCGAAGTGAATCTTGTCTTTACATATCCGTGATATAAGCACGGATTTATCGCTTTTTGAATAGCTATACAGTTCTAAATATAGGAACTTATTTCAGAATGTCCTTTCATATACTTCTCCTTATCGTATTTTACCTGTACACATAATTGCAAACATGCAAAAAACATCCCGCTGGAAATAGTTCAGCTACGGTGAGCGGGGTCAGTTGTTTGGATTGGTGACGGCCTACACGTTACATTATCGACTACCGATTTTTAGTGATTTTGTATGACAACAATGCTAAGTTGTTTTAATTAAGCAAACATGACGAGAAATACTGACCTATTAAAGTCACAAAATAAAGATAACTTACCTTAGAGTTTTGTGTTCCCGTCTATAAAACAACGACCTGTACGTGAGGTATGCAGGTAAATATTACCCGTCCTGGTTTTTGACTGTTTGTATAGCGAAAATCGATTGCAATATAATAGGTGTGACGCATCAGCTTGGTATAAGAGTGTTAAAGTAACCTGATCGTCAAAAAATATACGGCAAGGGAGCGAACTCTCACCCACTCCAAACACATATTCTTCAGGTGTTTGATCAAGCCTGATTAAAATACAGATACACTGGAGTTCCGTTACTCTCTGCATACATAGAATCTGACAACTTCCCTTTAGGGTTATATCCTGGTGAAATGTTTCGTCACCCAATCGAATTACCGCTTTCAGATTCCTGAATGTTAACGTTTGAGGGAGAAAAATAATAAAAGCTTGCATAATCATATCTGTGCGTTTAGTTAATTAGATTAATCATGGTAATGAATATGTTTTGACGAAATGGCTTGCTGCAGACGATAGCGACAAGTGTCATACATTAAACAAGTATATCATTGGGAATGAACGATGCACCAAATGAATCATCAGAACTTGATCGCTTATGGGATGTTGTCAGATTCGTATGTGTATGAAGTGAGAATAAAGAACTACATTTCAATCAGATTGGTATTTGATCCTGCATAATGCGCCTTTATATTATAGTTAAGGGTTGGACCTCATGTTGACTGCGTATACGATAGGATGCCCGCAGTTGGCAACAGACATATTTTATGGTGGGCGTTAGCGCTCCGTAGTGCATATGTTCGTTGCAAACTGTTTGCGTTTATGATATCGATTTAATTTATATGTGATCTAACATGCAGATGAGTTATATATACATTTTCTAGGTGAAATTTCCTATTTGATGTGATTGCTGGTTGTCCTGGATTGGGCTGAATATCACCAGACGTATCAACTAGTGACCTAATGATTTTGAAATCAATGAGTAACATGTTGTATAAACAAAAAGGATATCAAATTGATAGAGGATAGTCAAGGGTTTGCCGCTTAATATCAAATATATTTGTATGGCAGATGTTTTTTGTTTTTTTTTTATATATTTTTACTAGTGCCTAGCGCTTGAACATTGAACTTTCTTTTTATTACATTTCGACAGAGACCTTAAAATGTTTTTATTTATTAATTTTGTTTACCGGGCTACGGGAAAATAGCTAGGCCAATCCGTTCGTACAACAAGAAAGTTGTTCCGACAAAACCTTATATGTTCACTGTTAATCACTGCTGTGAATGTTTGTTTATTATCTTGAAACTTTTCTGTATTTCACAGGCAAATCTGAAGAATTTTCACACTCAAACAAACTCCCACACCGAACAGGTACATACATAAATGAATAGAAATAACTGAATGTCAAATGAAATGTATAATGAATGTAGAATCACATGTTAATGAGCTCGTTCATAACTAAACAGTTTTAGAATATGAGATATAATATAGTTTATTACTGTACTATTATATACATAAAAGCCTACATGTCGATGTTCGATGTTCAATATTCATAAGTCGAAGTCCCGATGTTTCGAAGTTTTCACGACGGTCCCGCAAAGTTCGATACATCGAAGTATCTAATATAATTATTTAACATGTTTGATATTTTTGAACGTACAAGTTTATTTAAATATACAATGCAGTTTGTTACAGTGATTAATTAAACAATTCAACAAATATTATAAAGATTAACAAATGGCTACCTAAAAATTCAATTCACGATATCTCAATAATTCAGGAACATATCGAGAAAATTTGTAAACACATTTCAAGTTATTATTGTAATATTTATGGCAACATATTCCGATGGTATAACCATTCAATAAATACCATTAATGCTACTTATAAACTTTTGTCTGTGTGACCTGGTACCAAGCGAGTATATACATAACAATCAGGTTAATGCAGTCGATAAACCAAATCACTTCTAATGTATTAAATGGAAATCCTTAAGTAATTATGCGCGTATGGGAGGTAACTCAAGCAGATTGAAGCAAAGAAGATACCAATTGATTTCACATTTTGTATTGGTGCTACGCAATAAATCCAAACACCCCAAAACGACAAAATAGTATCGACAAGTCATACATTTTCCTTAAAAAAACTTTAAGCTAGACGTACTAATTCAAGCTCTTGTCAGTCACAGTGTCACATTCCGACAGGCCTACATAATCTAGCTGAGAAACTCTATTAATTGGTCGTTTTATATGTTAATATGTTTATATGAAAAATCTTATATATACGTATTTCCGTATCGCTGGTTCCTGCTTTCTTTTTAAAGTTGTATAGTCAACGCTGTATTTGGAGGTTAAACTTTTTGTCATTTATAATCTTTGTTGTCATTTGATGTGTAATGTTGAGGTCGTCGATGATGCATTTTCCATTCTCAGAATTTCAAGTAGACCTCATTTTTTGGACCCATCCAAATATGTTTATGATCGGCTGGCACTAAGTGAGATAAACCTATAAAAGCGGAATCCAATCGGCGAAAGTGCCCACATAAGTTACCTGATATACATGTAGCACTGTAAAGCGGCATCAGATCGGCGCTAAACTAGAGGAAAGAAACCCAACATAACCTGTCACCAGCACACATACATGCACTCATCGAGGCCACCATGAAATTGCCTTACCTGTAAATAGGACGCTAAACATAATAAACCAAACTAACACTCAGCTTAACCAATCTCCTTATTCATAAAATCTATCTGGAGGTTCTGTATTTAACTTTCTGAGTATCCCATTGACAATTGATGTTTTATGGAGTGTATGTCCGAATAAACGACTTTTTTAATAATATGTAGGCTTAGTACTTTGAAATACAATTATTGCTGTGTATGTTTCAATATCGTATCTATCTGTTGACTGGTGGTACATGTTATTAGACGGAGCGCGCACCGTGCCATTAGCCGAGGAGGTTATACGTTTTATCATCTATATACTGCTTTATACCACCTACCGGTATAATTGTATCATTCACAAGTTTGCAGACATAGGAAAACCACTTTACCAGCTAATGGAGAAGGGCACATCTTTCACATGGCGTATTGTATTTGATAAGCTCAATAAATGTTTGACCACAGCACCAATCTAGGCATACCCAAACTTTACAAAGCCATTCATCTTGGACACAGATGCGAGTCAATTTGATATTGTTGGAGTATTGTCCCAGTGTATTGATGGCGAGGAAAACGTGATATATTGCAGTAGCAGGGCACATGACCAAGTGCGAAAGGACATACTGTGTGTCCTTAAAGGAGCTTCTAGCAATTGTATGTTGCATCAAGCAGTATCGACCCTACCTATGCAAACAGAACGGACCATAGTGCACTCAAGTGGCTGATGAAATTCAAAGAACCAGAAGGACAGCTAGCTCGTATGGCGTGAGGTCATCTCAACACTCAACGACCTACATGACAAGTATGTGATAGTTTCTGCTGACAATGCATCTAATAACCTGATCCTAGTTTGCAAACACTATTACATTCATTGTTTGCAAAAAGAACTTGGCCTGCATGATAACCAAGGTATACCTACTAACGCATTAACCGGTTTTTCGAAAGATGAAATACTTTCCAATCATACATCAGTATTACAATCTTTCAAAATACCCGTTAATGATAAGGACGCTGACTTACATCGGCTATATTGGATACCTAAACTACACAAGGATATAAGCAACGTTTTATCGCTGGCACGTCTCATTGCTCAACCAAGCCATTATCAAATCTTCTTACTACCATTCTTAGTACCGTTAAATCAGGGCTTCAGTCGTATTGTAACACTGTATACTCCAGTAGTGGCATTAATGGGATGTGGATTTTGAAAACTCAAAAGATCTTCTGATCAGTCTTGAGAACCCCCTTCTCAAAAACGTTTCAAAACATTTGATTTTCCACCCTGTACACTACCATACCACATGCCAAACTGAAAGAACGTCTTTGGTCTCTCATTATGAAAGCTTTTCCAAGAAAGGTGAACGACGATACAAATCCATGGTTGCGAGCTATCTCGGAGCATACTTTATGAAAAACACAACTAAAGCTAGGTTGAAATATACTGAGGAAGATATAGTATGAATGATTGAATTCCTGGTTGACAATATCTTTGTTGAGTTCGGGGGAAAGATTTTCCAACAGACTGTTGGAATTCCAATGGGCACTAACTGTGCACCACTTTTGACTGACTTGTTTTTGTTTTCATACCAGGCTGAATTTGTCAAGGGGCTTATCAGGACGGGTAACAAAAACCATGCCAAATCTTTCAATTTCACTTTCAGGTATATCGACGATGTGTTGTCTATAAACAACAAGAAGTTTGCTGACCTAGTCGATCGTATATACCCTACTGAACTTGAGATTAAAGACACAACAGACTCTCCTACATCAGCTTCTTACCTCGATCTTTACTTAAACTATGACCAACACGGACAACTATAGATAGTAACATCCCTGCTTTTCCATCCTATGGTGTTTACATGTCGCAGTTGATTCGTTATTCTAGGGCTTGCTTTGAATATCGCCATTTTCGTGATTGATGTTGCTGACGAACAAACTTACGGCACAGGGATTCGAGAAATTCAGGTTGATGAAGACTATGGGCGAGTTTTATGGTCGCCATCTTGATATTATCGAGAAAAATTCTGTATCTTTGTGTGATATGAAAATGAACGTTTTTGAGTTTGCTTGTTAGTGTTTACTTGTTGTGATGACAATGATGACTTGGATCTCATTTTGAGGACTGATGCTTACTTTGATGTGACCAAGATTTACATGGCGGGTGTCGTCGATGAATCAGAAGACGATTACTCTTCCGGAACACCTGGTCTTATTCTATTGCGCTTTTACGAGAGTCTCCATGCAGATCTTTCCTTTGTTCCTATTTTGCCCCTAGTTTAATCGATTTTGAGTTCGGATTATGGTTTTGTTGACGCTTTGGTATCTCTGATCCTTTTTTCTCATCTTATAATATAGAAATCCAGCACAGAGCAGGGAAATTGCACCGAATCGCAGATGCCATGAGCAGGATTCTTTGTCACCAGTGTGAATTCTATGAAGGTTGGGAAAGTGATCAGGAGACCCATCATCCCTTCCGAGCAATCACAAAAAAATGATGACAAACCAAAAGTGTATGCTGACAGAAAAAATGGTGAAGAAACACACGAATTGAAGGAAAAGCAGGTTGCAGATAATGATCTGAAATTAGTTGCTGGTATGGTAAAGAGCGGAGAAAAACCAAACCCAGGTTCAGTAAAGCCTCTAAGAAATGTGGTCAAATCTCTTGTTTCACAATGGGATCAATTATTGAGAATGATTTACCGTGCAAGTAAAAGACTAACCATCCTGACAATCTGTTATGACACGGGAACTAGTGGTCTTCTAGGAGTACATACAACGCTCAGTCGTGTGAGATAAAAGTTATATTGGCCTGGTTTGCAAAGAGATGTGAGACAGTATATTGCTGGTTGTAAGCATTGTGTATGTAGGAAAAAATGTGCCAATAGAACATACATGATATCCCATAGAAAGGATGGCAAGTGACATACTCGGACAATTTCCGGACACAAAAGACGGAAACAGATATGTTATGGTAGTAAGAGATTACATTTCAAGATGGACGGAGGAATAAGCAATGTAGAACATGGAGGCCAGTACCGTTGCTGCACTCATTGTGGAAGAGATTGTAGTTCGATATGGTGTACCTAACGCCATACACTCAGTTCAGGGGCGGAAATATGATAGCAAACTCTTTTGGAAAATTTGTCTATAATCTGCGCTTATGTTGAGTGTCAAGATGACTGGGATGTTCATATACCTTACGTAATGAAGGCATACCGGTCAACAGAACAGGAAAGTACAGGGTTCGCTCCAAACATGCTTATGTTAGGTCGAGAGGTTTGTACCCCAGTTGGTCTGTTCTATGATCTGCCTAGTGAGTCTTAACCAGTTTTTCAAAGTCAGTGGGCATTGAAACTTAGAGAAAGGTTGGTTAGCAACAGAGAACTTGGATGGGGGATGTTAAAGCAAAAACACTATCATGACCTTAAATTGAAATGGACTTGTTATGAGAATTGGGATTTGGTCTATGTGTTTTTCCCTCAGAGGAAGGTTTGAAGGTAATAAAAGCCGATGACATCTTGATAAAGTCCCTTTGAGGTAGTTGAAAAGGTTTCAGGAGTCATTTACAAGATTGTTAGTGATGAAAACAGGAAAGGACATGCTATTTATAGTGACAGGATGCGCCCGTACTAATCCCAGGTTCTCAAACAAAATTGAGACTAATATAGATGGTGAAGTTGACCAGATAGACATTTGGTCAACAGAGCACGATGTGGTGGAAGTTATAGAGCTGTCCAGTCAGCCCGTAAAGGTCGTGTCAGAAGAAGACCAGTCTGGATAACTGAATATGTATTGTAGATTACAGGGAATTGCATATGTGTATCTTTGTGTGATTTACTAAGAAGCCATTTGTGACAACAATCTCACGAAAACCAGGTTCGGTGTGCCCGCTGTGTTGTGACAGACTACCTTCACATGAAGAGTGGAAAGCATACTTGGTTATCTGTGGAACAAATGCAAGGAAAAGGTTTTTAGTTCGAAGATTGTAACTTTTTCACTAAGATAAATGTTTTGCCTAAATACACAAAAGGATAGGAAGCATCAAGTACGAAATACTCGATTAACGAGATCCAGGACACGTGTTAGATATCCATGGGGAGATAACAGACGACGAACCAAATCCGCAAGCAAAGACCTCTAAGGTGAACGAAATTGTAACCATGAGAAAACCATGTCGTCCGAATTATGTGTATACAACAAAGAGGTCAACCGTTCATTCGAATTCTGCACCTTTTGCAAGTGTTGCTTGACCATCCGTCCCGGGTAGTGTACGTGAACGAGGACTACAAACAGGGACGCAGTTAGGCATAGTGAAGACATGTGTAAATGTAGCTGTCCTGGTGAACTGTACCAACCACAGGAGAACTATAAAGACAACGATTTCGTACACGGTGAATTGGAAGTCTATGTTAGGGTTGAGGAAGAAAAATGGTTCAACTGAGGACGTGAAATAATATTTCAAAAACAAAACAAACACTTTTTCTTTTACTTAATTTGGTTGATTCTTTGGTAATGCAATGGTTCAATAAATGGTAAATGGTATGTACTTGTTTGAATACTTCCTTTGTACTTCCGGAATGATATTATTTCTGATTGGCTAATAAATGAAGGTCTCTTATTGGCTCGTCAGGTATGTAAATACAGGCTCTCTCAGCTGGAAAGCTCTGTCTTGTTTTGGTGTCGAAGTGGAACGATCACAAAAGGAGAAAGGTTATCAATGACGAAGCTGCATAAGTTTGGGCCTAGCTGCATAAGCTAGAGTTCCACTGCACTCCTTTATAGATCTTTGCCAAAATACATTGTATCTAAGTGTACAGTCACAGGGTGTCAACGGACAGGGCGACGTTCATAGTGTCTAGAGTCTAAAAATAGTCGCGGTAAAGGGTGACGTGGTCAAAATATGTCTTGGTCAAGGGTGTACACAGTAACTGTATTGGTCAAGGGTGACTTTGTCAAGTTTTGTTGCGGTTAAGATGTACACAGTTACGGGTGTCGCAATATGGGTCTATTTCTTGTTGATACAGGGTAAGTTACTCTTTCAGTGAAATTATAAACACTGATTGTTTAGCGTCCTAGTTCTTGACATAGCGTCATGTGTAAATAAGGAAGTTGTTTTATTCATTCAAACCAGATTATTTATTAATATATGAGGTTTTAGATGAATGTTTACAAAACGTGATGTTTGTAGTAAAGTGTAAGCGGTATACACCTAAGCCTAAGAGAGACACACATAATGAAAATCAAAACAATCAACGTTTCATTATATACTATTGGCCAGCAGTTTTTGAGTGATTTAGTATGGAATTACTGCTCGGATCTTTTGAATGGCCGAATATGACAACGAGAAATACTAACCGATCAAAGTCAATTAATGAAGATAACTTACCTTAGAGCAATTAGTGACCTTCTGTAAAGCTAAATCCTGTTTGAGAAGCCTACCAGTGTTGATTTTGTGTCCGGGTTTTCCTGTTTGTGTAACGTGAAACGTTCTAAATAAAGCTTTGTCAGTCATGCTGCACAACGACCCGTTAAATAGAAATGCATTTAAGCATTGAACTTTAACCAAATGGTAGTATACAATTGATATGAATAGAATTTGGGTGACAGATAAATAGAATGTCGGCCGTTAAGGCGACATGAATATTTATCTGTCACCCAACTGGCTATCTATTGGCTTAGTAAATTTATATTGATCACCAGATTAGTCTGAAGCTTCTACTGATCTCTGAACAAGGCAGCCAGGATGTAATCGAAAACTACCCGTGAGTATTATGAAGTTGAGAAACTGCATTCGATGTGTAGCATTTATATCGTCTTACGTTAATGCCGTATCTGTGAAGCCAAGCTGTTGTCAAGGGTATTACAATTGGCATTTACAATCTGTGTTGACATTTTATAGGTAATATTGAAGTCATCAATGGTGCATTTAAGGATTAACCTTTGATTTTGTTTAGTTTATGAGATCATAAATCCAATGGAGCACGAGGTAAATTGCGTAAACGCGAGGCGTTTACGTTAAATTTACCGACTGCTCTATTGCATTTATGATCTCATAAACTAAACAAAATCAAAGGCTAATTCTTATATTTACAGCATTTTCCTGTGAATGGTTCATAATTTTTCTGTTCAATTTAGCCCCATCTGCAGACATTATTTCATTTAAAAACTTACAAACGTGAAAACAGTTCAATAAGTGTAACAGCATGCATGAAATTTGCATAAGCGGTAGCTACTTCCCGCATGTCAATTGTTGATGACGTCATACAATTGTGATTCGAACGGGATAATTTGCATAGCTCCGCCCTCATGTATTGCTGTCGACGTCATAGAAATTTTGCACGTTCTCAAGTATAGTTATTCGAAAATAACACTAGTTTGCAGTACAATGGTTATCGAGTAAATATCAGTGTAGACTGTAAATATTGTCCATTAATTTAATTTGCAGTAGACCTTACGTTTTTGACCCATTCCGTTGTTTGTATAATGTGATTAGACTTAATGATTTAAGTTAAACAAAATAAGTTAAAATCTCATAAAGAGAGTCAAGGTCACATGATTGCTTACTGGTCTGTTTTGATACCAAATACTTTAAGAAAGTTAGAAAAAAAAACTTCCATTAACCGACTCCAAAATATAATGACAACAATTATCAACCCTACATGGAGATCATAATATATACTTGGCCAGTTACTAACCCCGCAGGGTTCTGTAGGCCTAGTGGTGGGGTCCATGAGGGGTTATATAGTGCAATTCTTGGTTTAAATTATATATATTTTTTTTTTTATTATTTTTTTTTTGTCAAGAAAAAACGTGTCTGATTTTATCAGACAGGGAAGCAAATACCCGTGGCAAGAGAGAAGAATTCTGCAGAATCTTAAATTTTTGAACTCCAGGAGGAATCTATTTGGGGCCCAAACAGGTGTTAAAATGGGCATTTTCAGCTTCAATCAACTTTTTATTAAACCATTAGTCAAATTCTAACCAAAATTGATTGCAATTATACCATGTAGGTGTAATCGAAATCTATATTTAGCATACTGCTCATTTTCTGGGTTGTAGAGGGCGCCAATGGGGTCGCATAATTAATTTTTGGTATCAATTCACCAATGCTTGTACTGTTTGTATAATTTTCGTAACAATAAAGATGTTAAGCAAGATCATATGATGATATGGTATTTGATGGAAATGGTCTTTAAAGTAGATCATTAGTCAGATCGTGACCTTGAGACCCAATAGCAATACACAATGTGTTGATGCAATCCTGTCAGATATACTATATATTCATAGGAGTATACCAGGGTGTATTGTTTTGTTTCAAAATAGTAAGTTCATCATAAATGACAAAAACAACAACATTATACTATTCTTTTAAGATACCGATTGGACCTCAATAGATATGAAAGACTAAACGATCAAAGCTGAAAATGCTATGTTCCCAGCAGGTTTGATTTTTCAGTGCATGAGAACTTCAAAAACAAACTTTTTATTTTACACTCCCCCCACTTTGACCCCCAAATTTCCTATGAGCCCACACAAAATCAGATGTTTTAAACATAGTATAATCTGCAGTTGCCGACAAAAGGAATTAAACTGCATCATACCTTTGTTTTGTCCTCCTAGGATTGTTCAGTGATGCTAGGGCCAAAACATGGGAATCAAACATCTCTGAACTAATTTATAAGCTGAAGTTTCAGGTGCGATGATAATGACGATGATGATGAACTTGATAATAATTTCAGATGATGATGATGATGATGATAATTTTGTCAGATGATGATGATTATGATGATAAGGGTATCAATGTATAATGATAATTATGTAATGAAAGCAATGAAACAGTATGTGTTTAATGATGATAACAATGACATTAGTTGATGGAAATATACAACCATGTACAATGTTCAGTATTATGTATGTCTTGTACTGTGAAAAAAAATGGGGAAAAAAAAAATCAACGACAAGGCGATATGATATTCAAAAGTTTATGAAATACAATCAAACTTAAGATTTGACTCAATACAAAGTTACTTGACAATACATGTAATTTATTGATAGAAAAAATAGCTGTTGCATTAACGGATAGAGCGATTAAACTATTTGTAGTACAATTTAATGAAAATTTTGCCATGAGTGTCCAAAGTGAGCAATCCAGTCCCCGGGCCTCAAGTTATATCTACTTTGAAAGTGCAGAGGCGGTCTTCTCACACTCCATGGATGAAACACCACATGCTTCTTTAGGGTTGAAACTAAATTGATAGCTCTTTATTTGGGGAATAACCCTACTTTATTTTGAAATTTGCGACGGTATATCGTGATTATACTGTCGCAAATTGAGTTTCACTGGCGACGCGGAGCGGAGCCAGTAAAACGGATATTTGCGACAGTATAATAACGATATACCGTCGCAAATTTCAAAATACAGTAGGGTTATCCCCATTCTAATTCACTTCGTTCAAAACGGATGATCTGGTCATATGAGCTTAAAATAGAAACGGTGCTTTCCCTGAAGCGAACGGGTCAGTGACGTCATTGCAAACCAACTCACTCACTCACTTGTTATGCGTCCCTGAAAGAAATATAATCCTTGGAAACAGAGAAGGAACAAGTATCATTCTCATGAAGCAAACACTTATTTAATTTTGCATGAGTAGCCAACAGTAGTTTAAAAATGGCCCAGTTCGTTTTTTATATCGCATCATTTTTGTATTACAAGCGTACGCGTGTCTCCTGTATCCTAGTGCGCACATTACAACACCACATGTGTACAGTAGCCGTGTGCAGTAGCCGGGCCTAAGCGTAGAGGATGTAAACACAGACTCGTCAACGACAAGGAGCTGGGGACATTTCAGTTAGGATTCGGATAGTTTCCAAAGTAGTTGTTGACATAGACTGTGGAGTTCCTTACTTCAAATTGCCTGTCAAATGCTGGAGGTTTGTATTGGATTACGTTTGTGTGAGATTGAGTGGACTGAACATAATACGAGGCGGAGACGTCCGACCTCGTAGACCGAACTGGTTCTAAATCAAAAGCGTTGTCAACTGTGTTATTCGCTGATGTGCCCTGTTATATCGATGAATATGACCTCTTCTGTTTGTCAGAACTGTCATCATTGTAACTTCGTATGCTGGATTCATTTCGATGCCCAGATATTTTCATTATCTCCCGCGTTTCTACACCTGCATGCGCCAGGCGTGTGATGGTTGTGGCACGCACACAATGGTTGGTGTATATCCTACTCAAACCAGCATCTTTACTGATCTTCTTCATCATATCATTCAGCAGCCTAGTGCCAAGTGGTCTAGATGTGTACCACATTACATCATCTGAGTCAATCTTGACCCTGGGCTGCTGAAAGAGATGATCAGATTTTGA
Organism: Mimachlamys varia; assembly: GCA_947623455.1. Taxonomy (NCBI): domain Eukaryota; kingdom Metazoa; phylum Mollusca; class Bivalvia; order Pectinida; family Pectinidae; genus Mimachlamys; species Mimachlamys varia. The sequence goes on from OX392544.1 coordinate 28,174,077, forward strand.
GTTTCTCTTTTGTAAAAAGAGTTTCAAACATTTTACAGGACAATTTGGTTCTCCTGTTGCTTACATTCTCGGTGAAAGTTCATAGTCATTGTCTTTCAAATTTTCCCCGCTGTGATTTTTAGTTGCTTCATTGTATGCCATTTTCACATACTCGCATCCTTCACTATCGCTTTCGAAATCAAAACAGTCATATTTCAATTCCCGCAGATTTTCCCTATCCCGTCTGGCAAAGCTGAGGGTAATATCAAACCACACCTTCTCTGTAGGCTCTTGGGCTCACCCAGACTGAATATCTCAGAAGACCTCAATTTCTCAATATCTTTGTCAGAAATTGGTTGGTGGTGAGATGTTTTGTCATTTCCAGTTCTTTTCAGGGTTTTGAACATGGCAACAAACATCTTGTTTGATTTTACAAATGATTTATTTTCCAAAATTGAAAATTTCTTGTAAAATGGCGGATTCTTCAGATGGCGGTTAATCGCTGCCCGAATTCCAACAAAAGCACTCTTGCTGTAATATTTTCCATCCGCATTTCTAACTTCAGCATAAAATTGCCTCAAAATGGAGTCAAGGTTTTCTGGAGAGGTTTCTTCAAATTGATACCATAGTTTCTGCTGGAGAGCCATTCTAAATAATAAAAAAAGGAAAGTTAAGCCCTACATAGTTAATTTATGTAATTCAGTTTTTTTGGGGGTTACTGTCATATTTTATTTAAAAACATCAACCTTAATCATCTTTCTGTCAGCAATTTCATGATTTCACCTTAGACAAAACCTTAATTATAGTTTCTTGTAACTTACGATAAACATTTTATTCAATGTCAAACAGTGTAACATAAACTTTAATATATTTTTGCTGCATGTAGAATTTCTTACTCGAATTTTTAATTGCCTTCATTCACGTAAAGTCTCTTTTGATCTAGTAGAATTATACATCCCTAAATCTGAAACTAAACACTATATTTTTTTGGATGATATGAAATCTCTGACGATAAAAATGCAGTATGATTATGGTAACAAGTATGTTTAAACTAAAACTAAAATCGTGTGTCAATATTCATGACTTATTTTCCATTTCAAAATTATGAGTCCCTTTATATCTGAATATTTCAGAATCAACTTCATTCTTGATATCGCAAAATAAAAAGATATTAAAAAATCATTAAAAAAATAGGAAAAAGAAAATTCAACAAATTACAACCATTTTTTTCTCTGTATTTATATGGTGTCCACATATCATTTTAATTACATCATCATTACAATTATACATGAAAGAGAAACTTTCGAGTGAATCCAGCAAGACATATTTATCAATGTCATTGTTAATTTATCACTTTCTTTTCTTGTGTGTATAGTGCATTTGTCCCTGTTTTTGCAGTCATGATGTTTTATTTTTGTGTGTTTTTATATTTGACACAAGGCTAGACACATTGATGATAAAATGTTTGAAAAATGGTTGAATAAAAGAATGGAAGACAAGACTGAATTATTTAATCATTACCAATGCTATAGTATGCAAAAAAAATGTGTGTTTCAGGTACCCGATTGACCCTAGATTTTACTGCCAACCCTACCTATTTTATCACCTATATTACTTCAAAAAGGTTTCTAACTCAATTGAATGCTTAAACCGTGGGTATAATATATTGACTGTGCCAAGCGTTTGCCAGTGATGATGGTCACTTTTTTTTGTCTTATAGCACATGTTTACCTACTTTGTCCCAAGTTAAATGGATTTGGGCTTCAGCATTCTCTGACTTTGTTTCATTATGCCAAACAAAAAATATTTACTGTTTCCAGTAACTCCACTGAGATAATCTACCCAAATATTTTGTGCCTTCAGTAGACTTCCTAAACTTTTAAGCTCTTTCATGGCAGAATCTCTTTTAGATATATAAACTATATACAATCATTAGTTAAAATACAATGTTTGCCTGCCTGTCTTACTATCTACCTTAAATAATCCCAGTGTGCTACAGGAAACACATATTTTTGTTTGGTCTTCACTATACCAGCAGCGGACTTTAGCAAGACTTCGCAGCTTCAACTAGGTCAACTAACGGGAAGTGTACTCGTGTGTGTATTTGCATTAGAGTGTCACAGGGACGTGCCGCCACAACCGACATCTTGAAAAACACAATTAAAATATCTTCTCAAGTCCCACTGATGTGAATGATCCCGAACAAGTGTTGTTATTTTTCGGGTCGGTCTGAAATCCAAGATGGCCGCTAAAGTCGCTATCTTGAGAAAAACATTTTAAACTTCTTCTCAAGTTCCTCTAATGAAATTGAGCTGAAACTTACCTGAAATGATCCTGAGATGGTCCCGACCAAGTTTTGTTACTTTTCGGGTCGGTCCGAAATCCAAGATGGCCGCCACAACCACCATCTTGAAAAACACATTTAAAACTTCTTCTCAAGTTTTACTGATGCAATACAGCTGAAACGATCCTGAGATGTTCCAGATTAGGTGTTGTTATTTTTTAGGTCAGTGCGAAATCCAAAATTGCCGCCACAGCCACCATCTTGAAAAACACATTTAAATTTCTTATCAAGTTCCACTGGTGCGATTAAGCTGAAACAATCCTGCAATGCTCCCGACAAAGTGTTATTTTTCGGGTCGGTCCGAAATCCAAGAAGGCCGCCACAGCCGCAATCTTGAAAAACACATTTCAAACCTCTTCTCAAGTTCTACTGGTGCAATTGAGTAGAAAATTGGTTTGGAAGTTAGGAAAGAGAAGTCAATTTAAGTGTTGTTATTTTCATGGTTCGAGAAAACTTTGCCATTTCAACCTATGTGGCCATTTTGTAACATTATTGTGCAATCACTGATTTACACATTAGTATTTGGTACTTTCAATTGATGGGCCTCTTGTTGTGCATTACAATGTGAGACAGGCATGTGCCCAACTTCAATTTTGACATTTCAGTTTGCACTGAAAACATTTAACTTCTGCAGAACTGAAAGTGGAAGAGTCTTACCTACCTGACTTGTAACTTCTTGTTTGTGGCCACAACAAAGTTTGGGAACGAAAATGACCTTGATATACTTTCAAGGTCACATGAGTCAAACAAATGCTTCTGGATAATGGATGTTTTAAGAGTTTGATATTTAGATGAAAGTTTAATTTCGAGAGATGCAAGTTGAATAGAATTATGGGCAAGTTTTATGGTCGCCATCTTTGTCTCATTGAGAAATGTTCTGTGTCTTTAAATAATATGAAGACGGACGTTTTTGAGTATGCTCATTAGCGCGTTTACTTGTTGTTATTGAAAATGATGACTGTATTCTCATTTTGAGAACTTTTTATTTACTTGGATGTGTCGTCTTAATTTGGGACGCAAAGGGCTCATTGTGTCGTTGTTTCGTCCAAACAAAGGTTTCTGAGCGATAACTTTGTTTGCATTTGGTCTATCAAACTTCATATAATTACCGAGTTCTTGCTCTGCAGGTCTTTAAACCAAATATCAAGGTCACTATTACTATACATGTAGTGTAATTGAAGCACAAACAAAGTTGTGTTCCCTAATTAAGGTCTCCACGATTATAGTTTATTTAGAAAATGTATATAAATTATTGGATCTCGTTATCATCTTGTTACTGTTGACCACACAGGAGAAACATCCCCTTCTGTTTTGAGCTGGGTCCAATGGTTGCAGCAGTAATATATAGGTTTCAATCTGATTAAAATACAGATCCTTACTCTCACTACGTTTTACAAGGATCTAACAACATCCCATAAGAGGTCACAATCCAATCAGATGACCTTTGTCGCCTCTTCACTTAACACTAAAATAATTTTCCAATGACCTGTCATCTTGCAGCAAACTATTTCGTCACATTATTCCACATGAACTTTTTGGTGACGAAATGACTTAACGGACAAATGCGATTATGCAAGCTTTATCACCTCAAAACTTCACTGTCAAGGTTCTGACAGTAGTAATGTGATTGGCTAATGCAAAAGGTCATCGGGACATGACCCCCTATGGAATTTTCTCATATCTTAACGCAGCAGAGAGAAGTTTACGGAACGGCGCGGAGATCAAGATATGATTTCAATCAGATTGAATACACTGCTCACATGTTCACTCTATATAAATCTTCGTTGCTTCGATCTAGCTCTGTCATGTCCATGTTCAATATATATATATGTACAAATACTCCTGTCGAACCTGCCTGTTAATTTCAACATCGATTCGCAACCATATAATTTAACATTGTCCTGTGGTAGGTCGAGACACTTGCGACTGTTGAAAAAAAACAGTCAAGACCTCCTTAGGTAGCCAGTACTTATTTGATTCCATAGTCACAACATAGGTATTTACAAAAATCACTTATAAAGACGTATTATGTAACATATTTGTTTATTTCGGTACGATTTGTTTATGAAAACGTTTCATAGAAGTGATTTTTGTTTATATCAGAAAATAGCACGCAAGTTCAACGTCATTCATAAAAAAAAACAATGTTATATACATTGGATATGAGTTGTTACCTGTCGAATTGACAAACCACCGGGAAAATAAATAAAGCAAGAGATCGTTGATTATATTTTTCTATATATATTTATATCGGTTTTATTTCAGTTTTTGAAGAATTATGTAATGTATTTATTATTGGACACAATTAAACATATTCATTTTCATACAGTTAATTAATTTATTAATTTATTTATTTTTGTAAAAAAGGAAAAATTTTGCATTTATTTGCAATAGGAATTTTTGTCAAATATGAAAAGAACAAAATTGAGAATTATGCAATGCATCTATTATTGGGCACAATTAAACACTTAATCATTTACATACAGTTGATTTATTTATCAATTTAGTTTTTTTTTGTAAAAACAAGAGAAATTTTGCATTTATTTGCAAATGGAATTTTTGTCAAATATGAAAAGAACAATTTTGAATTATGGAATGCATCTATTATTGGGCACAATTAAACACGTGTTTGAAATGTATATTTAAATATGTGTGAAATGTATCTTTTTGTTATAAATCAGGACCATTATCGTTCAAACCATGTCTTACTTTAAAATAAACTTTTGTCGAATGTTTTGTAAATCATATTCAAGACAAAGGCTTCACGATAGAAATCAATATTTGTAATTGTGTTTTTGTGCTATTTTAGGGCCAATCGACAAATTGAGTCATTTTAGGCCAAACAACATTGTAAAGTTGACACTCACAAACATAACACAACAAAATCAAAAACTAAAAATTAAAAACATCTCAAACGATAAAATCTGTAAAAGTGTATCAAAATACATTTGTACATCAATAGTAAACGAACTGTTCATGAAATATATTATATCTTATTATTGTTAAGATGCCTTAACACACAAATATGCTGCACCTCTTAGATTTAGTTATAGATACAGTTAGTCCGAAGGGTTCCGACTCTCTGACCCGCTAGATATTTTGACAGGCGTGTGCGAGAGTCAGAATTCCTGCTTAGTTAAAAAGTGGAAATTTTACCGACCCGTGCACGGGTAGGCTATTAAGCCGTGTTTTATAAGATGAAACATTTCCGATCACATGTAAATTAAGTATCAATGGAAAGAACAGATATTTTTCTACTAACCTTCAATTTTTAATCAAGTCACAGGAGGTCGTAAACCAACTGTCGTCATCCATTTCTAAAAATAACCAGTTTCCTGACGTAACATACAGTTGAGTGTAAGCTAACCTTTACACCCTAGTGCACTAGGAGTGCACTACGTTTAAACTAGTAGTGCACTACATTTAAACTACAGGTAAACTAGTAGTGCACTACGTCCAGCCAGGTGTGACCACAAAAACCCCTACATGTAATGGGAGGGTCCATACCTACATGTGTCCTTACCTGTACAGATGTAATATGATTTACCTGTACTTTTATGTTATACTATTGAAGTCATTAGTTTGTCAGTACTTCCTCATATAAGTACAAGAATGAACAATTCTGAGTTTATGCCAGAAGATATTTATCATAATAACTTAAATGAATTAATTCACTGCATGTCAAAATTTTAAATAAAATAATAATTTAAATAAACTAACTTATAATTTTTTTTAAAGAAGTAACGTTGTTCTTTTCTATTTAAATATTTGCATTCTACAATTAAATTGAAAGGTATGTGTTCAAATTAAAAATGATACAACACATGTTTTATGTTGAAATTATTAAGTTAATCCTACTAAAAATATATACAAAAAGTAAACAACAGATTGTAATATAAAAAAATAGATATTAGAAGAACATATTTTGTACTTAGTATAGTTGTTTCAATAACAAATTACTTTAATATTTGACATTAAGAAGCTTAGCTGTGCAATATCAGAGACGTACAAGGTTTTATAAGTCTCTGGCAGTACTACCTACATGTACCAGTATTGGTATTCTGTTTCACTATACACTCAGGTACAATGCATACAAATGAAAGGTTATATAAACATCCAGTACTAATATAAGAAACGATTACTTTCACCAGAACATTTAAAGCCATTTCTTTCTTCATATCAAAATACCAACATACATCTACATGTAATCCAATTGACTGTAATCAATGTTATCATCATTAATCAATTAACAGGCTAGGGCCCTCGGGCCTTTAATCAGACTTGGCCAGTGATGGCTGTGGGGGAGAGGGAGGTGAGAAATTCACACCTGGCTAACTACAGACAGCCTAGGGGTGTCCCCTATCTTGACCTCTGTACCTGAGGATGTGGCCCAGGCAGGTCAGGTACATGTACGTTATTATGCCTGGAGGGTAAAGGATTCCACCCGGAGATCTATATTTGTCCCTTTTAGTTAGATTTTATATAAGTCATTAGGTTGATTTAAAAGAACAATAAATGTGACTGGCATAGGCTTAACTTTGTTCTAAGTTAGGTTAATATAATTGCATATTATTTATTTGTTGTATACTTAGTCTTACAATATAGAATTAATTAAAATGATTCCAATAAACTGACCTTGCTTTTTTTTAAAATCATTATTACATATATGCATAAACCTTCAAGTCATATTTAATACAACCTGTAATTGCCTTCAATATTTAGGCCTAAATATCGGAATATTTTAAAATACTTTTACACTGATAATTAGAATAAAATTAAGTAGAATGAATGTTAGTATTTTATTATCAAACTATAATGAAGCGACTGAGCCAGAAAGTATATATTCTTAATTATTATTAATTTCAATGTTATTTTATGTACTATCAATTTATTATTGTATAATTAAATGTCTTGAATGAAATATAAAAATGGATTAAAGTTCTCAAAATATCCACTATTTAAAGAGAAATGTGTAAATATCTAGATATATTCTCCAAGATATTTAATTTAAGATAAACTTGATAAACCTGAGTAAAAGTTAACATATGTATTATCATATTTATGATCCTGGTCATATCCAGCTTAGCCCTTTATTAATCAAATTGGTTTCAAATTTGACCAGTGATAGTCAGATGAGAAATTCACACCTCAATTATGTCACTGACAGGCTTATGTCAGCAGGTGTTCCTAGTCAAGGTTGAGACAGGTCAGGTACCCAGGTAATTGCCGGAGGCATGAGGGTCAAATCAAAACATCTGTCCCATACTGTACAATCTGAATATATTTTACTTTATTGTTGTATTACTTTTTTTCAACTTCAAATTCTTATATTTATATTAACACTGTTGTATGTGGTGATATATATACATACAGATCTTAATATAGAAAAAAATTAAAAATAAAGATTAGCAAAACTCTATAGCGCGTTCATAAATATATAGATCTGAGGCATGAATGTATTTTATAAAAATATATATCTAATTTAATTAATTAATAAAAGAATATTTATGTTATTTTCGCAATTAGTTTTTACAATATTTAAAAATATACTTCTAAACAAAAAATCATCAATAGATATTCCTTCAATTTTTCAATATACTTGATTGTAAATTGGTCAATTAATAAAAAAACAACAACAACGTTAATAGTGTTTATTAAAAGAAATATAAGACATCAAAACTGCTAGATAAATATTAATTTTCTATTTTATTTATATGATGTATGCAAGAAATTTTGGGGAAAAATTGTAAGAGTAATTATCATGATTTCACAATTTCTAGTTTTGAAATGAAAGAAAAAAGGTTGTTCGAGAAAAATAACTACACAAGATGCATATATATACATTAAAGTTATAAATATTAACTAATGATAAGGCCAGCTTCAAAGTACTAGCAGACGACAAAGGTGAGGTACAGGTAAAAATCACAGGTAGATGGATGGGACTGCCCATTTACCTGTAGGGGTATTTGACCTATATGGGGTTCAGGGTGTAGTGCACTACTAGTTTACCTGTAGTTTAAATGTACACGTAGTGCACTACTAGGTTAAACGTAGTGCACTACTAGTGCACTAGGTGTAAAGGTTAGCTTACACTCAACTGTAGGTCCGTGCCTAGCCTCTGTGATTGGAACAATTAATGAATTATTTGAAACAATTAAACTACAATGCAATACTGTCATTTATATCAGATTGTTAAATCTACTTATCTCTTTCAAATCTTATTCTGCAACACTGAAAAGGGTTTTCATGTTAGAAACATTGAAGTATTTGTTACAAACAGATTCAAAGGTTGCACATTCTATCAAAATTGCTTTACTGTAGTATGTAAAACGATAATATCGTGTCATATACTCTAGTAGCTAGGTGCTTATAAAAATCTCGTTCCCATCATCCCGAGTTCTGCATGATATATATATATATCGATGGTTGTAAAGAGGTCCAGATTTCAAAATAAGTATACTTGTGGATAACTATTAATAATTAAGACATTATTCCCAAACATTTACAATACACAAAAATCACAGATGATATATATAACATATTTAAGGCCATCCTCGATACCCTGGGGTTACGATCACCTTAGTTGATCGTAACCCCTGGATATCGAGGATGATTTAAGACGTGAGATGGAATAATATTTGTTCCAATTACTGTTTCTTAACTATAAATATTTACAGTCTACACTGACATTCACTCGATAACCATTGCTCAACACTGTTCATGATCACTGCATAACTGTAGTCAAACACGTGACAAATTTCTATGACGTCGACAACAATACATTTGGGCGGAGCTATGCAAATCCTACAGTTTGAAACACAATTGTGTGACGTCACCAACAATATACGTGGATCGAGCTTGCAAATTTCATGCTGTTGCATTAATTGAACCATTCCCACGTTTATTAGTTTTGAAATGAAATATGTGTCCGAAGATTTGACTATGATGAACAAAATAGTTACAAACATTTCCCAGAAAGATACTGTAAATATAAGGATTAATTTTCTATTTTGCTTTGGTTATCGGGGGATAACTACAATGGAAAACGGGTAAATTATGTAGTTATCCCCCGATAACCTAAACGTAATAGAAAGTTAATCCTTAAATAAACTGCAAACGTACTTAATTTAGCGGTCATTTTAATTTAGCGAATTTAGCTCTGGAACCATTCCGCTAAATAAGAATTGCACTAATTATAATTTGTTTGCATTACTTTCAAATATTGCGAGTGCGACAATTCATTATCTGCTTAAATTTCGGTTATGCTCTAAAATATGAGTGCGCCAATATAAGGACGTTTACAGTATATAATAAACAACACATTAACACTTACTGAGTATACATACAGTCAAACTTCGATGTTTCGAACTTTGCGGGACCGTCGTGAAAACTTCGAAACATCGGGACTTCGACTTATGAATATTGAACATCGAACATCGACATGTGGGCCTATATGTATATATGAACTGTACATAAGAAGAACCTATGCGGTCCTAGTGTAACGTAACACAGGCTAAGAAATTGTAGATTCATATTTATAAAAAATAGTATATTAGAATACAAACTATAATTTTTTGTAGAACCAATATTAATACCCGGCCTCCTATGGCTCTGTCCCGGCCGTGTATTAAATCGGTCCCATGCCTCGTAATGGAGCAAGCCCGGTTTGATTCGAATTCACACCGGGGCGATTTTTGCATCACCTATCGGTCGATTGGTTCTCATCGATAAACGTACTTAAATTATAAACCATTTCTATCGATCCCCTACCTAACTTGTAATTAAAATTCATCTAATTATCGTTAATATCAAGTTTACGTAACGAAGCATAAAATGAAATGAGTAGTGGTAGCCATGATTAGACTTCAGTAAATTTCTTGGTTTCTTTTCTGAAGAGTTCCTCTAAATTGTGAATGGGCTTGCGCGTGCGGACCAAATAAGGAAGTCGTAGTAAGCCGTAGTAACTCCATATTCGGCTAAACAGACCATATATAAAAACGAGATTGGAGATAACATCACACGTGAACTGGTTCTGCTAATTCTGTGTAGTCGCCAACTACTGTTCACTGCATGACATGACATCGACACACGCGTCCGTGAAGGTGTGAAAATGACTACGGGGCAATTTATGGCCTTCGTACAGGTAAAATTTTCACTTCGATTTATTAGATGTAATTTTCAATGTTTTCATAACGAACGGGTCCGATTAAAACTTCGATACAGCGAAAAATTCGATTCATAGAAGTTCGATTCATGAATAGTAAATAAGTAGTGTTATATAATGAAAAAAACGGGACTTTGCCAAAAGTTCGACACATCGAGAAATTCGAATCATCGAAGTTCGATTAATCGAGGTTTGACTGTATTATAAAACATACATCATTAGAAGACATCGTGATCAACTTGCACTGTGTTTGTATGTTTCCCCATTTAAGTTATAGAGCACAGTATATCATCGGTTCTCGTTAAAATATTACTCCACAAATGACCAATATAACTTTCGGATCTCACGCGTCTTTGACGCTTAAGTGACGTCATGTACGTACATGTCGATCTGTACTTTTATAAAAGCCTCTGACTATGCGTTGCATTAGTTCCAATCGTATTAAAAGGTGCACTGTTAGTGATCCTTCCGCTTTGATATCCTCAAATCTTTATAACTCCTTTACTGACTCTCGTCCATTGGCTCGGTGAAGGACATTAGCTGGACACCGAGTGTTTTTAGTATGGGCTTAATTGGCGTTACAACGGCCGAACCATTTGACAAACAGCCGATACCAAGTCCCAAACACCGAAGGTCGTCACCCTTTTTCACGAACACGCTCGAACCAGAGTCACCTAGATCAAAGAAACGCTGATTGGCCGTACAGCTACTGATCTCAAGCTGTCCTTTCATTTCAAAACGTCTTTCTTTTAACCCAGTAGGTCCGATTATTCCTAATGAAATCGGTTCTCTTACATGAACAAGTGATATATACACTCCTTTTGTTGCATGTGTTATGGCCCCAAATTTGACTATTTCTTCATTCATTATCGCCATGGAATCTGCTTGTTCAGCAGAATCAAATACAGGATATGTATCGAAGCCTGCAATAAAGAGAAGAAAGACAAAAAATGATGCACATATGTAATATCACTGATACAACATACTCATATCTGACTAATGCATAATTCTGCATTATATGTACAGAATTGAAAATCCATCTATTAATTTCATGACACGTTTTTTACTATACCGACTAGTGTCACACTGAAATATTCTATTATACAAGTTGGTTCATAATAACACTTCCGAAATACTTTGCATGCTGTTTGCAAACCAGACTGCATTTAAATGTCTCTCTAACTAAATAGATAATAAGTTTCCGTCTGGCCTATATTGAAGTACATTTAGAAAATGTGTAATTTATTATTTGGTTAAATTGTGCATATGAATCATTGTACATACGTAATGTTGATGTTTATATGCAAACAATGTAAGTACTTAGCGTGTCGCTGGGTTATAGGACCGACTGGTTCTTTTGTGAAGCTATACAGAAGCAGCAATTTCTATTATGAACCTGTACAACGATGTTACGATATGATATATGTAATTCGACCTTTGCTTTTTGAAAATTATTGAAAATAAAAACTAACTTTGGTATTAAGAAATCAATTAACTTTGATTTGTATGAAACATCAGCGTAAAAAAGGTTATTTGTTGTGAAAAAAATATATACTCGAGAAATGAATACCTATTTCACTGAGCTGCTTTGGTCTGAGAATAGCGAACTCTCCCCCTGACGGCATTCTGTCCTTCTGGACGGCCACTACTGCTGCATCTACGGTCACTCCATCCGTTGTTACACCAAATGTTCCGCGATAGGTTTTACCGCACTTTGGATCATACGTGATGATTGGCGGGGGATTAGAGAAGGTGTCCACTAGGGGCTGGTTGACTTGCAGTTTGGTCGGAGTATTGATTTCGTCATAGCTATATCTTCCTATTCCGTCTTTGACTCCATAAGCAACATGAGCGCATGTCAGAAATCCGTCGATATCACCATCCTTTTTGCTGTGTATTTTCACAAAAGGACCAATCGTACCACATCTACTTCCTCTATCATCTTCAACGTCGCACTCGCAACCCATCTTCAGTTTTTGGTGGTAATGTGAGCTTGGAATAGATGAATACGTTCGTGGTGCAATTTCAAAGAATCCTTCACGCACATCTGTATGAACAGGCTTACCACCAACATAAAGTTTTGGAGGAAACATAGCTTCCTTTATAGGCCTAAATCCTTTTGAGCTACAGTATATAACTACCAGAGCATTTTTTTGCCGTTCCAAGCATTTGCCTTTTTTCTTGGACCTTAAAGTTGAGACTCCCAAGGCATTGATATTCGAATGCGAGTTCATGAGATACTTTCCATGTACCTGAATGGCTTTCTCAGCATACGTCATTCCCGAGATGTTGTCTGTATTCAATGTTCTCATTTCCTCACTATTCGCAATTCGAATTGCTTCATCGTTGACCTGCTTAGGGTTTCTGAATAATACTTTCACCCCTGCAAACTGTTCTTCTCTCTCACACAGAACGCCTAATCCATACTCTAAGAATACTAATTCCCCTGCACCGTTGAATGTTGGCTCAATTCGATAGGAACCTCGCAATATCTCTTTGTCCGCTAAACGTTGTGTTAGCTCTAAGGCAACATCTTGTTTGCAACCTTCGTTCATCGAATATCGTGTCAGACACTTGCCAATACAATTCTCATCTTTCACATGGGGTAACAGTAAACATAATATGTTTGCGTATTTTAATTCACATGCTATCTGAAAAAGAGATGATTGGTCTGTGGAAGCAAAAAGAGTTGGATATGTATTACACAGATATGAATACATGTCTCTACTCCCAGAACGACAGGCCTTGTGAAACAGGGATTCCTTATCCGCATCTACAATCTTCGCTATGTACGCATTGCGGTCCTCTTTAGATTTTCCTTTAAGAATCAACGATTCTACAGCGATATAGCAATCCATGTTTCCGGATTCAGCAATACGAAGAAGACAAGGACCACTATTCTGTGTTATCAAGGCTGGGACGTTTTCGTGGATCCTTAAACATTTTTCTTTGTCTCCCAAATCACATGCGTCGTACAAATCCTGGGTTCCAAACATTTCTTGAGGAAGATTTAATATTTGGACCCTCTAAAATCAAATACAAAATTAATGATTTTTTGAATTGCAATATGTCATATGGCAATGAATGTCTTTGGGGAAACTGGAAAGATAAAGTAGAAAGAGAAGAGGTAAACGGTAAATTCAAAGTGCAATATGGAGTAGAACAATTTGGGTATTATTGATGTCCCAATGGTACACTAAAACATACAATTTTCCGGGGGCACAAATAATCATTTTTCGTAAGACGTCGGTTGGATTAGAGTAATGACATTTTAAATCTGATTGTGCCTCAGTAGAACATTGACAAGTTCATGCATGCTTTGCCGCAACATTTAAGGGTCCAACAGGATTAATATCCGAAAGTGTTACATTTAGAGTCCAAGATGGGATCTGTCTTCCACCTTGTTACTGTTGTAAAATTTCTCTACTCCTTTCGAAGAAGGATTTAAACAAATATATACCACATTTCCCCTCCTCTCAGCCAAAAGTGGAGTCAGCACCATCATTTGTGCAACACTAATTCAACAAAAGGGTACGACCCAGTACAGTATCAACTTATCATTAATCAACAATCTTTTAAATCTGATTGTGCCTCAGTAGAACATTGACAAGTTCATGCATGCTTTGCCGCAACATTTAAGGGTCCAACAGGATTAATATCCGAAAGTGTTACATTTAGAGTCCAAGATGGGATCTGTCTTCCACCTTGTTACTGTTGTAAAATTTCTCTACTCCTTTCGAAGAAGGATTTAAACAAATATATACCACATTTCCCCTCCTCTCAGCCAAAAGTGGAGTCAGCACCATCATTTGTGCAACACTAATTCAACAAAAGGGTACGACCCAGTACAGTATCAACTTATCATTAATCAACAATGGCCGGAATACGGTAGGTTTACATATATATGAGCAAAGATGGGATACCAGATATTCAGGCGGGATTTCAGATTACTATTTAATGATATTACGTCTGGAATACCATACGTTTTAGCTTAATGTCTACCCAGACACAGCACATAAAACATTGGAACATTGACAGGTTTGGTTTACTTGTTGGATGCCCTTTGCATATACGTATAGATGTTTTTAATATGTATAAATATATATATAGACTGGACCTAAAATATGCATAACACATTATGTTGGGAATAAATTGACATTAATATATATGGTTATATGCAGTATATCTGGTTTTGACAACTTTTGAAGATGGCAGCTTTAAAATACTCCAGGAGAAGAGAAATAATTCCATAGAACCGAGGAACGTCCTTTACGAAATTGACCGTAATCGATTGTTTGTCTGAAATGATCGTTACTGGAGTAACTAGATTCACTTTGTTATATTTACATTCTGTGTTGCCTTCGCCTATATATCATTACTAAACCAAATTGTAGTATATCACACTGTATACTACAATTTGCAATCCGCACCACATGACTTCATTTCTGACAAGACAACGTAATATCAAAGTTTTCACTCCGCTTCAGATAACATGTATAGTGGCTTTGAATCAATCGCTTAGATGACACTGATTTGAAGCAGGCTATTATGACGTCATGTCTGGCGCCATATTGGACTTCGTTTCGTCAACGCTTTGCACTCCGCATCAGATAACATGTACAATGCCTTTGAGTCAATAGCAGCTCAGATGACGTTGACTTAAATCAGGCTCTTCAAGTAAAGAAACACACATGGAAATAGGAAGAATGTTTAACGACTATATCCCAAAGAAAAAGACACGGGAATATTTTGAAATTATCCGTAATGTAAATATAAGCATTGAACTGTTACATGTACCAGATGTAGTATACAGTCGATATGAATACAAATTTGGTGACAGATAAATAATAATGTCGCCCGTCTATTTATCTGTCCCCAACCGGGCGACATTCTATTTATCTGTACTACCAGTTCTATTTTCAAGCGTTTTCAACATCCAAAATCCGATCCGAATGTCAATATGTCACGTAACAGTTTTTATGCGACAGTAATCACAGGTCGCTTGACTGATTCTGGAAGGGCCAAAAATGGAGTAAACGCCTAATGTATTCGAAACAGAGTCAAATTAAGCGTTGGAGGGAGTGGGAGGGGGGGTAGTTCAGACGGAAGGTCTTCAGAAATATGCGATACGAATACATGTGTATTTTGGAGGTTGCGGTATGCTAGTTTACGCCTACATCAAATTTATTATTTATATATACAATATCTGGCTTGTGGTGTTCGAGGATCAACACATTTGAATAGCGGAGAGCAGATTTGAGTGGTTAATTAGGCTACCTGGTGTCCATGTTCCCTCTAGCTCATGATAAGCGGAAAGCATAGGGATGTCCAAGAGTCAAGGGTCGCGAGTTCGAGCCTAAGCTGGGGTGACAGGAAAAGGCTTGGGTGAGGGTGAGATACTGAAGTGACGGGGAGAGCCTAGGTGACGGGGAGATGCTGGGGCGACGGGGAGAAGCTGGGATGATAGGGAGAGGCTTGGTGATGGAGAGATTGACTACGGGGAGATGATGGGGAGACGGGAAGAGGCAGGGATTGACGGGGAGAAGCTGGGGGTGATGGGGAGAAGCTAGGGCGACGGGGAGATGCTCGGGTGACGGGAAGACTTGGTTGCCGGAGAGATGGAGGGTCGATAGGGAGATAGGATGGGTTGGTGGGGAGGACGGGCAGAGGCTAGAGTGACGGGGAACAGCTTGGGTGACAGAGAGAGACTTGGGTGACGGGGAGGGAAGCTTGGGTAACAGTGAGATGCTGATGTGACAGGGATTGACTGAGTTTACCGGGAGACCGAGGGATGACGGCGTCATTCTGAGGTGACGAAGAGAGGCTGTTTGACGGAGAGAAGCTTTGGTGACGGGGAGAGGCTGGGGTGACGTGGGTTTAAAAAAAATAGCACGAACACATCCGTAATTTTTATAAAGAAACTGTACTGTCTTAATAGTAGATGCAAATTTTGTACATATGCCAATCATAGCCTATCATACTGGATAATTTAGAATCAATTCTTTTAGCAATCAAAAGATTAATTCCCCACACAATTCTGGCAGAAGAAAAACATTACCAGAAAAAGAAATCGAACCAAAGGATGTTGTTTTCATTTGGTAAAAACTGAAGCAACACATTTTGATTGTATTTCTAACGTATTTTAGGTACGAGGTATACATCATATAGTAAATATATATGTAATATGATAATATCCTATTTAAACCCACACTAAGTCTCATATTGAAATGTGTTTAATATGCTGTTTAGACCGTACATGATATCGTGTATAGCGACCAGTGTTTCGCCAATAAGACGTCCCAATTGCGTTACTGAAGGAAAGCTGGAGTTTCCGGGGAAGCGGCCACCCACAAGTGTCTGGTGAGTGCCTAACGTAGGTCCTCCGTTTGTAACCAGGAGGTCGAGCGCCCTGACGTTCAATCCAAATGAATGCCTGTTTCGTTGTTCCCCGTTGTTTGTCTACCCCTCAATCCACACCCCCTCCTTTAAGACACTTCTAATAAGGAAATTGTGGATATCGAAAACCTTGGTATAAACTCATTTGCATAAACATGTATATACATTGCCTCAAATGAGAAAAATCTGTTTAATTAGAACTATGAATGATGCTATATAACACTTTTTTCTTGAATTAGCTAACTTACTTTTTTTTTGCTGAACCTGAAATGTCGTTTTAAATTATCTGAGTTTTAAATAAATTATTTTTTACTTAAAGTATGCCCTTCAGTGTTATCTCCCCTGTCATACCCTTCGGACGTGGGATGTACACGTTTGACTGTTACTGTAATTATCATCTCCCATACACAAGGTTGTTCACACATATTCACGTAAAGATAAACATATTTAGATAAATTTGAAATAAAAAATCAACATATTTTGCTAATACCGCACAATCGGTCATTCTAAATGAAATGTTAATCTTTCCTTTGTTCATATTTTGCCCCTGGTTTAATAGATTGTTCGGATTATGATTTCGTTAACGCTTCGGAATTCTCTAATTTATTTTCTACAACACAGATGATTTCTTCAACAGAGTGCCGGTGAGAGGTTTGTAATTAATTTTATAAAACCTGCCGGCTAGACATGCCGTCATGACATGTCGCGAAAACTTTCACTGGTTGTCACGTGAACACAGTTCTCTTTTAGAAGCTTTCTCTCAGAATTATTATACCTGCTTGAGCCCTGTTAACCAATCAGAGATGACTGTTAAATTCTACGTGGAGGTATAGCTGTTTTCCTCTTCTTTTCCTAGCTTCTTACAATCTTTAACACGATAAAGTCGGTCGATTAATTGGTAGTAGTAGGTATACAGCATATCATCAATATATTGATAAAATATCTCTAGAATAATATTAACAAATATCAAATTATTTGGAAAAGAACGAACAATTTTGATAACGCGGATGTCTGTTTCTAAAAGGGGGAGATAAACTAATAGTAAAATTCTTAATCAAAACTCAGGGACTGCCAGTATATGAATCGGACATCCTCTATATCCTGAAGTTACGATCACCTACACTCTCTACACCCCTGTAATATGACATGGTAAAGCTGAAGGCTCCGTGTGCGCCACCTTATTGATTGGGAAAGAAGACTGGTTCAAATCTTTGATGTACATCAAAATAATCTCGTGGTCACATAACGGTAGAACTTGACAGGCTTTGAAGTTGGCTGCGGCTCCTTTGTAATCTCCAAAGGATATGCATACAGCCTAGCGATTGCCGAGGTTTATTTCCTGAGCGTGCTTTCAGTTTTGCCCACGGCGGGAAAACTACGTCGCATGCGTTACTAAGATGGGACGAAAATGGCAGCTGATGGAAGCGCTTCGCGAAACGAAAGAATATGCAAGTTTTATATACATTTTATGCAGACTTTCCCTATTCAAGTAGTACACGGGTTTAATCTTTTGCTGTAACTCTCGTCGATTGAAAAAATGTTTCTTCTATCATATTTTTACACTGAACAATTGATATCAAGTAGAGATATAGCTTGACATGGTAGGTACTGTATATTAATAATAAATTTGATGTAGGCGTACAGGTAACATTTGTTTTACCATATGAGACCAGTAGAGGCATTTAGGTTACGTTTACTATTATTGGTAGGTAGAATACCAATCGATTTTGTTACTTGTAACGCCTAAATATATTGACATGTTTCTGAGTTTATAGTTTTTCTCATGTCCTTGCTTCATTCATAGAGTATATAAACTAGACATGCAAAAGTAGTGTCGACCTAATTCAAGGTAAAGTTTAAAACGTTTAACCGATTTTATTTGGAGGTCAAATTAACAAAAATAATACGCCTCACGATGTGTTGGAGTAAACATATAGAAAAATGCAGATTTTAAGAAAATCATTGCATCATGTATCAGATCGGTTGATGAAATATTTCTACGTGTTTGAAGAATTATACATACATTCTCTTTTCACTTTGGACCGCGTGCTTTTGCTCCACAGAAAACACGTTTTTGGCGTATGAATACATGGTTTATATGGATACAGCTGCAAACATTTTTTTGTAACAACTCACGAGAACTTACATATGAGAGATATCACATCATGAATGTTAAATAAATATCACTAAGGGAATAAAACTGCATTCGAAAAAAATAATACATACACAAATTCAAACATTACATGTAATCGTACGTATGGAGATTGCAAGTTCTATATATTATGTAGCTTGATTAATTATCACGCGATCCAAGTCTGAGTGTTGGTCATATCAACCATTTCTGTGTTAACCATGCAATCGATATTATTAGCTCCTTGCCAGGCCCTGACCTATATGTTTACAGAGATGTGTAATCATGTCTGAAGGGTATGCAAAACGAAAATTTATCTTAACAAGAATCATAATATAACAAAACTATTTTATGTGTGGCACATATCCGTAACAAAACTGCCTGGTTCAGACACGACTGGGAATGTTAGGGTAACATTGAAATTGCTTCATATTTATAAAACGTACAAACAATATCAAAGGGAAGCATGAAATACAAGAGTTTGAAGAAACAAACAACTTAAAAAGTTCCTTTAGTTGAAGTAACAACCTTGTTTTTGCAAACGAACTGTTTGACTTTATAAGTTGTCATTAGAACCATTAATATGCATTATGTTTCTATATCCAAGAATATAATGGAAATTGAGTCTTTCGTAATGCTACTTTGATTTATACTGTAATAGAAAACTGTCTTACGTAATACAATAATGAAAAACAAAATTATACATCTGACTTTATTGTCCTGTATACAATCTTTTATTGAACATTTTAACACCACAGAAATGCAACTAAATTTGAAACTCAATATGTTACAGTACTTAATTAGACATTTGAGAACTTTTGAATGAAAAAAAAAGATTCCTTCAATTATGCATTATGTAAATTACAATGTAATTGATTTGAAAGTTTTACAGTACTAAATCAGTCATTTGAGAAATTATTTAACAAAAATAAATGAGGAAATCATCCCATAACATTTACTTTGATATGACCTAGATTTGCATGTCAGGTACATGTACATATCGCACAATAATTGAACAATATTTAATAATAAACCGTAGCAACACTAATATATATTTTACAGACATATATTGGTTACACTTCAGAAAATGTTTGATTCACGCATGATCATGACTGTATACAATGTAAAGACAAGAGATGAAAAACGAACAAATTACCTTTAACAAGAATCATAATAAAAAGAATAGTTTATGTGCATTAACTTACCTGGACTACAACTGCCTGTTTTATCTAACGCTGGAAATAAAAGAGTTAAATTGAAATCGCATTATATTTGTAAAAATTGCAAAAGCATATCAAAGGAAGTATTTAATGCAAATGTTTTAATAACCAAATGTCTTTAAAAGTTCTTTTCGTTAAAATATTTCTTTTTTTAGCTGTTTGACATGATAAAATATATATAACAGGAATATAGCAAATACATTTTTCGTAAGGCTACTTCGGTAAATATTGAATTAGACAATTGTCTTATACGCGTGTGAGTTAATGCTGCTCAAGCAGGTAGGTCTGCACTGGTTTGCATGTAGACTTATTATTATTTTTTTTTTAAGTTTGCGATGACTTTGTTGTGGTTGGATTGATGAGATAATATGATACAATATCAAACAATACCAGACAATGATTTACTTTTGGGAAATACAATTAGTTTCGAAGGAGTCATTAACTTTCATTTGGTCGGTCCAGCCGTGATCGGCCGTCGTAGCAACGATAGGCCTAACGATCAAAGTAACTGTACCATATTGAACTGTAGAAAAACGCACGAACTTGTAAGAATATCTTTAGACGTACAGCACGATCTACGGCATCTATGAAAGTTACCTACATACGAGGAAATACAGGAATAACGGTCGATCGGGACGTCCCGTGTGTGTGTAATATTTTTGTTACTGTTGCCATGAACACGGGAGAGTTCCAAACTTGTGAAAAGCATTAACATACATACGGTAAAATAGGCTACCGAACACCTTTCCGCTATATATGTGATTAAATCCGATACATCAATGGAAACTGCAATTAAACAAATGCACGGTGATGTGTTGGAGTAGTTTGAAAAATTCCAGTTTAGGGTGAAATGTTAAGTTTATATTTAATGAATATTGTGTCATAATCGGGAATCTGGTTGACTTTTTCATTATTTTTGCTGATCTAAATTGAGTTAAAAGTGCTCCAACATGAGGCCGTGATCAATTTTTAATTATTTACAAAAGTAAATCGAGATCGGGTTGTGTAATATACGGGAAAAGGGTGCACTGGGAGAGTTGTTCGAGTCATATTAATGCTTCTCCATTGAGGTCACGTGACTTGTTAAAAGGAACAGTAACTGCACGTGCGGTAAGCAGTGATGACTGGTCTTTAACAAGTTGGCATCACACTATCATCATTTCATTTTTATTATGAGCTAAATTGCAAACCGTTGCAGCTAACTTTAATACGTAAAATGTATTGTTTCGGAATTACATGATACTTCTACATAATTGCACTTTATTTAAATTAACCTGTATCCGTGTACCAAATAATTTATTTTATTGCCTTTGTGTCATTAACTGATTGCAATGCATCGATTTCGCCTAAAAGGTCCGATTTAATTCAAACACTTTGTTAGGATACTGACGTACGTTGGAATATCGTTATAAGGAAAAAGTCTCATATTCAATGAACATCGAAATGTATACAAATGTGAGAACTCTACTGATTAGAAAAGAAGACTTAATGAAATATCAGATATCTTTCAAGGTAAATTTCAACATTAAAAGACCGGGTATTTTAGAATAAAAAGATTCACAAGCAGTGTCACCATCGCTGGTTAATATTTGTTTTTCTTATATAATTATATTTAATATAACTCATTTACGTATTCAAATATCAGTAACTAATTTTATCATTGTAATAATTGCATAGTCACTCATAATTGTTTAAAGACAAGCAGCTGCAAACAGATCGTTTTTGTAGAAATGACGTAAATGACACGTTCATAATTGCAAAATGCTTGAATTTTTACAACAATAAACCGTTGCAACACTTATAAATAATCTAACAGAGATATATTGGTTACAATTAAAACCAAATTATATTCACTCATTATCATAATAATGAAAATTGTTTTTTTTTAAATTAGGTATAAGGGAAGAAAAGTGTTACCTGGTATTCTACTCCGCTTACACCAGCCAAGACCCATAGCTTTATACTTTGGAATCGCTGATCAGGATCAACTGTAAATATATATCTTAATATTAAAACATTTCGATAATATCAATTACATTTTACCTGGTTCCTTTTATATGTCCGAACCTGTAACACATGCGGTATCAACTAGAATAAAAACAAATTGGGCCGAATTTTATTTCAATGGCAGTTTACTCAAAACACTAAGACGGTAAAGTAAATAATAGTGATCTCTTCCTCCCTTAGCGAATCGAGGTCTGGCCACTTGAATCTCTTTCTCAAAAAGTTTCGCCTAATGCAAGGTTGTTCACATAATGCAAGTACTTAACCCTGCAATAAGGCACTGTACATGTAATTAACACGAAATTTCATTATTCCCTTTGCTTGTTCATATAATTAGATACCCGATATTACATATTTTCACAGCACTTTTGCTCTTGGTTGTAAGATAGAGATCAATGTAAATTGCAAATAAGAAATGCTGCATAAATTTGCTCAACTACTCATGATCCGTAGTATTATTGTGGAGTATATTGTGGAGGACGGTTCTCCCGGTATATGTGGGTGTGAGTGTTGAATGCGTGTCTATTTTGGAGGCCGCGATAGGCTCGTGTAAGCCTTCTTGCGATAGTCTGGGTCTTTTGCCGATTTAAAGTGCTACAATACTGAAGTATACTGTCGAAGTCTCCTAGCAGAACACCCCACCCGGTCACATTATACTGATAACGGAGGAACCAGTCGTTCCACTCCCATAATGCTGAGCGTCAAGCAAGGAGTAATAGCTGTCTGTGTCTAGGCCTGGGGACAGAGCCCATAGTCTTCCTCCAAAGGGGCGAACGCTCAAATAAAGGCCAAGAGTGAGATTGTGTCAAGGGGAACATTAGAAAGTTGAAAGTTGTTTGGAAAGTTTGAAATTGGTTTATAGGTGTAGAAGTTGTCAGACAAATTCACAGACAGACAAACAATCTGACTTCGTTACGGGGAGTGGATATAAACACTGATGTCAATTTGGTTTCTGTTTACTTTTTTGTTAAATGTACCGGTAACAGCTCGGTCTTTTGGGACGCGCCTCTATTGTATGTTCCGAATATACAGTTACGTGCCATAAGTCTTTCATTTTTTTTTTATTTTGCTATATATTCTTTGTATTTTCAACTTTTTTCAGTGAATTTTCCTGACTTCGTTTATGGATGGATTTTGACATTTTTTTTTGTCATTTGGTACATAAATATACAAGGTTTTCTCTCACAATATTTCTTTAATTTTCTGTTGTGTATTTTTGGAGCTATACAGAATTATCTACACTGCTAATTTCCGTGTGACGCCATTTCTCTATATAACGTTACCAAAATGACGTCAAAATGGCGTCCAGAAAATTGGATGTTGTAAATAAATTATGATTTCTCTAATTATACATAACGGAAAACCGTGAAAATATTATGAGATGAAACAGGAAACAATTCTCTATAAGTACACAAAATTTCATGAAAAATTATCCCGAAACGAAGTCAGGAAAATTCATTGAAAAAGTTGGAAATACAAAGAATATATAGCTAAATAAATAAAATTGAAAAACTTATGGCACGTAACTGTATGTTTGAGACTCGCTATATTTATTGTTGCGGCAAACTCTTAAGGCAGGCACATGGTACGGTTATGTATGGACAAGATAACAGGTGTCTGAGAATGCGTTACAGCAAGTTTGGGACCTGAACTGTGGTTTAAGAACTGTATCCTCACACTTTTGCACAGCATACTCAGAAAATGAGATACATTTCTGCAGTATTTTTATGAATTTATTTGCTTTTGGGGAATTTTGCTGCCTAGAGATTGGTCAAGGAATTTTACCTGAGCGTGCCTTCAGTTTTGCTACCGTATGGCTAATTCCAGGGGTAAACCGCGTAGGTGTTAATACCCATGGATATCAAGTATGGGGTCGATGATGGCTATGATCAAGTTTAAAGAGTGCCATTTTGGTCTTATTTCATTGAGAGATGTTTTTTGATCTATGAAAATGTAAGTTAGTGGCTTGACTGCTTTTACTTCCTGTTAACAGAAAAGATCATTTATAAGAAGGGCCTTCTGGTGTATGTGTTGAATGCCGTGTATTTGGAAGGCTGCGGGATATTTGTTTAAAGCTACTTGCGATAGTCTGGAACGTTTGCCGACTTAAATTTAAGTATACTGCAGAATGCTTCAAGCAAAAGATCCCAACCGGTCACCTTATACTGACATCTAGTGCACGAGTGGTCGTCATGTTTCTATTGGCTTTCAAGAAAGCAGATATAGTTTTGCATGATTATGGTACTAGTGTCCCAATGTCCAATGTATTATACCACACAATTACATCAGCAACGCATTTGTTGGGGGATGTGTAAATTTCGTTAGGCATTTGGCATTATTGTAGAATAACACTAAATGTACATGTCTTCTATTAGTTAACTGGGTATTTTAGTTTTTGATTTCTTAAAATTTCCTTACAAATTGGAGCCCTCTGACCTTGAACGGTCAAAGTATCTTATTAAAGCAAACTTGGGTAGCCCTTATTACCATAATACTACAGGCCAATGTCAGTACCCAGGACGTTTTTTAAATTTTGATTATGACCATTTGGGTTTTTCCCTTGCAATAAAACCCTCCGGTGAGTGACAACACATGATTAGCGAATAATGCATCCTGAACAAGATGCTGTTAAACAATCGGTGTCTCCATGACTACGTATTTACCGTTTGACTGTTTGACATTTCAAAAACAGCTTTTATTTATAATATATGATAATTGGGACAGTATGGATGTTTGAAATGATTGATGCCGAGTGTACACTACTTGATATTGTTTTCAATATAATTTTGAAATAAACAAGTGTGACACATGTGTCCCACCTGTAAGTCAGTTCAACCTATTTGACATTATTTGAATTTTCCTGTAGGTGTATTCTAAATCAGCTGCTCGTCAAGCTCTTATCATTGTGATATATCAGGTGTGTTCGAGACCTCTCAAGGGCATAGAAATATGGTATTAATTAACACTGTAAGTAATCAAACCATGTAACTAATCACAATTTATCAAATGAAAAAAAAAAATCTTCTAGTCTGAAAACAAGCTTAATGAGCATGAAAAGTTAAAAAAAAACTCAATCAGCAATAATTATTTTTCATGGCTATTTTACACGTATGCTTATTATAAGATATCGGAAACATTTCCAGGGTATCGAGATTTTGTGAAAAAGTCAGTTGATGTCTGTTAATCTGATATTTAAAAAAATATGTTGAACTATTGCTCATTTATTGATTTCCTTTTTATTTGTTTCTGCCTGGGTGCTTCAATTCATTATATGATTTGAAATTTCTGCTCATCAAATAATAAATGTAAAATGTAGTAAATTAATAAAATAAAATATTTATTTATATGTATTTTATCGTGCAAACATTAAAATAACATTTTGTTTTACATGTAGTTTAGTCTCATTATGTCACTTCAGATGTAACAACAGACCAATGTCATCAGAAAGAACACAACAAAGAACCTGGTGGTTTTGAAATAGGGGTGCAACTGACATTTCAGTGCTTGATTAAAATGCAAGCAGAAATTAAAGTCTTAGGATACATATTTGTGAAGAAGATTATCTAGTCAAATGGTAGTGTGCCGTGATACACAGGTCTGCCATGGAATAATAATAATAGTTAATCTCATTTGAGTTGTGGCACGGTACATAATATAAACATTTTCGTAGTACACGATTTGAAATTATACAGAATTAGTTTAATTTTACTTCTAAATTCATAACTTAAAGGGGTTTTACGCACTTGACCCTTCTACTTCTACATTAGTTTAGAAATTTTGGATTCCTACCTTTTGGCCCCTAGCATCACTGAAGTCCAAGGAGGACGAAACAGTTGTATGATGCAGTTTAATTTTTTTTCGGCATACTGTATCTATTACTAAATTTAAGAGGTGCAGCATATGTGTCTGTTACGTCATATTTAAAGCATATGCCTAGAACTGAATAATTCCACTAGCTGAATCAATTTCAGATGCCCAGTAAAAGTAGATTTTATGTCTTGACAAGTGAACATTTTCATAACTTATTATGAAATTCTAATTTAGGTTAGTAGGATTATGTTAAATATGTCTGTTTGCTAGTAGCATGCTTTAAATGAAAAACCGCACAATATGATGTCCAAACTTAAACATTCAGAGCACAGTTCTGGCAATGAAAAGGTTATCTTGTCCAGACATAAAAGTAAATATATTATTTATTTTGTTTTTTTTGTGATTTCTTATCAAGATTCATAATATCTTAACTTCATTTCTTAATATGATAATTGTGACGGTATGGATGTTTATTTATTTGATTTGTGTTGCAGCAAGTGGACATATATTTATCGTTGTAGTCTGTATGTGACCAGGTGACAATTGTGTATCCAAAAAAAATGACAAATAAACCAGTATTACTTAGAGAAATTTTGTTCTATACATGAACATCACTATGAACATTGTCTATACAGGTCACTGTGAAATCGTTTGACTGGGAAGTTTAACTTGTCAATATTTTAACAGTTGTTTTAACTAAATTCGTAAATGAATATAAGCTAAAACATATGTCATGAAAACGTACAAGTCCATTTCAAATACATGTACCATGAAAATTTCTTTTGATAAATATTTGCAAAACATCGTGTTTATTCATAAAACATCAAAACAAATATCTCGGATGAAAATGCACTTGCAGAAACACAATTATGAAGAAAAATGCCATAAAATTGCAATTTTCTCCAGTTATATAGTTTTGGATGCAAATTTCCAACAGACAATCGGATAGAGCTTTACTTGTTTCATGTGTGTACCAAAAATCAGCTAATTCCATGTGGTGGAACGTTCTCATATCGCCGCCTGAATGGTTGTAATTTGAAAGAAAAGGGGAAATGAGTAACAACCTTGTCTCAAACTCTATTATATAGCATATTATATACAAAATTTTATATTGAATATCAGAGCGGATATTTTCATGACAGCTTTATGATATCAAACGACTAAACAAACAGTATCGATATAAAGATTAACACTGAGGACACCCTGATACATGATTACTGTTCTATCGCAAGTTGTCCTCTTCTGGATTTTCTGATCGTGTGACCGTGTACATTTAGCCGTTTCTTCTTGTCTTTGTCTATACGTTTACGGAATCATTGACTCGACGCTAGCTATTCTTGTCTCACTTTCCTTGTTTTATTGCCCCATGCGTTGCGGCTCTGTCAAGGTTGGGACCCTGACTTGTCTCACTTTCTTTGTGCCTGCCGACCACGCCACATCGAATAGATAGATTCTCCATATGAAATACTTTATTTCGTTCTAAGTAATCAATCAATTCTGCGCTTCTTTGAGGTATTGAGTGTGATTTATTATATTGTCTTGTTATTTTGTGTAATTAGTTGTTCGTTATTTATCACACATTTTCGCCTAATTGTACCAAACTACTAAGTATTAGGTGTTTACAGCAATCATCGGTGGCTTGCTATTTTGTTACTGTATCGACGCTTCATAAACCAATCGTTATTGTTTCAAGATGGAGGGTAAATGTAATGGGGAAGGCTGTCAACTATACTTCAAGAAACGTAGTGGCAATAAGAACAGAAGTGCACGCAATGTAAATAGTCCACTATATAAATGGCTCCTAGATACGCTGGTACAACAAGGATTGATGTCAGCAAAGGAACAAGCACTTATTTGTCAGAAGTGCTACATAAAGTTTCTTCGGAACAAAAATCAGCCTGAACCTGAACCCGAGCAGAACCAGGAAATAGAGGAAGAAGACGACTCCCCGTCCCATATCCTGCCGTTGCTGACCCTTCATGATCTTTTGAATGGATCATTTTCACACGAAAATGCTGTCTTTGTCTTGTTACCTTTGCAATAAATGGAACAAAATCATCAGTCTTACCAAAACGTGCAAGACATCACCTGATCTATTCACACAATCTGTGGTGTCCCACCTCATCCTGCGTCTGCTCTATTCACCTTATTGGTAACGACTTAGATCCGTCTACAGAGGTTGTCCTTGATGGTAGAGGTTCCTTGGAATCTCAGTTACCATCAAAATCGTCCGAAATCATTAATGACCTCCTAAAGATGTCGCACGTCCTTTCACGAAACAGTCTGCGTTTGCAATAAGCTTTTCTTCTCTTGATGACTCGGCATGCATGGCCTTGTCCAAAGATCAGTTCCTCGAAATCAACTCGCACTGTTCCCCATATCTTTCATCTGGTATATATACGAAGACTACATACAAAGTGTACGATGCTCTATTACTGTTCTGGGTAAAACTGAAAACCGACATTTCCTGGAGTCAGTGTTCTTCTCTTTTTGGAATTTCCAAATCAAGTGTGTCAAAAACTCTCCACTCCATAGTACAGGCATTAGAAACATCGATAGTCCCACAATTTCTAGGTCCGGATCACTTGACAAGAGAACAGTTGCTCGGGCACAATACTGTCTTTTCAGAAACATTTTTTGGAGATAAAGCCACTGCCATATTAGATGGCTACTATATTTATATCCAGAAAAGCGCCAACCACACGTTC
Organism: Mimachlamys varia; assembly: GCA_947623455.1. NCBI lineage: Eukaryota > Metazoa > Mollusca > Bivalvia > Pectinida > Pectinidae > Mimachlamys > Mimachlamys varia. The sequence goes on from OX392544.1 coordinate 28,202,833, forward strand.
CAGAGAATGTCATACTGTGGCCAGAAGAAGAGAAACTATCTTAAATTCAGGAGCATCGCCTTACCAGATGGCTACATTCTGGACACAGTAGGACCATTCACTGGCAGCGAAAATGTACCACAATTAAAAAAAAAGTCATGGACAAGCTAGTTAGTTGACTACAACCAGATGCCAATTTTGTCGTTGACCGAGGTTTTAGATATGTCCTACCATTTCTCGAAGCCTCTGGCCTCAATACTAGCATGCCGTCATACCTGAAACCCGGTCAAAGTCAACATTCTGACGTCCAAGCAAATCGTGTCGGAACTGTCACCAAATCGAGGTGGATTGTGGAATCCTATCATGGTCGTCTGAAACACTGGACGTTCGTCATAACGCAGTTGGTGTCTAACAGCGTTATCAATGTCATCGAGGCTTTGCTTCGAACCGTCACAGCCTGTCTGAATGGTATTAGAGGACCGATCTACCAGAGATCTCCAGAGAGAGATGCCAAAGATAAGCTAATGGCTGAACTATGAGGGACCGTTTGACAACACCGAATGGTTTAGCTCAGAGAGTCAAGACAGATACGTATTTTTTTAGACGGGCAAGGTCCGAGATGTCAAGATGGATGCATCTTCCGTACTGTTTCCCCGTTTCGATCTCGATTACTTGAAATACAACGTTTGGATACGGTTCACCGTTTCACCCGATGCTGAGGTCCCAATAAAGGACTACTGCCAGTGCCCAGTTGGAGAGAGAACGATGGGAATGTGTGCGCACATCTCCAGTATCTTGTACTACCTTGGGTATTACAGGGCGATGGAAAACCCTCGACCATTACAACCACAGGTGAAGAAATTCCGACAAAACTTGAAATAGTTTTCCATGCGGCAACAGAGTGCATATGTCGAAAGTATGTTTGGGGCTCGATATGAAAGATCCCCGTTACCATGCGACTAACCAAACCTAAGAATATAGGTATTATACAATCGCCGTAGCTATAAACATTACCGTATATGCGAAAACCAACCAAAATCATAAGGAACACGTTTTGTTTGTTGTTCTGTCTATTTGTTAGCCAATGTCTTCAACCACGGGGCTTGTGAAATAGCCATCTTGGATTTTTTATGAAAAAGTGTTTCTCTCACTTTTTTCATATCTGTGCACATATTCTAAATACTTTCGTGTTTTTGTTAATTATCTAAAGAAAGTGGAAAATCGGCAATTCCACCATAAGCTTATTCAACCCAAGATTTGAAAATGTTCAACCACTTACATTTTGATGATTTTTCCTCTCATCAATAGCATATTACGTAGTGTTTAATGGGATTAAAATGGGTTTGCATCCAACGCCCATAAAAGGGTGTATTCTCTAAAAAAAATACAGTTTTTGTTTTGAGATTGTTTCTTCTATAAAACAGCCAAATGGCGCGATGGAAACATGAAGTTTTGTCACAATCATGCCATGAATGTATTCTTTACGGTGACTTTCATTTGATTAGATTTTCATTAATATTTTACATAACATGCACATTTTATCAACACTTAGACAGCTTCTGAAAGGTACAACTTTGAGGAGTCATAAAAAACAAACCAAGTGACCTAAATCTTTATACTTTATAGATTTGTGACCACAACGGCATGGGTAATGCACCACAAGCAGGAAATTTGAACCAGAGAAGGGGCTCTTTGTTGTGTGACAATACAGGAATTATTGACAAGACAACCAATTTGTCTCGTATAGGGTTTTACTGGTTTTTACAATGTTATTTTTTTGCAGAAATCTCATTCAATTACATTTAGTTATTTGAGTGTTGAGAATTTGGAATTTAAATAAAATGTGTATATAATAGCCATTTAATAAATGTTATATCATTTTTTCACAGTTAATATTGTTGAAATGTTTTAATAAATCAATTTAATGCATGTTACAATTGAGTTGATGTTACTTGTTGCATGTGTTGGAATAGATGATTCAGGTAGTTTATTGTCAATTAGCATTTATTAATATTTGATGTTGATGTTTACAATTATGTGATGACGTATTCACAACCAACAGACCAACATTTCTCCTACTAAACAGATAAATAGGCACATCCATCTATTCGTAATCGTAGTCATTATCGTCCGTCGACGTCAAAATAAAGTTCCAATTCACTTGCAAGATCAGTAAGTCTGATGTGGTCCGTCGTATATACAATGGTCCTTTTTGTTGCAAATAATGCTTTAGAACTAGTAAATAAATTAATGGGCGCTGCCCTATTGGAATTTAACCGGAAGTAGGGTAACATGACATTTAAAAAAAGAGGCGTCTCTGACCTAAGATCCAGCTCCGGAATCGGTAACTCGAAAATATGCTATTGTTGTCACACTCTTTCAGTGAGATTATAAACACTGCTGTTTTCCAGTGTCCCAGATCTTGACATAGCGTCAGTTGTAAATCAGGAAGTTATTTGATACAGTCAAACCAGAATATTTATTAATATGAAGTTTTAGACAGATGTATAGAACAATTGATGTTTGTATTCAAGTTTTAGCGTTATGCACCTAAGAGAGATTTATAGTATGAAAATCAAAACGATCAACGTTTCATGACATACTATTGGTCAGCAGTTTTGGCAATATTGCTCGTTTTTTTTTGTATTAGCGAATATGACAACGAGCAATTTTAGGCGATCAAAGTCAATTAATGAAAATTACTTACATTATAGATATTATTGTCCTCCTGTCAAGCAAAATTAACCAGTGTTGAATATCCGTCCGGGTTTTCCTATTTGTGTAACGTAAAACGTTCTAAGTATAGATGATGTCAATGTGATACATAAGTATTTTGTAGCAGTGTAGAAAAGTCCTTGCCCTACAGTTTCCGGCATACTTCAGAGTCATTTATACTGCACAACGTCCCTTATAAGGAAGGTGTGTATATATATTTACAGTCCCATTATGAATATTTCTGCTCTATACCAACTGCAAACAACAAAAACTAGATTATAAACTATAGTTTACATGATTTTATTTTTGGGGAAATGCACGTGTATGACATTTTTCAATCATTGTTGCTACATCGAGAAATGTTAGAATGCCAAAATCTTGATTCTCTGCCCCTCGCAGTTTCAATATTATTTCAATCTGTTTTTAATCAAGTATCTACAAGTCGTTAACAAAAATACTAGTTTCCGCAATATTTTCTCTTTGGTAGAGTACAAAATAGACTACAACTTGAAGCTGTATAGCATATTTATCAAAATTAGAGAACATTACAAAAAATAGTAAACTGTAAAGAAAATGGTGATATAATGTCATCTCATTAATAAGAAAAACAAACTTAAAGGAAAAATGTCTATGTACATGTCTTAGATACCTGTAAAAAAGAACCAAACATTTACTGGAAATAATTTAAACAATACGTTCCAAGTCAAGGTGAAACTAAGCCTGATCATATTATTCTTGGAGCATACTTTGTCAAAAACACGACAAAAGCTAAGAGGAAATATACTAAAGAAGATATTGTAAGGATGATTGAATTCCTGGTCGACAACATTTTTGTTGATTTCGGAGGAAAGATTTTCCAGCAGACTGTTGGCATTCCAACAAACCCAGCCTCGTATGATAACAAAAACAAGTCAACTAGAGGGGGACACAGCTTGTTCCCATGGGAATATACCAACAGTCTGCTGGCAATTCTTTCCTCCGAACACAACAAGAATATTGTCGACCAGGAATTCAATCATCCTTACTATATCTTCTTCTGAAGTCTTGGAAGACTACATATCTTTTATTGTCAATGAATAACATGTATTGATCAAGTTTAAACATTTTTAGTGAATGAAATTTGCTTAAAAAAAGCGTTGACTCCTGCAAAATAGACAAAGGTCGCCTGACATTTCATAAACAATATTGGCACCTCTGATAGCTGAATTACGCGGAATTTCTGGTCTCTGGTTACAAATGGGACAAAAATTAGCTCTTTAATTACCTTAGACGTTAAAAGAAGCAAGTATATTAAGTATTGCTAAATAAATGCATCTCCCTTACACGCCCCGGAACCAGTTAAGATACAATGTTTCATTCAAGGACTGAAACTCAATTTAGAAATTGAAATTTTCTGCATAACATCTGAGGCATCCATTGAAGAACTAAACAATCTTCTTTATGACATCTGAGACAAAACACAGTTTCGGTCTAACCTCCTGTTTATACATGAAATGTGTATGTGTTCCGAGGGACTAGCGACACTGTGAATAATTGGAGTCGTATCTTGTCAAAAAATATTCAACAATAAGCAAATCATTAAGTGACTTAGATATTCCCATGGTGTGAATTATAAGAATTGTTTAAGTGCAAGGGGCGTCACTCTGTATAAAATTGATTAACAGTAGCCAAACTAGAACTATTTTGATGATTTATCATAATACAATTGTACCAAATTTTAGTTCAATATGTGCATCTGTTGTATAGATAATTATTGAAAACCACATTTGTTGTTAAACTCCCAAACCCTGATGACCCAATGTAAGAATCATTAATTGTATTCTGAACGAATTTCTATCGAATTGTAAATCAGACAAAATAAAAAGGAAATTTGATAACTAAATGTTAAGAAGAAGGAGGTCTGAATATGACAAATTTAAAATTATTTATAACAGCACTTAAAGCGACATGCATAATAAGGCTATAAACAGAAGAGAAATGGGCATTAATTTTAGAAACTTTTTTTGATACATGTAAACAAATTTAAGCTTACTGTGGACTTGCAGAATTGAAATCATTTCAAAACATTGTAATAATCTCTTTAGGAAATATGTCACAGGAGCATGGTATAAAAATGTAAACTCTAGCAATATATACAATTCCAAAATCCGTGAAAATCTTTTATGGTTTAATAGTGAAATCAAAATTGAACAATATAGTTACTTTTACAAGTTCATGGTTCAAAAAGGGAGTGCAATTTGTTTACAACATTTTTAGAGAAGATGGATACTTTTACTGTTTAAACAATTTCAGGAAAAATTTAGTATTGAAACTATTCTTTTACTTATCAGGGCCAAAACAAATCTTTTACTTATCAGGGCCAAAACAAATCTGTTTATTTATTCGAAAAAACCAACAAGTGTTCAACTCAGAAAAAACTATTATTTTCCAAAATACACTTATCAATCTAAGGTTAATACTGTAAAATGAGAAAGGGACACATGGTATATCTCTGACATTAATTAAAATAGTGTAGAACATAAAGCCAAGAAAAAATGGAATTTAAACAATAGCATAGATGATAAAACATAGAATAAAATATACCATTGTCCTTTTAAGACCACAACTAACTCTAAACAACAGTGGCTACCATATAGCATTAACCACATAATCCTTACTACAAATACATTGTTATTCAAGTTTGGTAAATCACACAATAAATATTGCTCATTCTGTAAAATACACCCTAAAACAATAGAACATATACTGTGGGATTGTGGGAAAGTTGAAAGGTTAATTAATGAGCTTAAACTAATTATCATAGCTACAGTTATCGTAACGAACAACGCACCAAAAAGTGCGTGCGTGCATCGTGCATACATCGTGCACACATCGTTCGTCCATGGTGCGCACACACGCACGATTTGGTAAAATTGGTCGATAATATTACGCAATGAAATAAATATGGAACCCTCTTGTTGAAAAATTATGTGAACTCGTATCATATGTAATGGAATTATGTTAATTTTACAATATACATTAAACAGTATTACAGTGATTAGGTAACGCACAACGCACCAAAAAGTGCGTGCGTGCATCGTGCATACATCGTTCGTCCATGGTGCGCACAACTGGGCGATAAAAAGATCGTGCGTTTATGTGTGCGATTCTTATCGCACACAAGCACGATTTGGTACAATTGGTCGATAATATTACACAATGAAACAAATATGGAACTGGGCGATCTAAAGATCGTGCGTTTATGTGTCCGATTCTCATCGCACACACGCACAATTTGGTACAATTGGTCGATAATATTACACAATGAAACAAATATGAAACTGGGCGATCTAAAGATCGTGCGTTTATGTGTCCAATTCTCATCGCACACACGCACAATTTGGTACAATTGGTCGATAAAATTACGCAATAAAACAAATATAGAACCCTCTTGTTGAATTGGAATTATGTTAATTTTACAATATATATTAAACAGTATTACAGTGATTAGGAGACAGTTAAGTGGGTTAAGCTCCAAGGTAACAGAATAGGTAAATAACATGTGCTTCCTCTCCTGTGCCTCGCGATCCGCTACGATAGCCATTACCGAGCGACCGTTATGAAAAACAAACTGGACTCCTATAATTAGTTATTTGAACCCCACGTCCCGTCCCCTCTCCTCCACACCACATTACCTATGTTTTCACACCTAAGCAAGTGTTGTTAGTTAGTGCCCCGGGCTAGAGACATCTACATATATGGTCTATGTACAGGTATAACTTGGTAACATGAGGCCCAAATGCCATGTATCGCTCACCCGGATACATTGGTATCTCGGTAATCATGGTAAAATATTTTCCAAAAAGATCCAATGGACAGGGACAGACTTGAAGACAAATCCTTGAGGCATATCTGTATAAATTAAAATTTGGTTAATGGGTGAGTTTTTCAACTGTTTTCAAGTTCAATTGAGAAACTGGGTCCCTAAGGGCTATGACCAGACCCTGACATCAATGCTAATATCATGATAACATTTGTCTCTTTATGCCAAGCAATTGTACAGTATTTGGTTAGGAAGTCTACAAGGGCATGGTAGATCTTGTGATCAAATCTATATCAGGATTGTGAACGTCTTTTAATGCCCAGTTATTGCATATGTAGCTTTGGGGTGGGGATCTAAACCTTTTAAAAGTTATGATTCAGAAATTGATTCTGCAAAGGCGGGACTCACCCCAGGACCAATCATAATATCATGACTGTGTTAGTCTCTTTATGCCAAGCAATGGTACATGTATACATTGTTATAGGGTAGGGATCACAACCAAAACCAAGTTAAACAAGCAGCGATTTAAAAGACTTTTCCTGTATTTCCCCTATTGAGCCTCCCGCCCCAGGGGGATCAGAAGCACCATTTAAACAAAACCTGTGCCCCTCCTGTAAAGGATGTTTCTGACCGAATTTGGTTCAAATTCATTCAGTACTTTATGACTAGTAGGCATTTAAAATACTTTTCCTCTATTTCCTTATTTGGCCCCGTCCCTCCGGCCCCAGGGGGGTCAGAGTCGCCATTTATACAAACCAACCAATTATTCAAAATGGAATCCCCGTCACCCAAGGATGTTTCTGGCCAAATTTAGTCAAATTCTGTTGTGTGGTTCAGGACTAGTAGGGATGTATGGGCGCAGACGGACGACCGACAACAGACGACGGACGACGGACGCCGCACCATGTCATAAGCTCACCGGCCCTTCTGGCCAGGTGAGCTAAAAACTAGAAATAATTACCTGAATGATAACTTGTCAATATGTGTTGAAAGTTTACATGTGTCTATTTCGTTTGTTTCCAAAACTACAAAAAGACTATTCCTAATTGTAAGAAATATATACATTGTAGATAGAAATATCAGATAATGTATGTAGTTAAAATATAGAAATATGCTTAAAACAACTAGTGCGAAACCGTATATTAGTGTTAAGCCATTTCTCATTTTACATCAACCACAATTGTCATCGCACAATGCTAGTTTATCGTGCGCCCACATGTGCATTAGAAATATTCCCCCTCGATCGCATCGTCTTTTTTAAAATGTCATCAAATAGATACCTGTATACTTGGAAAAACTTACATGACAAAACAATGATATTAAAATGGTAAAAAAAGGGAAAAACATGTCTAAAGGCGTGAAAGATGATGATTAATTGGAACAATTAATGAATTGTTTGAAACAATTAAGCTTCAATGCGATACTGTCATTTCTATAAGATTGTTAAATATATCTCTTTCAAATCGCCAAAGTGTAGGTCTAATTCTACGACATTTAATAGGGATTTCATGTTAGAAACATCAAAGTATTTGTTACAAACATATTCAAAGGCTGCACACTCTATCTGAATTGCTCTACTGTAGTATGTAAAACGATAATATCGTGTCATATACTCTTGTAGCTAGGTGCTTATGAAAACCTCGTTCCCATCATCCCGAGTTCTGCATGACCTATATATATATCGATGGTTGTAAAGAGGTCCAGATTTCAAAATAAGTATACTTGTGTATAACTATTAATAATAAAGACATTATTCCCAAATATTTACAATACAAAAAAATCAGAGATAATATATATAGCAGATTTAAGGCCATCCTCGATATCCAGGGGTTACGATCACCTTAGTTGATTTAAGTTTAAGTTTAAGATTTAAATATATTATCCAAATACTGTTCCTTAACTATAAATATTTACAGTCTACACTGACATTCACTCGGTAACCATTGCTCAACAGACTATCATTATCACCGCATAACTGTAGTCAAACACGTGACAAATTTCTATGACGTCGACAACAATACATGCAATACATGTGGGCGGAGCTATGCAACAGTTTGAAACACAATTGTGTGACGTCACCAACAATATACGTGGGCGGAGCTTGTAAATTTCACATTAATTGAACCATTCCCACATTTATTAGTTTTTAAATGAAATCTGTGTACGAAGATTTGACTATAATGAACAAAATAGTTACGAACATTTCCCAGAAAGATACTGTAAATATAAGGATTAACTTTCTATTTTGTTTTGGTTATCGGGGGATAACTACAATGGAAAACGGGTAAATTATGTAGTTATCCCCCGATAACCTAAACGTTATAGAAAGTTAATCCTTAAATAAACTGCAAACGTACTTAATTTAGCGGTCATTTTAATTTAGCGAATTGAGCTCTGGAACCATTCCGCTAAAGAAGAATTGCACTAATTATAATTTGTTTGCATTACTTTCAAATATTGCGAGTGCGACAATTCATTATCTGCTTAAATTCGGTTATGCTCTAAAATATGAGTGCGCCAATATAAGGACGTTTACAGTATATAATAAACAACACATTAACACTTACTGAGTATACATATTATAAAACATACATAATTAGAAGACATCGTGATCAACTAACACTGTGTTTGTATATTTCCCCATTTTAGTTATAGTGCACAACATATCATTTGTTCTCGTTAAAATATTACTCCACAAATGACCAATATAACTTTCGAATATTCTTTGACGCTTAAGTGACGTCATGTACGTACATGTCGATCTGTAGTTTTATAAAAGCTTCTGAGTATGCGTTGCACTAGTTCCAATTGTATTTAAAGGTGCACTGTTAGTGATCGCTCCGCTCTGATATCCTCAAATCTTTATAACTCCTTTACTGACTCTCGTCCATTGGCTCGGTGAAGGACATTAGCTTGACACCGAGTGTTTTTAGTATGGGCTTAATTGGCGTTACAACGGCCGAACCATTTGACAAACAGCCGATACCAAGCCCCAAACAACGAAGGTCGTCACCCCTTTTGACAAACACACCGGAACCAGAGTCACCTAGATCAAAGAAACGCTGATTGGCCGTACAGCTACTGATCTCAAGTTGTCCTTTCATTTCAAAGCGTCTTTCTTTTAACCTAGTAGGTCCGGTTATTCCTAATGAAATCGGTTCTCTTACATGAACAAGTGATATATACACTCCTTTTGTTGCATGTGTTATGGCCCCAAATTTGACTATTTCTTCATTCATTATCGCTTTGGAATCTGCTTGTTCAGCAGAATCAAATACAGGATATGTATCGAAGCCTGCAACAAAGAAAGAAAAACAAAATATGATACAAATATGTAATATCACTGATACAACATACTCATATCTGACTAATACAGAATTCTGCATTATATGTACAGAATTGAAAATCCACCTTTTAATTTCATGACACGTTTTTTACTTTACCGACTAGTGTCACATTGAAATATTCTATTATTCAAGTTGGTTCATAATAACACTTCCGAAATACTTAACATTCTGTTTGCAAACCAGACTGCATTTAAATGTCTCTCTAACTAAATAGATACTTAGTTTCCGTATGACCTATATTCAAGTACATTAAGACAATGTGTAATTCATCATTCGGTTAAATTGTGTATCGCTTATGAATCATTGGACATACGTAATGTTAATGTTTATACGCAAACAATGTAAGTACAGTGAAACCTCTCTATAAAGACCACATTAGGGACCATACCAAAGTGATCTTAATAGTGGGGTGGTCTTAATACCGAGGGTGACCATGCAGACAGATTTCTCTAAAATTATTCACCTTTTGACATGCTTTCAATAACTAATACATAGGCTTTATAATGTTAAACACACGTTAATTGTAGCTGATTAGCCAATTTGATACCAAAATACAGTTTACTGATCTGACTCTTGGTAGGTGTACACAATAAAATACACACCAGGTGACTTTGTGTTTGGTCGGTGGTTGAATATTGCGGTGAATCTTAGTGTAAAAGTGGCATTTGGGACTTTTCAAAACTGGTCTTAATAGCGAGATTGTGTTAATACTGAGGTGGTCTTAATAATGAAGCTTAAAGTACAAAGGTATATAAAGATTTTTTCTGGACTGAAATAAAGTAGTCTTAATAGCGAGGTGGTCTTAATACTGAGGTGGTTTGAATAGTGAAGCTTAAAATACAAAGATACATAGAAGTCCTTTCGGGACTGAAATGAAGTGGTCTTAATAGCGAGGTGGTCTATAACTGTGTACTGAACGTGTCGCTGGGTTATAGGACCGACTGGTACTTTTGTGAAGCTATGACAGAAGTAGCAATTTCTATCAGAACCTGTACAACGATGTTACGAAACGATATTTTTGATATGTAATTCGACCTTGGCTTTTTGAAAATTTATCAAAATAAAATAACTAACTTTGGTATTAAGAAATCAATTAACTTTGATTTGTATGAAACATCAGCGTAAAAAAGGTTGTTTGTTGTGAAAAAAATATATACTCGAGAAATGAATACCTATTTCACTGAGCTGCTTTGGTCTGAGAATAGCGAACTCTCCCCCTGACGGCATTCTGTCCTTCTGGACGGCCACTACTGCGGCATCTACGGTCACTCCATCCGTTGTCTCACCAAATGTTCCGCGATAGGTTTTACCGCACTTTGGATCATACGTGATATTTGGTGGGGGATTGGAGAAGGTGTCCACTGGAGGTTGGTTGACTTGCAGTTGGTTTGGGGTATTGATTTCGTCATAGCTATAACTTTCTATTCCATCCTTGACTCCATAAGCAACATGAGCGCATGTCAGAAATCCGTCGAGATCACCATCCTTTTTGCTGTGTATTTTCACAAAAGGACCAACTGTACCACATCTACTTCCTCTATCATCTTCAACGTCACACTCGCAACCCATCTTCAGTTTTGGGTGGTAAAATGAGCTTGGAATAGCTGAGTACGTTCGTGGTGCAATTTCAAAGTATCCTTCACGCACATCTGTATGAACAGGCTTACCATCAACATCAAGTCTTTCAGGAAACATAGCTTCCTTTATAGGCCTAAATCCTTTTGAGCTACAGTATATAACTACCAGAGCATTACTTTCCCGCTTCAGGTATTTTCCTTTTTCCTTTGACCTTAACGGCGAGACCCCCAAGGCATTGATATTCGAATGCGAGTTCATGAGATACGTTCCAAAGATCTGAATTGCTTGCTCAGCATATGTCATTCCCGTGATGTTTGTGTCCAATGCTCTCATTTCCTCACTATTCGCTATTCGAATTGCCTCATCGTTGACCTGTTTAGGGTTTCTGAATAATACTTTCATCAGCGCAAACTGCTCCTCTCTCTCACGCACGACGTCTGATCCGTACGCCAAGAATACTAATTCCCCTGTGCCGTTGAATGTTGGCTCAATTCGATAGGAACCTCGTAATTTCTCTTTGCCTGCTAAACGTTGTGTTAGCTCTAAGGCAACAGCTTGTTTACAACGTTCGTTCATGAAATATCGTGTGAGGCACTTGCTGATCTCATTCTCATCTTTCAAGGATGGTAAAAGTAAACTCAATATGTCAGGCTTGTTTAATTCACATGCTATTTGCAACAAAGATGATTTGTCTGTGGAAGCATAAGTAGTTGGATATGTACTACACAGGTATGAATACATGTCTCTACTCCCAGAACGACAGGCCTTGTGAAACAGAGATTCCCCAACCACATCTACAATATTCGCTATGTACGCATTGCGATCTTCTTTTGCTTTTTCTGTAAGGACCAAAGATGCTACAGTGATATAGCAATCCTTATTTCCGGATTCAGCGATGCGAAGAAGGCACGGACCACTATTCTGTGTTAACAAAGATGGATATTTTTCATGGATCGTCAAACATTTTTCTTTGTCTCCCGATTCACAAGCGTCGTACATGTCTTTTAAATTCCAGGTTTTCGACGAAACTTGCTGATATTGTTCGACCCGTTCCTACTCAAATGAAATACCAAAGAATTTATGATTACACTGAACATGTTAAATCAAATTGTTAATTGAGATAAAAGGAGGGCTAATTGGAAATAATGTTTTAGTTTGTTAAAACATTGATTTATTGTAGACATCATCTTAAAAATTTTCAAATGCAAGTACATTATGTTTAATTGGAAATAACATAGTACAATGTAGATAATCATTTAGCTTTAAACATGTATTGGATATATGAAATTAAAATTACAATAGACAATTGAAATGTGTCTTACCTTTGGCGTTTTTGTTGTTTCTGGAAAAATAAAAAGCAAACAAGCTATCGACGTTTCATTCGATAGTCCCAAGTTTTATCTCGATACTGTTAAAATAAAGGAACTTCAAAAGCAGAGACTGTTAAACTAGTTTTCTGCAAATGTCTTATCAAAAGATATCCAGGTGCGTGATACATAGAATGCACCTTTTATTTAATTACAATCTTTTTAATTTAACGGCAGATTGGAAGACACCAATTAATGGTAACTAAATAGTCATTGTCATTGATAGAATGTAAGACCTTTACAAATAAAAAAAATATAATGTTTATAAATACGCTTGTTAATCACAATTAGTATGATATAAAAAATGTTGACATACCAGTGTTGTCGCTAGAAATGGCCGGTTTATATAAGACTGAAAAAGAAATTGGATCAGCTTGATATACGTAAGCTATAATATATAATATGTACTAATATTATTCGAGGTTCTTATATACCGCTTTATGACGACCTTATAGCTGACAATGCAAGTTAAAAAGCTTTCTTCTTGAGATTAAAAAAAAAATAAATACGGCAAAGTAATATTTTCGAAAAGCTTCTGAGATGCCCCCTTACATGTTACTAAGGAATGGCAGACATTTCAACTTTTGCCTTGCTTGGAAACGAAAGTCGGCCTTCCTTGGTATAAAAGGCAACCAGCCTGTCAAATCGGTTTTTATACTAACACTGGCTGTGCAAAGTGCAACACACCTGCGGAAACAATAGGTGACACGTGGGTTACGAAACTGGAATGACCAACACACCCCTACCTTGAAGTTGAAGTTAAGTGAAGACCGTCACTCTCTTAGACACCATCAAAAATCGTGTGCAAAAGCAAAATAAAAGAAATAAAACCAAAATACCCTAACTGTTCCTTCACCTATGTAATGGGCATCGACATGTTGATTGAGGAGAACATATTTGGACGGAAATAAATGGATATTATACGTGTAGCAATGTTTATCACACAGGAATTGATTACTGTTAGCGACACAATGTTCCAATTCCCCATACTAAGGTAGGTTTATCAGTTATCATTCATGCACTTGTTTTTTTCATACGATCTAAATTGCAATAATATGTATATATTTAATAATGTTCATATTGTATAATTTCGTTATAACAACACCTTCAATATCCGTGTCAATGTTCTTCAGATACTGATCGAAAATATCGTGAAAAAATATTCAGAAAGTATGTGATGGCTAGGTCTATAGAAGTGTCGCCGTGCGGTTTCATCACAACAATGGAAACCGGTTTGACGGCATGGGTGCCTTTTATACCCAAGGTACCGACTATCGTTTCCAAGCAAGGCAAAATTTAAAATGTCTGCCGTTCCTTAGTTACCTGTAATGGGGCATCTAGGAAGATTTCTGATTTTTTTCTTTGCCGTTTCTATTTTAAAAATCTCAACAAGAAAGCTTTTTAACTTGCATTGTCAGCTTTAAAGGCAGTCTCAAAGAGGTTCACACATTATTATCCGTGGTTATAGGGCCTTAGCAACTATCCATTATCGTTCTCAACTCCCTGGGGAGCATACAACCGGTGCTGCCATTTCGGCGCTCACAGCTATCATTCTGCAGTTTCTAGCACCACCAACCCAGGTATTCATTCACAGCTGAGTAGACTGGAACAAGTAGAATAAGTATCTTGCTCAAGGATACAACACAAGTGCCTTGAACGAGACTCGAACTTGCAACCCTTCGATGACGAGCCCGGCGTCCTACCACTGGGCCACCGTGCCTCACAATATATAGAGTAACACCGATAAGGTACTTATTCGAAATTACCTAATAACACGCAACCCAATGTTATTTATTTTATGTTTTCAGTTTACTTATAAATGGTCCCCTCGATAGTAAACGATTAGGTTAAAACATTGTTTCAATAGTGACAGTAAATACATGAGCATTTGCTGGTTGCTTAGACCCCATAACACGGATAAAAATGTGTGAACCGCTTTGAGACGACCTATAGGTTGTGGTAAGGCGGTTTATGAAAACCTCGAATCACAATTAGTATTAATAACCGAATTGATAAAATAATATTTTCTATTTGAGTACAAGATTTTGTTTAACGAAGGTAACTTCCGTATTAACCTCTTGTTTGCAAAGGGGTTAGTAAACACACTTATTTTACAGTGACAGTTAGCATACGAATGTATCAATTACATCACATTTAGCATTGCCTTATCAAATAACCATACTGCAACGATATGACTATGGAATATTTTTTTATTAATTTTCGATAATTTTCCCCGCCCTGGCCCCTGTTGTTTGGGCCTGAATCGAAATTTTACAGCTTTATACCAGCTTTCACATGGATGTATAACACTCAGATATATTAACAAGTTTCTGAGTATATATATTTTTTTAATTTGCTTGCTACATTCATGAAATATATAATTTAGGCAAGCGGGGGTAGTGTTGGCCTATATAAAGGTAAAGTTCAAAACGTTTAACAGATTTTATTTGGATTTCAAATTAACAAAAATAATATGGCTCACGATTTGTTGGAGTAAACGGATCAAAAATGCAGATTTTAATCATTGCATCATGTATATGATCGGTTGATAAGATATATCAACTACGTTTTGAAAAATTATTCATTTATTCTTTTTTTCATACAACTCATTCTATTGTCAATTTAAAACAGAGAATCATGTATGTTCAGTGTAGCAGTCAAAGTGAATACATAACGGGTAACTCGAGATCGAGATCATTGCTCAGAAGTGATAGAAGACGCCGAATAGGAACTGAAATTGATTTATATTTTATTAAGATAAGGTAAGTATAAGACAGAACGTTATTACATGTAACCGAATATGAAATTGCAAATTATTGAATGCAGTAGTTAAATTAAATATCGCATCTTCAAAGAATTTACTGCTAAGATCAAGAGCTTGGAATCTCACATCAGTTATAATGGCCGTTTTCGCTCTACGCCATGTTTGGTCGAATTACTGCAATAAACCGTATTCAGAAATCTCCCATTGGTAGTAATGTGTTACTGATGCTAATGTTAGAATTTGGCAGTATGGTGGCAGTACCAGTTCATTGCAATATGTTCACAATACAATCTGATTAAAATGCTGATCCTTGTTCTCACTCCGAAAAAAAGAGATGCTGACAGAACGGCGCGGGAACAAAGATCTGATTTTAATAAAGAAATAATGATTAATTATCCTTCAATGAAGACTTTCACTTGGACAAAGGTTGTGACAACATAATGTACACGAAATGTTCATCTGTTTCCTGTGTTTTCTTACCAAAAAGGTTTAACGGATCCACTTATTATCGAAAAAATGATAGGTAAAGTTGGGGAAATTGAATTTTTTAATTTGTTTCGTTAAAAAACTATGGTCATTAAAGAGGTGCATTACAGAGGCTGTGGTTTATTAGTGTAAGCCGTTTTCGAATATGTTGCCGATTTAAAGTACTACCAAACTGAAATATACAGCCGATGGCCCAAAGCAGAACACACACCCGGTGACATTAAACTGATAGTAATGTAAACTTTAAGCCCATAGCCTTCCCCACATGTGCGAATGTCAACTTAAGGCGAAAGTGAGGTAGTTATGAGATACAAGATGTAATATGATTTCCTAAGAGTCGCATATGTGAAAATAAAGAACATTAGCTCTGTAGAGCTATTTGTACTAAACAAGATAAAAAAACAGAGAGATATCACAGTATGCTAAACTTAAACGACTAAACGAAAGAAACTGCATTAGAAAAAAAAATTACAAACACAAATTTATACATTACATTTAATCAAACTTATCGACTTTGCGATTTCTAGCTTGATCAATTATCCCGTTAGCCAAGTCTGAGTGTTGGTCATATCAACTCTTTCTACGTCAACCATATATACAATCGATATTATTAGCTCCTCGCCAGGCCCTGAATTCATTTTTACAGAGATATAATGTTTACACTTAAGATAATTTTTTGTTTTTTGCCTGTTTAACTTTTAAAGGTAAAAATAATGCAAGAGACCAAAAGCGAAAATTTATCTTTAACAAGAATCATGATACAAACAATCGTTTATATGTGATCACTTACCCGTATCATGAAATTCTGGTTCAGATAAATCTGGAGAAAGAGGTAAAATTAAAACCACATCAAATTATTTAATTTTGTAAAACGTACCAAAAATATCAGAGAAAGTATTTCAAAACACAAACATCTTAAAAAGTTCCTTTTTCGAGTGTGTATAGATAAAACCAGTTCATTGTAGCATAGAACACTGGAAATATTCGCCCGAAAATAACTTTTGGTAAGAGAAGACTAAAGGAGACTAAAGAAAACGTCAGGTATATTTCCAAATAGATTTAAACCTTAAAAGACATGTTTATGTATTAAAGGTAAAAATAATACAACAGATGCAAAACGAAAATTTATTTGAGCAAGAATCATGATATAAAAAATCGTTTATGTGTGTTCACTTACCCGTAACAGAACTCTCTGATCCAATTAAGCCTGGAAAAAGAGGTAAAATTAAAATAGCTTCATATTATTTAATTTCGTAAAACGTACCAAGAATATCGGAGAAAGTATTTCAAAACACAAACATCTTAAAAAGTTCCTTTTTCGCGTGTATATAGATAAAACCATTCATTTAAGCATAGAACACTGGAAATATTCGCCCGAAAATATTTTTTGGTAAGAGAAGACTAAAGGAGACTAAAGAAAACATCAGATATATTTCCAAATAGATTTAAACCTTCAAACACCGGGTAACTACGAAAAAAAATCTGTCATGAGATAGTCCATCATTGCATTCCATCGAACGAAAAATATGTTCACTTCTAAAAACGTTAAAAGACACCAGTTTAATGACAAACAGATTCAAAAAGAAGAAGAAAAAACCTCAGGACAGATAATGTTCTTTTGAAGGAGTACAGATAATGCTCTTTTGTAGAATCGATATATATGACTCGTACATATTGCACAATAATAATAATACAGAACCAAAGAATATCGAAAGGAAATATTTAATGCAAGTGTTTCAATAAACATATGTGTTTAGAAGTTCTTTTTGCTAAAATAAATCATTTATTTTGCAGACGAATTGAACTGTTTGACGTTATAAGATGTTATTAGAACTGTTAATATTTATTGCTTTTCTATATACAAATGTTTTATAGCAAATACTTTTTGAAAAACAAAGCTGTCTTATACGTAAATATCACCATTGTATTGATATTATAAGCACAAACGCAAACGGCTGCAGCTAACTTTAATACGTAAAATGTATTATTTCGAAAGCACATGTCAATCCTATTTAATTGCAGTTTGTTTGAAGTAATTAAATGGACGTTTTTGAGTTTGCTTATTAGTGTGTTTAATTGTTGTGATTGACAATAAAGACTTGGTTCTCATATTGAGGATTGATGCTTACTTAGATGTGATTCAGATTTACTTGGTATGTGTCGTCGATGAAGCAGAGACGCTTACTCTTCCGTAACACCAGGTCTTATTCTCGTGCACTTTTACGAGGGTCTCCATGTAAATCTTTCCTTTGTTCGTATTTTGCCTCTAGTTTGGTTTCTTTTTCGTTCGAATTATGGTTTTGTTTTCATTTATTATCGATTTTATTTGGGGTAAACTTTACAAAAATAATACGCCTCACGATGTGTTGGAGTAAACGGATCAAAAATGCAGATTTTAAGAAAATCATTGCATCATGTATGAGATCGGTTGAGCTAAATCTACGTGTTTGAATAATTAATTTCTATTTTCATTCTACGAATTATCTCTCTCTCTGTCTCTCGCTCTCCCTCCCCCCTTTCCCCCCTCTCTCTTAACATTAGCATTCCTTAAAAATGGAAACACTCGGTTGTCAAATGAAAATAATTGTTATATAAAGAATCATGCATGTTCAGTGTAGCAGTCGAAGTGATTACTTGCCAAGTAACTCT
The DNA here is from genome assembly GCA_947623455.1 of Mimachlamys varia. NCBI lineage: Eukaryota > Metazoa > Mollusca > Bivalvia > Pectinida > Pectinidae > Mimachlamys > Mimachlamys varia. The sequence continues at coordinate 28,221,520 of OX392544.1, forward strand.
AATCTGCTATCGGCACTTTTAGGTATAGACGTCTTGGACTAGGAACTGAAACTGATTTATTTGCTATTGATGATTTTAAATAGAAAAATACAGATAAGGTAATTATTAGGCCGAATGTATTTAAATGCAACCGAATATGAAATTGTAAATTATATAATGCAATAGTTAAATTAAATATCGCATCTTCAAGGAATTTACTGCTTAGATCAAGAGCTTGGAATCTCACATCAGTTGTACTCGCTGTTTTCACTCTACGCCATGTTTGGTCGAATTAATGCAGTAAACCGTATTCGGTTATCCCCATTGGCAGTAATGTGTTACTGATGCTAATGTTAGAATTTGGCAGTATGGTGGCAGTACCATTTCAGTGAAATATGTTCACAATACAATCTGATTAAAATGCTGATCCTTGTTCTCACTCCGAAGAAAAGAGAAGCTGACGGAACGGCGAGGGGACAAAGATTTTTATTTTAATCAGACAATAATAATTGATCATCATTCAATGAAAAGTTTCATTTGAACAAAGGTTGTGACAACATAATTGACACGAAATGTTCATCTGTTTCTTGTGTTTACTTACCACAATGTTTTAACGGAGCCACTTATTATCGAGAAAATGATAGGTAAAGTTGGGGAAATTGAATTGTTTAATTTGTTTCGTTATTGTCATTTTAAAAAGCTATGGTCATTAAAGAGGTGCATTACAGAGGCTGTGGTATATTAGTGTAAGACGTTTCCGAATATTTTGCCCATTTAAAGTACTACCAAACTGAAATATACAGCCGACGGCCCCAAGTAGAACACACACCCGGTGACATTAAACTGATAGTAATGTAAACTTTAAACCCGTAGCCTTCCCCACAGGTGCGAATGTCAACTTAAGGCGGAAGTGAGGTAGTTATGAGATAAAAGATGCAATATGATTTCCTAAGAGTCGCATATGTAAAAATAATGAACTTTAGCTCTGTAGAGCTATTTGTACTGAACAGGATTAAATAACCATAGAATTTTTTTTTATAAAAATCAGAGAGATATCACAGTATGCATGCTAAACTTAAACGACTAAACAAAAGAGACTGCATTCGAAAAAAAATACATACACAAATTTATACATTACATTTAATCAAACGTATGGAGTTTGCGGGTTCTAGCTTGATCAATTATCCCAATAGCCAAGTCTGAATGTTGGTCATATCAACTCTTTCTACGTCAACCATGCAATCGATATAATTAGGTCTTCGCCAGGTCCTGAATTCACTTTTACAGATATATTATGTTTACACTTTTGACAACTTTCGAGATTAGCATGTTTATGTATTAAAGGTAAAATAATGCAAAACATGCAAAACGAAAATTTATTTTTAACAAGAATCATGATATAAAAAATCGTTTATGTGTGTTCACTTACCCGTACCAGAACTCTCTGATCCAAATAAGCCTGGAAAAAGAGGTAAAATTAAAATCGCTTCATATTATTCAATTTTGTAAAACGTACCAAGACTATCGGAGAAAGTATTTCAAAGCACAAAAATCTTAAAAAGTTCCTTTATCGAGTGAATATAGATAAAACCATTTCATTGTAGCATTTCAGTCCATTATTGCATTCCATCGAACGAAAAATAAGTTCACTTCAAAAAGCGAAAAAAAGACACCAGTTTAATGACAAACAGATTCAAAAAGAAGAAAAAATAACATGAGTACAAAAAATGTTCTTTTGAAGAAAAGATATATATGACTCGTACATATTGCACAATAATAATAATACAGAACCAAAGATTATCGAAGGGAAATATTTAATGCAAGTGTTTCAATAAACATATGTGTTTAAAAGTTCTTTTTGCTAAAAGAAATCATTCATTTTGCAGATGAATCGAACTGTTTGACTTCATAAGATGTTATTAGAACTGTTAATATTTATTGTTTTTCTATATACAAAAGTTTTATAGCAAGTACTTTTTGAATAACAAAGTTGTCTTATACGTAAATATCATCCTTGTATTGATATTATTAGCACCAACGCAAACGGCTGCAACTAACTTTAATACGTAAAATGTATTATTTCGAAAGCACATGTCAATCCTATTTAATTGCACTTTGTTTGAAGTAGTTATGAGTTTGCTTATTAGTGTGTTTAGTTGTTGTGATTGACAATAAAGACTTGGTTCTCATATTGAGGATCGATGCTTACTTGGATGTGACTCAGATTTACATGGTATGTGTCGTCGATGAAGCAGATACGCTTACTCTTCCGTAACACCAGGTCTTATTCTCGTGCACTTTTACGAGGGTCTCCATGTAAATCTTTCCATTGTTCGTATTTTGCTCCTAGTTTAATTTCTTTTGCGTTCGAATTATGGTTTTGTTTTTATTTATTATCGATTTTATTTGGGATAAACTTTACAAAAACAATACGCCTCACGATGTGTTGGAGTAAACGGATCAAAAATGCAGATTTTAAGAAAATCATTGCATCATGTATGAGATCGGTTTAGATAAATCTACGTGTTTGAACAATTAATTTCAATTTTCATTCTACGAATTATCTCTGTCTCCCTCCCCCTCTCCCCCTCTCCCCCTCTCTCTCTCTCTCTCTCTTAACATTAGCATTCCTTAAAAATGGAAACACTCGGTTGTCAAATGAAAATAATTGTTATATAAAGAATCATGCATGTTCAGTGTAGCAGTCGAAGTGATTACTTGCCAAGTAACTCTAATCTGCTATCGGCACTTTTAGGTATAGACGTCTTGGACTAGGAACTGAAACTGATGTATATACTATTTATGATTTTAAATATGAAAATGCAGATAAGGTAATTATTAGGCCGAATGTATTTACATGCAACCGAATATGAAATTGTAAATTATTTAATGCAATAGTTAGATTAATTATCCTATCTTCAAGGAATTTACTGCTGAGATCAAGAGCTTGGAATCTCACATCAGTTATACTCGCAGTTTTAGCTCTACGCCATGTTTGGTGCAAATTACTGCAATAAACCGTATTCGGTTATCCCCATTGGTAGTAATGTGTTACTGATGCTAATGTTTGAATTTGGTAGTATGGTGGCAGTACCATTTCAGTGAAATATGTTCACAATACAATCTGATTAAAATGCTGATCCTTGTTCTCACTCCGAAGAAAAGAGAAGCTGACGGAACGGCAAGGGGACAAAGATCTCATTTTAATCAGACAATAATAATTAATTACCATTCAATGAAAAGTTTCATTTGGACAAAGGTTGTGACAGCATAATTTACACGAAATGTTCATCTGTTTCCTGTGTTTGCTCACCAAAAAGTTTTAACGGAGCCACTTATTATCGAGAAAATGATAGGTAAAGTTGGGGAAATTGAATTTTTTAATTTGTTTCGTTATTGTCATTTAAAAACACCTATGGTCATTTAAGAGGTGCATTACAGAGGCTAGGGTATATTAGTGTAAGCCGTCTCCGAATATTTTGCCGATTTAAAGTACTACCAAACTGAAATATACAGCCGACGGCCCCAAGCAGAACACACACCCGGTGAAATTAAACTGATAATAATGTAAACTTTAAGCCCATAGTCTTCCCCACAGGTGCGAAAGTCAACTTAAGGCGGAAATGAGGTAGTTATGAGATACAAGATGCAATATGATTTCCTAAGAGTCGCATATGTAAAAATAATGAACTTTAGCTCTGTAGAGCTATTTGTACTGAACAGGATTAAAAAAACATAGAATTTTTTTATAAAAATCATAGAGATATCACAGTATGCATGCTAAACTTAAACGACTAAACAAAGGAAACTGCATTCGAAAAAAAATACATACACAAATTTATACATTACATTTAATCAAACTATGGAGTTTGCGGGTTTTAGCTTGATCAATTATCCCAATAGCCAAGTCTGAATGTTGGTCATATCAACTCTTTCTACGTCAACCATGCAATCGATATAATTAGGTCTTCGCCAGGTCCTGAATTCACTTTTACAGATATGTTATGTTTACACTTTTGCCAACTTTCGAGATTAGCATGTTTATGTATTAAAGGTAAAATAATGCAAAACATGCAAAACGAAAATTTATTTTTAACAAGAATCATGATATAAAAAATCGTTTATGTGTGTTCACTTACCCGTACCAGAACTCTCTGATCCAAATAAGCCTGGAAAAAGAGGTAAAATTAAAATCGCTTCATATTATTCAATTTTGTAAAACGTACCAAGACTATCGGAGAAAGTATTTCAAAGCACAAAAATCTTAAAAAGTTCCTTTATCGAGTGTATATAGATAAAACCATTTCATTGTAGCATTTCAGTCCATCATTGCATTCCATCGAACGAAAAATAAGTTCACTTCAAAAAACGAAAAAAAGACACCAGTTTAATGACAAACAGATTCAAAAAGAAGAAAAAATAACATGAGTACAGATAATGTTCTTTTGAAGAAAAGATATATATGACTCGTACATATTACACAATAATAATAATACAGAACCAAAGAATATCGAAGGGAAATATTTAATGCAAGTGTTTCAATAAACATATGTGTTTAAAAGTTCTTTTTGCTAAAAGAAATCATTCATTTTGCAGATGAATCGAACTGTTTGACTTCATAAGATGTTATTAGAACTGTTAATATTTATTGTTTTTCTATATACAAAAGTTTTATAGCAAGTACTTTTTGAATAACAAAGTTGTCTTATACGTAAATATCATCCTTGTATTGATATTATTAGCACCAACGCAAACGGCTGCAACTAACTTTAATACGTAAAATGTATTATTTCGAAAGCACATGTCAATCCTATTTAATTGCACTCTGTTTGAAGTAGTTATGAGTTTGCTTATTAGTGTGTTTAGTTGTTGTGATTGACAATAAAGACTTGGTTCTCATATTGAGGATCGATGCTTACTTGGATGTGACTCAGATTTACATGGTATGTGTCGTCGATGAAGCAGATACGCTTACTCTTCCGTAACACCAGGTCTTATTCTCGTGCACTTTTACGAGGGTCTCCATGTAAATCTTTCCTTTGTTTGTATTTTGCTCCTAGTTTAATTTCTTTTGCGTTCGAATTATGGTTTTGTTTTTATTTATTATCGATTTTATTTGGGATAAACTTTACAAAAACAATACGCCTCACGATGTGTTGGAGTAAACGGATCAAAAATGCAGATTTTAAGAAAATCATTGCATCATGTATGAGATCGGTTTAGATAAATCTACGTGTTTGAACAATTAATTTCAATTTTCATTCTACGAATTATCTCTGTCTCCCTCCCCCCTCTCCTCCTCTCCCCCTCTCTTCTCTCTCTCTTAACATTAGCATTCCTTAAAAATGGAAACACTCGGTTGTCAAATGAAAATAATTGTTATATAAAGAATCATGCATGTTCAGTGTAGCAGTCGAAGTGATTACTTGCCAAGTAACTCTAATCTGCTATCGGCACTTTTAGGTATAGACGTCTTGGACTAGGAACTGAAACTGATGTATATACTATTTATGATTTTAAATATGAAAATGCAGATAAGGTAATTATTAGGCCGAATGTATTTACATGCAACCGAATATGAAATTGTAAATTATTTAATGCAATAGTTAGATTAATTATCCTATCTTCAAGGAATTTACTGCTGAGATCAAGAGCTTGGAATCTCACATCAGTTATACTCGCAGTTTTAGCTCTACGCCATGTTTGGTGCAAATTACTGCAATAAACCGTATTCGGTTATCCCCATTGGCAGTAATGTGTTACTGATGCTAATGTTTGAATTTGGTAGTATGGTGGCAGTACCATTTCAGTGAAATATGTTCACAATACAATCTGATTAAAATGCTGATCCTTGTTCTCACTCCGAAGAAAAGAGAAGCTGACGGAACGGCGAGGGGACAAAGATCTCATTTTAATCAGACAATAATAATTAATTACCATTCAATGAAAAGTTTCATTTGGACAAAGGTTGTGACAGCATAATTTACACGAAATGTTCATCTGTTTCCTGTGTTTGCTCACCAAAAAGTTTTAACGGAGCCACTTATTATCGAGAAAATGATAGGTAAAGTTGGGGAAATTGAATTTTTTAATTTGTTTCGTTATTGTCATTTAAAAACACCTATGGTCATTTAAGAGGTGCATTACAGAGGCTGGGGTATATTAGTGTAAGCCGTCTCCGAATATTTTGCCGATTTAAAGTACTACCAAACTGAAATATACAGCCGACGGCCCCAAGCAGAACACACACCCGGTGAAATTAAACTGATAATAATGTAAACTTTAAGCCCATAGCCTTCCCCACAGGTGCGAAAGTCAACTTAAGGCGGAAATGAGGTAGTTATGAGATACAAGATGCAATATGATTTCCTAAGAGTCGCATATGTAAAAATAATGAACTTTAGCTCTGTAGAGCTATTTGTACTGAACAGGATTAAAAAAACATAGAATTTTTTTATAAAAATCATAGAGATATCACAGTATGCATGCTAAACTTAAACGACTAAACAAAGGAAACTGCATTCGAAAAAAAATACATACACAAATTTATACATTACATTTAATCAAACTATGGAGTTTGCGGGTTTTAGCTTGATCAATTATCCCAATAGCCAAGTCTGAATGTTGGTCATATCAACTCTTTCTACGTCAACCATGCAATCGATATAATTAGGTCTTCGCCAGGTCCTGAATTCACTTTTACAGATATGTTATGTTTACACTTTTGCCAACTTTCGAGATTAGCATGTTTATGTATTAAAGGTAAAATAATGCAAAACATGCAAAACGAAAATTTATTTTTAACAAGAATCATGATATAAAAAATCGTTTATGTGTGTTCACTTACCCGTACCAGAACTCTCTGATCCAAATAAGCCTGGAAAAAGAGTTAAAATTAAAATCGCTTCATATTATTCAATTTTGTAAAACGTACCAAGACTATCGGAGAAAGTATTTCAAAGCACAAAAATCTTTAAAAGTTCCTTTATCGAGTGTATATAGATAAAACCATTTCATTGTAGCATTTCAGTCCATCATTGCATTCCATCGAACGAAAAATAAGTTCACTTCAAAAAACGAAAAAAAGACACCAGTTTAATGACAAACAGATTCAAAAAGAAGAAAAAATAACATGAGTACAGATAATGTTCTTTTGAAGAAAAGATATATATGACTCGTACATATTACACAATAATAATAATACAGAACCAAAGAATATCGAAGGGAAATATTTAATGCAAGTGTTTCAATAAACATATGTGTTTAAAAGTTCTTTTTGCTAAAAGAAATCATTCATTTTGCAGATGAATCGAACTGTTTGACTTCATAAGATGTTATTAGAACTGTTAATATTTATTGTTTTTCTATATACAAAAGTTTTATAGCAAGTACTTTTTGAATAACAAAGTTGTCTTATACGTAAATATCATCCTTGTATTGATATTATTAGCACCAACGCAAACGGCTGCAACTAACTTTAATACGTAAAATGTATTATTTCGAAAGCACATGTCAATCCTATTTAATTGCACTTTGTTTGAAGTAGTTATGAGTTTGCTTATTAGTGTGTTTAGTTGTTGTGATTGACAATAAAGACTTGGTTCTCATATTGAGGATCGATGCTTACTTGGATGTGACTCAGATTTACATGGTATGTGTCGTCGATGAAGCAGATACGCTTACTCTTCCGTAACACCAGGTCTTATTCTCGTGCACTTTTACGAGGGTCTCCATGTAAATCTTTCCTTTGTTCGTATTTTGCTCCTAGTTTAATTTCTTTTGCGTTCGAATTATGGTTTTGTTTTTATTTATTATCGATTTTATTTGGGATAAACTTTACAAAAACAATACGCCTCACGATGTGTTGGAGTAAACGGATCAAAAATGCAGATTTTAAGAAAATCATTGCATCATGTATGAGATCGGTTTAGATAAATCTACGTGTTTGAACAATTAATTTCAATTTTCATTCTACGAATTATCTCTGTCTCTCTCCCCCCTCTCCCCCTCTCTCCCTCTCTCTCTCTTAACATTAGCATTCCTTAAAAATGGAAACACTCGGTTGTCAAATGAAAATAATTGTTATATAAAGAATCATGCATGTTCAGTGTAGCAGTCGAAGTGATTACTTGCCAAGTAACTCTAATCTGCTATCGGCACTTTTAGGTATAGACGTCTTGGACTAGGAACTGAAACTGATGTATATACTTTTTATGATTTTAAATATGAAAATGCAGATAAGGTAATTATTAGGCCGAATGTATTTACATGCAACCGAATATGAAATTGTAAATTATTTAATGCAATAGTTAGATTAATTATCCTATCTTCAAGGAATTTACTGCTAAGATCAAGAGCTTGGAATCTCACATCAGTTATACTCGCCGTTTTCACTCTACGCCATGTTTGCTCGAATTACTGCAATAAACCGTATTCAGAAATCCCCCATTGGTAGTAGCGTGTTACTGATGCTAATGTTTGAATTTGGCAGTATGGTAGCAGTACCAGTTCATTGCAATATGTTCACAATACAATCTGATTAAAATGCTGATCCTTGTTCTTACTCCGAAGAAGAGAGAAGCTGACGGAACGGCGCGGGGGCAAAGATATGAATTTAATAAAAAAAATAATAATTAAGTATCATTCAATGAAGAGTTGCACTTGGACAAAGGTTGTGACAACATAATTGACACGAACTATTCATCTGTTTCCTGTGTTTTCTTACCAAATAGTTTTAACGGATCTACTTATTATCGAGAAAATGATAGTTAAGTTGGGGAAATTGAATTTTTTAATTTGGTTCGTTAAAAAAACTATGGTCATTAAAGAGGTGCATTACAGAGGCTGGGGTATATGAGTGTAAGCCGTTTCGAATATTTTGCCGATTTAAAGTACTACCAAACTGAAATATACAGCCGACGGCCCAAAGCAGAACACACACCCGGTGACATTAAACTTATAGTAATGTAAACTTTAAGCCCATAGCCTTCCCCACAGGTGCGAATGTCAACTTAAGGCGAAAGTGAGGTAGTTATGAGATACAAGATGCAATATGATTTCCTTAGAGTCGCTTATGTGAAAAAGAGAGAGTTATTTGTACTAAACAAGATTAAAAAAAACAGAGAGATATCACAGCATGCTAAACTTAAACGATTAAACGAAAGAAACTGCATTCGAAAAAAAGATTACATACACAAGTTCATACATTACATTTAATCAAACGTGTCGATTTTGCGAGTTCTAGCTTGATCAAATATCCCGTTAACCAAGACCGAGTGTTGGCCATATCAACTCTTTCTACGTCAACCATGCAATCGATATAATTAGCTCCTCGCCAGGCCCTAAATTCACTTTTACAGATATATAATGTTTACACTTAAGACAACTTTCGATTTTTGCATGTTTATCTATTAAAGGTAAAAATAAAGCAAGAGACGCAAAGGAAAATTTATCTTTAACACGAATCATGATATAAAAAATCGTTTATATGTGATCACTTACCCGTATCATGAATCTCTGGTTCAGATGAGCCTGGAAAAAGAGGTAAAATTAAAATCACTTCATATTATTTAATGTTGTAAAACTTACCAAAAATATCGGAGAAAGTATTTCAAAAGACAAACGTCTTAAAAAGTTCCTTTATCGGGTGTATATAGATAAAACCAGTTCATAGAACACTGGAAATATTCGCCCGAAAATAACTTTTGGTAAGAGAAGAGAAAAGGAGAATAAAGAAAACGTCAGATTTATTTCCAAATAGATTTAAACCTTAAAACACCGGGTAACTCAGAAAAAAAATTATCATGATATATTCCATCATTGCATTCCATCGAACGAAAAATAAGTTCACTTTAAAAAACCAAAAAAAGAACCAGTTTAATGACAAACAGATTCAAAAAGAATGAAAATAATTGTCATATAAAGAATCCTGAATGTTCAGTATAGCAGTCGAAGTGATTACTTGCCAATTAACTCTAATTTGCTATCGGCACTTTTAGGTATAGACGTCTTGGACTAGGAACTGATGCTATATATATGCTATTATAAACTATTTATGTTTTTAAATAGGAAAATACAGATAAGGTAATTATTAGGCCGAATGTATTTACATGTAACCGAATATGAAATTGTAAATTATTTAATGTAATAGTTAAATTAAATATCCTATCTTCAAGGTATTTACTGCTGAGATCAAGAGCTTGGAATCTCACATCAGTAAAACTCGCCGTCTTCACTCTACGCCATGTTTGGTGCGAATTACTGCAATAAACCGTATTCGGTTATCCCCATTGGTAGTAGTGTGATACTTATGCTAATGTTTGAATTTGGTAGTATGGTGGCAGTACCATTTCAGTGCAATATTTTCACAATACAATCTGATTAAAATGCTAATCCTTGTTCTCACTCCGAAGAAGAGAGAAGCTGACGGAACGGCGAGGGGACAAAGATCTAATTTTGATAAGACAATAATAATTAATTATCATTCAATGAAAAGTTTCATTTGGACAAAGGTTGTGACAACATAATTAACACGAAGTGTTCATCTGTTACCTGTGTTTACTCACCAAAAAGTTTTAACGGAGCCACTAATTATCGAGAAAATGATAGGTAAAGTTGGGGAAATTGAATTTTTTTATTTGTTTCGTTATTGTCGTTTACACAAATTATGGTCATTAAAGAGGTGCATTTCAGAGGCTGTGGTATATTAGTGTAAGCCGTTTCCAAACTGAAATATACAGCCGACGGCCCAAAGCAGAACACACACCCGGTGACATTAAACTGATAGTAATGTAAACTTTAAGCCCATAGCCTTCCCCACAGGTGCGAATGTCAACTTCAGGCGAAAGTAAGGTAGTTATGAGATACAGGATGTAGTATGATTTCCTAAGAGTCACATATGTTAAAATAAAGAACTTTAGCTCTGTAGAGCTATTTGTACTGAACAAGATAAAAAAACATAGATTTTGTTTTTATAAAAATCAGAGACATATCACACGATGCATGCTAAACTTAAACGACTAAACAAAGGAAACTGCATTCGAAAAAAATTACAAACACAAATTCATACATTACATTTAATCAAACGTATGGAGTTTGCGGGTTCTAGCTTGATCAATTATCCGTTAGCACAGTCTGAGCGTTGGCCATATCAACTCTTTCTACGTCAACCATGCAATCGATATAATTAGCTCCTCGCCAGGCCCTAAATTCACTTTTCCAGATATATAATGTTTACACTTAAGACAACTTTCGATTTTCGCATGTTTATGTATTAAAGGTAAAAATAATGCAAAAGATGCAAAACGAAAATTTATCTTTAACAAGAATCATGATATAAAAAATCGTTTATGTGTGTTCACTTACCCGTATCAGAACTCTCTGATCCAAATACGCCTGGAAAAAGATTTAGAATTAAAATCGCTTCATATTATTCCATTTTGTAAAACGTACCAAGAATATCGGAGAAAGTATTTCAAAGCACAAACATCTTAAAAAGTTCCTTTATCGCGTGTATATAGATAAAACCATTTCATTGTAGCATAGAACACTGGAAATATTCGCCCGAAAATAACTTTTGGTAAGAGAAGAGAAAAGGAGACTAAAGAAAACGTCAGATATATTTCCAAATAGATTTAAACCTTAAAACACCGGGTAACTACGAAAAAAAATCTATCATGAGATGGTCCATCATTGCATTCCATCGAACGAAAAATAAGTTCACTTCAAAAAACGAAAAAAGACACCAGTTTAATGACAAATAGATTCAAAAAGAAGAAAAAATAACCTGAGTACAGATAATGCTCTTTTGTAGAAACGATATATATGACTCGTACATATTGCACAATAATAATAATACAGAACCAAAGAATATCGAAAGGAAATATTTAATGCAAGTGTTTCAATAAACATATGTGTTTAGAAGTTCTTTTTGCTAAAATAAATCATTTATTTTGTAGACGAATCGAACTGTTTGACTTTATAATATGTTATTAGAGCTATTGATATTTATTGTTTTTCTATATACAAAATTTTATAGCAAATACTTTTTGAATAACAAAGTTGTCTTAAAATACAAACGGCTGCAGCTCAGTTTAATACGTAAAATGTATTATTTCGAAAGCACATGTAACTCCTATTTAATTGCAGTTTGTTTGAAGTAGTTAAATGGACGTTTTTGAGTTTGCTTATTAGTGTGTTTACTTGTTGTGATTGACAATAAAGACTTGGTTCTCATATTGAGGATCGATGCTTACTTGGATGTGACTCAGATTTACATGGTATGTGTCGTCGATGAAGCAGATACGTTTACTCTTCCGTAACACCAGGTCTTATTCTCGTGCACTTTTACGAGGGTCTCCATGTAAATCTTTCCTTTGTTCGTATTTTGCTCCTAGTTTAATTTCTTTTTCGTTCGAATTATGGTTTTGTTTTTATTTATTATCGATTTTATTTGGGATAAACTTTACAAAAACAATACGCCTCACGATGTGTTGGAGTAAACGGATCAAAAATGCAGATTTTAAGAAAATCATTGCATCATGTATGAGATCGGTTTAGATAAATCTACGTGTTTGAACAATTAATTTCTATTTTCATTCTACGAATTATCTCTGTCTCCCTCCCCCTCTCCCCCTCTCTCCCTCTCTCTCTTAACATTAGCATTCCTTAAAAATGGAAACACTCGGTTGTCAAATGAAAATAATTGTTATATAAAGAATCATGCATGTTCAGTGTAGCAGTCGAAGTGATTACTTGCCAAGTAACTCTAATCTGCTATCGGCACTTTTAGGTATAGACGTCTTGGACTAGGAACTGAAACTGATGTATATACTATTTATGATTTTAAATATGAAAATGCAGATAAGGTAATTATTAGGCCGAATGTATTTACATGCAACCGAATATGAAATTGTAAATTATTTAATGCAATAGTTAGATTAATTATCCTATATTCAAGGAATTTACTGCTGAGATCAAGAGCTTGGAATCTCACATCAGTTATACTCGCAGTTTTAGCTCTACGCCATGTTTGGTGCAAATTACTGCAATAAACCGTATTCGGTTATCTCCATTGGTAGTAATGTGTTACTGATGCTAATGTTAGAATTTGGCAGTATGGTGGCAGTACCATTTCAGTGAAATATGTTCACAATACAATCTGATTAAAATGCTGATCCTTGTTCTCACTCCGAAGAAAAGAGAAACTGACGGAACGGCGAGGGGACAAAGATCTCATTTTAATCAGACAATAATAATTAATTACCATTCAATGAAAAGTTTCATTTGGACAAAGGTTGTGACAGCATAATTTACACGAAATGTTCATCTGTTTCCTGTGTTTGCTCACCAAAAAGTTTTAACGGAGCCACTTATTATCGAGAAAATGATAGGTAAAGTTGTGGAAATTGAATTTTTTAATTTGTTTCGTTATTGTCATTTTAAAAAGCTATGGTCATTAAAGAGGTGCATTACAGAGGCTGTGGTATATTAGTGTAAGCCGTTTCCGAATGTTTTGCCCATTTAAAGTACTACCAAACTGAAATATACAGCCGACGGACCCAAGTGAGGTAGTTAGGAGATAAAAGATGCAATATGATTTCCTAAGAGTCGCATATGTAAAAATAATGAACTTTAGCTCTGTAGAACTATTTGTACTGAACAGGATTAAATAACCATAGAATTTTTTTTATAAAAATCAGAGAGATATCACACTATGCATGCTAAACTTAAACGACTAAACAAAGGAAACTGCATTCGAAAAAAAATACATACACAAATTTATACATTACATTTAATCAAACTATGGAGTTTGCGGGTTTTAGCTTGATCAATTATCCCAATAGCCAAGTCTGAATGTTGGTCATATCAACTCTTTCTACGTCAACCATGCAATCGATATAATTAGGTCTTCGCCAGGTCCTGAATTCACTTTTACAGATATATTATGTTTACACTTTTGACAACTTTCGAAATTAACATGTTTATGTATTAAAGGTAAAATAATGCAAAACATGCAAAACGAAAATTTATTTTTAACAAGAATCATGATATAAAAAATCGTTTATGTGTGTTCACTTACCCGTACCAGAACTCTCTGGTCCAAATAAGCCTGGAAAAAGAGGTAAAATTAAAATCGCTTCATATTATTCAATTTTGTAAAACGTACCAAGACTATCGGAGAAAGTATTTCAAAGCACAAAAATCTTTAAAAGTTCCTTTATCGAGTGTATATAGATAAAACCATTTCATTGTAGCATTTCAGTCCATCATTGCATTCCATCGAACGAAAAATATGTTCACTTCAAAAAACGAAAAAAAAGACACCAGTTTAATGACAAACAGATTCAAAAAGAAGAAAAAATAACATGAGTACAGATAATGTTCTTTTGAAGAAAAGATATATATGACTCGTACATATTGCACAATAATAATAATACAGAACCAAAGAATATCGAAGGGAAATATTTAATGCAAGTGTTTCAATAAACATATGTGTTTAAAAGTTCTTTTTGCTAAAATAAATCATTCATTTTGCAGATGAATCGAACAGTTTGACTTCATAAGATGTTATTAGAACTGTTAATATTTATTGTTTTTCTATATACAAAAGTTTTATAGCAAATACTTTTTGAATAACAAATTTTTCTTATACGTAAATATCATCCTTGTATTGATTATATAAGCACCAACGCAAACGGCTGCAACTAACTTTAATACGTAAAATGTATTATTTCGAAAGCACATGTCAATCCTATTTAATTGCACTTTGTTTGAAGTAGTTATGAGTTTGCTTATTAGTGTGTTTACTTGTTGTGATTGACAATAAAGACTTGGTTCTCATATTGAGGATCGATGCTTACTTGGATGTGACTCAGATTTACATGGTATGTGTCATCGATGAAGCAGAGACGCTTACTCTTCCGTAACACCAGGTCTTATTCTCGTGCACTTTTACGAGGGTCTCCATGTAAATCTTTCCTTTGTTCGTATTTTGCCTCTAGTTTGATTTCTTTTGCGTTCGAATTATAGTTTTGTTTTTATTTATTATCGATTTTATTTGGGGTTAACTTTATAAAAATAATACGCCTCACGATGTGTTGGAGTAAACGGATCAAAAATGCAGATTGTAACCGAATATGAAATTGTAAATCATTTAATGTAATAGTTAAATAAAATATCCTATCTCATGGAATTTACTGCTGAGATCAAGAGCTTGGAATCTCACATCAGTAATACTCGCAATTTTCACTCTACGCCATGTTTGGTCGAATTAATGCAGTAAACCGTATTCGGTTATCCCCATCGGTAGTAATGTGTTACTGATGCTAATGTTAGAATTTGGCAGTATGTGGCAGTACCATTTCAGTGAAATATGTTCACAATACAATCTGATTAAAATGCTGATCCTTGTTCTCACTCCGAAGAAAGGAGAAGCTGACGGAACGGCGAGGGGACAAAGATTTTTATTTTAATCAGACAATAATAATTAATTATCATTCAATGAAAAGTTTCATTTGAACAAAGGTTGTGACAACATAATTGACACGAAATGTTTATCTGTTTCCTGTGTTTACTTACCACAATGTTTTAACGGAGCCACTTATTATCGAGAAAATGATAGGTAAAGTTGGGGAAATTGAATTGTTTAATTTGTTTCGTTATTATCATTTTAAAAAGCTATGGTCATTAAAGAGGTGCATTACAGAGGCTATGGTATATTAGTGTAAGCCGTTTCCGAATATTTTGCCCATTTAAAGCACTACCAAACTGAAATATACAGCCGACGGCCCCAAGCAGAACACACACCCGGTGACATTAAACTGATAGTAATGTAAACTTTAAACCCATAGCCTTCCCCACAGGTGCGAATGTCAACTTAAGGCGGAAGTGAGGAAGTTATGAGATAAAAGATGCAATATGATTTCCTAAGAGTCGCATATGTAAAAATAATGAACTTTAGCTCTGTAGAGCTATTTGTACTGAACAGGATTAAATAACCATAGAATTTTTTTGTATAAAAATCAGAGAGATATCACAGTATGCATGCTAAACTTAAACGACTAAACAAAAGAAACTGCATTCGAAAAAAATATACATACACAAATTTATACATTACATTTAATCAAACGTATGGAGTTTGCGGGTTCTAGCTTGATCAATTATCCCAATAGCCAAGTCTGAATGTTGGTCATATCAACTCTTTCTACGTCAACCACGCAATCGATATAATTAGGTCTTCGCCAGGTCCTGAATTCACTTTTACAGATATATTATGTTTACACTTTTGACAACTTTCGAGATTAGCATGTTTATGTATTAAAGGTAAAATAATGCAAAACATGCAAAACGAAAATTTATTTTTAACAAGAATCATGATATAAAAAATCGTTTATGTGTGTTCACTTACCCGTACCAGAACTCTCTGGTCCAAATAAGCCTGGAAAAAGAGGTAAAATTAAAATCGCTTCCTATTATTCAATTTTGTAAAACGTACCAAGACTATCGGAAAAAGTATTTCAAAGCACAAAAATCTTTAAAAGTTCCTTTATCGAGTGTATATAGATAAAACCATTTCATTGTAGCATTTCAGTCCATCATTGCATTCCATCGAACGAAAAATAAGTTCACTTCAAAAAACGAAAAAAAAGACACCAGTTTAATGACAAACATATTCAAAAAGAAGAAAAAATAACATGAGTACAGAAAATATTCTTTTGAAGAAAAGATATATATGACTCGTACATATTGCACAATAATAATAATACAGAACCAAAGAATATCGAAGGGAAATATTTAATGCAAGTGTTTCAATAAACATATGTGTTTAAAAGTTCTTTTTGCTAAAAGAAATCATTCATTTTGCAGATGAATAGAACTGTTTGACTTCATAAGATGTTATTAGAACTGTTAATATTTATTGTTTTTCTATATACAAAAGTTTTATAGCAAATACTTTTTGAATAACAAATTTTTCTTATACGTAAATATCATCCTTGTATTGGTATTATTAGCACCAACGCAAACGGCTGCAACTAACTTTAATACGTAAAATGTATTATTTCGAAAGCACATGTCAATCCTATTTAATTGCACTTTGTTTGAAGTAGTTATGAGTTTGCTTATTAGTGTGTTTACTTGTTTACTTACTATTTGTACTGAACAAGATAAAAAAACATAGATTTTTTTTATAAAAATCAGAGAGATATCACACTATGCATGCTAAACTTAAACGACTAAACAAAGGAAACTGCATTCGAAAAAAATTACAAACACAAATTCATACATTACATTTAATCAAACGTATGGAGTTTGCGGGTTCTAGCTTGATCAATTATCCGTTAGCACAGTCTGAGCGTTGGCCATATTAACTCTTTCTACGTCAACCATGCAATCGATATAATTAGCTCCTCGCCAGGCCCTAAATTCACTTTTCCAGATATATAATGTTTACACTTAAGACAACTTTCGATTTTCGCATGTTTATGTATTAAAGGTAAAAATAATGCAAAAGATGCAAAACGAAAATTTATTTTTAACAAGAATCATGATATAAAAAATCGTTTATGTGTGTTCACTTACCCGTATTGACACTGTCTGATCCAATTAAGACTGAAAAAAAATGTTTTAAAATTAAAATCGCTTTATATTGTTTAATTTTGTAAAACGTACCAAGAACATCGGAGAAAGTATTTCAAAACACAAACATCTAAAAAAGTTCCTTTATCGCGTGTATATAGATAAAACCATTTCATTGTAGCAAAGAACACTGGAAATATTCGCCCGAAAATAACTTTTGGTAAGAGAAGACTAAAGGAGACTAAAGAAAACGTCAGGTATATTCCCAAATAGATTTAAACCTTAAAACACATGTTTATGTATTAAAGGTAAAAATAATACAAAAGATGCAAAACGAAAATTTATCTTTAACAAGAATCATGATATAAAAAATCGTTTATGTGTGTTCACTTACCTGTACATGTATCAGAACTCTCTGATCCAAATAAGTCTGGAAAAAGAGGTAAAATTAAAATAGCTTCATATTATTTAATTTCGTAAAACGTACCAAGAATATCGGAGAAAGTATTTCAAAACACAAACATCTTAAAAAGTTCCTTTATCGCGTGTATATAGATAAAACCATTCATTTAAGCATAGAACACTGGAAATATTCGCCCGAAAATATTTTTTGGTAAGAGAAGACTAAAGGAGACTAAAGACAATCTCAGATATATTTCCAAATAGATTTAAACCTTCAAACACCGGGTAACTACGAAAAAAAATCTATCATGAGATAGTCCATCATTGCATTCCATCGAACGAAAAAAAGTTCACTTCAAAAAACGAAAAAAGACACCAGTTTAATGACAAACAGATTCAAAAAGAAGAAAAAATAACATGAGTACAGATAATGTTCTTTTGAAGGAGTACAGATAATGCTCTTTTGTAGAAACGATATATATGACTCGTACATATTGCACAATAATAATAATACAGAACCAAAGAATATCGAAAGGAAATATTTAATGCAAGTGTTTCAATAAACATATGTGTTTAGAAGTTCTTTTTGCTAAAATAAATCATTTATTTTGCAGACGAATTGAACTGTTTGACTTTATAAGATGTTATTAGAACTGTTAATATTTATTGCTTTTCTATATACAAATGTTTTATAGCAAATACTTTTTGAATAACAAAGTTGTCTTATACGTAAATATCACCATTGTATTGATATTATGAGCACAAACGCAAACGGCTGCAGCTAACTTTAATACGTAAAATGTATTATTTCGAAAGCACATGTCAATCCTATTTAATTGCACTTTGTTTGAAGTAATTAAATGGACGTTTTTGAGTTTGCTTATTAGTGTGTTTAGTTGTTGTGATTGACAATAAAGACTTGGTTCTCATATTGACGATTGATGCTTACTTAGATGTGATTCAGATTTACTTGGTATGTGTCGTCGATGAAGCAGAGACGCTTACTCTTCCGTAACACCAGGTCTTATTCTCGTGCACTTTTACGAGGGTCTCCATGTAAATCTTTCCTTTGTTCGTATTTTGCCTCTAGTTTGATTTCTTTTTCGTTCGAATTATTGTTTTGTTTTCATTTATTATCGATTTTATTTGGGGTAAACTTTACAAAAAAATACGCCTCACGATGTGTTGGAGTAAACGGATCAAAAATGCAGATTTTAAGAAAATCATTGCATCATGTATGAGATCGGTTGAGCTAAATCTACGTGTTTGAATAATTAATTTCTATTTTCATTCTACGAATTATCTCTCTCTCTCTGTCTCTCTCTCTCCCTCCCCCCTTTCCCCCCTCTCTCTTAACATTAGCATTCCTTAAAAATGGAAACACTCGGTTGTCAAATGAAAATAATTGTCATATAAAGAATCATGCATGTTCAGTGTAGCAGTCGAAGTGATTACTTGCCAAGTAACTCTAATCTGCTATCGGCACTTTTAGGTATAGACGTCTTGGACTAGGAACTGAAACTGATTTATTTGCTATTGATGATTTTAAATAGAAAAATACAGATAAGGTAATTATTAGGCCGAATGTATTTAAATGCAACCGAATATGAAATTGTAAATTATATAATGCAATAGTTAAATTAAATATCGCATCTTCAAGCAATTTACTGCTTAGATCAAGAGCTTGGAATCTCACATCAGTTATACTCGCAGTTTTCACTCTACGCCATGTTTGGTCGAATTAATGCAGTAAACCGTATTCGGTTATCCCCATCGGTAGTAATGTGTTACTGATGCTAATGTTAGAATTTGGCAGTATGGTGGCAGTACCATTTCAGCGCAATATGTTCACAATACAATCTGATTAAAATGCTGATCCTTGTTCTCACTCCGAAGAAAGGAGAAGCTGACGGAACGGCGAGGGGACAAAGATTTTTTTATTTTAATCAGACAATAATAATTAATTATCATTCAATGAAAAGTTTCATTTGAACAAAGGTTGTGACAACATAATTGACACGAAATGTTCATCTGTTTCCTGTGTTTACTTACCACAATGTTTTAACGGAGCCACTTATTATCGAGAAAATGATAGGTAAAGTTGGGGAAATTGAATTGTTTAATTTGTTTCGTTATTGTCATTTTAAAAAGCTATGGTCATTAAAGAGGTGCATTACAGAGGCTATGGTATATTAGTGTAAGCCGTTTCCGAATATTTTGCCCATTTAAAGTACTACCAAACTGAAATATACAGCCGACGGCCCCAAGCAGAACACACACCCGGTGACATTAAACTGATAGTAATGTAAACTTTAAACCCATAGCCTTCCCCACAGGTGCGAATGTCAACTTAAGGCGGAAGTGAGGAAGTTATGAGATAAAAGATGCAATATGATTTCCTAAGAGTCGCATATGTAAAAATAATGAACTTTAGATCTGTAGAGCTATTTGTACTGAACAGGATTACATAACCATAGAATTTTTTTGTATAAAAATCAGAGAGATATCACAGTATGCATGCTAAACTTAAACGACTAAACAAAAGAAACTGCATTCGAAAAAAAATACATACACAAATTTATACATTACATTTAATCAAACGTATGGAGTTTGCGGGTTCTAGCTTGATCAATTATCCCAATAGCCAAGTCTGAATGTTGGTCATATCAACTCTTTCTACGTCAACCACGCAATCGATATAATTAGGTCTTCGCCAGGTCCTGAATTCACTTTTACAGATATATTATGTTTACACTTTTGACAACTTTCGAGATTAGCATGTTTATGTATTAAAGGTAAAATAATGCAAAACATGCAAAA
Source organism: Mimachlamys varia (assembly GCA_947623455.1). Taxonomy (NCBI): domain Eukaryota; kingdom Metazoa; phylum Mollusca; class Bivalvia; order Pectinida; family Pectinidae; genus Mimachlamys; species Mimachlamys varia. The sequence goes on from OX392544.1 coordinate 28,242,298, forward strand.
CGAAAATTTATTTTTAACAAGAATCATGATATAAAAAATCGTTTATGTGTGTTCACTTACCCGTACCAGAACTCTCTGGTCCAAATAAGCCTGGAAAAGAGGTAAAATTAAAATCGCTTCCTATTATTCAATTTTGTAAAACGTACCAAGACTATCGGAAAAAGTATTTCAAAGCACAAAAATCTTTAAAAGTTCCTTTATCGAGTGTATATAGATAAAACCATTTCATTGTAGCATTTCAGTCCATCATTGCATTCCATCGAACGAAAAATAAGTTCACTTCAAAAAACGAAAAAAAAGACACCAGTTTAATGACAAACATATTCAAAAAGAAGAAAAAATAACATGAGTACAGAAAATATTCTTTTGAAGAAAAGATATATATGACTCGTACATATTGCACAATAATAATAATACAGAACCAAAGAATATCGAAGGGAAATATTTAATGCAAGTGTTTCAATATACATATGTGTTTAAAAGTTCTTTTTGCTAAAAGAAATCATTCATTTTGCAGATGAATAGAACTGTTTGACTTCATAAGATGTTATTAGAACTGTTAATATTTATTGTTTTTCTATATACAAATGTTTTATAGCAAATACTTTTTGAATAACAAATTTTTCTTATACGTAAATATCATCCTTGTATTGATATTATTAGCACCAACGCAAACGGCTGCAACTAACTTTAATACGTAAAATGTATTATTTCGAAAGCACATGTCAATCCTATTTAATTGCACTTTGTTTGAAGTAGTTATGAGTTTGCTTATTAGTGTGTTTACTTGTTTACTTACTATTTGTACTGAACAAGATAAAAAAACATAGATTTTTTTTATAAAAATCAGAGAGATATCACACTATGCATGCTAAACTTAAACGACTAAACAAAGGAAACTGCATTCGAAAAAAATTACAAACACAAATTCATACATTACATTTAATCAAACGTATGGAGTTTGCGGGTTCTAGCTTGATCAATTATCCGTTAGCACAGTCTGAGCGTTGGCCATATTAACTCTTTCTACGTCAACCATGCAATCGATATAATTAGCTCCTCGCCAGGCCCTAAATTCACTTTTACAGATATATAATGTTTACACTTAAGACAACTTTCGATTTTCGCATGTTTATGTATTAAAGGTAAAAATAATGCAAAAGATGCAAAACGAAAATTTATTTTTAACAAGAATCATGATATAAAAAATCGTTTATGTGTGTTCACTTACCCGTATTGACACTGTCTGATCCAATTAAGACTGAAAAAAAATGTTTTAAAATTAAAATCGCTTTATATTGTTCAATTTTGTAAAACGTACCAAGAACATCGGAGAAAGTTTTTCAAAACACAAACATCTAAAAAAGTTCCTTTATCGCGTGTATATAGATAAAACCATTTCATTGTAGCAAAGAACACTGGAAATATTCGCCCGAAAATATTTTTTGGTAAGAGAAGACTAAAGGAGACTAAAGAAAACATCAGATATATTTCCAAATAGATTTAAACCTTCAAACACCGGGTAACTACGAAAAAAAATCTATCATGAGATAGTCCATCATTGCATTCCATCGAACGAAAAAAAGTTCACTTCAAAAAACGAAAAAAGACACCAGTTTAATGACAAACAGATTCAAAAAGAAGAAAAAATAACATGAGTACAGATAATGTTCTTTTGAAGGAGTACAGATAATGCTCTTTTGTAGAAACGATATATATGACTCGTACATATTGCACAATAATAATAATACAGAACCAAAGAATATCGAAAGGAAATATTTAATGCAAGTGTTTCAATAAACATATGTGTTTAGAAGTTCTTTTTGCTAAAATAAATCATTTATTTTGCAGACGAATTGAACTGTTTGACTTTATAAGATGTTATTAGAACTGTTAATATTTATTGCTTTTCTATATAAAAATGTTTTATAGCAAATACTTTTTGAATAACAAGGTTGTCTTATACGTAAATATCACCATTGTATTGATATTATGAGCACAAACGCAAACGGCTGCAGCTAACTTTAATACGTAAAATGTATTATTTCGAAAGCACATGTCAATCCTATTTAATTGCACTTTGTTTGAAGTAATTAAATGGACGTTTTTGAGTTTGCTTATTAGTGTGTTTAGTTGTTGTGATTGACAATAAAGACTTGGTTCTCATATTGACGATTGATGCTTACTTAGATGTGATTCAGATTTACTTGGTATGTGTCGTCGATGAAGCAGAGACGCTTACTCTTCCGTAACACCAGGTCTTATTCTCGTGCACTTTTACGAGGGTCTCCATGTAAATCTTTCCTTTGTTCGTATTTTGCCTCTAGTTTGATTTCTTTTTCGTTCGAATTATTGTTTTGTTTTCATTTATTATCGATTTTATTTGGGGTAAACTTTACAAAAATAATACGCCTCACGATGTGTTGGAGTAAACGGATCAAAAATGCAGATTTTAAGAAAATCATTGCATCATGTATGAGATCGGTTGAGCTAAATCTACGTGTTTGAATAATTAATTTCTATTTTCATTCTACGAATTATCTCTCTCTCTCTGTCTCTCTCTCTCCCTCCCCCCTTTCCCCCCTCTCTCTTAACATTAGCATTCCTTAAAAATGGAAACACTCGGTTGTCAAATGAAAATAATTGTCATATAAAGAATCATGCATGTCCAGTGTAGCAGTCGAAGTGATTACTTGCCAAGTAACTCTAATCTGCTATCGGCACTTTTAGGTATAGACGTCTTGGACTAGGAACTGAAACTGATTTATTTGCTATTGATGATTTTAAATAGAAAAATACAGATAAGGTAATTATTAGGCCGAATGTATTTAAATGCAACCGAATATGAAATTGTAAATTATATAATGCAATAGTTAAATTAAATATCGCATCTTCAAGCAATTTACTGCTTAGATCAAGAGCTTGGAATCTCACATCAGTTATACTCGCAGTTTTCACTCTACGCCATGTTTGGTCGAATTAATGCAGTAAACCGTATTCGGTTATCCCCATCGGTAGTAATGTGTTACTGATGCTAATGTTAGAATTTGGCAGTATGGTGGCAGTACCATTTCAGCGCAATATGTTCACAATACAATCTGATTAAAATGCTGATCCTTGTTCTCACTCCGAAGAAAGGAGAAGCTGACGGAACGGCGAGGGGACAAAGATTTTTATTTTAATCAGACAATAATAATTAATTATCATTCAATGAAAAGTTTCATTTGAACAAAGGTTGTGACAACATAATTGACACGAAATGTTCATCTGTTTCCTGTGTTTACTTACCACAATGTTTTAACGGAGCCACTTATTATCGAGAAAATGATAGGTAAAGTTGGGGAAATTGAATTGTTTAATTTGTTTCGTTATTGTCATTTTAAAAAGCTATGGTCATTAAAGAGGTGCATTACAGAGGCTATGGTATATTAGTGTAAGCCGTTTCCGAATATTTTGCCCATTTAAAGTACTACCAAACTGAAATATACAGCCGACGGCCCCAAGCAGAACACACACCCGGTGACATTAAACTGATAGTAATGTAAACTTTAAACCCATAGCCTTCCCCACAGGTGCGAATGTCAACTTAAGGCGGAAGTGAGGAAGTTATGAGATAAAAGATGCAATATGATTTCCTAAGAGTCGCATATGTAAAAATAATGAACTTTAGCTCTGTAGAGCTATTTGTACTGAACAGGATTACATAACCATAGAATTTTTTTGTATAAAAATCAGAGAGATATCACAGTATGCATGCTAAACTTAAACGACTAAACAAAAGAAACTGCATTCGAAAAAAATACATACACAAATTTATACATTACATTTAATCAAACGTATGGAGTTTGCGGGTTCTAGCTTGATCAATTATCCCAATAGCCAAGTCTGAATGTTGGTCATATCAACTCTTTCTACGTCAACCACGCAATCGATATAATTAGGTCTTCGCCAGGTCCTGAACTCACTTTTACAGATATATTATGTTTACACTTTTGACAACTTTCGAGATTAGCATGTTTATGTATTAAAGGTAAAATAATGCAAAACATGCAAAACGAAAATTTATTTTTAACAAGAATCATGATATAAAAAATCGTTTATGTGTGTTCACTTACCCGTACCAGAACTCTCTGGTCCAAATAAGCCTGGAAAAAGAGGTAAAATTAAAATCGCTTCCTATTATTCAATTTTGTAAAACGTACCAAGACTATCGGAAAAAGTATTTCAAAGCACAAAAATCTTTAAAAGTTCCTTTATCGAGTGTATATAGATAAAACCATTTCATTGTAGCATTTCAGTCCATCATTGCATTCCATCGAACGAAAAATAAGTTCACTTCAAAAAACGAAAAAAAAGACACCAGTTTAATGACAAACATATTCAAAAAGAAGAAAAAATAACATGAGTACAGAAAATATTCTTTTGAAGAAAAGATATATATGACTCGTACATATTGCACAATAATGATAATACAGAACCAAAGAATATCGAAGGGAAATATTTAATGCAAGTGTTTCAATAAACATATGTGTTTAAAAGTTCTTTTTGCTAAAAGAAATCATTCATTTTGCAGATGAATAGAACTGTTTGACTTCATAAGATGTTATTAGAACTGTTAATATTTATTGTTTTTCTATATACAAAAGTTTTATAGCAAATACTTTTTGAATAACAAATTTTTCTTATACGTAAATATCATCCTTGTATTGATATTATTAGCACCAACGCAAACGGCTGCAACTAACTTTAATACGTAAAATGTATTATTTCGAAAGCACATGTCAATCCTATTTAATTGCACTTTGTTTGAAGTAGTTATGAGTTTGCTTATTAGTGTGTTTACTTGTTTACTTACTATTTGTACTGAACAAGATAAAAAAACATAGATTTTTTTTATAAAAATCAGAGAGATATCACACTATGCATGCTAAACTTAAACGACTAAACAAAGGAAACTGCATTCGAAAAAAATTACAAACACAAATTCATACATTACATTTAATCAAACGTATGGAGTTTGCGGGTTCTAGCTTGATCAATTATCCGTTAGCACAGTCTGAGCGTTGGCCATATTAACTCTTTCTACGTCAACCATGCAATCGATATAATTAGCTCCTCGCCAGGCCCTAAATTCACTTTTACAGATATATAATGTTTACACTTAAGACAACTTTCGATTTTCGCATGTTTATGTATTAAAGGTAAAAATAATGCAAAAGATGCAAAACGAAAATTTATTTTTAACAAGAATCATGATATAAAAAATCGTTTATGTGTGTTCACTTACCCGTATTGACACTGTCTGATCCAATTAAGACTGAAAAAAAATGTTTTAAAATTAAAATCGCTTTATATTGTTCAATTTTGTAAAACGTAACAAGAACATCGGAGAAAGTTTTTCAAAACACAAACATCTAAAAAGGTTCCTTTATCGCGTGTATATAGATAAAACCATTTCATTGTAGCAAAGAACACTGGAAATATTCGCCCGAAAATATTTTTTGGTAAGAGAAGACTAAAGGTGACTAAAGAAAACATCAGATATATTTCCAAATAGATTTAAACCTTCAAACACCGGGTAACTACGAAAAAAAATCTATCATGAGATAGTCCATCATTGCATTCCATCGAACGAAAAAAAGTTCACTTCAAAAAACGAAAAAAGACACCAGTTTAATGACAAACAGATTCAAAAAGAAGAAAAAATAACATGAGTACAGATAATGTTCTTTTGAAGGAGTACAGATAATGCTCTTTTGTAGAAACGATATATATGACTAGTACATATTGCACAATAATAATAATACAGAACCAAAGAATATCGAAAGGAAATATTTAATGCAAGTGTTTCAATAAACATATGTGTTTAGAAGTTCTTTTTGCTAAAATAAATCATTTATTTTGCAGACGAATTGAACTGTTTGACTTTATAAGATGTTATTAGAACTGTTAATATTTATTGCTTTTCTATATACAAATGTTTTATAGCAAATACTTTTTGAATAACAAAGTTGTCTTATACGTAAATATCACCATTGTATTGATATTATGAGCACAAACGCAAACGGCTGCAGCTAACTTTAATACGTAAAATGTATTATTTCGAAAGCACATGTCAATCCTATTTAATTGCACTTTGTTTGAAGTAATTAAATGGACGTTTTTGAGTTTGCTTATTAGTGTGTTTAGTTGTTGTGATTGACAATAAAGACTTGGTTCTCATATTGACGATTGATGCTTACTTAGATGTGATTCAGATTTACTTGGTATGTGTCGTCGATGAAGCAGAGACGCTTACTCTTCCGTAACACCAGGTCTTATTCTCGTGCACTTTTACGAGGGTCTCCATGTAAATCTTTCCTTTGTTCGTATTTTGCCTCTAGTTTGATTTCTTTTTCGTTCGAATTATTGTTTTGTTTTCATTTATTATCGATTTTATTTGGGGTAAACTTTACAAAAATAATACGCCTCACGATGTGTTGGAGTAAACGGATCAAAAATGCAGATTTTAAGAAAATCATTGCATCATGTATGAGATCGGTTGAGCTAAATCTACGTGTTTGAATAATTAATTTCTATTTTCATTCTACGAATTATCTCTCTCTCTCTGTCTCTCTCTCTCCCTCCCCCCTTTCCCCCCTCTCTCTTAACATTAGCATTCCTTAAAAATGGAAACACTCGGTTGTCAAATGAAAATAATTGTCATATAAAGAATCATGCATGTTCAGTGTAGCAGTCGAAGTGATTACTTGCCAAGTAACTCTAATCTGCTATCGGCACTTTTAGGTATAGACGTCTTGGACTAGGAACTGAAACTGATTTATTTGCTATTGATGATTTTAAATAGAAAAATGCAGATAAGGTAATTATTAGGCCGAATGTATTTAAATGCAACCGAATATGAAATTGTAAATTATATAATGCAATAGTTAAATTAAATATCGCATTTTCAAGCAATTTACTGCTTAGATCAAGAGCTTGGAATCTCACATCAGTTATACTCGCAGTTTTCACTCTACGCCATGTTTGGTCGAATTAATGCAGTAAACCGTATTCGGTTATCCCCATCGGTAGTAATGTGTTACTGATGCTAATGTTAGAATTTGGCGGTATGGTGGCAGTACCATTTCAGCGCAATATGTTCACAATACAATCTGATTAAAATGCTGATCCTTGTTCTCACTCCGAAGAAAGGAGAAGCTGACGGAACGGCGAGGGGACAAAGATTTTTATTTTAATCAGACAATAATAATTAATTATCATTCAATGAAAAGTTTCATTTGAACAAAGGCTGTGACAACATAATTGACACGAAATGTTCATCTGTTTCCTGTGTTTACTTACCACAATGTTTTAACGGAGCCACTTATTATCGAGAAAATGATAGGTAAAGTTGGGGAAATTGAATTGTTTAATTTGTTTCGTTATTGTCATTTTAAAAAGCTATGGTCATTAAAGAGGTGCATTACAGAGGCTATGGTATATTAGTGTAAGCCGTTTCCGAATATTTTGCCCATTTAAAGTACTACCAAACTGAAATATACAGCCGACAGCCCCAAGCAGAACACACACCCGGTGACATTAAACTGATAGTAATGTAAACTTTAAACCCATAGCCTTCCCCACAGGTGCGAATGTCAACTTAAGGCGGAAGTGAGGAAGTTATGAGATAAAAGATGCAATATGATTTCCTAAGAGTCGCATATGTAAAAATAATGAACTTTAGCTCTGTAGAGCTATTTGTACTGAACAGGATTACATAACCATAGAATTTTTTTGTATAAAAATCAGAGAGATATCACAGTATGCATGCTAAACTTAAACGACTAAACAAAAGAAACTGCATTCGAAAAAAATACATACACAAATTTATACATTACATTTAATCAAACGTATGGAGTTTGCGGGTTCTAGCTTGATCAATTATCCCAATAGCCAAGTCTGAATGTTGGTCATATCAACTCTTTCTACGTCAACCACGCAATCGATATAATTAGGTCTTCGCCAGGTCCTGAATTCACTTTTACAGATATATTATGTTTACACTTTTGACAACTTTCGAGATTAGCATGTTTATGTATTAAAGGTAAAATAATGCAAAACATGCAAAACGAAAATTTATTTTTAACAAGAATCATGATATAAAAAATCGTTTATGTGTGTTCACTTACCCGTACCAGAACTCTCTGGTCCAAATAAGCCTGGAAAAAGAGGTAAAATTAAAATCGCTTCCTATTATTCAATTTTGTAAAACGTACCAAGACTATCGGAAAAAGTATTTCAAAGCACAAAAATCTTTAAAAGTTCCTTTATCGAGTGTATATAGATAAAACCATTTCATTGTAGCATTTCAGTCCATCATTGCATTCCATCGAACGAAAAATAAGTTCACTTCAAAAAACGAAAAAAAAGACACCAGTTTAATGACAAACATATTCAAAAAGAAGAAAAAATAACATGAGTACAGAAAATATTCTTTTGAAGAAAAGATATATATGACTCGTACATATTGCACAATAATGATAATACAGAACCAAAGAATATCGAAGGGAAATATTTAATGCAAGTGTTTCAATAAACATATGTGTTTAAAAGTTCTTTTTGCTAAAAGAAATCATTCATTTTGCAGATGAATAGAACTGTTTGACTTCATAAGATGTTATTAGAACTGTTAATATTTATTGTTTTTCTATATACAAAAGTTTTATAGCAAATACTTTTTGAATAACAAATTTTTCTTATACGTAAATATCATCCTTGTATTGATATTATTAGCACCAACGCAAACGGCTGCAACTAACTTTAATACGTAAAATGTATTATTTCGAAAGCACATGTCAATCCTATTTAATTGCACTTTGTTTGAAGTAGTTATGAGTTTGCTTATTAGTGTGTTTACTTGTTTACTTACTATTTGTACTGAACAAGATAAAAAAACATAGATTTTTTTTATAAAAATCAGAGAGATATCACACTATGCATGCTAAACTTAAACGACTAAACAAAGGAAACTGCATTCGAAAAAAATTACAAACACAAATTCATACATTACATTTAATCAAACGTATGGAGTTTGCGGGTTCTAGCTTGATCAATTATCCGTTAGCACAGTCTGAGCGTTGGCCATATTAACTCTTTCTACGTCAACCATGCAATCGATATAATTAGCTCCTCGCCAGGCCCTAAATTCACTTTTACAGATATATAATGTTTACACTTAAGACAACTTTCGATTTTCGCATGTTTATGTATTAAAGGTAAAAATAATGCAAAAGATGCAAAACGAAAATTTATTTTTAACAAGAATCATGATATAAAAAATCGTTTATGTGTGTTCACTTACCCGTATTGACACTGTCTGATCCAATTAAGACTGAAAAAAAATGTTTTAAAATTAAAATCGCTTTATATTGTTCAATTTTGTAAAACGTAACAAGAACATCGGAGAAAGTTTTTCAAAACACAAACATCTAAAAAGGTTCCTTTATCGCGTGTATATAGATAAAACCATTTCATTGTAGCAAAGAACACTGGAAATATTCGCCCGAAAATATTTTTTGGTAAGAGAAGACTAAAGGTGACTAAAGAAAACATCAGATATATTTCCAAATAGATTTAAACCTTCAAACACCGGGTAACTACGAAAAAAAATCTATCATGAGATAGTCCATCATTGCATTCCATCGAACGAAAAAAAGTTCACTTCAAAAAACGAAAAAAGACACCAGTTTAATGACAAACAGATTCAAAAAGAAGAAAAAATAACATGAGTACAGATAATGTTCTTTTGAAGGAGTACAGATAATGCTCTTTTGTAGAAACGATATATATGACTAGTACATATTGCACAATAATAATAATACAGAACCAAAGAATATCGAAAGGAAATATTTAATGCAAGTGTTTCAATAAACATATGTGTTTAGAAGTTCTTTTTGCTAAAATAAATCATTTATTTTGCAGACGAATTGAACTGTTTGACTTTATAAGATGTTATTAGAACTGTTAATATTTATTGCTTTTCTATATACAAATGTTTTATAGCAAATACTTTTTGAATAACAAAGTTGTCTTATACGTAAATATCACCATTGTATTGATATTATGAGCACAAACGCAAACGGCTGCAGCTAACTTTAATACGTAAAATGTATTATTTCGAAAGCACATGTCAATCCTATTTAATTGCACTTTGTTTGAAGTAATTAAATGGACGTTTTTGAGTTTGCTTATTAGTGTGTTTAGTTGTTGTGATTGACAATAAAGACTTGGTTCTCATATTGACGATTGATGCTTACTTAGATGTGATTCAGATTTACTTGGTATGTGTCGTCGATGAAGCAGAGACGCTTACTCTTCCGTAACACCAGGTCTTATTCTCGTGCACTTTTACGAGGGTCTCCATGTAAATCTTTCCTTTGTTCGTATTTTGCCTCTAGTTTGATTTCTTTTTCGTTCGAATTATTGTTTTGTTTTCATTTATTATCGATTTTATTTGGGGTAAACTTTACAAAAATAATACGCCTCACGATGTGTTGGAGTAAACGGATCAAAAATGCAGATTTTAAGAAAATCATTGCATCATGTATGAGATCGGTTGAGCTAAATCTACGTGTTTGAATAATTAATTTCTATTTTCATTCTACGAATTATCTCTCTCTCTCTGTCTCTCTCTCTCCCTCCCCCCTTTCCCCCCTCTCTCTTAACATTAGCATTCCTTAAAAATGGAAACACTCGGTTGTCAAATGAAAATAATTGTCATATAAAGAATCATGCATGTTCAGTGTAGCAGTCGAAGTGATTACTTGCCAAGTAACTCTAATCTGCTATCGGCACTTTTAGGTATAGACGTCTTGGACTAGGAACTGAAACTGATTTATTTGCTATTGATGATTTTAAATAGAAAAATGCAGATAAGGTAATTATTAGGCCGAATGTATTTAAATGCAACCGAATATGAAATTGTAAATTATATAATGCAATAGTTAAATTAAATATCGCATTTTCAAGCAATTTACTGCTTAGATCAAGAGCTTGGAATCTCACATCAGTTATACTCGCAGTTTTCACTCTACGCCATGTTTGGTCGAATTAATGCAGTAAACCGTATTCGGTTATCCCCATCGGTAGTAATGTGTTACTGATGCTAATGTTAGAATTTGGCGGTATGGTGGCAGTACCATTTCAGCGCAATATGTTCACAATACAATCTGATTAAAATGCTGATCCTTGTTCTCACTCCGAAGAAAGGAGAAGCTGACGGAACGGCGAGGGGACAAAGATTTTTATTTTAATCAGACAATAATAATTAATTATCATTCAATGAAAAGTTTCATTTGAACAAAGGCTGTGACAACATAATTGACACGAAATGTTCATCTGTTTCCTGTGTTTACTTACCACAATGTTTTAACGGAGCCACTTATTATCGAGAAAATGATAGGTAAAGTTGGGGAAATTGAATTGTTTAATTTGTTTCGTTATTGTCATTTTAAAAAGCTATGGTCATTAAAGAGGTGCATTACAGAGGCTATGGTATATTAGTGTAAGCCGTTTCCGAATATTTTGCCCATTTAAAGTACTACCAAACTGAAATATACAGCCGACAGCCCCAAGCAGAACACACACCCGGTGACATTAAACTGATAGTAATGTAAACTTTAAACCCATAGCCTTCCCCACAGGTGCGAATGTCAACTTAAGGCGGAAGTGAGGAAGTTATGAGATAAAAGATGCAATATGATTTCCTAAGAGTCGCATATGTAAAAATAATGAACTTTAGCTCTGTAGAGCTATTTGTACTGAACAGGATTACATAACCATAGAATTTTTTTGTATAAAAATCAGAGAGATATCACAGTATGCATGCTAAACTTAAACGACTAAACAAAAGAAACTGCATTCGAAAAAAATACATACACAAATTTATACATTACATTTAATCAAACGTATGGAGTTTGCGGGTTCTAGCTTGATCAATTATCCCAATAGCCAAGTCTGAATGTTGGTCATATCAACTCTTTCTACGTCAACCACGCAATCGATATAATTAGGTCTTCGCCAGGTCCTGAATTCACTTTTACAGATATATTATGTTTACACTTTTGACAACTTTCGAGATTAGCATGTTTATGTATTAAAGGTAAAATAATGCAAAACATGCAAAACGAAAATTTATTTTTAACAAGAATCATGATATAAAAAATCGTTTATGTGTGTTCACTTACCCGTACCAGAACTCTCTGGTCCAAATAAGCCTGGAAAAAGAGGTAAAATTAAAATCGCTTCCTATTATTCAATTTTGTAAAACGTACCAAGACTATCGGAAAAAGTATTTCAAAGCACAAAAATCTTTAAAAGTTCCTTTATCGAGTGTATATAGATAAAACCATTTCATTGTAGCATTTCAGTCCATCATTGCATTCCATCGAACGAAAAATAAGTTCACTTCAAAAAACGAAAAAAAAGACACCAGTTTAATGACAAACATATTCAAAAAGAAGAAAAAATAACATGAGTACAGAAAATATTCTTTTGAAGAAAAGATATATATGACTCGTACATATTGCACAATAATGATAATACAGAACCAAAGAATATCGAAGGGAAATATTTAATGCAAGTGTTTCAATAAACATATGTGTTTAAAAGTTCTTTTTGCTAAAAGAAATCATTCATTTTGCAGATGAATAGAACTGTTTGACTTCATAAGATGTTATTAGAACTGTTAATATTTATTGTTTTTCTATATACAAAAGTTTTATAGCAAATACTTTTTGAATAACAAATTTTTCTTATACGTAAATATCATCCTTGTATTGATATTATTAGCACCAACGCAAACGGCTGCAACTAACTTTAATACGTAAAATGTATTATTTCGAAAGCACATGTCAATCCTATTTAATTGCACTTTGTTTGAAGTAGTTATGAGTTTGCTTATTAGTGTGTTTACTTGTTTACTTACTATTTGTACTGAACAAGATAAAAAAACATAGATTTTTTTTATAAAAATCAGAGAGATATCACACTATGCATGCTAAACTTAAACGACTAAACAAAGGAAACTGCATTCGAAAAAAATTACAAACACAAATTCATACATTACATTTAATCAAACGTATGGAGTTTGCGGGTTCTAGCTTGATCAATTATCCGTTAGCACAGTCTGAGCGTTGGCCATATTAACTCTTTCTACGTCAACCATGCAATCGATATAATTAGCTCCTCGCCAGGCCCTAAATTCACTTTTACAGATATATAATGTTTACACTTAAGACAACTTTCGATTTTCGCATGTTTATGTATTAAAGGTAAAAAATAATGCAAAAGATGCAAAACGAAAATTTATTTTTAACAAGAATCATGATATAAAAAATCGTTTATGTGTGTTCACTTACCCGTATTGACACTGTCTGATCCAATTAAGACTGAAAAAAAATGTTTTAAAATTAAAATCGCTTTATATTGTTTAATTTTGTAAAACGTACCAAGAACATCGGAGAAAGTATTTCAAAACACAAACATCTAAAAAAGTTCCTTTATCGCGTGTATATAGATAAAACCATTTCATTGTAGCAAAGAACACTGGAAATATTCGCCCGAAAATAACTTTTGGTAAGAGAAGACTAAAGGAGACTAAAGAAAACGTCAGGTATATTCCCAAATAGATTTAAACCTTAAAACACATGTTTATGTATTAAAGGTAAAAATAATACAAAAGATGCAAAACGAAAATTTATCTTTAACAAGAATCATGATATAAAAAATCGTTTATGTGTGTTCACTTACCTGTACATGTATCAGAACTCTCTGATCCAAATAAGTCTGGAAAAAGAGGTAAAATTAAAATCGCTTCATATTATTTAATTTCGTAAAACGTACCAAGAATATCGGAGAAAGTATTTCAAAACACAAACATCTTAAAAAGTTCCTTTATCGCGTGTATATAGATAAAACCATTCATTTAAGCATAGAACACTGGAAATATTCGCCCGAAAATATTTTTTTGTAAGAGAAGACTAAAGGAGACTAAAGACAATCTCAGATATATTTCCAAATAGATTTAAACCTTCAAACACCGGGTAACTACGAAAAAAAATCTATCATGAGATAGTCCATCATTGCATTCCATCGAACGAAAAAAAGTTCACTTCAAAAAACGAAAAAAGACACCAGTTTAATGACAAACAGATTCAAAAAGAAGAAAAAATAACATGAGTACAGATAATGTTCTTTTGAAGGAGTACAGATAATGCTCTTTTGTAGAAACGATATATATGACTCGTACATATTGCACAATAATAATAATACAGAACCAAAGAATATCGAAAGGAAATATTTAATGCAAGTGTTTCAATAAACATATGTGTTTAGAAGTTCTTTTTGCTAAAATAAATCATTTATTTTGCAGACGAATTGAACTGTTTGACTTTATAAGATGTTATTAGAACTGTTAATATTTATTGCTTTTCTATATACAAATGTTTTATAGCAAATACTTTTTGAATAACAAAGTTGTCTTATACGTAAATATCACCATTGTATTGATATTATGAGCACAAACGCAAACGGCTGCAGCCAACTTTAATACGTAAAATGTATTATTTCGAAAGCACATGTCAATCCTATTTAATTGCACTTTGTTTGAAGTAATTAAATGGACGTTTTTGAGTTTGCTTATTAGTGTGTTTAGTTGTTGTGATTGACAATAAAGACTTGGTTCTCATATTGACGATTGATGCTTACTTAGATGTGATTCAGATTTACTTGGTATGTGTCGTCGATGAAGCAGAGACGCTTACTCTTCCGTAACACCAGGTCTTATTCTCGTGCACTTTTACGAGGGTCTCCATGTAAATCTTTCCTTTGTTCGTATTTTGCCTCTAGTTTGATTTCTTTTTCGTTCGAATTATTGTTTTGTTTTCATTTATTATCGATTTTATTTGGGGTAAACTTTACAAAAATAATACGCCTCACGATGTGTTGGAGTAAACGGATCAAAAATGCAGATTTTAAGAAAATCATTGCATCATGTATGAGATCGGTTGAGCTAAATCTACGTGTTTGAATAATTAATTTCTATTTTCATTCTACGAATTATCTCTCTCTCTCTGTCTCTCTCTCTCCCTCCCCCCTTTCCCCCCTCTCTCTTAACATTAGCATTCCTTAAAAATGGAAACACTCGGTTGTCAAATGAAAATAATTGTCATATAAAGAATCATGCATGTTCAGTGTAGCAGTCGAAGTGATTACTTGCCAAGTAACTCTAATCTGCTATCGGCACTTTTAGGTATAGACGTCTTGGACTAGGAACTGAAACTGATTTATTTGCTATTGATGATTTTAAATAGAAAAATGCAGATAAGGTAATTATTAGGCCGAATGTATTTAAATGCAACCGAATATGAAATTGTAAATTATATAATGCAATAGTTAAATTAAATATCGCATCTTCAAGCAATTTACTGCTTAGATCAAGAGCTTGGAATCTCACATCAGTTATACTCGCAGTTTTCACTCTACGCCATGTTTGGTCGAATTAATGCAGTAAACCGTATTCGGTTATCCCCATCGGTAGTAATGTGTTACTGATGCTAATGTTAGAATTTGGCAGTATGGTGGCAGTACCATTTCAGTGCAATATGTTCACAATACAATCTGATTAAAATGCTGATCCTTGTTCTCACTCCGAAGAAAGGAGAAGCTGACGGAACGGCGAGGGGACAAAGATTTTTATTTTAATCAGACAATAATAATTAATTATCATTCAATGAAAAGTTTCATTTGAACAAAGGTTGTGACAACATAATTGACACGAAATGTTCATCTGTTTCCTGTGTTTACTTACCACAATGTTTTAACGGAGCCACTTCTTATCGAGAAAATGATAGGTAAAGTTGGGGAAATTGAATTGTTTAATTTGTTTCGTTATTGTCATTTTAAAAAGCTATGGTCATTAAAGAGGTGCATTACAGAGGCTATGGTATATTAGTGTAAGCCGTTTCCGAATATTTTGCCCATTTAAAGTACTACCAAACTGAAATATACAGCCGACGGCCCCAAGCAGAACACACACCCGGTGACATTAAACTGATAGTAATGTAAACTTTAAACCCATAGCCTTCCCCACAGGTGCGAATGTCAACTTAAGGCGGAAGTGAGGAAGTTATGAGATAAAAGATGCAATATGATTTCCTAAGAGTCGCATATGTAAAAATAATGAACTTTAGCTCTGTAGAGCTATTTGTACTGAACAGGATTACATAACCATAGAATTTTTTTGTATAAAAATCAGAGAGATATCACAGTATGCATGCTAAACTTAAACGACTAAACAAAAGAAACTGCATTCGAAAAAAAATACATACACAAATTTATACATTACATTTAATCAAACGTATGGAGTTTGCGGGTTCTAGCTTGATCAATTATCCCAATAGCCAAGTCTGAATGTTGGTCATATCAACTCTTTCTACGTCAACCACGCAATCGATATAATTAGGTCTTCGCCAGGTCCTGAATTCACTTTTACAGATATATTATGTTTACACTTTTGACAACTTTCGAGATTAGCATGTTTATGTATTAAAGGTAAAATATTGCAAAACATGCAAAACGAAAATTTATTTTTAACAAGAATCATGATATAAAAATCGTTTATGTGTGTTCACTTACCCGTACCAGAACTCTCTGGTCCAAATAAGCCTGGAAAAAGAGGTAAAATTAAAATCGCTTCCTATTATTCAATTTTGTAAAACGTACCAAGACTATCGGAAAAAGTATTTCAAAGCACAAAAATCTTTAAAAGTTCCTTTATCGAGTGTGTATAGATAAAACCATTTCATTGTAGCATTTCAGTCCATCATTGCATTCCATCGAACGAAAAATAAGTTCACTTCAAAAAACGAAAAAAAGACACCAGTTTAATGACAAACATATTCAAAAAGAAGAAAAAATAACATGAGTACAGAAAATTTTCTTTTGAAGAAAAGATATATATGACTCGTACATATTGCACAATAATAATAATACAGAACCAAAGAATATCGAAGGGAAATATTTAATGCAAGTGTTTCAATAAACATATGTGTTTAAAAGT
Organism: Mimachlamys varia; assembly: GCA_947623455.1. Taxonomy (NCBI): domain Eukaryota; kingdom Metazoa; phylum Mollusca; class Bivalvia; order Pectinida; family Pectinidae; genus Mimachlamys; species Mimachlamys varia. The sequence goes on from OX392544.1 coordinate 28,259,399, forward strand.
TCTTTTTGCTAAAAGAAATCATTCATTTTGCAGATGAATAGAACTGTTTGACTTCATAACATGTTATTAGAACTGTTAATATTTATTGTTTTTCTATATACAAAAGTTTTATAGCAAATACTTTTTGAATAACAAATTTTTCTTATACGTAAATATCATCCTTGTATTGATATTATTAGCACCAACGCAAACGGCTGCAACTAACTTTAATACGTAAAATGTATTATTTCGAAAGCACATGTCAATCCTATTTAATTGCACTTTGTTTGAAGTAGTTATGAGTTTGCTTATTAGTGTGTTTACTTGTTTACTTACTATTTGTACTGAACAAGATAAAAAAACATAGATTTTTTTTATAAAAATCAGAGAGATATCACACTATGCATGCTAAATTTAAACGACTAAACAAAGGAAACTGCATTCGAAAAAAATTACAAACACAAATTCATACATTACATTTAATCAAACGTATGGAGTTTGCGGGTTCTAGCTTGATCAATTATCCGTTAGCACAGTCTGAGCGTTGGCCATATTAACTCTTTCTACGTCAACCATGCAATCGATATAATTAGCTCCTCGCCAGGCCCTAAATTCACTTTTACAGATATATAATGTTTACACTTAAGACAACTTTCGATTTTCGCATGTTTATGTATTAAAGGTAAAAATAATGCAAAAGATGCAAAACGAAAATTTATTTTTAACAAGAATCATGATATAAAAAATCGTTTATGTGTGTTCACTTACCCGTATTGACACTGTCTGATCCAATTAAGACTGAAAAAAAATGTTTTAAAATTAAAATCGCTTCATATTGTTTAATTTTGTAAAACGTACCAAGAATATCGGAGAAAGTATTTCAAAACACAAACATCTTAAAAAGTTCCTTTATCGAGTGAATATAGATAAACCCATTTCATTGTAGCATAGAACACTGGAAATATTCGCCCGAAAATAACTTTTGGTAAGAGAAGAGAAAAGGAGACTAAAGAAAACGTCAGATTTATTTCCAAATAGATTTAAACCTTAAAACACCGGGTAACTCAGAAAAAAAATTATCATGATATATTCCATCATTGCATTCCATCGAACGAAAAATAAGTTCACTTTAAAAAACCAAAAAAGACACCAGTTTAATGACAAACAGATTCAAAAAGAAGAAGAAAAAACCTCAGTACAGATAATGTTCTTTTGAAGAAAAGATATATATGACTCGTACATATTGCACAATAATAATAATACAGAACCAAAGAATATCGAAGGTAAATATTTAATGCAAGTGTTTCAATAAACAAATGTGTTTAGAAGTTCTTTTTGTTAAAATAAATCATTTATTTTGCAGACGAATTGAACTGCTTGACTTTATAAGACGTTATTAGAACTGTTAATATTTATTGTTTGAATAAGTTAAATGGACGATTTTGAGTTTGCTTATTAGTGTTTTAACTTATTGTGATTGAAAATAAAGACTTGGTTCTCATATTGAGGATCGATGCTTACTTGGATGTGACTCAGATTTACATGGTATGTGTCGTCGATGAAGCAGATACGCTTACTCTTCCGTAACACCAGGTCTTATTCTCGTGCACTTTTACGAGGGTCTCCATGTAAATCTTTCCTTTGTTCGTATTTTGCCCCTAGTTTAATTTCTTTTGCGTTCGAATTATGGTTTTGTTTTTATTTATTATCGATTTTAATTGGGATAAACTTTACAAAAACAATACGCCTCACGATGTGTTGGAGTAAACGGATCAAAAATGCAGCTTTTAAGAAAATCATTGCATCATGTATGAGATCGGTTTAGATAAATCTACGTGTTTGAACAATTAATTTCAATTTTCATTCTACGAATTATCTCTGTCTCCCTCCCCCCTCTCCCCCTCTCTCCCTCCCTCTCTTAACATTAGCATTCCTTAAAAATGGAAACACTCGGTTGTCAAATGAAAATAATTGTTATATAAAGAATCATGCATGTTCAGTGTAGCAGTCGAAGTGATTACTTGCCAAGTAACTCTAATCTGCTATCGGCACTTTTAGGTATAGACGTCTTGGACTAGGAACTGAAACTGATGTATATACTATTTATGATTTTAAATATGAAAATGCAGATAAGGTAATTATTAGGCCGAATGTATTTACATGCAACCGAATATGAAATTGTAAATTATTTAATGCAATAGTTAGATTAATTATCCTATCTTCAAGGAATTTACTGCTGAGATCAAGAGCTTGGAATCTCACATCAGTTATACTCGCAGTTTTCGCTCTACGCCATGTTTGGTGCAAATTACTGCAATAAACCGTATTCGGTTATCCCCATTGGTAGTAATGTGTTACTGATGCTAATGTTTGAATTTGGTAGTATGGTGGCAGTACCATTTCAGTGCAATATGTTCACAATACAATCTGATTAAAATGCTGATCCTTGTTCTCACTCCGAAGAAAAGAGAAGCTGACGGAATGGCGAGGGGACAAAGATCTCATTTTAATCAGACAATAATAATTAATTACCATTCAATGAAAAGTTTCATTTGGACAAAGGTTGTGACAGCATAATTTACACGAAATGTTCATCTGTTTCCTGTGTTTGCTCACCAAAAAGTTTTAACGGAGCCACTTATTATCGAGAAAATGATAGGTAAATTTGCGGAAATTGAATTTTTTAATTTGTTTCGTTATTGTCGTTTAAAAAACTATGGTAATTAAAGAGGTGCATTTCAGAGGCTGCGGTATATTAGTGTGAGCCGTTTCCGAATATTTTGCCCATTTAAAGTACTACCAAACTGAAATACACAGCCGACGGCCCCAAGCAAAACACACACCCGGTGGTGACATTAAACTTATAGTAATGTAAACTTTAAGCCCATAGCCTTCCCCAATGGTGCGAATGTCAACTTAAGGCGAAAGTGAGGTAGTAATGAGATACAAGATGCAATATGATTTCCTAAGAGTCGCATATGTAAAAATAATGAACTTTAGCTCTGTAGAGCTATTTGTACTGAACAGGATTAAATAACCATAGAATTTTTTTTTATAAAAATCAGAGAGATACCACAGTATGCATGCTAAACTTATGTTATTTGTACTGAACAGGATAAAGAAACATAAACAAAAGAAACTGCTTTCGAAAAAAATACATACACAAATTCATACATTACATTTAATCAAACGTATGGAGTTTGCGGGTTCTAGCTTGATCAATTATCCCGATAGCCAAGTCTGAATGTTGGTCATATCAACTCTTTCTACGTCAATCATGCAATCGATATTATTAGCTCCTCGCCAGGCCCTAAATTCACTTTTATAGATATATAATGTTTGCATTTAAGACAACTTTCGATTTTCGCATGTTTATGTATTAAAGGTAAAAATAATGCAAAAGATGCAAAACGAAAAATTTTCTTTAACAAGAATCATGAAAATCGTTTATATGTTTTCACTTACCCGTAACATGAATCTCTGGTTCAGATAAGTTTGGAGAAAGAGATAATTAAATCACTTCATATTAATTAATTTTGTAAAACGTACCAAAAATATTGGAGAAAGTATTTCAAAACACAAACATCTTAAAAAGTTCCTTTATCGAGTGTATATAGATACAACCATTTCATTGTAGCATAGAACACTGGAAACATTCGCCCGAAAACTTTTGGTAAGAGAAGAGAAAAAGGAGACTTAAAAAAACGTCAGATTTAGATTTAGAATTGACAATATTTCCTTGTTGTCCATTTTAAATACCCAGACCTCTTAATGCATTTGGTAAGGTGGTTTGTTCTCTTGGTAATGCAAAATTATATATATTTTCGAGCCCAGCATGTTTTTGGAGTTGATAACAGTATTGCAGATTCTATTTCTCGGAAACAGTGGGAAAGGTTCCGTCAGCTTGTAGAAGCAGCAAAAGAATGTCCAGAGGACATTCCATTAGAGTTCAAGCAAATGATCTGCAAGTTGAAGTTGATACACTCTTAAATGTACCTATGGCTGAGAACACCAAGATGACATATCAAACAGGACTTAATTCTTTTAAGAATTTCAGATGTGAGTTTCAGTACCAGCTGATATGGCCACCAGCATTGGAACAAATTGTTAAATTTATTGCACATCTCTCATTGAAATGGAAATTTTCAGCAAAAGCTTATTCCTATGTTTCATCTATTAGCTATAAGTGTAAGTTGGTAAGTAACTCAGGTCCCACTAAATGCTTCATTGTCAACAAGATGTCAGAGGATATGAAAAGAACAAAAAGAAAAATAACCCCCGCTTACCAATCACAAAAGATTTACTTGGAAGAATTATTGGGGTGTTACCAAATGTTTGCAATGATCGGTATGCATTTGTTTGTTTAAAGTTGCTTATACTTTGACCTTTGCAGGATTTTTGCGTGTAGGGGAGATAACTGTTACCAGAGGTTGTCAGATACAGAATATTGTTAGTGTAAATGATGTAACAATAGACACAGATGGGTCAAAGTTATACCTTAAAATCCGGTCTTCAAAAACGGATCAGTTAGGAACAGGAGCAACTCTTGCCATTCATAGAACTAAGGGGGGCACCTGCCTTCTTCAAAGTATGCAGGAGTTTTTAAAGATCCGTTCAAAATGTGATGGCCCTCTTTTATGTCACTACGGGGGAGCTTGTATGACAAGGTAACAATTTAGTCCTGTGTTAAAGAAGGCTCTGGCTCACATAGGATACGATGCATCTTTCTACAAGTCGCATTCTTTAAGAATAGGGGCAGCAACCTCAGCTGCAATGTCGGGGCTCCCAGACTCGGAGATAAAACGTGCAGGAAGATGATCATCACGTTGTTTTCAAACATACTTACGTATACCTACTCATTAGATGGGGATAACAATTATATCTTCATTATTAGACACCATACTGAAACCAGTATTCAAGTCTTTCAGGTTTGACATTGTGGTGTGTTGGTTCGTCCATCATCAGAAGGGCACAGTTAGAGGCAATGCAGAGGCCTGGGGGTACAGACCTTGGACTACAAATGTTAAGTGTAAATATTTAGTGGCAAGGCTATCGAGGACTTAAACTTGAAAACCTTGAAAAAAAATCAATCTTCTAGACTCCATAGGGCCAGTTCCACATTTCATTTTGTTACATGTTGGAGGAAATGATATAGGGGAATGTCCTCTTTGTGACATAGTTCACAAAGCCCGAGCTACACTTGTTAAACTTGTGCATAAATTTCCAGGGACAAAGATTATTTGGTCTCAAATTTTACCTCGTTTGCAATGGAGGGGTTGCATCCCAGAGAAATATGATGCAATGGATGGCTGTAGGGTTAGGTTGAATAGTGGATGTACAAAAACTGTCATAGATAACGGGGGTTTTTATATCAAGCATCCAGATATCACTCGTAAGAGCCCTTATCTCTATTGTGCTGAGGTCCATTTGTCAGTCGCAGGTAGTAACATATTTCTGAATGGTCTACAAGGGGGCATTGAGGAACTCTCTTGACCAAAGGGGTTATGTTTTTCCTCCAGATATGGATTGAATCATGGGTTTAGTGAACCTGGTTTACAAGTATTATCTGAATTATAGGGAGCACAGAGAGGCGTTTGTGGTCACGGAAAGATAATTTGCCGCTTCCTCCCCACTAGTGTGTGGCGGTGGTCACGGTGGGGCTATCGTCCCAGAGTGACCATTTGGCGGATTCACGCCAAATTCTACAAGTTCCTGGACAATTAATGGAAGTAATAGATTTTGATCGCCGTTATTGGGGTCAAAGTATACTTCTTGAAGTGAATTGGATTGAGAATTGGATTGGAAATTGATTAGTAATTTGAACATTGTGAATTATTATTCTTGACTGCATTGAGTGAATACAGCTGAATATTCAATGATGCATTAAGTGAATGCAGTTCAATACATTAAATTGAGTGAATACTATTGAAAAAACATGGAGTTGAGTGAACTCAAGTGAATATCAAATTTAGTGAATACAAATGAATATTGAATTTGTGAACATTGAATTTGTTGAATATTGAATTGAGTGAATATTGGATTGATTGAATATTGAATTGACTGAATATTGAGTTTAGTGAATATTGAATTGACTGAATATTGAATTGACTGAATAACGAATTGAGTGAATATTAAATTGATTGAATTTGGAATTGATTGAATTTTGAATTGAATTGTGTGTAAACTGTGGCTGACCGTTTGCGGCAGCAAAACATATTGTAATAAATATAAAAGCCGTGACCACATAGCGCCAAACAATAAATAAAATTTTCATATTCTTTATTTTTGTGTTGTTTGATTCTTTCTAATAATAATTACATTTGAGAAGTAATTTGCAACTGTAAAAATAGTACAGGTAAACGAAATGGTTGTTACATATATATTTACATTTGCGCTGCAACCCACTATATGAACATTACCTGCAAAAGTACTTTTCACAAAAGTATGAAAACAAGGGTTCTCGTAACGTAACACGTGGTTAAATTATGACGTCATAGATCAAGCTTGTTCAATGAGGGTCTTGTCACGCCACTTCTAATAACACGGATAACGCCCTTCGTCAAACTCTATAATGCCTAATTATTATCGATGGCGCCAATTTCATTCAAACTTGGCTGTTCCGCCAATGTCGTTTAAATAACAACGCATATATAAACGCATGTTATAAACTATCAATTGGAGAAAAAAAGCAATTGTTCTATAGTGAAAATGTAAACGTATGGATCGGAAGCCAAATCAGACAAATCAAAACATACCGTAAATCGTTTGCCAATTACATAAATGTTGAATAAAAAGATTAAACGCAAAGAATTATAGAAGATGTAAACTTAAAACTCATTGAATAAAATCTGACATGATGAGAACCAGTAAATTGATATCCAGGGCTACGATACTTACTATCTTCAAGTGAACTTTTACGCAAAACGACAAATGCAAGCAAACATTGTCAATCAGACAAAAAACATTAATCAGACAAACAAAACATGTTAATCAGACGAAAATGTTTCGTAAACTTATATATGGCCCCTCGATAGTAAACGAGGAAGTTAAAACAATAACCACATGGACATTGGCTGGTTGCTAAGACCCCATTACCACGGCTAATTTGTAAACCGCTTTGAGTCGACAAATATATAGGTTGTGGTAAGGCGGTTTATAAGAACCTCGATTTATAATTGTATTAATAACCGAGTTGATAAAATTTTTTTTTTTTTTTTTTTTTTTACAAGATACCTATTTAACGAAGATAATCGTCGTGGATGTGATATGCTACTAAGTCACTGCCAGAACAGAATTGTATAGTATTTGTTAAACAAAAGTTAAAAATGTTATATATACATAATTATTATAACACTTAAAGTTATATTAAATACATTGCATACCCCCTCCCAACCCCCCAATAGTAATTATTTGATGGAGTTTACTCCCCCCCCCCACCCACTTCTCCGATTTGTATTTTGCTTAAGAATGCATATTGAAATATTTTTGTAAGAAAAGTACCACGACGTTAGCCCTGACATATATCTGAATATATATGGAACTGATGTACACGTGTAGTACCCTCGCTAATATGGATGAATCATGTTTTGGTTTTTTTTTGCATTTTTTTTTTGCATTTTTTTTTAGAACCAATATTTATGAGGTTTGTTGGTGCAGGTAACTAACTAAAACAGGATTAACAAGTCACAACATCCGTACACTATGACTAATATCTAATGCATATTCGGATGCGTCTTTTTAAAGAAAGAAGCAGGAAACGGTGATAGCGAAATTGATTCGGTGAAGTTCAGCAAACAATAATGAAATTGCTGTTATGTGTAGGATTGTATAAATAGACATACGGAAATGTTTGAGCTCTATATAAAATAAGACCCAAGTATGTGAAGTTTTTATTTGATTATTGATATAATAAATATACGATGTATCATCTTGTATGATAATGAGCTGAGTAAAACTATGGTAAAGACGCTAATGGAATTGTGTGTACAGCGGAATACCATGACAAAACTATATAATCACGTTTCAAATATGTATATACGTGTAAAAATGTATGTACAGTACATGTAAGTCAACGTAACATGTAAATTAGCTTACATTATAATGATGTATACAATTATCAACTTTTTACTACATGTACCTCTTTACTACATGTACCTCTATAATTAAGCTAGATTCTGTATTCTATATGTTATGAGAAATTATTCTTATTTTTTTTTTAAATAAGTCTTCTCAATATAAAAAAATATCCAACCTGTATAAGTATGTTTACCCCGAAATACATATATCTCTATATTTATAAATCACAAAAGTGAAAGGCCTGCCTCATGTAAGTGAAGAATACATAAATGATAAGGGTCAAATTGCAATTTCGACTTCGACTATTAATGAAAATGAATAATATTGTCAAAAAAATAACAATGAAATTAATACATTTCTAATTTGCGACATGACTTTAAAACATATGGGTTCCTACAAAGTAATGCGTAATCAGGGTTATGTAGACTAGAAACTGCAATCGATCTTGATAGGAATGTTTTAGTTTTTTCGGTGATTTTTACACGACGAACTGTTCTAATCCGGATATTTTACACCTTCTTCCAACTCAACTTTTACAAGCACTTATTTACAGTAATTTGAAGGAAAAAAAAACGTTTGAGTTTGTGGGTTGTTTTTTGTCATTTTAAGCATCAATTATATGTCCTGAATATTAAGTTTGCCATTACAAAACTGTGAATAACTTTAAAATTTACCAAACGGGGCTTTTTTTTAGATCCGGATAATTTACACCTCCTTCCGACTCATCTACTACTATACTGAAAGTCTTTTCCGCAATACACATTACCACATGGCGAGGAAGATTTGTTTTACATAGATTTTGGTAGTTATAGATTACATTAATCTGCATCGATAACACAGATTTGGTAAGTACGGCGAAGGAGGTCTACTGGACTGTTATCTAATGTATACAGGGGATGTCTAAGCTATAGGCTCGTATAATTGATCAATCGACGAAGCTGATAATCAAGGGGACATAATTACAATAAACGACACACATTTATCATTTTTTTTTAATAGAAATATAATATAGACTAGCTGTACCTTAGTATAAGTATTTTTCTTTCCAGAACATCTATGTACAAAGGTTTCTTGTTTTATGTCTTTAATTGTTATATTTATTCAATGTTTTGTGTTTGTGTTCATTCGATAAACTCATCAGGGCCAGTAGGGGAATCCTCGCGGATAAGACAAAAACTATGTCCGTCACTGATTTATCATACTGTTTTTATCATCACCTTTCTCACATTTGCCATGCCTCATCGATTAGTCTCATCATTTATACATATATATTATGCCTGATTGTATAAAAATTATGTCTGCAAACTGTCAGGTCAAAAGAAAAAAGACTTGATGTATTGAATTATATACAAACAATTTTTTCTGATTTTAATATTATTTGCCTGCAAGATACTCATTTTACACCACAAATAGAGAAAAACATTGAGTCACAGTTGGGTTTTACTTGTATTTTTAATTCACACCTATCAAATTGTAGAGGTGTGAGTATAATGTTAAAAAACAATTTTGAATTTTATATACATGAAGTTAAAAAAGATGGGGTTGGCAATTTTATTGCTGTTGATGTAACAATTAAGAAAAGAAGACTTACACTTGTAACTCTATATGGCCCCAACACTGATGACCCAATGCTTTTTGAATACATAAAAAAATCTATAGATGAATATGAAAATACAGAAATTATTATATGTGGAGATTACTATATTGTACTTAACCCAGAAAAAGATACCTTTAATTATAGAAATGTAAACAATCCTAGGGCTAGGCAAAAAGTACTTGACATAGTAGAAGATTATAATTTATCAGACTGTTATAGGACACTACATCCAGACTCCCACAGATACTCTTGGAGAAAAAAAAACCCAATTAAGCAAGCTAGGCTAGACTTTTTCCTTACAACTGACAATCTTTTAAACTTAGTAGATAAAGCAGATATTAAACCAGGATATAGAACAGACCATTCGATAATCACTTTAGGAATAAAAACAAATAATTTTGAACAAGGTAAGGGTCTTTGGAAGTTTAACACCAGTCTACTATATGATAATGAATATGTGAAAAAGGTTAAAGATACAATTGAACGGATAAAGAAACAATATGCACATAGTAAAGACAATATAGAAAACATTGACAATAGAGATATTAAATTTTCGATAGATGATCAACTTTTTCTAGAAGTTTTATTGATGGAAATTAGAGGCATAAGTATTTCTCATGCAGTACATAAGACAAAAAGCACCAAAAAACAAGAAAAGGAATTAATGGAAAGTATACATAGGATAGAATCAGAAGACAATTTAGGAAATAAATTAGATATTTTATATGAGAAGAAAAAAGAACTAGAAACCATCAGACAAAAAAAAAATGAAAGGTCATCTAATTAGATCTAAAGTAAATTGGATAGAAAAGGGAGAAAAAGCAACAAAATACTTCTGCAGTCTGGAATCTAGAAATTTTACTAATAAAACAATAGATAAAATAGAAAAAGGTGATGGGGAAATTATTACTGAACAAAAAGAAATACTGAAAGAAATAGAATCATTTTACTCTAATCTGTATAGTGAACAAACTGGAGATATAGAAGATGTAGAGCTAGACAAGTTACTTAACAATTTTAATTTAAATAAGTTAACAGATAAACAGAGGGAAACACTAGAAGGGAATTTAACAATAGCGGAACTTGGAATAGCCTTAAAAAATATGAAAAATTGTAAATCCCCTGGAACAGATGGCTTTCCTGCAGAATTTGAATTTTTTAAATTTTTTGGTCAGACATTAAATTTTTCATATTGAGATCATTAAACCAGGGATATAATATAGGATCTTTATCGACCAATCAAAAACTAGGAATTATTACATGTGTCCCAAAAGGAGACAAACCTAGACAATTTAAAAAAAAAAACGGAGACCTATAACATTATTATATTCAATTTATAAACTAGCTTCGGCATGCATAGCGAACAGATTGAAAACAATTTTAGATTTTTTAATATCAGATACACAAACTGGGTTTTTAAAAGGTAGGTTTATTGGAGAAAACACCAGGTTGATATACGACATTATGAATTATACAGAAGAAAAGGATGTTCCTGGATTATTAGTTTTAATTGATTTTGAAAAGACCTTCGACTCCGTATCATGGGATTTTCTAGATAAAGTTATAATTTTTTTTTAATTTCGGACCTAGTATCAGTCATTGGATTAAAACACTTTATAAAGATACTTCATCAGCAATAATACAAAACGGCATGTTATCAGAATTTTTTAATATAGAAAGAGGCTGTCGTCAGGGAGACCCGGTCTCACCATATCTTTTTATACTAGTGGCAGAAATCTTAGCAATTTTAGTTAAAAACAATACAAATATTAAGGGTATCCAAATTGGGAATAAGGAACACAAGCTCTCACAGTTTGCAGACGATACCTCTCTTATTTTAAATGGCTCAAGGAAATCTTTCGATGAGGCTCTTAAAACTTTAGAATTGTTCGCTCAAATATCAGGACTTGTAAATAATGAAAAAACACAACTAATATGGATAGGAAGTAAGAAATTCAGTCAAGATGTCTATCACCATAGATGGAAATTAAAATGGGGGATCACTAAATTCAACCTTCTAGGAATAGAATACTCTGTTAACTTAGATGAAATGACTAGCATGAATTATAACAAAGCGTTAAAAAATATAGATAAATCACTACTACAATGGTCAAAAAGAATACTTACACCGATAGGGAGAATAAAGGTTTTAAAAACTTTGATTCTTTCAAAACTAATCCATCTCTTTATGACAATACCTAATCCAGATAAAGCTTTCATTAAAACACTAAATGCAAATTGCTTTAAATTTATATGGCAAGGACCGATTGATAAAGTGAAAAGAAATACTCTAATCGAACAATATAACAAAGGAGGTTTAAAAATGATGGACATAGGAAATTTCATTGATAGTCTAAAATCTACTTGGGTAAGGAGATTAGTAGTATCTAGTGATAGGGAGTGGGAAAATATTTTTGAACATACTGTATGTCCCATAGCACATCTTTCAGATTTTGGGGAAGAATACTTCGCAAAATTGAATATAACTAATCTATTCTGGAAAGAAGTTCTAACAATATGGATAAAAATATCAAAGCTAAATAAAACACAAACAAAAACTGACCTACTTACCTCCCCCTTATGGTACAATTTTAATTTTCAGATAGGAAAACGCTGCATTTATTTTAAAGACTGGTATGAAAAGGGTGTGAATAGAGTAGTAGACATAATGAAAGAAGATGGAACTTTTTAAAGTTTTGAACAATTCAAAAGGAAAATCTCTGTATCATCGAATATTTTTTTAAGATACCAGAGCCTCTGTGCGTCCATTACATATGTGATCAAAAATTGTAATATTCATTTTAATAACTTTACTATAGTTAGACCATATTTACCTTTCCATACTAAAATCCTTTTCAAAAATAAAAAAAGTTGTAGAGACCTTTGTAGCATCCTTTCAGAGGATAACCAGCAAAATTTAGTCAATACATCAGAAATCAAATGGAAAACAAAACCTATCTTCGAAAATTTAAATTGGAATACTATTTATATACTACCTTTTAAGACTACCAAAGATACAAAACTACAATGGTTCCAATATAAAATTCAAAATCGTATTCTTCCAGTCAACAAATATTTAAAAAAGATTGGCATAACAAATAATGAAAAGTGTAACCTGTGCAAAGATTATATAGAAGATTTAGAACATATGTTTTGGGAATGTTGTGAAGCACAGATCATTTGGATACAACTAGAAGAGTGGATTAAACAAAAAACCAAACAAAACTGTGGTTTTCGATTTGAAAACAGTTTTATTTGGACACACTGATAACATTTTAACATCAATACCCCTTAATTTTCTTATCTTACTTACTAAATATTTTATTTTTTGTACTTCAAAAAGACAAGACAGAATTTATTTCAACCTTTTAAAAGAATTCACTGCACAAAGATACAATATAGAGAAAATTGTTTATGTAATCAAACAAAATTCTTTCAAATATGGGAAGAATGGGAAAAGGTATTCGCATAAACAAACAAATTAATACTTGCTATAATTCCTAACATTAATCTGTATCTATCCATATAGTATATTCATAACCATGTAACCACTTTAGACCAAAGAAATACTTCAATGTTTTCTCTGGGTTTTTTCTTCTGTTTTTATTAGTAGTAGTATTATTTGATATATACCTTTCCCCTACTCATCTACCTATTTGAATTATAACTGTTTTCATGTGACCGAATGTATGTGTAGGACATATATGTATATATATATCAAAGCTATTTTACTTCACAAGATAAAAAAGTATATGAAGTGAAGAAGTACACAAGTAACATAAAAAAATCACCAGCTTAGTACATTTAAGTAAGTTTTTAAAAAATTGACTAAGAATTGGACATGTATGTATATTGCATGTATTATTTACTAGATATGAACTCGTGCATTCTTGAAATTTCATAATGAACTTTATATGTATATGCATATTACAACCATTAAACTGGAAAAACTTGATGTTTATAGGGGTGATTTGGTTAAAGAATCTTCATGTAATTGATAAATATATATATACATATATGAATGAATGCATGTACATGATGGACATTGTAATATTTAATGTCTCTGTTTTTGTGATGTACATGTAAATGTGTCTAATGTGTGTATAGGTACTGTAATGTTTGTTAAAAAAAAAAACTTCTCGGATACTTATCTGACTATATAACTAAGAAATATCACCATTTTCTTTTCTAAATATCACTCCTGTGAGAGGATATACATACAGTTGTATTACAACTATGTTGATATAAAATTATCCATGATGTATCTGTGAAGATGAAGAAAAAAAAAAGATAATATTCCGTATTATCCTTTTGCTAGTACAACTTTTGTGAGCAAATGAATATAACAATTACATCACACATAGCATTGGCATATCAAATTACCATACTGCGACGAAATGTATACATTTACACTTAAAGTCATTTGCATAATTCCATTAAAATTGTTTCCGAAGGAAATATACACTTCTAACATGTCTTTTCGTATTATTATCACAGTAACCATAGACATAAAGATGACGTAACACACGCATGTGCTTAAAAGTTTTAAATCGTTCAGCGTAGAAAGACTTAATATAAATACAATTAAAGGAACACTTACTCAATTTCAGTAATATTCTTACATAAGGAAAGATAACCAGTACTACTATTGTGTGTTATAGTATCATTAATTGGTTATTTATGGGTCCAAGCCCGGTTATTTCGGTTTAGCATAGACATATCAAATAAATAGTACTATACAGTTAACAAAATAAACCTCGCCATTGTGTCGCTCCGTGAATGTGACGTCTGTATCGGTAATGAACAAGCTTAGCCCAAGAGTCTTAGTGGTCACCTGAGTAATGCTATAGGTATTTTAAAGCTCAATTTTAATGATGAAATAAATATGTAAGCAATGTGAAATACAACATTTATCATGTCATTGAAGGATAACAATTCCAAAATTATTGAAACTAATAATGTTACTATAAAATGTTCAGAATATATCCGAAAGTGTTAATGTTTTCTATCAATATAGATAAACAACGACCCCACCCTTTCACAGAGATTGTAGTAGCTCTGATTATGGAGAATTTTTTTTTTAATGTTGGATTATTTTCCCCGCCCTGGCCATGTTGTTTGGGCCGGAATCCCAATTGTACAGCTTGATACCAGCTTTCTCCCACATTTGATGTATCACGTATAAAACTCAGATATATTAACAAGTTTCTGAGTATATATATATTTATTAATTTGCTTGCTATATTCATGAAGTATATAAGTTAGGCAAGCGGGAGTAGTGTTGGCTTAATTAAAGGTAAAGTTCAAAACGTTTAACGGATTTTATTTGGAGGTCAAATTAACAAAAATAATATGGCTCACGGTTTGTTGGAGTAAACGGAAAATAAATTAAAAATAGAGAATCATGTATGTTCAGTGTAGCAGTCAAAGTGAAAACATACCGGGTAAATCGAGATCGAAATCATTGCTCCGAAGACGCCGACTAGGAACTGAAATTGATTTATATTTAATTAAGATAAGGTAAGTATAAGACAGACCGTTATTACATGTAACCGAATACGAAATTGTAAATTATGGAATGCAATAGTTTAATTAAATATCGCATCTTCAAAGAATTTACTGCTAAGATCAAGAGCTTGGAATCTCACATCAGTTATACTCGCCGTTTTCACTCTACGCCATGTTTGCTCGAATTACTGCAATAAACCGTATTCGGTTATCCCCATTGGTAGTAGCGTGTTACTGATGCTAATGTTTGAATTTGGCAGTATGGTGGCAGTACCAGTTCATTGCAATATGTTCACAATACAATCTGATTAAAATGCTAATCCTTGTTCTCACTCCGAAGAAGAGAGAAGCTGACGGAACGGCGAGGGGACAAAGATCTAATTTTGATAAGACAATAATAATTAATTATCATTCAATGAAAAGTTTCATTTGGACAAAGGTTGTGACAACATAATTAACACGAAGTGTTCATCTGTTACCTGTGTTTACTCACCAAAAAGTTTTAACGGAGCCACTAATTATCGAGAAAATGATAGGTAAAGTTGGGGAAATTGAATTTTTTTATTTGTTTCGTTATTGTCGTTTACACAAACTATGGTCATTAAAGAGGTGCATTTCAGAGGCTGTGGTATATTAGTGTAAGCCGTTTCCAAACTGAAATATACAGCCGACGGCCCAAAGCAGAACACATACCCGGTGACATTAAACTGATAGTAATGTAAACTTTAAGCCCATAGCCTTCCCCACAGGTGCGAATGTCAACTTCAGGCGAAAGTAAGGTAGTTATGAGATACAGGATGTAGTATGATTTCCTAAGAGTCACATATGTTAAAATAAAGAACTTTAGCTCTGTAGATTTATTTTTAACAAGAATCATGATATAAGAAATCGTTTATGTGTGTTCACTTACCCGTATTGACACTGTCTGATCCAATTAAGACTGAAAAAAATGTTTTTAAATTAAAATCGCTTCATATTGTTTAATTTTATAAAACGTACAAAGAATATCGGAGAAAGTATTTCAAAACACAAACATCTTAAAAAGTTCCTTTATCGAGTGAATATAGATAAACCCATTTCATTGTAGCATAGAACACTGGAAATATTCGCCCGAAAATAACTTTTGGTAAGAGAAGAGAAAAGGAGACTAAAGAAAACGTCAGATATATTTCCAAATAGATTTAAACCTTAAAACACCGGGTAACTCAGAAAAAAAATTATCATGATATATTCCATCATTGCATTCCATCGAACGAAAAATAAGTTCACTTTAATAAACCAAAAAAGACACCAGTTTAATAACAAACAGATTCAAAAAGAAGAAGAAAAAACCTCAGTACAGATAATGTTCTTTTGTAGAAACGATATATATGACTCGTACATATTGTACAAAAATAATAATACAGAACCAAAGAATATCGAAGGTAAATATTTAATGCAAGTGTTTCAATAAACAAATGTGTTTAGAAGTTCTTTTTGTTAAAATAAATCATTTATTTTGCAGACGAATTGAACTGTTTGACTTTATAAGACGTTATTAGAACTGTTAATATTTATTGTTTGAATAAGTTAAATGGACGATTTTGAGTTTGCTTATTAGTGTTTTAACTTATTGTGATTGAAAATAAAGACTTGGTTCTCATATTGAGGATCGATGCTTACTTGGATGTGACTCAGATTTACATGGTATGTGTCGTCGATGAAGCAGAGACGCTTACCCTTCCGTAACACCCGGTCTTATTGTCTTGTACATTAACGAGGGTCTCCATGTAAATCTTTTATTTGTTCGTATTTTTGCCTCGAGTTAAATTTATTTTGGGTTCTTATTATGGTTTTGTTGACGCTTTAATATTCTCTGATTTTTTACACGTGTTCTTAACCTACTATTAACAGTTGACGCGTTTTTCAAATTAACCGGCATCATTGGTTCGTTGTCTTCACTATATCTTTATTGTTATCGCTATTGATAAATTGACTGTCTAAATGTGCATAATAATGAAAAATTTCCTTATTGTAATTTATTTGGTCAATTCAGATTAGAAATATATATTAAATGGATATCACTGCGACAAACAAAGTTAGGAAAGAAAACTTAATGATACCTACAATGCTTTTTATAAATTAGTCTGATCTTAAACAAAGGCAAGATAGATCTGTATCATATTTTAATCGAATGCATACATTCAAATTATAGATATGATGACTTCTTTGTATCACAGAATAACACGGGAAATATTTGCCCGAAAACAACATAGTCATGTAATATGTTTAATAAAGTATTGAACTCAATAGTTCCTTTAAATGTATTTGTGTCATGGAAATGATTGTGCCATGCGCTGAATTTCGCCTTAAGATTTCGCTTTCATTCAAACACTTTGTTAATATATTCACGATCATGTTATCGTTATGAGGAGAAAGTCATTTTCATTTTTAATGAACATCGAAATGAATTCAATGGTGACAACCCTTTTTGTAAAGAAAAGAGAAAAAAGACTTTTTTAAACGTCATATATCTTTTCCAATCAGATGTAAAACTTAAAACACAGGGAAACTCAGAAAAAAGAAATAATCATGAGATATTTAATCATTGCATTTCATCGAACGAAAAATAATTCCACTTCAAAAAACAAAGCGTTCTTTCATGTTTGTGTTACTAGGATCATAGGGAGTTGTTATTTGAAACAGACATTCAGTTTTCTAATATACAAAAACAAGATTATAGAAAACCATCTTTATACATTGGTTAAGAATGGTGCAACTTTTTTCGCTTTAAGACCATGCCATTTACTTTGATCTGACCTAGATTTACATGTCAGGTGTCGTCGATGAAGCAGAAGACTCGTATTCTTCTGAAACACATGATCTTATACTCTTGAACATTTTAAATGGTCTCGGTGTAAATCGTTTCTTTGTTAATATTTCCTGTCTCGCTTTAATCGATTTTGTGTTATAATAATGGTTTTGTTGACACTTCGATATTCTCTGAATTTTTGCATAATAGTATTTTGATAACAACTTCGATATGAGTTGACTTATGTAAGTATAACCATTTTATTTTCAGATTCAAATGTCAGAATTATAGTCATTGCAAGTTTAATGACAAAAAGATCCAAATTAAGAAAAGAACAAACCTCAATAGAACTTTCTTGTGTAGAAACGATATAAATGACTCTCACATATTGCACAATGATTGAACAATATTTAACAATAAACCGTACTACACTAATATATACTTTCACAGATATATATTGGTTTCACTTCAGAAAACGTTTGATTCACGCATGATCATGACTGTATAAAAGGTAAAGACAATGAAAGAGAAGAAAAACAAAAACAATATTTTTAACAAGAATCATGATATTAAAAATCGTTGATGTGTGTTCACTTACCCGTATGAGCACTCTCTGATCCAAATAAGCCTGGAAAAAGAGGTAAAATTAAAATCGCTTCATATTATTTAATTTTGTAAAACGTACCAAGAATATCGGAGAAAGTATTTCAAAACACAAACATCTTAAAAAGTTCCTTTATCGAGTGTATATAGATAAACCCATTTCATTGTAGCATAGAACACAGGAAATATTCGCCCGAAAATAACTTTTGGTAAGAGAAGAGCAAAGGAGACTAAAGAAAACGTCAGATTTATTTCCAAATAGATTTAAACCTTAAAACACCGGGTAACTCAGAAAAACAAATACCATGAGATAGCCCATCATTGCAATCCATCGAACGAAAAATAAGTTCACTTCAAAAAAACAAATAAGACACCAGTTTAATGACAAACAGATTCAAAAGGAAGAGGAAAAAACATCAGTACAGATAATGTTCTTTTGTAGAAACGATATATATGACTCGTACATATTGCACAACAATAATGATATAGAACCAAAGAATATCAAAGGGAAATATTTAAGTAATTCAATAAACAAATTGTTTAGAAGTTCTTTTTGCTAAAAGAAATCATTCATTTTGCAGATGAATCGAACTGTTTGACTTCATAAGATGTTATTAGAACTGTTAATATTTATTGTTTTTCTATATACAAAATTTTATAGCAAATTCTTTTTGAATAACAAATTTTTCTTAAACGTAAATATCATCCTTGTATTGATACAATAGCACCAACACAAACGGCTGCAACTAACTTTAATACGTAAAATGTATTATTTCGAAAGCACATGTCAATCCTATTTAATTGCACTTTGTTTGAAGTAGTTATGAGTTTGCTTATTAGTGTGTTTACTTGTTGTGATTGACAATAAAGACTTGGTTCTCATATTGAGGATCGATGCTTACTTGGATGTGACTCAGATTTACATGGTATGTGTCGTCGATGAAGCAGATACGCTTACTCTTCCGTAACACCAGGTCTTATTCTCGTGCACTTTTATGAGGGTCTCTATGTAAATCTTTCCTTTGTTCGTATTTTGCCCCTAGTTTAATTTCTTTTGCGTTCGAATTATGGTTTTGTTTTTATTTATTATCGATTTTATTTGGGATAAACTTTACAAAAACAATACGCCTCACGATGTGTTGGAGTAAACGGATCAAAAATGCAGATTTTAAGAAAATCATTGCATCATGTATGAGATCGGTTTAGATAAATCTACGTGTTTGAACAATTAATTTCAATTTTCATTCTACGAATTATCTCTGTCTCCCTCCCCCCTCTCCCCCTCTCTCCCTCTCTCTCTTAACATTAGCATTCCTTAAAAATGGAAACACTCGGTTGTCAAATGAAAATAATTGTTATATAAAGAATCATGCATGTTCAGTGTAGCAGTCGAAGTGATTACTTGCCAAGTAACTCTAATCTGCTATCGGCACTTTTAGGTATAGACGTCTTGGACTAGGAACTGAAACTGATGTATATACTATTTATGATTTTAAATATGAAAATGCAGATAAGGTAATTATTAGGCCGAATGTATTTACATGTAACCGAATATGAAATTGTAAATTATTTAATGCAATAGTTAGATTAATTATCCTATCTTCAAGGAATTTACTGCTGAGATCAAGAGCTTGGAATCTCACATCAGTTATACTCGCAGTTTTCGCTCTGCGCCATGTTTGGTGCAAATTACTGCAATAAACCGTATTCGGTTATCCCCATTGGTAGTAATGTGTTACTGATGCTAATGTTTGAATTTGGTAGTATGGTGGCAGTACCATTTCAGTGAAATATGTTCACAATACAATCTGATTAAAATGCTGATCCTTGTTCTCACTCCGAAGAAAAGAGAAGCTGACGGAACGGCGAGGGGACAAAGATCTCATTTTAATCAGACAATAATAATTAATTACCATTCAATGAAAAGTTTCATTTGGACAAAGGTTGTGACAGCATAATTTTCACGAAATGTTCATCTGTTTCCTGTGTTTGCTCACCAAAAAGTTTTAACGGAGCCACTTATTATCAAGAAAATGATAGGTAAAGTTGGGGAAACTGAATTTTTAAATTTGTTTCGTTATATTTTGCCCATTTAAAGTACTACCAAACTGAAATATAAAGCCGACGGCCCCAAGCAAAACACACACCCGGTGACATTAAACTTATAGTAATGTAAACTTTAAGCCCATAGCCTTCCCCACAGGTGCGAATGTCAACTTAAGGCGAAAGTGAGGTAGTAATGAGATACAAGATGCAATATGATTTCCTCAGAGTCGCATATGTAAAAATAATGAACTTTAGCTCTGTAGAGCTATTTGTACTGAACAGGATTAAATAACCATAGAATTTTTTTTTATAAAAATCAGAGAGATATCACAGTATGCATGCTAAACTTATGCTATTTGTACTGAACAGGATAAAGAAACATAAACAAAAGAAACTGCTTTCGAAAAAAATACATACACAAATTCATACATTACATTTAATCAAACGTATGGAGTTTGCGGGTTCTAGCTTGATCAATTATCCGTTAGCACAGTCTGAGCGTTGGCCATATCAACTCTTTCTACGTCAACCATGCAATCGATATAATTAGCTCCTCGCCAGGCCCTAAATTCACTTTTACAGATATATAATGTTTACACTTAAGACAACTTTCGATTTTCGCATGTTTATGTATTAAAGGTAAAAATAATGCAAAAGATGCAAAACGAAAATTTATTTTTAACAAGAATCATGATATAAAAAATCGTTTATGTGTGTTCACTTACCCGTATTGACACTGTCTGATCCAACTAAGACTGAAAAAAAATGTTTTTAAATTAAAATCGCTTCATATTGTTTAATTTTGTAAAACGTACAAAGAATATCGGAGAAAGTATTTCAAAACACAAACATCTTAAAAAGTTCCTTTATCGAGTGAATATAGATAAACCCATTTCATTGTAGCATAGAACACAGGAAATATTCGCCCGAAAATAACTTTTGGTAAGAGAAGAGAAAAGGAGACTAAAGAAAACGTCAGATTTATTTCCAAATAGATTTAAACCTTAAAACACCGGGTAACTCAGAAAAAAAATTATCATGATATATTCCATCATTGCATTCCATCGAACGAAAAATAAGTTCACTTTAAAAAACCAAAAAGGACACCAGTTTAATGACAAACAGATTCAAAAAGAAGAAGAAAAAACCTCAGTACAGATAATGTTCTTTTGTAGAAACGATATATATGACTCGTACCTATTGTACAATAATAATAATACAGAACCAAAGAATATCGAAGGTAAGTATTTAATGCAAGTGTTTCAATAAACAAATGTGTTTAGAAGTTCTTTTTGTTAAAATAAATCATTTATTTTGCAGACGAATTGAACTGTTTGACTTTATAAGACGTTATTAGAACTGTTAATATTTTTTGTTTGAATAAGTTAAATGGACGATTTTGAGTTTGCTTATAAGTGTTTTAACTTATTGTGATTGAAAATAAAGACTTTGTTCTCATATTGAGGATTGATGCTTACTTGGATGTGACTCAGATTTACATGGTATGTGTCGTCGATGAAGCAGAGACGCTTACCCTTCCGTAACACCTGGTCTTATTCTCTTGTACATTTACGAGGGTCTCCATGTAAATCTTTTATTTGTTCGTATTTTGCCTCTAGTTAAATTCATTTTGGGTTCTTATTATGGTTTTGTTGACGCTTTAATATTCTCTGATTTTTTACACGTGTTCTTAACCTACTATTAACAGTTGACGCGTTTTTCAAATTAACCGGCATCATTGGTTCGTTGTCTTCACTATATCTTTATTGTTATCGCTATTGATAAATTGACTGTCTAAATGTGCATAATAATGAAAAATTTCCTTATTGTAATTTATTTGGTCAATTCAGATTAGAAATATATATTAAATGGATATCACTGCGACAAATAAAATTAGGAAAGAAAACTTAATGATACCTACAATGCTTTTTATAAATTAGTCTGAACTTAAACAAAGGCAAGATAGATCTGTATCATATTTTAATCGAATGCATACATTCAAATTATAGATATGATGACTTCTTTGTATCACAGAATAACACGGGAAATATTTGCCCGAAAACAACATAGTCATGTAATATGTTTAATAAAGTATTGAACTCAATAGTTCCTTTAAATGTATTTGTGTCATGGAAATGATTGTGCCATGCGCTGGATTTCGCCTTAAGATTTCGCTTTCATTCAAACACTTTATTAATATATTCACGATCATGTTATCGTTATGAGGAGAAAGTCATTTTCATTTTTAATGAACATCGAAATGAATTCAATGGTGACAACCCTTTTTGTAAAGAAAAGAGAAGAAAGACTTTTTTAAACGTCATATATCTTTTCCAATCAGATGTAAAACTTATAACACAGGGAAACTCAGAAAAAAGAAATAATCATGAGATATTTAATCATTGCATTTCATCGAACGAAAAATAATTCCACTTCAAAAAACAAAGCGTTCTTTCATGTTTGTGTTACTAGGATCATAGGGAGTTGTTATTTGAAACAGACATTCAGTTTTCTAATATACAAAAACAAGATTATAGAAAACCATCTTTATACATTGGTTAAGAATGGTGCAACTTTTTTCGCTTTAAGACCATGCCATTTACTTTGATCTGACCTAGATTTACATGTCAGGTGTCGTCGATGAAGCAGAAGACTCGTATTCTTCTGAAACACATGATCTTATACTCTTGAACATTTTAAATGGTCTCGGTGTAAATCGTTTCTTTGTTAATATTTCCTGTCTCGCTTTAATCGATTTTGTGTTATAATAATTGTTTTGTTGACACTTCGATATTCTCTGAATTTTTGCATAATAGTATTTTGATAACAACTTCGATATGAGTTGACTTATGTAAGTATAACCATTTTATTTTCAGATTCAAATGTCAGAATTATAGTCATTGCAAGTTTAATGACAAAAAGATCCAAATTAAGAAAAGAACAAACCTCAATAGAACTTTCTTGCGTAGAAACGATATAAATGACTCTCACATATTGCACAATGATTGAACAATATTTAACGATAAACCGTACTACACTAATATATACTTTCACAGATATATATTGGTTTCACTTCAGAAAACGTTTGATTCACGCATGATCATGACTGTATAAAAGGCAAAGACAATGAAAGAGACGAAAAACAAAAACAATATTTTTAACAAGAATCATGGTATTAAAAATCGTTGATGTGTGTTCACTTACCCGTAGTAGCACTCTCTGATCCAAATAAGCCTGGAAAAAGAGGTAAAATTAAAATCGCTTCATATTATTTAATTTTGTAAAACGTACCAAGAATATCGGAGAAAGTATTTCAAAACACAAACATCTTAAAAAGTTCCTTTATCGAGTGTATATAGATAAACCCATTTCATTGTAGCATAGAACACAGGAAATATTCGCCCGAAAATAACTTTTGGTAAGAGAAGAGTAAAGGAGACTAAAGAAAACGTCAGATTTATTTCCAAATAGATTTAAACCTTAAAACACCGGGTAACTCAGAAAAACAAATACCATGAGATAGCCCATCATTGCAATCCATCGAACGAAAAATAAGTTCACTTCAAAAAAACAAATAAGACACCAGTTTAATGACAAACAGATTCAAAAAGAAGAGGAAAAAACATCAGTACAGATAATGTTCTTTTGTAGAAACGATATATATGACTCGTACATATTGCACAACAATAATGATATAGAACCAAAGAATATCAAAGGGAAATATTTAAGTAATTCAATAAACAAATTGTTTAGAAGTTCTTTTGGCTAAAATAAATCATTTATTTTGCAGACAAATTGAACTGTTTGACTTTATAAAATGTTATAAGAACTGTTAATATTTATTGTTTTTCTATATACAAAAGTTTTATAGCAAATACTTTTTGAATAACAAAGTTGTCTTAAAATACAAACGGCTGCAGCTAAGTTTAATAAGTAAAATGTATTATTTCGAAAGGACATGTCACTCCTATTTAATTGCACTTTGTTTACAGTAGTTAAATGGACGTTTTTGAGTTTGCTTATTAGTGTGTTTACTTGTTGTGATTGACAATAAAGACTTGGTTCTCATATTGAGGATCGATGCTTACTTGGATGTGACTCAGATTTATATGGCGGGCGTTGTCGATGAAGCAGAGACGCTTACTCTTTCGTAACACCTGGTCTTATTCTCGTGTACTTTTACGAGGGTCTCCATGTAAATCTTTTCTTTGTTCGTATTTTGTCTCTAGTTTAATTTATTTTGCGTTCGAATAATGGTTTTGTTTTTATTTATTATTGATTTTATTTGGGGCAAACTTTACAATAATAATACGCCTCACGATGTGTTGGAGTAAACGGATCAAAAATGCAGATTTTAAGAAAATCATTGCAACATGTATAAAATCGGTTGGGATTGTCATTCTACGAATTATCTCTCTGTCTCTCCCGCTCCCCCTCTCTCTCTTAACATTAACATTCCTTAAAAATGGAAACACTCGGTTGTCAAATGAAAATAATTGTTTTATAAAGAATCCTGCATGTTCAATGTAGCAGTCGAAGTGATAACTAATATATACTTTCACATATATATATTGGTTTCACTTCAGAAAACGTTTGATTCACGCATGAGCATGACTGTATAAAATGTAAAGACAATGAAAGAGAGGAAAAACGAAAATATATTTTTAACAAGAATCATAATATAAAGAATCGTTGATGTGTGTTCACTCACCAAAGAATATCGTAGAGCAGAATTAAATATAAGAGTTTCATTAAACATAAACAAACATCTTAAAAAGTTCCTCTAGTAGAAATTGTTTTTGCCGACCAGACGATTTGAACATTTAACATGATAAGATGCTATTATAACTGTAAATAGTCATATTGTTTCTATATATAAAAAAACCCAATATGATAGCAAATACATTTTTAAATAGAAGGTCGTCAACAATCAACAAGTGACATTGGTCCGGTCAAAGTTCACCATGTCAGCCAATCTCTAGTACAATGCATTAACGTTTCTGACATCACATTTGTAGACATCATGGATCAATAACCGAGTTTCCATCCAAAATTCATTATTTCAAAGGGAATTATAATTAGCCCGTGGCATTAAGGATAGTTGCCACCCCAAATTGTCCAGGTTACCTAAAGCTTAGAGGATTGGATGCAGGGCCATTGTTCACATTCCCTGGTGGGGTACCTGTTACTAGGTCTTATTTTACTAGTAAGTTAAACCGGGTTTTAGTGTGGACAAATTTAGACTAACAAAAATATAAATGTCACAGCTTCAGAATTGGCTCAGCAACAACTGCTCACACAGCTGGTATGTCCGACGATCATATCAAAAGGATGGGCAGGTGGAAGGCAGCTGCATATTTGAAATACATTCGTCTCCCTACTCTTCCGTGTTCTTATGTTATGGCATGTTTCTGCCTTTCAGGTAATTGGTCTGAGGTGAACATACATATACCAGTTTTGTTCTCTGTAAATCTTTGAAGGATGTACTGTGGCGGATTTTAACCCCACCTTCGTGGCAAATAATTAATTTTATGTCATTTAATTGTCAAATTTTATATCTAGTTCTTTGTATGGGGTCATCCTTGGGGGTAATTGATCCCTGGGTAATCGAGTGAAATATGTATTATGTAACATAGATAAAGTGGGATTGCCCTCGGGGTTATTGACCCTTTGGGTAATCCATTGACTATTTTAATGTAACATTTGATGTAACATTGATTAATTGATGTCGTTTCAATAAACAACCATTTACATTCAGTGCTTGTTTAGTTATTTCTTTAAAACTCAATTTGCCACGAACGAGCAGGTTGGGAGATTTTAATATAAATGTTATTCAACAGTTGATATGGTTATTTGATACCATGAGAGTCGAAATGTATACAAACGCAAGAACCTTATTGGCAAGAAAAGAGAAAAGAAGACTTAATGAAACAGCAGATATCTTTCAAGATGAATTTCAACATTAAAAGACCGGGTATGTTAGAAAACAAAATTCACAAGCAGTGCCATCATCGCTTGTTAACATTTTTTTTATATAGATATATAATTCATTTACAAAATTATCTAAGTGTCAGTAGTTAATTTTATTATTGTTGTAATTACGTAGTAACTTATTGATTGTTAAAAGACAAGCAGATGCAAAAAGACCAGTACAGAAAAGGTTTCTTTTTTGGCATAAATTATTTAAATGACTCGTATATTATTGCAAAATGAGTTTTTTTAAACATTAAACCGTTGCAACACTTATAAATACCCATGACCATGATAATGAAAATGCGTTTTTTGTTTGTTATTTAAATATAATGGAATAAAAGTCTTACCTGGTAATCTCCTGCGCTTACCCAAGCAAAGACCCATCTTTTTATACTTTGGTATCGCTGATCAGGATTAACTGTAAATACACATCAGAATATTAAAACAGTTTGATAATATCAATTACTTGTTTCCTGCAATATGTCCGAACTTATAACACATGCAGTATCAACTATGTGTAGAATAAAAAAAAGTGTGTGCCAAATTCTTATTCCGTGGTTGATAAGTCAAAATCCTAAGACGGTGAAGTAAACTGTAGGAATGTCCTCCTCTCTTCGCGAATCGAGGTCTAGTCACTGGAATCTCTTTCTCAAAAAGTGTGGCCTAACGCAACGTCGCTTCACACAATGCAAGTTCTAAACTCATGCAATAAGTCACTGCACATGTGATTTAGACGAAATTTCGAGTTATAGTCTTAACATTTCTAGATAGAAAACTGAAATATCAAGTTTTAATTTCGATTAAGTAATATGAACATATGCAATTTATTTTTGTTTATCATTGCCATTACTTATCCATAAAATTTGATACCCGATATAACATGTATTTTTTCTTAGCAATTTTGCTCTTGGTTGTATCTTGGTCAATACAGGTCTAACCTCTCTTTGTTCTTCACATACTTTTATCAATAACATTATTTTTGTTTTGTTGTTGTATGCTGCAGTGAAAGAATCATATACGCAACTGAGTGAATAGCGATCTGGTTACCATGTCAACGAAATGTTTCATTAAGAAACATTACATACTCATCCATCTATACACTTATGTTTATGTATACTAGAGACAAAGGCTTTTGGCATTTTGGCATTATAATATTGCAGAACTGATGCCAGTTTTCCCGTGCTATCTTATTCAAATACTATATAAAAAGCGTTCAACACAACATCCCAACCGATCACAAACTGAAAACGGTTACACCAATTGTTAATGTTAACGTAAGTCTCAGGTGCTGAATGTTAGCAGAGAATACCGAAGCGTTAACAAAATCATAACCCAAGCTTAAAATCGATTAAACCAGCGGCAAGATATGAACAAAGGAAAGATTTACACGGAGAGTCTTGTAAAAGTACAAGAGAATAAGACCGGTGTTCCGGAAGATTAAGCGTCTTCTGCTTCATCGACGACATCCGCCATGTAAATCTTTGTCACATCCAAGTAAACATCAAGTTGGGAACCGAGTATCATTATCAATCAAAATAAGTAAACACACTAATGAGCATACTCAAAAATGTCCATCTTCATGTCACTTAAAGATACAGAATATTTCTCAATGAGACAAAGATGGCGACCATAAAACATGTCCATAGTTCTGATCAACCTGCATCTCTCGAATCCTTGCGATATTTAGAGAAAGCCGTAGAATATCGAATCAACTGCGACATGTAAACAGCATAGGTTGAAGAAGCAGATATAATATTATCAAGAAATGGAAATGTCAAGATCGGAAAATTGAAATCATCACGTTTATCGTATAGCTTAGTAGTAAGCTGTACATGTTGGTCGTAGTTTAGCAGGAAATCGTAGTTACCAAATGTACATGCGATTGAACCAGTAACCCTTCACAACAGGGGCGATTGCTCAACTGAAAGCCAAAAGTGAGATATTAGGAGGACGGGGTTGAGAATTTGGGATCGATATCCAAATCAAAGCCATCATCCACCGCATCCTATATATCGATGGGTTACAATCACCTACGCTCTCTACACCCCTGGACTATGTCATGGCAAAATTAAAAACTCTGTTAGTTCGACCCTTTGATGTACTTCAGAAGAATCTCACTTCACAACCAATTTTCAAGCGGAGTATTGTCTCGGTCATAACATTTGCGATGACATATTCCAGGGATGTAAAGAGCGTAGATGATCATGATCGAGGATGCGGTCGATGATGGATATGATAAAGTGTTTTAAGAGTGTCATCGCAGTCTTGATGTTTATGTATATGTGTATTAGTGATTTCTTGTGATTAAGAATGATGACTGTGCTATCACTATCAGAACTTAATTAGGGCTTTCGATTCATGAGAAGACTTTTACCAATTTTTGCGCATCCCCCCCCCCTTCCCCTTGAAGAGACGCCATTCAGTCTATCAAGTCTAACCTGTCCTACAGGTAGGACGTAAGATTTGTACATGCTGCCTCCATTGCATGATCGTTAGATTTGACTAAATTTGGCATTTTGTATTATCTCTTCTTTCTAAACAACTTTCTCCTTCCTAATGTCTCCCTTGACAACCTCACTTGAGGCCTTTAGTTGAGCGTTCACCCCTGCGGGGAAGGATTTTGGATATGCCCCCAGGTAGAGTCAAACCGAAATTGGTAGGGAGGTAGACCATGCTTAACGCTAAACATGGTAGCAGTGGAACGACTAGTTCATCTGTTGTCAGTATAATGTGAACAGGTCGGATTATCTACCCAGGGCCTTTGGCAGTATACTTCAGTGTGGTAACACTTCAAATCTGGATTTTTGCATTGAGTCGTACACCGCAAAAGAATAGTATATATATCATCTTCCCAAATGTACACGCCTTCAACATACACATCAACATCGCATATACCGGGATGTCGTCTTTAAACAACCCTAGCAATTATTACGACGTAAAAACAAGTAAATTAAACATTGAGTTGAACGTGCTTTATCAGCTAGGGTCATTTCATGAAGGCTTGGCGCCTTTTGCGACGTATGAATATTTGTGTATATTTGGGTATATTTGTGTAAGCCTCCTCAAGAAACAAGTCGCTATGAACGGATACAAAATTGATAATTCTATCCATTTAAGTATACTGTCGAAGCATGCAGAATGCGCTCTCGTCCTTATTGTTAATTCGAAAGAATTTTTTGAACCGCAAGCAAAATTGATTTCAAGAAAAAATATCTTTATTTTATAAACAATAGTACAGAATATGGATTTGGAATATTACAAGTTACAGATCATACCTTCAATGTAATTAGAGAATCACTGGAAAATCGTAAGAACTTGACAAACATTAAGAAATATATACACATTCATTGATTATAATAGTTACACAGTCAATAGATAGACAGCTTTACGAATATAAAAGAAGTACGAGGTTGCGATATTCATTGTAGTGTAGATATTACTCCGGTAAAACACGGCTACGCCTTGGTCCATACTATTGCCTATATCTATTCAAATTTGTACAATTATAAATCTAAACAATTAGTCCATATCAACCGTTGCCTTTCTTCAGTTACAATAACGCAATACAAACACATTGTGTGTAAAGGCCTAAATTTATCCAACTTATATTAATCAATCTAGTTGGCCCGGATGTAAGCGAGCGATGGATCTTATTGTAGGAGGAAACTGGAGAACCCGGAGAAAACCTACGTTGTCGGGCAGGTGATCCCATTTTCACGTCCGGTCGGGGAATCGAACCCCGGCCGCCTTGGTGAAAGGCAAGTGTGCTATCCACTGCACCACCCGACCACGCGTTTATTACTAGTCAAAAAGATCAGTTCCTTTTATATACAATCATTGACGTCTCTGACGACTTGTTTGCTTCGAGTATAAAGAAGGGCGATATAGTCGTATACGAGGGTATTGAACGGTTCAATTCATATCTGATACCTGAATCGAGAGTTGAATTGATTATATTTTAAAACGAGCTCTACACAGACACATAAAAGGGGCACATGTAAAATCGTTTTTGAACATCTTCTAAAGAACCATTTAATTATTCGAGGTTCTTATATACCGCTTTAACACAACCTGAAAGTCGCTTCAAAGCGATTTACAAATTATTTGTCGTGGTTATAGGGTCTTAGCGACCAGCCAATATCATTCTCAACTATCTGGGGAGCATACAAACATTTCTGTCTTCTCGGAAATCACAGCTAGAATTTTACAATTTCTGGCACTGTCCAACAGTGTACTCATATACAGCTGGGTAGACTGGAGCAAGCGGAGCAAAGTATCTTGCCGTGACCAGAACTCTAACTCGCAACCCATCGAGTCCGGTGTCCTACCACTAGACCACCGTGCCTCATATACAGTATAGAAAAGGTGAAAGTGTTAGTCGTTTAATGTTTTATATATCAGATACAAAGTTCAGGAGTTAATACAATTGCTTTATTTCGTTCAAAAAATCTTATGTTAGAACAGCAGCATTATTACTAATAAGACAAGGACTCAGGTACCCTATATATATAATTATTACATATAAATGACCTTCAAGATCAGTAAATTGCGTCCTCAAATATATCAGAGCCTTGTGCTTGTAGACGAAGTGGATCTTGTCTTTACAAATCAGTGATATAATCACGGGTATTATCGGTTTTTGAATGGCTATACAGTTCTAAATATAGGAACTTATATCACACTGTCCTTTCATATACTTCTCGTATTTTACTTGTATAAATATTTTCAATTGGCTATTTAAAAGAACGCAATGTGTAACCTATACGATTTGTATTTAAGGTAGAGAGAAAGTCTGTTATTTACAACAATTATATACACTTAAATGTTTGATTTAAATGTCTATGGGCAGTAAGGATCGATTTGTACTCATTTTAGTGATCGTAGAGCAGACATTTATCCGTATCAGTTCAACTGCAAGAGCTCCCAAGATAGTATTGTTCTCCGGAAGCATCGTACATTTTTAGGATTGCACAACACTTCACGATGTGCGGTGTGCTCACGGTATTATACAACGACCTGCCTGAGATTTCGTTGAAAAAAATTCAGGTCCACTATAATACACCCTTTCCTAATTCATCCAAGGTATTTCTATCCATTTGTAATAAAATGAAAGTTCAAGAAGTATGATTATAGCAGATATATCTATTGATGAATGAAACTAGCTATTAGCTGTTACTCGTATGTACACACATGACGGTAAGTGTGCAACTACACACATGACGGTAAGTGTGCAACAATGTCACACAAGTGAAGCACCAAGTGACACAGTCAGCTTAAAGCACAGGCGAATGGCGAACAACTTAAAATAGGAAACGTAAATATAAGGATTGATTGTCTATTTTGTTGACATGCAATCCTTAAATTTGTCGCAGAGAGCTTACTTTAGGACAAGTTGAAAGATAAGTTTTAATTTGCTATGCGATCACCCCTCCCCCTCTCCCCTTCCAAGGAGAACATTTGTGATGTCGAATAGTACACCAACAACGTAGAGCAAAGTTTCTATTCTCAACTGTATCGATACTCGATTGGTATTGTAAATCGCTTTGTTATTATGGCACGCATGCACGACCCTGACCTTTGACCTGTAGACTTACACATGAATGTACATATTTATAACAATGTCTGAGTTTAAAGGAAATATATTTGTTAGACATATTTGTTTGTATATGATATGGTATATGTATAATCAACGGAAATTACTAAAATCAAGTTGTGATAACGAGAGAACAAACATGAATGTCAACCAGAGTTTTTAGTTTCTACAAATATTCGCGAGCGATTTGAATTCGCGATCGACTCTCCTCGCGTATTAATGCAGAAATAAATCCAACGCGAAATGTAAATGATTTACAGTAAGTAAGGATTCTATCTGTGTTACAAAAGATCACATATATAAATAGAGCATTTGTGGTGGTTCATGCCAGGATCGCAATTATGTACAACCCCAGAGCAATCTTAGAATCAAAAGCGCATAACTAGGGACCAAAGCATATCAGCATAGGATATTTGAGAAAGATCACATCAGTACCTCTCAAGTAGTAGCAATATCAGATGTTATTTGTCAAAATCTCAGATTGCAACCTGAAGTAGCAGTAACAAATTTAAAACCAAAATACAAGATGACCGTTTATAATTTTTTTTTTTTTTATCAAACAGTTCTAAAATCGAAAAGGCAAAATTCGGGACCACAGGGAAAATGTGTATGGTACCCGCAAAGAAATACTAGTGACAAATTTACAATGTCAAAATCCATTATTGCTGCTTTTCAGTCGTTCTGTTTTTCAAACCATTCCCAAAATCGGAAGAGCACAGCTAGGGACCAATGGAAACCTGCATATAATTTGAGATTGGTCATACTAGTAAGAAAAACCGAAATCAAATATTTATTGTACAGCATCAAAATGGCTGTCAGTCTGTAATTGATCAGTCCAAAAATCAAAAGAACGCAAAGAAATCTGCATATAAAACGACAAAATAACAATATTTCTATTGTTATAGCGATAACAGGAATGTTAAGGATGGGCTGACGCCCGTAAGGCGATTTGAACAACCCACACTCTGATGGTGATTGAGTACAAATTGATAGTCAAACGCTAGTTAAGCATAATCAGAAATATTTCTGTATCTCAGCTAAGAATTCCTTCAGAAAGTTTTATTTTCTGGTTGCCAGGGGATATGAATTAAGATCTTTCTAATTAAAAATGCTGGGATTAAGGGCCACTTAAATCATTATTATTCATATACATCAACTTTTTTTTACATCTTTAACTCTTTTTGGACCCCACCGTTCTTCCCTAACGGGGCTACGCCCACCATTAAGACCAGGTCAAATCAATGTCTAGTTATTATCATAGCCAGGTAACCAGGTTCTACAATGGAATAAGAATTTCAAACATGTAAGACAAACACCCATACAAGCCAGGACGTGTTTCCGTGTGAACACATATAGCGCTTAACATACGATAAAGTCCTAGTAATAACAGTGTTGTCGATTTGTCATTCTTAAGAACATGTTCGTTGACAAATATATAGTGTAGACAAAAAGTGTTAGAGTCTAGTCGTTCAGTGTTTTATATATCAGATACAAATTTCAGGAGTTGATCAAATTCTCTTGATTAGAAAACTTATGTTTTGAAATATAGTTTACCTTCGAGATCAGGAAATTTCGTCCTCCAATATATATAAGTGCCTTGTACTTCTACCAGTTAGCGAAGTGAATCTTGTCTTTAAATATCCGTGATATAAGCACGGGTTTTATCGCTTTTTGAATAGCTATACAGTTCTAAATATAGGAACTTATTTCAGAATGTCCTTTCATATACTTCTCCTTATCGTGTTTTACCTGTACACATAATTGCAACTTATTATTTAAACAACGCAATGTGAGACCTATACGATTTGTATATCAGGTCGACAGAAAATCTGTTATTTACAACAATTATATACTCTTTAATGTTGGTCGAATTTGTACTCATTTGAATGATCGTAAACCAGAAATGCATCCTTATTGTTCACCTGTCAGAGATCCCAAGATAGTTCTATTTCCCTAGAGTCAACGTAGCTTTTTCTTAAAGGACTCATTTTTAATATTTTATTTAATAAAAAAAAATGCTAATTCAGCATATTGTTCAACTTGTTACATGCTTTGATCGGCGAGTATTTAAATTATTCACATTTATTTCATTGTTTTGCAAGAAGCATGCTGAACGAGTGAAATCGATTCACTTCCAATGTCTCAGCGTTAAAAAGTGTGACCATTGGGCATGGGACGAATGGCTATTGTCTTTGTGGCAACGTAGCGGGTGGTCGGAAGGTGCAGTTGATAGTGCACATCCCTTTCATCACGGGGGCCGGGGTTCGATTCTCCGACTGGCCGTAAAATGGTATGGGAATCACCTACCCTACTTTGTGGGTGTTCTCCGGATACTCCGGTTTTCTCCCACAATAAGTCCCCTTACGCGCGAGCATCCGGGTCAACATGAATGATTAATATGAATGAATAACCAATATTAACATTATTATCTCACAATTAAATGCACCTACTAGTTAAGTTATATTATAACAGTTATGCAATCAACATATAAAAAGTAGTATCACAGTTATCCTAGTTTAGAGTATCACATAATTCATAAAGTTTCATGCGATTCTATTTCATTAGTTAAATATGCCCAAACAAAAAAATAGTACACGAGGGATCTCGGCGCTGAGCTATAATGGTAGTCTAATAATGTTGTTATTTGTGAAGCGTTTTATTATGAGACACAAATATCAGGAGTGATAAAAATAATAATTCATTACAACTAAATCTTATTTGATAACAAGAGCATTATAACATATAAGATAAGGATACAGGTAACATGTTAATCAAATTTTGAAATTCAAATAAAATAAGTTAAGTAATTTATTGGTGCCTTGTACCGTTAAACGAAAATTTGTTTTTGTCTGGCAGTCATTGATATAAATAAAGCTCAATGAATAGCTACACAGTTGAAATCATAAGGAATTTGCGTTAAAATACTTCTCTCTCTTGTATATACCTGTACACGTACACCTACTTACAACAGGTAATTTAAATGAACACAATAACTGGGGTCGCGATGGCAAACTAATTAAAGTGTCTGACATTCACTACCAATATCAATTTAACACCGAACCCTGTCCGTAAACTTCAGCTTTTTTCAACCACCAAATCATTGTACGTCTTTATTATTAAGAAATGCTAACAAAACAACCAAAACTTTAAAATAAGTAACGTTATACAAACTTTAACTAAATTTGCTAAATGAACCGAGACGTTATTATATACCTATGACTCAGGGCAGGTATAGTTGTTCACTCGTTGACGAAATACTTTTGGTTTATTAAAAATAAATGTATATCGATATATAGTACATTCCCTGGAACAATAAACAGACACCTGTTATCGTATATTTTGACCATCTGAAACAACGTGCTGTGTTGATTTCAGTAAAACTACTGGGTTAAGGGTTCAAAATGATTTCCTCCAAGATAGAAAAATACAATGGCCATATAATAAAGACAATACATAAAATCAAAAATTAAATCTATTATTATTATCATCACTATACAAGGGATGCCAGAGGGTTATTTGCGCCCCCATTGAATGATATATATATTCAACAAATGAAAGACCGATCTTTTCGCTGCTTTTCCCTTCTTTCCCTCTCTTCCTTAAACACATCTGATAACATGGGTAACCTACATATGAACTATATATCGAGGTCACAAATTTCAAGTATCATATTTCAAAATTGCTTCTATTGTCTTCTATCCAAGACAGCTGGCTGTCGGCCATGCTGTTCGGTCCCAAAATGAAACATGAACAAGGGGCCAAGGGGAACTTATATGTGATATTTGAGAAAAGTCCAATATTTGAGTAGTTGTACGGTAAATAATATACAAATTTTCTTAGTACACGAGTAGAAATTGTACAGAACTGTTTGTTTTTACTTCTGGATTCAATTGAAGGGGTTTTACGCACCTGACCCTTCTGCTTCTGCATTGGTTTTGAAATTTTGGATTCCCACCGTTTGGCCCCTAGCATTACTGAAGAGTCCGAGGAGAACGAAACAGATGTATGGTGCAGTTTAATTAATTTTTTCGGCATACTGTATCAATTATGAAATTTATAAGGTGCAGCACATATGTGTGTTACGTCATCTTTAATTATAGGGGGTGGCAAACTATGCTGGTGGATTTTTTAGTCCCCGAGGTTTGCTGGAGCCTCCATAGCCACAGTTAATTTCATTTGAGTAGTGGTACGGTACATAATATACACATTTTCGTAGTACACGATTTGAAATTGTACAGAATTGTTTGATTTTACTTCTGGATTCATAAAATGAAGGGATTTTAAGCACCTGACACTTCTGCTTCTGCATTGGTTTAGAAATTTTAGATTCCCACCTTTTGGCTCCTAGCATCACTGAAGAGTCCCATGAGGACGAAACAGTTGTATGGTGCAGTTTATTATTTTTTCGGCATACTGTATCTATTACTAAATTTAAAAGAAATCAATTTCAAAGAAATAGCTGTATAATGTAACAAAAGTGTTTACGGATGGGCGGACAAAGAGGCGGACGGGCGACGGACTAAAGGCTTTTTGAATAGCATACCATCTTTCCTAGGCATCGTTCTTGCGTCGGCTAGAAATTTGGTGTTGGTCAAGTTTGGCCGATCTTCGCACGAAATTCAAAGTTCCATATTCGTGTAGCAATCTTGTGTCAATTGCGGAACAGTGTGACGCCAGTATTAGAAAAAGCTTGTTTGTGTGTTATTTGTAAGCTGAATAATAATTGAAAGATACTTGATTTCAGTGTAATTTATGAACTGTTACAGTGCTTTAGACATATGCTCAATAGGAATATATTGTCAATGATAGATAACAAAATCCTAGGGGTAACTGTGCGACCCTTAGCTTGTTGACCTCTTGTAACTGTGTTATTGGGACCTTGAAATCTGGGTTCTGGATCCAGTGTGGGGTTTGGCACTAAAGTAACGATAACCAGGTTAAATAAACGTCTTAAGTCATCAGCCGACACGACTTCTCGTCACGGACACTTTTTAGACAGTTCAGGCGTTTTGTGGAGACGTCAAAGATTGACGACATAAGAGGGATCAGGACACTTCAACGACCATGATTTCAAAGACATTTAAAATCTTCATGTAAGTATTGTGTTAAAACTCGAACAGTTACATGGCTTTCATTTACATTTAATTTGTCGATACAGAACTGTTCCTATACCAGCAGTGGAGAAAATATGGAACAATCAAATTAAACTGGAAATGCACGTAATAGAACTAGTGTTAACATTCTACAAAATATTCAGCAATATATTGTTATATTTACACCTCTCCCATCTTGAGCTAAGTAAACTATGACTATAAATTAGTGTATACGCAATGAAAAAAGGCTCGGCGGAATGATATTTGTTCAAATATGGCGTCATTCACGCTTCAGAAAAATAACTTTTCGCTGACGGTCATTGTTTGGTTCCTTCAAGCTTTTGAAACATGGAACATATATAGAATCCATTTCCTCTGATTATACAATAAAAGGTTTCTGGAAATCTTTTGATTCCAATGAATGTGCATTCGAAATTCTTTGACGGTAACGCAAACATGGCGGCGCCCAGTAGTTGTGACGCCCGACGTCGGACCGCGTCACAACCAGATTACTGTGTCAATGCGTGTACATAACGACCGTTAAGAAATAAATTCGAAGTGCTAGTAATATTATTTAATACCAAATTTACAAATGATGTAATATAGAAAAATAGTGTTGTTCACTGTGTATTTTGTACACTTAGCAATATATCGATGAAAATTCAGTGGGACTATATTATCTTAGCAACCACGGCCATCATAGTTACCAACGTAGCAACGCACTTCGAATGTTTTTTTTCTTCGAATAACACTTGAAAATTAATAATGATGTAAATATAAGGATTGTACCTCATTTTGACTGCGTATACTGTAGTATGCCCGCAGTTGGCAACGACCATATTCAATATGGAGCGCTAACAAGCATAGAACCTGAAAAAACCCAACTAATATTCAGAAATAAGCAGAATGACTCCATTTATTTAGGAAAGGGTCCCATTTATAAAATACCCTTTGCGAACCATTTTAGACAGCTTTAAAAATACCTGATCTAACAAAATACCCTCCTTCCTCGATATTCAGGAGAAAACGTATGTAATCGTAACCCCTGGATATTGAGGATGAAACTCCTCAGAGGTTCATCGAAAGATCGTGCGAAATGAGATCGTCTGCTCGTCACTCGGATTTCGTGATTTCATTTCATTTCAGATGTTTAAATTAGAGATTGGTCACATAAGCTTGTTCTCTTTTAAAATGTTACGTACGTTATCATCGACGGTACAAACAACAGCCGTTAACTAGGATGTTGTTATGTGTTCACGAAACCTAAAAGACCAGGCTACCTTAGCCTAGCTTGTTCAAAGCGGCTCGATAATTTTTATCGAAACAATATTCTAAAATAAATGATTTCCGTTAAAACTCGCTCATTGTATGAAACCATAGTGTAGATGACATCAGTTCAAATATCAAATGTTTCAATTAATGTGGATCTCTATTAGACAGAAAGGTTGGTAAGATATGTAGCACAAAGGTCGTAAACAAGAGGCCCGATAGGACTTAATGGTCACATAAGGAAAATGACTTTCTGGTCTGTGACATTGCTGAAATAATCCTTACATTAGTCGATACAAGTTCCAAATGCATATATGCCTATACAATAAGAGATGTTGACAAAATATGAAAAATATTGTTTTTCTTGGTGGGCAAACTAAGGACGTCTGGCCCTTTATCGGGCCCTTTCGGGCCACACCCTGTTTGTTCGCAAACTTAAAACGACTTTCCATGGTGATGCTTTCTGCAAGTTTGGTTGTAATCCATCATATCGTGTTTAAGAAAAATACTGTATAGGAAGAACCTGTATAGCAGGAACGGAGGTCTAGTGGTAGGACGCCGGGCTCGTGATCGAAGGGCTGCGAGTTCGAGTCCCGGTCACGGCACTTGTGTTGTATCGTTGAGCAAGATACTTTGCTCTGCTTGTTCCTGTCTACTCAGCTGTAAATGAGCACGTGGTTTGGTAGTAAACATTGTAGAATGCTAGCTGTGAGCGCCAAAATGGCAGCACCGGCTGTATGATCCTTGGGGAGTTGAGAACGATATTGGTTGGAACCGCTTTGAGGCGACCCCCAGGTTGTGATCAAGCGGTATTATATAAGAATCTCGAATTATCAAGTGGTTATTGAGAAGATGTCGTTCAAAGACGATTCTACCCGTGGCCCTTCTTTGCCATTTTACGGGCTCTAAAAGGGACATAACAACTATTTCTTACAACACAAACTCAGACCCCCTTCACAAAGGATTACATTTTACCAAGTGTGTTGAAATCGGTCAAAGGTGTATTTTGACTTAGCAGAGCAACCCTTGGTAAAGCCGTTTCTAGCCAAATTGTTTTCCATTCACAAGCTCTGTAGACCTTGCTTTTGGGACCTTCGATATCAATTATAAGATCAATCTGACACTGTTGATTCATAAAAAGAATTTTACCAAATATTGCACCCCCCCCATTTTCCCTCTTGAGAAGACGATGTTCAAAGAAAAGGTTACACGTGGCGACTTTTTGCCCCCCAACGGACATAACCCCCTTGTTATACACGAACTTCGATCTACTTCACTAGCGAATACTTTTCTTTAGTCAGTCTAACCTTTCCTATAAGTAGGACGTAATCATTGTACCTGCTGCCCCAATTTCATGATCATAAGATGTGATGAAATTTCGCATAATTGGCATCACTTGACAACCTCACTTGTTGCCTTTATTGTAGCGTTCACCTCTTTGAAGAAGGATTTTTGATATGTCCCCAGGCAAGGACAAAACGAAAGAGATGTCTCACTGCTTAACGCTCAGCATTATGGCAGAGGACAACTGGTTCATCCGTTCTCAGTATAATGTGAACGGGGGGATTATCTGCTGGAAGCCTTGGCATTGTATTACAGTGTGGTTACACTTCAAATCCGGACTATTGCAGTGAGTCATACATAAAAAAGTATATATGTCATTCCCCCAAATGTACACGCATTAAACATGCACATCAACATCCCATAAACCGGGAAGTCGTCTTTAGTAAGAACTTGAAAAACATTAAGAAATATATACACATTCATTGAATATAATAGTTACACAGTCAATAGATAGACAGCTATGCAGGCGAATATGTAAGAGGTACGAGGTATGCGAAATTCATTGTAGTCTAGATATTACTCAGGTAAAATACAGGCTTTGCCTCGGTCCATACTATTGTCTTTATCTATTCAAATTTGTACAATATGCCTACAGAATGAGTTAGACGGTCCATATCAACCGTTGGCTTTCTTCAGATATGAGCTACGAACTTAAGTTACAATAACACAATACAAACACATTGTGTGTAAAGGCCTAAATTTATCTATTCAATTAAATATAAACTTTATTTATTTTACAACAATTATGAAAAAAGTTATCCAACTTATATTAATCACTCTAGTTGGCCCGGATGTAAGCGAGCGATGGATCTTATTGTAGGAGGAAACCGGAGAACCCGGAGAAGACCTACGTTGTCGGGCAGGTGATCCCATTTTACGTCCGGTCGGGGAATCGAACCCCGGCCGCCTTGGTGAAAGGCAAGTGTGCTATCCACTGCACCACCCGACCACCCGTTTATTACTAGTCAAAAAGATCAGTTTCTTTTATATACAATCATTGACGTCTCTGACGACTTGTTTGCTTCGAGTATAAAGAAGCGCGATATAGTCGTATACAAGGGTATTGAACGGTTCAATTCATATCTGATACCTGAATCGAGAGTCGAATTGATTATATTTTAAAACGAGCTCTACACAGACACATAAAAGGGGCACATGTAAAATCGTTTTTGAACATCTTCTAAAGAACCATTTAATTATTCGAGGTTCTTATATACCGCTTTAACACAACCTGAAAGTCGCTTCAAAGCGATTTACAAATTATTTGTCGTGGTTATAGGGTCTTAGCGACCAGCCAATATCATTCTCAACTATCTGGGGAGCATACAAACATTTCTGTCTTCTCGAAAATTTTACAATTTCTAGCACTGTCCAACAGCGTACTCATATACAGCTGGGTAGACTGGAACAAGCGGAGCAAAGTATCTTGCCGTGACCAGAACTCTAACTCGCAACCCATCGAGTCCGGTGTCCTACCACTAGACCACCGTGCCTCATATACAGTATAGAAAAGATGAAAGTGTTAGTCGTTTAATGTTTTATATATATCAGATACAAAGTTCAGGAGTTAATACAATTGCCTTATTTCGTTCAAAAAATCTTATGTTAGAACAGCAGCATTATTACTAATAAGACAAGGACTCAGGTACCCTATATATATAATTATAAAATTTAAATGACCTTCAAGATCAGTAAATTGCGTCCTCAAATATATCAGAGCCTTGTGCTTGTAGACGAAGTGGATCTTGTCTTTACAAATCAGTGATATAATCACGGGTATTATCGGTTTTTGAATGGCTATACTGTTCTAAATATAGGAACTTATATCACACTGTCCTTTCATATACTTCTTGTATTTTACTTGTACAAATATTTTCAATTGGCTATTTAAAAGAACGCAATATGTAACCTATACGATTTGTTTTTAAGGTAGAGAGAAAGTCTGTTATTTACAACAATTATATACTCTTTAATTTTTTATTTAAATGTCTATGAGCAGTAAGGATCGATTTGTACTCATTTTAGTGATCGTAGAGCAGACATTTATCCGTATCAGTTCAACTGCAAGAGCTCCCAAGATAGTATTGTTCTCCGGAAGCTACGATGTGCGGTGTGCTCACGGTATTATACAACGACATGCCTGAGATTTCGTTGAAAAAATTCAGGTCCACTATAATACACCCTTTCCTAATTCATCCAAGGTATTTCTATCCATTTGTAATAAAAATGAAAGTTCAAGAAGTATGATTATAGCAGATATATCTATTGATGAATGGAACTAGCTAATAGCTGTTACCCGTATGTACACACATGACGGTAAGTGTGCAACAATGTCACACAAGTGAAGCACCATGTGACACCGTCAGCTTAAAGTACAGGCGAATGGCGAACAACTTAAAATAGGAAACGTAAATATAAGGATTGATTGTCTATTTTGTTGACATTCAATCCTTAAATTTGTCGCAGAGAGCTTACTTTAGGACCAGTTGAAAGATAAGTTTTAATTTGCTATGCGATCACAGCTCCCCCTCTCCCCTCCCAACGAGAACATTTGTGATGTCGGATAGTACACCAACAACGTAGAGCAAAGTTTCTATTCTCAACTGTATCGATACTCGATTGGTATTGTAAATCGCTTTGTTATTATGGCACGCATGCACGACCCTGACCTTTGACCTGTAGACTTACACATGAATGTACATATTTATAACAATGTCTGAGTTTAAAGGAAATATATTTGTTAGACATATTTGTTTGTATATGATATGGTATATGTATAATCAACGGAAATTACTAAAATCAAGTTGTGATAACGAGAGAACAAACATGAATGTCAACCAGAGTTTTTAGTTTCTACAAATATTCGCGAGCGATTTGAATTCGCGATCGAATCTCCTCGCGTATTAATGCGAAAATAAATCCAACGCGAAATGTAAATGATTTACAGTAAGTAAGGATTCTATCTGTGTTACAAAAGATCACATATATAAATAGAGCATTTGTGGTGGTTCATGCCAGGATCGCAATTATGTACAACCCCAGAGCAATCTTAGAATCAAAAGCGCATAACTAGGGACCAAAGCATATCAGCATAGGATATTTGAGAAAGATCACATCAGTACCTCTCAAGTAGTAGCAATATCAGATTTTATTTGTCAAAATCTCAGATTGCAACCTGAAATAGCAGTAACAAATTTAAAACCAAAATACAAGATGACCGTTTATAATTCTTTTTTTTTTATCAAACAGTTCTAAAATCGAAAAGGCAAAATTCGGGACCAAGGGGAAAATGTGTATGGTACCCGCAAAGAAATACTAGTGACAAATTTACAATGTCAAAATCCATTATTGCTGCTTTTCAGTCGTTCTGTTTTTCAAAGCATTCCCAAAATCGGAAGAGCACAGCTAGGGACCAATGGAAACCTGCATATAATTTGAGATTGGTCATACTAGTAAGAGAAACCGA
Source organism: Mimachlamys varia (assembly GCA_947623455.1). Taxonomy (NCBI): domain Eukaryota; kingdom Metazoa; phylum Mollusca; class Bivalvia; order Pectinida; family Pectinidae; genus Mimachlamys; species Mimachlamys varia. The sequence continues at coordinate 28,302,737 of OX392544.1, forward strand.
AATCAAATATTTATTGTACAACATCAAAATGGCTGTCAGTCTGTAATTGATCAGTCCAAAAATCAAAAGAACACAAAGAATTCTGCATATAAAACGACAAAATAACAATATTTCTATTGTTATAGCGATAACAGGAATGTTAAGGATGGGCTGACGCCCGTAAGGCGATTTGAACAACCCACACTCTGATGGTGATTGAGTACAAATTGATAGTCAAACGCTAGTTAAGCATAATCAGAAATATTTCTGTATCTCAGCTAAGAATTCCTTCAGAAAGTTTTATTTTCTGGTTGCCAGGGGATATGAATTAAGATCTTTCTAATTAAAAATGCTGGGATTAAGGGCCACTTAAATCATTATTATTCATATACATCAACTTTTTTTTACATCTTTAACTCTTTTTGGACCCCACCGTTCTTCCCTAACGGGGCTACGCCCACCATTAAGACCAGGTCAAATCAATGTCTAGTTATTATCATAGCCAGGTAACCAGGTTCTACAATGGAATAAGAATTTCAAACATGTCCTAGTAACAACAGTGTTGTCGATTTGTCATTCTTAAGAACATGTTCGTTGACAAATAAATAGTGTAGACAAAAAGTGTTAGAGTCTAGTCGTTCAGTGTTTTATATATCAGATACAAATTTCAGGAGTTGATCAAATTCTCTTAATTAGAAAACTTATGTTAGAAAAGCAACATAAGAACTAATGAGACAAGGATTCAGATACCCTATATATACAATTTTGAAATATAGTTTACCTTCGAGATCAGGAAATTTCGTCCTCCAATATATATAAGTGCCTTGTACTTCTACCAGTTAGCGAAGTGAATCTTGTCTTTAAATATCCGTGATATAAGCACGGGTTTTATCGCTTTTTGAATAGCTATACAGTTCTAAATATAGGAACTTATTTCAGAATGTCCTTTCATATACTTCTCCTTATCGTGTTTTACCTGTACACATAATTGCAACTTATTATTTAAACAACGCAATGTGAGACCTATACGATTTGTATATCAGGTCGACAGAAAATCTGTTATTTACAACAATTATATACTCTTTAATGTTGGTCGAATTTGTACTCATTTGAGTGATCGTAAAGCAGAAATGCATCCTTATTGTTCACCTGTCAGAGATCCCAAGATAGTTCTATTTCCCTGGAGTCAACGTAGCTTTTTCTTAAAGGACTCTTTTTTAATATTTTATTTAATAAAAAAAAATGCTAATTCAGCATATTGTTCAACTTGTAACATGCTTTGATCGGCGAGTATTTAAATTATTCACATTTATTTCATTGTTTTGCAAGAAGCATGCTGAACGAGCGACATCGATTCAGTTCCAATGTCTCGGGGGTATAAAATATGACCATTGGGCATGAGACGAATGGCTATTGTCTTTGTGGAAACGTCGCGGATGGTTCAGTTGATAATGCACATTCCTTTCATCAAGGCGGTCGGTTTTCTCCGGATACCTAGGACTCCTTACGCGCGAGCATCTGGGCCAACAAGAATGAATAATATAAGAATTGATAAAGTTTCATGCGATTCTATTTTATTAGTTAAATATGCCCAAACAAAAAATAGTCCACAAGGGATCTCGGCGCTAAGCTATAATGGTAGTCTATTAAAACTGGTGTTATTTGTGAAGCGTTTTATTATGAGACACACATTCAGGAGTGATACAAATGTCATAATTCATTACCACTAAATCTTATTTGATAACAGGAGCATTATAACATATAAGATAAAGATACAGGTAACATTTTAATCTAATTTTGAAATATAAATTTTATAAGTTCAGTAATTTATTGGTGCCTTGTACCGTTAAACGAAGTGTGTTTTGTCTGGCAGTCATTGATATAAATAAAGCTCAATGAATAGCTACACAGTTGTAATCACAAGGAACTTGCTTTAAAATACTTCTCTCTCTTGTATATACCTGTACACGTACACCTACTTACAACAGGTAATTTAAATGAACACAATAACTGGGGTCGCGATGGCAAACTAATTAAAGTGTCTGACATTCACTACCAATATCAATTTAACACCGAACCCTGTCCGTAAACTTCAGCTTTTTACAACCACCAAATCATTGTACGTCTTTATTATTAAGAAATGCTAACAAAACAACCAAAACTTTAAAATGAGTAACGTTATACAAACTTTAACTAAATTTGCTAAATGAACCGAGACGTTATTATATACCTATGACTCAGGGCAGGTATAGTTGTTCACTCGTTGACGAAATACTTTTGGTTTATTAAAAATAAAGGTATATCGATGTATAATACATTCACTGGAACAATAAACAGACACCTGTTATCGTATATTTTGACCATCTGAAACAACGTGCTGTGTTGATCTCAGTAAAACTACTAGGTGAAGGGTTCGAAATGATTTCCTCCATGATATGAATATAAAACGACCATATATAAAGACCATACTTAAAATCAAAACTTAAATCTATTAAGTGTACGCATCGATTATAGAAGATCTATTATAAAAATGTAATACAGAAAAAAAGATACGGAACATAAAAGTGTTGGTTAAATAAAATAACTAGTTTGGAGCCTGATGTCTCAATTTCTCTTGCATAATCCATGTTTCAGTATTGTCGGTACTTAACCGAATTGTTTCGTTGTTTTGACTTAATTTTACTTTTATTTGAATAAAAGCGAATTTGATATGTGTGGGTTGTTCGTTTAACATTAGCCTTTGTTTACCAAGATTTTTCTTCAAAACATAAGACAAAAGGAGATATAAATAACGTGTGAATAGAACAAGGAGAATGGCGAGAAAAAAGAACGAATAACGGGTTAATTTTGAGATGTGATAACGTCCTGGTATACATATTGGAATGGTGTAGGAAGTGAGGCTGTTAAGATACGTTAAGCTATGCCTATACTATCTTGCCATATGATTATAAGAATGAATAGGAAGAATTGTTTCTTGATAAAATTGAGAAGGGGCTAGAATCTTGCGGCCAGGTCATTTGTCGAGGCGGAATTAATGTTTTAATTCCGCCTCGAGCATATAACCTGATCGCAAGATTCTAGCCCCTTCTCAATTTTATCAAAAAACAATTCTTGCAATTCATAGTTCCAAGGAGGGAACTTTGCGTATCAGTCATTGGTTAGCACTAAAGGTCACAGTGTAATAAGGCTATACATTCCCTCAAAGGCGACGAAATACGGAGAAGGCTTTCAGGCATGGAGAAGCACCGGGAGTGCACAATGTGATTACAGATCAAACCCCGGCGGCGATTCTTCGTGTTAACCTCATTATACCCTCAAGGACGCCCACCCCGCCATTCGAGCCAAACGAGCTAGGACTCTGTAAGCTAAATCACTATTTGACTTACGTCATTACATTAAAAGTATTATAATATGAGTCTAGGTCTTGTTATCATGGTCAGGCCATAGGAATTCTATATTTACAATACACAAAACAACACATAGCTAGTAACAACTATTTACAATGTGTTATTTGTTACGTGGAGAGACAATCTTGCATAACAATATCAGGAAATAACAAACCAGGTCAACTTGTTCGGACCTTTTGGCCTGGTGGTAACGTCCTGGCTCCATAACCTAGAGGTCTTGGGTCCGCTCCCGGCTCTACTCACTAGTTTCATTTCTGCTCTTTCTTGGAAAATTATTTATTTCAAGGTCGGGATTTTTGTATTAGTTGTAGCCTAAGTCTGGGTGTGCATGCACCATATATATTAATTATTACAACGATAATTTCTTCAAATATAATTACTACCCCTGGTACCCGATAAAAAGTTATGTCGTGGCGGATCTGTTTGATTTGTTTGCCTACGTCAGGTTCTATAAGACGTCATTATTCGTAACATATTTAAAAAAAAACAACATGTTCGTTAACTAAATTAAGAGTGCATAAAGTGTTAGCCGTGAAACGTTGTATGTATTGATTTAAAGGTGTCCTTTGCGGGTAATGCAATATTTATTACGTTAGAACAGCATAATAACAATTAATAGCGCAACACTACAGGTCAATTATAATTATCAAATTTTAAAAGATAAATGACCTTTTAAGTTCAGTAATTTGTATCCTCCAATATATCGGAAACTTGTTCCTGCAATACAAGACGTGCTTCCGTTTGAAAGTGCATATCAATAAAAGAATTACGACTATTTTCGGTTTTTGAGTAGCTATTCAGCTCTGAATGTGAATAATTATATATTGGAATTCACTTTCATATCCCTCTCTTTCTTGTTTATACCTGTGCACTATTTACAACAGGTAAAATAAACAAACACAATAATTGACGTATAAGACGTGTAAACCAGGTAGACAGAAAGACAACAATCATGTATCCTTTAAGATTCATGTAAAGGTTATTCTACAAGCAAGGCGTACGCACACTGATTTGTAAATCGTGTACGAGTTGTTATCAAGGTTTCGGATTTTGTGGACTTTGAAAATCTTGAAAGATCTTTTGTTCAATTTTGGGCAGCCCGTCCTAAAAAAGTTTTTATTTTCTTCTATCAAAACATTTGATTGTTTCACCCTGTACACCACCATACCACATATAAAACTGAAAGATCGTTTTAGATCTTTCGTTATGAGAGCTTTCTTTTCCATACAAGGCGGTGGACGGTAAAACATATATGGTAGTGAGTTATCTTGGAACTTACTTTGTGACAAGCACAACAACAGCAAATATTAGATATACTGAAGAATATGAAGCATGAATGATGCATTTCCTGATAAACAATATTTTTGTTGAGTTTGAAGTTAAGATCTCAAACAGACTGTTGGCATTCTTGTGCCCCACTCTTAGCTGACTTGATTTGTTCGTACATGAGGCTGAATTTGTAGAAGAGCTAATAAGGACAGGTGACGAAAAAAACATGCAAAATCCTTTAATTTCACTTTCAGATATATCGACGAAGTGTCGTCTATTAACAACAAGAAGTTTGCTGACAACGTCGATCGCTTCAGAACTTGAAATAAAGGACACAACATTTTCTTCTGCATCAGCTGCAAAGGGAGAATAGAAATGTATTCCTTTTATCGGAACGTTCCAGAGGTGCCAACTTGGAACTGGTCTGCTAAATGGAACAGAACGTACCTACTTCCGTTCCTGCGGGTGAAAGTCTAACAATCGAAAAGGAAAAAGACACAACTTTTCCGGAAATAACCAAAACGGTTAATGATATAGTGTACTGATGAAGTGCAGTCAAACTGGTTATAGTTAGGCCTATTGACAATTTATTGAACATTTGAAACGAAAACCTTTCACTGGCCGCCATATTGGATCCAACTTGGTACCCTCAAATGAGACGTTCAAGAGGAACCGATTCGTTCCACCGAAGCGTCGTGTTCCATTTAGCGAAACAACCGGAACATTTAGCGAGTGTCCTTTATAACTTTAAAGTAATAATAAACGACACCAAATGAATTCCATTTCTAATAACCAAGACATATGAACTGTTTCTACTGCAATCTCAGTAGGAAACAGCGGACTATAATATGCGCAAAACGATAATCTCTTATGCATTCCCGACAAGTGATGACGACATTAACAATCGATGACGTCGTAAACAATCAGCAAGTAACGTTGTTCCTGTCATTATATCAGCCAATCCAAATTCGTTTGGTTACAGAACGAGTGATTATTGGATATGGAATTTATTTTACTCGAGCAAATTATTTTTTTACAGTTACAAAAGACACGAGCTTTACATCGAAAAATGGCAAATTGTCGAAGACAATCCTTTATTAAAGAGAAACAGCTGGTTTTTTTTGTCACCACTGTTTTTTTATATTCATCATTTTTCAATTATTAAAGTCAAGTCATCATTCAATAACTCATACAATCTGATTAATATCATATCTTGATCTCCGCGCGGTTCCGTAAACTTCTCTCTGTTTGGTCAAAATCTGAAGACATTCCATAGGTGGTTACGTTCAAGTAACCTTTGTCGCCTCAACTCTAGGAAAATTTTCTAATGACGCTGGCATCTACTGAAAATCAGAATACAAATTACGTCTTTAATAAAGGACCCTTGCCTTTTTTCCTGATTCCTTAGGTTGCCTCCAAATACAGCACCACGTCACCTAGGGGTTTGTGAGGGTGCTGCACAAGGACTGCAAGTGCAAAATCAAACGAAACTAAAATTAGTAGAGAGCTAATCTAAAACTATACAATAACTTGAGATGGGTTGGGGGATATTTTTTTTAAATAAATGCGAGGAATTGATCAAATATCCTCCCCAATCTCCCAGCTTTCTAACCGTCTTCAGCGTTTCTTTGAAAAGGACTATCGATTGTCCTGCCCTCTATATTAAAGTTGTAACTTCTGTAGATCACTTGTATCTCGCGAAGTATTTATTTTTGTGTTAATTTGCGAGGAGATTAAATCGCCAATTCAAATAGCTCGTAATTATTGCTATCTCTAGAGGTGCCCATGTTTATTCTATCGTCATCGTCACTTTTAGATAAACATTCGCGAAATTATGTATTAGCGAATATGTCTCAAATAGTGAGCTCGCGAAATCGAAGTGATTGACAGAATCAAAGGGACAAAACTCTTACACGAAGATAGATTTCTACGATAAGACTGGAATTATTAAAATTAAAAAAATGGACATCATACCTAATAACAGGCGTTTAATAAACATGATAATCACGCTATTATTTTTAACCAGATTTGCGACCCTTAAATATGTTGAGTTTAATCATGTCTTAAATAAAGTATTACCTTCTCGGGGGCATTCGGCAGAATACTTCAGTGTGGTAGGACTTTAAATCGACAAAAGATCCGGACCATCGCAAGAAGGCTTACACGAACATGCCACGGCCTCCCAAATACACATGCGATCACCACACACCCAAATCGCTTGCACAGGGAGGCCGTCCTTAAATTACCCTGGCTGTTAATAGGACGTAAAAACAATCAACAAACCAGCCAACCAACTTTGTGAGGATGTGAAGCTGCTATATGTTGTCGGGAGTATTCTAATTGTCAGTTAGAACCTTTGTCGACACCTGATGTGTAATGTTGATGTCGTTGATGAAGCATTGTTCATTCATATATTTTCCAGAAGACTAATTGGACCAATCCGTATATTTGATCGGTGGGGATGAGGTGTTCAGTGCAATAGGTGTGGCATTTACGCAAAATAGAACTATAGAACGGCATCGTATGGGCACTAAAAATCATAGAAAGTACATCAACAACATAACCCTTCGCCAGTATACATTCATTTATGGGAGCTTTCCTGAATTGCCTTAGCTGTCGAAAGACGTGAAACACATTCAATCAATCCAAATCAATGAATCTCTTCCTCTCTAAGATCAATTTAACGACTGTTTTTATATAATTTGCCATTGCTTCCCCTTGTACGTAAGAAACGTATTGTTCCTGAACACCGTATACCATTCGTATGGCCGAATTTAACGACATGTTCACATTTCATTGAATATCAAAATTAAGTTGAAGTGCAGAATGTAAAGGATTTCGTCGAGGAATTAAATTTTATCTTTGTGAAAAGCCATTTAAATATCTGCCCTTCCTCACCCGGCACACAACCAAACTTTTTTTAAAGCGTTCATAAATGTGACCTTGTTTCAAGTTTACAATTCGATCGCGTATTGAGATAAAAACATAAATTAACGGAATGTGTGTTTAGCCCTGTAAAATTCATTCAAACAACTGAACTCTATCCTAAGGAGGTGTAACGTTAAACCGCCTCCTATCACCAAACCATACATAACCAACCAACCGTTCTCTTATACACGACACAGAGAACATGTATATAGTCACCTTATCCATGTGTTAAAAGTCTGGTTAGCTTATTATATCAAAAGACCAACACACAAACACGTAGAAAGACAATCTGTTTAAAATCATATCTTGATCTCCGCGCTGTTCCGTAAATTTCTCTTTGCTGCATTTAGATATGTGGAAATCCCATAGAGGGTCACGTCCCGATGGCCTTTTGCATAAGTCACTCAAAGTATTACCCTAGGAATCTTGTAGGTGAATGTTTGAGGCGACAAAGCTTGCATAATCGCATTTGTGAAATAACATGACGAAATGACTTCTGCAAGATGACAGATCATTTGGAAAATTCGTTTAGTGTTAATTAAAGAGGCGACAAAGGTCATCTGAACGTGACCTCTTGTGGGATGTTGTCAGATCCTTGTAAAACGTAGTGAAAACAGGGAAACGGAGTGAGGACAAGGATCTGTATTTTAATCAGATTGGTAGAACGATACCGTTTGATAGGACCAATCGATGGGGGCTTATAGCGGAAGTGGAAGAAAGGTATAAACTCAACATTCTCCATCTGAGTAGAAAGATATTACCTATTTAAGGATTGAATAAAGTTAATATGTTGAGGTTTACCGGGGTATAAATCGTGATAGGTCTTGAGACAAAGTTAATGAACTGCAAAGAAGTTGAGGTCTACGCTTCTTTTTGTGTCGCCTGATCACGTTATTATCTGTCTACCCTGGGCTACACAGGCAACGCATCCACCTCCATTGAATTCTTGTGTGTATAGTCCATCCTAATGTGCCTGTATGATACATCTACAAGCATCCTTTTGTTGTTTCTAACCAGCAATGGCTGTGTAAAGGGAGACTAGATCTTGCTACTGGGAGCGTTATTGTTGAATATAAATATAATGACAGGTATCCTATTTATATAATAGAGCATCAAGGCCATCTAACAAATAGCAAAGGTCAAGATGGGGACAGGTATAAGTGGGGTGATGAGATTGAAAAACTGAAGTAACTTTGATTAATAATTCAGTATAGATATTGTCTTTAAAATATTTGTCGACATTAGATTTGTAATGTTGAGGTCTTCGATGATGCATTGTCCGTTCACAATATCTGCAGTAGACCTTACATTCTGAACCATCCATTTTATTGTAAAATGTGACCGGTGGGATGATATACTCGGTGCAATCGTTTTATCTATAAACTCTAAAGACGACATCAACTCGGCATTGAACATACAGGAAAATACCTTAACATACCCTAACGCTAAAGCCCGTTATTCGTTTTGTCTGCAATCCTGTTCCGTGTTATAGGACCATAACACGGACAGAATGATGTTTAATGCTTAAGCAATAACTGGGGATGGGTTGGGGGATATTTTGTTTTTAAATAAGTGCGGGCAATTGATCAAATATCCTCCCCAATCTCCCAAATTTCTAACTGTCTTCAGCGATTCTTTGAAAAGGACTATCGAGTGTCCTGCCCTCTATATTAAAGATGTAACTACTGTAAATCGCTTATATCTCGCGAGGTATTTATTTTTTTTGTTAATTTGCGAGGAGATTAAATCGCCAATTCAAATAGCTCGTAATTATTTCCCGTGTTTATTCTATCGGCATCGTCACTTCTAAATAAACGTTCGCGAAATTATGTATTAGCGAATATGTCTGAAATAGTTTGCTCACGAAATCGGAATGATTTACAGAATCAAAGGGACAAAACTCTAACACGAAGATATATTTCTACGATAAGACTGGAATTATTTAAATAAAAAAAATTGAGATCATACCTAATAACAGGCGTTTAATAAACATGACAATCACGCTATTATTTTTAACCAGATTTGCGACCCTTAAATATTTTGTTTTTAATCATGTCTTAAATATCTACCCTTCATCAACCGGCACACAACCAAACTTTTTTTAAAGCGTTCATAAATGTGACCTTGTTTCAAGTTTACAATGCGATCGCCTATTGAGATAAAAACATAAATAACGGAATGTGCGTTTAGCCCTATAAAATTCATAGAAAGACAATCTGTTTAAAATCATATCTTGATCTCCGCGCTGTTCCGTAAATTTCTCTCTGCTACGTTAAGATCTGAGGAAATCCCATAGGGGGTCACGTCCCGATGACCTTTTGCATTAGCCAATCAAATTATTACCCTAAGAATCTTGAAGGTGAATTTTTTGAGGCGACAAAGCTTGCAGAATCGCATTTGGGAAATAATATGACGAAATGACTTCTGTAAGATGACAAGTCATTTGGAAAATTCGTTAAGTGTTAAGTAAAGAGGCAACAAAGGTCATCTGAACGTGACCTCTTGTGGGATGTTGTCAGATCCTTGTAAAACGGAGGTGAGAACAGGGAAAACGGAGTGAAAACAATGATCTTTATATTAATCAGATGATAGTCGAACGGAGTGAGAACAATGATCTGTATTTTAATCAGATTGGTAGAACGATACCGTTTGATAGGACCAATCGATGGGGGCTTATAGCGGAAGTGGAAGAAAGGTATAAACTCAACATTCTTCATCTGAGTAGTAAGATATTACCTATTTAAGGATTGAATAAAGTTAATATGTTGAGGTTTACCGGGGTATAAATCGTGATAGGTCTTGAGACAAAGTTTATGAACTGCGAAGAAGTTGAGGTCTACGCTTCTTTTTGTGTCGCCTGATCACATTATTATCTGTCTACTCTGGGCTACACAGGCAACGCATCCACCTCCATTGAATTCTTGTATGTATAGTCCATCCTAATGTGCCTGTATGATACATCTACAAGCATCCTTTTGTTGTTTCAAACCAGCAATGGCTGTGTAAAGGGAGACTAGATCTTGCTACTGGGAGCGTTATTGTTGAATATAAATATAATGACAGGTATCCTATTTATATAATAGAGCATCAAGGCCATCTAACAAATAGCAAAGGTCAAGATGGGGACAGGTATAAGTGGGGTGATGAGATTGAAAAACTGAAGTAACTTTGATTAATAATTCAGTATAGATATTGTCTTTAAAATATTTGTCGACATTAGATTTGTAATGTTGAGGTCTTCGATGATGCATTGTCCATTCACAATATCTGCAGTAGACCTTACATTCTGAACCGTCCATTTTATTGTAAAGTGTGACCGGTGGGATGATATACTCGGTGCAATCGTTTTATCTATAAACTCTAAAGACGACATCAACTCGGCATTGAACATACAGGAAAATACCTTAACATACCCTAACGATAAAGTGCGTTATTCGTTTTGTCTGCAATCCTGTTCCGTGTTATAGGACCATAACACGGACAGAATGATGTTTAATGCTTAAGCAATAACTGGGGATGGGTTGGGGGATATTTTGTTTTTAAATAAGTGCGGGGAATTGATCAAATATCCTCCCCAATCTCCCAAATTTCCAACTGTCTTCAGCGATTCTTTGAAAAGGACTTTCGATTGTCCTGCCCTCTATATTAAAGATGTAACTACTGTAAATCGCTTATATCTCGCGAGGTATTTATTTTTTTGTTAATTTGCGAAGAGATTAAATCGCCAATTCAAATAGCTCGTAATTATTTCCCGTGTTTATTCTATCGGCATCGTCACTTCTAAATAAACGTTCGCGAAATTATGTATTAGCGAATATGTCTGAAATAGTTTGCTCGCGAAATCGGAATGATTTACAGAATCAAAGGGACAAAACTCTAACACGAAGATATATTTCTACGATAAGACTGGAATTATTTAAATAAAAAAAATGGAGATCATACCTAATAACAGGCGTTTAATAAACATGACAATCACGCTATTATTTTTAACCAGATTTGCGACCCTTAAATATTTTGTTTTTAATCATGTCTTAAATAAAGTATTACCTTCTCGGAGGCCTTCGGCAGAATACTTCAGTGTGGTAGCACTTTAAATTGGCAAAAGATCCGGACCAACGCAAGAAGGCTTACACGAACATGCCGCGGCCTCCCAAATGCACATGCTCTCAACACCGACACCCACATCGCTTGCACTGGGAGGCCGTCCTTAAATGACACTGCCTGTTAATAGGACGTAAAAACAATCAACAAACCAGCCAACCAACGTTGTGAGGATGTGAAGCTGCTATATGTTGTCGGGAGTATTCTAATTGTCAGTTAGAACCTTTGTCGACACCTGATGTGTAATGGTGATGTCGTTGATGATGCATTGTTCATTCATATATTTTCAAGAAGACTAATTGGACCAATCCGTATATTTGATCGGTGGGGATGAGGTGTTCAGTGCAATAGGTGTGGCATTTACACAAAATAGAACTATAGAACGGCATCGTATGGGCACTAAAATATCATAGAAAGTACATCAACAACATAACCCTTCGCCAGTATACATTCATTTATGGGAGCTTTCCTGAATTGCCTTAGCTGTCGAAAGACGTGAAACACATTCAATCAATCCAAATCAATGAATCTCTTCCTCTCTAAGATCAATTTAACAACTGTTTTTATTTAATTTGCTATTGCTTCCCCTTCATGTTTTTATAAGCTGCATAACTCAGAATTTTGTAAATAATCTCAGTCTCAAAAATTTACAAAACAAAAAACAAGGCTTTTATCAATATGTATGAATCGGACTAAATTTAACATTAAATAAAATAAAATAAAAATATCAAGGTCATATGCCCCAGCCAGTCGGACAACATCGGGCCTCTCCGGCAAGCTCGGAAGAGAATACCCGAGGTGTTCCGACTGATGCCCATGGCTACCTGTCAGCGTACGCCAGGTCTCTATGACGGAAAAATTTAATACATGTTCCAATATTACCGATATTTGATATTGTTCCCAATTACTTTTAAGGCATGTCTGTTTGTTTCACTCTCATACCATTATCTTAATGGCAAAGCAAACATTAAAAAACAATCGTACGCATGTGTACACGCTGGATCTCCACATTTGGTTTCAGCACACGTTTCCCAATGCATTATGGGTATTTCGTTTCGTTTGTATGTGTGATTATGTGAATCCGTTTTTATAAAAATCCGTAAATGTGATCGACCGTTTGCAAGCGTCACCCGTAGCATTTACGTACCGTTTGTGTAGCATTTCCGTAGCATTTCCGTACCATTTGAGTAGCACTTCCGTATCGTTCGCGTAGCATTTCTGTAGCATTTCCGTACCGTTTGCGTAGAATTTCCGTATCATTTGAGTAGCATTTCCGAAGCACTTCCGTACCGTTTGCGTCTAAGATGGAACAGCGAACGTGTACGGGTCTGTACGTCGATCTGCCATTGGTTCTTCTTTCGCCAAACCACCCTGATAATTTTTTGTTGTGTCTCGTGTGTGAGGGTTGTGTATGCCTTGCCGTGATCATCTTTCAGAAAAACGAACGAATCACGAGTGAGTTGGTGGTGAAATTCTAGGCCACGGCTTACGAAATGGATGGAAATGTTATACCAAACCCCATGGCGGAGTTTAATGGGATTATCGCTACATCCACTCAGGTAAGTTGACACTTTATCTAAGTCGGCATTTCCTATAATTTCTTTGTGTTGGGTCGCTCTTGAGATTCCATGCGTCATATTTTCTTTTAACATTCCAGACAACAAAGTGTTTGCTTGTTTGAATTGCCGATCTTTTACGATGTCTACGTCACGTCCGATGTCTGACAGGTGTCGATTTATTGCTGCTCGAATAGATTTCATGATGTTCTTATGATATTCGTCGTGTTTGTTCTATGTTGATACAGAAGGCATACATGATGGTGTAAATGATTTGACAGATTTTAAAAATAAAAAGGTCTGCATTAAATTTACACTGTTTCAGTATGTATCAAACGACATCTATTGAAATTGAAGTACGTACCTTGCAGAATTTTCATGCCCCATTTTGTATTGCTTCTTGTCGAGGCTGATTGATGCATGTCTTCATATTTCTTTAGGTCTTGTTCGGTTTTAACTTTAAATCTCTTCGATTTTGGCTGACACGGTGTTTCCGGAGGGGGTAAGCTGTCGTCAGCCGGCATTTCTAGTTCAGTTTTCATGTTGAATGTTTCGGTACAGTCCATCAAATCAGAAGTAACTAGCTGTGACAGAAGCATGTCAACGTCATCTAAATCCATGTCCATGTCTAAACAATCTGGCGTAGCCATTCAAAAATCTCCGTACATCTGTTTGTCCATCCTTCACAATGATGTGTTGACCAAATAGCAGACGACAGAACGCAGGAACGTGTTTTGGTCAACTGGTCAAGCTTTTTTATCGTCTTTTATTTGCAATTCTGATCGATTAAAATACATTTTATTTATTACATATTTCAGGTTTAATGACATGAATTCTGGTTTATTTGTTTGTTATGTGTGTATATTCGTAATCCGATGCGAACTATATCGACCTTTGCACACATGTACGTTTTGTTTATACATGTGCGAGTCCGTCTATTTATAGGTAGGATTTTCCTTGTTCCATGTGTGTATTGGCTGTGTGGCATGTGGGTCACTGTTGGGTGTATTACTGCGCGCTGCGCCAATAAGCGCGTGATCCACTGATTTTATCGGGAAATAAAGTTCAGTAGGCATTCGTAGAAATGTATAGGCAATATACTATCAATTCCAAACAGACTGTAAATATTGGTAAATAAACGTTAACATCGTTAAAGATGGTACATTATGCAACCCGTTACGTATTGGTTTGAAATCAACACATTCATTCATTATATGTTTGACTGTAAATGGTTGCATAACACTAGGTACTGGCTCTTCTATAGAATACCTGTATATTGATTTCCCGTTGTCCATAATTTAAAGGTTTTCGAGAAACTCAAATACCATCTTTGCAACATCGGCATCCTATTGTTTACTCCTCCCCCTCACACAACGTGATTTTAACGTGTTTGTTAATACCACTCTGTTTCAGATATGTAATGCGATCGAGTATCGAGATAAGATATAATTGACAGATTGTGCATTTAGACGTGGTGAGTTCATTTAAACACTTTAACACTCTATTATAAGGAGGTGAAACATTAAACCGCCTCTAATCTTCATACAATATGTAACCAACCGACCGTTCCCTAATACACGACACAGGACGTATTTGTACACCTAGCACATGTGAGTAGTAGTGTATGTACCCAAGGCATGTCTGGTTAACCAAACAACACATACATAGCAAAATTTTGTTATCTGATGAACATTAAAACATTATAACATCAAAAACCTACGTCTTCAATAAGCATGGCACCATTATGCTTTGATCAACACACACATCATGTGCAAATATTTAAAACAGATTTGGTTTGGCATTGGGTTCTGTCCCAGGCGTCAGTGAAAAAAGGCCTTTTCTACTTAAAAATGAGATGCGTTAAAAGGTGAAATGTTATGTTATCAACATCAGTCGTATATGTATTGTAAGCTAATAACGCGATTGCATTGATATAAGAGCCTGAGCAGTAAATGGAAATGGTATGTAGGTTTTGTACAAATTCAGCATACACAATCTTGCATTAAAACATTCCTATACATCTACTGATACCTGATCATGACCTACTTCATCTTAGTGACGGTTATGTCATATATGAATTTGATGAATCTCTGTGAAAGGGAGACAACAAAATTGGTATTGATGGTCGAAGATGGCAAATTTGAATGAAAATAGAGAATATGAAGGGACAATTTTAGAGGGAGATTGTTCCAATCTGTGAATTTCCGAGGAAAGAAAGATCCCTTTCTCACATAAGTCCATAAGTCGTGCCTGACTAAAAAGATGGTGATTAAGTGTTTGTCTGGAAGTAGGGGCTAGATGGTTAAATGCGATGGCAACTTTTCCCTAGTGAACATTAATTATACAGCATAGCCAGCCTCACATCTTTTCTGCGATACCAGTTGGCAACCAAACCTGCATCCCTGTGCTGGACCAGCTTATAAGCGCATCTTCATCCTTTTATAAATACGTTCCGGACATAATGCTCATAAGTGTGCTTACTGTTGTGATTGACAATGATGATTCGGTTCTCATTTATATATGATATATATTGAGTTTGTTTTATACACTCGGTTATTGTACTCCTTGCTTGACAAAGGAAACAAACATGTTCGAAAGCTCACACATTAAGTTTTCAACTCCTGTTTGTGTACAAAACAAACTCGGTATATATTTTTATACTTTGAAAACTGTCTCAAAGTAGATCGTTCCCTTTTGTTCATATTTTGCGCATACTTTAAACCGATTTTGATTTCGGATTATGGTATTATGGTTTTGGTTAATTGTTGGTATTCTCTGATTTCCTTTTTTAAAAGATATGAAAAACCAAGACCTAAAACTCCATATATTCATAATTAGCTTGTTATTTATCTATTTATTTTGTTTTTATGATGATTATGGTTTTGATGATGCTTCGGTATTCTCTTATCTACTTTTTGCAGCATCAGTGAAATGCTGAATGGAGATACAAATTGCCTGCACATATCACCAAACCACGAAAGGTATAATTGCGTCACACGCCATGTAGCTGTTAATACAACACTGTAGTATTTGTTTATATGAATTACAGACCGAATAGATCAACAGTAAGACATGCTTTAATTAACTGACAGACCGAACCTACGTAACGGGAATAGCGCAACGAATATAGGTTTTAAAACGCAGTTCATTGTTGTCTTACATTTTGTCTACCTTTAAACAATAAATGAACACCATAAATTATGTGGTATGAAGCCAATAACAAGTCGATGAGTCACTGATTAATTATTATTAACAGTTATGCAAAGTAAATGTGTGATCATGTACGAACCGTACATGGATTTACATGCAGCTTAAGTGTAAGTACCTATTACATTTATTTTCATTAACAGCTGCTTATTTATTTTAAAATTACATTTTTCCTTTTGGTTATTCATGCATTTTAGATTCTTAATAATGTTTATATCTAGGTTTATTATTATCAGTCCACTGCCGGGGACACCGGAGGGTACTATAGTGTTAGTCTTTGTCTGTCTGTCTGTCTGGAGGTTAGTTTCGTGACGATCACTTGAGAAAAGATAGATGTAATGAGGTTAAATAAAGTGGGATTGAATTTGGTGTTGAAACGTCAAATACCAAGGTCACTGTTGGTAAAAATAAATATTCTTTGTAAGACGTTGATATCCAGATGATTACTTTAAAAAGAATTTGAATGAAATTAATACAATACAGAGGTAGATCGTATATGAGGTCGAAAGGTCAACTGCGAAGGTCACTGTTGCTTAAACAGATATATTTTGCAAAAGTTTGGTTTCCAGATATTAACTGAAAAAACCCATAATGAGTATTATTATATTATTTGTTATTATGAGTAATATGTATAATATATACATATACAGAGTGGGATTTAGCTTTGGGACAGAAGGTCTACTACGAAGGTCACACTAAGATTATATTTTATGCTAGGGTTTGAGATAATAAATAATTGGATAGAGTGTTGGGAGAAAAGGTCAACTACTGAAGATATTGTTGCTAAAAACATGTTTTTTCATCAAAGGCTGGTTTCCAGTTTACAGCTTTTGATAGGGTTGACCGATTGTAATGAAACTTGATGCAATCTGATATTTTTAGAAAGTACAAAGGGTCAGATTGGGTTCGGAATCAAAAGGTCAATGTATAAGTCACTTATTAGAATAGACACTTGCTATCCTTGTTAGGGCCCCGCATTAAACATGCCGGACGCAAAGTTTGAAGTCAACTGACCAATATTCCAGGACAAGTTCTGCATCTTGCCATATGTATACTTACAACGTAAATAGAATGGTTAGTACCGGTATGGGTTAGACACAAAGTCAGGTCCTTTCCGATATATCAGTGTCTTAGTTTGTTTTCCTTGTAACTACTTTATTGGTTTAATGATGACAAACTTGATAAGAACTTAATATAGTATAAAGCAAAATATTTAAGTATCTTGATTTAGTTGTTTAACAAGCAATATAAACTATGCCTGCTGTTAAATCCTGGTATGATTCGTGTAATAAATTAGTTGAAATTCATATAAATACCTTACAATGAAAACTTGCATCACTGCATATATTTGACACTTTGAATGACACTAATTTATACAAAATAACTGTATAAATCTCAAGAACGTACAATGCAATGAACGATTTTGGAACAAGCACAACAAATATTTGACTTTTGTCTTTGTGGGGATTTTAAATGTCTTGTAGCTAAAGTGATCAATTTAGTTATTATATTATGTTGAAATAATGTTATATTTTGATTAAGACATTTATGTATTATGTGAAGAAGATTTGCTGCTTCGCATTTGAAAGTCTTCAAACAACAACAACTTCAAAACACAATAAGCAATGAATTGCTTTTAATAGTTGGGCCTTTCCCGTCCTATCCCTATTCAATGTTTTGTCTTTATCAGGTTTTATCAGATGTAAATATTTGGACAGTCTTACACTCGGCCATCTAATTAAATAATGACACCCTCAGGGCTTTAACCCATCCTGGTCAAATTGTACCTGTATCATGTCTGATACACGATGTGAAGATCTGGAGATAAAAACCCCGGAGCCCTGATTGTTAGTTGGGAACAGGTCATCACACCTTATATGACCTATATTTACTTGTTTGAATTGTAGGGACATGCTGCTGACAGTCTAGATCCGGGGTTCATTCCCACTCAGTCAACATCTTAAAAAGTATAACCTGTATTTTTACCAGGACAGAATCAAGTATAGTCTTTTTCCATATTTACAAGTTTAATACTCACATATGCATTTATTTCAAGTTCAAGTCAGCCTACAATAAAAAAAACTGTGTACTTTACAAAAAAATAAAAAAAGGTTTTAATAAACATCGAACTTTTGTAGTAAAGTGAATGAACTGATTATAATAAAGCATTCCACGGGTGAGTTGTTACCTGATAATTATATTTCCTTTTCAAAAGCAGGGTATAGCCTTATCTGTAAATAATATCCATTGTTTTCACCCTGTATCTGTACCCTACTAAAATACTAGGAAATTATACTTGCTGAGGGGGACGTTTTACGCAACTTCTGATAATGGTGTTGCTAGTATCTGTAATGCAGCCGGCAAAACCATAATTCATTATCATTAGGTGGAACCAATAATTACTAACTCAGAACCCTGAGTACAAACACATACATAATAGATAATATAAAAGCTTAGACAAAGGTAATATTCTAATATAACACAAACGGGGTGCATGGTACATACTTGTTTAATTACACTATTTAAATTAATGAATTATTTGAATATACATAGACACATTAACAAACTTTTACAGACATTCAGATGCACAATTAAAATGTTTAATTGCATTTATGTGTCTATACAAATATTATAAATAACATGTGCAATATTAAGCAATAAACTTTCATAGAAAATTGATGTTATACTGTATTTTATACATCTTTATATACATGTAGGTTTATTGGTTCAACGTTTTCACGATACAAGTGAATTACAAAGTTATCTAATAGTGTCCCAGATAGTTATTCCTTGTAGACGAAACAATAAATATTGATCCTAACAATATCTTTTATCTATTGCAAACGTAACTGCAGGTCTTGTATATCGTTTTGTGTAATTAGAGTGTGAACCCCAAGTAGACTGCATGTCTTATAAGACTCCAGGTAGACTCGGAGTGGACGAGGAGTGTACTCCAGGTTCAAGTTTACCTGGAGTCCAAACGTAGTGCACTCGGAGTGCATTTTGGTGTAATCTTTAGTCTACACTCAACTGGATGTATATGTAACGTCCCGTTCTTTATTCATTACTTATCAGACGTAAAGCACGCGCTTGTCCGTTAACAAAAATAACTTGGCGAAGCCATGCGAAGCGAGATGGCTTGCAAGAACATTAAAGATGCAAGTTGGAGGATGTTCACCGAATTGTATGGAGTTTAATATATATAGCTAGTAGGATGCTTTATTATTGATTTGATATAGTATATCGGATTGAGGAAAACATCTTCATTTTCATTTACTTGTTGCATTCCGAAATCAGTCTTAAAATTATGATATATATACCGTATATCGGGTACATTTTGCGTGTCTACTTTTGGCGAGTTTAGCGACCCTTTGATGATCGTAAAAAGCGTAAATATTTGCACAAATGAATATTGTATGTGCAAGTTTTATTATTAGAATGATTTGAATAGAAATGATTTAATCACTAGCACTTATTGTATCCAATCTAATGACACGTGTAATTATCGATCTATTGTTGAATAGCATTTATTAATATGTCGTGAGGTGTGCTCTGAAACCCACTTCTAACACTAATCAGATCGCTGACCTAACGATTAACTTAATGAGATGAAATCCGTAAGGCGATAAACCCATATGATAATGAAACCTTACACAATGAACGGCGAGTTCGAATTATTTTGATTGTTCGCAGAAAGATCCAAGAGATTATTTGAACAGTTTGTATTTTTTTCATAACATTAAACATAGCACTCGCAAAAATTGCAAATGGCCTATTTTGACGTCTTTAGCAAAACTTGCAAATCACGAAAATAACCCGATATACCGTATGCCCCTCCTATCAATTATCGATACCGCCTCCACAAGCTAAATTTTGATCGCTAGCAATATTGTGACCTACTTGAAAACCTGCTTATGTGGTCTTAAAGCTGACAATGCAAGTTAAAAAGCTGTTTTTGTTGAGATTAAAAAAATATTTTAGTAAGCTTCTGAGATGCCCCCTAACAGGTTACTAAGGTGAGGCAGACATTTTAGTTTTTGCCTTGCTTGGAAACGAGAGTAGGCCTCCCTGGGTATAAAAGGCACCCAGCCCGTCAAACCGGTTTTTACATGAACACTGGCCGTGCAAAGTGCAACACACCTGCGGACACAAGAGGTGACACTAGAGTTACAAAACTGGAATGACCAACATACACATACCTTGCAGTTGAAGTTACATGAAGATGGTCACTCTCTCAGACACCATCATAAATCGTGTCAAAGCAAAATAAAAAAAATAAAACTGAAAACACCCTAACTGTCCCTTCACCTACATCTTTGTATGTATACGTAATGGACATCGACATGTTGATTTTACATTCGGAAGCAGAGCGAAACATTCCGAACAGAATATGTACTCGCTCCTAATACTACCTATAATATTACGCCTTGTCACTAAAGCGCTTGTAATGAGAATGTAGTGTACATGCGAGCATAGTCTTGATTATGTAAAACACGTACACGAACACATGCGAGTAAGGGGGACTTATTTTGATGGAAATAAATGGATTTTATAACAATGTTTTTCACACAGGAACTGATTACACGTAGCGACATGATGTTCCAATTGAATACTAAGGTAGGTTTATCAGTTGTCATTCATGTACTTGTTTTTTATTCGCACGAATTTGGTTGTAATCTAATGTTGTTTTTTTTTATTTTGCTCATATTGTATGATATCGTTATAATAACACCTTCAATATCCATGTCAATGTTCTTCAGATACCAATCGAAAATATCGTAAAAAAAAATCAGAAAGTATGTGTTGGCTAGCAATTTAGGTCTATAGAAGTGTCGCCGTGCGGTTTCATCACAACAATGAGAACCGGTTTGACGACCTGGGTGCCTTTTATACCCAAGGAAGCCGACTATCGTTTCCAAGCAAGGCAAAAACTAAAATGTCTGCGTCTCCTTAGTAACCTGTTAGGGGACATCTCAGAAGCTGTCTAAAATATTACTTCGCCGTATTTTTTTTTAATCTCAACAAAAAAAAGCTTTTTAACTTGCATTGTCAGCTTTAAACTGCGATCCACCTGATATAAATGCTGATCCTTTTTCTCACTCCATTTTACAAGATTTAACGATTTAATTGCAAAAAACGAATATCTATATTAAAGTAAAATAATATCATTCATTTAAGATATTTATGTAAGAAATACAAAGTCAACTAAACAACAGCCTTGTAAAAAAGAAAAATGTCGAAGTTGGCGCCGCGCAAATCCATACATTTACATGTTTCTATACAACCATTGCTTAATTATATTTATAGTTTTTTCCAATAATTTTCTCTGTGTGTATATGGGTTGCCAATTAAACAACATTGGCGCAACAGCCCAATAAAATTAGCGGGAATGATAATAATTAGCCATTTGAGCATTTGACGCAGGAGTGTTATTCGAAGCGGAGCGACAATTCTCTCATTGAACAAGTTTGATATATATCGTCATACGTAAACTACGTGTTATGTTTCGAGAACCATTGCTTTCGTACTTTTATGAAAAACATATCTACTGGTCATCTTCATTCTGCTGCAGCGCAAATGTATGTAGTTATGGACTCCGTTCCTAATCTTCTCCTAAACATGGATTGAGGTTTTCATGCATGATGGTATAAAAAAAATTCCTCCAAAAAATATTATCTAAATATTTTTTTGTCACGAATGCATTTCATGTGATTTCGAGTATCGATACAGAAGGGGGGGGGGGGGGGGGGGGGGGGTGATGATAACGAAATCAACCTCATCCGCCGTAAGCTCTCTGCGACCCACTTATATCACACTACTAATTTTATCTTTGTTCTAACTTGCACAGTAATCCTCGCAAGGTAAACATTTATTCATACAAGCATTATAAACAGCATATCTTTTGATTCAATTTCGGCTCTGTTTAACTGTGTATCGTCTACCCAGAAGACTACCTGGATCGTACTTACTGTTAGGACAGGTTTTTAAATGCTCTCTTTTATATACTTTGCGACCTGCAAATTTACTTCCGTAACGTATTCCGTGTGTTGTGATTATTCTGCATCTTTTTGCTACGTAGGTGAATAGTATTAAATTCCTGATTATTTTAGTTTGGCGAAGAAGATTTTTGAAATTTTAAATAATTTGACCCCTTTTAGCCTTACCCTCAGGTCCCAAAGGGGCCAAAACGAAAAAGGAAACCCAAAACGGCCAGACAAGTATAAATGTAGTTAAGTCTTTTCTCTCTAAATTCGGTCTAAAACATCCTTTGTTGACGAGTTGTGGTAGGGTAATAGCAGACAACCCTTTAAAATTAATCCCGACTCTCTGTTACGGTCACAAAAGTGTTTTTAACAACAGTTGACCTTATCTGTGACTACATCGTCCTTCTCTATGCTCGAAGCACGCACGTCATCAGAGACGTCTTTGTTGTATATAAAATGACTGATCTATTTGGTAGATAAAGTTAAGCCTTTATGTACAATGTGTTTAATTGTGTTATTGTAACTGAAGTTCGTAGTTCATATCCTAAAAAAGGCAACGGTTGATATGGACTAATTGTTTAGGTTTATAATTGTACAAATTTGAATAGATATAGGCAATAGTATGGACCAAGGCGTAGCCGTGCCTTACTTGAGTAATATCTACACTACAATGAATATCGCATACCTCATACTTCTTTTATATTCGAATAGCTGTCTATCTATTGACTGTGTAACTATTATACTCAATGAATGTCTATATATTTCTTAAATGAATAGAACTATAAATTTTGTATCCGTTCATATCTACAAGTTTCGTGAGGAGGCTTACACAAATATACCAAAGCTTCGAAAATACACATACATCGCAAAAGGCACTACGCCTTCATGAAATGACCCTAGCTGATAAAGCACGTTCAGATAAATATTTAATTTACTTTCTTTTACGTCCTATTAACTGCTAGGGTTGTTTAAAGACGACACCCCGGTTTATGGGATGTTATGTGCATGTTTAGTGCGTGTACATTTGGGAGGATGAGATATATTCATTTTTTGCAATGTACACTCACTGCAATAGTTCAGATTTAAAGTGTTACCACACTGTCATACAATGCCAAGGCTCCCAGCAGATCATCCCACCCATTCACATTATACTGAGAACGGATGAACCAGTTGTCCACTGCCATAATGCTGAGCTTTAAGCAGTGAGACCTCTCTTTCGGTTTGTCCCTGCCTGGGGACATATCAAAAATCCTTCTTCAAAGGGGTGAACGCTACACTAAAGGCAACAACTGTGGTTGTCAAGGGATGCCAATTATGCCAAATTTAATCACTACTTATGATCATGAAATGGGGGCAGCAGGTACAATGATTACGTCCTACTTATAGGAAAGGTTAGACTGAATAAAGAAAAGTATTCGCTAGTGAAGTAGATCGAAGTTTGTGTAGAACAAGGGGGTTATGTCCTTTTGGGGGCAAAATATCGCCACGTGTAACCTTTTTTTTACTTGAACATCGTCTTCTCAAGAGGGAAAATGGAAAGGGGGGGGGGTGCAAAATTTGGTAAATTCTTCTTATGAATCAACAGTGTCAGATTGATCTTATAATTGATATCGAATGTACCTAAAGCAAGGTCTACAAAGCTTGTGAATGAAAACAACTGGGCTAGAAACGGCTTCACTATGGGTTACTCTGATAAATCAAAGATGACGTACCACACACATATGCTGCACTTCTTAAATTTAGTAACAGATACGATATGCCGAAAAATTTAATTAAACCACATCATACAGCTGTTACGTCCTCCGAGGACTCTTCAGTGATGCTAGGGGCCAAAAGGTAGGAATCCAAAATTTCTAACCTAATGTAGAAGCAGAAGTGTCAGGTGCGAAAAACTCCTTTTATTTGTGAATTAAATAC
The DNA here is from genome assembly GCA_947623455.1 of Mimachlamys varia. Taxonomy (NCBI): domain Eukaryota; kingdom Metazoa; phylum Mollusca; class Bivalvia; order Pectinida; family Pectinidae; genus Mimachlamys; species Mimachlamys varia. The sequence goes on from OX392544.1 coordinate 28,327,085, forward strand.
ACCTTTAACCAATTGTAATCCTTTGTGAAGGGTAATTAAGGTTTTATAATTATTCTTTGGCTGTGACTGGGCAGAACTTAATTTTCCCGTAACGAATCACGTGACCAAGTTGACCAAACAGCAGCCCAGAAATACGAGGCTTTACTCCCGTCAAATGTTTTCAAATTTACATTGTTGGCGCAAAATTCGTTTTTTGTTGTGGATTAAGCAATTATTGCACTAGTTTCCTGTTTTCCTGATATGAGATATACGGCCATTGTCCATTTTTGATAATAGTTATAATAAGTTATATTATAAAGCATGTCTATTATTCAATGTTTTAGAGAGATGCATTGTACCGTTTAAAATTTAGATAACTTTTTCAAGGCAACCATCTTTTTTCTTGTAATTGGACCTAAATTTTTTCAAAGAAACCTCAGGCATGTCGTTGTATGATATAATTATGATCTCAAGACATGCAATTATTTTCGTAATAAATTATTTACAGTTCGTAGTCTCCTAGTTATCATGGATTTAAGTTTCCATGCATTATGGCATAAAGCAATTCCTCCTCCCGAATAGTATTAATAGGGATTTTGTTGAGTATTTTCACACTTTTACAGGTTTAGATCAATTTGCGATAAAAAAAGCTACCCTATTCTGAACTTCACTTTAATAAAATCTAGAACATTCCTCTAGAAACCATAGTTTAGGTACAACAAATACGCTTTGAGGGTACAGCATTTTTGTTGATTCTAATTCTTTTTATCAGTTTATTGTCTACACAGAAGAATACTGGCATCGGAGTTACTGTTTGGGCAGGTTTTTTTCTCCTTAAGATACTTCAGACAGGCAAATTTGCTGTATATATAGTACTTCTACATTTGAGAGGCAAAAATGTACACAGGCCAATTTTAAATCTTTTCCTTGGATGGCGAAATGAAGACGGAGAATATTTCCAGTGTTACAGTAAATATCAGCAAAATCCGACTGTTATTTCATAAAAGGATATGTATTTGATATGTTTATGTAATATTTCGGGTGATGTGTGATATTAACACGATTTTAAATAAAACCTAAAGCACAGTAAAACCCAAAGGGCGGGACAGATAGAATTGTTGCCTATTGTCCTTTTATTTATTTTGCTTTTGAAATTACAAAGTGTCTGTGTAGATATACTTTTCAAACAAAATCTATTCGACTCTCGGTTCAGGTAACAGATATGAATTGAATCGCTCAATACCCTTGTATACGACTATATGGCCCTTCTTTATCCTCGAAGCACGCAAGTCGTCAGAGACGTCAATGGTTGTACATAAAAGGAACTGATCTATTTGGTTGATAAAGTTAAGCCTTTACATACAATGTGTTTTATTGCGTTATGGTAACTGAAGTTCGTGGCTCATATCTTAAAGAAGGACAACGGATGAAATGGACCGTCTAACTCATTGTGTTGACTTATTGTACAAATTTGAATAGATGAAGACAATTGTATGGACCGAGGCAAAGCCTGTGTTTTACCTGAGTAATATCTAGACTACAATGAATTTTGCATACCTCGTACCTCTTATATATTCGCATGTATAGCTGTCTATCTATTGACTGTGTAACTATTATAATCAATGAATGTGTATATATTTCTTAATGTTTTTTTAAGTTCTTACTAAAGACGACTTTCCGGTTTATGGGATGTTGATGTGCATGTTTATTGCGTGTACATAAGGGAGGATGAGATATATTCATTTTTTTGCAATGTACACTCACTACAATAGTCCAGATTCGAAGTGTTACCACACTGTAATACAATGCCATAGGCCCCCAGCAGATCATCCCACCCGTTCACATTATACTATATATTAAAATCAGAGAATGCCAAAGCGTCAACAAAACCACAATCCCAATACAAAATCGATTAAACTAGGGGCAAAATAGGAACAAAGAAAAGATTTACATGGAGATTCTCGTAAAAGAGAATAAGACCAGGTGTTCCGGAAGAGTAAGCGTCTTCTGCTTCATCGATGACACGCGCTATGTTAATCTTGGTCACATCCAAGTAAGCATCAATCCTTAAAATGACGACCGAGTCATCATTGTCATTGTACAACAAGTAAACACACTAACAAGCAAACTTAAAAACGTCCATCTTCATATCACACAAAGATACAGATTATTTCTCGATGATATCAAGATGGCGACCATAAAACTTGCCCATATTCTTCATCAACCTGCATTTCAAGTGATGCCAATTATGCCAAATTTTATCACATCTTATGATCATGAAATGGGGGCAGCAAGTACAAAGAGATTACGTCCTACCTAAGGAAAGGTTAGACTGAATAAAGAAAAGTATTCGCTAGTGAAGTAGATCGAAGTTTGTGTTTTGTGTAGAACAAGGGGGTTTTGTCCGTTTGGGGGCAAAAAGTCGCCACGGGTAACCTTTTCTTTGAACATCGTCTTCTCAAGAGGGAAAATTGGGGGGGGGAGGGGGGGGGGGGGTAGTTGAAAAATTTGGTAAAATTCTTTTTATGAATCAACAGTGTGAGATTGATCTTATAATTGATATCGAATGTCCCTAAAGCAAGGTCTACAGAGTTTGTGAATGGAAAACAATTGGGCTAGAAAAGGCTTCACCAAGGGTTGCTATGCTAAATCAAATTACACATTTAACCGATTTCAACAACATTTGGTAAAATGTAATCCTTTGTGAAGGGGGTCTGAGTTTTTGTGGTAAGAAATAGTTGTTATGTCCCTTTTTGAGCCCGTAAAATGTTAAAAAAAAAGGGTAGAATCGTCTTTGCGCTTTAGAGTGGCTTATGTTAACTAGATAGGGCGCTATATCAAATGTTGTATATTATAATTATTAACGACATCTTCTCAAGAACCACTTGATAATTCCAGGTTCTTATATACCGCTTGATCACAACCTGAGGGTCGCCTCAAAGCTGTTCACAAATTATTATCCGTGGTTACAATCTGATAAAAATCTAGATCCTCACTATTACTATCGTGTGTAGGATCTGACAGCGACCATTAGAAAGTCATGTGCAGATGACCTTTGTATTCACCAATCAAATCGCTGCTTACCAGATTATGAAAGTGAAAAGCTAATTTCGATTTGTTTCTACACTTGTTGTTAAACCAGAGTAAAGTAGCGAGAAATCCGAATGACCGTATACAAAAATGGCGGCGCCCAGCTCAGCAGTCTCTACGGCAAGGCGTGTGTTCTTCTTAGATAGTATCTGTTTGATTTGTCGTTTTTCGTTTGTCAGAAAAGAAATAACAACCGACAAAATATCCTAATCAAATTGTTATACAAGTATAACGCCCTGAATGATTTTCTTTTCTTCGATTCGATCCGCTGCCATTTTTGTTCGTCTACCAAACACCATTTACAAGGTGAATTTTGATTGGCTGTTTATTTCCTAGATATGAAAATAATAAAGGTCATCTGCAAATGGCCTTCTACTGGTCGCTGTCAGATCCTACACACGATAGTAATAGTGAGGATCTGTATTTTAATCAGATTGCCGTAGTTATAGGGCCTTAAGCAACCCAGCCAATATCAATCGCAACTCCCCGGTGATCTTACAGCCGGTTCTGCCATTTTGGCGCTCACAGCTAGCTTTCTACAATTTATACTACCAAACCACGTACTCATTTACAGCTGAGTAGACAAGAACAAGCGGAGTAAAATATCTTGCTCAAAGTACAACAAAAGTGCCGTGACCGGGACTCGAACTCGCAGCCCTTCGAGCACGAGCCCGGCGTCCTACCACTAGACCTCCGTTCCTGCTATAACGTTCTTCCTAAACAGTATTTTTTAAATACGATATGATGGATTTCCACCAAACTTGGCAGAAAGCATCACCATGTAAAGTCATTTCAAATTTGCGAACAAATAGGGAGTGGCCCGATAAAGGGCCAGACGTCCTTAGTTTGCCCACCAAGAAAAACAATATTTTTCATATTTTGTCAACCTCTCTTATTGTATAGGCATACAGTTGAGTGTAGACTAAAGGTTACACCCAAGTGCACTCCGAGTGCACTCCGTTTGGACTTGGAGTGCACCCCATTTGGACTCCAGGTAAACTTGGAGCGCACTCCGTTTGGACTCCATATGAACTTGGAGTGCACTCCTGGTCCATTCTGAGTCTACCTGGAGTCCTATTTTTAAAGACATGAAATTCAATTATATTTGGGGTTCACATTCAAATTACATAAAACACTTTATAAGACATGTAGTTCTGTTTACAATAGATAAAAGATAGATATAAGAATCAGCATTAAATTGTGTTGCTTCGTTGTTTCGGAGTTGAACTGCTTTAATATATATATATAATTATAATAAATTATGGTTTTGCTGACGTCTGTATATAACTGCAGATACCAGCAACACCATAGTCAGAGGTTGGAAAATGTCCCCCTTAGCCAATATTATATATATCCTTGTATTTTAGTAAATAGGACACAGGTACAGGGTGAGAACAATGGGTACTAACAGATAAGGCTATAGTATAGCCTGTTTTTGAAAAGTAACTATAATTCTCAGGTAACAACTCACCTGTGGAACGCTTCCTCGTATTTAATGTATTCCCTGCACAATGTTTATTAAACATTTTTCATTTTGTAAAGTAAAAAGTATTTTCTGTTGAAGGCTAAGTTTAACTTGAAATAAATGAACAGGTAATTATTTGACTTGTAAATATTGAAAGAGATTATACTCGGTTTTGTCCAGGTAAAAATACAGGTAATATGAACCCTGGGTCTAGACTGTCAGCAGTCTGTATCTGCAATTATACATAAAGATCATACATGTATAAGGTGTGATGACCTGTTCCCAACTAACAATCAGGGGCCCCAGGGTTATTATCTCCAGATCTTCACACCTTGTATCAGACCTGATACAGGTAAATTTTGACCAGGAGGGGTTGAGGCCTGAGGGGGTCATTATCTAATTAGATGGCCAAGTGTAAGTCGGTCTATATCTTTAATTCTGATCTGACCTGATACAGACAAAACATTGAATAGGGAGGGGACGGGGCAACACCTAATTGTCAAAAGCCATTCATTGTTTATAAGTTGTTGTTGTTGTTTGAAAACTTTCAAATGTGAAACAGTAAATCTTCTTCACATCATACTTAAATGTCTAATGTTTTAATTAAAATATAACTTTCTTATAACATTATACTTTATTTGAATTTAATTTATCACTACACGCCATTTAAAATCCACACACAGATCTAGACTTCACATATTGTAAGACCACAAAGGAGTACAAGTCAAATACATGTTGTGCTTGTTCCGAAATAATTCATTGCATTGTAAATCCTCGAGATTTATTCAGTTATTTTGTATCAGTTATTGTCATTCAAAGTTTCAAATACAGTAATGTAAGTATATATTTTAAGGTTTTTATATCAAGTTCAACTAATTTATTACACAAATTATACGAAGATTAAACAGCAGGCATATTCTATATTGCTTGTTAAACAACTAATTAACAACACATTAATATAAACATCTATAGCAACAAAAATATGTATTAATAAATATTGATTGATTGATTTATATGATACATGTATATGTTGTACTATCTACAATTTAAAATGTATTATGAATGTGGCCCCTATATGTAGAGGTATTACTGCCTGATAGGACTTCAGGTAGACTCGGAGTGGACCTGGAGTGCACTCCAAGTTCATATGGAGTCGAAACGGAGTGCACTCCAAGTTCATATGGAGTCCAAACGGAGTGCAATCCAAGTTTACCTGGAGTCCAAACCAAGTGCACTCCAAGTCCAAACGGAGTGCACTCGGAGTGCACTTTGTGTAACTTTTAGTCTACACTCAACTGTATATGCAATTAGAACTTGTATCGACTTATGTAAGGATTATTACAGCAATGTCACAGACAAGAAAGTAATTTCCCTTATGTGACCATTAAGTCCTAGCGGGCCTCTTGTTTAAGACCTTAGTGCTACATAATTATCTTACCAACCTTTCTGTCTAATATAGAACACATTAATTGAAACAGTTGGTATTTGAACTGATGTCATCTACACTGTGGTTTTATACAATGAGCGAGTTTTAACGGAAATCATTTATTTTAGAATATTGTTTATTTTCAAGGGATAATTAAAAGAAACTGTTTCATTGTGGCAAGTGAAATCATCATCCGACTTCAAGTTACCGACGTGAACCAAAGAAGTAACCAATACAAAGGATTTGACGACAAAACGAAGGTAGTTATGTTGATAATTATGTACCTAGTAAGATATCTGTGGTGAAATAGTGTGAACGAGTGTTAGATGGGGAAATTCAATCCCAGGACTTTTCAAAAACATGATATATTTAGTCTATCAGAGAAGATGGTTGACTCTCTTTAAAAAAAACAGATCTTAATTACAATGACAATTATGTGAGTGCATATCATATGCATTATTTTGATAAGACAATGCGATCTGATTTATATCACAAAACAACAACAACAATATAAAGAGGAAGAGGGTGCTAGTAATAAATAACATTTTATTAATTATATATGAGTTTGTTCATACTGAGGGTCTTCATATTAAGCATTCTATATTGATTCCATCATATCTTGTCAATTTATTCACACTTTATGTATGTGTGTTTGGTGCATCATTTAAGATTTTATTTAATGATTGGATGTCTATTTTGTGGTTTGCATGGGCTAATGAAGTCAAGTAAACCTCGTGCAATTGAAGTGAACCGCGCATGCAGACAACAAAATAGACATTCAATCCTTATATTAACGTTTACTTTTTTTTAATTTCCCGCCATTCGCATGTATTTTAAGCTGATGGTGTCACACGGTGCTACACTTTTGTTACATTGTTGCACACTTATCTTCATGAATGTACATACGCGGAACAGCCGATAGCTAGCTTCATTCATCACTAAACAACAGAAAAAATGTAGTCCTCAGACAAGTTTGTAATTTATATGGTACATATATCATAAAGCCAGTGTTCTTGAAATTTTTATTTGCATTACGAATGGATTGAAATACCTTTCCAGTATGAAATGAATTTCGAGAGTTTTTTTAGAGCGGTTTGCATCGGGCAGCAGTAAAACATTACGACTTCGTGATTTGGTCATACAATGTAGTTGAAGTGAATCAAATGAGGTTGTCGGACGTCTGATTCCGGATATTAAAAACATCCGGTAACAGAAAAAGTGAAGTCCTAAGACAAGTTTTTAATTTGTATGAGATATATGTTCTATAGTCATTATTCTTGAACTTTTATTTAAATTACGAATTATTGAAATACCTTTCCAGAATAAAAAGAGTTACGAAAGAGATTTTTTTAGAGCGGTTTGCATCGCGCAGCAGTAAAATAAAACGACTTCATGATTTGCTCAAAGTTAAAACGAGTCAAATGAAGTATGATTCCGGGTATAAAAAACGTCTTCATAACAGTGGAATTGGGCGTAGCTTATTGACAAAAGTAGGATGGAAAGATTGGTGACATGTTTTCAAATAGATGAGTGATTTGTCGAGTTTTAAATTAAATTTAAGTGACCAACCAAGCTGAAAACTGCAAGCTTTAAAGGTAGGCACACTGTAGTTCTACGGTTATGTATGGACAAGATAACGGGTGCCACAGTAATTGTTGATCTAACTTTATAATACACTTATGCTTTGAGAGTATTTTTACACTTTTGGAAATTAAGATCACGTTACGATAAAAATGTCACCCTAACCTAAATCCCACAAAAGTATAAAATTACTCTAAAGACGTAGTTTAGGTCCTAAAACTACGCAGAACGTGTAACAAATTATCGGACCTCTTTGAACAAGGTAGGCTTATGTAGTCTGGTCTGATAGGTTTCGTGAACACATTACAACATCCTAGTTAACGGCTGATGTATGTACTGTCGATGATAACGTACTTAACATTTAAAAAGAGAATAAGCTTATGTGACCAATTTAAGCATCTGAAATGAAATGAAATCATGAAATCCGAAGACAGGCTATCTCATTTCGCACGATCTTTCGATAGACCTATGAGGAATTCCATCCTCAATATCCAGGGGTTACGATCACCTGAGTTCTCCCCTGAATATCGAGGAAGGAGGAATTGTATGATCAATATATTCTAGATCTTGAATGAATTCTTTCGGAAATGTCGTTTTTTTTTGTCAGATAAAGTATTTTAAAGCTGTCTTCAATGGTTCGCGCTGGGTATTCTATAAATGGGACCATTTCCTTAATAAATAGGGTCCTTCTGCATAACCCTGAATATTAGTGGGGTTTTTCAGTTTCTATGCCTAAAAAAGATATAGGGACGGCTTCAACGCAAGCCCTGGTCTACGATATGAAACTGCCATTGGAATGTAAAATAGCTGTTTTACGTGTGTAGTACACCCGTACACCATATTGTACACAGGATTAACAATACATCATTGTAAACAAATGTATTAGGGTCCCCCTGTTAATATGATAAAGACGTTTAATGAACCTCAGTAAAGTCCATGCAGAAAGAACCAAATACACCATTGAGTGTTGAACAATATGTGCATGCGTTCCTATTCCAATTTATGCATAATGCATCTAGAATTCGCTACCTCTAAATCTGCATCAGCACAGCCCATGTTGGACAAAGCCTATGCACATATCATATCACCCAATCTCCTTCACCACGGGATGAAAATGGCCATAAAACAGTTATAAAATGTTCTAGCTGATATTCCTCATGCATATACTATGTCTAAGCCCTTGCTACTATAAATATGTAATACATCTGATTTGAAGAAAATTATGCTGTTTTGATTATAACTAAAAGTGTTTTATACATGAACACAATTATTTTCTCATTAATTTGCACACTGGTTACCACATCCATATAGACCAAACACCTTTTTTATTATTCACGAATTTTGTTCTTTTACACTTTTGTTCTGAGACAACAGCTTATATTTGCAAAATGATGTTCAGGTTCTATCTACAAGGTCAAGTCAAATGCGGCAATTCTCTACATTTAACAAGAGGCCAAGGGGCTTAGCGGTGACGTAGTTTTGTTATTCCTGTGATGTAAAACTGGCGCTGTATACTTTTTGCCTATGGCAATACCAAATGATATAGCTATAACCAAGAGACAATAAGTATTTACATAGCTTCATACGGCAAAATATTCAAAATGCACTTAAAGTACAAAGAAATGGAAAGATCCAACTTCTAAAGTCATCGATTGTCGGAGACAGGATCCCTCTAGGATGTCTTGTTTGCATTAGCCCTTTAAACACGATTGATCTATTCAAAATTATTCTTTTCCTCATGGACAGCTTTTCAGCATAAACATTTTAATGAAATAAATATTAGAATCCGTTTACTCTTCCTTTATTATTTTGGAATAAAACCTTCGTTACACTGGTTACTGGCCCACTGTGCTGAAAGGGCTTGACATGTTTTATTGTGATTATCTATTATTTTATATAAATAAATAACAATAAATTGCTGAATATTTTGTAAAATGTAAACACTAGTACTATTATGTGCATTTCTAGTTTAACTCGATGGTTCTCAATTTTCTCCACTGCTTGTATAGGAACAGTTCTGCATCGACAAATTAGATGTAAATGAAGGTCATGTAACTGTTTGTTTTTAACACAATACTTAAATGGGGATTCAGGATGTCTTTATAACATAGTCGTTGAAGTGTCCTCCTGATCCCTGTTATGTCGTCAATCTGTGACATCTCCACAAAACGTCTGATAAGTATAAAAAGTGTCCGTGACGAGCAGTCGTGTCGGCTGATGACTTAAGACGTTTATGTAAATTGGTTGTCGTCACTTTAGTGCCAAACCCCATACTGGCTCCAGGACGACCCAAATTTCAAAACCTAATTAAACGAACTACAAGACGTCAACAACCTAAGGGTCGTAAAATTACCCCTAGAATTTTGTTATTTATTATTGACAATATATTACTATTGAACATTTCTAAAGCACTATAACAGTTCATGAATTACACTGAAATCAAGTAGTTTTCAATTATTATTCATCTAGCAAGTTACACACTAACAAGTGGTTCTAAACAACTTCTTCATAATGCCTCCATTGACACAACCTTATATTTGGCCTTAAGTTGATTGTTCGCCCCTGTGAGGAAGGCTATGGGCTCTGTCCCTAGGCCGAGACAAATTTAAGTCTAAAAAATGGTAGTTACTACTCCCTTCCTTCATTGCGCTCAGCTTAATGGAATTGGAACAACTGCTTCACCGCAGCCTCCTTAACCAGAGCACTTTCACCCCCCTAACACCCACAAAGAGAGGACTTCCGCTATTTCCCAAGTATCCTTTAATTGCTTGTGTGTAATACATTTTACGTCCTCTCATTACCGCTTTGCAAACAAGCTTAGCCCCTACGCACCATCACACACACACATCGCATACAACGGACAGTTATCTTTCAATATTCTCAGATGTTAATAGAATGTAAAACGCGTAAAAAACCCAACCAAACTATTGAATATTTTCAACGTGAAATCGTATTCTATTTTCTAGATTTGTAGATATGTTATGATAAAAATATAAAGTGTTTGGTTATTTTTTATATCCTTAGCATTATTCGTTCATTTACTCCTCATACATAATTGTGTTATTTTTTATTTCAGACATTGTCTACGAAATCGTAATGGGTCTGTTTACCGTCATGCTCGTCGGCCTCGCCGCCGCCACCGCCTACACCCTCTGGGAAATGTGTACGTTATTTCTACTTTGATAAAATATACGTTATCCTACTTTTGAAAAAAACATAGGTTGACAATTCGAAAGTAATGCTATTTGTAACCTTTAATTTCATAAACATATTATCATTAATGTGTTGCTTAGCTTCAGTTTCAAGGTCAAGGTCAAGGTCAGTCCGTAAACACTTAGCATTTCCAAAATAGAATATCATCAAAGATTTACTTCACAGACACCTGTCATGTAAATGTAGGTCATTTTAATTTCAACTTTTGAACAAGCTTTACTGAACATAATCTTACAGTGTACTGGAATGATGAACGTATCAACTAAAGGTAGCTAAACTAAATATTAATGCAAGAAACCCTGTTTCGCAAGTTCAAACTGGGAGTGGAATGAAGGGATATCATGTTATCTTTGTGTCCGGTTATCTCAACAGTTGAAAAAACAAAACATTTAATGGAATGTTACCAATTTTAACTCTCTAAATCTGTTTCATACACTTCTGAATATTCCGAAATTTACAAATTTTCACTTCAGTTCAATCAGCTATTTTATAAATAGCTGATTGAAAAACAGTGACCTTGACCAGACAATCCTGAAACTTGAACTTGCAACTTGTCAAAGATATTTTAACTCTGTGTGTGTAAGTTTTTGTGGTTTGCGGAAAATCCATTAGGAAAATTAACCATTAGAGTGCTGACAATGATTTCCTAAATATAGCCACAGTTATATTGACCTTGACCTGATAACCCTGATGTTGTATTAGTACATTTGTATGTGTAGTTTGATGAAATCCATGAAGAAATGAAGCCACTAGAGTGTTGACAATGAATGTATAACAAGAGGCCCAATGGGCCTGCATCGCTCACCTGGTATCAATCTCTGACTTATATTATAGTGTAACCCTAAAGACCCCTAAAATCTTTTACTGCAAGACATTTAGAAGAACATGTTAAGATTTAAACATATTTTGCCCGTGTGACCTTGTAAGACAACATCATTTTCATTTCCAAAGGGCCTGTTTCCAAAATGGCCCCCTCTCTGATTCAAATTTCCTGTTGGTGGTGCATTGCCCATGCCATTGTAGTTACAAATCTATACAGTATAAAGATTTAGGTCACTTGGTTTGTTTTTTTATGGCTCCTCAAAGTTATACCTTTCAGAAGTTGTCTAAGTGTTGATAAAATGTGCATGTTATGTAAAATATTAATGAAAATCTAATCAAATGATGGTCACCGTAAAGAATACATTCATGGCATGATTGTGACAAAAAGATCATGTTTCCATCGCGCCATTTGGCGGTTTTATGGAAGAAACAATCTCAAAAATGCCATTTTCGATGATAACATTTTAGACATAAAAACTGTGTTTTTTAGAGAATACACCCTTTTATGGGCGCTGGATGCAAACCAATTTTTATCCTATCTAACAGTACATACTATGCTATTAATGAGAGGAAAAATCATCAACATGTAAGTGGTGGACCATTTTCAAATTTCGGGTTGAATTAGCCTATGGTTGAATTGCCGATTTTCGACTTTCTTTAGATAATGAACAAAAAACACGAGAGTATTTGCTCGGTATGTTGAGAATATGTACACAGATACGAAAAAAACGTGAGAGAAACACTTTTTCATAAAAAAAGTCCAAGATGGCTACTTCACAAGTCCCCGTGGTTGAAGACATTGGCTGACAAATGGACAGAACAACAAACAAAACGTGTTCCTTATGTTTTTGGTTGGTTTTCGCATTTACGGGAGTGTTCATAGCTACGGGCGATTGTATAATACCTATATTTATAAGTTTGGTTAGTCACATGGTAACGGGAATCTTTCATATCGAACCCCAAACATACTTTCGACATATGTACTCCATTGCCGCATGGAAAACTATTTCAAGTTTTGTCGGAATTTCTTCACCTGTGGTTGTCATGGTCGAGGGTTTTCCAGCGCCCTGTAATACCCAAGGTAGTACAAGATACTGGAGATGTCCGCACACATTCCCATCGTTCTCTCTCCAACTGGGCACTGGCAGTAGTAGTCCTTTATTGGGGCCTCATCATTGGGTGAAACGGTAAACCGTATGCAAACGTTATATTTCGTTATATTCGACATCGGAGAAGGTCTGGGGAGTGCTGGTAAAGCCACACCTCATAGTCTCCGTCATCACTTAAATGTTCGGCAATGTAACCAGGAACCAGAGATATCTGATACGTTCCACATGTCATGGTTCTCAAGTAATCGAGATGGAGACGGAGAAACAGTACGGAAAATGCATCCATCTTGACAAACCCGAACCTTGCCCGTCTAGATAGATCCGGATCTGTCTTGACTCTCTGAGCTAAACCATTCGGTGTTTGTCAAACGGTCCTTCATACGGTCAGCCATTAGCCTATCTTTGCGACTCTCTCTGGAGATCTCTGGTAGATCGGTTCTCTAATACCATTCAGACAGGCTGTGACGGTTCGAAGGAAAGCCTCAATGACATTGATAAAGCTGTTAGACACCAACTGCGTTCGGAAGAACGTCCAGTGTTTCAGACGACCATGATAGGATTCCACAATCCACCTCGATTTGGTGATAGTTCTGTTAAGATTTGCTTGGACGTCAGATTGTTGATTATCGAGAACTGGTAGAACATCTCTAAAACCTCGGTCAACGACTACATTGTCATCTGGTTGTAGCCAAGTAACTAGCTTGCCCATGACTTTTTTTGTAATAGTAGCATCATTTTCGCTGCCAGTGAATGGTCCTACTGTGTCCAGAATGGAGCCATCTGGTAAGGCGATGCTCATAAATTTGAGATAGTTTCTCTTCCTCTGGCCACTGTAGGACATTCTCTGGAGCTTGTGGTTGGAGCTTTTCTGGATATAAATATAGGTGCCATCTAGCATGGCAGAGGCTTTATCTCCAAAAAATGCTTCTGAAAAGACAGTATTGTGCCCGAGCAACTGTTCTCTTGTCAAGTGATCCGGACCTAGAAATTGTGGGACTATCGATATGTCTAATGCCTGTACTATGTAGTGGAAAGTTTTGGACACACTTTACTTGGAAATTCCAAAAAGAGAAGAACACTGACTCCAGGAAATGTCGGTTTTCAGTTTTACCCAGAACAGTAATAGAGCATCGTATGTATTCTTGGTATATATACCAGATGAAAGATATGGGGAACAGTGCGAGTGGATTTCGAGGAACTGATCTTTGGACCAGCCTGTCCAGGCCATGCCTGTCGAGTCATCAAGAGAAGAAAAGCTTATTGCAAACGCAGACTGGTTCTGTGAAAGGACGTGCGACAACTCTAGGAGGTCATTAATGATTTCGCACGACGATTTTGATGGTAACTGAGATTCAAAGGAACCTCTACCATCAAGGACAACCTCTGTAGACGGATCTAAGTCGTAACCAATAAGGTGAATGGAGCAGACGCGGGATGAGGTGGGACACCACAGTTTGTGTGAATAGATCATGTGATGTCTTGCACGTTTTGGTAAGACTGATGATTTTGTTCCATTGAATGCAAAGGTAACAAGACAGAGACAGCACTTTTGTGTGTGAAGATGATCCATTCAAAAGATCATGAAGGTCAGCAATGGCAGGATATGGGACGGGGAGATGTCTTCTTCCTCTATTTTCACGTTCTGCTCGGGTTCAGGTTCAGGCTAATTTTTGTTCAGAAGATACTTCATGTAGCACTTCTGGCAAATAAGTGCATGTTCCTTTGTTCACATCAATCCTTGTTGCACCAGCGTATCTAGGAGCCAATTACATTGTGGACTATTTACATTGCGTGCACTGCTGTTCTTATTGTCATTACGTTTCTTGAAGTATAGTTGACGGCCTTCTCCAACACATTTACCCTCCATCTTGAAACAATAACGATTGGTTTATGAAGCGTCGATAAAGTAATAAAATAGCAAACCACCGATGATTGCTGTAAACAGCTAATACTTAGTGGTTTGGTACAATTATGCAAAAATGTGTGATAAATAACGAACAACTAATTACACAAAATAACAAGACAATATAATAAATCACATTCAATACCTCCAAGAAGCGCAGAATTGATTGATTACTTAAAACAACATAAAGTATTGCATATGGATAATCTATCTATTCGATGTGGCGTGGTCGGCTGGCACAAAAAAAGTGAGACAAGTCAGGGTCCCATAACTGACAGAGCCACAACGCTTTGGAGATGGTACAATAAAACAAGGAAAGTGAGACAAGAATAGGTAGCGTCGAGTCAATGATTCCGTAAACGTAAAGACAAAGACAAGAAGATACGGATAAATGTACAAGGCCACACGATCAGAATATTCAAAAGAGGACAACTTGAGATAGAACAGTATTCATGTATCAGGGTGTCCTCCGTGTAAATCTTTATATCGATACTGTTTATTTAGTCGTTAGATATCATAAAACCGTCATGAAAATATCCGCTCTGATATTCAATATAAACATTTGTATATAATAAGCTATATAATAGGGTTTCAGACAAGGTTGTTACTCATTTCCCCTTTTCTTTCAATTTACAACCACATTCAGGCGGCGATATGAGAACGTTCCACAACATGGAATTAGCTGATTTTTGGTACACATATGAAACAAGTAAAGCTCTATCCGATTTTGTGATGGAAATGTGCATCCAAAACTATATAACAGGAGAAAATTACAATTCTATGGTATTTTTCTTCATAATTGTGTCCCTGCAAGTGTATTTTCATCCGAGAAAATTTGTGTTTTATGTTTTATGATTTAACACGATGTTTTGGAAATATTCATCAAAAGAAATTTATACTATGTTGCGAATTACAATTTCGAGATAACCTTCTTTTATTTACGACCTTATGTCTTTGATGCTCAAAATGACAACTTTATAAAAATACATTTTCACTGACATTATGAAATATGGGTGTCGGAAAGGTGTAAAATTATTCTTCGGAAAAGAAAAAAACTGTAGTTGAGCTAAATAAGAAATTATACGGGGGCAGATTCCTATGGGGAATTAACATTACTGGAAACAGGCCCTTTGGCTTGGCTTCATCTCAGAATGCTACCAGCCAAATAGCATGTGTCTAGGCATTTGGGTTTATCAGAATAAGTTGCTTAAAGCTTTTAACATATTTGACCCCTTTGACCTTTAATATGGGTCAAGGTCATTTTCTTTGTCGAGCTTCATCCAAGGAACCTTTCAGCCGAATATCATGCTTCTATGGCTTTTTGTATTTCAGAAGAACTCGTTTGAAAATTTTAACAGATTTGACCCTTGTGGCCTTGAATATAGGTCAAGGTTATTTCTTTTCGCAAACTTTGTCGAGCTTCATCCAAGGAACCCTTCAGCCAAATATCATGCTTCTAGGGTTTTTGGTATTTCAGAAGAAGTCGATAAAAGGTTTTAACAGATTTGACCCTTGTGACCTTGAATAAATGTCACGGTCATTTATTTTCGCAAACTTGTTGGGCTTCATCTAAGGAAGCTACCAGCCATATATAATGTCTCTAGGTCTTTTCGTTAATCAGAAAAAGTCATTTAAATGTTTTAACAGATTCAATCATTGTGACCTTGAATATAGGTCAAGGTAAATTTTTTTCGCAAACTTTGTCGGCCTTCCTACAAGGAACCGTTCAGTCAAATATCATACTTCTAGGGCTTTTGGTATTTCAGAAGAGGTCGTTAAAAGGTTATAATATATTTGACCCCTGTGAACTTGAATACGAGTCAAGTCGTTTCCTTTTGCAAACTTTATTCGGCTTCATCCGAGGAAGCTAAAATATGTCAAATATGAGGTCTCTATGCCTGACGGTATTTTAGAAGAAGTTGTTTGAAAGTTTGGACATTTTTGACCCCTGTGGCCTTGAAATCAGGTCAAAGTGATTTTGTTTCGCAGACTTTGGTCAGCTCCTTCCAAGAAAGCTACCAGCTAAAATTCATGTCGCTATGTCTTTTAGTATTTTAGAAAAGGTCGCTTAAAGAAAAAAGTTGACGAGCGCAGGACGGATGGACAGACGGACGACGGACGCTGCACAATCAAAAAAGCTCAATTGGCCCTTCAGGCCAGGTGAGCTAAAAATAGCAACTGTGATATTTGATTTAGTGCAAGTACTCTAAAAGTGTCTTATTTCGCTGCCAATAATTTTTCGCAGATGTACATTGTATGCACACGCGAAAAATATTTGATACTTTTCAATTTCTACAACAGATAGTATATGTCACATTGCTAAACAGAAGGCTGACAGCACAAACATTCCAACACAGCTAACAGTTTGGTGGCTGACTAAGCGAAAAATTCCACACACAAGTTTGATGAAAATTAATGAAAAAAAGAAGTGCTGACAAACTTCAGTGGGCTAGGAAAAGTATTTGTACACGACCCCCCCCCCCGCCCCCCCCCCCCCCCCCCCCCAAAAAAAAAACCCTGAAACATTAAGGATGGAATTTATTTTGTGATAGATGATTTCATATCGAGATAATTTTGCTAGTTTGATGTCACTGAATCTTCCCGGTTTATCATGACAAAGTGGTAGTATATATTTGGACCGATGGGTTTAACTAGTCCTCGCAGTGGCCGAGTGGTTAAGGTGTTTCGACATTCTACCACTAGCCCTCCAACCCTTGGAACTTGCGAGTCCGAAACCAACGCAAGGCAGTTGCCAGGTACTGACCGTAGATCGGTGGTTTTAGCCGGGGTACTCTGGCTTTCCGCCACCTCCAAAACCTCCTTAAATGACCTGGCTGTTAATAGGACTTAAAACAAAATAAACCAAACCTCATAACTAGAAATGACTGTGAGACATAAATGCCCCCTTACCCCTATATGAAATTAGTTCTTCATGCTTAATTATTATGTAATAGTAAGTAAGTTTGATAACAATTGGATCAGTGCTTATTTAAATAAGCTGGTTACATTACCATGGGACTGGGCGGACATGGGTACTAATTGCCCCCCCCCCCCCTCCCCATTTCATGATGGGGGCATAAAAACATGTAAACATTGTATTTGTCAGAAATATGTCAATGTTTCCCCTGATTTATGAGTCTTAAGCAGAACATTGAAAGAAAATTCCCTTCAAAGGAGAAGCTGGGTGTTTCAAGCAAAACAATTCTTATCAATCATTATATTTCTTTTTCAAAAAGTTTGCACACATATATACATTTAGGTGTCCTCTGTAGCATGTAGCATAATATCATATTGTGACCCGTCAGTCGTAAAGTACTTATTTATCGGAATCTGCAAATAATACAAGAAGAATTCCTTTCATATAAAAATGATTAATTTTAGTATAACCTTAATCTTGAACTATTTGGGTATGGTACGGACCTTTGTTATAACATTTTTAATTATAATATGCAGTTATATAGTAAATTCATTTACTAAAAATTATGTAATATTTGCCCTAAAACTCAATATATGAACAATAACAGCAGAAATGCTTTTCAATTGAGTATGAAAGCAAAATCTCTTCTGACGTAACTCCTGGTCTATTGATGACATCATTGCATTAACATTGTCCAATGAGAGTCCTTTAAGCTTGCTTTGCTTCGGATATCATGGAGAATATCCCTGGATCAAGTTTATTTGAATTGCATATTGTTTACCTTTATTGAGATGCATTTTTATTTTTGAGAAAATGTAGACTTCATAGCACTGGTGTTATTCCTAATCCAGTCCCTGTGTACCCCATGTGATTTAGTTACACTTCCAGGAGAAAGCAAGGCATTTTCATTCACCTGAGAAAAAAAATATTGTCAACAAACAGTTTCCAAATTGTCACATATATACATATCCAAAATGTATATAGACAGCTATACGAGTACTTAGCAAATGTATTTTGACCCAAGATATGTTTGTAGAACACTAAACTTTAATCTTCATATAGATCTTGACCCTTACCTTAAGAGAAGTAATGACCTTGACATTTCTCTTGACAAAATATGAAGTGTTTATCTTGTAAAATTAGGACAAATTTTATCATAAAATTACAAATGAAATTTTGGCTCATGTCATAATCAGTCTGTATCAAAATAAATACAAATCGTACAACAAATTTAAGATATACATTATACAGAGACAACTTTTTTGAGATATTGCACTAAACTGAGGGTATTTATGAAGCCAACACTTCCCTTGTTCAGCCAATTGTATCCTTCATTCTTTTGCATCCCAGCAGAAGATACTCTTGTTTCCAAAGACTTGGTCCAATCATGAAACCTGTAGCAAGTCATAATGTTAAATATAGAGTTGCAAATAAATTATTAATTTCCATTTTCTCATTTTTGATACAAAAAAAGAAATATGAAAAAATATGTGGTATTGATCAAAAGTAGGCAAACTTATCAAATATCCTTACCCTACCACTTGACATTGACTAAACTGACTGCTGTGTAATAAGAATTTCTGTCTAATATAAGGCCAAGTTCTGAGAACTTATACCCATATTACCTGTAATACAAACCGACAATTGTTTGAACAACAGACTAATAGTTTGGTCCCAGTGACTTTGGGTTTAGACAGCTTGTTTAACTGTATATAGTTGAATTAAAATAAAATATTTTACACACAGTCTTGTGGCAATAAGAGTAAACTAAGAGTAAATGTACGCAAAATGATCTATACACAATTTTGACTAACTCTACAAACCTGTCCAATTAACATTCCTTTAATGTTTTGAAACTATCTCGGACCTTCCCAGATGATACTAGCACACACTACAGCTTCTTGTTCTCAAGTGAAAGTCCACAATCTTTCCAGTGTTGACACCAATAAGACCTAAAATTTAAACAATATAAGTTATCTCCCTTTATTTTGTTAACCCCAGGACTCCAACAACTAAAACTACTCCTTCTCAGTCACAGGGACAGGTTACAATAAAATTGTATTTATAAAATGTTAAAGGCCCAATATACGTAACTTTCGTCAAAACTTGAAGCGAAAATCAAGCCTAATAACTTATTATATTTATAGATTTAGTTAAGATTAACTAATATCAGCAATATTCAAGATGAATTCTTTCGCGGTTACCGGTACAGCAGCAGTTGAAACACGCTATTTGTAAACACGCGTCCATTTCGAACCGTCTTCTACCTTCGGTTTTTTGTTGAAGTGGGCCCCACCTGAATTATTTTCAAGTCTTTGGATTTTTCTGTCAAGAGTTTCTTGTTAGTTACCGCTCATATTTACTTCGTTTTAGGCTTATTTTTGCATGGTTATCAACTGGATTTTTTTTTCAGAATTTTTCAGAATCACGAAAATTCCCATGAAGTTACGTATATTGGGCCTTTAAGGAGTATTCATAAACACAGTCTCCCCTTCCATTTTATACTTGTAAACATTTTATGCATATCTGCAATAAAATTCAACTTTAAGAAAATAAATGTATTGAAGCCAATAATTTAATATCTCGCATATTATTTAGACTTAAACTGTTATTGTAACTCATCCCTCTGCTTGCACAACATATTGCAGATCATTTATATATAGTTAGAACACGTAAGACTTAAAACTGTAGACCTGAGTTGAGTCAGACGTTAGCTTGTTCTAATAATATTCAAGGAATAAATAAGTAACTTGCACAGAAATTGTTGTCAATTAAATGAACAGTGATGTGTTGGAGCAGTTACAAAATATTCTTGATAACATGCATATAAAAGCCAATTTTTAGTGAATTGTGGTTATATAGATTACTTTGATTATTGCTTTAGGCCTAATATTTACGAGTTAAACATGCTCCAACATCTTGCCGTGCATTAATTTTTATAATCTACAAAACACAATCGAAATATGGCAGTATAATGCGCGGTAAAAGAGTGGGCTATGAGAAAATTTCTGACTCCTGTATTTAATAATATAATAAATTCATCGTGTATTTGATTTCACATGACCCTTCAAAGGAACAGTAGTTATAAGTCTGCGTTCTGCGTTATACATGTAGACTGGTCTTTAATTAACATCCATGCATCGGGACAACATGTACATTACAGAGATTGGGCCTGCTAGACACAACTTGTTAAATAACTAGGCCTATATAGAGTCTAACCTAAAGGACATTTCATTTAAAAGAATATGCAAAGTCATCACGTAGAGTGATCATGGTTAAAATAAAATCATCCCAAACTCATTCAACGCTATTGGTTCAATAAGAACAACTCATTAACCTTAACAAATAATGCTGGACCTTGAAATATTTTGACCACAATTCAGCAAATTGATTATGTAACAGTTAGGCCTATTCAATTTCCAGTCGACTCAAAAAATATGCAGGTCATTTACAAAGACAGCGAAATATCGGATCAAATGAATAAAATGCATTGTTTTTTTCCGTTGTTTGATTATATAGGGTTAAATCGATCCTCTTGTATATGGACCGTAACAACTACATGTATGCATTTTGTTCATTTGTATAATTTAACTGGGAACAGTTGGAAGATTTAATTTCAATTTGTCACGGGAAAATGTTACATCCTCATATCATTATTATAAAGGAAGAATATGATAGAAAATAAGGGATGAGTAACTGCTGTTGAAATGAAGATTTGTGTCAGAATACGCTCTAGATCTATTCCGAACCTGATTAAATTTAAATGTACTATCATAAGATTTTTTGTGCAAACTGCCTAGCTATAGCTACTGTATACGTAATATACCGTACATGTCACAGGGACCTGATAATTTGTTTCAACCAGTTTTGGACCTTAACTAAGGTGTGTTAAGTAATTTTACACTTTTGGGAGGTTTAGATCTATTTTCGATAAAAATGCTCCTTCAGGCTTAAATGGTTGTAAAGGCTAAAGGGTTGAAATATTTCGATGTCGAAAAAGCGACCCTACCTACATATCTTTCATCAAAAATCACATTTTTAGTTGAGGTATGAAAAAAAACCGCTTGATACCATTTGAAAGATGGATATTTTTTTTTAATTTTAGAAACCTCCTAAATGCACACAAATGTAACCCCACCCAGAAGTGTAAAATTAGACTGAACATTTAGTTTAGGTCCAAAACTGGTTTGAAGGGGCATCCCGCGAAAGTAAGTTTTTTTCATCATTTTTCATCATCGTCTAGCCATACGCTCTGGCTTGGGATTTCACCTACCAACGCATGCGCAGCGAGCGCCGTTTCCATTGTAAACACTCTATCTGGTATTACCGTTACACCGTGATAAGTCCTAACTACTAAGCGAAAAGTTGCCGAATGGTCAAAATATGACGCAAGACTGCGTTACGGAATCATATTGAGAGATGGGAAGTATTCAAAGGAGAAACTACCTGCTCTATTGTGTGTATGTTACATATTTCTTCTGTGTAACGGTAACATGCACAAATAAAGCTTTGATTCAGTTTTGGGGCTACCCAAGGGGAAACTGTTTTAGTCCTCTGTTGCATAAAATGCGTGTGTAACTTAAGAGTGTGTTTTATGTATTCCCTTTATAATATCTCAAGTTCCAGTAAAACAGTATGATTTAATTATATTGCTGGATAGAAAGACCTTTTCAAATACAATATATACCGTAACAGTGTAAGTCGTTTGATTACGTTGCAAAACGGGACGTGCAACCGAGGTACATACGGCTTCATTTTGGACAAAGGGAATAATAAAAATGTATTCACGCGTAAAAAAGTGATATTCACTTTTCACGACCCCGGTATTGAATATGATATAAACATAACGAGGGGGGGGGGGAGTTATACAACCTTTACCTAAATGTATTTTCCATGCCTGCAGTTAAAAAAAAAAAGGTCAACGTCCCTTTACAAGACGATAAAAATGATGCAGAAGAAAGCGGAATTATCAGAACATATTCATAACGGGTAGTTATAAGTGTTTCAACAGTTCCAAATCTGATATACATGTAGTCATGCTAAGTATGTGGTGCGTTATATGAGTGTATGGACTTAAATATTCGCATTCCGTGATGAGTGTAAACGTGTGAAGACGCTGAAATTTTGATATAGATTTTGAATGAATATGAATGTGCATTGTATATATATGGATAGTCTGAAAAAAATTCTTCAAGTCAAATGAAGCCATTGAGTTGAAAAAAAATCGCAAACATTGTATGTCATTTTATTTGTTTACCTTTTAATGCATATTACAAACATTTTATGAATAGTTGGGTTCGTGAATATTACATTTTACATAAATTAAGGTTTGTACCATGGCCGTATTCCGTACCCATGTGTACTGGTCTCGGTCAGGCAAATATAATATAGATAATTCCTGGTGTCGATAAATGGTGCCGATATGCCGACAATTATTCTTCATTTGGGTATCGGTATTTGTGCAATTGATGTCTAATTTCAATGTGAATGTGATTCAATACGTGTATACACGGACTTTGTCTCTGTTTCATCAGCCGTATACATTACGCGTCCCCTCCCGTACGGTCCTTTCCGTCAAACCGATCAGGCAACTTGCGACAAACCTGTCATGTTGCGTCATCACCGCTATTTTTATCTGTGCTTTAACGAGGAATGCGATCTTGCAAGTGGTCAATATAGACATTTTGAGAGGACTTTGAATATGGATGGGAATAGCAGGAAAATATAATTAGTAGTGCAGACGCCATGTATATTCAATAACAGGCATTTAGGCTTTCGCGGGATGCCCCTTTAAATTAGCTCTAACAAATGTTCAGGTCCCTGTGGTACATATAGGCCTATAGCTGCGCTCTCCATCACGGATAATCTGATTACATATTATTTAAGTATTGTTATATTATTAGTCTGTTACCTACCTAAATGTAGATACACTGTTGAATCGGTGTCAAAACTTTAGTTTGAAGTTCTTTTTCCTGTGGGGTCCGAGTTGCTTACAAACACTTATCGGACATGTTATACACGTAATGGTAACTTGCATTGTCATACCGTAAATTATCTCGGCAACAAAACCTCAGATTTACATTTTGCAGTTGGTTTTCCCGAAAAGTACTGTCAACTCAATGCAACCACACATGCAGTTCGTCCGTCAAACCATGGTCTTGGTCTTCTTTGATGGGTGTCGCACGCGTGTTTCTTTATGTTGATCCGATGCATCTGTTCCGATCTTTTTAATAGTCTCTTTGTTGGCTAGTCTTCCTTTGAGCCTGATGCGACTCTGGTTTCGTCTGGCTGCCATATTTGTTAACGGTAATGAAAATATAACTAAAACATTAGTATTTTAAAGAATAAATCCCGATATGAATAAAATTGGTTGTTGTTTAATAGTCCAAACAATTAAGGTTTTAAAAAATGTAGAAAATGTTTGATTTCGTACCATGTTGAGATTCCTATAATAAGTCGAATGGCGGCAGCGAAATTGAGCAGAAATGGGCCAAATTTAGCGGAAAATGCTGTTTTAAGGTACTTTCTGGTTATTAAACACAACCGAGGCGTTGATTTTCCTTCTTAGAATAACATTTGCCTTCTGAAAATGTATTTCATTTGGAAATTGGTCCAAACACAAGCTAATTATTATTATTATGTAAGATTATGTTTAAATAAATCATTTTTAAATACTCAATGAATTGCTGTTTATTGCTATTTTAAATTTCCATTTAATGGATTTGTAAAAGCAGTTAAGAGGTAATGTGATTGTCATTTAGACTTTCATATATTCTTTAGAAAGGTGGATATTATTCCAAGTTGTATTGGTTACTGACACTTTCAATTTTAAACTTCTGATAAGCATTTTGTGATGTTAGTTCTATACGTTTTGCCGACATTTATGAACATCATACCTACTCCAATTAAGTTGCAAATACATTTTAACAATACGAATGTGCCTAACGAGGTCAAGAGTGTTGTATCTCTCTCTACCACACTATGTATTTCCTTACTAATTACTAGACTTCTACTCCTTCTCTCTGGCGATGTTGAGTGTAACCCTGGACCACATGAGTCGGTACAAGAGTTTTCCTCTGTTTCATCATGTTCGTCTAATTTCACTACTTTATTTAACGATGCTACCTACACATTTGTGCACTTGAATGTTCAAAGCATGAAACAAAAACGTGATACTCTCTTCAGCGAACTTTATAATATAACTATTCGTTCCTTTACCGAAACGTGGCTTAGTCCCGTCGACATAACCTCCGACTTAGACTTTTCTGGATTCGTAGCACCTTATTGCTACTGGAGATCAATTAGGCAAGGAGGAGGAGTGTCAGTATACGTAAGCAATTAAATTTCTTCAAAACGTCGATCTGATCTAGAGTAACCCTCTGTTGAGTGTGTATGGTTTGAGTTGAACTATTCTGGAAGATCCATTGTATATGTTACTTTCTATAGACCCCCCGATTCACCCGTTTCTTCTTGGAATCACATAGCGCATTCTATAGATCTCGCATTTAACACAGGAATATCCGATATAATTGATACTGGAGATTTTAATGCAAATTTATTAAGCGATAATAACCACTGTTTACATCTACGTAACTTGCTATATAGTTTCAATCTAACGCAAAGCGTTAAAAGTCCAACCTTTTTCACCGAATCGTCTTCTTCTCTCTTAGATTTAGTCTGCGCAAGTGATCCTTCACTAGTAAATATGTGTCATGTCGGTGAAAATTTCCTCGATCAGCCTGTTAGGTATCGTTGCCCCGTTTATGGAACTCTTAATATTTCCAAACCTCCAAAATATTGTTTTAAAAGAAAAATATGGTTAAACGACCATGGCAACTGACGGATATCGTGACAGACTTTCTAACGTTGACTGCGATAGTACTCTAGACAAAAATGACATAGACAAAAGTACAGAGCAATTTACAGCTTGTTTACTTAAGATTGCAAGTGAGTGTATTCCTAATAAAAATATAATTGTAAGGGCGAATGATGCTGTTTCGATGAATATCATAATACGTAAATTGATTCGTAAACGTAAGCATCTACATAGCAAAGCTAAACAGACACAGCATGCTGCGGTCTGGTCAAATTTCAGAACAGCCCGTAATAAATGTATAAGTGTTATTCTTAAGTCTAAGTGGGATTATTTTAACAGATTATGTGTAAAGCTAAACCATAGTACTACCAATGGAAAGGAATGGTGGAAGATTGTTAATCATCTTATGTCCAACTCTTGTAAAGCAAATGCTATCCCCCCTATTTCTGATAACGGTATTTTTATACATGACGACCTTGACAAAGCCAATGCATTTAACACTTTCTTTAGTTCACATGCTTCTATTGACGATAATAATGTTGACCCTCCTGATCTACATAAATATCATAACCATGTTCTTTCTGATATCGCTATATCACGACAAGATGCTCTTGACGTTATACACTCTCTTGATTGCAAAAAAGCTGTTGGTCCTGATCTAATAAACCCACGTCTTATTAAGGAGGCATCCGATGTTCTTAATTATCCATTGCAAACTATTTTCAATCACTCTCTTGCCTCCTGTATTTTTCCGTCTTTATGGAAAAAGGCTAATGTTGCCCCGTCTATTCTGGGGAATTACCGCCCTATCTCTTTATTGTCAATCTTAGGAAAAATGTTTGAACGATGTGTATACAAATATGTTTATAACTATTTCACTGAAAGGTCTCTTCAGTCTTGATTCAGATCCGGCGATTCCACTATAAATCAAATGTTATCTATTTCAAATGATATTTTTCTGCTTTAAATAAAGGTAAAGAAATAAGAATGTTTTTTTTGTGATATAAGCAAGGCATTTGACCGAGTATGGCACCGTGGTCCTCTTTCTAAACTTAGTAATGTTGGAATTACAGGTAACCTGTTCGATTGGTTTTCGAGCTATTTACATAATCGTTGTCAGCGTGTTGTCATCTATGGTAAAATCAAATTTAACTTATATTAATGCTGGAGTTCCTCAAGGGTCAATTCTAGGTCCCTTATTGTTTTCAATTTTTATAAATGACATAGTTGAAGATATCGGTTGTACCATAAAGTTATTTGCTGACGACACATCATTATACGTTATAGTGGATTCGCCGCGTCTGAGCGCTGATCTGTTGAACGACAGCCTTAATAAATTGCATGATTGGTCCAAGAAGTGGCTAGTAAATTGTAATCCCAGTAAGACAGTGTAAATGATAATAAGTAAAAACAAATGACAAACCAATTCACCCATCTCTGTCTATGAACAACACCTTATTAACAGAAGTAGCATGTCATAAACACCTTGGAATCTTTATGTAGTCTAATGGAGGGTGGGCTGACAATGTTCAGTATATTTTTAAGAAAGCCTCGAAAAAATCAAGCCTTTTAAGAAAACTGAAATTTCTTATTGACAGAAAAACCCTTCAAACTATGTATTTTACTTTTATAAGACCTTTATTAGAATATGGTGATGTAATTTGGGATAATCTCACGATAGGCCAAAGTCAAATTTTAGAAAATATCCAACTTGAGGCAGCCATAATTGTAACTGGGGCAACAAAATTAACTAGTCATGCGAGATTATATTTAGAAACTGGCTGGGACCCTCTTTCGGAAAGAAGAAGGAAACATAAATAATACAGTTCCAAAAGGTTGTTCATGGTCAGTGTCCCTCTTTTTTAACCAACATACTTCCCACTCGCCATTCTGACATTCACTCTCACAATACTAGAAACGCAACTAACTTTTGTCAAGTAAAATGTCGCACAAAACTATATAAAGAGTCATTTCTACCTTCATCTGTTGATTTGTGGAATGCACTTCTCGATGACGTTAAGAAAGTCCATCAATTAATAATCTCAAGAAGTCTTTGAATGTAAATTATCGTGATCATTTTGTTCCATCCTACTATTATTACTGCAAACAACAGATTGGGTCAAATTCATCAGGCTCGACTTAGATTGAACTGTAGTTCCCTTAACAGTCATTTGTTTACCCGTAACCTAGTCGATAGCCCCATGTGCACTTGTAACCAGTCTGCTGAAACTACAGAACACTTTCTCATCTCTTGTCCTAATCTCCAACAATTAAGATTTCAATGTTTTGGAAATCTTCCAGAGTATAATGTTAACATATTGCTGTATGGCAATCCTGATATGCCTGTTAAATACAATATAAATATGTTTACGCTGTTCAACAATTCATCAGTAAGTCGAAACGTTTTTAGTGTTTATCATAAACTAATATATTGCAGTATATATCTATAATTATTATGTGTATGTGTGTCTGTCATATAATCCGATTTCTTTGCACTTATGTCGTGTTCAAATTCAGTTTATTCTAATGTTTGTAATTACCCCGATTCCTTCCACTCTCCCTTCCCTGACTTTCTTTCCCCTTTAAGCATGCTTTTGCCACTCATCTTAATGTTGTTACACTGTCATTCTACTGTCAATTTCAATGATAAGGAAACGAATTAATATTAATATAAGTACTTTGTACTTGTTTTCGAATCCTTAACTTTATGTATGTATTGACTGTATACTTGCCTAATTATTGAATAAATACTGTTTAAACTAATGTTTTTATCATTTTCTTTCCACAGATTCAAGGCGGCGTCAGAGTAAGTACCTTTTTACAAGCGTAATATAGTTGATTTTTATTTTCATTATCTATGTTATCTAACTGCAAATATTGAATGAAGTGAAATGTTTTATTAAATAGTTTTATTAACAATTTTATCAGTTTAATCATTTGTATCATTATGGAGATAGGAAATTAGGCGTTATTTGGCTTATTACTGTAAACGACTTCTTTGAAATCACTTAATGGATGTATCAATTATATTTTTAAGTCAGTGTCTTTGGGTTAATTGTT
The DNA here is from genome assembly GCA_947623455.1 of Mimachlamys varia. Classification (NCBI taxonomy): domain Eukaryota; kingdom Metazoa; phylum Mollusca; class Bivalvia; order Pectinida; family Pectinidae; genus Mimachlamys; species Mimachlamys varia. The sequence goes on from OX392544.1 coordinate 28,355,466, forward strand.
TAGCCAAATAGACTTGATACTTTGAATGAATTGAAATTACCTTCCTGAAATCATATAATTGCTAAATGTTGAAAGGTAAGTGTAACTAGGTTTCCAAAATAGTAAATCTGGTTAAGCTATTGGAATTCTAGTCCCTTTGTCAGAGTTTTAAAACAGTTGCGTGTCTCACTCTGGAACTATACTAGCGAAAAAAACCGAATTCAGGTTTATTTTTAAACGTTATTATTTTATTTGATTCATGATGATTAGTATGATGTTCTACCCTGCAAGTTGTTAATTGTCCTTTTAAGGGATATTATTCCACTATTGAATAAGGGCGTGCTTGAGTTGAGCAACGTTTTGTTGATGTTGGGATGTTGACCCGCTTCCTAACCCTCTGTCCAGTGCGTCCAACAAATGCTCGATTGGACCGCATGGTTTCCCAAGAATTGGGGCTTTGTTTGAGCCAGAAAGTCACGACAAACCCTAGCAAAATAGAAACCCGCGTTATCATGCTGTAACGTATGGTTACGTTAATGGATAAGAGAAAGGACGTGTGGCTTCCACAACAGACCCTCCCGCGAATCTGTCACAGTTTTCGATTAGCAAGCGTCAGAGTATCGCTCACCACGATATCGATATATACGTTGTCGTCCATTTAAAGCATGAAGCAAGACTTGTCAGTAAACACCACGAGTCCAAATTGTCCAAACGAGACCGATTAGGTGCATGTGCAAGCATCCACTGCATTCAACGTTAGCGTCGCTCTTGCGTTAGTGGCGGGTACACTGGCCAACTATGAATGCTTACAACTTGATGTGTCGTCTCGATCGCCGAGTGAAACCGGTAATGAATGTGCATGAGACGTATGCCTTTTTATTATCGTCGCGACGTAACGCTCGGGCGCCCGCTTCTGGGACGGTCATCCGATCTCCCTGTGTCCCTTAGACGCCCAACTGAAAGGCTGGGAATATGCCGCTGCAAATATCCCTGCATTATCAAAGCAATGACCTTACCCCTATCGATTTGTACTGTCCAAATATTCGATTTATAATGATTTAACAGCACATTGTTGTGCAGGATTACCACCGATGCACGGTTGCGGAATTTTAATAAAAGAACTTTTTAAAAGTCGTAGATTTAGCTAAGTGTCAAATTAAATTAAGTTTCGTTCACGTGTCAAATGTTATATTAGAACAACTGAACTATTCAAATAAATAAGAGGTTTGATCATCAAAACGTCCGTAACATCCATCTGAACTGGAAATCAAGGACACAGCATAACCTTCTACATCAGCTGCTTACAGTATTTTGATCTTTGCTTACATTATACCAAACATGAGCAGCTTACTAATAATCTATACCATAACCGTCCGTGGCAGTTTGCGATTTTCTGATCGTGTGTTTTCCTGTTCTCAAAATAAACATCCCTGCTTGTCCTACCTATGGTGTTTTCATATCGTAGTTGATTTTCTATTCCCATTTTTGCTCTTTTTATCGGGATTTTCTTGATATATCTCGGTTGCTGTCAATTAAACTTACGACAGAGGGATAAAAATGCAAGCTACTAAAGTTTTGTGGGCACAAGCTTATTACAGGAATAACCTTATTATTGTTAGAGTAACATGATTTTATACAGGGATATGGAATTAGTTCAAATAAGGTTACTTTGACTTATAAATAATGATCATGCAGGCCAAAGTTTTTAAAAAGTTTAGTGTTGCAATGTCTATCGTATAATAACAAAAAATAGACCAAGAACAATGATATTTTGCAGGCAACGTAAAGAAAAAAAGGCAATAAAGATTATCTGTAGCCGATGGCTTGCTTTGATGAAAAAAATACTTATATGATTTAAATGATTGCCTTAGACGTGAATTCTGGTGTGTTATGTTTTAAACGTTTACATAACCTCTTGAGAAGCACGAAAACATCTTAAAAGATTATATTCAATCAGAAACATTCTTTTATATAACAAACCTTTTTTAAAATAAAGTCTTTGAGTAATGTTCAAGGTCGTATTTGGTTCTGTATGTAAAACATTTGATTGACGTAATATCAATAAACATGTTGTCTAGGGTGGTATTATTTGGCTAGGTGAATTCTTGGAGAAATGTCAATTAAGTAAGTTCAACGTTATTGGTAAAATATAGACACAAATTTTAACAGATTGTTTTTTAATTACTTATTGGCAGTAATGTTCCTGCAGCATTATTTTGTGATATCAAAACGGGAGGCGATGCAGGATCCTACGGTCTCAGATTTGAAATAAAAAGCTACAACGGCACATTCATTTCAGTAATGATGTAATCCAAATTTAATTCCTTGTTTCAATTTAAGATATTGTCCAGATATGTTTTCTATGTTCTGCTTTGATATTGATATAGTTGTAACTGGTAACATTAATGTCAATATGTTAAATATTGAGAAAAACCCTCACTTACATAATTTATTGCTAAAACATAACTTAACTAAGTAACTTAGTAAGTGAACCGACATGAAATCAAAGTGAAAAAGGCAACGAAATCGAATTCATAAAAAAGCTAAATCAATGTTATCTCCACTCCATTTGGAAAACTAAAGACATAAAAGGAATGAAGTAATTGATCTCATTAGGCGTGCAAAAACAAATTATTATGAAAAACTGGAAAACGTTTGAGTGATAAATCTCTACCACCTATTAAATTGTGGAAAATTGCCAATTCAGTATTCAAAACTAATAATAAATCATCTTCTCTGCCGCCCTCGCATGATAAAGGATATTATATCAGCCACCCCTTTGCAAAAGCTAAATGTCTTAATAAATATTTCACTTATATTTCAACTTCTTCCACATACCTTGAACCTCTTCAACCTGTTATATGTAATACTCCTTATATTCTTGAGAATATTGAGACTTCGGAACAAGATATCAAAGACCAATTTTTTCTTCTTGATGATAAGAAATCATCAAGACCAGATACACTATTTCTGATAATAGTCAAAATGCTGTCCCCTTCTATTTCTGTTCCTCTGACTATTCTCTGTAATATAACTCTTGAAACTGGTGTTATCCCTTCTATCTGGAAATATTCAAATGTAAGTGCTATATACAAAGGAAAGGGGATTGAAAAGGATGCAACAAACTATAACCCTATCTCTGTAAACTCTTGCGTTAGTAAAATAATAGAAAATGTAATAATTAAATATGTCAGGTTTTATACCGAAAGACTCCACTGTTAATCAACCGCTTTCTATATATCACACTATAATAAGTAACTTGGACAATAACAATGAATTGAGATTTATATTTTGTGATATGAGCAAAGCATTTGAGAGAGTCTGGCATGATGACCTTCTGTATAAACTCAAAACTTATGGTATTAAATGTAAGGTTCTGGGATGGATAAGAAATTATCTTTCTGACAGGAGACAAAGAGTAGTTATTGATGGGTTTTCCTCAACTTTCATGAAAGTATATGCTGGGGTCCCCCAGGGCCCGGTTCTCGGTCCGTTTCTTTTTCTCTTGTATATCAATGGCATTTCTAATTGTGTTAGTAGTTGTATAAAGGTATTTGCAGATAATACCTTCTTTTCAAAGTTGTAGTTGCTAATCCTATTGAAGTAGCTAGCATCCTAAGTAATGCTCTGCATAATGTGAGTAACTTGGCTAAGCAATGGAATATTCATTTCAACCCGACAAAAACAGAATCAGTAATCTTTTCAAGAAAAACAGAACCAGATCATCCAGATGTTAAATTTGAAAATGAAGTAGTTTCATTTGCAACTACTCATGAACATCTTGGCCTATATTTTAGTAGTGATGGAAAATGGAACAAGCATATTTATTATATCTGTTATCTGTATTTGTTATAAACAAGCCATCCAAAAAATGAATATTTTAAGACTATTAAGGAATAAAGTAGATCGAAATTCTCTCTCCAAACTATACATTTCACATGTAAGGGCTTTATTAGAATATGCAGATGTTGTATGGGATAATTGTTCAACCTATGCCAAAAATATTTTAGAAACTATTAACTTAAAAGCAGCAAGGATAATAAATAGGTTACGCAGAGGTACCTCACAAGCTTTATTTTGAGCTAGGACGGAAGCCCTTTGAAGAGACTACACATCTCATTGTGAGGCCTGTGCCCGGATTAATCGATGGACAGAACATGAGATGGGTCTATACCTAGCTGTGAGTTTGAGGGGTCAAGCCCAAGGTATTCTTGGGGATTTACCGGCCAGGAAGCAGGAAAATTATTTCTCATTAGTTAGATCTCTCGAAAGGTTTGCCTCACCTAATCAAACTGAGCTGTATCGAGTACAGTTACTTGAGAGGAGACAAAGAGCTAATGAGACACTTCCTGAACTAGGCCAGGCTATACGTAGATTAGTTAATTTTAGTTACCCCATTGCTGGTGTTAGTGGCAGAGAAACATTGGCCAAACAGCAGTTTCTCAAGGCTTTAACTGACTCGGAAAAGCGTAATCGTATAAAGCAAGCAAGGTCTGTTATTCTTACGGATGCGATCCATCTTGTAGTAGAGCTTGAAGCTTATACGAAAGCAGAAAAAACATGGATATGGGGGTCGTGCCTATTTGAGAAATACAAGTACTATGAGTAATGAAAGCCCAAAAGTGGGAGAGAAAACTGAAATGGAATCCATGTTAAGTAATATCCAGCAGAAGTAAGAAGTGATGCAGAAGAATATTGGCAAATTTAAAGCTGCAAAGAAAAGTCAAAATCAAGAAGCTGGACAAGGAAAAGATTTGAAGAAGTTGAACACTGGCGTACGTTGTTATAAATGTAATGAGGTTGGACATTTACGTAGGGATTGTCCTCAGCTGAAGACCGAGTCCAAACAATCCTCACCTGGAGCAGTCGAGCCTGAGAGAACTCGAAATAGGAGCCGGAATCGTAACAAACCTGCTGGAATTGTGATTTCATCAGCCGCCAAAGAAGCTGGGTTGTACATTAAAGCTGAAGTACGTAATATTGAAGTAAAGCTGTTGGTGGATACAGGAGCTTCTGTAACCATACTGTCGAAAGAGGTCTATAAGAGAATCCCAGCAGAGAGGAAGCCGAGGCTACAGAAGTTAAAAAGGACATAATGGCCGCTAATGGAAGTGAGTTAGAAGTTATTGGGTATGGAGCATTCATGATTAAACCAGAGGGGTGCAAGGATGTCTACTTTGAGTGTGTTGTAGCAAATATCAGCACAAATGGTCTTCTTGCCCTAGATTTCCTGAAATAGAGAAATGGAATGATTGACTTGCAGAGATGATCGTTAATGTTGGACGATGGTGAAGTCGACACTAAATATGAAGGAACACTTGGTTGCTTTCGAGTTTCAGCAGCTAAGAAGGTTATCATTCCAACTAAAAGTGAGATGATAATTACAAAGAAAATCTGTTCTGCAATCGGGAAACCTGTAGTGATTCTCTTCTTATCGATGGAGCGGACTCGTTCATGAAAAATGACGAAGCCCTCGTAGTCCGTTCCCTGGTGAGCAATCAGCCCACAGTGCCTGTCGGGCTCACGAACCTCCAAGAGGAACCACAGATAGGCTACCCTGGTACAAATAGTGATCGAGCTAGTCCTGTAAACAATGTTATTGAGAAAATAACCTCGTCTAATTGTGATTCTGGGAAGAAACTCAGAGATGAATAAGATCAATTATTTGAAAGAGCAAGAGAGAACTTAACTCCAGAACAAAGCAGTAATGTAAAGACTTTATTGTTCAATTATGAAGACCTGTTTGCAGCCAAAGACAGCGATCTTGGACGTACAAAGGTTGTGAAACACAAGATTGAAACAGGTGAAGCTAGACCCATCACACAACCTCTCAAAAGGGTACCAGCACATGTGAATCAGGATGTTGATAAGCCAGTGCAAGATATGCTAGACCGTGGAGTAATTCAAAAGTCTACTAGTCCTTTGTCTTCGGGCATTGCTCTTGTTCAGAAGAAAGATGGAAGCCTGATATTTTGCGTCGACTATAGACGTCTAAATGCAGTGAGCAGTTATGATGCCTATCCACTGCTACGCATTGATGTGGCATTGGACCGCCTGTCAGGATGTACATGGTTCTCGACATTGGACCTCAATGCAGAGTACTGGCAGGTTGAACTGGAGAGTGAAGATCGACCAAAAATTGCATTTTCAACTATGACTGGACTTGATGAGTTCCATGTGATGCCATTTGGGTTGACATCGGCACCAGCCTCCTTTGAGCGGCTAATGGAGACAGTATTAGCTGGATTACAATGACAAATTTGCGTCATCTATCTTGATGATGTAATTGTGGTAGGCAAGAATTTTGAGGACATGCTACATAATCTGTCCTTGACAGACTACTGGGTGCTGGTCTGAAACTTAAGACAAAGAAATGCCAACTGTTTGCCAAAGAGGTGACCTATCTTGGGCATGTGATATCTGAGAGAGGGATAGCCACAGATGATAAAAAATAAAGATTGTGGAGCAATGGTCTGTCCCAATTAACCTCAAGGAATTGAGATAATTCCTTGGATTTTGTGGATACTACCGGAGATTTGTACGCAACTTCTCTCGTATTGAAAACTGTCTACATGCGTTGACAAAGAAAGACAAGAAGTTTGAATGGACTGAAGCCTGCAAGGAGGCATTCGAAACACTGAAGCAATGTTTGATCCAGGCTCCAATACTCGCCCACCCAGACTTCACACAACCTTTTATCCTTGATACCGATGCAAGTGATAAAGCGATTGGCGCAGTTCTTTCCCTAAGCATTGATGGAATTGAAAGACCTGTCGCGTGTGCAAGACGTACACTGGCCAAATCTGAAAAGAGATACTGTAGCAGAAGGAAGGAGTTACTAGCTGCTGCCCACTTTGCTAAACACTTCAAGCACTACTTATACGGCAAAATGTTCACTGTGAGAACTGACCAAAGTTCATTGCGCTGGTTCCTAAATTTTCAGGGAACCAGAGGGGCAGATGGCCATATTGCGTTTCTACAATATGGACATTAAACAGAGACCAGGAACTCAGCATAGTAATGCTGATGCTTTAAGTCGGACACCTTGCAGACAATGTGGGTTCAATCCCATGTGGGAGGAAAAGAAGACCGTTGACAAAGAGTTTGCTCAGATGGCATCTAGCAAAATGTTTGTGAATGAAGAGTCTGAAGAGAAGAATTAAGCTGTCGCTTCACCAGAAGCAGAAAGAGGATTCTGAAATTGCAGTTGTAATTGAATGGGTGAGTAATGGAGAGAAACCACCTTACATGAACAATGGTGACCGGAACATAATTGTGAATTATAGGCCCAATTTGAATCCCTAGTGAAACATGAGGACATGTTGTATCGGAAAAATCGGAGTCAACACTACAGGCAATAGTACCAACATCGGAAAGACGAACTGTCTTGATACACAGTCATGACAATAGAAGCTCTGGACACCTTGGAATAAAGAAAACGTTGGCCGAAATCAGAAAGATTTATTATTTGCCATGTCCTCAATTAGACGTCAAAAACTATGTGGCCGGATGTACACAGTGCTGTAAACGCAAGAGTCCTCGCAAAACCAAACGAGCCCCCATGCAGATAGTGGAATCAGGCTTTTCTTTGGAAAGAATTGCAATAGATAATTTCTGCAAACTCCCAAGTACAAATATGGGTAACCGACATATCTTAGTGATATCAGATAAGTACACTAAGTTGACAGGGAGAGTGCAGTGCTGAATATGGAAGCTCAAACTGTTGCCAGAGTACTTGTGAAGGAGGTGATATCTAGGTTTGGTGTTCCGTACAATATTCATTCTGACCAAGGGTCTCAGCTTGAAAGTTGTCTGTTTAAGGAAAGGTGTTTACTTCTTCAATTAAACAAGACACAAACCAACCCCTACCATCCTAAATCCGATGGTATGGTAGAACGGTTCAATAAGACACTTGTAGCCATGCTTAGTGCCTTTGTGAACAACCATCAGACCAACTAGGATGAGCAATTGCAGTATGTGATGATGACGTACCGCTGTACAGAACACGAGACAACGGGAAACTCGCTGAATAGCATGATGCTGGGAAAGGAAACAAGCACACTTTTGTATATTCAATAAGAGATTCCAAGGAATATCAAAGCCATTCCACAAAACCAATGAGCGAAGAAGTTAAACATAAAGATGGAGAATGCTCATGACCTGGTAGGGAAGCACTCTAGAAAAGCAATGCTGCGACAAAAACGTTACAATGATCAGAAATTGTCTTGGTCTAAATTTAAGCCTGGTGACTCAGTATATGTCTTCCTTCCATGTATTCCAATCGGGACCACACACAAGTTAGCCAAACGATGGAGAGGACCTTACAACGACTGAGGTTACTTACAAAGTCAGATGTTGGTAAAGGGGAAAGCGTCAAGTGATTCACGCTGATCGTATGCGACTGAGACACCCACAAGTGTTACGGGGTGAATATCGAGCAAAAGAAACTGGAATGTACAAATTCAGGTGGATGAGTCATGTTTTGAAAATGATCAGAAAGGAAGAGAATGTGAGTTTTCTGATGATTTTGTCTCAAGTGAGTTGAGAGAAAAAATAGATAAAAAAACCAGCATTGAGAAAGAGTGCGAAGGAGTTAGAGCAAACCCAAGGCGGCATACAAAGAAACCACGATGGCATTCTGATTATACCTGAAACTATTAGATTACTCTATTCTGAGTGGCTCTCATTGTGTCATTCCAAACAATGGTGAAACAAAGATCACCTTAAAGAAATAGTGTCCGATTGTGTTTTTCCGGGCTGATAATCTAGATGTGATGCGGGACCATATTCTTGCAGGGAATGCTTGCAAGGAGGTGTCGACGATACGAGTTGTGGACCAACCATCTACTTCCTCCTCAACGGTAGCGAACAACACAGATGTCGAGAGTTTGAAAAAACAAATATCCTGGGGACCTGTTGGGTATAATCTTCGTGATGACTCATCGTCTGAAGAAGAGGGTAACGGTCTTCTGGCAGGACGTACAGTCAGTAAGCCTACAAGACCAAAGCCGGTACAAGCTTCTAAGTGGAAGCAAGACCTGCACCTATATGCATTGCGCCACTCAGACTGAGGTCAGTGAGGATGTCAAAACCTTTAGGAGCACCGTAACAAACACAACTCGTTACACTGAAGCAGGTCGAGACATAAAGGTTGTGGAGTTAGAGGAGTCCTTTGTACCAGAGGCTTTCGGTCGTAACGGTTAGATCGAGCAACTCGTCCGACTATAAAAGGCCGACAGCAAATGTCAGCAGCCCATTTTTTTTTGACAGACAGCAGCGAGACAACACGTGTTCTAAGGTATATACCAATAATGGTACCGGTATAGACGTGCCCGAACAAGTCTTCCTATATATTGCTGCGAAAGTATATGATAATTCAGAGTACATACGGAGGTAGATGTGCCTGGGCAAAGCTTCCCTTCTCTGGTTCGAGTACTCATTGTGAGCGGTACATCACGTTATCACGTCACGTGGTCGAGAGCCGTCACGTGTCAGGGAGACTACACTTCATGTCTCCCTTGCGTGCATCATGCTCAATTTATCATGTCTCCCCCATGCGGAGCCCCTCGCGGGATTCTCTAGAGGGTTGTCGTTCGTGATACAAAACTCTCCGAGATGTTCCGATGAACAACCTTGCAGACGACAGACGTTTTCATTAAAGGCGCCGATGAAATTTAATACCAATATTCTGTAGGCAAAGGACGCGGAAAACACAAAACGGGCCTCAAAATGATTATACACAGTGACTGTAACGTCGGACAAGCGTCGGCTTATGGTAGTTGGAGATAAAGAGCAACACACAGAAAGATAATGAAAATAAATACAATTTATTTAATACAATAATAAATGTATTGTAGGATGATACCGGTAAACACACTAAGTGTTTCCGTAGCTTTCCCACAGGTAAATCTACTCGTACCAGCTTGTTACAAGCAGTCCATATTCAACAGGTGACTAGCTGGTTACTGATAGTCACCACACTGAATTAGTCGCTCTCTCCGGTCGATTCGATGACCGTCTGTTCTGGCACCTTGACCCTTCCGTAGCCGTCAACTTTAAACACCCTCTTGTGGCTGGCCTAACAACATGAAAGGTCCTGAAACCGAGGTCGTTGAGAACAGGGTCCTGATTGGTCCAAAAAATTTCAACCCGTCATGGACAGCTAACAAATAAAATAAATACAACATTGTCACTATTTCATTCAACTTCCATACAACTTCCTACCTGATAAATTAACATCTTGCAATACTAACCTTAAATCATGCCATACATATACATTTATATTACCCAATATTCCTTTACATTAAGTTCTACAACGTAACGGTCCATTTTTATAATAAAACTTATTTGAATTGTAATTCAAATATGGCGGCTCAAGGCTTCCGTAGTTTTTCACATGGACAATACCGACTGGTAATAATGACATTGGTATGGGCAATTTCACTCATTATAGTTATTGTATTGCATTGTTACATATAATATGCATTATACATTCCAATCTAATATAACTATATCAATAAAAACATCGAAATACAAACATATAAACGCGATGTAAACAACATAAATACACATGTACTATCGCTACGCATGAGTGGACCGCACGTCAAGGTATCACTAGAAATACATTTACGGGGTCAAGAGACATTCAAAGATACAAATAAATGAAATAACATATATAATACTACATTAATTACTCACCACAGTCTGTATTCTGTGCCTGAATAATCCATGATAGGATATAATGACACAAGTAATCGTCAACATATCGCCATTACTACCTGTATACGTTTAGCGTATGTTACCTGTGTGACGAATCCTCACCCCTGGCACGTGCACTTCCGTTCCTTACCTGAGCGTCGCACCCACGAGTTACGCATACAATAGTAAAAATAAACAAACACAACACAATACGTTACATCACATATCATATTTACATGCGATCGTGACATTTTCCCCGGATTCCGAAAAAAAGTTGTTACACTTTTTCTGCATCATCACTGAGCATGTTATTCCTATATTCTGCTCAAATAATCGGCACCGACATTGTCTGTTCCTTTAATGGCGTGAATTTCGAACCGGAAAGGCTGCAGTAGTAGAGCCCATCGCATCAGTCATGCGTTCGCTGTCTTTGCTTTCCCCAAGTAGGTCAGTGGCTGGTGATCTGTTTCAAGGAGAAATTCCTTTTCGTAAATGTACGCTTCAAGTTTCTGTATCCCCCACACTATCGCCAGGCATTCCTTTTCTATAACGGCATAGTTCTTCTCTCGAGGAAGAAGTTTCCGACTGGCGTATGCGATTGGCATCTTCTGACCTTCTTCTTCTTGCAGCAGTACAGTGCCTAGACCGGTGTCAGATGCATCTGTTCGCACGATGAAATCCTCTTCCAGGTTAGGAAGCTTGGCTTTCCTGCCAAACCACTTTGTTGGGTGTACCCTTCTTGGTCAGATCTGTAAGAGCGACAGCTATTGCGGCGAAGTTTGGTATGAAACGACGATAAAAGCCAGCCAAACCCAGAAATGGTCTTACTTGCGTCTTGGTTTCTGGTCTCGGTGCCTTAGCTATCGCATCCACTTTGTCGTCTTCCAGTTGCAATCTTCTTGTTCCCACAATATGTCCCTAACACGATGAACTTCCAAAACCTATCGAATATTTGGTCGGTCTCGTCGTCATTCCAGCAATCCTCAATCGAGAAAATAGCTCATCTAGAACATGCATGTGTTCTACTAACGTAGCATTGTAGATGATGATATCATCAATGAAGTTATCCAGATGTTCCATTCCACGAAGCAGTTTTCTCATAAGTCGACTGAAGGTTGCCGGAGCGTTCACTAGCCCGAATGGCATTACCCGAAATTGGTATAACTCTTTAGGTGTCGCAAATGCAGTCATCTCTTTTGCCGAAGCTGCCAATGGAACTTGCCAATAACCTTTACTAATGGTTTAACTTTGAGAAATATCTCGCACTTCCTAGTCGCGCAAAGATGTCCTCAGTGTTGGGCATTGGTTCTGCGTCGAATATAGTTACTCGATTCAGCGCACGAAAATCGATGCAAAATCGATTGGAACCGTCCTTTTTCCTTACCATAACCACAAGTGCTGAGTACGGTGAGGTTGATGGCTCTATCACATGCATTTCCAGCATCTTTTCCACTTCTTCACTGGACTCCTTGGTACTTTAAGGTAAAGGGTAAGGTTTTACTCTAACTGGATCCTGTGTAGTTGTATGAATCTCGTGTTCTGTCAAATTGGTACAGCCTGGGACATCTGTCAGCACATCCTCGTACCTTTCTAGGAGTCCTCGAACATCATCGATCCGGTCTGTTGTCATTTCATCTGAAATGTTCTCATCGTTCAGACCTTCTTTGCCCCTGTGTTACGTTCAGAAATAAACCGTGGTAAAACCAACAAAATAAACAATGAATCCTGTCTAAAATTTAACAATTTATTTTAACAATGACAAAATGACATTTACAGGTAAATACAATAATATCCTAAGTAATATAACAATAAATTGTACTCACAATATTCTGTGTGTAATAAGAATTAGAATGTCCAATGAATCCTTTTTACACTGTTCACAGTATCCAGATCCAAGAATAAGAGATGAATCAATCCGTTAATCCAAGGTGAAATGATGGAATAAATCAGTGTCCGATAAATGAATACAAGTGTACGTATTATAATCCCCAGTGTTTGGTAGTGCTGACCCACCAAAGCAGTGCTGAGCTTATATATACTTGTAAGCTTCTAGTTTATTCTAGACTTTTCCAAGTCTAGAACATACATGTCCACACACAGAGAACATTCAAATTAATTCTACATATCAATAAGTAAACACGTTCGGTTTCTAGAATATTATCAACATTGTTTACACTACATAAGTTTTGCAATATAGTAGACATGTTTACATGACAAACCGCACAACATAGTCAACATGTTTTCAACACACAAATTAAACCATATTATCAACATGTTTACATCACACTAATTATGCTTTATAGTAACACTTGTCACTTGGTAAAGCCTCTAGATACCTGGTCTGATCTAACTCGTCACCTTGGTCACTTTCATCTAGCACAGCAGTCATGACACATGCGAGCAAACCTCCTACGTCCCTTCCATCCTTCTGTTCCACATATTTTCTCAACAAATTGACAAGGAGTACTTAGATTTTTCCATCTCTATCCACTTGATAACCTGTTGGCCCCATCTTCTCCACCACTTCATATGGTCCTCTCCACTGAAGTAACCAGTACCTTCTCTCCTGGATTCAACTTACGAAGTCTTGCTCGTTTGTTAAATTGCTTCCTTTGTCTTCCTTTTGCTTCTCTAAGATTATGCATCGTTATCTCGCAAGTCTTTTCCATTTTCTCTCTTAAATCCATGACATATTGGTATGTCGTTTTGACATCATTATCTGGCAAATCCGTTGTTCACAGCTCTCGCAAAATCATCATAGGTCCTCGTACCGACCGTCAACTCAAAAGGGGAGAACGCTAGACTCTCTTGCGGAACTTCTCTATAGGCAAAGAGAAGGGCGTTGATGAATCGGTCCCAATCCTTTAGCCTTTCCGTGGTCATTCGCCTCAGCATCTGCTTCAGTGTGCCGTTGAACTTCTCTACCAACCCATTACACATTTGATGATACGGTGTAGTGGTTAACTGCCTTATCGATAAAAGTCTGCTTACTTCTCTCATCATCTCTGAAGTAAATTGGGCACTCTGGTCTGTCAGCATCGTAGCATAATCTACAACCGTCAGAATGTAACGGTTGCCACGATCAGTTGCTGGTTCCAAAGGCCCCATAAGGTCTACTGCTATACGCTTGAACGGAGTGTCTATGAGTGGCATACTTCCAAGTGGTGCTTTCGCTACTCTACCCTTCGGGAAGGTTCGTTGACAGGCATCACACGATCTACAAAACCGGGTTACCTCTGTCTGAACTCCTGGCCAAAGGAATTCTGACAAAACACGACTCAACGTCCGTTTCGCTGCTAGATGACTCGCCATCACAGATTCATGGGCTAGCTTCAACACTGTCTGTCTAAACTTTTCAAGCACAATCAGCTGACGAAATGTCTTTCCGTTCGCTGTCCTACGACTGAAAACCTTCCGGTACATTAATCCCTGGTGATAGTATATCACAGAGTGTCCACCATCATCACGCTCGTACACCTCTGACTTCTTTGCAAGTTTCCTAAATTTCGCCAATGATTCACCTTTTTCCTGTTCTTCAAGTTCCTCTCCACTTCCAACGTCTCTTAACATATCCGGAACTTTTAATGTTCTGTAAGCCTTCTTCTCCTTCTTTTGGTTTCTCGTCTCCACAGCTTGCACTTGAGATTCGTCTTCGGTCCAGCTATCATCAGGTTGATCAGGTGGTTGAGCTCCAGCCACGTTACCAACTATCAAGTCATATAACGGTGTGTCGAGTACCCAAGCGTCCGTAGTGCCTCGCAAATACGGCGTATTCACCTCTAACTGCGCTAATGGTACTTCCAACTTCGAACCATCTGCCAGAATACAAGTCTTTATCCGCTCAGTCATCTGTTGAGGATCCACTAAACTTCGTCTGACCACGACGCCACTGCAGCCGGTATCCCTCAATACCGTAACTAGTCGTACACCAATGCGTCCTGTCATTACTGGCATCTCTGGTGAATATGGTATCCGAACATTACATGAAACACTAAGTCTGGGATTATCCTTCACACTGCTTTGTTCTTCTGTACCTTTCTTTTTCTTATCGTCACCTTTCCTCTTTCCACTTCTGGAATTTTGCTGCTTGCCTTCTGCTTTGCTCCCCTCCGTAATTGTTTCCACCTTATTAGAAGATTTCTTGCTCCGACAATCAAAAGAAAGATGACCCAGTTTTCCACATGAATAGCATCGCCTGTCAGTTGTAGATCCAACAGATTGCTTCCCTGGCGCTGACTCTGTTGAACTGCTCCCAGCTGATTTACTACTACTTACCTTCGATGTCTTCGACGATAAAGAATGAGCTGTCACTCCTCTGGCCTCCGCATACTGATCAGCAATTCTCGCCATATCTTTGAACGACGAAGGAACTCTTTCCTTTAAAAACAACAACAAGTCCTGACTACATCCACAGATAAACTGGTCTCTTATCATAAGATCATGAAGGCTCTCATACGTTTCCTCAGCTCCAGCGATTTCCCTCCATCTTTCCAAATAACTCTCCAGCCTAATAACAAACTGAGCAAAGGTCTCGCCCCCTTCTGGTCTTGTGCTTCGGAAACCCTTCTGGTTTCACAGTCCTCTCAAACCGTAGCAATAATGCATTCTTCAAGTAATCAAAATCCAAAGCTAGTGACACAGGTAACCGGGAAAACACTTCCAACGTTTTTCCTTTCAATAAGGCACTCAAATTGGTTCCCCATTGGTCCCTGTTCCATCTTTGAGCTGTCGCATACACTTCAAAACGCTGAATATATGCATTCATACTATCTTTACTATCGTCGAATGCTGGCAGTTTCGGACCCCTAGGTGCATTCATTGAGACTCTACATGTGTCACTGGGATGATCTAAAATACCTTCCTGGTGCAATTCCAGTCTCCGCTTATGTTCCCTTTCTGCTCGTTCATCCGCTCTGGCTTCTCGTTCAGCTTCTATTTTAGCCTGCTCAATCATTATTACTTTCTTTTCTGTCACCATCTTCACCAATCTTTCCTTTTCTTTCTCTGCTTGATCAGCTTCCATCTCAGCCTTCCTGTGCCTTCTGTCCATCTCACGTTCATCTCTAGCTCGGTCCTGTGTTTCTTACAAAAACTGCCGTAACTCATCTCCCGTATATCCTAGCTCCTTTCCAGCCGCGATAATCTCGTTCAGCGTCGTCATGTTTACAGTAAAGGTGAAAACAAGAGCAAAAACACAACAAAGACACCACAACAACATATAATACTTACCCCATCTCCCTTCAAGGATTACAATATATCTGGTACACTGGTCACATATTCCTGGGTTGGTAGTTACCTTACCTGGCAGTTGTCAAGTCCATGTCCAGTTAAGGGTGTCTTGGCTACTTATCATTCACAGAATTCAGCAAAGAAAAGATAGAATGTCCCCTAAGGAAATATCTATCTAGCAAATTATAACAAAATATCTACATATTCCTTATCAGCGTAATAAGTGTGCTTTTAAATCTAAATACCTAAACGTCGGGTATCCCACCGCTGTCACCATTTTGTAACGTCGGACAAGCGTCGGCTTATGGTAGTTGGAGATAAAGAGCAACACACAGAAAGATAATGAAAATAAATATAATTTTTTTAAATACAAATTCACTAAATTCACTATATGGAAAATCCTCCCACAAAGACAAAGTTCCAGTTGCCAACGTCTGGTTGCCAACACATCTGTTCCACACAATCAGGTTCACAGTCTACGACACTGTACCGCAGAACAGTTCACTTCCGAAAAATATCATACAGGATGATAACGGTAAACACACTAAGTGTTTCCGTAGCTTACCCACAAGTAAATCTACTCGTACCAGCTTGGTACAAGCAGTCCATATCCAACTTTAAACACCCTCTTGTGGCTGGCCTAACAACATGAAAGGTCCTGAAACCGAGGTCGTTGAGAACAGGGTCCTGATTGGTCCAGAAATTTCAACCCGTCATGGACAGCTAACAAATGAAATAAATACAACACTGCCACTATTTCATTCAACTTCCATTCAACTTCCTACCTGATAAATTAACATCTTGCAATACTAACCCTAAATTATGGCATACATATACATTTATATTACCCAATATTCCTTTACATTAAGTTTTAC
Organism: Mimachlamys varia; assembly: GCA_947623455.1. NCBI lineage: Eukaryota > Metazoa > Mollusca > Bivalvia > Pectinida > Pectinidae > Mimachlamys > Mimachlamys varia. The sequence goes on from OX392544.1 coordinate 28,372,247, forward strand.
AACGTAACGGTCCATTTTTATAATAAAACTTAATGGCGGCTCAAGGCTTCCGTAGTTTTTCACATGGACAATACCGACTGGTAATAATGACATTGGTATGGACAATTTCACTCATTATAGTTATTGTATTGCATTGTTACATATAATATGCATTATACATTCCAATCTAATATAACTATATCAATTAAAACATCGAAAGACAAACATATAAACGCGATGTAAACAACATAAATAAACATGTACTATCGCTACGCATGAGTGGACCGCACATCAAGGTATCACTAGAAATACATTTACGGGGATAAGAGACATTCCAAGATACAAATTAATTAAATAACAGATATAATACTTAATTACATTTTTGCCAGTGAAATATAGAAAATTATCAAACTGATAAAACTTATGTTTTCACTGCAGTGATGAGCAGTGAAAATATAAGATTTTGCCGTGAAAATATAAGATTTTGCCGTGAAAATATAAGATTTTGCAGTGAAAATATAAGGCTTTTTCAGTGTAACGTGAAAAGTGACCCAACAATAAAATACCACCCGGGACATTATTCTACGTTGTAAAAATTACCCGGGGTCGTTATTTAACAATAGAAATCTTACATTGCCATCTGTAGAAAAATGACCCCATTCGATTTTTACGTAATTCGTCCCGTTAAAAAGTGACCCGCCGTAGCTTTCAACGGTGGGTAGTTTTCAACTGGGTTATTTTATTCACGTAACACCGAAACTTTTGTATGAGTTGTTCCCCTTGATCGGATCTTGGAGGCTCGCCATTGTTGTCGTCTGCTAGAACTTGTCTCTTGGGGAAAGATGGTCTTGCAGAAATGGCATCAATAGTACATATTGATAGGAACTGCTGCAGGATTAGATATGAAATGAATTGAAAGATGAGAATGGTTCAACTTTTCCGATCAGCTTATCCCAATCAGCTGTGCACTGGACCCGATCGGTTGTGATTTCGACGGATTACAGTACGGTACAGTAGACTTAGCTCCTTTGCAGTAAGACTTAGGCAAGTAGACCAAGAAAAAAAAATAATGAAAGTATCTTAGTCCTCTTTCGAAATATAATAAGAAGAAAATTCAATGGTTTGCCGTTTAATATTAAATATATTTCACTTGTATGGCAGATTTTTTTTTTATATTTTCACTCGTGCTACGCACTCGTGAAAATATAAAAAAAAATCTGCCATACTCGTGAAATATATTCGATATTAAACGGCAAACCATTGAATATCCTCTATATATTAGTTACTCACCATAAGTCTGTATTCTGTGCCTGAATTATCCATGATGGGATATAATGACACAGGTAATCGTCAACAAATCGCCATTACTACCTATATACGTCTAGCGTATGTTAGCTGTGTGACGAATCCTCACCCCTGGCACGTGCACTTCCGTTCCTTACCTGAGCGTCGCACCCACGTGTTACACATACAATAGTAAACATAAACAAGCACACAACAACACGTTACATCATATATAATATTTACATGTGATCGTGACAGTGACACTGGGCCAAAGTTAAACTGTTACATTTTTAAAGAAAATGAACTCTTTATTTCTACATATTGTAATTCAATAATGTATTGTTTGTGAATCTTATGAATATAGTCTTCATTGATGCTGTATTTCGGTATAATAAACAATTTATTGTCCTGGTTGTAGGGAGACATGACGATTAGTTTACCCGCGGCAAGTCATATTTCCCTCGGTCTTCGCCCTCAGGAAAATATGACATGCCTTGGGTAAACAAATCGTCATGCCTCCCTCCAACAAGGGCAATAAATGCATATTGTGAGTGTATGTTGTCTGATGTTGTATAATGTTCAACGCTGTATTATGAAACATGTTTTGATTGTAATATACCTGACGTTGTATGCTCTTCGCTGTAGTGTACAGCATGTGATTATATGATGGCTAGTGTTGAAGGTTTCTCGCTGTATTGTACATCATATTTTGGTTGTATGATGCCTGATGTGGTAGGCTCCTACATGTAGCTAATGATGTAGCCTCTATGCTGTATTGCACAACATGTTCTGATTGTAAGATGCCTGATGTTGAAGGCTTCATGCAGTAATATTTACACCTCCCCCTTCTTGTGCTTAGTTAACTCTGATTGCGAATATATTACCGTATATTACCGTATACGCAGTGAAAAAAAGGCTCAGCGGATTGATATTTGTTCAAATATGGCGTCGTTCATGCTTCAGAAAAATGAGTATTCGCTGTCAGCCATTGTTTGGTTCCTACAAGATGTTGAAACATGGAACATATATGGAATCAATTTCCTGTGATGAAAAAATAAATAGTTTCTAGCAAACTTTTGATTCGTAATGATGCGCATTCGAAACTCTTTGACGGTAACGCAAACATGGCGGCGCCCTGCAGTTGTGACGTCTGACGACGGACCGCGTCACAAGCAGATCACTGTGTCAATGCGTGTACATAACGACCGTTATAAATAAAGAAATAAATTCGACATGCTAGAAATATTATTTAATTCCAAACTTACATATGATGTTATGAAGAAAAAAAGTGTTGTTCAATGTGTATTTTCTAAATTTACCAATATATTGATGAAATTACATGGGACTATATTATCTTAGCAACCACGGCCACCGTATTTACCATCTTAGCAACCTGCTTCGAATGTTTTTTTCTTCGTATAGCACTTGAAAATCAATAATGGTGTAAATATAAGGTTGTACCTCATTTACCGTATGCGCAGTTAAAATGAGGTACAATCCTTATTTAAACAACATGTTTTGATTTTATGATCACTGATGATATAGGCTCCATGCTGTATTAAACAACATGTTCTGATTGTAAGATGCCTGATGTTGAAGGTTTCATGCTGTATTGTACAACATGTTGCGATTGTATGGTGTTTGGGACTTTAAAAAACTGGTCCTAATGGCGAGGTGGTCTTAGTAGTGAGGTGGTCTCAAAAGTGAAGCTTCAAATACAAAGACATATAGAAGATCTTTTCTGGATTGAAATGAAGTGGTCTTAATAGCGGGGTGGTCTTACATCTGAGGTGGTCTTTTAGCGAGTTTTCACTGTAATTGAAAACAATTGGTTGAAAAAAAAAGCCGTTTAAACAAGTCCAATATTTTACATAGTTAGTAGGTCCCTCAGGCTAAACACAATCACAAAGCTCACAAAGTATAAACTGACCACCAATGAATGCCTCATCAATGATTAAAAGTATGTAACATACCAGGCAGAAAGCAATATCATGGATCAGGTAGCTTTTGGTACACGTGGACATGTTTGTCAATGTTAGATAACATTCTGGCATATATCCGTGATTGAAACCCATTGACGGGGCCGATAGACACGTACCAGCGTAAGGGTAACGTCCCTGTTGGTCAGGCCGCCTCTGGCCGGGGTGACTGCTCACCAGAGTATTATATTCATTAGGTGTTTCTATACTCCATTGTACATTGAGTAAAATAATTCATCGGGTTGCTGGTGAAGAAAATAAAACAATGTACTTGGACTACACTACTGTTCTGGACATCCAATATTATCTACTTTAAATCGACCTATGAGTCTCATTAAGCCTCCTTTTTTCTTCTCTTACTAAAAGGGTTCTTACGTTTAGAAACAATTCGATGTTCATTGAAAATGAAAACGAGACATGTTCATGATAACGATATCATGATTGTGAATATCCTAACAAAGTGTTTAAAAGAAAACGAAACTTATTTTCGGTCAAATATTTCCCGTATTGTTCTATGTCAAAAAGAAATCAACATATCTTTAAATTGACTATGCATTTGATTAAAATATGATACAGATATTGTGTTTAAGTTCATATTAATTTAAAAAAAAAAACATCTAAAAAATGCAATAAGGGTGTTTTTCAGTATTATTGCAAATCAGACAGGCAATTTATCAATAGCAATTACAATAATAATTTAGGGCCAGCAGCAAACAACGGATGCAGGTTAATTTTAATGACCTATTATATCAGTTGGTGGGCTTAAACTACTTCAAACAACGTGAAATTATGAAGAGTCGCATGTTATTTCGAAATAATACACTTTGCGAATTAAACTTCGCTGTAACGGTTTACCATATGGCAAATAATAAAAATGAAATGATAATATTTACGTATAAGACAACCTTACAAATTCAATATTTACCGAAGAAGCAATACAAAAGATGTGTTGCTATACTCTTTTTTGTATATTGAAAAACAATAAATACTAACAGTTCCAATGGCATCTTATAATGTCAAACAGTTCAAATCGTCTGCAAAAAACACTTGTTTATTTCTACTAAAGAAACTTTTAAAGATGCTTGTTTATTGAGACTCTTGCATTAAATAATTCCCTTCGACAGTTTGGTATGTTTTACAAATCAATGTTTCCTTTTTATTTCCAGACAATTTTGAGCAAGATTGGCCTGTTCCATCTCCGGGTAAGTGAACACCCATAAAATATTCTTTATGTCAAGATTCTTGTAAAGGATAAATCTTACCTTTTCTGTTAGGAATAAGATTCATCAGTTTCGTATGAATGATATATACTGAGATTGTTTTTTTTTAACACAAACAGGAATTGAAAACTTAATTTGCGAGCTTTCGAAAACGTCTGTTTCCTTTAACAAGCTAAGAGTACAATAGCCGAGTGTCGGTGTTCTGACCGCTGAAATCAGCTCACTACCCAAAATAGGTCGAGTTGGAGAAGTCAGCTGTCAAAAACGTAGCGCGACATTTCGTCCAATTGTGCTCTAGTAATACAGGTAGACAGAGGGACGGGTAAGATGTTTACCCATTCCGCCCCTTATTGGATGTTAAAATAGGGTCATAAGATGACTCAACTGGTGTCCCCCCTCGTCTCTGTTCATTGATTCCCCTTCCTTTCTAATCCATATGGATTCTTTAATTTTCCTCATTCTCCAGTTTTCCTCCTTTTCCAACACTTTGGAGTTGTTTCCAGTCAATGATATGGTTGTGTATGTTGGCATGGTCTGTGATAGCTGATTTGTTATCAGAAAAACAATATAACAAATCAGCTATCACAGACCATGCCAACATACACATCGTGCATACATCTTGCACACATCGTTCGCCCATGGTGCGCACAACTGGGCGATATAAAGATCGTGCGTTTATGTGTGCAATTAGAATTGCACACACGCACGATTTGGTACGATTGGTCGATACATATTACGGAATGAAAAATATATGGAACCCTCTTGTCCAAAAACTATTTAAATTCGCATCATTATTATTGGGATTATGGCAATTTAACAATATACAATAAACAGTATTACAGTGACCATGAAACAGCCAAGTGCGGGTTTAGCTCCAAGGTAACTGAATAGGTAAATAACATGCCAGATTGTTACCTGTCCCGTGTGTGGCGATACGCTACGACCGCCATTACCGAGCGACCGTTACGAAAACAAACTGGACTCTTATAATTAGTTATTTGAAAACTCCCTCCCCTCCCCAACACCTAACCTGTATTTTCACACCTAGGCGAGCATTGTTAGTGCCCCGGGCCAGAGACATCTAAATATATTGTCCATGTACATGTGCAGTTATATTTAATAATTTGGAAAAAACTGGCAACATTTACTTGAATGAGAACTTGTCAATATGTGTTGAAAGTTTACATGTGTCTATTTGGTTTGTTTCAAAAACAACAGAAAGATTATTACTAATTTTAAGAAATATATAGATAGAACTATCAGCTAATGTAAATAGTAAAAATATAGAAATATGTTTAAAACAACTAACGCGAAACCGTATATATTGTTAAACCATTTCTAAATTTACATCAACCACGATTGTCATCGCACATCGTGCATACACCGTTTGCCTGTCGTGCGCCAAACGCACATCGTGTAGCATTGTGCGATCCCACAACTGTATATATTAACACGGTACAATTATGACAGGGGTCACAACATGTATAATAATATGTATCATGTCTTTTTTACGGAATTAAATTATAAGGTTGGGATCACGGTAGATAAATGTTAATACGAAGTACTTATTTGCATTTATTTTGCGTCAGCTCAGAAATGCAAACAATTTTAAGATGTGATTATTTTAGTTGTGGTGCGGAACATACCCATCTTAGATTTGCCTCAGAAAAACCGGACTTTCGATGGTATTCCCGTGTCGATCTCTGCGTGGAATAATTCGGGAATTTGAAGAAGGAAATATCTGTTTTTTATTTAGCTCCATGTCGGTGACAGTTTTTACCTATCCATCGCAACGATTGCACTAGCGACGTTTTTTTTTCTAATTCATATTTTTTTGCAATGGATACAAAATATATGTATAGTGGCGGTACTAATGTACATCGCAGTGTACATTTAATTATTATCTGAAAGAATTTAACAGGGTGTCAATCTGCTGATACTTTTCCTAATGTGTTAATTGACCAGATGTATAAGATTATAATTGCATGTACCGATCGTCTTTTTACCTCTACTGGCCGCCGCGCATCCCTTTGATATCACAGTTAAGTCATTTCACACTTGTGATGACCTCAGGGGTTATTTGCATTGAACTTGAACATCAGGTAACTAGAAAAAAATGCAGCCAACGAATTTATGAAATATCTAAAGCTCACATTAATGACAATATTAAAAAAAGGTTTATCATTGTAACTCGAATATAGACACCATGGACGTTCCTATCGAACACCCCCCCCCCCCCTTCCCACAAAAAAAAATAGATAAATAAAGAATTTCCTTAAAAGTTATTATTCGGTTATTTGCTTTCTATAACCCACATATAAACATATAACCACGGAACTAGATAGCAAAATCTAATCCAATTCCGTGATACATTTGAACATTAAATAATACTAAATAAAAAAAATGTTGGATTTGCATTTCATCCTATGTTCGGAATCTTCTACGTGGAAGTCAGGTACAAATTAGGCCCCGATTACATACTATTTTACACATACCGTGTGGAACCAGCGGTACAATGTTTTCGTCTCTAAAACCGAAACTACTCGAACAAGTATGCATGCATTGCCGTGTATAATTATGAAATAGTTTCAGGTTATCTAGCTTGTAGCTACGATAACGTACCTCCAAACGACGATCCATAGGACGCCGAGTTTTAATGTTTAGTATTAGTACTATCTATACATGCATTATAGTTTGATTCCGTAAATCAATGCGTTCGTGTCTAAGCGTAGGTAAAATAATCTGAAGGAAAACGAACAAATGTCTAGTAGCCATAATAATATGCCTAGTGCCATCCAGTATTAGGAGCCATCCAGAACTAAATGGTAATCCATATTTTAAAGCTCTGTTGTTTAAATAGTGCTGATATGATAGATCTACTGTATCGTTGAACATCTGGTTTTCGACGGGGTTATCAACCATCACAAATAGCACAAGAAACAAATGTGAATTAAATATACCAATATTATTTATACAATAGTCTATCTTTTACCTTACCTGTGCAATTGTTTTTCTGTCAATTCGTAAATTTGGTCAATAACATTCTTTCATTAAATGTTACAAAGCTTTTCCAAAGTAACTGCTTTGACTTATACTAAAGGTCGCATTTGAGTAACACATTTTCCTGCAGCGTTGTTTTACTTCAGTTTTAACGTTTTAAATGTAAGGTCATTACTGGGAAGTGATTCATGATCTTAGGGTCTCTTATTTGAAATTAAAAAAAAATATAGAACAGCATATTCATTTAGTAGTGATGTAATACAAATTTCATTCCTAACATCGATGTAATATATGTTTTTCTATGCTATGATATTACTATGTTATTATACCTACATAGGAGCATGAATATAAATTTCTAGTATTCATTTCTCATGTTCTTTTCGTTTTGTTCATCGCTTACTATTAACATTGTTTGTATTAACATTGTTTATATTAAATAAGTATGTCATATTACATAAATAATGTAATAAGTTTCAAAAAGTTCTGTCATCAATTCAGTTTGCTACATGTTGTTGATAAACGACGAATCTAAAATGGTGGGAAGAGAGTGGGATGCAGAGTTGTTTTGTCATCACTTTTCCAGATACAAATATCAGTACGACCTTAGTGACTCTTACTATATTACTATCTCGGTCAGAAGATAACAAATCACAAAAAAACATCATGAACGATTAAATTTGGTCAATAACATTCTTTCATGAAATGTTACAAAGTTTTTTTTTTCAAAATTATGGCTTTGACTCATACTAAAGGTCGCATTTGGTTTCTGTTTAAAGACATTTGAATGACCTAATGTTAATAAAGATTCTAGGATGGTGATACTTTGCAAGTTGCAAGTTGAGGTGAATGTCAATACAGTATGACCAACGTTGTAGACTTGATCGGTTTTCAAAGTGACTAGGGTCCAATACATGTATGTAAACAGCTTCAACATATTTGATAATATCACTTAGAATAATACATTTTTCTGCAGCGTTATTTTACTTCAGTTTTAATGTTATAAGTGTTAGGCTATTACTTGAAAGCGATTTATGATCTTAGGGTCTCTTATTTGAAATTAAAAAAATATAGAACAGCACATTCATTTAAAAGTGATGTAATACAAATTTTATTCCTTATATCGATGTAATATATTGTGCCGATATGTGTTTCTATGTAATGATATTACTATGTTATTATACCTCTATAAGAACATGATATGTATTTGTATCATATGACTACCATTATATGCGATGTAATAAAGCAATTTCATATATTTTCTATATTACACACGTGTAATAAACCTTCCGCTTCGCTTATTGGTTGGTTCCTTGTGATCCGTGTTAATACGCACGGAAACGGTCTACCACTTTTTTCTACGAAGAATACAACTTGTGACCCCTAGTAGAATGTTCGGAGTTGCCGATAAAGTTAAGGTTGACAAGGGTCGTTATAAAGCGCAAATAATTACAGACATCTAAACAATACTAAACTATACAAAATATATCGATCCGAGAATTCTTTAACAGCAACAATATAAAAGAATAAGCTGATGTCAACAAACATGCCTTACACAATCCTAAACACTGCTAAAACATCGTCCGCAAACGGCGTCTTTGAAAGATGTTTGAACAAAATGTTCATTTGAAATATTCTCGGTGCACAATCAGCATCATTGTTGATTCCCGAGATGATAAGGATAATTCTCCAACTATAGGAAAACGCCACACATCGGTTTTGTACGACAGTGATAGCAAAACGGCAACGAAGAAGTCATTGAGACGATTTATCAGTCATTAAATTAGTTGGAGCTGTCTGAAATTTTGCAATAAGGTGTCTTTATTTTTATAGAATTAATTGCAAGAATCAATTGTGCTGGACTCCCTCTTTGTTCGCCGTTACATTTGACCTACATTGACAGTTTTGGTTAATTGGTTCGACATATTGAAATCAGTTGGCGAGAACGGCGAAAACAAAATCTGTTTAGGATGGGGAAAGGCGATAAAACATCAAGTGATAAAAAGAATCTGTCATTAGTTTCTCTTCATATTAAATTTATGTTACTCGTTTAGAATTTTTCATTCTAACTCTCCAGAGGTTCGCAAAAATGAAAAACTAATATCTCGTATCATAAATATAATATGAAGAGAAACTAATGACAGATATCTATATAAGATTGATTTCTCATGTTCTTATTGTTTTGTAATTGTTGGTTTTTTTTCAGAACGAAGAAAAGAATGTGAACGAAGTAAGTCACAGATTTTTTTAAATTAATCATAATGAATACAACTAAGCTATGGATTAACGTCAAATGTTCAGTCTATCCAACTTTATTCATCGCTTACTATAAACATAGTTTGTGTGCCTGTTTGCTTATACCTCACGACAACTTTGTTTGATATTGATTTAAGTTATTCCTTACCAACCTTTTTGCTGGCTTGCTTTTGTTTCAATACGAACCTGAGGTAGCTATTCAGGACAGGTAACAAAAACCTTGCTTAATCTTTAAATTTCACTTTTAGATACATCGAGGATTTTATATCTATAAATAACAAGAATTTATGATTAAACTGATGTATATATAACACTTTGAACTTGAAATCAAGGACACAACAGATTCTTCTACAGCAGATGCTTACTTCAATCTTAACTTAAACTATGTCATAAACGGGCAGCTTAATACAGTGTTATACGATAACCGCCGGTAGAGATTTGTTTTATCTTGATCTTTCCCTTTCCTAAAAGGTCATCCCCTTATTCTCCAACCTTTGGTATTTCCATGCCGCAGTTGATTTGTTATTCTCAGACACGCCCTTAATATCGAGATTTACGTTATAGATACTGACTGCTGACAATCAAACTTACGACCGAGGGATTCGAAAGATGTAGGTTGCTGAAGCCTGAGGACGTTTCATGGTCGCTATTTTGGTCTATTTGAAAAATATTTTTACCATTCGATTGTCCAAAATTATTCATTAAATATCAGTGACAATAAGTGATATATTTTCAATAGTGAACAATATCACTATCGCTTATTTTCAAAATGTACTCAAATTGCTTTCCTGAGTTAAAATATAAGGTTAGAGAAAGTGTACCTCCAAAACTTAAAACAAAATTCTATTTTGTCATTTCTGCAAAGATTAATATATTTTGAATAACAAAGTCGGAAGAAATTGTATGAAGAAGTCCTGAAATTGATCAAAACTGCAAAATTCACTTAAAATCACTTATTGTGACATATTCGTAATACACTTTTATCTTAACCTATATATGAACTACAATATCTTTTTACTTTTCTTTATCCAACGTTCTATCTTTGTCTTTAATCCTGCGTTGAACTTCCCAATCAAATTCTTTGTATTATGATTTTCATGCCTTTTAGCGATGTGCATATACAGACGAACAGTTGTTGATGTTCAGTCCGGGCTTGTAACCGATTTCTACATCTACCAATTTGTGTAATATAACTGTCAAGGCACGGAGTGTTGGCACTTTCTTTCTCGTTATGTTGTGTTTACTCGCCCTTGTAGATATATCCTTACTACTCTCTGGTGATATTGAAACCAATCAAGGTATATGGTCTGATCCTGATTCGTCTTTTGATTCATCTTGCTCATATGTTTCCAGTGCCGAGCTTTATTTTCATTTCTCCATCTTAACGATCAACGTTTTAAACATAATATCGATGTCCTATTGAGTGAATTATGCAATATTGATATCTTATAATTTACCGAAATCTATCTCAGCTAAAATGCTGATCTGAACGAGCTTTCATTCTCTCGATTTTTCTTAACCCTTAACCTTTTTTAAAACTGGTCGATTAGGTGGTTTCCGTTTATGTTAACAACAGCATTCCGGCTACACGTCGCACTGATCTAGATGATTCCCTGATCATAATCTGATTAAAATGCAGTTCCTTGTTCTCACTCTTTTTACAAGTTTACGGAACAGCGCAGAGATCAAGATATGAAAAAAATAATGAAAAAACTAGAACATATTCATTTTAGTAATGATGTAATACAAATGTTTTCCTAATATCGCAGTAATATATTGTCCAGAAATGCTTTTCTTATGTTTAAATATTACTAAGGTAGTATACCTCTTTATGAACATGATATTTTTTCAAAGTGTTTATTTATCCTGATGTTGTTTTTTCTGAAGGAATAGAAGAGGAGATGAAAGAGATAGAAAGAAGTAAGTGTCACTTTTTAAAAATAAAATCCATATAACAAATACAGCTAAGCTACGGATTAACAGTCAATTGGGGATTTTAAACAGTTAAATAGCTTCTTACAAATCACAAAAAACATCATGAACGATTAAATTTGGTCAATAACATTCTTTCATGAAATGTTACAAAGCTTTTTTTTTTAATTTGGCTTTGACTTATACTAAAGGTCGCATTTGGTTTCTGTTTTAAGACATTGGAATAACCTAATGTTAATAAAGATTCTAGGATGGTGATACTTGGCAAGTTGCAAGTTGAGATGAATGTCAATACAGTATGACCAACGTTATAGACTTGTTCGTTTTTCAAAGTGACCAGTGTCCAATACATGTATGTAGACAGCATTCAACATATTTGTTAATATCACTTTGAGTAAGACATTTTCCTGCAGCGTTATTTTACTTCAGTTTTGATGTTATAAGTCACTGGGGGGCCCTTACCGTTCAAAAAACGCATTTTTTCGTTCTGTTTTCAAATACCGTTAATTTCTTTAATTTTTGTGTTCATTTTCCGGGTTACCGTTCTCGTTTCACGGTGCACAGTTTATTTTTCAAATTATGGTTTACTTTTGAGGATCGTGTGTTGATTTTTCATTTACCTTGTTCATTATTGAAAAGGAGCGTTCATATTTCAAATTGGGAGTTTATTTTTCACGATCACCGTTTATTTTTCCCGATCACCGTTTACTGATTACGATCAACGTTTAATATTCGCGCTCACCGTTTATTGATTACGATCACCGTTTACTTTTCAGAATCCTTGTTCATTTTAAAATTGAGTGTTTACGTTTGGGGGAGCTGTGTTTATGTTTCAAGAACCGGTGTTCATTTTTCAAAACCGTTTAGTTTTCGTGGACGACCGTTCAATTTCTCCAGTGCCTTTTGTTCTGACTAGTCCTTTCATGTCTGCCCGTCCACCTTACCTAATCCGGGCACCGTCAAACTTACCTGTGGTCTGTCAGAGCTCTCAACCGTGACGTACAGTACTTCCTGCAGCCCGAATCCATATATTTACAATTAAAATGCAAGTGAAACACTTCATTCTTTGTACGAGTTTATACATATATGGCTTACTACGTTTTATTTTGCAGAGCCATGATATATATACGCCAGAGTGGAGAAGATTAAAGCCCCTCGGAGTTATCACCTTCGCAAATGTGCTTTTTATGAAATATAATACAGACGTAAAACGTGTAATTTTCAAACGGATATTGTTTACGCTCACGTAAAATCATCAGGTGAAAATGGTTAATAAAACAATCAATACGCAACCTAACAATTACTAAGATAACGTACTGTATATGTGCGTAACACCAGGCTACCATGCAGTTGTTAAAAGAAGTCTATAGTTTTGAAGTATTGTTTTATCTATAATCGAAAATTTTCAATGGCAAAATCCGCCGATGATTTGCATAACGTAATGCGAGGTCAATTAAAGGTGAAGCCAAAAGCACGGAATAAGATAGCTTATTTACTTACGTCCGTACCAAAATATTTTGGTATTTCAAAAACATTGTTTGAAAGGAAATATTAGGAAACAGTTAACGAAAAAAACGTATGTTCTCCAATCATTCGCTATCGTAGTGAAAATCATGTGTCCCGTTCGCCTTCGACCTTGACAAATGCACAAAACAAACACGGCACTCAAGGATTTGGAGTCATGCTTTCAACCCTAAAATACAAAATACTTGACCTTTGACCTACGGCAGGGAGCTCTGCAGTCCAGCAAACAGGTGTCTCAAGTTGTGAAAGCATGGTAAGCTTTCTTATTCTTTTTATTTGTTAATGTATTGGACAAACTCGGCTATTTTGCATTTACAGAAAATTAGATATATATATTTGGAACAATCTGGAATACTTTGGATGCAGCGAACTGTGACTGACAATTGACAGCTACCCAAAGACGTCAAACACAGGGACCTGAAAATTTGTTACAGCTAGTTTTGGACCTAATTTGTTTATATGTTTGAGACAGGGACATATACGTCCCTGTTTTGAGAGGTTAAGATCAATTTTCGATAAAATACTCTCAACACCGGCTAAAGGACCAACACTAACTGTAACAAATTCTCAGGTGTCTGTTGTCAAAAGATAAAATCTCGCAAATCGTTTCCAGTTATTATTTCATCTTGCAGATACGAAATGCTCTATATACAATATAAAAAATTATGATGATTGGAAAAAAAATAATCATAAGATACGCGTAATTTAATCCAAATGTTTTCTTGTGTACCATTTAATTTTTTTTTATAGCAAAATTGCAACAAAACACGGGGAATGGCTAGAATTGAACTCTTTTCAGAGCCCCGTACCATCACACGTTGTTTTCAGACAATACACACAATAGTAAATTGTTTTATACATGTACAGTACAATTAACTGTTGACCGTAGTTTTTGGCTTTAGTCGCTTAAGATCGTAAAACTGTTTGCATTTAACAGTAAGTGTCCGGGGGGGGGGGGGATTCACCTGTGCGTAACAACCTGTCAATCAAAACAGTTTGACACAATGGACAATATCAACTACAACGCAGTTTTAACAGCCCCAGGAAACAGGTGTGAAACTTACCCCGGGGGTGTATATCCGGTACAGGTGTGGCGAAACCTGACTGAAAATTGTCGACCCTTAACTCATTCACTCATGAAGACACACTTGAAATGGTCTGATTGAAAGGTTGGAACAGTTCGTTATGAAAGATCAGGGGGGAATAGGCTATGTTCATTTGTGTACTTCAGTGTACAATTATTATCGTCGACAGCACGGGAAAAGATTATCTATCCAAGTCCGTGTCGTTACCAGGCGCGTAGCTGCCATCTAAGCACATAAGCCCGTATTTGCACATCATTATCCAAAATATGTGTATTAAAGTAGAGAGATTTCATTATTCGTCTAATATTCTTGATATTCACACTGATACTGTAACTCGTTTTTGCCGACTCGTCAGATTAACAGACCAGACTGCAAAAAGTTTGTGAGGCAGAATTTTTCATATAATCAAGTCACATTAGGTCTGATAAAATCTGTTTTAGATTTGCTATAAAAATGCCCTTCTTTCAAAGAGTAATTAAAGAAGGGCCAATATTTACTACATTTCCGGTCAGTTCAAACAAAATGTCAGCAAAAACAATTATTAATGAGCCCAGCCAAAATTATATATACGTCCCTGGTTGAACATTTCCATAGGAAAGCATTACAGAAATTAAGGAAAATGTCTTGAACTTAAAGAGTAACTGTAGTGCAAATAGAAACTGAAATTATCAGACTCGTTGTGTCGACATTAATACATTGCCGAAATCGGCCCACTGGTTACAAAGTTAAGACAGCTTGAAGTTTGGTTTTTTACCTGTTTTGCCACAATCTAATCAAGCGCACAGCGAACCGCTAAAAGTTTTGCACACGTATTGGTGACAACGGGAACACAATATATATACGTTCGTCTGGTTAATTAATTGTTAATCCGACAAGTATTATATATAGTGAAATTAAGTATCGTACCATAAAATTTAGTGTTTAGATATTGACTGTTCAAATTATTTTTAACCTATCATATTGTAATACTCTAGCTTTATCATCAGGCACATATACGTCCCTGATGTCATATATAATTTTATACAGATCATTTGTCATATGATTCAAGAGTGAATTTTTTTATATTGCACATCTCAGATTAGTGTCCATTATATTACGTAATCGGATAAGCGGGATAATCTACCTGGTCAGTTGCAAGTAAATAACTTTGGAGATGGGGGGGGGGAGGGGGGCTATCAAAGTTAAAACTACTGGTGATAGTTGAGTATTTTGCGGTTATTATCCCCTCTTTATAACTTCAAAATGAGTGCTCTAGATCTGTAGTTACAATATGTAGTTCTCGACTTTGAATGAAACATAGACTATCCAGAGTACCTTTTGAAATCTCCAGAAACCGCCGTCAAGTCACACAGTACATATGTATATGTCACTTTATTAAATTTCAAATTTGACTCTTCTATTCAACTTGACATATTATATCGAAACTTGCATGATATGTCTGTATCACAGTTATAATTTCATATTTAATAAATGAATAAAATGCGGATTAAAGCCAATTAAGTAATCAGTTAAATACAGGGGTTTTCAAAGACCTTATCTTATTTTTTCTCAAACAGAATTTGAAATAAATTGTTCTTTGAGGCAATCTTCAGGTCATGATAAAGCGGTATATTAGAACTTCGAATTATTATTATTGATTTCTATTTCGATGTGTATGCCTGAAGACAGGTAATATCAAGATTCCGCTCATGTTCCTTTTATTTTACAATATTCAGGCATACTTTTTAATTGTTTATATATATATATATATATATACTGCATAGACATACATAATTATCAATGGATGGGAAGCGCTGTTAACTTTTATACACAGGTATAATTTCTCGAACTTATGAATAAAAGAAGCCGAAATGTGATACCCGTCAAATACGTTATACAGGTCGAAAACATTGATAAAAGATACATATTTTTATTTTTTTAATATACGTACATTGTACATATAAAAAAACGGATTATCTCATGATTCTATATTATGTAATTAAATGTTCTTCTTTTAAGTCCAATAAAATATATGGTTTTGGAAGTTCTGAGTCTATACATGGAATTACCTACGTCCGTGGTCTATAGTAACACCAATATCCTTTTCATTACCTGTTTGTTTGAGGTTGTTTCTACGTTGTTTTGTATTTACAAAGCCGACCGACAGGCATAAATATTTTTCAGTGTGCATTTCAATAGGTGTCATGATCAGTTCCTGCTGATATATGCATGTCGGGACGTATATGTTTCAGTGAATACACACGTCGTTTAAGCGGTGTAATATGAAATAAAATATGAGAAAATTAATACATAATCATATCAAGTGTATGTTTTGAAGTCTTACAGTTTTTCCCACAAAAAATAATCTGTTAATTATATTAGCGAGTCCGGTGGTAATTGATTTATGGTCGAGTGACCATGACCACGTTGCGGCATACCTGACAAGAACTACCGAACCCGGGCCCCCTCCCCATTAATTACTGTCCCCTGGGGCATATGGCACCTTGCAATTATCAGTAGATCATTAATGAAATCCGTAAGGCCTTGATATATAATCAGTGTCATATTTCTTTATATAAGACTCACTACAAATAACAAGTCGTGATACGATTCAAACAATTTTAATATAATGACTACTCAATTCGGTCAGTGCGGCTACCGTTGTGACGTCACTTCCGGTCGTATGACAAAATCGGGGATTTTCCTGATGTACGTTCAGGTGTGAAATTTAGTAAAATGGTCAAAACTTCGTAATTTTTACAAAAATAAAATCGTCGTGAAAATTATCTCACTTATTATTTATCAATCTTTCCATATACGAAAGATGGTTCAGTAATACAATTACTCTTTAAGATTTTCTCGAAACTTCTGAAATGCTTTTCTATGGCGATGTACAGTTAAGACAATGCCTTACAGAGACGTATCACAGGGACTTGAGAATTACACTTTTGGGGAGGGGGCTGATAAATTTTCGATACAAATGCCATCTCAGTGCTCAGTGATAGCCTTTATGACCATTTAGAGGGCATTTTTATCGGAAATTGACCCCCCCCCCCTCCCCAAGTGTAAAATTACTCTAAACAACCTAGTTTAGGTCCAAAACTAGCTGTCAAAATTCTTGGGTCTCTGTGAGACGTATGTATATCAAAGATTGTTTTAAATGTCTCTTGCTATTATAATGTACAGTACTTACTGACGAGTAAATGACATAAGAAACGTAAATATATATGGATAATGATTTTGTTTCCATAAATCTTGGAAGTAAAACATTTCGTATTCCATTTTCGCATTAATATTTTGTATAATGAGAGGCCAGGCAATGTCTATTCAAACAAGTCTAAAACAATGATACCACTTGAAGTTCAAATGTTATTCTTTCCCGAAGTACCCCCTCCCCTACTTGTAAACTTCGCGGGGCTTGCACATCAAAATACCCCCAGCCACGCCATTTGTTAATAGTACAGTAAGAAAATAAATCTCAACTTTGTGATAACAGTACCCGTTCGTTTTGGCTTCTTGAGAAAACGTAAAAAAAATGTTACCAACAAAGGGTATTGTATGCATTTCTTTAATAATGAATTAAATCAAATAATAAGTACAAAATTACCAGAGACGTATATGTCTCTGATAATAACGCATAGGATACGGAAGCTTGCGTATTGAACACAAATGAAGTTTTCAACAGTTGTATCCGAATTCCTGTTGCATTTGTTATAAATTTTATAAACGGAAGAAATGCAGTTTATAGTATAATGTGGTATGGAATGCTGGCATTGCAATATCAACTTAGAGATACAGATATGCCTAGTGTAGATAATGATTATTGAAACATTTTAAGACGTACTGATGAAATATAGATTTACTTTACAAATAAGTCAAGTAAAAAAATCTCGTGATCAAATCCTCACAGTCATTTTGAACTTTCGTCAGCTTGTATAAATTACGTTAACATATTTATGGAACAAATCAAGCGACTGGCACTGGCTCTACTCAGCCACATTAAAAAAAAAAAACCCAAAAACATATACCACCGTTTATATTTTGTGTACCTGGTATATATCAGGGACGTATATGTGAGATACGTCCCTATATATATATACAAAATATAAACTGTAGTACATTTATTAGAAAAATAAAACCAAGATTTTATTCAGTTCGACTTTAATACTGGGTCGTAGTGATTTCGATGTTTGTACGTCCGTTATTGAGGCCCGAAGGCCTTTCGTTGGACGATATACTGTACGTGCCTGTAACTTTTTGGTATATAATTTATACAATTTTTAACACCCGTAAAGAAATACGGATAGTTTATATGATTTTAGTATAAGTGTATTTCGTATTGTAAAAGCTTTAAACACAAACTGGACCTTAGAATATTAAATTGTATATTTTTCAACAAACTACACCAAATCGAGGAATTACCTATAATCGTTGACGACATTTACGATTAGGTGATATTTTCCGTTTCCGATTTATACGTACGAAATAACAGGAAATAAGTACATGTAATCGAAGTCAACGTTATAGCTAAAATAATGATGTAAATCAACTACAGACTGCCACTTATTATTAAAAGTCTACATATATTTTTTGTCATTACGCAATGTGGCCGTCGTTATTTTTATACACAAATATAAATTGATATCTCGTTCAGTCACAGGATGCGAAGTGTTGCGTAAGATCCGCCCATTATGTCACGAGGGCTACTGTGTTCAGGTGTGATTGACATTTCAAACCAACCAATCATTCACTATATGCACAGACAGATGAAATTGCCAGTCCCGGTAGATGTCACGGGTTAAAAATGAATGTTGATCGGTAAGTTCTGATATCTTTTGACATGGTGTACGCGAAAAAACAGGTAATGTTAATGTGAATAATCATAAAGATGCAATAATCTTGCATTGTTCGAAGTAGAATCGGGTAATCTAGTGGAACCACGGACTTATCTCACTTATCTAAGGCCGTGGTGGAACTGATCGACACCCGCGTATCAGGTGGACTGTCTATTTTGGGGTAGAACCATCACGAAACCACGGCATTGACGAAACGTAATGGTATTCTATCGTAAAGATAAATGGAGAATGTTCTTGTGAGATTCATTTTTTTACAGTCGTCCAGTTCATTACAAAATGTTTGTTTCCCGGGAATTACAGACAGTTAGGCTTCGGGTATATTTGATAGCGTTATTTCTGTTCCGTTCGCCGAATTCGAGAAGCGCTTTCTGTTACGATACGTTTGTCGATTATATTTCCGGTATTGAACATCGTACAAGTTACTGTACACTGTAGGCCTATTTTCTGACCAAAGTTAATTCCCATCACCCAATGGATTCGGGCTGCAGGAAGTACTGTACGTCACGGTTGGAGCTCTGACAGACCACAGGTAAGTTTGACGGTGCCCGGATTAGGTAAGGTGGACGGGAGCGTAGCCGGTCGGCAGACATGAAAGGACTAGTCAGAACAAAAGGCACTGGAGAAATTGAACGGTCGTCCACGAAAAATAAACGGTTTTGAAAAATGAACACCGGTTCTTGAAACATAAACACAGCTCCCCCAAACGTAAACACTCAATTTTAAAATGAACAAGGATTCTGAAAAGTAAACGGTGATCGTAATCAGTAAACGGTGAGCGCGAATATTAAACGGTGATCGTAATCAGTAAACGGTGATCGGGAAAAATAAACGGTGATCGTAAAAAATAAACTCCCAATTTGAAATATGAACGCTCCATTTCAATAATGAACAAGGTATATGAAAAATCAACACACGATCCTCAAAAGTAAACCATGATTTGAAAAATAAACTATGCACCGTAAAACGAGAACGGTAGCCCGGAAAATGAACACAAAAATTAAAGAAATTAACGGTATTTGAAAACAGAACGAAAAAAAGCGTTTTTTGAACGGTAAGGCCCCCCAGTGAGTGTAAGGCTATTACTGGGAAACGATTCATGATCTTGGGGTCTCTTCTTTGAGACAGAAAAAAGATAGAACAACACATTTATTTAGAAGTGAGGTAATACAAAGGAGTAGGTGCATTAAGGGTCATTTTTGGCCCCATCTCCGATTTATTTCATTTTTACACCAACTATTAATGAGTTCATGCCAATTCATAAAATGGTTTACTTTTAGCAATGCGGCGACAATTGCCATAGTTTCAGCTCCATGAATTAGCCCTCCTAAGCAACCAATATTATATAATATGCATTCAATTATTATCTGCTATATGCATCTTGTATCAGGATAAAATCAATCCAGCGCTGAAATATATAAACCACAACCAATTTCTCTAAACACTTCTTGAAGAATGAAGAATAGTAGTGAATAAACAGAACAATGCAATTATTTGTCCTTAGCAACGATGTTTTTTGCCTTAGCAACCCGTGTTAATTCAGGTTATCGATAAAAATAGACCCTTTTCATAATCCGTTGTAATTTTCCTGAATAGGTTACTTTGTGACTCGCTATATTAATGACAGATATGTATAATATATACTTCATCCATGGTTTCCTTGGTAAGCATGCTTCCATAGCAACCAATTAAACATTTACATTTTTCCTTAGCAACCCTTGTTAAATTAGCATACCGAGACAAACAAAAACTTATTCATGTATCAAAAACACATTTTTAATGAAAAACTTGGCGACTTTGTGTATAAAAAGCAAACAGATCACTTCATCCATTATAATGTTTCTTTAGCAGATAATACAAAAGTGCATGTTGATCATTTTGGAACATATGTAGATTTGGTCTGGTATGTGGGTAGTTTTTTGGTCCATTGTCAGTTTCAATTGAACCTGCCTAATCAAAGATAAGTTGAGTCCTGCATACTCCACCTACTTATTGAATTTACTAGTACAGTGCACTCCTCTTTATATCATGTTGCATTTGTCAGACAAAACCATGATATTAACAGGATTGTGACATTAAAAGAAACATGTTTTCCGACTAAATCTAGTGCATTTCCAATCTCCATAACTAAAAGTAAGCTGTTCAATGTACATATGAAGATGTTTCAGTCTACAGATAACATTATTTCCATTAAAATCATTTTTGGTTTGTTTATTATCTTCTAAGCAACATTTTGTACAATTTGTATCTGAAATCAATGGAAATGACATCATTTTCTTGATATTTTATGTGATTGATTAAAAAAGTATGATATTAAGAGGAATTCACCTCAAAATACATGATATAAACCAAATAAAATTACATAGATTATATAGAGAGAAAAATGGTGCTTGGGAAAAACATGATATAAAGAGTAAATGTGATATTATCAGGAGTGATATTAAGTGTAGTTTATTGGTTAAAAAAACATGATATAAAGAGGAATTCACCTCAAAATACATGATATAAACCAAATAAAATTACATAGATTATATAGAGAGAGAAATGGTGCTTGGGAAAAACATGATATAAAGAGGAAATGTGATATTATCAAGAGTGATATTAAGTGGAGTCCACTGTAGTATATTATAACTGATTGTATTTTGTTTCATTTGGAAATCATATCTCAATGTACTCTGATATGATGTTTCAGCAAGTATTTCCATGTTTTAGAAAAAATGGTGTCCCCTTGTTTCCTCTAACTGTGCTTGCTAATTATTATATATTTTTCATCTAGATACCATACTGGTGTATCATTTCATTGAGACAGTACTGTCTGAATGCAGTATGCTTTGTTCATGTGTTGAAATAATTGTCCTTGTTTTCTTTTACTGAATAACATAACAAGATAAGATTGTCTCTTGAGAATATAATTTTAATCATCAATTATAAGCAATCAATAACATTTTAATTACCATTTAAACCAAATATTACATATACTCAATTTCATTTCACAAATACATGTAGAATGGAAGTTATATTGTTAACAATGTAATGAAGAACAATGTTCATGCAAACAGCAAAAACATTAGAAACCCAGAAGTATACTGCTTTCTTTACCAAATAATTTGTTTCTGGCCCTTTGAAAGGAAACGTGGCATCTCCGTGTGTATACCCATTTCTGTCAGCATGTCAGTGGAATCTCTAAATCCTCTGTCAACAACCATGACATCTTCTTCCTTTATTCATTCTGTCAAATTCTCCATGTTTCCTTTGATATTGTGCTCCAAGATATTGGCATCATTGTTCTTGTAATCTGCTAGGTAGGGTCCAAGAACAGAAACAAAATAGCCAGTTGTAGTAATATACATCATGGGCTTCACAAGGGGTCTATTCTTATGCATGCTGTATGATCGTCTCTGGAATCAGAAATTGACCTTACATTGTTAATCAGTTCCATAATGTCACTTCTGTTAATTGTTGACTGGTCCTTTCCTTTGAAAGACTCTCCAAGGAAGTGTGTCAATGCATGATCAGTAAAGAAACAATCATCAATGTGACCAATGCAGCAACTTGCACCCGCCAATAGTAGTTTTCCCTTCTCCACAAACAACCTGTACCGGCAATCAGATGGTACCACAATAAGTTTATGACCCCGACCCTTGCATACACAGCATGTTGAGTGGCTCTTACCAGTACATCCTATTGGCAATGAGATGTTTCTGGGACTCAATATACCTACAACAAAGAAGAGATTCAAGTAAAATTAAGAGATAGAGGAAATAGCACAAGTGTTAATATGATGTTGAATTTATTAAATGAGTTTAAGAACCAAGTGTAAGATTCTATATATTATATCACTCGAGAAACATGCTGAGTGATGTACTTTCAATCCTTCTTTATAAAGCAATGATTAGTGGAAGCCTCATTTTTTACAATGAGACAATAGTATGATGTGATGTATAATAATTTTTGACGTCATTTATATTTATTTACATTAGCTCTGCATTTTCCCATTGACACAATGGTAAGAGGCAGTTGCTGTCACAAGCCTATAACACCCAGTGCCTCTAGACTATAACAACATTTGCTATTGTGACGTCATCAAACTCTAGTGTGACGTCATTACTTTCATTGTTGTCTGCTCTTGATTGCTGGACAAAATTGGTTTGAAGTAACTAAGTTAAGCACAAAAATTCTATCGAAATGTAAATATAAGTAATGAACATTTTAGCAAACATTGTTACAGTCCTATAATACACATTGTTATTGCTACAAACTTTCATAAAGCCAGGATTTATTTAGTTTGTCATCAATAGCATTGTGTGTTATAGGACTGTAACAACATTTGCTAAAACATTCATTGCTTAAATGACATCACAAATAGTTCTGTATTCCCTCAGTATATGTAATGTAGGTGTGCTTTATCATTTGTATTGCACCCCTTTATTGCATGACATATTGCATGTGTTATCAAAAACACGGTTCTATTTTCAGATGAAAAATAAAATGCCCCTTAGTGTATGTACCAGCTAAAATAACTAAAAGGAAAAGTAAATCACACTTTTGTGTATACAAGTACAAATAAGCCATGTGGAGTGTTTAACTGCAAGGGCCTGAGGCCAAATGCAGAAGACATATACATGCATGTATATTTTGCATTGTATATATATCCAGGTCAGATAATATATATATCACACCTCAATATCAGATGTAATAAATTGCAGAAAACCATTTTTACCTTCCGGTTTTTGTCTTTCATTTTCTGGAATGTAGTCATCATCCGATAAGTTGACTGTGATAGGCATTTGAATAGGCTCTTGCACTGGTACATGTACATGATCATCTGATGTTCTACAGAATTTGATGTAGCATTTCCCACATGTCACTAGATTTTTGTCGTTAGTGGTGATATTTAAATACTGTCTGTACGACTTGTATGTATCCCCATTAATGTGACGTCTTCCCTGTTGTTTTGTCTGCTTATTGCAACATGCACATCTGTAATTTTTTTGTCCCGGCATGCTGAAAAAGATTTAAAATCAATTAAAACTAATCAATTACTCCATTAGTAAGCCTATAAGTTATAAACATTGATCAATAAATTGCTTTTTAAAGTATAATTTTCTTTTGTAGTTATATATAAAAAAAATAATGGAGTAGGGGGGAAGGGAGACTCAGGAGAGGACAGGTTTAAAGTATTCAATTTTATAAGATAGACATATATGTCTTCAAAATTGCATTATAAGTTTTATGAAAAAGTGTCAATTTTTCAATTTTAGTTTTTTCTGACGGATGCATAATAGACCCAATGTACCAATGCTCACTAATCTAACGGATATTTTGGTGTTTTTCTTTAAATACATGTTCATTGCCGTCACTATCATGTTGATTTCTCAGAATCGACATTACCCCGCCTCTTCGTGCTCAAGAGCTCCATTTAAAGCGAAATAAGTTTTAAGAAAAGCAGATGACACAGCTGATGATCATGAGAACGACGTATTTTGGTTATGTTGTTTTTATAAAAATTGTGTACTGAAAACAAAAGACGAATCTTATATTTAAAAAAAGGCGAAAATTTTTATTGTTAGTGTAAGATTAATTAAATGATAAAATGATTTTAAGATTTTCCGTAATTATATAAAAAAAAAAAGTATTTTGTGAGGAAGGTCCCATTCACCTTGCCACTATCACAATGGCGGCAATGGCGGGAAGGACTTTCAAACAACTCTACTAAGGGGCATTGGAAAAAGGTAATTTTATTAATTTTTATGTTAAATCTTTACATAAATTGATATTTTCATTAAGTTTAGGTAGTAATGATTACATAACCGTTGATTTAACTTACACATTCTCATTTGTTACATTAAAAGATGGGTGAGCGAGCATTGGTACCTTTCATGGCAAAAATGGTGCGTCACATACTGTCACATGACCAGTTGCCAACTGAGCCTGAAAAATTCAAAAATGTTAGATTTGTGAGCGAGCATTGGTAAACTGAGTCTAGATCTGGGGTGGGGGTAGGAGGTGTACCTTAAACACCAGTTTTTAATGTTGCTTGATAGTATGTTATAATATAATAAGCAGTATTGCTAATTCCTTACTTTCAGAGAAATAGCATATACAACGGAAAATTAAGTGAAATTTATGAGAAGACATATCAATATTTCTGTTCAAAATGACAAAATATTGTCAAAATACAGCAAAAGCAAATCCAAGAAAATTCATTGAAAAAACTTGGATACAAAGAATGTAACAGCAAAATAGAAAAAAAAACTTAATGTCATGGTTCTCAGTAGTTGCAAGTTATTAGCCTACAGTACAGTATTTATCTTCCTGTACTGTATTGAATATGTCCCCTGTTATAATTAACTCATGTATGTTATATTACCAACCAAAAAGCACAACGATCTCCTTAGTTATATTGATTATATACAGCTTTCTTTAAAATCGTTAGCACTGTGACATCGGTAGTTAGCTATATATACTTTTGATGTGAAGTCTGGTATATGTGTACATGTGTAAAGCCAAACAAAACATGTCGTTGAAAAACGTAAACAAATCACGACTATCGTACGGAATGGACGTGGGTGGCAGCCCCCAAAATTATTCATCGAAGGCTTTATGAAATAATACGAAGAGAAAGACTTATGGTTGTATTGCTTTGTAATAAGTCCTAGTCTAGCCGTCGATAACTGTCTCCTATATATATTTTAGCTTGAATTATATTGGGGTTTAATTTCAGTTTCACTGAAATCTAAAAATAGCACCGATATCATGCCGTGTCAAGCATATATAGCACTTGCTCATATCTTAATATTATTAAAACAAAATACGTACCTGGAATATGCTACAGATACACTGTTTCGCTTAAGGATCCATTCAAATGCAGATGCATGTTTTAAAAAGCCTTATAAACAAACAAGTTGTCAGTCGTCTGCGCGCCCATGCCAGTGCGCCAGCTGCCGGATGTGTGTGAGTAGATTCTAAGTCACGGAGCCGAAGACGGACACACCGATTTCGTTATTAAAAATACTTAAAACGTTGTTCGTGATCGAATTTTGGTAAAACATTAAACTGAACTTATTTATTACAACTTACGTTACTTGAAAGATACAGTTTTAAAATGCACATCTTCAAATTCTATTTTTGTGCGCACGACTATTCCGGAAAATACCGACGTCATACGGATTCATTTAACATTTAGTTAGGCCCTACCCCAAGACATT
Organism: Mimachlamys varia; assembly: GCA_947623455.1. Taxonomy (NCBI): domain Eukaryota; kingdom Metazoa; phylum Mollusca; class Bivalvia; order Pectinida; family Pectinidae; genus Mimachlamys; species Mimachlamys varia. Next base: position 28,398,543 of record OX392544.1, read on the forward strand.
TGTTTTATTATGTCAGATTTGAAGGGCAGCCTAATCGAGTAACAATACCAAAGTTTGCCTGCAAGTAGAAATCACAATTATAAACACTATATTGAATGTTCTTATTGTTACACGATTAGGCTCATAGTCTATTTCTACAAAGAATTTGTCATTTTGGCCGGATATCGATCATTTCAACAATCTGTCAGTATTCAGGGGACCCCCACGGGGTAAAAGGGTGATATTTTTTATTTTAATTTTTTGAAATAATATATTATTTAGCTAAATAATACAGAAATAAAATTTAAAAATATATGGTTTTACATTTAATTTTCAATTATTTTTGGGCCAACAGCACCCGTTAGTGGACTTTATCCTTTTATTCCTTATATCGATGTAATATATTGTGCCGATATGTTTTTCTATGTAATGATATTACTATGCTATTTTACCTCCATAGGAGCATGAAATGTATTTATAGTATTCAATTCTCATTTTCTTTTCGTTTTGGTTTTGTGTTGTTACTTTTAAGAAAAAAGAGAAGAGATGCAACGAAGTAAGCAACCCATTTTTTTTAAACAATCATAAAACAAATACAACTAAGCTACGGATAATGGCCAATGGACATACCATCAAATTTTGTTCATCGTATACTATAAACATTGTTTGTGTGCCTGTTTGCTTATACCTCACGACAACTTTAGTTGGTATTGATTTAAGTTATGCCTTACCAACCTTTTTGCTGGCTTGTTTTGTGTCAATACGAACCTGAGGTAGCTATTCAGGACAGGTAACAAAAACCTTGCCTAATCTTTAATTTCACTTTTCGATACATCGAGGATCTTATATCTATAAAAAGCAAGAATTTATGACTAAACCGATGTGTATATAACACTTTGAACTTGAAATCAAGGACACAACAGATTCTTCTACATCAGATGCTTACTTCAATCTTAAACTATGTCATAAACGGGCAGCTTAATACAAAGTTATACGATAACCGCCGGTAGAGATTGTTTTATCTTGATCTTTCCCTTTCCTAAAAGTAACATCCCCTTATTCTCCACCCTTTGGTATTTCCATTGAAATCGAGATTTACGTAATTGATACTGACTGCTGACAATGAAACTTACGACCGAGATCGAAAGATGTAGGTTGATGAAGCCTGAGGACGTTTCATGGTCGCCATTTTGGTCTTTTTGAAAAATATTTTAACCATTGGATTGTCCAAAATTATTCATTATATATCAGTGACAATAACTGATACATTTTCAATAGTGAACAATATCACTATCGCTTATTTTCAAAATGTACTGAAATTGCTTTCCTGAGTTAAAATATAAGGTTAGAGAAATTGTACCTCCATAACTAAAAAACAAAATACTATTTTGTCATTTCTGCAAAGATTAATATATTTTGAATTACAAATTCGGAAGATATTGTACGAAAATGTCCTGCAATTGGTGAAACTGCAAATTTGACTTAAAATCACTTTTTATGTCATACTAGTATCTTCGACTGACCATAGCACAAAAACGAGCACACTGATATACCATCATCTCTGCATTTTCTGCCATGCCATTAACTCCTTTTTCCAAAAAATTATATGAGAAACAAGTTTGATTTTGACTGCTCAGAAGAATATATCCTAAACACATGTATCTTAACCTATATATGAACTACAATATCTTTTTTATTTTTCTTTATCCACCGTTCTATTTTTGTCTTTAATCTTTCCTTGAACTTCCCAATCAAATTCCTTGTATTATGATTTCCATTCCTTTTAGCGATGTGCATTAACAGAACAGTTGTTGATGTTCAGTCCGGGCTTGTAACCGATTTCTACATCTACCAATATGTGTAATATAACTGTCGAGGCACGGAGTGTTGGCATTTTCTTTCTCGTCATGTTGTGTTTACTCGCCCTTGTAGATATCATGACTACTCTCTGGTGACTTTGAAGCCAATCAAGGTCCAGGGTCTGATCCTGATTCGTCTTTTTATTCATCGTGCTCATATGTTTGCAGTGCCTAGCTTAATTTTCATTTCTCCATCTTAACGATCAAAGCTTTAAACATAATGTCCATGTCCTATTTAGTGAATTATGCCATATTGATACCTTGTAATTTACCGAAATCTGTCTCAGCTAAAATGCTGATTTGAACGAGCTTTCTTTCTCTCGATTTTTCTGAACCCTTTACCTTTTTAGGACTGGTCTATTAGGTGGTTTCCGTTTATGTAAACAACAACATTCCGGCTACACGTCGCACTGATCTAGATGATTCCCTGATCACAATCTGATTAAAATGCAGTTCCTTGTTCTCACTCTTTTTTTTCAAGTTTACGGAACAGCGCGGAGATCAAGATATGAAAAAAATAATGAAAAAACCTACAACATATTCATTTTAGTAATGATGTAATACAAATGTTTTCCTAATATCGCAGTAATATATTGTCCAGAAATGTTTTTATTATGTTTTAATATTACTAAGGTAGTATACCTCTTTATGAACATGATATTTTTTCAAAGTGTTTATTTGTCCTGATGTTGTTTTTTCTGAAGGAAAAGAAGAGGAGAAGAAAGAGATAGAAAGAAGTAAGTGTCACTTTTTAAAAATAGAATCCATAATAACAATTACAACTAAGCTACGGATTAATAGTCAATTGAGGATTTTGAACAGTTAAATAACTTTTTACAAATCACAAAAAACATCATGAACGATTAAATTTGGTCAATAACATTCTTTCATGAAATGTTACAAAGCTTTTTTTCAAAATTATGGCTTTGACTTATACTAAAGGTCGCATTTGGTTTCTGTCTTAAGACATTTGAATGACCTAATGTTAATAAAGATTCTAGGATGGTGATACTTGGCAAGTTGCAAGTTGAGATGAATGTCAATACAGTATGACCAACGTTATAGACTTGGTCGTTTTTCAAAGTGGCCAAGGTCCAATACATGTATGTAGGAAGCGATTCATGATCTTAGGGTCTCTTCTTTGAAACAGAAAAAAAGATAGAACAGCACATTCATTTAGAAGTGATGTAATACAAATTTAATTCCTTATATCGATGTAATATTATGTGCCGATATGTTTTTCTATGTAATGATATTACTATGCTATTTTACCTCCATAGGAGCATGAAATGTATTTATAGTATTCATTTCTCATTTTCTTTTCGTTTTGTTTTTTGTGTTGTTTCTTTTAAGAAAAAAGAGAAGAGATGCAACGAAGTAAGTAACCCATTTTTTTAAAAACAATCATAAAACAAATACAACTAAGCTACGGATAACGGCCAAAGGACATTCCATCAAATTTTGTTCATCGTATACTATAAACATTGTTTGTGTGCCTGTTTGCTTATACCTCACGACAACTTTAGTTGGTATTGATTTAAGTTATGCCTTACCAACATTTTTGCTGGCTTGTTTTGTGTCAATACGAACCTGAGGTAGCTATTCAGGACAGGTAACAAAAACCTTGCTAAATCTTTTAGTTTCACTTTTAGATACATCGAATGATTTTATATCTATAAATAGCAAGAATTTATGACCAAACCGATGTATTTATAACACTTTGAACTTGAAATCAAGGACACAACAGATTCTTCTACATCAGATGCTAACTTCAATCTTAACTTAAACTATGTCATAAACGGGCAGCTTAATACAAAGTTATACGATAACCGCCGGTAGAGATTTTTCTATCTTTATCTTTCCCTTTCCTAAAAGTAACATCCCCTTATTCTCCAACCTTTGGTATTTCCATGCCGCAGTTGGTTGTTATTCTCAGACACGCTCTTGATATCGAGATTTACGTAATTGATACTGACTGCTGACAATGAAACTTACGACCGAGATCGAAAAATGTAGGTTGCTGAAGCCTGAGGACGTTTCATGGTCGCCATTTTGGTCTTTTAGAAAAATATTTTACCATTGGATTGTCCAAAATTATTCATTAAATATCAGTGACAATAAGTGATATATTTTCAATAGTGAACAATATCACTATCGCTTATTTTCAAAATGTACTCAAATTGCTTTCCTGAGTTAAAATATAAGGTTAGAGAAATTGTACCTCCATAACTTAAAACAAACTACTATTTTGTCATTTCTGCAAAGATTTATATATTTTGAATTACAAACTCGGAAGATATTGTATGAAAATGTCCTGCAATTGGTGAAACTGCAAATTTGACTTGAAATCACTTTTTATGTCATACTGGTATCCTCGACCGACCATAGCACAAAAACGAGCACACTGATATATCATTATCTCTGCATTTTCTGCCATGCCATTAACTCCTTTTTCCAAAAATGTATATGAGAAACAATTTGATTTTGACTGCTCAGAAGAATATATCCTAAACACATGTATCTTAACCTTTATATGAACTACAATATCTTTTTTTATTTTTCTTTATCCACCGTTCTATCTTTGTCTTTAATCCTTCCTTGAACTTCCCAATCAAATTCCTTGTATTATGATTTCCATTCCTTTTAGCGATGTGCATCAACAGAACAGTTGTTGATGTTAAGTCCGGGCTTGTAACCGATTTTTACATCTACCAATATGTGTAATATAACTGTCGAGGCACGGAGTGTTGGCATTTTTTTTCTCTTGATGTTGTGTTTACTTGCCCTTGTAGATATCCTGACTACTCTCTAGTGACTTTGAAACCAATCAAGATCCAGGGTCTGATCCTGATTCGTCTTTTTATTCATCGTGCTCATATGTTTGCAGTGCCTGGCTTAATTTTCATTTCTCCATCTTAACGATCAAAGCTTTAAACATAATGTCCATGTCCTATTTAGTGAATTATGCCATATTGATACCTTGTAATTTACCGAAATCTGTCTCAGCTAAAATGCTGATTTGAACGAGCTTTCTTTCTCTCGATTTTTCTGAACCCTTTACCATTTTAGGACTGGTCTATTAGGTGGTTTCCGTTTATGTAAACAACAACATTCCGGCTACACGTCGCACTGATCTAGATGATTCCCTGATCACAATCTGATTAAAATGCAGTTCCTTGTTCTCACTCTTTTTTACAAGTTTACGGAACAGCGCGGAGATCAAGATATGAAAAATAATGAAAAAACCTACAACATATTCATTTTAGTAATGATGTAATACAAATGTTTTCCTAATATCGCAGTAATATATTGTCCAGAAATGCTTTTCTTATGTTTTAATATTACTAAAGTAGTATACCTCTTTATGAACATGATATTTTTTCAAAGTGTTTATTTGTCCTGATATTGTTTTTTCTGAAGGAAAAGAAGAGGAGAAGAAAGAGATAGAAAGAAGTAAGTGTCACTTTTTAAAAATAGAATCCATATAACAATTACAACTAAGCTACAGATTAACAGTCAATTGGGGATTTTGAACAGTTAAATAACTTTTTACAAATCACAAAAAAACATCATGAACGATTAAATTTGGTCAATAACATTTTTTCATGAAATGTTACAAAGCTTTTTTTCAAAATTATGGCTTTGACTTATACTAAAGGTCGCATTTGGTTTCTGTTTTAAGACATTTGAATGACCTAATTTTAATAAAGATTCTAGGATGGTGATACTTGGCAAGTTGCAAGTTGAGATGAATGTCAATACAGTATGACCAACGTTATAGACTTGTTCGTTTTTCAAAGTGGCCAAGGTCCAATACATGTATGTAGGAAGCGATTCATGATCTTAGGGTCTCTTCTTTGAAACAGAAAAAGAGATAGAACAGCACATTCATTTAGAAGTGATGTAATACAAATTTAATTCCTTATATCGATGTAATATAATGTGCCGATATGTTTTTCTATGTAATGATATTACTATGCTATTTTACATCCATAGGAGCATGAAATGTATTTATAGTATTCATTTCTCATTTTCTTTTCGTTTTGTTTTTTTGTGTTGTTTCTTTTAAGAAAAAAGAGAAGAGATGCAACGAAGTAAGTAACCCATTTTGTTTTAAACAATCATAAAACAAATACAACTAAGCTACGGATAACGGCCAAAGGACATTCCATCAAATTTTGTTCATCGTATACTATAAACATTGTTTGTGTGCCTGTTTGCTTATACCTCACGACAACTTTAGTTGGTATTGATTTAAGTTATGCCTTACCAACATTTTTGCTGGCTTGTTTTGTGTCAATACGAACCTGAGGTAGCTATTCAGGACAGGTAACAAAAACCTTGCTTAATCTTTTAGTTTCACTTTTAGATACATCGAAGGTTTTATATCTATAAATAGCAAGAATTTATGACCAAACCGATGTATTTATAACACTTTGAACTTCAAATCAAGGACACAACAGATTCTTCTACATCAGATGCTTACTTCAATCTTAACTTAAACTATGTCATAAACGGGCAGCTTAATACAAAGTTATACGATAACCGCCGGTAGAGATTTTTCTATCTAGATCTTTCCCTTTCCTAAAAGTAACATCCCCTTATTCTCCAACCTTTGGTATTTCCATGCCGCAGTTTGTTGTTATTCTCAGACACGCTCTTGATATCGAGATTTACGTAATTGATACTGACTGCTGACAATGAAACTTACGACCGAGATCGAAAAATGTAGGTTGCTGAAGCCTGAGGAAGTTTCATGGTCGCCATTTTGGTCTTTTTGAAAAATATTTTTACCATTGGATTGTCCAAAATTATTCATTAAATATCAGTGACAATAAGTGATATATTTTCAATAGTGAACAATATCACTATCGCTTATTTTCAAAATGTATTCAAATTGCTTTCCTGAGTTAAAATATAAGGTTAGAGAAATTGTACCTCCATAACTTAAAACAAAATACTATTTTGTCATTTCTGCAAAGATTTATATATTTTGAATTACAAACTCGGAAGATATTGTATGAAAATGTCCTGCAATTGGTGAAACTGCAAATTTGACTTAAAATCACTTTTTATGTCATACTGGTATCTTCGACCGACCATAGCACAAAAACGAGCACACTGATATATCATTATCTCTGCATTTTCTGCCATGCCATGAACTCCTTTTTCCAAAAATGTATATGAGAAACAAGTTTGATTTTGACTGCTCAGAAGAATATATCCTAAACAAATGTATCTTAACCTTTATATGAACTACAATATCTTTTTTTATTTTTCTTTATCCACCGTTCTATCTTTGTCTTTAATCCTTCCTTGAACTTCCCAATCAAATTCCTTGTATTATGATTTCCATTCCTTTTAGCGATGTGCATCAACAGAACAGTTGTTGATGTTCAGTCCGGGCTTGTAACCGATTTCTACATCTACCAATATGTGTAATATAACTGTCGAGGCACGGAGTGTTGGCATTTTCTGTCTCGTCATGTTGTGTTTACTCGCCCTTGTAGATATCCTGACTACTCTCTGGTGACTTTGAAGCCAATCAAGGTCCAGGGTCTGATCCTGATTCGTCTTTTTATTCATCGTGCTCATATGTTTGCAGTGCCAAGCTTAATTTTCATTTCCCCATCTTAACGATCAAAGCTTTAAACATAATGTCCTTGTCCTATTTAGTGAATTATGCCATATTGATACCTTGTAATTTACCGAAATCTGTCTCAGCAAAAATGCTGATTTGAACGAGCTTTCTTTCTCTCGATTTTTCTGAACCCTTTACCATTTTTGGACTGGTCTATTAGGTGGTTTCCGTTTATGTAAACAACAACATTCCGGCTACACGTCGCACTGATCTAGATGATTCCCTGATCACAATCTGATTAAAATGCAGTTCCTTGTTCTCACTCTTTTTTACAAGTTTACGGAACAGCGCGGAGATCAAGATATGAAAAAAATAATGAAAAAACCTACAACATATTCATTTTAGTAATGATGTAATACAAATGTTTTCCTAATATCGCAGTAATATATTGTCCAGGATTGCTTTTCTTATGTTTTAATATTACTAAAGTAGTATACCTCTTTATGAACATGATATTTTTTCAAAGTGTTTATTTGTCCTGATGTTGTTTTTTCTGAAGGAAAAGAAGAGGAGAAGAAAGAGATAGAAAGAAGTAAGTGTCACTTTTTAAAAATAGAATCCATATAACAATTACAACTAAGCTACGGATTAACAGTCAATTGGGGATTTTGAACAGTTAAATAACTTTTTACAAATCACAAAAAACATCATGAACGATTAAATTTGGTCAATAACATTCTTTCATGAAATGTTACAAAGCTTTTTTTTCAAAATTATGGCTTTGACTTATACTAAAGGTCGCATTTGGTTTCTGTTTTAAGACATTTGAATGACCTAATTTTAATAAAGATTCTAGGATGGTGATACTTGGCAAGTTGCAAGTTGAGATGAATGTCAATACAGTATGACCAACGTTATAGATTTGTTCGTTTTTCAAAGTGACCAGGGTCCAAAACATGTATGTAGGAAGCGATTCATGATCTTAGGGTCTCTTCTTTGAAACAGAAAAAAGATAGAGCAGCACATTCATTTAGAAGTGATGTAATACAAATTTAATTCCTTATATCGATGTAATATATTGTGCCGATATGCTTTTCCATGTAATGATATTACTATGCTATTTTACCTCCATAGGAGCATGAAATGTATTTATAGTATTTATTTCTCATGTTCTTCTCGTTTTGTTTTTGTGTTGTTTTTTTATAAGAAAAAATGGAAGAGATGCAACGAAGTAAGTAACCCATTTTATTTAAAAAACAATTATAAAACAAATACAACTTAGCTACGGATAACGGCCAATGGTCATTCCATCAAATTTTGTTCATCGTATACTATAAACATTGTTCGTGTGACTGTTTGCTTATACCTCACGACAACTTTAGTTGATATTGATTTAAGTTATGCCTTACCAACCTTTTTGCTGGCTTGTTTTGTGTCAATACGAACTTGAGGTTCAGGACAGGTAAGAAAAACCTTGCTAAATCTTTAAATTCACTTTTAGATACATCGATGATTTTATATCTATAAATAGCAAGAATTTATGACCAAACCGATGTATATATAACACTTTGAACTTGAAATCAAGGACACAACCGATTCTTCTACATCAGATGCTTACTTCAATCTTAACTTGAACCATGTCATAAACGGGCAGCTTACTACCAAGGTATACGATAACCGCCGGTAGAGATTTTTCTATCTTGATCTTTCCCTTTCCTAAAAGTAACACCCCCTTTTTCTCCAACCTTTGGTATTTCCATGCCGCAGATGATTTGTTATTCTCAGACACGCTCCTAATATCGAGATGTACGTAATAGATACTGACTGCTGACAATCAAACTTACGACCGAGAGATTCGAAAGATGTAGGTTGCCGAAGACTGAGGACGTTTCTTGGTCGCCATTTTGGTCTATTTGAAAAATATTTGTACCATTGGATTATCCAAAATTATTCATTATATATCAGTGACAATAAGTGATATATTTTCAATAGTGAACAATATCTCTATTGCTTATTTTCAAAATATACTCAAATTGCTTTCCTGAGTTAAAATATAAGGTTAGAGAAATTGTACCTCCAAAACGTAAAACAGAATACTATTTTGTCATTTCTGCAAAGATTAATATATTTTGAATTACAAATTCGGAAGAGATTTATGAAGATGTCCTGCAATCGGTGAAACTGCAAAATTGACTTAAAATCACTTGTTATGACATATTGGTATCTTCGCCTACCATAACACAAAAACGAGCACACTGATATATCATTATCTCTGCATTTTCTGCCATGCCATGAACTCCTTTTTCCAAAAAATGTATATAAGAAACAATTTTGATTTTGACTGCTTAGAAGAATACATCCTAAACACCTTTATCTTAACATATATATGAACTACAATATCTTTGTAATTTTTTTTATTCAATGTTCTATTTTTGTCTTTAATCCTTCCTTTAACTTCCCAATTAAATTCCTTGTATTATGATTTATATTCCTTTTAGCGGTGTGCATATACTGAACAGTTGTTCATGTTCAGTCCGGGCTTGTAACCGATTTCTACATCTACCAATATGTGTAATATAACTGTCGACGCACAGAGTGTTGGCACTTTCTTTCTCGTCATGTTGTGTTTAATCGCCCTTGCAGATATATCCTAACTACTCTCTGGTGACTTTGAAACCAATCAAGGTCAAGGGTCTGATCCTGATTCGTCTTTTTATTCATTCTGCTCATATGTTTCCAGTGCCTAGCTTAATTTCCATTTCTCCATCTTAACGATCAAAGCTTTAAACATAATGCCGATGTCCTATTTAGTGAATTATACCATATTGCTACCTTATAATTTACCAAAATCTGTCTCAGCTAAAATGCTGATTTGAACGAGCTTTCTTTCTCTCCATTTTTCTGAACCCTTTACCTTTTTTAAGACTGGTCGATTAGGTGGTTTCCGTTTATGTAAACAACAACATTCTGGCTACACGTCGCACATATCTAGATGATTCCCTGATCACAATCTGATTAAAATGCAGTTCCTTGTTCTCACTCTTTTTTACAAGTTTACGGAACAGCGCGGATATCAAGATATGAGAACAAATAATGAAAAAACCTACAAACATTTATTTTAGTAATGATTTAATACAAATTTAATACCTAATATCGCAGTAATATATTGTCCAGAAATGCTTTTCTTATGTTTTCATATTATTAAGGTAGTATACCTCTTTATGAACATGATATTTATTCAAAGTGTTTAATTGTCCTGATGTTGTTTTTTCCTGAAGGAAGAGAAGAGGAGAAGGAAGAGGAAGAAAGAAGTAAGTGTCACTTTTTAAAAATAAAATCCATATAACAAATACAACTAAGCTACGGATTAACAGTCAGTAGGGGATTTTGAACAATTAAATATTATGGGCGGATTGGTCGAGTAGTTAACACTCCGGCCTTCCATGCAGGCGGCCGGGGTTCGATCCCCGTAATCGTCATACGCATGGAACATTCAGAGAAAGTGTTTTTCTCCTGCCCACACAACTCCAACCACCCAGGTGGAGTATAAAATGGTCTGGGGTGGGTGTTGCAGTATCTGTGCTGTAGCATTCAAGGGAGGTGACACTCTAAAAAACGATGCCGTTGGAAACACGGTCCCACTACAAACAGAACACAAACCATCTTCAGCATATACACATACATACACACACATATGGAGATATTAGCCAGGTGGTATAGGACAAGTAGTTAGCGCCTGTAAGGCATCTCCTGCTCAATCCTCAGAATTGTATATGTTAGAATTGTATGTGCTAATTCTATTGATTGCATGATAATTGTATATCTATGCACTGTAAAGAGCTTTAGCGTGGCTTATGTTAGCTAGAAAGGGCGCTGTATCAAATGCTGCATATTTATTTATTATTTATTGATGTTTTATTTTAATTTAAATAACTTCTTACAAATCACAAAAAACATGAACGATTAAATTCGGTCAATAACATTCTTTCATGAACTGTTACAAAGCTTTTTTTCAAAATTATGGCCTTGACTTATACTAAAGGTGGCATTTGGTTTCTGTTTTAAGACATTTGAATGACCTAATGTTAATAAAGATTCTAGGATGGTGATACTTGGCAAGTTGAAAGTTGAGATGAATGTCAATACAGTATGACCAACGTTATAGACTTGTTCGTTTTTCAAAGTGACCAGGGTCCAATACATGTATGTAGACAGCATTCAACATATTTGTTAATATCACTTAGAGTAAAACATTTTCCTGCAGTGTTATTTTACTTCAGTTTTAATGTTATAAGTGTTAGACTATTACTGGGAAGCGATTCATGATCTAAGGGTCTCTTATTTGAAACAAAAAATATATAGAACAGCACATTCATTTAGAAGTGATGTAATACTAATTTTATTCCTAATATCGATGTAATATATTGTGCCGTTTTTTCTATGTTATGATATTGCTATGTTATTGTACCTCTATAGGAGCATGAAATGTATTTATAGTATTAATTTCTTATGTTCTTCCCGTTTTGTTTTTGTGATGTATTTTTTTTATTAAGATAAAAGACAAGAGATGCAACGAAGTAAGTAACCCATTTAAAAAAAAAACAATCATAAAACAAATACAACTAAGATACGGATTAACGGCAAATGGACATTCCATCAAACTGTGTTCATCGTATATTATAAACATTGTTCGTGTACCTGTTTGCTTATACCTCACGACAACTTTAGTTGATATTGATTTATGTTATCCTTTACCAACCTTTTTGCTGGCTTGTTTTTGTTTCAAAACGAACCTGAGATAGCTATTCAGGACAGGTAATTAAAACCTTGCTAAATCTTTCAATTTCACTTTTAGATACATCGAGGATTTTAAATCTATAAATAACAATAATTTATTACCAAAGCGATGTATAAATATCACTTTGAACTTGAAATCAAGGACACAAAAGATTTTTCTACATCATATGCTTACTTTGATCTTAACTTAAACTATATCATAAACGGGCAGCTTAATACAAAGTTATACGATAACTGCCGGTAGAGATTTTTTATCTTGATCTTTCCCTTTCCTAATAGTAACATCCCCTTATTCTCCAACCTTTGGTATTTCCATGTCGCAGATGATTTGTTATTATCAGACTCGCTCTTAATATCGAGATTTTCGTAATAGATACAGACTGTTGACAATCAAACTTACGACAGAGGGATTCGAAAGATGTAGGTTGTTGAAGACCGAGGACGTTTCTTGGTCGACATTTTGGTCTATTTGAAAAATCAATTTACCATTGGATTATCCAAAATTATTCATTATATATCACTGACAATAAGTGATATATTTTCAATAGTGAAAAATATCACTATCGCTTATTTTCAAAATGTACTCAAATTGCTTTCCTGAGTTAAAATATAAGATTAGAAATAATGTATATGAGAAACAAGTTTGATTTTGACTGCTCAGAAGAATACATCCTAAACACCTTTATCTTAACCTATATATTAACTACAATATCTTCTTAGTTTTCTTTATCCAACGTTCTATCTTTGTCTTTAATCCTTCCTTAAACTTCCTAATCTTCATTGTTTTATGATATCCATTCCTGTAAGCGATGTGGATATACTGAACAGTTGTTGATGTTCAGTCCGGGCTTGTTACCGATTTCTACATTTACCAATAGGTGTAATATAACTGTCGAGGCACAGAGTGTTGGCACTTTCTCTCTCCTCATGTTGTGTTTACTCGCCCTTGCAGATATATCCTTACTACTTTCTGGTGACTTTGAAACCAATCAAGGTTCAGGGTCCGATCCTGATTTGTCTTTTTATTCATCGTGCTCATATGTTTCCAGTGCCTAGCTTAATTTCCATTTCTCCATCTTAACGATCAAAGCTTTAAACATAATGTCGATGTCCTATTGAGTGAATTATGCCATATTGATATCTTATAACTTACCGAAATCTGTCTCAGCTAGATGATGATTTGAACGAGCTTTCTTTCTCTCGATTTTTCTGAACCCTTTACCTTATTTGGACTGGTCGATTAGGTGGTTTCCGTTTATGTAAACAACAACATTCTGGCTACACGTCGCACAGATCTACATGATTTCCCTGATCACAATCTGATTAAAATGCAGTTTTTTGTTCTCACTCTTTTTTACAAGTTTACGGAACAGCGCGGAAATCAAGATATGAAAAAATATGAAAAAATCTAGAACACATTCATCTTAGTAATGATGTAATACAAATTTAATTCCTGATATGGCAGTAATATATTGTCCAGATATGCTTTTCTTATGTTTTAATATTACTAAGGTAGTATACCTCTTTATGAACATGATATTTATTCAAAGTGTTTATTTTTCCTGATGTTGTTTTTTTCTGAAGGAAGAAAAGAGAAGAAAGAGGAAGAACGAAGTGAGTGTCACTTTTTAAAAATAAAATCCATATAACAAATACAACTTAGCTACGGATTAACAGTCAATTGGGGATTTTGAACAATTAAATAACTTCTTACATCACAAAAAAAACATCATGAACGATTAAATTTGGTCAATAACATTCTTTTATGAAATGTTACAAAGCGTTTTTCAAAATTATGGCTTTGACTTATACTAAAGGTCGCACTTGGTTTCTGTTTTAAGACATCTGAATAACCTAATGTTAATAAAGATTCTAGGATGGTGATACTTGGTAAGTTGCAAGTTGAGATGAATGTCAATACAGTATGACCAGCGTTATAGACTTGTTCGTTTTTTAAGTCTTAGGGTCTCTTATTTGAAACAAAAAAATATAGAACAGCACATTCATTTCGAAGTGATGTAATACAAATTTTATTCCTAATATGGATGTAATATATTGTGCCAATATGTTGTTTTTATGTAATTATATTATTATGTTATTATACCTCTATAGGAACATGAAATGTATTTTTAGTATTAATTTCTCATGTTCTTCCCGTTTTGTTTTTGTGTTGTTTTTTCTGAAGGAAGAGAAGAGGAGAAGGAAGAGGAAGAAAGAAGTAAGTGTCACTTTTTTAAAATAAAATCTATAAAACAAATACAGCTAAGCTACGGATTAACAGTCAATAGGGGATTTTTAATAGTTAGATAACTTCTTACAAATCAAAAAATCATGTAATTGATATATTCATTTGCTTACAAAAGTTGTACTAGCAAAAGGATAAAACGGAAGATTATTTTCGTTAAATAGGCATCTTGTTCTCAAAAAAAAAATTATTATTTGATCAATTCGTTTGCCTTTTATACTAAGGAAGGCCGACTTTCGTTTCCAAGCAAGGCAAAAATTAAAACGTCTGCTATTCCTGAGTAGCATGTAAGGGGGCATCTCAGAATCTTGTCTTAATATTACTTTGCCGTATTTTATTTTTAAATCTCAACAAGAAAGCTTTTTAACTTGCATTGTCAGTTATAAGGTCGTGATAAAGCGGTATATAAGAACCTCGAATTATAATAAAACGTATTATGTATTAAAGCTTACGTATATAAATCTGATCCAATTTCTTTTTCAGTCTTATATAAAATGGCCATTCCTAGCGACAATTTTATTCCTTATATCGATGTGATATATTGTGCCGATATGTTTTTCTATGTAATGATATTACTATGTTAGTATACCTCTATAAGAACATAATATGTATTTGTATCATATGACTCCCATTATATGCGATGTAATTAAGCAATTACATAAATTTTCTATATTACTCACGTGTAATAAACCTTCCGCTTCGCTAATTGGTTGGTTAGTTGTGACCTGTCTTAATACGCACGGAAATGGTTTACCTCTTTTTTCTACGAAGAATACAAATGGTGGCCGCTAGTAGAATGTTCGAAGCTGCCGATAAAGTTAAGGTTGACAAGGGTCGTTATAAAGCGCAAATAATTACAGAAATCTAAACAATACTAAACTATACAAAATATATCGATCCGAGGATTCTTTCCCAACAACGATATAACAGGATAAGCTGATGTCAACAAACATGCCTTACACAATCCTAAACACTGCCAACAAATCGACCACAAACGGCGTCTTTGAAATATGTTTGAACAAAATGTCAATTAAAATTATTCTCGGTGCACAATCATCATCATAGTTGATTCTCGTGATGATAAAGATAATTCTCTAACTATAGGAAAACGCCACACATCGGTTTTGTACGACAGTGACAGCTAAGCGGCAACGAAGAAGCCATTGAGACGATTTATCAGTCATTATATAAGTTGGAGCTGTCTGAAATTTTGCAATAAGGTGTCGTTATTTTATTGAATTAATTGCAAGAATCAATTGTGCTGGACTACTTCTTTGTTCGCCGTTACATTTGACCTACTTTAAAAGTCTGGGTTATTTGGTTCGACATATTGAAATCAGTTTGCGAGAACGGCGAAAACAAGAGGCTCGCAAAAATGAAAAATTCTAAACGAGCATCATAAATTCGATATGAAGAGAAACGAATAACGGATTCTTTTTATCATATGACGTTATATCGTCTTTCCTCGTCCTAAACTGATTTTGTCTTTGCCGTTCTCGCCAACTGATTTCAATATGTCGAACCAATAACCCATACCTTTGAAGTAGGTCAAATATACCGGCGAACAAAGAAGTAGTCCAACACAATTGACTCTAGGAATTGATTCATTTTATAAAATAAATACACCTTATTACAAATTTTCAGAGAGTTTCAACTAATATTATGACTGTAAATTGTTCCAAGTGATTAGAAACAATGAATTAAAGCTTAAAGTTTGACTGTGTTGCGCGAGTGTCCTCTGGTATTCCATTCATGAATCCGGCCGGATGTGACGATATCGTGACGTCATTTGGCGCGACAATGACTGGTTCGTTGCCGCTTAGCTATCACTGTCGTATGCAACCGATGTGTGGCGTTTTCCTACATATGGAGAATTATCCTTATCATCGCGGAAGTCAACAGTGATGTTGATTGTGTACTGAAAATGTTTCAAGTGAACATTTTGTTCAAACATTTTTAAAAGACGCCGTTTGAGGTAGATATGTTAGCAGTGTTTTGGATTGTGTAAGGCATGTTTGTTGACGTCAACTTATCCTGTTTATACCGTTGTTGGGAAAGGATCCTCGGATCAATATATTTTAGGTAGATTAGTACTGTTTACATGTCTGTACTTAACGCTTTATAATGACCCTTGTATTTGTTGTCAATCTTAACTTCATCGGCAATTCCGAACTTCATGATTCTACTAGCAGTCGCAAGTTGTACGCTTCGTAATAAAAAGAAGTAGACCATTCCCGTGCGTATTAATACAGTTCACAAAGAACCAGCCAATCAGCGAAGCGGAAGGTGTTATTACATGTGTGTAATATAGACAATTTATGTAATGGCTTTATTACACTGCATATAACGGTAGTCATATGATAAATGTATATAAGATTGATTTCTCATGTTCTTTTTGTTTTGTATTCGTGTAGGGTTTTTTTCAGGAAAAAGAGAAGAATTGAAACGAAGTAAGGAAATCATTTTTTTAAACAATCATATAACGAATACACCTAAGCTACGGATTAACGGCAAATGGACAGTCTATCCAACTTTGTTCATCGCTTACTATAAACATAGTTTGTGTGCCTGTTTGCTTATACCTCACGACAACTTTAGTTGATATTGATTTAAGTTATGCCTTACCAACCTTTTTGCTGGCTTGTTTTTATTTCAATACGAATCTGAGGTAGCTATTCAGGACAGGTAACAAAAACCTTGCTAAATCTATTAATTTCACTTTTAGATACATCGATGATTTTATATCTATAAATAACAAGAAATTATTACCAAACCGATGTATATATAACACTTTGAACTTGAAATCAAGGACACAACATATTCTTCTACATCAGATGCATACCTCGATCTAAACTTAAACTATGTCATAAACGGGCAGCTGGATACAAAGTTATACGATAACCGCCAGTATTTTTTATCTTAATCTGTCCCTTTCCAAATAGTAATATCCCCTCATTCTCCAACCTTTGGTATTTCCATATCGCAGTTGATTTGTTATTCTCAGGCTCTCTCTTAATATCGAGATTTTCGTAATAGATACTGACTGCTGACATTCAAATTTACGACCGAGGGATTCGAAAGGTGTAGGTTGCTGAAGCCCGAGGACGTTTTTTGGTCGACATTTTGGTCTATTTGAAAAATGTTTTTACCATAAGATTATCCAAAATTATTCATTATATAGCAGTGACAATTAGTGGTTTATTGTCAATGGTGAAAAGCATCACTATCGCTTATTTTCAAAATGTACTCAAATTGCTTTCCTGAGTTAAAATATAAGGTTAGAGAAATTGTACCTCCAAAACCTAAAACAAAATACTATTTTGTCATTTCTGCAAAGATTAATATATTTTGAATTACAAATTCGGAAGAGATTGTATGAAGATGTCCTGCAATTGGTGAAACTGCAAAATTGACTTAAAATCACTTATTATAACATATTGGTATCTTCGACCGACAATAACACAAAAACGAGCACACTGATATACCATTAACTCTGCATTTTCTGTCATGCCATGAACTCCTTTTTCCAATAATGTATATGAGAAACAAGTTTGATTTTGACTGCTCAGAAGAATACATCATAACTTCCCAATAAAATTCCTTGTATTATGGTTTCCATTCCTTTTTGTGATGTGCATATACTGAACAGTTGTTGATGTTCATACCGGGCTTGTAACCGATTTCTACATCTACCAAAAGGTGTAATATAACTGTCGAGGCACGAAGTTTTGGCACTTTCTTTCTCGTCATGTTGTATTTACTCGCCCTATGTAGATATATCCTTACTACTTTCTGGTGACTTTGAAACCAATCAAGGTCAAGGGTCTGATCCTGATTCGTCTTTTGATTCATCGTGCTCATATGTTTCCAGTGCCTAGCTTAATTTTCATTTTTCCATGTTAACGATCAAAGCTTTAAACATAATGTCAATGTCCTATTGAGTGAATTATGCCATATTGATATCTTATAATTTACCGAAATCTGTCGCAGCTAAAATGATGTTTTGAACGAACTTTCTTTCTCTCGATTTTTCTGAACCCTTAACCTTTTTTTAAGACTGGTCGATTAGGTGGTTTCCGTTTATGTAAACAACAACATTCTGGCTACACGTCGCACAGATCTACATGATTCCCTGACCACAATTTGATTAAAATGCAGTTTTTTGTTCTCATTCTTTTTTACAAGTTTACGGAACAGCGCGGAAATCAAGATATGAAAAATATGAAAAAATCCAGAACACATTCATCTTAGTAATGATGTAATACAAATTTAATTCCTAATATCGCAGTAACATATTGTCCAGAAATGTTTTTTTATGTTTTAATATTACTAAGGTAGTGTACCTCTTTATGAACATGGTATTGATTCAAAGTGTTTGTTTGTATTCACATTGTTTTTTCTAAAGGAAGAGAGAAGGAGAAGGTAAAAGAAGAACGAAGTAAGTGTCAGTTTTTTAAAATAAAATCCATATAACAAATACAACTAAGCTATGGATTAACAGTCAATTGGGGATTTTGAACAGTTGAATAACTTCTTACAAATCACAAATTACATGTAATTGATATATTCATTTGCTTACAAAAGTTGTACTAGCAAAAGGATAATACGGAAAATTATCTTCGTTAAAAAGGCATCTTGTTCTAAAAAAAAAAAAAAAAAAAAATTTGATCAATTCCGTTGCCTTTTATACTAAGGAAGGCCGACTTTCGTTTCCAAGCAAGGCAAAAATTAAAACGTCTGCTATTCCTGAGTTACATGTAAGGGGGCATCTAAGAATCTTGTCTTAATATTACTTTGCCGTATTTTATTTTTAAATCTCAACAAGAAAGCTTTTTAACTTGCATTGTCAGTTATAAGGTCGTGATAGAGCGGTATATAAAAACTTGGAATTATAGTAAACCGTATTATATATTAAAGCTTACGTATATAAATCTGATCCAATTTCTTTTTCAGTCTCATATAAAATGGCCATTCCTAGCGACAACACTGGTATGTAATTACTTCGAGTGGTATTCTGAACATACAACATTCTTTATATCATACTTATTGTGATTAACAAGCGTATTTATAAACATTATATTTTATATATTATATATTACAACTAAGCTATGGATAAACAGTCAATTGGGGATTTTGAACAGTTAAATAACTTCTTACAAATCACAAAAAACCATTATGAACGATTAAATTTAAACGATTAAACGATTCTTGATCTTAGGGTCTCTTATTTGAACAAAACAAATTAGAACAGCACATTTATTTAGAAGTGATGTAATACAAATTTTATTCCTTATATCGATGTAATATATTGTGCCGATATGTTTTTCTATGTAATGATATTACTATGTTAGTATACCGCTATAAGAACATAATATGTATTGTTTATTATATTACTACCATTATATGCGATGTAATAAAGCAATTACATATTTTTTCTATATTACACACGTGTAATAAACCTTCCGCTTCGCTAATTGGTTGGTTCGTTGTGACCTGTCTTAATACGCACGGAAACGGATTTCCACTTTTTTCTACGAAGAATACAACTTGTGGCCGCTAGTAGAATTTTCGGAGTTGCCGATAAGGTCAAGGTTGGCAAGGGTCGTTATAAAGCGCAAATAATTACAGACATCTAAACATTACTAAACTATACAACATATATCGATCCGAAGGTTCTTTCCCGACAACGATATAACAGGATAAGCTGATGTCAACAAACATGCCTTACACAATCCTAAACACTGCCAACAAATCGACCACAAACGGCGTCTTTGAAATATGTTTGAACAAAATGTCAATTTAAAATATTCTTGGTGCATAATCAACATCATTGTTGATTCCCGAGATGACAAGGAAAATTCTCCAACTATAGGAAAACGCCACACATCGGTTTTGTACGACAGTGATAGCTAAGCGGCAACGAAGAAGTTATTGAGACGATTTATCAGTCATTTTATAAGTTGGAGCTGTCTGAAATTTTGCAATAAGGTGTCGTTATTTTATTGAATTAATTGCAAGAATCAATGGTGCTGGACTACTTCTTTGTTCGCCGTTACATTTGACCTACTTTAAAAGTCTGGGTTATTTGGTTCGACATATTGAAATCAGTTGGCGAGAACGACGAAAACAAAATCTGTTTAGGATGGGAAAAGGCGATAAAACGTCATATGATAAAAATAACCTGTCATGAGTTTCTCTTCATCTTAAATTAGAGGCTCGCAAAAATGACAAATTCAAATCTCGTATCAAAAATTTAATATGAAAAAGAGAAGAATTGAAACGAAGTAGGTAAATCAGTTTTTTAAACAATCATATAACGAATACAACTAAGCTACGGATTAACGGCAAATAGACAGTCTATCTAACTTTGTTCATCGCTTACTATAAACATAATTTGTGTGCCTGTTTGCTTATACCTCACGACAACTTTAGTTGATATTGATTTAAGTTATGCCTTACCAACCTTTTTGTTGGCTTGTTTTTGTTTCAATGCGAACCCGAGGTAGCTATTCAGGACAGGTAACAAAAACCTTGCTAAATCTTTTAATTTCACTTTTAGATACATCGAGGATTTCATATCTATAAATAACAAGAAATTATTACCAAACCGATGTATATATAACACTATATTTACCATTGAATGGCATTGCCACTATATATCCCCACCCAATTCAGTTGGCATTCATCAGACCATGAATGCCAATGACCAATTGTTGACGTCATCATTATTATGACGTCATAATTGTTACGTTGGACACCATTGACCGTCCCCGGGCGATGGCTGTTCTTTTCATTGAACAAGCATATGCGACAAATACATTTATTGAGCTAAATGCTGAGAAATAAAATGTGTTATTGATTGTTTTATGAAATGAGCAGATTCTAAAAATGGTAAATATATGTATTGAACTGCTTTCAGTTAGCATTCATAGGCTATATGAATGCCAAATGATCAAAGGCAAATCCAACATGAAGCGCTAGCGCGCTTCATTGAATTTGCCTTTGAATATTTGCCAACTGAAAGCAGTTCAATGCTTAATTGAACTTCAAATCAAGGACACAACATATTCTTCTACATCAGATGTTTACCTCGATCTTAACTTAAACTGTCATAAACGGGCAGCTGGATACAAAGTTATACGATAACTGCCGGTATTTTTTATCCTGATCTTTCCCTTTCCAAATAGTAACATCCCCTTTTCCTCCAACCTTTGGTATTTTTCATGTCGCAGTTGATTTGTTATTCTCAGGCTCTCTCTTAATATCGAGATTTTCGTAATAGATACTGACTGCTGACAATCAAATTCACGACCGAGGGATTCGAAAGATGTAGGTTGCTGAAGCCCGAGGACGTTTTTTGGTCGACATTTTGGTCTATTTGAAAAAATGTTTTTACCATTAGATTATCCAAAATTATTCATTATATAACAGTGACAATTAGTGGTTTATTGTCAATGGTGAAAAATATCACTATCGCTTATTTTCAAAATGTACTCAAATTGCTTTCCTGAGTTAAAATATAAGGTTAGAGAAATTGTACCTCCAAAACCTAAAACAAAATACTATTTTGTCATTTCTGCAAAGATTAATATATTTTGAATTACAAATTCGGAAAAGATTGTATGAAGATGTCCTGTAATTGGTGAAACTGTAAAATTGACTTAAAATCACTTATTATAACATATTGGTATCTTCGACCGACCATAACACAAAAACGAGCACACTGATATACCATTATCTCTGCATTTTCTGTCATGCCATGAACTCCTTTTTCCAATAATGTATATGAGAAACAAGTTTGATTTTGACTGCTCAGAAGAATACATCCTAAATACCTTTATCTTAACCTATATATTAACTACAATATTTTTTTTATTTTTCTTTATCCACCGTTCTATCTTTGTCTTTAATCCTTCCTTTAACTTCCCAATCAAATTCCTTGTATTATGATTTCCATTCCTTTTTGTGATGTACATATACTGAAAAGTTGTTGATGTTCATACCGGGCTTGTAACCGATTTCTACATCTACCAAAAGGTGTAATATAACTGTCGAGGCACGAAGTGTTGGCACTTTCTTTCTCGTCATGTTGTATTTACTCGCCCTATGTAGATAAAACCTTACTACTTTCTGGTGACTTTGAAACCAATCAAGGTCAAGGGTCTGATCCTGATTCGTCTTTTGAGTCATCGTTCTCATATGTTTCCAGTGCCTAGCTTAATTTTCATTTTTCCATGTTAACGATCAAAGCTTTAAACATAATGTCAATGTCCTATTGAGTGAATTATGCCATATTGATATCTTATAATTTACCGAAATCTGTCGCAGCTAAAATGATGATTTGAACGAGCTTTCTTTCTCTCGATTTTTCTGACCCTTTACCTTTTTTTAAGACTGGTCGATTAGGTGGTTTCCGTTTATGTAAACAACAACATTCTGGCTACACGTCGCACAGATCTAGATGATTCCCTGACCACAATTTGATTAAAATGCAGTTTTTTGTTCTCACTCTTTTTTACAAGTTTACGGAACAGCGCGGAAATCAAGATATGAAAAAATATGAAAAAATCCAGAACACATTCATCTTAGTAATGATGTAATACAAATTTAATTCCTGATATGGCAGTAATATATTGTCCAGATATGCTTTTCTTATGTTTTAATATTACTAAGGTAGTATACCTCTTTATGAACATGATATTTATTCAAAGTGTTTATTTTTCCTGATGTTGTTTTTTTCTGAAGGAAGAAAAGAGAAGAAAGAGGAAGAACGAAGTGAGTGTCACTTTTTAAAAATAAAATCCATATAACAAGTACAACTTAGCTACGGATTAACAGTCAATTGGGGATTTTGAACAATTAAATAACTTCTTACATCACAAAAAAAACATCATGAACGATTAAATTTGGTCAATAACATTCTTTTATGAAATGTTACAAAGCGTTTTTCAAAATTATGGCTTTGACTTATACTAAAGGTCGCACTTGGTTTCTGTTTTAAGACATCTGAATAACCTAATGTTAATAAAGATTCTAGGATGGTGATACTTGGCAAGTTGCAAGTTGAGATGAATGTCAATACAGTATGACCAGCGTTATAGACTTGTTCGTTTTTTAAGTCTTAGGGTCTCTTATTTGAAACAAAAAATATAGAACAGCACATTCATTTAGAAGTGATGTAATACAAATTTTATTCCTAATATGGATGTAATATATTGTGCCAATATGTTGTTTTTATGTAATTATATTATTATGTTATTATACCTCTATAGGAACATGAAATGTATTTTTAGTATTAATTTCTCATGTTCTTCCCGTTTTGTTTTTGTGTTGTTTTTTTAAGAAAAAAGAGAAGAGATGCAACAAAGTAAGTAACCCATTTTTTTTTAAAACAATCATTAAACAATTACAACTAAGTTATGGATTAACGGTCAATGGATTTCCATCAAATTTTGTTCATCGTATATTATAAACATTGTTCGTGTGCCTGTTTGCTTATACCTCACGACAACTTTAGTTGATATTGATTTGAGCTATGCCTTACCAACCTTTTTTCTGGCTTGTTTTTGTTTCAATACGAACCTAAGGTAGCTATTCAGGACATGTAACAAAAACCTTACTAAATCTTTAATATCGAGATTTTCGTAATAGATACTGTCTGCTGACAATCAAACTTACGACCGAGGGATTCCAAAGATGTAGGTTGCTGAAGCCCGAGGACGTTTCTTGGTCGACATTTTGGTCTATTTGAAAAATGTTTTTACCATTAGATTATCTAAAATTATTCATTATATAACAGTGACAAATAGTGGCTTATTTTCAATGGTAAAAACTATCACATTTTCATAGTGGCTTATTTTCAATGGTAAAAACTATCACATTTTCAAAATGTACTCAAATTGCTTTCATGAGTTAAAACATCAGGTTAGAGAAATTGTACCTCCAAAACCTAAAACAAAATACTATTTTGTCCTTTCTGCAAAGATTGATATATTTTGAATTACAAATTCGGAAGAGGTTGTATGAAGATGTCCTGCAATCGGTGAAACTGCAAAATTGACTTAAAATCACTTGTTATGACAAATTGGTATCTTCGACCGACCATAACACAAAAACGAGCACACTGATATACCATTAACTCTGCATTTTCTGTCATGCCATGAACTCCTTTTTCCAAAAATGTATATGAGAAACAAGTTTGATTTTGACTGCTCAGAAGAATACATCATAAACACCTTTATCTTAACCTATATATGAACTACGATATATTTTTATTTTTCTTTATCCAACGTTCTATCTTTGTCTTTAATCCTGCGTTGAACTTCCCAATCAAATTCCTTGTATCATGATATCCATTCCTTTAAGCGATGTGGATATACAGAACAGTTGTTGATGTTCAGTCCGGGCTTGTAACCGATTTCTACATCTACCAATAGATGTAATATTACTGTCGAGGCACGGAGTGTTGGCACTTTCTTTCTCGTTATGTTGTGTTTACTCGCCCTTGTAGATATATCCTTACTATTGCTGGTGACTTTGAAACCAATCAAGGTCAAGGGTCTGATCCTGATTCGTCTTTTGATTCATCGTGCTCATATGTTCCCAGTGCCTAACTTAGTTTTCATTTTTCCATCTTAACGATCAAAGCTTTAAACATAATGTCTATGTCCTATTGAGTGAATAATGCCATATTGATATCTTATAATTTACCAAAATCTGTCTCAGCTAAAATGATGATTTGAACAAGTTTTCTTTCTCTCGATTTTTCTGAACCCTTTACCTTTTTTAGGACTGGTCGAATAGGTGGTTTCCGTTTATGTAAACAACAACATTCTGGCTACACGTCGCACATATCTAGATGATTCCCTGATCACAATCTGATTAAAATGCAGTTCCTTGTTCTCACTCTTTTTTACAAGTTTACGGAACAGCGCGGATATCAAGATATGAAAAAATTATGAAAAAACCTAGAACACATTCATCTTAGTAATGATGTAATACAAATTTAATTCCTAATATCGCAGTATATATTGTCCAGAAATGTTTTTTTTATGTTTTAATATTACTAAGGTAGTATACCTCTTTATGACCATGATATTTATTCAAAGTGTTTAATTGTCTTGATGTTGTTTTTTCTGAAGGAAGAGAAGAGGAGAAGGAAGAGGAAGAAAGAAGTAAGTGTCACTTTTTAAAAATAAAATCTATAAAACAAATACAGCTAAGCTACGGATTAACAGTCAATAGGGGATTTTTAATAGTTAGATAACTTCTTACAAATCACAAATTACATGTAATTGATATATTCATTTGCTTACAAAAGTTGTACTAGCAAAAGGATAATACGGAAAATTATCTTCGTTAAAAAGGCATCTTGTTCTAAAAAAAAAAAAAAAATGATCAATTCCGTTGCCTTTTATACTAAGGAAGGCCGACTTTCGTTTCCAAGCAAGGCAAAAATTGAAATGTGTGCTATTCCTGAGTAACATGTAAGGGGGCATCTCAGAATCTTGTCTTAATATTACTTTGCCGTATTTTATTTTTAAATCTCAACAAGAAAGCTTTTTAACTTGCATTGTCAGTTATAAGGTCGTGATAGAGCGGTATATAAGAACTTGGAATTATAGTAAAACGTATTATATATTAAAGCTTACGTATATAAATCTGATCCAATTTCTTTTTCAGTCTTATATAAAATGGCCATTCCTAGCGACAACACTGGTATGTAATTACTTCGAGTGGTATTCTGAACATACAACATTCTTTATATCATACTTATTGTGATTAACAAGCGTATTTATAAACATTGTATTATGTATATTATATATTACAACTAAGCTATGGATTAACAGTCAATTGGGGATTTTGAACAGTTAAATAACTTCTTAAAAATCACAAAAAACCATTATGAACGATTAAATTTAAACGATTAAACGATTCTTGATCTTAGGGTCTCTTATTTGAACAAAACAAATTAGAACAGCACATTTATTTAGAAGTGATGTAATACAAATTTTATTCCTTATATCGATGTAATATATTGTGTCGATATCTTTTTCTATGTAATGATATTACTATGTTAGTATACCGCTATAAGAACATTATATGTATTTTTTATTATATTACTACCATTATATGCGATGTAATAAAGCAATTACATATTTTTTCTATATTACACACGTGTAATAAACCTTCCGCTTCGCTAATTGGTTGGTTCGTTGTGACCTGTCTTAATACGCACGGAAACGGATTTCCACTTTTTTCTACGAAGAATACTACTTGTGGCCGCTAGTAGAATGTTCGGAGTTGCCGATAAGTCAAGGTTGGCAAGGGTCGTTATAAAGCGCAAATAATTACAGACATCTAAACATTACTAAACTATACAAAATATATCGATCCGAAGATTCTTTCCCGACAACGATATAACAGGATAAGCTGATGTCAACAAACATGCCTTACACAATCCTAAACACTGCTAACAAATCGACCACAAACGGCGTCTTTGAAATATGTTTGAACAAAATGTCAATTTAAAATATTCTCGGTGCATAATCAACATCATTGTTGATTCCCGAGATGACAAGGAAAATTCTCCAACTATAGGAGACGCCACACATCGGTTTTGTACGACAGTGATAGCTAAGCGGCAACGAAGAAGTCATTGAGACGATTTATCAGTCATTTTATAAGTTGGAGCTGTCTGAAATTTTGCAATAAGGTGTCGTTATTTTATTGAATTAATTGCAAGAATCAATTGTGCTGGACTACTTCTTTGTTCGCCGTTACATTTGACCTACTTTGAAAGTCTGGGTTATTTGGTTCGACATATTGAAATCAGTTGGCGAGAACGACGAAAACAAAATCTGTTTAGGATGGGAAAAGGCGATAAAACGTCATATGATAAAAATAACCTGTCATGAGTTTCTCTTCATCTTAAATTAGAGGCTCGCAAAAATGACAAATTCAAATCTCGTATCAAAAATTTAATATGAAAAAGAGAAGAATTGAAACGAAGTAGGTAAATCAGTTTTTTAAACAATCATATAACGAATACAACTAAGCTACGGATTAACGGCAAATAGACAGTCTATCTAACTTTGTTCATCGCTTACTGTAAACATAATTTGTGTGCCTGTTTGCTTATACCTCACGACAACTTTAGTTGATATTGATTTAAGTTATGCCTTACCAACCTTTTTGTTGGCTTGTTTTTGTTTCAATGCGAACCTGAGGTAGCTATTCAGGACAGGTAACAAAAACCTTGCTAAATCTATTAATTTCACTTTTAGATACATCGATGATTATATATCTATAAATAACGAAAAATTATTACCAAACCGATGTATATATAACACTTTGAACTTGAAATCAAGGACACAACATATTCTTCTATATCAGATGCATAACTCGATCTAAACTTAAACTATGTCATAAACGGGCAGCTGGATACAAAGTTATACGATAGCCGCCAGTATTTTTTATCTTAATCTGTCCCTTTCCTAATAGTAATATCCCCTCATTCTCCAACCTTTGGTATTTCCATATCGCAGTTGATTTGTTATTCTCAGGCTCTCTCTTAATATCGAGATTTTCGTAATAGATACTGACTGCTGACAATCAAATTTACGACCGAGGGATTCGAAAGATGTAGGTTGCTGAAGCCCGAGGACGTTTTTTGGTCGACATTTTGGTCTATTTGAAAAATGTTTTTACCATTAGAGTATCTAAAATTATTCATTATATAGCAGTGACAATTAGTGGTTTATTGTCAATGGTGAAAAATATCACTATCGCTTATTTTCAAAATGTACTCAAATTGCTTTCCTGAGTTAAAATATAAGGTTAGAGAAATTGTACCTCCAAAACCTAAAACAAAATACTTTTTTTGTCATTTCTGCAAAGATTAATATATTTTGAATTACAAATTCGGAAGAGATTGTATGAAGATGTCCTGCAATTGCTGAAACTGCAAAATTGACTTAAAATCACTTATTATAACATATTCGTATCTTCGACCGACCATAACACAAAAACGAGCACACTGATATATCATTATCTCTGCATTTTCTGCCATGCCATGAACTCCTTTTTCCAATAATGTATATGAGAAACAAGTTTGATTTTGACTGCTTAGAAGAATACATCCTAAATACCTTTATCTTAACCTATATATGAACTACAATATTTTTTTTTTATTTTTCTTTATCCAATGTTCCATCTTTGTCTTTAATCCTTCCTTGAACTTCCCAATCAAATTCCTTGTATTATGATTTCCATTCCTTTTTGTGATGTGCATATACTGAAAAGTTGTTGATGTTCATACCGGGCTTGTAACCGATTTCTACATCTACCAAAAGGTGTAATATAACTGTCGAGGCACGAAGTGTTGGCACTTTCTTTCTCGTCATGTTGTATTTACTCGCCCTATGTAGATATATCCTTACTACTTTCTGGTGACTTTGAAACCAATCAAGGTCAAGGGTCTGATCCTGATTCGTCTTTTGAGTCATCGTGCTCATATGTTTCCAGTGCCTATCTTAATTTTCATTTTTCCATCTTAACGATCAAAGCTTTAAACATAATGTCAATGTCCTATTGAGTGAATTATGCCATATTGATATCTTATAATTTACCGAAATCTGTCGCAGCTAAAATGATGTTTTGAACGAACTTTCTTTCTCTCGATTTTTCTGAACCCTTAACCTTTTTTAGGACTGGTCGATTAGGTGGTTTCCGTTTATGTAAACAACAACATTCTGGCTACACGTCGCACAGATCTAGATGATTCCCTGACCACAATTTGATTAAAATGCAGTTTTTTGTTCTCACTCTTTTTTACAAGTTTACGGAACAGCGCGGAAATCAAGATATGAAAAAATATGAAAAAATCCAGAACAAATTCATCATAGTAATGATGTAATACAAATTTAATTCCTAATATCGCAGTAACATATTGTCCAGAAATGTTTTTTTATGTTTTAATATTACTAAGGTAGTATACCTCTTTATGAACATGGTATTTATTCAAAGTGTTTATTTGTATTCATATTGTTTTTTCTAAAGGAAGAGAGAAGGAGAAGGTAAAAGAAGAACGAAGTAAGTGTCAGTTTTTAAAAATAAAATCCATATAACAAATACAACTAAGCTATGGATTAACAGTCAATTGGGGATTTTGAACAGTTAAATAACTTCTTACAAATCACAAATTACATGTAATTGATATATTCATTTGCTTACAAAAGTTGTACTAGCAAAAGGATAATACGGAAAATTATCTTCGTTAAAAAGGCATCTTGTTCTAAAAAAAAAAAAAATTGATCAATTCCGTTGCCTTTTATACTAAGGAAGGCCGACTTTCGTTTCCAAGCAAGGCAAAAATTGAAATGTCTGCTATTCCTGAGTTACATGTAAGGGGGCATCTCAGAATCTTGTCTTAATATTACTTTGCCGTATTTTATTTTTAAATCTCAACAAGAAAGCTTTTTAACTTGCATTGTCAGTTATAAGGTCGTGATAGAGCGGTATATAAGAACTTGGAATTATAGTAAAACGTATTATATATTAAAGCTTACGTATATAAATCTGATCCAATTTCTTTTTCAGTCTTATATAAAATGGCCATTCCTAGCGACAACACTGGTATGTAATTACTTCGAGTGGTATTCTGAACATACAACATTCTTTATATCATACTTATTGTGATTAACAAGCGTATTTATAAACATTGTATTATGTATATTATATATTACAACTAAGCTATGGATTAACAGTCAATTGGGGATTTTGAACAGTTAAATAACTTCTTAAAAATCACAAAAAAACATTATGAACGATTAAATTTAAACGATTAAACGATTCTTGATCTTAGGGTCTCTTATTTGAACAAAACAAATTAGAACAGCACATTTATTTAGAAGTGATGTAATACAAATTTTATTCCTTATATCGATGTAATATATTGTGTCGATATCTTTTTCTATGTAATGATATTACTATGTTAGTATACCGCTATAAGAACATAATATGTATTTTTTATTATATTACTACCATTATATGCGATGTAATAAAGCAATTACATATTTTTTCTATATTACACACGTGTAATAAACCTTCCGCTTCGCTAATTGGTTGGTTCGTTGTGACCTGTCTTAATACGCACGGAAACGGATTTCCACTTTTTTCTACGAAGAATACTACTTGTTGCCGCTAGTAGAATGTTCGGAGTTGCCGATAAGTCAAGGTTGGCAAGGGTCGTTATAAAGCGCAAATAATTACAGACATCTAAACATTACTAAACTATACAAAATATATCGATCCGAAGATTCTTTCCCGACAACGATATAACAGGATAAGCTGATGTCAACAAACATGCCTTACACAATCCTAAACACTGCTAACAAATCGACCACTAACGGCGTCTTTGAAATATGTTTGAACAAAATGTCAATTTAAAATATTCTCGGTGCATAATCAACATCATTGTTGATTCCCGAGATGACAAGGAAAATTCTCCAACTATAGGAGACGCCACACATCGGTTTTACACGACAGTGATAGCTAAGCGGCAACGAAGAAGTCATTGAGACGATTTATCAGTCATTTTATAAGTTGGAGCTGTCTGAAATTTTGCAATAAGGTGTCGTTATTTTATTGAATTAATTGCAAGAATCAATTGTGCTGGACTACTTCTTTGTTCGCCGTTACATTTGACCTACTTTGAAAGTCTGGGTTATTTGGTTCGACATATTGAAATCAGTTGGCGAGAACGACGAAAACAAAACCTGTTTAGGATGGGAAAAGGCGATAAAACGTCATATGATAAAAATAACCTGTCATGAGTTTCTCTTCATCTTAAATTAGAGGCTCGCAAAAATGACAAATTCAAATCTCGTATCATAAATTTAATATGAAAAAGAGAAGAATTGAAACGAAGTAGGTAAATCAGTTTTTTAAACAATCATATAACGAATACAACTAAGCTACGGATTAACGGCAAATAGACAGTCTATCTAACTTTGTTCATCGCTTACTATAAACATAATTTGTGTGCCTGTTTGCTTATACCTCACGACAACTTTAGTTGATATTGATTTAAGTTATGCCTTACCAACCTTTTTGTTGGCTTGTTTTTTGTTTCAATGCGAACCTGAGGTAGCTATTCAGGACAGGTAACAAAAACCTTGCTAAATCTTTTAATTTCACTTTTAGATACATCGAGGATTTCATATCTATAAATAACAAGAAATTATTACCAAACCGATGTATATATAACACTATATTTACCATTGAATGGCATTGCCACTATATATCCCCACCCAATTCAGTTGGCATTCATCAGACCATGAATGCCAATGACCGATTGTTGACATCATCATTATTATGACGTCATAATTGTTACGTTGGATACCATTGACCGTCCCCGGGCGATGGCTGTTCTTTTCATTAAACAAGCATATGTGACAAATACATTTATTGAGCTAAATGCTGAGAAATAAAATGTGTTATTGATTGTTTTATGACATGAGCAGATTCTAAAAATGGTAAATATATGTACTGAACTGCTTTCAGTTGGCATTCATAGGCTATATGAATGCCAAATGATCAAAGGTAAATCCAACATGAAGCGCTAGCGCGCTTCATTGAATTTGCCTTTAAATATTTGCCAACTGAAAGCAGTTCAATGCTTAATTGAACTTGAAATCAAGGACACAACATATTCTTCTACATCAGATGTTTACCTCGATCTTAACTTAAACTGTCATAAACGGGCAGCTGGATACAAAGTTATACGATAACCGCCGGTATTTTTTATCTTGATCTTTCCCTTTCCAAATAGTAACATCCCCTTTTTCTCCAACCTTTGGTATTTTTCATGTCGCAGTTGTTTGTTATTCTCAGACACGCCCTTAATATCGAGATTTTCGTAATAGATACTGACTGCTGACAATCAAATTTACGACCGAGGGATTCGAAAGATGTAGGTTGCTGAAGCCCTAGGACGTTTTTTGGTCGACATTTTGGTGTATTTGAAAAATGTTTTTACCATTAGATTATCCAAAATTATTCATTATATAACAGTGACAATTAGTGGTTTATTGTCAATGGTGAAAAATATCACTATCGCTTATTTTCAAAATGTACTCAAATTGCTTTCCTGAGTTAAAATATAAGGTTAGAGAAATTGTACCTCCAAAACCTAAAACAAAATACTATTTTGTCATTTCTGCAAAGATTAATATATTTTGAATTACAAATTCGGAAGAGATTGTATGAAGATGTCCTGCAATTGCTGAAACTGCAAAATTGACTTAAAATCACTTATTATAACATATTAGTATCTTCGACCGACCATAACACAAAAACGAGCACACTGATATACCATTATCTCTGCATTTTCTGCCATGCCATGAACTCCTTTTTCCAATAATGTATATGAGAAACAAGTTTGATTTTGACTGCTCAGAAGAATACATCCTAAGCACCTTTATCTTAACCTATATAATATTTATGAACTACAATATTTTTTTTTATTTTTCTTTATCCAATGTTCCATCTTTGTCTTTAATCCTTCCTTGAACTTCCCAATCAAATTCCTTGTATTATGATTTCCATTCCTTTTTGTGATGTGCATTAACAGAACAGTTGTTGATGTTCATACCGGGCTTGTAACCGATTTCTACATCTACCAAAAGGTGTAATGCAACTGTCGAGGCACGAAGTGTTGGCACTTTCTTTCTCGTCATGTTGTATTTACTCGCCCTTGTAGATATATCCTTACTACTTTCTGGTGACTTTGAAACCAATCAAGGTCAAGGGTCTGATCCCGATTCGTCTTTTGATTCATCGTGCTCATATGTTTCCAGTGCCTAGCTTAATTTTCATTTTTCCATGTTAACGATCAAAGCTTTAAACATAATGTCAATGTCCTATTGAGTGAATTATGCCATATTGATATCTTATAATTTACCGAAATCTGTCTCAGCTAAAATGATGATCTGAACGAGCTTTCTTTCTCTCGATTTTTCTGAACCCTTTACCTTTTTAGGACTGGTCGATTAGGTGGTTTCCGTTTATGTAAACAACAACATTCTGGCTACACGTCGCACAGATCTATATGATTCCCTGATCACAATCTGATGTAAATGCAGTTCCTTGCTCTTACTCCTTTTGACAAGTTTACGGAACAACGCGGAGATCAAGATATGAAAAAAAAATAGAAAAAACCTAGAACACATTCATTTTAGTAATGATGTAATACAAATTTGATTCCTAATATCGCAGTAATATATTGTCCAGAAATGCTTTTCTTATGTTTTAATATTACTAAGTTAGTATACCTCTTTATGAACATGATATTCATTCAAAGTGTTTATTTGTCTTGATGTTGTTTTTTTGAAGGAAGAGAGAAGGAGAGGGTAAAGGAAAAACGAAGTAAGTGTCACTTTTTAAAAATAAAATCCATATAACAAATACAACTAAGCTACGGATTAACAGTCAATTGGGGATTTTGAACAGTTAAATAACTTCTTACAAATCACAACAAACATGTAATTGATATATTCATTTGCTTACAAAAGTTGTACTAGCAAAAGGATAATACGGAAGATTATCTTCTTAAAATAGGCATCTTGTTCTCAAAAAAAAAAAAAAAATATTTGATCAATTCGGTTGCCTTTTATACTAAGGAAGGCCGACTTTCGTTTCCAAGCAAGGCAAAAATTGAAATGTCTGCTATTCCTGAGTTACATGTAAGGGGGCATCTCAGAATCTTGTCTTAATATTACTTTGCCGTAATTTATTTTTAAATCTCAACAAGAAAGCTTTTTAACTTGCATTGTCAGTTATAAGGTCGTGATAAAGCGGTATATAAAAACCTCGAATTATAGTAAAACGTATTATATATTAAAGCTTACGTATATAAATCTGATCCAATTTCTTTTTCAGTCTTATATAAAATGGCCATTCCTAGCGACAACACTGGTATGTAATTACTTCGAGTGGTATTCTGAACATACAACATTCTTTATATCATACTTATTGTGATTAACAAGCGTATTTATAAACATTGTATTATGTATATTATATATTACAACTAAGCTATGGATTAACAGTCAATTGGGGATTTTGAACAGTTAAATAACTTCTTACAAATCACAAAAAACCATTATGAACGATTAAATTTAAACGATTAAACGATTCATGATCTTAGGGTCTCTTATTTGAACAAAACAAATTAGAACAGCACATTTATTTAGAAGTGATGTAATACAAATTTTATTCCTTATATCGATGTAATATATTGTGTCGATATCTTTTTCTATGTAATGGTATTATTATGTTAGTATACCGCTATAAGAACATTATATGTATTTTTATCATTTGACTACCATTATATGCGATGTAATAAAGCAATTACAAAAATTTCCTTTATAACACACGTGTAATAATCCTTCCGCTTCGCTAATTGGTTGGTTCGTTGTGACTTGTCTTAATACGCACATAAACAGTCTACCTCTTTTTTCTACGAAGAATACAACTTGTGACCGCTAGTAGAATGTTCGGAGTTCCCGATAAAGTTAAGGTTGACAAGGATCGTTATAAAGCGTAAATAATTACAGACATCTAAACAATACTAAACTATAGAAATTTATTCGATTCAAGGATACTTTCCCAACAACGATAAAACAGGATAAGCTGATGTCAACAAACCGATTTCTACATCTACCGATAGGTGTATTATAACCGTCGAGGCACGGAGTGTTGGCACTTTCTTTCTCGTCATGTTGTATTTACTCGCCCTTATAGATATATCCTTACTACTTTCTGGTGACTTTGAAACCAATCAAGGTCAAGGGTCTGATCCCGATTCGTCTTTTGATTCATCGTGCTCATATGTTTCCAGTGCCTAGCTTAATTTTCATTTTTCCATGTTAACGATCAAAGCTTTAAACATAATGTCAATGTCCTATTGAGTGAATTATGCCATATTGATATCTTATAATTTACCGAAATCTGTCTCAGCTAAAATGATGATCTGAACGAGCTTTCTTTCTCTCGATTTTTCTGAACCCTTTACCTTTTTAGGACTGGTCGATTAGGTGGTTTCCGTTTATGTAAACAACAACATTCTGGCTACACGTCGCACAGATCTATATGATTCCCTGATCACAATCTGATGTAAATGCAGTTCCTTGCTCTTACTCCTTTTGACAAGTTTACGGAACAACGCGGAGATCAAGATATGAAAAAAAAATAGAAAAAACCTAGAACACATTCATTTTAGTAATGATGTAATACAAATTTGATTCCTAATATCGCAGTAATATATTGTCCAGAAATGCTTTTCTTATGTTTTAATATTACTAAGTTAGTATACCTCTTTATGAACATGATATTCATTCAAAGTGTTTATTTGTCTTGATGTTGTTTTTTTGAAGGAAGAGAGAAGGAGAGGGTAAAGGAAAAACGAAGTAAGTGTCACTTTTTAAAAATAAAATCCATATAACAAATACAACTAAGCTACGGATTAACAGTCAATTGGGGATTTTGAACAGTTAAATAACTTCTTACAAATCACAACAAACATGTAATTGATATATTCATTTGCTTACAAAAGTTGTACTAGCAAAAGGATAATACGGAAGATTATCTTCTTAAAATAGGCATCTTGTTCTCAAAAAAAAAACAAAAATATTTGATCAATTCGGTTGCCTTTTATACTAAGGAAGGCCGACTTTCGTTTCCAAGCAAGGCAAAAATTGAAATGTCTGCTATTCCTGAGTTACATGTAAGGGGGCATCTCAGAATCTTGTCTTAATATTACTTTGCCGTAATTTATTTTTAAATCTCAACAAGAAAGCTTTTTAACTTGCATTGTCAGTTATAAGGTCGTGATAAAGCGGTATATAAAAACCTCGAATTATAGTAAAACGTATTATATATTAAAGCTTACGTATATAAATCTGATCCAATTTCTTTTTCAGTCTTATATAAAATGGCCATTCCTAGCGACAACACTGGTATGTAATTACTTCGAGTGGTATTCTGAACATACAACATTCTTTATATCATACTTATTATGATTAACAAGCGTATTTATAAACATTATTATATATATTATATATTACAAGTTTTACCGAACATAATCTTACAGTGCACTGGAATGATGAACGTATCAGCTGAAGGTAGCTAATTATAAACTAAACACTAATGCAAGAAACGCTGTTTGGCATTAGTTCAAACTGGGAGTGGAATGATGGGATAGCATGTTTTCTTTGTGTTCGGTTATCTCATCAGTTGAGAAAATATAACATTTAATGGAATGCTTCCAATTTTAACCCTCTAGATATGTTTCATACACTTTTCGAATATTCCGGAATTTCCAAAGTTTCATTTTAGTTCAATCATCTATTAGTATCGCCTTTAAATACACTTGCACAAAACAGTTTCGAAGTTTGTGTGTAGTAAGTAGAAATCTGGGTGAATAAGTTTGAAAGACAAGTTCATGAGTTGGCATTAAAATAAGGCAACAGAATCGCAGAGCCACTGGACTCTTTTTGATCCTCACATTGCCTGCGTTCTGAACCATTCCACATATAAAATCAGTCGATATACGCAATATATGTATGCCAATTTTGATTTACCTTGACCAAACAACCTTGAATTTGAACTTGTCCAAGACATGTTAATCATCATACATGTGTGTGAAGTTGGTGAAAATCCATGAAGAAACAAAGCTACTACAGTGCTGACAATTATTGTTTAAAAATAGCAACAGTGACCTTGACCCGACAACCCTGAAACTTGAACTTGCAACTTATCAAAGATATTTTCACTCTGTATGTATAAGATTGTGTGGTTTGATGAAAATCCATTAGTAAAGGATACCATTCGAGTACTGACAATTATTTTCTAAAAAAGCCACAGTGAACTTGACCTTGACCTGATAACCCTAAAACTCGAACTCATCACTGATATCTTGATTTTGTATTAGAAATGAAGCCACTAGAGTGCTGAAAATGGATTTCTAAATATAGCAACTATGACCTTGCCCGAACAACCCTTAAGATATTTGCTTTTGTGCAAGTACTGTAAAAGTGAAATACTTTGTGGTGTGGAAATTTTCGCTTATATCGCTGCCAATAACTTTTCCCAGATGCACATTGTACCCACACGCGAAAATATTTGATACCATTCAATTTCTACAGTTGATAGTATATGTCACATTGCTAAACAGAAGACTTACAGCACAAACATGTCCACACTGCTAACAGTTTGGAGGCTGACTAAGCGAACAAGAGCAATGGAAGAAAAAGCAAAACAAGTTCTGAATTTTTTTACATAAGGTCTGAAATTGCGTCAGATACGAAGTTCCAAAGGGCCATAACTCTAGTAAATACTGTTGAAACAAACTGTAATTCAGGAAAACAAAACTTCATGTTATGATGATTAAGCCTAGCAAGTGTGAAAGATATCAGTTGAAAACTGTAGGAGAAGATCTCTGGACAAAACAACAGTTTACAACAGAAATGCATTTTCTACATAATGCCTATATCTAACTATGAAATGCCGTTACGCAATAAGTCGAAATTATTGAACAAAACCCGTATTATGTGTTAAATATTATAGATATTCGAAGTACCATACCAAATTTTAGAGGAATTAAAGAAAACACAAAAAACATTATGACGCTTTCTAAATAATGCCCGAAATTGCGTCCCAAAGGGCCATTACTCTAGTGAATATTCTCGAATCAAATTGTCTTTCAGGAAAACACAACATCATGTTATGGTGGTTAAGCCTAGCAAGTTTGAATAAAATCGGTTGAAAATTGTAGGAGGAGATCTCCAGACAAACAAAAGTTTACGACGGACGGACGTACGGACGTACTGACAACGCCATACCATAATACGTCCCGTCATTTTTGACGGGCGTATAAAAAAGTTCTGACATTTTCTACATAATGCCCCAAAATGCATCAGATACAAAGTTCCCAAGGGCCATAACTCTAGTAAATATTCTCAAATCAAACTATCTTTCAGGAAAACACAACTTCATGTCATAATGGTTAGGCCTAGCAAATTTGAAAGATATCAATTGAAAACTGTAGGAGCAGAAGATCTCCGGACAAACAACAATTTACAACAGAAATGCATTTTCTACATATAAATTCCTATATTTTGCAATTGCAACTTTGCAATGTTGTTACACGAAAAGTTGAAATAACTCAACAAAACCCGTAACATATGTTAAATATTATAGCTTTTCAAAGTACCATATCAAATTTAAGAAAATTGAAGAGAGCACCAAAAATTTCTGACAATTTCTACATAATGCCCCAAAATGCATCAAATATGAAGTTCCAAAGGGCCATAACTCTAGTGAATAGTGTCGAATCAAACTGTTTTTTCAGGAAAACACAACAATCATGTCATGATGAATTTGAAAGATATCATTTTGAAACTGTAGGAGACAAATAACAGCTTACGACAGAAATGCATTGTCTACATAATGCCTATATTTAACTATGAAATGCTGTTACACGAAAAGTTGAAATAACTCAGCAAAACCTGTAATATATGTTCAATGCTATAGCTTTTCGAAGTACCATACCAAATTTTAGAGGAATTGAAAAAAAATAACTAAAAAAGTTCTGACGTTTTCTACAAAATGGCCGAAATTATGTCCCAAAGGGCCATAACTCTAGTGAATATTGTCGAATCAAACTGTAAATCAGGAAAACACAATTTAATGTCATGGTGGTCAAGCCTAGCAAGTTTTAAAGAAATCGGTTAAAAACTGTAGGAGGAAATCTCCGGACAAATGAAAGTTAACGACGAACGGACGGACAACGCTATACCATAATACAACCCATCATTTTGACGGGTGTATAAAAATTCTACTCAAGTTTGATGGAAATTAATGAAAGAAAGAAATAAAGTGCTGACAAACTTCACTGGGCAGACAGATGGGTAGGAAAAGTAATTGTATTTATATAGCCCCCAAACCCCCCCCCCCCCCTCCCCCCCCCCCCCCCCCCCCGCAACCTGAAACATTAAGGATTTATAATGACACAGAGGTGCTATATATTTATACCAATTGGTTTAACTAGTCCATGTGGTGGCCGACATTCTACCACCAGCCCTCCTACCCTGAGAACTTGCGAGTTCAAAACCAACGCGAGGCAGTTGCCAGGTACTGACCGTAGTACGGTTGTTTTTACTTGGGGTACTCAGGCTTTCCTCCACCTCCAACACCTCCTGAAATTACCTGGCTAAGAATTTTTTTTAAAAAAATGTAGACTTCATAGCACTGGTGTTATTCCTAATCCAGTCCCTGTGTACCCCATGTGACTTAGTTACACTTACAGGAGAAAGCAAGGCATTTTCATTCATCCGAGAAAAAAAATAGTGTCAACATACAGTTTCCAAATTTTCACATATATACATATCCAAAATTGACAATAGACAGCTATACAAGTACTTAGCAAATGTATATTGACCCAAGATATGTTTGTAGAACACTAAACTTTAATCTTCATATAGATCTTCTTACCCTGACCTAAAGAGAAGTAATTACCTTGATATTTCTCTTGACAAAATATGAAGTGCTTATCTTGTAAAATTAAGACAAATTTTATCAAAAAATTACAAATGAAATTTTGGCTCAGGTCATAATCAGTCAGTATAAAAATAAATACTAATCGTACAACAAATAATAGATATACATTATAAAGAGACAACTTTTTTTAAGATATTACACTAAACTGAGGGTATTAATGAAGCCAACACTTACCTTGTTCAGCCAACTGTATCCTTCATTCTTTTGCATCCCAGCAGAAGATACTCTTGTTTCCAAAGACTTGGTCCAATCATAAAACCTGTAGAAAGTCATAATGTTATATATAGAGTTGCAAATAATTTATGAATTTCCATTATCTCCTTTTTGATACAAAAAAAAAGATGAAAAAATATGTGGTGTTGATCAAAAGTAGGCAAACTTATCAAATACCCTTACCCTACCAATTGGCATTGACTAAACTGGCTGATGTGTAATAAGAATTCCTGTCTAATATATGGCCAAGTTCTCAGAACTTATACATATATTACCTCTAATACAAACCAACACTTGTTTAAACAACAGACTAATAGTTTTGGTCCCAGTGACTTTGGGTTTAGACAGCTGGTTTAACTGTATATAGTTGAATTAAAATAAAATGTTTTTCACACAGTCTCATGGTAATAAGAGTAAACTAAGAGTGAATTGACTGATATAAGTCAGTTTTATAAATACGCAAAATGATCTATATACAATTTTGACTAACTCTACAAACCTGTCCAATTAACATTTCTTTAATGTTTTGAAACTGTCTCGGACCTTCACAGATGATACTGGCACACACTACAGCTTCTTGTTCTCAAGTCAAAGTCCACAATCTTTCCAGTGTTGACACCAATAAGACCTGAAATTAAAACAATATAAGTTATCTCCCTTTATTTTGTTAACTCCAGGACTCCAACAACTTAAGCTACCCCTTCTCAGTCACAGGGACATGTTACAATAAAAATGTATTTATAAAATGTTAAGGAGTATTATTTAGACTTAAACGTTTATTGTAACTCATCCCTCTGCTTGCACAACATATTGCAGATCAGATATATATAGTTAGAACACTTCAGACTTAAAACTGCAGACCTGAGTTGTGTCAGACTTGTTCTAATAATATTCAAGGAATGAATAAGTACCTTGCATAGAAAATGTTGTCAATTAAATGAACAGTGATGTGTTGGAGCAGTTACAAAATATTCTTGATAACATGCATATAAAAGCCATTTTTTTAGTGAATTGGTGTCGTATAGATTACTTTGGGACTTGATCGACTGTTCCTTTGATTATTGCTTTAGGCCTAATATTTACGAGTTAAACATGCTTCAACATCTTGCCGTGCATTAATTTTCATAATCTACAAAACACAATCGAAATTTGGCACTATAATGCGCGGTAAAAGAGTGAGCTATGAGAAAATTTCTTACTCGTGTTTTTTATATAAATATAATAAATTTATCGTGTATTTGATGTCACATGACCCTTCAAAGGAACAGTAATTATAAGTCTGCGTTCTACGTTATACATGTAGGCTGGTCTTTAATTAACATCCATGCATCGGGACAACATCTACATTACAGAGATTGGGCCTGCTAGAGACAACTTGTTAAATAACTAGGCCTATATAGAGTATAACCTAAAGGACATTTCATTTAAAAAAAAAGCAAAGTAATCACGTAGAGTGATCATGGTTAAAATAAAACCATCCCAAACTCATTCAATGCTATTGGTTCAATAAGAACAACTTATTAACATTAACAAATAATGCTGGACCTTGAAATATTTTGACCACAATTCCGCAAATTGATTATGTAACAGTTAGGCCTATTCAATTTCCAGTCGACTCAAAAAAATATACAGATCATTTACAAAGACAGCGAAGTATCGGATCAAATGAATAAAATGCATTGGTTTTTTTTCCGTTGTTTGATTATATAGGGTTAAATCGTTCCTCTTGTATATGGACCATAACAACTGCATATATGCAGTTTGTTCATTTGTGTATTTTAACTGGGAACAATAGGAAGATTTAATTTCAATCTGCATGGAAAAAATGTTACATCCTCATATCATTATTATAAAGGAAGAATATGATAGAAAATAAGAGATGAGTAACTGCTGTTGAAATGAAGATTTGTGTCAGAATACGCTATAGATCTATTCCAAACCTGATTAAATTTAAATGTACTCTCATAAGATTTTTTGTGCAAACTGCCTAGTTAAGTTATATACCGTACATGTCACAGGGACCTGATAATTTGTTTTAGCCAGTTTTGGACATTAACTAAGGTGTGTAAAGTAATTTTACACTTTTGGGAGGTTTAGATCTATTTTCGATAAAAATGGACCCTCAGGCTTAAATGGTTGTAAAGGCTAAGGGGTTGAAAGATTTCGATGTCGAAAAAGCGACCCTACCTACATTTCTTTCATCCAAAATCACATTTTTAGTTGAGGTATGAAAAAAACGCTTGATACCATTGGAAAGATGGATATTTTTTAAATTTAAAAAACCTCCTAAATGCACACAAATGTAACCCCACCCATAAGTGTAAAATTAGACTGAACATTTAGTTTAGGTCCAAAACTGGTTTGAAGGGGCATCCCGAGAAAGTAAGTTTTTTTCATCATTTTTTATCATCATTGTCTAGCCATGCGCTCTGGCTTGGGATTTCCACCTACAAACGCATGCGCAGCGAGTGCCGTTTCCATTGTAAAAACTCTATCTGGTATTACCGTTACACCGCGATAAGTCCTAACTTCTAAGCGAAAAGTTGCCGAATGGTCAAAATATGACGCAAGACTGCGTTACGGAATCATATTGAGAGGTGGGAATGTAGGTATGCCGATAAATATTCATCATTTGGGTATCGGTGTTTGTGCAATTGATGTCTAATTTTAATGTGAATGTGATTCAATACGTGTATACACGGACTCTGTCTCCGTTTCATCAGCCGTATACATTACGAGTCCCCTCCCGTATGACCCCTTCCGTCAAACCGATCAGGCAACTTGCGACAAACCTGTCATGTTGCGTCATCACCGTTATTTTTATCTGGGCTTTAACGAGGAATGCGATTTTGCAAGTGGTCAATATAGACATTTTGAGCGGACTTTGAATATGGGTGGGAATAGCAGGAAAATATAATTAGTAGTGCAGACGCCATGTATATTCAAGAGCAGGCATTTAGGCTTTTGCGGGATGCCCCTTTAAATTAGCTCTAACAAATGTTCAGGTCCCTGTGGTACATATAGGCCTGTAGCTGCGCTCTCCATCGAGGATAATTCGATTACATATTATTTAAGTATTGTTATATTATTAGTCTGTTACCTACCTACATGTAGATACACTGTTGAATCGGTGTCAAAACTTTAGTTTGAAGTTCTTTTTCCTGTGGGGTCCGAGTTGCTTACAAACACTTATCGGACATGTTATGTACGTAATGGTAACTTGCATTGTCATACCGTAAATGATCTCGGCAACAAAACCTCAGATTTACATTTTTGCAGTTGGTTTTCTCGAAACGTACTGTCAACTCAATGCAACCACACATGCACTTCGTCCGGCAAACCATGGTCTTGGTCTTCTTTGATGGGTGTCGCACGCGTGTTTCTTTATGTTGATCCGATGCATCTGTTCCGATCTTTTTAATAGTCTCTGTTGGCTAGTCTTCCTTTGAGCCTGATGCGACTCTGGTTTCGTCTGGCTGCCATATGTGTTAACGGTAATGAAAATATAACTAAATCATTAGTATGTTAAAGAATTAATCCCGATATGAATAAATTAGGTTGTTGTTTAATAGTCCAAACAATTAAGGTTTTAAAAAATGTAGAAAATGTTTGATTTCGTACCATGTTGAGATTCCTATAATAAGTCGAATGGCGGCAGCGAATTTGAGCAGAAATGGACCAAATTTAGCGGGAAATGCTGTTTTAAGGTACTTTCTGGTTATTAAACAGAACCGAAACCTTGATTTTCCTTCTTAAAATAACATTTGCCTTCAGAAAATGTATTTCATTTGGAAATTGGTCCAAACACAAGCTAATTATCATTATTATGTAAGATTATGTTTTAATAAGTCATTTTTAAGTACTCATTGAATTGCTGTTTATTGCTATTTTAAATTTCCATTTAATGGATTTGTAACAGCAGTTAAGAGGTAATGTGATTGTCATTAGACTTTCATATATTCTTTAGAAAGGTGGATATTATTCCAAGTTGTATTGATTACTGACACTTTCAATTTTAAACTTCTGATAAGCATTTTGGGAGTGTTGCATGTGGGTTAATGTTGCACTTCACTTTAAAAAGTACCTGAATCCCTACCGTTTTAATAAAATGCAAAATTAAACGTTTTCCCGTGTAGTTGCGTTTGTATTCACAACTGGATTTCGTTGCCATGTCTAAAGACACTATTCCGATCCTGACATTATTTTGTACTTGCTTGTGTAGTCTACATTCACAATTGGTCGGTAAAACTTGCCAGTACACCATATTATCGTATTCTAT
Source organism: Mimachlamys varia (assembly GCA_947623455.1). Classification (NCBI taxonomy): domain Eukaryota; kingdom Metazoa; phylum Mollusca; class Bivalvia; order Pectinida; family Pectinidae; genus Mimachlamys; species Mimachlamys varia. The sequence goes on from OX392544.1 coordinate 28,443,113, forward strand.
CATGAAAATAAACTTGATGCACTTCTTCAGCGTATCTAGAAACTAAAGAAAAGTGCTGTACATTCTTCCAAATATTTTATTATTGCCGTTCCGAAGCATAAAAATGTGGCACTTATTGACATGATTGACGTATTATTGCGTTTCTTGACGAAATAACGTATTTCCGCGAGTATGTACAGCAGTATTCATTGTTCTCAGCCCAAAAACTTCATATTTCAAAAACTTTTGTCAGAATGTATTTTGAGTAATAGGTGCATTAGGACGATTTATAGACCAAGTGTTAATGTTCATTCCATCAGCATTTGAACTCGTCGGTGTTTTTGTCGTTGCTAGGCAGCGTTGCACACACAACAAATGAAGATCATTATCATATCGCAAAAATGTATTTCAACATACATATATTACTATTGCAATAAGAAACACTCTTTGTCATATAGAAATATGAGATATGTTGACCATTGTTGATCCGAATGTATTATCGTTAACAGATAAAGGGACGTAATTTCTTCCAAGAAATCACGACAGACGAGCTAGAAATACGCATATTAGGACACATAACGTGAATATATTAAACTAAGAATAATAACAATTTGCAAAAAAAATCCCCTTTTTTCTGAAGTTTTCATGAAATGTTTTCACAATTGTATGAACGAATTAAACTGGGACCTATGCAAATACATGGATGATTACTTAACTTGTTCCATTATCATCATAACGTTAAGATCTTCAATATCAGCAATATTCAGAAGCCCCCAGCCCAGATACCACTGGTCAGTCGTCAACAAATGCATAAGGCCTACATTCTTTAGTGTAGAACTTGTTCACATTAGGATTCAAACTTGCACAGAAGCATTAATATGATGTCAAACAAAAATTGTCTAAAACATTAAACAATAATTAAAATTGATTTGAAACCAATAACTTATTTTAAGTTTGAGTCGACTTCCAAAATAAATATACCCTTTCAATAATGTGAAACTGCATGTTTGGCCTATATGAGATACAATGTACAACATGTTATTTGAGGTTATGATCACAGTCATTGATTTAGACTACCGCAATGAACAACTGAATCCGAGTCCAGAAAATGAAAAGAGATGATATCTTTGATAATCCTTTATTTAATTTTGAGTAGCTATTGCAGAGTCTGCGTATATCCCGCCTATGGTAGGCTTTCTTCTACGGAAGCAAATAATTCCTGGAATAAATCTTAAACAATATAACCATCAATGTATGTTTAAATAATTACGGAAACAAAATGCCATGCAAGGATAAACGCCAAAAATACAACATATTAAATTATGTTAAATATTCTCGGATACATGTTTACATGTATTGAGAGACAAAACCCATAATTTTGAGAAACAATTGATTTATGTATTGCGTCAGCTCATAAAGCAGTAATGTTCTCACATGGTCGATTAAAAAAACAAAGACATGTTTAAATGGATTTTTATCAACGATCAGTTGCCCGAATAATAATTGCAAACTGTCACCTGTCCAGAGACTAGAACAAATAAAGTTTCATCTTTCTATCAACTCAAATGCCAGGAGCATAGCCGCCTTCATGTTCACCTAATCATGAGTTATGTTTTAGATATTGGTAGCTTAATTTCATTTTTTCTTAAATATTCAAATACATTATTTTGCTATTGAAGATGATCTTCACAATGTTGGAATAATTTCATGAAAAATACCCAAAAAAGATTGTTCCTCATAGATCTAAACTACGAAACTTTACCCCCTCTCTAATGGAGAATGGATGGTCAGGGGGTACTATAATTTATAATCTAAACATGTAGATAAATAGACTGTAGTACATGTACATCTGATTCTGGAGAAGAAGATTTAGAAAATATAAGTTAATTACAATGTAATTCTGTTACTGGTGCAGTCCTGGCCCCTGGGGTTGGGATAGGAATCCTGATTTTGCAACTCGATACACCGTCACCAAGTAAGAACAATTTCTGAATTAAAATAGACAAGGTATACCCCAAGTGTTACAGTTTGTATTTCCATTTTAAACCTCTACCCCCTCTTCCAGGGAGAACCAATAGCCCGTTGAATTTTCCTTCATACAAGCATATAAATAGACTGTAGTAACTCTTAGTCCAGAGAAGATTTACAACACACGATAATTTATTTAATATGACAACATCGGAAGTGTAAGGGTGTACGGATCAAATAAAATAAGAGAATACCGAAGCGTCAACATAATCATAATCCAAACTCAAAATCGATTGAACCAGGGGCAAAATTTGAACAAAGGAAAGATTTATATGGAGACCCTTGCAAAAGTACAAGAGAATAAAACCAGGTGTTCCGGAAGAGTAAGCGTCTTCTGTTTCATCGACGACACCCGCCATGTAAATCTTTGTCGCATCCAGGTAAACATCAAGTTCTCAAAATGAGAACCGAGTATCATTATCAATCACAACAAGTTAACACACTAATGAGCATACTCAATAACGTTAATCTTTATATCACTTAAAGATACAGGATATTTCTCAATGAGAGAAAGATGGCGACCATAAAACTTGCCCATAGTATTGATCAACCTGCATCTCTCGAATCCTTGTGTTGTTAGTTTGTTTGTCAGCAGTCGACATCGATCACGAAAATCCCGATATTTAGAGCAAGCCCTGGAATACCGAATCAACTGCGACATGTAAACACCATAGGTTGGAGAAGCAGGGATGTTACTATCAAGAAATGGAAAGTTAACGATCGGAAAATTAAAATCATCAGGTTTATCGTATAGCTTAGTAGTAAGCTGTCCATGTTGGTCGTAGTTTAAGTAGAGATCGAGGTAAGCAGCTGATGTAGAAGAGTCTGTTGTGTCCTTTATTTCAAGTTCAGAAGGGTATATACGATCGACGTGGTCAGCAAACTTCTTGTTGTTTATAGACAACACATCGTCGATATATCTGAAAGTGAAATTAAAAGATTTGGCTAATCCTCCCACTTTCTTTCTCTCATATCACGCCATGTAGTCCAGTCAAATTAGCCAAAATATAGGCCTAACCGTGACAAAATTGCAACAGAATTTATTTTTATATTTTTTGAATGGTGGGTACTCCATCTGTAACAGAAAAAAGTCCCAGAAAATCCCAATGGGGGAAAGTGTTTTTTTGGCCTCCTAAAGAACCACAAAAGTTAAGAAAATCACACGCTTAACCATATTTGAAGTGTAATATCTACCCAATTTGTAACACTGGACATATCGATTTAATAGTATGACAAGACCAACCAAACTACAGTACAATTATGTTAAAAAATTAATACGGTCTAATTGAGTTCAATGGAATATTGACCTGTCAATATGGGTAATATTCATTTTTAACATAACGATAATGGCTTCGTTTGACATTTTTAGAAAAGGAAATACTAATAATTAAGATAAATATCCATTTAAGCTTATTTTAATTGCATTGTATAAGGTTATCTGTAATTTATAATTTTATATCAGAGATTTTGTTTTCAGTCATTAACATTTATGAACCTTCGAAGTTGACCGGTTGCGCTAATTTTGAGCTATTCGGAGGTCCAAATTGAACAACTTCTCATTTTATGTAACTTGTATTTAGATAACATCAAAAGACTATGCTTAAAAGTCATACAATTATTTTCTATGCATATTTTTCTTAACAGAAATATCATCTTGGTGAAGATTTCTAGAAATAGTGAACCAATTCAGGTTGATCAAATTCTCATTTCGTGCAATTTTGACTGAGCTGCTGAAAATGGCAAAGTCCATGATTTTGAATAACGAAAATTAGTGTATATTTTTTATGTTAGATACGATTGCCAACACATTTGGTAGGAATTACTACCATAACATGCCCCATTTGACTAAATGGAATTAAGGTTGAAATAGTATTTTATATTTGAACAAATCAAATTCCCCCCCCCCCCCCCCCCCCATAGCAACGTATTGGGGATACATAATTTTTGATAAAGCTGTGAAGTAGTATGAATGTTAAACTTCAAATACAGTTCAGTATTTACATACATATCAGGAAGCTTTACTGGCAAAGTCATTTGTTAATTGAAAAACAAATGAGGAAAAAAATCCATTTTTTTGTTGTTCAGAATCGTGGACTTCTCACCACCAAAACTCTGCCACATTTGTAAACTGATCATACCAAAATAAGTTTTAGCAGTAAGTGGTGCTCATACATGAAAAGATATAAGATGCTTTAATTCAATTGCTTGCCCTTATTCAAATTATATGCTTCAGAAATAGGTAGATCGTTCGATTTGGACATAAAATATCATCCATTTAGCACAATTTGTAAGATTTGATGATTGATATTTTTTTGTATGCGAATGTACAATTGATCATTGAGTAAATTAAATTGAAAATCATATTTTAAGAAATTTAATAAAGCCTGACATTGGTACTGATATTAATTAATATTATTCTCTACATTTGAAAAGAAAAGAAAAGCCAAAATAGTCTTGTGAAAAATGCTTTTCAGCCATATTGACAGTTCTTTTTTTTATTCATTACAATACCTTGGGTAGAAAATCTCAACGTATCTGTTTTCTATATTAGTTGGTATTTACATACTGTTAAATCCATATGTCCAGTGTTACAATTGAGGTAGATATTAGACCTCAAATATGGTTATACATGTGATTTTCTTATTTTTTCTGATCCTTTAGAAGGCCAAAAAAACACTTTCCCCCATTTGGATTTTCTAGGACCTTTTTTCCGTTATATGTATGATGATCATCAACCAAAAAATGATAGAATAAATTCTGTTGCAATTAGTTCGAGGTTGAATCATAAATTGACTGGACTAATGTTGGATAGAGGTTGCCCATGTAATAAAGCTATTTCTCTCATTTCTATGTGTGTAATACTGGCCTGTCTAGGGCAATACACCTATGATCGCTGTTGTTGTATTACACACCTACCCATGCAATACAGCAATGACGTGACGTCACAATAGCCCAACAATGACGTGACGTCACAAGTTCGGTAAAATCTGATGCCGAAAAAAGAAAAATGGCGACATGATTAGATTTAAACCTCGGGTTTAAATCCTCGGGATTTTCAAATTTGGCAAAACCCTCGGCAAAGCCTCGAATTTCCCTATCTTACACCCCTGGTCATGAAAGAGTCTTATAGTAAAAAAATTTATCTTACATAGCATTTCAATCGACGTGACGTCACAATGGCTAAACAATGACGTCACGTCAAGAATACGGTAAACTCTGATGCCGGAAAGAGAAAACGACGGCGTGATAAAATTAAAACCTTTCACAAAATTTTAACCATAAACACGTAGGAAGAGGAGATTATTTTTTCTGCGCAAACTTTGTTTGCAAATATAGGGTAGGATTAAACTCGCTGTTGTCAAAAAAGCTCAAGGAAAAAATGAAATTTCAAAATGGTAGCCGTTTTCACATGTTTTTCATGTTTTTTGAGCTTATTCGGGTAGTTGATAAGAGGAAAAAGACTCTTTCATTATATGTGTATGTAGGCTATGGATATTCCACCCTCGGGATCACAAAATGTGGTAAAACCCTCGGCAAGCTTCGGGTTTCACCACATTTTGTGTCCCCTCGGGTGGGATATCCCAATCCTACAAACACGCATATGAAAGAGTCTTATATTATGTCTTTTCTTCACAAAGCCGGTTTAATAAATAGAGCTGCATAGCGTGATGAGATAAAACCAGAAATGTGTCGCTTGATTCGGTGTTTTATATTATCGGTTTATCATTGTGACACCAAGGGGAGGAAAGAGTACAATCAATCGTGTACTTGTATGATGTATCCTAAAGCTATTTTTTGTTAAGTGTTTGAATGACAGTAATAACACAAATTATTAGCGCCAAAATATCAACATTTCTAAACTGAATACTATGCTTAATTATCGAAGATAAGGTCACGATGAGATATATATTATATAATATATATATATTCATTCCATTTGCTTTTGCGTTTTTCGCTGTATTAATGTTTTACCTAATGTTTTTAAATTTTCATATCCATTTGTATGATTACACGGTAACGATATAATCTTTGATTATTACGTTTTACACGTTTATCCCTGTGTTAAAGTCGTGGATAGTAAATGTTTTCTTAATTTAAATCCAATTTATTTTGGTTTACCATACACGTGTAATATGTATATCTATTTGTATGATTACACGGGAACGATATCATCTTTAATTATTACGTTTTACGCGTTTATCCTAGTGTTTAATGGCGTGGATATTAAATGTTTTCTTCATTTAACTCCAATTGGTTTTGGTTTACCATACACGTGTTATGTGTTAACCCATTTGTATGATTACACGGGAACGATATATAATCTTTGATTTTTACATTTACGCGTTTATCTCAGTGTTTGATGTTGTGGATATTGAATGTTTTATTCATTTATCTCCCATTTTTTGGATTTTGTTTTTTTTGGTTTACCATACACGTGTAATATGTATATCCATTTGTATGATTACACGGGAACAATATCATCTTTAATTATTACGTTTTACGCGTTTATCCTAGTGTTTGATGTCGTGGATATTGAATGTTTTCTTCATTTAACTCCAATTGGTTTTGGTTTACCATACACGTGCAATTTGTATATCCATTTGTATGATTACACGGGAACGATATCATCTTTGATTATTACGTTTTACGCGTTTATCCCAATGTTTGATGTCGTGGGTATTAAATGTTTTCTTCATTTAACTCCCAATGTTGCTGGTTTACCATACACTTGTAAAATATTTGTATATGTATCCATTTGTATGATTACACTGGCACGATATAATCATAGATTATTACTTTTTACACATTATTCCAGTGCTTAGGTATTGAATGATTTCTTCATTTAACTGCCATTGATTTTGATTTACCATACACGTGTAATTTGCAAATCCATCTGTATGATTACACTGGCACGATATAATCATTGATCATTTCGTTTTATGCGTTTATCCCAGTGTTTGATGTCGGTGTTGTTACATATTGTCCTCAATTTAACGTCCATTGATTTTGATTTATCATACACGTGTAAAGTGTACACTTATTTGTCTGGTTGCACTGGAACGATAGAATTATTATTATTACTATAATCTACCTTATCGCAATTTATTGATACTTTGGGCTTTTGTGTGGTTCATACGGTATATACAACCTTCACATTTTTCTCATAATTTGTACGATGGTGAAAATAACCTTCATACTTTTCATCCTTTGTATTATTTTGTATTTCATTCTTAGCATGACCCCTTCCCCTCACACCTTCTTCTCTATTGCTATTGTATTTATTTATAAATATACTGCATTATACTCCCCTTCGCGATGCTCTGTTACTCTTAGTACAAAATACTCCTCAGTGTACCCTGTCCGGATGTGTTTTCGCTTGTTTCTCCAGGACTTATCCTCTGTAACCTAAATGCCGATTTGTCCTAATTTGTATTGTATCCGGATAGGTCTTTTTTATAACTGTTGTCATTCAATATTATGTAACCATATATATTTGTCTTGAGATGTGCTTATAGACATTTTATTTGTGATGTTAGTTCTATACGTTTTGCCGACATTTATGAACATCATACTCCAATTAAGTTGCAAATACATTTTAACAATACGAATGTGCCTAACGAGGTCAAGAGTGTTGTATCTCTCTCTACCACACTATGTTTTTCCTTACTAATTACTAGACTTCTACTCCTTCTCTCTGGCGATGTTGAGTGTAACCCTGGACCACATGAGTCGGTACAAGACTTTTCCTCTGTTTCATCATGTTCGTCCAATTTCCCTACTTTATTTAACGATGCTAGCTACACATATGTGCACTTGAATGTTCAAAGCATGAAACAAAAACTTGATACTCTCTTCAGCGAACTTTATAATATAACTATTCGGTCCCTTACCGAAACGTGGCTTAGTCCCGTCGACATAACCTCCGACTTAGACTTTTCTGGATTCGTAGCACCTTATTGCTACTGCAGATTAATTAGGCAAGGAGGAGGAGTGTCAGTATACGTAAGCAATTAAATTTCTTCAAAACGTCGATCTGATCTAGAGTTACCCTCTGTTGAGTGTGTATGGTTTGAGTTGAACTATTCTGGAAGATCCATTGTATATGTTACTTTCTATAGACCCCCCGATTCACCCGTTTCTTCTTGGAATCACATAGCGCATTCTATAGATCTCGCATTTAACACAGGAATATCCGATATAATTGATACTGGAGATTTTAATGCAAATTTATTAAACGATAATAACCACTGTTTACATCTACGTAACTTGCTATCTAGTTTCAATCTAACGCAAAGCGTTACAAGTCCAACCTTTTTCACCGAATCGTCTTCTTCTCTCTTAGATTTAGTCTGCGCAAGTGATCCTTCACTAGTAAATATGTGTCATGTCGGTGAAAATTTCCTCGATCAGCCTGTTAGGTATCGTTGCCCCGTTTATGGAACTCTTAACATTTGCAAACCTCCAAAATATTGTTTTAAAAGAAAAATATGGTTAAACGACCATGGCAACTGACGAATATCGTGACAGACTTTCTAGCGTTGACTGCGATAGTACTCTAGACAAAAATGACATAGACATAAGTACAGAGCAATTTACAGCTTGTTTACTTAAGATTGCAAGTGAGTGTATTCCTAATAAAAATATAATTGTAAGGGCGAATGATGCTGTATGGATGAATAGCATAATACGTAAATTGATTCGTAAACGCAAGTATCTACATAGGAAAGCTAAACAGACACAGCATGCTGCGGACTGGTCAAAATTCAGAAAAGCCCGTAATAAATGTATACATGTTATTCGTAAGTCTAAGTGGGATTATTTTAACAGATTATGTGTAAAGCTAAACCATAGTACTACCAATGGAAAGGAATGGTGGAAGATTGTTAATCATCTTATGTCCAACTCTTGTAAAGCAAATGCTATCCCCCCTATTTCTGATAACGGTATTTTTATACATGACGACCTTGACAAGGTCAATGCATTTAACAGTTTCTTTAGTTCACATGCTTCTATTGACGATAATAATGTTGACCCTCCTGATCTACATAAACATCATAACCATGTTCTTTCTGATATCGCTATATCACGACAAGATGCTCTTGACGTTATACACTCTCTTGATTGCAAAAAAGCTGTTGGTCCTGATCTAATAAGCCCACGTCTTATTAAGGAGGCATCCGATGTTCTTAATTATCCAATGCAAACTATATTCAATCACTCTCTTGCCTCCTGTATTTTTCCGTCTTTATGGAAAAGGCTAATGTTACCCCTGTTTACAAAAAAGATGACCCGTCTATTCTGGGGAATTACCGCCCTATCTCTTTATTGTCAATCTTAGGGAAAATGTTGGAACGATGTGTATACAAATATGTTTATAACTTTTTCACTGAAAGGTCTCTTCTTTATTCATATCAGTCTTGATTCAGATCCGGCGATTCCACTATAAATCAAATGTTATCTATTTCAAATGATATTTTTTCTGCTTTAAATAAAGGTAAAGAAATAAGAATGTTTTTTTGTGATATAAGCAAGGCATTTGACCGAGTATGGCACCGTAGTCCTCTTTCTAAACTTAGTAATGTTGGAATTACAGGTAACCTGTTCGATTGGTTTTCGAGCTATTTACATAATCGTTGTCAGCGTGTTGTCATCAATGGTAAAATCAAATTTAACTTATATTAATGCTGGAGTTCCTCAAGGGTCAATTCTAGGTCCCTTATTGTTTTCAATTTTTATAAATGACATAGTTGAAGATATCAGTTGTACCATAAAGTTATTTGCTGACGACACATCATTATACGTTATAGTGGATTCGCCGCGTCTGAGCGCTGATCTGTTGAACGACAGCCTTAATAAATTGCATGATTGGTCCAAGAAGTGGCTAGTAAATTGTAATCCCAGTAAGACAGTGTAAATGATAATAAGTAAAAACAAATGACAAACCAATTCACCCATCTCTCTCTATGAACAACACCTTATTAACAGAAGTAGCATGTCATAAACACCTTGGAATCTTTATGTAGTCTAATGGAGGGTGGGCTGACAATGTTCAGTATATTTTTAAGAAAGCCTCGAAAAAATCAAGCCTTTTAGGAAAACTGAAATTTCTTAATGACAGAAAAACCCTTCAAACTATGTATTTTACTTTTATAAGACCTTTATTAGAATATGGTTATGTAATTTGGGATAATCTCACGAAAGGCCAAAGTCAAATTTTAGAAAATTTCCAACTTGAGGCAGCCAGAATTGTACCTAGGGCAACAAAATTAACTAGTCATGGGAGATTATATTTAGAAACTGGCTGGGACCCTCTTTCGGAAAGAAGAAGGAAACATAAATAATACAGTTCCATAAGGTTGTTCATGGTCAGTGTCCCTCTTTTTTAACCAACATACTTCCCACTCGCCATTCTGACATTCAGTCTCACAATACTTGAAACGCAACTAACTTTTGTCAAGTAAAATGTCGCACAAAGATATATAAAGAGTCATTTCTACCTTCATCTGTTGATTTGTGGAATGCACTTCCTGATGACGTTAAGAAAGTCCATCAATTAATAATCTTTGAATGTAAATTATCGTGATCATTTTGTTCCATCCTACTATTATTACTGCAAAAACAGATTGGGTCAAATTCATCAGGCTCGACTTAGATTGAACTGTAGGTCCCTTAACAGTCATTTGTTTACCCGTAACCTAGTCGATAGCCCCATGTGCACTTGTAACCAGTCTGCTGAAACTACAGAACACTTTCTCATCTCTTGTCCTAATCTCCAACAATTAAGACTTCAATGTTTTGGAAATCTTCCAGAGTATGATGTTAGCATATTGCTGTATGGCAATCCTGATATGCCTGTTGAATACAATGTAAATATGTTGACGCTGTTCAACAATTCATCAGTAAGTCGAAACGTTTTTAGTGTTTATCATAAACTAATATATTGCAGTATATATCTATAATTATTATGTGTATGTGTGTCTGTCATATAATCCGATTTCTTTGCACTTATGTCGTGTTCAAATTCAGTTTATTCTAATGTTTGTAATTACCCCGATTCCTTCCACTCTCCCTTCCCTGACTTTCTTTCCCCTTTAAACATGTTTTTTGCCAACCATCTTAATGTTGTTACACTGTCATTCTACTGTCAATTTCAATGATAAGGAAAAGAATTAATATTAATATAAGTACTTTGTACTTGTTTTCGAATCCTTAACTTTATGTATGTATTGACTGTATACTTGCCTAATTATTTAATAAATACTGTTTAAACTAATGTTTTTATCATTTTCTTTCCACAGATTCAAGGCGGCGTCAGAGTAAGTACCTTTTTACAAGCGTAATATACTTGATTTTTATTTTCATTATCTATGTTATCTAACTGCAAATATTGAATGAAGTGAATTATTAAATAGTTTTATTAACAATTTTATCAGTTTAATCATTTGTATCATTTAGAGATAGGAAATTAGGCGTTATTTGGCTTATTACTGTAAACGACTTCTTTGAAACCACTTAATGGATGTATCAATTATATTTTTAAGTCAGTGTCTTTGGGATAATTGTTTAGCCAAATAGACTTGATACTTTAAATGAATTGAAATTACCTTCCTGAAATCATATAATTGCTAAATGTTGAAAGGTAAGTGTAACCAGGTTTCCAAAATAGTAAATCTGGTTAAGCTATTGGAATTCTAGTCCCTTTGTCAGAGTTTAAAACGGTTGCGTATCTCACTCTGGAACTATACTAGCGAAAAAAACCGAATTCAGGTTTATTTTTAAACGTTATTTTATTTGATTCATGATGATTAGTATGATGTTTTACCCTGCAAGGTGTTAATTGTCCTTTAAGGGATATTATTCCACTATTGAATAAGGGCGTACTTGAGTTGAGCAACGTTTTGTTGATGTTGGGATGTTGACCCGCTTCCTAACCCTCTGTCCAGCGCGTCCAACAAATGCTCGATTGAACCGCATGGTTTCCCAAGAATTGGGGCTTTGTTTGAGCCAGAAAGTCACGACAAACCCTAGCAAAATAGAAACCCGCGTTATCATGCTGTAACGTATGGTTACGTTAATGGATAAGAGAAAGGACGTGTGGCTTCCACAACAGACCCTCCCGCGAATCTGTCACAGTTTTCGATTAGCAAGCGTCAGAGTATCGCTCACCTCGATATCGATATATACGTTGTCGTTCATTTAAAGCATGAAGCAAGACTTGTCAGTAAACACCACGAGTCCAAATTGTCCAACCGAGACCGATTAGGTGCATGTGCAAGCATCCACTGCATTCAACGTTAGCGTCGCTCTTGCGTTAGTGGCGGGCACACTGGCCAACTATGACTGCTTACAACTTGATGTGTCGTCTCGATCGCCGAGTGAAATCGGTAATGGATGTGCATGAGACGTATGCCTTTTTATTATCGTCGCGACGTAACGCTCGGGCGTCCGCTTCTGGGACGGTCATCCGATCTCCCTGTGTCCCGTAGACGCCCAACTGAAAGGCTGGGCAATATGCCGCTGCAAATATCCCTGCATTATCTAAGCAATGACCTTACCCCTATCGAAATAACTCAATCGCTGCATTTCGTTCTACAATCGTTCCGAAGAGAAACTGTTTGCAGCTGATTTGTACTGTCCAAATATTCGATTTATAATGATTTAACAGCACATTGTTGTGCAGGATTACCACCGATGCACGGTCGCGGAATTTTAATAAAAGAACTTTTTAACAGTCGTAGATTTAGCTAAGTGTCAAATTTAATTAAGTTTCATTCACGTGTCAAATGTTATATTAGAACAACTGAACTATTCAAATAAATAAGAGGTTTGATCATCAAAACGTCCGTAACATCCATCTGAACTTGAAATCAAGGACACAGCATAATCTTCTACATCAAATGATCTTTTACATTATACCAAACATGAGCAGCTTACTAATAATCTATACCATAACCGTCCGTGGCAGTTTGCGATTTTCTGATCGTGTGTTTTCCTTTTCTCAAAATAAACATCCCTGCTTGTCCTACCTATGGTGTTTTCATATCGTAGTTGATTTGCTATTCCCAGTTTTGCTCTTATTATCGGGATTTTCTTGATATATCTCAGTTGCTGTCAATTAAACTTACGACAGAGGGATAAAAATGCAAGCTACTAAAGTTTTGTGGGCACAAGCTTATTACAGGAATAACTTTATTATTGTTACAGTAACATGATTTTATACAAGGGATATGAAATTAGTTCAAATAAGGTAACTTTGACTTATAAATAATGATCATGCAGGCCAAATAAGTTTTAAAAAGTTTAGTGTTGCAATGTCTATAGTATAATAACAAAAAATAGACCAAGAACAATGATATTTTGCAGGCAACGTAAAGAAAAAAAGGCAATAAAGATTATATGTAGCCGGTGGCTTGCTTTGATGAAAAAAATACTTATATGATTTAAATGATTGCCTTAGACGTGAATTCTGGTGTGTTATGTTTTAAACGTTTAAATAACCTCTTGAGAAGCACGAAAACATCTTAAAAGATTATATTCAATCAGAAACATTCTTTTATATAACAAACCTTTTTTTAAAATAAAGTCTTTGAGTAATGTTCAAGGTCGTATTTGGTTCTTTATGTAAAACATTTGATTGACGTAATATCAATAAATATGTTGTCTAGGGTGGTATTATTTGGCTAGGTGAATTCTTGGAGAAATGTCAATTAAGTAAGTTCAACGTTATTGGTAAAATATAGACACAAATTTTAACAGATTGTTTTTTAATTACTTATTGGCAGTAATGTTCCTGCAGCATTATTTTGTGAGATCAAAACGGGAGGCGATGCAGGATCCTACGGTCTCAGATTTGAAATAAAAAGCTACAACGGCACATTCATTTCAGTAATGATGTAATCCAAATTTAATTCCTTGTATCAATTTAAGATATTGTCCAGATATGTTTTCTATGTTCTGCTTTGATATTGATATAGTTATAACTGGTGACATTAATGTCAATGTGTTAAATATTGAGAAAAACCCTCACTTACATAATTTATTGCTAAAACATAACTTAACTAAGTAACTTAGTAAGTGAACCGACATGAAATCAAAGTGAAAAAGGCAACGAAATCGAATTCATAAAAAAGCTAAATCAATGTAATCTCCACTCCATTTGGAAAACTAAAGACATAAAAGGAATGAAGTAATTGATCTCATTAGGCGTGCAAAAACAACTTATTATGAAAAACTGGAAAACGTTTGAGTGATAAATCTCTACCACCTATTAAATTGTGGAAAATTGCCAATTCAGTATTCAAAACTAATAATAAATCATCTTCTCTGCCGCCCTCGCATGATAAAGGATATTATATCAGCCACCCCTTTGCAAAAGCTAAATGTCTTAATAAATATTTCACTTATATTTCATCTTCTTCCACATACCTTGATCCTCTTCCACCTGTTATATGTAATACTCCTTATATTTTTGAGAATATTGAGACTTCGGAACAAGATATCAAAGACCAGTTTTTTCTTCTTGATGATAAGAAACCATCAAGACCAGATACACTATCTCTGATAATAGTCAAAATGCTTTCCCCTTCTATTTCTGTTCCTCTGACTATTCTCTGTAATATAACTCTTGAAACTGGTGTTATCCCTTCTATCTGGAAATATGCAAATGTAAGTGCTATATACAAAGGAAAGGTGATTGAAAAGGATGCAACAAACTATAGACCTATCTCTGTAAACTCTTGCGTTAGTAAAAGAATAGAAAATGTAATAATCAAATATATATTTAACCATCTTTCTATCTGTGAACTTATATCGAAACACCAATCAGGTTTTATACCGAAAGACTCCACTGTTAATCAACCGCTTTCTATATATCACACTATAATAAGTAACTTGGACAATAACAATGAATTGAGATTTATATTTTGTGATATGAGCAAAGCATTTGAGAGAGTCTGGCATGATGACCTTCTGTATAAACTCAAAACTTATGGTATTAAAGGTAAGGTTCTGGGGTGGATAAGAAATTATCTTTCTGACAGGAGACAAAGAGTAGAAATTGATGGGTTTTCCTCAACTTTCATGAAAGTATATGCTGGGGTCCCCCAGGGCCCGGTTCTCGGTCCGTTTCTTTTTCTCTTGTATATCAATGGCATTTCTAATTGTGTTAGTAGTTGTATAAAGGTATTTGCAGATAATACCTTCTTTTCAAAGTTGTAGTTGCTAATCCTATTGAAGTAGCTAGCATCCTTAGTAATGATCTGCATAATGTGAGTAACTGGACTAAGTAATGGAATATTTATTTCAACCCGACAAAAACAGAATCAGTAATCTTTTCAAGAAAAACAGAACCAGATCATCCAGATGTTAAATTTGAAAATGAAGTAGTTTCATTTGCAACTACTCATGAACATCTTGGCCTATATTTTAGTAGCGATGGAAAATGGAACAAGCATATTTATTATATCTATAAACAAGCAAGCCAAAAAATGAATATTTTAAGACTATTAAAGAATAAAGTAGATCGAAATTCTCTCTCCAAACTATACATTTCACATGCAAGGGCTTTATTAGAATATGCAGATGTTGTATGGGATAATTGTTCAACCTATGCCAAAAATATTTTAGAAACGATTAACTTAAAAGCAGCAAGGATAATAAATAGGTTACGCAGAGGTACCTTACAAGCTTTATTTTGAGCTAGGACGGAAGCCCTTTGAAGAGACTACACATCTCATTGTGAGGCCTGTGCCCGGATTAATCGATGGACAGAACATGAGATGGGTCTATACCTAGCTGTGAGTTTGAGGGGTCAAGCTCAAGGTATTCTTGGGGATTTACCGGCCAGGAAGCAGGAAAATTATTTCTCATTAGTTAGATCTCTCGAAAGGTTTGCTTCACCTAATCAAACTGAGCTGTATCGAGTACAGTTACTTGAGAGGAGACAAAGAGCTAATGAGACACTTCCTGAACTAGGCCAGGCTATACGTAGATTAGTAAATTTTAGTTACCCCATTGCTGGTGTTAGTGGGAGAGAAACATTGGCCAAACAGCAGTTTCTCAAGTCTTTAACTGACTCGGAAAAGCGTATTCGTATAAAGCAAGCAAGGTCTGTTATTCTTAAGGATGCGATCTATCTTGTAGTAGAGCTTGAAGCTTACACGAAAGCAGAAAAAACATAGATATGGGGGTCGTGCCTATTTAAGAAATACAAGTACTATGAGTAATGAAAGCCCAAAAGTGGGAGAGAAAACGGAAATGGAATCCATGTTAAGTAATATCCAGCAGAAGTTAGAAGTGATGCAGAAGAATATTGGCAAACTTAAAGCTGCAAAGAAAAGTCAAAATCAAGAATCTCAAGAAACAGTAAAGCGTTTAGGTACTTGTCCCAATCCTTCGGTCGTTCGACGCACATTCTTTTTAGCATCTGTTTCAAAGTTCCATTAAACCGTTCAACCAGACCGCTGCATATTGGGTGATACGGTGTCGTGGTTAGTTGGCGAATCGACAACAGACGACTTACAGCCCTCATCACATCTGATGTGAATTGACTTCCCTGATCCGTTAACACCTCCCGCGGCACGCCCACTCTGCTATACAAATCAACCAGAGCTTCCGCAACACGTTCTGTCTCTATTCCTTTCAGTGCGACTGCCTCTGGATTTGTCAATTGTCAATATATACCGATTTTCTTGGTCGGTCACTGGTTGTAAAGGACCAACAAGATATATGACCACATGCTGAAACAATATCCCGATACTTTGTTGGTACCACGAGCTGCTTAAAGGTCCGTCCATTAGCAACTGCAGGACTCTGATATTCTCGGTAGATTAATCCATGCTGCTTGAAAAATTTGGATTTCCCTCCATCCCATCTTTCCTTGACCTCCTCTCGCATCGCCATATCTGTAATTACACTTATACTCGGGTCTTCCTCTTGAGCTTGCCTGATGTCAGCAGGTTGCACATCCACCAGTGCCTTGAGTACTTTAAGAGGACGTTATGGCTTTTCTTCACTTCGAGCTTGAAATCTTGTTTTGACTGCAGCTACAGCCTCCTTGCCATAATCCCAACTAGAATCTGGATCATCTGGTGCTCTTACCCCCTCAATGTTTCCTAAAATCAGTTCATAGATCGGGTTCTCCATACACCAAGCGTCTACTGAGCCAACATAGTAGGGCGTGTCTACCCATAACTTGGAAATGACTCCCATCAGCAAGTGTACATGTCCGTGTACCTCCCGTCAACTGGTCCTTTGTTGCCAAACTCCGCTTAAGCACCACACACTGGGGGACCCTTACCGTTCAAAAAACGCATTTTTTCGTTCTGTTTTTAAATACCGTTCATTTCTTTAATTTTTGTGTTCATTTTCCGGGTTACCGTTCTCGTTTCATGGTGCACAGTTTATTTTTCAAATCATGGTTTACTTTTGAGGATCGTGTGTTGATTTTTCATTTACCTTGTTCATTATTGAAAAGGAGTGTTCATATTTTAAATTGGGTGTTTATTTTTCACGATCACCGTTTAATTTTCACGATCACCGTTTACTGATTACGATCACCGTTCAATATTCGCGCTCACCGTTTACTGATTACGATCACCGTTTACTTTTCAGAATCCTTGTTCATTTTAAAATTGAGTGTTTATGTTTGGGGGAGCTGTGTTTATGTTTCAAGAACCGGTGTTCATTTTTCAAAACCGTTTAGTTTTCGTGGACGACCGTTCAATTTCTCCAGTGCCTTTTGTTCTGACTAGTCCTTTCATGTTTGCCGACCGGCTACGCTCCCGTCCACCTTACCTAATCCGGGCACCGTCAAACTTACCTGTGGTCTGTCAGAGCTCTCAACCGTGACGTACAGTACTTCCTGCAGCCCGAGTCCTTATATTTGCAATTAAAATGCAAGTGAAACACTTCATTCTTTGTACGAGTTTATACATATATGGCTTACTACGTTTTATTGTGCAGAACCGAGATTAAAATACTTGCGAATCAAATTACTTTAGTATGCACTTCATTATACAGTGCCATGATATATATACGCCAGAGTGGAGAAGATTAAAGCCCCTCGGAGTTATCACCTGAGCAAATGTGTTTTTTATGAAATATAATACAGACGTAAAACGTGTAATTTTCAAACGGATATTGTTTACGCTCACGTAAAATCATCAGGTGAAAATGGTTAATAAAACAATCAATACGCAACCAAACAATTGCTAAGATAACGTACTGTATATGTGCGTAACACGAGGCTACCATGCAGTTGTTAAAAGAAGTCTATAGTTTTGAAGTATTGTTTTATCTATAATCGAAAATTTTTAATGGCAAAATCCGCCGATGATTTGCATAACGTAATGCGAGGTCAATTAAAGGTGAAGCCAAAAGCACGGAATAAGAAAGCTTAATTACTTACGTCCGTGCCAAAATATTTTGGTATTTCAAAAACATTGTTTGAAAGGAAATATTAGGAAACAGTTAACGAAAAAAACGTATGTTCTCCAATCATTCGCTATCGTAGTGAAAGTCATGTGTCCCGTTCGCCTTCGACCTTGACAAGTGCACAAAACAAACACGGCACTCAAGGATTTGGAGTCATGCTTTCAACCCTAAAATACAAAATACTTGGCCCATACCTGACTTAATTGGCTAGTCCATATTCTACAAGAGGGTAAAAAGCGTTTGATTTTTTACCGGCCGCGGCGGGGACCTTTGACCTACGGCAAGGAGCTCTGCAGTCAAGCTAACAGGTGTCTCAAGTTGTGAAAGCATGGTTAGCTTTCTTATTCTTTTTATTTGTTAATGTATTGGACAAACTCGGCTATTTTACATTTACAGAAAATTAGATATATATATATGGAACAATCTGGAACACTTTGGTCTTCTGACAGTAGGCATATTGTAAGTGGAGGTTAATGTTTGGCTAGTTTTAAATCAAAATGTTAGCAGATCTTTTGCACAAGCTTACTAAATTCGTGGATGCAGCGAACTGTGACTGACAACTGACAGCTACTCAAAGACGTCAAACACAGGGACCTGAAAATTTGTTACAGCTAGTTTTGGACCCAATTTTTTTATATGTTTGAGACAGGGACATATACGTCCCTGTTTTGAGAGGTTAAGATCAATTTTCGATAAAATACTCTCAACACCGGCTAAAGTACCAACACTAACAAATTCTCAGGTGTCTGTTGTAAAAGATAAAATGTCGCTAATCGTTTCCAGTTCTTATTTCATCTTGCAGATACGAAATGCTCTATATACAATATAAAAAATTATGATGATTGGAAAAAAAATAATCATAAGATACGCGTATTTTAATCCAAATGTTTTCTTGTGTACCATTTGATTTTTTTTTTTTTACAGCAAAATTGCAACAAAACACGGGGAATGGCTGGAATTGAACTCTTTTCAGAGCCCCGTACCATCAGACGTTGTTTTCAGACAATACACACAATAGTAAATTATTTTATACGGGTACAGTACAATTAACTGTTGACCGTAGTTTTTGGCTTTAGTCGCTTAAGATCGTAAAACTGTTTGCATTTAACAGAAAGTGTAGGGGGGATTCACCTGTGCGTAGCAACATGTCAATCAAAACAGTTTGACACAATGGACAATATCAACTACAACACAGTTTTAACAGCCCCAGGAAACAGGTGTGAAACTTACCCCGGGGGTGTATATCCGGTACAGGTGTGGCGAAACCTGACTGTAATTATTACCATATGATGTCGTAAAATTGTCGACCCTTAACTCATTCACACATGAAGACACACTTGAACTGGTCTGATTGAAAGGTTGGAACAGTTCGTTATAAAAGATCAGGGGGGAATAGGCTATGTTCATTTGTGTACTTCAGTGTATAATTATTACCGTCGACAGCATGGGAAAAGATTATCTATCCAAGTCCGTGTCGTTACCAGGCGCGTAGCTGCCATGTAAGCATATAGGCCCGTGTTTGCACATCATTATCCAAAATATGTGTATTAAAGTAGAGAGATTTCATAATACGTCTAATATTCTTGATATTCACACTGATACTGTAACTCGTTTTTGACGACTCGTCAGATTAACAGACCAGACTGCAGAAAGTTTGTTAGGCGGAATTTTTCATATAATTAAGTCATATTAGGTTTTATAAAATCTGTTTTAGATTTGCTATAAAATTGCCCTTCTTTCAAAGAGTAATTAAAGAAGGGCCAATATTTACTACATTTCCGGTCAGTTCAAACAAAGTGTCAGCAAAAACAATTATTAATGAGCCAAGCCAAAATTATATATACGTCCCTGGTTGAACATTTCCATAGGAAAGCATTACAGAAATTAAGAAAAATGTCTTGAACTTAAAGAGTAACTGTTTACTGGTTACAAAGTTACGACAGGTTGAAGTTTGGTTTTTTACCTATTTTGCCACAAGCTAATCAAGTGCACAGCGAACCGCTAAAAGTTGTGCACACGTATTGGTGACAACGGAAACACAAGATAATTACGTTCGTCTGGTTAATTACTTGTTAATCCGACATGTATTATATATAGTGAAATTAAGTGTCGTACCATAAAATTTAGTGTTTAGATATTGACTGTTCAAATTATTTTTAACCTATCACATTTTAATACTCTAGCTGTATCATCAGGCACATATACGTCCCTGGTGTCATATATAATTTTATACAGATCATTTGTCAAATGATTCAAGAGTGATTTTTATTATATTGTACATCTCAGATTAGTGTCCATTAAATTACGTAATCGGATAAGCGGGATAATCTATCTGGTCAGTGGCAAGTAAATAACTTTGGATATGGGGGGGGGGGGCTATCAAAGTTAAAACTACTGGTGATAGTTGAGTATGTTGCGGTTATTATCCCCTCTTTATAACTTCAAAATGAGTGCTCTAGATCTGTAGTTACAATATGTAGTTCTCGACTTTGAATGAAACATAGACTATCCAGAGTACCTTTTGAAATCTCCAGAAACCGCCGTCAAGTCACACAGTACATATGTACATGTCACTTTATTAAATTTCAAATTTGACTCTTCTATTCAACTTGACATATTATATCGAAACTTGCATGATATGTCTGTATCACAGTTATAATTTCATATTTTATAAATGAATAAAATGCGGATTAAAACCAATTAAGTAATCAGTTAAATACAGCGGTTTTCAAAGACCTTATTTTATTTTTTCTCCAACAGAATTTGAAATAAATTGTTCTTTGAGGCAATCTTCAGGTCATGATAAAGCGGTATATTAGAAGTTCGAACTATTATTATTGACTTCTATTTCGATGTGTATGCCTGAAGACAGGTAACATCAAGATTCCGCTCATGTTCCTTTTATTTTACAATATTCAGGCATACTTTTTAATTGTTTATATATATATATATATATACTGCATAGACATACATAATTATCAATGGATGGGAAGCTGTTAACTTTTATACACAGGTATAATTTCTCGAACTTATGGATAAAAGAAGCCGAAATGTGATACCCGTCAAATACGTTATACAGATCGAAAACATTGATAAAAGATACATATTTTTATTTTCCAATATACGTACATTGTACATATAAAAAAGGATTATCTCATGATTCTATATCATGTAATTAAATGTTCTTCTTTTAAGTCCAATAAAATATATGGTTTTCGAAGTTCTGAGTCTATACATGGAATTAGAGTATATCTACGTCCGTGGTCTATAGTAACACCAATATCCTTTTCATTACCTGTTTGTTTGAGGTTGTTTCTACGTTGTTTTGTATTTACAAAGCCGACCGACAGGCATAAATATTTTTCAGTGTGCATTTCAATAGGTGTCATGATCAGTTCCTGCTGATATATGCATGTCGGGACGTATATGTTTCAGTGAATACACACGCTGTTTTAGCGGTGTAATATGAAATAAAATATGAGAAAATTAATACATAATCATATCAAGTGTATGTTTTGAAGTCTTACAGTTTTTCCCACAAAAAAATAATCTGTTAATCATATAAGCGAGTCCGGTGGTAATTGATTTATGGTCGAGTGACTATGACCACGTTGCGGCATACCTAACAACAAGAACTACCGAACCCGGGCCCCCTACCCACTAATTACTGTCCCCTGGGGCATATGGCACCTTGCAATTATCAGTAGATCATTAATGAAATCCGTAAGGCCTTGATATATAATCAGTGTCATATTCTTGTATATAAGACTCTCTACAAATAACAAGTCGTGATACGATTCATACAATTTTAATATAATGACTACTCAATTCGGTCAGTGCGGCTACTGTTGTGACGTAACTACCGGTCGTATGGCAAAATCGGGGATTTTCCTGATTTACGTTCAGATGTGAAATTTAGTAAAATGGTCAAAACTTCGTAATTTTTACAAAAATAAAATCGTCGTGAAAATTATCTCACTTATTATTTATCAATCTTTCCATATACGAAAGATGGTTCAGTAATACAGTTACTCTTTAAGATTTTCTCGAAACTTCTGAAATGCTTTTCAATGGCGATTTACAGTTAAGACAATGCCTTAAGTTTAGGAACGTTCGTGAAACTAGGCTTGTTCTAATTGTACATAATTTTAAGAAAACAAGCAAGAGTTCTTAGTACTCCCTGAGCTGAAATAATCACATAACATGTACAGTACTTATTAACACTTACAGAGACGTATCACAGGGACTTGAGAATTACACTTTGGGGGAGGGGGCTGATCAATTTTCGATACAAATGCCCTCTCAGTGCTCAGTGATAGCCTTTATGACCATTTAGAGGGCACTTTTATCGGAAATTGAAATTGATCCCCCCCCCCTCCCCAAGTGTAAAATTACTTTAAACAACCTAGTTTAGGTCCAAAACTAGCTGTCAAAATTCTTGGGTATCTGTGAGACGTTTGTATATCAAAGATGGTTTTAAATGTCTCTTGCTATTACAATGTACTTACTGACGAGTAAATGACATAAGAAACGTATATATATGGATAATGATTTTGTTTCCATAAATCTTGGAAGTAAAACATTCGTATTCCATTTTCGCATTAATATTTTGTATAATGAGAGGCCAGGCAATGTCTATTCAAACAAGTCTAAAACAATGGTACCACTTGAAGTTCAAATGTTATTCTTTCCCGAAGTACCCCCTCCCCTACTTGTAAACTTCGCGGGGCTTGCACATCAAAATACCCCCAGCCACGCCATTTGTTAATAGTACAGTTAGAAACGAATCTCAACAGTACCCGTTCTTTTTGGCTTCTTGAGAAAACGTCAAAAAAAAAATGTTACCAACAAAGGGTCTTGTATGCATTTCTTTAATAATGAATTAAATCAAATAATAAGTACATACATGTAATTACCAGAAACGTATACGTCTCTGATAATAACGCATAGGATACGGAAGCTTGCGTATTGAACATAAATGAAGTTTTCAACAGTTGTATCCGAATTCCTGTTGCATTTGTTATACATTTTATAAACGGAAGAAATGCAGTTTATAGTATAATGTGGTATGGAATGCTGGCATTGCAAGATCAACTTAGAGATACAGATATGCCTGGTGTAGATAATAATTATTTAAACACTTTAAGACGTACTGATGAAATATAGATTTGCTTTACAATTAAGTCAAGTAAAAAAAATCTCGTGATCAAATCCTCACAGTCATTTTGAACTTTCGTCAGCTTGTATTATAAATTACGTTAACATATTTATGGAACAAATCAAGCGACCGGCCCTGGCGCTTCTCAGCCACATTAAAAAAAAAACAAAAACATATACTACCGTTTATATTTTGTGTACCTGGTATATATCAGGGACGTATATGTGAGATACGTCCCTATATATATATACAAAATATAAACTGTAGTACATATATTACAGTAGAAAAATAAAACCAAGATTTTACTCATTTCGACTTTAATACAGGGTCGTAGTGATTTCGATATTTGTACGTCCGTTATTGAGGCCTGATGGCCTTTCGTTGGACGATATACTGTACGTGCCTGTAACTTTTTGGTATATAATTTATACCATTTTTACCACCCGTAAAGAAAAACGGATAGTTTATATGATTTTAGTATAAGTGTATTTCGTATTGTAAAAGCTTTAAATACAAACTGGACCTTAGAATTTTAAATTGTATATTTTTCAACAAACTACACCAAATCGAGGAATTACCTATAATCGTTGACGACAGTTACGATTAAGTGATACTTTCCGTTTCCGATTTATACGTACGAAATAACAGGAAATAAGTACATGTAATCGAAGTCAACGTTATAGCTAAAATTATATGATGTAAATCAACTGCAGACTGCCACTTATTATTAAAAGTCTACATATATTTTTTGTCATTACGCAATGTGGCCGTCGTTATTTTTATACACAAATATAAATTGATATCTTGTTCAGTCACAGGATGCGAAGTGTTGCGTAAGATCCGCCCATTATGTCACGAGGGCTACTGTGTTCAGGTGTGATTGACATTTCAAACCAACCAATCATTCACTATATGCACAGACAGATGAAATTGCCAGTCCCGGTAAATGTCACTGGTTAAAAATAAATGTTGATCGGTAAGTTCTGATAACTTTTGACATGGTGTACGCGAAAAAACAGATAATGTTAATGTGAATAATCATAAAGATGCAATAATCTTGCATTGTTCGAAGTAGAATCGTGTAACCTAGTGGAACCACGGACTTATCTAACTTATCTAAGTCCATGGTGGAACTGATCGACACCTGCGTATCAGGTACACTGTCTATTTTGGGGTAGAACCATCACGAAACCACGGCATTGACGAAACGTAATGTTATTCTATCGTAAAGATGAATGGAGAATTTTCTTGTGAGATTCATTTTTTTACAGTCGTCCAGTTCATTACAAAATGTTTGTTTCCCGGGAATTACAGACAGTTAGGCTTCGGATATATTTGATAGCGTTATTTCGGTTCCGTTCGCCGAATTCGAGAAGCGCTTTCTGTTACGATACGTTTGTCGATTATATTTCCGGTATTGAACATCGTACAAGTTACTGTACACTGTAGGCCTATTTTCTGACCAAAGTTAATTCCCATCACCCCATGGATTCGGGCTGCAGGAAGTACTGTACGTCACGGTTGAGAGCTCTGACAGACCACAGGTAAGTTTGACGGTGCCCAGATTAGGTAAGGTGGACGGGAGCGTAGCCGGTCGGCAGACATGAAAGGACTAGTCAGAACAAAAGGCACTGGAGAAATTGAACGGTCGTCCACGAAAACTAAACGGTTTTGAAAAATGAACACCGGTTCTTGAAACATAAACACAGCTCCCCCAAACGTAAACACTCAATTTTAAAATGAACAAGGATTCTGAAAAGTAAACGGTGATCGTAATCAGTAAACGGTGAGCGCGAATATTGAACGGTGATCGTAATCAGTAAACGGTGATCGTGAAAATTAAACGGTGATCGTGAAAAATAAACACCCAATTTAAAATATGAACACTCCTTTTCAATAACGAACAAGGTAAATGAAAAATCAATACACGATCCTCAAAAGTAAACCATGATTTGAAAAATAAACTGTGCACCATGAAACGAGAACGGTAACCCGGAAAATGAACACAAAAATTAAAGGAATGAACGGTATTTGAAAACAGAATGAAAAAAAATGCGGTTTTTGAACGGTAAGGGTCCCCCAGTGACACCACTACATCCAGTGTCTTTTAACACAGTCACTAGTTGGTTACCAACCAATCCTTCCACCACCGGCATTCTAACCTGTGCTATGCTTGTCCTATGTGTTTCGTCTATCACCTCTGTGTCTATCTAACGTACTCTTGTTAACGGTTCGTTGTGTTTTGTCACTTCCAGTTTCCTATTCCTCCTAGCTTTGCGTCGATCTTGCACTGTCTCGGTCACCGTAGAAACACGATTTCCACCCGACTTCTTTGGACAGTTATACGAAATATGATCAAAGCTCCCGCAGGTAAAACATTGCCTAGATTTCTTCTGGTCTCTAACCTCGGCGTTAGTTGTCGACGATGACTTAGACGTTTTTGATTGCTCCCGCTTTGGTGCGGGTGAAACGTTTTTCCAGCGTTCTTGTGCCTCACGAGACTAGTTCTGTTGCCCCTCGCTTCGGCATACTGGTCCGTTAACTTTGTCATATCATCTTATGATTTAGGGTTACGTTCTTTCAGCCACAATATAAGTTCTTGAACAAATGCTTGAAGAAACTGGTTCCGCACAATTAAGTCTTTGAGTGCCTCGTATGTCTTAGCGGTACTCGCCATTTCTCGCCATCGTTCCATGTAACTGTCGAGTCGCACATCGTATTGTGAGAACGTTTCTCCCGATTCTGGCCTACAAGTATGGAATTTAGTCCTATAACCTTCTTCAGTCATCTCAAAACGTGTTTACAACGCTTTCTTGAGTATGTCAAAGTCAAACGCCTGATCCGCCGGTAATCTGGTATACACTTCAAGTGCTCACCCCTTTAACAGTGCGCCTAAGTTGGTAGCCCAACTACTCCTTTCCCACTTTTGGGCAGACGCATACTGCTCAAATCGTCTAATGTACGAGTCAATGTTGTCCTTATCCTGCTCGAATGGAGGAAGTTTCGGTCCACGCGTTGATGATTTCATACCACTATCAAAATGTGAAACATTAGGCTTTTGTTCTGCCTGTAATAGTTCAAGTTTCCTATTGTGTTCACGAACAGCACGCTCCTCTCGTTCCTTCTCCATCTCAAGTTGTAATTTCATTTCACGCTCTTGATTCTCGCGTTTTTCCTTGATAGGTTCGAGCTCATTAATTCGATCAGCCTCAACACGTTTCTCCTCGCGTTCACGTTCACGTTGGCGTTCCTCGCGTTCTCGTTGCCGCTCATCGTGGTTGTTAATCACGTTCGAACTTGGTAAGTGCCTCACCCTCAAGGTTCATGTCTGTTCCTATAGCAATTAACTCTTCCACAGAAGACATATTGGTTATAATAGCTACTACAATAAATAGTTATACAAAATTACATAGATACCTTTTAACAAGCATAATCACCTAATATTGGACAAACGTCAAAGATTATCCACATCAAATAAACAACACAGCCATCCCACCGCTGCCACCAGAATTTTAACTGGATGAGCCTTTGTACAGTTGTGGGATCGCACAACGTTACATGATGTGCGGTGGGCGCACGATGGGCGAACGGTGTATGCACTATGTGCGAACGATGCGATCCTGGGCGATTATTTCTAACGCACATGTGGGCGCACGATAGACTAACATTGTGCGATGACAATCGTGGTTGATGTAAATTTAGAAATGGTTTAACAATATATACGGTTTCGCGATAGTTGTTTTAAATATATTTCTATATTCTAACTATTACATTTGCTGATAGTGCTATGTATATATTTCTAAAAATTAATAATAGTCTTTCTGTAGTTTTAGAAACAAACCAAATAGACACATGTATGTAAACTTTCAACTCGTATTTACAAGTTCTCATTCAAGTAAATATTGCCAGTTTTACCAAGTTATAAACTGTACCTGTACATGGCCAATATATGTAGATGTCTCTGGCCCGGGGCACTTACAACACTCGCCTAGGTGTGAAAACACAGGTAAAGTGTTGGGGATGGGAGGGTTTTTCAAATAACTGATTATAAGAGTCCAGTTTGTTTTCATAACGGTCGCTCGGTAATGGCTGTCGTAGCGTATCGCTGCACACGGGGCAGGTAAAACTCCGGCATGTTATTTACATATTCTGATACCTGGTAGCTTAACCCGCACTTGGCTGTCTTATGATCACTGTAATACTGTTTACTGTATATTGTTAAATTGACATAATCCCAATAAATATGATGCGAATTTAAATAGTTTTTGGACAAGAGGGTTCCATATGTTTTTCATTCCGTAATATGTATCGACCAATTGTACCAAATCGTGCGTGTGTGCGATTTAATCGCACACATAAACGCACGATCTTTAGATCGCCCGGTTGTGCGCACCATGGGCGAACGATGTGTGCACGATGTATGCACGATGCATGCACGCAGTTTTTGGTGCGTTGTGCGATACCACAACTGTATATCTATGTATGTGATAAACCACTGACGAGTGTCTTACAGTACACACGTATGTATTTACAATGACATAAAACAACTAAGTTATACACATGGTACCAGATTTGCACACCCTTTCATACCTTTGACATTACATAACAGAATACATGGAACAAATGAATTACATATGGACTGTCATCCATTACAGCTGTAACTTCATCTGTGAACATAACACACAGTCAATAATACAACATTGTAAAAGTGGGCAGTCTTCCACAAACAATGCATACCGACACGTCAATGTTCCCTATCCAGCATCAATATCACACTTCACTGGTGGGCAGAGTTCCACTTTCAGTGTACAGTCTTCCTTCGGATTCAACACCTGGCGCTCAACCATCGCTTGTCTTGGACAACCTTCCCCATATGTGAAGGTAACCTAGGTAGACCTGGGCCAATAGCTATATCAACACTATTCCTTGCCCATGCACAGTCTAAGGCCTAGTCAGACATCATGGCTTCGCCAACTCCACACCGGACTCAACAATATTGGGAATTAACTACAATATAATTAATACGATCTAATCAATAGCTTTTCTCTATAGATTCCCTAATAAAATATTAATTGCATACAATAAAATAATATCCCAGCTAATAATAGTGGAAACTGTTGCACAACAAACATTTTCCCTTGCGCGCAAATACAATAAGCCTCAATGAATGTAAATACATGCGCCACATGACCCTATATAACGCAGTGTATCAGTTTATGCCCTATTCAACAGTTTAGTTCGTATATTATATTTACAGTACAATGTATTGTTATCATATGACTTGATATACTCTATTACAACATCAGTATATACCCGTAACCTCACAAACTGTCTATACAATAGCAATCACGCACCTGTAAACACATGGACACACCTGTACTATAGCGACTCTATAAATAGCCTTGTTTACAAACTTACGTATGGCTGTTTCATATAACACAACACATCAATCACAAAATACCAATAAAAGATCTCAACGGATATGGCACTCACCGAAAGCTGTGGTTTTCGTTGTGTAATATCCCGTATTTTCGAGTTTCACAGGTGACGGTAACAATGCACCTTGTTATTGTCCCGTGTTCAATGTCGTTCACCTCGTTTTCAAACACACATCCAGAACGCGCACTTGTGCCGTCGGCGCGAATTACAAAATGTAGTTTATATATACCTGATATGTGACACTAACCAAGGGTCTCAGCTTGTTTAAGGAAAGGTGTTTACTTCTCCAATTAAACAAGACACATACCATCCCCTATCATCCTAAATCCGATGGTATGGTAGAACGGTTCAATAAGACACTTGTAGCCATGCGTAGTGCCTTTGTGAACGACCATCAGACCAACCAGGAGGAGCACTTGCTGTATGTGATGATGGCGTACCGCTCTACAGAACACGAGACAACGGGAAACTCACCGAATAGCATGATGCTGGGAAAGGAAACGAGCACACTTTTGTATATTCAATAAGAGATGTCAAGGAATATCAAGGCCATTCCACAAAACCAATGAGCGAAGCAGTTAAAGGAAAAGATGGAGAATTATCATGACCTGGTAGGGAAGCACTCCAGAGGAGCAATAAAAATAAATGCTGCGAAAAAAAACGTTACCATGATCAGAAATTGTCTTGGTCTGAATTTATGCCTGGTAACTCAGTTTATGTCTTCCTTCAAAGTATTCCAATCGGGACCACACACAAGTTAGCCAAACGATGGAGAGGACCTTACAAGGTACCCACCAGAACGACAGAGGTTACTTACAAAGTCAGATGTTGGTATAAGGGAAAGAGTCAAGTGATTCACGCTGATCGTATGCGACTGAGACACCCACAAGTGTTACGGGGTGAAAGTCGAGCAAAAGAAACTGGAATGTACAAATTCAGGTTGATGAGTCATGTTTTGAAAATGATCAGAAAGGACGAGAATGTGAGTTTTCTGATGATTTTGTCTCAAATGAGTTGAGAGAAAAAATAGATAAAAAAACTAGCATTGAGAAAGAGTGCGAATGAGTCAGAGCAAACCCAAGGCGGCATACAAAGAAACCGCGATGGCATTCTGATTATACCTCAAACTATTAGATTACTCTATTCTGAGTGGCTCTCACTGTGTCATTCCAAAACAATGGTGAAAACAAAGACCACCCTAAAGATATAGTGTCCGATTTGTTTTTTTTTCCCCGGCTCATAATCTAGATGTGATTCTTGCAGGGAATGTTTGCAAGGAGGTGTCGAAGATACCAGTTGTGGACCAACCATCTACCTCCTCTTCAACGGTAGAGAACGACACAGATGTAGAGAGTTGGAAAAACCAAGATCCTGGGGACCTGTTGGGTGTAATCTTCGTGATGACTCATCGTCTGAAGAAGAGGGTAACGGTTTTCTGGCAGGACGTACAGTCAGTAAGCCTACAAGACCAGAGCCGGTACAAGCTTCCAAGCGGAAGCAAGACCACCTATATGCATTGTGCCAATCAGACTGAGGTCAGTGAAGAAGTCAAAACCTTTAGGAGAACCGTAACAAAGACAAATCTTTGCACTAAAGCAGGTCGAGACATAGAGATTGTCGAGTTCGATAAGTTCTTTGTACCAGAGGCTTTCGGTCGTAACGGTTAGATCGAGCAACTCGTCCGACTATAAAAGGCCGACAGCAAATGCCAGCAGCCCACTTTTGCGGCAGGCAGCAGCGAGACAGCACGTGCTCTAAGGAATATACCAGTAATGGTATAGACGTGCCTGCACAAGTATTGCTGCGAAAGTATATGATTATTCAGAATACATACGAATGTAGATGTACCTGAACAAGGCTACCTTTCTCCGGTTCCAGTACTCATTGTGATCGGTACACCACATACGAGTTATACCTTTGGGTCTGCTCTATGATAGAAAGTGTCGGGGAGCGCTCGATATGTAGAAGCTAGTGAGTACTCAGTTGTAGCTTTGAGAGACTCGGTTGTAGCTATTATCGGAGTGAGTGCTCGGTTATCTTATTCATGTATATTATTGTTAGGTACGCTTAGGGAGTGCTCAGTTTCGTGATTCATACTTGGGTAGTGAATGCCCAGTTTTAGGAGTACTCTTTTCCTGAATGATGGTTGATATTGTTATATATAGCTGAGATATATTGCTTGTTACACTTATTAGTAGCTGTATAGATACTCGTCTGCTAATCCCAGATAGGGAGTAATCATTTGTTGGCTAGGGAGTACTCATTATTTCATATTGAGTACTCATTTTGTTCCTGTACATATTATAGGTATTGAAGTTGTTATATCATAGTGTTGTAAATTAATCATTGATGGAGGCACTGGTGTTCATACATGTAGGTATAGGTCACAGTTACATGTACATTGATTTATTGTAAGGAAATGAGTCGAACTTGATAATTTTCTATATTTGTATATATTTGCATCGAGTAGCTCAAATAATATCATTCACTTTGATAGACACTAGAGATCTTCAGTAAAAGTGAATGGCACGAACCCTGTTTTATAAAAGATGTGATTGTAATATACCTAATGGCTCCTCGCTGTATTGTACAACACGTTGTGATTGTGAGATACCTGATGTTGAAGGCTTCTCGCTGTATAATACATCATATTGTAACTGTATGATCACTGATGTTGAAGGTGAATTATTCGCTGTATTATTATTATACTCTATCATATAACACAGTCAGGGATTGGTCGAGAGCCGTCAAGTGTCAGGGAGACACTCCCTCGCGTGCATCATGTCCAATTTCTCATGTCTCGCCCATGCGGAGCCCCTCGAGAGATTTTCTAGAGAGTTGTCGTTCGTGGTACAGAACGAACGACATATAACGGGAAGTCATATTTCCCTCGGGCTTCACCCTCAGCAAAATATGACATGCTTTGGGTAAACAAATCGTCATGTCACCCTACAACCAGGGCAACAAATGCATATTATTATACCTCTATTGTTTAACACAGTCAGGGATTGGTCGAGAGCCGTCACGTTTCAGGGAAACTACACTTCATGACTCCCTCACGTGCATCATGTTCAATTTATCATGTATCCCCCATGCGAAGCCCCACGCGGGATTCTCTAGAGAGTTTTCGTACGTGGTACAGAGGTATTCCGATGAACAAACCTTGCAGACGACAGACGTTTTCATTTAGCAGACGCCGATGAAATAAACAATATCAGGAAAATATGACATGCCTTGGTTAAACAAATGGCCATGTCTCCCTACAACCAGGCCAATAAATGTATATTGTGAGTGTATGATGTTTGATGTTGTATAATGTTCAACGTTGTATTATGAAACATGTTTTGATTGTTATAAACCTGACGGTGTATGCTTCTCGCTGTATTGTACAACACGTTGTAAAAATGATACCTGATGTTGAAGGATCCACGGTGTATTATACAGCATGTGATTGTAAGATGCCTAGTGTTGAAGTTTTCTCTCTGTATTGTACAACATATTTTTGTACAACTTGTGATTGTAAGATGCCTGATGTTGAAGGCTTCATGCTGTATTGTACATGTTGCGATTGTATGGTATTTGGGACTTTAAAAAACTGGTCCCAATAGCGAGGTGTTCTTAGTAGTGAGGTGGTCTAAAGAGTGAAGCTTCAAATACAAATATATATAGAAGATCTTTTCTGGACTGAAATGAAGTGGTCGTAATAGCGTGGTGGCCTTTATGCTGAAGTGGTCTTTTAGCGAGGTTTCACTGTAATTGAAAATAATTGGTTGAAAAAAAATTCGTTTAAACAAGTCCAATCTTTTACATAGTTACTAGGTCCCTCAAGCTAAACACAACCACGAAGCTCACAAAGTATAAACTGACCACATTTCAGAATGCCTTATCAATCATGAAAAGTATGTAACATACCTCCTGGCAGAAAGCAATATCATGGATCGGGTAGCTTTTGGTACACGTGGACATGTTTGTCAATGTTAGGTGACATTCTGGCATATATCCGTGATGGAAACCCATTGACGGGGCAGATAGACATATACCAGTGTAAGGGCAACGTCCCTGTCGGGGCGACGGCCTCAACAGAGTATTGTATATCCATTAGGTGTTTCTATACTCCATTGTACATATACTTCATTTGTGTAAAATAATTCATCAGTTGGCTGCTGTAGAAAAATAAAACAATGTACTTGGACTACACTACTGTTCTGGACATCCAATATATTTATCTACTTAAAATGGACCTAGGAGTCACTTGTAACCAATTATTTATTTTAACAATTTTAAAAACAACAAAATACTATTTTACTAATTTAAATGATCGTTGCAGCTCAAACATGAAAGACATTTTTGGTTATTGAAGTTGATTTAATTTTCGTTCGATGAAATGCAATGATGGAAATTCTCATGAATCTTTTTTTCTGAGGTACTTGGTTTCTTAAAGTTTAAATTTAGTTGGAAAGATAATTGACTTTTCATTAAGACTCCTTTTCTCTTCCCCTACCCAAAAGGTTCTCACGTTTATAAAAAAAATCGATGTTCATTGGAAATGGAATCGAGACATTTTTTCTTATAACGATACCCTTGTCATGAATATCCTAACACGGTGTTTAAATGAAAACGAAACGTTGAGGCGAAATTTGACGCATTGCAATCATTCTTGACACAAAGACATCTAAAAGAACTTGACTTGACTATATCATATTACGTGACTAGGTTGTTTTCGGACACATATTTCCCGTGTTGTCCTATTTTACAATGAAATCACCATATCTATAAATTGACTGTATGCATTTGATTACATATGATTCAAATAGTATTTTGTTTAAGTTTAAATTTATAAAAAGCAACTATAAAAGCAATAATGGATATTTTTATTTTTATTGAAATTGAGACAGGCAATTTATCAATAGGAATAACAATAATGATTTAGGGACGGCAGCGAACAATTGATGCAGGTTAATTTTAATGACCCATTCTATCAGATGGTGGGCTAAAAACTACTTCAAACAACGTGCAAATATGTAGGAGTTACATGTTGTTTGAAAAAATACACTTTACGCATTTAACTTTGCTGCAACGGTTTGCCATTTAGCAAAATGAAATGATAATATTTACGTATAAGACAACCTTACAAATTTAATATTTAACGAAGTAGCAATACAAAAGATTTGTTTACTATATTGTTTTTGTTTATAGAAAAACAATAAATACTAACAGTTCCAATGGCATCTTATAATGTCACACTGTTCGAATCGTCCGCAAAAAACCCTTGCTTTTTCTACTAAAGGAACTTTTTAAGATGTTTGTTTATTGAGACTCTTGCATTAAATAATTACAAATCAATGTTACGTTTTTATTTCCAGCCTTTTCTGAAACAGAGAGTAATGCTTCATCTTCGGGTAAGTGAACACCAAAAAAAAGATTCTTTATATCAAAATTCTTGTAAAAGATAAATTTCCCTTTTCGTCTCTTGAATTGCCTTTACTTTTCATACAGTCATGATCATGCGGGAATCAAACGTTTTCTGAAGTGTAACCAATATGTCTGTTAAATAATATATTATTGTTGCTATGGTTTATTGTTACATATTGTTCAATGATTGTGCAATATGTACGAGTCCTATATATAGCATTTCTACAAAAGAATGTTCTCTGTATTGAGGTTTATTTTTTTTCTTCTTTTTTAATCTGGTTTTACGGTTCATTAACAATATAGGCGTTATAATGTTCATATTCTATTCATTAGGTGTCTCTATACTCCATTGTACATATACTTCATTTGCGTAAAATAATCATCAGATGGCTACTGAAGAAAATAAAACAATGTACTTGGACTACACTACTGTTCTGGACATCCAATATTTATCAACTTTGAATCGACTTAGTAATCACTTGTAACAAATTATTTATTGTAACAACTTTAAAAACAACAAATACTATTTTACAAATCAAAATTATTTGAAGTACAAACATGAAAGAAATCTTGATAAAATGCAGTGATGGAAATTCTCATGAATCTTTTTTTCTGAGGTACTCGATTTTCTTTTTAAAACATTGAGGCGAAATTCGACACATTGTCATTACATGACACAAATACATTAAAAAGAAATATTAAATGCAAAACATTACTTTATCAATGTATAACAAGAGCCTTGTTATAAAGCCATTACATAAATTTTCTATATTACACACGTGTACTAACACTTTCCGCTTTGCTGATTAGCTGGTTCCTTGTGAACTGTATCAATACGTTCTAGAACGGGGTATTTCTTTATACTACGGACGTACTACTTGCGACTGATAGTAGAATGATGAAGTTCAAAGTTGCCAATGAAGTTAAGGTTGACAAGAAAGACAAGGGTTGTTACAAAGCGTAAATAATTTCAGATGTGTTATCAATACTAATCTACACAAAATATATCGATCAGAGGATCCTTTCCCAACAACGGTATAACAGGATATGTTGACTGCAACAAACTTGCCTTACACAATCCAAAACACTGCTAACAAATCGACCTCAAACGGCCTCTTTTAAAGATGTTTGAACAAAATTGTCATTTGAAACTTTCTCGGTGCACAATCCAATCACCACCACTGTTGAGACTTGCGAACGCCACACATCAGTTGTGCACGACAGTGATAACTAAGCGGCAACAAACCAGTCATTGTTGTGGCAAGTGACGTCAAGATATCGTCATCCGTCCGGATTCATGAATGGAAACCAGAGGAAACTCGCCCAATCAATTGCAAGAGTCAATTGTGTTGGACTACTAGGAAGAAGAAGAATAACTAGTACTAATTGTAATCGGGACCATAACAGAAGTCCACCAAACCTTAGCAGTTCGCTTCGCAGTAACAAAATACACTTATCTACCGAATTTCATGAAAATTGATCAGATCTTATTTCGACCAATCAGAGCGCATTAAGTCTCTTTTTCTCTTCTCTTACCAAAAAGGTCCTCACGTTTAGAAACATTTTGATGTTCATTAAAAATGAAATCGAGACATTTTCCTGATAAAGATTCCATGAGCGTGAATATTATTTACTTATTTTTTTTTTGTAACTTTGTTTTCATTTTTTTACACAACACATGTACAATACACACATAATACTGTACACCATGTCTGTCAATCAATTCATACTATATTATAATATTATAATATCATATATATATATATAATCATCATATGATCCTCATCATCACCATCATCAAATGATCACATCATCATCAATATCGCATGATCATCACAATCATCATCGCCATGATCATCATATGATCGTATCGTCATCATCATCATCATCATCAGTATCACACACTCTCGTCCTCCTCGTCCTCCTCCTCGTCCTCCTCCTCATCATCATCATCACCACCACCATCGCCATCATCATCTTCATTTGATCATATCATCATCGTCATAATCATCATCATTTGATCATGTCATTATTCTGCAAATCACCTTGCACGAACATACATTACGTGATCGTAACAAAGTGTTTAAATGAAAACGAAACTTTGAGGCGAAATTTGACGCATTGAAATCAGTTCATGACATAAAGACATTTAAAAGAGCTATTGAGTTCAATACTTTACTATTTGACATTTACTTTACATATTACGTGATTAGGTTGTTTTCGGGCAAATATTTCCCGTGTTGTTCTATGTTACAAAGAAATCATCATATCTTTAAATTGACTATGCATTTGATTAAAATTTGATACATATCTTGTGTTCAAGTTTATATTTAATTTTTTAAAAATAGCATCTAAAAATGCAATAAGGGTATTATTTAGAGTATTATTGCAATTCAGACAGGCAATTTATCGACAGCAATAACAATAATGATTCAGAGACGGCAGCAAACACGGGATTCAGGTTAAGTTTAATGAACCATTATACAGTTAGAATTACGGCCAAGTATCCATTTTGAAATAGTCCGTCCTGCGTTCGCAGTGCGTGAGTTATCCGTTCGGTTTGTGGCTTACGCCGCCGAATATCTTTCGTTCGTCTTTTTCCTTACAATTACGTCCGATCTGCTTAAGCGGTCAAATCGTTCGATCGGAAGCTTGTAACCCAGCTATACAGTCCACTGTAAAATTTACCCTCAAACAGAGACGTGGTTTCATACGTTTCTGCCACAAATGACGATCATAAAATTGGTATAACAAATGATAATCTCCATATGTTCGAATGGAGCTGGTATTTATAGGTTATGTTGGTCACTAAAGGATGGTTTTTTAGGGTGTGGTGAAAGGGGGAGTGTTTTCTTTTTAACAGGTGATACGTGTACGGGCAAAGTCTTTAAAAACGGTCAAATCATTAGTAATTGCCGTTTTACACAACAAAATGACGATAAGAAATAAGCAATTAAACTTTCGGATCAACAACACTTAGTGTGTATAATATGTAAATATGTCACGAAAGCCAATGTTGTTATGACCTCCTGAATGATGAAAAAATAAATATCATTCCTTATATTTACATTAAGATTATTTTTTATTTTATCTGTTAACGCACACCATAATAAAAAAAACGCATTTCTTCATGTTTTTACCCGGGAGTGACGTCGGAGAGAGAACAGCCCTTTTCGTGGGAAAGTGTTACACAGTTCGTGACGCGGTCTTAGCAACCGTCATAACAACAACCGAAACAAAATGTAGTTCCATATACAACATTTATTCTGTGAGAATTTTAAGAGGTCCGTTACAATATTGAATATCTCTACATATAACATGGATCGTGTTTATTTGCAATAACACAAATAAAAGAACAACTCTGATAGCTTGACAGCGTAGACGACAGGGTATCTGCCGGTGCCGTACAGAACGCTTGCACTTGTTAACATCTTATCTAAACATGACAGTATTTGTTGTCACTGTATTTTCAAGGGATTATTTTTTATTATTATTTTTTTTAATATATACTTTTTTTTTAATCTTAAACATTTTACTTAAAAAGTCATAATCATTTATATCGTTCAGGAACTACAACTTTTTTCCAATGTATTACTATACGATGTTGGCATGTGATGATGCTAATGTTGTTATGAGAAATTAATACAATTTTCACCAATGCTTTCAAGCATACTGAATGTAAATATATTGATGTAATGAACGTTCAGTTTCTAGATATAATGTCGTCACACTGTACATATTTTCTGTATATCAACAATATTTTCATTCTTAAATTTTAAAATTTGATGTAAATTTCAATATTTTATTAATTCGACATATATATATGTATATTTGTTGCACGTACTTAGATGCTATGCAAGTCCGTGCAACATAAAACAATTGCCCTCACGCCTGAAACACAAACTCGGAAAGTTCAAATACAGGCACGATTCTGCACATTTCATTAGTGATTATTATCTATTT
Source organism: Mimachlamys varia (assembly GCA_947623455.1). Lineage (NCBI taxonomy): Eukaryota > Metazoa > Mollusca > Bivalvia > Pectinida > Pectinidae > Mimachlamys > Mimachlamys varia. The sequence continues at coordinate 28,481,526 of OX392544.1, forward strand.
GTTGTTAATCATTTCAATTTCATTAGATAATGTCGAAATTTATCTGAAAATGTCTATACATAAAATGTGATTTTAGGTTGAGAAGTCATACCAAGGAAAACAGACAAAACTGTCTGTTTAATATTATATTAGTCTGTTATTTAGATTTGATCATAAAGTTTTAATATTTTTTAACTTATATATCACTTAAATATTTCGAACGTGTAAAGTGACATAAAAATGTTTAAGGAAAAAATGTGATTTGAAAAAAGTTTTTTTTTTATCAGAGCATCGAAATGGTCATGTCATGTATTCACGCTTTTCAATATATTCTTAATTTGGAAGATACAAATAACTCCCAGAGGTATGAAGGTGTGAAGGTTGACATAAATTCAGTTCGGATCACGCGCTTGCGCAGGATAAGACAGGGGCGCGTTTACGAAAAATAATAATTATATGAATTACAATACTTAAAAGTAATTATTAGCAGCGTTTGCTGAAACTTAATTTGTGTAATTAAGTGAAAGTGTAAGTTTTGTGAAATATTTTTTGGAAAGGTTGCGTTTAATAAGATTTTTTAACAGTGGTATTCATCCATTTAGTACTTTTAATGTAAAGTAAACAGTCTAAATATAAAAATCATTCACTTACTAGAATACTACCTCAAACAATCTGATATGGATAGAGACTTTCTCTCCGTGAAACGCTATTTTGCGGCCAAACAAAATTGTTTTAAAAAAATATTTTTAGATACAATACTGATCATGTTTGAAACAATTAAAATTCCAAAATGCTTTGGTAATATCGTTGTATCAATAATAATGAATGGGGTATGGGGATTTATCAATTAAAAATTACCTTATACATGGTAAATTTGACATATGATGATCATGGCGATACTTAAACTTGGTTTTAAGCATAAACATTGCTTATGATAATAGATATAGTGGCGACACAGAATCTTAGTCTTAGCACTGCCTTGATATCACATGGACAAAATAATCTAGTTAAACCGATAAACGTGTAGGTTGGACATTTATTTTTGATCGTTGATAAAGCCGTATTTAATCAGATTTTGTGTTGGCTGTTGTGTGAATATATATATTATTTGTAGGATAAAAAGGAGTGACAAGGTCACGTTTTAGTATAAAAATCGTTTGATTGTTGTGGTCTGTGTGATCAGTTGAAATATTTTGGTATTGTGATATTGAAGTAGTTGTCTAATCGTCATATTTCGTCTTTGGTCAAGTCTCTCAACATACTTACATTAAAATATATACATGATTCTGCAAATCATCCCGAATATTGAGATACCGGTGTACAAACATAAGCTGAAATAAGTTTAAGAAGAAATATTATATTATGACCAAAAAATAACTATACGTTTGTTAAAAGTATTGAGATTGTCGACATAAATCTCAAACTTCTTGTATCAATTCGTATACCTTAAACAGTTTGCTGTATATATCAAGTTATGAAATATTGCACACAATACAATGAAAAGGCTAAGAAAATGCAAACATCCTAGATAACTCCATTTCCGAGATATTATGTGTATTTGAAAAAATACGCCTTTGTCTTAGTGGCGACTGCTCAAAAGGCTCGCGTTACATGTCATTGATTTAAATATGTATATAACCCATGGGTTTGATTTCTTTCCGAAACTGAACTTTTGTATTAGGATTTTTTTATTCCTTACACATGCCCTTGTTTGTAGCTCATCAACACCAATATACATCACTTTAGATACCCCATTGCCTATGTGTCTACCTGCCGACATCTTAGGCCTCCTGCTGTCAGCACTGGATATAGGTGTGTTAATTAGTGTTACATGTATTTACATGTGCTCCCTTTCAAATGCGTATCCGTATACCGCTTATTGAAAGTACCTGTAGTGTTAGTTACAACACGTATTTGCTAAGGATACGATACGGTTTGTTACGAATTTGTCATGAAACGGAATGATATCATCACGTTGCATTACAGATCGTTCCGAGGCGGTTCGCACTATTCCGTATCATACTGTTTTTATTCGTACTAACCCTTACTTATACAGTAGCAACCTACTGTTTTTCCGCATTGTTACACTGACATCTTTACGTATTAACCTTTGTCATTTTCGTATTAAGCCGTGTCGAACCGTACCAGTCCGTATCACTCAAGTCGACAAATGGCCCCTTTCCTGCAATATTATTGGAAGATACGTCCATACCCGTAGTAACACCGTAATGCATCCGTATCCGCTCCGATCGGACTACGAAAAAGGGCATGTCCGGGGTCATCCGTGATATTGAATCAATATTGGAACCGGCGAGTTGATCCGTGATGGTGTGACATAGGCATACTATTCACAATTCGGGACAGAAACTGGTTACAAAAAGCAACCTTTTTGTAACCTGGCCTTTCAGTTAACGTTAAGGGAAAATAACCAACTTTTCGTATAAAAATATCAGAGAACATGACTGTGAGTCAATAACATTACCATTTAATTTCATGAAACTTGCTAACACTATGTGTTACCTTATTCAAGCGTCTTCTTGGTTTTATTTAAATCCACTGTCTGAATTTTCTGGCAAAATGTATATCGACTGGACACCGTCTACGTGCATGATCGGATTCCGAATAAAACTAAAACATTTAACACAATCCATTGCTGTATTGCCATTCATTCCTTCCACGTACGGAATCTACGGAAGTCGTTAAACATGTGACGCCACAGATACCAGAATTCGTGTACGGCTCAGGTTCATATTGTATGTTACACACTGTCCTTACAAGCATGGACAATTGGTTAAAAGTTCATATATTTCGATTTTAATTGTGTTTTATTAGAAATTGGAATACCTATACGTTCGTGGTCAGTCTGCTATATTATGGATTAAACGACTGTTTTATACTAATATGTTATAGAAAAACACTCCAAACCCCAAACAGGCACGGAATTAGATTATTTGCTAAGTCCGTGATACTGGGTATATATTATTGTTAGATATTATCATATATATACGTACTTAGAATATATTTTTTGTCATATCTAAAGGTTTGAGTAGCTACATATAACGCTAGTCCCGTTCCTTAAAGCGGCTTAACAGTTCGACCGTTCGATCCACCGCTACTGGCTAGGTATAAGTTAAGCGGCCGATCACCTCGCTCCGTTCGGAAAGCGGCCGATAACCTCGTTCCATTCGGGAAGCGGCCGATAACCTCGCTCCGTTCGGAAAGCGGCCTTTGTAGTAGATTCGGGCCCATTAGGAAAACTCCGTTGGACTCGCTTGCGTCCTCCGTTCGGGAATCGGTTAATCTCCGTTCGAGCAGCGGCTTTTCTCCGTGCGTGCGACAAAAAGTGGATGCATAGCCGTAATTCTAAATGTATCAAATGGTGGGTTAAAACTTCTTCAAATATCTTGAAAGTATGTAAAAGTCACATGTTATTTCGAAATAATAAACATTACGCATTAAACTTCGCTGCAATGGCTTACTATTTACAAATCAATGTTTCCTTTTTATTTTCAGATAGTGGTTTTGGTTCTCAGAGTAAGTGAACACCCATAAAAGATTCTTTATATCAAGATTCCTGTAAAAGATAAATCTTCCCTTTTCGTCTCTTTCATTGCCTTTACTTGTTATACAGTAATGAGCATGTATGAATCAAACGGTTTCTGAAGTGTAACCAATATATGTCTGTAAAAAATATATATTTTTTGATATGGTTTAATGTCAAATATTGTTCAATCATTGTGCAATATGTACGATTCCTATATAGCGTTTCTACAAAAGAACATTATCTGTATTGAGGTTTATTTTCTTCTTCTTTTTGGATCTGCCTTTCATTCAACTGACCATGACTATATTTCTGAAATTTGAATATGTAAATGAAATAGTTTTCTATCACAATACCCTGTGTTAAACCACTCTTGTACTGTTGTTAAAAGTGCTGACGTTTGGATAAATGTATGCTGTGTGCCACTTGTGGTACACGACCTTCTGGACTTTTGATTGGTTGAGAAGTTGAACTTATGATAAACAGGTATATTTTCTATCATTTGAACATTTTCTCCTGGAAAACACGGAGTTTAAATCCATAATTACCTTTCATTTTAAGGAGCTGTTAAACTATGCAGGTCGGTAATTATATTTGATTGGTCGGAGGATTCTTCAGTCATTTGAAACACGGAGTGTCAAGAGCGTCTCCAAGTCTCAAATTGTATGATTAGCGATCAGCAAAAAAAAAAAAACAATATTTATAAGAAAACTAGTGTCTTCTCTGTGAGAGTGCTAGTGATAAAGTATAACTTATATAGGTGGTAAGCCTACTGATATGGTATCAGCTGGATACGTTGTGAAGATACACCTCCACATTTCTCCGCTCGTAGTGATCTGCTTTGATGACGGGAGTACGAGTCTACTGCGTCGTCGACGACGACACCTGTCATGTAAATCTAGCTCAGAACAAAATATATGGCATGGTCGTAAAGTAAAAACTGTTACACTATTCTTTACCAAAGTGTAAAGTGGCCTTTTTGTATTCTATTGTTCTAATATTATAAAACTGAATATTAGTTTAAATAACAAATCCAAATGAACACAAACATTAATGAAATATTTGTGTTTTTATGTTGATTCAATGATGGAATTACTCAGGAATCTTTTTTACTTGGGTACTTGGTTTTTTAAAGTTTAAATGTATTTGGAAAAATATCTGATGCCTCATTAAGTCTCATTTTCTCTTCTCTTACTAAAAGGGTTCTCACGTTTATAAACAATTCGATGTTCACTGAAAATGAAAACATTTTCCTGATAACGATACCCTGATTGAGAATATCCAAACAAAGTGTTTAAATGAATGAAACGAAACGTTGAGGCGAAATTTGACGTATTGAAATCAGTTCAGGACACCAAGACATTTAAAAGAACTATTGAGTTCAATACTTTACTATAGGTTATTATTTGTCTAGGTTCTTTTCGGGAAAATATTTCTCGTGTTGTTCTATGTTACAAAGAAATTATCATATCTATAAATTGACTGTATGCATTTAATTAAAATATATTGTGTTCAAGTTCAAATTATTAGTTTTTAATAAAAAAGGCGTCTGAGAAAATACAAATAGGTTTTTTTTCTCATTATTTACTCATTTTATCAGTTGGTGGGCTAAAACTACTCCAAACAACGTGAAATTATGGAAGAGGCTCATGTTATTTCGAAATAATACACTTTACGAATTAAAGTTCGTTGTAACGGTTTACCATTTAGTAAATAATAAAAATGAAATGACAACATTTACGTATAAGACAACCTTACAAATTCAGTATTTACCGAAGTAGCAATACAAAAGATGTGTTTGCTATATTGTTTTTGTGTATAGAAAAACAATAAATACTAACAGTTCCAATGGCATCTTATAATGTAAAACAGTTCAAATCGTCTGCTAAAAAGACTATTTTTTTTCTACTATAGGAACTTTTTAAGATGTTGTTTATTGAGACTCTTGCATTAAATAAATCCCTTCGATATTTTGTTATGTTTCATAAATCAATGTGTCCTTTTTATTTGCAGCCTTTTGTGAACCAGATACTCGCAGTTCATCTCCGGGTAAGTGAACACCCATAAAAGATTCTTTATATCATGATTCTTGTAAAATGAATCAAACGATTTCTGAAGTGTAACCAATATATGTCTGTAAAAAAATATATATTTGTTGATATGATTTAATGTCAAATACTGTTCAATCATTGTGCAATATGTACGATTCGTATATAACGTTTCTACAAAAGAACATTATCTGTATTGAGGTTTATTTTCTTCTTCTTTTTGAATCTGCTTTTCATTCAATAACAGTATCGAGATAAAACGTGGGACCTGCATGGTTATCGAATGAAACGTCGATATCTTGTTTGCTTTTTATTTTTCCAGAAACAATAAAAACGCCAAAGGTAAGACTCATTTCAATTGTCTAATTGTAAATTTTAATTTCATATATCCAATAAATGTTTAAAACTAAATGATTATCTACACTGTACCATGTTATTTCCAATTCAACATAATGTACTAGCATTTGAATATTTGTAAGATGATATCTGCAATAAATCAATGTTTTAACAAATTAAAACATTATTTCCAATTAGCCCTCCTTTTATCTCAATAAACAATATGATTTTACATGTTCAGTGTAATCCCAAATACTTTGGTATTTCATTTAAGCAGGAACGGGTCAAACAATATCAGCATGACCAAGTTTCGTCGAAAACACGGAATTTAAAAGACATGTACGACGCTTGTGAATCGGGAGACAAAGAAAAATGTTTGACGACCCATCGAAAATATCCATCTTTGTTAACACAGAATAGTGGTCCGTGCCTTCTTCGCATCGCTGAATCAGGAAATATTGATTGCTATATCACTGTAGAATCTTTGGTCCTTACAAGAAAAGGAATTGAGGATCGCAATGCGTACATAGCGAATATTGTAGATGCGGATGAGGAATCCCTGTTTCACAAGGCCTGTCGTTCTGGGAGTAGAGACATGTATTCTTACCTGTGCACTTCATATCCAACTCGATTTGCTTCCACCGACAAATTGTCTCTTTTGCAAATAGCGTGTAAATTAAACCACGCAGACATATTGAGTTTACTTTTACGTTCTGTGAAAGATGAGAATGAGATCGGCAAGTGTCTGACGCGATATCCGTTGCAAGAATTGTGTAAACAAGCTGTTGCTGTAGAGCTAAAACAGCGGTTAGCAGGCAAAGAGAAATTACGAAGTTCCTATCGAATTGAACCAACATTCAACGGCGCAGGGGAATTAGTATTCTTGGCGTATGGATTAGACGTTGTACGTGAGAGAGAGGAGCAGTTTGCAGGGGTGAAAGTATTATTCAAAAACCCAAGGAAAGTCAACGATGAAGCAATGCGAGTAACAAATAGTGAGGAAATGAGATCATTGAACACAAACAATATCACATACATGAAATATGCTGAGACTGCAATTCAAGCGAAGGGCAAGAGTCTAATGGAAGCGCACTCGAATATCAATGCATTGGGAGTATCTCATTTAAGGTCCTGTAATGGAGGCAAAAACTTGAAGCCGGCAGGAAAACCCCTTGTAGTTATATACTGTAACTCAAAAGGATACAGGCCAATACAGGAAAAGATGTTTCCGCGAGAGCTTTTGGTAGATGATATAGTCATTTTGATAGACGTACGTGAAGGATACTTTGAATTCGCACCACGTACTTATTCACCTATACCTAGCATAAAAAGACACGACAAACTAAAGATGGGATGCGCGTGCGAAGTTGAGGAAGATGAAAAGGGAGGAAGATGTGGAACGATTGGTCCATTTGTGAAAATACACAGCCAAAAGGATGGTGACCTCGAAGGATTTCTTACCTGTGCCCATGTTGCTTACGGAATCAAGGACGGAATAGAAAAGTATGAATACGATGAAATCAGCACTGAGACTCAACTGCAAGTCAACCAGCCTCCAAGGGATAGATTCTCCAATCCCCCGCCAAACCTCACGTCTGATCCAAAGTGCGGTAAGACCTATCGCGGAACATTTGGTGTGACAAGGGATGGGGTGACCGTAGATGCCGCAGTAGTAGCTGTCCAGAACAACAGAATGCCGTCAGGGGGAGAATTTGCTATTCTCGATCCCAACCAACTCGGAGATTTAGGTACTCATTTATGAAATATTTACTACCTGTCCTCGATAGGTAACCCTTTTTTTAATTTGCTAATGATTGCTAGAAATCAGGATTAAGAGATTCCTTTATATCTAATTTTATTTTCCAAATTTTTAAACAACCAAGATAAAATTACATATCAAAAATATGATTTTGTCACATCGCTGTACCTGTGAATAAAACACATAGCTACTTCGGTCATAACGTCTCAAAGGGGCATTCAAATACGTACATTGTTTACTTGTAAAACATAAACATTACAAACACGATGATTCATATTGAAGGTAAGTGATGTCCAGTTTTAACAAATGCCGAAGTGCACATTTTCTAAGCGTACTTCAAAATATTGGAAACATATTATTTTAAGTGAGAAAGTTATATTGCAGTCTGGCTTTGCAAGCTTATTACGGATCAACTTGAATAATATAATGTTCCAGCTACATAAGTAAATAATGTATAATGAAATCTGAACAGATAATGCAAAATAATGTATTATTCATATATGAGTATGTTTAACCAGTAAAATTGCACAGTTGCATTAACTTGTAATATGATTTTGTTTGTTTTGTTTTCGTTTTTGTTCTTGTTTTTGGTTTTCTTGTTTTGCAGACTTCACAACATATCCTGTATTTGATTCTGCTCAGCAGGCAGATTCCACAGCGATAATGAACGAACAAATAGTAAAATTTGGGGCCATAACACATGCAACAAAAGGATTGTTTGTAGCACTTGTCCACGTAAGAGAACCGATTTTATTAGGAATAACCGGACCTACTGGATTGAAAGAAAGACGTTTTGAAATGCAAGGACAGCTTGAGATCAGTAGCTGTAAAGCAAACGATCATTTCTTTGCATTAGGAGATTCTGGTTCGGGCGTGTTTGTCAAAAGGGGCGACGATCTTCGGTGTTTGGGACTTGGTATCGGCTGTTTGTCAAATGGTTCGGCAGTTGTAACGCCCATTAAACCCATACTCAAAGCACTCGGTGTTGAGCTGATGCGTTTCAATGAGCCAATGGACGAAAGTCAGTAAGGAAATTCACATGGGCCCGAGTGCATTGCTCCGGAACTACGAATCACTAGCAAAAACTAGTATTGTTTACATCACCTTGAACTCCTTATGCAGAGACATGACAGTATCGTGTTTCAAAATAGGATAGCATGAGGAAATACTTGAAGTGTTTCATAGTATGTTGTGCATGCATATGATTTAAAGTTATTGTATATGATAGATTTCCGTGTGTTGTATTTATTGTTACTAAGAAAGTTTTTATAGCTCACTTTTTATTTTTGAAGCACATATAATCTGTGAATTTGAATTTTGTATACTTTGTTATTTGTCTTTGCTTAACTTTGGTGCATTACATGGTACAAAAGTAACCGTAACTTAGTAACGACCCGGAACTTTACAAAGGGCCGGACGATATGGTTCAAAGTGTGTCCAGATTAGCAATATTTTCTGTATTGAGAGGATACTAATCCGTCAATATTTGAAATTTAAAAGAGTGTTATAATGTATCAGTAATGCTGTACTTGAATACCGTACAAGGCAGTTTGGTTTTTCTAGAAGTTTTCGTACACAACCTGGTACCAAGACATTGTAGTTATTTTTATTCGAGACGGTTTATAGTTGAAAGGGTCAAATTTTTAACAACTGTTAAAGTAGGACGTTTTTTCCTCCATTCCAATATACAGTTTAAATGAATATTTATCTTTTAAAATATAGCATTCTGGTTTTTTTTTTTGCTATAGTAGCATATATACCGCGTAATTACCGCGTTTAGTCGATTTTTTTACGGGTCAAAATTTTCACGATTTTTACTCAAAAGGAAGAAATAGTATTTACACGGATTACAATTTAGCGATTTGAAGATATGGGAATATTTCATTTTTGCAGATATTGAAAAATTGTCAACCATATGACCTAAAATCTGTCATAAATTGTTATCCGTGTTTTAGTAAGCCTTTATAATTTTGACCAAAAATTGTACTTTAGACCCTTTAAATGTTCAATATTTAGTCTAATTGAAATAATGAGAATAACAAAATTGATTCTATGCATATGTCAACTGTGATGATACTATTGAATATCATATTGGTTAAACAAAGAATAGTTTATCTTTACTTCTATGATACTTTTAATGAAATTGAGTAAATGAATTTATGTTAAATCCAAAAATTTGCTTCGTTTGTGGCTAGAATAAGGAAACAAATAATACTAAGACACTGAATTGAGTGTAAATGTCGTTCATTATACTCAAACGACGTCAACATTAAACAACACATTATCAATGGGTGCTTCACCCTGAGGCCAATTACCCAGAGAGTGAATTACCACTACATTCATATTAAACACCCGAGGCCAAATACCCAGAGAGTGAATTACCACTACATTCATATTAAACACCCGAGGCCAATTACCCAGAGAGTGAATTACCACTACATTAATATTAAACATCCGAGGCCAATTACCGAGAGAGTGAATTACCACTACATTCATATTAAACACCCGAGGCCAATTACCCAGAGAGTGAATTACCACTACATTCATATTAAACATCCAAGGCCAATTACCGAGAGAGTGAATTACCACTACATTCATATTAAACACCATGAGTCCAATTACCCAGAGAGTGGATTACCACTACATTCATATTAAACACCATGAGTCCAATTACCCAGAGAGTGAATTACCACTACATTAATATTAAACATCCGAGGCCAATTACCGAGAGAGTGAATTACCACTACATTCATATTAAACACCCGAGGCCAATTACCCAGAGAGTGAATTACCACTACATTCATATTAAACATCCAAGGCCAATTACCGAGAGAGTGAATTACCACTACATTCATATTAAACACCATGAGTCCAATTACCCAGAGAGTGGATTACCACTACATTCATATTAAACACCATGAGTCCAATTACCCAGAGAGTGGATTACCACTACATTCATATTAAACATCCAAGGCCAATTACCCCAAAAGTGAGTTACCATTACAATCATAGGTACATGTATGAGTCATGAGCAGACTGATATTGAATAATTCTGATTTGCCACAAAGGTGCGGTTCTAAGCCGCCCTGATTGCATTTTATAAACAATTTACAGAAAAAACAAAAATGTTTGTGCAATAGCAAATATCAAAACATATTATTCTGAAGGTTTACACATCCATTATTTATCATGAGGTACAATAAAGGTCAATTAACAAAATAAAAAAAACTGCTAGCATAAAAATATTCATAACAGATATTGGAGGTAAACAATTGGCGGTGGCGGGGTGGTGGTGGTTAATTGCTCTCAAACCCGAGCTGCTGAAGTCATGTACATCGTTCTCAATCTTGTTGTGACATGGAGTGTGATAAAGGGGAGATAACTTCTTTGGTAGCACACCACGAATTATTTACCTCTATTACAAGTACTGTAAAGGTGTACCATAAGTCATTTTATTCCCCATAAAATGTTATTTGTATGTATTTAGTGTGATGTTGGTAGTTAAACAAGCTAAACTAATTTAATACCTATTCTAACTGTGATATTAACGTAAATGATATTGTTTTAAATAACCCTTTTACTAATAAGAGTGATATTAGATTTGTTAAACAGGTGTTTTATACTTAATATCTATCATATATCCAAACTGATACTTTTATACATCAGTGTGCATTTGAATTTAAACTACGGGCTTTCTGTATACATCGTGTTTACTTTGATTGACAATGATGACTTGGTTCTCATTTGGAGGATTGATGCTTACTTGGATGTGACCAAGATTTACATGGTGGGTGTCGATGCAGCGGAAGACGCTTGCTCTTCCGGAACACCTGGTCTTATTATCTTGTGCTTTTAGGTGAGTCACCATGTAAATATTTCCTTTGTTCCTATTTTGCCTCTAGTTTAATCGATTTTAAGTTCGGATTATGGATTTGTTGACCCTTTGGTAATCACTGGGTTTTTTTCAAATACAGATTGTATTCTTTATACTATTTACATACCATTTTCAAATGTCTGCCTTAACAAGTTTTAGAATCAAAGGTACAGTGATTATTCAAATGCATTATAATTACAATTAGACGTTTTAGTTGAAGTGAACCCTAGAATACATTAGACTGTTTTATGTTTGTCAATATTCTTTTTCACATTCTATGTACAGACCTGTTTATGAAAAACATGTTATTTGATTTGATTTGAGAAGTCATCAATCATTACAATTTTTGTACATATTTACATTGATTTTGTTTTTACATTTTGTGTATTGGAATGGCCTTTGGTTTGGCGTCCGTCGTAAACAATTTACATTTTCGACATCTTCTCAAATACCGCTGAACTAAATTCAATGCAATTTGGCAGGAACCTTTACTTTCCAAAGATGCACCAAAATTGTGGATTGTATGGTCCTATTCCCCTACGGGGTTGAGGGAGGGGCCCAAAAGGCTCAAATAAATTAAAACTTTAAAAATAAATTATCCAGACTCAGATATGCTGGAATCACCAATTGAATGTTCTTAAGTTGCTTTAGCAAAATTACTTTAGTTTATATATTTCTTGTTACTTTAAATTATTTTTTTGTTCATTTCCATTTGGAAATAATTCAAACTTGATTTGAATTACAACCATGAGATGACACTTTTGGAAGAATTTCGACTCTGGTCTTCTCCTGTTTCTGGGGCTGTGGGAAGGGGCTCTCAGAGGTGTTGGAAATAAATCATAGATTGAAGCTTATCAAAGTTGTGAATTATATACCCCCAGGACTCCATGTTCCCCTTTGGGGACAAAGTTGAATTTTGCTATAGTTTATTTTGAAAAATGGATAAAATAAGGGACCAAGATCAAATTGTGTAGCTTTTTACTGATACAAATTGTGTTGGGACATTGTAAAGCAAAGTTGTCAGAATCTAGTAAGGAGTCCACTGATCGAAAGTCAAGGTCACTGGGTCAAAGGTCAACGTCACTTTTATATCTTCCCACTTATATAGACTTATAAACAAGGTCCTTTTTACCTGTCCGTATTCAAGCTCAAACTCAATTTAAGTTATAGAAGATTTCAGTGTAATGACACAACTATAAAAGTTCATGGTTCTAATATATCAAAACTCAGGTGAGCGCTCAGACCTGTGGGCCTCTTGTTTGTTGATATAATGGTTCTGCCGTGTAATAAAGGTAGAATATAAAATGATTTTTAATGAAAAGAATTGCTCAGTTTATTTAGTCTTTTATTACACTTTTGAGTTTGTATTTGGATATTTCATATGATTTAAACTTTCACCCTGAGGTAATAGGAAGAATTGTATATATTGCCCCCATTGCATGATCGTAAGATAAGACTTAATATGGAATCTTTCTTTTCCATTCGTTCTCCTTCCTAATGTATCCCATGCCACTACCTCACATTTGGCCTTTACTTGAGCGTTGATCCCTATGAAGAAGGCTGTGGGTCTATCCAGGCCGAGACATACCAGAGTCTCTAAACATAGTAGTTACTACTCCCTGTTTGACTCTCAGTTTTATGGGGCAGGAAAGACTAGCAGTATGATTCAGTGCGATATGTTACATACTATATTATGATAGTGTGGCAGAAAGGGAGGCAACTCTTAAGAGTTTTCTAGATTTTTTTAGATGCATGTAGCGAATACCAAGCCATACTGTGTGACCTTCTGTGTTATTTGTTTATATTTATCAAGGTAGTAGATTAGTAGATTCTGTGATATTCTGTTTATACAATAAGGTTTTTATAGTCATTTTTGTTTGTGTTTATCTGAGTGTTTGAGAGAATTCCAAAAGATAGAAGTTTGTAGAGAATATTTGTTTTCCAATGCAAAATTTAAATTAATTAAATTAACTTTACATAATATAGACACCTAAAAGACTTTGTACACCACTGATTTAATTATATCTATATACATTTTGTATATATCATTAAATTCTGTTTCGAATTTAGATGCTGGTTTCCTTTTTCTGTTATCATCAAGTTACAGACAGCACCATTTCAGATAGGCAAAAGATAAGTCTTACACGAACATACTGCAGCATCCCAAAATCACACGCATTCAACACACACACCAACATCGCATACACCGGCAGGTCGTCCTTACTTGGCACTAGCTGTTTATTGGACATACAAACAATCACAACAAACCAACCGATGAAACATTAGTTCAAACTTAAAAACCGCATTGTCCCATCGCGGATATGACTTTATTTTGTCTTTAGTTAACGAGATTATTACGTGATTATTTACAACTTACTCTACAAGTGCTTCCGAAGTGATCGACTGGCATGTAAATAGTGCATTACACTTTAACCTCGACATCAGGGGTTTTTCTCCATGGTCAGAGCAGATGTATAATAGTACAGCTATTTAACGTAACATACTCTAATAGCAGAATTTCCAGATTGATTTTTTGAAAAATACTTGCTTCCACTTTTCATTTTTTATATTGTATTATTATAGTTATTGAGCGTTATTTTCTTATCTTTCTATTGTGATAATATTTGTTCATCGTTTTTGAAATCTTAAGAAAAAACTTGAGAATTAAACTTTTTTCATGATAATATTATAATCACAAATAAGCTTTTCTCTTATATACAACAGTTGCATCAACAAATTGATTCTAAAGAATTTTATCATTGACAAATAATTTGATCTTTTTTTTTAAACGCATTACAAAATACTCGACAAATGGTTTAATGCAAAACAAGTATTGCTTTGAACAATTTTGACCTCGATTTCAATACAAAAATATGCATTTCACATATATGTAAAAAGATACAATGAAGAAATGTGTTCAATTGTGACAAATAATTGTTGCATCCATAATTCTAAAAATTCTGATGTAAAACCAATACAAAAATGCAGTAAATACTAAAAACGTTCACTTGTTTCATTTAGGTTTTACGGTGGTTTGTCAATTTGAAAGGTAACAGCATATAATGTTTTCGTTTCAATGAATGGTGTTGGTATTTAATGCTATTTCTAATATCAACAAATATCTCACATGTCAATGTTTGTATAAATAAATTTTACAAAAATAAACAAATATGCTACAAAGTACGCCTCTCTGAGTGATTTCATGAACAGTAATGATTTGACATTACCATTAAATCAGAAATGCACACTTGTGCAGGCTTAAACTATGTTCCTGGGAACAATGCTACATTTTTTCGATATGAATCGATGTTAAAAAAAACACGCAGTTTTGAAAGGATATTTTACATATATATGAACTTGACAGACTTGACAGAACAACATTATATATATATATATATATATATAGGCAAATGTGAACAATAAAGCCAAGTGTGAATTGACCAGAAGAATGTTTGCCTGATTTGCGCAGTTATAGTACTATTAGGAATATTTATATTGTCTCTACTTCCTTCTACCGTTTGTTGTTTGGAGCCTCGAATAGCAACACCTGCCTTGGACTTAAATGTTGAACGCTTGCCCAAGTGAGGACGGCAAGGGGAACTATGGCCAATCGGAACAAACCACCGACCTTTTAAACGTTAGCTATTATTTCTTGCTTCACGTTCAGTAGATGGTGATGTCAACAATTGGTTTATCAATTTTCAGTGAAATTTAAACGGGCTGGCTGATTTTGTTTTCGGCAGCAGCCATTTATTTGCACGTTACTGCACTTGACACCTTACGATAGCTTGCGTTTTATGTGAGTGAAGCCCAATAATAGAGTGTCTCTACATACTGAATGGTCTAGCTTGGTGACAGAACAAATAGCCTGGGAAAATGGTCAAACGGGCAGGCCAAAGACCATTTAAATGGAACATTTATTTCCTACTCAGTAGATGGTGATGTCAATAACTGGTTCAACCATATAGAGTGTAATGTAAACGGGCTGGGGTTTCGGTAGGGTATGTCGTTTTTTCGACAACAGTCTTTTATATGCACGTTACTATAATTGACACCTCGGGATGGCGTAAATATTATGCAAGTTAAACCCTGTTATTGAGGTTACCCTATATACTGAACGTATAGAAGGGAGTGTCAACATCAAAATCATTTTAATGGGATACTGACTGTTTTAGCTTGGTGACAAAATTAATAGCCTTCTGCATTTGGTCGAACGTTCAAACTTAAAGTAGAAGGTGATGTAAAGTGCTATGAAAGCAAAAGGACTGGTTAAAGGTAAGGGGGAAATACTGATACGCAAAAAAATTGTAATTAGTCAAACTTCCTTCTAGCCTTGACACTGCATCTGTAAAAGGTCCTTGTCCGACTGATTTGATTGGCGAATCTAAACACAACACTTGTCAGAGTTTCTTGTCGTGTTAAATCCTAAACCATTTTGGAGTAGCTCCACACCATAAATCTATTTATCAAAATGCCATAAGACTAGTGTCATGGCAAGAAGAAAGGTAAGCTTTTTTGTAATAAGAGCTACAAGCATTATAAATATATACGAGGGTAACCAAAAATGTACATTGGTATCGAATGTTGGTGTAAATTGTATTACTTTTTGTTTTACTTCAGAATAGGAAATATCTTAAGGCAGGTACATATTTATCTTTTTTGTAACATGTCTAGGTAGATATGTGTTTGTAGAGGATGCATAACTTCAACCTTATACCAGAAGCTAAAACAAAATACGATTCAAGGCCCTTCATCATTGATACTTTGCATAGTTAACTCTTGTGACTATTTATTAAAATATTTCTTCTCCTTTGGGTATCTAGGATATTAAAAGGCGTTTTGAATTTTGAATAAATTTGACCTATGTGACCTTGCAAGATAGTAAAAGTTAATTAAAACAAGACAAACAGAAGTGAATGGTACATAGTAAAGGAAATAACGAGACAAATAATTTATGTATTACTTTTTTCAATAAACAATTATCGTAGAGGCCTTATGAAACACAAATGTTTGCATGGTGAACCTTTTTTAACTTTCGTCATATTTATGGTAACAGTGACCTCGATATTGATTTTAAGAGCACGAGACTGATTAATTTATGACATTTTAGGTTTGATAGATCAAACAGGAAGATATCGCACGCAAGGTGTTCAAACAAGAGCTACAAAGTGTCCTCTAATTAATGGACAATGCACAATTGATGACTTCAATATTACCTATAAAATGTCAACACAGATTGTAAATGCCAATTGTAATACTCTTGACAACAGCTTGGCTTCACAGATACGGCATTAACGTAAGACGATATAAATGCTACACATCGAATGCAGTTTCTCAACTTCATAATACTCACGGGTAGTTTTCGATTACATCCTGGCTGCCTTGTTCAGAGATCAGTAGAAGCTTCAGACTAATCTGGTGATCAATATAAATTTACTCAGCCAATAGATAGCCAGTTGGGTAACAGATAAATATTCATGTCGCTTTAACGGCCGACATTCTATTTATCTGTCACCCAAATTGTATTCATATCATCTGTATACTACCATTTGGTTACAGTTCAATGCTTAAATGCATTTATATTTTACGGGACGTTGTGAAGCATGACTGACAAAGCTTTATTTAGAACGTTTCACGTTACACAAACAGGAAAACCCGGACACAAAATCAACACTGGTAGGCTTCTCAAATAGGATTTTGCTTTACAGAAGGTCACTAATTGCTCTAAGGTAAGTTATCTTCATTAATTGACTTTGATCGGTTAGTATTTCTCGTTGTCATATTCGGCCATTCAAAAGATCCGAGCAGTAATTCCATACTAAATCACTCAAAAACTGCTGGCCAATAGTATATAATGAAACGTTGATTGTTTTGATTTTCATTCTGTGTGTCTCTCTTAGGTGTATAACACTAAAACTTTACTACAAACATCACTGCGCTTGATAAACCATCAAGACCCTTGATGATCGAAAATGATGCTGAAGGATCATCAAAATTACATCACGAAAGATTGTGATGACGAGATCGACTATCGCGATCCCACGCGACGGCTACGCGACCGATCACGAAGCGTCAGCAAGACCCACCGTGCTCACTGAGGCGTGAGGCATACTGTATTTATATGTCTCTGCTAGATGATACGATATTCAAATACCTATATCTTGCTAATAAGATGTTCTTCTGATCAATTTTTACTTAGCAGTTTATGTAACATATCGCACCATTAATCTCAAATATGTATAAACATGTACGACTCTAATTCAGTAATAAAACGTTTGAAAATAACATTAACATTCTTGCTATAGAAATTATTATAATCATCTATTGAAAATATCGTACGGAGTAAAAAAAATGTGCGTTTTTATTTCAATGACCAAGATTCTGCACGTCTGCACACTTAGAATAAGAACTATATAAAGGCAAAATGTAAGTACTTAAAGTAAATTTACAGAAAAAACTGTCAGTTTATAAGATCTGTTACAGAACAGAAGCTTTCCGTAAAGTTGTCATTGTCTTAACTTCGGTTTTTGATAATGCCATTTATTTTATATCAATCTTTGATATTCAATTATGCGAACAGTACATAAATAAAACAAAACTAATTCTTTTGATTTTTATTTAATGATATGATTAGTGACATCGTGTATATCCAAACGAAAAATTGTGGGAATATTAATATATTTACAAAGCTCCGATGGAAACTTTGACTTACTTGTATATACGTATTGTATTGCTATGCTTGACAACAGTTACTACATCTTCAGCATCCAAATAAAAATTCAAATAATTATGTTTCTGAGACTAATAAATTCGGGACCTGTACGCTTTACCGCAAAATATGCGTCCCGTTTAATGTGTATGTTACAAAGGAAATGAATTCAAAGTGTCCTGATGATAGGAACGTAGTTCTTTAATGCATTTACAGGCGTGCGTAAAAAGAGTTGCTTCCCCTTGTTACACATCGCCTTTAAGGACGCTCGACCCTTTCGCAATTAACCGCTAGATTTCCTTACAATTTTCATACGTTGATTATGAAACCAGGTAGAGATAACAAAAAGTCCAAGCATTACAATGACTTGTTTCAATTTTTGGTCTAAAACACAAAACAAATAATGATTTTGATGAAAATCTAATGTTTTCGTAAATCACAAACATACAATAAATTAAAAAAACAAAATCAATAGCTACCTAAAAATATTTAGTTTATTTGAAAATGGACAAAACGATTTTTACAAAGTGTGATATTTTTTTATATCTCATTATTATTTACATAACATATAGTTACTTAAAGCACATGCAAAAAATCAATCAAAATATAACAGATAAGCTTTTTATGCTTCTTATTGAAAACTAAATGGAAAACTGTGTCTAGGGTAGGTTGTCTCCCTTGATGCTATTAGGAAGTGTTTGTAGTTAGTAGTATTCTAACCTAACATATATGTAACATGTATATTGTGAATGTGTACACGCCTAAAACATTTTAGCACGTAACAACTACCATTCTTTGTTAAATTTTCAACGGCATAATAGTGCATATAGAATGACACCAAGCACTGCTGACACGGATGATAGTTCTAGTTCATGTAGGTACGTCCTTTTCGGAGTCGAGAGAGGACAACTTCCTATTTGTGATCTCTTTAACTGGACAGACAGGGTTTATGTTTGTGTTATAATTGAAAATGTTCGTAACAACGTCTCTGGTTTTACAGATCAATTATAAGTTATACAATACTTGTTCGACAGATGATTTTCTTTCTGTTTTCTTTTTATAATGCAGTAAAACCACACTTACTCGACCTTATTGGGCCCTGTTCGATAGTTCGAGGAATAAATGGTATTCGAGTAATCCGAGGTTGGTTGCATGCACCTATTCGAAACCAAACGAACTGTTGAATGAATGAGGGGTATTCGATTTATCTATGTTCGAACAAGTGCGGTTTTACTGTACATGTTTTTTCTTTGAAATAAACAATAACGAAGTCTTACATGAAGCTCTCATTGCTAGTGTAACGCGATACGTCATTAAAGGACAATATCCGGACGTTACAAACAAGTGCAACCGGCCTGAACCTTCCTGACTAGTTGTAACGTTCTGGTTGTATAACCAAAACGTCCCTGGTTCGAGCTTCACTAGTTTAAGGATATGCTCCTGTGATGTTTCAATCACGTTCAAATTAGATGTGACCCAGATTTACATGACAGGTGTCGTTGATGAAGCAGAAGACGCTTACTCTTCCGGAACACCTGGTCTTATTCTCTTGTGCTTTTACCAGAGTCTCCATGTAAATCTTTCCTTTGTTCCTAATTTGCCCCTAGTTAATCAATTTTGAGTTCGGATTATGGTTTTGTTGACGCTTTGGTATTCTCTGTTTTCATTTTATCATACGTGTGGTATATTTGTAATATTTAACAACGTTTTACCCATTTCGATAGCAAATATGCATCTGAAAAATGTATCAAAGATTTAGGTGTCTGCTGTTTGTATCAGTTTTTCAAAAGAATTTTAAAAAATTATCATTATGACGGTCATTTGGAAAAAAAATGTATTTCTGTGTATTCCTTGCTCTTCACGAACGGCAAAAAAATATTTCATGTTTTTATGCTTGATTGATCTTTAAAATTGCCAGTGTGTTGTTGTAAAACTGCTATTTGTCCATTATGCAACAACTGTATTTATTAACATTTCGTGTATTTTTTAAGATATTTAGTGTTACTAAAGAGATTTTGATTTTTGACATCACAATAGTGAAAACGTAACACATTTAATAACGGGAAAGAAAGAAAAACCATTTTCATTTGACTCGCCTCATATCTAAAAATGTTTGTCATCAGAAAGGTTTTATACAAAACGCTCAATCTGGGGAAAAAATGGTGAAAAAATAAGAAATACGGATAATATAATTTCATTTATTGAGAATAACTTAAAGACCTTTTACGTCTGTAATTATTACGAAAATACTATTTTTGTCAATTGTGAAAATATTCATACATATCTAATCACAAATCTGGGAGGTATTGAATGAAATTGCCCTGAAATTGGCCAAAACAGCATTGTTGAAAAAAGTTAGTGGTCAGCAAATATTGACATTTTACAAAAGAAGATCCTTAGTTAAATTAATTCTCTCTACCCGTAGATAAAATGTCTATTGGCCTTGCCGCGTTTTCAAGTTGTTTGTGTTGTTTTCTCACAATTGATATGTATTGATATAATGATTACATACTTTGGGTCTCATGTCATTTCGTTTGCCACACAATGGATCTGGTTTGATATGTCTGCATGCGTTATGTTCTCTTCTCTCACATTTGTAGTTTTGTTTTAACACTTGCTAGACAATAAATTACGTTCCAGAACGTCATCATTGTTTATTTTTGGATACAAACATATTAATAGTATTAAAGGATGCCCCTTGACAAATACATCTGAATTCAACATCGGTTTTTAGTGTCACATAAACTTCGTTGACATTGCATTTGAATTGCTCAAATTTTCAACTTTTAAAGCCTTTCAAGAGAAACATTTGACGTGCATGGTGAAATATCTTACAAAAAGCTACCTCTATGCTCTCATTGCTGAGACCTCGTCATTTACAACCGGAATAACAATTTGATTTAACCCCTTATCTAGCTAACATAAGCCACTCTTATTCGTTTTAAAGTACTTTTTATCTACACTGACATTCCCTAATCATTATCACCTCATAACTGTACTCAAACACGTGTCAAAATTCAATGACGTCGGCAACAATACATTAGGGTGAAGCTATGCAAATCCTCCTGTTTGAAACACAATTGTGTGACGTCACCAACAATAAACATGTAATGAGCTGACAACGATTCATGCTATTACATTTATTAAACCATTCACATGTGTATTAGTTTTGAAATGAAATATGTGCTTGCAATTGACCATGGAACTGCCCAAGGAGGGAACGTCTCTAAAATCCTTCTTCTGAAGGAATTGACATTTAAATATCCTAATTTAGCATCCTTGGGTGAAGAGGAATTAAATTTTATAAAACAAAATATGGGTTTGAACAGGTGGGATTCAATCCGGATAATGCCCAAATTTAATATGAAGTAACCTTAGGTTAATTGTATTTAAACCGCGGGACTGACCCCCTTGGGACAAGATGGATATAGCCCGATAGAGAAAATGTACTTAAATTCTTCGAAAACCTTCTTCTTAAAGAATGAGAGGTACATATCAATTTGTCCATGATGGTTTGAACAAAACTGTATACAGGTGAGCGATAAAGGCCATCTGGTCTTTTGTTTGACGAAATGGTTCGAAAATTTAGAAATATACCTTGAAAGTGAAAGTGTCATTCCTTTGATCAAAATTGGTAGCCCTTCATCCCAGAATGCTACAGGCTCAAAATGAAAGTACCCTCCATTGTTTTTGAAATTGAGAACGAGAAGTCCGGAAGTAAATTTTTGAAGATGGACGCCTCAGCATGAGATGAGCTACCTTCTTCTTCTGGCAGATGGGTTGATAAAATCAAACCAAATATCACACAACTTTGATAAACGCTCAAGGATGTAGAATACAAAGGAAACAAATATGAAGGAAAATCGGGCTTCCTTATAAGAAACAACAAAGACTATAAATAGCTTTGGCCATTTCCAAATATTGCATATGCTCTTCTACTCCAAAATTATACATTGAAAATCAATTAATCAACCATTAGGAAACAAAAGGCCTAGATGGCCTGTATAATGCACACCTGGATTTCAGCAAATGCATCAAAAAGTAATGTGTAAGTTTAATTACACACACTGCCACAGCAGTACATTGTCATGCAAGATGACGTAACACACACATATGCTACACCTTTCAAATTTATTAATAGATACAGTATGCCGAAAAAAATATTCAAAGTGCATCATACAGTTTTTTCGTCCTCCTCATCAATTTTTCAAAATGGACCATTGTTGGCCCCATCCATCAAGTCTCTTTGGGGCCAGCCCCATCAATGTTATAAATTTGAATCCCATCAACAATGGCAAAATGTCGAAGACAATCTTTAATTTTAAATCAGATTTGTGACGTGTATGCTGTCTTGGTTTAATCATATATACGTATTTCTTCTGTGTCTTCATTCAATTTCAATCATCTGTGAAAAGACGTTAAACAAATTCAAACCAAATTAACATCAAATGAGCTATCTCCTGCTCCCCAACGTTCACTTAATGTTTTTATATTGCATTTCCTATTTCCCTTCACGTTTTTTGTATGTAAGTGACACGCATGCAATGAGTAACTGAACCTTAAATTGAATACCGTACTGCATTCGTTTGTCCACGTTTAACGACTTGTTTACACCAACAAATTATTGTTTAGCTGAAGTCGAAAAAGGCTTCCATCGAGAGACCCTTAATTTTGTCTTTGCAACAGATGCATTTTAATATTTACCCTCCCCCACCCACATACATTGAAAGCCTTCATAAACGCCACACTGTTTTAAGTATGAGGCAAGATAAAATTGACGGAAATTGTGTTTAGCCCTGTAAAGTTTATTCAAACAACTGAACTGGATCATAACGAGGTGTTACGTTTAACCGCCTCCTATCATCATACCATTCAAAACCAACCGACTGTTCTCTAATAAACGACACACGTCTATGTACACCTAGCACATGTGTTGAAAGCCTTGTTAACTTAACATCACGTCATTTGCATTAGAACATCGTTGTCTGATACACTAAAGAACAAAAATAAACAAATATATCAAACAATGTTTAAATGAAACATTACCGTTTTTTTAAATCAGATCATTGCATTTTAATTATCATCATTATTGGATTTCTGTCGGAATATTGTCAATGTGAGGACAACACTTAAATGTCGGTTACACACCATGTACCGTTATTTCAAATCTCCTATTCGCGTAAACTTCGATGAACAATACTCACCACTGTTTCACATATGTCAATAATTTTATTTATTATTTGCATATTAATCAACTCGTTTTTAATTAGAAAGCTGCTTCAAATATTGTTATATATTCAAATATATATAAACGTTTACACGGTTCTATGATGGTACATTTAGGACATGCACATACGTATCGTTTACATTAATTATGTGAGCGATCGACATTTAAGCATTGAACTGTTACCAGATGTAGTATACAGTCCATATGAATACAATTTGGGTGACAGATAAATAGAATGTCGCCCGTTTAGTCGACTGTATACAACATCTGGTAACATTTCAATGCTTATATTTACATTTCCGGTAATTTTAAAATTTGCCTGTATCTATATCTTTGGGATAAAGTCGGTAAACGTTCTCCATTTTTCCATGTGTGTTTCTTTACTGGAAGAGTCTGATTTAAATCAATATCATCTGAGCTATTGACTCAAAACCACTATTCATGTTATCTGAGGCGAAGTGCAAAGCGTTGACGTAACGTAGTCCAACATGGCGTCAGAAATCACGTCACAATAACCTTATTTAAATCAGTGTCATCTGAGCGATTGATTCAAAGCCATCATACATGCTATCTGAGGCGGAGTGCAAAGCTTTGATATATCATAGTCCAACATTGCGTCAGAAATAACGTCATGTGATGTGGATTGCAAATTGTAGTAAACAGTGTCATATATTACAATTTGGTTTAGTAATGGTATATAGGCAAAGGCAACACAGAATGTAAATATATCATCATGAACGCTCAGCTTCAATTTTCTGGCGCTTTACTTAAACTGTTCGTATATATCGCTTTATAATAGTTTCGCATAAACCGGCAAAGATATATTGAATACTATCATAATTTTTCAACTCAGCTTCAATAATGTCTGTTAGTTTTGTTCCTAAATGATCTAATATTTAATGGGAAATATCAAGATTGCATAGAGGTCCTGGATTTAATTCAATACCATTACATTTCAAAAACAGGATTTAACTTAATATGAGAAAAAAAACACATTTGAGACTAAAAATATGCTGTGAAGAAATATTAATAAAATATATATTTCCAGTCTACACTGACATTCAATCCATAGCCATTGTCCTGCAAATCAAATACTTTTGAAATTTTCTAATAACTATACATGAGAAGGTGCCGAATATCTATGACGTCGAGAACAATACATGTGGGCAGAGCTATGAAAATTACCAAGTTCGAGTCACAACTTGTATGAAGTCAATACCGATGGACACAGGCGGAGTTAACCACGGCTGATGCAAACTTCATGCTGTTACATTTATTGAACCTTTTTTACTTTTGTAAGTTTTAAAATGAAATCTATGGCCATAGATTTTATTTCAAAACTTACAAAGGTAAAAAAAGGTTAAATAAATCCAATGGAACACGGGGTGAATTACGTAGACTATATTGAACAAAATTGTTATAAATCAGTTACAGAAAATTACTGTAAATATAAGAATTAACCTTTGATTGTGTTTAATTTATGAGATCATAAACCAAATGGGGCAGTCGGTAAATTTAACGTAAACGCTTTGCGTTTACGCAATTCATCTCGTGTACCATTGGGATTTATGATATCATAAACTAAACAAGAGCAAAGGTCAATCCTTAAATGAATATAAAGAGGATGTTAGAATTCTGCATTCCTTTAATCCACCGTGTCTCAAGTATATACCGTACTGTATACTGTATGTACTTTGTGTCTTTATTCGATTTCAATCATCTATCACGAATAAAGACACATAGTACATAAAGTATACAGTATAAACTTTTTATTCGATTGGAATCATCGATATTGGGCCCGTGGTGGTCGAGTAGTTAAGGTGTCCCGACATTCTACCACTAACCCTCCACCTCTGGGTTGTGAGTTCGAATCCCACGTGGGGCAGTTGCCAGGAACTGACCATAGGTCGGTGGTTTTTCTCCAGGTACTCCGGCTTTCCTCTACCTCCAAGACCTGGCACGTCCTTAAATGACCCTGGCTGTTAATAGGACGTTAAACAAAATAAACCAAATCAAAGAAATATTTATAAGTTCTTGCGTTATTGGCGTATTAACTATTTGGACCAAGCTCTATGTCTACATTTTATATGGTCGGTAGGGATGAAGCTAGTACATCCATTACACATGACTATTAAAACCCATCATGTTGTTTGTATAATGTGATCGGGCGGGATGGTACGGTCGGTGCGTTTGACGTGGTATTCACATGAGATAACACTATTAAGCCGACATGAGATCGCCGCGAAAATAGCCTGAAAAAACCCATCAAACCGAACTAACGTAAAGTGAACCATCTCTGCTCCATAACGTTCATTTAATGATTTTATATTTGATTTTCTATTGTCTTTTGCGTTTGTATATGAGTGTCACACATGCAATGAGAAACTGTCCTCATATTGAATACCCTACTGCATTTGAATGGCAAAATTACAAGAACTGTTAACTCCAACAATAATTATTCAACTTAAGTCCATAATTTTAAGGTTTTCATCGAAAGACTCCTAATTTTGTCTTTGTAAGATATATTTTAATATTTACCCTCCCCCACCCACACACAAGCAAATTTTTAAAAACGTTCAAAAACGCGACATTGTTTCAAGTATGATATAAGAAATAATTGCCGGAATGTACGTTTAGCCCTGTAAAGTTTATTCCAACAACTGCACTCGATGATAAGGAGGTGTAACGTTAAACTGCCTCCTATCACCAAACGCTACATAATCAACCGACCGTTCTCTAATACACGACACACGTCCAAGTACACCAAGAACACGTGTTTAGAGCCTGGCATCACATCAGTAGAACATTGGTGTCTGATACATTATTAAATAAATCATAAAACCATGTTTAAATGAAACATAACCAAAATTACACCGGTTGTTATTATGGTTTTTTTTACATATCAGGACATTGCATTTCAACTATCATCATTATCGGATTTTCATTGAGAACACTCGTATACCCGGTAGAATTACTCACTGTGTTGTCAGTTGTCGTGATTTCTGTCGGAATGGTGTTCATGTGAGGAAAACACTGACATGTCGGTTATATACCGTTACAAGTTTAAAATTCGCGTAAACCTCAATAAACAACCATGCCAACTGTTTAACATATTTCATGAATATCTTACTTTCAATATTTACAGATTGATCAACATATTCTTAATAAATAATCTGCTTCAAATATAGTTATCCAATTATTTCCATCAGTTTACACGGTTCTACGGTGGTAGATTAAGGACATTCACATACATATCGTTTACATTAATTATGCTGAACGCTCGACTTATCGACATATCAACATGAATGCGATGTGTGTGTGTGTGTATACAAAAAACTGTGGTCTCTGTGGCATGCGCATGTGTGTTACCGTGAGCAATATACATCCATGCATGTATGTGCATGAATGTATGAACCCTTGTGTAATGGGTCATAATATTAGTGCATTTCCATGTGTACTTACATGTGCACATGCATGTTTGTATATGTATGTATGTGTGTGTATTATGTGTTTATGCATATCTATGTGCTTGTGTGTGTACATCTACCTGTATCCTGGCTGTATGGTGATGCATTTATGTATTCGTGATTTGTTTATGTTTGTAGTTGTTGAATAAGAAAAAAATGTGGTCTCGTAAGTGAGACCGTTACATCTATGCATGTGCAGTCTGTAATTTGTTCGTGTCATGCTATGCATTGAGATTTGCATTCGCTTTCCGATGAATAAAAACGGGTAAGTTTAAATGACCATTCATGTGACAGATTTTCACTGCCGAGGCAATCATATTGTTTATGACGTCAAAATAGTGTTATTATTGTTATTGGTTGCTAAGGCTTTTCTGTGCAAACTTTTGTTATGATTAAAATGATAACTTTGTGTACCTCAAATCGTTGTTATTTATTCCCAAGTAATTTATACACTAGAAATATAACCGATAGAATCACACTGCTAATAAATCGGTGTGTGAATAAGAAGTCTTAAGATTAAGAATATGTTTAATTCAAAAATATATAACTCGTTGTAATATTTCCCAATAGAAATCTATTACAAGATGTATGTTGATATACATCTTTATAAATAGCCTTCGCAGCTTGTGAACTACAGAGTTTGTGCGATGCAGTAATTTTAGTACTTTGATTTGATGTTTTTGTTCCGAAAATTGTTTAGTTATCATTTTATTTTCAATTAACCAATAACAAAACTAGTTAAGTACCGTATATCAGGTTATTTGACCGAGTGTCTATTTTTCGATATGTTCGCAACAACACTCAATCGCAAAAAATGAAATTTCGCTAAATTTTGTTTCATTATACAGTATGAGGAAACAGTACAAGATAAAACCATTCGGGGCAAATAGTTGGTAAAACTGTATGATCACATCAAAGTATGACCTGATGTATCTTTAGTGGCCATACAACGGCATATTGCCGTGTTACTGTATCATTCGCGATAACAGTTGATGCAATAACCGAGAATTTTCAATAGATACATTTTTTTATTATATGATTATGATACATAGGTTAAGCATAATGAGTATAGCTGGATCACCGTTAAAAAGAAAATTAGCTAAACATAAAACCTGTGAGTTTGTACAGAAAACGCTAAAAAAAAACCTGATAGACGGTATTTAAAACATTGTAGTCCTGTTTTGTGTCGTGTATTATTTTGGTTTGTTTTATTTTGAGCTGGGTCCAAGGACTCCCTTTAAAAACACATGTAATTAAAAGACGGCCACCAGGTGTTTGCGATTTGGGTGTTGAGTGTGTGTGTAGTGGTGAGGCGTATAATAAGGAGCGTTTCGGTTGATTACATAACTATAGTTCAGGTGTTAGATTAAACTTAACACATCGTCATTCTTATCTATTTATGTTGATCTGCTGTGACAAGTGGCATTTAAGGTAACAAAGCATATGGGATTAATATTGACGATAACTATGCGGCCTATTACATTACGTATGAATTACCTGAATGATACCTTAATGATTTCGATTATATACCCCATTTGTGAGTACTATTCCGTAGAGTAATCAAATGCTGACGAGTATTTCCCCTTTCATTAAGCTATTTTGTACCAGCACTTGGAATAGCAATTCCTTAGTTTTTGCTTGATATTGAACTTTTGTAACGATGAAGAATGCCTTGACAAGACAACCATTAAATAAATAAGAGAAAACTGAAGCGTCAACAAAATCATAATCCAAACTCAAAATCGATTATACCAGGGGCAAAATATGGACAAAGGAAAGATTTACATGGAGACTATTGTAAAAGTACAAGAGAATATGACCAGGTGTTTCGGAAGAGTAAGCGTCTTCTGCTTCATCGACGACACCCGCCATATAAATCTTTGTCACATCAATGTTAACATCATGTTCTAAAAATTAGAACTGAGTATCACTGTCAATCACAACAAGTTAATACACTAATGAGCATACTCAAAAACGTCCATCTCTTTATCACTTAAAGATTAAATGACCATTCATGTGACAGATTTTCACTGCCGAGGCAATCATATTGTTTATGACGTCAAAATAGTGTTATTATTGTTATTGGTTGCTAAGGCTTTTCTGTGCAAACTTTTGTTATGATTAAAATGATAACTTTGTGTACCTCAAATCGTTGTTATTTATTCCCAAGTAATTTATACACTAGAAATATAACCGATAGAATCACACTGCTAATAAATCGGTGTGTGAATAAGAAGTCTTAAGATTAAGAATATGTTTAATTCAAAAATATATAACTCGTTGTAATATTTCCCAATAGAAATCTATTACAAGATGTATGTTGATATACATCTTTATAAATAGCCTTCGCAGCTTGTGAACTACAGAGTTTGTGCGATGCAGTAATTTTAGTACTTTGATTTGATGTTTTTGTTCCGAAAATTGTTTAGTTATCATTTTATTTTCAATTAACCAATAACAAAACTAGTTAAGTACCGTATATCAGGTTATTTGACCGAGTGTCTATTTTTCGATATGTTCGCAACAACACTCAATCGCAAAAAATGAAATTTCGCTAAATTTTGTTTCATTATACAGTATGAGGAAACAGTACAAGATAAAACCATTCGGGGCAAATAGTTGGTAAATCTGTATGATCACATCAAAGTATGACCTGATGTATCTTTAGTGGCCATACAACGGCATATTGCCGTGTTACTGTATCATTCGCGATAACAGTTGATGCAATAACCGAGAATTTTCAATAGATACAATTGTTCATAACTATTTTTTTTGGTTATATAATTATGATATATAGGTTAAACATAATAAGTGTAGCTGGATCACCGTTAAAAAGAAAATTAGCTAAACATAAAACCTGTGATTTTGTACAGAAAACGCTAAAAAAAAAACCTGATAGACGGTATTTAAAACATTGTAGTTCTGTTTTGTGTCGTGTATTATTTTGGTTTGTTTTATTTTGAGCTGGGTCCAAGGACTCCCTTTAAAAACACATGTAATTAAAAGACGGCCACCAGGTGTTTGCGATTTGGGTGTTGAGTGTGTGTAGTGGTGAGACGTATGATAAGGAGCGTTTCGGTTGATTACATAACTATAGTTCAGGTGTTAGATTAAACTTAACACATCGTCATTCTTATCTATTTATGTTGATCTGCTGTGACAATTAAGGTAACAAAGACAATGCGATTAATATTGACGATAACCATGCGGCCTATTACATTACGCATGGATTACCTGAATGATAACTAAATGATTCCGATTATATACCCCATTTGTGAGTACTATTCCGTAGTATAATAAAACGCTGCCGGGTGTTTCTCCTCACATTAGACTACTTTGTAACAGCACTTTGACTAGCAATTCCTTAGTTTTTGCTTTATATTGAACTTTTGTAAAGATGAAGAATGCCTTGCCAAGACAACCATTAAATAAAACAGAGAATATCGAAGCGTTAACAAAATCATAATCCAAACTCAAAATCGATCAAACCAGGGGCAACATATGAACAAAGGAAAGATTTGCATCGATACTCTTGTAAAAGACCAAGAGAATAAGATCAGGTGTTCCGGATGAGTAAGCGTATTCTGCTTCATCGACGACACCCGCCATGTAAATCTTTGTCACATCCATGTAAACATCATGTTATCAAAATTAGAACTGAATATCTTTGTCAATCACAACAAGTAAACACACTAACAAGCATACTCAAAAACGTCCATCTTGCTCTAAATATCAGGATTTTTGTGATCGATGTCGACTGCTGACAAACAAACTAACAACACAAGGATTCGAGAGATGCAGGTTGATCAGTACTATGGGCAAGTTTTATGGTCGCCATCTTTGTCTCATTGAGAAATATTCTGTATCTTTAAGTGATATGAAGATGGACGTTTTTGAGTATGCTCATTAGTGTATTTACTTGTTGTGATTGACAATAATACTCGGTTCTCATTTTGAGAACTTGATGTTTACTTGGATGTGACAAAGATTTACATGGCGGGTGTCGTCGATGAAGCAGAAGACGCTTACTCTTCCGGAACACCTGGTCTTAGTCTCTTGTACTTTTACAAGGGTCTCCATGTAAATCTTTCCTTTGTTCAAATTTTGCCCCTGGTTTAATCAATTTTGAGTTTGGATTATGATTATGTTGACGCTTCGGTATTCTCTTATTTTATTTCATATCACCTAAAGGGCCCATAGTTCTGCACATCTTTGGTGTTATCCTTTGTTATCGATTAACGTTCAACATATGGTCCACCTGATGTCATTATAATGGGATCGGGCGGGTATGCGTTGCTTGATGACTCCGACTCGGTTTTATTACACCTTGCTTTTGGGTAAATGTATATACATGTAGTAATAACATTGTCTGAGCGTCCGTACATGAGTCCGGAGCTTTTGTATAATATATCTTGAAAACTCCTTTCCAGATTCAGTTCATACTATTGGAGTAAGTTCTACACCTGATAAGATGCCGGTGGTCGCTGGTTTATGTTACAGGTCAAACGTCACTGTTAATCACCTTGGGAATACAAAACTTGTTTACAATATATCTCATGAACTCCTAGACAGATTTGGTTCGTATTCACACCTTAACAACATACGATTTTTGAGGTATTGGGTGTGGGGTATATATATGTGAGCCCCTGGTAACTTAAGTCATTCAAGGACAACCTACTAGTTTTCGCAATGTGAGTGTTCAGAGTGGTGTACAATTCGTATGACACATAATATCTGAACTTCTATGAAGTGAGTCCTTGGGAACTTTGGAGGCTGGGGTATGTTCGTGTAAGCCTAACGATTACTAAAAGGGAAAAAAACCGGCAGTTTCAATGGCGACATTAGGAAAAATATCAGTTCAGTAAGTAGAGAAAAACTAAGTTCTCGAATCCTGTCTACACAATGGGGGCAGCAGATACAACTCTAACAGCGAAACTTCGGCCTTTGGCAGGGTATAGCAGAGAGATAGCATTTTTAATATAAATTGTGACGTAATAAACAAATGACGTCTTTATGACCTCATATGATTGTCTCGGCAGTGAAAATCGTAGTCAAGGAACAAAATTGCCTTTCTTATAAAGAATGAATTTGAGAGTTTTGGTGTATTATCTCATAAATATAAATTATGTGAAAAAATATAATCTTACACTTGTGTCAATGTAATATAGAATTTATTAAACTCGTTAAATAATTTAATATGTCACTCGCCAAAAGGCTCGTGACATATTAAATTATTGAACTCGTTTAATAAATTCCATATTACATGTACATCGACACTCGTGTAAGATCCTCTATTTGTGATATTTTATGACTGCTAGGATCTGCCAACAACTGAACGATATTTCATAAATTGCTTATAGAATACTGGTATTAACGAATATCAAATCACTGAAAAAAATAATTCTTTCTGTGATCATTAATATCACATATTCTGGCTTCTGTTCAAAACCGGGGGCTTCATATCGCTATCAATAGAATATCTCTCAGAACGCAATAACATAAGCGGCTAAAACCAAGGTTTATGCGCCAAATACTGTAACAAGTAATAATATGACAAGGTGAAATATCGTGTTGAGTAAGTATACCAATCGAAAGATTCAATAAGATCCCTAAAACACACAAGTCAGCCAATATTTCAGTCTCTAATATTGGTAATTGCTACTCCCTCTTAACGCTCACCATTATAAGAGTTGAACGAATGGTTCACTCGTTGCCAGAATAACGTGACCTAATGGGTTATTCAGCTAGGGGCCTATGGTAGTATACTTCAGTGGGGTAACAGTTTTAATCGGTTAAAGCTCTGGTTTATCCATTGCAATAAGGCTAACGCGAACATAGCGCCGCCTCCCAACACATACACATCCACATCACATACACCGGAAGACCGTCCTTAAATGACCCTAGTAAATGTAATAAGACGTAAAACAACCAATCAAAACCAGTCCACTGATTTGCCAAATCTAAAGCCCGGAACAAGTTATATTTAACCGAGTCTTGAAATTACATACTCAGACGCAATGGAAACTCAAAATGATCAATAAATTCTTATCATTATCATATCTAAATTAAAGATGAAAAAATGATATTAATGCAATATCATATATTTGACGTAACGCATGTATGTCCTGATCGCGGCAAAACTTCAATTTCTCTTGGTGTGTTCATACCTACATCTACTAAAAGTTTATATTTGAAGCTACAAAACAATGCTGCAACGAAGTTGTCCTTGCCTATCACTTGAATGGTCATTTAAACATAACCCGTGTTTATTGATCGGACGGCGAATGCAGATCTCAATGCATAGCATGACATGAACAAATTACTTATCAGACTGCATATGCATAGATGTAACGGTCTCCCTTACGAGACCACAGTTTTTTTTTTGTATACACACACACACATCGCATTCATGTTAATATGTCGATAAGTCGAGCGTTCAGCATAATTAATGTAAACGATATGTATGTGAATGTCCTTAATCTACCACCATAGAACCGTGTAAACTCAATCTGTAAATAATGAAAGTAAGATAATCATGAAATATGTTAAACAGTTGGCATGGTTGTTGATTGAGGTTTACGCGAATTTTAAACTTGTAACGGTATGTCACCGACATGTAAGTGTTTTCCTCACATGAAACAAATTCCGACAGAAATCACGACAGCTGACAACACAGTTAGTAATTTTACCGGGTATATACCGTCAATGAAAATCCGATAATGATGATAGTTGAAATGCAATGTCCTGATTTATTAAAAAAAAATATTATAACCGCTGTAATTTTGGTTATATTTCATTTAAACATGGTTTGATGGTTTATTTATTAATGTATCAGACAACGACGTTCTACTGATGTGATCTTAAGTCAACCAGGATCTAAACACATGTTCTAGGTGTACGTTGACGTGTATCGTGTATGAGACAGACAGACATCCGACAGAAATCCGATAATGATGATAATTAAAATGCAATGTTCTGATTTAAAAAAAAAATATTATTGTTTCATTTAACCATTGATTGATATATTTGTTTATTATTGTTTTTTAGTGTATCAGACAACGATGTTCTAATGCAAATGACGTGATGTTAAGTTAACAAGGCTTTCAACACATGTGCTAGGTGTACATAGACGTGTGTCGTTTATTAGAGAACAGTCGGTTGGTTATGAATGGTATGATGATAGGAGGCGGTTACCGTAACACCTCGTTATGATCGAGTGCAGTTGTTTGGATAAGCTTTACAGGGCTAAACACAATTTCCGTCAATTATATTTTGCCACGTACTTGAAACAGTGTCGCGTTTATAAAGGCTTTTAAAATATTGCTTTTATGTGGGTGGGGAGTGTAAATATCAAAATACATCTGTTACAAAGACAAAATAAATAAGAGAATACCGAAGCGTTAACAAAATCATAAACCAAACTCAAAATCGATTAAACCAGGGATAAAAAAGAAACAAAGGAAAGATTTACATGGAGACTCTTGTAAAAGTACAAGGGAATACGACCAGGTGTTCCGGAAGAGTCAGCGTCTTCTGCTTCATGGACGACACCCGCCATGTAAATCTTTGTCACATCCATGTAAACATCAAGTTCTCAAAATGAGAACTAAGTATCATTGTCAATCACAACAAGTAAACACACTAATGAGCATGTAATAAGATTATGCATATATGCATATATTGTATGCATACGTATTCTGTATTTATACATATAATGCTGTATTATGAGTCTCTCGATGCAAGCCTTTCTCGACTACAGCTAAATGATAATTTGTCAGTGTAAACATTTGGTCATACGAACGCAGTACGGTATTTAATTTAAGGATCAGTTACTCATTGCATGCGTGTCATTTACATACAAACGTGAAGGGAAATAGGAAATTAAATATAAAACATTAAGTGAACGTTAGGGAGCAGGAGATGGCTCACTTGGTGTTAATTTGGTTTAAATTTATTTAATGTCTTTTCACAGATGATTGAAATCGAATGAAGACACATAAAAATACGTATATACATGTATGATTAAACCAAGACAGCATACACGTCTTTCAACCATATGCTACGTTTGTTTTCCTTTTTTCTGTTACAGATCTGCTTTTTTAAGACAAAATACAGCTGCTGCTATAGTTTCATTTGCTATCGACATATGTGTTAATATTGGGAAGAAAACAACTGATTCTCCTATGCAATAAGGTTAACGTTTATGGTAATCGAGAAGGCGTTACTTGATTTAAGAGAAGGTTGAAGCAATTATCTGAAAGCATCACAAATCTGATTTAGAATAAAAGAGTGTCTTCGACATTTTGCCATTGTTCGATGTAGCAACTATGGTTTGTTTAGATCACATGTTTGGATCGAACATTTGGACAGACATTTACAAAAACAAAATAGATGTATAATGTATTTTAGCTCAAACTTTCTTTTATTCAAGTATCCCGAATTATATACATATGAAATGCATATATAAAAACATGTTACAAAACCAATTATTCAGAATACGAAATAGACACTAATGCCAAAGATTTCTTAGCCATTCAATACCATACAATAGCATAATGAATACCAAAAGTTTAAGGAAGAAGCAGAAAAGGAAAAGGAGTGAATGTATGTAGTTTTTATGTATGTTGTTTAAGAGTATTACTTGTTGTAACGTATGATTCGGCTTTTGGAAAACAATTGTTATTTAGAAATAAAGTAAAAAGAAACGTTGTTCATGATGAATGACTCTGAAGCATGCAGGATATTTTTTACACGAGGTCATTTCTAAAATGCTGATGCATCACATCTTTGTTTAGAACGTAACGAACGTAACGGAATGGACAAGTAATATAAGTAAATGCTTAATATACAGAACGTTGTTTTACAGCAAGGTAAGTTTTCCTTATTATATAACTTTGATCGGTTATTTTCCCTCGTTGTCATCATATTCAAAAGATCTATATATGAGTGTCGTACTCAGTCGAAAACTAGTGATCGATAGTTTATCATCAAACGTATATTGTTTTACCTGTCATGCTGTGTATGTCGCTTAGTTGCATCATTCTATAGGTTGACTTCACACATCAATATGTGTAAAACTTTACAAAACCTCAAGTTGATAAATAGTCTAGTTTAACAGTACAAATCAACTTCCTGAATACACCTGACGCCATGTCAAGAAATGGGACACTAGAAAAACGATATTGAGATTTCACCAAAGGTGTTTTTAGCTCACCTTGTCCAAAGAAGGACCTGTCGAGCTTACTCTATTCAATGGCGTCCGGGGTCCATCCGTCAAAAACAGATTGTTGACTATTTTGTTAAATGTTTCCACTTTTATCAACATGTACAATACAGGTCAACGCTATTTGTACACAAAATATATCATTAATAAGTTAATATTATAATAGAACTTTAGTCACATTGTATACACATAAACATATATACCGGTATTTACAAAATAAACACAATATTTCCATCATATTTCTCTGATTTCCAACATTCAGAATAATCAATCACAAAGTCACATACACGTGTACTCACCAGGTATACATTCGACGTATAACCCGCGGGCAATCTGCCATTGCGGGGTACATGGATTTTTTTATAAAAGCCTCCAAAGTGCGGGTAATACGCGGTACATTTTCGCTATATGTCAGCACATTGTGACTGGGCGGGGTGTTCTGCTGGAAGCTTGATTGTCAAATGGAAGCTTACACGACCAAACTGAAGCCTTCCAAATACACACACTCTACACATACGCAAAAAAGACCATTCTTAAATGACGTTAGCTATCAAAAGGACGTTAAAACAATCAAACAAACCAATTCATTTGCGGTGTGTCTATCATGTTATATAGACAAGGTCCGTTGGTCTACCTCTTGGAACTTATTTCGATTTTGTTTTGCTATTTAACTGATATAACATGCAGCCTCGACTAATGCTCAACTTTTAAGACATGGTTTAAATATTGCAAAGCACTGTGCTAGGACAATTGATAAAATTGCAGATCCCTTTGTTCAATCTCTTACATATTGATCTGACAGCATATATAAGAGGTCAGATTTTTTAGCCTATTTACTTCACAATCTATTAGATGACAATTGACTTCTTCTGAAGTAATTCATTTCGTCATAACATGCAATTAGCTTATTGTTACGAAATAACTAAACGCACACAAACATTCACATTCAAGTTTCTAGAAACGGTAATTTGATTGGCTGATGAATAGGTTCACCAGAACATGAACCATTATTTGATGTTGTCAGATAATATGTATGAGGAGAGTAACGAAGCGACAATGGATCTGCATTTCAGATTGCGTGTTAGGAATTTTTTTTTTGTTAGGTAAGATTGCTTTTACCTCTTTTTGAATGCTGAGGTCATTTAAGGATGGTTTCCTATGCTATGTGAGTGAATAAGTTGGGTGACCGAGTATTTGGAAGTCTATGGTATTTATAAAATAAAACGTATGAATAAAGATATATTTTTGCAGCAGATTTGTTTGAAATTATTTGTATTCCAAAAAAGGAAGCACAAGTATGCTGCACGAGCTGCCTCTTACCAATCCAGATTCCACATGAAGCGAGGGGGTATTCATATTACCATGTGGTCTGAACTTTGCTTTGCGATTAAATAAAATGAATTGATAACGGTATGTGTTTTTCTTACCTTCATTTGCAGCAGTTACCTCGTGTGATTTTTATTCCTCGCGACTCAAATAAATGCTTCACCTGTATTTAGTATTTAGATAATATCCTCTCCCTTCTCCATTCATACCAATGGTGACGATGGGACAATATAATAAAGACTATAACCGTGTTTATAGTATCCTTGTCCACATGGTAATTTGAGGTTTTAAAAATGACATAACCCTACAGACACAGGCATCGAGATTAAATGATTGCAAACGAAATGATAATGTAAGTCAGCAATGAAAGGATTACTTACAGCATACAAGATGTAGGGGACGCTAGCCAGTCGTAAGCATGAGTGACTACGAATGCTTCTCACTCATGGCTTTTGTAAAGATGGAGTGTGGGATTACATCGTATATAGGTCGAATTTCTGTGAGCAAATTGTGTTTTGTTATAACTTAGTCATATGTGATGACGGCCTTACCTTACATTGTGAATTATTATGCTTAAACGATTATTGTGCTGATACATTCAGTCGACACAATGCGTGGAAATAATTTTCCTTAGCGCAGGTTTTTATAAGAGGGTAGCTCTTTAAGGTAACACATGCGTGCGTAAACATAATTGCATCCCCTTGCTACACATTTAATTCAATTTGTTTCGTTCGGAAGTAGCCCTCCATTGGGGAATCTGGAAATATGTCTCCCATAGAGGTCTTACTCAGCATCCATCGACTTTTCGGAAGGCTGAAAAATATTCAGGAATATTTCCGTTGATGATATTGCTTTGTCGGTGCTTCAGGAGTTTGATTTTATTTGTTTTTGTTACAGTCAGAAAGAGTAAAAATTGGGATATGTTCTGGTGATATTTTTGTCAGCAAGCATGTTCTATTAATAATTCTACCGGTAGATATTTTTTTTAAAAACACTAGAAATTTAATCGATTCTAAATTGTCTAAAATTCCATCAGCTTTCGAATTCCATTTGCTGAAAATATCAACAAAATAATTAACATTTTTAAAGTCTTCTTATAAATGAAGTCTTAATATAACTAATGTATGCATTATTAACCACTCATAAAGAAACAGCTTACAATGCATTGATTTCGAAACCAACAACCCTTTTCCAGACCATCAATCTGAATTCAATGCTCCCTTTTAGCAGCGTATTATTTTTCACAATGATTGCCAATTTGTAACTATTATTTTATGTACTTTAACTGTTGAATATATACTGTCGGTAACTGTAACATAAAACGATATTCAATTTCGTGTTTCAGACTAGAACAGAAATATGGGACAAGATACTTGATAAGACGTCAATCAAAGCATAACAATGTTCAGTTGTTGTTCTTTTCAAACACCCAAGCAGCGCTTTGCGCCGCCAGTGTTTGACATGAAAACATGTCGTGCATTCACTGTGATTCCCAATACGTGAAATCCTTGTATGAAATCGAGGCCGCATACTGTTTTCAAAAAATCTTATCAAAATGGATCGATGTTTAGTTATACTTATGAAATGTCATAAATTTTCCAATTGATAAAATCGTGTATTCAATGCAGAAGATATAATATATATATTTAACTATTCTAGCATATTTAGGTAGGCCTACATCTCGAATAATGTCGTATAAAAACGGTTCGTAGCCGTAGGTTTAAAGTTTGTAGTTCAGAGAAAGCGACGACAGTGTAAGTGGTTGTGACTCCCTCTTTCAATTAACATTAAGACTCGAGTTAAAAGAGTGTTGCTTGAAAATCTGTCCATGTAATAGCAGCAATTAAACGGCTAAAATGCGGTGAGAAACCCATTCAAAACTTGTGCTTCCTTTGGTAGTCAATCGGGACGTTACTACAATCTGGCGTCAAAATTTACGCTGCTAATTTCCCCGCTTTTCTAATGTAAGCGAGATTATGAGACTTCACTTAACGCGACATTAACAATGAAGAAAGATTTCAATAGTTCGTAATATTCAATGTTTAAATTCGGTATCTAGCTTCCAGCTTAGATAGATTGTCCTTTAGCTCGGTGGTAAAGCATCCGACTACTTTATTAGCTCTATATCCCAGTAAAAGTATGGATAAATTGACTATTGCCGTACATCTCATAGCCAGGAAAAACGAAATTAGTGCAGTAAGTGTTGAAATCAACAACAAAAAGAGTGATTTGAGCCATACTGTCAACTTCGATATATTTGGACACATTATATGGTATTGAAATATCGAGTTTCTTTGCTGCTTTTTGGTCGAATTGGTCACATGGTCTGTCACCGGAAATACCGCCCCGCTCTGTCACAAAAAAAAAGAAATGAAAACATAGGTGTTTGTAAACAAAGACACGTGTACCTGGATTTACCAATTGTTCTTCATTTCTTACATAGTTTACATTTTGTTTCTCACCTTACGCACATCTCGTTAATGGTAAATATTACTCCGAATCCCGAAAAAAAAATATTTAAACTGCATCATACAGCTGTTTCGTGCTCCCAGGACTGTTCAGTGATGCTAGGGGCCAAAAATGAGAATACAAAATTTCTAAACCAAAGAAGAAGCAGAAAGGTCAGGTGTGTAAAAGAAGTAAAAGTACCGTAAATATAAGGATCGAATGTCTATACGTTGTGTGCATGGGCTGATGAAGTCAAGTGTAGGTCAATCCTTAAGTTTAATATAAAACTGGACAAAAATCGCCCTCGTTTTATTTTTTCCCATTTCGTCCAATAATGGAAAGGTGAATGATTGAAAATATAGGTTTGCGTCCCATATTACATAGACGATGAGTGGGCGAAGTTTGAGTGGGCGAATTCAAGACAGGGCGAAATAAAATCTTTTCACGATAGGTCAAAATAAAGACAGGGCGACAAATTCCCGTTTTACAGTAGTATTTCTACGTGGGAAGTATTTCGTCAAGTTATGATAAAGCA
Organism: Mimachlamys varia; assembly: GCA_947623455.1. Taxonomy (NCBI): domain Eukaryota; kingdom Metazoa; phylum Mollusca; class Bivalvia; order Pectinida; family Pectinidae; genus Mimachlamys; species Mimachlamys varia. The sequence goes on from OX392544.1 coordinate 28,521,998, forward strand.
CGAGATGTAGAGATAACAATCAAAATAAATATGTGTAGTTACTCGTAGTAAGTGGACATAAGTAACATTGATCGCGTGATAGTTTTTATATGGAGTGTAAATTACGTTTCTTGATGAACTTGATGTTTACTTGGATGTGACCAAGATTTACATGGTGGGTGTCGTCGATGAAGCAGAAGATGCTTACTCTACCGGAACACCTGGTCTTATTCTCTTGTACTTTTGTAAGGGTCTCAATGTGAATCTTTCCTTTGTTCATATTTTGCCCCTGGTTTAATCGATTTTGAGTTTGGATAAAGATTATGTTAACGCTTCGGAATTCTCTTATTTATTTTCTGAACACCTTCCCTGCTCTGGCGATTTGAATACACTTCTATCATATATCGATTCATATGTAGGATTTAGATGAAGCGCCCGAAATGAAATATTTGAGCATGTCCTAAATGTACCATCGCAGATTTGTGTCAACAGAGAGAAATGATGGGATAACAAATATTGAAGCAATGATGAAAATGAAAAATACTTAAGTGAACAGTGATGCAGTGTCATGGTCGTTTATTGTAGTTTAAGTTCATGATAATATTTTGAAATGTTATTTTGTGATTCAAATGAAACAATACAAACGTCATTGTATTAGTAATGTTATATTTAGACATAGATTAATGTTTCTAATGATTTGTACTTAAAGATATAAGATGTTCTATTGATGTGGCTAGATGTAAATATATGTGAGTCGGGTAGTATAGAACGACTGGTTCGTTATTTACGCTATGGTGATACGATTTAGTAAAGCGTATCACTTACTCATGATAGCGTTAACTTGTTCGCATTTTACACGACTAAAATAGTTTTTCATCTCAGTACTTTTCTGCTATCTAACTGGTGTAATTCACGGGCGCTTTTAACAGTTTTAATAGTCTGTCGGGAAAAGCGGTGGGGAGGGGTGGGGGGTGCGTGTAAATAGTATCATTGGATGCATTAGACGGAAACATTTAAAAAAAACCGGACCTGAACGAAATAAAGATGACGTAATAAACACATATGTTGCGCCTTTTATATTAAGTTATAGATACAGTATGCCAATAAGAGGAATTAAACTACATCGTACAGCTGTTTCGTCCTCCTAGGATTCTTCAGTTATGCTAGGGGCCTACAAATAAATTAAAGAATACCAAAGCATTAACAAAATCATAATCCGAACTCAAAATCGATTAAACCAGGGGCAAAATATAAACAGAGGAAAGATTTACATGGATACCATTGTAAAGGTACAAGAGAAGAAAACCAGGTGTTCCGGAAGGATAAGCGTCTTCTGCTTCATCAACGACACCCGCCATGTAGATCTTGGGTCACATCCAAGTAAACATCAAAACGAGAACCGAGTATCATTGTCAATCACAACAAGTAAACACACTAATGAGCATACTCAAAAATATCCATCTTCATACCATTTATAGAAACAGATTATTTTTCAATGAGACAAATATGGCGACCATAAAACTTGCTTATAGTTCTGATCAACCTGTATCTCTCGTGTTGTTAGTTTGTTTGTCAGCAGTCGACATCGATCACGAAAATCACGATATTTTAAGCAAGTCCTAAAATATAAAGAATCAACTGCGACATGTAAACACCATAGGTTTGAGAAGCAGAGATGTTGCTATAAAGAAATAGAAAATTAACGATCGGCAAGTTGAAATCATCACGTTTATCGTATAGCTCAGTAGTAAGCTGTCAATGTTGGACGTAGTTTAGGTATAGATTGTGGCAAACAGCTAATGTAAAAGAGTCTGGTGTGTACTTCATTTCAAGTTCAGAAGGGTTTCTACGATTGACGTGGTCAGCAAACTGCTTGTTGTTTATAGAAAGCACAAGTATATATCTAGAGGAACATGATCGTCTATTGATTTTGGATAAGGAAACGCTATGGAGTTTCTCCAATTGTTCAAGTGTGAACCCGCCCATGCTTCGTCGATATATCTAAAAATGAAATTAAAAGATTTGGCAAGGTTTTTGTTATCTGTCCTGCTATATGTAAGATGCTATTTATATATATATTTGCATTATAAAATGAACGTTGTGCAGGATAAATGACTCCGAAGCATGCCGGATATTTGTAGAACAAGGTTATTTCTACACTGCTACCTACATTGTAACCGCTGTGGCATAGCATCTATAATTAGAACGCATTACGTAACAAAAACACAAGATACCCGGGCAGGTACTCTATTAAGGTAATGATATATACGTACAGCTCCACTTAAAGGTCGTTCTACAGAAGTCCACAATACTATAAGGTGAGCTATCGTTATTATTTAATGTTGATCGGTCATTATTTTTAGTTATAGTCTTCGCTAATTCGTCACGTTTGAGCATTATTTTCATTCACAATTATTCAAAGGCGGTGGTCGAGTGTTCTATAACTAAAGGTGTAAGTTTTTCATTGAATGATGTGTATATTTTCAAATTGGATGTATAAAATATGACTTAGCAACATTCCTTAATATTTTTGTTTTACTATTTTACGACGTTGTCTAAATTTATCTTTAATTCAAGTTAATCTCTAGAAATAAACTTCCTGATTGAGACAAGACGCTATGTCAAGAACTAGAACGTTGGAAAAACACTGTTCATTTTTACTGCAAGATACGGAAGAGCATTAGGGCCATGTAGGAAAAAAATATTTTTCGTTTTCTCATGTTAATAAAGTCGAAATTTCGAGTTATTAACATGAAAAAACGAAAATTATTTTTTCCTGCATGACCCTAATGCTCTTCCGTAGAAAGAGCATGGCAGATTTTCTAATTAAATGATCGACTCATTGATTTATCATGTATTATATCATTTCACATGGGTTTTATTGAATGATTACGTAACACACACATATGCTGCACCTCTTAAATTTAGTAATGGATACAGTATGCCGAAAAAATGAATTAAACTGCTTCATACAGCTGTTTCGTCCTCCTAGGACTCTTCAGTGATGCTAGGGGCCAAAAAGTGGGAATCCAATTGAAATTTCTAAACTAAAGTAGAAGCAGAAGGATCAGGTGCGTAAAACACTTTTATTTATTAATTTAGAAGTAAAATTAAACTACAAAAAATGTAGTTCTGAATAATTTCAAATCATGTACTACGAAAATGTGTATATTAAGTACCGTGCCACTACTCAAATGTTCAAAAGAAATTAGGCAACAGGTGAAAACCTATACCAGCAACATACACTCGTTGATTTGTCTCCCTTTGCAGGCAAACGTATTTGATACATTGACTGATTATTTGTAATGGATACGAACAGTACGTGTTGCAAATGCGTTAGATTTATAAGAGATGCTTGAGTGTTTGCTATGACGACTCGTTTAATAAAACAAAAGCATATATGGCAGAAACCATAATTGGGAACTCAAGAGGATTGTGTATGATTATCTTAATTCCAAGGCAGGCGGATCAGTAAATATACAGATATGTTGATTGTAAATAATGCCACTTGGTTGATTTTGAATTCGGGTTTTTCGTTGTGCTATGTCAGAAACATACACTGTAGTATTGTTGATCAGTCTCTATTCCCACATGATACCGTGGATGGTCAGTAGAGCACATATGGAGTCCCAGTACTGTAGCACTAAAATGTGCCCCACTCACCAACCACGGGCTATCGACCGAACAGTTAAGATATTGTACAAAACATTAATCAAATCTGCTTTAATAATGTAAATTATATTATCCTATCCCCGTAGGGGCATAACGGGGTGCTCAAAAGGGGTCAAAAAATTTCAACAACCCTCTTTTGAAGAACCAGATATGCTGGAATCAAAAACTGATCATAAAAGAAAGGTCTTAAGGTGTTTTCTCACAATTATGAATGTCATGCCCCCCCCCCCTCCCTCGGACTTCAGATCACTCCCTGGGGAGGGAACGGACTTTACTTTTATAGTTTATATAGGAAAATGACACTTTGGGATATATTTTGTTTATTTTCAGTTGTAGATAAATGGAATAAGGTTTGCAAAATAACCAAAAGACAGTTTGATGTTGAAAAACATTTGACTCTGGCCCACCCACGGGGCGGTGGGATGGGGCTCAAAAGGGTCAAATTGGCTAAGATTTCAACAATTTTCTTCTCAAGACCTAGATATGCTGGATTCGAACAATATTCCTAAATGGAAACGTCTTAATGTGTTTTATCATAATTGTTAATTACATGCACCCCCCCTCCCCCCCCCCCCCCCGGACTTCACATTCCCCCCTAGGGAGGGGGTGAAGTTAGCTATATTTTTTATAGGACAAATTGGCTAAGATTTCAACAATCTTCTTCTCCAGACCCAAATATGCTTGATTCACCAATGCAAATGTCTAAAGGTGCTTTATCAAAAGTTTGAGTTTCTGTGCGATAAGTTGAGTTTCCTTTGGCCAATCAAACTCAAACTTCATACACTGCTTTCTTACTAAAAGTGCTGGCTTAGGATTGATTTTCAGGGTCGAAGGTCGAAGTTCAAGGTCACTGTTGCGATAAATAGAAATTATGTTTCCGTGCGATAACTTGAGTTTCCTGGGGCTAATCAAACTCAAACTTCATACAGTGCTTCCTAAACAAAAGTGCTCCCTTGGGATTGCTTTTCACGGGAAAATTCTATAAATAGAAAATATGTTTCCATTCTATAACTTAGTTTTCTTGTGCCAATTAAACTCAAACTTCTTACAATGCCTCATTACCAAAAGTGTTTGCTTGAGATTGCTTTTCATCGTCAAAGGTCAAAGGTCAAGGTCACTGTTGCTATAAATAGAAAATATGTTTGAAGAAATATGTCCGACAGGTGGCAATCTGTAAGCTGCTTACAGACTACCATATTTGATTTGAATAAACTAAACAAAAGAAGAAAGAAGGCAAAATATCAAGAATTTAAAGAACACATGCTTTTTTATAAAAATTAGCAACAAGATCCCAATTGAATCTCTTGTGTATAATTGCACTAGACGAATTTCTCTTAATTAAGATTGATATCGGATTGATATGGGAATTATCGTTTTTGATGAAAAAAAAAGCAACCAATCAACTAGTGTCTTATTTTATCACCGTCGGAACTCTTTTTGTTTGAAGTAAAATTTGGCGAAACACCATTATGGCGGGCGCCAAGACAAAAACAAGTGGCGTGTACTGTCAAACTCTAGTAGACAAGAAGGCTTATAGAAAATTATCACAATCTCGTAAGGCACATAACAAGGAGGTACATTTTCATATACGCTGAATGTCTCCGAAAGGACTTTCCTAAATAAAGATTGTAAAGCTTAATAAACTAAAGTCTTTAAAGTTATCTATTTCCAAAACAAAAAATAACAAGCCTTCCACAACCGTATGATAGTCCATGGAGGCCGCCATTGAGTTTATGGTATAACCGAAAATACAAAGAAACAGCTCTTTGGATCGGTTTAAAATAGATCATGAAAACAGTATTTATCGTCCAACTGTGTCGTCAGGAACGTGGGGTCCGGCGATGCTTTCTTATGACCTCGGTGACATAAAAAAAAACTGTCTTTTTTTACTTGGCAGGATGGCTGGAATTCAAGCAGCAATAAACTTTGGTAGGTATATATTTACGAATCACCTTTTGTTCTCGTAAATAAAAAGTGGGCTAAAAGCGTATCACAGTATATATAACATATACGTTTATCATTTTATATTTCAGGAAAAATATTGACAATAAGCCTACTTATAGCGAAGCGTACATTTAATTTATGCGACGTTTCCATTTTTCTATCTGTGTGTGATATGAAGATGAACGTTTTTGAGTTTGCTTATTAATGTGTTTACTTGTTTTGATTGACAATGATACTCGGTTCTCATTTTGAGTATTAATGCTTACTTGGATGTGACCAAGATTTACATGGCAGATGTCGTCGATGAAGCAGAAGAGGCTTACTTTTCCGGAACACCTGGTCTTATTCTCTTGTGCCTTTACGAGAGTCTGCATGTAAATATATTCTTTGTTCCTATTTTGCCCCTAGTTTAATCATTTTGAGTTCGGATTATGGTTTTGTTGACGCTTTGGTATTTTTTTTTAATAAAACAAGAATCGAGTTTTATATAGATTTTTTTAAACTTTCATGGAATATAATCAGTCAAATCCATATCGCATGAAGCCCCTTCAATTTATAGATTTATATTGTTTACTTTAAAGCGATGGTCCAGTTCGATTTCTTTTTTCTTTGAAAAGTAACTAATTAACTGCATTTGATTGATGGGTAAATGTATGGAAATATGGTTCGAATCCTTCGATTGACATTTGAATTGCTAGGAGGATACTCCATATCGATTTTTTAAGGTTTTAAACGTGTTCGCCAGCCCAAAATACCACTATTTGAAAAACAGTTTGCACAAATCTCTCAAGAAATGGCCGAGATAAAACCAGCATGGTTTCTTGCCCAATGGGAAACATTTGGGGCATGCTGGGAAGAAATCTATAAGGATTTCGAGCAGAGAACCTTTTTTTCATGCCCAGAACCTACACTTACATATTAAAATGTTTTCCCCAATAAATATGAATGCATACCACTCTGGTTCAGCCCGAAGAGTAAAAGTAAAATTAAAATATTTGGCAAGGTGTTTGTTACCTGTCCTGATTACGGAAAATCTCTCCCACAAAGTCAGCCTCGTATTAAAACAAAAAACAAGTCAGTTAGGAAAAGGGGCACAGTTTGTTCCTAGATAACTCACTGCCATATACTTTGTCGTCCGCCTTTTTTAAAAACGAAAGCTTTCAAAACGATAAAAAAAATTAAGAAAAGAACCGGTATCCATAGGTTTTGGCAAGAAACAAATCAAAATGTAAAAGCGTCAATAAAACCACAATACGCAATAAAAATCGATTAAATAAATCGGGCAAATATGAACAAAGGAAAAAAAATAATAAAGATACTTGAAAAAGTACAAGATAATAAGACCAGGTCTTCTGGAAGAGTAAACGTCTTCTGCTTCATCGACACCCACCAGATATTGGTCAAATCCACATCAACATCAAACCCTCAAAGTGAGAACCGAGTATTCATTCTCATTCACAGCAAGTAAGCACGCTATTTAGCATACTCAAAAATGTCCATCCTTATACCACACAAGGCCACAGCAACGATACCAAATGGCGACCATAAAAATTGTTCATAGTTTTCATTAACCTTCTTCTCCGAATCCCTGTATAATATGATTGTTTGTCAGCAGTCGACATCTGTTACGAAAAGCTGGATATTTAGAATAAGGAATCAACAGCAAAAATCACGATAAAAAATTGAGGTCATCACGTTAATTGTATTGCTTAGAAGTAAGCTGTCCATGTTTGCATGTCATAGTTTTAGTACAGATCGAGGTAAGCAGATACAAATTCAGCAACATTAGCAAAGAATCAAGCAATATTGTAGTAATAGATAACACAAAAAGAACTTAGTGTTGAGTTAATACACTTAACAAATATTTGCAGGGTGCTAAGTATTATGTAACGTATGGTTGTCAAGACTCGATAGTGGAGAACAAATGCAGATAAATTATTATTATCTTGATGTGTCGTTTTGCGTTCCCAAAAACGTTTTGTCATAAAATGTGATAAACAGAATATCTAACAGTATCTAAGGTAATTGCAAATATATTTCTTTCGTTTGGTTATTTTTTTTTTTCTGCGAACTTGTAAAAAATATAAAATGTTAACCTCGCACGTTAAATATATTTTGAATTGTTGAAGACACTGTTATATATCCCCTGTTTCTACCACAATACCCTGTGTTATTCCACTCTCGGACAATTGTATAAACATGCTGACTGTTGCATAAGTACATTTTATATACCACTAGTGGAATATGAACTTCCGGACTTTTAATTTGTTGAGAAGTTGAACCGGGATTCACGTGGTTCAATGCAACGTGCTGATTGTTAACGTTGTCATCGATTGTAGACGTCATCACAATTAGGCAGGAATATATACGAGATGATGTGTTTTCGCGCAAATATTCCGCGGTTCATAGAAAACAACAAAGCCACTCAGACCTAATATTATTGTGGTAGAAACAGGTCATACGACTCGTGGTTATTGAATATGGAATTTATTTTACTCCCGTTAATTAATTTTTAAAAGTTGCAAAAGACACTCGCTAAAGCTCGTGTCTTTTGTAACTATCAAAAAATAATTAACTCGAGAGAAATAAATTCCATATCGAACAACCACTCGTTGTGTAACCTCTATACAAACAATGTATATAGCATATAACATTTTTTTCACTTCAAACTGCGAAATATTTCCTACGGTTGTAATAGAAACTTAAAGCCATAACTCGGTAAAAAAACAAAAAGAAAGAATGTAGATAATATGACTTTTAACTCACCTAGTCAGAAGGCGCAGCGTCCGTCAGCTGTTTTCCTTTAACAATACAAGTCCTTAACTGATTAAATTTTTTTTTTTTACTAAATTTGGTCTGGAGCAAAATTGTTGAAAGTTTCGCGATAAAGTATCAACTGACGAGGGCAGAGGGGTAGGGCTAATGAGAAAATGCAAAAATCTTCAAAATAATTACGGGCCCAGGTCGCCCCTTTTGGGTAGAAAGGCAAGGCCCAAACTGTAAAATAGGTTTGTTTTTCTCCTTTTGTAGAAAGGAAGGTCTTTCAACAAAATGCCCTCTGAAACTTGCTAAGGGAGGAAATAATCTATTCCATATACACTGAGCTGGGTAGTTCTCCTATTAGGGCACAAGGGTGCAAAATTTAAAATGTATATCCTTATTAACACACCGTTTCATAAAGTCTAATCTATGTAAGAAAAGTGTAACGAAGTGACAATTAGGATATATGACAGAGTGAATCAGTAAAGCCCCAATCTCCCTACAAGGTCTATCTATTAATATAAATTTGTTCTTTTATTTCAGCAATGGAGCGATATTTGGAAATACTGACAGCGATAGGTAAGAACGGATGAGCTTTGAGTATTTGTTAACCCTGCTTCAAAGCCGCTTACTCAATGTAGATACTTTTATCAGTAATTATATACTCTGAGATAAAATAAATTTTACAAATTTATAAAGAACTATATCATAGTTAATAAAACGTTTTGGTAAATGTAAGGATATAGAAGATCTTACACGAGTGTCGATAAAATATGAAATATATTAAAGGAGTTCAATGGTTTGATATGTCACGAGCCCTTACATTATCATAATTAATTGAAAAAATGCACCAAAACTCTCAAAGTCATTCTCAGTAAGAAAGGCAAATTTCTTCTTTGACGGTACGATTTTCACTACCGAGACAATCATATGACGTCATAAGAAAACGTTATTTGTTTAAGACGTCACAATAGTGTTATTACACGTGTATAATACAATTTGTATGACATGGCCGTATGACATGACTTGACGGGTCAGTTATGTGATAATTGTTTTTTTGACAAATAATTTACGTTCTATTAAATCTTATGATATCTATGCATTTTTTATCTATCAAATAATACGATTATCAACGTTTTTTGTCGATTCTGATTCAATCATTATCTAGAAATGGCAAGTCCTTGAACAAACAGTTCAGTTCTTTTAAACCTTTCAAGTTGTTTATCAAAACTAATATGTTATATTTTACTAAATGTTTCAATGCTTGTTTTACAGGGGTGATTTTGCTTGTCGGCTTGGGTAAGATCATGCATTATTCATTCAATGTAACGTTAAACCTATTGTCTACCACAATACCCTGTGTTTTCCGCTCTTAGACCATTGTATAAACGTGATGACTTTTGGATAAATGTATGTTATATACACCTTGTAGAATATGACCTTCCAGACTTTTGATTGGTTGAGAAGTTGAACTTTGACCGGACATCACGTGGGTTAATGCAACGTGCTGAGTGTTGACGTCGTCATCGATTATTGGTGATGTTATATTTTGCGGAAATATATACGAGATGATGTGTTTTCGCGCAAACATCATTAGCGGTTCACAGAAAACAACGCTACACATGTATTGTGGTAGAAACAGGTCACACGACTCGTGGTTGTTGGATATGGAATTTATAACAACCACTCGTTGTGTAACCTCTATATAACTACTCGATTTTATTTCACATTTAAAAGCTAAAATACAGCTTCACAATATCATATTGTTATTATTAATGATAAACTATAGTAAATTCCACCTATGTGTATGTACATATGTATAGATAGATGAACAGTGTGATCACCTTAAAAATAATTCGGAAAGATGATAAATTCATTTCAAATAAGTACATTTCAATTTTACTCAAGTTGGACTCGATGCAACTTCCATAGGAAATCTGTTTTCTATGCCGATGAATTTGACAAGATTCACATTGTGTACGCGTATGAATTTCTGAAAGGAGATAATTCATGACATGATGAAGCACAGAAGCAACCACTTGATATTACATATTTCTTATTTTATAAAAACTATGCAGGAAATCGTTTACGCAACAAAAAGCGATCAATCGGTAAAATATTTTCAGTTTATTGTTGGTAGTGGATATTGACAAGTCGTGTACTGTCCTATTGATTTCCCTTAAGTGAGACCTACACTTTCTCTGTCTTGTGACAATGGTAACATACGCCTGCTGGCCACGTCTGCCATCTGCCATATCAGATTGTTTCGTACTTTCCAACCATTTTATGATTTTACGTCTATTTCGGCATTCAATCGCATAAACTACACAATCTTCGAGCTTTAAACATGTGGATGCTTTTTATGGGTTTTGTTTCATCACAATTTGGCTGTATAAAACTACCAATGTGCACAATAACGTCAATACGTAGATTTGCACAAGCTTCAAAACGAGGGACCAAAATTAGAGAAAGGACGTTACGAAATTAAATTCTTAAAAAAACATGTTGATTGAAGTTTGAAGATTGGATCTTGCTTTGGTTGATTTCCTCTGGCGATGATTTGAATCATTCTTGAAACAAATAGAAAAATGAACATTTGTTTCAGGACAAACTCAATTCATCACCGAATGTAATTGATCAAAGCAAGATTATAAACGTATGATTGTAAACTGTTAAATATATCACCTGTTAAATATGACACTTACAATGTCCTTTTTCTTATTTAAGTCTTCTTGTATAAGGGTAAGTATAGCTTCATTAGAAACTAACAGTAGTATTCTCCTGTCGATGAAACCGTGTGTGCTGTGGGTGGGGGAGGGGCTATAAGTTTTAAGGTTGTTGGGTCGAAGTCAAAGTTGCTTGTTTTAGAAAAATCAATTCCAGAACTCTACTGGCTTCCTTTCTTCAAGGATTTCCATCAAACTGCACATACATGTACCTATAGAAATCAAAACAAATTCTACGAGTTTGAGTTATCGGGTCAATTTGATTTCATGGTTGTCGGGCCTAGGTCAAGGTCACTGTTGCTAGTTTAACCAAATCATTGTCAGTCATCTAGATGATTTATTTATTCATGAAATTTCATCAAAATGAACAGCTCTTTAAAATCTGTTTGGTTTAAAGATCATCATGTAATAACTGTGACAGTGAATACATTTAGAGTATTTATAGCAAATCTTTTTAATTATTCAAATTATTTAAATAACATATTAACGATATAAGGTACACGTGTATAAATGATTTAAAATAAACGTTTTAAGTTCAATAGGTCATACTTTTGTCAAACAAATCATAACCAAATGAAATGTAGCAAGTATATCGCATTGCACATTGACAATAAAAAATGCACATGCATTAAGATATTGACATACCAAATCACAACATTGTTGCATTATGCATATATTTGATACCCCTACTTTTTGTAGTGTATTTAATGCATCATTGCATGATAATGGTTTGCAGGGACATGTATTGATTCAGCAATACTCAGTATGCTTGTTTTCTATGTTAATTAATATTTTTAAATTATCAGCTGTTAATAGGAAGTTAAACAAATAACCTAACTAAAGATGTATGTGATCGACATGATGGTGTCCTGTCGATTGAATAAAAAGTGAAATACTCTGCTTCATTTAAACCTACTAACATAAACTGTATTTTCGATCTGCAGATACACATTTAGACATGTACGAACAGAAATATTTTCGGTTTGGTTTGATGAGGTTAAAAGGGACAGTTTATTCTTAAGTTGGCAGGTTATGGAAACGCATTGCTTCTAAAGAGCGTTCATAAAATAAAGAAAGATAACATAACCAAATACATTGTGTAATGTTGCCAGTTCTATTTCTTAGAGAAGGTCATTATCGATAACGATTTTCTTAGATACAAATAAAGGTGGAACATCATGTATCAAAAGGAGGTTAATGACCTACATTTTGGCGTTTGACCTTCATTAAAGAAAACATTTGTCCGAGCTCCATTTTCTACACTACTTACCCACTGGATTTTTTTTCTACTTTGTGCATACGTTTACAGCAGTGAGGCAGCATGTCACCATGATTTACATTTTGGCGTTTGATCTATATCTGAGAAAATGTTTGTCACCGTTCTAGTCTCTACACTGCATCTGCATTATTTTTGAAATTTAGATTCCCATCTTTTGGCCCCTAGCATCACTGAAGAGTCATAGGAGGACGAAACAGCTGTATGATGCAGTTTAATTCATTTTTTCGACACATTGTATATATTACTAAATTTAAAAGGTGCAACATATGTGTGTTATGTCATCCTTAAGATGTTCACTTGAGCAGCCTAAATTGGGTTAAGCTCATGATGCATCCTGTATCAAAAGTACATGTATATAACTGACACACATCTTGACCTTTTACCTCTATATCAATCAATGTTCCATGTATGAAATAGAGCCCGGAAAACACTTTCTGTTATGTCGATTACAGGTCAAAATGTCGTTCAGTTACCTACTTTAACTTCATGACACATTGCCTAACCAACGTGAAAAGCCATACATATACCCCATTCATAAAATTCCAAAAGGAACTTTAGGAAATAGAGCCCTGACAATAAAGTACCATGCGCAAGGACATATTGACAGGGCGCAAAACTAGGTCCATACCGGTTCCCGATTGGTCACGGTAACCATGCGAGTGAAAGTGGTCTAACTCTTACTAAACAGAAAGGAAATACGAACGCTAGGTGATTCCATTAATTAAAAGTTAAAGATTCCAAGAAAACATGGTTTTCAAAGTTTCGACAAGGATCGTTCATTATAGCTAACATTCTAAATCAGGAAAATAATTATCAAGAAAACTTTTCCCATAACGTCCATTAAAATCTTAATATCCAATCTTGCTTTTGTTGTTTTATGTTCATTCAAGTGTGTGCTAAATATTATAATACTCATATATTTTAATTCAAAAGTAGTATTTTTCAAACTGTATGTGCTTTCCTGAATTTACAATAATGTCTGTTATGAAAATGTTAAGATGATCAGTTTTTACAATATATGTGTCATTTCTTATATGGACTGGTTTGTAAAACTTTTTTTCGTAGTTCAAACGTTCATGCCAAAACAATCAAATATTTTCACTAGCGAATATACAACATTTATTAGACAAACACCTTACACACTTTCATGAGTGCGAGTGCCAAACTTAAGTACGATGATTTAACAACCATTTACACGAGTAATTTTCTTTTTCTTTAGCCAAGAATATTCGCAGACGTGTGGATGGAACAGGTAACTATTGCAATTAGTATATGTTTGTTGAATGTTTTTCTTTATTATGCGGTCAACGATTATCAAACGGGTAGAGACAGAGTATGTACACGACTTTTTAAATTTTCAATCGTAGGTATCATTTTAAGAAATGGATTATGATATAAACTTCAAAATTTAATAAAGAACGGATACATGTACTTGGGAAACAGAATTTCCTTATATTCATATTAGAAGTGCAGAACCAGGAACGGTTTTTTATATTATTTAATTAGTTTCATATATGAAATATATATATATATTTCTTTCAGAACGAAAGGAAAAGATCATTGGTCGAAAAAGTAAGTGCATTTCTTTCTTTCTTGTAACAAAGATTGACATCAAAAGTCTACACGGATTATAATGAATGATTCCAATATGTGCATGTTATATGCAATTGTCCGGTATTAGGAAAAATGTTTAGAACCTTGAACCAATATCATATCAATGTATGTGTATGTGTCTTCATCTACATCCAGGTCATTTACAAATGATTGTTGAATAAGTTATTATCGAGACATATTCTGTATCTTTGTGTGATATGAAGATGGACGTTTTTGAGTTTGCTTGTTAGTGTGTTTACTTGTTGTGATGACAATGATGACTCGGTTCTCTCTTTGAGGATTAAGGCTTACTTTGATGTGACCAAGATTTACATGGCGGGTGTCGTCGATGAAGCAGAAGACGCTTACTCTTCCGGAACACTTGGTCTTATTCTCTTGTGCTTTTACGAGAGTCTCGATGAAAATCTTTCTTTTGCTGAGTTCGGATTATGGTTTTGTTGACGCTTTGGTATTCTCTGATTTTTTTTATTAGCAACATTTGTTGGATCACACAACACTCATTCAATGTGCGGTGTTGGTACGGATGTTTGAAAGATAAATATATAATACGATAATGATCTGCGCATGTCTGTACGAACGATAGACTAACTATATGTGAAAACAGTCGTGATTAGTGTTATTTTGGGCATCACTTAATACCTTACCGTAATTTCCTGTGTATTACCCTTACCGGGGTATAGCACGCGGGAAGCAAAATAAGGCATTTTTGAGGCTTTTGTAAAAAAAATTCCAGATAACCCGCAGTGGCAGATTGCCCGCGGGTTATACGTCGAATGTATACCTGGTTAGTACAAGTGGGATTCGTATGTGACTTTGTGATTAATTGTTTTTAATTTGGATATCAGAGACATATGCTGGCAATATTGTGTTAATTTTGTAAATATATATGTTTGTGTGTATAATTAAAGCTCTATATTAACTTATCAATGATACATTTTGTTTACAAATAGCGTAGATCTACATTTTGATAAAAGTGGAAACATTTAACAACGTATAGCCCGCATTATTTAATAATTTGGTTTTAAAAAACACAGATAGTCCGCACCGGTAGATAGCTCGCACTAGACATCTTCTGATGTAAAAAATCGTATAGCCCGCGGGCAATACACAGGAAATTACGGTACATGTATACGGTTTTGTATTTAAACAAATACACTTGATTCTTTAATTGTTGTCAATTACATCTTTAAGCTTATAAATGTCCTTGATAGCTCCTTGCTAAATGTTAACTCGTGTTTTCAAATAATTGATGGTTTTTCAAAGTTTATATGTAATTTACTCCATGATGACATGTGTTTTCAATGTGATGTTTTTTTAAGTATGTGTTCGCACGGATTTGAATTGTTTAAAGACTATGAAAGCATGAATTATATATTGCTTTAGTTAAACCGAACAAAGTGTAGGATAACAGTGTAAAGTATAGCATCTGTCTATTTTGTAGCCGAAGGAGAATGTAAGTATATGAATTATTTTGTATAGTTTACAAAACTTATAAGTAAAGCTAAATTATCTGTAAACAACACAATTTGAAAGCGTATCCCCATCTTGACCGGCTGGTAGTTTATAACAAACGTGAAAAAAGCACGATTTAGTTGATGTTTATTTAATGCAAAAATAAACATTTAGAAAGTAAAATTCCTGGCTTCGTAATTATTAGAAGAATCATTAGCATATGATTATTGTGATTTGAAATTTGATATTATTTTATACAGATAATGCTGTCATAGAAGATATGAAGCACTTTTTTGGTAAGATACTGAAATTATCTGCTTCACATACAAATACTTGTTGTCTGTAATTTAGATATTTAGTTTAAAATTTTTAAAAACAGAACCCTCAATTACCAAATACCAAACATGCTGTTTAAGTCATTATGTAATGTGTTCATTTAGAAAAAAACGATTAATACCCGTTTATTATTATTATTTTTGTTTCTAAAAAATTATAGTTTTTGGATTGCCATACTCCGTGTATAAGTGGTTTTGTCAATTACATTGCAGAGACCCGCAAAAAGGAAAGGAGACCTCAAGAGGAAATTGTTCAACGTAAGTATTAAAACTGATTTCCATTGAATGTTCACCATTTTAACCCCCTTCCTTACAGAATAATCACTATATGTGTGCATTCAGCTGTAGATATATATAGATCCCAAACCACATTGACAACAAGGGAAACAAATAAGTTGAAAAAGTTGCCAAACTATTAACCAATGTCTGTCCAGTCAAGAAATAGAAGAGAAGTAGTTGTCCGCTATCGACTCCGAATTGGACGTACCGACATAACCCATGTAAATCTCCCGAGAAAGGGATATCCACCTATTTGCCAGGCATGGGACTCCTCTTTTGCGGTAGTTTTTTTTTCAAATACGTCGGCTTTAAACATGTTCGTGACAAAAACTTTTATGAAAATGTTTTACAATATAGTAAGTGTAGACATACACTTTAGTAGTTCGAAAGAAGGTTTATTTTACTAAATTCAACATGAAGTGATCATCTGGCAGAATCTCAACACATTTTATCATTCCAAACCCCTAATCGTTTCTTGCAATTTGTCATAAAGCACAATCCCCTTTACATCATTATTACAAAATGTTTGCTTTATTCTTCGGTACTTTTTAATCGTCTTTTGCTGATTGGTTATGTTTTTATATTTACAATCTACACTGGCATTCACCCAATAACCATTGTTCCACAGACTATCATTATCACCTCATAACTGTAGTCAAACACGTGCCAAATTTATATGACGTCGACAACAATACATGTTTGTCGAGCGATGCACATCCTCATGTTTGAAAAACAATTATCAGACGTCACCAACAATAAACGTAGGCGGAGCTAACAACGATATATACAAATTTCCTGCCGTTACATTTACATTTTATTGATCAGTTTTGAAATGAAATCTGGGTACAAAGATGGGACTATAAGAAACAAAATAGCTACAAACATTTTACAAAAAGAAACCGTCTATATAAGGATAAACGTTCTATTTTGTTTAGGTTATCGGCGGTTGTCTCAAGGCGGTTAACAAATTATTATCCGTTGTTATAAGCCCTTACCAACCAGCCAATATCGTTCTTATTGGGAGCATACAACCAATGCTGCCATTTTGGCGTTCACGGCTAGCATTCTATAATTTCTGCACAACCACATACTCATTTACAGCTGAGTAAACTGGAACATGCAGAGTAAAATATCTTGCTCAATGAAACAGTACAAATGCCTTGACCGGAGCTTGAACTAGCAACCCTTCGATCACAAGCCCGGTACCCTAATTTTATTGATCTGTTTAAATTTTCATTACAGTTTGATATCACAACTTTTTCGCTGATCTGACCTGAAGCGCCTAAAGAGAGTGCATTTTTTAATGTTTCTTTTCTTTAGGAATTATTAGATTTTGTACAAATTTGGAATATAACATCCTTAGGTGCAGAGGATTCGATGTTGTATACCATGTGGGTTTCACCCCTTAAAGGCCGATTGGCGGGGCCCAATAAGGGAAACAGATAAATCGTTTTAAAATCCTTCTGCTTTAATGAAGTTCATTTGAACGAAATTTATTCATTCTCAAAAACTTATAAAATACCGAACATTTTATTTGGTTTGGTTTGCGTCCTATTTTAACAGCTAGGATCATTATAGGACGGCCTCCCAGTGTATGCATTATAGATGTGTGTATTGAATACGTTTGTATTTGGGAGGCCGAGGTATGTTTGGTTGAGCCGCCTCACGATATTCCGATCTTTTTCAGATTATAAAGCTACCACACTGAAATATACTTTGTAAATCAGAAATACATACAGGATTTCGCATACACTTTTTTGTTCTATTACAATACATTATTAACATTTTTGCTGATGAAAAATTAATATTTCTTTAGTTGCAGATGCAAAACAAACCCTTGAAATGTATTATTTCAAAGTAAATGAATATTGTTTCCTTAATATATAATATAATGAATTTGTACAGAAACTTATTATTAATATTAGACCGTGTCAGAGAACACTTTAGAAAATGGGAAAATGTGAAGAAGTTTATTTGTTTTTCTTAATTTATACAGATGAGCCTCGTTCTGATACCAGAAAGGACATACAAGGTATGGAACAAATAAGGATAAATGGTATTTACAATTTCATTATTTCTAGTAATGACAACATTTTGGTATTATTTTTATATCGTTTCTATTTTTACGGTATATAATGTAAGATATATTTAAACTGGATAATTTTTTTAAAACTGATAATCAAATTCCTTTTGAAATAATTTTTGCGCCAACGTTTATGACCTAATGTCTAGGAATGCTTCTATTAACCGTTCATGGCAATGTGTCATACAATTTCCAACAACTGTTATTTATCCTTTTAAACTGTTTAAAAACAATATTTCTTTTTTTTTCTTACCAAGAATTTTTTAGGCAAGCTCAAGTCCATAAAAGCTCAAGAAAAGGTATGTTTTTGCATTGTACTTATTTTATCATGATTTGTCATCGAACAGAGAACATTACGTCAAATGTTTGTAATAAAATAATGCCACACAAAATGTGATCATTGTGCTATTTCGCCCGTTTAGCTAAATATCGTCCCACTCTTATGTAAACTTATTTTATATTTTTATTTTTACGGAGATCTCGAAATGACTTTAAATTCACAAAGGACGAGGTTTTAGAGACACGACTCTGAAAGTCTCCTTCATGTAGATCGGTAATCGATAGTTTCGAGGATAACAAAATGTTAACAAGTTTGATAAAACATTTCAAGACCCTTCAATCAATTAAGACCATGTGATTCAAAAGCACATTTTGGTCTGAAGAATTATTGTTGAAATTTTACCTATTATTACCCGTTTGAGCCAGTCACCACAGCCCAAACGGTGGGCCAGAGTCAAACCTTAAATATATTATTCCAACCAAGTAGTAATAATTCCCAACTGAAAATGAACAAAATATACTCAAATGTGTCAGTTGCCTATATAAACGTCTTTATAATTTTATCCCCGGGATGAAACAGGGTCATATTATCATTCCTTTATCTTCTGGTTCTAATTCAAACCAAATTTGAGGTATTTTCGATTGAAAAATGAACAAATTACACCCGGAAGTGTATTTCCTTCCTCTCTGATGTCCCGGATGAATGAAATTCGTAATTCTGATAAATCGCTGACATATCTTTCCATCTATGAGGAGTATTTATTTCAAACATATCTCGGTTTCAAGATTAGACCATTTTTGTTTCACATTAAAGGCCCCTAAGCCTAAAGGAGTAATTGTAATGTTATTCACAGGTGTGATGCATCGTTGACTATGAAAAGTTCCTGCCATTCAAATCGGTTCTGGAGGTTTTTAAGCAGAAGTCGAAAACGTCAATTTTATCCCGGCTGATGACGTGGGACAGAAGGCAATCGCCAAAGGTCATAAGACTGACAACCTAGAAATTATAGTACAATTACTAGTGACATTTATTTATCAAAAAGTTCTTGAATACCATTCCAGTCGACTTCAATAACAAGTAAACCTTGCTGAAACTCATTTATTTTATTCTTTATCTAAAAAAAAAGGGGGGGGTCATGCTTGTCGTTTGGAGCATAAATGTTTTCAATGGAAAATATGTTTCTTGTATCTTCAGATTTATCATTAAATATCGACCATCTTTATGTGCCATGTATTTATTATTTCATGATTCAAGTTCCACTTTAAAAGGATGGAGACCCCTCTGCTTTGGTCTGTGCCATAGTTATGAATCATATCCCCCTGTCATTCTGTGTTGATATGTTTCATTATTTGTTTTGTGAAAAAGGTTTCTTGTATGTATATTATATTTGCCTTTTGTTCTTTAACCCAATGATAAAATCTGTTCCCCTTTTGTTTTTCCCTTAATCCTTGTGTATTTAAAGTTATGCAATGAATTGTTCAGTCATACTTCGTGATTACAATTACTTAAGCATTAAACAGCATTCTGCTCCTTGTTATGGTCCTATAACACAGAACAGGATTACAGACAAAATGAATAGAGCGCGTTAGCACGTTATGCTAATTTGTCTGTATATATTCAATTCAATTCAATTCAATTTTATTTAGCACTTTAATAATTACTTGAGTAATTTGATAGCTATTTACACAACAATACAATTGAAGTAACAAATATAATTAACAACAAAGACAACAATTACTTAGTTCACAAAATTTAAGCGTTTGTTAGCCCATCTTCCTCATTTCTAATGACTGTTTAATAAACAAGCATGTCTTATTAATTAACTTTGTATTATCTGATGTAAATATGTTTGAAAAATTTACCTGATCGCTCAATGAAGATAAACTTTTGATTTGGTAAAAGGTTTCTTGTCTTGCAGATTGATATTTTGGACAGTGGAAAAGGAAATGGAGTTCGTCCTCAAAAAAATACATGTTTTACATAGTCTTTGTTCCTTGGGGATGTTCTTTAACCTGCCTCTTGATATTTCTAGGTCATGTTCACATAATCTGAATTTTGTATAAAGCCTTCGTAGATTGAAATCAGTTATATCAAGATATATTTCTCTATTATAATCCCCTTTTATGTTTTTATACAGAAATAATTCATTATTTTCATTCAGTGTTGACACTTTATCTCTGAATATTTGTTGATGTTTATTGAAGACCATAAATTTTATATTTCTTTTAGATTTGTTTACATTTTCTAAAGATCTATGTCTTGCTTCCATATTTTGCAAATTAAATGTTTCTGAAACATGCTTTACAAAAGAATACCAACTGTAGGTGCTATTATTATGAATCGTTTCATTTAAATCTAGTGCCTCAGCAATAAGATGATTGTTGTCATTATTTACTGCCCGAAGTAGATAATTAAGGGCTTTACTTATGATAAACAATTCAATGGGATACTGACCCAGTTCCCCTCTGGAGGCAAAAATTACTGCTCTTGTCCCTGTGCCTAGTGAATGTTTACAAACTTTTAGATTAACTTGTTCAAATGGAGATTTATCTATGTGAGAGAGATACTCAAAATATTTACCATTTCTCTGTGATCTAGTCTTGGCATTAATAATCTTTTCATACAAATCCATATACCAAATTACTGAGTTGTATGTCGGAATTGGTTAAGCCAATGCATCAAACAGTTTACACTGAGTTTTAATAGGAATGATTCAATATCTTTGGAGTATGCTTTAATTGCAAACAAAGCTTTAAGACCTTTATTGGAAAGATCCTTAACAGATGATGTAAACTGTCCTGCAGAATTAATTATATTACCTTGATACTTGTATTCACTGACAGAATTTAAATTGCTATTCCCTAACTGGAAATTGTACTTTTGATTAATACGGTTTGAAGATTGAAATATCATAGTCTTTGTTTTCTTAGGGTTAACTGACAGGTTTAATTCAGAACAATATGCATGGAGTTTGTCCAGAGAAGTTTGTAACCCTTCTGCAGATTAAGAGAGTATTAACAAGTCATCTGCAAACAACATGCAACCAATCTCACTATCCATAAGCTTTAAAGGGTTAGTAGTGATTGACTCAGGAAGTTCATTTATGTATAGATTAAAGAGTGTTGGACTTGGACTGTCGCCTTGTTTAACTCCTCTGTAAATATCAAAATAGTAAGAGGTGAAAGAAGAAAATTTCAATGAAGATGAAGTTTTTTTATACATACTGTCAATAACATGGAAAAATTCTCTCCCACTCCATAATTAGCTAATTTGTACATCATACCTTTTCTCGATACAGAATCAAATGCTTTGTTAAAATCAACAAAACAAGCAAATATTTTACCCTTTTTGTTGTACACATATTTGGTAATCAGTGATTTTTAAGACAAATAGACTGTCTGTTGTTCTAAGTTTTTTTCTGAAACCAAATTGTAGATTACTCATTTTCCCAGACATTAATTCAACAAGTCTGTTGTTCAGTACAGAATTAAATAATTTGTCAAGGCAGCTCATAATAGAGATACCCCTATAATTTCTAGGACTAAGGGGATCACCCTGTTTATGTATTGGAACTAAGTAAGATTTGCTCCAATTTGGTGGATAATGACCACTAGTAATAATTGCATTAAATAATTTTGTCAGTCCCAACATCATCACAGGACTACTGTGTTTTATGATTTCATTAGATATATAGTCTGATCCACATGCTGTTTTACATTTCAGGTTTTTTAATACACTTCCAAGTTCTTTTACACTATTGTGTTTATCTGTGATGTCGTTGTGATTGAGTGACGACATTATAGAATTAAATCAGCATCTCCTGCTGTGTGGCCTAAAGTTTTGGTAATATCAGATCCAAGCTCCTTGAAGTGGTTTACAAACTCACACCAGTTCACTGGATCCTCTTGCTCAGTCTTGTTTTTACTAAGTGATTTTAGAAATGACCAGAATTTGCGAGTCTTGTTCAGAAATGTCAGTGATTTTGTTGAATAGATCTGAGCGAAAATGTTTCTTTTTTAACTTGGCCAATTTCTTTAACTTTTTTGACATATATATGAATTTAGATACAATGTTAGTATTTTGTGAATTCTTCACCAAGTCGATTAACAGTACTTCTCATGTCGAAGAATTCTCTATCTGCCCATAGGTTTTTTTTCTTTTATAGGACCATAATACGGAACAGAATGTTGTTCAATGTTTATATTTACATTTTCCGATTGTTTTGATGATAAATTTATATTTATACTTTACATTTTTTCTGAAATTTAAGGTAGATTTCTAATAAATGGCACAGCTAGTATCGGCCAGCTATCTCCAACGTTATGATGATGACGTCACAATCGCAATGACGTCATAATACCCACTCCAGTGTTGTGGTCTCATAACAAGGAACTGGCCTTAGTAGTGTTATATAGTGACAATGCAGAGCAAATGTAAATAATATATATTTGATCTCTATGTTTATACATTTTAGTTATATGGGGAACTGAGGGGTGAGCATGCATTCATTGATTAATATGAAAGTTGGGTATACATGCATTGCATTGTATAAATATGCATACCTATTTGCTTATAAAATTACAAAAAATATATATGTACTTTGCTATGCTTTATGTTATTAAAGTACAGAATATATATCCATTACTCGTCAAAGGAATATATCAGATATATATAAACGGTTACATCTTAATATATATGTATACACTAATTGTGTTTTAAATTTTGTATTTTCTCATTCAAGTATATATACTTTGTCCACATATACCTTAATGACGATTATATTCATGTTTGCCCATTCATTGATAATCATGGAATATGACTTCAATTAAAACTTACTATTGTATTACTTTGTCTTTTTAATTTTGTTCTGTTTGTGTCCCAGTGGAGAGATTTGGTGCCGGATATCAGTTCCCACAGAGCTGGACTTTCTGGATGGGGTTTCTAGAAAATTATCCAGAATGCCCTGTTTGCTGCGGGACCCAACTCCTCATTTGCTTTTTCTATAGCCTTTTGATTCTATTTACTCTTTTCTCGTTGTAGCTAGGTTTTGTTGCTCTATACGATTGACAATGGTTGTCTTGGATACATCTGTGTCTCTGATGATGCTCTCATGATCATCTGATGAAGTATCTGTATCGTCATCAGTGTCGGAACCACTGTCCGGAGATGTATGCAGTTGGTCTACCGGAGATTCTTCTGCCTGCTGGTCTTCGAAACCCCAAATATTAAGGCATTTGGCTTTGATGTGGCCTGGTTTTAAACATTCATGGCATATCTTTTCTGTCTTGCAGTCTTTCGCCATATGGCCTTTCTGAAGACAGTTTTTACAAGTTAAGGTTTCGTTGATTTGGCCTCCGTACCTTTTGGCGGCCCAATACTTTCCAATCTCCATCAGGGATGGTAATGACGTGTTAATTGTTTTTTTTATCTACACAAGCCCATCTTCTCTCTCGAAATTAGTCAGTCGACCATTTATTCTTAATCTTTCGCGATATGAGGACACAACATCACATCCGTGATGTGTAAAAGCACGCTTGATCTGAAGGTCATCCGCGGAAAGCGGGATATTTTTTACTCTCACAAGCAACGTATCTTCCTATTTATAGGATGTATAGGATGTGCTGGATTCTTATTACACATATGGGTAAAGACTTACCCCTCCCTGAAATCCCTCTCGTCACGAAGGTGACCCGATGGTGCTCATTGTCTAGATATATCCTCCTCAATCCATTGACTCTTTGTAAACCCGCGATACACTCTGGTGGTACAATTTCAACAATACACTGATATAGTTCTGCTCGGTACAACCACGAGCTTTTCGCAGGTTTGGTCGTCCCAAACGGGTCTATTTCATTAATAAATACCGGCTTAGTGTTGGGGCTGATATGGCCCTGTATTTTTTTGTATAGTTTTATGTTCACAGATATATCTTGTATAATTCCATATTAATATAAATATATAATATATCGCCCTGTATTTTCTCAGCATATGAGGCTCCCTTGTCAGAGCCGCCATTTTTGTTTGTCATCGCCTCGGTTGACATTCTTTTGTAGAAAGTTTGCTACCTCTGCTTCTTTACACTAGTTTCTTCTGCACATACCTATCAGATTAGATCGTTCTGACATAAACGTAGTTAATATATTGATAAATCACCTGAAACACTCGCAAACATCGATATTGAAGAGCTCAAAACCGATCCTCTACCTTGGATCAAGGGCAGTTAACTCCAAAAATCCAAAATTATTTTTTTTTCTACAAATTGAATCAATCTCATCATAAATAGATCCTTGAAGAACATTCATAGCAAATATTGTTGTCATACTAAACTTTGCCTTAACTAAAAGTTGAAGTCCTAAACATGTTTAAAAAATGGCAAAATCAGGAAATTTTCATTAATTGAATCCACACCGTGGTTAAAAGATCCCACATTTACATTTAAACAAAAAATTACAATCCTTAAGTATTATGTGACTGAACCATAGATCATCGGAAAAATATGTAATAAACTTAAACCAAAAAAAAGTGAAGTCCAAAATATGTCAAAAATTGGACAAAAATTCAAAATATTTTCGAAAATTGAGTCAATTTCATCATTAATAGATCATATAGAAACATTCATGGCAAAAAATAAGGTCATAAGACTTTATTTTTCTGATTTTAAAACTTTACACCACTGAATAATTGTTTTAATTACATTTTTACCTTTGAAATATCAAAAATTGTTCAATCTATAAAAGTGATATTTTTCGCTAGTGAGAATTATGACATTTTTCACTAGTGAGAAATATGACATTTTTCACTAGTGAGAAATATGAAATTTTTCACTAGTGAGAAATATGACATTTTTCATTAGTGAAAGTTATCACTTATTCTGATTTGACCAATCAGAACGCTGCTTACAAACGACACTTGAGAAAATCAAAAGCTGTAACTGTAGATTCTCCTAAAGTAATGTAATAAACACAATATCTACTGCACACTCGTGAAAAATTTCAAAATATAATTCCAACTCGTGAAATATATTTGGTAATACTGAAGACACTGTTAGATATCCTCTATTTAACCTGAAAACAGTGAAGTCCCAAACATGATGAAAACTAGAGAAACACTTTGCTAGTTTTCCATTGAAATTATGCCTCGGTTGAAAGACCCCCCGTAAACGTTCATACCAAATATTTGGATCGGATATGGAGAAACGTTTACCAAAACTTTCACCAAATGTTGACGGGCGGACACGGTATTGCATGATACGACCGTCGAAATTCAACGGGCGTATAAAGATGTTATAAACAGTCAAACCTGTCAATAATCTAACGGACACCCTTGGGACAAAGCAAAAGTGTCCTTATAGACAGGTGTCATTTATACAAAGGTTATTTATATATTGTTAACTGTATTGAGAGGGTCTGATAAGTCTGTCCTTTGTTAACAAGTGTCGTGTATATAGGTGTCCTTTATCACAGGCGGATCCAGAGGGGGGCGCTGCCGGCGCGCGCCCCCTCTAAAATTTGCCAAGCGACCATTTTTTGAAAGAATTAAAACTAAAAATCTCATCCTCGCATTGCAAAGCATATAATAGGTAGAAATATTATTTAAAAAATCGGGGCTACGCCCCAAATCAGACATATACAGTTTACAATACAGTGTAATATATAATATACGTTGGGCAATTAACTAACACCCCCCCCCCCCTCCTCTTCCATGTTTCCTCAGAATTTGGCTGATACCGATCACACGATGACACACGAGGGGTGTTCGAAAACTTTTGCAAATGACATGGTTTTTTTTCAGAAAAGCTTATCATTTTAATGCATGTTTCTAGTTACATTAAAAGCATTCCCCTTTAGCTTGAACATACCGTTTCAATATCAGAGTCCACTTTTTGAGACAATTTTCATACTTCTCTTTGGGTACACTAATCAGAACCGGGTAAACTGCAGATCCCAGCTCACTTCTGGACCTATATTTTGTCCTATCAAATATGTTTTTTTTAATTTTGGAAAGAGGAAATTAATCACACGGGGTAAGGTCTGGGCTGAATGAAGGGTGTTGTAATATATTGATATTTTCCGAACTGAAAACCTGCACTATGCATTTGCTGATTTGTGAACTGCGGCATTGCCATGTAACAATTTTAGGACGAATTGTTCTCATGAATGTTCGAAATGTTTCAGAACTACATTGTTATAATATTGACGCTTCCAGAAACCACTGCCTTTTGGAACATGATTGGTCCACTATTTCTAATGAATAATATGTTGCGTATAACACTTTCTTTGCTGTCAGTGTTCGTTTTGTTCGTTTGCTAACCATTTTAATCAGTGTATATCTACAATACAGCGATGAGCAATGAACCAGTTCGCTTATAACTTACGTGATACTCGAGTATACGGTGCATTTGCAAAACATTTCGAACACTCCTTGTGTGAACAAAAAAGAGCAATTTAAAATGTTGTTGTGAACATGTAGATGAGAGGCCGAACAAAATATACACAAAAGTTCATTCCAGACAAAAATGTACGCCTCCACTAACCCAAAATCCTGGATCCGCCTATGTTTATGACAGGTTTGACTGTATTTTAAAAAAAAAATCAACAAAAATCAATATGATTAATTAAATAGTGTCGGACCTAAAATGTTTGGGGGCGCAGTTGTTTTGTCACCACTATCCATATAGGCAGCTTGAAATTGTTACCATTTCAGTTTGTGAACAGTGTTTTGATTGGTCAAACAATTAAGGTGACATTTTTTTTAAAAAGTATCATATTTATAGAATTAATATTTTTGTTATTTCACTTGAAAAAAATGTCTCTGCTTTAAGTCTGTAGCTGTGCGCGCCTGTGATCTACAGGGTATAAGTTTCGGTTCGATTGTTAACAGCTAATGTCAATTAAGAAGTGTATGTGTTGCTAATTATACAATAGGAGGCTACGATAATCCATTGTTTGCCGATATAAAGTACTATCAGAGCCCACACGGTAATATTATACTGGCCGAGTTCGATCGTCGACTGTTTACTATAGTGGGGCTGTTAATTTAATGTTAATTTAATTTAATTTACACACGCGTGTAAGCGTCAACCAATCGCTGCCTTACTCTGAAATAATCACGCATGGGCAGACGACCGCTAGTTGCTAGTCCAACAGGGAAAAATACAAAAAATCCCAAAATATCAATGCGCAAGCCTCATCTCTCACTGTGTCCTGCTGCAAAACCAAACTTGATATCGGTGTCAAACAAAAATTAATCACTAGAATAGATATTGTTGAACATTTCTATGTAACGAAACTGTGCATATCTGTCATAGGTCATTGAGGAAACATTATTTAGTAACCCACCTGAAATGTCCTTATGCACTACATTCGTGTACAACGACCCGGAAGTTTTATTGTGGTCTGAGGCCCTCTTGTTTCTATACACATGCACAAAGCATATAACTAAAGTGAGTTCAATCGTACTATAGTAAGACTACAGCTAATAAAGTTGATGCTCGAACTCGGCCATTGACAACGGGTTTAGTCAGCGCCTATTTCATTAAGTTGTGACGCAGATCATTTTTTAATTGACATGACCTTCGCCAAGGTGCAGCAATTTCCCTCCTACTTTTTTCTGATTGGTCATCGTGCTCGACATATGGGTATAGGCCAGGGTGCAGCAATTTGTCCTCTCTTGATTTAAAGCGATCTTTCGTATATTGTATTTCCGTTACATTCTTTGCAACTACAGAATGATATAAAGGACTTGTATTACAGTCCCCATAACATATGGTGTTATGACAAAAACATACATACCATCAATCTTGTTAGAATCTGAACACATTCAATCATGTTGAAGCGAAATTTGTTTCTAAAGTATTGATTAAATGTATTGAAATTGAATTGAGATATAGTCAGATATCAACATTTAAAAAAAATAGTTGTTTGCTTCGACCACACACTTTTCACCGGGAGACAAAATATACCCAAAATTAAACCACAAAGAAACAATACAATACACATTTGGAAGCATTTGCTCTTGTTTACGATTGTCAATCTAGGGTTTCCAGTTAAGAAATGACGCTTATTAACCGTTTTCAATAAATTCGTCATCTTGTGGAATAATTTGTAACATACCTCTGGCATAGTTTTACGATGGGTAGTCCCCAAACCAGCATTTTTCTGGCTCTATTGTAATTGGATATAAACACAGATCCCCGTGCAAATAGCCATACCCTAATATGTCCCGTCATTTCTGACGGGCGTATTTATAAAAGACATAACCTTATGATCAGTGTCAACGGTATATGGAATTTCTTAATCGACTAATCATACTAATAAATTAATATGCTTTTAGGCAAGTCACATATTCAATAATTGAGCGAGTTTGATAAAGTCCATACCGGTATTGCATTGACAAGAGTGCACGATTTTATTTATCACATAACTTATGTTCATTAGAAAATACAATAAAACTCTCAAATTCATTATTCTACCAGAAAGGCAGATTTCCAATTTGGCGTTATAATTTTCACTTAAGAGACAATCATATGACGATAAGAACGGCATGTGAAATACCATATTGATGACATAGCTGTATGACATGACTGAACGAGTCAGTAATGTCATAGATAGCGAATATGTCACCCGTTGTCAGTATAATGGTATCGAGCACATCTCATACACTAAACAAAAACAAATCCTTATACAAACAGTATTTTTCTTTAAAAAAAATTATTCTTTTATTTATTTACTTCAATTTTCAATTTCAACAGACCCGAATGTCCAATTACAGAAATGATAACAAATAAATAAAATATAACATAAGAATAAAACAGCATACATAGTTAAAGAGCAAATACAGTGTATAATACAGTGCACACACATATAAATGTCATAAATAAATATCATCTAGACAATCATGTAAGTCAAGTTTGAACAGCAACAAACTAATTCTGAAAACGAATCTTCTTCAGGTCCGACTTAAAACTTCCAAGAGAGACATTAAAAAACTGTCAGGAACATGAATAATGTACAGTGTACCCTCGATCTATCGCCACCCAAATCTACTGCCACCCTCGCACACCGCCACCTAAACCTCTAGAACGGATTTCTCTCCTATATAATTCCCTCGTTAAGTTCTCCATCCTCGCATACCGCCATCCGCCACACCCTTTTAAATACAAACGTCCCGAATAGCTATATATTTCCCTCGACGATAACGCCATATTGTTCTAGGAACTCTTTAGTGTTCCATTTGGAATGGCATGAAGCAAAAGCGCCAATGTAGATCTATATGACGATATAATACTAAGCTTGTTTTTAATAAAATGTTGGAAATGCAATCTATAATGCAATTTATTCCATGGTTATGATTTTCATAATTTGATACTATCGCCACCCTCGTTATACCGCCATAATTGCTTTGGACGAAAGGTGGCGGAATAACGAGGGTACACTGTAGTTGAAATTAATTTACACTATATGTTCTAACACTCATACGGTATTTATAGTGATAAAACAGTGTTGAGCTACTCGACCTTAAAAACCGATTGGAAACTAAGTTAATTTCTCATGTTAAATACATTTTGTAACTACAATCAAGCAGGCTATGAACACATTTGAATAAAAATATAAAATCTATGTATTTACGTATACATTCTAGACTGGTTATGTTAAATTGTCAAAACAATTGCTAGTAAGATAGACTATTGTAGTCTAATTTTGATTTAAAACACAGAAACTTTAAAAACTTCTTCTGTAAAACTTCAACCTGATGTATGAGTGTAGTTTGATATGGTGACCATATTTCAGAGCAGTATTCTAACTGACTGCGTACCATGCATATCTAC
This sequence comes from Mimachlamys varia, assembly GCA_947623455.1. Lineage (NCBI taxonomy): Eukaryota > Metazoa > Mollusca > Bivalvia > Pectinida > Pectinidae > Mimachlamys > Mimachlamys varia. Next base: position 28,552,228 of record OX392544.1, read on the forward strand.
AGAGAGCGAATAACTGACACGTGTACGTTTGTAAATTGCCTGCAAGTACGTTTTAAAAATCCAAACATTCGCATGGCCTTACCAAACAGATTTTTGAACATGTAATGAAAATTTCAGATTTGATCCAAGTCTTTTACACGTGTTTCCTTATTGAGAGATTCACCACCCAAGCTATAGGGATACTCAGTTGTAATCTTTTTTGGTAAACGTTATATATATGATAGGGCGTGGCAGACACTGCTGGTGGATTTTTTTAGTCCCCGAGGTTGGCTGGAGCCTCCATAGCCACAGTTAATCTCATTTGAGTAGAGGCACGGTACTTAATATATACACATTTTCGTAGTACACGATTTAAAATTATACAGAACAAGTTTAATGTTACTTCTAAATTAATAAATTAAAGGGGCTTTACGCACCTGACCCTTCTGCTTCTACATAAGTTTAGAAATTTTCGATTCCTACCTTTTGGCCCCTAGCATCACTGAAGAGTCCTGGGAGGACGATACAGCTGTATGATGCAGTTTAATTGATTTTTGCGGCATACTGTATATATTACTAAATTTAAGAGGTGCAGCATATGTGTATGTTACCTGATCTGTAACAACATTTCTTTATTACATTAACGTACATTTCAAACGTTTTACAGCAGTCGTATACGTAGATTCTGTCAATATCGGATTGGAGTTCATCGCAGTCTTCAGTATTACGTTTTTACAATTTGTCATCATCGGCAAAAGGAAAGATTTGGAAAAATGTACAAAAGAGGGTAAATCATTTATGAAAACAGGAAATATGGTTAATAAGTATGGTGTTCATTATGATAGTCTTATCTATGGATAGAGGTTTAATTTCAATAATGCTACAGCATGCATGAAATTTGCATGAAAGTCGTGTATAAAGTCTCCCATGTCTACTGCTGATGACGCCGTATACTGGTCTCAAACCCGGATAATTTACATAGTCCCACCAACATGTCTTATCTACCTTCAAGTCATTTATAACACCAACTTCCAAAGTACGTTGACCTTTTTACTTATCAGTGTTTGGATTTAGAAATATTAGTTCGTTCGTCACGATCCCTTCTCACGGATCTTGATCAACAGACCATGATGAAGTTGTATGTAGTACTTTGCCTTATTATAAGCGGGCCTTGGAAGTCGTCTGCAGATCCCGATATTCTGGAACTTCAGCGGGAACTCGCCGAACAGAAACAACGTCTTGAGGTGTTGGAGGAAAAATGGCACCACGAAAACAATCCAGGTTTGTTATTTCCTTCAACAGATGTCTGCAAATATTACCTTAGCTGTTCATACATTATGTATCACGCGAAACTATAAAAAAAACTAACCATATCCCATCAATTGATTCCGTTTATAGATAATAATTGTGTTAATGAATACATTGCGTTGTTTTATCGTACCTTATGCTTTAAGGCCCTTGCTACGCACCACTGACGTGTCCATGGTTCATTATTCGGCTCGACTGCATCTTATTCAAAATGTTAAAGGCCCAATATACGTCACTTCAGGGAAATTTTTGAAAAATTATGAAAAAAAATCCAGTTGATAACCATGCAAAAATAAGCCTAAAACGAAGTAAACCTGAACGGTAACTAACAAGAAACTCTTGACAAAAAATCCAAAGAATTGAAAATAATTCAGGTGGGGACCACTTCAACAACAAACCGAAGGTAGAAGACGGTTCGAAATGGACGCGTGTTTGCAAATAGCGTGTTTCAAATGCTGCTGTACCGGTAACCAGTTAATCTTAACTAAATCTATAAGTATAATAAGTTATTAGGCTAGATTTTCGCTTCAAGTTTTGCCGAAAGTTACGTATATTGGGCCTTTAAAGATGATGTCCTCTTGTAGATCTCTTGTACAACCCCATTGAGCTCTAACGACCAAATATATTTTAAAGGGATGTAAAATCTAAGAGACCAATATTCCTCCCCTATCGTTATGTGTTTTCTGTCTGTTTCAGCAGTTACATCAGTCCTAACAGAACTTCTCAGAAAGCGCAACGCTGACGGTTTCGACACCATAGCCTTCAGCGCCACACTTAGCGTGCCTTTTGACAGCAGCGGTCATAACAACCCTATCCCCTTCGACTCCGTGAAAACCAATGAAGGAAACGGGTACACGCCAGCAACAGGCACGTTCATAGCCCCCAGGGAAGGTATCTACATGCTCTACACCTCGGTAACTGTAAATGGCGACGACGCCGTCCATGCGCAATTACAGAAGAATGGCCAGTCCCAGTGCGCATGTACGTCAACACACTACGGCTCGGGATCGTGTATGACAATTATCTCCCTTGCTGCTGGAGATAAGGTTTGGGTCAAGGAATTATACGGCACCCATGTTCGAGCAGAACATTTGTCAACTTTTAACGGAATGCTTGTCATTTAAACAAGTTATCAATTATGTTTCTTTGAATAACTCATCAAAAGTAAAGTTTAGTTTGATATCTATTTTGCTTCTTTTTTTTAAAGAATTAAAATGCGTGCTTTCAGATTGTACAGGTCAGATATTCCTTCAAGCATATCAAGGTTATCATGTAAAGTCCTAAGATATTTCGGCTTTCCAATGCATATTACACAGTCTCGCACCCCATTAGAGAGTGAAATTAAAGCAGAGAGTCACACATATGATGCCCACATTTAGTGGCAAATGCCCAAATGTCCAGATACATCCTGTTTCCCATGGTCATACAAACAGACTTGTCAGAGAATCCATGCTAGGGGACCGATAAAGTGACAATGGTGTCACCGTCACCCGTCGCTTTAACAATTAAATCACTCGAACTGTAAACACAATACAAAATTATACTCGTGTCTACCTTCACGTGATTTGCGCAAAGGTTTTGCATGTCTGCATCTTGGTGTAACATAATAACCTCATCAGCTAGGAGCTAACGAGATCAGCTTTTCTGCCAAGAACTTCGAGCTGCGTTTTGTGTCAATGAAGTATACTGCAGATCACAAATCAATGGTTGAACCAAGGATGATTTGCTACCAAATGGTATACTGCTATTTGGCTCCAATATGTGATTGGCACGTTCACGAGTTAGTGAGCTGCAACTTTCTAGAGATTAGATTAAATGATAACTTGCCTATTAGCATCATATGCTATTACTAGGAGTTGTAAAAAAATCAGAGAATACCAAACCGTCAATAAAACCATAATCCGAACTCAAAATCGATAAAACTAGGGGCAAAATAGGAACAAAGGAAAGATTTTCATCGAGACTCTCGTAAAAGCCAAAGAGAATAAGACCAGGTGTTCCGGAAGAGTAAGCGTCTTCTGCTTCATCGACGACACCCGCCATGTAAATCTTGGTCACATCCAAGTAAGCATCAATCCTCAAAATGAGAACCGAGTCATCATTGTCATCACAACAAGTAAACACATTAACAAGCAAACTTGTAAAAGTTTTGTTAACGCTTTGGTATTCTCTTATTTATGTTAATATGTATTTTCATAGGAATAAGTAATAGCAACATTTTATCAATAAAATATATCAGCAGTCAAACAATACCATGATGTACATATGTATATAGGCATTTCACATCAAAAGTCACTTTTTGGATTTTTTGCGGCAACTTTACATTTATTTCCAAGCTTGGCACAACTCGGGATTCGATTCGCCAAACCTGAAAATGGTTAAAACCGATGGGAAACCAAAATGGTATTAAGTTCTACTCGGGATCATTAAAACGACACCATTTTTTTAGATATCCCATAGTCTACCAGGTGTTTGCGATGTTGATGCGTGTGTATTTGGTAGGCCGCAGTAATGTTGGTGTAAGCGTTATGTGCTATCACACTGAAGTAAACTGCTCCCAGCAGAACACCCCACCTGGTCACATTATACTGACAACGGGCGAACCAGTCGTCCCACTCCAATAATGCTGAGCATCACGCAGGGAGTAGTAACTACCATTGTTAGCGACTATGGTATATCTCGGCCTGGGAACAAAACCCAAAGCATGCAGCTCGATATTTTATTACATCATTTCAATTAGTGATAACCGTTCTTATCCTTTCTCCGGTACATAATATAAACAAAATTCGAATTATGGATAACCATTAATGATTTATGGATATCCATAACTCGATTTTTAGACATGCAGTTTTGTTAATAAATAGTAAAACGGCGGCACATATGCGCCTTTTACTATTTATTAACAAAACTGGATATCCAAAATTCGAATTTATAGATATCCCTAAAATAATTTTGGATATTCTTAATTGATTTTGGATTCCTAAATTATTTTTGGATATCCTATTTTATTTTTGGATATCCAAAATTCGAATTATGGATATCCATAAATGATTTTTGAATATCGTTAAATAGAATTATGGATATCCAAAATCGAACCGTGAACATCCAAAAATATAAGTAATTTGTGATATCCTTCATTCGAATTTTGGATATCCATAATTCATTTCTGGATATCCATAATTCAATTTTTGGATATCCATAAATGAGTTTTGGATATCCAAAAATCGATTTTAGGATATCCTAAATTCAAAGCATTTAAAGATATCCAAAATTCGAACCTTTTCATTTTTGATGTATTTCTCTGTATGTATGTCAAATTTCAGTGTTAAGTGATCAGAGAATTAAAATAGCTGCTTGCAAGCAGTCATCTTGGGATATTGCATTTAAAGTTTAATACCTTCAGGTACCGTAAAAATACTAATTTAAGCTAACTCAAATTTTAGCGCACAACTATATTTTAACAGATTAGCACAAGGATGAATTGGCGTATTTGTCAAACTTGCTGTAGAAAGCATTATACACAAAATGTGATTAGCGCAATCATGATTTAGTGGAAAGCTTTCAGCGTGAAAATTGCTGAAAAAAGATTATCACTAACATATGTCAATTTAGAGTATTGTATGCTAACTGCTTGTACAGTTGAGTGTAAGCTAACCTTTACACCCTAGTGCACAAGGAGTGCACTACGTTTAAACTAGTTATGCACTACATTTAAACTACAGGTAAACTAGTAGTGCACTACGTCCAGCCAGGTGTGACCACAAAAACCCCTACAGGTAATGGGAGGGTCCATACCTACCTGTGTCCTTACCTGTACAGATGTAATATGATTTACCTGTACTTTTATGTTATACTATTGAAGTCATTAGTTTGTCAGTACTTCCTCATATAAGTACAAGAATGAACAATTCTGAGTGTATGCCAGAAGATATTTATCATAATAACTTAAATAAATTAATTCACTGCATGTCAAAATTTTAAATAAAATAATAATTTAAATATACTAACTTATAATTTTTTTTAAAGAAGTAACGTTATTCTTTTCTATTTAAATATTTGCATTCTACAATTAAATTGAAAGGTATGTGTTCAAATTAAAAATGATACAACACATGTTTTATGTTGAAATTATTAAGTTAATCCTACTAAAAATATATACAAAAAATAAAGTAAACAACAGCTTGTAATATAAAAAAATAGATATTAGAAGAACATATTTTGTACTTAGTATAGTTGTTTCAATAACAAATTACTTTAATATTTGACATTAAGAAGCTTAGCTGTGCAATATCAGAGACGTACAAGGTTTTATAAGTCTCTGGCAGTACTACCTACATGTACCAGTATTGGTATTCTGTTTCACTATACACTCAGGTACAATGCATACAAATGAAAGGTTATATAAACATCCAGTACTAATATGAAACGATTACTTTCACCAGAACATTTAAAGCCATTTCCTTCTTCATATCAACATACATCTACATGTAATCCAATTGACTGTAATCAATGTTATCATCATTAATCAATTAACAGGCTAGGGCCCTCGGGCCTTTAATCAGACTTGGCCAGTGATGGCTGTGGGGGAGAGGGAGGTGAGAAATTTACACCAGGCTAACTACAGACAGCCTAGGGGTGTCCCCTATCTTGACCTCTGTACCTGAGGATGTGGCCCAGGCAGGTCAGGTACATGTACGTTATTATGCCTGGAGGGTAAAGGATTCTACCTGAAGATCTATATTTGTCCCTTTTAGTTAGATTTTATATAAGTCATTAGGTTGATTTAAAAGTACAATAAATGTGACTGGCATAGGTTTAACTTTGTTCTAAGTTAGGTTAATATTATTGCATATTATTTATTTGTTGTATACTTAGTCTTACAATATAGAATTAATTAAAATGATTCCAATAAACTGACCTTGCTTTTTTTAAAATCATTATTACATATATTCATAAACCTTCAAGTCATATTTAATACAACCTGTAATTGCCTTCAATATTTAGGCCTAAATATCGGAATATTTTAAAATACTTTTATACTGATAATTAGAATAAAATTAAGTATAATGAATGTTAGTATTTTATTATCAAACTATAATGAAGCGACTGAGCCAGAAAGTATATATTCTTAATTATTATTAATTTCAATGTTATTTTATGTACCATCAATTTATTATTGTATAATTAAATGTTTTGAATGAAATATAAAAATGGCATAAAGTTCTCAAAATATCCACTATTTAAAGAGAAATGTGTAAATATCTAGATATATTCTCCAAGATTTTTAATTTCAGATAAACTTGATAAACCTGAGTAAAAGTTAACATATGTATTGTCATATTTATGATCCTGGTCATATCCAGCTTAGCCCTTTATTAATCAAATTGGTTTCAAATTTGACCAGTGATAGTCAGATGAGAAATTCACACCTCAATTATGTCACTGACAGGCTTATGTCAGCAGGTGTTCCTAGACAAGGTTGAGACAGGTCAGGTACCCAGGTAATTGCCGGAGGCCTGAGGGTCAAATCAAAACATCTGTCCCATACTGTACAATCTGAATATATTTTACTTAATTGTTGTATTACTTTTTTTCAACTTCAAATTCTTATATTTATATTAACACTGTTGTATGTGGTAATATATATACATACAGATCTTAATATAGAAAAAAAAATAAAAATAAAGATTATCAAAACTCTATAGCGCGTTCATAAATATATAGATCTGAGACATGAATGTATTTTATAAAAATATATATCTAATTTAATTAATTAATAAAAGAATATTTATGTTATTTTCGCAATTAGTTTTTACAATATTTAAAAATATACTTCTAAACAAATAATGATCAATAGATGTTCCTTCAATTTTTCAATATACTTGATTGTAAATTGGTCAATTAATAAAAAAAAAAAACGTTAATAGTGTATATTAAAAGAAATATAAGACATCAAAACTGCTAGATAAATATTAATTTTCTATTTTATTTATATGATGTATGAAAAAGAAATTTTGGGGGAAAATTGTAAGAGTAATTATCATGATTTCACAATTTCTAGTTTTGAAATGAAAGAAAACCTGTAGGGGTATTTGACCTATATGGGGTTCAGGGTGTAGTGCACTACTAGTTTACCTGTAGTTTAAATGTAGTGCACTACTAGTTTAAACGTAGTGCACTAGGTGTAAAGGTTAGCTTACACTCAACTGTATACAGAATCATCATGCAATTCCAAATGGAACACTAAAGAGTTCCTTGATCTCCAAAAACAGAACAATATGGCGTTATCGTCAAGGGAAATATATAGCGATTCCTAATGTTTGTATTTTAAAGGGTGTGGTGGTTGGCGGTATGCGAGGGTGGCGAACTTAACAAGGGAATTCGAATTATATAGGACAGACATCCATTCTAACAGGTTTATAAGTGGCGGTATGCGAGGGTGGCGGTAGATTCGGGTGGCGATAGGTCAAGGGTACACTGTATTTACATTCAGGTTGATTTTGTTATTTTGGGGCAATTACTAAAATATTGCACTTGACTTGTGCAAGTCCATGCAGCGGAAGGTGCCGAGATGTGTGAATTCAAATGAAATTTATAGTTGTTTTTGTATTGCTAACAACCACAAACTGATACCACACAAACACTTTCATGAAAATAACCTTTAAACACTTTGATAGACCTGTATATTAAGTGTGAATCCAAGTTCACTAGAAATGTAAATATCATAGTAATAGAATAACCATGTTTTGTCCCTTGCAATCTTATTAAAATCATATCTTGATCTCCGCGCCGTTCCTTAAACTTCTCTCTGCTGCGTTAAGATCTGAGGAAATCCCGTAGGGGGTCATGTCCCGATGACCTTTTGCATTAGCCAATCAAATTACTTTCAGAATCTTGACAGCGAATTTTTGAGGCGACAAAACTTGCATAATCGCATTTGTCCGTTTTGTCATTTCGTCACCAACCCGTTAATATGGAATAATGTGACGAAATGACTTGTTGCAAGATGACGGGTCATTTGAAAATTATTTTAGTGTTAAGTAAAGAGGCAACAAAGGTCATCTGAATGTGACATGACCTATTATGGGATGTTTTCAGATCCTTGTAAAACGGAGTGAGAACAAGGATCTGTATTTTAATCATATTGAATCATCATGATTATTTTTTTCAGAATCCTCTTATTTCTTTAGAAAACATATACTGATATAAAAAAAAAACTCGAAACGAATATTTGATGAATTTATTCACGCTCCTTAACAGTACAAGCAACATTTGTTCTGTACAACAATCCCAACCATTCATCTCTCATACTCTCAAAAATAAGCTCTCTCTCTCTCTCTCTCTCTCTATGTACACATACTTACAATGTGTTTAAAAAAACACTTCAGAAATATGATCATGTTGACCTCTTATCCATGAATATTTAGATGGATATTTCGGTTATGGTCAGAGGTCAGAACTCATTTGGCAATTCAAATCTACATGTATCACCTTTAATAGTTTTAATTCAGTGAAATACATATTTGTTAATAATTTAAATCAAACAAATGTTTGTCTTAGAGATCAAGTAGAAATAAACTTGACTTGCAGCAATTTCACCAAAGAATTGAAAAGCACCACTGACAGAATCTATACATAAAGTTTATCTGGTATACTAGGGTACTAAAGAAATATTTTGATATATTAAAATCAAATTTAATATGATCATCCCAACACAAATAGAACAAAACTTGTGTTTTTCTAGAAATTCCTGCATCGTTGCAACAATTAAAACTGTGCAAATAGAACTGTTTTAAAGCCATGAAAATAGGCATTTAAATTAATTTCTGAACCGAAATAAATATTTTGTAGATTTTGTTTATGAAATAATACCGTAATAGAGGCAAAAGAGTGTAAAGATGCAGCAGAGCAGACCTTGGTCGTTTTCGTTACTGTGGAACAACCGGTTTGTCAGCTTTTAAATGTAACATTTACAGGTAAAAATCCTGGTGGACCTGGAAATGTTGAAGCAGGCCTTGCAAGATTTTTTCAAAGTTAGCCTGAAAACAGCATCAGATTATTCTGTTCGACCTTGTCTAATGAACGAACAACTTTGGTCTGACCAGTTCAGAGGCTTAAATCGCCCTAGATTCAATCCCTGGACCACAAAATATAACTTCTTCACTCTATCATTATCTACATCCGTGAAGTCACTTTTAAATATAGAACCATTATTCCAGCCTTTGAAATGGACAAGTTCAAATGTACCCTAAGGGGTACGTCTTACATGAATGTCAATTTGTAATCAATAAATGGATGGCAAAGTTCTGAAACTTACTCATACTGCGCTTTGAAAATCTATTCTAGCTTTTAAATGGAGATAACTCTAACATACATCCATAATTGAAAAAAAAAAATACATAAAAATGTTTTACTCATCCACACCTGAAATTTCATAATTAAATTGGACGAATTCAAATGTGTTCATGGCTAAATGAGTTAATATATATATTTATGTTTAACAGACGATGATGTGAAGTGATATTTTTCCCCGGTCAACCCGACATTAGAGGAGAGTCGTACACATGTATTGCTCGGTCATCTGACACGGACACGATCTTTGATCCGTCATGGTTGTACCTCGCTCCCCACACCTGTAAAACACAAACATGGCAGAACTAAAATGAAAGCAACCTATTTGAATTGAGCAGTATAGACACATTTTAAAATAATGTTATCTGATAGAACATGCATATTGCTAAGAACTCTTCATGTGTATGACTAACTTTGTATAGTTGTTTAATTTTACAGCTGTAAAACTCTGCAATCATCTGTCTGAATTTTGTTTGTAAGGCTTTAACTTTGCAGATCATGAAGTAGTTTTCGAAACCAAAGTTATATGGAAACAATTTCACAAGCTGTTACTTGAATTTCCCACATTTTGCTATATTCGCAAATTTAACAAATCTAATACATTACACATTTTTCACGAAATAAAATCTAGCTTTACCGCAAGATATGACACAGATGGTAGACCATCTAAATGGTAAGGCTGGGCAGTTTTACCGGTATATCGAGGTATAAAGTTGTGGTGGTACGTACCGTGGTACTTTAGTCCTGTACCGGTTTTTTGGGGACTTTCATTAATCTTATCAAAGAACTATTTGTTACAAAGATCAATTGAAATTATTTTATTGTTTAATTATGATTTTTTATAAGTTTGCTAATCAACTAGGACAGACCTAGCTTCAATCAAACAATATTATAGGATAGCACAAAGAGAAACTTATGACAGGCCTCTTCTTGATTGGCTTCAGAACAAAAACAACCAGAGACCTTCAGCTAGCTCAAACATTCAGTCAAGGTGGTATACCGTGGTATGTACGGCAGTATTTGCCTAAATACAGTGGTACTTTTAATTTTGTGGTACCCAGCTCTAACAGGATATGTTTACTAAGTCTGATTTTATTTCATCTAATGCTTAATTCAATTACCCCAACTCTACATCAATCTGGTTATAAGTTCATTCTTGGTTAGTGGTGAAAGAGTTTAAATGTACAGTGGACCCGCGATAATCTGGATGCCAATAGTCTGGAAATCTCACAATCCGAACGGAAATGTACAGAAACGGATTTCTGTATCGTAATTTGTACTAATTACCAGTCCAAAACCCAGCATTCCTGAAAACTCGTAAACCGGACAGTTTGGGCTGGGAACGAAGGTGTTTGGATTATCGAGGGTCTACTGTACCTATGTTTAATCTGTAATGTTTGTGTGTCAATTTTTTCCCAGGAGGCAGAGTAAAGTCTGGTTATAAGGTGTATTCTGGTTTATAGTGATGGAAGAATTCAGGTCATGTCCCGGTGATTATAAAGTATGCATGTTTGTGTTTTTTTACTAGAGGCAGGGTCTGTTCTGGGTTAAAGGTCTATTCTGGTCTATAGTTATTAAAGAATTCAGGTCATGAATTCCCAGTGATTATAAAGTATGCATGTTTGTGTGTTTTTACTGGAGGCAGGGTATGGTCTGGTTATAAGGTCTTTTCTAGTCTATAGTGATAAAAGAATTCAGGTCGTGTCCCGGTGATTATAAAGTATGAATGTTTGTGTGGTTTTTTTTGCTGGAGGCAGGGTATGGTCTGGTTATATGCTGAATATCATTAATTTGCTAGGCTACACAATACCGGATAGTTACCTGGTCTGAATGGTCGTAGAATGTGTGCACACACTGCCGGGATCCAGCATTCCAGATCTTTACAGTCTTATCTGATGAACTGTGGAGAGAAGAATACAGCATTTATATTCATATCAAGCCCCCCCCCTCAAAAACATACCGTAAAAACTTGTGTCATTTACCCACCAGTGTAATTTACGCACCCTAAAAAGCAACCCCAAACTGCTGGAAAAAGGTCTGTATCAATATAATTTATGCACCCCCCAAAATTTTTTTTAAAAATCGCCAGCTTGACGACCATTAATTTGTCTCGTTCTCATGTCATTCAATATTGTTTTTTCTCTTTTTAGATGACAATTTTCTCCAGTAAATAAAAAAGCATGGATGAGTTTGTGTTATTTATTTGTTAGAAAAATGCAGGTTATAACATTGTTTTCGGGCGATAGATTTTAGACATCAATAATACACAAATATACCCTGATTACATATTAAAAACTTAATTACACATAGAAAATCATATCATTACATATGAAAAATGATCGATACGCCTTTAAACTTACAATCTAGTATGAGTTATGCAAAAGACTTTATCTTTCTCAAAACAATTGAAGTTTGAAAGAAAGCATGTTACTGCAGTATCAGTTTTGACAATATTCAATGATTTACTGGTAAAACATGTTGACAGTCTTGGCTGCTTGTTACTGTAAACTTGGAAATTTATGCCTGGGAGAAATTTACGCTAATTACGAGAAAATTTCCCCCACACGTATTATTTTGCGGTATACAAATGGTATAAGGCTAATTATGTGAAGGTGGATCGAAAATTACCCCTATGCATATAGTTTACCAATCAAAATCACAAAATAATTTAACCCCCCTTGGAAATAAACACGCTTACAGCATTCGTTAAACACACTTCAATATTTATAATACCTTTTTTTGTAGAAACGTTCTTATAAAGGATAGCCATGTAACATGACAGACAGAATGAAAAAGATCACAAAGAATACTTATGATAATGTCAGATACGTGACTGTAAAATTGAACCTTTTCAATGTTGTAACATACATACCTAGAGACAAAGTGGGTATTGTCTGGACAGAAGTCAACACTCAGCACCCAGGATCCGTGGCCTGACAGTGTCCCCGCTAAGTTTGCATGCTGGCTGTATAACATAAAAAACATAATACAGTGAATTCCACTTAATATCACCCCTGTTAATATCACATCCCTCTTCATATCATGTTTTTCCAAAACACCATTTTCCCTCTATATAATCTATGTAATTTTATTTGGTAAATATCTGACATGTATTTGAGGTGAATTCTCATGTTTTTTTTAACCTATCACTCAATATCCAGAAAATTTGGTCATTTCCATTGATTTCAAATACAACTTGTACAAAATATTGCATGGAAATTTAAAAAATGACCCCAAAAAAATGTTTTTTTTTAATGAAATAATGGTATCTATAGATGTACATTGAATAGCTTACTTTTAGATATGGAGATATAAAATGCACTAGATTTAGTGGAAAAACATGTTTCTCTCCAAATATCACATTCCTGTTAATGTCATGTTTTTTGTCATAACATTTACTATATTGATTTCTTCTCTCATATGCAAGTTTAAAATATTGATTGAAAATACCGATGCTCATTGCAAAGATAAGATTTAACACAATTTACCCCTGAAGACATATTTGAACTCTTCCAATACAACGGTTGGAATAGCTCATTATGATTTCAAGGGTGAATGAGTTTAACAGTTATGTTCAACGTAATACACGATATTACGCTTCAAAGTCAAAGTTATGGTTGCCGTCTTGGTGATGCAATGTCACACAACACCATGGGGATTTCCTTATCTCCAATCCCTCTCCCTTTCCTCCCCACTGGATGAATCTATTTTTCACAAACTCATAAATGGATGGAATTTTTCCCTACTTTCTGGGCGGGACAAGAAAATCTTCACATTTGGACAATCTAAGTTCTAATGATATTACAAAGAAAACCCATTTTCTTTAAGACTTTGAAAGGATTCCTTTAAATTTCCGTCAATCATTTCTTGATCTCCGTGCCGTTCCATCAACTTCTCTCTCTGCTGCGTCAAGACCTTACAACATCCCATAGGGGGTCAGGTTCTGGTGACCTTTTGCATTAGCCAATCAAATCACTACTTTCAGAATTTTAAATGTGAAAGTGTGTGTGCAAAATGGCTTGCATAATCCTATCTGTGGGTTTAGTCATTTTTGCACAACAATTAAGCTAATGTGCATATTGTGACAAATGACTTGCTGTAGATGAGAGCGTCATAAGAAATTTCTACTAGAGTGAAAACTAAATAGGCAACAGAACATGACCTCTTATGGGATATGTTGTCAGATCTTGATGCAGTAGAGGGAAGTTTACAGATCGGGGCAAAGATCAAGATATGGTTTTAATCAGATTGTGTTTCAGTTTAACAGATTGTTTGTGCGTTAAGTAGCAAGTGATTACGGTATATAACCCGATATCATCTGATAACTTAAAGTACTTTCACACATCACAAGTCTTTGTCCATTGAAAAACAGTAAGAAATGTTTGTGAGACATATAAATGCCCCCTTCCCCCATATGAAATTAGTTCTTCATGGTTATTACGTATGAGAAATTTGATGACAATCGGATCAGTAGTTATTTAAATAAGCTGATTACATTACCATGAGACGTGACACAACGGGACTGGATGCAACAGGATAGACATGGGTAACACTATATGCCCCCCTATTTCATGGAGGGGGCATAAAAAGTGGAAAACTGGAGAAAAGTGGAAAAATTCTCAGATTGGTGGAGAATACAAAGTTATCACTTACACATCGTATATTTTGATCTGGTTGTCGTCCGATCCCGTCACCAGGAGTTGGGAGTCAGGGGAGAAACACAATGATCTTATTGGCATAGCATGACCTGGAAAATATAACGTCACATAATTATGGAAACACCAAATTCATATCTAGGCAATATTTCTAAAATCTGCACACCAATCAATTAACTATTCCATTTCAAAGATGAGGATAATTAATTTTAAAATTTTAATTACGGGAAGAAAAAAAAAGACAAAAAGAATTGCCAATTTATTGTACAAATCCAGTAACAGAATTCTTACAAAGGTTGACCAAAAAAACTATTTGTTCTACATATACACAGGTTAATATATATATCTAAGAAAGTATATCATTAGCTGGAGGTTTACTACCCAGTACTGCGCCCTTATTCAAACTGTACCCAAGATTTACCATACCTGTCAACCCTCCCTCATTAGGAGGGAGACTCTCCCATTTTGACCAAAATTTACCAATCACCCTTGACATCTCCCTCATTTAAGTCCAAACCCACAATAACTCAAAATCTACATCTTGTGGTCAAATGAGATCCTAGTTACTGCAGGATATGTGTAATGACCATAATAGGTGCATCTGGATCAAATGAATACTTTAGTTACTGCAGGATATGTGTAATGACCATAATAGGTGTATCTGGATCAAATGAATACTTAAGTTACTGCAGGATATGTATAATGACCGTAATAGGTGTCTCTAGATCAAATGACTACTTTGTGAAAATATTTTGATACATAATAAGGGAAAGACAAATTGAACAATGCAATTTCAGTCACATTTCACGCACTTTCTCCCTCACTGGAAATGCGGAAAGAGGGAGATCTCCCTCATTGGAGGTTTCAGAGGTTGACACCTATGGATTTACATCAAATAATAAAATACTTTCAGTGATACGAGGTGTACAGTGTACCCTCGAACTAACGCCATCCGAATCTACTGCCACCCTCGCATACCGCCACCTATACCTCTAGAACAGATTTCTTTCCTATATAATTTCCTCGTTAAGTTTGCCACCCTCGCATACCGCCATCCGCCACACACTTCAAAATACAAACGTCCCAGATTGCTATATATTTCCCTCGACGATACCGCCATAATTGCTGTGGATGAAAGATGGCGGTATAACGAGGGTACACTGAACTTATTTTTACCTTCCAGTGTGTGTATGAGTTTGCCCGTCTCGATGTCAAACACGTTTATAATCCCGTCAATAGCTCCACACGCTATATGTTTGCCATCAGGACTCTGGATTAAGAAAAATAAAAGATTTAAACTGAATCTATACATTTATTATTAAAGGCCCAATATACGTAACTTTCGACAAAACTTGATGCAAAAATCTAGCCTTATAACTTATTATATTTATAGATTTAGTTAAGATTAACTGATATCAGCAATATTCAAGATGAATTCTTTCGCGGTTATCGGTACAGCAGCATTTGAAACACGCTATTTGTAAACACGCGTCCATTTCGAACCGTCTTCTACCTTCGGTTTGTTGTTGAGGTGGGCCCCACCTGAATTATTTTCAATTATTTGGATTTTTTGTCAAGTGTTTCTTGTTAGTTACCGCTCAGGTTTACGTCGTTTTAGGCTTATTTTTGCATGGTTATCAACTGGATTTTTTTTCAGAATCACGAAAATTTCCCTGAAGTTACGTATATTGGGCCTTTAATGTTTCTTATACTAGCAGTGATCTGATACTTTTACACAGCAAGCAGTTTCAACAGTAAGATTTACACTGTCAATGAGATTCTCTTATGAAGATATATAACTCAAAAAAAAAATATTTTAAAAACACCACGTACACAGGTACAAATTATACAAGAAACAAGTGATCCCAGAGGGATCTTGGCACCCACCATCAATGACTTTTCATTCGCGCTTAGAATATAAGACTCTTTCATATGTGTGTATGTAGGATAGGGATATTCCACCCGAGGGGTCACAAAATGTGGTGAAACCCGAGGCTTGCTGAGGGTTTTAGAGTTTACCGAGTTTACCGTATTCGTGACGTCACGTCATTGTTGAGCCATTGTGACGCCACGTCGCGTGAAATGCTATGTAAGATAGATTTTTCTTACATAGCTTTCTTACATAGCTTTCTTACATGGGCGACCTCTATCCAACATGGCGAGATATGAGAGAAAGATGGATCTTTTCTCTTCTAATGTATTGAATTTTAGTTCAATCTATGAATTTCTCATGAAAATGTATAATTGCTGAAAGAAGGTCTCTTGTCACAATAACAATTTTACTATCACTGTCAAAATCCAAGAAGGCTGTCTGATGGCCATATTGTTTTTCGAACAAGCTCAAATAAACAATGCGAATTCACATTAATAGTTCAAGCATGATAATGGTCCGGCTTGTATTCCTACCCGCTGGATTAACGTTTACCGAAGTGAAAATGTCAAAATCGTTGGTAGTACCATATAGGGAATACACACAGGAAATGTAAATATTTAAGATTTACTGATATCAGCAATATTCAAGATGAATTCTTACGCGGTTACTGATACAGCAGCAGTTTAAACACAGTATTTGTAAACATGCGTCCATTTCGAACTGTCTTCTAACTTCGGTTTGTTGTTGAAGTGGGCCCCCCGGGGGCCCCCCCTGATTATTTTCGATTCTTTGGATGTTTTGTTAAAAGTTTCTTGTTAGTAACCGCTCAGGTTTATTTCATTTTAGGCTTATTCTTGTATGGTTATCAACTGTATTTTTTTTCAGAATTTTTCAGAATCACAAAAAATTTCCTGAAGTTACGTATATTGGGCCTTTAAAGTTCTTAATCAAAAAGTATTAAAGAATCTAAGGAGAAAATTTTAAGTTAAGCAAACATCTCCCTTATGAAACTTCTGTAATGCTTTCCTATGAAGAATTTTAAGTGAAGGAACATTGATGAAAGCAGGGCCGGGTCCCCTTGCCAAACTCTGATTAAGTGACCAATCTGTATGATCTACCTGTACCACAATGTAATAAAATTATTATTTCATACATCAACCAGGCTGAGCCATTTTGCTGATCAATAATTAAGTGGGTCTTAAAATGTTGCGACACATTTAATATGTACATTGTTGGTGTACCAAGTAAAGCTGTCATATGAGGGTCGTAATAATTTTGTGGAATTTGACAGAAGTTTTTACAGCGACTTTTAAGTTTGATATAGGCAACACCTGTCTTCTATTTATCACCATCAGAGTTCAGCTTTCGTTTTTTTTTACACAAACTTTTGAGTTGAGATAGAAAACTCCGACAGCACTCAGCCTATGCAGAGTTTAGCTATTGTGTATAAATATGACAAAGTGACGCTTGATTAACTTACGAAGGCGAGACTCGGTCTAAACTTCCCCCCATGTCACATATATGAAGTATCAATGTCACAGAGTTCAGTTATCGTGAATATCTAACACATGATCAGGGATCACTTTGGGGTGAGATTCAGGATTATTACCCATCTTTCTCAGGAAAATCTCATTGGAATTTCAAAATTTTTACTTTATATAGAAAATCTCTTAGAAATTTTACTGATCTCATAAAATCCCTCAAATTCTCCCATAGGTTTTAAGAACCAGAATTATCCCTGCACATCGTGACTTTTGATTAACTTACGAAGGCTAGACTGAGAGTAAACTTTCCCCTCGTCTCCAGCGACTGTTCTTTCCTGCCGGTGTCCACACCAAACAAATTGATTTTGCCGCTGTGACTTCCTGTCGCCAGGAGATGCGAGTTAGGGGAGAAAGCCAGCGTCCATGCATCAACTGTGTAAAAAATGTTGTAATTTTGTTTAAGTTGTCTCATTTTTATTGTCTTAGAATATTTTCTTTATTTGTGAAAATCTGATCAAATATGTAATTCCAGTTCATCTTGTACAGGGCTCCAAGTTGCTAGTAAATTGAAAATGCGAGTTAAAAATACCAGGTATCGCCATGTGGCTAGTGGAAAATATCTGGATATTTTGGCCCGGAATCTGGTTTTGATAGTTAGTATAACCTTATTGCATCAGTGTAGTGTCAGGGCTTAATTAGGATAAGTCCTTTATCAATCAAACATTTTAGTGACCCGACCTCATGTCAAACATGGCAGGTTTTAGACCAGCTCAAACTAGACGCTTCTACGGCTGTAAATAAGTACAACAGATGTTTTATTGATCATTGTTTAGCTATAACACTCTCTGTTTTCTTCTCAATCTCAGTGTCTCTTTATAGAGATTGATTATAACTGATCATATAGACATATAAATACTTGAAAAATTCTCGCGAGTATGTCACTATAATTCAACCAAATTTTTTAATGGAAGTCTAATCTGTAGGACTGATAAAACTGACTGTTTCTGGAAAGATTGAATATTAAACATCTATTTGAGCATAGGAGGAATAATTGTGAATCTGTAGTTGGGAGTAAGGCAGGGTAAAATAACATAAACTTCACAATACCATTTCAAGGATGGTCAATAAAATCTATTCCTGCAAGATACTTTCTGTTTTGTTTTAATCTCAAACTAAACATTGAAATTTATATTTCTATTATTTATTTTAACTGATAATCATTTGATTCATTTTACAAAAAAAAAAAGAATGGTTCATTTGTTTAAGACCAATTTCAGGGGAAAAATATGGCGAGTAAAAATTTGAGGTCACTATATAGCCACATGGCTAGTAAACCAAGTTGTACTTGGAGCCCTGGCCCCGGTTTCATCAACGTTCCTTAACTTAAGGAAATTCCTTAACTTAAAAATCTCCATAGGAAAGCATTACAGAATTTTTAAGGAAAGCTCCTTAATTAATGATTTTCTCGTTAAATTCTGTAATGCTTTCCTATGGATATTTTCAAGTTAAGGAATTTTCTTAAGTAAAGGAACGTTGATGAAACTGGGGCCTGTTGTATTATTATGGTGACTTAGTATGAATAATTATTATGGGTTGATGGTACTGTACCTGGTCCAGCATCCATACTCTTGATACATTTCCCTGTCTCCACGTCCCAGACTCTCACATGACTGTCCAGACTGCTGGAGGCAGCCACTTTGATCAAGGTCAAGGTCAAATTAATATATACTACATGGAACTATTAAAATTCTGGAGTTATTAATATAAATATAAATTCGGTAGGTAAACTATTAGTCCCTTACGGCTTCGTGGGTAGGCGACTAATAAGTATACATACATGGTACAGTATTTTTACTGTTTAACAGACAGCCTTAATAAGTTTGTAAATATATGGTTAAAGTCTGTCTGTTTGAAATCATTATGTGGAATATCATATTGAAAATCGGTGATGAATAGATAAGAAATCATTATGTGGAATATTATATTCATAATCGGTGATGAATGGATAAGAAATCATTATGTGGAATATTATATTCATAATCGGTGATGAATGGATAAGAAATCATTATGTGGAATATTATATTCATAATCGGTGATGAATGGATAAGAAATCATTATGTGGAATATTATATTCATAATCGGTGATGAATAGATAAGAAGCAAAAGGATACAAGTCCCAGACTGATTTAGATCTACAGAGACAATTCCCAGCTGGTGACCTTCCAACTCATGCTTCAGATCAAGTTTATCATCTGACCTGTAAACACAACACAAGTTTGGTAATCTAAAATACATGCACATATTTGCCAACCCTCCCTATTTAGGAGGGAGACTCACGATTTTGGACCCTAAAATGTTGCATTTTCAACTTTGGAATCTGCTTAACTGTTTCTATTTTTAAAGGTCTGATGATTTCATCTGAAAGAAGAGCTCAAAAGAAGCCATTTAAAAGTGTCATTTTTCTTCTTAATGTACATGTATACATCTTATTTATGCTCTCAATTCTGAGCAAGCGTAATCTCCCCCATGGAAATTTAAAAAAGTTGGCAAGTATGAATGCATGAAATCTATGTCGATAGTCATACAAATCACAAAACTATCTCTGAAGTGTTGTTATCTCCCTTATTTGCCATATCTTGTCTACACTGGGAAGTGTTTCTGAAACAAATTCATGCCATGTAAATATGATGTCATTATGGAAATAATGTCATCCGATTGTCACATGGCGCCAAATCATCACCAAAACACTTCCCGGAAGTCTATCTTGTATCCACCATTTTGGCTAATCAAGGGAAGTAACAACACTTTTGGGAAAGGCCTTTACCCACACACATTAATATTCAATCAAGCTTAATTATTTCACTTGTCTAACCAATATATTCTGATTTTTCAAATAAAGTATCAATATGTCTTCCGTAATTTTGTGCATATACAGTAGTGCCCAATCGAGAACCTTTTATATGTTCAAAGTTATTAAATTAAATATTGGAAACAGCTTGCCACAAAGATTTATTTAAGCATTGATGACATTTTTTCTTAGTTTCATTGGGGTATGAATAAGATTGTGCTTGTAAACTGTATGAATCTGCGTAGCGGATTCTTACAAAAGTTTGCAAGCAAAATTTTTTTCATAACCCTATGAAACTTAAAAATAATTGACATCAA
The DNA here is from genome assembly GCA_947623455.1 of Mimachlamys varia. Lineage (NCBI taxonomy): Eukaryota > Metazoa > Mollusca > Bivalvia > Pectinida > Pectinidae > Mimachlamys > Mimachlamys varia. Next base: position 28,573,044 of record OX392544.1, read on the forward strand.
TGCTTATAATTAATTTTTGAAACTTATTTTCAAATTTAAAACATGTTTATGTACAATTTGACTGATCTAACAACAGATTCTTTTTTACAAATCAATGCGCAACGTCAAATGCCGCATTGTGGCGTCACATTTTTCGCGCCATTTTCAGATTTTTTTTCATAGAGGTTATGAACAGAAAATCTCAACCAATCAGAAAGCCGCATTTTGCATACATTCAATGAAATGACAATTTTTTTTTAAATATACACAATAAAAAGTATTAATTACTATAAAATAATCACATTAATGTAAATATGTCTACTTAGTAAAACAAAATAAATACGTATGTTTCAGGTAACATATGACTGAAGAAAATAGGGTAGGTCGATAGGTACATTTTTTTAATATTTATTTTTCCTTTTAACGTTTTGAAAATTTCAGTGGCTATTAGCTATAGGTTGCTCAGCAAATCATGATCAGACTCCAAACAGGAAGGAGGCACATTTTACTTGCTGTGAACTTTGCCAGACTCATAAACTAATCTTAGATACAAGATCAGGGGTCAATCTAGGCCTTTTTTACTACCGTATATATATAGGTAGTTTCCCCTCAGAATTTTGTTCCCTTTTCCCCTCAAAATTGTGTTAAATTTCCTGAAGTATTGTATTTTCCCCCTTCCTTCATTTTTCATGTCAATATCTACCCAAATCTTTCAGATTTGTCTTTTTCTGATTATCCTTTGCTGTTTTCAGTTGAAAAATATGCTTTAAAGTTTAAAAATTGTAACTTTGTCATTATTAAAAATTCCCCTTTGAAGAGCTTTTTCCCCCTAAAGTAAAAAAGGGTAGTTTCCCCTTAATCCTAGATTAATCCCTGAAGATGGTGATAATTAAGATAGCTAGGGTCGAAGGTAAAATCTAGGGTCTACACTGTAGCTGGCAGGATACCTGAAACACACATATGCAGGGATTAATCTAGGATTAAGGGGAAACTACCCTTTTTTACTTCAGGGGGAAACAAAGCTCTTCAAAGAGGAATTTTTAATAATCACAAAGTTACACTTTTTAAACTTTAAATCACATTTTTCAACTGAAAACAGCAAAGGATAATAAAAAAAAAATCTGAAAGATTTGGGTAGATATTGACATCGAAAGTGAAGAAAAAAACAATATTTCAGTAAATTTAACACAATTCTGAGGGGAAAAAAAGGAAAAAAAATTCTGAGGGGAAACTGCCCATATAAACGGTAGTAAAAAAGGCATAGATTGACACCTGATATGATTTGTTGGTCTAATTCATAATGATATTGTGGTAATTCTGTTTTAGTGCTCAGTGATCAATTCAAGTGCGAGTCCTAAATCCAGTACTCATAGAAATTCTGGAAATAGTTCAATTTAACATTGTGGGACCCATAGTTTTCTGCAATATCTACAAAAAGAACCAATGAAAATAAATTGTAAATTGATCAATGCACAGTGCTGCGAGTTATTTCTCCCTCGTAGAACTACAAACCATCTCCATATCTTGACCATGTCGTCGATTCCTCCAGTGACAATATTTTCTGATCTGTCTCTCTCATTCTGTCGCCAGGAACAGCTCCAGATGCTGTCTTCGTGCGCTGTAAAATCATAAACAAAACTAAATATATCAACAGTCACTGTAGATAAATTTCTACTGGCTTAGCTCTTCATCAGGGAATGAATGATCATAAATATCAACAGTCACTGTAGATAAATTTTTACTGGCTTAGCTCTTCATCAGGGAATGAATGATCATAAATATCAACAGTCACTGTAGATAAATTTCTACTGGCTTAGCTCTTCATCAGGGAATGAATGATCATAAATATCAACAGTCACTGTAGATAAATTTCTACTGGCTTAGCTCTTCATCAGGGAATGAATTATCATAAATATCAACACTGTAGATAAATTTCTACTGGCTTAGCTCTTCATCAGGGAATGAATGATCATAAATATCAACAGTCACTGTAGATAAATGTCTACTGGCTTAGCTCTTCATCAGGAAATGAATGATCATAAACCATACGTCTAACGAAACTTCATCATTGACCAAAATATATCAAGTCACTGTAGATAAATTGCTACTGGCTTAGCTAATTCATCAGGGAATGAATGGTCATAAACCATACGTCTAACGAAACTTCATCACAGATCGAATGGTCATCATACATTTAACTGCTTCATCATGATATGGTTGATAAGGTTGAATACATGATAAGGTTGAATCATGGGTCTTGTATGAGTTTTGTATCTATGTTGTATATGTCCTATAAATCTGATAATTATTGTTTATTTTGTTTTTATTGCCCTTAATTGCTGTTTAACTTTGTTTGTATTGTTCTTATTTAATGTTAATCATTATTTGTATTGTCTTAAATTATGTTTATTTTTGTCAATATTCTTTTTCTTCTTCAAATAATCATGTAAATACTAGACCAGATTTAGGAAAAGACTTATATGGGCAATGCCTGTTGTCTTATATTATTCCTTTGTATCTATGCAATGAAATTTGTTGAAATGAAAATGAAACTGCACATGCTTCATCAAGGAATGAATTAAGTCATCAGCTGTAACCCTTTTGTCAAGGTATATTGGTGGTTACCAACTGTATTTCCAAACCTTTTATTGACAATGTGGACATTATCTGCGATGTATCTTACTTACCTTGCTCTTGTTTGAAAATGATCGAATACTGAAAATAAACAAATAAGATATTTACCAGCAATCAAATATAATTAAGAAACAAAATGTTATATTTTCAAATTATGCCAGGAAAAAGATACATGCACATCATTACACAATTTTGATGAACCATCAATGGTGTACAGGTTCTACTAAATCCCGCTCTCCCTAGGTTGTTTCGCCCTAAAACCAAAATTTTAGGACGAAACCTTGTTTGGTACTATTTTCTTCATTTTCAGTAGTTTTAGTCAATAATTACATCTTTCTAGTCTTCCATATCATTAAAATAATAATCAAAAAGGTGCGTTTGTTTGTTGTTTTTTTATCGTTTTTGGTTAGTACATAAATATTGTAAAGCAAAACACGGATCCGGAGTGCGGCAGTTTTTCCCCACATCGACAGACATGAACATACAATATTTACTAGTATTTTATGAATTATATATATAAGTAAACAAAGTCATATATAACATTTACCACAAATCTTTAATCTCTAGAAAACATGCGTACGACATTGAGTACACATAATCGTCAAGACGTGATGATGGATGTTTTCTTTGCCACGATTGCCATATACTGTATTGTAATCAAACATTCGTTACGGATGCCTTTTGAAAAAAAATATTAGGGCGAAAATAAACCTAGGGCGAACGGGATTTAAGGCGAAACGACCTGGTGTACATTTGCAGGCCTGTATATTCATTAGGCCTACTACATATATGTATTTCACTTTCGTTTATTTTGAACACAGACATGTTGCCACAATCTATATCAATCAGATGTAGTCTGATGCCAAACGGTCACAGATAGTCAGTGTAGAGTAGACAACACATTCATGTACAAAAGTAAAATTGAATTCGAAAGTAGAAAAATCAACAACTTGTCAGCTGCAGCAGCAATATTTTTCCACTTGCTAAAATCACGTTCAACACTTTCGGAGTTCTTTTCATTTTACAAATAGAAATCTGAAATGTTTGTAAAATTCTGACTGCCAAATAAAACAGATTATTTCGATAAAATCAAAATGTATGCGACTTTGTTTTCTTACCAACTGGGAAGCCGCCATGCTTGCCAATGAATCCACGTCGATTTGGATCAGTCGTTGACAAGTGCCCGGCCTCGAGTTTCAAACGCTCGAGTGACGCTATATATACTCTCTAATAAAAAATAAAGTAAAACTTCGTCATTTAACAAATTAATGAATGAAATGCTAACCTTATTGTGAATACTTTTCTCCATCACTGTTTTACAGTTAACATCTTAAATCTAAATAACACTTTTGTTATAGATATTAATAAAATAAAATAAATTTAGAGAGTATTTACGCATAGAAAACATGGCGACCACGTAAACAAAGTACTCAACTCGTCGCAAAAAAATGGTAAATTTATGTCTAAGCAATGATTATTTTATTCTACGCTGATTCCACTGATGGGTCTGATAAAAATATTTGAGCATTATCATAAATATTCCAAATCGTCGAATCATCTCACTCGAATACATGTCTGTGTTGTTGTGAGAGAAAATGGAGAAGCATTCCTGCATTGAACTGTTGCAAATTGGATGCCAGCCATTCAAACTGTATTTAGCACTAATTATAAGCAGATCAGAGTCAAACCCTTCGGACTATGGAACACTTAGCAGACCGAAAAAAAGAAACTTTCGTATATTAGGCAAATCTGCCTATCATACACTTATTGGGGTTTTGATTTGTTACCAAAAAGTAGTATTAATTAATTTATCGAACGATTAACTTTCTATAACTACAATGGAACACAGGTTAATTCAATAACTGGCCGGTTATGTATAATTTACCTGTAATCCATTGTAGTAACCCAAACTGGAGGATTTACATAGCTCCACCCACATATATTAATATTGTTGTCGATGTTATAGAATTTCGGCACGTGCTTGAGTACAGTTATGAGGTGATAATGATAGCCTGAGGAACAATGGCTATGTAGTGAATGTCAGTGTAGACTGTAAATATGACAAATTATATGGATAAAGTTTTGCTGAAAGATGTTTAAAGGAATCATTGATGTAACATTGCAGTTGTAAGTAACTCTACCATCAGCGGTCAATTTACAATCTATTTTCATGGGTCCTTTTTGTACAAATTGCCGAAAATGATAGGTCCCACAATGTTAAATTGAAGCATTTCCAGAATTTCTATGAGTCCTTTCATAATTCTATGAGTACTGGACACGAGACTCACACATAGATTGATCAATGTACCATCATAATATTGTAAAAGATTTGCATTGATAAGGTTGCCTTACCAGCGTGAGCTGTAGGGAATTTCCTTTTAGTTCAGTCGTTAGATAATCAGGTTTGAGAGCCAAGGGTTGCGGGTTCGAGACCCAGCTACGGCACTATCTTTACCACTTTTTCTATTACCAACTGGTGCCGATGACCCTCCCCATTTCAAGGAGGAGAAGCCTTTGCAGAGAGTCAAAGAACCTGGATTGGAGATTTAGAAAAAAGAGGGGGGAATAATGGTAAAGATGTGCATTGATAAGGTTGCCTTACAAGCCTCAGAGCTGTAGAAATTTTCCCTTTAGCTCAGTCCGTAGGGCATCAGCTGGCTAGAGAGCCAAAGGTCGCGGGGTCGAGCCCCAGCTGATCAGAAAGATTCTCAAAGATTACGCTGGTAATTCATTGTAACCTTGCCAATGCACATTTTTTACTGTTTACGGTGTTTGAATATTTTATTCAGTTATCAATAACTTTTATTCCATGCTAGTTATTTTAGATTTATTTAGCCTTGGGCCTTTTGAGTATGTTTACAATGGAAACAATTATGTAAGATATAGCTAAGCATGATATTGTTTTTAGGTACAGAGAAGTTAACATGAGAAAAGACTAAGTTGAAGACACATCACAAAAATATAGAACTCAAGACTTTAAAGGCATAGATAACAAAGTTAAAAATGTCGGACGAGGAGGACTATTCGGCAGAGGAAGGTCGACCAATGGTGATTGAGGTCAAGAAGACCAAACGGCCCTCGTCAAGGACACAAGGTCGGAGGTCAGCACGGACGCCTAGAACCCCGAAAACCCAGCGAAGTCACCATGACGACAATGAAGACGATTATTCAGATGATTATGACGAAGAGTATGTTTTGGTTTTTGACACAATGTACTAAACTATTTATAGAACTGAACAGGAGTGTCATATCATTCTTTATAATATCAGCTTGCTTTTAAGACTAATTAAGAGACAAATTAAGACTAAGAGACATTTTTAATGGCTTAAAAATTTTGTTATCACCTCATATATCATAAAAAATGGTGTCAACATTTGTGATGACCCTTTTGATCACCGTACTGATTTCTAAGAGGAAAGAGTCCCACAATAAGAGTGGATTTTCATAGGAATGATGTAGTTGTAAGTTATAAGGATTAATTTCTATTTACTGGAGAAAATCAACACCTAAAAAGAGAAAAAAGAATATTGAATGACATGAGAACGAGACAAATTAATGGTCGTCAACATGGCGATTTTTTATTTTTTTTGGGGTGCGTAAATTATATTGATACAGACCTTTTTCCAGCAGTTTTGGGGTGATTTTTAGGTTGCGCAAATTACACTGGTGCGTAGATTACACAAGTTTTTACAGTATTTTAAATAATTTTATTTTGTTGACACAGTGACACTTGTAATAACACATAATTATCAATGAAAACTCAATAAGACAGTTATCTCCCATATAGAGTAATGGTTATCCCCTGTAATTATTAAAATGACATCAGAATAATGCATTAACGTGTAGGCTTTGGCATTTACAGTCTATATGAATGTCATAAGATTAATTTTCCTCCTTTTCTGTCAGTATGGATGAGGAGGATATTGAAGAGGATGAACCTCGTACCTCACGTATAAAGAGCAAACCTAAAAATGGACGTAAGAAGGTCAACATGACACCTCCCGATTGCCTACTGAAGAGTTCCACAAAGAAAGCTAGTAAATTTATTGAACAGGGAAAGGTGAGTAAAGGTGAAGACACCTTTAACTCTAATAAAATCAAGCTCCATACTTACAGAGGATGAAGAAAGTAAAACGCTCAACTGCACTAAAAATATCCCTTAAGCAAAAAGGATATAAACCTTGAAAGATAATTTCCACTTCTTTTTCTCAGTTATTTGAAAGATATTAGCTTTACCATTATGACATCTTCTTGCTGAACAATAAGCTTTAAAAATATCATGTATAAATGCCAGATTTACTGTAATATCTCAGCTTCTGTATCATATTGGGTGGTGCACTGGATAGCGCACTTTATTTACTTTTTTAATTTTGAAATCATTTTTAGACAAAAAACGAAAGAAGACAATTTTACAAAAGCAATCAAGGGAACACTTTATATTAACAAGACATATTGTATTTTCACCAACAAGCACACCCGCTCACCCACACATATACCCTCGCCCTCCTTCACACACACATACACAGTTGACATACATTCATATACTTAACTTGCATACATAATTAGATAAAGTAAAGGGAGGAAGTTGGGAAAAGGGAAAGTACAGGGAGGAAATTGGAAGAAAGAAGGTTATGAGTCATAGACAAAAGAGCTAGAAAGTTGAAAGATATGAGATGTGGATAATTATATTTATAAAGTGTTTTACAAAAAGGGTGTTAAAAAAACACACTTTTCTTCCAACCAGGCGACTAGGGTTTGATTCACTTGCTCGACGAGTGTTTACACTGTATACTCCGGTCCTGTTTCCTCCCACAATAAAACCTTTCAGCACTGACATTTTGGCCTACAGGAATGATTCATATAATTTCAATAACTTGTTTCATGATTGATATAAATTGAATAAGACTTTTATCATGAAATTTGCTGGGCAATACTGCATTTAGATCTAATTGAAGAAAGTTTGTTCAACAAAGTTATTTATAATACAAATAGGTTTGTGTGGTTTTATTACTAAACGTACTTCTATTTATATTAAAAATAACAAGATATTAACAATATTAAAAATTCATGTATGAATGCCATATTTATGTAATGGTATGTATATGAAAATTGTTCACAAAAATAAAAAATTGGTAAAAAAAAACATACAGCTGTATTCTGGACAATGCATAAGCTGTACCTGCAACAGTATGTCATGAAAAATCCAAGATGGCGGCCGATTATGTTGGCACGTTGAGGCTCATATCCGGCAATAAGCCCACTCCCCACTTTTGACTTTATTTAATGCACTCGCCCCCTGGGCTTATTGCCGGAGAAATACGGTAATCTACAAAGATACCAATACCAAACCTGTCCTTTTGTTTAAAGAGCTATGATAAAGGGACTATTTGGTTTTTAAATGTTGCGACACATTTTATATGTATAATGTTTCCGTTCTAATTTTACCATATATATAGTGACCGCCAACATCGAAGTAAAGATTTTGTCACGGTATATTGTTTGTGTTACAGAAAGTAAAACTTTGACATCACATATATTTCCAGACTGACAAATTTTATTGAAGACAGAATGATACTATGATCAGAGTTAAAAACTTTATACACTTTCAATGATAATGGTTCTATTTTGCAACCCTGCCGTACACAGGTAGACAAAGGGATACAGGAGTACGTTAAGTGTATAGCGTATGCCAGGATGGTACACTTAATACACTTTCAATGATAATGGTTCTATTTTGCATCCCTGCCTTACACAGGTAGACAAAGGGATACAGGAGTACGTGAAGTGTGTAGCGTATGCCAGGATGGTTCACGGTGCCGGAGACTGGAGACTTGCCCAATGTCACGCTGATTTGGCCGAAGCCTACTTCAACCACAAATGTAAGGGATATATTAAAAAACTGTTCCATTTTCTTTCATTTTAGGTTTATGAAAAAAGTAATATTAATATAGAAGTTCTTACACTTGTGGCGATGTAATATGGAATTTATAACAAGAGTCTGATAATTTATATGGCACAAGCGAGTGACATATAAAATTATTTAACAAGCTTAATTGATTCCATATTACATTGACACAAGTGTAAGATTCTATTTATTATAGAACCTATACTCATGAGAAAATACACCAAAACTCTCAAATTCATCCTCTATTAGAAAGGAAATTTTCTACTTTGACGGTACAGTTTTCACTACTGAGAAAATCAAATGACGTCACAATAGTGTTATTACATATGTGCAATACCATATTTATGGCATGGTCAAATGACATGACTGAACGGGTCAGTTATATGTGATAAACAAGATTATGAACAAAAAGTGAAATGATGAATTTATATGTGAAACAAGAATATTGTATAAAATCAGCAGTTGACCTAAAGTACAAGGCTTTAACTCATTCACCCCTTTTAGACACATTTGAACTCTTCCAGTTCAAAGGCTGGAAGAGTTCATTATGAAATTTCAGTGGTGATTGAGTTCAAGGTGCAATTAAGCGAAGATTGTTTACTTTTTTATAATATCACCCAATATTTTATAAAATTGTAGTTTCTTATCTAAGTATTAAGTACGAATTCCTTTGTCTGAATATAAGAATTTTTTGTTCTTATTAATTTTAAAAAACGTTGATTCACTAAATTGCCTCTTTAAGATATTTCAAACTAAAGGATTTACGGTAGTAAAATTTTCGGGACGTAAGGGGGATTGGATTGCAGGAAAAGGTAGAAAGAGGACTTTTCATAAACAAAACAAAAACACTCAACAGATTATGAATATTTACATATTGATTTCTCTGATGTCATATTTCGGATGAAAACAGCAGAAATATTTCAAGTATTTTATTTTTCTCACCAAAAAGTTTCATGATTTTTTTGTCAATTTCAGCATATGCTGCCCAGGCAGATTACCATGCAGACAATGGAAAAGCTATCCTCCTTAACTCCCCGCCTACCATCACCACGGAAACCGAGAAAGCAAATGTCTACACAGTTTTGTTTCGTCTCTACTATACAAAAGGTCGTGCCTTGACCTCTCTGAAGAAGTTTCCGGAAGCCGAACAGATCCTGTCGAAGGCAGATAAATTTCTTGCTGACCTGTTTAAAATGTCATGTGTCACCCAGGATGAGTGTGATGAAATGGAGATTGACATTTCGCACGCTAAAGCAAGGTAATATTTAGGAAATACGTGTATGCAAAGTGTACATGTATCATTGTTGATTAAAACATGCAGAAAATGTTTAAAAATTACTTGAAAGGTAGTCACCAGATGTAATTTGCTGTATATTTCTGTGGTTTGTAGACTGTATTGGAAACAGAAGAAGCAGGCCCTGGCCAGTAGTCAGTATGATAAACTCCTAGACCAGATGTAATTTGCTGTATATTTCTATGGTTTGTAGATGGTATTGGAAACAGAAGAAGCAGGCCATGGCCAGCAGTCAGTATGATAAACTCCTAGACCAGATGTAATTTGCTGTATATTTCTGTGGTTTGTAGACTGTATTGGAAACAGAAGAAGCAGGCCCTGGCCAGTAGTCAGTATGATAAACTCCTAGACCAGATGTAATTTGCTGTGTATTTCTATGGTTTGTAGACTGTATTGGAAACAGAAGAAGCAGGCCCTGGCCATCAGTCAGTATGATAAACTCCTAGACCAGATGTAATTTGCTGTATATTTCTGTGGTTTGTAGACTGTACTGGAAACAGAAGAAGCAGGCCCTGGCTAGTACTCAGTATGATAAACTCCTCGACCAGATGTAATTTGCTGTGTATTTCTATGATTTGTAGACTGTATTGGAAACAGAAGAAGCAGGCCCTAGCTAGTAGTCAGTATGATAAACTCCTCGACCAGATGTAATTTGCTGTATATTTCTGTGGTTTGTTGACTGTATTGGAAACAGAAGAAGCAGGCCCTGGCCAGTAGTCAGTATGATAAACTCCTCGACCAGATGTAATTTGCTGTGTATTTCTATGATTTGTAGACTGTATTGGAAACAGAAGAAGCAGGCCCTAGCTAGTAGTCAGTATGATAAACTCCTAGACCAGATGTAATTTGCTGTGTATTTCTATGGTTTGTAGACTGTATTGGAAACAGAAGAAGCAGGCCCTGGCCAGCAGTCAGTATGATAAACTCCTAGACCAGATGTAATTTGCTGTATATTTCTGTGGTTTGTAGACTGTACTGGAAACAGAAGAAGCAGGCCCTGGCCAGCAGTCAGTATGATAAACTCCTAGACCAGATGCAGACACACTACGGCAAGGACAGCATGGAGCTAGTTCCTGTATACCAGGAAAACGGACAAATATCCTTTGTGAAACAAAACAAGCATTATGTTTGTAAAGATTAAAAAGACCTAACTAAAGCCATTATCTAATACCTAAAGCGTTTGTAAAAAAACTATGATTTCCTGAAAGTAATATATCACCCAAAGAGGCCGCGGTGGCCAAGTGGTTAAGGTGTTTTGACATTCTACCACTAGAACCTCCACCTCTGGGTTGCGAGTTGAAATCCCATGTTGGGCAGTCGCCATGTACTGACCATAGGTCAGTGTTTTTTCTCCGGGTACTCCGGCTTTCCTCCACCTCCAAAACCTGGCACGTCCTTAAATGACCCTGGCTGTTAATAGGACATTAAACTTAATAAACCAAACCCAAATTAATCTTTTGGCTACCAATTCACCCCTGAAATTTTGTAATGTTCTATTCCAACCTTTGAATTGGAAAAGTTCAAATATGTCTTCAGGGGTGAATGATTGAATCTCCATCTTGGAAATTAGTCAGTTGATAATAAAAGGTCATTGTCATTGGGGAGGCGGGTGGGGGGTGAGAATGACATTTATAGGGGTTAGTGCTTTTATAAGGTTGAATTATGTTTGTCAGTATTTCAAAATTTACTACAGCATTAACTCAATCCCCCCTTAAGGCACATTTTAACTCTTCCAATCAAATACTGGAATGTTTTATTATAAAATTTCAGGGGTGAATGTGTTAAAGCGTATTAATTTATAGCTAGTTGTATTTTCATTAAGTTTATTAGGTTGAATACAATCCACTGTTAATTTCAATAAATAGCCTCTTCACGGGTTTTTTAAGACTTTGAATTTCAAATTATTTTCATAAGACATTGAAGCATTCAAATCTCAGAAGAACTTAACACTTACTCATTCAATAGCATATTGCTTCAGTCAGTTAAAAGCAAAGGGATTCTAAACTGTTGAAGTCAAACGATTGATGTTTTCAAATATTTCTTAACTGCTCCCACTTGGAACAAAGTAAAGGTCGCCATGCCAACCACGACAAGGCCATAGAGATGTACCTCCAGGCCCACTCCATAGCAGGTGCTAAGTAAGTGTAGTATCAACATACTGTAAAAGCTGAGATTTTTGCGAGTGGAATTTTTCGCATAGCCAGCCTCCAAACTGTTTACAATGTGATTTGTTTTTGCGCTGTGAGTCATGCTGTTTTGAACTTTGCATTTATAATTATACTATAATACACTTCTGAGTTGGGGTGGTGTCAAATATGTTTGTGTGTGAATATAATCATGGAGATTTAATGCAAGTGAAACAACCGAAAAGTCAATATCATGAATAATTCCACTTTTACTGTCAAAGGTCAAACTCTTTCACTCTTGGGATGTGAAAGCTCAATATGGTTTAAATGCAGATCCAAATTGTCTTTCTGTTACTTTCTGCGGTGGCCGAGTGGTTAAGGTGTCCCGACATTTTACCATTAGCCCTCTACCTCTGGGTTGCGAGTTTGAAACCCACAATGGGCAGTTGCCAGATCTAGATACTGACTGTAGGTCAGTGGTTTTTCTCTGGGTACTGCGTCTTTCCTCCAACCCCAAAAACCTGGCACGTCCTAAAAATGCCCTGGCTGTTAATAGGACGTAAACCAAAAATAAACTAAAACCAATTCCATATATATATAATCTTACATTTTCCCTTAAGGGATCATGTTCTGGTGAAATTTTGCATTAGCCAATCAAACTACCACTTACACAGTCTGCGACTTCAGCCACTAGTCCTATGCCTATGACTAGTAAGTTTTGGTTCAGACTAGTGGAAAGTCCTCAAATTTCAATACTAACATTTGCTATAATAAACATTTAATTTTGCTTATCTGGACTACTGCTTGAAAATGTTTATGTCAAAGACTGCTTATAGAATCTTGAAAGTGATGATTTTAAGTGGACATATATAATCCTATGTGATTTCATCACAATAAGCTAACATTTATGTTGTGGCAAAATGACTACCGGTAATTATATACGGATATTCACATTGGATATGAAGTACAAAGGTTGCAAAAGGTCATCAGAACATAACCTCTAATGGAATATTGTCAGATCCATAAGTAACCAGAGTGAGAATAAGGATCTACATTTCAATCAGAATGGTGAGAGCTAAAATAATTATTGAGAACTTTAAAAGTTTTTATTTTGTAAAGGTTTTAAAAAAATTTAAAAAAAAAGACTTTGTACTTATTCTAGTAATGCTCTTGTATTGAACTGAAATGAAACCTTACTAATAAGTATAATTTTATAAGCAGTCTATTTAAAATTGAAAATTGGTCAAGCTTTTCTTTACGCATTCTGCTGAACAAATAACTTCAACGTTTGCATAGCAAGTGCTTCTTTTTTTATAAAACATTATCTTGGTATATACATTGTACCCTCGTTATAACGCCACCTTTCGCCCGGAGCAATTATGGCGGTATTACAAGGTTGGCGATAGCATCAAATTATGAAAATTATTACCATGAATTACATTGCATCATATATTGCATTTCCAACATTTTATTAAAGTATTATATCGTCAAATAGACCTACATTGGCACAAATTTATATCTTAAAATAGTTATTGATCTACTTTTGCCGCATGCCATTCCAAAAGGAACACTAAAGATTTCCTCGATCTCCAAAAACAGAACAATTTGGCGTTATCGTCGAGGGAACTGTATAGCGATTTTGGACGTTTGTATTTTAAAGGGTGTGGTGGATGGCGATATGCGAGGGTGGGGAGCATAACGAGGGAATTATATAGAAGGGAAATCCATTCTAGAGGCTTAGGTGGCGGTATGCGAGGGTGGCGGTAGATTCGGGTGGCGATAGGTCGAGGGTACACTGTAACTACATGTATGTTTTTACACCCAAGTATTTATATACCACTACTCTGGATCTTTTTTCTTTAGTTACCATGAAGATAACCTAGTCACCATGGATACTGCTCTAAGTTTGGCAAGAGCATATTCCCAAACTGGCAGGGAGGAAGCTGAAGGTAAGGATAGTGTCCAGTTTTTCCAGTAATGAAATATGTTGGAATGGTGGAGAGGGAGGGGGGGGCAGATTCATTTAAGGCTGTCTCAGAATTAAACCATATGGGAGAAGCGACTTATGAAATATTGAAAGTGATTTAATACCAGGAATAGTATGCAGATCTGGTTTTAACATTACATGTACTACCTTAAAGTTTACACAGGGACCTCCCCCACACAATTTATTATGGAGCATCCCTTACATTTTAGCAGTTTATTTCAAAATTTTGCTTTTTTGGGAGAAAAAAACCTGTTGTTTTATTTAAGCAATTTAGAATATCACGGTTTTCCTTTTAAAATTAAATTTTAATGCTTCTTTATTAGCAACTTATCATTTGGGCTATGGTGTACAATTGTATGTTTAATTTTTTTCCAATTTAATATTTGGTCCTAATATCTGTACAAAAGAAATGTTGTTGGGCGAAGACTGGTGTTTTACTGTAGATGTACTTTAAGGTCACTCGGTCCCTTTGTCAATATCCATGGGAATTTCATGAAATTTCACTCAAATGTTTACTAGTGTATGAAGAACAAGTTTTTGTGTTGTAATTAGCCGAAAAACTGCAGAAATCGTTTTTGGTTGAAAAACTGATATTTTCAGGAAAAACACAAGAAAGAACGAAATAAACAACTTACATATTTCTTTTTGATGTATTGCAATGCTTACGTTATATATACATATAAAACAGAAAAGAAAGCAAACATTTAACATTAATATAACTTTTATTCAACAAAACAAACACATACATGCATGCTTTTCACCAACATTTCTAAATTTCTGAAAATTGTGTGGATGAAATTTTTTTTTTTAAATGGTGTTTTGAATAAACATTTCTTATTTAAGAATGCATAAAAAAATTGAACCAAAAAATCTTATTTCACTTATAAATTGGGGAAAATAATCAGACAACAGGGCTTAATTTTATGAAGTATAGATTTTCCCGTATCACATAAATATCTGAATATAGATTGATAGAACCATGTGTATTGAAAATACATATAAGGAACATTTTAGTTAACCCTAATTTAAACAACCCCGATACTTTACAAAAAGAAATGTATATAAAACAGATTTTCAAGTCCATACCGATTGAAAGTCAAAATGACAGACCAACATCAACAGCTGTCACAACACTTCAATTTCACAACACGTCTATCCGACACTTACTGTGGCACTTTCGGTTCGTCGCATTCGCCTCCGTTGGGTACTGTATAACATTCTCTTTTGAATGAGGCAAAGGTGCAGTGTAAGTGTGGACGAGCAACACTTGAATCACTGTTCACTCATTAAATCACAATATACTTGTTTCGTCAGAAACTTTCTGCTCAATGTTTACATTGGATTATTCAATCCGGTAAAATCATTCTAGTCTCTCTAAAGAGTATCCATTTAATGCATTGAAAGTAGTGAGATATTAGGTTTATCCATTGTTTCAGCCTGATATGTATGGATAAACTCGCCTGGCGTCAGATCACATAAAAAAATAGTTAAAACTAGCATTTACGGCGTTTATTGAAAGTGATATCATTAGAACATGTTGTATTTTATATCAAATTAATATAAAACAATGTGCTTGTTGAATGATGCAGTTGTAAAGAATTAAAGCGGACATATAGGTCGCACGGGTGTCTACGTTAACATAAGATCAGGTTGATACAGTCGATAAATTCTCAACCAACTTAACCTTCTATCTTTTACATAGCTTTTATAAGACACTTGTACATTTGCCGGATTGAAAACTGCATGATCATCGGCATATGCACGGTGAATTTCTTACCCACGATAAGTATCACATTTTATATCCGTCAAAGCGGCCATGTTTTTGCCAAGAACGATAATCAACGGACCGAGAGACCTTAAAATTGACACCTTGTATCATAGAGTTTGAATAAGCTGCCTGTGTTAATACCTCACCTAGATTCACAGCTAATTGGGTACATGTGCACTTGGCGTGGAATAGTTCATGTCTGGTAGGTCCATCTATAGGGGAATAAGTTGTAATAGTGAGATAATCTTTGATGATATTATTTTTAACAAAATAAATTTTAGCGTTTTAAAGTAACTTGCTAGATTATATCAAATTTGCACCTTGCTAAAATAACATACTATATAGAACAATTATCTGAACTAGGCATATGAATAATGTATTAAAATATGTTTTGCACTTTCGAGAACAGAAAAGAATCAGCATTTGAATTATTAAATAATAACATCTGAAGTTGTTTGAAACAGCTTTTCTCAGGCACATTGAATTAAACAAGAAACTCTGGATCCAATCTTAACACTTTCATTTCCAATTGAATACTGTAACACACATTTTAAAAAGGGCAACAAAAACGCTCTTAAATGACTTCATATTTTTTGCTCTTTCACAGGTGTGGCCGAAAAATACCTGAACGAGTGTCTAGCAATTTGTCAAACATGTCATGGCTCAAATCACAAGAAAACACTGGAGGTTATGGATGAGTTGGCACGACTTCTGATTCGTGTTGACAGACAGGAGGTGAGTGTGTTAGGAGGTTTTTCAGATTTTATATAGAGTTTTGCATACCGTATTTCTCCGGCAATAAGCCCATGCTCGGTAATAAGCCCATCCCCCACTTCTGACCTCCCCCTATGCACTGGGGGGATGTCTTGTAAAAAGCCCACCCCTTACTTTTGGGCCTCTGCCAACCTGTCCACGTCGGGAGAATGATTGTTGTCTAGAATACTAAGCAAAAGTATTGTTATTAACCTCTGAAAACTCCAATGAGTGAGATCTCCCTCATTCTACATTTCCAATTAGGGAGAAAGTGTGTGAAGTAAAAAAGTATTCATTTGATCCAGACACACCTGTTATGGTCATTACACACACCCTACATTAACTAGGATATCATTTGACCACAGAATGTAGATTTAGAGTTTGTGTGTTAGATTACACTTAAATGAGGGAGACTTGTAAATTAATGTAAGAGAGTCTACCTCGTATGGTTTGGAAAATGAAACATTATGGAAAAGAGTGATGAGCCTATCCTAAGAAGTCATAAACTCATTCACCCCTGAAGACATATTTTAACTCTTCCAATTCAATGATTGGAATAGATCATTATGAAATTTTAGAGGTGAATTATTGTATTTAAGGTAATTATGAGGCAGTGATTTGAATATTGTTGGGCACATGCCATGGTTTAAGCCTATTAAAATTTTAGTAATATGGAACTTCAAGGTAGACATTATTGGTTTTTGTAATAACTGCATTTTCCTCTTAAATAGTCATTTTTTTTCAATCCATACCGCAAATCTGTACATGTTTTTATGGATGTTTTCTCATCTCATGATCAAGATTACCTTTCTGTGCTCACACTTTATCTATATTTCCATTCAGCTGGCCTAAAACAGGTGAAACTATTAAAAAGTAAATTTTACACATTCAAATCGCTGTTCAGGCTCACCTTCCGTAATCTTGCGGATCATTGAATGACAAAATGAAATTTTCAGTAGTTTTTCAATGGAATAAGAAAAAAGGCTTGAGCACAAAATTCATATTTGAGTTTATGAAAAGTTGTCTAAGTGGATCTATCCCAAAGAAAGCTTTGCTTGTGGTGTACATATTTGAGATATGGTAATGAAAAACACAAAAAAAATGGATTTAATCAAAAATAATGGACGCAGAGTGAAAGCCTCTAAGTCTATATCACAATATATGTTCCAGGCATCTACTACCCTAAAACTGAGTTTTTTCTTAGTTCTGTATTGCATCATTGTTTATACAACTTTAATGTATGACCTGAAGTTCTTCTGTAACTATAAAAAAATAAATATGTTAGATGTAAATCTCTCATCAATTTATTTTTTTTTTTGGTCACAATTTTAAAACATTTATCAAATCTCCCCTGGTCCTGCAGTGTTTGAGTGTTAGAAGTTTCAGTTGCAACAGCTTAATTAAGACATATTTTCCTGTTTCATGTATTAAATGTTACAATTTTGACAGATAATGTTTTAAGCTTATAACATTTGCTTCTTTTTGCTTTCCCAGGAAGCTCTGAGTATCCTGCGCTCCAGTTTGTCTGGGAAGTGTGAGGCTTATGGAGATTATTCGGAGCAGGTTTCCGACACATACAAACTCATCGCATCTGTCCATCTGTCCGGGGGAAGTACGGAGAAAGCTGTCCGAGCATATCAGAAGGTACAAGGATTATTTTGAAGCTGTTTTTTAAGTCAGTGCCTTTTTGCCTGATAATTAGGCCATTCATATAAATTTTATTCAGTGGAGCTGGCCCTGGTTTCATCAACGTTCCTTAACTTAAACATCTCCATAGGAAAGCATTACAAAATTTAAGGGGAAAATCCTTAGTTAAGGAATTTTCTTTAAATTCTGTAATGCTTTCCTATGTAGATTTTTAAGTTAAGGAGTTTCCTTAAGTAAAGAACGTTGATGAAACCAGGGCCTGATGATATAGGTCAATAGCCAGATATGGTATGTATTCTGTCTCTGACTTTACAGTTTCATGAAAACTAGATCAGATAAGATGTATCTGTCGATGTATGTTATTTCCAAATATAATATACATTGGAACATTGTGGCGTCATCATGCTTATAACATCTGTAGTTGTAATGTTGGAGATTACACTGGTCAACTGGTGGTTGTCTTCTGTCTGGATTTACCCTGACATTGAAACATGTTTTGACTAAGGGCTGTTCCACAATTAACCATGTGGAAGGGGTGGGAGGCACTTTTTCAGACACCCAACCATCCATCAAATATTAAAATCAATTTAATAAAAGAAATAGTGTGCAGATCTGGTTTTAACCCCACAACCTAAGATATATTATATGTAACAGGTGCCTCCAACCTCTACTACAAAATTAATTATGGAATACATGTATGATGTAGCACAATACGTTTTACATTTCTGCATCATCTGTATGTTGATTTCAACAAAAATTGTAAATATGATTATTGGTTGTCATATTTTTGACATACATTGGTTTATATTTACATTTCCGATGTGTATTTTCTATATGGTACTACCAACGATTTTGACGTTTACACTTCGGTAAACGTTAGTCCAGCACGTAGGAATACAAGCCGGACCACTATCACGCTTGCGCTCTTAGTGTGAATGCGCATTGTTAATTTGTTACCATTGATTAAAACTTTGGATGAACTTGATTTTCTTAAAATATAATAAGCAAATGAAAGCAATATAATAATGAAAAATAAAATATCTTTAATTTCTAACTGTAACAAACAATGTTATTATGGACTATATTCTGTTTACTTCTTGAAGTTGACAATCTTTCCGCCAAATTGGAATAAGCTGTTTCGGTATTCCATCAATTGTCAGCTTTTCTGTCAGTGCGTATAACATTCAATAAATGACGATTGTTATTTTTGTAAGTTGCGTAAATCAATTTTAAAGTGTCAAAATGTAAATATAAGAAATACTTGTTCTTTTTTGTTGTTTACTGGTGTGTAAACTGATTTTTTATACAGATGTCTCAACATAACATGCTGATGCGCATCATTTAAAATATCTGTATAAAAAATCAGTTTACACACTAGTAAACAACAAAAAAGAACACTTGTTTCTTAAGTAACATACTGGCCTACCTATATATTCAACATGGTACACTAGCTCTCACTAATCAATATGTAGGTAAGCCAGTGTATGTTACAACCAATAATGTCAAAGATATGACAACCAATCCGTAATTATCTCCCTTTGTTTATTGAAAGTGCATAATAAAAGGAATATTATAACAGTTTTTCATTGACAATTATACCGCAAGTGAAAAGATTACGCCAATTATACTTAGTTTAAGCATATTCTATTGTCATGAAAACGACAAGAGGATTTGGCAAAAGTTATGTCAACTTATGAAAGGCCCTTTCCCAAATTATACTGTGGTCACATGAAAGGTCATAAAATGTCATGGGACTCACATGCCAAAAATTCCGAGATATGTTTTCGATTATTTGAAGGGCTTCTAGAAATATTGAAAGTCTAGTTCCAAAAGTTGCTATTTGAAAAAATATAGTTTGTTTATATTTACACTGTATTGATTTTTCTATAAATTGTTTCTATTTGTTTACAGTGTCATAACATTGAAAGTCTTGTCCTTGGGAAAAATTCCAAAAAAGCAAAAGATTCTGAACGCACCATTGAAATCCTTATGGCGTAAGTATTGGCTCTGATTCTCCAGCACATTGGGGATAATTAGGGTAAGATTTGGGATAATTAGGGTAAAATTGAGGATAATTAGGGTAAGATTGGGAGAAATTAGGGTAAGATTGGGGAAAATTAGGGTAAGATTGGGGAAAATTAGGGTAAGATTGGGGATAGTTAGGGTAGGATTGGGGATAATTAGGGTAAGATTGAGGATAATTAGGGTAAGATAGGGAAAAAATAGGGTAAGATTGGTAAAAATTCACAAAAGGAAAGTACTTAAAGTTGGCACACTTTAAAAGGGGTTAAAAAATCACTTTGTCAGATTCTGGTCATCTATGATACTTATTTTATGTAAATAATTGCACATTAAAATTGCATAATGAATATCCTATATCATGCTGGCAAATTGTTTGATTTTTCATTTCAAATACTACTGGATTGATCAACACAGCTCTGTAGCGCTCTAAGTTTCCATATTTTAATTGAGAGTGTATCCTGTTATTGTGTACCAAGTAAATGAAATTGTTTGTTATGTTATTTAATAAAAGTGAAGCGAAAATTTGATATATGAAAGTTTCATTTTTTTAACAGGAGTCCTGGTCTTTCCAATAAATTCTCACTCAGCAAAACAGAAGAATTGAAGAAACGACCAAAGTTCAATTCCATTGTGAGCCGCAGCAAGCCCATGACAGGAACATAGACGTACCCTACAATTCTGTAATAGACACCGCCGTTGTTTTGTCTAGGGCTATTCCATTACATGTAGAAGGGGGAAATTCAAGTGCTTGTGAAAATTACCATCAATTACAGAAGATGTGGCTGTTTACTTGTGATAATGTTCCGAACAAAACCAACCAAGATAACAGTGATGTAATCAAGAACATTCTGTTGTCCGAAATACTGTAAACATACTTATTTTGGTGAACTCAAATTTTAGCGCATACCAAATTTAAGCAGATAAGTGCAACAATGAATTGGCGCATTCAAAATACTTGCTGTTGAAATCTATTAACAGAAACTGTAATTAGCCAATTATAATTTCGCAGGATACCTGTAGTGCAAAAAGTCGCTAAAATAAGATTACTGCTGAAATATGTACTTTTGCAGTATTCAACATGTGTTAAAGCGTACATAAACACTTTCTCAAGGATATATGTTGAATTATCTATACAAATTCAAAGCTCAATTAACATGTAAGGGAATGAAAATTGTTTTCAAGCTGGTAGAAACATAAATATTAAAGTTTCTTTAGAAAATTCGAGAAAAAAAGAAATTCAATGTCACCTCAAAAAATAATGAGGGTTTTAGATGGTAAAGTACCTTCTCAAACACAGTGATCCACATGTGAAAGTTTTATGTGTTATTTATTGCATTATTATCTACAAAATCCGTCCATTTTACAGTACTTCAAATCAACATTGTACACTTTATGGTGAAATTATTAGTTAAAATATCATGTTTATATGTGTTGAAACGTAGCAATGTAAATATAAAAACAGTACATTATTTGTCCATCATTCTTACATTTTCTGATTTGGGAAATCAAGTGATAATTTGTTTTTATTTAATTCATTCATTACGGACACTTTTTTATTCAATAAGCTCTCATAAACAAGTTAGATTTCTTGAGTCTTTAGTGAAAATAACTTAATTATAATTATATATGTATTTTTTAATTATCATGTTGTTATAGATACTTCCTTAATGAAGTATTTTCATGAACGAAATGATAGATTTCCAGGTTCTGTAGTGAAACTAGTATTAATATAGTACAAAAAATAAAATATTTTGTAAAACATTTTATATTGCTTTTGTTTTTTTATTACCAAAATGATCAATGTATTGATTAAGGATTAACTTTCTAATTTTGTTTAGGTAATCGGGGGATAACTACAATGGAAAAGGGGTATATTCAATAACATTTTCCATTGTAGTTATCCCCCGATAACCTAAACAAAATAGAAAGTTTATCCTTATATTTACAGTTACTGTATCTTTCTGAGAAATGTTCGTAACTATTTTGTTCATTAAAGTCCAATCGTCGGACACAGATGTTATTTCAAAACTAATTCACTTGGGAATGGTTCAATAAATGTAACAGCATGAAATTTACAAGCTCCGCCCATGTTTATTGTTTGTGACGTCACACAATTGTGTTTCAAACTGTAGGATTTGCATAGCTCCGTCCACATGTATTGTTGTCGACGTCATAGAAATTTGACACGTGTTTCACTACAGTTATGCGGTGATAATGATAATCTGATGAGCAATGGTTATCAAGTGAATGTCAGTGTAGACTGTAAATATATTAAAATATTTATTTTTTGCTCGAATAAGCAAGACAGCTTGTACTTCTTCTACGAGCTGAATATTTCTTAAGACTTCTTCCCCTGAAGGACTTCAATGAAGCTTAACAATATTTTGCATTTAAGACAAAGGGTATCACTTCATCTGTTATTTTTGCAAAGAAAAGTTAAAGATGGAATATGTTAAACTTTTCGTTTTTAATGTAAATTATTATCTTGTTCATGATAATATATCATCTCGGTACAATTCATAAAGTGCAAGAATGATAATATATTTGGCAATATACCAGTCCTCAATATGATAACTTTGTAGATGGAACGATTCTAGGAAATGGAACAAAAATATTTTATGAAAGTGTTTGTGGTTATGAATTAAATAGTTGATAATTTTGCCTTCAGGAATTTATTGATAACCATATTTTTCTTCTTTGTCCAGATTTTATTTATAGGCCCAATATACGTAACTTCAGGAAATTTTTCGTGATTCTAAAAAAGTCTGAAACAAAAATCCAGTTGATAACCATTCAAAATTAAGCCTAAAACGAAGTAAACATGAGCGGTAACTAACAAGAAACTCTTGACAGAATAATCCAAAGAATTTAAAATAATTCAGGTGGGGGCCCACTTCAACAACAAACCAAAGGTAGAAGACGGTTCCAAATGGATGTGTGTTTACAAATACCGAGTTTCAGCTGCTGCTGTACCTGTAACCGCGTAAGAATTCATCTTGAATATTGCTGATATCAGTTAATCTTAACTAAATCTATAAATATAAAAAGTTATTAGGCTTGATTTTCGCTTCAAGTTTTGCCGAAAGTTACGTATATTGGGCCTTTAAATAAAAAAAAATAATAGCAAACAACATTGATTTGAATGCAACATTTATTTCATCGTTATCAAGGCTGATCATTATTATGGCTATACAACATGGAAGTCTTTAGCGGGAAATCTCATTTATAATCACAAAAAAGATAAGTACATATGTGAATTACAAGTCTTTACATTTCAAACATCAACCTTTTATCCGTTAAAGGATGGTTTCAATAGACATTTTAAGCTAACCATCCTTAGAATATATGCATCTTTGTGAGCAATGTTACTAGTGAATCTTGCAATTCAGCACCGCATTGTCATCTTAAACATAACACCCATCTGAAAAAAAGAATAAGATATCTTGTATGACAAAGTAGCTTTAAAATTCAAATCGTTTTTAAAGAAATAAACAGTATCTCACAAGCAGGTGTTAATCTACTGGGAAAAATGCATTTTAATGGAACGAATGAAAATGGGCGTCAAAAACAGAATCCGCTTAGAAACTTTCTTTAACTTTCAAAACCAAAATGATGGAGCAAACATTTTCAAAATTGCATACCCCTCCAGGATTTTGGCATAACAGATTTTCGTAACAAAATGTGATTATATATGTCACTCTAAACATAGTTCAGAGAAGCATTCAAACCACTATGAACTGAATTAATTATTGATTGCGAGATGTATGTGTTGATAATATGTTCATTTTACTTACCACTACATTTCTTGTAGCAACAGAAACACACTCCTCCAATACACAACAGTCCCCCAACCCCAACCAGGATAGACGTCATAACAATTATCGCTATGATAGAGCTGAAATGAGGACAAAATGTCTTATTTATACAGTCCCCAAACCCCGATCAGGATAGACATGAGAACGATCATCGCTATGATAGAGCTAAAATAGAGACAATAAAACGTCTTATCTATTATAGAAACACACATGTACAGTATATTACAGTCCCCAAACCCCGACCAGGATAGACGTCTGAATGTTTATCGATATTATAGAATTTAAATGAGGACAAAATTAATAGACATTCCTCCAAACGAGTTAACGATAAGTAGTAAAAATGACTATCACAATAATAAAACTGAAATGAGAATAATCAAATGCCTTGTTTATAGAGTCCTCCAACCCGACAACGTTAGAAGTCGAAACGATTACTGCTATAATAGGGCTGAAATGAGGACAAAAATGTCTTATTTCTACAGTCCTCCAACCCGACAACGTTAGAAGTCGAAACGATTATTGCTAAAATGGAGCTTTAAATGAGGACAAAACTATTTTATTTATACAGGCCTCCAATATCGACCAGGAAAGAAGTCAGAATATAAAGCTATCACTTTAATAGAGCTGAAAAGAGGACAACATATTTTATCTATATAGTCCCCCAACTCCAACCAGGAAAGACATAACGATTATCACTGTGATAGAGCTAAATTGAGAAAAAAAATGTAATGCATACAGTCCTCCAATCTAAATAAAGATTTAAGTCAAAATGATCATCGCTGAAACAAGGACAAAAAAGTGTTATTTCTAAATTATTATAGAAATATATATAGCTGTTCCGGGATTCAAATCAGGATAGAAATCAGAACTTTTTTAAGTTATAATAAAGTTTGGAAAAGAATAATCAAATGTCTCATCAATAAATAAAACATGAATGGAAGTCAAATGATTATCCCTGGAACAAGGAAAAATGTCTTATTTTTCAGAGACATACAAGTCACAGTCCTTCAACCCGACCAGCATGAAAGTAAAAAAAAAACACACTATTATAAAGCCGAAATGAGGACAACCAAAACATCTTATTTACAATGTAGTATATATACATTCATAAAAGTCCCCTCTTCCCATACCCGAAATTCAGAAAGACTATTGCTATATGACAGAGCTCAAATGATGTCAAAACTGCTTATTTTTTATAGAACATAAATTGCAGTAACTCAATTGCGAAAAGGATAGAATATGCTGATACAGTTATATGTCATTGCGTCAAAATTTGACAGTCACAGATAATCTCGGGCGTTAATTTTTGTTTTAAAAATGTCGATTTCTATCGTGTACTAATAAAATTAGCTTAAATAGGGTTGGCAAAAGGAGAACAAATACAGGCTACACCGAACTGTAAAAAAAGTCCGAATTAGTAATCTGTTAAAAGATTTTAAAATGTCGATTTCTATCGTATACTAATCAAATTAGCTTAAATAACGTTGGCAAAAGGGGAACAAATACAGGCTACACCGAACTGTTACAAAAATCCGAATTAGTAATCTGTTAAAAGATTTTAAAATGTCGATTTCTATCGTATACTAATCAAATTAGCTTAAATAGCGTTGGCAAAAGGGGAACAAATACAGCTATACCGAACTGTAAAATAAAAGTCCGAATTAGTAATCTGTTAAAAGATTAACCTTACACACACGCATGCTGCACTTTTAAATATAGTAATAGATATATACAATATGCCAAACAAAATGAATGACACTGCATCATAGCCCGTACAGCTGAATGGTAGGGGCCAAACGTCTTCTTAAACTACTGTAGAAACAGAGGGACCAGGTAGGTTAAACAAAGACAAAATGTGAACAAAGGAAATATTTACATGAATACATTTCAACCATAAGACCTGATTTTCGTTAGGGTTAGCGATTTCAATTACAAACAAATATGTCGAAGTCCTCTTTAACTTTGAGGTTATCGGATGTTAAGATTTGTTTTGTACGTGGCTGCCACAGAAAGCAGTTGTTACCGAACTACACAGTGTATGTTACGTAATGTAATTAACCAAAAGCTATATATTTACCTATCTGGCTCGGTTGAGACTGTGGGCGATTCTGTAGATTGGGCAGACGAAAACGCTTTAAATAGAAATGAAACAAAAAGTAATATAATAGGCGCGAACCACCACGTTTTTTGTGAGAATACTTGACAATAGGCAATTATGTTACGGGCTAAATCTTTCGAACCGTACAATATCTTCGTTGAAGAAAATGGACAAGTAGGCCTACTATGAAATTTGAAGTCGGAAGTGGAATTTTTTTTAATTATAACCACAGAATATCATGTCGGTGTATGACAGTGTTGATGGAAAAGAGAAAATCGATGTTGTAACATTTCCGTAGTAAAGAGGTAGGTCGTATCATCATAAGAATATTCCATTGGACTTATAAGATAATGTCCTGTTTGTTTGTAGAGGCAAGACTGAAGTGTATAATTTTTCACAACGCAGAGAGCTAAATGTTTTTCTTGTCAATGGTGGAGTTAGTCTTCCTAATGATACTCCGATACCAAACAATCCGTTGAACCATTAATGTGTTTGTATTAAATCAGTATTCTTTTCCTGATAAAATTTTAGTTTTTTTAGAAAGGATGCAATACACCATGTGGTAGAGATGTAACTGAATAATTGTACATGTATATAACAATGACATAATATTATTTCTTTTGAAAGGTTTATGACAGTTATGACACTAAACAGGGAATATAGAAGCGTCACACAACATCATTGAAAAAGTCAAAATGAATCGGACCATATGTTCCGGAAGAGGTAGCTTTTTCGGCTACATCGATTACACTCGTCATGGAAATCTAAATCTAGGTCACATTCAAAGTGAGAAATGAGGCATCATTCTCAATCCCCACAAATAGGCGTACTGATGAGCATATTCAAAAACGCCAACCATCAAATAATAGAAATATACATAAAATGTTTCAATGAGATCAAGATGGCGACCATGAAATTGAACCATTCACAATCTAGTCGATTCGATAAACTATTCAACTATCAAGATTATGCAAAAGAGTATATAAGTTTTAATTTGTAATCAGAATAAACGACACTTACAAGAGAAACATTACAAATATTCTCTTTTTTTTCAAATTTTTGTATCTGGACAATAACTATATAACTAAATATTATATCGTTTTATGTACTATACACAATATAAATATTGTTTCTGTATCTTACCTGCGATAAAAAGACATATTGCCGACAGAATCAACCATGAACAGGAGAGGCTTGACGTCATTTTTTGTCCTCATCATAGTAGGGTCTTGTCTAGATGTTGAGGAAAGGATGGTGTGGCATCATTATCTGTCATTGGAAATGCTGACGATGAAAACGCAAGTTATATTTTTTATGAATATATCCTTGTTTGTATCGTTTTTTGGCATGTATAAGGCATCAGTGCTCTTATAATAAATGACAGCAACTCTGAGCATTTCGATGATATAGAGGCTTATTAAAGCCAAATAAGTATTTACTGCATCTTAATTTTGGTCGGTTTTAATGGTTTCAGTATTAAATAAGAAACTACGCCTGCTATCGAACGTGATACTCCGTGACGACGCAGTTGGACGTGTCCAGGTTCCTGCAGTAACTTAATTATCATTTTCGTTGATTTGCATAACCAGGAAGGGCTCTTTCATTTGTTTATATAGTTTTGTTTACGTCTCTAAAGTGTATTGTAAGTAATATTAATGTAAATTTGTCAATAATTTCAGCTTTCATGGAGTTTTTCCACAACCTCAGATGCTTGATAAATAACATTGTAATTTATCAAACTTAAAAAATGAAAAGCGAATTTATTTTATGCCCCGAATCTATAAGTTATGATCACCACCAGATAATTCCATCATATTATAACATAGTATAATTGTTAAGTTATGATCACATACTTGTATATAATAAATTGTCTCACAAAAATTTATTTAAAGCATCACATGCTGTCGCTATTACCTCCACGATCATATCTATTTCTAGTAATACGCATCTAACGAACATTTGCTTGTTAGGATCCAGTACTTATAGTGAATCATACCGTCAATATTACCAACTAGCCCATATTAAAAAATCACATATGTATGATAAATAAATATATTTGAAATGGCACACTTCTTCCTTTTCCATCATATATATATATTTAAAAATGGTGCACATAGATTAATATTTGTGGAATATATAATAGAAAATATTGCATAAATATAAAGTTTTGAACAAAAAGTACTTTTTTGAATCAATAGGCGTTTTATTATTTAATCGTTTGACATGTCATACATATACATTGAATATCAGTGATTCTATGGTTATTAAGGTATTTATTAGTTTGTAAGCTGCCAGTTTCTCATTACTAAAAATCTACCTCTTACAGTCACAAATCAGTATTAGACGTTACAAAGAGTACATACATCACATGTTATGAACGAATAATTTGTATCACTGCTATGAAATGTGTAGAGATTTCGTGCTTTTTTTCTCTGAACACTTACTAAATCTTCCTGACGTTGGACAAAACCGTGAGTTTTGTTTATTTAGCAAGCAGCCGACCAGGAAGTTAGGACACGTTACCATGTGTACACCATTATTACTTTAAGTTATTATATACATGTGTATAACAATGTGTACACCATTATTACTATAAGTTATTATATACATGTGTATAACAATGTGTACACCATTATTACTATAAGTTATTATATACATGTATATTACAATGTGTACACCAGTATAACTATACATATATTCATTAGGTCTGTGTACATATACATGTATAATTCAATCGTCACAATCAAACATACCTAATTAACTAACTATATACTGACATTCTGTCGACAACAATATGAGAAAGATAATATCATATTTGATTGAACATATCAATTCATTATAACATAGTATAAAACAAAAGAATCAATATAACCTCTGCCATGTTGAACGTTTGATATAAGACGAAGTACGAACAGGTTAAAAGATAAAATTACAATACAACGGGTTCTTCTTTGTGACTTAAGAGTGCAAAGCGGACATTCAGCTTGACTGTATCTGGGCCCAGTAGTTCACAGGATGGTTAGCTTAATCAATTTTTAATCACATTATCAATTGTTAATAATTCTGTCAATATATAAGGTTCAATCCCTCCCTCAAATTTGCATATATAAGTTTACCATACTAAATATTGGACACCTGGAAAGTAAATAATTCAACGGGTTGTTTTAAAGGTACAGGATAATTAAACTATGCGCTAATCACTGATAAAGCTGATTATCTTTTAAATAACCAAGGTACTGTTATTTATATAGCAAAATGGTAAAAATCTCTCGTCTGTCTGAATAATATATGTTTTTGTCTTACCTGATCAGTTGTCCCGACGTCTTCTACCTGTGCAGGAGGAACAATTTAAAAATCCCCCATATCAGACATAAAATACTCTGGTCGAAATTTTATCGATCGGGCGATAACATCTAACAGGTAAACTAACCTCAAACATACTTGAAAATGTTTACAAACTTTAAACAGCATTAAACTCTGTCCCACCCGCCTGTCCTTAAGGTTAGTTAATGTTGCTATATATAGACGAGCAATTTCAGCTAGGTGTTTGACAAATTTATTTTCTGTACACTTTCGAAATTTTTTTTTCACTAAAGTTGACGTAACACACATATATGCTGCACCTTTTGAATTTAGTTATATATACAGTATGCCGAAAACATTAATTAAACTGAATCATACAGCTGTTTCTTCCTCCACATTTTTGGAAGAAAATATGAAAATCAGATTTATTCCATACCATGAATATCTTAATTATTCATTGATTGCTGATGCAAGTGTATATTATGATGACGTCTGTAATTATTATCAATTAATTATTCTATTATAGAAATCGTGGGGAAAACGTTGAGTTATCCGTGTGTCTTGGTTAAACAATTTTGAATGGCTAGTATAGCGGGGACAAACATGGATTTTCGTGAAATACGAGCTCGAGGTTTTACTGTAGAGTAGAATTGTGTTATCTCGAGTCGTATAGCTCGAAAAATAGAAACCTAACATACATTTCACATACAAAAACATATAAGAATTTTATATATAACACTAATGCCGGTGAGAGCCCTATTGATAAACAAGTAATGACCAGGGCCCAGTTGTTCAAAAGATGATAAGCTTAATCAGTGATTATTGCAAATTCTAATTATCTTGTTCCTTTAAAACGAAACCGTTTATTTAATTACGATTTTGCAAATATCAAGTTCCTCATATTGTCAATTTATATACAAAATTTTAAGATTGTAACTTGTGTATTGACAGAATTATTTAGGTTTGAAAAATGTCGTTAAATAGTGATTAAGCTAATCACCCTTTGAACAACTGGGCACAGGTGTAAAATATTTATTAGTACTGGGAATTCTGATTTCAAAACAATTTATAAACAGATGAGGTAATAGTTTAAATTCACATACAGCTGTTAAAGAAAATACACTGCACATTTAGCTCACGAAAGTGCATAATTGTTATATTTAATGATTTATTAGTAACGTCTACATACCTTGATTATAACCGACAATTGACACACAACTAGTATTCACGGCTTGCTGAGTTGAGACCCTGTCCCGTACTGTAGTTAAAATCCGCAAGACACAATCTATTTACCATGTTCCACAACGGGACCCCGGGTATATATTTAACCCATTCACCCCTGAAATTTCATAATGAAGTATTCTAGCGTTTAAATTGACAGGGTTTAAATGTAAATTCAGGGATGAGTGATATAAATAGCCAGACTACGTTCTTACATTGTCGTCATGTTTGTCGTACTACTAAAGAAGACAAACATTAAATGTTTTAACAAGCTATATTTACCACGATAAAAATATCTGATGTTTTATTCTTATCTCAGCGATTGTTGTATATACAATTAAGATGTCATTAATCTGAACTGTAAATATACGGGAAAATATCATTAACACGAACATATTTTTTTTGTTCCAGTTACAATCTTAAACTGTAAACAGTAGACGAAGGGACGTAACACACACATTTGCTGCAAATTTTAAATTTAGTAATAGATACAGCATGCCGAAAAAATGAATTAAACTGCACTATACAGCTGTTTCGTCTTCCTATGACTCTTCGGTGATGCTAGTACACTCTTTCAATTTAGCATTTATTTTGAACTTTTGAACAACTGACCATATTTACCTTATTGTTTCTGACTTCTGCAAGCTTTTAAAGGCCCTTTAAACGTAATTTCATGGAATGTTCGTTATGCTGAAAAAAATTGGGGGAAAATTCAGGTGATAACCATGCAAACACAGGCTTACACGGAGGAAACGTGAGCGGTAACTACCAGGAAACTCTTGACAAAAAGTTCCCAAGAATTCAAGTAATTTAGGTGTGGACCACTAAAATAAACAAGCTGAAGTTAGACGTTAGTTCAAAATGGACGCGTGTTTACAAATACGGAGTCCCAACTGCTGCTGAACCGGTAACCGCGTAAGAATTCATCGTGAATATTGCTGATATCAGTTAATCTTAACTCATTCTATAAATATAATAAGTTATATGGCTTGAATTCTGCTTAATGTTTCGCAGAAATTTACGTATATTGGGCACTTAAAGATAAAAATACATGTATGTTTGTCTAGGATTTACTCGATATTCTTTTTTGTTGAAATTGTTATATATCAATCGCGATCTTCCAGAAGAATCATACATTATACTCGTGTGTGATTTGGAACAATGTTGGTAGTTTAAAAGGGCCACGGTCGTCGTACATCGTATATTGTACATTGTTACCTGAGCGTATCTAAACGTTTTGTTTAAAGCTGAATGCCTATTTCCGTTTGAGCTTATTGCTTAGCGCACAGTCAACTTTAACTAAAATACTGTGGAGGAATTTTGCACAATATCATTTGACAATTTGTAGGATAAGTATCAGACTCGGTCGTTCAGTATTGTTGGATGTACTACCACGACATAAGCTAATAACAAGGAATTTACAAATCTGATGTGAGAGTTGATTAGAATTATGGGTAGGTTTTATGTTCGCTATCTTTGTCTCTTGGACGTGATCAGTATTACTTGGCGGGTGTCGTCGATGAAGCAGAAGACGCTTACTCTTCTAGAATATAGTTTCTTATTCTTTTGCACGTTTTCAAAAGTATTGACTCTAATTAAATCGTTAAGCCTAGCATTATGAATGTTTAACTTACATATAAAAACTAAAAGAAATTTCATTGTTATCTATAACGTTTAATAAGCGCAAATATAGCACAATCTATTTTGTCGCAGTCACATTGTTATGGCGGAACACATTTTTACTTTTTATTTCCTCCTTCCACAAAATGACAAACTTCAAACGCAAACGTGCGGTCTCTGAAAAAAAATAATCCATTATGAAAAAATTCAGTCAATTCATCATAGCAACTTCAGATTAATAATTAAAACGAGATTAGAGAATACCGAAGCATTAACATTGGCTAATTTGTAAAAGTAATGTCGTATTCAATTAAAACTATAATTGGTGAAATTTATTTTTAATATTTTGATTTTTTTTTTTGCTTAGGGGACAAGCTTGTCGATATTAAATTACGTCATCTTACCTCTTCTGAATAGTAAATATCATAGATTAACTCTATCTTTCTACACTTTGCCATTTACAAGGACGTAAAAAAGAAACCAACATTACTCATTAAAATCGTTTTTATACCAGGAACGACTCCTACAAGAAATGTGGTCGATCAATGCTTCCTGTCCGATGGCTTCCTCCAGAGTCCTACCTTGAGGGAATATTTACCACAAAGTCGGACGTATGGTGAGAATAATAAATAAGAGAATATCGAAGCGTTAACAAAATCATAATCCGAACTCAAAATCGATTAAACCAGGGGCAAAATATGGACATAGGATAGATTTACATTGAGACTCTTGTAAAAGTACAAGAGAATAAGACCAGGTGTTCCGGAAGAGTAAGCGTTTTCTGCTTCATCGACAACACCCGCCATGTAAATCTTGGTGACATCCAAGTAAACATCAAGTTCTCAAAATGAGAACCGAGTATCAATGTCAATCAGAAGTAAACACACAGATAAGCATACTCAAAAACGCCCATCTTCATATCACTAAGGGTTACAGAAAAATACTCAATGATACAAAGATGGCGACCATAAAACTTGCCCATAGTTCTGATCAATATGCATCTCTCAAATCTCAAAACTGTTAACGTGAAAACCAAGAGGATAATCTTCATAAATTTACTAATATTTGCCTAGTTTATTTCCGAAATTGACAGAAATATTCTCGAAAAGTTGCGATTTAATCTCCCTCAGGCAATCGGGAGCACTCGGCAATTATCATAAACGATCTCGTTAACGGAACTTGTCGACTGCTCCTGATTGAACCGGACGGATATCAAATACTTACTCAGAATTGTTATCATGGATACTGTTTATTCCATGGATAAGTTGGCCATCGGGGGCGGTATAGGACAGTGGACCGTCGTAATTGTTGACATATCCGGTGAAATGACATTGGTCTCTCCGATGAGCTGTATAATAACATACATAGTGATTTAACAATATCCTATCCATGCTGGTACATTAAGATAGAAACCCCGTTACTATTTACTTATTTACGTCAACATAAATATTAATAGCAATAGACGTAATGTCATGTGATGTGGATTGCAAATTGTAGTATACAGTGTGATATACTACAATTTGGTTTAGTAATGCTATACATGTTGTATAGGCAAAGGCAACACAGAATGTAAATATATATTAATAACAGAAGACGTTTCTGGCAATGATCTGTTTATGTTCCTAAGCACCTCCTATGTCATGATGATTAATACTTCAAAAGTACTGATTTTAGCGGGAATCTTCAATTGGCAATTTTCGAGCGGAGAGAATTGGAACTGCTAAATCAGTATAGTAACTGTGTATTGCTGTATACAGCAAGTATTCAGTTATAATGCGCCAAAATAAGTACGCATACATTTCCCTGATAATGAGAAAGCGTTTTAATGTCTATTGTGTCATTTTGATCACAAAACTTCTTACCTGCAATTGGAATATCTAGTTAAAAATTTCAGAAGTTTGAGAAGCAAAAATTCAAATGTCTGCTGAATAAAAGATGACTTTGACATAGAAACATTAATAACAAGATATCACCCTTTTTAATGTATATGATATCATGACGAGACAATACTATGAGGCAATAGTGCCCTCTCAACAGGGCCATAATGGGTTTAGTACATCACTTTTCCATTTAAATACACAAGTATACACCAGAAGTCGTTTTATTGTGCCAGACCATGGCCAGCTTTTGGTCGTTTCCAGAGTCAGCCATTTTCTAGCAGAACAGTAGCACGACGTAATAGTGACGTGACATAATAGTGACGTCATAATAGATTCACGTTGAACATCGCGCCAAATTTGATAGTGCCCGGGTGAGCGGGCACTATCACTTCATAGTACCCATGTTTGTAGCTAATGGGAAGACAGTATTCAGTCACATGATGTACTAAAGTCCTATAGCTGCGCTCTCCATCACGGATAATCCGTTTACATATTAGGTTCATAGTACAACACAGGATGACTTACATCGCGAAAATTTTCACACCACGAACAGTTTAAAAGCTGACTTAGCGAGATATTTACAGTAAAATGATTACACACTGACTTACCTCGGAGGGCACAGCATTTAAATGCCCAACGTCTGTCTTCATAACGATTGTCATGGATACTCCGAATACCGTTGATGAATTCATCTCCGGAGCATTCATACAGCACAGGCTTATCGAAGTCATTTACATAACCTGCAATTAAACCGAATATTATAAGTCTCTTTTATGACCATGGATGCAAGATAGGGAAATTCAATCCTTGGGGTTTTCAAATTTGGCAACCCAAGAGTGGAATTTCCCTATCTTACATCCCTGGTCATAAAAGCTCAAAAACCATGAAAATACGTTTTGACTGGCTACCATTTTAAACTCTTTCCATGAGCTTTTCTAAGTAAAACGAATTAGCCAGCGAGATTAAGCATACCCTATATTTGCAACCGAAGTTTGCAAAGAAAAATTAATCTCGCCATTCAGGTCTTTAGGGTTATAATTTTGTGAAAGGTTTTAATTACATCACGCCGTCGTTTTCTCTTTCTGGCATCAGAGTTTACCGTATTCGTGACGTCACGTCATTTTGTTGAGCCGTTGTGACGTCACTTCGCGTGATATGCTATGTAAGATAGATTTTTCTTACATAGCTTTCTTGCATAGACTCTATCCAATATGGCGAGATATATGAGAAAGCATACATCTTATATAGTTTGGTTTTGGTGTAACGTGCAGCCGGTCACCCATCCAACTACTGACCACGCTCACCGTTGCTTAACTAGCGTAAACGGGTTCCCGGGTTATACCGCATGACTGAAAAAGCTAGCTTGCCAGTTAGGCAGTATTTTCTGAATACAGGAAATATTTATATGGAGATCATTGGTAAGGTACAAGAAATGGAATAGTACAGGGAAAGGTGTAATTAAATGTCATGTCCTTTAAATGAGAACCAAGGCATCTTTCTCAATTACATCAAGTATGCAACTTAAAAGCATATTCAAAAACGTCATCGTTCATATTATTCAAGGCCAGAAGGGAAAGTTAACATTCCTATTGAATATTACCTGACCAAACGCAGTTCATGACCTCGTCACGTGACGGCTGGCAACCAAACGACCATACTCTATCCTCGGCTCCGTTGTCATGGTGACTAGCTAACTGGGTTAATGACATGTTTCCATCACAGGAAAAGTCCATTGGTCCATCCAGCGAATTCGCGTAGTCAACGAGAAAACCCGAGGTTTTGGCAGCGAAGAGCAATGCCACTATCAATAATTCCTGATAACAAAAATAAGGTAGTTTTAAAGGAACAATAACTGTCTACGAAGTTCAATGGTTAAATGTTAAAGCAGGTGGAAATTATTCGAAATAATTAATGTGAAATCAAACTAATAACAAAAACCCGTACTGACACTTAAATGATAAAAAAAAATATTTGGATTTTTTTTTTATATTATTCATCACAGCAAAATATCTCATTTCATTCAAATAAAAAAAAAACCGTACTGCCCATTAAATTATTTTGAAATATTTTGAAAACGGAAATAGAAATAAAGCTTTTTAATGTTTCAATAGTATTGATACTATTAGAACAAGACCAGATTCAAAATTTATTTGTAAACAATGGTAATTATCTCCGCGATATGATTATGTATATATGTGTAGAGTTTACATATTTCAAAAAAAAAACTACACTGTTACTTAGTTTTGATTTTTATTTAAGCGCTTAAAATATAAAAAAAAAACGTACGTATTGAGAACGAAACATTTATAGGCGCCACGTATCACATCAGTATATAAATCATATCTATAATTGTCGACTGGTAATATTTTGACCTTTACCAACTTAATCTATTACATTTTATTTGCTTAGTTTTACTATTTAAATTAAACTAAAGGTTAAAAACAAATTGTAACCAAATGCCCACCGTTAATGTCCTCATGTTTGTCCACGTTGCTGATTGAAACGTTACTAGGGCTATCGGAAAGGCGTAATGAAACCCCTGACTTGGGGAGATAAGATATCTAAGCCAGATTACAAAATCGTGTTTACATTTACAATTGACCTAACACCTTGATATCAAGTGTGTTTCTTCCAGGTTTAATGTCCTCGTCACGGCTTTAAAGGCCCGATAAACGTAA
Organism: Mimachlamys varia; assembly: GCA_947623455.1. Taxonomy (NCBI): domain Eukaryota; kingdom Metazoa; phylum Mollusca; class Bivalvia; order Pectinida; family Pectinidae; genus Mimachlamys; species Mimachlamys varia. The sequence continues at coordinate 28,609,774 of OX392544.1, forward strand.
CTTTCGGCAAAACTAGAAGCAAAAATCAAGCCTAATAACTTATTGTATTTATAGATTAACTGATATCAGCAATATTCAAGATGGATTCGTTCGCGGTTACCGGTACAGTAGCAGTTGAAACACGCTATTTGTAAACACGCGTCTATTTCCAACCGTCTTCTACCTTCGGTTTGTTGTTGAAGTGGGCCCCACCTGAATTATTTTTAATTTTTTGGGATTTTTTTGTCAAGAGTTTCTTGTTAGTTACCGCTCCAGTTACCTCGTTTTAGGCTTATTTTTGCATGGTTATCAACTGGGTTTTTTTTCAGAATTGTTTAAAATCACGAAAATTTCCCTGAAGTTATGTATATTGGGCCTTTAAAGGGGCATCCCGCGAAAGCCTAAATGCCTGTTCTTGAATATACATGGCGTCTGCACTACTAATGATATTTTCCTGCCATTTCATTACTCAAAGTCCACTCAAAATGTTTATAATGTCCAGTGAAAGCCTAAATGCCAGTTCTTGAATATACATGGCGTCTGCACTACTAATGATATTTTCCTGCTATTTCATTACTCAAAGTCCACTCAAAATGTCTATAATGTCCAGTGAAAGCCTAAATGCCAGTTCTTGAATATACATGGCGTCTGCACTACTAATTATGTTTTCCTGCTATTTCAGTATTCAAAGTCCGCTCAAAATGTTAATATTGTCCACTTGCAAAATTGTATTCTTCGGGAATGCCCCGATAAAAGTAGCGATGATGACGCATCGTGACAGGTTTGTCGCAAGTCGCATGACCGATTTTACATAGGGGGTCATAAGGAGGGGGCGCGTAATGTTTATGGCTGATCAAAGAGGGGCAAAGTCCGTATATAAACTTATTGAATCACATTCAAATTATAATCAGACTTCAATTTCACACATAACTGTATTCAATTGAAGCAATATTTGTCGGCATCTCGGCATCAGTTATCGACACCAGGAATTATCTATATTATATTTACCTGACCAAGACCGGTACACACGGGTACCGTAAACGGTCATCATGGTATTAAAATCTGTTACAAATCCTAATACTGAATTCAACCACAAATGAATTACCACATTAAACTCTGAACTATGTGATGTTATTAATGATATTGATGGAGCAAATGTGTGATTTCTAAATGGTCTAAGTTATCGATATATTTATAGCTCTAATAAGTAGTAGAAATACATCTCGTTGCAAAATGTCATATAAAACAATAGTGGACTGCATTTTTGGTTTACCCCTTTTGAACACGATTTACATCAGCAATCGGTCTCGGTCAATATCACTCAGACTAGGTCCGTAAATCAGGGATAGACCATCAATCTATAATTGTATATTATATTGTTATCTGCAATATCATGCCGAATGCACCTGCTCACATGTACACAAATATATTACGGCCTCCCAAATACACACGCATTGACATCGCATACACTGTATATTAAAGGGATATGGTGATTGACATGTTTGAGTAAGCTCATTAGAGTGTTACCTTGTTGTAATTGACAATAATACTCGGTTCTTATTTTTAGAAATTGATGTTTACTTGGATGTGACACAGATTTACATGGAGGGCGTTGTCGATGAAGCAGAAGACGCTTACTCTTACGGAACACCTGGTCTTATTCTCTTGTACTTTTACAAGAGTCTCAATGTTATTCTTTCCTTTATTCATATTTTGGCCCTAGTTTTATAGATTTTGAGTTTGGATTACGATTTTGTTAATGCTTTTCCTGTATTCTCTTATTTATTTATTCACTGAAAGGCCGTCCTTAAATGTTAATATGGCGTAAAACAATAAAATCAAATCCAATCAATAATCAGAAAACAATCTAGTGACAATTCAATGCATGTTTATTACAAAATAAAGACCAGAATTCCATTAGTGAAGTTTTATTTCGCAGATATATCTTTCAACTCCATCGATGTCAGCATTACTGCCCCAAAAGTAATGCCCAACATACTGGCCGGGGAGAAAGATAAGTCCATAGGGCTGGGCGCTCGGCAGGTCTGGCTCGCCGGGGCCCCAGTTGGTGAAGGTCAAGCGAGTACCATCAGGCTTCTGCCAATGTCCATTCACGAGATGAGCGCCGATGTAGTACCCCCATATAGAAGCTGTAGATGATTGAGAGAAATTTTAATTACGTATAATTTAATCTTGTTTGAAACAAGCGTTTTCATTGGTTAAAAAATATGTTATCAGCCCATAATGTTAAAAAATGACGTCGCCGTTTATAACGTCGATTTTAATTGAATGATGCAGCAGCGTATTAATTTGCAGGAAAAAAAGAGTTCATCAATAAAATGAATTTTCGCAGGGTATAGATTAAATTAAAAAGATTAACTTTAATCAATTTTTAATGTTATGGGGCTATACCAAAACAAACCGTAGTCTACTATCATCATTAACCGCTTCGCGGTGCATTTAGAGTACACGCGTGATGTTTTTAGTTACACCTCAATAACATAAAAAAAACAATTCAAGTTATACCTTTAATAATGCCATGAAAACAGAGCCCAAAACGGTTATAAAGAATTTTCGCTGAAGTTTTAATTTGGATTGTCACTAGTGTGTATACTGTGATGAAATGACAAAGCTGCAGATGACTTCGCTATTTGGACAATCCGCCTTGATTGTAAAATACCAGATGTCATCAGATCGCGACTTTTTATGGGATGTTGTCAAATTCGTTTGTAACGGATTGAGAAAAAGAGACTGTATTTCAAACAGATGGGTAAGTCGAATGACATTGTGTTCTTATTCTCAATTTGTTTAAAGAGGATTACAAACAGCCCTAGGGCTACACTATGCCCTCCTCTACATATAAACAATATAGTATTTACAAAACGTGATCACATTACACTCTCTCTCACTCACACATACACGCCATAACATAAAGAAATGAAGAGAAGAGGAAGGGGAAATATAGAGCAAGGAAAGATGGGGGGGGGGGTTCAGTTGATCAAGTTTAGAACGTTTTGGAGTCAATGATATATTAAAGATGACGTAACACACACATGTGATGCACCTTTTAGATTTAGTAATAGATACCGCATGCCTAAAAAACGAATTAAAATGAAGTCAAAAATATGTTTGTTGAGGAGTCGGTTTTATTGTCGGAACCATATAATATATTTTTTTACATATTTTTCCTTCATTGCACGATCGAACATTTCTTAGCGAGTAAATTCATGATTGACAACTGCGCTGTAAAAGGAAAAGACTGTAAATACTCACTTGGAATTTCACCATTGGCCAGTTTCTGTTTAAGCTGACTGTTTATGAAGTCGTTTTCATCTTGGTCATCAATAGCAACGAGATTACCTCCCCTTGCAATACATATCTGCTGGCCCTGGTTCCAGTATTTAACTTCAGTGGAGAAATAATAACACGAATTCCGGAACTGGGAGGTAATAGGTGGACACCGAGGAGCTGTAGAGAATGATGGTTGTTTTATATATTACTGTGTTGATTCATTTTCGTGAATTCGTAATGATGTCATTCTGTAATTATTCAGCTGACAGAACCCAGTTACAGAGAATCAGAAGAAACATATATTATTGAAACACGAAAAGAGATTCTACTATCTGAGTTACTGTATGAGTAAAAATGAATCAAATATTCACATTATATTAAATGTGAATCTTGTTTTAACAATATGCATAGCGACGTGTGCATCTATATGATTAATTGCAGTAAATTGAGCATACTCAAACATGCGGATTCAGTTTTGATCGTAAAATTCCCTTAGAATAATTCGAAAAACAGATATGAAATCAATAAAAAACAAAGGAGAATTGAATTCTATAAAAACATAAAACAGCAGAAGAGAAAAAACACTAATTACATGCAGAATAAGTTTAAAATATATAAAAGAATGATTGCTGAATATTTTGACTAAAAATTTAAAGAAATAACAAACCAGTGGCATTCGTTGGTGCCGGAGCAGTCGTTACCGGGGCAACTGTTGCTGCTGGTGTTCCTGCCGGTGTCGTTACAGCCGGAGCAGCTGTACTTTGAGCATGTGTCGCATTAAAACCGGAAATGCATAAATCATCTGTACAACAATGGACGGGTAGGGATCGCTTTCGTCCAACTATTGAGATTCTATTGCAAAGCTGTGGAAAAGTATAATATTTCATATTACTTGTAGGTGTGGCAGCAGGGTCAATAACAACGGTCTCAGAGTGAGCATCCGCGATATGCATGTGTTACGCTCACCTACGCTCTATCCACCCCTGGGATATGCCATAGCAAAGCTGAAGACATGCTCAGGCTATAAAACTGATCAATCGTTTGGCTGAAGCCTGTCTTTTGAAGATTATAAAGCAGCCGCAACTGAATTCAATCTCTGTCAATTTTTACCGTTGTGTGACCAGGAGATTCTTTTGATGTGCTTCAAAAGGTCGAACCAGTCTTTTTGGAGTCTTTAGCAAGTGGGCGCACACTGAACCTTCATTCAAAGAGCGTACAGAGCATAGGCGAGCGTACCCACTGCACATTGAGAAAGAGCCATTACCATTCCTTGCTCGAATAAAAGCTAAATGACCAAGTCAAAAACATGTACGGCACTACGAACATTGGACTCTAAAAGATTTGTTTCCGAATACAATATTCAGTATATTAATATTCTGCAAACAACTGAAATTATAACAAGTCGTTGAATAAAACATACAAACAGCATACCAATCAAATTCAACTATTTGCATATATGACGAAAAAGTTTATTCAGAGGATAATCAAACTGCTAAACACAATGTGAATCCAATGTTTATGTGTGGTGAGGACTGGCAACAAAATAAACACGGTTGCAACAAACATATGCTTGCGGTAATCTTACTGTTATGCATATCTGCTTCAATTCGGTTAAGTGTGAGTGCGCCGAAATAAGTTTTACAGTATATTTGACCTCTTATTAAAACTATATATATATGTATATGCTCGTTATCTGATTTGCCACTAAAGAAACATTTTTGCTCTCTTAATTATTTTTTCGGTACACTTTACACAATTATCGACCTTTTTCAGATGAATACGAGGATTTGTCAGCCTGAGAAAGTGATGTTTCACGAGGCCGGAGGAAGTTGATAAAGATTTATCTGTTTTATTATATGATAATTTAAATGTGAAAATTGACATGACACAGACGATGTAACGTTAGTTTTTTTTTTTTTTGTAATTATCAAATTTTAAAATCCTTTGAAAATTTTACATGTATACAATTGAACACTATTAGTTCTACCCATGTCTTAGGGCAAACTCTGTTGATGCTTTCGCTGTTTTTCTTTTTATTTCAACATCCTGAAAAACTCAGCCTGTTCGTTATTTGAGTCCGTCTCCATGCTCTTTTCCGCTAAATAAGAGCGGAGGGCAGTTGTTGATGTTTCTGTTTCTCTTCTTGGCATATTTTTCATTTAACGGCTTAGCTACTTCCTCCTCGGAAATACTTACGAATCATGTTTTGTTTATATAAAAACATCAAGTGTATCTGTCGTCTGCCATATTTACACTATACATAGTAAACATTTACTGGCTTTTAATTGGTCAATATTTCAAAGCAGGTGTTTTGGATTCAGTTATGAACCTGCGAGACTCGCAGCGGGATGCGTTGATTTCAATATTTACCTCTTGTGCAAAATTTCCTCGTTGCAGGTTGATTTCTCATCTTATTTTGACCGGCGCGGGCTTTTAGAACAATCAGCATTGAGTAAATACCGGAGTCATATAATAGTATCTATTACTGAATTTAAAAGGTGCAGCATGTGTAGGTGTTACGTCATGTCTTTGGAATTGGTTATACTTACGTCGACAGTTCCGCAGTAACTGTTGTACACATGGTCATAGATAACGTCATAAGCGACCTGTACAAAACACGCCTGTCCACGTCATCACAGAGAGGACGAACATGAAAGAAACAAATATACATATAAGATTATGGTAATGTTTTCTTTTACCATTTAATTTCAGAATAATATACAATATTTGATATTTGATTTGATATAGCGCCCTATCTAGCTAACATAAGCCACTCTAAAGCGCTTTACAGTACATATATATACAATTCTTATATAATCAATACAATTAACACATACAGTTCTATTATATACAATTCTGAGGAGTTCGCAGGAGCTGCCTTATCGGGCGCTAACTACTTGTCCTATGCCACCTGGCTCATATCTCAATGTGTGTGTATGTATGCGTGTGTGCTGGAGATGAATTGTGTTCTGTTTGTAGTGGGACAATGTTTCCAACGGCATCTTTTTATAGTGCCACCACACTTGAATGCTACATCACAGATACTGCAACATCCACCCCAGACCATTTTATACTCCACCTGGGTTGTTGGAGTTGTGTGGGCAGGAGAAAAACGCTTTCTCTGAATGTTCCATGCATATGACAATTACGGGGATCGAACCCCGCCGCCTGCATGGAAGGCCGAAGTGTTAACCACTCGACCAATCCGCCCATACATATATTATGTCTAATGAAAGGTGATGCTCTTTGTAAGGATGATGAATATTGGCTAAAATACCTTTTTTGTTTACAAAACAATTCAACTTGTTTGTTCTCAGTAACAATGCACGTACCAATAGTTATAATGCTACATATTAAACTTTAAACTGTAATAGCTAAAGTTTGGGACGACTTTTGTTTTTATGTTGAATCAGGTTGTCCGGAACTACAAGATGATAATCCGGAAGTGACATCATCCTACCTGGTCCCGCCCACAAACAGCGACCTCGTTACAGGAGCTATCGGTTTGTTGTTGTTTACAGTTGTAGCATATTGGGCCCCTGGATCCACGTGGAGGGAAGCCTGCGAATTAATGGTAGTTTGATACAATTTAGCAATAGTTTATTAATCAGTCGTGTAAAGAACTTTTTAATATAACCAAAAAAGATATGTAAAATCATGTGCGATGATATTCGAATATCCAACTATACGTTGTATGGGTTTCATTTCTCGTTGTAAATCGAATATGATTTAACGTAGATCAGATTGTCCGTTAACATATTCATTTTAATAAATTATGTGTGATGACAAACTGTTCATTTATATTTTTATGGATTTGAATAAGTGAAACATATCATTGTATTTGGATTTTTGCCTATGACCTTTCTAATGGATTCAAATAAGAAACATGGAGCAATGTTTTTTCAATTAAAACATTACATATGTTTATACTACCTTCACGGGTACTTCTAAACAGATGCAATATCTCAATATCATCTTCAAGATTATTCAAGAATAAGCCAAAGTATGTTTAATCCTCAAACCGTTTATTTGCCAAGTGTTGATTAATAAAGAAACGAATTCTAACCGACAAATGGTAAGTAAAACGGTTTAGGGAAAGTTGTTTTGGTAAAAACTGTTGGGAAATATGTTGATTTAGTTTGCACTGTCAAGGAATCTGTTGTTGTCTTTAGTTCAGTTTGGGAATCTGTTGTTTTCGTTAGTTCAGTTTGGGAATCTGTTGTTTTAGCAGGCACAATCGAGGAAACTGTTGTTTTGACAGCTTCTGTCGATGAACCTGTTGCTTTGGTAACTACAGTTGAGGAATCTGTTGTTTTGATATGATCCCTACCCGGTTCTCCGCAACCACCATAGTTGCAATGATCCGTGTCACAGCATTCTTGACAAACAGGGATTTCCTGTCCAAAATTGGAACGTTCGACCGCTGCTGATTCTAGTTCACGTTTTCCTTGTGTGTTACACATCTATAATGAGAAATCAGAATATCACAGTGAGAACAGACAAACACGACGTTGGAACTTCAGCTCATTCGCTAAGAAAAACAAATTGGGCTGAAAAGACATCACAATATAACAGATCAAACCGACATTTCCAACAAATAAATATTTCCAACATGTTTCTGGTTCTAGACGTTTAAGATTTATGTTGATGTTTCTAAGTAAACTATTCATGAAACAGATACAAAATCTGAAAGATTTTTTTATAAAATCTATATCATTTAGTATTATTAATCTGAAAAACATGTCAAAAGATGAACGCTACACCGTTGTTTTCACCTTTAAGATTTACATCTGTAGTAATGGATACAGAATGTCAAACATGCATATCACAGCAACATGCATAACACAGCACTATATGCTGTCCACCCATATATGACTCAATTGTTACACTGCAAGGGGCAAACAATGGACAACAAACTGTCTTTTACATGAAAACATCTTATTAATACGATTTTCGAAAAGTTAAGGAGTATAGTTTAGTTTCACATTAATAGCAAGCTTGAATGATAATTGTTAATCATGCCAGTACTCATCCAGAATACAAGAAATAGGAATTTTCTCTTGTTTATAATATCACATTCGTAGTTAACATTTTGTAAGATAACGGGACAAATATAAAGAAAAACTCAAGGTAAAAAACAATTCATGGCACCATGAAAAAATAATACTTACAAGTTTATCTCGGCAACCAGAAGTGAAAAACTCGTGTCCGTCGACTGTCTCATATTTTCGTAAATAGCATTCCTGTAAAGGGAATAGAGGCAAATACAAGATCAGCCATAAATACGTGACACTTAACGTTCATTGTATATACAATTTATGTCTATGAACAACAAGGTGTTTGCTTACCATGTCGATCAAGTATACACTTGTGAACTTGACAATAAGGACACACCAGACTCTTTTACATCGGCTGCTTACCTCGATCTCTACTTAAACTATAACCAACTATAACTGCTTTTCGAACCTATGGTGTTTACATATCGCAGTTTTTGTGTGCTTTTTTTAGTGTGCTTACTTGTTGTGCTTGACAATGACTCGGTTCTTATTTCGAGGACGTCATGTTAACTTGGATGCAACCAAGATTTATATGGCGGGTTTCGTTCATATAGCAGCAGACGCTTACTCTTCCGGAACATTTGGTGTATTCCCTTGTATTTTTACAAGGGTCTCCCTGTAGATCTTTCCTTTTTTCGTATTTTGCCCGTTTTAGTCGATTTTTAGTTTGGATTATGGTTTTGATGACCTTTCGGTATTCTAGTTTTTTACAAAAAAATCGAAGAAAGAAACTTCAGACTTTACAAATCTAACTGAAATACAGATCCTGATTGTCGCTCCGCTACTCTCCGTTAACATAAATCCCTTATGCAAGGGAGAGGGAATATGGGTCAGCATTTTATCAGATTGAAACTGAACAATTTCGCTTGAATTTATAGTTTTGAAGACCAATTAACAGTCATTCAATGGTTTTGTTGTGTTTTTTTGTTGGGATAAGTTTTAGCTAATGCTATTGCTAACCTGCGATAATGCTGATCTTATTCGACTTTAAAGTGCTTTTGAACAGCAATAATATGTCGAAGACTGATACCATAGAATTCAGCCCTATTGCACTTAACTTAAAACAAAAGACATCCTTAACTGGTTTGAAATTATATAAAAGTATTTTCTTATAAAATATTTTATCAAAACATCTAATGTACAACAGTTTTAAGAATATATCGCCAACCAGGAAAAATTAATTTAATGAGAAATATATCAAGATTTATGTAACACTAAGGTTTTGATATACATGTAGAATTCTCTTGATTGGAGTTTTAGTAGGGTAGTCGTTACCTCGTGTGGTCCACATTCAGCAATATACGGGCAGTCTCTTGGGTAAGCCATTCGATCACAGGTAAAACATTTCACGCCATCGGCTGGAATAGACAAGATGGAACCGAACAAGTGAAAAAGGAAGCAGGCTTCCCCTAACAATACAACAGAAAATACAATATTCCGATCTGATATTGGAGTCTCAAGAATATGCATAATTACAAGTCTAATTTGAAAATAAAGTAACAAACACATGATGCACCTTTTAAATTTTAGAAATAGTTACAGTATGCCGAAAATGAATTAAACTGCAGCATACAGCTGTTTCGTTCTTCTGGGACTCGTCAGTGTTGGTAGGGGCCAGAAGATGGGAATCAAAAATTTCTAAACTAATGTAGAAGCAGAAGGGTCAGGTGCGTAAAACCCCTTTAATTTATTAATTTAGAAGTAAACTTGAACTAGTTCTGTATTATAAGATTTAGTTGAATGTCAACAAGAGGAAAAGCTGGGGAGGGGAGGGGGGGCAATGCCCCAATAGGGTTTATTTCCTAACGATAAAACGTCCATGCACGGCTATATAAATCGTTATGCATAAAGATGTCTCTTTAGCGTGATATGTAATCTCATAGTTTATACAATGTAACCACAGTCAGAAAAAATACTACGCTAGACAGACACAACATTATTTATAAATTTTACTTACCCTTTACCATTATTTAAGGCGAAAACCTAATGTGAATAAATCTGTTAACCATGTGCATTTAGTGCCAGCAATTTTCAAAATAAGGTACATATACTTTGGAAAGAAGCAAAAAGTTTATAAATCGATTACTTATAAAAAACATTGAAGACGTAGTTTGTTTTGTAAAACAGTAAAATGCAAAATTGAAACAATTGTACATTTGTTTTTAATCAGCTAAAGTGATGTAACCAACTTACCTCCCCTGAGGGCCACGCAGAGGAAAAGAAAGACACCTGAAACAATGAAATTTTATTTCAATTGAACTAGATTAAAAAAAACATAGTTGTTTACCTTCATGTTGATGTTATCACCTTAATACATATGTAATTAATGTAAATGAAGTTGATAACTTTAATTTCGGAAGTGGTGGGGAATAAGTCATAAAATGGAACCAAATATACTTAATAATATATAATACGTATTCAATTTCTGTTGTCGCTTCAATTAAAAAAAACTAATGCAGAAAGTTTGGAAAACACATTGTGATTTATTTATAATTATGACATCAATTAAGCCACTGTGTTGTATTCTCGATGGCTTTATTGGTTTCTTTTTTCCACTCGATTTCTTATCGGTATCTGTTATATATGTATATGATTGCGTCACTTGAACGAAAGTGTAGTCAGTTCAGAAAAAGGTTAAAATGTCATTGGTTATCCAAACTAATAGTCAAGCAACTTGGTATTTTATTTGTTTTAATTCCAATTGATAAGCACATCTGACATTGTTTTACTCACCCTCAGTACCATATAAATGGGAACGATGCCCAACATGTTACATGGGGGCAGGGGATAAATTTGTTTTATTTTCCATCTTATATTAGAAAAACAATATTTGTCACCGATTCCAACTTGTAGTGTTTTAATTATATATAAGTTAATATGATATACCCGAACCCGCAAGGTTATTCTTGATGGAGCATTATATCAATGTTTCCAACTGTACGTCATACAAAATACTCAGCTTGGAGACAAACCATTATGTTGCATTTCTAAATCACTGCATAGTAAGAATTATAATTGTAACGGTAAAAAGAAATAGGTGAAGGTTTGCTTGTTATTGTTATGCATTGAACTATGTAAGATAAGATCTTCGTTCTTATATACACATGAAGTTATAGAAGCGAAACGACGCCATGATTCGTAGATTTTAACACCAAGCAGTTTCAATGTTGAAATCAGGTTGGGAAGAAGTCGTCAAAATATCAATGGAGAACAGATTTCATAATCGGAAAGTAAGAAACCTTACCAGTTGTTGCAAGGAACCCCATGTTGTTAGTGCGACGAGACATTGCCCAGCTCTTCCTGTAGGATTGAAGTTGATCCTTTAGATAAGGCATAACTAAAAGGTCACACAGTGTCCTTGGAGGTCAAGGAATCGTAGATAAACTTACAAATACGTCAATCGCGACGCATCCTGCTTCGTTTTAAAACTAAGTCAGTAAACGAAGACAATTCTATAAGTAGGTTAATACTGCATGTTATGAATAATATATTGATATTGTAATCATTTTTGACTTAAAAAATAGCAGTAGAGAATACCGAAACTCTGCTGATGGATGTTTTAGTCCCGGAGGTTTGCTGGAGCCTCCATAGCCACAGTTAATCTCATTTGAGTTGTGGCAAGGTACATAATATACACATTTTCGTAGTACACGATTTGAAATTATACAGAAATAGTTTATTTTTTCTTCTAAATTCATAAATTAAAGGGGTTTTACACACCTGACTCTTTTGCTTCTACATTAGTTTAAAGATTTTGGATTCCTACCTTTTGGCCCCTAGCATCACTGAAGAGTCCCAGGAGGACGAAACAGCTGTATGATGCAGTTTAATTCAAATTCGGCATACTGTATCTATTACTAAATTTGGCATACTGTATCTATTACTGATTTTAAGAGGTGCAGCATATGTGTGTGTTACATCATCTATATGTAGGTTAATACTGCATGTTATGAATAATATATTGATATTGAAATCCTTTGTGACTTAAATAGCAATAGAGAATACCGAAACGTTATAACCCGAACTCAAAAATAGGGGCAAAATATGAACAGAAGAGAAAGATTTGTATGGAGACCCTTGTAAAATGTGTCCCGGAAGAGTAAGCGTCTCCTGCTCCATCAACGACATCCACAATGCACGTCTTGACTAGATTCAAGTAATTATCAAGTCTTAAAAATGAGAACCGAGTCATCATTGTCAACATAAGTAAGCACACGAATGAGCATACTCAAAACGTCCATCTCCATATCACTCAAAGATACAAAATATTTCTCAATGAAACAAAATGGCGACCATGAAACATGCCCAAACCATGCTTTTCACCAATTCATTAAAAGGTACATTTTTGTCTTGTCCTACAGTTCCCATTGATTAATCATCCAGCGAATCTAAAACCCCAAAATCGCAATGTACTAATTCAGTAATCTACAAACTAATATGAAAGCGTACACGTATAGTTTTTCACGTGTTTATAACATAATCTCCAAAGACCTATTCTACATGTATATACACTGCAGCAAGTATTGTTAGCAAATCTATTGTTTGAAAGCAATGCCAAAAACTATATTTCTTTGTCTGTTACACTTGCTCGTAGTTCGGTCGCTATGCCGTTAAATTTCAAATCGACATCACCTGATATTTTTGTTAGTTTGTCATACTATTGAGGAAACTTTTAGAATAGTTTACACAGTTAAACATTACATCATGCATTTTTACTTTTTGGTAGGGTAAAATTTTGTGTATGGAAAATAAAAAAATATATGGCTTTGGCAATAACTAGCAAACTGTTTGATTAAAATAAAACGAAAAAAAAACAATGCATTGAAAACATTGAAGTAAAGCGATAACGCACAGGCATTTCGAAACTTAAATAATAGCTCTTCTTGTCTTGTGTGATATGGAAATGGACGTTTTTTAGTATGTTCATTAGTGTGTTTACTTGTATTTGAAAATTATGACTCGGTTCTCATTTCGACGACTTGATGTTTATCTGGATGTGACCAAGATTTATACGGCGGGTTTCGTCGATGAATGAGACGACGCTTACTCTTCCGGAACACTGGTCGTTACTTTCTTATACTTTTATAAGGGTCTCCGTGTGGATCTTTTGTTTTTACAAATTTTACCCCTAGTTTAATCGTTTTGGTTTTGTTGACGCTTCGTTATCCTTTATTTCTTTTTGTATATAATCTCTTAACGACTTATTAAGTTATGGGGCTTGTGTTAAATTTGCAATCGTGACACATAGTGGTCGATAAGGTAGATCAAAAATGTCCTTTTATTCCAAAAAAATATATCGCTACATAAAAACAAAGTTAACAGAGGCTCACATAGATATACCCAACCCCTGCAAAATGGCCAAGTGAGATATTTGACCTTGTAACCTTATAAACCATGACCACCAAAGTGTAATCAAGTGTAGAACTTGATAGTGTGATGATATTGTGTGAATATGAACCAATTATCTTCACTGGTTCATGATATTTTTTGTACACATTTCTAAAAATTCTAAAATTGATCAACGGTGACCTTTGATTTGAATTTTTAACAATGACAATGAAAATCCAATCAGGTGTAGAACTTCATAGTATGTATATGGATAAAATCTCTCGAGGGGTTCATGAGATATCTTGTACACAAAGCTTTTATTCCCAAATGGCCCTAGGTGACCTTTAACTTTTAACATTGACCAGTGATCACCAAAATCTTATCAGGTGTTAACCTTGATCGTGTGATGATATGGTGTGAATATAAACCAAATATTATAAGTTATTTAGTCACTTACTGACCCTCTATAGAGCCATAGAGGGTCAGTAAAATTTATAGGAGGGAGGGCGGAGCATCGAGGAACAAGGGTCTCCATGTAAATATTTCCTTTGTTCATAGTTTGCCCCTGGTTAAATCGATATTGACTTCGGATTATGAATTTGGTAACGCTTCGATATTCTCTGATGTATTTTCCCTACGTACTTACCATATAATTACCATTGTACCGAAATGACTCGATTCAGTTCGGCTTCATGTATGTAGCTAAATCGAGTCATTTCGGTACAATATCAATTATTAAAAGTTACATTGTTGTTTTATTTTGACAAAAATGTGCCAACTGTCTCTTGGGTGTCTTACATGTAGTAACTTACATATTTGTGTTTAACGGTGCATATACAACTTTGGTCATTCTGGACCGAAATTAAGGATTTAAGGATTTAAGTAATACCTTTTTATTACATTTTTACCAGTGAAATATCGAAAAATATTCATTCTATAAAAGTGATATTTTTCACTAGTGACAAATATGATAAAAAATATCTCTTTGACCAATCAGAACGTGGCTAACAATGACGTTGGGAAAATCGAAAGCTGCCACTGTAGATTTTGCTATAAAAATGTCGGGTGATAACTACAATGGAAAACTGGTAAATCATACGCCGGTTATTGCATTAACCCTTGTTCCATTGTAGTTTTACCCCATAACCTGCGCACTCGTGAAAAATATTAAACTTAAGCCCAACTCGTGAAATATATTTGGTATTACTGAAGACACTGTTAGATATCCTCTATCTATTTGGTTTAGGTTATCGGGTGAAAACTACAATGGAACAAGGGAAAATTCAATAACCGGCGTCCGGTGTATGGCTTACCCGTTTTCCATTGTAGTTATCCCCCGATAACCTAAACAAAGTAGAAGGTTTATCCTTATATTTACAGTATCTTTCTGTGAAATGTTCGTAACTATTTTGTTCATAATAGTCCCATCTTCGGACACAGATTTCATTTCAAGACTAATATACGTGAGAATGGTTCAATAAATGTAAAAGCATGAAATCGTTGTTAGCTCCGCCCACATGTATGGTTGTCGACGTCATAAAAATTTGGCACGTGTTTTAGTACAGTTATGAGGTGGAAATGATGGTCTGTGGAACAACGGTTATCGAGTAATGTCATTGTAAATTGTAGATATTATAATGTATCTTATAATAACATTTATGACTAAATAAGGACATTTAAAAATAGCATAGAGGGAATTAAACAATTTTTTTAGATAAGACATCTAAATGTCGATACTCGATTGCATAAAGGATGTCTAACAGTATCTTCAAAAATACCAAATATATTTCACGAGTGGGGCTAATATTTTGATATTTTTCACGATTGCACAGCACGAGTGAAAACTATCAAAATATTAGCCACACAAAAACATATTAATACAATCCATTAGCTATCTGTTAATTTCCAAAATACTATAAAGGTTTTTATTTCCTTACTTTGTATGATTTGATTCTAGAATAACGAAAAAATAGTCCACATATAGTACGCAATGATTATATTGAGTTAAATTTGTGACATATACCGATTTCTATCAAATAACCAAAAGTAGGTCTATGCTTACGACTCTTTGGGTGGTCGGATGAAGTAAATATGGGTACTAGTATTTCTTCCAGTGGTCAGGAATCAATTTCCAACCAATGCAATCTCATTAATCTCATAGTGGCTGTTGGATATGGAATTTATTTCACTCGAGTTATTTTTTTTAAGTTACAAAAGACACGAGCTTTAGCAAGTGTCTTTTGTAACTTTTAAAAAATAACTAACGATAGTGAAATAAGTTTCATATCAAATAACCAAGAGTCGTGTAACCTGTTTCTAACACAATCTTTAATCAGCAGTGTCAGTGTTGATTTTTTTGCGTGACCGGGGCGTATTTGTGCGACGCATCATCTCGCATATATTCCCGCCAAGTTGTGACGACGTCAACAATCGATGACGACGTCAACAATTGTGATTTTCGATCAAAGTTAAACTTCTTAACCAATCAAAAGTCCGGAAGGTCATATGCCACAAGTGGGATATAACATATATTCATCCAACAGTCAGTACGTTTATAAAATGGTCTGAGAGTGGAATAGCACAGGTATTGTGGTAGAAACTCATTGAACAATGATCTGACAACATCCCATAAGAGGTCAAGTTCTGATGACATTTGTCGCCTCTTTACCTCGCACTAGTA
Organism: Mimachlamys varia; assembly: GCA_947623455.1. Classification (NCBI taxonomy): domain Eukaryota; kingdom Metazoa; phylum Mollusca; class Bivalvia; order Pectinida; family Pectinidae; genus Mimachlamys; species Mimachlamys varia. The sequence continues at coordinate 28,626,109 of OX392544.1, forward strand.
GAATTATCCAATGACGATCGTCAGCAGCAAGTCACAACATTGCGCAAAAAACAGTTTTGTAACGAAATGACTAAACATTCATACCTGCCTTAATTGAAGTAATTTGAAAAAGACTATCAGTCGTTCAGAAGCAACCGATACCATAACAAAATTATCCTAATATTCTCTTAATTGGCACAAAACAGCTATATTCATTACCAGGACAAAGCATTAAGTCATTCGTATTTACCGAATGAAGTAACGGCAGATCCCACCAGTCTGTAAGTTAATATTATAAAAGAACATTCTTCCAAGAGCTACTTTCTCATTTTTAAGGAAGTAAGATTATAAGTAAAGGTAATTTAACACACTCAGTAACATGCTACTTAATAATATTAACAGATCCTTTATAAGGCAGATATATTTTATCAAAGTTAGATACTTTCCTCAATTTTTTGTGTTACTATCACGTAAAGTTCAATTATGAAGTCCCCAACTAATGCATTTTAACAAAACGCAACGAAGCTTGATTTGCTTTCTTGTGATCTTGAACAGAAACTAACAAACACAGGTATCCAGTTAATTTCGTTCGAATGCAAGAAGTCAATGAAAAGACACTTTATGAAAAATACAAACAATTTAAAGGGGAGACAATATTTTATTACTGTTTGGCATTTGTCTCATGTCCAATTTAAGTGTTGTGATGTAATCCACTGTACATCAATGTTGTCATGCTACCGTCAGCTTTATTGTCTGTGAGTCAACTCCATTTTCGTTGGTAGCGACACATGTGTAGTAGCCCGCGTTCTCTCTGGTCACGTGCCAGATAATTAAATCTCCCATAGAAGGCCTCACGTAGTTAACAGGTGACGGAAGTGGTATCTGTAAAGATAAACAGGTTAAACTTAAAGTTTGCTATTTATCTCATTTAAGTAGTGGTATGGTACATAATAAACACATTGGTAGTACACGATTATACAGAGCTAGTTTAATTGTAATTCTAAATTCATAATTGAATGGGTTTTACGCACCTGACCCTTCTGCTTCTACATTAGTTTATAAATTTTGTCCTAGGAGGACGGAACAGCTGAATAATGCAGTTTGATTCATTTTCTCGGCAAACTGTATCTATTATTAAATTTAAAAGGTGCAGCATATGTGTGTGTTACGTCATCTTTGATTTTAATAGGTTAATCGTAACACTGACTCAATTTAATCCTCGAATAATGTGTCATTTTCTAAACAAGATATTTCTGTTGGTATATACGTCATTTCCATCCATTGTGATGTCATTACGTTGCAATGAAATTGACATAAACATGCGGGAAACTGTATATTCAGGGGGATTTTCCCTTAGCAAACTAATCATGCGACAATTACGTATTTATCAAAGGGGAGGGAACTCTTGTATGCGTCAACAATCGATGACGACGTCAACAATTGTGATTTTCGATCAAAGTTAAACTTCTCAACCAATCAAAAGTCCGGAAGGTCATATGCCACAAGTGGGATATAACACATATTCATCCAACAGTCAGTACGTTTATAAAATGGTCTGAGAGTGGAATAGCACAGGTAATGTGGTAGAAACTCATTGAACAATGATCTGACAACATCCCATAAGAGGTCAAGTTCTGATGACATTTGTCGCCTCTTTACCTCGCACTAGTAGAATTATCCAATGACGATCGTCAGCAGCAAGTCACAACATTGCGCAAAAAAACAGTTTTGTAACGAAATGACTAAACATTCATACCTGCCTTAATTAAAGTAATTTGAAAAAGACAATCAGCCGTTCAGAAGCAACCGATACCATAACAAAATTATCCTAATATTCTCTTAATTGGCACAAAACAGCTATATTCATTACCAGGACAAAGCATTAAGTCTTTCGTATTTACCAAATGAAGTAACGGCAGATCCCACCAGTCTGTAAGTAAATATCATAAAAGAACATTCTTCCAAGAGCTACTTTCTCATTTTTAAGGAAGTAAGATTATAAGTAAAGGTAATTTAACACACTCAGTAACATGCTACTTAATAATATTAACAGATCCTTTATAAGGCAGATATATTTTATCAAAGTTAGATACTTTCCTCAATTTTTTGTGTTACTATCACGTAAAGTTCAATTATGAAGTCCCCAACTAATGCATTTTAACAAAACGCAACGAAGCTTGATTTGCTTTCTTGTGATCTTGAACAGAAACTAACAAACACAGGTATCCAGTTAATTTCGTTCGAATTCAAGAAGTCAATGAAAAGACACTTTATGAAAAATACAAACAATTTAAAGGGGAGACAATATTTTATTACTGTTTGGCATTTGTCTCATGTCCAATTTAAGTGTTGTGATGTAATCCACTGTACATCAATGTTGTCATGCTACCGTCAGCTTTATTGTCTGTGAGTCAACTCCATTTTCGTTGGTAGCGACACATGTGTAGTAGCCCGCGTTCTCTCTGGTCACGTGCCAGATAATTAAATCTCCCATAGAAGGCCTCACGTAGTTAACAGGTGACGGAAGTGGTATCTGTAAAGATAAACAGGTTAAACTTAAAGTTTGCTATTTATCTCATTTAAGTAGTGGTATGGTACATAATAAACACATTGGTAGTACACGATTATACAGAGCTAGTTTAATTGTAATTCTAAATTCATAATTGAATGGGTTTTACGCACCTGACCCTTCTGCTTCTACATTAGTTTAGAAATTTTGTCCTAGGAGGACGGAACAGCTGAATAATGCAGTTTGATTCATTTTCTCGGCAAACTGTATCTATTATTAAATTTAAAAGGTGCAGCATATGTGTGTGTTACGTCATCTTTGATTTTAATAGGTTAATCGTAACACTGACTCAATTTAATCCTCGAATAATGTGTCATTTTCTAAACAAGATATTTCTGTTGGTATATACGTCATTTCCATCCATTGTGATGTCATTACGTTGCAATGAAATTGACATAAACATGCGAGAAACTGTATATTCAGGGGGATTTTCCCTTAGCAAACTAATCATGCGACAATTACGTATTTATCAAAGGGGAGGGAACTCTTGTATGCGTCAACAATCGATGACGACGTCAACAATTGTGATTTTCGATCAAAGTTAAACTTCTCAACCAATCAAAAGTCCGGAAGGTCATATGCCACAAGTGGGATATAACATATGTTCATCCAACAGTCAGTACGTTTATAAAATGGTCTGAGAGTGGAATAGCACAGGTAATGTGGTAGAAACTCATTGAACAATGATCTGACAACATCCCATAAGAGGTCAAGTTCTGATGACATTTGTCGCCTCTTTACCTCGCACTAGTAGAATTATCCAATGACGATCGTCAGCAGCAAGTCACAACATTGCGCAAAAAAACAGTTTTGTAACGAAATGACTAAACATTCATACCTGCCTTAATTAAAGTAATTTGAAAAAGACAATCAGCCGTTCAGAAGCAACCGATACCATAACAAAATTATCCTAATATTCTCTTAATTGGCACAAAACAGCTATATTCATTACCAGGACAAAGCATTAAGTCTTTCGTATTTACCAAATGAAGTAACGGCAGATCCCACCAGTATGTAAGTAAATATCATAAAAGAACATTCTTCCAAGAGCTACTTTCTCATTTTTAAGGAAGTAAGATTATAAGTAAAGGTAATTTAACACACTCAGTAACATGCTACTTAATAATATTAACAGATCCTTTATAAGGCAGATATATTTTATCAAAGTTAGATACTTTCCTCAATTTTTTGTGTTACTATCACGTAAAGTTCAATTATGAAGTCCCCAACTAATGCATTTTAACAAAACGCAACGAAGCTTGATTTGCTTTCTTGTGATCTTGAACAGAAACTAACAAACACAGGTATCCAGTTAATTTCGTTCGAATTCAAGAAGTCAATGAAAAGACACTTTATGAAAAATACAAACAATTTAAAGGGGAGACAATATTTTATTACTGTTTGGCATTTGTCTCATGTCCAATTTAAGTGTTGTGATGTAATCCACTGTACATCAATGTTGTCATGCTACCGTCAGCTTTATTGTCTGTGAGTCAACTCCATTTTCGTTGGTAGCGACACATGTGTAGTAGCCCGCGTTCTCTCTGGTCACGTGCCAGATAATTAAATCTCCCATAGAAGGCCTCACGTAGTTAACAGATGACGGAAGTGGTATCTGTAAAGATAAACAGGTTCAACTTAAAGTTTGCTATTTATCTCATTTAAGTAGTGGTATGGTACATAATATACACATTCGTAGTACGCGATTAAAAATTATACAGAGCTAGTTTAATTGTAATTCTAAATTCATAATTGAAGGGGTTTTACGCACCTGACCCTTCTGCTTCTACATTAGTTTAGAAATTTTGTCCTAGGAGGACGGAACAGCTGAATAATGCAGTTTGATTCATTTTCTCGGCAAACTGTATATATTATTAAATTTAAAAGGTGCAGCATATGTACGTGTTACGTCATCTTTGATTTTAATAGGTTAATCGTAACACTGACTCAATTTAATCCTCGAATAATGTGTCATTTTCTAAACAAGATATTTCTGTTGGTATATACGTCATTTCCATCCATTGTGACGTCATTACGTTGCAATGAAATTGACATAAACATGCGAGAAACTGTATATTCAGGGGGATTTTCCCTGAGCAAACTAATCATGCGACAATTACGTATTTATCAAAGGGGAGGGAACTCTTGTATACGAAAAGATTAGATAAATTCAATAGTAACTTTTAAAGATCTTCATGCATAAATACGCAACAAAATAGTATGATACTATTGCAACAATATCGTTTTTAATTAAATTTTAATTTGTTATTTTATACAGATATATAAAAATCGTTTCCAAAATTGTGGTACAGAATGATTAAAACGTTTGTTTGGTAGCACGCTCAAAAAAGTAAGTTATTTAAACTGTTAATGGCACAGGCGGCAAAACACATGTCCACACCCTTTGGAGCCAATTATATAATTAACTGGAGCATGTAATGCAGGGTTAATAAAATATATATGATATTTAATAAGTATCCTTTTTATATGAGATTTATGAAACGTAAATTTTCAACTTAACCTCTGTCAAGCTAATGTGAGAAAATCTTTATTATGAGTTTCAAAAATCTTATATGAAACGAGGATACTATCCTTTATATCACAATGATACTTGTGACATTCATTCGTGTAATAAAATGTTTTCATATAAGGATTGAAAGTCATTTTTGTAACTTTCATAGCACTATGAAAGTTTCAAAAATGACTTTCAATCGTTATATTTACATTTAAACTATAGAACAATTGCTGAATGTCATTTTTATTATTTTCTCAAATTAATAGCTTATAACCTGCAATAATATATGCATCGGCATTTACACGACATTGGCGGAACAGTCAAGTTTGAATGAAATTGGCGCCAACGATAATAATTAGGCATTATAAGAAGTTCTCCGTGTTATTCAAAGCGGCGTGACAAGACTCTCATTGAACAAGCTTGATCTATTACGTCATAATTAAAACAAGTGCTACGTTTCGAGAACCATTGCTTTCATACTTTTATTAAAAGTAATTGTGCTGGTAATGTTCATATAGTGGTTTGCAGCGCAAATGTAAATTTACAACAATGAAATGTAAAACACTGTCATTTTGACGTCCGTGCGAAAGTCGATGATATCAGGTACAATGTAATTGTATTAGGCGGTCTTTAATGAACTATGAGAGTTATAAACTTTACCGGTACATCCCAGTGAATGACAGGTTTTGGGGAACCAGTAGCAGTACACCGCATCCCAACAGTAACTCCTAATGTCGTATTCTTTAGTAATGGTCCCACATCTGTAATGGTCGGCATACTGCTAGCTGAAAGACAAATGATGTAGATAATTGAATGCGATTTTTTATCAATACATGTTTTTTTAATATCATTATTGACCTAAGTACACACTTTTAGACTAAAATATATGTACCGTCTACACTGACATTCACTCGATTACCATTACTCAACAGACTATCATTATCACTGCATAACTGTAGTCAAACAGGTGACAAATTTCTATGACGTCGACAACAATTCATGTGGGCGGAGCTATGCAAATCCTACAGTTTGAAACACAATTGTGTGACGTCACCAACAATTAATGTAGGCGGAGCTTGCAAATTTCATGCTGTTACATTTATTGAAACATTCCCACGTTTATTAGTTTTGAAATGAAATCTGTGTCCGAAGATTTGACTATAATGAACAAAATAGTTACGAACATTTCACAGAAAGATACTGTAAATATAAGGATAAACTTTCTATTTTGTTTAGGTTATCGGGGGATAACTACAATGGAAAACGGGTAAATTATACATAACCGGCTTCGCCGTTTATTGATAACCTTAACACAATAGAAAGTTTATCCTTAAATAAAGATAATTATATGCAATTATTCATCAAAGCCCGTTTGGTGGAATATCAATATCAACCGAAGTACACACTTATAGACAAAAATATATAGATAATTGAATGCAATTATTCCTCAAAGTACGTTTGTTGGAATATCAATATCGACCTAAGTACACACATTTAGATTAAAATATATGGATAATTGAATGCGATTATTTATCAAATGGTTGTTGGAATATCATTATTGACCTAAGTACACATTTAGACTAAAATATATAGATAATTGAATGCGATTATTTATCAAATGATTGTTTGAATATTGTTATTGATCGAAACAAACACCTTGTAAGCCAAGATCAGTATAACGAAGAAGAAATATTTTCTTTGAAACATTGGTTAATTGTTGTAATTTTGTTAAACGTCATTGCAACAAAAAGGGTCCTATGATAATAGGGCCTAGGGAGATAACGATGGAAATAGAAAGAAAAAATAGAATAAACGGAATGCAGGAGAGATGGGGAACGAAAACAATAACGAACGATGCAATGGTGGTTCAATTTTTGAAAGCAACTTTAATTTATTCAATATTTGAAAATTATGAATTTTATTGAATCATTGGCTGTTACAACTCTGTCTGGATTATTCGCCTAATAGGCTTCATATTTTTGGCATTGCTTTACATCACTGATGGGTCGTTTAATGACAAAACAGCTGTATTGTGCAGTTTAATTAATTACTTCCGTTGGTCTTTTAAAATCATCTTAGGACACACAGAAAAAACACAAATGCTGCAGTGACCCGCTGTTGTCGCTATTAACAATACAATAGAATACAATTGGTCTTTATTGGTTTCCTTCGTATCCCCGAAACAACAGCACACAATAATTTGAACTGAAATGCTGATCCATTTTTGATTCATTACTCTCCGCATATATCGGATCTGACAACATCTCATAAGGGCCCAAAAGTTCTGTTGAACTTTTTCATAAGCCGATCAAACTATCGCTTCCATAATATTGAATGGGAATGTTTGTTGACAAAGAGTCTTGAATAATCTGTCAATGCAGTCAATCATTTCGTCACAACAAGCTGAATAGGCATGTTGTGACATTATGTCTTGCTGTAGAATACGAAAGCGTCAACAAAACCATAATCCGAAATCAAAATCGATTAAACTAGAGGCAAAATAGGAACAAAGGAAAGGTTTACAAAAGTACAAAAGAATACGACCAGGTGTACCGAAAGAGTAAGCATCTCCTGCTTCATGGACGACACCCTCCATGTACATCTTTGCCACATTTAAGTAAACATCTGTTCTTAAAATGAGAACCGAGTGTCATTATCAATCGCAACAAGAAAACCCACAAATGAGCATACTCAAAAATGCCCATCTTCATATCACTTAAAACTGCTGTGTCTTTTTTGGAGAAAAAACTTGAAGCTGTGTGATGGTGGGAGGTAGGTGCTTTGTCCTGTCAACTTTAACCTACTATAGCGTATTAGGAGACTTCAAAGGTCACCAGAACATAATCTCTGATGGGATGTTGTCAGATCCTGGTGTAACTGAGTGAGAGTAAGGATCTCCGAATTATAATTTGCGTATACACGGTACTTACTGATTGGTGTTGTATGCAGCTGTGTGATGGTGGGAGGTAGGTAATTGCAGTCGTCAGAGAAACAGCAATATCCACCATTGTCAGAATTACTACGCCGCCCAATAACAGACCAATCCGTATTTGTAGAATCAAGAGGACATTCCTAAACAAAAAAAAAAGTACATATAGTAATATTAAGACAATACTACAACAGGGTTACACAACAAAAACACTTGTTTAAGCGACCTGAGGAGTTCTCCTCATTAACGTTTTATTTGGCCACACCCGCAACAAAGCTTCAGTTTTTACAAAATACGAAAACCAAACGTTCAATATTCCTATCCTGTACAACTGAGCCTAAATAATCTTAAGCTGCATCTTCGTCATTCTTTTTACTTTTTTTAAATAGTTACGATCCATATATAACATTTCATAGTTTTATCCCAAACTTAGGAGGTGAACAATAATCACTTTGTTTGTGCGTCCGTTCGAGATATCACAAGAGCATATTTGGCTTATATTCAAACCATAGCATCGCACAGTGAAGATCTACCTGAATCAAAGGTTCTTTTTTCTCAAAAGATATTGATAAATTGGCATTGACAGACAGAAGTGGAAATTGCAAAACATGGCAATACACTTATGAATTTTATGTCATACAGGAAATTCAGAGAATGACAAAGCGTCAACAAGACCATAATCAAAACTCAAAATCAATTCAACTGAGGACAAAATATGAACAGAGGAATAAGACCAGATGTTCCGGAGGAATAATCGTCTTCTGTTTCAACGACGACACCTGTATCGTAAATCCAGGTCAGATCCAAGTAAATGTCATGGCCTCAAAGTGAGAATTGTGGCATAAAGCTGTATGAATTACCGTTTTGTGTAGGCATTGAAACATGTAGGTTTGGTTGTTGTTCCCGTGGCGTATGGTGCTGCTGTAACATACCTACAACATTCAGGCATATTTCAATTTAATAATCAATTATATCTAAGGCCTACCGACTCACTCATATTCATTATATACACACTGATACTATCACATCCACACACACACTCTCAGCCACCATCGCGCGCACACATACACTTATTCATACACCCAAACGGCCAAATCAACATTCCCCGACACTATTGCGCGCACACACACACACACTCACCCCCACACACTCACACACATACACACACAGTCATCCTCAAATTTTTTATTAATGTAGTCTTAGGTTTTCCAATCCAATTCAATAAATTAAAAATCCGATATGTTACATCAATGGTTATATAAGCCTATATTCTTATGTAACTTATTATTTTTTGTTTACATTTCACTTGTTTAATGCATCGAAATTGCAATTTCTAACACGACATAAAACAGTTAATTACGGGTAAGGTGTATGCATTGTGTTCTTTTTTTCAAAATTTCAATTGTTTGTCATTCATAGTTTGATCCCTCTCAATTTCAAATTTGAAATAATTATAAAATGATGGTTTATGTTATATTTACATGATTCTGTGGACACAAGTGATGAAAATGGCAGTGTGGGTCGCTACTCTCTGGACAGTCAAAACATCGTAACAAAGGTTGGATTGTTGTACCTAAAATTGAACACATGAAATAATCGATGACCATTTTGTTATTCTGTATTTCAACCGAACGCGTTAAGTTGTGTAGCAACCATAAGTGACATTTTTCTGTTTCGTGGCATTTTTATCAAAGTAACACATATTTTTTTCTGCGTTATTATAACAATCTATAGAAGATATTCAACAGTGTCTTCAGTAATTCAAAGTTTATGTACTCTATTTTACGAGTTGGGCTTATATTTTGATATTTTCACGAGTACCAAAGTATCAGCCAAATATGTTAATAAAATGAAACAAATCATCACTAGCTTTTTTTATTAATCATTTTAATAAAAGGGTATCTAACCTCATATTTTAAATACAGACTGGTTCATTACTATCATACTATCGAGTGATATGCAACATATCTGGTAATACCTGGAAGATTGTAAACAAAGTTTTGATTGAATCAGAAAATTTATATTTTTCACTGATGCAAAATACATTTCTCGCAAGTTTCACTAGAAGAACTGTAATAAAACTTGTTCTGTTTAGTTGTGTTGCACACTAAAACGTTATTTTTCTGTTTGGTTGTGTGACAGCTCTTACCGTTATTTTTCAGTTTAGTTTTATGACTCGTTAACATGTTGTCTAACTGACTTTGACAAACACACGAAACTTAATGCAATTTTGGAGTACCAATGGAAGTTTTTTTGTTTTTTTGTTTTTGTTTAAAGGTTTTAAAGGGGAAACAATGAATAAAAATATTCTATCACTAATTCTGCTCCCCATCCCGTTCTACAATACATATCTGAGTATGTAATGCCAATATGTTTTGTTTTGTTTTTTTTTTTGTTGGAAGGAAGTCATAAACAATGACAGATTATTTTGTAGGCTAGTTATCTGGTATTTGGTTTGTTAAGGACTATTACGGCTAAGGTATTTAAAGAACTTTTTTCCTATGTAAATCTTTCCCCTTTGTTCATAGTTTGCTCCTACTTAATCGATTTTGAGTTCGAATTATGGTTTTGTTGACGCGTCGGTATAATCTTATTATTATTCATGTGTTTTGCTTGTTTGTTTCCATTTTTAACTATTTATATCTTGTATTCATTTTGATCTTGACTTTATCAAGGTATGCTGACAGTTGAATGTTTCTTCTTTAATATCTTCTAAATATATCTGTCTACATGTAGTACTAGAGTACATTTGGACGAAATGTCGCGCTACGTTTTTGTAGTGAGCTGATTGCAGCGGTCAGAACACCGACACTCGGCTATTGTACTCTTTGCTTGACAAAGGAAACAGTCGTTTTCGAAGGCTCGCAAATTAAATTTTCAATTTCTGTTTGTGTACAAAACAATCTCAGTATATATCATTCATACCAAACTGATGAATCTTATTCCTAATAAGAGATTTAATCACTTTAAATCAGCGGTACAAGTTAGACTTTTCAACTCTTTAATTATTTCAAAGACCAAGATATGTTTTCATAATTAAGATCCGAGTTTTTAGATTGAAGCGGAATCGCACATGTCAATTTAAAACTTTTAGCTGGAGGTCGGGTGGTGCAGTGGATAGCGCACTTGCCTTTCACCAAGGCGACCGGGGTTCGATTCCCCGACATGACGTGAAAAGGTATGGGTGTCACCTGCCCGACCACGTTGATTTTCTCCGGGTACTCCGGTTTCCGCCGAAATTTAGACCCCTCGCGCTTAACATCCGGGCAAGAGTGATTACTATAAGTAGGATAACTTGTTTCATAATTATTGTAAAATAGATAAAGTTTAAATTATATATATAATTTCAAAACGTACATAAGTTTTTGCACTCAATCTAGAACAAGCCTTTAACAATACATCACAATCATTCAAGCTTTATAAAAATGCATTCATATTTCAGGAGCAGGTGAACGTACCAACAGTTGGAGTTGTTTTAGAATGAGCTGGTACTACAGTTGTCACGTGATTCTGGTGATGATGACCTGATGACGTAGATGTGCACTGCCTATTACAGAAGTCGTCGGAACAACACATGGAACAGCTATTGTCATAATTGGGAGCCCTGCAGTTCTGTTAACAAAACAAACCGTCCTTTAGGTTTTAAATATTGTAAATATGTATTTTCCAAACAAGATTAATTGCAACGATGGAAAAAATACAAGGATATTAAATACAATATCTTTTTTTTTCATTTGCATCTTATATAATATTTAATGTGATAATTAGAGAAATTAAAATCAGAGAACACCTGGTCTTATTCTATTGTACTTTTTCAAGAGTGAAATATTGTCTTTGTTTATATTTTGCCACTTGATTAGTTGTTTTTGAGTTCGGATTATGATTTAGTTGAATTAGGATTATGGTTAAGTTGAATTTCGTATTTTGGTTTGGTTGAGTTCGGAATATGGTTTAGTTGAATTTCGGATAATGGTTTAGTTGAGTTCGGATTATGATTAAGTTGAGTTAGGATTATGGTTTAGTTTAGTTCGGATTATGGTTAAGTTGAGTTCGGAATACGGTTTAGTTGAATTCGGATCATGATTTAGTTGAGTTCGGATTATGGTTTAGTTGAGTTCGGATAATGATTTGGTTGAGTTCGGATTATTGTTTAGTTGAATTAGGATTATGGTTTAGTTAAGTTCGGATTGTTTTTAGTTAAGTTCGGAATATGGTTTAATTGAGTTCGGATTATGATTTATTTTGGTGTTCGGATTATGATTTAATTTGGTGTTAACAGAATTTTTTAATCGTGGCAAGAAATTAATACGGATACTGTTACATATTTTGAGACATCTCATAATCTTCACCGTGGCAGTATATAACGACTATGACCTAGTTTTATGAAAAATAAAACGTAATGGAAATAAATATAAATAAATATTTATATCTCAACTCATGCTCTTTACTCAGATCTACTGTATTTTTTTTGGAAATACGAAAACAAACTCACAAAATAGAAAATTGTAACAGATTATGAAATATTAACCTACAAATTTGAACGCGACACACACATGCGGAGAACCTTCCTAATTTAGTAATCGATACAGAATTTCGAACAAATGAATTACATTGCATCATACATATGCCCCTTCCGCAAGGACATGTCAGTTATTCTGGGTGCCAAATAGTGAGAATCAAAATTGTCTCAACTATTGTAGAAGCAGAAAGGGCAAGAGCCTTATGTCCTTTAATTTGTGTGTTTGAGAAATAAATAAAGAGTAAAGTTTAGATCAAAATCGAGTATAAAAAATAATACTGTTTGTATTCATAGTTTCAGCATCACTACTTGTTTCTGGGCTACAATGTACGAAAAGTCTTACTTTAACATTATTTTACGAGGATTTTAAAACAAAGGTTAACATGTTTATGTTTGCTTTTATTATATTTATTCAGATCAATCCTAGATTTTTAAACGTAATACATGGTAATTGCACGTTGGAAATCGTAACTTTAAATAGGCTTTATCAACCAATTGGTACCAGGTGTAATTGCAATTAAAAACTAAATGTTACCTGTGTTGCTTTACATCCCATCTGGTAGTGTCCTGATGAAGATTTTTGTATGAAGCATGTCTAGAGAAAACATCAGAAAAACATGTCAAGAGAAAACATTAGAAAAACATGTCAAAAGAAAACATTAGAAAAACATGTCAAGAGAAAACAATAGACACACACGTCTAAAGAAACAATATAAAAACATTTCAAGAGAAAACATTAGAAACGCATGTCTAGGGAAATCATTAGAAAAGCTTATCTGGAGAAAACAATAGAAATACATTTCAAGAGATAACATAAGAAGAACATGTCTAAAACAAATCTAGCCAAAACAACACACTTTCGTGCAGACATAACACACAAGGCAGCACACCAGTAGTTGTCTGACGAACAAACTAACAACACAGGGATTTGAGAGAGGCAGGTTAATCAGAACTATGGGCAAGTTTTGATGGTCGCCATTATTGTGTCATTGAAAAATATTCTGTATCTTTGTGTGATATGAAGATAGATGATTTTAGTATGCTCATTAGTGTGTTTACTTGTTGTGATAGGCTATGACTCGGTTCCTATTTCGAGGACTTAATGTTTACTTGGATGTGACAAAGGTGTCGTCGATGAAGCATAAAACCCTTACTTACCAGGAATACCTGGTCTTATTCTCTTCTGAATTTACAAGGATCTCCTTGTAGAACTTTCCTTTGTGTCACATGTTGCTCCTAGTTTAATAGATTTTTAGTTCGGATAATGGTTTCGTCGACGCTTCGGTATTTTCAAGATGTTCAAGGACTTTTCGGCATATTATCTAAAAGGCAAAGCCTTTAAAACTTGAAGTTGTAGTTAATCGTGATATCAACTGAGAATTATTCCTGATAAAATATACTGATCCAGAACGAGATAGGATTTCGATGTCTTAAAGTCGGTAAGTCAAATAAATATAGGCAAAGTGTAGCAAGGGAATACAACTCTGCTTACATCATGTATATGTTCGTCAAAAGCTTCACTCGACCGCCATAGGCGCCCGAGATATACATTGTACGCTCACGTGAACCAAACAAAAATCACGAGATCCTTACTTTCTTGTTGTATGTACTTACGTCGCCCTGGTTACACCGTTCAATGTGTCTACAGTCCTCGGGGCTTCGAACGTCTTGACATTTGAAACACACTGGAGCATATCCATGCATCGCCGATAAACCTGAATAACGAACAGGCATCTAATTATGATTTTTTTTGTTAGATATGTCAAGCCCAAAAGTGTAGTTATCTCCCTTGTATCTTCTATCAAAGCTACACTGGGAAGTGTTTTGGCACAAATTGGCGCAATGAAAGTATGACGTCATAATGGAAATTACGTAATCCGATTGTCGAATAGCGCCAAATCATCACAAAAACACTTCCCGGAAGTTTATCTTTTATTCACCATTGTGGCCTATCAAGGGGAATAACAAGACGTTTGGGAAAGGCGCAATGCACGAGATACCCTAAGTTATGACCATAGAAAAAAATGCGTTAAGAAGAAAGCACCAATTTTATATCATTCCTTTTGTTCGTGAATGACGTCTTAATAGTTAAATTTCAAAGTTCTGATATTAACTCAGCAACGTGAATTAATGTCAATACATGTAACACGAAATCCATGGAGCTAATTTGTCAACATATGCCTTTGTGTCTGAAAGGAACAAAGGTAGTCTGAGCCCTATTGTTTAAAGGGGTTAGCTTGATCAACATTTAAAGGGCTTTTTTCAATCATTGATAGAAACAATCATATGTATTTCTGTCTATATTCAAGGTATGTAATCCCAATTCTGCAGGTAGAAAGATGTAACTTATTCATTGGTTCTGTTGTTAGATCTACATTAATGACTGATTAAGATAATCACTTGTAGACCAACGGGACAATCAAAAACCGTATCAAGGCAATATAACTATAAGTAAAGAACAGTCTCTGCCGATAAAGCATTGGGTCATCCGGATGCACTAACAGCCTGATTCAATTTTACCAACATATCGCTCAGAAATAAAAACATGTAAATGTTATGAATAATAGTAATAACAGTTCAAGGTTATTATTTTACATTTTATCACAACCTACAGATCGTCTCCAAGCGGCCCACTGAGCATTCAGACAATATTGTTCTCAACTCCCTGGGGAGCTTACAACCGGTACTTCAATATCGGCGCTCACAACTAGCATTCTACAATGTCTAGCACTGTCCCACCATGTACTAATTTCCAGCTGAGTAGACTGGAACAAGTGCAGTGAATTGTATTGCGCTCAAGGACACAACGCAAGTGTCATTGCCGGTATTTGAACTCGCAACCTTTCGATCACGAGTGCGGCGTCCTACCGCTATAGACCACTGTGCCTTAATAAGAAGAACAATATATTTCCAAGATGTAAATATAAAACAACATAGAAATGTATATTGTAAAATGGAATGTTCGCGGTATTGAAAATTTCGCTGACTTTAAATCTCCGCGAATATATCCACATGCGAAAATATTTAACACCACTCAAACTCTACTAACAGTTTATATTAATATTATAGCTAAACAATATAAAACAAATTGAATGACAGCGCGAAAATTTCCACACCGCAAATAGTGTGAAGATCACGTAACACACACATATGCTGCACCTCTTACATTTAGTAATAGATACAGTATGCCGAAAGAATGAAGTATACTGCATCATACAGCTGTTTCGTCCTCCTAAGACTCTTCAGTGATGCTAGGGGCCAAAAGGTAGGAATCCAAAATTTCTAAACTTATTTTGAGACAGAAGGGTCAGGTGCGTAAAACCCCTTTAATTTATTAATTTAGAAGTAAAATTAAACTAGTTCAGTATAATTTCAAATCGTGTACTACGAAAATGTGTATATTAAGTACCGTGCCACTACTCAAATGAGATTAACTGTGGCTATGGAGGCTACAGCTGACTTAGAAAAAGAATTCCACGCGCGAAAATATTGGCTTTTGCAGTATCTCACCAGATAAGTTACAGCCACCAGAATTACAATAGTCCCCATCACAGCATTCAAGGCACGTGGTTATTTCTCGCTTACTTGTCCGCCGCACAGCGGTGTCGTTGTAAGGAAACTTGGCGCATTGCTGAATAACAAATAAAACGCATTAAACAGTATCAACACATTTCAAGACCGACTGGTTCTTATAGAAACACGGGTTGAAAGGCAACAGTTTTCCGCAATCTGATTAAAATCATATCTTGATCTCCGCGCCGTTCCGTAAACTTCTCTCTGCTGCGTTAAGGGGTGAGAACAAGGATCTGTATTTTAATCAGATTGCAGTTTTCCGCTGCTCAATGTGAATGGTTCGGGAAGAAAAGACGATTTTGTAAAAAAAATTGATATTCTCGTAATGGCAAATCTGATTAAAATGCAAATCCTTGTTCTCGCTACATTTTACAAGGATCTGACAACATCCCATAAGAGGTCATGTTTTGGTGACCTTTGTCACTTATTTACTTCACACTCTAGTTGAATTTTCTAATTGATGCATGGCAGTTTACGCTGTCATTAGCATCTGTGCATTTAGTCATTTCGTCACATCAAGCTGCGACGAAATTACTAAACGCACAGATAGGATAATGCAAGCTATTTCGCCAAGAAACTTTCACTTTCAAGTTTCTGGCAGCGGTAATTTGTTTGTCTAATGGAAAAGGTCACAGACTGTGAGGGTCTATGGGATTTTGTCAGAAGTTAACGGAAATGATTTTAATCAGATTGCGCAATGGCTGAGGTAATATCGCAATAAGTATCTCAGGAAACATTACATCTTCGAAGTAAACACCACAGAGACATTGTATCGTCTGAGGATAAACTATATCGACTGAAAGTACATTTTACCGTCTAAAGATTAACTGTTTTTATTGTAAACAAAATAAGATAGTAAAACAGATTGAGAAATCTTTCTGTCTCCAGTACGTCAGTAACGTGATCAGGGGCGTAGCTGCCATGTAAGCACAAAAGCCCGTGCTTGCACATCATTTTCCAAAGTATGTGTATTAAAGTCGAGAAATTTCCTAATTCAGCTTATATTCTAAAAAGTCCACTGATATTGTTACTCCTTTTTTTCGACTCGTCAGATTAACATATTAGGCTGCAGAAAGTTTGTTAGCTATAAATACTTCAATTTTCAATTTTTTTCATTCCGTATGCAACAGCATATAGGATAAAACACATACATATTAAATCATATAAAATGTTGTGCAAGATGTCGGAGACTGCAGCCAACACCATTCAAATAATATTTGTAATACAGCTCACTACGACAACATAGGTAATGGCTTTATCGTGAGAAAATTCGTATACAAATGAATACCAAACAACATCCAAACATAAGCATCAGTTTGAAACTACCTTCACTTAGGCCGACTTTTTTATAAAATCATTTCATATTAGGTTTTAGCGATAGATATCAGCTACTTATGGCACAGGGATAGGAGAGGTGTTAAGTGATATGAAGATGGACGTTTTTGAGTATACTCATTAGTGTTCTCCCCTGTTTTTATTGACAATGAGGACTCGTTTCTCATTTTGAGAACCTGGTGTTTACTTGGATGTGACCAATATTTACATGGTAGTTGTCGTCAATGAAGTAGAAGATGCTTAGTCTTCCCGAACACCTGGTCTTATTCTCTTGTACGTTAACAGATGTCTCCATGTACATCTTTCCTCTTTTCATATTTTGCTTCTACTTTAATCGATTTTGAGCTCGGATTATGGTTTTGTTGACGCTTTGATACTTTCTGTTTTTTTAGTAAATCTGTATTAGATTTAATATAAAAAATGACCCTTTTATCATTCTAGGAGTAATATAAGAAGGGCCAATTTTTATTACATTTCGTTTCAAAAAAATGTCAGCAAATACAATTATTAATGAGCCCGACCAAAATTCCTTAAGTTAAATATCTATATAGGAAAGCACTACAGAAATTAAGGAAAATTCCTTTAACTTAAGATTTTCCCTTTAATACTTTAATGCTTTTCTATGGAGATTTTTAAGTTAAGGAACTTTCGTGCAACTAGGCCTGTTCGAATTATACAAAATTATGCTCGAGAACACAAGCATGAGTTCTTACTTCCTGAGTCCTGCACAGAACATATATACTTATAAACAGAGACCTATGTATATCAAAGATGGCTTTACATGTATATGTCCCTGGTTTTACTTACTGACGAGTTAATGACATAAGGAATGTATGGATAATGATTTTGTTATACCGCATGGAAATAAAACATATCGTATTCCATTTTCGGATAATTAATTTGTATAATGATAGGCCAGGCAATGATGATTTAAACAAGTCCAAAACAATGGCATCATTTGAAGTCCAAAAGTGCCCCCCCCCCCCTGAAGTATACCCCCTCCCAAAAATGTAAACGTCGCGGGGCTTGCACATCAAAATAACTCCAGCTGGTGACCAAATCTGATTAAAATCATATCTTGATTTCCGTGCCGTTCCGTTCCGTAAACTTCTCTTTGCTGCGTTAAGATCTGAGAAAATCCCATGGGGGTCATGTCCCGATGACCTTTTGCTTTAACCAAGCAAATTACTACTGTCAGAATCTTGTGGAATAATATGACGAAATGACTTGCTGCAAGATGACAGGTCATTTGAAAATTAATTTAGTGTTAAGTGTTAAGAGGAGACAAAGGTCATCTGAACGTGATCTCTTATGGGATGTTATTAGATCGTAATGACGTCATAATAACCACTCAAGTGTATATAGAGGCAATGCAGAGCAAATGTAAATATAAATGGTTAACATACCATTGCGTCCATACAACCGCTTTGAAATAAGCCCATCCCTCGTTCGTTTTCATATCCTCGAAGCCAACATTTCTGGAAAATATATAAAGGCTACATGATCTGGTGGTAATAAAAATGATAAATTAAATGCCATCTCGTCGATAATATGTCTCCTTATCACCTGTGGTCAACATTGTACTGTTGTTGTTTTTGCAATGGAGTTTTGATTTAGTAGTAAATATCGAATCCTCATAATACTACTGAGTGGTATGATGAAAAAAATGGGATCTATAAACGCATTACCACAAAAGAATATTTTGTGGTGACAGATTTGTGATACATGAACTCCATATCTCGAGTTGTCCAGATTTTAATTTTGTGAAATGTGATAGGGGAAAAACATTTTCTCTTGGCAGTTTGGTTTTGTTCTATTTCTTTTCGTCAAATCAACAGCTTAAGACATTCATAAGTATTGGTTTGATTGTTTTCACGTCCTATTAACATCTAGGGTCATGCAATGTAGATACATGTGTTGAGAGCGTGTGTATTTGGGAGGATGTTCCATCCTCGTTTAAACCTTCTTCGATAGTCCGGATCTTTTGCTGCTTTACAGAAGGCCTGCCTCCTGGTGTATGCGATGTGAGTAAATATGTTGAATGCGTATGTACTTGGGAGGATATTGTATCCTCGTTTAAATCTTCTTGCGATAGTCCGGATCTTTTGCCGATTTAAAGAAGGACTGCCTCCTGGTGTATGCGATGTGAGTAAATATGTTGAGTGCGTATGTACTTGGGAGGCTGTGGTCGCCTTTTATGGATAGCTGAGCCTTATGTTGTCAGGATTATCTATATTGTGGTATGTGCATTGAAAGAAAACAGTGTGGTGAAAAAAATCGTAATTAATGAACGTCTTACCAGCTGTGTTTCACATTACATTACGGTGTGGTGACAAAATCCTGATTAATGAACTCCTTACCTCGTGTGCTCGACATTGCGTTACTGTGTGGTGACGAAATCGTAATTAATTAATGTCTTACCTCGTGTGGTGCAAATTATGTAACTGTGTGATGACGAAATCGTTTGTTAATGAACTCCTTACCACATTTGGTAAATATTGCGTTATTGTTTGGTGACAAAATCGTGATTAATGAAGGCTGTGGTCGCCGTTTACGACAAGTTGTCAAGCTTTTTTATATATGGATTGTACCTCATTTTGACTGCGTATACGGTAGTATGCCTGCAGTTGGCAACGAATATATTCTAGGGTGCGTGTTAGCGCTCCTTAGTTAATATGTTCGTTGCCAACTGTAGGCATACTACCGTATACGCAGTCAAAATAAGGTACAATCCTTATATTTACATCATTATTAATTTTCAAGTGCTATACGAAGAAATAACATTCGAAGCTGGTTGCTAAGATGGTAACTACGATGGCCGTGGTTGCTAAGATAATGAAGTCCCATTGAATTTCATCAATATGTTGGTAAGCTTAGAAAATACACAGTGAAAAACACTATTTTTCTTCATTATATCATTTGTAAATTAAGTATTAAATAATATTACAAGCATAAGACAAACGTCTTACGAAATGTTGTCTATATTACGTTACTGTGTGGTGACAAAATTGTGATTGATGAACTCCTTACCACCTTTAGTCAACATTACGTTACTGTGTGGTGACACAATTTTGATTAATGAACTCCATACCACCTTTGGTCAACATTGCGTTACTGTGTGGTGACAAAATTGTGATTAATGAACTCCATACCACCTTTGATCCATATTGCGTTACTGTGTGGTGACAAAATTGTGATTAATGAACTCCATACCACCTTTGATCCATATTGCGTTACTTTGTGGTGACAAAATCGTGATTAATGAACTCTATACCACCTTTGATCCATATTGCGTTACTTTGTGGTGACAAAATTGTGATTAATGAACTCCATACCACCTTTGATCCATATTGCGTTACTTTGTGGTGACAAAATTGTGATTAATGAACTCTATACCACCTTTGGTCCATATTGCGTTTTTGTTTGGTGATGAAATCGTAATTAATGAAGGCTGTGGTCGCCTTTTACGAATAGCTGAGATTCATGTTGTCAGTATTCTTTATATTGTGGTATATGACAATGAACCAAAATTGTGTGGTGATAAAATCGTGATTAATGAATTCCTTACCTCGTGTGGTCCACATTGCGTTACTGTGTCACATGATGTAGGGAAAGCCTCGCTAGGACACTCTAGACACAAAGGTCCATTTCCATATACTGCAATTGATGGAAGATGATGTCACATGGACGTTTATGAGTATGTTTATTAGTGTGTTTACTTGTTGTGATTGACAATGATACTCAGATCTTGTTTTGGGAACTTGATGTTTACTTTGCGGGTGTCGTCGATGAAGCAGAAGACGCTTACTTTTCCAGACCACCTGGTCTTATTATCTTGTGCGTTTATGAGAGTCCCCGTATAAATCTTTCTTTTGTTCCTATTTTGCCTCTAGTTTAATCGATTTTGAGTTCAGATTAAGGTTTTGTTGATGCTTTGGTATTCTCTGATTATTTGTACATGTAACTCTCACTTATAATTGCACCGACATAATTTAATAATCGATAAAACTTGCCGTGCATGACATACTTTGAATCAAGAAGTATGTTATCATTCGGAAAATCTCGTTTCACATTCTCAAAACGCCTCTGTTTTCACACTTTGTCAGCAAGACAATGAGACATGATCAACAATGTCATAAAACGAATAGATGAAATGAAGGCTTTTTACTTAAGATCAACATTTTGTTTTTCATTTTGATGAAGACGGTTGATCGATATTTTGTATAAAGACAATGATAATTTGAATATTGAAAGTGACTATGTGGCTTCTACATGTAAGATAAATGAAGAATCTTGCTTATACAAGAACAATGAATGACGTCACCTTGGTACTTTTAGATTTTGCAGAAGAATAGTTAATGTTAATGGTTTACTAAAATAACATACAATGTAAAATATGTGTTATATATTATTGCAAAGTAAATAATTATTTACGGGATATCAGAATTGGTTTAATGGTTATTGTGTGTATACCCAAAACAAATGAATGCACGATCTGCAAAAAAGTGACTTCAACATATACCGATTAACCCTTAAAAACCGTTTGGTCATTCCTAATAATTTCATTTAAAAAAATAAACAAAGAGGTTTAAAATTGTCAAAATAGAAATTATTTCGCGTGTAAACTGTATTCTTGGGCTTAAAGGCCCAATATACATAACTTCAGGAATTTTTCGTGTTTCTGAAAAGTTCTAAAAAAATCAGTTGATAACCATGCAAAAAAATAAAATAAACCTGAGCGGTGAATAGCAAGAAACTCTTGACAGAAAAATCAAAAGAATTGAAAATAATGCAGGTGGGGCCAACTTCAACAACAAGCCGAAGTTAGAAGACAGTTCAAAATGGACGCGTGTTTACAAATATCGAGTTTCAACTGCTGCTGTACCGGTAACCGCGTAGGAATTCATCTAGATATCAGTTAATCTTAAAAATCTATTGATATAAGAACGTATTAGGATTGACTTTCGCTTCATGTTTTGCCGAAAGTTACGTATATCGGGCCTTTAAAACTGAAAAAAAGTTATACAAAAAAGTTTGTACATCATCTCTTCTGTTGGAAAAAATCTAGTATTAAAGAGGGAGTAAATATATTTAAGGTGTATACTCACCTATTACCACTTGAAATATTAACGCACAAATAGTTGACAGGGCAGACTGGAAATGCAATGAAAAAGCAGTATTATGTCATCTGTAAATTTCCATTAATATCAGTAGAAATATCCGGTTTGCGATTATTTGGATGTTTGTATCACGAGTTTGGTTTCTCTTGGTGTTCCATTTTCCCTTTTCATTTCCAAAGCGGTTGCACGTAGCCATGGTGATGGAAAATGGGTTATAAGCTCAATAGTGCTTTTTATTTGGTTCGGTTTGGTTTGATTGTTTTTACGTCCTATTAGCAAGCTAGGGTAATATGAGGACTGCTTCCCATTATATGCGATGTGGATGCGTGTGTATTTGGGGTGCTGCGGTATATTCGTGTACGCCTTCTTGTGATCTTGTGATAGTTCAGATATTTTGCCAATTTAAAGTGCTACCTCACTGAAGTATACTACTAAAAGCCTCCAGCAAAATATCCCACCCGGTCAAATCATACTTACAAGCGCATTTGAGTGGCTTATGTTAAAGTGCTTATTTTAAAGTAAAGTGCTACTAGATACAAGTACTTAATTGTAGCACGCTATATCAAATGTTTTTATCTATTTATCTATTCATATATAATGAAAACGGTATTTCCCAACATATAATTTCTGCAGTGAAACAGTTTATGTGTGTGAAACGTGATTTTGATATGTTCCATAATAATCAAGGACTTCATAATAATATGCCACCAAAGGATCATTATGATGCCGAGTAAATCTAGAAATTACTGTTATGCTATTTAAATGCATTATTAATGTTTTCGTACCTAAATATGTACAATAATAACATTAAAGTCCGAATGGGTAAGCAAACAAGACGTGATGACCGCTGGTCAAAGTACTTTTGATAGCCGTTGGTTATGTAAGTGTGTCTATTCCTGACCACTGATAACATAAATAGACTGATTCCAAAACGGCCCTTAACATACAGCTATGTTGACTTGCTAATCAGGACAGTATTAGTATAGTATTGATGTGTAAACGGAATAAAGAAAAGACTTGCTTGTTACAAAGGCCTAACTATAACTGATAATATTTATTGAACCGCATTGAGAAAAAAATTAGAGAACACCAAAGCGGCAACATATTCATTATCCGTACTAAAAATCTATTAAACTAGAGGCAAAATAGAAACAAAGGAAATAATCAATGGAGACCTTCGAGCAAAGTTGTGATCAAGCGGCATTTACAAACCTCTTAATAAAATAACAATACATTTTATTATTTTCCTCTTTAAGAATGACCTTTATAAACTGCTTTGAACAAATTGTCTTACGTCATTTGTGAAATATTTTTGGTACATCTTATTTTGTTGAATGAACGGACATCAATTAATTGTATGCCTCATTTTTTGGATGAAAAGACATCAACTTTAATGATACATCTCATTTTCTTAGATTAAAGACATCAATTTTAATGATAAATTTCATTTTGTTGGATAAAATGACATCAATTTTAATGAAAAGACATCAATTTTAAAGATATATCTATAATTTTGTTGGATAAGCCGACATCAATGTTGATGATATATTTCATTTTATTAATTGAACTGACATCAGCAATAATGATATATTTCATTTTGTTGATTGAACGGACATAAGTTTTAATGATATATCTCATTTTGTTGATTGAACGGACATAAGTTTTAATGATATATCTCATTTTGTTGATTGAACGGACATAAGTTTTAATGATATATCTCATTTTGTTGATTGAACGGACATAAGTTTTAATGATATATCTCATTTTGTTGATTGAACTGACATAAGTTTTAATGACATATCTCATTTTGTTGATTGAACGGACATAAGTTTTAATGACATATCTCATTTTGTTGATTGAACGGACATAAGTTTTAATGATATATCTCATTTTGTAGGTTGAACGGACATAAGTTTTAATGAAATATCTCATTTTGTAGGTTGAACGGACATAAGTTTTAATGATATATCTCATTTTGTAGGTTAAACGGACATCAGTTTTAATGATATATTTCATTTTATTGGATGAAAAGACATCAACTTTAATGAAATATTTCATTTTGTTAGAAAAAAAGGCATCAATGTAAAACAAAAGCGTATCCAGTTATAAAATATTGTAGATAACAGTACTCAACAGTACTCACCATTTTTCGATTTCCCTTAGAAGACGCCATGTTGTTGTCGAGAAGATTGTTGAACTGCACAACCTACAAATAGACCTGTTGATATCTTCCAATTATGGATCAATGTTCGACGATAAGGACTTGACATATTTAGGACATGGCCCTAGAAGCGGTGAGGTAGTGGAAGCCCACATGCTCGGTAGCTTGACTTGGTTTTGATATCATAATATTAGGCGACTTGTAAATTGCTTAGGTTATTTTAAATCATCTTCCGGGAGGGTTTTATGAAACTAAGCCCTTTATATTTTATGTGAAGATAATTTTCCATGTATTTTTGTTTCTTGTTAAATTGTACATGTGTTATGTCACGTTTCGATGATTTGTCCATTATGTATATGTATGTCACCTTCTGCTTCATCGACGACACCCGCCATGTAAATCTTTGTCACATCCAAGTAAACATCAAATTCTCAAAACGCGAACAGAGTATAATTGTCACATACATACATATATTCATCAATGTGGGTCAAAGAAGTTAAAAAAACGGTAGTTTTCAAAATAACACTGGATCCTTACAAATGGATATTTATAGGATACGAATTACTTAAAATTTTATAAAGGGTAAAGAAGTAATTCCAACAGTGTAGACAAACTGGTGCTGTTATATTTTCGGAGCAATCCGCTCCTTTGTCAAGACATAAAGAAACATAAAATAATTACATTACATAAAAACAATATTGAAGGTTTAAGAATAAATTTTAAATCAATAAGCCTCTCGGCTAGTGTTAGTTAGTATTCTGAGTTCTGTCTTCGGCTAATATTAGCCGAGGGGCTTATTTATTTGAAAAATATTCTTAAATTTTCGGAGCAATCCGCTCCTTTGTCAAGACTTAAAGAAACATAAAATAATTACATTACATAAAAACAATATTGAAAGTTTAAGAATAATTTTTAAGTCAATACGCCCCTCCATTAGTGTAAGCTAGTGTTCTAATTTCTGCCTTCGGCTTACATTAGCACTACCAATAGTTGCTGTAGAAAATGATATACGGAAACGATAATTATCATATCTCACGGTCCTGGGGTGTCAATTTCGTGATGGTGGACCACCAACAGTTCATAGCAAAGATGTCAACAACTTGCACAGTTACATATGTAATCGACACAGGGAAAGTATACCGTGAGGCCGTATTTCCCATTTCATCTCCTGAACACTATACGTGTTCTATAATGCTAGTATCTGGTTTGGACCTTCAACTCTTTACTTATTTCTGCCTATGCCCTTTTGGATATTATTTTGAATGGTTTGAAACGTCTAGTAATATTTAAATCGGGAGTTGCTTCCCCTACAACACACTTTTACAAAAAGACCCCTCTATCTAAAGCTGAAACGTAGTCATGTACACCGATACTGCTAACCTGCATTTAATAATTGTCTGATTTTTGACATTCATTGATATGTAACGTACATTTGCGCACCTACATATTAATGGTGCGCGCTAACGCATTATGTGACTATGTAAGTCAAACATGACAATCGATAGTTATATTTACATAATTTTGTTTTTTGATTCATATGGGTTCAAATATGGCGTCGTTCACTCTTCAGAACAATATTAAGTATTCACGGCCATTGTCCGGCATCGGACCGCGTCACAACCAACTCACTGTGTCAATACGTGACCAAAAAGACCGTTATAAGTTAAGAAATGTGTTCGAAGTGCTAGTAATATTATTTAATAACAAATTTACGAATGTTGTTATGAAGAAAACAAGTGTCATTCATTCACTGTTTCTAATTTTCTAAACTTACCAATATATATCGATGAAGATTCAGTAAGACTGTAATATCTTAGTAACCACTGCCATTGTAGTTACCATCGTGACAACTCGATTCGAGTGAGTTTTCTCTTCGTATAACAAAGTTATAATGATGTCAATGTAAGGATTGTACCTCATTTTGACTAACGCGCACAATAGAATATGTTCGTTGCCAACTGCGGTCATACTACCGTATACGCAGTCAAATTTAGGTACAATCGTTATATCAAATACATTGGGCACAGTATCTTGATCTACTCTCTATGCAGTGGGAAAGTAAATATATATGTATACTCATGGAAGGAAGGTCAAGAACAGATGCAATACAGACATTAAGACATCAATAAAAATCTGGGCCCGTATTCATGAGCCATTCTCTTGCTTAAACACGTAGTTCGAATTCGTCCTCATGTCGTTGTGCTTTCTGGTTACTCTTTTTTAACAAGTCAGAAGATCAAAAGTCGAAATTGAACACTTGAAAACTGTATTGGGCATTAAATCTCTACAAATTAATTCCAAAGTGACTGATTCTTTTATGAATTTATAAACGAGCTAATAATTCAAGCTTCAGCACAGAATCAATAATTCACCCCGAGAAGGGTTTTCGTATACTGGCCAAGTTTATCCCTCAAATTATTTCCAAAGTCACTGAATTGGTTTTTTTTGTGAATTTATAAACGAGCTAATAATTCATGCTTGAGCACAGAATCCATCACTGACGCCGGGAAGGGTTTTTTGCATACTGGCCATGTTTATCCCTCAAATTATTTCCAAAGTCACTGATTTTTCTTTTGATGAATTTATAAACAAACGAAGTATTCATGCTTAAGCACAGAATCCATAATTGACGCCGGGAAGTGGTTTTTGCATACCGGCCCAGTTTATGCCTGAAGTCGAATTCTGAATCGTGTTAGGTTGAACCATGTGCTTCCAATATTCAGCAGCTGTATTTACTACCTTTTTAATACCTCAGTACGTTGATTGACTTTGGTTTTATAGAGGTTAATGTCCTATTACATTGTAACAAGAGTCATAAAATAAGAACCCCCGATTGCTCTGACGTAAATACCTGGTTTTAATGAGTTTAGCGTCCTGTTTACAGCTTAGGTTATATAAGGACGTGTCATAAACATTTCCTGTACTTTTAGGGTTAGTTTTCGAAGCCTCCTTAGCCAGTTAATCGCATTGGAGTAGTGGAACGGTACATAATATACACATTTTCTTAGTAAACGATATGCAATTATACAGAACTAGTTTTAATTCATAAATTAAATTAAAGGGGTTTATGGACCTGACCCTTCTGCTTCTACATTAGTTTAGAAATTTTGGATTACAAACTTTTCGCCAATAGCATCACTGAAGAGTCATAGGAGGACGAAACAGCTGTATGATGCAGTTTAATTCATTTTTCGACATACTGTATCTATTACCTTATTTAAAATGTGCATCATGTGTATGTTACATCATCTCCATGTTGTGTAAGAAAGCATGCGGACATGCTTGCAGACAGACTAGGGTGAGTTGTACTTTATAAAAGAATGTTATCTTAACGCAAGTAATAAATGATACATCAGGTAATCTTCATGCAACACTTTATCCACCAGCACAAGGTTATACAAGACATGAATAATTTAATTATGTTTGAAACAAGCTTTTTCATTGGTTTAAAAAATTATCAACCCATAACGTAGTTATGTGGAATAATTGACAGGTACCGACCTAGTCTGCTTTTCTCCGGGTACTCCGGCTTTCCTCCCCTCAAAAACCCGGCACGCCATTAAATGACCCTGGTTCATAATAGGACGTAAAACAAATATAAACCATACCAAATCTTAAACGTTAAAGGGTATGCGTGTTAATCTTTCCGTTGTTCTACGTTGGTTTAAGTTAAATAGATTTTCATTTCTTATTCCCTGATTTCATTTTTCACCAGGGATTATACTCGAATAGTTGGTTAGAGTGCAATAACAGATTATCACCAACAGTTTTTTACAAATTGTCTTCGTACTGACATGACATTATCTTTTCTTTGTCGGTTGATTGGAGAAATCCTTGGCGTCAGTTCGGTAAAAAGTAAGAGAAAAGTCGTGTGGCTGACCTTGGATAGAACATAAACATCCATACTGATCTGTTAGTCTCGCCGCGGCCGTCAATAAATCCTGCTTGCCGCCTTTTACGGTAACACAGACACTGACTTGTTTCATCTGGTCTGGCTTGTATTTCAATAGATATCCTAAATGCTCCAAGATCAAATGATGAGAGTTGAAAAAAGGGAATGGAGGTTGGTTTTATCAGCTTTGACATTATATCACAGCTAAAGGACGTGTTCTACTGTATATTGTATTCGTGGAAGTGTGTATGCTGGAGTATGTTTGCATTAAATTTGAAATTCTATCAAATCGCAAATAAAAAAGTAAAGGACCTAGAACAAAATTAAGCAAACGGAAACGGAAAATTTACAGTGTTATATAGCTGCCGTTGTCGATATATTAATATATTATACACTATCTACGTTAAAAAGTGTAGCATATGTATGTTACATCATCTTTAATGATAGGGGTGGCACACTTTGCTGGTGGATTTTTAATCCCCGAAGTTTGCTGGAACCTCCAAAGCCACATTTATATCATTTGAGTAGTGGCACGGTACATGATATACACATTTTCGAAATACACAATTTGAAATTATACATAACTAGTTTAATTTTTCTTCTAAATTTATATAATAAAGGGGTTTTTACGCGAATGAGCCTTCTGCTTCTACATTAGTTTAGAAATTTTGGATTCAAACCGTTTGGTTCCTAGCATCACTATAGAGTCCAATGAGGACGAAACAGCTGTATAATGCAGTTTATCCATTTTTTCGGCATACTGTATCTATAACTAAATTTCAAAGGCGCAGCAGATGTGTGTTACGTCATTTTTCGTTACTATTAAATGAAGAAGTACATGTAAAACTTTCTTATAACATAAAAACAGGGTTAACAGTTCGACCGTTTAAAGATAACTATAGGTTCTTACCAAACGGCAGGGAAAAAAAATTTTAATAATATACATTATTTATATAGAGCTCTATTTAATTTGTAAAATAACTCCAAAGCCCTCCAGAACATGTGAATAATGATTTTACTTGTAATAGACAAATAAAGAAAGTCTTAAAATTACCAACATTTATTAAGCGAAAATGTAATACAATTGTAATATCAAAACGCACATAAATACATAAATAGATAGACAAACGTTAGTATATGCATGTCGTCCATGTTGGGAGCTTAAAATACAGATTTGCAAAGGTGTATCTTCAAATTTTCGTTTAATTTGGTCAGAGTATTTTGTTCTGATAGCGGATGGTAAGCTATTCCCCTACGATGCCGAAACTTTCCCAAAACACCGGTTCCCATAGCTCAAAGGACGAGCTTTGGGGACACACAACAATGCTGTCACCGACCTCAGTGAACGTGACGACTGGTACAGGGTAACAAGCCCCCGTATGTATAGGAGAGCTGTTTCATTCAGTGGCTTGTATGTATTCAAAAACGTTCATAAAGTTCACACAACAACAGAAAATAAATAAAATGAAATAAATAAGTCATAATGACTACTCCAGTGTTAATAATTAAAACATAATCTTACATAATAATAATAATTAGCTCGTGTTTGGACCAATTTCCAAATGAAATACATTTTCTGAAGGCAAATGTTATTCTAAGAACAAAAATCAAGGTCTCGGTTGTGTTAAATAACCAGAAAGTACCTTAAAACGGCATTTTCCGCTAAATTTGGCCCATTTCTGCTCAATTTCACGGCCGCCATTCGACTAATTAGAGGAATATCAACATGGTACGAAATCAAACATTTTCTACATTTTTTAAAACCTTAATTGTTTGGACTATTGAGCAACAACCTATTTTATTCATATCAGGATTTATTCTTTAACATACTGATGCTTAAGTTATATTTTTATTATCGTTTTCAATATTGAAAAAGCATTTCTTATCTTTTTTTGCGAATCGACATTGAACGCGGGAACAAGTAATGGTGACGTGTTTCGGAAAGTCATGTGATTGCTCGTATAAAAATAGAACCGGAAGCACATGTCATGATCAGCGGTAAACAAATATGGCAGCCAGACGAAACCAGAGTCGCATCAGGCTCAAAGGAAGACTAGCCAACAAAGAGACTATTAAAAAGATCGGAACAGGTGCATCTGATCAACAAAAAGAAACACGACATCAATCAAAGAAGACCAAGACCATTACTAGTGTGGTTGAGTTGACAGTACTGTATACATGTACTTTTCGGGAAAACAAACTGCAAAATGTAAATCTGAGGTTTTGTTGTCGAGATAATTTACGGTATGGCAATGCAAGTTACCATTACGTACATAACATGTCCGAGCAGTGTGTGTCAGCAACTTGGACCCCACAGGAAAAAGAACTCCAAACTAAAGTTTTGACACCGATTCAACAGTTAACACATGTACAATTTAGGTAGGTAACAAACTAACAATACTTAATAATTAAGATCTAATCTACATCTGTCACAACTTCTACATGCATAACAAGATAATTCACCCATGGTCGATTAATTCGATATTTTTGTCCCTGCATGCCCAAGTTCGATTTCCTTTTCAATCAAAAATGTGTTCAAATCTACAATACTACAGGCTTATAGGCATGCTTTTGCACCAAAGAAAAATAGCTGAATTTCTTAGAAAGAATTGGGAGCACCCAAACGGGTATTATTTGTGAATATCAAGTCAATAAATAAATGATATTTCTGTGGTAAAATTAGGCAGTGTTAGGCCCTCGAGCCTAATGTTCAGACTTTTGGCTCAATGGTTAGAACGTTTGCCTTCCAAGCGAGAGTCCTGGGTTCAATTCCCGGCCCGGCCACAACATTTCTTAATTTAAAGATGAAAATAGCTGAATTCAAATAATTAGCTGAAAAGAATTATGTCCGTCTCTATTCTATTTAAGCAGACCTACTTGAGGTTTTCCTTTTCAAACAATATAATTAAACAGGAGAGGAAAAATGCACGGCCAGACTGGGGTTTGAACCCAGGATCTTCTGAACTCTAGACGGATGGCATGCTCAACCAATTGAGCTATCTGATCGATCCTTTCTAGATCCGCTACACAACATAATTTATAAAGCATTATAGAGTCTGAATATGATTCTACACCGTATGGTGTGGCTTTGTCTGCCTAGGCTGGTGTAGTGCGAAGGGTTCTGACTCTCTGACCCGCTAAACATTTGACGACAGGCGGGTGCGAGAGTCAGAATTCCCCCTTAGTTAAAAAGTGGAAAGTTTACCGACCGTGCACAGGTCACTGTTTAAGCTGTGTTTTACAATATAAAACATTTTCGATCAAATGTAAACTGGGTATCAATGGAAAGAACAGATATTTTTCTACTAACCTACACATTTAATCAAGTCACATGAGGTCGTAAACTAGCTGTTCAATGCCTCCCATTTCTAAAAAATAACAAGTTTCCTGACATCTGTTTGAAATGGCCGCGCGTCACGAGATCCCGCGAGAATTACTTTCTGCCTAACTATTTTTGATCACGTGATGTTAGGCGGCGGCCATTTTCAAACAGATGTCAGGAAACTGGTTATTTTTTAGAAATGGATGACGACAGTTGGTTTACTATCCCCTGTGACTTGATTAAATGTGTAGGTTGGAAGAAAAATATATGTTCTTTCCATTGATACTTAATTTACATGTGATGGAAAATGTTTCATATTATAAAACACGGCTTAAAAGGCGACCCGTGCACGGGTCGGTAAAATTTCCACTTTTTAACTAAGGAGGAATTCTGACTCTCACACCCCCCAGCTGTCGTCCAAATATTTAGCGGGTCAGAGAGTCAGAACCCTTCTGACTAAGGCTGGTGCTGTTCTATTAAAGGCCCAATATACGTAACTTTCGGCAAAACTTGATGCGAAAATCAAGCCTAATAATTTATTATTTTTATAGATTTAGTTAAGATTAACTGATTTCAGCAATATTCAAGATGACTTCTTGCGCGGTTATCGGTACGGCAGCAGTTGGAACTCGGTATTTGTAAACACGCGACCATTTTGACTGTCTTCTACCTGCGTTTTGTTATTGAAGTGGGCCCCACCTGAATGATTTTCAATTCCTTGGATTTTTCTATCAGGAGTTTCTCGCTAGTTACCGCTCAGGTTTACTTCGTTTTAATCTTATTTTTGCATGGATATCCACTGGATTCTTTTTCAGAATTTTTCAGATTAACGAATATTTTCCTGAAGTTACGTATATTGGGCCTTTAAATGAATATATACATTTTGTTTTGTATATTAGAAAATGCTTAGTCTGACCCAACTCAGGTCTGCAGTTTTAAGTCTGAAGTGTTCTAATTAATATTTCTACCGCAATACCCTGTGTTATTCCACTCCCAGACCATTGTATAAACGTACTGACTGTTGGATAAATATATGTTATATACCACTAAAGGAATATGACCTTCCGGTCTTTTGATTGGTTGAGAAGTTGAACTTTGACCGGAAATCATGTGGTTCAATGCAACGTGCTGATTGTTGACGTCGTCATCGATTGTTGACGTTGTCACAATTTCGCAGGAATATATACGAGATGATGTGTTTTCGAGCAAATATTAAGCGGTTCACAAAAATCAACACTGCTCCTGCGACTTAATATTATTGTGGTAGAAACAATTCACATGACTCGTGGTTATTGGATATGAAATTTATTTCACTCTCGTTAATTATTTTTTAAAAGTTACAAAAGACACTCGCTAAAGCTCATGTCTTTTGTAACATTTAAAAAATAATTAACTCGAGTGAAATAAATTTCCATATCCAACAACCACTCGTTGTGTAACCTCTATATATCTGATCTGCAATAAAATGTACAAGCAGAGGGATGAGTTACAATAAAAGTTTATTCTAAAAAATATGTGAGATATTCAATTATTGGCTTCAATACATTTATTTTCTTAAAGTTGAATTTTATTGCAGATATGCATAAACTGTTTACAAGTTTAAAATGGCGGGAGTCTGTGTTTATAGATACTCCTTTACATTTTATAAATACATTTTAATTGTAACATGTCCCTGTGACTGATAATTATAAGGGGTAGTTTTGTTGTAGTTAACAAAATAAAGGGAGATAACTTAAATTGTTTAAATTTCAGGTCTTATTGGTGTCAACACTGGAAAGATTGTGGACTTTGACTTTAAAACAAGAAGGTGTAGTGTGTGCCAGTATCATCTGGGAAGGTCCGAGACAGTTTCAAAACATAGATGCAATGTTAATTGGACAGGTTTGTAGAGTTAGTCAAAATTGTATATAGATTATATCTATAAAACTGACTTGTACCAGTACATTCACTCTTAGTTTACTCTTATTACCATGAGACTGTGTGAAAAATATTTTATTTTAATTCAACTATATACAGTTAAACCAGCTGTCTAAACACAAAGTCACTGGGACCAAAACTATTAGTCTGTTGTTTAAACAATTGTCGGTTTGTAAAGGTATAAAGTACTGTATAAGTTCTTGGAGTACTTGGCCATATTAGACAGGAATTCTTATTACACAGCGGCCGGTTTAGTCAATGTGAAGTGGTAGGGTAAGGGTATTTGATTATTTTGCCTACTTTTGATCAATACCACAATTTTTTTCATATTTTTTTGTGTATCAAAGTAGAGAAAATGGAAATTCATAAATTATTTGCAACTCTATATAACATTATCACTTTCTACACTACAGGTTTTATGATTGGACCAAGGCTTTAGAAGCAAGAGTATCTTCTGCTTGGATGCAAAAGAATGAAGGACACAGTTGGCTGAACAAGGTAAGTGTTGACTTCATAGATACCCTCAGTTTAGTGCAATTTCTCAAAAAAGTTGTCTCTGTCTAATGTATATCTTAAATTTGTTGTACGATTTTCATTTATTTTTATACTGACTGATCATGACCTGAGCCAAATTTCATTTGTAATTTTCTGATAAAATTTGTCTGAATTTTACACGATAAACACTTCATATTTTGTAAAGAGAAATGTCAAGGTCAATACTTCTCTTTAGGTAAGGGCCAAGATCTATATGAAGATTAAAGTTTGGTGTTTTACAAACATATCTTGGGTCAATATACATTTCCTAAGTACTCGTATAGCTGTCTATTGTCAATTTTGGATATGTATATATGTGGAAATTTGGAAACTATATGTTGATAATATTTTTTTTCTCAGGTGAATGAAAATGCCCTGCTTTCTCCTGGAAGTGTAACTAAATCACATGGGGTACAGAGGGACTGGATTAGGAATAACACCAGTGCTATGAAGTCTACTTTTTCTTAAAAACAAAAACGCATCTCAATAAAGGTAACAATATGCAATTCAGATAAACTTGATCCAGGGATATTCTCCATGATATCCAAAGCAAAGCAACCTTAAAAGACTCTCATAGAACAATGTTAATGCAATGATGTCATCAATAGCATAGGAGTTACGTCAGAAAAGATTTTGCTTTCACACTCAAATGAAAAGTATTTCTGCTGTTATTGTGCATATACCGGGTATTGAGTTTCAGTGCAAATATTACATAATTTTGAGTAAAAAAATACACTATATAACTGCATATTATAATAGAAAATGTTATAACGTAGGTCCGTGCCATTCGGTATTTCAAGGTTAAGGTTATACTAAAATTAATCATTTTTATATGAAAGGAAGTCTTCATGTATTATTTGCAGATTCCGAAAAATAAATACTTTACGACTGATAATTGGATTTTTTCTTTGTGAATATTGCATTTTGTGTGGAAAGGGAGATACTTAGATTGAATTACCTCCCTTGTATACAAAGAAATGGGTCACAATATGATATTATGTGACAGAGGACACTTAAATGTGTATATATATGTGCAAACTTTGGGGAAAAAAACATTGATAATTGTTTTGCTTGAAACACCCAGCTTCTCCTTTGAAGGTAATTTTCTTTCAATGTTCTGCTTAAGACTCATAAATCAGGGGAAACATTAATTTTGACATATTTCTGACAAATTCAATGTTTACATGATTTTTATGTCCCCGTCATGAAATGGGAAGGTGGGGGGGCATATAGTATATCCTTTTACGTCCCGTCCTGTCCCATGGTAATGTAACCAGCTTATTGAAATAACCACTGATCCCATTGTCATCAAACTTACATAATAATTAAGCATGTAGAACTTATTTCATATGAGGTAAGGGGGCATTTATGGAGGTTTTGGAGGTGGAGGAAAGCCAGAGTACCCCGAGTAAAAACCACCGACCTATGGTTAGTACCTGGCAACTGCCTCTCGTTGGTTTCCAACTCGCAAGTTCCCAGGGTTGGAGGGCTAGTGGTAGAATGTCGGAACACCTTAACCACTCAAACCCATCGGTACACATATATAGCACCACTGTGTCATGATAAACCGGGAAGATTCAAGTGAAGTCAAACTAGCAAAATTATCTCGAATGAAATCATCTATCAAAAAATAAATTTCATCCTTAATGTTTCTGGTTGGGGTGGGGGGGGGGGGGGGGGTTGGTCGTGTAGAAACACTTATCATAGCCATCTGTCTGCCCACTGAAATTTGTCAGCACTTCTTTCTTTCTTTCATTAATTTTCATCAAACTTGCGTGTGGAATTTTTCGCTTAGTCAGCCTCCAAACTGTTAGCAGTGTGGAAATGTTTGTGCTGTCAGTCTTCTGTTTAGCAATGTGACATATACTATCCACTATAGAAATTGAATGGTATCAAAAAAAAAGTGCATACAATGTACATCTGCGAAAAATTATTGGCAGTGAAATAAGCAAAAGCTTTCACACCACGAAGTATTTCACTTTTACACTACTTGCACAAAATCAAAGATCTTAAGGGCCAAGTGAGCTTATGTGATGGTGCAGCGTCCGTCGTCCGTCCATCCTGCGTCCGTCAACTTTTTCCTTTAAAAGACTTCTTCTAAAATACTGACAGGCCAAGTGACATGAAATGTGGCTGGTAGCTTTCTTGGAAGGAGCTGAACAAAGTTTGCGAAAAAAAATCACACTGACCTAATTTCAAAGTCACAGGGGTCAAAAATGTGGAAACCTTCAAACAACTTCTTCTAAAA
The DNA here is from genome assembly GCA_947623455.1 of Mimachlamys varia. Lineage (NCBI taxonomy): Eukaryota > Metazoa > Mollusca > Bivalvia > Pectinida > Pectinidae > Mimachlamys > Mimachlamys varia. The sequence continues at coordinate 28,662,722 of OX392544.1, forward strand.
TACTGTCAGACATAGAGACCTCATATTTGACCGGTAGCTTCCTCGGATGAAGCTGAATAAAGTTTGCGTAAAGAAACGACCTTGACCCATATTCAATGTCACAGGGGTCAAATCTATTACAACCTTTAAATAACTTCTTCAAATAAATCAAATTTCCTAGAAGTATGATATCTGACTGAAAGATTCTTTGGATGAAGCCTGACAAAGTTTGCGAAAAGAAATGACGTTGACCTATATTCAAGGTCACAAGGGTCAAATCTGTTAAAACATTTAAATGACTTCTTCTGATTAACCAATAGACCTAGAGACATTATATATGGCTTGTAGCTTCCTTAGATGAAGCATGACAAAGTTTGCGAAAAGAAATGACTGTGACCTATATTCAAGGTCACAGGGGTCAAATCTGTTAAAACATTTAAACAGCTTTTTGATTAACCAAAAGCCCAAGAAGCATGATATTTGGCTGAAAGGTTCATTGGATGAAGCCCGACAAAGTTGTGGAAAAGAAATGACCTTGACCTATATTCAAGGTCAAATCTGTTTAAACATTTAAACACGTTCTTCTAATCAACCGAAAGCCCAAGGAGCATGATATTTGGCTGACAGGTTCCTTGTATGAAGCTCGACAAAGTTTGGGAAAAGTGACCTTGACTCATATTCGAGGTCACAGGGGTCAAATCTGTTAAGACCTTCAAACGACTTCCTCTGAAATACCAAAAGCCCTAGAAGCATGATATTTGGCTGAAAGTTTCCTTGGATGAAGCCCAACAAAGTTTGCGAAAAGACATGACCTTGGCCTATATTCAAGGTCACAAGGGTCAAATCTGTTAAAACTTTCAAACGAGTTCTTCTGAAATACCAAAAGCCCTAGAAGCATGCTTTTTGGCGGACAGGTTCCTTGGGTGAAGCTTGACAAAGTTTGCAAAAGAAAATGACCTTGACCAATATTGAAGGTCACAGGAGTCAAATCTGTTCAAAGCTTTGAGAAACTTGTTCTGATAAACTTAAATGCCTAGAGACGTGATATTTGGCTGGTAGCGTCCTGGGATGAAGCCAAACAAAATTTGAAAATAAATGATGTTGTCTTATAAGGTCACAGAGGTAAAATATGTTTAAATTTTAACATGTTCTTCTAAATGTCTCACAGTAAAAGATTTTAGGGATCTTTAGGGTTACACTATAATATAAGCCAGAGATTGATACCAGTTGAGCAATGTAGGCCCATTTGGCCTCTTGTAATAATAATAATAATAATACACTCTTTTATTTAGACAGGGTTATATATTTCGGCTTTTGTCCAGTTACAATACGGCCCTGGTTAAAACATATATACAAGGTATAACAACACATGTTAAGAATTGACACGATAACGCTTACATAGAGATAAAATACATACATAACCTATATATAATTCAGATAGTCAGTACAATGTAACATATCTTCATAATGATTAAAAATGAATATATCAATTTTACACAAATATAATATAAAGTAATATCACAGTTAGAGCACAGGCAAAAAACTGGTGTTCGGGTAGCCCCTACCAAATAAATGGACTATTATTTCCTGGAAAGTAACTGTAATAATGTAAAGGTTTCCATTCATCCGCATCAGTTTTTATGCTCCATTTTGCTTAATGAACAGAGATGTAATATCATTATTTCAACTGGTGTTGGTTTAATAGAAATAAACCTGATCATGAATATGTTTATGTAAATAAATTCATATCAAATCTGATCACTACTAACTGATAACTGCTCTTTACATAAATATTTGTATTTAACATATTTGTGTTAGGATCTGAGCTCGGACGTACAGAAGTTGACATTGTTCCTTGGAGTCAATTTAAGATCCGAATACTGTATCGTGATCATATATTCGTCGATGTCAATAAATGTATATCTTACTACTTATTAACCGACCGTAAAGCTCTTTATTTTCATATGTCAACCTTATATATTTGTGTTACATTGTAGGATCTGAGTTCACACGTACAGACGTTGGCATTGTTCCTTGGAGTCAATTTAAGATCCGAGTACTTGGACAAGGTTACTACAAGATGTACATTTAGTAACATGGCTGAAGAGGCAACGAAATCATTCACACCATCCGAACAGTGGAAATATGTTACCAACGATAAAAAAACTCCCCATATACAGGAAAGGTAAGTGTTGTATACACGCGGAGATCTGTAGGTCATTGTAATTAATTTGACTAGTAAATCAGACATTATTAAAGCATCAAAAAATCAATAACTTGCACTTGAAATCAATTCCAGTAGGAACAAAATATGAACGAATAAAAAACATTTACGTATACCTTTGAAATCATACAAGAGACGACTAGGTGTTCTGGAAGGTTCAACGTCTTCTGCTTCAATAACGACACATGTACATCCAAGTCACTTATATTTCCTCAAAAAGGAGTACTTGTTAAAACATTTTATGTTTTATATGTACATGTACAAATCACAAATGAACCGCATTTAGACGACCAGTATTTTGTGATAAAGCGGATATAAAAGAACCTCGAGTTATTATTTTTATTGTATAAGATATGACATGTTTCATCACCAATGATTTAAAAATTGTTTTTTTTACAGGTGAGATAGGTGACTGGAAAAATTATTTCACAGTGGCACAAAATGAGCATTTTGACAAAGTCTACGATGAAAAAATGAAGAATTCATCATTCAAGCTTCGATTTGTGAAATAGTTCTATGATAAAATGCCTGTGAATTATAAGAAGGCAACAATGCAATTTGTATTGCAGAACTATGTCTCAAAGAGCTGACCGAGTTCGGAGATGATGTTTGGTTTTTGGCAAATGATGTCAGAAGTTGATTATCTGTATAGTAAACCACCACATTATAAATACTTTAAAAAATTAAACTATGTTGAGTTGTTCATTTCGACTGTATTTTTCGTTAACGTCACTTATATTTACTTTTTTTTTTAAATGTCAGGGCATGTGATTGAGATTTGCGTATAGCTTAATCTGTTTTATATATTTAGCGACGGTTTTGAACAAAGGGCCTGTTTCCAGTAATGTTAATTCTCCATAGGAGCCTGCCCCCGTATAATTTCTTATCTAGCTCCACTACAGTTTTTTTCTTTTCCGAAGAATAATTTTACACCTTTCCGACACCCGGATTTCATAATTTCAGTGAAAATGTATTTTTATAAAGTTGTCATTTTGAGCTTTAAAGACACAAGGTCGTAAATAAAAGAAGGTTATCTCGAAATTGTAATTAGCAACATAGTATAATTTTTTTTTGATAAATATTTGCAAAACATCGTGTTTATTCATAAAACATAAAAAAAAAAAAATTCTCGGATGAAAATGCTCTTGCAGAGACACAATTAGGGAAAAAAATGCCATAAAATTGCAATTTTCTCCCGTTATATAGTTTTGGATGCAAATTTCCATCACAAAATCGGATAGAGCTTAACTTGTTTCATATGTGTACCAAAAATTAGCTAATTCCATGTGGTGGAACGTTCTCATATCACCGCCTGAATGTGGTTGTAAATTGAAAGAAAAGGGGAAATGAGTAACAACCTTGTCTGAAACCCTATTATATAGCTTATTATATACAAAATTTTATAATGAATATCAGAGCGATTATTTTCATGACAGTTTTATGATATCAAACAACTAAATAAACAGTATCGATATAAAGATTTACACTGAGGACACCCTGATACATGAATACTTTTCTATCTCAAGTTGCCCTCTTCTGAATTTTCTGATCGTGTGACCTTAAACATTTATCCGTATCTTCTTGTCTTTGTCTATACGTTTACGGAATCATTGACTCGACGCTGGCTATTCTTGTCTCACTTTCCTTGTTTTATTGTCCCATCTCCAAAGCGCTGTGGCTCTGTCAGGGTTGGGACCCTGACTTGTTTCACTTTCTTTGTGCCTGCCGACCACGCCACATCGATTAGATAGATTATCCATATGAAATACTTTATTTTGTTCTAAGTAATCAATCAATTCGTTATTATCACACATTTCCGCATAATTGTTCCACACTACTAAGTATTAGCTGTTTACAGCAATCATCGGTGGCTTGCTATTTTGTTACTTTATCGACGCTTCATAAACCAATCGTTATTGTTTCAAGATGGAGGGTAAATGTGTTGGAGAAGGCTGTCAACTATTCTTCAAGAAACGTAGTGGCAATAAGAACAGAAGTGCACGCAATGTTAATAGTCCACAACATTAATGGCTCCTAGATACGCTGGTGCAACAAGGATTGTTGTCAGCAAAGGAACAAGCACTCATTTGCCAGAAGTGCTACATGAAGTATCTTCAGAACAAAAATCAGCCTGAACCTGAAACCGAGGAGAACCAGGAAATAGAGGAAGAAGACGACTCCCCGTCCCATATCCTGCCGTTGCTGACCCTTCATGATCTTTTGAATGGATCATCTTCACACAAAAAATGCTGTCTCTGTCTTGTTACCTTTGCAATAAATGGAACAGAATCAAAGACATCACCTGATCTATTCACACAATCTGTGGTGCCCCACCTCATCCCGCGTCTGCTTCATTCACCTTATTGGTAACGACTTAGATCCGTATACAGAGGTAGTCCTTGATGGTAGAGGTTCCTTGGAATCTCAGTTACCATCAAAATCGTCCGAAATCATTAATGACCTCTTAGAAGTGTCGCACGTCCTTTCACAGAACCAGTCTGCGTTTGCAATAAGCTTTTCTTCTCTTGATGACTTGGCATGCATGGCCTGGACAGGTTGGTCCAAAGATCAGTTCCTCGAAATCCACTATCACTGTTCCCCATATCTTTCATCTGGTATATATACCAAGACTACACACGATGCTCTACAACTGTTCTGGGTAAAACTGAAAACCGACATTTCCTGGAGTCAGTGTTCTTCTCCTTTTGGAATTTCAAAGTCAAGTGTGTCCAAAACTTTCCACTCCATAGTACAGGCATTAGACACATCGATAGACCCACAATTGCTAGGGCTTGATCACTTGACAAGAGAACAGTTGCTCGGGCACAATACTGTCTTTTCAGAAGCATTTTTTGGAGATAAAGCCACTGCCATATTAGATGGCACCTATATTTATATCCAGAAAAGCTTCAACCACAAGCTCCAGAGAATGTCCTAGCCAGAAGAAGAGAAACTATCTCAAATTCATGAGCACCGCCTTACTAGATGGCTACATTCTGGACACAGTAGGACCATTCACTGGCAGCGAAAATGATGCTACAATTACAAAAGATGTCATGGACAAGCTAGTTACTTGGCTACAACCAGATGACAATGTTGTCGTTGACCGAGGTTTTAGAGGTGTCCTACAAGTTCTCGAAGCATCTGGCCTCAATGCTAGCATGCCGTCATACCTGAAACATGGTCAAAGTCAACATTCTGACGTCCAAGCAAATCTTGACAGAACTATCACCAAATCGAGGTGGATTGTGGAATCCTATCATGGTCGTCTGAAACACTGGACGTTCTTCCGACAGCTTTATCAATGTCATTGAGGCTTTGTTTCGAACCGTCACAGCCAGTCTGAATGGTTATAGAGGACCGATCTACCAGAGATCTCCAGAGAGAGATGCCAAAGATAGGCTAATGGCTGAACGTATGAAGGACCGTTTGACAACACCGAATGGTTTAGCTCAGAGAGTCAAGACAGATCCGGATCTATTTAGACGGGCAAGGTCCGATTTTGTCAAGATGGATGCATCTTCCGTACTGTTTCCCCGTCTCGATCTCGATTACTTGAGAACCATTATGTGTGGAACGTATCAGATATCTCTGGCTCCTGGTTACATCGCCGAACATTTAAGTGATGACGGAGCCTATGAGGTGCGGCTTTACCAGCACTCCCCAGACCTTCTCCGATGTCAAATACATTCGCGATACAAAAGCCAAACGAAATATAACGTTTGGGTACGGTTCACCGTTTCACCTGATGATGAGGCCCCAATAAAAGACTACTACTGCCAGTGCCCAGTTGGAGAGAGAACGATGGGAATGTGTGCGCATATCTCCAGTATCTTGTACTACAATTGTACCTTGGGTATTACAGGGCGTTGGAAAACCCTCGACCATTACAACCACAGGTAAAGAAATTCCGATAAAACTTGAAATAGTTTTCCATGCGGCAACATGTCAAAATGTCATATGTCATATGTCAAAAGTATGTTTGGGGCTCGATATGAAAGATCCCCGTTACCAGGTGACTCACCAAACTTATAAATATAGGTATTATACAATCGCCCGTAGCTATGAACACTCTCGTAAATGCAAAAACCAACCAAAATGATAAGGAACACGTTTTGTGTGTTGTTCTGTCTATTTGTCAGCCAATGTCTTCAACCACGGGGACTTGTGAAGTAGCCATCTTGGATTTCTTTCATGAAAAAGTGTTTCTCTCACTTTTTTTCATATCTGTGTACATATTCTCAACATACCGAGCAAATACTCTCGTGTTTTTTGTTAATTATCTAAAGAAAGTCGAAAATCGGCAATTCAACCATAGGCTAATTCAACCCAAGATTTGAAAATGTTCCACCATTTACATTTTGATGATTTTTCCTCTCATCAATAGCATATTACGTACTGTTTGATAGGATAAAAATTGGTTTGCATCCAACGCCCATAAAAGGGTGTATTCTCTAAAAAACACAGTTTTTGTGTCTAAAATGTTATCATCGAAAATGGCATTTTTGAGATTGTTTCTTCCATAAAACAGCCAAATGGCGCAATGGAAACATGATTTTTTTGTCACAATCATGCCATGAATGTATTCTTTACGGTGACTATCATTTGATTAGATTTTCATCAATATTTTACATAACATGCACATTTTATCAACACTTAGACAGCTTCTGAAAGGTACAACTTTGAGGAGCCATAAAAACCAAACCAAGTGACCTAAATCTTTATACTTTATAGATTTGTGACCACAACGGCATGGGCAATGCACCACCAACAGGAAATTTGAATCAGAGAAGGGGCCATTTTGGAAACAGGCCCTTTTGCCTTTTAAAAATATGGTTTACCTTTGTAAAGGAAAATATAAGCTATCTTTCATGCTGCGCTGCCGTCGTCTACTTTGCATATTGATTGAAACCGAACCACGTAATTACATGTTTTTCGAAATGTTCGCATTATGTTAAGACCATGTTTGTGTAATCATGTACAGGCAAGCACACGACAAGCATTGATAAAAAGTGTAACGCAATATCAGGCCCTATGTTTATTTAGTACATGTATAATGTATAAAGATAAAGTGTTGTAATTTCGGTCAAGTTAATAAGTATCAAAATGAATTTACAACATTTGATAAAGCACCCTATCTAGCTACCATCAGCCACTAGCATGCACTTTAGAGTACATATGTTATTCATACAGTCATATAATCAACATTAATAAACAAACTTTTATGGAACCTACAGGAGCTGCCTTATCAGGGGCGCTTGCTACTGGTCCTATGAGATCCGGCTAAAGCGTCGCTATATGTGCATATATGTGCTGAAGTTATAGTGTATAATATTATCAGTTGGACATGATTGGTGGTCAATTACATTCCAGTCTATTGCACATATAGGTACCTGTATTAAATATAGTGTTGTTCCCTTTCATGTCTTGCATTAACGACAGTTTTATAGTATAATAGCCTACATACATTGTAAGGGAACATATATATATCAGACTTTGTCCTTGGTCAACATTGGTTTCTTTTAATGTTAAAACCATCTATCGGCCTCATTGAAAGAATTTAAACATGTATGTTTATATCATCTATCGAAATTACGCAATCGACTTAGGTTATTATTTAAAAACAAACACGTGGCGATGCAACAACCTTGACTTTATCTGATAAGTATTGCTCTGACCGTTAGTTTGTGCTGATACATGCACTGATATATTACGTAACAAGCTCAACTAAATTACGGTAGCTGAGAGCCGCAATCAAACATAAGGAACACTTAAAAATTGTTATATATTATATTGATGTATGTCCTTACATCGACAAGAACAGATTCAATACCAAATTTTAACATGAAATAATAGAGAATACAGAATGGTTCACAAAACCATAATCCGAACTCCACATGGTACCTTTCTAAAAGTACAAGATAATAAGATCAGATGTTCCGGAAAAGTAAGCGTCTTTTTTATGCTTCATCGACGACACCCGCCATGTCAATCATGGTCACATCCAAGTAAACAGACTGTTTTGAGCTATTTAAGTGCTTTTATAATTAATATACCTACCTAAAAATCAGATTTGCAAGGAGTTATATTTTTTTGTTACCTGTCGAAAACAGAATGCTATAACGTCCTAAAGCGACGTTACTTAACGTCTTAATTCGACAACTGACCAATGAAATCACGCCAAAGTAATTAACCATTAGTGGGTATCTCAAAAGTGTTATTACGGTACTAAATGCCATAGAATACTGTTTTTACGAAATATCTTCATGCAAATGGTATGATTAACTGTGCTTCGTTGCTTTTTTATGTACATTTACGATATAAACAGTGATGGCATTTTTTACGAACTTAAGAGATATCAAACAGATACAACCAGTATTGAAGGTGTTATGATATGTCTGCTATGTATGGCTACTCCCGGCCACCATTCATACATATATCGAGCTTGAGATATCAGGAGAAGCATTGTAAGCACTTCACTATTTCCACGATGGCAGAGCTGGTCGACTTACGAGACGACGATGAGAGTTTCTGGAAATGTAAAAAGTATGACGGCAGGCTCTATCCCACAGTTTTCGTTGGCAATGTCAAGGATCATCTAGCTGCAATAGACACGATGGACGTCAGAGATGATGACACTTTCATTCTCTCGTACCCAAAGTCAGGTTCGTATTTTCTAACCACGAGGCTTAAATGTACGGGTTATTCAATAACCAATTACTATGCCATTGGTATCATGTGATTAATCCAATCTCACAACGTAATTAAATGTTTGAATATTCTGAATCTGTTTGATTAATATCACGCTCCGACTGTATCAGGCGTATATCTTTGTACAAACCCCATATAAACAATGCAAATCTTGATAAATATTACCGTATACCCAAGACATGGCCATCACTTTTAAAATAAATCCATTCAAACATATTTTATTGAAAAACAATCAATTTCTAAAATAATCTAAATATGTATGCTCCAAAAAACAAATATTTACAGTTCCAGTGTCATTTTATAAACCTACAAAGTTCCAATTCGTTTAACAGGACTATGACCCGAAACAAGTATGAATACGAATGTTCACAAACAAAGCATATCACGCTGAACTCTCGTTTGGACAGGACATTCTTGGGTTATCAATATCATTTCCATTACCGAATTGTATCACTTCTTTTATGAAATTGAACAAACGTATTAAACTTGTAAAAGGAAGAATCGTCAGCACAAATGTTTGCTCACTCACTGTTCGCCATGTAGATTTCTCCCCGATTCTCGGAATTTGCAATATTGTTTCAGCAGGACTAAAATCCGACATAATGTCACCGATCCGACACTACATGCATATTCATATTGAAAGACGATTCGTATCCTTAGCATTATTTAACAAAACCAAAACAAAAATTGTGATAAATACACTGGAAAATACAAAAGAGAATACCGAAACGTTAACATAATCATTATCCAAAGTCAAAAGCGATAAAACCAGGGGCAAAAAATGAACAAAGGAAAAACCTACATGGAGACTCTTGTAAAAGGAGAATACGACCAGGTGTTCCGAAAGAGTAAGCGTCTTCTGCTTCATCGACGTATGGCAGCTTTCATACGTGTTATCATTACACAGATACTAACTACCATTAATCCAAACATTATTTTAATACACATTTAGACAAGAACAGGGAAAAATGTTCCAACTAATTTAAATCCTTTTTTAACTATAAGCGTAACTGTTTTTTTCTGATTTTTTTTTCAAAGTTCCACGGGAAAACACGTGAAATAAACAACAATCAAGGGATATATTTTCTTTACTTCTATGTCGAAGTATTTGTTTGTCTAGGTAGTAAAGGTGTAATGTTCGTATTAACATTACAAATGTACAATGCATTCTGTTTCGAGTTATAAACAATATGAACGCCCACTGTATAACTGTATTTCAGTAATGCTGTGCGCGTTTATATTATATTATATCGATCCAGAATGTATATTTTTTTTTAAATAATCCAAGCTCATAATGTGTATGCACATAATATGCAGAAACGTATAATTTACAGAACTACCATTGAACAAAAATCAGAGAATACCAAAGCGTCAACAAAACCATAACCGAACTAAAAATCGATTAAACAAGGGGGGAAATAGGAACCTGGGATATATTTAAATTGAGACTCTTGTAAAAGCACAAGAGAATAAGACCAAGTGTTCCGGAAGAGTAAGCGTCCTCTGCTTCATTGACGACACCCGCCATGTAAATTTTGAAATGAAAATCGCAATATTCAGAGCAAGCCCTAGAATAACGAATCAACTGCGACATGTAAACAGCATAGGATGGAGATGCATGGATGTTACTATCAAGAAATGGAAAGTTCACGATCGGAAATTCGAAATCGTCACGTTTATCATACAGCTTAGTAGTAAGTTGCCCGTGTTGGTCATAGTTTAAGTAATGATCGAGGAAAGAAGCTGATGTAGGAGGGTCTGTTGTGTCTTTAATTTCAAGTTCAGTAGGGTATATACGATCGACTATGTCAGCAAACTTCTTGTTGTTTATAGACAACACATCGTCGATATACCTGAAAGTGAAATTGAAAGATTTTGCAAGGTTTTTGTTACCCATCCTGAAAAGCTCCTCGACAAATTCAGCATCGTATGAAAACACAAACAAGTCAGCCAAAAGTGGTGCACAGTTAGTGCCCATTGGAATGCCAACAGTGTGTTGGAAAATCACAACCATGTATTTGTATCGTCGTTCACCTTTCTTGGAAAAGAAAACTCTTATAATGAGAGACCGAAGACGTTCTTTCAGTTTGGCATGTGGTATGGTAGTGTACAGGGTGGAAAAATAAAATGTTTTAATGGACGAAACATTTTTGAGAAGGGATGCTCAAGACTGGTCAGCAGATATTTTGAGTTTTTCAAATCCACATCCCATTAATGCCACTTCTTGAGTAAACGAGCAAGATAAAAAGAAAGAATGAAAGAAAACCCATCTTCTGTTTCTTCGATGACATTTTTCGTGTAAATCTAAGTTACATCAAAATATTTACATTTCCGGTGTGTATTCTCTATATGGTACTATCAACGATTTTGACGTTTACATTTCGGTAAACGTTAGTCCAGCGCGTAGGAATGCAACCCGGACCAACTATCACGCTTGCGCTGTTAGTGTGAGTGCGCATTGTTAATTTGTTACCTTTCATTAATCTTTAGATGTACTTGATTTTTTAAAACTTTAATAAGCAAATGGAATCAATATAATAATGAAAAATAATATATCTTCAATTCCTGACGATAACAAACAAAGTTATTGTGGACTATCTTATGTTTACTTTTTGAAGTTGACGACCTTTCCCGCCAAATTGGAATTATTTGTTTTTGGTAGTTAATCGGTTGTCGGCTGTTCCGTCAGTGCGTATATCATTCAATAAGTGACGATTGTTTTACATAACAGTAAACAACAACAAAAAAGTTAATTTCAGGTTCTTAAAGTAAAAAATGTGGCATCATTGTCAATCACAACAAGAGGGCAAACATGTACTTGTGAACATATTTACAAACGCCCATATTTATATCATAAATGTATACATTTGTACACGAACAATAATCTTTATTATCGTTGTTTCTTAAAGGAACCCATTGGGCATTTACTTTAGCCAGCATGCTTCGTACTGGAGAAACGGTCTACAGAGGCTCGCCGACGTTCTTAGACTACAACGATAAGGACACACTCGACAATCTCCCGTCCCCTAGAGTATTTGCTAGTCACATGACCTTCAACTTTATGCCCAAACAAGTTCAGGATGGAAAGGGCAAGGTCATTGCAATATTTCGGAACCCGAAGGACATTCTCGCATCTCAATATACATTCATAGAAAAACTTGAGGGTAAGATAAAAGAATCCATCCAAACAACATGGAAAGGTCTTCTTAAATCCAGCATTGAAGGAAAACGTAAGTAATCGTCTAGGATTCCAACATCACTACCACAAACTCTGATTGATAAACTTTTTGAAACTTGTCTGTTTTCTTTTAAATTAACACGTATTTTTGATATTTTTGTCTATAATGGAGACGAAACCTTACAGTATTTAATTAAGCAATATACAATGATATTAATATAATTATAAAAGTGTTCTATTTGTTTTATTTAGCTAATACCATATTGTTGAGATTGAAAGTGATGATTTATTTGATCAATAAGTATTCTTATTTTTCTATCGAATTATATAATGATAGTAATAGTTTTTAAATTTGCAAAATAACACACATGGCAAATGCAAAATGGTTTTTCAATACCATTTCACCGCAAATTTTGTAAACATTTGGTTGTCAAAATAAACAAGAGAATACCAAAGCGTTAACAAAATCATAATCCAACATCAAAATCAATTAAACCATGGGCAAAATATGAACAAAGGAAAGATTTACATGGAGACCCTTGTAAAAGTACATGAGAATAAGACCAGGTGTTCCGGAAGAGTACCCGTCTTCTGCTTCATCGACGATACCCGTCTGATCTACCTGCATCTCTCAAATCCTTGTGTTGTTATTTTGTTCGTCAGCAGTCGACATCGATCACGAAAATCCCGATATTTAAAGCAAGCCTTAGAATATCGAATCAACAGCGACATGTAAACAAAATAAGATACATGTAACGCTCTTATATGACATCTAATACGTCGTAAAATGCTTTTGGCTGACAATAATGACTCGGTTCTCATACGAGGTCTTGATGTTCAATTGGATGGATGTTATTAAGATTTACAAGGAAGGTGTCGTCGATGAAACAGAGGACGCTTACTCTTCCGGAACATTTGGTCTCTATTATCTTGTACTTTAGCAATGGTCTCCATGCAAATCTTCCCTTTTGTTCATAATTTGTTGTCTATTTTAATCGATTTTGAGTTCGGATTATGGTTTGGCTAACGCTACGGTATTGTCTATTTTTTATCCCTTTTCATTCATGTAGTTGTTACTACAGTTGTGCTTGAAATACTCACGCTTTTAGCTGCTCATGAGCTTAATGATAAACTATAGTAGACTATGTAATTTTGTTAGTCCTTTATTTTGGTATCAGTTATTTTGTTATCACCTGGCATTAGATAAACCCGAGTCTGTTGGGGTTTTATCAGAAGTGTGAATGGTAATTTCTTTTACAGTGTACTATGGTTCCTGGTTTGACTATATACCGTGCTGGGATAAAGTAAGGAGAGATTACAAAGGAGATAATATCATGTATCTCATGTATGAAGATATGAAACAGGTGAACTAAAGCTTTAATGAATGTAATTTTAACTATGTCAAAGTGTCCCTTCAACCGAATCATTGTTGTATGTTCCATCTTGCTGGATGGATATAGATGCAATATTATTATCTAATTGAGTGCTGGTTTAAAAGAATGCTGGCGTGACCCTACATAAGGCTATGTCAATATATGTATTTCAAATCTGATCGCTTATCGAAACAAACGTTCTTTACTTGGTATATGTTATTTAACACACATGTAAGTTCAGAGTATAGAGCTTGTTATGTAGGGACTGTCCCAATCTCTCTGGATTTGAATCTATGATAAGTCTATTGGTTTAATATAACATATAAGAATATAACTAGTCTTTATTTTGAATACGATTTAAACAACTGATCGCCGCTATTTATTTATATGGTTTACACTATGTAACTATGATGCTTGCATGGTGTAATTATGATGTATGGCACTTTAATAAACAAATTGATTGATTGATTGATTGATTGATTGCGTTAGGACCTCGACTCGCACATACAGAAGTTGGCGTTGTTCCTTGGAGTCAATTTCGGATCTGACTACTTGGACAAGGTTTCTGCAAGATGTACATTTAGCAACATGGCTGAAGAGGCCACGGAATCATTCACACCATCTGAACAATGGAACGAGGTCACCACCGATAAAAAGCTCCCCATATACAGGAAAGGTACGTGTATACACGCAGATTAAATGTCTGTATTTCATTCGCTGTATTTTAGTTTGATAAAAGAATCAGTATCACCAATGATACAAAAACTACCCATATAGAGAAACGGTACGTGTATACCTGCGGTTAAATGTGTATTCTTTTTATTTTCTGTACATTAGTTTTAATACAAAATCAGACCATACCAAATATTCAACAAAACTATAACTTGAATTCAAAAACGATGAAACTAACGACAAAATATGAACGAAGGGAATATTTGTACTGAACACCCTTGCAAACATACAAGAGAATACGAATAAGAGTTCTGGAAGGTTAAGCATCTTCTGCTTCATCATCAACACCCGCCATATAAATCTAGATCACATCCATGTAAGTTCACTTCCTTACAGTGATAACAAAGTTACTATTTTTCAAACATTTTATTTTGATTTTTATTTCCAATCCTATTCCATATTCATATCTTGGTTTGGCACGGTTTTTCGTAAGTTATTTTTGTTAACTATCCGACGCCTTGTCATACCGCCGTGCTTAAGATTTTTTTTTTTTTTTCAGGTGTGATTGGTGACTGGAAAAACTATTTCACAGTTGCACAAAGTGAGCATTTTGACAAAATCTACGATGAAAAAATGAAAAATTCAACATTTAAATTTCGATTTGAATAACAGATTGGTGATCCTTTTAAACTGATTGTGGATGATATGAAGGAAACAATGAAATTTGTATCCGAGGACTTCATCTTAAAAAAGAAGATGACTGATTTCGGAGATTTCGGATTTCAGAAAAAAATACAAGATTTTTTTTTAACACATGTTCCAACTTGATGATAAATAGAATGAACATCCATTACATTATAAATATATTTTCAGATAATAAAGATATTTTGTTTAGTTGTTCATTTTGGTTGTATATACATTACACGCTTTGTATAGGTAGATATTTGTTTTTTGTTCAGTCTTAACCGGCATTAATAAAGTGTTATTATACAAGATGACATTTTTAGTTTCTTATCATAGCTTAATGTTTGAGCCATTAACGCCTCCGCAAGGAAGTTAACTATTATAAGAATGTGTTCATGTTGTTTTGAAGAATTTAATACATGTTAAGTTACGTTGTTACAATGAGAAATGACTTACAAAATGTAATGAGGTAGTTACATAAGAAATTGTCATGCCAGACGATAAAGTGGCCTCTACCTTGAATTCAAAGAAACTGTTCACAAAACACCTTCTTTCAATGACGTTTAACTATAGAAAAGCGTAGGGTTAAGTTAGTTTTAATGCTAGTGAATAATTTTGGCTTTGATCGAATTAAACAGGGTATTCGAGTTACACGAGATGGCGATAACGATGTTCTACAGTAGCTCTATTTGAATTCAAAATTCCAGGGCATGTTGGTAATGTTGCCATATTTCTATAACGGATTGATATTGATATATGGAGACCTTGCATAACAATATTAGGAAATTACAAACCATGTCAACTGGTTCGGACCTTTTGGCGTGGTGGTAACGTCCTGGCTCCACAACCTAGAGGTCTCGGGTTCGCGCCCATCCGTCTCACTAGTTTCATTTCTGCTCTTTGTTGTAAAATATTGTTTATTTCCCACGTTGGGGTGTTTGTATTAATAAGAGCCGAAGTCTGGGGGTGCACATGTACGATATGTACTAATTATCACAATGATAATTACGTACAATATAACTACAGCCCCTGGAACCCGATTCAATGTTACGTCGTGGTAGATCTGTTTGATTTGTATGCCTACGTCAGGTTCTGTATGCCATCACGTTTCACAACAATATTTATAATATATCTTAGTACGATTAAATGTATATTCTTTTGTTTTTAATAACATAAAGTTTATCATTGGAAACTAAAGAAAAACGTATATTTCACTCGCTGCTCGACCGTCATCATGAACATGTAACTGGAAAACAAACAATGCACCTATTTCGTAATGGTTTCTAAAGGTTAGGACCATGCTTTTGTAGTCATGTACAGCCATACATCTAACAAGATTTGTCAGGTAGGATAATGCAGAATCAGAATATTATCTTTGTTTAATAAATGTATAGGTTTTTTTTTATTGCGTGGCGTACTGTAATCCAAGCCGACCAGTCTCAAACTGGAACATGATATTCTGCGTCAGGCACCTTTCGTTAAAATATGTATTTCAGTGACTCGGGTGATACATTTGTAAATAGAAGATGTCCCATGTCACGTAACACAGGACAATTGCTAAAGCACGAGCCATTTTGAAATGCAATGGAGTCAATAACTAGAACATAACCCGATATGAAATGATGGGTACAGATATAGTAAGAAAATCAAACATGATAACGTGCTAGTATTCTTTACATTGATCCAAAAATCAAAAGGGCACAACAACTAAGGAACAAGAGGAATGACATACAAAAATATGAGAAATATCCATCCTGTATTTCCTAAGACATTCATTGTCAATAGACAAGAGAGCCACATGTTATTTTATGATATATTTCCTTGACAGTCGTAAAATCAAAAGGACACAACTACGGGCCAATATGGAATTTGGGGGAAATACATTTCTTAATATATAGTTATACATTGATCATCAGATTTGGTTTCCTGATCTGACCAGATTGGTTTCTAGATCAGTCTGACAATTGGATTAAGCAAAAAAAGGGGAAGGCAAGAGTAGCACATATATATAATAGGAGAAAGCTCGATTCAGTTTAAACGTACTTGATAAAATAGCGATGAAATTAAACTGTCTAAATCCAATGTGACCTCGCGTCGGCCACTTTTTTTATCTATCCACCGCTAATGACGAAGGGAAATATTCATACCAAAATTGACAATGCTCTTTTGAAAAAGTAAGACACATTTACTGTCAAAATCCGTGATGGTCACCTGTCAACATTTATTCCCCCAAAAGTGGACAATGCAATACAACTAGAGACAAATTAAGGAGCACCTGTATAGGAAATTCAAGAATGATCCATCCAGTACTATAACTATCAAAAGCTAAGACATCTTTCAATAAGGTATTTATGTTTAATTGTTTGTCAAGGCAAACCTGCAATTTCGATGCCGCCATTCGACTAATTATAGGAATATCAACATGGTACGAAATCAAACATTTTCTACATTTTTTAAAACCTTAATTGTTTGGACTATTGAGCAACAACCTATTTTATTCATATCAGGATTTATTCTTTAACATACTGATGCTTAAGTTATATTTTTATTATCGTTTTCAATATTGAAAAAGCATTTCTTATCTTTTTTTTGCGTATCGACATTGAACGCGGGAACAAGTAATGGTGACGTGTTTCGGAAAGTCACGTGATTGCTCGTATAAAAATAGAACCGGAAGCACATGTCATGATCAGCGGTAAACAAATATGACAGCCAGACGAAACCAGAGTCGCATCAGGCTCAAAGGAAGACTAGCTAACAAAGAGACTATTAAAAAGATCGGAACAGGTGCATCAGATCAACAAAAAGAAACACGACATCAATCAAAGAAGACCAAGACCATTACTAGTGTGGTTGAGTTGACAGTACTGTATACATGTACTTTTCGGGAAAACAAACTGCAAAATGTAAATCTGAGGCTTTGTTGTCGAGATAATTTACGGTATGGCAATGCAAGTTACCATTACGTACATAACATGTCCGAGCAGTGTGTGTCAGCAACTTGGACCCCACAGGAAAAAGAACTCCAAACTAAAGTTTTGACACCGATTCAACAGTTATCTACATGTACAATTTAGCTGGGTAGCAAACTAACAATACTTAAACATTAAGATCTAATCTACATCTGTCACAACTTCAACATGCATAACAAGACAATTCACCCATGGTCGATTAATTCGATATTTTTGTCCCTGCATGCCCAGGTTCGATTTCCTTTTCAATCAAAAATGTGTTCAAATCTACAATACTACAGTCTACAGGCGTATAGGCATGCTTTTGCACCAAAGAAAAATAGCTGAATTTCTTAGAAAGAATTGGGAGCACCCAAAACGGGTATTATTTGTGTATATCAAGTCAATAAATAAATGATATTTCTGTGGTAAAATTAGGCAGCGTTAGGCCCTCGAGCCTAATGTTCAGACTTTTGGCTCAATGGTTAGAACGTTTGCCTTCCAAGCGAGAGTCCTGGGTTCAATTCCCGGTCCGGCCACAACATTTCTTAATTTAAAGATGAAAATAGCTGAATTCAAATAATTAGCTGAAAAGAATTATGTCCGTCTCTATTCCATTTAAGCAGACCTACTTGAGGTTTTCCTTTTCAAACAATATAATTGAACAAGAGAGGAAAAATGCACGGCCAGACTGGGGTTTGAACCCAGGATCTTCTGAACTCTAGACGGATGGCATGCTCAACCAATTTAGCTATATGATCGATCCTTTCTAGATCCGCTACACAACATAATTTATGAAGCATTTATAGGTTTATTGAATATAGAGTCTGAATATGATTCTACACTGTATGTTGTGGCTTTGTCTGCCTAGGCTGGTGTAGTGCAAAGGGTTCTGACTCTCTGACCCGCTAAATATTTGACGACAGCCGGGTGCGAGAGTCAGAATTCCCCCTTAGTTAAAAAGTGGAAATTTTACCGACTGTGCACAGGTCACTGTTTAAGCTGTGTTTTACAATATAAAACATTTTCGATAACATGTAAACTAGGTATCAATGGAAAGAACAGATATTTTTCTACTAACCTACACATTTAATCAAGTCACATGAGGTCGTAAACTAGCTGTTCAATGCATCCCATTTCTAAAAAATAATAAGTTTCCCGACATCTGTTTGAAAATGGCCGCGCGTCACGAGATCCCGCGAGAATTGCTTTCTGCCTAACTATTTTTGATCACGTGACGTTAAGCGGCGGCTATTTTCAAACAGATGTCAGGAAACTGGTTATTTTTTAGAAATGGATGACGACAGTTGGTTTACTATTTCCTGTGACTTGATTAAATGTGTAGGTTGGAAGAAAAATATATGTTCTTTCCATTGATACTTAATTTACATGTGATGGAAAATGTTTCATATTATAAAACACGGCTTAAAAGGCGACCCGTGCACGAGTCGGTAAAATTTCCACTTTTTAACTAAGGAGGAATTTTGACTCTCACACCCGCCAGCTGTCGTGCAAATATTTAGCGGGTCAGAGAGTCAGAACCCTTCGGACTAAGGCTGGTGCTGTTCTATTAAATGAATATATACATTTTGTTTTGTATATTAAAACAAGCTTAGTCTGACCCAACTCAGGTCTGCAGTTTTAAGTCTGAAGTGTTCTAATTAATATTTCTACCGCAATACCCTGTGTTATTCCACTCCCAGACCATTGTATAAACGGGCTGACTGTTGGATAAATATATATGTTATATACCACTAAAGGAATATGACCTTCCGGTCTTTTGATTGGTTGAGAAGTCGAACTTTGACCGGAAATCATGTGGTTCACTGCAACGTGCTGATTGTTGACGTCGTCATCGATTGTTGACGTTGTCATAATTTCGCGGGAATATATACAAGATGATGTGTTTTCGCGCAAATATTACGCGGTTCACAAAAAAACAACACTGCTCTTGCGACTTAATATTATTGTGGTAGAAACAATTCACACGACTCGTGGTTATTGGATATGAAATCTATTTCACTCTCGTTAATTATTTTTTAAAAGTTACAAAAGACATTACAAAAGACACTCGCTAAAGCTCATGTCTTTTGTAACATTTAAAAAATAATTAACTCGAGTGAAATAAATTCCATATCCAACAAGCAATCGTTGTGTAACCTCTATATATCTGATCTGCAATATAATGTACAAGCAGAGGGATGAGTTACAATAAAAGTTTATTCTAAAAAATATGTGAGATATTCAATTATTGGCTTCAATACAATTATTTTCTTAAAGTTGAATTTTATTGCAGATATGCATAGAATGTTTACAAGTTTAAAATGGCGGGGAGTCTGTGTTTATGTATACTCCTTAACATTTTATAAATACATTTTAATTGTAACATGTCCCTGTGACTGATAATTATAAGGGGTAGTTTTGTTGTAGTCCTGGAGTTAACAAAATAAAGGGAGATAACTGATATTGTTTAAATTTCAGGTCTTATTGGTGTCAACACTGGAAAGATTGTGGACTTTGACTTTAAAACAAGAAGCTGCAGTGTGTGCCAGTATCATCTGGGAAGGTCCGAGACAGTTTCAAAACATAGATGCAATGTTAATTGGACAGGTTTGTAGAGTTAGTCAAAATTGTATATAGATTATATCTATAAAACTGACTTGTACCAGTACATTCACACTTAGTTTACTCTTATTACCATGAGACTGTGTGAAAAACATTTTATTTTAATTCAACTATATACAGTTAAACCAGCTGTCTATACGCGAAGTCACTGGGACCAAAACTGTTAGTCTGTTGTTTAAACAATTGTCGGCTTGTAGAGGTATAAAATACATGTACTGTATAAGTTCTTGGGAGTACTTGGCCATATAAGACAGGAATTCTTATTACACAGCGGCCGGTTTAGTCAATGTGAAGTGGTAGGGTAAGGGTATTTGATAATTTTGCCTACTTTTGATCAATACCACATATTTTTTTCATATTTTATTGTGTATCAAAGTAGAGAAAATGGAAATTCATAAATTATTTGCAACTCTATATAACATTATCACTTTCTACAGGTTTTATGATTGGACCAAGGCTTTGGAAGCAAGAGCATCTTCTGCTTGGATGCAAAAGAATGAAGGACACAGTTGGCTGAACAAGGTAAGTGTTGACTTCATAGATACCCTCAGTTTAGTGCAATTTCTCAAAAAAGTTGTCTCTGTATAATGTATATCTTAAATTTGTTGTACGATTTGTATTTATTTTTATACTGACTGATCATGACCTGAGCCAAATTTCATTTATAATTTTCTGATAAAATTTGTCTGAATTTTACACGATAAACACTTCATATTTTGTAAAGAGAAATGACAAGGTCAATACTTCTCTTTAGGTAAGGGTCAAGATCTATATGAAGATTAAAGTTTAGTATTTACAAACATATCTTGGGTCAATATACATTTCTTAAGTACTCGTATAGCTGTCTATTGTCAATTTTGGATATGTATATATGTGGAAATTTTGAAACTATATGTTGATAATATTTTTTTTCTCGGGTGAATGAAAATGCCCTGCTTTCTCCTGGAAGTGTAACTAAATCACATGGGGTACAGAGGGACTGGATTAGGAATAACACCAGTGCTATGAAGTCTACATTTTCTTAAAAACAAAAATGCATCTCAATGAAGGTAAACAATATGCAATTCAGATAAACTTGATCCAGGGATATTCTCCATGATATCCAAAGCAAAGCAACCTTAAAAGACTCTCATAGAAAAATGCTAATGCAATGATGTCATCAATAGCATAGGAGTTACGTCAGAAAAGATTTTGCTTTCACACTCAAATGAAAAGTATTTCTGCTGTTATTGTTCATATACCGGGTATTGAGTTTCAGTGCAAATATTACATAATTTTGAGAAAAAGAATACACTATATAACTGCATTTTATAATTGAAAACGTAGGTCCGTGCCATTCGGTATTTCAAGGTTAAGGTTATACTAAAATAAATCATTTTTATATGAAAGGAAGTCTTCTTGTATTATTTGCAGATTCCGAAAAATAAATACTTTACGACTGATAATTGGATTTTTTCTTTGTGAATATTGCATTTTGTGTGGAAAGGGAGATAATAAGATTGAATGACCTCCCTTGTATACAAAGAAATGGGTCACAATATGATATTATGTGACAGAGGACACTTAAATGTATATATATATGTGCAAACTTTGGGGAAAAAAACATTGATAATTGTTTTGCTTGAAACACCCAGCTTCTCCTTTGAAGGTTATTTTCTTTCAATGTTCTGCTTAAGACTCATAGATCAGGGGAAACATTGACATATTTCTGACAAATTCAATGTTTACATGATTTTGATGTCCCCGTCATGAAATGGGAAGGGGGGGGCATATAGTATATCCATGTCCGTCCCGTCCTGTCCCATGGTAATGTAACCAGCTTATTGAAATAACCACTGATCCGATCGTCATCAAACTTACATAATAATTAAGCATGTAGAACTAATTTCATATGAGGTAAGGGGGCATTTATGTCTAGCAGTCATTTCTAGTTATGAGGTTTGGTTTATTTTGTTTGAAGTCCTATTAACAGCCAGGTAGTTTAAGGAGGTTTTGGAGGTGGAGGAAAGCCAGAGTACCCCGAGTAAAAACCACCGACCTAAGGTCAGTACCTGGCAACTGCCTCTCGTTGGTTTCGAACTCGCAAGTTCCCAGGGTTGGAGGGCTAGTGGTTGAATGTCGGAACACCTTAACCACTCGACCACTGCAAGGACTAGTTAAACCCATTGGTACACATATATAGCACCACTGTGTCATGATAAACCGGGAAGTTTCAAGTGACGTCAAACTAGCAAAATTATCTCGAATGAAATCATCTATCAAAAAATAAATTTCATCCTTAATGTTTCAGGCTGGGGGGGGTAGTCGTGTAGAAACACTTTCCATAGCCATCTGTCTGCCCACTGAAATTTGTCAGCACTTCTTTCTTTCATTAATTTTCATTAAACTTGTGTGTGGAATTTTTAGCTTAGTCAGCCTCCAAACTGTTAGCAGTGTGGAAATGTTTGTGCTGTCAGTCTTCTGTTTAGCAATGTGACATATACTATCCACTATAGAAATTGAATGGTATCAAAAAAAAAGTGCATACAATGTACATCTGCGAAAAATTATTGGCAGTGAAATAAGCAAAAGCCTTCACACCACGAAGTATTTCTCTTTTACACTACTTGCACAAAATCAAATATCTTAAGGGCCAAGTGAGCTTATGTGATGGTGCAGCGTCCGTCGTCCGTCCGTCCTGCGTCCGTCAAATTTTTCCTTTAAAAGACTTCTTCTAAAATACTGACAGGCCTAGTGACATGAAATGTGGCTGGTAGCTTTCTTGGAAGGAGCTGAACAAAGTTTGCGAAAAAAAATCACTTTGACCTAATTTCAAAGTCACAGGGGTCAAAAATGTGGAAACCTTCAAACAACTTCTTCTAAAATACCGTCAGGCATAGAGACCTCATATTTGACTGGTAGCTTCCTCGGATGAAGCTGAATAAAGTTTGCGTAAAGAAACGACCTTGACCCATATTCAATGCCACAGGGGTCAAATCTATTATAACCTTTAAACGACTTCTTCTAATAAATCAAATTTCCTACAAATATGATATTTGGCTGAAAGATTCTTTGGATGAAGCCCGACAAAGTTTGCGAAAAGAAATGACCTTGACCTATATTCAAGGTCACAAGGGTAAAATCTGTTAAAACATTTAAATGACTTCTTCTGATTAACCAATAGACCTAGAGACATTATATATGGCTTGTAGCTTCCTTAGATGAAGCATGACAAAGTTTGCGAAAAGAAATGACCGTGACCTATATTCAAGGTCACAGGGGTCAAATCTGTTAAAACATTTAAACACCTTTTTTGATTAACCAAAAGCCCAAGAAGCATGATATTTGGCTGACAGGTTCCTTGTATGAAGCTCGACAAAGTTTGGGAAAAGTGACCTTGACTCATATTCGAGGTCACAGGGGTCAAATCTGTTAAAACCTTCAAACGACTTCTTCTGAAATACCAAAAGCCCTAGAAGCATGATATTTGGCTGACAGGTTCCTTGGATGAAGCTTGACAAAGTTTGCGAAAGAAAATGACCTTGACCAATATTGAAGGTCACAGGAGTCAAATATGTTCGAAGCTTTGAGAAACTTGTTCTGATAAACCTAAATGCCTAGAGACATGATATTTGGCTGGTAGCGTCCTGGGATGAAGCCAAACAAAATTTGAAAATAAATGATGTTGTCTTACAAGGTCACAGGGGTAAATATATGTTTAAATTTTAACATGTTCTTCTAAATGTCTCACAGTAAAAGATTTTAGGGATCTTTAGGGTTACACAATAATATAAGCCAGAGATTGATACCAGTTGAGCGATGTAGGCCCATTTGGCCTCTTGTTAGAAATTCATTGTCAGCACTCTAGTGGCTTCGTTTCTTCATGGATTTTATCAAACTACACATAAGCATGTATAAATACAAAATCAAAATATCATTGATGAGTTCCAGTTTAGGGTTATCAAGTCAAGGTCAAGTTCACTGTGGCTATTTTTAGAAAATCATTGTCAGCACTCTAATGGTTTACTTTCCTAATGGATTTTCATCAAACTACACAAACTTATACCTACAGAGTTAAAATATCTTTGACAAGTTGCAAGTTCAAGTTTCAGGAGTGTCGGCTCAAGGTCACTGTTGCTATTGTTAGACAATAATTGTCAGCACAGTAGTGGCTTTGTTTCTTCATGGATTTTCACCAATTTCACACACATGTAAAGGATAATATGTCTTGGACAAGTTCGAGTTTCAATGTAGTTTGATCACGGTAAATCAAAATTGCCATACATATATTGTGTACATCGGCTTATTGTATATGTGGAATGTAGGAATGTAGGTAATGTGAGGAACAAAAAGAGTCCAGTGACTCTGCGATTCTGTTGCCTCATTTTAATGCCAACTCATGAACTTGTCTTTCAAGTTTAAACTTATTCACCCAGATGTCTACTTACTACACACAAACTTCGAAGCTTTTTTGTGCAAGTGTATTTTAAGGCGATACTAATTTATGTAGCTGATTGAACTGAAATGAAAATTTGTAAATTTCGGAATATTCAAAAAGTGTATGAAACAGATCTAGAGGGTTAAAATTGTTAACATTCCATTAACTGTTATGTTTTCTCAACAGATGAGATAACCGGACAAAAACATAACATGTTATCCCATCATTCCACTCCCAGTTTGAACTTGCGGATAAGCGTTTCTTGTATTAGTATTTAGTTTAGCTACCTTCAGATGATACGTTCATCATTCCAGTACACTGTAAGATTATGTTCGGTAAAGCTTGTCTTACATAATAATAATAATAATTAGCTCATGTTTGGACCAATTTCAAAATGAAATACATGTTCTGAAGGGAAATGTTATTCTAAGAAGGAAAAAAGGAAATATCTACATGGAGACCCTTGCAAAAGTACAAGAGAATAAGACCAGGTGTTTCGGAAGAGTAAGCGTCTTCTGCTTCATCGACGACACCCGCCATGTAATCTTTGTCACATCCAAGTAAACATCAAATTCTCAAAAATGAGAACCGAGTATCATTGTCAATCACAACAAGTAAACACAGTAATGACCATACTCAAAAACGTCCATCTTCATATCACTTAAAGATACAGAATATTTCTCAATTTCTCAAGATGGCGACCATAAAACTTGCCCATAGTTCTGATCAACCTGCATCGCTCGAATCCTTGTGTTGTTAGTTTGTTTGTCAGCAGTCGACATCGATCACGAAAATCACGATATTTAGAGCAAGCCCTGGAATACCGAATCAACTGCGACATGTAAACACCATAGGTTGGAGAAGCAGGGATGTTACTTTCAAGAAATGGAAAGTTAACGATCGGAAAATTGAAATCGTCACGTTTATCGTATAGCTTATTAGTAAGCTGTCCATGTTGGTCGTAGTTTAAGTAGAGATCGAGGTAAGCAGCTGATGTAGAAGAGTCTATTGTGTCCTTTATTTCAAGTTCAGAAGGGTATATACGATCGACGTATGTTTATAGACAACACATCGTCGATATATCTGAAATTGAAATTAAAAGATTTGGCAAGGTTTTTGTTACCTGTCCTGATTAGCTCCTCCACAAATTCAGCCGCGTATGAAAACAAAAACAAGTCAGCTAAGAGTGGCACAGTTTGTTCCCATGGTATGTTTGTTCCCATGGCCAACAGTATGCTGGAAAATCTTTCCTCCGAACTCAACAAAAATGTTGTCGACCTGGAATTCAATCATCTGTACTATATCTTCTTTAGTATATTTCCTCTTAGATTTTGTCGTGTTTTTGACAAAGTATGCTCCGAGAAAGTTCACTACCATAAATATGTATCGTCGTCCGCCTTTCTTAGAAAAGAAAGCTCTCATAACAAGAGATCGGTGACGTTCCTTCAATTACGTATGAGGTATGGTAGTGAACAATGTGGATAAATCAAATGTTTTGACCGAAATACGTTTTTTAGGGAGTGGTGTTCAAGAGTGATCAAAAGATCTTTCGAGTTTTTCAAAATCGACATCCCATTAATTCCACTTCTTGAGTACACAGTGTCACAATACGACTGAAGCCCTGATTTTATGGTACTAAGAATTGTAGTAAGAAGTTTTGATAATGGCTTGGTCGAGCAATAAGCAGAGCCAGCGATAAAACGTTGCTTATAAGGATCCTTGAAACCTTTTCTATACTTTTTTTAAAACTTAACAGTTTAGATTATCAAACAATAACATATTTATTTAATATCAAAATGTATTACTAAGCTCATCAGTACCATATTTATATTTTTATTTGTTTTCTATGTTAAAAAAATGTTTTCTTGCGAATCGGCACGGAACCGGGAGCAGGATAGTGGTCACATGATCGAAAAACAAATCACATGATTTCTCTTATAAAAAAAAGAACCGGAAGCGCAAATGTCAGGTAGCCGCGGTAAACAAATATTGGCTGTCGAAACAAAGTCACAAGACTAGACAAAAAAGAAGCTGAAAGAGACTATTAAAAGATCGGAACAGATGCAACTGATCAACAAAAAGAAATACGACACCATCAAAGAAGACGAAGAGCATGGTTTGACGGACGAAGTGTGGTTGAGTTGACAGTGCTTTCGGAATACAAAAACATACAGTTGATAGGTATACGTTCTTCATTCACGTACACTGTAAGATTATGTTCGGTTAAGCTTGTTAAAACATAATCTTACATAATAATAATAATTAGCTCGTGTTTGGACCAAATTCCAAATGAAATACATTTTCTGAAGGCAAATGTGATTCTAAGAAGAAAAATCAAGGTCTCGGTTGTGTTAAATAACCAGAAAGTACCTTTAAACGGCATTTTCCGCTACATTTGGCCCATTTCTGCTCAATTTCGCTGCCGCCATTCGACTAATTATAGGAATCTCAACATGGTACGAAATCAAACATTTTCTACATTTTTTTAAAACCTTAACTGTTTGGACTATTAAACAACAACATATTTTATTCATATCAGGATTTATTCTTTAACATACTGATGCTTTAGTTATATTTTTGTTATCGTTTTCAATATTGAAAAAAACATTTCTTATTATTTTTTTTTGCGAATCGGCACTGAACGCGGGAACAAGTAATGATGACGTATATCGGAAAAGTCACGTGATTGCTCGTATAAAAATAGAACCGGAAGCACATGTCATGATCAGGTATACGTAGCTGAAAACAAATATGGCAGCCAGACGAAACCAGAGTCGCATCAGGCTCAAAGGAAGACTAGCCAACTCGGAACAGATGCATCGGATCAACAAATAGAAACACGACACCTATCAAAGAAGACCAAGACCATGGTTTGACGGACGAAACGATGTGTGGTTGCATTGAGTTGACAGTACTTTTCGGGAAAACAAACTGCAAAAGTTTTGTTGGCGAGATAATTTACGGTAGGCCTATAGCAATGTAAGTTACCATTACGTACATAACATGTTCGTGCAGTGTGTGTCAGCAACTTGGACCCCACAGGAAAAAAACTTCAAACTAAAGTTTTGACTCCGAATCAACAGTGTATCTACATGTAGGTAGGAAGGCCTAACACACGAATGATAATATAACAATACTTAAATAATATCAGCCAGTAACATCAGGCAGCAACCCCCCCCCCCCACCCCTCCGTCGTTATTCATACCAGAATTGGGTTCTGACGACGTAACAGATACAGAATATGTAAACGGATTATCCATGATGGAGAGCGCAGCTATAGGCCTACATGTACATGTACCACAGGGACCTGAAAATTTGTTACAGCAAATTTAAACTAGTTTTGGACTTAAATTGGATTTTCAGTCTAATTTTACACTTCGGGGTGGGGTTACATTTGTGTGCATTTATAGGAGGTTTCTAAAAAAAAAAAAAATATCCATCTTTCCAATAGTATCAAGCGTTTTTTCATACCTCAACTAAAAATATGATTTTTGATGAAAGAAATGTAGGAAGAGTCGCTTTTTCGACATCGAAGTCTTTCAACCCTTAGCCTTATCAACCATTTAAGCCTGAGGAGCATTTTTATCAAAAATAGATCTAAACCTCCCAAAAGTGTAAAATTACTTTAAACACCTTAGTTAAGGTCCAAAACTGGCTGTAACAAATTCTCAGGTCCCTGTGATATGTACAGTATATTAGCCTTACTAGGCAGTTTGTACGAAAAATCTTATGAGAGTACATTAAAGTGTAATCAGGTTTGGAATAGAGCGTATTCTGACACGAATCTTCATTTCAACATCAGTTACTCATCCCTTATTTTCTATCATATTCTTCCTTTATAATAATGATATGAGGATGTAACATTTTTCCTGTGACAAATTGTAATTAAATCTTCCCATTGTTCCCAGTTTAAATACACAAATGAACAAACTGCATACATGTAGTTGTTATGGTCCATATATAAGAGGAACGATTTAACCCTATATATTCAAACAACAGAAAAAAAACAATGCATTTAATTCATTTGACCCAATATTTCGCTGTCTTTGCAAATGACCTGCATATTTTTTTGAGTTGACTGGAAATTGAATAGGCCTAACTGTTACATAATCAATTTGCATAATTGTGGTCAAAATATTTCTAGGTCCAGCATTATTTTTAGATTTTCTTATTGAACCAATAGCATTGAATGAGTTTGGGATGATTTTATTTTAACCATGATCACTCTACGTGATGACTTTGCATTTTTTTAAAATGATTTGTCCTTTAAGTTAGACTCTATATAGGCCTAGTTATTGAACAAGTTGTGTTTAGCAGGCCCAATCTCTGTAATGTACATGTTGTCCCGATGCATTGCTGTTAAAGACCAGCCTATAACGCAGAACACAGACTTATAATTACCGTTCCTTTGAAGGGTCATGTGACATCAAATTCACGATAAATTTATTATAATACACGAGTCAGAAATTTCTTATAGCCCACCCTTTTACCGCACATTATTATTATTGGCTTCAATACATTTATTTTCTTAAAATTGAATTTTATTGCAGATATGCATAAAATGTTTACAAGTATAAAATGGCGGGAGACTGAATACTCCTTAACATTTTATAAATACATTTTTATTGTAACATGTCCCTGTGACTGATAAGGGGTAGTTTTAGTTGTTGGAGTCCTGGAGTTAACAAAATAAAGGGAGATAACTTATATTGTATAAATTTCAGGTCTTATTGGTGTCAACACTGGAAAGATTGTGGACTTTGACTTGAGAACAAGAAGCTGTAGTGTGTGCCAGTATCATCTTGGAAGGTCTGAGACAGTTTCAAAACATTAATGCAATGTTAATTGGACAGGTTTGTAGAGTTAGTCAAAATTGTATATAGATCATTTTGTGTATCTATAAAACTGACTTGTACGAGTCCATTCACTCTTAGTTTACTCTTATTACCATGGGACTGTGTGAAAAACTTTTTATTTTAATTCAACTATGTACAGAAATGTACAGTTAAACCAGCTGTCTAAACCCAAAGTCACTGGGACCAAAACTATTAGTCTGTTGTTTAAAGGGGCATCCCGCGAAAGCCTAAATGCCTGTTCTTGAATATACATGGCGTCTGCATTACTAATTATACTTTCCTGTTATTCCCGAATTCAAAAGTCCACTCAAAATGTCTATATTGACCACTAGCAAAATCGCATTCCTCGGGAAAGCCCAGATAAAAACAGCGGGGATGACGCAACGTGACAGGTGTGCCGCAAGTTTCCTGCTCAGTTTGACGGAAGGGGCTATACGGGAGGGGACGCGTAATGTATACGGCTGATGAAACAGAGACAAAGTCCGTGTATAAACTTATTGAATCACATTCACATTGAAATTAGACATCAATTGCACACATACCGATATTCAAATGAAGAATAATTGTCGGCATATCGGCACCATATATCGATCGACACCAGGAATTATCTATATTATATTTACCTGACCGAGACCGGTACACATGGGTACGGAATACGGCCATGGTACAAACCTTAATTTAGGTAAAAGGTAATATTCACGAACCAACTATTCAGATGATTTCATAAAATGTATGTAGCATGCATTGAAAAGTTCGAAAATAAAATGACATGAAATGTTTGCGATTTTTTTTACAACTCAATGTCTTATATATACTATATAGACTATATATACAAAGTACATTCATATTCATTTAAAATCTATCCAACTTTCAGCGTCTTCACACGTTAACACGTATCACGGAATGCGAATATTTAAGTCCACACACTCATATAACGACACACTATAAGTATGACTACATGTATATCAGATTTGGAACTGTTGAAACACTTATAGCTACACGTTATGAATATGTTATGATAATTCCGTTTTCTTTTAACATCTTTTTTGTCGTCTTGTAAAGGGACGGTGATTTAAAAAAAAAAACCTGTAGGAATGGAATATACATATAAGTATATGTTGTATAACTTTGTTTTTTTTTTTATTATTTTTTTTTCCAGTTATGTATATATTTTCGTATCAAATTCAATACCGGGGTTGCAACCCAATGATATTTGTACCTTCACTAATTTATAGATTAAGTATGAATATCACTTTTTTTTACGCGTGAAAACAAATTTTTATATTCCTTTTGTCCAAATTGAAGCCGTATGTACCTCGGTCGCACGTCCCGTTTTACAACGTAATCAAACGACTTTTTTCTGTTATGGTATATATAGTATTTGAAAATGTCTTTCTATCCAGCAATATAATTAAATCATACTGTTTTACTGGAACATAAGTTTTTATAAAGAGAATATTATAAAACAAACTTTTAAGTTTAATATTACACACGCATTTTATGCAACAGAAGACTGAAACAGTTTCCCCTTGGGTAGCCTCAAAACCAAATCAAAGCTTTATTTGTGCATGTTACCGTTATACAGAAGAAATATGTAACATACACACAATAGAGCAGGTAGTTTCTCCTTAGAATATTTCCCATCTCTCAATATGATTCCGTAACGCAGTCTTGTGTCATATTTTGACCATTCGGCAACTTTTCGCTTAGTAGTTAGGCCTTATCGTAGTGTAACGGTAATAACAGACAGAGTGTTTACAATGGAAACGGCGCTCGCTGCGCATGCGTTGGTAGGTGGAAATCCCAATTCAGAACGTCTGGCCAGACGTTTTGGAATTCCACTAGTTATTTTGAAATTATTTATTTTATGAATACATGTCAGCGGAATCCGATCGTCGTAGTCCATAAGAATACCCACTCAATATGTGTATGTAATATTTTGAAAAAAAAATATGAAAAAAAGCTTACTTTCGCGGGATGCCCCTTTAAACAATTGTCGGTTTGTATTAGAGATAATATAAGTATAAGTTCTTAGAACTTGGCCATATATTAAACAGGAATTCCTATTACACAGTAGCCAGTTTAGTCAATGTCAAGTGGTAGGGTAAGGGTATTTGATAATTTTGCCTACTTCGATCAATACCAAATACATGTACAGTGTACCCTCGTTATACCGCCACCTTTCGTCCACAGCAATTACGGCAGTGTAACAAGGGTGGCGACAGTATCAAATTATGAAAATTATAACCATGAATTAAATTGCATAATAGATTGCATTTCCAACATTTTATTAAAAACGAGCTAAGTAGTATATATCGTAATATACCGTCATATAGATCTATATTGGCACAAATTTATATCTGAAACTAGTTATTGATCTGATTTTACCGCATGCCATTCCAAATGGAACACTAAAGAGTTCCTCGATCTCCAAAAACAGAACAATATGGCGTTATCGTCGAGGGAAATATATAGCGATTCGTGACGTTGTATTTTGAAGGGTGTGGCGGTTGGCGGTATGTGAGGATAGCGAATTTAACGAGGGAATTATATAGGACAGAAATCCGTTATAGAGGTTTAGGTGGCGGTATGCGAGGGTGGCGGTAGATTTGGGTGGCAATGGTCGAGGGTACACTGTATTTTTTCATATTTTTTTTTGTATCAAAAAGGAGAAAATGGAAATTCATAAATTATTTCTAACTCTATATATATAACATTATGACTTTCTACAGGTTTTATGATTTGACGAAGTCTTTGGAAACAAGTATCTTCTGCTGGGATGCAAAAGAATGAAGGATACAGTTGGCTGAACAAGGTAAGTGTTGGCTTCAAAAATACCCTCAATTTAGTGCAATATCTCAAAAAAGTTGTCTCTGTATAATGTATATCTTAAATTTGATGGACGATTTGTATTTATTTTTATACTGACTGATCATGTATAATGTTTATCTTAAATTTGTTGTACGATTTGTATTTATTTTTATACTGACTGAATTTGTCTTAATTTTACAAGATAAACACTTCATATTTTGTCAAGAGAAATGTCAAGGTCATTACTTCTCTTTAGGTAAGGGTCAAGATCTATATGAAGATTAAAGTTTAGTGTTCTACAAACATATCTTGGGTCAACATACATTTGCTAAGTACTTGTATAGCTGTCTATTGTCAATTTTGTATATGTATATATGTGAAAATTTGGGAACTGTATGTTGACAATATTTTTTTTCTCAGGTGAATGAGAAGCCTTGATTCTCCTGGAAGTGTAACTAAATCACATGGGGTACACAGGGACTGGATTAGGAATAACAACAGTGCTTTGAAGTCTACATTTTCTTAAAAACAAAAATGCATCTCAATAAAGGTAAACAATATGCAATTCAGATAAACTTGATCCAGGGATATTCTCCATGATATCCGAAGCAAAGCAAGCTTAAAAGACTCTCATTGGACAATGTTAATGCAATGATGTCATTAATAGACCAGGAGTTACGTCAGAAGAGATTTCGCTTTCATACTCAAATGAAAAGCATTTCTGCTGTTATTGTTCATATATTGAGTTTCACTAGTGCAAATAGTACATAATTTTTAGTAAATGAATACACTATATACATTTGTAATTGTATATTATGTTTGAAAAGTTTATAACGTAGGTCTGAGCCATATTTCAAGGTTAAGGTTAAACTAAAATTAATCATTTTAAATGAAAGGAAGTCTTCTTGTATTATTTGCGGATTCCAAAAAATAAATACTTTACAACTGATAATTCGATTTTTTCTTTGTGAATATTACATTTTGTGTGGAAAGGGAGATAATTAGATTGAATTACTTCCCTTGTATACAACGAAACGGGCCACAATATGATAATATGCTACAGAGGACACCTAAATGTATATATATATGTGCAAAACTTTTGAAAAAAAAACATTGGTAAGAATTATTTTGCTTGAATCACCCAGCTTCTCCTTTGAAGGGGATTTTCTTTCAATGTTCTGCTTAAGACTCATAAATCAGGGGAAACGTTGCTTATTTCTGACAAATACAATGTTTACATGATTTTTAATCAATGAAATGGGAGGGGTTGAGGGCATATATATAGTATATCCATGTCCGTCCCGTCCCATGGTAATGTAACCAGCTTATTTAAATAACAACTGATCCGATTGTCATCAAACCTTGCATGTGTAATAATTAAGCATGTAAAACTAAGTCCATATGGGGGAAGGGGGGCATTTATGTCTAACAGTCATTTCTAGTTATGAGGCTTGGTTTATTTTGTTTTAAGTCATACTAACAGCCAGGTCATTTCAGGAGGTTTTGGAGGTGGAGGAAAGCCTGAGTACCCCGAGTAAAAACCACCGACCTACGGTCAGTACCTGGCAACTGCCTCGCGTTGGTTTTGGACTCACGAGTTCTCAGGGTTGGAGGGCTAGTGGTAGAATGTCGGAACACCTTAACCACTCGGCCACCACAAGGACTAGTTAAACCCATTGGTACAAACATATAGCACCACTGTGTCATTATAAACCGGAAAGAGTAATTGACTTGTCAAACTAGCAAAATTATCTCGGAATGAAGTCATCTATCAAAAAATAAATAAATTTCATCCATAATGTTTCAGGTTGCGGAGGGGGGGGGTGTAAAAATACAAATACTTTTTTCTAGCTATCTGTCTGCCCACTGAAGTTTGTCAGCACTTTTTTCTTTCTTTCATTAATTTCCACCAAACTTGAGTGTGACATTTTTAATTTTTATACACTCGTCAAAAATGAGGGGGATGTATTATGGTATGGCGTTGTTCGTATGTTCATCGTAAACGTTCATCTGTAAGGAGATCTCCTCCTACAGTTTTCAACCGATTTCTTTAAAACTTGCTAGGCTTGATCACCATGACATTAAGTTGTGTTTTCCTGATTTACAGTTTGATTCGACAATATTCACTAGAGTTATGGCCCTTTGGGACATAATTTCGGCCATTATGTAGAAAACGTCGGACCTTTTTTGTGGTTTTTTTCAATTCCTCTAAAATTTGGTTTGGTACTTCGAAAAGCTATAACATTTAACATATATTACAGGTTTTGTTGAGTTATTTCAACATTTCGTGTAATAGCATTTCATAGTTAAATTATGTAGACAATGCATTTCTGTCGTAAGCTGTTATTTGTCTGGAGATCTTCTCCTACAGTTTCCAAATGATATCTTTCAAATTCACTAGGCTTTATCATCATGACATGAAGTTGTGTTTTCCTGAAAGACAGTTTGATTTGACAATATTTACTAGAGTTATGTCCTTTGGAACTTCTTATTTGATACAATTTGGGGCATTATGTAGAAATTGTCAGAACTTTTTGGTGCTTTCTTCAATTTTCTAAAATTTGGTATGGTTATTTGAAAAGCTATAATATTTAACATATGTTACAGGTTTTGTTGAGTTTTTTTCAACTTTTCGTGTAACAGCATTGCAAAGTTGCAATTGCAAAATATGTAGAAAATGCATTTCTGTTGTAAATTGTTGTTTGTCCTGAGATCTTCTTCTCCTACACTTTTCAATTGATATCTTTCAAACTTGCTAGGCTTAACCATCATGTCATGAAATTTTGTTTTCCTGATTGACAGTTTGATTCAACAATATTTACTAGAGTTATGGCCCTTTGGAACTTTGTATCTGATGCAATTTGGGACATTATGTAGAAAATGTCAAAACTTTTTTTGTGGGTACATACCATTATACTTCCGATATGGTACGAGGGGCGTATCATGCCTCCGCTTGCGGGGCTCTTGTTCGCTTAGTCAACCTCCAAACTGTTAGCAATGTGGAAATGTTTGTGCTGTCAGTCTTCTGTTTAGCAATTTGACATATACTATCCATTGTAGAAATTGAATGGTATCAAATATTTTCGCGTGCTGATACAATGTACATATGGGAAAATTTATTGGCAGCGATATAAGCGAAAATTTCCACACCACGACGTGTTTAACTTTTAAAGTACTTGCACAAAATCAAAATATCTTAAGGTTGTAAGGTCAAGGTCACAGTTGCTATATTTAGAAATTCATTGTCAGCACTCTAGTGGCTTCATTTCTTCATACATTTTAATACAAAATCAAAATATCATTGATGAGTTCGAGTTTTAGGGTTATCAGGTCAAGGTCAAGTTCACTGTGGCTATTTTTAGAAAATAATTGGTTTTTCTACTAATGGATTTTCATCAAACCACACAATCTTATACATACAGAGTTAAAATATCTTTGACAAGTTGCAAGTTCAAGTTTCAGGGTTGTCGGGTCAAGGTCACTGTTGCTTCTTTTAGACAATGATTGTCAGCATTGTAGTGGCTTTGTTTCTTCATGGATTTTCACCAACTTCACACACATGTAGAGGATTAACATGTCTTGGACAAGTTCAAGTTTCAAGGTTGTTTGGTCAAGGTAAATCAAAATTGGCGTGCATATATTGCGTATATCGACTTATTTATATGTGGGATGGTTCAGAACGCAGGCAATGTGTGGAACAAAAAGAGTCCAGTGGCTTTGTGATTCTATTGCCTCATTTTAATGCCAACTCATGAACTTGTCTTTCAAACTTATTCACCCAGAGTTCTACTTACTACACACAAACTTCGAAACTGTTTTGTGCAAGAGTATTTAAGGGCGATACTAATAGTTGATTGAACTGAAATGAAAATTTGTAAATTCCGGAATATTCATAAAGTGTATGAAACATATCTAGAGGGTTAAAATTGGTAACATTCCATTAGATGTTCTATTTTCTCAACTGATGAGATAACACAAAGATAAAATGCTATCCCATCATTCCACTCCCAGTTTGAACTAATGCCGAACAGCGTTTCTTGCATTAATGTTTAGTTTAACTACCTTCAGCTGATTCGTTCATCATTCCAGTACACTGTAAGATTATGTTCGGTAAAGCTTGTTAAAACATAATCTTACATAATAATAATAATTAGCTCGTGTTTGGACCAATTTCCAAATGAAATACATTTTCTGAAGGCAAATGTTATTCTAAGAACAAAAATCAAGGTCTCGGTTGTGTTAAATAACCAGAAAGTACCTTAAAACGGCATTTTCCGCTAAATTTGGCCCATTTCTGCTCAATTTCACGGCCGCCATTCGACTATTTATAGGAATATCAACATGGTACGAAATCAAACATTTTCTACATTTTTTAAAACCTTAATTGTTTGGACTATTGAGGAACAACCTATTTTATTCATATCAGGATTTATTCTTTAACATACTGATGCTTAAGTTATATTTTTATTATCGTTTTCAATATTGAAAAAGCATTTCTTATCTTTTTTTTTGCGAATCGACATTGAACGCGGGAACAAGTCATGGTGACGTGTTTCGGAAAGTCATGTGATTGCTCGTATAAAAATAGAACCGGAAGCACATGTCATGATCAGCGGTAAACAAATATGGCAGCCAGACGAAACCAGAGTCGCATCAGGCTCAAAGGAAGACTAGCCAACAAATTAAAGAGACTATTAAAAAGATCGGAACAGGTGCATCTGATCAACAAAAAGAAACACGACATCAATCAAAGAAGACCAAGACCATTACTAGTGTGGTTGAGTTGACAGTACTGTATACATGTACTTTTCGAGAAAATGTAAATCTGAGGTTTTGTTGTCGACATAATTTACGGTATGGCAATGCAAGTTACCATTACGTACACAACATGTCCGAACAGTGTGTGTCAGCAACTTGGACCCCACAGGAAAAAGAACTCCAAACTAAAGTTTTGACACCGATTCAACAGTTATCTACATGTACAATTTAGGTAGGTAACAAACTAACAATACTTAAAAATTAAGATATAATCTACATCTGTCACAACTTCTACATGCATAACAAGATAATTCACCCATTGTCGATTAATTCGATATTTTTGTCCCTGCATGCCCAGGTTCGATTTCCTTTTCAATCAAAAATGTATTCAAATCTACAATACTACATGTACAGTCTACAGGCGTATAGGCATGCTTTTGCACCAAAGAAAAATAGCTGAATTTCTTAGAAAGAATTGGGAGCACCCAAAACGGGTATTATTTGTGTATATCAAGTCAATAAATAAATGATATTTCTGTGGTAAAATTAGGCAGCGTTAGGCCCTCGAGCCTAATGTTCAGACTTTTGGCTCAATGGTTAGAACGTTTGCCTTCCAAGCGAGAGTCCTGGGTTCAATTCCCGGCCCGGCCACAACATTTCTTACTTTAAAGATGAAAATAGCTGAATTCAAATAATTAGCTGAAAAGAATTATGTCCGTCTCTATTCCATTTAAGCAGACCTACTTGAGGTTTTCCTTTTCAAACAATATAATTGAACAAGAGAGGAAAAATGCACGGCCAGACTGGGGTTTGAACCCATGATCTTCTGAACTCTAGACGGATGGCATGCTCAACCAATTGAGCTATCGATCCTTTCTAGATCCGCTACACAACATAATTTATGAAGCATTTGTAGGTTTATTGAATATAGATCTAGAGTCTGAATATGATTCTACACTGTATGTTGTGGCTTTGTCTGCCTAGGCTGGTGTAGTGCGAAGGGTTCTGACTCTCTGACCCGCTAAATATTTGACGACAGGCGGGTGCGAGAGTCAGAATTCACCCTTAGTTAAAAAGTGGAAATTTTACCGACCGTGCACAGGTCACTGTTTAATCTGTGTTTTACAATATAAAACATTTTCGATCACATGTAAACTAGGTATCAATGGAAAGAACAGATATTTTTCTACTAACCTACACATTTAATCAAGTCACATGAGGTCGTAAACTAGCTGTTCAATGCCTACCATTTCTAAAAAAAAATAAGTTTCCTGACATCTGTTTGAAAATGGCCGCGCGTCACGAGATCCCGCGAGAATTACTTTCTGCCTAACTATTATTGTTCACATGACGTTAGGCGGCGGCCATTTTCAAACAGATGTCAGGAAACTGGTTATTTTTTAGAAATGGATGACGACAGTTGGTTTACTATCTCCTGTGACTTGATTAAATGTGTAGGTTAGGCCATACCAATTTGATTTATTGTTCTTCGGAAAATGAAATTTCAAAATTGGAGCGAGCGGGCGAATTTTTTTTGTTTTAACAAAATTTTGAACTCCTTAAAATTTCGAGCGAGCGGTAGTTTTCAAAAGGCTTAATGTTAGAATACATGTTTGACTATTAATATAATGTATCACCAAATAGTACACGTATTTAAACTGTTGTAGCGTTTTATTTTATTATTTCCATGGTATAAACTACTTAATTACCTTCTTAATAGAAGACCCAAGGTCAGCCATTCAAGTTTAGTGATTGAACCAAAGCCACAGGAAACACCTTTTAGCAACCATATTTTTTGTGGGTATTTAGATGCTTCTTTTCATGCAGAATGCATATTTTATCGGATTGATATAAATTAATTATGACAAAATAAATGTATGATGTACCGCTATAAAACAAACCCTGAAGTCTAGATATATGGCACTAGGTGTTTTCCTGACAAACTTTGATTTACAATAATAGTTATAGTAATATTAATGGACACAAGCATTATTTGTGTACTAAATATCCAGATCATAAAAATTAAAATAAGTTTATAAGCTGAGGTCCAGTATGTATATATGAATAAGTTCATTATTATCTATATCATCGTTGAAAAAGCATCATGAACCCAGTGTTAATCCATTCGGGATTTAAATGTCCTGATTACTGGTAACTAGGTAACTACGGAATCTGGATGAGAGTTCGAATGGTAATACCTACATCAATACAAAATCTTAATAACAAACACGTTTTTTTAACTTTTGAACTTTTCTGTCGCTTTTTAGTGAGACTGCTTGAGTTCCGTATTCTGTTTATTTGATCAAGAGATCTTGAAACGATGAACCATTCTATTGCGGTATTTTGCAATACATTATGGCGACCGGATTATGTAGCAACAAACACGATAGGAAATCCATTTTGACACATTCCCAATTTTCTTCAAAAGCGAAAAAGCCTCGTCGCGCATTTCCTTCGTGTTTCTGCCAAAACAAAAACCGCTTGAAATACCATTTTTACCTTCGTTTCAAACATTCAAATGATCCGGAAATAAATGACTTTTTCTCAATTTTGAACCATTGTAAAATATGTCTGGATTCGTCATTTTTCATTGACGCTAAAATTGGAGCGGTGATATTTTACTTTTACTTTTATTTTATTTTTCCAAAACAGGAGCGGTTAATCCGACGACCAACAAATTAAATTGGTATGGCCTTAAAAGAAAAATATATGTTCTTTCCATTGATACTTAATTTACATGTGATGGAAAATGTTTCATATTATAAAACACGGCTTAAAAGGCGACCCGTGCACGGGTCGGTAAAATTTCCACTTTTTAACTAAGGAGGAATTTTGACTCTCACACCCGCCAGCTGTCGTCCAAATATTTAGTGGGTCAGAGAGTCAGAACCCTTCGGACTAAGGCTGGTGCTGTTCTATTAAATGAATATATACATTTTGTTTTGTATATTAGAACAAGCTTAGTCTGACCCAACTCAGGTCTGCAGTTTTAAGTCTGAAGTGTTCTAATTAATATTTCTACCGCAATACCCTGTGTTATTCCACTCCCAGACCATTGTATAAACGGGCTGACTGTTGGATAAATATATGTTATATACCACTAAAGGAATATGACCTTCCGGTCTTTTGATTGGTTGAGAAGTTGAACTTTGACCGGAAATCATGTGGTTCAATGCAACGTGCTGATTGCTGACGTCGTCATCAATTGTTGACGTTTTCACAATTTCGCGGGAATATATACGAGATGATGTGTTTTCGCGCAAATATTACGCGGTTCACAAAAAACAACACTGCTCTTGCGACTTAATATTATTGTGGTAGAAACAATTCACACGACTCGTGGTTATTGGATATGAAATTTATTTCACTCTCGTTAATTATTTTTTTAAAGTTACAAAAGACACTCGCTAAAGCTCATGTCTTTTGTAACATTTAAAAAATAATTAACTCGAGTGAAATAAATTCCATATCCAACAACCAATCGTTGTGTAACCTCTATATATCTGATCTGCAATATAATGTACAAGCAGAGGGATGAGTTACAATAAAAGTTTATTCTAAAAAATATGTGAGATATTCAATTATTGGCTTCAATACAATTATTTTCTTAAAGTTGAATTTTATTGCAGATATGCATAAAATGTTTACAAGTTTAAAATGGCGGGGAGTCTGTGTTTATATATACTCCTTAACATTTTATAAATACATTTTAATTGTAGCATGTCCCTGTGACTGATAATTATAAGGGGTAGTTTTGTTGTAGTCCTGGGCCCGTATTCATGAAACCGTTCTCATGCTCAAGCATGGATTTCGTGCTCAAGCCTTATTTTTTGTTTTGGCCATAGATTATTTAAAAAATCTAACTTTGTCAAAGTTTTGGGGAAAAGTTGAAGAGAGATAAAGCCAAAAACTTTTTTTAACATTTACATTGACTTTTTGACTCTTCAACATGATTAAGGAGAGTTTCAAGAAAGCTGGCTTGAGCACAGAATCCATGCTTGAGCATGAAAACGGTTTCATGAATACTGGCCCTGGAGTTAACAAAGTAAAGGGAGATAACTTATATTGTTTAAATTTCAGGTCTTATTGGTGTCAACACTGGAAAGATTGTGGACTTTGACTTTAAAACAAGAAGCTGTAGTGTGTGCCAGTATCATCTGGGAAGGTCCGAGACAGTTTCAAAACATAGATGCAATGTTAATTGGACAGGTTTGTAGAGTTAGTCAAAATTGTATATAGATTATATCTATAAACTGACTTGTACCTGTACATTCACTCTTAGTTTACTCTTATTACCATGAGACTGTGTGAAAAACATTTTATTTTAATTCAACTATATACAGTTAAACCAGCTGTCTAAACCCAAAGTCACTGGGACCAAAACTAATAGTCTGTTGTTTAAACAATTGTCGGTTTGTAGAGGTATAAAGTACTGTATAAGTTCTTGGAGTACTTGGCCATATTAGACAGGAATTTTTATTACACAGCGGCCGGTTTAGTCAATGTGAAGTGGTAGGGTAAGGGTATTTGATTATTTTGCCTACTTTTGATCAATACCACATATATTTTCATATTTTATTGTGTATCAAAGTAGAGAAAATGGAAATTCATAAATTATTTGCAATTCTATTTAACATTATCACTTTCTACAGGTTTTATGATTGGACCAAGGCTTTGGAAGCAAGAGCATCTTCTGCTTTGATGCAAAAGAATGAAGGACACAGTTGGCTGAACAAGGTAAGTGTTGACTTCATAGATACCCTCAGTTTAGTGCAATTTCTCAAAAAAGTTGTCTCTGTATAATGTATATTTATTTTTATACTGACTGATCATGACCCGAGCCAAATTTCATTTATAATTTTCTGATAAAATTTGTCTGAATTTTACACGATAAACACTTCATATTTTGTAAAGAGAAATGTCAAGGTCAATACTTCTCTTTAGGTAAGGGTCAAGATCTATATGAAGATTAAAGTTTAGTATTTACAAACATATCTTGGGTCAATATACATTTCTTAAGTACTCGTATAGTTGTCTATTGTCAATTTTGGATATGTATATATGTGGAAATTGGAAAGTATATGTTGATAATATTTTTTTTCTCAGGTGAATAAAAATGCCCTGCTTTCTCCTGGAAGTGTAACTAAATCACATGGGGTACAGAGGGACTGGATTAGGAATAACACCAGTGCTATGAAGTCTACATTTTCTTAAAAACAAAAATGCATCTCAATAAAGGTAAACAATATGCAATTCAGATAAACTTGATCCAGGGATATTCTCCATGATATCCAAAGCAAAGCAACCTTAAAAGACTCTCATAGAAAAATGTTAATGCAATGATGTCATCAATAGCATAGGAGTTACGTCAGAAAAGATTTTGCTTTCACACTCAAATGAAAAGTATTTCTGCTGTTATTGTTCATATACCGGGTATTGAGTTTCAGTGCAAATATTACATAATTTTGAGAAAAAGATTACACTATATTGGTTCGTGCCATTCGGTATTTCAAGATTAAGGTTATACTAAAATTAATCATTTTTATATGAAAGGAAGTCTTCTTGTATTATTTGCAGATTCCGAAAAATAAATACTTTACAACTGATAATTGGATTGTTTCTTTGTGAATATTGCATTTTGTGTGGAAAGGGAGATAATTAGATTAATTACCTCCCTTGTATACAAAGAAATGGGTCACAATATGATATTATGTGACAGAGGACACTTAAATGTATATATATGTGCAAACTTTGGAAAAAAAACATTGATAAGAATTGTTTTGCTTTAAACACCCAGCTTCTCCTTTGAAGGTAATTTTCTTTCAATGTTCTGCTTAAGACTCATAAATCAGGGGAAACATTGACATATTTCTGACAAATTCAATGTTTACATGAGTATATCCATGTCCGTCCCGTCCTGTCCCATGGTAATGTAACCAGCTTATTGAAATAACCACTGATCCGATTGTCATCAAACTTACATAATAATTAAGCATGTAGAACTAATTTCATATGAGGTAAGTGGGCATTTATGTCTAGCAGTCATTTCTAGTTATGAGGTTTGGTTTATTTTGTTTGAAGTCCTATTAACAGCCAGGTAGTTTAAGGAGGTTTTGGAGGTGGAGGAAAGCCAGAGTACCCCCAGTAAAAACCACCGACCTATGGTCAGTACCTGGCAACTGCCTCTCGTTGGTTTCGAACTCGCAAGTTCCCAGGGTTGGTGGGCTAGTGGTAGAATGTCGGAACACCTTAACCACTCAACCACTGCGAGGACTAGTTTAACCCATCGGTACACATATATAGCACCACTGTGTCATGATAAACCGGGAAGATTCAAGTGACGTCAAACTAGCAAAATTATCTCGAATGAAATCATCTATCAAAAAATAAATTTCATCCTTAATGTTTCAGGTGGGGGGGGGGGGGGGTCGTGAAGAAACACTTTCCATAGCCTTCTGTCTGCCCACTGAAATTTGTCAGCACTTCTTTCTTTCATTAATTTTCATCAAACTTGCGTGTGGAATTTTTCGCTTAGTCAGCCTCCAAACTGTTGGCAGTGTGGAAATGTTTGTGCTGTCAGTCTTTTGTTTAGTAATGTGACATATACTATCCACTATAGAAATTGAATGGTATCAAAAAAAAAGTGCATACAATGTACATCTGCGAAAAATTATTGGCAGTGAAATAAGCAAAAGCTTTCACACCACGAAGTATTTCACTTTTACACTACTTGCACAAAATCAAATATCTTAAGGGCCAAGTGAGCTTATGTGATGGTGCAGCGTCCGTCGTCCGTCCATCCTGCGTCCGTCAAATTTTTCCTTTAAAAGACTTCTTCTAAAATACTGACAGGCCTAGTGACATGAAATGTGGCTGGTAGCTTTCTTGGAAGGAGCTGAACAAAGTTTGCGAAAAAAAAATCACTTTGACCTAATTTCAAAGTCACAGGGGTCAAAAATGTGGAAACCTTCAAACAACTTCTTCTAAAATACCGTCAGGCATAGAGACCTCATATTTGACTGGTAGCTTCCTCGGATGAAGCTGAATAAAGTTTGCGTAAAGAAACGACCTTGACCCATATTCAATGCCACAGGGGTCAAATCTATTATAACCTTTAAACGACTTCTTCTAATAAATCAAATTTCCTAGAAATATGATATTTAGCTGAAAGATTCTTTGGATGAAGCCCGACAAAGTTTGCGAAAAGAAATGACCTTGACCTATGTTCAAGGTCACAAGGGTCAAATCTGTTAAAACATTTAAATGACTTCTTCTGATTAACCAATAGACCTAGAGACATTATATATGGCTTGTAGCTTCCTTAGATGAAGCATGACAAAGTTTGCGAAAAGAAATGACCGTGACCTATATTCAAGGTCACAGGGGTCAAATCTGTTAAAACATTTAAACAACTTTTTTGATTAACCAAAAGCCCAAGAAGCATGATATTTGGCTGACAGGTTCCTTGTATGAAGCTCGACAAAGTTTGGGAAAAGTGACCTTGACTCATATTCGAGGACACAGGGGTCAAATCTGTTAAAACCTTCAAACGAC
Source organism: Mimachlamys varia (assembly GCA_947623455.1). Classification (NCBI taxonomy): domain Eukaryota; kingdom Metazoa; phylum Mollusca; class Bivalvia; order Pectinida; family Pectinidae; genus Mimachlamys; species Mimachlamys varia. The sequence continues at coordinate 28,707,515 of OX392544.1, forward strand.
TTCTTCTGAAATACCAAAGCCCTAGAAGCATGATATTTGGCTGACAGGTTCCTTGGATGAAGCCCAACAAAGTTTGCGAAAAGACATGACCTTGGCCTATATTCAAGATCACAAGGGTCAAATCTGTTAAAACTTTCAAACAATTCTTCTGAAATACCAAAAGCCCTAGAAGCATGATATTTGGCTGAAAGGTTCCTTGGATGAAGCCCGACAAATTTTGGGAAAAGAAATGACCTTGACTCATATTCGAGGTCACAGGAGTCAAATCTGTTAAAACCTTCAAACGACTTCTTCTGAAATACCAAAGCCCTAGAAGCATGATATTTGGCTGACAGGTTCCTTGGATGAAGCCCAACAAAGTTTGCGAAAAGACATGACCTTGGCCTATATTCAAGATCACAAGGGTCAAATCTGTTAAAACTTTCAAACGAGTTCTTCTGAAATACCAAAAGCCCTAGAAGCATGATATTTGGCTGACAGGTTCCTTGGATGAAGCTTTACAAAGTTTGCGAAAGAAAATGACCTTGACCAATATTGAAGGTCACAGGAGTCAAATCTGTTCAAAGCTTTGAGAAACTTGTTCTGGTAAACCTAAATGCCTAGAGACATGATATTTGGCTGGTAGCGTCCTGGGATGAAGCCAAACAAAATTTGAAAATAAACGATGTTGTCTTACAAGGTCACAGGGGTAAAATATGTTTAAATTTTAACATGTTCTTCTAAATGTCTCACAGTAAAAGATTTTAGGGATTTTTAGGGTTACACTATAATATAAGCCAGAGATTGATACCAGTTGAGCGATGTAGGCCCATTTGGCCTCTTGTTAGAAATTCATTGTCAGCACTCTAGTGGCTTCGTTTCTTCATGGATTTTATCAAACTACACATAAGCATGTATAAATACAAAATCAAAATATCATTGATGAGTTCGAGTTTAGGGTTATCAGGTCAAGGTCAAGTTCACTGTGGCTATTTTTAGAAAATCATTGTCAGCACTCTAATGGTTTACTTTCCTAATGGATTTTCATCAAACCACACAAACTTATACCTACAGAGTTAAAATATCTTTGACAAGTTGCAAGTTCAAGTTTCAGGAGTGTCGGCTCAAGGTCACTGTTGCTATTGTTAGACAATAATTGTCAGCACAGTAGTGGCTTTGTTTCTTTATGGATTTTCACCAATTTCACACACATGTTAAGGATAATATGTCTTGGACAAGTTCGAGTTTCAATGTTGTTTGATCACGGTAAATCAAAATTGCCATACATATATTGTGTACATCGGCTTATTGTATGTGTGGAATGTAGGAATCTAGGTAATGTGAGGAACAAAAAGAGTCCAGTGATTCTGCGATTCTGTTGGCTCATTTTAATGCCAACTCATGAACTTGTCTTTCAAGTTTAAACTGATTCACCCAGATGTCTACTTACTACACACAAACTTCGAAGCTGTTTTGTGCAAGTGTATTTTAAGGCGATACTAATTTATGAAGCTGATTGAACTGAAATGAAAATTTGTAAATTTCGGAATATTCAAAAAGTGTATGAAACAGATCTAGAGGGTTAAAATTGTTAACATTCCATTAACTGTTATGTTTTCTCAATAGAGGAGATAACCGGACAAAAACATAACATGCTATCCCATCATTCCACTCCCAGTTTGAACTTGCGGATAAGCGTTTCTTGTATTAGTATTTAGTTTAGCTACCTTCAGATGATACGTTCATCATTCCAGTACACTGTAAGATTATGTTCGGTAAAGCTTGTAATAATAATAATAATAATAAAATCTTTTATTTAACCAGGGTTACATATTTAGACAAAGTCTAGTTTACAATATGGCCCTGCAGCAAATGTAAATACAAACATGGCATAATTTAAGATAACAATATCACAATTAAGTAAATGTAGTAACCATCACAGTCAATAGAAATCCTATAATAAGTAATTTAATAATGAACGCTTGCATGTCACACAAACATTACTCAATGGTATGGTTAAACACTATCATAGTTGGATATATACATACAATGCTAATATAGCACAGGGTAAAAATTGACAGGATATACACTAATATAGTTTGTATTAAAATAAGACAATGAAGTCAGTAGTGTAAAAATAATTTAGAAAAAAAAATTGAAAAAATTGAAAAATACATTTGTGTTCGGATAGAAAAATAGTTATATAATCTTTTAAAATATCAATATAAGGGAAATAATCACAGATTTAACCATATACTACATATTCATCCAATATATTCAAAAACATAAAAGAAAGGTTTAGAAATTAAAACATGAGACTTGTTGTTATAAAAAAAGACGGCAGTAAATAACTAAGATTTTGTGAAGTAGTGCTGCAGGTATCTGCTTTTAAAAATTCCTACACTACCCGAGTCTCTAACTGTATCAATAGGCCCATTCCATAAAACTGAACATGTATATACAAATGACCGCTTGAGATAATTGGTTCTTGCAGATGGAACATACAGTTTGTTTGAAATAGAGGCTCTCATAACACGGAACTGGCCTTGATAGTGTTATTTAGTGGCAATACAGAGCAAATGTAAATATTTAAGCATTAAACATCATTCTGTTCCGTGTTATGGTCCTATAACACGGAACAGGATTGCAGACAAAATGAATAACTCGCGTTAGTGTTATATAGTGGCAATGCAGAGCAAATGTAAATATATAAGAACGAGGGTCTAGGGAGACACAATAACCAGGATTACATAAGAACGGGTGTCTAGGGAGACACAACAGCCAGGGTTACATAAGAACTGATGTCTAGGGAGACACAATAACCAGGGTTACATAAGAACGGATGTCTATGGAGACAAAACAGCCAGGGTTACATAACAACGAGTGTCTAGGCAGACAGAACAACCAGGGTTACATAAGAACGGGTGTCTGGGGAGACAACAACCAGAGTTACATAAGGACGGATGTCTTGGGAGACAAAACAGCCAGGGTCACACAAGGATGGTTGTTTAAGGATACATTACAGTCAGGGTCATATAAGAACGGGTATGTCTAGAAGTGACATTGCTAGGAAAAGAAAGTAGCCGTAGAAGACAGAAGACGGGAAAAGCATGAAAACGGAAAAAATCCAAATGTTTCAAAATGTACAACAGCTCTATTTTGATATTCTAGTGTAAGAAGAAGACAGATGAAATCCCTGATGCTGTGGTGGGAGGGGGAATAAATAAGGTGAGATAAAATATGTATATTTGAAATTTCCTCATTGTCCCCTCCACCGAATTCGATTCTTTAGAAGAGGGAGAGAGCGGTACAGACTTGTTAATGTAATAAACGGAATCGATTGCCATGCTAACCCACTAATACAAAGACATGTTTCGTGAAATTGTACTATGATACTGAATAGACACCTTACCTACTGTGAGAAACGTTACCTTTTAATTAACACACATATGTCCATTGTTTGCCTTCCACACACTGATAATACAATCAGTTTGTATGTATCAATCTTGCTGTATGTAAACCATCGATTCATTGTTGCTTGCTTTTCACTGCAAGTACACAGTTTACCACGCAATAACATTGCGGCGTCGGCGCCATATCCCACACACAGCAAACCATGCTTGATATCACGCAGATAAAGGGCACTGACGACATTGATGGATGACTGTCCCGCAAAAATGAATATGTAACACGCGATTAGCGAATTCACATCAATAATAGATTACAAAAGGCGTTTTAAACGATTTTTACATCACATCATGCGATTTATCAATCTGGATGACTGCAAATTTTTAATACAAATACATCCCTTCAAAATAACTTTAATTTTCCACAGCCTTTGTTTACCCAGTAAATATAAAGAATCATTAAAGTTGTTTGTTTATGAATAATATATATTTTTATTTTTTAAATGTTGGTCCTTTGCTTACTTTTATTATGTATTTCTAAAAAATATCAGAGAATACCAAAGTGTCAACAAAACCATAAACCGAACTCAAAATCGGCCAAACCAGTCTAAGTCATAGTTTTGTTTATTAAAAGAGTATGATCACACGTGGGGCAGTTGCCATGTATTGACCGTCTCCGGGTACTTCGCCTTTCCTCCACCTCCAAAACCTGGCACGTCCTTAAATGACCCTGGCTATAAATACGACGCAAAACAATGTAAACCAAACCAAAACTCAATAAATTTATACACATTGTAGGTTTTAGCTTTTGACGATTGCTAGCATTCAAAAAAGACATAACAAACATCACACACAAGAAATGGTCAGGAAATCATCTTTTTTTATTAGTAATACATGTAACTCAACCATTCTCAAATTATATCAATGACGCAAATTCTTAATCAAAGAACTATCTGTACCATATGCTACAAGCTGAATCCCAATAATATCCTACACAAAATATATAATTGTCAGTTTCAATTAATTCTGGGCGAACACCACCCTACTTGTCCATTTTCACTGACGCTCCTGTCCAATTAGTTATTGCAGTTTTGACTTGATGAGTGTAACCTATACACTCCCAGGGGTTAATTAACGCCGGGAGCAGGTGTTTAGCTGAGAACCTCTGATGATTTGCTCAACGCCAATGACGGATCCCAGTATAGAGGAAACACGATCTGGTTTCGTTAATATGTCGTTGAATGCACTGCACACGGTCATGTCTCAAAATGGGTCCATGTTGTTTGCGATTATTTATGGCTGACAATTAAGGATTGTACTTCATTTCGACAGCGTATACGGCAGAATGCCTGTAGTTAGCAACAAACATATTCACCACATATTCACTGTGGTGTGCATGCCCAAAATTGGTAATTAATATAATCTGTGGTGCGCATTACGCAGTCAAAATGAGGTAAAATCATTATATTAACATCATAATTACTGGTGTTAATGGTATACAAAGAAGAAACATTCGAGGCGGGTTGCTACGATATCGATGGTGACCTAGAAAGCCATGGTTGCTAGGACAATAAAGTCACAGTAAATCTGCATTGCTATATCTGTATGATACGGAGTGAACAACAATAGTGTTTCTTCTTTTCATTTCAAAGAACTTTCAACTTGATAATATTATTAGCAATTTGAATACTGTAAAACCCTATATTTTCGCGCGTGGAATTTGTCGCTTAGACAGCCTTCAAACTGTTCACGGTGTGGAAATGTTCGCTCTGAAGTCATGTTGTTTTGCACTGTGTACCTATAATACTTTTATACACCGTACAGTTTGGTGGTTTAAAATATATTCGCATGTGGATATATTCGCTTGGATTTAATGCCAGCGAAATAAACAAAAATATCAACACCGCGAAAAATTCCACTTTTACAGTATAAGTATTCACTTTCAACAGTCGTAGTCTAATTAAAATAGTATCCTGATCTCTGTGTGGTTCTGCTAACATCTCCCTGCGTCCAGATCTAGCAAAATCCCATCGGGGTCACGGTCAGGTGACATTTTCCATTAGCCATTCAAATCACTATTTTTTTAGCGCAGTTCATGCTATTTTCTTGTTATGAAGTGGGCGTTCATATCGCCTTTAACTCGACTCAGAATGCAGTTTAATGTTTATTTATCTGTGGTTATAGCAACCAGACAATATCCTTTTAAACTCCTTAGGAGTGCATACAGTCGGTGCTGCCATTTCGGCCCTCACAGCTAGCATTTTGCAATTATTATCACTGCCTAACCACGTAATCATTTACAGCTGGGTAGACTGGAACAACAGGAGTTAAGTATCTTGCTTAAGGATACAACAAGTGTGCCGTGACAGGGACTCAGGGAGACAGCAAACCTTCGATCATGAGCCCGGCGTCCTATCACTAGATTTTTGGATATACACACCTTAAACCCACCATGCAGTTATGTATGCTAGTCCGAAGTCTAGATAAAGGCTGATGGCGGTGTACATGAGTTTATCAGGGAGCGGTACACCCGTTGGACTGATGAGGCGGGCCATCAATGTTAGTAACACCCCACTGTGAACCTCTTGCAATGAGCGTGGACAGTCATTCAATTACTATCTTGATCTTAACCACCATAAAATCGTCGACGAGAGATATATCAGTTACAGCAATTTATTCGATTTCCACTTAAAAACTTGCTTTCAAGCCTTTCAAGATCTTGATTAAATCTGAGTTAATTAAATGTTTTCATGGAATCGGATAGAAAACTGGGTCTTGATGACGAGTTTCTGTGAAACGTGATAACTGCCAGAGGTTCGTATCGGGAAAACGGATTATATCATGCTAACGAGCAACGATTAGGGTGAAGATACATATATACATGTATATAGCGAATGGGTTGACTGAGTATGTGTTTGGTTGCACCAATAATTGAAAGTGCAGTGACTCTTAAACAAGCAAATATGTGCAATTTGATAACATGCTAAATCGTGAGCGTGGTCAATAGTTCGATGGGTGACCGCCTGCACGTGACATAAGTACTTTTACAATATATGCGAACCTTTGGTCAATTAAACGGATGTTATTGCTTTAATACTTAGTAAATGGCTGCTTGCATTTCACCAACGCGGCTGCGGTTCGATTCTCCGAACGGAATTGTTAAGTTATCCTACCGAGCGAAAATAAGACCCTCAACAGGATAACGGAGTAATGAATATAGTTTGAAATAACTTATTTCAAAAATGGTTATTAAGCAAAATAATTTGATATATATATAGTTTTGTTTGGTTTAATTTGATTTTTCTTTGTCCAATAAGCATATAAGGTCATTTAACGACGGTGTATACGATGCAACTACTGGGTCAGCCGTTGTCAGTATAATATATAACCAACCAACGAATCACCCAATACCGACAGTATGGTTCAAACTCGAAAATAACAAGGTAGAACTCGTTTGATGACTATACATAGCATGGTAATCGAAACGCACGGATAATCATATATTTACATTTGCGCTGCAACGCTATATGAACATTTACCAGCAAAAATAATTTTCATAAAAGTATATTTACATTTGCTCGGCAATTTTCCATAGACACAATGCTAAGAGGCAGTTGCTGCCATACGCCTGTAACACCAAGTGCCTCAGGCTACAACAGCAGTTTGTATTTGACGTCATCAATCTCTATTGTGACGTCATCAATTTTATTGTTGTCTTCACTTGATTTGCTGATCAAAATCGGTCCCAAGAAACTAAATAAAGCACAATAGTTCTATCAACATGTAAATATAAGTAATGAACATTTTCGCAAATATTGTTACAGTCCTATAACACACAATGCTATTGCTGACAAACCTACATAAAGCCTTACCTGGCTTTATTTATTTTTTCATCAATAACAATGTGAGTCTTGTCGCTCCGCTTCGAATAACATGAAGAACGCCTTTGCGTCTTACCAATAAGTCGACACAACAAAACAGATCGTATCACATTTTATAACGGACCTTGACTTTTTTTGTGATTACACATTACTACTGTAACAGGAGAGGAAAATGCACGAATTGACCAGGGTTCGAACCGGGGCCTTCCGAACTCTAGACGGAGGGTCAATTAATTGAGCTGCCTGATCGCCTATGATCGACCCGGTCTATATCCGCTGCATTCCTCCCTCCTTTCACGAGACCCTATACCAACTTCATTGGGTATGTTTTATTGAACGCTAAACTTCACAGGTGAGGAAAAATGCACGTCCAAACCGGGGTTCAAACCCAGGACTTGTCGAACTCTAGCCGTACACTCAAACAATGGTGCTATCTTGTCGCCGACGATCGACTCGGTATAGATCCGCTTCACTACTTTGAAAACCCAAGCTACCGGTAGGACATTAAACAAAATTAAGCTAAACCTTAACTATTGCAAATCCAGCGTGGAAATACAAATACACAAAGGCTATCAGAAGATCAGACAGTGGCCTTTGATGTCTGCGAGACCGACTGATGTAGATCACGCTATTTGCCATCCATCAGTCTGATATCGATCTACTGTAGTAAATTGATATAAATCGTGGAACTGATGTCATGACTGTCCCTAAGTAAGATATTTATGACGATTCTCTATTCGGCATTTATTCAAGGCACGTTAGGTAATACAATTTATCACATAATTGGCCCGATTTTGTATGCCCTCAGACCATATCATAAATATGGCATTGCACGCGTGTTATGCAATCTTAAAGTGAGACGAATGGTCAAAACCGCGGAAACTTGTCTCTGCTACACTACAAGAACTACTTTGCTTTACCACTTCATAAATGTTGCTTTAAATGAATTTGAAATATTTATTATTTTTAAAGCCTTACAAAATACGCATACTTAAAGAAAAAAAAGAAATAAAACAACATTGCACTGCGCGGAACGACTAGATTATAATCGAAAAGCTTTGACTAAATTTTAAATTTCAAACCGTATCTATTACTAAATTTAAAAGTGTGTGTTACGTTATCTTAACTATACAAAGTCAACTGGTTACTTTTGACATTATGACGGTAATGTTATAAATAGAATCTTACACTAAATTCAATATGACAGACACGTATGACAGGTTAATATCTTTCAATTTTATCGTGTATCAATTACAGTCTTGTGTTGGTGGATCCGCATTTCCGTGCGGATAAACGTTTGAAAATGATGCAATTTTTGTAAAGATGAATGCAGGGGGCACTCTTGTAAGTTCGTTAGATAGATTCAATGCAACATTCGCAATGGAAAATGCATGCTATATAGATTATCTAGCCCTAGTGTTTATGAAATATAAAATTGATAAGAAAAAGTGGTGCTTTCATGTCGCAGTTGATTCGTTATTCCAGGGCTTGCTCTGAATATCGAGATTTTCGTGATATATATCAGCTGCGGACAAACAAACTTATCGCACATGGATTTGAGAGATGCAGGTTGATGAAGACTATGGGTGAGTTTGATGGTCGCAATCTTGATCTGATCGAGAAATATTCTGTATCTTTGTGTGTTATGAAGATGGACATTTTTAATTTGCTTATTAGCGTGCTTACTTGATGTGATTGACAATGATGACTCAGTTCTCATTTTGAGCACTTGATGTTTACTTGGATGTGACCAAGATTTACATGGTTGGTGTCGTCGATGAAGCGATATACGCTTACTCTTCCGGAACACCTGGTTTTATTCTCGTGTACTTTTACGAGGAACTCCATGCAAATCTTTCCTTTGTTCCTATTTTGCCTCTAGTTTAATCGATTTTGAGTTTGGATTATGGTTTCGTTGACGCTTTGGTATTTCTGATTTGTTTTTATATAGTAGATATGGTCCGACTTTTCTCAATTTTCATTGGCTAAAGTATTGTCAAGTGGAGGTCCATATTTTGTGATATAGACCTCATGTTTCTACTTTTAAAAACATGGAGTCAATATTGCGCATATGGCGTCATAATCATTGTTACGTCATTTGCAGTACCCTACTATAAGTTTCATGCATTTTCAAGATAGATATAGTTCGATTTGAGTCTTTTGCAAACAATTGACGAACTTCAATCATTTATGAGTATATATAGTAGTTGTGTAGTTTACATCTGGATAAGTAGAAGTATCGTTAGGCGATATCAACGAATGATGTTGTTTTCGAACGCAAAAATAAGGTTGTGGTTGACAATGATACTCGGTTCTCATTTTGAGAACTTGATGTTTACTTGGATGTGTCTCGTGGCGGGTGTCGTCGATGGACCAGAAGACGCTTACTCTTCCGGAACACCTGGTCTTCTTATCTTGTACTTTTACAAGGGTCTCCATGTAAATATTTCCTTTGTTCATATTTCCTCCTGGTTTAATCGATTTTGAGTTTTGATTATGATTTAGTTAACGCTTCGGTATTCTCTTATTTGTTTTCAAATGCTGTTTTTGGGTCAGTGGTCGGATTTGTTTATAGTTACTTTTAAAAGAAAAGGCAAATCTCCAGAGAAACGTATTGAGCATCCCTTACGATTTTATTATTAGCAAAAAAGGTTACATCATACTTTGATCCAAAGTATGCAGGGAATTGTGTTTAACATTAAACTAAGCTAACCTCCGAGTATCACCATATCTAGATATTTGTTATTTAAATGTGGTTTCGAGGTTTAACTGTATTAATATTCAATTATTTCATACTATTCATCTGTTAATTTGGCGGGAGACAACATACAAATACATTTAAAATAAACAAAATCATGTGAAATTGTATAACTGTTTCACAAAAACTATTCGGAGTTTAAATAACAATTCAATTCAGAGGAAATAATTTTAAAACTGTCAAACTCACAATTCATTTTCTGTTTGTTAATATTTTTGCTAAATGAGAAAGCAAAATGGATTTCATGTCATGTTTAACAAGTAAAGGAGGCCTACGTTCAATTATTATTTTGTTCAATTAAAACATTTCTTTGTACTTTTCAAATTCAATATTGCTAATTTGGATTCGGCAACACTATTTTGCAACGAAGTTACCAATATTATTGTTGTCATCGATTTAACCTAATGTGGTTTTGCTTGCTGTTTTCATCAATTTGCGTTATCGCAGTTATCCAAAATACCACCGCAAGAAAATGCGCACTCATCGTTGGAATGTTTAGTCCCCGATGTTTGCTGGAACTTCCATAGCCATATTTTATCTCATTTGAGTTAGTAGTGGCACGGTACATAATATACACATTTTTGTAGAACACTTTTTAAAATTATACAGAACTAGTTCAAATTTACTTCTAAATTCATAAATTAAATGGGGCTTCCGCACCTGACCCTTCTGCTTCTACATTATTTGGAATTTTGATTCCCATTTTTTGGCCCCTAGCAACACTGACGAGTTCCAGAAGGACAAAACAGCTGTATGGTGCAGTTGAGTTCATTGTTTTCGGCTTACTGTATCTATTATTGAATTTAAATGTGCAGCATATGTGTGTGTTACGTCATCTTTGATCTGCCAATGAAGTGCGTTTTTCCAAAACAAGTCGTTTTTCACCATGACCATTTGTTACTATGCAAAATGTACCATGAGTCATCATCGGGGGCATCTAGACGAAATCCGAGAAAAAACAATAGCATATTGCTCTTTTCATAAATGATACAAAAGCGAACACAGCAAAAAGATTTGACAAATAAAAAGATCACACTAATCTGGCTTAAAGGCCCAAGATACGTAACTTCATGAAATATTTCGTGATTCTAAAACAATATGGAAAAAAATCCAGTTGATAAATATACAAAAATAAGCCTAAAACTAAGTAAACCTGAGCGGTATCTAACAAGAAATTCTTGACTGGAAAATCCAAAGAATTGAAAATAATTCAGATGGGGCCCACTTCAACAACAAGCTAGAAGTTAGAAGACAGTTCAGTATGTACGCGTGTTTAAAAATACCGAGATCATCTTGGATATTGCTTATATCAGTTAATCGTAACTAAATTTATAAATATGATAAGTTATAAGGCTTGTTTTTCGCTTCAGGTTATGCCGAAAGTTACGTATACTGGGTGTTTAAAAGGAATTAAAAAATCTTAAAAAGGAAAACCTACATAAAATAACTGCACAGCGCTTATGTTAATATCATCATACCAAAAGTGGGATCTTGAACATGTATCTAAAAACCTGATACAGAATGATACGCTTTCATACTACTTAACATTATCAAGAAGACACGCGATCAAGTGGAGCTTGTCTACCGAAATGCTCCAGGGAGATGGAGGCACTATTAATTGATGTATGGTGACAGCAGAGGATTTCCGAATGCGATCCATCGTAGAACACCTAATACAACTGAATTGGTTTTAGGAATAAGCTTACCCATTTATCAGAGAGCATTAGTGTGCAATGCGTGTTTACTCGGTCTGAGCGTAGGTTTCATTATAGGTCTTCGGTAGTTTGTAGCGCTTCTGTAATCATCTGAAGGGGGATCCCATCATCCTTTTCCTCTGTTTAAAACATCATACTAAAAGTGTTCCGAAAGTATTCCACACTAAACCTCTAATTACTGTGCACTGAATCTAATTCCAACACTTATCAGACTGACGTATAGAAAGTGAAAAAGGAGGAGGTGCATTAAACAATAGAGAAACACAAATCGCAAAGTTCTTTCCCTAAGATTAAGCCAATTAATATTTGAAAGCTTTAGGACCTTATAATATATTCTTTATCTTTAAGTGATATGAAAATGGACGTTTTTGAGTATGCTCATTAGTGTGCTTACTTGTTGTGATTGACAATGATATTCGGTTTTCATTTTGAGAATTTGATGTTTACATGGATGTGACAAAGATTTACATGGCGGGTGTCGTCGATGAAGCTGAAGACGCTTACTCTTCCGGAACACCGGGTCTAATTCGCTTGTGCTTTTACGAGAGTCTCCATGTAAATCTTTCCTTTGTTCCTATTTTGCCCCTAGTTTAATCGATTTTGAGTTCGGATTATGACTTTGTTAACGCTTCGGTATTCTCTTATTTATTTAACAATTACTGACGATATAAAACACTATAACTAAGTTCGTCTGAATGCTTAAGTGTTATGGCCTTTCTAGACTATTAGTTTTTGGTCTTTTGGGGGCAATTTAAAACATAAACGAACAGTTTTGCAAGGAAATTTTCATGTTGGACGATGTACTGTAAGAATAGAATATGTATATTGAAATTAGTGAGATATGACAATTTAGATTTCTAAATGAATATCTAGACTATCATCATCATCACGTGGTGTTTAGAAAGTAAAGATATGTCAATTTATACTGCATAAGAAACAATTTGGGATAAGAGGCTTAAGATCTAGTGTTGATACTGTCTCCGACTTAGGGTACATTTACACTGAAGTTTAAGCGATCAAATAAAACGCCCCAAACCCTATTGCAAAACTATTGTTTTTTTAGTCTTTTTTGTTTGTGGTGTAGGAAGGGAGAGATGTTGAATTACTGGCTACTGTATAGTTTTATTGAAGTTGTGTACAAAGGGGTCAATATTTGCATGATCTAAATGTACAATGTACTCATTCTATACATTGTGAAATTGTACTAGCAGAAAGGTACTTCGACCTCATTGCTTCTTGTCGATATTATTTTTGTATTCACTTAAATATTATACCGATGGAACTCAATATTCAATTAACCACAGGAACAAAATTCAACATGAAAAACAGGATGTTACATTAGCTTAATTGCTCAACCAGAATCGCTTTCAAACATCTAACTTTTAAAGCCGACCGAATTGAAAAATATTGAATTTGGTGTAATTTGGCAATCGATCCGTAAGAAGCAACTGTTTGTGACATATATCTGTTTTTTTTGTATTTTTTAACGTCATGTAAGCGGCTATGAGAACTGGCGATTCTAAGAAATTATCCCAGCATACTTTGAATTAAACATGCCTACCGCCTTTTGGATATGGTTCAAAATAATTTAATTTGAACATTTTGATTTCCTTCGTTCGAGAATGCTTCTGTCAAAGGTCCAGTTGCTTTTTAAGAGAAGTCAACGGAAAGGGTGGAAAAGACATAAACATATGGAATGAAAAATGGTTACAATAACGCATACCCATACTGGTAACTAGAAACTTGATTAAAATGCAATTAATAAAACTTAATAAGCATTAAAAAAAGAATGCTTTAAACAAGTTCCTTTGCAAAATATGTATGCTCATCTATCAACCTTCGTGTGTGAATTGAAGTACACTTTACATATATATTGAGCATTAATATCAGATACTGTAGCATGCAAAATGCACGACACAATTGCTTTGATTTTATCGATATGTGGTGTTATCCAGTCGTGTAAGGCCTGTTACCTATAGATAAATCATGCATTTATTTTGTTAGACAATGTTGCTGTATATAGACGATTGTATCATTTATGAACATATTTTGATATATATATTGACATTCAAAAGTTCCTATTTACATTTAACTAAAATCATTTTGAAATTTAGCAAAGCTTTTTTTCGAAATGGGTTTGCAATTGTATTTATGTCATAGCTTCTTCAGATGGTTTTTTATCATGTTTTGGTATCTTTCAACAGTATTTGAGAATTGATACAATTCTAAAAAATCCTAAAAATGCAATATTGTTTCAATTTCAAACTTTATATACATCAGTTTCAACAATGTATCTCTTTCCTATATTTTCAATGAATAATTGTATCGATGTGATTTAATTGTGCAAATAAAAGAGAAGCATGTTTTTATTTCCTTTTTATCATCATCGAAAACAGGCCCCTCCCTCGACCTTCCCTTCAACATCCAACTTATGTTTTTAACTTTGTCTTATCGAGAAATATTGTGTATCTTTAAGTGATATAAAAATGGACGTTTTTGAGTATGCTCAGTAGTGTGTTTACTTGTTGTGATTGACAATGATACTCAGTTGTCGTTTTGAGAACTTGATGTTTACTTGGATGTGACAAAGATTTACATGGCAGGTGTCGTCGATGAAGCAGAAGACGCTTACTCCTGCGGAACACCTGGTCTTATTCTCTTGTGCTTTTACGGGAGTCTCCGTGTAAATATTTCTTTTGTTTCTTATTTGCTTGTAGTTAAATCGATTTTGTACGAAAGCCGATTAGTTCCACAAGAAAAAAAATATTTATCTCGTTATTACGAGAAACGTTATGTCGTTATTATGACTTCCGCTTAGTCGTTATTACGAGATACGTTATCTCGTTATTACGAGATACGTTATCTCGTTATTACGAGATACGTTATCTCGTTATTACGAGATACGCTAAGTCGTTATTACGAGATACTCTAAGTCGTTATTACGATATACGTTATTTCGTTATTACGAGATACGCTAAGTCGTTATTACGAGTTACGCTAAGTCGTTATTACGAGATACTCTAAGTCGTTATTACGAGATACTCTAAGTCGTTATTACGAGATACTCTAAGTCGTTATTACGATATACGTTATTTCGTTATTACGAGATACGCTAAGTCGTTATTACGAGTTACGCTAAGTCGTTATTACGAGATACGTTATCTCGTTATTACGAGATACGTTATCTCGTTATTACGAGTTACGCTAAGTCGTTATTACGAGATACGTTATCTCGTCATTACGACATAGGTTATGGGGGATGGCATTTACTGGAATCAGTATTTAAATGTCGAATAAGACAAGAAATAATACGTGTTTTGAAAAAAAAATGTCTGTTTATCAACGATTTTTTTTTTTTATTTATCGCTTACCCGAAAAGTAGACTAAAATAAAGGTACATTGTCATTTTAAATGTAATTGTTAAAAACATATTATCCATTTAGCCATGGAAGGCGAACAATCGCACTCAGTTGAATAGGCTTTCATCCCAGTAAGCTTCTGCCCAAATAATACCCTGGCACTGGTTTGTTATTCATGAGAATGCAGTTGTAATTTAATTACACTTGACCATTTGGCATTGGATATACATGAATGTTACTTATTTGAACAAACTTTCTAGCCCTTCATCCCAGCATGTTACTGGTCGAATGCAATTATTATGTGCCTCTTGGTTATTGAGACCACAGGGATCTGAGAATTTATTACAGCTAGTTTTGGACCTAAACTAGGATGTTTAGAGTAATTTTACACTTGGGGGGGGGGGGGGAGGGGGGGGGATCAATTTTCAATAAAAATGCCCCCTCGATGGTCATGAAGGCTAAAGGGTGGAAATCTTTCGAGTGCGAAAAATCGACCCCCACCTACCTGTATTGCATCAAAATCACATTTCTAGTTGAGGAACGAATAATTAGGTATGCAACTTGATTGCAAAAGATATCTTAGTAAAGCATAAAATTTACAATGGGGCACTGTGACGTCGCTATGATTATGACGTCATAAACGCAGTTTTTACTCGGTGTTTCTAAAAGTAGAAACATCAGGGCCCGTATTCATGAAACCGTTCTCATGCTCAAGCATGAATTTTGTGCTCAAGCCTAATTTCTTATTCAGACTATAATTTATTTCAAAATCTACTTTTGACAAAGTTTTGAAAAAAAGTTGAAGAGATGTTGAGTCGAAAGCTGTTTTCAACATTCATAATGATTTTTTGACTCTTTGACATGATTAAGGTGAGTTTCAAGAAAGCTGACTTGAGCACATGTACAGAATCCATGCTTGAGCATGAGTACGGTTTCATGAAAACGGACCTAGGTCAATATTATACAATTGTTTCATTGGTACTTAGGGGAACAGTCACATCATTGCTCCGAGGTAGCAGGGGGGACCTAGGGAACTGTTGCCCAAGGCCGAAGGCATAGACAATTTCATCTTTATTATTGTCCGTGTAAAATTTTAATCACCAGTGCATAAGAATTGTATGTTAATGACTGTATTTCAACATTTTGATTTAAACCTACAGTTATTGAAATGTTAAATTACATTGATATCACAAATTTTAGTACGTTAAAGATGCGAGTCCTGAAAAATTATTTTGCTAAATGCCGCTTGAATTGACCCCGGATCAACGGAATAAACATCACCGCACAATTTCCGCGAATGTAACAGTTTTTGATTTAAACATATTTTATTTTTGTATAACATATATACAATGGGATTGGGCACAAGTTTACTAACTTATATGAAGCCCTTTCCAAATAAAATTTAACAATAATCATATATCTACAAGACGACATTTGACAATATACATACAATTTATTTACAGGAGGACATGTTTAAAATGTTTAAGAGAGACGGAGAGAGAGATTTTCTTTGATTTAATTTTACATAATATGGGTAATCGTTTCCGACACCGACGTAACAGTACCATGCAACAGTCGACTGTTGCACCCTGGCGTAACTTTACCAGGTTTCAGTCTTTTTGTGGATTTTGTATTCATCAAAACAGTAAAAAATACACTTCAAATATATTAAAATAAAGAGTCACGAAATAAAATAAAATATCGACCTCAACGTGACCAAATTCAGCCAATGAGAATTGGGGAAAATCGGACCATATCTAATACAAACATATATATTTTTTTAAAGTATGTGAGCACACGCGCCGTGACGCCTATATGTAAGAGCACCAAAGTTAAAAAAAAAAACCAAGTGAATTCAGGGTAATTTTGTTTTTAATTCAAGAGCACCCTTGAAATATATCCTGTGATTTTAAATTCGTTCAAAATGTACAGTACCGGGAGAATAAACAAGCCTCCCCTCTTAGCCCCACCCACCATCCCACCCAGCCCCCTTTGCGCGCTACGGGCCTGTTTGCTGCTATTGCGAATTATATCATCACGTTATAACAACATTGCGTATCTCGTAATAACGACTTAGCGTAACTCGTAATAACGAGATAACTTATCTCGTAATAACGACTTAGCGTAACTCGTAATAACGAGATAACTTATCTCGTAATAACGACTTAACGTATCTCGTAATAACGAGATAACTTATCTCGTAATAACGACTTAGCGTATCTCGTAATAACGAGATAACGTATCTCGTAATAACGACTTAACGTTTCTCGTAATAACGACTTAGCGTATCTCGTAATAACGAGATAACGTATCTCGTAATAACGACTTAGCGTATCTCGTAATAACGAGATAACGTATCTCGTAATAACGACTTAACGTATCTCGTAATAACGAGATAACTTATCTCGTAATAACGACTTAGCGTATCTCGTAATAACGAGATAACGTATCTCGTAATAACGACTTAACGTTTCTCGTAATAACGACTTAGCGTATCTCGTAATAACGAGATAACGTATCTCGTAATAACGACTTAACGTTTCTGGTAATAACGACTTAAGTAAAGCGTATCTCGTAATAACGACTTAGCTTAACTCGTTATAACGAGATAAATATTTTTTTTTTCATGTGGTACTAATCGGCTTTCGTAATTTTGAGTTAAGATTATGGTTTTTTTTTTGACGCTTTGGTATTCTCTGATTATTTTCTTTTTATGATTTGGTATCTTTCAACAGTCTGTAAGTATTGATACAATTCAAAGTAATCCTTAAAATGCAATATTGTTGATATTTCAGACTTTTTGTACATCAGTTTCAACAATATTTTTTTCCTATATTTTCACAGTGAATAATTGTATCGAAGCCATTTAATTGTGCAAATAAAAGGGAATAATCGAAAACAAGCCCTTCCCTGCAACATCCAATTTGATGTGTTTTTTAATAAATGCATTTGTTACTGACAAATTGACAATCTTTTGGAAAATGGCAACACTTATTTTTAGCTTTTGGTTGTCTTACCACTCTAGATATACAAACAGTGTGTAATTAAACTTTATGATGTATCATGTATCGCCTGTTGCAGTATACGTTCATCCCGACATTAAAAGCAAGCGAACACTTGATAGTTGTGTGTGACATTTTCATTCAATCAATCATTCACTCCTTCTGGTTTTACATCACCAGAAACTTAGTGGTGACACACGTAAAACGATCACGATTGATATAAACGTTACATGCAGTAGCAGTTTCAGTATGAATGATGGAGAGGTGAATGGACAAAATCGATGCAATGTTTGAGGTAACCTGCATAGGCGCCAACAGTATTTAAATAAGATATTGAATATTTATCTCAGTCATGCACTTTAAAACTAGTTTTTACACCAGCAGGTTGTCTGAATTATGTATTCGCATGATAGCTTATAAAAAAAGTTATCAGAAATGTCACGCCATTCCTGTATTATATATATGTTTCCCTAGCAATAAACATGGACGATACAGGAAACTGTCTAGCATGACAAAATGTGTCTGTATTATTTTTTTAAACATTCTTCATTTAAATCTACCTGCGATGGATCCGATAAAAATATATCTAGATAAAATTCCGGAAAAGCCAGATTTGCTTTGTATATTATAATTTGTTGCATGTTGACAGGAATATCAGCTACTTACACAAAACTCAATTAGTTACGTGCGTTATCGTAGGTGTACATTTGCAATCATGAGATGTTTGTCATAAATTGTTCACTCTCATGTAAAAAAAAGAGAGAATACTGAAGCGTCAACAAAACCATAATCCGAACTTACAAATAATTTAAGTAGGGATAAATAAGAACACAAGAAAACATAACACGAATACCCTTGCAAAAGTACGAGAAAATAAGACCTTATATTCCAGAAGAGTAATCTTCTTCTGCTAGGTCCTCAAAGTGACAACTGAGTCATCATTCTCAATCAAAACAAGTTGATACACTAGAATAGTTTTTCATGAAACCCACCTTCAAATCATACAAGGACACAAAATATTTCTCAATGAGACCAAGATGGCAACAATAAGACTTTCTTGTAGTCTTCATCAAACCTGCATCTTTCGAATTCCTGTCTCGTAAGTTTTTTGTCAGCATCCGACATCTTTAACGGAAGGTCCATATTTATAACAAGCCCTAAAATATGTGAACTCTGTAGGTTGAAGATACATGGATTTTCCTATCAAAAAAGGAAAAGTTCACAATCGGAAAACTTAAATCATTACGTTTATCGTCGTCAGAACGAAACTCAGGGGATGTTACTCTTTTGATGTAAAAACAGCTGAGATGTTATACAAAATAAAAATAACCTATCAACAGCTAGGGTCATTTAAGTACGGCCTTCCGGTGTATGTGATTCGAGTGTATGTTTGTATTGCCTGTGTAGTTAAAAGGCTAGGCAGAGTACGTGCAGGCCTTCTTATTATTGTCAGGAACTTACTTCAACTTTATATGGCTACCACACTGAAGTATTCTGCCAATTTCTCAAGGCATTCACCAAGTCACATTAAACTAACTACGTGTTAAAATACCATAATGCCAATCGTCATGCAGGGATAAGTGATTTATATTTATTAAAACCCTGGTAGTTCTCATTAAGGGACAGAATCTAAAGCGCTGCTCAAGTAGCAAACGTTGAGCTAAACGCCAAAAGTGCAGAACTGACAACATGACGCTTTGTCAACCTTTGATTATATAGTATACTGTAATTGTTAAATTTCACGGGGAGAAATTTTCGCGCGTTTCTGTTTGGGACTTATTCACGGGTATCCGCTCAGATGATGTTCTCTCGTGGTTATAAGCTTCCATAGGGTGTTATATTTCACGAGTGTTCAATTTCGCGGAATTTTGTTTTGCCGCGAACATAGCGAATTCAAGTCCCCTGTGAATAAAGCAATTATAAGGCTGTATTGCTGTCTTTCATGTTTCTATGATTGAACCGAAAAATTCGGGTTAGATCATCGCTAAAAATATTGTCTGCGTCATGTTAAAGGTGCATAAGACAATATTCAAACTTTTCCGCTAAGAGCAAAAGAAAATTCGATAACATTTATCTTTCTAACCCTTGAGGGACACACACATGTCGGGAAACCTAGCAATGACTTTTGTAGCTACTGTAAATGTCATAGGTTGCATAGTAAATGCTCTAAGCAGTGATAAACGAGCGTTTACGACATAGGCACTTTAACACGTCACGATTTGTGTTTCCTATATCTGTACAGAGGGATCATTCTGGGTAAAGCGTCTTCAAAAATTCATTGCGAGGAAGTCTATATCTTACCGTGGGGAATAGAATAGCAGGTATCAGAAAAATGCTTACGTCTACTGAACAGATAAGACCCGTTTCCTATTTATTTGTTAGAGCTATCTTCAAAGATATCGTAACACACACATGCTGCACCTTTTTAATTAAGTAATGGATACAGTATGCCAAAAAAAAACATAAAACCGTATTAAGCAGCTGTTTCGTCCTTATAGGTTTCGTTAGTGATGATTGGGGCCAAAAGGTCGTAATTGAAATTTTCTAAACTAATATTGAAGCAGAAGGGCCAGGTGCGTAAAAGCCCTTTAATTTAGGAATCTAGGAAAATACTTAAATCAGTACTCAAAAATATTTTTGGACAAAAGAGGCTTAGTGGCGGTATTTTATATTTTAGACATTGATCAAATTCAGAAAATCCAGATTGTTCTAAACATTGAAAAGTGTCTCACTATTTTTTACATTGAGGTCACAAAAACCATTGATTGATACGGGCCCTGGAGGAAATTGTGTTGATATTTCGGGATGCAAGCATCGGGGATTGTTCAATTAATATAATTTTAACCGGTTGACGGTAGGAATTAGGATGTTAATATTTTCTCTTAGGTATGAGATACGCCAATAGGTGGCACGTGCAAATTGGTTGGGATGTTACCTATATGTGTCATTCAGGCGACACAGGTAACAGCGCGAGCACACGTACATTTTTTGTTTTTGTTTTCATAGTAATTTCTTGTCCAAATAAATCAACTACAAATATGTATGATTGTGTGCGAAATGGACTTTATTTCTGTAATTTCGTATGTTCAATGTACATTGTTGTGTAATTTGTATTCTTAATCATGATGATTTTTAATCAACATCAGTCAGTGCCTATGTCGCTGGGAAATACAGTTTTTGTATTTGTGTTATTTATCCTATTGGATAATATAGAAGAGAAGCAACGTATTCATTTTATATTTTGATTTGAAAGGTCGTTATTACGAGATATTCTTAATCGTTCTTACGAGTTATATTATCGTGTTAGTACTAGTTTAGCTAAGTCGTTCTTACGAGAGAATAAACCGTAACCTTTACAAATATTTGTAGGCAAACCGGATCATAAATGTTTTGACAATAAATAAGAAAATATCGAAACGTCAAAAAAATCATAATCTGAAGAATGAGCGTCATCTGCTCCATCGACGACACCCGCCATGTAAAAGTCACATATAAGTAAACATCAAGTTCTCACAATGAGAACCGAGTATCATTGTCCATCACAACACGTAAACACACTAATGAGCATACTCAAAAACGTCCATCTTGGTATACAGTCAAACAAACTTCTTTTTGACAAAAACAAACAAAATACATCTTTTTAAACGGGGCCTTCGAGTTATACGAGTTGGACTGAAGATGACAGTTGCACAGCCGATGTTTTTTAACTAGCGGATATATGTTTGTCATTCAATATGAATTGGAACCTTTAAGACCATATGTGTCATTGACGAAGTATTTATGACGCGTTCGGATAGGGTTTGGTTTTGTTTGATTAGGTTCGACGGCCTATTTACAGTTATATTTCAGGACAACCTCCTGACGTATTCGATGTGAGTATTGTGTACTTGAGATTGTGCTGAGATACGACTGACAACGAGTTAACCAGTCGTTCTACTCCAATAATGCTGAGCATTGAGCATGTATATATAACAACAATTTGTTATAGACTCTGGTATGTCTCGACAAGGGGACAGAACCAACACTCTATCCATCTCACAGGCGCGAACGCACAGCTAAAGGTCAAAAGTGAAGCAGTGTCAAGGGAGACATTAGGAAGGAGAAAAGATAAGATTCCAAATTTAGTCGCCACTTTCGATCAGACAATTGGGGCAGCAGGCATTATGTTAACGCTAATGTATTCGGAGCAGTCTGGAGTGGCTACACGACATACACCATTATGTTGTGAAATGCCGTTCGAGCTACCTTGACGGTGACATGAACAGTAAGGTATGGCAAATTGCCCTTGGAACCCCTCTGGCTTTTCTGTCTCCACCAGACGCACTAATGTGTATGGAAATGTATTTGGAACCACTTGAGATGATTGTCTCTTCCAGAGACGAATATCAAGTGAAGACAGACTCGTGCAATTCCGTTTCTGTAAGTAGGATAAGTTTGTGCTATAAGAGGACAGACTCGAATGTCTGTTTTATAATTGAGATAAGTACAGACGACAAAAGCTCCCTGCATGATACCCAGCTTGATAGGATGGAAATGTATTTTAATTAACGGAGGAGGAACCGGACCGAATCTCCGGAATCCGTCGTTTATACCTCGTAGACAGCTCTTCGCTAAAGCTGAAGGCGGTACTAGAACTAGATATGCCACCAAAGTTTATGTTATCTTAACAACCGGTATTAGACGTATATGGATGACATTATGTGTAAGAGATTGGTGTGACCTTTCGGTTATGGAAGGGCAAAACACGTATAGGTACATGAATTAGATTTATATCTTAGAGTTTACGTACATCGAAAACACAAATAAATGTTGTAGTGCGTATTCAAGAGCTGTTTTGTACTTCTAAATTCATAAATTAAAGGGTTTTACGCACCTGACCCTTCTGCTTCAACATTAATTAAGGCATTTTGGATTCCCACCTTTTGGCCCCTCACTGAAGAGTCCTAAGAGGACGAAACAGATGAATAATGAAGGAATATTGCTGTTCACTAACTTACATTAGGGAATATGATCACGCCTTTTGTCAGCAATTTATGAATGCTTCCACACTGAAGTATACTTCCGAAGGCCCTCGGCAGTACACCGTACCTGTTCACATTATACCGATTACGAGTGAACCAGTGGTTTCACCCCTATAATGCTGCGCGCCACGCAAGGATTAGTTACAAACAGTATTTGTGTCGGCCTGGGGACTAATCACAAAGTCGTAATCACATCTTGAGGCGAGTGAAAAACATCATCATACAATGTACCGACTCTGCCACACGCATACATGTACAACATACACGGATGAACGTTCTCGTGTGACTTTAGCCTATGAGAGAACGTAAAACTAAAGCCAAACCCCAAACGGTAAAGAAAATGAAATAATCCAAATAACGACATTTGCATAATGACCAATCACGTTATTCCTCTCACAACTGTCTAGTTTAAACGTTCTTGATCGACTTTAGCTACAGTAACCTTAATAATACTTGAGTAGTCATGTCAGCTCCAATAAATATGATACATTACTCCCATGGCGTGAGTGAACGGTGTTAATTCTCCACGTTATGGTCTCAGACACCTATGGGATTCGGCCTGAGCATTAGTATGGTGGGAACGGAAGGATCGGTAATACACTTATTTAACGACACCGTTGATGGTTTAATGAGAAATCGAATTAGCACGACAGCTGCATGAGGGGATGGAGTCAACAACATAAATAGCTCAGTTTTTTTATCACATTAAATCAAAGGAGTGGCAGAGCGAATACTGCATTCGCAATTCACCAAGACTGTGTTCAATTCTCCATGTATAACGGTTTGGTTTGGTGGTTTTTACGCCTTAAAGGATCATTTAAGGACGTATGTATGCAGTGTATGTGTGTGTTTTGAAGTGTGTATTTGGGTGGCTTCGATATGTTCGTGTAAGCCTCAATAGCGATAGCCTGGATATTTTTCCGATTTTATGTGCTATCACACTAAAGTATACTGCCGAAGGCCCCCAGCAGGCACGACATTGGCCATACTTACGTTACATAACTGATGATAGGGTACGAAAACGTGAAAAATATATCTCAAATATATCTCATGGCACTTGTGGTTTATCTTAGTTTGATAAAGTATATTACGAAAAAATGAATTATTGGTTCTATAACGACATCTACTTTACGGTAAATTATTTTACCATAAAACCTGGAGGACCAAAATATTAATTTTAGGTAAATTCCTATTGACAACTTACAGAATACGTATATTATCTGATTGGAATTATGATTTACGTCCCAGTCGAAAACAAGGGGCGCAATGGGCCTGAATCATTCTTTTTCTATTCATATTTTAATCTTAAATATGAACTACAAATTTTACATCAGGTATATGACATGTAATATATCAGTGTCAGTCTTTTATACCGGCATAAATTAATACTAAGGACCTTTTAGTTATCAAAGGAAGTTGTTTGAAGAAAGACCTCTATTACCTTGAAAGTATGTCAGGATTATCCATTTGAACAAACGTGGTAGCCCATTATCTCAACATGCTACAGGCAAAATATAAATACTTCGGCCCTTTTGGTTATTGAGAAGAAGTTCCTTGAATATTTTATTACACTTACCTCTTTGACATTGAGGGAAGGCCAAGTTCATTCTTTTGAACAATCTTGGTAGCCCATTATCCCAGCATACTACTTGAAGGTTTTATTATCTTTGACATTTAAGAAAGTCAAGGTCATTCATTTGAACAAACTAGGTAGCCCTACATCCCAACGTGTTACAGGTCAAATATCAGTACCCTGAGTCTTTTGGATATTGAGTGAAGGTTTTTGAAGATTACAGTTATGTTTGACCCCCGTGTCCTTGGAAGTGGGTCAAGGTCATTAATTTGAACAAACTTGGTAGCGCTTATTCTTACATACTACAGGCCAGATATCAAATGGTCTTTGCTTATGAAGAAGTTGAGAAATAGTTGTATTAAGGACAAAGGTAACCCCGCTAAAACAATGTTTATATATTATGTTCTGATGATTTTTGTTGAATTATCTTTAAAGTCCTTATTAAGATCCTTTCATGGAAGAACTCAAAACTATTAAGTAATTTTACTTGAAAAAGAAAGCAGACGTTTTCAAAAGATTGCAAAACAATTTCGGTTACGTTTACAATTTATTCCAATCAGTTGTTTTTACTTTTTAAAAACTTACGAATTAAAGGTTTTCTACAAAACAATAATGCTTTAAGCATGTTTTGCATAATAACAGAAACGATTGAAGTCGGATGTCCGTTTTGTTAACTGGAGTTATACAGCGGTATTTTTGTGAATTTTCTGAAACTATCAAAGGACCATAAAATAATACTTGGGTGTTATATTGTTTAACGACCTATCAACAGCAGGATCTGTTGTGGAATTGCCTCCTGGCGATAGCAAAGATTTTATGCCGCCATTAGTTTTCGGAAAACAATTGTTGAAAACTGCTCCTTCAGCAACATACGACGGCGTGATAGGGCGAGTGTAAAAATAAACAAAAACATTTTCAAATTGCACTTTAACACTTCATTTGAGGCTAACCTGTTGGCCTATTTGTACAATTGCTTGGTCGCTGTTTGTTACATAATATTTACATATGCACTCAGCCTCAACGAAACTGTACACTTTGGTCACTTCATTTACAAAAAAAACATGTAAAGTCGGCTAATGAAGTAAAGTGAACCTCGTGCTTCGCAGTTCACTTAATTTGCGCGAGGTTCAATGAATTCAACTGAATTAATACAGAACCAGTTTAATTTTACTTCTAAATTCATAAAGTAAAGAGGTTTTACGCACCTGACTCTTCTGCTTCTACATTAATTTATAAATTTTGGATTCCCACCTTTCGGCCCCAAGCATCACTAAAGAGTCCGAGGAGAACGAAACAGCTGTATGATGCAGTTTAATTCATTTTTCGGCATACTGTATTTATTACTAAATTTAAAAGGTGCAGCATTTGTGCGTGTTACGTCATCCCCAACGTGCATCTAAGCAAGAATATATTTGTAACGCAATGTATATCTGTACACTGTTGCATATACACTGCCATCCAAAATCTCTGATACATCTATTTTGCAAACGCTTTGAAATTGAACAAAACCCAATTTTGAAGTTTGTATCAATATTAATTAACTTCTTACGATGTTTTGTTATTTTTCTACTACATGCATGTATGGTTTTTGATACAATTAAAGTCCTCAAAATGCAATAGATTTGCATGTTCAGGGTTGTTTTATACATATAATAAAAAATATATTTCGTTCTCATATTTTTGACAGTGGAACATTGTATTAATTCCATTTAATTGTGCAAATAAAAGAAAAACGACTTTTTTCATGTTTGAACATTATTAAAAATAGGCCCCTCCGTTGAGCCTCCTGCAACTTCCAAGACTTAGGTATTTTTTTTAATAAAATGCCAATTGTCCCTGATATGAGGACTATCTTAAAGAAATTGCATCAGTTTTGTTCTTTTTTTGTTGGCTAATGTCTTAATATGTACACAAAGTTTGTAACAAAACGTTTGGATGGCAGTGTATTGTATTGTGTCGTTAACGTTGCCTTCGGACATGAACGCTTCATCTGACCGATGAAGCGCGGACACAACACTCGACGTGCGGCACAACTTTATCTTTTATTGAGCCTGCGCACTGAGCTTTCCTGTTAAATTTCTTGTCCTCTAATGGTCATTCTACAACTGTCAACCGTTAGCGTCAGTTGTATCTTCATTGTATCTTCTGTAGATGATCACTACATCCAGAACATTGGGACCTGGAAGCCTGATAAGCCTGACATTTGAGAGTGTGTGTACGCGAGTCTATTTGAGTAAGGTATTTTTTTTGTTACAGGTCTTCGTCTTGTATTTTGATTAATTGTTGATTGGAATAAGCACGAATCGGAAGAAGCACGAATCAATTTTCTATTTAAACCCCGTCTTACACATTCAAGTTGCACAACATTAATCACATGCGCATGCTTTAACCACCGCATCCCCCAAAAATCAAATCAATCATTTATATTTACAGTTTCCACTGACATTCACTCTATAGCCATTGTTCCACAGACTTTCATTATCACTGCATAACTGTACTCAAACATGTGCCGAAATTATATGACGACCACAACAATACATGTGGGCGGAGCTATAGCAAATCCTCCAGTTTGAATCACAATTGTGTGACGTCAATAACAATAAACGTGGGCGTAGCTAACAACAAGTTATGAACATTTCATGTTGTTACATTTATTGAACCATTCTCACGTGTATTAGTTTTGAAATAAATATTGTGTCCGAATATGGGACTATAATGAAGAAAAGAGTTACGAACATTTCACAGAAAGATACTGTAAATATAAGGATAAACTTTCTATTTTGTTTAGGTTATCGGGGGATAACTACAATGGAATGGGTAAATTAAACATATGCGGCTTCGCAGGTTATTGAATTTACCTTTGTCCCATTGTCGTTATCCGCGATAACCTAAATAAATTAGAGTTAATAAGTTAATTCTTAAATATTCATTTTGCCTAACAAGAAGAACATTTGTGTGAAAGTGAAAACATCTTTGAAGGTTTTTCGATGCCAACCAGATTTATCTAACACGAATATGACTTGCTCTATGCACTAAGTCTTTTCATTCTGAAATGTCTAAAATTCGCCTCGTATAATTATAGAATTCCACATGCAAATAATGCACTTTCAAATGAAACTACATCTACGTTGTTTCTATGAACGTCCGTGACTCCTGTCTGACGTCACTGTCTGATAAATGTAATTAACTTCACACTTTACAAGTATAGTCTATTTAAAGAAACTTTTATGTTACACATGCAATCTTTTTACAAAAATCGTTCACTTGCTAGTCATCCTTTCGTTTGACGCTATTATATAAATCTGCGTCAAACACATGACCCTAATACATATAGGATTTCCCAGAATGCGTGGTTCATGGTGATTAAAAATATATTTATTGATATACGACTTTTACTGAAATTGGTTGTAATTATTCTTGCGTGACAATAAAAATTACAAAGAAATACCGATCCCGAGGGAAATTGTGGAATTGCAAACAAGTCTCACAGGAAAAGTCTCTCCGCAAAAACATCTTGGATCTCGCGAACGGAATGTGTTTGGGAATTGTTTTGTCAAATTTAATGCATGTTTCAATATAGCTTTTAAAATATCAAAATACAGTAATGTCTTTTATACTAAGGTTTGCAAAGATCATCATTTTTCATGTGTCATTTATATTTTTTAAACGACAACTTTATCACTTGATCCCAGTTTAATGAGTAACAAGAAGAAGAACAATGTCTTTATGGTGTGTTTGTTTATTATCTTTATGAAAAATAATTTTCAAAAAGCAAACGTTTGCTCAAAGTGATTTTTACTATTCACTTTATGACCTTAGATTAAATAGCGTTCATCAATTCTTTAATTTTGTTGAAATGTCCTTGTAATAGCTCAGAACATTAAATGAGCCTGTTAATATGTTTGTTATATAAGTACGCATATGAGTTTGTGTGCCCGATAGTGTGTTGGGTTACTTGCCTTCTTTTGATGGTTGGTTGCTTGCTTGCTTGCTTGCTTTTACGTCCTATTAACAGCCATGGTTATTTAAGGACGGCCTCCCGGTGTATGCGATGTTCGTTATGACAAAATATTGAGTATCTTTGTGTGAAATGAAGATGGACGTTTTTCAGTTTGCTTTTTGGTGTGGGTACTATCAGGATTGACAATAATGACTCGGTTCTCATTTTTAAGGACTGATGTTAACATGGATTGTTATATGTATGGTATCACGATTTACAAAATCAAAATAAACCTGGATCACCATTAGATAGGGTAAAAAAACATGGGTAGTTTGTTTTTGTTGTTTTGTTGTTTTTTTGGGGGGGGGGTGTATGTTTACATCTTTTTTTACGGAAACAGACATGTAAGGACGGCATCCCAGTGACTGTAATAATAGTATGTGTGCAGTTGCTGTGTATTTGGCCCCTTTCGATAATCCGGATCTTTTGCCGGTTTAAAGTTCTATCACACTAGCTTAATCAATTTTCACCTCAAGTTATTGACACTCACAATTCTCTTATTGGCTTTGTCATGATATCAAGAAAACTATGGAACAAGATATTTCAGCAACCCACTGAAAATGTAAGAACCAGGATAAGTTTTTTCTTTATGTCAGGTGAAAGGTCAAAATGTAAGACACGACACACTGCTCACCATGATTAACCCGTATCTCATGTATGCATTTCCAGTATAGATCTCGGATAATATCGTGTTGTTGGTGTATTTCAATGGTCAAAATATAGGTCAGAGAGACTTTTTATTGATACCTGTCACATCGTCTTTCGAAGGTAAACCATACCCGAAGTATGAAGTTCCAGTGACAGTTAGTGTAGGAGACGGAGCCAGGACAAACTGTGTCTTTGATGTAGGTCAAAATATAGGTCAGCGTAATCTACTTTTGAAACATGACCCTCTGCCTCATCAACGTTTAAAGCAACAAGAAGTGAAGGAGATAACCTGGCATGATTTATTCATTGGAATATGCTTAAAGCCATCCTGTTGCAAAACATCAACGTCAAGGAAATGTCAAGATATGACATTTAACCGTTACTGTCTGAAAAGCCTCTGATATAGCACGTACGATCAATGGAGAAGCAGACAAGCTGTCCCCATGGTATACTTATGGAGGAAAGGATCTATATTTGACCTTTCACATAGGAAATAATAAAACAATTACTGCACCTGAATATAATGAGAAATATCATAATGCGCGTCATACCATCATGGTCCAATAATGTAATGAAAAGTTGATGGCATTTTATAATTTGGAGATTTGTAAAAGAGCATTCCACAAAGCATATTTAGACATGCAATGCAGTATTTTGGCATTGAAAACTATATCATAGGAATTCTTGTCTGTGTAATCTACTTATAATAGTCATCGAGGTCCACGTGAAACTGTTTCTTTACTTTCACACCTTCTGTCTTTCGTATTTGATCTTGGTAGCGAGAATAATTAAGCACAGTTAAGCAAGAAGACAATTTTTTTTTTCATTTTTGTGAAATATCTTTTATAAAAAACTGGATGAATTCCCTGTAGTTACGGAATAGAAAATCGGGGGAAATGGTTATTGTGCTGTTTTAGTTCTCCGCATTATTTTGATTTATAAAGCACACAAATACACACAACAATTTCCACGGAAGATTAGAACTTGTAACAACACAGTTAGGTTAGGTTATTTTGTGTTGAACGTTATATCAACACTTAAGGTCACAGTGCTGCAAGCTATCGTTCACGTGAAAATCCAAATATGACAAAGCCTTTCATCACGTAAACGACACATTTGCATCAAACTATCAAAAATATCCAATTTCATAACTACTTTGTTTTGGAAACACAATATGTCATTATTTCCGAGAAATCGATATGACAATACAGGTCGTATGTGCCTCTTGCTCATCATGAACCTGGAGAATCGCGTGAAGCATGCTGCGAGCAATAAACGTAGGTTTTATCTGTAGTATCAGCAAAAACACGAGCCGTTCAAAAAGACATATCTTCGAAGAGTGTGAGGATTCCTTCGCTTGCAGAATAAATGTTCTACAATGATAATAGTATTGCTCTACGTGCGTAGATTCAAATTTATGGAGGTTTTATTTTTTTTTAACAATCTCTCAAGAGAACGCGGGTGCTTGTAGGTGTCATCGCCCTAACATAAGCGTGTCACGGAAAAAAACAAGTGAGGACGACAATGATTTTTGTCCAAACTTGGGTAATAAAATGGTATGTGAGCGGCTGGTCGAGTGTTTAGCACTCCGGTCTTTCACGCAGACCGCCAGGTTTCGATCCCCTTGGTCGTATTTTTATCGATTTTGAATTTAGATTACTATTTTGTGGACACTTCGGTATTCTCTGATTTTTTTATGCATAGAGTATTCAGAAAAAAAGTGGGTTTTTTCTCCTTCCCACACAACTTTCAAAAACCCAGTTGAATAAAGCATAAATCTGGAGTGGCTGTTGCGATGTATGTGACTTAGCGTTCCGGTGGGTGGCACTGTAAATGATACCGTTATATCTATAAAGACATAAAGTGTTTCAATCATAGTGATAGTAAGAATAATCCAATGTTTTTGTGTATGTGAAAATGACCTTGCATAACAATATCAGGAAATAATAAACATGGTCAACTGGTTCTGACTTTTTGACCTGGTGGTAACGTCCTGTCTCCATAACCTAGAGGTCTCGAGTTCGCACCCGGTTTGTCTAATACGAAGCATTACAAGCCGGTATTCATCGCAGGGGTTATGTATCGTTCTCGAGACGACTGCGTGCGTTGTGTTTGTGTTTATTTGATATACAAATGCTTATTTCTTAAATGTGTCTTCTTATATTGGAAATAAGTGAATACTCGTTCTTTTTTGTAACGTCTCTCTATGCACCTGACTTCATATAATTGGTGTTGGTGTGCTAGCTATTCGAAAGTGACAGAGCTATGATATTCTTGCCGTTTTCGGAAAGGGCATTTATACAAAATCAATGTTATTTATTGAAACGTGACCATCCATAACACAGAGGTCTCGAGTTCGCACCGGGCTTGTCCCACTAGTTTCATTTTTGCTCCTTGTTGTAAATTATTGTTACTTCGCAGGTGGGATTTGCTGTGCTGTGCTATGAATCAGGAAGTATTTACAGCTCATCACTAAGAATAAGATATTTAGACCTTCAGTCAGCAAATGAACGATGCAACGGTTATGTTACTTTTATAAAATCTGATTAAGAAACATCAAAACCTAGACTTGGATTGATTTTTTAAGGAATTGATACCGAGCAAATGTTAAAATTCATTTTATTCAGTAGTTCAACCTACAGGCCAAGAGTTATATATATACAAAGTATCAATGTAAGAATATTATTATGAGCAATAAATTTCAACAATATTGCAAAAATACAAGCTCATAGTTTCCATTTGCAGTCAACACATGCATTTTATACATGTAGTATATCCATGTAATTCTTTGAACATATTCATTTTTGTATTTAGTTGTATATCACTGTAGTTCTTACACAAATTATCTTTTCTCAACACAGCAATATATGTCAATGTCGTTTTACTCATGGTACCTTACCTCAATGTAACCACGTTTCATGTTTTTCAACAATGTATTGTTTTCATAGAACATACTTTTCGTGTTCTAAAACAAAATTTACTTTTCTTATCGCGTCTCTTTCAACACGCTACAGCAGTATTCTTCTGGTTCGTACAAAATCTGTATTGATCTGGCTGCGTCAGGTCATTCCTTAGAGCCGTGTTATCAACTAGACACAGAAGACAGATGGGCGAACTGGTGACATAAATATCTTGGGAATCAAATGCGAGGCTAAACATGTTAACACCAACTAAAAGGCGTTCATGACGACCACATGGTCCCCCGCTGAATAAAATATCCAATGTAACGACGACATGTATGGAAATCTCAAATCTAAGATAGAGATGGGAGACATAACCGAGAACGAAGAAACAAAGAACATGAAAACAAGCCTGGTTTAACATATAATTATAGGCAAAACTATGTCAACCGAAAGACATGCTTAAACGTACCACCGTCCTGATGTCCATGGAAATTAGGCGAAACAGACAGGATGTTCTCGATATCTCATGTAATATCCACCAGGCTGTTGAATATATATAGGTTACAAAATGAGTGGTTGTTAGGTATCGAATTTATTTCACTCTGCTTAATTATCTTCAAAGTGCGAGTGTCTTTTGTAACTTTTAAAAAAATTGTTAACGGAATTGAAATATATTCCATATCCCATAACCACGAGTCGTATGACCTGTTTCTACCATATGAATATTTAGTCGGCAGTGGTAGTGTTGTTTACTGGAGTGAACCGTGGACTATTTGCGCGAAATCACACCATCTCGTATATATTCCAGCAAAGTTGTGACGACATTAACAATCCGCACGTGGCATTGAACCGCAATATGTCCGGTCAAAGTTTAACTTCTCAGCCAATCAAAAGTCTAGAAGGTCCTATATCACTCAGCTTGTTTAAACAATGGTCAGAGCGTGGAACAACACAGAGTATCGTTCTAGAAATAGAGGGTATGTAACAGTATCTTCAGTAATGCAAAATATATTTTTCACAGTTGTTGCTAATATTTTGATATTTTTTACGAGTGCGCAGCACGAGTGATACATATCAAAATATTAACCACGTGATATACTGATAATCTGTTTATTCTGAATAAAATGAAAGCTTGATACAGTTCAAAACATTTCGATGACTGAAAGAAGATTAAAAATAGACTTCGCAATCTTCGAAGGATCTTATTATTTCTTGTACATTGTAAAAGGGTTTTTGCTACTCATCTTTAAAACATAACGGAACTCCTAATGAACCAACACTCCACGAGCGATATCCTTAACATTGTAATTGTCTTTGTGTTTCGTTTAACCAGTTTAAACTCGAAGAAAGAATAAGTCCATTGTATAGTTAGTTAGAGCGTCTTATATAAAGTTCTCCTATAGAAAATGTAATGTCTTCTGTTTAATGAAGAAACTGTGAATGCACATATACCGGCTATAAACGACCTCACAAGTATCATGAACAAAGACTAATGTGGACTCCCTGCAGAAAACAAATCAGGAAATATCAAAGGGCAAACAAACAAGGACAAATTAAAGATTAACATGTACACCCTAGAAATAGTGGAAGGCAATCAGACCGAAAATAAATTAGAGAATACCAACAAAATCAAAATCTGAACTCAAAATCGATCAAATTAGGGGCAAAATATTAACAATGGACAAATTTACATGGAGACCCTTATAAATAAAGTACAAGAGAATAAGTCCAGCGGCCATGTAAATCTTTGTCACATCAAAGTAAATATCAATTTCTCAAAATGAGGACCGAGTATGATTGTCAATCACAACAAGTAAACACGCTAATGAGCGTAACTGCACTATCATTTCTCAATGAGATGAAGATGGCGACCATAAAACTTTCTGATCAACCTGCATCTCTCGAATCCATTTGATGTAAGTTTGTTTGTCAGCAGTCGACATCGATCACGAAAATCACGATATTTAGAGCTAGCCCTAGAATATCGAATCAACTACGACATGTATACACCATAGGTTGGAGAAACAGGGATGTTACTATCAAGAAAGGGAAAGATTACGATCGGAAAATTAAATCATCACGTTTACCGTATAGCTTAGAGTAAGCATCTTCTGCTTCGTCGACGACACCCGCCGTGTAAATGTCAGATCCAGGTAAAGGCGATTCATTCGGAACAGATAAGTTGTACTATGATCTTCGTATGAAAGCATTTTTCCCTTGAAAGTTGATATAGTAGGTTGTAGCGCAAATGTTAATACATAGAGGTTACACAACGAGTGGCTCTTGGATATGAAATTTATTTCACTCGAGTTAATTATTTTTTTAAAGTTACAAAACACACGAGCGAGTGTCTTTTGTAACTTTAAAAAAATAATTAACGAGAGTGAAATAAATTCCATATCCAATAACCACGAGTCGTGTGACCTGTTTCTACCACAATGATATTTAATCGGCAGTTGCAGTGTTGTTTTCTGGGGTGAATCGCGGATTTGCGGAAAATCACATCATCTCGAATACATTCCCGCCAAGTTATGACGACGTCAACAATCGATGACGTCGTCAACAATCCCAATTTCCGGTCAAAGTTCAACTTCTAAACCAATCAAAAGTCCGGAAGGTCATATTCCACTAGTGGTATATAACATATATTTATCCAACAGTCGGCACGTTTATATAATGGTCTGAGAGTGGAATAACTCAGGGTATTGTGGTAGAAATACATATAGTCCTTATAGATGCAAAGACGTAACTCCGCATAGCAAAAAACAATGTTAGATATTTCATATTTTTAGGTAACAGAAATAAGCGTGTATAGGAAACCAGATTAGCCTTTTGGCATTGTTTTCGCCTACAACATGGTACTCCGACGGAAGCTCAGCTTTTGGCGACACCATCAATTACAGACCGGAAATTGATTGACACTGGGAGACTAATGCATATACATAGTTATGTTCGCGTCGCCTATTTTGCATCAACGTACATCGGAAATCGACTTTCTCTTTACTATAAACTGAAAGCGCGTTTATTTTTTGGACAGACAGAAGTAAAATGGATCAATAACATAGTACCATATGGAGATGTGTGTCCCAGGAGCGGTACACAGCTTTGATTTTGCTGCAGGTTTTTTTGAAGTAGTGTATTTGGTAATCTGCAATGAAAAGATACAGAACTGAGCGTAGACAGCGCACATCCAGCATATTTTCCTAGAGCCCCTCTTGAATGGTGTATTTAATACATAAAAAATGATATATAAATGTACATCTGGAACTATACGCTTTGTGTTTTAGTAGTAGCGAGTTGGTAGTCTGCATTGGAAACATAGAACTGAGCGTAGACAGCTCAAATCCAGAACATTTTCCTAGAACCCCTCTTGACCTATTGTTCTTGAATAATGTATATAATACATAAAGCAATTGATATATAAATGTACATCTGTAACTGTATGTTTTGTGTTTTTAATTGTAGTTTAGTTGGTAGTCTGCATTGGGAACATATGGGACTGAGCTTAGACAACGCGCATCCAGAATATTTGTCTTGAATGCATTTGGTATGCTGCATTGGAAATTTATGGATTGAGGCCTAGAGAGTGTGCATCCAGACTATTTTCTACGAGCCCCTTTATACCTATTATTCTTGAATGGCAGCATTAATACTTAAAGAAATTGATATACAAGTGTACCTCTGGAACTGTATATTCAGCTTTTAAGAATTGTTAAATCTTAAGAATGGCATTGACAAGCAACACTAGTCATAAAAACCAAATGTTTTATTTCCTTGAGCAACGTTTCAGCAGCAAGTCCATAAAATGTGAAACTGGTTTCAAAATGGCGGCAATTGTTGTTATGAGTACGAACGATTTATTCACCTGGCAGGTGCAACCTCCCTTATTTTATATACTTTTTCACCTTCGAACTTGAATCACTAAATCGATTCATCTCTGTAGAATGAATAAACTAAATGTATTTTTTACCATTTGAATTAGATGTTCACTTCAATAGAGCAACCGAAAAACGCACAATATGTTGGTACATTTACAATTTGAATTTAAATCTTCATTCATTGCCTCTCCAACAAACGTATTAAGAAAGGTTTTAGATATATCGTTGTTTGTTTTGACATTTTTGAAAATTGAGGTTAAATATGGTTTTATTTTTTGTTTATCACTAGTCTAGGTTAAGAAGCCAAAATAATATTTATATGTGACCATCTGCTTAACTTTATCCTGTTTAGGTTCTTTCATGATTTGACAAGATGAGTTACCAAACATTATTTTTATCATATTTAGTAAATCATCGTTATCGTGTGTACTGTAATCTCCTTTATTAATCCGATTCTGAAATTGATATTTTGTGAATGTTTATTTCACCATTGGATTTCATTTTCTCCATGTAAGATTTGGTCTCCACGTGCTATCATGGAGTGGTGCCATCTACTGACAAGTGTCGTTAAATGATATATTGTAAACCAACTTATTTAAGCGTACGATTAATTTTCGCGTGTGATAAAATTTTGCGACATTTAATCGCCGCGAAAATGTTCCAATCAGAGATATACCAACAACTGTAGTAGTATACGTACTGTACTATACTGTTCACAGGATTTGGGACCGTTCTTATCGCGAAGTTAAATTTCCGCGAATTAATCGTTTCATATGAAAACGCGAAAATAAATCTCCTCGAAAAAAATTAAGTTTACAGTACCTTGCCGTGTATGTACTAAAACAACTTGTTATGTTTTTGCAAAATCTGCCTTGTGATACTAAGGATCTGATCCCAACAGGAAATAACAACTCCAATTTTTAAGGTTGTGGTTTTTCTCAATGTTTGGACAGTACTAGCACACGAGTAGCAATAAATAGGATATTATCTAATAGTTCCCAGTAATATTTAAAATATTTCAAGATTTCGGCTACTATTTTAATATTTCCCCAAGCACACAAACGAGTCGTCTGCTGAAATCAGGAAATAAGTAAAGGGTAATGAAACAAGGGAACCCGTTTAGAAGAAGAAACCTACAGAGTTAATAGGTTCTCTCTGTGATCAATTGTACCACATCGACTCTCTAGGGGATCAAGTGTACCGTCCACTCTCTCGGGGATCAAGTGTACCGTCGTTCTCTCGAGGATTAACTGTACCATAGGCTCTCTCGGGGATTAACTGTACCATCGGTTCTCTCGGGGATTAACTGTACCATCGGCTCTCTTGGGGATCATCTGTACCATCGGTTCTCTCGGGGATCAACTGTACCATCGGTTCTCTCGGGGATCAGCTGTACCATCGGCTCTCTCGGGGATCAACTGTACCATCGGTTCTCTCGGGGATCAGCTGTACCATCGGCTCTCTCGGGGATCAGCTGTACCATCGGTTCTCTCGGGGATCAGCTGTACCATCGGTTCTCTCGGGGATCAACTGTACCATCGGTTCTCTCGGGGATCAGCTGTACCATTGGCTCTCTCGGGGATCAACTGTACCATCGGTTCTCTCGGGGATTAACTGTACCATCGGCTCTCTTGGGGATCATCTGTACCATCGGTTCTCTCGGGGATCAACTGTACCATCGGTTCTCTCGGGGATCAGCTGTACCATCGGCTCTCTCGGGGATCAACTGTACCATCGGCTCTCTCGGGGATCAACTGTACCATCGGTTCTCTCGGGGATCAGCTGTACCATCGGTTCTCTCGGGGATCAGCTGTACCATCGGTTCTCTCGGGGATCAGCTGTACCATCGGTTCTCTCGGGGATCAGCTGTACCATCGGTTCTCTCGGGGATTAGCTGTACCATCGGTTCTCTCGGGGATCAGCTGTACCATCGGTTCTCTCGGGGATCAGCTGTACCATCGGTTCTCTCGGGGATTAGCTGTACCATCGGTTCTCTCGGGGATCCGCTGTACCATCGGCTCTCTCGGGGATCAACTGTACCATCGGTTCTCTCGGGGATTAGCTGTACCATCGGTTCTCTCGGGGATCAGCTGTACCAGCGGTTCTCTCGGGGATCAGCTGTACCATCGGTTCTCTCGGGGATCAACTGTACCATCGGTTCTCTCGGGGATCAGCTGTACCATCGGTTCTCTCGGGGATCAGCTGTACCATCGGTTCTCTCGGGGATCAACTGTACCATCGGTTCTCTCGGGGATCAACTGTACCATCGATTCTCTCGGGGATCAGCTGTACCATCGGCTCTCTCGGGAAACAACTATACTATCCACTTTCTCGGGATCAACTGTACCATCGGCTCTCTTGGGTTCAACTGTACCATCGGTTCTGTCGAGGATCAAATGTACCATCGGCTCTCTCGGGGATTAAATCCCTCGTGAACCAACTGTATTATCCACTTTCTCGGGGATAAACTGTACATTGGCTCTCTTGGGATCAACTGTACCATCGGCTCTTTCAGGAATCAACTGTACCATCAGTTCTCTCGGGATCAATTGTACCATTAGTTCAATTTGGGATCAACTGTAATATCTGCTCTTTCGAGGTCTATTCATAGGATTTAGGGGGGCGATGTAAGCAATGACGTTTCCCTGTATAAATACAAAACATATTTAGATCGGCGGACAGTCACATTACCGTGTGACGCGAGTTATCGATATCAAATTATTAACAGATGACGCTACTGGTGGTATCATTCGAAGTCCACGGCCAAAGGGTTTAGTGAACAATCTACTTGTTGCTTGTAATATTACGCCAGACTCAGTAAAACTGTCGTTGATCGGTCGTTAATAAACAATCTGTATTTTTACTACAATGGTTTCTCGCTATAACGACCATCTCGACATGAAACGTGACAGGTCATACAAATAGTTTTATGAAGTCATAGTAAACTATCCAAATAGCGCCTATCTTAATTTGACGTTAATAGATTAAAAGGTTTGCTTCTTCAATTATCTTTTTATTGAATGTGATAGATCGAGAATTGAATATACCGACCATTACCTTCTGCATGATTTTAAGAGGTTACACTGAAAACATGAAAAGAAACAAAACCGCATGTAAAATGATAAGAAAACGATATACAAACCGCAATATTTTAAAATTGTCAGTTAGATCCGAATTCAAAGGTAGCAATTCCACGAAAACTATAGTTATTGTATTAACTTACAGTTTTGGTTTTGTGCATTTGTCTGTGCATAGAGCGATGACAACCTGGTTTGTTACTAGGAAATGGAGCTTGATAAATCTCCCTCCATTTGTTTTTGCACGTAATTAGTGTAATTGTAGAAAGCGAAAGCATTAGTCCATTTTAATCGACTTCTTCCCTTGATTACGTTTGGCAGAATGCATTAGCAATAATTAGTTTGTTTTCAGAAATAAAACCCGAACTTGCTGAATTACACTCCAACAGAAGTAATTATTACAAAAAGCGTCAAAATTACTGCCTTCATAGAAATATTCAGATGAGATCGATAGTTTTCTACTAGTTAGCATCATGAGGCATTGATAACAAAACAAAGTCGATATTTGAAAATGTCAATAATGGTCATTTTTGGTTAGTATACTTATGGTCAGAGGAAGTTTTTGATAAAAACAAACTGTAATTTATTCATGTACATGCATATTTTATACTTTTAGATATTATTTTCAAACGAAATGAAATCAAAATTAAAAACAATCTTTTACAATCTCAATACAAATGCTATTCGACAAGTAGCATGCTGGGATGAAGGGTTACCAAGTTTGTTCACACGATTAATAGTCCTTAGAGTTTCGTGACGTAGGACTTATGAATCAATCATTTTGGACAGATTGTTAGAGTCTTCCCTCTTTTCGCCAAGAGTCTTCTTTCAGCTCATTAGTTTCCATGAAGTTATCTTGAAAAATAAAGATTCCACTCAAGATGGTTTTATATGCAGTTTGACCATATTCTCATCTCGTTATATCAAGATCTGACACCACCCTATCAAAGGTCATGTTCTGATGACCCTTTACTTCAAACTCTAGCAAAATTGGCACTGTCATATGCAGCAAGTTATTTCGTCATTATATGCACATTAGCTGGTTGTTACGGAATGACAAAACGCACTAACAAGATAATGCACATTTTTGCCAAAATCATTCACATTCAAAATCTGCAAGCAGTAGTTTTGATTGGCTGAGGCAAAAGGTCACCAGGACATTACCTCATATGGGATGTTGTGAGATCCTGATGAAACGGATTGAGAATAAGGATCTGCATTGTAATCAGCTTGATTTTATTTGGAACGTTTGAATCAGTGTGTCATCGTTAATTACCTTCTGCCTAAAGTTTAAGTGCTACTTAAGTTGCCCTGTCGCCTTAGTTATTCAAAGTAATTCCTTCATTGCCTGGGATCGGAATCAAGTTCTGGTGACAGGAAATTAAAACCCTATCCATAAAAATGACAATCTTTGTAGAGGTTTTAAAACTATTTCTAACATGTGGTAGTATTGACAATAAATCCGTGCAGATTATCACTCCTCTAATGCTTTAGTGATGACGTAACACACACATATGTTGCACCTTTTAAATTTAGTAATAGATACAGTATTCCGATAAGATTAATTAAATTGCATCATACAGCTGTTCCGTCCTCCTAGGACTCTTCAGTGATGCTAGGGGCCTAATCAACGCAACGTTATCATTAAAACCGCATTAATTTCAGTCAATTAAATACTCATTTTTTCGTGAACAGCTTTCATCAAAGAAAACCATTCGCAGATCATCAGCAAAGTCCATGATCCTGAGGTCCTTCCAGGGTGATTATACAACTTTGGTAAATAAAGTGTACGATAATGTCACGATTTCCATTAATGATTCCGTGCACAACGCACCATTGTGTCCTCTTGTTCTTACGTCCAAAACAAGTTTTTCTTGCAAAACAAACGTAACCTATCCCTTGGTTTGACTTGGTTTTGTTTTGAGAAAATGGTCGGACGAAAAACGGCGGAAGAAGACGAAGAAGAAGAAACGGAGTAAAACCAATAAGTCTCCCAAAAATGTGTTTGGGGGACTTAATAAGTATGATACGAATATATATAGTTTGTCGACAAGAGTAGTCCCTATCCTTAATATTTATCGACTAGTTGCACCAAATCGTGCTTGTGTACGGAGCGAATCGCACATATAAACGAACAATTCTTTAGATCGCACAGTTGTATGCACCATGTACGAACAATGGTGAATGATGTGTGCACAGTGTGTGTACAATATTATTGGTGCGCTGTGCGCTACTACAACTGTATGTCAATGCACCCAGTGTAGAAAGGGATGCTAGTATTTGCATGCCGACCCTATATTTGTGTCCAAACGCCCGTCATGTTCCTGTTTGTATGGCTTGTCCATGTTTAAGCATGCTGCTAGGCTATTAGGAATTAGCAGTTAAAAATGAAAATTTGGCAATGCTGGGTTGGATATCCTATGTCTGTTTCCGGTTGACCGTCAATGGTCTCGTTGGCATTGTTTGAGCTCTACATCAAAAATGGCAGCTAGAGCTAGCCAGGTTACATTAAAGTGCGACCATATAAATCAACATCTGGAGACACAAAGGCGAGAAATCAAGTCCAGGAACATTATTCTACGTCGATATAGCGAGCTTAAAGCTACACTGTTTATCGGGGCGAACGCTGCCACTGAGATAACATCCACAAGCAAAAACATACGGAGAGTCATTCGACGGTTAAACAGCAATTGACCAAGATACAAAGACAGAAAATGTCTATGAAAAAGGAGATTGGTTTGGTTTGTATAGTTGTGTGTTTTGGGGTTTTATTTTCTTGACATCCTATTTACATCAAGGTTATTTCAGGAAAGCATCATAGTGTATAGGTGAGAGATGACGTAATAATAGATACAGTATGACGAAAGAAATGACTTAAACTGCATTTTACAATTGTTTCGTCATTCTAAGACTCTTTAGTGATGATAAGGCCAGAAGGTTGGAATCCAAAATGTCTAAACTAATTTAGAAGCTGATGGTTCAGGTGCGCAAAACCTTTTTATGTTATTCATTTAGAAGTTAAATGAAACTAGTTCTGTTTAACTAATTTCAAATCGTGTACTTCGCAAATGTGTACATTATGAATGCTGTAATACCGTCGTTTTATGGTAAGATGCATCACAGCGGAAGAGGAATCTTCCATAAGCGAGCAATATCTGCAGCAAGGAAAAATACTTTTTTAAGTAAAGACAGTAAAATATTGGAACAGTGTACCTGAAACTATCGTATATCCGCGCCCAGTATATATGCTTTCAAAAACGCTCTGGACAATAATTGGAAAAAAAACAAGAAATGTTATATATTATATAACTACACAGCTGATATAACCATATAAAATATAATGTAGTATACTGGACTAAAATTGAACCATAAAGTATTGTGTACATGTTTTTGTATGTTTTCGATATAAATATATATATCAATATCTGTTTTTTTAATCTGGTTGTTGGTTGGTTGGTTGGTTGATGGTTTTTAAATCCTATATACAGTCATGGCCATTCAAGGGTGGCCTTGAAGTGTATGCAATTTGGATGCGTGTTTTGAATGCGTGTTGCATTTCGGAGGCTGTGATATGATTGTGTAAGCCTTCTTGCAATGGTCCGGACCTTTTGCCAATTCAAAGTGCCATGCCACTGAAGTACATTGCCGAAAGCCATCAGCAGAACACCCGGTCATATTATACTGTCAACAGGTGAACCAGTCGTTCCACTCCCATAATGTTGAGCGTCAAACAGGGAGTAACAACGACCATTGTTAGAGACACTGGTGTGATAAAAAGTGTTGCAAATAATGGCTGTTTAATATGTTGGAATAGACACCGAATAAAAAAAATATTTTTTGAATTGCAAGCAAATAATAGATGCGTTTTCATAGGCGTTTCATTACAATTGCACACTCAAAACACTATTGCGTATCAAAATATCAATACGGAATCGGGTTTATGTCATGTTTTCATAGCAGCCATTGAAATACAAACCAAAGAACTATCTTATTACTACAGAAATCGGAAGCAAATGTAACGGAAGCAGTGCTTCAGGTAACTAAATAAACAGGTTTACGTACGTGGATAATGACCAATTAGTGAAGAAATTCTATATCTCAAGAGCTCATTTACCGTACGTATCTAAACTCGTAATGATACGATGAACACGCTAATGATGATTTGATTCGGAATCTTGTCTAACAACAGACATAATTGTATTGGTAGCAACAACGAATCACTAATTAAACGATATTTCTTTTCATATAAATATTGTGTACTTTATGCCATGGTATCGTCTGGTTTAGTTTCACATAACATAATTCAAACGTGGCTCTGCGTGTATGTGTTAAATGATTCTTTCACGACACAAGGTTGTAGACTCTGCTGGTCCCCAAAGTTTTGTTGAACCTTGATGACAACATTATCTCGTTTGAGCACTGACATGGCTAACAACATAAATACTTTCGTAATACAAGATTTGAAATTAAACAGTGCTAAAGATACGGAATAGGTGCCTCGGTAGCCATGATCACTTATGCACATAGTTTACTTTGTGTTCACTCAAGCAGAACCTTCCTTCACAATTCTCTTAATCAAGAATTAAGGTTTGATCAAACCCATCGGTGGCAGAAAAAGCGAGTGATATCTCATAGTGTTAGTTGTTATCCTTCCGATGGCACGTTGATTTTCGTCGAGGGTTCGTAATGCCAGCTCTGTATTGGTTGCAGTTTTTGACATTTGTAAACGACTTTAAATAAAGACAATCTATTTGTATACGCCCGTCAAACATGACTTGACGTATAATCGTATAGCGTTGTCCGTTTGTACGTACGTACGCTCGT
Source organism: Mimachlamys varia (assembly GCA_947623455.1). Classification (NCBI taxonomy): domain Eukaryota; kingdom Metazoa; phylum Mollusca; class Bivalvia; order Pectinida; family Pectinidae; genus Mimachlamys; species Mimachlamys varia. The sequence continues at coordinate 28,751,540 of OX392544.1, forward strand.
CGTCGAAAATTGTTATTTGTCTGGAGATCTCCTCCTACAATTTTGAACCGATTTCTTTCAAACTTGCTAGGAGTGACCGCCTAACATGAATTTGTGTTTTCCTGTTCAATCCAACAATATTCACTCGAGTTATGTCCCTTTATGGTGCAATAAGTGGAAAACATCAGATTGGTTTATGTCTCCTTCGATTCCTTTCATATTTGATATGGTACTTTGAAAGGCTATTGCTATTATACAAGTATAGTATATTACCGGTTTTGCTGAGCTGTTTCAACTTTTCGCGTAACCACATTGCAAAGCTGCCAAATTCATTTCTGTCGAAAATTGGTGTTTGTTCGGAGATTTTCCTCTACAGTTTTCAACCGATAACTTTCACACTTAGTAGGCGTAATCACCATGCAATGACGTTGTGTTTCCCTGAGTGGCATTTGGATTCAGTATTATTTACCAGATTTATGGCCTTTCGAGGCAACATGTAGAAATCGGGTTTCTTCTGCTTGTTTTTGTGTGTACAATTTGACAACATACAGTTTAGAACTTTGTTTCACTGTTTTGCACTGAAATTTGACATTGCCTACTACTTGTCTACGGCAGCGTTCGACAGTGTACTTTAGTTTGGTACCACAATAAAGTCGGCATCAGTTACGCATTATCGCAACTTCCAGGGAAGCTCCCATACTCACATTCCATATTTCAGGAGGTTGTTCTTTAAAAAGACTTAAGCTGTTAAGAGGACGTTAATCAAAATTAAGCTTTCCAGTTTCCACTCACAAAATACTAATGGACATACAGAGAGCAGTACGTACTTTTTATACTTCTGGTCGGTTTCGACGGGCGTATCATGCCTCCACTTGCGGTGCTCTTGTTTTTTTTTCTATCAAAAGAGCAAATATGAATCGTTTGTTTGTTTGGATTGGTTTGATTGCAATTACGACCTACTAGTATTAAGTTTTCCTAAACTAACCTTTGTATAATTTGTTTATCAACATACCTGTGCTATATAGCATTGTCTTTGAAACTCTATTTGAAGAACCTCTTCATTAAATTCCCTATGACCTATTAACTCTTAATATCGATATTGCCATGATGGATGCCGTCTAATGGTGATCACACTTACGGCACATCGAGAAAAGCCGGTTCATGAAGACTATGGTCGCAATCTTGTGCTCATCGATAAATAATTTGGAAGCATCATTGTAACACATAATCTGAGAGAAACCCAGAAAAAAAGAAGCAATACTTGTTTCGTTTTGTCAATCTTGTAAACATTCTTTTGTTAAACCAGAAAACATTCCACATCATTGATTGACAAAAAGCAACCCAAAATACATATTATTTGTTTCTGAAGCAGGCTTGCGATTCTTGCACAATCTCTAATAAAGATAAATATTGTTTTTACTGTTAACGTTATGTCGCCGCTGCAAAGAGGGATAAATGCATTGTTACGTCTCAAAAGAACCCGCAGGTTGATTAATGCGATCTATTCGTCATCGTAATTCCATGAACCAACCACTTGAAGACCGCCTAACGAAAACGATCCCGTCTTGAAAATTGATCAAGATCTCTTTTGGTCGTTTGGAACGAGTCTGTAATAAATGACCACACAAGAAACCGACTCCGGATCGATAATTCCGCCTGCTGGTGACGACTTCACTTCACTTCCAGAACAGCATCAACACTGCATTGCAACACATAATGGTAGTGTAAGATTAGCTGATTGAAATGTGGTGTTTCTGTAAAATTAAATTCTTATAGGGTCGCACATTAAAATCATTTACTACACCATAGTATTAGGAAAAGGCATAAGAAAAAGATTGACAGTTAATATCTTATTAGGTTATGAAGATTAATTTGAAATTGAAGACATACTTTCGAATATCCGTAATAAGAAATGTATGTCTTCGTATATCCTTCTATACCGAATCGTAATCATACATAATTATACATAAATTGTAGGATTAAGGCTACATACCGCAATCGGGTTCCAACACTAATGAAACATATTGCTATATATTTACCATTGAATGGCATTGCCACTATTTATCCCTACCAAATTCAGTTGGCAAACATCAGGCCATGAATGCCAATGACCGATTGTTGACGTCATCATTATAATGACGTCATAATTGTTACGTTGGATACCATTGACCGTCCCCGGGCGATGGCTGTTCTTTTCATTGAACAAGCATATGCGACAAATACATTTATTGAGCTAAATGCTGAGAAACAAAACGTGTTAATGATTGTTTTATGACATGAGCAGACCCTAAAAATTGTAAATATAAGTATTGAACTGCTTTCAGTTGGTATTCATAGGCTATATGAATGCCAAATGGTCAAAGGCAAATTCAATGAAGCGCGCTTAATCCTACATAATTATAAGCGTGCATAAATTGTAGGTTTAAGGCTACATATCGCAATCGGGTTCCAACACTAATGAAACATATTGATATATATTACAATTCAATTCTTACTTAAAACAGCGAATAGGCGAAAGCTTCTTGAAACGTGAGTTACAAAAAGGAGATATCTCTTATTTTCAAAACCTCAATGAGTATAGTTTTGATTACGTATCGACTACGTAGAATTAATGTTTATAACAAAGATGTATATATATAATGTATATGGTATTTACATTTGCTATGCATTGCCACTATAATTATACCAAGCAAGGTCCGTGTTATACGGCCATTACAATGGAATGGTTATTATGACGTCATTACGATTATTACGTCATAATCAGTATGCTGGAGATAGCTGGCCGATACTGGCTGTTGGCTGTTCCATTAATTAGAGCTCTACTTTAAATTCTCTGAACAAATATGGTTTAATAAGTATATTATCATAACCAATGGGAAATGTATATATAAACATTAAACAGCATTTTGTTTTGTGTCATGGTCCTATCGAATAGAATGATGTTTAATGCTTAATTATCTATAATGGATTGGCGGTATAAGGTTTACCGTGATACAAACACTACAGGTAGTTTACGGACGGGATTCAGTGTGTTGAGTGGAGATGTATGTATACTGGAGACAGGGGGATCTTGGTGTAATTGCCTCCTTGCCTTGGCTCGGATCTGATACCGACTAAAGATAACGAACCTACGTGACCATTTTAGAGCATTAAGGAAGCCAATGACAAGCTGGACAATGACCATCGTGGATAGCCATAAAAATCGGCTCGGGAATACCAACGTGCTGCAAAACTCGACGAACGCGTAGGATAAATGTAAAATGGTTTAACATTAAAACATTGGTTTGGTTTGGTATTGTTTTCGGTAAATCGACAATTTGAGTCATAAACAGCCAAACATCAGTGCCAAAATGGTCATTCACAAAAAAAAATCATAGCAAGAAATAAAAGTTTAAATGTGTCAAAATATATCAAAAGTAACGTATTTATTATTAATTATATAATGTCTTATGGCCCTGTCACACTTTAACGTTTTAGCCAACGTATGCCGACGTATGAAAAAAATATCAATATTCCCTAAACGTTGGCATACGCTGAACTTTCGTGTTTTTTTTTCAATTTTGGGCGTATATATAACGTGTTCATAACGAGTTTGAACGTATACATAACGTATTAGTTACTTATCTCGAACGTACCGATAAACATGTCGACGTATTTGACGTGTTCCAGACGACCACATAACTTACTTAACGTGTTTCTAACGAACAACTACTGTATACTAGCGTATTGGCAGCGTAATGGCAGCGTATTGGGAAATGGTATATATAATGAGGTTTACAAGAGCAACCCGTCAGTACTCCTCAAAACTCTATGGTGAGCAGATGTACATGTCATACGAGAGATGGAGGATCCGGCAAAAATGAGACGAGAATACCAGCAGACTTCTTCTTAGGCATGATGTCAATGCAGTTTTGATTTGAATTTGCGAGCGGCAGTACTTTTACAGACTAAGTCACGTGATCGTCGGCGATAGTGCTGCCGCACGTTATGTAGAAGTTAGACTATTGTTGGACATAAGTTGTGAACGCTGGCAACACGCTAGGAATTCGTATCTCATAGGTTTACAAAACGTTTTGGGTAAGCTAGACAATATCTCGATATTTTTCGACTTATGAGTAACTTACACGTAGCGTATGTGAACGTTTGTGAACGATCACATAGCTTACCTGCAACGTACGCCCCTGCTTGTAGCTCAAAACGATAAATGTTGAACGAATGGTCACCTGTTTTCAGTATAACGGGACCGGGATTAGGGGGGTTCTGTCGGCAGCGTTCGACAGTGTACTTTAGTTTGGTACCACTATAAAGTCGGCATCAGTTACGTATTATCGCAGCTTCCAGAGAAGCTCCCACACTCACATTCCATATTTCAGGAGGTCGTTCTTTAAAAAGACTTAAGCTGTTAAGAGGACGTTAATCAAAATTAAGCTTTCTAGTTTCCACTCACAAAATACTAATGGACCTACAGAGATCAGTACTTACTATTTAAATACAATGGTTTTATCTTTTAGTGGACAGAATTCACAAGCCTCCTGGCCTGTGCGTAAAGACATTAAGCTCAATTACAGTGGAAGAAACATATAAAACAATATAATACAAAAAACATTTAGGACGAGGTAATGCATTTCGGGCGGTAAACAGCATACCAACATTACTGTTTGGCAACTGAATTTTGCTATGTCGAAATAAAAAAAGGCAAAGTGCTGCAAAGTAACAAAGAAATTTATGCAAATCACAAGAAATTGAGACGATGGTGGGATCGATACGACCGTTATAATAGGTCTGTCCAAATGCAATGATAGGCATAATCTGTCCTCAGCCGAACAGTGTAATTGTGGCCCAGCGCGCTTACCATTAGCATAGAGATTACGGTTAAAACGTCTACGGCTTGGCCTCCGGTGAGTTATCTGTGATGCTGTTGTTATGTCCTAGCAAAAGCTAGGAACTTGTTTGAAGACTGAGCATGTGTTTGTTTGATGAGTTTTTCGATGAAACAGAAGACGCACACCTGGTCTTTTTCTCTTGTACTTTTACAAGTGTCGAATTGTATTTTTAAAAGGGTGTCTATGTTAATCTTTCCTTTTTTCCTATTTTGCCCATAGCTTTATCGATTTTGAACTCGGATTGTTTTCGTTGACGCTTTGGTATGCGCTATTTTTTACGACCTTAGCAAAGCACAGGTATGTGAAATGCTGTCTTTGATGCTAGAATTAGATAAAGTTTTGTCAACATATTCAATTCGGCGCAATAACATTTTAGCGCAATGACAAATTTTGGCACACGAGCGCAATGATACATTCGCGGATCCTTGGTACATATGTAATTACTATATAAGAAACAAAAAAATCAATTAGCCCAATCATATTTCAAAAATAGGTAGGTTCACAGTATTGCCTAGCAATAATGTCAAGACCTGGACAATACAATACCTAAATATTATCTTTTCTCTTTGACCTTGAGGTAATGCCCACATTGAGTAACATTATATTATATTTTACTTAATATATGTCAATGTTTCAATTGTACTTCAAGCTGCATCAAGATAGCTTAAACGGTAAAAAGTGACAGTCCATTTTGAATAACGTTACTCATCTTTGACCTTTGGCCTCAGACCCTATGACCTTAAAATTGTTCAAGTAGAGTAGCTTTAATGAATTCTTCTGACATTCCAATGCATATAAATGTATGTGTTTACAAAATACCTACTTTTCAGAGATAATATGACATTTCAGTATCGTAATATACCGTCTATAGATAAAAGGGGACAATGGCAATTTGGGAGCCATAAGTTTATTTGAGGTTTCATCCAAATTCATGCAAAGACCTAGAAGTTGGAGGTACATCAAGAGCGAATGATTTAACTTTACCCTACTAACTTCGTTCACGATTATGATAACTACTCAATAATATAACGCTTTACAGTAAACTTTTAAAATATGCTTGTTTTGCTTGTATTCGCCCTTCTTCTAGATAGTTATAAAATAATATGGTTTAAAGTGTACAAAAAGATGACTGATTTGATATGAACATAAATTCGTTTATACTTTTTACCAGTAATGCTGGATGAAGAGGCTAATTTTGTCATTGCTGAAGTAAGACGAAGAGAAGAGATATCTCATATATGATTTTTAATACAGAAAGCAATTACCTGGATTTTTGTACATACGCCATACATGTATATTAGTAAGATCGATAAAATTATTTAAAAGTTGAAATTGATTCAACTGGAGGCAAAATATGAACAAAGGAAGGACTTTCGAAGACATCTGAAACAATACAAGATAATAAGACATTGTCCTACGGTAGCGAATGCGTCTTCTGCTACATCGATGACGATCACCAAGTAAATCTAGGTCAAATCCAAGAAAAAGTCACGTTCTTAAAGTAGGAATTATGCCTTCATTCTCATCCACATATTCATTGCCATCTTTAAAAGTCCACCTTCAATAATTCAGGAATGCAGATTATTTCCAACGAGACAAGATGACGACCATATAACTTGCGCATAGTCTTCACCAAGCTGCGTCTCTAGAATCTCTGTAGAAGTTACATGTAGATTATTCGTCAGCAGATGACATCTATCTCGAAAATCTCTTTTTTAGAGCAAGCCATAGAATAACGAATAACTGCGATATGTAAGCACAATAGACTGGAGAGGCAGAGATGTTATATTTGAGGTTTAAATTGATTTTTCCCTGATTCAGGATTTTTTTCTCCATGATGTATGCAAGTGCCATATAAATAAACTTATATCTTTGTTCATTATGTTGTGTCTATTAACAAACTATACACAGGAAATAAATATATATTCCAAAATGATGTTTAAAGTGGCATGGTCTTCTCCTGAGAGTCGCAAAGTGCTGCTTCAAATAACGAAGCTGAGCTGTTTTGTAAATATCCATGCTTTACAAAATTTGTACTTTATCAATATTTGGACATCAACAGTACGAATATTTCCACATTCAATAACCATACCCATACCTGTCCTATAGGTTAACAATATGAACCCGTGCATGAATGACCAAATTTCATGCTGCATACACACCGATGACATCATAAACGGTACATTGATCATTAGCTGTTCACTCTTAACCAAACGATGTATTAAATGCCAAAGTATGTGTTTTAATTAGTGGAAAATCCTCACACTGCGAGATAATGAACAGATGTCGGCCTGACTGGTCACGAACAGTTCATTTACTTACAGAGAGAACAATTGATTCACTTACGATCGTTGTTAGTATAATGTGACCGGTTGGGGTGCGCTGCTGGGGGCCGTCAACTGTATGGCGCAGTGTGGTAGTACTTCCAATCGGCAAACATTCTGGACTATCGTAAGGAGGTTTACACAAACATGCAACAGCCTGTCGCATACGCATTTACTCAACACATGTACTTACATGGTATACACGACGGGAGGCCGACGTCAAATGACCTCAGCTGTTAATAAGACCCAAAATCAAATAAACCAAACCATATCGAAACAAACCAGTCAACAGGAGTTCAGGACATCGCAAGGAGACTTACACGAACATACCACAGCCTCCTAAATACACAAGCATAGTATAAACCTGGATTCCAATCTGATTAAAATACAGATCCGTGTTCTCTCTCTGTTTTACAAGGCAGCAGAGAGAAGTTTACGGATTGTCGCCGAGATCAAGATATGATTTTAATCAGATTGACCGGGATGCCGTCCTTTAATGGCTTGAAATGTTAATGTTGTTAGTAGAACGTAAAAAGAAGCAAGCCCAAACAAACCAAGACCTACCAAGGAAATGGTAGCTGTTTGACGCTCAGCATTATGGAAGAAGAACTACTGGTTCACCCATTGTAAGTATAGTATGGCCGGGTGGTGTTTTCTACTATGAACCACCAATAGTGTACGTTAATATAGTTCTTTAGCACTTTAAACCGGAAATCCGGGCTATCGCAAGGATACTTACACGAACATTCCTCACACTCCCACATACACACGCACTGCACTCATATAGCAACAGTTATGGGCGATTATGTTTTACCATTTACCAAAATCACACGATAACAAAACGAATTTAATCATGCATAGGGTATGACATTGACGTGTAAAAAACATTTTAAGCGTAAAAACATCGAACAGATACCAGTTAAAAGGTTTACATATTCCTGAAAATTATATAGGAAAAGAACTATTGATTAGGTTATAGTACATTGTACGTAATGACTTCTGCGGCATTAATGATTTTATATTTAGTTAACAAAACAACAACTGGTGTGCAGATTTTGCCAACGTGAAAGAAAAAAGTAGGAATCGATGCCACATCCATTATAACAATTATATTGAATCAACAGGTAGAGTCAGCAAATGGCAAGCGCCCCAGGTCTCTCCTACTACTGCAGACCACCGGTGCGTTCGCTTCAATTGTATGCTAGCATCCACCAGTCAAAGTAGGCTGTTTTATCGACGTCTATCAGAAGTTAATGCTGCATAAAATCCAAGTTCACTCCTGACTGTGATTTCTCCGGGATAAATTGTTTGATATATACTCTGTGTCACGTCAGATCCGGGACGATCCGGAAAACATCAAAACCGTTTTAGATTTATTATATTGCTTTTTATATAACAACGGTTTGACTGATATTTACCGGAGCAAGAATCAAAGTCGATGGTACGCTTGAAAGGATTGACGATCCCAATGGGATTATTGAGGATTTAAACGCGACTCAGGATCAAAGGAGAGCTTGCTTTAAAAAGGACAGAGGGCGCTCTGTTTGATACATAAAATATCGGTTAGTTTCTGGAATTTAGTTAGCTCACTACAGGCTACTCCGCAAACGTCCAAAGACAAATCAGTGTCAACAGAACCTTACAGAACTTACCAACAGTTTGGAATGGGATATTACTAGCCATTATTAGTCTATTCGTTCAAAACGGATTGGCTTTTTTTGTGATTCTGAGATTGGAGAAATATTGATGATAGTCTTCTCACTGGATTGGTATTGGTTCTCAAGACAGAAATCAAACGGCAGCAGGATACTGTAAGTGTTAATTAATTTTGATTATGCTATCAAATGTCAATCATTACTTCGTGTAAAATAGATTCTGGGTTCGGTCCTTCTCTTATTTGTATTTTAATACAAAATTATTTCCGAAAGCTAAATTTAATCAAGTTTTTTTTCTAGAGTTTTTATGTTCGTTTAAATAACAGAGTTAATAGGACAGATCTTTGTAATAAAATGCACATATTTAAAAAGTAAAATTCAATATGCTATTGACAAAAAATCCTGCAATAACATTAAGAAAGTTAATATTTAAAAGATAAAACTCAAAAAGCGATTGCCAAAATCCTGCAATAAGATTAAGAAAATTAATATATAAAAGGTAAAATTCAAAATGCTATTGACAAAAAATCCTGCAATAAGATTAAGAGAGTTGATAAGTACTTTATCATGGATAGCACTGGTAAATAAGTAAAGTAAGGGTACATGCATTATATAAATATATTCACGTTTGCTATGTTGATAACATTGACGACAAATTATGTAATTCTGTATTGCATCATTAATACAATGTAACAATAGTCATTGATGCTGTTATTTATGAGGGGTTGGATTTTAGGTATAGTAAAAACTTCATGTATTTAACAACAATTACGAAACAAGTAATCCAATTTATATAAATCACTCTTGTTGGCCCATAAGGTATTGTAGATAAATGAATTTCCCGCTGTGCATGAAACTGAAAAGACATAATGTAACGCACCACTGACCGAAAAATGCAAACCTCATGTATAGCTAATACATTTAACATGTCTATTACTATGTAAAAAAGTGTTAATCAATAAAATCATAAATGATTAAAATGCAAAAACAGTATATTACATACATTACATAACACAGTGAAAATAAGGATCACTATCTCAATCAGATTGACTATACAACAATTAAAAATTACAACAATTATCAAACCCATGATATAACTTATCTTAATCACTCTTGTTAGAGCTCGGTTGGATATTGATGACGAAGGAAACCGTTATATTCGAAGAAACACACGTAGTCGGACAAGTGACCCAAAACCTAAAAACGACCAATCAGAGAATCATCGAAACACGGTCGCTATGGTGACGGAGAAGTTCACTTCATACTGCGCCACCCGACCGTCCAAATAATACATTCTTAACAGAAAATTTAACGCCCAACAACCATTTAAGATGTTGTCACATAGTTAATGTATTTTTTACTCGTTAATAATGTACAGATAATAGTTGCAGTATTTACAGGATTGGTTAAGGTAACTTGGAGTTGAAACAAAAGCAAATGTTATAAAGCTCACGTCAAGAGCAACATGTTCATTTTGCAAAAAGATGGATATTGTATAATTATTTAATATTCACATGTTTACTGACCGAATAGTTATTACTCTTTTCAAACACTCGTTGACAGCCGTATCATTGCATTGAACATTAACTGTTTATCAATAATTCTGTGCAAGTTGAAGCCGAGTTATCCTATGAGATTACCCGATTTTTTTACTGAAGCTTGAAGCAATGCCTTAATGCATTGCAGGTCACGAATCATTCATAGTAAAATATCTGTTATTAGATCGCCTTAAGTCTACATGAGATTATTAATCCCCTCTCGCAGCATTAGATATAACACAACTGTAGCACTAAAGTTGATATATCATTCACGAATAAAAACCAACTTATAGCAGCTAAATTGATTTGTCGTTCACGCATAAAAACCAACTCATCGTATTTAAACTGATATCTTTCGTTCGTTTGATATACTTGTCGTCTAAAACATCGTGCTTACAGCCATGTGTCTTCTCCTGTGCTGATATGCCAAAAGAAATTAAATAACTTTTCATCATATTCGAATGAAATACATTTAACGAATATGTAAAAACTAAATAAATAACAAACATTGTATGGCGCCGTTCACAATAACGTTAAACAACAGATTGGAGCAACCATTAAACTGAGATTGATTGTAATTGCCGTGTTTTGGGTCCCCCTGGGATACACTTTGTGTAGCATGGTAGTCAATAGTCATGCATGTTCATTTTTACAAACCTTTACAAAGTATACAAAATAATAATTTAATCATCGGGCTAATGCACCACCTACTGGATTTGAACATTTCTTTTAGTCAGTTTGCTTCCCCCAGTTGCCTATATGCTTTACTTTTGTGACCTAGCTTAGCATCACTGACGAGTCCCAGAAGGACGAAACATCTGTATAGTGTTTTTTAGATTCAATATTTGACTCGCCTTTATCGTATTGTATTATATAGCATAAAGGTGCAAGCCCCGTGTTAGTTTTTGTTCACACTTTTAAATATAATAATTTGAGAGTGTGAAGTGTTCGGAATTTGGATTTTACCAAAACCATGAAAATTCCGTGTTAAAGGCTCATTAAAATACCAACCCGTAGATGAACATCCGGGGATTGATAGTTGTGAGTGGTGAAGCCGAGTGATGCATTTCCCTTCTCTTACAATTCTATTCGCCTTTACAAGTAAATTATTCCCGTGCCAGGAAATCCAAAGCACTTAAAGGTCGATACAATAATATAATGGAACATTTGAAAACAAGCCAACTTCCTTCTTTTTTATATCGTAATAGCCTTTATCTATATTTGGGTATTGGTACTGTCGCAATTGATATCGCACTTATGAGGGTGACTGCAGTAAGCTGTATTATCGTCTTTGGATGGCAGCAGTATACTTTGTTATTGACTCTGGATGACTGCATTATACTTTGATTTTGACTCTGGATGAATGCATTATACTTTGTTTTGATTCTAGATGACTGCAGTATACTTTGTAATTGATTCTGGATGACTGCGGTATATTTTGTAATTGACTCTGGATGACTGCAGTATATTTTGTTATTGACTCTAGATGACTGCAATATACTTTGTTATTGACTCAATATGACTGCAATAATCTTTGTTATTGACTCAATATGACAGCAGTATACTTTGTTATTGACTCTGGATGACAGCAGTTTACTTTGTAATTGACTCTGGATGACTGCAGTATACTTTGTAATTGACTCAAAATGACAGCAGTATACTTTGTTATTGACTCTGAATGACTGCAATATACTTTTTTTCGACATTAGATAACTGTTGTTCACTTTGCAAATCGACATTAGGACTCTAGCATAATTTGTTGTCGACGTGTGGAGATTGCAGTATACTTTCATCATTGCCTTTGAGTGTTATAATACAGCACCGACTTCGAATGACTACAAAAAAATGTAACACAGACTTATAGTGTTATTTTATTATCTCCTTTTGAGATTTTATCATCGATTTTGGAGGACTGCAGTATACTTAATCATCGACTTTTGGGGACTGCAGTATACTTAATCATCGACTTTGGGGGACTGCAGTATACCGTACCATCGACTGTTGATGATTGCAGTATACTTAATCTTCCCAATTCATCGTCTACAGTGTATCAGTTTGTGCTAGTATGTGGTACTTTGTTTGGTGAAGTTTATGCAATATCGATGCATGATTAGTGTTTATATTGGAAACTGCGGTATCTTCATGTAAGCCTTCACGCGATAGTCCGGAATATTTTTCCCATTTAAGGTGCTATCACACTGAAGTATACTGCCAAAGGCCCCTAGCAGTACACAGAGTAACATTATACTAACATTAGGCGAACCGGTCGCGACATACTAGTCTCAATTATTGGAAGTATGCAATCCGTGCTTGACGCCCAAGCAGTATGTAAGTGGAACGACTAGAGGACAGAGCACCAAACAGTCATGGGTTTCCAAGGGTCCTGCATTAATTAGATATAGTAGGATGCAGCAAGCATCCTTTTTTATTTTCTTAAATGCTCCTTGTTCATGGAAGCCAAGTTAAAACCATCACAAGGGACTTGGAACAAATCGTCGTCATGCCAACACGGTACTACTTTACTAAATATAGCTGTTTGTTTAGTTGTCTATATAAAACGTCAAAGCATTTACTCGAATTGAACTAATCTTGTTCACAAGGACGCAATAATCTTTCTCTAATCACCTCTTATTGGTTCAAGCGCTTTAGAGACCTAGACTATCAATACGGACGACCAAACTAAGAACCAGTATCTAAGGGATTGCTATGGTTCTGTTTTGAAGAATATGTTTCACGAAAATTTCTTCGCTTTTTCTATGATCATACAATAGGCTTGTGGCAATTTGGCATACGAAAGATCCCGAGAGTATCGGATTTCCATGATTAGGTCACATCCCACACGGTTCCAACTTCTAGCTGTCACTGATAACACATAAAATTTACTTGATTTATATGGATTTTTACTGGCATGAAACAGATTTAAAACCGGTTATATTCTGCCTGGGACGAGAGCGCTTGGCGAGGTCTTCGGATGAGTCAGATATCATCATGCCTTACATTGGCTTACTATTTAATTATGAATGAAAAATGATTTCCATTTTCAGTGTACGATCAGATTTATCTTTGATAAATATTCGCCCCGGATTGTTATGTCCATGTAAGAAATGGCAGGGACTTAAATTGTTTTCCGTAATTGCGTCAAGGTTTCGTTCAAGCTCATTCACTCACGGGTAGAAATATTGCAGTCTAAGTACATTTTGTAAGTATGTAGTTCTATGAAAATAAGATACAGACCAAGTTCTGATTAATTGACGATCCATCGTTTGAGTTGTGACCAAACTTCAAAAACCTGTGTTAGCGCAAGGGGCCGCGGTGGCCGAGTGGTTAAGGTGTTCCGACATTCTATCACTATCCCTCCATCTCTTGATTGCGAGTTCGAATACCGCGTTGGGCAGTTACCAGGTACTGACCGTAGATCGGTGGTTTTTCACCGGGTACTCCGGCTTTCCTCCACCTCCAAATCCTGGCACGTCCTTAAATGACCCTGGCTGTTAATAGGACGTGAAACAAAATAAACAAAACCAAAGCATTAGCGTAATTATTATGTAATGGATCGCTGTCGGCACGAATCGGTGAAATGATAAAACCGAGGATATATGTCCGTTTACAGTATGTAGATTTATACTCAATAGTATGCATAAACATTGTATTCGAAGAAAAAAGTTTGTAAAAATGTAGACTATTTGTTTTCTAGAATATTCTTTGGCTTGCTCTAAATATCGTGATTTTCGTGATCGATGTCGACTGCTGACAAACAATCTAACAACAAAAGTAGGTTGCAGGTTGATCAGAACTATTGGCAAGTTTTATGGTCGCCATCTTTGCCGCATTGAAAAATATTCTGTATCTTTAAGTGATATGAAGATGAACGCTTTTTAGTAGTAGGCTCATTGGTGTGTTTATTTGTTGTGATTAAGAATTATACTCGGTTCTAATTTTGAGAACTTGATGTTTACTTGGATGTTTTAAAGACTTACATGGCGGGTGTCGTCGATGAAGCAGAAGACGCTTACTCTTCCGGAACACCTATTCTCTTGTACTTTTATAATGGTCTACATGAAAATCGTTTCTTTGTTCATATTTTGCCCCTGGTTTAATCGATGGTGAATTTGGATTATGATTTTGTTAACGTTTCGGTATTCTATAATTCATAACTTGCCATATGCACTTTTCAATATGCACGTTTATAGGTGTCTTTACGTGTGTGCACTGTCTTTTTATACCGTGTTCTGTCCCTAATGATATGTCTTAAATCGATGTGCCGTTGAGGAAATGATAAAAATAATCATAATAATAAGGGAAAGAAGCGAGAACAAGCGATTACCTAATAGCAACTTTATCACAGAATTTGTTTGATGTTCTCAAAGAAGCCAAGCGTGTAAAAGCTGATCGGACGATGTCATTTTAAGATTTCAATTATGAGGCTAAGCTTCTTAGTGCGACGACGTAAAAACCTTATACAAATATCCTATATTTTTATGCGAGTCATTATCAAGAAAGCAAAAACAATTTGCGTTGATTAGTCCATATCAATTATTTTAGTCCGTCTGTTATCTTGAACTATTTCTTCTTTCTTCTTAGATTAACAACGCTGAGTGATACGGATCAATATCAAAATCATTGACGGTTTGTAATGGTAATTAATTTTCAAAAGTATGGTCAGCACTACCAGTGATATAACACATGCATTTTAAAGGCTGGATATACTCCTGGAATATTATCAACACATTGGTCTTGCATACCCAGTTTTCCTCTCAATGCGTGTTTGCCAACCCATCATAAAACCTTATAAAAAACGATAGTTTTTGCTGCTGCTTTTCAAATTTAGATTTAAGATAAGATGTGTTGCCTTAAAACCAATAGCCTTTGTATTATGGATAATAGAAACACTGGTGCAGAGAGTACTGCTATAAAAACAAATTTTATTTTTTAGAACATTTTGAACGTACGTTTTAAATTCAAAGGATTCTAGCGGGACAACAACATCAAACATTTATATTTTGACACCCCTTCTTAAGGCAGCATGTAGAACTTTGTCATACTCAGTAGATATGTTATGCAAAAAATTACCATGTCCTTCAGAAAATCATCGATTATTTTGTTTATCTCAATGCCAGACATCAATATAAAACAGCAAGTTTTTAAATATTCGTCTTATGCCTCTACTATGTGTTACCGTCGGCTAAATGTTGGTTCATACATGCATATGAACATCAATAGTTAGTACCTTAAACGTTCATACTTGCTGTGAACACCAAATAACAGTACCAAAACATTAATATTTCCGTCTTTTAATTATATAAGCTGTAAATGGACGGAAACAATTAAACCAAACCAAACCCTTGAACAGCAACTACTAGTAAAATAAGAAAAATGCGTGCTTAAAATACTACAGTAGCTGCTGACGGACGTAACGAAAACATAATTCTTCCATGGTAAAAGAAGGAACATCTGCAGAATTGATGGGAGAGTCTTTCAGTTTTTCATACTGTATTGTTTTGGAAGGGGGTGGGGGGATGTTGAATTGTATTATACAATGCAATGTACAAAATCATTCAAGTGTATCCCGTTAATGTTTTAGAAAATATCACACACGCTCATCTTACTTTCCACTTTCACACGATCATTTGGTTTTGTTTTTGATATTTTGGTATTGCTTACACAGCCCCGACTGAAACAAGTTCAGGAAACACACATTTATCACTTGCTAAATCAAGTAAAGTTCGATCCTTATATAACATGAACAACGCCTTGTAATGATAGAGTAAGTACGTGCTCTGTAGAGTAATTTATACCCTAACCATGACAATGTCTAGCCAGTCGAGAATATTGCGATTCCAGATCGTAAATACGTCAAGTAGTGATATTGTTATAAACCTTTGTTGTTATCAATCACGTGCGAACATTCTGTTTGTAGTTTTACGTACTAGAACTCCCTATTTTGTCTGACGTAACTCAGTCAGTAATCTGGCGCTGATCTGAAGCATTGTCGCCTGATGTGAGAGTCAAACATGTGAGAGGAGAACTGATCCTCACGTTTCTAGGATAGACAGAATAGGCTAGGTTCGGTTTTACTTTACCATATATAGTCATTTAATGTTGTGCTTGGTTTGATTAGTTTTTACGTCCTATTAACAACTAAGATAATTAAACGGCAGACTTCCGGTGTATGCGATATGGATGCATGTGTATTTTCGAGACTGATGTATGCTAGTGTAAGCCTTCTTGCTATAGCCCGTACCTTTTATCGATTTAAAGTGCTACCATATTGAAGTATACTGCCGAAGGTCCCCAACAGAACACCCCGCCCGGTTACATTATACTGACAACGGGTGAGTTACAGTGTTTGTCAACTTACCTCATTTTGATAATGGGGATCTGATGCATTCTTTATAGTGCTGTCTCACTGAAACACCTTACCGAGGGCAACAGCAAAGCATTCTGCCCGATCACATTATACGACAACGAATGAACAAGTTGCAGCCATTATCCACAATGCTGAATGTAAAGCAAAGAATTGACATGTCCCAACCGTGTGATAAAACCCAAGTCCTTCCTCACCTGGGATATGTTAATTTTATGGCAATTCGCAAAAGTGATATAACACTTAAATTATCTCCTGAAATTGCTTAGAGGCAAATACTCAAAACATACTGTATCAGTCACGCGCGTACCTTTCACAAGTGGTTAAATTGTCTGTAAAAAGGACAAGTAAACCAGAAAGAATAAAGGACGAGTTTCACAATTTGTAGAGAATGCCATTAGCAGTCAAAGTTGGGTTTTGACAGACTTTTTCCTAGAGGAATTTGTCACAATGTAAGTAATAAATATAAATATAGAGATATCAGACACACATTGCACGCAAGTAAATCAGTATATTCACATTAAAAAGATTTATAGCATTCCCCAGAATCACCAGACTCGTACATACATGTAATGATGTTAATGTTGTCTATATGATGACGGCGGGGATAGAAAGACCGATTTGTCAAATCGACGATGTGTAAATTGAAACAGTTTTCAGAACTGTGGAATACATTTGATATGGCAGTGAATTCAACTTTATAGTACCATCGCGTTTATTTCTGTCTGTTTGTTTACATTTCATGTAAGCCCAATTTGTCCACAAGTTTTTAAACTACTGGATGAAGGTCTATATGAAGGAGAACGAAAGATAGGTCCTTAAATTATCCTGTCTGTTAAAAGGATATAAAAACAAACCAATCCAAACTTGTGGTCTCTAGCATCACTAACGAGTCCTTGGAGGACGACACAACTGTATGATGCAGTTTAAATCATTTCGGAATATTGTATTTATTACCAAATTTAAAATGCGCAGCATATGTGTATGTTACGTCATTATTTTATATGTTTCACAGATATGTTTTGGAGATTTCAAGGATCTAATAGGAAGTAATGGACAATGGCTAAAAGCCTCCATGTGTATACAGTTGTATCATAACATAAAATAAAACAGACAAAAATAAACATAAAGTCACTGGCATCGTACATAATTCATATACTCGTGAAAATTATTTATCAGTAATAATCATAGATATTGCTCTTAATATGGTCATCTGGCAATATCTCAAAATCTCAAGTAGTCTCTGCATTTTTATTTGAAGACTTGCACTGGTCCAATCTGATTAAAATCATATCTTGATCTCCGTGCCGTTCCGTAGACTTCTCTCTGCTGCGTTAAGATCTGAGATAATCCAATAGGGGGTCATGCCCCGATGACCTTTTGGATTAGCCAATCACCAATCTAATTAAAATACAGATCCTTGTTCTCACTCCGTTTTACAAGGATCTGACAACATCCCATGTTGTCGTTTTTATCTTACATATTTCTTGTAAAGACAACTATAGGCTTACATATGCATTCCTCTTGTTTATATGGAGTAATTTGTATTGGAACCATGCTAGTTTGTACAGTTATAATTAGGAAACTTGGTAAAAAAAGTGTAAATGACTTTAAATGCCTGCTAACAGAGTCAAATAATTAGGTAAATACAGCTGGCCCGATGTCTCATTAAGTGCATTATTGCATCTACTTATATACAGTCTACGGAGAGACGGAGTTTCCTGTATACAGACCACAAGATATAATTAGATCTGATAAATGAGGACTTTAATATCATTACTGTCGAGATGAGCGACAGCAATAGCAGGTGCTATTGCCGACAGGCCTGGAATTAAATCACTGATATCAACTAATAATGTGAAGGAGGGGTTATCGTTTATACATTAATAGAATCTTCCCCTACCTGGAGGATGTGGCACAGAAATCTGCAACCAAAGAGGTGATATTCTTGGTTTAATCAGGAGTATCACCCGAGGGTTCGATATTTCTCTCTCGTGTCATCAAGGTAGGAGATGATTATTTTTTCACATCATATTGTATTTAATTTACGAAAGTTTCAATGCAAAACAATGCTGACTTAATGTGATTGCATTGTTGTCAGCTTGTGCTATCTGGCATACCCTTGTAGGTGACAGATCAATCTTTAACATGTAAAAGAGGAGAACAAACTGGAATAATGGGAGAATGACTTTTTTACCACAATTGGTGAGTGTAATTCCACAAAATCGTATTTAACATAAAACTACGAATTGTCATTTCCATCCTAAATTCACGGATCTAATAATGTCTAAATTCCAAGAAACAGAAGCAAAAAAGGCCATTAATATCAATATGTAAAATATGTCCTGGTAGGTATACTCGTTTAAAATGAAAATTGTGTGTGCATGCCTTACAGTGATATTTATTATTAGATATTTCCAACAAATCAATATCAAGTTATTGAATCATTGCTTCATCGATTAAACTTTTACGTACGAACACCGGAAACAGCCGTCTCATGTTTCCCACCAATTCTGACAATGACTTAGCTTAAGTAACACGTAACGATGCTCATCGAACGACACGTACGTTTGACGTAAGAAAAGGAAGTCTTTGCCAAGGAAATAGTACGTCATGGAAAGTCCTGTATACGTTTTCATAATTTTGCTCGATAATAACAAATAACGGGCAGTTCGATTTGCGATGCAGCTCAAATCGTATAGAGACACCGAACACTTAAATAAACAATTAACTGCTCGGTAAAGCAGAAAGTGCTATTAAGTAAAAAAAAAAATCAGAGAAATCGAAAGCGTCAACAAAACCATAATTCGAACACAAAATCGATTAAACTAGAAGCATATGAACAACGGAAATATTTACATGGAGATCCTCGGTAACGTACAAGAGAATAGGACCAGGTGTTCTGGAGAAGTAAGCGTCTTCTGCTTCATCGACGACACCCGCCATGTAAATCTTGATCACATCCAAGTAAGCATCAATCCTAAAAATGAAAACCGAGTCGGCATTGTCACTCACAACAAGTAAACACACTAGTAAGCATACTCAAAAACGGCCATATTCATATCACACAAAGATCCAGAATATTTCTTGATGAAATTAAAATGGCGACCATAAAACTTGTCCATAGTTTTCATCAACCTGCATCACTCGAATCCCTGTGCCGCAAGCTTGTAAGTTTGTAAGTATTTTTAAGTAAAGGGTAGATCAAACAATGTGTACGCTGGGTATAACCAAAAATCAGTGAATGGTATCGATACATAAAGAAACATATCCCAGACGAAGTTGCCCTTGCCCGTAATTCCTACATAACCAATTTCGATTTATTGGAATATAGAGACCAGCCTCAATGTATTCGTGTAGAATGTCATTACACATTTAAAGTAAAAATTGAAGATTGAACTGGCATTCAACCAACAAGAGAAAACTTGTATTTTCATAAAAGATCACAAATTTCTTTCTGAAAAAAACCAGTATCTCTGCTATTCTAATTTTCCTGAAAAATCTTTGTTCTAATCAAACCAATACAACTGTCCTTGGTTTGGTAAAACAAAATAAAACCAAACATTCTGCAGCCGCGGTCTCGAAGGCCAATATTCAGGAAAAGTTTATCAACTACCTGCCAAGAAAAAAGGAACAGGATCTAGACTTTGAACGATTATAAACCCAAATCGCTCTTGCATTACAGAAGCTTACAAAATGTATCTAGATGATTTAAGTATCGATTGACAACTATGATTTTTTGGGGGGATGGATATGTTTCTGGCTCCCCAGCGATATAGTAAACGCCTCACAACAAGCTTTTTGGAAGCAGTTGAAGAATGAATTCATTAAATTGTGATTTTACACAAACCTCATAAATTCCCTTATTCACAATGTAACATGTATATCTATTTGGTCGAACAAACATTCTAATTCGATCCCTTAGGCTACATGCTACATCACAACAAGCTACAATCTAAGGTAAAACATGCACAAGGCATCAGTTCAGAATAAATGTAGAATATCAGCTGATTTAAATTACACGTTTCCTGATTGATTTTTACATTGGCGACTGCCTGACCGGATAGCACCGAAGGAGAGTCATTTGATAGATTATATCGGAGGATTGTGGGTAATGAAGGGACTACCATTAGACTGCATTAGGTTACTGATTACGTTTTTTACTGGATAAGAGTTATGTTTGGTACTTAACGTGATGTGAAAGCTAGCTTCGCCTTCCTAAGTCAGGGTAATTGAATGGTGTTTTTTGTCCTTCGTTACTTCTATTTCTTTTGGTTACAACAAATGCAATCTCATATTAGCTTCCATTTTTCATATTGCTCTATGGCTCTTAATGTAACACTATGGTCGAATTTCTTATATATATCATTTGACATTATCATTTGGAATACGTATTTCTTAAGACACCGTCTTATAACAAATGTCACCATCTTGAAGTCTATGGCTTAATGTGTTGCTATGAAAAGAATAAAATAGAAAACTAGTAGAATTTGACGTCAAATGTACACGTCATGTTGGGAATACTTAAAATGTCAGTATTAGCATACAGGCTGAATTTCATATTATGTTGGGAAGTGTGTATTACTTAAATTCATTTTGCTTTTGTCAATAAAATGTAGGTCAAACTAAACTTTCTGTCGGTGTTCTGTTAAGATAGAATATTCAGTTATATTGGTTCACTAACTTACACAAACCCTGTTATAAGAAATACTAACTTATACATTCATTGTGCCATTTTGTTTTACATAGTTATGGAAATGCAAACTGAAGTATGATTCGTTAAAGATGCATTAACCAACGAATTGTGTACACACGCCCGTATGTACGTTACAAAAGGAAAAACAAACCCGCAGCGGAGTTGCGTCCTATGTCATTAGTGTATCTTAATATTGTTATATTGCGGCGAGAGTGTTTGTAGACACATTTGTATAGAAATGGAAACTTCACCGGTAGCACACAAAGACAAATGCATCAAATAACCATGTAACAATTGTTCTAGTGAACTATGTTATTGTTTTCTATGGAAACAATAGAATTAAATAATGAAATAAATCATAAATAAATTCAAGAGTATTTGTCTTTTACAAATGCATACATTTATCACACATATGCAGGCACATGCTTCAATTAACTTTTTTAACCAATAAACACTTAATCTAAAAAGGAGAACTCACCAAAGCGTCAACAAAACCATAATCCGAACTCAAAATCGATTAAACTAGAGGCAAAATAGTAAAAAAGGGAAATTTACATGGAGACTCTTGTAAAAGAACAAGAGAATAAGACCAGGTGTTCCGGAAGAGTAAATGTCTTCTGCTTCATCGACGACACCCGCCATGATATGCTAAAAGTAGGAGACATTTTCATTTAAAGTTTCTTCTGACAGGTAGCTAACAGAGCACGTGGGACGACTGATTCGCCCGTTGTAATTATAAATGTATCCTGTTTGTGGCCTGCAGCAGTATACGTCATTGTAATGGCAATATGAAGTCAGCACCATATCCGAACTATCGCAAAGAGGCTTGCGCGAACATACTTCAGCCTCCGAAAAGTACGCACTCAATACAGACACTATTAATTATATGTTAAAAGATGTAAAAAGGTTTGAATTTCACACTGGACAAAATATATCAATAAATAAGTTTGGCCACAACGCAACGCAAAAGATGGTCGTCAACAAATCAGATCTTAGTCTGTATCTTATTATCATAAAACTACATACAACAATATCTCTATCCGTTAAAGAGTAAATGAGCGGTAACGAAATTATGACGGAATGTAGACGCAGAAGGGTCATGAAATGAAAGGACGAAATTCAAAATAAAACTTAAGCATGTCAGCTTAATACGCACAAATATTTGATTGGATGATGCAAAACGCCATCGGGATGTGACCCCCTATAGGATGTTGTCAGATATTGACGCAGCAGAAAGAAGTTTACGGAACGGCGTGGAGATCAAGATGTGATTTTAATAAGATAGTGTCAGGATTTTTTGATATGGTCATTAATTCAGTACACGGAGAGCTCCCCGTAGGATTTCAATTAATCACAAAATATGTTGAAGATGTCTAATGGAAGATTTGTTACATTTTATATTTCTCAGCAAACTTCAATACCTCAAGGTATTAATTAAGATAATATTCTTGACGGGTAACAGATAAGAGATATGATTAAATCTTTTGAAATGAGTTCCCCCGGCGTCTCGGTGTGTGATTTCTTAAAGCCATTTTAAGTGGCGCACATATCAAATCTAGTGGTTTTCTTCTGTTTTTTGTGCCATTCAAGAAACTAAAATCAATTTGCTTCGAATATTTAAACATTTGGGCTTGTGCTTCATTTCTTCTTGCCCCTTCTTAAATACCTCACTCTGAACTTAATCTCGATTATATAAATTTCATTAAACGTAACTGGCTATGAAAGTAGTTAGCTAATATTCATCGTAATCAATTTCATTTTAACACATTATGGATTACAAAATTTGATCTATAGCAAATCGTCGATTTTTTTTTCTAATCTGAAAGTTCGACAAAATAAATCACTGCAATCTGATTAAATTACAGATCCTTGTTCTCACTCTGTTTTACAAGGATCTGACAACATCCCATTAGAGGTCACGTTCTGATGACCTTTGTCACCTCTTTACTTAACACTAAAATAATTTTCCAATGACCTGCCATCTTGCAGAAAGTCATTGCTTCACATTATTCCATTATTCACTTTTTGGTGACTAAATGACTAAATGGACAAACAAAAGGTAATCGGGAAATGACCCCCTATGGGATTTTCTCAGATTGTGGTCACCGCAGACAAACGGAAGAAAAGACACATTTGATACCAACGTTGTATACTTAAGGTGTCTAGTACATCTGCGTGTGAGATAAATAGATATTGGCGTGTCTGGTTTGGTTTGACTGTGTTTACATCCTTTTTAGACAGGATCATTTAAGGAAGTGTCTGGTCCAGGGGGAACTAAGATTATTAGGGTTAAATGTACCTCGTGTAGTAGCGTTACGTAAAGGTTTAGTTTAATTGTGTTTAAGGATATTTACCATTGAATTGCATTGCCCCTATATAATCCTACCAAATTCAGTTGACATTCATCAGACCATGAATGCCAATGACCGATTGTTGACGTCATTATTATGACGTCATAATTGTTACGTTGGATACCATTGACCGTCCTTTGCCGATGGCTGTTCTTTTCATTGAACAAGCATATGCGATAAATACATTTATTGAGCTAAATGCTGAGAAAAAAAATGTGTTATTGATTGTTTTATGAGATGAACAGATTCTAAAAATGGTAAATATAAGTATTGAACTGTTTTCAGTTGGCATTCATAGGCAATATGAACAAAGGCAAATCCAACATGAAGCGCTAGCGCGCCTCATTGAATTTGCCTTTGACCAGTTGGCATTCATTTTGCCTATGAATGCCAACTGAAAGCAGTTCAATTCTTAAATGTATCTGGTCTAAGAGGAACTAAGGTTATGGGGGTTAAACGTACCTCGTGTTGTTGGGTTACGGTAAAAAAAACTTGCGTCCTTTTCCGACAGGATCATTTAACGACGTGTCTAGTCTAGTGGAAACTAAAGTTATGGAGGTTCAAGGTACCTCGTGTAGTCGCTTTATGTTAAAGATGACGTAACACACACATATGCTGCACCTTTTTAATTAAGTTATATATACAGTATGCCGAAAATGAATTAAACTGCATCATACAGCTGTTTCGTCCTCCTAGGACTCTTAAGTGATGTTAGAAGCCAAAAGTTTGGTTAAGTTTGTTTTTATATCCTTTTAACAGACAGGATCATTTAAGGACGTGTCTGGTCCAAGGGGGGAAAGGTTATGGGGGTTAAATGTATCTCGTGTAGTCGTTTTACGTAACGGTTAGGTTTGATTGTTTGTACGTCCTTTTAACAGACAGGATCATTTAAGGACGTGTCTGGTCTAGGAGAAATAAGGTTATGGGGGTTAAATGAACCCCAAGCAGTCGCTTTATTTTAAGATTTAGTTTGATTTGATTATTTTTACGTCCTATTTAGACATGTCATTTAAGATGTGTTTAGTCTAGGGGGAAGCAAGATTATGGGGGTTCAATGTATTTCGTGTAGTCGTTTAACGTAGCGGTTTGGTATGATTGTGTTTA
Organism: Mimachlamys varia; assembly: GCA_947623455.1. Lineage (NCBI taxonomy): Eukaryota > Metazoa > Mollusca > Bivalvia > Pectinida > Pectinidae > Mimachlamys > Mimachlamys varia. The sequence continues at coordinate 28,776,434 of OX392544.1, forward strand.
CGTTCTTTTAACAGACAGAATCATTTAAGGACGTGTCTGGTCTAGTGGAAATAAGGTTATGGGGTTATCTACCTCATATTGTTGTTTTATGCTTATGTTTAAATTTGATTGTTTTACATCCTATTAACAATCAGGGTTATTTCAGGACTGCCTTCATAAAACGTGATATTTGAAATCCTCGTCCAAAACAACAAAAACACAAATAAAAACTTTCATAAATGTTTAAACGCACAAGGGATAGGTTGTGCCCTAACACCAGGGATGTGGGGAAAATGATAAAAGTAAGTTTTTAAAATTAATAGGAGATATGGGAGTCATCTTATTCACACCAGTGGTATATGTAAAAATATGATAAATATGTTTCTTCATTATATCTAAATATTATTTCCCGGTAACAATGACTTTTAAAATCAACATACTTCTCACGAGTAAGTACTGTATTTACTCTATATAGAACATTGATATAAAATATTATTGTTAAAACAATTACGCCACTGCACTGTGAAACTGCCGCAATCGTTTTTCTTTTCACTTCAGCTATAGAGAGTTGTGATATTTTGTTCAGATTATGGTTTGGTTAACGCTTCGGTATTCTCGGCATTTCGACATTTCTTTTCTTGTATCAAAAATATCTCGCTCAAGGACACCCATTGTTATTACTTTCTGAATCCGTGTATCCCAAACTCAAAGGTTACCTTTAAGTTCATATACATATATTTTATCTTTTTTTTTACAACAACAATGAAACAAGTTATTAAACTAATTATAATCACTGTTGTTGGCTCAGTTTAGCGCACAGTAGGGTCTTATTGTGGGAGGAAACTGGAGAACACGGAGAAAACCATCACGTTGCCTTTAAATTGTAGTGGGGCTTAACATTCTTGGATTTAACGGTTTGTTACAATGTATCGGATAAGGTAAAATGGTCTTCCGTGAGTGAAATGTATTTTGGTTGGAAATTGTGTAGTGTTATAGTCATTAAAGTACATGTATATTTCTGTTCATTATTAGTTGTTAAATTATCCGAATTATTAATAAACCGATATTTACGAGTCATCCCAGCTTATTGTCTGAATTTGAAAATGGCAAATGTCAATTAATTGCTGATGTGTCACGTTTTAAACACATACAATAGTATATTCAGTATGTAGCCTAGATATTCTTTACCGTTCTTTTGGAACTTTGTACATGTATCTCGTACACCAGAGCTGCCCACCAAAAAAGGTTTGAGATACTTTTAACTTGTCTTTGTGATTAATGTCCGATAAATGTGACGTTTACGACAGAGTGATAAAAGAGTTCAACGACAATAAAATGTCCAGCCGACTGATAGATCCCGAAAGTACAGGATGAAGACAGGCAAGACAATACGCATGCTAGTTAGTTTCTTGTTTTTGTTCTTTATTTACTAATTCTGTGTTGAATAACATTAGTAAAGTTTCATTTTAAAACTATCTGATTTAATTCTTTAAAACAGACGAGTAACAGATTATTTCTGCAAGACCCCCAAATTGTATAAAATATATCTATCAGATATGTGCGAAAAATATCAATAAATTTAATGCATCCTTGCGAAAGAAATTATGTTATCTATGCTATCATGACGTCACAAAATATTTTTCAATTATGTCATAACACTACCGTTAGCAGTATGCTGACTGCGATGTTAAAGAGTTACAGTACATACTTTTTATCTTAAATGGTTTTTAGGTCCTCAGCAATAGAAACGATTTTTATTACCTGATAGAACATTGGATCTGATTAGAAACCTTAATGGCCATGTCCGTTTTGCGTCCTGTGTTTGAACTGGTGAAAACAGTGTTAATTGGTTTAGTTTTGACGGTAATTGACAATAACCATAACATAATATTTTGCTTTGTATTTGATTTATGATAACTAGTCGTTTGTAGTTAATACAGAGTCCTTAAGTTCGAACAAAACATGAGATACTGTAACGATTGATATTTTGAATGTGTATATTTTGTCGTGTTGGCTTAACATACCGTAAACTGTCATTCAGTTTATGTTGATTTGTTTTTACGAAAAGTTGACCAATCATTAGTCCAAACCGCAATTACAAGATTTGAACCAATCATGAGTTAATGTTATTGTTGATTTTTTTGTGGAATTAATTTTTTTCGAGTCGGCACTATATATTGTAGACAGGCTTTAATATACCACGGCCTCCCAAATACACAAGCTCTCAACACACAAACACATTGCATACACCGGGATACCGTCCTTATATTATCGCAGCTGTTAAAAGGGCTTAAAACCAAACTATTAGCGTTGCAAAATAAATAAGTTGAATGGGCTTCCAATGCGGATACCATCTCGGAAATGGAAACACCTTTGCGTAATGTATCCAATTGATAATCTTTATTTTGTAAGGGACTGGATCCTGCTCTATTTTCATTTATCGTCGTACATTCTTGATTAATCCGTATTGATTTCTTAGTTCGATTTGATATGGATATGGATTTTCCTTAATTACTTATATAAAAATGCTTAAAGATGAAACTGATCCTGCATGATGAAATTACTACATGGCGCCGTTCTCATTATATTCCAACGTTATGGTTTGAGGAGTGATAACACTATAATTATGTACATCGTATCAGTGGCTGTCATTTAGGACAGGATTTGGCTGATGACACATAATGATATGTCAATGTGAAGTTGTTCCAATAGAATGTAAGTAAATGTAGTGCAGTACAGACCTACCTTTAGCATGTTGATATAATTATTAAAATAGTATTTCATAACTCAAAGATTATTTAAATGATATGCATATTATCATTAGAAAATTAAATAAGAGAATACCGAGGCGTCACTTAAGCCATAATCCGAACTCAAAACAGTTCGGATACTTCCATACTTTCCAACCTGAAGAAAATGTTTACCAATATCCACAATCAAAACGATTAAACTAGGGGCAACATATGAAAAAGGAAATGTTTATATGGAAAACCCTGTAAAAGCACAAGCAAATACGGCCAGGTGTTCCGGAAGAGTAAGCGTCTTCTCCTTCATCGACGACACTCACAATGACGTATCCATTGAAAACCCCTGTGGTCGAGCAGAAAACTCTATACCTTTCAACGACTGATCAAGAGAATCGATCTACGACTGCCTTGGTGATAGGCACGAGTGATGTCCTTTGTGCTGCCCAACCAACCATCCATGTACTACCGACGTATTTAAAGTCAGAAAGAGAAAACAAATCTAGCGAAAATATGACAAAAACAGTGTTTTGAGCATAGAATTTCAACGGACGCACACCAATTTTAACTCTGAAATGCAAAAAAAAATTGTTTGTTTTAAAAATTGTTATTTAAGAAAACAAGAGAACTGCTGAGCATTTCCAGAGATATCCAAATGGTTTTAGTTTTAGTTACATTATATATAAAATGTTTACAGTGGAATCTCTATACATTCAAATATGTTTAGTTAGAGTTTCTTCCACGGCTCCAGGTCATTCAATGACGGTCTCCAATTCTATTCGATGAAAGTGTATGTGTTCAGTACGTATGTTTTTGAGGCTGCGTTATGGTTGTGTTAGCCTCCTTTGGATAGTTCAGAGCTGATGCCGACTATTTAGTGCTACCAAACTAAAGTATACTGCCGAAGGTCCTTTGAAGATTTCTTAACCAAGGCAGATAATACAAGAACGGATAAAAATATCGTTTAATTCCCACAGTAATGAGCGTCAAATGGGGAGATGTTATTACCATTGTTTGAGACTCTGGTATATCTCGATCAGGGGACAGAACCTTAAGCCTTCCTCACAGGGGCGAACGGTCAACTAATGGCCAAAAGTGAGGTAGTGTGAACGGAGACGTTGGAAAATACCGATCAGGTAGAACAGAAATAATTAAATCTGCGTTTGAATTTTTAAAAATGTTTGAATTCATGGTTCATCATCCGTAATATTTCATTTGAATAATCAAAGCATAGAAATGTTTAAGAGATTGTCACGTGTTAATAGTAAAGTTACTGTCCTTAAAACGTCACTGAAAATTCATCCTTAGGTCGTATCACTAACTGTTTCAGAAAGCTTTCTTTAGTGCATATGCAGCTAATTAAGCTTTGGTTGCAATTTACTGGTCGTTTTTATCTTTTGCTGTTTGTATCTGCCAATTATACTGAAGATTATTAAAATATGTAGCAGCTGTGTAACGCTAATTTAAATACCAATCTTTACTGTAGATTGTAGCTCAGCGCATAATCAAGGCAAGACAGAGGAAGTTTTGATATCCACTTCCTTTGACAGAAAGGAAAAGGATATTGATACCAGAACAAAATGTACAATTCTCTAATTTTTATAGTTGCTGCAATGACGTATATCGTTAATAATGAAGACAATTAATACCGATAACATTCCTCCTCTTTGCGTTTGTGTCGGTATCTCTTCGGTTTTATGACTCCCTTACTTCGAAATTATAACTGATGTAAGTTTTTATTACATTTTTACAACTAATATTTTGAAAAATTATTCATTTGATAAAAGTATTACGTTTCACTAGTGAAAGATACTATCTGATCTGACCAATCAAAACACCGCTAGCAAACGACAATTGGGAAATTTCAGAGATTGCTATAAAATGATAAAAACATAATACCTTACAGTGTGTTCACTAAAACCAAATATATTTTACTCGTGTTGCTAATATTTTGATGTTTCACTTGTGATGTGCACTCGTGAAATATATCAAAATATTAGCCAAATTCGTGAAATATATATTGTATTACTGAAGACACATATCCTGTATGTATTGACAGAATTTACTTAAAGAAATGTGTTGATGGTTCAACTAATCTGATATATTAAAAGTTTTGTCTTCTATAAAGCTCTGTAATAAAATAAAGCCTTGGTATTAAAACATGCACTCCTGTTTTTCCGTTTTTGTCGGTATCTCCTCAGTTTCGGTTTTTGTAATTACCGTACATCAAAATAAATACTGATGATGTAAACCTTATCTTTTGAAGCATTTTATTTCACCATATGTTGACGGTTCCACTGATAAAGCTGTTTTCCTTTTGTTAAGAAACGCAATAGCGTTCAGCATTGGAATTAAAAACTTCGAGGGCACTCCTGTATTCTTTCCGTTTGTGTCGGTATCTCCTCGGTTTCGGTTTTTGTAATCACCGTTCACCGAAATTGAGGCTGATGTAAGCTTCATCTATTGATGCAATTCATTGTAACACATGTTGACGGTTCACTGACCTTATAGGGTTATCTTTTTGTTCGTTTCTATGCCTTAAGGGTAAAGCTCGTTTATAGGCTGAAGCAGAATGTGGGGGTGGCAGCTGTGGAAATGCCACACTTTTCTCTGTGTGAAAGGAAACGTTTTGTGGAAAATGCCACAGGAAGTGCTATATCCGGATATCTCTAAATCCTTAAAGAATTGTCAGCTCATTTCTAAATGTCAAGAACGTAGTTTTTGCTTTTTTATTTAAATACTGTCGTATATTTTCTTTTAATTTAACTTTTAATTCGTTGTTCGATTGAAAAAAAAAACTTTGGAAAAAAAAACAATAATGAAATAACATTCTTTTATCTTAAAGAACTAAAGGACTAAAGAAAAGGGCTAGGCAAAATTGCGGCATTTTATTCGAAATCCCAATTCCCACGCTAAAAGGTTTTTTTCATGTCTATGTAAAATCACATGGTGTATAACTGCATGTTCTAGCACACGCGTGTTCGTTGTTCCATATAATTAGTATCGGCCTTACCAATGTGTCAGTCTTGCACGGGAGTGTTAACAAAGCAAAAATCCATAAGAGTACTGAAATGGGAGATAATCACAACAATCAGTGCCCTACACTAGCGTTATATTAAATCTTTAAAAATAGTCGAAAAGATTAAGCTACATAAATTCCACTTAAACCGTCCAAATTTTGTAAATAAAGTTTAGGTTTAGGTACATTTTGGTTATGGTTATATTGTTGAAATAATAGAAAATAATATAGTTTGGTTTAAGCGTTTTACTTACAGCTTAAGCCAGTTAACGGCGATTGGTAATGTTAACTTGTATTCTTGCTGTGGGCTAGATGTCTTAAATCAGGCTATGTAATGTACTTGGTGATCTCGTCATAGTATGTAAGGGAGTTAAAAACTTGTCCCAAGGCAACACGTGTATGGAAGCCGTATAGGACCAAAGGAAAAGATAAAATTACGAGTATCAAAAAAGAACAACAACAAAATTATTGTAATTACTAGGTTCTTTCTTTATTCATGAGTTTCTTTCTCATTTTGACGAAATTGACCCTGTAATCTTGAAGCATGAGCACATCTGCAAGGAAACACCAAAAGGGAACGAGTTTCTATATATAGCAACATTTGCATTGACCTTGGAACCTTGAAACACAGAAACGCTGTCTAAGTTAGTATGTGTATATATAAAGGTCAAAATATTTTTGGAAATGAAGTAGTGATGACACTGAATCGGTTGATGATAATTTTCTTCTTATAGCAAATGTGACATTGGCTTTGACCTTGGAACCCTGAAACACAAAATGTAAGAAGTATACACACTTTGCCTTTAACAATTTGGCTAAAAAATCATGGAAGAAGGAAATCGCTAAGCGTTTAAATTGAACCAGTTGATGATTTTCTATGCATAGCAAATGTGACCTTTGCCTTGACCTTGAAACCCTGAAACACAATAATATATACTATTTTTTTACTAAGAATTTGCTGTCTAAATTGCTAAGTGTTGAATTGGAATCGAGACAGGGCGAGACGCGACGAAACGGAACAGACATTGACAACATTCTATCCTCAACCCTTTTGGGCGGGGACATAAAAACAGGTTTAGTTCTTTCATAGGCCGGTATACAAAATACCGAGCAGAGCCAACCAATCTCTATATGGTATATAGGAGAACTTTTCAGAAATCACATCTTGAACAGTCTTCACTTTAAATCGGGCAGATATCCGGAATATCGAAATAAAGTTTTAACACCGCTGCTTGCCAAATACAGGTAGCCGTCCGTAAATGACACTGGCTGGCTGTTAAAAGGCCATGAAAATAACCAAACCAAATATTCACTTATTGCAATAATCTGCTTTTCACAACGCTAATACTAACGCTAAGTCTAACTGTCATGTGGATTAAGGACTCACACAACTAAATAATTTACTATATGCTATTACTAAGCTTTCGAGCTTATAACTTTAATATTTGAAGTTCAACACTTGTGACAACTGCCTAGATTCACAGATACATATATGAAAAAGGCTTCAAAGGGCATTTTAACTCGCTACATGCGTGTGCTTCGGACAACGGGAAATTTACATGTCAAACCAGTGAAATGGGACGGGAACACTTTCTGACTTTTGACCCCATATCAATCCGCCATCACATATTAAAATCTATCAAAAGTATATATTTTTGTAAAGTTAAATATCTATAGATTTCACTCAATGCAGAATAGGTCAACAATTACCTATTTAAATCACTGTACTTAGCCGGAACAATTTTCAGTTTGGACTACAAACGTCTGAAACACTTCGTGATAGGGTGATTTAGTTGTGCGGGTCCTTAGAAACTCATCCGTACTCTATTTGCGCCTTAACATATATTACCATCATTAACCGAATAGTGGTGTTTTTGAATAGGGCTTGCACAAACAAGTATTAATTTGTAATGCTATACACACATCATTGCAGAAAGCAGATAATATCCATATTTAATAACCCAATTATTGCCTGTTTACTATCCAGCCACTGTCGTTATCTGTTTAATGCATATTTAACACATCTTTAAGTATCATTATCGCGGCTGCTAACTCATGAAAATGAAATTAAGTATCGTTTATCAATACATTACATGTACATTGAGGTTTTATATAAAGGTTATATTCTGGTTTCTACCGCAGCCCCCTGTGTTATTCCACTCTCAGACCATTGTATAAACGTTGGATAAATATGTGGAATATATAACCTTTCAAACTTTTGTTTGGTTGAGAAGTTGAATTTTGACTGGAAATCAAGTGGTCACAACTTGGCGGAAATTAATGCGAGATGATGTGTTTTCGCGTAAATATTCCGTGGTTTACTCCAGAAACACCACCACTACCGACTTAATATTAATTTTGTGGTAGAAACAGGTCACACGACTCGTGGGTATTAGATAAAGGGGGTTACACAAGTGGCTCTTGGATATGGAATTTATTTCACTCGAGTTAATTATTTTAAACGTTACAAAAGACACAAGCTTCAGCGAGTGTCTATTGTAACTTTTGAAAAATAATTAACGAGAGTGAAATAAATTCCATATCCAATACCCTCGAGTCGTGTGACCTGTTTCTACGAAAATAATATTCAGTCGGTAGTGGTGGTGCTTTCTGGAGTAAACTATGGAATATTTACGCGAAAATATATCATCCCGTATAAATACCACAATCAATCAACAGTTCGGAAGGTCATATATCACTAGTAGTATATAACATATATTTTATACTTTTCTGAAATACATGGTCTTATTTTCTTGTAATGTTTTTACGAGTTCCATTGACAATTTTTAAATATTTCCTTTCTCATATGTTTCCCCTGTTTAAATCGATTTCGAGTTTTGATTATGGTTTTGTTGACGCTTTGGTATTCTCTGATATTTTTATCCACTTTTATGATTAAACGAGTCAAAGTATGAATTATACAACACAGTTACGCTTTTTTGATTACTTTTTATAAGATTAATCAAACTTGTCTTAAGGATTGTTATCACTCAACAGAGGCCCTTTCATTTGAAAACGTGTACATTTCCATTTCTTTTGGAAGCTAATTTCAGACAAATCAAATTTTGTCATGCTATAATCTAATTAACGAGACAAAAATAAAATTATTGAAAGATATTGCAATACGAATATTCATTTATGTGTCACCAGTTTTTGGATGTTGTCAAAATCTTATTTTGTAAAAGTACAGTATTAACATTCAAATTTATTTATTAGTAAAAATTGAAAGTTTACTGAAGCGTAAACATATCAATAATCCGAAAGGAGGGGTGCTAATGCCTGTTAGTGATAAGGCTAATAGTGTGTAGGAACATTGAGGTCAGCTGCATATTGTATTATGTTCAAAACATCTGGGCCCGTATTCGTGAAACCGTTCTCTTGCTCAACGAGCGGTTTTGTGCTCAGGCCTTATTTCTTGTTCTGGCTATAAAGTATTTTGAAAAAATTTAATTTTGTCAAAGATTTGGTATAAAGTTGAAGAGATAAGAAGTCAAAAGCTGTTTTCAACATTTACAATGATTTTTGACCTGATTCAGATGAGTATCTAGAAAGCTGGCTTGAGCACAAAATCCATGCTTGAGCACGAGAACGGTTTCATGAATACGGGCCCTGATTTTGTGTGGGCTCATAGAAAATTTGGGGGTCAAAGTGGGGAGGGTGTAAAATTCAAAATTTATTGTGAAAGTTCTTATAAAGTGGAATTTGAAGTATCAATTTTAGTGTTTGTAGTCTCTGCTTAATAAGTAGCAGATTGTTATATTTAAGTAGAATAAACATTAGTAAAATGCAGATGAAGTACGTCTAGGTCAAATAAGTTCTATTTGCTCCATTTTGATATCAAATACTTAAGAAAATTAAGAAAATCCTCCATCAACCGACTCCAAAACAGATCGCACAAAAGTCATTCATTTTCACAGGAGATCGATAATGCATCGAATTCAGATCGACAGCTACAAGGATATTAAACCGAAACATACGGTCCGAACCTAGAACCTCCCAAGTGCTCGCGGAAGCTCTTAAAAATTCCGTAACCTGGAAATCCGTATAGCATTTAATAAAGATGACGTAACACACATAAGCTGCACCTTTCTTGTAATAGATACAGTATGCCGAAAAACGTTAAATAAACGTCATCATACAACTGTGTCGTCCTCCAAGGACTCTTCGGTGATGCTAGATGACATTTTGACTTGTGTAGTAATTTGCCTATGTCGAAAAATATTCTGCCTATTATAAACTATTATAAAGTATCTATGGCAATAAAACGCATTCGTTCAAGCTAACCATTCCACAAAGCAGTCAGATTGGACCAAGACTAAGGAATAAGATATGGACATGGCCATTTTGTAATACTTTCGTCATTAATTGCTACATTACTTTAAAACAATGAACAAGGAAGAACAACATATTAAACGCAGACATTCACGTTACGTGTTTACTAACACGAACTCTGCGATAATGGCCTTAGCACAGCTGCTAGTATCACAAATGCAAAACAAATCGCATTGTTGACACGCGTATGATAAATGTGAATTTAAAAAAATCGATCTCGCGTGATTCCGTTGAATGTTACAACAGCCATCGGGGCTCAGAAAATATGACGACATTTGTAGGGATATTAGCAATAGTTTACATACAGTGTTATGTAGCAGTCTTCTTCTGCATGAATGTCAAATCTTTTATAAACTAATAAAGTAACAGGTGTTACCTAAGGCTGAAATTTTCTAGTGGATTTAATGACTCCTGGTACGGTCACATGATGGCTGTAACCTCCGGTGAAGGGTTATAACAGCGGTACAACTCTATAAATATTACTGAAAATGCACATTTTGTTCGTGGTAATGTGATTTTAGCGCTTTTTCGCGCTCTGAATGTTTTACGTTAAAAATATGATTACGCTTATGATGGCTGTAACCTCCGGCGAAGGGTTATAACAGCGGTACAACTCTATACATATTACTGAAAATGCACATTTTTTTCGTGATGATGTAATTTTAACACTTATCGCGCTGAATGTTTTTGCGCTAAAAATATGATTACGCTAATGACGGCTGTAACCTCCGGCGAAGGGTTATAATAGCAGTACAACTCTATACATATTACTGAAAATGCACATTTTTTTCGTGGTAATGTTATTTTAGCGCTTTTCACGCTGAGAGTATTACTCTATAAAAAAATGATTGCGCTAATTTGAGTTTGTATACGCTTCTTTTATAGTTATTACCACGGATGCGCTAATTTATCGTTACGCTAATATGATAAAACTGACAATGTGCTCAAATTTTATTTTAATTTTAGTGCGTTTACAGTATATCCATCTGTGTAACCCCGAATGGTTATAACTTATATCTTATTTTGATGTCATGACATTTCTTGGATCTTTCTTAGATTCTTATGGCGGATGTCGCCGATGAAGCAGAAGAAGCTTAGTATACCGTAACACCTGATCTTATCTTGTACTTTTCAAAGTTCTCCATGTAAATCTGTCATTTGTGCATATTTAACCTCTGGCTTAATCGAATTTGAGTTTTGATTATGGATTTGTTGACACTTCGGTATTATCTTATTTGTTTTATGCTTATGCCTTAGCTATAAGCAGGATATTAATTCGTGGGACGCAAATGCAACACTTTGATGATAATTTTTTCATGTTATTCCTTGCAAGTTTTAGTATTTTTATGAAATGACCTATTTCCTTCGTGTTTTATTGGTCATTTCCTTTTTTGACATTGTCATGACACATATCGTTTCAAACTGTTTTTTTTTTTAGTATTACTGTGACCGATATAATTAGTCATACAAAAGACATTGCCCCCGCAAATCTGCTACTTCTCTTCTACCTGTTGAACAGAAATATAATTCTTTTAATCTTTTCAGATCAAATGACTAGTTACGGTATTATGGCTTCACATTTCAACCACAAATGTTTTAGAAAAATATGCAAAGCTATTGTGTCCTTACTCTAAAGAGTTTAAAAAGTTAGTGATCACATTTCGAGCTCTTGTGAATCATGATGCCGTTCGCGGTGAAACATTGATACAAAGCTTCCTGTTGCACAATACAAGATTGCCATTCAAATGAAAATTACCCTACAGGATATAGTAATCACTGACTCAACAAGCGAGATTGCATATCCGGTTTTGCCCGTATTTCCTCTTCTTTCCCGTAACGTCATGTGTAGACAGCTATCGGCTTTGCATGATACTGTTTCAGTCTTTTTATAACCGCTGCCGCGGCGGCTTGGTGTTAAGGTGTCCCGAAATTCTACCACTAACCCTCCATATCTGGGCTGAGTGTTCGAAACCCACATGGGGCAGTTGCCAGATACTGACCGTAGGTCGGTGGTTTTTTCTATGGTACTCCGGCTTTCTTTCACATCCGAAACCTCCATGAAATAAAAATAAACTAAACTTTTTTTCCATTTTGCGTTTAAAAACAAATATCATAAAGGAATACAATTTTTGAAATTCGGCGAAAATGTTTTAAGTTATTCCGTATACATGTATTGCCATTATGCATTGGTTAATAACTGGATTTGGTTAAGTTTTGTTTTACTGGATGTCGTATTTATAGCTAAACAAACAGTGTGGAGACCGTCCTTTAATAACCTTTCAAATGTAGCTTATCAGAAGACGTTAAATACTAAAGCAATCCCTTTTAATGAAATTACAAAATTATTGAATACTAACTTTTGATTCCGGTTTCCGATTAAGAGGGGATTGCAGGGGGAATTAATTTGGGTTCCGTCCGTCTGTGCATCCGAGGGACTTCTGGACTTAGTGCTCTGGTTTAACGCTTTTGGCGAGGTTTCAATCTCGGAATGTCCTTTACCATGGATATACACAATATGCCACTCGTACAATAAATATTACTGTGGGAACACCATTTTAATCACATTATATAAATGACGTCAGAGAATTGCACATGACGTGACACCATCATCCTAGTTATGTAAAATGAGTCTTCCGTAGTTCCCAGAGAAAAATCACGGCAAGTACATGGCGGCTACTCTACGCATGCGTCGAACCCGCAACAAAGATGTGGAGGACAAGTGGTAGCTTTTGGCATGATTTGGTATATTTTTGTTTGACGTCCTAACTGCCAGGGTTATTTAAGGACGGGCCAAGTTTTTGGAGAATGAGGAAAGCCAGATTACCCGGGGAAAAACGACCGACCTACGGCCAGAACCTGGCAACTGCCCCACGTAGGATTCGAACTTGCAACCCAAAGAATTGCGGAACACCTTAACCACTAGACCACCGCGGTCCAGATGTGGAGGGCTAGTGGTACAATGCCGGATCACCTTAACCACTAGGCCACCGCAGTTCCGAGATTGAGGGCTAGTGGTACAATGTCGGGACACCTTCACCACTCGGCCACCGCATCACAAGTGGTAGCATACACTAACTAGTTTGCCACCACGGCCCCGATTGGGAGGCCGATTTAAATGACCTAAGCTGTCATTAGGACGTTAAAACAATCACATCAAACCACTGCAGTCAGTATTATAAAAAGTATGCGATATTCTAGATCAAATACATTTAACATGCACATGCATGTATATATTTCTTCGTGTACAAAATATATATGATGATATACCAGGTTATTACGCAATACTTAAAAATATGTCCGTGATGTAATTTTTATCAAACAAAAGAGCAATTCTCTAGAGAACGAATCCTCTGGAATCAAAATCACGAAATGATCCGAAATAACGTCATGATACAATCAAAACCGCTCCGCCAAATTGGCATTTAATCACGAAATGTCCCTAGGGGTTTCTACTGCCTGACCAGGCATATATAGCGCCAGGAATAGTAATTAATATCATGGCTAGATCGATACACATTCCCAATCTACACTACTGGTTTTATAGGTAGCGTGAATGTTGTAATTGAAAAGTGTTGTTGGTGTTGCGAGGCAACACATACTACGTGTATTTTTCACAATATAACAATCATCTGATGGAGCAATCGAATTTAAAGGAAGTCACAATAGATTGAGAGAAATGATCATCGAACCTCAGGCTTTAGAAGAACGTATCCAGCAAAAGGAAATTGAATCATTAGAAAATTTCCATCAATTTTCACCAATAAACATGCGCCTTTTCAATTTCCAAACGAATCTGCAGAGAAAATACCACACTAAGATGAATGTCCAATAGTATTTATTACATTTTTACCAGTGAAATATCGAAAAATTTTCTTTCTATAAAAGTGATATTTTTCACTAGTGATAAATATCACTTTTTCTGATTTGACCAATCAGAACGCTGCTTACAAACGACCTTTGAAAACATCAGAAGCTGTTACTTTAGATTTTCATATAAAAATGTAATAAACAGAATATCTAACAGTATCTTCAGTAATACCAAACATATCTCACTCTTGTGGCTAACATTTTATGCTGCACACTCGTGAAAAATATCAAAATATTGGCCCCATTCGTGAAATATATTTTGTATTACTGAAGACACTGTAAGATATCCTCGATTGATTAAAATAAACGGTATTTTATATAGTGCCTATCTATCAAGATTAAGCTACTATAAATCCTTTTCCAGTACATGAAATACATTTCATGGAAAGGACAAATGTAACTTCAAATTTGTTAATCTTAAACCTTGTAGTCCTTTATATGACAACTACCGTATAGCGGGAAATTTTAGCGGGGCTTTTATTTGGCGGGTCCGTATATACATCGCCAAAATTTAACCCGTCAAATTTTTACAACGCCAAATAAAAAGACGAGAAACATTCACTTTCAGCAACAGTTTCCGTTCCGACCGTCATTTATCTTTGATAACACCTGTCGCTCCGATAACTCCCGAGAGTAGCAAGTGGTGCGTATTGTTGGACATGGCTAGGATGTATGAACATAACATAATTATCTATAATTATATACCAGTAGGTAATAAATTTGCTCAACACCAAATTAAAACCGGAGAGTTAAGGGACATCGCCAAGTTTTAACTAGCCAAAATCTAACCTCCAGTTTGTATTACCAGATCGCAAAATTGTATGACAGCTAAAATATATAAAATAATAAACACATATTTACTACACAATATCAATATTAAAAATAATACTGGACGCAGGCATTATGAAAATACATTCGGATCATAAAAAATTAACATAGTTTTATATGCTGACGTCCATCATATGAATAAGTTCATTGCTACATGGTTTAAACATTCATCAGGTTGCTTCGAGTGCTTATCTATTCAGGTAGTGACAGATATTCAAACATGACATGTAAAAATATACTTGAGAAATTCCGCGTCAAATGTCATGTTCGCTTAATGGTCGTTTTAAAAGGTTTCTTACAAGAGCAGTGTCACTTTTGATAAATTGTGAACACAAAAAAAACAGTTAGAGAGATTATTAATGACCTTGAGGGAAATTCATTACACATTTTCAGTAGGCGTTGCAAAAAGCATACAAAGATCACGTAACACACACATATGCTGCACCTCTTAAATTTAGTAATAGATACAGTATGCCGAAAAAATGAATTAAACTGCATCATACAGCTGTTTCGTCCTCCTAGGACTCTTCAGTGATGCTAGGGGCCAAAAGGTAGGAATCCAAAATTCCTAAATTAATGTAAAAGCAGAAGGGTCAGGTGCGTAAAACACCTTTAATTTATTAATTCAGAAGTAAAATTAAACTAGTTCTGTGTAATTTCGCATCTTTTAGCGAATTTGTCAGGGGAATTGACACATCTTTCACGTCGTCTTAGCTACAGATCTGTGATAGGTCATTGTGATGAGTTCAACATATATAGAAAATCTAATTACATTCATCTAATGTAGAAAATAATGGAAGAAACTAGCAGATACCGAAATATAGCAAATAAGATTTCTAATATACACAGCGCCGTCTTTGGCTTCTGTAAATTGCCTTCAAAAACGTATTACTTGAAAAAAGGGATTGGGCACGTCGTTCCCGAGTTTGCCTAATAAGACGGATTATTTAAATGCGTAGATATATCAGCATCATTTAAACACTCCGAAGGGAAGTGATTATTCATGCAGACATATTGGCTAATATTTCGTTGTGTGTTACTACTATGACAGAACGTTGTAATTATATTTACCTTATATATTCAAAGCAATTTCAGCGGAGGAAGATGAAGAAAATTCACTTGGAACACAACTATATATGCATGTACAGTACAACCAACTTACTCCAACACTGTTGACTCGAATAATCGACCAGTCGACCAGTTTCTTTGGTCCCGACCGAGTTCGTACATATTCATCCAACCTCGGATTTCTCGAATACCATGTATTACTCGAACTATTGATTAGGTCCCCATGAGTTCGAGTAAATAGGGATCTACTTTTATAAATCATTTTTGACTTGGGTTTGTGATATGCAAGGGTTACCAGTCGAATATCAGAACTAACAAATTTAAAAAACGATAATAGTATTTTGTCATTTGGTGATATCAGGTTTACTAGAGGAACATACCCATAATCCGCACTCAAAATCGATTAAACTAGGGGGAAAATAGGTAAAAATGAAAGACTTACATGAAGATGGAGACCTTTGTAAAAGTACAAGAGAATAGGACCATGTGTTCCTATAGAGTCAGCGTCTTCTGCTTCATCGACGACATCCGCTATGTAAATCTTGGTCACATCCAAGTAAGCATCAATCCTCAAAATGATATACTGAATGTTACATTTGATGATTAATGCCATGTTTAACCAATCTGATTAAAATACATATCCTTGTTCTCACTCCGTTTTACAAGGATCTGACAACATACCATAAGAGTCACGTTCAGATGACCTTTCTCGCCTCTTTAATTAACACTAAAATAATTTTCTAATGACCTGTCATCTTGCAGCAAGGCATTTCGTCAGGTTATTCCACAAGATCTTTTTGATGACTAAATGACTAAATGGACAAATGCGATTATGCAAGCTTTGTCACCTCAAAATATCAATGTCAAGATTCTGAAAGAAGTAATTTGATTGTCTAATGCAAAAGGTCATCAGGACATGAGCCCCTATGGGATTTTCTCAGATCTTAACGCAGCAGAGAGAAATTTACGGCCAAGATATGATTTTAATCAGATTGATGTTTAAGCGTCCTAGAGAGAAACACTGTGATTAAGGACGTGACTCCGTGTAAATATAAACGCATGTATATGCGAAATGCTCTAAACTGAAACATGAATCACTACACACTCGGTATTGATGGGTTTCTATTGAAATCTCATAATCACAGTGAATTAGACTAGCACCAAAAGTTCTAACACATAGTTTTATAAATCTCCCTTGTAACATAGTTTGTTTCCAATTCTTAAATCCAAAAACAATTTTATGAAATACATTATACACTGTGCACCGCAATGATTAATTATCTTAACAATTAAAATCAGGTCGTACAGCGTTGCTGTATTAATACTTACCTTGGTCAGTACTGCACACCAGGTGGTTTTGTAATTAGTATTTCTTTCATCAGTATAAATCCTTTGCGAACAACTTTTAAAAACAGGAACTTGAGCGTGGTTTTTTTTCTTCTGAAGTTGCTTTTTGTTCTTGTAACATTTCGAAAATAAGAAATGAGGGTAAATAAATACCATCTACAACAAATACGAGTCTGTGTAAATGGTTTCCACAAGAAGAAAATATTCATTCGTACAAAGAACTGGCAAAATCTGTACCCCCATGTTTATTGTTAACGATGTCAGAGGCGTTGTAATGATGTAACCTGTAGTAAATTGCCGCTAAATATTGTGCAAACTGTCAATTTCATATATATGTGGAAATATTGTAAAATATTACAAATGATGACAATTAAGTATCAATTGTTTTATTTGTAAATCAATTAAATTATAAAAATACATTTTAAAATTAAATTACTGCGAAATAAAATGGGTACTACTATCTTGGCGCTTCAGTTTTTTGCGAGATCATGAATCACCCGCCATTTTTATCACTCACTGATACCTGATACCTCTTCTTAGACGTTAATGGTTAGCTGATATCAGCTAATTCTGGCGCATATTGTAGTGGCAACTGACTGTTACATGTTTGCGCAATATAAAACCTAAGATAAAACTTAAACGGTACATTGTACTTATGCCTATTTAATTGATATTTAAAATATTTAGAGTGGGGGCTTCGACTACTTTACTAGGGAGTGAATCCAGTGTATCCACCACTCGTCAACTCAAAGTCCCGTGTGACTTTTGTCCTGCTCCGCTTTTTATATAGTTTCTTAGTGTATCCTTAAGTAGTGGTTTTTGATAATGCTAAAGGCCCAATATACGTGAATCTGAAAAATTCTGAAAAACAAATCCAGTTGATAATCCAGCAAAAATAAGCCTAAAACGAAGTAAACCTGAGTGGTAACTAAAAAGAAACTCTTGACAGAAAAATCCAAAGAATTGAAAATAATTCAGGTGTGACCCACCTCAACAACAAGCCGAAGTTAGAAAACAAAATGGACGCGTGTTTACAAATACCTAGTTTCAACTGCTGCTGTACCGTTAACCGCGTAAGATTTCATCTTGAATATTGCTGATATTCGTTAATCTTAACTAAATCTATGAATATAATAAGTTATTAGGCTTGATTTTCGCGCAGGTTTTGCCGAAAGTTACGTATACTGGGCCTTTAATAACATATCCTTATGTAGTTTATCTGTGTCATTTAGTATTTTGTACATCTCAATGGCAACATTACGTTTGCGTCTGTACTCTACCTATTCATCTCCAGCGCACACACATACATTCACACACAAATGGAGATATTAGCCAGGTGGTATAGGACAAGTAGTTGGCGCCTGAAAAGGCAACTCCTGCGAACTCCTCAGAATTGTATATGATAGAACTATATGTGTTAATTGTATGAAAATTGTATATCTATGTACTGTAAAGCGCTTTAGAGTGGCTTATGTTAGCTAGATAGGGCGCTATATCAAGTGTTGTATATCAGTATTACTAGTGATGGTAGGCCTTATTTCTTCAACCTAGTCTGATTTGGTAGATTCTGAAATGAGTGTACTGTCACTGGAGTTTATTACTCGTGGACGTTTTTATGTGACGACAGGAGCAGTGTTGTTGATGCTCATTAGAAATGTGTCCCCGTAAATTGGTCCTCCAAAACAATACGGAAGCGGATGTTCGTTCGTGTCATTCCTTGCTGTCTGAGTGAGTCGTGACGTCGTTAACATAATTAAAAAAGTAGTTCCAATGAAATTTCAACGTGACAGTAATAACAACGCTTTTATGGTTTAGTCCACGTGTGGTTTATTGGTTACGTGTAATTTTGAGTTGAACATCCACCTATTTTTTACATTACAACATACTTACAGCATAACCTCCCATCGGCTGTTGTCATGTCCTGATGTAACGGAGTGAGGATAAGGATCTGCATTTTAATCAGATCGTGTAACACTGAGTGTCATCTTGGCTGACAAGTAGAAGTTTGGGATTGAAAATGTGTTCAAAATAATTGGAGAATACCGAAACATTAACAAAACCATATTCCGAACTCAAAATCGATTAAACCAGGGGCAAAATATGAACAAATGAAATGTTTACATGGAGATTCTTGCAAAAGTACAAGAGAATAATACCAGGTGTTCCGGAAGAGTAAGCGTCTTCTGCGTCTTCGACGACACCCGCCATGTAAATCTTAGTCAAATCAAATCCTTAATTACATCTTCAACGGGAAATTGCTATTCAAAATCTTTAGGGTTATTTTAACATGTCCTGTTTTATATTTAGAATCAAGTCTGTCTTTCAAACACTAAGTCGATGGAATATCCTTGTATTCACCAGCAGTGTCAATTTGTTCTTGTAAATCAACAACAGTATTTGGATCGCTACCTTGGTAACTTAATGATTGTATTGTGTCCCTGCAAGACTTTACCATGTTTGTAACTTAATCAATATTGATCTTATCTGAAAAACCATGGAAATGATGCACAGCACATATAATATATCTCTTATAAGGCAATACCGATGAAATTTGTATTGCCTGATTTCTTAACAGATGCTTTCTGTGTAATATTCCCTTGAGGGGTTAAAGCAACTTCATACTCCATTCCTAAAATCAAACATATGTCCAGTTGTCATGACAACCAGTGACAACCATCTTACTTGAGCTGGGCTTTTTTCTCATTACTTTTTGAGTTCTTTGAGATTGTTATACCTTGGAGCAGAGAATTAATAAAAGTTATAAATGGCAAACAAGATCTCGTGAACTCCAATTTCATTAAAATCATATCGTGATCTCCACGTCGTTCCGTAAACTTCTCTCTGCTATCTGACAACATCCCATAGGAGCCATGTTCTGGTGACCTTTGCATTAGTCAATCAACTACCGCTGTCAAAAAATGAATGTTGAAGAGTTTACATAATCCTGTCGGTGCGTTTATATATTTCGTCACGACAAGCTAATGTACAGTGCTCTGACGAAATGGCTCGCTGTAGAACATTCCACTAGAATGTGAAGTAAATGGGCGAATAATGAATTAAATCATTAATTTTAGCACAAAATGCATCCTGAACATCATTATTGTGTATGATCACACTTTGGCAAAATGGTTTCTGAATTATGCAATAACAATTGTATGAATGCTCATGTTGCATGCATAAAATTTAAAGGTGAAGAGTTGATAAACAACTTAATTCAAATATGGGCAGCCGACAGGACAGTCGTCGCAATAATAGCACTACAGTGCTAATGTATATTGTTTTAAATATGCGACTTTAAATAAAAAAAAATTGTTTATTGTATCTTGAAATAAGAAATAGGGGTAAACAATACAAAGTTGCTTTTAATCCAATGGTCTCACAACAGCTAAGGTCATTTGACGATGGATAAATAAACACACACGAAGTCATGCCGTTGTGTTTGTTTAAAACTGTAGAGCTCCTCGTGGATTTTCTGTCTCCATAGCAAAGTATTTACAGTGTGCAAATTCTGTTTTTGAAACCAGAAATACAATGACTCGATCGATTGGAAATGCTAGAACGGATCTGGTCTGACACAAGTCGAAATGCATTCAAATTATGTACAACATGTTATCTCGAAATCCGATAACCAAGGCAAAACTAAACCCAACAACGCCAATGTAACGTATTTGTAAAGTGAAATTATAAGCATGAACTTGTTCATACACATAAAAATGTTAACATTTCATGAATGAATTCGAGTATAATTAAGTTTGATTTCCACTGATACAAAATACTCTGTCGTGAAACAATTGTTTATAGCAGGCACCATTGACATTGACCACCCACATCGCATACACAGGGAAGCCGTCCTTAAATGACCCTGACTCTTAATAGGACGTAAAAACAATCAAGCTGAACGAAACCTTAAAATCTTAAATGGTATCCCCTACTTGACTTTCAGCATTAACAGTAAAAAGCGACGACTTGGAATGGCCACCTGTTGTCAGTATAATGTGACCAGATGAGATTCACCTACACAATTATCCGAAACCATGCTTCAAATTACACCAGATTGGCTTGGAAATTGTCGCTACGTATTTAGGATTAATGGCCATATAATTAGTGTCAGAGCGGAAACCGTGTCTGCTTTCCCTCATTTGTTCTAATACATAACTATCTGTCTTGTTGTCGGGATCGTGATGACTGGCCAAAGTTATTGTAATCATTCATTGCATTTTGCGACGACCGCAAGGAGGCTTACACGAACATACATCAGCCTCCCAAATACCCACGCACTCACCACACTCCTCCACATCGCATACACCCGGAGGCCGTCCTTAAATGACCCTGCCTGGAAAAAGGGGCGTAAAATTAATAAAATAAAACCAAAAACTTAGCAAATCTGATCAAAAATTCCTATTCATATTTTCAGTCTATTATTTCAGGATCTGACAACATATAATAAGAGGTCAGGTTCTGATGAACTTTGTAGTTTCTTTACTTTACACTCTTATGAGAAAATATATAATGACCTTGGCCGTTCAAGTGACGTACAGCAAAACAAAAGCAAACAAATTTGTCGGATATTATTATCTAAATTATACAGAATGAGTTTAAATTTACTCCTAAATTTACAAACTAAAGGGGTTTTACGCACCTTACCCTTCTGCTTCTACATTAATTTAGAGATTTTCGATTCCCATCTTTTGGCCCCTAGCATCACTGAAGAGTCCTAGGAGGACGAGACAGCTGTATGATGCAGTCTAATTCATTTTTTCGGCATACTGTATTTATATATGTATGTATGTGCAGCATATGTGTGTGTTATGTGATCTTCGTTTCCAATGTATCACGGTGGGTTTTTTTCTGTTTTTTTTTTATGCTAGACCTTGACCGTTCACGACTGTATGATGCAGTTTAATTCATTTTTTTGGCATGCTGTATTACTAAAAAAGGTGTGTTATGTGTTCTTTCGTTTCCAATTGTATCACGGTGTTGTTGGGGGTTTTTTTTTCATGCCAAAGCTTGACCATTCATGACTGTATAACGCAGTTTAATTCATTTTTTCGGCATGCTGTATTACTAAATTTAAAAGGTGTGTTATGTGTTCTTTCGTTTCCAATTGTATCACGGTGTTTTTTTGGGGTTTTTTTCATGCCAAAGCTTGACCATTCATGACTGTATAACGCAGTTTAATTCATTCTTTCGGCATGCTGTATTACTAAATTTAAAAGGTGTGTTATGTGTTCTTTCGTTTCCAATTGTATCACGGTGTTTTTTGGGGGTTTTTTTCATGCCAAAGCTTGACCATTCATGACTGTATAACGCAGTTTAATTCATTTTTTCGGCATGCTGTATTACTAAATTTAAAAGGTGTGTTATGTGTTCTTTCGTTTCCAATTGTATCACGGTGTTTGTTTGTTTTGGGGTTTTTTTATGCCAAAGCTTGACCATTCATGAATGTATGATGCAGTTTAATTCATTTTTTCGGCATACTGTATTACTAAATTTAAAAGGTGCAGTATATGTGTGTGTTATGTGATATTTCGTTTCCAATGTATCACGGTGCTTGTGTTGTTTTTTGTTTTTGTTTTTATTTATGCCAGAGCTTGACCGTTCGTGACCAAATTGTGTCTTAACAGACATGGAATACGCTGCCCATTATGGACTTGTATTTTTATGACCTTTATGACTGTGTCATATTATACTCTCGCGAGATTTTCAATACTTCCTCTGCATCAGGACCAATCCAATTTCCGCCAATAATACTCCTCCTAATCAAAGTCCTTTGGGGACCAGGGCGACGTCTTATCAGATACGACAGATTACAATGGATCAATGCTGATTAATAGCAACAAACCTGAATCGAGGGCGGATTCGTGTGGTTCGTGGTTATTAATTCTGGATCAGATGACTTATATTTCAATGATATAGTATCACAGCTGCAGGTTAATTTTGTTATTAATTTCCGTTGAATCTCGGCTACGTGTACTAAACCCATCTCCCTTTTTTTCTCCTTAGTGTCTACTGCCTATCGCAAACACATCATCAATTATCTCAATCCGGTTACTGTATTAGGTACATTCTTCATAGTATTGCATTACGGTTTATATAAACTTTAATTATTTTACAACAATTATGAAACACGTTATCCAACTTATATTAATCACTCTTGTTGGCCTGAATGTTAGCGCTCGAGGGGTCTTATTGTCGGAGGAAACCGGGGTACCCGGAGAAAACCCATGTAGTTTGGTCGGTGACCCCATACCTTTTCACGTCTGGTCGGGGAATCGATGCCCGAACCCCGGTCGCCTTGGTGAAAGCCAAGTGCGCTATCCACTGTTCCACCCGACCACCAAAGGTTTGGTTTGGGTATTTGAAGCTAGCGTTATTTAAGGTTTCCATATAATAATAATTGTTATCTCTCGTTATAATGACATAGTTATCTCGTAATTATTGCATATTTATCTCATTATTTCGGCAAAATTAACTCGATATTACGACCCCATTATCTCGTTGTTAGGCAGGTCAGCGTATGTCGTGGTGCGGCGTCCGTCCAGCCGGCCGTCCTCCCGTCCGTCCGGCCGGACTCAAATTTCCCTTAAACAACTTCTCAATAACTATGAGACACAGAGATCTACAATGTAATATTTGACATTTGGCATGATAGGGCGAAGGGCTTCCAAGTTGTTCAAACAAACAAAAAACAGGACGGAAAACACGAACTAACCAAACCAAACCTTGTAATGACATTCTATGGGAAGGTCATAAAATGTGTTTCCCTAACACTAAACACACGTGAGCGGGTCCTAAGTTAATCCTGACTGTACCTCATCTTGATCGGTCCAGTACATAATTACTTTTCGTCTACTTGTCTTTGAGTTTATTTGTCGCTAGCAACACGCAAAGAAGACAATATCCTTACACGTAGAACTAGTAACACATTGTAAAAAGACAACAAAATGTCTTTCGTGTCAAACTGCAAACTTATTCCGGCGTCTCCCAAACCAGCGTCGGCTTGATTATTAACTTCCTCTAAACACATAATGACCGGAGACGGACCCAGACAATGGTTTCCGGACACGACATACGCCAATACTCCGGGGTAACCTTTTGTCAAGTAGTATGAAAAACACAACGTATAGATTTATGTAAACGAGACAAGGAACCAAATTTACACATCTGTAAAAGGACACATATCTAGATGTTAATTCGTTTGTCCTTGATTTGATTCGTTTTATTATGTTAAGCGTTCTAGTAACGGCAGGATGGAGGAAGGATAAAACATCGTCTTGTTCTATTTTATAATTGACACTGTGAAAATAGTTGAATTGGGTTTTTTCTTAAAGTAGTTGAGTGTTTTTCTTTACAATTTTGAACATCATTCTTAATTTTGAACAAAAGTGAACCTATTGTTCGAAATTCTTTATATGTGCATGAAATCAATGTTCGCCCAATCTTTGTTTCGCCTTAACTTTAAATGATACTCAGTTCTCGTTTTGAGAACTTGATGTTTACTTGGATGTAACAAAGAAGCAGAAGACGTTTACTATTCCGGAACACTTTGTCTTAATCTCTTGGGTTTTTTACGAGAGTCTCTATTTAAATATTTCCTTTATTCCTATTTTGCCTCTAGTTTAATCGATTTTGAGTTCGGATTATGGTTTTGTTGACGCTTTGGTATTCTCTGATTTTTTTGAGATTCGTTTTGAGAACTTGATGTTTACTTGGATGTAACAAAGATTTACATGGCGGGTGTCGTCGATGAAGCGGAAGACGCTTACTCTTCTGGAACACATGGTCTTATTTTCTTGTGCTATTATTAAATTATTATGCTTTTTATGTGTATTATTGATATACGATCGATAATCTAATGTATCTCAATTGTAGTATTGGAGTTTATTACATTTTTACCGGTGAAATATCGAAAATTATTCATTCTATAAAAGTAATATTTTTCACAAGTGAGAAATATGATATTTTTCACTTGTGAAAAATACCACTTTTCTGATTTGACCAATCAGAACGCTGCTTACAAAAGACATTTTGGAAAATCAAAAGCTGACACTGTAGAGTTTGCTATAAAATGTAATAAACAGAATATCAAACAGTACATTCAGTAATACCAAACATATTTCATTCGTGCGAGTAATATTTTGATATGTTTCACTGTGCTGCACACTCGTGGAAAATATAAAAATATTAGCCCCACTCGTGAAGACACTTATAGATTTCCTCTATGTCTTGATATTGTCTTTATGGTTGAAATAAATGACAGAGGTTTGCAGGCAAGCATCATATTTATAATAATAATAATAATTCGAGGTTCTTATATACCGCTTTATCAGGACCTTAAAGGCCGCCTCAGAGCGGTTCACAAATTATTATCCGTGGTTATAGGGCTTTAGCAACCAGCCAATATCGTTCTCAACTCCCTGGGGAGCATACAACCGGTGCTGCCATTTCGGCGCTCACAGCTAGCATTCTACAATTTCTAGCACTACCCATCCACGTACTCATTTACAGCTAAGTAGACTGGAACAAACAGAGTAAATTATCTTGTTTAAGGATACAACACCATGACCGGGACTCGAACTCGCGACCCTTCGATCACGAGCCCTACCAATAGACTACCATGCCTCCTATTAATGTTGTTAACGTATACTGATTTCAGTCGCCGTTGCTAAATCTATGCCAAAAAAGACGTCTAAATCTTTACGCGCTGGGTTTTATTTATTGTCTCTAAAATCACACGTCTCTCTGACTTGTTTACGAAGTTGTTTTGCAGTGTAAACCTTAAAACAAATCAGAGTACTAATTAAGATTGAAAATAATCCATAGTTTCGAAAAGTCAGGATCAAAACTATTTCTATCAAGCCCGGAAATTAAATGTCGAAATTTTGCACGGGATTTCGGTGACATGGCATGGCTGTATAGCAACGCTCGTCCGCTTGAAGAACTTGTAGCGGGCTGTGTGTTTTATTGGGATGTGTCAACTCGTTTGAACTCAATGGACGCATCTTTCTTAGAAGCATTGTTAGCTTTAATTTATATCATTCTTCTTACCTTGTTCTTTATATTACTAGCCGATTCACCCCTTCGGAACACATTTGAACTCTTCCAATTCAAGGTTTGGAAAAGTTCATTGTAAAAATAAGGGGTGAATGAGTTATCTTTATATCTTTTTCGTACCTTATTATACTCCATTATTAGCTTGATTATGTATATATTTCTGTTTAAACGGGTTTAACAAAAACCAATTATTGAAATTAGCACTTTATACCACAGGCACATGTAACCAGGAGAATGACCATCTATATATATATAATATATAGAATACAGAGAAATTTGAAAAAAAAAAATATATATATATAAACTAAATTTCCCAAGCTGAAATTTGGTAGTTATTTTCATTATGGTTTTAGATCATTAATAACATAAAACGAAAATTGGAGAATTTAGTTCATATATTTCATTTTACTTTTTCAAATTTCGCTATATTCTATATATTATATATATACTGTATAGATGGTTATTCTCCTGGCAACAAGTACCTGTGCTTTATACTGGAAGTGTATTTTTATCCCACTGAAGACTTTATTTAATCCTTTGCTAAAAGTGGGAAATAGAAAAATTAATTACAATGTACGTTTTTATAGCTGAAGTCTCCGCAAGATTGTACGATTGGATTAAGTCAATAATCGTTGTGGAACATTAATCACGTAATAGAAATAAATGGGATGATATTGATTTTAGAAGTGTAATGTATACCTGTAGTCAGTATCAACTTCTACGCTCCATTACAATCACCATAGCAACCAGCATAATCAACTGTAGGAGGCGAGGAAGTGGGGTCAAATCAGCGACCTTAGTGTATTGAGATTGTTGAAATGTGAAACTGATGTGATTTTCTTTTGTAAATCGTCTTCAAAACTTCAAAAACAACAGTATATGTGTGATACAATAAGAAAGGAATATTCTCTCAAACAGAATCATGAACAAATAAAAACCCACGAAGAATAAGTTTCGCATCTCCTGTCTAGTTATATAACAAGAAGACCAGTACCGGTGTGTTTTATTGAATATGGTCACCATATACATGGATGGGTGATCGGGTGGTGCAGTGGATAGCGCACTTGCCTTTCACCAAGGCGGCCGGGGTTCGATTTCCCGACCGGACGTGAAAAGGTATGGGTCACCTGCCCGTCCACGTACGTGGGTTTTATCAGGGTTCTCTGGTTTCCTCCCACAATAAGACCCCTCGCCCGCTAATACCCAGGCCAACAAGAATGATTTATTTAAGTTGAATAACTTGTTTCATAATTGTTGTAAAATAAATAAAGTGTATTTATATACATCTATGTGTGGTGACATCAAATACAGATTCCAATCAAATAATACATAAAAATGACAATCACAAATCATTGCAAAATACATCATGGCTTTAGTTATATTATATTGGACGTAAACAAAAAACAATAATTGCTGAACCTAAGTCTGAGTGGTGGGGGGGGGGGGGCTGTCAAACTCTTTTTCAAGCAAAGAAACAGAAAAAGGCCCTCTTATTTTCAGGATTCCCATTTAAACTATACAGAATGATCCCATTTATAATAAAATACCAGCGCAGACCCTGCCTTTGATATTCCGAACTCATTCGGAAACTGTAACTAGTCGTGCACTGCGTACAAATACAAATTTGAATGATGCATTTTAGTTTTCATGAAAACACGCCCTACAGTTTCACAGTATTGCTGTGCAGATTCCAGGCTACCAGTTATTCCACAAAAAGGATGGTTAGCCCGTTAGAGTCCAATCTTCATGTCATCAGAACGTGAACTTGTTTTGCAGCGGGACCAAATCAAACCGATATCGAGCTGTTGCAACCCTTATTGTAATAAATTGCTTATTGTAATAAGTATTACATTAAGGTTAACCTTATTGTAATAATCTTCTAAATTATTACAATAAGCGACGCTTAATGTAATAACAAAATGGGTTGCAACCTAGCGCTCTCTAAAGAAGAGCTGATGTAGCTTATACATGACTTAATTGGCATATCATATTTGATCTTTTAAGATCGTTGTCGCTCTGTGCTGTAGTGTTTCGTATAGACAGAACCATATCTTTCACTTCTGTTTTGATAAAACTGTAATATCCTCTTCACTTCCGCTCTAATTTAACTGTTACCTCCCCTTCATTTCCGCTCTGATATAACTGTTATCCCCCCTTCACTTCCGCTCTGATATAACTGTAATCTACCTTTCACTTCCGTTCTGACATAACCGTAATCTCCCCTTCACTTCCGTTCCGATATAACTTATAACTGTAACCTCCCCTTCACTTCCGTTCTGACATAACCGTAATCTCCCCTTCACTTCGTTCCAATATAACTTATAACTGTAACCTCCCCTTCACTTCCGTTCTGGCATAACCGTAACCTCCCCTTCACTTCCGCTCTGATATAACTGTATCCTCCCCTCCATTTCCGTTCTGACATATATAAAACCTCCTCTTAACTTCCGTTCTGATAAAACTGTATCTTCCCCTTCACTTCCGTTCTGATATAACTTTAAACCCCCCTTCACTTCCAAAATGTTTACTTGATACGTTAAAATGACAAAAAACTCGCAAATAAAGAATATTGACAAATATTTCAAATGTATCCATTTCATATTGAAATAATCTAAATAAAATCAAAATTGTCTCATCGACAGCCCCATAAAAATGTATTTTGACATTAGAGTCGATGAGAAATGTTTAACTTTAAAACATTTAGACTGATACATTTTACAGTAACTGCTAGTCGGTTCACGATCGCTCAACAGATACAAAATGCACGAAAGCAACACAAAATCGATTTTCAAATAAACTCCATCATGCAAGTGTCAATCAAACTGCGCAATATAAAACTGGATGTTAAGCTAAGGTCAAAATGGCTATAAATTGTTACGTATACATTATGTGAGATACCTAATGGTATGTATTATTAATGGAATAGCTTTTCGGTGTTTAAGCAACTAAAGGCTAGCTTAACCTCATAAACAAATCCATGCAAAGGTCTTCGCACAGGGCCACGTCACTATATAATAGCTTATTATTTGTATACGCTTGAGTTGTCTTTGAATCTATTTTATGAGTTTGTTTTCATAACAAAAAATCACAGAATACCAAAGCGTCAATAAAACCATAATCTGAACTCAAAATCGATTAAACTAGGGCAAAATAGGAACAAAGGAAAGATTTACATGGAGACTCTCGTAAAAGCACAAGAGAATAAGACCAGGTGTTATTTTAGTTTTAAATGTTTAAATAGTTTTAAAGGTTTGCTTACGGACGCACAACCCACAGGGGCATGCCACAATAGGTGTCTATTAGTCATAAACTAGACAACTCAAGCACATATTAAGCCATACTATCGTGGCGGGCCCCTGTGTCTGTGCGTCCATAAGCAAACCTCTAAATCTACATTTATTAAATCTAGCTTTGCTTTTGTTGATCACTACAGTGAAACGTTGACATAAGAAGCTAAAACATGTAGACAAAAACATAAATTCATAATACCGGACATATTTGGAATTACATTAATAATATAAACTTTATTTATATTACAGGAATATTATAAAACAAGTTATCCAACTTATATTAATCACTGTTGTAGGCCCGGATGTTATACATGTTCACGTCCGCTTGGGGAATCGAACCGTGGCCACCTTCGTGAAAAGGAAAGTGTGCTATCCACTGCATCACCCGACAATCCAATTGGAATTATACATGATGGGATAGATGAGATACATAAGATTGAATTTCGGTGGAATAAAATTTTCTCAATCTAAACCTGTAATTTTTCTTGGCTTTCTCCAAACAACCAAGACCACTTAAGAAGAAAAAAATATTGTAAACAAAAGATTTGTCATCCAAAACTAAAAGCAGTAATTATGTAATGTTGATAGATGCCTAAGGGAGACAACTCGAAACAAATCACGGGAAATTTCTTGGAGTTAGCTAAAGAGCTTACAGTCGAATTCATATTATTTTAAGCTCCGTTGACTTAAGTAATCAATGATTTGGATGTTTTAACAGTGTCTCTTCCTACGTTTCTACAATTAGCACGGAGAAAGATGTTTGTCTTCGGCTTTTTATTGAATATCCTTCTTCATCCCCGTTTTGGTTGTGAATAAGTACGTTTCTAATTAAGCTAATCGGGCCCTCGCGGGAAACAGATCCTGTGAATAATTCTTGATCGTGAAGAAGCTTGTATCCACTGTAATAACAGGATACTTAATTTCGGAAAGAATGTGTTCAAATTAAAGGCATCACATTTCCTCATGTGATTCGCTCCAGGACCGAAACATACTTGATCGATTCGGGATAATTGGACCGGCAGCGAGGTTATAATAGAAGAACTAATGTACCATCGACCTATTTCGCGAAAAAAGCATATTATTTATTTGACAAGCCACATAAAACTCTTCTTTAAATTATTACAGAAGGTAATATCTCGCTGTGTTGTAACTTTATTAAATTCGTATAAAGTATTGTAATGAAGGTCTTGTCTTTGTCAGGGAAAAGCAATTCATTTCAGATATCATTTTCATTGTTGTTCGATTTTTTTATTTCGTATTTGTAGGTTGTATTGAACTTGGTTTTTTTAAACTATTTCGTCAAAACCATAAGGTGTCTATGAAAATATCGTTTTGACTGTAAGTATAAGTCCCTGGTGTCATTAAAGTGTTGAATGACATGATCTTAATAGTTCTGCCGTTATCAACGCAAATCGATGATATGTGTATTTAATTGGAAATCCTGGTAAAATGAATACATATTATATTATCGATTTATGTAAATGACTCTCTGCAATATGAACAAATAGGGGAGGTAACCCGTGAAGGTTCGGGGAGGGGTTAAGCCTGCGTTAGCCCACTGTCTGATCGCAAGAAGCGACTAATGAGGGTTCCGTACAGATTCAGAGTCGGTCTGTTCCCTTGCACTCTCCTTGGGCAGTCATGAATATAAATCGGTTACAATGGCATTCAACACTGAAATGACTTATACGAGACAGGGATTCGAAAGTAGCAGGTTGACGAAGACTATGGGCAAGTGTTATGGTCGCCATCTTGATCTCATCAAGAAATATTCCGTATCTTTGTGTGATATGAAATGGACGATTAACATGGCGGGGTGTCGTCGATGAAGCAGAAGACACCTACTCTTCCGGAACACCTGGTCTTATTGTTTTGTACTTTTACGAGGGACTCCATGTAAATCTTTCTTTTAATCCTGTTTTGGTATTCTCTGATTTTGTTTTCACTTATTTACACAAAACATACCAAAAACTGATCATCACCTGCTCCTATTAAAACATTTGGTTTATTTATCTTATTTTCTCAGTCATGTTCCTTTACTTTCTCTTTCTTCTTTATGGTTTCTGTGTAGGAACCCCTATATATGTCCCTACCTTGAGAGTGTGACAGAGAAATCTCCAACCCAAGGGGTGATATTCTTGGTTGTCTAACCCGAGGCTCTGCCGAGAGTTTGACAATCAAGCATATCACTACGAAGGTGGAGATTTCTCTGTCGCAACTTCAAGGTAGGGGATGACTATTTTTCCCTCAACATTCTGTATTGTTATAACAAAAGTATCAATGTAACACAATGCTGACGTGACACGTGATTGAATTGTTGACTTTTCATGATGGTACTGTGGTGTGACGTCATTATATTGTTGTCGTGACGTCATCATATCGTTGTCGCAACCTTACATTGCATTGTTGTCAACTCGTGATATCTATCATACCCTAGGGGGTGACAGAGAAATCTTGGACAAGTAAAAAATGAGAAAAAAATATGTATTATGGGAGAATACCATATCACAACGTGCCGATTCTTTCGTACAATGATTGTTTGCCAGCACATCCTCCAGGTTGTTAGTTATCAAAGCAACGCAGAACTTTCAAAAGGAAGCTGTTAAATGTTATTATAGCAAGGAAACAGCTGCAATAGTGCATTCGTCCTCATTAACACGACAACACTAGAAGAAGTAATTAACAATTATCAGAACGAGAGACATGCATCAATTATTGATTAGAGATAATTTAGATTATCATTACACTTAGAACTACAATCGATAGATTTGATTAGAATTATTGTCAATAACTGTTAAATTACAGCATTAGTGCGAAATTGGATACAAATCAATGCATTAGAATCACGTTCTTTTAATACGATCAGACAAAACCGCAGATATAGGCAGCTTATCTGTTTAAAACTCATTTAAGACCGTGTTTTCATCTGGCTTGGGCTGAAATGTGTGGCTTCTAATCTGGTAACCATAGCAATGCACGAGGATCGCGTGATTCGTACAGGTGTTCTAAACGTTTGTAACACATGCAATATACAATGTACTATTGAACTGAACTAATAAACCAGGGTTTTTTCGTGTCCTATATGTTATACACATAGAGACCAGAATGGCTTTGATATAGGTTTTTAATTTAAATATAATTTTTTTTTTTTTGGTTATATGAACGCATTAAGCTTGATAGCGATGATGTGCTTTTTATTTATTTTTTCAGTGTCCGAGTGAAGTCACGATGTATACTACTTTTGTTTTAGTTCTTTGTTCATGCACATAAACCTCGTTATCTTGACACCATTTCTCTTGGTAACTTAAACGAGGGGCTTTATATCGAGTTTTACATTTATACATAAGAAAGTTTTTTTTTTTATTTTAACATAACAATTACTATTACGCTGTAAGCAGAGTGTTTCAACAGTGATTAACAAGTTTGGTGGGGTAGTGGATAGCGCACTCGCCTTTCACCAAGGCGGCCGGGGTTCGATTCCCGCACAGTAAGACCACAATAAGACAACATGCGCGCTACATGTAACATCCAGGCCAACAAGAGTGATTTATATAAGTTGGATAATCTGTTTCATCATTGTTGTAAATAAATAAAGTTTATTCTAAGAGAAAATCAAGACGAAAAAATAATATGACAGGTGACAGGTTCTCTCAGTGATTATGAAATAGGGAACATGTAGTTATGACCGATAATGTACATAAATTACATAAAGAGTCATACAATGTACCTAAATTTTGGATAAAAAAAAAGAGAAAAATTGTAAGGCTGTGTAAATACTGTATGCGTTCTTAGTTTAGCATTATTTATAATGTTAGCGCCTTTCACACTCATGTCATTCCGTTATTTCAAATGCAGCACAACAAATTATCATCCTATAGTGCGTATTAGAAAAGTATGCATGTATTTCCTTTAAATATGTGTTTTTACGATTTCGCCGATAAGTCAAACGCTCCTTGAACTACATGTAGAGCGCAATCTGATTAAAATCATATCTTGATCTCCGCGCCGTTCCGTAAACTTCTCACTGCTGCGTTAAGATCTGAGAAAATCCCATAGGGGGTCATGTCCCGATGACCTTTTGCATTAACTAATCCAATTACTACTGTCAGAATCTTGACAGTGAAATTTTGAGGCGACAAAGCTTGCATAGTCACCAAAACGTTCATGTGGAATAATATGACGAAAAGGCTTTCTGCAAGATGACTGGTCATTGAAAACGTATTTTAGTGTTAAGTAAAGAGGCGACAAAGGTCATCTGGACGTGACCTCTTGTGGGATGTTGTCAGATCCTTGTAAAACGGAGTGAGAACAAGGATCTGTATTTTAATCAGATTGATGTAGACCGCGAAATAATAAGTCTGCTACTTGTAATGCACAGACAGTAACACTTGATGCGTTTATAAATACTAAAATTATTTCTTTGTGATGGATATACACAGTGTGCTGATAATTCTTGTCTTTATTTCCAGAGGCCTGTCTTGAACTATGCAATATTATGACCGGAAATCCTCGGCTGTGGGCGTTATTTGCCATGCTATCACTCATGCCGCCGACATTCGGTAGGTCTCTTCGTATAAATATTATCACATGTGAGCTTAGATTGTAATAAATTCTTTGTTTATGCATTGCAAGTATCAAATTATTATCCACATGTTGTGAAGCGCTTAAGAGTAATTTTACAAATTATATAGAGCGCTATATGAATGTTGTATATTATTATTATAAGACATTTAATTCAGCCAATAACTTCTACATAGGGATATATATATCTTAATACGCTTGAACACGACATGTGCAGAAAGGTCCTGCTATGTGTTTGGCCTATAACCCCCATTCCTGCCCCCAAATCTTATCCTAGTACCCTTGACCACTGTCATGTACAGAAGGGTCCTGCTATGTGTTTGGCCTATAACCCCCATTCCTACCCCCATCCTTATCCTAGTACCCTTGACCACTGACATGTACAGAAAGTCCTGTTATGTGTTTGGCCTATAACCCCCATTCCTGCTCCACCCTCTTATGTAAATATTATGGTAACGGTTACTTTGACTTCAGAAAAGATGACGTAACACACACATATGTTGCACCTTTTAAATTCAGTAATAGATATAGTATGCCGAAAAAAATGAATTAAACTGCACCATAACTTAAACATCTTCATGTTACAATCGAACGCCCCAATACAATCTCTCTGAGATCTCCGATTTCCGAGTCTCAAGACGCAAAAGTTTTGACATCGATTGACAACATGATTATAATAAGGCATATGCCTCTTTTAGCACAACATGAGCTCTTCTTTCTTGGAGATTCAAAATATCACACACGGACTACCGTATAAAATAGGATAATGCTTAGTCAGGATGTTAGGGAGATATTTTTCGCTATTCAGGATCTCTGTCCCTGAAGCCATAGTCGGTTCTGATCTTGAAACTGTTCTTACCTAAAAATGATGATGATGATGATGACGATGATGATGATGATGATGATGATGATTGTTTATGAGAGTATTTGAAAACGTGCTTCTGCTTAAAGCTGAGCAAGAGATATAGTATGTGACTTGTAGACGTAACAAAACAAACTGAAAATTCTTCAGTATCAATGCCAAAGTCTTTGTTTTGGTGTAAAATATTTTATGCATTTATTTTTTTTTTTTTGTAATTCATAGAATTATTTTGGGAACTATTGTCATAAATAATAACATCATAATTTACGACTTTGTATTCAACCTTATATATAATTTTATAATTCAACTCATTAATCCCTGTAGACATATTTGAACTCTTCCAAATCTATGATTGGAAAAGTTTATTATAAAATTATAGGGATGAATGCATTCAACAGACGACGACATGTGAATTGAGGTCAATGTTGGACCGATTGACGTCTCTGAGCGTCGGGAAGAAATAACAACTCGATACTTATAATGCACTCCATCTTTTTATAAGACGTATTAAGAAATTCAATTTTAATAGAAGCCATACTTTATATCCGACAACTGCTCTCTAGACTCTTCAGTTCATGGGTTCATTGAGCCACTCGGAAAGCATCGGAGGAGAACGCTGCTCGTATCAGTCAAATCTGATTAAAATCATATCTTGATCCCAACGCCGTTCCGTCAACTTCTCTCTGCTGCGTCAAGGTCTGATAACATCCCATAGGGGGGGTCACGTCCTGGTGACCTTTGGCATTATTCAGTCAAATTACTACTTTGAGAATCTGAAATGTGAATGTTTTGTGGCGACAAAGCTCACGATTAAGCTCAAAACCATGAAAATAGTTGTGATTGGCTACCATTTTTAAGATATAATCTTTTATTTTTAGCTTTTTTTTACAAAAACGAATCAGCAAGCGAGATTCAGCATAAAATTGGTACAGATACATTATTCTCAGTTTTCTAATTTTCATGGATAAAATGTTGTGATAAGGATTGAAAGTCATTTTTTTTAACTTTCATAGTGCTATGAAAGGTCAGCCGTTACATCCATATTGAATGAAGCCCGCTATAGGCGTCGTCATTTAAACAACACTGGCGGAACAGCCCAGCTTGAATACATTTGGCGCAAATGATAATGACGAGTCATTTGAGCGTTTGACGCAAGGGCAATCTCCAAGTTATTCGAAGCGGCGCGAAAAGACTCTCATTGAACAAGCTTGATCTATGACGTCATAATTAAAACCACGTGCTACGTCTCGAGAACCATTGCTTTCATACTTTTATGAAAGGCATTTTTACTGGTAATGTTCATATAGTGGGTTGCAGCGCAAATTAAATATAAACGTTTAAATTTCATTTCGTCGCCTTTTTCTCTTTTCGGCATCAGAGTTTACCGTATTCGTGATGTCACGTCATTGTTGCACCATTGTGACGTCACGCCGTGGCTGTATTGCATGGGTAGATGTGTAATGCAATCAAAGCGATCATAGGTGTATTGTTCTAGACAGACCAGTATTACAAACTTAGAAATGAGAGAATATAAATGTATTGCATGTGCAGTTGTCTACTTCAGCTTAGAGTTCAGCGTCCGATTCCCGCAATGGTCACTGAAAGACATTCTCCTCGTATATACAGTATGTGAATGCGTGTATAATTTACGTATGTAATGTATGTGTACAGCTATGTGCGTGTGTATGTGCTATGTTTGCCATCAAATAAGTCGTCAACGCATGCATAGCATAGACGACTTATTTGTTGGCAAACATAGCACATTACTTATTGTAATAAAAGTGAAGCACCGTGTGACACCGGCAGCTTAAAGTACATGCAAACGGCGGGAAATTTAAAATAGTAAACGTAAATATAAGGATTGAATGTCTATTTTGTTGTTTGCATCGGCTGATGAAGTCAAGTGAACCTCGTGCAAATGGTACATGAACTGCTTCCCAGTTCACTTCATTTGCGCGAGGTTCACTTGACTTCATCAGCCGATGCAAACAGCAAAATAGACATTAAATCCTTAAATGTGACGCAATCTGATTAAAATGCAGATCCTCGTTCTCACTCTGTTACATCAGGATCTGACAACAATACATTCCATAAGAGGTCACGTTCTGGTCACCACCTGTGTCGCCTCTTTACTTCACACTCCAATATTACAGAGACCTGATTATTTGTTACAGCTAGTTTTGGGCCTACACCACGGTATTTAGAGTAATTTTACACTTATAGGGGGTTTAGGTGATGATCATTTTTGGATAAAACTGCCCCCTCAGGGTCTTAAAACATCGACCCCCACCTACCTTTCCTGCATCAAAGTGACATGTTTAGGTCAGGTACGAAAAAAGGGTTGGTCCCCTTGGAAAAATGAATTATTTTCATTTTTACAAATCTTTCAAATGCACGTCAAGTGTAATCTCCCTCCGCAGAAGCAATCTCCATTTCCTCTAAAACACATTTTAAAGTTTCGCAGTCATAGGATGTCTATATTAAGAAAAAGACCGCAATCCAATGGAAGCGAAAGGCCAGCGCGTGTGTTGACTACCTGACCAAAAAAGTTGGATAGCTTCTTTCATAATTGATGTATACGTGAATAAAATGTATTATTCGATGATAATATAAATAACTAAATAGGTAAGAAATGATCACTATGAAACGCTCGCAAGCTGCCAATCCATCGAGAAACTAGCAATGAACACACAAAACTATAGTATTATGTTTCGGTCTCAGCATTTCCGGTGATTTGAACAACAAATCGATAACACAAGTTGAACGGACAAAGATTATATTCTGATCGTATGTATAAAACTTATTTTGTTTGAAGCTAGGATTTACATTAATGCTAAGGAACCCAATCAATAATAGAGTATTAGTATCTGTGGCGACATCGACTTGTATTGTTAAAAGCTTGGACGCCTCAGATCTGGCTGTCGGCGTATAATAAACGAAACGATCGTCAGAATCCGGAAATCAATTCCTTGATTTGTTTTTATTATTGCTACCAAGAAACACAAATAATCAGATTAAAATACAGATCCTTGTTCTCATTCCATTTTACAAGGATCTGACAACATCCCATAAGAGGTCACGTTCAGATGACATTTGTCGCCTCTTTACTTGACACTAAAATGATTTCCCAATGACCAGTCATCTTGCAGCAAGCCATTTCGTCACATTATTGCAAAGGTATGTTTTAGTGAAAAAATGACTAAACGGACAAATGCGTTAATGTCGCCTCAAAATTTCACTGTCAAGATTCTGAAAGTAGTAATTTGATTGGCTAATGCAAAAGGTCATCGGGACTTGACCCTCTATGAGTTTTTCTCAGTTCTCAGATTTTCGCAGCAGAGAGAAGTTTACGGAACGGCTCGGAGATAAAGATATGACTTATTTCCATCACGCATATCTAAGGTACATTTTGTTTCGAACGCTTGATACCTGACCCAGAAGAATACGCTTCCTCTGATATTTTATTCTTTATGCAGGACATTTATAATTGTCGTACAGTTTTCCAATCTGATTACATCATATCTTTATCTCTGTACCGTTCCGTTAACTTCTCTCTGTATCACCAAATAGTACACGTATTTAAACTGTGGTAGCGGTTTAAACAAAATCCAATGGTACAAACTACTTGCATAATGCTGTGCAATAAAACAGCATTTGAGATAAAAGCTTTCTTGAATTAGCTTCTTAATAGAAGACCCAAGGTCATTCATTCAAGTTTAGTGATTGAACCAACGCCGCAGAAAACACCTTTTAGCAACCTCATTTTTTTCTAGGTATTAAGATGCTTCTATTCACCCAGAATGCATATGTTATCGAATTGATATAAATTAATGATGACAAAATATATGTATGATCACGGACTTAGATATTCTAATCTAAGCCCGTGGTATGATGTACCGCTATATAAAACAAACCCTGAAGGCTAGATGTATGGCACTAGGTGTTTTGCTGACATAACCTTTGATTTGCAATAATATTATTAATAATATTAATGGACACATGCATTATTTGTGTACTATAAATCCAAATAAAAAATATTAATATCAGTTCATAAGCTGACTTCCCATATATGAATAAGTTCATTATTGTTTAGCTCGTGGTTGAATAAGCATCATGAACCAAGTGTTCATCAATTAGGGATTTAAATGTTTTGACTACTGATGACTTAGTAACTGCGGCATCTGGAAGAGAGTTCGAATGGTAATACATACCTACATAAATATTTCAAAATATGAATAACAAAAAAGTTTTTAACTATCAACATTAGGCCAATTCTATTATAATAAGACTGATGAAATGACATTGATGTCTGCCAAATTGGGTCGATTGCTTGAGAAGAAATCGATTTGAAATTCAATATAAAGGTGTTATTATGCGGTATTTTTGCAATAGATTATGGCGACCGGATTATATAGTGATCAACACGATAAGAAAGCAATTTTGACACATTCTCAGTTTTCGTCACAAGTGAAAAAGCCTCGTTGCGCATTTCCCTCTTGTTACTGCCGAAAAAAACCCGCATAAAATAACATTTTTACATTCATTTCAAACATTCGAATGATCCGAAATGGCGTTTTCTCAATTTTGAACTACTGTAAAATATAACCCTATTCGTCATTTTTCATTGACGCTAAAATTGGAGCGGTAATATTTTACTTTTACTTTTATTTTATTTTTCCAAAACAGGAGCGGTAAATCCGACGAACAATAAATCAAATTGGTATGGCCTAATCCTTAAATAATAAAATATTAGAAATTGTGAAGGGTTGTCTCCCTTAGTTTATCAGCAAGCGGAAACAAAACATGCTTTAGTCAGAGCTTCGTCACGTAACCTTGATATTCAAGATCACGTGACACGGCTCGTCCAATACTCTACGGTGACTTAACGATATTAAACTTTCGCAGAATATGTCGGTTGCGTCTGTGACATTTCTGGAACCTGGCTTATAAAACGACTTTCAGAAGTCAACCAGGATGTGTATTATTGCCGCTAACAGTAGGTCAGACAGGGTGTTGTGATGTAACTTGGGTTGGTAGTAGTATCATTTACACGTCATAGACATTTTAGTACCGTTATTGACAATAGTTTGTATCTCAGACAGTCGACTTTAGGACACGGAAGGAGATATTTCCCCTCCTTTTACCCCCTAACTTCCAGTATAAAGAACATTAACTTAGCTATTACGTCCCTGAAATTATTTAAATACAAGTTCTGCTGTCTAGCTTTACCAGCTGTATCTAAATGTCATTATATATATGTAGCATCATTTCGTGAGGCTGGGGGACATATTGTGTCGTTATTGCCATTGTGATGAAGACAATTTACGTCACCGCGGGATTGTGTTTATTACAAGAATCAGGTTTGAGTTGCACGCGTCGTTTTGACACAATCAAACGAGGCATTCGTGTCCTTGGCGGTATGTGTTTGTCAGAATCCTAGCAACCTTAACAATTCTGTGACGTTGATGATTTTCACCCGGTGAGATCATGATAGTTTTTTCCTTTAATGATTTCGCGTATCAACAAGCGCGCAAAGAGTTTTATTGTGGGAGAAAACCGGAGTACCCGCAGAAAACTCACGTGGTCGGGCAGGTGACCCAATACTTTTTCACGTAAAATCTGGGAATCGAACCCCGGCCGCCTTGGTGAAAGGCAAGTGCGCTATACACTCACCATCCGACCACCCGATAGTTATATTATTAATTACATGCATCACCACAATTTTCGTTGATATGAAAAGCCGGTTAAGTGTATAGTTCAACATTCGACCATGTGAGGAATATCTTAGGATTGTCAGGCCCCGAGATCATGAAACAATTTCAGAAGTTTGTGTTTAGCCAATCACGTACGACGTTACTTTTTGTAACGTTGATCGTGATTGGCTAAGTCAAAACTTTAGTCTAAATTAGACTTAAGATTGTTTCATGATCCTGTGGCCAGGACATGACCTTAACTAACAAACGCGGCCATGTAAAAACGCAGCATTTATAGGAATTCCTTAGCTCGATATTTAAAGTTTTGGGTAAATATTGACAAATATTACATACCAAGTAAAATACAATAGTGCAAAAGTCTTAGAATTAAAAAAAAAACATTTATTAAATTGTGTAAATCTTACCGTAGTGCATTTTCAATCGACGAATCATGAAACACCTACATTATTGTACCAATGAACAAATGTCGGGAATAAATACTAAGGTCGGAATATACAGTTTCACCAGGGGCCGGTTTTGACAGGTTATACTGTTCCGTGTTATGGTCCTATAACACGGAACATATTGCTGTTTCAGACTTATATTTACATTTTTCCATTGGTTTTGATAATAAAATTGTATTTATATTCTACCTTTCTTCTGCAAATAAAGGTGGATTTCTAATAAATGGAACAGCCAACAGCCAGTATCGGCCAGCTATCGCCAACGTTATGATTATGACGCCACAATCGTAATGACGTCATAATGACCACTCCAGTGGTATGGTCTCATAACACGGAACTGGCCTTGGTAGTGTTATATAGTCGCAATGTAGAGCAAATGTAAATATCTACTCTTTATACGCTATTTTTCTATTACAGGTTTTCGCTGTAAATGGTCGAACGAAGGATGCCAGTCTGGAAAGGAATGCTGTAGCGGAAGCTGCGAACAATCACATCCGGGCACTAACCCTCGATGTACAAAGTGCCCGATGCATGGAGAATGTCTGTACAGTTATCACTGTGAAAGCCGGCTTATATGTGGCGCAAAGCGCCGATGTTGCGCCGACTACTGGGAAACGTGCGCTTTAAGTAGTGACTGCTGTAACCCCAAGCAAAGGTGCATAAGTGTGCGTGGTTTCGTGTACCGGAAGTGCTTGTTTGGACCGGTAAGATACCCGGGAAGTTCTGCACGTGGCTTACAGCATCTTAAGACTCCTCGTGTTTTTGTTCCTGTTTCGTTGTTCCTGCTTTTAGCCTTTTTGTATTTTTAAACTTTTGATATTTTTTTTGCCTTCAAACCATTACCATTACATGACCTTTTATATGAAATAAAATTCCTCTTTCGTATGCAGAATTGTTGTTTTTCTGTATGAAATCTGATGGAATATTAAGTTTCATTGTTAATTGCAATGAATCTCATCATGGATCTGAATGCCGAGTCAGCCACTGTATCAAATTCATTACGATTTGCTACTTGTGTATCAAGTTATTTGATCTATTATACTCTTAGGGTAGTTCCAGCGACAGACCTGCAAGCTTTGTGTATCTCATCTCCTGGTCCTCAATTGCACAAACCTTGGTTAATCTGCAAATACAGAATAGAGACAAGAAAGCCAAAACATCTTATATTTCTCCACTAACGCATATTGTTTAAATTATTACATTTATGAATCTCAAGCATTCGTTCTCATTTGGTCATAAGTGAACAGTTACAAACTTTAACCTTGACCTTTGACCCAGTGACTTTGAATTTTACCAAAACATTTTATGTTTCTCCACTAACGCATATTGTGTAAATGAACTTGTAATACATTTATGAAACCCAAGCAATCTTTCACATTTGGTCATAGTGAACAGTGACAAATTTTGACCTTGAACCTTTGACATATATTACATTTATGAATTTCAAGCATTCGTTCTTATTTTGATCAGAGAGTTCGAATTTTATGGAGGCGTTAGTTACGCCGTGCATATGATATAGCGATCAGTTAAAACCCGTATATACGGAGTTGAGACACCTAGACGGTGATTTCAGTTATTACTCTTAATTTTTGACATTTGGGTAAATTCAGACAAATGGGACACTTCTTACATGGATCTTACACAAACTTCACATATGATTAAATCAAACTCCGTTCATATTAACAGATTTTAAACATACATTATAGAAATATCAAGAATGCCCATATAAGGAAGTGAAAACGGGATACTCCGGCTTGATGTAGCCACGGATGAAATAGTAGCCAATCATATCACTTCTTTCACGGATAAAAGAAGTGATATGATTGGCTACTATTTTAGTACGAGATTATCCATCTGTTCTAGTCACACATCATGATTATTATATACCCACTTACTTAACCAGAATATAGAAAAGTTGTTGGAAAGAGAGAATATTTTATATATTTGAACGGAAGTTAAACCCCGGTATGAAATCACTGAAAAAGTTTGTCAAAATATGACAAAATGCAAACTAACTCGCAACACCAGAAAACATTATCTATGGTGACTTATAAATGGAATTTCGTATTTTCGTTTTGTCGCCCACGAAATAAAGCTAACTGAAAAATAACGCCAAACCTTAAAGGCCCAATATACGTAACTTCAGGAAATTTTTCTTGATTCTGAAAAATTCTTTAAAAAATCCAGTTGATAAACATGCAAAAATAAGCCTAAAACGAAGTAACCCTGATCGGTAACTAACAAGAAACTCCAACAGAACAATCCAAAGAATTGAAAATAATTCAGGTGGGGCCCAATTCAAAATGGACGCGTGTTTACAAATACCGAGTTCCAACTGCTGCTTTATCGGTAACCGCCTAAGAATTCATCTCGAATGTTGCTGATATCACATAAATCTATAAATATAAAAATAAATTAGGCTTGATTTTTTGTAGTTTTTGAGTTTTACCGAAAGTTACATATATTGGGACTTTAATAACCAAAACCAACCATAACGAAATGACGCCAATCCCAAGTGAAAATAACGTTTTTCTTGGTGTTATTTCGTGGACGACAAAGCGAAAAGTATTTGTAAATCTTGACAAAAAGACATGAACGAAGCG
Organism: Mimachlamys varia; assembly: GCA_947623455.1. Lineage (NCBI taxonomy): Eukaryota > Metazoa > Mollusca > Bivalvia > Pectinida > Pectinidae > Mimachlamys > Mimachlamys varia. The sequence continues at coordinate 28,820,165 of OX392544.1, forward strand.
AGATAACTCTCAGACAAAACATCGACTAGTCTGACAGGAATGTCAAAGGGAATTTTAATTATTCCCTCCAATAACCACACCCTCCGATAGAAAACCACAACATCAAATAATAATTCCATTATCTATTGTATGGAGCGCATAATCGCCGAGAGTATTTCACAAAACAAAACCAACTCATATCTCTCGTATACCCGTTCATACGTGTACTTTATGAACCCATGTCAATATTGACGTATTCAAAGAATTTGTGACAGAATATCATTTTTACACAAAAATGTCAAGTTTTGAATAAAAAAAAACATGTGAGTTCCCAAATAATGAACAAACGCAACAACCCCTGTGGAACCCTCACACCAAAACCCTGGAATAAAAAAGCAGGTAATACAGCACTGTGTTCAGAGGAAAACCAATCAACATCAAGCCTTACCCAACCCTGAACAATGCTATTTAGCATATCCATGGAAATGCCTCAAGCATCCATCTCAGGAATCCTAGACAAATAATCTGTCCTCTCATTGAGCGTCCTTGGCAACCATTCTATCTCCAGGGACACGCCGTACTTGATACAAGTGTGAAAAATATCCATAGCACCCATTTGCAAACCAGGTTTCATAGAACCCTTATCTACAATTATCCACACCCCTGTATTATATGTAAACCATTTCACTCTATGGCCTCCTAAACGTCTCTCCAAAGATTCCAAAACCTTCCGAACCGCCACTAATTCCCGCCATGTTGATGATTGACCACTTTCCTCCTCTGGCCACACACCGCGTGATATACCATTTATCGTACTTACCTCGTATCCACCAAATCCTGAACCACTTGTATCACTATATACAAGTATATATACCCCTCAATGACTCGACATTGCCATTTTTTACATTTTCTCTCCAACACTGAAGCTGTAGTAAGTTCTCATCAGATTTATGTAAGCATTCCAAGACACCGCTTGTAAAATATCCATGCGTATACAACTCGTCATAATCTGAGACGCACTACCTATGACAACAGTCATGGATATAATCTGACCCACTAAACGTTTCTAACAAGAATTCTCCTACTCTTCATAACCGATTCATCAATTTGGTCGAAAGTAGTCATGATTCTATCAATTCTACTTTCTGTAACATACAGAATCAGCCCATCGGAATCGATAACGCTTCCCAAAAACGCTTAAACCTGAACCGGTACCCACAAAGACTTTTCCGCCTTTCGTACAAAACCGGACTTGAGCAAGTCTAATTTGATAGCCTGTGCTAAACTCTAAGTCTCTAGAAAATCTTTCTCATATCCAAAACAACCGTCAAGATACATTAACATCAACTTTCCCTCCTCTCTCCATTCTGCTATCAAGCCGGTAAAGCTTTCTGAAATATATGGCGCCGAGGAATCAAATGGCAACACCAAACTTTTATAAAACACTGTTGTTCCATCTTTATAGGTCCACGAAAAACGGTACGCTGAATGAATATCAAATTTGAACATCCAACAATTCTTTTCAACATACATAAGTGCAGTACGACTATCATCATACTTTAGGGGGGCCGCGGTGGTCGAGTGGTTTAAGTGTTCCGACATTCTACCACTAGCCCTCCACCCCTAGGTTGCTAGTTCGAATCCCACGTGGGGCAGTTGCAAGGTACCTACGGTCGGTGCTTTTTCTCCGGGTGATCCGGCTTTCCTCCACCTCCAAAAAATAAACCTGGCTGTTAATAGGACATAAAACAAAAATGAACCAAACCAAATCATCATACTTCACAGATGCCTGACCACTCTTAAATCCAAAGTCCACCCCTGAATAGAAACAGTGAATGGATTAAGTACACGTGGAATTTCACTGCACACGTAGATCAAGTTCCTTTGTATAAGGTCACCAATGGCTTCTTCGACAAAACTAGACTCTGCCAATGAATTAATTTTTAATTTCCATTGGTTTTAGACAGGGCTCCCTAATGTCGCTCATACCTTTTTACTAAAATTTTCAATATTGAATCCTGACTAAAACCAATGGAAATTAAAAAAAAATCGCAGAAAAGTACTACTCTTTGGTTGCACAAATACGCAAATGTACGATAAGTATTTGAAAAGTCTTGATCATTGTTGTTTTATGCATTAATAACGCTGGAAAAATACACCAAATCAAAACTTTACCTGCATGTTAACATCATGCAACGACAGTTGAACTTTGTTATATCATAGTATAAACTGGAAGACCCCGTTTAATTTGAAATATACCGCCGGTCTGGCCAAACTCACGTTACTCGAATAGTCGGATAACTCGAAGTCCCCCGGGTCCCCACCAACCTCAAGATAACGAGGTCCGACTGTAAAAACCAAATTATAGTTCAATATCTCTATCCATTAAAAAGTAAATAAGCGGAAACACAATTATGAGGAATTGCGGACCGTAATTCCATAAAAAGGGTCGGAATTCGACATTGAAATGCGGATGCACAACTACATAAAGATACTGATTATTCACGTGAAATGTCACAAAAATCTGCCTTTTAGTTAAGATTGCGATGTCCGGACACGTTACTACGGACGACCAACCGGCCGACCGACGAACAGACGGACATTATGATTCCAGAACTAGTCTACACCTAACTTCATTGCTGGGAGGAGGGAATACTATAAGTAAGCAAAATATATGTAAACTAGTATTAACAGACATGCCTTATGGTGTACATAGGCAAAATATCTTCAGGTCAATTTCACCTGAACAAATCTTGACCTGAAATTACTTTCATGTCAAATTCAGGTGAATTTCAGGAAAAAAAATTGACATGAATTGACTTTTTTGCTCTTTTCAGGCCAATTTGACCTGAAAATTTTTACCTGAAATTTACCTGAAATTTACCTGAATTGACATCAAGAAATTTTGCCTGTGTATATGAGCTAATCCTTTGTCATATTTACTGATAAAATGGCATTAGTATTTGATGTTCTGTAGAAAGCACACGATAAAATTATTTACCGTGATGACACACATCAAATGAAAGTTCACCTTTAACTTTTGAGACGACCCCAGTTATGAGCTCACATTCACAGCTCATTCTCAAATCTCCTCATATGTTGGAAATGTCTGTTAACTATGGTGGCTGATTACGGCCATCTCGTGTTGTCGTGTTGTCACCTTGTCGTGTTGTCGCTTTGTCGCGTTCATTTACTGCGACAACCCGATATTAAGTAGATAAAATGTCGTCTTGTTGCGTTTTCAAACCGCGACAAGGCGACAACACGACAAAGCGACAAGGCGACAACACGACAACACGACATTTTGAACACGCTAATTAGCGCGTGCGGAATCTCGGGTTGTCGCTGTAAAATGTCGTGTTGTCGGGTTGTCGTCTTGTCGTGTTGTCGTCTTCCTTCCACATGCGCAAATCATATGTAATAGTCGGTGTGACAGAAAATGTGGTGCCTATGAAAACAAGTAGTTAAACGTTTGTGTGTGTATGTGCCAATATTTCAGATGGGCATGCAAATGGAATATTCGATACTGGCAACGGATAGTTTCACTATTTGTTTACTAAATCAACTTTTTAAATGAATCTTAACATTATAAACTGTTCTATAAGTCAAAATTAAAACAATCAAAGTCTTTTTCGATTATCACAAATTGCTTAACTTCTTTATCCAGCCTAGCAAACAGAATTTCCTGGAAATCGGGAACGCGAAGATATTCCTCATATATATGGAACAAATAAAACAGTGTAATCTAATATTCTAAGATGAATTTGATAAAACTTACCAAACATTTTGCATCGACTCTATTTGAATTAAAGGGAGTATGGAATATATATTTTTCTGTGAAATAAAGATGTTTTGTTGGATTCATCGAATTATTTCCATCGGATCAAACTACATCAAAACAGGTTTTCAAAAGCTTTCATAAACAACTTTTATTTCTAGGAAGTAAGTTGTTTATACAATTCTAAAGTAAAACGGGAATTTCTCGTATGGAAACAAGCTGCCAAGCGCAAATTGATAATAAAACGTAACAGCTTAACTTCAAAACCATTCAGCTAATTATTTCCATCGGATCAAACTATAAATCTTAACGGACTTCTTCATTTATGAAAAAAAGAAAAACCATTAAAATTGAGAAGGCGTGGACAAGCACGGGAACGTATTGTATTGTATCAAGCAACAACTATTTACTTTTAAATGAAATTTAAATAATACAGACATTTTTCAACACTGAGGGGATAAACATGAATATGAAGTTAGTTGATGAGTGAGAAAAACATTTATATACATGTACATGTAATATATATACAAGCAAAAACTCCCGCTACCCTTTACCCCGCTGCCGAGTGTAAGGGTCACACTCTATAACAAAGAAGGAGGGTGGTCCTTACTCTTGTAATATCCTGCTGTAAACAAACATGCACACTTTTAACAAATATACGTTGAATAATATGATCAGGATCTATACCTCAAACACGTGCATTCCGTTCTAGAATTTGTCCTTCACCAAATACATTGTGTCTACCTTCCATTGTTTGATGTGACCTCACGCCTAATATATACTATGAAGTACAATATAATAGTATAAAAAGTGATACCCCCTGTTCTTAAGTATGTTCGAACACCAAATATGTGAAAAAACGTTCGTTTAAAGAGTTTGACCCTCCCGTTACAGAGTGCGGCAATCCCTTTGTAGAGTGTGACCCCTCGTTATAGTGAGTGACCTTCCCGTTGTAGAGTGACACCACCATTAAAGAATGTGACCTTAATTATACAGTGTGACCCTCCCAGTGAAGAGTATGCCCTACGGTTTTAGTATGTGACATCATCGCCATAGAGTGTGACTCCCATTTTAGATTGTGTCCTTCGCGTTGTAGAGTGTGACCCTTCAGTTATTGAGGTTGACCCTCCAGTTATAGAGTGTGACTCTCCCGTTTTAGAGTGTGTCTCTACCGTTTCAGAGTGTGACACCCCGTTAAAAAGTTTGATCCCCATTATAGAGTGTGACCCTCCCATTGTAGAGTGTGACAACTCCGTCAAAGGGTGTGACTACCATTATGAAATGTACCCTCCCGTTGTAGAGTGTGACCGCCCTTCATAGACTATGACCGTCCCGTTACAGAGTATGACCTTCGAGTGTGACACTATCGTTATAGAGTGCGACCCCCCATAATAGAGGGTAATCCTTCCATTTTAGATTGTGACCCCAATTATAGAGGGTGACCTTCCCGCTGTAGAGTGTGACACCCCGTTAAAGAGTGTGACCACCATTATTGAGTGTCCCCCTCCCGTTGTTGAGTGTGACCTTCGAGTTTAAGTATGTAAAACCCCCGTCAAAGAGTTAAACCTTCAGGATTGAGTATGTGACACCACCTTTATAGAGTGTGACCACATTATAAAGTGTGATCCTCCTGTCGCAGAGTGTGACACTCATATTAAAGAGTGTGGCTGCCCTTCATAAAGTATGACCCTCCCGTTCTAGAGTTAACCTTCAATTTTTTTGTATGTGACACCATCGTTTCAGAGTGTGACCTTCGCATTGTGGAGTGTGACTACTCCGTCAAAGAGTGTGACTGCCCTTCATAGACGCTCCCGTAGTGTCCCGACGTAGTGTCTACCCTACGAGAGAAAGCTTAGACATGAGAACTGTGCTCACGTGCACGTGACAAAACCTGAATGTTTTCGCGACACGTCATGACGGCGTAGCAGGTTTTATAAACGACCAAAATCTCACCGACACTCCGTTTCATTTAAAATGACCGATTGTGCAGTAATAGAAAAATATGTTGATTTTATATTTCAAAATTATTTAAATCTGTTTATCTGTCCGTTTATTTGTATGAACAACCTTGCGTAGGGGAGATACTAGTTACAGTAATAGTCAAACGTACACCCTACGTCCGTAGGTTGCGGCAGCGGAGATAATACTGAAGGCAATACTTTAAGTCAAAACTTAATTAATTTAAAACTTAAATAGTTTAAACCGAGATTTCAGGTTCAGCAATTCAACAGAAAAATGAAGTTAGTTGATTCTAAAATTAACGTGATATATAGTATCACTTGCAGATTCTTTATTAAACATATTTTTCTTATTTGATACAAGGCAATATATGCAAATGAGTTTACACCAAGGTTTTCGATATCCATAATTTCCTTATAAGAAGTGTCTTAAAGGGTGGATGGTAGGTTAGACCAACAGGTGGAAAAGGAAACGTTCGTTTGGCTTGAATGGCAGGGAACATGAGAACCCTTGCTAAGGGTGCCAACACACAAAGCCCCGGCTACGGACTGTAGATTCACTCAGAATAAACCTGCTTGAGCACTGTTAAACGATCAGAGATGACCGTTAAAGCCTGGTTCTTGACCTTGTGATATTGAAAAATCTGTGGTGACGCAGATAATTAATATTTTGCTGATGATTAATAAATTGTTCAATGATATTAAACAAATAATCAGGGGTCAAGTGATTTATCTTTTTATACATCAAAATTAATTTGTGCTTATGACGCCTATATTCTAATTTGTCTATACCTGTTTCTTGATACATGCAATTTATAATGGGAAGTACCTCTTCACTTCACGCGGATGTACCAGACAGTGGTATCTGATGATGTTTTGAGAATCTGATAGACTGGTCCCGTCTGTAGAATAGTATTAAACACATATCAAATTATTTCGGAAAAAAACCTGAATAATTTTCATTATTCGGATGTCTGATTATAATTTAGGAAAAGATACGAAAATTCAATAGATAACTTCTCAATAAAACTTAAGGACTGCCAATCAGACATCCTCCAAATCCTAGGGCTACGATCACCTACACTCTCTACACTCCTGGAGTATGTCATGGCAGAGCTGAAGGCTCCGTGTGCACAGCCTTGTTGATGAGGCAAGAAGACTGGTTCGAACCTTTGATGTACACTAAAAGAATTTCGTGGTCACATAACGGAAAAAAATACAGGCTTTGAAGTTAGTTGCGACTCTTTTGTATTCTTCAAAGTACAGGCATGAAGCTTAGGGGTTTTTTTAACCTGAGCGTGCCTTCAGTTTTTTTGGTGGCGTTCTTTTTTATACTTTTTTTTTATCATTTATTGTTCATAATATACATTGTTGCTTACTCACATGATGAAGACGGAACAACTCTAATCGATATAAACCCTAGTCTGTCAGCGTTTACAGGTTTGGTTTATTTTTGTTTTACGTCCTATAAACAGACAGTGTAATTTAAGGACTGCCAGATTTTGGAGTTGGAGGAAAGCCGGAATACCCGGAGAAAAACCACCGGGTAGTCCGTTACTGTAGTCCCCGCCACTAGTGTAACCCGGTTTAAGATAGGCTATCATTGCCCTTTCAAAAGATAAAACCACTCCTCAGCTCTTTGAAACCTTTACCTGTATAAGTGATACTATAATGGTTAACTATATCGATTTGTTTAACATCATCCGTTGCTGTAACTGTTTTACAGGAATATTTATTTTATAAAGTAACAAATTTCATATTGGCATATATACCTTTTCCATACGGATAACCTATCCAATGAGATTCAAGACTGGAAGTTGAAAGGGGTTCTGGAAAACACACACCGAAAATCTTACCATCCTTTCTGTAAACCACACACTATCTCCAAACATACACAATCTCCTTTTCAAATCATAAACTGGTACAACGCGGCAAGGAGTATCATATTAGAGGAAGGAACCTCCAATATCAGCATACACCCTTCTTCTTGCACCAGTCTCTGATCAGATGACCATGAACTTACGTGTAGATATGAAAGTGTAGTATTATTTCACAACAAATTCATATCACCACATAAACTATACGTATCAGGCCAATCAAGGATTAGGGGAGCTTTGATTACACATCAGCGCACTATTGGACACTATGTGTTTGAAACAATAACAATGTTGTGTTGGAAAAACGTTGAATTTTATATAAAATCAAATCTATCTAATCAGGTGTGCAGCAATTATGAAATTAAACATCAGAGAACGGCTTCGTTTCTGCTAGTAGTCAATTTGAACAAAATATTTCAGATTAAGGTTTTGAAAATTGAATATTAATATTTATTTGAAATGGTTACGTAAAACATCAAAATTTGATTTTTCTGGTTGACTCAAAGGTAAGTAAGACGGTAGGTAACTCTTGGGTTGTTCTATACCTTCTCTGTTAAATCCCCCGACTACCGCTAATAGTCTATGTATTGATCAGTACTATAGTATTGAGAACTGTTTAGACCAACGGTTCACCGAAAATCTTGCGAAACGGAAAATGTAGAAAAACACCCTATATGGGATTGTTATCAACAAGAGGCCTAAAGGGAATGTATCGTCCACCTGGATATTTGTGCAATCATTTGAACTATTCTCAATAACAGCTATTACCATGAATTAAATATATTTGGCCACAGAATGTCCCAGACTTCACTTAGTTTGCTGCTCAAAATCGGTCCGATAAAAACTAAAGAAAGTACAATAATTCTATCAAAATGTACATATAATTAATGAACATTTTAGCAAATATTGTTTCAGTCTTATAACACACATTGCTATTACTGACAAACTTACTTAAAGCCCTACCAGGCTTTATTTAGTTTGTCATCAATATATAGCAATGTGTGTTATAGAACTGTGACAACATTTTCTAAAACATTCATTGCTTAAATGGTGGTCACACTCTTTAACATGGAGTCACACTCTACAACGGGAGGGTCGCACTGTCTAATGGGATGGCACACTCTACAATTACAAGGTTAAACTCTTCACCGGGAAGGTCACACTCTAGAAAGGGGGGTCATCCTCTTTAACTGGGCTGTCATACTCAACAACGGGAGGGCCACTCTATATCATGGTGGTCACAATATTTAACGGAGGTGTCCACTCTACAACGGGAGGAAAACACTCTTTAATGGAGGTCAAACTCTTAAGCGGGGGTGTCACAATCTAGAACTGGAGGGTCACACTTTATAATGGCGTTCACACTCTTTAACGGGGAGTCACACCCAACAACGGAAGCGTCACACTCTACAATGTTGGTCACACACTTTAACAAAGGTGTCACATAATAAAACTCGAAGGTGACACTAAAAAACAGGAGCGTCACACTCTATGAAGGGCGGTTACACTATTTGACGGGGTCGTCACACTCTACAACTGGGGGGTCACTCTCTGGTATCAAATACTAAAATTCGAAGGTCACATGCTAGAACTGGAGGGTCACACTCAATAATGGTAGTCAAACTCTTTAACGGGGGTCACACACTTTAACGGGGTGTCACACTCTACAATGGGAGGATCACAATCTATAACGGTGGTGATACCTACTTAAACTCGAAGGTCACATGCTAGAACGGGAGGGTCACACTCTATAATTGAGGTGACACTATATAATTGAGGTCATAATCTTTAACCCCGGTTGTCACACTCTATATAGGGAATGTCACACACTATAATTGGGGTCACACTCTACAATGGAAGGATCACACTCTACCACGGGAGGGTAACACTAAACAATGGGAGGGTCACACTCTGAAACGGTGGTGTCACATACTAAAATTCGAAGGTCACACTAAAAAAGGGGAGGGTCACACTTTATGAAGGGCGGTCACACTCTTTAATATGGGTGCGACACTCTCCAACGGGAGGGTCACACTTTATAATATGGTCACACTCTATAACAGTGGTATCATACATAAACTCGAAGGTCATACTCTGGAACGGTAGGGTCACAGTCTATGAAGGGCGGTCACACTCTACAACGGCAGGGTACATTTCATAACGGTGGTCACACTCTTTGACGGGGTTGTCACACTTTTCAACGGGAGGGTCACACTCTATAACGGGAGGGTCGAACTCTACAACGGAAGAATCACTCTCAACAACGTGAGGGTCACACTCTACAACGCGAGGGTCACTCTTTATAATGGGGGTCACACTCTATAACGATACTATCACATGCTAAAACTGTAGGGCATAGTCTTCACTGGGAGTGTCACGCTATATATTGGGGTCACATTCTTTAACGGGAGTGTCACACTCTGTAACGGGAGGGTCAAACTCTTTAAACGAATTTTTTTCATATATTTGGTGTTCGACCATACTTTAGAACAGGGAGTATCACTTTTTATACGATCATACTTCATAGTATATATTAGGCGTGGGGTCACACCATACAATGGAAGGTACACGTAGATACAGTGTATTTGGTGAAGGACACATTCTAGAACGGAATGCACGTGTTTGAGGTATAGATCCTGATCATATTACTCAACGTATATTTGTTAAAAGTGTACATGTTTGTCTACAGCAGGATATTACAAGAGTAATGGTCACATTCTATATCGAAGAAGGGATCACCCTCGACAGCGGGGTAAAGGGTAGCGAGAGTTTTTGCTTGTATAATATTACATGTATATAAATGTTTTCCCCACTCACCAACTAACTTCATATTCATGTTTATCCCCTCAGTGTTGAAAAGTATCCTTATGATTTCAATTTCATTTAAAAGTAAATAGTTATTGCTTGATACAATACAAAACGTTCCCGTGCTTGTCTAAGCCATCTCAATTTTTATGGAATTTCTTTCAAATTTACAAATGAAGAAGTCCGTTAAGATTTATAGTTTGATCTGATGGAAATAATTAGCTGAATGGTTTTGAATTTAAGCTGTTACGTTATATTATCAATTTGCGCTTGGCAGTTTGTTTCCATATGGGAAATTCCCGTTTTACTTTAGAATTGTATAAACAACTCTCTTCCTAGAAATAAACGCTGTTTATGAAAGCTTTTGAAAACCTGTTTTGGTGCAGTTTGATCCGATGGAAATAATTCGATGAATCCAACAAAACATTCTTATTTCCCAGGAAAAAATCCATATTCCCTTTAATTCAAATAAATTCGGTGCAAAATGTTTGGTAAGTGTTATAAAATTCATCTTAGAATATTAGATTAAACTTTTTTATTGGTTCCATATGAGGAATATTTTCACGTTCCCGATTTCCAGCAGCAACTTCATAAATTTTGTTTGCTAGGCTAGATAAGGAAGTTAAGCAATTTGTGATAATCGAAAAAGACTTGGGTTTGTTTTAATTTTGACCTATAAACCATATTTTTCATTGTTAGGGTTAATTTAAAAATTGATTTAGTATACAAATGTGAAACTATCCGTTGCCAGTATCAAATATTCCATTTGCATGCCCATCTGAAATGTTGACGCATTCACAAACGAATGTTTAGCTACTTGTTGTCATAGGCACCACGTTTTTCTGTCACACCGGCTATTAAATATGATCTGCGCATGTGTAACAGGAAGACGACAACGCAACAAGACGACAAGACGATAACCCGACAACAAGTCATTTTACCACAACAACCCGAGATTCCGTACGCGCTAATTAGCGTGTTCAAAATGTCGTTTTGTCGCCTTGTCGCTTTGTCGTGTTGTCGCGGTGTGAAAACGCAATAAGACGACATTTTATCTACTTAATATCGGGTTGTCGCAGTAAATGAACGCGACAAAGCGACAACACGACAAGGTGACAACACGAGATGGCCGTAATCAGCCACCATAATTAACAGCCAAGATCATTTAAGGATATAGATAGGCCGCGAACAAATGTTTGTTTTGTTTTTTGTGTTTTTGCAAAATTGATTACTTAGTAATATTCTACATCATATAGCCAAATAAAATATTCAAAATTATGTTCATAAATGTGTCAATTACTGAGAATTAACATTGATCTCGAAACATACAGGTCAGCACGTGCACGTGGTAATGTTTACAAATAAACAGACCCCCATACAGTGGCGTGGTCAGTTATAAGGTCATTAGCACTGTGCTAAACAGTGTAGTTTTTAGTTTAAACATATTTTATTGCCAATTTGCAAATGGATTGGGCACAAGTTACATGAACATTATCAACGCCCTTTCCAATCAATATATTCAATTTTATATACATATCATAAGATGGCTTAATTAGTTTAAATTTCATAATCTTAATGCTATATAGAGAGAGAGAAAGAGAGAGAGGGAGAGAGAGAGTTGAGAGAGAGAGAGGGGGGAGGGGGGAGGGTGGATTACCTCCACAATAATGTTATATAAATACTTTTACACTTTCTCTCTTACTATTTACACATTTACTCTATAATTACACAGTTAAAATACATTAAGAATATTCTTATGATAAATATCAATATTTGGTTTTGATTTGGACCACCCAGCACAGACAGCACAGTGATATCCTGGCACTATTCGAATCATTCAACTATACAATTGTTCATCGCATCCCGCGCTTGTGTCTTTCTCCTTTTCAATCCGTCCTTTCTTGAAAATCCGTTTCCACTGCGCCGACTGTTGCTCGATGGCCCATCACATGCCAATTATGTTATATTATTTTATACACGTGTTTACAGTATGTACAAAGGTCTATCGAAAATATCGCACACATAATACCACACTGACTCATGTTCATTCAAGCGCACGCACTTAGGAAAACAATTATATATACAAAAGTGTACATGATTATGCCACTTGAAAAAACAGGGTGACGAGAATGAAAATATTAAGGAGGATTGGGGAAAAGAAGAGAGACCTAGGTAAACCTACGAGTACACGATATGAACTGCTGGACATATATAAACAAGGCTTTATTTTCATCACTCGAGTAATCCTCATTTCCAAATAATAATGTATCTAGGGTTAAAGGCAAAAAGCTATGGAGATTTCTGAATAATTTCAATCTTTGGTTCGTATATCTGTTACATATAAAAAAGAAATGGTGAGCATTTTCGTTAGAAAATCCGCAAGCACAATTGGGAGAATTTATTAGGTTAACATTAAAAAGATCATCGTTTAAAGAGCTACATTTATGTCGGAGTCTAGTTAGTACAATATTTAACTTTCGATCACCGGTTAAATAATAATCCGGTACTTTAAATGTTTCAACTTGGTTATTAAGGCAATCTTTAAAACTCTTGAGGGATGGTGCATTTTTAGTATTTGTGTCAAGTTCATTCCATAACCTTATAGTCGAAGGAATAAACGAGTCAAGTGTTGATTGAAGCCGGTAATTTGGAAATGAATAATTTTCAGAGTTTCTTAAATTGTACGTAGTTAAAGAAGACACTAGTGGTGGAAGAATGTCTGTTAGGTAAGAGGGGGTCATGTTGTTATGGATTTTATAAAAGAGTTGAAGCTTGCGGCGGGTGCGTCGCTGAGACAAGATTTCCCAACCAGTTTCAAAGTAAAGAGATTCTCTACTGGTAAATAAAGGTAGACCAGTAACTATACGCGCTGCTTGTGAAGTTTTTCAAGTTTGTTAGCATCGGAAATTGTACAACCATCCCATACTTCGCAACAGTATTCTAGAAGAGGTAGTATGTACGTAAGTTAAATTCTATTTAAAGTGCTGCGATTTAAGATATATTTTAACTTACGAAGTATCCCTATTTGTTTACTTGCGCTTTTACAAATGTTATCAATATGATAAGTCAATTTACAGTTAGCATTCAAGAAAATACCAAGATGTTTATGGTGATCAGTAAAATCGATATCAACATTATTAAAAACTAAATTAACATCAAGCTCGTCATTAATATTTGAAATAAGAAGTGCTTCAGTTTTATTTGGATTAAACTTGACAAGCCAACTTTCTGCCCAATTATGAATTTTTTCAAGATCACTGTTAGTTGTAGTTTCTAGTTCAAATGCAGAAGGAGAAGATACTGTTAGGGAAGTGTCGTCAGCAAATAGACGGGAGAGACTATCGAGGTTATCCGTAATATCGTTAATATACAGGAGGAAAAGAAGAGGGCCTAGGACAGAACCTTGCGGTACACCAGCATTAGTTATTTTAGTATTAGAAGAAACATTGTGTATGAAGACTTGTTGGTGGCGATTATGTACGTAATCAGATAACCAGTTTAAAAGTGTTCCATTTATACCATAGCTTTTTAATTTGTGTACAAGACCTGCGTGCCAGACTCGGTCAAAAGCCTTGGAAATATCACAAAAAACAAGGCAAGTATGATATCGTTTTTCTAAATTTTCACAAACATTATGATAGATTTCAATTAATTGATGCACTGTAGAGTGACCTGGCTGGAATCCAGATTGATATTTGTATAATAATGAGTTATCGAGTAAATAATTTTGAAGATATTTAGTAATTACTTTTTCAAAAATTTTACCTGCAGTGCTTAATAAAGCTATTGGTCTGTAATTACTAGGACAATGTTTATCACCTTTCTTAAAGACAGGCATTACTAAAGCTTTTTTCCAGGCGTTTGGATACAGTCCTTGATCAAGAGACTTTCTAAATATAAGAAATAGTGGAACTGAAACAGTGTTAGCAGTATTTTTTAGCATTTGGTGACTAATTTTATCATATCCCACTGCTTTACCTAACTTTAGCGATAAAATGATGTCAATAATGTCAGTTTGAGTAAAATGTATGTTGTCAATATTACTTTGTGTTCTCATGTCGATATGTGGTAAAGGTACACCCGTGTCATCTAAAGTAGAGATAGATACAAAATAATTGTTTAAAATGTCAGCTTTCCGTTCGTCGTCTACTGCAATTGTATTGGAAATAGGGTCCGTCAAGGGAGGAATAATGTTGGATACATCAGAACTTTTAATTAATCTACGAACCAGTTTCCAAAAGCTTTTTTGATTAGTTTTTGAATAATTATCTAAAAGTCCATTTATATCAGCATAAAAAAATTCTCTCATCCGACGTTTGAGATTGTTGACATGATTTCTTTGTTTTTTAAAGTTAGCTAAGTTTTCTAAAGAAAACAGTCTTTTGAGTTTTTTGTGCAGTTTATTTTTAATTCTTATTTCACGTCTCAGTTCTGATGTAAACCACGGTTTGTCATTCGGTCTAATAGTAATGAACTTAGTTGGGATACATTTATGGGCATACTCCAAATACTTATTTGTAAAGATCGAACACATATCGTCACACGTAGAAACTTCTCTAAATATGGATTGCCAATCGGTTTGTTGTATTAAGTTATTAAATTTAGGATAGTCAGCATTTTTATAACACCAAACCATGCGTTTAAATTTGTTAGTAAGAAAGACATTTAGTTTAATTTCAACAAGGGTAGCATCATGGTCCGAAATATCCCTGTCAATTTCAATGACATCGGCAAAACCAGTCACGCATGACTCACTCACGAGCACAGGGTCAAGGAGTGAAGCACGTGTATCACCTACCCGAGTAGGTTGGTGTATTACATTAGTGAACAAGTGCGTGCGGATAATATCATTAAGTTTATGATGGGTTTCAACTAGAAGATCAACGTTAATATCACCAACTATAATCACGTGAGGGTTTTCATCAAGTGCATTTTCTATAGAATTTTCAAATTGTTCCCAAAATGGATTTACACAGCCATTTGGTCTGTATACTGAACACAGAAGATATGAGGAGCTAAACAGTGTACATAGTCTTCGAAGCTGTGGTCAGTCTTTGATGTAATATTTAAAGGCCCAATATACGTAACTTTCGGCAAAACTTGAAACGAAAATCAAGCCTAATAACTTATTATATTTATAGATTTAGTTAAGATTAACTGATATCACCAATATTCAAGATGAATTCTTTGGCGGTTACCGGTACAGCAGCAGTTCAAACACGGTATTTGTAAACACGCGTCCATTTCGAACCGTCTTCTACCTTCGGTTTGTTGTTGAAGTGGGCCCCACCTAAATTATTTTCAATTCTTCGGATTGTTTTTGTCAAGAGTTGTCTGTTAGTTACCACTCAGGTTTACTTCGTTTTAGGCTTATTTTTGCATGGTTATCAACTGGATTTTTTTTCAGAATTTTTTTAAATCACGAAAATTTCCCTGAAGTTACGTATATTGGGCCTTTAAGACCCTGTATCCCTACAACTACAGGAACCGTAGCTAATGACCCTGTTATTACATGGGAGGGGCTTATCGTGTGGCCTGTCTGACATTTCCGCGGGAGAGGGCATTTTACTGAGAAATCTTTTAATATTCATTAATTTCTCAGATATTTAAACCATTCAAGTTCAGTTTTTTCGGAGGACAGCTTGATGGATACATGTCTAGTCATGATTAATGGTTTGGTGGGCAGAATCTGGTCAGGTTAGTGTTAAAACCAGAGGTATCCGATTTCAAAGAGTGGAATTGGTCTTTTAAACACTTTCATATATTCAACAAGTTGTCCACTTTAAACGGCCATGACTTTGGCATCAATGAACCGATTTGTTCCACATTTCGCAGGATTGTTGAGAAAGACCCTGTCAACAATAACATGCCTCAGTTTCTGAAGAATTTAGCTACAACATGTTTTATAACCAATTAAGTGAATTTGGGCATGAAAATCCCACCCAGAGACCATAAAATCGAAATTACTTCAAATTTAGAACACATAGGAAAAATCTGAGGCCCGTTTTTGTAGATGACGTTTCAGTAGGAAAAGTATTGTCAGTTTTTGTAAGAAAATGTGAAAAAAGATCCAAATTCAAAATTGCCCGCCATTTTTCATAGTATATGCTATTATGCAATTGTGAATTACTTAAACACTATAACGATACGTTCACTTTATAGAAAATTTAATAACCATTCCAATGATATATGATAAATGTATGTTATTAAATGTATATCCAAATTATTAAGCAAAACATCTGAAGACACTGTGCCCCCTATCTATACCATTAAGAACGTGGCAGGTTTTGAAGGTGGAGGGAAGCCGGAGTACCCGGAGAAAAAACACGCAACCCAGAGGTGGAGGGTTGATTGTCGACAAACCTTGGCCCCACATGCACAATAAGCTAATGTGCAGTGTTGTGACGAAATGACTTGCTGTCGATTTCAGCGTCAACTGTCACTTTCAGAAAATTCTTCTGCGACGTTAAGCAGAGTATGACCACTTGTGGGATGTCAGATCTTTTATAACGGAGTGAAAACAAGGCCAGTATTACAATTATGATTTATATGTTTTTCGTCTTGTGTATAAGACGGAGAAACCTCATTCCATGCGGTAAGATTCTTATATATCAAGTTGTTGGTTTGGACGAGCATATCAGAAACAGACCTCTGAGAAGTCAAAATTTTCCTGTATCAAAGTTTTTTCTATTATACATTTTTGGATAAGGGAGATCAAGGCATGCCAGAAAATGCAAAAATAATGATATGTCAGTTTGCTCGTTTTTTGTGTTATGATCGGTCAAAGATACCAATATGACGTAACAAGGGAGTTTAAGTCAATTTTGTAGTTTCGACCGATTGCGGGACATTTTCATACAATATCTTCCGAATTTGTAATTCGAAATGTATGAATGTGTCTAGAAATGACAAAAATATTGTTTTCTTTTAAGTTATGGAGGTAAAATTTCTCTAACTTTATATTTTTACTCAGAGAGCAATTTGAGTTACCCCTACCCCTTATTTTTTAATGAGAAAATCCTCATTTTTTCACCATTTTTTGCAGATTTAACGCTTAATAAAAAAAGTTCTGATATCAAACTTTTTATAATATTTGGTGGATGAAAAGAAAATGGGTTTCTCTTTCTAAACCCGTCATAAAAATGGGGGGGGGGGTTAGTGTGCTTAGTTTTTTGTCCCTTTATTATTTGTTTTATTTTTCACAGTTTCGGCTTCAAAAATGGCATTTGTCACGAAATACAGACACATGAGATCCCGGTGAGATTTGACGCCCACCAAAGACAAACTTCATTTGTTCTTAAACTGTTTGATCTTTTCTCTTATTTTCCCTTCTGTTCTCTTTTATGTACATGTATTTGATTTTAGTCGTATGAAATTTGAAAAGTCCTCTTAAGAAAAGGCAATATTAATTTAAAGATGGTAGTCTGTGAACAATTCTTTTCTTTCCGATCAGTCCCAAAAAAATAGAACTAAGGACCCGCGGAACCTAAATATGATATTCAAGAAATCATTGATAAAGAAGGTCGTTTTCAGTATTTTTGGGTTTTTTCTGATCAGTCCCAAAATCAAACGGGTACAACTAGGCACCAACAAAAACCTACCTATGAAATCTAATCCTCGGAAACCCACGGTACACTTCTCAATCGGCTGTATCCCACGTTCCCCACTTTTTAAAAAAATCATTTGGGAAGAATGTTGTTAGAAGGATTATAGTCTGTTTCTGATTAATTTTGGTAGTATTTACCTGTGTTTTACCTGTGTTTTTATCCTTGTTTTAATCAGTGGTAACATTGAGTTTTCTAAAAGTTCCATCAACATTATCTTAATTCATTTCACACCTGAAATTGTTTCATGATCTATTCCAACCATTGAATTGGACGAGTTCAATTGTGTCTCCAGGGATGAATGATTTAAGAGTAATGCAAGTGGTTTTGTCATATGTGTTACTAATATAAATTTCGATTCCGAGAGATTTCATAATCACTGTATGGGAACGAAACCAGATATATGTACCAGTTGAAGTGAGAACATGGTTTACACTTGTAGACAGGAGGTAGGTTTATCCGATATATATCATGTTTAATCATTAAAGGGGTTTTACGCACCTGACCCTTCTGTTTCTACATTAGTTAAGACATTTTAGATTTTCACCTTTTTGCCCCTAGAATCACTGAAGAGTCCTAGGAGGATGAAACAGCTGTATGGTCAGTTTAATTCATTTTTTCAGCATGTTGTATCTATTACTAAATTTAAAAGGTGCAGCACATGTGTGTGTTACGTCATCTTTAAAGGCCCAATATACGTAACTTCATAGACATTTTCGTGATTCTGAAAAAATTCTGAAAAAAAATCCAGTTGATAACCATGCAAAAATAAGCCTGAAACGAAGTAAACCTGAGCGGTAACTAACACGAAACTCTGGACAAAAAATCCATGGAATTGAAAATAATTCAGGTGGGGCCCACTTCAACAACAAACCGAAGGTAGAAGACGGTTCAAAATGGACGCGTGTTTACAAATAGCGTGTTTCAACTGCTGCTGTACCGGTAACCGCGATGGAATTCATCTTGAATATTGCTGATATCAGTTAATATTAACTAAATCTATAAATATAATAAGTTATTAGGATTGATTTTCGCTTCAAGTTTTGCCTAAAGTTACGTATATTGGGCCTTTAATGCTGTTTTATAAAGTTGAGACTTTGAACGTGTGCTTCCGAGGATTCCGACCGCTGATAAATAGTCAAAGTTGTATTGTTAGCGGCATATTTTCAGTTACTGCAAATGTAAACGTGCCAGCTGTTTCCGGCAAAATTCGACGATGATAACTTCACAATATCCAAAAGCAACATTTTACTGCTTTTAAACCACAAAATGCGAGTCAGACTATTCATTTAGGATGTGTCGAAACTTAATAATTTTCAGACATTGTACATGCAGTGTGTGTAAACACGTTTGGTGGTTTTCAAGTTTTCAGAGACGGAAGGGTTGGAGGGGGGGTGGTGATATGGAAAAATAGGTAAAAAAATAGTGATAGCTATAGACGCATAAATGTAAATATAAATTTTATTTATTTTACAACGATTATGAAGCAAGTTATCCAACTTATATAAATCACTTTTGTTGGCCTGGATGTTAGCGCGCGAGGGGTCTTATTGTGGGAGAAAACCGGATTACCCGGAGAAAACCCACGTGGTCGGGCAGGTGACACCATACCTTTTCTTGTTTTCTTGTACATAATCGGGCATGCCAGCCAATTGTTCCAAGGGAGGTAAGTCGTAATTGTTTTAAGCTACGACAGGATTTCAGATACGTGGAAGAGTAACATCCGATTAGGACTAGGTACAGAACAATTCAATATGGCGGAGGTGTTTTTACCAAAACTTGTTATTTTATTAAATACTGCAAAATACATGACCAAAATAGACCACAAAGTACATTTTGTGATGGAGAATCGATAATTTCAACCATATTTTGGTACAGTTGAGTGTAAGTTAACCTTTACACCTAGTGCACTAGTAGTGCACTACGTTTAAACTAGTAGTGCACTACATTTAAACTACAGGTAAACTAGTAGTGCACTACACCCTGAACCCCATATAGGTCAAATACCCCTACAGGTAAATGGGCAGTCCCATCCATCCACCTGCATGTGATTTTTACCTGTACCTCACCTTTGTCGTCTGCTTGTACTTTGAAGCTGGCCTTATCATTAGTTAATATTTATAACTTTAATGTATATATATATGCATCTTATGTAATTATTTTTCTCAAACAACATTTTTTCTCTCATTTCAAAACTAGATTTTGTGAAATCATGATAATTACTCTTACAATTTTCCCCAAAAAAATCTTGCATACATCATATAAATAAAATAGAAAATTAATATTTATCTAGCAGTTTTGATGTCTCATATTTCATTTAATATACACTATAAACGTTTTTTATATTAATTTACCAATTTACAATCAAGTATATTGAAAAATTGAAGGAATATCTATTGATTATTATTTGTCTAGAAGTATATTTTTAAATATTGTAAAAGCAAATTGCGAAAATATCAAATAAATATTCTTTTATTACTTAATTAAACTAGATATATATTTTTATAAAATACATTCATGCCTCAGATCTATATATTTATGAACGCACTATAGAGTTTTGATAATCTTGATTTTTAAATATTTTCTGTATTAAGATCTGTATGTATATATATCACCACATACAACAGTGTAAATATAAGAGTTTGAGGTTAAAAAAAAGTAATACAACAATAAATTAAAATTTAGTCAGATTGTTCAGTATGGGACAGATGTTTTGATTTGACCCTCATGATCAGGCCTCAGGCAATTACCTGACCTGTCTCAACCTTGTCTAGGAACACCTGCTGACATAAGCCTGTCAGTGACATAATTGAGGTGTGAATTTCTCATCTGACTATCACTGGTCAAATTTGAAACCAATTTGATTAATAAAGGGCTAAGCTTGATATGACCAGGATCATATATATGATAATGCATATTTAACTTTTCCTCAGGTTTATCGAGTTTATATGAAATTAAAAATCTTTGAGAATATATCTAGATATTTACACATTTCCCTTTAAATAGTGGATATTTTGAGGACTTTAATCCATTTTTTGTTTCATTCAAAACATTTAATTATACAATAATAAATTAATAGTACATAAAATAACATTGAAATTAATAATAATTAATTGGACAACAATGTTAGTCTATATCAGTTCTTTATATATATATACTTGTTAAATGTTGAAAAATTATCTAGTTTATATTGGGTGTAATCAGGGACGTATATGTGAGAGAATATATACTCTCTTGCTTAATTTTATTCTAATTATCAATATAAAAGTATTTTAAAATGATGCATTTCCAATATTTAGGCCTAAATATTGAAGACAATTACAGGTTGTATTAAATATGAGGTGTATGCATATATGTAATAATGATTTTAAAAAAAAACAAGGTCAGTTTCATGGAATCATTTTAATTAATTATATATTGTAAGACTATAAGTATACAACAAATAATTAATATGCAGTTATATTAACCTAACTAAGAACAAAGTTAAGCCTATGCCAGTCACTTTTATTGTACTTTTAAATCAACCTAATGACTTATAAAAAATCTAACTAAAAGGGACAAATATAGATCTTCAGGTAGAATCCTTTACCCTCCAGGCATAATTACGTACATGTACCTGACCTGCCTGGGCCACATCCTCATGTACAGAGGTCAAGATAGGGGACACCCCTAGGCTGTCTGTAGTTAGCCAGGTGTGAATTTCTAACCTCCCTCTCCCCCACAGCCATTACTGGCAAAGTCTGATTAAAGGCCTGAGGGCCCTAGCCTGTTAATTGATTAATGATGATAACATTGATCAGTCAATTGGATTACATGTAGATGTTTGTTGGTATTTTGATATGAAGAAGGAAATGGTTTTAAATGTTCTGGTGAAAGTAATCTTTTCTTATATTAGTACTTGATGTTTATATAACCTTTCATTCGTATGCATTGTACCTGAGTGTATAGTGAAACAGAATACTAATACTGGTACATGTAGGTAGTATTGCCAAAGACGTATAAAACCTTGTACGTCTCTGATATTGCACAGCTAGCTTCTTAATGTCAAATATTAAAAGTAATTTGTGATTGAAGCAACTATACTAAGTACAAAATATGTTTTTCTAATATCTATTTTATTTTATATTACAATCTGTTGTTTACTTTATTTTCTGTATATATTTTTAGTAGGATTAACTTAATAATTCAACATAAAACATGTGTTATACCATTTTTTATTTGAACACATACCTTTCAATTTAATTGCAGAATACAAATATTTAAATAGAAAAGAATCATTGTTACTTCTTTAAAAAGAATTTACAGTTAGTATACCTAAATCATTATTTTATTTAAAATTTTGACATGCAGTGAATTAATTTATTAGAAGTATTATGATAAATATCTTCTGTCATAAACTCGGAATTGTTCATTCTTGTACTTATATGAGGAAGTACTGACAAACTAATATATATAACATAACATAAGTACAGGTAAATCATATTACATCTGTACAGGTAATATAAGGACACAGGTAGGTATGGACCCTCCCATTACCTGTAGGGGTTTTTGTGGTCACACCTGGCTGGACGTAGTGCACTACTAGTTTACCTGTAGTTTAAATGTAGTGAACTACTAGTTTAAACGTAGTGCACTCCTAGTGCACTAGGGTGTAAAGGTTAGCTTACACTCAACTGTACGTTTGGTGCTTTTTCTGATATTTTGTGTTATATGTCTAAAAACGCGTGCATGTTTGCAGAATACTGCGAAAGATAATAAAAACAATGAATATCATTTTTTTGTTACTTTAATATACACAGAATGATAAACGAGCCTTCAATTTTTCAATAAATCTCTCTTTCAATTGAAAAACGCAGAATAAGAGAACGTACTCTCGTGAGAACGGCAATTTACGTACATTCTGAACACCGATCACATCTGGATCAAACTTTTAAAATTTCCATCGCCGATCGACAAATTTATGTGGCACACCGCATAGCCATTATGTCAGATCTCTTAAATAAAACATCTTCCCGTTGCATGTAGCGAAATATACTCAACTGTCCTCCATTTTGAACTTTTTACTTTTTTTAGATATTCATACGCCTGACTTAGAGACATGGTGAAACATCGACAAAATTAACAATTAAATTGGATTCAAGCATGCTGTAAAGGTAAATGTTACTTGCTATATCGTCACAAAGCAAAAACTGCCCATTCCTATCACGATGAATTGTTTTTAGCGATTGCCAGTTTTCCTTCTTTGGGCGAATGTATAGCACGCGAAAAGATGTTCTTCGGCACTTCCGGCAGTGTTTTTTTTAGGTAAATTAAAGGCCCAATATACGTAACTTCAGGGAAATTTTCGTGATTATGAAAAATTCTGGAAAAAAAATCAATTTGATAACCATGCAAAAATAAGCCTGAAACGAAGTAAACCTGAGCGGTAACTAACAAGAAACTCTGGACAAAAAAATCCAAAGAATTGAAAATAATTCAGGTGGGGCCCACTTCAACAACAAACCGAAGGTAGAAGACGGTTCGAAATGGACGCGTGTTTACAAATAGCGTGTTTCAACTGCTACTGTACCGGTAACCGCGAAAGAATTAATCTTGAAAATTGCTGATATCAGCTAATCTTAACCAGGGACTCACATATACGTCCCTGTCTTAACTAAATCTATAAATATAATAAGTTATTAGGCTTGATTTCCCCTTCAAGTTTTGCCGAAAGTTACGTATATTGGGCCTTTAATGATTTTGAAAGAATTGTAAACAAAGTTTAATTTATGTTGTATAAATTCTGATGGAATTCGTATATATAATACACTTCCGCGTGGATCGGACAGTATTAACTCACTGATTATACCGATTCGTTCTCGGCTTCGCACCTGTCAAACACCGCTAGCGTAAATTGCTGCCATCGTAAACATGTGTGGCAGTTGAGGCACATTGGTATTAAAATACATTTCTCAAACTTAATTAGTAATTAGGTTACCGCATCGAAAATGTAAATGACATTATGTCGGTGTTATCATTTTTATTTCATGCATTTATTTGACACGAAACGTACCATTACATGACAAATAACTCATTTTCATATAAAATAATCCCCCTATATTGCCTCCACGAGATACAGGTAACTACTTTTACCTGAACTGAAAACAGCATGCAATGGACGACATTTTTTAGAGGGGGTACCTGTGTATTTCTCCCTGATACTCTGATTTACAGAATAATATCGAAATGTTAACACTGGGTTATAATTCTATGAACATTGCAGTAACTTTGTATTATTTTTTGAAATGTTTCAAATAACAATATGAAAAGTATTTGCGCACTCCCATTTCGATATAATTTACTTAATATTTTTTTCCTAAGTACAGATCTTTTTAATTTTGGGGGCTGAACTGCATTTTATATCAATATTTAACATAATGGGATAAAGCTTAGGCCATGTATTGGAAGGAAACATTAAAATTTCAATATTACCATTTTCATCCAGGTAACAACCAATATGACTGTACCTAGTCCTTAAGGAATCGATCCCCGGCCGCTTTGGCGAGAGGGAGTTGCGCTATCCACTGCACCAGCCGACCACCCTGAAATTATTTAAGGAGTTTAATAAATTCCATATAACATTAACACGAGTGTAAGATTTTATTTATCATATAACTTCTATTATCGAGAACTACCCAAAACTATCCAATACTTTCTTCAAAAGAAAGGCGAATTTCTACTTTGACGGTACGATTTTCACCATCTAGACAATCATATAACGTCATTGACACCTACTTCATGTATGACGTCACAATAGTGTTACAACAAATGTGTACAGATTTATGACTCTAATAACCACAGGGGCCAGATAATTTATTACAGCTGGTTAGGTACCTTAATTGGAGGTTTTAGAGAATTGTTTAATTTTTTTACGGTGGAAGGGGAGGGGGGGGGGTATATCCATTTCATCCAAATCGTCATATTCATTTAGAAATGTACGCTATATGTTGGTCGAATATAAAACATAGCTATCTGATGCATAAAACATAACAACAACAAAATAAACGTGTGGATCTTTTGATAAAGTATTGTAGATTGTTTTTCTAAAATTTTATATTATGAAGGTACTATAATTAATAGGACCGACCATCATTGAGCAAGATTATTTTAAATTACTAGGAAAAGTGACAAGAGATTTCGATAACTCATTCACCCCTGAAATTTCATAATGAACTATTCCAACTTTTAAATCGGAAGAGTTCAAATGTGTCTTCAGGGATCAATGAATTAAAAGTTAGAGTGTTTTTTTCTAAAAAAAACGTATCTTTTGCGTAATGCCTAAGGATTTTCTTCTTCGTCCAAGCACGTATTATATTGAAAATAAGCGTCAAAACAATTCAAATGGCCATAAGGCACGCACTATGGATTTTGAATGAGTAATATTACCAATCAATCAATCAATCAATACTTGATTTACTTAAGTGTCACGCATCACATACATAATAACATATCACAGCAATTTTATATAAAATGACAATTAAAATATTTGTGTACGCTAAAATTTGATGTCCTGCCAAACTCGACTTATGAGACATTATACGAATAAATTATTACATTATGTACAACACGCATCAATAATTCATACATAAGACAATTTTCTCTCTTCACAATATACCAACTGAGATAAAATTCTATAACTCTTTTTAACTTGTATTATTCTATATTTGAAAATACAATCAAATATTACCAATGCTACTTGGGGGGGGGGGCGATAAATTCATACACTGCAATTAAGTTTTAGACTAACTAAAATATCACACAGAATATCGATGTATTATGGTTGTCAAGAATTTCCACACAAATGAATTGAAAACATCAAACTAATCAAACTAGACATACTTGTATCAAGACATTTACGTCTCTACTCTTACATAGAACGTATCTACATTGTAAATACGAGTGAGGTTACTGAATGGCTCGAGCCAGCTTGTCAATGATATTAAGATCACCCCTGTGTTGACATTTTCTTTTATACTCCGTTGAGATTCTAGTAGTTGACTTATATAATCTGAACTTACATTTACCGAATATAAATTAGAAACTGTACATAATATCAATTAGAAGAACACCTATCCATTGGAAATGAAAGGAATTTTATGTTTGTACAACATATAACGTAGTTGGTGACAAGATGCTAGAGAGTCGTTATGCAGGTAATTCAGGGTTGTGTTTCTAATATTGATTTGATTATGGTCAGGGGTTAGCGCGAACGCAGACCCCCACACTAAAAAATAGCGTACCCGAGTAATCCGCATTTGGGATTATCGCAGGGTTCAGCCCGACCGGAGTGCAATGGAAGGGCCTCGACCTGGGGGAACCGCCTGGCTGATCACGGTATCCCCTGTACCAGGTAAGTATGAGTTCGATTGGTAAGGGTCAATGATAAATAGAAATCCCTAGACAATGCAGCACAGGGGGCCAGATATTTGCATATCTGAAAAATAAAACTTCAAGATTTCCTTCATCGATAAAAATATTAATACAGATTTTACAAAATTAATTGAACATCATACATTTAAAATTTTTGGTGAAATTAACATTGTGTTTGGAATTTTCTACAACCATAAAATGAGCTTTTTATGGCTTACATTCTGTAAATATGCTCAGGGGAGCTAACTACATGATATATGATAAGAGTCTAGCGAGATCGAAAAATGCGTATTGTTAAGAAACGTTCATATCGTCTCTTGTGCTGTATATTCTATAGACTGTCTTTATTTTTCATGTTCCCCTGCTGTTTGTTAATTTGAATCACAGTACAAGGTCTTGGGTAATATATTTTATTTTTATTTTCGTAGCCTCGGTCCTACTACTTGAAACCGGAAATAGAAAGTCGCCATCCGGAATAGAAACGTAAACACCTCCTTCTGGACTGGGAAGCAAATGTAATGTTTGTAGGGGGCTGAGTGACTGAATTACAGTATGATTAAAGCCATTTTAGTGTTCAACAATCACGGCAAGCCAAGATTATCCAAATTTTACCAGTTTTATGTAAGTATAACCAAAAAGAGTCGTAGATTTAACGGTGACCCCCCCCCCCCCAACTTCTTCACATGATCCACTTGACCACTGGTGTTCGAGAAGTCCGAAAGGTTCTGATTATCCGAGACGCAAGCCGTCCCACTATTTAGCAGATCGGGAAATTTCGAACGATGGAAAGCGAGGACTCTAATGACAGAATTTTGTTAGTTTAAGTTGTTGGTGATAATCAGAGTTGCTTTAGATCAATAAATAATCAACATGTATGTCATTGTGACGGGTACTGGACCAGCGGAAATTAACCCGGGACTCCCGCTTGGAAGGCGAATGTTCTAACCATTGAACCAAAAGTCCTGACATAAGGTTCGAGGGCCTATCGCTGCCTAATTATACCACTCCTTCCCATCTTAATTTTGAAGTTCTTTTTATCTCTTGGAGATCATACCCGTTCGACTTATTGTAGCTACCACACGTCATCGAAATGACGGTGATCCATGCATAGGGCAAGGACAGTCATCACCAGATTGTGCGGAAAAATATGTTTTTGCTTGTGATGCCAGTGTTGTGGTTGGGCCGGGAATTGAACCCGGGACTCCCGCTTGGCAGGCTAACGTTCTAACCAATGAGCCAAAATTCGGGACGTTAGACTCGAGGGACTAACACTGCCTAATTTTACCACAAGTATAACATATAAATAGATCAACATCAACCATGTACTCTACAAATGTATGTCCTTCTATGTGCAGAAGATTAAAAAGAGGCACACAAGGAGACTGTTATTGATATAGATCTAGATAAAGTATGCAGATTCAGTGCATGCTTCCATGGCGTATATAATAGGCCGATTTGTGTATTATTCACAAGTTTGTGGTTTTCGCTGACCTGCTGAAGTTACCGTAAAGTTGTTTTGAGCCAAAGTAAGCGAAATATTTGCTGAATTAGTACAGAAATTGTTAATATCTCCATGCAGTCTCCAGATCAGATACAGAGGATGAAAGATAAAAAAATTGAAAGGATGAAAATCAACATAAATTACTTTAGCTGTTTATAGGATATAAAACAAAGTAAATCAACACCTACTCTTTGAGCTAATTAAATGTAGTAAAAAGGGTTTTAAACTTAATTGAATTGGTTTTTAGGTCACCTGAGACGAAGTCTCAAGTGACCTATTCTAATCGCCTTTTGTCCGTCGTCGTGCGTCCGTAAACTTTTTACATTTTTCGACTTCTTCTCCAAAACCGCTGAACCAAATTCAATGAAATTTTACAGGAAGCTTCCATGGCTGAGGGTGAACCAAAATTGTGAATTATATGGTCCCCACCCCCCAGGGGCATGCGGGGCGGGGCCAAAAAGGGTCAAATTGACTAAAACTTCAAAAATCTTCTCCTCTACTCTCAGATATGGTAGAATCAAATACTCTTCATAGATGGAAGGGTCTTAAAGTGCTTTACCAAAATTGTGAATTTCATGACCCTGGGGTCTCATGTTTGCCCCTGGGGAGGGGGTAAACTTTACTATAGTTTATATAGGGAAATCACATTTTTGACTATTATTTGTTGGATTTGTATTGGAATTTATTCTTACTTGTATCAAATTATCAGCATGGGATGACACTTTGATGGTATGTGCATGTTGGCCCTAGTTGACCCCCAGGGGCTGGAGGGCGGGGCCAAAAAGGGTCAAATTGACAAAAATTTCAAAAATCTTCTTCTCTACTCTCAGATATGGTAGAATCAAATACTCTTCATAGATGGAAGGGTCTTAAGGTGCTTTACCAAAATTGTGAATTTCATGACCCTGGGGTCTCATGTTTGCCCCTGGGGAGGGGGTAAACTTTACTATAGTTTATATAGGGAAATCACATTTTTGACTATTATTTGTTGGATTTGTATTGGAATTCATTCTAACTTGTATCAAATTATCAGCAAGGGATGACACTTTGATGGTATGTACATGTTGGCCCTAGTTGACCCCCAGGGGCTGGAGGGCGGGGCCAAAAAGGGTCAAATTGACAAAAATTTCAAAAATCTTCTTCTCTACTCTTAAATATGGTAGAATCAAATTCTCTTCATAGATGGATTGGTTTTAAGGTTCTTTACCAAAATTGTGAATTTCATGACTCTGGGGTCTTGCATCTCCCGCTGTGGAGGGGGTTAAGTTTTCTATAGTATATTGGCAGAAAAAAAAACATTTTTTTGCATTATTTGTTTAATTGCCATTAGAAATGATGCAAATTTGGTTGAAATTATCAATATGACATGACTTTTGAGTAGTACACACATATTGACACTGACTGACCCCCAGGTGCCTGAGGGGTGGGGCCTAAAAGGGTCAAATTGACATAATTTCAAAAATTCATTTTTTCCACTCCCAGATATGCTACAATGTATTGTTATAAATATTCATCTCAACATTCCCATATTTCTCTTTCATATCAAACATCAGGTGACCGTTAAGGCCCATGGGCCTCTTGTTTGTTTTTGTTTTATATTTAGGCATAAACATCATTCTGTTCCGTCATTATAGGACCATAAAACGGAACAGAATAATGTTTAATGCTTATATTTACATTTTCCATTGGTTTTGATAATAAATTTATTAACTTTATATTTATATTCTACTCTAAATGTTCTGTAAATCTAAGGTAGATTTCTAGTAAATTGAACAGCCAACAGCCAATATCGGCAGGTTATTTCCAACGTTATGATCATGACGTCACAATCGTAATGATGTCATAATGACCACTCCAGTGTTATGCTCTCATAACACGGAACTGGCTTTGGTAGTGTTATATAGTGGCAATGCAGAGCAAATGTGAATATATCCTATTAATAGCTATGGTCATTTTCGGTTTTTGTGTTGGAGTCACAGAGAAAAAAACACTGATCATAACTAATAGCCAGCGGCTGTGAACTGTGCATGCTCCATATACATTGTAGGTTAACTTTTGACCTGCGACCAAGAGGTGAAGGGTTAGTGGTAGCAGAATGTCAGAAAATCTTAACCACAAGGCCAACCATGGCCCGAAAAGTTTACATGAGATAAAAGTAAACATTTCTAATCCTTATCCTGAAGTATGAAAGTTTTTCTTACCTTTTTATTGCCAGGCAGAAGATGTGGAACAACAAATAATCAGGGAAACTTTCCACTTGGTGTCCAAACGTGACGAAAATGTCTGCAACTTTTTAGAGGGCGGCACGTAAGTATCAAACCTTGACATTTTTCATACATGTACAGGGAATATCTAACAATATTATTTTGGGCCTGAAATGTGAAAATTGAACAATAATCCCAAAATATTTGTTGTCATAAAATTTCCAGTTGGTTCAATAAATTGGAGGGCCAGTTCCTAAAAAAAAAATACAATTAAGCATTACACTGGATGGAATACCCTGTATTTCATTTTACAGACCCTGCATGATCATAGCAAAAACTAGATGGAAAATCTCTGAAACATACACCAAATGAAAGGTTGTTTTTAAGGAAAGAAGACCACTACCAAAAACTGAAGTTTTTTAGTTTAATTCTTTTACAAATCTGAGGAAAGCTTTTCTTTTCTAAATATCTTTTGTCCTTTTATACAATTTTATGACAATGTAGCAGATCTTGACAGATTCGGCCCTCTGTGACCAGGTAGCTCAATTGGTTAAGCGTAGGTCTAGAGTTCGGAAGGTCTTGGGTTCAAACATCCTGGATATCCTGGGGTTATACGATCACTTACACTCTTTAATAGACTAATATAGGGTTTGCCTGTTGTCTAATCCATTTATTGATACTGATGTTTACTAATTATTTGTATTTCTTGTTAATTGTTTATTGTGTAAGCCTTCTTTATTATAACACATAACCAGGCTAGGTTCTTTGTTCGGCATTCCTTTTATATAATCCAAATGAAGCCTGCAATTACAATATATAACGACTGTAAATATACAATAGATAATTGTTGGTAAATATATAAATGGACATGAAATAGGTTATTAATATATTTATATTTAAGACATGGAATCCTATCACAGACTAGAATGGGTAGATTTGTCTTACCAGGTCTCAGCATGTGGCTCTCCGCTGCCCTAGATGGAAGTGATGGGAAGAGGGGTTGTGATGTGTGAGGAAATGTAATTGTGCATGCGCCTAGAGAATACTCAAGAGGCATGCACAATCACAGGTGCTCCATGTTCATACATACCACTCTCTCACTCAGGTGTGACATATACATACGTAAACATATACATGTGGACAGAGTGACAGACTAGGCCCGGATTATGTATTGAGTAATACAAAGTAGTCTACAATTGTATCAATAATAAAATATTTTGAAATTGAAATGATCTCTAGATACCGAGGATGGGGTACAAACCTCTGTCTGGCCATACATTTTAAAACATTTACAAAAAGAAAATGAATATTAAGAAACCGTGTTCTACAATTACAACATTCATGATTGGGAAAGTAACTGTGGACTTCAGGTCTATCAACCAAGATACATGACCAAAAGGTAGTCAAGTGAAGTCGCAGTACAGTTAGTTAACTCATTCACCCTAGAATTTCATTATGAACTATTCCAACCTTTGTATTGGGAGAGTTCAAATGTCTCATCGGGGGTGAATAAGTTAAACCAAAACCAAGTTAAGGGGAGGCTACTCTGTTGGAGTGACTAGCGTATTATAATTAGGTGCAGTGGAAACTTCAGGGACATCAGATACTGTAAAGTTTAACATACTTATTTTGGTGTACTCAAATTTTAGCTCATAACCCAAAGCATAGTTGCTTGAGTTTCTGTCAGTATATGAAAAAAATGTTTATATATATAGCTGCGGCCCATTACAGAATGTAATGGAAGTATTCCAACGTTATTTCTCAACTATTTGTAAACAATGCACATAACTTACTTGTCATGCAATTCTTAGACTAAACACTAACATTTCTGATAAATTTAGATATTAATCCACCACTACATGCTAGTTTCGTTTCGTCTTATGATAATTTCACCATCGCTTAGACGTTTTTTTATGACGAGCGTACCGTTAACTTTTCATCGGAAATGTCGTTGTTTCATCTGAGAATTGCACGGCAGACTTGCAACCAGTAAGTTATGTGCATTGTTTACAAATAGTTGAGAAATAACGTTGGTATACTTCCATTACATTACTGTAATGGGAGGCTCATTTCACACATATATATTTATATACTGACAGAAACTCAAGCAACTACATGTGTCCAAAGTAAACATTAGGAGTCTTGCAAGAAGGATGTATGCAGGGTTCTGATTGGTCTAATCAGAAAAACTAGTGAAAAATATCACTTCTATAGAATGAATAATTTACGATATTTCACCGGTAAAAATGTAATAATTACTGATATGTTATCAGAGCCGAAAAATTGATAGAATTTTACTGCTTTCACAGAGAAACTCATGAGGTTCTCCAGTTCTGAATTGTATGTTGGTATGAGTTGTGTCCCCTTACATTGTAACTCTTTTATTTCAGGTTGATCGGAGGATCCGATTACAAGCTGATCTACCGCCATTATGCTACGCTATATTTTGTGTTCTGCGTGGACTCGTCAGAGAGTGAGCTTGGAATTTTAGACCTAATACAGGTAGGACAGTTGTCATGTTGGTTAACGGTTAAAGGCCCAATATACGTAACTTCAGGAATTTTTTCGTGTTTCTGAAAAATCCTGAAAAACAGTCCAGTTGATAACCATGGAAAAATAAGCCTAAAACGAAGTAAACCAGTAAAGCAGTAACTAACAAGAAACTCTTGACAGAAAAATCCAAAGAATTGAAAATAATTCAGGTGGGGCCCACTTCAACAACAAGCCGAAGAAACAAGACAGTTCAAAATGGACGCTTGTTTACAAATACTGAGTTTCAACTGCTGCTGTACCGGTAACAGTGTAAGAACTCATCTTGAATATTGCTGATATCAGTTAATCTTAAATAAATCTATAAATATAAAACGTTATTTGGCTTCATTTTCGCTTCAAGTTTTGCGGAAAGTTACGTATATTGGGCCTTTAAGGCAGATCTGATTTTAACCCCTTACTTTCCATCTCCCCCACTTAATTGGTTATGGAATAGCCCTAAGTAATATCATATGAAATTAAATCACAAAGTTTAATAAATTCAAATTTACACAAGCGATAATAGTATCAATCTGATTAAAATCATACATTGATCTCCGATCCGTTCCGTAAACTTCTCTCTTCTGCTTCAAGATCTAAGGACATCCCATAAGAGGTCATGTTCAGATGACATTTGTCTCCTCTTTACTTAACCCTTTAAAAAGATTTCCAATGACCTGTCATCTTGTATTAAGTAATTTCGTCAAATTATTCCACATTAAATTTTTGATGGCAAAATGACTAAATGTACAAATAAGATTATGCAAGCTTTGTCACCTCAAAAATCGACATTTCAGATTCTGAAAGTAGTAATTTGATTTGATAAAAGGTCATCTGAATGTGACCCCCTATTGGATGTCCTCAGATCTTGATGAGGCAGCAGAGAGAAGTTTACGGAACAGCGCAGAGATCAAGATATGATTTTAATCAGATTGTAATAGTGTTAGATTCTATTTATCTATGAGTTGAGAAAAATTTTTACTAATGTATTTTTGATAAATCTGCTATTTGATTGAAGTCATTTTTCACTACCAAGAAATTTATACAGCACAAAAGTTACAAAATTCCTGATGGAGTTATCACATAGTATCATATTAGGCACTGTGCAATTACGACAGAAAAATTACAATTACCTTCAGATCAATACCACTAAGTATATTATGCTATTTTTATGATTAGATATATTTTGATATAGAAACATTATTATGATGAAGGAAAACAATTTTGACTCATAAAACCTGTATGTTTTATAGAGGATCTTACACGAGTGTCAATGTAATATGGAATTTATTAAACAAGTTAGATAATTTAATATGCCACGAGCCTTTAGGCGAGTAACATATTAAATTATTTAACAAGTTTAATCTTTCATCTTTCTAAATTATTTAACAAGTTTAATCTTTCATCTTTCCTGTTACATATTTACCTGTATATTTGATAGGTGTTTGTTGAGACCCTGGACAAGTGTTTTGAGAATGTTTGTGAACTTGACCTCATCTTCCATGTAGACAAGGTAAGTCGACTATGCTGTACTCTGGATTCATACCGATGTAGTATGGTATTTAAACTCCCATGGCATGTTGACCCAGGGATCAAAATACTATTATGGTAAAGTGCTGATTAGAGTGAAGCGGAAAACATTACCGTCAATACATAATGTATTTGTGATAATTTGATAATTACTCAAATCTGTCTGCATTACATTTGAATCTTATTTCTGGCATGACTTCATCTTTGAAAACCATTTCTTAAAAAAAATTAATCATGCCTTGCAGTTGCAGATTTTTTTGCGAAAAATATATTCTGAAATGAATTTCAAAGAAATAGACAACATCAAGTCAGTCTTGTTAGGAAACAAGTTCTGATTTATGTTTTATTTTTTGGTAGTGATATGGAAATGCATTGGTTAATTCTGATCTGTAATGATGTTGAAATATTTATCAATTATGGACCTTTGGTGAGGTCAATATGGTGTAATACCAACCTGGAAGAATCAAAATTTTATATTCTACAAGGTCAGTATATCACCATATTGATAGAATCAAAGGTTTTTTTTTATATTTTTTATATTAAATATGAAATTTGTTTGCAAAAGATTTATTGTATTATATATATCTTGATAAGAAATGAAATTTACAGTGGGGAACTGTGATGTCACAATGATTATGACATCATAAACACAATATTGACTCTTTCTAAAAGTAGAAACATCAGGTCAATATCACAAAATATGGACCTCAACTTGACAAAATTTTAGCCAATGAGAATTGAGGAAAGTCGAACCATATCTAGCTATTTTTTACTTGCTATCGTTATACACAAGTGTTTATAGCTTGTCCAAAATTTTCCCGAATTTCAGCCAATTTCTTTCATACTTTGGTTTTAATGTATTCATACGATGAAAACTGTGCTTTCCTTGTGACTTTGCAATTATTTTCATATTTCCATTATTGTTGCATTTTGATACAAACAATTATGTCTTTCACTTTGGCATGGTACAGGCGTATATCGTTCTCAAAAAATATTTTGCAAAATTTCCTCTTTTATTTAGAAAAATATGATTTAACTAAAGCAAAACAGTGTTGAAGGAAAAAGTACAATACAATTAAAATAACATTGGTTTGGGGATATTTATGTCTGATCTTGTCTATAATGATGGGACTATGATTTCCTGATTGTAAACAGATGCACTACATTGGTTTGATGATACATATGCAGCGATCAATTTAAGATTTATTTTCATGGGTCCTTTTTTGTAAATATTGCCAAAAACTATGGGTCCCACAATGTTAAATTGAAGTATTTCCAGAATTTCTATGAGTCCTTTCATAATTTTATGAGTACTGAACTTGCACGTAGATTGATCACTGCATATGTCTGATCTCGTCTTTAATGATGGGACTATGATTTCCTGATTGTAAACAGGTGCACTACATGGGTTTGACGATACATATATCTGATCTTATCTTTAATGATGGGACTCTGATTTCATGTTTGTAAACAGGTGCACTACATGGGTTTGACGATACATATATCTGATCTTATCTTTAATGATGGGACTCTGATTTCATGTTTGTAAACAGGTGCACTACATTCTGGCCGAGCTTGTGATGGGTGGAATGGTCCTGGAGACAAATATGACGGAAATCATCACGAGAATCGAGGAACAGAATAAATTGGAGAAATCAGAGGTAAGGAACATCAAGTATTATCTCAATCTGATTAAAATGCAGATCCTTGTCCTCACTCCGTTACATAGAGGTCTGACAACATCCCATAATAAACCTTTGTAGCCTATTTACTTCACACTCAAGTCTTCTTGACAATGTCATCTGCAGCATGTCATTTTGTCACAATGCAATTTGCACATAAGCTTGTTGTGACGAAATGGCTTAACACACAGACAAGATTGTACAGATTATATTTCTTCCACTTACATTCACTTCCAAAATTTAATAAGTAATAATTTGATTGGCTAATGAAAACATTCACCAGAACATGACTCCTTTTGGGTAGTTGTCAGATTCTATGTATGCAAAGAATGACAATTAGGATCTGCATTTCAAGCAAATTGGTTTTATCTTTCATGAGACTTTGAAGTGTGTATGAGGCTGTAATGCTATGACCCTGAGTCATCTGATCTTCACAAGGTTACATTTTTATTCCTATTTATAGGGAAATCAAACTTTAGGACATATCTTTATGTACATATGCATTTAATACAGTGGACCCGCGATAATCTGGATACCAATAGTCTGGAAATCTCACAATCCGGACGGAAATGCACGGGAACAGATTTCCGTAACGTTATTTATACTCACCAGTCCAAAACTCTGCAGTCCGGAAAACTCTTAAATTGGACGGTTTGGGCTGGGAACAAAGGTGTTCAGATTATCGAGGGTCCACTCTGTACATACAAGAAATGCTTGTTTTCTCAATTCACATGAATATTCCCACTTCATGTCCTAACAGTTAATATATTGAAAAATATTAAATTAATGATTTAAACATCTCAGTTATCCTTTAGGGCCCCTTGTAACAAACAATTTATCCTTGAGCTAGAATCATTCTTGTAACGAACAGTATATCCTTGAGCTAGAATCATTCTTGTAACAAGCAGTATATCCTTGAGCTTGGATAATTCTTGTAACAAACAATTTATCCTTGAGCTTGGATCATTCTTGTAACTAACAAACAATTTATCCTTTAGCTAGAATCATTATGGTGAAATATAAACACATGTAATGTTTTGTTTTGTTTAGAAAATTTTACAATTGCCAGTAAGTACACACCGCCTGGCCTGTGTCGGAGCCTGTCTGGCTCCATGTTATACATATATGTGGGACGGGACTTTACTAACACATGTTACTAACTGCTGTAGATCATGGTAGGACTGGCATGCTAGTCACCTCAGTGTCATGTTCATCATTGGAAACCCACTGTACACTTCTCTATTGTTTGTATACCATGGGCTAAAACAGACGGGTAATCTCGTTTCTCCAAATAGACTTCTATTCGTAGATTTCAATCAATCAGGAGAGTCGTTTCTCATGGGACTTGGTTAGATACTTTTACCTTGACATATTTCTGTAGGCATGACGCCGATGTCAATGTACGGTTGGACTTAATGCCACCTCTGCTCAAACATAAGAGTACACAACCCACAGGTTTTCTAAACAGGCGATGCCACAGCGGTGTTGGTTTGTATCGTAAAGCTACAAATGGGATATCCACGGATGAAAGGACAGATAACTATTTGCTACTATTTAAGTACGAAAACAAGATTACTTGTCTGTTTTAGCCCACGGTATACAAACGATAGAGAAGTATACCATGGGTTTCTGACGATTGTTCACATCGTCGGAAATTTTACACTTTACACAATGTACTGCTTGATAAGTTTGATTTATATGAATTTAATGGAAAATAATTGGCGCAGGCTAAAAGCCTCCATGTCCATATCAAAAGACAAACAAAATAAAATGATTGTCACTGACATAATTCTATATACAATATATACTCATTGAAAGTATTTTTCAGTAATCAATATATATATTGTCCTTAATGTGATGATCCAGCAATATGTTAAAATCTTTAGTAGTCTCCGCATTTGTGTTATAATCTGGTAGCTTGTTCTAGGCATCTACTTTGAATTCTACACCCTCGATATCCTGGGGTTACGATCATCTACATTCTCTACACCCTGGAATAAGTCGTGGCAAAACAGAAGGCACGCTCAGGTAAAAAAATCCTGACCAATCGCTTGGCTGCATGCCTGCCCTTTGAAGATTACAAAGGAGCCGCAAACGATTTCAAAGCCTGTCAATTTTTATGTAACCACGAGATTCTTTCAATGTTCATAAAATAATCAAATCAGTCGTCTTGCCTCATCACTTGGTGCCTTCAGTTTTGCTAGGACATATTCCAGGGATGTAGAGAACACAGGTGATTGTAACCCCTAAATATCAAGGATGGTCCAGGGGTGTAGAGAGCATAGGTGATTGTAACCCCTAAATATCAAGGATGGTCCAGGGGTGTAGAGAGCGTATGTGATTGTAAACCCTGGATATCGAGGATGGTCCAGGAGTGTAGAGAGTGTATGTGATTGTAACCCCTGGTATCAAGGATGGTCCAGGAGTGTAGAGAGTGTATGTGATTGTAACCCCCGGATATCGAGGATGGTCTAGGGGTGTAATTAGCTTAGGTGATTGTAATCCCTGGATATTGAGGATGGTCCAGGGGTGTAGCGAGTGTATGCCATTGTAACCCCCTGGATATCGAGGAAGGTCCAGGGGTGGAGAGAGAGAAGGTGATTGTAACCCCTTGATATTGAAGATGCTACTACCCTGAAACTGAAACTGTAACTCTCTCATCGAACTTTTTGTTCATAATTTTTTAAAACGATTATCAAATCTTCCCTGGTCCTGCAGTGTTGCAGTAAAGACTTAATCATGATCACTTTTCACTTAGTGTCAAATTGTCACCTTAATGCCTCAGTTCCTGGATAGTCTTGTGCTCATCCTCATGTTATACAATCTGATTAAAATACAGATCCTTGTTCTCACTACATTTTACAAGGATCTGACAACATCCTATAAGAGGTCACGTTCAGATGACCTTTGTCGCCTCTTTACTTAACACTTAAATAATTTTCCAATTAACTGTCATCTTGCAGCAAGTCATTTCGTCACATTTCACATGAACTTTTTGGTGATGAAATGACTTAACGGACAAATGTGATTATGCAAGCTGTGTCGCCTCAAAATTCGCTGTCAAAATTCTGACAGTCGTAATTTGATTGGCTAATGCAAAAAGTCATCGGGACGTGACCCCCTATGGGATTTCCTCAGATCTTAACGCAGCAGAGAGAAGTTTACTGAATGGCACGGAGATCAAGATATGATTTTAATCAAATTGCATGTTATACAACTTATCAAAGACGGGGATCCCCTATAGTAGTCAAGTTGTCTGTCTGTCTGTCAGCTGTCTGTCTGTGT
The DNA here is from genome assembly GCA_947623455.1 of Mimachlamys varia. Classification (NCBI taxonomy): domain Eukaryota; kingdom Metazoa; phylum Mollusca; class Bivalvia; order Pectinida; family Pectinidae; genus Mimachlamys; species Mimachlamys varia. The sequence continues at coordinate 28,859,306 of OX392544.1, forward strand.
ATCTGCAGCTGTCTATCATAATAAACCCATAAACACTATTTTTTGGGGCGTCCATCCGTCTGCCTGTCATTTTTTTTCCTTTTTACACAATATTGACTGAAATAAATGGAGTATGTTTTTGAAGTTTTACTTGATGATTTCTCTTGCATCCTAGGTCTGCATGGACATTTTTTTCGGGCTGATAGGATTCAGAATGGCTGCTAATCCGCTTTAAATTTTGACATTAAAAATTTCACAAATTTTGTTATGCTTAACTGGTAAATATTTTGGTATGACATTATGAAGCAAAGATGGTCGGAATTAAACAAGGATTTGATTGATCAAAAGTCACCAGGTCAAAGGTCAAAAAACCAGGTTAAGGTCAGAATTTGAATTTTATCACTGATTAACATTTTGATATGACCTTATTAAGCAAAGTTGGTCAGAATTTTAAACAATATATAGCTTGCTGCAAGAGAAATTTAGAGATCTGTGTCCTGTGAATGTTTCAGATCAGTGGCATGTGCAAGCTTGATTTAGTTAGTTATTGTAACCATGGTAACAACAGTCTTAGCAGCCACATGTTATCATGCTTGTAGCCTACGCTGTACATATATATCTAAATTGATAAGTTTGTTGAATGTCAGTCAAAATATATGCATGTTATTTAATCAGATCAAAGTGTTTTAAATTATATTTTCCTGTCAGGATTCCCATTTAAACTATGCAGAAGGACCCCATTCATTTTGGAAAGGACCCCATTTATGAAATACCCAGCGCAAACCCTGTTGATAAGTTTGTTGAGTGTCAGTCAAAAGATATGCATGCAATTTGATCAGATCAAAGTTTTTCCAATTCTATTTTCCTGTCAGAAGGTGGCCAAGTTGGTAAAGTGTCTGACATTCAGCTACCACTAGCCCTTCACTGTTGTTCAAATGAATGACAGGGGTCACAGGTTAGAGGCCTACGTGGGGAAATTGCCAGATACTGGCCATAGGTCGGTGTTTTTTCTCCGGGTACTCCGGTTTTCTTCCACCACTACAAACTGGCTATCAATAGGATGTAAAACACAAACAAACCAATCACAATTGTCTTTGTATCGTTTGTTAAAGTGAAGAAAAATATATAGGATTAGGCCATTTAAACTTATTTCTTCCATTTAATAGTACATTGCATTCCTCTTTATATCATCTTGCATTTGTCAGACAAAAGCATGACATTAACAGGATTGTGACATTAAGAGAAATATGTTTTTCCACTAAATTTTGTGCATTTTCAATCTCCATTTAGCTAAAAGTAAGCTATTCAATGTACATACTGTATGAAGATGTATGAATCTATAGATAGTATTATTTCATCAAAATAACCTTTTTTTAATTTTATTTGTAATTTTTTGTACAGGTTGTATCTGAAATCAATTATTTTCTGGATATTTTATGTGATTTGTTTGAAATAACATGATATTAACCAATTCAATTTACATAGATTATATAGAGGGAAAAATGGTGCCTTGGAAAAACATGATATAAAGAGGAATGCGATATTTAGTGTAATCAACTGTATAATTTATATAAACTGCATGGAATTGTGGAAAAAGGTTTAAAACAATAAACAAGATTGAAGGGCTGATGAAAAACCTGAAATTTTCCGTCAACTATTTGTTGGCATGTTAGAGGAATGTATATTATCTACTGTATATGTGTTATAGTATAGTTGGATCTATCATATTGCATGTGATTTATGGCGTAATAATTTAATTTGTACTAAGTAAATCAACTACACCCACAGTGAGTCACAGATCTTTAAAAAAGCATGCTTATGGCATTTTTGACATTAAATTTGTTTATACCAAATTATGAAATCATATTATGCATTAAGTACAGGGAGAAGATATTCTTTAATTGGTATGTGAGAGTTCTGATAATTATAAATTTATATCTAGTCCAAGATGTGGTTATCGATTTTAATAAGTAGAATTAATTTTTTTTTTCTTATAAACACTTTTTATTTCAAAAAAGTTCACACAGTTGTTAGCTCACCTGGCCCGAAGGGCCAAGTGAGCTTATGTGATGGTGCAGCGTCCGTCGTCCGTCCGTCCGTCGTCCGTCGTCCGTCGTCCGTCCGTCCGTCCGTCCTGCGTCCGTCAACTTTTTCCTTTAAACGACTTCTTCTAAAATACTGAAAGGCCCAGTGACATGAAATTTGGCTGGTAGATTTCTTGGAAGGAGCTGAAGAAAGTTTGCGAAAAAAAATCACTTTGACCTAATTTCAAGGTCACAGGGGTCAAAAATGTCGAAACCTTCAAACAACTTCTTCTAAAATACCGTCAGGCATAGAGACTTCATATTTGACCAGTTGCTTCCTTGGATGAAGCCAAATAAAGTTTGCGAAAAGAAATGACCTTGACCAATATTCAAGGTCACAGTGAGGTTAAATCTATTTTAACCTTTAAACGACTTCTTCTGAAATACAAAAAGCCCTAGAAACATGGCATTTGGCTGAAAGGTTCCTTTGATGAAGCCCAACAAAGTTTGCGAAAAAAAATGACCTTGACCTATATTCAAGGTCACAAGGGTCAAATCTGTTCAAACCTTCAAATGACTTCTTCTAAAATACCAAAAGACCTAGAAGCATGATATTTGGCTGAAAGGTTACTTCGATGAAGCCCGACAAAGTTTGCGAAAATAAATGACCTTGACCTATATTCAAGGTCACAGGGGTCAAATTTGTTAAAACCTTTAAACGACTTCTTCTGAAATACCAAAAGCCCTAGAAGCATGATATTTGGCTGAAAGGTTCCTTGGATGAAGCCCGACAAAGTTTGCGAAAAGAAATGACCTTGACCTATATTCAAGGTCACAGGGGTCAAATCTGTTAAAACCATTAAACGACTTCTTCTGAAATACCAAAAACCCTAGACGCATGACATTTGGCTGAAATGTTTCTTGGATGAAGCCCGACAAAGTCTACGAAAAGAAATGACCTTGACCTATATTCAAGGTCATAGGAGTCAAATCTGTTGAAACCTTCAAACGACTTCTTCTGAAATACCAAAAGCCCTAGAAGCATGATATTTGGCTGAAAGGTTCCTTGGATGAAGCCCGACAAAGTTTGCGAAAAGAAATTACCTTGACTTATATTCAAGGTCACAGGGGTCAAATCTGTTAAAACCTTCAAACGACTTCTTCTGAAATACCAAAAACCCTAGACGCATGACATTTGGCTGAAATGTTTCTTGGATGAAGCCCGACAAAGTTTGCGAAAAGAAATGACCTTGACCTATATTCAAGGTCACAGGGGTCAAATTTGTTAAAACCTGTAAATGACTTCTTCTGAAATACCAAAAGCCCTGGAAGCATGATATTTGGCTGAAAGGTTTCTTGGATGACGCCCGACAAAGTCTACGAAAAGAAATGACCTTGACCTATATTCAAGGTCACAGGGGTCAAAGCTGTTGAAACCTTCAAACGACTTCTTCTGAAATACCAAAAGCCCTAGAAGCATGATATTTGGCTGAAAGGTTCCTTGGATGAAGCCCGACAAAGTTTGTGAAAAGAAATGACCTTGACCTATGTTCAAGGTCACAGGGGTCAAATCTGTTAAAACCTTCAAATGACTTTTTCTGAAATACCAAAAGCCCTGGAAGTATGATATTTGGCTGAAAGGTTCCTTGGGTGAAGCCCAACAAAGTTTGCGAAAAGAAATGACCTCGACCTATATTCAAGGTCACAGGGGTCAAATTTGTTAAAACCTTTAAACGACTTCTTCTGAAATACCAAAAGCCCTTGAAGCATGATATTTGGCTGAAAGGTTCCTTGGATGACGCCCGACAAAGTCTACGAAAAGAAATGACCTTGATCTTTGTTTGCCTAGAGACATGATATTTGGCTGGTAGCGTCCTGGGATGAAGCCAAACAAAATTTGAAAATGAAAATGATGTTGTCTTATAAGGTCACAGAGGTAAAATATGTTTAAATCTTAAGATGTTCTTCTAAATGTCTTACATTAAAAGATTTTAAGGGACTTTAGGGTTACACTATAATATAAGTCAGAGATTGATACCAGGTGAGCGATGCAGGCCCATTGGGCCTCTTGTTAAAAATAAAGTATATTGAGGATTGGAAAAAACTGAGAGCTTATATAAATTCCTGATCACAAATTCTAAGAATGAATTTGTTTCAAATAACCTGAAGTCTGGACTTTCCAAGGAATTACCATGATTGCCAATATCCTGCTTTTCCATCAGTAAGCCCATGCCTGTTATTAGGCCCACTGATGTTGAATTTAGTCCAATAGAAATGATTACAAATGCTTTTTCAATTTCCTGCAATAATACTGTACAAGCTTGTACTTTCAGTTTGTGTGTAGGCCTGGTGGCCCTGAGACATATTTTAGCGGTAATCCTATTTTAGTGATTTTCTTGCTGAAAGCATTCCGCTGAATTATGAATAGGATAATTACTGTTTTTGTTCACTTTATTGCTTTCTACAGCAAATGTTGTGAGTGATCCCATTCATCATTGAATTTATCTGTTTAAGACTGGTTCTGCGCTTAAGAAATATGTATGTTACAGTATACCTTATAGAGATGTCATCTAGTAGACCTCTACAGGAGCTGAGGTGGTTGAGTGGTTAAGATGTCCCAACATTCTACCATAGCCCTCCACCTCTGGGTTGCGAGTTTGAATCCCATGTGGAGCAGTTGCAAAGCCCTGGTTTCATCAACGTTCCTTAACTTAAGGAAACTCCTTAACTTAAAAAATCTCCGTAGGAAAGCATTACAGAATTTAAAGAATGTTCCTTAACTAAGGAGTCCCCCCTTAACTTCTGTAATGCTTTCCTATGGATATTTTTAAGGAGTTTCCTTAAGTTAAGGAATGTTGATGAAACCTGGGCGAGGTACTGACCGTAGGTTGGTGGTTTTTCTCCGGGTACTCTGGCTTTCCTCCACCTCCAAAACCTGGCACATCCTTAAATGAGCCTGGTGGTTCATAGGAGGTAAAACAAAATAAACCAAACCTCTACAGGAGTGGTTGTTAGAATAAAAATCTCACGATTTGAATTTGTTGTATATTTCAGGCGGGAATATCGGCAGCTCCGGCCCGAGCAGTGTCTGCGGTCAAGGATATGAACATCCCACAGAAAATAAAGGACATGAAGATGCCCGACCTTCCATCCATAGGAAATCTCAAGTTCTGATCCGTGTCGTCCTCGTAAATTTTACCAACCTGCGCCCAGTTGTTTAAAATATAATGAGCTTAAATCAGTTATTAGTGTGAGTTTTAATTCTCCTGTAACTTTAAAACCATCCATTTAATTAGTTACAACTGTCCAGATACAGTCAAACCTTGTTATTTCGAAGTCGACGGGAACGTGGTAAAACTTTGAGTAAATCAAGTATTCAAGCTTCATGAGTTTGAATGCTATTGTAAAATCTCAAAGTCGACGGGAATGTTGTAAAATTTCGATCGAAACAAGTATTCGAGCTTCATGAGTTTGAATGCTATTGTAAAGCCTGGTACAGGCCTACAAATTTCTTCAATTTAAATATGGTCTTCGAGCTACACGACTTTTGAGATGATGAGGTTTGATTGTATCAAATATCTAGTAAAGAAAATTTGCATGTACAACTGTGGGATTGCACCTTTTATATTGGCAGCACTATCAAAGGTTGAAAAATGTTGTTAAATGGTGATTAAGCTAATCTTCTTTTGGACAACTGGGTACGGGTGATAAATCTGACCAATACAGTGAGCAGTGATGAATCAACGAACATTTACAAACCAGTCGAATTGCATGAAACGACAAGGACAGTCCACAGTTGCTTGAGTTTCTGTCAGTAAATAATGAATATATATGTGTGAAATGATCCTCCCACATTCTGTAATGGGCCGTGGCTCCATATATATAAAAAAAAATTATATACTGACAGACACTCAAGCAACTGTGGACAGTCTCATTACACTGCCATCATTTGTCCCGAGATATTTTGGCATTATAAAAAGTTTTGCCATAAATCTGACTAAAGATGGAATATTTTAAAGAATTATAAAAATAAACAGGTTATTTTACATGAAAATAAACAATTGAAAGCAAAATCTACACATTGAAATTACACTAATAATATTGTTCTGAAAACGTCTGGTACATCAACGTGATGAGTGGTCATATACATTTGTAGCGAATCTAGGCTGGGTTTATCGTCGACGACCAGGCCCCGAGACCATGAAAAAATCTTAGACTTAAGTTTGGGCTTAGCAAATCACATATGACGTTACTTTTTGTAACGTTAAAAGTGATTGGCTAAGTCAAAACTTGAGACAAATTTAGTCTTAAGATAGTTTCGTGATCCCTGATAGCTCAATTGGTTGAGCGTCCGTCTAGAGTTCGGAAGGTCCCGGGTTCAAACCCCTGTATGGCCGTGCATCTGTCCTCTCTTGTAACATTTGGTGCCAAATGAAATATACCCACAGAATGTGGTATAGAGTATTGTGAGTGTTTTCAGGGTCATAGACATTATTAAAGGAGGGAGGAATGTAGCGGAACTAGACCGGGTAAATTGTATAGTGACTCAGATAGCGCAATTGGTTGAGCGTTCGTCTTTAGTTCGGAAGGTCCTGGGTTTGAACCCTGGTCTTGTCGTGGATTTTGCTCTCCTGTTTCAGGTACATCTGGAATGTGTGAATGATTTGAACACTTTCATGAACATTATCATATTGCAAATCATTTAAAAACAGTTTGAATTATTTCATATGTTATCCAAGTACTCATTTTTCTTTCGAAAATACATTTTATACCAAGCAGTGTATCATATGTGTAAAGGGATTTCTCCTAGGATTATCAGATTCTCTGAAAAATTGTTAATGGCGGTGCCCAATTTGGTAAAGAATGAAAGGAAAAAGGTAGGAAGGGAGGTTTGGGTTGGGTTCTGTGTTCTGTAATCCCAATGATAAATAAAAGGAAGTTGCTGATAGGTTTTGTCTGGTTTTCTTCCACTTAAACATCCTATCTATGCCCTTAGGTAAGTTTGGGGGAAAATTATGAGAATTAATGTAAAATAGGTAGTGTATTATAATTATTGTTTTAAAATATTGAAGGTATCGTATCTGACCGGACAAGTCGCACTGTGCACTTACTAAAACAAACATGTACAGAGAAAATTTTCCTTGTGTAATCTGTTAGGAATAAAGATTTGTTTACATTTGTGTGGAAAAAGCTCTTTGCTTAAAAAATTGTATTGGAAGATATGTGTGTTAAAGAACTTTTTGTTTTGTTTTAGTTAGCATTTTAATACTCTTACCGGTATTTTGAAAAGCTGGGGGTTTGCATGTAAAAGCAGGAAAGCTGATTAGGTTAAAAAACAGTATTTTTTGCAAGTGGTCATAACTCACACAGGGCTATCAGTGTTCTCACTAAGTTTTGCAATAAGTGGTTAACTTTGAAAGAATATCTGGTTGAATTTTCACATTCTGTGATGTTGACATATATAAAATTCTGAAAAATTGCCGGTTCTAAGATGGTGAATAACTGGCTACTTTTGCCGGCAACTTGCTTTTAATGAGAACCCTGGCTATTAGATTTAAGACTGCTTTTGTCTTGAATTATAAAGCTCTGAATTGTTATGTTCAAGTTTCCAACTGATCAAATATATATTGTCTGTATTATCACACTGGATCAATTAATGTCTAAAAAGTCATGTTTAACGGCCCAATATACGTAACTTTCGGCAAAACTTGATGCGAAAATCAAGCCTAATAACTAATTATTTTTATAGATTTTGTTAAGATTAACTGATATCAGCAATATTCAAAGATGACAGCAGTTGAAACTGGGTATTTGTAAACACGAGACCATTTTGACTGTCTTTCAACTTCGGCTTGTTAATGAAGTGGGCCCCACCTGAATTATTTTCAATTGTTTGGATTTTTCTGTCAGGAGTTTCTTGTTAGTTACCGCTCAGGTTTACTTCGTTTTTGGCTTATTTTTGCATGGTTATCAACTGGATTTTTTTTCCAGAATTTTTCAGATTGACGAAAAATTTCCCGAAGTTATGTATATTGGGCCTTTAACACACACATTCAAGTTACTGAATTTTTTCAATTTGAAAACATGTTTGGATGATGAATGAATGACTGTAGATTGTGCAATATCATCAGACTCTTTCATGTCAAGAGGTGTAAGGATCGGAAAATCCCAGGTTTCCTACACTCTTAAGCATGAAAGAGTATTCTTTTTTCATTCCAACTACCATCATAGTTTTAGGAACCATAAAAATGTATTTGAACTTGCGTCTATTTTGAGAAAAAAAAAATTTCCTGTGAATTTTTGTGATGAAAATTAATCGCAAATTAGTGCTACAAAATAACATTTTAGAGGGATTTCATTGAACTGTGAAAATATTGACCTTTTATGTCATAAATGTAATGTATCTGTATGAATGGGATGTTGTGTGTAAATGAATTGATAGAAAGATGGTGAATAAATTATTGGACATAGCTTGACAATGTTTTGTTGTTTTTGGCATGTCCATCAGAAACGATGAAATATTAACAATCAAATGTTTACATCTATGTTAATAAGAGCGCTAGCAAGCTCTTAAATGGTAACTCATGAATGTGTAAACAGAGTTGTTTCCCTTTGCTTTTTAAATTTTTTCATCCAGAAGTAGCCCTCGAGTGGGGAACCGGAAACACATCACAAAATTATGTTACGTCACACTTGGCCTTGATCGGTTATTACTGGAAGGTTGAAAATAACAGGAATATCTTTCAGCTGATGTATTTCGCATTTATCGCTGTCGTTGCTTCAGAAGTATTTTGTTTTTCGACTTGCAGACTTTGAATTGTGGAACCAGTACATTATTTTTACAGTACATTAAAAATTTACTAAAGCTATGCTCTGACCCAAAGGGTCAAGATGACCTATTGCCATTGTGCTTCGTCCGTCGTTGTGTGTCGTTCGCAAATTTTCCTTTAATTATCTTCTTCTCAATAACCAAAAGACCCAGGAAAGTTTCCTCATATCAATGACCTTCACTACTTTCAAGGTCACAGGGGTCAAATATGTAAAAATCTTATATAATCTTCTCCTAACTAATTGTAAGGCCAAGGTTAATATTTCGCCAGTAGGTACCTGGAATTGAGTGCTACAAAGCTTCCTCATATTGATGACCTTGACTCACTTTCAAGGTCACAAGGGTCAAACATGTCAAAAACAAAAATCTAACTTATCGAAAAACCCAGGTTAATGATATATATTTACACCTATCCCTTCTTGAGCTTAGTAAACACTGTGAATAAATTAGCATATACACAATTAAAAAAACCGTCGTTCACACTTCAGAACAATAACTATTTGCCGACGGTCATTGTTTGGTTCCTTCAAGATTTTGAAACATGGAACATATACAGAATACCTTTCGCCTGATTATACAATAAATGGTTTCTGGAAAACTTTTGATTCAAATGATATGCATTCAAATTTCTCTGACAGTAAAGCAAACATGGCGGCACCTTGCAGTTGTGACATCTGACGCGTCAATACCAGGTCACTGTCAATGCGTGTACATAACATCCGTTTTTTAATAAAGAAATAAAATCAAAGTGCTAGTAATATTATTTAATACCAAATTTACAAATGATGTTATGAAGAAAATAGTGTTGTTCACTGTATTTTCTAAACTTACCGATATGAGGATGAAGATTCAGTGGGACTATGCTATTTTAGCAATCACAGCTATCGTAGTTACAATCGTACATAATGTAGATATCCGCTTCAAATGCGTTTGTCTGCGTATAATACTTGAAAATTAATAATGATGATAGTATAACGATTGTACCTCATTTTGACTGAGTATACAGTAGTATGCCCACAGTTGGCGACAAACATTCAATATGGGGCGCTAATGGGCACCATAGAATAGGTTTTGCCAACTGCGGGCATACTACCGTACACACAGTCAAAATGAGGTACAATCCTTATTTGGCTAGTAGGTACCCGGGATGGATTGCTATAAACTTTCCTCATATCAATGACCTTGACTTACTTTCAAGGGTTGCATGGGTCAAATATGTAAAAATCTTTAATCAACTTCTCAATAACCAAAAAGTCCAGGGTTCCGATATTTTGGCCGGTATGATGCTTGGATGAGAGGCTGGCTACCAAGTGTTTTCAAATGAACTTGACCTACTTTCAAGGTCACAGGGGTCAAATATGTTAAAATACTGAAGCAACTTCTTCTCAATAGCCGAAAGACCTAGGGTACTAATATTTGGTCTGTATCATGCTGGGATGAAGTGCTACTAAGTTTGTTTAAGTGATTGGCCTTTACCTACTTTCAAGGTCACAGGGGTCAAATGTGTTTAAAATCTTTCAAGCAACTTCTTCTAAGTAACTAAAAGGCCTAAGGTGATGATATGCATGTAGCATGCTTGGATGAAGGGCTATCAAGGTTGTTCAAAGGAATGACGTAGGCCTACTTTCAAGGTCACAGGGATAGAATATTTCAAAATCTTTAAGCAACTTCTTCTCAATAATTGAACGGTCCAGGGTACTATCAGGGCACTTTTCATTTATTTTTTTTTCAGATGAAGGGCTACCAAATTTGTTCAAATGAATGACCCTGACCTAGGCTGCAGGGGTCAAATATGTCAAAATCATAAACAACTAAAATTATAGACATTGTATAGTCAGATGATCATTAAGACCCGTTGGGCCTCTTGTTACTACATATGTTTGTCAACTATTCAGTTATAGGTTTGTCACCTATACAGTTTTAGGTCTGTCACCCATACAGTTATAGGTCTGTCACCTATACAGTTAAAGGTCTGTCACCTATACATTTATAGGTCTGTCACCTATACAGTTATAGGTCTGTCACCAATATAGTTATACAATTCTGTAGGTCTGTCACCTATACAGTTATAGGTCTGTCACCCATACAGTTATAGGTCTGTCACCAATACAGTTATAGGTCTGTCATCTATACAGTTATAGGTCTGCCACCAATACAGTCTGTCATCTATACAGTTATAGGTCTGTCATCTATAGTTATAGGTCTGTCACCAATACAGTTATAGGTCTGTCATCTATACAGTTATAGGTCTGCCACCAATACAGTCTGTCATCTATACAGTTATAGGTCTGTCATCTATAGTTATAGGTCTGTCACCTATACAGTTATAGGTCTGTCACCTATACAGTTATAGGTCTGTCACCTATACAGTTATAGGTCTGTCACCTATACGCTTATAGGTCTGTCAACCATACAGTTATATGTCTGTCATCTATAGTTATAGGTCTGTCACCTATACACTTATAGGTATGTCACCTATACAGTTATATATGTCACCTATTAAGTTATAGGTCTATCACCTATACGCTTATAGGTCTGTCAACCATACAGTTATATGTCTGTCACCTGTACAGTTATAGGTCTGTCACCTATACACTTATAGGTATGTCACCTATACAGTTATATATGTCACCTATTAAGTTATAGGTCTATCACCTATACAGTTATAGGTCTGTCACCTATACAGTTATAGGTCTGTCACCTATACAGTTATAGGTCTGTCACCAATACAGTTATAGGTCTGTCACCTATACAGTTATAGGTATGTCACCTATACGCTTATAGGTCTGTCAACCATACAGTTATATGTCTGTCACCTGTACAGTTATAGGTCTGTCACCTATACACTTATAGGTATGTCACCTATACAGTTATAGGTATGTCACCTATTAAGTTATAGGTCTATCACCTATACAGTTATAGGTCTGTCACCTATACAGTTATAGGTCTGTCATCTATACAGTTATAGGTCTGTCACCTATACAGTTATAGGTATGTCACCTACACAGTTATAGGTCTGTCACCTAGACAGTTATACAATTGTAGGTATGTCACCTATTAAGTTATAGGTCTGTCACCTATACAGTTATAGGTCTGTCATCTATACAGTTATAGGTCTGTCACCTATACAGTTATAGGTATGTCACCTACACAGTTATAGGTCTGTCACCTAGACAGTTATACAATTGTAGGTATGTCACCTATTAAGTTATAGGTCTGTCACCTATACAGTTATGGGTCTGTCACCTATACAGTCATAGGTCTGTCACCTATACAGTTATAGGTCTGTCACCTATACAGTTATAGGTCTTTCATCTATACAGTTATATGTCTGTCACCCATACAGTTATAGGTCTGTCGACTATACAGTTATAGGTCTGTCACCTACACAGTTATAGGTCAGTCACCTATACAGTTATATGTGTGTCACCTCTACAATTATAAGTCTGTCACCTAGACAGTTATAGGTCTGTCATCTATACAGTTATAGGTCTGTCATCTACACAGTTATAGGTCTGTCACCTATACAGTAATATGTCTGTCATCAATACAGTTATAGGTTTGTCATGTATACAGTTATAGGTCAGTCACCTATACAGTTATATGTGTGTCACCTCTACAATTATAGGTCTGTCACCTATACAGTTATAGGTCTGTCACCTACACAGTTATAGGTCTGTCACCTGTACAGTTATAGGTCTGTCACCTGTACAGTTATGTTACTGTCATCTATACAGTTATAGGTCTGTCACCGATACAGTTATAGGTCTGTCACCTATACAGTTATATGTCTGTCACCTATACAGTTATAGGTTTGTCACCTATACAGTTATATGTCTGTGCACCTACACAGTTATAGGTCTATCACCAATACAGTTATAGGTCTGTGCACCTACACAGTTATAGGTCTGTCATCTATTCAGTTAAAGGTCTGTCATCTTTACAATTAAAGGACTGTCACCTATACAGCATTTAAATAACTTTGCAATAACCAATTAAAAAATATATAGGTGACTGGTATTTATCAATTTGATTAAAATACATATCCTTGTTCTCACTCCGTTTTTTAAGGATCTGACAACATCCCATAAGAGGTCACAATTAGATGACCTTTGTCACCGATTTACTTAACACCTTTAGTTTCTAAAGGAGTTCACACAGGACATGTTACCCACTATACTTTATTACTGTAACTCTTGTTACACAAATATTGAAACAAAAAGTTACGTGGTGCTTGTGAAAAAGATCTTGCCAAAGCTGATGCCATAGCTTGTTTTATTCATCTACAGTTGTTGGTTTTGTTTAGAAAAAGGAGAAACATTTTACGTCTAGAACAAGTTTATGAAACATAACCAAAATGTCGGCATATATAGGAAAGTTGTTCAATATGGCGTATTTCCTTAACGGGAAGTGCTACTGTAATACCGAAGGTATCGGAATGGCATGCAACTTTGATCTCAATCTGATTTAAATACAGATCCTTCTTCTCACTCCGTTTTACAAGGATCTGACCACAGGCACTTGTGGCCAGGAGAATAACCATCTATATATAAAACATAGAATATAGCGAAATTTGGAAAAAACAAAATAAAATAAAATATTTAAACTAAATTTTCCAATTTCCTTTTTATGTTATTAATCATCTAAAACCATAATGAAAATAATTGCCAAATTTCAGCTTGATACGTCAAGCGGTTAAATTTCACAAAAAAACAGACACTGAAAAAGAGAGAAGGTATGCAACTCAGTGGCAGAAAATACCTCGACCACGTTACAAAACGGTCCAAAAGACTTACTGTCCGTTTACACTAGAGAAAAACGAAGATCTTCCATCCATTCCCTACATATTTCCCTTTCTTAAAAGCTGTAATGATCCACACTTTTATTTATCGACTGCGAGCGCGGAGTCGTAACGTAACATCTCAGAAAACCTCCGAAATCTTCGGTATAGGAATTACTTGTGACGAGTTCACTGACCTCGTCAGACCCAGAATTCTCTGAACTTTCTGGGACCAGGTCGTTTCGCCCTTAACCCCATTCGCGCTCGGGCTACTTTCAACCGATGTGATCCACAGGTTACTGTCTCCAGATATTCCATATCAAGTTTTAACAATCTGATTAAAAAACAGATCCTTGTTCTCACTCCGTTTTACAAGGACGGTACGGAGATCAAGATATGATTTTAATCAGATTGAAAGCTCAAGAGAGGAAAATACCTCAAGTGAGGAATTAATATTATGGGATGGAATGATAAAATGACACAAATAGTTTATAATATAAAATTCATTTTCTCATTGTGGATTAATTTCCGATTGGGTTTATTATTATCTCATGTCTAGACATTTTCTTTTGATAGGGACTTTTACTCTTGCTTCTCCCAGCGTGAACTGTGTGAACATGAATGCTGCAAAAGGAAAGAAAAAGACATCTTTCAATATGATTTCACGTTGATGAATCTTACCTCTTATTGGATCCAAATTATGTTTTGAAAGTGCCGGTTTAGCTGACTTATAACCTGCTACTGAATGTGTCATCAGCATGTTTGATTCAATATAGTAATCCACGAGGCACCTGACCATTTTCCCGTCACTCTTTTTAGCCTTGCGTTTCATTGTTGCTAATTGTGTAGCATCAATGTACACTTGATGTCCCTCCGCCAGTAAAATCAATTGCCACAGTTAATATCATAAGAGCAGTGGCACAGTACATAATATACGTGTTTTCGTAGTACACAATTTGAAATTAAACATAACTAGTTTAATCTTCTGAATTCATAAATTAAAGGGGTTTTACGCACCTGACCCTTCTGCTTCTACATTAGTTTAGTAATTTTGGATTCCTACCTTTTGGCCCCTAGCATCACTAACGAGTCATAGGAGGACGAAACAGCTGTATGATGCAGCTTAATTAATTTTTTTGGCATACTGTATCCATTACTTAATTTAAGAGGTGCAACTTATGTGTGTGTTACGTCATCTTTATGATATGGGGTGGCAGACTGCTGGTGGATTTTTTAGTCCCCGAGATTTGCTGGTTGTTACGTCATCTTTATAATAGGGGGTGGCAGACTCTGCTGTTGGTTTTTGTAGTCCCCGAGGTTTGCTGGAGCCTCAATAGCCACAGTTAATCTCATATGAGTAGTGGCACGGTACTTATTACACACATTTTCGAAGTACACGATTTTTTCTGCATACTTATTTAAGAGGTGCAGCACAGTGTGTGTTACGTCATCTGCAGTAGGATATATTCGATCGATTAGGTCAGCAAAATTTCCAGGCCTCGGATATCAAATGTCTACCGTCACCATGGATAGTTAATGTCTACCGTCGCCATGGGTAGGTAGGTAGGTCTTTCTGTTTTCTTATTGTTATTGAATCAAAAATGAACATGAATGCTGCAAAAGGAAAGAAAAAGACATCTTTCAATTATGATTTCACGTTGATGAGTATTAATATTTAACATTCAAATTGATGTATATAGTTAAAGGTAAAACAAATAAGGTGTGTTAACAGATGATAAAACGAAAATAAAAAAAACCCAAATAATGACATTTATTGCAAAATCTTACCTCTTATTGGATCCAAATTATGTTTTGAAAGTGCCGGTTTAGCTGACTTAACTCCTGCTGCTGAATGTGTCATCAGCATGTTTGATTCAAAATAGTAATCCACCAGGCACCTGACTAATTGTGTAGCATCAATGTACACTTGATGTCCTTCCGCCAGGAAAACCTGTAAAATCCATTTCCACAGTTAATCTCATTTGAGTAGTGGCACGGTACCTAATATACACGTTTTCGTAGTAAACGATTTGAAATTAAACACAACTTGTTTAATCTTATGAATTCATAAATTAAAGGGGTTTTACGCACCTGACCCTTCTGCTTTTACATTAGTTTAGAAATTTTGGATTCCTACCTTTTGGCCTCTAGCATCACTGAAGAGTCCTAGGAGGAATATACATTATTTACAATCCATTTTTGAACACAACTCCTTATTACCTGAATTAAGCATCTGTGTTATTATTCTAAATGAAAGAAGACAGGGCTTTCGTATCTAATCAATAAGACCCCGAAAGCGGGGATGGGGCAACAATTCTCTGAATCTGCTCGTACACATGTAAACAATAGTACATTGGTAATCATAGTAAAATATTTTCTTTCTTGCCCCTGGGGTCAGTCCCACCATTAGTACAATTTTGAATCCTGAGCACCTAGGGATAATACCTGCCAAATAAGGTTGAGTTGCAATCAGTGGTTATGAAGAAGAAGTCGCTTAAACCATGATATAGCTAAATAACCCTTTTTGGCCCCGCCCCTCAGCCCCCTGGAGGGTCAGTCCAACCATAAATACAATTTTGAATTCTAAGCACCTAGGAATGCTTCCTGCCAAATATCTTGATTTCCAATTAGTGGTTATTGAGAAGAAGTCGCTTAAACCGATATAGCTAAATAACCCTTTTTGGCCCCGCCCTCAGTCCCCTAGGGGATCAGTCCTACCATTAGTGCAATTTTGAATCCTGGGTACCTAAGGATGCTTCATGCCAAATTAGGTTGATTTCCTATCAGTGGTTATGGAGAAGAAGTCGTTTAAACAATTGTTGACGGACGACAGACGCCACGGTATGACATAAGCTCAACTCGGTCCTTCGAACCAGGTGAGCTAAAAAGAGATACAATGTACAACAAAACAAATTTAACAATACTTTCTAGAATGTGAATAAAGATACTCTCATGTGTCCCGGATCAATGGACAAAATTGGTATCCCTTTATCCCAGCAAAATATTAGTAACCGTGGCCCTGTAGTTACTGAGAGGAATCGTTTGAAATATTTTTATCACATTTTTTCCCCTGTGACTTTTAAATGTTGTCAAGGTCATTCATTTAAAAAAAAATTGGTAGCCCTTCATGCAGGTATGCTAAACTACAAACATCAGTACTCTAGGCCTTTTGATTATTGCAAAGAAGTTGCTTGAAGATTTTGAACACATTTGACCCCAGTGACCTTGAAAGTGGGCCAAGGTCAATCATTCGAATAAACTTGGTAGCCCATAATCCCAGTATGAAACAGATCAAATATCGGTATCCTGTGCCTGTTTTAGACAAGTGTTTTAAAAATATTTAAAACATTTGTTCCTGGGTCAAAGGTCATTTATTTGAACAAATTTGGTTGCCCTTCATTCAACAATAGTACAGGCCAAACATCAGTACTCTAGCTGGGTCTTTCGGTTATTGAGAAGAAGTTGTTTGAAAGAAAGTTTATGCATGGCGCACGACGACGGGCAGTGTACGATGGCTATAGGTCGGGTCAGATGACCTAAAATTACTCATAATCATTCACACATACTCTAACATTCTACAGCCCAGCTTATTCCGCTATCTAATTAAAGTCCGTGCTTCCAAATTAAAGAAGTTTAAGTTTTGGGATTTATACCTTTCAACTGAGAATCTAGTAAATATAGGCATATATAGGCATAATATTATAAATCATAACCTATAGCTTGATTCAAACATATTTTATTGATCATCAAAGCAATTGGGCACAAGTTATTGAACGTATATATACACAAGGATTACGCGTAATTATATGTCTCGCCTTTCCCTCTTTGCCGATAATGTTAAGTCCCAACGTAAAAATTAGTATGACAAAATACATACAGCAAGATTATATCTGTAACATAGCCAAGTTTCAATTTAATTACATATCAATAACACTATAAATAGTGGATGCTAACTTAAATTCTCAAAATTCCCATGTTTTTACCCAAAAAATTCCTCCAATTTTCAGAACGATAATATTAGTAACTACCTTAAATTTCAATGGAATCCGATATCAGTCACACTATAAAAAGTGGACTTAACTCAAATTCTCAAAATTCCCATGTTTTTGCCCCAAAACAGCAGAACCTGCAAATAAATTTCCCCCAAATCTCATTAACGTGTTCAGTATGATGATATCAGTAACTACTGTAAGTTTCAATAAAATCTGATATCAGTGACACTATAAAAAGTTGACTTTAACGCAAATTCTCAAAATTCCAATGTTTTTGCCCCAAGGTATTGAGTATGATGGTTTGAACAATGTGACCAACTTTCAATTGAATTGGATAATTATAACACTGTGAAAAAACCCTATGGCTAGCTAATTGATAGCCTGTGTCTACCGATAGGAAATATATCAAAGTTGAAATTGTCATGCAAAACGTTATCCGGGAAGTTAGTACATATTAAACAAGCCAAATTGTTAATCTAAAATTGTTTCGATTTGGGAACCAATATTCACGCTAAATACTTGGACAGTAGAATTATTTTCTCTAGCTATGAATAGTTATCTCTCCCCCGTCGGAGGCCCCATCGTGGAACGTCAGTATTTTAAATCAATTCATACGGGTAGTTTCTAGCATGTGATGTATGTTTTATCCGTAACAGTGAACCAATAACGAAATAAAAGAGTAAAGAGATCGTGGGAGTTGTATTGTTTAATTATTACTGCTTATAAACAACTCCACGTGACAACATATATAGAAAAGGCTACCTAAAGCGCATGTGCTGCACATGAGCTTCACATGAGAAGCACATGAGATTGATGTTAGCTTCATATGCAAATGAGGCGAGCCGTGTGAGCTTTACGTTAGCCGAGGTGAGCTACGTATTATCACACCTGATTCGCACATGAGCTTTCTGTAAACTAACAAAAGCCCACATGGCTTTTGGAAAGCATCATGTTGTTCATGTGAGCTATTTGGACTAAGAAGATTAATGCCTATGAGACTGTACATAGTAAAATCTGTAAAACAACTACGTTCATTAAGCACATGTGTAATTCCATGTGAGCTATTTGGACTTAGAATATTCAGTTCAGAATCCAGACTTATAACTTCTCAGCCGTATAATACATATATATATATAGGCAAATATACCGATAAGTGTGTAATGTACTAATTATCATAAATCAGTGTCTTCCTATTAGATATTTCCGATTTTCAGATACACGGCGTACCGACACGGACACGGACGCCGACTACGGTTTAATTTGGGGTTGTTTCAAAGGTATATTTGTATGTACAGTAGTCAAATACTAGAACTTGGTTTTTAGGTGCCGGTAAGTTTAAATATAGTTTATAACATGCATATTCGTTAGCGATATTAATTCAAAGTGTCCATTTCAAATAGTACGACAAATAAACACATGTAAGGTGTACGAGGGGTGTTCCAAAAATAATGTCACTTGCATCGGTGCTCATATAGCGGAAGTGCTTTTGTTCATTTTAATTTGCTCTGCCCTTCAAAATACTCTCCGCCAGCCAGAACACACCTTTTTAGCCGGTCAATCCATTTTGGAAGTATTTTTCATACTCTTCAATGGGTACACCCATCAGACACTGATAAACAGCAGATCCAAGGGCATTTCTCGAATTGTATCCCCTTCCAGATAAATGATATTTAAGTTTTGGAAAGAGAAAATAGTCGCAGGGGGCCATCCGTTAACAAATGGGGTATCCATCTTGGATTTATCTTTCTAACTTTTAGGTGTTTCTTCAAAATTGCATGAACTCTTGCTAACGACAAGTTTGTCATTCGAGCCAATTGTCTTACGGTGAATCGAACATCAGTTTGGAGGATATTTCGGATTTTTTCTATGTTACCTTTGGTCGTAGTTGTTGTAGGACGACCTGGGTGAGCAGCATCTTTCAGTTGCTGTTGCCCTGCACTTAATTTACCTACCCACCTACAAACAGTCCTGTGAGACATTTGGCCCTCCCAATAAATGTCAAACACCTCGCGATGAAGATCTACAGCCTTTATGCCGAGTAATGACCTACCTTTTATATAGGCCCTAATTTCAAGAACATTTTCAGCTCGTTTTCCTGTCATTTTGTGTGTAGTCTAACGAATAGGCTATGAAACGATGTACACTGTACCGAGGCTAGTGAACGTGTGGACGAGATATTTACCTGTGTCACGAGCCAGTGATCACTCAATCGACACGAGGTGGTTTTGTGCATAAATTGCACGATTTCCGCGAAATAAAGCACAGATGACATTATTTATGGAACAACCCTCGTATGTGTGTAATAGGACGAGGCAAATTGAAAAAAGATAATGCCGTTGTTGGGGCTCGAGCCCGCGACCCTTGGCTCTTCTGCCCGATGCTCTACCGACTAAGCTAAAGGGAAATTTCGTACAACTCATGCTTGTAAGGAAACCTAAACAATGCACATTTCAAACATGTATACGGGTATACGAAATGACCTCTATTTGTCGCTCACTAAGCTACACACTATGTAGATGTGGAAGCACACGTGGCAAATCCGCAGTGTTGCACTTTGCAAAAAAAATAGGGAAAAAAATTCTACAATTGTTCGTTTGATTTATTCTCATTTTTTTCAAATATACATATCTTCAAGCCGATCCCATTCAAATGAAAAGTTGACGTCGCAATTCTCCCCGATTGATGAAATATATCATATATTCCGTATAATTTTAGGTATGGAGATGGCATTATCACAGGGGCTAGGCACGGTAAAAAATTATCTGACAATCATTTCACAGTGACATAGGTCGGTGCCTAGCCCCTGTGGGCATTATGTGTATTGTTCATGTGTGTATGTATACTTGTTTTGCCAATATACCCTTTTCCCGGTGAACTACACGAAATGGCATAAAATAAGCATGTAAATATAAATGTACACATACATTAATTAATTAATTTATTTGTTAATTAAATATTGAATAATTTATTTGATAGAATGTAGAGTGGAACAGATATTTCCGTAATGGCGTTTCGTTATAGTTATTTGCACCCATACTTCAATGTTGTCGAATACACGTGTGTGAGGCTATGTGTACGTACATTGCACATGCATTTAAAGCGTTCATCGTCGAGAAGCTAGTATCAGTTGGACAACGCATATGAATTCGAAACAAATAGCTTTTGAGACGACCCCTAATTTACCAGTAGTCCGCGTCCGTGTAGGTCCTCCGTGTACCTGAAAATCGGAAATGTCTAATATGTTGGCAATACATTGATGCTATATGTATATGTCTGAAAAAAAGTCAGTGATCAATCTACGAGCAAGTCCCAAGTCCAGTAATTATGACGAAACGGAAATTCTGGAAAATTGTGGGACCCATCGTTTTCGACAATATGTACAAAAAGGACCCATGGAAATAAATTGTAAATTGATCACTGAAAAGCTAAGTACAGCAATGCCAATCTGGGATCCATTCATCATTCATCCATGAAAAGACATACATAGATATACTAGCTAAACAAATCAGTTAATCATATCATTATTTTTATTCATGATTATTTTATTATTGCATGGTTACATATCAAATACCATCATGCATCAACAACTGTATTAACGATAAATCAAAAGCCCCAATAATGCATATAAAATAATAATGAACTTATATTAAAGTACATCCAATATGGCCTTTTAATATCGCTTTAACACTCAAAATTATATACATACATGTATATATGTAGCTTGCTTTAAAGGTGCCAGAATTTGTTTTAATCCAAAAGATTTGGCGGACAACATAAATATATTTTTTCATTGTCATTGTGCATCATTATACAAATGTCCAAAATGTCTTTAATTTCAACTGCAACATAATTTGTAGCCATGTAATTTATATTTTGACAAGTGACAAAATGAATCATTAATCTCTGTTCTGTAACCTCATCTAAAGGAAACTCATTTCTGGCATTATTTATTACTCTGAGTGGTAGTACAACAGCCAAATGTTTTTTTAACTGTATGTAGGTGTATTATGACTCTACGAACACTATCGCAACTTCTGTTTATGATTCAACAAAATACCAGCCATTTCCTTGCCACTGATTGGTCGAAATTTAAATATTGTCAGATTTCACTCAAAATTGGTATGTAGGTGTGTTAGGACTCAACAAACACTATCGCAACTTCTGTGTCATGATTCAGCAAATTGGCTGCTATTTCCTTGCCACTGATTGGTCAAAATTTAGATATTGTCCGATTTTACTCAATTTTGGTATATAGGTGTATTATGACTCTACGAACACAATTGCAACTTTGGTTGCATGATTCTGCAAATTGGCCATTATTTCCTGGCCTCTGATTGGTCAAAATTTTGATATTGTCCGATTTCACTCAAACTTGGTATGTAGGTGTAATTAGGAATCTACAAAAACTATCGCAATTTCCGTCTCATGATTCAACAAAATGGACGCCATTTCTTTGCCACTGACTGGTCAAAATTTCAATATTGTCCGATTTCAATCAAATTTGGTATATAGGTGAATTATGACTCTAAGAACACTATCACTATTGACAAAGCGGGAACGGCGACACATATAATAACGCGTAATTCTTGTTTATATTTACATCTGGTGTATACACTTTTGTAATGAAATTTACTCAAACTTTACATGAATTATAAAAAAAATTATGTTTCTTTGTACCTATATATCTTACAGGATTTCAAGAAGAAAATCAAAGTAATGTATCAAGTCAAATTGAACATTATCATGATTATTGGGCACCCTGCATTAAAGATATAATAATCAAGATAGGTTGTCTGTCTGTCAATGTTTTGGTCATCTGACCTGAAGGGTTAAGGCATTATAAGGTTGGTCAAAATCAAACAAAGTGTCACCTGATCAAACTCAAGGTCACCAGGTTAAAGGTCAAGGTCGAATTGTACAATGTTTTAGTTCTTACCACTTATCATTTCTCAAAGTATCACATTGTGTAAGTCTATATTCCTTACTTTTACAGATGGTAGATATTATGCTAACAGCTTAGCCCTGGATTTTTTTTGTCAAACCAAAACACATCATGACAGCTCAGCAAAAACAGAAGGGGCACACAGGTTGCTAGATACCCCATGTCTGTTTATATTCCTTACACAAAATTACTGGATGCTATTGGAAGCCATGTTTGGACAGCACCATTTTTGATACCATAATTGGTAATTATATCATAATTATTTGCACAAGAACAAAAACTTACTACTTGTGTGTCATATACCAGAAGAACAAGATAACTCATAAATATTAAACTACATTTTCAGTGAATGTTTCATAGTTGCTAAAATAGTATGAAATGTTTAGATTGTAATAATTGTATTACCATAACCCTCAGACTTCCCTTGTTATTATGCCCCCCCCCCCATTAAATGTGCAATGTTATAAATAGAAGACTAATATTTTTTGTTTTGATTTTCTAGAAGATGCTGTGTCCATCCAAGGAAAGAATCAACTGTAATAATGAACATATTCCAGGAATACAAAACCATTCAGTGCATTCATCAAGTCAATGATGGAAAGGATCTAGTTGAACTTTGTTGCCATGGTTGAACTTGAATTCACACAAATTTGATATAAAATGGGTAGCTATATATATAAAGTGATGACATTTTATTCGTTTGTTTTTCGATTTTTTCTTCCTTATTACTTACTACCAATAAAACTATTTTGTACTTTTTTTTAAGTGCCCTATAGTAATCACTGTGTCCGTCAACACTTTTGTACGTTTTGACTGATAAAAATTTTGTAATGACATCATGAAGCAAACTTGGTCAGAATTATATCAGGAGTCAACTGAGCAAAATTCAAGGTCATCATGTCAAAGATCAAGGTCAAACATTGTATTGTTTTCAGAGATGAATTTTGTTTATCACATAATGAAACAAATTTGTTGGAATAAAAATGTAGTAAAATGACAAAACACCAGTCATATTTTGTTACTTCTAACATTATTTGCCAAAGATTTCTAGTTGTACCTTAAAAAAGTACCTTTTGTATCTATCCTTTTCCACTACCAAAACGTTATAACTTTTTATATCTTTTGCCAAACAGAAAGTTACAAAAAGTTATAACTTTTTTGTAACTTTTTAGCTTCCTTTACACAAACAGAAAGGTACAAAAAGTTATACATTTTTGTACCTTTTTGAAAAGGTACAAAAAGTTAAAACTTTTAATACCTTTCTTGTAACTTTTTATACCTTTTTTGCTTCCTTAACAGAAAGGTACAAAAAGTAATACCTTTTTGAAAAGGTACAAAAAGTTATATTAATACCTTTTTGTACCTTAAAAAGTTACAACTTTTAGTACAAGATTGGAACCCTGGTCAAATCTGGTTCCAATCTAGCATTAAAAGTTGTAACTTTTTTGTACCCAAAAAAAGTATAACTTTTTGTACCTTTTTTTGGTATGGGTTGCATTGTCTATAAGGACATACTCATCATTGCATGCGATTTACTACACAGGCAATAATGCCTCACATGAATTCCATATGAAAATTTTAACTTGAAAAACATTTAACGTGAAATTCACGTGAAGAAAAAATTGCTGTGAATATAGCCAACCTGTGTATACAGGACACCTCCGTATAAGGGGCAATTACGCTCTCAATTTGGGTGTCCTTTATAGACAGGTTTTTGATTGAGAAGTTTTATTGGAAATGTTTTTTTAATAACCCTTTCCGTAATGTTATATTTCAGGTAAATGTATTCTTGAAAAAAGAAAAACTCAAAATGTCCCGATAGGCAGACAAAAAATTATCCTGTTGACAAGAGCTTATCAAGTACACCCTTCATCATGGGGCGAGATAATTGAAGAAATACAGGGAAATTTGAAATTACTGCCAGAGCATTGTACAACAATAGGACAGTTAAGGGAAAGATTGTCGGCAAAACTGTCGAAACTTATGAAACAAGGGGACAGTATTGAGGACATTGAAATCAAGTAAATATATCAGCAATAATCCTATTTCTCATAAACCATTTGATTTTAAATATATGTTATCGTTCTGTATTTTGTGACATAAGTAAAACCTTCGATAGAGTGTGGCATGAAGGGTTATTATATAAACTCGAATCATATGGTATTAAAGGAAAATTATTAGGATGGTTTACACATTATTTGTCTGATAGAAAACAGCGTGTTTTAACTCAGGGGATTTTTTCAACTTTTAAATCCGTAGAAGCTGGAGTCCCACAGGGTTCAGTGTTAGGCCCATTTTTATTTTTACTATATATACTGAAACGAAAAAGAAACGCAACATGGAAAATTGTGATTAATTTTGTATTAAATATACATATCTGTATAAAAATCGCCGATATAAACATGCAACCTGCCTAACACCCATACCAATCTTCAAAATCACCCAAGTGTGACTAGAGACCTATGCACTTCCGGCGCGGTAAAAACATCAAAAACCGTGCCTGTACAAACATATGCGTTCTTTTTTCATTCAAACCAGTATCAATTCATCACTAACATTGAGCCACATCATCGCCAATACTTTTGCAAACAATAATTCCTTTTACAATTATGCCACGGTTTTCAAAGGTTGATAGAGGACGTGCTATAGCGATGCTTCTGGCAGGGAACACGCAACTTCACGTCGCTCGACAATTCAGAGTTCACAAATCGACTATTTGACTATCGACTATTAGTCGATTAGTTTCACGTCTTAACGCAACAGGAAGAGTCGATGACCAGCCGAGATCAGGACGTCCACGCGTAACGTCGCGACGTCAAGACCGGGTTCTTAGGTTGGCACACCTGCCTAACAGGAGATTAACGGCCGCTGAAACGGCAAGGAATACGATTGGTAATCATAACCGTCGAATTCATCCCCAAACAGTGATCAACAGACTGCGTGAGGCTAATTTGCGTGCAAGGCGACAGTACGTTGGTTTACCACTAACACCGCAACGTCGAGCACGTCGTATGCAATGGGCAACGGCACATATGCCCAAACGTTTTCCTATGAGACGTTGGAGGTCTATGCTCTTCACCGATGAATCTCGATTCACGTTATTTCGAGCAGATGGCCGTCAACGTGTGTACCGGCGTCGAGGCAAACGTTTTGCTGACGCCTGTGTTTTGGAACACGACCGATTTGGGGGTGGATCAGTTATGGTTTGGGCGGGAATCTCCCATGGTTTGAAGACGCCTTTGGTGATAGTCAATGGGAATTTAACGGCCGTACGCTATCGGGATGAGATCCTTAGGCCCCATGTTGTGCCGTTTGTTAGGCAGCATCATCTAACCTTTCAGCAAGATAACGCGAGACCACACGTTGCAAGAGTCTGTAGAGACTTTCTTGCGACACAGAACATTGCTCCTATAGATTGGCCTCCATATAGCCCCGACCTGTCCCCAATCGAGCATTTGTGGGATGAATTAGACAGAAGAATTCGAAATCGCCGTAACCCCCCAAATACCCTCCCTCAGTTAGCAAATGCACTCGTCCAAGAATGGAATAACATTCCAATACGGAAAGTCAATGCCCTGATGAACTCAATGCAACAAAGAATTAGAGATGTGATAACTGTTCGAGGAGGACACACACGATATTAGGGCACGGTTTCAAAACTGCTGCCATTTCAACTTGGATTCACGTAGGGTACTACCAATCATGACCTTCTAGCAAAGTGACCTGTTCTTAAAAATCTCTAAATATTGAATAAGGATGTTACATCAATATTCAATATTAACTATTACATATGAAATTTAAACATAATGCTCACAATTATTATTTTATTAAACCTACAATTTGAAGTTGCGTTTCTTTTTCGTTTCAGTATATAAATGATATATCAGATATTGTAACTAGTGACGTGAAATTGTTTGCTGTTGATACCTCCTTAAGCGAAGTTGTTGATAATAACAAAATTGAAATAGCCAATAAAATATCTGAAAATCTTTCAAACATAAGTACTTGGGGTAATAAATGGGATATAAGATTTAACCCAACAAAAACTGTATCTATGGTATTCAGTCGGAAAGAAGATGTCATTCACCCTGTTTTATACTTTAACAATACCCCAGTGCAGTCCCCTTCTATTCATAAAGACCTTGGGGTTATATTTTCTGTAGATGGTAAATGGATTCATCACGTCAATTATATATATGAGAAAGCATTTAAAAGGTTAAATTGATTAAAATCATTAAAAAAACGAGTTTCAAGAAAAACCCTCCTAAAGATTTATAAAACTTATATTCTGCCTATATTAGAATATGCAGATGTATTGTGGGACAACTGCTATGATCAATGTAAACAGTTTTAGTCATTTAGAAGCCGAAAGGATTATAACAGGATTACGCAGAGGTACCTCACATTATAAACTTTACAAAGAACTTATTTGGGAATCTCTCTCTGATAAACGCCAAAAACATAAACTAATTTTAATTTTAATGGTATAGCCCCGCAACATTTGAACGATATTGCACGACCTTTTGTAAATTGCCAAGATAATGTTAGATATCCACTGAGGGAGACTCGATATTTCAACATACCTATATGCAGAACAGAAAGTTATTATAGTAGCTATTTTCCTAGTACATTTAGAGATTTTAATTCTTTAGCCTCAAATTTCGATCTTTCTAATGTAAATTCTCTTGCTCAATTCAAAACTCTTTTATCTAAACATAATGAAATTTTCTCAGATACAACAGAAACTTTTGTAAATGATGGCACTCGAAAAATAAACATGATTATGTGTCAGCTTAGAAATGAAGCAAGTAATTTGAACTCTGACCTATTTCTTGATCATTTGAGAGATTCCCAATATTTTCTTGTAACCTCGGTGCTGAAACAGCAGAACACTATTTTTTAATATGTCCATTATTCAACAATTTACGAATTATACTTAACACTCGGCTTATAAACCCAAATATCAACCATACTCATTTTAACATCAGCACCTTGTTACATGGATGTCATGATTGCGATGAGGAAATAAATTCATTTTTATTAACATGTATATCAGAATATATTATCGAGACGCAAAGATTTGAATAACGTACGTAACTATTACCAGTAGGGGCTTGGAGATACGTTATACTCTTATTGTTTACTTATTGTTCATATCACTGTTTGTAACATACCGAAGTTGTATGGAGAAGGCTTATATAGGCTTTGCCTGATGCCTAATCCTTTTGCTTATCTGGCAATAAAAATTATTGAAATGAAATATGTTATCGGGCCGTCATAATAACACCAAGCCGTCGTTTTGTGCCCATTCAGAATCTCAACCTTGATATTTAAAAAAAAAAAAATTCTGGCATTTTTTCAAAATTGCCATCATTGAATCATTATCAGAATTGTTGAAGGAAAATCAGAGAGCGTATATACGAAAAAAATACCTAAACTACTGAAAGTGTTTGGTGTATCAGACACTTATAGTGATTCGGAATAAATGTGTTGGAAATGAAATAAAACGCTTGTTGTTTATTTAAAAAAAATATCCACGAGGACATAACCTGAAATAAAAGAAAATCACAAAATTAAAAGCATGTAGTTAAAAATCGTCAAATATCATCCACAATGGTATTTAATGATAAATTACATGCATTTCATACTAATGCACAGGGGCTTGTGTCATTTAAGCATTACATATTATTGAACGTATATTATGTAGAAAACGAGTTCACAGTTACAAACAGATTGAGTATATGAACACACAGCTACTGTGCTAACATGCATAAACATCATGTTTGCGACATCAAAACATATTCATAACGTAATAAGCTAGATTTCGTTTGATTTACATTTCGAGATGCCCCCCAAATTACAAAGTCGGTGTCCGTACTCGGTGTCGGGCAAAATGGGAAATGTCTAATAAGGCCGGAGTCAAGGAACTGGATCAGCCATGGACACGTCATCGCAACTGGGAGGACACGCCTGATGTGCTATAGTGACAATTGTGTGCCAGGACTAGTTTCAGAGACTATTTCTTTGTTTTGTTTTTTTTGTTAATGTTTTTCTTTGTGATCATTCGTACGGAGACATTATTAATTATCCTCAGAGATTTTTCTAGCATATCAGTTTTCTATGTGCCATAAAAAACTTGCCCTTGGGGGAGAAGATAACTGATCATTGTGTTATATTTGTACTTGCAGGTAGCAGTCATCCTTTAGAATAAAGATTAATATATAAAGGATGGTGTTGAGTCATTTAATTAATATCTCCATCAAGATGTTTTTCTGTACCACATGACAAATTCTTTATTTTTTCATGAGTGTTTCTTCAGCTGATCTTTGAGATATACATTCACTTTCTAGAAATGGAATACCGTGAACTATAGCAAGTGTATCTGTAATCTGAGATTCAACAGTCTGCGTTCCCTTTTATGAGTTTTAGCAGATAGCCATTTGCATCTTCGAAGGGAAAGCAAGAATATGCCCAGAGCGGTCCCAATTGACTAACATTTTCCGGAAGGTGCAGAAGAAGATGAATGTTCAGAGTGATAAATCTTTCCTCATACAAGTCTGAAAACTGAATGACAAATAGCTCTAAATAGTTTTCTGCTACATTGATTTCTTCCTGACTGATTGATTCCTTTAACAACAGATACATAGCATTGCTAAAAAGTAAGAAGTGTTCATAATGTCCAGGCATCAAGATGTCCTTCAATATGACAGGTGCATAAAAAAGTAGACATGACCG
Source organism: Mimachlamys varia (assembly GCA_947623455.1). Classification (NCBI taxonomy): domain Eukaryota; kingdom Metazoa; phylum Mollusca; class Bivalvia; order Pectinida; family Pectinidae; genus Mimachlamys; species Mimachlamys varia. The sequence goes on from OX392544.1 coordinate 28,888,587, forward strand.
AAATTCTGAGGTTTTCCAATGTTTCAGATCATCAATTGATCTGGGCATTCTATGTATTGTCAAAGGGGGTTTTAGGTTACCAATTCGTTCATTAACTTTGGCTACCAATCAATAATAGCCATATTGTTTTTCCATATAATCCTTCGAAAACCAAAAAGTTGTTAAGCGCTTTGTCACACCTAACAAACCCAATGCATTATTGTTAGGATTAGAAAGGAAATGTGTCTTAGATATGTCGAATTTTCCATCAAAGATATCTTCCAATATTTTCAATTTTTTTTTCTCTCTTTTGAACCGAAAAAAGATTTTTTTCTCTGAACGTTTTGTTGAAAAACAATTTATGTAGTTGTTCAATAAGAAGTATTTTCACAAAATAACTCTTGCTTTCCTGTTTTAATAAGCTGGACTTACATGCTTGATTTTGGCATTTGTTTATCAATACTGAATAAACATGAGGAACACTACATGTGCTTTTTAGGGGGGGGGGGGGGGGGGGTTTAAGATCTTGAAACCATTTTTTTTAAATGTGCAAAGAGGTAGGTATAGCATTGTTGTCTTTACAATGTATCTCTGTCAGGTTCAACAACTTATAAAGTCCATTACCAGTCAGATTTTCCTGAAGTGCAAATGTGATGTGAAGCAGCATACTAGCACCTGTAGAAATTCTAGCACCTTCGTACTCAGGTATATCCTTAACATCAGTTTCCTCCCACCCAAAGTCATCAATGTTGATATCATCACAACCTGCATCATCGTCAGAGGAATCAGAAGAAGGTGGAATTGTTAGATTATGTTCATGTCGCTGTCAGAAAAACTATCATCGGAGTTACTTATGTGAAAGCAACACGATGATGCATTCATTGCCTTGTGTTCATCAAATGGGGAAAGCAGCAAGTTATCTGGATCTTCAGAGGAACAATCATCAACTTTTTTCCATTTTGTAAGTCAACTTGCTGAGGGGCTGGTTTTTCTGTAGATGCATCATCTAGACTAGAATGATCTACGTTTATAGGGAGACTGCATTAGACCTGCTGTGTCCCAACTGCATCCCTTTTGATTTGTTGCACAGAAACATCTTTATTGAAATTATGCAGTTCTTTATATATTTGGGTCCACTTTCCAATGGGTCTCTTTCTGTAAGGTATCCACAATATGTTTTTCCAGATTTCCTCGCATGCTTTTTCATTCCTTCACTGTGGTCATCTTTGTTCATATTTTGTTTTGGTGGTCCTGGGTTTGATTCGACACAACTTCTTAATAACAAATAGTCAGTTATTAGGAAATAATAATACAGTCCAAGTCCTACAGTGTCAGCAATCATCATACATTGGATAAACACAAGACATGTGAAAACATGCATTTTCCCGTTCGAGGTATTAATTGATATGTTAGCTCTGCATAACCATCGCTAGTCAATATTGTCCATATTTAAGTTTTGTTAAATCCACAGCTGATATTTTCCATAGCTTCCACAAGGCATGATCATCACCTGGTGTAAAAAAATATAGTTTAATAAACTTGGTACACCTATATATAGACCGATGCATACATATGACAAAATGTTAACAATAATATAGTACTGTTGTGTTAAATTATAGTCATATTTGTTATGTAAATATATAAAACATTTTATTTTTTATTCAGAACGATCTCAAATCCGCAAATTATGCGTAAGCTATTATATTATTCTCTTCAAAGTAACTAAGTCACAGGTACAGTAGGCATCTAGTTATACATAATTATTATAGCAGTACATTATTATCGAACTGCATTACACAAGTGTAACTAAACAATAGGCCCAATGGGCCTGCATCGCTCACCTGGTATCAATCTCTGACTTATATTATAGTGTAACCCTAAAGTCCCCTAAAATCTTTTACTGTAAGACATAAAGAAGAACATCTTAAGATTTAAACATATTTTACCCATTTGACCTTATAAGACAACATCATTTTCATTTTCAAATTTTGTTTGGCTTCATCCCAGGACGCTACCAGCCAAATATCATGTCTCTAGGCATTTTGGTTTATCAGAAGAAGTTGCTCAAAGCTTTTAACCTGCTTTTGGTACTTCAGAAGAAGTCGTTTGAATATTTTAACAGATTTGACCCCTGCCACATTTTCGCAAACTTTGTCGGAATTCAACCAAGGAACATTTCAGCCAAATATCATGCTTCTAGGGCTTTTGGTATTTCAGAAGAAATTGTTTGAATGTTTTGACCCCCTTGACCTTGAATATAGGCCAAGGTCATTTCTTTTCACAAACTTTGTCGGGCTTAATCCAAGAAACATTTCAGCCAAATATAATGCTTCTAAGGCTTTTGGTTCTTCAGAAGAAGTTGTTTGAAGGTTTTAACAGATTTGACCCGTGTGACCTTGAATCTAGGTCAAGGTCATTTCTTTTCGCAAACTTTGTTGGGCTTCATCCAAGAAACATTTCAGCCAAATATCATGCTTCTAGGGCTTTTGGTTCTTCAGAAGAAGTTGTTTAAAGGTTTTAACAAATTTGACCCCTGTGACTTTGAATATAGGTCAAGGTCATTTCTTTTCGCAACTTTGTCAGGCTTTATCCAAGGAACCTGTCAGCCAAATATCAAGCTTCTAGGGCTTTTGGTATTTCAGAAGAAGTTGTTTGAAAGTTAAAATAGATTTAACCTCACTGTGACCTTGAATATTGGTAAAGGTCATTTCTTTTCGCAAACTTTCTTTGGCTTCATCCAAGGAAGCTACCGGTCAAATATGAAGTCTCTATGCCTGACGGTATTTTAGAAGAAGCTGTTTGAAGGTTTTGATATTTTTGACCCCTGTGACCTTGAAATTGGGTCAAAGTGATTTTTTTTCGCAAACTTTGTTCAGCTCCTTCCAAGAAATCTACCAGCCAAATTTTATGTTACTGGGCCTCTCAGTATTTTAGAAGAAGTCGTTTAAAGGAAAAAGTTGACGGACGACGGACGCTGCACCATCACATAAGCTCACTTGGCCCTTCGGGCCAGGTGAGCTAACAATGTGTACATAATGATAAAATTAATAACGTTTTCTTTCTAAAATCATCACATGCTAGGTGTTTTTTAGTCTAGTTCAAAATGTAAACACTTCCTTAGCTGACTTCAGGGTCCACCGGATGTTATGCTATGGTTAATTTTAACCCTGAAGAATATCTGCAGGCGAACGTTTCATACAATCGCTTACGAGACAAATAATCAAATATGCACTACCTTTACTTTGTCGACCAGAAAAAAAATACTTTAGACCCCTAATACGTTTATATGCAACATAAATAGTCCAGTTTCTGCGCAGAGACATTTTCAGTTAATAATGTGTGTGACTTGCTTACTTTGCAATGGGGTCAAATACAACGTATTTGAGTTGAAATGTTCGTCGATTCCTATTTGAGTTATAAACAGGTCCAGCTCATCGGTCGCAGCATCATTAGCTTGATGATGGAGCAAAGTCTCGCAGCGCTTAGTAACTGCGGCATTGTTACAAATATAACAACTTGCAATGACTGTTATCAAAATATTTTTTTTAACACTAACGATCGTCATTTTCGACATCTATGGTATCTAAGCGGTGTATTTATATCCAAAACGTTACTGCACACATACTGTACATACTGGTACGTACGTGAAATGGTAAAAAATCAAAGTACTGAAAGTACTGAAACGCTAAAACTTCTAACAAAAGTATGTATTTTTTAACAGCTATTAAAGTGATTTTGTTGTGTGGGTTACTAAGTTTCGATATCGGAAGGTTTCAGAATAGGGATTAGGTTAGTAAGTATTTAGAGTAAACATAATTTACACGCAAATTGTTTAGATTGACGAGTTGTTTTCAATGTACATGTACAATTTAGTGCAGTGCTTTTATAATTTGACTAAAATATCTTTTTCTTTATTTTGAAATGAATATTGATAAATTTACAGGGAAGCGAATATGTTTCTTTTAATATATGCATTGAAATAAACGGTATTAGTTTTTTAGACACAAAATGAATCTTTATTTCATCAACCTTCCCTGCAACACTTAAAACAATTTAAGCAAAAAATCACACCTGAGATCCAGTTGGAAATGCAAGATGAGGATTAATTACGGGAGCAATGGTAGATCAAAGTTGAAACGACATATACTGGTTTGTTTTGATAATAAAATGTTTGTTTGTAAGTTAATAACAGTTTGCATTATGAAGTAGACATATCATACCAACCTCCTAAAAGTACGATTAATGAAAACGGATGTAATGTAGCAATTTAAACATTTCGTTTCATTTCATTCTATATCATACATATGTACATGTATATCTCATAAAAGATTTAAGATATGATGTCGTTTGTAGAAAACCAAATGCGACATTAACTTTAGAACATATATATAAACTATTAAGTCTTATAAACATTTAAGACATCGGATAAAGAATATCCGTGCATCAGAGACACTAACGTATGCACATGCATAGTAAGTTAAACATATCTGTATGAACATTAAACGATAGGTCCCAGAAGGATCTTGGTACCCACCATAGACTATCTTCATTTGCTTTTAAAAAAAGTTGGAATTTTTTCCTTTCTTTTTTCTTCTTAAGAAAAGGCATTATCAACTGAAAGATGGTATTCTGTGAGCTTAATGTCCAAGATGGCCGTCGGTCAGAAATCAAATCAAAACCAGGACTGTTGGCTATGAAGCGATTATATAATGAAAGTTTAATACAAATTGCATGACAGTACACACGCACCTGTTAGCAGTGTGTCTGGGACATACCACGATCCGTACATACGAGTGTATATATAGCACCGATCGCGAGAGCTCGAGGTTATACGCTATACACCGAGAGGTTGTGTATACACAGAGGGGTCAAACTAAGAACAGAGACGTAATATTTAAATGAGCTGTGGGAGTGAAAAAATGATTTCTTTGTTACAAATTGCATATAGATTATTAAAGCCATCATACTTATCAACAATACCATGGGAACATCATTTCCTTTAATGTTCAAGCTTTCAAATAGTTCATATATCATGCGTTTGGTAGTTATTCAAGCTTTTCCGGAGCGGGAGGGGAAAAAATGACATGGGTCAAAAGGTCACAGAATATTGGCAGCAATAGACGCCAAAACTACTCGTAGTTTTAGCGCTAAAAACCGGTGCGAGGCATCTCGGAACGGACGTCATGTCATGTCGTCTGTAGGGGCCTTGTAAGTTTAGAGGGTGAAACAATTCAGCATAAATTGTTTAGATTTCAACATATAGATATCTGGATATATCTATTTCACGATTATTTATAATTTCAAGCTTTAGACTTTTGAAAAAAAAATACTCTCAATGACACGATATTATAGAGAGGAGGAATAATGAATAAACAATCAAATACTATTCTTTTTAATTTCGCACAAAGATCAATTTTATCTATAATATATACAGCTGTATTTATAACGTTAGTGCAAGAACAAACTTATTATCTGATAACGTCATCATGTTGTATAATATTTGAAACACGTTTAAGGTGTACCACCACGGACTTAGATTGCTATCTAAGTCCGTGCGTGTACTGATCAACATGTATCTTGATACACGTTGAGATGCTTTTGACAGGCGCCGTTGCCGCAGTTGGCAAACTCATATCCGATAGAAAAATGGCTGCTGCCGATGTTATAGTAGCATCTAAAAGATTAGCTTATATATGACGATAACATATACATGTATATTGATGTCACTTAAATATTACTTCATTGGACAATTTCAGTGTAAAGTCTTGAGGATTCACGATCTGTGATGTGCCAAACCTTATATATATATATGTGTGTACATGAACATGCGTGCTACAACGCCTAGCGTACAAAATAATAGTTACACACCCGTTTTTTAAATATTGACTGTAATTCTGTTTATAAAATTGTATCGTTCATATATTCATATGAAAAAGTAATCAAATCTGCTATCGCGTACATTATCAAAGAAACCGTTGACCCATTATGTATGCCACAACGCCAGAGTAATTCCTCATAACACGGGACAATTTTTCTTTCAAATCTCGAAGTAATTTGTTTTGTATTTATGTCAATTAGAACCATATCTTCTGATGTCGCTTACTTAACTTCGTTTTTTAAGATAAAATGCATGTATGCAAATTTTTTTCCAACCATTCAGACGCCGTCTTCCAAACAAAATATGTAATCTTAAATTCAATCACGGGTTTCGAAATTAACAGGGTTGCGAAATTGCAATTGGATATTAATATAAGACAGAGACGTTTATATACGTCTCTGAGAAGATTTTTAAAAATATACCCACTGTATAATTATATAGCAGAGCCAGTTGCAATTTATACTTGAGAACCGGATTTCCCTTTTCCAATTATATTTATTTGCAAACATCTTGCTAAACGTCATGATTTTTCAGCACGCGGAGAATCTGAAGCGTTCGCAACAGAGCACCTGAGAAATGCGTTCAAATCTGACGGGGAAAGTGGAATAACTATATTTGCCTTGGAGCACACTGTTTGTTCGGACGACCCAAAACAACGGAGAAGAAAGAACACGGCGAAACTTCAAGAGTTTGAGGACGATGTGCGCGCTAACCTTACTACCACTACCAGCTGTACTACACAGTCGGATAGCGAAAGTGCCAGAGACACTGTGCTAACCAAGCAGTTGCGAAAACGAACAAAGATAAGGGACAACCCAAAAAACCAACTAGGCAACAATTGAAAAACAGAAGTCATTGGAATGCCAGAAACTCCAAACAATGGAATACTTTAGGAAACAAGAGGCCCAAGGGCCTTAACGGTCATCTGACTACCAATTGTGATACCATTATGGAATTAGTTTAAACAATATTTTATTTCCATCAGTGTACATGTATATTACATATATAGAAATTATACAAATAGTGAGGATTGGAAAACAAGCTAATAGCTTATATAAATTCCTCTCCTCTAGGAATTAGTAATACAATCATGTAACAATATGCCACACAAATGTGGTTTTCAAGATGGTGATGATCATGGATTTCTTCGGAACAGTGCGAAAAATAACATTTGGTCAGAATCATTTTAGGCAAGTTTCAGATCATGGAAAGTGTTAGATGTGGATGCAAAATGGGGGCTGTTGCAGCCATCTTGGATCTCTGACGGACTGGAGAAATAACAACATTTGGTTGGGACTATCTGGGGATCATTTTTCTATGAAAAGTTTTAAATGTGTATTCAAAATGGGGGCTGTGGCAGCCATCTTGGATGTCTGACGGACCCGATAAATAACATTTGGTTGGGACTATCTGAGGATAATTTTTGCAAGGTTCAGCTCAATGTCACTGGTAGAACTTGAGAAGTTCAAAATGACATATGTGGCGGCCATCTTAGATTTGTGACAATGGGCGAGTTCGATTGCCGACTATAGTTACTGTAGTCTACTAGAGTTCAACCGAACACACTTTAGTTATAATGTACTGCGCATGTGTACAGAAAGAAGGAGTTGAACTTGAGAAGAAGTTTAAAATGTGAAAAGTTTACGGACGGCAATTTTGTTTTTCAAGATGGCGAATCTGGTGGCCATCTTGGATTTTGGACCAACCCGAAATGTAACAACACTTGGTCAGGACCATCTCAGGATCATTTCAGCCAATTTTCAGCTTAATCCCAGTGGTAGAACTTGATAAGAAGTTGGAAACGTGTTTTTCAAGATTGCGGCTCTGGCAGCCATCTTGGATTTCGGACCGACCCAAAAAGTAACAATACTTGATCAGGACCATCTCAGGATCATGTCAGCCAAGTTTCAGCTTAATCACACAGGTATAACTTGAGAAGAAGTTTGAAATGTGTTTTTCAAGATGGCGGCTCTGGCGGCCATCTTGGATTTCCGACCAACCTGAAAAATAACAACACTTGGTCAGGACAATCTCAGAATCACTTCAGCCAAGTTTTAGCTTAATCCCACAGGTAGAACTTGAGAAGAAGTTGGAAATGTGTTTTGTAAGATGGCGGCCATGGCGGCCATCTTGGGATTTCGAACCGACAGAAAAGTAACAACTCATGGTCAGGACCATCTCAGGATAATTTCAGCCAAGTTTCAGCTTAATCCCACAGGTGAAACTTGAGAGAAATTTGGAAATGTGTTTTTCAAGATGGCGGCTCTGGCGGCCATCTTGGAATTTGGACCAACCCAAAAAATAACAACACTTGGTCAAGACCATCTCAGGATCATTTCAGCTAAGTTTCATCTTAATCCCACTGGTAGAACTTGAGAAGAAGTTGAAAATGTGTTTTTCAAGATGGCGGCTCTGGCGGCCATCTTGGATTTCGGACCGACCCGAAAAATAACAACACTTGGTCAGGACTATCTCAGGATCATTTCAGCCAAGTTTCAGCTTAATCCCAGTGGTAGAACTTAAGAAGAAGTTTAAAATAGGTGTTTTTCAGGAAAACAGTGATTGCGCAATCATGTCACAAAATGGCCGCCATGGCACAAATGTCGAGAGTTTTTCGGACCCGAAAAATAACAACATTTTATGGGCTGCCCTTCCTGAACATCCCTACCAATTTTCAGCTCACAGGTACCAGTGGAACTGTAGAAGAAGTTTAATACGTGTTTTTCAAGATGTCGGCTATGGCGGCCATCTTGGATTTCGGACCGACCCGAAAAATAACAACACTTGGTCAGGACCATCTCAGGATCATTTCAGCTAAGTTTCAGCTTATTCCCACTGGTAGAATTTGAGAAGAAGTTGAAAATGTGTTTTTCAAGATGGCGGCTCTGGCGGCCATCTTGGATTTCGGACCGACCCGAAAAATAACAACACTTGGTCAGGACCATCTCAGGATCATTTCAGCTAAGTTTCAGCTTATTCCCATTGGTAGAACTTGAGAAGAAGTTTGAAATGTGAAAAGTTTACGGACGGCGGACGGCTGACGGCGGACGGCGCACGGCGGACGACGACGGACGAAGCACGGTAACTATAGGTCATCTTGACCCTTTGGGTCAGATGACCTAAAAAAGGGAGTAATGGTTGGTTTAATTTTCTAATTTACTAGTTGTACTTTTTATCCACTCAGAAATAAGAAGGATGGACACAATTTCATCGATGCCTCCCCTCCATTGAGTCGCCAAGAGTTGCGCAAGCAAACACCCGCAGCTGAGGGTGCAAGTGTTACTGCCAGCTCTAGATCATATCTACTGCTGAAGTTGGAGCAGAGTTTTCCCACTGTTTCCAGCCAGGGAATGGAAAGGTACCACAAAATTTGAAAAATTATCAAATCAAAATTATAGTACATATCCAGGTAAAAGAAAATTGACCAATCATTAATATTGAACTTCATTTACACAAATGTTGTAACGTTTCATTATAAATGAATTTCAAGTATTCATGCATTTTGTATTGATAAAGGAGCAGTTGTAAACAGGAGATATCACTTGTCTAATTTAGTAAATCCTTTCATTTCAGGTGTTGTTATCAGATGGCCATCAAGTGTACGTGAACGAAATCAAACTCACTCTAATGCGAAAAAAGGCCATGAAGAGCGAGAGCAGAATGACACGCTGCTTGTTGGACTATGTTTTCACTCCGAAATATCTGGCTGTGCACAGCGCAACAGGAGAAAAATCAACCAAACCTGCCCTTCCAGACAACATCATCCTGACAATTAAAGGTAAAGCACACACATATATATATATATAGTAATTCTGAAAGAAACATCTTGCTGCCACTTTTAAATGAATTTTGGGTCAAGCCTGTATTATCAGGTAAAATCAGAATAGGATGTGAATAGTTTAAACATTTCAAATAGATTTGGGAATATTCATAAAGAGTTGATTAAAGTTTCAAAGATATTTCTGCAGGTTGATCAGAACTACGGGCAAGTTTTATGGTCCCCATCTTTGTCTCATTGAGAAATGTTCTGTATCTTAAAGAGATATGAAGATGGACGTTAAATATTTGAGTATGCTCATTAGTGTGCTCACTTGTTGTGATTGACAATGATACTCGGTTCATTTTGAGAACTTGATGTTTACCTGGATGTGACAAAGATTGACATGGCGGGTGTCGTCGATGAAGCAGAAGATGCTTTCTCTTCCGGAACACCTGGTCTTATTCTCTTTATTTTTACAAGAACCTCCGTGTTATCTTTCCTTTGTTCATTTTTTTGCCCCTGGTTTAATCGATTTTGAGTTTGGATTATGATTTCGTTAACGCTTCGGTATTCTCTTATTTAATTTCAAAGTTTGGTAGAAATGAAGAGCCTCAGACAAGATCTGAACCTGCTGTTTTCCATCTAGTTGAACTGTATCAATTGTTGCAACTGCATACAGGAATATACTCGAAGCAAGTTAAAATTTTAGATATCTTGCAAAGAAAATAGCCAGAAAGTAATATAATTTTAGATAAAAGTATTTGAAATCGATTAATTGGGCGAGGCATTTAACTCCTTGTTGAGCCTTATTTCTGACTTAGAATTCAAGCTTTCACATCACAAAAGCTGGAACATATGACATTATGCCCATTTCAGATGCAGTTTTCACATAATCTTAATGCAAATGGGATTTTTATTTATTTGACCATTTTAAATTTTTACATAAGGCAAAATCATCACGAAAATTGGAGTATACATGAGACAATATTTACCTAAAATTTGCTATTTATTGGTCTTCACCGAATATGTTTTGAGGATGTTAAGAAAGGTTTTTGAGGGAAATATATGTCTTTCACTACTATCTATATCACAGATTTAATGGTTGTGCAAAGACGATTTTCAAATTCAAATATCTGTGATTTACTTCTTTCTTCTTATTCTTAGGCTGAATGTCACCAAACCTCATTTTAATATCCATTAAATGTGTGTTTTTTAAAACTAAATACTTACCGTTGAAGAATTTTATTCATATTTACAGATGTAGAAAATGCCCAAAATTATTATAAATCAGTGGCTGAATCGCAAGAGATTGAAGTTGAGTTAAATGGAGAACATGATAAGCTGGTGTTCCGCGGCTAAATTCCAGCGCATCAAAACAGTGAGTAAATAAAAGTAACCTGACACATGCACAACTCAAACTTCAAATTTGCTTGATAGCAAAAAGCAAAAAAGCCTGTAATACATTTACATGTAAAAGGTAAATAAAATATATGTATTTTAAGTCAGATATCGTACGTAAAATATTTGAAAATTGCAGATACAGAGGAACTTTAAACATTACCCTCCTAAAAGTGCTTCCATGTACCTGGTTGCATATTTGGAGATTGTGAGAGGTGTAAAGATTGGATCCTGAAAGACAAGTTAGTTTCATACCTTGATGCTGATGGAAAGGATAAGCAAGAAGTATGCTGGAATCATTTGGAAAGAGGTACACGGGCAGATGGAAAGTCAGAAAAATGTTTAAAAAAACCGTTCCAATGTAAGTGATACAGGAGTTGTTGGTAGATATAAAGCAACTAATTTAAAGTTATCCTGAATACTATTTTGGAGGAAGATGGCAACAACTTCATTTTTCCGAAATTAACAAGAGGCCCAATGGGCCTGCATCACTCACCTGGTATCAATCTCTGACTTATATTATAGTGTAACCCTAAAGTCACCTAAAATCTTTTACGGTAAGACATTTAGAAGAACATGTTAAGATTTAAACATATTTTACCCCTGTGACCTTATATTAAGACATCATTTTTATTTTCAAATTTTGTTTGGCACATCCCAGGACGCTACCAGCCAAATATCATGTCTCTAGGCATTTCGCTTTATCAGAATAAGTCGCTCAAAGCCTTTAACCGATTTGACCCCTGTGGCCTTGAATTTAAGTCAGTCATTTCTTTTCGCAAACTTTGTCGGGCTTTGTCAAAGGAACCTTTCAGCCATATACCATGTTTCTAGGGCTTTAGGGCTTTTGGTATTTCAAAAGAAGTCGTTTAAAGCTCATTTCTTTTTGCAAACTTTGTTGGGCTTCATCCAAGAAACATATCAGCCAAATATCATACTTCTAGGGATTTCGGTTTATTAGAAGTAGTCGTTTAAAAGTTAAAATAGATCTAACCTCACTGTGACCTTGAATATGGGTCTAGGTCGTTTCTTTTCGCAAACTTAATTTGGCTTCATCCAAGGAAGCTACTGGTCAAATATGGGGTCTCTATGCCTGACGGTATTTTAGAAGAAGTTGTTTAAAGGTTTCGACCCTTATGACCTTGAAATTAGGTCAGTGATTTTCTCGCAAACTTTGTTCAGCTCCTTCCAAGAAAGCTACCAGCCAAATTTCATGTCACTAGGCCTTTCAGTATTTTAGAAGAAGTCGTTTAAAGGAAAAAGTTGACGGACGGTGCACCATCACATAAACCACTTGGCCCTTCGGGCCAGGAGAGCTAAAAAGGAATTTGCCTTTTTCAAATGTATGCTCCAATTTTCGTGATGATTTTGCCTATGTAAAAATTAGAATGGTCAAATATGTTAAAATCCCATTTGCATTAAAAAAAATTATGTGAAAACTGCATCTGAAATGGGCATAATGTCATATGTTCCAGCTTTTGGTATGTGGTTGCAGACAAAGCATCTAACAACTTGATCATTGTTTGCAAACACTATTACATTCATTGCTTGCAAAAAGAACTAGGCCTGCTTGATAACCAAGGTAACCCTACTTACACATTGACCGGTTTTTCGAAAGATGAAATACTGTCCAATCATACTTCGGTATTGCAATCTTTCTAAGTACCGGTTAATGAACAAGATGCTGACCTACCTTGTCTTTATTGGATACCGAAAATACACAAGGATCCTTATAAGCAACTTTTTATCGCTGGCTCTGCTAATTGCTTGACCAAGCCATTATCAAAACTTCTTACTACAATTCTTAGTAACATAAAATCAGGACTTCAGTCGTATTGTGACACTATACTCCAGAAGTGGAATTATGGGATGTGGATTTTGAAAAAGTCAAAAGATCTTATGATAATCTTGAACCCCCCTCCTAAAAACGTCTTTTCAGTCAAACATTTGATTTTTTCACCCTGTACACTACCATACCTCATACAAAATTGAAGGAACGATCTCTTGTTATGAGAGCTTTCTTTTCTTAGAAAGGCGGACGACGATACGAATATATGGTAGTGAGCTATCTCGGAGCATACTTTGTCAAAAACACGACAAAAGCTAAGAGGAAATATACTGAAGAAGATGTAGTACGGATGATTGAATTCTTGGTCAACAACATTTTTTACTGAGTTCGAAGGAAATATTTTCCAGCAGACTGTTGGCCTTCCAATGGGAACAAACTGTGCCCAACTCTTAGCTGACTTGTTTTTGTTTTCATACGAGGCTGAATTTGTGGAGGAGCTAATCAGGACTGGTAACAAAAACCTTCCCAAATCTTTTAATTTCACTTTCAGATATATCGACGTTGTGTTGTCTATAAACTACATGAAGTTTGCTGACCACGTCGATCGTATATACCCTTCTGAACTTGAAATAAAGGACACTCTTCTACATCAGCTGCTTACCTCGATCTCTACTTAAACTACGACCAACATGGACAGCTTACTACTAAGCTATAAGATAAACGTGATGATTTCAATTTTCCGATCGTGAACTTTCCATTTCTTGATAGTAACATCCCTGCTTCTCCAACCTATGGTGTTTACATGTCGCAGTTGATTCGGTATTCCAGGGCTTGCTCTAAATATCGGGATTTGCGTGATCGATGTCGACTGCTGACAAACAAACAACACAAGGATTCGAGAGATGCAGGTTGATCAGTACTATGGGCAAGTTTTATGTTCGCCATCTTTGTCTCATTGAGAAATATTCTGTATCTTTAAGTGATATGAAGATGGACGTTTTTGAGTATGCTCATTAGTGTGTTAATGGTTGTGATTGACAATGATACTCGGTTCTCATTTTGAGAACTTTATATTTCCTTGGATGTGACAAAGATTTACATGGCGGGTGTCGTCGACGAAGCAGAAGACGCTTACTCTTCCGGAACACCTGGTCTTATTCTCTTGTACTTTTGCAAGTGTCTCCATGTACATCTTTTGCAAGTGTCTCCATGTAAATCTTTCCTTTGTTCAAATGTTACCCCTGGCTTGATCGATTTTGAGTTTTGATTATGTTGACGCTTCGGTATTCTCTTATTTTATTTACTTCTGACACATTGCCGCTTGTAAGATGAAACCCCAATGTTCGTTCTGACCTCAATAGAAAGATACCACCTATATGTCACGACATAGCTACTGACACCAGGGAAGTATCAATCATGTGGACTTCTACCAGGGAAGACATGGAATTAACCACTGGAAACCAAATCACTTTGTCCCACTTCTTCCTTTAGTAATTCAAGAAGTGATACAGTTTGTGCAGGTCAGCTATACCCAACCCATCTCCCCGAAATGAATAAACGGACGAATGCGATGATGCAAGCTTTGTCACCTCAAAATATCACTGTCAACTTAGCGTTAAGATATGAGAAAATCCCATAGGGGTTCATGTCCCGATGACCTTTTGCATTAGCCAATCAAATTACTAATTTCAGAATCTTGACAGTGAAATTTGAGGCGACAAAGCTTGCATAATCGCATTTGTCCGTTTAGTCATTTCGGGGAGATGGGTTGGGCATTGGGAAGTGCTAGAAAACCAACACGCTTCAGTTGCAAAATTAAAGACTTTTTATTCTGTAAATTCAAACAAAGTGAGGAATCTGGAAGGAAAAGTAACCCAAATGAAATTGCAATGGAGATGAGGTTGTTGAGAGGGGTGAATGGAAAAAAAAGTGTTCAGTCCTGGTGACTGACTCACTGCTAGCCAGGTCACCTCATTTTTCTCGCGTTTAGCAAACAGTGGTCAAACATCAACAAAACTCAGGAAAGTTGACGATATAGAAGACGAGGACTTAGTCTTAGCACTAGATGCAATTGATAATGAAGAGCTGGTTAAGAAAATTCCATCCAAAGTTGATTGAAATTATTGCATCTTGATGGACAGATGGCATTTAGGGCATTGCATACATGTAGTGCTGGATTAGACTTTAAAAGTTGTTGCTCCCGAGAATAAACAGGAAAATACTATTTCAATATTTGTGTAAATTATGGAGTTGCTTAAATTTTATCTACTCTGCAGAAACAAAGGTGGGCATGGTGAATGATTGTATTCATACTGTTGTCTTTCTTCAAGTTACTAGTAAAACTTTTGAACAACTTTTTTCTCAATAGAAAGTCTTAAATTTCAAAGAAGATAACAATTGCAGTGGACCATGTCATATTATTATATATTAATTAGTATAGGGTCATTTGAACATTGTTAAACAACTTAAGTAAGCCTTTATTCAATGTTTATTAGGAAGTGTTTTTTCAGGTGGTGTTAAATCATACTGTATCTATTACTAAATTTAAGAGGTGCAACATATGTGTGCGTTACGTGATCCTTACCAACGTTACAAGGACAGATGGGTTTTTTGCAAGGCATACTTCTTGTATTTTCGATCTATAAGCGCAGCGAAAACGTTCAGCATGGAGAGAAATACTTCCGGTTAACACGTGGGAAATCTTTTCTTAATGGGCGTTATGAGATTAAAAATATTACGAATGAATCATGGAATTGTCAGCCGAAAGATCACAGGCAATGACAGAAATGAAAATCCTAATTTTGAACAGTTTGAATTGCAAGAATTGAAGAAAATAAGTCTATTGATATTGGTTTAATTATTTATAATTGAACTCCAAATGATAATATGTTTGCATGGTTTCTAGGCCTCAATCTGATTAGAATACAGATCCTTGTTCTCACTCCGTTTTACAAGGATCTGACAACATCCCGTCAGAGGTCACGTTCAGATGACCTTTGTCGCCTCTTTAGTTAACACTAAAATAATTTTCCACCGACCTGTCATCTTGCAGCAAGCCATTTCGTCACATTATTCCGCAAGAACTTTTTGGTGACGAAATGACTAAAAGGAAAAATGTGTTTATGCAAGCTTTGTCGCCTCAAAATTTCACTGTCAAGATTCTGCCAGTAGTAATTTGATTGGCTAATGCGAAAGGTCATCGGGACATGACCCTCTATGGGACTTAACGCAGCAGAGAGAAGTTTACGAAACGGCGCTGAGATCAAAGATATATTTTTAATCAGATTGTAGCGTACTGTCTTTTCATGGCAGATCAGGTGTGCTCATCCCCATTCCTGTCTGCCTTGATCAGAGGGTTTGGTCTGGATAGGCCCAGGGTTCGGCAGTTGGCTCCGCAGTGGAACCTTGCGCTGGTGCTCGAGTCATTGATGCGTGCACCATATGAGCCATTAGACTCCGCTTCCTTGTAGTTTGTCACTTTCAAGGCGGTGTTTCTAATAGCCCTGGCCTTGGGTCGTAGGAGGAGCGAGATTCAAGCGTTGTCTTCTCGCCCTGCATGTCTAAGATGGTCTAGGAATTACGCTGCCGTAACTCTTCTTACCGATCCAGCCTCTATGGCTAAGAATCAGGTGCCTGGCTTTTCGCCCGATCCTATCAATATTCAATCATTGACTTCCTTTGTTGGCTCGGAGATAGGTTAATGTGTCCCTGTAGGGCTCTAAGGTTTTACCCCGATAAAACCAAGGGGGGGGGGGTCCTCGATATCGACTGTTTTTGCTCATCAAACAGGGTCAACATGATATCTCCTCTCAGTCAGTGTCAAGGTGGATTCGTCAGGTAATTAGGTATGCCTATGATCACTCTGACGATCAGGTTCGGGCGCTGTATAAGGTTAGAGCTCACGAGGTAAGGGCCCTTGCTGCGTCAACGGCTCCTCCTTCCAGGAGGTCATGTCTGTGGCATTTTGGCAGGGACAGACTACATTTACAGACTTTACCTTAAGTCTTTATCATCCCATTCTGATGGGCTGTATTCATTGGGGCCAGTTGTGGTGGCAGTCTGTGATTCTTACAATCACGATAGCTCAAACTCAAGTATCTCTAGTCCATCTTCAGATGAGGATATTGCATTAACTTCTCGTTCAGATTCAGATCATGTTTCATTTGCTGACAGTGATGAAGAAATTGGTGCAGGATTAAGTGAAAAGTTTGATGGACATACCAATTGATGGTGGGCCACTGATCTCAAATGCGAGAAGCATGTTCCTTCATATAACCTATGCCCTTGAAGAAAATCTAACAGGAAATGGAATGCTTAAACTTCTTAATCTTACAGAGTTGCACTGTAAAGAAATTCCCACTTTTTACTTTCATTCAAAAAATGGTTCAAACATCTTGAGATACCACCTTAGAAACATATGTATTGTTCTTCCTGTTTAAATAGTATTTATAATGAAATGGAACATGTCTAAAACCTTCCTGTCAAACAGTTTTTTCAAAGCCACAGAATAAAAGTTACTTTGTTAAAATCCCAATTTTGCAACAGCTGCAAACACTTTTTATGACTTTTTGAGATAAATATTTTTTTCGATTTAGAAGGAAAAAAACACTGATATTTATGGACAATTCTACAAATCACATGAAAAAGGTACTTT
Source organism: Mimachlamys varia (assembly GCA_947623455.1). Lineage (NCBI taxonomy): Eukaryota > Metazoa > Mollusca > Bivalvia > Pectinida > Pectinidae > Mimachlamys > Mimachlamys varia. The sequence goes on from OX392544.1 coordinate 28,906,045, forward strand.
CTAACCCAAACAACATATCTCTTATTTGGAACACATGGAATACCTCTATTTAAAACTAAGAAGTAACTATGTGGCCTTTGTATTTTTCGATAAACGGACTTCGATTAAAGATCAGAATGCAATCTAGAAAATACGATGTTGTCAGGGCTTTGGATAGCCGTTTATTGATAATTTGGAAATGTTATAAAATGGAGTCAAGTTTGATACAAAGGTAATTCAATAAACAATTCCAGCTAAATGTGCTGTTTGCAATATGGTTCAATATAATGGCCAATGTAGTTGTCCACAGTGCACACAGAAAGGAAAAACTACTGCAACAGAAAGGTAGATGCCATGATCCCTTTCGATTTTGAGATCACAAAAAGACCGCATGAGGTATTAAAGGTCCATGTTGGTTTACTAATCTCAAATGCTACAATTTTGTCATTAGGAATTGTAGACTATATGCACTGTGAATGATTCGGCGTAACAAAACGGCTTATATAATTTTCCCAAGGACTTTAAACGCAAAAAATACAATTTTCATAAATCAGTAGGAAACCACCAATTACAATAAAAAGAATGCCAAGATTGATTGATGACAAATATATGAAAATAAACTATACCCACATAAAGAATTCAATCTGATTAAGTTTCACAATCAAATAAGAGGGCATGTTCAAATGACCTTGTCGCCTCTTTACTTACCACTAAAATAATTTTTCAAAGACCTGTCATCTTGCAGAAAGCTATTTCGTCACATTATTCCACATGAACTTTTTGGTGACGAAATGACTAAACGGACAAATGCGAATATGCAAGCTTTGTCGCCTCAACACCTTACTGTCGAGATTCTGACCGTAGTAATTTGATTGGCTAATGCAAAAGGTCATCGGGACATGACCCCCTATATAATTTTCTCAGATCTTAACGCAGCGGAGAGAAGTTTACGGAACGGTGCGGTGATCAAGAAATGATTTAAATCAGATTGCACTTTTCATTATCGGGATGTTGGGTCATTGGAAGAGATTTTTGAATTTTCTTGGAAAAACATATCTTCAGGACAACATTCCAATATCATACAGGCTACTTAATTCCTTGCTATCAATCCCTGATGTTTTCAACCCCATAATGGAGGAACTCGTCAACAAAGTAAAGACTCCCTTTGAAGGAAGTGTCGCCAGTACTGGCATCCCCGAAGGAGCCATAACGACATATAATTTAGTGTATTTCCATTTGCCAGGTCATACACTTGGGTTCATAGTTATTATGATCCCAATACGTCATATTTCTCAATATATTTATATTGATCAATCCTTTATGCACTGTACACAACATGAAGACAAAAACAAGTGAAGATTCCAGGCGTTAGGGTCGGATGTCTACTCCCTTGTTTCATACACACGGCTTTGGTTCCGTTATGATATCCATCATCTCCATCTCCATCTTTAATGTACCTATTGCTAGAACTAATAATTATAAAAATAGTTTTTTTCCATCTACTATGAATAACTGGAACTCTCTTGATGACTCTATAAGAAATTCTGTTTCAATCTCTAGCTTTAAATCAAAACTAAAAAAAGTATTCCCTATAACTATTTCTAAAATGTTTGATAATTGTAATCCTAGAAATCTAAATATTATTTTATGCCAATTGAGGAATAATGCCAGTGATTTAAATTATGATAGATTGATTGATCATTTGGTTGATGATGGTTCCTGTGCATGTAGTTATTTCATGGAAAATTCAATTCATTTTTTCTTTCACTGTCCTAACTATAGAAATGAAAGACATCATATTGTTTCTATATATGATATTTTAGGTTATGTTAATTTAGATGTTATATTGAATGGAGTAGTTGGTATGTCTGATGAAATTAATTTAACTATACTTAAACATACTAGCTCATATATAAGAAACACTAAAAGATTCTCAATATATAAATAGTTTATAATATGGCAGTTCTAAACAATATAATTTACTTAATTAATAAACTTGTGAGAGTGAGTGAGAATGTGGTCTTGAATTGATTAAAAAAAAAAACATACTGCTTCTTTCCTACTTAACAACTAATTACAATATTCTGTTCATGTATATATATTAGGATACCGGTTATTTGTTTGGAAAAGACTAATATAGGCTTAGCCTGTTGTCTAATCCATTTATTGATACAGATGTTTACTAATTCTTTTGTTTTTCTTGTTAATTTGTTGAATGTATCAATAATAAAATATTTTGAAATTGAAATCTCCATATACATCTCTAGCGGATGACATACCCTTGTATTCATGTTCTGTAGAGCTCACCTGCTGAATAATTTGTTTCGGCCGTTTAATGGCATACCCTATTTTGAATTTATATGCTCTTTTAATTTTTGACAAATTCCTCCCGCACCAACAAATGAGGTTTAATTTTTCATATGTCGAGTTCATAGATATTTGGTTGGTTGATTGTTTTTACAGCCAGAGTCATTTAAAGACGGCCTCCCGGTGTATGCGATGTGGGTGTGGTGGGTTGAGAGCATGTGTACTTGGAAGGCAATGCTATGTTCGTGTAAGCCTTCTTGCGATAGTCCTGATATTCTTTTGCCGATTTTAAGTAAGCATACTGCCGAAGGCCCCTAGCAGAACACCCCCACCCGATCACATTATACTGACAACGCGCGAACCAGTCATTCCAATCCCATAATGCTGAAGTCAAGCAGGGAGTAGTAACTACCATTGTTAGAGACTTTGGTATGTCAAGGCATGGGGGCAGAACACATGGCCTTCCTCACAGGGGTTGTCGTTTAGAAAGAATTGAAAAGATAAGATCCAAAGTTTAGTCGCCTTCTACGATAATGCAACAAAAAAGCAGCGACCAACGGCACATAAAGTCAAAGAGTTGAGGATATTAAGTCGGCATGCTCCAGAGTATTGTTGAAGACAACTCACCTACTCCAGAGTATTGTTGAAGACAACTCACCTGGGGAATCTTGTGCCAAAGTAGTACTTGTTCAAGTTCACCCAAAGGACTCGATCTCTTGCCAAACCAGACTTGTTCACAATGTTTCATGATCAGAATTATAACGAGGTACGCTATTCCTTGTCATTCTGTGCAGGCCGTAGGACGGAAACTGCAGGATTCATTAGCCAAGACCTAGAGGGAAAATCATCTATTGAACTAGGTTACCTAGTCTTACAGAGTGTAGTGAAATAACAGATGTCAGAGAAGAAATATCAACACTAAATGATGTCTGAAATCATTCACATCTTCAGGAAATTGCATCGAAGATCCCAGAGCTGGATAGCAAGTCTCCAATCTGATTAAAATACATGAATTACGGGTAATTATGTCTCGCCTTTCCCGCTTTGCGGATAATATTAAAGTCCCAACGTAAAAATTAGTATGACAAAATATATACAGCAAGATTATATTTAACTACATATCAATAACCCTATAAATAGTGGATACTAACGTAAATTCTCAAAATTGTTTTTACCCCAAAATTTCCTCGAATTTTCAGTTATGTCTTCAGTAGTAGTTGTAATTTGCCGCCATCCAACCGCATCTTTTGATGTGCAACCGCATTTTTTTGTGCGGTTCTGCTAATTAAACCGCATTTTTTTGTGCGGTTCTGCTATTAAACCACATTTTTTGGTGTGGTTCTGTGTGGTTTCGCTACACGTTTTACCGAGGTCACGTTGAGGTTACATCGTATATGCTATAAAAGTCGCTGATTTACCTATGATTTCAGCACTATCACATGGCTCAGAAACAGATAGACCTCGTCAACTGTGGAAACATCGACGTCTGCGAAGTCTCTGCTAGCAGTATTACCTGTCGTATAGGATCCGCATTTTTTTGTGCGGTTCTGCTAATTAAACCGCATTTTTTTGTGCGGTTCTGCTATTAAACCACATTTTTTGGTGTGGTTCTGTGTGGTTTCGCTACACGTTTTACCGAGGTCACGTTGAGGTTACATCGTATATGCTATAAAAGTCGCTGATTTACCTATGATTTCAGCACTATCACATGGCTCAGAAACAGATAGACCTCGTCAACTGTGGAAACATCGACGTCTGCGAAGTCTCTGCTAGCAGTATTACCTGTCGTATAGGATTAACGCAGCAAGTCGTCGTTAAGAAGATCAAAGGTGAGGTGAAAGTTTGTTTACGTGAGGAGAAAAAGAGTTTACAAATCACAGGTGACTTCTTCCAAAAATTGCTGTTTCAATCGGAGAGCCTACAGTGCGTTTATTCATTTATGGATAATGGCATGTGAAACTGACAGTGTTTGTCACACCTTAAACGTAATACAACCTCGTCACCCATCCTTGATCAAGTGTAGTAAGCGCTTAGATACATTTACTTACTGGCCAAAACACCGCTATCATTCACCCTATCAACTTGCAAATAATGGATTTTTCTATGCAGGCATTGAAGACTATGTTACTTGTTTTATGTGTGGTGTTTCGTTAAAGCATTGGACCTATTTTGACGATATCAAAGCGGAACACGCAAGGTGGTCAAAAGATTGTCTATATCTTCAAATGGTGTTTGTCTTGTAATCATCTGCATAAATGGCGATGGTTATAAACGTTAATCTGTTTCAGAAAAGACTTCAGAATTATTTAATCGGAAAAATCGAAGAAAAAGCTTATTGGAAAATATTAAAAAATCTGCTGTGTCTATCCTATGCCTGCGTTGTCAGACCGAAAATAACAGAACTATTCGTGTGTTTGGGATGTGAGAATAATCGAGGTAGTCAGCATGAACATGAATGTGTAATGTATTCCGATGCTGTTGTTATAGACTTACATTTTGATGAAGCATTGACTTTGACAAGTCAATTGGAAGTAGAAAAAACTTGGCGTGAATATGCCATTCGATCTTGTATACCTTCAGGTACTTTACAACGTCTGATGCATGACGAACGTTTGAGGGATGAGAACCATGTGAAACGAAGTTATAGTGAAAAGATAAAGAAATATGTAAAGAAAATCAGCGAAGCTGAAGAATACCTATTCATTTGACTGTCAGCACTTGCAGATAGCAGATACATAATACGTAATGGGTGGTGATCAATATGTAGAAATTTACTACTTATAGATGGATTATGACAGCAGTTACCCAGTTCATAGACACATGTCAAGCCATACGGATCGACTAGTGACGTTCATACGGTGGCCATACAAACTTCGTCCATACCAACTGGCTCGTGAAGGATTTTTCTATGAAGGTTTAAGGGAATATATTACATGCTACAAGTGTGGTAAAACTTTGAAATTCAGAAACTTTTCCGTAGAGTGTTGTTATTCTCCCTCAGCACAGCCTTCATAGATTTGTTGAAGATAATGGACTCGTCAGATTGCGTCAGAATGGACAACCTTTTGAAATTGGTATACGCTTACCATGTCAGGAAAATCACAGAAGAACAGCAGTGTGATATAAAGGACTCATTCATTCACGTGGACGATATAAAAGTGATACGCGACTTTATTCGAGAAACTGTAAACACTAACATTCCAAGAAGCGTGAGAAATGTCTCCATATCACAGTTATGTAACGCAGAATGGAGAGTCAATGAACTCAAAACAGAGAAATGGAAAGACGATGTCAGTCATATGGTCATGTCCATGATTCGCTTAGAGAATAAGATAAAAAACAATACAATGTAAAATATATTTTTTATTTGTAATAAAAGAGTATGTATATAATTGTTTCATTCATTATCATTATGTTGACAGCAGAGGAGAAACGTCGCATAGATGGAGTGTATTACGACTTTAAGAACGGTGGTGCATTTCTAAGTCCCACTAAAGTTCATCAGATATTAAAATCACAAGGCTATACGTCGCCAGGTCTTTATAAGATTAGGCGGTATATACAAAGTTTCGATAATTACAGTTTACAGAAACCTCCAAGGCGGTCATTTAAGAGAGCACGAGTAGAAGTTTCCGGTCCTTATGAGCAATACGATGTAGATCTTGCAGATGTTTCCTCATTGTCAAAGCAGAATTCGGGTTATCGCTTTCTCCTCGTCGTCATTGACGTGTTCACTCGTTTCTTATGGGTTGAGCCTGTAATGACAAAAACAGCCAGAGATGTATTAAATGCATTTAAAAAGATCATCGAAAGAGGGAAGGCACCAAAGCGCATGCGCAGTGACAAAGGTGGAGAGATGAACAATCGACTAATGAAGCAATGGTGTAAAGAACATGACATACACTATTTTACCACTCAAAACGAGGTCAAAGCTAATTATGCAGAAAGGGTGATCAGGACGCTCAAGACGATGATGTATAGATATTTTACCAAATATAGGACTTATAGATATATTGACAAATTACAAGATTTTGTCGGAAATTACAACGTCACGCCTCACAGGTCATTAAACGGACTATCACCAAGAGAGGTTAACGATTCTAACAAAGCTGATGTGTTTGCCTATTTATATCTTAAAAAGAAGTCAAAACAAAAGGTTAAAAAAGGTAATCCTTTTAGATTGAAGATTGGAAGTCTGGTGAGAATTTCTCATTTAAAGCAACCTTTCACCAGAGCATATGAGGAACAATGGTCTTCCGAAATTTTTAAAGTGACCAGGCGATTTCTACGACAGAACATTCCACAATATCAGTTAGTCGACTTTTTAAATGAAAACATTAAAGGAAACTTTTATCAGTCTGAACTGCAAAGAGTGGATAAGGACGAAAATGCACTGTGGTATATCGAAACAAAACTGAAAAAACGTAAGAGACGAGGACAGATCGAATGGCTAGTAAAATTTGAAGGTTGGTCCTCGCGATATAATCAGTGGATTGCCGAGAAAGATATCAAAGACGTGTAAGATGTCACACTACGTAGTCATCCACAGCGATAGGAGTCAAACATATTTTCCCGATAACAATATCGCACAGTTTCGATCGCACTTTCAATCCCCGTTAAATCTCGATGGGATATGGAAAGTAGCGCTAGTAGACATAGCCCTACCATTGGCTATATCAAAAACGAAACAAAATATTTACTTACACAGTGACATATGCGGTGAAACATTTGTCGACGGCGAAAAGGAAAGCCTCCTCCGAATGGTGAGAGCGTTGAAAGTGGGAAACTGGTCGCAGTCATTCGACAACCCATTCTACGTCCCCGTTAGAAAAACTGAAATCAGAGATATAGAAATCAGTATAAAGACTGGGAAAGGAGACCCTGTTTCATTTCTGAAAGGGCGAGCAACGCTTACACTTCACTTTAAGCAGTTCCCGTTTTTCACATGAATATTTCAAAGATGTATGTTCCTAACGTAGGAAAGTGGATAAAATATTACCAAGACGTAGCACAAGGTAAGGAAAATGCTTATACAAACAACGTGAACAGGAACGTAAAGCAATGGGGTGGTGGACTTTCGCAGAACTCTAACGAATTTATGATTCCTATAGATAAAAACACTAGCGGAGGAGAAAACTCTTTACCAGCTCGAGATGTCGATGTTAACATGGTGTCACCAGCACAGCAAGTGGTTGAGCAGGCTAAATCTGAACTTAAAAGGCAAAGGCGCTCATCCAGCCGTCATTTACCAGGAAAACGTCGACGTGTTCGCATCTCCAGACGAAAGCAGCTGAAAAAACATAAATCGACTATAAAAAAGAGGCAGAGCAGGAAAAGACTAACAAAAAAGTCAGCAAAGAAGCGTCACATCAAAAAGTCTACAAAAAATACACCTAAGAAGCGTCACATCAAAAAGTCTGCAAAGAAGACAAACAAAAGTCTCATATCACAATGGCTACGCTAAACAAGGATTTTTTCAGAGAAGCGCAACCGTCAGAATTGGCTCTGTTCGACCTCCCTCCGACACAAACGGCCGTGGAAAATGTATATTATCAAGATGTGTTACCCATTTCACAAATTAGCAACGATTCACCCATCGAATTCGTGGTCTCCGGTCAAAACGGATTAGAATTGCTAGATTTGAAAAACAGCCTCATCTATGCAAAAGTTAAAATCGTTAAAGGAGATGGCACTGCAATAAGCGATACGGAAGATGTGGGACCCATAAATTTACTTTTGCCTGCTTTGTTTTCGCAAGTGGATGTGACTTTGCAAGGGAAGACCGTCGTATCGACAACAAACCATTATGCTTATAAAGCTTACCTCCAAACTTTATTAAAGTATGGCAAGGATGCCAAAACGTCACAATTGTCGACAGAGCTATGGGAGCAAGACGATGAAGGTAGCATGGACGCAGATAGCCCTAGAACGGGTTCTAACAATGCACTTCTCGACAGAGCAAAACGATTCGAAGGAGGGAAGGTAGTGGACATGGTGGGACCCCTATATCACGATTTGTTTAAAATGGATAGGTATCTATTAAACCAAGTTAATGTCAACGTTAAACTCTACAGATCGAAACCCGAATTTTGTCTAATGTCGGGTGATGTCACGGCGGATTATAAGGTCGTGTTTGAAGACATTCGACTACGCGTGAGCAAAGTCAGAGTCAACCCTGCCGTTATATATGCCCAGAGCCAAGCCCTCGAGCGGACTAATGCTAAATATCCATTCACTCAGACTCTCATTAAACAGATGACCATTCCAGCAGGTTCAACCAATTTCACCTATGACAATATATTTCAAGGTTTGAGACCGAATGTAGTCGTAGTTGGATTTGTAAATGCTACTGGCGTATCGGGTAGCTATGAACAAAACCCATGGTTCTTCCAATCGTATGACATTTCATCCATCGGACTTTACGCTGATGGTATACCCGTCGGTGGTAACCCCCTAAAGTTAAAGTACAGCGACAATGGAGGACAGACTGTCATTCCAGTACTGAGGAGTATGTTACAATCTACCGGCAAATGGTTGAGTGATAACGGACTGAATTTAGAGAGAGACGATATCGGACAGGGCTACTCCCTTTACACCTTTGATCTAGAACCGACATTCAGAACGAGTCAGTATCTTACCTTACTCAAGCAAGGAAACGTGAGACTTGAGGTAACATTTGGGACTGCGCTAACGGAAGCTGTATCTTGCATCATCTACTGTGAATACCCTGGTTACTTCGAAATCAACGCTGCCAGAGACATCATATCACCATGAACACCCGTCAGCTTCTCGATGCAATTCATTCAGATCCTGTAATGAGAAAAGTAGTCAGTGGAGTATATGCTCGCGATCAAATACCTCGCAAGTTCTGTGATTTCCCTAGCGGATTTATCGTCAACACGGACTCGAGTGATCGTCCAGGGAAACATTGGCTGGCTTTCTACTTAAAATCTCAAAACAATGTTGAGTTTTTTGACAGTTATGGACATCCATCAGAATATTATTCCTTTAGAGCAAATGCATACAACCATAAGCGATTGCAAAGTAATGTTTCGAACGTTTGTGGTCAATATTGTCTGTATTATCTATTGAATAGATGTAGGGGTATATCTATGGACTCTGTCGTGAATCAGTTTGGAAATAACTATGCAGAAAACGATCGTTACGTATATGATTTCATATCAAATGCATTTCCATGTCATGTTAATTCTTGTTATAATGTTCAGAGTTGTTGTGCTGTAAATAAATACTTTAAATAACCATGTTTTGTGTGTTGGTCTTCATTTCTTATTTGAACGATGGGCTGGTACGTCAACGAGAGTCTAGTCAAGTTTCAGTCACCATGTAGAATCATGGTATGTGGAGCAAGCGGAAGCGGAAAGACATATTTAACTAAACATATATTAGAACATGCCGATGGTATGTTTAGCGAAGCACCCATCAAGATCATTCTCTGTTACGGCACCTGGCAGCCCATGTTTGATCAGTTACGTAACAATCTTAAGGAAATAACATTTCATCAAGGTCTACCAAACGAGAATCAGTTTGAAGAGTGGGGGGAAATCGACGGTCACAAGTTACTAGTGATAGACGATTGTATGGCAGAAGGTGTAGAAAGTCCACACTTAATGAAAATGTTTTGTGTAAAATCTCACCATCAAAATTTCACGGTTTTGTTCTTAGTCCAAAACGTTTTCCAAAAGGGAAAAGTCATGAGAACGCTCAGTCTAAATACTCAGTATTTCATCTTGTTTAAAAATTACAGAGATCAGTCGCAAGTGGAAGCTCTCGGACGGCAAATATTTCCACGACAAAACGCCTATTTTACAGAAGCATATCAGTTAGCAACATCACAGCGATATGGCTATTTGTTAATCGATGTCTCACCTTCTGTTTCCAATGTTAATATAATAGATTACGTTGGGGAACTGCCTGCACTTCGCACTAGGATCTTACCTGGAGAGGACACAGTGTTGTATTATTCTAAAAAATGAAAAGTTTGATAGAATTTTGGATGCTCGCCTCTGACAAACAAAAGAAAGTGGTTTTGTTAACGTTAACCGACCAACAACTGAAATTTTTGATTGAAATCATATATAACATAGTGATAGATAATATCGCGCTATCAGAGGAGGATAAAAAGAAGCTGTCTAAACATAAATTGAGCATACGTAAAGTGTTAGACAGAGGGATAAGTCGACGTCAGCGACGGCAGAGATTGTTTTCACTACAAAAAATATTACCGATATTTTTTATGAACTACTTGAAATGGCAAGAGAATTAGTATTAATACCAAAAACAAAATACGAGCAATTGTTGACAGAAGCAGACAAGACAACAGCAGACGAGAAAACAGAAAACAATACCATCACTGAAAAGAGCAGCGGTCAAGCAGAGGTGACTGACGGTCAAGAAAAGGTCAATACTGAAAAGAGTCAAGCAGAGAGAGGAAAACCTAGCGGTCAATTAAAGGACAGTGGCCAGGTAGAGGTCAACCAAACAAAGGACATCTCCGAACAAGGAAAGGTCAGACGTAGTGCGCGCCGAAATAAAGGTCAACACAAAGTTCAGAGAGGAGGAGGACGGTTGTATATCAGGGAGACACCAAAGCAATTCATGCAGAACACAAAGCGTAAGTGGCTGTCTTTTAAAATCTAAGCATGCGTCAACAAAAAGGCGCAACATATAAATTCAGATGTGTACGACTAAAAGTATCATAAAACAGACAGACACTCGACGATGGAAGGTGGATTTTTATCAGAGCTTCTTGAAAAATTGGCGCAGGGTGACGAAGGCGCAAAAAAACAACTGGCAGAGTTAAAACGAAAACTAGACAGTCTAGAGGTATCACCAAACAAGAAACAAAGAAAATGTGAATCATCAAATCAAACAAAGGACGAGACTCATCACTGCAGTGAATGCGGTCGACATTTTTCTAAGAAAAGTACATACATTAGACATTTAAAGGAGCACATGCTTCAACTGCCGTGCCGTGTGTGTGGGAAATCATTCAAGAGATTGGATAGTCTACGACGTCACACTGAACTAGTTCATGGTGATAAGCAAAGATTACCCTGTGACGATTGTGGTAAAACATATACCTCAAAACAGAGCCTAAATGTACATCGTAAAAAACATCATCAACTAAAGACTCACCAAGATCCATCGTCGATTGCAGGTCCGTCACACATACAATCCCCCGAACCGTCAGAAGTAAACAGTCAGAAAGGTAGTGGTCCTCAGCCGACATCAGATGTAGAGCCGCCGGATGTGAATCCACCATCGCAGTCTCCACCGGATGTGGAGATGCCGCAGTCTCCGCCGGATGTGAACCCACCATCGCAGTCACCGCCGGAAATAGTGTCTCCACCGGATGTGGAGATGCCGCAGTCTCCGCCGGATGTGAACCCACCATCGCAGTCACCGCCGGAAATAGTGTCTCCACCGGATGTGGAGATGCCGCAGTCTCCGCCGGATGTGAACCCACCATCGCAGTCTCCGCCGGATGTGAAGTCCCCGCCGGATGTAGAACCGCTACCGCAGAAACCACCTGTAAGAAATACTATACATCAGTTTTCAGATGAAAGCAGTCTTAATGGATCGGCAAATGTGAGAAGTATTTATCCTAACGACAACGACCGCATGGATTTGTTGACATTTTTCTCCAACACTCGAGAGGAAATAAGGGACCATTTAAAACGATCGTGTCAAAATTTGAATGGAATCAAGTGGTATTTGTGCATTCAAGTGGAATTCGAAAAAACGGACAAAGACGGTAACGTTCAACAATCTTTTCCTCATTTTAGAAGTAACAATTACATTTACATGCCAAGTGACGATTTTTCAGACAGTGAATTAAATATGACATTTCAGAAAATGTTTGCCTCGTTCGAGGAATATATTCACAAGGGATCTAGTTGGATTTTAAAAAAAATATTGAAATTGAGCGTAAGTATAGTCAATTACTCACCTCTCTCCGGTTCTTCCTACATACCTACCCCATCCACTTTTAACAAAGCTGGCTTAGTCAACGTCGTTAACAGCGATCAGAAATGTTTTTTGTGGTCCGTTTTGGCTTCCCTTCATCCCATTCGCGACTTTGCCGAGCGCATCTCCCATTATGAAAGATATCAGAATGACCTTGACATGACAGGCATGACGTATCCCGTCTCCATATCTCAAATTAGTAAATTCGAGAAACAAAACAACATTTCTGTGAATGTGTTTGGATGTGAGGGAAAGGAACTCTTTCCTTTATATGTCACAAAAATCAAACAAGCAAGCCATACGGTCAATTTACTTTACCTGCAGGAAAACAAAAACACCCATTACTGTCTCATCCCCAACTTAAACACTTTCTTGTTTAGGATAAAAAAAAATCGACATAAAACTTATTTTTGTCATTACTGCCTTCAAGGTTTTGGCCGCGAAGATCTATTACAAAGTCACATTGAACACTGCTCTAAACACGACCCTCAGCACGTAGAATTACCCGACGAAAAACACAATGAGTTAGAGTTTAAAGATTTTGCAAAACAATTGCAGGTTCCCTTTGTCATCTATGCAGATTTCGAGGCCTTTGCACAAAAAATGGACACATGTCTCCCCAATCCCAAGTCATCTAGTACTACCAAACAAACAAAATTCGAGCCGTGCGGTTTTGGTTATCAAGTCGTTTGTGTTAACGATACATATACCAAATCTCCCGTCGTCTACAGGGGTTCCGACGTTAGCAAGACATTTTTAGAACATATCGTGGAAGAAGAAAAACAAATCAAAGACATCTTACGCAATCACAAAGAACCTTTAACCATGACACAGGAGGACGAGCATCAGTTTCGTTCGAGCTATAAATGTCACATTTGTAACAACCCTTTTATCGCGACGGAGCAGAGAGTGCGAGATCATTGCCACATTACCGGGAAATTTCGTGGAGCGGCACACAACAAATGTAATCTTCAGTTTAAATACCCTTCTTTCGTTCCCGTCATATTTCATAACTTGAAGGGATTTGATGCTCACATTTTATGTGAGGCTGTGGGTTTGTTTAAAGATCACAACATCACGTGTATACCCAACAACATGGAAAAGTACATTTCGTTCAGTCTAGGCGATCTACGCTTCATCGATTCCTTTCAATTCATGTCTCAGAGCTTAGAATCTCTTACCGAAAACCTTGCCAAGGAAGGATTAGTCAAATTCAAGCATTTTGCAAACGAATTCAACACACTGGAAGCGAAAATATTGTTGAGAAAGGGCGTTTATCCGTATGAATACGTTAACCGTAGCGAGAAATTTGACGAAACACAGTTACCTCCCTTAGAATGCTTTTACAGCCGGTTGAGTAAATTACACATTTCTCAGAAAGACTATGAGCATGCGCAGAACGTTTGGAAACAGCTAAAAATTCGAAATTTAGGTCAATACCACGACCTTTATCTCAAAACAGATGTGTTACTATTAGCTGATGTGTTTGAAAACTTTCGAACCATGTGTCTCAATTACTACGGATTAGACGCAGCTCACTTTTACACCGCTCCCGGTCTGGGATGGCAAGCAGCCTTGAAAATGACGGGTGTGCACTTAGAATTACTTACAGACCCAGACATGTACCTGTTTTTTGAAAACGGAGTCAGAGGGGGTGTCTCTATGGTGTCTAACAAGTATGCAAAAGCTAACAATCCTTACATCCCCGAGTCATACGATCCCTCCCAACTTGACTCGTATATCATGTATACAGATTGTAACAATCTATACGGTAAAGCCATGTCGGAACCACTTCCCGTGGGCGATTTCCGCTGGGTCGAGGAAGAGTTTGACGTTCTGTCCATACCTAAAGAGGGTGACTTGGGATACATCCTAGAGGTCGATTTAGAGATGGACGAAAGCGATCACGATTGGATGAGCGATTATCCTCTAGCCCCCGAACCTAAAACCGTCTCGGACGAAGAGTTATCTCCCACGAGCAAAGCACTGTGGAGAGAGCTTAACCCGAGCGATAAGCATACAGAGCTCAGTCTATACGGTCGCGTAAAAACGGAAAAGCTAGTACCTAACCTAGAAAACAAAACGAAATACGTCTGTCATTATAGAAATTTACAGCTGTACGTAGAGCTAGGAATGAAAGTCACAAAAGTTCACAGAGTGCTAGAATTCAGACAAGTACCTTGGTTAAAGAAATACATCGACTTTAATACTACAAAAAGAATGCATTCCAAGAATGAATTCGAAAAAGACTTCTTTAAACTGATGAACAATGCCGTCTTTGGTAAGACCATGGAGAACGTTCGTAACAGGGTCGACATTAAACTTGCCCACACGGTCAAAAAATTTAAAAAGTACTGTTCTAGACCCTCTTTTCAAAGATTTACCATTTTTAATGAGGATTTGACGGGTGTAGAAAACGCCAAACTAAAACTAGTGTTGAACAAGCCCATCTACGTGGGTCAAGCCATCTTAGATTTATCAAAATGCATCATGTATGAGTTCTACTACAAATATCTCAAACCGAAATATGGAGACGGAATGAAGTTATTATTTACAGACACCGACAGTTTTTGTTACCACGTGCAATGCAGCGACATCTATGTCGACATGTTAGAAGACAGACACTTGTTTGACTTGTCTAATTACCCATCCAAGCATTATTGTCACGATTCGACCAATAAAAAGATACCTGGCTATTTCAAAGACGAAACCGGAGGTAGACCCATCACAGAGTTTGTACAGTTTTCAATATGCAGTCCCTGAACATGTTACATATCAAAACATGAGAATCACTACCAATTCTTTTCAAGAAAAACAGGTAGCTAAAGGTATTGCCAAGGCTACCATCAAGCATGATTTGCGTCATGAGATGTATAGAGAATGTCTCTTTAATAACCACAACAAAATGTGTGAAATGCATTCGATCAGGAGTGACAGACACCAGTTATACGTGTATAACATTAACAAATCTGGGTTGTGCGCTTTTGACGATAAACGGTGGATCCTACCAAATCTCTGTGATAGCTATGCCTTCGGGCATTACAAGGCAAAAACAACATCGTAAAGTTTATCGTCAGTTTAATATGTATATATATTTATTCAAAGTAATTAACTTTTTTCGAGTTAAGCAAATTGACTTTTGAGATAATAGATTTGATTAGTATTTGCTGCTTAATATTTTAAAATATTAAGAGTGTAGAAATTCAATTTTGTATACAATTGTTGGAAAGATGATGTGCAATTTGAAAAATAGAAATTTATTTTCGAAGTTTTAGCTGTACAACAAACATTTCATGTAGTATGTGAAGAATTATTAAAGAATTGCTTCACCAATATAGTAAATGATTTATGTTATCTAGCATTTTTTATAGTTTATTACAGTTATTTTATAATAAAAGCCTCATATTGTACATTTACACTTAATTTGTCACCAATGAAGAAATACTTTACAAAATAAAAACTCGTTTTACTTGGAAATATTGTACGTTATGTTTTGTATTTAAAAATTGCATTACCATATTAGCAAATTGTATAAATTCTAATTAAAAATGTTTAGTTAAGATATTTTGAAGAACATTAATTTAGACAGTAAAATGTTTGATATTGAGACTATAACATTGTATATATATTACATTATTATGTGTACATAATGAAATACATTAAAGATATTTTCTGTCTTTATTTCTAGGAGCTCTGTGATGTGCTAGCTGGAAAATTTGTTTTTTGAAACTTATTTAGTTAAATTGGCACTATTTTTAATATTTCATTTCAATTTTTTTTTAAATTGCTGAATATACCAGTATTAGAGACCGATATACTATGTAATCACAGTGCTCCTTAACAATTATACTTAGTAAAAACGTAACATTGCGAGATTCGCTGTGAAAGGAAGTAAGACAGTATATCTTTTCAATGACACATTGTTAAAACTGATTCATTGCATACAAAAGTCATTATATGTTATACATTTAATTTAAGATTCACAATTACAATGTAATGATTTCAAAACATATATTCGTTTGTTAATATTGGTGATTATATGTATGATTATATTTGTACATCAATATCTAAAAACATTCTCCATTCTTATTTAGAAATCTATACTATTGGTTTCAAAAATTGTTTCTCAATGTTAAAACCTAACAGCATGATGTTCAATTTAAAAATGGATTCGGTTGTATATAATATAGATTGCATATAATTGGAATATAATAAAAGTATTATGGAAAGATCTTTTGTTCTTCATTATTCTGTCAAGGAGCATTGTGACAATAATGTTTATTAAATACTAAATTTTGAGCAAAATTTAGTATTTAATAAACATTATTGTCACAATACTCCTTTAAGGCATTTAGTAAAAGACAAAGTCGTCAAGTTGCGACTGTTGCAGCTGTGATTGATGTTGCTGCAGCTGTGGTTGTTGCAACTGTGGTTGTTGTTGCTGCAGCTGTGGTTGTTGTTGCTGCTGCAACTGTGGTTGTTGCAGCTGTAGTTGTTGTTGTTGTTGTTGTTTCGGCCGTTGGTACGGATGCATCCTCTACATAAATACATAGAAAATGGGTGTGACGAAAGGAGAATAAAAGTTTATAAAAAGGTGTGACGGAAGGAAAACCATTGATGTGTTAAAAATGATTAGATTTGGTCATTACTTACCACTTCCCGTTCAGGCTTGACCTGTACCAATACAATAGAAGTGTAAGACCATAGTACGATTAATAAAATATAGGGTTATAAGGAAAATACAAGGTTATGATAGAAATACATCGGTAAACTTACCGCTTCCTGTTCCCGTTTGACCTATACAAAGAAAGCATATATAAAGTGATTGTATGTTATTAAGTGATACGAAGTGCGATTTTATATAAATAAGTTAGCTACTTACAGCTTCCTTCAACCAATCTAAGTCCTTCGAGGAAAATTTGCCTTTAAGTACATCGGCAACATCGTCTGCCTCCCCCCACGACAGTGGGAGATAATAGGTTTTTTCATTCTTCTTCTTGTTAATGTGAATGAAGAACTCGTCATTGAAGTAAGTAACATTTATGCTTATCAGACTAGTAAGTGTAAGAGCAAGCTTCCTTGTATATTTTCCATCGGGCCTGTCGTATTCAATTCTTTCAACAACTCCATAGAGACTTGCTTGTGCCATGGCGAGTGTGACAGAGCCGCTGTTGCCGCCAAATTTATATATAACCTGATATCATGTGATTCATCGGTGTTCACGTGCTCTTTTGTTACAAGTATGGGTTCGTGTCATGTCTACCTCCGTCTGACCTTTCGTTACAAAATGATGATATACAAAAGTTCAGGGCTTAGCCATGACCTTTACATGAACTTTTTGTTACAAAATAGTGTTTTGCTCAAAGCAAGGTTAAAAGTTCAGATCTACCCTGATAAAATTTTAGCCATCACTCGTTTTCCGCTCTACAGCATGTTATATAAGTATAGAGCGAAGTAAATCAAGCGAGAAAACAAAATACCATACTTACTGGTAACTGTATGACAAAATTACAACCTGTCAGTTTCCTTTGTTCAGACTTTTTACGGAGATATTCCTCTACATGTACATCTATCAAAAGTCCCGTTCTCTTAAGTGTAATTGCACTGTATATCACACAATCGTCTTTTAATTTATTTTCAAATGCAAATTTTTGTTCTCCACCATCACTTAAGCTCAGGTTCATGGTAACGTTTCACTATGTCTAGTATAATGTGTAATCAAGAAGATTGACGTGATATAGCTATAAAACTTTTTTACGTGAACTTAATGACACTGTTATAGTCTGGCACTGTTTTCGTCATACAGCGAACTTCATAATGATGACTATTAGAAACTATAACCTTTATGTGAACCTTCTACAACCGAGTATTTTTCTTGAGTTATTTTCCTACGTCATGGTTACATGTCAGTTAACCTTTTAATGACCCTTTCACCCTCGGGGAAAGCTTACCCGAACTGATACAGACAAATATACGCAGTCTGTTCATTCCAAACTTGAAAAACATGGTTTGATTTGGATAACCTTAAGGTGAATCAGGAAAAACTTGGCCCTTATCTGAACTGATACAGACAAATATACGTAGCCTGTTGTTATAGTTCATTAAAAAAAACCCACATGATAAACATGATTCAATCTGCTAACCTCCAGGTGACCTGGCAAAATTTTCACCTAAAGTCTGTGATATGTAATCTTTAGTAAAACTCTTTTAAAAGCGAGTCTACACGAACCTTTCATATCCAAACGATAAATTTAATTTCTTGATATTTTTCTCCGGAACTCTATTCTATGGCTGTTAAAAAATACCGTAAATCCGGTCGGTTCTTATCCGATCCGGTCAAATCCGGTCAGATCATGTCAAATTCTGCCCTACCCGACAAAATCCTGACGGTACACGAACCCTTATATAACACTCACTTCCGGTATGTTTACATAAGTGAAAAAATGGAGGCGTTACGACGCATTTTCGTGTTTTCTATTCTTCTTCACTTATGTATTAGCAAAGATCTAATGTGGAAATGTGACCAAAAAGATGAAACGAACGAAGAAATGTACGTATGCTCCATGAACGTGCTTAATGACGGTGACAATTTTGAGTTGTGCACAAACAGAGAGAGTATCAGCCAGACGCAATTAAGGGTTAAGAACTGGCGGATGAATTATGGGTTGACCCTTGGCGAACGCTGTCCAAACATCAAAACCATCGAACTTTTACCAAGAGCTAAAGTAGATTGCAGCAAAGTGCCTCAAATAACTGTCAACTGTGTAAGTAATTAAACCATTTTGTTGTGCATTGTTCAGTATCCTCATTTTATCATGTGAACGTGTTAAAAATAGATTTATTTTCTCTTCTTGTATTTAACATGAGAATCGTTTTGTTTAATATTACTGATTTTTTTCTTCCGTTTGTAGTTGACCTCAAAATCTACTGCCTCTACGTATACAATGACAATCAAAACATCTGGAACACAAACTGAAGCATCAGGAACGCTGACTGAAGCATCAGGATCACCAACTACATCGACAGAAGCTTCAACAACGGTAGGAACGCCGGCTGAAGCACCAGGATCGCCGACTACATCAACAAAAGCTTCAACAACAGTAGCAGAAAAAACTACAAAAGGAGAAAAGGTTGAATCTGTAAACCCATGGATGTATATCGGTAATTATTTGTTTTAGCCATAATGTTTTGTTTTTACTTTTTAATGTTGTGTATGTGTAAGGAGTGATTTTTATATTGATATATGATTCCCTTATGAACATATAAAACAGACTTTCAAATTAATGTATGCTTTTTATGTGTTTTAGGTATTGTTTCCTTGACATTAGTGTTTGTGATGCTAGCTATAGGAGGTGTTCTGCACAGAAAATTCTGTAGAGGTAATTATTATTATTTTTTCTTTGAATAGAATGGCTCATCAATATAATTCTATCTTTGATGGTGACTTACGGTATCAATATCATTGATATTGCAATGATGGAGAACGATAGAGATCAAGCACAAGAGCACCCAGCGCCACTGCCGCAGCAAATAGAACAACCAGTACCTCCCCCACAACAACATAGACAACCTCGTTACCAACAACAAAACAGAACTTATAATTTACGACGAAGATATAATTTAAGGCCAAGACCTAATAGGTAAATGTGGTTTAGCTTTTTAAAATTTTCTTTTCTGTAATGTGAAATTATGAATGTTATGATTTATTTATTTATTTTTCTGTTTTCAGGTAACAATCCAAGCGTACCTTTGGATGCTGAAAGTCCCTCAACGAGTATTAAAACCATTCAAGTTGAGAATCCTGTATATTTAGATAGTATCGAACTAAACAGAATGGATACAAAAAAATCCATCGCAGCAGCTAAGGATTCTATAGCAACAATAGAGGAACTATTCCAGTTTAAAGACACATACAGTAAAAAAACAGAATAACTTTAATTTGAAATCTATGCTTGAGGAAATATTCCAGTTTAAAGGCAAATACCGTCCGCACGGTATAGTAAAAATAAACAGAATAATTTTAATTTGAATCTGTGCATGTCAATACATTATTTCACAGGTAAATACTTTATTTTGTTTGACAATAAAGTTAACACATCTAGGATAATTCCTTTTCAAAGCTAGAACTGTATTTTTTGGAAATTTTTGTTATTGTGCTTTCAAACTTTGTAGATGTTAAACAATTACAGTTTGAATTGTTTCAGTAGTTAGATGTGTAAATATGTTTTCTACAATGTTTCAGGTGTAAAAATTTTATTTTCATTTGTCCATATTTTCTTCATTAGTTAGATAGTGATGACTGCATTGAATCATTTAAGGCTTGTTCTCTAACACATGTAAACAACCATTGAAATCATTTTGAATGTAGTTATCTCCCTTCCACTGTTATTTTTCATTACATGTCATGTAACAGATAGCTCTAGATTTGATAATTATTGTGTACTTTATTACCTACCTCAATACTTGCTTCAATAATTTGTTTTGCAAATGATTATTTTAATTCAGAAGATTGCATATCATGTTGAGCACTATGTAGGTAGTTTTGCTATTTTACAATATTCCAAATAATTTTTTGATTGTATTTCTATAAGCGTCGGGGATAATACAATATTTCTTGTTTATATAATATTACTCAGAAAGAAAAAAAAAACCATACTTTAACATTGACAATATCTTTTTACAAATATGTGTCAATGATTGTTATTACTACTTAAAATAGTTGTTGATTGAATTGTTATATGTGCCAATGATAGCTTACAATACTCAAAGTAATTGTTGATTGTAGTTTAGCAGTTTAGTAGATTATCTTGTTTTATAGGTTTGTTATATTAGATTAATCCATTTATTTTTTTAATGTGTCAATCATAGTGAACTATAACCAACATATGCCTTATAAGTTCATAATCCACCTCATTAATTCAAATTACTCAAAAATATAAAATTATCTCCCTTAGATTTTTTTTCTGTGATCATGTCTTGCATACCTGAAATACAAAACTTTTATTCCAAAACTTTAATCATTCTGCATACCAATTCACAAATGTATATATATTTACCAGTGTTGATAATACTCAGGATATGTCTTTACTTGTTGATTAGATTTTATATTTGACAATGATATTTAATAATACTTAGAATAATTGTTGATTGTATTTACCTACTTCAATTGCTGTTACTTTGGTGCTCTCTAAAATAACCCAGGAAAAAATGTTTATACATGTAATATTTGATAGTCTGTCCTTCACAAGTGTTTTTAATCAGTTATCTCCCTTTGACTGCTGTGTTATACTTTACTAATGTCACTATGCAATTGTTACTGATGCTTTGCAAATGTTTTTGCAAGTAGTTTCGCAGGTTATATGTAGTTTTGTCATTTTACAATACTAAAAGTAATTGTTTATGATATTAATAATGGGCCAATGATAACTAACAATACTCAAAATAATCGTTGATTGTATTTTGATATTCTACATTGTTTTTAATTATTTCACAATGTGCTAGTAGAGTATAGAGTTTTAATTAGTATTTAAAAGTCGTTTTTAGATTGCGAATTTTTTTGCTTAATTTTGATTATATATTTTTAAGTAAAAAATGTGCCATTGATAGTTCCCAATACTCATCTTTTGCCTTGTTCATTGTATAATCTACCTCAATAGTTGGCGATTTCAAACAGTATGTACACAGATTTTTATATGCTGAAACACAGTTTATATTTGATATATTTTCACACCTACCTCAATACTTGTAGGATTGCTCTACAGTCAAACATTCTAAAACTTCACAAGTGTACTTGAGTCGGTGTCTGAAATATTGATTATCTCCCTTTAACTGCACTTGCTTAAAAGTATCCTATTTCCTAGACAACATATTTGAATATATTGTAGATGATTACCTTAAACAACTCATGTTAATTATAACCCATTCTTGATGTACTAAATATTGCAGGTATTGTTAGACCCAACTGGTGAGAGATTATGACAAAACGTTAGTTATGGTGTTAAGATTTTTGTTTTATAAAAAGAAATCCATTTTTGCATATGACACTATTTGTTATGTAACTTAGAATTGTTTTAGATTGTTTTAGATTGTTTAGACTTGATGTATATATTTAAGCTCAGGTTGTGATTAAAAAATATATATATTTTGATAATAACTATCTTTTAATTGATACCATGTGCCAATATGATAAGCATAATTCTTGTATGATTATATCTACCTCAATAATCCAAAAGTTAATCATTCCTTTTTAACTTGAATATTTGTTTGAAATAAATCTTTTGTTTTGAAAACCAGTACTTTTACATATTCAGTTTGGATAATACCTATCATAAAATATTGTTGTATTTTTCTAGCTTAGACAAAAGTTTTATGTTGATGTTTTTATGAAACTGTCATTAAAAATAGATTGTGGCAATTTAATTTAAAAATACTCCAAAAAATCATGATATTTGGATCGGTTATCTCCCTTGGACTGCTGTGCTAATGTCTAGCACACCTTAATGTCAGACTTTTATTCCAAAACTGTTTCAAAACTGCTGTTCCTTTATACATATATATATATATGTGCTTTGTAAATGTATATACATTGTATGTAAAACATTCCTTGCTAGCTCTATTTCTTGTATTTTAAAATCCACCTCAATACACTACAGTCAAGCATCTTACCTGTTTTCCTCTGCTACGGAGGTTGTATCCATGCTTTCTAAGTGTGATTGCTTTATCCACTTGAAGATCTATCATACCCATATACTCATCTTCTTCAGTATAGAGGAGTTTTACAGTATCCCAAAGCCTTGTTTGAACCTCCAACTGGTTAGTATTTCTATGAAATACCACTTTCAAATCTGCATACTTCCAACCTTCAGAATTTTTGATCGTCAATTCATAATTCATGTCATTTTCGTTTTCTTCATGAATTTGCTCTACTTGGTAATCATTTCTACAAATTTTAATCATCTTGTTGCTCTGCTAGTTCAGATGCGAAGTGTTATATATTTTATAGCAAATTTCACACTGAGGACACAGTTCGCTTGAAGTATTTATTTAATGGATCGTTGCTAGTTTAATACTATACAATTATTTTCCTTAATTATTTTCAATAGGTTGAGATATAAACAACCTTTGCTTGATATATATATATTTGGTGGGTCAATATCAGGTCATCAAACATACGATTGCTTACTTAAAATATATAAAGGTTTTAGAGTCTGTAAAAGATATTAGGGTTAAATAAATTATCATTCGGTTGACCCTTGCTTCAACCTTAGTGGTAAACTGGGGGACACGGTTCCCTTGAAGTATTTATTTAATGAATCGTTGCTAGTTTAATACTATACAATTATTTTCCTTAATTATTTTCAATAGGTTGAGATATAAACAACCTTTGCTTGATACATATATATTTGGTGGGTCAATATCAGGTCATCAGACATACGATTGCTTACTTAAAATATATAAAGGTTTTAGAGTCTGTAAAAGATATTAGGGTTAAATAAATTATCATTCGGTTGACCCTTGCTTCAACCTTAGTGGTAAACTGGGAGCGATAAGGTCAGCTGTGTCACTGTTGTTTGGAAGTATGTAAGTATCTGAATAAAGGGAGAAAGTGTGTATTAAACATTAATAATATCCACTTAAACAAAATACCTCAACAATGTTTGAATTAAAAATACATAAATTATAAAATCTAGTCTAGAATTGTAAGCACCTAACTAATTAAAGTGTTTTTAACATAACTACCATTTTATCTAAGTTTATATCATACACTGTTAATGTTGATTTTGATGCATGATTAAAAAAAATTGTTTATCATATTTGAAGAGTTTGTGTGCTTATTCAGTGCTTTTTTAACTATTGTACAGTTAATGCTAATTGGCTGTTATAGCAAACAAAAAGTGATGGACCACGATTTGTCATGGTTCAAATACGATGTTCAGATAGTTAATTTGTGGTGTTTTTGTTTTGTTTTTTTTTTTTGTTTTTTGTTATTTTATTTTATTTTTTTTTTTGTTATTTTAGTTTTTTTTTAAATTTCTGATTACAAAGAAGCTTCTCGGACCATTCTAATAATGGTCTTGACTTCCTTAATACCTGATGGTTTGATGGATCTATTTTTACCACTTATTATTTTCAGAATTGATGCAACTAAGGAAAATTCCTTGTGCAACTTTTTACGTTTGAAATATTCATAGCAGTTGCCTCCTTGAAGAATTATGTTATAGTAACATAATTCTTCAGTTGAGAAATGAGTTTGAGTGTTATTCTCCATTGTAAAACCAAAACACCAAATGAGATGTGGGAACTTTACACATCATATAAAATGTACTTGTGTTCTGAGTACTAACACTAATCCGATTTAGGTGTGGACGTACATTATACCAGTAACGATTCATTTACAATTAGTATTCTCAAAAGAAACTTTGCTTTAGGCATTTGTTCAAGGTACATTTACGTTATTGTGACAGTCTCGATCTGTTGCCATATAGACGGCATGAGTTTAAAACCTGTGATTGTCTCTACAAGCATTGTCGGATTAATTGAACAACAGATTTTCAGACGCAAGTGAGACTATGGGTGAGTAAATAGAACATTCCATGTATCGTATTTATCCGCCAATAAGCCCAGGGGGCCAGACGAACATCTGGCTATTTGGAGCAATCTATTTAAATATTTTGAGGGAGTCGAGGTTACCCACCGCAACTTCAAAAGAATCTGGCTGCTGGTCGGCACAGTCCATTGCATAATTAGGGAGAGCAGGCAGTTAGCCAGCACAGGTAAAATCCGTGACCGAGCTCGCTGTGTATTAGTCGGCAGCTCAAAGTACGAAAGCATAGTCAGCTTGCAGAACCACACCAAAAAATGTGGTTTAATAGCAGAACCGCACAAAAAAATGCGGTTTAATTAGCAGAACCGCACAAAAAAATGCGGTTGCACATCAAAAGATGCGGTTGGATGGCGGCAAATTACAACTACTTTCAGTATGATAATATTAGTAACTACTCTAAGTTTCAATTGAATCCGATATCAGTCACACTATAAAAAAGTGGATTTTAACGCAAATTCCCATGTTTTTGCCCGGAAACAGCGGAACCTGCAACTAAATTTCCTCCAAATCTCATTACGGTGTTCAGTATGATGATATCAATATCTATAAGTCTGTAAGTTTCAATTGAATCTGAGGGAATCTGATATCAGGGACACTATAAAAAGTGAACTTTAACGCAAATTCTCATAACTCCCATGTTTTTGACCCAAAACAGCAAAACCTGAATATAAATTTCTTCCAAATCACTAATATGTTCAGTATAATGATGTTAGTAACTACATAAAATTTCAATTCAATCGGATATCAGTAACAATATAAAAAGTGGTCTTCACGCAAATTCCCATGTTTTTGCCCCAAAACACCAAAACCTGTAACACGATTTCATTTAAATTGAGGTAAGGTATGGTATTAGGTATGATGGTTTGAACAATATGACCAACTTTCAATTCAATTGGATAATTATAACACTGTGGAAAGTGGACTTTAACGCAATTGTTGACGCCGCCGCCGGAAAAGTAAACCTAAGTCTCGTTGAGGCGAGACAAAAACCTTGATCTCCGCGCAGCCGTTCCGTATACTTCTCTCTGCTGCGTTACAATATCCCACAGGGGGTCACGTCCCGATGACCTTTTGCATAAGCCAATCATCAAATTACTTAAATGTGAATTTTTGAGGCGACAAAGGTTTCAAAATCGCAATAGTTCGTTTGTCATTTCGTCACCAAAAATTTCATGTGGAATAATGTGACGAAATGACTTCTGCAAGATGACTGATCATTGGAAAATTATTTTAGTGTTACGTAAAGAGGTGACAAAGGTCATCTGATTCGAAAACAGAAGTTTCTAATATTATACCGAAAATCTGGAAATTTGGTTAAAAAATTGGAATTTTGAGAATTTGCGTTTAAGTCCACTCTATGTAGGGTCACTGTTATCAATCTGATTAAAATCATATCTTGATCTCCGCGCCGTTCCGTAAACTTTTCTCTCCTGCGTTAAGATATGAAAAAATCACATGGGGGGTGGGGTCATGTCCCGATGACCTTTTGCATTATTAGCCAATCAAATTACTAGTCAGAATCTTGACGGCGAAATTTTGAGGCGACACAGTTTGCATAATCGCATTTGTCCGTTTAGTCATTTCATCACCAAAAAATTCCATGTGGAATAATGTGCCGAAATGGCTTGCTGCAAGATGACAGGTCATTGTAAAATTATTGAAAATTCATTTAGTGTTAAGTAAAGAGGCGACAAAGGTCATCTGAACATGACCTCTTATGGGATGTTGTCAGATCCTTGTAAAACGAGCGAGAACAGGGATCTGTATTTTAATCAGATTGTCGAGATTCTGAAAGAAAGGTCTTCGGGACGTGACCCCCTTTGGGATTTTTTCTCCGATCTTAACGCAGCACAGAGAAATTTACGAAACGACTCTTGAGATCAAGATATGATTCAGATTGTTTCAGAATCTCGACAGTGAATTTATGAGGCGACAAAGCGTGCATAATCGCATTCGTCCGTTTAGTCATTTCGTCTCCAAAACGTTCATGTTGAATAATGTGACGAAGAAATGACTTGCTGCAAGATGACGGGTCATTCAATTATTTTATTTTGTCAAGTAAAGAGGCGACATATATCATCTGAACGTGACTTATGAGATGTTGTCAGTTTCCTTGTACATGAGGCCCAGAGGGCCTGAATCGCTCACCTGAATATCTAGGTAATCTCAGATGATGGTTAAATATTTTCCAAAAAGATCTATTCAGTACAAAATCCATGTTTAACTATAAGTAGTGATTTAAAAGGCTGTACCTCTAATTCCCGTTTTGGGCCTGGCCCCTTAGGGGTTAGCATCACCTTTTATGCCAAATTCCGAATAATCTGATTAAAATGCGGAATCTTGTTCCTACTCCTTTATTCTGAGTCTTTGACTTTTCGTGCAAAAAATGACTAAACGTACAACGATAAGCTGTGTTGCTTCAAAAACACGCATTTCAAATTCTTAATTGAAGAAGTCATTAGATTGGTTAATGCAAAAGGCAGAACATGACTCCATATGGGATGTTGCAAGATGTTGACGCAGCAGAGACATGTATGTCCCGTGCCCAAATTACTGTAACGGCCAAAGGCCCCGTACCAAAAATCCTAGGTCAATGGGGCTGAATGACCACGCTGGACACAAGAATGTACGCACGCCCCCATTACATCACCGTAAGAGGCGACTAAAATTGGGAAGTCGTCTAAACAGCGTTCTCCTTTCTATTGACTCACTTTGCCATTTAATTGAGCATTCGCCCTTCCGACGAAAGGTATGCGAGACGGTGTAGAGCTAACGAAAAGGATCTAACAACTCAAATAACTGCTTCAAGATTCTGGATTTGTGGGCGAAAGCTTGCATAGTCCTAAGTGTGCATTAGGTCATTTCGTCACAGCATGCAATAACCAATATGCACATTCCGCTTCACAAGGATCCCTTCCCGTTGATCTTGGCACTTTAATTTTAACACTCCAATATATTTGTCGTATTTTTATAAAACTGTTGACAGTCGAATTCGTCAATATCACATCAGCTTGTTGGGACGAAATGACTCGACTGATATGCATGCTTTTCGCCCCATCAATTTTAACATTTGGTTCGATTGTTTATCGTACAGCCATGCTTATTATAAAGGACGGCATCCTGGTTCATGCGATGTGGAATCGTGTGTATTTGGGAGGGTGCTTTATGTTCGTGTAAACCTTCTTGCTATATTTGATCCTATCTGTTTAGTCATAACTTGTATACAGGTCAATATGGTGACGAAATGACCAATTTGATGAAATGCACAACCGATCTCTTTAATTCACGTATTTTAATAGAACTGTGTTGCATAAACTTTCTTTCTTGTGACGGAATGACTAAACGCACAAGGATACGAAAATCTGAAATCTGTAATCGATGCAAAAGTCGTTCACCAGAACATGACCCCCTTTCTTATGTTAATATCGTGAGATGAAACCTCGGACACTGATTGTGTAGCGATATCAGAAGTCCAATTCGTGAATCCACCATGCCAGCACATGTGTGACACAATTCGGGCAACGACACTTTATGTTCGATGATAGGCATAGTTTATTCCTGATCGTAAATTACACCGACATCATAAGTACATGTTCACGAGTCCGACACGATTTGTACTCCTCCTATTCTAGAAGAGTTCTTCTGGGCGCGCGATTTGAACTCTTTCGTTTCCAGAAGCTCTTCTGACTTCCGCGGCAAAGTTATTAGACCCAGAAGAAAACATGGCGGACACAGTATACAAATGCTCGGAATGCAATGTCCACTTCTACACTCTCTCATCATTTGATGCACCGTCAACAAAGCGAACAATCTTGGACTTGGACTGATAAGGATATCATTTGTATACCTAGATGAGATAACATTTAAGCAACTATTTAAGGCACTAGTCAGACCCCATCTGGAATACGCAGCAAGTGTCTGGAATCCTTACAAAATAAAAGACATCGAAATAATTGAAAAGGTACAGCAAAGGGCAACTAGGCTTCCCTTCATTAGCATACCGCAGACTACGAGGAGATATCATCAATGTATACAAAATCATGAACAATTTCCATGACGAAAAAGTTGTAATGGGAATATTTGAGCAGGATACATCATCCAGGACCAGAGGTCATTCACAGAAACTAAAGAAAAAACACTGCAAATTAGACATACGTAAACACTCCTTTGGATGTATGGAACAGTCTACCTGGAAATATTATAAACTCTACAACAATAAGGGATTATGAGATAAGCTTGGATAACCATTGGGCAAATCTGGAACTTAAATATAATCATTTAGCTAGTTACAGACTGCAACCCGGAAGTACTAACTAATGTTTAATTGTGTATTATTATAAGATTCAAGATATGGACAGAGGCATACCAATGCCTGCGTCCATTAATTATCCTATTAAATCCTATTAAATGATTGTGCAGGTAAGTTATATTTTATGAATGTTATGTCATTAAATATTTAAACGGACTAGAGACCTAATATTAGACTGATATTAGAGCCAGGATCGTCGTGGCGGCCTTTATGCACTTCAGGCACGTGCCCGCACAAAACTTTATTATGTTACAATAAAAATATTATTTAACTTTCATTTTTCATTGTATTTAATACATTGTGTGTCAAGGGAAATTTAAAATATAAGAGCATTTAATGATTTATGAACACATTTTCTGATTTCTTAAGATCAAATTCTACCAGAATGTCGGCATATTGTTTCGCCCATGCAATAAGCATGTTTTTTTTTTAAACAGACAAATAATAATATACATGTATATATGCAATGAAAGGGGAGGCAGGGTCAAAGAGGCATTACTTTTAATTATATTATAAAGTGCATCATTGCTAACACCTCCATCCCTAACATACATTAATTAGTAAAAGGTGTGTCGCCAAACTTCCTCGCCCCTAAAATCTTTGTTTCCCATTTCCTTACGTAACCATCAAAATCATGAAAATACTAGTAACTACCCACCCAAAAGATATTTCAATTACACTATAAAGTGGATCATGTCACTCGCATGTATTTGCGGACTAGGCCTAGATCTAGTTCTTTATTCTAACGTTAAAACTTTTTGTATTTTCACTCAAAATTTATGTCTCTAATTTCAGGACCAGAAGCCGTGGAAAGTTCATCAAATTCAAACATCGCCACATCCATCAGCAGTACACTCATGGCCAACAACATTTGGAACGACACAAAAACAAGAGACTTGTTGGCTGAGTATAAAAACATGCAAGACCGATTCCATAACCCATTTTTGACACAAACGTAAGTTTGAGTCATTGGTATTACCCTGGGAGGTAGGCGACAAAATCTACGATGCCCTCTGGCGGACACTTCGTTTTGACCAATCACAACATTGCTCTACAGTAACTCCGTTATTTTATGCAGTAAATATATGTTAAAACTTGTTCAACTTTATGATAGAAAAAAAAGTTAAGTAAATTTGTTCTATCAAAAAAAATCAGCTTTTAGTTCGTAGTATTTTTGAAGCGAACAGGACAACGATTGTCTTTTTTACATTTTCTCGTCTTGGCTCAAGCTACCATTGCCACTTCACAAACATATGTAATCGCAAAAGAAAATAGTTCCTTTTCTTGCTGACTGAAAAGTCACGCTTTCGTTTCGTAAAATATATGACAAAGCAATAGAACATCATTTACAAATTGCATGTTCAGAGTTATGTAATTTGAAATTATTCTATCGAGGTTGCGTAACACATGTGCGCGTTGCATTTCCCGCGGAACGATATCCCCCTATCCGCTTTTCTCTGGCGCCATATTGCTGTTTACCTGTGACCCGGAAGAAAAATCTACTTTCCCTCAAGCTCTTTTGCATCATCGACATCTAGAAACGTAAGTGTTGAATTTCTCGGTCTCATGTTACTAGACAGGTTATAGATTTTTTGTAAGTTTCAACAGAATGTCGTTGTTATTTTGTACATTTGAAATCACCAATCCAGCATCCTTTTGTGTCCGCCATCTTTCAGTTATGTCAACAAAATAAAAGGAAGATAAGTAACCCTAGATCTCGGACTGTCGGATGTGTCGTTCTTTAAAATATGTACTTGCATATGATTTGTGAAGTTTGTATATAAAGACCCTGGTATAAAAGCGCGTCCCGTCAATATCACGGTGACGGCATACACAGTGCAGTACGCATAACACGATTGTTGTTTGTTTACTAGTTAAAAACGTAACGACTTTAGCCCTAATTTCCCACTCTATTGAGTTTCGAAATGTCAAATGGACTGCTGTATACTTACGATAGCCTTTTAGAACTATAGATTATATGCTTTTACAGAATGCATATCGGAAGTTTTCGCTTTTACCGTGGCTGTCAGTTTTAATTTGATCCTCTTCACGGATGGTCAAAGGGCAGTAACTCTTAAACAACATTTTGCAATAGAAATGAAGGAAGTGGTATATCTATCGACTGATAGCTGAATTTAACCAAAGATATTAAAGGAAATGGAAATCATATATTCCCACTTTTACAGTGTGTTTTGAACAACTTTTTGATTCATTTTTTTTATCCAGTTGCATGACAATTTGACAAAATTATGTCCACCATTTCATTTCAGTTAAAAAGCTATCCAAAAAAAATTATAACAACAAAAAACATAATGTATTGATGTAATAGGAACAACTGTAATAACATTTCTTTAATAACATATTAGTCGTAATCTCGGACAATTTTGTAATACAAAAATAAACCGAAATTGATGGCTGTTGTTTTAGTTGTGGTATCGTTCTCTGTAGGAAATCATCTGCAGCTTGAGGATAACAAATAATAACATGTAACATATTAGGCCTAGTAACATACTTTGACAATATATAACCACTTCTTAATATCAAATACATTTGGGTTGTAATATTTAATAAGACAGTTCAATGGTGAACTTCGCCGCTGTTCTTTTAACTTTTTTTGCAAATTTTTCCCCCTGGATGATTGAATGTCTTAGACCTGTTCAGACTGTTTTTTGTCCGCCGTTTTCTTTTTAAAAATGTACATGTTGATAGGAATGATCTCCCATTAGGTGCATTCAAATGAAAAAACAAAAGGCGTGTTCGATCAGTACTTTTTTTTACTGATGGTCAATTAAAATGAATGAAACACAATTGATTGTCGCAATCTGCAAGTGTAAATCGACTGATCAAAAAGTGATTATGACAACCCGGTTCATCGTAAATGCATTTTTCTTTTGAAGGCCCAAAATACGTAACTTTCGGCAAAACTTGAGGCGAAAATCAAGCCTTATAGTAATAACTTATTATATTTATAGATTTAGTTAAGATTAAGTAATAACTGATATCAGCAATATTCAAGATGAATTCTTATGCGGTTACCGGTACAGCAGCAGTTGAAACTCAGTATCTACATCAACCTGGATTATGTGACAGATATGTTGTATGATGTAAACCATCGTTATATTACAAACCTGGTAATCTATATGAAATTAAATGGAAACATGTCTCTTCTGTATCAATTAATAATATTTTCATTTAATTTACAGGTGACAAGTTGACAACAGCCATGGAACCACATTGAGAAAGAGCTTCGAGCTCGAGGGCGACAACAAAATGAAATACAGAAATGCCAAATGGACAGTTTAAGAAATCCACAACTGTAACTTTTTCAGCAAACTTCATTATATAAAATTAATATTTTCATTACTAGGAGCAATTCAGGAAAGTGTTACATAATCTGCCAATTTCATACTTGAACAAATTAATAGATAATGAAAGATGTTTGCATTCTTGAGATGATCTTGAGAAATTGACAGATTCTGACATGAAAACAAAGCTCTGATTTTAACTGTTACTTGATGTTATTTATTGCTAAATGTGAAAATAAAGTGTATGGTTCATGTATTGATGTTGTTTGTTTCTTCAAAGTTATAGCCATTCATTTGAATTTATGAATTCTAAAAATAACATCATTATATATGCATCTTAATTAAGTTGGTTTGGTTTATTTTGTTTTGCGTCCTGTTAACAGCCAGGTTCATTTAAGGACGTGCCAGGTTTTGAAGGTGGAGGAAAGCCTGAGTACCCGGAGAAAAACCACCAACCTATGGTCAGTACTAGTACTTGTACCTGGCAACTGCCCTACGTGGGATTTGAACTCGCAACCCAGAGGTGGAGGGCTAGTGGTAGAATGTTGGAACACCTTAATTAACCCCAGGGCCACCACAGCCCCTTTCTTAATTATAAATAGTGATTATGTAATCTTATAACTATTTGCTAATTAATGTTGCAATGCAGACTGAATAGCATTTGGAGGGATGACTAGTCGGGAACGACTGGAGGCAGTGAAAAGAACACTACTGTTGAAAATAATTGGCTTCTGGAATCACCCAGGTTGATTTTGGTATTCTGTGATTATTTCTTAAATATTTGACTTGTGCAAGTCAATGCAGCGGAAGGTGCCAAGACATGATGTCATCATTCACTGTGTGACGTCATCCCAATGAAATTCATAGTTTTTTTCGTATTGAAAACAACTATAAAACAGTACAACACAAACACTTATTTGATCTGAAAACTGAAACAAACCCAAGGTTGTAAACAGTTTGGAAAAAGGGACTAATTCCTTTTAGTAAAATAAGTTTTGGTAAAAATGCCTCTGCCATATTGAATTGCCCTGTACCTAGTGCTTAATTTGAATCGCCTGTCTATAAACTAGGATTCAGATCATTTTCTATAATATACTATGGACATATACCCGGTACTGGTCCAATTCGTTTGTGTCTTCAGTACTTTCAGTACTTTGATTTAAAAATAAAAGGTTATGGGAGGAAATGACAAACTTTATAAACGCCACGACCAACTCTAATTTTGTCAGTACACCGGTGGAAGGGAAATGGAAAACAGTATTGGCCCGTTACCACCGCTTCAAAGACTGCCAAAAGCAGACTGGGGAAGGAAGAAAAACCTACGAGTATGAAGCAGAAATGGATGATATAATGGGTGAAAACCATTCAACAACTCCTACATTTCTGTTTTCATCATCAGCATCTGCAACCTCGTCATTGTCAACTGCAGCTGCATCAGCGTCGATTGGGTCAGACAGCGACGTCGACACATCCCCTGAACAAGGTACAAAACGCAAAGAAACAAAGGAAAAGTGTGTCGGATGCATCACAAATGATCTCCTTTTTGGAGAAGTATACGGAATCCGTTGATGAATCCCGTAAACGACAGGAAAGGAGGCATGAAGAACAAATGAATTTACTAAAGGATATGACAAATGCAATCACCAAACTTGTTGAAAAAAATGATAAAGTTTAATATGAGTTTGTATACATATGTTAACACGTTTAACGAATTACCATTGTATGCGAAGTAGAGCGACTAGTAAAATATCTTTAGTGAATCTAAATCGCCTGCAGTTGTAGTGTAGGATATAAATTCATGCTATTTTCGTCTATCTCTAATGTCGACTGTATTAAACTTATAGTCTAGATCTATACTTAAATACAGTACTTACATAATACTCCGACTGTTATAGTTAAAAAAACCCATTAATTTCAGGTCCCATCAGCTCATGTGATGCAACCATTATGTACACTTCAGGAAGCGAGTACGATACTGATGCTACTATACCCTTTGATCAGGAACTATTCGAGCAAGTAGTTTGACTAGAAATTCTAGTGCCCACTGACATTTAATATGTTTAATGTTACAAATTCACAACTCATTTTGTTTATTTTCTGTTTATGAACAAAATGATGCTAGTCAATGGTGCTATTTTATTTGCAGGGTCGAAGTAGACCTATTTAATCTGTTATTGTTATTTCAATGTTTCTTTATTCCTTTTATATTCCCGCTTTACAAAAGTGGGTATTCATGATGTCCGTCTATTCGTATGTCATTCCATTGATTTGTCCGACTTGCATGTACACCATTAATAAGTCACTGCAAGCTGTTTTGACCTGTGGCCTCGATGTTAGCGAAAAAAAACTTTTCTAGAGCATACCTCATTATTATACGTAGGATCCACAAAACTTCTAACCTAACCAGACATAAGTCACAGTGACCCATATTTTAACCCTGGTTAGCGAAATTGGTTGTCGAAGAATATCCCCACTAACAAACAACAGGAAAATAATAAAAAGGGGTATATGTAATGATGTTCTGCTCAGAATTACATCTAGTCTAATTCAATTTTACATATTTTAAATGTTTTTTTTTTAATATTTATTTTTGTAACTCATGATCAGGTGACCGTTATGGCCTTTGGGCCTCTTGTTTTATACCTAATTTTGATCAGAGGTTGGAGACTGCAGTGTATATGTTGCCTTGTTGTTCCATACCTGCCAACTTTCCCCATTTTGGAGGGAGACTCCTGAGTTTTACCTTCATTTTAAGCAAGATTGATCAGCAAAACGTTTTTTATTCAAAAGTTTAAGATTCTATTCATCCACAAAACAGCAATATGAAAGATGTCGTTTTAAGCTATTAGTTTGTCAATAGGGGTTATATGAATGAGTTTTCAGTAGGGTTTGCGATTTTGAATATGTAAATCTCCCCCATGAGAATTAAAGTTGGCAAGTATGTTTTTCATGTGTTGGAATATGTACTATATAAACAGGCATCCATAATAGTCCCCGTTTGAAAGGCTTACTGAACATGTTGGAAATGAAAGTTGAGAATAAATTTATAACACATATTCAGGTTGTCTTTATTTTAAAGGGCACATGTATACATATATATATAGCATTCTTGATACCAGGCGATCAATTGCAAGCTACATGTATATATCATGTATGTCCTGTTCACTTGGCCACACCCCACTGCAATCATAGTTAACAAGTTCCTTTGGTTTTGTCAAATGTAATTATAAACCCTTGCAATACTTGTGCAATACTATTGATAGAACTGTCTTGGAATTGTAACTCAGATTTGAAAGTTGTCTGGTTATCAAGATACGCTTGGTATTTCCTTCTGCTTCATCTGCGGGAGGATTAAAAGCGGGAGCTACAATAACTGGTACATTATTTTCATAATATTCCTCCAATTCATCATCTTCAAGGATGCAGATGTTGTGCAAAACACATGCTGCCACAATACATTTCACAATGTACTCTATGTCATTCATCCGAATATGTTGTAGACGTCTAAACCTCCCTTTCAACATACCAAATGAATGTTCTATCACTGTTCTTGTGCTGCAGAGACACTTGTTGAACATCTTCTCTGCATTAGTGAGTCTGCCATTGTCACGACAAGGATTCATTAAGTTCCTGGAAATGGGATAAGCCCCATCACCTATTATGTGGTTCTGGCCACAGAGGGCTGCCTGGTTTTTGACCGATGGGTGAATTTCTGAACACTCTGGCATCATGTAGCCTACCAGGCCATCCGCAATGTCTGTGAAGACACGGTCATATTTACACACAGCTTGTAGAATGACTGAGTGAAAACTCTTACCATTTACATAATCACTCTCATGTTCACTTGGTGGAGTAATAGCAATATGTGTACCATCAACGGCTCCTAAAATCCCAGGAAAGCCTTTCAGTTGTTTAAATGATGTCATAATATCCAGTTTTTCAATAGCACTTGGCCACACCACAAATTTTCTACAAAGTGTCTCGCTGAATACATTGAGTAGCTTGCGGTTGTGTGTAACAAATGTAGATTCTTGAACGTTGAATCGATCTGCAATGGACTTGATATTTTCCTGGGACCCAATATACCAAAGGGACATAAGAAAATCCTTTTCCAATAGAATTTGAGGTCTGCCAGCCCCCTTCTGACTCATGGCAAGCTCAGGACAATCCATCAAACATTTTAAAACAAACTGAAAAGTTTCTCGGGGAAAGTCTAAAAAAAGCTCTTGAACTGATCAGGTAGATAGTTATCAACAACATCAACATTCTCCCTCGCTAATGTTTACATCTAGAGGATGGCTGCACTTGCCAATGTGGTGTGATGGTGATTATCGCTATATTTAATTTGAGATGACACCTATGATTGAATATGAGAATATTTTACTTGTATGTCACATTATAAAATATAGGTCAAGGTCATTTCATTTCGCAAACTTTGTTGGGCTTCATCCAAGAAACCTTTCAGCCAAATATCATGCTTCTAGGACTATTGGTATTTCAGAAGAAGTCGTTTGAAGGTTTTAACAGATTTGACCCCTGTGACCTTGCATATAGGTCAAGGTCATTTCTTTTCGCAAACTTTGTCAGGCTTCATCCTAGGAACCTTTCAGCCAAATACCATGTTTGTAGGGCTTTTGGTACTTCAGAAGAAGTCGTTTAAAGGTTTTAACAGATTTGACCCCTGTGACCTTGAATATAGGTCAAGGTCATTTCTTTTCGCAAACTTTATTTGGCTTCATCCAAGGAAACTTTCAGCCAAATACCATGTTTCTAGGGCTTTTGGTACTTCAGAAGAAATCGTTTAAAGGTTTTAACAGATTTGAACCCTGTGACCTTGAATATAAGTGAAGGTCATTTCTTTGCGCAAACTTTGTCGTGCTTCATCCAAGGGACATTTCAGCCAAATATCATGTTTCTAGGGCTTTTGGTATTTCAGAAGAAGTCGTTTAAAGTTTAAAATAGATTTAACCTCACTATGACCTTGAATATGGGTCAAGGTCGTGTCTTTTCGCAAACTTTATTTGGCTTCATCGAAGGAAGCTACCGGTCAAATATGAAGTCTCTATGTCTGACGGTATTTTAGAAGAAGTTGTTTAAAGGTTTCGACATTTTTGACCCCTGTGACCTTGAAATAAGGTCAAAGTGATTTTTTTTCGCAAACTTTGTTCAGCTCCTTCCAAGAAATCTACCAGCCAAATTTCATGTCACTGGGCCTTTCAGTATTTTAGAAGAAGTCGTTTAAAGGAAAATGTTGACGGACGGACGGACGGACGGACAATGGACGCTGCACCATCACATAAGCTCACTTGGCCCTTCGGGCCAGGTGAGCTAAAATAAATGGAAAACAAATAACAAAAGGTTCAGTAAAAAATGAACTATTTAAATAGCCTTGTTGTTTCTTGTTATAATTCATGATAAGTAATTATAAGTATCTTTTTATTGTTCACAGGAAAACCAACTGACCTGTACAATGACTCTGATGTTGATTGGGCTCCAAGTGTAAACCTAGGACATTCCAAAAAAGTTCCTCTGCAGACCCCAGACAGAATAAGAAGTCACGACTAGAGACTGCACATTCTTTACTCTCCCTCGCAACAGGAGTCCGAGCCAGAACCTGACTGTTACACGAACAGGTACCGATAGACACTGTGAGACTTGTCACAAAAACTCCAACTGGTACAGCATCTCAGACAGAACTGGGAGGAGTCCTTCTGAGTTCAATGGAGAATGAACTGAACAGACTGTAGAAAATGCAAAGCAAAGGACCCAGATAACATCAAACAAGATAAGTGAGGCCATGTTCAAAGATGATGATGACAAGGTGAAGTTGTTCACTGGGTTGCCAAGCTATGCTGTTCTGATGACCGTGTTCTTGTTCATCGAGCCTTTTGTGCCTTTAAAGCACAACAGTGCACTGACAAAATTTCAGCAGATGATGCTAGTTATGATGAGGATATGAATGAACCTTCCAGTTTTGTATGTTGCTGATAGGTTTGGAATATCAACTGGATCTTGGACTGATGGTGAAACCGGTATCTTCCACAACAAAGTTATCATGAAGCAAGCGCATGGCTTCCTGGTACGTTTCCCTGGCCTTTTTTTCATGTTCACATCCCCAGGAGGTAGCTGCTGATTTGAACCTTGTCACTTTTGTATGGCATATTGACATCACTAAACTCTGTGATGGGGAAATATGGCTGCTGTGACAAGCCTAGTACATTTTAGATGCAGTTATGCGTCCACTACGAAATCTGTGCCACAGTTTTGAGTCACTTTGCGTCTTTGTAGCACACTCTGGCAATGCTGCAAAATTTCACTGTAGGTCTTTCCAAACAGATCCTCATTCTTCAAGTCTGTCAGTATCTGGACATTTTTCACTTAACACTTCTGGAACATATTGATCATTGAATGGGCTGGTTAGTCAATATTGCTGATTGGGCACCAGTGAGGCTAAGCTTCGTTTGAAATGCTGTCACTTCTTCAGGTGTAGATTCAGAAACTTCTCTTTGTACCATGTGACCCCTCCTAGGCACAGGTGTTCCAGCTAGCGTACAATTAATGTTCTCAAATCGACTGCAAGTCACACCTTTCACACTTTGCTGGCAACCAGTAGGCTTTTTCATCAGTTACTGTTCGTGAATTGCGAACTTTCACAGTTGCCTCAATGGAAAACAGTAAAGCTCCTACATGAGTACAAGTCTCACCTAAACCTGCCATGCAATTACAATGAGCTGCCAGAACTTTTCCGTCGGACTGTATTATCATCCATGGTGTAAGAGCCGTTTCATTTAGTCGTTGTGAGTGAAGAACCTACAAGACAAAATATGTACACATTATTAAAATTATATATCAGACTGTGTTTGAATTACTCCAAAGCTAATACATGTTGTACAATAAAAAGATACTGTCTGCACATGTGACAAAAAATAATACAGGTTTAAATTGTTTTTAATAACATGTCTAAAAAATTCCTACGGCATTGACCTCATCACCTCCTCCTAGTGGTCAGCTTCCATCATATGACCAAACATCATATTAAGGCAATGTAGTACATAAAAGTTTGCACATAACATAAAATGATATTGTTACATATAACAAAAGGTTATACTAGCACATTCATAAATAACATTAAATGAAATTTAATTCGTATTTATGTAAAATCTTGAAAAATAAAACAAATATTAAAAAATAAAGATATATATATGATATGATCTTTCGCATTAGCCAATCAAATTACTACTGGCAGAATCTTGACAGTGAAATTTTGAGGCGACAAAGCTTGCATAAACACATTTTACCGTTTAGTCAATTCGTCACGAAAAAGTTCGACCAGAATAATGTGACGAATTGGCTTGCTGCAAGATGACAGGTCGTTGCAAAATTATTTTAGTGTTAAGTAAAGAGGCGACAAAGGTCATCTGGACGTGATCTCTTCTTATCGGATGTTGTCAGATCCTTGTAAAACGGAGTGAGAACAAGGACCTGCATTTTAATCAGATTGGGCTGATATCCTGTCCTGTGACCAGATCCATCCAAGTATTGTTGTAGACCGAGGACAGATGTTGGTTTTTGTAGAGGACAATCGGAAGATCACAACGTTGTAAGGCTTGAAGAACCTTGGACCAGTTAGCGAGAAGTTCCTCTGGGGTATTTCCACCACAATCCAGGTCATCTGCTAGTTTTGTTACGAAGCCCTCCTGTAAGTAGTCCCCAAAGACGCGACACATCATTTCCTCTAGGCCGGTTTCTGATCCAGGCATGCCGATTGCACATCGGGTGTACACTCTAACGCCACGAAATGGGGTAGCTATGCCACAGTACCTCATGGACTGTTTAGAAAGTAGGTTTGTCAATAATGACACTGGCCACAATATCTTTCGTTTCATATTCTATGAATGTATATGTGCAGTACATTTCTGAGCGGCCCGGACTGTCGTTACGTGCATCTCCTGAAAAATGTTTGTTTCAATAGAAATGTTCTCTGATGACAAAGTCATCACAGTTATCATATCAGTGAAAGTGTAATGTGCAAGTTATTTCATTTGAGCACTAAATATTACAACCAGAATAGGCAAAGAAAATGATACTTCAAATGTTACACAGTCTGTGCATTAACTTATTCTTATATATTTTAAGTACAAGTCTGAAGACCTCCCGTTGAAGGAGTGAAAGCGCTAATCATGTGTACATGTCATTTTTAATAAAATTGTCCATATACAGACCTACAATCCGATTTAAATACAGATCCTCGTTCTTACTCCGTTTTACAGGGATCTTGACAACATCCCATAAGAGGTCACGTCCAGATGACCTTTGTCGCCTCTTTACGACCTGTCATCTTGCAGCAAGCCATTTCGTCACATTATTCCGCACGGACTTTTGGTGACGAAATGACTTAACGGAAAAATGCGTTTATTTATGCAAGCTTTGTCGCCTCAAAATTTCACTGTCAAGATTCTGCCAGTAGTAATTTGATTGGCTAATGCGAAAGGTCATCGGGACATGACCTCCTATGGGATTATCTCCGATCTTAACGCAGCAGAGAGAAGTTTACGGAGCGGCGCGGAGATCAAGATATGATTTTTAATCAGATTGCACACAACAAGGAATCATATCAACATTATTGTGCTCTCTGCACGAGTTATCTCCCAATGAAACTTACTTTTGTGAAACGTTCTACGCAACAATTTCAATTAATCGTTTACTTATGTGAAATATTTTTGCTACTACAGCAAGTATGTATTTCTTTGAATATCTGTACAACTATTTACCTATGTTTTATAATTATTTCACACTGAAAAATACCGTAAAATCAATTTCAAACGCCCAAGAATATTGTCCCTGTAAGTAATATGTAGTTCAAAATAGCATGGGCCCTCGTATGAAAATATCAGCTTTGTCGGGTGGAAATTGACCAATCGTCTATTACAAATAGAAGCACGTCACCAAGTGTATGATGCTCTGGTCCAATCAAATTGGTTACATTTCTACATTGGAAATCACCCGTATTTTCGAGGTAATTTGAGTGTATTCCGCCTTCTGCTGCGAACCGGTGCGCACGGAATTTTGAATTTCTGGCATTTCAACAAATAAATAAATAACATTTTGCAGACTAGGTTGAGCACAAAATGACCAGTACATGTAAATGTCATCGTACCTTGATTTTTGAAGCAACTCTAGACACTTACTCAATATGCTTGCTATCTGTGAGTGAGAATCTGTGCATACTTTTATGTTTGCTCCATTTTCTGTCAGACTCTTCATTGCTCTTAGCATGCCCTCTTTTTCCATATTTAGCGACTTCAGGTTTGTCATACGTTTGTCAATAATGACACTGGCAATAATATCGTTCGTTTCATATTCTATGA
The DNA here is from genome assembly GCA_947623455.1 of Mimachlamys varia. Lineage (NCBI taxonomy): Eukaryota > Metazoa > Mollusca > Bivalvia > Pectinida > Pectinidae > Mimachlamys > Mimachlamys varia. Next base: position 28,947,904 of record OX392544.1, read on the forward strand.
ATGTATATGTGCAGTACATTGCCGAGTGGCGATGACTGTCGTTACGTGCATCTCCAGAAAAATGTTTCAGTTTCAATAGAAATGTGCTCTGTCATCGGTCATCACAGTTATCATATCAGTGAAAGTGTAATGTGCAAGTTATTTCATTTGAGCACAATTTTTTACAACCAGAATAGGCCGAGAAAATGATTCTTCAAATGTTACAGTCTGTGCATTAACTTATTTTATATTTTAAGTACAAGTCTGAAGACCTCCCGTTGAAGGAGTGAAAGCGCTTATCATGTGTACATGTCATTTTTAATAAAATTGTCCATATACAGACCTACAATCCGATTTAAATACAGATCCTCGTTCTTACTCCGTTTTACAAGGATCTGACAACATCCCATAAGAGGTCCCGTCCAGATGACCTTTGTCGCCTCTTTACGACCTGTCATCTTGCAGCAAGCCATTTCGTCACATTATTCCGCATGGACTTTTGGTGACGAAATGACTTAACGGAAAAATGTGTTTATTTATGCAAGCTTTGTCGCCTAAAAATTTCACTGTCAAGATTCTGCCAGTAGTAATTTGATTGGCTAATGCGAAAGGTCATCGGGACATTGGCTAATGCGAAAGGTCATCGGGACATGACCCCCTATGGGATTATCTCCGATCTTAACGCAGCAGAGAGAAGTTTACGGAACGGCGCGGAGATCAAGATATGATTTTAATCAGATTGCACACAACAAGGAATCATATCAACATTATTGTGCTCTCTGCACGAGTTATCTCCCCATGAAACTTACTTTTGTGAAACGTTCTTATAGTGACGCAATGCGTCATACGCAACAATTCAATTAATCGTTTACTTATGTGAAATACTTTTGCTATTACAGCAAGTATATATTTCTGTACAGCTTTTTACCTATGCTTTATAATTATTTTACTCCGCAAAATACCGTAAAATCAATTTCAAACGCCCAAAATATTGTCCATGTAAGTAATATGTATCTCAAAATAGCATGGGCCCTCGTGGAAAATATCAGCTTTGTCGGGTGAAAATTGACCAATCGTCTATTACAAATAGAAGCACGTCACCAAGGGTATGATGCTCTGGTCCAATCAAATTGGTTACATTTCTACATTGGAAATTACCCGTATTTTCGAGGTAATTTGAGTTTATTCCGCCTTCTGCTGCGAACCGGTGTGTACGGAATTTTGAGTCCGGGATAATTGGATTTAATAAAACAAAACAAAGAATTTCTGGCATTTCAACAAATAAATGATATAAAGTGAACAAATATCATCATTTGAAAAATAGAACAAGCATTTAACATACTTGGAATGAAAATTACACATATCAAGGACAATTTATTGGGAAACTTATCAAAACATCTTCTGGTCAATACAATAAAGTAATCTACCTTATACCTATTGTCTTATCTACCTTATACCTATTGTCTTATAAAACCATTCTTACATTCAATCAAATTAATTTAATTTCAAAGTCTTTGTCCTGGTATGTAATATTTTACAAAAAAAAAAACATGGTATAATAAATTCATAATTCTTTCTGTGCTACGTACATTATTGCTTGCAGAAAGCAATAATTTCACATTATACATAACACAATGAATTATATGACAAACATAAAGCCTCTTTAAAAACATACATTATCTGGGAGTTTCAATTTAGCACCTACTGGTATAAAAATTGGCTAAAGCCTTCCTTGCATTTCTCAAAAAACAATGTAAACAAAAGTCACAGAGAACACACATGGTTATATACTGAAAAAAATTAATATTGACTTATCAACAGCACCACACACTTATAGACCCATAGGTAATGACAATCTCCGTAAAGCATAATACAAATAATACCATTTTGAATGGATATGTATTTCATTTAATTACGGTCACCCGAGTATGATTTAGGTTATAATATTTCGAATGGAAATTTCAATGACTTTCAACTGTGCAAAACACAAATGGTCTAATACCATTTTGAATGGCGGTTTCAAAAATCACCTGAGCATAATAATGCAAGAAGTGCCAGTAAAAGTGAATATTTCAATTACTTTCAACTGTGCAAAACACAAACGGTATAATACCATTTTGAATGACGATTTCAACAGTCAAATGAGCATAATACAAGAAATCTAATACCATTTTGAATGGACATTTCAACAACTGTCACCTGAGCATAATACATTTTATAGCATTTAGAATAGAGTATCTGACTAGAACTTGAATTACTATTAATATTCAATAAAGTAAAATTAATATTCAATAAATTATACGACTATCTCCAAATTGGGTGTAGTAATTGAAACATTCAATTATTCAAATACATGCAACACTATATGGGAATGGATTGAATTTGTACTATCATCAGCAGTAAAACAAATAGCAAGTTCCACATACTTATGTTAGTATTGCAGCTGCTCCCAACAAATAAAAAACATTGACATCTGATGTATATAGTAACAAACTTGTTACTTTGAAACACCACACCTTTTATGTAAAAGTTCTCTCAGTTAAATAATGGAATTTTTCAGCGTTTCGCAGTAATAGCTGGAAATATATTTCTGTTTCGCTGGGAGCTGTAATTTGATTGGTCGGATGAAAGGTAGCATGAATATGTATGAAGCAAATTGATTTGCACGTGCAGCAGGAGACGATTGTGGCTAATAGGGAACACATGGTATAGTGGTCATTCTAGCCTGTTCTGCCTAGCATTACGGTTGGGTTATCAGCACTATGGGAACGAGGAACAGTTCAAAATTAACAGTAAAGTACGACAAAATTTAAAGGAAGCAGAGGTGGCTATCCAGGAGAATGAAACAGGAGAAGCTATGGACAAAATCACCAAAGGTATAGAATTAATAGACTATAGAAAAAGCCGATTAAAATTGCAGACAGTTCCGAATTTGACTGGAAAACTGTCTCAGAATATGAACAAAAGGAACTCGCAGATGATTCGGAAGATGAAAAACGCATGTATAAAGCAGAAAGTAGAGCTAAACGGAAGATAAAACAGACTTCAGCTCAGAAAAGGACCAGGTTTGCCAGACGAACGCACCCATACAGTTTACCGGAAGCGGAAAGGACAACAGCGTTTGGCAGAACTACTACTGCACATGATAATGGACCAAGACGCCCGGGGACTCGGAACTTGAACTTTGGAAAGCCTGGCGGTTTGAGTGTAGGGATGCAGTTCAAAAGGCGGATGACCGCAGTAACAAGATAAGGTCTGTGGCCGTACACTTCCTACTTTCCTTCACTCTCTTTTTACCGGAGAGAAGTGTAAGTCTGTTTTGCTTTTCTAACACTTGTCTTAGTGCACTTGTACCCTTGTGAGAAGTGCCTCAAAAAATGTTTTGTTACAATGTCCTTGAGTTTTTCTAACTCTTGCTGACTGTATCTGACAGTTGCACCATGCTTTCTGATGAGTTCACTCACATGATACCTCAACATGTGAATATAAGGAGTAATAACAACTTACATACAAGTTACACCACGACTTAGCTTTCGATTCTATGTAATCTGCATTTGGGGTGTCAGATCTGATTAACCTGTTGAGTTCTCTAAACCCATTCCAGAGCCCCTAGATCTGGAAAGCCTTAATTTTATTATAAAAAAATTCAGCTGCATCAAACAGTTTCAAGACTTCTTCTTTCTTATTTCTCATACCTGTTACTGAAATTCTTTCTGAAAACTCAAAGCTGTTCTACATTTTTAGCTCACCTGGACCGAAGGTCCGGTGAGCTTATGCCATGGCGCAGCGTCCGTCGTCCGTCGTCCGTCCGTCGTCTGTCAACATTTTCTTCAAATCGCTACTAGTCAAAAAGTCCTTATTGGATTTTAACCAAATTTGGTCAGAAACATCCTTGGGCGAAGGGGAACAGATTTTGCATAAATGGTGACTCTGACCCCCAAAGGGCCAGAGGGGCGGGGCCCAATAGGGAAAATAGAGGTAATTCTTTAAATCTCTTCTTGTCAAAAAGTCCTGATTGGATTTTGATCAAATTTAGTCAGAAACATCCTTTGAGGAAGGGGAACAGATTTTGCATAAATGGTAACTCTGGCCCGAAAGGGGCCAGAGGGGCGGGGCCCAATAGGGAAAATAGAGGTTATTCCTTTAAATCTCTTCTTGTCAAAAAGTCCTGATTGGATTTTGATCAAATATAGTCAGATACATCTTTTGGGGAAGGGGAACAGATTTTGCATAAATGGTGACTCTGACCCCAAAGTGGCCAGAGGGGCGGGGCCCAATAGGGAAAATAGAGGTAATTCCTTTAAATTTCTTCTTGTCAAAAAGTTTTGATTGGATTTTGGCCAAATTTAGTCAGAAACATCGTTGGGGGAAGGGGAACAGATTTTGCATAAATGGTGACTCGGACCCCTAAGGGCCCAGAGGGGCGGGGCCCAATAGGGGACATAGAGGTAATTCCTTTAAATCTCTTCTTGTCAAAAAGTCCTGATTGGATTTTGTCCAAATTTAGTCAGAAACATCGTTGAGGGAAGGGGAACAGATTTTGCATAAATGGTGACTCTGACCCCCAAAGGGCCAGAGGGGCGGGGCCCAATAGGGAAAATAGAGGTAATTCCTTTAAATCTCTTCTTGTCAAAAAGTCCCGATTGTATTTTGGCCAAATTTAGTCAGAAACATTGTTGCGGGAAGGGGAACAGATTTTGCATAAATGGTGACTCTGACCCCTAAGGGCCCAGTGGGGCGGGGCCCAATAGGGGAAATAGAGGTAATTCCTTTAAATCTCTTCTTGTCAAAAAGTCCTGATTGGATTTTGGCCAAATTTGGTCAGAAACATCGTTGGGGGAAGGGGAACAGATTTTGCATAAATGGTGACTCTGACCCCTAAGGGGCCAGAGGGGCATGGCCCAATAAGGGAAATAGAGGTAATTCCTTTAAATCTCTTGTCATAAAGTTATGAATAGATTTTTTTCCGATTTGGTCAGAAACATCCTTTGGGGAAGGGGAACAGATTTTGCATAAATGGTGACTCTGACCTCTTAGGGGCCAGAGGGAGGTGGCCCAATAAGGGAAATAGAGGTAATTCCTTTAAATCTCTTCTTGTCATAAAGTTATGAATAGATTTTTTCCAGATTTGGTCAGAAACATCCTTTGGGGAAGGGGAACAGATTTTGCGTAAATGGTGACACTGACACCCATGGGGCCAGAGGGGTGGGGCCAAATAGGGAAAATTGAGGTAATTCCTTTAAATCTCTTCTTGTCAAAAAGTCCTGATTGGATTTTGACCAAATATGGTCAGAAACATCCTTTGGTGAAGAGGAACAGATTTTGCATAAATAGTGACTCGGACCCCAAAGGGGCCAGAGGGGCGGGGCCCAATAGGGGAAATAAAGGTAATTCCTTTAAATTTCTTCTTGTCATAAAGTTATGAATGGATTTTGTCCAAATTTGGTCAGAAACATCGTTGGGGGAAGGGGAACAGATTTTGGATAAATGTTGACACTGACACCCAAGGGGCCAGAAGGGCATGGCCAAATAGGGAAAATAGAGGTAATTCCTTTAAATCTCTTCTTGTCATAAAGTTATGAATAGATTTTGTCCAAATTTAGTCAGAAACATCGTTGGGGGAAGGGGAACAAATTTTGCATAAATGGTGACACTGACCCCTAAGGGGCCAGAGGGGCGGGGCCCAATAGGGAAAATAGAGGTAATTCCTTTAAATCTCTTCTTGTCAAAAAGTCCTGATTGGATTTTGACCAAATAAGGTCAGAAACATCCTTGGGGGAAGAGGAACAGATTTTGCATAAATGGTGACTCGGACCCCAAAGCTGCCAGAGGGGCGGGGCCCAATAAGGGAAATAGAGGTAATTCCTTTAAGTCTCTCTTGTCATAAAGTTATGAATAGATTTTGTCCAAATTTGGTCAGAAACATCGTTGGGGGAAGGGGAACAGATTTTGCATAAATGGTGACTCTGACCCCTAAGGGCCCAGAGGCACGGGGCCAATTAGGGGAAATAGAGGTAATTCTTTTAAATCTCTTCTTGTCATAAAGTTATGAATAGATTTTGTCCAAATTTGGTCAGAAACATCCTTTGGGGAAGAGGAACATATTTTGCATAAATGGGGACTCTGACCCCAAAGGGGCTAGAGGGGCATGGCCCAATAGGGAAAATAGAGGTAATTCCTTTAAATCTCTTCTTGTCCAAAAGTTATGAATGGATTTGCCTAAATTTGGTCAGAAACATCCTTGGGGGAAGGGGAACAGATTTTGCCTAAATGGTGACTCTGACCCCTAAGGGGCTATTTTGGCACTTTAAGGGTTACAAGTCAGAGATTAATTCCAGGTGAGCGATGCAGGCCCATTGGGCCTCTTGTTCTGTGTCCTGTTTCCTTAGTTTTGATTGGTATCCTGGTGTACATTCTGCGAATGGCTTACGTTTAAGAGGTTTTACTCCTGGAGTTTTTGTTGTTAACATAAGTCACAGTTTTCTTTTTCCTTTTCCGCTAATTGTTCCTTTCGACCTTTATTTTTTCTACCAGTAATTGTGTTTCTCTGTCAACCATCACATCCTAACTATATTTGGAAAATCTAAGTCCACCCTTAACCTTTTTAATCTGGTTTCCACCTTTCACTTTAGTCCTTAAGTCTTCAGTCTGAACAGTTCTGCTCGTAAATATTTAAGACCTAAGAAGATCATTTGGTAAAAGTCTCAGTGTACAATGTTCTTGGACAGCCAAAGAAATTTCTTTAACAGTTTTCAAATCTAAAAAGTCTTTCCAAAACTTATCTGAAGACGGAATCTTATAAAGTATTTCCCTAGAAATCACCACCCTTTTTTTGCTATTTGAATGCCAGGTACATGTAAGTTACTTCATTCGTACAAGGAACTCTAGTATTAATATTGATTTGGGTCATACATACTCTACAACAATGGGTCATTAAGCAAATGAGGCAACAACCTGTAACTTCCCGTGCATTTTACGAATGAGAAAACAAGTTGTTTTCCTCTCGATGTTGAGCATGCTTCAAGTCTTAACTGTTCAGTTCTTGGATCTGTTTTCATCTCGAATTCCTGGAGATCTTGTTCGGAGGTAAAATTTAACAGTGTTTGTTTTCATGGAACAATTATCCTCCTCGGAGTTCAGAATGCCATAATCCCATTTACTTCCGAACACACTGTACGCAAATCTTGACAAAACTCCATTCACTGTCTTAGTGCGCGTCACCTTCTGCACAGTCGCAACTTCACTGATCTTTTGATAAACTTTCTCATGAAATGGCACTCTTAAACGGACAAAACTGTCCATTTTAGTCCCAACTGTCAGATTTTCCTTCAATAGGACTCCAAGGTTCTCCAGTGGGCTGCCCTGATCTGTTTTTTGTAATGTACATGTCTCAAGTTCGTCTTTTTTTATAGCCTTGTCGTATAACAGATAAGAATAACAGCCCCTACCATTTGTGACCGCCTCAGATAAACCCATACCCAACATATATATTATAAGTGGCTGTAGAGAATGAGATAGAGCCAGACCAACCTTTCTTTTGATGTAGATCACAGGTGAAGCTGTAGGTCAGAGTGACCTAATAATAGATAGATAGAGTCAAGACATTTAGCAGAGGAGAAGGACAGAAGGCTGCACTGATGGTTTGGTTTATTTTGTTTAACGTCCTATTGACAACCAAGGTCATTTAAGGACGTGCCAGCTTTTGGAGGTGGAGGAAAGCCGCAGTACCCGGAGAAAAACCTCCGGTCAGCACCTGGCAACTGCCCCACATGCCTGACGTGGGATTCCAACTCCCAACCCAGAGGTGGAGCGCTAGTGGTAGCATGTCAGGACACCTTAACCACTCGGCCACTGCGGCTCTACTGACGGAATGAGGACAGGCATAACACAAAATATAATAATCCCTGTTCCTTTTGAGGGACTTAAGACATTAACACATCACATTAACATCAATAATCTAATTTCTAAAGACAAATATTACATACTGATTTGTATGAAATCAGTTGTATATAAACATAAATTAGAACAATACCTAGTTAAAAAAAACTCGGCTGCATCAAATTGTTCATGTAGCAAAGGTTTCTCTGGACCAGTGAGATCCCAATACTCTTAACTTTTTACTGTCAACATTAACACCAAGTTCAAAATGTATTCCCAACATTTGCAACACACTTTGGAGCTTTAAGACATTCTTTAACTTGTTTTTACTTTCTTGGAGAGAATGTTGGATTTGCATGTTATCCAAACACCTAAGATCAGAGACAAGGAGATTGAATAACTTGTCAGAAATGCGCAAAAAACATGTTAAGATGATCTATCACAACACGGTGGGGTGTGATTGTTGGAAATAAAGGTTTGTTTGCGACGGAGAAACAACTATTTGCACTTTTTTTTCTTTTTCCCCTTTGTGCAAATAACATTGAAACTGAAGAATGGCAAAAACTGATCAAATATGATAATGATCCCAGAATATCTCTAGAGGAGTTGATTTTAAAATATAAAACCTGTCCTTTATGGTATTTTAAGCAACTTGGAAGTCCACACAAATGTAAAAATAAACTGGATTTACTGATTTTTTGGCTTTTGATTACCTACAGGGTACCTCATGAAGACCGTCACAAGCAAAGTATATGCCATTTCGAATATTCAAGGCTTCTTTGGAAAATCAAAGTTTTGCGAAAATTGTCTGAAAGCTTACCAAACTAAACACCAATGTGCAAAATAAGCTGTATTGTAATGTCCATCAAAGGGTTGTCCTGATGATGATCAAGACAAAATGGGCTTTGTCGGCTGTCGTGGGTGTCATATGACATGTAAGTCACTCGCATGCCTTCATCGTCTTCTCAAAAAGGTAACATAATGCGGAATCAATGTCGATTTGTGATTTATATTGGAAATGTACAATTTGGAAATGTACAATTTGTAAACGTGTAATTAACACATTGAACCGGAACGGAAACCGGAACAGCACAGGTGTGGTGAATACCTGTGCAAGGGGTGTAACGAGTACGTAGATTCCAATCATCTCTGCTATGTTAGAGCATTAGACTCGTGTAAAGAAAGGTCTAGATACGTTTTTTACGCTAAGGCGTATACGCCTACAGCGTATTGTCGCCAGTCAGAAACCGGAAACATTTTTTTCCTTTCCGCCTACGATGACCTCTGACGGACGTTATTGGCTTTAATCTGACATGAAATCTATTATAATATCGTAATCCATACAAACCTGACAATAACTAGGTGCACACATTAATCCGTTGTGTGAGCTAAACCTATCTATCACAAACCTTCCTTTCCATGTTAGTTTATTTTAATGTGTACCGTTTATCTACAAAACCAAAAAATCGTTGTATCCATGCTAACTTTCATACCAGTCGCGCAACTTCCGGTTGAGGTGCCACTATAAAATTCACGTATTGGATAATGAGAAATGAAAGACCCTTACGTAATTTTTGTCGAATTATAAAATTAATTTGCGAAGTAGCTTTTTAATGTCTTTTTATGAAATAGGCAGTTGAAAACTTTTATTCAAACATTCGGTGAATTTCGTGAATCTCCCGACTTCTAAAAATACCCATGATGCAACCGGATGTTTACATTCATCGCCATTACTGATCGATTGCTGTTTCCTCGAAAGCCTCCAACAAATCCATTATCATCTTGTCTAGTTAATACCATCGGCAATAACAAGTGTAAGTATGCGTTTCTAGAATGTTTCATCTATCATTGTTGTCCATTGTTATGATTCTTTGCCTTGCATTTTGACAAAACAGTGGTTTTCATTATTTGTTTTGATGTTGAATCAACAGCCCTTAACGTCAATATACAGATCGAGTAAATTAAATAATTGCCTTAATTGATTGTTTGTATTCGTTTATATGAAGAAGATGCGAGAACGTGTGCATGAAATTTCAATAAAGATTGGGAAGAACGAGGGTGTCAATTAACACCAAGTACGGGAATGAATTTAATAAAGATTGGGATTAAGCCCGGTTGGGGTTAGTACTAATATTATACCCGGCCTCCTATGGCTCTGCCCCGGCGAATGTATAAAAATCGTCTCGTCGTGAAGAGCTACGTTATCGCAGCTAGGTTGGGGTATTTACCGGAATGGACTTCAATAATTGAATTACCGAAAAGTAGGAGAATTGGCTTGAAATTTGAAAAGGGAATTATTTTAAAGAGAATGGACCTAAATATGCATTCTTTATCATTACATTGGGGTATATGCAAAAGGTCGAGGGTGTATTTTATCCAGAAATATTTTTAATTCATTTTTCCAAATTACGTAATTCACGCCATGACTTTCGTCACCGAAATGGAGTGCAAACACATCTTTATTGACATTTTCCCAGAGAATGGACCCAAATATGCCTTCATTTTCACCAACTTATTGGTACATATTCACATTCCATATATGACAGATCATGAAAGCCTGACAGATCATGAAAGCCAGGTTGTAGCTACATATGTTGCTCTGTGCACATTCTCATTGAGATTGATGTATTTAGGTTTGCAAGGAATATTGAAATGTGGTCTCGCTAGTTCAATTAAATTAAATATGAATCCTATATCAAGATACTCAAATGCATTCTAACAAAGATACATCACATGATATCAGACAATTGTGTAATTTGGGTATAATTTGATTATCAATGGTATATGTTTAAGGGTGGGGATTGGAACTAAATTATGTAAGCATTATTTTGTCCCCACCCCTTAGACTGAGGGAGAGGGGTGTGTGAACCTGTCAGTTTGTAAAATAATGATTTTTGCATAACCAAATGCTAAGTCCCATTATATCCTTACCTGTTTGTGTTAAAAGCTTTGTACTGATCACAAAAACAATTATTGCCATGTGAATTAGACTCTTTCTTATGATGTTTCCTTTCACATCAATTTGATTTTACTATATTTGTAAGAAGTACGGTCTCTTTCATTTCAATTACATCAAGATGGAAATATACTGTTTTTTCATGTGTATTTTGGCACCAAGCACAATATAAAAAGTTATCATACACAAAATATGTCTATTTAAAAATTACATGTTTCTTGCACTTTAGGATAGGACAAATCCCACTGTTTTTATGTAAGATTGCTCACTCACATTGTTTGTGAAACGTGTGGGGACTATAATTTCCTCGTTGTCTGTCCACTGAATTCTGTCGGCACTATCACAAGCTAGAGCTAGAGAGTTATTAAGTTTGTAACCAAATCATGTAGCCTAATGCTGCAGAAGTTTTTAGTTTTTGAAATGTTTAATTTCTTGTTTTAAAGTCAATAAGGAAATTACATCAACCAAGATTGTGTGACAGTTATGTCGCATGATGTAAACCATCGTTATATTACTAACCAGTAAATCTACATGATATTAAATCAAAATCATTTAATTTACAGGTGACAACAGCCATGGAACTACATTGAGAAGGAGCGACAACAAAATGTATACAGAAATGCTAAATGGGCAGTTTAAAAAATCCACAACCAGCCATGGAACTACATTAAGAAAGAGAGCTGCAACAAAATGTAATAAAGAAATGCTAAATGGACAGTTTAAAAAATCCACAACGGTGTATAAATCTTTCAACAAACTTTATGATATAAAATTCTACTATACTTTCAGTCCTGGAAAGTGTTAAATAATGTGCCAAATTCATACTTGAACAAATTAACAGATAATGAAAGTGACCAACATTCTTGAGATGATCTTGAGAAATTGACAGATTTTTACCTGGAAAGAAAGTTCTAATTTTTACGATTAGTATAGTTGTTGTATTGATGGTATTTATTGCTGAATTTGAAATAAAGTGTATTGTTCATCATGTATTGATATATGTTGTTTGTTTCTTGAAAGTAACAGCCATTCATCTGAAAATATTAATCATAAAACTTGGTCATTATACGTCTTAATTAAAAATAATGATTATGAAAAAATATAACTATTGGCTGTTGAATGTTGCAATTCAGACTTGATAGCATTTGGAGGAATGACGAGCCGGGGTTGACTGGTGGCTGTGAAAAGTACACTACTGATAAAAATAAGTGGCTACTGAAAATCACACTTGGCTTTTTTTAGCCCACCATCATCAGATGGTGGGCTTATCAAATCATGCTGCGTCCGTCGTCCATCCTTAAACAATTCTTTTTATCGCTATTTTTGGGAAAGTACTGGATGGATCATTCTCAAATTTCATTTGTTGGTTCCCCTTGCTGCCTTGTTTTGCATAATCCATTTTTGGACAAATACGATCAACAATATGGCCGCCAGGTGGCCATCTTGTATTTGTGAGTAAAAGTTTGTATCACTATTTCTTGAGAAGTACTGGATGGATCATTCTCAAATTTCATTTGTTGGTTCCCATTGATGCTTAGTTTTGCATATTTCATTTACGAACAAATCTGATAAACAATATGGTCGCCAGGTGGTCATTTTCGATTTGTCGAGAGTAATAGTTTGTTATTTCTGACTACTGGATGGATCTTTCTCTAATTTCATTTGTAGGTTCCCCTTGATGCCTTGTTATATATACAATTTCTGAGCATAAAGAGAAGGTCTCAAATATGATTTTAGATTTGAATCCATGGTCTGCAACATCCTTGCAGACTTGACTCTTTAGTCATAACTTTTAAACGGCTAAGATTCACACCCCAAAACTATATATATATGTAAAAATAAAAAACGACACGGACACATTACTTAGCGTTTTCACTCCACCGGTGGGAGCTCTTCGATATATACGATCGTTGAGCATAAAGAGACTATCACAAATATGATTTTAGATCCATCTTTCTAAAATTAATAAAAAATCATTGATGATGGGCACCAAGATCCCGCTGGGATCTCTTGTTTTTTTTTAAGGTTCAATATTATCAGGGTGAGCCCTGTATCACCAACATGAAGATTCATTCAAACCTTACATTGACTAGCTGCACAAATGAACTTGTTATGTGAACTATCATATTCTCTTTTGGTAATTTCTGATTGTTTGATTTATAATGCCGTAAAACTGGCAACTATAAAACTCTTTTAATTTCTTTGGGAGCGCTGACTTTTCAATGAACACTGAGTTTTGACCGACCATGCTGACTTTTATCAACAACTCTCTACTTTTCCATTGTGGTCGATGAAAAGTCAACTTTTGCTAATCTTGAATACCATTTAATTTCTATTACATATGTATACTGTGTACTCCATCCAAAACATCATATTAATACTGTTTTTTCGCCTTAGCTTCCAGTACTTTCAGTACTTTGATTTTCGATTTCGAATGCAGCCAATTAACGACATCATGCTATGTAAGCGTGGTTACTCTTTTCTACGTGACCCCGACTGTAAAGTACGTAGAGACGACAAAGACCCTTGTCAGCTTGTTTGCGCTGCTCGAATTGTAACCAGAGCTGCTGTAGTAAATACCAGCCTACACAAAACTTGGTGATCGCTCACACTACATGTGAACTTTGTGTTGACGATGATGACATTAGCCCTAATACTAAATGTAAAGGATGTGGAACAAGGTGTCTGAAATGTGGTGCCTATAATAAAATGGAAAAATGTTTTGAAATTAATCCTTGTGAAGGGTCGTGTGGTTTCAGGGAATCATATTTAGAGGCCTAGTGCAGAGTTTTGTTGATGGCTTTTTGACGAAAGTCACAAAAACTTTACAGTCATGGCGCATAATATGAGGGGTTATGGCGGGTATTTCTTATTGGAATACCTACACTGTAAAAACGTCGTGTTACTTTACACTCAACTTGGTGTTACTTGCGTGACATTCCCCATTTGTTGGTGATTGTTGTTTATTTTATACCATTATATGGTAAAGCTTAGGTTACACCAGAAAGTAGTGTAAATAGCACAGAAAATTTGCGACGTGAAAAACCACGAACAATCCGGAATTTATAACTCGTGATTTCCGGCTCCGTAGATGCGCACGCTGTTCCGCATTGCCGGCCTTTTTCGCCTCAGCAATTTTTTGGCATGGTTGGGTCTGTGTTCGCGGGAAAATTGCAAAAGGTCAAAACAAGTCAGGTAAGTATATTGATATGAATTTAGTGTTCACCATACTTATTATAACAATGTTTAATTGTCCAATATGTGAAATAGAAGACAATTTTGCAGATGTGAAAACACTTTTGACACACATGAGTCGGCGTCACAGGGCAGATCCAATTTTTTTTTGTCCGGTGTGGAATCAGTCAATGTGCTAACACTTTCAAATCTTTCAGTGCTTTTAAAAGTCATGTTTATAGAGTACATCCGACGACATCGTTTCAAACACAAGACAGTTTGACGCACGACGGTGTTGGCGATACAAATGAATTGAAATGTTCATTCAATTAATTATGCCCTGCCGATTTGAGGTTCTCGTCTCTAAGTCAGTTAATAGGACACATAGGTGAACACATCAACGATGGTAATACTTCCGTTTGTCTTTTTAAAGATTGCCTCCAGGAGTTCAATATATATTCATCACTGAGATCTCATATTTACAGACGCCATTCACAGCAGACTGCATCACAGTTAAAGAACGAATATGTGGTCATTCATGATCGCGGGACTGGATGTGGACACGATATTACAAATATTTCTGTTGATAATTCTGAAGCGGGGGAAGATTTTGGGGATCAAAATGAGGATACTATTTATCTTTTTTTAAGAACTGTCGTTAATGATATTGCAACTGCAGGAAGTAAACCATTTACCAATTTCAACTGTAGATGCTATTGTGCAGGAAATGGACATTATGTATGAACAATTATTGAACCAAACACAAACTACAGTTATTGATTTGTTAAAACAGCAAGGTATTGCAGAAGATACTGCACTGTCTCAGTCTGTAAAAGAAGCTTTTAGTAACAATAATCTTAAGAAGTGTACCCAACTTTTGAAAACCAATGCACGACGAAGCTCATACTGGCAGACACATTGAACTGTTGTGAAACCAAATTCAATTTCATTAGGAAGGAATTCTAGTCATATCAAAAAGACCTATCAATATATTCCCATATTAGAAAGCATAAAGTGCATGCTAAGTCAAGAAGATGCATTAGTGGAAGTGATGAATTCTCACAAATCTGTTGATGGATTTTTGTGATGGAAAATATTTCAAAGAAAATCCTTTATTTTCAAAGCATGATAATGCTTTACAAGTCATCTTGTCTTTTGAAGAGTTTGAAGTTGTAAATCCACTGGGATCGCGTAGGGGTATTCATAAAATTGCTGCTATTTATTTTACCCTTGGCAACTTCCGCCCTGAAAAAAAATCAGAATTGAACCCAATTCAACTTTGTATATTGTGTACAAACAAAGACTTAAAAGAGTTTGGATTTGAAACAGTTTTGCAGCCTCTGATAAATAATTTGAGGCAGTTAGAAACAGAGGGTATCAAAATTCCTGGTTTAAACAGTCCTCTTTATGGTAGTTTAGCATATATCAGTGCTGACAATTTAGGAAGTCATCAAATTGGAGGATTTGTAGAATGCTTCAATTACAGTGTGAAAAATATTTGTCGCTTCTGTTTGGCAACCACAGATGATATGCAAACACAATTCGATAGCACACATTTTGAAAGTAGGAATGTTGAAAACTACAATCACCATGTCCAACAAATGGAAGTCAACTTGTTGAGTAAGTGCAGCGCCATACACGTATGTGGTGTCAAAAGAAACTCGCCTTTCAGTAGCTTGCAATATTTCCATGTCACCCGAGGTTTACCACCTGACTGCATGCATGACATACTGGAAGGTTGTGCAAGGTATGAACTTCCGTTAATTTTGCAATCGTTGGAAAAAGATTGCACAATCAGGAGTGCAGATGTTTTGAGCTCTTTACAGACTTGGAAATATGGCATGCATGATATAACAAATAAACCAACAAGTCCAACTTCTACTTCATCATTTACACAGAGTGCCTCACAAATGTGGACTCTCCTGCATTTGATGTTGGCAAATTTGTACCAGAGGAAATAAAGTTTGGGAAATACTACTGTTGCTCAAAGATATAACAGAACTAACATTTTCTCCAAGAATGACTCCTGCAATGTGTGCATATCTAAAGGCTTTGATCATTGATCATCATAAGCTTTTCAAAGAGGTGTTTCCAAATGAAAAACTGAAAGCAAAGCATCATTTCCTTGTTCATTATCCAGAAATGATTATCAACTTTGGGCCAGTTAAAACATGTTGGTGCATGCGTTTTGAGGCTAAGCATAGCTATTTTAAACAATTGGCTTAAGAATTGGAAATTTCAAGAATATTAATTCTACATTGGCACAGAGGCATCAAAATTTGCAGGAATACATTACGTCAAATGACAATGATGTTTTCAAACCACACAGTGAAGTATTTAAAAGCTCGCTTGTAGCACTTGCATTTCTTGATCCCAATGTAGGCAAAGCTTTGATCAACAAAGGTGTATCAAAAAATGAACAATGTCTTTCGAAACTTGACCGGATAAGTTGTAAGGGCAATACATATAAACCTGGATGTTTTGTTGTTAAACATTATGAAAATGATGATATTGTCTTGTCAAAGATTATTGCAATATTTTCACACAATAACCAGACATTGCTAGTTGTGCAAGTATTTGACTCTCTTTACGAACCTCACTTCAGGGCATACAAAGTCCTGAAAATGACAAAAGTTGTCGCCGTTACATTTGATGAAATTTTAGATGCTACTCCTCTTGATCCATATAGACAAAATCATTTTATATATGTAGTACTTAAGCATGCAGTGCGTTCTACATAGCTTAGCAGAAAAACATCTAGCATCTAGAAAAATTAAGGGCCTGATCGTCATCATTAATGGACCATGCATGCCGTTAGTCATCAATATCTGATCATGACTGATGTCCTGTTTATTCTCAAATGTACATCTATCTTGTCTGCAATAAAAGTGCTGATCTACTTATAACTAGTAATTATTTTGCACATGTATCATGACAACTTTTTTTGTGTAAATTTTCATTGATGTGAACTAGCTAACAGTAGTTCTATATTTTGTTTTGTTCTAAACAAAATATAGAACTATTATTGTTTCTTTTAGTTTCAAACAGGTTTTATATAGTTTCATTATTTCCTTTTTACAGCCATGGCTAGTCAATATTTTTTTATATTTTTTTTGTTCTAGCTGATATTGAGTTTTCTGAGACCTGTGCCTTTTGTTCAGATTTTGATTTAAGTGTACTGGAGCTGCATAGTCAAAATTGCTGTTTTATTTTTTTTATTTATTAATTTTTTTTTGATGATTTAAATGCATGCATTTCTTCTGTTCCCTTCAGAACTGTGTTTTTTTGAAAATAAGGTGTGATGTAGGCAATTAAGCTGAAGGTCTCTCAGTTCCACATGACTGGAGGGTAATTAATATAATTATTAGTGTACCAAAGATTTTACAGTCCTTTTAAGGTCCTAAAAACAAGTGTAAGCTTTGAAAAGCCTTTAAAATTGTGAAATGGCACTATAAAAGGCCCAAAAAATTACCGAAAAGGTCTTGAAAGGGTAAAAATAAGTCTTGTCTTCGACAAAGGCCAAAGCTTGTTTTAGGTTACTTCGTAGGTATAGGTCAGATTAAATTTTTTTTTATATATATAATATTTGTGTTACCTTAAACAAGCTTTTTCTTTTTACCTTCGTCAAAGTCAAGACTTTTGTAATTCAGGGTTCATATATTGGTTTCGTTTTTCAGCAATTGGCATATTAATACCATTATTATGTTAATTTTTCTATCATTCAAACGCTATGCAGGAAAAAAACTTTCTTGCGGGTATTATAACCATATAGTGTGTACTCCATTTTTAGGTCATCTGACCCAAAGGGTCAAGATGACCTATAGTTACCGTGCTTCGTCCGTCGTCGTCCGCCGTGCGCCGTCCGTAAACTTTTCACATTTTAAACTTCTTCTCAAGTTCTACCAATGGGAATAAGCTGAAACTTAGCTGAAATGATCCTGACCAAGTGTTGTTATTTTTCGGGTCGGTCCGAAATCCAAGATGGCCGCCATAGCCGACATCTTGAAAAACACATATTAAACTTCTTCTACAGTTCCAATGGTACCTATGAGCTGAAAATTGGTAGGGATGTTCAGGAAGGGCAGCCCATAAAATGTTGTTATTTTTCGGGTCCGAAAAACTCTCGACATTTGTGCCATGGCGGCCATTTTGTGACATGATTGCGCAATCACTGTTTTCCTGAACAACACCTATTTTAAACTTCTTCTTAAGTTCTACCACTGGGATTAAGCTGAAACTTGGCTGAAATGATCCTGAGATAGTCCTGACCAAGTGTTGTTATTTTTCGGGTCGGTCCGAAATCCAAGATGGCCGCCAGAGCCGCCATCTTGAAAAACACATTTTCAACTTCTTCTCAAGTTCTACCAGTGGGATTAAGATGAAACTTGGCTGAAATGATCCTGAGATGGTCCTGACCAAGTGTTGTTATTTTTTGGGTTGGTCCAAAATCCAAGATGGCCGCCAGAGCCGCCATCTTGAAAAACACATTTCCAAATTTCTCTCAAGTTTCACCTGTGGGATTAAGCTGAAATTATCCTGAGATGGTCCTGACCATGAGTTGTTACTTTTCGGTCGGTTCGAAATCCAAGATGGCCGCCATCTTACAAAACACATTTCCAACTTCTTCTCAAGTTCTACCTGTGGGATTAAGCTAAAACTTGGCTGAAGTGATTCTGAGATTGTCCTGACCAAGTGTTGTTATTTTTCAGGTTGGTCGGAAATCCAAGATGGCCTTCAGAGCCGCCATCTTGAAAAACACATTTCAAACTTCTTCTCAAGTTCTACCTGTGTGATTAAGCTGAAACTTGGCTGACATGATCCTGAGATGGTCCTGATCAAGTATTGTTACTTTTTGGGTCGGTCCGAAATCCAAGATGGCTGCCAGAGCCGCAATCTTGAAAAACACGTTTCCAACTTATCAAGTTCTACCACTGGGATTAAGCTGAAAATTGGCTGAAATGATCCTGAGATGGTCCTGACCAAGTGTTGTTACATTTCGGGTTGGTCCAAAATCCAAGATGGCCGCCAGATTCGCCATCTTGAAAAACAAAATTGCCGTCCGTAAACTTTTCACATTTTAAACTTCTTCTCAAGTTCAACTCCTTCTTTCTGTACACATGCGCAGTACATTATAACTAAAGTGTGTTCGGTTGAACTCTAGTAGACTACAGTAACTATAGTCGGCAATCGAACTCGCCCATTGTCACAAATCTAAGATGGCCGCCACATATGTCATTTTGAACTTCTCAAGTTCTACCAGTTACATTGAGCTGAACCTTGCAAAAATTATCCTCAGATAGTCCCAACCAAATGTTATTTATCGGGTCCGTCAGACATCCAAGATGGCTGCCACAGCCCCCATTTTGAATACACATTTAAAACTTTTCATAGAAAAATGATCCCCAGATAGTCCCAACCAAATGTTGTTATTTCTCCAGTCCGTCAGAGATCCAAGATGGCTGCAACAGCCCCCATTTTGCATCCACATCTAACACTTTCCATGATCTGAAACTTGCCTAAAATGATTCTGACCAAATGTTATTTTTCGCACTGTTCCGAAGAAATCCATGATCATCACCATCTTGAAAACCACATTTGTGTGGCATATTGTTACATGATTGTATTACTAATTCCTAGAGGAGAGGAATTTATATAAGCTATTAGCTTGTTTTCCAATCCTCACTATTTGTATAATTTCTATATATGTAATATACATGTACACTGATGGAAATAAAATATTGTTTAAACTAATTCCATAATGGTATCACAATTGGTAGTCAGATGACCGTTAAGGCCCTTGGG
This sequence comes from Mimachlamys varia, assembly GCA_947623455.1. Taxonomy (NCBI): domain Eukaryota; kingdom Metazoa; phylum Mollusca; class Bivalvia; order Pectinida; family Pectinidae; genus Mimachlamys; species Mimachlamys varia. Next base: position 28,967,693 of record OX392544.1, read on the forward strand.
CCTCTTGTTTGTTTTTTTAAATTGCTGATCTCTTGGTCCGGATTTGTCCGGTTTTAGACACACAGTTGCATCTTCCTACTAGATAAACATGCACATTTTCACATGCAACACCATGTCTCTTGTTTGTTTAATACAGTAATATATGTAAGTAAATCATATCCCTATTTCATATTTTTGCTTTTATTTGAGTTATTTCATCAGTCCTATGGTCACGAAATCAAAATCGTCTTAATTAATGCAAAGCTTGCTGATTTTGTACCCCCAAAGTTTAAATAAATAAATACAATTGCAAATTCCTGAAATCCAGGTCCGCACCGACTGGTTATTAATATACATTCAGTCAAATATTACAGTAAGTGAACTCTCTTATCTCTATTTCTCATATTTGAGATAAAAATTCTGTTGTTTTTATCAACCAAATAGCCGGAAAAATGTCTTAATTGAAAGAAAGTCTAATCGTTTTTCGACCTCAAAATTTTACAAACAAAAACGAAATTGGTGTTCCTTCCGTGTTCCTTTTATGAAATATAAAAAATGCTTCATAGCATTCAATTCAAGTTAATTAATTCTTTTATCACTTACGGTTTGGGAAATGGAGTGAACTCCATTAAAAACAATTTTGAGTTGTCCTGGGCAAGTGTGGAAACTTTCTCTACTTGTCAATATTTTGTTCCACTATTTACAATACAATAATTATAACTGCATCCTTTGACCAGTTACAATGGATTTCAACTTTTTTCCGTCTTGTTATTAATCCCCAACCTTGGGGGGGGGGGGGCTATAGTTTTGCGCCTTGTCCTTTCGCCACTATTAACCAGGGGTGCGCTCGAGTCGTCTGTGCAGAACGTGTTCTGACTGTGCTGTTCCCGCTGGCGACTCGAATGCACCGGTACAGGAAGTCGATATTTCAAGATGGCGTCCTGTAATTATGAAGCAGCACTTGTTGCAGCATCGCTAATTGAGGAAAGTGACGATGATGGCGATGATAACTCTATGGATGATGGTTTAGTGTTGTTTGTAACTGCAATTTCATTCCTGCAGTAAGTATATAATGCAACAACCACGAATTAATCAAAAAAACTGTCCAGGTAGGACTATATCACTTGTACGATATTATGGTCGCTTCAACCAATGCCAACAATATCATGTAAATACTTTACCTTCGTCTCTGTTTAGATCAAGTACAATCTGCAGATCGTCATATATAGCTATACAGACATGTAATAGCTGTATCGACCTTTATGAAATAGCTAGATGGAGCTTATAATTTCGAGGATTTCGAATTTAATTAAAACAAAGCAGTCACAAACCCGCTGTTTTGCTGAATAATATAAGGTGTTTGGCTTTGCATGTTGACGAAAATAGATCTGTATGGAAACAACATATTGTACAGCAGACCTAGTACACATTTTCATGTTTCAGTTTACTGAAATATGCTTTGGTATGTATACGTTGCATTAATGTTATATAAATTAAGTGTACATTAATTTATTTGCTTCAGACAAGGAGATAAAAGGTCCAAATTTGAAGGATACATTGAAGAAGTTGTACCAGGCTATGATGATGAAATATTCCGTAGGATGTTCCGAGTTAGCCGCAGCACATTCAACATACTTCTGGGCTTTTTGAAAGATAGTCCTGAAGTTCAACCAGCTGGCCCTGGTGGAAGAGATGCAATCCCCTTGGAAAAACAACTGCTCATAACACTTTGGTACATGGGAGGCCAAGACAGCATTACTAGAAATGCAGACCGCTTTGGCGTATCAGAATCATCAGTTATAGCAAGTAGAAACAGAATTATTTCTGCATTTCTGAGAATGAGGCATTCATTTATTGCATGGCCGAGTGTTCAAGAAATGCTAGATGAAGAGGATAAGTTTAGTCAGAGAAATGGATTCCCAGGCATTGTGGGAGCTATAGACGGTACCCATGTACGGATCAAAGCACCTGGCAGGAATCCTCAGTCATATGTGAACAGAAAAAGTTTTCACTCCTTGCAACTTCAGTGTGTGTGCAGACATAACATGCTATTTTCACATGCTTACGCTGGATTTCCAGGAAGTGTACATGATGCAAGAGTCTTAAAAAACTCAGACTTATGGACAGATGGGTTAGCAAAATGTAACATGATCCATCACATTCTTGGTGATGGTGCATATCCACTCAGAAAGTGGCTGTTAACACCATTTCGTGATAATGGTCACCTTAATGCAGAACAAAAACGGTACAACTACTTTCATTCCAGCAACAGAGTTGTAATCGAAAGAGCCTTTGCTCTGTTGAAAAGCAGATGGCGAAGGCTGCAATATGTTGACACGATCAAAGTTGAAACTGCAGTCGACATCATTATGTGTTGTTGCGTACTTCACAACATTTGTATTCTCGAAAGCGATGAGGTTGATGATTTTCTGGCACAATATGAAGAGGGTAATGGAATCGACAATGTGAATCAACCCAATATACAGCTATTTCAAGAGCAAAATGCTGAAGGTGTGTTGAAGAGAAATGTGATTGCAAGAAATCTTGTATAACAAATTGACATCTGTGTGTAGTGAAACCTGTCTAATAGGACACTTCAACCACCCTTTCAAAACTATACATGTATGTACACAACATATTTGTTCAGATTGGACAAGATGTTTGATTACACAGGTCTTATTATATGGTAGCTAATCTAGTTATATCATTGGGTATTGGTCATGTTGGAATAGATTAGGTCATAGGTCAGATTAGACAGTTTTCACTGTATTAAGCTGCAGCAGTACCTTAATATACTTGTAAGTTTCTGGGAAATAAAATATTAAAACATGTATGTACATATAACTTCTTGAGTTTTATTTAACAAAACTTTTCAATAACAAATTGTATAACAAAAACTTAAAACATAATAGGTGTACAGGTAAAACAAGACTAGAAAACTATTTAGCTGTGGGAATTACAGTTCATTTGATCACATGTGTTATTTAGTAAACGCACTTAAATAAATAACACAGGCTGCGATCTAATGAGCATGTGATACCCACAGCTAAATGTTTGAATGTAAAAAATCAATAAAATGTAGACAAAACAAAAACAACAGTTTGAACGGAACAAGAGGCCCTGAGAGCTTGTATCGCTCACATGGATATTTATGGTAGACAATCATGTCACTTGTGATCATGATGAACCAATTACACATGTGACCTTTAAAAAAGCTGTATGTCAATGCCATTGATAAGAGAAAACTTTTAATTACAGCACCACTCTATCCAATGTAGTATTATAATTATGTACCTACAGGCCAAATAGTATGACGACTGGGCGTTATCGAATGGAAGAAGATTTTAATTTATTTTTGATGCTATTTACAGTCATGTTAACCTTTAATCCTAGAGAGACGCAAGCACTCAGTTTGACTTTTGACGTAAACACAATACCAGAAACAATTGTGTGACTAACTGGTCTACACTAAAAAGTACACACTCATCAAACAGCACTGCTTTATATCTAGACCTTCTATTTAAAAAAAAAAATCCACACCTGTGACCTTGAAAATAGGTCGAGGTCATTTATATGATGAAACTTGAAGCACTCCTTCCCAGATACAAATGTACCTACTGGACAAATATCAGGACCCTGGCTTTTATAATTTTATAATTTCTAGAATACGTTGTTTGAAGGCGGAAAGTTGAGACGGACGACGTACGCTGCACCATGATCATATGATTATATGACCATGTGATCACAGGCACTTCGTGCTAGGTGAATTAATAATACAAAACTTGAAATGAAAATTCTTTTGCATTTACATGTATATAGCTTTGGGAATCACAGCTATTTGATATATATACTATCACAAGTCATGCTTGCAGTGTATATAGTAAATATCATATTATTGTGAATGAACAATATGATATCATAGACTCCCAGATTATATCATGTCGTCATAATGTATAGGTCTACCTTGTATTTATATAAGATGCAGATGGCATAATTTCACTTCTGAAAAATAAACTAAAAACCATCTCTTTGTCAGTATTCACAAAAATCTTGATCACAATATTTGCTAACTTTAAAATAAAACACCTCACATTCTTTGCTAACTTAAAAATAAATGCTTTTATAAAACACCTCGCATTCTTTGCTGACTTGAAAATAAAACACCTCACATTCTTTGCTAACTTTTTAAACTAGCAAAGCTTCTATTTGAACACTTTCACCCGTTGTATAATGTCTGCGCGGCACATTGGGCAAGCATCACATTGTTGGTCACAGTTCATACAGACAACTAAATGTCCACAATTGCACAGTACTGTGTCAGCATTCCTGTCCATACACACACAGCACTCGGAGTCTGAAAAATATGAAAGAAAACATAAATTAATTCTCTAGATCTGGTATATATACAAATTCACATAACGTTCACAACAAAAAAAAACCTTTAGACTTTTTCTGTTCGAGTTGCCTCATCAAAAATAATAACCAGCTTTAAACATTGGGATCATATGTATATACAGTGAAACCCCACTTACTCGAACCCGGTTAACTTGAATACCCCTCATTCGTCAAACAATTTGTTTGGTCCCAGCTGAGTAAGTATATATTCAACTAAACTCGGATTACTCGAATACCATGTATTCCTCGAACCATTTATCAGGTTCCCACGAGTTTGAGTAAGTGGGGTTATACTGTATATCATTGCATTTCCCAACAAATGACCAATGGTTTAAGTCTTCGTATTATATTCAATAATGTTATAACATATTAATTTTCAACTATCCACTGACCATTTTTTCTGATCTGCAATTGCCTTCACTAGGCTTTGCATGACCGACACCCTTTCAGTATGCATTCGTTCTCTTATGTCTAATTCCTCCTTTCGTTTGTCCTCCTGGGATTCAATGTAAGTCTTGAGGAGGTCAACTACTTCTTTAGAGGTGGATCGTCTCTGTTGTGTCTTGGGTATCTCACTGCCGCTAGACTCTAGCTCACTGTCATCAGTTTCCACAGGTCGTTTGGATGATAATGTGCAGGTTGGTACAATACTAGGATCATCACCAAATATATCATTTAATGCATCCTGATATTCATATGTTTTCGGGGCATTTCCTGACTTCTGGTTATGGTCCTTAACATTCTTATAGGCCCGTGTCAGTGTCTTCCACCGCCCACTGACCTGATCACTGGAAAGGCTGTAACCCTTTGCCTTCATGTCGGAAACAATGAGGTCCCACATCACCTTTTTCCTGATTGATACGGACTTCATTTTTCCTTCATATTTCTTATACAAATCTATAAGCATAAGTGTTGATGACTGGGTCCAGTTAAATGATGTACTTGACTGTAGCTGAGATTGAGTAGGTGATAAACATGTACCTTGCCCTTGGTCCGAGACGGTGGATACTCTTGAGGGGCCCGTACAAATTGCCAGGTGCTGGAGAAAAAGTTGTCTATTGACAAACCATGCGGGGCAGTCCTCACACGAGAACATGGTTTTCTCTGTGTCATCCTGTACCACGTTTGTAGCTGCAAAATACAATAAATCAAATTAATTTAACTGATGGAAGATCACTGTGGTCTTTTCCTGTCAATTAATATAACTGACCACACTGAAACAGATAGTTAAACAGTATCATTTTAAGTCATTAAGGCGCTGGACACAATTATCTGGATCTTTTCATAATAACAGTATTGCTCAGCTTAATATGAACCATTAGGCCTAAAATAAAAATAGGTATGTTTCCACTAAACCCGACCCTACCTATTTTTTCAGACCCTATACCCTACAGATTTTTTGGTGAAAATTAACTCCGACGAAAAATAAATCCGGAAAATATGTCCTCATACAAAAAATGTTTTTGATACTAAGCCGTTTTGTGATTAATGTTTGTATAGTTAATATGTAAAATGGAAATAAAAAAACGAAATGTTAAAACAAAACTTCAGTGCATTGTTTTCTAGTGTTGACACAAACCAGGCAAAAAAAAAAAGTAAATAAAAAGTATTTACGTTAGTGGAAACACACCTTTTTATTTTTTAGGCCTATGACTAAATACACTCTAGTCTACATTGTATACTTTTGTTTCGGTATTAAACTTTTTTATTCGACCATATTTCACACAGATACTGCACTCAAATCATGATTTTATATGTCCACTGTCTATTTACGCGCGGGCTATGCTGTTTTGTACGAGCGGGAAACGCTAGGCCTATTTATAAAATGTTTTTGGAACGACATAGCATATCCAACAGTTATTCCCCTTTTTTCACCGACAAAATAATACTGCAATAAGATGTAACTTAATTACCTGTTTCCTCCGCTGATTTACTTGCACAAGAATGCTTCAGCGCAGCATCATGCGTTAAAAAGTAGCAACAGCAATCTGTGCATTTGTACAGGTTGGACGCCATGTTGTTGTTGTTGTGACGTCACTGTTCCGACTGCACCACCTTTTTCACAGGGGCAGCTAGAACTTGTCCGGAACAGTGTTCTGGTGCATTCGATTGCTGTTCTGCCTGTTCGAGACGTTCCGGACAGCGACTCGAGCGCACCCCAGTGCACTGTTTACAGATCTATTTTATATTAAAGTTGGGTTTTTTTTCTGGTGACAGCAATCTTAAAGTGCTATTCTCGTGTGTGTCTTTTGCACAATCCATAGAGATCGTAGGTGGTAGACACTGCTGGTGGACTTTAAGTCCCCGAGGTTTGCCGTAACCTGCATGCCACGTTTTATTTCATTCGAATTGTGACACGGTTCACAATATACACTTAATCATTGAACGTGTGTCAGATTGTATTTATTATCAATATGAATGCAATCTGGGTACATGGTAAATAGAATGACTTCCGTTAGTGCCGCTGTTGTATTGCCATCCCCTGACTACATGAAGAGGAAAACAATTAATTAATTCACTGTAGTATGTCCTAGAAACTTTAAATATTTGTTTTCATGTTTCTATTGTAACTCTCATTTCTGATTTTCAATGGTCTCTTGTTTACTATAAGTATGAAGGAGCTATGATTGCAGTTGTTAGGCGGACAGCAGAAACGTGCTCGCGTGTGTAAGATATTCTGTGTTTTTAAAAGAATGATGACATTTGTTTTCGGAATTTTTTATTTTGTCTCATTTCTTATGTAAGATACAGTGGTAATTTACAGTTATCGAAAGGCGTATACAGGGATGTTAATTGAGTATGTTGTTAAAAACAAAGCGATATGCCTTTTCTTTCTACGTCCTGTATGCAGACACGCAAGCACGCATGTTTGTGAATGCATGTAAGAGACACAACATAATTACTCAGCAATACTGTGATCAATTTCATACCCCGTGTAGTGCAATTTGCAATGTATTATTCAGAATACCTGCACACGCACTTAACAGACACACACAGCTTGTGTAATTCAATTAAATGTCAATAAAAGTTTTAGCATTACTGTGTTTTCGATGTAGGTTTTCCAGGAAAATACTCTAGCTAAAGGTTGGTCCAACAAACAACGATCCGGTAGTGGTTGCATTCAATTTTGCACAATGCGTTGACGAATTGAAAGGTAAGACCTGCAAATGCGCTATGGGATGGATATAGTCTATGGGGTATGCATGTTGTGTATACGAAATTTTCTCTGCGTGTGTAGAATTTGATTCAGAACCATGATTTCCGAGGGTCTGAGTCACATTCAACATCAAAAGATATATTTTCAAAAAGTGAGATCTTTTATTACTCCGATTCATAGCCGATGAAGTGCGATACGGGAGAATGTATGATTTGGTAGAAGTGTCCCAGCAGTTATTGATATATAACATTCGATTAAGCAATATCACTTATCGGAATAAGTATTCGAATAAGTGATATCAAACTTTTAATGAAAAGTAAAACTGCGCCCCATAATCATACAACTATTGGAATAATGTGCTTTACCAATGGGTGAAGAGTATAACAAGTATTTTATAAACACGTATTTGATGATTTACCCAATTGGTTAAATTGTGGAGTTAATAGTCCTCTCCTTATATATTTAAACATTTAATACCGATTAGGATGTAACATCTGTTTTGGATTTCCACAATTTAGATCCCTAGCATCATTGACGAGTCGTACAAGGACGAAAAACAGTAGTTGTATGATGCAGTTTTATTCACTGCAATGAGCTATTCATTTGTGTTTCGTTTATACAATCCTACAACATCTAGAAATTGCCGTATATAAACAGCAAGGTAAACATCAAGCTAACCAGAGAATTATTGTAATAATGGTTTATTCTCTGCGAGCAACATCGTTAAGTGCAGGCCGAATACATGTCTTCCTATTTTTCTTAAAATCCGGTATTGAAAGGTTTTAGAAAACTACATAATGGCTATTGTCTTGGAATATTATGGAGTTACAGTATTTGATATTTATTAAGGACATGAGAAATACTCATCTATGTTGGAGTAGATACACGTTTAAGTTCTCCTTTTGAATTTCCTTTTGAATTTTAAATTGGTTTTAACACTCGCCAGAACCTTTGGTTTCACCATAATGTACGATTTTTCTTTAATGATGTGCATTATATATGGAATTTATAATCTCTTAAGAAAGTTGTCAATTCTAATGAAAATGGTTTATAGTTACCTGTGCAGATGTATTGTATTTATCCTCCAAGACCAAACATTCATACTTTATTCTAAGTAAGTATAATGCTTTAATTTGTATTTAACCTCAGGTTGCCCTATGGTTCTCCAGGCTGACCCAGGAACAGAAAATGGCATCATGGGTTCTCTTCAGTGCCTATTCAGACATACGTCCAACGATTCGTTTTCTGGCATACGCAGTTACCGTGTCGTAAGATCGATCTTCAATCAGGTACATTGCATACTAATATACATTTACTAAGATATAACAAGAATGTTATATATTCAATGTAAACATTCTTGTTAGCATATCAAGTCTATTTATACGTTTACATTAACAATGTTATCTCGTTTACAAATGTCCATGTTCTTCGTGCAGTTTGAACGTTCAATTCGCCTCTTAGTTTTCACCTTAAGAGGTTTCGGTTGATACATGTACATGCTTTTTATGTTTGTTAGGAAGTTACTCATGCATTTGGACGATGCTACATGATGAATGTGCAGAGTTGTGCGTCCATACTGAACATGATACCATGTAGTACTCTGCAGCATTTACTTGTCCAAAACACAATTATGTTAACCTACATTGTATTTTATTTCAGCGCATCGAAGTCTGGTGGAGTGTAATGAGACGGCAACAGTGCGAATGGTGGATTTCCTTCTTCAAAGATCTTGTTGAAATTGGTGGACTACACAAAGGAACTATTAACGAAATGTAAGACCAGATAATATAAGTAAGATATCAATCGCTATTATTATAGTCTGTCATATAAAAAGCATAGAAGAAATATTGAAATTCTTCAAAACAGTACAGATGTGTGAGAAAATAATCATCCTGTGTAATGTGATCATGTAAATCCCAAAACTTAAATATCAATATTAGTTGTTTTACGCTTGGCACCTTGCATACACTCTGTTAATATGATGTGGTCGTTATCGTTATAAAATTTTTAAACAGTAGAATGAAATGGTATTGTTATTGATATATCATAATTCATTATGCAGTATATATGTCGTGCATATTTTGTATTTATTTACATGGTGATTCGCCACACCACCAGTAAAACATAGTTAATTTACGGCACAGATATTCGAGATGCAGGTTGATGAAGACTATGAACAAGTTTTATGGTCGCCATCTTGGTCTCATTGAGAAATATTCTGTATCCTTGTATGATATGAATATGGACTTTTTTATCATGCTCATTGGTATGCCTACTTGTTGTGATTGAAAATGATGCCACAATTCTCAATTTGAGGACGTGACATTTACTTGGATGTGACCTAGATTTACATGGCGGGTGTCGTCGATGAAGCAGAAGACGCGTACTCTTCCGGAACACTTGGTCTTATTCTCTTGTACTTGTTCAAGGGTCCCTGTGTAAATCTCTCCTTTGTTCATATTTTGCCTTTAATTTAATCGAGTTTGAGTTCGGATTATGGTTTTGTTGACGCTTCGGTATTCTCTGAGTTTTTTTTTAATTTTTTTAAATGTGTTGGCAAGGAACATCGTACAAGTTAAACCAAAACAATTCCGATATTTGTAACTAGAGTTTATGATGTGCTATACCAATTCATATTACATTATGTCAATGAGTTATGTTTGGTGTAATATGAATTTGTATTAATTTGTAGGTTTTCAAGACTGCCTTCAAGCTTTACAAGAAGAAGACATTGCCTTTGCATATGCTGAAACTCGGCCTGCCAGTAGAAGTGGATGCCCTCAGTTTGACATTCGAGCACATGCAATTTTCCAGCAAAACGGTTGGGACGACGCTAGAAGCTGGCAGGAAGCACTACAGCAATACTTCATAATCGTAGAGATGAACCTGTTGATTACATAATTTTAGGATCAACACGTACTTAAGATTTGTAAACATATCATACATGAGTGTCCATATCATGTTGAATTCATATAACGAGTTCATTGTAACGAGATATGACATGAACCTAAGGCGATTAGTTCAAAAATGTGTATCATTGTATTGAACGAATATAATAAATTCAATATGACATGGACACATGTGATATTGTATGTATTGCATAAATACTATGCTATAAGTGCAATACTACCCATTACATAAATTGTGTTATGAACACTTCGAGGAACTGTTATTGACCACAGGTTCCAAATGCCACGCCATTACGTAACATGAATTATGATGTCACAAAAGGAAGAGATATGGAGTGAATATATCTTCAATTAAGATTTATATCACTTTAATAACATTTAGTTTTTACGTATATTTGCAAAATGTATCAAAGTTATGTGATAAACAATCTTGCTTCATTTCCAGTTCATTCGAGATTCATGAACTCGTCACGAATTTTAGAGGATTTTTATTACGTCAGAATTGTGTTATTACACATGTGATATATGGAATATATGACATGGGCATGCTATATAGCAGAAATGAATAGCTACACTGTGTGTGATAAAGACATTTATTTTTGTCATGGTATATATTTCATCAAAGAAGAGGGAAAACACACAAATCATGATAATTTTTTATTAGTCTCATTGTAAGGATATAAGGAAACCTACATGAATTTCCTCTAAATAAAGCATGTTATGACCGAATGAAAATAATTTATATAGGTATTCTGTACTTGCCATAATATTATTAAGTTTTCTATTTTTTATTTTTCGTAATTTTTCTGTTGCATTTCCGTTATGATGATTTTTTATCAACAACTTGTCCTGGAGTTAGAAGTATTCATTTATGCTTCAAATGACTAACCCTATTAAAACAAATCCCCACTTGGCATACATATGATCAAATTATTAGAATTGGAGTTTAGTTTATTTGGAATGGGAACACACCATCTTAATAAATTTATGAAAGCATTGAATGATCGTTGTTATTCTTAACGAGTAACATTACAGTGGAGTCCTACTTGAGTGCACAACTGAAATGCCGTCTACCAATTCACTCTTACCGATTCCAACATGAGTAACATCTGTATAGTTTCTAGATAATTGTATATAATATATAATATATATAACATAATCTTTGTTAATTGGACACACTGAGGATTATAATATTGACTCCATGAAAAGGGTTCTTGGGGACAAGACAAAAACTTTTTTTTTTATTTTGGATGTTAATCGTGAATGCAAGGGTTCTGCAACGTTTGTTTTAATTTTGTTTTACGTCCTATTAACAGCTAAGGTCATTTAAGGACGGTCTCCCGGTGCATGCGTGCGATGCGAGTGTATGGGTTGAATGCGTGTGTATTGGTGGGGGGGGGGGTGCGGTATGTTCGTGTAAAATAAGCCTCATTGCGATAGTGCCGAACTAATGCCGACTTTATAGTGCTACCATACTGAAGTATATTGCCGAAGGCCCCCAGAAGAATACCCCACCCGGTCACATTATATTGACAACGGGTGAACCAGTCGTTCCACTCCCATAATGTTGAACGTCAAGCAGGGAATCGTAACTATTTGTCAATTTTCAACTATGAAGTCCTAGTGCAAAGGCTATATTTTACCCACTCTGTAAAATGTTATTATCTTTGTATAATGAAATCACAATAAAACATGTACACAGTTGACCGCAGTTAATCCAATCTTTAATTTCGTATCCGAGGGTAATCGTCAATGTTAAAATAAAGTTTTCGATTCACAAGGCGTGAACATTTCGATGGTTGCTCTGACTTATCCTATTTTACTAGAAAACTGTTTCTATTATTATGATAATTGCTGTAATCAGGTCTAGAATCATACAAAATATAGACAAATCTTTAGATGAAAGGGTAACATATATAAAAAAGGATTATTTGGAAACAGTAAGTTGGGTATTTATTAATGTAAACTTACCGTATACCTCCCTCGCATACCTAACGAAGGAGCGATATGCTCCCTCCTCTTCCATTCGCTTATTTGAGCCTTGCTCGGAATAAAGCACTTGAAATAATCCAAGGAATTTGTTTATAGTAAGTTGCCCTCCTTCTTGGTCATGTTGGAATAGGAACTTCAATGAACTCTTTTTTTCCATGAGCTGGAACATAAAACCAAATCATTTAAACCAAATAAATAACGTACTATTATATAAATTATGCAACCGATTTGTCAAATTTCTATTGATTTCATGAGGCTCAGAATTTATAATATATATGTATAACACTGACAGGTTGTGACTGGGGTTATAGGTACAGACCTTCTAAGGGGTTGCATTTTAACACCACCTTCCTGTTTTTTTAGCTCATCTGGCCCGAAGGTCCTTATGTGATGGTGCAGCGTCCGTCGTCCGTCCGTCCTGCGTCCGTCAACTTTTTCCTTTAAACGACTTCTTCTAAAATACTGAAAGTCCCAGTGACATGAAATTTGGCTGGTAGATTTCTTGGAAGGAGCTGAACAAAGTTTGCGAAAAAATATCACTTTGACCTAATTTCAAGGTCACAGGGGTCAAAAATGTCGAAACCTTCAAACAACTTCTTCTAAAATACCGTCAGGCATAGAGACTTCATATTTGACCAGTAGCTTCCTTGGATGAAGCCAAATAAAGTTTGCGAAAAGAAATTACCTTGACCAATATTCAAGGTCACAGTGAGGTTAAATCTATTTTAACCTTTAAACGACTTCTTCTGAAATACCAAAAGCCCTAGAAGCATGATATTTGGCTGAAATGTTCCTTGGATGAGGCCGGCAAATTTTGCGAAAAAAAATGACCATGACTTATATTCAAGGTCACAGGGGTCAAATCTGTTAAAAACTTTAAACGACTTCTTCTGAAATACAAAAAACCCCAGAAGCATGACATGTGCCTGAAATGTTTCTTGGATGAAGCCTGACAAAGTTTGCGAAAAGAAATGACCTTGACTTATATTCAAGGTAACAGGGGTCACATCTGTTAAAACCTTCGAACGACTTCTTCTGAAATACCAAAAGCCTGAGAAGCATGATATTTGGCTGAAAGGTTCCTTGGATGAAGCCCGAAAAAGTTTGCGAAAAGAAATGACCTTGACCTATATTCAAGGTCACAGGGGTCAAATCTGTTAAAACCTTTAAACGACTTCTTCTGAAATACCAAAAACCCTAAAAGCTTGATATTTGGCTGAAATGTTTCTTGGATGAAGCCCGATAAAGTTTGCGAAAAAAAATGACCTTGACCTATATTCAAGGTCACAAGGGTCAAATCTGTTAAAGCCTTCAAACGACTTCTTCTGATATACCAAAAGCCCTAGAAGCATGATATTTGGCTGAAAGGTTCCTTGGAAGAAGCCAAATAAATTTTGCGAAAAGAAATGACCTTGACCAATATTCAAGGTCACAGTGAGGTTAAATCTATTTTAACATTTAAACGACTTCTTCTGAAATACCAAAAGCCCTAGAAGCATGATATTTGGCTGAAATGTTCCTTGGATGAAGCCCGACAAAGTTTGCGAAAAAAATGACCTGGACCTATATTCAAGGTCACAGGGGTCAAATCTGTTAAAACCTTCGAACGACTTCCTCTGAAATACCAAAAGCCTGAGAAGCATGATATTTGGCTGAAAGGTTCCTTGCATGACGCCTGACAAAGTTTGCGAAAAGAAATGACCTTGACCTATATTCAAGGTCACAGGGGTCAAATCTGTTAAAACTTTTAAACGACTTCTTCTGAAATACCAAAAGCCCTAGAAGCTTGATATTTAGCTGAAATGTTTCTTGGATGAAGCCTGGTAAAGTTTGCGAAAAGAAATGACCTTGACTTGTATTCAAGGTCACAGGGGTCAAATCTGTTAAAACATTCGAAAGACTTATGAAATACCAAAAGCCCTGGAAGCATGATATTTGGCTGAAAGGTTCCTTTGATGAAGCCCGACAAAGTTTGCGAAAAGAAATGACCTTGACCTATATCCAAGGTCACAGGGGTCAAATCTGTTAAAACCTTTAAACGACTTCTTCTGAAATACCAAAAGCCCTGGAAGCATGATATTAAGCTGAAAGGTTCCTTGGAAGAACCTCGACAAAGTTTGCGAAAAGAAATGACTTTGACTTATATTCAAGGTAACAGGAGTCAAATCTGTTGAAACCTAGAATCAAACAACTTCTTCTGAAATACCAAAAGCCCTAGAAGCATGATATTTGGCTGAAACGTTCCTTGCATGAAGCCTGATAAAGTTTGCGAAAAGAAATGACCTTGACCTATATTCAAGGTCACAGGGGTCAAATCTGTTAAAACATTCAAACGACTTCTTCTGAAGTACCAAAAGCCCTAGAAGCATGACATTTGGCTGAAAGGTTTCTTGGATGAAGCCTGACTAAGTTTGCGAAAAGAAATGACCTTTATCTTTATTTGCCTAGAGACATGACATTTGGCTGGTAGCATCCTGGGATGAAGCAAAACAAAATATGAAAATGAAGATGATGGTGTCTTATAAGGTCACAGGGGTAAAATATGTTTAAATCTTAAGATGTTCTTCTAAATGTCTTACATTAAAAGATTTTAGGGGACTTTAGGGTTACACTATAATATAAGTCAGAGATTAATCCCAGGTGAGCGATGCAGGCCCATTGGGCCTCTTGTCATTATACCGTAATATGTTAGGCTTGTTATTTTTTAAAAAAGCACTCGGATTGATATCTTCCTTTTAATTGGTTTTAAAGAGGAGCTTGTGCGAAAAAAAGTTCGATAACGAAAACATACCTGCCAAATACCTGTTCTTTTTAACCCTTTTATAAAGTGTTGTCTCGCTTCCGACTGTCCGGAGAACTTCAGCACACTATCAAGGAAGTCGGTTCGCTCCCCGCCCTCAATTATGCTGAGACCTATCAAAAAGTATAGTGTGCTGTAACTTATACACATTGGTCAACACACATATCTTATTAAATATATAGTGTTGATAAATAAATTAGCTGATGCATAAGGATGATTTAAATTCATTCGGCATCAATCAGATTGTCTCACCACAAATGAATTAGGAGATGTTTACATATTTCTGTAAAACCCTTGGTATACCATAGTCACTATCGCATTGTTTAACAATGATACACTGCTACCGAAAAATTAGTATTTCAATCATTGTTACTGCAAATTGAAGTTTTACATGTCATTTTGTCAAATGCCAATGATTACTATTGTGTTTGGTTTTTGTTTTTATCGACTTCAATCTTATACATTTCTTTTCTGAATACTGACCTATCATCAACCCGGCAAAGAAAAAGTGCTGCCGAGCCACTGCCTCCTCGCTGTCATTTAAAGTAATTATGTTGTTGTTTTTTTGGAGGAGGTTTTCTTTGATGTATTTTGTGATTTCTGCGAAAAACTCCCTTCTTGGGCCACCTAAATCCTGCGCTGACTCCCCACAAAAGTTGACCTCTAGCGGGAACCTTATATTTACCTGAAACGCCAGTTCCTCTATTGCGTCTTTGAATAATTCCGTTCTTCGGATGTAAATTGGAGTGGTATCTCCTTCTATGGTTTGATCGTCACCGATCAAGTCTAATTCTCGGCCTTGGAGGAATACGCCTTGATAGCGCCGTAAGATACCTTTCGGCACCGATACGCCGTCCCTGTGGTGATAAAGCAGCAAACTTATATCATTATATAAAATCTTATTATGCTTCTTACATTTGTGGTATATTTTGGGTAGAGAAAATGTCTTCCAATTCTTCAAAAGTACACGTCAGGCAAATCTTGGTCATATTCATGTAATGTCACGTCCTTTCATCCGACAGCTATTATTACATTGTAGGTTATAACAACAGGCATACCAGTATAGGCCTAAAGGTTCATATGACTGACGGATCAGATACGATGTCGGATTGCTTTAAACCTAAGGCGAGGCACATTCATGTTTGAAAGTCATGTTCGTCATCGATGTCAACCAATATGGTACACTTTTTATTTGCACGTATTACGATATACCAAAAGTCTATTTATAATGTCATGCTACCACAATTGATACAATTTTGACATTTTTTTTTCAGTGATATTTACAGATATTGTATCTGGAATGCTTCTTGATGTTTGACAAAAACAGCATACGTTGTTCATTTTCAGACAAAGTTTGTTTTTATCCTTTCAATCTAGGTGATTTATTTTTTAAAATGGAACGTTTAACTTTTTTTTTTTAATTTTAAATTGGTACACCACATCACAGGCTATGGAATTTGTTTTTATTTCTAATAATGAATGTGCCTATTTCAACAAAATATATTGCTTTATAAATACTATACTGAACTACATTTATACATATCCACTTCGATATTATTCGGTTATAACATTTAAACATGCTTAAAATCAACCCCTTCCAAATTCTCCAAAACTTCGTCGACGCACGGCGTTTTTTACTGGTTTTCTGACATGCTTGCTTTAATGTCATCGTAAAATGTTCCTGAAAGCAAAACTATTCGGCGGTTATCCTGATAAATATCTAGTTTGTTATGCTGTCAAATGAAAATGATCTAACCATTTTCTGACCGTGTATCAAATTGGGTAGCGTGCTAATAGTGGTAGCGTGATGTTAGGTCACAAAAGTCACATGTCAAATTGTTCATCAATTCCTATTAATGTCGTACACATTCCATTTGCACACCTAATAACAATGTTAAGTTATTCCAAAAACAATTTAAAAGTATATACCAAAGGTCAATATGTACCTCACGAAAGGTCAAAGGGCAAAGCAACTGTAATTTAAGCAATAACTCAAACATATTATTTGAATAAAGTTTCATATTTATATGTAGTCTAAAATAAAAGTTCAGTTTTACGCTGACAATTATGATTACTGTGATTTGTTTCCCATCTGAGAAAGTTATCAGCTTTGGTAATATTATTAGGAAAATAGTTCCCCTTTTAGGGCCTCTCATAGCAAACAGGTTGTAGTGCGTACAGTCAGCAATACGATTTACCTTCTGGTGCCTCTCACAGCAAATTTCTTACGTACAGATTTATTGTAATGTGCCTATCGTAGCAGTGAATATATTATGGATATTTGGTCCATTGGGTTTGAATTACATGTACTGATGTATAATACATAACAACATTTAAAAGTTTTGTACCAGCAAACATGGTTTTTAAGGTAAAACCGTTTATATAGGGATTGAACCGCGTTTTTAGGTCATCTGACCCGAAGGGTCAGGATGACCTATAGTTACCGTGCTTCGTCCGTCGTCGTCCGCCGTCCGTAAACTTTTCACATTTCAAACTTCTTCTCAAGTTCTACCAATGGGAATAAGCTGAAACTTGGCTGAAATGATCCTGAGATGGTCCTGACCAAGTGTTGTTATTTTTTGATTGGTCCGAAATCCAAGATGGCCGCCAGAGCCGCCATCTTGAAAAACACATTTTCAACTTCTTCTCAAGTTCTACCAGTGGGATTAAGATGAAACTTGGCTGAAATGATCCTGAGATGGTCCTGACCAAGTGTTGTTATTTTTTGGGTTGGTCCGAAATCCAAGATGGCCGCCATAGCCGACATCTTGAAAAACACATATTAAACTTCTTCTACAGTTCCACTGGTACCTGTGAGCTGAAAATTGGTAGGGATGTTCAGGAAGGGCAGCCCATAAAATGTTGTTATTTTTCGGTCCGAAAAACTCTCGACATTTGTGCCATGGCGGCCATTTTGTGACATGATTGCGCAATCACTGTTTTCCTGAACAACACCTATTTTAAACTTCTTCTTAAGTTCTACCACTGGGATTAAGCTGAAACTTGGCTGAAATGATCCTGAGATAGTCCTGACCAAGTGTTGTTATTTTTCGGGTCGGTCCGAAATCCAAGATGGCCGCCAGAGCCGCCATCTTGAAAAACACATTTTCAACTTCTTCTCAAGTTCTACCAGTGGGATTAAGATGAAACTTGGCTGAAATGATCCTGAGATGGTCCTGACCAAGTGTTGTTATTTTTTGGGTTGGTCCGAAATCCAAGATGGCCGCCATAGCCGACATCTTGAAAAACACATATTAAACTTCTTCTACAGTTCCACTGGTACCTGTGAGCTGAAAATTGGTAGGGATGTTCAGGAAGGGCAGCCCATAAAATGTTGTTATTTTTCGGGTCCGAAAAACTCTCGACATTTGTGCCATGGCGGCCATTTTGTGACATGATTGCGCAATCACTGTTTTCCTGAACAACACCTATTTTAAACTTCTTCTTAAGTTCTACCACTGGGATTAAGCTGAAACTTGGCTGAAATGATCCTGAGATAGTCCTGACCAAGTGTTGTTATTTTTTGGGTTGGTCCGAAATCCAAGATGGCCGCCATAGCCGACATCTTGAAAAACACATATTAAACTTCTTCTACAGTTCCACTGGTACCTGTGAGCTGAAAATTGGTAGGGATGTTCAGGAAGGGCAGCCCATAAAATGTTGTTATTTTTCGGGTCCGAAAAACTCTCGACATTTGTGCCATGGCGGCCATTTTGTGACATGATTGCGCAATCACTGTTTTCCTGAACAACACCTATTTTAAACTTCTTCTTAAGTTCTACCACTGGGATTAAGCTGAAACTTGGCTGAAATGATCCTGAGATAGTCCTGACCAAGTGTTGTTATTTTTCGGGTCGGTCCGAAATCCAAGATGGCCGCCAGAGCCGCCATCTTGAAAAACACATTTTCAACTTCTTCTCAAGTTCTACCAGTGGGATTAAGATGAAACTTGGCTGAAATGATCCTGAGATGGTCCTGACCAAGTGTTGTTATTTTTTGGGTTGGTCCAAAATCCAAGATGGCCGCCAGAGCCGCCATCTTGAAAAACACATTTCCAACTTCTTCTCAAGTTCTACCTGTGGGATTAAGCTGAAACTTGGCTGAAATTATCCTGAGATGGTCCTGACCATGAGTTGTTACTTTTCGGTCGGTTCGAAATCCAAGATGGCCGCCATGGCCGCCATCTTACAAAACACATTTCCAACTTCTTCTCAAGTTCTACCTGTGGGATTAAGCTAAAACTTGGCTGAAGTGATTCTGAGATTGTCCTGACCAAGTATTGTTACTTTTTGGGTCGGTCCGAAATCCAAGATGGCTGCCAGAGCCGCAATCTTGAAAAACACGTTTCCAAGTTCTTATCAAGTTCTACCACTGGGATTAAGCTGAAACTTGGCTGAAATGATCCTGAGATGGTCCTGACCAAGTGTTGGTACATTTCAGGTTGGTCCAAAATCCAAGATGGCCGCCAGATTCGCCATCTTGAAAAACAAAATTGCCGTCCGTAAACTTTTCACATTTTAAACTTCTTCTCAAGTTCTATCCGTGGGATTGAGCTGAAACTTGCTAGAAATGATCCTTAGGTGGACCTGACCAAGTGTTGTTATTTTTCAACTCCGTTGGAATTAAAAGATGGCCGCCATTTTGAAAACACATTTTAAACTTCTTCTCAAGTTTCACCAGTGCTATTGAGCTTAAACTTGCACGAAATTATCCTCAGATAGTCCCAACCAAATGTTATTTATCGGGTCCGTCAGACATCCAAGATGGCTGCCACAGCCCCCATTTTGCATCCACATCTAACACTTTCCATGATCTGAAACTTGCCTAAAATGATTCTGACCAAATGTTATTTTTCGCACTGTTCCGAAGAAATCCATGATCATCACCATCTTGAAAACCACATTTGTGTGGCATATTGTTACATGATTGTATTACTAATTCCTAGAGGAGAGGAATTTATATAAGCTATTAGCTTGTTTTCCAATCCTCACTATTTGTATAATTTCTATATATGTAATATACATGTACACTGATGGAAATAAAATATTGTTTAAACTAATTCCATAATTGTATCACAATTGGTAGTCAGATGACCGTTAAGGCCCTTGGGCCTCTTGTTTAACTTTCATGTTGGATATGAATGTAGTTCGGTTACAACTATATTGTTTATTTAGTTATTTCGAACTGCAAATCAAGTGTTAGAAAATAGAGATTGATGACGTCACAACAGCAAGTGTTGTTATAGCCTTAGGCTCTTGGTGTTAAAGGCGAATGGTTGCAACTGCCTCTTACGATTGTGTCAATGGGAAAATGTGTCAATGGGAAAATGCAGAGCAAATGTTAATATAGTCTAGTGTTTGTTGTTTTCATTTTGCATATGCATATAGAGAAGAAACAACCAAAATGTAAATATAAAAGGATAAAACATGATCATTTTCTGTTGTCTTTTTATTTAAAAGTAATGATGTGCACAGCTGTACATCCAATGATTAACATTGAAATTAAAACAAAGGCATATTATCAGCTTCCAACGCAAATCACTAAAGTATTTATCATCCCTGATGTTGGCCCCTGCTGACAAAACTCCTTGGAAACTCATTAATCTCAATTACCTTATCTACTAGTTCCTATACAAGCCATCAGATACATAAGCCTGAATCTGACCCATGAAGTGCCTTAAATTTACCTGTCACCATTTTGCTCTCCTCCCCAACTGTTTACAAATTAGTTATAGGATGCATATTATGTTACAAAAGCCACGAGAGCTTTAGGACTATTTTCCAACCATATCATATACGAATATGAATTATGGTTATGTATTACAAAGGTATATAGCCATATTTCATTTAGCCCCTTAAACTGACCATGTTGTAGCCATATTCTGTAACGAACCTTTTCTATGTCATTAATCTCCGAGTCTGTTCAGCCATGGTAGCAAACAAAGTACGAACTGTACCTGGCATTATATTATCCCTCTAAATGAGCATTACGGACAACAAGATACAGTATTACTATGATACTAAGAATGAATCAATGTAACTATTGATATTTTGTTTTTAATATTATCATCTCTGTTCACGTATCAATATATTATGATTGGAAAATAGTACCTGTCTTCCCTATAACTTGACTGTTACACTTCTCGAAATGTGATGGAGCGGTTGAGCTCTCCTGGCTTTTGTACATAATATGCATCCTATTAATTACTCATCTGTAAACAGTTGGGGAGGAGAGCAGTAGAGAGTATTCTGGGTTATGTTTATAACTGCCCCCCACCCCCGAATGGTGACAAGTAAATTTAAAGGCCCAGATTCACCGGCTAATTAATTTATGTGATAGGCCAGCAGCCCAAACCTGAGGAGTGTGAAGAGGGCCGCTAGTCTGTACAGTAATGTGCAACATGATACCCCTCAATCATGATAACTGTGGAATGAAAGTGTGCTTACATTACCTAGCTGTGAAAAACAAAACATGTCCTATCGTTCAATATTATTCTTTAGGATTTATTGATGTAAAACCAAAACAAAAACAAAAAAACATATTTGAATGCATATTATGTCACAGAAAATAAAGACTAAGGTGGTGTATATATTACACCTATTCCTATCTAGATTTGGGTAAAAATTCCTTACACATGTCAGTACAGACACTGGCATGAGTTCTCATCGATGGGTTACAACCAATTCACGCTCTTCCACGCTGATTTTCTTCATATCTAGATTCATTCCATCCTCCAAGTTTGCTAATCACTTTCCAGTATTTAGAATATCTATCTAATCAAAACAGGCCACAAAGACCTTGCCAAGTCCTTCAATTTCACTTTTAGATATATAGATGATGTCTTGTCTTTAAATAACAGTAAATTTATTGACCATGTCATCATATATACCCACCAGAATTGGAAATCAAGGACACGATAGACTCTTCTACATCAGCCGCTTACCTCGATCTTTTCCTACAACGAAACCAACAGGGACAGCTTTCCACTAAGCTGTATGATAAGCGTGATGATTTCGATTTCCCTATTGAGAGATTTCCATTTCTAGATAGTAGTAACATTCCGGCTTCCCCAACCTACGGTTTTTACATGTCGCAGTTGATTCGATATTCAAGGGCTTGTTCCCAATATCACGATTTTCGTGCACGATGTCGACAGCTGACAGAAAAACTTGCAACGCAGGGTTTTGAGAAATATAGGTTGATGAAGACTATGGGGAAATTGTATGGTCGTCACCATGATCTCATTGGGAAATACTCCATTTACTTGTGCGATATGACGTTAGATGTGTTCGATGCTCGTTAGAATGCCAGCTGGTTTCGTTGTTGTTAACCTATTGTTCTCATTTGAGAACGCGATGTCACTTACTTGGATTGACCAAGATTTACATGGCGGGTGTCGTCGATGAAGCAGAAGACGCTTACTCTTCCGGAACACCTGGTCTTATTCGCCTTGTACTTTTTCAGGGGTCTCCATGTAAATCTTTCTTTTGTTAATATTTTGCCCTTGTTTCATCGATTTTGAGTTTGAATTACGATTATGTTAACATGTCGGTATTTTCTTGTCGTTTTTTCTGATGATACTGTTTTTAACACATGGGGCTTGTCCATTTCCCAACCGTTGGTGGTAAAGTGACGCCACACATTCAGGGCTTGTCCCTATACACTTTTAGGAGCTAGCGTTGTAGCCCTGCCTGATACTGTCAATGGTCCCGATAACACCAACATACACAAATTACACTAAATCTCGGCCTTAAGGTACCTCGGGTCAGATTCAGGACTAT
Source organism: Mimachlamys varia (assembly GCA_947623455.1). Taxonomy (NCBI): domain Eukaryota; kingdom Metazoa; phylum Mollusca; class Bivalvia; order Pectinida; family Pectinidae; genus Mimachlamys; species Mimachlamys varia. Next base: position 28,990,706 of record OX392544.1, read on the forward strand.
GTATCTGATTGCTAGTATGGGAACAGTTAGATATGGTAATTGAGATTAACGAGTTTCCAAGGATGCAACACCCAACGATTGAAATAAAATATACTGTTTTGTTTAGTTTAGATGTTTCAATGTCATCAAACACTTGGTGCGCAACAATGTAAGGTGAAAAGTGAATGTGTTAGGATTAATTGGTGTGGCGGTTTTTATCACTCGGAGTAGCTTGCTGTTGTTGTTACCCACCTTTCTATGAGGTATTTAATTAACAGATTCTGACAACGGACAACGGCTACAAAGACTCATCAGCTAGATTTGTTTTCAAGAAATTGACTAATCAGTTGATTAATTGAACAAGATATTGACATTTACAAATTGAAGTTGTATCCAATATATTTTTAAAACAAGAGGCCCATGGGCCTAAACGGTCATCTGACAATTGCAAACACTTATAGCAGGGACACACCCCTTAGTTCAAAAGTGTTCAAACCAGCATCATTGTCATAAACTATCTGTTCAGATCTAGAGTCGGTTACGAAATTTATTTATGGTGTTGTCAAAGCAATGAACAACATATCGGCCATGCTTGTTATACACTTTGCAATGATTTGGTAATCTCCTATTTGATTGGTATTGCAAAATCAAAAGCGTCTTAGCTATAGTAAATGTATACCAGCATTGTGGAATACAAGACTGTATCACAACTACTTTCACTTTCAGAAATTTCTATCCTTCAGTGTATGTTAACAGGTATTTTACTAATCTTTAATGGATTTTAAATGATAACATGAAACAATGCTTCTTGTTTTTGCTGAAAATATAGCGGATCGATACAGTATCGTAATTTGCTGCTTTGAATCGATACTTGTATCGCGTGGAAGTGAACCGCGATCACTCAATCGATGTATCGTCCCTGCCCTAATTCCTGGCCGCGGTACTCGGCTGGAATAGGTGTTTTTCCCTGTTCTTCTACATTGACGCCCAACTAAATAGCCCATGGTAGTGATATTTAGAGTCTCGGGTTGAGATTTAGAAAATCTCAAGAAAAACAGGGGGAGTAGTGCAAAAGGAGCGGGTCGGTGTGGCTTGTACATAGTGTTAAATACGGTCTCTGTCTCAGCTGACGAAGCATGCTTTTTTGGCTCAGTCGGTAGATCAAGCTGTGGCTTATCACGGCGGAGACCCGGGTTCGATTCCTGGTTGGGGCACTCGACAGGAATAGGTGTTTTTCCTGTTCTTCTACATTAGTAATAATAATAATATGAGTCAAATGAAAGACTGATCTTTTCTCTTCCTTTGCATGGTTTCAGAATAGGCTAGGATATTTAAATTGTCAAAACTCCAGAGTAATCTACATTTCAATCCAGTATTAAGCGATAATAATTGTCAAAATATAAAATTGATAACAATTGTCAAAATTTAAGATGGCTGCGTGTTGGCCATGTTGAATTCTGATTGGTCCGAAAAACCACCGTGTACATTTAGGGACCTAGGGGAACCTACATATGAAATTTGAGAAAGATCCCTTCTGTACTTTCTGAGAAATAGCAAGAATTGTTACGCATGAATGGACCACGTACGCAGGGCGATTAGGATGTGTATGTGTTCCATAACTAGTACACAGATATAAAATACAACTTTTTTTTCTCAATATAAACTACAAACGTGCAAAGTGTGTACAAAAATAGAAATGGAATGCTCAGTGTTCCATAACTAGTACACAGATATAAAATACAAACAACATTTTTCTTTTTTTCAATATAAACTACAAATATGCAAAGTGTGTACAAAAGTAGAAATGGAATGCTCAGTGTTCCATAACTAGTACACAGATATAAAATACAAACAAACGGGCAAAGTGTATATCAAAGCAGAGATAATATGCTGTTGCTATGTCATTAAGGATTTAACTGTTCCATCGAAAATAGTACATCCTGAAAAGTTTTTATTTTTCAGGAATTTCAAGAACTGTTGCTATGTCATTAACATATGTGATTTTGATAGATGGCAGCAGGAGAAAAAAGTTTTCTAATGAATCAAAGTCTGCGTCATTTTCCAGCGTTTTGTCGTGTTTTTGCAGAAAGGATTTAACTGCTTCATCGAAACATGTTAAGTTCATTTGAGTGTTAGTGTTGGTTGCAAAGTTTATTTTCAAAGTTATCAGATTTTTTAAGTTTGCTGATAGTGCTTTCATTTCGCACTTTGGACATAACTGTTTGCCAACTTTGCTGGAAGGGATATTGAATTTGCATGGACACTTGGTGGTTTTCACTATCATAACTTGTCGAATTGTGCCTTGTGCCGTTTGGGACAGAGATTTGTCCTCGACAACATCTTCAATGGGTTCAATTTCAGAAATACAGGTATCAGGTGTAGTTGTTAGGTACAAAGTTTCAAACATGCGTGTTGAACAATGCGTAATCCTGTAGGACGCATTTAAAGTGAGTGCTTCAATGTGGTCTCCCCATACATTCAGTGGGATAGAAGATGAGCCGTCAGCAACTAGCAGCGTTTGTTTAACAACGTCTTTGTTGTATATTTTGAGTTGTGAGGGTTCCGTGAGCGGCTTCAGCACTTGCACTTGGATTGTTACCTGTAAAAATAATTAATGGCGTATTATCATTGTAAATGAATGATATCAGTTACAAAAAGATTGGAGTTAATTAAAGGATTATTTCAGATTTTGGATTTGGACCCTGTTTGTGATATGAGAAACTTGATGAGACTAGTATAAATGAACTACAAATATCAGTAAACAAGGGGAGATTATTCCTATTCCCTGTTCACTTGTAATATCTTCGTTTCTTATATATAGGCCACACCAAATTAAGGCAAAAAAATAGTCCTGTTTCTTGCTTCTTGATCGACCCTAAATTTTTTATTGCACAAAGGTCTGGCTTGTTAAGTTGTTGCTAATTTAGTACCTGTATACACAAATCTGCTAGAACTAACACTGAAAATCAGTTATACTGCATGACACATTTTACAATCCCAGCTGGCTAACATCCTTTAATCAAACCTAAAAGTGATCAAATTTTGGTTTATGATGCTGTTAATTTGTATGTGTAGGGTCACAGGTTAAAGTCAAGAGATCAATGACTCAGATAAAAAAAATTCTCAAAATAAATTTTTATCCGACCCTCCTACCCTAATTTTTTTCTCTAGGAAGCAGAAAACAGAACTAATTTTTTGGTCAAATCAGTTGTTCTTCGGGAAACTGGTAAAAAATTGGGGCAAGCAACCGAAATTTTTTTTCTAGCAAAATATTTCCAGTTAGAGAAAGTGTTTAACCGGCCTAACCTTAAAAGAATTTCCTAACTAACAATTTCGTTTTATTACAACACCTGGACCTGTTAATCTCCCTAGGTAGTCCTGAGGTGTTTTCACATAGTGTACCTAGCCTCTGATGACCATAGCGAAAAAACCCTAGGGTATGATGGTGATCACCTGGACTCTCCAACTCCATTCACCTTACCTGTGTAGACCACACCTTACATGTATGACGAAATATCATCAAGCGTGTCAATCACAACACGGTTCATGCCCAGTCCTCAATTGCCGGAATACCGATAAAGATACATAATGCATACAAACAGGGCGGTCCCTGTTTGGGTCCATTTCCACAATTAACCGAAAAGAAATATAAACGCAAACACACATATAAGTAGGCTTGGATGAGGTGAACGGGTTGCTTTCAAAGGATCCTCTGGTTCTCGATATTTCTCTTTTAATATGTATTCGCAACCATGGTATGTTTGCCATTCATTTTAATGACATGGATTTATTGGAATTTTACAGACTTTGTAGATCTAAGTTCCTATTTCTAGTGATATGTAATATTCTACCAGCGGCAGCGTACAGCTCGTCAGCTGAACACGTATGGTAGAGCATCGTAATTCCGTGGATATTGTTTGATTCGTGGATCAGAGTCAACCGCGATATTTTTCTCGTGATCTGTAAATAAACAAATCTCTGACGCTCGGACGATTTAGAACATTCTAGGGAGTGTTTCAACGAACTGCTTTAAGAAAATACGGCTTAAACAGTAAGATATAACAGTTTTTATAAATCCACGAATCAAACAATATCCATGGAATTACGATACCCCAGCCTACTAAATTTAAAAAAATCCAATGCTATTAAAAACGCAGTGAAAATTAATTGAAATACGTGCATATACAAAATATTCAGCATCTCTAACACGTTTCAAATGTCAGTTTATTGCCGGGCAAATGCGGTCACTTTTCAGTTACAATACGTTGTTTGACCCGTCTACTGACTGCTAGGTGCGTGGAATTTTTTTTTTTTAATTTTTTTTCTCGACTTTTGATCATTTAGGAGCGGGATTCCCGACGAACAACTGATTAATTAGGTGTGGCCTTATAATGTGTGTGAACGAAAAAGATAGACGTAGAATTTCGTTGCTTGATTAGGCCTACTTTATCAATGTTTGGATGAAATCAATAAAGATGATAAATCCGACTCACCATTTCTAGTGGGTGCACGAGGTCTTCCAGCCGTTTTTCGATTTCGTTTGATCCAGGCATTTCCAATTTTCTTCTTTTGAACGGAGGTTCGGACAGAACTTGAAGACGTGATCGTCGGTTTACCTGAATGTCTGTGTCGTCAGTGGACCTCGATGGAACGATAGATACATTGGTAAATTTCACCGGACTCGGTCCTTTGGATGCTTTCATCATGGTATCTTGTTTTTCGGCATCGAAGGATACAATTTTCCTTGTTGTATCCTCGCACTGGAGGTATGCATTGAAATACAAATTTTTTCTAGCTGATCTATTGACAGGGGTGACATTGTGGATATACCCTACGATCGACTGCAGCTGATCATTGCTCGGTGGCTGATCATTGCTCGGTGGAGTTGGTTGTTTTGACTGCGCCATTGTACATGTTCTAGCTACCTGTAGGATTCTGAGGGGTTTTTCTGGCGGGAATTTGTTGGTCACATGATTGAGATAAAGTAACGTTAACGCTCCTGCGAGATTTGGGCGTGATTGAAGATACCGATGCTTTTTTTTTGTTTGAAATATTCACAAACATTTGGCAGATTCCTTAATATAAACTGAACGACTAATTACATCTGTGCAAACTTTAAAAGCAATACCACTGCAAAATATTTTGATTTTCTAAAGAACGCATCTCCTACAACATGCAATTCCTCGTTCGGACTTGACATTTCAATTTTTTTCTGTTGATGAAAAGGACAGTGTTCCAATGCACAAGAAACTTCTTTTTTCATTTCAGTTTACTCCTAAGTAACTCTACATGTTTTAATGGGTCTGTTTAGACCCGAGGTGCAGCAGTTCGTGGCCACTTTGCATCCTCCACCTGCAGACATGAAGGGCATACATGCTACCAGGTATTAAAATCACAGGATTACAGTTAAGCTGTCAGTGCCATACAAAAGATTGCTAAACCAAAGGGTCGTTGATGCAGCTACTGTTTCAATAATCATCTTTTGTCATTTTTATATACAATATAAAGTAGTCAGGATTTTGAAGACTCGCCACACTTCACGCCATCTTTCACAAGATCTGAAGATAATAATGTGCCAATAAGAACATTTCCTACAGGTAGTAAACAGTCTCAATGTGGCGATAACTCCACGACTCCTGGAGTTATTGCTAGTGACAGCCCTGCTGTTTTATGGCTCCAACTGTCAAGCCTTCTAATGTTATTAGTAGTGACATTCAATTGTCTACTGACAGCCAGGATAATGATGGCATGCCTGTAATTTTGAGGTCACCAAGAAAATAGTCATCGAAGGGCAAACCGATTCCTTCCTTGCATCCAGGCACCACCATTGGAAGACGGTGGGAGACCTGCAAATACTGTAGGTTTGTTAATATTCAAATGTTTCATCTCATTATATTTTAAATTGATAAAAAGATTGTGGTCAAGATCTAGTAACTATCATATACATTGTCGGACCACAAACCACTTGAGTCAATCCTAAAGAAACCATTGAACCAAACACCACTCAGATTACAACGCATGCTTTTGAGACTCCAGAAATATGACATAAACTTAAAGTACAAACCTGGAAAGGAATTAGTGATAGCCGACACGCTGTCGAGAGCGTATGTCACAAATACTGGTGAAGGTGACAATTTTTGCGAGGAGATAGAGAGACATGTCATGTCGGTACTACGCAATGCACCAGTGACAGATGAGAAACTGGAGAAAATACAGAGTGAAACCAAAAAAGATGAAACACTCCAAACAGTGATTAGTGTAATCATGGAAGGATGGCCGGATCACAGAACTGAGACTCCAAGTGAAATTCATGACTTCTGGAACGTGAAAACAGAACTCACCTATGCGAATGGAATACTCTTCAAGGGTAGTCGCATTGTTATTCCAAAGAACATGCAGGCTGAAATGCTACAGAAGATACACACAGGTCACATGGGCATAGGGAAGTGTAGAAAACGAGCAAGAGAACTTTTGTATTGGCCGATGATGTCTAAACAAATTACAGACATGGTTTCAAAATGTACTACATGCATCGAACATCAAAACAACAACCCTAAATCCACAGAGTAATGGATTAGCTGAAAAAACTGTACAGACAACCAAACGTCTACTTGAGAAAGCCCTACAGGATGGAAAAGATCCATACCTAAGTTTCCTAGAATACAGGAACACCCCGTTATCAGACACGGAATCACCTGCAAAATTACTCATGAGCAGAGAATTACGCTCCATAATTCCAGTAACAGACAGACGTCTGAAACCCAAAGTCGTAAATAACAGAAACTTTCACAGACAAAGGGAGAAAACTCAAAGAAAGCAGAGTGAACACTACAACCATACTGCTAAAGACCTTCCAAGACTGTCATCGGGTCAACAAGTACGTTTCCGACATCAGAATACCTGGAAACCAGGCATCATAGCAGAAACTGATCAACTACCAAGATCATACAAAATTCGCACCCTGGAAGGAAAACGGTATCGTCGCAACAGGAGACATATAATAAAGTCGCATGATGAAAAACAAGCTATCATCAATGACAGTGACGACCCATGTGAGGAAATACCACAAACTGAGAACAAGCTCAGCACCTCCAAGAATATCAAGGATGAAAGTGCGGAAATTCCGGTTCCGGAACCAGAAAAACAGACATTCACACGTAGCGGCAGACGCGTGAACAGACCAACAAGGTTCAAGGACTATACAGAGTAATAAGGAACATCCACAGATGCTGACATGTGTGAATTCGCAAATGTGTTTCGTGACAGGGGCAGAATAATCCCCTATAAGTGATTAGGTTTTAGGTGAGGCAGTCTACCTCTACCTAGTTATCATTTTTGGTTTGGTTTGTCAGTTTTCTTGTTTCAATTAGAAACAACATTTTGTTAAAGTTGTGTTATATTTTCAAAAACTCAGATTCAGACAAACACAGCCAGATATGATGATAAAAACAAACTTCTAGTCATGACATTTTGTCATAGTCAAATTATCTTGATCACACTTTTAAATGTGAGTGATATTAATGTCAAATCATATGGAAACAGATAACAGACTCAAACTTTCAGTAATTATAAATTTAATATCGATTCAATTGTTTGTACATGTATAACGAAAAAAAAAACACAAATGTAAAATCTATGTTATGCTGAGTTGAGTACCCTTAATGATATCTAAAGGAAATTTTCTTTATAGTGAACATTATACAAGATGGACAAACTCGAGATAAAGTTTTATAGTTGTTAGTTAATTGGAACTTTGTTCTCAAAAGAAAGGGGTTATCGTATTATCGACTAGTCCAACCTTGTACATTATCGACTAGCTTAGTAGCCTATCAGTATCATATGACGTAAGTGTGTACATACGGGTACTCAGCGTTCTTCACTACAGTAATGGCTGACGATTAAACGTGTTGCATGAAGCTGGCGAACTTATCGTTCTTAACACAGAACACAACAATGATGGGCTGCGTTCGAAACAGTGTTCTTAAACGAACGTACTTCAACACCTGATCGTTACGAACGACAGGAATCTGTTCGGAACGAACAGTTCTTATCGAAGGGGATCGAACGACGAGAACGCCGTGAAAATGGCGACTATCGGAGGTGATACATGCACAACACTTGCAATTTTTGAAGCGTTGCAGACTAATGATAATTTTGATGATGATTATAATGACGACGATATTCCAGTGTTGACTGGAGCTGTTCTCCGTCGGGATTACGTTCCTAAAGTAGACCAATTCGCTGAACAGGTAGTTGGATCATTTACATCGGAAGATTTCCGGAGACATTTTCGCATAAGTCGGCATGTATACGATATTTTAGTAGACGAGTTTTCCGAAGCCCTTTCCCGGGGTAAAGGTGGTCGTTTTAACATTCCCCCCAGTAAACAATTACTTGTCGGTTTGTGGCATTTGGGTTGTCAAGAAAGTATGAGGGAAACGGCAAACTTGTTCAATATCTCAAAAAGCACTGCACACAGTTGTATTCATGGAGTAGCCGAGGTAATTTCTCGCAATAGCAGTAAATTCGTGCGCTGGCCAAGTGGGGGTCGCCTTGACGACATTCAGTCCCAGTTTTTAAATGCAAGTAGACTACCTGGTGTGATTGGAATCATAGATGGTACGCATATTAGACTTGTGAACCCTCCAGGTGGTGAGAAGGATTATATCAACAGAAAAAAATATCCGTCCGTCCAACTCCAGCTCGTTGTTGATGACAAAATGCTCATTACCGATGGATATGTTGGCTGGCCAGGGGCAACCCATGATGCGCGAGTACTCAGAAACTCTCCCCTACATAATGAAGCAGAAAATGATCCTACAAAATTTCCAGCAGGAACTTACATCATTGGAGATGCAGCTTATCCACTGCGTTCCTGGTTACAGACCCCTATCAGAGACAACGGGCACCTGACACTCCAGCAAAAGAGATACAACAAGGCCCTGTGTGGCATAAGACAAACTGTGGAGCGTGGTATCGGGCACCTAAAGGGCAGATTCCGCAGATTGCGTGAATTACACTGCACTGACATGGAAAAAATATGCAACATAGTCATGAGCTGCTGTGTGTTGCATAATTTATGCATCATGTCCGACGATGACGTCGGGAATTTTATTGAAATGGATGATGATGATGATGTGAATGAGTTTGTAAACATCTTTCCGAATGACGCAAATGGTGTGGACAGAAGACAGCGGATGTTAAACATGTTCTAGTCAGACTGTGGTATCAAAGGAGTTCTTCTGTTGTAAACTCCAAATATTTCTTTATACATCATGTGCCAATAATAAGAAAAAACAACTCTTCAGTATTTGTTTTAGTGGTTTTTTATCATTAATCAAAGAAGCCTCAGTTTTACTGAGATGTAAACTTAACAAATACAGATCTATATCGACCTGTAACTTTACACGTACGTGTAGGCTAAATTAAGGTAACAAAATATCAAAACATACGTACAAAACTCCTGTGTTGAAAACAAAATAAATAAATTTGGCACCATCTCTTAATGAAGAAAAAATACTACCTGTATTTCATATATGAAATGAAATTGTCATTAATAGTCATTGAGTCTGTTTCAATCAAACAGCAAAATCATATTTTTTCTTTGCTTTTTGACATATCTCTGCCTTCCAAAACATCCAATAACCGATCGAACCTCTGCATCCTTTCTCCGTGCTGTTTTTCCAAAAGTTCGCGGTGTTGTTGTTTTTGTTCATTTTGTTCATTGGCATACTCCTTCAAGAAATCAATCATGGAAGTAGATTGACGCTTTTGGCGTCCAGGAACGATTTTCTTTGCCTTTTTCAAAGGCGGCGACTCCTCTGAGCTTTTTGCCTTTTTCAAAGGCGGCGACTCCTCTGAGCTTGAATTACCATCATCCTGAACTTTAGATGAATAAGTTGCTGATCCAGAGGAGTGCAGGGTATAGGACGGCTGCGTGCTGGATTTGTTGCCATATATGTTGTTAAACTCTTCATAGTAGGGGCATGTTTTACCCGCATTCCCACTTTTCGAATTTGAATCGACTGTTTCCATATATGTACGCTTAAGGGACTTCCATTTATTGGAACACTGATACCATTGTACTTTGTAACCATTACTCTCCATAAGTTTTGAAACATCTTTCCATAGCCGTGCGTGCACTTTGGATTTCTGGAAGTCTTCTTCCTTTTCAATTCTCAACGCCACAAACAAATCTGTCTCCCTCTTCCCCCATGCTTTGGGAATAATTGTATCTGAAAAATTGAAATGATGTTAATAGTACGCAATGCCATTCAATTATGCTACAGTGTAATGAGGTTAGATAAATACACACAAAACTTATAATACCTTGATCCTTTTTGGCGATGACCGTTTCAATTTTTTGTTCAGGTCATCTGCTTGTTTTTCTTCAGCTAGAAAATAGAAAAAAAGAAATTGTTGTAATTACTTAAATAACAAAGATTGTTAAGCTGAACGTACCGATATGTACATGTATCTACCAACAAGTTGTTGTTCTTAATTAGCGAATACATACGTATACAATAGTAAAATTAGCTCGGATCAACAACATGGTTGTACTACGAGAAAGGTTTAATATGTAATAAGTAATGTGTTTACGGTTTGCATCCAGGTATTCATAGTAATAATAAACGATTTACACAATTATCATGTCATCATATCGACCGACCATCACTGCGCATTGAACTATCTTTTGGGGGATTGGAATCTGGTCTAGTGGCATAGACTTAGTTACGTTTGGCTAGGCGATTGGGTGCCGTAAATCGTGAGTTCGAGACACGGACAGGGCACAGGTCAAAAATTGCCTTCCTTCATCATTTGTGTTACACTGCCCTATATACACTCATTAAATATTGATAGTTACCTAATTTCTTTGATGTAAAGCTTTTTCTAAATTCCTCATCTGAAAAAAGAGTTAGAATTATGGAAATGATCATGAAACGCAAAGCATTTGTTTTGCTGAGATGTAAATTGGATAAATAGACGGTATGACATTACAGTTACTAAGTACAACATGCATAAAAACAGTTACGTACAGTAGGCTACCCGCATCAGACGAGCCCCTGTGCTTTGTTTCCGTAATGTAGGACTACACAATACTGACTGTAAATAATTCCAGTAATATATATATATATACTAGTTCAATATATTAAAACGTTGTGCATCGATTAAATATCTAAACACACAAAGAAACCACTAGCGATGGAAAAGTGTCTTTTTTTAATTGTTGATCTTTTTGTGTTTAGTTACATTCATACTTGTACATTGATCGCAGATGATCCTTTATGTTTTAAACTTACCATGTTCAATACGGTTAGCTGTCGCAATATCGACCTCCCACTGATAAGCCTTTTCTCCGTCTTGCCCTTTGTATTGAATAAGTACATAATCACCGCTAAAACAGATAAAAAAACACTTATTAAAAACTAGTACAGATTGACGTGTATAGTTTTATCATAGTCATTTTTTTATTGAACTGGTTTGATTTGAGAAATATCGTCCAAATATTAATTAGGCCCATGCTATGTACAACCTTTATATAAAACTGCAGGTGTTCTGTTCGCACATCTTTCACAAATCATCCTTCTGTCGTCCAGAGCTGCACATGCGGCTATTAGACAGACTTTATATCAATTTCATTAAGCAAGTGTATGTTTTTGGGAGAGATTTGTGCCCTGCATTCGACCAACTTTATTAGAGTTTATGTAGGAAATAGCCTATTGCTAGTATATTTCAGTAGTCCTTCGAAATTCATCTTTTATACCCACGAATATACTTACCATGCTCCTTTGGCAGCCATCTTGTTCTTATCTCACACCACCTAAACAGAGGAGCGCGATCCCGACACGAGAACTTGTTCCTGGAACACGTTCTTGTCGTTCGATACGTCAGTATTCTGTGGAGAACATGTACGTACAGCACGAACAGAGGTTTCGAACGCAGCCTTTATGAAGCTGCTTCCAGCTGTTTTTACAGAGGAAGAGTTGGCGCGATCGAAACGATAGGGCATCACCAACAAGGGAGGGGCATTCAGGAGGCCCTTTACTCCGGACATACCTATTGTAACTAGCATGTTTTATGATAACCTCCATTAAACCTTTCTTAAAAATGAGGTATATGTAATGCTCCAGGGATTTTCAAACTTTGAAAGTACCGATACAAACGTAATTTATGCAATTTCCACTCAATCCGATTAAGGTCACTCGGTTCCTTTGTCAATATCCATAGGAATTTCATGAAATTTCACTCAAATGTTTACTAGTGTATAAAGAACAAGTATTTTTGTTGTAATTAGCCGAAAAACTGCAGAAATCTTTTTGGGGTGAAAAACTGATATTTGCAGGGAAAACACCAGGAAGAGCGAAATCAACAACTAACATATTTCTTTTTGATGTATTACAATGCTAACTTTATATATACATATAAAATAGAAAAGATGGCAAATATTTTACGTTTCGTATAACTTTTATTCAACAAAACAAACAATTATATGTATGTTTTTCATCAACATTTTCAAATATCAAAACATTGTGTGGATGAAAAACTGATTTTTTAAAGTTATGTTGTGAAGAAACAATCCTTATTTAACAAAGCATGAAAAAATTGAACCAAAAAACATTATTTCACTTAAAATTTGGGGAAAATAATCAGAATTATTGTTTTTTTTTTATTTCAATTGCCTCCCCTTTCACTGCAACTGGACTTAATTGTAGGAGGTATAGATTTTCCCATATCACATAACGCGTTGAAAGTAGTGAGATACTAGGTTTATCGATTGCTTTAGCCTGATTTGAATGTATCCGCTCGCCTGGTATCAGATTACACAGAATATAGTTTATAACTAGCATTTATGACATTAATTGAATAGTGATATCATCAGACCATGTTGCATTAAATATCGAATAAATATAAAGCAATGTGTTTATTTTAATGATGCAGTTGTAAAGAATTGAAGTGGACATATACATGTAGGTTGTCTTGGTGTTTACATTACTAAGCTTAGGCCTATATAGATGAATGAGGGCGAGTGGGGAACTCGCTTATAATGAAAATCAAATCATGACATCGTTGTAGATAAAACACAAAAGCGTGTTACTAGTTCCACGTCCTTGTATTCACTCCAAAATGTATGTTTTACATAAACAGATTTCTGATAAATGGGAATAACTCAAATACATTGGAGTTACTGTTTACCTCCCCTATACCATACTGTATTGTTAACACAACACGTTTACATAAGATCAGGTTGATATAGTCGATAATTACGCAACCAACTAGCGTTTACATTGATTCTAGCAGACGCTTGGGTCTTTGCCGGATTGCAAATTGCATGATCATCGGCGTATGTACGGTGCATTTCTTACCCACGATAGGTATGAAATTTGATATCCGTCAAAGCGGCCATGTTTTTGCCAAGAACGATAATCAACGGACCGAGAGACCTTAAAATATAGATCCTTGTTCTAACTCCGTTTTACAAGGATCCGACAACATCTCATAAGAGGTGACGTCACGTTCAGTTGACCTTTGCCGCCTCTTTACTTTACACTAAAATAATGTCCAACCTATCATCTTGCAGCAAGTCATTTCGTCACATAAATTCCACATAAACTTCTTTGTGACGAAATGACTAAACGTACAAATGCGATTATGCAAGCTTTGTCGCCTCAAAATCTCACTGTCAAGATTCCACCAGCAGTCTACCATCCCCTCGCTTTAGTTGTGCTGGGGCTTGGTCTAGTGGCTTGCGAAATATTGATTCAAGGGGCTTGTGATCACTATGTACTTTCAAATATATATTGGTGGAACATGATACAGCCAAACGTAATGTCTTATGCCTCCTTTTCGATCTGTGCTTAATACTGCTGACACTTAAACAGAGCGCGCTAACCGAATACAATAGATTGCTCATCCTGTACAGCTTCATGCCAGTGCCGTGCCATTCAGTGTGGCCGCACATGCCCAGAAAGACGGGTCCACAGAAACTCAGCGTCCGAGCCCCAGACCAAAAAGGGAAATTAGGAGACCCGGACGTTTTAGTGATTTTGTTTAGAAAAAAAAGGTGTACTATTCTCCATCCAGGAACTTTCAATTGTGTAGTCATTTTTGGAACTTTATCAGCTTATTGGAAACTGTGTTGGACTGTTTTTGTTTTTTTGTCTCGGTTCGGACAAATATCTTTCCGTTGATTAATCCCGATGTTTAAAGATGAAGTGTGAGGTCTGCGGCATGGGGTTCACCGGTCGCCGGAACCTCATGCGGCACAAGACGAGTGTACATGGGGCAGCCGACAAGGCCGTGGGCTGCCCGATCAACCTTCAGCTGCACCTCTGCCGCCGACACGGGCATTCGCCCCAAGAGGCACGGGAAGTTGTGAAGGGAGTCCAGTCCGGGAGAAATCCAATCCCTATCGCGGGGTTCGAACTGACGGGAGAGCCACGCGAGGCATTAAACCAAGCACTAATGCAAGTATGGATCTTTACCGGGGATTGCGGGCCGACTAGGTGGAAAGATCATTGCCCAATCAGGAGGACGACGGATGGGGTGTATAACCGGGAGATGGTCCCAAGGCCGCTGATTCCTCCATTGATGAGCCTTCCAGTGGTGCGGCCGCCGAACTGGGGCGAGGAACGACGGCAGTGCTGTGGGGCCACCTCTGCCGTGCGGGATGTCCTAATGGTGGAGACGGCCGGGTCTGCCGCGGTGGAGCCACACAACCCGAGACTGTCACGGGCGGAGATTCCCCCCACCCCACCCCTGGCCGGCGATACCCGCATCGTCCAGTTGAAGTCGCCAGAGTCTGGGGAGGGGAACGAGACCGTGGAGACTCCTCCGGCGGACCTGGAGGACTACTTCAATTTGGACTTATTCAGTGTAAGCATGCCCGAGTCCGGGGAGGGGATGTAACTTTAGCAGATGAGCAGGATAGTTATGAATTGGACTGGCTGTGGGCGCAGTTGGCGAGGGGTGTGTTATATGGATAGTAAACGGGAAGGTTTTTTTTTGTTGAAAAGGTTGTTCTTACAGCATTATTATCAAATCTTTGTAGGGAGGGTATTATTATCAAATCTATGTAGGGAGGTTATGTATCGTGTGAGCGCCGTGTGCAAATTCCAGTAGTTATGAGCACGTAATAATTAATTGTTCACGGTTTTAATTTGGTGCTATTGTTTTATCTGTATAGTGACGTGCATGACCATCATTGCGAGACAATGCAGTGTTATTGGTTATTAGTCTTTGTATTTCTTTATTTGATTGAGTCCACAATTAGCCGGATAATTAATCTTTTTTTGTTCTTGATGAAAATCGTTACCTATTGTGGATGTTTGGCAATGGATTTGTCAATGAACGTGTACATTTCGTTGCGGTGTGTGCAAAATTTGCGATGCGTCATAGTATTTGACGTATCATGTAAGGGTAGCACTGCTTAGCTTAATTTAAGCCGTTATGTGCTCTTATTTTTCTATTTCTTAATGGTAGTGTGTTTGAGCCTTGTAAGTTTTGTTTTATTTTCGTTTTCGATAAAAAAATTTTTATCAGGCATATTAAGAGCTGGTTTCGTATATATATGTGAGCGGCCAATTAGCGTGCCCAAGTCCTGGTGCGGCGCTGTTCCAGTCCTTGTTACTGGCGGAGCTTATCGCTCGGTCCATTAATTGCGCTGCGGCTGTGCCGCAGTGCTATACTTGGATTTAGTTTCAGATTTGGTAGTGTGTTTGTGCGGGATTAGAAAACTGATGTTTTCTTTGCCGTGATGTAGTAACAATCTGTTGCTTATCACGTTTATATAATAAAAAATATAAGAGTCTTTGTCGTATTATTTATTTCTATATGCCCATATGACAGTAAGTATAACTAAAAAAATGAAACATTAAACTTTATTTACTTTGGTGATTTGATAAAATAGAATAAAACCTTTTGGGGCACAGCTCTGTAGCAGCTATATTTAGCCGAACAGAGATACCACTGTGTGTACCAGGTCACTTCAGACACGCTGTAGCAGCAGCCCATGTTGTAGTGGCTGACCTAGACAATAGGTTGTGTGATTGTTTACAAGAATTTATATTGCAGGCTTAATTGGTGGATTTATATCCATGTATAAAATCTGACCTATCATTATTTTCAAATAGCTAGCGTCTACAGTATAACTTATTTTAATATTGACATTTTGTTATGTATATTAAATTAATTGTTTACAGATTAACCGATTATAAAAAATAAATGCTGATGCATCGCATGACACAGGAAAATCCCAGGGGTGATAGGGGTCAAAATATGCCGCGAAATCCACTGAGACTCGGAAGGGATGTTTCTTATTGTTATCAAAGATACGAACGATATCATTTGTGACAAGTGGTTGAAATGTCCTAGTGCGCGTACAGTTACCTGGCATTGAAGTGTGAGCATTGAACAATTTGTTTTGTATATCAGCTGGTAAGTCACAACCCCTTCGACAGTTTTACACTGCAATATATATATATAAAAGGGGGCGATATATAATTTATATATAAATATAATAATATATGTTTATCTACCTTTTGAAATATGCCATTTCTAGGTTCCCTGCAGGGACATCATCAGGGTATTTAGGGATGTTTGGCAAAAGCCAATCTTCAGGAACTCAGTGCACTGCAATAGCACTTGTTGCTTTGATATTTTGTGGATTTCACTTGAACCCGCGATTATGGAACCAAGAAGATGTAGATACCATTATTTTTGAAGGCGACATATTATACCATGATATTATAATCAACCGTTACAACGGGGACATGGTTCAACTGGCACACGATGATACTGTTGGTCAAGTAGTTTTGTATGAGCAGACATATCGGGTAGACATTGATAACACTTACTATGGAGTTATTAATAATGTTCAACGATGTGATAATAGAGGAGAACTACAAATGTATTGCTTCGAGATGCATTAGAATTTGCTGGGGCAGAATCATTGTTTATTTTATGTACGTGATAATAGTTTTTATCAGTTATGAGATAGTTTTTAATGAACATACTTTTTAGAATAATCATTATCTTTCTTCCTAATTTTTTTATTCCCCTGTCTTTGACAGATCATATGGTGGTATGGTGGTATACATTTGATTGCCATTACTGTTAAGGTTTTATATTGACATGCATCCTAATGAAACTGTGCATGTAGTTAATAAGAACCACAAAGGGATTTGTGTCTCCAAATCTTGACCCCAAGGTCAAAGTAACTGTAACACAGTTACCACAGTTACTGTCAAATGTATATGACTTGCCATCACTTTTTACCCATATCTGATTAAAATACAGATCCTTGTTGTCACTCCGTTTTACAAGGATCCGACAACATCTCAGAAGAGGTCTAGACGCACGTTCAGTTGACCTTTGTCGCCTCTTTACTTTACACTAAAATAATTTTCCAACGACCTGTCATCTTGCAGCAAGCCATGAACTTTTTGGTGACGAAATGACTAAACGGAAAAATGTGTTTATGCAAGTTTTGTCGCCTCAAAATTTCACTGTCAAGATTCTGCCAGTAGTAATTTGATTGGTTCATGCGAAGGTCATCGGGACATGATCCCCTATGGGATTATCTCCGATCTTATCGCAGCAGAGAGAAGTTTACGGAACGGCGCGGAGATCAAGATATGATTTTAATCAGATTGTGTTTACCCTTATTTTCTGTCAGATTTTGATTAAACCATTACAGTGTTCACCTGATGTAAATGGAGATATCACTAAGTACATGTATATGTATCGCATTGGCTAATGCGAAGGTCATCGGGACATGACCCCCTATGGGGATTATCTCCGATCTTATCGCAGCAGAGAGAAGTTTACGGAACGGCGCGGAGATCAAGATATGATTTTAATCAGATTGTGTTTACCCTTATTTTCTGTCAGATTTTGATTAAACCATTACAGTGTTCACCTGAAGTAAATGGAGATATCACTAAGTACATGTAAAAGTCATCAAGTCAAAGGTCAAGTTCACATTTTGTATCCTATAATAAGTCCATATCTCTTTGTGGTTGTATGAGACCTTGAATGACCTAATATCAAGGTGAATGGTGAAAGGTTTAGGTGATATTTGTAGATTTCTTACTTAAAGATAATTTGGTTATGACATTCTCAAGCAAAACTAGTCAGAATCCTAAAAGAACTTATGTATTGAAATGTTGAGGTCAAAAATTATACATATTACAGTTATACAGACATGTCCATATCAGTAATAATTTTTGGATTATTTTACATGTACAGTATTCCTATATGTTGACAGTATATATATTTGTATTCTTTATATTGTTATTTGGTTATAATTTGCTATGTTTAATCGTGTCTTTTTTCAGGTTGCAAGAGGAAGAAGCTATTATCAAGTGGACATTGTCCATACTGCAAAGAGGGCACCGACTAAACTTCCTATTATGGGTATGCTGTTTGTGTCATCAAAACAGAAAATTCAGATGATGTTGAACACCTACACCTTATTTTATGATGACTTGAAGATAATAATTGAAATGCCTGATGCCAATACCACATCAGACGGAGATTTAATGGAACATTTATCTACAAAGTTGCCAATAACAGGAACAGGACTGCTCCAAGGTGGAAAAATGAGCATCTCGATGAATCAACCAGCAAAGAAAAGAAAACATGCATCACAGTAACTTTGAGACTCCACCAATTAACTAACATAAATGGTCTTTGGTTTTTATGAAAGTTGAGAAATTGAACCATTCATAATTGTAGGGTTAAAACCGGGAATGGCAATCTTTAATAAAGTAATATGTCAATCTGATTAAAATCATATCTTGATCTCCGCGCCGTTCCGTAAACTCCTCTCTGCTGCGTTCTGAGATAATCCCATAGGGGGTCATGTCCCGATGACCTTTCGTATTAGCCAATCAAATCACTACTGGCAGAATCTTGACATTGAAATTTTGAGGCGACAAAGCTTGCATAAACACATGTGTACGTTAAGTCATTTGGTCACCAAAAAATTCATGTGAAATAATGTGACGAAATGGCTTGCTGCAAGATGACAGGTCATTTGAAAATTATTTTAGTGTTTAGTAAAGAGGCGACAAAGGTCATCTGGACGTGACCTCTTATGGGATGTTGTCAGATCCTTGTAAAACGGAGTGAGAACAAGGATCTGTAATTTAATCAGATTGAGTAATATGTGTGAAGGAGATGATTTCCATATTCTGAAATATGTTTTCCAATCTGATTAAAATCATATCTTGATCTCCGCGCCGTTCCGTAAACTTATCTCTGCTGCGTCAAGATCTGAGATAATCCCATAGAGGGTCATGTCCCAATGACCTTTCGCATTAGCCAATCAAATTACTACTGGCAGAATCTTGACCGTGAAATTTTGAGGTGACAAATCTTGCATAAAGACATTTTTCCGTTTAGTCATTTCGTCACCAAAAAGTTTGTGCGGAATAATGTGATGAAATGGCTTGCTGCAAGATGACAGGTCGTTGGAAAATTATTTTAGTGTTAAGTAAAGAGGCGACAAAGGTCATCTAGACGTGACCTCTTATGGCTTGTAAAACGAGTGAGAAAAAGGATCTTGTATTTTAATCAGATTGTATGATTTCATATATATGTTTATGGAATGCATAGAAAAAGTAGATATCTATTTTACATAAGAAAAAAAAAAAGATATTTAGAGACCATTGTTAGTACTTCCATAAGTAGATTCATTAGTTGTATGGTTTGAGGATACTTTAAATTAGTATGCATGTCACATAAGCATTCATTGCTTGGAAAACAGATAGTATGATAGTTCATGTTTAATAAAATAAGAGAATACCGAAGCGTCAACATAATCATAATCCAAAATCAAAATCGATTAAACCAGGGGCAAAATTTGAACAAAGGAAAGATTTACATGGAGACCCTTGCAAAAGTACTAGAGAATAAGACCAGGTGTTCCGGAAGAGTAAGCGTCTTCTGCTTCATCGACGACACTCGCCATGTAAATCTTTGTCACATCCAAGGAAACATCAAGTTCTCAAAATGAGAACCTTGTATCACTGTCAATCACAACAAGTTAACACACTAATGAGCATACTCAAAAACGTCCATCTTCATATCACTTAAAGATACAGAATATTTCTCAATGAGACTTAATGCAATACTTTTAGTGATATGTCTAAATGTGGGTCTTGCACCAATAACGTGTAATATGTTGGGTCTTTTTTTTTTTTAATTTGACATATATACATGTATTGTTTCATAGAAACGCACAGAAGTAGAGAAATTGAACCGATTCATATAATGTGTGAAATTATAGATTTATAACTGGGGGATAGTGATACATTTATAATGTTATATGAAGGAGTCGATTTCCATAGATTTGTAAATGCCTATGAAGCACAACATGTCATATGGATTTTGCTAAAATGATAAACTGATCATATGAAACGCAACAAGAATTTGAATCTTGTTTAATTATGAAAGTCTTGATACTATAGTTATCATACAATCACTGATGATACTTATTTCATCTGTTATGATATAGTTCATGTATACCATGAAAGCACACGACCCACAAGTAGATATGTCACTGTTACATTGGAAAAAATCTTACGAGTTTAATGGATTTTATTCTATAAAGTTCTATTTGTTGTTTCCTTATTAGTTTTATTAGTGTATTTAGTTCATGTGCTTCGTTTATAAACATTTAGTGATTATACATGTATAAACATTAATTTTACTTGAAAGTTAGATATTATGATATTCATGTTTTAATGTAATAATTTTAGTGATATTTCTACATATGGGTTTTGCACCATTAATCTATTGTTGTTGTTTTTTTTAAGTTGGTAAGTGTATATTAGATATGCATATGCTTCAATCCATATGTACTTTTTTGGGTAACTTGTGCGAGGACCTGGATGCATTATAAGACGTGTACTGAAATTGAAGCATATCACCAAGTCCTTCTTTGATCGAAGTAAAACGAAATTAAATAGTGTTCAACTAGGTCAGTGTTTTTTGACAATCACTGCTGAACTAGGGGATGTTGCAGGTAAGTCAACAAATGTCATTTCTGGAACTTCCATTAATAAAGGTGTTTGATGTGACAACATTATTGACATCAAACAAAGATTAAAAAATTACACACAAGAACAATATTCAAACAAAAATCGTTTTGGAATATAACAAGTTCCTACCCGTAGCGCTTTATCCTTTGCTGCTTTTAAGCACCAATATTTTACTTGTTAGAATCAGTGGAAGACTCGGAGAAAAGAGGGGGTAGTGTAGTGGATACTTCTGGGGGATTGTGTTACGGTCGGCCGGGCTGGGGCGCGAGTGTTTGCGTGTGTATTGGGGGGGAAGAATGGACTGTCAGGTATTGTGTACTTCCTGACTGTCGCGTGTGTGTAGGGGGGAAGCTGGTTTTGGCCGGCTGTAACTGGTTTTGAGAAAAGGGTGGGGGGGAGCAATTTATTAGTGATAAGTTTTAGATAGTCTCCTGATATCTCGGGTGGTGCGTTCAGTGAAGGGCGGGACACATACCGTGAGGAGCCCTTCCGGACACGGAGGAGCTCAGGAATGTCTTTGTCTTGGGATTTTTGGGGGGTAGTATAAAAGGAGTGAGCGTGCGGGGATCGGGGCACACACATCTACGATCCGATCGCCGAGCCGTAAACACCACCTGGAGTGAGCAACCCCGTGACCCGACCGCACCCAAGCCGTGACCCTACCCTAGACATAGAGTAATTTACCTGTGTTAAATATAATTCATAGTTATAACTAGATTAGTTAGATATATCACTAAAGTGATATTAAGCTCCCGCATAGTATAGTTAGTGTGAATAGTTATTCTGTGGTTAATCTGTGTGTCAATTGAGAGAACAATTCAAGTGTGTTTTATTGTGTTATTGTGTGATTCTATATGGATTACAAGATCTACGCCGTGACAACACAGTAGTAGGATAGAATACAACACCTCTCCAACCAGACCGAGATCAGATAAGTCACTAACACTAACATTAACCATAATCCCTTCTATCGCTCTACCCTATTAGTGTATCCCTATACATATCATAACTAATTTTACTTAAATTAACCCCACCCCTACACGTAAGCCCGTTAACTCTACAAGTAATTACTTTTATAATATATACCATAAAAACCACGCGTCTAAGTCCCATATGTAACCTCTTATAATACATACTATATATTCATACCTTAACAGCACCCCTACACATATCCGCGCTCTATAAGTTATCCCCTACTAGTCGCTAATAATACATACAGTATATATCTATATATCTATCTCTATATATCCCCCGCGACCCAATTCATCCACATTAACCGTAATCCCTTCCATAGCTCTACCCTATTAGTGTATCCTCTTACATACACATAAACCCGTTTAACTCTACAAGTTATCACTCTATAAATATATACCATAAAAACCATGCGTCCGAGTCCTATAGGTAACCACTATTAATACATATTATATATTCATACCTTAATAGCCCCTACACATATCCGTGTTATATAGTTCCTCTACTAGCCGCTAGCAATACGTACAGTATATATCTATACATCTATCTCCATATATCCCCCGCGATCTAATTATATTCCTCCCCGTAAAATAACCCCTATAAACAACACTCACTCAGCACAATGGTTAGGCAGGTAGTCGTGTTAAATCCCAACCCCAAGGACGGCCGCAGAGGGCCTTATAAAACAATAAATCAAAAACACGCGTCAGTGGAGATCCAACAGCATGTTGGGGTCTCCCAAGTCAATTTCCTACCCTCAGGGGTAATCCTCATCCTATGCATGAGCGCGCTACAGCTCCAAGGAGCACTCAACATAAAGTCAATTAAAAACCTCCCATTCCGGACATATAAGTCAACTCGCCCCGGCCCCCAACAACCAAATAACACATCAAACAGTCAACAACGCACCAGAACAGCTAACCCTGATGTTAGTAGAGGGGTCATATACAAAATACCTATGAATATCCCCCTCTCATTCTTTGCAAGTCCCCTGGTAATTAAAGCAACTAGAATGGTTAACTTTAAAGGAAAATTAACAACTTCAGTCCTTCTATTTAAGTCCCCTAACCCTCCCCAGAACATCAGATATGGAGATAGGATATTTAATGTCACCCCTTTTTTCAGTAAACCCTACCAACAAACTAGCCAAAACAAGCCGAACAAATCCTCCAATAAACCAACACATACAACCCAGGAAAAAACCTACGCCCAAGCCGTCAAACAACAAAAAACCCAACCACAAAACACCATAAAAACTTATGAAACTTCATTTACTTCAGTAAACGGTACCCCCATGAAATTGAACATTGAACAAGTACCGGAACAACAAGGCAACCAATTTCTTACCAAACAACAATTCATTAACACGCTTAGCGCTTTCTTCGTATCATTGGCCAACCTACACGAAAACCCAATAAAGTTATATGAAACCTTTCACCATGTCCTAACTCAGAAGTCGGTTTCGGCCTAAATATTTCGGTTACGGCACACCCTAATGAAAAAGAAACCACCCCGATGCCGTCCCTAACATCTACGGCCCCAAACACACCTCAAACACCAGTTACCCCAGAACTATTCACCCCCTTACACCCATGGACTCACCCATGCATACATTAGACGAGTCCGATATCTCTAACCCGGCCACACTGGAAACACCGGAAACACTTAAGAAAAGAACCGTTAGACCGGGACGCAAAAACGGCAAGACACAAAATAAAAACAAAACAATCAAAAGATCAAAAACAACACGATCGCCGCAGCAATTATAACCTTAGGTCAGCAGCAAAAAAACTGGCCTTCAAAAAAAAAAATTAAACAACATACCAACCGAAAACAAATAGCTAAAATTAACTAATAATGGCAGGACAGAGAGTTAAAAAGACCACAAGCGCTCTTTCTGTTCTAAGTTGGAACGCTCGTGGTCTAAGAAGTAACCTCCCAGAATTTCTAGACTACCTAAATAAAAACCCAGATTTAGATATCATTAAAATCCAAGAAACAAAAAGCAGATCCAAAATAACAGTACCTAAAATTAGTGGATACTACAACCTATACAATTATGCGCCAAAGATACCGGTCTAGCCCTTTATATAAAAAATAACATCGCCTATAACTCTATAGTCTATAACGGAAATCCATAATGAGAAAAACGTCACTGCAGTATTTAACATCCACATAAGTCCAAGTATTATAATTGAGAGAGAAGATTTAAATACCATCACAAATATAACCTCTAATTATAAACACTGTATCATATCCGGTGATTTCAACGCCCATAACACCCTGTGGGGAAGTAAAACAAATAGTAATAGAGGGGATCTAATAGAAGATTGGCTACTAGAAAACGACCTTATAGTAGTAAATGAACCTGATATAAAAACCCGTACTGACATTCATACGGGCAAATCGTCAACAATAGATCTAACAGTTACCTCCCCTGAACTGTCAAATTTAATGTACGCCTGGTCAGCACTTGATAGTACCCTAGGATCAGACCACTACCCAATCATTTCTAAATTCAACTTCAGGCCCATTAGAAACACAATTCAATTCCCACCGAAGTGGATCTTTAATAAAGCTGATTGGAACCAATTTCAAAATTCATGCCAGTCAATAAAAATAATAAAAGACATAAAGAATGAAAACATAAATATATACAATGAAAAGTTAACCGATACATTAGTAGGGCTAGCCAATAAAAGTATTCCTCGAACATCAGGGAAACCGAGAGAACGTAAACACAACCCATGGTGGAATGAAGACTGCTCCACTACTAAGAAAATAAGCGTAGATGGGAAAAAATAGCCAAAAAAGACCCAAGTGAACAAAACATCAAAAATTATAAATATGCTAAAAATACATTTAATCGAACATGTGTGAAACATAAGAAAAAACATTGGATAGACTTCTGCAATTCACTAAACGATAACTTCTAGTGAAGTATGGGCAAAAATTAAAGCCATACAAGGAATTCCCCCCAAAGAAATGCCCATATTAGGAAAACATGCATAGGGCAAAACAAACAATGAAAAAGCAAACCTATTAGCTACACAATTCCAAAACGCTAGTAGCATAGATAATTGTACAAAGGAATTTTTAGACAATAAAACCAAAGTAATCAATCAAATAAAAGACAATGTCGCAGACATTGGCCCAAATAACACATATCTAAACACCAAATTTAATCTAGATGAATATAAAAGGGCACTAAACGCTAAGAAAAGTACGTCACCAGGCGTGGACGACCTGTCTTATACCATACTTAAACACTGCCCAGCAATTATAGATAATATCGTTATAGATCTAATCAATACAATTTGGCAATCCCAAACATACCCAATATCCTAGAATAAGGCAATAGTTATCCCAATATTAAAACCCGGGAAGGATGAAGAAAACCCGGCCTCATATAGACCTATCGCTTTAACCTCTCATTTATGCAAAACCATGGAAACCATGATAAACAATAGACTAAAATACTATCTAGAAAATAATGGTATTATAAGTGAAAATCAAAGCGGGTTCCGTAATCGAAGATCAACATTGGACGCTTTGACTAAAATTACATCTGAAATCAAAACCGCATTAAATAAAAACCAACACTCTCTAGCAGTATTTTTAGACCTAGAAAAGGCGTATGACCTAATATGGCACGAAGGCCTACTTCTATCACTAAAAGAAGTAGGAATAACAGGAAATATCCTAAAATTCATATCCCACTTTCTAAACAATAGGAAAATACAAGTTAGAATTAATAACGAACTATCAGAAGAAAAAGATCTAGACAATGGAGTACCTCAAGGCAGCGTATTATCACCCACGCTCTTCAATATATATATCAATAAACTAGATAAACATCTTAAATCATTAGAAAAGAAAACAAAAATCGCCAGAGTAGGACAATTCGCCGATGACACGAGCTTATGGAATACCGATAATAAATACCATAGCAAATAATGCACTAATAATACAAAAAACACTCAACGCCATTCAAGAGTGGGCCGACAAATGGGGATTCAAAATTTCTAAAGAAAAAACAGTAGCAATATCGTTCTCCAGAAGAAATAAACAACCTGACGTATACCTAGGTAAAACACCTATTAAATATGTCACCAAAACCAAATACTTAGGACTTATTATCGACAAAAAATTATCCTGGATTCCACACATTCAGTCTATAAGAGAAAGGTGTAAAAGAACATTAAATACATTCGCATTCGCCTCAGGAAATAATTTGGGATCAAACAAACACACCCTACTTAAAATGTACAAAGCACTGATTAGATCCAAAATTGATTACGGAAGCCAAATATCTTTCTTGCTAATTTTTTTATTCCCCTGTCTTTGACAGATCATATGGTGGTATACATTACTGTAAAGGTTTTATATTGACATGTAGTTAATAAGAACCACAAAGGAATTTGTGTCTCCAAATCTTGACCCCAAGGTCAAAGTAGCTGTGACAGTTACCACTGTAACTGTCAAATGTATATGACTTGCCATCACTTTTTACCCATATCTGATTAAAATACAGATCCTTGTTGTCGCTCCGTTTTACAAGGATCCGACAACATCTGAGAAGAGGTCACGCACGTTCAGTTGACCTTTGTCGCCTCTTTACTTTACACTAAAATAATTTTCCAACGACCCGTCATCTTGCAGCAAGCCATGAACGTTTTGGTGACGAAATGACTAAACGGAAAAATGTGTTTATGCAAGCTTTGTCGCCTCAAAATTTCACTGTCAAGATTCTGCCAGTAGTAATTTGATTGGCTAATGCGAAGGTCATCGGGACATGACCCCCTATGGGATTATCTTCGATCTCGCAGCAGAGAGAAGTTTACGGAACGGCGCGGAGATCAAGATATGATTTTAATCAGATCGTGTTTACCCTTATTTTCTGTCAGATTTTGATTAAACTATCACAGTGTTCACCTGAAGTAAATGGAGATATCACTAAGTACATGTAAAAGTCATCAAGTCGAAGGTCAAGTTCACATTTTGTATCCTATAATAAGTCCATATCTCTTTGTGGTTGTACGAGACCTTGAATGACCTAATATCAAGGTGAATGGGTGAAAGGTTTAGGTGATATTTGTAGATTTCTTACTTAAAGATAATTTGGTTATGACATTCTCAAGCAAAACTAGTCAGAATCCTAAAAGAACATATGTATTGAAATGTTGAGGTCAAAAATTATACATATTACAGTTATACAGACATGTCCATATCAGTAATAATTTTTGGATTATTTTACATGTACAGTATTCCTATATGTTGACAGTATATATATTTGTTTTCTTTATATTGTTATTTGGTTATAATTTGCTATGTTTAATCGTGTCTTGTTTCAGGTTGCAAGAGGAAGAAGCTATTATCAAGTGGACATTGTCCATACTGCAAAGAGGGCACCGACTTAAATTCCTATTATGGGTATGCTGTTTGTGTCATCAAAACAGAAAATTCAGATGATGTTGACACCTACACCTTATTTTATGACGACTTGAAGATATTAATTGAAATGCCTGATGCCAATACCACATCAGACGGAGATTTAATGGAACATTTATCTACAGAGTTGCCAATAACAGGAACAGGACTGTTCCAAGATAGAAAAATGAGCATCTCGATGAATCAACCAGCAAAGAAAAGAAAATAGCATCACAGTAACTTTGAGACTCCACCAATTAACTAACATAAATGGTCTTTGGTTTTTATGAAAGTTGAGAAATTGAACCATTCATAATTGTAGGGTTAAAACCGGGGATGGCAATCTTTAATAAAGTAATATGTCAATCTCATTAAAATCATATCTTGATCTCCGCGCCGTTCCGTAAACTCCTCTCTGCTGCGTTCTGAGATAATCCCATAGGGGGTCATGTCCCGATGACCTTTCGTATTAGCCAATCAAATCACTACTGGCAGAATCTTGACAGTGAAATTTTTAGGCGACAAAGCTTGCATAAACGCATGTGTACGTTAAGTCATTTCGTCACCAAAAAACTCATGTGAAATAATGTGACGAAATGGCTTGCTGCAAGATGACAGGTCATTTGAAAATTATTTTAGTGTTTAGTTAAGAGGCGACAAAGGTCATCTGGACGTGACCTCTTATGGGATGTTGTCAGATCCTTGTAAAACGGAGTGAGAACAAGGATCTGTAATTTAATCAGATTGAGTAATGTGTGAAGGAGATGATTTCCATATTCTGATATATGTTTTCCAATCTAATAAAATCATATCTCCGCGCCGTTCCATAAACTTATCTCTGCTGCGTTAAGATCTGAGATAATCCCATAGAGGGTCATGTCCCGATGACCTTTCGCATTAGCCAATCAAATTACTACTGGCAGAATCTTGACCGTGACATTTTTAGGCGACAAATCTTGCATAAACACATTTTTCCGTTTAGTCATTTCGTCACCAAAAAGTTTGTGCAATAATGTGACGAAATGGCTTGCTGCAAGATGACAGGTCGTTGGAAAATTATTTTAGTGTTAAGTAAAGAGGCGACAAAGGTCATCTGGAGGTCCAGTGACCTCTTATGGCTTGTAAAACGGAGTGAGAACAAGGATCTGTATTTTAATCAGATTGTATGATTTCATATATATGTTTATGGAATGCATAGAAAAGTAGATATCTATTTTACATAAGAAAAAAAATCACATATTTAGAGACCATTGTTAGTACTTCCATAAGTAGATTCATTAGTAGTATGGTTTGAGGATACTTTAAATTAGTATGCATGTCACAAAACTAGTGGTTACATAAACATTCATTGCTTGGAAAACAGATAGTATGATAGTTCATGTTTAATAAAATAAGAGAATACCGAAGCGTCAACATAATCACAATCCAAAATCAAAATCGATTAAACCAGGGGCAAAATTTGAACAAAGGAAAGATTTACATGGAGACCCTTGCAAAAGTACTAGAGAATAAGACCAGGTGTTCCGGAAGAGCAAGCGTCTTCTGCTTCATCGACGACACTCACCATGTAAATCTTTGTCACATCCAAGGAAACATCAAGTTCTCAAAATGAGAAACGAGTATCATTGTCAATCACAACAAGTTAACACACTAATTAGCATACTCAAAAACGTCCATCTTCATATCACTTAAAGATACAGAATATTTCTCAATGAGACTTAATGCAATACTTTTAGTGATATGTCTAAATGTGGGTCTTGCACCAATAACGTGTAATATGTTGGGGGTTTTTTGTTGTTTTTTTTTTATTTGACATATATACATGTATTGTTTCATAGAAACACAGAAGTAGGGAAATTGAACCAATTCATATAATGTGTGAAATTATTGATTTATAACTGGGGGATAGTGATACATTTATAATGTTATATGAAGGAGTCGATTTCCATAGATTTGTAAATGCCTATGAAGCACAACATGTCATATGGATTTTGCTAAAATGATAAACTGATCATATGAAACGCAACAAGAATTTGAATCTTGTTTAATTATGAAAGTCTTGATACTATAGTTATCATACAATCACTGATGATACTTATCTCATCTGTTATAATATAGTTCATGTATACCATGAAAGCACACGACCCACAAGTAGATATGTCACTGTTACATTGGAAAAATTCTTACGAGTTTAATGGATTTTATTCTATAAAGTTTTATTTGTTGTTTCCTTATTATAGTGTATTTAGTTCATGTGTTTCGTTTATAAACATTTAGTGATTATACATGTATAAACATTAATTTTACTTGAAAGTTAGATATTATGATATTCATGTTTTAATGTAATAATTTTAGTGATATTTCTACATATGGGTTTTGCACCATTAATCTATTGTTTTTTTTGTTTGTTTTTTATATAACTTGATTATCTTGTAGAAGTGCACAGCAGGGAAATTGAACCCTTCATATAATATGTATGAAATTATAGATTTATAACGGGGGGGGGGGGGGGTAGTGATAAATCTATAATTTCATATGAAGGAGCTTATTTTCATATCAATGCCTATAAAAGAGAACAATCATGTAAAAATAATTTTGCTAAAAATATCTATCATCATTGGTCGTCTGCACATGACCCATAAGTAGATTTGTCACTATAACCTCAGAAAGATCAATGCGAGTTTGATGATCTTTATTTGATTATAATTTCTTCTAGTTGTGTTTGTTAATTAGTTATTTCAGTATTAGTTTATAGGTATTTTCTTTTTTTAGTTTTAATCATCGATTAAATGCATGTTGCTAAAAATTTGAAGTACATAGGTCACTGCATCATATCAGAAAAATCCCTATTAGTTTAATGAGCTTTATTATTTGATCATCATTTCTATAAGTTGTTTGTTAATTAACTCTATTACTGGTAGTAGTTATTAGTAGTATGTTATGAGAATGTGTTGTCAAATGTTTTGCAGTAAACATCTATTTGACTTCAAAGTTGAAGTTTGTCACTGCCTTACGCAACCTATTTACACATCAGTTTTCAAGTGGTATGTTGCAGATTTTTGAACTTAGATGGTTTTGAGTGAGCAGAATACATGGTGAACAAAAGCTGTTGTTGAGCACATTTCAATTAACATAAGCACGGAAGTCTTGCATTAAACAAATGTCCGCATCTATGATACCTAT
This sequence comes from Mimachlamys varia, assembly GCA_947623455.1. Classification (NCBI taxonomy): domain Eukaryota; kingdom Metazoa; phylum Mollusca; class Bivalvia; order Pectinida; family Pectinidae; genus Mimachlamys; species Mimachlamys varia. The sequence goes on from OX392544.1 coordinate 29,021,314, forward strand.
CGGTATCTTTTATGAATATATTTTCTTGTCACAAGGTTTGCCTCATTATATTTAAAAATATAAATACTGAAATTTAAAAAAGATGATATTCTGTATTTACTACAAGTACCAGACTGATAATATGATGCTATTCATTAATATATTTAAAAAAACAATTAATATCCCTCTCTTTGAAAGTACATTTTCTTGAAGTATTTTGTTATGTAAATAACTGTAAAATTCAAGTTTTCAGAACTTTTCTACCTTGAATAGTTTAACATGTCATAATATGACTGTAACCAATATTTGATAGGTCTTTCAAATAATTTTGGATATTGATTTAAATTATATCTTCAAAAATTCCTATTATATAATAATTTGTTGCATACAATTACTGCTAAATATAGGAGACCCTTATTCTATTTATCTCTGTGAAGTTACTGCTGATGATCGGGTGTGTGGTATTGAAATACACTGCATTAAAAATAATAATTTATTTACAATACAACCCGATACATATTTATATTTACTACACAGATGTAATGATGCACACACCTATGTATATGACAGATGTAATAGCATGAATCGTAGAAACCATGATATGAAATGTTCAGCCATCCATATCTTGCTTGTTTTAGCTACTGGCAAGTGTATATAAGATATGATATGCTTCAATCCATAAGTACTTTTTCACTTTGGGTAACTTGTGCGAGGACCTGGATGCATTATAAGACGTGTACTGAAATTGAAGCATATCACAAAGTCCTTCTTTGATCGAAGTAAAACGAAATTAAATAGTGTTCAGCTAGGTCAGTGTTTTTTGACAATCACTGCTGAACTAGGGGATGTTGCAGGTAAGTCAACAAATGTCATTTCTGGAACTTTCAGAAATAAAGGTGTTTGATGTGACAACATTATTGACATCAAACAAAGATTAAAAAATTGCACACAAGAACAATATTCAAACAAAAATCGTTTTGGAATATAACAAGTTCCTACCCGCAGCGCTTTATCCTTAGCTGCTTTTAAGCAGCAATATTTTACTTGTTAGAATCAGTGGAAGACTCTCAGAGAAAGGAGGGGGTAGTGTAGTGAATATTTATGGGGGATTGTACATGTGTTACGGTCGGCCGGGCTGGGGAAGTGTTTGCGTGTGTATTGGGGGAAGAATGGACTGTCAGGTATCGTGTACTGCTTGACTGTCGCGTGTGTGTAGGGGGGAAGCTGGTTTTGGCCGGCTGTAACTGGTTTTGAGAAAAGGGTGGGGGGAAGCAATTAATCAGTGATAAGTTTTCGGTAGTCTCCTGATATCTCAGGTGGTGCGTTCAGTGAAGGGCGGGACACATACCGTGAGGAGCCCTTCCGGACACGGAGGAGCTCAGGAATGTCTTTGTCTTGGGATTTTTGGGGGGTGGTATAAAAGGAGTGAGTGTGCGGGGATCGGGGCACACACATCTACGATCCGATCGACGAGCCGTAAACACCACCTGGAGTGAGCAGCCCCGTGACCCGACCGCACCCAAGCCGTGACCCCACCCTAGACATAGAGTAATTTACCTGTATTAAATATAATTCATAGTTATAACTAGATTAGTTAGATATATCACTAAAGTGATATTAAGCTCCCGCATAGTATAGTTAGTGTGAATAGTTATTCTGTGGTTTATCTGTGTGTCCATTGAGAGAACAATTCAAGTGTGTTTTATTGTGTGATTCTATACGGATTACAAGATCTACGCCGTGACAACACAGTAGTAGGATAGAATACAACACCTCTCCAACCAGACCGAGATCAGATAAGTCACTAACACTCACATTAACCATAATCCCTTCTATCCCCGTTCTATAGCTCTACCCTATTAGTGTATCCTCTTACATAACATAACTAATTATTAAATTAACCCCCTATCTATACATCTATCTCCATATATCCCCCGCGATCTAATATTCCTCCCCGTAAAATAACCCCTATAAACAACACTCACTCAGCACAATGGTTAGGCAGGTAGTCGTGTTAAATCCCAACCCCAAGGACGGCCGCAGAGGGCCTTATAAAACAATAGACCAAAAACACGCATCAGTGGAGATCCAACAGCATGTTGGGGTCTCCCAAGTAAATTTCCTACCCTCAGGGGTAATCCTCATCCTATGCATGAGCGCGCTACAGCTCCAAGGAGCACTCAACATAAAGTAAATTAAAAACCTCCCATTCCGGACATACAAGTCAACTCGCCCCGGCCCCCAACAACCAAATAACACATCAAACAGTCAACAACGCACCAGAACAGCTAACCCTAATGTTAGTAGAGGGGTCATATACAAAATACCTATGAATATCCCCCTCTCATTCTTTGCAAGTCCCCTGGTAATTAAAGCAACTAGAATGGTTAACTTTAAAGGAAAATTAACAACTTCAGTCCTCCTATTTAAGTCCCCTAACCCTCCCCAGAACATCAGATATGGAGATAGGATCTTTAATGTCACCCCTTTTTTCAGTAAACCCAACCAACAAACTAGCCAAAACAAGCCGAACAAATCCTCCAATAAACCAACACATACAACCCAGGAAAAAACCTACGCCCAAGCCGTCAAACAACAAAAAACCCAACCACAAAACACCATAAAAACTTTTGAAACTTCATTTACTTCAGTAAACGGTACCCCCATGAAATTGAATATTGAACAAGTACCGGAACAACTAGTCAGCCAATTTCTTACCAAACAACAATTCATCAACACGCTTAGCGCTTTCTTCGTATCATTGGCCAACCTACACGAAAACCCAATACAGTTATATGAAACCTTTCACCATGTCCCAACTCAGGAAGCCGGTTTCGGCCTAAATATTTCCGTTACGGCACACCTTAATGAAAAAGAAACCACCCCGATGCCGTCCCCAACATCTACGGCCCCAAACACACCTCAAACACCAGTTACCCCAGAACTATTCACCCCCTTAAATACACCCATGCATACATTAGACGAGTCTGATATCTCTAACCCGGCCACACCGGAAACACTTAAGAAAAGAACCGTTAGACCGGGACGCAAAAACGGTAAGACACAAAATAAAAACAAAACAAAATAATCAAAAACAACACGATCGCAGCAATTATAACCTTAGGTCAGCAGGAAAAAAACTGGTCTTCAAAAAAAAAAAATTAAACAACATACCAACCGAAAACAAATAGCTAAAATTAACTAATAATGGCAGGACAGAGAGTTAAAAGACCACGAGCGCTCATTCTGTTCTAAGTTGGAACGCTCGTGGTCTAAGAAGTAACCTCCGGAACGCTCGTGGTCTAAGAAGTAACCTCCCAGAATTTCTAGACTACCTAAATAAAAACCCAGATTTAGATATCATTAAAATCCAAGAAACAAAAAGCAGATCCAAAATAACAGTACCTAAAATTAGTGGATACTACGAACCTATACAATTATGCGCCAAAGATACCGGTCTAGCCCTTTATATCAAAAATAACATCGCCTATAAATCCATAAACATTTCAAATATATCCCCAAAAATAGAACTAGTAGGAGCGGAAATCCATAATGAGAAAAACATCACGGCAGTATTTAACATCTACATAAGTCCAAGTATTATAATTGAGAGAGAAGATTTAAATACCATCACAAATATAACCTCTAATTATAAACACTGTATCATATCCGGTGATTTCAACGCCCATAACACCCTGTGGAGAAGTAAAACAAATAGTAATAGAGGGGATCTAATAGAAGATTGGCTACTAGAAAACGACCTTATAGTAGTAAATGACCCTGAGATAAAAACCCGTACTGACATTCATACGGGCAAATCGTCAACAATAGATCTAACAGTTACCTCCCCTGAACTGTCAAATTTAATGTACGCCTGGTCAGCACTTGATAGTACCCTAGGATCAGACCACTATCCAATCATTTCTAAATTCAACTTCAGGCCCATTAGAAACACAATTCAATTCCCACCGAATAATAAAGCTGATTGGAACCAAATTCAAAATTCATGCCAGTCAATAAAAATAATAGAAGACATAAAGAATGAAAACATAAATATATACAATGAAAATTAACTGATACATTAGTAGGGCTTGCCAATAAAAGTATTCCTCGAACATCAGGGAAACCGAGAGAACGTAAACACAACCCATGGTGGAATGAAGACTGCTCCACTACTAAGAAAATTAAGCGTAGATGGGAAAAAATAGCCAAAAAAGACCGAAGTGAACAAAACATCAAAATTATAAATATGCTAAAAATACATTTAATCGAACATGTGAGAAACATAAGAAAAAACATTGGATAGACTTCTGCAATTCACTAAACGATAACTCTAATTCTAGTGAAGTATGGGCAAAAATTAAAGCCATACAAGAAATCCCCCCCAAAGAAATGCCCATATTAGGAAAACATGCAGAGGGCAAAACAAACAAGGAACAAGCAAACCTATTAGCTACACAATTCCAAAACGCTAGTAGCATAGATAATTGTACAAAGGAATTTTTAAACAATAAAACCAAAGTAATCAATCAAATTAAAGACAATGTCGCAGACATTGGCCAAAATAATACATATCTAAACACCAAATTTAATCTAGATGAATATAAAAGGGCACTAAACGCTAAGAAAAGTACGTCACCAGGCGTCGACGACCTGTCTTATACCATACTTAAACACTGCCCAGCAATTATAGATAATATCGTTATAGATCTAATCAATACAATTTGGCAATCCCAAACATACCCAATATCCTGGAATAAGGCAATAGTTATCCCAATATTAAAACCCGGGAAGGATGAAGAAAACCCGGCCTCATATAGACCTATCGCTTTAACCTCTCGTTTATGCAAAACCATGGAAACCATGATAAACTAGAACTGTAAGCCGATGGCTGACTAATACCCCCCCGCTACCTCTTATTAGAGGTGTCCGACATGTTTTTGAAAAAAACATGATGTAGTACAAGTTGTATATAACATGCATTATATAATGTATTATTTTATATTACTATGTATCACCGCATATCTAAAAAACAAAAACAAAGAAGGCACCTTTGGTCTTACATACATTACAGTGTAGATTTCATATCAACAATGTGGATGCATATGAATGTTTCAACTTGTGAAACTCACTGAATGAATAAAGAAAGTATTTTAACCTGTGTATAGTAATCCTCAACATTACTTACTGCGAAGTTTCATTGAAAATGACCCAGTAGTTTAGAAGAAGTTGTCCAGACATCATGTTATTACGGAAACCTGTGTATAGTCACCTCATTACCATGGCAACCAAAATTTTGACAAACGAAACCCTGTATGCAAATCTATACATGGTCCCCAACAATACTGCCAAGTTTCACTGAAATTGATCCAGTAGTTTAGGAGGAGTTGTCCGGACAACACATTATAATGGAAACCTGTGTATAGTGACCTGGTTACCATGGCAACCAAAATTTTGACAAACAAATCTCTGCATGCACATCTACACATGGTCCCCAACAATACTGCCAAGTTTCATTAAACTCGATCCAGTGGTTTATAGGAAGTTGTCCGGACAACACGTTTTTACGGAAACCTGTGTATAGTGACCTGGTTACCATGGCAACCAAAATTTTGACAAACGAAACTCTGCATGCACATCTACACATGGTCCTCAACAATACTGCCAAGTTTTATTGAAATCGATCCAGTAGTTTAGGAGGAGTTGTCCGGACAACATTTTATTATGGAAACCTGTGTATAGTGACCTGGTTACCATGGCAACCAAAATTTTGACAAACGAAACCCTGCATGCACATCTACACATGGTCCCCAACAATACTGCCAAGTTTTATTGAAATCGATCCAGTAGTTTAGGAGTTGTCCGGACAACATTTTTCTACGGACAGACGGACAGACAGACAGACAGACGGACAGACAAGCTGATTCCAGTATACCCCCCTAACTTCGTTGCGGGGGGGTATAAATACACCTTCCATTAGTTTATTAGCTGAATCAGGTGAAATACCATTAAAACTAAGAGAAAAACTCATTCTAAAATATTGGGCCAGAACACAAAAACATGGACCCGAATTCCCGCCAAATCCAATCGTCTCCGAAGCTGAAAATTTAAATTATAGAAATCACTCAAAACACCAAAAAGCCCCGTATAATTTCAGCGCCAATACACTAATCCAAGAACACAATTTGGATAAAATAAAAATAGACCAGTACCATACGAACCCAACACCACCATGGTTACTAAAGAACCCTAAGAATAGTTTAGAAATATTAAATCTAACAAATAACAAGAGGCCCAATGGGCCTGCATCGCTCACCTGGTATCAATCTCTGACTTATGTTATAGTGTAACCCTAAAGTCCCCTAAAATCTTTTAATGTAAGACATTTCGAAGAACATCTTAAGATTTAAACATATTTTACCCCTGTGACCTTAAAAGACAACATCATTTTCATTTTCAAATTTTGTTTGGCTTCATCCCAGGACGCTACTAGCCAAATATCATGTCTCTAGGCAAATCAAGATCAAGGTCATTTCTTTTTGCAAACTTTGTCAGGCTTCATCCAAGAAACCTTTCAGCCAAATGTCATGCCTCTAGGGCTTTTGGTACTTCAGAAGAAGTTGTTTGAATGTTTTAACAGATTTGACCCCTGTGACCTTGAATATAGGTCAAGGTCATTTCTTTTTGCAAACTTTGTCAGGCTTCATCCAAGGAACCTTTCAGCCAAATATCATGCTTCTAGGGCTTTTGGTATTTCAGAAGAAGTCGTTTAAAGGTTTTAAAAGATTTGACCCCTGTGACATTGAATATAGGTCAAGGTCATTTCTTTACACAAAATTTGTCGGGCTTCATCCAAGGAAACTTTCAGCCAAATATCATGCTTCTAGGGCTTTTGGTATTTCAGAAGAAGTCGTTTAAAGGTTTTAACAGATTTGACCCCTGTGACCTTGAATATAGGTCAAGGTCATTTTTTTTCGCAAACTTTGTCCGGCTTCATCCAAGGAACCTTTCAGCCAAATATCATGTTTCTAGGGCTTTTGGTATTTCAGAAGAAGTCGTTTAAAGGTTTTAACAGATTTGACCCCTGTGACCTTGAATATAAGTCAAGGTCATTTCTTTTCGCAAACTTTGTCCGGCTTCATCCAAGGAACCTTTCAGCCAAATATCATGCTTCTAGGGCTTTTGGTATTTCAGAAGAAGTCGTTTAAAGGTTTTAACAGATTTGACTCCTGTGACCTTGAATATAGGTCAAGGTCATTTCTTTTCGCAAACTTTGTCCGGCTTCATCCAAGAAACCTTTCAGCCAAATATCATGCTTCTAGGGCTTTTGGTATATCAGAAGAAGTCGTTTAAAGGTTTTAACAGATTTGACCCCTGTGACCTTGAATATAGGTCAAGGTCATTTCTTTTCGCAAACTTTGTCCGGCTTCATCCAAGGAACCTTTCAGCCAAATATCATGCTTCTAGGGCTTTTGGTATTTCATCAGAAGTCGTTTAAAGGTTTTAACAGATTTGAACCCTGTGACCTTGAATATAGGTCAAGGTCATTTCTTTTCGCAAACTTTATCCGGCTTCATCCAAGGAACCTTTCAGCCAAATATCATGCTTCAAGGGATATTGGTATTTCAGAAGAAGTCGTTTAAAGGTTTTAACAGATTTGACTCCTGTGACCTTGAATATATGTCAAGGTCATTTCTTTTCGCAAACTTTGTCCAGCTTCATCCAAGGAACCTTTCAGCCAAATATCATGCTTCTAGGGCTTTTGGTATTTCAGAAGAAGTCGTTTAAAGGTTTTAACAGATTTGACCCCTGTGACCTTGAAATATAGGTCAAGGTCATTTCTTTTCGCAAACTTTGTCCGGCTTCATCCAAGGAACCTTTCAGCCAAATATCATGCTTCTAGGGCTTTTGGTATTTCAGAAGAAGTCGTTTAAAGGTTTTAACAGATTTGACCCCTGTGACCTTGAATATAGGTCAAGGTCATTTCTTTTCGCAAACTTTGTCCGGCTTCATCCAAGGAACCTTTCAGCCACATATCATGCTTTTAGGGCTTTTGGTATTTCAGAAGAAGTTGTTTAAATTTTTTAACAGATTTGACCCCTGTGACCTTGAATATAGGTCAAGGTCATTTCTTTTCGCAAACTTTGTCCGGCTTCATCCAAGGAACCTTTCAGCCAAATATCATGCTTCTAGGGCTTTCGGTATTTCAGAAGAAGTCGTTTAAAGGTTTTAACAGATTTGACTCCTGTGACCTTGAATATAGGTCAAGGTCATTTCTTTTCGCAAACTTTGTCGGGCTTCATCCAAGGAACCTTTCAGCCAAATATCATGCTTCTAGGGCTTTTGGTATTTCAGAAGAAGTCGTTTAAAGGTTTTAACAGATTTGACCCCTGTGACCTTGAATATTAGTCAAGGTCATTTCTTTTCGCAAACTTTGTCCGGCTTCATCCAAGGAACCTTTCAGCCACATATCATGCTTCTAGGGCTTTTGGTATTTCAGAAGAAGTCGTTTAAAGGTTTTAACAGATTTGACTCCTGTGACCTTGAATATAGGTCAAGGTCATTTCTTTTCGCAAACTTTGTCCGGCTTCATCCAAGGAACCTTTCAGCCAAATATCATGCTTCTAGGGCTTTTGGTATTTCAGAAGAAGTCGTTTAAAGGTTTTAACAGATTTGACTCCTGTGACCTTGAATATAGGTCAAGGTCATTTCTTTTCGCAAACTTTGTCCGGCTTCATCCAAGGAACCTTTCAGCCAAATATCATGCTTCTAGGGCTTTTGGTATTTCAGAAGAAGTCGTTTAAAGGTTTTAACAGATTTGACCCCTGTGACCTTGAATATAGGTCAAGGTTATTTCTTTTCGCAAACTTTGTCGCGCTTCATCCAAGGGACATTTCAGCCAAATATCATGTTTCTAGGGCTTTTGGTATTTCAGAAGAAGTCGTTTAAAGGTTAAAATAGATTTAACCTCACGGTGACCTTGAATATTGGTCAAGGTCATTTCTTTTCGCAAACTTTATTTGGCTTCATCTAAGGAAGCTACTGGTCAAATATGAAGTCTCTATGCCTGATGGTATTTTAGAAGAAGTTGTTTGAAGGTTTCGACATTTTTGACCCCTGTGACCTTGAAATTAGGTCAAAGTGATTTTTTTTCGCAAACTTTGTTCAGCTCCTTCCAAGAAATCTACCAGCCAAATTTCATGTCACTGGGCCTTTCAGTATTTTAGAAGAAGTCGTTTAAAGGAAAAAGTTGACGGACGCAGGACGGACGGACGGACGGACGGACGACGGACGGACGGACGGACGACGGACGCTGCACCATCACATAAGCTCACTTGGCCCTTCGGGCCAGGTGAGCTAAAAACCTTGACTTGGTACATCAATATATTTTTTTTCTTCATCCACAAGAGATGTGATTTTGATGTGAGCTACGTCTGATTGATATTTGGACATCTTGTCAAGCTTTCAAGTCCCTTTTTGTGTATACTATATATGTGTGCCATCATTTGTTTAGGGGAGATTTTTTTACTAAGATTTCTTTTAATTCTTCAACGTCTAATAATTATCTTAAGTTCTTTTAATTCTTCAACGTCTAATAATTATCTTAAGAGAGGTCCAAACATACCAATTTATTAACAACAATCTCTCATTACCTTTGGCGGCACGGATACGGGATATATCAAATGTGGAGGAACTCTGAACACAACAGGTATATTATACATGTACTGTATGTAACTGCAAGAATCAGGGCTCAAACAAGAGTCTAAGTATACTACATATTTATGTTTTGCCAATTTGCATGTTCTACAGGAAATGCTGAAGACCTTAAATTTAATTGGTTTGCCCTTCATTTCACCACAGGAAACTGAAGTGAGATAGGATGTAGGAAATGTGACCTTTGATAGGGGTCCACTGTTACAGTCTATAGTCTATCAATATACAAGTCAATGATAATGGGTGTCTGAATCCCTCATCTCTCATGGAAATGAGTCAGAAAATCTATTTGATTTGAATTCTAAGGCCCTCCGGTTTCATTAAAATCACTAGTAAATATGTTTGTAGCTCTCCATGTGCATAAATCCTTATTTATTTTTAATATAAAGCTATGAGAATCTCTTTAATATAGCAGAACTACAAAATAAGTTATTTCAGAATTTTTCTTATTGAATGAAGTCATCAATAATGGCTTTATCTTCTTTGTTTAAAGCTATTCTTGATGCAGAAAAGATTTCCATTTTCCCCACCCCTTCCCCAATTAAGTCACACTTCACTCATGAGCAGTCCTTATTAGATACCTACATTTGTATACACTTTCAGTGATATAAATCTACCTGCGCATCCCGAGTCCTGTACATACTCATAGAATTTTAAAAGGACAAATTAAATTTCCAGGAAATGGTTAAATTTGATATTGTGGGACCAGTTTTTAAGCAATACAAATGAAAAAGACTCCTGAAAAATTCTTATAGATTGCAAACGATCACTACATTTTTCAGGTACATCAATCTTACATTAGAAATACAATGTAATTATGTGCTTATGCAGTGATCAATCTACAGTGTACATGCGAGTCCCAGGGGGCCCCCCGAGTCCAATACTCATTAAATTGTGAAAGGACTCATAGAAATTCTGGATATACTCTAATCTAACATTGTGGGACCCATTGTTTTTAGAAAAATGTACTAAAAGGATCCATGAAAATAAATTGTAAATTGATCACTGCCTATGTTTCTGCATTCATAGTGACTGAATTAGGTTGACTTACAATTGGTGCACATGTTGGTGTATATTATTACGTAACTTGCCAGAATGTTTTACGATAATATCAGAAGATAGTACTACAGAAGTACCAGGGTATTGAAGTCCATATGTACCTAGCACACCACTATACACACACAGTACAATACTTTCAGTGTAAACACTTCATGTTTATCTTATAAGATATCCCACTTCCACTTGTAAATAAATAGGATATGTGTACATATGGTATCATATAACAAGAGGCCCAATGGGCCTGCATCGCTCACCTGGTATCAATCTCTGACTTATATTATAGTGTAACCCTAAAGTCCCCTAAAATCTTTTAATGTAAGACATTTAGAAGAACATCTTAAGATTTAAACATATTTTACCCCTGTGATCTTATAAGACAACATCATTTTCATTTTCAAATTTTGTTTGGCTTCATCCCAGGACGCTACCAGCCAAATATCATGTCTATAGGCAAATCAAGAAATCAAATATCATGCTTCTAGGGCTTTTGGTATTTCAGAAGAAGTCGTTTAAAGGTTTTAACAGATTTGACCCCTGTGACCTTGAATAAAGGTCAAGGTCATTTCTTTTCGCAAACTTTGTCGGGATTCATCCAAGGAACCTTTCAGCCAAATATCATGCTTCTAGGGCTTTTGGTATTTCAGAAGAAGTCGTTTAAAGGTTTTAACAGATTTGAACCCTGTGACCTTGAATATAAGTCAAGGTCATTTCTTTTCGCAAACTTTGTCAGGCTTCATCCAAGGAACCTTTCAGCCAAATATCATGCTTCTAGGGCTTTTGGTATTTCAGGAGAAGTCGTTTAAAGGTTTTAAAAGATTTGACCCCTGTGACATTGAATATAGGTCAAGGTCATTTCTTTTCACAAACTTTGTCGGGCTTCATCCAAGGAAACTTTCAGCCAAATATCATGCTTCTAGGGCTTTTGGTATTTCAGAAGAAGTCGTTTGCAGGTTTCAACAGATTTGACTCCTGTGACCTTGAATATAGGTCAGGGTCATTTCTTTTCGCAAACTTTGTCGGGCTTCATCCAAGGAACCTTTCAGCCAAATATCATGCTTCTAGGGCTTTTGGTATTTCAGGAGAAGTTGTTTAAAGGTGATAATAGATTTGACCCCTGTGACCTTGAATAAAGGTCAAGGTCATTTCTTTTCGCAAACTTTGTCGGGCTTCATCCAAGGAACCTTTCAGCCAAATATCATGCTTCTAGGGCTTTTGGTATTTCAGAAGAAGTCGTTTAAAGGTTTTAACAGATTTGACCCCTGTGACCTTGAATAAAGGTCAAGGTCATTTCTTTTCGCAAACTTTGTCTGGTTTCACTGAAGGAACCTTTCAGCCAAATATCATGCTTCTAGGGCTTTTGGTATTTCAGAAGAAGTCGTTTAAAGGTTTTAACAGATTTGACTCCTGTGACCTTGAATATAGGTCAAGGTCATTTCTTTTCGCAAACTTTGTCAGGCTTCATCCAAGGAACCTTTCAGCCAAATATCATGCTTCTAGGGCTTTTGGTATTTCAAAAGAAGTCGTTTAAAGGTTTTAACAGATTTGACCCCTGTGACCTTGAATATAGGTCAAGGTCATTTCTTTTTTTGCAAACTTTGTCCGGCTTCATCCAAGGAACCTTTCAGCCAAATATCATGCTTCTAGGGCTTTTGGTATTTCAGAAGAAGTCGTTTAAAGGTTTTAACAGATTTGACTCCTGTGACCTTGAATATAGGTCAAGGTCATTTCTTTTCGCAAACTTTGTCCGGCTTCATCCAAGGAACCTTTCAGCCAAATATCATGCTTCTGGGGCTTTTGGTATTTCAGAAGAAGTCGTTTAAAGGTTTTAACAGATTTGACTCCTGTGACCTTGAATATAGGTCAAGGTCATTTCTTTTCGCAAACTTTGTCTGGCTTCATCCAAGGAACCTTTCAGCCAAATATCATGCTTCTAGGGCTTTTGGTATTTCAGAAGAAGTCGTTTAAAGGTTTTAACAGATTTGACCCCTGTGACCTTGAATTAAGGTCAAGGTCATTTCTTGTCGCAAACTTTATCAGGCTTCATCCAAGGAACCTTTCAGCCAAATGTCATGCTTCTAGGGCTTTTGGTATTTCAGGAGAAGTCGTTTAAAGGTTTTAAAAGATTTGACCCCTGTGACATTGAATATAGGTCAAGGTCATTTCTTTTCACAAACTTTGTCCGGCTTCATCCAAGGAACCTTTCAGCCAAATATCATGCTTCTAGGGCTTTTGGTATTTCAGAAGAAGTCGTTTGCAGGTTTCAACAGATTTGACTCCTGTGACCTTGAATATAGGTCAGGGTCATTTCTTTTCGCAAACTTTGTCGGGCTTCATCCAAGGAACCTTTCAGCCAAATATCATGCTTCTAGGGCTTTTGGTATTTCAGAAGAAGTCGTTTAAAGGTGATAATAGATTTGACCCCTGTGACCTTGAATAAAGGTCAAGGTCATTTCTTTTCGCAAACTTTGTCGGGCTTCATCCAAGGAACCTTTCAGCCAAATATCATGCTTCTGGGGCTTTTGGTATTTCAGAAGAAGTCGTTTAAAGGTTTTAACAGATTTGACCCCTGTGACCTTGAATAAAGGTCAAGGTCATTTCTTTTCGCAAACTTTGTCGGGCTTCATCTAAGGAACCTTTCAGCCAAATATCATGCTTCTAGGGCTTTTGGTATTTCAGAAGAAGTCGTTTAAAGGTTTTAACAGATTTGACTCCTGTGACCTTGAATATAGGTCAAGGTCATTTCTTTTCGCAAACTTTGTCCGGCTTCATCCAAGGAACCTTTCAGCCAAATATCATGCTTCTAGGGCTTTTGGTATTTCAGAAGAAGTCGTTGAAAGGTTTTAACAGATTTGACCCCTGTGACCTTGAATATTGGTCAAGGTCATTTCTTTTCGCAAACTTTGTCGGGCTTCATCCAAGGAACCTTTCAGCCAAATATCATGCTTCTAGGGCTTTTGGTATTTCAGAAGAAGTCGTTTAAAGGTTTTAACAGATTTGACCCCTGTGACCTTGAATATATGTCAAGGTCATTTCTTTTCGCAAACTTTGTCCGGCTTCATCCAAGAGACATTTCAGCCAAATATCATGCTTCTAGGGCTTTTGGTATTTCAGAAGAAGTCGTTTAAAGGTTAAAATAGATTTAACCTCACGGTGACCTTGAATATTGGTCAAGGTCATTTCTTTTCGCAAACTTTATTTGGCTTCATCTAAGGAAGCTACTGGTCAAATATGAAGTCTCTATGCCTGACGGTATTTTAGAAGAAGTTGTTTGAAGGTTTCGACATTTTTGACCCCTGTGACCTTGAAATTAGGTCAAAATGATTTTTTTTCGCAAACTTTGTTCAGCTCCTTCCAAGAAATCTACCAGCCAAATTTCATGTCACTGGGCCTTTCAGTATTTTAGAAGAAGTCGTTTAAAGGAAAAAGTTGACGGACGCAGGACGGACGGACGGACGGACGGACGGACGGACGGACGGACGACGGACGGACGGACGGACGGACGGACGGACGACGGACGCTGCACCATCACATAAGCTCACTTGGCCCTTCGGGCCAGGTGAGCTAAAAAGGAAAATCCTATAGGTGCCAAAGCCATAGCCTTAGCTGTAATCGAAGACAAATACAAAAATAAAAACAAATATTACACAGACGGTTCCAAAAATCCGGACACCAATAGAGTAGGCCTAGGATTCTATTGTAAAGAAGAAAATATCGAATTATCCATGCGACTAACCGATAACTGCTCAGTATATACAAGTGAAATAGTAGCCATAGGTTTAGCGCTTAGAATAATAGACAACCAAAAACCCCCTGAGGGAGCAGTTATATTAACCGACAGCCTTTCATCTATCCAATCAATCCAAACGCGAAAAACTACTAGAAATACCACACTTAACTCTATTCTAAATACAGTCAGTATACTAGAAAAACAAGGAATAGATATAACTTTCGAGTATATACCAGCCCATGTAGACATCCCGGGCAACGATAAAGCGGACGAACTAGCCAAAAAGGCCCTAAAATTAGACACTATAGAAGGCAATATAGATCTTACCAAGGAAGAAGTTTACTCGCTCATTAATAAATCCATCGAGGTAAAGTGGAACGAAACTTGGCTCAACGCAAATATCAATAATGACCTCAGGAAAATCATGGAATTACCGGCCAAAAAACCAAAATTATATGGCTACAATAAAACAGAAGATAGAATAATTACTAGATTAAGGCTAGGCAAAACTAAATTAAAAAGTAATATCAGTAGTATGATAAGAACAATAAATCCGGACTGTGTACACTGTAATTCAGAAGAAACAATCGACCACGTTATCCTTGAGTGCGTCAAACATAATACTGCTAGAAAAAAAATGGTTGAAGAACTTCAAAAACAAAAAATTCAATTTACAACAACTAGACAACTATTGGCCTGTAAAGAATCCCGAGGGTCTTACCCATGGAATTATAATCAAATATTTAAAAGATACTGATTATTTAGACAAAATTTTGAAATAAATAATCATAATAGTACAAGGGAGATAACCCCATAAAACAAATGACTCATTACTACATGATTAAAACATTCATAATCATAATTGTAGTCTACATCCTGCAGGAAGGGCAGAGTCATTCGAACTTAACAAAACGGGAGGGTGCAGGATAAAAAGTATAAGTACAAATCAACAAACACATATACATAATAAATTATCAAATATTTGATCGTGAAGATAAAGCTGTATAGAGATCAACAACCATCGGAAGGTCCTCTTCCTCCATCGGCGTGACTTAAATTAAGTTGACGCGGGTATGAGGGGATGTCCTTGAGTGTTTCGGGACCTTCCAAACCATAGGTAGGGAATGTGAGGATAATCTTATCTAATACGGTAAAAATAGATCTGGTTATACGACACAGCCTTAATCGAAGCGGTCAAATTATTTGAATAACAAAGTCCATTCATAATCAAAACATCAAACTATAACAGTATCTTAAGATAAGTGATGGACGGCTGCAACGTCTTTGTTCTGACCTCAGGCGGGAAGTTCCGCTCAATAGAACTGTCTCCCACCCCACAGTCGTCCATGACAATTATCAAAATTTAGGTAACATATAAACCTAAAAACAATACAAAAACCATCATAAACAATACCTCAACAGAAATTCAATTATTAAAGCCGTAGAATACAACTGTTCTAAAACACAAATAACAGAGGGTCCTCCTCCCCCATTGGCGTGACTTAAGTTAAGTTGACGCGGGTATGAGGGGATGTCCTTGAGTGTATCGGGACCCTCTAAAACTTAGGTAGGGAACTATGGGGATAATTACATCTAATAACAAAATATAGATCTGGTTATCCGTCACAGTATATATGAAGCGGTTCTAATAAAAGAAACAAGAGGCCCAATGGGCCTGCATCGCTCACCTGGTATCAATCTCTGACTTATATTATAGTGTAACCCCAAAGTCCCCTAAAATCTTTTAATGTAAGACATTTAGAAGAACATCTTAAGATTTAAACATATTTTACCCCTGTGATCTTATAAGACAACATCATTTTCATTTTCAAATTTTGTTTGGCTTCATCCCAGGACGCTACCAGCCAAATATCATGTCTCTAGGCAAATCAAGATCAAGGTCATTTCTTTTTGCAAACTTTGTCAGGCTTCATCCAAGGAACCTTTCAGCCAAATATCATGCTTCTAGGGCTTTTGGTATTTCAGAAGAAGTCGTTTAAAGGTTTTAACAGATTTGACCCCTGTGACCTTGAATATAAGTCAAGGTCATTTCTTTTCGCAAACTTTGTCGGGCTTAATCCAAGGAACCTTTCAGCCAAATATCATGCTTCTAGGGCTTTTGGTATTTCAGAAGAAGTCGTTTAAAGGTTTTAACAGATTTGACTCCTGTGACCTTGAATATAGGTCAAGTTCATTTCTTTTTGCAAACTTTGTCCGGCTTCATCCAAGGAACCTTTCAGCCAAATATCATGCTTCTAGGGCTTTTGGTATTTCAGAAGAAGTCGTTTAAAGGTTTTAACAGATTTGACTCCTGTGACCTTGAATATAGGTCAAGGTCATTTCTTTTCGCAAACTTTGTCCGGCTTCATCCAAGGAACCTTTCAGCCAAATATCATGCTTCTAGGGCTTTTGGTATTTCAGAAGAAGTCGTTTAAAGGTTTTAACAGATTTGACCCCTGTGACCTTGAATATAGGTCAAGGTCATTTCTTTTCGCAAACTTTGTCCGGCTTCATCTAAGGAACCTTTCAGCCAAATATCATGCTTCTAGGGCTTTTGGTATTTCAAAAGAAGTCGTTTAAAGGTTTTAACAGATTTGACCCCTGTGACCTTGAATATAAGTCAAGGTCATTTCTTTTCGCAAACTTTATCCGGCTTCATCCAAGGAGCCTTTCAGCCAAATATCATGCTTCTAGGGCTTTTGGTATTTCAGAAGAAGTCGTTTAAAGGTTTTAACAGATTTGACTCCTGTGACCTTGAATATAGGTCAAGGTCATTTCTTTTCGCAAACTTTGTCCGGCTTCATCCAAGTAACCTTTCAGCCAAATATCATGCTTCTAGGGCTTTTGGTATTTCAGAAGAAGTCGTTTAAAGGTTTTAACAGATTTGACTCCTGTGACCTTGAATTAAGGTCAAGGTCATTTCTTGTCGCAAACTTTGTAGGGCTTCATCCAAGGAACCTTTCAGCCAAATATCATGCTTCTAGGGCTTTTGGTATTTCAGAAGAAGTCGTTTAAAGGTTTTAACAGATTTGACTCCTGTGACCTTGAATATAGGTCAAGGTCATTTCTTTTCGCAAACTTTGTCCGGCTTCATCCAAGGAACCTTTCAGCCAAATATCATGCTTCTAGGGCTTTTGGTATTTCAGAAGAAGTCGTTGAAAGGTTTTAACAGATTTGACCCCTGTGACCTTGAATATTGGTCAAGGTCATTTCTTTTCGCAAACTTTGTCGGGCTTCATCCAAGGAACCTTTCAGCCAAATATCATGCTTCTAGGGCTTTTGGTATTTCAGAAGAAGTCGTTTAAAGGTTTTAACAGATTTGACCCCTGTGACCTTGAATATATGTCAAGGTCATTTCTTTTCGCAAACTTTGTCCGGCTTCATCCAAGAGACATTTCAGCCAAATATCATGCTTCTAGGGCTTTTGGTATTTCAGAAGAAGTCGTTTAAAGGTTAAAATAGATTTAACCTCACGGTGACCTTGAATATTGGTCAAGGTCATTTCTTTTCGCAAACTTTATTTGGCTTCATCTAAGGAAGCTACTGGTCAAATATGAAGTCTCTATGCCTGACGGTATTTTAGAAGAAGTTGTTTGAAGGTTTCGACATTTTTGACCCCTGTGACCTTGAAATTAGGTCAAAATGATTTTTTTTCGCAAACTTTGTTCAGCTCCTTCCAAGAAATCTACCAGCCAAATTTCATGTCACTGGGCCTTTCAGTATTTTAGAAGAAGTCGTTTAAAGGAAAAAGTTGACGGACGCAGGACGGACGGACGGACGGACGGACGGACGGACGGACGGACGACGGACGCTGCACCATCACATAAGCTCACTTGGCCCTTCGGGCCAGGTGAGCTAAAAAGGAAAATCCTATAGGTGCCAAAGCCATAGCCTTAGCTGTAATCGAAGACAAATACAAAAATAAAAACAAATATTACACAGACGGTTCCAAAAATCCGGACACCAATAGAGTAGGCCTAGGATTCTATTGTAAAGAAGAAAATATCGAATTATCCATGCGACTAACCGATAACTGCTCAGTATATACAAGTGAAATAGTAGCCATAGGTTTAGCGCTTAGAATAATAGACAACCAAAAACCCCCTGAGGGAGCAGTTATATTAACCGACAGCCTTTCATCTATCCAATCAATCCAAACGCGAAAAACTACTAGAAATACCACACTTAACTCTATTCTAAATACAGTCAGTATACTAGAAAAACAAGGAATAGATATAACTTTCGAGTATATACCAGCCCATGTAGACATCCCGGGCAACGATAAAGCGGACGAACTAGCCAAAAAGGCCCTAAAATTAGACACTATAGAAGGCAATATAGATCTTACCAAGGAAGAAGTTTACTCGCTCATTAATAAATCCATCGAGGTAAAGTGGAACGAAACTTGGCTCAACGCAAATATCAATAATGACCTCAGGAAAATCATGGAATTACCGGCCAAAAAACCAAAATTATATGGCTACAATAAAACAGAAGATAGAATAATTACTAGATTAAGGCTAGGCAAAACTAAATTAAAAAGTAATATCAGTAGTATGATAAGAACAATAAATCCGGACTGTGTACACTGTAATTCAGAAGAAACAATCGACCACGTTATCCTTGAGTGCGTCAAACATAATACTGCTAGAAAAAAAATGGTTGAAGAACTTCAAAAACAAAAAATTCAATTTACAACAACTAGACAACTATTGGCCTGTAAAGAATCCCGAGGGTCTTACCCATGGAATTATAATCAAATATTTAAAAGATACTGATTATTTAGACAAAATTTTGAAATAAATAATCATAATAGTACAAGGGAGATAACCCCATAAAACAAATGACTCATTACTACATGATTAAAACATTCATAATCATAATTGTAGTCTACATCCTGCAGGAAGGGCAGAGTCATTCGAACTTAACAAAACGGGAGGGTGCAGGATAAAAAGTATAAGTACAAATCAACAAACACATATACATAATAAATTATCAAATATTTGATCGTGAAGATAAAGCTGTATAGAGATCAACAACCATCGGAAGGTCCTCTTCCTCCATCGGCGTGACTTAAATTAAGTTGACGCGGGTATGAGGGGATGTCCTTGAGTGTTTCGGGACCTTCCAAACCATAGGTAGGGAATGTGAGGATAATCTTATCTAATACGGTAAAAATAGATCTGGTTATACGACACAGCCTTAATCGAAGCGGTCAAATTATTTGAATAACAAAGTCCATTCATAATCAAAACATCAAACTATAACAGTATCTTAAGATAAGTGATGGACGGCTGCAACGTCTTTGTTCTGACCTCAGGCGGGAAGTTCCGCTCAATAGAACTGTCTCCCACCCCACAGTCGTCCATGACAATTATCAAAATTTAGGTAACATATAAACCTAAAAACAATACAAAAACCATCATAAACAATACCTCAACAGAAATTCAATTATTAAAGCCGTAGAATACAACTGTTCTAAAACACAAATAACAGAGGGTCCTCCTCCCCCATTGGCGTGACTTAAGTTAAGTTGACGCGGGTATGAGGGGATGTCCTTGAGTGTATCGGGACCCTCTAAAACTTAGGTAGGGAACTATGGGGATAATTACATCTAATAACAAAATATAGATCTGGTTATCCGTCACAGTATATATGAAGCGGTTCTAATAAAAGAAACAAGAGGCCCAATGGGCCTGCATCGCTCACCTGGTATCAATCTCTGACTTATATTATAGTGTAACCCCAAAGTCCCCTAAAATCTTTTAATGTAAGACATTTAGAAGAACATCTTAAGATTTAAACATATTTTACCCCTGTGATCTTATAAGACAACATCATTTTCATTTTCAAATTT
Organism: Mimachlamys varia; assembly: GCA_947623455.1. Taxonomy (NCBI): domain Eukaryota; kingdom Metazoa; phylum Mollusca; class Bivalvia; order Pectinida; family Pectinidae; genus Mimachlamys; species Mimachlamys varia. Next base: position 29,041,650 of record OX392544.1, read on the forward strand.
TGTTTGGCTTCATCCCAGGACGCTACCAGCCAAATATCATGTCTCTAGGCAAATCAAGATCAAGGTCATTTCTTTTTGCAAACTTTGTCAGGCTTCATCCAAGGAACCTTTCAGCCAAATATCATGCTTCTAGGGCTTTTGGTATTTCAGAAGAAGTCGTTTAAAGGTTTTAACAGATTTGACCCCTGTGACCTTGAATATAAGTCAAGGTCATTTCTTTTCGCAAACTTTGTCGGGCTTAATCCAAGGAACCTTTCAGCCAAATATCATGCTTCTAGGGCTTTTGGTATTTCAGAAGAAGTCGTTTAAAGGTTTTAACAGATTTGACTCCTGTGACCTTGAATATAGGTCAAGTTCATTTCTTTTTGCAAACTTTGTCCGGCTTCATCCAAGGAACCTTTCAGCCAAATATCATGCTTCTAGGGCTTTTGGTATTTCAGAAGAAGTCGTTTAAAGGTTTTAACAGATTTGACTCCTGTGACCTTGAATATAGGTCAAGGTCATTTCTTTTCGCAAACTTTGTCCGGCTTCATCCAAGGAACCTTTCAGCCAAATATCATGCTTCTAGGGCTTTTGGTATTTCAGAAGAAGTCGTTTAAAGGTTTTAACAGATTTGACCCCTGTGACCTTGAATATAGGTCAAGGTCATTTCTTTTCGCAAACTTTGTCCGGCTTCATCTAAGGAACCTTTCAGCCAAATATCATGCTTCTAGGGCTTTTGGTATTTCAAAAGAAGTCGTTTAAAGGTTTTAACAGATTTGACCCCTGTGACCTTGAATATAAGTCAAGGTCATTTCTTTTCGCAAACTTTATCCGGCTTCATCCAAGGAGCCTTTCAGCCAAATATCATGCTTCTAGGGCTTTTGGTATTTCAGAAGAAGTCGTTTAAAGGTTTTAACAGATTTGACTCCTGTGACCTTGAATATAGGTCAAGGTCATTTCTTTTCGCAAACTTTGTCCGGCTTCATCCAAGTAACCTTTCAGCCAAATATCATGCTTCTAGGGCTTTTGGTATTTCAGAAGAAGTCGTTTAAAGGTTTTAACAGATTTGACTCCTGTGACCTTGAATTAAGGTCAAGGTCATTTCTTGTCGCAAACTTTGTAGGGCTTCATCCAAGGAACCTTTCAGCCAAATATCATGCTTCTAGGGCTTTTGGTATTTCAGAAGAAGTCGTTTAAAGGTTTTAACAGATTTGACTCCTGTGACCTTGAATATAGGTCAAGGTCATTTCTTTTCGCAAACTTTGTCCGGCTTCATCCAAGGAACCTTTCAGCCAAATATCATGCTTCTAGGGCTTTTGGTATTTCAGAAGAAGTCGTTGAAAGGTTTTAACAGATTTGACCCCTGTGACCTTGAATATTGGTCAAGGTCATTTCTTTTCGCAAACTTTGTCGGGCTTCATCCAAGGAACCTTTCAGCCAAATATCATGCTTCTAGGGCTTTTGGTATTTCAGAAGAAGTCGTTTAAAGGTTTTAACAGATTTGACCCCTGTGACCTTGAATATATGTCAAGGTCATTTCTTTTCGCAAACTTTGTCCGGCTTCATCCAAGAGACATTTCAGCCAAATATCATGCTTCTAGGGCTTTTGGTATTTCAGAAGAAGTCGTTTAAAGGTTAAAATAGATTTAACCTCACGGTGACCTTGAATATTGGTCAAGGTCATTTCTTTTCGCAAACTTTATTTGGCTTCATCTAAGGAAGCTACTGGTCAAATATGAAGTCTCTATGCCTGACGGTATTTTAGAAGAAGTTGTTTGAAGGTTTCGACATTTTTGACCCCTGTGACCTTGAAATTAGGTCAAAATGATTTTTTTTCGCAAACTTTGTTCAGCTCCTTCCAAGAAATCTACCAGCCAAATTTCATGTCACTGGGCCTTTCAGTATTTTAGAAGAAGTCGTTTAAAGGAAAAAGTTGACGGACGCAGGACGGACGGACGGACGGACGGACGGACGGACGGACGGACGGACGGACGGACGACGGACGCTGCACCATCACATAAGCTCACTTGGCCCTTCGGGCCAGGTGAGCTAAAAAGGAAAATCCTATAGGTGCCAAAGCCATAGCCTTAGCTGTAATCGAAGACAAATACAAAAATAAAAACAAATATTACACAGACGGTTCCAAAAATCCGGACACCAATAGAGTAGGCCTAGGATTCTATTGTAAAGAAGAAAATATCGAATTATCCATGCGACTAACCGATAACTGCTCAGTATATACAAGTGAAATAGTAGCCATAGGTTTAGCGCTTAGAATAATAGACAACCAAAAACCCCCTGAGGGAGCAGTTATATTAACCGACAGCCTTTCATCTATCCAATCAATCCAAACGCGAAAAACTACTAGAAATACCACACTTAACTCTATTCTAAATACAGTCAGTATACTAGAAAAACAAGGAATAGATATAACTTTCGAGTATATACCAGCCCATGTAGACATCCCGGGCAACGATAAAGCGGACGAACTAGCCAAAAAGGCCCTAAAATTAGACACTATAGAAGGCAATATAGATCTTACCAAGGAAGAAGTTTACTCGCTCATTAATAAATCCATCGAGGTAAAGTGGAACGAAACTTGGCTCAACGCAAATATCAATAATGACCTCAGGAAAATCATGGAATTACCGGCCAAAAAACCAAAATTATATGGCTACAATAAAACAGAAGATAGAATAATTACTAGATTAAGGCTAGGCAAAACTAAATTAAAAAGTAATATCAGTAGTATGATAAGAACAATAAATCCGGACTGTGTACACTGTAATTCAGAAGAAACAATCGACCACGTTATCCTTGAGTGCGTCAAACATAATACTGCTAGAAAAAAAATGGTTGAAGAACTTCAAAAACAAAAAATTCAATTTACAACAACTAGACAACTATTGGCCTGTAAAGAATCCCGAGGGTCTTACCCATGGAATTATAATCAAATATTTAAAAGATACTGATTATTTAGACAAAATTTTGAAATAAATAATCATAATAGTACAAGGGAGATAACCCCATAAAACAAATGACTCATTACTACATGATTAAAACATTCATAATCATAATTGTAGTCTACATCCTGCAGGAAGGGCAGAGTCATTCGAACTTAACAAAACGGGAGGGTGCAGGATAAAAAGTATAAGTACAAATCAACAAACACATATACATAATAAATTATCAAATATTTGATCGTGAAGATAAAGCTGTATAGAGATCAACAACCATCGGAAGGTCCTCTTCCTCCATCGGCGTGACTTAAATTAAGTTGACGCGGGTATGAGGGGATGTCCTTGAGTGTTTCGGGACCTTCCAAACCATAGGTAGGGAATGTGAGGATAATCTTATCTAATACGGTAAAAATAGATCTGGTTATACGACACAGCCTTAATCGAAGCGGTCAAATTATTTGAATAACAAAGTCCATTCATAATCAAAACATCAAACTATAACAGTATCTTAAGATAAGTGATGGACGGCTGCAACGTCTTTGTTCTGACCTCAGGCGGGAAGTTCCGCTCAATAGAACTGTCTCCCACCCCACAGTCGTCCATGACAATTATCAAAATTTAGGTAACATATAAACCTAAAAACAATACAAAAACCATCATAAACAATACCTCAACAGAAATTCAATTATTAAAGCCGTAGAATACAACTGTTCTAAAACACAAATAACAGAGGGTCCTCCTCCCCCATTGGCGTGACTTAAGTTAAGTTGACGCGGGTATGAGGGGATGTCCTTGAGTGTATCGGGACCCTCTAAAACTTAGGTAGGGAACTATGGGGATAATTACATCTAATAACAAAATATAGATCTGGTTATCCGTCACAGTATATATGAAGCGGTTCTAATAAAAGAAACAAGAGGCCCAATGGGCCTGCATCGCTCACCTGGTATCAATCTCTGACTTATATTATAGTGTAACCCCAAAGTCCCCTAAAATCTTTTAATGTAAGACATTTAGAAGAACATCTTAAGATTTAAACATATTTTACCCCTGTGATCTTATAAGACAACATCATTTTCATTTTCAAATTTTGTTTGGCTTCATCCCAGGACGCTACCAGCCAAATATCATGTCTCTAGGCAAATCAAGATCAAGGTCATTTCTTTTTGCAAACTTTGTCAGGCTTCATCCAAGGAACCTTTCAGCCAAATATCATGCTTCTAGGGCTTTTGGTATTTCAGAAGAAGTCGTTTAAAGGTTTTAACAGATTTGACCCCTGTGACCTTGAATATAAGTCAAGGTCATTTCTTTTCGCAAACTTTGTCGGGCTTAATCCAAGGAACCTTTCAGCCAAATATCATGCTTCTAGGGCTTTTGGTATTTCAGAAGAAGTCGTTTAAAGGTTTTAACAGATTTGACTCCTGTGACCTTGAATATAGGTCAAGTTCATTTCTTTTTGCAAACTTTGTCCGGCTTCATCCAAGGAACCTTTCAGCCAAATATCATGCTTCTAGGGCTTTTGGTATTTCAGAAGAAGTCGTTTAAAGGTTTTAACAGATTTGACCCCTGTGACCTTGAATATAGGTCAAGGTCATTTCTTTTCGCAAACTTTGTCCGGCTTCATCCAAGGAACCTTTCAGCCAAATATCATGCTTCTAGGGCTTTTGGTATTTCAGAAGAAGTCGTTTAAAGGTTTTAACACATTTGACCCCTGTGACCTTGAATATAAGTTAAGGTCATTTCTTTTCGCAAACTTTGTCGGGCTTAATCCAAGGAACCTTTCAGCCAAATATCATGCTTCTAGGGCTTTTGGTATTTCAGAAGAAGTCGTTTAAAGGTTTTAACAGATTTGACTCCTGTGACCTTGAATATAGGTCAAGGTCATTTCTTTTCGCAAACTTTGTCCGGCTTCATCCAAGGAACCTTTCAGCCAAATATCATGCTTCTAGGGCTTTTGGTATTTCAGAAGAAGTCGTTTAAAGATTTTAACACATTTGTCCCCTGTGACCTTGAATATAAGTCAAGGTCATTTCTTTTCGCAAACTTTGTCGGGCTTCATCCAAGGAACCTTTCAGCCAAATATCATGCTTCTAGGGCTTTTGGTATTTCAGAAGAAGTCGTTTAAAGGTTTTAACAGATTTGACTCCTGTGACCTTGAATATAGGTCAAGGTCATTTCTTTTCGCAAACTTTGTTGGGCTTCATCCAAGGAACCTTTCAGCCAAATATCATGCTTCTAGGGCTTTTGGTATTTCAGAAGAAGTCGTTTAAAGGTTTTAACAGATTTGACCCCTGTGACCTTGTATATAGGTCAAGGTCATTTCTTTTCACAAACTTTGTTGGGCTTCATCCAAGGAACCTTTCAGCCAAATATCATGCTTCTATGGCTTTTGGTATTTCAGAAGAAGTTGTTTAAAGGTTTTAACAGATTTGACCCCTGTGACCTTGAATATAAGTCAAGGTCATTTCTTTTCGCAAACTTTGACGGGCTTCATCCAAGGGACATTTCAGCCAAATATCATGCTTCTAGGGCTTTTGGTATTTCAGAAGAAGTCATTTAAAGGTTTTAACAGATTTGACTCCTGTGACCTTGAATATAGGTCAAGGTCATTTCTTTTCGCAAACTTTGTTGAGCTTCATCCAAGGAACCTTTCAGCCAAATATCATGCTTCTAGGGCTTTTGGTATTTCAGAAGAAGTCGTTTAAAGGTTTTAACAGATTTGACCCCTGTCACCTTGAATATAGGTCAAGGTCATTTCTTTTCGCAAACTTTGTCCGGCTTCATCCAAGGCACCTTTCAGCCAAATATCATGCTTCTAGGGCTTTTGGTATTTCAGAAGAAGTCGTTTGCAGGTTTCAACAGATTTGACCCCTGTGACCTTGAATATAAGTCAAGGTCATTTCTTTTCGCAAACTTTGTCGGGCTTCATCCAAGGAACCTTTCAGCCAAATATCATGCTTCTAGGGCTTTTGGTATTTCAGAAGAAGTCGTTTAAAGGTTTTAACAGATTTGACCCCTGTGACCTTGAATATAGGTCAAGGTCATTTCTTTTCGCAAACTTTGTCCGGCTTCATCCAAGGAACCTTTTAGCCAAATATCATGCTTCTAGGGCTTTTGGTATTTCAGAAGAAGTCGTTTAAAGGTTTTAACAGATTTGAACCCTGTGACCTTGTATATAGGTCAAGGTCATTTCTTTTCGCAAACTTTGATGGGCTTCATCCAAGGAACATTTCAGCCAAATATCATGCTTCTAGGGCTTTTGGTATTTCAGGAGAAGTCGTTTAAAGGCTAAAATAGATTTAACCTCACGGTGACCTTGAATATTGGTCAAGGTCATTTCTTTTCGCAAACTTTATTTGGCTTCATCTAAGGAAGCTACTGGTCAAATATGAAGGCTCTATGCCTGACGGTATTTTAGAAGAAGTTGTTTGAAGGTTTCGACATTTTTGACCCCTGTGACCTTGAAATTAGGTCAAAGTCATTTCTTTTCGCAAACTTTGTACGGCTTCATCCAAGGAACCTTTCAGCCAAATATCATGCTTCTAGGGCTTTTGGTATTTCAGAAGAAGTCGTTTAAAGGTTTTAACAGATTTGACCCCTGTGACCTTGTATATAGGTCAAGGTCATTTCTTTTCACAAACTTTGTTGGGCTTCATCCAAGGAACCTTTCAGCCAAATATCATGCTTCTATGGCTTTTGGTATTTCAGAAGAAGTCGTTTAAAGGTTTTAACAGATTTGACCCCTGTGACCTTGAATATAGGTCAAGGTCATTTCTTTTCGCAAACTTTGTCCGGCTTCATCCAAGGAACCTTTCAGCCAAATATCATGCTTCTAGGGCTTTTGGTATTTCAGAAGAAGTCGTTTAAAGGTTTTAACAGATTTGACCCCTGTGACCTTGAATATAAGTCAAGGTCATTTCTTTTCGCAAACTTTGTCAGGCTTCATCCAAGGAACCTTTCAGCCAAATATCATGCTTCTAGGGCTTTTGGTATTTCAGAAGAAGTCGTTTAAAGGTTTTAACAGATTTGACTCCTGTGACCTTGAATATAGGTCAAGGTCATTTCTTTTCGCAAACTTTGTCCGGCTTCATCCAAGGAACCTTTTAGCCAAATATCATGCTTCTAGGGCTTTTGGTATTTCAGAAGAAGTCGTTTAAAGGTTTTAACAGATTTGACCCCTGTGACCTTGTATATAGGTCAAGGTCATTTCTTTTCGCAAACTTTGTTGGGCTTCATCCAAGGAACCTTTCAGCCAAATATCATGCTTCTAGGGCTTTTGGTATTTCAGGAGAAGTCGTTTGTATGTTGCATATTTACTGGTATCAACTCAGCTGATTGTATTGTTTATTCACTTTAAGCCTTACGGCTCATAAGGATAATTATACAAAATAACATAATACATAATCATAGTCATATGAAATACTAAGTAATTATATCGTCAAATAATAAACATGAACTTGTACATTGCATGGACAATATAGATATTCAAAAACAATTATAGGTACAAGATAAATAAATTCATAAAGATGGACGGCTCTAAAGTGAAAAAATGCAATTTTAAACACAAATATTAATTCATACTTATCGTTGAATATTAAAGAAACGGCAGCAGTTCTAAAAGTCGGGGCTAAGTAAAGGTTTATTAGCTAAACAATAGTAGGGCCTATAACAAGTGGTGCTGTCAGGGGAATGACTATACAGCAATTACAGGAGACGGAAAATGTACTAATGTAATATAACATAAATAAGTAAATTAAATCAAATTTAACTAATGAATTCTGGACCGTAATAACAAGCTTGATTGTATATATTTTCCAAGATTACATAAATCTTTTCTGTTATGTACAGATAGAAGTTGAACTAGTTTGAATGAAGAAGGGCGAGTCCAATAATACTTTTTGATAAACTTTTTACGAATGTCTACGTAAAGTGGACAGACCAAAATAAAGTGGAACTCGTCCTCAATTTGGTTTTGATTACAATTATGACATAGTCTGTTTTCCCTTTGTATATTTCGATACCGGCCTTCTTTTATACAAAGCTGATGTGAGGATAGTCGAAATTTCGAAATTAATTTAAAATATGCATCTGGAATAGATTTTGTTAAGTAAAATTGTAATGTAAAGCTATCGATCAGAAATTTATACAAAAAACATTTAGAAGACCTTTCAAAAAATTCATTCCTTGTTTGAATAAAATTATCAATTAAACGCTGCTTAAAACAATGTAAAAATACAGTTTCGTTATCAACATATTGAGATAACCAAACACCACCAAGACCAGATGACAATAAAAGGTTTTTCACTTGGCAAAGCCAATTACAATTTCTGTGATTGCAGTTATTCATTTCTTCATAAACTGACTTAAGAATACAATTGTCACATTTAAGTAATTTCAACCAATATTTAATTATCCGACATTTTCTGATAATATGTAAAGGCAGGCGCCCTAACTCAGAATATACCATTAAAGATGGCGTGCTTTTCTTTACATTCAGAATTAAAGGCTAAAATAGATTTAACCTCACGGTGACCTTGAATATTGGTCAAGGTCATTTCTTTTCGCAAACTTTATTTGGCTTCATCTAAGGAAGCTACTGGTCAAATATGAAGGCTCTATGCCTGACGGTATTTTAGAAGAAGTTGTTTGAAGGTTTCGACATTTTTGACCCCTGTGACCTTGAAATTAGGTCAAAGTGATTTTTTTTCGCAAACTTTGTTCAGCTCCTTCCAAGAAATCTACCAGCCAAATTTCATGTCACTGGGCCTTTCAGTATTTTAGAAGAAGTCGTTTAAAGGAAAAAGTTGATGGACGCAGGACGGACGGACGGACGGACGACGGACGCTGCACCATCACATAAGCTCACTTGGCCCTTCGGGCCAGGTGAGCTAAAAACGAATCTAAAAATTATAAATAACACATCGAAATATAGTGAGGTAAAGGTTAACTGCAACGTCTTTGTTCCAACCTCAGGCGGGGAGTTCCGCTCAATAGAACTGTCTCCCACCCCACAGTTATCCGATAACTCATAAGCCAAATTAAATTCAACACAACCAATTTCCGTATCAAATGATCAATAAACATAAATCCAATTATTAAAGCCGTAGAATACAACTGTTTTAAAAACCAAATAATAGAGGGTCCTCCTCCCTCATCGGCGTGACTTAAGTTAAGTTGACGCGGGAATGAGGGGATGTCCTTGAGTGTATCGAGACCCTCTAAAACTTAGGTAGGGAACTATAGGGATAATTAGATCTAATAACAAAATATAGATCTGGTTATCCGTCACAGTATATATGAAGCGGTTCTAATAAAAGAAAAAAAAACAAATCTAAAAATTATAAATAACACACCGAAATGTAGTGAGGTAAAGGTTAACTGCAACGTCTTTGTTCCGACCTCAGGCGGGGAGTTCCGCTCAATAGAACTGTCTCCCACCCCACAGTTATCCGATAACTTATCAACCAAATTAAATTCAACACAACCAATTTCCATATCAAATGATCAATAAACATAAATTCAATTATTAAAGCCGTAGAATACAACTGTTTTAAAAACCAAATAATAGAGGGCCCTCCTCCCCCATCGTCGTGACTTAAGTTAAGTTGACGCGGGTATGAGGGGATGTCCTTGAGTGTATCGGGACCCTCTAAAACTTAGGTAGGGAACTATGGGGATAATTACATCTAATAACAAAATATAGATCAGGTTATCCGTCACAGTATATCTGAAGCGGCTCTAATAAAAGAAAAAACAATTCCAAAAATTATAAATAACACACCGAAATGAAGTGAGGTAAAGGTTAACTGCAACGTCTTTGTTCCGACCTCAGGCGGGGAGTTCCGCTCAATAGAACTGGCTCCCACCCTCCAGTTACCCGATAAATCCACACTTATAATACAACCCACCCCCCCAGTATTAATAAAACTACACTAGAAAAAACGGAAATAAAATAACACCTCACCTAAAAATCCTAAGCCCCCCCCCCCCCAACCGCCGCAAACAATCACAAACAAGCCCCACCCTACCCAGACCAATCACAACCGATAATCACGGTAACCTTGCTAGCACTATAAAGTCCCCCCCCCCACCCAACCACCTCACACGCCCCACCCTTTCAAAAAATCACATATCCCACCCCATATACAGGACACCTTTATCCTCTAATTAGAACTCAAGCACGACCTCCTCCCCCCTCCCCCATCCGAACCACCCAACCTCAACCCCAATGATAACCTCAAGCACCACCCCTCACACAAATAAACAAAAACGTCAGCAAAGATAGCAAGATTCAAGGAGAAAGACCAAGAAAGTGGCTTAAGAAAGATGACATTGTGAAGATGCAAGTCAGAAATGAAATATGTGAATGAACAGAACAGGTTTATAAGAATGGACAACAAAAATATAGTTAATTATCACCTGCATGTCACTCACGCACCTGCACAAAGTCCATCGGATAGGACTTTAAATTCCCATGGTGTAGGGAATTAAATAACTCTTATAACTATCATGGTAACATAAAGACAGTACAGGTGAACCGAAATTAACTTCACGATTCTAGAAGCCATTTTTCAAAGATACAACCCATTTGATTTTCGAAGCGGTGGAAATTGTCGGCGCCATTAAATCAAACTGACCCTCTATAAAACTGGTAGCGCCATCTAACGGGCCAAAGTGACCCTCTATAGAAAAATAGAGGGTCACCACGTGACGTCTCTCAACCAATGATATCATGACATTCTAGTCCGAGGTGCGATAAATTATAATAAGTAGGTACGGTACGGTTTAAGGTCATAGGACCCAGGGTGACGGAAACTAGCAAAATATAAATAAGTTTGACCATCGGCACATCTCAAATTCAACGGTCATCCTGCCGTCTCCTACGACTACGCCACGCCAGACACTTTGACGAGATACGGCTAGTGACTGACACAACAATAAATTTTACATTCGAACCCGAGGTCGATTTCAAAATTTTTACAAAATATCCATAATATAAGGCCAGATAATCGACCTCGTCCCCCCACATTTTTGTATGTGACGACAAAATCAACGCTACGGTGTTATACTTTTCCTACGACCTTTTCATATAATAGTCAACATATTTCAATCTGAACTTAAGTATCAATCTTTCATACTTTCGATTCAATTGCTTCTGTACAAAAATTAAATCCAAATAAATAAATGGTGTAAGATAATATATACTATTGTTCTAATCTTGGATGCACTTGCAATGCTTTAATTTGATTACTATCAATTACTGGAAAAAAAATATTTCAATGCCTATAGCAAACTGCAAATATCAGAAAATAAATTGAAGTAATCCAATTTCTACCTTTCAGTAACCATAAGAGGGACAGAGGCTGGAAACAAGAAACAAGAGGCCCAAGGGCCTTAACGGTCATCTGACTACCAATTGTGATACCATTATGGAATTAGTTTAAACAATATTTTATTTCCATCAGTGTACATGTATATTACATATATAGAAATTATACAAATAGTGAGGATTGGAAAACAAGCTAATAGCTTATATAAATTCCTCTCCTCTAGGAATTAGTAATACAATCATGTAACAATATGCCACACAAATGTGGTTTTTAAGATGGTGATGATCATGGATTTCTTCGGAACAGTGCGAAAAATAACATTTGGTCAGAATCATTTTAGGCAAGTTTCAGATCATGGAAAGTGTTAGATGTGGATGCAAAATGGGGGCTGTTGCAGCCATCTTGGATCTCTGACGGACTGGAGAAATAACAACATTTGGTTGGGACTATCTGGGGATCATTTTTCTATGAAAAGTTTAAAATGTGTTTTCAAAATGGCGGCCATGGCGGCCATTTTTAATTCCAACGGTGTTGAAAAATAACAACACTTGGTCAGGTCCACCTAAGGATCATTTCTAGCAAGTTTCAGCTCAATCCCACGGATAGAACTTGAGAAGAAGTTTAAAATGTGGAAAGTTTACGGACGGCAATTTTGTTTTTCAAGATGGCGAATCTGGCGGCCATCTTGGATTTTGGACCAACCCGAAATGTAACAACACTTGGTCAGGACCATCTCAGGATCATTTCAGCCAATTTTCAGCTTAATCCCAGTGGTAGAACTTGATAAGAAGTTGGAAACGTGTTTTTCAAGATTGCGGCTCTGGCAGCCATCTTGGATTTCGGACCGACCCAAAAAGTAACAATACTTGATCAGGACCATCTAAGGATCATGTCAGCCAAGTTTCAGCTTAATCACACAGGTAGAACTTGAGAAGAAGTTTGAAATGTGTTTTTCAAGATGGCGGCTCTGAAGGCCATCTTGGATTTCCGACCAACCTGAAAAATAACAACACTTGGTCAGGACAATCTCAGAATCACTTCAGCCAAGTTTTAGCTTAATCCCACAGGAACTTGAGAAGAAGTTGGAAATGTGTTTTGTAAGATGGCGGCCATCTTGGATTTCGAACCGACCGAAAAGTAACAACTCATGGTCAGGACCATCTCAGGATCACTTCAGCCAAGTTTCAGCTTAATCACACAGGTAGAACTTGAGAAGAAGTTGAAAATGTGTTTTTCAAGATGGCGGCTCTGGCGGATCTTGGATTGGCCGCCATGGCAGTGTCGAGAGTTTTTCGGACCCGAAAAATAACAACATTTTATGGGCTGCCCTTCCTGAACATCCCTACCAATTTTCAGCTCACAGGTACCAGTGGAACTGTAGAAGAAGTTTAATATGTGTTTTTCAAGATGTCGGCTATGGCGGCCATCTTGGATTTCGGACCGACCCGAAAAATAACAACACTTGGTCAGGACTATCTCAGGATCATTTCAGCCAAGTTTCAGCTTAATCCCAGTGGTAGAACTTAAGAAGAAGTTTAAAATAGGTGTTGTTCAGGAAAACAGTGATTGTGCAATCATGTCACAAAATGGCCGCCATGGCACAAATGTCGAGAGTTTTTCGGACCCGAAAAATAACAACATTTTATGGGCTGCCCTTCCTGAACATCCCTACCAATTTTCAGCTCACAGGTACCAGTGGCACTGTAAAAGAAGTTTAATATGTGTTTTTCAAGATGTCGGCTATGGCGGCAATCTTGGATTTCGGACCGACCCGAAAAATAACAACACTTGGTCAGGACCATCTCAGGATCATTTCAGCTAAGTTTCAGCTTATTCCCATTGGTAGAACTTGAGAAGAAGTTTGAAATGTGAAAAGTTTACGGACGGCGCACGGCGGACGGCGGACGACGACGGACGAAGCACGGTAACTATAGGTCATCTTGACCCTTTGGGTCAGATGACCTAAAAATCTACCCTATATTGGTGAGTTCCAAAATTCTCCAAAGGGAGGTAACTCCACGATTACTGGACTTATCAACACTTTAATTGTGTAATCTTGCAGAAAAAATGGAAAAAACTCTGCTGATTCATTAGAGCACTATAGTCAGCAAATTCATATGCAGAAAAAATGGTACAAATCCAATAAAAATTGCCTGTGTAAGAAGTATGGCATATTTTTCTGTAGTTTATTGATTGTTTTAATTAATTAAATTTTTTACCCATTAATCGAGCATGGAAAATCTTAGTCGAGTGCTTACTTATATTTCTTAGTCGACTGAGTTCCGACTTTTTTCGACTATCGGAACACCACTATTGCTTGGGATTGCTTTTCAGGTCTCAAGGTCAAAGGTCAAGGTCACTGTTACTTTAAATAGAAAATCGGTTTTCGCACCATAATTAAAGTTCCCTTGTGCTGATCAAACTCAAACTTCATACAGTGCTTCCTTACTAGGAGTGCTTGCTTGGGATTGCTTTTCAGGTCTCAAGGTCAAAGGTGAAGGTCACTGTTACTATAAATAGAAAATCAGTTTTCGCACCATAATTAAAGTTCCCTTATGCCGATCAAACTCAAACTTCATACATTGATTGATCATTACTCACTAGAAGTGCTTGCTTGGGATTTGTTTTCAGGTATAAAAGTCAAGGTCACTGTTACTGTAAATAGAAAATTTGTTTTCGCACCATAATTAAAGTTCCCTTGTGCCAATCAAACTCAAACTTCATACAATGATTCCTTACTGGAAGTGCTTGCTTGCGATTGCTTTTCAGGTATGAAGGTCAAAGGTTAAGGTCACTGTTACTATAAATAGAAAATTGGTTTTCGCACCATAATTAAAGTTCCCTTATGCCGATAAAACTAAAACTTCATACAATGATTCCTTACTTGGAAGGCTAGTTTGGAATTGTTTTTCATGTCTGAAGGTCAAAGGTCAAGCTCAGACGGCGTCTTCCGCACAATGGTTTCCGTGCGATAACTTGAGTTTCCTTGGACCAATCAAACTCAAACTTCATACAGTGCTTCCTTACTTAGGAGTGCTTGCTTGGGATTGCTTTTCAGGTCTCAAGGTCATAGGTCAATAAATAGAAATTCAGTTTCTGCACCATAATTAAAGTTTTCATAGGCCGATAGTCAAACTTTATACAGTGGTTCCTTGGGATTCCTTGCAAGTTTTAAAGGCCAAAGGTCAAGATCACTGTTAATATAAATAGAAATTGGTTTCAGCACCATAATTGGAGTTCCCTATGACAGATCTAGCTAAAATTTCAAAGTGATTCCTTATTAAGTGCTTGTCTCTTTATTTAATCTCTCAGACTCTACTGTTAGCTTTGCAGGCGACACATCCACTTCCGTGGAATTCTTGTTTATTTAAGCATTGAAAGCGCATTCATGATTATAAGTTTGCAATTCATTTTTTCTTTTATAGTTGCATAAAAAAAATAATAATGCTTTCAATACTTATAATTTATTTTCTTTTTAATTTGTAATTAAAACACAACTTTTGGCATTAGATTTTTCATTTTAGAGAAGAATTATTTTTTTCTTAAATTATTGCGTGATTTCAACTATGATGTCACATTACGCGCCAAACGCAGCATGATCTGGATCCAACGGCCGAAGCAACAGGACACAGTGAACACGCTACTGCACTGTGCCTTCATTTGCCAAGTCGTGGGTATTGGTTGTTGATTTACACATGTATCCAGACTGTGATACGTTGTCGTTGTACCTGGCCGGGGTGCACCTAGCTCCGATTACGTATCACTGACGAGATGAGATTTTTTTTTTGTCTTGTCAGGGTTACACTTTTCCACACTGTACACTACCATACCTCATTCGAAACTGAAGGAACGCCTCCATTCTCTCATTATGAGAGCTTTCTTTAACAAGAAAGGCCAACAGCGATATAAATATATGGTAGTGAACATGCAACTATTTTGGAGCATATTTTGTGAAAAACACGACAAAAGCCAAGATGAAATATACGGAGGATGAAATAGTGAGAATGATTGAATTCCTGGTTGACAATATCTTTGTTGAGTTCGGTGGCAAGATTTTCCAACAGACTTTTGGCATTCCAATGGGAACCAACTGTGCCCCTCTTTTGGCTGACTTGTTTTTGTTTTTATATGAGGCTGAATTTATCGAAGGGCTTATCAGGACAGGTAACAAAAACCTTGCCAAGTCCTTCAATTTCACTTTCAGGTATATCGACGATGTGCTGTCGTTAAATAACAAGAAATTTGATGACCACGTCGATCGCATATACCCCCCTAGTACTAATATTAATACCCGGCCTCCTGGCTCTCAATATAAAAAAATCGTCTCGTCGTTGAGAGCTACGTTATCGCAGCTAATACCCCCCCTGAACTTGAAATCAAGGACACTACAGTCACTCTTCTACATCAGCTGCTTACCTTGATCTTTACTTGCAACATGACAAACACGGTCACCTTACCATTAAACTATATGATAAGCGCTACGATTTCAATTTTCCTATCGTGAACTTTCCCTTTCTTGATAGAAACATCCCTGCTTCACCCAGCTACAGTATTTACATGTCGCAGTTGGTACAATAGTCAAGGGCTTGTTCCAACTATCACGATTTCCGTGATAGATGTCGTCTGCTGACAAACAAACTTACCCATCAAGGTTTCAAAAGTTGCAGGTTGATGATGACTTATAATGGGTAAGTTTCATAGTCCCCATCAGGATCTCATTAGGAAATACTCAGTTTCCTTGTGCGAGAACTGACATATTCCAAGATGTAAGTAAATGTGACCATGGTTGTGTTGTCACCACCCCGGTTCTCACATTGTGAGCGTGACACTACTTGAATTTGACATTGATTTACATGGCGGGTGTCGTCGGCGAAGCAGAAGACGCTTACCCTTCCGGCACACCTTATTCTCCTTGTACTTTTGCAGGGGGTCTCTATGTAGTCTTTCTCTTGTTCTGATTTTGCCCTCGTTTTGTCGATTTGAGTTTTAATTACAGTTTGGTTTACGTGTCGGTATTCTCTTATTATTCTCCATATACGTGTATCTGGATATTTTTTTAGAAAAATACTGGTGTTTCACAGATCAGTTTTTTTAATAAATCTTACACTATGAACACATTTCAATTGATTTATCATTTATGTATTTGTTTGGTTACAATTCATGCATGTAGCGTAGCTAGCAAGATACGATTCTTAAGGGGTCCGAAACTGATATATACATGTATAAGTAAAGCGCCATTCTGCCCTAACTTGCCATAAAACAATGGAAATCATTCAAAGTATATACCTTCCCCATGGAAAAATTCATATGTGTCATGTTGCCTCGTCACTTACAGTGTCTGCAGGGGTCGAAACTAACACTAGTCCGTTCGTCCGAGACTAGTGAAAAATCAGAAGGACTAGTAAATCTCCCAAGCCCAGTAATCCTGCAGACTAGTTGTTTTTCACATGCTCTCCCCTCGGCTTACCCTCCATATTATATTGTGGGTACAAAATACAATTTCAGTTTTTATTAAGCACTAGTTTGTCCTTATTTTAGAAGAGGAAACTGTGTATTTTTGGCTATCAAGACACTCCAGAACTCATCTCGAAGGTGATGTAGGTTGAAAATTTGTGGACAATGTCCCTCTTTTGCCCCTGGCTCATCGTTTCCCAATTCAATGATCATCACCTCCTTTGGACTAGTAAAATGAAAACAGGACTAGTCAAATTAATAGTTCACTAGTCCTTTTGACCAATTACTTTAAAAAGTTAGTTTCTAACCATGCATGGTCCGTAGTGGTCAGTTGAAAATGGGGCTTTTCCCCTCAGCCGTTCTATAATTAGCGATTCCATATATAGCCCGAACACGCGACTTGTGATTTTAACGCTTGAATAAGCACATGCACAACCTGCGTCAGGTAATTTGACTCAGTCAAACGCTTTCACGTTATAATGTTATGAATCTCAAGGGAATTTCCTTTCGCATTCCATAAATCAACGGTAATATATACAAAAACAAAGTCATATCTTTCCATAAGGTTATTCAGACAAAACATAACATAATTTTCCAAAATATCCGTAAGGTACGGCATAATGGCACTTCAAGTGTTGGAAAGAACCCCCATGCATGGTATCATAAAACATAGAAAAGCTTAGATTTTAGAATGCTATCAAAACCCTACACTTACTAATACCTTTTTGGGAGTAGATAAAAGGGATACAATTGCTGATTTTCAGAAAGTAATTTAATCCTCCAACCAGGATAATCCATGCACACATGCATTATATTTTAATTAAAATTGTTAGGCGTGTTGTTGTTGTGGGTTTGCTAGATCGCTACGCCATATATATTAGATTTCTGGATGCTTTGTATTTATTAGGCTTTGGGTCAAATGGGTAAGTGACTTTGGATGTGAGTCTAAATAACGGGTTGACACTGGGAAAACTGATGAATTAGCAACACTGTGTTTGGACAAACTCACCATAACGTCAATCCTGAATTTTGCAAAATCTTTTCTTAAAATTCCCCTGGCAGTTCTCCTGAATGACTTTAAATTTTCTTGTTGAATTTCATGCCAAGAAAATAATATGACTATGTTTCTTGTTTATCATAGGTGTGTGTACCTGTACCTGATCAGATTGTACAAAAAAAATGTAGACGCAGCCAAAACCAAATCGCGGATGAACATATTCGAGAGGATAAGGACAAAGAAGGGTTTAGTATTAAATTTTTAAATGAAGTCAAAGGTGAGATATGCATTGATTATTGTATTTACCTTCACTGATATGCATGGTCAGAGGAGTCAAATTACCTTTTATTAACTTCTACTGAATAACCAAAAGGCCCATGATATTTGGTGGGTTGCATGCTTAGAAGAGAAGGACTTACTTCTCTCATATCCGGTCATGTAAGATAGAGTTTTCCCATGATAGACAGCCATGTAAGAATCTATCTTACATGGGCATGACGTCACAATGAAACAACAATGACGTGACGTCATGACGTCGGCAATATGGCGGCCTTCCGGTCAGTTGGAAAATGTCTGAATGTCTCATGATAATGTCAAATTACGCAATAGGATATGAGAGAAAAATACTCTTTCATATATGTCTGTAAATGCATCGGTTTTACTACATTTTTGTGACCCCTTTGGGTGAAATATCCCTATCCTACATACCCACATATGAGAGAGTCTTATAATAAACGATATTGACCTACATTTTATATTGGAGGTCACACCTGGTATCATCAACCAAAGTGGCTAGGGTGACTATATTTAATGACCAGTGAAATTCTGGGATGAAAGGTTACCATTGTTGTTCAAATGCATGATCTTTACACATAACAACAAGTTCACAAGGGTCATTCGTCTTGAAAACATTAAACAACTTTCTCAGAAGAACAATATGTCTTAGAATGGTGGTATTTGGCCAGTAACATGATCAGGTAAACATATGCGAGGCTTGTTCTAGTGAATAACCTTCACCCATATTGAAGCAGAAGACGCTTACCCTTCCTGCACACCTGGTTTTATTCTCCTTGTACTTTTGCAGGGGGTCTCCATGTAGTCTTTCTCTTGTTCTGATTTTGGCCTCGTTTTGTCGATTTGAGTTTGAATTACGGTTTGGTTTACGTGTCGGTATTCTCTTGTTATATTTATATATCTTATCTAGTCATTTTTTTGTCTCGCCTTCAACAATAAACAGTCATACATGATACTGAACACCTCCAGTTTGTGGGAAATGTTTTCACATGTTTTGGGGTAAAAATCTTTGACTTTGATTTTTAGCCCACCGTCTGATGATGGTGGGCTAAAAATCAAAGTCAAAGCTTACTATTCAAATCGCCTGTCATCCATGGTCCGTCGTCAGTCCATAAACAATTCTTGTTATCGCTATTTCTCAGAACGTACTGGAGGGATCTTCCTCAAATTTCATATGTAGACATGAAAAAAATGAATCTCGATGAACAAAAAAATAAGTTTCGCACTTGCTCTATGCTGTTCTTTTAGAATCAGTGTGTGTGTGTGGGGGGGGGGGGGTCATAAGTTTATAGTTAGGGCAACTGGCATAGCACCTCGACCGACAAGCGGAGAGGGGGGTGGGTTCAGGAGGGGTATGCCCCCCCTCCTGATAGGAAGGGGGTGGGGTGTAGGGGTCCTCCCCCAATTTTTTTTAAACCTTGGTGCAAAATGATGGCTCCTGAGGCTCATGTATTCCTGTTTCACACATTTATTTTTTAAGAAAATATTCTTATTTTTTCTCTTGGTTTTTTCAGTTAAATTAAATTAAAGATTCGAAAAATATGACTTTTCTGAAATAATGTTGTAAGATAAAGAAGTTAAAACAGTACAGAAAAATATTTTTTTGAAATTGTCTTTTATGATGTGAAATTTCATTTCCATAGCTCCATAAATGACTTCAATAAAAAAAAAGTGGAATGCATGAAATATATAGTAAAAAATACGCTAGTTGATTAACTTATGACACTCCCCTCCCTCACGCCCTAAAGAGTCGATCTCCAACAATATTGTCAATGCAAAATATCAGTCCCGTTTTTGGTAGTTAAAATGCACATAATTTGTGTAAAATCATGTTTACAGTAATACAAAATGTTACTGTATATTAATACAGAGGTTTTGGCTGGTTACTGTGGTTAGTAATTAATTAGGTCTATGTGAATCCACCTATATATACATGTAGATAGCATCTCACTTTTTAACAGAGAGGAAAATACAGGTAAATATAATATCAAAATGGACTCTACCTTAGAAATAACAGCATTAGCTTCTCAAATAATTACCTTACCTATATTCACTATATGGTATAGCCTATATAGCTACTCCCTGTTGACAGGGGTGATCATGCATCTCACCGTTATATTAGAACAACATGACTAGGTATCGTCTGCAGGTAAGAAGAAGGCCTGGTGAACCTTGACCTGACTGGGGACACTAAAATTGGCATTAGGGGCTTTGTCTCCTATTGTTTAGGGAGTGTGGGAGTGGCATTTGGGCAACACCCTGAGGCCTATACTAATTACTTAGTAGGGGAAGCCATATATACAAATGACTTCAACAGTACAGTACTGTTGAAGAAAACACCACCTTTTTTTTGGTGGATTTTCGTTTTTTCTAAATTGTATTAAAAATTCATTTTTTGTCCGATTTTGAATTGGTTTTCTGTTTTGTAATTAGAAAAGCAAGACAAACAAGATAAAATACAGGTTTAATGCAAAAAATCATGAGAAAAAAATGGCTGAGCATTGCTAGTGCTGCTGAGTGGAGTGTGTGTTGCTGAATGTAAAATGTATGCCGATTGAAACTTGGGAATATCATTAATACAAGAAGTGGAACTTTACCATCTGTGTTTGTCAAATCATTCAACTGGCAGAGCTCGTTAACAGGGCCCATACTAATTTTTGTATGTGACGACAAAATCAACGCTACGGTGTTATACTTTTCCTACGACCGGATGCCATGTTCTGAGGTATTACAACATCAAGTATAGCAGTACATCGCGAGGGGACCTTAAGTCATAATCATTAGTGGCAACGGTTATACTTCACACTGTTCTTGCCCACAAGCGAGAGAAATATTCGTCACAATATGCATGTAGATTCCGAGAAAGTCGTGGGCCGAGTTCGTGTTTAGCGTCGAGGTGTCTTATATTTTCAGTCTCTACCGGTCATCGGGAGAAAGAGTTGCAAACATGTTCCACTTTGCCCGAGGATGCTTCAGACCAAAGTTGAATAGACAAGTAACGAGTTGTAATGGATATAGGTCGATAAACGACAGACGCTGCAGAACTGGTGCCGAGAAAACCGAAATAGTGAAGAAAATAGTACGACGATTCGTCCCGAGAAAATAATAGGTACATTGCTTTGAAACCCTCAACATACCTAAACCAAACCGTAGTAAAGATTACTTTTGAGTGTTCAGGTGATTTCCCGAAAAATATATTTCCTCGGAATTGGTGTGCATGGGAAATGTAATCAATAACAAACTGATGGCGAAATTGCACTAAAACGCACCGACATTTCGTCCACTTAATAATATATATCTTCGAGCTACACTTTTGTAGAAGTGTCGGGTCGGCATACCTGCATGCGTTTACTGTATCAGGGCATTCAATGTCATCTAAAGATGAACCTAGCGTTACAGAAACAAAGCATTTCAACCTGAACGTGGATGTGGTCCAGATTATATCTTAGCACAGATACGTTTATGGAACGGCGCAGGGATCAAGATTCGTACTTAATGAGATTGGCAGAAGACGCCGCCAACGGTCTATAATTCAACTATTCTACTTTTTTCTTCCCAAATACACGCGCATACACTGGGAGGCCGTCCTACTGGCTGTTAAATAGGACGTAAAAACATTAAACCAAACCAAATTGATATACGACTTATATGTTGTATGCAATCTGATTAAAATCATATCTTGATCTCCGCGCCGTTCCCTAAACTTCTCTCTGCTAAGTTAAGATCTGAGAAAATCCCATAGGGGTTATGTCCCGATGACCTTTAACCAATCAAATTACTACTGTCAGAATCTTGACACTTAAATTTTGAGGTGACAAAGCTTGGATAAACGCATTTGTCCGTTTAGTCATTTCGTCACCAAAATGTTAAATGGCGAATAATGTGACGAAATGACTTGCTGCAAGATGACAGGCCATTGGAAAATTATTTTCGTGTCAAGTAAAGAGGTGACAAAGGTCATCTGAAGCTGACCTCAGATCCTTGTAAAACGGAGTGAGAACAATGATCTGTATTTTAATCAGATCGATTATATATGTGGCGTTGCATTTAATTGATTTGTTGTATTTGCAAGACCGCTTCCTTTATACCAAATTATGATGATCTGGTTCTCGCCGACTAATCTACTTAAATCATATCATGATCTCCGCTCTGCTGCGTCAAGATCTGAAGGCGTTCCATAGCAGGGGCTGTAACGTTTTTGCATTAGTTAATCTGATTTTTTGAGGAGTCAAAGTTTTCATAATTGTATATCGTTTACTTTTGTTCTTGTTGTGACGAAATGACTTGCTGCAGATGATGGCTTTATTAGGAAATTCCACTAGAGTGGAGGCGACAAAGGTCACCAGAAATATTTGATTATTGACTTTAAACAATTAACAAGAAAAACAAAAGAATTAGTAAACATCCGTATCAATAAAAGGAATAGACAACAGGCAAAGCCTATATTAATTACTCTTTTCCAACAAATAATCGGAATCCTTAAATCTGATTAAAATCATACTCCTCTCTGCTGGGTTAAGATCCGAGATAATCCCATAGGGGGTCATGTCCCGATGACCTTTTGCATTAGCCAATCAATGACCTTTTGCATTAGCCAATCAAGTTAATACTGTCAGAATCTTGACAGTGAAATTATGAGGCGACAAAGCTTTCATAATCGCATTTGTCCGTTTAGTAATTTCGTCACCAAAAAATTCATGCGGAAAATAATGTGACGAAATGACTTGCTGCAGGATGACAGGTAATTGAAAAATCATTTAAGTGTTAAGTAAAGAGGCGACAAAGGTCATCTCAACATGACCTCTTGTGGGATGTTGTCAGATCCTTGTTAAACGGAGTGAGAATAAGGATCTGTATTTTAAGCAGATTGGGAATCCTCGTATACACGAACAGAATTGTAATCACCAGAACATGACCCCTTATAGGACGTTGTCGGAGCCTTCAATCTGATTAAAATCATATCTTGATCTCCGCGCCGTTCCGTAAACTTCTCTCTGCTGCGTTAAGATCTGAGATAACCCAATAGAGGGTCATGTCCCGATGACCTTTCGCATTAGCCAATCAAATTACTACTGGCAGAATATTGACAGTGAAATTTTGAGGCGACAAAGCTTGCATAAACAAATTTTTCCGTTTAGTCATTTCGTCACCAAAAAGTTGGTGCGGAATAATGTGACGAAATGGCTTGCTGCAAGATGACAGGTCGTTGGAAAATTATTTTAGTGTTAAGTAAAGAGGCGACAAAGGTCATCTGGACGTGACCTCTTATTGGATGTTGTCAGATCCTTGTTAAACGGAGTGAGAACAAGGATCTGTATTTTAATCAGATTGGGATCCTTGTATACACGAACAGAATTATAATCACCAGAACATGACCCCTTATACGACGTTGTCGGAGCCTTGTAAATGTCACCGGGGTGTGGTTATAAATTATGACAAAGATCGTTCAGTTCACTTCCAATAGTTTATTCGATGTTCCTAAGTGGGATAATAAAAAAACTGACTTCTTTATATTGGCGACTTATAGATTCTTTCCATTTAGATCTCGCAATCTAATGTCTTCAAAATATGTGGACCGCTCGCGCTGACGTCCAGCAGAGTCAGGTAAAAAATAGATAGAAAGCCAGAAGAAAGTGACGTTGACAGGTGTGGAGAACGTAATCAGCACGCGGAGCGGGTGGCGATGTTAACACAATTCAGTGAGTTGTATTTACGTCCATGTCACGTCGGACTGGTTCGGCCACATTTCACAGGACAAGTACACTGACAGATTCACGTAAACAACACATATACATACCGGTACACATGTAATCACTATATATAATAGTACCTGGGTTACATAAATTTAACAGCAATATCTGTGAAGCCCGGAAACCGTGTTCTTAATATCTTCCTCTTTGTGATGTGGTACAAAACAGGACTTCCCTACTCCGTGATGACCTACGACAGTAATTGTTAAAGTACATGTTTTTCAACGTTGTCAGCTCTTCCTGTTCTATATTGCTGCTGTCTCTGCAATTGTTCTAAATAACATCCATCGGCGAGCTTGCACGAAATGAACAAATGATATATATTATCATTTTGTGTGATGTAAGCATGGTTTGTGCATGTGGAGTTGCATACAAAGGATATTTTGTGTTTGCAGACGCTTCTTTTTAGCGCTAAAACTACGAGTAGTTTTGCGTCTATTGCTGGCACTATTCTGTGACCTTTGACCCATGTCATTTTTTCCCCTCCCGCTCCGGAAAAGCTTGAATTGCTACTAATCTCATGATATCTGAACTATTTGAAAGTCAAAACCTAACAGGAAATGACGTTCCCAATGTATTGTTAATAATTATGATGAGTTTAATAATCTATATGCGATTTGTAACAAAGAAATCAGTTTTTCACTCCCACGGCTCATTTAAATATTACATCGCTGTTGTTGGCTGACCTCTCGTGTATACATAGATCCATGCTATACCTCTCTGTGCTTGAGACTCGTATACGGATCGCGGAATATTCCTGGCATGGTGTACTTTGCTGTTAAACTTTGATGATATAATCGCGCATAGCCAAATACACTGATTTTGATTTCAATGTTATATTACATTATACATGTAAGTTAACCAAAATACTTGACCAATTTGTCGGTCGGAAGTATTAATTCATAATTACAGTGAAAATCCGCCATAATGTTATTTACGAGTTACTTCCCCTGATTGTCACTAACGTTGATGTATATATACTGAATGCACAAACTTGATCGATTTTCTTACTTAATATTGTAATGAGTATACAATTTTAATGAGACATTATCAGAACCTGCATAATGTACATATGAATTAGCAAAACACTTGATTTATTGAAAATAACACTTATACTTTTCTATGGCGAGCAAAAGTTCGTGGTTTTATAATTGCTTCTCTGTGCTTCACACATCACTTTACACTGTAGCAGAGACATAGACTGACTGAAGGTTCACATTTTTGTTTTAACGAAACTTTACCATAACCTGTATAGTGTAGATAGGTCACGGCCAACATACATGTCATTTTCCCTGCTTTGTAAATGAACTTGATAATTGATAATTAGGCCTAGAGATGTAAGTGAATACGACATTTGCATACCATTATTTTGCTCAACCTTGGTAAAGATATCGCAATATGCCGTCATTCTTTTGGAACAACAATATGACCCTTTACTGTGACATTTTATGACAAATTAGATAGTTCGAACTATCATTTCTAACGAGAGATATGTTTGCGAATCCTTTTATTTTTTATCTTATATCCATTGTGCTAACTACCAGCAGCGTATATTTCAATGATTCTTTCACCTTCCTCCGAACGATAATGTTAACCTGAGGAGTTTTTTTTTATTGTGTTAAAAACTTCTTCAGTCAGTTTCTCACATTGCATATGTAGGTTCATCGTCGGATACCCACGGTTGATCTCGCTTCGCTAACTCACTCATCATGATGAGTGAGTTAGCGAAGCGAGATCAACCGTGGGTATCCGACGATGATGTAGGTTTCACGTTGTGCTTAGTAATGCCCGTTTGATTTCATACTGATGAGTAAAAACAAAATGGCGGAAAGGCGGCCATCTTTGATTTAGGCATTGCAAGATTGTTAACTAATTGACAAGTACTAGAGGAATCTTTCTCATATTTCACATGTAGGTTCCTTGGTCCCTACTTTCGTGCCCTTTTGATTTTGTAACTGATCAGAAAAAACTAAATCGCTGAAAAACAGCCATTTAGGACTTTGACATAGAAAGATTGAAATCACTATAGAATGAAATGAAACGAAAAGTTTAAATATTACATTACATCCGTTTTCATTTGTGACAGGAAAGAAAATAGTGTGCTTCCATCGGAAATCGAACCCTCGATCTTCAAGTTCCTAGTCGGACGCTCTACCACACAGCTAAAGGGAAATTACCTCTAGCTCGAAGCTAGAAGGCGACCTAAATCCTATGTACAATTAAAACCTTCCACACTACTCCTCCTCCCTTTTTAAATGTATTCACCCCCGAACACCACACCCCAGATTCTAACTCCACTGTCACCACAGGGAGGGCCACGGATACCATTATAACAGGAAAGAGAATAGTGTGCTTTCACCGGGGATCAACCCTCGATCACTAGATTCTATATATAAACAATATGCATATATATCCTAATTATAATATTGTTATGGGAGTTACCCCTACCCCTCATCCCCACCCCTTCCCCTACCCTGTTCATACCCTATGATATTCCATTATTTGTACAGATAATTTGTTAATACATCTATATGTTATTACCTTACAATAACATGCATTTTATTATTGAAACAAACCAGTAATTAATCGTCATCTTGCATTTCCATCTGGATATCGGGGGTCTTTTTTTGCTTTGTTTTATTTTGTGTCCAACACACTAATACTGTTTATTTAAGTGCATATCTTAAAACAAACACATTCGCTTCCCTATAAATGGATCAATATTCATTTGTAATAAAAATTGATATTTTAGTTAAATTGTTAAAGCACTGCACTAAATTGTACATGTAGATTCTAGCTTGAAATACAACTCGTCAATCTAAACAACTCGCGTGTTATTGGTTTTACTCTAAATACTTGCTTAATCCCTATTCTGAAACTTTCTAATATCGAAACTTATAGTAACCCATACAACAAAAACACTTCAATAGCTGTCGAAATATACATACTATTGTTTGAAGTTTTAGCGTTTCAGTACTTTCAGTACTTTGATTTTAGATTGCTGCTGACCTCTCCAATCGTTCTCAATAACATATCCATCGGCGAGCTTACACGAAATATTTTTTGTCTTATTTGATTAATTATGAAGAAATCCTAGTCGTTTTTAGCTCACCTGGTCCGAAGGACCGGGGTGAGCTTATGCCATACCGTGGCGTCCGTCCGTCCGTCCGTCAACAATTTCTTTAAACGACTTCTCCTCCATAACCACTGATAGGAAATCAACCTAATTTGGCAGGAAGCATCCTTGGGTGCCGAGGATTCAAAATTGTACTAATGGTGGGACTGACCCCCTAGGGGGCTGAGGGGCGGCGCCAAAAGGGGTTATTTAGCTATGTCGGTTTAAGCGACTTCTTCTCCATAACCACCGATTGGAAATCTACCTTATTTGGCAGAAAGTATCCCTGGGTGCTCAGGATTCAAAATTGTACTCATGGTGGGACTGACCCCCTAGGGGGCTGAGGGGTGGGGGCCATAAACAATTATTTAGCTATATTGATATTAGCGACTTCTTCTTCATAACCACTGATTGCTAATCAACCTTATTTGGCAGGAAGCATCATTAGGGGCCCAGGATTCAAAATTGTACGAATGGTGGAACTGATCCCCTAGGGGGCTGAGGGGTGGGGACCAAAAAGGGTTATTTAGCTATATTGGTTTAGTCGACTTCTTCTCAATAACCACTGATTGGAAATGAGCCTTATTTGGCAGGAATCATCCCTAGGTGCTCAGGATTCCAAATTGTACTCATGGTGGGACTGACCCACTAGGGGGCGGGGCCAAAAACCATTATTTAGCTATATTGGTTTAAGTGACTTCTCAATAACCACTGATTGGAAATCAACCTTATTTGGTAGGAACCATCCCTAGGTGCTCAGGATTCAAAATTGTACTAATGGTGGGACTGACCCCTAGGGGGCTGAGGGGTGGGGTCAAAAAGGGTTATTTAGCTATACTGGTTTAAACGACTTCTTCTCCATAATCATTGATTGTAAATGAGCCTTATTTGGCAGGAAGCATCCCTAGGTGCCCAAGATTTGAAATTGTACTAATGGGGACTGACCCCCTATGGGGCTGAGGGGCGAGCCGAAAAGAAAATATTTTATCATGATTACCTAGATACCAATGTATCCAGGTGAGCGATACAGGCCCTCTGAGCCTCTTGTTTTATGTATCCCATTGCGATAGTTTTACGATTCTTCGGCCTTTGAGGCATTTTGCAACATGGAACCCCGTCAGTGCCAATGGCACATTAGGGTAAAGACCGATTATGTAGTCCTCTAGCTCTGACTGGTCCCAGCATCTCTTTAAAATTATGTTTTACCTAAACCGGATCCATTTGTTTAGGGCTTTATAATTGACAAAGTCAGCGATATCCGTCGAGCCCGGACCATGTTCTGGAAATCTTTGTCCTCGTGATGTGGTACAAAACAGGACCTCCCGACTCCGTGATGACCTACGACGGTAATTGTTAAAGTACATGTTTTTAAACGTTGTCAGCTATTCCTGTTCTATATTGCTGCTGTATCTGCAATTGTTCTAAATAACATTCATCGGCGAGCTACACGAAATGAATAAATGATACATATTTTTTGTCTTTCAAGCTACCAGTCTTTTCTACAACAATAAAGCAAGTATGGTTTGTGCATGTGGTGCATAAAAAGGATTTTATTTTTGTGTTTGCAGACGCCTCTTTTTTTTTAACTTTTTAGTCTATGAATATGATTGTCCTTTTGCGGTGACAATCTCTTAAATTCCAAATCTAAACCAGTCATTACCTAAACCTGGTCCATTTGTTTAGGGTTTTACAATTGACAAAGTCAGCGATATCCGTCGAGCCCGGACCATGTTCTGGATATCTTCCTCTCTGTAATGTGGTACAAAACAGGACCTTCCGACTCCGTGATGACCTACGACAGTAATTGTTAAAGTACATGTTCTTCATTTGTCGGCTATTCCTGTTCTATATTGCTGCTGTCCTCTCCAATCGTTCTAAACATATCCATCGGCGACCTTAAGTGATATATATTATTATTATTTGTCTTTCAAGCTACCAGTCTTTTTTACATCAATGATGTAAGCATGGTTTTTAATTTTTAGTCTATTCATACGAGTTTCCTTTTGTGGCGACAACCTCCTTAAAATCCAAATCTGACTAAACCTGGTCCATTTGTTGTTCAGTCAGCTATATCCGTCAAACCCGGACCATGTTCTTTGTAATGTGGTACAAACAGGACTTCCCAACTCCATGGTGACCAACGACAGTAATTGTAATATTACACCAATCTGATTAAAATACAGATCCTTGTTTTCACTCCGTTACAAGGATCTGACAACATCCCATAAGAGGTCACGTCCAGATGACCTTTGTCGCCTCTTTACTTCACACTAAAATAATTTTCCAACGACCTGTCATCTTACAGCAAGCCATTTCGTCACATTATTCCGCACGAACTTTTTGGTGACGAAATGACTAAAACACATTAACGGAAAAATGTGTTTATGCAAGCTTTGTCGCTTCAAAATTTCACTGTCAAGATTCTGCCAGTAGTAATTTGATTGGCTAATGCGAAAGGTCATCGGGACATGACCCTCTATGGGATTATCTCGGATCTTAACGCAGCAGAGAGAAGTTTACGGAACGGCGCGGAGATCAAGATATGCTTTTTAATCAGATTGATATTACACGTTCTTCACGTTGTCGGCTATTCCTGTTCTATATTGCTGCTGTGCTCTCCGACTGTTCTCAGTAACAATCATCGGCGACCTTATACGAAATGAATAAGCGATATATATTTTCATTTTCAGCTCACCTGGACCAAAAAGTCCCCGATTGAATTTTGACCAAATTTGGTCAGAAACATCTTTGGTTGAAGAATAGATTTTGCATAAATGGTAACTGACCATTAAGGTGGGAGAGGGATGCCGGGGCCTATTGGGGGAAACAGGGGTAAAGCATTTGAAATCGCTACTAGAACTAAAATACTAAATAGCTATCAACTGCGGAGAGCCCCACTGTATATACTATTTATGATGGGCATAAAGAGACGATCACAAAAATGATTTAAGATTTGACCCAAGGTCTACCACGCCCTTTCAGACTTGAGTTATAACTTGTAAACGATTGAAATCCCCACCCCAAGACATACCAACGCTGGCCATAAAGAGACAAATCATTATAATTGACAAAGTCAGCGAAATCCGTTGAGCCCGGACCATGTTCTGGATATCTTCCTCTTCGTAATGTGGTACAAAGCAGGACCTTCCGACTCCGTGATGACCTACGACAGTAATTGTTAAAGTACATGTTCTTCATTTGTCGGCTATTCCTGTTCTATATTGCTGCTGTCCTCTCCAATCGTTCTAAACATATCCTTCGGCGACCTTAAACGAAATGAATAAGTGTTATATATTATTATACTTTGTCTTTCAAGCTACCAGTCTTTTTTTACATCAATGATGTAAGCATGGTTTTTGCATGTGGTGTTACAGACGCCTCTTTTTTAATATTTAGTCTATTCATACGAGTTTCCTTTTGCGGCGACAACCTCCTTAAAATCCAAAACTGACTAAACCTGGTCCATTTGTTGTTCAGTCAGCTATATCCGTCGAACCCGGACCATGTTCTTTGTAATGTGGTACAAACAGGACTTCCAACTCCAGGGTGACCAACGACAGTAATTGTAATATCACACGTTGTCGGCTATTCCTGTTCTATATTGCTGCTGTGCTCTCCGACTGTTCTCAGTAACAATCATCGGCGACCTTATACGAAATGAAAAAGCGATATATATTTTTATTTTTAGCTCACCTGGACCAAAAAGTCCCCGATTGAATTTTGACCAAATTTGGTCAGAAACATCTGTGGTTGAAGAATAGATTTTGCATAAATGGTGACTGACCCCTAAGGTGGGAGAGGGATGGGGCCCATTGGGGGGAAACAGAGGTAAAGCATTTGAAATCGCTACTAGTCCTAAAATACTAAATTGATATGAACCAAATTTGGTATGAAATATCCCTAAGGGGGACAACAAATGGATTTTGCACATAGCTATCAACTGTGGAGATCCCCACTGTATATACTATTTATGATGGGCATAAAGAGACGATCACAAAAATGATTTAAGATTTGACCCAAGGTCTACCACGCCCTTTCAGACTTTACTCCCGAGTTATAACTTGTAAACGATTGAAATCCCCACCCCAAGACATACCAACGCTGGCCATAAAGAGACAAATCATTATAATTGACAAAGTCAGCGATATCCGTTGAGCCCGGACCATGTTCTGGATATTTTCCTCTTTGTAATGTGATACAAAGCAGGACCTTCCGACTCCGTGATGACCTACGACAGTAATTGTTAAAGTACATGTTCTTCATTTGTCGGCTATTCCTGTTCTATATTGCTGCTGTCCTCTCCAATCGTTCTAAACATATCCATCGGCGAGCTTAAGTGATATATATTATTATTATTTGTCTTTCAAGCTACCAGTCTTTTTTACATCAATGATGTAAGCATGGTTTGTGCATGTGGTGTTGCAGACGCCAGTTGTTTTTAATTTTTAGTCTATTCATACGAGTTTCCTTTTGCGGCGACAACCTCCTTAAAATCCAAATCTGCCTAAACCTGGTCCATTTGTTGTGAAGTCAGCGATATCCGTCGAGTCCGGATCATGTTCTTCTTTGTAATGTGGTACAAACAGGACTTCCCAACTCCATGGTGACCAACGACAGTAATTGTAATATTACACCAATCTGATTGAAATACAGATCCTTGTTCTCACTCCGTTACAAGTGTAGTAGGAGGGGTCAGGAGATGAGAGTTTGCCACCACAATTGACTTCGCGTTGTGTACTTTTAAATTGGGTACAAATGTACCAGACCCGTGACATGAAAAACAGTGGCCAACAGTCAACTCCCAAACCCACCTGCCAGTTCTTTTCCCTTAGATTAGTCGAAGTGTTAGGAAAGACCCACAACAACACCAGAATAAAGTTTCTCTAATTTATTCAACAACGAGATCATTGGTTAACGAATAATAATTTGACAAAGGAAAACAATTTAAAGCCAGTAGAAAAATCTAACTAAATATAACGGATAACAAAGGTAAACTGAAGATGAACCGAACCAAAACCAAATGCCTACATGACTGTGAATGACTAGATGAAAGACATTGTTTAACTGTTCCCTATATAACTCCTGTGACCCTATGTCCAGGTTAATTAATGCCTAGCAAACTGACCAGATACTCATATCGGTCTCGCCTAACTATTAAACACTACAGATAGACTGAACTTTCAGCCTCCGAGATGGGCGAAACTTCCAACCCCTTCCCACAGAAACCTACATATTAAACATTACCTATGGGGTCCACATTATCTTGATAATCTAAACATAACACACTTCAGGATATAGCTAGACACTGGTATAGCAAGTAAAATCCCCACTCTGTGCTCTCTAAAACTACAGCATTGGACTTATTACATGATTATAAATAACAGACAGCTTCTGTTTTCAGAGCTTCAATACTACACTCCCTATGTTGGCCTAAGCATGCATTACCGCCGCAGCCTCGTTTCCGAAGCGCACGTGTCTACGATAGCCCCTTCATTCTGAAGCCACTCTGGTTTCAAAGTGTACCCTAACAGATCTTAAACATGCATATAAGCCGCTCTGTTTTCAGAGTGCAAAGCTATCTAAATAGACGTAAACATGCAAAGCGCCGCTCTGTTTTCAGAGTGTAAGCTATCTAATACCCCTAACCATGCATAAGCAGCTCTGTTTTCAGAGTGTCAGCTACACCTAACCGTGCATAGTCGCTCTGTTTTCAGAACGTAACTATTCCTAACTATTTCTAAGTCGTCCTGTTTTCAGAACGTCCCCTAACGCTAACAATCTTAAACTAACATATCGCTAACACCTCGTTTTCGAAGCGTAAATGCCTAAGTTAATTCACCCGTCTAACGACCCCTGAAACTCACCAAATCTCCGGCAAAGGAAAGGCACTGAATCGCACGTGTACGCGACTTATATAGCCCTAACCTCATGACCCCAGTGAACCTACCCGGATTGAATCCGAGAGTAACTAAAAGACTCAGCGACTGGCTCCGCCACTGAAGTCTTCGACCAATCACAGCGCGTATAACGACTGCCATCGGCTCACCTCACAAGATGGCCGATATAAACAACCCGAAGCAGACAAAAGTCAATACCGGAAATGGGATGATGATCCACCTGGGTTTTGGAGTGTCGTAACATCATCTTTACTGATGGTGTTTGTGACATTGATGACACCAGCGTGACATCTGATCTTTGCAATACTTTGTTTGACTCTGCATACGACTTGCACACAAGTTCACCTAACCGCATAAATGCACTAAAAGCAAGCAGAAAAATTGTGCGCAAAAGTATACGAACACGAGGGTCATCTACAGTAGCTTCTAATGCATTGACTATCTTATACAAAATGTCTTTTGTGATTGGAAGCCTTGTATCACTTTTGCCTGTCATGTTATGGCACCCCTTCAACATTTTCCTTATCAGAAAGGAGTGAGTCATGTCTTCCATGTCTAGCAGCTTATGTACATAACTCAAGGCTGAAACATGGGTTGCAATGCTTGCTGGGCTGTACTTACTGTTGAATAAGTGCACTACAAATTTTGCTATTACCTGTATTGGTAAAGGCATATTGATACTAGTAGGCCACATGAACTGTTCAAGAAGTTGCCAACTACGAAGATATGAAGTTTTAGTCCTATCTGCTGTCGCTGCAGAAAGCAACTGTAACACTTCAGGTGTGAGATCTAGATTATCTGTAGATGCAACGGGACTGCTGTGGGATTTCGGTTGAGCCAAGGTGCTTGTCTGCGAGCCTCCTGGAATTTGAAACGAGAGAGGCTATCAGCTATAATATTTTGTTTCCCTGGTACATGGACTGATCGGAAATAGATATTATAGCGTAATGCAGTGACCACCAGGCGGCGTACTAACTTCATTAAAGTTGGTTCGCGGCAGGATTGCTTATTGATAACTTCAACAACTGCTTGATTGTCGGACATAAATACAACCCTCTGGTTTTCTAGTGTATCCCCCCAGATCTCTAACGCTAGCATAATTGGAAACATTTCCTTTATCGTTATTGATAATGGAGCCATTGAACTTGACCAATGTATAGCAAACCAATTACTTCCCAAGACTCCCGCGCACCCAAGACTACCCGATGCATCTGTGTACATTTTGAGATGTTTTGAGGTTAGCCATGTATCATTTAGGAAAACTGACTTTCCATTAAAACTGTCAAGAAATGTAGCCCATGCCTTCATATCTGCACGAGCTTCCATATTCAATCTGATGAAATGTGCAGGATTGCATGTTTTTGTGGTTAAGTCAATCAGACGACGTAAAAATGCACGGCCTGGACAGACCACTGCACATGCAAAGTTAAGAAGACCAATTAGCGATTGTAGCTCCCTTAACACAACTTTTTTCTTAACCTGCATGTTATGTATAGCATTTCTCATTTTTACCAGTTTATCAGGCGGTAACCTACACTCCATTTTGACAGAGTCTACTTCAAATCCATAAATGGTGAGAACAGTAGTTGGACCTTCGGTTTTGTCTGTTTTGATCGGAACCTCTAACCTTCTACATAAGGATAAAAATGTCTTCAAATCTTGACGACACTTGTTATTGTTTGGGGGACCCACAAATAAAAAGTCATCCAGGATATGCGACATGCCTGCTGCTTGATATTTTTCTATCATAATCCACTGCAGTGCAGTGCTTAGTAATTCAAATATCTGACAAGAACTACTAGCGCCCATTGGTAAGCAGCGATCATAGTAAAACTTGTTCTCCCATGTAAAACCCAAGAGATGATAATCATTTGGATGAACCGGAATTATGCGAAAAGCATCTTCGATGTCTGTTTTTGCCAATAAACAACCTTTACCAAATCTTTTTACAAGGGAGATAACACTATCAATGGAATCGTATGCAACTTTGGAATTCTGAGATGATATCCCTTCATTAATTGAATTTCCTTCTGGGAAGGACAAATCGTGAATAAGTCTGAATTTCCTAGGGACAGATTTTGGAATAAGACCTAAAGGAGAACAAACGAAAGGGTTGAATGGTGGCTCTGTAAAAGGGCCTTGAATTCTTTTTAACTTTATTTCTTTATGAAGCTTTTCTGTTACAGCTTTTGGGTTATCTCTAACTGATTTATGATTTGTGGAATGAACATTATTTGTGTCCCCTTCAAAACCTAAATAGAAACCCAGAGAAAAACCCAGCAACAATTGTGACTTTGCATTGGTATCATAACCTTCTAATTCCTGTCTGAGGATGTCATATCTAACTGGAGTTGGGAGTATGGTTGGCCGGGAGTTTTTGTCCTGAGCCCTGTTTAGCTTTGTAACATTTTGTTTTGGTGTGATTTCCAAAACAGACCTGACAGAGGTGTTTGAATTTACAAGGGGATGATGTACATGGCATCCCTCTGTTGTAGGCAAAACAGACTTTTGGACGAAATGGACGTTGCCCATTTTGCTGTCGTTTGCCTGCTTGTTGGGGTTGGCCACGAAAAGGCTTTTGGTTAGCTGCCTTTGTATACAGCTCATCAATTGGCTTTTGCCAGGGTGGACGATGTGCTAGCCGAAGACGACGAAAAGATTCATCATACAGACGCCATGCTACATCACCATGGTTTACCGCCATTTCTCGGATAGTGGCAGCATATTTCAGGAGATTTGCTGCCTCTTCCGGTGCCCTAAGAATGTAGATGGCAATGAAAGTATTGAAACAAGTGGTCCATTGTTCTATGGACAGAGGTTGTTTTTGGGTTTGCCCTGGATTGATGCTCAGTGAGCCTGCTGTGATGTTGACAGCCACAGGGTCTTCCTTATAATTTGGAAGCAAGATTTTTAAATCAATGTATTCCTCCCCCCAAATCTTGTTCCTTATCCTATCAGAGACCCCTGCTCCTAAGGGAATGCCTGCTGACAGGTCAATCGGCCTGATGCTATTTGACACTGAGTCACTCGACACACACTCACCCTTATTTGCAAATAAATTTTCCAATAAAGTCATTATCGGCGATGGGTTGGTCTGACTCGGCGCAGTATTGGGTGTAGCAGATGTAGATCTATAGTCAACATTCTGGGAGGGATTAGAAGGTCCAGCGCAGGCCTGAACTGTAGGTGGAGGCATGTGTACTTGCACAGGTGCCTGGACATTGTCTAGTTCATGATCAGATGAGGAAATTGGTACCACTTCCTCTCCACACACATTCATTGTAGGAAATGAGTCATGTTGTCCATTATTCATCTGCCGTAGCATGGCTGCCGCCAGCTTATCATAGTCAATGTCTAGCACTTGGGCAACTTGTGGCTGTGGCTCAGTTGTCAGTGTTGACTTCCTCTTTTTCGGATTAGCTGTTTCTTTGGAATTGGACACGCTGGCTGTGGGCAGTGGGTTGGAAGTAGCTTTCCTTTTTGTTTTCGGGGCCATTTTCTGTATGATGATGTCCTGCAACAATAACAGAAGAACCCACAATCTTGAACTACTGTAAGTGATCATGATACAACCATACCTTGCAGGATGGAATGTATACAAACCAACTTGTTACTGTATCCATGTTATTGTAACACGAGTACTAAACAGTGCAGTAATACTGTTTTTGATAAAGCATGTACATCTACAGACTGTAGTTCGTACAAAAATAAAAATGGAAAGTAACTTGCATACTGCATGCAATGATGGAATTTAAATTGAAATAAAATGATCCACACTTTCATTAACTGTGTAAGATAGGGTTAACAAAGGCCACTTATCTTAAATAAGTGTACTTGTACCTTCTACTGTACACATGTACAGTGTAAACTTAGTGTACATAGTCATTGCACAACATTAAATCGGATTAAGAGTGTAAAAGATACAAATAAAATTCCATTTTAATTTGGTGTAATACTATACACCCAATATAACCTAAGTTATCACTCAGAAACTGTGCAATACTGTATACTAGATACAAATGATGGTGTACTTAAACTTATAATCCCAGTTTATTAAATTTGTGCAATACTGTACACCTGGTTTCTGAGAATATGTATGCAAAATCCACTTTAAATAAAAAATT
The DNA here is from genome assembly GCA_947623455.1 of Mimachlamys varia. Classification (NCBI taxonomy): domain Eukaryota; kingdom Metazoa; phylum Mollusca; class Bivalvia; order Pectinida; family Pectinidae; genus Mimachlamys; species Mimachlamys varia. The sequence continues at coordinate 29,078,553 of OX392544.1, forward strand.
GGTGACTATTCACACAAATATTGTACACCAGTGTAATGATATTACATTAACTTGAAATCAGTGCAATACTGTATGTACACAGAGTGTAAACCTGGTGCAATACTGTACACCGAGTGTAAAATGGTGCAATACTGTACACTGAGTGTAAAATTGGTGCAATACTGTACACCGAGAGTAAAATTGGTGCAATACTGTACACCGAGTGTAAAAATGGTGCAATACTGTACACCGAGTGTAAAATTGGTGCAATACTGTACACCAAAAGTAAAATGGTGCAATACTGTACACTGGGTGTAAAATTGGTGTAAAACTGTAAATTGAGTGCTAAATTGGTGCAATACTGTACACCAAGTGTAAAATTGGTGCAATACTGTACACCGAGTGATAAATTGGTGCAATACTGTACACCGAGTGATAAATTGGAGCAATACTGTACCCCGAGTGTAAAATTGGTGTAATACTGTACACCGAGTGTAAAATTGGTGTAAGACTGTAAATCGAGTGTTAAATTAGTGCAATACTGTACACCAAGTGTAAAATTGGTGCAATACTGTACACCGAGTGTAAACTTGGTGTAATACTGTACACCGAGAGTAAAAAGATACAAGTTTATATGTAAGCTAGTGTTAATAAGCCATACAACCCAGAAGTTTGGTGCAATACTGTACACCGAGTGTAAAAATAGTGAAAGCAAGCTTAAGCCACATTTTCCAGAAAAATTGGTGCAATATACTGTACACCGAGTATAAAATTGGTGCAATACTGTACACCAAGTGTAAACGAGAGTATAAACAAGTCACTCTAACCAGACATTGGTATGATATTGTACAACAAGGGTAAAGATAGTGTAAACAAGCTACACTTACCAATAAATTGTTGTCATACTGTACACTGAGTGTACAAAATAGTGTAACCAACCAACACGTACCAATATTTCGTGTAATACTGTACACTTACAGAAAGCTAGTGTTGTAATTTTCAGAGCTGTACTTTGAATGAAATAAGTAGATTATATATGTTAAATAGTTAAAGGCACCTGCTATACATGTACATTGTGAACGATGATATGACATCTACAATGTATCTTGTATCTAACACAAATTTATCAAGAAATATTGATGTAATACTGTACACCAAGGTTAATTGACTATGGGTGTAGATAAATTAATATGTGTGCCTGGTATAACTATAGGTACATATATCTCAAGTACAGCTGGAGTATAAAACTTTTATACAGACCTGGGCAGATCACCAGATCATTTTAGTTGGTTTGCAACGGTTAATATGGCTGCCTTCACACTCTGGAGGTATTTCTTCTGAGCATTTAGGCTGAGATGGACTCCATCTTTTTGTAGGAAGGAAAGGTCTCTTTTCCAGAACCCAGCTCTGTGCCGCCAGAATGTGATAAAACGGCTAGCTTCCGTACCTTCTGACAGTAGCTGGTTGACGCGTATAACGTTGTCGTTGTAGTCAAAACCTGTTACTGCGGGATCACGCCAAAACAACTGTCCAATTACTACGTGTCTCGCTCTGTTGACGGTTAACAGTGTATGAACCAGGTCTAAAATGTTAGATACAAGATCGATTGGCGAAAGACGACACAGGTCATTACCTCCGATTTGTACATAAACAATGTCTGGTGAGCGAAACGAGAGGAGCTCGTGATGTTTCTTTAATTTGTCCACCGTCAAACCTCCTTGTGCTCGGAATGTTACCTTAAAATTGTCTGGTTTTAACTTTAAGTTATGTAAAACAGCATCTTGTTCCGTGAGGTCACGTAACCGACGTACAAACGAATGTCCAACAATCACAACATTCATACCATGTGCTCTGTTTACATCGCGCAGGTCGAAGGTCAAGGGTGACGCTGTCGTGACCTACTTAGCCATTGTTGCGGGCCGCACAGCAGTCAGCCTCAGCTGAAAGGTTTCAATGTCTTTTCACAGCTATGTATAGTTCGCACAAATCGTCGACAGTACGATCACACCCAGGAACACGTTCTTCAAACTATAGCAGTCCAAATTTTGAATCAATCTTCTCTTACTGCCAAATAAAACACGTTTTTTACCACAAAATTCCGAGCACCAGTCATTCAAGAAGTAAACATTTGATATGATCATGTGACCTGAATTCGACCATCTGATTGGCTGTCGGATTATTTATGAGTGGGTGCACTCGGTTCCCCTACACCGTGTAATATCGGCAAGGATATGTCATGGTTTTGTGTGGGTGAACTCGATTCCCCTGTGCCGTGCGATACTCCACCAATTTGGTTATTTTAATTTTACAAACATACAATATTCAATACATAAACATTTCATATAACATACAATATTCCGATATACAACATAAATTTATTTATTTGCAATAAATTGTATATTGGTTACTCATGCAGTCAACATTACTCAACACGTTTTTTGTATGTGTTCTCTCCATTTCTCAATTTGTTAACGATTTTGAAATAGGACGCTTAAGTTAAAAGTGTTCTAATTTGCCAGGAATTGTTCAAATAGATATAAGCATAAAGGGTATTAGTCATTTATTATGTAATTGATGTTCTGTCTTAAATATGCCGTTAAAAATGAAGAGTGTCACATATGTGTACTTTTCTAGCGCCAATAGAAAATGACACGGGATATGCCCTGACCCTGATCGAAGAAGTTGAAAGTATTTGTGTTTTTGTTTCATTAAAAAGATATTGATTTATTGGTTACAATATTATTTTTAATAACAAAAAAATGCAATTTGTATTGAAACCATTAATGTAAAAAATCTACTAAATACAGAGATACAATTGATAGATATAGAAACTCCATAATGTCATACTCCATTTACATTTATTTTATTGTAAATGTTCATAGTTGAACAATTTTTTCCACATTTCACTTTCCTAAGAGTTATTTTTATTATAAGTAGTCTATAAATTTTTGTGTATTCACAATATTCAAGACTTGAAGTTTAATATTGATGCTTATAGTCACATTCATTGGTGTATTTTTCCTGGTTGTATGAATATATAGGACATTTAAAAGACATGAATCTGATGGCAGTTTGTCAGAATTATTAATGTCCTTTATTAGTTTTGGCTTTAAATGTCTAATTTATTCATACAACCAGGAAAAATACACAAATGAATCCTGTATACATGTAGATCTATTCAAATCACTCTTTATCCGCGGTCCGTTCGTCATTCTGTCGGTTAAACTTCCCTGAACAATTCTTTAATGTTATGGATATTTCTTGACAAATACTTCTAAAAGTTCACTTGGTCCCTAGTTCACGTTTCATATTCAGTCAGTCTGATCTAGAAACCAATATGGCGGAGAAGCGGCCATCTTCTATTTGACTTTTGAAATTTGTTATCACTATTTCTTGGACAGAATTTGATGGATTTTCCCCAAATTTCACATGTAGGGTCCCGTAGGTCCCTAGTTGTAAAGATGTGTCTATTTCATCCTAGTTCAGATTACAGAATGACTGGCCAACAGGCGGCCATGTTGCATATATATGACTGTCAAAGCTTGTTTGAAGAGATATATCACATGTTGTTTGCTTACATATCTTCAATCTTGGTAGATTTTGGTACTAGTTTACTTAGTATAGGTTTGTGCAGGTAGCATTTTACAGGATATTTTTTTGGCATGTTTTTGTTTATTGCAATACTATTCATTGTTTGATTTAGCTTGTTCAAATCAGTCTAAAGATCTGTCTATTTGGTCTTTAGTGTTCTATGACAAAATAAGTTGTGCATTTGAATCTTACCGAGTTAAACTTAAAGTGGCTTTAGAGAAATTATAACTTTCTGGCCCACTTTAGAGAAATTATAACTTTCTGGCGTTTTTGTAAAAATCTTTCCTTTCTTCCTATTTAGCCCCTGGTTTCATCGATTTTCAGTTCAGATTAATGCTTTGTTGACGCTTTGGTATTCTCTGATTTTTCACCAGTAGCTTGCTCGAATTAAGGATAACCAAGTTTGTTCCGTGGAATGACTTTTGATAATTTGCAATGTCACGGAGGTCAAATATCTTTGAAGATATTTTAAAAACAGCTATTATTAAAGGCCAAGGCTGACCTAGTACAATATCCGCCCGGATTCTTATCAGTGAGAGGCGGGGCCTAGCATCTGTTATCAGTAGCTCCCTAGCAGCAGTATATATAGTAAACAAACACGCGTGGTAGTAGTAGAACCTCAACACAGCTTTAGAATTTTAGCCAAAATGAAATTTACTTACTTTCTTGTTTATTAAATCCAACAATTCCAGTTATTTAAACAAGGGGACTTAACTCCTCATAGATCATACACAATTCCCATCATTCTTTTCCAGATGTTTGACCTGTAAGTATATCTTAATGCCGTATATACTTTTCCCCTTTGCTGACCTCCAAGCATTTGGAATATTTTTGCGATTGATTGATGTATGTTCTCGGTCTACATTTGTATTCCAATGACAGACTGCGAGTCCAGAGCGTGTTTTGTACTGCTTGTCACCAAATGAAATGCGCTTGTCATGGAATATGTTCATTACATTATTAAAACTTTCAACATAAAATGTATTGCGTGCAAGAACATAATCCTGGGGTGATTTGTAGAGAACTAAATTGGTGATAACTTGAAAGAGAAGTCGAGTGGCAGCTTTGTCTGAAAGAATTTGTCTTGATGGCTCATCATTCTTTCCTGCATCTACTTTCAGTATGACAATCATTATGGTTCTCTTTGTAATGTTCGATAATGTTCAGTAGGTTTCGTTTAAGGAGCTCAGGATCACCATTGCTGGTTTTCATGCACCAGAATGCATGTGTTAAAGTAGTTTCAACTTTGTCTTGAAGAAATGGTGGCCATGTTTTACCTTTTTGATAAGCTGGCCCTGTTGACACATTATTCAATGCCTTTTTCAGGTTCTTTGTTGCATGCCAACTGTCATTTTGGTTTGTTGAGTGTCCCGTATCCCTCACAAATTTGTTTATTGCTAGGTTCCTGTCATGTGTGTGAATGTTTATGGCGATAGATTGTTCTTCCATCTCTTCATAAAATTTCACTGTACCAAATTTTTCATGTCGCTGGGAAACTGGATCATCTGCTTTTGTTACATGAATAGGGCTGAGAACCTTATGGGAATTTTGGCCAATGACTACAACACTGGTATCCTTGGCATTTTTTCTCCAGCCATGTCTAGCTTCCGTCATGATATCGATGCCATCCAAGTCTTCATAGCAGAAACTTCCTCTAACACAGCAGTCACAATACTGTCCTCATATTCTTCCCTGATAGCAGTCGAATGGATGTCATAGAACTCCTGTCGTTTCTCCCTTGATATACAACCAATTCCAGCTCCAGTTGAAAATCTTGTATAATGACTGGGGAGCATTCCACTGCATACCATTCCATGACACACCCTGTAATTCACAAGGTATCTATTGTTGGGTAGGTATGGCGATGAAGACCAAATGATTGAGTGATGTTTGTCTTTGCTGCAATTTAATCTTATTACAGCTACATGTCCCTTCATTGTAATTTTCTGAATAGTGAAATTTCCTTGGCATGCCCTAGAATGGCTGTGTTTCCAAAGACACCTGTGCTGTTAGGAAAATATTTTGATCTGCACTTTGTTCCTCTGCCTGTACGTAGGTGTTGAAGTTTGGAACTTCTGGCTGGCTTTCAGTATTGTTATTTCCTTTCAGAAAATAGTCAAATACTTCATTAAGTATATCTCCATTGTTCACTTGGGTGTCCTAACTTCTCCGATATCAAGTTTCTGATTTTATGCAGTTTTTGTTGGATAATTGTTTTCCTGGTTTCATCTCCTGGTATTTCCAATTTAAAACTTGCAGGTCGTTTTCTTTTCCCTTTCATGTCTGTTATTGAATTTCAGTAAGCAAAAAATGTACTAATATCTAAGATGTGTATGATGTTGCTCACTTGTAATCAAGAATGATTCCGGTCTTGCATCATGGTCATGTACACTTACTCCAGGGCAAGGGGCACCAATGAGGAACGATATGCATATATTTCTGTATAATTGACATTTGCAATGAATAAATTAATAAATGAATTAAAAAGCACACCTAAAGTATTATTATAATAAGATATAATTGTAAAATTAGACTTACTCTATATTGATGGACTGCTTAGGTACGAATCTAAACAAAACAAAATGTTTATAGAGGTGGTAAGTTTATAATAGATACACCCTTCAGCATCCTCTTGAAATATGAAACTGGAAAATCCCATCCCCTTTATTTACCTTCTGGTTTACCCTACAGAGTGACTATCACTTTCCCTCCAGGCTTTCAGCTTAGCGGTCATAGATAACAAAACCATGGCATCATCTGATTACAAGGAAATTCCACCAAGTTCTTGTGAAAAATCTGATGCTTCAACACAAACTGACCAGGACAGTAATAAGGATTTGGTAGACATTGAAATTGGAGAGGATATGGAACACTATATAACCCATGCAGAGCCATTTACAATTGACCAAGATAAGGATGAACCAGAGTGTATATATTGTTTGGGTAGACCATATATTACCAGTGAGAAAAACAGACAGATGTGGTGGGAAACATCAAAACAGAAAAAGGATAAAGGAAATAATATAAAAAGGAAGGAATTGTATAGACGGTTTTGGACATTTCTGTACCACAGACATGTATTCAATGATGAGAGATAGATTGAAAGCAAATTAACTGCTCCCCGACCTAAAAAATTGGTATTTCATCGCCGGGAAATACTCCCCAACTGTGTTGTAAAACTAGTGAGATTTTGGTTATCCAGAAAATGTCCCATACATGGGTCATCTGTGGGAATAACTACAACACAAAGGAAACTGACCAGCTGTGTAATCTCGTACTGGTTTGCCCTAGCTGGCTTTTAGGGTATGGATAAATGGTTCTTTAACACATTATATGTGATTTAATTAGTATCAGAAACATTATTGGATTATAGATAGTGCATTTCTGGTGTGATGTTTACACTGGTAATTGGATAAACTATGTGTATGTGTGAGTTTCTGGATATTGCCGCCAAATTTGAGATAAGGTAGGGAGATTTATTTACTGAGCATGCGTAGCTGGGGCAAAGCAACAGTAGGCTTGTAAACTTCCGCTATCAACTTCAAGTGAGCCAACGGCAAATTTTAAACTTTGATTGACAGGTACCATATGTTGCCAAAAAATTCTAAAGTTTGAATTAACTACTAAATTAGAATTTTGTCAAGGAAATTATGATCATATTCATATTCTTTACAAGAAAATCAGTTACCATGACAAAATCTAAACTTAACATTATCATTAAAAACATGAATTTGAAGAAATACTTCCTTTGAAGTGAGAGCTGCCAAAATTTTGTATTCCCAGCCATTTTCCCAAGTTGTCTCCTTTTTATACCCCAGCCTTGGCCTTTAACCTTGAGGCGATGGATAATGTTGCCAGAGTTACGTGTAGTACATTTCATGGTCATGTTCGTATTTCTATATTAGCTTGGTGTTATCTTCCTCATTATTGTGATAGAGAGAGAGTGTCTTTGCTGTAAGCAAGTCGATGACTTGTTTTGGTTTGTCTGTTTGTATTTTTAAGTTCTGTGAAATTCCTAAAAAATTGCTGCTTTTGTCTTTAAGAAATGTATAGGATAGCCTGGAATGAATGGCCTTTAAATATGTTCAAATGAATGACATGGACTTATCATAATGATATCATCTTCTCCAGACCCAGATAATACATACGCTGGAATTAAAAACATTAGAGAATAACAACTTGTCAACAAAACATAAGACCAGGTGTTCCGGAACAGTAAGCGTATTCTGCTTCAATGACGACACCCGCCATTTAAATCTTTGCCGCATCCAAGTTAACAGCAGGTCCTCAAACGGAGAACCGATCCATTATTGTCAATCACAACAAATAAGCACAATAATGACCATACTGAAAAACATCCTATCTTCATATCACACAAAGCAATCTGATTAAAATCATATCTTGAACTCCGTTCCTTAAACTTCTCTGCTGCATGTAACGGAGTGAGCGAGTAATGATCTGCATTTTAGGTCACCAGCGACGAAGTGGCCATTATATACTGGAAGCTGTTGGGAGTTGTATAAGGAGGCCACTCATTTCCGTTTTGATATTCATGACACATGAGTTTTGATATAGAAAGGCGGCTAGCGCTAGATGCAAGGTTTCTCATGTCTGACGTCACAGATTTTGCGGTGACGGTAAACTAATGTTAAAACGGAAAACATAATCCGGAATTGTTTATTAACAAGTTCGTTGAAATTCAATAAAACAATTAATGATATTATTACCTCTGTCATATATACCGTGACATCGAAATAAAAATATTGAAAACGTTTTAGATAGAAAAAAATTGATAACAGTAAGTTTCTATTAAGTAGCAAAAGATGAGATTAGATTAAACTACGCTAATTGTTAAATGGTACTGATATCTGATATCATTAACACATTCTTATTTTATTTGTCTAAGGTGTTTAGCTTTTTTAATTTCTCAAAACCTGAAATATTGTAAATAATTGTTAGCGATTTTGAAATGGGATATTAAGTTAAACGTTTTTCAATTGGGCAAAAATAGTTCTAATAAAATGCATCTCAGGAAAACTTTTAACTTCTACAAGTTATCACAAAATATGTCTTGTAAAACAGCGTGACAAAGGTCAAAGTTAATCTATTTTAAGAAATTTTTCATTTTTTACTTTTTTTTAATTCTATTTTTGCAGATCCATAGAGTATGTCATTCCGATGATATTGATACCTTTGGTGTCTTGATAGCACTTCCGGTTAAGGTAATACGCCATTTTGGAAATTTCCCCTATATATTCTATATTAAAAATAGTTTTACATTTTAAACTTCTTCTCAAATTCCACCAGTGGGATTCAGCTCAAACTTGTCTAAAATAGTCCTTAGATAGTCCCGACAAAAGCTTGCAATTTTAAAGTTTATCCAAAATCCAAGATGGCCGCCATGACGTTGGCAATATCTGAGATTTTCAGAAACTAAAGGAATAAAAAGAATAATAGACAAATGAAATAAAAATGTGTTTCTCATATCAGATTTCAGTAGCATTTAACCATTAATATTGTTTAATCTAATGCTGTCTTTTGCTACTTTATAGTAACTTACAGCTATCAAAGTATAAGTGAACATTTTTTGTCAAGAATTTATTCCATATATATTAAGAAGTTTCAATGTATTATATTTGAAAATTCGGAATTTTCATTCAAACAGGCAAACACAGAGAATGTTTTCTATATTACGTCAGGATCAAAATTGGAATTAATGAAGAAATGAATCAAAATATGAATCGTGAGGATCTCGGATTTTAGTTCAATTTAATTTTATTTATCTGTGTTTTTATATATCTTGCAAACAATGCAAACGAATATCTGTGTGTTTTTTTCTTTTCAAATGTATTTTTTTTATGTAGCATTTTGGGAGTAATGGTGTTTATTAAAATTGAAGTTATATAACATATAAATACTTACTTTGAAGTGCTTCTTCGCTCATGGTCAGGGCGGGTCCCGTCTCATTTAGTAATTGTGCTAGAAAAGTAAACATGATTAATGCAGTCTATGCATATGCTTATCTAATCGCGGTTAACATTTAGGTAGCATAATGACAACAACGAAAATGAACATATTGATCTAGTACCAAAAAACTCTTACTTGAATTGAAAAAAAATATCATCATGTAAAAACAACCTCAAAGAAATTCTAGTTAAACTTGCCATATTTGCAGGAAGAACACATTCTTATCATTCTTGTCACGCACGACGCCGGACGAACAAAAGAATGTCGGAATAGGTCATCATTGCCTATTGTCAGGTGACCTAAATAAGGATTTTGAATATACTCCAATAGTTGAAATCCAGCATTATATTATTTATATTTCGCAGTAATAATGCTGCATCTTAACTGAATTTCAGATTTCTCTTATGCTCCATGTATAATCGTACTTCTGTAATTAAATCACATGTCGTAGGTAGGTGTGCTCAATAAGAACTATGAGGATGGAGTCATATGTCCCCATTCTTCTGTCTGAATATTAGACCAGAACGAACAGAAAAGCATGATTTTGTTTCGGAGTTAAGCGATAACACGATTTTTATATTAACAATGATCCATTCATGTATTTCTTTTAAACAGAAAAAAATAGCTTACCTTTTTCACCTTGCTTTTTGTTCCTCCTCTTTTTTTTCATTTGTACACCCTTTACAGGAAGCAAATAATATTGTATAAATTGATCATGATACATAGAAGGTTATATTTTGAATGAAAACAATTCGTATAATTTAAATATAGTTTCCGGCACATAAAAAACACGTGCATAAAATAAATAAGCAGCAAACAGTGATAGGGTAACAGTCTCCAGTAGAGTTCGAGGGTCATGGGTTATATTTCTTTATCAATGCATAACTGTTGTAGTATAAAAATAAATTAAACCAAAACTGAAATAGGCATAGAAATTAAGAAGTAGGCATTTTAGTATGTCGAACTATTCCATTCTACCTTTAAAGTTATTTATCAATTCCGTTTGCATTGCAATAGCTAACTGCATGACGCACTTTCACTTATAATAATATAAAAGATGTTTTACTTTTTCCTTCTCCTTTTCAAAATATATATCAAAATGTTATGTATCCTCTGATTTCATGTAGTGTTCCTTTAGCACGTGCGGTTTTCTAAGGTTAACGACCTCTTGTTATGTAGCATATATACATATATGCTTTCAGAAATATATAACGAGGGGGGAATATGGTAAATGTGACAACTCACCTTAGTACGCCATGGGAGGTTTTTTACACCATAGTCATAAAGTATTTCCTGATCTTTTTCTATTACTCGTGTTGCATACAAAAATAATCTTGGTCTTCCTTCAATGGTTTCCAATTTCATCTCACTGTTTTGTTCTTTCCCTATCCCATCATTTGCAAAACGACCATGGCAATCAGTCATTGTGGCGTCTATGCTGTATTGTAAAGCAGTGTACAGAATATAGTTTTTTGGTTGTTTGTTTGTGCAAAAGGTAAATATAAGAAAGAAAGTCAATCGGGCCCGTCAGTGAATAAACTCCAAAAACCAAGTTTTAATTTTTGGCATTTTTATTTGAAATATACTTTCTTAACAGAACCATATTGTCTTTAATATTGTTTTTTGTTTTTACTATTGATTTCAGAATATCTTTGTCATACTCTACTCCAAAAATTAAAGTGTTTGGATATATGTAGACTTTGTGTTTTTCCGAAATTTAAATCTATAGACATTGTTTTCTTCCTTCGGCACAATTGACACTATCTGTTCTAAAAGTACATTATATGTTTGTTGTAATATTATATCAGTTATCCAAATTTAGACATGAAGTGTAAAGGTGGACATATTCTTACCAGTAGCGCTTGTCTTGCCACTTGAAAAAGTAAATATAGCTACCCAATATTTTGGGATAGTTACGTTCTTTCTGTTTCCCATCTTTGTAGGTAAGGAGATCTCCTTTATATTCGCATAGCTTTGCTTTTGCTGGAATTGTTTTTGCGGCAAACAAACCCTTACCTAAAATTAGATTCTTGATTTGTAGCTACAGCTAATATAAAAACATAAAACAGATATTATCGGAAGCTAAATTGCTTTCCAAAATAAACAAGAAATATCATTCGTATATCTATTCATACATTTTTGTTAATAAGAGGGCCGTGCAAATGATACCTCAATTATAGAGTAGAATACTGCTTAATTTCCTATAAGATGTATTAGGTATACATGTAACAAAGTTAAAAAGATAATTCCCAAAAAACTACCGAATCAGATTTATGTCCAGAAACAGAAACTATAATGTTATACTATGAAAGTGATACCAAGTTTCTCTACTGTTACAACGTCTATGTGTCATATCAAAATGTGCAGCCTTTTCCAGAGGATTTTTCGTAGGTATTTTGTGGTGAAAGTTGCATGTGCTGCTGCTGTTTATATTTGTCTGTCTCCTACATAATATTGATGTACCACTCTCCGACCGGAAACCTGTAAAGCAATACCAGCAAAAGTTATAAGTCTAATTTTCAATCAATTATGTAATGTTACACTTACAATTCAAAATTACTGTAGTTAATAGCATGTCACTGACACTGAATTAGGATAATTTCTGTCTTTGCATCTCACAACTAACAGTGTTCAATATTAATTATTTAAGTGATTCACTTACTAGAAATACTTCATGACATGGGCTTATATATGAGGACACAGATTTACAGTATAGACATTTGTTCTCCCCAAAATCGTAATGATCGACCAAACAGGAAGTTGTAAGTACTCACATTAATTATGTAAATATACAGTGCCAGCATGGATGCGGACCAAAATTCAGAATTTTTATTTTTTTTTATTATAAGATTTATTCTACATTTAAATACAATAGTGATCATGTTCGAAACAATTAAAATCGCAATATATTTTTTAGGGGTGTCACGATAACCCAAAGAACGGTTAACCGTGGGTCAAAAGCTTTCGGTTTAATTTGGTTCGGTTCGGTCCGCTATTCACGTGTTTCGGTTCGGTTCTTTAAATTGATACAAAAAATATTGGTTACTCATGCAGTCAACATTACTCAACACGTTTTTTGTATGTGTTCTCTCAATTTCTCAATTTGTTAACGATTTTGAAATAGGACGCTTAAGTTAAAAGTGTTCTAATTTGCCAGGAATTGTTCAAATAGATATAAGCATAAAGGGTATTAGTCATTTATTATGTAATTGATGTTCTGTCTTAAATATGCCGTTAAAAATTAAGAGTGTCACATATGTGTACTTTTCTAGCGCCAATAGAAAATGACACGGGATATGCCCTGACCCTGATCGAAGAAGTTGAAAGTATTTGTGTTTTTGTTTCATTAAAAAGATATTGATTTATTGGTTACAATATTATTTTTAATAACAAAAAAATGCAATTTGTATTGAAACCATTAATGTAAAAAATCTACTAAATACAGAGATACAATTGATAGATATAGAAACTCCATAATGTCATACTCCATTTACATTTATTTTATTGTAAATGTTCATAGTTGAACAATTTTTTCCACATTTCACTTTCCTAAGAGTTATTTTTATTATAAGTAGTCTATAAATTTTTGTGTATTCACAATATTCAAGACTTGAAGTTTAATATTGATGCTTATAGTCACATTCATTTGTGTATTTTTCCTGGTTGTATGAATATATAGGACATTTAAAAGACATGAATCTGATGGCAGTTTGTCAGAATTATTAATGTCCTTTATTAGTTTTGGCTTTAAATGTCTAATATATTCATACAACCAGGAAAAATACACAAATGAATCCTGTATACATGTAGATCTATTCAAATCACTCTTTATCCGCGGTCCGTTCGTCATTCTGTCGGTTAAACTTCCCTGAACAATTCTTTAATGTTATGGATATTTCTTGACAAATACTTCTAAAAGTTCACTTGGTCCCTAGTTCACGTTTCATATTCAGTCAGTCTGATCTAGAAACCAATATGGCGGAGAAGCGGCCATCTTCTATTCGACTTTTGAAATTTGTTATCACTATTTCTTGGACAGAATTTGATGGATTTTCCCCAAATTTCACATGTAGGGTCCCGTAGGTCCCTAGTTGTAAAGATGTGTCTATTTCATCCTAGTTCAGATTACAGAATGACTATGGCCAACAGGCGGCCATGTTGCATATATATGACTGTCAAAGCTTGTTTGAAGAGATATATCACATGTTGTTTGCTTACATATCTTCAATCTTGGTAGATTTTGGTACTAGTTTACTTAGTATAGGTTTGTGCAGGTAGCATTTTACAGGATATTTTTTTGGCATGTTTTTGTTTATTGCAATACTATTCATTGTTTGATTTAGCTTGTTCAAATCAGTCTAAAGATCTGTCTATTTGGTCTTTAGTGTTCTATGACAAAATAAGTTGTGCATTTGAATCTTACCGAGTTAAACTTAAAGTGGCTTTAGAGAAATTATAACTTTCTGGCGTTTTTGTAAAAATCTTTCCTTTCTTCCTATTTAGCCCCTGGTTTCATCGATTTTCAGTTCAGATTAATGCTTTGTTGACGCTTTGGTATTCTCTGATTTTTCACCAGTAGCTTGCTCGAATTAAGGATTACCAAGTTTGTTCCGTGGAATGACTTTTGATAATTTGCAATGTCACGGAGGTCAAATATCTTTGAAGATATTTTAAACAGCTATTATTAAAGGCCAAGGCTGACCTAGTAAAATATCCGCCCGGATTCTTATCAGTGAGAGGCGGGGCCTAGCATCTGTTATCAGTAGCTCCCTAGCAGCAGTATATATAGTAAACAAACACGCGTGGTAGTAGTAGAACCTCAACACAGCTTTAGAATTTTAGCCAAAATGAAATTTACTTACTTTCTTGTTTATTAAATCCAACAATTCCAGTTATTTAAACAAGGGGACTTAACTCCTCATAGATCATACACAATTCCCATCATTCTTTTCCAAATGTTTCACCTGTAAGTATATCTTAATGCCGTATATACTTTTCCCCTTTGCTGACCTCCAAGCATCTGGAATATTTTTGCGATTGATTGATGTATGTTCTCGGTCTACATTTGTATTCCAATGACAGACTGCGAGTCCAGAGCGTGTTTTGTACTGCTTGTCACCAAATGAAATGCGCTTGTCATGGAATATGTTCATTACATTATTAAAACTGTCAACATAAAATGTATTGCGTGCAAGAACATAATCCTGGGGTGATTTGTAGAGAACTAAATTGGTGATAACTTGAAAGAGAAGTCGAGTGGCAGCTTTGTCTGAAAGAATTTGTCTTGATGGCTCATCATTCTTTCCTGCATCTACTTTCAGTATGACAATCATTATGGTTCTCTTTGTAATGTTCGATAATGTTCAGTAGGTTTCGTTTAAGGAGCTCAGGATCACCATTGCTGGTTTTCATGCACCAGAATGCATGTGTTAAAGTAGTTTCAACTTTGTCTTGAAGAAATGGTGGCCATGTTTTACCTTTTTGATAAGCTGGCCCTGTTGACACATTATTCAATGCCTTTTTCAGGTTCTTTGTTGCATGCCAACTGTCATTTTGGTTTGTTGAGTGTCCCGTATCCCTCACAAATTTGTTTATTGCTAGGTTCCTGTCATGTGTGTGAATGTTTATGGCGATAGATTGTTCTTCCATCTCTTCATAAAATTTCACTGTACCAAATTTTTCATGTCGCTGGGAAACTGGATCATCTGCTTTTGTTACATGAATATGGCTGAGAACCTTATGGGAATTTTGGCCAATGACTACAACACTGGTATCCTTGGCATTTTTTCTCCAGCCATGTCTAGCTTCCGTCATGATATCGATGCCATCCAAGTCTTCATAGCAGAAACTTCCTCTAACACAGCAGTCACAATACTGTCCTCATATTCTTCCCTGATAGCAGTCGAATGGATGTCATAGAACTCCTGTCGTTTCTCCCTTGATATACAACCAATTCCAGCTCCAGTTGAAAATCTTGTATAATGACTGGGGAGCATTCCACTGCATACCATTCCATGACACACCCTGTAATTCACAAGGTATCTATTGTTGGGTAGGTATGGCGATGAAGACCAGATGATTGAGTGATGTTTGTCTTTGCTGCAATTTAATCTTATTACAGCTACATGTCCCTTCATTGTAATTTTCTGAATAGTGAAATTTCCTTGGCATGCCCTAGAATGGCTGTGTTTCCAAAGACACCTGTGCTGTTAGGAAAATATTTTGATCTGCACTTTGTTCCTCTGCCTGTACGTAGGTGTTGAAGTTTGGAACTTCTGGCTGGCTTTCAGTATTGTTATTTCCTTTCAGAAAATAGTCAAATACTTCATTAAGTATATCTCCATTGTTCACTTGGGTGTCCTAACTTCTCCGATATCAAGTTTCTGATTTTATGCAGTTTTTGTTGGATAATTGTTTTCCTGGTTTCATCTCCTGGTATTTCCAATTTAAAACTTGCAGGTCGTTTTCTTTTCCCTTTCATGTCTGTTATTGAATTTCAGTAAGCAAAAAATGTACTAATATCTAAGATGTGTATGATGTTGCTCACTTGTAATCCAGAATGATTCCGGTCTTGCATCATGGTCATGTACACTTACTCCAGGGCAAGGGGCACCAATGAGGAACGTTATGCATATATTTCTGTATAATTGACATTTGCAATGAATAAATTAATAAATGAATTAAAAAGCACACCTAAAGTATTATTATAATAAGATATAATTGTAAAATTAGACTTGCTCTATATTGATGGACTGCTTAGGTACGAATCTAAACAAAACAAAATGTTTATAGAGGTGGTAAGTTTATAATAGATACACCCTTCAGCATCCTCTTGAAATATGAAACTGGAAAATCCCATCCCCTTTATTTACCTTCTGGTTTACCCTACAGAGTGACTATCACTTTCCCTCCAGGCTTTCAGCTTAGCGGTCATAGATAACAAAACCATGGCATCATCTGATTACAAGGAAATTCCACCAAGTTCTTGTGAAAAATCTGATGCTTCAACACAAACTGACCAGGACAGTAATAAGGATTTGGTAGACATTGAAATTGGAGAGGATATGGAACACTATATAACCCCAGCAGAGCCATTTACAATTGACCAAGATAAGGATGAACCAGAGTGTATATATTGTTTGTGTAGACCATATATTACCAGTGAGAAAAACAGACAGATGTGGTGGGAAACATCAAAACAGAAAAAGGATAAAGGAAATAATATAAAAAGGAAGGAATTGTATAGACGGTTTTGGACATTTCTGTACCACAGACATGTATTCAATGATGAGAGATAGATTGAAAGCAAATTAACTGCTCCCCGGCCTAAAAAAATTGGTATTTCATCGCCGGGAAATACTCCCCAACTGTGTTGTAAAACTAGTGAGATTTTGGTTTCCAAATCCAGAAAATGTCCCATACATGGGTCATCTGTGGGAATAACTACAACACAAAGGAAACTGACCAGCTGTGTAATCTCGTACTGGTTTGCCCTAGCTGGCTTTTAGGGTATGGATAAATGGTTCTTTAACACATTATATGTGATTTAATTAGTGTCAGAAACATTATTGGATTATAGATAGCGCATTTCTGGTGTGTTGTTTACACCGGTAATTGGATAAACTATGTGTATGTGTGAGTTTCTGGATATTGCCGCCAAATTTGAGATAAGGTAGGGAGATTTATTTACTGAGCATGCGTAGCTGGGGCAAAGCAACAGTAGGCTTGTAAACTCCGCTATCAACTTCAAGTGAGCCAACGGCAAATTTTAAACTTTGATTGACAGGAACCATATGTTACCAAAAAATTCTTAAGTTTGAATTAACTACTAAATTAGAATTTTGTCAAGAAAATTATGATCATATTCATATTCTTTACAAGAAAATCAGTTACCATGACAAAATCTAAACTTAACATTATCATTAAAAACATGAATTTGAAGAAATACTTCCTTTGAAGTGAGAGCTGCCAAAATTTTGTATTCCCAGCCATTTTCCCAAGTTGTCTCCTTTTTATACCCCAGCCTTGGCCTTTAACCTTGAGGCGATGGATAATGTTGCCAGAGTTACGTGTAGTACATTTCATGGTCATGTTCGTATTTCTATATTAGCTTGGTGTTATCTTCCTCATTATTGTGATAGAGAGAGAGTGTCTTTGCTGTAAGCAAGTCGATGACTTGTTTTGGTTTATCTGTTTGTATTTTTAAGTTCTGTGAAATTCCTAAAAAATTGCTGCTTTTGTCTTTAAGAAATGTATAGGATAGCCTGGAATGAATGGCCTTTAAATATGTTCAAATGAATGACATGGACTTATCATAATGATATCATCTTCTCCAGACCCAGATAATACATACGCTGGAATTAAAAACATTAGAGAATAACAACTTGTCAACAAAACATAAGACCAGGTGTTCCGGAAGAGTAAGCGTATTCTGCTTCATCGACGACACCCGCCATTTAAATCTTTGCCGCATCCAAGTTAACAGCAGGTCCTCAAACGGAGAACCGATCCATTATTGTCAATCACAACAAATAAGCACAATAATGACCATACTGAAAAACATCCTATCTTCATATCACACAAAGCAATCTGATTAAAATCATATCTTGAACTCCGTTCCTTAAACTTCTCTGCTGCATGTAACGGAGTGAGCGAGTAATGATCTGCATTTTAGGTCACCAGCGACGAAGTGGCCATTATATACTGGAAGCTGTTGGGAGTTGTGTAAGGAGGCCACTCATTTCCGTTTTGATATTCATGACACATGAGTTTTGATATAGAAAGGCGGCTAGCGCTAGATGCAAGGTTTCTCATGTCTGACGTCACAGATTTTGCGGTGACGGTAAACTAATGTTAAAACGGAAAACATAATCCGGAATTGTTTATTAACAAGTTCGTTGAAATTCAATAAAACAATTAATGATATTATTACCTCTGTCATATATACCGTGACATCGAAATAAAAATATTGAAAACGTTTTAGATAGAAAAAGAGCTACAGATTCATTAAAAAACATGTATATAGAGGTGACATGTATGGCAAGCCGTTTGGGTTTTTACCTACTGAAATGAAGATATCTCTATTTAATATCTGAATCTAAACAGAAAATAAATTTTACTATAAATAATGTGGTTAATAAACCCGGTATAATGACACAAATATCTTTGAAATATATATATTTGAAATCAACAAAATAAAGAGTCGATTATCTTTCGATATCCAATCGCAATAAAAGATCATATTTATTTTATCAAATGTTGATATTCTAATTATTATCATACTAAACTGCATGTATTAATTTTCAATCAAGATAGCAAAATTACAAGGAATTTGATTGGAGAATTAGTAATTTTAATAATCACCAGAGTATCCGTCTCCCTGTTTGCTTTGCAACCACATCCTGGACAGTAATCAACAAGGTATACTGTCAAAGATAAAATTAACATAAATGTAAGGATCCTGAATTTCAAAACAAATATTTGTGTTACTGCTTTATTGTTATTTGAAATAAAAGTTTAGATTGAAAGCAATAAAATCTTAATTACACTATAAAAAGCATTCAATAACCTTCGCTAAATGTATACCTTCATAAAGCATGAGGAATGAAGCTATATCCTTCCACTTCTTTTGTACTTCAGCTCGAGTTATATCGTTAGCTGAAAGTCCATCCAGGTGTCTTTCTGCAAACTGCAATGAAGATAATAAATGCATTTATATACGTGGACTCATCTATATGAGGGGTTTCCGTTTGATATTTGAATTCTTCTAACTATGTAGTCAAAGATTTGTTCATTTGAGCGAGTTTGTGCCAATTATAAGCAACATTAAAAAAAATGTTTCATCAATCATAATTCAAATGGAAAGTAGGTAAGGTCATTTTAATCACATAATCTATTATACCACATATATAAATTATTTAAGAATTGAACTACTTTCATTTGGCAGTTATGGTCTGATGAATGCCAACTTGACAAAGGCATTCATTTGAATACAATTAAGTGTAAAAAAATGTAACTATTTCTATCAAGGTTTCAAACTTTCTTTAGCTTGCAACTGCATACTTTTGAATAATAACTTCTGATTCAATCTCACACATATTTGTTAGTGATTTCTACCTATTTATATCAAGAGTTTTTTTTATAGTTACCAGTAGGCAGTACATCCCACAGTTGTAGCTGTCCATTTGCTTTGAATGGTCTTTTGAGGAAATGTTCCATTTTCGGTACTGATTAGGCTGTGCTAAAGCGACCTGGCCCATGAAGTTCCTAAAAATGCATAGTTCAATTTTCAATCTGTTTTATCATACAGTAAAACAATGATAGTGTAGTTTTGTCTATTTTTCATATTTATACATGTAGTTTAATGACACTATCAACAATTCTTTTCCAATATTTATATATTAAGTATAAAAGTAGAATTTTTGGAAAAGAAATATTTGTAATTATATAAAATATCCTCTTTATTTTTCAAGTTTATTTGGAATTTTCAGAAAAGTAAGTATAAATGTTTTAGGTGTCAGAACATAAGGACAATCAGATGCAATAGGGGACGTTTTGTATACCAAGTATGTACATGTACCAAAGAGTAAGACCTATACATACATATGATTTCATCTAGTGTAGTTGAAATATATTAATCTGTATTGCAATCTCAATTGTCATGTAATAAATACTAAATGGTCAAATCTAATTCAATTGATTGTTAAGATGTTTTTCTTTTTTGTTCAACAAACTTGTTCTGTTCAAATTCATGCTTGACAAAAAAATTGAAAATTATTTGAATTACCTCCAGTTGACTATTGCTTTTCGTAGTTGGTAAGATGTTTCACCAGTGGATTGTAGAAATACAACAGCCCAACCTTAGGCTCAATTACCTATAATTGAAATAATCAGTTATATGGACTTAATTCTGTATATACCTGCATGTACTAATAGCATAATTCCATAATTAAACATAGATCAAGGAATGTGATGAGCAATCTGTACAATAATTTTCTATACAAATGAATCACTCCTGAATAATAATATAAATATGCAAATTGTCCTAAAAATGATAACTTACCACTAAATCCCAGTGTCCTCCTCTTTCATGGTAGGCTCCAATGATGACATCGTATTCCAAAGGTCTGTACTGAATTTGAAAAAAATAAAGCATACAGTAAATTGTAGCAGTACAGAATTTTCCCATCTACATACATTTGTAATTGTTCTTGTGGTATCTAATACACTGTTATATATTTTTAATTGGACATACTTGTTTTGTCGTATATATGTACATTGTATATGTATCCCTCTTACAATGAACAACTCATCACACATATACCTGGTAAGCAATATGCAAATATAATTATTTTGTATACCTGGTATTTACTAAATAATATTAGATAGTCTAGTTTTACAACATTGCATATCTTGGCAAATAGTTATTAAGTTTGATGAATTAAAGCTATACCTTTCCATGCTTGCAACTATGTGTCCCATTAATGATACTCGTCATCGTTTGTACTCTTTCATGTTTCACTTTCCGTCCCTTATCAAACTCACGCTGTGAGAGCAGTGCTAAAGATGCATCAATGATCTGTAAAATATGTAGCATAAATGAAAACTTTATTCATGTAATAATTATGTTTAATTTGCAATGAATGGTTGTCTGTACAGTATTCAGCATACAGTATTCACAAAAAGCAGAAGGCTAAAACTAGTTAAAACAATACTGTATCAATTGCATATTATAAACATTTTAGTACACATGTACTGTAACGTTATGGCATTACAGGTTTAAAAATAACTGAACAGTGTACTGTATATTGTGCAAAAAACTTCATGAAATCTTTGACAATTTCATAATGGAGCATAGAAATGATGTTGACTCCAAGTTGACTCTTAACTAATTACATAATGGTTTATTAAAATGTACATTTTGTACCATAATTAAAGCTCCTTTGTTTACAATATATGTTTTTACCTGATCCGTCAGCCAGTTAGTGTCATACAAAGATTTTATATCAACATCAGTGATGTTGACACCATAGACATTGGCAACAATATAATTAACTTCCTTGCGTTGCCAGATTTTGTAAACCGCATTCATAGCTGCAAGAAATATACAAGGATTTGAACAGTATTATAATAAAATACAAGTGTATATGGAGGATTCAGCAAGAGTGACTCTGAAATAATGTAATTATACTGAAACGAAAAAGAAACGCAACTTCAAATTGTAGGTTTAATAAAATAATAATTGTGAGCATTATGTTTAAATTTCATATGTAATAGTTAATATTGAATATTGATGTAACATCCTTATTCAATATTTAGAGATTTTTAAGAACTGGTCACTTTGCTAGAAGGTCATGATTGGTAGTACCCTACGTGAATCCAAGTTGAAATGGCAGCAGTTTTGAAACCGTGCCCTAATATCGTGTGTGTCCTCCTCGAACAGTTATCACATCTCTAATTCTTTGTTGCATTGAGTTCATCAGGGCATTGACTTTCCGTATTGGAATGTTATTCCATTCTTGGACGAGTGCATTTGCTAACTGAGGGAGGGTATTTGGGGGGTTACGGCGATTTCGAATTCTTCTGTCTAATTCATCCCACAAATGCTCGATTGGGGACAGGTCGGGGCTATATGGAGGCCAATCTATAGGAGCAATGTTCTGTGTCGCAAGAAAGTCTCTACAGACTCTTGCAACGTGTGGTCTCGCGTTATCTTGCTGAAAGGTTAGATGATGCTGCCTAACAAACGGCACAACATGGGGCCTAAGGATCTCATCCCGATAGCGTACGGCCGTTAAATTCCCATTGACTATCACCAAAGGCGTCTTCAAACCATGGGAGATTCCCGCCCAAACCATAACTGATCCACCCCCAAATCGGTCGTGTTCCAAAACACAGGCGTCAGCAAAACGTTCGCCTCGACGCCGGTACACACGTTGACGGCCATCTGCTCGAAATAACGTGAATCGAGATTCATCGGTGAAGAGCATAGACCTCCAACGTCTCATAGGAAAACGTCTGGGCATATGTGCCGTTGCCCATTGCATACGACGTGCTCGACGTTGCGGTGTTAGTGGTAAACCAACGTACTGTCGCCTTGCACGCAAATTAGCCTCACGCAGTCTGTTGATTACTGTTTGGGGATGAATTCGACGGTTATGATTACCAATCGTATTCCTTGCCGTTTCAGCGGCCGTTAATCTCCTGTTACGCAGGTGTGCCAACCTAAGAACCCGGTCTTGACGTCGCGACGTTACGCGTGGACGTCCTGATCTCGGCTGGTCATCGACTCTTCCTGTTGCGTTAAGACGTGAAACTAATCGACTAATAGTCGATTCGCGAACTCTGAATTGTCGAGCGACGTGAAGTTGCGTGTTCCCTGCCAGAAGCATCGCTATAGCACGTCCTCTATCAACCTTTGATAACCGTGGCATAATTGTAAAAGGAATTATTGTTTGCAAAAGTATTGGCGATGATGTGGCTCAATGTTAGTGATGAATTGATACTGGTTTGAATGAAAAAAGAACGCATATGTTTGTACAGGCACGGTTTTTGATGTTTTTACCGCGCCGGAAGTGCATAGGTCTCTAGTCACACTTGGGTGATTTTGAAGATTGGTATGGGTGTTAGGCAGGTTGCATGTTTATATCGGCGATTTTTATACAGATATGTATATTTAATACAAAATTAATCACAATTTTCCATGTTGCGTTTCTTTTTCGTTTCAGTATATGAATCCTATATCAAGATACTCAAATGCTTTCTAACAAAGATACATCACATGATATCAGACAATTGTGTAATTTGTATATAATTTGATTATCAATGGTATATGTTTAAGGGTGGGGATTTGAACTAAATCTGTAAGCATTATTTTGTCCCCACCCCTTAGACTGAGGGGGAGGGGTGTGTGACCCTGTCAATTTGTAAAATAATGATTTTTGCATGACCAAATGCTAAGTCCCATTATATCCTTACCTGTTTGTGTTAAAAGCTTTGTACTGATCACAAAAACAATTATTGCCATGTAAATTAGACTCTTTCTTATGATGTTTCCTTTCACATCAATTTGATTTTACTATATTTGTAAGAAGTACGGTCTCTTTCATTTCAATTACATCAAGATGGAAATATACTGTTTTTTTATGTGTATTTTGGCACCAAGCACAATATAAAAAGTTATCAGACACAAAATATGTCAATTTAAAAATTACATGTTTCTTGCACTTTAGGATAGGACAAATCCCACTGTTTTTATGTATGATTGCTCACTCACATTGTTTGTGAAACGTGTGGGGACTATAATTTCCTCGTTGTCTGTCCACTGAAGTCTGTCAGCACTATCACAAGCTAGAGCTAGAGAGTTATTAAGTTTGTAACCAAATCATGTAGCCTAATGCTGAAGAAGTTTTTAGTTTTTGAAATGTTTAATTTCTTGTTTTAAAGTCAATAAGGAAATTACATCAACCAAGATTGTGTGACAGCTATGTCGCATGATGTAAACCATCTTTATATTACTAACCAGTAAATCTACATGATATTAAATCAAAATCATTTAATTTACAGGTGACAACAGCCATGGAACTACATTGAGAAGGAGCGACAACAAAATGTATACAGAAATGCTAAATGGGCAGTTTAAACAATCCACAACCAGCCGTGGAACTACATTAAGAAAGAGAGCTGCAACAAAATGTAATAAAGAAATGCTAAATGGACAGTTTAAAAAATCCACAACGGTGTATAAATCTTTCAACAAACTTTATGATATAAAATTCTACTATACTTTCAATCCTGGAAAGTGTTAGATAATGTGCCAAATTCATACTTGAACAAATTAACAGATAATGAAAGAGACCAGCATTCTTGAGATGATCTTGAGAAATTGACAGATTTTTACCTGGAAAGAAAGTTCTAATTTTTAGGTCACCTGAGACAAAGTCTCAAGTGACCTATTCTAATCGCCTTTTGTCCGTCGTCGTCCGTCGTCCGTCGTCCGTCGTGCGTCGTGCGTCCGTAAACTTTTTACATTTTCGACTTCTTCTCCAAAACCGCTGAACCAAATTCAATGAAATTTTACAGGAAGCTTCCATGGCTGAGGGTGAACCAAAATTGTGAATTATATGGTCCCCACCCCCCAGGGGCATGCGGGGTGGGGCCAAAAAGGGTAAAATTGACTAAAACTTCAAAAATCTTCTCCTCTACTCTCAGATATGGTAGAATCAAATACTCTTCATAGATGGAAGGGTCTTAAGGTGCTTTACCAAAATTGTGAATTTCATGACCCTGGGGTCTCATGTTTGCCCCTGGGGAGGGGGTAAACTTTACTATAGTTTATATAGGGAAATCACATTTTTGACTATTATTTGTTGGATTTGTATTGGAATTCATTCTTACTTGTATCAAATTATCAGCATGGGATGACACTTTAATGGTATGTGCATGTTGGCCCTAGTTGAACCCCAGGGGCTGTTGGGCGGGGCCAAAAAGGGTCAAATTGACAAAAATTTCAAAAATCTTCTCTACTCTCAGATATGGTAGAATCAAATACTCTTCATAGATGGAAGGGTCTTAAGGTGCTTTACCAAAATTGTGAATTTCATGACCCTGGGGTCTCATGTTTGCCCCTGGGGAGGGGGTAAACTTTACTATAGTTTATATAGGGAAATCACATTTTTGACTATTATTTGTTGGATTTGTATTGGAATTCATTCTTACTTGTATCAAATTATCAGCATGGGATGACACTTTAATGGTATGTGCATGTTGGCCCTAGTTGAACCCCAGGGGCTGTTGGGCGGGGCCAAAAAGGGTCAAATTGACAAAAATTTCAAAAATCTTCTCTACTCTCAGATATGGTAGAATCAAATACTCTTCATAGATGGAAGGGTCTTAAGGTGCTTTACCAAAATTGTGAATTTCATGACCCTGGGGTCTCATGTTTGCCCCAGGGAAGGGGGTAAACTTTACTATAGTTTATATAGGGAAATCACATTTTTGACTATTATTTGTTGGATTTGTATTGGAATTCATTCTAACTTGTATCAAATTATCAGCATGGGATGACACTTTGATGGTATGTGCATGTTGGCCCTAGTTGACCCCCAGGGGCTGATGGGCGGGGCCAAAAAGGGTCAAATTGACAAACATTTCAAAAATCTTCTTCTCTACTCTTAGATATGGCAGAATCAAATACTCTTCATAGATGGAAGGGTCTTAAGGTGCTTTACCAATATGAATTTCATGACCCTGGGGTCTCATGTTTGCCCCTGGGAAGGGGGTAAACTTTACTATAGTTTATATAGGGAAATCACATTTTTGACTATTTTTTGTTGGATTTGTATTGGAATTCATTCTAACTTGTATAAAATTATCAGTATGGGATGACACTTTGATGGTATGTACATGTTGGCCCTAGTTGAACCCCAGGGGCTGGTGGGCGGGGCCAAAAAGGGTCAAATTGACAAAAATTTCAAAAATCTTCTTCTCTACTCTCAGATATGGTAGAATCAAATACTCTTCATAGATGGAAGGGTCTTAAGGTGCTTTACCAAAATTGTGAATTTCATGACCCTGGGGTCTCATGTTTGCCCCTGGGGAGGGGGTAAACTTTACTATAGTTTATATAGGGAAATCACATTTTTGACTATTATTTGTTGGATTTGTATTGGAATTCATTCTTACTTGTATCAAATTATCAGCATGGGATGACACTTTGATGGTATGTACATGTTGGCCCTAGTTGACCCCTAGGGGCCTGCGGGGCAGGGCCAAAAAGGGTAAAATTTACAAAAATTTCAAAAATCTTCTTCTCTACTCTTAGATATGGTAGAATCAAATACTCTTCATAGATGGAAGGGTCTTAAGGTGCTTTACCAAAATTGTGAATTTTATGACCCTGGGATCTCATGTTTGCCCCTGGGAAGGGGGTAAACTTTACTATAGTTTATATAGGGAAATCACATTTTTGACTATTATTTGTTGGATTTGTATTGGAATTCATTCTAACTTGTATCAAATTATCAGCATGGGATGACACTTTGATGGTATGTACATGTTGGCCCTAGATGACCCCCAGGGGCTGGAGGGCGGGGCCAAAAAGGGTCAAATTGACAAAAATTTCAAAAATCTTCTTCTCTTCTCCCAGATATGCTGGAATCAAATACTCTTCATAGATGGATTGGTTTTAAGGTTCTTTACCAAAATTGTGAATTTCATGACTCTGGGGTCTTGCATCTCCCGCTGTGGAGGGCGTTAAGTTTACTACAGTATATTGGCAGAAAAAAATAATTTTTTTGCATTATTTGTTTAATTGACTTAAGAAATGATGCAAATTTGGTTGAAATTATCAATATGACATGACTTTTGAGTAGTACGCACATATTGACACTGACTGACCCCCAGGTGCCTGAGGGGTGGGGCCTAAAAGGGTCAAATTGACATAATTTCAAAAATTCATTTTTTCCACTCCCAGATATGCTACAATGTATTGTTATAAATATTCATCTCAACATTCCCATATTTCTCTTTCATATCAAACATCAGGTGACCGTTAAGGCCCATGGGCCTCTTGTTACGGTTAGTATAATTGTTGTATTGATGGTATTTATTGCTGAATTTGAAAATAAAGTGTATTGTTCATCATGTATTGATATATGTTGTTTGTTTCTTGAAAGTAACAGCCATTCATCTGAAAATATTAATTCTAAAACTTGGTCATTATACGTCTTAATTAAAAATAATGATTATGAAAAAATATAACTATTTGCTGTTGAATGTTGCAAATCAGACTTGATAGCATTTGAAGGAATGACGAGTCGGGGTTGACTGGTGGCTGTGAAAAGAACACTACCTACTGATAAAAATAAGTGGCTACTTAAAATCACACTTGGCTTTTTTTTAGCCCACCATCATCAGATGGTGGGCTTATCAAATCATGCTGCGTCTGTCGTCCGTCCTTAAACAATTCTTGTTATCGCTATTTTTGGGAAAGTACTGGATGGATCATTCTCAAATTTCATTTGTTGGTTCCCCTTGCTGCCTTGTTTTGCATATTCCATTTTTGGACAAATACGATAAACAATATGGCCGCCAGGTGGCCATCTTGTATTTGTGAGTAAACGTTTGTATCACTATTTCTTG
Source organism: Mimachlamys varia (assembly GCA_947623455.1). Lineage (NCBI taxonomy): Eukaryota > Metazoa > Mollusca > Bivalvia > Pectinida > Pectinidae > Mimachlamys > Mimachlamys varia. The sequence continues at coordinate 29,106,231 of OX392544.1, forward strand.
AGAAGTACTGGATGGATCATTCTCAAATTTCATTTGTTGGTTCCCATTGATGCTTAGTTTTGCATATTTCATTTACGAACAAATCTGATGAACAATATGGACGCCAGGTGGTCATTGATTTGTCGAGAGTAATAGTTTGTTATTTCTGACTACTGGATGAATCTTTCTCTAATTTCATTTGTAGGTTCCCCTTGATGCCTTGTTATATATACAATTGCTGAGCATAAAGAGAAGGTCTCGAATATGATTTTAGATTTGAACCCATGGTCTGCAACACCCTTGCAGACTTGACTCTTAAGTCATAACTTTTAAACGGCTAAGATTCACACCCCAAAACTATATATATGTAAAAATAAAAAACGGCACGGACACATTACTTAGTGATTTCACTCAATCGGTGGGAGCTCTTCGATATATACGATCGTTGAGCATAAAGAGACAATCACAAATATGATTTTAGATCAATCTTTCTAAAAATGAATAAAAAATCATTGATGACGGGCACCAAGATCCTGCTGGGATCTCTTGTTTTTTTAAGGTTCAATATTATCAGGGTGAGCCCTGTTTCACCAACATGAAGATTCATACAAACCTTACATTGACTAGCTGCACAAATGAATTTGTTATGTGAACTAGCATATTCTCTTTTGGTAATTTCTGATTGTTTGATTTATAATGCCGTGAAACTGGCAACTATAAAACTCTTTTAATTTCTTTGGGAGTGCTGACTTTTCAATGAAAGTTTTGACCGACCATGCTGACTTTTATTGACAACTCTACTTTTCCATTGTGGTCGATGAAAAGTCAACTTTTGCTAATCTTGAATACCATTTAATTTCTATTACATATGTATACTGTGTACTCCATCCAAAACATCATATTAATACTGTTTTTTCGCCTTAGCTTCCAGTACTTTCAGTACTTTGATTTTTATATGATTTTTTTATCCATCTGTCTGTACAGTACAGTGGCTTGGAAGACTGAATAAATTCATCCAATTTTACAATATGTAACCTTGGTGGATTGTTGCCCTATAGTCATATAGATATTGGATACCATTTTACAATTTACAAATTAACGTAAATATTTGAAATTTGATTTTGCTTGTCCAGTGAGGCTTTGTTCATATAATTACTAGTTGGATTTTCAGCTATTTGATAATAACTCTAAACTCTGTCTGATAACTTCAAAGGGGTTGTATATTATACATATTGTATACAAATCCTTCTTGACATTGTCTTATATTCTTGATCATGATATACTATTCAATTTGAGAATACTATTTAGATCACACAGTGATCATGATCGGTATACTTGTAAATAGGGATTTATAAACATATCAATTCTTGTTGAAAATTTCCTCTTTTTTTTACATCCTTTAATAGATTACTTTAGAGAGTTAGACAACAACCAAAGAGTGGCCTTGCTTGGGTTTCTGGAGCTACTGACATTGCAAATACGTCAACAGGGGGAATCTAATGGAAGAGAAGTATTTGGGAACAACCAGCACTCCATGAACTCGCCGATTACTCCGGTTTTTGACAGGAATCCAAGATCATCTGTCAAATCTGCACAGAAAAGTGAAATGGTATGTACATATGCCTCATCCTCATGCAGTACCTAGAAATACTTTCACATGAAATCTTCGTTAACAGTGTTAAATACTACAACTTGTTTTATCACGTGGCCAGCAAGACCACACATATACCAGATACAGTTTTCAGTCGATCCTTAACAATTTCTAGTAGTCCTTGTGGTAACAACAAAGACGTGTGGATTTTAATAATTTGCCAATTAAAAAGTCTTTTTATTTGAATATACATATTTTCTCAATTTGAAAGAAAAAGATTTAAAAATGAAAGAGAATTTCTTTCTTAGAAAAATTTGTTACTGTTTAATTTACAACTTTGCCATGCTTTAGAAGAACTTGAATTGTTAAGAATTATTGACCACCACTAGAATCAATCCCAGGTTAAGTAAAATGTACACATTAATTTTCTGTATTAAATGGTTTTCATATTCTATGTAGCAAAGTATCCAAAAATATAGCTATATAGATACGTATACATTGTGTATAAGTTTTAATGTGTACCCTAAACTATTTATTTTATTATATTTTCCAGAGACTCGTTCCCTTGATCATAGATCCAGATGACAAAAATCACTTTGCTGAAATTCTTGTAAATCCATCACAGTTAAGGGGCATAGAGAACAAGGCTGGATCCATGAAAAACCCAGCATTGTACCTATTGAATAAAGTTCTGGACTTAGTATTTTCATTTGAAGAAATGGCCGCCAGCAAAGGTGTTGGTTCCCTCCCTATCAACAAGAGAGAGGCTATACAAGGTATGAGTAATGTCAGTAGTAAAAGAAAAAACAGTATAGCTTTTTATAACAGAAATTAACTTAAAATACATGACAGATCTTTTTTGTTAATTGCAAAAAGCAGCTACGTAATTCAGTCATTTCACAAATATGACAGAATATTGCAAAATTCTGTCATACAAGTGAAATGTATGTTATGTTCAACAGGAAGGCATTCAATTTTTATCCTTCGCTTTTGCTTAAAAGGAAGTTGGTGACATGGTTAAATGCCTAAAGGACTAGGATGCAGGTTTTGTTGGACATTATTTGCAGGAGTTCTGACTCCTTGATTAACGGAAAGAGACATTTTTTGCCGCAGTGACTCATGATGATCCATTGATTAACGCAATTTGAGGCGAAAGTAGGGAATGTGAATTACAGCTTTAATGCTTTATAGTTTGATACCGACTTTAAAAGAATGGACATTTATGCCTTAATAATTGTACTATATTCTTTCAGAATATCTTCATACAAAATGCAGAGCATTAAACTTTCAAGAATTATCCCAGAAGAAGTACATCACTGCTATTCAGAACAAGATTGGGAACCATAGGTTATCAAAACGAAAGAGCTGCAAGTAAGCGGAGCAGAGCAGAAAGGAAGAAAGAAGTCTTGAGGGTGACAACAAACTATAAGTATTTGAGAAATTAAACAGAAATATATCGCATTGTGTCCCCAGATGTTGAAGAAAGTATAGTGTTGGTAATCAGTTGATATTTCAACATTGATGGACAAACATTTAAAATATTTTGATAATTTGCATTTATTTCATTCCTTCTAGCAGTTTCTACAATGAATTTATGGATTAATCGGTTAGCATACTAGTACTGAATACATAATGCTTAACAAATGGGATTTTTCTTTGGACATTTTGTCTTATGTCTAGCTGCCGCTCACTCGCAGTTTCGTATCTTTCATTCATACCACTTCTGAGTCTTCACCGATGAACAGTTATCATTAATATTTTATAATTAATCATGTCCCCCAAACAAAGTTGGGGGGGGCGGACATATGTGTTTGTTTCATTTCTTATTAACTTCTTCTTTAGCTTTCTTCTATCTTTCACGGTGAACTTGTCCGACAGTTTCCTCCTAAACTATTGGACAGATCCTTATGAAACTTCACATGAGTATTGCTTGGGGGCAGAAGGTGTGCAACGTGTATGTCTTGGGACAAAACTCAAAAATGGCTGCCATTTCGTGGCCACTGATTGGTCGAAATTTGGTATTGTTTCATTTTGGTACAGATTGGTATATGGGTATTGAGGGAAGCTGATCAGAATGGCTACTTTAATACAAAATTGTCTGCAGTTTCTGATTTTTTTTCCAAACTTTATAAATTGTTTGATTTCGATGAAAACTCTTCCATTATCATTATTTACGACCGTTGCGCTAGTTTGGGGGACATTGATTAAACAGGTTGTCCTTACAATTAGTACTTGTTATATTACTGGCGTTGAACTCTATCTGTGGACGAGAAAAGTACATCAGTACCTGAATGGGTGCCGATTGTATTGAATGTAATGACTCAATCGGAGAACATCCACCAATCAAGTTATGATGGCGCTGATTGGTTGTACTGGAAGTAGGCGGAGTTTGAAACAGAAAATTGACAAGGGCAAAATGACAAATAAATTCGGCACGTGGTTTTATTCACACATAACCGCATTGCTCAAAATAACGACACAAATATGAATTTGGAATGTCCAACGCATTAACAACAGCTAGTTCGGTAAATTCTGATACCAGACGTGATTCGGAATGCAACCGATGTCTCATAGTCTGAAATACACATTCAGTTACGTTAAACTGTGGACTGTAAGGGGGCTGAAAGACTAGGGAAATGCCACGATTGTCTAGCATAGTTCGTAAAATCCTTTCTCCTTGTCGATGGTGGTGAAAACCGCAGTTATCCATCACGATCACGTCGCCCCTGGTAAATTTGGGATTTCCCATATCGTTTGTTTCTAACAAGGCCTCGTCAAAAAAATTAATTAACTCAAACGCGTTTGATGGCCCATTCAGAATATTGTAATAATCTATGCCAAAATATCCACAACAAACGTTAACTGTAAGACTTGCATTACTGGCGTATCGCTGAACTTCGACGGCCCTCGTACCAACAACACTGTGCCCATATGTGCGGTTCCCAGACGTAGAGATGACTGAAGCCTCATCGAAAAAATGCATTTTCTGCGGAGAAAAATTCATCATTGTAGCCAAGAACCTGCTGACTATGTCTTCATGATTAGGTTTCAGAGTCTCTTCCGGAGTTTGCTGAATCTTTTTGTGCGTCATGTCCAAAACATGTTTCACAACACTGTTTATTTTCGATACCGAGGGTACATTCTCTGCTGTACATATGTTACTTTTCAGTAAATTTTCTTTAATTTCTCGACAATATATGCTTGGTTTCCTTTTTTTCTCATACTCGATAATCTTAATAACGTCCTCGGTCACTTTTTTCGCCCTCAGTGCCACATGTCTTGGTTTTGGCGCTATTGAATTTGTGGAAGTAAAATCCGTGACAATTTTGTGACAACCTGACTTGGACACACCGGTACGGTGGCTGATCTGTGCGTAGGAAATTCCTTGTGTATGTAAATCCACTATTGTTCTCCGTAATGGTTCCTCTGTTGGTTTTCCCTTGGCATATATCCGTGTCTTACTTTTACTTAACATCGTTACGGGCTGTCACTGAACACCTGTCCGTACAGAGCCCCGCAGTCATTACCCATGTAAATAGGTCACGTCAAGTCGTCTGAACATGTGTAGCTGCACGTATGTGTGCCCAGAACCCGACATCCCCACAGGGACTTGCGATTTTGTAACGGCTGTTTACAGTACAAGTGAATATGGACCAACCTTGGTCTAGCTGGTTATAGTTTTCTGGACATTTTATTTTACACAATAGAAGACTGTCATTTTTACCGAATATTATCTCCACCCCTGGCTCAAACAAAAACAAAAGTTAAAAACTGACCAGGGTACTGGTTGGTTCACATGGCCCTGTGTTCATTCCTGCGTTTTGTTTGGCAGCAAATCTACTAACTTGTTCTGTACATTTTAAAATCCATTATAAAATTCCATATGAAATATTGATTGGTATTAGGGAACATATCATGCCTAACAAGTCTTAAAAGAATGTTTTTGAAAATTGTGACTTGACACAAATTTCTATTTTGTTTACATTTGTAATGTCGCCCAAAACGTTTCCAAGTAAACCAACAGAATTGAACCTAATATATTTATCATTACAAAATATATAATTGCTATATAAAGTGTTTTAGTGGTTTCTTAACCATTTTTTTTTTCTATTGTTAAATTTAAATTAATTAACATTATACCAGTGACCTGAATATTTGATTCTTCAAAACAGACAGTTAAAAACAGCTTTCAAGAAAACTTTGTATTATTATTTAATGTCTGTCAATGTATACATGCATTAGAATAAAGTAGCTGGAGAAAACCAAATTGGTTACAAGATAAATCATTGTAGCCCAGTTCTTTTTTATAACATTTGTTTTTTTGAAGGCTTAACTTTTATTTTGACATTAATCTGTAGAAAAGACAAAACCAAACTTGTTTATCGTTGTACAATAAAGAAATTATTTTATTGCTATCTGCACATATCACAACTGCATTAGAATTACAAACATTCTCAGAAACTGTGATGGATAGAGAAAGGAAGCTATATATAGACACTCGCACACAATAAGCATTATGATGTTACTCTGAAAGTATATTATCTGTAATATGTCCTGAAACAGGACATCTCTTCTCTCTATATCAAATAGTCAGCAAAATCAACTGTTTCACCTTTCAAAGACATACGTACAGGTATACTGGGGGGGGGGGGGGGAGGTATATGAAAAAAGCAACATATCCGACCAGGAATTTAACCTAAGATCAAACATGGTACAACAGGCAAGAAAATCAGAATTTGTACCATTCTTGGATATCAAATTAAAAAGTAAGGCATGATTGAATCAAGTCAATTACCAAATCAACAATAATTTTTATCATCATTCACTGAATTTAAATTTTCAACAAGTATAAAGAAAGGTACAAATGAAATGTATTAAGTCTCGGAATGAAAAAGACCAATATTTAAAGTTTAAAGTGTATGGCAATCTATCTGATTACTGTTCACAAATTAAGTCAAAATAAACAGTATTGACTCATCATTTAATCACTGTCTTCTGGCAGAGGAGGATTTGGTGGGGGGTCATCAAGTGGAAGTGGGAGAAAACACTTGTGCTACTTCCTGCATATGCAGGTGTGTGTCCCTGTGTTGGGGTGGACCATGGATTTCCAAATTCTCCATACTGGGGGCAGAACATGGTTTGTTGGTTGGCATGCCCCTGCCAATAATACATGTAAGGATTTGTTCCAACACCGGCATTGTTTCCATAATTAGACGAGTGTTGCACAGGTATGTTATTAACAAGTCCCCAGTTTGGTGACATCTGCATGTAGGGACTGACACAGTGAAATGAAGATGGTGGTAACTGGGCTTGGCACGTTGATTTGATGCTGTCATCTGCTGTTTTAGAAGGCACAACAGAACATCTTTCCTTGTCATTTAAAACAATCGTGTCACCACATACCCCTGTGATCTTACTTCGGCCCGAACAGATCAGTTTTTCTAAATTGTCTTTAGATAAATCATCCGGTAGCTTTCCATTACATGCAATTTTGAGAATGCGCATGTCCTTTTGCAGCGCCTGAGCTCCATGATTGCCAATATATTTTGAGGGAAAGTGACCTTTTAAAACCGGACGAAGAGCACAAATGAAGTTTGTGGTGTTGTGCTTCACAAATGATTTAATGCTGCTTATTTCATCATCAATGGTCTTCATTCGTTTATCAAGCGTTGTTATTTCTTTGTTAATCTGAAAATACCAAAACAGTTGATCACAGCTCTTTAAAAATTTAGAGCAAAGATGAACGAAAGCACATCTGAATGGCATGTTTTAATACAAAAGAGAACATTTTACCAAGTACAAATAAAAAATGAACATTGTACTTGGTAACCATGTAAGACAAGGAACTGTTTCTATTGGATATACATGTATGATTTAATTCAAAATGGAATATGACAAAAACTCAAAAAAATATATCTTGGTATTGTTATGGTAACATAGAAAGGGTAAACTTTCCCCTTGAAGTTGAACAGGTACTAGAGGCAATATTGGTACCAAGTTCCACCTACAAGTACGAAAGTATTCGCGAATGTGATATTTTTACTTTATATTTCATGCATTTTGACATATTTACAAAGATTTTGTAAGACTTTTTACATACAGTACACGTGGGGAATATTGTTTGCTTATTCCTCCCATAACATTTGTATAGTTATTCGTAGTTTATTTTAAGAGCTTTTGCACGCACCATTACAGTTTTTAAAAGCTAGCAATGGTATTATAACGATGTCATAATAATTCATTAAAAAATTGTCAAAATGCATGAAATATATAGCAAAATTATTATGTGTCCGAACACGGACTTATATGGCATCTTTCTAATCTAATTCCGTGGTCCGAATATATATTGCACTACACTGTACAAAAAAACGTATCACACTTTCGATACACATCACAAAATTTTGTACTGCAAATGAAAAAAATATATATATTTTAACATGAAACTGTTGGAATTAGACTAAATGTAATGATAATCCAGCTTTAATTAAGAGACCATTTGAGCTTTCATAACCAGAAAATTGATTCACTTTGATCATAAATCAAGCCTACCTCTGTTAATCCATGTTTGTATTCGGCATGCTTCACCTCCAGTCCACAGGGCTAGCCAAGCATGTTTTCATTTTAGTTTTAGTTTCTGGCGTCTGTAAATTGACGATGCAGTCTATTAGCATTCGCTGGTATACTGCAGGTATGCTCATCGCCTTGACCTCGCTTGGGCGCAGGTATTTTAGAGTCGCTTCACTTGTGACAGCATGTTTGACAAACTCGTTTTTGTAACCAACAAGTCCCGGGTCAATCGTTTGCAAAAACTTTTCAATGCCGTCCGCCATTTTTAACGAGGTGAAGCTGGACACACGTACACGTGCTTACCACCAGATCAGTGTCTGAAGCCCCGCCCTCTTTGAAAGTGAACTGGCCAATGAAAACATGTTTTACATCTCGAAACTGTCGTTACTAATGTACTTTTGATACTGATCGTAATTGTGTTGTACTTGCATCGTCCACAGATAGGGTTCAACGGCAGTAAATAACATGATTGGTAGTAACTTAATCTAATACAGAACTGTCGTTCCCTTTTATGTAGTACAGGGGGTACAATCTACGTCATCAACTACTTCGGTACAAATTTGTCATATTAATAACAATTAGCAGTCATCTGTGTTAAAACGACAGCGTCCACGGAACTCAGACAAACATAAAGTATTGTAAACCAAGTAACGTAAAATTTCTTTCGTTCAATATCTGGTTTCTTAGATTAGCCTGTGCATTTTCTGTTGATCGCGGGCATATGGATACATGCCACGAACAAGCAATGTGCACAGGGTAATCTGTGAAATCAGATATTTTACGAAAGTAATAAAGCAATACATTATTAATCTATGCCTGTCCGAGTTCCGTGAGCATTGCCGTTTTAATATTGATGGCTGTTAAATGTAACTAATATGACAAACTCACCAGCCAGACGGTGGTAATTATATATAAAATGTCCGTCGGAATTTAGTAGATTATGACTTAGATTGTACCCCCTGTAGTACATGAAGTGAAAGTGAACCTCATAATCCATTATAAGAATTGGTTGCCTTTCGATTAGATATCAATTATGAACGATCATCGGAACAACACTGTTAAACTATGTTGCAAAAATGTCCATCTTGTTAAATCGGTTCCCGTTTAATATGTAATTGTCACTCTTATAATAAACATTTAATACTGGTTTAGGAACACTGCATGTAAGGAAACCTTTTTTTTCGGTAAAAACATTATGTCTTTGGATTGTTCTTACCTGTAGAAATGGCATATCCTTTGTATAAATTGTTTCTTTGTTCAAATTCATGTAAGAAGAATAACACAACTCAGGAAATCCAAATTTTATTGATTCAAAGATTAATAAAATATTTTTCATTATTCCATGGAATCATATATAAGATAAATTAAAATACAAAACATTATGATATTTATCCATGCAGAAATGTTTCGTATCATGTAAAATTAAATTTTTGACAAAATAGAATGTCTGTAACAGGCCTAGGACTGACATGCATGTTGTACCATGGCCAGAAACTGTTGCAATGGTAACAAAAATGTGACTTTTTTTTCAGTTGTCCTGACTTATGATATTGGTCTATGATAATTACCAAATATGAAAATCTAAGAAATATGTGCCATGTTTTTGTATTGATTTCTCTTCTTTTTTTTTAACTGAAATTTAAGCTAGGCATTTCTGAAGAGTGTCTCAAATACTTGAGTATACTTGAGTAAAAAGGTGAAAGCTATTTTGAAAGAAACACACATTGTCACCAGCGATGTTTCTCTATGTACTTCTTTTTGAATACCAGAAATTAATAGAATAAACACATGAAAAAATGAAAAAGGAGCAATATTCTGAAGTTATCTTTATTTAAAGTTGGATATGTTTTCTCAATTATTAGCCCATCATCAGATTCATTGTGGGCTATTATTCAATTCACCTATCAATGTTAGTCACAAGAATTGAAGATCCAATGAATGGAGCTCCATTCATTAAGCAGTCATGCAGATTTTTTTACCGACTGAATATAGAAGTGATTTGATTATTCTAGGTTCCTGGGTTCAGATATATGTAGATCGACGGAGTCTTGGAATGCCATTGAATTACCATTGTTTTTTTCTTAAAACCATTGAAATATATTTCCAAGACCATTGAAATGCCATTAAAATACCATTAAAATACCATTGAAAAACAATGGAAATACCATTGTTTCATGATACCTTATTTGGCAAACTAATTTAAATATTTCGGCTCATTTCAATGGCGTTTCAATGGTGTTCAAATGGTGTTTCAATGGTTCTTCATGAGAAGCATCGTTCAACCTAAATAAATGGTATTTCAATGGCTTATCAATGGTTTTGAAGTAATGCTATTTCAATGGTATTTTAATGCCATTGCATTTTGCTAAGGGAAACCTTTCACTGAAACAACTTCATCTCAACAAACAGAAGGCCTCGGTTATTGAGATTTGGCGTGGTACACATGCTTAGATGAAACCCTAAGGAATATTGAAAAATCTCTGAATTGTTTCAGATATGTACATCTTTAAATTGGGAAGGAATGAAAAACACAATCCAAACTTAAATTGAATAAATATACAGTATTCCAACTTTCTTTTGCATGCGGATTACTGTAGTAAATGCAATCAAAACAATTTGTGAAAGTTAGTATATGAATGACTCACTTGGTTACGCCTAGAACACTTTAACTTATATTTGCAGTATTTCAATGATAAGCCAATCAACAAGCTTTTGAATAATCGTGATCGATTTAAACATTGCTGCATAATCAATGCTGTACATTTGGAAGGTAATTATTAAACCACTGTGTATCTTCATTTAAAACATCACAGTCATTGTAAACAAGGCGTTAAAATTTGTTCTATGAATGGGTCAATAGTTTTTTTCAATAATTTAATATCTGCAAGTTGGTTCACAGTATATAGCTTCATAGTTAATAATCTTAACAATCCTACAATACATGTACATTACCTGGATATGTAACGGATAATCAGTCTTGCTGTGCATCCAACTTTTCGTGTGTCCTGTACCAGAAATCGCTTCCGTCTGGTATAGTGATGATCTTCATTGCCCTATAATCATACAATAATATCATATTAAAAAAAACTAAAAAAAAAACCAATAACATACACAAAATGTAGGACAGGAATCTCATGTCACCTTACTAAATGTGAAAAAACTACAGTAAAGTGACAAGGAAAACCTTTTATTATGACAGGAATCTGAAGTCACCTTACTATAAATGATAAAACATAGTACAGTGACATGGAGAACCTTGTATTATGACAGGAATCTCATGTCACCTTACTTTACATGTTATATTATAGTATAGTGACATGGAAAACCTTGTACTATGACAGGAATCTGATTTCATCTTACTATACATGTTATATTATAGTATAGTGACATGGAAAACCTTGTATTATGACAGGAATCTCATGTCATCTTACTATACATGTTATATTATAGTACAGTGACATGGAAAACCTTTTATTATGACAGGAATCTCATGTCACCTTACCATAAAATATTATATTATAGTACAGTGACATGGAAAACCTTGTATTATGACAGGAATCTCATGTCATCTTACTATACATGTTATATTATAGTACAGTGACATGGAAAACCTTGTATTATGACAGGAATCTGATGTCACCTTACTATACTTGTTATATTATAGTACAGTGACATGGAAAACCTTGCATTATGACAGAAATCTCATGTCACCTTACTATACATGTTATATTATAGTACAGTGACATGGAAAACCTTGTATTATGACAGGAATCTGAAGTCACCTTACTATAAATGATAAAACATAGTATAGTGACATGGAAAACCTTGTATTATGACAGGAATCTGATGTCACCTTACTATACATGTTATATTATAGTATAGTGACATGGAAAACCTTGTATTATAACAGGAATCTCATGTCACCTTACTATACATGTTATATTATAGTATAGTGACATGGAAAACCTTGTATTATGACAGGAATCTCATGTCACCTTACTATACATGTTATATTATAGTACAGTGACATGGAAAACCTTGTATTATGACAGGAATCTCATGACACCTTACTATACATGTTATTTTATAGTACAGTGACATGGAAAACCTTGTATTATGACAGGAATCTCATGTCACCTTACTATACATGTTATATTATAGTACAGTGACATGGAAAACCTTGCATTATGACAGGAATCTCATGTCATCTTACTATACATGTTATATTATAGTACAGTGACATGGAAAACCTTGTATTATGACAGGAATCTGAAGTCACCTTACTATAAGTGATAAAACATAGTATAGTGACATGGAAAACCTTGTATTATGACAGGAATCTGATGTCACTTTACTATACATGTTATATTATAGTATAGTGACATGGAAAACCTTGTATTATGACAGGAATCTCATGTCACCTTACTATACATGTTATATTATAGTATAGTGACATGGAAAACCTTGTATTATGACAGGAATCTGATGTCACCTTACTATACATGTTATATTATAGTATAGTGACATGGAAAACCTTGTATTATGACAGGAATCTGATGTCACCTTACTATACATGTTATATTATAGTACAGTGACATGGAAAACCTTGTATTATGACAGGAATCTCATGACACCTTACTATACATGTTATATTATAGTACAGTGACATGGAAAACCTTGTATTATGACAGGAATCTGATGTCACCTTACTATACATGTTATATTATAGTACAGTGACATGGAAAACCTTGTATTATGACAGGAATCTGAAGTCACCTTACTATAAATGATAAAACATAGTATAGTGACATGGAAAACCTTGTATTATGACAGGAATCTGAAGTCACCTTCCTATAAATGATAAAACATAGTACAGTGACATGAAAACCTTGTATTATGACAGGAATCTGAAGTCACCTAACTATAAATGATAAAACATAGTATAGTGACATGGAAAACCTTGTATTATGACAGGAATCTCATGTCTTTCTACTATACATGTTATATTATAGTATAGTGACATGGAAAACCTTGTATTATGACAGGAATCTCATGTCACCTTACTATACATGTTATATTATAGTACAGTGACATGGAAAACCTTGTATTATGACAGGAATCTCATGTCACCTTACTATACATGTTATATTATACTACAGTGACATGGAAAACCTTGTATTATGACAGGAATCTCATGACACCTTACTATAAATGATAAAACATAGTATAGTGACATGGAAAACCTTGTATTATGACAGGAATCTGATGTCACCTTACTATACATGTTATATTATAGTATAGTGATATGGCATTCTCATTCTTCAATACATCGTATAATTCAATGTTTAAAATTGCAATTAGTGCAGACAATTTTTCATCTTTATGAATATTTGCTACATTTCTTAAGCTATTCTTAATATGTCCCAAAAGTATATTTTCGTCATAATTAATGTTTTGAAATTTAATGATATTTTTTGTTTTCCAAATCTACCATTTAGTTGTAATAAGAATTGACGTCACTATTGGTTGCTGCTCTTTATTGAGGTCACCCACTCCCAGTAAGATATGCTGCTCGTTTAATTGATAATTATGAGCGAGACTTAAGTGACGTTTTAGTATATTGTTAATTGTATACATAATTAGTTAGTAATGACGTCTCTGTATGTACATACATGAGAAAAAAATCTACCAGCAGCCATCAATTAAGACCTAATTATATATAAAGTACAATTATAATCATCAATATAAAATGCCTATCAAAAACATGAAAAAAAAATGATCAAATTAATCAACATATGAATAAAAAATCAGGATGACAGATATAAGGCAGCCAATTTACACAGGTCTGTATAAATATAGATATACAAGTACAGGTATCCAACACATGTGTCCTGTGGCATATGTCCATTTAAGGGGCTTTGTGGTCACTCCTGTCTGGATATAGTGCACTACTACCTGGCAGTTTATCTGTAGTTTTAATGAAGTGCACTACTAGTTTACCTGTAGTTTAAATGTATTGCTCTATCTAGGAGGGAACTAGGATGTAAAGATTAGCTTAATTACACTCAACTTCACTTATAGAAAAAGTAAAATGAAATCAATACCTTGCTGTCATTAGTTTTCTTTTTACGTCCCTTTCCAAACTGGCATCCAAGAACCACAGTTCTGTCAACAACAAATGGACAATCAGTGTCAGCAATGCCATCTGATTTCCATAGAAGTCTTCGTTTCTTTTTTTCTTTCTTCTTTTTGTCATCTGACCTAGATAAAGCATAAACTAAAACTTATAACATGTTCAATAACTGAGTCCATATTCAATAAGATAATCAAATGAAGTGACAGTTTGATTTACATTTTAATTGTCATGTAATCAAGGATTTAGATAGTATACTTTTCAATAATAACCTGTTCTAACAACATTTAAGTGCTTGATGAAAAGATTTTCTCATTTGCAAATAATCATATCTTGCTCTTTCTTACTTATAGAAATAACATTTCATATATTATACTGCAATGATAACTTACCATGCAATAAAAGAACAAAGTGTTTTCCTCTTGTGTGCTTCAATAACGTCATCTAAGGCACTCTCATTTTCCACCCATCCTGTTACTGTAGCACTAGTAATATATGTGGTATGGAAGGCTGGTGGTATCCATGATGATGTCATGTTCTCATTAAAGAATTTCACAAACACTGAAAGGCAATATCATATAGAAATCATTAATTGCAGTATTGGCAGCTGGTTTCCGGTCACATAAGTACATGTATGATGTCAGCCAGTATTGCTGTACCATTATTAGGGCATCCCTAATATATATAGGTACTCCTTGACCCTTGCTGAGGACACCCTAATCAGACTCCCAAGGGATCTCTAGAGATTACCTGACTGGACTAGTTTGTGTTTCTTCTACAAGTTTATTTCAATAATACCACACAAACTTTAAACTATACAAGTAATGTAAAAACTACATAATAAAGAAGACTTTCTCTATTTTCTAATGATATAGAAAATATATATAAAACTATTTATGTATACAAATGTTACACTGAAAATATTGACTTTCCTATACTGTACATTACAGTAAATGCGCATACAACTTCTAAACTATGCTGTCTAATTGAAATGTTCACAGTGTGTTAAATCTACACAATTAACTGCATCTAATGGTGTAGAGACATCTAATTCAAAGAAGAGACAATCCAACAGGCAGAAGGCGGGTACTTCTATAATTTATTAGGTAGCTATGTCTACCGGTTTCGCTTATACAGTAGGGCTTCTTCAGGACGAATATTATGGTATGCTTTTCTTTTTTCATTTATCATCTTAGAATTCATTAAATTGCTTTGATAAATTTACACTCAGCCTATAGCTATATATGTATCTATAAAATTTGAGTGATGTGGCCATTGTGAATCATGTATCATATAAATGAAACAGTGGCTTAGGATAAATTCTACTTTCAGTTTCGATTGTAATTAATTAACTGCCATAGACATACAGTATTGAATAGGTCTATATAGCTTACCTAGCACGAAATCAATTCCTTACCTCTGTTGGATCGACATACCGTCAATTTCACATCTTCTCAGAGAACGTTAGATCTTCTGGGTCTACAGTAGATGTTTACTATAGCAACCTATTCTCCGTTATAACGAATTCCGGATTTCCGCGTATGTTTTATGCATTATAATTTCTACACAAAATCTGTGACGTCAGACATGAGAAACCTTGCATCTAGCGCTAGCCGTAGAGGCTAGAAAGGCAGCACCATTACAATACTTCAGCCCATGTAAGGGTATGTATGATTTTTTTGTGACAATTTTTTGATATTCATGATAATTATACAGCAAGCAATTTAAGTACTAGGCCAGCGAGATACATGGATCTATTTGAGGTCTGTTTGTTTTGAAAATTATGATGCATACAAATGAAAATGTACCCTGGTAATTTTAAACAGTTTTTAACTTATCAAGATTGCTTTGACCAGGATAAAAAGGATTATGATATATATATAAATTATAGCATCTGTAACAAAGCAAGAGTGACAAAGGGTTGTTGGTAAAACTCTGTAGTTTTATTCATCGGTTCCTCCAAGTATAGTTAGTGTCGGTCCGCCCATTCCCGTGGTCTGTATCGCTCTCCCTAATCCCTTATACCAAACCCCTTTTTATGCCTCCCAGAATCTAGAGGGTCGTGTGCAAAGTACAATCCCCTCCCGAGTTTACCATATATGTAACGATCTGAAGATGACTGCAATTACATTTCTACTCTTATAACACTCTGATCGACATGTGGAAGCTGTTTGATAGATCTTAATCTACTGTTAGATCACTGCCCCGTAGACCACCAATGAACCCCGCGCGAACTAATTACTATTGGTACGGTTATACTAATTGCAAGCACCTTGTGTCCAGT
Source organism: Mimachlamys varia (assembly GCA_947623455.1). Lineage (NCBI taxonomy): Eukaryota > Metazoa > Mollusca > Bivalvia > Pectinida > Pectinidae > Mimachlamys > Mimachlamys varia. The sequence continues at coordinate 29,122,785 of OX392544.1, forward strand.
GTTTCATTTTAAGCCAGATTGTGTACACCTCAGCAGTAAATCTAAGTCCCACTTTGTTGCACATCTGCAAGGCCTTAACCTATTGGTTTTAAGAATTGTTAGTTTAACCATCATATGTTGATACTTCCTTTATTGAAATCCTGTTGAAAATGTGTTAAGTGAATACTTAATTTTAAGAATAAAGTAAACAAAAAATAATTCATGTACAATACGTCTTTATGTAATGACAGTTGGAATTAACAAGAAGCCCTGTTTCGCTCACCTGAATACATTGATATCTAGGTAATCATGGTTAAATATTTTCCAACAGTACTTTGGTCAAAATCCATTTTGACTTCAGGATAAGAAGTGTTTCAAAAGGCTTTACCTCTTTTTCCCTTTTTGGGCCCCGCCCCTCTGGCCCCTAAGGGGTCAGCATCACCTTCTATGCAAAATCTGTTCCCCTTATCCAAGGATGTTTCTGCCCAAATCTGGTTAAAAGTCCAATCAAAAACTTATCACAAGTAGCGATTTACAACAATTTCACCTATTGACCCTGTGTCTCTGACCAAACGGACAAATGTGATTATGCAAGCTTTGTCGCCTCAAAGTTTCACCGTCAAGATTCGGTAATTGATTGGCTAATGCAAAAGGTCATCTGGGCGTGATCACCTATGGGATTTTCTCAGATCTTAACGCAACAGAGAGAAGTTTACGGAACGGCAAAGAGATAAAAATATCGGAAAGTTTACAGAACGGTAGAGATCAAGATATAATTTTAATCAGATGCCAATTGATCTAGCTAGCATGGGTATGACTCAGTTGGGATTATGCAGGGTTGTGGTGAGACTGACTGTAGTTAAATGTATATATGGTGAATTATGCTGGCCGTCTGAAAACGGAATTTGTTAGATTTTATAATATAAATAGATAGGTAGAGTAAGTACGGGTATTATTGGACACTTCCAGACGTCAACGCAACCTGCCATCCCGCCGACCGGATGCTTTCGGGGCTTTGGCAACGTATCGTAGTGGTAATTACTACGGAAACGGGCTAAGATCCTACCGGGTGATATCGGACATTGATTTCGGGTATGGTCGAACAGTAAATTGGCTGAAGGGTATCGCCGGGCACTGTCTTGGTTTTGTTATTTTTACGTATTACTGAAATGATAACAAGAGGCCAAGTGACTCGTAGCTCTCTGGACGTTGATTTGAAATCCAGCTGGTTTGTATATACAGTTACGTGCCAATTTAAGTCTTTCAATTTTTTTAATTTTGCTATATGTTCTTTGTATTTTCAACTTTTTCAATGAATTTTCCTGACTTGATCGTTTTAAATGATATTTTGTACTCTTATGAAGTTGCGCAAAGATTTTAAGACATTTGACCCCTGTGACTTTGAAAAGGGTCAAGGTCATTTGCTTGAACAAACTTGATAGCCCTTCATCTAAGTATGCTACAGACCAAATATCAGTGCCCTGGGCCTTTTGGTTAGAGAGAAGTTGCTCAAAGATTTTAAGACATTTGACCCCTGTGACCTTGAAATTGGGTCAAGGTCATTCATTTGAACGAACTTTTTAGTCCTTCATCCAAGCACGATACAAGCCAAATATCAGTGTCCTGTGCCTTTCGGTAAGTGAGGAGAAAATGGTTTTTAAGACATTTGACCCCAGTGACCTTGAAAGTGGGTCAAGGTCATTCATTTGAACAAACTTGGTAGCCCTTCACCCACGCATGCTACAAGCTAAATATCAGTACCCTGGGCCTTTTGGTTTGTTAGATGAAGCTGCTCAAAGATTTTCAAGACATTTGACCCCTGTGACCTAAGTGGGTCAAGGTCATTGATTTGATCAAACTTGGTAGCCCTTCACCCAAACATGCTGCTGGCCAAATATCAGTACCCTGGATCTTTTGGTTATCAAGAAGTGGTTTAAATAAAAAGTTCACAGACAGCGGACGATGCATGATGACTATACACCGGTCATCCTGACCTAAAAGTGCTATATTTCCCCCTATTTGGCCAAGCCCCTCCAGTCCCTGGGGTCCCAGACCTACATGTACGGTTTATACTAATTGATTACCCTTAACCTAAGGACCAAATATTTTCACTCCTGCATTAAAAGAAGGATTTTAAATAATTTTATATTTTTCCCCTAAAGGGCCAGGCCAATGGCTTATACAAAACTTCAGTAAAAAAAAATTTCATGGTTTTTGACTAGTAGTGATTTAAAGGAAAAGTTGACAGATGGACGACATGTGCTGCACCATGGCATAAGCTCTCAAGCCCTTTGGGCAAGGCGAGCCAGAAAGTATCCCGACAACCCGATTTCTCAATGGCATCTAGTCGGACACTCGTTCACATCTAAACAACATAGATTCATGTTAAGCTTATACTGCGATTATGTTTTTCCACATGCAGTTCTTCAAAATCTGTGTTGGTGTTTACTTTATAATGCTCACTTTTCTATAATAGGGCATTTCTTTATTGATACTACAAACCGGCTTGTTTTAGCAAGTCTTTTTGGTTATCAAGAAGCTGTTTCTTTAACATTCTGTCATTTTACACCTGTAACCTTGAAAGTGAGTCAAGGTCATTCCTTTTTTATAAACATGGTAGTTCCTTCAGCTCAGCATTCTACATGCCAAATTAAGTACACTGGGCCTTTCAGTTACTGAGAACTTTAGCTAAAGTATTTTCAGACATTTGACCCTTGTGACCTTGCAAGTAGCACAAGGTCATTCATTTAAACAAAATTGATAGCTCGCCATTTCAGCATGCTTTATGCACAATATTGGAACTTCGGGCCTTTTAGTTATTGAGAGGAAGTCGTTTGAAGGAAAAGTTAACCTATGATGGACAACAACGGACTAAGCACGATGACTAGGTTATTCTGACTCTGGGTCAGATGACCTAGTCAATACAGCTAATTAAACAAAAGAAATTATGATTTTGGTATTTTTTATTACCATGTAAATATAATAATGAACACATGTATGTTATTGTTTATAACAACAAAGAACTGAAGTACATGCATATAACTCTATCAGCTCTAAATATTTTCGAAACGTGAGGAAATACTTTTGATTTCGACTTATTCTTATAATTGCTTCATAACGTATAAAGGTGTAAATTGTTTGATGACCAACCTGCTACATACTGTCCCAAAAAGTATAATTTACCCCAAAGTTATGAAGGTCATCAGTTAAAAGCACAAAACCTGACCATTAATCTAAAGATCAATGATCAAATTATATTAATTCAGTCGAACTTTTCTACATGATACGAGAATGAATTATTAATTGTTGCAAAATTACTAATGCTGTTGATTGTCCTTTGTGCATCTCGACTTAACTCTAGTAAATTAAATGGTCAAACTTTGCTTTACAATAAAATAGGTTCAACCCTCGCATCTTAAACGAGAATTTGATAGCCTTCAACCTGACACCATGACCTCAACTGTTGGTCACTTGAGTTGTTTAATTCCAACTTGGTTCCTTGTACCATCATATCCAGATGAAGAACATTTGTGAAAAGATGCAAAATTTTATTTTGACTACTGGATCTGTTACCCTTAACTGACCTCAAAAGCTTGACAATTGATCAGTGGAATGGTCTATTTCCATCTAACTTTGTTTACAATACTAAAGCAAATTCAAAATTTGACCTGAAGTTGAATTTTGAACTCGTTCCATGGAAATCAAAAGGGATTTTTTGTCATTATACTAGCAGCAACATTACCAACCTAGCAGCAACATTACCAACATGTGGTTTTAAAATAATCTATGCAACTACAATGTTAAAACTGTCTTTATTGCAGTCGTTCTCTTCCGATGAGCTACATTTGTTAACACTTGTAAGTTTGTGCTATAGATGAAAGGTTATAAGACTCTTTCATGACAAAAAGTGTAAGATAGGGAAATTCCACCCGAGGGGTTTTCAAATTTGGTAAAAACCCGAGGCTTTGCCGAGGGTTTTGCCAAATTTGAAAATCCCGAGGGTGGAATTTTCCTATCTTACACCTTTGGTCATGAAAGAGTATTTTTCTCTCATTTCAACTACCTGAATAAGCTCAAAAACCAGGAAAATACTTTTGACTGGCCACCATTTTGAAAATGTCAAATTTTTCCTTAAATTTTTTTAAATGATACAGCGAGATCGAGCATACCCCATATTTGCAAACCTAGTTTGCGCAGAAAAAATAATCTCAGCTTTCTAATGTACACGGTTAAAATATCGTGAAAGGTTTTAATTTCATCACGTCGCCATTTTTCTTTTTTCGGCATCAGATTTTACCGAACTCGTGACGTCACGACATTGTTGCGCCAATGTGACGTCACGCGGTGGCTGTATTGCATGGGTAGGGGTGTAGTACAACCACAGCGATCATATGTGTATTGCCCTAGACAGGCCAGTATTACACACCTAGACATGAGAGAAAACAATCTCCAACCGTTTTTTGTTGTTTTTAAAAAAGTGGTTATGTATAGAAATTATTCATAAGATAATATAATTTATAACTATCACTACTGATATATAGTCACAACTACTCAACAGCTATAACTGCTGTTATGACAACTCTAATAAGAGTACAAAGACTATATTGTTTCAATAACTACTCCACGACTACAATCTGATATTATGAAAACTACTAACAGCTACATTGTCATCAAAACTACTCCACTGCTGCAAATATGATATTTTTGTTATCATAACCACTAAACAGCTAGTTATCATGATTTCTCAATAGCTACAAATACTATAATATTTACTTTATGTCTAAAACATATTGCCATCAACACAACAACTGATCAGCTACAAATATTTTTGTTATGACTACTTCATGACTGGAAATATAATATCTTAGTAATCAGAATTACTGAACATGCAATCTGATTAAAATCATATCTTGATCTCCGCGCCGTTACGTAAACTTCTCTCTGCTGCGTTAAGATCTGAGATAATCCCATAGAGGATCATAAAAGTTCGTGCGGAACAATGTGACGAAATGCCTGCTGCAAGATGACAGGTCGTTGGAAAAATATTTTTAGTGTTAAGTAAAGAGGCGACAAAGGTCATCTGGACGTGACCTCTTATGGGATGTTGTCAGATCCTTGTAAAACTGAGTGAGAACAAGGATCTGTATTTTAATCAGACTGCTGAACATGCAGCTACAAATACTATCATCATCAAAACTACTCTTCAGCTGGAAGTATGATACTGTCATTATAGCTACTGAAACAATAACTACAATTTTCATACTAGTTTGTCAACAACCACAGATATCAACATATCGTTCTCAATGCAAGCACAAATCTTTTAAGCATATATATGTCCTCAACGACTGTAGACATCATATCTACTCCACGACTACAAATATCATCACGTCTTCTTAATGTATACGCAAGCCTGAATCATTAGCACATGTCCTCAACGATTACAGACATCGTGTCTACTCAACGACAACTATCATCATGTCTTCTCAATGTAAGCACGGTAATACAAAACAGCGGTTCAATATTAAATAATATCTCTCCACCTTCAATTTTCACTTGGCATTTAATTGACGAGAATGGAGTGATAAGGTCTTCCAAGTCCTCAATTTTCTTTGGGAGATCAACACCGAGATAACTGCAAAGGATTTCTGTGTTGCAAATCATATCCCTTTCGACAGTTGTTTGCACATACAAATTGACATGATCTGTATTCTCACTTTCTGCTGAAATTGCGAGTATTAGTCCTTGTTCAACTTTTTATTCTTTAGGCAGGACTTGGACCTGGGACAATGTATTGATTGACAGAGTATTTTCACTGTTGTATCTTTGATTGATTCTTTATCACCACATTTTACTGGCGAAGAAGACATGGCATTCCTCAATGACACTCTCACATGTCCCGTCTCATCAGAAACTGTTATCTCTTTGACTTGCCTCTTCCTGTAGATGGGAAAGAAAGTTTGTCAATGAATTTTGCATAGTTAAAAATATTTATTCTACCAAGTCATAAAATTAGACAGCATATACCATCTATCTCCAAAGTCATGCCAGTTTAAGAATATTTGACAAATGATAATGTTGTCTCTGAAAGTTTGGGCTTTAAGAAAGCAGTGATATTTGAAAAGCATACATAAAGAACACCTTAGATTCACAAGTTTAACAACCTGATTAAATAATATTAATCCTGCTGTACTGGACCCAAATTCAATTAACAGCGTTTTGTTTTTTCAATACATTATGTTCTCTATTGTGAAAGATGATAAATTTTGTAACAGAATGAAAAAGAGAACAAGTATATTAAGTATTGCTAAATCAATACATGACCCCTACCAGCCCCCGCAAACTATTAATATGCAGGTTTTGGGCAAAAAGTGAAGTCCAAATAATGTGGAAAAGGAAGAAAATATATAAATATTTTTTTCAGTTTCACTCTCCAACATTAGTGTTGGGCATTTGTTCGGGGATGCTATGCTCTACCTTGCTGTTGTTGATATGGTTTGTCATATTTATTTACTGTCAAAAGTATGTTTCATAGGATCAAAAAACGTCCAATGAGAAGGATGGGTCTCATATAGCTAGTGAAAGGGTGCCATGTAGAACTTCTCTATATTAGGCGTCAACTTAGGACATAATGCAGAACTACTCTATATAAGGCGTCAACTTAGGACATAATGCAGAACTCTTCTATATAAGTTGTCAACTTAGGACATGATGAAGAACGGGCTTCATGCAATATTGATGTAACCACTGACCTTTAATTGCACTATGAAAGTTTACAAAAGAATGACTTTTAATCCTTATATAAAAGTTGTCAATATATTTCCATGATGCTTGTGAGACTAACTCTTTATTTCCAGTTAATTTTCATTACATACGGCAGTATAGTGTATGCTGCAGACTTAAAATATATAAACATCTCCTTCTGCTTTTACAAGGGCCTGGGACCTTCTAGCTTTTAGCTAGGCAGCATTAAAATGTTTGTGTGACGATGCTTTATATTTATTAGACATGTGAATTGATCACACATCATTCTTTAAAACATCTTTGAATCCTTCTTTCCATATTCATTTATATTATGAAGCACTTATTTTCATTACAAATCCTGTCCATGGATATCATGATGCCAGGATTGTTTTCACACCACACATTTTCACAGAAATCCTGTCCAATTCAGGAATGTTATGATGCGCTTTTACCTTTAGTTTGCACACATTGTCAAATCGCAAATTTTCATAGAAATACTGTCTAATTCAGGATCTTTTTTTTAATGGATTACGATAGGTTTTTTCCCCATACTCTCTGGTCATGAGGGACGCTTTCCATTCCCCAAGGGTCACAGATGCCGTCTCCTCACAATACCAGTTCCCGAAGTACTGCTGGTACATTGGTTAACTCCGGTCTTTTTTTGCATTCGCTGCAGACAACTGAAGTGGGTTTTTTTCGTATTTCCTCCTAAACTGCCCTCCTTGTCCTCCTTCAACTTTCTTTCCATGTATTTTACAGTAAAATATGGAGCAGGTCTTTGTTGCTGGACAGCCACTCTCTGAGGTGTCGGCATTACGTTTACCCTATTTGCGAGGCCAAAGAATACACATATGCCGCACCTCTTAAATTTAGTAAGATACAGTATGCCGATAAAATGAATTGAACCGCATCATACAGCTGTTTCGTCCTCCTAGGACTCTTCAGTGATACTAGGGGCCAAAAGGAAGGAATCCAAAATTTCTAAACTAATGTAGGAGCAGAAGGGTCAGGTGCGTAAAACCCCTTTAATTTATGAATTTAAGTAAAATTAAACTTGTTCTGTATAATTTCAAATAGTGTACTACGAAAATGTGTACATCATGTACCGTGTCACTACTCAAATGAGATTAACAACTGCCCTAGCATCTGGTGACAGACGTCTCCTCTTAAGCTTGGCAGATCAAAGTGTGTTTGGCGGTTGAGGAAACGGGTGTGCATTTTTAGCTCACCCGGCCCGAACTTTTTCCTTTAAACGACTTCTTCTAAAATACTGAAAGGCCCAGTGATATGAAATTTGGCTGGTAGATTTCTTGGAAGGAGCTGAACAAAGTTTGCGAAAAAAAATCACTTTGACCTAATTTCAAGGTCACAGGGGTCAAAAATGTCGAAACCTTCGAACAACTTCTTCTAAAATACCATCAGGCATAGAGACTTCATATTTGACCAGTAGCTTCCTTGGATGAAGCCAAATAAAGTTTGCGAAAAGAAATGACCCTGACCAATATTCAAGGTCACAGTGAGGTTAAATCTATTTTAACCTTTAAACGACTTCTTCTGAAATACAAAAAGCCCTAGAAACATGGCATTTGGCTGAAAGGTTCCTTGGATGAAGCCCAACAAAGTTGTGACCTTGGGTCAAATCTGTTAAAACCTTCAAACGATTTCTTCTGAAATACCAAAAGCCTTAGAAGCATTCTATTTGGCTGAAATATTTTTTTAGATGAAGCCCGACAAAGTGTGCGAAAAAAATGACCTTTACCTGTATTCAAGGTCACAAGGGTCAAATCTGTTAAAGCCTTCAATCGACTTCTTCTGATATACCAAAAGCCCTAGAAGCATGATATTTGGCTGAAATGTTCCTTGGATGAAGCCCGACAAAGTTTGTGAAAAGAAATGACCTTGACCTATATTCAATGTCACAGGGGTCAAATCTGTTAAAACATTTAAACGACTTCTTCTGAAATACCAAAAGCCCTAGAAGCATGATATTTGGCTGAAAGGTTCCTTGGATGAAGCCCGACAAAGTTTGCAAAAAGAAATGACCTTGATCTTTATTTGCCTAGAGACATGATATTTGGCTGGTAGCGTCCTGGGATGAAGCTAAACAAAATTTGAAAATGATGTTGTCTTATAAGGTCACAGAGGTAAAATATGTTTAAATCTTAAGATGTTCTTCTAAATGTCTTACATTAAAAGATTTTAAGGTACTTTAGGGTTACACTACAATATAAGTCAGAGATTGATACCAGGTGAGCGATGCAGGCCCATTGGGCCTCTTGTTTATAATTCCTGTTGGAAGATGTCACCTCAACTGAATGGGGGCTCGGAGATTTTGGGCAGCTGTACGGACAGGTTCCGGAGGATGGATTCCTTGAAAATTCTCCTCTCTTGCATCTTTCCATGCTTGTTGTGCCTAAAACAATAAGACAACAGTATCATATGACACAAAACTCCGAATAAAATACTGGTGAAATGGATAGAAGAGCGGTTTTTGTTTTCCTGCCAAAATCATATCTTGATCTCCGCGCCCTTCCGTAAACTTCTCCTTGCTGCGATAAGATCTGAGATAATCCCATAGAGGGTCATGTCCCGGTGGCCTTTCGCATTAGCCAATCAAATTACTACTGGCAGAATCTTGACCGTGACATTTTGAGGCGAAAAGGCTTGCATAAACACATTTCACACATTCGTCACAAAAAAGTTCGTGCGGAATAATGTGACGAAATGGCTTGCTGCAAGTTGACAGGTCGTTGGAAAATTATTTTAACGTGAAGTAAAGAGGCAACAAATGTCATCTGGACGTGACCTCTTATGGGATGTTGTCAGATCCTTGTAAAACGGAGTGAGAACAAGGATCTGTATTTTAATCAGATTATGTCAAAATTAATTAGAGTGCTAACTTACAAGTTTCAGATATTCAACAATTAAAATCCTCACGTGGTTGTGATAAGGATAGAAAGCGGAAACAAGTCACTTGATACAAAATACATGCAGACCAAAATGCCTTGTAGAGAAAAACTTAATCAGACAAATTGTTGGTAGAAATTGCATCTTTTTTTTTCTACTCAAAATAAAGGTCTTGTTCCGAAACAGATCAATTCCCTATATTTGCTGTAAAATTCATAAAGAGGAACAATTACAACAAGTTTGTTTGTAGAAATAAGCTCAAATGAAATGGTTTCAATTAATTTTCAAATCTTTACAGATTTTGTACTTACCTCTCTGTAGTTGTAGCCTGATTCAATTCTGGCATCGGAATCTCGGTGTTATCTAACACCTTAGCGTTGTTCACAATACACTGTCTGATGGTTTCGTATGCCTGTCTGATCAGGGACCATCTGGTAATTTTCCTGCGACTGACTTGTCTTGTTCCTTGGTAAATTACACACAGTTTCAACACCACAGCTTCAACATAGCGATTGCAATCTGGCCACTGAGCAGGGCCATTGTTGGGGCCAAGAACACAGCTGTAATTCAAAGGGAACTTTATATTACAGGTGTACATAATAAAATGCGACAAAATGTTAGAAAAAGAATAAAGACATACATTTGTTTTTTTTAAAAAGGAAACGAATTGATATTAATAGTGCATTTTAAATTATATACACAATTTTGTGAGGTAAAGTCCTGCATCCACATCTTAAGTTTGAATAACACAAAATTAAAATTATAAGATAAAAGGCAATTATTGATGCATGTAAGCACAAAGAAACATAAGAAATATGTATTATTTCAATCTTGTAACATCCATATGTAATGTTCAGCTTTTTGAAGCAACCATCATGAGGAATCAGAAAATAAGAATTTGCTATGGCTAAACTATAAAAACATTTAATGATATGTGATTTGAGATGGCATATCAGTAACTCCATCATTACATATTTATCCTCATATCACACATACCGTTTGGTGCTTTCCACTCCAGGAGATACTGCTGTCTTAGCGGATTTGAATCTGCCCTTAATTCGGTAGGAACGATGTCTTGCAGGAAATTTGGTTCGCAGTCTGTCATAATCCGATAAGTTCTGCCACAGCTAAACAACATGGCCAGCTTCACTATACTTTAGGGCTATCGAATTGTCCCGAAGCCTCACAAGGTAGTCGGCCAAATCCATCACTCTGTCATACCCTGCAATGTTGTCAGGTCCAGCCGATTCCTGGAAGTATAAACAAAAGCATAAAGCAGTCTACATCAGTACCATTTGTTCTCTGTAATGAACAAAGGACCATGGCCAATATGGTAGGATCTCGTGCCAAAATTCCGTACTTGACATCCCACCACCACAATAGGTTCTTTTGATAAAGAATTTTGAAATTGTAGGTGACAGCAAAAATGAGAAATGCTCCAACAACTTTACAAGAATAAGATGTGAAATAAATGAGAACTAACTCTACAAAGTCAGACAAGAAATTTTGCCATAACGTTTTGCAACTACAGTTAACAGATTCTATAAATTATGATCTTTAAGAAACAAACTGCCAGACTGACATACAAAGTGCAATCCGACAGTTGATTCCCTCATATGGAATTAGAGGGGGCCACCTAAAAGTTTGACAATGATACAGGTGTATGTTTTTAATTTTCATGCGAGGATGTACCCACATAAAGATCCTTTTATAAAACTAAGAGATCTTGCATGTAACGTATCACAAAGCAAAGAAAAAAACATATATTAAGTAAAGCACTCTCAAATGAAACCTTGTTGCTACCATATAATTTTAATAAGCTGCTCTTTGATGCAGATACATGGGTAAGTCAATTTATCTCCATAACATCAACTCACATCTCCATAACACCAACTAAAATCTCCATAACATTAACTTGCATCTCCATAACATCAACTTGCATCTTGGTCATCGGAATCTTCAGAGTCTGTAGGCGTACGGGATATCAAAGGTGTAGTGATCGCAGTCTGTTTCTCAGATGACTGCATATGTCTTGAACTGTCTTGAGCTGGTGTACTCCTAGCCCTCTTTGTGGCTGAAATTGGATCTTTAACTGTATCAAGAAAACAACGGAAAATTTATAGTTTTCTTCAAATTTTGAATGACCCTGATATTTTTTAAATACCTTTTCATGTTGCTTGTTAACATCAAAAAAATAGTATTTGGATAATGAGAACAGGACTAATACAAAGGTGGTGTGTTCTAAAAAGAGTGACATGGCAGTAAATGGCTCATCTAAGTATTTTTTTAATAAAACTTTAATTTTCGCCTGAAACTACTTACATATGGGTTCCACATAGACCTCGCGAACTACTGAATGGTATTCTGCAGATGTGGGAATGCGCAGGATATCTCGATGAACATCCATAGGCAACGTTTGAGGAGGCATATCAGTTGGATCTGGAGAGGCTGGCCTTGCAGTTGGAGAAGCTGGCCTTGCAGTTGGAGGAGCTGGTCTTGTAGTTGGGAGGAGCTGGTCTAGCAGTGCGAGGAACAGGCTTTGTAGTTGGAAGAGATGGCCTTGCAGTTGGAGGAGCTGGTCTTGTAGTTGGAGGAGTTGGTTGAGCAGTTGGTTGGGCAGTTGGAGGAGCTGTCTTTCAGTTGGAGGAGTTGGTTGAGCAGTTGCAAGAGGTGGTTGAGCAGCGGGAAGAGCTGTAGAAAGAAGTTGCAATGGGTTACCAGATGGGGCAGTCCAGATGTACACGGAGGAGATTGGGATGGTGTAATCATCGATGTTCTCAAAATTGGAATCACCAAGCCCCTCATCTGTTTCCTCAGCATCATCCTTTGTTGGGTCATCTGTGCTTGACACCATTTCCTCAATTATGGCTCCATAGTCATGCATGATGATGTCTTTCTGGCTGTACAAGTACGCCAGCCCTATGAGTTCACCTGAAATAAGATACCAACATTAGACTGGATGTTTACATTTCAAAAAAATGTTTAAGCTATACATCTACTTTATCATAAGAGTAAGTTTTATGTATTAAGTAACAACCATTTCAGCCAATGTGAAAGTGAAACTGAAAATTGTTTTATTCAAAGGAATAATGAGCCTCCAATTTCACTTGAAAAACAGAGGTGAATAGACTAATTGTATGTAGAAATATTCCAAAATTGTGTACTTAAAAAAACATGCATAGAAAATCATATGAATTTCTGTGAATAAAAATGTAATACTTGAAACAGTTATGAAAAATATTTATCAATAGTCGAAGAAAAATATTTATCAATAGTCGAAGTATGTATATCTCAGCGGTGTTTCAAAGATACAACTGTTTTCCATTTAGTTTTCAATCACATGCATATTGATTTAGCTCTTCATTCCCACGGAAACAAACGTCATTTACGATATGAATGGAAATACCCGTGTACTCTCATGGTCCAAAGTAGCGGTAAGTGCAAGGCCTAGCACCTCTTCTGACAACACATTTGCAGTGTGACGGAGAAGTCCACTGTATGAATGCTGGTGTTGGAGAGATGCCTGCTCTCGAGTATGGACTGTTGTTGCGTTAACCCGGTCCTGGTTCCATCGAGCAAGTCCGTCAACAATGTATGCTTGGTACAAAGTAGCATTGGCCAGTCTCTTATACTATGAAATATCTTTGCGTGTAAGAAATGAGAGGCAGAAGAAGGAAGAATTCACATCCCCAATGAAAATGGAATGATCAACAAGAGTATCGCTAATGGCGCATTCGAAGTTGAGAGGACAAACTGGACAAGCCTTAGAAGTCGTTTTCCATTCTGTCTGTGTTGGGAGGGCGTGTGATGGAGAAACTGAAACTCATGGATATGAGAAGAAGACACTTTGACACGTACAAGCGTGCAGTAATGTTTGTAGAGACGAGAGTGCTCATTTCCAAGAGAAGTTAAGGTTTTGCGGTATTTTGTTTCCAGAGTAAATACTAGTATCGTTATCAGATCGGGCTTGGGATTAATTTAGTAAGATAGAGGTACTGGACTTTGAACCCTTTGGGAATCCAAGTTGGTACTAGAACTACTAGGTACTGACAAACCTAGTTTCCTTATTGTGTGTCTATCTGCGTATGTCGCATTTCTGAATAGGTCCATTATGTCGTCATTTGACATGGATGATAGATTGTCCATATCAATATTGTTTTCTGAAGAAAACAAAATCCATAATTTAACAAATTATTTAGCACCACTTTACTACAGGGTATGAATAATAATCTAAACTTAAATGCAGCGAAGTTATATTTTTAGCTCCAAGCGAGCTTATGTGATGGTGTTGCGTCCGTCAACTTTTCCTTTAAACGACTTCTTCTGAAATACCGAAAGGCCTAGTGACATGAAATTTGACTGGTAGCTTTTTTGGAAGTATCTGAACAAAGTTTGCAAAAAAAATCGTTTGACCTACTTTCAAGGTCACGTGAACGTTGATCGCCAGAGGAATCCATAGTAGATTTTCTATCTGCTAGTGACCGTACACCCGAGTTAGAGGAACGTTTGAGAGGATTGTCGGAAACCCAAAGAGATCCTCAGCTTTATCACTTGATTTTTGCCTCCATTTTTCTCTCGAATGACAATACATCCATCCAGTGTCCAGGTACCAGCGATGATCTTTGTTGACTTGAGGAAACGTGCCTTGGCGTGTACAATACTCCTTGCCTTGGTCAGTGCCTCGTTAATGTATAACTTGGACGTCGGGGAGAGGTGTCTGGGTGTAGTCTGGTACCATTACCGATACCAACTGATCCAGACTGGTTTTGGATGAGAAGAAATCAGGCTTTATAGACCTGTGCCCTAGTTCTAAAGGAAATAAGTCTACCGATTATATCTCTGGGATAATGTTTGGACCATCTTTTGGATGTGACAAAGATTTACATGGCGGGTGTCGTCGATGAAGCAGAAGTCGCTTACTCTTCCGGAACACCTGGTCTTATTCTCTTGTACTTTTTTTACTAGAGTCTCCCTCTTGTACTTTTTTACAAGAGTCTCCATGTAAATCTTTCCTTTTTCATATTTTGCCCCTAGTTTAATCGATTTTGTGTTTGGATTATGATTTTGTTAACGCTTCGGTATTCTCTTATTTATTTGGACTTGAGACAATCTGAATAAAATACAGATCCTTGTTCTAACTCGCTTAACGCAGCAGAGAGAAGTTTACGGAATGGCGCGGAGATCAAGATATGATTTTAATCAGATTGGACTTGAGACTGACACGATGCGACCGACTGATGTCCGAACTAGTGACCAACACAACCAAGTGATCGTTGGAAGTGTCAAATATGAGTTGGTCAGTAACTTCGCCTGAAGATTCAGGAATACCTCTTAAATTTCAAGCAGTTTAGTCGGGATAACTGCTCCATATCGTCAAATCTGGATTCCAGTGATTAAATCTGTAGGTGTAGGGTAGACATACGCAGGGATCTGAGTAGGGTGTCCTTGAACACCTTTCCGTTCTTTGGCAGATAATTCGCTAGACATCGTTTAGTAATACTAAAGACCAGTTCGCAAAATGTAGAGATTTCGTAGTCGTGTTTTATAAATCGGTTCAAACAAAGGGAATGCCTGAGTGGCGCGAGAATGGCCACTGAGTGTCCACTTCAAATTTTAGAAGACATCAAAAAACATTAAATCAGATGAAATCGTGATCGGACCGCAAATGTTTATCAATAAATAAGAGAATACCGAAGCGTTAACAAAATCATAATCCAAACTCAAAATCGATTAAACCAGGGGCAAAATATGAACAAAGGAAAGATCTACTTGGAGACTCTTGTAAAAGTACAAGAGAACAAGACCAGGTGTTCCGGAAAAGTTAGCGTCTTCTGCTTCATCGACGACAAGATACGGAATATTTCCCAATGAGACAAAGATGGCTTCTTATCTGTCATATTTCGTATACGTTCGGTCCTATAATCCGTATCCATATTATCATACATGTCCGTCATTGTTTGAACGGATTTCAAGCCAATTTGGTGAGAAGTGTTCTTTGGGAAAGGGGAACAGATTTTGCATAAATAGCGACTCAATCTGATTAAAATACAGATCCTTGTAGTGAGATCCTTGAGATCCTTGTTCTCACTACAAGGATCTGACAACAACCTTAGTCGCCTCTTTACTTGTCAGTTAATTTTCCAATGACCTGTCATTTCGTTATTTCGTCACATTATTCCACATGAACTTTTTGGTGACGAATTGACTAAACGGACAAATGCGATTATGCAAGCTCAAAAATTCACTGTCAAGATTCTGACAGTAGTAATTTGATTAGCTAATGCAAAAGGTCTTCGGGATATGACCCCCTATAGGATTTTCTGAAATCTTAACGCAGCAGAGAAAAGTTTACGGAACGGCGCGGAGATCAAGATATGATTTTAATCAGATTGATGGTGACTGACCCTCAAGAGGCCAGAGGGACGGGGCCCAAAAGGGGAACTAAAGGTAATCCCTTTTAAATCACTACTAGTCATAAAGTTGTGAATGGATTCGAACAAAATTTGGTCAGAATCATCTTTTGCGGAAGGGGAACAGATTTTGCATAAATGATGACGCTGAACCCGTAGGGGCAAGAAGGATGCGGTCCAGTAGGGGAAATAGAGGTATTTCATTTAAATTGGTACTAGTCAAAGTTATGAATGGATTTGAACCCAGTTTGGTGTGATGATTATGTTTAAGTTGAGTTAGGTTGCTTTGCAGCATCAGAGGATCACAAACACATGCTCTTCCATGTCAAATTTTATTCTCTGTTTCCCGGAAGATAACACTTCGCGGGCGTACAAATTAATTTACAACAAAAGGGACCGGACCCGGAGGCGGGCAGATATTCCGGAATTGTAATTAGTTAACATAAATTCAACTTTACTTCATTTCATGACCAGTATACAGCCATATACACTACATCCCGGCCCCGACTCTAAAATTTGAGGAACACAAATTTTATCACTGGCGATGAAATGCAGAAAAGAAGAACATCATACAAACCAAAAATGAACAAAGTACATGAGGAAGCAAAAGTTGGAACAATAATACCACAAGACACCATTGTATGATCAATTTGATATATGATAGCAGACACTAATAATATCCAGTAAGAATTATAAGAAGGTTTATAATAGACAATTCAGCAATACATCTCGCTGTTACAATTGCATATTTCTTCAAACCAGTAGAAAGTACAAATAACAATGCACTCGCTATTTTTTTCAAAAATCAAAATACAATTGGAAAAATTTAGAAATTATGCAAGACCATCATTTCATCCAAATCACTTACAAAATTGACCGAGCTCTATAGGTATTCATACACACACACATATACTGTCTGAACAATTTGGCAGTTTTCTTAACATATCATTTCATTTTCTGGCATAAATCATTAAATTGGATAAAAGAAGCATAGATCACTAAACAAGCTGGGTCTAATATCTGGTATGTAATATGGAACACTGTTTAACCATGGTAAACATCTCCTACCAACTTAAATTTACAGTCCATTTTAAAATTTCCTCTTTTAACATCCTGCATGCAAGTACATCAGCATTTGATTTGTCATTTCATGTACTACGTATCAGACAAGATTGTATTTTAGTGAAGAATGAACCTCATTTCATCAGACGTATCAAAACTACAAACTTCAGTATTTAATTAAAGACATTTATCAAACAGAACACTTCCTAAACTATATGACTCAATAAATATAATCCGGGGCTAGAAATTAAGGGATTGAATGAAATCCAACACTGCATAAGTATGTGAAATTGAAAATAATTGTTATATATCAGAATAATGATGCATATAAATGCATTCAAATCAATATTATTCAATAAATTGTAAAGTTAACATTGTTCAACTAGACAGAACATAATTGCCATTAGGGGAACTCTATGTTAATGTTTTGAAAAACCTAATCAATTTATAATGTATACTTGTATATATAATTAAAAAAAAAACGTTTTATGGCAACATCTAATTAAACGTGATTTAAAAGCAAATGCCTACAAATGGCAATATCAAAGTAGCACTGGCCAGTATCTATTGTCATGGGTTATATGAATTACTTGGCAACTGCTGGGACCATGGGTGAGTTGATGTGCTGTTGAAGATTGCCCACAGCAATAGACAATTTCTGTACCTGCTCCTTCAGGTCTTCCATACGATTGTCCTTCTTAGGAATAGTGTCTGTTGTCAGTTTTACAGCAGCCACATATGCCCATGGATCTGAGGATGGGTGGGTGGGAAGACCTGGCCCTCCTGGAAATGACTGAGCCATATATCCAGCCGCTGCCCAACATTGTGCGGAGTGTAAAGCTTCAGTAAGGGTGGGACACATACCAGCTCGGACGAAAAATGCAAGCGCTGGGGGGAGACCCTCAATGAACTGGTAAATTAAGTCTCATTACTAACCACTGAATTTCCGTAGAGAAACTTTTTCTGCTGACATCGCAGGAATCACGAACACTGGGTCTGGTTGTGCTAATGGTGGATAATGGTTGCTTCCCTCGGAGGCCCCTTTACAGGCAGTGTCCTGGCCATGATTATCAACAAAATCGGGGTCACATTCTGTCTCATATGTGGGTCTGTCATTTGCCGGGAGAATGCATCTCTTGCAATAATAGACTGGTATTCATGATGAAAGTTCATTCGAAAATGGACAGAATGCGTCGACAACTTACGTTCGTCGCTCGCAAAGTTCACAGAAAGGTGGGAAAACGAATGTCGATCGTGTCATTCACAGCGAAATTGTTCACCGGGATCCCTTTTGATTCTCCACCATGTGATGACCGGACCCGGAGGCGGGCAGATATTCCAGAATTGTAGTGAGTTAACATAAATTCAACTTTACTTCATTTCATCACCAGTATACAGCCATATACACTACATTGGTTAGAAACATCTGGTAATAATTCCTTTAAATTGCTTCTAGTCAAGTTATGAATGGATTTGAACCCAATTTGGTGAGAAATATCCTTGGGGAACGGGGAACAGATTTGGCATAAATGGTGACTCTGACCCCCAATAGGCCAGAGAGGCGGGGCCCAATAGGGGAAATAGAGGTAATTCCTTTAAATCGCTACTTGTCATAAAGGTTTGAATGGGTGTAAACCAAATTTCGGTAGAACCATCCTTGGGGGAGATGAACAGATTTTGCATTATTGATGATGGTGAACCCAAGGGGCCAGAAGGGTGGGGTCAAGTAGGGGAAATAGAGGCAATTCATTTAAATTGGTGCTAGTCAAAGTTATGAATGGATTTGAACCCAGTTTGGTTAGAAACGTCTGGCAATTACTTTAAATTGCTACTAGTCAAGTTATGAATGGACTTGAAAGATCACGTAACTCACACATATGCTGCACCTCTTAAATTTAGTAATAAATACAGTATAGCTAAAAAATGAATTGAACTGCATCATACAGCTGTTTCGTTCTCCAAGGACTCTTCAGTGATGCTAGGGGCCAAACGGTAGGAATCCAAAATTTCTAAACTTATGTAGAAGCAGAAGGGTCAGGTGCGTAAAACCCCTTTAATTTATTAATTTATAAGTAACGTTTAACTAGTTCTGTGTAATTTCAAATCGTGTACTACGAAAACGTGTATATAAAGTACCGTGCTACTACCCAAATGAGATTAACTGTGGCTATGGAGGCTCCAGCAAACCAATTTGGTGAGAAATATACTCCAAGGGGCCAGAAGGATGGGGCCCAATAGGCATCTCTGACAAAAACGGAACAGACCAACATTCATTGCTGGTTGTTACTTTTCCAATTTCAACTCCTTTTCAAAAATGCATATATAAAAAAATAATAAAAATACAGGTTTAATTTGAATTTTTGAGAGGAGCACATCGTTCATTTAGCTCAGTACTAAAAATGAAAGGAAAGGCTGTGAGTTATCTCCATTTACGTGGAATTTTAACAACAGTTTCCAACATTTTTTTACGCAAATGAGATACTATTTTGATTACTAATTGAATGACTTTTTCTGAAATACCAAAAGGCTTAGAAATTACTGATATTTGGCAAATATCTTCCGAACAAAATTTTGCGAAAGAAAATGACATGGTCTTATTTTCGAGGTCACAGGGCAATATGTTTAAATCTTCTGAATGTCTTATAGTGATAGATTTTATACGATTTTTGGATGACAAGTAAGAGATTGACAAAAGGTGAGCGATACAGGCCCATTGGGCCTCTTGTTGTTTAAATAGATACTTTTTGTCAGTGTAGGAACATCACATTTGTCAGATTTCAAGTTGTCATTTATATAAGATAAAAATCAAGAGAATACCGAAGCGTCAAGAGAACCATAATCCAAACACAAAATCGACTAAACTACGGGCAATACATGAACAAAGGAAATATTTACATGGATACCAGGTGTTCCAGAAGATAAGCGTCTTCTGCTTCATCGACGACAACCGCCACTTAAATCAAGGGAAGTGGCAATCATGTTCAAGGGACCATGGTGACCAAGTCGACTTTGTTGCAAATTTCTATTGTCGGCATTAGTCGATTTTGGCACCGAAAAACTTTATGAATATATGAATTGAAGAAAGTATATGACGAATTTTATATTCATGAAATAATAAACAAAAAAGAACATACATTCGCTAATTTAGTTACGAAATGTACTAACAACAGTATACTAATGTGTTATAAGTAATATGCAGGAGCATATTATTATTGGAGCAGATTCAAATTGAAGGGTTTGAAGTTTTGTAAATTTGTAAAATTACAAATGAGCATTGCCTTAGATACCAGTGAATAATGAAATGTAATCTCGGGAGTTCCAGGCCTATCCAAACAAGGATATATTCTCAAATAGGAATGAGTCCTTGTCATAATTAAGTGACGTTCAACCCAAAGTGAACTCAAGTATTACTGTGATTATCCGCAAACATATGGTATGATACTGTGACAAATGAAAAGTGTGAAGGAAAATCAGTGATCTTCTTTGAAGAAATGATCCTGTTGGAATCGCGAAATAATTAAATCATATACTGGTCAGCTTAATATCTGTGTCAACCAATTTAAAACTGTAAAACATTAATTTTTTTTTGTACATAAAAAATTACCCAGAGAATACCAAATCGTCAATAAAACCATAATCCAAACTCAAAATCGATAAGAATAGAGGCAAATTATAAACAATGTAGACCCTCGTAAAAGTACCAAAGAATAAGTCCAGGTGTGCCAGAAGAGTAAGCGTCTTCTGCTTCATCGACGACACCCGCCATGTAAATTTTGGTCACATCTAGGTAACGTCAAACTACCACAATTAGTTCAATTTTGACAAATTTTCGGTGATATCTACAAATTCAGATAATGTATTTGGGATGTTTCTTCATTTTTAACAAAGAGTTCGTATGTTGGTTCATTTTCAGAAATTAAAATCATAATAGTTGATTTTGTTTTGAAAAATATAACGCAAAACTTTCAAAGAATTATTTTGTCCGTTTTTCGGCCATGACCTGTACCCCAATTGGTACACCGTATCACAGGTCATGGAATCTGTTTTTATTTCGACTAATTAATGCGCCTATTGCAAGAAAAAAAATCTGCTTTTTTAAACACCATAACAAACTACAGTTTATCTATCCACTTTGATATCATTCGGTTATAAGGACCAAAAATCTACATTTAAACTTGCTTAAAATTAACCCCTTCAAAATGTCGTCGAAGCACAGCGTTTTTACAGGGTTTCTGATATGTTGACTTTGATGTTATCGTGTAGTTGTAAATTGTTCCAGAAAATTACAAAATTTGGTGGCAATGTTGACAAATATCTTTTTTGTTATACTGTTAAAGAAAATGTCCAAATATCATTTCCAAGAACTTTTCCAACCATTTTGTGACCGTGTACCAAATGGTATCTCAAAAATATGACATCAATTTTGCATAACACTATGTAACATCATTTGTAGCTTATCTGGCCCAAGGTGCTGTTAAGCTTATGATATGGCGCGGCGTCCGTCGCCCATCCGTCCGTCACCTTTTCCGTTAAATCCCCCCTCCCGCTATTTGGTCAGAAACATTCATTTTGGCAGGGGAACAGATCTTGCATATATTGCGACTCTGACCCCCTCCCCATGGGAAATGGAGGAAAACCTTTTAAATCACTACTTGTCCTTAAGGTATAAATTTTGACCAAAGTGCTGAATGGATCTTTTTGGAAAATATTTTACTCCAATACCAATGTATCCAGGTGAGCGATAAGGCGCCTGTTATATCATGGAGCTGTATGTCCTAAGCGTCACGATGATCAATATATACGAAGTACAGTTATTCTAGGTTTAGAAACCCCAAACAATAGAGTTCTCAATGCTACTGTGGTTTGTTGTATCTTAATGAGTATATTTATACAAAACGATTGCTAAGAATACATGGTCTCCAGCCGATATAGTAAACTGTTCATTGCCGATGTTACCTATGAACCTACAATAAGAAAAGGAATCTGGCCACGATGAACTGTCGAGTACTTACTCCTAGAGCTTTCAATAAAAGTAATTCTTCCGCCATTAAATGGTACGCTTTCTAATCCTTCATCGGAGTAGTGTTTTTTATACGCTGATGGTACTTCTACAACTGTATACGTTTTTCCAGGCGATAGACAAATTGGTTTTGCCATCAACACATCGCCTGTATTTACGGAATCGTTTTTCACCAGGGGTGATTTATTATCGCTGTATATTAGAACATCTCCATCATACAACTTTATGTCAACCGTGCTAGGCTCACTGTCAGTTAGAAATGACCCGATTCCGTATAATTTCTTTGTGCATGTAACCTTAAAGGAAATGGCTTCAGGGAAATCACCCAAGGTCCGTTGTCCTCTCAAAAAGGATTTGAATCGCCAAACGCTTTCCCTCGTATAGTTTCGGGCATTTGTATTGAGCCAAGGTACATCCTTGACCTTGCCATGCATGATGCAGTTTATAACATCCAGTACTATGCCACCGGGAACTACTTCATCAAGACACACTTGCTTCAAGACGAAGTCGGAACTAAGCTTCGGGAATCTCACTGTGTACAGGATATCTCCAAGGACTTGCCGTTTGTTTTCATGATTGCTCTGAAATGATAAATAACTTCATCAATGTTACTGTAAAGAAAACAACATACAGGTACGTTGCATAACAAATGCATGTGTACTGTTTCATGAATATCGGGAGTTCTTGATTTATCTTGAAATACATCATCTACACACCTTAGAGAAAAACTATGGAGATAACCATATGATGTGAGAACTGTCACTCTATAGAAATGATGGTAATTGTACAATTATATATGTATTCTGATTATTAATGTCAAAACATTTGTATTCTAAACCGCGTATGTTTTCCAAGTAATACAATAATAAAGGTTTCGTGACCATGACATCCAATACCTATATTTGCATTTTTGTTGGTAATCAACAAACAGATAATGCAGAAAACTACATATAATATTAGTCAAAACATGTTTCAATCTTCGGGTCAATGCATAGAGAAAATAGCCACCAGTTGAATATGGAGCAGTGCAATCTCCGACGCTACAGTAATGACTTCTAAGCATGACGATTTCATAAAGTCCAAACGTATTTTATTATGATTAGCATCTATTGGGCCTAGTAGATTCATGTAGACTTTGTACAGTGAAAATGTAAAATTAATATAAATAGATACCATTAGCAACAAAGACTATTGCACGTTACTCGTTTTGTAGAAGTATTCACTAGCTACTCACCTCAAGGTTTTGACGGCTACATTCAGCTGCCGCCCATCTAATGACAGCCGTGTACACGTCACTTTCATCAACAGCAAGGTCGTCCAATTCCGTGATGGTGGTCAAACAGCTCGGACATAGGTCAGTAAAGGTCTTCGATGATAGTATATCTGCTGAAGATTTAACAACCACTTTTAGACACTCGGTTTTCAGTTTATCCATCAGGAAAGCATGCGCATGCTCCAAAAACAGACAGGCATTTTTCGCTGATAGACTTTTGGTGAGGAATTGTTCACAGTTGGTAACTAGAATGTCCACACAGTACTTCCTGGCGGCGTTCAACACAGGTACTACGTTCATCTCCGTTAGGTCAATTTTGTCTGTGTACAGATATCTAAATAAATTGAAATTATATTAGTATTAATAATTTAGTTTGTACATATACACTCTTTATATTCCGTTTTATTTGATGTTGTAAAAGAAAATATTGATTTGACTAATATCGGTATTTATCACACCTCCTTCAGATGGTTGGCTAGCGTGTTTTCATTAAAAGTACTGAAGAATTTTTAGGTCATCTGACCGAATTTCAGGATGATCTATAGTCATCGTGCTTCCTCCGACTTCTGTCTATCCTGCCGTGCGTAAACTTTTCCTTCAAATGATTTCTTTTTAATAATAAAAGTCCCAGGGTGCTGATATTATTCGCGTAACATTCTGGAATTAAGAACTACCACGTTTTGTTAAAGTAATAGACCTTGACATGCTTTCAAAAATACAGGGTTCAAAAGTAAAAAAATCTTAATGCATCTTCTTACTAACCAAAAGGTCCAGTGTATTGACGTTTTAGCTGTAGCATGCTTTGATGAAGGGCTAACGTACACTGTAATTGAAATGAAATAGCTTGAATCAAGATCGCAGGGGTCAAATGTGTGAACATTTTCAAGAAACTTCTCGAAAACCAAAAGGCACAGGGAACTGATATTTGACATATTTATAGCATGCAGGGATGAAGGGCTACCAAGTTTGTTCAAAAGGATGAAAATAATACATTGTCAGGTGACTGTTAAAGAGGCAATTCAGTGAATCAGCGTTTTTTAAAATCAACTAGAATGAAAAATACCTATATTCAGACAAAGGAATACGTACTTTATAATTCGATACCGTATAGCCGATGTGGTAAGTTTAATTATTGGGAAAGCCCGCACCAAATATAGCGATATCAAAATATAGCACGAAATAACCGCGCCACCTGGTGCGACCAAATGTATGTGTGTGTAAACAATTGGACACGAGGAGTTTCATTTCAACGTACTTCTTTCCAGGTATGTTAGATTAACGAAATAAGTTGTCAACAATAATGATATATATGATTATTATTAGATCCCAGGAGTAATTGTGTGGTATACTTCAAACTAACCAAAAGCAGATATTATTGAAAGCTCGCACACACAGGGGCCCTCTGAAGGGAAATTTGTTAACCTCAAAACACGCCCAGATATGTTTTTAAACATAAGTCTCATTTGCATGAGTTGGGCGATTAAGGATTTCCTTATTATTATTTGAGAAACGCACGGAAAACATTTTGTCAAAATATCTATATGAATAGTTAACAGCGATTACCGAACTACAATTTTATAAAATATTTTGTGATATAATAAAGGAGTAAACAAACTTCGCTTAATTGCCCCTTTATGACCCAGGGGCCCCTTGTTATTTTAAATGACGTGGTTACTTGGTATAAATATTCAATATGAAACTGTTAATAAAGGAAAACAAATGTTTGTTAGAGGCATTTCTCGAGAACTACTTAAGGGGTTCAAAAGGCATCAGAGCTTTATTTCAAATCCCATTTGCAGATTCCACATTATTGTGCATGTAAGATAAATTAAGAAATTAGGTAACTGCTAGCCAATCCTGTGGGTTTTTTTTTATTAAAATTGTTGAACAGGGGATTTCCTGTGTCTTTAACAATTTCGTACGTTTGTTTCTTGGTCGAAGGTGAACAAAATTGATAATTATTGAAAAGTTATCACATGTGCCGTGTTTGACACGTAAGTTCATTCTGGAATTAACTTTAACTACAAAGGTCGGATACCGATATCCGATTCGCTGAATGTTGTATCACCGAATGGATCCCCCTTAGGCTCTTACCAGTTAAGATTGCGGGAAACGCGCAATCACTTTTGATCTTTAAAGTTAAAATCCTGAATTAAGCAAGTGACATAAAACCTTATTTTGAGTCTTATGTCTTATTTCTAGACGCACCAAACAGCCTCTGACTTAGCAACAACCGAAATGTTTTTGATAAAATGCTATATATTAAATAACGGGACAATCTTCAAACCTTAAAAACTGCTGGAAGACGTCTTCGGCTATATCTGGAATAGTGATCTCCCCTTTCTCGGCCATCGGACCCTCAAACATGGCGTAGAATACAGGGCTCCTGCTAATAAGTATTAGTTTGTGGGCATGTATCCTTTTTCTGTCCTCTCCGACAAGAAAAGTTACATCACTAGCTGTGCCAGAAGTAAACATGTGGTCCAAGCACTGTAACATCGTCTTCCCGCTCTGCCAGTCGGCGGGGGTACCCGGAGACGCCATCTATATCTGAAATCAGAGAATACCGCAGCGTTATCAAAACCATAACCCGAACTCAAAATCGATTGAACAAAAAACGAACAAAGGAAGATTTACACCGAGGCCCTTCAAAGTGAACGAGATGATATGACCAGGTATTCCGGTAGAGTAAGCGTTTTTTGCTTCATCGACTACATCCGCCATGTAAATCCTAATTCACATCCAAGCAAATTTCAAGTACTCAAAACGAGAACCGAGTTGAAATCCTAATATCGTTGTAATCATCAATTTATCATGACAATCTTTATTATGGCCAATTTGCAGGAAGTAAATCAAGCTTAAAACGAAATAATTGTAATCTATAGTTCTATAACTCATGATTTATTTTTGTTTTAAATACGTTTTTTCATTGGTTTGTTGATTAAGTCTATCAAGCGATCGACCGAAAATTAAAGGAAATGTTTTGGTGACGTCATACACAAAGTACTACTTTTTACATAAAAATATCTTCTGCGTGTTGTGCTACATCGCTGCACCGTCCCATTGACATGTCGTTTGACAAAAATAAATACATAGATATAGGAAACACAAATAAGATTCTTGGTATCATGGATGTACGCCTACATCCGGCCACTCTTCTAAAAGTACTCGAAGTAAGTGTAAGTTGTAGACGTTTTACTGTACGCCGTGTCAGACACACTTTATAGACATTTTGTTTCTATTTACACTGGTGACTATAAAAGTCTTAAATTTCTCGGGAGCACTAACTTTTCAGCGTTTGCACCGATTTTTTACCGACCATTCTGACGTTTTACGTGCAAAGTCAGTGCAGTTGCAGAAAAGTCAGCTCAGTCAGTGTGAAGATTTCACCTGTGGCCAGCGCTATCGATAGCCGCAGGGGGTTTCGCACATACTATGAGGTTGCGAGCGGTCACCGCGACTTTTTCCCTGTGAACTGGCCCGCTGCAAAGGTTACTGAAATGCGTCTGTACACAGCGGTAGACCAAGTGATCCGCTGTGTGATGCCAAACCACCTTACGTAACCACGGCTACTGGCTGTCAGTAGACACGGGAGTCACCTTTTTGCTACGAAAGTATATAGACATGTAATTAATAATAAATCGATTAGCTATTATATTTTATAATAAATATTCAGTATTTGATGCAGAATTCTGTTTGTTCTAAAATATTAATTATTCTTCCTGTATTTTGTTCTGAAAATCGTCCTTTATTTGAACAAAAATATTCATAATAGTTCTAATTACGAATGATTCGGCTGTGTGATTGTATTAAACCTCGTTCCGTAATCACGGCTAACATGTTCTTATCGACATTTAAAGTTTTATTTGTAATTAATATGAAATGATGCTGTATGATTGTATTACACCTCGTTCTGTATTTACAGCTAACGTGTTATCCACCATGTAAGGTTTTAGTTGCAATGGATTTGAAATGATGGTGTGTGATTGTATTACACCTCGTTCCGTAATCACGGCTAACGTGTTCTTATCGACATTTAAGGTTTTATTTGTAATTAATAATTATTATGTGAAATGATGTTGTGTATGCTTATGTGTATTACACCTCAACTCGTTATTTAGTATTTTTATCTGAAACTTGTCCTTTACCGAAATCTAGAAGATTGATTGTTTGGAAATAAATATTAATCATAATTAATATTGATTCTGCTGATCATTTATAGAAATTATTTGTTTGAACATGTAAATGCCAGTTTATCGATGATGTGTGTATTCTTTCATCAATCAGAAATTTCTTTTCAAGTAAACAAAAAGTTTTAATTATTAAAAAATTGAAAATTACAAAAAATAGAGAAGTGAAGTTAATGAGAATAAATAAGAGAATACCGAAGCGTTAACATAATCAGAATCCAAAGTCAAAATCGATTAAACCAGGGGCAAAATATGAACAAAGGAAAGATTCACATGGAGACCCTTGCAAAAGTACAAGAGAATAAGACCAGGTTTTCCGGCAGAGTAAGCGTCTTCTGCTTCATCGACGACACCCGCCATGTAAATCTTTGTCATATCCAGGTAAACATCAACTTCTCAAAATGAGAACCGAGTACCATTGTCAATCACAACAAGTAAACACACTAATGAGCATACTCAAAAACGTCCATCTTCATATCACTTAAAGATACAGAAAATATCCGATTTATCTGTTGTATGTTCAATTTAATCTGAAATTTGGTTTCTTTACAATCCCGAACAGTTCGTGTTTACACATCGTGAATAAAAACAAATCATAGTATGGGATAATGATCGTTCAAAATGCTATATGTGAAACGCGGTAGGTTTTTTGTTTGAAATAAGAAAAACGCGCTTGGATCTTATGATTCCTACAATATATATGGGTATACGTCAATCAGCCAAACCATTCATCATCTTTTCAAAATTGTAAATACAATTTTTTACTTCAAAGGCGTAGTGCTGTTAAAGCCACCCGCGTTTGTAAATCATTGTATTGATTAGTTGGCAAAAACTGCTGTACGTCTACTTTGTCGTGTTAATACAGAAAACCAAGCGGATTGGTTCTTTTTGATACCATACACACTCAAACTAAACCAATCGTATCGTCATAAGTCTTCCGATTGACTTATAAAAAGATAGTCGTATCACATTGAGTTCACTTAATTATGGACGTTCATACATGTTTTTGCGTCCGATGTCAAACGCATCGTGGAGGAAAAGTGGTCACATATCCGACAATTTTGAAGCACATTCAGTGGATGCTGAAAAACGGACACTGGATTCAAGACAATACTTGGTTGCTGAAGTACTGCAGTGACCTGCCTAGCATCAAAGTAAGTGATTTATAAATGTTTCTACTTCGAATGATTTGTTTTCGTATTTTGTTTTGTAGTTATAGGAACTTAACTATTAATAATACACACTTTACTAAATTAAACATCCACATTAAGTCGTATACATTTGCCTGATGTTTGTCACAACCAGAACATTTAATTATTTCAATTAAGATAAATTAATGTATTTTAAGTAGTACAAAGAAAGAAATTAGAATACATGCATCAAAAAATGATTAATGACGTAGCAGTAACTTGGTATATATGCCTTAGTAATATCAACATTCAGCCATTTGTGTCACACTTTATTTACAAAATGAATTAATATTTATACACAAGACAACAAACATTAATACAAAAGATAGTCTAGTAATGTTTGATTTTTAATTTTATTTGAAGATTTGAAACAAAATATGCCAAGTGATACATTTTTTTTAAACAAAGGATACATTACACGACAATAAAAAACATTCAACATAATTTACATACACTTTTAAAAAACAATCTTCCCTGGAATCTATTGTAAGGTATTGTAGCACTCTTGTAATTTCCTCCCCGGCTGGCCAGATGTAGTTCTTTCCTGTCTTTCCTATGAATTTTACTATGATTGGCTCTAATTGACAATAAAAAAACATTCAACATAATTTACATAGCACTTTAAAAAAACAATCTTCCCTGGAATCTATTGTAGGGTATTGTAGCACTCTTGTAATTTCCTCCCCGGCTGGCCAGATGTAGTTCTTTCCTGTCTTTCCTAGGAATTTTACCATTGTTGGCTCTAATTGCACAATCTGAAACAAAAAATTGGATGTAAATATCATGTAATCAGGAACATTATATAGTTGCATGGGCTTAAATCCATTATACAAAGAGTTGTTGGTTTTAATTGGTATGAATTGCCAGTTGTTTCTGTAGACATTGGTAGTTTAATTAACCAGGTATTCAACTTGAAAATAATACTTTTTGAAATACCACTTATTCCAACACAACCCACAACACTTTCTAACTAAAGCCCAAATTCTAGTACAATGATAGCAAATCAGTTAAGATAGATGCACACATTACCAAAATGATTCCACCATTTCATAGTTTAGTTTCATTAAATTTATACGGAGGCTAAATAATAATCCTATAATCACTCACCATTGGAAAAAAAACATGAGTTTTCCTCCCAGAGGCAACAGGGAAAGCTACCTCCAAAAAGTCACGCAGTCTGCGAAAGAAATTGGAAAAAATAAATTTTGATAAAAATATAAAAATAGTATTTACATATAAAGATATCAAGACAAACAAAAATAATTCACTGATTCAATTGCGATATTCAATTTCTTATTTTTTAATGTAATATAAAACATTATATATCTTTTATTATTTCTCAAACATACTTTATTGTGGGCTCTTTCTCCTATCTTTGTGTTTTGTCCAATTGGGAGGGTTTCCTCCATCTGGGGGGGTGGGGGGGCTCTGTTTCATTGTCTTAGGGTGTCGAGTGTATGCGATTGGCTCTGGTTGGGGGCTCTATGTCTGTTTCCATGGTCCGGGGACTGGGGTGGTGTCTGTGACTGGCTCTGGGAGCTCTAGATCTGTTTCAATTGTCCGGGGGACTGGAGTAGTGTCTGTGACAAGCTTTGATTGGGGGCCTCTAGATCTGTTTCCGTGGTCCGGGGACTGGGGTGGTGTCTGTGACTGGCTCTAGTTGGGGGCCTCTAGATCTGTTTCCATGATCCGGGAGACTGGGATGGTGTCCTGTGACTGGCTCTGGTTGGGGGCTCTAGATCTGTTTCCATTGTCCGGGGGCCTGGGGTGGTGTCTGTGACAGGCTCTGGGGGCTCTAGATCAGTTCCCATGGTCCGGGGACTAAGGTGGTGTCTGTGACTGGCTCTAGTTGGGGGCCTCTAGATCTGTTTCCATTGTCCGGGGGCCTGGGGTGGTGTCTGTGACCGGCTCTGGGGGCTCTAGATCAGTTCCCATGGTCCGGGGACTAAGGTGGTGTCTGTGACTGGCTCTAGTTGGGGGCCTCTAGATCTGTTTCCATTGTCCGGGGGCCTGGGGTGGTGTCTGTGACCGGCTCTGGGGGCTCTAGGTCTGTTTCCATTGTCCGGGGGCCTGGAGACGGCCTGCGTCACTCGCGAACCTAATGTTGGTCAAACTCCACAGAGACCTGGTATAGCGACACGGAACCATGTCGCCTTCGGTCAACTCCATCCAGGAGGTGGGGGGCGAAATGCACCTCGTCCGTTCAGCAGAAGTCGAGTTCTCGCGGAGCTTGGAGCAGGCGATCCACAGCATGAGAGCCTAAAACAACCCAAAGAATCAAACAGCCCTTTTTAGGGCTACCAGTAAACAGCCCCTTTTAGGGCTGCCCATTTAGCCCAAAAAACCCCGATTATCTCTCGAAATATACGCTTGAATATATACAAAAATAAAAACAAAAATAATTTGTGTACGTACATGTCGATGTTAACCATGATTACGGAACGAGGTTAAAGGCCCAATATACGTAACTTTCGGCAAAACTTGAAGCGAAAATACAGCCTTAAAAGTTATTATATGTATAGATTTAGTTAAGATTAACTGATATCAGCAATATTCAAGATGAATTCTTTCGCGGTTACCGGTGAAGCAGCAGTTGAAACACGCTATTTGTAAACACGCATCCATTTCGAACCGTCTTCTTCCTTCGGTTTGTTGTTGAAGTGGGCCCCACCCGCATTATTTTCAATTCTTTGGATTTTTTTGTCAAGAGTTTCTTGTTAGCTACCGCTCAGGTTAACTTTGCTTTAGGCTTATTTTTGCATGGTTATCAACTGGATTTATTTTCAGATTTTTTCAGAATCACGAAAATTTCCCTGAAGTTACGTATATTGGGCCTTTAATACAATCATACAACATCATTTAATATTTAACAATATTGTTTACAAATAAAATCTTAAATGTCGATAAGAACACGTTAGCCGTGATAACAGAACGAGATGTAATACAATCATACACCATCATTGCATATTAGTTACAAATAAAACCTTAAATGTCGATAAGAACACGTAAGCCGAGATAACAGATAACGGAACGAGGAGTAACAATATCATACAACATCATTTCATATTACCTTAAATGTCGATAAGAACATGTTAGCCCTGATTACGGAACGGGGTGTAATAAAATTAAACAACATCATTTCATATTAAACAATATTTAATACAAATAAAACCTTAAATGTCGATAAGAACACGTAAGCCGAGATAAAAGATAACAGAACGGGGAGAAATACAATTATACAACATCATTTCATATTTATTCCAAATAAAACCTTTAATGTCGATAAGAACATGTTTGCCGTGTTTACGGAACGAGGTGTAATACAATTATACAACATCATTTCATATTAATTACAAATAAAACCTTAATTGTGTCGATAAGGTCACGTTAGCCGTGATTACGGAACGAGGTGTAATACAATTATACAACATCATTTCATATTCATTACAAATAAAACCTTAAACGTTGATAAGAACATGTTAGCCGTGATAACGGAACGAGGTGTAATACAATCACACAGCCGAATCATTCGTAATCAGAACTATTTTGAACACTTTTGTTCAAATAAAGCACAATTTTCAGAACAAAATACAGGAACAATAATTAATATCATAGAAAAAACACTCTGCACCAAATAATGATTATTTATTAAAAAATATAATAGCTAATCAATATATTATTAATTACATGTCTATATACTTTCGTAGCATAAAGAAGAGGTGATTCCCGTGTTTGTAATGGTCAGTCTACTGACAGCCAGGCGCCGTGGTTACATTAGGTGGTTTGGCAGCACACAGCGGGTCACTTGGTCTACTGCTGTGTACAGAAGCATTTCAGTAACCTTGGCGGCGGGCCACTTCACAGGTAAAGAATCGTGGTGACCGGGGCTGACGCTCGCTACCTCATAGTAGAAGTGAAACCCCTGCGGCTGTAATTGGGATGATCTCCTCTAAATATGTATTGATCAAACTGAGGGACGCTCCCAATTGGAAACATACAATAACCTTAATAATCATTTTTTAGGATTACACTTTATAAGAAACTGGTATATCGATGTATATACCGAAAACCGAATTGCACTCTAAATAAACTGTGAGGCGGTTTATGAAAAGAGTGCTCTTTGGTCTATACATCGAAATACCAATACATTATCAAGTGCAATCTTTATAATAATATTACAGAATTAAAATCGACAAAAATCGATGACCGTTTAACTTTACAAAGTTCATCTGTATCTGGATCAATCTCATTTTTCAAATGAATATTCTGCACCGATCTCCGCACGACCCCATAGAAATGCCAATCGGGTCGTTTAAAGATGACGTAACACACACATGTGCTGCACCTTTTAGTAGTACCAAATAATGAGTATTTATAATAAAATATAATAGCTCATCGATATATTATCAATTATATGTCTATATACTTCTACAACATTGAAATATTTTGCCGAAGGCCCCCAGCAGAATATCCCATCCGGTTTGATTGCACTGACAACAGGTGAACAAGTCTTTCCACTCCTATTATGCTGAGCGTCAAGCAGGGATATGTAGTCAGAAACCTTTATGTAGTTGAAATATTAATTGACCGATGTATGTACCGCAGTATTTGCGTAAATACCGTGGTATTTCATATTTTGTCGTACCAAGGTTTTAAAATATATGTCCGGAGGTCTAGATCTTTTCTCGGTAATACCGTTTGTTGTAGTTCAGAGCGAGCTTAAATCGTCGTTATTAGGTAGTTGCTCATAAAATATCATTCCTACAAGACAGACTAGAATAAACTCGACGACTTTATATATCATCCTATCTACTTCCCCTGCCTATATACATTGTATGGAGTCTGCATTTCACAGCAACAGCAGATCTTGTATTGGTTTTAAAGTATTAATATTATTTTTAGGTCATCTGACCCAAAGGGTCAAGATGACCTATAGTTACCGTGCTTCGTCCGTCGTCGTCCGCCGTCCGCCGTCCGTAAACTTTTCACATTTCAAACTTCTTCTCAAGTTCTACCAATGGGAATAAGCTGAAACTTAGCTGAAATGATCCTGAGATGGTCCTGACCAAGTGTTGTTATTTTTCGGGTCGGTCCGAAATCCAAGATGGCCGCCAGAGCCGCCATCTTGAAAAACACATTTTCAACTTCTTCTCAAGTTCTACCAGTGGGATTAAGATGAAACTTGGCTGAAATGATCCTGAGATGGTCCTGACCAAGTGTTGTTATTTTTTGGGTTGGTCCAAAATCCAAGATGGCCGCCAGAGCCGCCATCTTGAAAAACACATTTCCAAATTTCTCTCAAGTTTCACCTGTGGGATTAAGCTGAAACTTGGCTGAAATTATCCTGAGATGGTCCTGACCATGAGTTGTTACTTTTCGGTCGGTTCGAAATCCAAGATGGCCGCCATGGCCGCCATCTTACAAAACACATTTCCAACTTCTTCTCAAGTTCTACCTGTGGGATTAAGCTAAAACTTGGCTGAAGTGATTCTGAGATTGTCCTGACCAAGTGTTGTTATTTTTCAGGTTGGTCGGAAATCCAAGATGGCCTTCAGAGCCGCCATCTTGAAAAACACATTTCAAACTTCTTCTCAAGTTCTACCTGTGTGATTAAGCTGAAACTTGGCTGACATGATCCTGAGATGGTCCTGATCAAGTATTGTTACTTTTTGGGTCGGTCCGAAATCCAAGATGACTGCCAGAGCCGCAATCTTGAAAAACACGTTTCCAACTTCTTATCAAGTTCTACCACTGGGATTAAGCTGAAAATTGGCTGAAATGATCCTGAGATGGTCCTGACCAAGTGTTGTTACATTTTGGGTTGGTCCAAAATCCAAGATGGCCGCC
Source organism: Mimachlamys varia (assembly GCA_947623455.1). NCBI lineage: Eukaryota > Metazoa > Mollusca > Bivalvia > Pectinida > Pectinidae > Mimachlamys > Mimachlamys varia. Next base: position 29,157,404 of record OX392544.1, read on the forward strand.
AGATTCGCCATCTTGAAAAACAAAATTGCCGTCCGTAAACTTATCACATTTTAAACTTCTTCTCAAGTTCTATCCGTGGGATTGAGCTGAAACTTGCTAGAAATGATCCTTAGGTGGAGCTGAACCTTGCAAAAATTATCCTCAGATAGTCCCAACCAAATGTTATTTATCGGGTCCGTCAGACATCCAAGATGGCTGCCACAGCCCCCATTTTGAATACACATTTAAAACTTTTCATAGAAAAATGATCCCCAGATAGTCCCAACCAAATGTTGTTATTTCTCCAGTCCGTCAGAGATCCAAGATGGCTGCAACAGCCCCCATTTTGCATCCACATCTAACACTTTCCATGATCTGAAACTTGCCTAAAATGATTCTGACCAAATGTTATTTTTCGCACTGTTCCGAAGAAATCCATGATCATCACCATCTTGAAAACCACATTTGTGTGGCATATTGTTACATGATTGTATTACTAATTCCTAGAGGAGAGGAATTTATATAAGCTATTAGCTTGTTTTCCAATCCTCACTATTTGTATAATTTCTATATATGTAATATACATGTACACTGATGGAAATAAAATATTGTTTAAACTAATTCAATAATGGTGTCACAATTGGTAGTCAGATGACCGTTAAGGCCCTTGGGCCTCTTATTGATTGTATTTTTTCTGTTATTGGGATGATCTCCTCTCAATATGTAATGATCAAACTGAGGGACGCTCCCAATTGAGAACATACAATAACCTTAATAATCATTTTTAAGATTACACTTGATAAGAAACTGGTATATCGATGTATAAACCGAAAACCGAATTGCACGCTAAATTAACCGCGAGGAGGTTTATGAAAAGAGTGCACTTTGGTTTTCGGTCTATACATCGAAATACCAATTTATTATCAAGTGCAATCTTTATAATTTAATTACATAGCAAAATTAAAACCGACAAAAAGTTATGACCGTTTAACTTTACAAAATACATCTGTATCTGGAGCAATCTCATTTTTCAAATGATTATTCTGCACCGATCTCCGCCCGACCCCATAGAAATGCCAATGGGGTCGTTTAAAGATGACGTAGCACACACATGTGCTGCACCTTTTAGTAATATAAACAGGATGCCGAAAAAAAAATTAAAATGTACCAAACAGCTGTTTCGTCCTCCTTGGACTCTTCAGTGATGCTAAGGGCGAAAAGGTGGGAGTCCAAATTTTCTAAACTAATGTAGAAACGGAAGGATCAGGTGGGTAAACCCCCTTTAATCAGAGGCGGATCCGCGTTTGTTGTTTAAAAACAAAAGACATTACACATAAAAGAGAAAATTAGACATCTATATTCACATATAGCATTAGAAGGCACTGCATGGTCGTTTTTGTTATCGGATATGATTTCGCCGACTGCGACGCGGCGCCTGTGAAATGTATTTCGCCGTGTCAAAACAATACAGTGATTGAATCTTGATTCTTCAGAATTATAGTGCGAATGTGAAAAGAAAATATATATTCACACCACATTTATGTGTAACAAACATAATAACTATTGTAGAAGACACTACCTTGATATCTGTGTTACCGTGTCACTGGTCGGGCTGCCCTTCTAAACCGAAAGCAAAATCGGGTTTTTCCGAATACCGAGTGAACCTGTCATAGTTATGACACTGCAGATATTTTTATAGCATTCTCGAATGATCTTTTGTATTGTCACATATTGGTATTTGTGTATTCGATAAGAAAAACATTCAGTGAGTGTTTAAAACGACTATATTTTTATTTGTACGGAGTGTGAAAGTAAATATGTTCCCGTTAGTTAATGCAGGTTTTCGTTTTAATGCACATATAAAGCTTCTTTGCGTATTTTTGCTGTTTAAATTAAACGCGAGAAATGACACAGTTGTTTGTGATTCTGTCAGTAAATAATATACAGGCCTACAGTGTATAAATATTATTTACTGACAAAAACTCCAGCAATTGTGGTCATGGCCATACACAAACAAAAATATGATCCGCGCAATATTTACGTGAACAACCTACAAATGTCCACCAGACCCCATACAAATACCGATAGGAAAGTTAACGATAAATTCAGAGGCGAGTCCAGGGTCACCCACAATTAGACAACAGACATGAAGGAGAAGATTCGACGTACACTGTTATAGGACAAAGAAAATATGTATACATCACATTTCTGTCTCAACAAGTATAATAACAGTACCTTGATATTTTTGTTCGTCTTTCACTGATCGGGCCTGTCCTTCTAAACCGAAAGTACAATCGGGTATTCCCCAAGTACTGAGTGTCTGCGCATGCGATCACAGGTTACCTATATAGCTATCAGTCAAACGCTGCCGGTGTTTTTAAAGCTTTTGTTAGAATGATATATTGTATTGTCACAAATTTGTCTTTGTGTACCCGATAAGAAAAATAAATGACTGTTGCAACTAGCGTTTTTTGTATGAAGTGTGACCGTGAACATGTTCCCGTTAGCTACTACAGGAACTTCGTTTTATTGCACATATGAAGCTTCTTTATCTATCCTTTTCTGTTGTTTTTTTTATTCATATATATTAATTAAATTAACTACCGGCGTCTATTAATGCAAGTTTGTCGGCGATAGAAAGTGAGGTAATGACACAGTTGCATGAGTTTCTGTCAGTAAATGATATAAATTATACAGTGTATATTTATTATTTACTGACAGAAATCAAGCAACTGTGGTCATGACCATACACAAACAGAAATATGATCCGCGCAATATTTTACTACTAATGTCCACCAGACCCTATACAAATACCGATAGGAAAGTTAACAATAAATTCAGAGGCGGGTCCAGGGTCACCCACAATTAGACAACAGACATGAAGGAGAAGATTCAAAGTACATTGTGATAGGACAAAGAACATAATGTATACAACACATTTCTGTCTTAACAAGTATAATAACAGTACCTTGATACTTTTGTTCGTCTTTCACTGTTCGGGGCTGTCCTTCTAAACCGAAAGTACAATCGGGTTTTCCAAGTACTGAGTGTACTGCGCATGCAATCACAGGTAACCTATCAGTAATGACACCACAGGTATTTTTTAAATTATCACATATTTGCATGTAGACACTCGATAAGAAAATAAAACATTCATATATTTATTAGTATTATCGTATAATCGAATGATGTAAATGTACGGAATTGTGAGTTGTCCTGTCTGTATGACGATACTGTCAGACTAGCACAGCAACGACAGGTAAAGACATCTGTGTTGCTCGGGGGTCTCGCGAAATCTGTCGGCTAAAATACTAGGTATGGAGAAGTACAAGGCCTTCCTGGTAAGAATTACCCGGAAACCTCTGGATCGTACCTCCGCTGCCATGCTTCTTCACACCGTTCCTGCCCGTTTACTATAAGTGTGATACACTATAAAAGTCAGCTGATAAAAAAGACAGCTAAAGTACAAGTAAAAACTGTTTCACAATAAGTGCAATACGGGGATGTTTGTAAATAATTAAAATATAGAAGCGACCATTATGATTGGTAAAATCCTAAGGTGTAAGTAACTAGGAGTACACAGTCAGTTATAGAGTAAAATCAAGTACATACTGATGCCTTTAGGGATCGCACAATGCCTCTTAAAATAATATACACGAACTCAAACTTTTTCTGTACTGGTTTGACTGCACTTTGACTTGACTTTCAATGAGTGAAAAACACACGATTCTCTAAAACTGGGAATGTGTATAAAAGATTACCAACACTAATGTTTCTAAAACCGAGGATCCCAAACATTACTGGGGCGTATGGTACTGTAAGATTGACGAGGAGCCGACATGACTGGTTCCGAATCCGGAAGAAAACGGAAATGATGCTGATGCTTGTAAGAATGATGATGCTGTCTAAATGACTTTTGGGATATTTTTATATAAAAGACTATATGTTATCTGCTCATGACTTCTAACTGTCTGTCAGCAAATGTTGCACTTGTTTTCTTTTCCCATTTCAACTCTTCCTCCAGACCTTTTCGTTCAAGTGGGTTCTCTATAGTGATTCCCGGGCATATCTGTTTGAAAGTTACAAGTTCTATATTTGTATTGTCGTGCATCGCCACGTCTTTTTAGGGTGCGCAGTAGATGGCAGTCGATAGACTTGATTCCCTCTCCTCTTCTCGGAGCTTGTAGAACTTTACGATGAATTCGCCAAGTTGTTATCGGCTACTGTATAATAATCTTCTTTCTCCAGCACTGTTTTTGTGAAAACCTCTGCAGCTAGACTAATGATGTCATCTTCATTTGACCAATATTGTTCCTATGTCTCATTGTGATGTCTTGTAGGAATCACACAACTAAATCAGCCCATCACGAAGTGTTTCATTCGTTTGTAGTCCGTACCGAAAATTTGTTCCGGCTAAGTACATTGATTCTGAATAATCTTAATAGGTAATTGTTGACATATTCTGCATTGAATGAAATCTATAGATATTTAACTTTACAAAAATGCATACTTTCGGTAGATTTTGATATGTGATGGCGGATTGATATGGGGTCAAAAGTCAGAGGGTGTTCCCGTCCCATTTCACTGGTTTGACATGCATGTAAATTTCCGGTTGTCCGAAGCAGACGCCCGTAGCGAGCTATGGCGTGTACAATGTACATTGTACACGTTTTCGATGTTTAGTGAAATGCATCCCCAAATGATTACAATATGCAGCTGAATATATTAACTATCGTTTCCATCATCGTTCGGTGACATTTTTAGCTCACATGGCCCGAATGGCCAAGTGAGCTTATGTGATGGTGCAGCGTCCGTCCGTCCGTCCGTCCGTCCGTCCGTCCGTCCGTCCGTCCGTCCTGCGTCCGTCAACTTTTTCCTTTAAACAACTTCTTCTAAAATACTGAAAGGCCCAGGGACATGACATTTGGCTGGTAGATATCTTGGAAGGAGCTGAAAAACGTTTGCGAAAAAAAATCAATTTGACCTAATTTCAAGGTCACCGGGGTCAAAAATGTCGAAACCTTCAAACAACTTCTTCTAAAATACCGTCAGGCATAGAGACTTCATATTTGACCAGAAGTTTCCTTGGATGAAGCCAAATAAAGTTTGCGAAAAGAAACGACCTTGACCAATATTCAAGGTCACAGTGAGGTAAAATCTAATTTAAACTTAAAACGACTTCTTCTGAAATACAAAAAGCCCTAGAAACATGGTATTTGGCTGAAAGGTTCCTTGGATGAAGCCCGACAAAGTTTGCGAAAAGAAATGACCTTGACCTATATTCAAGGTCACAGGGGTCAAATCTGTTAAAACCTTTAAACGACTTCTTCTGAAATACTAAAAGCCATAGACGCATGATATTTGCCTGAAAGGTTCCTTGGATGAAGCTCAACAAAGTTTGCGAAAAGAAATGACCTTGACCTATATTCAAGGTCACAAGGGTCAAATCTGTTAAAAACCTTTAAACGACTTCTTCTGAAATACCGAAAAACCCTAGAAGCATGATATTTGGCTGAAAGGTTCCTTGGATGAAGCCTGACAAATTTTGCGAAAAGAAATGACCTTGACTTATATTCAAGGTCACAGGGGTCAAATCTGTTTAAACATTCAAACTTCTTCTGAAGTACCAAAAGCCCTAGAAGCATGATATTTGGCTGAAAGGTTCGTTGGATGAAGCACGACAAAGTTTGCGAAAAGAAATGACCTTGACCTATATTCAAGGTCACAAGGGTCAAATCTGTTGAAACCTTCAAACGACTTCTTCTGAAATACAAAAAGCCCTAGACGCATGATATTTGGCTGAAAGGTTCCTTGGATGAAGCCCAACAAAGTTTGCGAAAAGAAATGACCTTGACCTATATTCAAGGTCACAAGGGTCAAATCTGTTAAAACCTTTAAACGACTTCTTCTGAAATACCGAAAAACCCTAGAAGCATGATATTTGGCTGAAAGGTTCCTTGGATGAAGCCTGACAAATTTTGCGAAAAGAAATGACCTTGACTTATATTCAAGGTCACAGGGGTCAAATCTGTTTAAACATTCAAACGACTTCTTCTGAAGTACCAAAAGCCCTAGAAGCATGATATTTGGCTGAAAAGTTCGTTGGATGAAGCACGACAAAGTTTGCGAAAAGAAATGACCTTTACCTATATTCAAGGTCACAAGGGTCAAATCTGTTAAAACCTTTAAACGACTTCTTCTGAAATACCGAAAGCCCTAGAAGCATGATATTTGGCTGAAAGGTTCCTTGGATTAAGCACGACAAAGTTTGGGAAAAGAAATGACCTTGACCTATATTCAAGGTCACAGGGGTCAAATCTGTTGAAACCTTTAAACGACTTCTTCTGAAATACCAAAAGCCCTAGAAGCATGATATTTGGCTGAAAGGTTCCTTGGATGAAGCAAGACAAAGTTTCCGAAAAGAAATGACCTTGAATTATATTCAAGGTCACAGGGGTCAAATCTGTTAAAACCTTTAAACGACTTCTTCTGAAATACCAGAAGCCCTAGAAACATGGTATTTGGCTGAAAGGTTCCTTGGATGAAGCAAGACAAAGATTGCGAAAAGAAATGACCTTGATCTATATTCAAGGTCACAAGGGTCAAATCTGTTGAAACCTTCAAACGACTTCTTCTAAAATACCAAAAGCCCTAGAAGCATGGTATTTGGGTGAAAGGTTCCTTGGATGAAGCAAGACAAAGATTGCGAAAAGAAATGACCTTGATCTATATTCAAGGTCACAAGGGTCAAATCTGTTGAAACCTTCAAACGACTTCTTCTAAAATACCAAAAGCCCTAGAAGCATAATATTTGACTGAAAGGTTTCTTGGATGAAGCACGACAAAGTTTGCGAAAAGAAATGACCTTGACCTATATTCAAGGTCACAGGGGTCAAATCTGTTAAAACCTTTAAACGACTTCTTCTGAAATACCAAAAGTCCTAGAAGCATGATATTTGGCTGAAAGGTTCCTTGGATGAAGCCCAACAAAGTTTGCGAAAAGAAATGACCTTGACCTATATTCAAGGTCACAGGGGTCAAATCTGTTAAAACCTTTAAACGACTCCTTCTGAAATACCAAAAGCCCTAGAAGCATGGTATTTGACTGAAAGGTTCCTTGGATGAAGCCCGACAAAGTTTGCGAAAAGAAATGACCTTTACCTATATTCAAGGTCACAAGGGTCAAATCTGTTAAAACCTTCAAACGACTTTTTCTGAAATACCAAAAGTCATAGAAGCATGATATTTCGCTGAAAGGTTCCTTGGATGAAGCACGACAAAGTTTGCGAAAAGAAATGACCTTGACCTTTATTCAAGGTCACAGGGTTCAAATCTGTGGAAACATTCAAACGACTTCTTCTAAAGTACCAAAAGGCCTAGAGACATGATATTTGGCTGGTAATGTCCGCCGATGAAGCGAAACAAAATTTGAAAATGAAAATGATGTATTATAAGGTCACAGGGGTAAAATATGTTTAAATGTTAACATGTTCTTCTAAATGTCTTACAGTAAAAATTTTAGGGGACTTTAGGGTTACACTATAATATAAATCAGAGATTGATACCAGGTGAGCGATGCAGGCCCATTGGGCCTCTTGTTTATAGATATGAGCACAACCGAGTACATCTTAGATATTCCAACAAAGCAAAACTTATTATAATTTCTTTCATCTCTATAAATATCTAAGAGGTACTCACTTGTGCTGATATATTTTCATACAATTTTGTTGTGAAAAAACAGCTAAAATCAAGACATGCGCAAAAATGGTCGTTTTGAATTGGTCTATACGTGCATCAAATGGATGAATATATTTTTAAAATATCATATTTTCTGAATCCAGAATCCTTATTGAAATGAAGTATCAGTTTTTTTTGTTTTAAAACTTTTTTTTTTCAAAAAAAATAGGCATATTTCTGGCCTTACCACATATAGTCCTTCAATAACTAATTTAATGACTTTTTCTAAAATACCAAAAGGCATAGAAACTATTGATATTTGGCCGATATCTTCCGAACAAAATTTTGCGAATGAAAATGACATTGTTTTATTTTCGAGGTCACTGGGCAATATGTTTAAATCTTCTGAATGTCTTATAGCGATAGATTTTATACGATTTTTAGATGACAAGTACAAGATTGGCACCAGGTGAGCGATACAGGCACATTGGGCCTCTTGTTGTTTAAATAGGTATTTCTTGTCAGTGTAGGAACAACACATTTGTCAGATATCAAGTTGTCATTTATATAAGAAAAAATCAGGAGATACCGAAGCGTCAAAAGAACCAAAATCGACTAAACTAGGGGTAATACTTGAACAAAGGAAATATTTTCATGGAAACTATTGTAAAAGCTAAAGAAAACTAGAACACTGATACAACAGAAAGGGCCCCGCAATATGTCTGATATTCCAATGAATATTGGTATTTTAGAGTTATAGTAGAGTGATGTTAAATTTGTAAGTGTTAGAAAACAATTATAAACAATATCATTCATTGATAGGAAAATGTCAAAATTGTTTTGACAGCTAAAATCCAAAAGGGTCGATTACCTGGCATTTTGTAGCCTATCAAGGATAACCTTGACCGTTGACCTTTGAACTTGTGACCTTGAACTATGAGTTTGATCATTGTCAGTTAACTCTTGGTTTATTTGTGCACTACTTTGAATTAGTGAACAGTTAAAAACAGCAAAGATTCAGTATTTTCATGTTAATGTTAAAATCCAATATGGCCGCCTAACAGCCATTTTGAATCCGATTTGCATGAAATACTACACGTGTGATCTAGGATGCATGAGGAATCATCAGTTCCAATTTGATACAAATCCTTCATCTCTTGCAAACATTTTTGTGCAGAAGACAAAAAGCGAACAGACGGACGGACAGACAGACGGACGGACAACCTGATTACTATAGGGCACCCGCATCTCTCGATGCGGGGCCCTAATAGGACCAGGTGTTCAAGAATATAAGCGTCTTCTGCTCCATCACACCCGCCACTTAAATCAAGGGAAGTGGCAATCATGTTGAAGGGGCCATGGTGACCAAGTCGACTTTGTTGCAAATTTCTATTGTCGGCATTAGTCGAATTTGGCACCGAAAAACTTTATGAATATATGAATTGAAGAAAGTATATGACGAATTTTATATTCATGAAATAATAAACAAAAAAGAACATACATTCGCTAATTTAGTTACGAAATGTACTAACAACAGTATACTAATGTGTTATAAGTAATATGCAGGAGCATATTATTATTGGAGCAGATTAAAATTGAAGGGTTTGAAGTTTTGTAAATTTGTAAAATTACAAATGAGCATTGCCTTAGATACCAGTGAATAATGAAATATAATCTCGGGAGTTCCAGGCCTATCCAAACAAGGATATATTCTCAAAAAGGAATGAGTCCTTGTCATAATTAAGTGACGTTCAACCCAAAGTGAACTCAAGTATTACTGTGATTATCCGCAAACATATGGTATGATACTGTGACAAATGAAAAGTGTGAAGGAAAATCAGTGATCTTCTTTGAAGAAATGATCCTGTTGGAATCGCGAAATAATTAAATCATATACTGGTCAGCTTAATATCTGTGTCAACCAATTTAAAACTGTAAAACATTAATTTTTTTTTGTACATAAAAAATTACCCAGAGAATACCAAATCGTCAATAAAACCATAATCCAAACTCAAAATCGATAAGAATAGAGGCAAATTATAAACAATGTAGACCCTCGTAAAAGTACCGAAGAATAAGTCCAGGTGTGCCAGAAGAGTAAGCGTCTTCTGCTTCATCGACGACACCCGCCATGTAAATTTTGGTCACATCTAGGTAACGTCAAACTACCACAATTAGTTCAATTTTGACAAATTTTCGGTGATATCTACAAATTCAGATAATGTATTTGGGATGTTTCTTCATTTTTAACAATGAGTTCGTATGTTGGTTCATTTTCAGAAATTAAAATCATAATAGGTGATTTTGTTTTGAAAAATATAACGCAAAACTTTCAAAGAATTATTTTGTCCGTTTTTCGGCCAAGACCTGTACCCCAATTGGTACACCGTATCACAGGTCATGGAATCTGTTTTTATTTCGACTAATGAATGTGCCTATCGCAAGAAAAAAATCTGCTTTTTTAAACACCATAACAAACTACAGTTTTATCTATCCACTTTGATATCATTCGGTTATAAGGACCAAAAATCTACATTTAATCTTGCTTAAAATTAACCCCTTTAAAATTCGCCAAAATGTCGTCGACGCAAAGCGTTTTTACAGGGTTGATGAAATGTTGACTTTGATATTATCGTTTAGAAATTACAAAAATGTGGTGGCAATGTTGACAAATATCTTTTTTGTTATACTGTTAAAGAAAATGTCCAAATATCATTTCCAAGAACTTTTCCAACCATTTTGTGACCGTGTACCAAATGGTATCTCAAAAATGTGACATCAATTTTGCATAACACTATGTGACATCATTTGAAGCTTATCTGGCCCCGAGTGCTGTTAAGCTTATGCTATGGCGCGGCGTCCGTCGCCCATCCGTCCGTCACCTTTTCCGTTAAATCCCCCTCCCCAGGGTTCACCCTAGACCTTGGGCACAATGAGAGAAAAAATCTCCCTTACCTGATTTCAGTGAGATTTTTCAGATAGGGATGGGATTTTTTTTCTCGCTCCTAATTTTCTCAAGAGATTTTTAGTAGTTTATGTCACATAATTATGAATAACATCGATTTATATAAATAAATAACACAAGGTTGTTTCCTGATCTCAAGTTTTGTTTTTTATTATTTCCTGGAGAAAATTTTTCTGGTTTTTGCATTTTTCCATGCCATGAAGGCCTCATTGAAGTCAAATTCTTCTAATCTGGAGCCCCCCAACATCACACGCATCAGCTGCTCGCAGTGATCCCCACTTATGCGGTTTCTAAGGGGGGTAACAACAGCATTTTGGGCAGAAAATGCCCTTTCACAGTCACTAGTGTGGACCGGATGGGCCAGGGCCAGAGCTGCAAGCTTTATTAGGTTCGGAAAATCCTCCCTGTGGTACTGAGCAATAAGGTTCCAGATCATAGCTGTGGAAATCCTAGGATACTGATGTGCCTTTACCACCTGCTTGATCTGCAAGAAAGAACAGTGTTTAGATTATTATACATTTTAAGCCTACAACATTTAATCCCATTTGTTAATAAACTAATAAAAGTAGACAAAATAAATAATGTGTGCTCACTTCTTTTATATTTTCTTTCAAACAACATAATCTTGAATTAGAAAAAACAAAATACCTTCACCCACTCCTGCTTGGTCGACTCAGCGTCTATAATTGTCTCACTCTTGGATTCCTGGTTCACTCCATCAAGTTTGTAGCAATGGACTCTTTCCTTTCCAAAGTGCTCACAAAGGACTTGGATGGATTCATCTCCCCTGGTATTCAATTCCTCTTCATTCAAAAATGTAACTGGCCTCAGACCAAGTACTCCAAAGCTTGTCATCAAATGCTTGTCTGGAAATCTGATAGATTAAATTAGCTAATCTTTATTTTATATAAATATTAATCGAATATACATGTTCAGATGATAATGATTTCAGTTTTTAAATTCCAACTTCATGTTCTAGATACCTGGCATTGATGTTATCAATCAATAATTGTATGAACTTCTCCCTTGCAGATGTGAAGCTGAATTTTGATTGGGGAATGGCATGGCCCTTGAACTGCCCTTCTACTAAGACTTTCTCAAGTTCCTGAGAAAATGTTGGTTTCTCAGCCTCAGGATCCCTGTTGGCCTTCATGTTTTCCAAATCAGCAATGCAAGCATTCACCTCAACCTGCACAATATAAAACATTATACAAATGTGCCTGTTTGTTTGTTTTTCCCCCCAATACATGTTCTACCCAATCGATAGTTTAATTACATATGGAGCTATTTTAATTTACTTATTGTTAATTTTCAAAATGTTTTATAAATTTTAATAATATTACCTGTACAAGTGCAATGTCTAAAACTTTCTTTTGAAAAAAAAGATTTAGTTTCATAATAGGTTGTAGGATGTCCATCAATGCGTATGTCATTTGAATGAAGAACTGGTCTCCAATCTTCTTTTTCAAACCAGCAGCTTTGGGGTCGTTGACTTGGGTGCTGAAGAATGTCAATAGAGAGTCTAATGTTTGGTATACGGTTTCCATAGCTTTGTAAAAACTCAGCCACCTTACTTGGTGTATTTCTATGTATTTTAAAGTGGGCTCATCGAACAGCTTTTGAACAGCTTCAATAGTGTCACATCTTTTTGGAGATTTTTTGAAGTAATAAAATATCGACTCCATTATTTGTTGATAATGCTTCATGGCTGGAAGACAATAACAAATTTGAATACAATTAAATAGATAAGTCAGTGGATTTTTTTTGTCAGCTAAAGAAATTTTATCTTAATGGCATAGTTTTCCTTCAAACAATTTTGAAATTGAGGTCTGTATCAATTTAAATTTAATTTCATATTAGCAATATCACAAAATATATCATTTACATATGTGGTAGTTTGATATACACAAACTTCACCATTACCTGATCATCCTATTTTGCAGGATTGCATAATTATTATTTCTTATTGTAAAACTTAGAACTTAAGAAGTACATGAAATTAATTCAAATTAGAAAACATCAAATATTTACAAGTTCCTTAATTACCTGGGATGCTTTCTGCTGCCTGTTGGGTGCAAAGTGCAACCCGATGCGCTGCACAATGGGTGTTAGTAATATGAGGGTTCACTCTTAAGAAGTGACCTGTTAACCCCTCCTTCTTGCCTGTCATGACCGATGCCCCGTCAGTTCCTAATCCTGGAATTATTCAATTGAATTGAATTAAAGAATTTTGTAAGATTAAGAAACTGTTTTGTTTTTCTTATTTTCTTACAAAAGTTTAACATTTTACATTCCTCACAGTCACTGGTTATTTGAACATAATGCAAGAAAGTTTAAATTACACATTTTGACTTACCTGTCACTTGCTTCATCTCTATTCCTCTGTCAGTCAGGTGCTTTTTAATTTCTTCAAAGATGCCAACTCCAGTAGCAGAGGAGATCTTTAAATCAGTCAAGAAGAGAGTCGTTGGGTACATCCTTGGACTTACGATGCGTGCCATTATACACAATTTGTGATGGACCACCATGTCTGTGCTTTCATCAGTCATGATGGTTAACACGGGTGACTCTAATATTTGTTTTGTAACATTATTGTCTATTGTGTCACTCAGTGCTTGGAGCATTGAAACAGCAGTATTGTAGCTTGTGTATGATTTTTTGTTGAAATTCAATGCCTCCATATTAGGTGTATCAAGTTCCTTTAATAGTGTCATTAAACTTGAGTATTTGGAAAGAGCAATGCATTCTTTGGCTAACCAATAAACAACTTTCAAACACACCTGGATCCCCTTTTTTCTTTTGAATCAGAATTCCCGACTGCTGTATTTAGATCCTGTCTGCCCTGTGGGATGAAAATTGCCCTCTTGTGGTCAGCGCTCATTACATGTCTCTCTAATGTTGTGGTTTTGAAGTTCTGAGTTCCGATGCTTAGTGCGTTGTTCATATTCGATTCTCTGCACAGATTACAATACATTACGTCTTTTGCCTCATCAAAACACAACCATTTATATTTTAGCTGCCATTTCTTCTGAAACTTTGGTCTTGTAACCGTATTTGTATTGTTTACATCAGACCCAGTAGCGTTGACATCGTCCATGTCGTCGTAGGTATTCGCGCTGGCACCGACGGAATCGGTAGAGTCACTTTCAAATTCAACACCCGATGGTGTTAATTTAACAAACTTTGACAGCACAGGCTGTTTTGGATCAGCTTTTAAAAGTCTTTTAGGAGGCATACTTGGTCTTAGGCCCTAGATATTCTACTTACAAATCGTTCAAATTTGCAGACGACTCCTCTTAACTTGTGCGGTGGCTTTGTCATCAAAGCGTTTGAATTGCAACTGTTTGAGAATAAAGCGCCGTGGAGACTATGATTGGTACTCACTATCGTTAGGAGTTGTACAACAGGAATATTTTCGTAACTACGATCGGTATTATTGAGCACTAAACGTGAAATTTTGCATGCGCGATTTTTTCTCGCATTAGAACAGACTTTAACGCGATTTATATGAAAATAAAGCGAGAATCTCGCGAAATCGCGCCCAAAAGTGAACCCTGCCTCCCGCTTTTTGGTCAGAAGCAGTCATTTTGGCAGGGGAACAGATTTTGCATAAATTGCGACTCTAACCCCTTCCCCTTGGGAAATGGAGGAAAACCTTTTAAATCACTACTTGTCCTCAAGGTATAAATTTGAGTAAAGTGCTGAATGGATCTTTTTGGAAAATATTTTACTCCAATACCAATGTATCCAGGTGAGCGATAAGGCGCCTGTTATATCATGGAGCTGTATGTCCTAAGCGTCACGATGATCAATACATACGAAGTACAGTTATTCTAGGTTTAGAAACCTTAAAAAATAGAGTTCTCAATGCTACTGTGGTTCGTTGTATCTTAATGAGTCTATTTATACGAAACGATTGCTAAGAATTGATGGTCTCCAGCCGATATAGTGTACTGTTCATTGTCGATGTTACCTATGAACCTACAATAAGAAAGGGAATCTGGCCAAGATGAACTGTCGAGGAACTACTCCTAGGGCTTTTGATAAAAGTAATGCTTCCACCATTAAATGTTACGCTGTCTAATCCTTCATTGGAGTAGTGTTGTTTATACGCTGATGGTACTTCTACAACTGTATACGTTTTTCCAGGCGATAGACAAATTGGTTTTGCCATCAACACATCGCCTGTATTTACAGAATCGTTTTTCACCAGAGGTAATTTATTATCGCTGTGTATTAGAGCATCCCCATCATACAACTTTATGTCTACTGTGCTGGGCTCAGAGTCTGTAAGAAATGACCCGATTCCGTATAGTTTTATTTTACATGAGACCGTGAAAGAAATAGCTTCGAATGCGAATGAACTGCTCCACTTTCCGGTCAAACATGATCGAAATCGCCAAACACTCTCCTTTGTGGATGTGGTATGTTTTCGGGCATTCGGATTGAGCCACGGCACATCCTTGACCTCGCCATGCATGATGCAGTTGATAACATCCAGTACGATATCCCCTGGAACTACTTTATCAGGGCACACGTGTTTGAAGAGAAAGTCTGAAACGATTCTCGGGAACCTCACCGTGTACAGAATATCTCCAAGGACTTGCCGTTTGTTTTCAGGATTGCTCTGAATTGATAAAAACCTTCATAAATGTAACTATAGAGAAGACAACATATAACAATTACTTGTGTATTTTTTATACAAATCGGGAGTTCTTGATTAATCTTGAAATACATCGTCTTCACATCTTACAGAAATATTATGGTTGTATGTTTTCCAAGTAATACAATAAATAATGGTTTCGTGATTTCCACTTCCCGATTGGTTGTCCTATATTTGAAATTCATTGGTTAACATACGTTGGCGCACCTATATAATGGTGCACGACAATTAATGTCAAGACCATGACAACCAATACCTATATTTGAGTTTTTGTTGGTAATCAACAAACAGATAATGAAGAAATCTACATATAATATTAGTCAACACATGTTTCAATCTTCGGGTAAATGCATAGAGAACAGCCACCAGTTGAATATGGAGCAGTGCAATTTCCGACGCTACAATAATGAGCATGACGATGTCATAATTTTCTCACGTTTTTTGTTATGAATAGCATATATTGGGCCTAGTAGATTCATGTAGACTTTGTACAGTGAAAATGTAAAATTAATATAAATATATACCATTAGCAACAAAGACTATTGCACGTTACTCGTTTTGTAGAAGTATTCACTAGCTACTCACCTCAAGGTTTTGACGGCTACATTCAGCTGCCGCCCATCTAATGACAGCCGTGTACACGTCACTTTCATCAACAGCAAGGTCGTCCAATTCCGTGATGGTGGTCAAACAGCTCGGACATAGGTCAGTAAAGGTCTTCGATGATAGTATATCTGCTGAAGATTTAACAACCACTTTTAGACACTCGTTTTTCAGTTTATCCATCAGGAAAACATGCGCATGCTCCAAAAACAGACAGGCATTTTCCGCTGATAGACTTTTGGTGAGGAATTGTTCACAGTTGGTAACTAGAATGTCGACACAGTACTTCCTGGCGGCGTTCAGCACAGGTACTACATTCATGTCCGTTAGGTTTATTTTGTCTGTGTACAGATATCTAAATAAATTGAAATTATATTAGTATTAATAATTTTGTTAGTTTGTACATATACACTGTTTATATTCCGTTTTATTTGATGTTGTAAAAGAAAAAATTGATTTGACTAATATCGGTATTTATCACACCTCCTTCAGATGGTTGGCTAGCGTGTTTTCATTAAAAGTACTGAAGAATTTTTAGGTGATCTGACCGAATTTCAGGATGACCTATAGTCATCGTGCTTCATCCGACGTCTGTCTATCCTGCCGTGCGTAAACTTTTCCTTCAAATGATTTCTTTTTAATAACAAAAGTCCCAGGGTGCTGATATTATTCGCGTAACATTCTGGAATTAAGAACTACCACGTTTTGTTAAAGTAATAGACCTTGACATACTTTCAAAAATACAGGGTTCAAAAGTCATAAAATCTTAATGCATCTTCTTACTAACCAAAAGGTCCAGTGTATTGACTTTTTAGCTGTAGCATGCTTTGATGAAGGGCTAACGTACACTGCAATTGAAATGAAATAGCTTGAATCAAGATCGCAGGGGTCAAATGTGTGAACATTTTCAAGAAACTTCTCGAAAACCAAAAGGCACAGGGAACTGATATTTGACATATTTATAGCATGCAGGGATGAAGGGCTACCAAGTTTGTTCAAATGGATGAAAATAATACATTGTCAGGTGACTGTTAAAGAGGCAATTCAGTGAATCAGCGTTTTTTAAAATCAACTAGAATGAAAAATACCTATATTCAGACAAAGGAATACGTACTTTATAATTCGATACCGTGTAGCCGATGTGGTAAGTTTAATTATTGGGAAAGCCCGCACCAAATATAACGATATCAAAATATAGCACGAAATAGCCACCTGGTGCGACCAAATGTATGTGTGTGTAAACAATTGGACACGAGGAGTTTGATTTCAACGTACTTCTTTCCAGGTATGTTAGATTAACGAAAGAAGTTGTCAACAATAATGATATATATGATTATTATTAGATCCCAGGGGTAATTGTGTGGTATACTTCAAACTAACTAAAAGCAGATATTATTGAAAGCTCGCACACACAGGGGCCCTCTGAAGGGAAATTTGTTAACCTCAAAACACGCCCAGAGATGTTTTTAAACAAAAGTCTCATTTGCATGAGTTGGGCGATTAAGGATTTCCTTATTATTATTTGAGAAACGCACGGAAAACATTTTGTCAAAATATCTATATGAATAGTTAACAGCGATTACCGAACTACAATTTTATAAAATATTTTGTGATATAATAAAGGAGTAAACAAACTTCGCTTAATTGCCCCTTTATGACCCAGGGGCCCCTTGTTATTTTAAATGACGTGGTTACTTGGTATAAATATTCAATATGAAACTGTTAATAAAGGAAAACAAATGTTTGTTAGAGGCATTTCTCGAGAACTACTTAAGGGGTTCAAAAGGCATCAGAGCTTTATTTCAAATCCCATTTGCAGATTCGGCATTATTGTGCATGTAAGATAAATTAAGAAATTAGGTAACTGCTAGCCAATCCTGTGGGTTTTTTTTATTAAAATTGTTTAACAGGGGATTTCCTGTGTCTTTAACAATTTCGTACGTTTGTTTCTTGGTCGAAGGTGAACAAAATTGATAATTATTGAAAAGTTATCACATGTGCCGTGTTTGACACGTAAGTTCATTCTGGAATTAACTTTAACTACAAAGGTCGGATACCGATATCCGATTCGCTGAATGTTGTATCACCGAATGGATCCCCCTTAGGCTCTTACCAGTTAAGATTGCGGGAAACGCGCAATCACTTTTGATCTTTTAAAGTTAAAATGCTGAATTAAGCAAGTGACATAAAACCTTATTTAAGTCTTATGTCTTATTTCTAGACGCACCAAACAGCCTCTGACTTAGCAACAACCGAAATGTTTTTGATAAAATGCTATATATTAAATAACGGGACAATCTTCAAACCTTAAAAACTGCTGGAAGACGTCTTCGGCTATATCTGGAATAGTGATCTCCCCTTTCTCGGCCATCGGACCCTCAAACATGGCGTAGAATACAGGGCTCCTGCTAATAAGTATTAGTTTGTGGGCATGTATCCTTTTTCTGTCCTCTCCGACAAGAAAAGTTACATCACTAGCTGTGCCAGAAGTAAACATGTGGTCCAAGCACTGTAACATCGTCTTCCCGCTCTGCCAGTCGGCGGGGGTACCTGGAGACGCCATCTATATCTGAAATCAGAGAATACCGCAGCGTTATCAAAACCATAACCCGAACTCAAAATCGATTGAACAAAAAACGAACAAAGGAAGATTTACACCGAGGCCCTTCAAAGTGAACGAGATGATATGACCAGGTATTCCGGTAGAGTAAGCGTTTTTTGCTTCATCGACTACATCCGCCATGTAAATCCTAATTCACATCCAAGTAAATTTCAAGTACTCAAAACGAGAACCGAGTTGAAATCCTAATATCGTTGTAATCATCAATTTTATCATGACAATCTTTATTATGGCCAATTTGCAGGAAGTAAATCAAGCTTAAAACGAAATAATTGTAATCTATAGTTCTATAACTCATGATTTATTTTTGTTTTAAACACGTTTTTTCATTGGTTTGTTGATTAAGTCTATCAAGCGATCGACCGAAAAATAAAGGAAATGTTTTGGTGACGTCATACACAAAGTACTACTTTTTACATAAAAATATCTTCTGCGTGTTGTGCTACATCGCTGCACTGTCCCATTGACATGTCGTTTGACATACATAGATATAGGAAACACAAATAAGATTCTTGGTATCATGGATGTACGCCTACATCCGTCCACTCTTCTAAAAGTACTCGAAGTAAGTGTAAGTTGTAGACGTTTTACTGTACCCCGTGTCAGACACACTTTATAGACATTATGTTTCTATTTACACTGGTGACTATAAAACTCTTAAATTTCTCGGGAGCACTAACTTTTCAGCGTTTGCACCGAGTTTTTACCGACCATTCTGACGTTTTACGTGAAAAGTCAGTGCAGTTGCAGAAAAGTCAGCTCAGTCAGTGTGAAGATTTCACCTGTGGCCAGCGCTATCGATAGCCGCAGGGGGTTTCGCACATACTATGAGGTTGCGAGCGTCAGCCCCGGTCACCGCGATTCTTTCCCTGTGAACTGGCCCGCTGCAAAGGTTACTGAAATGCGTCTGCACACAGCGGTAGACCAAGTGATCCGCTGTGTGATGCCAAACCACCTTACGTAACCACGGCTACTGGCTGTCAGTAGACTGACCATTACAAACACGGGAGTCACCTTTTTGCTACGAAAGTATATAGACATGTAATTAATAATATATCGATTAGCTATTATATTTTATAATAAATATTCAGTATTTGATGCAGAGTTCTGTTTGTTCTAAGATGTTAATTACTCTTCCTGTATTTTATATACTGAGATTGTTTCTTTGTACACAAACAGGAATTGAAAACTTAATTTGCGAGCTTTCGAAAACGTCTGTTTCCTTTGTCAAGCAAAGAGTACAATAGCCGAGTGTCGGTGTTCTGACCGCTGAAATCAGCTCACTACCCAAAGTCAGCTGTCAAAAACGTAGCGCGACATTTCGTCCAAATGTACTCTAGTACTACAGGTAGACAGAGGGACGGGTAATGAGCTGACACCGACACTCGGCTATTGTACTCTTTGTTTGACAAAGGAAACAGACGTTTTCGAAAGCTCGCAAATTAAGTTTTCAATTCCTGTTTGTGTACAAAGAAACAATCTCAGTATATATCATTCATACCAAACTGATGAATCTTATTCTTCCTGTATTTTGTTCTGAAAATCGTCCTTTATTTGAACAAAAATATTCATAATAGTTCTAATTACGAATGATTCGGCTATGTGATAGTATTACACCTCGTTCCGTAATCACGGCTAACATGTTCTTATCAACTTTTAAAGTTTTATTTGTAATTAATATGAAATGATGCTGTATGATTGTATTACACCTCGTTCTGTATTTACAGCTAACGTGTTATCCACCATGTAAGGTTTTATTTGCAATGGATTTGAAATGATGTTGTGTGATTGTATTACACCTCGTTCCGTAATCACGGCTAACGTGTTCTTATTGACATTTAAGGTTTTATTTGTAATTAATAATTATTATGTGAAATGATGTTGTGTATGCTTATGTGTATTACACCTCAACTCGTTATTTAGTATTTTTATCTGAAACTTGTCCTTTACCGACATCTAGAAGATTGATTGTTTTGAAATAAATATTAATCATAATTAATATTGATTCTGCTGATCATTTTTAGCTCACCTGGCCCGAAGGGCCAAGTGAGCTTATGTGATGGTGCAGCGTCCGTCGTCCGTCCGTCCGTCGTCCGTCCGTCCGTCCGTCCGTCCGTCCGTCCGTCCGTCCGTCCGTCCGTCCGTCCGTCCGTCCGTCCGTCCGTCCGTCCGTCCGTCCGTCCGTCCGTCCTGCGTCCGTCAACTTTTTCCTTTAAACGACTTCTTCTAAAATACTGAAAGGCCCAGTGACATGAAATTTGGCTGGTAGATTTCTTGGAAGGAGCTGAACAAAGTTTGCGAAAAAAAATCACTTTGACCTAATTTCAAGGTCGCAGGGGTCAAAAATGTCAAAACCTTCAAACAACTTCTTCTAAAATACCGTCAGGCATAGAGACTTCATATTTGACCAGTAGCTTCCTTAGATGAAACCAAATAAAGTTTGCGAAAAGAAATGACCTTGACCAATATTCAAGGTCACCGTGAGGTTAAATCTATTTTAACCTTTAAACGACTTCTTCTGAAATACCAAAAGCCCTAAAAACATGATATTTGGCTGAAATGTCCCTTGGATGAAGCCCGACAAAGTTTGCGAAAAGAAATGACCTTGACTTATATTCAAGGTCACAGGGGTCAAATCTGTTAAAACCTTTAAACGACTTCTTCTGAAATACCAAAAGCCCTAGAAGCATGATATTTGGCTGAAAGGTTCCTTGGATGAAGCCGGACAAAGTTTGCGAAAAGAAATGACCTTGACCTTTATTCAAGGTCACAGGGGTCAAATCTGTTAAAACCTTTGAACGACTTCTTCTGAAATACCAAAAGCCCTAGAAGCTTGATATTTGGCTGAAAGGTTCCTTGGATGAAGCCCGACAAAGTTTGCGAAAAGAAATGACCTTGACCTTTATTCAAGGTCACAGGGGTCGAATCTGTTAAAACCTTTGAACGACTTCTTCTGAAATACCAAAACCCCTAGAAGCATAACATTTGGCTGAAATGTTTCTTGGATGAAACCCGACAAAGTTTGCGAAAAGAAATGACCTTGACCTATATTCAAGGTCACAGGGGTCAAATCTGTTAAAACCTTTAAACGACCTCTTCTGAAATACCAAAAGCCCTAGAAGCATGATATTTGGCTGAAAGGCTCCTTGGATGAAGCCGGACAAAGTTTGCGAAAAGAAATGACCTTGACCTATATTCAAGGTCACAGGGGTCAAATCTGTTAAAACCTTTAAACGACTTCTTCTGAAATACCAAAAGCCCTAGAAGCCTGATATTTGGCTGAAAGGTTCCTTGGATGAAGCCCGACAAAGTTTGCGAAAAGAAATGACCTTGACCTTTATTCAAGGTCACAGGAGTCAAATCTGTTAAAACCTTTAAACGACCTTTTTTGAAATACCAAAAGCCCTAGAAGCATGATATTTGGCTGAAAGGTTCCTTGGATGAAGCCCGACAAAGTATGCGAAAAGAAATGACCTTGACCTATATTCAAGGTCACAGAAGTCAAATCTGTTGAAACCTGCAAACGACTTCTTCTGAAATACCAAAAGCCCTAGAAGCATGATATTTGGCTGAAAGGTTCCTTGGATGAAGCCCGACAAAGTTTGTGAAAAGAAATGACCTTGACCTATATTCAAGGTCACAGGGGTCAAATCTGTTAAAACATTCAAACGACTTCTTCTGAAGTACCAAAAGCCCTAGAAGCATGACATTTGGCTGAAAGGTTTCTTGGATGAAGCCTGACAAAGTTTGCAAAAAGAAATGACCTTGATCTTGATTTGCCTAGAGACATGATATTTGGCTGGTAGCGTCCTGGGATGAAGCCAAACAAAATTTGAAAATGAAAATGATGTTGTCTTATAAGGTCACAGGGGTAAAATATGTTTAAATCTTAAGATGTTCTTCTAAATGTCTTACATTAAAAGATTTTAGGGGACTTTAGGGTTACACTATAATATAAGTCAGAGATTGATACCAGGTGAGCGATGCAGGCCCATTGGGCCTCTTGTAGAAATTATTTGTTTGAACATGTAAATGCCAGTTTATCGATGATGTGTGTATTCTTTCATCAATCAGAAATTTCTTTTCAAGTAAACAAAAAGTTTTAATTATTGAAAAATTGAAAATTACAAAAAATAGAGAAGTGAAGTTAATGAGAATAAATAAGAATTGATTCTGCTGATCATTTATAGAAATTATTTGTTTGAACATGTAAATGCCAGTTTATCGATGATGTGTGTATTCTTTCATCAATCAGAAATTTCTTTTCAAGTAAACAAAAAGTTTTAATTATTGAAAAATTGAAAATTACAAAAAATAGAGAAGTGAAGTTAATGAGAATAAATAAGAGAATACCGAAGCGTTAACATAATCAGAATCAAAAGTCAAAATCGATTAAACCAGGGGCAAAATATGAACAAAGGAAAGATTCACTTGGAGACCCTAGTTAGTACAAGAGAATAAGACCAGGTTTTCCGGCAGAGTAAGCGTCTTCTGCTTCATCGACGACACCCGCCATGTAAATCTTTGTCATATCCAGGTAAACATCAACTTCTCAAAATGAGAACCGAGTACCATTGTCAATCACAACAAGTAAACACACTAATGAGCATACTCAAAAACGTCCATCTTCATATCACTTAAAGATACAGAAAATATCCGATTTACCTGTTGTATGTTCAATTTAATCTGAAATTTGGTTTCTTTACAATCCCGAACAGTTCGTGTTTACACATCGTGAATAAAAACAAATCATAGTATGGGATAATCATCGTTCAAAATGCTATATGTGAAAAGCGGTAGGTTTTTTGTTTGAAATAAGAAAAACGCGCTTGGATCTTATGATTCCTACAATATATATGGGTATACGTCAATCAGCCAAACCATTCATCATCTTTTCAAAATTGTAAATACAATTTTTTACTTCAAAGGCGTAGTGCTGTTAAAGCCACCCGCGTTCGTAGATCATTGTATTGATTAGTCGGCAAAAACTGATGTATGTCTACTTTGTCGTGTTAATACAGAAAACCAAGCGGATTGGTTCTTTTTGATACCTTACACACTCAAACTAAACCAATCGTATCGTCATAAGTCTTTCGATTGACTTATAAAAAGATAGTCGTATCACATTGAGTTAACTTAATTATGGACGTTCATACATATTTTTGCGTCCGATGTCAAATGCATCGTGGAGGAAAAGTGGTCACATATCCGACAATTTTGAAGCACATTCAGTGGATGTTGAAAAACGGACACTGGATTCAAGACAATACTTGGTTGCTGAAGTACTGCAGTGACCTGCCTAGCATCAAAGTAAGTGATTTATAAATGTTTCTACTTCGAATGATTTGTTTTCGTATTTTGTTTTGTAGTTATAGGAACTTAACTATTAATAATACACACTTTACTAAATTAAACATCCACATTAAGTCGTATACATTTGCCTGATGTTTGTCACAACCAGAACATTTAATTATTTCAATTAAGATAAATTAATGTATTTTAAGTAGTACAAAGAAAGAAATTAGAATACATGCATCAAAAAATGATTAATGACGTAGAAGTAACTTGGTATATATGCCTTAGTAATATCAACATTCAGCCATTTGTGTCACACTTTATTTACAAAATGAATTAATATTTATACACAAGACAACAAACATTAATACAAAAGATAGTCTAGTAATGTTTGATTTTTAATTTTATTTGAAGATTTGAAACAAAATATGCCAAGTGATACATTTTTTTTTAAACAAAGGATACATTACACGACAATAAAAAACATTCAACATAATTTACATACACTTTTAAAAAACAATCTTCCCTGGAATCTATTGTAAGGTATTGTAGCACTCTTGTAATTTCCTCCCCGGCTGGCCAGATGTAGTTCTTTCCTGTCTTTCCTATGAATTTTACTATGATTGGCTCTAATTGACAATAAAAAAACATTCAACATAATTTACATAGCACTTTAAAAAAACAATCTTCCCTGGAATCTATTGTAGGGTATTGTAGCACTCTTGTAATTTCCTCCCCGGCTGGCCAGATGTAGTTCTTTCCTGTCTTTCCTAGGAATTTTACCATTGTTGGCTCTAATTGCACAATCTGAAACAAAAAATTGGATGTAAATTTCATGTAATCAGGAACATTATATAGTTGCATGGGCTTAAATCCATTATACAAAGAGTTGATTGGTTTTAATTGGTATGAATTGCCAGTTGTTTCTGTAGACATTGGTAGTTTAATTAACCAGGTATTCAACTTGAAAATAATACTTGTTGAAATACCACTTATTCCAGCAAAACCCACAACACTTTCTAACTAAAGCCCAAATTCTAGTACAATGATAGCAAATCAGTTAAGATAGATGCACACATTACCAAAATGATTCCACCATTTCATAGTTTAGTTTCATTAAATTTATACGGAAGCTAAATAATAATCCTATAATCACTCACCATTGGAAAAAAAACATGAGTTTTCCTCCCAGAGGCAACAGGGAAAGCTACCTCCAAAAAGTCACGCAGTCTGCGAAAGAAATTGGAAAAAATAAATTTTGATAAAAATATAAAAATAGTATTTACATATAAAGATATCAAGACAAACAAAAATAATTCACTGATTCAATTGCTATATTCAATTTCTTATTTTTTAATGTAATATAAAACATTATATATCTTTTATTATTTCTCAAACATACTTTATTGTGGGCTCTTTCTCCTCCCTTTGTGTTTTGTCCAATTGGGAGGGTTTCCTCCATCTGGGGGGGGGGGGGGGGGGGGGGGGCTCTGTTTCATTGTCTTAGGGTGTCGAGTGTATGCGATTGGCTCTGGTTGGGGGCTCTATGTCTGTTTCCATGGTCCGGGGACTGGGGTGGTGTCTGTGACTGGCTCTGGGAGCTCTAGATCTGTTTCAATTGTCCGGGGGACTGGAGTAGTGTCTGTGACAAGCTTTGATTGGGGGCCTCTAGATCTGTTTCCGTGGTCCGGGGACTGGGGTGGTGTCTGTGACTGGCTCTAGTTGGGGGCCTCTAGATCTGTTTCCATGATCCGGGAGACTGGGATGGTGTCCTGTGACTGGCTCTGGTTGGGGGCTCTAGATCTGTTTCCATTGTCCGGGGGCCTGGGGTGGTGTCTGTGACAGGCTCTGGGAGCTCTAGATCAGTTCCCATGGTCCGGGGACTAAGGTGGTGTCTGTGACTGGCTCTAGTTGGGGGCCTCTAGATCTGTTTCCATTGTCCGGGGGCCTGGGGTGGTGTCTGTGACCGGCTCTGGGGGCTCTAGGTCTGTTTCCATTGTCCGGGGGCCTGGAGACGGCCTGCGTCACTCGCGAACCTAATGTTGGTCAAACTCCACAGAGACCTGGTATAGCGACACGGAACCATGTCGCCTTCGGTCAACTCCATCCAGGAGGTGGGGGGCGAAATGCACCTCGTCCGTTCAGCAGAAGTCGAGTTCTCGCGGAGCTTGGAGCAGGCGATCCACAGCATGAGAGCCTAAAACAACCCAAAGAATCAAACAGCCCTTTTTAGGGCTACCAGTAAACAGCCCTTTTAGGGCTGCCCATTTAGCCCAAAAAACCCCGAGTATCTCTCGAAATATACGCTTGAATATATACAAAAATAAAAACAAAAATAATTTGTGTACGTACATGTCGATGTTAACCATGATTACGGAACGAGGTTAAAGGCCCAATATACGTAACTTTCGGCAAAACTTGAAGCGAAAATACAGCCTTAAAAGTTATTATATTTATAGATTTAGTTAAGATTAACTGATATCAGCAATATTCAAGATGAATTCTTTCGCGGTTACCGGTGAAGCAGCAGTTGAAACACGCTATTTGTAAACACGCATCCATTTCGAACCGTCTTCTACCTTCGGTTTGTTGTTGAAGTGGGCCCCACCCGCATTATTTTCAATTCTTTGGATTTTTTTGTCAAGAGTTTCTTGTTAGCTACCGCTCAGGTTAACTTCGCTTTAGGCTTATTTTTGCATGGTTATCAACTGAATTTATTTTCAGATTTTTTTCAGAATCACGAAAATTTCCCTGAAGTTACGTATATTGGGCCTTTAATACAATCATACAACATCATTTAATATTTAACAATATTGTTTACAAATAAAATATTAAATGTCGATAAGAACACGTTAGCCGTGATAACAGAACGAGATGTAATACAATCATACACCATCATTGCATATTAGTTACAAATAAAACCTTAAATGTCGATAAGAACACGTAAGCCGAGATAACAGATAACGGAACGAGGAGTAACAATATCATACAACATCATTTCATATTACCTTAAATGTAGATAAGAACATGTTAGCCGTGATTACGGAACGGGGTGTAATAAAATTAAACAACATCATTTCATATTAAACAATATTTAATACAAATAAAACCTTAAATGTCGATAAGAACACGTAAGCCGAGATAAAAGATAACAGAACGGGGATAAATACAATTATACAACATCATTTCATATTTATTCCAAATAAAACCTTTAATGTCGATAAGAACATGTTTGCCGTGTTTACGGAACGAGGTGTAATACAATTATACAACATCATTTCATATTAATTACAAATAAAACCTTAATTGTGTCGATAAGATCACGTTAGCCGTGATTACGGAACGAGGTGTAATACAATTATACAACATCATTTCATATTCATTACAAATAAAACCTTAAACGTTGAAAAGAACATGTTAGCCGTGATAACGGAACGAGGTGTAATACAATCACACAGCCGAATCATTCGTAATCAGAACTATTTTGAACACTTTTGTTCAAATAAAGTACAATTTTCAGAACAAAATACAGGAACAATAATTAATATCATAGAAAAAACACTCTGCACCAAATAATGATTATTTATTAAAAAATATAATAGCTAATCAATATATTATTAATTACATGTCTATATACTTTCGTAGCATAAAGAAGAGGTGATTCCCGTGTTTGTAATGGTCAGTCTACTGACAGCCAGGCGCCGTGGTTACATTAGGTGGTTTGGCAGCACACAGCGGGTCACTTGGTCTACTGCTGTGTACAGAAGCATTTCAGTAACCTTGGCGGCGGGCCACTTCACAGGTAAAGAATCGTGGTGACCGGGGCTGACGCTCGCTACCTCATAGTAGAAGTGAAACCCCTGCGGCTGTGATTGGGATGATCTCCTCTAAATATGTATTGATCAAACTGAGGGACGCTCCCAATTGGAAACATACAATAACCTTAATAATCGTTTTTTAGGATTACACTTAATAAGAAACTGGTATATCGATGTATATACCGAAAACCGAATTGCACTCTAAATAAACTGCGAGGCGGTTTATGAAAAGAGTGCTCTTTGGTCTATACATCGAAATACCAATACATTATCAAGTGCAATCTTTATAATAATATTACAGAATTAAAATCGACAAAAATCGATGACCGTTTAACTTTACAAAGTTCATCTGTATCTGGATCAATCTCATTTTTCAAATGAATATTCTGCACCGATCTCCGCACGACCCCATAGAAATGCCAATCGGGTCGTTTAAAGATGACGTAACACACACATGTGCTGCACCTTTTAGTAGTACCAAATATTGATTATTTATAATAAAATATATAGCTCATCGATATATTATCAATTATATGTCTATATACTTCTACAACACTGAAATATTTTGCCGAAGGCCCCCACCCGGTTTGATTGCACTGACAACAGGTGAACAAGTCTTTCCACTCCTATTATGCTGAGCGTCAAGCAGGGATATGTAGTCAGAAACCTTTATCTAGTTGGAATATTAATTGACCGATGTATGTACCGCAGTATTTGCGTAAATACCGTGGTATTTCATATTTTGTCGTACCAAGGTTTTAAAATATATGTCCGGAGGTCTAGATCTTTTCTCGGTAATACCGTTTGTTGTAGTTCAGAGCTTAAATCGTCGTTATTAGGTAGTTGCTCATAAAATATCATTCCTACAAGACAGACTAGAATAAACTCGACGACTTTATATATCATCCTATCTACTTCCCCTGCCTATATACATTGTATGGAGTCTGCATTTCACAGCAACAGCAGATCTTGTATTGGTTTTAAAGTATTAATATTATTTTTGATTGTATTTTTTCTGTTATTGGGATGATCTCCTCTCAATATGTAATGATCAAACTGAGGGACGCTCCCAATTGAGAACATACAATAACCTTAATAATCATTTTTAAGATTACACTTGATAAGAAACTGGTATATCGATGTATAAACCGAAAACCGAATTGCACGCTAAATTAACCGCGAGGAGGTTTATGAAAAGAGTGCACTTTGGTTTTCGGTCTATACATCGAAATACCGCAATCTTTATAATTTAATACATAACAAAATTAAAACCGACAAAAAGTTATGACCGTTTAACTTTACAAAGTACATCAGTATCTGGAGCAATCTCATTTTTCAAATGATTATTCTGCACCGATCTCCGCCCGACCCCATAGAAATGCCAATGGGGTCGTTTAAAGATGACGTAGCACACACATGTGCTGCACCTTTTAGTAATATAAACAGTATGCCGAAAAAAAAATTAAAATGTACCATACAGCTGTTTCGTCCTCCTTGGACTCTTCAGTGATGCTAGGGGCTAAAAGGTGGGAGTCCAAAATTTCTAAACTAATGTAGAAACGGAAGGATCAGGTGGGTAAACCCCCTTTAATCAGAGGCGGATCCGCGTTTGTTGTTTAAAAACAAAAGACATTACACATAAAAGAGAAAATTAGACATCTATATTCACATATAGCATTAGAAGGCACTGCATGGTCGTTTTTGTTATCGGATATGATTTCGCCGACTGCGACGCGGCGCCTGTGAAATGTATTTCGCCGTGTCAAAAAAATACAGTGATTGAATCTTGATTGTTCAGAATTATAGTGCGAATGTGAAAAGAAAATATATATTCACACCACATTTATGTGTAACAAACATAATAACTATTGTAGAAGACACTACCTTGATATCTATGTTACCGTGTCACTGGTCGGGCTGCCCTTCTAAACCGAAAGCAAAATCGGGTTTTTCCGAATACCGAGTGAACCTGTCATAGTTATGACACTGCAGATATTTTTATAGCATTCTCGAAGGAGTTTTTGTATTGTCACATATTGGTATTTGTGTATTCGATAAGAAAAACATTCAGTGAGTGTTTAAAACGACTATATTTTTATTTGTACGGAGTGTGAAAGTAAATATGTTCCCGTTAGTTAATGCAGGTTTTCGTTTTAATGCACATATAAAGCTTCTTTGCGTATTTTTGCTGTTTAAATTAAACGCGAGAAATGACACAGTTGTTTGTGATTCTGTCAGTAAATAATATACAGGCCTACAGTGTATAAATATTATTTACTGACAAAAACTCCAGCAATTGTGGTCATGGCCATACACAAACAAAAATATGATCCGCGCAATATTTACGTGAACAACCTACCAATGTCCACCAGACCCTATACAAATACCGATAGGAAAGTTAACGATAAATTCAGAGGCGAGTCCAGGGTCACCCACAATTAGACAACAGACATGAAGGAGAAGATTCGACGTACACTGTTATAGGACAAAGAAAATATGTATACATCACATTTCTCTCTCAACAAGTATAATAACAGTACCTTGATATTTTTGTTCGTCTTTCACTGATCGGGCCTGTCCTTCTAAACCGAAAGTACAATCGGGTAATCCCCAAGTACTGAGTGTCTGCGCATGCGATCACAGGTTACCTATATAGCTATCAGTCAAACGCTGCCGGTGTTTTTAAAGCTTTTGTTAGAATGATATTTTGTATTGTCACAAATGTTTCTTTATGTACCCGATAAGAAACACATTAACTGACTGTTACAACTAGCTTTTTATTTGTATGAAGTGTGACCGTGAACATGTTCCCGTTAGCTACTACAGGAATTTCGTTTTATTGCACATATGAAGCTTCTTTGTGTATCCTTTTCTGTTGTTCTTTTTATTGTTATATATATATATTAATTAAATTAACTACCGGGGTTTATTAATGCAAGTTTGTCGGCGATAGAAAGTGGGGTAATGACCCAGTTGCTGGGGTTTCTGTCAGTAAATGATATAAATTAAACAGTGTATATTTATTATTTACTGACAGAAACTCAAGCAACTGTGGTCATGACCATACAAAAACAAAAATATCATCCGCGCAATATTTACGTGAACAACCTACCAATGTCCACCAGACCCTATACAAATACCGATAGAAAGTTAACGATAAATTCAGAGGCGGGTCCAGGGTCACCCACAATTACACAACAGACATGAAGGAGAAGATTCGACGTACACTGTTATAGGACAAAGAACATATGTATACATCACATTTCTCTCTCAACAAGTATAATAACAGTACCTTGTTATTTTTGTTCGTCTTTCACTGATCGGGGTTGTCCTTATAAACCGAAAGTACAATCAGGTTTTTCCAAGTACTGAGTGCACTGTGCATGCGATCACAGGTTACCTATCAGTTATGACACCGCCGGTGTTTTTAAAGCTTTTGTTAGAATGATATATTGTATTGTCACAATTTTTTCTTTATGTACCCGATACGAAAAACGTTAAATGACTGTTACAACTAGCTTTTTTGTATGAAGTGTGGCAGTGAACATGTTCCCGTTAGTTACTTCAGGAATTTCGTTTTATTGCACATATGAAGCTTCTTTGTGTATCCTTTTCTGTTGTTCTTTTTATTTATATATATATATTATTTAAATTAACTACCGGGGTTTATTAATGCAAGTTTGTCGGCGATAGAAAGTGGGGTAATGACCTAGTTGCTGGAGTTTCTGTCAGTAAATGATATAAATTATACAATGTATATTTATTATTTACTGACAGAAACTCAAGCAACTGTGGTCATGACCATACACAAACAGAAATATGATCCGCGCAATATTTTACTACTAATGTCCACCCGACCCCATACGGATATACAAATACTGATAG
This sequence comes from Mimachlamys varia, assembly GCA_947623455.1. Classification (NCBI taxonomy): domain Eukaryota; kingdom Metazoa; phylum Mollusca; class Bivalvia; order Pectinida; family Pectinidae; genus Mimachlamys; species Mimachlamys varia. The sequence goes on from OX392544.1 coordinate 29,188,909, forward strand.
GAAAGTTAACGATAAATTCAGAGGCGAGTCCGGGGTCACCCACAATTACACAACAGACATGAAGGAGAAGATTCAACGAATACTGTTATAGGACACAGAGAATGTGTATGCATCACATTTCTCTCTCAACAAGTATAATAACAGTACCTTGATATTTTTGTTCGTCTTTCGCTGTTCGGGCCTGTCCTTATAAACCGAAAGTACAATAGGGTTTTCCCAAGTACTGAGTGCACTGCGCATGCGATCACAGGTAACCTATCAGTAATGATACCACAGGTATTTTTAAATTATCACATATTTGAATGTAGACACTCGATAAGAAAATAAAACATTCATATATTTATTAGTATTATCGTATAATCGAATGATGTAAATGTACGGAATTGTGAGTTGTCCTGTCTGTATGACGATACTGTCAGACTAGCACAGCAACGACAGGTAAAGACATCTGTGTTGCTCGGGGGTCTCGCGAAAACTGCGGCAAAAATACTAGGTATGGAGAAGTACAAGGCCTTCCTGGTAAGAATTACCCGGAAACCTCTGGATCGTACCTCCGCTGCCATGCTTCTTCACACCGTTCCTGCCCGTTTACTATAAGTGTGATACACTATAAAAGTCAGCTGATAAAAAAGACAGCTAAAGTACAAGTAAAAACTGTTTCACAATAAGAGCAATACGGGGATGTTTGTAAATGATTAAAATATAGAAGCGACCATTATGATTGGTAAAATCCTAAGGTGTAAGTAACTAGGAGTACACAGTCAGTTATAAGAGTAAAATCAAGTACATACTGATGCCTTTAGGGATCGTACAATACCTCTTAAAATAATATACACGAACTCAAACTTTTTCTGTACTGGTTTGACTGCACTTTGACTTGACTTTCAATGAGTGAAAAACACACAATTCTCTAAAACTGGGAATGTGTATAAAAGATTACCAACACTAATGTTTCTAAAACTGAGGATCCCAAACATTACTGGGGCGTATGGTACTGTAAGATTGACGAGGAGCCGACATGACTGGTTCCGAATCCGAAAGAAAACGGAAATGATGCTGATGCTTGTAAAAATGATGATGCTGTCTAAATGACTTTTCGGATATTTTTATATAAAAGACTATATGTTATCTGCTCATGACTTCTAACTGTCTGTCAGCAAATGTTGCACTTGTTTTCTTTTCCCTTTTCAACTCTTCCTCCTCCTCCTTTTCGTTCAAGTGGGTTCTCTATAGTGATTCCCGGGCATATCTGTTTGAAAGTTACAAGTTCTATATTTGTATTGTCGTGCATCGCCACGTCTTTTTAGGGTGCGCAGTAGATGTCAGTCGATAGACTTGATTCCCTCTCCTCTTCTCGGAGCTTGTAGAACTTTACGATGAATTCGCCAAGTTGTTATCGGCTACTGTATAATAATCTTCTTTCTCCAGCACTGTTTTTGTGAAAACCTCTGCAGCTAGACTAATGATGTCATCTTCATTTGACCAATATTGTTCCTATGTCTCATTGTGATGTCTTGTAGGACTCACACAACTAAATCAGCCCATCACGAAGTGTTTCATTCGTTTGTAGTCCGTACCGAAAATTTGTTCCGGCTAAGTACAGTGATTCTGAATAATCTAAATAGGTAATTGTTGACATATTCTGCATTGAATGAAATCTATAGATATTTTACTTTACAAAAATGCATACTTTCGGTAGATTTTGATATGTGATGCCGGATTGATATGGGGTCAAAAGTCAGAGGGTGTTCCCGTCCCATTTCACTGGTTTGGCGTGCATGTAAATTTCCGGTTGTCCGAAGCAGACGCCCGTAGCGAGCTAAAATGCCACGAAACGCCTGATAAAATGCCATTTGAAGTCTTTGCCATGTATGTATCTGTGAATCCAGGCAGTTGTCACTAGTGTTGAACTTCAAATATCGAAGTTATTAGCTCTAAAGCTTAGTAATAACATATAGTAAATTATTTAGTTGTGCGAGTCCTTTGTAGCACGTCTGAGCTGTAGATTACAATGTTAAACGAGTTCCGAATATGAAAACATGTTATATGTATGATACACAAAGAAATTGCTGCAGTTTAATTTGGAGCTACATTGTACACGTTTTCGATGTTTAGTGAAATGCATCCCCAAATGATTACAATATGCAGCTGAATATATTAACTATCGTTTCCATCATCGTTCGGTGACATTTTTACCAAAAGTAGTTGTTTTTAACTCATAAAACGTGCAAAATTATTCGAAATTATCATGAATTATTTACTTTTGATCTAAATATAGCTGAAACAAACTATGAAGTCCCCGTAAACATATCAACTAAAATACGTGCATTAAGAGCCTAGCTTCACAAGACCATGTGTTTATGTCATGACTCAGTGTGCTATTGGACTGTGGCCTAGTGTTACAATCTGACAATATTACCGAGATATAATAAGTAGATATGGATAAGGGGCCGTCACATTTATCAGTGAATTAATCAGACTTAAATTGAGAATTAATATAAGTACTTTGTACTTGTTTTCGCATGCTTTATTTAATGTATGTATTGACTGTATATTTGCCTATTTATTGAATAAATACTGTTTAAACTAAATTGAGAAGTTTAATGTAAAAGGTGCAGCATATTTGTGTGTTACGTCATATTTAATGGTCTACGAAACCGCCTTTTATAGTATATTTAAGGATTAAGAATAACGATTAAATAATTATTCAAGTTTTGAAGTTATATCGTTTTCCATTTGTCTCTTACTAGGTACGTTTCATATCATTCCACTATTATTAGGTCACCTGCCCATACGATTTGGTGACCTAGTGTAATCAGTCATTGTCCATTGTCGTGTTGCCTTCCGTTAAAATATGGGCGGTCGTTTTAGGATAAAATACATACACAACTTAAGTGTTTTTACACTTAAATAAAAGAAATAGTCATTAAGTATTCATTAAACTTAAGTGGAAATGTTTTTGACATTATGGGACTTTCTTGACATTATTATGTCCAGTATTTTACATTTAAGTGTACATTTTTTGCACTTGGTGCACTCAAGTAGTTTTGGTATTTTATCCTTATATACATATAAATAACAAGTGGATGGATTTCAATGGAATTTGATATGCTGCTTCATATATGACAGTAATAATAATGCTCATTCCTTAAGTTTTATACCGCACTTAAGTACTATATTTATTTAAGGATTAACTTTATGTATAATTTACCCGTTTTCCATTGTAGCTATCCCCTATAACCTACACAAAATAGAAGTTTATCCTTATATTAACAGTATCTTTCTGTGAAATGTTCGTTCATTATAGTCAAATCTTCGGACACAGATTTCATTTCAAAACTAATAAACGTGAGAATGGTTCAATGAATGTCACAGCATGAAATTTGCAAGCACTGCCCACGTTTGATGTTGGTGACGTCACACAATTGTGTTTCAAACTGTAGGGTTTGCATAGCTCCGCCCACATGTATTGTTGTCGACGTCATAGAAATTTGCCACGTGTTTGACTAATAATAGTCATAATGATAGTCTGCTTAGCAATGGTTATCGAGTGAATGTCAGTGTAGACTGTAGATATATTGAATTTAATTGTTATTTATTATATGGATATAGAGGCTTTCAGCCCGCATCAATTAATTTGCTATTAAATATTAATAAGATCTCGAACAAAAGATAGCAAATGGACCAATCGCGAGAACACAAGATAACTAGTCCTGGTGTGTCAAGACAATCTGATTAAAATGCAGTTTCTTCTTCTCTCTCGCATAAGCGTTACAGAGCGACAATTAGGATTTTGATTTCAATCAGTGGGTGTCAAGAGAATTTTTCAAGATTATCTTCAGCAATCAATCACTTTTTGATTTGTACAAATATTCATTTTGAAGTTTCAAACAAGTGATCTTATTTTTGGTGTCGATCGGAAAATCCAAGATGGTCACCCTGACGTTTCATTGACCAATGTTGGGTAAATTTTGTTAATTTTCATTGGGAAATTATATCCTACTAGGTAGAGAAAACATCACTGAAGGATGTAGGTAAATCAGAATTATTGTCCCAACCGCAAAGTTAAATAGAGAAAATAAATTAATATTTCAGAAAGGGCACCAAGAGCTTTTATTAGTGATCATGGTAGCTTATTTTAATTGCTTAGATTCGACGAGGAAATAAATTAGAGAATACCGAAGCGTTAACAAAGATGGCGACCATAAAACTTGCCCATAGTTCTGATCAACCTACATCTCTCGAATCCTTGTGTAGCTAATTTGTTTGTCAGCAGTCGACATCGATCACGAAAATCAATGTATAAACATTGTGAAATACAACACTGTCATGTCGCCAAAGGATAAGAACACAACAACATAATTTAAAGACAATAATTTTTGCTATTGAGGATTGATGAAAAGATCATCAGGGTCTTTGTTTAATTTATACGTTTCAGTACTCCCGGACAATCCATCATTATCTATGAAGTTGGTCAGGCCCCGAGATCATAAAACAATCATATAATTAAATTTGTGATCGGCCAATCAGGTATTTCGTTACTTCTTGTAAAGTTTATCGTGATTGGCTAAGTCAAATCTTAAAGACAAATTTAAACTTATGATTGTTTAATGATTATGAGGCCAACTGACTATTAATGCCATTTGGCCTCTTTCATAATTGCCAACTTTTTAAATTTCCACTGAGGAGATTATGCGTGCTCAGAATTTGAAGCATAAATGATATGCATGTATATAAACCAAAAAAAACTTAACACTTTGAAATGGCTTCTTTCAATTTGATCTTTCATATGAAATCATTAGAACTAAAAATAGGAATAGTTTAACGAATTCATTGGTTGAAAATGCAACATTTTTGGGTCGAAAATCGGGAGTCTCCTCACTGAATAGGGAGGGTTGGCAAGTACATGTATGCTCTTGATAATTGTCCGCACGCCAATCACGTGATTCAATAATTTGGATATTTCATGCATAATTGTTTTCTTGTACTTTTAATAACAATGTTTTGAGGGAGCAGAACACATTTATATTTATTTACTTTATTAAGTAAATGACAGTTATATAAATACAGTAAAATACATACATATTATATTGCTATTAAATGCTACACAAAAGTCCTTGGATTGAATGCTTTGCTTCTTCATCATGAAACTACAGTAGGAGTTTTTCAAATAATTCATGTGTACAAATACAAATTCTCATTTTACAGAAATTTTCAACACATCTATTTTCAGATATATAAATATGATTATATTAAATCATATTTTATTTAAATAAGATCTTTTTATGATTATGAAAATTTGAAGTTTCAGTTAAAATGAATTTTCTTCTTCATGCAGTGTGTAGCTGTATTCTCTGATGATCCAAAAAAATGCAAAAAGGCTAACTTCCCCATTCTAGAGCTTTAACAAATTCTTCTTCAGAAAACGACAGCATTTTTGCAGCTTCTATGTGCATCTGGAAAAGATAAATATTTCTACTGTAATTCTTAAATACTTGAAATATGATGTAGAAAAAATAAAAATAAAAAGTTTTTCGTTTTTTAAATAGTGTTCATGATACGGATACATTTCTGTTTAAGAAGACTACAAAGGAAAGAAACTGATGGACAGATAAGATAACATGTATGAAAAGGTATTTCAATTGACCTGATAAAAACTATTATTATTTACAACTATGAAATTGTATGCAGTGATGTTATACACAGGTACGAAATTGTATTAAGAGATGATATTTACATGTACAGGTATAAAATTGTCAAAGAAATATTTCTTCAGATAAGGATATATTGCACGAAGAGAAATTGTAGAGAGATGATATATACAGGTAACATATAGTATGCAGAGATATTACTGACAGGTAAGAAATTGTATTAAGAGATGATATGTGCAATTCAGAAAGTATATTAAGAGATGTTATTTACAGGTAAAATATTGTATGAAAAGAAATTATCTACAGGTAAGAAATGGTATGCAGTTATTATTGACATGTATGAAAATGTATGCAGAGATGTTATTGACATGTAAGAAATTGTATGCATTAATGTTGACAGCAGATAGTGTATGCCAAAATTATTGACAGGTAAAACATTGTATTAAGTTATTATTGACAGGTAAGATATTGTATGTTATTATATAATTGACAGGTATATATTGTATGCCGTTATACAATTGACAGATAAGATATTGTATCCCGTTATTACTAACAGGAGATAGTGTATGCCAATACTATTGACAAGTAAGATATTGTATGTCGTTATTATTGACAGGTAAGATATTGTATGTCGTTATAATTGACAGGTAAAATATTGTATGCCGTTATAATTGACAGGTTATATATTGTATGCAGTTAATTTTGACAGGGAAAAAATTGTATGCCGTTATCAGTGACAGGTGAGATATTGTATGCTGTTATTATTGACAGGTAGATATTGTATGACGTTATTATTGACAGGTAAAATATTGTATGACGTTATAATTGACAGGTCAAATATTGTGTGACGTTATAATTGACAGGTAAGATAATGTATGTCGTTATTATTGACAGGTAAAATATTGTATGACGTGATAATTGACAGGTAGATATTGTATGTCATTATTATTGACAGGTAAAATATTGTATGACGTTATTATTGACAGGTAAGATATTGTATGTCGTTATTATTGACAGGTAAGATATTGAATGATGTTATTATTGACAGGTAAGATATTGTATGCCATTACAAGAGGCCCAGAGGGCCTGTATCGCTCACCTGGATACATTGGTATCTAGGTAATCATGATAAAATATTTCTTTTTGGCTAGCCCCTCAGCCCCCTAGGGGGTCAGTCCCACCATTAGTACAATTTTGAATCTTGAGCACCTAGGGATGCTTCCTGCCAAATAAGGCTGATTTCCAATCAATGGTTATGAAGAAGAAGTGGATTAAAACAATATAGCTAAATAACCCTTTTTGACCCTGCCCCTCAGCTCCCTAGGGAGTTAGTCCCATCATGAGTACCACTTTGAATCCTGAGCACCTAGGGATGGTTCCTGCCAAATAAGGTTGATTTCCAATCAGTGGTTATGGAGAAGTCGCTTAAACCAATTTAGCTAAATAACCCTTTTTGCCCCGCCCCTCAGCCCCCTAGGGGATCAGTCCCACCATTAGTACAATTTTGAATCCTGGGCACCTAAGCATGCTTCCTGCCAAATAAGGTTGATTACCAATCAATGGTTATGAAGAAGAAGTCGTTTATATCAATATAGCTAAATAAATTTTATGGCCCCCAACCCTAAGCCCCTAGGGGGTCAGTGCCACCATGAGTACAATTTTGAATCCTGAGCACCTAGGGATACTTTCTGCCAAATAAGGCTCATTTCTAATCAGTGGTTATGGAGAAAAAAGTCGCTTAAACCAATATAGCTAAATAACCCTTTTTGGCCCCGCCCTTAGCCCCCTAGGGAGTCAGTCCCACCATGAGTACAATTTTGAATTCTGGGCACATAAGGATGCTTCCTACCAAATTACGTTGATTTCCTATCAGTGGTTATGGAGAAGAAGTCGTTTAAAGAAATTGTTGATGGACGGACAGACGGACGGGCGGACGGACGGACGGACCACGGACCACGGACGCAGGGCGATTTGAATAGCCCACCATCTGATGATGGTGGGCTAAAAATCTGCACTTTAATCTTGATAAGTTTGAACAAACCTTTTGTCGTTTGAGAATATCAATAAGCTTGAGTTGTTTTTTAAAGCCAGCCATGAGTTCATTTTTCTGTTTCTCAAGTCTCTTATTGACAGCTAACAACTGGTCTACTTTGTGCTTCTCCTGTTCTGTAGATTCCTGTGGGAATATAAACAAGAAAGATTTATTATTTTGTGCAGTCTTTGGTTACCTGGCTCTAAAACATTATAAAACTGAACAAATCTTTATTAATCCAAGTAGTGCTGGGCACAAGACCATGAAACTGTTCTTGTGTTTAAGCATATAGATTTTATGCTAATTTCTTGTTTCTGTGACAGATTAATTCAGTCAATGGTTTGGAAAAATGTAACATTGTACAGACTTAACACCCTGGGGCCCTTTGTTTAAAGGGTGATTAACTTAATCACTATTAAATGACATTTTTCAAACTTTAATATTCTTTCAATATACATGGTAAAATTTCACAATTTTGCAAGCTAATTGACAGAAAGATTTTTGATATCTGCGAAGTTGTAACTGGATTAATGGTTTCAATTTAAAGATAAAATTAAGGCCCCTCTCAATGACAGGTTAGGTTAAACAACATCTTAACTTGCATGTAGCTTTCTTTAAAAAGATACAGACAGAGGGGGGAGTTAAAATTCTCTACTCCACAAGTGGATTTCAAATTCAAACCTACAGAATAGAAAAACTTTAAATGATAGGCCTAATATCCCCCTATTGTTTTGAATTATAGAATTTCCATAGGTCCCAATTCCTGAACGTTCCTTAACAATCACCAAAGAAAAGTATTTCATATAAGAAGGAAAATCTGAAGCTAGGGAAAGCTCCAAAACCTTTGTAATGCTTTCCTTTGAAAATTTTTAAGTTTAAGGAATTTCCTTCAGTTAAGGAACGTTTATGAAACTGGGGTTAGATTCCAACTTTTCAAAAATAATTTATATATGTAAAATTAGTAGGAGTAGGGCACTACGGTATTTATTTTAAAATTACAGCTACCACTAAAATTGCACTCTTGGAGTCAGATCTTTGATTATTTACATTTCAGAGACAAGTATGACTTACCTTCGAGGATGATTTTGACCGTAAAAGTTGTTCTTTTTGTTTCTCGATCTCCTCTAATGCCCGATTGAGTCGCACCTCTGTGGCAGACTGGCTAGACGATTGCTGCTTCTGACTTCTCTTCATCTGCTCAAGTTCCTGGGAAATTGATATTTAATTTGAACAATCAAACTAATGCTTACTTCGTATCAAAATAGAAGCTGGGAAAGGCATTGTTTATATGAAGACTGGGAAAACGCATTGTTTATATGAAGACTGGGAAAACGCATTGTTTATATGAAGACTGGGAAAACGCATTGTTTATATGAAGACTGGGAAAACGCATTGTTTATATGAAGACTGGGAAAACGCATTGTTTATATGAAGACTCGCAGAAAAATTTATTTATAAGTGATGACGGTTACTACATTGTTCTTTTACTTATTTCAGACAATATAAATGGATGTAGATTTTTACATCGGGTATATATATATCAAAATCTTCTCACATAACATTATATAATAGGAATTAAGAAAGCAAGTAGTTTACATTAAGATATTGTTATAAAGGGAGATAATTCTTTAATATTTGTTTTTTGCGTTGCGACTTTGAAATCTAAAATTCACAATAATCAACACATTTAATCATCTTTTCAAACTTTGTGAACATTAAATCTCCATAACTTTTTAATTTAAAAACCAAAAGTCTTCACTTTCACCAAACCCATCAGAAACTAAGCCTTTGGCTTCTAATAACTGCGAGAGTTCACTTGTCTAAACCGACCCCTGTCTAATCCAAAACCCTGTTTATTTCGGCCTTACCATGGAGTCCTGGCTTCTCCTTCTTAACCTTTATCCTACCCTTATATACTGAACCTGTGTTAAGCGGCCAAAACGTCCGGTCCCAGTCATTTTCGATTAATAGGCAAATTATACTGTAAATGTACTTATTTTACAACTCTCAATTTTTAGTGCATAACCAAGTTTAAACAGATAAGCACAAACAATAAATCGTTGTACTCATAATACTTGCTGTAGAAAACAATATAAATGGAAACTCTAATTAGCGCAATCACAACTTTAATAGCAGAATGTTGTAGGTAAGTACGAAAAAACCAATAAAATAAGATAACTGCTAAAATATATACACTTACAGTAAGATAACCCCTAAAATATGTACACTTACAGTCATAACTTCATAACATTAATAGCAGAATGTTGTCAGTACGAAAAGCTGCTAAAATAAGATAACCGCTAAAATATGTACACTTACAGTAAGATAACTGCTAAAATATGTACACTTACCGTATTTGTTTATAATTTTTATTTACACAGTGAAGCAACAGTCAGTGGAGACTTCATACCTTCCTCAGCGCCACTAGCTGAGTTTCCGAGCTTTCAGATTTTGTCTTTGCGTCTTCCGCCATTCTCTTAAACTTGTCTATCTGCGTCTGCTGAGAGGCGTTCGTCCGGTGAAGTCTTCCTCGTTCATCCTCCAGTTCCTTGATCCGGCTATTTACTCGGTTGTTTTCTTCATCCTTGACAAGAAGAAAAGTTTTAACATCAAAATTACAATTTTACAGCGTATTAGATTTAGTTTTAACGTCCCACGTAAATATTTTTTCAAACTACTGAATCGACTAACTGCATGTTTGGGGATTGTTTGTGTTTACGTCCTATTGACAGCTACGTCTTACCTTAATTTAAGGAGATGACAGGTTTAAGTGATGGAAGAAAGCCGAAGTTCCCAGAGAAAAAACACCAATATACAGAAACTGACCCCCAACAAAGGCCTTGAACCCATGACCCAGAGATGGAGGGCTAGTTGTAACAGAATGTTGGACACCTTAACCACTTGGCCACCATAGCCCCTATGCTAGAGTAGAGGAAACTTGTGTTAGATCACTTGATGTTGTATCAATATTGATGTACAGAAGTTAAGAGTACAGGTCACTTAAATATAATAATAATAATTTGAGGTTTTTATATACCGCTTTATCACAACTTGAAGATCAACTCAAAGTGGTTCACAAATTATTATCCGTGGTTATAGGGCCTTGGCAACCAGCCTATATTGTTCTCAACTTCCTGGGGAGCAAACAACCGGTGCTGCCATCTTGGTGCTCACAGCTAGAAATCTACAATTTTAGCACTGCCCAACTGCGTACTCATTTACAGCTGAGTAGACTGGAACAAGCAAAGTAAAATATCTTGCTCAAGAATACAACACAAGTGGCAGGACTCGAACTCGCAACCCTTCGATCGCAAGCCCGTTTTCTTACCACTAGACCACCTTGCCTCCTTAATTATTGGTAATACTGTCTTACTGATAGACAATAGGTTAACAATCTTAATCGATAATTGGTTTGTAATCCCAAATAGCAAACCGATCAAAGTTGGATTGCATAACCGGTAACGTGTACAGATTGTCCGAAATTGATGACAATAATGTTGCACATCATGAGAACTACCCTTTCTGATTACAATACATTATATGTATCAACTTTTTAAAAGTGATATTTTTCGTCCAGATCAGGGTTTTGTTTTTCTTTTTTTTTCCCCTTTTGGGACAGATTTTTTCATGCGTCCTGGGCACTAGTCATTGTGAATACGGTATATCAAACAAATCTAAATTAAAACTTGTTTGAATTAAAACACCCTCATTACCTTTTTGTTACAGTCCTGAGCCAGTCGGTCTAGTTCCTCTTGCATCACTCGTAACTTGGCCTTCAGGAAGCGGATGGTCGCCTCTGTTTAAACAAATGTCGCAGATATTAAATATGAGAGTTCCTAGTGTGCGAGTGAAAAAAAAAGAATACAGAAACAGCTAATTTATATAACACTCAAAAAATTAAGTTGAATTGAAAATGCACAGTACTAAGGGCTGTTCCAGAATTAACCAGTTCTGCCTCCATTCCTTATATTAAATCTACCACTCATCAAATATCAATAGATTTAATATAAGGAATGGAGGCAGAACTAGTTTAAACCCACCACCCATGATATTAATACAGGTGACTCCTAACTCCCCTACACAATTAATTATGGAATAGCTCTTAACAGTAAACTTGCATTTTTCATTTGAATTTAGGTATCTTATATTGTTTAATGAAATGATAAATTTGCCTAACATTTAACGAATGACGAAAAACAGCAAGATCTAACTGCACTGAAATCAAATTTCAGCTCTAAATAACAAATATTGCATGGCACTGAGGGCAATATGGGAGTTTCTTCGGTCCATATACATATTTTTGGGTGACTGACCAGTCCATACACTCCAATGTTGCCCGAAGTGACATGCAATATTTATTATATTATACCGAATCTATCCAACACGACCACATAATATGCAATAACAAGAATTCCACGGAAGTGGATGTGTCACCTGCGCAGCAAGTTGGGAGATAAGTTTTTAGGAGCTATCTATGGATATGCATTGTATCAGTTCCAAGTGGAATAGAAACAGTGACCTTGACCTTTGACCTTTGACCCTGAAAAGCAATCCCAAGCGAGCATGTTTGGTAAGGAAGCACTGTATGAAGTTTGAGTTTGATTGGCCCAAGGAAACTCAAGTTATCGCACGGAAACTGTAGGTGCAGACGCCGCCAACGCCGACATAGTGATCCCTATTTCAGGCGACACAAAAACAGACCATAAGGTCAGACACCATTTTGCTCATTGTCTGGAATAATGACGTCACTTCATTGTCTATAACGTCAATCTGCAATTAAGACGTCAAAATATATAGCGTCGGCCCGTAGTCCCTGACTCCGGGCCAATATACGAAAATATTGACCGGAGCAACTACTAGAATCATATAGGCACTTGAATGAATGAGGTATAATATTGAATATTAATTTACCTGAGCCCATATCGGCCGCAGCCTGAGGTATGATGTCATCATCCTCCTCCTCGTCATCCGTGTCCAGGTGATCTTCTATATTTGTAATGGTGTCGAGAATTGTCTGTTTGGAGAATTCCTTACACTCAGTGATAAACGCCTCATCAGGGACAGCCACATTGTCCGACACGTTGGACTTAGCACTGCGACCCCGTGATCTGTACAAGTACCACAAAATATTAGATACTTATTTTGATTTATAATGCATATTCTAAACATTGTCTTTAGGTTGGTAAGTAATATATAATGCCCTATCCAGGGGTGTAAAGAGCGTAGGTGACCGTAACACCTGGATATCGAGGATGATTCCCAGGGTGTAGAGATCATAGGTGAGCTTAACCCCTGGATATATCCAGGAAGATTTCAGGGGTGTAGAGAGCAAAGGTGATCATAACCCCTGGATATTGAGGATGTACCAGGGGTGTAGAGAGCGAAGGTGATCGTAACCCCTAGATATCGAGGATGTACCAGGGGTGTGGAGAGCGAAGGTGATCATAACCCCTGGATATCGAGGATGTACCAGGGGTGTGGAGTAAAGGTGATCATAACCCCTGGATATCGAGTATGTACCAGGGGTGTGGAGAGCGAAGGTGATCGTAACCCCTGAAAATCTAGGATGTACCAGCGGTGTGGAGAACAAAGGTGATCATAACCCCTGGATATTGAGGATGTACCAGGGGTGTAGAGAGCGAAGGTGATCATAACCCCTGGATATTGAGGATGTGCCAGGGGTGTGGAGAGCGAAAGTGATCGTAACCCCTGGATATCGAGGATGTACCAGGGGTGTGGAGAGCGAAGGTGATCATAACCCCTGGATATCGAGGATGTGCCAGGGGTGTGGAGAGCGAAGGTGATCGTAACCCCTGGATATCGAGGATGTGCCAGGGGTGTGGAGAGCGAAGGTGATCATAACCCCTGGATATTGAGGATGTACCAGGGGTGTGGAGAGCGAAGGTGATCGTAACCCCTGGATATCGAGGATGTGCCAAGGGTGTGGAGAGCGAAGGTGATCATAACCCCTGGATATCGAGGATGATTCCAGGGGTGTGGAGAGCGAAGGTGATCTTAACCCCTGGATATCGAGGATGGTCCAGGGGTGTAGAGAGCAAAGGTGATCGTAACCCCTGAAAATCTAGGATGTACCAGGGGTGTGGAGAGCGAAGGTGATCATAACCCCTGAAAATCTAGGATGTACCAGGGGTGTGGAGAGCGAAGGTGATCATAACCCCTGAAAATCTAGGATGTACCAGGGGTGTGGAGAGTGAAGGTGATCATAACCCCTGGATACCGAGGATGTACCAGGGGTGTGGAGAGTGAAGGTGATCATAACCCCTGGATATCAAGGATGTACCAGGGGTGTAGAGAGCGAAGGTGATCGTAACCCCTAGATATCGAGGATGTACCAGGGGTGTGGAGAGCGAAGGTGATCATAACCCCTGGATATCGAGGATGTGCCAGGGGTGTGGAGAGCGAAGGTGATCATAACCTCTGGATATCGAGGATGTGCCAGGGGTGTGGAGAGCGAAGGTGATCTTAACCCCTGGATATCGAGGATGTGCCAGGGGTGTGGAGAGCGAAGGTAATCTTAACCCCTGGATATCGAGGATGTGCCAGGGGTGTGGAGAGCGAAGGTAATCTTAACCCCTGGATATCGAGGATGTACCAGGGGTTATGATCACCTTCGCTCTCCACACCCCTGGTACATCCTCGATATCCAGGGGTTACAATCACCTTCGTGATAAGTAGGTGTGCGGAGAGTGAAGGTGATCATAACCCCTGGATATCGAGGATGTACCAGGGGTGTGGAGAGCGAAGGTGATCGTAAACCCTGGATATCGAGGATGTACCAGGGGTGTGGAGATCATAGGTGACCTTAAAGGGGCATCCCGCGAAAGCCTAAATGCCTGTTCTTGAATATACATGGCGTCTGCACTACTAATTATACTTTCCTATTATTCCCATATTCAAAAAATGTCTATAATGACCACTTGCAAAATCGCATTCCTCGGGGAAGCCCAGATAAAAATAGCGGGGATGACACAGCGTGACAGGTGTGCCGCAATTTCCCTGATCGGTTTGACGGAAGGGGCCATACGGGAGGGGACGCGTAATGTATACGGCTGATGAAACAGAGACAAAGTCCGTGTATAAACTTATGGAATCACATTCACTTTAAAAATAGACATCAATTGCACACATACCGATATTCAAATCAAGAATAATTGTCGTTATATCGGCACCATATATCGACACCAGTAATTATCTATATTAAATTTACCTGACCGAGGCCGGTACACATGGGTACGGAATACGGCCATGGTACAAACCTTAATTTATGTAAAAGGTAATATTCACGAACGCAACTTTTCAGATGATTTTATAAAATGTATGTAGCATGCATTGAAAAGTACGAAAATAAAATGACATGAAATGTTTGCGATTTTTTTTACAACTCAATGTCTTGAGGATTTTTTTTTAGACTATCTATATATATACAATGTACATTCATATTCATTTAAAATCTATCCAACTTTCAGCGTCTTCACACGTTAACACGTATCACGGAATGGGAACATTTGAGTCCATACACTCATATAACGCACCATACTCTTAGCATGACTACGTGTATATCAGATTTGGAACTGTGGAAATACTTAATTATAACTACCCATTATGAATATGTTATGATAATTCCGCTTTCTTTTTACATCTTTTTTTTTGTCGTCTTGTAAAGGGATGTTGCCTTTTAAAAAAAACCCTGCAGGAATGGAATATACATAAAGGTATATGTTGTATAACTTTGTTGTTGTTTTTTTTTTTAAATTCCCGCGTTATGTATATATTTTTGTATCAAATTCAATACCGGGGTCGCAACCCAGTGATATTTGTACCTTCACTAATTTATAGATTAAGTATGAATATCACTTTTTTTTACGTGTGAAAACATTTTTTTTTCATTCCTTTTGTCCAAATTGAAGCCGTATGTACCTCGGTCGCACGTCCCGTTTTACAACGTAATCAAACGACTTTTTCTGTTATGGTATATATTGTATTTGAAAATGTCTTTCTATCCAGCAATATATTTAGCTCATACTGTTTTACTGGAACATAAGTTTTTATAAAGGGAATATCATAAAACACACTTTTAAGTTTAATATTACACACGCATTTTATGCAACAGAAGACTGAAACAGTTTCCCCTTGGGTAGCCTCAAAACCAAATCAAAGCTTTATTTGTGCATGTTACCGTTACTCAGAAGAAATATGTAACATACACACAATAGAGCAGGTAGTTTCTCCTTTGAATACTTCCCATCTCTCAATATGATTCCGTAACGCAGTCTTGCGTCATATTTTGACCATTCGGCAACTTTTCGCTAAGTAGTTAGGCCTTATAGCGGTGTAACGGTAATACCAAGTAGAGTGTTTACAATGGAAACGACGCTCGCTGCGCATGCGTTGGTAGATGGAAATCCCAAATCAGAACGTCTGGCCAGATGTTTTGGAATTCCACTAGTTATTTTGAAATTATTTATTTTATGAATACATATCAGCAAAATCTGATCGTCGTAGTCCATAAGAATACCCACTGGATATGTGTATGTAATATTTTGAAAAAAAATATGAAAAAAATCTTACTTTCGCGGGATGCCCCTTTAACCCCTGGATATATCAAGTACAACAAAATATTAAACAATTATTTTGATTTATTATTAACACAGACATTCAAGGTAAAGAAATCATAATGCATATTTGTAACCATTGGTTGGTGAGTACATTTAATAGAGCTACACTAGCACTTCACAGAACATTTAAGGATTGTACCTCAGTTTGACTGCGTATACGAGAGTTATAATGCCCGCAGTTCGCAATGAGCACAATATTATATGGTGCCTATTTGCACTATAGAAGCTATACCCGGTATTTTATATTCTATATGAAATAATGTGAATCATGATTATTGACTAGTATAGACCGAGAGACGAGCTGAAGGATTCACCTCAAAAGTAGCTAGTTTGAGCCCAGAATCCATATATACTTGAAGATGAGATCATCCACCAAACCTGGACAGGGATTTAAGGTGTGTGTAAAAGCACCTTAGCTCATTCTCCCTTGCAGACATAAGGTGGGTAGAGTAGGAATAATTCGGGGGGGGGGGGGGGGGGGGGGGGGGGGCGGCGGCGGGGGGTCGAATTAAGAGTAAGACAAGTGTTGGTGGAAAAATGTTAGTTAACACATAGAACAAACCTTGCTGAGCCAGTTTTCTTTGTTTTTGAGTTTGGTCTACTTGGTATGCCAGAATTTGGTCTGCTCAGACTTGCTGAACTTGATGAACGATTCTGATTGGTCAATTTGGTGCCTTGCCTAGACTGCGGCTAAAAATAGAGAAATTTATACTTGGTAATCAGCAAGGATAACAAGAAAATTTAATTTAAAACTGGAGGAAATATATTCATATCTTTGGTGGAGTTTTAAATTATACCTTTCTGGTAATAAGTACAAAAATGATCATTTATATTTTTACATATTAGAAAAACAAGATTTTTTTTTTTTACATTTTGAAAATTTTTAATGAATAGAGTACACTCTATACAGAAAATGCAAATGATTTTTGTATGAATAGGACTGTACAAAAAGGAAAACAAAGGACAATGACTTTACATACTGTTGGTGATGGTCTGTCGTCTGTTTCATCATCATAGTCACTAGAAAAAATAAAGATACCGTTAAAGAGTGACATCTTGCTTCACTAATACCTCCAACATATTAAAGTCTCCTTTTCCTCAATGTCATTAAAATCATATCTTGATTTCCGCGCCATTTCGTAAACATTTCAATATCTAAGGTCATTTAATTACAGCCTCTCGGTGTATGCAAATGTTTTTCCAGTTTTTCCAATGGAGGGCTACTTCCAGATGAAAAAAATATATAGGCAATGTGTAGCAAGGGGAAGCAACAGTGCTTATGTGCTTATGTACACATGTGTTACCATTTTTTTTTGCTCGGATGCCTTTTACAATCAAAATGTATAATTGCAAGTAAGTACAATATTACACTTATTCTTCATATGAATTTCCATTGTTGTCGATTAAATTGTTGAAATTAATTTCCGTTTTTTTTCCAAAGACAAATTAGTAGAAATCATATACATGTAATAATTAAAGCAAATGCAGACTTCAGTGCTGGATGGTCCATAGTTTTATGGACCTGACCTGAACAATATTTACCTTGGCCTTCAGCTTCAGTGAATATTGCCCAGGTCAGGTCAATAAAAACATACATGGATTGCCCTCAACCAAAGTCTATATTTGAATAGTATTGTAAACCAACTTATTTTCATGGCGACTTCATTTCACATTTTCATATGAAACGACTATCATGCGGTGACTTAATTTCACGATAAATATGGCCGTAAATCCTATGGATAGTACAGGACAGTACTCCTAAAGTTGGCATACCTGTGATTGCAACAATTTTGTGTCAATTAATTTTTGTGAATTCCAATCACCTCCAAAATAAGCAAAAATTAATTGCACGCAAAAATAAGTTGATTTACAGTATCAACCTTGCTCGACAAAAAGTGATATATAGGTTGCTGTATTTCTTACTCCAGGAATTCCTCTGTGTTAATGTTGTCCAGCAGACTGGAATGGGAAAACACTGCATCCTGCTCTTTCTGAAGATAGAAATAAAATACATAATTTACCATATAACTTTTGTACAGTAATAGTCATTGTCGGAAGCCCATGGTACACTTCCCTTAAGCTTGCATACCGTGGGCTAGAACAGATGTAAATCTTTGTTTCCCCGAATAGAAGTTTATTTGGAGATTTCGACCAATCAGAATGGTCGTTTCTTGTCACACTTGGTTAGATAATTTTACCTTGACCTTGACCAGTATATTTTTGTAGGCATGACGCCGATGTCAATTTCCGTAGAGTAGGACCTTATATTTTAATCACAATCAACACAATTATAACAAAATTGACAGGTTTTGTTGACAGGCAGTACTACAAATTAAACGGGATACCCTGGCTGAATGTACCGGCTGGATGTAATCATGGATGAAAGTATCAATATGGTTGGCTACTATAGTAGTACAGAAAACGAGGGTTTCCATCTATTCTAGCCCACGGTATGCAAGCGTCAGGTAGGTATACCGTGGGTTTCCGACAATGAGTAATAGTCAAACCTCATTATCTCAAAGCCAGCGGGACTGTGGGATACTCAGAGTATTGCAGTTTTTGAGCGACTACAATTAACTTATTGTGAAGTTTGGCAAGGACTTACATCAGTAACGAAATACTTTTAATTAAACAATTTTTTCGATTAATATGAGTTTGATATAACACGCTTTGACTGTAGGGTGAATACAATATATTACCATATTGCCCAGTTTTTAAAAAAATAATAAAATAAAAGAACATGACATTGTGATATTCTTATCAGAGCAGGAAAAAAGACGACTCAGGGGTAAAGTTTTTGTTGGTCCAGAATGATAGATAATACATTGTACCTCTGACTTTAGCTATCAGCTTTAAGATTAGTCAGTGATTATTTTATCGGAAACCAATCAAGCAGCTAACTGCCTACTACCTTCCTTCAATTTCGCTATGACATATTCAGGGATCACTTTGGGGCGAGATTTAGGGATTTTACCCATATTTTTCTGAAAATTTCATAGAAATTTTACTAATCCCATTAATCCCTCAAATTCTCTCATAGGTTTTAAGAGTCAGAATTATCCTTGATTGATATTCCCTAGAATCGTTAAAAACCCACGTGACACTGCCCTTAGGTTTGTGTCATTCGTTAGAGAAGTGTACCGTGGGTTTCCGACGATGATTCCCAAGGTACAGAAGGTGAAAGTGACAATAACTCCTGAGGGATTGAAGACGGACTTAAACTACAAATGCATATAGCCCTGGTAAATACAAACTGCAATATACCACTCGGCTAGTGAAATCTTCTCTTTAGCTCGATTGATTGAGCATAAGACTAGCAGTCAGAGGTTTCAGGTTTGACTCTTGGTGGAGGCATTGAAATAAATAATGACCTCTGTTTATTTCTACAAGTCCACATCTAGCATGGGTATATTTAAATAGCAAAAGATTTCTTGAAAGCATGATATATCTCACATGTGAGTTTTATCGCGGTAATCTGGTTTCCTCACAATATAATTTGAATAACTTGCCTTATAATTGTTGTAAAATACATAAAATTTCTATTACATTTTTGCCAGTGAAATATAGAAAATTATCAAACTGATATAATTTATATTTTCACTTAAGGGTTCAGCAGTGAAAGTATAAGATTTTGTAGTGAAAATATAATGTTTTGCCGGGACTGTTGTAAGAGTTGTTCCCCTTGCTCAAACTCGCCCCGGCATTGTTGACGTCTGATGTCTGCTAGAACCTGTCTGATCCTGAAGAAATGGCAATAGCACTAAATACTGCTAGATGAGATACTGCTGCAGGATTTAATAAATAATTAATTGGAAAAACTATGAGAATAGTTCAGCTTATTAAAGAATAATTAATGAGAGTGAAATTAATTCCATATTCAACAATATGATGTGGATCTTTTCAGTATAGCTGACTTATAAATGTATAGAGGTTACACAACTAGTGGTTGTTGGATACGGAATTTATTTCACTCCAGTTAATTATTTTTAAAAAGTTACAAAAAAGTAACAGAAGTTTTAAAAGTTTCAAAAGACACGAGCTAACTTTTAAAAAATAATTAACTGGAGTGAAATAAATTCCGTATCCAACAACCACTAGTTGTGTAACCTCTATATATTTATAAGTCAGCTATACTGAAAAGATCCACATCTATTTGGGGCCATCAAGTTGATGTTTCGAAAACGAAATCTTAATGGGCAAAGAATGGAGGGAATGGTGGTTAAATTTATTTTACTCCCTATTTCATTTTTCTCTTACCAGTACTTCCTCTGCTTCTCTGACAAGATTTGCTGTTTTGGCCTCTAGCTCAGCATTTAGTCTCCTACAATATGATAAACAACAATCATGAAATATAACATAACAAATATACAAAAGTTCATATTAAGGTGAAATTATATATCAAATTTGAAGTCAGTATCTTTTAAAATGCCATAGAGGGTCAGTAAAATATATAGGGGGCTCGGGCGAATTTATCGCATCGAGGACACTTTTTAAACACATTAAACAGAAACAACATAATCAGTAAGCCATTTTTCAAAGATACAACCCATTTGATTTTCGAAGCAGTGGAAATTGTCATCGCCATTAAATCAAACTGACCCTCTATAAAACTGGTAGCGCCATCTAACGTGCCAAAGTGACCCTCTATAGAAAAATAGAGGGTCACCACGTGACGTCTCTCAACCAATGAGCTGTCGATTCATGTAAAGTGAGCTGTGAAAATTCATCTGCGGATTACATAGTTTGTATTAGGTCAAGGATCAACGGTACAGATATTGCCATCGCTGGGGCTTGAACCCACAACAATTGGCTGTCCACAACAACGTCCTACCACTGAGCTCAAGAGAAATTTCCTACAATTGTCGCCTGTAAAGAAAATAAAACATAGCAATGATTATCTGTGTATTCCCCTCTTCCCAAACACTAACCTATGTTCTTCAATCTGATTGAAATGCAGATCACTAACACAGATCCAGCAGTGCAATCAATTTCGCACTAAACCTACAAGTTTCAAGTGGGTGCATGCGGAGTTGGCCGTCCAAAGTTGTCTTGGAAAGAACGGACAGAGAGAGACCGCAAAGACTGGAAGCTCTTAAAAGATGACCCTCAGGATCGACAAAAGTGGAGATCTGGGGTGAACACTGCCATGCGTGCAGCAAGCCAGCTGTCTGGAAGGGGGACCACTGGTGTGGACATTGCCCCCAATCCTGCACGATAATCAAAAGAGACTGATGATGATGATGATGATGATCCTAATTGCCATTTCCCCACTCTCTGCATACATAGAATCTGGCAATATCCCATGAGGAGTCTGGTGAACTCTTGCATCAGCCAATCAAATTGCTGCTTACAGAATCTTGAATGTGAATATTTGTGGGCAAAAACCCTTACATAACTGCAGTAATTCTATCTGTGCATGTTGTAATGAAATGACTTGATGCAGATGACAGCTGTGTCCGGCCATCAATTGGACAATTCTACTGGAGTGTTAGGCGACAAAGGTCACCAGACCATGACCTCTTATGGGACGTTGCAATTGTCAGATCATTATGTAGCGTAGTAAAAATAAGAATCTGCATTTTAATCAGATTGTATTGAAGTTGAAGAATCCAACTTATGCGGAGAGTACCGGATTGAAAATTAGGATAGATCTGCATTATTTTTCTAATCAGGCTGCCATGGAAGTGTGCTGCATTCATTTCCAGAACAAAACTAGGGGGAGACTACTCCATAAAAACCACAATAGAGTCTTTTCAAAGATGACGTACCACACACATATGCTGCACCTTTTAAATTCAGTAATAGATACAGTATGACGAAAAAAATGAATTAAACTGCACCATACAGCTGTTTCGTTCTCCTAGGACTCTTCAGTGATGCTAGCTAGGGGCCAAAAGGTGGGGATCCAAAATTTCAAAACTATTGAAGAAGCAGAAGGGCAAAATATAGGCAAAATAATTTTCTAAAGTTGAACAGTTTCAGTGTCTTTCTTACTTGTACTCCTCTTCCTTATTCAGTATACTAGAGCTGTTTCTCCCGGACGTTAGATTGGTGTTCTTCACACCACTGCCAGATTTCCGCCCAGACTTTGCCTACAGAAAAAAATTGAGAATGTTTGCTGTTTATATATATTGAAATTGGTTTTTTTTTTGTACACAAACAGGAATTGAAAACTAAATTCGCGAGCTTTCGAAAACGTCTGTTTCCTTTGTCAAGCAAAGAGTACAATAGCCGAGTGTCGGTGTTCTGACAGCTGAAATCAGCTCACTACACAAAATAGGGCGAGTTGGAGAAGTCAGCTGTCAAAAACATAGCGCGACATTTCGTCCAAATGTACTCTAGTACTACAGGTAGACAGAGGGACAGGTAAGATGTTTACCCATTCCACCCCTTATTGGATGTTAAAATAGGGTCATAAAGATGACTCAACTGGTGTTTGCTGTTTATAAAACATGAGCTGTTGGAGAATAGCTAGGGCTTTATCAGGGGGTTTTGGGAATCGGACCTCGAGATCAAATTGGGAAAAATTGATCGACATAACAGCTATTGGGGAAATTTTGACAACACTATTATAACCAGGGATAACTCTGGCTCTTAAAACCTATTGGAGAATTTGAGGGATTTTATGAGATTAGTAAAATTTCTATGAGATTTTCTATATAAAGTAATAATATTTTGAAATTCTAATGAGATTTTCAGGAAAAATATGGGTAAAAATCCCCAAATCTCGCCCCAAAGTGATCTCTGATAACAACTAAATACATTATTTCTTTCCTAAATTACTATTTAAATCCCTGTCAGTATGACATTTACAGCCCATCTTTCTTGTTTCTTATTAAACTTAATGTCACAAGAAGTTCCTCAAGCATGTAAAACCACCAATTTTTTTTCAAGTGGCGGAATTGGGAATTTTTAAGAGGAAATTTGGGAAAAATCACACGGCTGCATGTTTACCGTTCCTAAAAAGAGGGGTGATAAAGTCCTGATAGCAAATAGCTTGCCTCTTTATGTATATCTATCAAATGTACCATTTGTATAACAGTTATGCTCCATCTAGAGATACATTACTCAAAACAATGTGATAGATTTTCTCAGGGATATCTTAAAGGCCCAATATACGTAACTTCAGTAAATATTTTGGGATTCTAAAAAATTATGAAAAAAATATCCAGTTGATAACAATGCAAAAATAAGTCTAAAACGAAGAAAACCAACAAGAAACTCTTGACAGAAAAATTCAAAGAATACCGAGTTTCAACTGCTGTTGTACCGTAACCGCGTAAGAATTAATCTGGAATATTGCTGATATCAGTTAATCTAAACTAAGTCTATAAATGTAATAAGTTACAAGGCTTGATTTTTGCTTCAAAGCATAGAGACTAAATGCACAAAAACTTTAACCTTGGAAAATGGCTAAGTAAATCCCCACAGACCCTTAAATTATCCCAAAAATTTACAACAGCATCCTGTTCAGCATCAATATAAAGTCTGAAATCATAAATGTTTAAGAAGCTGTTGGCTGAAATCAGGAGCAAAACATAAACTTGCACCATAACTTTAACCTGCAGTGTGACATCGACTGACGGCAAGCTTTAAGGGGTTGCCATTTAAGAATTGGTTTAAAATATCAGAGACACTGGATATTCTACAAGTGTAACTAGATATTTTTGTTTAGTACATGTACATAAGGATTGAAAGTCATTTTTTTAACTTTCAGTTTCATAGCACTATGAAAGTTAAAAAAATGACGTTCAATCCATATATTTACATTTTTACTATAACACAGATACTGAATTCCATTTATATTTTTTCCAAATAATTAGTTTATTATCTGCGCTTCTATAGGCGTTGTCATTTAAACGACATTGGCGGAACAGCCCAGCTTGAATAAATTTGGCGCCAATGATAATGACGAGTCATTTGAGCGTTTGACGCAAGGGCAATCTCCATGTTATTTGAAGCAGTGCCGAAAAGACTCTCATTGAACAAGCTTGATCTATAATGTCATAATGAAACCACGTGCTACGTCTCGAGAATCATTGCCTGAGTTTCATACTTTTATGAAAGGCATTTTTACTGGTAATGTTCATATAGTGGGTTGCAGCGCAAATGTAAAGATATGTGTGTAACAAGCAGCTCTATATGGCCAGGTTGTAATGTTTCAATTTTGTTGATTTTATCCTGGGTATATGTAGGGTTCCAAACAGACAAACTAATGATTTGTGTGTTATGCCTTCAATTATATACAGTAAAATCCCGCTATATCGCCACCCGTTATACCGCCAAACCCGCTTATCGTCATAAATTTATTCAGAACGGATTTCCATCCACATTAATGCACCCGTTTTACCGCCAAACTCGCCTATCGCCATCCGCCATAATATTTCCAGAACAAATTGTTAAAATAACACTATCATGACCTCGTTGATATCCCCAAACTGAGGTCAGAAGGACGCGTTGAAATGTTATTGTTACGTGACTGACTGCCGAGTGACAGGTGACCGCATGTACACACATGGAATCAATGAACCATGGCTATTCCTTTGTTGTCTTTCTACTGGTAAGTTTCGGAAGTTATGATGAAAACAATATCATGAAACCATTCAAATTCGCGGAAAAAAACATCCCTCTCCTCATGCGAGTAACATGCAGTCCAATGGCTTACATTTCAATTTTGTTGATGTTATCCTGGGTATATGCAAGGGTTCCAAACTGACAGACAAATGATTTGTATGTTATGCCTTCAATTATATATATGGCCTTTCTTGATGTAGAACCTATTACTGTAAAAACTCGTGTAATCTACGCACCAGTGTAATTTGCGCACCCTAAAAATCACCCCAAAACTGCTGGAAAAAGGTCTGTATCAATATAATTTACGCACCCAAAAAAAAAACGAAAAAATCGCCAGGTTGACGACCATTAATTTGTCTCGTTCAAATGTCATTCAATATTCTTTTTTTCTCTTTTTAGGTGACGATTTTCTCCAGTAATTAAAAAAAAAAACATGGATGAGTTTGTTTAATTCATTTATTAGAAAAATGCAGAATTCTATGAGTGTAGCTAGATATTTTTGTTTAGTACATGTACATGTGAGTAACAATTCCTATGGCTATGTTTTACGTTTCAATTTTGTTGATGTTATCCTGGATACATATATGGGTTCCAAACATACAGACAAATGATTTGTATGTTATGCCTTCAATTATATATATGGCCTTTACTGATGTAGAACCTCGATCTGATTAAAATACAGATCCTTGTTCTCACTCCATTTTACAAGGATCTGACAACATTCCATAAGAGGTCACGTCCAGATGACCTTTGTCGCCTCCTTACTTAACACAAAAATAATTTTCCAACGACCTGTCATCTTGCAGCAAGCCATTTCGATACATTATTCCGCACAAACTTTTTGGTGACGAAATGACTAAACGGAAAAATGTGTTTATGCAAGCTTTGTCGCCTCAAAATTTCACTGTCAAGATTCTGCCAGTAGTAATTTGATTGGCTAATGCGAAAGGTCATTGGGACATGACCCTCTATGGGATTATCTCAGATCTTAACGAAGCAGAGAGAAGTTTTATTGATTTTAATCAGATTGGTAGAACCTATTATATTTTTTATTTATATTATAATTACATGTACAAATTAAATTTATCTTTAGTAACTTCAGCAATGAATCTTTTGGCAAATATTGTTACTTGTTACAGTCCTATAACACACATTGCTACTACTGACTCCTACCAGGTTTTATCTTATTTTGTCACTATCAGCAATAACAATGTCTATGTTATAGGACTGTAACAACATTTGCTAAAATTTTCATTTTTCTATAGTGTGGTAAAATTAGGCAGTCAGTTAGGCCCTCGAGCCTAACGTCCAGACTTTTGGCTCAATGGTTAGAATGCTTGCTTCCAAGTGGGAGTCCCATTCCCCGCCCCACCACAACAATCTAGCGTCACGAGCAAACATAATTTTCCGCCCCATCTGGTGATGACTGTCCTCGCCCTATGCATGGATCACTATCACAAGTGTCATGTGGTAGCTACCATAAGTCGAAACAGGTATGACGTCGAAGAGATGAAAAGGACCTCAAAATTTTTAACAGCAAATCAAGCTAGTGTAGGCAGAAAACTAAATTGATGACCTCACAATATTGTAATAGGATGAGGAAGCGCTGACGCTTGGGCTCGAACCCGCGCCCCTTGGTCCTCTAGCCTGTAGTCCGAAGGTATCTGACTCTCTGACCCGCTAAATATTTTGACAACAGGCGGGTGCGAGAGTGTTTGAAAATGGCCGCTCGTTGCGAGATCCCACCAGAATTTCTTTATGACGCAGGGGTGTAAAAATCCAATAGCCCGACGCCCGGGGCTACCAGATTTTCAGCTTGGGCTAGTGAAATTTAGAGGCTTACTAGCCCGGGGCTAGTGGAATTTTAATCATGTCAGGACTAACAAAATTACTTCTGTTCTATTTTATCATCATAACAAGGTAAACAATTTTCATTGTAAACCTGTTATTTCCTTGGTATTTTCACTACAAAATTTATTGAAACACAAAATCTTTCTCGCCTTAACTGATCATGATGATGCAAGACAACGCTGTTTACATGTGCATTTTGTGTGATTGTAAGAACGATTCACAGCTGAGTTAAAATTGAAAGTCTATTGTATACTAACCACCAAAATGGCCCTCTAGGTTCCAAATCATTCTCTTTTCTGTGATTTAAGAATGTAGGGTGCAGAAATAAAGTTCATCTCTGCAAAAGTCGGCAAATCAGCCATGTTTGTTTATGATGTTTTATAATAGATCGGAATCCGGACCAATTTTCAGTAAGAGTAAAAAAAATTGTTGTATTTTTTCTTCAATTTTTGATAGCATTTAGGGTATTTATTGAGGAATAACAATCTTAAATCAATTTAATTTTGTTGGAAGATATCTACATTCTGTGATATATATATGAGATATATAAGAGATTGTTTGTCAGCTACAGAACTAGAACTAGAAATTGTGAAATCATGATAATTACTCTTACAATTTTCCCCAAAAATTCCTTGCATACATCATATAAATAAAATAGAACATTAATATTACGTTTTTTTATATTCATTTACCAATTTACAATCAAGTATATTGAAAAATTGAAGGAATATCTATTGATAATTATTTGCTTAGAAGTATATTTTTAGATATTGTAAGAACTAATTGTGAAAAGAAAAAAAATATATTCTTATATTACTAGATATATATTTTTATTAAATACATTCATGCCTCAGATCTATATATTTATGAACGCGCTATAATAGAGTTTTGATAATCTATATTTTTATTTTTTTTCTATATTAAGATCTGTATGTATAAATCACCACATACAACAGCATTAATATAAGAATTTGAAGTTGAAAAAAGTAATACAACAATAAATTAAAATTTAGTCAGATTGTTCAGTATGGGACAGATGTTTTGATTTGACCCTCAGGCCTCGGGCAATTACCTGACCTGTCTCAACCTTGTCTAACGAACACCTGCTGACATAAGCCTGTCAGTGACATAATTGAGGTGTGTATTTCTCATCTGACTATCACTGGTCAAATTTGGAACCAATTTGATTATTAAAGGGCTCAGCTGGATATGACCAGGATCATAATTATGATAATACATATTTTAACTTTTATTCAGGTTTATCAAGTTTATATGAAATTAAAAATCTTTGATAATATATCTAGATATTACACATTTCCCTTTAAAAAGTGGATATTTTGAGGACTTTAATCCATTTTTTTTTTGTTTCATTCAAAACATTTATTTATACAATAATAAATTGATGGTACATTAAATAACATTGAAATTAATAATAATTACTTGGACAACAATGTAAGTCTATATCAGTCCTTTACCAGATTCTGGTTTTCTTAAATATTAACTTAAAATACCAAGTATCTTATGACACTTGAATGAATATAATCCAATGACGCATTTCGATTTCTAAATATTTACATATATACTTGTTAAATGAATTAATGATGAAAAATTATCTAATTTATATTGGGTGTAATCAGGGAGGTATATGTGAGAGAATATATACTCTCTGGCACAGTCACTTCATACAGTTTGATAATAAAATACTAACATTCATTATACTTAATTTTATTCTAATAATCAGTATAAAAGTATTTTAAAATGATGCATTTCCAATATTTAAGCCTAAATATTGAAGGCAATTACAGGTTGTATTAAATATGACTTGAAGGTTTATGCATTTATGTAATAATGATTAAAAAAAAGCAAGGTCAGTTTAATGGAATTATTTTAATTAATTCGATATTGTAAGACTAAGTATACAACAAATAAATAATATGCAGTTATATTAACCTAAATTAGAACAAACTTAAGCCTATGCCAGTCACATTTATTGTACTTTTAAATCAACCTAATGACTTATATAATATCTAACTAAAAGGGACAAATATAGATCTTCAGGTAGAATCTTTTACCCTCCAGGCATAATTACGTACATGTACCTGACCTGCCTGGGCCACATCCTCACGTACAGAGGTCAAGATAGGGGACACCCCCAGGCTGTCTGTAGTTAGCAAGGTCTGAATTTCTCACCTACAAATCCCCCACAGCCATCACTAGTACTGGCCAAGTCTGATTTAAGGCCTGAGGGCCCTGTTAATTGACTAATGATGATCCTATTTAATTAATGATGATAACATTGATTACAGTCAATTGGATTACATGTAGATGTATGTTGGTATTTTGATATGAAGAAGGAAATGGCTTTAAATGTTCTGGTGAAAGTAATCTTTTCTTATATTAGTACTTGATGTTTATATAACCTTTCATTTGTATGCATTGTTCATGAGTGTATAGTGAAACAGAATACCAATACCGGTACATGTAGGTAGTATTGCCAGAGACGTATAAAAAGTTGTACAGCTAGCTTCTTAATGTCAAATATTAAAGTAATTTGTGATTGAAACAACTATACAAAGTACAAAATATGTTCTTCTAATATCTATTTTTTTTTATATTACAATCTGTTGTTTACTTTATTTTCTGTATATATTTTTAGTAGGATTTGATTTTAATTTCAACATAAAACATGTGTTATACCACTTTTTATTTGAACACATACCTTTCAATTTAATTGTAGAATACAAATATTTAAATAGAAAAGATTCATTATTAATTCTTAAAAAAAAATATCATAAGTTAGTATATTTAAATTATTATTATATTTAAAATTTTGACATGCAGTGAATTAATTTATTTCAGTTATTAAGATAAATATCGTCTGGCATAAACTCAGAATTTTTCATTCTTGTACTTATATGAGGAAGTACCAGGTACTAACAAACTAATGACTTCAATAGTATATAACATAAAAGTACAGGTAAATCATATTACATCTGTACAGGTAAGAACACAGATAGGTATGGACCCTCCCATTACCTGTAGGGGTTTTTGTGGTCACTTGGCTGGATGTAGTGCACTACTAGTTTACTTGTAGTTTAAATGTAGTGCACTACTACTTTAAACGTAGTGCACTCCTAGTGCACTAGGGTGTAAAGGTTAGCTTACACTCAACTGTAGATCCATGTTGTATTTGTCGGGCTATTTGTCAGCTAGATCCATTTTGTATTTGTTGGGCTAGCAGATTTTTTTCGGGCTAGTGGATTATTAGTGCCTCCTAGCCCTGGGCTACTACACTGAAAATGTTTTTTACATCCCTGTGACATATCTGTTTCTGATCACGTGACGTTAGGCGGCAGCCATTTTCAAACAGATGTGAGGAAACTGGTTATTTTTTAGAACTGGATGGCGACAGTTAGTTAGCGACCTCCTGTGACTTGAGTAAAGGCGTAGGTTAGTTGGAAAATATCTGTTCTTTCCATTGATACATATATAATTTGCATGTGATCGAAAACGTTGCATTATAAAACTCGGCTTAAACGGTGACCCGTGGACTGGTCGGTAAAATTTCCACTTTTTAACTAATGAGGAATTCTGACTCTCGCACCCGCTTGTCGTCAAAAATATTTAGCAGGTCAGAGAGTTAGAACCCTTCAGACTATCCAGCCTGATTCTCTACTACTGATCGAGCTAAAGGGTAATTTCTTCTGTTCACACTTGTAAGGCAGCTAATATAAATGAATTCACATATTTTAAAACAGCAAATGCTGTTCCAAGTCTTATAACATAAATGTGCATTCACTATCCATTACAATGGAAGAATGCAGAGCAAATGTATTCTGATTGTTGATATGGGACGAACATAGATTATCAAGGGGTTGAAAGTTGGGCTACCAAGTAAGCTTACTGCTAGCCTAAACAATAACATATGCATCTGCCCATAGGCATTGAACGGGGGGGGTGTCCGGCTAATAGACTAGTAATACATGTTAGAATGTTATGCAATACAAACTATTAAATTCGCGTTTAGTATAATAGCATAAATATGTAAGATTAACTCACGGCGCTGTGTCGGCCTGAATCGGCCATGAATGTTGTGCTGAATCTTCGGCAGTCGAAAAAATGCACCGACGGAGAACAAGTGGTTGCGATCGTAAACAATGTATGTCGTAAAATAATATTTGCAATTAAACTTTAATTAATTCTTAGTACTTGTAAAAGGTATATTAAGGTTATCACAGAAATGAACTTAAATGTACGTTTTAACCACAATATTTCTGATTTATTTTACGTCAACGTTACGTATATACGTTAATTGACGCATGCGTAAAGGAATTATGTTTGTGTATTTTTCACTAAATATTTTGACGAACATGGCGCCATGTGCTTTGTTAGTGTTTATATCACCTGGATTTTTTTCTCGAAGCTAGTATGAATCAGCATTATATCCTCTCAGAAAATGTAAGATTTGATGTAACGAATAACAATAAGGGGGAATCGCTTAAAAATGCCAGAATCGGGAACCTGGCCATTTTGACAAGCGATGGCATTCCAGCGCGTGCCAATGTTTACATCCCTGAAAATGACAGATCGGTACTGATAAATGGAGACACTCGTTGTGGGAGGGATTCGCAGCCGAAAGGCCGATACAGTAACATCGAGGAGGGTTTGGAGTCATCCGTAAGGTAAGAAGGAACATAAAATTGTCAATCCAAATGTTCAGACAAAAAGATGTCTCAGAAAATTACTTGACCCATAACCAGCTCACAAAATTTACACTAGGAAATTAATCAAAATTAAATATTCTAGTAAACATTTTAATAATTCGACATATCAGTATAGAAGTTGATTTCATTGTTGTTGTTGTCATAAGTATGTCTGGTTGTTTCCATTTCAAATACAGTTATAACTTATCAAAACATTGTGACCTGTCCTCAAAGCCAAGTTCATATGTTGAAACTGGGTCACGAGGTCAAGACTAGAGGTGTCAGGTAGCCTATAGGTACACCGTTAGTACTGACACTCAAGCTATCCCCTACAAATCAGCGTCCAAATCTTTCAAAATGTTAAAAGTGGAAATTATATTTTCTAATTAAAATATCATATAAATTGATATTGCATATACATGCATGTATAGGCCTTTCATTTTAAATATTATAAACTAGTTAGGCCTAGTGTTCTTATTTGATGATTGTTTCCATTTTTAGCAATGAAGCTAAAGACAGAATCAACAGGATTGTGGTAAGTTCAATTTAATAGTATGGTTTAATGAATGAAATTCAACAAAGTCATAAAAAGCTTGCATTGAATGGCAAATTCATTACTTATCCACCTAAGAATTAAAGCCATACTGGTCTCTGTGCAGTATAACATAGATTTCATTTAACAGCAATGTTGTAATTCAGATACTGTAATTTAAAACTTAAAGTGCACAAATTAAATACTGTTTAAGTTCCAAAAAAAATTTGGGAAAAAAAATTAAAATAAAAGAAGTCTGGAAAAAATGTCAACCAGGTAAATATGTAAGTTGCTAAAATTAATGAAGGTTAATTAAATAAACACATTTGAATATATACTGAGAAATTATAAATAATCAACATAAAGCAATTAGCAATCAATATTGTTAGTTTAACTCATTCACTCCTGAAGGCACATTTTGAACTTTTCCAATGCATGGTGAATGCCATCGTCGGAAACCCACAGTACACTTCTCTGAGGTTTGCATCCTGTGGGTTAAAATGGAAAGAAACTCTTGTTTTCGTACTAAAATAGTAGCCAATCATATTGATAGTTTCATCCGTGACTACATATAGCTGGGACATCAAGCCGGGGTATATATATCCCGTTTTATTTGTAGCACTGCCTGTAAACAAAACCTGTTGATTGTGTTATAATTGTGTCGATTTTGATTGAAATATAAGGTCCTGCTACACGGCGATTGACATCGGCGTGATGCCTACAGAAATATACTGGTCGTGGTCACTGTAAAATGATCTAACATAGTGTCACGAAAAACGACCATTGTGATTGGTCGAAATCTCTGAATAAACTTCTATTCGGGGAAACGAAGGTACCGATTCTGGCCCACGGGATGCAAACGTGAGAAGTATACCGTGGGTTTCTGACGATGGATGAATGCAAAGTTTGGCATATAGATCATCATGAAATTTCAGAGCTGAATGAGGTAATCGATGTGAAAACAATTTCAAACTGATTCCCAACTAATGTGTTTATTTACAGGGAGATGTGAAAAGCTTGTCAGACGTCGAGAAGTTACTGCTTTATCTGAGACTTCCTACAGGAGACACGAGCAAGGATCTCCGACAGTATGTAGTCAGCATAACAACATGAACATACATATAACATACAGTCCCAGAATTCAGGATGAGCTCATACATAATTAATCATTCATCAATATCAGGGTTTGAATTGAAGCCATCCCTATATCTTTTTCAACCATAGAAACTGAAAAGGACCCCACTAATTTTCAGGATTCCCATTTGAACTATGCAGAAGGACCCCATTTATTTAGGAAAGGACCCCATTTATAAAATACCCAGCGCAAACCCTGAATATGTCTATTTTTAATGGGTTGATGATCGATTATAGTCGAATATTGATCAGTTTGTCCTTTGCAATTATGATTATCAATAACAAAATTCATTATTAATATGATTGGTTCTTCATTTTGAATACAATCAAAATGTTCAATGTTTTTGATGTAAAAGATGCTTTAGGTAATAATCATTTATTCTTTTGACTTTTCATTTTAAAAGAATGAAACCTTGATAAAACAATTGTCCAATCGATGTTATTGTATTATTATTTGGGTATTTAGTCCCATACCATTATGAACCGACTTTACAATCAATCACCAATCGTTTTGCTGTCTCCGATAATGATTATGATATTTTACCTTTTACCCATCACAAGGTCTATGGAATTAAAATTTCTTACATTATACTTTATGAATACTGAATATTTGATAGAAAGATTATAATAAAGAAGAAAGAATTTTTCAATATATTTAAATGATTTATAATTTCACACACAGCTCTAGTATTTTCTTAGGAGTACTACTATATATATAAATACTAATATTGTTGAATTTTATAAACATCGTAGTTTATGATCCTAATACATTTTTTAATATGAAACATGATTTTAACCTAAAATAAAACTGTTCTAAAACCATATTATTTGTTGTAATCCATTAAGTAACTTTCCATAAGCCTGTAGCAATATGTACAAGTGTATAATTGAAATTGTATCTTAATTTTCAGGACACCAACATCATGTCTGCAAATTTCCAATCGAACAGAACAGGCCCAAGCGTACACCTGGATAAGGTCCCACCTGGAGGAAGATGTGGA
Organism: Mimachlamys varia; assembly: GCA_947623455.1. NCBI lineage: Eukaryota > Metazoa > Mollusca > Bivalvia > Pectinida > Pectinidae > Mimachlamys > Mimachlamys varia. The sequence goes on from OX392544.1 coordinate 29,223,023, forward strand.
GATCTGTCTCCCCAAGCAGGAAGTTTATGATGATTACAGGTAGAGAAATATACACATGTGTTAACACAGGTGACAGTGTATAGATATACGTACATGTCAAGTGGTTTGTGTATAGTCTGTGGAAGGTATACGTAGACGATGTAATAAATTAGCATTGATGTTAAAATTGTTTTGCGTAACACAAACTGAATATATTACTAGCTCTTATAATTTCCTGTACATAGAGGATTATATAATTTCTTATACCTAGGTAGGTTCATAGAATTGATGTTACAATTGTTTTACAGAGCACAATCTTATGTATATTACCAGCTCTTATAATTTCCTGTACCTAGAGGATTATATAATTTATTATAGGCTCACAGAAATTAGAATTGATGTTAGAATTGTATCACATAGCACAAACCTATATAATTATCAGCTATTAAACATTCCTGTACATAGGGGTTTTTACAATTGTTGCGATCGATGACCAGTCTTTAAAATTTCCTGTACAAAGGGCATTATATGATTTGTCATATGCGTACAGAAATTGGAATTGATGTTAAAATTGTATCACATAGCACAATCCTATATAATTATCAGCTATTAAACATTCCTGTACATAGGGGTTTTTAGAATTGATGCGATCGATGACCAGTCTTTTAATTTCCTGTACAAAGGGTATTATATGATTTGTCATATTCGTACAGAATTGAGAATTGATGTGAAAATTGTATTACATAGCACAAACTTATATCATTACCAGCTGTTAAAATTTCCTGTACAATGTTCACATCAGTTCTGTGCGATCTAACTGCCAGATTATATAATCTGTCATCGACTTACAGAATTTATGTTAAAATTATATTACATACAACAAACTTAATTACCAGCTTATAAAATTTCCTGTACATAAATGATTATATATTTGGTCATCTGCATAGATTCACAAAAATAAGAATTGATGTGAAAATTGTATTACATAGAACATATTTATATAAGGGGTATTCCATTAAGATATCTACCTGACCCCAAGAATTCAGTAAATCACTGGTTGGATTTCCTTCCTATTGTTTATATGTAACTTATGAAATAAATTCTATCGATGGTACCCCCAAAAAATGTAGTCCTGGGGATGGCTAGATATATATTTTTACTGGAATAACCCTTATTACCAGTCATTGAAATTTCCTGTACATAGGGATATTATAAATTGTCATAGACTCACAAAATTGATGTGAAAATATACCACATACTTGTATCATTACGGTATTTAGATAATTTTTCATATGTATCAGAATTTCACATTTTTTTTATATAAGTCTGTGCTATGTAATAAACATTTCACAGCAGCTTTGTACATAAAATACATACAGTATATTAAATACAAACTCATTAATATGTCCTGAAGATAGAAAATTTATGTTGAAAGCAATTTTAATTTGTTGCCTCTTGAACCTCATTACTTTGAAGTCGTAAAACTCGAAGTCCCCATTTAAATCGAAGCATTTTGTCAATTCCCAGTCAAGCTTATCTCTAAATATTCATATACACGTAATTCGATTACACAGATAACTCAAACTTTTCCCATGGTCCCGTCGACTTCAAGATAACGAGGTATTTTGAATAGGAACATATGCCTTACATCTTTGGGCAAATATCAAAATGAATAATTGAGCGACATTTACTTTGATTTCGGGAAGATACAACAGAAATTTAGTGCAAGTTTTAGGGGCTGCTATAACAGCATAAGATTAACATTAACCCTATTAGCTAATAAGAGCGCAGCTCTCAGGTCCCCTAGCAAGTTCTTGAATGGTAACACACTCATGCATAAACAGAGTTGTTTCCCCTTGCTAACTACCCTTTGCCATTGTTTTTTTTTTTTATCCGAAAGTAGCCCTCCAGTGGGGAAACATGTCACACAATTACGTAACATCACACTCTGCCTAAATAGGTTATTTCCGGAAGGTTGAAAATAATCTGAATATCTTTCAGCTGATATCTGTTGCATTTAGCTCTGTCGTTGCTTCAGAAGCTGTTTTTTTCGACTTGCCTACATTAAATTAATGAAATTTTTATCATTTTCTGAACCAGTACATGAATGATTCTCAGTCAATATCAGAGATTTACTATAAAACTAGCTCTTTTAAGGCTTTGCCTTTGTCATATTATCTACTTAAACACACCAGATATTCAGTGAATTGTCATCTATTTCAGTTTAAAATTAAGTTTTATTATCATTTCAGGGTGTATTGCGAGAATCATGGCATTCGTCCATTGAGTACAGCTGATTTTGGCAAGTTGATGAAATGTGTGTTCCCAAATGTGAAACCAAGACGCCTGGGCCAGCGAGGACAATCCAGATATCCTTTGGAATCAATAATAAATGTGATCAGGCACAAAAAGCTAATTCTTATCACAAATTAAAGCTAGACACCTTAAATTAATTGGACAATAGCCCTTTATTAAGAAAGTCAGGGAGGCGATATAGCGTTCCGTTCGTACGTACGTATGTTCACTTTTTGTCAGCACTCTTGCAACTTCATTTTTGAACGGATTCTGACCAAACTTCCTATATGGGTGCAGCATAGTAATACCTCGAAAGAGTTCGTGTTTTAGGGTGCCAAGGTCAAGGTCACCGTTACTATTTATAGAAAATCTTTGTCAGCACTCTTGCAACTTCATTTCTGAACGGATCCTGACCAAACTTCATATGTGGGTCCAGCATGGGAATACCTAGAACAAGTTCGTGTTTCAGGGTGCCAAGGTCAGCGTTACTATTTATAGAAAATATTTGTCAGCGCTCTCTTACGACTTCATTTTTAACGGATTCTGACCAAACTTCCTATATGAGTCCAGCATGGTAATACCTCGAACGAGTTCGTGTTTCAGGTGGCCAAGGTCAAGGTCACCGTTACTATTTATAGAAAATCTTTGTCAGCACTCTCGCAACCTCATTTCTGAATGGATCCTGACCAAACTTTATATATGGGTCCAGCATGGTAATACCTCGAACAAGTTCATGTTTCAGGGTGCCAAGATCAAGGTCACTGTCACTATTTATAGAAAACCTTTGTCAGCACTCATGCAGCTTCATTTTTGAACGGATCCTGACCAAACTTCATATATGGGTTATTTCAATGTCCTGCAATAACCCCACCCCCCATTTTGCGTCAGAGTTCATGTGTTAGCACGCGAGGAGATTTGCATCGTTTGCGATGCCTTGTTGAATTTAAGAACTGACCATATTACACAGTTTTCAGTTGACCCAGAAATTTCTGAGATTAAACAAACAAGCCTTAGGTTAAATGGACATTATGTCAAAAATATACTTTCAAAATAAACTTTATTTACTACAATTATGAAACAAATTGTCCAAATTATATTAATCTTTCTTGTTGGCCCAAATATTAGCATGCGAGGGGTCATATTGTGGGGGAAACCAGAGTACCTGTGGTCGGCCAGGTGACCCCATACTTTTTCCCATCAGTCAGGAAATCAAACCCTGTCCCCATTGGTGGAAGGCAAGTGCACTATCCACTGCACCACCCTACCACCCCATAAATATACTTTGAAATGTGAATTGTAAACCAAAAAACTTTATACATTAAAGGCCCAATATACGTAACTTTAGACAAAACTTGAAGCGAAAAGCAATTTTAAGCCTCAAAACCTTTTATATTTATAGATTTAGCTGAGATTAACTGATATCGGCAATTTTCATGATGAATTCTTGCGCGGTTTCTGGTACAGCAGCATTTGAACCTCGGTATTTGTAAACACACATCCATTTTGAAATGTCTTCCAACTTCGGCTTGTTGTTGAAGTGGGCCCCACCTGAATTATTATCAAATCTTTGGATTTTTCTGTCAAGAGATTCGTGTTAGTTACCGCTCAGGTTTACTTTGTTTAAGGCTTATTTTTGCATGGATATCAACTGGATTTGTTTTCAGAATTGTTTAGATTCACGAAAAAAATCAAGCCTAAAAACTGATTTTATTTATAGATTTCGCTAAGATTAACTGATATCAGCAATATTCGAGATGAATTCTTACGCGGTTACCGGTACAGCAGCAGTTGAATCTCGGTATATGTAAACACACGTCCATTTTGAACAGTCGTCTCACTTCGGTTTGTTGTTGAAGTGGGCCCAACCTGAACTATTTTCAATTCTTCTGTCAAGAGTTTCTTGTCAGTTACCGCTCAGGTTTACCTTGTTTTAGGCATATTTTTGCATGGATATCAAATGAATTTTTTTTTCAGAACCACGAAAAATTCCTGAAGTTACTTATATTGGGCCTTTAAAGTTGTCCTGAACTCCCTTTGTTAAAATTGAAACTAAAATTTTCGTTGTCTTGAGAATATATATTTCTAGGTCAGCTTCATAAAGGGTTAACTGGAAATATTAATTATTCAACATGTTGAGAAGTCATGAAATTAATTCAAATGTAATTGTACTGTACTATTCCATAATACATTGTGTAGGGGAGGTGGGAGGTACCTGTTTGATACATCGTTCGTGGTTGGGTTAAAACCAGATTCCTTTAGTTAAATTAATTTAAATAGTGGTGGGTTTTCTGAAAAAGTGCCTCCACCCCTCGAACATTGTATATTCTGAAACAGCCCTTAGTGAACACAATCTAATTAAAATCATATCTTGATATCCGTTCTGTAAACTTCTCTCTGCTGCCTCAAGATCTGAGGACATCCCATAGGGGTCGTTTTCAGATAACCTTTTGCATTAGCAAATCAAATCACTACTTTAAAAATCTGAAATGTGGTTTTTGAGGCGACAAAGCTTGCATAATTGCATTTGTACGTTTAGTCAATTCGTCATGAAAAAGTTAATGTAGAATAATGTGACAAAATGACTTGCTGTAAGATGACAGGTCATTGGAAAATTATTTTAGTGTTAAGTAAAGAGGCGACAAAGGTCATCTGAACGTGACCACCTATGGAGTGTCCTCAAATCTTGACACAGCAGAGAGAAGTTTACAGAACAGCGCAGAGATCAAGATATAATTTTAATCAGATAGTAGTGGACATTGCTTCAACATAGTCACATTCAACCTTAACACTGCTCACGTACTGTTATGGTGGCCTACGAAAGAAGCTGGACATTGAGGCACCAGGACTTCCTGACCTGGAAATTAGTCCTCACAAACAACAGGTATGTATAACCAGCGATAATTCTGACTCTTATAACGTATGGGAGAATTCAAGGGATTTCATGGGATCAGCAATATATTTGAGATTTTTCAATATAAAGTAATTTAATTTAGAATTTTCAACGAGAGTTTCATGAAAAATATGGGTAAAAATCCCCAAACCTCGTCCAAAAATGATCCCTGACTAAGAAACACCTGACTGAAATTTAGCGGATATTTATTTGTGGGTTTTTGTATTTTAGGTTAAAACATGTGAATTCGGAGAATTTTACAGTAATTCAGCGTCCACTTTTTAAAGTGTTAACGATACATTAATTTTGTATGTAAATTAATTTAAACTTGGCCAAATACAAGTTACTGATACCATCTTGCTGTATGTATTTTGTCATACTGTTAAATTATGATTGGACTTAAACACTATCGACAAACTGAAAAAGGTGAGACATATAATTATGTGTAATTTTTGTTACTTTTCATCAATCTCAGGATGCAGGCTCAGAAGATGACGAGCTGTACGCCGCATCATGTCAGCTGGTATGTGAGTGGGCACAGAAACTTCTGGAGCAGAACTTCCCGAGCGTGCGGGAGCTGGCCGAACACCTTGTCAGTCACCTGTACGTCAACAGCAAGTCTGTGTCTGCCTTCACCGTGGTCGCCGGCATGCAGGACACAGGCATACAAAACATGAAAGGTAAAAGTTAAGGCCACATGAGCAATACATCTTAAAAAATTCATCAATGGTTTCTCATTTAAGCCATCCTCTAAATCTGGGGTTACGATCACCTACACTCTCTACACCCCTGGAATATGTCATGGCAAAACTGAAGGCTCTGTGTGCACCATGCACCTTGTTGATGAGGCAAGAAGAGTGGTTCGACCCTTTGATGTATATCAAAATAATCTTGTTGTCACATAACAATAAAAATTGACAGGCTTTGAAGTTGGTTGCGGCTCCTAAGTAATCTGCAGCCTAGTGTTTGGTCAGGATTTTTTACCTGAGCGTCTCTTCAGTTTTGCTATGACATATTCCAGGGGTGTAGAGAGCGTAGGTGACCATAACCCCTAGACATCGAGGATGTATGGAAGCATGGATGTTAGCAAATAAAAATGTATAAATATTTTGTTTCTAAGGGCTTTTCCAGAATTAATCATTTGAGAGTGTGGGAGACCCCAACACCCATCAAATGTTTAAAGAGATTTAATATAAGGAAAGGTACGCAGAACTGGTTTTAAAGCCATCATCCATGATATTAATATAGGTGTGTCCCCCCCCCCCCCACACACACACACTCACACACACACACAATTAATCATGGAAAAGCCCTAATTGAAATTGCTAAAGATTTGATTCAGAAGAAGAAAGTCTTATTAAACTCTTAAAAATGAAAAATAAACTGCATTAGATAAACACTCGACTAACCTAGTTATTTTAAAGTCTACTGTACCTTGGCAATACTTCAAACTTTACGAGCATTTGAGTTCAGTGTGTGCATAATGTTAAGTTTGACCAGGACAGATGTGAATACTTAATATCACTTTTTCGGACATATTTGCGAATACATAATTTCTCAAAATTCTGTCTAGAAGTGACGATGACAATATAATAAACACAGGTACCTCTAGTGATGGAAATAATCGCATGGTATTTGAATTTGCAATTGAATCTACTCGCGATTTAACATGAAAATATATACCTCGTGAAATATAAGTGATCTACAGTGTTTCAAATTGAATGGGTTCTTCAAGTTCTACAAGTTTGAAATAACAAGGTTTGCTCTACAACAGATTATCTTAGTACACTGGCAATATGTTTTCACCTGAATTTCACATAAAATTAATGTTATGTTGTTTCTTTAAATTTTAATTCCATTTTATGGTTTTCACATGAAGTTCACATGATTTTCATGTGAATTGAAAATTTATTTGATTTTTAAATGCATATTTTTTCGTTTGAATTTCACGTGATATTCACATGAAAAAATTGATGTGAAATAATTCATGTGAAGGAAATTTCATGTGAAATTCATATAATTTTTTTTTCACATGAAGAATTATCGGCTGTGTGCATATTTGTTATCTTAAACTTCAGTAACAGCTAACATTTGTCCTTTTCTTACAGTGTCATCCATGTTTTCCAACACAACGGGAGGAGACCGACACCGGGAGACCCAGCTTCAGCTCCAGAGGAAACTGCACGAGCGTGAACAGTTACGGGAACACAAGAAAAAACTTCAGATGCAGAAGGAAGAAAACGAACAGAAAGCAAAAGAGGCACAAGATCGTATGACACCATCACTTGCCTCCCCTACATTGCTCCGGGCACTTACCTCTCCTGCCAGAAGAATCTTCGACAAAAAAGATGAAGATTCTGGTTTATTACGCAGTAAATCTGTTTTAAGTGGGAACACAGGGAAGTCGAAACAAGCTCTTGTAGATTCCTTAAGAAGTAAATCTTCGCTGGGGAAGGAGAAGGTAACCCAGAAACAGGAAAAATCATGTCAGGACATGGATGTTGATGGGTCAAGGTCACCAGCCAAATGTCAAGGTCAAACCAACGACCTACCCAGAGTTGAAGCTATGGATACTGGTAATGATGCACCAACTCATCTGGCCAGTCCGAATCCAATTAAAGCGAAAGAACACACAGACAAAAAGAAGATATTTGCAAAGTTAAAATCCTCTCCAGATGATTCTAGAAAGCCATGTGAAATTGGTCAGGAAGAATGGAACATATCGTTGATGGACAGAGTTCATTCAGCCCAGCAAATAAGAGACACTTGGAACCTTGGGGAGGAATCTCCAAGCCGTGCTTTCCATACAATCATGAAACCCGCTGCTGTGGCTCAACATCGATCACAAAAATCCGAAAGTGATATAAAGATGGTCAAGATTACGGGCATTACGGAAGATTCAAGGGAGATAAGTCTGTCTCCAGATGTTGTAGATGGAAAGATCACAGAACAAAGTCCGATAGATGACACGCGTGAAATAGTTCCAAACTTTGACGCCATGGAAACGGTGGATATCATGGGAAAGTCTGACGAATGCCTTCATTTGTCTGTGTCTTCCGTTTCGACACCCGTCTCATCATCAGTGTCATCTAGAAGTGCATTTGTGCCTTTTTCACAAATGGGTGCACGTAAAGAAAATGACATGCTCTCTATGAGAATTCCGTCCTCTACATCGAGTCAGGTCAGTTCCATTGTATCCCAAACTGATGTTCATCCCATAACAAGTGTCTCAGTTAGCTCATCCGAGTCGTTACAGTCAAACATGTCGTCAACCATACCACAGTTTCCGTCCATTCCATCCCACGAATCTCAGAACTCTGCCTCAGTGGAGGGCATAGTGAAACCTCCAGGGAGTTTAAGTTTAAATTTAAATTCTCCCGGGAGCAGTACCGTGCCGTATCCAACGTGTACCACAGTCGGACTCCTAGGTGCTATGTCTACCCCATCCGATATTCCAACCTCGCAAGCATTACCGCAAACATCACCGTCAACACCAAAAAAGACAAAGTCACGATTCACGCCAATCCGTCCAAAGGCCTCGCCATCTAAGACTGTCTCAAACATACTCAAGGAAAAGAGCACCGAGAATTCCATCTACAACAAGTCCAAACCTGTCGCAACGCTGCTCAAAGAGAAACGGGCCCGAGAAGCCGAAGTCTGGGCTCAGTCGCAGATGAACGGAGGAATGGCTGTCTCACCAGGTGGCATTAACCAGGCCAGTCCTGGTGTTCAGATACAAAACATTCAAAATATCACGGCATCCACATTACCAAAATCATTGGAGTTAAACAAACCTGGAGAATTTTTCATCATTTTGAATCCAACAATCCCTGTTACTGCAGTCAGCAAGATGTCTGTTGTCAGTCCCGTTTCTACTGTAACCCAGTCACTTCTCTCCAACTCGGCTACCATGACGACCAGCTCCAGAGGTAAACCAGAAATGAGCAGAGGTCAAAGATCAACGAATTCAAGTCGTAGTCGCACAAACTCTTCATCCGAATCTGAAATTGAAAGTATTTTCCCCATGGGGAAAGAAAGTGGAGGCATAGCATCAGATTCAGCGGAGGAAAGTTTCACAGATTTTAATATGGATGAAACTCCTTCAAAACTTGTAAAAATTGACCGCGACCAAGGCGTCTCATCACGGCCTGGTAGCCGTTGCTCTGTTGACAGAGAAACACCATCATTTGGACGGAAACGGAAATTCTATACGTGTGGAAATGTTTCCTATCACAAAAGGATCAATTCGACTGATGATACTGACGATGAAGTTGTCATTATTGAACAAAAAGAGACCGGTAAGGATTCAAGGCGGGCAAAGTCTTGTTCACTGGAACAACAAGAAAAAGACGAGATTATGTCACCGGTTCACAAAGAGAACCTGAACAACACCATTGACACTCTTCATTGTCCTGATATTTCAATTCTGGAGATTGACGCATTGTCCGACAGCGGATTGGATTCAGAGCAGCTGCAACTGTTGTCGGATTCAAATACACCAAAATCTATACCTCAGACACAGTCAGCCGCAGTGGGAGTAAACTCATTACTGTTGCGGCACTCCCAACGAGAATTATTGAAACAGAAGGAGGTGCTGGATGAACGGATGAGGTCTTACTGGAACAAGGAGAGTAAAGTGAACATTTTTAACAAGTCTGACGTCGTCAATATGGAAGTTCACAGTGAACTGCCCCAGGATGTCGCCGATTTTATAACCGACGCTCTCACTGGTATTGCCAACACAAATATAAATGAGAATGATGACTTACATAAAACAGGGAATGGGGAAATGGAGATGCAACATTCCAGGGCGCAGAGTTTTAGTCGGGAGAAAAAAGGTCCAGGTGGCGCCACCAGTCGGAACTTCCTCCAGCCTACAGCTACTTCTCCCTTAACAGCGATGTCTATGAAGACCCAGAGGAGGAAAGATTCTGTCCAAGACAGTAGTCAAGAAAAAGGACAAAATCTGGAGATTTCTGCAAAGATGTCCAACATGACCAATTTCGTGAGTCCTCAGCGACCAGTTCGTCGACAAAGGACGCCATCTATTGAACGACTTCTCGGACCAATTGTGTCTTCCGACCGACATGTCCAGCTCCAGTCTCCTCTAGACCGAGGGCTGACTAGTCACACCGATAAGGTTAATCATTACATCTCGGAACAGGGCAAGGCCACCACACCTACCAGCTTCGCCAGTCCTGTGCATCCGGTAATGCAAAGGAAAAGAGAAATGTCGGTGGACCGTATCAGTAACCAGACGCCGTTTTCTGATGCAGGGTACGGTAGTATTGGAGCAAGTCCGATACAGACGTCCACTCCCGTGTCATGTCTAGGAAGCATCTGTGACACAACTTTGAATTCCACTTCAAGTGCTGGCTTGCTGATGAGCCGGCCCGATTCAGTACAGAGCTTAGCCAGTGATACTGTCATGCAAAGTCCTGTGCCGCCATTTTCGCCACGTAATTATACATCTACACCACTGTCTGTCCGCTCGCCATGTTCCACTCAGAACAGCAACCCTCTACAGAGCCCGCTGGGGATGGGCCCTCCCACACGCGCCTTCATGCCAATTCAAAGTTCCTCTACACAGAAACTGGAAACAACTGTTACACTTATAAAGCCAACAGTGACTATTGCCAGTGGAAATGGAGGTGAAGGGAAGGAGATATTGAAAGATTTGATAGGGATTGGAAGTATTCAACCAGAAGTTCAACGACAGACTCGGCCTCCGCCCTCATACAAGGCGGCTGTACAATACTTACAAGCCGAAAACACAGAGAATTCCGGGGCTTTTAATCGTCCACCTAGCGGACCAATTGATTTTCCGATGTCAGATCTGGTGTCGCCTACAAAACACCAGTCTGTGATTGGCATGATCGGAAAGACCAACGAGTCACTGCCAGATTTAAATCTACAGTTGAATCATGGGAAGGATCCTGGTCAGCCAGATAAAAGTATTGCCGACGCGTACCCTTGTTCATTCCAGCTGGCTCTCATGTCTCAGAAGTCACGAGAGGACGGCAAAGAGGCTACTTCGGGATCAACACTGTATAGGTCTGGGCAGAAAGCAACAAAGTCTGTTTCATCTGGAACTGTAGTGTTAAATTCTACAGTGTCTCAACCATCCAATAATCAGGCCTCAGGACAGTACTCTGAACCAATGGTTTTAGGCAAATCGCCACTGCACATGCTAGAAGGACAGAGAAGTGATCATTTCCCAGAAAAAATGGTTTTGGGACAGTCGTCTGTACAGCAATCCGATGGATCAAGAACTGGTCAACACATTGAAGCGATGGGTTCGGGACGACAGACTCCCCAACAACTTAATCCCGACGGTCACCGAATAGGCCAGTTTGAAGTGGGTTCAGCACAAGGTATGTCATCCAAGCTTTGTAAGCGGACCATATCTCAACAATCCGACCATCCTACCCGCGACTTATTTAGTCCAGAAATCCAAGGTAGAGAATTCATGTCCGGAGGAGTGATGGTACAAAATTCAAAAGAGAGAGACATAGAGTCCATCCTTAATATCCTGAAGGAACCAAACCAGCACTCGAAACACACTGAGAAAGGTAAGCAGGGAGGGATTGTCAAGAAAGTTCAGACATTGCTGCCCAATGCTAATTACAAGGGAAATGCTCCAAACGTGAACTTGACAAACCCTCGTATTTCAGAAAAACTGCGGCCGTATGTCATGGACAAGGTCATGACCTCGGTAATGGACGATGTGGAATTCTCGGCACGACGCAACCTGATGCCTGATCTGATGGAGGAGCCGAGTTCAACTGAAATTAATGAAGAGGAACTGATGTCAACTCTGGAGGACCTACGGTCTGTTGATGAGAAATATTTCGTCCAAGATGACTTCAACTCTAAAAGGCTTTGAGTGAATTTGAATTATTGTGTGAGCTTGCATTTGGTCAGTTATTTAAAAAAAAATGTTAATGTGTACTTTACAAAAAAGTTTGAGGTGGCAGGTTTACAATTGAAGTGCTGGCTTTTTCATATATGTATTTTCAAGTGACTGAATCGGCAATTTTGCTGTTTAGATTTATAAAAGTCCATTTTTCCCAAAAATCTTATCTATCTGTACAGTTTTTTCATGCTTTTCAGCTTTAATTTGGAAACAAGGAAATGATAAACTAGAGATGTTTAGTTAACAGGAGGAACAAATATTCAATCAAAATTTCATATTTCTGAAAATTTTAAATACTCATTAAATTTTTATTTTTTCCAAAAGAGTAGGCCATAATGCAGGAATTTGAGAAAAATATCATCAGTATAAGCAGAGCAATCTGTTTGAAACTAAATCATCCACAACAATCTGTGTGTAAATAGAAGTATTAAACCAATGGATGGTTGTTTTAATTAGTCAATAATAAAAGGGCTTCTGAGGGCGTTTTTAAGCAATTATTGGGCCCCATTCCAAATTGAAATTATTTCATGTTCAAGCCAAATTCCCCAAAATCTGCAGTTTACACCTGAAAAAATCTTTCCCAATTCACCAATTTTCTTCCTAAAATAAGACAAAAAGGCCTGATTCCAAAAAGCCCTGCAAATATTTTTGACATCAACAGACAGTTGATAACTGTATATTCAGTTTTCCTTTCATAATGAAAAGATTACATTCAATTTTTTGCGAAGTTTGGATTTATTTATCAATCATTGATAAAAAACCAAACCATGACTAAGTGACTTATAATGCATATTTGACATTGTAGACATCTTATGATTGAGTTCAGTAGCGAACTGTTTATACCATTGTTTTGATTTATTGCAAGGCCCAATATACATTTATGTAACTTTCGGTAAACCTTGAAGCGAAAAAATCAAGCCTAATAACTTTTTATATTTATAGATTTAGTTAAGATTAACTTATGTCAGCAATATTCAAGATGAAGCCTTACGGGGTTATCGGTACAGAAACAGTTGAAACTCGGTATTTGTAAACACACATCCATTTTGAGCAGTCTCTTCTATCTTCGGCTTGTTGTTGAAGTTGGCCCCACCTGAATTATTTTCAATTCTTTGAATTTTTCTGTCAAAAGTTCCTTGTTAGTTACCGCTCAGGTTTACTTAATTTCAGGCTTATTTTTGCATGGTTATCAATTGGATTTTTTTCAGAATTTATCAGAATCACGAAAAATGTCCTGAAGTTTTGTTTATTGGGCCTTTAACAACTCTGCGTAATAACCTTACACAGCCATTGTTGAGGTTTAACTGCGGTTAATGGAATGTGAGGGGTATATATAGACACTTTATAAAACATCAGAATCATACAGTAGGTTATTTAGGTTTTGTATGATTGATACATGTACTAAGTACTTTATTTTTTACATTGAATAAATTTTGTGATTTTTGAATTATCATGCAAGTAAATATTTATACCTGATTTTAACCTTGAGGAAAATTTATATGAAACAAATTCCTCTGATAAATTTTGTAAAGAACAAGTGTTATCCAATGGATGCTATAAATTTATGCCTGTTTTACGGTGACTATCAAATGGATGCTATTTATGCCTGTTTTAACAGTGACTTACGGTAGTTTTTTCTAGGTGCTGCAGTGTATAACATTATATCTAAAAGCATTTTTTTTTTACAAATAATTTATTATTATTAATAGTGTTTTTAATGCTGCCTTAAGCTTGTTGACAATTTTTAATACTCAAACTATATACCCAACAGTGTTGAACACCAAAATTATATTTGTGTACTTTTTGTCATGTAAAATCAAGGTTAAATCTAGCAGTCGTTTAAATTTTCATCCTTTGTCACTGATGCTGGCATACTTATTTATACACAGTAATAATAATGATCTGTCTAGTCACTTGCTACTGACTGGGGTAGAAGGTACATCCATTTTGGTTCCATCACCAGAGGACCAGATTAGTACAAGTAATATGTAGAGTTCTTCCATGTCCAAGCAATGCAGCAGGAGTTATTCCCCCTTATTTGGTCCTTGCTAAAATTGCAAAGTGGCTGAAAAGCCATGCATGGAGTGGGAACATGTTTGAATTTGAAATTTATTGCTCTCGAAGTGCAAGATATACACCTCAGTGACTTCTAACGTAAGATACACCTCAGTGACTTCTAGTTAGGGCCTTTCTTTGAAAGATTTGTCTCATGCAGTAAAAGTTGGTAATTATAATTAATCTGGCCGAACATGGGCATCGGGTTACAACTGTAAATCATTTCTCCATCTGAACTCATTCACCCCTGACGACGCATTTGAACTCTTCTCATTCAAAGGTTGGAATAGTTCATTAGGAATTTTCTGGGGTGAATCATAGGTTCAACTACCCTGTCACAAGACCACAGCTACGTATACACCATCAGACATAAACATTGATAAATTGCATCATTTGTGATGACTTAAGATTTCAAATTTGCCATTTGAAAAAAAAAATCATTTTAATGTAAGTTCAGATATAAAGAAATAATTTAATTCTTGTTTATTGTGGAAGGATCCTGATAAAATGGGCAAATTAACATAATTCCATTATTTTCCAATTTTGAATCACTTTGGTATTTTTTTACAGCATGAACTCCCTAAAATCACATTTGAACTCTTCCAGTTAAATGTGGAATTGTTCAATATAAAATTGCAGGGATGAATAAATTAATGTAGCTTTGAATAAAAAAATAAATTTGAAATAAAACAAAATTCAGCAAGACAAGGTTGAGACCAAGGTCTGAACATTGAGACCAGGGTTTGAATATTGTACTACAGATTCTAATTCTAACTGAAAAAAATGTCCTGGCCAATTAGCGATAGTTATTGTCTTTTTTTTTCGTATTCCTGTTACGAAGTGGTATACAGTGTAGTATATACTTCATATCTATGTATTTATGTCTTTACCATTGTGACACCATTTGCTTGCTTAGGAAAGGGCCTTTTCAATTTAAAGTTCCTCGCATATTCATGTTGGTTTCCCAGCAATTTAATGATATCACAATAGAAATGATATATTTACCTACCTTAAAGGGAGGTTACTCTTGTTTACAATAAGACCCAATGTACAAAATGCAAAAAGGGGAGGTGACTTCATATATCAACACCTTAGTGCAGTTGGACAATTTTTCTTACTGGAATATTCATAGAACTAAAAAATTGTGTATATTTTTTTTTTTGAATTTCCGGAAATACATATTTTCTTGGTATGTAAGACAATACTCTAGATTGAATATTCTTTTGTATCCCCTTGACTTTTAATCTGATGTTATTAATAATCATTTGAAATTATTACAATTTTTTTTAAGTCAAAAATTTATGAACGTGTAATTGTAATGTTTTTCTGACATTCTGATTCATGACATACAGGAACATTTTTTGCACGTGGAAATGGTTCACATGAGAAAATTAAAAGCATCAACGAAGTATATCAGTATTTAGTACAGTTACAATGATAATTGTGTCTGAACATATTAATCATGATCATCCCATTCCATCAGAATTGACATTAAAGATTCGCTGCCTTGCTTACTTTTATGCCCCACCCCATGAAATGGTCAAGGCATGTAGTGTTTTCCCTCAGCCTTCATTCCTTTTTCCTTCATTCCGTCATATTATATCTTTTCCGCTCATTTAGTCTTTAGCAGATAGAGATACATTGAAATGTAATTCGGTAGTTGAATGATGAGTCAAGTTCTTATTTGGTTAAGATCAACATTTTTTGAGACTATGACCACAATTTTAATAACTTTTCACAAAAATGGTATGACTGACATTGAAGAGCATTGTCTAATACCACTGGAAATTAAAGAAATATTCAAAATATAAAATTGGAGACTATGACCACAATTTTAATAATTTAAAAAAAAAATGGTAAGACTGACATTGTCTAACACCACTGGAAATTAAAAAAAAAATATTTAAAATTCAAAACAATTCAGAGAAATTATTTCTCTTTGGTTGTCAGTTGGCACATTTTTGTTACACTGACACACATCCAGTTTCTTTCTAAACTATATCATGTAAGTAGATTTGCTCAGTCAAACTTCAGTCATTTCCAGTAATTTGAAACAGAAATGCTCATACACCTAATACATATCACCATGTAATTATCTATTATGTTTTCCATATCACTTTAAAACTTGCATGGTCGACTGACAATTCGACAATTTCGCGAACATTCAGTAGCAATGAACAAAATGTACTGCTGTGTTGCGGGGAAAATGATGGGTTTTTTTTATCATGTGTCAATTATTTGATGAAATCCAATATTATGATTTTATAATAAAACTTAAAGTCCAATTTTTATCACAAACTGAAAATGATACATTTTCTTTTTTGTTCTGAAGGAAATAGTTTCATTACAAAACAAATCTGATTTACTAAGTAAATCCTTAATAAAGTGACCCTTTTTGTAATGTACAGTATATTTGTAGCATAGCACCGATCAGTTTCATGTTGTGATTAATTTTGGCATTGCATTGCATTGCAGGAGTATATATTATGAATGGTACTTCGTGTTGTTTTTGTTGTGGTAGTCCGAAGCTTATATCTAGCTCTAATCGAATTTATGTGTATATAATATAACAGGAATTCATTCATAAATAAAATTGTATTTTCATAACATTGAAATGAATTGCATGTATCATATATAAATTTTGAAGCAGTGCTTTTATAACCTATCTATGACTTTGTATCATAAGTGCTATTGAATTATGTATATTTTCTACTTGTTTGTACAATAAACCTGTAGACCTTTCTTAATGTTGCTGCAATCTCATTCAACCCGGAAATTCATAATGAACTATTCCAACCTTTGAATTGGAAGAAGGCAAATGTGTCTTTAGGGGTGAATGAGATATTATGATTTGAGCCATAAAACATTCATTTAATGTTTTTAAAAATAATTCCTCACCAGTAAATTCAAAATTATGGGGCGGTTGTGGCCAAGTGGTTAAGGTGTCCCAACATTCTACAGCTGGCCTTCGACTTCTAGGTTGCAAAGTTCGAAACCTACATGGGGCAGTGGCCAAGGACTGACCAGAGGTCAGGGAGTTTTCTCCAGGTACTCAGGCTTCCTGCACCTCTAGAACTTAAAAAATTTAATGTAAGATTTTTTTTTTATGTGAGTATTTTTTGGATGGTGTGGCAAATCTGGATTTTTGCTTCACAGATTGCATACTTCTGATACTTGAGTATCCGTAAGTGAGAAGCTGTGTGTTGATCACAATATGTTGCCTGGTTTTAACTCATTCAACCCCTGAGTTCATGAACTCCTCCAATTCAGAGGTTTGAATACTTCATTATGAAATTCCAGGGCTGAATGAGTTGAGGTTAAGCAATTTTAAGTGTTTACCATATTCAAGCTCCGCATAAAAAATATTTCATTTGTGTTATCTCAGCAAAATGATCTTTTTGTATGACCATGGTTTTCTAAATCTTATCCAATTTGGGTGATTTTGTGTCGGTAATAGAGATTGATGTATATGTGGTAAAGCAAATTACTTATCAAAATAAAAACATTTAAAATTTGAGGTAAACAAAATGAATGGTTCATTGTCACAGGTTTTCTTGTATGTTCAAGTAGTTTTTCCTTCAAAAGGATTGTGTGTATATATAAAATATGAATTTTATATGCAAATTTACGTACATAAATACCGTTCTAAAAAATAAGAGAACAAATTTTTATTGTGCATATGTTAGTGATTTGTGTTGCATACATATATTATCTGTTTTGGTTACCAAGATTTCATGGTCAATTTTAGTTGTAAATTTTGATGAGTTTTATTGTTTGAAGAATGTCAAAAAAGTATTGTGTTTCATGAACAATGGAAAAATGTTCCTTCAAAATGTATGTTTTTTCCCCTTTTACGTCTCAATTAGATCTCAAGACATTTGAAACACGATTAATCTTAAAACAAATTGTGTACACATGTATATAGTTCTAGAATGGTATTTCTCCCCAGAATCTAAGGATGTGTCATTTCATGACTAATTCTAATAGAAAAATCCATAGAATTTTTAATTAATGTCTGAATGGCTTAGCAGAAAATGCACTTCAGAGTGATTGATCGGGATAACCTGATATTCTAAATAGAGGATCAAATGAGAAGAAATATTTTGCAAGTACATCATGCCTTATGCTTCTGTATTGGCCTTTCCCAAAGTGTTGTAATTCCCCTTGATAAGCAACAATGGTAGATATACAATATGGACTTCCGGGAAGTGTTTTTGTGATGAATCGGCGCCATGTGGCAATCGAATGACGTAATTCCCATTATTACGTCATAATGACATGGCGCAAATTTGTTTCAAAAACACTTCAAAATGTAGTCATGATATGGCAAACAAGGGGGATAAGAACATTTTTTAGATAGGCCTATATAAGAGACCTATTAAATATCCATCTTTTTAGTTATGAAGTTATGTGAAGTGCATTTCTCATGATTTGACAATTTCTTATCTTTAAACTTGAAAATGTTTATATTGGTTTTGCAAATTTAAATTAACATAACTCATTTACTGCTAGTGTTAGAATTGTGACATAGCTGCAACAAATTATGTGAAAGTTTCTAAAACATGGAAAAAAACTTGAATAATTAGGTAGGAAACATGTTTGACCTATAGGAGCTTTTGTAGTGTTTGTAGTATATTTTGTACAGAATACTAAAGTACTTTGTGTGTTCAAATCTTGTCCCTTATTTCAAAGATACTTTTAAATAATAAAACTTTAATTCTCATCAGATCTAATAACTGTAAGCATACTTTATTTGGCGCTTTAAAATTTTAGCTTATTGTCAGATTTTGGCACTTTAGCGCAATGATAAATTCGCGCATCAGTGGTAGTTACTAGAAACATAAACTCTAGTTAGCACAATACTTTCAACACAAAAAGCAAAATAATAAGATTACCACGAAAATATCTATGTTTACAGTATTCGATTAGGAACATTTTTTTTAAACTTACTCTCCTTTTCGTTTGTGAAGGAAAACTGTTTGTGATTTTTTTTTAAGGAATAATGAAATTTATTCAAATGAGGAAAACCTGGCCTGTTAAACAAATGACTGAACATGTATTTAAATAACACAATGAGTTTAAGATAACTGTTTATTGATCCAATTAACAAGTATCATACAATTTCTATGATTTTGTGTTTATATTATTAATTGATTTTTATACCCATTTGATTATTTTTGTACATATGATTTTTTCATTATCTTTCTTTATTTATAATTCTGTTATTCTTTATCCGTCCCTCCACCTCCTACTCAATATTTATTATTTTTGAATATAAACAATTTCATAATTTAAACTGATAAATTATTTTGAAAGGAAATTTGTTGATCAAATACATCATGCTATTTATATGAATTATTGATACAATGTATTGAGATTTATTTAAACAATCTAAATTATGATAAAATCATGCATTTTGTTATTTACCATTAAATTATTTATTATACTCCAGACCATTTTCATAAGATATAGAACATCAATAATTAATAATAACATGTCCTAAATATTTCATTGAGCAAAAGTGAAGGGGTTTAAAGTCCTATGTCAGTACATGTATCTGATGCTGAGATCCATCCTCAATATCCAGGTGTTGTGCTCTATTTCGCTATCTAACCCTGTAATTCAGGTGTCTGACGTTCTGCTACCACTAGCCCTCCACCTCCCTCTACCACCAAAAGCTGGCATGTCCTTATATGACAATAGATGTTAATAGGACAATTTTAACACAAACAAACAAAATTAAGTTCTACACCCCCGGGGATATACCATAGCAATATTGAGGGCATGTGACTAGCTCTTTCATTGGAACCGACCAATCACTAGGCTGATACTAACCGGAACGACAGCCCTCTTCAGAGTCAATAAGTCTTTTGACCTACGTCAAAGGAACAAACCAATTTTCTTGTTTCATCCATACGGCGACACTGACATTTCTATTGCTCTATGAGCAGCTTAAAGCCAATCCCTGACATTAAAGGCCCAATATACGTATTTTCCCGCAAAACTTGAAGCGAAAATTAAGCCTAATAACTTATTATATTTATAGATTTAGTTAAGATTAACTGATATCATCAACATTCAAGATGAATTCTTACGTGGTTACTGGTACAGAAGCAGTTGAAACACGGTATTTGTTAACACGCATCTATTTCGAACTGTCTTCTACCTTCGGCTTGTTGTTGAAGTGGGCCCTACCTGAATTATTTTCAATTCTTTGGGTTTTTCTGTCAAGAGTTTCTTGTTAGTAACCGCTAAAGTTTACTTCGTTTTAGGCTTATTTTTTGCATGGCTATCAACTAGATGTTTTTTTATAATTTTTCAGAATCACAAAAAATTTCCTAAAATTACGTTTATTGGGCCTTTTAACATCTGGATTATTGAGGTAGGCCAGGAACATGTTCTTAACATAATTTCAACTCATTCACACCAAAGACACATTTGAACTCCTCAAATTCATTATGGAGTTCCAGGGGTGAATGAGTTGAATTGCATTACTTACCCCTGTCTTCACTGTAGAGCGAAATGGACTCGGCCAAATCAATTCACGATTGAGTCTACTTCAGTAACATATGGGTGAAAAGGGTTAAGCATTATTGTAGACCAGGCCCCGGTTTCATCAACATTCCTTAACTTAAGGAAATTCCTTAACTTAAAAATCTCCATAGGGAAGCATTACAGAATTTAAGTGAAAAATCTTTAGCTAAGGAACTTTCTTTAAATTCTGTAATGCTTTCCTATAAAGATTTTTAAGTTAAGGTAGGTTGATGAAACCGGGACCAGAGGAATTACAAGATCCTAACGAAGAATTTATAAAAGTTTGCCTACATCCCCTGTAATAAAAAGTTGCTCATTTCAAATATTTTTATCAGATTCTGTTGTCAGAAAAGAAAAGGACAGGAAAAGTAGTAGTGTTTAATTAATCTATTAATGTTTTTGTGATCACTTACAAATATTGGGAAGTCTAAATCAGATACAAAATGGTTATTTATAAATCCGTTTTGAATATATAGTTATCATTATATCAAGGTCAAATAAAGATAAAAAAAATAATGTAAGAAATCTGCATTGATCACAATAATGATCATGCTATCTATAAAAGTCTCGGGGGAAAAATCCTTGAATTTGAGAGCAGTGGCCATTTTAAATAATTTTCAGTCAATATCACAATTAAGAGGGGTCACTTTAGCTAAGATTGAAGGAAAATTTCAACATGGAGGGGTCGTTTTGAGTTTCGATGGGTCAATCGCCCCAGGGACCCTTCAAGGATTATCCGTGAAGTCTGCGTTGAGTACACAAATTTCATTATTATGTTTGTATTTTTAAACTTTCCATTTTCCTCCGGTTGTAAACTCTCCTGAAGAATAGATTTTAAATTATGATTTTTATTTATAGATTTTATTTATTCTGCTTGAGTTCATTTTGTAATAAGCTTGCCTGTTTTTTCCTCTTTGAATTCATCTTGGATTCTAAAACTTTGTAAAATTATTTAGTATATTAACCTGTTTAGTAACTAGTTTTGATTCATAAATCTGTTTTAATCTAAACTATTTCTGATAAGACTTATTTCTTATTGTTCTGGGGCTTTGAATGAGGACATTGGTGTCATTTCAGAAATCTATACTCTTTAAAAGATCCATTGTCACTGCGTGACTCTCCACATACGTAAGATCTGATAATATTACATAAGGGGTCAAGTTCTGTTGAACTTTTGCATCAACCAATCAAATTACCGCTTCCGAAATTCTGAATGTGAATGTTTGTGGACGAAAAAACTTTCATAATTTTATCTGTTTTAATTTTGTTGTCACCTCAAGCGAATGTGTAATGTTGTGACGAAAAGACTCGTGCAGATGATAGCATCAACTGTCATCAATTACACAATTCTACTAGAGTGTGAAGTAAAAGGCGACAAAGGTCACCAGAATATGACCTCTAATGCGATGTTGTCAGATCCTTATATAACAGAGTGAGAACGAGGATCTGTATTTTAATCAGAATGGTTTTTGTAAATGTATTTTTCTATATCTTATTTCCTTCTGTCTGAAGGGCTTTATCTCTTTCACCCCTGTAAAATATTTGAACTCTTCCAATTCAAAGGTTGGAATAGTTCATTATGAAGTTTCAGGGTGGATTGGGTTAAAAAAATTGTCATTAACCAACATATCTACTTTTGTTTGCTTCATTCCATTTTACAAGTTCCATTTCCAAATTATCCACTTTTCACGAAATTGTTGTATTTTGTTAACATTCGCCGTGCTACACCAAATTCATGAAATTTCATCACATCTAGACTTGACATCTGTCATTATCATTGTGGCATTTTCATTTATCATAGAATTAAAAACAAATTTATACATTGCATGCAATACATGATAAAGTCGTTATTGTATGATCTTTTTACACACAAACATGCCACCAAGTTTCGAATTGAAACAATTATCATATTCAGCCTCATAAGTGCACTGTGCATGTACAAAAACACAATAGGGTTACACTTAAAAAATAAAAAAATACATAAGCACACCCTATCTTTTGTCTGAATGTGAATGTTTTGGACGAAAATTTTCATAATTCTATCTGTGTTTTATTTTATTGTCACCTCAAGCTAATGTGCAATGTGTAGGGGCCGCGATGGCCGAGTGGTTAAGGTGTCTCGATATTCTACCACTAACCCTCCACCTCTAGGTTGCGAGTTTGAATCCCAGTGGGGCAGTTGCCAGGTACTAATCGTAGGTCGGTGTTTTTTCTTACGGTTCTCCGGCTTTCCTCCACCTCCTAAATCTGGCACATCCTTAAATGACCCTGTCTGTTAATAGGACATAAAACAAAATAAACTAACCCTGGCCCAGTTGTTCAAAAGATGATTAGCTTAATCAGTGATAAGTGAAAATTTTAATTATCCTGTAACTTTAAAATGAAACCATAGATTCAATTACAACTTTGCAGATATCAAATACCTAATATTGTCAATTTACATACAAAATTTTGAGATTGTAACTTGGATATTTACAAAATTATTCAAGTTTGAAAAATGTCGTTAAATAATGATTAAGCTAATCACCCTTTGAAAAACTTGGCCCCTATATTTTTCATGGTAAAAGGATTGGGTACAATAATTAGAACCAATACAAAGTTCCTTACAATTTTACCTCACTTATCTCCAATACAATTTTTTGACCACAGACTGTTCCAGAACAACTATATAAAACACTACTTATTTCTAAGATTTCAAAAGGAAACTCTTTCCCTGCACAATCAATAAAACATTTTATTAGAGTGTCGCATGTTAATAGATACATAAAACTAATACATTTTACAAATTCAAGTAAAACTGCATCAGCACCTAGCCATTACTGACTTACAAGACGCTTAAAAGCAATTTACATTAGTCATAAATATAACACAA
Organism: Mimachlamys varia; assembly: GCA_947623455.1. Taxonomy (NCBI): domain Eukaryota; kingdom Metazoa; phylum Mollusca; class Bivalvia; order Pectinida; family Pectinidae; genus Mimachlamys; species Mimachlamys varia. Next base: position 29,246,564 of record OX392544.1, read on the forward strand.
TCCAATGGGTATATACAAGTCAATTACATACATTAAAAATAATACAATTTTCCCAAACTTAAGGGATACAGTTGCCATTCATGTGCATTTATGAGGTTGAATATGGTTTCATTCAATCATTTTTGTAGAATTTCATATCATTAGATGATTTGCTTGGTGATGTTTTGACGTGTATTAATATAGCTTCCCCTTTGTCCTAACTAAGTGAAACTGTCCAATTTATCTATATACAAAACATGATGGACTTGTTCACACTCTATGGTTTTAAACAGAAAATTTGTGCCTTGTGTTTTTTAGTTGATCTTTTTAAATACCATGAATCCAGTTTTTACAAGTCTTTTTGATTAATTCCTAATTAGTGTGGCTATTTTTATTGAAGTGAAGTTGCAAACTGTCGTTTCATACCATTTTTCGCCCATTTTGAAAATATATATAAAAAAACTTGAATTCATCATTGAACAATATTTTATATTTTCATTTTTATCAACCAAATACATTGCTAACAGCATTATGTCAATTGGAATTTTTTACTGTGGCAATTGAATTGCATAGATTTACTTTAATTACAAGCAAAACAATTACACAGGGGTTTGACTCAATGTAATATGCCAGTTACTTTGTACGTGTTCAGGTTTGTAAGTCCTGTGTTCTAATAAAATTAATGAACTAGCGTATCTCGATGTTCATATTTTGTTTCTTACTGACTGTAATGTAAATCACTTAGTGACTGACTCGTAAGTCACCGACTGTATACTGTAAGTTACTTTATCCTTCCACTTAAGTGAGAATGTAATTATTCGATTGTTATAAAGATGTCACATGACTGCCCCATACATATCCGTATTCGCCGCTCTCAGTTCACATATTAGGCCTGTGACGTGTGTGACATCATTTCCCAACTGGAGACAGCAACAGCATACCAAAGTGACGTTTGGCGAACTCACGGCCAACCTAGGTGTAAGAGCCTTTAAAACAAAAGGAAAAAGGGGCCATATCTTGGCTTCAAACAGTATGTTAAATTATCAATCTGAGTTTTTTGATCCCCTACTTTTATTTGCAGACACAGGGACTTGTCAAAATTTAATTCGCGATTGACTATGATTTCAAGAGGAAGGCAAAATACAAGTCTTGATTATGATTAGAATGATAAAAGATTAACTAGGACTGTGTACTGTAAGTCACTGACTGTGTACTGTAAGTCACTGACTGTATACTGTAAGTCACTGACTGTATACTGTAAGTCACTGACTGTATAATGTAAGTCACTGACTATAATGTAAGTCACTGTGTACTGTAAGTCACTGATTGTATACTGTAAGTCACTGACTGTACTGTAAGTCACTGACTGTATACTGTAAGCCACTGACTGTATACTGTAAGTCACTGACTGTATACTGTAAGTCACTGTATACTGTAAGTCACTGACTGTATACTGTAAGTCACTGACTGTGTACTGTAAGTCACTGACTGTATACTGGAAGTAACTGACTGTATACTGTAAGTCACTGACTGTATACTGTAAGTCACTGACTGTATACTGTAAGTCACTGACTGTACTGTAAGTCACTGACTGTATACTGTAAGTCACTGACTGTATACTGTAAGTCACTGACTGTACTGTAAGTCACTGACTGTATACTGTAAGTCACTGACTGTATACTGTAAGTCACTGTCAATATAATGTAAGTCACTGACTGTATACTGTAAGTCACTGACTGTACTGTAAGTCACTGACTGTATACTGTAAGTCACTGACTGTCTCCTGTAAGTCACTGACTGTACTGTAAGTCACTGACTGTATACTGTAAGTCACTGACTGTATACTGTAAGTCACTGACTGTACTGTAAGTCGCTGACTATACTGTAAGTCGCTGACTGTATACTGTAAGTCACTGACTGTACTGTAAGTCACTGACTGTATACTGTAAGTCACTGACTGTACTGTAAGTAACTGACTACTGTAAGTTGCTGACTGTATACTGTAAGTCGCTGACTGTATACTGTAAGTCACTGACTGTATACTGTAAGTCACTGACTGTATACTGTAAGTCACTGACTGTATAATGTAAGTCACTGTGTACTGTAAGTCACTGACTGTATACTGTAAGTCACTGACTGTACTGTAAGTCACTGACTGTATACTGTAAGCCACTGACTGTATACTGTAAGTCACTGACTGTATACTGTAAGTCACTGACTGTATAATGTAAGTCACTGTATACTGTAAGTCACTGACTGTCTCCTGTAAGTCACTGACTGTGTACTGTAAGTCACTGACTGTATACTGTAAGTCACTGACTGTATACTGTAAGTCACTGACTGTATACTGTAAGTCACTGACTGTACTGTAAGTCACTGACTGTATACTGTAAGCCACTGACTGTATACTGTAAGTCACTGACTGTATACTGTAAGTCACTGACTGTATACTGTAAGTCACTGACTGTACTGTAAGTCGCTGACTGTATACTGTAAGTCACTGACTGTATACTGTAAGTCACTGACTGTATACTGTAAGTCACTGTATACTGTAAGTCACTGACTGTATACTGTAAGTCACTGACTGTGTACTGTAAGTCACTGACTGTATACTGTAAGTCACTGACTGTATACTGTAAGTCACTGACTGTATACTGTAAGTCACTGACTGTATAATGTAAGTCACTGTATACTGTAAGTCACTGACTGTATACTGTAAGTCACTGACTGTGTACTGTAAGTCACTGACTGTATACTGTAAGTCACTGACTGTATACTGTAAGTCACTGACTGTATACTGTAAGCCACTGACTGTATACTGTAAGTCACTGACTGTATACTGTAAGTCACTGACTGTATACTGTTTGTCACTGACTGTATACTGTAAGTCACTGACTGTACACTGTTAGTCACTAACTGTATACTGTAAGTCACTGACTGTCTCCTGTAAGTCACTGACTGTATACTGTAAGTCACTGACTGTATACTGTAAGTAACTGACTGTGTACTGTAAGTCACTGACTGTATACTGTAAGTCACTGACTGAACTGTAAGTCACTGACTGTATACTGTAAGTCGCTGACTGTATACTGTAAGTCACTGACTGTATACTGTTAGTCACTGTATACTGTAAGTCACTGACTGTATACTGTAAGTCACTGACTGTATACTGTAAGTCACTGACTGTACTGTAAGTCACTGACTGTATACTGTAAGTCACTGACTGAATACTGTAAGTTACTGACTGTATACTGTAAGTCACTGACTGTACTGTAAGTCACTGACTGTACTGTAAGTCACTGACTGTATACTGTAAGTCACTGACTGTACTGTAAGTCTCTGACTGTATACTGTAAGTCACTGACTGTACTGTAAGTCACTGACTGTATACTGTAAGTCACTGACTGTACTGTAAGTTACTGACTGTACTGTAAGTCGCTGACTGTATACTGTAAGTCACTGACTGTATACTGTAAGTCACTGACTGTATACTGTAAGTCACTGACTGTATACTGTAAGTCACTGACTGTATAATGTAAGTCACTGTGTACTGTAAGTCACTGACTGTATACTGTAAGTGACTGACTGTACTGTAAGTCACTGACTGTATACTGTAAGCCACTGACTGTATACTGTAAGTCACTGACTGTATACTGTAAGTCACTGACTGTATACTGTAAGTAACTGACTGTGTACTGTAAGTCACTGACTGTATACTGTTTGTCACTGACTGTATACTGTAAGTCACTGACTGTATACTGTAAGTCACTGACTGTATACTGTAAGTCACTGACTGTATAATGTAAGTCACTGACTGTATAATGTAAGTCACTGTATACTGTAAGTCACTGAGTGTACACTGTTAGTCACTGACTGTATACTGTAAGTCACTGACTGTCTCCCTTAAGTCACTGACTGTATACTGTAAGTCACTGACTGTACTGTAAGTCGCTGACTGTATACTGTAAGTCACTGACTGTATACTGTAAGTCACTGACTGTACTGTAAGTCACTGACTGTACTGTAAGTCACTGACTGTATACTGTAAGTCACTGACTGTATACTGTAAGTCACTGACTGTACTGTAAGTCACTGACTGTACTGTAAGTCACTGACTGTATACTGTTAGTCACTGACTGTGTACTGTAAGTCACTGACTGTGTACTGTAAGTCACTGACTAGACTGTAAGTCACTGACTGTATACTGTAAGTCACTGACTGTGTACTGTAAGTCACTGACTGTGTACTGTAAGTCACTGACTGTACTGTAAGTCACTGACTGTACTGTTAGTAACTGACTGTGTACTGTAAGTCACTGACTGTGTACTGTAAGTCACTGACTGTATACTGTAAGTCACTGACTGTATCCTGTAAGTCACTGACTGTACTGTAAGTCACTGACTGTATACTGTTAGTCACTGACTGTGTACTGTAAGTCACTGACTGTATACTGTTAGTCACTGACTGTGTACTTTAAGTCACTGACTGTGTACTGTAAATCACTGACTATACTGTAAGTCACTGACTATACTGTACGTCACTGACTGTGTACTGTAAGTCACTGACTGTGTACTGTAAGTCACTGACTGTGTACTGTAAGTCACTGACTATACTGTAAGTCACTTACTATACTGTAAGTCACTGACTGTATACTGTAAGCCACTGACTGTATACTGTAAGTCACTGACTGTATACTGTAAGTCACTGACTGTATACTGTAAGTAACTGACTGTGTACTGTAAGTCACTGACTGTATACTGTAAGTCACTGACTGTACTGTAAGTCACTGACTGTATACTGTAAGCCACTGACTGTATACTGTAAGTCACTGACTGTATACTGTAAGTCACTGACTGTATAATGTAAGTCACTGTATACTGTAAGTCACTGACTGAATACTGTAAGTCACTGACTGTGTACTGTAAGTCACTGACTGTATACTGTAAGTCACTGACTGTATACTGTAAGTCACTGACTGTATACTGTAAGTCACTGACTGTACTGTAAGTCACTGACTGTATACTGTAAGCCACTGACTGTATACTGTAAGTCACTGACTGTATACTGTAAGTCACTGACTGTATACTGTAAGTCATTGACTGTACTGTAAGTCGCTGACTGTATACTGTAAGTCACTGACTGTATACTGTAAGTCACTGACTGTATACTGTAAGTCACTGTATACTGTAAGTCACTGACTGTATACTGTAAGTCACTGACTGTGTACTGTAAGTCACTGACTGTATACTGTAAGTCACTGACTGTATACTGTAAGTCACTGACTGTATACTGTAAGTCACTGACTGTATAATGTAAGTCACTGTATACTGTAAGTCACTGACTGTATACTGTAAGTCACTGACTCTGTACTGTAAGTCACTGACTGTATACTGTAAGTCACTGACTGTATACTGTAAGTCACTGACTGTATACTGTAAGCCACTGACTGTATACTGTAAGTCACTGACTGTATACTGTAAGTCACTGACTGTATACTGTAAGTCACTGACTGTATACTGTAAGTCACTGACTGTACACTGTTAGTCACTAACTGTATACTGTAAGTCACTGACTGTCTCCTGTAAGTCACTGACTGTATACTGTAAGTCACTGACTGTATACTGTAAGTAACTGACTGTGTACTGTAAGTCACTGACTGTATACTGTAAGTCACTGACTGAACTGTAAGTCACTGACTGTATACTGTAAGTCGCTGACTGTATACTGTAAGTCACTGACTGTATACTGTTAGTCACTGTATACTGTAAGTCACTGACTGTATACTGTAAGTCACTGACTGTATACTGTAAGTCACTGACTGTACTGTAAGTCACTGACTGTATACTGTAAGTCACTGACTGAATACTGTAAGTTACTGACTGTATACTGTAAGTCACTGACTGTACTGTAAGTCACTGACTGTACTGTAAGTCACTGACTGTATACTGTAAGTCACTGACTGTACTGTAAGTCTCTGACTGTATACTGTAAGTCACTGACTGTACTGTAAGTCACTGACTGTATACTGTAAGTCACTGACTGTACTGTAAGTTACTGACTGTACTGTAAGTCGCTGACTGTATACTGTAAGTCACTGACTGTATACTGTAAGTCACTGACTGTATACTGTAAGTCACTGACTGTATACTGTAAGTCACTGACTGTATAATGTAAGTCACTGTGTACTGTAAGTCACTGACTGTATACTGTAAGTGACTGACTGTACTGTAAGTCACTGACTGTATACTGTAAGCCACTGACTGTATACTGTAAGTCACTGACTGTATACTGTAAGTCACTGACTGTATACTGTAAGTAACTGACTGTGTACTGTAAGTCACTGACTGTATACTGTTTGTCACTGACTGTATACTGTAAGTCACTGACTGTATACTGTAAGTCACTGACTGTATACTGTAAGTCACTGACTGTATAATGTAAGTCACTGACTGTATAATGTAAGTCACTGTATACTGTAAGTCACTGAGTGTACACTGTTAGTCACTGACTGTATACTGTAAGTCACTGACTGTCTCCCTTAAGTCACTGACTGTATACTGTAAGTCACTGACTGTACTGTAAGTCGCTGACTGTATACTGTAAGTCACTGACTGTATACTGTAAGTCACTGACTGTACTGTAAGTCACTGACTGTACTGTAAGTCACTGACTGTATACTGTAAGTCACTGACTGTATACTGTAAGTCACTGACTGTACTGTAAGTCACTGACTGTACTGTAAGTCACTGACTGTATACTGTTAGTCACTGACTGTGTACTGTAAGTCACTGACTGTGTACTGTAAGTCACTGACTAGACTGTAAGTCACTGACTGTATACTGTAAGTCACTGACTGTGTACTGTAAGTCACTGACTGTGTACTGTAAGTCACTGACTGTACTGTAAGTCACTGACTGTACTGTTAGTAACTGACTGTGTACTGTAAGTCACTGACTGTGTACTGTAAGTCACTGACTGTATACTGTAAGTCACTGACTGTATCCTGTAAGTCACTGACTGTACTGTAAGTCACTGACTGTATACTGTTAGTCACTGACTGTGTACTGTAAGTCACTGACTGTATACTGTTAGTCACTGACTGTGTACTTTAAGTCACTGACTGTGTACTGTAAATCACTGACTATACTGTAAGTCACTGACTATACTGTACGTCACTGACTGTGTACTGTAAGTCACTGACTGTGTACTGTAAGTCACTGACTGTGTACTGTAAGTCACTGACTGTATACTGTAAGTGACTGACTGTACTGTAAGTCACTGACTGTATACTGTAAGCCACTGACTGTATACTGTAAGTCACTGACTGTATACTGTAAGTCACTGACTGTATACTGTAAGTAACTGACTGTGTACTGTAAGTCACTGACTGTATACTGTTTGTCACTGACTGTATACTGTAAGTCACTGACTGTATACTGTAAGTCACTGACTGTATACTGTAAGTCACTGACTGTATAATGTAAGTCACTGACTGTATAATGTAAGTCACTGTATACTGTAAGTCACTGAGTGTACACTGTTAGTCACTGACTGTATACTGTAAGTCACTGACTGTCTCCCTTAAGTCACTGACTGTATACTGTAAGTCACTGACTGTACTGTAAGTCGCTGACTGTATACTGTAAGTCACTGACTGTATACTGTAAGTCACTGACTGTACTGTAAGTCACTGACTGTACTGTAAGTCACTGACTGTATACTGTAAGTCACTGACTGTATACTGTAAGTCACTGACTGTACTGTAAGTCACTGACTGTACTGTAAGTCACTGACTGTATACTGTTAGTCACTGACTGTGTACTGTAAGTCACTGACTGTGTACTGTAAGTCACTGACTAGACTGTAAGTCACTGACTGTATACTGTAAGTCACTGACTGTGTACTGTAAGTCACTGACTGTGTACTGTAAGTCACTGACTGTACTGTAAGTCACTGACTGTACTGTTAGTAACTGACTGTGTACTGTAAGTCACTGACTGTGTACTGTAAGTCACTGACTGTATACTGTAAGTCACTGACTGTATCCTGTAAGTCACTGACTGTACTGTAAGTCACTGACTGTATACTGTTAGTCACTGACTGTGTACTGTAAGTCACTGACTGTATACTGTTAGTCACTGACTGTGTACTTTAAGTCACTGACTGTGTACTGTAAATCACTGACTATACTGTAAGTCACTGACTATACTGTACGTCACTGACTGTGTACTGTAAGTCACTGACTGTGTACTGTAAGTCACTGACTGTGTACTGTAAGTCACTGACTATACTGTAAGTCACTTACTATACTGTAAGTCACTGACTGTATACTGTAAGCCACTGACTGTATACTGTAAGTCACTGACTGTATACTGTAAGTCACTGACTGTATACTGTAAGTAACTGACTGTGTACTGTAAGTCACTGACTGTATACTGTAAGTCACTGACTGTACTGTAAGTCACTGACTGTATACTGTAAGCCACTGACTGTATACTGTAAGTCACTGACTGTATACTGTAAGTCACTGACTGTATAATGTAAGTCACTGTATACTGTAAGTCACTGACTGAATACTGTAAGTCACTGACTGTGTACTGTAAGTCACTGACTGTATACTGTAAGTCACTGACTGTATACTGTAAGTCACTGACTGTATACTGTAAGTCACTGACTGTACTGTAAGTCACTGACTGTATACTGTAAGCCACTGACTGTATACTGTAAGTCACTGACTGTATACTGTAAGTCACTGACTGTATACTGTAAGTCATTGACTGTACTGTAAGTCGCTGACTGTATACTGTAAGTCACTGACTGTATACTGTAAGTCACTGACTGTATACTGTAAGTCACTGTATACTGTAAGTCACTGACTGTATACTGTAAGTCACTGACTGTGTACTGTAAGTCACTGACTGTATACTGTAAGTCACTGACTGTATACTGTAAGTCACTGACTGTATACTGTAAGTCACTGACTGTATAATGTAAGTCACTGTATACTGTAAGTCACTGACTGTATACTGTAAGTCACTGACTGTGTACTGTAAGTCACTGACTGTATACTGTAAGTCACTGACTGTATACTGTAAGTCACTGACTGTATACTGTAAGCCACTGACTGTATACTGTAAGTCACTGACTGTATACTGTAAGTCACTGACTGTATACTGTAAGTCACTGACTGTATACTGTAAGTCACTGACTGTACACTGTTAGTCACTAACTGTATACTGTAAGTCACTGACTGTCTCCTGTAAGTCACTGACTGTATACTGTAAGTCACTGACTGTATACTGTAAGTAACTGACTGTGTACTGTAAGTCACTGACTGTATACTGTAAGTCACTGACTGAACTGTAAGTCACTGACTGTATACTGTAAGTCGCTGACTGTATACTGTAAGTCACTGACTGTATACTGTTAGTCACTGTATACTGTAAGTCACTGACTGTATACTGTAAGTCACTGACTGTATACTGTAAGTCACTGACTGTACTGTAAGTCACTGACTGTATACTGTAAGTCACTGACTGAATACTGTAAGTTACTGACTGTATACTGTAAGTCACTGACTGTACTGTAAGTCACTGACTGTACTGTAAGTCACTGACTGTATACTGTAAGTCACTGACTGTACTGTAAGTCTCTGACTGTATACTGTAAGTCACTGACTGTACTGTAAGTCACTGACTGTATACTGTAAGTCACTGACTGTACTGTAAGTTACTGACTGTACTGTAAGTCGCTGACTGTATACTGTAAGTCACTGACTGTATACTGTAAGTCACTGACTGTATACTGTAAGTCACTGACTGTATACTGTAAGTCACTGACTGTATAATGTAAGTCACTGTGTACTGTAAGTCACTGACTGTATACTGTAAGTGACTGACTGTACTGTAAGTCACTGACTGTATACTGTAAGCCACTGACTGTATACTGTAAGTCACTGACTGTATACTGTAAGTCACTGACTGTATACTGTAAGTAACTGACTGTGTACTGTAAGTCACTGACTGTATACTGTTTGTCACTGACTGTATACTGTAAGTCACTGACTGTATACTGTAAGTCACTGACTGTATACTGTAAGTCACTGACTGTATAATGTAAGTCACTGACTGTATAATGTACAGTACGCTTCAGGTGATTTGTGTAGTGTAGTAACATCATCTAGTCAAAGGGAGATAACTCCACAACCTATGTACATCTGTGCTATATTCAGTTGATCTAGAGTTATCTCACGGCTAGGGATTATGGGTAGTTATCAAGATGGCGTAAACGTATTAAATGCTAGTAAAGTTCAATCTGGATTCGATTCGTCTGTTCAAGTATCCTACAACTGGCGACGAGGATGGGATAGCTTCACAGGAAGTGAGGATGAATATGCATTCAAGGTCACACAAGGGTCAAGGTCATCAGAATGTTTTAAAGTTGTGTTAGATGAACAGGAAGTTGAGTTTGTAATAGACAGTGGTGCAACTGTTAACATCATTGACAGTGAGATGTGGGAAAATTTGAAAAGGAACCACATTCGGTGCACATCACAGAGAACGGATAAGAAATTATTCGCGTACGGTGCAAAAGAACCACTGAAGCTTATTGGAAAGTTTTCAACCAAGATAAGTGTCCCGGATACTTCGAAACAGATAGAAAGTGACATTTATGTGATGGACGGACATGGACCGGCATTATTACTGCTGTCAAACTGGGGATTCTCAGAGTTGGAACCGTTGTCAATGCTGTGTCAGAAACAGATATTTTTGAAGGAATAGGGAAGTTGAAAGACTATCAATTAACCTTACACATTGACAAAACCGTGCAGCCAGTAGCACAGCGCATGTATAGAGTGCCTTACAGCCTACGTCAAAAGGTCAGTGATAAGATAGCGGAGTTGGAAGCAAAGGACATAATCGAGAAGGTCAACAAACCCTCATCATGGGTCAGTCCAGTAATCGTCGTACCAAAGCCTGATGGAGACATTCGTTTATGCGTCGATATGAGACAAGCCAACAAATCTATCCTACGAGAGAGACATCCAATTCCGACTGTAGATGAAATCATGTATAACATGAACGGTAGTGAGCTGTTTAGTAAATTGGACCTAAAGTACGGATATCACCAAATAGAGTTAGATGAAGAGTCGAGGGACGTCACAACATTCGTCACTCACACTGGTCTATACAGGTACAAACGCTTGATGTTTGGAATAAACTCAGCTCCAGAGAAATACCAGCAGGTTATTTCACAAGTTCTCCATGCTTGTGAAGGTGTTCAGAACATATCGGACGATATTGTCATACACGGAAGGACAAAAGAAGAACATGACATGAGGCTTATGAAAGCACTGGATAGGATAAAGGAGAGAGGTCTTACGCTCAACAAGGGGAAATGTCAGATAGGACTAGATAAGATAACGTTCATGGGGCACATGCTTTCAAGGAACGGTATAGGACCTACATCAGAACGGGTCAAGGCTATTGTTGAAGCGAAGGCACCTTCATCAGCAACAGAAATTAGGAGCTTCTTAGGGCTTGTAAACTTTAGTGGCCGATACATTCCCCACTTGGCAACAATATCGGAACCTTTGAGGAAACTGACAAAGACTGGAGTTACGTTCACATGGGAAAAGGAACAACAGGACAGCTTCGAGAAGTTGAAGGAAAGTTTAGCTCAGGCAGACACACTGGGACATTTTAGACTCGATGCTAAAACACAGGTGGTGACTGATGCTAGTAATGTGGGACTCGGGGCCGTACTTGTCCAGTACGAGGGAAATAACCCAAAGGTTATAAGTTATGCCAGCAAAGCATTGTCAGACGTGGAACGGAAGTACTCCACTACGGAGAAAGAGGCACTTGCAGTAGTCTGGGCCCTGGAAAAGTTCCGACTGTACCTGTATGGAATAAAATTTGAACTGGTAACAGACCATAAGCCACTCGAGGCGTTGTATGGACCTAGGTCAAAACCTAGTGCTCGGATTGAGCGATGGATAATGCGCTTGATGCCGTATAACTTCACAATCACATATATACCTGGCAAGAAAAATGTTGCTGACGCGTTGTCGAGACTAGTAACTACACATGCGGAAAGCAGATCTGTACAAAGCAGAGTTGAGTCTGATACAGTAGACTATGTGCATTTCGTGGCAAGGGAGGCAACTCCAGCTGCCTTGTCTACAAGAGAGGTCGAGGAAGTTTCAAAACTTGACGAGGAGCTTAGTGCTGTCAGAGACTGTTTGCGTGCTTGTCGATGGGATAAGTCGTGTACTCATTATTATCCAGTCCGTGATGAGATTTGTCAACTAGGGTACTTGGTCTTGAGAGGAACGAGGCTTGTGATACCACAGAACTTACGGTTGAAATGCATTCAGTTAGCCCATCAAGGACATTTAGGAGTAGTAGGTACCAAACAGCAGCTCCGAACGAAAGTTTGGTGGCCTCACATGGACAGTGATGTTGAAAAGTACGTGAAATCATGTCATGGATGTCAGATTGTAGATGGTAAAATGCACCCAGAAGAAATCACACCTACACCATTACCAACTGGACCATGGCAGGATGTTGCGATCGACTTCATGGGACCACTCCCGTCAGGACATTACATTCTCGTTGTTGTCGATTATTATAGTCGGTACTTTGAAATAGAGGTAACAAAGGACACATCAACGGAGAAAGTGACAGATACTCTCGAGAACATGTTTTGTCGGCATGGTTTGCCATGTTCAGTGACGTCAGATAACGGTCCTCAGTTCAGGTCAGGAAAGTTCAAGGAGTATTTGAGTGGGAATGGCATAGAACACAGACGTGTCACACCATTACACCCAGCGGCAAATGGCGAAGTGGAGCGACAGAATAGGTCACTGCTGAAACGGATAAAGATTGCTCATTCTGAATCAAAAGATTGGAGACGAGAAATCCGTACATACTTACTTGCCTACAGGAGTACTCCACACAAAGTTACCGGTGTCTCGCCTGCAGAACTGATGTTTGGACGAAAGCTACGGACTAAATTGCCGCAAATAGAGGAAATGGGAAGGAAAACATTGGAGGAAGGTGTGCGCGATCGAGACACTGAGATGAAATACAAGAACAAATTCTATGTGGACGCGAAACGCGGTGCTAGAAGGTCTGATCTAGTGGTTGGTGATACGGTACTGTTGAAACGCGATTCGAAGCAAAGCAAGGTTGACACTCAGTATCAGAATGTGCCGTACACACTTATCGATAAACGCGGTAACAGCTGTGTCGTTGAGTCAGATGCAGGAGTGCAGTACAAACGAAACAGTACGTTTGTAAAACGTTACAATACACCAATGGAAATGGCTCAGGAACAGAGTGATTCTGAGAATTTGTCTCGTGCTTGTGACAAAGATGGTTCGATTGAGGAGACTAAAGTGGATGATTCCAATCCGGTAGTTGAGGCTGAAGCAGAAACTGTAAATAAAGCGGTACAGAGGCCTGTGAGAGAAAAGCACTTACCAAAGAAATTTGGTGACTTTATCATGAGTTAATAAGTACTTTCTCTTGTTCAAGTGTTCGCGATTAGTGTTGAGTTAAGCATCGTTCGCGCAAAGAGAACTTTAACTGTTCAAAATTGAGTTGAAATTCAATAATGTTTTCTATTGCTGTGTTAATTAGCAAGTGTTAAAAGACTTACTATTTTGAACTTTTATTACCAGTTTATCATAATGTCTAAGTATATACGTTAAATGAAAGTTAATAGTGTCCTTTCAAAATGATATTATGTAACTTCTAGGAAAAGAGGAGATGTAGTGTAGTAACATCATCTAGTCAAAGGGAGATAACTCCACAACCTATGTACATCTGTGCTATATTCAGTTGATCTAGAGTTATCTCACGGCTAGGGATTATGGGTAGTTATCAAGATGGCGTAAACGTATTAAATGCTAGTAAAGTTCAATCTGGATTCGATTCGTCTGTTCAAGTATCCTACAATTTGGTACTCAAACGCGCCGCGGGCGAAAGCCGCCGCCGGAGCGGAGGGGATTAAAACCCCTCGGAGTTATCACCTGAGCAAAGTCGCGGGGTCCCGCTCCCAGCGCGCGGTCCAGCGTTGGGGATTAAGTCTATCTGCTACTTACTACTGTGAGGTGAACACCGACAGTCCAGGATAATTGAATGTTATACACATCTTTGTGTTTTTTATGAAATTTAATACAGACGTAAAACGTGTCGTGTTGTATTGTTAACGTTCACGTCAGATCATCAGGTGAAAATGGTTAATAAAACAATCAAAACGCAAGCTAAAATTGCTAAGTTAACGTATTGTATATGCGTAACACGAGCCTATAATGCAGTTGTTAAAAGAAGTCCCTTGTTTGGAAATGTTATTTTATCATATAATCGAAAATTTTAAATGGCAAAATCCGCCGATGATTTACATTACGTAATGCGAGGTCAATAAAGGTGAAGCCAAAAAGTACGGAATAAGATTGCTAATTTACTTACGTCCGTGCCAAAATGTTTTGGTATTTCAAAAACATTTTTTTGAAAGGAAATATTAAGAAACAGTTAACGGGAAAAAAACGTATGTTCTCCAATCATTCGCTATCGTAGTGAAAGCCATGTGTCCCTTTCGCCTCCGATCTTGACAAATGCACAAAACAAACACGGCCTCACGGATTTGGAGTCATGCTTTCAACCCTAAAATACAGAATACTTGGTCCATACCTGACTTAATTAGCTAGTCCATATTCTGCCAGAGGGTAGAAAGCGTTTGATTTTTTTACCGGCCGCGGCGGGGACCTTTGACCTACAGCAAGGAGCTCTGCAGCCCAGCTAACAGGTGTCTCAAGTTGTGAAAGCTTGGTTAGCTTTACTATTCTTTTTATTGTGCTAATGTATTGGACAAACTCATCTATTTTGCATTTACAGAAAACTAATATATATATATATGGAACAATCTGGAACACTTTAGTCTTCTGACAGTATGCATATTGTAAGCGGAGGTTAATTTTTGGCTAGTTTTAAATCAAAATGTTAGCGGATCTTTTGCACAAGCTTACTAAACCCATGGATGCAGCGAACTGTGACTGACGAGTGACAGCTACCCAAGAAGTCAAACACAGGGACCTGAGAATTTGTTACAGCTAGTTTTGGACCTATAAATTTTACATGTTTGAGAGGTTTAGGTCAAATTTTCGATAAAATACTCTTTACACCGGCTAAAGGTACAAAACTAGCTGTAAAAAATTCCCAGGTGCCTGTTGTCAAAAGAGCAAATCTCGCTAATCGTTTCCATTTATTATTTCATCTTGCAGATACGAAATGCTCTATACGAAATAAAAAAACACACTATATTCTGATGAATGGAAAAAAAATAATCATAAGATACGTGTATTTTAATCCAAAACTTTTTCTTGTGTACGTACCATTATAAAAAAAACATTTTTTTTTTATTCTAACAGCAAAAAAAACACACGGGAAATGGCTGAGCCCGTACCCCTCACTCCCTTTGCCCTTCACCTATCGTCAAACATTGTTTTCAGATAATACACACAATAGTAAATTGTTCATACAGGCACCGTACAATTAACTGTTGACCGTGGTTTCTCTCACCTGGCAGTCGCTTAAGATCGTAAAACTGTTTGCATTTAACAGGAAGGGGGGGGGGGGGGTCAGCGTAACACCTGTCAATCAAAACAGTTTGTCACAATGGACAGTATCAACTACAACACAGTTTTAACAACCCCCAGGAAACAAGTGTGAAACTTGCCCTGGGGTGTATACCCGTACAGGTGTGGCGAAAATGGACTGTAATAATTACCATATGATGTCGTAAAATTGTCGATCCTTAACTCATTCGCTCATGAAGACACACTTGAACTGGTCTGATTGAATGGTTGGAACAGTTCATTATGAAAGTTCAGGGGGGATTGACCTGTGTTCATTTATGTACTTCACTGTACAATTATCATCGTCGAAAGCACGGGAAATTATCTATCCAAGTCCGTGTCGATACTTGTACAGTTAGAAACAAATAACGAATCTCAACTTTGTGATAACAGTATCCGTTCTTTTTGGCTTCTCGAGAAAACGTAAAAAAAAAAAAATGTTTGGAACAATGGGTCTTGTATGTATTTCTTTAATAATAAATTAAATCAAATATTAATTACACATAGAATACGGAAGCTTGGGTATTGAACACAAGTGAAGTTTTCAAAAGTTGTGTTCGAATTCCTGTTGCATTTGTAATAAATTTTATAAACGGGATAAATGAAGTTTATAGTAAAATTTGGTATGGAATGCTGACATTGCAAGATCAACTTAGAGATGCAGATATGCCTGGTGTAGATAATGATTATTGGAACATATTATTTCGTACTGATGAAATATAGATTTGCTTTACAATTAAGTCTGGTAAAAAAATCTCGTGATCAAATTCTCACAGTCATTTTGAACATTTGTCAGCTTGTATTATAAATTACGTCGACAGATTCGTGGAACTAATCAAGCGACCGGCACTGGCTCTTCTTAGCCACATTTAACGTTATCATAAATATATACAAAATATAAACTGGAGTACATGCATAAGAAAAATAAAACCAAGATTTGATTCATTTCGACTTTAATACTGTGTCGTAATGATTTCGATGGTTGTTACCGTCCGTTATTGAGACCTTACGGCCTTTCGTTGGACGATATACTGTACGTGCCTGTAACTTTTTTGGTATATAATTTTTAAGAAATACGGATACATGTATATCAAACAAAGCTTACATTGCAGTTAACTTTCAAAACGTAGTTGGTTTGATGCTGTTAGTTTATACAGGGATGTATACGTCCCTGGTTTATATGATTCTAGTATAAGTGTATTTCCTATTGTAAAACTTTCCGTTTCCGATTTATACGTACGAAATAACAGGAAATAAGTCCATGTAATCGAAGTCAACGTTATAGCTAAAATAATGATGTAAATCAACTGCAGTCTGCCGCTTATAATCAATAATATTAGGGACGTATATAACGTCCCTGATAATATATATATTTTTTGTCATTACGCAATGTGACCGTCGTTATTTTTAAACACAATTTATATAAATTGATTGTGAATGGCACCTCGACGACACGGTCCATCATCTAGTTCAGTCACAGGATGCGGTGCATTGCGTAAGCTCCGCCCATTATGTCACGAGGACTACTGTGTTCAGGTGTGATTGACATTTCAAACCAACCAATCATTCAGAATGCAACAGACCAGAAATTGTCAGCACCGATAGGCTAGATGTCACGGATTAAAAATAAATGTTGATCGGTAAGTTTTGAGAACTTTCGACATGGTGTACACGGAAAAACATATAATGTTAATGTGCATAATCATAAAGATGCAATAATCTTGTATTATTCGAAGTAGAATCGTGTAATCTAGTGGAACTGATCGACACCTGCGTATCATGTACTGTACACTGTCTATTTTGGGGTAGAACCATCACGAAACCACGGCATTGACGAAACGTAATGGTATTTGATCGTAAAGATGAAGGGAGAATGTTCTTGTGAGATGCATTTGTTTACAGTCGTCCAGTTCATTACAAAATGTTTGTTTCTCGGGGATTACAGACAGTTAGCCTACACTACAGTACATATTTGATAGCGTTTTTTCTTTTCCGTCCGCCGAATTCGAGTAGCGCTTTCTGTCACGATACGTTTGTCGATCATATTTCCGGCATTGAACATCGTACAAGTTACTGTACACTGTAGGCCTAAGTTCTGACCAAAGTTAATCCCCATCACCCATGACCACGGGATAGTCGCGGGGGGCTAAGGCCAGCGGTCTTACCTGGACGGCCGGAGTTTCGCCTGCGGTCATCCCGCGGCTACGAGCGACAGGTGAGCGGGATTGTCGCTCCGCGCGCGTTTGACTACCATATCACCTGAAGCGTACTGTAAGTCACTGTATACTGTAAGTCACTGAGTGTACACTGTTAGTCACTGACTGTATACTGTAAGTCACTGACTGTCTCCCTTAAGTCACTGACTGTATACTGTAAGTCACTGACTGTACTGTAAGTCGCTGACTGTATACTGTAAGTCACTGACTGTATACTGTAAGTCACTGACTGTACTGTAAGTCACTGACTGTACTGTAAGTCACTGACTGTATACTGTAAGTCACTGACTGTATACTGTAAGTCACTGACTGTATACTGTAAGTCACTGACTGTATACTGTAAGTCACTGACTGTACTGTAAGTCACTGACTGTACTGTAAGTCACTGACTGTATACTGTTAGTCACTGACTGTGTACTGTAAGTCACTGACTGTGTACTGTAAGTCACTGACTAGACTGTAAGTCACTGACTGTATACTGTAAGTCACTGACTGTGTACTGTAAGTCACTGACTGTGTACTGTAAGTCACTGACTGTACTGTAAGTCACTGACTGTACTGTTAGTAACTGACTGTGTACTGTAAGTCACTGACTGTGTACTGTAAGTCACTGACTGTATACTGTAAGTCACTGACTGTATCCTGTAAGTCACTGACTGTACTGTAAGTCACTGACTGTATACTGTTAGTCACTGACTGTGTACTGTAAGTCACTGACTGTATACTGTTAGTCACTGACTGTGTACTTTAAGTCACTGACTGTGTACTGTAAATCACTGACTATACTGTAAGTCACTGACTATACTGTAAGTCACTGACTGTGTACTGTAAGTCACTGACTGTGTACTGTAAGTCACTGACTGTGTACTGTAAGTCACTGACTATACTGTAAGTCACTTACTATACTGTAAGTCACTGACTGTATACTGTAAGCCACTGACTGTATACTGTAAGTCACTGACTGTATACTGTAAGTCACTGACTGTATACTGTAAGTAACTGACTGTGTACCTTAAGTCACTGACTGTATACTGTAAGTCACTGACTGAACTGTAAGTCACTGACTGTATACTGTAAGTCGCTGACTGTATACTGTAAGTCACTGACTGTATACTGTTAGTCACTGTATACTGTAAGTCACTGACTGTATACTGTAAGTCACTGACTGTACTGTAAGTCACTGACTGTATACTGTAAGCCACTGACTGTATACTGTAAGTCACTGACTGTATACTGTAAGTCACTGACTGTATACTGTAAGTAACTGACTGTGTACTGTAAGTCACTGACTGTATACTGTTTGTCACTGACTGTATACTGTAAGTCACTGACTGTATACTGTAAGTCACTGACTGTATACTGTAAGTCACTGACTGTCTCCCTTAAGTCACTGACTGTATAATGTAAGTCACTGACTGTATAATGTAAGTCACTGTATACTGTAAGTCACTGAGTGTACACTGTTAGTCACTGACTGTATACTGTAAGTCACTGACTGTCTCCCTTAAGTCACTGACTGTATACTGTAAGTCACTGACTGTACTGTAAGTCGCTGACTGTATACTGTAAGTCACTGACTGTATACTGTAAGTCACTGACTGTACTGTAAGTCACTGACTGTACTGTAAGTCACTGACTGTATACTGTAAGTCACTGACTGTATACTGTAAGTCACTGACTGTATACTGTAAGTCACCGACTGTACTGTAAGTCACTGACTGTACTGTAAGTCACTGACTGTATACTGTTAGTCACTGACTGTGTACTGTAAGTCACTGACTGTGTACTGTAAGTCACTGACTAGACTGTAAGTCACTGACTGTATACTGTAAGTCACTGACTGTGTACTGTAAGTCACTGACTGTGTACTGTAAGTCACTGACTGTACTGTAAGTCACTGACTGTACTGTTAGTAACTGACTGTGTACTGTAAGTCACTGACTGTGTACTGTAAGTCACTGACTGTATACTGTAAGTCACTGACTGTATCCTGTAAGTCACTGACTGTACTGTAAGTCACTGACTGTATACTGTTAGTCACTGACTGTGTACTGTAAGTCACTGACTGTATACTGTTAGTCACTGACTGTGTACTTTAAGTCACTGACTGTGTACTGTAAATCACTGACTTTACTGTAAGTCACTGACTATACTGTAAGTCACTGACTGTGTACTGTAAGTCACTGACTGTGTACTGTAAGTCACTGACTGTGTACTGTAAGTCACTGACTATACTGTAAGTCACTTACTATACTGTAAGTCACTGACTGTGTACTGTAAGTCACTGACTGTGTACTGTAAGTCACTGACTATTTACTGTAAGTCACTGACTGTATACTGTTAGTCACTGACTGTGTACTGTAAGTCACTGACTGTATACTGTTAGTCACTGACTGTGTACTTTAAGTCACTGACTGTGTACTGTAAGTCACTGACTATACTCTAAGTCACTGACTATACTGTAAGTCACTGACTGTGTACTGTAAGTCACTGACTGTACTGTAAGTCACTGACTGTACTGTAAGTCACTGACTGTACTGTAAATCACTGACTGTATACTGTAAGTCACTGACTGTGTTCTGTAAGTCACTGACTGTATACTGTAAGTCACTGACTGTATACTGTAAGTGACTGACTGTATACTGTAAGTCACTGACGGTACTGTAAGTCACTGACTGTACTGTAAGTCACTGACTGTATACTGTAAGTCACTGACTGTATACTGTAAGTCACTGACTGTAGTGTTAGTCACTGACTGTATACTGTAAGTCACTGACTGTATACTGTTAGTCACTGACTGTATACTGTAAGTCACTGACTGTATACTGTAAGTCACTGACTGTATACTGTAAATCACTGACTGTATACTGTAAGTCACTGACTGTGTTCTGTAAGTCACTGACTGTATACTGTAAGTCACTGACTGTATACTGTAAGTGACTGACTGTATACTGTAAGTCACTGACGGTACTGTAAGTCACTGACTGTACTGTAAGTCACTGACTGTATACTGTAAGTCACTGACTGTATACTGTAAGTCACTGACTGTAGTGTTAGTCACTGACTGTATACTGTAAGTCACTGACTGTATACTGTTAGTCACTGACTGTATACTGTAAGTCACTGACTGTAGTGTTAGTCACTGACTGTACTGTAAGTCGCTGACTGTACTGTTAGTCACTGACTGTACTGTAAGTCACTGACTGTACTGTAAGTCACTGACTGTACTGTAAGTCACTGACTGTACTGTATGTCACTGACTGTATACTGTAAGTCACTGACTGTATACTGTATGTCACTGACTGTACTGTAAGTCACTGACTGTATACTGTATGTCACTGACTGTACTGTAAGTCACTGACTGTACTGTATGTCACTGACTGTATACTGTAAGTCACTGACTGTATACTGTATGTCACTGACTGTACTGTAAGTCACTGACTGTACTGTATGTCACTGACTGTATACTGTATGTCACTGACTGTATACTGTATGTCACTGACTGTACTGTAAGTCACTGACTGTACTGTAAGTCACTGACTGTATATTGTTAGTCACTGACTGAATACTGTAAGTCACTGACTGTGTACTGTAAGTCACTGACTGTACTGTAAGTCACTGACTGTGTACTGTAAGTCACCGACTGTGTACTGTAAGTCACTGACTGTATACTGTTAGTCACTGACTGTACTGTATGTCACTGACTGTATACTGTAAGTCACTGACTGTATACTGTAAGTCACTGACTGTGTGCTGTATGTCACTGACTGTATACTGTAAGTCACTGACTGTATACTGTAAGTCACTGACTGTGTACTGTAAGTCACTGACTAAACAGCCATGAAAGAACATAATGAAATTTATATTTCAGAAGGACAATGGTTCATACCAAATTAAACATAACAGCATTCATAGATTCTGTTGACAAACTGTTCTTTATCCTTTATGGGTAGGCGTGGTAAACAGTGTAAAAGTGTAAGAAAACTGGTTGAAAAATGAAGTAAGTTTGGTTTGGTTCGGTTTTACGTGTTGACAATGTTTTCTGTGCTGAAGTCACTTTCCCTGGTAAGTCTACTTGCCCGTCTTTGAAAGTGACGGATAAAAAAAACCCAAGGTTTTTTTCATGGGGATAAACCACCAAGGCCAACTCCAATACCAAATACATCACTATCTGTATCTGGCATGCTGAATACTGCAAGAAATTACAGTACTGCTTTAGATCGGTAACAAGCGGACCTAATATAAGAATGTAAGCAGGTATATACAGAATGGATAGTCCTTATGCTATCGTGACGTCACGCGATCACTTAACCAACGAGCTCATTATCTCCAGTTTGACTTCAGAGGTCAAGGCGTATAACCCGAATTTCGTGCCAATGTAAGAAAAACCAGGCCCTGCGCGATAGTCAGGTCATGTTATTATGGTTTTGCAACACTACTTATATCCAATAAAGAATTTTCATTTTTCCTTGCACAAATCCTTTAACAGCTATTAAGGACGAACCAGGTATTGGAGGTGGAGTTTCCGAAAAAGTACCGGGCAACTGGCCTTGAACCCGAGACCCAGGCCTGGAGGGCTATTTGTAGCAGGTGACACCTTAACGATTTGGCCATTGCGGCCCCCATACTTGCAATTGACGAAGAAAGCAACAGAAGATATCATTTATATATCTCTAAATGACAGTATTATCTGTACATGATAGTATTACCACTAGCATAAACAATGTTGAGTACAAAACCTAAAATATTTAATAAACTTGATATCAGCGTTCGGATTCATTCAATATTCATGGAAACCCCACAAGAGTCATGTATATCTAATACAATATATCAACCACACAGTATTGATTCTTGAGAAGGTTTGACAAACAAATTATAAAGTGCATGTATACACCTTATCATCAAGCTGATGTGTTATATGAGCTATAATGTTTTGTTTCGGTTTGTATTGTTAACGGCCTATCGACATTGAGAGTAATACACAGTAAAACAGCAGTATAAGCACCACATTGACAGAACAGCTCAAAGGCCCAATATACGTAACTTTCGGCCATACTTGAAGCGAAAATCAAGCACAATAACTTACTATATTTATAGATTTTGTTAAGATTAACTGATATCAACAATATTCAAGATCAATTCTTACGCGGTTACCGGTACAGCAGCAGTTGAAACACACTATTTGTAAACAGGCGTCCATTTTGAGCTGTCTTCTACCTTCGGTTTGTTGTTGAAGTGGGCCCCACCTGAATTATTTTCAGTTCTTTGGGTTTTTTTCCAAGAGTTTTTTGTTAGTAACCGCTCAGATATACTTCGTTTAAGACTTACTTTTGCATGGCTATCAACTGGATTTTTTACGTATTTTTTCAAAATCCCGAAAAATTTCCTGAAGTTACGTATTTTGGGCCTTTAAAATATGTGAAGGATTAAAACATATATCTGTAGTCAAGGAAACTGTTGTTAAGTAGGGAATGAACGATATTTTGTTAACATTCATGCCGGTGTTATACTTAAACAATCCCATTTAATCAATATCTTTAACATTTTCACTAAGTAAAAATTATTTAATTTTTTCTTTGTTTTTCTTGAATAATCAATTGATTAACTGACAAACAGAAAGACTGACATTCTCTGTTTACTAGTAGCTCAAGATTATTGCAGTTGAAAAACGCATTCAAAATGCACGCTCCATGATATTGCATTTAATGAATTGGTTTTTCATTATTCATATTGCAATTAAATGTCATTCGTCTCACGGAACAATGCACTTAGGGTTCTTGAAATGTTTATCGTCAAATATTCCCAGACTCATTACATTAAGTCGAATGACGTTTCGATCATCAAAAGGAAATTGCATTGTTCTTTTTCATCTAAAGTTTGAAAACACGATATAATCACTTCACTACTTTGTCAATGGTAGGTCTAATGCAACGAAAAATGTAACTATTTCGAAAAATGTAATGCACGAAAATTATACAGTGTTCATTTGCCCTTTTATTTCACACTCTAGATGCGTCTTTGCACGAGTGTATAATATAAGCACTAGAGTCGTTCGGGAACGAGTCTGCTTACATCATCGCCATGACAATGAGAACATCCAATATGGCGTTGACCGATTAAGAATCAACCAAATGCTAAAAGATTTACTCCAAGACGAGGAACACAGCAAAGGAACGCCACTACTTTCTATGATTGTTGTAGGTGGCTTATTTTACAAAGAAATAGGCCCAAAAATTATGTTTTGCGAAAGACATCGTACATAAAATGTCGCATGAATAATTTCGACGATGTTTTCGAGTGAGAAGGGGACATCTTTTAGGGATCATGTCTATAGTACATGTCATGTAAAACTGACCAGGCCGTATATAAATTTCTTCCTCTAAATGACTTATTTTATTTCTGTGGTATATAGCTAATCAAGATAGTCAAAGGGTGATCATGAGCCATGCTGTTAAGATAAGGCGAATGTGCCGTTAACACTATCATTAAAGAAGAGTCAGGTGTGTTCAGTGAGGCAGAAGCAATACAATATATATATGTATAGTTAGTTATACAAAATATTTTCACTGTCATTTAATGTAGACCATTAATCAATTCCCAAACATATTTATTCGCTCTGCATGTGGCGTAGTTTTCTTTGAAATGACTTCTTATGGTACATGGAATATTTGTTTTATATTCGTCTTTAGAAAAATGTTGACAAGAGTTTACATACTGTACAAGTTCACTCACTATAGCACTATCGACATTATGTTTTTACAAATACGTTCTCGTCATCATCGCACCACTTATAACGTGTTACAGTGTTACATGTATTGGACTCTGGTTCACTTGAGATAGTATTTCCATTCAGAGAAAACGTGATGGCAGATCGAACATCTGATATAATTGGATCAAATTTTCCGCCACATCAAATGAACGAAGACTATTTAACATGTATGAAGAGACAAAAGTAAAGTCAACAACAGATTTGTCTTTTCAATTGATTTTGCCATAACCAGCATCAGTCAAAAACTGTCCATTTAATATAAAAAAAATATGGTTATTACTTGAATAAAGAAATCGCAGGCCGTAACTATTAACTGGTTTGTGATTTTAACTACACCTGGCAAGTGACCATCTTGATGATAATTAAGGTTGTTGGAGAAAGCTTTAGGAGCAAGTAAAAACTTTTTCAGTCAGTAAATACATTATTATATAGTTCTGGCAAAAGATGCTGACAGCCATTTGAACGCAAATCTGCTAAGAGTGACCATGTCCGGAACAACCACAAATCCGAGAACCGCAACCAGTATGGCACAAGCAAGACCTCCCATGGCTGCACTGCTGGACCGGGAGTCATACACGCTGGTGCGTTTACGTCTCTGGGCAGACAGATTGGTTTTGTTAACGACCAGCTGATCCCTCAACTCCCGTGTTATCTCCTCACGCTCGGTTGGGTCGAGTTGTCTTGTTTTGTATTCCCTTGAACAACATTGATTGCAACTTGCATTTTCGGTTGTTGTGTTTGACGGATGAACTGACGTCACAGAGGCAGTTTCTGTCGTGGCAGTTGTCATCAGGTCTGACTTTGTTGAATCAATCGCCGTTGATGATGTTGGTTCTTCAGAATCTGCAACAAAAAAGCTTAAATAGATTGAAATTGAGGAAAAATGGTTGGTATTGTATTTTATTTGCTACGCTTGATTAGGTGTGGTTTTGTTTGATTATTTTACGTCCTATTATCATCTAGGGTGATTTAAGGATGGTTTTGCGGTATATGCCTTGTTGAGTGCGTGTGTATTTATGAGGCTGCGATATGTTCGTGTAAGCGTTCATGCGATAGTCCGGATCGTTTACATATTCCATATGCTATCACACTGCGTATACTGCCGAAGGCACCTAGCAGAACACTCCACCCGGTCACATCATACTGACAACTGGTAAGCAGTTATTTAGGGCACTATAGTTTGCCTTGTATCCATCTCGTCTGTTTTCTCACTATTACACTACCTGTCACTTGAATTTCGTACTTAGGGCATGAGTAAACCTTAGGCAGGAAGTGTAGTTCAATTAAACCTACATTCAGATCCCTTATCTACATAAAAGAAATCGTTAGTCCGGCTCTACCTCCAATACTTCAAGTACTCGAACTTAATTTAATACTTGTGGTATGGTTATACCTTAAAGGCTCAATATACGTAACTTCAGGGAAATTTTCGTGTTTCTGAAAAATTCTGAAAAAAAATCCAGGTGATAACCATGCAAAAATAAACCTAAAATGAAGTAAACCTGAGCGGTAACTAACAAATTAAGCAACTCTTGACAAAAAATTCCAAAGAATTGAAAATAATTCAGGTGGGGCCCACTTCAACAACAAACCGAAGGTAGAAGACGGTTCGAAGTGGACGCGTGTTTACAAATAGCGTGTTTCAACTGCTGCTGTATCGATAACCGCGAAAAAATTCATCTTGACTATTGCTGATATCAGTTAATCTTAACTAAATCTATAAATATAATAAGTTATTAGGCTTGATTTTCGCTTCAAGTTTTGCCGAAAGTTACGTATATTGGGCCTTTAATGAAGTGACGTGTTATGTATCGACAGGTCACTGTGACCTATATTTTGACCTCTTACCTAAATCAAAGAAAAGTTTGTATGTGCTTTGATGTTATTTAGTAGGCCTGCATTATATATTTTTTTCAAACAATGATTAGTATTTTAAGGCTTGAGCATGTATGGTATTGAACTAAACCATATATGGTTTAATAGGCAAACTATCATCAACAGTTCAATCTTGTATTTGCTAGTTCACGGTATGTGTCATCTACATGTCTCGTGTGAAACGTACAGTTAATACATTATGAAGTCTATTAATATGTGATACAAATGTACATTACGTAATAATCAAAGAATTAGCTTGGATTTTTGTATCAAGTATTTTTGAAATTTCATATGTAACTTGCAGTTTTTTTATTGTAATCGTTGTAGTTGTCATTACCAATCTCACATAATGCGGTAAGTGTAACAGAACATCCTGTTGATCGCATCCAGTTGTTGGACAGTTTAACACATCGTTGGCTTGGGCAACCATTTGGTTCTTCAGCCGAGACCAACCATCTACCCCATCCATCATATACCCAATGTGTCCTCCAGCTAGTCTGACCGCACTGGATAGAGTCATCAAACCGCAAGCCAGTCCAATAAACACCCTTGTCCCTTTAAAACAAGTTTAACCATAAAAGAAAGTTCTCTGATAAAAGATATTGAATAATTATAAATGTGTCATTCGACAATAATCAGATTCACTACTGAAAAATATCACTTTTATAGAATGAATATTTTCGATATTTCACTGGTAATAATCAATCTGATTAAAATCATATCTTGATCTCCGCGCCGTTACGTAAACTTCTCGCTGCTGCGTTAAGATCTGAGATAACCCAATAGAGGGTCATGTCCCGATGACCTTTCGCATTAGCCAATCAAATTACTACTGGCAGAATTTTGACAGTGAAATTTTGAGGCGACAAAGCTTGCATAAACACATTTTTCCGTTTAGTCATTTCGTCACCTAAAAGTTCGTGCGGAATAATGTGACGAAATGGCTTGTTCTAAGATGACTGGTCGTTGAAAAAATATTTTAGTTTTAAGTAAAGAGGCGACAAAGGTCATCTGGACGTGACCTCTTATGGGATGTTGTCAGATCCTTATAAAACGGAGTGAGAACAAGGATCTGTATTTTAATCAGATTGTGGTAATAATGTAATAAAAATGCGTTTCCTTAGTTTAATACGTCGTATATAAGTGGAGAATAACAATGAGACGATTGGTAGATGCATTTTCATGAAATATTTGGGGCAAGCAGATATAATTCTTACAAACAAATCAGCACATTTCTTGCTTTGCATGCACTGTTCAAAACCAAATGAAGTATCCTTACATGTCTTTGGTCTTATATTCATCATGTGAAGTAAAGAAGTTCCACTTTTCCTGACTGTTCAGTTCGATTAAGCTGCCGTTGATGCTCTTACAGTAGTCTACTGATTCTTGCCATGTCATAAGATTTGGACTTAGCATCAGATCCGTAAAATAAGGAATTCCCCCTAAAAATAAGAAGAATATTAAACAAAGATTAATAATTTATGTTATTCTACACACTGATCGTCCTTGTCATTTGTCCAACTCACAGGCTATAAATATTTCTACAAATGAAATTCATTTCTATTTTCTTTCCATCTATTCTCTCCTCATAATTAATGTTATTACTAATATACTCAAAACGGTCCATCAGCACAGAAAAGGTCATTGATCGATTGTAATACATGAAACATGTCATGATAAATATCATCAAACTAAGGGTAAAAGACAATCTGACCAAAATGCTAATCTTTTCCTCCCCGCGTTATATCTTGATCTGACAACATCCTATAAGATGTCATGTTCTGGTGCCATTTTGCATTAGCTTATATTTACATTTTCACTTCGCTCCGCCTCGATGAAACTCATAAACTCTGATCACTTCATTTCCCGATGAAGAAAGTGGGGCACGCGCTTTTTCGTTCCTGGCGAAGCAATACATTTTGTTTACATCAGGGTTTCGTTGACGTTGTGTACAATAAAGACGGGTGTACTTTAAAAGTAAAACAGCTGTTTTATATGGCAATGAGTTATGCCAGATAACTTAAATAATACTTGATATGACAAAATAGTGACACTTCCGGAAGCATAAATTCAAGATATATTGGTTTTTATTTCCCCTCGATGATCGTGCGAAATGCAAATGGGATCATCTTCCTGTCAGTCAGATTTCGTGATTTTATTTCATTTTCGTTACTAAAATAACATATATGAGATTGGCACAGAAACCAGTTCTCTTTTAAGAACTTACATACTTTAGATTATATTATTCGACAGATGTAACCTGTTCACGAAAGCTAGCTTAAAGGCGGGAAATTTAAAATAGTTAACGTTGATATAAGGATTGAATGTCTCTTTTGTTGCTTGCATCGGCTGCGAAGTTCTCTTCATTTGCGCGAGGTTCACTTGACTTCCTCAGCCGATGCAAGCACACAAATGGGCATTCAATCCTTAAATCAAATTACCTCTTGCAGAATCTCAAATGTGAATGTGTGCGGGCGAAAAAGCTTCAAAGTCCTAACTGGACGTTTGGTCAATTCGTCACAACAAGCTTATGCACCATGTTGTACATGACTTTCTTGCAGGTGACAGCGTCAATTGTCATCAATTAGGCAATTCTACCGAAGTATGCAGTAAAGTGGCTACAAAGGTCACCAGAACATGTTTATGTAATAGTGTACGACAACACGAATAAGTTCAAAAACAAAAGAGAATATCAACGCGTCAACAAAACCATAATCTATACTCAAAATGGATTAAACTAGTGGCAATATACGAAAAAAGGAAAGATCCTCATGGAGACCCCTGTAAATGTACAGGAGTATAAGACCATGTGTTCCGAAAAAGTAAGCGTCTTCTTCTTCATCGACGACACCCGCCATGTAAATCTTTGTCACATCCAAGTAAACATTAAGTCCTCAAAATGAGAAACGCTTCGTCATTGTCAATCACAAGTAAGCACACTAATGAGCATAATCAAAAGCGTCAATCTTCATATCACACAAAGATAAAGAATATTTTTCAATGAGACAAAGATGGCGACCATAAAACTTGCCTTGATCAACCTGCATCACTCAAGAACCTGTGTTGCTAGTTTGTTTGTCAGCAGTCGACATCGACCATGAAAATTATGAAACTCCAGAATAACGATTCAATTGCGACATGTCAACAGCATTAGTTGGAGAAGCAGTGATGTTACTTTCAAGACATTTGAAGTCAACGATCGGAAAATTGAAACTGTCACGTTTATCGTAGAGCTTAGTAGAAAGTTGTCCATGATGGTCACAGTTAAAGTTTAAGATGGAGGTGAGCAGCTGATGTAGAAGAGTCAGTTCTGTCCTTTATTTCAAGTTCAGAAACGAATATACGATCGACGTGGTCGTCGATATATCTGAAAGTAAAACGAAAATATTTGGCAGGGTTTTTGTTACCTGACCTGATTAGATCTTTTACAACTTCCTGGTATGAAAACAAACCATTCAGCAAAGAGTGGGGCACAACTTGAACCCATAGAAATGCCAACATTCTGCTGGGAAATCTCTCCTCCAAATTAAACAAAAATATTGTCAACAAGGATGTGGTTATGATTTGAATGTGTATATGATTTAATATCTTTTGACAGTATAACAGGTAGGGAAGACTTTTCGAAATACTGACGAGAAGTGATTTACAGAACGACTTGTTGATTGAAGACCAGTACAGTATAATAAAACTAAGAATGGGTTGCGTACATACTATATAAAACAATCGATATCTATCAAATAAATGATCTTTTCATTATTTAGACCGTCCTTAATTGTTTAGTTTTGTATGAGTGTGAGGGAAATAACACTCTTATTGTCCCCTTGAGAAATTAACTTTTCCCCCCGAGACGAAGCCGAGGGAAATAGTCAATGTCAAGGGGTGGGGGGCAATAAAGGTGAAGATACCCATGCATTAACTGTTATTTATTACCTACAATTTAAATATTCCATTTTAAAGAATAGGCCTACATGCAAGTGATAAAGCAGAATTGGCTATATTCGTCCCGTATTTTTCCAGAAAACGTTTTTTTTAACTCCTTCAACTATTTTTTTTAATTCTGCACAGAATCTACTTAAAATAACCACAACATATTCACTCGTACCACTGTTCATATCGTCAATTGTACCCAAACCCCTTCAATGAGATCTAACCCAGCCCTTCAGTATATCCACCGATGTTTTAATAACTTGCTACATGTTCGCACTGTCTTTATCCAGTACTATTTTAACAAGTGCTTCTTCGTTAAGATTGTCAAATCTTGAAGACGATGCCATTTAAAACAATTCCTTTACGAAAACTTCACCGTTGTATTTTTTCATAAAAACTGTGTCTGCTTCGTCTGGGTTTCAGAAACTTCTCGGGCTCTATCTTAGTCTAAGCTATGGAAGTAAAGGCGTTCCGAAGGAACATAATAAACGCAGTATCCAATCAGCATGAACGAAGCGAAAACTTAAGTGAAAATTTGAATGTAGGTTTCATAGCTAATTCTGGGTAAATAGCTCTCATGACTATTTACCCGGTCGATAATACTTTTAAAGGACGCGTTTCAAATAGCAATTTTATTGCCTACTTTTCGTACAGTGTTAAATTAGGAAAGGTATAATAAGTACAACTAAATAATTTAATTTTCTGTACTAGCTATCTCTGAGAACAACATACTAACTCTAACCGAAGTCTTCATAGATAAAAATGTCTATTTTTCAGACTTTTAGCGAAAATACCTAACCGGATATAAAATAATATAATACAATATTGATTTATATGCTTGAAACCAGCACAGACAATGGCATTGTGATTGGAATATAATATTTATTTGTAATAAACACAAGAGGCCGCACACCTGGATATTTGTGCAATCACTGGAAAATATCTTCAATAACAGTATAGCAAAATATGTCAAAATATTAAGTCTCTTTGGCTACATAATGTTCTCTATTCCAAAATGTGAATGGTGAAATGTTATCCCAGAAGGCATCGCAAGCGATACAAATTCCTTCTCGTGCCACGTTTACACCTGAGGTATTATCTCTGTTACATAGTACAGGATAATGAAATCACATAAGTTGTTATCTATGTCATTACTGATGTGAAATAGATACATGTATGTTTGGGCTGATATGCAAGCATGGAGTTTTTGTCGGATATATACGCTGAAATATGTATGATTTTAGCCTGATGACAAAGATTTTCTATGAATAGTAACCGTGACCTTGATGCTGAAGCTGCCACCGTGTGAGGTATTCTAGTTGTTTTAATGCCTGACCTATATATGACACTTCAATAAAACCCGCTAGAAATTAAGTCGCTACAGCGATGACAAACTATAAACATACGTTCATACGAAACGCTATATCCCCCTCCCCGATTTGGTCGCAAGGTGATAAAAAATATAATAGAATTGGCAACTATTCAAGCCTTCAATATGTCCACATACAAATGCAATACACAAGGGTGTCATTTATACGTCACAGAGAACCGAGCACCGTGGAGCTGCCACTGAACATTATCCTTAATGGATCAGTGAATTTATACTTAATTTCGCCCGAGCTCTTGCGAATTCAATTATATAGAAACGGACGCTGAACTCTCTGTACACAGACGGGTGCATTGTCTATTATGGTTGATTGTATTCACGTCCTGTTAACAGGTAAGGTCATTAAGGTACGCCCTCCCAGTGTATGTCATGGGGTGTATGTGTTGATTGCGTATGTATTAGGGAGGTTGCGGTTTGGTTTGATTGTTTTTACGTCCAATTAACAGCTAGGGTAATTTAAGGACGGCTTTCCGGTGTTTACGACGTGGGAGCGTGTTGTGGATGCGTCGGGTTTTGAGAGGCTGTGGAATATTCGTGTAAGCTTCCCTATGATAGTCCGGATTTTTTGCCAAAGTATATGGATTAAAACCCCCGGCAAAATATCCAGTCACATTATACTGAACAACGGGTGAACCCGTCGTTCAACTACCGAAATGAAGGGTCACGAAGAGAGCAGTAACTACCTTTAGAGTAGAACGCATTTCCCGTTCTCAAGAGATTATAAAAAATC
Organism: Mimachlamys varia; assembly: GCA_947623455.1. NCBI lineage: Eukaryota > Metazoa > Mollusca > Bivalvia > Pectinida > Pectinidae > Mimachlamys > Mimachlamys varia. The sequence continues at coordinate 29,279,090 of OX392544.1, forward strand.
CTGGAGACGACTGCTAATTCTTCTGAAATTATCAATTGATTATATATTTACATAATTATCCTTGGTTGTACTCGTTTTAAACTTGAAAGATAAACGATATTAATTGCCTAATTACGGAGAAGTAGAACGATTTCCCGTTCTCAAGGGATTATAAAAGTCCTGGAGACGACTGCTCATTTTCTGATATTATCAACTGATTATATATTTACATATCCTTGGTTGTACTCGTAAACGTGAAAGATAAACGATATTAATTGCTTAATTACGGAGAAGTCGTTAATATCAATATTATCAAAAGGACCCCCTTTGGCTCCGCCGCTCAGGCCCCCGTGGGTCAGCCCCATCATTAATAAATGTGAGTTCCAGCCACATAGGGATGTTACAACTGAAATTTAAATTTTATACATTGATTAGTTTCATGGTAGAAATATATATCAATATTGCCGCAGTTGGCAATATTGACTCCTTTTGGCCCCCACCCCTTAGGCCTATGGGGGCAGTCCCATCACTTGTATATCTTTGAAATCCATCCACATAGGGAAGCTTCCTACAAAAATTCAATTCCGATCAGCAGTTCAGAAGAAGAGTCATACGTTGACGGACGCCACATTAAGGTATAAGCTCACTTCAGTCCTTTAGACTAGGTGACCTTAAAATTTACCAATACCTCTAATGTATTTTCCTTTATATTCCAATATTTCTGAATTGATTGAAAGATCAATTGCATTATCTTGATTAAAGCATTGCGGTAAATCCAAGTTATCCCATCTTGCATTGGGAGTTAAAAACATATTGAATTTATTAACAAGAGGTCCAGATGGCCTGTATCGCTCACCTGGATACATTGGTTTCTAGGTAATTATGGTAAAATAGTTTCTTTTTTGCCCCGCCCCTCAGCCACTTGGGGAGGTCAGTCCCACCATAAGTACAATTTTGAATCCTGAGCATCTAATGATGCTTCCTGCCAAATAAGGTTGATTTCCTTTCAGTGGTTATGGCGAAGAAGTCGCTAATATCAATATAGCTAAATAATTCTTTTTCGGCCCCGCCCCTCAGCCCCTGGGGGTGGTCAGTCCTTCCATTAGTACAATTTATAATCCTGGGATGCTTCCTGCAAAATAAGGCTGATTTCTAATAAGTGGTTATAGAGAAGCTGCTTATACCATGATATAGCTAAATAACCCTTTGTGGCCCCGCCCCTCAAATCCCTTTGTGGTCAGTCCTTCCATTAGTACAATTTATAATCCTGGAATGCTTACTGCCAAATAAGGCTGATTTCCAATCAGTGGTTATGGAGAAGAAGTCGCTAATATCAATATAGCTAAATAATTCTTTTTGACGCCACTCCTCAGCCCCGCTGGGGGTCAGTCCCATCATGAGTACAATTTTGAATCCGGAGCACCTCAGGATGATTCCTGTCAAATAGGGTTGATTTCATTTCAGTGGTTATGGAGGAGAAGTTGTTTAAAATAATTACTGACGGACGATGGACGGACGCCACGGTATGGCATAAGCTCACCTCTGTCCTTCGGACCAGGTGAACTAATAAATACAGTATCCCGAAAACATTAATTAAGCTGGGTGGTCAGTCCTTCAATTAGTACAATTTATAATCCTGGGATGCTTCCTGCCAAATAAGGCTGATTTCCAATTAGTGGTTATAGAGAAGCTGCTTATACCATGATATAGCTAAATAACCCTTTGTGGCCCCGCCCCGCAAATCCCTGGGTGGTCATCATACAGCTGTTTCGTCCTTCATGGACTCGTCTGTTATGCTAGGAGCCAAAAGATGGGAATCGAAATGTTCTAACATGCTGTCAATGCATAAGGGTCAGGTGCGTAAAACCCCTTTAATTCATGAATTTAGATGACAATGAGTACAGTATAATATCAGATCATGTATCATGAAAGTGTGTCCTCTTGTGTTGCAAACGGATAATTTAAACGAGAGTATGCATGGATTGGATAGTGCATTAATATCTTCCGTTGGGAAAGAGGGACTTAACTTATACTTAGGAAAATCTGACAAAAATTTGACTGGAGTTCGGCAAGGTTCCACGTTTGTTCATGCCCTAAATAATTGAAATTCTCAACTTAAATCAGCCTAACTTTTGAATTTATTAGTGGATCGTCACCAAATCAATACTTGACTTGCATTTTATCATGATGAATCAACATACCAAATTACATTTCAATTTCTTTATTCATTCTATTTAATTGGTGAGTAAATGTGTGGAAATATGGTTCGAATCCTTTGATTGACATTTGAATCACTGGAAAGAGACTCCATATCGAATTTTTATCGTTTTAAACGTGTTCCACAGCCCAAAAAAACACTATTTAGAAAAAGAAAATTTTCTCAAGAAATTGCCGAGATATGACCATTATGGTTTCTCGTCCAACGGGAAAAATTGGGGCATGCTGGAAAAAATCTATAAAAATTTCGAGCGAGAACCCAAGTTTTCTTTGAAGCCTAGAATCTACATTACCATATAAAAATTGGTTTTCCCTATGCATACAACTCTGGTCCAGCCCCAGAAGTAAACGTAGAATCCGCAGAATATAAATTTCACGTGAAGAAACATTGTGCATAACCTTGTGAGATATTTCACTGTTTTTCAGTCCGAGAATTAAAACATGTCGGGCAGTACATTAAAACACTGTTTTTACTGACCAATTTATCGTGATTTTCATTAGTTGCGCTAAAGTATTGAGTTATAACGAAGTCACATATAACGTATTTCTTCAATCGCCCTTTACACAAAAAATCCCATACTTACTTTTTTAAACTCATGTAATATTAACTGTTAAAAAAGTATGTTTAAAGATAAGAAACATGTTCTTACCTCGCAGCAGAGTTGTGAATATCAATACAAAAACAGCAGCATCCATGTGTATTCCTGCCTTAGTACATGTAGTGGGGATAACATTGGTAACCGTGTTGCTTCATTTTCCCTCTCGCGTTCTAATATACCCGATTAATTTTTAATTGTATACATGAACACACGAATTCATTTCACGGTGGTATGCGGATAAAAGTCCTTTCTTCCCAATGAATAAGCACATGTAAAACACACAAAAACGCACGTGTTTCACATATGAATGAGCATAATGATATTATTATTTCAGAAGGACAATGGTTCATATCAAACAAAACACGGCAATAATTTACAGAACCTGATGATCAACTGATCTTTTTCCATTACATGGTTTGTGTGGAGCGTAATCGATAGTGTACGGCTGTAAGAAAACTAGTTGAGAAATGAAAGAAGCTGCAATCGATTCGGTTTGAATTGTTTCCGTTTTACATCCTAATGACAGCGGTTGTCATTTAGGTACGTGATAGGTTTTTCGTGGTGGAGGGAAGCCGGAGTTACTGGAGAAAAATACCGACCAACGGTCAGTAACTTGCAACTGGCGCACGTAGGCCTAGTGGAGGGCTAGTGTAAGCAGATTGTCAGACATCTTAGCCATTCGGCTGTCGTTGCCGCCAATGCTTTCAATCGGCAAAAAACGACAGAACAAATCAATGATCTCTAAATAATTACTCTAGCACTGACATGAACAAAAGATAGAAAACTATTCAAAGTTAAGAATAGACTTGATGCATTGTGTTTCATCTAATATTCATTGAGACCAGCAAGAACCACTCATATGAATTATATATTGATCCATGTGTAGACAGGAAAAGCATATTAAAAAAATATACACAATACCCCACGGCAGACGTGTTTCATGAGTTATACTGTTTTTGTTTTTTATTGTTAACGATCTATCGACAGTGAAAGTAATATGTAGCCAAACCAATCTGATTGAAACGCAGATCAATTGTGGCTCCATTTCTCTCCGCATTCATAGAATCTGAAAACATCCGGATTTGCCGATATAAAGTGCTACCACACTGAATGATAATGCCGAAGGACCTCAGCAGAACACCCCGATATCCGGACTACCACAGGGAGGTTTACACTCCAAAATACTTCTGTTTGGTTCCAACTATTAACATCTATTGTCATTTAAACGCGCACTCAACACACGTGCAAAGGTTACAACGGGAGGCCGTCCTTAAATTACATCAGCTGTAAAAAAGACATGACACAAAACCAAACCTATTTAAAGTGAAGTACAGTAGGCCAAAGTACAGTGCCGAATCCCCCCCGCAGAACACCCCAAGATCCGGACTACCATAAGTAGGTTTACACGAATATATCGCAGCCTTAAAATACTTCAGGTTTGGTTGTTTAATTTAATCCTATTAACAGCTTTTGCCACCGGGAGGCCGTCCTTATATGCCCTCAGTTTTAAATAGGACGTAAAAAACAAGAAACCAAACAAAACCTTAAATGAACTTATCTGTTCAAAGGACTTAAACGAAGTAAACAAAACTAGTAGCCATTCAAGCAATAAATGTTGTAGCAAATGTTGTTACAGTCCTATAACACACATTGCTACGGTACGGCTTTATGTAAGTTTGTCAGCAATAGCAATGTGTGTTAAAGGACTGTAACAATATTTGCGAAAATGCTCATTACTTATATTTACATTTTGATAGAATAATTGTGGTTCATTTAGTTTCTTCGCATCGATTTTGAACAGCAAATCAAGTGAAGACAAGAATTCCACGGAAGTGGATGTATCGCCTGCCGGAAACTTGGGAGATAAGTTTTTAGGAGCTAGCTATGGATATGAATTGTATCAGCTCCAAGTCAAATAGCAACAGTGACCTTGACCTTTGACCCTGAAAAGCAATCCCAAGCAAGCACTTTTGGTAATGAACCATTGTAAGAAGTTTAGAGTTTAATTGGCACAAGAAAACTAAGTTATAGAACGGAAACATATTTTCTATTTATAGAAACAGTGACTTTGACCTTTGACCTCTGCCCGTGAAAACCAATCGCAAGCAAGCACTTTTGGTAAGGAAGCAGTGTATGAAGTTTGAGTTTGATTGGCCGAGGAAAAGTGATTTTCTATTTATAACAACAGTGACCTTAACCTTTGACCCTGAAAAGCAATCCCAAACGAGCCCTTTTGTTTAGGAAGCACTGTATGAAGTGTGAGATTGATTGGCCCAAGGAAACGCAAGTTATCGCACGGAAACTGTTGGTGCAGACGCCGCCGCCGACATAGTGATCCCTATATGTCGCCTTTTCAGGCGACACAACAACAATGAAATTGACGTCACAATAGAGAATGATGACGTCACAATGCCAACTGCTGTTGTAGTCTGAGGCACTGGGTGTTATTGGCGTATGGCAGCAACTGCCTCTTAGCATTGTGTCAATGGAAAATTACAGAGCAAAAACAAATATAACTCTGTAAAATATTTATATAGAATGTATCATGCCACATGTTTTCCATATTGATTAGTTCAAGGTTAAATCATATCGGTATAGGAGGAATCCATGTTTGATCATGAGAACGGTTTCATGAATACCGGTCCGATCTTTTTGCTGACAAATAAGAAGGACTCGCCCGGTGTCGTTGCCATTCCTTGACTTGCCGGCCTTGGGAGAATGTTCTCATTAAATATCAGAGGTACGCTTTTTTAAGTGTTTGCTTATTTTACTAGAGCTAAGCCGATGTATTTATCTCTGTCGGTGTTTTAGGCTTTTTTTCTATGTTTGCAGAAAGAGTAAAAAACGGATATGCCTTGATTATCCCTTTTATCATCAACAAGGTTCTGTTAATTACTATACTTGAAGTTATCGTAAAAAGAGGCGTACTAAATCAACAGATATACGTACTAAATTACCATATAATGTATCATTATTGATTATGTTCAATAATGAACGATCAATGTTTTCTGTCAATATATATTTCAAAGTCTACAGAAAGAATATAATAAAATTTATTAAATATAAATGGTATGTGATCACTTATAAAATATAAATGTTATGTGAAAAATAGGGATATTTTAGAAATAGAGTAACACTTAATTATCAATTGAGTAAGAGTGATTTCCCCTGGCTTGTATGAAAGTAGCATGAGTGTAACTGTGTGTAATTATGTGTTGTATGTTTAGGGTTTCTGTTGAAAATGTTCCCCATATTGACAAATTCAGTAGCAAAAACGAACCATGCCTGGTTGATTGATTTATTTGCTCGGTCACACGTGTAGTCTACATTTTTTTTACATCGCTTAAAATTCCTTCAAATTTTCATTTTCGTTTGTCTGGAATATCAACGATTTTATTTTTTTAAGACATATTATAGCCTTTATATACCTTGCGTATGCATCACTACTCTTTAAACAAGAGGCCCAAGGGCCTTAACGGTCATCTGACTACCAATTGTGATACCATTATGGAATTAGTTTAAACAATATTTTATTTCCATCAGTGTACATGTATATTACATATATAGAAATTGTACAAATAGTGAGGATTGGAAAACAAGCTAATAGCTTATATAAATTCCTCTCCTCTAGGAATTAGTAATACAATCATGTAACAATATGCCACACAAATGTGGTTTTCAAGATGGTGATGATCATGGATTTCTTCGGAACAGTGCGAAAAATAACATTTGGTCAGAATCATTTTAGGCAAGTTTCAGATCATGGAAAGTGTTAGATGTGGATGCAAAATGGGGGCTGTTGCAGCCATCTTGGATCTCTGACGGACTGGAGAAATAACAACATTTGGTTGGGACTATCTGGGGATCATTTTTCTATGAAAAGTTTTAAATGTGTATTCAAAATAGGGGCTGTGGCAGCCATCTTGGATGTCTGACGGAACTTGAGAAGAAGTTTGAAATGTGTTTTTCAAGATGGCGGCTCTGAAGGCCATCTTGGATTTCCGACCAACCTGAAAAATAACAACACTTGGTCAGGACAATCTCAGAATCACTTAAGCCAAGTTTTAGCTTAATCCCACAGGTAAAACTTGAGAAGAAGTTGGAAATGTGTTTTGTAAGATGGTGGCCATGGCGGCCATCTTGGATTTCGAACCGACCGAAAAGTAACAACTCATGGTCAGGACCATCTCAGGATAATTTCAGCCAAGTTTCAGCTTAATCCCACAGGTGAAACTTGAGAGAAATTTGGAAATGTGTTTTTCAAGATGGCGGCTCTGGCGGCCATCTTGGATTTCGGACCGACCCGAAAAATAACAACACTTGGTCAGGACTATCTCAGGATCATTTCAGCCAAGTTTCAGCTTAATCCCAGTGGTAGAACTTAAGAAGAAGTTTAAAATAGGTGTTGTTCAGGAAAACAGTGATTGCGCAATCATGTCACAAAATGGCCGCCATGGCACAAATGTCGAGAGTTTTTCGGACCCGAAAAATAACAACATTTTATGGGCTGCCCTTCCTGAACATCCCTACCAATTTTCAGCTCACAGGTACCAGTGGAACTGTAGAAGAAGTTTAATATGTGTTTTTCAAGATGTCGGCTATGGCGGCCATCTTGGATTTCGGACCGACCCGAAAAATAACAACACTTGGTCAGGACCATCTCAGGATCATTTCAGCTAAGTTTCAGCTTAATCCCACTGGTAGAACTTGAGAAGAAGTTGAAAATGTGTTTTTCAAGATGGCGGCTCTGGCGGCCATCTTGGATTTCGGACCGACCCGAAAAATAACAACACTTGGTCAGGACTATCTCAGGATCATTTCAGCCAAGTTTCAGCTTAATCCCAGTGGTAGAACTTAAGAAGAAGTTTAAAATAGGTGTTGTTCAGGAAAACAGTGATTGCGCAATCATGTCACAAAATGGCCGCCATGGCACAAATGTCGAGAGTTTTTCGGACCCGAAAAATAACAACATTTTATGGGCTGCCCTTCCTGAACATCCCTACCAATTTTCAGCTCACAGGTACCAGTGGAACTGTAGAAGAAGTTTAATATGTGTTTTTCAAGATGTCGGCTATGGCGGCCATCTTGGATTTCGGACCGACCCGAAAAATAACAACACTTGGTCAGGACCATCTCAGGATCATTTCAGCTAAGTTTCAGCTTAATCCCACTGGTAGAACTTGAGAAGAAGTTGAAAATGTGTTTTTCAAGATGGCGGCTCTGGCGGCCATCTTGGATTTCGGACCGACCCGAAAAATAACAACACTTGGTCAGGACTATCTCAGGATCATTTCAGCCAAGTTTCAGCTTAATCCCAGTGGTAGAACTTAAGAAGAAGTTTAAAATAGGTGTTGTTCAGGAAAACAGTGATTGCGCAATCATGTCACAAAATGGCCGCCATGGCACAAATGTCGAGAGTTTTTCGGACCCGAAAAATAACAACATTTTATGGGCTGCCCTTCCTGAACATCCCTACCAATTTTCAGCTCACAGGTACCAGTGGAACTGTAGAAGAAGTTTAATATGTGTTTTTCAAGATGTCGGCTATGTCGGCCATCTTGGATTTAGGACCGACCCGAAAAATAACAACACTTGGTCAGGACCATCTCAGGATCATTTCAGCTAAGTTTCAGCTTAATCCCACTGGTAGAACTTGAGAAGAAGTTGAAAATGTGTTTTTCAAGATGGCGGCTCTGGCGGCCATCTTGGATTTCGGACCGACCCGAAAAATAACAACACTTGGTCAGGACCATCTCAGGATCATTTCAGCTAAGTTTCAGCTTATTCCCATTGGTAGAACTTGAGAAGAAGTTTGAAATGTGAAAAGTTTACGGACGGCGCACGGCGGACGGCGCACGGCGCACTGCGGACGGCGGACGACGACGGACGAAGCACGGTAACTATAGGTCATCTTGACCCTTTGGGTCAGATGACCTAATAAAAATTAGAATTATAGAATTATATCAACAACGAATTTTCGAGACCATCAACCCGAATTGATTGGCTACCCCCGTCGATAGTTATGTTTTAGCTAACACTAATATCAGGATCTTAGCAATTTAGCTGGCAGGGCACACGAGACAACATTGTCGAAGGAAAGGTGTATTCTTTACCATAACAGTAAGATATTTCAAAAATAAGACAGCCAATAATACATCGACACGCATGAGTTTATTAATATGTCGAGCATATTTATTCATAAAATGTGTTCATTCTACCACTACAACATAAAAAAATGTTTCAATAGTTTTTTGTTTCCTTCCAAGCAGACAAATATGTTAAAGGTAATGCTATTTGATCTGATGCATGCTAATATAAAGGGCCATTCAACTGAATGTCACTGTTCACCTTTGAGTGTCGAGGGGAAAACATTTTAGCTGGATTTTTGAATACTTTAAGGACCATGATTAGTTCTACAAAAGATAACGTAGCACACACATATGCTGCACCTTTTAAATTTATTGATAGATACAGTATGCCGAAAAATTTAAATAAACAGCATCATATGCAGACGAACTTAATAAAACTGGATTATACAGCTGTTTCGTCCTTCTAGGCCTCTTCAGTTATGCTTTGGGCCAAACGTGGGAATCCAAAATTTCTAAACTATTGTAGAAGGGTCAGGTGCGTAAAACCCCGTTGAATTACAAATTGAGCACATGTCTTGACATATAACACCTATATGTAATTAAGCTTTTTGTTGCGATATGAAGGACAAGAAATGACACCACATGGCTATACGTACCGGTCATTCATAATAACGATCAGCTGATATGTACATGATAATATGAATACAGTATAATTTAATGTTTGTTTTTAAATATTTTGAAGATTTTTCAGTCCCATATTCAGAATAATAAATGCTTATTTTAAAACGTGATGATAATTAAATGTTTGTTAGACGTTTGAGTCGAAGCGATCAATCAATTCTTCATTTCGATTGTTACGGACGACGGTCTTTTTTTCTGACATCCAAATTGTATTCATATCGACTGTATACTACCATTTGGTAACTGTTCAACGCTTATATTTACATTGATAAAGATTGTTTTTTAACTGCATCCCAATCTGATTAAAATCATGTCTTGATCTCTGCGCCGTTCCGTAAACTTCCCTCTGCTGTGTCATGCTTCTTACATATAATTGATGTCATCAAGTTCAAATACCGAAACAGCAAGAATTTCAGAAGCAATCTTAATATAGTCCCTCGTGTCGTCAAAAATCACCAAAACAGTTTGTGCACAAATCAAATATCATTTTACCCTTGCTAGTTACAATTTGTGTGATTTCGACCTAATAAGATATGACGTAGCACACACTTATGATGCACTTTTTTAATTTAGTAACAGATTTAGAATGCCGTAAAAATGTTTTAACTAATAATAACGCACTTATAATCTTGAGCACTTTGCTATTCATGTGGAATTGATTATAATTGCTAGACGTGACGCGACTCAAGTATTCAAACACTGATCTTATATCTGTAAATTATAGTATAAGTTTATGGATGGAATTTTGTTAACTAACGGCATATAAGCAAATGTAATACAGAATATAAATATACATCTGTCAGTTTCGGATCTACGTTCAGCCTTACAGGGTTACAGCAACATTTACTTCTACCGTTTTTCGTATGGAAGCAACCGAGTGGGATGCTGTGCCGAGTTCATCCGATATGGTGTTTCATTACGATTGGACTATAAATTGGCATCCGATCGGAGCTTTTACCTGGAGGCAAGTGTGCATAGCGAACACACATAAAACATGCCTTTAGCACAGACACGCACACACATACACACACCCACACGCTAAACAAGATAAAACCAAATAGGAAAAGCAAGAAATACGCGATGATGTTTCATATAAAGCCTGAAAATATATACAATCAATGATATATATTATATAATCCACATATGTTTGTGTAATTAATCTTCCATAATAGAATGACATATTTATGTACAGTTATTAAGCGAATGTCAATATAATAATACCTATCTAAATATCCAGGTAAACGTGGTAAAAGGAATTAAACAATAAAGGGAACAAACGTCCTGGTATCCTGGTGGATCTTCTTCTCGACACATCTGTTTTAACTTCTGTGCTGATATTGACCTCATTTAAGCCAAGATTCACAATCTCGAGATTGATTGTCTAACTAAAAGTCATTTAGAACCGTTGAAACACGTATCCACAAAGAGTGATGACGTCAGGAACAGCAATCACTGCGACAAACACTGCCAGAACGACACAAGCCACACCTCCCATGGCAACGCTGGAAGGGCGGGAGTCATAAACGCTGACGAGTTTACGCTTCTGAATAGACAGATTGGGTTTGTTCACAGCAAGCTGAATCTTCAAGGCTTTTCTTATCTCGTCAAGTTCTTGTTGGTCGAGGTTTTGGGCCTTGGTTGGCCTAATGCAACATCTATTGCAGCTATCATTCTTTACCGTAGTACTCGCTGGCGATGTAGATTTACCAGTAGTTTGCCCTTTCCAGTTGGAGGTGGATAGATCAGAACTCATATCAGTTTTTTCTGTGGTGGAGATCGTGTTTGGAAGAGTTGACAGCGTATCAACTTCTGCTATGTTAGGAATCGTAGACGAATCGTCTTGTATGACATCACTTGCTAAAGTCGGGATTGTAGTTGTTGAAACGGTAGACGGTTCCGCATCTGAATCGCTATGAGCCGTGGACAAGGCATCGTGTATGGTAGTTGCTAAAGTCGTGGTTGTTGAAATGGCAGACGGTTCAGCATTTGGGTCGTTATGCGCCGTAGACGGAGCATCAGTTGGTAAAGTTTGGGTTGTTGAAATAGCACCAACTGTACTGCTTTCGGGTTTATTTGTATTGTCAGGGGTTGAAGACGAAGCATCTTGTATGGTAGTTGCTAAAGTCGGGGTTGTTGAAATAGTAGACGGTTCAGCATCTGGATCGTTAGGAGCCGTAGGCGAATCATCAGTTGATACACTTCGGAGTGTCATTGCAACAGTAGATGAAGTTCCAGCACCTATGTTGTTTGGAAAATAAATTATTATAATTATTGCGCTGCATTGTATATAACATTGCTACATGTTATGTTGATAATTATTATTTTGATATCTCGACTAGAACTTTCGTCTAATGGCACACTAATACCTTCACATTGTGTGAGCTAGTTATCACTGTTTGTGCGAAAGAAAAGAGAAACATTTAACCCAATCACCTCTAAATGTTATGACTATCTTCTATAGTAATTAATCAGTAACATGCTGAGTAAAGCATCCGTGACATCCGATTGGCAATGTACATAATATCCTGCATGCATGTGTATAACATTTCAGTAACGTAACTAATCGAGATAGTTGATTAGTTAAAGGCCCAATATACGTAACTTCAGGGAAATTTTCGTGATTCTGAAAAATTCTGATAAAAAATCCAGTTGATAACCATGCAAAAATAAGCCTAAAACGAAGTTAACCTGAGCGGTAACTAACAAGAAAGTCTTGACAAAAAAATCCAAAGAATTGAAAATAATTCAGGTGGGGCCCACTTCAACAACAAACCAAAGGTAGAAGACGGTTCGAAATGGACGCGTGTTTACAAATAGCGTGTTTCGACTGCTGCTGTACCGGTAACCGCGAAGGAATTCATCTTGAATATTGCTGATATCAGTTAATCTTAACTAATCCTATAAATATAATAAGTTATTAGGCTTGATTTTCGCTTCAAGTTTTGCCGAAAGTTATGTATATTGGGCCTTTAAGTTGAAACTGCATGGATATATGGGACCTTGTAATGGGGCCCAAAGAGGGGTGGTATTGTGCATTGTTTTTATTTTATTTACACGCTTCCAAATTGACATGTCTAATTTGGATCACAAACATGAAACAATGTTCGCAAGCAAGTTGGGAGAAAGTACTGCACCTGCTGACCTGTGTGTGTGGGGGGGGGGGGGGGGGGGGGGGTAGAGGAGGCGGGCAAAAGAGTAACATAGCATTTTCAGCTTTGATTGTTAGTCTTTCATATCTATTGAGGTCCAATCGGTATCTTAAAAGAATAGTATAATGTTGTTGTTTTGTCATTTATAATGAACTTACTATTATTTTGAAACAAAATGCACCCTGGTACAATCCTATGGATATAAAGTTTATCTGACAGGATAGCATCAACACATTGACAAGTATATTGCTATTGGGTCTTAAGGTCAGGATCTGACTAATGATCTACTTTTAAAGACCATCCTCATCAAATACCATGCCATCAGATGATCTTTGCTTAACATATTAATTGTTACGATAATAATACCAACAGTGCAAGCATTGGTAAAATTAATGCCAAAAATTCATTATGCGACCCCATTGGCGGCCTCTGCACCAGCAGAAATTGAGCAATTTGCTAAATATAGACTCCAATAAAACCAACATGGTATATTAGCAAACAGTTTTGGTTAGAATTGGACTAGCAGTTTAATAAAAAGTTTGTTTTCATTTACACTCCCCCCACTTTGACCCTCAAATTTTCAATGAACCCACACAAAATCAGATGTTTTGAACATACAAATGCAATACAATATGAAACTGATCGTAAATTATCTTCCTGCAAAATATTACCCTTATCCATAATAGGCCACAGAAAGGCCCAAATTGGCACCCCTCCTTTAGTTGCAATTTTAAAATGTCCAAGGGCCTTAACTGTGTAAAACCATAAAAAAATGACCTAGATATCTCTATGATGTATATGTATACCAAATTTCAGCTCAACATGTGTACACGTAAGCCGAGATATTGAGGATCTACATTTTGATAAAGATTGTTGAAAATACCTATCTCACAAATCGCTTTCTTTGCCTCATCACACGGACTCGTCTGCATCCAATTGTTTTGCAGTCTAACACACTGCTCTTCCCGACAGCGGTTTGGTTCTGAATAAAGGTTCAACCACCTGCCCCATCCATTATATAACCATGGTATGAACGATCTAGTCGTGTCACACTGAACAGCATCGTCAAATTTCAAGCCTGTCCAATAGCTTCCCGAGTACCTTGAAAAAAATCAGAGAATACCAAAGCGTGAACAGAACCATAATCCGAACTCAAATACTATTAACTATGGGCAAAATACGAACAAAGGAAAGATTAACATGGAGACTCCTGTAAAAGTACAAGAGAATAAGACCAGGTGTTCCGGAAAGGTAAGCGTCTTCTGCTTCATTGACGACACCCGCCATAAAAATCTTGGTCAAATCCAAGTAAGCATCAATCCTCAAAATGAGATCCGAGTCATCATTGTCATCACAACAAGTAAACTCAAAAACGTCCATCTTCATATCACACAACGATACAGAAAGCAATTACAGAAATATGAAAAAATACCGAAACATATCTGATTGCTATACAGTAAATAAAGTGTAATATAGCTAATAAAGTGAACCTTACACATGTGCTGCACCTTTTCAATTTAGTAAAAGCAATGCGATTAAAATCATATCTTGATCTTCGCGCCGTTCCGATATATTCTCTTTGCTGCGTCAAGCAGAGACAGTTTTACGGAACTGCGCGGAGATGAGATATGATTTGTAATAATAGACAATCTGATTAAATTCATATCTTGATCTCCGTGCCGTTTCGTAAACTTCTCTTTGCTGCGTCAAGCAACCATGAAAAACGGTGTGAGAACAAGGATCTGTATTTTTATCAGATTGTAATTATAGATACAGTATGCCGAAAAATGACTTTACATTAAGTAATACAGCTGTTAAGTCGTTCTAACATTTTTAAAACGGAAATGCATTTCAACCATATATACCTTATGCATTATTCTTATATTCTGTAATGTAATACACTTACAATCTTTCTTTTTCATATTCGTCGGTTGAAATGAAGAAATCCCACTTTTCCTGACTATTCAGTTCTATAAGACGCCCGTTTTTCTCTGAACAATATTTTTGGGCGTCATCCCAATTCAAATAAGTTGAACTTATTAACAGCTCCGTGAAGGAAGAAATTCCTCCTGAAATACAGATAAACACAAATTAAGACTGGTATCTTTATTAATATTTTCCATTGATTAAGCATTCTCTGCATCTCTTTGTTTCATTGATTTAAAATAAATGCATTGATATATTTTTTTTTATATAATTATTGATGAAAGTTGTGCAACAGTTTATACGAACATATGTCTGTCCGAGTTATCTCCCCTATATCATTAACTCTTTCTCGAGATTGAGGCAATCTGATTAAAATCATTTCTTGATTCCCGCGCCGTTCCGTAAACTTCTCTCTGCTGCGTAAAACGGAGTGAGAACAAGGATCTTTATTTTAATCAGATTGGAGATTTACGATAAGGACGCTCATATCTATATGCAATCATTATTAAATCCACAAGTGATTTCAAGTATAAACGTTAAGTCTAGGGTACGATGTATCGGTAATCTGATGAGAGGCTTGGTTACGGTTACGTCATATTTATACTATATAATGTTTATGTCATGCATAATGACAAATCTCTAACTAATTGGTGTAATTTGTTTCGGCATATTTTCTTAAAATTGCACATACTTGTATAGTACATATGGGATCTGTAAACTTATATTTTTCTACACACTTTTCACAGGCTTCGTATTTGCGAAATAGACGAGTATATGCACTGTATCAAAAGTGGGGGCTGAGGTGGCCGAGCGGTTGTGTCTCGAAATTCTACCGCTACGCCCTCCACCTCTTGGTTGCGAATTCGAATCCCACGTGGGACAGTTGCCAGGTAATGACCGTAGGTCGGAGGTTTTTTCTCCGGGTACTCAAGCTTTCCTCTACCTCCAAAAACTGGCATGTCCTTAAATGACCCTGGCTATTAATAGGACGTAAAACCAAGTAAACCAAACGTATCGAAAGTGTGACGCTGTTTTGTTCTTTATTCTTACTTAAAAATATCAATGCTAAACTTTTCAAACTGTACAATGCAATTTCTCTTGAAATCGGCCACGGAAATTATAAAAGAAATTATCGGAGGAATAAGCAAATAATTCTCTACATGCATGTAAAATTGCGTCATGCAGCTGTTTCGTCCTTCTGGGACTCTTTAGTGATGCTTTGGACCAAAAGATGGGAAGGATCGTAGGAAATTTGTCATAATGCATGAAATGAATAGTAAAAATATCACGTGACCAAATACGTTTGGCACAGTAATGAAGTTTCTGCATAAAACGGCAAATTTTCATGATTCTCATCACCAAGGCGAACCCCTTCACGTTTTATAGCATCCATACGGTCAAGTAACTGTTTCAAGTCGTCTAGATTTCATATTTATTTTGGCAGTGATTTTTTTTTCACGTTATCGACCAGTAGTCATTTAATGAACAGTCTAACATGCACTTTAAATTTCAAGTATACACCTATTTCCAGTGTAACCCTGTATTTGAAGTATTTAAGCTATTTGCGAATAATGAGTTATTTGTAAAAGTGGAAAAAGCTTAAGATGTAAAATTATTCCCAGTAGTTACCTACTATTCAATTTGCCCTTCTTGTTTCAATTGTCCCGAGTTTTGCAATCGAGAATTTGATCAAGATACTTTCAGGTGGGTTTGCCCTATGACTTTTATTTGCAGTCAGTTAACACGTTGTTGCTTGCATCGGCTGAACCTCGCGCAAATGCAGTGAACTGCAAAAGCAGTTCATGTACCATTTGCACGAGGTTTACTTGACGTCATCAGCCGATGCAACAACAAAGGAGCCATGTAATCCTTTTCTTTACGTTAACTATTTTAAATTTCCCGCCATTCGCATGTAGTTTAAGCTGACGGTGTCGTATGTCGGACGGTGTTTCACGTTTCTAACATTGTTGCACACGTATCGCCATGTATGTACATACGCGGAACAGGCAACAGAAAAAAGTAGTTCAGGGTCGAGATTTTTAGTTTCTGATTTTTATATGTGTCTTAATGATATCTCTCAAAATTGTATTGATTCAAATACCTTAAAGATGAATGACTACAGCGGTTTTGTGAGCGGTTTGCATTACGCAGCATCAGCGTCTTAATTTGGACACAGTTGAAGTGAGTCAAATTAAGTTGTCGGATTTTGGTTAGGCCGAACCATATTGAAAACGTGTCTCCAACAGTGAGAAATACAGACATGGTATTTATATATAGCTTATTGATGAAGGTATGATGAATGAGTTTGGTGACATGTAATCAACTGGATTAGTGATATGACGATTTTTAATATGGGACATAAGGTACAGACCCAACAGAAATCTGAAAGCCTTTGAAGTAGGCACACTGAACAGTTATGTATTGACAACATCACATGTGAACTGAGAATTTGTTACATCTAGTTTTGGACATAAATTAATGTTTTAGAGTATCTTAACACTTTTGAAGGTTTAGTTTAATTTCCGATAAAAGTGCCACCCTAATCTAAGCTGCTCGGAAGTAAAAACAACATTCTAGACACCGTAGTTTAGGTCCAAAAACTACCCTGTAAGTATAACAAATTCTCAGGTCCCTATGGACAAGATATATTAGGTCCTACAGTAGTCCGGCTTATTAATTTCATGAACAGGTTTCATCTGTGCAATAAATACAGGTTACACAACGAGTGGTTGTTGGATATGGAATTCATTTCACTCGAGTTAATTATATTTTAAAAGTTACAAAAGACACGAGCGTTGATCCGGTCAAAGTTCAACTTCTCAACCAATCAACATCCCGGAAGGCCATATTCCACTAGTAGTATTTAACACATATTTATCCAACAGTCAGCACGTTCATTCAATGGTCTGAGAGTAGAATAACACAGGGTGTTGTGGTAAAATAGAATCTAACGTATTTAACTTCCAATATGAGAACGAATTTATGTGACCAATCTTATTCGTTTTATTTTAGTATCCGACAAGAAATAAAATCACAAAATATGACTGACGGGCAGATGATCCCATTCCTCACGATCATCTAGGGTATTAGGAATTTGGGACCAATAGATCTTGAATATCCTAATGCTTTCGGAAATGTACGTATTTTGTCAGATCAAGTATGATATGATACTGGCATTAACTCATTGTCATGCAAAACAGGTGTTTTACGTATTAAGTACATCCGTTAATTATTTAAATACACCCTGGACGATACACTTATGTAAACAAAATGTATCACTTCATCCGTAACGATGAAGCGCGTGCCCCACTTACTTAATCGTGAAATGAAGTGATCAGGGTTTCATTGAGGCGGAGCGAAACGAAAATGTAATTATGCATCTATGAAGCCGTGGCTTTACAATTGCAAAATCTTGCAAATAGAAACTTATTTCGTGTTTGTGTTTTATTTTAGATGTAGAATCAACCAATCAAAAAATTAACAAAAAACAGAGTTGTTGAAGCAGATTAATGATTTGTACGCATGAGAAGGTAACGCAAGTCTCAGACTGTTGATTTACCACGTATCCTGGTGAAAACAGGTTTAAAGTACGAATTATGGATTTTGAAAATATTTTAAAATGCTTTGATTTGAATAATTACTAACTGTTAACGTTTCGCTATCTCGTGTATGTAGGGCAGAACCGTAGTAGACAAAGACAAAGTGAAGTAGAAAACCGAATCGTCAACAAAATCATAACTCAAAACTGAGTAAACCAGTGGCAAAATATGAAGCGAACACGAAGACCCTAGAAAATGTACAAGGGAATAAGACCAGGTGATCCGGAAAAGCAAGCGTCTCCTAATTCTTAGGAGAAAAATGTACAACCCAAACACTTAAAGAGTGAGGGGTTAAAGAGAATAGAGGTCTGACATCTGTTCTGATTCTACCAAGTTTTCTTAATTTTGAGTTTGGATTATGATTTTGTTATCGTTTCGGTATTCTCTTATTTATTTTGAAGAGGGTCAACATATAACATGTCTTTTGTAGCATGCTGATACAAAATCCGAATATGAATGCGCGTTATAATGAATTTATCTCAAAAATCTGAAGACCCTTATTCTTACTCCGTTATATAACATATCCAGAGATTAACGAACCAAAGTCTGGATCTACATTTTAATAGATATATCACCACGTATATGAGGCCAAAAGAATCCGTATCGCCCATATGGGTACCATTGTATTTAAGTAATCATGGCAAAATAAATTAGAGAATACCGAAGCGTTAATAAAATCATAATCCGAACTCAAAATCGATTAAACCAGGGGCAAAATATGAACAAAGGAAAGATTTACATGGATACCCTTGGAATATGGGATAAGCTCACCTGTGCTTCGGAGCAGGTGAGCATAAATGTTATAAATATACCAGTAGTCCTAAATATCTCATCGGTCACAAATTCCCTAAACTCCAAATGTCGCCTGGTAGGCTGCTTTTAGTATTGGCATAAATATTATACTTCTTTTTATCGAACTCATTTATTAGTCTGAGTTTCCTACAGCAAATATTGATCAAAACATTATTAAAGATGCCATTGACCATTTCGAAGTTAACTTTTCTCAGGAATTATCGATGCCCATAACATTTAGTATTCATAAAAACAGTTCATATCATGGAAGCACTACAGTAACAATGGAATCTACAATACAAATTATTTCTTTTAATACAGTTCTATTCCTGAAATCCAGTGTTAAACCACTTGTTATTATATATTAATACAAAGACGTTCACTGTTCAACCAAATGCTATTGTATATTGATATATATGAAAGTTCTTACCTCTAAGAAGAGAAGTAAACACCACCAACATTAAGATGACTTCCATTTTCCTTCTTGTTGACTTTAAAAATAAAAGTGTCGTATCCGCCTTTCTTGTTGTATTCTGACTCTGTGCATATATGGTACATAAATTATAAATTAGATACGTATCACTACGGTCCATTGACACTATGGAGTTCATATCCCATAAACTGAAATATTAGGAGAAAAATCATGTTAAAAAGAATGTAATTTACTTCATATTCCCGTGTCTCAGTTAAGACTTAAATGACCGTGGGTTGTCATAGAAATGATTCAGATTGTTTGAAAACAAATTATCTTTAAAAATGTATTATACAGTACGACATTGTGTTTCAATATCACAAGTACACTGAATAAACATTACCAGCTATGTATAGTAAATGTTTGATGAGAGATAATATATGAAAAATTCATAAAGAAACAGGCGAGAATCACTCCTTCGATCAAGCATGTTAATATTTGATGACAATAGGTACTGATCCTATGGGACAGACATTTTATATCATTATTTATGGGGTGATAGTATTTGGCTTGGTTGTGGTTTTATTTTGTTTTACGCCCTAAAATGGCAAAGCCATAAAATAGCGTAGATTTAGCTTACCGCTGATATGTACAGATAATATTCTCCCAAAGTCCGGGAATTACAACGACTAATTTCTTTGATATTCTCGATACTATAAGCAATTTGAAAAATATAAAAGTAGACTACAAGTATCTTGTAAAATAAATGTGGCTTTTTGTGAAGATGTACATGTATGTGATGGTTTAATACTTGCAAAACATTGTTGATTGTAAAGGGAATCATCAAAACGTATCCGCATTATTACTCTTTGTTAAAAATAGGAATAAAAAACGAACTGAAGCACAATGCAACGGAAGTCTCAATCTCATCATATCTTGATCTCCGCGCCGTTCCGTAAACTTCTCTTTACTGCGTTAAGATCCTTTTAAAACGGAGTGGGAACAAGGAGCTGTATTTTAAACAGATTGCGGAAGTCACAACTTTCCGGAAATAACCAACTATGGTACTGTTTCTCCATGGGAGGATAACAGCCGAATAAAACCAGAAACTGTAAACTGACTTATACCAACACCCCCCCCCCCCCCCCCCCCCCCCGCTGGAGAAATGTTTTATCGGAAAACCTGTGTATAGTGACTAGTTATTGAACCATAATTTTGTGTGGAAAGAAATGTTGCATGCACATCTACTCATGGTCGTTTATATCTGTGTGAAGTTTCATTAAATTGGCCAAAAGGAGTTGTACGGACACATTTTTTTACGGACAGGCTGATTCCAGTTTATCCCCCCAACTTCGTCGCGAGGGGGTATAAAAATCAAAGGCAAAGTGTAGACAGGGGAAGCAATTCCGTTTATCATTAAAGTACCTGCAGCGCCTGAGAGCTTCACTGTTATTAACGGCAAAGGTAACTTATGTATGCAATTCTGTGCATTTGAAAAACTTGTGTGTCATTGTAAACCAACTTGACACTGTGCTACTTTTAGCCTTGAGTTCAACGTTCAACTCCGGGAGGAAGACTTGGGGTTCTGTCTCCTGGTCGAGACGTACTAAAGATTCAAATATGGTTGTCACTGCTCAGCATCGCTCAGCTTTATAAACAGGCTAACTAGTTGCCCCACTCCCATAATGCTGAGCTGAGCTGGACAACAGAAAATCACTTGTTTGCAAACATAGATGCGATGACATTATTTCACATCACGTAATTAACAGTAAACTCAAAATTTATATTATTATCAAACTCATAATAGATGCAGTATGTAGTATATTAATTTCACTGATAAATTTTGATCCCGGTCAACCAACTTTGAAAACAAGTTTTTTTTTTACATTTGAAATGTATTGCTTCCTCGCAGTGGATAATAATTAGTAAATGAGGAATACAATTACAAGTATTACAAACGGCATTTTTGACCTGCTCAGTTGCCGGGATGAAAGTTGATTTCACGAAGGTTCTATTTTCTCTGTATTTTGACGCTATGGCCAAATAATTACCTTTTTTGTCTTTGATATATTCCTGTAAAAATGTAATACATAATTTAAGATGTGTTAAAGTGCTCCTTAAAACTCTTCAAATAATCGTCTGCAGTACACAACAACGCAAACCTTTCATAAATGACGGGACATGCTTCATCAATATTTACACAGAGCCGTTGAACGAAAAATGAAATTATTTTGCCTTCCACTTTTTTAATTTCCAAATTATCGTTTCTATTGTTTTCTTTCGTTTGATGTCATTTCTTTAACATCTTTTACTAAACTTCAAAGGGCAATTGATTCAGGAAAAACACCTGCAATCTGATTGAAATGCAGTGGCTTATTTATACCTTCGCAACGTGTACTGGAATCACCCAGTCTGTCTGGATGACTTATGTGAACCGCTTTAGATGAATTTACAGAAGTGTGTTGGGGGACCTTGTGAAGACGTGCATTCAGGTTTTGTTTTGCAGAGATTTTGGTAATCATGGTAACCAGATCACTAATCCAAGATTTTTGTGCCAATTTTGTCCGGAAAATTCTCCCTAAACCTGCGAACCGATTTCTGAAAGAACACATATATTAAGAGCCATGTGTAGATGTGCTTGCAAATTTGTTTAAGAAGATGTTTTGGTTACCATGGTAGCCAAGTCACTATACAAAGGTTTTTGTGTAATGGCCGTAACTCACCAATCGTTTCATCAATTTTATTTAAACTTGATCAAGTCGAGTAAATTAGCAATGCCAATAGTTCGATGCATCGGGTATAATGCAATTATTCTTTAAAAAGTTAATGCCAACTCAATCTCATTAAAATCATATCTTGATCTCCGCGCCGTTACGTAAACTTCTCTCTGCTGCGTTAAGATCTGAGATAATCGCATAGAAGGTCATGCCCCGATGACCTTTCGCATTAGCCAATCAAATTACTACTGGCAGAATTTTGACAGTGAAATTTTGAGGCGACAAAGCTTGCATAAACACATTTTTCCGTTTAGTCATTTCGTCACCAAAAAAGTTCGTGCGGAATAATGTGACGAAATGGCTCGCTGCAAGATGGCATGTTATTGTTTAACTATTTTAGTGTGAAGTAAAGACGCGATAAAGGTCGTCTGAACGTGATCTTGATTAAGGATCGGTATTTTAATCAGATTGGGGTTTTTGCATTTTCCATTAAATAACTTCTGTGGAAAAACTTTTCTAAGCAAGAATGGCAAAAAAAACATGAGAATTTATGCAGATTTTTTTTTTTCGCGAATCTTTTATAGCACAAGAAGAACTTTTCATTTAATAATACTATAGACCTCAATAATTATCTTTGGTTGTGTGTCACTTATGATGGGAAGCAGGGAGTATTAGTAAGACATTAGCTTACAGTTCTAGTTCTCACTCCGTTACAAATGTACATATTTGTATATTGTATGCGGAGAGAACTGGAGCGACAATTGATCTGCATTTTAATCAGATTGGAAAAATTAAATAAAGTATCACATATACATTTTACTTGGTTATTGACCAGAAGCAAACATTGACCTTGACAGCATATAACCAAGTAAAAAGTTCATAACTGTTTTATTATATAGGGAGTAAAGATTAAAGATGACACACGGGAATTAAAAGCTCAACACATGTATGTCCCAACATGTATAAGATCTCGGATGTAAGGGTATTTCTAGCGGCGCCGTTATAAACCGGTTTCCTGTTATAACTGGTTCTCAAGTCAATATCACGCGAAAGCGGTTCCTCCAATGGCAGCAGCCATAAAAACACGTTATATAGTAAAAGGTTTTATATGTGATAAAACTATTGTGACGTCAAAAATAGACTTAATAAAGTCATATATTTGTCTCGCTAGTGAAAATCGTACCGCCAAAGAAGCAATTTGCCTTCGTATAACGTTTCGATCACTTTCAAATCTCGTTTTGATCTCAAGTGAGCTATGTTTGTAATATCTAGCAATGCATTATCAATTTTGATAGCAAATATGCATATGAAAAATGTAGCAAAAAATAAGATGTGCGTTATTTGTAAAACATTTTTTAGAAGAATTTTAAAAAATGAAAATAATGGCGGCCATTTTGAAAATAAGTATTTTTGTGTATTTCTTGCACTTCACGAACGGCCAAAATTTTATGTTTTTTGAGCTTGATTTATCATTTAAAATCGTCAGTGTGTCGCCTATTTTCATCACAGCAAGTTCATTTTTGCTGAACAACTTCTTTATGTTCATTATAAAGCAAATATTATGCAACAAAGACATTTTATTTACAATTTTGATACTTTTTCCAGATAATTAGTGTAACTGAAGCTATTTTGACGAATCCTGAAAAATAACAAATTTAATAATGGGACACAAAAACAAGCACGCTACCCCCCAGTTTTTCTGGCTGCTTTAGAATTTCCTTTGATCTGCAAAATATCTAAAAAAAGGTTTGTCTCCAGATTTTATTTACAAAGCATCAAATCTGCAAAATATGATGATAAATGTAGTATTTTCACATTGGAAAATAAGGGGTAGGTGTAGGGTTTTTTGAGAAAATAGAATAATTTAAGAATCTTTTACTTCCATAATTATTAAGAAAATACTATTTTTGTCAATTCTGCAGACATTCATACATATCTGATCATAAATCTGAAGATATTGAATGAAGTTGTCCTGCAATTGGCCAAAACAGCATTTTTAGCTCACCTGGTCCGAAGGACCGAGGTGAGCTTATGCCATACCGTGGCGTCCGTCCGTCCGTCCGTCCGTCGTCCGTCAACAATTTCTTTAAACGACTTCTATAAGCAGCTTCTCTATAACCACTGATAGGAAATCAACCTAATTTGGCAGGAAGAATCCTTGGGTGCCCAGGATTCAAAATTGTACTAACGGTGGGACTGACCCCCTAGGGGCCTGAGGGGCGGGGCCAAAAGGGGTTATTTAGCTATATCGGTTTAAGCGACTTCTTCTCCATAACCACTGATTGGAAATCAGCCTTATTTGGCAGAAAGTATCCCTGGGTGCTCAGGATTCAAAATTGTACTCATGGTTGGACTGACCCCCTAGGGGGCTGAGGGGTGGGGGCCATAAAAGAATATTTAGCTATATTGATATTAGTGACTTCTTCTTCATAACCACTGATTGGTAATCAACCTTATTTGGTAGGAACCATCCTTAGGTGCCCAGGATTCAAAATTGTACTAGGTGCCTAGGATTCAAAATTGTACTAATGGTGGGACTGATCCCCTAGGGGGCTGAGGGGTTGGGCCAAAAATGGTTATTTAGCTATATTGGTTTAGTCGACTTCTTCTCAATAACCACTGATTGGAAATGAGCCTTATTTGGCAGGAAGCATCCCTAGGTGCTCAGGATTCAAAATTGTACTCATGGTGGGACTGACCCCCTAGGGGGCTGAGGGGCGGGGCCAAAAACCGTTATTTAGCTATATTGGTTTCAGCGACTTCTTGTCCATAACCACTGATTGGAAATCAACCTTATTTGGTAGGAACCATCCCTAGGTGCTCAGGATTCAAAATTGTACTCATGGTGGGACTGACCCCTAGGGGGCTGAGGGGCGGGGTCAAAAAGGGTTATATAGTTATATTGGTTTAAACGACTTCTTCTCCATAACCATTGATTGGAAATGAGCCTTATTTGGCAGGAAGCATCCCTAGGTGCTCAAGATTTAAAATTGTACTAATGGTGGGACTGACCCCCTAGGGGGCTGAGGGGCGAGCCAAAAAGAAAATATTTTATCATAATTACCTAGATACCAATGTATCCAGGTGAGCGATACAGGCCCTCTGGGCCTCTTGTTCATATAAATCACGTGTTTTGCTCATTTTAGAATCTTTGACTGAGCATAGCATGGGCGGATAGGTCGAGTGGTTAACACCCTGTCCTTCCATGCAGGCGGCCGGGGTTCGATCTCCTTAATCGTTCTACACATGGAACATTCAGAGAACGTGTTTTTCTCCTGCCCACACAACTCCAACAACCCAGTTGGAGTATAAAATGGTCTGGGATGGGTGTTGCAGTATCCGTGTTGTAGCATTCAAATGAGGTTGCACTCTAAAAGATGCCGTTGGAAACACGGCCGCACTACAAACAGAACACAATTCATCTCT
Organism: Mimachlamys varia; assembly: GCA_947623455.1. Lineage (NCBI taxonomy): Eukaryota > Metazoa > Mollusca > Bivalvia > Pectinida > Pectinidae > Mimachlamys > Mimachlamys varia. The sequence continues at coordinate 29,304,676 of OX392544.1, forward strand.
AGCACACACATGAAGATATTAGCCAGGTGGTGAATAAGACAAGTAGTTAGTGCCTGATAATGCAGGTCCTGCGAACTCCTCAGAATTGAATATGATAGTACTGTATGTGTTAATTGTATTGATTGTATGAGAAATGTATATCTATGTACTGTAAAGCGCTTTAGAGTGGCTTATGTTAGCTAGATTGGGCGCTATATCAAATGGTGTATAATTATTTTTATAGCACAAAAAAAAGAGTTCAATACCATATATTTCTTTTTGCATTTTCTGCTATGCAATGAATTTCCCTTTTCAAAAAAGGAAATCAGAATTAAATGTCATGAATTAAAGTGATAAATAGAATCGTGCACACTAAAGACTTGTGTCATATCAAATTATTGAACACCTTTGACCAATTATATTAAAGATTGAAAGGTATGCAAGTTCCTCTATTTAAAGGTCTTACAAAATAATGGTGTAGCGGTAGCTATTAGTAGGTCAACATATACTACATATAGAACAACTTCAAAATAACTCCTTTTCTAAACCAATAAGACATAAAACCAAACGAAAAATGCAAAACATACTTTTTTATTTTTGTCAATGTCTTAAAGACCACAAAAAAGCTTACATTTAAAAGCAAGAGGCTTAATGTGCCTGAATCGCTCACTCGCTATTTATTTCGCACTCTTTATCTTAAAAAAGAACTGCAATACAAAAATAGGCAAAATATTTGAGTGACTGAGATAAAAAAAAAATCCATTAAAAGAGTTAAAACACATTAAAGTGGATCAAGGTAATTCATTTGAACAAACTGACATTTTGTGGTAGTAGTACTACCTGAATGGTAGCCTTTCACCCCAGCACGTTACATCGATAGCCAAAACCATTTGGTTACTTTGGAAAAGAAAATTGAAGATTTCAGGATTTCGACCCCTGCGATGTTGAAAGTGGGACAAGGTGATTTATATTACAAAAATGGCTGCCCTTCATTCCAGCATGCTACAGGTCAATATCAGTACCAAGGACCTTTTGGTTATTAAAAAGGGGATCAAGGTCATTCATTCGAATAGATTTGATTTGTTAGTCCTTTATCCCAGCATGCTGTATGACCGATTTTGATATCCTAGGCTTTTCGATTATTGAGATGTTGCTAAAGATTTGTCACGTTAACACATTTGACACATGTTAACTTTAATCTTGATCTCATCGAGAAATATTCTGTATCTCTGTGTTATATGAAGATGGGACGTTTTTGAGTTTGCTTATCAGTGTGTTTACTTGTTGTGATGTCAATGATGACTCGGTTCTCATTTTGAAGATTGATGCTTACTTGGATGTGACCAAGATTTACATGGCGGTAGTCGTCGATAAAGCAGAAGATGGAAATCTTTCCTTTGTTCCGGTTTTGCCCCTAGTTTATTCGATTTTGAGTTCGGACGACGGACACAACGTCATGACATAAGCACAAACTATAAGGTAGCTGTGTACAGTAGACCTAGATATTTATGGAAAAAAAGACCAATGCCTGAGAATTGTCAACACAGAGATTTAACCGTACACTGCATAGATGTAAATGTACACATTTTTGTAAATTGTATATCATTTCCAATTCATAAAAAAGACTTTGAAGTGTATACACTGATGTATCCTATGTATGGCACGTGTGTGGAAACCATGGTTACCACAACAAAAATTACCGAAAAATGCAAAATATCACTGTTTTTGACACAAAATTTGACCTATGCAGATAAGAATTTTGTTCTTAAGTTCTATCTAAACTTAAAGCTTACTTACTTGGTTGCAGACTTATATCTGTCCCAGCATAGGTCGTACGCTTAGATTTTTCGCTATTTTCCCTCGTGTGCTGTTGTCGAAATTTCACTTCCTGTAAAGCTAGCTTTTCATGTGTAGACACCCATTTCGGAAGGGTCAAAATTTTAATCTCTAACCAAAATTTTTTTTCTTCTTTTTTTACAAATGTGAAGTCCACTTTATCATGCTTAAGCCAATTTTACTCCTTATTTTTTTAGATTTTCATAGGCATGCTATTATAGGGGTTATTCATTGTACAAAAATATCACCCATGGCCACAAAACCTTCTGAACACTGCTACCTAAAAGGAATAAAGTATTCAATTTCCAGTTTGTTACCTTACAACACTAGCTAAACTGATGAAGTTATAGTTAATCTTTGAAGCAATATACAATATTTCAATATTGAAAATTAAAAAGCAGTTCTCATATTTAGGCAAAATCATATCTGCGCCGTTCCGTAAACTTTTCTTTGCTGCGTCATGATCCTTGTAAAGCTAAGAGAGAACAAGGATTTGCATTTTAATCACCCATTTCGTCTAAATCTTCAAATCAAACGCACTCTAACGTTGTTTGAACGTGTATCTGCCCAGGTTGATGACGTCTGGAACTACGATCAACCCAACAACAGTGACCAAAATGATACAGGCGACCCCTCCAATGGCTGCACTGCTTGGGCGGGAGTCGTACACACTGATGCGTTTACGTCGCTGAACAGACAAGTCGGTTTTGTTTACAGCCAACTCAACCTTTAACGCATGCTGTATCTTCTCAAGTTCGTGTTTCTCCAGTTCTCGTGAGTAGTTTGCCTGGACACAGCACGGACCGCATGGATCGTTGTCGTCAGATGCTGAAGTCTCGGTAGCCACATTCGGTTCAAACATTGATCCAGTTGTTGCTGATAACATCGGTTCACGCCATCCTGCAAACAAGAATACAATATTGAAGATTTCATTTGGTGAATATGTTAATTGCTTATAATTCCGTGGAAACCTTGACAAACTACATAATATGTGTTTTATATTCTGATCAGCTGTTCGAAAATTCTACAAATGCTTTCTTTGATATTTGTATTAAATAATGTAATTCACCTTGAAAATATCTGACACATATAACTAATAACTAACTTTAAAATACAAAATTGTCGAACCTGATCTTGAGCGGACTACAACAATTTCTATGCATTAATAAAAGGTAATGAATTAACATGTTAATATATTTTTTGAATATTTCCTCAAAAAAGGCTAAGAGAGTTTTGTTGATATACTCCCTACCCACAAAAGGTGGCCATGTGTGACCTTTGACCCTTCAACCTTGACCACCAAAATCTAAATAAGTGTGGAACGCCATTGTATATCTTCACCTTGTACACAAGTATTTCATTCCCAAAGTTGTCAACCGTGGCCCTTGCCCAATGACCACCAAAATCTAAATAAGTGTGGAACGTCATTGTATATCTTCACTTTGTACACAAGTATTTCATTCCCAAAGTTGGCAAAAGTGGCACCTTGACTGATGACCACCAAATTATTATCAGATGTAGAACCTGATAGTGTGAAGATATGATGTAAATATGAAAAACATGGGTCCATGATATATCTTCTACACAAACGTTTTATTCCAAAAATGGTCAACGGTGACCTTCTACCTTTAACGTTTACCGATGACAAATAATCAAATCAGGATCTTAATCGTGTGATGATATGGTGTGAACTTGAATCAAAAATGAGTTTTGTAAACAACTTGATCTACTTGGCTACCGTTTATCTCCTTACATAAATGGGGAGGGGGAAGGGGTCATACAAAAACCCTGAAACATTTAAGTTTGGAAATGAGGCAATTTAAGTCGTTAAGCTAACCACCATTTGAACAGATGGCAGCTTGAATTTGTCCACATACCAGTTTTCACTCTTGTTTTTTGATTGGCAAATCAGCAAAAGTGATATTTTTCACTAGTGAAATAAATTATTTTATAAAATGAATAATTCTCAATATTTCATTTTAAAAAATGAAATAAATTATAGTTTTCACGCTGCCGTCACCTTTTTATATTTTTACAATGACCACTTTTCCGATAGACATTATCTTTTACCCTTAGATTTGTATTTTGCGTTTGTTTTGGCAACCATACTAATCTATACTTAGTTGAAGGGTTGTTAAGTATGATACTTTAATAAGTTTTAAGATGTAATTACCGATTTCACAGATGACTTTCAAAGAGACATGACACCATGATGTCAGCATCCAATTGAAGTGTAGTGTAACACACCGTTGTACTGGACAACCATCGGGCTCTCCTAAGTCGTACCGTCATCTAGCCCACCCAGTATACAGCCATGTATCCGACTTCGTTATGTCGCACTGACCAGGATCATCAAACCGCATGCCTGTCCAGTACCTTCCTAAATACCTGAAAATGTGTTGCATATAAATCATAATCAGTGAGTACCGAGGAAATAACAAAACAAACACCATCATCCGAACTCTTAATGATTGAACTAGGGGCAAAAATATCAACAATTTATTTATATGTATACATGTATATTAACAACTATGCTGAGGATGATGATGTTTGTGGAAGATGTTATTGTCACATGTACACGAGAAGGAAGAACGGGTGCGGGAGTTTGTTTCTGTCTTGTGATGCAATTGTTAAAATCTGATAAAAATATGAAAAAAAAATTAGGAAAAATATCAACAAAGGAAATATTTACACGGGGACCATCGACGACATGTTAGTAACATCCAAATAAATAGCATGCGCTCAAAAAAAGAACTATCATTCACTAACACGACAAGAAGATATACTAACAGGCATATTAAAAAAAACGCCCACCTTCATTTCGTATACGGAAGCAAATTATAGATAAAAAAATCAATAAAAAAAAATTGTCGATATCATTGTAAAGTTAATTTTGACACTTAATATGGATACTCGTCGTCTCGCTCAATAATTTCCACACGTTTATACTTGATCGATTGGATTTGAATAAATGTGTAATACAATAAATGTTAGCCTGATTAAAATCATTTATTATATATAGCATATATAAGTCCCAAAGCACAATCTGATTAAAATACAGATCTTTGTTCTCAATATGTTTTACAAGGATCTGACAACATCCACAAGATGTCACGTTCAGTTTACTAAACACTAAAAAAAATTCCAATGACCTGTCATCTTGCAGCAAGTCATTTCGCCACATTAGTCCACATGAACTTTTTGTTTTGGTGACGAAATGACTAAATACGATTATGCAAGCTTTGTCGCCTCAAAAGTTCACCTTCAAGATTCTGAAAGTAGCAATTTTATTGACTTATGTAAAAGGTCATCGGGACGTGACCCCCTATGGGATTTCGGTAGCAAAAGAGAAGTTTACGGAACGACGCGGAGATCAAGATAAGATTTTTATCAGATTGTCCCAACGCACGACCACGATAAAATTAGGGTCCCGTATTCACGTCAACACAGTTACCCTCGGAAATAAGATAAGATGACTTCCAAATCAAAAATATATAATTAATTATAGGTAACCTGCAGAGTATAACAAAACACCAAATATTTTGTATGTTTATTATTTTAAAGGTATCGTCCTATTACGTAGAGAGGTAGCAAACCCTTTGAACCGTTTATTTTACGATGTACCATATCTAAAAAAGAAATATACTTACGAGTAATTGTTTTTGTATTTGCTGTGCGCTGTGAAGTTGTTCAACTTTTCCTGACTGTCCAGTATCAAGGGGCGCCCGTTGTTCGCTAAACAGTATTGTCTTGCTTCTTCCCAGGTGAACATATCTCGACTTATCAGCAGATCCGTGAAGAGAGGTGCTCCCTCTAAACAAGGAGGAACATCATTAAAAACAAGTGGACGTTTTCTCGCATTATCTAATTTGTTGTTTCTTCGCAATTGCTTATTAATCTGAAATATATTGTCTTTGGTGATTTTGTTATTGACTTGCATGTAGATATATTTACATTTGCGATGCAACCCACCATATAAACAAGATATTCAGAAATGCTTTTCAAACGAGAGTGAAAGCAAAAGTTTTCGAAATGCAAAACCTGGGAATCATAGAACAAGCTTGTTTAATAAAAGTCTCGTAGCTTCGCTCCGAATAACATGGAAAACGCCTCTTCATCAGTCACTCCGATGAAAAGTGTTGATCATTCGCGCGCATTTTATGCAAATTTGGTTGTTCCGCCAATGTCTTTAATATTTACGACATATGAAAAAGCAGCTTATCAACTAATATTGGAAAACATATAAACAAGAGGCCCAATGCATCGCTCACCTGGTATCAATCCCTTACTTGTAACCCTAAAGTCACCTACAATATATTATTTATAGACATTCACAACAACTTGTTAAGATCTTCCCTTGTGAAAAGTAGAACTTTTCTGACGACTAACTTTTTTTATATATGCATTTTTGGAAAAGGAAGTTCATTGCATAGCAGAAAATGCAAAAAGAAATATATGGTAGTGAACTTGTTTTTATGCTATGCTCGGTCAAAATAGCGAAATGAGCAAAACACGTGATTTATGTTAAAAATATTGTGATCAGAAATGTATGAATGTTTGCAGAATTGACAAGAATAGTATTTTCTGATTGATTATGGAAGAAAAAGGTCTTTAAATTAGTCTTATAGCTCGAAAAATTAATTTTAGTTACCCCTACCCCTTATTTTTAAATAGGAAAATACTCCATTTTCACAATTTTTTTTGCAGATTTAAAGCTTTATAAAATATATTCTGGGGACACCGTTTTTTTTTATAGATATTTGACAGATCAAAAGGAAAAAGGTTTCTAATTCTAAAGCAGTCATAAAAACTAGGGGGTAGCGGGCTTCTTTTGTTTTTGTTCTATTATCAAATGTGTTATATTTCACTATTCTTTAGTCAAAAATCAAAATTGCTTCAATTACACTAAATTTCGTAAAAACATACCCAAAACATAAAATAAGTCTTTGTTGCATAATAGCGAGCGCTTTTAGATATAGTATGGGCGGGTATATATGTTATGGTGGCATATTTCTGCCATCGGGTTATTTTAAGTCGCGTTACGGTAACACAACTTGTCGAGATAATTATGTCGACAAGTCGTGTTATTATGACGACCAGTCACGATAATTTATCACGGTCGGTCAGGTCAGGTTATCGCGGATCTCGACCTTAAATGTGCTTTTGCCCAGATATGCCTATTTAATGTTGTCCTGATAAGTTATAAATAGACACCCAGCCGTTTCGGAACGTCTCTGGTTTTACGGACGTGTGCACATCACACTTTAGGACTCGCACAACTTAATCAGCCTATCACGAAGTGTTTCATACGTTTGTAGTCCCTACTGAAAATCTGTTCCAGCTAAGTACAGTGATTCTGAGTCATTTAAATAGGTAATTGTAGACCTATTCTGCATTGAATGAAATCTGTAGATATTTAACTTTACAAAAATATATACTTTTGGTAGATTTTGATATGTGATGGCGGATTGATATGGGGTTAAAAGTCACAGGGTGTTCCCGTCCCATTTCACTGGTTTGACATTTAAATTTCGGTTGTCCGAAGCAGACGCCTGTAGCAAGTTAATATGCCAGTAAACTCCTCATAAAATGCCCCTTGAAGCCTTTGCCATGTATGTATCTGTGAATTTAGGCAGTTGTCACAGTGTTGAACTTCAAATATTAAAGTTATTAGCTCGAAAGCTTAGTTACATTGTATAACATATAGTAAATTATTTAGTTGTGCGAGCCTTTAATGGAACTAGCCATGTGTTTGACATATGGCACATTTTCTGTGCTTCCGGATATTTCTTTTTCAAAGACAGCCACTGTCATTGAGTGTTTGCACATTTTCAGTGTGTAAAAATATTTAATTTGACAAGAAAACTTCAAAATTATTTAAAATCTGGCTTAACATGATCATGTGTTGAAGCCTGTATTCTTGGACTGACCCTTATACTCACGTTTTTGATTAAGTTTGGTTCAATTAACTGTGATAATTGATCTGCGTGCGTGTTAATAAAACTTAACTGATATGTGTACCAAATTTTGATAGAACAAAGATCCACTGTGCTGTCTTCACCACCCCCCTCAACCCCCGTTCCAACTCTGCCCAGTCATTCTCAGACTTCTTCCTTCATACAAATTATAAATGTATGTGCGTTTTATAGCCAGAAGAAAACAATAACTAGAACAATCACATAATAAGCTTGTATAAATATTGCACATGTGAGTTTATATATGTGTATGTGTCAAGTACATGTTTTGGTGGCTAAATCCAACTTATATTCCATATTTTCAGTATATTGTAGATATTACTTTATACCTGTCACAATATATACCTTGTTCAACATATTGTTTATTGATTTAATGTGTTTATGTACTTTGTTTACTCATACAATAAGCCGTTTATAGCATTATATCTCCCCTACCCCCAATATTCTCCCTGTAAAATGGAGGCACCCTGGGGAGCTAGAAGTGCTAAATGTAAGCTAGTGTAATTGATAGATAAACAGTTAAGGTGGATATCGGATAACCTTTTATGACTCATGTTTTCTGTAGAAGTTTGGAGTTGTGTGTGAAATCTAAGTGTCTTCAATTGTTAAAATTAAATAAAGAAATCCTTAAAATAAAAATTAATTACTGCAGAGACTTTAAAATTAATAGAAACTTAGGTAACACGATTTCTTTTCAAAAACTTGTGAGCGGTAAGCGTATTTGATCTTTGTGCAAAATATGAAATTGCTAAGTGTGTGCTTAACTGAGGTGCTAGAGGTAAATGTTATTCAAAAGAAACGAGAAATTTCTGGTGCTAGCTCTGAATAGCAAATGTACATTAGGTGCAATAACTTGGGTTTTCTCCATAATTTATTATTCAATTTCAACCAAACCATTTTACTCGGAAATGTATATACTTTCAAATAGTAATTTATGTCAACATCTTAAAGATTTAGGGCCCTTTAAAGGACTCACAACTAAATCAGTCTATCACGAAGTGTTTCATATGTTTGTAGTCCCTACTGAAAATTTGTTCCGGCCAAGTGCAGTGATTCTGAGTAATTTAAATAGGTAATTGTTGACCTATTCTGCATTAAATGAAATCTGTAGATATTTAACTTTACAAAGATATATACTTTGTAGATTTTGATATGTGATGGCGGATTGATATGGGGTCAAAAGTCTGAAGGTGTTCCCGTCCCATTTCACTGGTTTGACATGTAAATTACCGGTTGTCCGAAGCAGACGCCTGTAGCGAGCTAATATGCCAGTAAACTCCTCATAAAATGCCCCTTGAAGCCTTTGTCATGTATGTATCTGTGAATTTAGGCAGTTGTCACAAGTGTTGAACTTCAAATATTAAAGTTATTAGCTCGAAAGCTTAGTAATAACATATTGTAAATAATTTAGTTGTGGGAGTCCTTTACGCATGGCTGACAGGGAACATTTGCACTGACCGTACGTACTTGAAATGTTTTTCATCGTTTGATATATAACAATGCAAATTTTGGCGTTCAGGTAGATCGTATTGTAGCATATACAAACTAATTTAGGTTAGTAACATCCTTGCTTCTCCATTCTATGGTGTTTACATGTCGCAGTTGATTCGTTATTCTAGGGCTTGCTCTGAATATCGAGAGTTTCGTGATATATGTCAACTGCCGACAAACAAACTTACGGCAGAAGACTATGGGCACGTTTTATGGTCGCCATCTTGATCTCATCGGAAAATGTTCTGTATCTTTGTGTGATATGAAGATTGACTTTTTTGTTAGTGTGTTTACTTGTTGTGATGACAATGAAGACTTGGTTCTGATTTTGAGGATTGATGCTTACTTGGATGTTACCAGGATTTACATGGTGGGTGTCTTCGATGAAGAAGAAGACGCTTACTCTTCCGGAACACCTGGTCTTTTGCTTTTACGAGAGTCTCCATGTAAATCTTGATCAAGATCAATACAACGGGTTCAGAGTTTTGCAAAGAATCGGTGCCACACTATCAGCATATTATCTAAACCAGTTGCAGACTAAACTTTCCAATCCAAATTCATGTGTGAAATGGGAATTATATCACCTTTTTTGTAGGTAATTGTTATCATTGGTTTGAAATGTAAATTGAACAACGAAATTTAGAAATTTTAGCAGTACGACAATTGTGCAGTCCAATCTGTACATTCCTGCCATTAATACGTTTCTTATAAAATTTTGTTATTTTTTTGCAGTAATGTTAGTATTTTACTAATATAACATACAGGGAGTCAGAATAATAACTGCCCTCGGTCGAAACACAATGGGTTCCATGTATTCAAGAGTAAAAAGCAGGAAAAGTATTTATAGCAGCATTGTATTTGCAAGGGTTCCATGTATTCAAGAGTAAAAAGCAGGAAAATATCTATAGTAGCATTGTATTTGCAAACATGATCCTTACTATCGTTTTTAGGTCATCTGACCCGAAGGGTCAGGATGACCTATAGTCATCATGCTTCGTCCGTCGTCGTCCGCCGTCCGCCGTCCGCCGTGCGCCGTGCGCCGTGCGCCGTCAGTAAACTTTTCATTTCAAAATGCTACTCCTTCTTCATTTCTTAATGGATCACCACCAAATTTGGTGTGAAGCATCATTGGGGGAAGGCGATCAGATTTTATATAAATGAGGCTGATCCGACCCCTGGGGCCATAGGGGCGGGGCCCCAAAAGGGGAACTTTGCTGAATTTTTGCTTTAAATTCCTACTCCTCCTTAATACTTGAATGGATTACATCCAAATTTGATGTGAAGCATCATTGGGGGAGGGCGATCAGATTTTGTATAAATGAGGCTGATCGAACCCCTGGGGCCAGAGGGGCGGGGCCCGAAAAGGGGAACTTTGCTGAATTTTTGCTTTAAATTCCTACTCCTCCTTAATACTTGAATGGATTACATCCAAATTTGGTGTGAAGCATCATTTGGGGAGGGCAATCAGATTTTATATATATGAGGCTGATCCGACTCCTGGGGCCAGAGGGGTAGGGCCCCAAAAGGGGAACTTTGCTGAATTTTTGCTTTAAATTCCTACTCCTCCTTAATACTTGAATGGATTGCATCCAAATTTGGTGTGAAACATCATTTGGGGAGGGCAATCAGATTTTATATAAATGAGGCTGATCCGACCCCTGGGGCCATAGGGGCGGGGCCTCAAAAAGGGGACTTTGCTGAATTTTTACTTTAAAATCCTACTCCTCCTTAATGCTTGAATGGATTGCATCCAAATTTGATGTGAAGCATCATTTGGGGAGGGCGATCAGATTTTATATAAATGAGGCTGATCCAACCCTTGGGGCCATAGGGGCGCCGGGGCCTCCAAAAGGGGACTTTGCTGAATTTTTACTTTAAAATCCTACTCCTCCTTAATGCTTGAATGGATTGCATCCAAATTTGATGTGAAGCATCATTTGGGGAGGGCGATCAGATTTTATATAAATGAGGCTGATCGAACCCCTGGGGCCAGAGGGGCGGGGCCCGAAAAGGGGAACTTTGCTGAATTTTTGCTTTAAATTCCTACTCCTCCTTAATACTTGAATGGATTACATCCAAATTTGGTGTGAAGCATCATTTGGGGAGGGCGATCAGATTTTATATATATGAGGCTGATCCGACTCCTGGGGCCAGAGGGGTAGGGCCCCAAAAGGGGAACTTTGCTGAATTTTTGTTTTAAATTCCTACTCCTCCTTAATACTTGAATGGATTGCATCCAAATTTGGTGTGAAACATCATTTGGGGAGGGCAATCAGATTTTATATAAATGAGGCTGATCCGACCCCTGGGGCCATAGGGGCGGGGCCTCAAAAAGGGGACTTTGCTGAATTTTTACTTTAAAATCCTACTCCTCCTTAATGCTTGAATGGATTGCATCCAAATTTGATGTGAAACATCATTTGGGGAGGGCGATCAGATTTTATATAAATGAGGCTGATCCAACCCTTGGGGCCATAGGGGCGCCGGGGCCTCCAAAAGGGGACTTTGCTGAATTTTTGCTTTAAAATCCTACTCCTCCTTAATACTTGAATGGATTGCATCCAAATTTGATGTGAAGCATCATTTGGGAAGGGCGATCAGATTTTATATAAATGAGGCTGATCCAACCCTTGGGGCCAGAGGGGCGGGGCCCCAAAAGGGGAACTTTGCTGAATTTTAAAGATTAGTAAAATACCTGTTAACATACACTGGAGGATAGAAATTTCTGAAAGTGAAAGTAGTTGTGATACAGTCTTGTATTCCACAATGCTGGTATACATTTACTATAGCTAAGACGCTTTTGATTTTGCAATGCCAATCAAATAGGAGATTACCAAATCATTGCAAAGTGTATAACAAGCATGGCCGATATGTTGTTCATTGCTTTGACAACACCATAAATAAATTTCGTAACCGACTCTAGATCTGAACAGATAGTTTATGACAATGATGCTGGTTTGAACACTTTTGAACTAAGGGGTGTGTCCCTGCTATAAGTGTTTGCAATTGTCAGATGACCGTTTAGGCCCATGGGCCTCTTGTTAATGTTCAGGTATCATGCATTCAAGTTCCAGTTGTATCATAATATGATACGACTTTCACTACATAAACGTTGTTCCGCAAACTAGATTTATCATCCATTTACTATACATGAGCGCCTTCCAAATTTCTATGACACCAACTATTTAATTGGTGCGAGCTATGCAAATAACCATGATTCGAGACACAATTGTGTTACGTCGCCAACAAGAGACATGGGTGGAGTCAACCAAGGTTTTTGCAAACTTCATGCTGTTACCTTTATCGAACCGTCCTCTCGTTCATAAGTTTTGAATTAAATGAAATCTATATCCGTAGATTGGACCATAATGCACACAATAGTTATGAACCATTCACAGAAAAATTACTGGAAATATAGGAATTAACAAATTATTTTGTTTAGCATATAAGATAAAAAAAATCCGCTGGAGCAGTAGGTCCATTTAACGTAAATAACTTGCGTTTACGTAATTTTCCTATCACGTCGTATCTAGAACGATTCATTCGAAACATGCATATATTTGCACCTAAATAAGTATGTAATCAAAACAAGACGCCAAACAAGAATTATACAACTGTTTGTTTGTTCCAAGACACATCGGTGTGACCAAAAGAGTAAAAATCTTGGTAGCTATTAACTGCTATTGAAATAGATTGGAGGTGTTTGTGCATGTGGTACCTTACTCGTTACGATTTTGGAAAGGATTATAGTTCAGTTTCAAATAAATAACGGATTAAAAGTGTGTCAATACAATATTTGTGGCCATCAAGGTTAAAGTAGACTTTGCAGACGAAATATATCCACAAGTATAGTCTGCCATGCTGTTTACGAATTTCACATGTTCTTCAACCAGTTAGTTATTTTGGTTTGTTCTTTTTACATAAGATAGCCTTACCTTGCAGCAGAGCAGAAAAGACCCACATCAAGACTATGAACTTCATGTTTGTCCAGTTCAATTGCCGGGATGGAAATGGTTTCTCCTGTTTCGTGACGCTGTGATTTACCTTGTTAATATTAACATATACATGCACATACACTGTACTATATATAAAAATATAATTTAATAAAAATTATTGTGTTTCCAATAGCACTTTCAGTCTATCAAAGAACCATCTGCAGCGGACATAAAAGCTTCCATTTCACAAATGGAATCACATTCAAAATTTATATTTGCAATGCAAGGCAAAACATAATCAATGTGCACGCTTTCGTATCCAGGTAAACAAATAAACAAATGGTTTGCTATTAACACAGCGACATTGTTTCATGCAGCATAAGATCTACTTCATAAGCTACATGTGCTCCCCCTAGATATACTTTTTCGCGCCTTTCCGTGATCTCTCTGCTGCATCAAGATCTGACCACTAGTGTGAAGTAAACTGGCAATAAAGGTCACCAGAACATTACCTCTTACGGGAGATATCAGATCCTTATGTAATGGAGAGAGGGTAAGGATATGCATGTTCATCAGATTGGCAAATATCATGTCAAAAGCAAGATCCATGGTTAGCCAAAATACAGTCCAACAATTGATTAAAATTACTTAAACGTACCTGACCTTACTGCTTCTATCTACATTAGTAAAGCAATTTTGGATTCCCACCTTTTGGCCCCTAGCATCACTGAAGGGTCAAAGCAGGACAAAACAGCTGTATGATGCAGTTTAATTCATTTTTTTTCGGCATACTGTATCTATTACTAAATTTAAAAGGTGCAGCATATGTGTGTTACGTCATATTTTCAATTTTCCCGATAATAGCGATAAACATGCTTTTAAAGATATCACTCCTTATGCTATTTGAAGATGTCCCTTAAATAAAGTAACATATACGATATGCCAAACAGATGAATTAAACTGCATCGTTTTTCAAAGACTCGTCAGTGATGCTAGGGGTCAAACGGTGGGAAGCAAGAAATGGATATCAACTGTTATTTGATAAATGCCTGTATAATTACCAAGCAGGTAGTGCTAAGTTCTTCCTAATCAGCCTGTTTCACGGCGGTGAGGAATGCTATGGGTTCTGTGCATGTCACCGAGTATCCATCAATGGTAGTTACTACTCCCTGCTTGATGTCCAGTATTGTGGGAGTGAAACGACGGGTTCGCCCGATGTCAGTAATGTAACCGGGGGGGGGGGGGGGTCTCCTTGGGGCCTTCGGCAGTGGACTTTAGTGTGATAACACTTTAAATCAGCAAAAGAGCCGTACTTACACAACAAGGCTTACACGAACATACCACAGCCTTCCAAATCCACACGATCTCAACACACTTGCTCACATCCATATACAGGGAAGCCGTCCTGAAATGACCCTGGCTGTTAATAGGTGGTAAAAACAATCAATCAGCTATTTTATCAGACTACCTTCCTAATGTCTCCTTAACACTTATTCACTTTAATTAAGTGTTCACCCCCTGTGAGGGAGGCTCGAGTTCTGACAACCCAACCCCGCCCGGCCGAGAAAACCAACAGTCAACTTACCGTTAGAATATTTATGGCCGAAAAAATTGTCACAACATGCATTTAAAAAGCTAGTGCCTCTGTACATGTAGTTCATTAATAAGTTAGCTGTACTCTATTTCAGTTTATTTTTTAACAATCGGGTAAGTAATCGCGGTATTGGGTGAAACTTGGAAGATAGCAAATACAAAATGCTTAAGTAAAGTCAAAACATGTTAAGTTCATGATTTTCTCTGCCTCGTGATGTAAAAGAGTAGGAAGCCCTGTGAGTATGGAATAGTCTACAGAGGAACCATTCGTGTTTTCATCCCTTTGAACAAGTCCACTAAATAATCTGGTCGGAACTCCCTTGCATGTAGATGGTTAAGCTGAAAATTGAGGTTAAAATAGTTTCAATAATTCACAAAATTAACGCACGTATGACATTTTTGTGGAAGTGAAGTAAAGCCATTTGTTTATGGATTCATACTTGATTTGGACCAACTTCCGTTTTTCAACCGTAGTAAAATCTCGACCTGACAGTTTGATATTCGTTTCCTTTCCATTTTCACTCTGGTTTTTGAATCACTTCTATGCTGCTCTCTATGACTTCTAATCTCGACTTAAGTTTACGCTTTCTACCAAGAATCAAAATTGGCCCAGAATCTGAAACCGGACACTCGATACTAATAGGGAAACGTCACCACTTTTTTACTCGTTTACGGAATGTGCCGACGGTTCCCGATTGAGTCCATTACTTTCCGGTGTGTTTTCCTGCTCGGCTTCCTTTTATTCGCTGTTGTCATCGCGATCGGCAGTATACACTCGCATCGTATAACCAGGCGGGCGTCCTTAAATGGCATTAGCTGTTACGAAAGAGGACGTAAAACAAAATAAACAAACATTCCGAAAAAGAAACCGACTTGGTAGATCTACATCATTGAAATAAAAACTTATTAAAAATATGAAGACAAATGCATTCTTCATTGAAATCAGTCATCAAACGAATTTCACATAACATTGAAATATTTACAGAGCTAAATATATCTTGTCACATCGAAGTGTCTAGACTTGATAGTGTCAAAAGTATCAACACCAAGTATTGTCAATTTAATGTGTTGTTTTGCAACAAAAATGTAATAAACAGAATATCTAACAGTCTTCAGTAATACGAAATATATTTCACGAGTGGGGCTAATATTTGATATTTTTCGCGAGTGCGCAGCAAGTCTAGACACTTCGATGAGGCAAAATATAGTCTTCTCTGTAAATATTTCAATAAAATGTGGAAACTCCTCACTAACTTCTTTTGATCACTGATTTTAATGAAGAATGTATTTGTCTTCATATTTCATATAAGTATGTCATATTACGGAAATAATGTAAAATATCTTGAAAAAATCAACGCGATCATTACGCAATGTTGATTACCGCCGAATCTACAGTCAGTAAGATGGTAAGAAGCGAAGTAAAATGGTGAGTTGTTTCGTCACCATCCAGATGATAAATATCAGTGCTATCCAGGCTTGTGTTAGTTACACTTTATCCATATGACTGTCAGATGATTCTAGTTATTTTCTACATACCATACTTTTGGCTATAATTTGCGACGTGGAGACGCATTCGATTCCCCACGTTTCGTTTGACACAGGTTTCTGCGGTCAAACAGATAGAACTGCTGACTTGCATAGTATAACAGGTTCCTTAAAATGAAAGGCAATTGCAGAATTAAACACTGTTTTTACAGACATTTCCCGAATGAGGTGACAGATCTGATAACTGTACAGTAAAATGAGGCTTTTGTGTCGTTAAGCTAACCAGCATTTTAACAGAAGGGTAGCGTCAAGTTTTTCCAAAGCTAGGTTGTAAGCTGTGTTTTGTTAGTCAAATCAGAAAAAGTATTTTTCACTCGTGAAATCACTTTTATAGTATTTCGATACTTCACTGGATAAAATGTAATAAAATACCAAAGGCACCTGGTACAGCTTTATAGAAACACCATTTTGAAAGGATTTCTCATTGCACTCATGCAAAGTTTGACAAGTTTGTATCTTTCAATTGCCTATCAAGATGATTTCATTAGACAAAAAAATCATGATATTTCATGAGTTAATCAACTTTTGTATTTTTGAAACCGTATGCGGCCTTAATTTCCCAGGAGGCGTTCACTCACGCACGGGGGAGCACCAGAACTGCATTAAATGTTCCCATATTAAACCCCGTGTTTGCGTACCTAATAAAGAAAGCAGACCAACCGATCAATGAAAAAAAACTTTTGTTTCGCTAGTGTTTTTGTCCCAAACGCTTAAAGGCCCAATAAACGTAACTTTCGGCAAAACTTGAAACGAAAATCAAGTCCAATAACTTATTATATTTATAGATTTAGTTAAGATTACCTGATATCAGCAATATTCAAGATGAATTCTTCAGCGGTTACCGGTACAGCAGCAGTGGAACAACGGTATTGTAAACACGCGTCCATTTTGAATTGTCTTCTTCCTTCGGTTTGTTGTTGAAGTGGGCCCCACCTGAATTATTTTCAATTCTTTGGATTTTTCTGTTAATAGTTTCTTGTTAGTTACCGCTCAGGTTTACTTCGTTTTAGACTTATTTTTGCATGGTTATCAACTACATTTTTTTCAGATTTTTTCTGAATCATTAAAAATCCTGACGTTGCGTATATTGGGCCTTTAATTCATTGTAACTTATTACGAACTTTGGTTTTATTTTGTTTACTGCCCAGGTATCACAAGTCTTTGTTAATAGCACCTAAACGTCATTTGAATCAGTCATCCATACTGTTACACGAAATTAAAAACTGGTATACGCCGCGGACGAGTCTCGTCCATACGTTTTATACATTTATACTTTGGTTTCATCCAATTTATGCTTGAAAATTGAATGTGCATTTACCTCATGGGTACTGTAAATCGAGTACATGTTAATTAAAAATCTTAACATTGGTTATTGGTGCGTGCATATTTAATTTTAATTAAATGCTAATACAACTTGCTTAACTACCACTACCGAAACCTGCCTCTGCCATTGCAACACAAACACCTGAAATGATTCTAATATGGATGTTGCAGTATTTGCGATGCTGTTGTCGTCTCTTCTTCGGGGTAAGTTTTGTTTGGTTACATCAATTTAAATGCCGTATTAACAGTTCATGACATACACTTGTGAAAATTCAAAATGTTTGATGAAGAACATTTTTCTCGTGCGCATTTTCAGAAAAGGAAATTCACGGCATAGCAAAAAATGCAAAAGAAGATATGGCATCGTGTTCTTTTTTGTGCTATGATCAGTCATATTTAAAGAGGTTTTTGCTCTTTTGCCATTTACAGGAAACCTTCGCACATTATCTTCCAAATAAGGAATTGTCTCTTTTTAATGTTTTCTTAATTATGGGATTTCCTTTGAATTATTTTCTCACATAAAAAACACTTGAAGTTACATCATACCCCTTGTTTCTTATGATATAATCCTCATTGTTTCCAGCATTTTACGCTTGATACAAAAATACAAACTGCTTTTGTCATTTTCCAACCTAGTTGCATATATTTCCATTTATATATTAAGCATTAAAAGTGTAGACAAACTTGCTTTGACATTGATGAACAAATGGTGATGCATGTACATTGACATTTCAAGTGATCACGTTGAACGCTTCGCCGTTTGTGAAGTGGAGGAACACACAATATTAAGTTTGCGAAATGGCCATATTTAGCTCACCTGGCCCGGGGCTGATAAGCTTTTGCCATGGCGTAGCGTCCGTTTAAATATTTTACCCTAAAGTCCACCAAGCCTTTATAGACTAAACTCCTTTATATAGTAAGGATGATTGAATTCCTTAGTACCGTTTCACTAAGCTTCGTAACTTACGAACGTTCGTAACTTTTGCGTAAGTCAGATTTACGAATTACTAAGCGTTTCACAAAAACTTCGTTACTTACGAACGTTCGTAAGTTACGCAAACACTTTGCGTAACTTTACGCCATCTCTACCCTGTCGTGAGTTATGAGAGAAAATGGCGTCGTATCGTCTACTCACGCTTCGATTGGGTTTTATTTCCTTAATGAGGCTAACAATTTCAGTGAGGGAGAATCTTGTTGACAATTAAGTGGGGAAGTTCTGAACTAAGCATGTGGGGTACAGAAATAAAACTCATCTCTGCAAAAGTCGGCAGGTGATGACAGTCATTTTTGTTTTGGGTGCTTTATAATAGTAAAACCGGAATCCGAGTTTATTTTTCAGGAAAAAATCCTTATTTGTTTTCAAACTATAATAATTGATTTAAATCTGTTTAAAGAAAAACACAACTATATGTGATATACAAGATAAGATAGCTCGTTTGCTCAAGATTGTCGACTAGAGCCATATTGAATTTGTCGGACTAGCAGAATAGAACAGTATCAATTTTGAGGTTGAATTGGATTTTTCTCATATTTTCAATTAAATCCATCACCTACATATGTATATTGTTGCATCCTGACCTCTTCGTAAATCATTCTTCTTTATTCACTTCGGCGTCGGAAGAGGGGTTGAAGTGAGGGGCTGGACACATTTACGTTTACGGGACGAATATTTTGTTTCGGAAAGAACCATCTTCCATTCCCGTAGGTAGGGAAAGACGTTCAAGATAGAACACTTCCAGCGTAGTTCTATACAGTAGTGTACATTTCAAGGTTGATGTACCTGGTAATCATTGATAGGAATGGACCACTGGCGCCCGGAAATTTGTTACAGCTAGTTTTGGACCTAAACTAAGGTATTTAGAATGATTTTACACTTTTTATAGGATTGAGCCGAACCCTCAAAATTGTAAAATTACTCTATGTGGTCCATCAAACATGTCAAGGGGAGTAACCCTATAGTTTAGATCCAAAACTAGATGTAACAAGAAATCAGACCCCTACATATGGACTTGACCCAAGCAACAGTGCGCGATGTTGGATGTACATTTCCAGAAGGAACAAAGGTTAAGCCGCATGTATTAAGTTTACACAGTCTTCAGTATGAAATAAAGCCTACATTAGTTATACAAAATTGGCGATCTAGTTGACTTACCTCCGTTAAAAAACAGTACATACAGTTTACCTCCTACATATAAACGCACTGTACAAGTACTGTATAAAAATAATCTTGTTCTGAAAATTTCAAATTGTCTGGCTATTAATCAGCTAGGAAAGCTTATTAACCCCAGAATAAGTTTTCAGCATTCACATAAATGATACTACGGCAGCCAAGTAGGGTCAACGTTTGCACTGAAAATACGTTCATTTCAAAACCGCATTAACTTATTATGAAAAATGACGTCGACATTTTCAAAAATCGTTGAACGATAATAAGATTTTTGTGCAAAATCAAAACAATCGTTATAACACATTTGTTACGTATATATGTCGGTAATTGGAAGTATATTTTAAAAAAGACTTCATGTTGTATTACAATAAGAGTCTCTAGGATGTCGAGCTCCAAGAAATAACATCGCTGCACCCAAAAACGACCAAGGAAACTGTCATACATTGTAATTAAATACTTTTTATGTAACGTTATACAACATTCATATAAACTAACTATATCTATATTAGCTTTATCTGTAGTTGATTATCGCTACAGGGACAAATTAAAGAATAACTACATGTACCAAAACAAATCTGTGCTGATTTGCATATCATTTTCCAAAGTCCAATTTATTTAAACATGTGCTAGGTAAGGAAAAGTAATTTAATCAGAACCCTCTTTGACTCAATAAAAGTTAAACTATGCATATTTTCCTTTCAAAAATGATCGCTCACACCACTCCCCCCCCCCCCAAAAAAAAATCCCAAATTACCGGAATCCCTTTCTAAAAAAAACATGTCGGTTCAAGAGCCTACGTTACTCTTATAGGCCCTAGTATTTTGCTTTCTATTTGTGAAAACGTTTTCATATAATGATCTCACGAAATAATGAAAAGACGAACGTATTTATTTTTGAAATAAAAATGAAAAAAATATTTCTGGAATTGATTATATGGTTTACAGAACATTTGAATTTATTGAAAAAAATATCAGTTTCCATCGCAGAAACAAATGGGTCGCCTGGGTCTCTTGGTATCCTTTGTAAACAGTGTTGTCTGCTTTTATTCCACGTTAGAGAGCACTATGTAAGTTTATATTTTCACCGGAAACGCACACAGATGGGAACGAGGATTGCTAGTTACGAAAAAAGTAACGAACACCTTTGTGAAACGGACTTAAGAAATTCGTAAGATTTGCGTATCTTTTTCGTAAATATTTACGAACGTTTGTAAGTTACGAAGCTTAGTGAAACGGTACACTGGTCGATAATATTTTTATTGAGTTCGGAGGAAAGATTTTCAAGCAGTCTTTTGGCATTCACATGGGAACAAACTGTGCCCAATCTTAGCTGACTTGTTTTTATTTTTCATACGAGGCTGAATTTGTGGAAGGGCTAATCAGAACAGGAAAAAAGAACCCCTGTCAAATCTTTTAATTTCACTTCCAAATATATCGACGATGTGTGGTCTATAAACAACAAGAAGTTTGCTGACCATGTCGATCGTATATGCCCTTCTGAACCTGAAATAAAGGACACAACAGACTCTTCTACATCAGCTGCTTACCTCGATCTCTACTTAAACTTGACCAACATGGACAGCTTACTACTAAGCTCTACGATAAACGTGATGATTCCGATCGTAAACTTCCCTTTTCTTGATAGTAACATCCCTGCTTCTCCAACCTATGGTGTTTACATGCAGTTGATTTCCGTGATCGATGTCGACTGCTGACAAACAAACTTACAACAACACAATGATTCGAGAGATGCAGATTGATCAGAACTATGGGCAAGTTTTATGGTCCCCATCTTTGTCTCATTGGGAAATATTCTGTATGTTTGATATGAAGATGGACGTTTTTGAGTATGCTCATTAGCGGGTTTACTTGTTGTGATTGACAATGCTCCTCAGTTCTCGTTTTGAGAACTTGATGTTTACTTGGATGTGACAAAGATTTACATAGCGGTTGTCGTCGATGAAGCAGAAGACGTTTACTCTTCCGGAACAACTGGTCTTATTCTCTTATGCTTTTACGAAGTCTCCATGTATGTCTTTCATTGTTCCTATTTTGCTTCTAGTTTAATCGATTTTAAGATTGGATAATGGTTTTGTTGACGTTTTGGTATTATCTGATTTGTTTTTTAAACGATGGAGGTCCCCGCACCAAAACTATATATGCGTTGTGCAATTGTTTGGCATAAAGAGACGATCACAATCATGATACGTATTATGATTGGTCTCGGGGTATGCTACGCCTTGCAGACTTAACATTTAAATGATTGAGATACCCACCCCGAAACTATTTATAATATAGATTTGATCCTAGGATCTGCCACGCCCTTGCATGCTCTCCATCCCAAAACTATATAATTGATTGGCACACAGAGACGAAAACAATCATGATATTAGCATTTATATCAGGGTCATGTCACAGTCCTAGTTTCTCAGCTGAACCTGAAATCAGTTAAGATATCCACCAATTAACCAAACTGTAATTTTATAGATATGCTGAAAGGATTGGTCTTGTTTATAAACCTGTCTGTTGATATGACGTAAATACAATCAATACATCAACAAACTTTGGGTTCGACCCTGTCCATTGGATCGTTTTGTTCAATATTTTACCATGATTACCCATATACCAATGTATCCAGGTGGGCGATACATGCCATGCGGGCCTCTTGTTTAAATCTACGTAATTGTGTCATGTTAAAGGTTTTTCGTGTGGCTCTTTATTGAGATTTACCAATATATCTCTCAAAGCGTTTAATCTGTCATAACCAAATATGGAATATTCCTATAGCTATGTAAAAATGAACTTTGCAAACACACTTTGTTAAACACCGTTTAAATGATGTAATAGATATAGCTAGCCAAAGAAATGAAATACACTGCACAGTACAGCTATTTAGTCCTTCTTAGACTCAATGATGCTAGGGGACAAAAGGTGGCAATCGAAATTTCCTGAACCCCTGTAGAACCAGAAAAGTCAGATGCGTAAAACTGTATAATTTCCAATCGTGAACCACGAAATTGTGTACATAATGAGCCGCCAAGGCACTACTCATCTATATATCTATATCCAATATTTTTTTAGATTCTGAATTTCACTGACCTTTTTTTTTGTTGAGCTCTTTGGTGAGTCTTTTTTCTCTCTAAGTACTTAAACTGTCAAACAAATCTGCACTGTGTAATATAATTGGATTTTATCCACGAGTTCACGTGAGAAAATTGTGCTCGGGGCAAACCCTGAAAATGCAGTGTGATCATCTATAAGTACCGACCTCATCACCACGCGATATATGTATAGTAAAAGCAATAAAACGAAACCTAACGAAATCTTACCTCGGCCACAAGGAGGTAAATACGACATACTGACATTAACTTTTAATAGGATTTTAATTTAAATATTAACCGTATTTCATGATAAACGTTAACAAGGATAACATAAACATATACTCCGATGTGATATAATCACAGTGGTAAAAAAAGTCAACATCTTCAAAGTTAAAACTTCCTTTTCGTAGTACACTTCGTAGTGTACTTCTAAATTCATAAATTAAAGGGGATTTATGCACATGACCCTTCTGTTACTACATTAGTTAAGAGATTTTCAGCATCACCGAAGGGTCATATGAGGACGAAACAGCTGTATGGTGCAGTTTAATAACTTTTTTCGGCATACTGTTTCTGTAATTTAATTGAAAAGGTACAGCCTGTGTGTGTTACGTCATCTTTGAAGACCCAAAAAGCCTGAAGTCATGTTAATTGGAAAACCAAGCTTCCTTGCATAAAAAAATGACGTTTACTTACTTTCTTTAGGCAACTTGAGTTGAATTGAAACAGTGTACCTTTACTTTCATTTCAGAGAACATGGCCCTTTCAGTCGATTTCCTTACAAGCCGGGACGTATTGACTTGGGAAAGAGCCAGAGACTATTGTGAAAAGGCAAATGGTCAGCTTGTTGTTTTTGACAGCTCGGAGAAATGGAACGAATTTGAGGAACATGCATTTAACGGAATGGAGCACTTGTAAGATTTGTTATTTCTCATTCTGATAGCAAGAATTTTGGCACATAAAATGAAAATATATGGAGCAATCGGATCTCCTTGACGCAGCCTGTTAATGTTAAAAAATCCTCACCCAATTTGACACATCATGATCAGTACCAAACTCTAAAAAATCCAATAAATTTCCACGAAACAAAATCATGCTTTTTCAAAATCTATTATTAAAACCATACCTGAGATATCGTTTTCTTCTGTGTACTGCATTACATCATATAAAAGTCTAGTATTTTCACCCATATCGCCCATCTATGAATCCTAACTGATAGTTACTAATACGTTTTATCAAGCAGTTTTCATTCTATAAGCTATAGACCCAGATGCGCTTTTATATACAATATTTATTAAAGTTCGAAGCCTCCAGGTTTGTTTTCGAAAATGTCGCGGTTTATTGTCTTTTAAAGAACTATTTTAATTGTACTTCTAAATTTATAAATTAAAGGGGTTTTACGCACCTAACCCATCTGCTTCTACATTAGTTTAGACATTTTTGATTCCCACCTTTGGGCCCCTAGCATCACTGAAGAGTCCTCGGAGGAAAACGTTATATGGTGCTGTTTAATTCATTTTTTTGGCATACTGTATCTATTACTAAATTTAAAAGGTGCAGCACATGTGTGTTACGTCATCTTTAACAATACAAGTTATTTTGCCCCGACGCTGGTTGATATATATAATTCTTCCTTAATGTACCCGTAGTTTATTGCTCCGACACTGATAATCCAGAGATGTTTCCAACAATTTTTAAAAAAGGAGTGCGAACAAGGATCTGCAATTTAATTAGATTGGAATACCGCATGGGAGACTGTCCTTTAATGACCTTAGCTGTTAATAGGACGTTAATCAAAGTTAAACCAAACCAGACTTATGCTTTCTTGTGCCATCGCTTCCTTAAATACTTTCCAGAGTAGAGGTAATATAAATATATTAAAAATCAGTTTTGGCTTTATTAGCTGAAAATTAATCAAATCGGTCTGTGCCTTTAAATGCTATAGGTTATTAGTGATTAGATCTGTCTCGGCCTTCATTGTGTTACCATAAAATAACGCCCAAGTGCCATTGCTTTGTTTTCTATCATTAATGTTATTGCACTATCAATGAGTGGCAGTAAGACGAAGAAAACAAAAAGTTAAAATGAACAAAGCAACTTTGAAAATAATTCACCAAAAGAAAATATCCGCTATTAACATATATACAGGCCAAAAATACGTGTATGAGCGCTACTCTACCATATTAGAATGTAATACATTAATGTTGTAGAGGTGGTTTTGTTGCGTTGAATATTAAAAATAACTCCTCTGGGTTTGGTTCAGTGTCATCGTTTATTAAGCTGGTTGTAAAGCCAGATAACCCTGCAACAAGTACAAAGTACAAGCTACAGACACGCACATGATATAGTAGACATATATATAGAATTATTACATAAACATTTCAAATGAAGTGAAATAACTCTTACACGATTATATGAAAGTTTAGGTTTTGCTCAATATAATACTACTGAACAAAAAAGTTAATTTACAAATAACAATCTCATATCAACTTTTATACTTTAACATACACTATTTGAAAGCATACCTGCGTGTGACACAAAGCTGTGTTATTGTTTTTACGTCCTATTATTAGCTCACCTGGTCCAAAGGACCAAGGTGAGCTTATGCGATACCGTGGCGTCCGTCGTCCGTCGTCCGTCGTCCGTCCGTCGTCCGTCGTCTGTCGTCCGTCGTCCGTCCGTCAACAATTGACTTCTTCTTTATAACCACTGATCGGAATTTGACCAAATTTGGTCAGAAGCATCCCTATGGGGTGGGGACTCAAAATTGTACAAATGGTTGGGCTGACCCCCCAGGGGCCTGGGGGGCGGGGCCAAAAGGGGTCAATTTGGCTATTTGATATAAACGACTTCTTCTCTGAAACCGAGCAATGTATATTGCTCATATTTGGCTGGTAGTATTACTATGGGTTGGGGATTCAAAATTGTACAAATGGTGGGGCTGACCCCCCAGGGGCCTGGGGGGCGGGGCCAAAAGGGTAAGTTGGCTATATTGATATAAACGACTTCTTCTCTGAAACCCAGTAATATATATCGCTCATATTTGGCTGGTAGCATCACTATTGAGTGGGGATTCAAAATTGTACAAATGGTGGGGCTGACCCCCAAGGGGCCTGGGGGGCGGGGTCAAAAGGGGTCAATTTGGCTATATTGATATAAACGATTTCTTCTCTGAAACCCAGTAATGTATATCGCTTATATTTGCCTGGTAGCATTACCATGGGGTGTGGATTCAAAATTGTATAAATGGTGGGGCTGATCCCCCAGGGGCCTGAGGGGCGGGGCCGAAAGGAGTCAATTTGGCTATAATGATAAAAATGACTTCTTCTCTGAAACCAAGCAATGGATATTATTCATATTTGCCTGGTATCATCACTATGGGATTAGGATTCAAAATTATATGATTATGATCACGGAGGGGCCTGAGGGGTGGGGCCAAAAGGGGCACATTAGACAATATTGGTATAAATGATCTCTTTCCTGAAACTAAGCAATGTATGACATCTATATTCTAGTGGTAGAATCCAAAGGTTGCTTGAATTCAAATTTATACAAATGTTTTGGTAACCTCGATCACAATCATGGATTTAGATATGACCCCAGGGTCTGCCACGCCCTTGCAACTTGACTCCTGACTCATAACTTTTAAACGGCTGAGATCCCCACCCCAAAACTATATATACAATTGCTGGGCATTAAGAGACAATCACAATTATGATTTTATATTTGACTCCAGGGTCTGCCACGCCCTTGAAACTTGACTCCTGAGTCATAACTTTTAAATGGTTGAGATCCCCACCCCAAAACTACATATACAATTACTAGGAATTAAGAGATAATCACAATCATGGTTTTTGATTTGGCCCTGGGGTCTGCCACACCCTTTTAATTTGACCCCTGAGTCATAACTTTTAAACGGTTGAGATCCCCACCCCAAAACTATATATACAATTACTGGGCATTAAGAGATGATCACAGTCATGGTTTTTGATTTGGCCCTGGGGTCTGCCACACCCTTTTAATTTGACCCCTGAGTCATAACTTTTAAACGGTTGAGATCCCCACCCCAAAACTATATATACAATTGCTGGGCATTATCAGATGATCACAATCATGGTTTATGTTTTGACCCCAGGGTTTGCCACGCCCTTGTAAATTGACTTCGGAGTCATAACTTTTAAACAGTTGAGATCCCCACCCCAAAACTATATATACAATTGCTCGGCATTAAGAGACAATCACAATCATGATTTCATATTTGATCCAAGGGTCTGCCACACCCTTGCAAATTGACTACTGAGTCGTAACTTTTGAATGGTCGAGATCCCCACCCCGAAACTATACATACAATTACTGGGCATTAAGAGATGATCACAATCATGGTTTTTGATTTGGCCCTGGGGTCTGCCACACACTTTTAATTTGACCCCTGAGTCATAACTTTTACACGGTTGAGATCCCCACCCCAAAACTATACATACAATTACTGGGCATAAAGAGATGATCACAATCATGGTTTTTGATTTGGCCCTGGGGTTTGCGACACACTTTTAATTAGCTCACCTGGTCCAAAGGACCAGGGTGAGCTTATGCCATACCGTGGCGTCCGTCCGTCGTCCGTCCGTCAACAATTGACTTCTTCTTAATAACCACTTGTTGGTATTTGGTCAGAAGCATTCCTATTGGGTGGGGACTCAAAATTGTACAAATGGTTGGGCTGGCCCCCAAGGGGCCTGGGGGCGGGGTCAAAAGGGGTCAATTTGGCTATATTGATAAAAAAACATCTTCTTTTCTGAAACCGTACAATGTATATCACTCATATTTGGCTGGTAGCATCACTATGGGGTGGGGATTCAAAATTGTACAAATGGTGGGTCTGACCCCTAAGGGGCCTGGGGGGTGGGGCCAAGAGGTAAATTTGGCTATATTGATATAAACAACTTCTTTTCTGAAACTGAGCAATGTATATTGCTTATATTTGGCTGGTAGCATTACTATGGGGTGAGGATTCAAAATTGTACAAATGGTGGGTCTGACCCCCCAAGGGGCCTGGGGGGTGGGGCCAAAAGTGGCCAATTTGGCTATATTGATAAAAAACATCTTCTTTTCTGAAACTGTACAATGTATATCACTCATATTTGGCTGGTAGCATCACTATGGGGTGGGGATTCAAAATTGTACAAATAGTGGGTCTGACCCCTAAGGGGCCTGGGGGGTGGGGCCAGGGGGTAAATTTGGCTATATTGATATAAACAACTTCTTTTCTGAAACTGAGCAATATATATTGCTTATATTTTGTTGGTAGCATTACTATGGTGTGGAGATTCAAAATTCTACAGATGGTGGGTCTAGCCCCCAAGGGGCCTGGGGGGCGGGGCCAAATGGGTATATTTGGCTATATTGATATAAACAACTTCTTCTCTGAAACTGAATAACATAAACATAAGCTACTAAGCCCAGGCAAGCTGACACTCGGTCTCTGATCGAGTTCAAAAACACAAACTAACTCTAGATCTTATTGTCATTAACAAAGAATTACCATATTGGGTCTGTAGTGAGCAGTAATGGAGGGCTATCAAGTTTATTCAAATGAATGACCTTGATCATTAAAGGTTACAGGGGTCAAAATGGCTTCAATCTTCAAACAACTTCTTATCATTAACAAGAAAGCTCAGTTATTCAAAAGATGATTCACTTCTTGATGTCCAATTTGAGGTATAAATACTGGCAGGTTTTGCAAAAATTTAGAAATCAAATGATTAAGCTAATCATAAGCTTTTGAACAAACTGGATCCTAAAATTAGTCAATATTAGTAATATTAAGTCTGTAACAAGCAGGAATGTATGGCTATCTAATTTCTTTAAATAAATAACCATGACTTTCATACTAGGTCACAGGTGTCAAATAGGCTAAAAAAAACCCATAAATATCTTGTTGTTATTACCAAGAAACCTGATATTAAACCTGTAGCAAGCTGGGATGCAGGCCGGGGCTACCAAGTTTGTTCAAACGAATACATAGACCTTCATTCACGGGGATCAAACAGGTTAAAGGGTCGCGGCGCCAAATACGGGAACCAGAAAATTCTTTAACATCTGTTTCCAAAAAAATCAAGGATTTTGTGCATGTATACCCGGTAGCATGTTTGGAAAAATGATATCCTATTTTGTTGGACTATGTATTGGAGCCTTTTTCTTTATCTATTCTTTTATCAGATATCAACATTTTAGTTTAACTGGCAGGTCTCAAACTGAAAATGTGTACATAAAATATTTTGAACCAGGTGAGCGATACAGGCCCTCTGGGCCTCTTGTTAACAGGTAAGATCATTTATGGATGACATCCCGTTTTATCTGATTTCAATGTTGAAAACGAAAATAAATGAATAATAAAAAACAGGACGATTATGATAAATACTTCACCGAACTATTTAAATTTTACTTTCACCAATCACATTAAGATGCGAAATGGTACATTATGACCTGACAACATCCCAAAATAAGCCACATTCTGTTGACCTTAGTGGGGTCTTTATGTAACATTCTAGTTAGTAGAATTGACTTGTTGATGCCAGTTGACACCGTCATATGACGCAAGTCATTTCGTCACAACATGCGCATTAGGATTATGCAATGGTACATGGCGGAATTCGAGAAATTTAAAATAGAAACGTAACTAGAAGGATGAATGTCTATTTTTTTGCTTTCACCGGCTGATGAAGTCACATGAACCTACATGACCTGCTTTTGCGCGACGTTCACTTGACTTCACCAGCCGATGCAAGCAACAAAACAGACATTCAATCCTGAAATAAATCCTTCACGGGCTTTTTGAATTTTGTCATCGATATGTGTTAAAGGACTGTAACAACATTTGATAAAAAATAATTGCTTAAATGTATTTCCAATCAATTCTAAAATATTTTTTGATTAAACGAACCTAAATAGACGTTTCAATCCTGTCTTTCAGACAAATCTGATTGACTGGATTGCTTAATTGTATCTCCAATTCATTCTCACCTATTTTTGTTTAAACGACACTAAAGACATATTTCCATCCTTGTCTTTCAGACTAAAAGGATCGTACTGGATTGGCCTGCGGTTTGACTCATCGCTTCCATGTGTTTATGGGGAGATGTGGTCCTACAACGGATGGGGCAGGTGGTCAAGTGGTGAACCGAATGGTTGTCCTTCCGACCTTTGTATCAGACTACAATATGCTTATATGCGGACTTCCTGTTGGCAGTTTCAGTATCAGGCACTGTGTGAAATAGGTAATTTACTTTTAACCCGACCATACATTAATTTCAGTTCTATAAAGAATCAATAAAACGTGTGATGACAATTAGTTTTCAGCCAGCAGAATGATTAAAGCTCGTAATGTCCGTACAGTAAGCTGACGAATTTGAAATAAAGAATTGATAAACTTGATTTTGGAAAAATGTCAGATGTTTATATTACATGCTTTTCCCTTGTTTAATATGAAAGTATTCTCTTTTTCAAATAATTTAGTTTTTGATATAAATACTTGATTTGATTAAGAACAAGTCATTCATAATTTGAGAACGTGACATTTACTTGGATTTGACCCAGATTTATTTAGCGGGTGTCGTTGATGCAAAAGAAAGCGCTTACCTATTCCGATATTTTCAACCGAATCCAATAACAAATAGATTGTAAGCGTTAATTGTTTTGTGTACCATAAGATTACAAATTCGGAAGACCATATTCGATTCAATAAAATTTGAAAGGGTTGGCGAATATTACGTCTTTGATCGCTATTAATGTCTGATGCGTTTAAAATATCTACTTGTTGCGATTGAGAAAGATGTCGCGGCTCTAAATTTGAGGACGTGACATTTTTCACTTGGTTGTGACCTTAATCTGATCAAACAAATTTTGGATCAGATTAGAGATCATTTGAACTATTTTGATTACAGAGGAAGCTGAACAAATAGCTGAACGCTTGCCAACAGATTCTATGGCAGAAATTGAGGAAGAATATGCTGCAGCGATCACATCTCTAGAGACAACATCAACTGAAGTTGCATCTGTTTCCGTGACTATGGCTTTGGTGACAACATCATTTGCAGTGACTTTGGATTCTCCAACCCTGTATCACGTAATAACATCAGAGGTAGCTACACCTGTAGCGTTGACCACGACTGTCGAGACAACATCAGTTGCAGTAGCATCTGTAGCTCCGGCCACGTCTCTAGAGACAACAGATGCAGCTACCCCGTTTTTGCCGACCACGTCCCTTGAGACATCGGTTGCAGCAGTGACATCTGTTGCGCCGACCGCGTCCCTCGAGACAACAGATGCAGCTACCCTGTTTTCGCCAACCACGTATCTCGATACATCAGTTGCAGTGGCACCTATATCGCCGACCACGTCCCTTGAGACATCAGTTGCAGTGACATCTGTTGCTCCGACCACGTCCCTTGAAACATCAGTTGCAGTGGCACCTGTTGCGCCGACCACGTCCCTCGAAGCATCAGTTTTAGTGGCATCTGTTGCGCCGACCACGTCCCTTGAGACATCAGTTGCATTGTCACCTGTGGCGCCGACCACATCCCTTGAGACATCGGTTGCAGTGGCACCTGTTGCGCCGACCGCGTCCCTCGAGACAACAGATGCAGCTACCCTGTTTTCGCCAACCACGTATCTCGATGCACCTGTTGCGCCGACCACGTCTGTAGATATCGGGACAACATCACATACCACGTCTGTAGATATCGGGACAACATCACATGTATTCCCGATTATGTTTCACGGAACAACATCAGTTGCGGATGCATCTGTTTCCCTGACTACGTCTTTCGGTATAACATCAGTTGAAGTTGCATCCGTTTATGCGACCACTTCACTTAGAATAGCATCGGTCTCATTGACATCTGATGCCCGATCTCCATCTCTCGGGAGGACATCGATTGTCGACCTGGATCTAGGTAAGTCCCCTAACACGACTGTAATTGACGCGACATCTGTTCTTCCAGCTCTCAACTCTGCAACAGTGAAAGTCAACAATTGTAAACATTGTTGTTTCAAACAGAAGGAACCGGACAACGATGTCCTACGTGAGATCGTAATGGAGCTAAGAGCGCAGCTGGTTGTGAACAAATCAATCTTGTCTAATCATATGCGTAAGTCCATCAGCGTGTATGACTCCCGTCCGAGCAGTGTTGCAATAGGAGGCATGGCTTGTGTTGTTTTGGTAATTGTTGTTGGCGTAATCGTCGTACCAGACAACGTCAGACTTGGAGAGTTTGTGTTCAAAAGATTTTTGACATAGTGGCATAGGAAAGTTTGATACAAAGCGACATAAAGTTATCTTTGTCGGAACGCGCTAGCTGCCTCACTATCAGGACCTTTTCATGTTTTTGTGTTGTGACCAAGGTTAAAACATTTAAGGATTGATGTTGCGTTGGTTAATTCAATTGGGTGATGAATTGAGTTGGTCTTGACACTCTAGTGAACTGCGTAGCAGTCTTTTTGTTGAATTAGTTTCAAGACAAATTCAATTCATCACTTCGTGGAATCGACCAAAGGATTAAATCTTTATTTTTCAATCAACATGTATATTCGATAATTTTGAGATTAAGTCCATTCAAATGTATTTTTAAACGTTCTTTAAAAAGGACGAAACAACTTGATATTGTAGTTGAATTTTTGAATTCCTTTCATACAGGAAGCGACCACAAACACAAGATATAGAAGGGATGATTTCTAGGTCAGTAAATGACTTGTCACTAGCGCTTACCAACTTGTTTATCTTTGCTGATTTATCGGTTTTTGTTGTTTTATCAATTGATTACATGTACAAAATATATATTGGCATACTGCTTTTCTTTGACGAGAAGCTTTAAATACTTCATTGCCATGACTTCTTAGTTTGTTTGTTTTTTATCCTAAGCGGCGAGGGGTTTGATCTGTAAACACAGTCTGCACTTCCGGTGATTCCCTATGCGTGAATTTACTCAGTTTCAAATGAAAACAAAGCATATTACATTAAGTATGGACCCAAAACAGATATTAGCTTGAAACTTCTATGTTTAAATGCCATCCAAAAAATGTTTGATTCTATCTTGGGTTATTCTAAGTGAAAGGAGCATCTTCACTATGGCCCTGATTAAACCGGACACATTCAACGAAGCGCGCTAACAGTTCAATATTTACATTTTTCCATTTTAAGCATCTCTTCATTTCATTACACTATTTTCAGCATTTTACTCAAATAATTCATATTGTGTATGCCTGTTCATTGTATAGAACATCGGTCACCCGGGGACGGTCAATTGTTTCTAAAGTAGCAATAAACAATCGGTCATTGACATTTATAGCCTTGTGAGTGCCAACTCAATTCGGCAGAGTTTCATAGTGACGATGCCATAAAAAAGGTTAAATCACAAAGATGACTCCAGTTATAACCCAAGTTTCCTTTAAAAAACCCAATAGGAAGAACAAATGCACCATATCAGACATGCAATAAAATATTGCATACGAAACATAGATAAAGGGAAATAACTCGTTCGACAACTGCTCTCATATAACATATAAATCTCACCCTATCAAAATGCACATTGAAAATGATCTTTAACAATTTACAATTTTTTAGTATGAATATTTGAATTCACTTAACTATTCCAAACAGATATGAATTCCTTCTCTACATATTCACATTTACATGAATATCATTACATACAAACCTATACGTTTACTATAACAATTACACAATTAAGGACACTATTTAAATTCTAAATACATTATACAGATAACATCATAGTATATACACATTTAAGAATCCTTTTAGACCTAATGCACACTCACCACAGAGCTATGGTGTGGAGGTTTTCCTCAATTAAATTTACCTTAAATAATTTGAACCTTATGAATATTATAGATATTCATTAAAATGTAAATTAATAAAAACTTATTCAATTTCCACTCTAACTTTAAAACTATTTAATGACAAAATTTCAATTACTTTTATATACAAAATATAAAACTTGCATAACCTCAATTAAATTACAAAATAGAGCATTCCCTACATTTTCTTTGATTTAAGATATCCAAAGACTAATATGATTACCCAAAGAGTTATGTATACCCCTGCAACGATGTTACGGGGGTAAGCTGGAATCACCCTGTCTGTTGTCCGCAGTAACCTGTGGGAGATCTCATTAAGTAACTGACAGATTTCGCAGTAGGTTTTGCATCGACATTTTTATTTCTGATTTCGACCCATTTAAGAAAATTATGACTTTTTCCTACTAACAGAGCAATTTGACATTTCATTTTTCCTTTAATTTGTATGACCAACATTGCAGACCCTTGTCTAACAGCACTGGACATTAAAAAAATGTTTAATTCTCATTTCACACTGATATATCCTGTTCATATTTTAACCAATATTTCATGTTTCGATTCTTTTTAAGGGATATGTCCCTTGATGCAAAAGAACTTTAGACCGGTATTATATATAGTTCTGCGTTGCAATTTTAGTTTCATAATTTGAACCTTAGTGTGAAGTAGAATATAAACAGTTTCTCCAAAAAATATCTTTTTCTAATTTTTACCATAAGGTCGAGGTCAGTGAAAGTACTAGCATCTGGGGGTTATAAGTTATCATACGGATGACAATTCTGGTTTTTATCAGATAGTCAGGAGCAAGGTGCCCAATGTGACCAAAGCTTTAACCAGGTAAACTTAGGCATCTGTCCTGACCAATCATATGACATAATCTTATTACATAATGTGAAGTATATATGTAGCTATAAGCGACTCCTTAGGAAAAACTTGCCTAGGCAAGCAAAAGCGCTTGTGTAAATCTGGTTGGTTTTATTTTTTATTGTGTTGACTTGTTGTGATTGACGATGATACTCGATTCTCATTTTGAGAACTTTATGTGTACTTAGATGTGACAAAGATTTACATGGCGGGTGTCGTCGATGAAGCAGAAGACGCTTACTCTTCCGGAACACCTGGTATTATGCTCTTGTACTTTTACAAGGGTCTCCATGCAAATCTTTCCTTTGTTCATAATTTGCCCCTGGTTTAATCGATTTGGAGTTCGGATTATGATTTTGCTAATGCTTCGGTATTCTCCAATTTATTATCTATCACAAGGTCATTTTGGATTTTTAATTATGTAGGCACCATATATAGTCACTACAAAATAAATCTGAATATATATTCACTATAACATTATGGTAAATGAAGCTCTATTACAGTTGTGGGATCGCACAACGTTACACGATGTGCGGTGGGCGCACGATGGGCGAACGGTGTATGCACGATGTGCGAACGATGCTATCCTGGGCGATAATTTCTAACGCACATGTGGGCGCACGATAAACTAACATTGTGCGATGACAATCGTGGTTGATATAAATTTAGAAATGGTTTAACAATATATACGGTTTCGCGCTAGATGTTTTAAACATATTTCTATATTGTAACTATTTACATGAGCTGATAGTTCTATCTATATATTTCATAAAATTAGTAATAGTCTTTCTGTAGTTTTTGAAACAAACCAAATAGACACATGTAAACTCGCAACACGTATTGACAAGTTCTCATTCAAGTAAATATTGCCAGTTTTTACCAAGTTATACACTGCACCTGTACATGGACAATATATGTAGATGTCTCTGGCCCGGGGCACTTACACCACTCGCCTAGGTGTGAAAACACAGGTAAATTGTTGGGGAGGGGGTTATCAAATAACTAATTATAAGAGTCCAGTTTGTTTTCATAACGGTCGCTCGGTAATGGCTGTCGGAGCGGATCGCCGCACACGGGACAGGTAAAACTCTGGCATGTTATTTACCTATTCTGTTACCTGTTAGCTAAACCCGCACTTGGCTGTCTCATGGTCACTGTAATACTGTTTACTGTATATTGTTAAATTGACATAATCCCAATAAATATGATGGGAATTTAAATAGTTTTTGGACAAGAGGGTTCCATATGTTTTTCATTCCGTAATATGTATCGACCAATTGTACCAAATGGTGCGTGTGTGCGATTCTATCGCACACATAAACGCACGATCTTTAGATCGCCAATTGTGCGCACCATGGGCGAACGATGTGTGCACGATGTATGCACGATGAACGCACGCAGTTTTTGGTGCGTTGTGCGATACCACAACTGTAACACATTTTTTGATAATGCTTAATGAAGAATTTGACACCGAAATTGCAAAATGAGTGTGTTTAAAGGCGTTTCTCGAAAGTGTTATTATTATTAATATGCCACAATGGTGGATGGAAGGGGGCCTTCCGCAAAGTGTTTTGTAATGATTTGGCGCCTTGTGACTATCGGATGACAGAATTCCCATTATGACGTCATGATTCCCAGTGCAGCCATGATATGCTAAACAAGGGAGATAGCAACACTTTTTAGATAGACCTATAGTTGTAGGAGAATCTTAATTGTTGCATATTGAAGTCAGTATATTAAGTCTTGTGGGAGGACCCGACCCTTTGGGGCAGTAGAATTTCTGTTGTTTTCGTATTTGTTATTTGGGATTTTAATTGTAAGCCTGTTTTGACTCCGGAAATAAATGTCCCTATGTGGCTTTTAAATAACACACTATCTTCACGTTGTGGTGTCGACCGCCAAGCCAAGTGCATCGCTAGTGTTACCTATATTTAAATCCATGTACTTAGTCCCGTGGGCGGACCCGGCCCATTGGAGTCTGTCGTATTCGTAGTTATGGTTTGTGTGTTGGGAATTTGTTAGCATGTTTTGGCTCCGTTTTGACTATGGAAATAAAGGTCCCAATGCGGCTTTACTATACAACACTATCTTACCGTTGTAGATGCGATGGTTTGGTGCATACATACATGTACCAAAGTCATATCTTGATCTCCGTTCCGTAGACTTCTCTCTGCTGCCTCAAGGTCCCTTATGTAATGTAGTCAGAGTAAGAATATGTATTTTTATCAGATTGCATACATATCAAAGTATTAAGCATTGTTAGTTACTTATCCCTGCTTGGCGTTTAGTATTATTGGAGTAGTCGGGTTCGCCATTTGTAAATATAATGTGACCGGTTGAGTTGTTCTGCTCAGGGCCTTCGGTGGTATACGTCAGTGTGGTAGCACTTTGAGGGTAACCTAATTAGGCAAATAATGTTGAATTTTAAAGCAAGAGAAAACAAGGATGGTACAACTATAATGTTATTCATACCTAAACGTTTGTGATCACATGAACGTTCTAAATATATTAATTGTAAGCTGTATATGATTAGAGATTCTTGAATGAAGTGACTCTGTGGCAAGATGCATTATGGGAAAATTGTAAGTTACACAATATATGAAACCAGGAAAAAAACAATGTCGTTGTGTTCTCAAGTGTCTTTAGCGCACCATAGGGACATTTGTTTGACTGGACATGATTCTTTCAAAGCGTACCGGTAGACACCTATTATGGTTTAACCTCGAAATGCATATGGCGGTTTTAGGTAACATCACACAAAATTCCATAAATAGAGGTTACACAACGAGTGGTTGTTGGATATGGAATTTATTTCACTTGAGTTGAATTTTTTTAAAAACTACAAAAGACAAGAGCTTTAGCAACAAGAGCACCGCAAGCGGAGACATGATACGTACGTCGTATCCTTTTGGAAGTATAATGGTATGGCAACACAAAGAAAAGTTCTCTGATATTTTCTACATAATATCCGAACACTGCATCAGATACGAAGTCCTAAAGGGCCATAACTCTAGTAAATATTGTCGAATTAAACTCGAAATCTTTACTGCCCATTTTGTGCTGCTCTTTGTGGAAGGTGTTTGTCTAAACTGGAAGAGTTGTTCAACCTCTTCCTCGGTAGTTGACTTAAACCGTTTTGTTGGTTGTGATTCAGTGAATTGTCGGCCAGCTGGGTTCTCCTTTACATCTATGTGTGATGGAACTACTGGAGTTTCTACATACGGTAGTTCCTCAACTGCTGCCCGAGTGAGGTCGGGCATGTCGTTGAGAAGATTGGCGACTGAACTTGCTGTTGCTTCCGCAAATGTTTCTATCTTTTCTAAATCCATATTTAGCAAAAAATCTTCATTGCTACTAGTGAGGTCATTAAAACAATCAGTTAGCAGTTCCGCTGGTTAATCTACCTGAAAATTACCCACAAGCTGAGGCAGCAAATTTTCCTTCTCAAACTCGGTCACTAGAAGACATGTCCATTTTTAGCAGACGACATATTCCACATAGAAAATGTATGAATAATATTAAAGTAGTAATCTTAATTTTAACATTTGACA
Organism: Mimachlamys varia; assembly: GCA_947623455.1. Classification (NCBI taxonomy): domain Eukaryota; kingdom Metazoa; phylum Mollusca; class Bivalvia; order Pectinida; family Pectinidae; genus Mimachlamys; species Mimachlamys varia. The sequence goes on from OX392544.1 coordinate 29,342,901, forward strand.
CAGATTTTATTAAAAACTTTTTTTGAAAATATTTTTGTAATTTAAAGTGGATGAATCAACCGGTTGTCAAGCTCTCTTAAAGCAGAGGTGAAGTCTCCAGGACTACGGCGGCCATATTGTTTATGTACATTTTGTGTACAATGTAACATTTAATGGTACAATCTATAAATACATAGAAACAGTCAAGATTAACATTTGTGTAATGGGATACTGTTATGTCAAATGTAAATATTGTCTAATCGAACTGTAATCCAGGAATAAACAATTTCATGTCAAGACGATTAGGCCTAGCAAGTTTGAAAAATATCGGTTGAAAACTGTAGAAGATCTCCTGACAAAAGAACAGTTTACAACAGAAATGCATTTCTTCATACAGCCTATACATGTATTTTGCAATTGCAACTATGCAATGCTGTTATGCGAAAAGTTGAAATATCTCAACAAAACCCGCAATATATGTAATATATTATAGCTTTTCAAAGTACCGTACCAACTTAAAGAGAAATTGAAGAAAACGCAAAAAAGTTCTTACTTTTTGTTACATAATGTTTGAACTTGCATCAGATACAAAGTTCCAAAGGGCCATAACTCTAGTTGTCGAATCAAACTGTCATTCAGGGCACTGTCATTCAGGACAACACAACTTCATGTCATGATGATTAAGCCTAGCAAAGTTTAAAGATATCGGTTGAAAACTGTAGGAGAACTCCGGACAAATAACATTTACGACAGAAATGCATTTTCTACATTATGCCTATATTTAACTACGCAAAAAACTGAAATAACGCAACAAAACCCGTAATATATGTTAAATAATTTAGCTTTTCTAAGTACGATAACATATTTTAGAGGAATTGAAGAAAACACAAAAACGTTCTGGCGTTTTCTAAATAATGCCCGAAATTGCGTCCCAAAGGGCAATAACTCTAGTGAATAATCTCGAAACAAATTGTCATTCAGGAAAAAACACTACTTCATGTTATGGTGGTTAAGCCTAGTAAGTTTGAAAGGAATCGGTTGAACACTGTAGGAGATCTTCCGACAAACAAAAGTTTACGACGGACGGATCGACGGACAACACCATACCATAATACGTCCCGTCATTTTTGATTTTTAAAAAGGATGTCATCAATAGCAAACATGTATTAAAGGGTATAACACAAAGACAAAGGACTGACGTGCTTTCGATTATTAAGAAGTCGTTTGAAGGACAAGTTTACGCACGGCGGACGATGCATGATGGTTATAGGTCACCTTGACCATTTGCGTCAAATGACCTAATAAACTAAACCAAACGATAACTCTAATAACAAACAGACATTGTAAATCTACATCTTTCAAATAAAATATCAAAGGAACTTGGTACAACTTGTTTTACTTAAAGTCATATCAAAATTACAACGATTTTCACAAACATTTCTTTTAAAGATGACTTTCGGATAAAATATCAACCGTTCTCTAGATTAAAGTGTCAATCGAAGTCCCTCTTTGAATAAAACTTATTGTCCCTGGTCCACTTGGTCTAAACGCTTTTGCTGTTATCAGAAAAAGCATGGAGAGTGTGCTGTTACCTTTGCTCGAGCCCGCAACCCTCGGCCAGCGTAATGTTTTACCGCTGGACTAAAGGGAAACTTAACACCCTATAGCTCGATAAACATAAAGTTTAAGGATGTCACCTCTCTCCGCTTTTAAATGTGTTTGTCAGCTAACAAAAGTCAAGTTCTTATTTCCTGTCACAAGGGCAACCAACATTATAAATAATGTTCAGGAATTAAAATAGTGTGCTTCCACATGAGCTCGAACACTCGATCCATTGGTTCCTCGTCGGACGCTCTACCAATGAGCTCAAGAGAAATTCCCTCCTGCGCGAAACTAGAAATCCTAAATAATCATATAGCATTTGAAATTTTCCACATATATATCGGATGTTGCATGGAGACATAACGGTTTCTTTCTTTTCCATTCATTTTGTTCATGTTAAACACAGCAAAATAAGCGCGGGGATTTATATCATAATTGGTGACGCCAGGCTTTCGTGACGTTTACACCTGACGACAATAGAGAGCACCATTTTCTCAATGCAGTTATGCGAAGTTGGAAGAGTTTGTATCTCTCCACTGCGTTTATGATGTTTCCACCCAACAAAAAATTCATGATAATTCCATAGGATACCGTGAATTCAATATTCTTATTTATACTTTCCAAGAAGGATTTCACACATGGGGAAAACACGTGAAATACATATCAAACTCCGGGGTTTGAAAAACAGACATGAACAGTAATGTTATTAACTTACCTGATTAAAAAATTAGACCATGCCAAACAAAAGTTTACGCTTCCTATATTTTATCTTATTACTAATTTAAATGTTATTTTGTTTACTGCTCTGTTTTCAGCTGAAGTTATACTTACCTGATTAAACAGGAATTCCACGGAAGTGGATGTGTCGCCTGCGCAGCAATTTGGGAGATAAGTTTTTAGGAGCTATCTATGGATATACATTGTATCAGTTCCAAGTGGAATAGAAACAATGACCTTGACCTTTGACCTATGACCCTGAAAAGCAATCCCAAGCGAGCACTTTTGGTAAGGAAGTACTCTATGAAGTTTGAGTTTGATTGGCCCAAGGAAACTCAAGTTATCGCACGGAAACCGATTTTCTATTTAAAGCAACATTGACCTTGACCTTTGACCTTCGACTCTGAAAAGCAATCCCAAGCGAGCACTTTTGGTAAGGAAGCACTGTATGAAGTTTGAGTTTGATTAGCAAAAGGAAACTCAAGTTATCGCACAGAAACTGATTTTCTATTGATAGCAACAGTGACCTTGACCTTTGACCCTGAAAACAATTCAAAGCGAGCACTTTTGGTAAGGAAGCACTGTATGAAGTTTGAGTTTGATTGGCCCAAGGAAACTCGAGTTATCGCACGGAAACTGTTGGTGCAGACGCCGCCGACACCGCCGACATAGTGATCCCTATATGTCGCCTTTTCAGGCGACACAAAAATTAGACCAGGCCAAACAAAAGTTAACGTTTCCTACATTTTATCTTATTACTAATTAAAATTTAATTTTGTTTACTGCTCTGTTTTCAGCTGAAGTTATACTTACTTGATTAAAAAATTAGACCAGGCCAAAGAAAAGTTAACGCTCCCTTTATTTTATCTTATTACTAACTTAAAGTTTATTTTGTTTACTGCTCTGTTTTCAGCTTAAGTTATACTTACCTGATTAAAACATTTGACCAGGCCAAACAAAAGTTAACGCTTCCTATATTTTATCGTATAACGAACTTAAATGTTATTTTGCTCTGTTTTCAGCTGAAGTTACACTGACCTGATTAAAAAATTAGACCAGGCCAAACAAGAGTTAACGCTTACTATATTTTAACTTATTTCTAATTTAAATTTTATTTTGCTCTGTTTTCAGCTGAAGTTATACAAGGCTGTGTTGATCATACTAACACGTAATTTAAATCAGCCATATATATTGTTACGTGAAATTAAAAAATAAAATCCTCCGCTGACGAGTCCCGTCGCGCCATTTTTATATAGTTATACTTCGGGTTAATCCAGTTTATGTTGGAAAATAAAATTTATATTTAACCCACGGGTACTGTAAATCATATAATTTAAAAGGATAAACATAGATTATTGATGCGATCATATTTAATTCTAAACAAATGCAGAATACAACTTGCTTATATACATACCTTTACCGTAACAGCTCCCTGCCACTTCAGCTCAGACACCCAAAAGGGTGTCAACATGGATGTCGCAGTATTTGTGATGGTGTTGTCGTCTGTCCTTCGGGGTAAGTTTCGTTTGGTTCCATTATGTTAAGTCGTATTTTAACAAATTAATGATCCGCACTTGTGAAAATTCAAAACTTCTGATGACTGATTCTTTTTGATGTGACGCAGAAATTCAATATTAGTAGTAACCCCATCCCTTATTTGGTAATAAGAGAATCCTAATTTTATTCACCATATTTTGAAGATTAAATGTAAAAAGTCAACCTTTAAAAAAAAACTTCATGGATCCAAATGAAATGGGATTCATAATTTACCGTACTTCTTTTTTGTATCGTTTCTATTTATATTGTTTTTCAATATTTCGGGGTCGAAAATCCATAGTGTTTAGTTACATTTAATATGTAGACAATTACCAAAAATGAATAATGTTACATTTTATTGCAAAAAAAATAAGTTATATTGATCATTATCAAGTTGCAAAGTTTAAACAAACTTGCGTTAATTATAAATGGTTACCCAATGACAGTTAAAGGCACAATATACGAAACTTCAGGAAATGTTTCGTGATTCTGAAAAAAATTATGAGAAAAATCCAGTTGATAACCATGCAAAAAATAAGCCTAAAATGAAGTAAACCTGAAGTAAACTAGATCTCTTGACAGAAAAATCCAAAGAATTGAAAATAATTCAGGTGAGGCCCACATCAACAACAAGCCGAAGTAAGAAGACTGTTCAAAATGCACGCGTGTTTACAAATACCGAGTTTCAACTGCTGCTGTACCGGTAACCGCGTAAGAATTCATCTTGAATATTGCTGATATCAGTTAATCTTAACTAAATCTATAAATATAAAAAGTTATTATAGGCTTGATTGTCGCTTCAAGTTTTGCCGAAAGTTACGTATATTGGGCCTTTAAAGTGTTCGTGGAGTACAAGAAACAGAAATTAATTATCATTGCCATATAGGTCATTTCACCTCAGATGGCCCAAAGGGACATTTGAGCTCGTGCAGTGGCGCAGCGTCCGTCCGGTGTCAACTTTGCCATTTAAACAACTTTTAATAAACCGAACGGCGTAGAAGGACATTTGGCTGAAAGATTTCTTGGATGAAGCCCGACGAAGGTTGCGCAAATAAATGATTTACCCATATTCAACGTCACAGGGGTCAAATTTATTAAAACTTTCGAACAACCTCTGATGAAGCAGAATGGATATATTTGGCTGAAAGGTTCCTTGGGTAAAGCCTGACAAAGTATGCGAAAAGAAATGATGTTGACCCGTATTCAAGATCACTGTTATTCTCAATACTGCTTCTGCCGTCTGTTTCATTGTGTCTTTCCTGACAATACCGGACAGATTGCTGTACATGGGGCATTCTTCCTGATATTTCGGTTAGCTAGGACGTACCACAATAACTTGTTTTTAGAAAGGACGTATAATAATAATAATAAAACCCAACAAGCTAAAACATACCTTACAATATCGGGCTAGATTTTACATAACATTTAGATTTCAGATCTGCTGCGCCACAAGGAGGCAAATACGGCATACCCTGAGATCAGCATACAAACGAAACGCACTTAAATGTCTGTCCGTTAATGACATTAACTTTAAGTAAGATTTTAACTCTAAAATAAATTCCCTGATTCATTCATTAACTTTGACGATGACAATTACTTCGGTTTAATTGAAAGGGCACTGTGGCAAAAATATGCCTACATCTTTAAAGCGTTAAAACGACTTCTTTTGAATAACAAAAAAACTTGAATTCATGATAATTGGCCAACCAAGCTTCCTTGCATGAATTTCATGAAAAACGACATTTTTACGTTCTTACTTTCTTAACGCAACTTGAGTTGAAGCGAAATAATACCTATACTTTCATTTCAGAGAGCATAGCAGTCAAGTTCTTTACAAGCCAGGAGATATTGGTTTGGGGAAAAGCCCAAGACTATTGTGAAAACGCAAATGGTCAGCTTGTTGTTTTGGACAGCTCGGCGAAATGGGAAGAAGTTGAGAGATATATTCTTAAAAGAATGCTGTACATGTAAGATTGATTTTTGTGTTAGTATTGCATAGAATTAATGATTAAGTCACAATTTGTCAAACAAAGTAAAATGTAAAAATCAGAGATTACCAGAGCGTAAAACCATTATTCGAACTCAAAATCGGTTAAATTAGAGGATGATTATCAACAAAGAAAAGATGGAGCCCTCGTAAAAGTACCGGAGAATAAGACCAGGTGTTCCGGAAAATTAAGCGCCCACTGCTTCATCGACGACACCCGCCATGTAAATATTGGTCACATCCAATCCTAAAAGTGAGACCCGAGTCATCAATGTCAATCACTACATGTATTTAAGCAATGAATGTTTTAGCAAATGTTGTTACAGTCCTATAACACACATTGCTATTGATGACAAACTAAATAAAGCCCGATAGGGCTTTATGTAAGTTTGTCAGCAATAGCAATGTGTGTTATAGGACTGTAACAATATTTGCTAAAATGTTCATTACTTATATTTACATTTTGATAGAATTATTGTGCTTTATTTAGTTTCTTCGGACCGATTTTGATCAGCAAATCAAGTGAAGACAACAATGAAATTCATGACGTCACAATACAGATTGATGACGTCACAATACCAACTGCTGTTATAGTCTGAGGCACTGGGTGTTATAGGCGTATGACAGCAACTGCCTCTTAGCATTGTGTCAATGGAAAATTGCAGAGCAAATGTAAATATATTGTCATAACACCCTCATCTACAGACGTCAGGAAACATCACACGGTCATAACACCCTCATCTACAGACGTCAGGAAGCATCACACGGTCATAACACCCTCATCTACAGACGTCAGGAAACATCACATGGTCATAACACCCTCATCTACAGACGTCAGGAAACATCACAGGTCATAACACCCTCATCTACAGACGTCAGGAAACATCACACGGTCATAACACCCTCATCTACAGACGTCAGGAAACATCACACGGTCATAACACCCTCATCTACAGACGTCAGGAAACATCACATGGTCATAACACCCTCATCTACAGACGTCAGGAAACATCACATGGTCATAACACCCTCATCTACAGACGTCAGGATCATCACATTGTCATAACACCCTCATCTACAGACGTCAGGAAACATCACATGGTCATAACACCCTCATCTACAGACGTCAGGAAACATCACAGGTCATAACACCCTCATCTACAGACGTCAGGAAACATCACATGGTCATAACAACCTCACATACAGACGTCAGGAAACATCACACGGTCATAACACCCTCATCTACAGACGTCAGGAAACATCACACGGTCATAACACATTCATCTACAGACGTCAGGAAACATCACATGGTCTTAACACCCTCATCTACAGACGTCAGGAAACATCACACGGTCATAACACCCTCATCTACTGACGTCAGGAAACATCACATGGTCATAACACCCTCATCTACAGACGTCATGAAACATCCCATGGTCATAACACATTCATCTACAGACGTCAGGAAACATCACATGGTCATAACACCCTCATCTATAGACGTCAGGAAACATCACATGGTCATAACACCCTCATCTACAGACGTCAGGAAACATCACATGGTCATAACACCCTCATCTACTGACGTCAGGAAACATCACACGGTCATAACACCCTCATCTAATGACGTCAGGAAACATCACAGGTCATAACACCCTCATCTATAGACGTCAGGAAACATCACATGGTCATAACACCCTCATCTATAGACGTCAGGAAACATCACATGGTCATAACACCCTCATCTACAGACGTCAGGAAACATCACATGGTCATAACACCCTCATCTACAGACGTCAGGAAACATCACATGGTCATAACACCCTCATCTACAGACGTCAGGATCATCACATTGTCATAACACCCTCATCTACAGACGTCAGGAAACATCACATGGTCATAACACCCTCATCTATAGACGTCAGGAAACATCACATGGTCATAACACCCTCATCTACTGACGTCAGGAAACATCACACGGTCATAACACCCTCATCTACAGACGTCAGGAAACATCACATGGTCATAACACCCTCATCTACAGACGTCAGGAAACATCACACGGTCATAACACCCTCATCTACAGCATCAGGAAACATCACATGGTCATAACACCCTCATCTAATGACGTCAGGAAACATCACAGGTCATAACACCCTCATCTACAGACGTTAGGAAACATCACATGGTCATAACACTCTCATCTATAGACGTCAGGAAACATCACAGGTCATAACAACCTCATCTAATGACGTCAGATAACATCACATGGTCATAACACCCTCATCTAATGACGTCAGATAACATCACATGGTCATAACACCCTCATCTACAGACGTCAGGAAACATCACACGGTCATAACACCCTCATCTACAGACGACAGGAAACATCACACGGTCATAACACCCTCATCTACAGACGTCAGGAAACATCACACGGTCATAACACCCTCATCTACAGACGTCAGGAAACATCACACGGTCATAACCTCCTCATCTATAGACGTCAGGAAACATCACACGGTCATAACACCCTCATCTACAGACGACAGGAAACATCACATGGTCATAACACCCTCATCTACTGACGTCAGGAAACATCACATGGTCATAACACCCTCATCTACAGACGTCAGGAAACATCACATGGTCATAACACCCTCATCTACCGACGTCAGGAAACATCACATAGTCATAACACCCTCATCTACTGACGTCAGGAAACATCACACGGTCATAACACCCTAATCTACTGACGTCAGGAAACATCACACGGTCATAACACCCTCACCTACAGACGTCAGGAAACATCACACGGTCATAACACCCTCATCTACTGACGTCAGGAAACATCACACGGTCATAACACCCTCACCTACAGACGTCAGGAAACATCACATGGTCATAACACCCTCATCTACTGACGTCAGGAAACATCACACGGTCATAACACCCTCATCTACTGACGTCAGGAAACATCACACGGTCATAACACCCTCGTCTACAGACGTCAGATAACATCACATGGTCATAATACCCTCATCTACAGGCGACAGGAAACAGCACACGGTCATAACACCCTCATCTACAGACGTCAGATAACATCACACGGTCATAACACCCTCATCTACTGACGTCAGGAAACATCACATGGTCATAACACCCTCATCTACAGACGTCAGGAAACATCACACGGTCATAACACCCTCATATACAGACGTCATGAAACATCACATGGTCATAACACCATCATCTACAGACGTCATGAAACATCACACGGCCATAACACCCTCATCTACAGACGTCAGGAAACATCGAACAGTCATACCACCCTCATCTACAGACGTCAGGAAACATCACATGGTCATAACACCCTCATCTACAGGCGACAGGAAACCGCACACGGTCATAACACCCTCATCTACAGACGTTAGGAATCTTAGCACACTTATAAGCAAACTCAAAAACGTCCATGTACATATCACACACAGATACAGAATATTTCTCGCTGAGACCAAGGTGACGACTATAACACTTGCCCATAGCCTACTTCAATCTGCATCTCTCGGATCCCTGTGCCGTAAGTTTGTTCTACAGCAGCTGAGATCTATTATGAAATCTCGATATTCAGAGCAATCCTTTCAACTGAGAAATGAAAACACCATAGGATGGAGAAGCAGTGATGTTACTATCAGGAAAGGGAAAGTTCACGATCGCAAAATCAAAATCGTCACGTTTATCATACAGCTTATTAGTAAGTTGCCCGCGTTGGTTATAGTTGAAGTAAAGATCGAGGTAAGAAGCTGATGTAAGATAGTTTCAAGGTTTAAATAATGCAACAAAATGACTCGAATATTAAGTTTACCAGCGTAATAACACACCGTAAACCTGCATTCAATATCCATAAGTTTACATTCGCTACTGTGACGTCATCGATCTCTCTTATGACGTCATCAATTTTGATGTTGTCTTCACTTGATTTGCTGCTCAAAATCGGTTTGAAATAAGTGAATAAAGCGCAACAACTATATCAAAATGTAAATATATTACAGTCATATAATACACATTGTTATCGCTGTTAAACTCAAAAGCCTAGCGGGCTTTATTTAGTGTGTCATCAAAAGCAATGTGTGTTATAGGACTGTAACAAACATTTGCTAAAATAGTCATTGTTTAAATGTATCTCCAATTTATACCTAACTGTTTTTGTTTAAACGACGCTAAGTAGAAATTTCCATCCTTGTCTTTCAGACAACACGACCCGTTTTGGATTGGCCTGAGGTTTAACTCATCGTTTCAATGTATTGACAATGGTACTTGGTCCTACAGTGGATGGGGCAGATGGGGAACTGGTGTACCGAATGATTGTCCTTACGACTCTTGTGTCGAACTAACATATACTTTTATGTTTACAACCTCGTGTCGGTCACAGTATCAGGCACTGTGTGAAATAGGTAATTTACTTTTAAAGAGGCATAACGGTAAAATATATTTTTATGCTTATTTACAATTAGTGTTTATATGAATTGATTTACGCTGAAAAATGTTCTAAAAAAGGTTAATAAATAATTAAAAAGGGGAATCACTATTTGTTGATCAACAATTTGGACATGTGATTTTTTTTGCATCACATATGATAACGCATGCGCATTTCAAGCTACATTGGTAAACAAAAAATGGCTGTCCGCGTGACCTACATGTTACTACCAAGCGAGAAGTTGTCGAATAGTCAAAACATAACCCAAGGATTATATTACGGAAACATAATGATGGATGGGAAGTATTCAAGGGAGAACTAACTGCCCCACTGTTTGCAAGTTACAGTTTTCTTCTGTGTAATCAGTACACACAGGTTTTGGGGCCTTCCAAGGGATAACTCTTTCATTCCTCTGTTACATGAAATGCGTGTGTAAAACTTATAAGCGTGCTTTGTAATATTCCCTTTATAATTTTCCAGTAAAACGGCAGTATAGACTTTTTTACATACAAGATAAAACCTATCGGGGAGGGGGGTCATTTGTTTACGTTGTAAAACGCCGGTATAGGTGCGACTGAAGTTATCGGATTGGGACCCCGGTCTTGAATTTGATACGAATCATAATATATGTATAACCGAAGTCATTTATAAAAAAAATTCTTGGGAATGAATGTCCTATGCCTGCAGTTGTGTTGAAAATGGTAACGAACCCTTTAAATTAACAAAAAGGGGAAAAAAGTAAAATGAAAACGGAGCTATCATAACATTTTCAGATTAAGTATTGGACAATTATACAAGTATCTAGACAAGTTCCAATTTTGATATATACATGCGTTCTACATGTTTAGTTTGTGTCATATGAGTGCATGGACTTCTGTGAAACATAATTGTAAATGTTAACGTATGCTGACGCTGAAAGTTGGATAAATTTTAGATGAATATATAGAAAGTCTGAAAAAGAATCTTCAAGACATTGAGCTGTAAAAAGATCGGAATCATTTCATTTTTGTACTTTCAAGGCATGCACACCTTTTATGAAATCATTCTAAATGAGGATTCGTGAATCTAACTAGTTTCCAGAAATTAAGGTCCCATGGTTGGCATCGTCTGAGACCCGCATGACAATGCACTTAGTTGAAATATATATCCCGTACCCGTTTGTACCGGTCTATCAGGTATTGGTGCAGAGATGCCGAAAAATATATCTTCATATGAATAAGGCGTGTAATTAACGTCCAATTATTATGTGAATGTGATTCAATAAATTTATACACGGACTTTGTCTCCGTTTCATCATCGGACGTATACATAACGCGTCCCCTCCCTTAAGGCCGCTATGTCAAATAGGTCAGGCGGCTTGCGACAACACTGTCACTTGACGCGTGATCATCGCTATTTTTATCGGGCTTTCACGAGGAATACAATTTTGCATGTGGCTAATAAAGACATTTTGAGTGGACTTTGAATATTGGAATTACAGGAAAATGTAACAGGTAGTGCAGACAGCATATACATTCAAAAACTTCATTGTAGTCTCTCCTGGGATGCAACTTTAAACCGATCGTACATTTATTTCAGTTCTATACGGAAATTATGGTGACAAGTAGTTTTCAGATAACGTAATTATTAACGTTCGTAATTTCCGTACAATAAGCTGACGAATTGAATGAAGTAAAATGAATTTTGGAAAAATAATAGCTTCATGGCTGATGTTATACTGTATGTTGTAACCTTGTTTGATATGAAGGTGTTTATTTCCAATTAATTATGTTCTTTGATATGCCTAAAATGTCTCATTCTCACTTTGAGGACGTGACATTTACTTGGATGTGACCTTAATCTAATGAAAATGCAGATCCTTTAATATTCTATCGAATTAGTGATCATTTAAACCATTTCGATTGCAGAGGCAGCTGAAAATACATTTGCAGACTGGCAACTAGATTTTATGACAGAAATTGAGGAAGAAAATATTACTCCGACCACGTCTCTTGAGACAACATCAGTTGCAGTGGCATCTGTTTCCGTGACTACGGCACTGGGGACAACATCGGTTGCAGAGGCGTTGGATTCTCAGGCCTCGGCTCTTGATACAACATCGGTTGCAGAGGCGTTGGATTCTCAGACTTCGTCTCTCGAGACAACATCGGTTGCAGTGGCATCTGTTTCCGTGACTACGGCACTGGGGACAACATCGGTTGCAGAGGCGTTGGATTCTCAGGCCTCGGCTCTTGATACAACATCGGTTGCAGAGGCGTTGGATTCTCAGGCCTCGGCTCTCGATACAACATCAGAAGCAGTGACATCTGTAGCTCCGGCCACGTCTATCTTCCCAATGCTATCCACCAACACGACCCCTGTTCCCGGTAGGTCCCCTGCGACGACTGCAAATGAAGCGCCATCTGTTCTTCCAGCTCTCAACTCTGCAACAGTGAAAGTCAACAATTGTAAAGGTTGTTGTTTCACACAGAAGGAACCAGACAACGATGTCCTACGTGAGATCGAAATGGAGCTAAGAGCTCAGCTGACAGTGAACAAATCCATCTTGTCTAATCATATGCGTAAGTCCATCAGCGTGTATGACTCCCGTCCAAGCAGTGTTGCAAAAGGAGGCATGGCTTGTGTTGTTTTGGCAATTGTTGTTGGCGTAATCGTCGTACCAGACACCATCAGACTGGGGGAGTTTGTGTACAAAAGACTTTTGACATAGTGGCGAAGGAACAATGATGGATTTTCGACTAGGAATATCAGAGCGGCATTAAATTTATTTGTCGACACGCGCCTATTACTTCACTATCAAGACTATTTCATGCTTTTGTGTTGTGGCACTAAAGGGTAAACATTTAAGGATTGAATCTTACTTTGGTCGATTTCATCTGGTGATGAATTGAGTTGGTCTTTAGTTAACTGTAAACTTTGTAGTTCATGTTGAATTTTTTTCAAGACCAACTCAAATTATCAACCCATGAAATTGACCAGACTAATATTCAATCCTTAGATTTCATTCAAATAACCTGTCTGTATCTTAGATATATGAACTTGTGAAGTCAATTCCGATGGATTGTTAAACGTTTTTTTAGCTTGTTCACGTCTACGTATTGACGTTATGTAGTGGCACAGTACATAATACACTTTTTTGCATTATATGATTTGAAATAATACAGACCTGTTTAACTTTTTTCTTAATACATAAATTAAAGGTGTTTTACACATCTGACCCTTCTGCTTCTACATTAGTTTAGAAATGCCCCTAGCATCACTGACGAGTCCTAAAAGGACGAAACAGTTGTATAATGCAGTTCAATTATTTTTTTCAACATTCTTTATGTATTACCAAATTTAAAACGTGTAGCACATGTGTGTATGTGTTACGTCATCTGAAAACATTAGTCCGGCATCGCATGAAAATCAAACAATAGTATTTTGTACATTGATATTTCAATACACGCAAAGTTTGCAGAAACGAAACATGAAACTAGTTTTTAAAAGCCATATCTAACTTCTCTGACGAATTCATCAGATGCCAACTTTTCTGACGAACCGTCGCGGGAGTATTAATATCCCGACACGGTGTGCAGCTGCGAGTCCACGGCGGCCATTGTGTATACTAGATTAAAGAAGAGCTTAATTTCAAGTATGTCAATCTTCTGGAACAGGAAGCTGATGAAATGGAATGTATATTTAGACAAAAACCGCACGTGGATCAAAAGGACGTAGCAATTTGATATGACAATTGAATTTTTGAATTCCTTTCATCCTGGTTGGTTGGCAATCTGATTAAAATACAGATCCTTGTTCTCACTCCGTTTTACAAGGATCTGACAACATCCCATAAGAGGTCACGTCCAGATGACCTTTGTCGCCTCTTCACTTAACGCTTAATTATTTTTCCAACGACCTGTCATCTTGCAGCAAGCCATGTCGTCACATTATTCCGCACGAACTTTTTGGTGACGAAATGACTAAACGGAAAAATGTGTTTTTGCAGGCTTTGTCGCCTCAAAATTTCACTGTCAAGATTCTGCCAGTAGTAATTTGATTGGCTAATGCGAAAGGTCATCGGGACATGACCCTCTATGGGATTATCTCAGATCTTAACGCAGCAGAGAGAAGTTTACGTAACGGCGCGGAGATCAAGATATGATTTTAATCAGATTGGTTGGTTGGTTGGTTGGTTGATTGTTTTACGTCCTATTAACAGACAAGGTCATTTAATGACGACCTCAAGTGTATGCAATGTGGGTGTGTGTGGTTGAGTGTGTCTATTGGGGAGGCGGCGATATGTTCGCGATAGTCCGGATCTTTTCCGATTAAAAGTCTGGAATATACTGCCAAAGGCCTCCAGCAGAACACCCCACCCGGTCACAACAGGACGTGACCACTGGTACAAGACATAGAATGTGTAAGCCTAGCTGAAGGCAAAATTTATAGGACAGTCCATGCCTTTTCACTACCACTAGCAACCATGAACGGATATTTTGTTTGTTGATCGTTGTTGTGTTTGAATACTTTGTTTTCTTGTGTAGCTTCAATAAAAAAAATAAAATCTCGGGTGGTATCTTTTTTTTAAAACATGTCATGAATTACCTCCCTTCCCAAAAGTCATACGCACAGACAATCAATGTTATTCTGGTCAAATCCATCGGCAAATAAAACAGGTTACATTTGGTAGTTGCACCGAGTCCAGCTTGAGTATGAACGAAATACAATGTATTTGAAAATGAAAGTCTTGTACAAAACATATATTTAAATTATGTTTTTCTTTGGCGAAACGCATAAAATACTGCATTACCACGACTACTTAGTTTTTGGATTGTGACATTAAAAGATAACACATAATTATACCTCAAATTGTGTAATCTGACCAGGTCTATATGACAGGTGCACTTATAACGTGGCGCGTTGTCCGTCTGCCTATAATCTGGCGAGCTTAGTTTATATGAAAATGAGTGTTTTTTTTAATATGCTCCTTAAAGTGCTTACTTGTTGTGGTTGAAAACGAAACCTCAGTTCTCCCTTTGAGAACGTGGCATTTACTTGGAAGAACATCAAGTTTCGAAAAAAAAACGTCTGTTGCTTCATCGGCGAAACCTGCCATGTAAATCTAGGCCACATCCAAGTCAATGTCACATCCTCAAAGTAAGAACTGAGGGATCCTTCTCATTAGCAGCAAGTAGGTGTACTAATGAGCAAAATAAAAAAGGACACCTTCATATGATACAAGTATACATAATAGTTCTCAATGACAAAGATGGCAAAAAGCGACTCAATTTGGGATCTCATTGTTTCTCTTCTTTCTAACTGTTATTTTCTCTTTCTCGTTTCACATTGCCTCAAAATGGCCCTGATTTGAGTGTTTGCTTCTCAGTAAGATAACACTGGAAAGTCTGCAAGGCATCTGTGCTGTTACAATGAGACAACTACACCATCATATCCTGTTTCTGGCACACATGTACAGACGTACAAAATACATTGACATATGGCCATGAATGGAATTAGCGTCCTGATTGCTAAAAGAATAAGTGCAGATCTTTATTCTCACAATGTTACATAAGGACCTGAAGACATCACATATGATGTCATGTTCTGGGGACATTTACATCCTCTTCTTCACACGCTTATATAATGGTTTCAATTGATGACAAGTGACACGATATATCCACCAAGTAATTTCGTCACAACATGCAAATTAAGCTCGTTGTGACGAAATGACGCACAAATACATCACACAAGCTTTTCCGCTAACAAACATTCACTTCCAAGATTTTGAAAAGTGAATTGCTAAGGCAAAAGGTCACCAGAACATGACCTCATATGGGAATATCCTCATGAAGCGGACTGAGAATAAGGATCTGCATTTAAATCAGATTGCGTTAAACAAAACTAGGTTGTTTCTTTTTAACAGTAACGTATGTTTCCCCTTTACAGCACAGGATTTCCCTAAAAACATTACACAACAATTAATTTCGTCAGAATACCTTTGAAGTCAGTTTGTTCTTATTAGGAGGAACTGTCACCTGCGAAATTATAAAATGCAGGTCCTTCCCGTCCGTCCGTCTGTAGACACAACAATGTACCGGCTACTCCTACATAACTACCTAGGGAATCTCAACGAAACTTGGTGACAATAATCCTACATTGAAGATGTGCATAATCTATATCACGTTATAAAGTTTGGTTGTTATGGTAATCAGGTCACTGTACTTCGTTTTGCGGGGCGAGGGGATTTTGTCTATTCATAAACCTGTGTACCGATTCAAGTGTAACTAAGCAGGATAATGTTAAGCACCGTAAGTGTAAATATGCCAAATCTGATTTAAATCATAAAATTTGGTTGCTATGGTAACCAGGTCAAAAAACCCAAATTCTTGTTGAAATCTAATTTCTCATCACACCTCAGTCTAAACCTATGAACTCGATTGCTTTTAAACAGATATTTATGTTGCCGTGGTAACCAGGTCATGAAAACATGTTTTTATTAGAATTTATTGACTAGGCAACTCCTCCTAAACAGTGAAACAAATTCAGTGTTACAGGAAGTTTAGAGATCATGTTTAGATATGCATGCATATTATGTCATGCGTTTTGGTTTTGTTCCTTAACATATGAACCAATTTCAGTGAAACTACACAGGGATGTTAGGAATTAAGTGTATACATGTATCTGTAAAAATTTGTTTGTAATCAACATTCCCATATACAAGTTTTTTCCAAATGTGGGGGAGCGGGGGATGGGGGTAGTTTTTAGTTAAGTCTTTCAGTTCTAGTTTGACCACTGACATTAAGGTGAAGACCACACTGATATAACGGCTGTACAAAGGCCTGAGATGATGCAAGTTTATTGCAAGTTTTCAACGGTATAGTAGTAAAGCCCCGGCCAGAAATGATTCTAACCACCAGTTCTAATAAATTATTCCTCCATTCATTCGAAACGGGCGATCCTGTTACGTGTAAGGGTCATGTTCTGGCGACCTTTGCATTACCCAATCAGATGAGAGCAAGTGCATTTCTGATAGTGATGACGCGACGTATCAGTGAAAGAGAACATGTAGATATATAGACATAACAAGATCGATCGTACAATTGAAACGCGTTCTTGGCATCATGATTTAGATCATAACAACTTTCAAGATTCTTTATATTTATCACCGGAAAAATATTTTGCACAAAAGAGCCATGCAAATGCAATCTGATTAATATCATATCTTGATCTCCGCGCCGTTAGGTAAACTTCTCTCTGCTGCGTTAAGATCTGAGATAATCCGATAGAGGGTCATGTCCCGATGACCTTTCGCATTAGCCAATCAAATTACTACTGGCAGAATCTTGACAGTGAAATTTTGAGGCGACAAAACTTGCATAAACACATTTTTCCGTTTAGTCATTTCGTCACCAAAAAGTTCGTGCGGAACAATGTGACGAAATGGCATGCTGCAAGATGACAGGTCGTTGGAAAAATATTCTAGTGTTAAGTAAAGAGGCGACAAAGGTCATCTGGACGTGACCTCTTATGGGATGTTGTCAGGTCCTTGTAAAACGGAGTGAGAACAAGGATCTGTATTTTAATCAGATTGCATGCAAATGGCTTATGAACTATTATTTTTTGATATTTTGAAAGAGATATGGCGGAATTCTGCCCATAGCTCCCTTAGTTGACATCTATGAAAACAGAAAAATATTAATAAGTAAATAATAACTGGTTGCGCAAATTACATAGACAATACATCAAACCTTTTGAATACATTTTTTTTGAAATTCTGAGATATTCAGTATTGATAATATAATATTTAAAATATAACCATATTCACTATATCTATGAATGTGATGGGGATTCCTAGGCTTTTGATAATACTTTGTGAAAATACGTTGATCAGAACTAGTCTTATGGTCGCCATCTTTGTCTCATTGAGAAATATTCTGTATTTTTAAGTGATATGAAGATGGATGTTTTTGAGTATACTCATTAGTGTGTTTACTTGTTGTGATTGACAATTATACTCGGTTCTCAGTTTGAGAAGTTGTGGTTGACAATGAAACTCTGTTCTCATTTTGAGAACTTGATGTTTACTTTGATGTGACAAAGATTTACATGGCTGGTGTCGTCGATGAAGCAGAAGTTACTTACTATTCCGGAACACCTGGTCTTATTCTAATGTACTTTTTACAAGGGTCTCCATGTAAATATTTCCTTTGGATTATGATTTTGGTAACGCTTCGGTATTATTTATTTTCAACACAACTTTTGAATACACGATTTAGTTCGGTGATGTTCTGGATAAGAGGTCCTCCTTTGAGAAAGTGTTGAAAATAATGAAAAGCGTGGTTAGTTATTTTTCTCAAACTTGCGAAAGGTGTTACGTTAGTTAACGCCATTTCTATTGCCACATTTGC
Organism: Mimachlamys varia; assembly: GCA_947623455.1. Lineage (NCBI taxonomy): Eukaryota > Metazoa > Mollusca > Bivalvia > Pectinida > Pectinidae > Mimachlamys > Mimachlamys varia. Next base: position 29,361,589 of record OX392544.1, read on the forward strand.
CCGTGTCGGTTATAGCCGAACGCGTAACGCAGTAAACTTAAAATAACTTAAATGAACGTTGCAGGTTCGAATCGCCATTAAGTACATACTGTAACACTTTTCTTTTTTATATATTAGGCATTACATTTATTTCCTTCAAAATTCATACATTTATGTTCGCTCGATAAAACATTTTACATGTATTAATATTTTAATGGCATACTTATTGATTTATCAGTTTTGTAAATCATCTTCTTGTTACTATTCAGTTCGACACGTGGACAGGTATTTGTTTACATGATTCCATAGAATCATGTTAACAAATACCTGCCCACTTGTACAGTACATATTGGTAATGTAGGTAAGATATCGGTTAAAACTGTTTTTTAAGCAGTTTACCCTTTAAATGCCAATATTAAATATCTATATATTATTTAAACACCCAACAAATGATGGCGAAATACCAAATATGTGAGTTTTTTTGCGTAAGATTCGTCCGTTTCCATTAACCTATAAATTGATACAGAATTCCGATGGATTTGCCTGTATACATATACCCGAGTACGCTTCATAATAGTGTATGGCTGGACACGCACTCTAGCGGAGCACAGTTTTGGGGAAATAGGCATAGCAACCCGCCGTACCTTTTCTTTACCATTTTCTATTGATATTTTGGTTATCAATCTTAACAGTATATAAATTAGATAAATAGAATACAGACAAAAATGCATTCGTCAGTCCCAATAGGTTATTGTGACGCACTGCTGACCAACCGCTGTAGATGTATATCGTTTGTCTGTTAATAATTCAGTATTCTGTAAATACCGTCAGTGCTGATCTATAAGATATCATATTTTAAGTACTTTATCGAAATTAACGCAACATGACTTCGTGTTCGATCAAGCATACAAACAACACCTGTTCACGTCTAACAAATAATAACACAAAAGGTCCATATGGTCTGCATCAACCCTACCCACCTTCGAATTAAAGCCATTCTAGTCTCTTTGTACAATGTTGTTTAACATGGAGACAGATGCAATATTGTAAGCCAAGTTTGAACAATACGGTACCAGAATGGTACGGTGGTCTATTGGTAGGACGCCAGGCTCGTGATCAAAGGATTGCAAATCCGAGTCCCGGCCACAGCACTTATTGTTGTATCGTTGAACAAGATACTTTTCTCTGCTTGTTCCAGTCTACACAGCTGTACATGAACACGTGGTTGGGTAGTGCTAGAAATTGTAGAATGCTAGCTGTGAGCGCCGAAATAGCAGCACCGGTTGTTCAATGTATGCTCCCCAGGGAGTTGAGAACGAGATTGGCTTATTGCTAAGGCCCTATAACCACGGATGATAATTTTTGAACCGCTTTGAGACGAACGGCCTATAGGTTGTGATCAAATTGTATATAAAAACATCGAATTATTAATTATTATTATTATTGCACTAATGTATACAATGCGATACCCCCTTTTTCACCCTTTAAGGGTGAAAAGGGGAGCCTTGCATTGTACACTGTTGATTAGCTTTTGGCTTGAGAAGTTAACACCACCATCATGGATTCATTCTTTTGCTTTTTACTTAGTCATACGGTAGCTACACCTTTCTTCCGTATGTAACACTTAATACCTAGCTCTCAAGGACAAGCATTTGAATGGATCTACGATGTAAATTGTAATCAGTATGGATCTAAAGTAGATATCAGCTTGACTATGGCGCTGATTAAACATCATGAAAATCATTTTATTTGACACACATAGGCAATAGGCTTGCGATTCCTGTTGGATTTGACATTGTCAAATTGGAATCCATATTTCCTGAATGGCATCTAAGAGTAGTTCAATACTTATATTTGCCATTTTTAGGAATTTTTATTTCTCAGCATAAATTTAGCTCAAATAATGTATCTTTCTCTCATATCTCGCCATGTTGGATAGAGATTGCCCATGTAAGAAAGCTATGTAAGAAAAATCTATCTTACATAGCCTTTCACGCGACGTGACGTCACAATGGCTCAACAATGACGTGACGTCGCGAATACGGTAAACTCTGATGCCGGAAAGAGAAAACGACGGCGTGATAAAATTAAAACCTTTCACAAAATTTTAACCATAAACACCAGGAAAAGGATATTAATTTTTCTGCGCAAACATTGTTTGCGCAGTATAGGGTATGCTTAAACTCGCTGTCTAATTCGTTTTCGTCAAAAAAGCTCAAGGAAAAAGTTCAAATTTCAAAATGGTAGCCTATTTTAACATATTTTCATGGTTTTTGAGCTTATTCGGGTAGTTGATATGAGAGAAAAAGACTCATTCATTATGTGTGTATGTAGGATAGGGATATTCCACCCTCGGGATCACAAAATGTTGTAAAACCCTCGGCAAGCCTCGGGTTTCACCACATCTTGTGACCCTTCGGGTGGAATATCCCTATCCTACATACACGCATATGAAAGAGTCTTATAATCATACATGCTTGTTTATTGGATAAAAGCTATCGCTCAAAGACGGTCAATGTGACCGGGTGGGGTGTTCTGCATGGGGCCTTCGGCAGTATGCTTCAGTGTGGTAGCACTTTAAATCGGCAAAAGATCCAGACTATCACAAGAAGGCTTATACACACGCTCTCAACACACACACATCCGCATCGAATGCACCGGGAGGCCGTCCTTAAATGACCCTGGCTATTAATAGGACGTGAAAACAATCAACCAACGGAATCCAACGTAACAATTATGACGTCTGACGTCATAATGATGTTGAAGTCAACAATAGGTCAATGAGTTATGAATGCCAACAGGTAAATTCTCATACAATCTGATTTAAACGCAGATCCTTGTTCTCACTCCGTTTTACAAAGATCTGGTAACATCTCATAAGATGTCATGATCATGTTATCATGACTTGTCAATGACGTTGCCATCTTCAGCAAGTCATTTCATCACAATAACAACATAAGCTTGTTGTGATGAAATGACAAAACGTACAACGATACAATTATGCAAGCTTTGTCGCCTCAACATTCACGTTTCAGATTAGGAAAGTAGTAATTTGATTGGCTTATACAAAAGGTTATCTGAACGTGACCCTCTGTGGGATGTCCTCAGATTTTGACGCAGCCGAGATAAGTTTACGGAACGGCGCTGATATCAAGATATGATTTGAAACAGATTAAGTTTCATAGTGACGATGCTATACAATGGTAAACATAGCTCTATAAACACATTTTTAGGTAATGTTTATGGAAGAATCTGCAGCAGAAATTGAAATATGTGTGTGAATATAGTTGCAGGAGATGAATCTCAAGTGTTGGATATCAAAGTCCTTGTACTAAGTCCTTTGGGCAGATCCCACACATTGGGGAGCAATGATATTTCTGTCGTCTCCGCATTTATGATTTATGAGTTGGTATCTTAATTGTTAGCGTGCTTTGACTCCGGAAATAAAGGTCCCGATGCGGCTTTTACATAATACACATTATTTCCACGTTGTGCGGCTTCGACCTCCGAGTGCATCACAAGCGTAACCCATATACGAATCCAAGTCCCGCGGGCGTACCCAGCCCATTGGAGTCTGTCGTATTCGGATTTATTATTAGTGTGTTGGGATTTTAATTGTAAGCATGTTTTGGACCCGGAAATAAATGTCCCGGTGCGGCTTTTACATAAAACACGCTATCTGCACGTTGTGGCTGGGATGGTTGGGTGCATACATACTAAAGTCTTACTCTAAGGTAGTTATTTTTTTCCTGCTTCTCCATTTCTATTGGTGCGTAATGCTTGTCTTTATTACGTTTTTACCGGTGAAAAATCGAAAATTATTCTTTCTATAAAAGTGATATTTTTCACTAGTGAGAAATACAATTTTTCCGATTTGACCAATCAGAACGCTGCTTACAAACGGCATTTGGGAAAATCAAAAGCTGACACTGTAGATTTTGCTATATAAATGTAAATGTAAACAGAATATCTAACATCATCTCGTGAAAAATATCAAAATATTAGCCCCACTCGTTAAATATATTTGGTTTTACTGATGGTGGTCGTGTGGTGCAGTGGATAGCGCACTTGCCTTCCACCAAGGCGGCTGGGGTTCAATTCCCCGACCGGACGTGAAAAGGTATGGGGTCACCTGCCCGACCACGTGGGTTTTCTCCGGGTACTCCGGTTTCCTCCCACAATAAGACCCCTCGCGCGCTAACATCCGGGCCAACAAGAGTGATTAATAATAATTAAGTTGTATAACTTGTTTCATAAATGTTGTCAAATAAATAAAGTTTATATAATATATTTACTGAAGACACTGTTTGATATCCTCTATTTATTACATGTATATACTTACGATGAAATACAGGGAATTGTATGCTTGATAAATGTGCATGTTTGTACTCTCAGTAGTACATTTATGTATCAGTAGTACATATTAGCGACCCCTGCCAATATAGGAAATTCTTCGCTAAGCGGGCTGAATACACGTACACTGCATCAACTGTATCAGCCGCTTCCCAATCGAAAATGGATAGGAGGACAGATCTTGAAGTTGAGATGGACGAGAAAGTTATGGAGTCTCGTATCAAAAATACTAGCTCTTGATGAATTAATAGAAAAAGAAAACGACATCAACGAACATGCCAGTGTAGAGAAATGGGTAATTGATTCCGAATATAATGACAATGGTATGGATTATTATGAAACGTAATCTAAATCTACATCTAAAGATAACAAAACAAGAAACATAATGGAGATATTAACAAAAACAGAGATCACCATTAACCTTCACAACAAAAAATATATAACAAATTTAATATGGCATAGCCATTTCCATATCCATATCATGCCCTATCAACCCTCAAACCAATATAGGTCCTCGGGCCGATATTGGGATTTCGGGTTGATACAAGGCCTGATATGGAAATGGCCATGTAATAGTCTTTATTAATTAACTAGCTTCATATTGTCGCAATAAAGGAAAACATCGGCCAATACAGGAAAACGTCGGTCAATACAGAAAAACGTTGGTCAATATAGAAAAACGACGGCCAATACATGAAAACGTCGGCCAATACAGAAAAAAATATCGGCCAATAGAGGAAAACGTCGGCCAATAAAGGAAAACGTCGGCCAATACAGGAAAACGTCGGCCAATACAGGAAAACATCGGCCAATACAAGATTTGGAGCGAAACATACAACTACACGTTTACGACGTACCGACGTAACACCGGGAGAAACGATTTAAGATGGACGTACCGACGTCATATCGTAACACCAGGAGAAACGTTCAAGATGGACGACCGACGTTACCAAAGAGAAAACGAATATAAATGAGAATACGACGGAGAGAATAGCTTCAGACACACTTCATTATAAATACTGTGCGAAGGAAACAACAAGGTAGGTTGTGGTTGTGAATGTCTTGAATAATGATAACTTCCACGTAACCGAGATAGATTCTGCAGATTCTTTTTCCGGCAGAGCTGATTCTAGACTGTACTGGGCCTAGACAACAACCTTAATATTTAGATTACATTGGTGTTTCAAACTTGCATACCATCGTTCAAAAATCAAATTATTTGTTGTCGTTTCTTCATTTTATCAGAGTGAAGTCGACAGTCTACATTATCGATACAAACGACATATGCACGGAGCTCCAGAACGACCTGGTCGATTTTGTATACTGAACGTTTGATAGGCCTAGATGTTGAGATAATAAAGAAGATGTCTTTTGTATACATGTTGTGCTTGTCATTACTTTCTTTTTAATTCTTACAGAATTAATTAATAAAGTCGTTATTGATTGGTTATACATGTATTTGTCCAGCAGGAAAAAAATAAACGTCTTAACAAAATTGTCAACTAATAAACTCATCATAATTTTATGGTATTTAGCAAAAACAAAAAAAAAAGTCAGCCAATACAAGATTTGGCTTGAAACATGTGCGTATAACGACGGCCGAAAATTGCGTCATAGACGTCATAATGTAGCCACAGGAGACTCGTCCAAGATTAACGGACTGCCGTTACCAAAGAGAAAACAAATACTAATGGGGAGAAATTACGGAGATGGTACTCAAAAATATTCTTATTTTAAAGCAAAAAACTGCCCTGATAGACTCCATCTGATATCAAAATGCAGATCCTTCTTCTCGCTCCGTTTTAGAAGGATCTGGCAACATCCCATAAGAGGTCATGTTCCGACGACCTTTGTCGCCCTTTAGTAGGAAAATGTTCTAATTGACGTTTTAAACCTTCATAATGTGAGTAGTCAGGACAGTTAGAGTTAGCTCCCTTCGTTCAATAAAAATAATCCAATCGGATATATAACGTACATGCTTTGAATAAATTCTTTCTTTTTAAATATTATAATAAAAGATAAAAAAGAGAGATGCACTTGAATGTCAGCATATTTAATTAAGGGTCAGTGAGGTAGGGTTATTCTGCGTACATTATATACATTGTATAAGGATGGGGCACGCATATCGCAAACACAACCAAAAAAGCCAGATCAACACTAGGATTTCTCAAGAGAAATCTAAGATACTGCCCAAGAGAATGCAAACGAACAGCATACATTTCACTCGTCCGATCAATCCTGGACTATGGCTCAATTGTATGGGACCCCCACACCAAACTGAACATTGACAAGCTAGAAAGAATACAGAAACAATCCGCTCGCTTTATCACTGGAAATTACAAAGACCGGGAAAAAGGAACCATCACACGAATGTTGACGGACCTAAAACTGAACCCATGGGGCCATTGCAAATTCGTAGGAAACATCAGAGGCTGCTGTTTATGTACAAAGTGGTTGAGGGACTAATACCGGCCCTACCCCCCCCCCCCCCCCAAAAAATTTTTTTTATCTTATTCAAAATAAACCTAAAAGAAACATTCGGCCTAGAACATTAGAAAACTATGAGCACAAAAACGTTGTAAACAAACTATCAACCAACAATACTAGGTCTTTTAAAGTCACACTGGGACATTCGGAACAATACCAAAATTCATTCTTCCCAAAGACAATTCAGGATTGGAACCACCTAGGGGAAGAACTAGTGCGCGCAGAAATTTAAAGTGTCAAGGGATTTAAGACCCGTCTGGACACTTCCCACTGGGATTGAGACCACCAGTGCCACTCACCCGTCACACTCGACGCCAGAAATTGGTTACTAGTGACGTTAAGATACAGATACAGATACAGAAGGAGTTAGCTATAGCCATATATATATATATATCTATCAATTAATATTTCTCTTATTTGAAGCATGAACGATTTATTGAGTTAAAATATTCTTCTTACAGTTCATTTGAATACATACTTCCTATTTCCGATAGAAAATAGACGAACAACCGTTGGAAAAATCTTTGATAAATATCTGTTATTTTCTCACGATCAATTTCTAAAAATAGTCCATTACCATGAGCACGTGGTTGTGTTTACATCAGTTTGTCACATGGTACAGTTAAGGTCACGCCCCCTTACACATACAACTTCCGGTAAGATGGCCGATAAGAATATGCTTTTTTTGCAGGAATAGATACGTCAACATGGTGAAAATGGAGACACTGATGCACCGGACAGGAGGATACGTTTAAAGCACTGACTTTAGCAATATTTGTGTTGAAATGAATGTAAGTAATGGTTTTGTATTAAGCGTGTTTGTCACAAAACATCCTAAATTTGTCGAAACATTTTCAATATTCTGGTTTGTGTTTGTTGGAATAAATTGTCCACTTGTGACGCAAGTCAAAATCTGGGACACTATACAATATTATCACTATGTTGTAATTGTTCAACATTGTTTCCTCATATATCACCAGTAATAATTCTGTCTGCCTGATCGTCCATTTTGGTGTGACTGAATTGCAATTACGTATACCATGCTGTGATTTTCGACACACTGGATTAATGATTCTCCTGTAAAAATCGGCGACTCTTTACTGTAACAGTAACTTAACGTCAATGCTAGCTGTATTCAGCAAAAAATGTAGTCGGTCGTCACACTGAGAGGTGCCTCTTGCTATACATATGTGTAGTGTGGAGCCTTTGTGCAGATTGAAACAAATTTATGCAATTTCTTCCAAAAATAAAACAGGAGACCCTCTACATCATCTACATCTTCCACTGTTCTGTCATTTGGCTGACCATTACACCGTGTGCGCTTCATCTGACAAGACTAAATTTATTGTTTATATGGCATAACATCTTTACATAAAACTGAACAGAAAGAAGTGGAAAATATACAACCGTACTGAATGTACTGTATGTATGCATGTAATGTAAAAAACAACGCTAGATCTCCCAACGTGACACAATTGCAAATAGCCTAAACCTTAGTTTTCTACACTAGACATTTATCTGTCAAGATATTAGTCTTATGTCATGAGGAAAAGGTTGAATAAAAACAGATGTGTATTTCACATAAGACAGCTACCTTAATCTTCTTGCACTTGAATGATGTAATCACAGCTGGTGTTTACTAATGTAATAGGACGAGGAAAAGTGATAAATATAGTGCCGTCACTGGGGCTCGAACCCGCGACCCTCGGCTCTCCAGCCCGATGCTCTAATGACATGAGCTAAAGGGAAATTCACTACAGCTCACGCTTGTGAGGCAACCTAATAATATAATCAGTGCACATCTTTTACACTATAGTAATAATGGATTTTGAGGAGAAATGCGACAGACTTTCAAACCAGCAAATAACTTGGCTACCAGGTTTTATTTGTATGTAACAGGAGAGAGAGAGAAAATGTACTAGCCATACCGGGATTTAAACCCGGGACCTTCCGAACTCTAGACAAATACGTATACTCTACCACTGATCGATGAGCTACCAGCTGGTTGTCTATGATCTATCAAGTCCAGTTCTGCGACGTCATTCCTCCCTTCCTTTTTCCATGCCCCCCCCCCCCATCACCCAAACAACTTTATTTACAACTTAATTTCGGATATCCCCTAGCTCCCTAAGCGTACTCTCAATGCTTTAGACAAAGTTGCATGGCAAACAGCTCAATTTCGTAAAAGGAGATAATGTAGCAGCCAGATTGGACTCTATAGACAATTAGTGCTGTAACAATATGGGAAAACTTTACCACGATATATTGCAATACAGATTGACTGTATCACAATATGTACCACAATATATTGAATTGACAAATGGCCACTCCCATTTCAATTGACTTTGTTTGTTTGTTTGGTCTATGAGATTTTTCTATATAAAAATGTCTCCATATGGCACTTTTTTGCATTTTTATTTGGCATACAATCATAGCCGTCATCAGCAATTCTGGCTGTTGTATTTGACAAAGTAGGAGAGACGTACGCTTGAGAAAAAAGATGATCTCGGCTCTTAAAATGTTCAAACATTTAGCTGATTCAGACTTTTGAAAAGAGAAAGTAGAATGAAGGTTTCACGGAAATGACTTCGTTTTACTGTTTCTCTTAAAATTCATGCAAAATATTGAAGGAAATTTGGCAAGATTGAATGTAAGTACTCAAAATTAACCTATACCACATAAAACGAGTATTTTAATTTTGTTCCGTGGTGCAACACATTTCTATTAAATTGACACATTGCAATATACCGGTATATCGTGACAACACTACTTGACAATGATCAATCTTGTCCAGTTCCTCTACACACTAATCACTATGAAATGGCATAATGGCTTAAAAATAATAGGCATTTAACACAGTCACTGATATATCCATGCATTGAGGTGCGCTGACTGAACTGATATTCCACCAATAACACGGGTACAACACTGTGTGTCACATCACCTAGAGGAATACCTGCAGGTGAATGTAATTTTGTGCTAATTCATTACATTCACATGCGCAAAATATGATTGCAAGCATGGAATTTAGGATTTATGGATATATTTGTTTTGTGTTTCAGGATCAAATGTCTGGCCTGTCCCCGGAGGCTGAAGTGTTCATACCCCGAGGGGTCAGTCCTGAAGTGTTCATACCCCGGGGGGTAAGTCCACAGGCAGATGGACGGGTCAACATCCAGCAGATTCCGTCCTACATGACCAACTGTTACCCTTTTGTGCAGACAGACTATAGGTAGGTACAGAGGACAGTTTTTTTTAATTTAAAAAAAATCCAGCATTTTCAAGGATATATAGAGGATCCTACACGAGTGCCGATGTAATATGGAATTTATTCAATGAGTTCAATAATTTCATATGCCATGAGCCTTTAGGCGAGTGACATATTAAATTATTTAACATGTTTAATAAATTTAATAAGTTTAATAAATATGTTATCACATAACTTATATTTAAGAGAAAAAACACCAAAATTCTCAAATTCATTCTCTATAAGAAAGGCAAATTTCTACTTCTGACGGTTTGATTTTCACTACCGAGACAATCATATGACGTCATGAAGGCGTCATTTGTTTATGACATCACAATAGTGTTATTACATGTGGTTAAAACCATTTATGACATGGCTGTATGACGTGACGGTGAACAGTTATGTGATAAAATACATATGTACATATTAAACCATAAACCAATGTATGCACACACACACACACACACACATGTACCAATCATTATCATTATAATTGATCATCATCATGTTATAGGACACCAATTCAAAGATATCAACAATTACAGAATTGTCATAAAAAACAGTTTATATCATGACTGTAGCAATCAACACCATAATCCTCATCGTGAATAATCATTTGATCAGCATCATCATCATCATCACAGAAAGATGAAAAAAATAATACTTTTTAGGAATTAATTGGCACAGAATTGATCATGAGACTAAAATTTCTATGTGAGTGTTTAAAGTAATCATTCATCCCCTTGGGGGTGAGACAGGGAAATCTCAAACTGGGGGGTAACATTCTTAAGTTGCCAAAAACAAGGCTTGTTGTTATTTAACCATCCTCTTTCCTTAGCACAAAAAATTAATCATTTGAATATTTCAATATACAGTAAAACCCCACGTACTCGAACTTGTGGGTACCTGACCAGTACGTAGTTAAAGGAATATGTGGTATTCAAATAATCTGCTGTTTGTTGAATATGTAGGAACTGTTTGATGAATGAGGGGTATTCGAGTAAACAGGGTTCACGTAAGTGGGGTTTTCCAGTAAGTAGTTTTTCCATTGATGTTTTTAGAATGCCATGGGTACCTGGCTCAAGGTCTCCAAGAGGATTCCAGGGATTCCATGGAAACAGAAAACACAGGATGTCTGGAGGTAAAACGACAATTTCTTATCAATTTGCACAATCTGATTAAAATCATATCTTGAGCTCCCCACCATTCCCTAAACGTCTCTCTGCTGCGTTAAGATCTGACAACATCCCATTGAGGTTCATGTTCTGGTGACTTTTTGCATTAGCCAATCAAATCACTACTGTCAGAATCTTTAATGTGAAAGTTTGTGGGCGAAAAAGCTTGCATAATCCTATCTGTGTGTTTAGTCATTTCGTCACAACAAGGTAATGTGCAGGACTGTGATGAAATGACTTGCTGCAGTCTGTCATCATGCAATTAGAAAATTTTACTAGAGTGTTAAGTAAAGAGGTGACAAAGGTCACCAGAACATGACCTCTTATGGGATGTTGTCTGATCCTTGAACAACAGTGTGGGAACTCGGATCTGCAATTTTAATCAGATTGTAATTTGCAGTTTAAATATTGCCTCTTGCTTGGCACTTGAGTTCTGTGATCCTCAAACATTGAACAACATTTACCTCAAATAAATTTGAGCCAAACAAAATCAAATTTTTGTGTTACAGTAAAACACTGTTGCTGTTACTAAAATTAGAACTTGGGGCTAGCTTTATAATCATGTATATTATGGAACCCTTACTGATTTGTCAGTGTACAGCTAGATTTCTAAATAAAAACAGATGTCATTTCAATGACCTTAAAACACAAATCATTTACTTGTATCCATTTTGCTTAAAGCATGCTGGTGTAAATTCAAGTGACAATTATGATAATGATTTTAGCACAGCTAGTGTCTAAATTGAAAGTCTGCTCTGTCAATTTTTGCTGGTTTACACAGGTGTCCAGTATGGAGAGGACAGATATACATTATAGTTAAAGAGAAAATGCTGGGACAAAACAGTATTGCTGGAATAAACAGAGTTTTAGATTAGAAAGGGCCGGTTTTGACAAGTTATACTGTATATATATAATTAGCATTAAAATTTTGCCATTCAGGGTTAGAAACTAATTTGATCAATATATTAGTCCAAAGGACTAGTAAAAGTTTTAAGGTACTAGTCCTGTGGTATTGTGACTAGTCCTGAGGGCTTCAGCTGCCTCAGTGAAAGCACTATAAGTGACAAACAACAAATCAGGGGTCTATATCTCTCCCAGAAAATTTTAATATCTAAATGATCTGATAAGAGTTTTGGTGTATCCTGAGTGCTAACTTGGTACCTGATTTCCTTTTCTTGAGTAAGTTATAGATTAGAATACAAAAACAAAATAGAAAACTCAACTAGTCCACAGGACTAATAAACAGAGCATATTTACTAGTCCTTCAGACTTTTTACTAGTCTCAGACTAACGGACTAGTGTTAGTGTCGAACCCTGACATTAAATTCATGATGAGCCTGGTATGTATCACTTGGAAACTGCAATTAGTCTGCAGAAACCGTTTAGTACGTGTACTATCATGAATAGGTTCCAAGTATAAAAAATAAAGTGATGTTTTCTGTTCATGACGTTAATATTTTTTCCCCAGGTAACCATGGCAGCAGAATGCCTGGTCCTAATAAGTTTATGGACCAGTCTAATCAATTTATGATCCCTGGTGTTCCCCCTCCTGTCGACATGGGATGGAATAATCCATTGTCCTTTAATCAAAACCTCGCTGCTACTTCTGTGGAGTTTCCTGGGGCACTGCCAAATGGAATGCCATTTGATGGGGGGACGTCCGATTCCCAGAACAGCCGTCATGGGGATGCCTCATGGAAGAGACAACCAAAAAAGGACAACTCTAGTCAAAGGAAGAATATGAATGAAAACAGTGTCAGAAAGAATGCTGTGAGAGGGGAAGCTTCCGATGTTTCCGAACAAAAACAGGAAGGAAGGAAGAAGGGAGAAAGAACCAAACAAGTACAGGTAAAGACAATTAATGCATGATTAAGCATTGAACTGTAACGGGTGACATTCTATTTATCTGTCACCCAAATTGTATTCATATCGACTGTATACCACATCTGGTAACAGTTCAATGCTTATATTTACATTTCCGGTAATTTAAAAATATGTCTGTTTCTATTTCTTTGGGATATAGTCGGTTAACATTCTCCATTTTTCCATGTGTGTTTCTTTACTGGAAGAGTCAGGTTTAAATCAATATTATTGAGCTATTGACTCAAAGCCAGTATTCATGTTATCTGAGGCGGAGTGCAAGGGGTTAACGTAACGTAGTCCAACATGGCGTTATAAATGACGTCACAATGGCCTGATTTAAATCAGTGTCATCTAAGCGATTGATTCAAAGCCACCATACATGTTATTTGAGGCAGAGTGCAAAGTGTTGACATAACATTGTCCAACATGGCATCAGAAATAATGTCATGTGATGTGGATTGCAAATTGTAGTATACAGTGTGATATACTACAACTTGGTTTAGTAATGATATATAGGCAAAGGCAACACAGAATGTAAATATACAGTGTAATGTTTGCATTTCCACTAAAAAGAGACTAGATGAAGCTACTGTGCCCAATGTATTTTATTTTCAAATGACATACATTGGGACTTTATGACATCATCATGCTTTAATTATGACATCATAATTGTAGCGCTGGTGACTGCACTGCTCCACTGTCAATTGGTTGGCTATTAATTCTGTCTGTATTTACTCAGATGTTGAAACATTTTTTCACCAATGCTATATTTTGTCTGCATCAACAGTGCGTTGGTTAACAAAAATGTAAATATACTATTGGTTGTCATATTTTTGACATTCATTGGTGTATAACATACATAATTGAATTGTGCATGCTAGCGCACCATGTTGAGGTCCCACTGATGTGGATTATTAAATGCACTAGAACCTGTATGTTATTATAAAAGAACTGATTTGACTGACTGACTAAAAGATGGAATTTATAAAACTTGTTTAATAATCTAACAGTTACAATCATCTATACTCCCTAAAACAACCCTGGAATATATTGTGGTAAAACTGAAGGTATGTTCAGGGGAAAAAAACCTGTCCAGTGCTAGACTGCATGCTTTTTCATGTCCTTTGAAGATTACAAAGGAGCCGCAGCCGCCTTAAAACCTGTCAATTTTTACCGTTATGTGACCACAAGATTCTTTTGATGAACATGAAAGGGTCGAACCAGTCTTCTTGTCTCTTCAACAAGGTGGCGCACACAAAGCCTTCAGTTTTGCCAAGACATATTACAGGGGTGTAGAGAGCGTAGGTGATCGTAACCCCTGGATATCGAGAATGAACATGTTATTGACCTAATATGCTCCAGATCTAGTGTATATCAAAATTATAGAATTTGCTTAATAAATTCAATATATACTATATTGACATTGATATAAGATCCTTTATCCATACAATACAAGTTTAAAAAATAATTAATTTTCTATATAAGTTCTGATATAATATAACTTTTCCATATTCAAGGTCACAGGGGTCAAATCTGTTAAAATCTTTTAACAATTTCTGATTAAACAAAAGGTCTAAAAGCAATGGTTTTTGACTGAAAGGTTCCTTGGATGAAGCCCGACACAGTTTGCGAACAGAAATAACCTTAACCTATTGTCAAGGTCACAGGGGTCAAATCTGTTAAAATCTTTTAGCAACTCTGATTAAACAAAAGGCCTAAAAGCAATGGTATTTGACTGGAAAGTTCCTTGGATGAAGCCCGACACAGTTTGCAAACACGAATGACCTTTACCAATATTTAAGGGGTCAAACATGTTAAAATCTATAAACCTGCTCCATGAGAATTTGGTCCCTTCACTTCGAACATTGAAAACGTCCCTGCGTCAAACACTTTAATGACTAATGTTAATTATTGTCACAAATTTTAGTCAAAGTGGGGTTATTCCCCCAATTGTGTTTAAATAATGACACAAATACAAAATTTAATGCAGATAAGAAAGTAAATATTGGAGAAAATACAAATAAAATCAAAGAATTGTTGTATACCAAAAATGTAAATACATAAAAAGTTGATTTTGTTTCGCCCTTCGGAGATAGTCAAGAAAAGTGTGACTATTAAATATTGCTTTTCTAGTGGCAGTGACCAAGACTGCAGTGATCAATCTACAATTATTTTCCATTGGTCCTTTTCATGTGTATTGCGAAAAACAATGGGTCCCACAATGTTAAATTTAACCACTTCCAGAAATTCAATGGGTCCTTTCAAAATTATGCGAGTACAGGATGCAGGATGCGCACATAGATTTATCACTGAGACTGCATCAACATTTGGGTTAAAGTCCACTTTTCACTGTGTAATATATGATTATCCAGTGGAATTGAAATATGGTCATATATTACTCAAACTATAATATGTCTACTGTCACATTACTTATACTAAAAGTATCATGCTAAATACCTATAACCTCAATTTTAAAGAAATTGTGTTACAGATTCTGCCGTTTTAGGGTAAAATCATATAAATTTGGAGAATTTACGTTAGCTTCAACATTTTAAAGTGTCATTGATTTGTAATTATATATGTAATTAAATTATGATTTGGCCAAGTCACTGATACCATCTTGCTGTATATATCTTGTAATACTATTATATTCGGTTTGGACTTAAACATTATCGACAAAGAGAGGAAGTCGAGACATATATACATGTCATTATGCGTGATTCTCGTGTAACTTTCATAGTGCTATAAAAGTTAAAAACATGCCTTTCAGTGCTAATGTAAAACAGCTGTTCCACCAGTGTTTTAGTACATATGCAGTTTATCGATATCTCATCAGGAAAAAAAATAAATGTGACCCACATCTGTGTCGGGGAATGAAGGGATCAGATCTATAAACTAGATTCATGCAAGCGAAGTGAAAATATGAATATTACATGATTATTGATATAACATAAAAGTTAATGATTGTAGCGATTGACACTACACAGTTCATAAACTGTCTTTGAAGTAGGTAAAAAATCAATATCATACATATGGAATTGATGAAACTTGTCAAATAATTTATAAGGTTTCTAAAATATACTTAAATGCTTTAGATCTTGAAATAGCAAAATTACTGAACTTACATGTATATTATCACTGACATTCATAAAAGATCCTCTTTTTAAACAGAATTTTGGAATAATAATAATATATGAATTATAAATACATGTAGTACATGATGTGTTCATATACATCAAATATTTTTTGGAAAATGATTGAAAATTTCTGATTTTTCCTAACTGATTTCTGCAATGATTTTCTGATGGCTAATATAGATTAGAGAATACCGAATCGTTAACAAAATCATCATCTGAACTCAAAGTTGATTAAACCAGGGACAAAATAGGAACAAAGGAAAGATTTACATAGAGATTGATCCTTGTCAGAGTACAAGAGAATAAGACCAGGTGTTCCGGAAGAGTAAGCTGTTCCGGAAGAGTAAGCTGTTCCGGAAGAGTAAGCATCTTCTGCTTCATCGACAACATGCATGTATTTTAATCTTGTCAAATCCAAGTAAACATAAAGTTCTCAAAATGAGAACCAAGTTGATGTTGATCAATTTTACAAGTGATATACATGTATGTTATATCAGAGATCATTTTAGTGTATTTAAATGTAGGACAATTCCGAAATATGCTTAAATCGAAAATCATGTCTAGGTGTTGTAACATTTGAAGTGATTAATCATGCTCTCATGTTTGTTCAAAGAAAGTCAACGCGACCACAGCAATTCAGCCAGCTAATAATCAATAACATTACATGACTCCGGTCCCATAGCTAACACTTGGCTGGTAACAAGATCACCTCCTAACCTTCAATAGATTTTACAATGTATGTATATTTGCTTTGAAAAGGACCACAGATATAAAATCTGAAGGATCCCAGTATTTACCTCTGTAGACAAATTATTGGATTTTTTTTGACAACTTTTTGTTAGGATTTATTTTTTTTTCATGATTATAGTTTCCATAAATCATTCCTGAAAAGTGATCTTCAGGGCCCAGTTGTTCAAAACGTGATTAGCTTAATCAGGGATAAGTGCAAATTTTAATTATTCTGTAACTTAAAAATGAAGTCATAGATTTTGTTACAAGTTGGCAGATATCAAAAATTAAATAGTGTTCATTTCCATGCAAAATTTGAAGATTTTACCTTGTATATGGACAGAATTATTAAAGTTTAAAAAATGTTGTTAAATAGTGATTAAGCTAATCACCCTTTGAACAACTGGGCCCATATTGTAAAATGTTATGACAAAATATTAGAGATGAAAGTAAACATTAAAACATTTAAGCAACAGGGAGAGAGACTTACATGTATTATAAGGTTTAAAACCCATCACCTCTGAATTTACCCTAAGCTTACGACAGTTACTGTGAATCCTAGTCAATTGAACCCGGAATTGTCAGTTAAATGGCCGAGACATTGAAAACTTTGATAAAAGATATTTCTTTGTTTCTGACAAATACATTGTAACTTTGATTTTTACCATCAGACTTGATGAAGGTGTATATATTAGCAGAAGTTGGGTACCAAAGTAAACTAACTTTAGAAGCAGGATTGATGAAAATGAATATGGAATTCAAAGTGGCATAAATCCAGGCGAATTTATATATTACTTCACTTTGAAAAACCTTCACATGAAATATTTTTCACATTAAATTCACATAAATTACCATATTCACTGTAATTAGTGCCCCTTCCCTGGTAAACACCCCTCCCCCATTCTACCAAGGTAATCAAATTGTATATTAATTATAAGTGCCCCTTTTAATAGTGACAGATTGAAATGATTCTATTAAAATGTGCGATAAACCTTGCTATGCTCATGTTTACAAGAAACAAACCCACAGATATTGGTTATTTGTGTACAAATTATCCGAAATAGATGATGATAATGACACACATCATAGTACTACCCATTTCTTGTCATAATAATTTGTACTTAATAACTTTTCTTTCAGATCCTACTGTTATTATTATAGCTATTAAGCACCATCTCTGGGACCAAGTTTTTAAGGCACCGGTGCTAATCACGTCGAATACGGTATTTCACGTGATTTTTTCCGTGTAAAATCAAGAAATGCACATGGAATTTATGTGATATTCATTTCAAAACCATATAATGGAATTAATTAGCCTTTAAAAATGGAACTGAAATAAAAAGTCAAATTAATTTTGCAAGAAGTTTTTCAAGTGAAAATCACTTCTTTACCACATTTCATGCCTGTTAATACATAGCCAAGCCTAGCTATAATAGTAAGCCAGTTTGCAAACAAAAACTGGTGTTCAGAAAAAAATGCAACAATCAATACAAAGTAGAACCCAGTGTCTAGGTATATGTTAAGATCAGAGTCGACCCTGGGAAAATATTTGGTTGTAGCAATGTGTGTGAACCAAATTACCCCAGAATTTTTTTTTATTAGCATCAGAAAGTTGAAATCCCTTATCAGTACGTAAAGCTATATTTGTCCTGTTTAAGCGCCAGCACAGACAGGCAATCCTTATCACAAGGAAGTGGCCCTGGCCCTATGGCATTTCATGTCACCATAACAACACAACAACAAATATATACATGGCCTTGTAATTATAATAAAGCTAAAAAAACCTTATTCAGCAATTCAATCTCCTTGTTTTCCCGACTCATGGAATATTTCTCAAGAAATAAAAACAAATACAAAGTAAAATTGCACTTCCTGGAGTTAACTTGGACATGAATCATTTTATATTTAGAAGAATTCATATTTATTGAAAGAAATGCTTGAAAAAAAATATTTTGAAAATTTCTGTTTTATCATGCAAAGCTAACAAATCATTGGCTCTGTGATTTAAGGTTTGTATGTAAACAGTACTTGTTGACATTAAATATAATCCTCCTCCCCAAGTACAAGGTTATACTGACCGAGATATATTTCCTAGTCATGTCACCCCTATTTAACCTAAATAAGCCCTACCAATTACTGATTTGGACAAGTCCATTATGTTCTATAGTGGTGCAAGTTTAACTCATTCACCCCTGAAGACACATTTGAGCTCTTCCTATTCAAAGATTTGAATAGTCCACTTTTGAATTCCAGGGGTGAATGAGTGCTACTATTTTCTTTTATTTACTATTTACTATTTTACTGATTGGGAGATTGTTTTCTTAATTGATTTTATTTGTGATATCATATATTATAAGTTTGATGGATTTTCTGTCTTGTATTTGATCAGTCTTGGTCATTTTACATGACAATGTTTTGAACAAATATGTATACGTATCTTATCAAAAATAGCCCTTATCTCCTACTCTAGACATTTGATTGTCTTATTGCATAATTTAAACATTTATCAATCTGATTAAAATCATATCTTGATCACCGCGCCGTTCTGTAAATTTCTCTCTGCTGCGTTAAGATCTGAGAAAATCCCATAGGGGGTCACGTCCCGATGACCTTTTGCATTAGCCAATCAAATCACTACTGTCAGAATCTTGACAGCGAAATTTTGAGGCGACATTGCATATTACATTGACACGAGTGCAAGATTCTGTTTATCACATAAAATTATAATTATGAGAAAATATACAAAAACTCTCAAATTAATTATCTAAAGAATGGCAGATTTCTTCTGTGACAGTACGATTTCCACTACCGAGACAATGATGTGACGTCATGAAGACGTCATTTAAGCAATGAATGTTTTAGCAAATGTTGTTACAGTCCTATAACACACATTGCTATTGATGACAAACTAAATAAAGCCCGATAGGGCTTTATGTAAGTTTGTCAGCAATAGCAATGTGTGTTATAGGACTGTAACAATATTTGCTAAAATGTTCATTACTTATATTTACATTTTGATAAAATTATTGTGCTTTATTTAGTTTCTTCGGACCGATTTTGATCAGCAAATCAAGTGAAGACAACAATGAAATTCATGACGTCACAATAGAGATTGATGACGTCACAATACCAACTGCTGTTATAGTCTGAGGCACTGGGTGTTATAGTCTTATGGCAGCAACTGCCTCTTAGCATTATGTCAATGGAAAATTGCAGAGCAAATGTAAATATTTATTTATGAGTCGTCACAATAGTGTTATTACACGTGTGTAATATCATTTTTATGACATGGCCGTATGACATGACTGCATGGACGGGTCAGTTATGTGATAATTATTATATCAACATAATTTTAAAATATACACATAAATTTTACAATATATATGTACATGTACTTGTGAACATATTGAATTTCATGAATATACTGTATTCAAGCAATGTATGTATGAACATTTAGAAAAGATATTTGCAATTAAATTTCATAATACCCGGTATACGTATTACAATATATGCATAAATACATGCAAGCCACAAAAAAGATGTAAGTACAGAATTTATGTTTAGAATTAATGTAATCTGAATGCATACACATAGAATGTGATAACTCCCCAAAAGGGATCTTGTGAACTTTTGTATCAGCCAATCAACATTGTTGATTGGGGGGCAGGGAAAGATTGGATGATCTTGTTTGTACTATACGTTAATTCGTTTTGATTTTATTTCCAAATTCCTTATTTTGTACTTTCAGAGAGGACGACTGAACAATGTCAGTGGGGAGGTCACAGAAGGGGTCAAGGGGTCGCCAGCAGCCAGAGAAGAGCGCATTCCAAGGGGGATAATCTTCAAAGAAATATCAACCCAAACAGGTAATGGATAAGTGAGGCAACAGTACTCCTGCTCTTTTGGAGTCTTGACTCAAGCTTGGTCATTGTAATGAAGCGAGAATGCAAATATTGTTACATTTATGAGGATATATTTACATTTGCTCTGCATTTTACCATTGACACAATGCTAGGAGTACATATAAGAGGCAGTTGCTGCCATACACCTACATGTATAACATCCAGTGCCTCAGGCTATAACAGCAGTTGCTATTGTGACATCATCAATCTCTATTTTGATGTCATGAATCTCTGTTGTGACGTTATCAATTTCATTGCTATCTCATTCCCTTGATTTGCTGGTCAAAATCGGTCTGAAGAAACTAAAAAAAGCACAATAATTCGATCAAAATGTAAATATAATTAATGAACATTTTAGCAATTTAGTTTGTCATCAATAGCAATGAGTGTTATAGGACTGTAACAACATTTGCTAAAACATTCATTGCTTAAATAACAACATTTGTTATTGTAAAAGTTGATATTTTCACGTGTGAATTTTTAGGCTTAGCCTCTAAACTGTTCGCAGTGTGGAAATTTCCTTGCTGTCAAAAAAGTTGTTTTGTACTGTGTAATACTATTAGACAATGTAGAGGTTAAGTAATGTTAATTTGTTCGCGTGTGGATTATATTCGCAAAGCTTTAATGGAATCAAAATAAAAGAATTATTCCATGTCATGAACAAGTCCTCTTTTGCAATATATAGTCTTATAACAATGTTTGCCATTGTGGTGTCATCAATCCCTAATGTGACATCATCATTTTCATTGTTGTCATCATTTTGATTTGTGGTTCAAAAACTTTAACTAAGTTTATTCTGAACGCAGGCATTAATTGCCACTCTATTCAGATCATCGTCCATAAAATATTTAGATAGAAAAAATATAACAATGATTATGTTGTGACTTAACTCCAAAATTTGTCCAAAGGGTTTTCAAAACTGACTAGGTTTGGTGCTTTAAATACATTTTCTGGAAGAGAGAATTTCAAAACTGTTTGAAATAACTAAATATTAGCATAATTACTCCATAAAATGTAAAGATAATTACATGTCATGAATAGTTCAATAGATATTGTTATCCTCATATATTTCTAGCTGGTTTATAAGTAGGTTCATGTAACACAACCATGAAGTGTTTACTGTTAATTTATGTGCAGAATTTCAATTTCTCAGATGAATGACCATTGAAGCACATTTGCAAAACAGGTTCTACTTGGCGATATGAAACTGAAATTGAATTAGGTGTGCAATTTATAGTATTATGTAGATATTTCAGAATGGTGTTCACAGTTTTTGTTTGTTTTTTGTTTTTTCAGAATTTCCAGACAGATTCGCCAACAAAACCTTATCAATGTATCCATGTCCATTTTACTCGCCACAAAACCATCATGGGAGCCGATTTATATATAGCAGCGATTCAGAGTTGGACTCTGACAGTGGCTACAGCAGTCCGTTACACAAGAGGAGTCAGGTTTCCAGCGTCGGCACCCATCCAGCCGAATTTATCCAAACTATGATCTTCACTCACCATTCTGCGGAATCGGAACAGAGTATATCAAATTCCAACCAATCGGAACAGAGAATATCAAATTCCAACCAATCAGGACAAAGACAAAATATATCAAAATCTAATCCATCAGGGAATAGCATATCAAATAGTGGACAATCAGGGCAGAATAAAATTAATTTGTTCCAACAAGAACAGAAACAAAAAAGACTTCAAAATTTTGTCCAATCAGAACCGAGTAATGTTGTGACTCCTACTGCTGTCCCGCAACAAAAAGTGAGCTATGCTATGATTGCGCAAAAAGTGCCTAGTCAAAAACCTAGTGTTCAACCACAAAACACCCAAAGTGCAAATGTCTGTGATATATCAAGCAACTGTGAAAGTTCCAGGACTGTCTCAGGGGAGATAACTCTAAGTGCCAAGAAATCAGTGACTAGTACATATAGTGCAAAATCTATTGAAAAAGCTGATGAGAGTAAAACAAATAAAGAAAATGTTGAGGATAGCGAAACATTGCCTGGGGAAAAGAAAAAAAGGAAAAGGAATCGGAAACGATCGAAGAAAAAGAAAAATGATGATTCCAGTATTTCACATTCGGTTGAGGATGTGGAGTTACATTTTGAAGATGAGGAAGAATTCCCTGATTTGTTGGGGAGTGTTCACGCTCCCTCACCTTCAAAGGAAAGAACCTCTTCTGTGGGGAGAGAAAAGAGTTCCCCATCAAGAGAGACAACTCTTTCCAGGGAACAAAATTATTTTATTGATAGTGACAGTATGCATTCAGATAATATACTGAAAAGTGATAGGACAACACATGTGCTACACTCAAGTGTTGGAAATGTGAGACATTCAAGGGAGACAACTGTAAATCAACCAATGGAATTTTCCAGTTCTAGTCCTGTTGCTATGGTAACAGCAAGCAGTGTTTCTGGCCCACCATCTTATAGCTCCATACTCAAAGCAGTGAGTGATATGAAATTTTACACGTAGCATTTCTGTTTTTGTCAGCGATGAAATATTGTAGGGCAAAATTTTCAAAAGAAGACATCTTATTTTTGTTAAATTTGAATGTGCCAATGCTGTTTTGAAAGAAAAATTAAAAAAAAAAATGATGTTTTGTCTTTTAAGCTCACCTGGTCCAGAGGCATGGTGAGCTTGATCCATGGTGCACCGTCCGTCATCCGTCATTATTTCCTTTTAAAAGCTACTTATCCAGAATGATGAAATGGAATTTTGATCAAATTTGTCTGGAACATTATAATAAGGGGATTCAATGGAGGGTGTACATGTGACTCCCCTAGGTTGGGAGGGATGGGAGGGACGGGCCTTAACTCTTTCCGTACTTTGTGTTCTTTCCGGATGTCGTACCGGAAGTAGTTATTAGGCTCGCCCCCAGAAGTTTAAACAAAATGGCAGACTACATGTGCATTTTTGGTGTGTTGTTTTTTCATACAAAAACTCAAAGGTTAGTGTTATCTTTGTACATATTTAAGAACTATTTAACTAAATAAGATCTAGATGTCAGATTGAACACCTATACACTGATATCTGAAATGCAAATGTAGCAAGCCGCCATATTGTTTACATAAACAACAATTTTGAGAAATTATCACCTATTGCTCTAACACAAAAACATGTAACCCAAACGAAATAATAACGAATTTGTCAACAAAAATGTTTGATTCAAAAGTTTTGACCACCTTTTATTTGTCATTGCATCAGAGGATTGTTTATGTCGATTGATGGTTTCAACAAATCAACACTTCAATAACGTCAACTAAGCTTGTCGACTAAAGTCGACAACGGGGAAGAGGGAGCTATAAATCATGTCGACTATAGTCGAGAACGGGGAAGAGGGAGCACATTTTTATGTCGACTATAGTCGACAACGGTCCTGAAAGAGTTAATCTGTATATATGTTATAGGTAAATCAGTTAAATCAATTTCTAGTCTTGAACAAATGAATGGACTTAAAGCTTGGCCACTAGGTACCTGGCATGAAGTACTATAAAGATTCTTCAGATTAAAATCTTTGACTGACCTGCAAGATCATGGGTAAAATATGTCAAAAAAAGATCTTTCTAAATGACCAGAAGACCAAGATTACAGATATTTGGCCAGTTATTGATAAAAACTTGGCATGAAGTACTATGAAAAACCCTGGAATAAATTACCCTGATTTAACTACTTTCAAGCTCACTTGGAAATACATTTTTTTTTTAAGAAGGTCTTCACTTTTTTTACCTTTTTAAAATTGTTTTCTTCTACTTATATGATTTGCAGCCCTGGTCAACAATTGTTTACTTTCAAGATGAGATAGAGTAGTATATACCGCAATGTTTCATTTTGTCATGAGTATTCTTAGGTCAAAGAGTTTTGCAAAGTGCTATTACTCAAAATATTTCCCATAGGTTGTGTAAGTTTCCAGGTGAGTGATACAGGCCGTTTGTGAGTCATGTATTAAGATAATATTGTGCCAAATCAAATTTTTAATTTTGAAAAAAATTGTATTTCAGAAAAAACCTGTCGTTACATTTGATGAGACACAGCTTCAGCAGAATGAAAGACTCTTGAAAGAAAGTAAAGCAAGGGAGACAACTGAAACAGGTAGGGGAGATAACTCGGGGGGTTTACTTGCAATTGTAATATTTCATCCTAACTCATTCTTATAGCGCTTTCTGAGGTGAAGCATTTTCTTTGAACTCCTAGAAATCATTTTATATTAATGAAAGTCATATAGTAATATGGAGATTAAAAATGGGATATAGTCGTTGGATGGTGCAGTGGAACGAGTAAATGCCATTCAACAGCGTAGCCAGGGTTTTGATTACCTGATCGGATGTAAACAAGTATGGGGTCACCTGCCAGACCACATGAGTTTCCTCTGAGTACTCCAGTTTCCTCCCAGAATATGAGCCCTGCACGCTAATTACATCAAGGCCAACAAGAAAGGCCGATTTTGAAAACTTGTATCATGATTGTTGTAAAATAAATAAATTTCAAAGGTAGCTGGCCTGGGGTGTAATGTACGGCAGCAGCGTTCATCACTGAAAGGGACCATTTAGTTGGATAGATATGTATATGTGGTAAAACTGGGTTTGGTTGATCCTGGTTGACCAGATAGCTTAAATTGCTGGAGTGTCTGTCTTTATCTCAGCAGGTCCTGGGTTCGAACCCCTGTCACATTTTCTCTCTCTCCTAATTATATAAGAATTGGTCAGCTAGTCAACCATTGTTTTAAGCATTGAAAGTATTTGCCAAGCAAGGGGATACTGGAACATGGTTTGTAATTATAAAGGTTGTGTCTTAGGGGGAGGATGGGAGAAGACTTTAATTTGTAGAAAAAGGAGGGAGAAAGAAATGTGATGGAAATGGACTTGGTGGTTACAGTGCAACCAGATAACATAATTGGAATTGTTGAATGGCTGTCTAGAGTTTGGAGAGTTCTGTGTTACATTTGCATCGCAAAACCACTATATATAAACTTTTAGCTGATCTAGACGGGGTCGTGTTTCGGCGATCAGATAGCTCAATTGATTGAGTGTCTGTCTAGAATTCGGAAGGTCCCAGATTCGAACCCAGGTCTGGCTGTGCATTTTTTCCTCTCCTGTTACAAACTTAACAGGAAGACATGTGATTTAAGAGACAAGAAACTACACATTTACAATGTATGAGTCATTGTTTTGGCATAGAAATATATGGTGATGGTTCGTCGTGAAATCGTTTGTTCCATTTTACAAATTTAAATGTTGATAATGAAGGATTTATCATAGATTGAATCAAATCAAATCAATCTGATTAAAATCATATCTTGTTCTCTGCGCCGTTCCGTAAACATCTATCTGCTGCTTAAGATCTGAGATAATCCCATAGAGGGTCATGTCCTGATGACCTTTCGAACTAGCCAATCAAATTACTACTGGTAGAATCTTGACAGTGAAATTTTGAGGCGACAAAGCTTGCATAAACACATTTTTCCGTTTAGTTATTTCGTCACCAAAAAGTTCGTGCGGAATAATGTGACGAAATGGCTCGCTGCAAGATGACAGGTCGTTTGAAAAATATTTTAGTGTTAAGTAAAGAGGCGACAAAGGTCATCTGGACGTGACCTGTTATGGGATGATGTCAGATCCTTGTAAAACGGAGTGAGAACAAGGATCTGTATTTTAATTAGATTGGAAAGGAATGTGATGGAAATGGACTTGGTGGTTACAGTGCAACTAGATAACATAATTGGAACTGCTGTATGGCTGTCTAGAGTTTAGAGAGTTCTGTGTTACATTTGCATCGCAAAGCTTCTTTATATAAACCTTTAGCCGATCTAGACGGGGTCGTGTGTCGGCGATCAGATAGCTCAATTGATTGAACGTCCGTCTAGAATTCGGAAGGTCCCAGATTCGAACCCAGGTCTGGCCGTGCATTTTTTCCTCTCCTGTTACAAACTTAACAGGAAGACATGTGATTTAAGAGACAAGAAACTACACATTTACAATGTTTGACTCATTGTTTCGGCATAGAAATGGTGATGGTTTACCGTGAAATCGTTTGTTCCATTTTACAAATTTAAATATTGGTAATGAGGAATTTATCAAAGATTAAATCAAATCAAATCAAAATCAGTATAAGTCAGCAACACGGATATGAAATGTTAATACAGTGGACTCCACTTAATATCACTCCTGTTAATATCACATTCCTCTTTATATCATGTTTTCCCCAAGCACCATTTTTCTCTATATATAATCTATGTTATTCTAATTAGTTAATATCATGTATTTTGAGGTGAATTCCTCTTAATATAATTTTTTTTAACCAGTCACATAAAATATCCAGAAAATGATGTCGTTTCCATTGATTTCAGATACAACTTGTACAAAATGTTGCATAGAAAATAAAAAATAACCCCAAAAATGATTTCTAGCTGAAATAATGTTATCTATATATCGAAACACCTTCATAATTATGTACATTGAATAGCAGCTCACTTTTAGTTATGGAGTTTGGAAATGCACTATATTTAGTGGAAAGACATGTTTCTCTTAATGTCATATTCCTGTTAATATCATGCTTTTGTCTGACAAATGTAACATGATATAAAGAGGAGTGCACTGTATAAGCATTGAAGTGTTTTGATATGGTCTTCATGGTCATTATAAATGACAGAACTTTGCAGGCAAACATATCTTGTGTTAGCTCAGAGTATGATGTTTGCTTACAATGCTGTGTCATTTATATCAATTAATGCAAAAAGACTGCATCAGGACACTTTAATGCTTAAAAGAACATCTGGCCCCGGTTTCATCAACGTTCCTTCACTTAAAAATCTCCATAGGAAAGAATTACATAATTTAAAGAAAGTTCCTTAGCTAAGGATTTTCCCCTAAATTGTGTAATGCTTTCTTTTGAGATTTTGCAGTTAAGAAATTTCCTTAAGTTAAAGATTGTTGATGAAACCGGGGCCTTGCTGTTCTCTTTTTCTTGTTTAATGATGGGCATATGATTGTTATTGAAAAATTGATTATCGATATATTATCAGTTCTTCATTAAAATCAAAGTTTAAATAATTTTTATGTAAAACAATGTTTTGAAAGTAATGTACTTTAATGATTTTTACCATATAATTGATAAAAATGTGTAAAAATTGCTTGAAATCCTTTCATTATAAAAGAATGTTATCTACTTTATATAATTATATACATATAGCAGCATTGTCTATTTATGCTATGTTATCGTTCTCCCATTATTTTTGTATTCAATCTCGTGAAATGAAGAACCGATTATGCAATCGATCATAGATGATTTTACTACTGATTACAAACCAATAAACGACTATCATTTTTAACCGATTGCTAATCACTGCTTGTTACAGCCGAGTCGAGAGTGAGCAGGAAAAGGCGGAAACGACGTGAAATGATGAATCAAGCCGCTGAAGAGGAACTTGCCGAGATCGGACTCGAACAGGATATGTTACGGGAGCTCAACCTTAAACCTGGCACGGCTAAGAAAACGGCTCAAACAAAGGGCGCACAAAAGGGGACAACAAGTGCTAAAGAGACCCCATCTCCTCAACCCGGCCTCCTAAATGTTACTCCTCAGGCTACAGCGCCCACAGGAAAGAAATCCAAACAGACAATAGCGCTGGACTTGGGCGCCATGATCGATGCTTTAGAGGTAAGGAGTGCAAGACTCTTTATGACCATGAGCAATTCTGATAAAAATGTAGATCCCTATTCTCATTCCATTATAATTACATATACATCAGGATCTGGCAACATTTCATGTGAGGTCTTGTTCTGGTGACCTTTTGCATTACCCAATCAAATTAATGCTTGTAGAATTTGAATCTTGAATGTGAATGTTTTGTTGGCCATAAAACTTGTGTAACCCTGTCTGTTCGTTAAGTTATTTTGTCTCAACAAATTAATGTACATATTGTGACGAAATGACTTGCTGTACATGACAGTGCCAACTGACATCGAATAGATAAATCTACTACAGTTTGAAGTAAACAGGTGACAAAGGTCACCAGAACATAACCTTTTTGGGGATGTTATCAAATCCTGGTGTAACAAAGTGAGAATAAGGATCTACATTTTAATCAGATTGGACCAGGAGTGTAACATAAGGAATTCCCCCCCAAATGGGATTTCAATTTTGGTAAAACCTGAGGATTTGTTGAGGGGTTTTGTCTAATTTGAAAACTCAGAAGCTGGAATTTCTATTTCCAATACCTTTGATCATGAAAGACTATTGTCTTTCATTTAAACTACCAAAATAAGTTTTTAAAAACTTCATTTGGCTATTATTTTGTGAAAATATCAACTATTCCCATTTAAGGGGCCACAGTTACTGAGTGGTAAAGGTGTCCCAACATTTTACCACTAGCCCTTCACTTCTGGGTTGTGAATTTGAAACACTCGTCTGGGGCAGTTACCAGATATTGACCATAGGTTGGAGGTTTTTCTCCAGGTACCCTGGCTTTTCTCCAATTCCAAAATTTGGCTCATCCTTAAATGACTCTGGCTGTGGGCAGTTGCTAGATATTGACCATAGGTCAGTGGTTTTTCTCCGGGTACTCCAGCTTTCCTCCACCTCCAAAAATTGGCATGTCTAATAATTAAATGACTCTGGCTGTGGGGCAGTTGCCAGGTACTGACCATAGGTCAGTGGTTTTTCTCCGGGTACTCCAGCTTTCCTCCACCTCCAAAACTTGGCACGTACCTAAATGACACTGACTGTTAATAGGAGGTAACAAAATAAAACCAAACCAGTTTAACAGAAAATATGATTCTTTTTATTTCAGAAAAAGAAAGATGTTCCAGTGCAGAAGAAGAAGGAGGTCCCTACTGCTGTAGAACCTAAAGTGAAGAAAAGTACAGATCAGGTATGTAACTCAACTCATTCACCCCTGAAGACACATTTGAACTCTCACAATACAAAGAATGGAATAGTTCATTATGAAATTTCAGGGGTGAATGACTTAAATTGTTCTGTGTCAATGATTGCTCTAGACCTCTCGACTAGCACTTGCACTGAAAACAAAATGTGAAATAAGTTGTATGATTTTTAAGTTCACATTAATCTAAAAAAAAAAAAATTTAAAAGGATTTCAAAAATAAATGTTGATGATTTGGTTGTCTTTGTGATATTGGTATATAGTGTACCCTCTTTATATTGCCACCTTTCACCTTTGGCGGTAAAAGAGGGTGGCAATAATATCAATTTATAATTATTACAACCATGAAATTGTATAAAAGATAACACTACCAACATTTTATTAAAAACACCAAAGATCAACAGATACAAAACATAATGGCGATATCGTTGAGGGAAATATATAGCGATTTGGGATGTTCTATTGTAACGAATGTGGCAGATGACGGTATGCAAGAGTGAAAACTAAACCGGGGAATTACATATAGGAGTGAAATCCATTCTAGAAGTTAAGATGGCGGTATGCGAGGGTGGCGGTATGTCGAGGTACACTGTATAACATGATGTAATAATCTTTTTTCCCAGAAGGGTGTGCGACCACACAACATGCTGGATGCCAGTGCACCAATGTTAAAGAGAGGAAAGGAGAGAGAAAATCCAAAACCGAAGAAACCAAGTCCGCTCAAAAAGGTAAAGTCTCCATACTGAAACAGTGACTCTCCCCCTGAATTTTCCAGAACTACCATACTTTGACAATTCTAATAAAATATTTTGACTGACATTGGTGACACTTGTCTTACACCAGTGGGAAAAAAAAATCACAAAAAAGTACTTTTGCTTTGATTGTCAGTTGGGGCATTCGTATCATACTGACACATGTTATTGTGGGGTAAAATACAAAAGGGTACTAGGTTGTGGCCAGTTGTCTTGAACTTTTCCATGTTGGAAATATATGATATATTAATTTATCACATAACTGACCCGTTCTGTCATTTTATACGACCATGTCATAAAAATGGTATTAAACACGTGTAATATCATGAAAACCGTACTGTCACAAAAGAAATTTGCCTTGTAGAGAACTGATTTTTTTGTTTATTTTCTCATAAATATAAGTTATGTGATAAATTTATTAAACTCGTTCAATATTTTAATATGTAACTCGCCTAAAGGCACGTGATATATTCAATTATCTAACTTGTTTAATAAGTTCCGTACTACATCGACACTCGTGTAAGATCCTCTATTTATATATATAAAAATTAATATAGCACTACTGGAAACTCCCAAAATCCTAAATCATTTGTCCTTATTCGCAATGCCTAATTTAATGTTAAATGTTCTCAATTTCACACCAGTTTACATTTCTCAACTCAGTTGGTTATGCATTAAAAAGGTGTTTGGGGAACAAAATAAATCCAGAGTGTAAAAAAAACGAAATTTTCCAATTGTACACTCATGGGGGAAAAAGACATCCTCAAAAATAATTTGAACCAGAATAATAATGATGTGAATATGTTTTGTGTTGCTCAGAGGCAAAAATAGCCGGTAATGAAAACTTGCAGGTACTGTTAAAGTGGAATTGCTTGCAGCGAAGAAATTTTTGCTTGAATTAAATCTCTGCCAATATATCCATACATGAACATATTTAACATTACTCAAACTCTACAGTGTCAAAAAGAAATATATATGTGTACCCATTACAGAATAGCACAAATAACATTGCAAAAATTACAACATCACGAACAGTTTGTAGGCTGAGTAAGAAAGAAATTCTTCATGTGAACATATTGACTTTTACAGTATACATTATAGACTGGTGATTAATAAACAATAATGAATAAATATGTATATTAAAACATGATCTTATTTACATAATGTAAGTCAATTTTTCTCCTATAGGTGATTCTGAAGGAGAGAGAAGAAAAGAAAAAGCTACGACTTTTGGACGACTCGGTACCTGGCAATCCAGGGTAAGAGGTTACTTTATTAATTCTGTTGTTCTGGTCTGAAAAAAAATGTTGTATTCAATTTAGTAAACTCTAGCCCTTTATATACCCTCTTCCAAAAATAAAATAAAACTTAAGGAGCACCATACCACTGTAGCTGTGCATTTTTAACCTTTTTTTTTCTAGAATGACTATTGTTTACTTAATTATTTCAGGAGAACCATACTTTCGTTACCTATACTAATGTAAAATACAAGAATTCCAGACAAAACTTTGAATCCTGTGGCTCTCCTTAATATATTGTTTTACCAATCATCTACCTGGTAAACCAATCAATCTGATTAAAATGCAGATCCTTGTTCTCACTCCGTTTAACAAGGATCTGACAACATCCCATAAGAGGTCAAGTCCAGATGACCTTTGTCGTCTCTTTACTTAACACAAAAATAATTTTCCAATGACCTGTCATCTTGCAGCAAGCTATTTTGATACATTATTCCACACAAGCTTTTTGGTGACGAAATGACTAAACGGAAAAATGTATTTAGGCAAGCTTTGTCGCCTCAAAATTTCACTGTCAAGATTCTGCCAGTAGTAATTTGATTGGCTAATGCAAAAGGTCATCGGGACATGACCCTTTCTGGGATTATCTCAGATCTTAACGCAGCAGAGAGAAGTTTACGGAACAGCGCGGAGATCAAGATATGATTTTAATCAGATTGGTTTATCATATCTTGATCTCCACGCTGTTCCGTTAACTTCTCTCTGCTCCATCAAGATATGTGGACATCATATAGGGGGTCACGTTCATATGACCTTTAGCAGAATCTTCGGAGTGATATTTTTGAGGCGCCAAAGCGTGCGTAATTGCATCGTTGTACGTTTAGTCATTTCGTCACAACAAGCTTATTTACTTATTTTGACAAAATGACTTGCTGCAGATGACAGACAATTCTACTAGTCTAATAAGAGTAGGGGCGACAAAGGTCATCTGAACGTGACCCCTATGGGATGTTTTCAGATCTTTGTGAAACAAAGTGAGAACAAGGATCTGCATTTAATCCGATTGCCTGGTAAGCACAATAACTCTAACCAAATCATGGTACAGTTAGTTGTAGCCAAAACATAATCAAAGGGAGGTAACTGTTCATTGTCTGGTGGCCATTGTCCAGCCCACAGTGACACAGGTATCCTTAATAAAAAAATATCATTGATTAACATAATGCTCCAGGAGGAATATTGAAATGTAAACAAATAATTTGATCACATCACTTCGGTACAAATCACTTTCATTTTGTCAAAGCCATGCACGACCATAAATTTCATTCAAAATCTTCAATTTTATTGGTTATTTAAGGAATGGCCTCAATTGGTTTTAGGATTATATGGTATATACCGAAAAAAATGTGTGCACTTTTTTGCATAAATGGCTTCGCGGATTTATGCAAAGTGCACACATTTTTTTCGGTATATACCGTATAATCCTAAAAAATATTGTGGTCATTCCTTATCATTTCATTTCTAAAGATACATATATAAGACATAAGTCTTTTACAATGATTTGGTATTAATTATAACAAAAATTTAACGGTTTTGCAAAATACATAAACTTTTGCATAAATTTCACTGTTAACAACTTTAATCAATCAGAAGTTTGATTACAAAAATACCGGGCCAAACATGTTGGTATATGACGTCATCACTTTTTGCGTTGTTTGATTTTTGAGGTTATACGATATAATCTGAAAAAGTTTAACATAGCGCGAATAGGCAAAATTAAATTAATTCAAATGACATAAAAAATTATCCTTTAGAGACTTGTTGACTTGTATTTGCAGCGTCCCAGTTGGTATAGGAGTGATCAGTGCTGAGAGCGATCTGTCCCAGGACGGTAAGTGTGAGGTCCCTGTTAACAGGATCTCAACATAGAGTGATAGGATCAGTCATTTACTATATTTTGTAAATATTTAGTACAGCTGACCCTGTTTAGTCAATGTACCTTAACGTAAGGAAATTATTAAATTAAAAACCTCCATAGGAAAGCATACTGAATTTAGGGAGATAATTTTTAATTTTCCTTAATTTCCATAATGCTTTTCTATAGAGCGTTAAGGAATTTCCTTAAAGAAAAATTTAAAGAATGTTGATGAAGCTGCATGGGGCCTGATGATGCCTCTCAATGATTATGGCAGTGCTATCATCATCTAAATTGAATTTGACTGCATTCAGATGCTTATTTTGTACAAAAGTTGCTTTGATATTCGAGGAATGTCACACTCTTTGCGTACAATTATACAATCAGTATTAGATACTGATCAGGATATGATAACAGTCAGGCCTTATTTTAATTCAATTTTAATTTTTTTGTCAAAAAAAGAGCGGAAAATTGTGTGTAAATTCACGTACATTCCTACCATTGAAAAAAACCTAGTTAGTACATCCTTTACGAAAACGCTTGTGTACAGATCAGTTGTTACATAGGTATTCATTAGTTACCCTGAAACACTTGATAATCCAAATTAATAAGAAAGTCATGAAAAGGTTAAACTGACTTTTCATCAAAGAAGTAGATACCTATGTTGGTATTTTAAAAAATTAAATATTTGAATAGTCAAAAATAAAAAACACAACATGAAGCAAAAAATTCAAACAAGATAATGAAAATGATTCAAATTCCTTAATTCATCTACAGCCTATAGTGAAAATAAAACATGAAACAAAGAATGTAAACATAATCATGAAAATAAGTTTGAATTTCTTATTTCAATTACAGCCTATAGTTTTAAAGGGTCAGCTGATTATGGGGTCGCGACCCCTGCCAGTAATGACCTTTCCCCTATAAGCCAGACGTCGCCCATCAGTATGAGCCCCTTGTCCCCCGGGGCCAGCCCTTTGAGTTCGGAGGTGAACAGTCCCATCGCTGGAACCATTGGCAAGGAGGCTGTGCTCAAAATACATAGCCGCAGATTCAGAGAGTAAGTGGTTTCTGAAATTTTTGATTGAAATATTCATCTGCCTTAGTGACGTCAAGAAGATTGATTTGTAATCGAAAGTCAGTTGGTAACCCTTCCTATTTGTAACAATTAATCAATGGCATTTTACAATATTTGTATGTTTTAGGTACTGTAATTTAACCAGTGTGCTATCTGTATATATTAGGTACTGTAATTTAACCAGTATGCTATTTGTATGTATTTGGTACTGTAATTTGACCCACATGTTATTTGTATGTATTAGGTACTGTAATCAGGTGCTGAACAAGGATATAGACAACTGTTGTACAGCACTCCTCCAGGATCTCGTCCGCTTCCAGGACCGTGTCTACCACAAGGAGCCAAACAAGGTCAGTCCCAAAGCAGCTCCCTGTCTTAAACCCCCTGTCCCCGTCCTCAGTCCAGTCGTTCCACCAAGTCTCCAACTCATTGTTTTTCGTTAGTATCCAAGTCAAGTCTTCTCCACCAGTCCTTCCCTTCTACAGTGATCTCACCATGTCTCCGACTTCATTCTTTTCCTACCAGTCTTCTCCCTGAGTCCTTCCTTGCTCCATTCATCCCATCAAGTCTCAGACTGCATTGTTTTTGCCCAGTAACCAATTCAGGTCTCTTTACCTAGTTTCCAGCTTCAGTTTGCTCTCCCTGTCACTTTCTCAAGCTCACCTCTATTCTCCTCATTCAATCCTTCCAACAGACTTTCCCAGGAGTCACTTCCGCGATCTCAATCCCAGTAAAATTTTAAACCCCAAACCCCTCAGTTCCAAATTTTGTCCCCTCTTGTCTTCCTGAGCCTATGCTGCTGAACCCCCACCCCCCATCCCCCACCCCTAGCCTGTAAGGTTTTACCTAATTAAGAAAGAAATATCCGCTTGATGAAAAGATGAAAAGATGAAAAGACTTTCAAAGCAGAACATATATAAGAACTGCAGCATTGTACTGGTAATGTCCCAATCAGTGTAACTTTGTTATCTCGAAGTCCCCAAGACCATGAAGAAACTTTGAGTTGTGAGACTATTGGAATTACACGAGTTCAAAGATAAGTGTAAATTTAAGTAGGGACTTAAAGATTGAACAAGGTCTTCAAGTTATACAAGTTTGAGATAAGGGGGTTCGACTGTTCAAAGTATGTACCTAGACAAATATTTTAGAACCACACATCAACACAACCTTATCCTGATATCTGGAAGACTCTATCTACAAGTGTTCAATGATACTGAATATAAAAAATACCCTATTGGTATCTTTCTAAAATATTTTCATTTCAGGCGAAGTCTAGAATCAATCTGATTTCTTTTAATAATAATTTCATTTCAGGCGAAGTCTAAAAGGAGACTTGTACTTGGTCTAAGGGAGGTAACCAAACACCTTAAACTGAAGAAGATCAAATGTGTCATTATCTCCCCGAATCTGGAGAAGATACAGTCCAAAGGTAAAGTATAGTACTTAAGTGTCAGTGTTGTAGCTTTGGTTTGTTCCTGTTTTCCGTCCTATTAACAGCTATGGTCATTAAAGGAGGTGCCAGGTTTTAGTGGTAGAGGAAAGCTGGAGTACCCGGAAAAAGACCTACGACTTCCGGCAGTGTCTGGAAACTGCCCCACCTAGGCTTTGAACCTGTGGCCCAGCGGAGGGCTAGTGGTAGCAGAATGTCCGACACCTTAACCACTTGGTCATTACATCCTCCCTTGTGTTATTACTAAGTTTAAAAATAGGTAGTTCACTAGGGATGAATAGTCGGTTAAAAGCCCAGTTGCTATAGTGTTGACCTGTGTTTATTTTTAAATACACCCGAGCCTCAAAAAGAGGTAGTATCCAGCATTATGGGAGTGGAACGACTAGTTCACCTGTTGCCACTATAATGTGACTGGTCAGATTGGGTTTACTACCGGGGGCCTTTGACAGTATACTTCATTGTAGCAACACCAAAAAGTTAACATTAGTTTCGCACTATTTCAAGGAAGTTTACACGAACATACCACAGCCACTCAAATTCACATAAATTCATTAAACATACCCATATTGCATACACAGGTAAAACGTCCTAAATTGACATTAGCTGTTGAAAGGGCATGAAATAAAACTACACCAAAAATCAAACATTGAAAAGTGGCCAATTTATTTCAATGCAAAGGTGTTGATGAATAGCAGTCTACTGCAGTTGGAATGGAACGCGAAACGTTCCATGAAACAACTATCGTTATCCTACTGAACTTTATCCTTTGATAAAACCACCAGAAAGAAACTTTAATCCTTATATTTACTGTCCAGACCTTATATTCCCACATATAATTATTTCTTTAAACAGATATTATGATACTTACTGCGATGAAATCAAACAGTATCGTTTGGTTTCAGTAGACTGTTGAAACAGCCGC
The DNA here is from genome assembly GCA_947623455.1 of Mimachlamys varia. NCBI lineage: Eukaryota > Metazoa > Mollusca > Bivalvia > Pectinida > Pectinidae > Mimachlamys > Mimachlamys varia. The sequence goes on from OX392544.1 coordinate 29,398,696, forward strand.
CTTATGAGGTGACGAACTCTCGCGAAATTTCAGTCAACAAGTAAACAAAAAAGTTCCAAAAGATTACATCTTTTTATTGTTATTTTTTCACATAAGTTCATATATAAACAAACCATACTGTCTTTGTTACTGTTATTGTATTAAAAAAAAACATTAAAATGCTTCTTATTTATTTCTTAAATAATTTAACACATACTACGCGGCAGGATATTGATCGAGTCTGTAAAGTAGTGACGCGGCCTTGTGTTCAAATTGTAACGGCGCCAATAGGCGCGTGATCCACTGATTTTATCGGAAAATAAAGTTCAGTAGGCATTCGTAGAAATGTATAGGCAATATACTATCAATTCCAAACAGACTGTAAATATTAATAGATGGGAATCTTGGCTGAGTAGAATACTAAAGGATGAGCAGAAAACCTTTTAACATTCTCTGAAATTGAGCAGTCCAGACACAGGGTTTTTGGCATTTTGGAAAAGCTTCAAAAACAGTATTTTACCATTGAACATCTGTCAGATTGTATTTATCATCAATATGATTGCAATCTGGGTGCAAGATAAATTGAATAATGTCTGTTTTATTAAGGTTTTTGCCCTTGTATGTTAACATACTGGAAGAGCTTTTTGAAAATCATAATCACCTTAATGATTAACATAAAGCTATAATGTGTGTAATCTGAGGCGACATGCAAAGTGTTGACGTGGCATAGGTCCACATGGCACCAACATGACGTGATGGTATTTTCCAATGATCTGCAAATATAAATATACTAATTGTGAATACAGTCCAGATTAACACAGAGTTTATGGGAAGCCATCATGCAAAATGTTAAATATTTTTTTATAAAAATTTGGTCAAAAATGAATGAAAAGAATTTCTTAGTTCTTAGAAGTTTGATAAGTCTTTCTTTGTTCTTCGAAGCTTGATAAGACTTTCTTAGTTCTGAGAAGCTTGATAAACCGTTCTTAGTTCTTAGAAGTCACTTTGTTTTTTTCTGTCGCTAGGTGGCCTTGACGACGCACTCAACAACATCCTCAACCTCTGCAACCAGCAGGATGTACCTTTCGTGTTCGCCCTCGGCCGCCGCTCACTGGGAAGGGCGTGTGCTAAGCTTGTTCCTGTTAGCGTTGTTGGAATATTCAACTACGACGGCACTGATGTAAGTTTACACAATGTATCAAACTTGTCACAGTAAGTGGTGTCAGTATATTGGATTACGATCATATGGTTTAAGAGAAAAGTTGTTATCCTGTAGTTGATTGCTGTGCAATTATAGATACAGCACATTTATGATAACTGTGTATGAACATGTATGAACACTATTGTGACATCATATATAAATGATGCGACTTTGTTGTACAAGATGTTACCCTGTTATTTAGGTAGTGAACAAAGATCCATCCATCATTGAATAATACATTCATTAGCCATATGATAACTATAATCTAATACGAGACAAATTAATTTTGTAATATTGAATTAACTACATTTTCTTCATTCAAAATTACATGAACACTGGTGTTCTGGTATCTAATCCTCTTCTTCACATAATTGACCTTGTCACACTGTCATGTCATAAATAAATAATGTTTTTATGACTTCGCCAAATCCCCCCACATTCACCAAATTGTCTCCCCTTATCCATATCTAGAGTTCTCTGTCATCTTATAGGGGTGTTTTTCTTTTCATCCCCTGGAATATGACAGAACCGATGTTCTATATGACATAGATAAAGAATGTCATCATTTTATGTTGCATAACCATGACACAAATTTATCACATCATTTTATTAAAGCAAAAATCTCTTGTTTCCCAGGACAATTTTAAAGGTCTGATGGACCTGACGGAGCAGGCTCGTCAGTCTTACAAGGAGATGGTGAGTGTGATTGAGAAGGAGATTCGGGAGTATCCGACACGTGGAGCAGCAGCCTCGGCACCTCATATCTACGCCCACATGGGACACTCCCGGACCCCCTCCGGAGCCAGTGTCCTCTCCTTTACAAGTAGCATCCTGTCCGAGCCAATCTCCGAGAATTATCCACACTCTGAGCCGGAAACAGACAGCAAAGGCTATGAAATTATAAAAGATTCTACGGAGCTTGATCAGTACTTCAGTTCTACAAGTGCTATCCAAAATAAAGGAGTTTCGCACAATTTAAACGCGATGGGTAAAGCTCGACAGTCAAAGGTCAAGGATATTGATGATGGAAACGAGGCTGATACGGAGGATTTCGGAGATTTGCCACGAGCTAGAGTTCAAGCTGGTGATGTTGACAAGGAAAGTGATAATGATTCGGAGCAGGGTTCGCGGGATACGGTGGAGGAGCTTCCGCATATAGACTCCATACACAGTAGCACTTACGATCTCAGCACAGAAATACTCTCGCAACATTCGGGCCGCACCATAGAAAACTGCGAGGCCATGTCCACTCACTCATCCAGGACTCTCGGTGACGGAAGTTCAACCATTCTAGCCGATCCCGGCGACCGGTCAAAACATGACACCCCGAAAAGTACGGAAAGTCCCAGTAGTACTTTACAACGGGGAAAGGTGATCGACGAAGAAAGAATTCAAAATTGGGTCGATGAAACTCAATCCCGTCTCGAGACTCTCCAGCTTCAGTGTAGCACTGAAGACAGTGATAATTCCGAGAGTGAGAGTGAAACTGAGGAAAATTCTGTGAGTGAAAACGAGAAAGATGATTGCTGTACTGTGGAGGTTAAAGGTCAGGGTCAAACAAAAGAAGTTTCCAAAGCTGATAAAGTTCAAGACTCCTCGAGTAACAGTTTAAAATGTGATGAAGGTCAAAGTAGTTTAAACAGGATACCTGCGAATGATACAACTCAAGGTCATTCTAGCTCTGATGGAAAAGGTCAAGGTCAAGAAGATCTGAAGAGTGAAGGTCAAGGTCATACAAATAGTGCTTAAAATGGTAATGGTTCACTGGGAATGCTTCTGCAATAAAAAGGTTAAAGGTCATGTGGATGGTTCTTCTTAGAATAAAGGTCGAATGGGGGAACTTTTGTAAAATATGTAAATTTAAGGAATGTGGTTGTGATGAATTTAATTCATATAAATATGCTGTTCAACATTGTTGAACTAGAAAGAAACAACTGTTTAATATGTACATGTAAGTAGTTGGGAGTTTGTTTTTTTAAAAAGAAAACAGTCATCTTTTTGTGAATTGATGTTGAAATTCATTTAACATTCAATTGTTGATTTAGACATATTTTATTGTCAGGCAAAGATAGTAACTGGATAAGAGACAAGCTCTAATAGCTTAAATCTCAAGATCTTCTCCAATTGTTTCTGCAATATTCAATTGTTTTAGTGGTGTTTTCATTTTAGCTCTTTTCGTGCTAAAAATGGAGCAGTAAAATACTCTCATGTTATTAAAGTTGTGGTTTCTAATTTAGTATGGAATAAATTGAAAGCGAGTCGATTCTTAAGTGTACAAGGCTGTAAAACGCTTGATGATATGCTGAAAATGAAGTCCACTTTGGTATGTGTTTTACAGTTAATATTCACCATTGTATGGCTTTACCTCTCTATGTTATAACCCTTCCAAATTCAGTTAGCATTCATAGGGCCATGAATGCATAGGGCTATGAATGCAAATGAACGAGTGCTGACGTCATAATTGTATCATTGGATACCACTCACCGTCCCTGGGGATGGTTGTTCTATTTAATGAAAATATATGATAAGATACCTTCTTTGAGCTAAATATTAAGAAGAATGAAGTGTAAATAAATTTTTGTGAGAGAAACAAATTCTATAAATTGTAAATATAATTAATTGAATTTGGCTTTGTCCAGTTGGCAATTATATTGCCTGTGAATGCCAACTGAAAGCTGTTCAGTGCATAAATAGTCAGAGTGTGGGTTTATTTACTTTTTCATTGTCTCCTAGTTCCTGTTATCAACATGCATACTGTTCATGTCTTCATTCTCATGAGTATGAAATTTTGTGGTTGAGCTTCTTCGTTCGGATTTAAATTCACAAATAGAGCAACACCATGCCCCCACCATATAGCGTTACCCATGTCTGTTGCATTGCGTCCCATGGTAATGTAACCAGCTTATTTAAATAACTACTGATCCATTTGTCACCAAACTTTGTGTACATAAAAAGCATGAATTTATTTCATATGGGGGGCAGGGGCATTAATATCTCCGACATTTCTAGTTTATGATACTGTTTAACCTACTAATTTTGGCACATTTAAATTGTACCGAATAATCAAATTGGAGCAGATAAGCACAATGATGAATTGGTTCACTAGCAACACTAGCCATAGAAAGCAATATGAAGAAACTATAATTTTAGTAATGCAATAACAGTTTAATGGAACACTTTCAGCACGAAAATTGCTAAAATAATACTACCACTAAAATACATTGTATGTGTGTTAACAGTATGCAATAAATCTATAAAAAAAAACTGATCTTGAAAATGAATTTAGTTCAAAAATCAATGATGCTCATTAATTTTACTTAGGGCTGTTCCAAAATTAACGATATGGGAGGGGTACCGGTAGGGACACTTTTTTGAGACCCCACCACCCATCAAATAGTACGAATGATTTAATATAAGTAGTGGTTTTAATCTTACTACCATATTAATACAGGTGCCTCCCAACCACCCCCATGATTAACTATAAAATACCCCTTTATAAATCATAATTTCACTAAATAAATAAAAAACGTACTAGATACATAATTTTTGTAAGACTGTTGGACGTTATTTGCATATCATCACACTATGACATTAATATTTTTGTCATTTGATTAAGCTGTCTTTTGTAATATGACAAAAGCAAAGCCTTAAAAAGAGCGTAGCTTTAGTAAATCTCAGATTTTTACTGAGAATCATTCATGTACTGGTTTAGAACGAGATAAAATTTCCATAATTTAAAGTCTGCAAGTCGAAAAAAACGAAGCTTCTCAAGCAACAACACAGATTAATACAACAGATGTCTGGTGAAAGATTAATCTGGAAATAACCGATGAAGGCAGAGTGTGACGTAACCTAATTGTGTGACGTGTTTCCGGTTTCCCCACTGGAGGGCTACTTCCGGATGAAAAAAACACAAGAGGCAAAGGGTAGCAACAAGGGGAAACAACTCTGTTTACACACACACATGTTACCATTCAAGAGATTCACTCGGGCACTCGTATTAAGTAGTAACATTTTATAATCATTTTAACTCATTGACCCCTGAAGACGCATTTGAACTCCTCCAGTGCAAAGCGTGGAATAGTTTATTTCAAAATTTCAGGGGTAGATCACAGTATCATTAGTTACTGAACATCTGAATAATATTGGTTTCAAAATCTGATTTCTGATCTATGGTATAATTTTGGCTCACTATGTTGTGTCTGGTAGCTAGTTTCATTGATATGTTGTGATCATTTCCCTTAGCCAAACTTCTTAAACCAATATACTTACCAAGGACAATATTTCTGCAGAATTTTGAATACAATAAGTAAAATATGCTAACAGGAAACTTAAAAACCAGTTTTAGGATTAAACGGAATAAAAAAAGGCAAAGAATTTTTTCATATTGGTTTTTGAGTAGAAAATGAATTGGGAACCAATTTTTTAAGGCACTTTGTCGTTTTTTGGAAATTTAAAAAGTGCTTACAGTCACTTTTTCATTTAACAGAACAGTAATTTTGCAGGCATTTTTATACAATGTGTAGAGTAAAGAATTAGATTGCATTTAAACTTCACTTTTTACTGAATCAAGCATTTACTGCCATATAATGGCATAATGCTGTTTTGAGATTTTTAGTGTATTTTTGAACATGGTTCTATTATAAATACTTATAATAAAGTTCAGAAATACATTGGAATTATGATAATTATATGTTATATTTATTTATTAAAATGAGCATGACTTGGTTTATTTCATTGACCCCTCCCTGAAAGCACATTGATATTTTGAGCTCTTCTATTTTAAAGGTTGGAATAGTTCATTATGAAATTACTGGGGGGAATGAGTTAAAAATATAAACTTTGATGATGAGATATGTTTAAAGCATCCAGGATACTCCAGGACTGACATGCACTGTTATAGTACACATGAAATTAATTTAAGATACTTCAGCAAGATCATCTAACCTTTGGCCTTTTTTTGTGTTTTTAACTAACATTTAACATGCTGGTATAAAACGGTCTGCTACCAGTGACAAACTTGCAATTCACTGCAGTTAAAGGCCAAATATACGTACATGTATTTGCAGGGAATTTTTTGTGATTCTGTTATTGAGAAAAATAAACAGAATCAAGTGCTTGTATTTTGGGTTGTCGCTATTCTTTTAGAAACCATCTGAATGTTACATTTGGCTTCCATGGATATTTTTTCAGCTTGTTTATTTTAAGACTGTCAGTTTCACATCTAGGCACAACACACCAAGACTTAGATTTAGAATGTTGCTGGGCTTTGTTCAATTTTGACTTAAAGCGACTAAAAAAAATATCTAACGAATCTAGCTATCATTCAGTTGTCAATGCTGCCATCGTGGAGAAAAAGTGCCCTAAATATTTCATGGTCACATGATCAAACCACCTATTTCTAACTCTGCTTCAAAATTGTTCTTGCATCTCCGAAACGGTGAAATACTAGTATTCAAATTGAATAAATTCAAAGGTTTAGTGTGAATACTTCACAAAGTCTTCGAGTTATGCGAGTTTGAGATAATAAAGATCTATAATAATAGAATTATTTCAATAACAGCATTCATTGTTGCACCGAATGATTGTTAATATTAATTTGTCAATTTATGTCATGAAGGCACTGTAAATAACCAGTTCTTTTTATTTAAATAGAATTTGTACAAAATGAAGAGAGAGTGGGCAGATCATGTTTGTAACGGATGAATGTTTTTATGTGGCTATACATAACTCCCATTCATTGTGATTTGTTCAGTGATGAAAATGCATAAAAATCAGTTTTATTCTAATACAATACTTGTAGTAAACAATTTGTAGGAAATTATGGATCTTCCTTATAAAACAAGAAAAAAATTAAATTTGCAATCATAGACATGTATGAAAAATTGCTCCAAAAAATATGAAATTATTTTATTTTTTTTCTTTGATTATATAATTTATTCACCCCTGAGACACACATTCAAACTCTTCCAATTTAAAGGTTGGAATAATTCATATTGAATTTTTAGGGGTGAATGATTAAAAGCATGATCTTCTGAAAAAAGCCAGAATATTTTGGAAGAGTTTTTCGTGAAGAAATTTCCTTGAATTTCCCGTTTGAAGAAGAAGATTATCAATTAAAAGAAAACATGTAAACGGGCTTGATTTGTTATATGTTGAGTGACCTGTGCAAAACTGTTGCTATTGTTATATAGAGAATATGGAAAATGGCTGAATGACCGTATTCAAAAATGGCGGCACCCAGTTCAGCGGTCTCTCCGCCAAGGCGTGTGTTCTTTATAGACATTATCTGTTTGATTTGTAGTTTTTCATTTGTCCGAAAAGAAATAACAACTGAGGTAAAGAAATTATCACAAAATATACTAATCAAATTGTTATATAACGCCCTGAATGATTTTCTCATCTTCTATTTGATCTGCCGCCATTTTTGTTTGTCAAGTTTTCTGAATTACTTATTAAACAAGTTTTCTGAATGACTTGTTAACAAGTTTTCTGAATGCCTTGTTAAACAATTTTTCTGAATTTTTGTTAAAAAAGTTTTATGAATTTCTTGTTAAAGCAAGTTTTCTGAATTTTATTTATCACCCTTGAGGGCCAATATCAAAAATAACACACTGTCAGGTTAAATGTGGTAATAAACTGGAGTATGCGGACAAAAGCCTCAGTTGGATCAGGCAGTTGACCTAATATCTTGTCACATCCATTTTGTACAATGTCAGTCATAACTATTTTTTAAAAAAAAATCAAACGTTCTGCACATGCCTTTTATATCATCAAAGTAATCTTTATTTCATTTTGTATCTGAATAAGTTTAACTTTTAATACTTTTAGACTACAAATTTTTCTTTTCAATCACAGCCAATCAAAAACTTAAGTTTTACTTTCTCATTTTATCAAGTAATCCTACTAAATTACTGCTACCTCCAGACCATGTCAATATTCCTTCCCTTGGACAATATCCTTGTACATGTAAGTAATTCAATAGTTCACATAATTCCCTTGCAAAAATAGACCAGGATATATTAGGATATCTCGGGATATCCCAAGATTATCATCCTGACAAATCTAAGGATTTCTCAGGATATAAATAAGACTAAAGAGGTGCATAATCCTGAGATTTCCTGTTGTCAGGATCTTGGGAATCCTGAAGGTGGGATTTTTTTCTCTTATTAATTTACCTGAGATATCCTGAGGTCGGGATCCTGGGAGATCCTGAAGCTAGGTTTTTTTTCTGCAATCCAAATTTCTGAAGTTGCTATTAGCTTAAATAACAAATCACAAAAAATATGCATTCCAAATTGCATCTTTTATATGAATTTTTCATCATTTAAAGTCACACATTTCAACTTCATTGGTCACATATTTCAACTTTATTGGTCAAACACAAGGATGAGAATAGGTAACCTCAGGATACACACTCAATAAAAGTCCAGCTCTCTACTTTGCAAGGATTTCTATGGTTCTCCAAGGTTTAAAAAAATCCTTGGTGAAGCTTGGAAATCCTTGGAGAAGCTCGGAAATCCTCTGTGAAGTTTGGAAATCTTCGGTGAAGCCCATGGAATCCTTGTAAAAGCTTAAAAATCCACTGTCAAGCTCGGGAATCCTCTAAAAGCTCGGAAATTCTCGTAAAAGCTCAGGATCCTTGTAAAATTTCAGAAAACCTTGAAAAATCTCGGAAATCCTGAGTGAAGTTAGAAAATCCTTTGTGAAGCACAAAATTAGAGAAAACATATTGTAAGATTTTCTTGTTTTGGCCCATATCTAATTGTTGAGCCTCTTACCTCTTCCATATGACAAAATGTGAACAAAAAAACAAAAAAAAAGGCGGATGAAAAGTATTTATCAATTATGTTTTTCTAAATCCATCAATACAAAGATGCAGTTTTTCTTCCTATATGATGTAATGTATGTGTACATACACTGTACCTATAGAAAAGAAAAATATTAAAGTTTACTGTATAAACAAAAATAGATGTGACATTTTGTGAATAGTAACAACTGTGATGAAAATTATCATACCATTGGTCTTAGAGAATTTTTTGTGTGAAGCTATTTGTGTAGTGATTTAAAAGTCTTAATTTATATAACTTATTTTGTGCATTCAAGATAATTAATCGATTGTTGCCACCAATAGGAATTTATTTTAATGCAATAGATCAACATTATACCAAAAAAAATAATCTCGGAGTATATTGTTACACATAGAATTTTCAATGATTATAAACTGATATTGGACAACTTTGTCTAAATATGAAGTAAAATGGTATGACTGATATTGGACAACCTTGTCTAACACCAAATTTGAAAAAAAGAAAAGAAAAAGTAAATCATGTGATCATTAAGTTTTTCCAGTGTTTATTTCACCCGTTTATTGAACTTCCATGAAACTTATTATGTGTACTGCAGTGTATGTATTCACGCTTCAAAATTGTGCTCAATTCACCGAGGTGATTGTGTATTGCTATACGTGTCAGGGTATATGTGTACCACTATTTAGGTTGAAGCTTGTTTGCATCACATAACTCATTTACTCCTAGAATCTTGCAATGAAATAGTTCCTCCTTCAAATTCGAAGATTTCAAATGTGTCTTCAAGGGTAGAGTAAGTGAGTTGTAATTATAAGTCAAATGACGAAAAATTGACCATTTGTATCATTTATTGTGAAAGATTTGTCTTTTTGGCATAGACTTGTACTGTTTGTTGTTTATAGATATCTAAATCAGATTTTGTGTTGAGAATGTGTGTTGCGCCAACATAATCATTAATTGTAGCATATTTTAACCTTGTATTTGTTTGTGTTCAACTCAGTTATTTCAGACTCAGGGGCCCAACCCATAGCAATCTCATACTGAAATATCATATATGAAAGCATGCATAAAAACAGCCAAGCAAATATTTAACAAAATTGAAATTCAATCTTGTTGATTTAAGTTCAAAATGGATGAAGCTATTTGAAAAGAAATCAAGTAAAACAATTAACTGGAAGCTTGATGCTCAAAAATGTACAAGGACAATAAAAATAGCTATAAGAATGATTCAAGTTATTGAAAACATTTCAATTGCCAAAATAATCCATCACATGCCGATGAAACTATTTTTAAAAGTATTGGAGATTTTCAAGAAAATTACCAAGAAAATATATTTTTGTAGTAATTTAACTTCATCATCCCTGCGATTGATTATTGGACTTTTCCAACGTTTGCATTGTAAGAGTTTCGATTTATGTTAACGAGAGAAAATTGAAAAATTAAAGTTGTCGATTATACCCCTTTTTCTTGGAAGTTTAGACAAAAAATGCACGTTAAAATTTGAGAAAAAGTGCTGGAAAAGAGCTGGAAATTTGGTATGAAAAATCTGTATGAACCATGAATTACAGCAATCTTTTGGTGTACTTTTGTATCAGCCAATTAAAATACCGCTGCCAAAATCCTAAATGCTAATGTTTATAGGCGAAGAAGCACAAATTAAACATGCTATAGTCTTCTAGGTACACGAGCACTCAACGCATCCACTCAATATAACCAAACGAAACTTTTTTAATTCATTACTCTGCAATAATCATTTGTTAAATGTCAATGCTGTATGTTTTGCTTAATTTCATCAATATTTCCTTTAAGCTGATTAAAGGCCCAGTATACGTCGCTTTCGGCAAAATTTGAAGCGAAAATCAAGCCTGATGACTTCTTATATTTTTAGATTTAGTTAAGATTAACTGATATCAACAATATTCAAGATGAATTCTTTCTCGGTTACCGGTACAGCAGCAGTTGAAACTCGGTATTTGTAAACACGTGTCCATTTTGAACTGTCTTCTAACTTCGGCTTGTTTGTTGAAGTTGGCCCCACCTGAATTATTTTTAATATTCTTTCTTTGGATTTTTCTGTCAAGAGTTTCTTGTTAGTTACCGCTCAGGTTTAATTCGTTTTAGACTTATTTTTGAATGGTTATCAACTGGATTTTGTTCATAAATTTTCAGAACCACAAACAAAAATCATGAAGTTACGTATATTGGGCCTTTAAGCGGATTAAATCTCTTGTTTTAGTTAATTTCATCAGTACTCATTTAAAATGGTTTAAATCTTTTGTTTTGGTTAATTTCATCAATATTCATCAGTTATCTAAATCACAGGGTGTTTTTGTTTTGCTGTTAAAGGAATATGTGGTTTGATTAGTTTTTTTTTCTTATTTATTGTTTGTATATAAACCCATCAATTGAAAGAGATTATGATCATTTTGTAGAGATAGTCATTCATTCGTCCAGCTGTGTTGTTAATAAGCATTTTCTATTTATATATAAACTGATGAATCAAGTTTACTAATCAATATTCATGATAACTCATCAATATTCATGATAACTCATCAATATTCATGAATACTCAACAATATTCATGAATACTCATTATCATTCATGCTTTTTCATCAATATTCACTATTGCTCATGAATATTCGTGATTACTGAAGTCTGATTTGCCATTCAATCCATTATATATATATTACTCAGCAGATATATCCCACTGTTACTGGTGTCTTGTAATTGTTATGGTTTAAATTTGATTGTCTGCTTGTTGTTTTCCATATATATTGACCAATCAACTTGAGGCATGGAATTGATTGGCAGTTGTTAAGGTTGTAATTTTATAGCTAATTAAAACAAATTGAATGTGCTATTTAATGTGTTTTGTGTTATTTTCATGAAAAATATGCATTTTATTTTGCCCAATGATGCTCTAAAAATAAAATAAAAATACCAAAGCGTCACCAAAACCATATTCCGAAATTAAAATCAATGGGTGGCATTTTTGTGCAATATTTGGCAATGACGGAAAACAGCTTAATTTTAGCACTTGAATGAATTCGAGGAACTACTTTTATCGACGATCACTTTTGTTTTTGGTCTCCGGATTTATATAAAGTAACGAACCCACATCACCCACATATCGTACATGTAGATGTTGTGCAATACAATGCATATATTACATTACACTAACTAAAGAAATAATGCCAATCACATGATAAGTTGCGAACTATATTTCCTCGTAGTGTACTTCAATGCGTACGCATCTAGTTTCACTTTGACAGCAAGGCCTAACAAACTATCGATGGAAAGTCAAAGATGGCTGCCTGTCGGCCATGTTCTTTTACTGAGCTGAGTCCCAAAATCAAAAGGACATAACTACATGCTTCATCAAGTACTCTCTGGATATTGTAATGCAGTGTAACAAACACTAGGCCATATCGTTTTTCGAATCGGTTTAAAAACTGGAAAATGCACAACTAAGGACCAAGGGAAACCTCATCCAGTGCTTCTCAAGAAATAGTCATCACAAACTTTTAACGTAAAATCCAAGATGTCTGTCTGTCGGCCATATTGTTTAGGAGAAGGATCCATCCGGTACTTCTCAAGAAACAAGGGGAACCTACATAATACGAAATTTGAGAAAGATCTTTGATAGACAGATAGATTTATTTGGTAAAACATTGCATCAGTACATAAAAGTTCAGTACAATTACAATACAATACAATACATGCTTTACCAGGATAACACAGACTGACAAACAATTAACACAGAATCGATAATGGCTGACTGTCGGCCATATTGTTTTCAGATCAGCTCATGAACTTGACAGTGCACAACAAGGGCCCAAGAGGAACCAGCATATGAGATTTGAGAAGGGTCAATCGGGAACTTCTCAAGATACAGCGATCACAAGAATCGTGTAAGGACGGACGGTTTAAATAGCCCGCCATCTGTTTATTGTGAGCTAAAAAGGAGGGGAACCCTGCTGCAGGTCAATTAGCTGAACAACAATGCAACTCTTTAGCACCACTGTGCAGACCATAAGCCTTCCCAGTCAGTAAGTAACGAGGAAGGCAGTAAAAGGCCCCACAGGTCAATCAGTATAAAAAGTATTAAAAACACTGTTAAAATACTTTGCGAGTTGGTCACACATAGCTTTTTCAGAACCTTTACGTAATCATTTGTAAAACAATAATTGGCCTTTTTTTCTGTTTGTCTAAAACTTTTTAAAGATGACGTAACACACACATATGCTGCACCTCTTAAATTTAGTAATAGATACAGTATGTCGAAAAAATGAATTGAACTACATCATACAGCTGTTTCGTCATCCTAGGACTATTCAGTGATGCTATAGGGGTCAAAAGGTAGGAACATGGGAATAACCTTGCGATGCTTGGTATGTGGTCTAATTGGCAAAATGTCTTCTGTGTTAGTACATTCCCAATCCTGCCTATCTCATCACCTTCTTAAACAATTATTAGCTCACTTTGTTCGAATACCACAGCGTCTGTCGGCCGTCAACAATTTTTTACACGACTTCTCCATAACAACTTATTGGAAATCCACTTAATTTGGCAGGAAGAATTCCTATGTATTCACGTTTCAAAATCGTACAAATGGTAGGACTGACTGATCTAATAAACTGATAACTATATTGTTATTATTTTTGTATTATGGGTATTATATCACTCATTGTCCTTCAAATCTATGCAGTGTATTGGAATCATTATTGAAACTCTCGAATTCATGTCATGTATGTATACGATCTTTATTATTCCTAGTTTGGAACACAGTATTGTTAGAAATGCATAGGCTTAACACACTACTGTTTCGTGTGGAGTTGTGAGAAAAAGCAATGTTTGTGTAAATTGACGACTCATCAAAAATTAAAGGGAGTTTTGATGCTTCCATATACCCTTTCTATTTACCAATAATTTGAATTGATCGCGTGAAGTGGAAACGTTTCAAGCTTCTGTTAATCGATCAGTCTGACCTAGCTTTTAGATCCTAATGACAAGAGGACATTTTAATTATTGATAATTAACGTTGTCTATTGTAAGCTATATATATACATCATATCGCGTAATGTTTTAACAGGCCTTTTCCAAGTACAACTATTGTGCCTTCACAACAACTCGTCCTAGAATGACAAAACAGCCGTATGATACAGTATAATTCATAATATACACATTTCGTAGTATTCGATTTGAAATTATACAACACTCATTTAATTCCGAAAATTTCGAATTCCATCTATTGGTCCCTAGCATCACTGACGGGCCCTTTGACCACGAAACAGTTGTATCATGCAGTTAAAATCATTTTTTATTGCAAACTGTATGTATTACTAAATTTAGAAAGTGCAGCATGTTTTGTGTTATGTAATCTATCAAGAAATAACGCAAAATTTAAAATAAATTGCAATAAATATTTAACACGGTACAAGTATTTCTCTTACCAATACGTCAACTATCTAAACATTGTCATGTCCCTTTCATAATTTCAAAATCCTCTCGCACTAATCACCCCCAAAAACTATTTAGAATGAACAGGGGCTGTATTGGTCACCTGAATACAGTTGTATTTAAACGATCTGTGAAAGATTGCTACGAAGAACAAAGAACAATTGCTTAACTCCTATTGGGATCCGCTCCTGCGACACTTAAAAGGAAAGTCGTGCTATCTATACAAACTAGAATATCGTACCTGAATGATGCTTCAGACCACATTTGGACAATAACCCGCAATTTATTGTTTCCGAAGAACTTCCAGTATTTCCCCTTTTCCATCCTGCCCACAGACTCCAGGAGGTTCAGTGCCACAGTTTATAAATAAAAACGAATCCACTTTCACCCTTTGAATGATGATTCTGACCAACCTCGGACAATGTGTTCAACAATAAGTTGTTTTTAGAGAATACCGAAGCGTCCACAAAACCATAATCAAAACTCAAAATCGATAAAACTATGGACAAAATACGAAAAAATGAGACCCTTGTGGCAGTACAAGAAGTTAAGACTAGGTGTTCCGGAAGAGTAAGTGTCTTTTGTTTTATCGACGACACCCTCTATTTAAATCTTTGTCACATCCAAGTAAACATCATTTCTTCAAAATCTGAAACATTATTTTCAATCGTAAAGAAACCAATGAACATTCTCTAAAACGACCATCCCCATAACACAATAAGATACAGATTATTTTTCAATGAGACAAAAATAACGACCATAAAACCTGCCCATAATTCTGATCAACCTGCAACTCTCGAATCACTGGACTGTTAGCTTGGTTGTCAGCAGTCGACATTCATCGCAAAAATCACGATATTTAGAGCAACGAATCAACTGCGACATATACGCAGGGATGTTGCTATCAAGAAATGGAAAGTTTACGATCGGAAATTTGAAATCGTCACGTTTATCGCATAACTTAGTAAAAAGCTTACCATGTTGGTCATAGTTAAAGTACAGATCGGGGTTAGCAGATGATGAAGAAGAATTGTTTCCTTTATTTCAAGTTTAGAAGGGTATATATGATCGACGTGGTTAGCAAATTCTTGTTGTTCAAAGACCAACGCATCGTCCATACATCTGAAAGTAAAAATAAAAGATTTGGCAAGGTTTTGTTACCTTTCCTGATTAGCATTGTATGGGTGGTTGGGTGGTGCAGTGGATAGCGCACTTGCCTTTAGCCAAAGTGGCCGGGGTTCGATTTCCCGTCCGGACGTGAAAAGGTATGGGATCACCTGCCCGACCACGTTGGTTTTCTCCTAGTACTCCGGTTTCCTCCCACAATAAGACCTCTGGTGCGCTAACATCCGTTGGAGCTGGATAACTTGTTTTATAATTGTTGTAAAATAAATAAAGTTTATATTTTATATTAAGCTCTTGCAGAAATTCAGCCTCATATATAACAAATACAAGTCAGCTAAGAGTGTTGTACAGTTTTTTTCCCTTTGGAAAGCCAACAGTCTGCCGGAAACTATTTCCTCCAAACTCAACAGAAAATGTTGTCATCCTGGAATTCAATCATTCGTTCTTTATCAGTTTATTTCATCTAGGCTTTTTCTTGTGTTTTTCTCAAAGTAATTTCCAAGGTAGCTCACTGTCGTATATCTGTATATTAGTTATGTATGCGGTATGGTAATGTAATCCCCCATGAGGGGGTGGTCAAGATTGATCAAAATATCGTTCAAGCTTTTGAAAATCCACAATCCCATTAATTCCACTCCTGGAGTAAAAAGTGTCACAATAAGTCTGAAGCCCTGATTTTATGGTACTAAGAATGGTATTAAGAAGTTTGATAAAGGCTTGGTCGAGCAATAAACAGAGCCAACGATAAAACGTTGATTATAAGGATCCTTGTGAAATTTAGGTATCCAATAAAGACGAGGTAGGTCAGCGTCTTGCTCATTAACAGGTATCTTAATCTTAAGTCAGTTAAGGTGTTATGGGGGAATGGTAGCTACCCCAACATCCACAACAATACTCTGAATTAAGTATAGTAAAATGCGTCATGAAAATTTCAGTTTATCAAAACAGACACGTAATTGTTACTGGTTTTAGTTTAAATAGATTCTATTTGAAATACTCAAAAATAATTGGACACAAGTTATAAATCTTTGAAACGTCCTTTTCCATAAACATGTATGAAGTGGTATATACAATGGCAGCATTTGCGATATAAAAAAGGATTGTACCTCATTTTGACTGCGTATACGGTAGCATGCCCGCAGTTGGCAACGAACATGATCTATGGTGCGCGTTAGCGCTCCATAGTGAATATGTTCGTTGCCAACTGCGGGCATACTACCGTATACACAGTCAAAATGAGGAACAGTCCTTATATTTACATCATTATTAATTTAAAGTGCTATACGAAGGAAAAACACATTCGAAGCGGGTTGCTACAATGGTAACTACGATGACAGTGGTTGCTAAGATAATATAGTCCCACTGAATCTTAATCGATACAATGTATAATGGCAAGTTTACAAAATACACAGTAAATAACACTAGTTTTCTTCATTTTAGCATAATTTAATTTATAGTATTGAATAAAATAACTGGCACTTCGAACTTATTTCTTTATTTACTACGGTCGTTATGTACACGCATTGACACAGTGATCTGGTTGTGACGCGGTCCGACGTCGGTCGTCACAACTGCAGGGTGCCGCCATGTTTGCGTTACCGTCAAAGATTTTCGAATCATTGGAATCAAAAGTTTGCTAGAAACCATGTATTGTATAATCTTTCGAAATTGATTCCATATATGTTCCATGTTTCAAAATCTTGAACGAACCAAACAATGGCCGTCAGCGAATACTCATTGTTCTGAAGCGTGAACGACGCCATATTTGAACAAATATATATCCGCTGAGCCTTTATTCTTTGCGTATACACTAATATACTCGCAGTCAGAGTTTACTAGGCTCAACATACCACAGTTTCTTAGAGCTACAATTTGTCTAATTTTATGGTCGAAATTAATTTTTCGGATTAAAAAGAAGTGGAAATGTAAATATAAACATTAAACTGCATTCTGTTTCGAGTTATAGGCGATATGAACGCCCACTGCATAACAGGAAACATAAACAATCTTCTCCTCAACAACTTAAAGGCCCTGGGTGTTGATATTTAGCCAGTAGGTACTTCTAATGGAGTGCTACAAAGTTTCCTTGTATGAATGACCTTGACCTACTTTCAAGGTCGCAAGGGTAAAACATGTAAAAATCTTTTAACAAACGTCTTCTCGCTTACCAAAAGGCCCTAGGTGCTGATATTTGGCCAATGGGTACCTGGGACAGATTGGTGCAAAGATTCCTCATATAGACCTTCACTTATACTTTCAAGGTCACAGGGGTTATAAACATGTATGTAGATATCTTTGAACAACTGGGCAAAAACAAACACAAATGATATAGATCTTTATAGTCAGATGACCGTTGAGGCCCCTGGGCCTCTTGTTACAGTATAGTGTAGATTTGCAGCATGATATTCAATGGTTAATGATCGTATACAGATACAGTATTTTGGCTGAACGACTAAATGTACATGTGGTTGTATGGTTGTTTTATAATTGGTTATCAATTAATTCGGTCATTGGTGTTGATTTCTTTCACATGAACTTGCTGCCGTAACACAACAAGGAATGATTTTGAATGCTAAGTAATAGCATGTAGGAAAGTTTTACAAGGAGACCCTTGTAAAAGTAAGACCAGGTGTTCCGGAAAAATAAACATCTTCTGCTTCATCGACGGCACCCGCCATAGTATTTCTCTGTTATTTTTAGCCCACCATCATCAGATGGTGGGCTTTTTTCTGTTTTTCAAGTTCCTCAATCCGCCTCTCGAGGCCTGTGAGATTATGTCTGATTTCATCCTTTATCTCGGATGTTTTCTTTTGAATAAGACATTCCACTGCACTGATCGTGACGAAAGGTTCATCATCTAATGGATGGTGGGCTTTTCAAATCGCCCTGCGTCCGTGGTCCGTCGTCCGTCCGTCCGTCCGTCCGTCCGTCCGTAAACAATTCTTGTTATCGCTATTTCTCATAAAGTACCGAAGGAATCTTTCTCAAATTTCATGTGTTGGTTAACCTTGGTCCCTAGTTGTGCATATTCCATTTTGGGACCGATCTGAATTCAAGATGGCCGACAGGCAGCCATCTTGGATTTTGACATTTGAACTTTGTTATCCCTATTTCTGAGAATGTACTGAATGGATCTTTCTCATATTTCATGTGTTGGTTCACCTTGGTCCCTAGTTATGCATATTCCATTTTGGGACAGATCTGAATTCAAGATGGCCGACAGGCAGCCATCTTGGATTTTGACATTTGAACTTTATTATCCCTATTTCTGAGAATGTACTGAATGGATCTTTCTCAAATTTCATGTGTAGGTTCCCCTTGGTGCTTAGTTATGCATATTGCATTTTGGGACCAATCCGAAAACAACATGGCCGACAGGCAGCCATCTTGGATTTTGACAGTTGAACTTTGTTATCCCTATTTCTGAGAATGTACTGAATGGATCTTTCTCAAATTTCATGTGTTGGTTCACCTTGGTGTATAGTTATGCATATTGCATTTTGGGACCAATCCAAAAACAACATGGCCGACAGGCAGCCATCTTGGATTTTGACAATTGAAGTTTGTTATCGCTATTTCTAAGAAAGTACTGAAGGTATCTTTCTCAAATTTCATGTGTTGGTTCACCTTGGTGTGTAGTTATGCATATTGCATTTTTGGACCAATCCGAAAACAACATGGCCGACAGGCAGCCATCTTGGATTTTGACAGTTGAACTTTGTTATCGCTATTTCTGAGAATGTACTGAATGGATCTTTCTCAAATTTCATGTGTAGGTTCCCCTTGGTGTGTAGTTATGCATATTGCATTTTTGGACCAATCCAAAAACAACATGGCCGACAGGCAGCCATCTTGGATTTTGACAATTGAAGTTTGTTATCGCTATTTCTAAGAAAGTACTGAAGGTATCTTTCTCAAATTTTATGTGTTGGTTCACCTTGGTCCGTAGTTGTGTATATTCCATTTTGGGACCAATCCAAAAACAACATGGCCGACAGGCAGCCATCTTGGATTTTGACATTTGAACTTTGTTATCGCTATTTCTGAGAATGTACTGAATGGATCTTTCTCAAATTTCATGAGTAGGTTCCCCTTGGTGTGTAGTTATGCATATTGCATTTTGGGACCAATCCAAAAACAACATGGCCGACAGGCAGCCATCTCGGATTTTGACAATTGAAGTTCGTTATGGCTATTTCTCAGAAATTACTGAAGGTATCTTTCTCAAATTTCATGTGTTGGTTCACCTTGGTCCGTAGTTGTGTATAATCCATTTTGGGACAGATCAGAAAACAATATGGCCGACAGGCAGCCATCTTGGATTTTGACAATTGAAGTTTGTTATCGCTATTTCTAAGAAAGTACTGAAGGTATCTTTCTCAAATTTCATTTGTTGGTTCACCTTGGTCCCTAGTTGTGCATATTCCATTTTTGGACAGATCGGAAAACAACATGGCCGACAGGCAGCCATCTTGGATTTTGACAATTGAATTTTGTTATCCCTATTTCTGAGAATATACTGAAGGGAACTTTCACAAATTTCATATGTAGGTTCCTCCTGGTGCCTAGCTATGCTAAGAATAAGGAAACGACAATGTAATTCACAAAAAACCCCAAAAAAATGCATCTGTGTCCCACCAGAGTCTCTGCTCATACTTAATCAACACCTAAGAGACAATCGAAAGAAGAGAAAAGAACCATCTTTCAAAAAACAAACTTAGATCTTTTGATGGTGGGCGCCAAGATCTCTCTGGGATCTCTTGTTTATTTCATAGTTTGCCACTATCTTCATCAATGACAAAGATGTCTGGTGCACCACATTTATTTAGAAACTATTTTACTGTAAAAGCCATAACTTTCGCGCGTCGAAATTTTCGCTTAGTCAGCCTCCAAACTGTTCATGGCGTAGAAATGTCTGCGCTGTCAGTCATGCTGTTTGCACTCTGTACGTATAAAACAACAATACACTGTAAAGTTTGAGTGGTATTAAATATGTGGATATATTTGCGGAGATTTAATGCCAGCGAATAAACAATATTTCCACTTTGAGAGTATTTAAATCTAGTCATTAGGCACATTACGTTTATTTCCAAATATATGTATAAACCACTTCACAAGACTAACCAGATCCGATGAAAGAATGAAAAACAGAACCGAAACCAATATCGCACAACCCAAAGTTCCAATAGCGACGCTGCTTGGCCGAGAATCATATACACTGATGAGTTTACGTCGGTTTGTAGACGTGTTTGATTTCATGACCGTAAGTGACTCTCTCAATTCAACAGTCATTTTGTGGAGTTGCTCAAGAGTCGGCTGGGGTTTTATTTTGCCAGTACAACAGCATCGCATATCGGCTGTCGTGTTTACAACGTCATCAATGGCTTCGGTAGTGTGTTTTACGTCATTCGAAGTTATTGTACCTAATGTATCATGGGAAACTGTTGTGCTTGAAAGGAAATTGGCTGAAGTGGCAATGCTTTCAGTCCCAAAGCTTTTTGTCACAGTATCAATTGACGTCATATGTGAAACGTCAGCGTTGCCTGTGGTGGTAAGCTTCGTTGTTTCAGTTGTGTGGAGTACGTCATCAGTTGTTGAAGACACATCTGTAGAAACTGCTTGTGAAGAGGTCAAATTTGAATCTGAAACAACAGAAAATTGATTTACTCTTAAGATACATAAAAACAAAATCCTGTCATTCCTAAAAAAGAAGGTTTTACTATATAATCCTTTTGGGCCCGCCTCTCAGGCCGCAGCGGATCAGACCCACCATTTATAAAAAATGAATACAATTCACTAAGGATGCTTCACATTAGATTAGGTCAGTTTCAAGTTAATCCTTCCTCAGACGAAGGATAATTAGGAAGGTGTGACATTTACCCCATTTGGCTCTGTATCGCGGGCCTCCAGGAACGAAGTCCTGCCGATCTGATTAAAATCAAGCAATCTGATTAAAATCATATCTTGATCTCCGCGCCGTTCCGTAAACTTCTGCTGCGGTAAGATCTGAGATAATCCCATAGAGGGTCATGTCCCGATGACCTTTCGCAATAGCCAATCAAATTACTACTGGCAGAATCTTGACAGTGAACTTTTGAGGCGGCAAATCTTGCATAAAGACATTTTTCCGTTTACTCATTTCGTCACCAAAAAGTTCGTGCGGAATAATGTGACGAAATGGCTTGCTGCAAGATGACAGGTCGTTGGAAAATTATTTTAGCGTAAAGTAAAGAGGCGTCAAAGGTCATCTGGGCGTGACCTCTTATGGGATGATGTCAGATCCTTGTAAAACGGAGTGAGAACAAGGATCTGCATTTTAATCAGATTGAAAATCAAGTTCCTTATTCTCACTCCGTTATAGGATCTACATTGTAATCTAATTGACAACCCCAAAAATTAAACCTACTCGCTCAATGGTAATTCAGACCAAATGTGGCATTCCTAAAGAAGAGGAGGGAGTTTATAGAATTTACCATATACACGTATTCCCTTTTGGGTCCGGCCCTCGGCCCCATAGGGTCAGATCCACCATTTATACAAAGATGTCATAACACACACATTTGAAGGGTCAGGTGCGTAAAACCCCTTTAATTTATGAATTAAGAAGTAAAATTAAACTAGTTCTGTATAATTTCAAATCGTTTCCTACGAAAAAGTGTATATAAAATTGAACCCCATTTACCCAATCGTTCTGTTGGTAAAATTTGGTCGAATTCTGCTTTTTTGTTCACAACAAGTAGGGACTAACGATATGCCATAACATAACCTTACGACCCTGTCCGGCAGGTTAGCTAAAACAAACACATAACGGCAATGATTGTTTTCCACTACAGTGTAAAAAATCCATAGTAGCAAAACATATTGCACTGAAGTGAAAACAAAATACATTGTGGCAATTATTCTTCTGCACTTACGTGACTGATAAAGCAACATAATGGCATTACATCTTTGGCACCTAATCAAGTGTAAACATACACAGTAAATCATTTGCGCTTAAGTGAAAAAAAACCACATAATGATAAAAAATAAATACCACCTAGGTTATCAGAGCACATAACGACAATATATGTTTTTGCACTAATGTTACAAAACCACATAATGGCAATACCTTGTTTTCATTTAGGTGAACAATACACGAAATAGCAATTAATATCTGGGTGGTCGGGTGGTGCAGTGGATAGCGCACATGCTTTTCACCAAGGCGGCTGGGGTTGGATTTCCCGACCGGACGTGAAAATGTATGGGGTCACCTGCCCGACTACGAGGGTTTTCTCCGGTTTCCCACTGTAAGACCATTTTGCGCTAACAGCCGAACCAACAAGAGTGATTAATATAAGTTGTATAACGCGTTTCATAATTGTTGTAAAATAAATAGTTTGTATAATAAATATTTTACACTTAGGTGAAAAAGCATACATTCTGTTACTCTAATAAGATTGGCGTATGCCCGACCTAATTTGTTTCTCGTTGTTTTCGTGTAAAGTCCTCAAACACGCATACCAAAGCCGATATCTATTTTGCATGTACCACTGGAAATGCCAGGCTGGAAAATTGCCTTATCGACAAAATTGCAGTCAGCGAAATGAACTAGACCAATTAAATGCATTCATTTGATTTTCGCCACGCGCAAACACCTTAAACGTCATGCTTTTTACTTCACCTCATAACATTATCAATCCCCCATCTTTTTGTTTACGAGAATAATAAACACGACAAAAAATGTATTACATCCTTCACGCTGATAAAGCAATCTCATTTGAAATGCAGATCAATTGTCGCTCTGTTATTCTGCGCATGAATAGGATCTGAAAACGTCCCTTAAGTAGTCATGTTCTGATTAAAAGACCTTTGGGACACTTGACGGCATGAACAATGGTACGAGTGAATATGCTGTTGTAATTTTATGTCGATTCGATGCAGAGTTGAAAAAAATGATGGATCAACCTATATGAAGCAATCCATGATAACAAATCGATACGGACTTCAAAAACACTTTTAAAAAAACGGGAGGAAGATACCACAATCTGATTAAAATACAGATCCTTGTTCTCACTCCTTTTTACAAGGCAGCAGAGAGAAGTTTACGGAACGGCGCGAAAATCAAGAAATTATTTTAATTAGATTGGAAGATACCATCAATGGTGATCCATTAGTGTTAGTACAGTTAAAAAAGCCGGTATTGCCGAGACAAAACACAAAAGATCAATCGACCCAAAAGACACGGACATTTTTTTTCGTTAATTTGGACCCTTCTGCTTCTAAATTCGTTTGACAATTCGTATTTCCACCTTTTGGCCCCTAGCATCACTGAAGAGTCTTATGATGACGAAACAGCTGTATGATGCAGTTTAATTCGTTTTTTCGGCATACTGTATTACTAAATTTAAAATGAGCAGCATAATTTTGTGTGGTACGTCCATTGATTACAATTTGATCTTTGAAACCAGCTTTAGTTTTATTACTTGCATGTATTCATTAAAATAGAATGATTAAATTGTGGGTGTAATAAAACAGTAAGTGTATGGCTATTTTCAGGAAAAATGCTCTTTTGTTGTCCCCCTTGATATTAACTATGCCTCGGGGGACAATACATGTGCAATTAAATTCTCACACCCATACAATAACTGTATAATGTGTTAAAGCATTTACAATTAACATTCTAACTTGTCATTCCTTCAGAAGCAATCTGATTAAAATACAGATCCTTGTTCTCACTCCGTTTTACAAGGATCTGACAACATCCCATAAGAGGTCACGTCCAGATGACCTTTGTCGCCTCTTTACTTAACACTAAAATAATTTTCCAACGACCTGTCATCTTGCAGCAAGCCAAATATTTCGTCACATTATTCCGCACTAACTTTTTGGTGACGAAATGACTAAACGGAAAAATGTGTTTATGCAAGATTTGTCGCCTCAAAATTTCACTGTCAAGATTCTGCCAGTAGCAATTCGATTGGCTAATGCGAAAGGTCATTGGGACATGACCCTCTATGGGATTATCTCAGATCTTACCGCAGCAGAAGTTTACGTAACGGCGCGGAGATCAAGATATGATTTTAATCAGATTGCATTGGGGGTGCACGTTCAGATGACCTTTGTCGCCTCTTTGCACTAAAATAATTTTCCAATGATCTGTCATTTTGTCACATTTTTCCATCTTAAAATCTGGGTGACGAATTGACTTAACCTACAAATGGGATTATGCAAGCTTTGATGCCTCAGAAATCCACATTTCAGGTTCTTAACGTAGTAATTTGATTGGCCAATGCCAAAGGCCATCTGAACGTGACCCTCTATGGGTCCTCAGATCTTGACACAACAGAGAAGTTTACGGAACGGAGCGGAGATAAAGGTATGATGTTAATCAGATTGGTTTTCAAGTCATTTTCTGGTTTTTTAACGATATTTGGGTTGGTTCTGATAATCGAAGTAAATCTGAAAGCTCAAAATATAATACTTTACATACCCTTTTCACACAAGGCCTTCCAATTCATTGAGCATATTGCTGTTCGCATGAGATCATACTTAAGTTTCACGCATTTTCTTTCGTCACAATATGAAGGATATCCAGGAGCCCATCTTGTCCACGTGACATTTATGCTTTCCAGCCACTGGTAGTCCTGGCAGGTGTCTGTTGACGTATTCATTCCTATCCAAAACTGCTCATTGGCTCTGAAAAATGCGTGAAAAATGCGTTTAAATATATATAAAGCATGCTTCTGTCAAGTTTACCCCATATTCGAAAATTTCCGTGTTCAGAAATCCCTCTAAAATGACGTAACTCACACATATGCTGCACCTTAAATTTTAGTAATAGATACAGTATGCCAAACAAGGAATTGAACTGCGTCATACAGCTGTTTCGTCCTCTTATGACTCTTCAGTGATGCTAGGGGCCAAAAGAGGGGGGGATAAAAGAAATTCAAACTAATGTAGAAGCAGAAGGGTCAGGTACGTAAAACCCCCTTTACTTTATGAATTTAGAAAAAATTAGTTTTGTATAATGTTAAATCGTGTATATTAAATAAATATGTATATTATGTACCGTGCCACTACTCAAATAAGATAATTGTGGCTATGGAGGCTCCAGCAAACCTCGCGAACTATAAACTCACAAGCAGAGTCTGCAACCCCCTTCATGCAAGATTACATAACACACACATATGCAAATAGACAATTGTAATAAGCGAGAAGTAAAGAGACAAAAAAAGGTCACCAGAACATGACCTATTATGGGATGTTGTCAGATCCTTTATGTAATGGATCGAGAAACAATATCTGCATTTTAATCCCGATCGTTAGAACTATTAATATATACAACTAAATGCTTCTAAATCAACAGATACACATACAATTGGCCACCATGGTTCTGTTGATTTTCCATTGTGTAACAGTCCCACTTGTCCTGACCGTCCAGTATGATAAGGCTCCCATTGTTTTCTCGGCAGTAAAGTACCGCAGAAATCCACGACATTTTGGTATTGCTGACGAAGAGGTCCAGGTGAAAGACCTTTCCTATTTCAAAAGAAGAAAAAAATTACTTCAAAAACAAACAGGGAATTAGTTCCAATGTCAAATCAATTTAATCTCTTAAGGACTAGGTACAGCCATATTGGTTGTTACCTGGATGAAAATGGTAATATTGAAATTTCAATGTTTCCTTCCAATACATGGCATAAGCTTTATCCCATTATGTTAAATATTGATAAAATGCAATTAAGCACCCAAAATTAAAAAATCTGTACTTAGGAAAAAAATATTCAGTAAATAATATCGAAATGGGAGTGCACAAATATGTTTCATATAGTTATTTGAAACATTTCAAAAAAATAATACAAAGTTACTGCAATGTTCATAGAATGATAACCCAGTGTTAAAATTTCGATATTATTCTGTAAATCAGAGTATCAGGGAGAAATACACAGGTACCCCCTCTAAAAAATGTCGTCCATTGCATTCTGTTTTCAGTTCAGGTAAAAGTAGTTACCTGTATCTCGTGGGGGCAATATAGGGGCATTATTTTATATGGAATAGGTCATTTGTCATGTAAATGTAAGTTTCGTGTCAAAAAAAGGTATAAAATTAAAATAATAACACCGACATAACGTTATTTACATTTACGATACGGTTACCTAATTACTAATTAAGTTTGAGAAATGTATTTTGATACCAATGTGCCTCAACTGCCACACATGTTTACGATGGCAACAATTTACGCTAGCGATGTTTGACAGGTGCGAAGCCGAGAACGAATCGGTATAATCAGTGAGTTAATACTGTCCGATCCACGCGGAAGTGTATAATATATACGAATTCCATAAGAATTTATACAACACAAATTAAACTTTGTTGACAATTCTTTCAAAATCATTAAATTACCTAATAAAACACTGCCGGAAGTGCCGAACAACATCTTTTCACGTGCTATACATTCGCCCAAAAATGGAAAACTGGCAATCGCTAAAAACAATTTATCGTGATAGGAACGGGCAGTTTTTGCTTTGTGACGATATACCAAGTAACATTTACCTTTACTGCACGCTTGAATCCAATTTAATTGTTAATTTTGTCGATGTTTCACCATGCCTCTAAGTAAGGCGTATGAATATCTAAAACAGTAAATAGTTCAAAATGGAGGGCATAGGATAATTTTTCGCTACATGCTACGAGAAGATGTTTGATTTAAGAGATCTGACATAATGTCATAACTCGTCATACCGCAGACGGTAAGATTTTTGTTTTGGCTATGCGGCGTGCCACATAAATTTACCGATCGGCGATGGAAATTTTAAAAAATTTATCCAGATGTAATCGGTGTCCTGAATGTAGAAAAATTGCCATTCATGTGACGAGTACGTTCTCTTATTCTGCGGTTTTCAATTGAAAGAGAGATTTATTCAAAAATCGAAGGCTCGTCTATCATTCTGTGTATATTAAAGTAACAAAAAATGATATTCATTGTTTTTATTATCTTTCGCAGTATTCTGCAAACGTGCACGCGTTTTTAGACATATAACATCAAATATCAGAAAAACCACCAAACGTACCAAAATATGGTTGAAATTATCGATTCTCCATCACAAAATGTACTTTGTGGTCTATTTTGGTCATGTATTTTGCAGTATTTAATAAAATAACAAGTTTTGGTAAAAACACCTCCGCCATATTGAATTGTCCTGTACCTAGTCCTTAAAGAGGCCTTCGGTTTATAATTTTACGTCCTATTTACAGCATAATATATCATTTAAGGACGGCCTCCTGATGTATGTTGATGCGTGTGTTGAAACTAAACGTGATAACGATTTCCAGTTGATAAAAAGTTCTTCAACAAATTCGGAATTTTACACCCTCCCCACTTTGACCCCACCGATGTTTTATGGGCCCACACAAAATAAGATGTGTTGAGCTGACCTCAATCTTCCTACAAACCATTAGCCTTATCACTGATGGGCCGCAGGGTGGCCCAAATTGGCACCCCTCCTTTCGGATTATGGATGTGTTGACGTTTCAGTATACTTTCAATTTTTACTAATGTATACATCTTATTTGGTTGGTTGATTGTTTTTATGTCCTTCTGACAGCCAGGTCATTTAAGGACGGTCTCCCGGTGTATGCGATGTGGGTGTGTGTATTTAGAGCATGTGTATGTGGGATGCCGCGGTATGTTCGTGTAAGCCTTCTTGCGATAGTCGGGATCTTTTGCCGATTCAAAGTATAAGGCCGAGTTCGCGATAACGTTACGTTTACCCTAATAGAAGGATACTGCCGTCCAAAAGAATAAACTCAACATAACTGGGAGGCCGTCCTCAGAGTCTTGACAGTTTATTGGACGTAAAGCAAATCCAATCAATCAACGGGAAGGTGACGCATACTAATGAACATAAACTTATTATCAAATAGAGCAAAGCATATTCCCCTATTCTTAATATTTAATGTTAAAGACCAGGTTTAAATGCGCGTTCAAGCAGAAACTTTTGTTGCCATGGTAACCGTGCACATTATACAGGTGGATGGTCTGGTGGTGCAGTGGACTTGTGCACTTGCCTTTTACCAAGGCGGCCGCGGTTCGATTCGGAAGTGAAATGGTACGGGCTCAATCTTAATAACGTAGGTTTTCTCTCTGGGTACTTTGGTTTCCGCCCACCATAAGACCATCGGTCGATAACACCCGGACAAACGAGAGTGATAAATATAAGTTGGATATCTTGTTATTTTATTTTTTTAAAAGTTAATCCCGACAACTCTTTCTGAACATGTTAATTGAAATTGAAAAAAAATCATTGAAACTACATAGAAATGTTAAATCTGATAATGCAACTCAAAGGCCCAAAATACGTTACTTTCGGCAAAACTTGAAGCGAAAATCAAGCCTAATGACTTATTATATTTATAGATTTAGTTAAGATTAGCTGATATCAGCAATATTCAAGATTAATTCTTTCGCGGTTACCGGTACAACAGCAGTTGAAACACGCGTCCTTTTCAAACCGTCTTCTACCTTCGGTTTGTTGTTGAAGTGGGCCCCACCTCAATTATTTTAAATTCTTTGGATTTTTTTGTCAAAAGTTTCCTGTTAGTTACCGCTCAGGTTTTCTTCGTTTTAGGCTTATTTTTCCATGGTTATCAACTGGATTATTTTCAGAATTTTTCAGAATCACGAAAATTTTCCTGAAGTTACGTATATTTGGCCTTTAAAAAATATTCAATTAATATTTTTTTAATAAGTTGTCTGTTTTTTCCTGGTTTTGAGATCTTCCCTATCTGTTCCGACATTTAAGTTTTGCCATTGCTTGGTAACGAGTATGGGTCCTGATTGGTATATAAAGGGCATGACCTGAAAAACCGATTTTCAAAGTACTCCTGACCGTCCCAACATTCAGTGCTCCGCGCACTCGGCAATCGCTATCAAAAATCAAACGCACGCACTTGAAGACTTTGAACCACAATACTACCATGCTAGTTGTTACTACATGTAATAACACCAATCTGATTAAAATATAAATCCTTGTTCTCACTCCGCTTAACACAGCAGAGAGGAGTTTACGGAACGGCGCGGAGATCAAGATATGATTTTAATCAGATTGTAATAACACATTCTTGAAATTGCGTATCTGAAATTTAAGGTATATCACTGAAAATACTTCCATAAATCCAATATATATCGCCGGTCTTTCACGTGCATCTATCATAATCGCATCCACGTACAAACTCCTAATCTTGGTCATGTAGACGCTTGACAAGCAAACACGTGTAAAACACGGCACATCCAGGTGTGTAGTAAACAATGTGAAATTATATATTTTAACCTTTCTCGTGGACTTACTTGTAATTATTTCTACGCTGGATGATAATACTAGTTGGATATCAAAAAGGTAGGCATACGCGTTAACTAGCCATTTTATATATAGTTGTGTTGTTCTATTTTGTTGAAAGTCTCATGGGATATGAGTCTTTTTATTACAATTTCATTTCACATTCACTCTATTTCTTTTCAATATCCATGTTCGTGAAAAAACACGAAAACGAGCCGTACAGTACCATGCACAGACTATCTGTACCTGTAAAGACGTGCTACAGTGAGAGGGCAGTGTCGGAATGAAACCGGTTTTGCAACTATTGGCGTTTTATACCCAATGGTGTCTATACACGTTTCCAAGCCAGGGTAGATCAAAACTTACTACCACTTCCTTGTTTACGAAAACCGGAAGACACATGGTCAACGTAGGGAACATCTCGGATGTATTCTGAGTAATCCCAATCTGAATATTTTTTTAAAAATCTTAATTGAAAGCTTTTAATGTGCACTGTAAGCTTTAAGGGCATAGTTTCGATGTGCATGAATCTAGGATTGATTTCAGGTTTGTATGCCCCCGCCATGAAATGGGGGGGGGGGTATAGTGTTACCAATGTCAGTCGCGTCCCGTCCAATGGCAATGTGACTAGCTTTAAATAACTACTGATCCGATTGTCATCAACCTTCGCATACACAATAAGCATTTATGTCTCACAAGACATTTCTAGTTTTTGTGTAAATCCATTGATCAATTTGATCTAGGTCAGCTGGTGTATCCTTTCGATGCCTATAATTTAACACATCATATATCATTCAAAAGTTTAGGCCGGTTGTAGTTCTAAATTTTATCTATTAAATTCATGCCCAAACTTGGAACCCTGTCGAACACCAGTCGATTTATTTTTATTAGAAGGATATGGATTACGAGGAAAACCAGGAGAAATAAATAAGATAATACCAAAGCGTTAACAAAATCATAATCCAAACTCAAAATCGATTAAACCAGGTGCAAAATTTGAACAAAGGAAGGATTTTCATGGAGATTCTTGTAAAAGTACAAGAGAAGAACAGGTGTTCCGGAAGAGTAAGTGTATTCTGCTTCATCGACGACACCCACCATGTAAATCTTTGTCACATCCATGTAAACATCAAGTTCTCAAAATGAAAACTAGAGGAACATAAACAGAACAGGAATGAGAACGATACGGAAAGGAACTTGACAATCTGTAAGTAGATCAATTCTCACGACAGCTGACGTCACACAGTAAATTTATATTTAGTTTCCATTTACTTTTGATAAATAATGAAGCAGCACTCCCAAACGGTCACTTTGTTAAATTATATATTTGGTTTGCATTAACTGTCACTTGATAACAATACTGATTTCTGAATATATAATGAAGAATATAGGCAAAATGGCTGACAAATTGCCGACAGAACCGAACGTAAGATAAAAACATCAAACAAACTCCAACGTAAAACCAATATGATTAAAGTCATATCTTGATATCCGCGCCGTTCCGTAAACTTCTCTCTGCTGCCTTATAAAACAAAGTGAGAAAAAGGAGCTGCATTTTAATCAGATTGACGTAAAAGCATTTATGCGTTTTCATATTTTAAGTGGTTATGGTGACATGATAGTTCATCAAAAAGACCATACGCTTTCAGTAAAAGCTGCTAGCAAGTATATCCGCACATTACACCTAAAATAGCTTGACACATCGTCCACACAACGCACACATGTGTCATCGTGTACAATTGATCGATCAATATATTATAATGCAGAACTGTCTTGTATATACCATTCTGAACTTTATATCTCAACAGACACCTCTGAATCAGCTGTTATCATCGAACTTTACTTAAAGTATGACCAACATTGATGGCTTACTATTGAATTTATAATCTATACGATACACGTGACGATTTCGATATAACGGTCGTTATATTTCGCTTTTTTGAGAGAAACACCACTGACTTTTCAATTTTTTAATTACCTTTCGTAGATGGTCCCTTATTAAACGGCGTGCACTGGAAATTTTGTGATAGATATCGGTTATTGCCGATCAAAATAACGGCACAAAAATTGGAGAGATGCAGATTGATGAAAAGTATAATTTTTAAGGTAGCCATGTTGGTCTTTCTGAGAAATCTTTGTATGATATGAAGATGAACGGTTTGGAACTTGCTTATTAGTATGCCTTCTTATTTATTCAGATTAACTGATATCAGCAATATTCAAGATGAATTCTTAGGCGGTTACCGCCGGTACGTCAGCAGTTGAAACTCTGTATTTGTAAACACGCGTCCATTTTGAACTGTCTTTTAACTTCGGCGTGTTGAAGTGAGCAACACCCGAATTTTTTTTCAGTTCTTTAGATTTTTCTGTCAAGAGTTTTTTTTAGTTACAGCTCAGGTTTGCTTCGATTTAGATTTAATTTTGCATGGTAATCAACTCGATTTTTTTTTCATCCCTGAACAATTTCCTGAAGTTACGTATATTGGGCCTTTAATAGAACGTTAAAATAACCAACCTTGTAAATATTTCTATTTTAGATTTTGCCTCAAGTGTAATCGATTTTGAAATCGGATTATGGTTTTATTGAATTGATTGATTTTGCGTCCTATTAGCAGCTAGGGCAATTTAAGGACGGCTTCCCATTGTATGCGTGCAATTAATTCCAGTGCATTTTGGAGGATGTGTTAAAATTGTTATTCTGATAAAGCAAAATCGTAGAAGCATGATATTTGACTGGATGTCTCCTTGGATAAAGCCCGATAACTTTTGCAAAATAAATGACCTTGAACTGCATTCATGGTCGCAGGGGTCAAATCTGCTAAACATTTAAACGATTTCTTATGATGAGGAAGAATGCCTAAAATCATGATATTAAGCTGGAAGGTTACTTGGATGAAGTCCTACTTTGTCTTCTTTTAAGGTCAAAGGGGGTCAAATTCGTTTTAATACTAACAATAAATAGTCATGTTCTTTTGATTGTCTTACAGATACATACTTTAGGCTACTTTAGGATTGGTTGCAAGTGAGATAATGGTACCAGGTGAGCAATGCAGACTTGTTCAGGTTCTTGTATTGAAGCATCGCCGGTGACTGGATAAGTTAAAGAAGTAAATTACTAAAAACGAGTTCACATTCCTATCACGTCTGTTGGTATTTTTCCTTTCCGGTTTCGTGACGTTTATCGAATTGTCAAGATAACTGAAAGGCAGACTGTCGTTCACACATCTATCAAAATCGTGTTAATTGTGAAAAGTGTGCATGGTGGATCGTGTGTTCGTCGCTTTAATCCTATAGTGTAAACTCTGTAATGTTCCTGGTTTTTATCACAAATTGGTGGTTAAAATGCCACTGACAATTTTCATACCGGGTGATTAAAAAGTGGTGGGAAACAATACGTGTATCTTTATTTGCACTGCTGGATACCATAATTTGAACACGATTAAGTGTGCAATAATTGGCAATGTTCGTGTTTATTTTAAGTTTTTTATTTCATTTAAAATTGAAGAACTTGTCGTCTCTCAATCACAGAATGGCAATAGGCTGGTATAGCATTTTTTTCCGAAAAACATAAATGTGATATTCTGTTCCAATGAGAGTTATTATGGTAGGAAAGCGTGCGAGTTTAGGTGTGATAAATACTCTTTCACTATACATTTGTTATTAAATGTTAAATGTCAAAACAATATTACTACTTACTTAATTAAGACAACAACTATTTTTGTGTTTTAGCGGCCTAATGCGAGTCATTTAGGGCCAAAATAAATTGTATAAGACGGGGGGGGGGGGGATTTAAAAAAACAAAAGCAATAAAATAAGAACTAGAACTTAAAGGCTGAAATCTCAAACGTTAAAACCTTTATAAAATATCAGAATATATCAAAACGAATTCTTCATAATGCTTATATCATATCGTCATTTTGTATGCTTAGGCTTGCTCTGAATATCGAGATTTTCCTGATATATGTTTCTTACTGACAAACAAACGTATTATATTATTTTCATTGCAAAACTTTCGCTAGTAATAATCGCCAGGTTTTCAACCTTCGCGCAGCATTTACACGTCGATCTTGCGATCACAAAACAAACGGCAAAATTAAAGACATTTTAATGCTCTGAGAAATAATAGGATGGCACCATCTAAATCATGCTTTATTTATCGACATTTAAAGGGAAAATACGGAATTCAAATCTTTGTGGTAAACTTTATGTCTATAAGTCTTGACAGAGTTAGGGGGGACACTCTGTCCCTAGTTCGAAACTGTTGTCGGCAGCTTCACATGGGTAGCCTAGATACGGTGTCACGGCACTCATATTAAAACCAGACAACAAGCTAAATTTCCACTAACATGCTGGAACCAGATTTAACGCCCGTCCAATGAGAAAGTGAAAAACCTGACTGTAATTAACAAGAGCACCGCAAACGGAGGAATAATACGCCCATCGTATTCTATCGGAAGAATAATTGTATGAAAAACCAAAAATTCTGACACTTTCTACATAATGCCCCAAATTGCATCAGACATGAAGTTCCAAAGGGCCATAACTCTCTCGATTAAGCCTACCAAGTTGGAAAGATATCGGTTGAGACGATCTCCGGACAAAACAACAGTTTACAACAGAAATGCATTTTCTACATATTGCCTTTATCTATTTTTTATAGCTTTCCGCAGTATCATACCAAATGTTAGAGGAATTTAAGAAAACACAAAAAAGTTCTGACACTTTCAACATAATGCCCGAAATTGCATCAAATATGAACTTTCAAATGGCTATAACTCTTGTAAATATTGTCAAATCAAACTGTCATCCACGAAAATACAACTCCATGTCATGATGATTAAGATTGAAATATATCGGTTTAAGACTGTAGGAGAAGATCTCCGGACAAAACAGTTTACAACATAAATGCATTTACGACATAATGCCTATATTTTGCAGTTGCATATATATGAAATGCTGTTACGCGAAATTTCAAATAACCCAATAAAAACCGTAATATATGTTAAATAGTATAGCTTTTCGAAGTACTATACCAAATTTTAGAGGAATTGAAGAATTTTCTACATAATGCCCGAAATTGCATCCCAAAGGGCAATAACTCTAGTGAATATTGTCGAATCAAACTGTCTTTCAAGAAAACACAAGGTTGAAAGAAATCGGTTGAAAACTGTAGGAGATCTCCGGACAAATAAAAAGTTTACAACGGACGCACTTACGGACAACGCTATACCATAATACGTCACGTCATTTTTGACGGGCGTATAAAAAGGGAATTGTTTGAAAATAGTTGGATAGGCTATCCTTACATGGCCTAAATTGTTATGTATATAAGGGGCAATCAATTCCGAATAAACTGCAGATTGATCTTTAAACGAAAAACAACTTAATGTAAATGTGATTAAATTTACCATGTTTGAACGTGAGCGGTTGAGAACTTTTAGATTCCATGATAAATACATGTTTACGATGGACGGCCGAGCGAACAACACTATAACATAACATATCCCGTACAATCTGACTGTTTGATTGTTTTTTACGTCCTATCTACAGCAAGGGTAATTTAAGGACGGGCTCCCGGTGTATATGATGTATTATGTGTGTGTTTAAAGCGTGTATATTTACAGTCTACACTGACACGTGACAAATTTCTATGACGTCGACAACAATACATGTGGTTGGAGCTATGCAAATCCTACAGTTTGAAACACAATTGTGTGACGTCACCAACAATAAACGTGGGCGGAGTTTGCAATTTTCATTGGTACATTTATTGAACCATTCCCACGTTTATTAGTTTTGAAATGAAATCCGTGTCCGAAGATTGGACTATAATGAACAAAATAAAGAAAATTTCACAGAAAGATACTGTAAATATAAAGATAAACTTTCTATTTTGTTTAGGTTTTTAAATTTTTACCCGTTTTCCATTGTAGTTATCCCCCGATAACCTAAACAAAATAGAAAGATAATCCTTAATTATTTTGGAGCCTGCGATATGGTCGGGCAAGCCTCCTTAAGGGCAAAGTTAGTTGAAAAGTTAAATACTTCATTGTAGATTATCTGGTTCTGAAATAAACAACGAGAAAACACATTTTATATATGTTAGCCCAAGGGGTCATTTTTCTATTAATACTGTGGAATCAAACGACGGAAATACATTTGCTACATATAATACCCATATTTTACAGCTAAGCAATGCTATACTGCAAATGTTGAAACCTGAGAACAAAACCGGTAAAAATATTTTAGACATAACTGATTTTCGAATTACTATACAGGATGTGAGAGGAATTGAAGAAAGCGCAAAAAGCTCGATTCATCGACATTTTCTAAATAATTCCCGAAAATGCATCGGATATGAAGTTCGAAACTGCCATAACTCTAGCAAATACTATCGAATTAAACTGCCTTTCAGGGAAACACAATTAACTTCATGTCATGATGATTCAGTCTACAAAGTTTGAAATAGATCAGTTGAAATCAAATTCAAATTTACAACGGACGGTTTAATGTTTTATCAATTTTTATTGGCGTATACATATAATTATTTCAACATATCATTCGGAACCTCCGACAGACTAACTTTTTAACTGGGATATTCTCATCTTCTAACCCATGCGCACAACACGCTGCTTCATTATAAAGAAAATGGCTAGCCATGGGAACGCAAGTGGAAGAGCGAAACCGTTCACAATTTGGCCAAGAAACATCAATGCAGGTTTGAAGTACTCAAAGGAGAAAGTAACTGCCCCGACAGTTGTTTGTACTTGCATGTATTTTGTAGCCAAAACAAAATCTAGAAAGCTGAAATGGAATCGACAGATATGATATTAATGCTATATGAATAGATATTCAAAAGCATTAATCTCGCTAGTATCATTGTGCAAGTTGGAACAGATGAAATAGCTGTGCTATGTATTAATTATATATATTGAACAAAGGTTTCAGTTTCCATACGCACACTTTGTGCAAAAGGAAGGGATATATGACTGGTTTATTGATTTCGCTATTTGCTCTCCCGAAGGAAAACACTCGGAATCACATGAGATACGGTGTATATGCGTTAATAATATAAAGGGTATGGGTTTATATTTATAAACATTAACCATGAAAAGATCATCATCTAAGATGAAAAATAGATGAGATGTTTTGTCATGTTAATATGTTGGTTATTTTTACATTCTATTAGCAGCCAGGGTCATTAAAAGGTCGGCCTCCCAGTGTATGTGATGTGGATCCATATGTCGGGTGCGTGTTTATTTGGGAGACTGCGGTATAACTTTGTTCGTATAAACCTTCTTGCGATAGTCCGGATCCTTTTCCAGTTTAAAGTGCCAACACTGAAGACTACTACCAAAGGTCCCCAGCAAAACACCACATCCGGTCACATTATACTGACAACAGGTGAACCAGTCGTTCCACTCCCATAATGCAGTTGCCATACGTACATTTGTTTTGTACGAAAGGCCGGGATCTATGACAGTTTATTTTGCTCCTTGGTTTCCCAAGGACAAAGAGTTGTGAATAACAAACTCGGGATCACATAAGATGCGTGCTGTAGTAAATACAATAGCATGTATTAAAACATTTTCTGGTCCAGTGAAGCGATATGCTTTAATTACATTGCTTAAATAAGAGTTTATTTTGTACTTAACATCAATACGTTTTAACACGATATTGACTTAGAATAGATAAGGTAAATTTTCGTCTATGAATTATTAATTTACAATACTTAATAACGGCTTCATTTTCTATAACAGAAACTATCAATTTGTAATGTTATGTATTGGACAATTTATATTTATACCTATTCCACATATAAGAGACGAGACAAATAATCAGGATGGACGGGCATTGAACCTTAGTCCTTGGTTTAAAAAGCCACATGTTCACACAAATGGGAAAGGGTGTACATTAGTATACGTATATGACTGGTCTGGAAAACAAGAGGCCCATTAGCCTTAACGGTCATCTGACATAGAGAATGCTAGGTATCGGTCCATTCAAGTACAATTTGGTTAGATGAACCGAATAAAATTATAATTTTCGATAATGCGGACGTGGCGGTCTTATTGGATTTTGGACGGACCCCAAAAATAGCAACACTTTGGGAGGATTATATACATATACGAATAATTTCAAACAAGTTCAACTCAATTCTATCGGATGAAACTTGGAAGTTTTAAATAGGTGTTGTGCAAAGAAATCATAATTGTGCAATTATGTTACGAAATGACCGCTGTACCTGCCATATTGAACTTAAATCGAGGCCAAAAAATAACAATACTTTGTCGGCCTCCCTTCCTTCACATCCTTACAAATTTTCAGCTTAATATCAAGAAGCAGTGACGCAGGTGGGAAGTACTCAAAAGGAACAATAACAGCCGAAAAAAGTTGAATGTAGAAACTCGTTAAACTTGATGCACGTGCTTCGGGAACACTGTTCATGCTTTTCTAACGTTGCATCGTAATTTCCATATTGGGCCTTCAAATTTTGGCCATCAGCTAGGATATCTCTGTACATTGGGTCTGTAACTAATCGTGTATTGAATCGAACTGTTATTTTACAGACTGACTTACTATAGACTCAATGTTTGACTCGCCGATTGTTTAATTTCAGACTGTACTATATTCCTAATCTTTTAGTCATTGGCAACAATTTCTTTAATTTTTTTTTCTCAAATACGGGATAAAATTGTTGAATTTTAGTCTTTAAGCAATGCTGCTTCAGTTTCGACTACTGGGTTACAAAAGTTTCTGCCATTTTGTTTACAAACATGGGAGTTTGAATAGAAGCAATGAGGTTGTCAGTTATATTGTTTGCTCCTTCTAGGAAAGCTTTTTTCTGGTGAATTATCCATTTGTCCCTTAATATAAACTTTATGTATTTTTCAACAACTATGAAACAAGTTATCCAAGTTATATAAATCACTCTGGTTGGCCTGATGTTAGCGCGCGAGGGGTCTTATTGTGGGAGGAAACTGGAGTACCCGGTGAAAACCCACATTCGGTCTGGGAATCGAACCCCGGCCGCCTTGGTGGAAGACAAGTTCGCTATCCACTGCATCACCCGACCACTATATGTACATGTTGTCAGGGTCTATTAACTAATATATAGACTTAATAATGTTTATCAGTAATTGTAACTGATTAGCCAATGTGACACCAAAATAAAGCTTGCTGATCTGACACCTGGCAGGTGTACAGTAGTATTCACACCAGGTGAGTTTGTGTTTGGTCGGTGGTCTGAGTAGTGAGGTGGTCTTAATAATGAAGCTGAAAATACAAAGATATATAAATGATTTTTAGTGGCTGAAATGAAGTAGTCTTAATAGCGATTTGCAATTCAGCATCTACCAATAATGCAGTATGGTGTGCAATTGAGCGTCTAGCAATAATGCAGTATGTTGTAGTACA
Organism: Mimachlamys varia; assembly: GCA_947623455.1. Classification (NCBI taxonomy): domain Eukaryota; kingdom Metazoa; phylum Mollusca; class Bivalvia; order Pectinida; family Pectinidae; genus Mimachlamys; species Mimachlamys varia. The sequence continues at coordinate 29,438,001 of OX392544.1, forward strand.
ATTCATTTTTTGTACGCTGTAATATTTACTTACATGTATGCTATTGAAAATAATTAGTGTCTTCTACCATTATAACTCACCTGACAAAGATGCCAAAATCCCACATACCATCCAAAAGGCAATCCCCGGATACTGAAACGAAATCTTCATATCAAGGAATGAGTCAAACGTGAACTAGGGTTGTTTATAATACATAGTGAACTGTAATAGAGTCCATTTCTGATTTCAGTTTAGTTCACTGGAATCCATTTCTGATTTCAGTTTATGTTCAGCATTTTCACGATGCTACCACAAAGAATCGACAGATAGATTTCAATAATGTGCCGACATGTTTGACTGCTACTTTTGCCTTTCCTATCGCAATGTTTCCCCTTTACACACATGGAGGTTAACTGATGATGCAGATCAATACGTAATGGAAGCAACTTAGAGAGTTCAAAAGATCGAATCACTAGCTGCGTATGCGCATTCAATTGTACAAAACCAAGTAATTCGTAAATAACGATACACTCTCTTTACAACAGTTTTAATGCTAATATATGACTAAATTGAAGGAAAGGGTGCATATCAAATACGCTCTTTACAACAGTTTTCATGCATAGAGAAAGACACCTATACAAATCGAAGGAAGGATGTTACTTTAGGGAAAACAAACCAGAGAATACCGTCAACAAAATTACAATCCGAACTCCAAATCGATCAAACTAGGGGAAAAACATGAATAAAAGAAAAGATTTACATGGAGACCCTTATAAAAGTACAAGAGAATAAGACAAGGTGTTCCGGAAGAGTAAGCGTCTTCTGCTTCATCGATGACAACCGCCATGTAAATCTTTGTCACATCTAAGCAAATACTAAGTCCCCAAAATGAATACCGAGCACAACAAGTAAACACACCAATAAGCACACTCAAAAACGCCCATCCTCATATCACTCAAAGACAGAACATTTCTCGATGAGACAAATACGGCGACCATAAAACCAGCCAAAAGTTCTGATCAACCGGCATCTCTCCAATCCTTGTGTTGTTTGTCAGCAGTCAACATCGATCACGAAAATTACGATGTTTTGAGCAAGCCCTAGAATATCAAATCAACTGCGACATGTAAACATAATAGGTTGGATAAGCAGGGATGTCATTATCAAATGGATAGGAAAATTGAAATCACCACGTTCACCGCACAGCCCAGCAGCAAGCTGTCCATGTCGGTCACAGCCCAGAGATAGAGGCAAGCAACGGATGTAGAAGAGTATTTTGTGTCCTTTATTTCAAGTTCATAAGGGTATATATGATCGACGTGGTAATCAAATAATGTATTTCTTTTTAGCAAAAGCAAGCTGTGCATTTGTCAATAAATTGCACTCTCTTTAATACACTTTTGGTGTAAACAGATAAAAGGCATTTTTTGCAATCAAATCAAAGGAAGAGATGTTTATAAAATACGTATTTTTACGTATTGGAGAGATCCTTAGCGTCAACTCATTAGTGATGTGTCCACATTATGTTTCATTTTATCAAAAGCAAGTTATGCATTTGTCCATTTGTCAATAAAGATTCACTTTCTTTACAACGCTTTTGATCCAATAGATAATAAACACAATTTTTCAAATAGAAGGAAAGGATGTATTTGACTGTACTGATCTTTACGCACTGGAAACTACTATTTGAAAAGATCGAAACATTAGCCGTGTGTGCGCATTTATTTCCTTTTATCAAAATGAAGTTATGCATTTATCAATAAAGATATACTCCCTTAACAAACGTTTTGTTGCAATGGATAAAAAACACGTTTTTTTTTCAAATAGAAGGAAGGATATATGAAATACTTATTTGTACAAACTAGAAGCTCCTTACAGATTCCAAAAGATTGAATCATTAGCCGCGTGTTCGCATTAATTTCATTTTATCAAAAGCAGGCCGTTCATCTATAACGATACACTCTCTTTACAGCACTTCTGATGCATTGCAAATAGATGATTGACAGAAACATTCAAATTGCAGGAAGTGATGAATATCAAATACATATTTATACGTATTGGAATGCTTAAGGGAGTTAAAAGCATCAAACCGTTAGCGATATATGCACATTATTTTGTTTTATCAAAAGCAAGTTGTGTCAATAAATATGCACTCTCTTTAATAAATTTTTAATATGAAGGAAATGATATATATCAAATAATTATGTGAAATAACCTTTGACGGACGGAATACGGGGGTTGGTATCTCGAGGAGAAATTTGTTATCCGAGTGACTACAAAATACCCGGATATCAGAGCCCTGCTTCTAATGCAAAATACATGTAAATCGATAAGTACACATTTTTAAAATGAATCGGTTTCAACACAAAAACCATATACGAATACCAGTATTTTTCCAAATGTCATGTCAATTGATGATTTTGGTGTTTATGCGGATGCCTATTTGCTATCAAACGAACAAAGCATTTCCCTGTCAGGATACATTAGCCAATGAACATTGTTAATAACCGCTCTATTGATTGATTATGGGGCGTCATTCATGGGGAATGTTTAGTTGACATGTCATTGGCAGCTAAGTGTTTACACTATCTAATGATGCAAGTAGGAGTTAAGTGTAGCTTTGATTGGTGATCAACGCCCTTGCAACAGCCAGGGGTCATATGTGGATGGGAACAGAGGGAGAAAACGTCCTACGTGCGTTGTGCAAGTCATGGCGTGTATGTATACTGATAACTGTATGGTATAGTGTATAGATTATCTTATGATGCAGGTAGGAGTTATGTGTTGCTTTGATTGGCGTTCAACGCCCTTACAATAGCCAAGGACATATGTTGATGGGAATAGAGGGTGAAAAGTCCTGTGTGTGTTGTGCATGTCAGGGCGTGTGTATGCGTGCTGGTAACTGTATAATATACACTATGTAATGATGCAGGTAGGAGGTGTGTGTTGCTTTGATTGGTGTGAACGCCCTTACAACAGCCAATGTCATATGTGGATGGCAACAGAGGGAGAAAACCTCGTGTGTGTATGTGTGCTGATAACTGTATAGTATAGTACATATTAAAACTATCTATTGATGCAGGTGGGAGGTGTTACTTTGGTTGGTGTTAAACGCCCTTGAAATACCCAGGGTCATTTGAGGAAAAACCGATGATATTCTCTTGAAATTTTACAAGAGTCTCCATGTAAATCTTTCCTTTGTTCATATTTTGCCCCTGGTTTAATCGATTTTGAGTTTGGATTATGATTTTGTTTACGCTTCGGTATGCTCTTACTTACTTAATTTCATTTCGTTCAACATCCTATTAACAGCTTTAGTACATTTAAGCATTAAACTGCATTCTGTTTCAAGTCATAGGCGTTCATATCACCTATAACTCGAAACAGAATGCAGTTTAATGCTAATATTTACATTTCGACTTCTAATCATATTCATCTTCATGATCATAAAAATACTAATTGTAGTTCCAAGAAACACTTGTATATTGAATTGGCAGAACAGCCCAAAGCGCGTGCTCGTTTTCGATGGACGGAAATGTTTAACGTGCTTTCTCCTGGAACACGGACTTGGAAATATAGTCCATTGAAAACAGCTACCGTACACGGATTTTACGAAGAAAATATTGAAACTTTTTCTTTCTTTTGCACTGTTTAAGTCTAAGGGTGCTTTAAAATAACGCTTGAAATAACATTATAAATGACATCGCGTATTTATTACGTCATACTGCGGAGACATGTCCGCTGAATTTGAAAAAGTCAGGGAAAAGTTGTCAGCGTCGTGTTGTTTGTTACCTGTGATGCGGCTCATATATGATAATACGATGCATAAGAACCCGAAAAGATGCATGCTGTATTTGGTCGACTTCACACTTATGGTAGGGATACGATTAGTCTTTCTACAAAATGCATGTGGTGTCATATCGGCAATAATGCTGACAATTTTTCGGACGATACGCCTTCTGCACATTCCGAGAATCATGAAGAGGGGCCCTCTTCATGGCGGAAAATGGTGTTGTCAACCTATTCGACGAAAGGGACCCTAAAAGAGGGAATGCATAATGTATGCGTCCAATGATGAAACAGAGACAAAGTGTATAAATTTATTGACTCACATTCACATTAATAATCAGACGTTAATTACACATGATATTCATATGAAGAAATATATGTCGGCATATCTGCATCATTTATCGATACGAGTACCGGACTGAGACCGGTACGTACATACACAACCATGCATTGTCAGAAACCCACATGACACTGCACTCCACATGACGCTGCACGCTTGCGTCTAAATGCAGTGTCATGTGGGTTTCCGACGATGACAACCATGGGGCAAACCTTACTTTCTGTAAAAAGTTAGATTCACGAATTTTCATTTAGAATGATTTCATAAAAAGTGTGCATGCATTGAAAAGTACAAAAACAAAATGAAATGATTCCGATTTTTTTACAACTCAATGTCTTGAAGATGTTGTTTTCAGACTATCTATATATTCATCCTAAGGACTAGGTACAGCCATATTGGTTGTTACCTGGTTGAAAATGGTATTATTGAAAATTCAATGTTTCCTTCCAATATATGGCATAAGCTTAATCCCATTATGTTTAATATCGATATAAAATGCAGTTCAGTCCCGAAAATTGAAAAATCTGTACTTACGAAAAGAATATTCAGTAAATAATATCAAAATGTTCATGTAGTTATTTGAAACATTTAAAAAAATAATACAAAGTTACTGCAATGTTCATAGAGTGATAGGCCAGTGTTAAAATTTCGATATTAGTCTTTAAATCAGAGTATCAGGGAGAAACACACAGGTACCCCCTCTAAAAAATGTCGTCCATTGCATGCTGTTTTCAGTTCAGGTACAAGTAGTTACCTGTATCTCGTGGAGGCAAAAAAGAGGCATTATTTAACAATTAAACGCTTGTTAGATTTTATTTATTGTCCATATCGATGCAATCTGGGTGACAGATAAATAGAATGGCGCCCGTCAATGGCAGTATACTTCAGTATGGTAGCACTTTAAATCGGCAAAAGCTCCAGACTATCGCAAGAAGGCTTACACGAACATATCACAAGCTCTCAACACACACACCACCACATCGTATACACCGGGAGGCCGTCCTTAAATGACCATGGCTGTTAATAGGACGATAAAACAATCAACCAACCAACAATGTATAAAATAAAAATAATGAAGAAATAACAACACTATTTAATCAATGGGAAACTTAGTAGCGCACGTTGTATATTATTTATTGTGTTATATTTTCATTCTGATTGTCTCTATTCCCAATATGAACATACCAGCTGAAAACAACAAACACTAGACTATGGATACAGTATCAATACAGCCATTCACCTGAAATAATCAGCTGACTTCACACAATATCAATACGCCAAGACATGTCGTCTGGTAAAAGTTACCTCCCATTGTCCACGTTGATACGAGAACAGTATGAACATTTACAATAGACAATAATATAAAGTTACGCTGCGCTAGTATCTAGTTTAAGGATATCGGGATTATCGTCTTGTTGACGATTCAGTATTCTTTTTTTATACCCCTGCCATGAAATGGGGGTGGGGATGGAGGCATATAATGTAACCTATGTCCGTCCCGTCCCGTCCAATGGTAATCTAACCACCTTATTTAAATAACTGCTGATGCGATTGTCATCAAATCATGCATGCATAATAAATATGGTGTCTTTTTGTGCAACTTGCTCTTTTTCCCGGATCAATGATTCAAGATGGCAGCCAGGGCCTCTGATTGGCTAAAAACATATCCTGTAATAAATTTTCTTCTACTTATCAGATTTTTATGAAACTTGGTGGGATGAAGCATAATGTGACGACACTCATTATAAACGAAACATTATGGCATTACGATACAGTATGACCGCGAAATAAAGGCTTCTGATTGGTCGAAAATTAAATATTGTTCGATTTAAATGAAATTTAGTATGTATATGTAATTTGGCAATATGAAGGTAATTGCAGTATTAAATGGGATACATTTCATGGCCTGGTCAAATTCGGAATATGTATTTTCAAAGTTTTATGATAGGTTGAAGAGTTATGCACGTCTAAGATATCTTAACCTTAGGGTGACGAAAACAAGACATTCTTCCATCTAATATAATGAAATACCATTTTTTGGACCATTGAACTGTTTAACAAGGGCTACTAATTGGTTACGGCTGAAATTTCTCTGATTTGGCCAAACATTCAGAATGGAGAATTTTAAGCTGCTTTGGCACGAAAGGGGATATTATCATGTAGTGAACTGTCTGTAATTTTAAGTCTCATAGATGTCTTAAAATTTCGTTTTTAAATTGAAAAATTAGATATTTGCAAAATGACAGTTATTTGTTGATAACTTTGTCATTGTGAATGCTTTGTTAACATTTAATGAACCATTGATAACTTACTTTTGTAAATATATGACGTTATTATTAACATATTGTCTAACAAGAAATATTTAATATACCAAACTTTTGCTAAGAAAGGTTTGCTGATGATGTAAATATTGTTTGATGGGATGGATGCCAAAGCTATAAACAAAAGAGTCAATGCGTGCAGATGTTAAAATTGACTTGCATTACAGACTTCGACCAGTCCATATCACGGGAACAAGAGCTATTGCATGAATAGTATTTATAATATGGATATAGACCTTGTTTTTGTATGCTGTACTGAAAATATGCATGCGCTGCCATAATGTGGATGCTTAATTTGACCTTTTAGTAATATGAATCAAAAATATTTCGTGCTGCTAACTTGATATATTTGTAAATATGTTAGAACACTCATTAATTAAATTGAAGTATTCCCTTAGACATACACAGCAAGTATCAACCACACATGTGATGTTTATACTAAATGTAAATTGTGACTAGGACATTTACACTTTACTATGGATTTGTCTTTGAAAAAGTGCATATTGATTGACAGAATGACTGTTAGATTTGAAGTATGCATTTTTTGTATTTTTCTCAATTAAATATTCTTTTGAAAACATGTAATGGACAGCATCACATGGTTTATTCAAATAAACATATGCTTTGGGAAAGTTGGTTTGTTTTTTTCTCTCAGCTGTGACTTGTGCTTATCTGCTCTAAATTTCAGCTCGCATGTTTCTACAGTATTTTCAATTGAAATATTTAACTGTTGTCTTTTTATGCCCCTGTGGGGGCATATAATGTTACCCATGTCCCGTTCCGTCCCATGGTAATCGGATAAATCATCCAAGATGGCCGCCACGGCCTCTGATTAGCCAAAAACATCCCGTAAAGATGACGTAACACACATGTGCTGCACCTGTTAAATTAAGTAATAGATACAGAAATAAATTTTCTTCTACTTCTCAGTTTATTATGAGACTTGGCGGAGAGATCATAATGTGACGACACCCATTATAAAAAATAAAATATGGCATTACGATTCAAAATGGCTGACAAACAAAGGCTTCTGATTTGTCAAAAATGAAATATTATCCGATTTAAATGAAATTTTGAATGTTGATTGTCTGGCAATACGAATGCAATGGCAGTTCATTTTGTGAAAACCAAAATGGGAGACACTTCATTGATCAAAATCCAAATATGTATTATACTTTTTTTTCAAAATTTGCATATGATGAAAATTATAATGCCACATTTGTTTCCTATTTCTTCGGTTTCTTTCAAACAAATTAATGTGTGGAGTTTGGGGGGGTGGGGGGGGGGGGGGGGGTTAAAACGACACTATCACAGGAAAAGCTTAATGTGATGTACAAAGGTTCAAGAAAATGAAAAATAATGAAGACGAAACTGAAAAACTCAAATTATATATTATTTATTGTGATTTGTCTACTGGTAACCCAGACCTACTATCAACATGAATTGTCATGTGTTCAGTATTTTGAGTTCGGATTATGGTTTTGTTGACACTTCGGTATTCTCTAATTTTTAAGACACTGCAAGAGCTATGTACTTCTTTCGTTGCTTTACCTTTGAGTGGAGAACACATTGTGTTTTTCTAATATGATGAAATATCAGTGTTTCGGACTTAAGGTCGAAAGACCATTGACATGTTTAACAAAGGCTACTAGAAATAAGATTATTGTTTACATTTCTTTAATTTAGCCATGTATTCAGGATGAAAACGTTCAGCTGCTTTGGCACGAAGGGAATCTTATAGTGAACTGTCTGTTATATTTATTCTTATAGGTTTGTCAACTTCTTCTTATTAAATTGTTTTTAAATTGAAAACCACAAAATTTGTTGATAACTTTGTCATTGTGATTGTTTCAATTGCTTTTTATGCAAATATTTATTTTATGAAATTAAATATATATGTCATTATTCGTCACCATGTGGTTGTCTAACAAGCAATATATAAATTGCAAAACCTCTGCTTTTGAAGGTTTGCTGTGAAAGTAGTAATTGGTAAAGTGTCAGGTCCATGTATGATAACATAAATGAAAGCTATAAACAAAAGAGTCAATGTGTGCAGATGTCAAAATTGAATTTCATTATCATTACCCACCACACGAAGATGTTGACAAGCCATATAACAGGAACAAAAGCTATGTAATTAATCACATTGATATAGACCTCGGTTTTATGATGCTAGTATGAAGCAAACATGCGATGCCATAATGGGGATGCTTAATATGAGCTATCATTAATATGCATATACGATATTTATAAATGCTGCATGGATATTGAAAATTATTCTGTGCTGTCAACTTGACATATTTGTAATTATATTAGAACAGTCATTATTTAAATTGAAGTATTCCCTTAGAAATATTTAGCAAGGACCAATCAAACATTTATAGTTTACTGAATTGTGACAAGGACATCTACTGTGACTTTAAAATAGTATTTCTATTTAGATATTGATTGACAGAATGACACTGTCAGGTTGAAGTACGCATTTTTGTTATTTATTCTTTTTTAAAAATAACTTTGAAAAAATGGTATGGGCAGCATTACATGGTTTATTAAAATTGACTGTGAGAGTAGCTTGTATATCGGGGAAGTTGGTTCGTGTTCTTTCTACTGTGTCACCTGTGCTAATCTTCTCCAAATTTCTGCAGTATTTTCAATTTAAAATATTTAAATGTTGTGTTTCCTGTTTTTAAGAATAAGACCTATACCATACATATATATTTGTAATTCTGCTATTTGCATTGGTGGCGAGTCCGATTGACATGCGGACAAGAGACGATAAAAGTATGTAAAAATATATTTGTTTCCAAATGTTTCTTATAACAAGAGGCCCAATGGGCCTGCATCGCTCACCTGGTATCAATCTCTGACTTATATTATAGTGTAACCCTAAAATCTTTAACTGTAAGATATTTAGAAGAGCATGTTAAGATTTTAACAGATTTGACCCCTGTGACCTTGAATATAAGTCAAGGTCATTTCTTTTCGCAAACTTTGTCGGGCTTCGTCCAAGGAACCTTTCAGTCTAATATCATGCTTCTAGTACTTAAGAAGAAGTGGTTTGAATGTTTTGACAGATTTGACCCCTTCGACCTTGAATATAGATCAAGGTCATTTCTTTTCGCAAACTTTATCGGGCTTCATCCAAGGAACCTTTCAGTAAAATATCATGCTACTAGGGCAATCTGATTAAAATCATCTCTTGATCTCCGCGCCGTTACATAAACTTCTCTCTGCTGCGTTAAGATCTAAGATAATCCCATAGAGGGTCATGTCCCGGTAACCTTTCGCATTAGCCAATCAAATTACTACTGGCAGAATCTTGACAGTGAAATTTTGAGGCGACAAAGCTTGCATAAACACATTTTTCCGTTTAGTCATTTCGTCACGAAAAAGTCCATCTGGAATAATGTGACAAAATGGCTTGCTCTAAGATGACAGGTCGTTGGAAAAATATTTTTAGTGTTAAGTAAAGAGGCGACAAAGGTCATCTGAACGTGACCTCTTATGGGATTATGTCAGATCCTTGTAAAACGGAGTGAAAAACAAGGATATGTATTTTAATCAGATTGGCTTCTAGGGCTTTTGGTATTTTAGAAGAAGTCGTTTGAACGTTTTCACAGATTTAACCCTTGTGACCTTGAATATAGATCAAGGTCATTTCTTTTCGCAAAATTTGTCGGGCTTCATCCAAGGAACCTTTCAGCCAAATATCATGCTTCTAGGGCTTCTGGTATTTCAGCAATTTGATTAAAATCTTATCTTGATCTCCGCGCCGTTCCGTAAACTTCTCTCTGTTGCGTTAAGATATGAGCAAATCCAATAGGGGGTCATGTCCCGATGACCTTTTAAATTAGCCAATAAAATTACACCTGTCAGAATCTTGACAGTGAAATTTTGAGGTGACAAAGCTTGCATAATCACATTTGTCCATTTAGTCATTTCGTCACTAAGAGGTTCAAAAGAAGTCGTTTAAAGGTTTTAACAAATTGACCCCTGTGATCTTGAATATAGGTCAAGGTCATTTCTTTTCCCAAACTTTGTCAGGCCTCAACCAAGGAACCTTTCAACCAAATATAATGATTCTAGGGCTTTTGGTACTTCGGAAGAAGTAGTTTAAATGTTCGTGTAAACATTCTTGCAATAGTCGATTTTAGGTGCTTTCACACATTGTCGCGTAGACGTGTCACTTTTCCTGTGATCTAGCTATGGTATAACCAACTAATTTTTCACAGTTTTACTAATACCATATGGTATTAGTGAGGCTCCTCCCCTTGACCGAGTACAATATAATTCGGAGCTCTCATTGGTAAGTGAAACGTGGCCAATGGACACCGTGGGAAATAACTAAAAGTACAGTCAGACCTACAAAACGTTCTGCAACATTGTTGCAAACAATTCAATACACTTCGCCATTACAGACCGCAGGAACCTGACAATTTGATACAGCTTGTTTTGGAACTTAACTAAAGTGTTTAAGATCAATTTCAATTATGCCCCCTCAAATAGCCTTTTTGACCAATGGGGAGGGACATTTTTATCGAAAATCGATCTAAACCCCAAAAAGCTGAAACAAGTTCTCAGGTCCCTGTGTTACAGACATGTTCCGCGGGTTATCATTTTTTCGTATTGTAACGTAAACTTTCAGCATGAACAGTCTTGAAATAAAAAGGTACATGGCAGTTTTAAAAACACATTTTCGGAAATAACATGCTTACTTCGAAAGGAATCCGGGAAGCGGTTATAATAAGTATTTCCTGCTTCTCTTTGATCGCCATTACGGTAGTTAAAAAAAGTCAAACATTCCGTAATCGGTAGGACTTTAGGTCCGGGTCACTTTCATGACGATTACTCGATTGATCGTCCAGATCGTCTGTTATCATGTGCCAAAACTGGCCCGAGATTAAGTCCGACATGTTGTAATGTTTTTTTGATAATGATAAAAATTTCACATGAAATTGTCACGTGACACTTCATGCGACAAGTCGGTTACATCACAGGAATCTCGCAATATGTCAGTAATCGTACTTAAGGGGCGGAGCTAACTTCTCTCGCGCTCCGCGCTCGATAAGTAGCACCGCCCCTCTCGTAAAATAACTGACATATTGCTCGGTTCCTATGATGTAACCAATACGTATACTGCCGAAGGCCCCAACCCGGTAACATTATACTGATAACGGGCGAGCTAGTTGTCCCACTCCAATAAAGCTGAGCGTTAAGCAGGGAGTAATAACTACCATTTTTAGAGACTGGTATATATCGGCCTGGGGACAGAACCATATAGCCTTCCTCATAGGGGCGACCGCTACTAAGGGAAAAAGTGAGGTTATGTTATTATGAAAATAAATCGGAGAATACCAAAGCGTCAACAAAACAATAACAGAACTTAAAATCGATTAAACTAGGGTCACAATAGGAAAAAAGGAAAGATTTACACGGAGAATCACGTAAAAGCACAAGAGAATAAGACCAGGTGTTCCGGAAAAGTAAGCGTCTTCTGCTTCATCGACGACACCCGCCATGTAAATCTTGGTCACATCCAAGTAAGCATCAATCCTCAAAATTAGAACCGAGTCATCATTGTCATCACAACAAGTAAACACACTAACAAGCAAACTCAAAAACGTCCATATTAATATCACATAAAGATACAGAATATTTCTCGATGAGATCAAGATGGCGACCATAAAACTTGCCCATAGGTGGCTGTGTACAGTAGATCTAGAGATTTATGGAAAAAAGACCAATGCCTGAGAATTGTCAACACAGAGATTTAACCGTACACTGCATAGATGTAAATGTACACATTTATGTAAATTGTATATCATTTCTAATTCATAAAAAGGACTATGAAGTGTATACACTGATGTTTCCTATGTATGGCACTTGTGTTAAACCATGGTTACCACATCAAAAATTACCGAAAAATGCAAAATATCACTGTTTTTTTGACACAATATTTGACCTATGCAGATAGGAATTTTTTTCTATCGAAAATTAAAGCTTACTAACTTAGTTGCAGAATTATATACGTCCCAGCATAGGTCGTTTGTTTAGATTTTTCGCTATTTTCCCGCATGTGCTGTTGTCGAAATTTCACTTCCTGTAAAGCTAGCTTTTCATGTGTAGACAGACACCCATTTCGGAAGGGTCAAATTTTTTAATCTCTAACAAATGTTATTTCTCTCTTTTTACAAATGTGAAGTCAACAAAGTCAACTTTATCATGCTTAAGCCAATTTTACTCCTTATTTTTTATTTAGATTTTCATAGGCATGCTATTATAGGGGTTATTCATTGTACAAAAGTATCACCCATGGCCACAAAATCCTTCTATACACTGCCACCATAGTCTTCATCAACCTGCATATCTCGAATTCCTAAAGATGGCGACCATAAATCTTGACCACAGTTCTGATCAACCTGCATCCCTCAAATCCTTGTGTTATCAGCAGTCGACATCGATCACGAAAATCACGATACCTAGAGCAAGCTCTAGAATATCGAATCAACTGCGAATTATAAACACCATAGGTTGGAGTAGCAGGGATGTTAACTATCTAGAAACTGAAAGTTCACGATCGGAAAATTGAAATCATAATGTTTATCGTATAACTAAGTAATAAGCTATCCATGTTGGTCGTAGTTTATGTAGCGATCGAGGTTAGCAACTGATGTAGCAGAGTATATTGTTTCCTTTATTTATACGATCGACGTGGTCGTCGATATATCAGAAAGTGAAATTAAAAGATTTGGCAAAAGTTTTTGTTACCTGTCCTGATTAGCTCTTCCACAAAATCATCCTCGTATGAACACAAAATCAAGTCAGCTTAGAGTGGAGCATAGTTTGTTCCCATATGAATGCCAGCAGTCTACTGGAAAACTTTTCCTCCGAACTCAACAAAATATTGTCGACCAGAAATTAAATCATCCTTACTATATCTTCTTCAGTATATTTCCTCTTTGCTTTTTTCGTGTTTTTCACAAAGTATGCTCCAAGATAGCTCACTACCATGCACTTGTATCGCCGTCCGCCTTTCTTGGAAAAGAACATAAACACTTCATTTTTGCAACTAGTGTATCAGTTACAGTAAAATCAAGATGCAGGGATATTGAAGAAAAAATAAATCCTATTAACCTGAAATTAAGTAGGAACAGGCACCATTCTTGTCTTTAAAGAGGCATCACGGTAAAACTATATTTTTTTATGCTTATTTAGAATTATTGTATATATGAATCAAACGTATAATCTTGTGGAAAATTCATGGGCGATTTACGCTGAAATATGTTCCCAAAAACTTTAATTAATAATTAAAAAAAGGGAATCACTATTCGTTGATCAACGATTTGGACATGTAAATTTTTTTTCGTCACATATGATAACGCATGCGCATAGCAAGCTACATATCGGTAAACAAAAAATGGCGATCCGCGTGACCTACATGTAACTACCAAGCAAAAAGTAGCCGTATGGTCAAACTTCAACGTAATGATTATATTACGGAAGCATAATGAGGGATTGGAAGTATTCAAGGGAGAAACTAACAGCCAAATTGTTTGCATGTTACAGTTTTCTTCTGGTTAGTCGGTGACACAGTTTTGTTTTGGTTTTGGGGCCCTCCCAAGGGATAACTCTTTCATTCCTCTGTTACATGAAATGCGTGTGTAAAACTTGAAACCGTGTTTTGCAATATTCCCTTTATAATATTTCAGTAAAACGGCATAATTGAATTATAATGCTGAAGAGAAAGACCTTTTCGCATACAAGAAAACCCATATGGGGTGGGGTTGGGGGAGGGGGGTTGGGGGTTGGAGGGGGTTACGTTGTAAAACGCCGGTATAGGTGCAATGAGTTTAATGTAGAATTACATACAGATTCAATTTGGACAAAATGAATAAATTTATGTCATCCTGTGCGGATAAAAAATGCTTGTCATACCTAATCTATAAAATACGGATTGTACAAATAGTATCGGGTTTGGACCCCGGTATTGAATTTGATATGAATCAAAATATATGCAATATATAAGTGAAGTCATTAATTTATAAAAAAAAAAAAAATCATATACATGTATGTCCCATGTTTGCAGTTGTGTTGAAAATGTTAACGAACCTTTAAATTTACATAAAAAAAAAGTAAAATGAAAACGGAGTTATCATAACATATACAAATGGATTAAGTATTGGACAATTATCTTCTCGACAAGTTCCAAATTTGATATATATATTATACATTTGTTCTACATGTTTAGTGCGTGGTGCGTCATATGAGTGCACGGACTTCCATGATACATAATTATAAGTGTTAAAGTATGTTGACGCTGAAAGTTGGATAGATTTTAGATGAATATATAGATAGTCTGGAAAAAAAATCTTCAAGGCATCGAGTTGTATAAAAAAATCGGAATCATTTCATTTTATTTTTGTACTTTAAAATGCATGCACACCTTTTGTGAAATGGTTCTAAATGAGGATTCGTGAAGATAACTTTTTACAGAATTTAAGGTTTGCCCTATGGTTGTCATCGTCGGAAACCCACATGACACTGTTTAACGTACAATGTAAGAGTGCAGTCTGGCGGTGCATGGTTGTATCATGTACCGTCATTTGCATCGGTTTCAGTCAGGTACTGATCTCGATAAATGATGCATAGATGTCGACATAAATTTCTTCATATGAATATCGTGTGAAATTAACGTCTGATTATTAATGTGAATATGATTCAAAAAATGTATACACGGATTTTGTGTCTGGTTCATCATCGGACCTATACATTACGCGTCCCCTCCCTTTGGGCCCCTCGTCGACTTGCGACAAAATAGTCACCTGACTGACGCGTGATCAGCGCTATTTTTATCGGGCTTTCCCGAGGAATGCAATTTTTCAAGTGGCTAATAAACACATTTTGAGTGGACTTTGAATATTGAAATAACAGGAAAATGTATCTGGTAGTGCAGACAGCATGTACATTCAAGAACTTCATTGTAGACTTCCCCGGGATGCCCCTTTAAGTGAATGAAGCTTTGTCCAAGAATTTAGATGTTAAAAATTGATTCAATCAAGCATGTCAACTTATCTGAGTATCGACGACAATTGTGAATACAAAAACACAAATATTATGTTTCTTTTTGACAGGAATATATGGCATGTAATCTGGTCGCGTCCAAAGGATAATCAAATGGTGAATTACTATTGTTAGTGTAAATGTTGTATGGGAAAAATGTATTAGGGATTATAAACAATAAAACAAAAACAAATCTACCAATACTTCTGGTGAACCGATTAAAAGGTTTTGTCTAGTGCGATGACTATCACCATCAAATGTACACAGTTTATTCAGAAAATACAAATGTAGATGTATTTTATTACAAGGTTAGTTTAACTTGGACAGTTTGCTCTGATAGTCTCTTTTATTTCCCTATTAAGCGAGGCCCCGGGAGTCCCGAGACCCAGCGTTGGCGCAATTTACGCAAGGTTAAATAACACATAATTAGGACAAAATCTGCTTAGTGGTTTATGACAAGTAAGGATTTCTTTTATGAAAAGTTGATGGACGGACAATAATAAAACCAAACAAACCCAATCACTATTACTAGGGAGGTTGACAGCACGAACAAACTATGGCCTTAACACACTCGCTCAACACCAACACTCGCATCACATACACCGGGGGGGGGGGGGGGTCGCCTTTGAATGGCCTAAGCTGATGACAGGACGTTAATAAAAATAAGGTCGTTTAACATGATAAGCACTTAAAACTAATCAAATCTTAACAAAAATATTCAAGTTCAAGCTTTATTTAAAACTGTTTATGGGTATATTCTGTTTGTATTGCCATCACATTTGATTAATTGCATCATTAGCGATGTTAATTAAATCAAAAACTAGTATTTACGAGAATAATAAAATGCATAACGTCAAAAAAAAAAAATGTCGTTTTAAACTTGAACGATTGATTCTAATCATACATAACATTTTCTATGGCGTTATCTGATCCCGAGCGTCTATGTTGGTTCATCACTTTATTCTTGGTAAGTGAGCAGGACTAGAAATGGACATTGGAGTATTAATGTTGGTGTTCACTTCTCTACTGCGAGGTAAGCATGTTTTTCTAATACGATGTGCACGTTCCAAAAAAGCTAAAATTGTTGACAATATTTAGGCAAGTCGCTACAGGACTTTACAAGAGCTGGTCATAGTATTGATATCCATAAAGCTTATTTGAGCTGGTATACAACTTCTATAATCTTAGCAATTTACTTTATAGAACACGCGAAAATAATATTTCGAGACAAGCCTTAAATAAAATTAAACAAGAGGCTTTAACGGTCACATGAGGTACTAATACCAATAACTGCATATTTTGGTCTTTAGAAGATTGTTGAAATTGTTATTATTAACATATTGTCTAACAAGAAATATCTAATATACCAAACTTCTGCTAAGCAAGGTTTGCTGATGATGTAAAGATTGTTTGATGGGATCGATGCCAAAGCTATAAACACAAGAGTCAATGCTTGCAGATGTTAAAATTGACTTGCATTACAGACTTCAGTGATCCCTTAAACAATCATCATACACCACATAAAGAGAAATTGTTGACCAGTCCATATCACGGGAACAAGAGCTATTGCATGAATAGTATTTATAATATGGATATAGACCTTGTTTTTGTATGCTGTACTGAAAATATTCATGCGCTGCCATAATGTGGATGCTTAATTTGACCTTTTATTAATATGAATAAAAAATATTTCGTGCTGCTAACTTGATATATTTGTAAATATATTAGAACACTCATTAATTAAATTGAAGTATTCCCTTAGACATACACAGCAAGGATCAACCACACATGTGATGTTTATACTAAATGTAAATTGTGACTAGGACATTTACTATGGATTTGTCTTTGAAAAAGTGCGTATTGATTGACAGAATGACTATGTTAGATTTGAAGTATGCATTTTTTGTATTTTTCTCAATTAAATATTCTTTTGAAAACATGTAATGGACAGCATCACATGGTTTATTCAAATAAACATATGTTTTGGGAAAGTTGGTTTGTTTTCTTCTCTCAGCTGTGACTTGTGCTTATCTGCTCTAAATTTCAGCTCGCATGTTTCTACAGTATTTTCAATTGAAATATTTAAATGTTGTCTTTTTATGCCCCTGTGGGGGGCATATAATGTTACCCATGTCCCGTTCCGTCCCATGGTAATCGGAAAAATCATCCAAGATGGCCGCCACGGCCTCTGATTAGCCAAAAACATCCCGTAAAGATGACGTAACACACACATGTGCTGCACCTGTTAAATTAAGTAATAGATACAGAAATAAATTTTCTTCTACGTTTATTATGAGACTTGGCGGAGAGATCATAATGTGACGACATCCATTATAAAAAAAATATGGCATTACGATTCAAAATGGCTGACAAACAAAGGCTTCTGATTGGTCAAAAATAAAATATTATCCGATTTAAATGAAATTTTGAATGTTGATTGTCTGGCAATACGAATGCAATGGCAGTATTCATTTTGTGAAAACCAAAATGGAAGACACTTCATTGGTCAAAATCCAAATATGTATTATACTTTTTTTTCAAATTTTGCATATGATGAAAATTATAATGCCAATCTGATTAAAATCATATCTTGATCTCCGCGCCGTTACCTAAACTTCTCTCTGCTGCGTTAAGATCTGAGATAATCCCATAAAGGGTCATGTCCCTATGACCTTTCGCATTAGCCAATCAAATTACTACTGGCAGAATTTTGACAGTGAAATTTTGAGGCGACAAAGCTTGCATAAACACATTTTTCCGTTTAGTTATTTCGTCACCAAAAAGTTCGTGCGGAATAATGTGACGAAATGGCTCGCTGCAAGATGACAGGTCGTTTGAAAAATATTTTAGGGTTAAGTAAAGAGGCGACAAAGGTCATCTGGACGTGACCTCTTAATGGGATGATGTCAGATCCTTGTAAAACAGAGTGAGAACAAGGATCTGTATTTTAATTAGATTGATTATAATGCCACATTTGTTTCCTATTTCTTCGGTTTCTTTCAAACAAATTAATGTGTGGAGTTTGGGGGGGGGGGGGGGGGTTAAAACGACACTATCATAGGAAAAGCTTCATGTGATGTACAAAGGTTCAAGAAAATGAAAAATAATGAAGACGAAACTGAAAAACTAAAATTATATATTATTTATTGTGATTTGTCTACTGGTAACCAAGACCTACTATCAAGATGAATTGTCATGTATTCAGTATTTTGAGTTCGGATTATGGTTTTGTTGACACTTCGGTATTCTCTAATTTTTAAGACACTGCAAGAGCTATGTACTTCTTTCGTTGCTTTGCCTTTGAGTGGAGAACACATTGTGTTTTTCTAATATGATGAAATATCAGTGTTTCGGACTTCAGGTCAAAAGACCATTGACATGTTTAACAAAGGCTACTAGAAATAAGATTATTGTTTACATTTCTTTAATTTAGCCATGTATTCAGGATGAAAAAGTTCAGCTGCTTTGGCACGAAGGGAATCTTATAGTGAACTGTCTGTTATATTTATTCTTATAGGTTTGTCAACTTCTTCTTATTAAATTGTTTTTAAATTGAAAACCACACAATTTGTTGATAACTTTTTCATTGTGATTGTTTCAATTGCTTTTATGCAAATATTGATTTTATGAAATTAAATATATATGTCATTATTCGTCACCATGTGGTTGTCTAACAAGAACTATATAATATGCAAAACCTCTGCTTATGAAGGTTTGCTAAGAAAGTAGTAATTTGTAAAGTGTCAGGTCCATGCATGATAACATAAATGAAAAGCTATAAACAAGAGAGTCAATGTGTGGAAATGTTAAAATTGACTTTCATTACAGACTTCCCTTATACAATCATTACACACCACACGAAGATGTTGACAAGCCATATAACAGGAACAAAAGCTATATAATTGATCATATTGATATAGATCTCGGTTTAATGATGCTAGTATGACTGCTGTACTGATGCATACATGCGATGCCATAATGGGGATGCTTAATATGATCTCATTAATATGCATATACGATATTTATAAATGCTGCATGGATATTGAAAATTATTCTGTGCTGTCAACTTGACATATTTGTAATTATATTAGAACAGTCATTATTTAAATTGAAGTATTCCCTTAGAAATATTTCGCAAGGACCAATCAAACATTTATAGTTGTGACAAGGACATCTAATGTGGACTTGTCTTTAAAATAGCATTTCTATTTAGATATTGATTGACAGAATTACTCAGGTTTGAAGTACGCATTTTGAAGTACGCATTTTTAAGTTTTTTTATTCTTAATTAAAAAATCTTTTGAATGGTAACATTACATTGCTTATTAAAATTGACTCTTGTATATCGGGGAAGTTGGTTCGTGTTCTTTCTGCTGTGTCACCTGTGCTAATCTTCTCCAAATTTCTGCAGTATTTTCAATTAAACATATTTAAATGTGGTGTTTCCTGCTTTTAAGAATAAGACCTTTACCATACATATATATTTGTAATTCTGCTATTTGCGTTGGTGGTGAGTCAGATTGACATGCGGACAAGAGATAATAAAATATGTAATAATATATTTGTTTCCAAATGTTTCTTATTACAAGAGGCCCAATGGGCCTGCATCGCTCACCTGGTATCAATCTCTTACTTATATTTTAGTGTAACTCTAAAATCTTTAACTGTAAGATATTTAGAAGAGCATGTTAAGATTTTAACATATTTTACCCCTATGACCTTATAAGACAACATCATTTTCATTTTCATCCCAGGACGCTACCAGCCAAATATCATGTATCAAGGAATTTGGATTTATCAGAAGAAGTCGCTCAAAGCTTTCAACCGATGCTTCATCCAAGGAACCTTTCAGCAAAATATCATGCTTCTAGTACTTCAGAAGAAGTGGTTTGAATGTTTTAACAAATTTGACCCCTGTAACCTTGAATATAGATCAAGGTAATTTCTTTTCGCAAACTTTGTCGGGCTTCATCCAAGGAACCTTTCAGTAAAATATCATGCTTCTAGTGCTTTTGGTATTTCAGAAGAAGTCTTTTGAACATTTTCACAGATTTGACCCTTGTGACCTTAAATATAGATTTCTTGTTCTCTTTTTACAAATGTGAAGTCCACAAAGTCCACTTTATCATGCTTAAGCCAATTTTACTCTTTATTTTTTTTTTAGATTTCATAGGCAGGCTATTATTGGGGTTATTCATTGTACAAAAATATCACCCAAGGTCACAAAATCCTTCTATACACTGCCACCATAGTCTTCATCAGCCTGCATTTCTCGAATCCCTAAACGCTTGAAATTACACGAATTACAACGATTGGGTCCGGTAGTGTTTCTGAGTTTGTGACATCTTGCTGTAACCTTCGCGGTACTGTTAATTCAAGAAAGATATTTTATAGTATATGGTGCTTCGTTCAGAGTACTAGCGGACATCATGGTAAATATGGACACGTTTTCTATGAATAATTCCCTTTCCTTTACATGTGATTAAATCAAAGATTGTTCCTATTAAACGATTTTGTTCGGACAGAAATCAGAACAGCACAGAGTCGAAATGGTGTCTTATAATATTCGTCGTCATAAAAGCACCGTACAACAGGTACAGACACGTCTTTTCCGCTAACGATGTCCGAGAAAATGAGCCACGATTCAAGAAAAAATTTAAACAACAATATCACCAAAAATATAAAATATACATACAAAACGTACTTAATTTTGTACTTTAATTGTTTTGACATACATATTTACATGATGTTTAAATTTGGGTTGTTTATCATTTAACAGGAAGGACTGATGTGTCCGAGTCGTCAGCAATTGCCGCAAAGGTTTTTCTCATGCGAAAAATACGGACAGTTGTCAATATTTGTTTCGATTGGGTTAAATTTTAAATTCCAATCTTTTTGCCCCTAGCATCATTGACGAGTCCCAAAAGGACGAAACAGCTGTATGATGCAGTTTCATTCCTTTTTTCGGCATACTGAATATATTACTATTTAGCATGTGTGTGTTACGCCATTTTTGTTCATTTAAAGAGGGCCTTTCGATGTATCCAAAGTGGTGCGTGTATATCTAAAAGACTGGTATGTTTGTATTAGCCTTCTTGCGATAGTCCGGATCTTTTGCCAATTTAAAAAGTATACTGCCGATGGCCAAACCAGGACACCTGACACGGTCACATTTTTCTGCCAACGGGTGAACCAGTCGTTCCCCTAACAAAATGCTGAGAATAAAGATAAAATTTTATAGTTTAATTGGAAGTACACATATGCCTTTTTTTCTGATCATAAATAAGTTAAAAACAATTCTGAAAATGAGACAATAAAATGAAAAATATCAAAATGATAACAATTCTTGTTACATTTTAGTGCTTTATATTGCGCACTTTAATAATAGTCCTGTTATTGTCTGTTTATGTCTATAACGACTCTATTGCACGAAAGAAGGTGATACGTGATTCATTCGATTGTTCTCGTTTTCTCCCACACTGGCCTCCATTCTAACAAAGGAATTTAACCTTTTAACCTTTTTATTTAATGTTTTTGTTGTTCATAGATGATATCTGATATTTCGCACACACCATGTTGACGAATTTTATTAATGAGCATGTACTTGCAGACATAAGTTGCCAAGTCTACTTATTTACCCGGATTTTCCCTAGTAGATTGATCTGATAAATATCTTATTTTACTCTGTCAGAATAAGAAGGATCTTAAAATATATCACTCCATTTTCCCTATTGGGCCCCGCCCCTCTGGCCCCAGTGGGGATGTCAGACGACAAACTTTTTAAACAAAACTAAATCCCCTTTATGGAGGAGTTCATTAGGCTTTGCACAATTTACAATAGTTTCCTTTTTGGCCCTCAAATGGGTCAGACCCAATGATTAAACAAAACTGAATTATCTTCACTTGATAATACTGCAGACCAAACTTGCCCATAATCTGTTATTCCCTGATGAATTTAATTTATTTTCCTTATTGGGCTCCGCTCCTAAAACTCCAGGGAAGCCAGATTAATTATTTACATAGAATTGAATCCTCTTTACCTAAGGATGGTTCTTGCCAAATTTGATTAAATTATGCTACTGTATGTGATTAAGGACAAGAAGGGATTTATAAAAGTTGTCGGACGCACGACACAAGACGAACGACAGACGCTGCGCCATGGCATACGTTAACCTGTCCTTCGGGGAGCAGAGTGTTAACTAGTTTTGTTTTAAGAGCTCTGTGTTCATTTGAAAACAGTTTTAGGGGAACATTATCTTTAGGGTTTCATACATTGGTAGCTGTGTTAAATAATGTTATTCTCTCATTCATGTATGTTACAAATTCCATGTCTTCCCTTAGTATTGTGACTTACGTTTGATTGGCAATACAAATGTTGAACTGTTGAAGATATTTGACCAACCGAACATAATGTTATTACTTTACGTTCAAGGGGAATATATTTAATCATTCGTTCAAATAATAACCTGATATAAAATTACATGCAAGTAGTCAACTTCTTTAATGTAGTAATTAGAACGTACGGCTATCTATAAAACTACTCTTTTTATGCCCCCGCCATGAAATAGTGTTACCCATGTCAATCCCGTCCCGTGCTATCGCATCCTGGACCACTGTATTATAACCAGCTTATTTAAATAACTACTGATCTGATTGTCATCAAACTTCGCATACGTAATAAGCTGGAAGAACTTATTTCATATGGGGGAAGGGGGCATTCATGTCTCGCAGACCTTTCTAGTTTTATTTGGCAGAATCGGAGTTAACCACTGCGATACGAACAACGCCTGACCTTATTCCGTCTCTAACGACTGAACACTTAAAAATTTTAGTGACCCAGAAGTTAACGAATAATTTACTGATCTAAATACGATATCAACGATACAGGCAAGCGATGTTACTTCTGCATGCAACGTCAAAACGTCTGAAAAATCTACTGTGATTCACTCGACAACCAAAACATCCTCGTGTGGCAAATGCTGCGACAAGAAACCCAAGACGAAGGAAGTTGACCAAAATGAACTTGAAGAGATCAAACGGATGTTAAGGGTTCGGTTGGCTGTAAACAAAACCAACCTGTCTACTCACAGACATAAGCTAACCAGCGTGTACGACTCCCGCCCCAGCAGTGTAGCTATGGGAGGTGTCGCCTGTGCCGTTTTGGCCGCGGTTGTCGGGGTGATTGTCGTGCCAGACCTCATCACTCTGGGCAATTTTTTGTACAAAAGGTATTAGACTGCTTCTGATGGAAACACGATATTGACATTAGAATAGACTCAAAATTTGACATTGCTTCACTTGTTTCAGTACTGCATTCCTACTGTGGACAAGAAGTCAATGTATGCTGGTCGCTTTTGAGATACTCTCAAATCTCGGAAAATGACATTGTTCATGAAAGTTTCTCCCACAATTCATAAGTAATTCCTGTTTCTACTTGTCTTAATTTAGACAACTTACAGGCGCTATTATTCTAAAACGTTATAACCTCAGCATTGTCTACAGTGTAACAAGAGTGCTAAAATTCTTTGTTCTTGCCTTCGGGTTGAGATTACTCAGTCTACATGACAGGGTAAATGTATTATTAATAGATTGTAAAGATAAGTTACCAGGAATATCAATCGGCCAAGTATTGTGAGGTTCCGTTACATTTATGCTTTTTGTCCAAAACATTTGCGACATCCATTTATCTTTGCAGATGTTAAATACACAGCCACATCTCAATTTATTACATTATGGTATTGCAAAAGTATATTCCAAAGAAATTCAAAGATTTCATTTGGCAGATTTTTGTCCTGCTAGATTAATTCCAACCATCAGAAGGGTAGAAAAGGGCAGTACTGGGAGGTAGGTTTCTGATGACTTCCATGTGTGTTGTATTTTGTAATACGTTGTATATAGGAACTAGCTTTCGTACAGTATAATACTTATTATAAAACTGGATCTTAAAAACATCTCCATAAATGAATCTGGCAGCGTAGAGACCCCTGAAAAAATAAAATAAAGAATACCGAAGCGTTAACAAAATCGTAGTCCAAACCCAAATTGATTAAACCAGGGGCAAAATGTGAATAAGCGTCTTCTGCTTCATCGACGACATCCGTCATGTAAAACACAACAAGTTAACACACTAATGGGCATACTCAAAAACGTCTGTCTTCATATTACTTAAATATACAGAATATTTCCTAATGAGACTCCTATGGAGTAGCAGGGATGTTAACTATCAAGAAATGGAAAGTTCACGATCGGAAAATTGAAATCATCACGTTATCATATAGCTAAGTAATAAGCTGTCCATGTTGGTCGTAGTTTATGTAAGCAGCTGATGTAGAAGAGTATATTGTGTCCTTTATTTCAAGTTCAGAAGGGTTTATACGATCGACGTGGTCGTCGATATCTGAAAGGGAAATTAAAAGATTTGGCAAAGTTTTTGTTACCTGTCCTGATTAGCTCCTCCACAAAATCAGCCTCGTATGAAGACAAAATCAAGTCGGCTTAGAGTGGAGCATAGTTTGTTCCCATAGGAATGCCAGCAGTCTGTTGGAAAACTTTTCCTGCGAACTCAACAAAAATATTGTCGACCAGGAATGCAATCATCCTTACTATATCTTCTTCAGTATATTTCCTCTTTGCTTTTGTCGTGTTTTTGACAAAGTATGCTCCAAGATAGCTCACTACCATACACTTGTATCGTCGTCCGCCTTTCTTGGAAAAATAACACAAACACGTCATTGCAACTAGTGTAACAGTAAAATCAAGAGGGGGGTATTGAAAGCATGTCAGCTTATCTGAGTATCGACGACAATTGTGAATACAAAAGCACAAATATTATGTTTCTTTTTGACAGGAATATATGGCATGCAATCTGGTCGGGTCCAAAGGATAATTAAAGGGTGAAATACTATTGTTAGTGTAAATGTTGTATGGGAAAAATGTATTAGGACTTATAAACAATAAAACAATAACAATTCTACCAATACCTATAGCATTACTCAGATGTCATCTGATTTAAGACCTATTAGAAATACCTATCTCGTTTCCATGTGAACCGATTAAGAGGTTTTGTCTAGTGCGATGACTATCACCATCAAATGTACACAGTTTATTCAGAAAATACAAATGTAGATGTATTTTATTACAAGGTTAGTTTAACTTGGACAGTTTGCTCTGATAGTCTCTTTTATTTCCCTACTAAGCGAGGCCCCGGGAGTCCCGAGACCCAGCGTTGGCGCAATTTACGCAAGGTTACATAACACATAATTAGGACAAAATCTGCTTAGTGGTTTATGACAAGTAAGGATTTCTTTTATGAAAAGTTGATGGACGGACAATAATAAAACCAAACAAGCCCAATCATTATTACAAGGGAGGTTGACAGCACGAACAAACTATGGCCTTAACACACTCGCTCAACACCAACACTCGCATCACATACACCGGGGGGTCGTCTTTGAATGACCTAAGCTGATGACAGGACGTTAATAAAAATAAGGTCGTTTAACATGATAAGCACTTAAAACTAATCAAATCTTAACAAAAATATTCCAGTTCAAGCTTTATTTAAAACTGTTTATGGGTATATTCTGTTTGTATTGCCATCACATTTGATTAATTGCATCATTAGCGATGTTAATTAAATCAAAAACTAGTATTTACGAGAATAATAAAATGCATAACGTCAAAAAAAAATGTCGTTTTAAGCTTGAACGATTGATTCTAATCATATATAACATTTTCTATAGCGTTATCTGATCCCGAGCGTCTATGTTGGTTCATCACTTTATTCTTGGTAAGTGAGCAGGACTAGACATGGACATTGGAGTATTAATGTTGGTGTTTACTTCTCTACTGCGAGGTAAGCATGCTTTTCTAATACGATGTGCACATTCCAACAAAGCTAAAATTGTTGACAATATTTAGGCAAGTCGCTACAGGACTTTACAAGAGCTGGTCATAGTATTAATATCCATAAAGCTTATTTGAGCTAGTATACAACTTCTATAATCTTAGCAATTTACTTTATGGAACACACGAAAATAATATTTCGAGACAAGCCTTTAATAAAATTAAACAAGAGGCCTTAACGGTCACATGAGTTTTGAGGTACTGATACCAATAACTGCATATTTTGGTCTTTAGAAGATTGTTGACATTGTAGCCAATTTGACCCACTGCCCTGGGGATGGGCAAGAGTCAATTTTTATTCAACATCAAACCGCCATTCCTTGGTTATTATTCCAACCAAGTTTCCATTATTTCCGACTGAAAATGACCGAAATATATCCAAAAGTGTCATTTTCCTATATAAACTATAGTAAACTTCATCCCCTCCTAAGAGGGGAGGGAGGCTGAAATTGGAGGTGGCGGGGCGTGGGGGCAGAAATGAGATAAAGCACCTTAAGACCTTTCCATTCGTGAATAGTGTGTGATTCCAGCAAATATGGGTCTGGATAAGAAAATTTGACCGTTTTGAGCCCCTCCCTCGGGCCTCAAAATTCATAATTTTAGTGTATCTTTGGCAAGGTAGGGTTCCTGGCAACTTTCATTCAAATTGGTTCAGAGGTTTTTGAGTTGAAAATGTCAATTGTTAACGGACGAACGACGACGGGAAAAGATGATTAAAAAAGGTCACTTGATACTTCGTCTCAGTTGACCTAAAAATACAAAGCTTTGATATGGAAATCAACAATGAGTTCACCGAGTACAGCAGTTACCCCGTCGATAATTCTTTATTTTTAGGTCACCTGAGACGAAGTCTCAAGTGACCTATTCTAATTGCCTTTTGTCCGTCGTCGTCCGTAAAATTTTTACATTTTCGACTTCTTCTCCAAAACCGCTGAACCAAATTCAATGAAATTTTACATGAAGTTTCCATGGCTGAACCAAAATTGTGAATTATATGGTCCCCACCCCCCAGGGGCATACGGGGCGGGGCCAAAACTTCTTTTTTTAGTTTTGACTAAAACTTCAAAAATCTTCTCCTCTACTCTCAGATATGGTAGAATCAAATACTCTTCATAGATGGAAGGGTCTTAAGGTGCTTTACCAAAATTGTGAATTTCATGACCCTGGGGAAACATGTTTGCCCCTGGGGAGGGGGTAACCTTTACTATAGTTTATATAGGGAAATCACATTTTTGACTATTATTTGTTGGATTTGTATTGGAATTCATTCTTACTTGTATCAAATTATCAGCATGGGATGACACTTTGATGGTATGTGCATGTTGGCCCTAGTTGACCCCCAGGGGCTGGTGGGCGGGGCCAAAAAGGGTCAAATTGACAAAAATTTCAAAAATCTTCTCTCCTCTTAGATATGGCAGAATCAAATACTCTTCATAGATGGAAGGATCTTAAGGTGCTTTACCAAAATTGTGAATTTCATGACTCTGGGGTCTTGCATCTCCCGCTGTGGAGGGGGTTAAGTTTACTATAGTATATTGGCAGAAGAAAACATTTTTTTGCATTATTTGTTTAATTGCCATAAGAAATGATGCAAATTTGGTTGAAATTATCAATATGACATGACTTTTGAGTAGTACGCACATATTGACACTGACTGACCCCCAGGTGCCTGAGGGGTGGGGCCTAAAAGGGTCAAATTTACATAATTTCAAAAATTCATTTTTTTCCACTCCCAGATATGCTACAATGTATTGTTATAAATATTCATCTCAACATTCCCATATTTCTCTTTCATATCAAACATCAGGTGACCGTTAAGGCCCATGGGCCTCTTGTTATCGTAAATTCAAAGAAAGCTTTTCATTCGATTGGCCTCTAGCATCTCTGACGAGTCCCAGAATGACGGAACATCTGTTAAATTTCTTTTTTCCGCATAGTGTGTAAATAATAAAAATTTAAAAGTTGTAGCATGTGTTTGTGTTACAACATCTTAAATGTATTACATAAAAAGACGAAGTGACTTTTGAGATATCGGAGAAAGCATATGCGATCGTTCTGTAAACGGAAATGCCAATATTTTCGCTCAAATGTGGAACACATGGCGGCTGTTTCAAGTGATCAACGGGCCAGAAATGGTATTTTCAACTTTTAGAGACGGTACTCTAATAACGCTGTACTATTGGAATTTTTGAAATAGTAGTTTTAGTCCTGAAACAATCTGATTAAAATAAAGATCCTTGTTCTCACTCCGTTTTACAAGAATCAAATTATTCAACATGATCGTTTTGGTGACGAAATGACTAAACGGACAAAAGTTATGCAAGCTTGGTCACCTCAAAATTTCACTGTCAAGATTCTGACAGTTGTAATTTGATTGGCTAATGCAAAAGGTCATCGGGACATGACCCCCTATTAGATTATCTCCGATCTTAACGCAGCAGAGGGAAGTTTACGGAACGGCGCCGAGATCAACAGATAATTTTAATCAGATTGGGTCCTGTAATGTTCGACCTATTACCGTGCCAATCTCGTTTAATCGTATAAACGTGCTGACTATTGGATACATGTATGTTATCTACCAATAGTGGGATAGTACTTTCCAGACTTTTGATTGGCGGAGAAGTTGAAGTTTGACCGGTAATCACGTGGTGCAATGCCACGTGCATATTGCATATCATAGTCCGAAGTTCACTCCGGTTGTTTCCGACTGAGATTGTGGTAGAAACATCATCCGACGTCGTTATTAGATTTGGAATTTATATCACTTTCATTAATTATTTTTTTAAAGTAACATTTAAAGACACCCGCTAAAGCGCGTGTCTTTTGTAATTGTTAAAAAAATAATCAACACGACTGAAATAAATTTAATATCAAACAGAAACTCGTTGTGTAACCTCTACATATGAAAATACTAAGCGTTCGAGTTAATACCACTTCAAGAGAGGAACCATCCGGGTATTCTTCAAGTTCAAGAACAACTGAACTAAACTCTTGAATGAGGTTCTCAATGGTATTAAGGCAAGATGTGTGGTATTTCAAACCTTTAAGTGACATTCACGAAGCCTCCGCAGATGGTAGAAACTGCAAAGATACAAAATACAGATATTTGGATAGCGTTTTCGATGCGATACCATGAAGTCATTTGTTCGGATAAACAAAGAAAGCAACTAATTTTTTCTATATATACATGTAAATAATTAACGAACATTTTTGCTATTAACTTAGATATTTGAAGTTCAACAGTAATGACGACTTTCTAGATTTACAGATACATATCTGACAAAGGCTTTAAAAAAGTCAGATAATACCAAAGCGTCAAAACAACCATATTCCGAACTCAAAATCGATTAAACTAGAGGCAAAATAGGAACAAAGGAAAAATTTTCATGGAGAGAACCGTAAAAACACAAGAGAATAAGACCAGGTGTTCAGGAAGATTAAGCGTCTTTTGCTTCATCAACGACACCTGTCATGTAAATATTGGTTACATCCAAGTAAGCATCGATCTTTAAAATGAGAACATCATTGCCATCACAACAAGTAAGCACACTAATAAGGAAACTCAAAAACGTCCATCTTTAAAATCTTTAGAATTTTACACCGACAAAAGCCTTAAAAGATATTTTATGGAGAGTTAACGCCCCTGAACCAAGGTGACGGGGTTTTTCGCTCTAGTAACAATTTGAGTATTTTTCGAAGATATATCGTGGAAACAGAATTTTGGGTAACTCAGGATATAAGTGAGTGGTATAAAGAACTTATCCAACAGTTGACGTTTGGATTTTTAAGCATTTGCTTAATTTTGACGGAGTATTTTGAGAAATGTCTCATGTCCAACCAGGAACAATGGAGGACAACATGGCGGGAAATGTGACGGACAATGTGTCGTTCGCCAAGAGAGTGTCATCTGGTATGAATCCTGACAGTGAAGAATTGCAGGAGGGCTATGGAACAGCTAAACCTGTTTTTCTTATGGAGGCTGATATTTTTGGACTCACGCAACCACAACGTAAAGACTGGCTAACACATCAGGAACTTTACAAGGCTATAGGACAAAAGATTGAGTCGGACCATGTCTGCGGATTACAGAGGACTGGAAAGATGTGGAGGGTGTATGTGGACAATATGAACGATCGGACGAAGCTACTGACAACAGGTATAGTGATACGTAGAAAGCTGGTCCATTTACTGTCCACAAACCCTAGGCGTCCAGACAACAACCATGAAAATACATCACGAATACGTGTATCAAATGTACCTCTTTCGGCTGACGATGGTCAGATTAAACGAACTCTTACTGTAATGAAATGTGTTGTACGATCTTTGTATCGTGAAAAGTTAAGAGTTGACAACAAACTCACAAATTGCGAGACGGGGGATAGAATTGTGATAACTGACAAACTAATCACCCCTCTGCCAAGAAACCTGAAAATCGGGCGGTACAACGCTACTTTGTTTCATGCAGAACAACCCAGACCAAACAACAACCGAATAGATGGCGATAAGCTATCCTGTAAAAAATGTTTAGAGTCTGGTCACCTAACACGGGACTGTACAAATGTGTGGGTCTGCAGGGAATGCAACATGCCTGGTCATCGTATGATGGATTGTCCTTCCATGTTAGGGACGGATGAAATGCAACAAACCTCAGCCACTCAAGGAGAGTTTGACGTTCCACAATAGGCATCGAAAGATGTTCTTGACACAACAGACGACGAGGAAGATTCCGATGAATCGACTAGCTCATCTGATGATATCAGATCGGAGCCAGCAGCTTCTCCCCCACGGAAGGCAGCGTCCCATCGTAGAAAAAGAAAAGCGAAAAGATCCAAAGGGAAGAAGGTGAACAAGTTTTCTCTTGATGACTTCATGAGTGCCTGCAGTAACCAATCACCCAATTATCTAAAAACTGTGTTGAATCAACGGTCAGTTTCAAGAACCCATCCTTCTCCATTGGAGGAATCAACTAATAAAAAGACTAAAGTCCAAGTGCACTCTAGCTGTGATGGAACTAAAAATGGTACGAAAAACTCGTAGTCGATTCCAAATTATACTTTTTCAGTATAAAAGCAACAAAAACAGTGTATACGAAAATAAATTTATTTGTATAAATATCAAAGAACAAGTGGTAGAAATACCAGAGGCAAAGCCATGTACTTTGTATAGTTATTTAATAATTATACAAGAGTAATAAATTAATAGATCATTAATCATTGATAACGTAAGTATATATATAACTGGATCTTGAATTAGAAATAAGTCATAACAATACTTATATCTATAACTATACTCAAAAAGATACAAAAACAATAAATAAAAACAAAATACCAATTGCTTTTTTATAGATCTATATACATGTATATAACAATACTTTTATATATTAATTGTATACTCAAAACAATATATATTGTACATTACAATACATTAAACTTCGACTTGTTTATTAACAATAACAAAAAAAGCAACATGTATTGATTTGTATGTACTTAACATTACATGTACTACTTTGTAATTATACAAATACAAACAATGTCAATGAGTTTAGAAAAAAGCATACAGATGTACGGTATATATTTTTATGTACTTTACAATATATACAGGTACCTATTATCTCTTTCACTCATAAAATGATGCATTGTATGGATATATATGTATATAATAATACAGTAATTCAAGATATATTGTACGTTCCGAACAAATATATATAAAATGTATCACTGGTTTACTCATAAATATGAAATATTGTATGGGTATATCTATGTATATAAAAATATGCATGCTTATTATATATAATTACTTGTATACACATAAAGAACAAGAAATATTGCTTGATGATAATATCCATAGTAAACATGATGCATTGTAAAGTTATCTATGTATATAACAATGCTTGTATGTATATACTCGTAAAGATATATGAACAATAAGTTAAAATCAAAACTATGAACTTTATTTACCTTTTTACAATAACTGAGGAAACATATAATTCCTTTACCAAATCATTATTGATAACAAAAACTGTCTGCATTTTGTCTCTTTAAATGTACAGGGTTTAAGAGATGTCTCAAAGCGTCTTCGCTTTTTACAATATATTAAACAACAAAAATGTGATTTAGTTTTCTTGCAGGAAACACACTATACACAAGATTTATTTCCCCTACTAGAAAAAGAATTCAATGGTAAAATATATCATAGTGTTGGGAAAAATGATAGTAGAGGAGTATCAATATATATAAATAAAGCGGTAAATTTCACGTTGCTTAATGAATATAAGTCTGAGAATGGAAGATTATTGATCCTTGTATTAAAAATTGATAACAATATTTACACGCTAACAAATTTGTATGCTCCAAATGATCCATGTGCAAGAAACTCTTTTTTTAAAAATATGAAAGTGCAACTAACTGATAAAGGAATAGGAATAAACATCATTGGTGGTGATTTTAACGAAACTCTTCAGTTAGTTGATAGAAGGGCACGTGTACAAAATACAAAGAGGAGAAAACCAGTATACGGTTTAACAGATATAATGAAATCTTTTAAATTTATAGATGTGTGGCGAACTAAGCATAATAATGTAATGCAGTACACATGGAAAAGGAAAAATGCCAGAGAAGCCAGTAGGATAGACTTTTGGCTAATTTCAAAAGACTTCTTAAATAGGGTAAAATCATGTGATATTAGGCCTGCACAAATACGATCAACTGATCACTTAGCAGTCTCGTTAAAATACTAAACACAAGTCGAAACCGTGGCAAAGGAAGCTGGAAATTAAATAATAGCATACTTACAGATATTGAATACAATGAAATTATAAAAAATGTTTTTAAAAATGCTATCAAAGAGTGCCAGGAATGTGAATTAAATAAAAGAAAAACATGGGATTATACTAAAGTCTTGATCAAGGAGGCTACAATAACTTTTTGTAAGAAACAGAATACTAAAAGACAAACATCTGTCAATCACATTGAAAAAAGATTGAATCAATTATATGAAGAAAATGATAGCTTAAACAAGTCTGAGGTAGAAGATCAAATAAAAATCTTAGAAAAGGAAATTGAGGAATACTATGAATATAAAGCCCAAGGAGAAAAAATAAGATCAAGATGTCAATACATAATTAAAGGGGAGAGAAACAATAAATATTTCTTAGGTTTAGAAAAACAGAGACAAGCTAAGAAAGTCATTCATGAAGTTTTAGATAAAAAGAATAATTTAGTCACAGATAATGATAAAATTTTAGATGTAATACAAATGTTCTACAAAGATCTGTATACAAGTTGTAGTAAAATGCATGAGGATATTAATTTGAAGAATTATATAGCTAACACAACTAATCATAATATATTAAATGAAATTGAAAAAAGTATGTGTGACGGGGAACTAACATCAGCAGAATGTGCAAATGCTGTTAGAAATATGAAAAAAAATAAAAGCCCTGGTCTAGATGGCCTAACAGTTGAATTCTATGAACACTTTTGGGATCTTATTGGAAATACTGTTACTGAATCACTTAATGAAAGCTATGATGAGGGGGAAATGTCAGAATCTCAAAAAACAGGTTTACTCACATTGATTTATAAAAAGGGCAATGAAAATTCTTTACAAAATTGGAGACCAATCACACTGTTGAATGTCGATTACAAAATTGCTGCATATGTACTAGCTCAACGACTTAAAATAGTAATGCCAAAAATTATACATACTGATCAAAATGGCTATATTAAAAACAGATTTATTGGTTTTAATATCAGGCAAATACAAGATATAATAGATCATTCTGAGAGTTTTGAATCTGATAGTGCTATATTATTTTTAGATTTTCAAAAGGCCTTTGATACAATTGAATGGGAGTTTATGTTAGAGAGTTTGAAACATTTTGGATTTGGGGAATCTTTTATATCTTGGGTAAAAACATTGTACAGTAATATATATGGGTGCATTTCCAATAATAATTGTATATCAGATACATATAGTATAACACGCGGAATAAGACAAGGATGTCCACTAAGTTGTTTGATTTTTGTAATATCTGTAGAAATAATGGCAATAAAAATAAGAAACAATCATAACATAAAAGGGGTAACAATCAAAAGAAAAACTGTTAAGATTTCTCAGCTTGCTGATGATACAACACTGTTTTTAAAATATGGAGATATAAAAACTGCAATTAAAGAGATTGAAAAATTTGGTAAATATTCAGGACTGAAATTAAATAAAGACAAATCAGAAGGTATATGGTTAGGGAAAAACAGAAATCGAAAAGAAATTATGGAAATCAAGATGTCAAGAGAAAATGTAAAATCTCTAGGAGTTGATTTTGGGGTGAAGAAGGGAAATGTTGATCAAATTAATTGGGAAAAAATTGTTGACTCGATTAATTACCTAATCAAAAACTGGAAGAAAAGAAAATTAACCATTTTTGGTAGAACAATCATTGTAAATGCATTAGTTATTCCAAAAATAACTTACTATGCATCTGTAAAATATGTAAGCAAAAAACAAATAAAGAACTTACAGCAAATAATTTTTAGATATCTGTGGGAGGATAAAACTGATAAAGTCAAGAGATCAGTAATGATAAAGGAATATAGTGAAGGAGGTTTAGAGTAAGGGATATTGAATCACATATAGACATGCTTAGAATTACATGGGTGAAGCGCTTAGCTCACGACGCAAACAAAGATTCTAATTGGACCATAATACCAAAATTTTATCTAAATGATTTTGGAAAAGACCTTAGAATTTTTGACATGAGAATAAGTTCAACAAAAAATATTTGCAATATTGAGAAAATTCCCATGTTTTACCAGTGCATACTAGAAGCCTGGATAAAACTAAAAATTGAGGAAGAAGTTGTGAAGACAGATGAAATTTTTAATGAAATTATTTGGGGTAATGTAAATATCCAAATTCAGGGTAAATCCTTAATCTACAAGCACTGGATGGAGAGTGGAATAATAAGAATATTTGATTTATGTGATGAAACAGGAAAAATAAATGATAAATACATTTTTGAAAAGTTAATAAGTAAGCAAAACTGGATTGTGGAACTCTTGCAATTAAAATCAGCAATTCCGAAGGAGTGGATTGAGAAAATAAATAAAAAAGAAACAAGAATTGTAGAGAAAATACCAAAATATGATGTTGAAAAGCTAAAAGTGTACTCGAATAAGTTAATTTATAAGAAACTAATTAATTCTAAGCAAAATGAAACAAAGTTTGTAGAAAGATGGAATTCGCAATTACAATTTGAAGATACAGATTTTCAAGAAACACTTGATTATACATTCAAACATGTACATGATAATAAATTCAAAGTCTACAAATGGAAACTTTTTCATAATATAATTCCCACAAGAAAGAACCTTAAGCGATGGAGAATAGAGAATTCTGAATTATGTCCAAATTGTAATCAAGTTGATGACAACTTACATTTTTTTATTGAATGCAAGCATTTGGATGCGTTTTGGGATTCAATAAATTACTGTTTTAATAAAATGGGTATAGAGAAAGATGTGAAAGATTTAAAATATATTGTTCTTGGTTATAGGCCAACAGAGAAAAAGTATAAAGATCTAAATTTTTTGTTGATTATGATTGGATATACCATTTACAAATCATATTTTATCAGTGAAAAAAGACAAAAAACAATTGACATTTTTAAGATGTTTCAAATAGATCTAATGTTTTATATGAAGCACTTGCGTAGCTACATATAACAGAACTAATTTATTTTAGAGTCTGAATATTCATTCAGATATAACAGAGAATATTATTTTTTAACATTATCAACAAAAAAAAAAAGAATATTAGGCCTAGTCAAATGAAGGATCTAATGTACCAAGGAATGATTAAATGAATGAAGGAATGAATGAAAGTTTGACCGAATAAGTGAAATAAATGAATGAATGAAATGTATGAAATGAAAGAAAGGGATGAATGAATAAATAATTAAAGATGAGTACTGAAAGAAAAGTTGGTACCAAAATCAACAGCATGTAACATAAAGTATCTTTTCATTATTTTACCAATGTACTTTTCTTATGTGTGAACATTTAAAATAACCAAAGTCTGCTACATAAAAAAAAAATCAGATTTAAATAAATACAACATTAACTTACAGCCCTGAGAATCCTACACAACTCTGAAATCTTCTCCGGTCTTTGTGAGACCACGGTGACTCTCCTCTTGATCACCACACTTACAGCTACAGCAAATTTAAATTAAATTAAATGATAAATACTATACTGTCCTGACTACAATCTTCTGTTTTTTAAGTCTGTAAAATGGCCTTTATATCGGTGCGTGCATGTTCTCTTCAGAATCCGACATCTCTCTTCAATAGGCTAAATAAAAAAAAAGACAAAGACTTTTACAAGCAAATTCTACATGCAGTGTTTACAAACATCAACGGGTTTCCCCTATTCTATTAATAGCAACTTCCGGCAGCTACGTATACACTGCAGTACTGATATTAATAGCACACTGAAAAGCATTTCTAATATGGAATATTGATGACACAATTGGTACTTGTCTAATAAAATATTCAGGTCATTGTTCATTAGGTTATTATCTACACATATAACCGGCCAAAACCTTGCATATGAAAGTATACGGAGGCGGCCGCCGGTACATGTTGTACACCAGCTTATGCACCAGCCGCCACGTGGTGTTTGTCCAGATTTTCGCATATATTTATTTTAGTTTATTGGCATATACTATCTAAATAATTACTTACTAATTAATATAATACATATTTATAATGCATGTACATATGTATGATATACAAATAATACAAACATCAAGAAAAAACGACAAAAAAATACATAGAGTTCTAATTACTTACCGATACAAATCAGACGGCAGACGGCCCACTCCACCATGCCCGTTCTTAAAACCGATATAAAAACCGAAACGGTTACAGCCGGATATTTGATGATAATTATTTAATTTTTATTTGATTAATGCTTCGGTTAATATTTGATTACAGTTTAAATAAGTATTAGATTAATAAATGATAGTTTATTTTGCTAAATAATGTTTAAATAGTTCTATAATATGTTGGATATACATGTATGTGAGTGTGCAGTATGAAATAGTTACACGTGTCATACATGTACATGTATGTGTGTGC
This sequence comes from Mimachlamys varia, assembly GCA_947623455.1. Lineage (NCBI taxonomy): Eukaryota > Metazoa > Mollusca > Bivalvia > Pectinida > Pectinidae > Mimachlamys > Mimachlamys varia. The sequence continues at coordinate 29,475,532 of OX392544.1, forward strand.
ATTGAAGAATATAAGACTGTGTGTATGTGTAATGATGAATGGTGTAAGTTGTGAGGATATGTTTATGATTTATATTGTATGCATCTCGATGTTAAATGGTGTAAATTGTGAGGATATGTTTATGTTTTATATTGTATGAATCTCGATCAATAAAATGTTTTGGAAAAAAAAAAGATATTTTATGTGGAATTCCGTAGCATTTTTGCTCGCTACAGGGGTGGATCAAACCAGTGCAATTGTGATTTTTTTATTTATACTTTTCACTCCATGCAGGATATGCCAACATTTACCAATTGTCGGTAGGGACTACAGACATGTGAAACACTTGGTGATAGCCTGATTTAGAAGTGCGAGTCCTACAACTGGACATTTTTCATCTTTCTATCAGGCAGCCATTATTTATTTGTTTTAGAAGATATATACACAAATCACACCCCAAAATCTACCTTATCATTAATGGAGTTCCAGTACATTCTTCATAAAAAAGATGACCCCAATATATAAATAAATGCGATATGTTTTATCATTAAGGTACACTTAGGAATATCGAGGATGAGAAAACCAGATGTCGGAAGGCAGAGCCGCTATGAAGTACCAAAATGTATCATATAATTTGTTGTCATTTTTGCAGAGGGAATTCCTCTTTTTTCGGATCTGATCTACAGCCAAAACCTTTTGACATGGAATGCTTCAATAAATTACTGTGAAAAAATGAATAGCAGCCTTATCCAACTGGACAGTCAGGAAAAGTGGGACTATTTCATCACACATGCTGAACTTAAAGGGTTTAAAGGGTTAAAGGGTCTGCAGGCGTAAGTATTTTTTCCGAATATACACAAGATAACGTTTATCAAGTTCGAAGATAAAGATTACCACTTTCGCCTAAAGCGCAAATTGGGTCAATTCAAATGCATGTTGAAGTTGTAAGTTTTGTAATTTGTTCTTGACAAACTGAATCCTTTTCAATTTGATTTGTTCGCTTTCATAGTGTTTTACATTCTATACATTACTTACCTTAAAAATGTAGTATCATTTGATGTCCTATTCACAGCTTAAGCCATCAAAGTATGTACCCCAATGCGCGATTTTCATGTGTGTACGTGTGCCGGTGACATATTGATATTTTGGTATCATAGAAAATATTGTTAATATTCCAAAGAGCGATTTCCACTTCTCTACACAGTTGAAATGCCACAACCATTATATTTAACAGTTGATTCCAATTATTAAGGAGTTAAATATACTTGTTACATAATGCTACATTTTAAAGACGAGACTTTGCATTTCCAATCTAGACAATTAAATTAATTTTACGTTAACATGGGAGAAAAAAGGAAAAATAATCTAATAAGAACTACATATACAAATGTACGACGATGAAATGACTCAATGCTAAGAACCATTACACATACATGAAATAATATTGAATCTTTATAGTATGTTTATGTATTTACTTAATAACAAACACACACATACTTATACACTCAAAAGGAGAAGAAACTAAATATCTTAAGATACATAATTGTTCAAACGGCAATCAATTAAAACACATAATCAAATTGATATAACGTAAACCATCATAAAACCTAACCAAACCTTATATTTTCTTTCTTCTTTCTAATATTTATCATATGTTTGTTTAGATACTTCTCCCGGTCGACGATGACGATGTCAACTTGCGCAAGCAGACTTCTTTTTATGTTGCCAGGTGCTCAAGGGCTTTGCTCATCATTCTGGATTTTACTTTGTTTCACTTAAACACATTCACTCACATCACATACACCAGGATACCATCCTTACCTAAGCTGTTAATACGATTAGACAAGAAGAAACAATATTCTCCAATGACACAGTAGGAGAAAGCCTTTTATAAACAATTATCCCTAATGTCGGCTTCTATTTTGCTTTTTTATTTATTTACTACAATAACTTTTAATTGTCTTTTAGATGGGTTCCTGAGCTTTGGACTGGGTTGCGGTTTGACGACACTGTTCAGTGCGACACGGCTAATCAATGGATGTATGATGGATGGGCTAGATGGTCGGAGCGGTATTCAGAGCCTAATGGGTGCCCAGCTGAGCGATGTACATGTGCTAGTCTGGTTGAAGACGAAATGCTTACAGTGCCGTGCTCTTTTGAATGTATAGCAGTGTGCGAGATTGGTAATTATTTTGTCTTTTAACAGTTCGTGTAGCTAAAAACTGCTATTCACTACATCTCATTATTCTGAAATGCAAAATATTCCCGTTAAGTAAGAAAACATATCTAAAACTCATTTAAATAAGATTTTCCACCAAGTAATACACTTACCACGAAGATAAAAGAGATATTGCATTTACAGCAGACAAATGATAATCACCGATTTTTCGAAATAATTTCATTTTTACAAACAAACAAGTTAAACATCTTTTGATTTTCAAAAAAAATGCTAATGTTGATTGTTGTGTACTGTAAATAAAGTTATTTTCGCGCACTAAAACTTTAGCGCTTGGCCTTATTCGCACAAATAATGAATTGCCACATTTATTATGTATAGGAACTATTAAGCGCAATCGCAATGCTTTCAACTCAAATATTGATCAAATAATATTACCGCCAAAATACAGTAACAGTAACGTATATATTATAGCATCGTATGTGTATTGAATATTTTAACTACTTGTTTGTTTGAACTTTTCCGATCTTTGCAATGTAAAAAATTATCGACAGTATCAGATATTTGACTTACTTATTATTCATCTGCTTGACATGTAAATAAATTACCTTATTTAATGCAGTATGTGCCATTAATTGTTTTGTTTGTAATCTAGACGTTTTATTATCACTGCGAACATACTTTGATATTTAAAAATAGTGCTAGTAAAATATACCGGTATATTTATACTCTCATGGTTTTTGTTATATTGCAGAATCGGGTAATCCGGACTCATCAACTTCAATTCCAACAACGCCTGATCCGATTTCGGCTCCAACAACAGAACTCGTCAAGCATGACTGGTCTGTCACTCCGAAAGATGATCCAGAAGCGGGGGAATCGTCTACTGAACCGAACAACACATCCACCATAGAAGCAACCGATGCTACTTCTGCATCTAACATCAAAATACCAGAAGAGTCGTCTGTATTAACAACAGCTACTCTGATTTACTCAACAACCAAGAATGTCACTTGTGGCAAATGCTGCGTCAAGAAACCCAACACGAAGGAAGTTGACCAAGATGAACTTGATGAGATCAAACAAATGTTAAGAGTACAGTTGGCTGTAAACAAGACCAACTTGTCTGCCCACAGACGTAAACTAACCAGCGTGTACGACTCCCGCCCAAGCAGTGTAGCTATGGGAGGTGTCGCCTGTGCCGTTTTGGCCGCGGTTGTCGGAGTGATTGTCGTGCCAGACATGATCACTCTGGGCAGATTTTTGTACAAACGGTATTAGCTTCTGATGGGAACAGGGTGTTGACATTAGAACCAAACAAGCAAAATATGACATTGCTTCACTTTTTTCAGTACTGCATTCCTATTATGGACAAGAAGACAATGTATGTTGGCTGGTTTTGAGAAATTTTCAAATCTTGGAAAAATAACCTTCTTCATAAAAGTTCCTCCAACAATTCAAAAATTAATTGCTGTTTCTGTCAGGTTAATAAGAAAACCTGTCTTGATCAAGACAACTTACAAGCGCTATTATTCTAAAACGTCATGATCATTATGACGTCATCATTGTCTGAAATGTAACAAGAGCAACGTTTCCAAGTTTGGCATTCGACGCAGCCTCGTACTGAGATTCATTATTCTTAAATAAATAAAGCTTATATATTTGTCTTGCCTTTGGGTTGAGATTTTTCAGTCTAAATGAAATAGGGTTAATAAATTATATTAATCAGTTTGAAGATAAGTAAACAGGAATATGAATTTTCTGCCATGTATTGTGGGGTTGCAGTATATTTTTGTCCAAAACATTTGCGACATCCGTTAATCTTTGCAGATAATATGTAAACAGTCACATTTCAATTAAAAACATTAGGGCTTTCGTATTTTACGAATTATTTCGCAGATTTCATTTTGACGGATTTTTTGTCCGGCTTGATTGTTAGTATAGAAAAATGTAGTACTGGGAGGTAGATTTATGATGACTTTCTTGTGTGTTGTACTGTGTAATACGTTGTATGTTGGAACTTGCTTTCATTGTATTCGTACAGTAAAATAACTATTATAAAACTTGATCATGAAAACATCTCCACAATTCAATCTGGCAGGGTAGAAACCATGGGAACCTACTTAAAATTAAAAGAAAAGAAATATATATCTAGTTGATGAACTTCAGTTTAGCGCTACTTTAGTCCTACATTTGCTGACAATTTTTGTTATTCAGGCAGCTCTGTATAAGTAAGTAATTGTGGATTATAGAAAATTTTGGTGATATTTTAAAGTAATATCGCTTACAGGATTTGACAAATCATGGACTTACCTGCAGGTCAGATCAGACAAGGCGGGCAGACGAATTTATATAACCTGTCAGCTTGATTTCCAATCCCCAATATATGTTGAACAACTATGTGAAAATGAAATACTATTTATACTAAAACAAGGGGGTGGGAAGTATTTAACTTTTTAAAGCAGAATCGATTGTGTTATATGTTGTTTCAGCATTTTGCAAACTGGGCTGTACACTATAAATACTTGCTATTTATTTATTCTTTTAATAAACGGTAGATATAATTGTCTGATGGTTTTAGTTTCTTTTTCAAATGGTTCGATCCAATCTGATTAAAACATATCCTTATTCTCTTTTTTACTCTCCGCTTATATGGGATCTGACAACATCCCATAAGGGTCATTTTTTTACCACTTCCCGAATCCAGTGACTTGTTGGGCGGAAAGAAAATGGCGTGCTTCAGATGACAGCGTCAACTATAATAAACTAGAGTGTGATGTAAGGAGGCTAAATAGGTCAACATGACCTCTTATGCGTTGCTTTCAGATCCTTATGTAACAAAGTAAGAGTAATGATCTGAATTGAAATAGATTGCGTTACGAATGTGACGTTGTGGTGACGCTGACAATATCCGATCGTACCTATCCAGACGCGGACAAAGGATGCCTGTTATAATTTTAAAGTTTAGACACCATAGAGCATTGATAACGTTGATTTAGTTTTGATTTGATTCTTTCAGCGGTCACAAGTTTAAAGTTTAGACACCCTGTAGCATTTACAACGTTGATTTAGTTTTTATTTTATACTATAAGCTTTAAACAGTTCTGCCTTTGGTAGTATCCTTTAAGTCAGGTAGCTATTATATCGGCAAACGATCCGTATAACCGGAATGGGCTTATTAAACAAACCGCAGTCCCCCAAATAACTCGCGTTCGATAACAATCATACAGCCTTATTAAAATGCAGATCCTTTATCTCACTCGTTACATAATGTCTGACAACATCCGATAAAAGGCCATGTCTTGTATTACGCAAAACACATTAACATTTTTTCGCATGTTTATTTTGGCTGCGTTTTTTTGGAAATTCATACCAAACCAATTCTACGAATGTCTGCATCAAATCAACATATACCTGTAACAGTACTTATGTGACCATTAGGGCCCTGTGGTTCTTGTTTAACAGAAAATTCTGCAAAAGCAGTAGATTGAAGAAGCAGGTATATAAAATCAGAGATACAGAAACAAAAAATGACCAAAAGAAAGGTTTACCACGGAATCCGCGAAAAAAGGTGAAGACTAGGTGTTCCCACAAATAGTCTTCAAATGAAATCGGATTGAATACGTAGAATGAGTCAATTTTGACCAATCAGAAACCAACAAGTGAGGTCGAGTGCAATGACTTACACAATCAGGTATAGACAGTTTATTCAGAAATTACAAATAGATGTGTTTTAGTACAAAATTAGTTCAATTTGGACAGTTTGCTCTGATAATTTCTTTAGTTCCCTATTTAGCGAGGCCCCGAGATTCCGAGACCCACCGTCGGCGCCCTTTACCCAAGGTTACATAAGACATTATTAGGACAAAATTGGCTTTATGGTTTATGACAAGTAAGGATTTTTATGAAAAGTTGACGGAAGGACGATAATAAAACCAAACAAAACCAATCACTATTAAAGGGAGGTTGACAGCACGAACAAACTATGGCCTTCACACACTCGCTCAACACCAGCATTTACATCACCGGAAAGTCGTCTTTGAATGACCATAGCTGTTGACAGGACGGAAATAAAAAATAAGGGCGTTTAACAATATTATCGCGTAAAACTATTTAAATCATTACCAAATACTCATGTTCATGCTTTATTCAAAACTGGTGATGTGCTTGCGATATTTGTGATACCATCAAATTTGATTAATTGCATTTTTAGCAATATTATTTACATAACAAACTGGTATTTACGAGGGTAGTACAATATAAAACGTATTTTGCATACAATCAATGGAAAATTAATTATAACGAATACGTGTATATGATAAAGAGTCAGCATTTACCACCATATCAGTCATTGCATCATTTTCTCAGTGACTTGGTTGGACTACAAATGGAGATCTTAGTATTGGTATGGGTGTTTACTGGTTTGCTGCGAGATAAGAAAGTTTTCTTATACAAAAATAATTCGTCTTCACACAAACAGTCGTTGTTATAAATGTTTGGGAAAAGTTTAGATTTTTTTGTTTTCCCTCCTGAATCAACAGTTTAATGACTGCCTTCCGATATATGCGATATGAATTTATGTGTTCGGTGCGATTATATTTGCCTCTTTGTGATAGTGCGGAACGGATGATTGTAATGCTACTGAAGTAGACTGCGAAACATCTCAACCCATACATTTACAATGCGTACACTGGAAAGCTGTTTTCAAATAACCTGACGAAACAATTAACGCCTAAGCGTCAACAAAACCAAATCCCGAACCCAAAATCGATTAATCTAGGGAAAATGTGAAGATTTACAGATAGACTCTTTAAAAAGTATAGGAGAATAAAACCTGGTTCTACATTGTACCAGGTTTTTACCAGGTTTTACGGTAGAGTAGTCTTTAAACAGTGGCATCATTATTATCAACAAGTAGACATACTAATGAGCGTATATAGAAGCCACCAAGCATGCAAGGATGAACTGAATCTAATGCGTCTCTAACGCGAACTCAAAATTGTTATCGCTTTGACAAAAAAAAGGAACACAACAGAAAGATCAGTTTGTGCTCCAGATCTCCAAAGTTCATTTCTCTTTTGGTTTATCGGTATGTAATGTGAAACACAACTATCATTATCACTCTACTAAAACTATTTGAGGCCCACGTAAATTTCTTACTTTTCGATGCAAAGTGCATGGTCCAAATATGTCAATACTAACAAATATTTCAATTTTCTACTCTGACTTCTTCCTTCTCTGTTTTTTTACTAATTCTTTCTTGATCTCCTGTCCGTTGGTAGCTCTATGTCTAACTGGATTTGATGGGGAAATCTTCCATTCAACCCCATCCCTTCCTACTAAACAGGAGTAATAGTATGACCAGTGGATATAATGCATAGACAATGAGGTCCAGCAATAAGGATTTTATTTCACATTAATTTTATTAAATTGCTCATTCAGCATTCCAATATCGCTATTTTATCTTGTGCGTATTTATTTTATGTTTGTTACGACATCTTTATGATAGGGAGTGGCAGACTCTGCTGGTGGATGTTTTAGTCCCCGAGGTTTGCTGGAGCCATAGCCACAGTTAATCTCATTTGAGTAGTGGCACGGTACATAATATACCAATATCGTAGTACACGATTTGAAATTATACAGAACTAGTTTAATTTTACTTCTTAATTCATACATTAAAAGGGTTTTACGCACCTGATCCTTCTGCTTCTACATTAGTTTAGAAATTTAGGATTCCTACCTTTTGGCCCCTAGCATCACTGAAAAGTCCTAGGAGGACGAAACAGCTGTATGATGCAGTTTAATTTATTTTTCGGCATACTGTATCTATTACTAACTTTAAGAGGTGCAGCATATGTGTGTGTTACGTCATCTTTTCTATCAGGAAGCCATTATTTATTTGTTATAGAAGATATTTACACAAATCACACACAAAAATATACCTAATCATTAATGGAGGTCCAGTACATTCTCCATTAAAGAAGATGACCCCAGTATATAAATAAATGCTCTATGCTTAATCATTAAGGTACACATGGGAATTTCGAGAATCAGAATACCAGATGTCGGGAGGCAGAGCCGATATGAAGTACTAATGTGTATTATATCATTTGGTCATTTTTGGAGAGGGAATTCCTCTTTTCCCGGATTTGATATACAGCCCAAACGTTTTGACATGGAATGCCTCAAAAAATTACTGCGAAAAAAGAAATGGCAGCCTTATCAAACTGGAGAGTCAGGAAAAGTGGGACTATTTGATCGCCCACGATGGCTTTAAAAGGTTTTCAAGTGGACAAATGTAAGTTGTTTTCGAATGTACACAAGATTACGCTTATCAAATAACAAGTTCGAAAATAAAGATTACCTCACTGCCACTTTCGCCTAAAGCGCAAATTGGGTAAAATTCAAATGTATGTTGAAGTTGTAAGTATTGTAGTTTTTTCTTGAAAAACTGAATCCTTTTCAATTGGATTTGTTCGGTTTTATATTGTTTTACATTCTATACATTACTAGACTTTAAAATGCAGTATCGTTTGATGTCCTATTCACAGCTTAAGCCATCAAAGGACGTTCCCGCATGCGAGATTTGTATGTGTGTATTTATACCGGAGACACAGGATATTTTGGATTCCTAGAAAATTTTGTTATATTCCAAAGAGCAATTTGCACTTCTCTACACAATTGAAAATGTCAGCAACCTTAATATTTTACAGTTGATTCCAATTATTAAGAAGTAAAATATACTTTGTGACTTTGCATTTCCAATCTAGAACATTAAATTAAATTTACATTAATAGGGGCGAAAAAAGGAGAACAATCTAATAAGAACTGTATATAAAAGTACGATCATGAAATGACTCAATGCTAAGAACCATTACACATACATGAAATAATATTGTATATTTATAGTATGTTTATGTATTTACTTTATAACAAACACACACATACTTATACACTCAAAAGGAGAAGAAACTAAAAATCTCAAGATAAATAATTGTTCAAACGACAATCAATTAAAATACTAAAATTGATATAACGTAAAACATCATAAAACCTAATCAAACCTGATATTTTCTTTCTGACTTTTCATTCCTATGTTTATAACTCACTGATTTCTAATAATGATTATATTTTGTTTAGATACCTTTTCAAGTTGACGATGTCAACTTGCGCAAGCAGGCATTCTTTTCATGTTGCCAGGTGCTCAGGAGCTTTGCTCATCATTATGGATTAGGTTTTACTTTGATTCACTTCCACACATTAATACGATTAGACAAAAAGAAACCATATCTTCCAATGATACTGTAGGGGAAAGCTTTAACAATGATCCCTAATGTCTGCTTCTATTTAGCTTTTTTTTTTTTTTTTCTACAATAACTTTTAATTGTCTTTTAGATGGGTTCCTATGCTTTGGACTGGGTTGCAGTTTGACGACACTGTTCAGTGCGACACAGATAGTCAATGGATGTATGATGGATGGGCTAGATGGTCGGAGAGGTATTCAGAGCCTAATGGATGCCCAGTTGAGCGATGTGTTAGTCTGGATGAAGACAAAATGCAACCAGGGTGGTGCTCTAGCAAATATATAGCAGTGTGCGAGATTGGTAATTATATTGTCATTCAACAGTGCTTATAGCTAAAAACTCCTATTCACTACATCTCATTATTATGAAATGCAAAATATTCCCGTTAAGTGAGAAAACATATCTAAAACTCATTTAAATTAAATTGTCCACCATGCAATACACTTACCGCATTGCATTTACAGCAGACAAATGATAATCACGGATTTTTCGAAATAATTTCATTTTTACAAACAAACAAGTTAAACATCTTGTGCTTTTTCAAAAAGAATGCTAATGTTGATTGTTGTGTACTGTAAATAAACTTATTTTCGCGCACTAAAACTTAAGCGCTTGGCCTAACTCAAACAAACATGATGAATCGCCACATTTATTATGTATAGAAACTATTAATGCGTTCAACTCAAACATTGATCAAGTAATATTACCGCTAAAATACATTAACAGTAACTTATATATTGTAGCATCGTATGTGTATTGACTATTTTAAACTACTTGTTTTCTGATCTTTGCAATGAAAAGAATGATCGACAGTATCTGACTTACTTATTATTCATCTGCTTGAAATGTAAATAAATTACCTAATTGAATGCAGTATGAACCATTAATTGTTTTGTCTGTAATCTAAACGTTTTACTATCACTGCGAACATACTTTGATATTTAATAATAGTGTTAGTAAAATATACCGGTATATTTATACTCGTATTTTTTTGTGTTATTTTGCAGAATCGGGTAATAAGCGAGACTCATCAACTTGGATTCAAACAACACCTGATCCGATTTCAACTCCAACAACAGAACTCGTCAAGCATGAGTGGTCTGTCACTCCGAAAGATGATCAAGAAGCGGGGGAGTCGTCTACTGAACCAAACACCACATCCACCATAGAAGCAACCGATGCTACTTCTGCATCCAACATCAAAATACAAGAAGAGTCGTCTGTATTAACAACAGCTACTGTGATTCATTCAACAATCAAGAGTGTCACTTGTGGAAAATGCTGCGTCAAGAAACCCAAGACGAAGGAAGTTGACCAAGATGAACTTGATGAGATCAAACGGATGTTGAGGGTTCGGTTGGCTGTAAACAAGACCAACCTGTCTGCTAACAGACGTAAGCTAACCAGCGTGTACGACTCCCGCCCCAGCAGTGTAGCTATGGGAGGTGTCGCCTGTGCCGTTTTGGCCGCGGTTGTCAGGGTGATTGTTGTGCCAGACATGATCACTCTGGGCAGATTTGTGTACAAACGGTTATATATACTTCTGATGGGAAGATGACGTGGATACTAGAACTTTTTATGATATTGCTTTACTTGTTCCATTCCTGTTGTGCACAAAAATATAATGCCTGTTTGTCGTTTGAGATATTTACAGATCATTGTTAATGACATTCGTAAAAAAAGTGTTAAGGTAACTTTCCGCAAAAATCAGTTTTCGGCCAAGAATTGTAAGAAACTGAAAAGCTTTTTTTAATAAAAATAAAATCGGGACATCTGTTATTCGTAGTAGATGCCAAGTACATAGCTTTGTTTAATGCGCTACATTCAGTTGAAATAATGTGCAACTAATTCATTTTGGCGGTTATCCGTCCATTCGAATGTTTTTCCAATAATTGGAAGGGTAGGAATCCAGGCAGTATTAGGGGAACGGTGTATGAGATTTTCTTGTATGTTGTATTTTTAATTAGATTGGTGTAAGAGTTGCTTTCATTGTAATCGTATTTTTCACTCTTAGCGTACAGGATTGTATTAATTCATGTCTCCGTCTCAACCTGGTCGAGTAGGGACACTGGGAACCTACCTGTTAAAACTGAGAAAATAAATAAAAGAATACCGATGCGTAAACAAAATCATAATCAAAACTCAAAATCGATTAAACCAGGGGCAAAATATGAACAAAGGAAAACTTTACACGGAGATCCTTGTAAAAGTACAAGGGAACAAATCTACATAATAGCGCAATTTTTGTCAAAAAAAAAAAGATAGACCTCTGCCAGCGAACTTTTTACTGATAAAATGTAATTGATTATATAGGTAAATTGTAAAATTAACACAACCACTGCCCCTTTTTGAGTTATGGTGGTCCAAAAATATAACAACGTTAGACGGAGATACTGTGGTTCACTTAACAAACAAGAATGTCGCTTGTGGCAAATGTTGCGTCAGGAAACCCAAGACAAAGGAAGCTGACTCAAATGAACTTGAGATGAAATAGATGTTAAGGGTTCAGTTGACTATAACCAAGACCAACCTGTCTGCCCACACACGTAAACTAACCAACGTGTACGACTCCCGCCAAAGCAGTGTAGCTATGGGAGGTGTCGCCTGAACCATTTTGGCCGCCTGAACAAGAACCATTCAAGCTGCCCTTTCGATAAATAGCGCTACTATGGTTTGGAAAATAGCGGTTGTAACCACGGACCTACAGGTTGTGTAAGCCAGTGATGCTGCTCCCCAATTAATGTGTCTGGACAGATAACTGACATTGTAATCTGTGCATCGGTTGTTCCAAATAGGGATGGGCAGTTTTTTGGCTCTTTTTAGCGGATTTGATTATTCTCCTGATGAATTGTTTTAGTATTTTTCAAATTGAGCTGTACTCTGTAAAAAAATGTTGCTTCATGTAATCTATTTAATTCATTCAATAAATGTTAAATGTACTTGTCTGGTGGATCTTTTTTTTTTTGTGTGATTGATAACTTTGACGTTGAAGTGATATAGCATTCCTATCGTAACTATCCAAGAAGGAAAGCGCATCATGACGACGCTTCGACGGTGAGACGTGGACAACGGGTACCTGCTATAATTTTCACAAGTTCCAGACGCATTGGCATAATATTAACACGGTAAAAGATGTGCATTGATTAGGTTGCCTTACAAGCGTGAGCTGTAGGGAATTTCCCTTAAGCTCAGTCGGACGAGCATCGGGCTGGAGAGCCAATGGTCGCAGGTTCGAGCCCCAGCGACGGCACTATCTTTATCACTTTTCCTCGTCATATTACACACTGGTGCCGATGACCCTCCCCGTTTCAAGGAGGAGAATCCTTAGCGGGGAGTCAAAGAACCTGGGTTGGGGATTTAGAAAAAGGGGGGAATAGTGTAAAAGATGTGCATTGATTAGGTTGCCTTACAAGCGTGAGCTGTAGGGAATTTCCCTTTAGCTCAGTCGGTAGAGCATTGGGCTGGAGAGCCAAGGGTCGCAGGTTCGAGCCCCAGCGACGGCACTATCTTTATCACCTTTCCTCGTCCTATTACACACTACCAGATTTCAATTGTCTTTTTTTAATTATCTAAAAGAATGAACCACAGGACGTTCGAGCAGTTTCAACTCGCAAACAGTCAAGCCATAATTGAAAGAACAGTCCATAAGGTCCCCAGAGTAAGACACCAATTCATTAGAGAAATCATATTTACATGATATCAAGAATATTTTGAACTGCTCCAACACATCACCGTTCATCCGTAGGAGTACAAGCCGGATCACTATCACGCTTGCGCTATTAGTGAGAGTGCGCATTGTTAATTTGTTACCTGTAATTAAAACTTGATATGAACTTGATTTTTTAAAACTTAAATAAGCAAATGAAAGCAATATAATTATGAAAAATAAAATATCTTCAATTCCTTACGGTAACAAACAATGTTATTGTGGATTACATCCTGTTTACTTCTTGAAGTTGACAACTTTTCCCGCCACATTGGAATCAGCTGTTTTGGTATTCAATCAGTTGTCGGCTGTTCCGTCAGTGCGTATTACGTTCAATAAATGACGATTATTACTTTTGTAAGTTGCGTAAATCGATTTGAAAGGGTCAAAATTTAAATATAAGAAATAATTTGTCTTTTTTGTTTACTGGTGTGCAGAACTGATTTTGTATACAGATATTTCTATAAAAAATCAGTTTACACACCAGTAAACAAGAAAAAAAAAAGACTATAAGACTCTTTCATATGCGTGTATGTAGGATTTTGTGATCCCGAGGATGGAATATCCCTATCCTACATACACACATAATGAAAGAGTCTTTTTCTCTCATATCAACTACCCGAATAAGCTCAAAAACGATGAAAATATGTTTAAACAGGCTGCCATTTTGAAATTTCAACTTTTTCCTTGAGCTTTTTTGACAAATACGAATTAGAAAGCGAGTTTAAGCATACCCTATATTTGCAAACGAAGTTTGCGCAGAAAAAATAATCTCCTCTTCCTGGTGTTTATGGTTAAAATTTTATGAAAGGTTTTAATTTCATCACGCCGTCGTTTTCTCTTTCTGGCATCAGAGTTTACCGTATTCGTGACGTCACGTCATTGTTGAGCCATTGTGACGTCACGTCGCGTGATATGCTATGTAAGATAGATTTTTCTTACATAGCTTTCTTACATGGGCAAACCCTATCCAACATGGCGAGATATGAGAGAAAAACTATTTCTTGCATATGAATTTGAGGAAGATCCATCAAGTACTTCTCAAAAAATAGCAATAACAAGCTTTAAATGGTAAACACCTTGATGACCGCTATTGAAACATCAACATAATTTGAGTTAGATCCATCAAGTACTTATCAAGAAAAAGTGAAGAAATAGCAATAACAAGCTTTCAATGGCAAAATCAAAATGGCCGCCTTTCAGTCTTCTGATCAGTCTCAATATCGGAAGATTTCTCTGAAATCCACTTTTGACATGTTTTCATAGACCATTAACTAATATAAAGGCTTTATAATGTTGAAGAGGCATCACGTTAAAACTATATTTTTTATGCTTATTTAGAATTATTGTATATATGAATTAAATGTATACTCTTGTGGAAAATTAATGGGCGATTTACGCTGAAATATGTTCTCAAAAATTTTAATTAATAATTAAAAAAGGGAATCACTATTCGTTGATCAACGATTTGGACATGCAAATTTTTTTGCATCACATATAATAACGCATGCGCATAACAAGCTAAATCGGTAAACAAAAAATGGCGATCCGCGTGACCTACATGTAACTACCAAGCGAAAAGTGGCCGAATGGTCAAATTTTAACGTAAGGATTATATTACGGAAGCACAATGAGGGATGGGAAGTATTCAAGGGAGAGACTTACAGCCCAATTGTTTGCATTGTTACAGTTTTCTTCTGGATAGCCGGTGACATAGTTTTGATTTGGTTTTGGGGCTTCCCAAGGGATAACTCTTTCATTCCTCTGTTACATGAAATGCGTGTGTAAAACTTGAAAGCGTGTGTTGTAATATTCCCTTTATAATAATCCAGTAAAACGGCATTATTGAATTATATTTCTGAAGAGAAAGACCTTTTCACATACAAGAAAAAACGTATGGGGGGGGGGGGGGGGGTTACGTTATAAAACGCCGGTATCCCGGTCGATTGAGTTTAATGTATACAGATTCAATTTGGACAAAATGAATAAATTTATGTCATCATGTGCGGATAAAAAATTCTTGTCATACCTAATCTGTAAAATACGGATTGTACAAATATTATCGGGTTTGGACCCCGGTATTAAATTTGATATGAATCAAAATATATGCATTATATAAGTGAAGTCATTAATTCATAAAAAAAAAAAAATCACATACATGTATGTCCCATGTCTGCAGTTGTGTTGAAAATGTTAACGAACCTTTAAATTTACATAAAAAAAGTAAAACGAATCATAACATATATAAATGGATTAAGTATTGGACAATTATCTTCTGGACAAGTTCAAAATTTGATATATATATTATACATGTATTCTACATGTTTAGTGCGTGGTGCGTCATATGAGTGCACGGACTTCCGTGATACATATATAATTGTAAGTGTTAAAGTATGTTGACGCTGAAAATTGGATAGATTTTAGATGAATATATAGAAAGTCTGAAAAAAAATCTTCAAGACATCGAGTTGTATAAAAAAAAAATCGGAATCATTTCATTTTATTTTTGCACTTTTCAATGCATGCACACCTTTTGTGAAATGGTTCTAAATGAGGATTCGTGAAGATAACTTTTTACAGAAATTAAGGTTTGCCCTATGGTTGTCATCGTCGGAAACCCACATGACACTGTTAATGTACAATGTAAGATAGTGCGGTGTCGTATTGGTTTCTGACAATGCATGGCTAACGGTCTCAGTCAGGTACTGATGTCGATAAATGATGCAGAGATGCCGACATAAATTTCTTCATATGAATATCGTGTGTAATTAACGTCTGATTATTAATGTGAATATGATTCAATAAATTGATACACGGACTTTGTGTCTGGTTCATCATCGGACCTATACATTACGCGTCCCCTCCCGTTGGGCCCCTTCGTCGACATGCGACAAAATAGTCACGTGATTGACGCGTGATCATCGCTATTTTTATCGGGCTTTCCCGAGAAATGCAATTTTGCAAGTGGCTAATAAACACATTTTGAGAGGACTTTGAATATTGAAATAACAGGAAAATGCATCTGGTAGTGCAGACAGCATGGTCATTCAATAAATTCATTGTAGACTTCCCCGGGATGCCCCTTTAAACACATGGTAATTGTAACTGATAAGCAAATTTGACACTAAAATACAGCTTACTGATCAGACACCTGACAGATGTACACATTGGAATACACACCAGGTGACTTTATATTTGGTCGATGGTCTCAGTAGCGTAGTGATACTTAGTGCAAAAGTGGTATTTTGGACTTTTCAAAAGTGGCCTTAATAGCAAGGTGGTCTTAATAGTGAGGTTGTTTTAATAGTGAGGCTTAAAAATACATTGATATATAGAAAATTGTTTGGGGCTGAAATGAAGTGGTCTTAATAGCGAGGTGGTTTTAATTCTGAGGTTGTCTTTAAGGGAGGTTTCACTGTATAAACATATTCGTAATTCTACCTATTTCTTTAATCAGCAAAGATACTAAATTGATATTTGGGCTGTTAAACGAGTTTATCATTATTTTCTTGAAATAAGTATAATAACCAAAAGCATAACAAAAGTTAAATCCGGCATAACCTAAAGATGTATTTAAATATTTCGTTAAACATATTTGGCCTCTGCTTCCAAAGTTCATCACACGTTAGTACAGGTATAGTATGGTCGAGGTATCGGGGTCTAAGTAATGTTTCACTTGAACCTTCTTCTGGTAAGTATATTTTGTAGGAACAAACCAATATTATGTTCAGTGACTGCGGAGATGAAGGGTTCCATCTAATGTTCTGTATCTCAAGTATCCACATTGACAATGTGGTTTCTTTTATAATATCCAACTGTAAGAAAATTTTAATCACGCGTGGATTACAATTAAATTTATAATTATGAATTAATGCTGTTTCCCCTTTGGGTAACCATGTTGAATGATTAAAAAGACCATGTGTTTTCGTTTTCTAACATTCCTCTACACGAAATGTCAACATTTGGCCGCTTTTGGTTATCTAAAAGTGTACCCTGTTACACATTTGACTCTTAAAGTGAATAAAAGTGTACGTCTAAAAGTGTACCATGTGGTTCATTTTTAATACAAATGTGTTTTAAACTATCCGCCGCTATCGGCTGCTGGTGTTTAAAAGGTACAAGTTTATTTTCAAAATTGTACCAAACAAAAGTGTACCATGGCACACATGGTACACTTTTGAACATAAAAGTGAAGAAAAGTGTACCCCACAAAAGTAAAACACGGTACACTTTTGTATATAAAATTGATGAAAAGTGTAATTTCCAAAAGTGTACCATGTTACACTTTTGAACATAAAAGTAGTGAAAAGTGTAACCCCTCAAAACTATACCATGGTACACTTTTAAACATCAAAGTAATAAAAAGTGTCTGGCCGCTATCGGCCATCGTTGAACTTTGAATAAGATCCATTAAGTACTTCCCAAATATCGATAATAAGAATTGTTTAAGGGCGGCCGGACCACGGATGCAGCACAATTTGAAGAGCCCACCATCAGAAACAAACGCATAATTCAGTTGTGTCCTCCTGTAAACTAAACATATACTGACTTTATTTCATATTATTTTATGAAACGGGTACCATTTTATCTATGATTTACCTTACGTGGGCCTTAACAAAGAAAAGCACAGACAACCTTGAAGTTCAGAATTTGTCATCGCGTGGCTATAGGGTGACAGTACCAATAGTAGATCAAGACTTGGATTTTATTGTATCTTAAACTTAAATATTTTTGTGAGCATATTCACATTTCATGGTGATCGGTAAGATGTATCAAAGCAAGTATTGTATAGTCAAGTACAGTCTACTCAATAAAAAGTCGTTAAATGCTCCATTTCTTTTTTAAACTTTTGAGTTTGAATTACGGTTTCTAGCGGAATTAAATCGTCAAAACTAATCACAAGAGCAAATAAAAATATGGTTATCAATTCTAAAACTTCACTGTAATAACTATTTTATTGAGTCATTTATTGAGTTACATAAATCTGTGCAAAAAGTGATCGAATATTTGAAAATTGATCCGATTCGGATCCTGCTTCGTTATACTACTAATATATCATTAGGCAATGTTTAGCTTACTTATGTAACACATTGTATCTAGCTTAAAGTTATGTCATGCATTCAACTAACATGTATTAATTCTGCGTTTTGATGGAGCTGTCGAGTGCTCACTTCATATGCCGACGTCAAATCACGCAACAAAGCTGTGAAAGTGAAAGTTGTCTGTCTCGACACTGTGAGTAGTCGTCACTAAGAGGTGAAGAAATGTTCCGAACAGTTTGGTGTGCGTTCGTTTGGCGCGTTATGAATATTGGCCAAGTTTATTCTGTATTGGCACAGTTCGTCGATAATGGCCGTGTTTACATCATATAAGCACACTTTTGTTATGATATTGATTGGGCAGGTTTTTCATATTATTGCCAATATGAAAGTAGTTAGTTAATGAAAAAAATTACAGGGAGACTTTTAGAAATGTAATTAATGATTAACTTGAATCTATTTTTTATGTTTATTGGGGTATAACACAAAAAAAACGGAGTGTACTCTAGCTAACAATGGATAAACATTTGCAAAATATGAGAAGAACAGACATTTCCTGCTCTAAACAATGATCCAAAGAAGACATAGAATTAATATTCATAACATATGATGGTTATTCAAAACACGCTATTAGTCTATTATAAAATATTTCTGTTTTAAAAGGTCTTGACGTGTAAGTCAACATGCCAATATTTTTCATCAAATTTAGCCGTTCAAAACCTAGTCATCTTTAACGCTGATCGATTTTCTAACTAACCACTTTAATATCAAATCATAATTGGTATACTCACTGTATTGTTTCGTTGTAATGACCAAATGATATGATATTTTCTTAGACGATAAACGGAGTGAAATATTCCTAAAAGTATTCTTTTTTTTCTTTCATTATGACAGGTTGAGTCCCATTGATGTTGAAGCTTTATTATCAAATCACAATGGATATACTCTCTTGTATTGTTTCGTTGTAATGACCAAATGATATGATATTTTCTTAGACGATAAACGGAGTGAAATATTCTAAAATGTATTCGTTTTTTTCTTTCATTATGACAGGTTGGGTCCCATTGATGTTGAAGCTTTATTATCAAATCACAATGGATATACTCTCTTGTATTGTTTCGTTGTAATGACCAAACGATATGATATTTTCTTAGACGATAAACGGAGTGAAATATTCTAAAATGTATTCTTTTTTTTCTTTCATTATGACAGGTTGAGTCCCATTGATGTTGAAGCTTCATTAAAACCTGATAATCATCCTACAATGGGTGTATGACAGTCGGTTAATGGTATCGGTAGTAGTATTGATGATATAAAAAAAGGAAATAACGAAAATAATGCATAATGTAACGTGAAATAAAAAGTTCAATTCAAATTTTGTCTTTGCTTCATCGACGACACCCACGAAGTAAATATCGGTCACCTACTCACAAGTCATAACAGTTGGTTTGTTCATTGTTTTAACGTCCTATCAACAGCCAGGACGGTCTCCCGGTGTATGCAATGTAGGTTTGAGTGTTGAGAGCGTGTGTATTTGGGAAGTTGCGGTATGTTCGTGTAAGCCTTCTTGCGATTGTGACAACGGGCAAACCAGCGACAGAATCATCATCATGTCAGCATACTTGTGAGTATAATAAAAACTTATTACTTCAGCCGTCATAGTAAACACAGATGCAATAAAGATAATATTTCAATTATTTTGTGCAAATAGGAGCAGAACAAACATTTCCTGCTCTAAACAATGTCTAAAGCCTTTTCTGAAACTTTTTTTAAATCTAACATCTTCAAAACCGGAAAATGGTAAAAAAATTATAAATAAAAAATAAAAAGAATTAATATTGATATCGGTCAAAGAACTGTTTTAGAATAGAACAGGATGCTAAAATAAAACTCGTCATTAATCTTTTATGAAATATTTTCGATTGAATTGAGGTATAAGTCAACAAGCAAGTATTTATCATTAAATTGTGTCATTCAAAACCTAGACATTTAACGCTGATCAACTCTTCAAGTAGAAACGTCGATATCAAATCAAAGACGGGTATAAGGACTTGTATCGTATCGTTGTAATGACCAAATGATATGGCATTTTCTTAGACGATAAACAGAGTGAAACATTATAAATGTGTTTTCGTTTTTTTCTTTCGTTATGACAGGTTGAGTCCCATTCATATTTAGCGCTTTATTAAAACTTGATTATCATCCTACAATGTGTGTATGACAGTCGGTTATATAAAAGTGTCATTTAATTAAGCATTGATGACAATGTTTTTAGTTTCATCGGAGAATAAAAAACAAATTGTTTGCAAACTGTATGAATCATAACCCTCTGAAACTAAAAGACTAATTGACATCAACGCTTATAATTAATTTTTTAAACTTATTTTTCAAATTGAAAACGTGTTTATGTACAATATGACTGATCTAACAACGGATTCGTTTTTTTCCAAATCAATACGCAACATCAATTGCCGCATTGCGACATCACATTTTTCGCGCCATTTTTTTTCGTATGAAAAGGAAATCTCAACCAATCAGAACGACGCATTCTGCATACAATCAAAGGAAAATTAATTATAACGAATACGTGTATATGATATAGAGTCAGCATTTACCACCACGTCAGTCATTGCATCATTTTCTCAGTGACTTGGTAGGACTACAAATGGAGATCTTAGTATTGGTATGGGTGTTTACTGGTCTGCTGCGAGGTAAGTTAAAAGTTTTTCTTATACAAAAAAAATCCGTCTTCACACAAACAGTCGCTGTTAAATGTTTAATGACTTTTTCTAATCGTCTTTTGTCCGTCGTGTGTTGTGCGTCGGTAAACAATTTACATTTTCAATTTCTCAAAAAACCCTGAACCAATTTAAATGAAATTTGGCAGGAACCTTCCCTGTCAATATAAGGAGGGTCTCCTATGCGATGTACGTATGTGTGTTGAAAGCGTGCTTATTTGGGAGGTTGCGGTATGTTCGTGTAAGCCTTCTTGCGATAGTTCAGATCTGTTGCTTATTTAAAGTGTTACCATAATGAAGTGTACTGCCGAAGGCCCCCTGTAAACCACCCCACCCGGTTACAGTATACTGACAACAGGCGAACTAGCAACATAATTATCATCATCTAAGCATACTATTGAGCAATAATAAAAACTAATTTATTCAGCAGTCATATTAAACAAAGATGAAATAAATATAATGTTTCTAACGCGAGCTCACAATGGCTGGAATTTGCAAATAGGAGCAGAACAAACAATTCCTGTTCTAAACAATGTTCCAAGACCTATTATAAAACATATTTTGAATCTTATATTTTCGAAACCGAACAATAGTAAAAAATGATAAATAAAATTTAAAACTAGAAAAAAATGATATTCATATCGGTAAAGGAACTGTTTTAGAATAGAGCAGGATGGTAAAATAAAACTCGCTACTAATCTTTTATGAAATATCTTTGATTGAATTCTGGTGTAAGTCAACCAGCTAGTAGGTTTCATTAAATTGAGTTATTCAAAACCCAGATTGATTCTTAAAGCAAAAGCTTCGATATCAAATCAAAGACGAGTATGAGGACTTGTTTTGTTACAATGTAATGACCAAATGATATGATACTTTCTTAGACGATAAACGGAGGAAAATATTCTAAAATGTATTCGTTTTGTTCTTTCGTTATGACAGGTTGAGTCCCATTGATGTTGAAGCTTCATTAAAACCCGATAATCATCCTACAATGGGTGTATGACAGTCGGTTAATGGTATCGGTAGTAGTATTGATGATATAAAACGAAGGGAATTACGAGAATAATGCATAATGTAACGTGAAATACAAAATTATATCAAAGTGTCCTTTAAGACGAATTGATAATAAGTGTATATGATAAAAAGTACATGTCAGTCATTGCATCATTTTCTCAGTGACTTGGTAGGATTATAAACAGTCGCTGTTAAATGTTCGGGGAAAGACTGGTTTGATTTTTCCCCTTCCTGAATCAACAGTTTAATGACTGCCTACCGATATATGCGATATGAATTTATGTGTTGATTGCGATGGTATTTGCCTCTTTGTGATAGTGCGTAACTGATGATTGTAGTGCTACTACACTGAAGTAGACTTCGCAACATCTCAACACATACATTTAAAATGCGTACAATGGTAAGCTGTTTACGAATAACCGTTTAGGGTGAAGTTCAAACTATAATTTTTAAATTTTAGACAAAAAAAAAATAAAATAACTTGAAATAAAATATATACCTATGCGTCAACGAAACCATATTCCGAACCCGAAATTGATTTATAGATAGACTCTTCAAACGATATAGGAGAATAAATCCTGGTTCTACATTGTATTAGGTTTTACGGTAGAATAATCGTTGAACAGCGGCATGATTAGTAGACATTCTAATGAGCGTATTTAAAAGCGAAAACCGTCAGTGCATACAAGGATGAACCGAATATAATGTGTCTCTAACGCCAACTCGCAAGTGATGCCACTTTGAAAAATTAGGAACACAACAGAAAGGTCAATTTCTTCTCCAGATCAGCAAAGTTCATTTCTATTTAGGTTTACCAGTATGTACTGTGAAAAAAATTAATCATTATCACTTTTCTAAAACTATTTGAGGCCTATGTTAATTTTTTACTTTTCGATGCAAAGTGCATGGTCCAAATATGTCAATACTAACAAATATTTCAATTTTCTACTCTGACTTCTTCCTTCTCCGTTTGTTTTTACTGATTCTGTCTTGATCTCCTGTTATAAGGATTTTATTTAACATTATTTTTATTACTCATTCAGCATTCTAATATCGCTATTTTATCTTGTTCGTATTTATTTCATGTGTGTTACGTCATCTTTATGATAACGAGTGGCAGACTCTGCTGGTGGATGTTTTAGTCCCCGAGGTTTGCTGGAGCCTCCATAGCCACAGTTAATCTCATTTGAGTAGTGGCACAGTATATAATATACAAATATCGTGGTACACGATTTGAAATAATACAGAACTAGTTTAATTTTACTTCTAAATTCATAATTTAAAGGGGTTTTACGCACCTGACCCTTCTGCTTCTACATTAGTTTAGAAATATTTTTGATTACTATCTTTTAGCCCCTAGCATCACTGAAGAGTCCTAGGAGGACGAAACAGCTGTATGATGTAGTTTAAATCATTTTTCGGCATACTGTATCTATTACTAAATTTAAGAGGTGCAGCATATGTGTGTGTAACCTCATCTTTCTATCAGGCAGCCATTATTTATTTGTTTTAGAAGATGTATACACAAATCAAACCCCAAAATCTACCTAATCATTAATGGAGTTCCAGTACATTCTCCATCAAAAAACATTACTCCAGTATATAAATGAATGCGATATGCTTAATCATTAAGGTACACATAGGAATATCGAGGATCAGAAAACCAGATGTCGGAAGGCAGAGCCGCTATGAAGTACCAAAATGTATCATATAATTTGTTGTCATTTTTGCAGAGGGAAACCCTCTTTTTTCGGATCTGATAACCAGCCAAAACCATATGACTTGGAATGCCGCAAGAAATTACTGCGAAAAAAGGAATGGCAGCCTTATCCAACTGGACAGTCAGGAAAAGTGGGACTATTTGAGCACACATGATGAATTTAAAGGGTTTTTAAGTCTGCAAGCGTAAGTATTTTTTTTCCGAATATACACAAGATAGCGTTAATCAAGTTCGAAGATAAAGATTACCACTTTCGCCTAAAGCGCAAATTTGGTCAATTCAAATGTATGTTGAAGTTGTAAGTTTTGTAGTTTGTTCTTGAAAACTGAATCCTTTTCAATTAGATTTGTTCGATTTTATATTGTTTTACATTCTATACATTACTAGACTTTAAAATGCAGGGTCGTTTGATGTCCTATTCACAGCTTAAGCAATCAAAGGACGTACCCCAATGTACGATTTTCATGTGTGTACGTGTGCTGAAGACACATGATACTTTGGTTTCATAGAAAATTTTGTTAATATTCCAAAGAGCGATTTCCACTTCTCTACACAATTGAAAATGTCAACAACCTTTATATTTAACAGTTGATTCCAATTATTAAGGAGTTAAATATACTTGTTACATAATGCTACATTTTAAAGACGAGACTTTGCATTTCCAATCTAGACAATTAAATTAATTTTACGTTAACATGGGAGAAAAAAGGAAAAATAATCTAATAAGAACTACATATACAAATGTACGACGATGAAATGACTCAATGCTAAGAACCATTACACATACATGAAATAATATTGAATCTTTATAGTATGTTTATGTATTTACTTAATAACAAACACACACATACTTATACACTCAAAAGGAGAAGAAACTAAAAATCTTAAGATAAATAATTGTTCAAACGGCAATCAATTAAAACACATAATCAAATTGATATAACGTAAACCATCATAAAACCTAACCAAACCTTATATTTTCTTTCTTCTTTCTAATATTTATCATATGTTTGTTTAGATACTTCTCCCGGTCGACGATGACAATGTCAACTTGCGCATGCAGACTTCTTTTTATGTTGCCAGGTGCTCAAGAGCTTTGCTTCTCATTCTGAATTTTGCTTTACTTTGTTTCTCTTAAACACATTCACTCACATCACATACACCACGATACCGTCCTTACCTAAGCTGTTAATACGATTAGACAAAAAGAAACAATATTCTCCAATGACATAGTATTTATTTACTACAATATACCGGAATACTGACCTTAAATTAATTGTGATTTTACAGTAAAATCCAACTCTCCAGTTATACATTAGGAGAAAAAAATAATCTCTCAGGTCATTCCTGCTGCCTCTAAAATATTTTTGTATTTATTTAGGAACTTTCAATTGTCTTTTAGATGGGTTCCTGTGCTTTGGACTGGGTTGCAGTTTGACGACACTGTTCAGTGCGACACGGCTAATCAATGGCTGTATGATGGATGGGCTAAATGGTCGGAGAAGTATTCAGAACCCAATGGGTGCCCAGTTGAGCGATGTGTTAGTCTGGATGAAGAAGGAATGCAAACAGAGTGGTGCTCTAATGAATGTATAGCTGTGTGCGAGATTGGTAATTATATTGTCATTCAACAGTTCGTATAGCTAAAAACTCCTATTCACTACATCTAATTATTATGAAATGCAAAATATTCCCGTTAAGTAAGAAAACATATCTAAAACTCATTTAAATAAGATTTTCCACCAAGTCATACACTTACCACGAAGATAAAAGAGATATTGCATTTACAGCAGACAAATGATAATCACCGATTTTTCGAAATAATTTCATTTTTACAAACAAACAAGTTAAACATCTTTTGATTTTCAAAAAAAATGCTAATGTTGATTGTTGTGTACTGTAAATAAACTTATTTTCGCGCACTAAAACTTTAGCGCTTGGCCTTATTCGCACAAATAATGAATTGCCACATTTATTATGTATAGGAACTATTAAGCGCAATCGCAATGCTTTCAACTCAAATATTGATCAAATAATATTACCGCCAAAATACATTAACAGTAACGTATATATTATAGCATCGTATGTGTATTGAATATTTTAACTACTTGTTTGTTTGAACTTTTCCGATCTTTGCAATGTAAAATATTATCGGCAGTATCAGATATTTGACTTACTTATTATTCATCTGCTTGACATGTAAATAAATTACCTTATTTAATGCAGTATGTGCCATTAATTGTTTTGTTTGTAATCTAGACGTTTTATTATCACTGCGAACATACTTTGATATTTAAAAATAGTGCTAGTAAAATATACCGGTATATTCATACTCTCATGGTTTTTGTTATTTTGCAGAATCGGGTAATCCGGACTCATCAACTTCGATTCCAACAACGCCTGATCCGATTTCGGCTCCAACAACAGAACTCGTCAAGCATGAGTGGTCTGTCACTCCGAAAGATGATCCAGAAGCGGGGGAATCGTCTACTGAACCAAACAACACATCCACCATCGAAGCAACCGATGCTACTTCTGCATCTAACATCAAAATACCAGAAGAGTCATCTGTATTAACAACAGCTACTCTGATTTACTCAACAACCAAGAATGTCACTTGTGGCAAATGCTGCGTCAAGAAACCCAACACGAAGGAAGTTGACCAAGATGAACTTGATGAGATCAAACGGATGTTGAGGGTTCGGTTGGCAGTAAACAAGACCAACCTGTCTGCTAACAGACGTAAGCTAACCAGCGTGTACGACTCCCGCCCCAGCAGTGTAGCTATGGGAGGTGTCGCCTGTGCCGTTTTGGCCGCGGTTGTCGGGGTGATTGTTGTGCCAGACATGATCACTCTGGGCAGATTTGTGTACAAACGGTTATATATACTTTTGATGGGAAGATGACGTGGATACTAGAACTTTTTATGATATTGCTTTACTTGTTTCTATTCCTGTTGTGCACAAAAATATAATGCCTGTTTGTCGTTTGAGATATTTACAGATCATTGTTAATGACATTCGTAAAAAAAGTGTTAAGGTAAGTTTCCACAAAAATCAGTTTTCTGCCAAAAATTGTAAGAAACTGAAAAGCTTTTTTTAATAAAAATAAAATCGGGACATCTGTTATTCGTAGTAGATGCCAAGTACATAGCTTTGTTTAATGCGCTACATTCAGTTGAAATAATGTGCAACTAATTCATTTTGGCAGTTATCCTCCATCCGAATGTTTTTCCAATAATTGGAAGGGTAGGAATCCAGGCAGTATTAGGGGGACGGTGTATGATATTTTCTTGTATGTTGTATTTTTAATTAGATTGGTGTAAGAGTTGCTTTCATTGTAATCGTATTTTTCACTCTTAGCTTACAGGATTGTATTAATTCATGTCTGCGTCTCAACCTGGTCGAGTAGGGACACTGGGAACCTACCTGTTAAAACTGAGAAAATAAATAAGAGAATACCGATGCGTTAACAAAATCATAATCAAAACTCAAAATCGATTAAACCAGGGGCAAAATATGAACAAAGGAAAACTTTACATGGGAGACCTTTGTAAAAGTACAATTTTAGTAAAAAAAAACCTAAAGATGGACATCTGCCGGCGACCTTTTTACTGATACAATGCAATTGATTATGGGGGGAAATGGTACAATTAACACACCTGCTGACCTTTATGAGTTATGGTCCAAATACTATATGCCAACGTCAGACGGATCAACTGTGATAAAAAAGCTACTGTGGTTCACTCAACAAACCAGAATGTCGCTTGTGGCAAATGTTGCGTCAGGAAACCCAAGACAACGGAAGCTGACTCAAATGAACTTGAGATGAAATAGATGTTAAGGGTTCAGTTGACTATAAGCAAGACCAACTTGTCTGCCCACATACCTAAACTAGCCAGCGTCGTGTACGACTTCCGCCCCAGCAGTGTAGCTATGGGAGGTGTCGCCTCTACCGTTTTGGCCGCCTGAACAAGAACCCTACATGCTGCCTTTTCGATAAATAGCGCTTATATGGTTTTGAGAATAGCGGTTGTAACCACACACCTACAAGTTGTGTAAGCCGGTGATACTGCTACCCAATTAATGTGTCTCGACAGATAACTGACATTGTAATCTGTGCATCGGTTCTAAATAGGGATGGACAGTTTTTGGCTCTTTTGGGCGGATTTGATTATTCTATTAATGAGTGATTTTAGTATTTTGCAAATTGAGCTGTACTCTGTAAAAAAAAATATTGCTTCATGTAACCTATTTAATTTATTCAATAAATGGTAAATGATCTTGTCTAGTGGATCTATTTTTTTGTGATTGATAACTTTAACGTTGTAGTGATATAGCATTCCTATCGTAACCATCCAGGAAGGAAAGCGCATCATGGTGCTACGACGGTGGCCGGTGAGACCTGGACAACGGGTACCTGCTCTAATATCCATAAGTTCCAGACGCATTGGCATACTATTAACACGGATTGGACATTTCTCACTTCCAGATTTCAATTTTTTTTTTAATTATCCAAATTATTGAACGACAGGACGTTGGAGCAGTTTCAGCTCGAAAACAGTCAAGCCATAATTAGGGCCCCGCATCGAGAGATGCGGGTGCCCTATAGTAATAAGGTTGTCCGTCCGTCTATCCGTCCGTCTGTCTGTCCGTCCGTCTGTCCGTTTTTTGTCTTCTGCACAAAAATGTTTGCAGGAGATGAAGGATTTGTATCAAATTGGAACTGATGATTCCTCATTCATCCTTAATCACATGTGTAGTATTTCATGCAAATGGGATTCGAAATGGCTGTTAGGCGGCCATATTGGATTTTAACATTAACATGAAAATACTGAATCTTTGCTGTTTTTAACTGTTCACTAATCGATTATGCAAAGTAGTGAACAAATAAACCAAGAGTTAACTGACAATGATCAAACTCATAGTTCAAGGTCACAAGTTCAAAGGTCAACGGTTAAGGTTATCCTGGATAGGCTACAAAATGCCAGGTAATCGACCCTTTTGGATTTTAGCTGTCAAAACAATTTTGACATTTTCCTATCAATAAATGATCTTGTGTGGTCAAAGGTCGAGGTCAGATTTGTTTTCATCTTTTCATTGGTGCTTATTTTTTCATGACATTATGGAGCAATGTTGGATGGAATTAAGCACAGAGTAAATTGACCAAATATCAAGGTTACATGGTCAAAGGGCAAGGTCAGATTTTGTAACTTCGTATACATTTTTCTCTGATATAATGATATCAGAATTTAACAAGGATTCCGTGGAGCAAGCTTATCAGGTTTGAAAACCGATTCCAACGTTCAAGGATTGATGATTATGGGAGATAAATAGCCATATGACGGGGCCATTGCTGACCTGTCAGTGTTCTAGTTGTCCTTAGTCCATAGGTTCCCCAGAGTAAGACACTAATTCATTAGAGAAATTATCTTTACATGATATCAAGAATATTTTGAAACTGCTCCAACACAATACTGTTCATTAACATTTACATTTAAATTGTAACTTCTTTATATTCAAGACAAAGTTGCGCCAACGCATTTTACGGGGTGTTTTTAATGCTGGTTTACAACTTCTGTGTCTTTGAATAGACACCTTGATAACAGTAACTTATGAAAGTGAAATTAAAATAATGCAAGATGATATCCTATATTTAGTTTTAAAAAACGACGTTCCTTTCGTGATAGATGTCTGGCAAATTGTGTCTCCCGGTGCAAGCACAACGCTGATTCGGTGTACATAATATGACGACATCGGAATGTTGAAATTGCAACAATGTACAACAATGTATATTGCATATGATAACACAAATGAGCTGCAGCATTAACCACAATGCGAATTTAGTATTTCTTAAGATAAAACATAAATTTTTTAAGGATGGATGAGACGGAGAGAGATTTGAGTAGCCATCTGATGATGGTGAGCTATAATAAGACAATACCGAAGCGTCAACAAAACCATATTCCAAACTCAAAACTGATGTATCTATGGAAAAAATATTATAGGTTTATGAATCATCTAATTCCATATTGACCAAGTTATTAGGCCAATATGCCAAGGTCTGCCATATTAGCCCGACGCCGTAGGCCGAGGTCCAATGTGACAAACCGAGGCGTTATAAGTCAATGTGGAATTAGCATTAACTATACTTTTATTAGTGAATTACTTTCATATTATTGGCAACTATTAAAATAACAAAAAAAAAAGATCAAAGAGTGATCTTAGCACCCAACATTGATGATTTTTCATTCATTCTTAGCAGGATGGATATTTTCCCTTCTTATTTTAACTTTCATGTATGTATTTAATCTTAGTTCTATGAATTTCTCTAGAAAATCAAATAGTTGAGAGAAGGTCTCTTGTCAGGAGTTTTGTTTTTCTGATCAATTCCAAATTCTGAATCCATCTTTTATTTCTTAAACGAGAATATTTACATTTCCGGTGTGTATTCCCTATATGGTGCTAACAACGATTTTGACGTTTACACTTCGTACATGTTAGTCCCGCGCGTAGGAATACAAGCCGGATCACTATCACGCTTGCGCTATTAGTATGAGTGCGCATTGTTAACTTGTTATCTTTAATTAAAACTTTGGATGAACTTGATATTTTTAAACTTTAATAAGCTAATTAAAGCATCTACTTACGGTAACAAACAATGTTATTGTGGATTTTATTCTGTTTTTTCTTCTTGAAGTTGACAACTTTTCACGCCACATTAAGAATGGCCCATATTGTAATTCTGAAGATATAGCGATAACAAGCTTTCGATGGCAAAATCGAAATGGCCGCCTTTCAGCCATTTGGTTTTTCTGATCAGTCTTAATATCGAAAGGTTTCTCTGAAATCCACTTTTTGACATGTTTTCATAGTCCATTAACTAATATAAAGACTTTATAATGTTAAACACATGGTAATTGTAACTGATTAGCAAATTTGACACCAAAATACAGCTGATTGATCAGACACCTGACAGATGTACACATTGGAATACACACCAGGTGACTTTGTATTTGGTCGATGGTCTCAGTAGCGTAGTGATACTTAGTGCAAAAGTGGTATTTTGGACTTTTCAAAAGTGGCCTTATTAGCAAGGTGGTCTTAATAGTGAGGTTGTTTTAATAGTGAGGCTTAAAAATACATTGATATATAGAAAATTGTTTGGGGCTGAAATGAAGTGGTCTTAATAGCGAGGTGGTTTTAATTCTGAGGTTGTCTTTAAGCGAGGTTTCACTGTATAAACATATTCGTAATTCTACCTATTTCTTTAATCAGCCAAGATACTAAATTGATATTTGGGCTGTTAAACGAGTTTATCATTATTTTCTTGAAATAAGTATAATAACCAAAAGCATAACAACAGTTAAATCCGGCATAACCTAAAGATGTATTTAAATATTTCGTTAAACATATTTGGCCTCTGCTTCCAAAGTTCATCACACGTTAGTACAGGTATAGTATGGTCGAGGTATCGGGGTTTAAGTAATGTTTCACTTGAACCTTCTTCTGGTAAGTATATTTTGTAGGAACAGACCAATATTATGTTCAGTGACTGCGGAGATGAAGGGTTCCATCTAATGTTCTGGGCTCGTATGCATAAAAATTCTAAGTATTTTCTTAAATTTATACTTTAGTATCATTTTAATCTGCTTTAGTAAGCAAGTTGCTTAGTTTCCATTGCATAAAATTTCTAAGCATAATGCTTAGTCTTTCTTTGTTAAGCAGGTCGCAACCTTCTTAAAGTACTCGTTGCCAATGACGTTACATACCATTTCCCGTACTTTCTGTTAAAACAAGGGCACTTGGATTAAAACACGTGTTCGGTGTTTTTTGTCTTTCAATTCAATAAAACTAGTTCAAATGACATCAGCTCAAGGAGATACGTCATATAAGACGAATGTATCTACCTCACAAAACCTCGTGGAGGAAAACAATTTAAAATTTAAGTTTGGGTCGGGAATTACAACACAGAAGAAGGTGAGACGTGGAAAAGAAACACTAGTGTTGTCAACGCTTTAAGTACACTTTAACGTTAGCCGTTTGCAAACAACTTTGTCATAATATGTGGAAAAAAACATTTATTTCACAAAAGAACGATTAACTCGTATCTACGAATTTTGAGCGGCAAATTATAACCGATCACAATCTAAATTATTGGATCCCGATCGATACTTTATATGTATATGTGTGGATGCAAAATAACTACACTGACCAGAACGCTGACTCTAAATGATACATGCAATTCTGAATCAATGACAGTTCAAACGATTAAAGATAACACTTCTACAGTCTGTTATGTATTTGTTTATTAATATTCAACCTAATCGATCGGGAGTGACTTCCAGTTTACCCGACGATAACTCGCCGATGGACGACAAATGGAGTATCACCATTTACATGTATACATGTACTATTAGCTTTAGCGACCACAGGGGCATGATAATTTGTTACAGCTAGTTTTGAACCTACACTAATTTTACACTTTAGTGAGATTTAAATTAATTTTTTTTTTTTATAAAAATGTCTCCTCAGTAATCAGAAATATTACTCTAAGCACTTCACTTAAATAAAATATTTAGTGTTCTGTTTTGATAAATTAATATTTTTGAGCTGTACGTTTGATTTTCATTGCAGTTCATTCAATGCATTTTAAGTGCATGACCAACCATATTAAAAAAAAATTACAATATATTATGATAAATTGTATTTAAACTTATTAGCAATTGTATCATTACTGATAAGCACAACGATGTGGTAATTCAGACATTTCATGTCAGTTACTATTAATGTATATTAATTGAAAAAAACTTTTTATTTTATTTCCTAATGAATTGATTTAATGTCTTTTTATTTGGATTAATATAATAACAATCAAATATGGAATTGGGTTAAAAATATTTTAAAAACATAATAAACTAATTCATGAATATAAGAACTTGAATTTGTGTTTAATTAAAATTTGGAAAGTGTGTAATTGGTAGAGGTTCTAAAAATTCTACATTTTTTCTTTATTTTAATTTATTTAAACACTGTGAGCTATACAATCTGTGCTTATAGAATGTCCCCGTTTTGAGCCCCGCACTCTTTGCAATTAGAGTAAGTCCCCTTTTGAGAAAACCTTCAACACAGTTGACAACGATCGCACGGATGAAAACGAGTTGTCTGGTGAAAATAAACACAAACTAGGAACATTTATTTGTTGTACCGTGTATGTGGTCCAGGTTGTGTTATTTGGTATGACGTCAATTGCCTGTTTTACATGGATAACCGCTGTAGGCAAGTACATAGAATTTAACCGGTAACATTCTCGTCTCGAAAATCCTAGTCACAAATCCATACATAGAAAATCTAGGCCATTTTCACGGAAAATTCTGGCCCTGTCTATCTAACAACTACATGTAAGTCTAGAATGCATAAACTTGCATCTTCACAGATCTGGACATTTATTTAGTGAACATGTTTGCTATTTACAAATTCTGGCACGTTTAATGCGAATATGTGTACCATCAGTTCTTGCAACTGCTTACAACTTTGCTAAAGGCCTACTCAGTAGGCCTAAGTCTTACTGAGTAGTGTAAACTTTTTGATCGTCTCGACAGTGAAAGAGAAAGCATTTTAATTATCGCATAACAACAGTTGGATTGTTTAAAGGATTTGTAACTCATTGGATTATCATAGACACGATGGTCAGATGGACATTAAATTATCATTGCTTCAAAGTTGCATTAATTCCAATCGTATGATGAGGTTAGCTTAGGCACAGGCTAGTTTCTTCCCGTTGCAGGCTCGATATCGTCTTTAGCGAAACAAAATATAAAAAGAATGCCCTCGCCTATCAAAACGTATCTCAGATAATGTTTCAATGCATGAAAGATGTTGAGCGAATCAAACCTGTCTCTTTAATGCTTTTCCCATCATAACACCCATGCAAACATTTGAGGTGAGTTTTGCTATCCATTAGCGGCGGCCATTCTGCCAAGTTAAGCATGTTGCTTAAAGATTCAAGACAGGGTAAGAGGTTGTTTAAAGTTAAGAATATGCTTAGGCGAAATGAAAGTTTATACAACCCACTTAGTGAGATAAGCAACATGCTAAGTACAAAAAGCAATCTGCTTAGCATAGTTTTCAGACTTAAGCATATTCTTAACCACTTAAGATTTTTTATGCATACGAGCCCTGTATCTCAAGTATCCACATTGACAATGTGGTTTCTGTTATAATATCCAAATTGTAAGACAATGTTAATCACGCGTGGATTACAATTACGTTTATAATTATGAATTAATGCTGTTTCCCCTTTGGGTAACCATGTTGAATGAATAAAAAGGACACGTGTTTTCGTTTTTCAACATTCTTCTACACGAATTGTCAACATTTGGCCGCTTTTGGTTATCTAAACGTTAACCATTTCACACTTTTGACTCTAAAACTGAACAAAAGTGTACGTCTAAAACTGTACCATGCGGTACATTTTTGAAATCAAATGTGTTTTAAACTGTCCAGCCGCTATCGGCTGCTGGTGTTAAAAAATACCCCACAAAAGTGTACCATGTCACGACTTTGAACATAAAAGTGAAGAACAGTGTATCCCACAAAAGTATACCACGGTACACTTTTAAGCATTAAAGTAACAAGATGTACCTGGCCGCTATCGGCCATCGTTGAAATTTTAATAAGATCAATTCAGTTCTTCCCAAGAAATAGTGATGATAAGCTTTCTTTTCAAAATCCAAGATGGCCGCCTTTCAGCCATGGGATTTTCCCCGATTAGTCGAACAATTAAAAGGGCACAACAAGGGACCAAGGGGAACCTTTATATGCAATTTGAGAAAGATCTATCCAGCACTTCCAAAGAAATATTGATAACAAGAAGGACGCAGGGCGATTTGGAAGAGCCATCCATCATCAGAAACACACGCATAGGTAGTTGTGTCCTCCTGTAAACTAAACATATACTGACTTTATTTCAAATTATTTTATGAAACGGGTACCATTTTATCTATGATTTACCTTACGTGGGCCTTAACAAAGAAAAGCACAGACAACCTTGAAGTTCAGAATTTGTCATCGCGTGGCTATATGGTGACAGTACCAAAAGTAGATCAAGACTTGGATTTTATTGTATCTTAAACTTAAATATTTTTGTGAGCATATTCACATTTCATGGTGATCGGTAAGATGTATCAAAGCAAGTATTGTATAGTCAAGTACAGTCTACTCAATAAAAAGTCGTTAAATG
The DNA here is from genome assembly GCA_947623455.1 of Mimachlamys varia. NCBI lineage: Eukaryota > Metazoa > Mollusca > Bivalvia > Pectinida > Pectinidae > Mimachlamys > Mimachlamys varia. The sequence continues at coordinate 29,510,449 of OX392544.1, forward strand.
CTCCATTTCTTTTTTAAACTTTTGAGTTTGAATTACGGTTTCTAGCGGAATTAAATCGTCAAAACTAATCACAAGAGCAAATAAAAATATGGTTATCAATTCTAAGTAAACTTCACTGTAATAACTATTTTATTGAGTCATTTATTGAGTTACATAAATCTGTGCAAAAAGTGATCGAATATTTGAAAATTGATCCGATTCGGATCCTGCTTCGTTATACTACTAATATATCATTAGGCAATGTTTAGCTTACTTATGTAACACATTGTATCTAGCTTAAAGTTATGTCATGCATTCAACTAACATGTATTAATTCTGCGTTTTGATGGAGCTGTCGAGTGCTCACTTCATATGCCGACGTCAAATCACGCAACAAAGCTGTTAAAGTGAAAGTTGTCTGTCTCGACACTGTGAGTAGTCGTCACTAAGAGGTGAAGAAATGTTCCGAACAGTTTGGTGTGCGTTCGTTTGGCGCGTTATGAATATTGGCCAAGTTTATTCTGTATTTGCACAGTTCGTCGATAATGGCCGTGTTTACATCATATAAGCACACTTTTGTTATGATATTGATTGGGCAGGTTTTTCATATTATTGCCAATATGAAAGTAGTTAGTTTATGAAAAAAATTACAGGGAGACTTTTAGAAATGTAATTAATGATTAACTTGAATCTATTTTTTATGTTTATTGGGGTATAGCACAAAAAAACGGAGTGTACTCTAGCTCACAATGGATAAACATTTGCAAAATATGAGCAGAACAGACATTTCCTGCTCTAAACAATGATCCAAAGAAGACATAGAATTAATATTCATAACATATGATGGTTATTCAAAACACGCTATTAGTCTATTATAAAATATTTCTGTTTTAAAAGGTCTTGACGTGTAAGTCAACATGCCAATATTTTTCATCAAATTTAGCCGTTCAAAACCTAGTCATCTTTAACGCTGATCGATTTTCTAACTAACCACTTTAATATCAAATCATAATTGGTATACTCACTGTATTGTTTCGTTGTAATGACCAAATGATATGATATTTTCTTAGACGATAAACGGAGTGAAATATTCCTAAAAGTCTTCTTTTATTTCTTTCATTATGACAGGTTGAGTCACATTGATGTTGAAGCTTTATTATCAAATCACAATGGATATACTCTCTTGTATTGTTTCGTTGTAATGACCAAATGATATGATATTTTCTTAGACGATAAACGGAGTGAAATATTCCTAAATTTATTCTTTTTTTTCTTTCATTATGACAGGTTGAGTCCAATTGATGTTGAAGCTTTATTATCAAATCACAATGGATATACTCTCTTGTATTGTTTCGTTGTAATGACCAAATGATATGATATTTTCTTAGACGATAAACGGAGTGAAATATTCAAAAATGTATTCGTTTTTTTCTTTCATTATGACAGGTTGAGTCCCATTGATGATGAAGCTTTATTATCAAATCACAATGGATATACTCTCTTGTATTGTTTCGTTGTAATGACCAAATGATATGATATTTTCTTAGACGATAAACGGAGTGAAATATTCTAAAATGTATTCGTTTTTTTCTTTCATTATGACAGGTTGAGTCCCATTGATGTTGAAGCTTTATTATCAAATCACAATGGATATACTCTCTTGTATTGTTTCGTTGTAATGACCAAATGGTATGATATTTTCTTAGACGATAAACGGTGTGAAATATTCTAAAATGTATTCGTTTTTTTCTTTCATTATGACAGGTTGAGTCCCTTTGATGTTAAAGCTTCATTAAAACCTGATAATCATCCTACAATGGGTGTATGACAGTCGGTTAATTGTATCGGTAGTAGTATTGATGATAAAAAAAAAGGAAATAACGAAAATAATGCATAATGTAACGTGAAATAAAAAGTTTAATTAAAATTTTGTCTTTGCTTCATCGACGACACCCACGAAGTAAATATCGGTCACCTACTCACAAGTCATAACAGTTGGTTGGTTCATTGTTTTAACGTCCTATCAACAGCCAGGACGGTCTTCCGGTGTATGCAATGTAGGTTTGAGTGTTGAGAGCGTGTGTATTTGGGAAGTTGCGGTATGTTCGTGTAAGCCTTCTTGTGATTGTGACAACGGGCAAACCAGCGACAGAATCATCATCATGTCAGCATACTTATGAGCATAATAAAAACTTATTACTTCAGCCGTCATAGTAAACACAGATGAAATGATAATATTTCAATTATTTTGTGCAAATAGGAGCAGAACAAACATTTCCTGCTCTAAACAATGTCAAAAGCCTTTTCTAAAACGACATTTAAATCTAACATTTTCAAAACCGGAAAATGGTAAAAATTATAAATAAAAAAAAAAATAAAAAAGAAGTAATATTGATATCGGTCAAAGAACTGTTTTAGAATTGAACAGGATGCTAAAATAAAACTCGTCATTAATCTTTTTTGAAATATTTTCGATTGAATTTTGGTATAAGTCAACAAGCAAGTATTTATCATTAAATTGTGTCATTCCAAACCTAGACATTTAACGCTGATCAACTCTTCAAGTAGAAACGTCGATATCAAATCAAAGACTGGTATAAGGACTTGTATCGTATCGTTGTAATGACCAAATGATATGGCATTTTCTTAGACGATAAACAGAGTGAAACATTATAAATGTGTTTTCGTTTTTTTCTTTCGTTATGACAGGTTGAGTCCCATTCATGTTAGCGCTTTATTAAAACTTGATTATCATCCTACAATGTGTGTATGACAGTCGGTTATATAAAAGTGTCATTTAATAAAGCATTGATGACAATGTTTTTAGTTTCATCGGGGTATGAAAAACAAATTGTTTGCAAACTGTATGAATCATAACCCTCTAAAACTGAAAGACTAATTGACATCAACGCTTACAATTAGTTTTTTAAACTTATTTTTCAAATTGAAAACATGTTTATGTACAATATGACTGATCTAACAACGGATTCGTTTTTTTTCCAAATCAATACGCAACATCAATTGCCGCATTGCGACATCACATTTTTCGCGCCATTTTTTTGGGTTTTTTTTCGTATGACAAGAAAATCTCAACCAATCAGAACGCCGCATTCTGCATAAAATCAATGGAAACTTAATTATAACGAATAAGTGTATATGACTCAGCATTTACCATCACGTCAGTCATTGCATCATTATCTCAGTGACTTGGTAGGACTACAAATGGAGTTCTTAGTATTGGTATGGGTGTTTACTGCTCTGCTGCGAGGTAAGTAAAAGGTTTTCCTTATACAAAAATAATCCGTTCTCACACAAACAATCGCTGTTAAATGTTCGGGGAAAGACTGGTTTGAATTTTTTCCCTTCCTGAATCAACAGTTTAATGACTGCCTACTGATATATGCGATGTGAATTTATGTGTTGAGTGCGATGATGTTTTCCTCTTTGTGTAGTGTAGAACTGATAACTGTAGTGATTCTACACTGAAGTAGATGGGCGATATCTTCACCCATCTCATACATTTATAATGAGTAAATAAAAAAAATCATGCGTGTCATTTAAAATACAAATACCTAAGCGTCAACAAAGCCATATTCCGAACTCAAAATCGATTAATCTAGGGGAAAATGTGAAAATTTACATATAGACTCTTCAAAAAAGTATAGGAGAATAACATTGTACAAGCATTTTACCAGGTTTTACGGTAGAGTCGTCGTTGAACAGCGGCATCATTATTATCAACAAGTATACATACTAATGAGCGTATATAAAAGGGACTCCGCATACAAGGATGAACCGAATCTTATGACGTCTCTAACGCAAACTCACAGTTGTTATCACTTTGACAAAATAGGAACACAACAGAACAGGCAGTTTCTGCTCCAGATCATCAAAAGTTCATTGCTCTTTTGGTTTATCAGTATGTACTGTGAAACACAACTATCATTATCACTCTTCTAAAACTATTTGAGGCCCAAGTAAAATTTGTACTTTTCTATGCAAACTGAAAAGTCAAATAATTTCAATGCTAACAAATATTTTAATTTTTCTACCTTGACTACTTCCTTCTCCGCTTTTTTTCACTGATTCTGTCTTGATCTCTTGTTCCGTTGCTAGCTCTATGTCTAACTAGACTTGATGGGGGAATCTTTCCTCCAACCCCATCCCTTCCTACCAAACAGGAGTTACAGTGTGACCAGTGGGTATTATTCATAGACAATTAGGTGAAGCAATTAGGATTTTATTTAACATGATTTGTATTTAATTACTCATTCAACATTCCTATATCGTTATTTTATCTTGTGTGTATTTATTTTCTATCAGGCAGCCATTATTTATTTGTTTTAAAAGATATAATATTATACACAAATCACACCCGTAAATCTACCTAATCATTAATGGAGTTCCAGTACATTCTCCATCAAAGAAGATGACCCCAGTATATAAATAAATGCGATATGCTTAATCATTAAGGTACACATTAAAATATCGAGGATCAAAAAACCAAATGTCGGAAGGGAGAGCCGAAATGAAGTACTATTGTGTATTATGTCATTTGGTCATTTTTGCAGAGGGAATTCCTCTTTTCCCGGATTTAATATACAGCCCAAACGTTTTGACATGGAATGCCTCAAAACAATACTGCGAAAAAAGAAATGGCAGCCTTATCAAACTGGACAGTCAGGAAAAGTGGGACTATTTGATCGCCCACGATGGCTTTAACAGGTTTTCAAGTGGACAACTGTAAGTTGTTTTCGAATGTACACAAGATTACGCTTATCAAATAACAAGTTCGAAAATAAAGATTACCTCACTGCCACTTTCGCCTAAAGCGCAAATTGGGTAAAATTCAAATGTTTGTTGAAGTTGTTAGTATTGTAGTTTTTTCTTGAAAAACTGAATCCTTTTTAATCGGAGTTGTTCGATTTTATATTGTTTTACATTCTATACATTACTAGACTTTAAAATGCAGTATCGTTTGATGTCCTATTCACAGCTTAAGCCATCAAAGGACGTTCCTGCATGCGAGATTTGTATGTGTGAATGTATACCGGAGACACAGGATATTTTGGTATCCTAGAAAATATTGTTATATTCCAAAGAGCAATTTGCACTTCTCTACACAATTGAAAATGTCAGCAACCTTAATATTTTACAGTTGATTCCAATTATTAAGGAGTAAAATATATTTGTTACATATTGCTACATTTTAGAGACGAGACTTTGCATTTCCAATCTAGAACATTAAATTACATTTACCTTAATATGGGCGAAAAAAGGAGAACAAAACAATCTAATAAGAACTTTATATATAAAAGTACGATCATGAAATGACTCAATGCTAAGAACCATTACTCATACATGAAATAATATTGTATCTTTATAGTATGTTTATGTATATAGTTTATAACAAACACACGCATACTCAAACACTCAAAAGGAGAAGAAACTAAAAATCTCAAGATAAATAATTAATCAAACGATAATCAAATAAATACCTAAGTTGATGTAACGTAAAACATCATAAAACCTAACCAAACCTGATATTTTCTTTCTGACGTTTCATTCCTATGTTTATGACTCACCGATTTCTAATATTGATCATATTTTGTTTGGATACTATTTCCGTTTGACGATGTAAACTTGCGCAAGCAGACAGTCTTTGTTTGTTTCCAGGTGCTCAAGAGCTTTGCTCATCATTATGGGTTTTGTTTTACTTTGTTTCACGTCCTATCATCACATTCACTCGCATCACATACACCAGGATACCGTCATTACGTAAGCTGTTAATACGATTAGTCAAACACAAACCATATTCTCCGATGACATAGTAAAACAATGATCCCTAATGTCTGCTTCTATTTTGTTTTTGTATTTATTTACTACAATAAATTCCAATTGTCTTTCAGATGGGTTCCTGAGCTTTGGACTGGGTTGCAGTTTGACGACACTGTTCAGTGCGACACGGCTAATCAATGGATGCATGATGGATGGGCTAAATGGTCGAAGAATTCAGAGCCCAATGGGTGCCCAGTTGAGCGATGTGTTAATATTGCTTGAAACGAGATGTATACAGAATCGTGCTTGAAGAATTGTACAGCATTGTGCGAGATTGGTAATCATTTAATCATTAACATTTAATACAGCTAAAAATTCACTATGTCGTATAATTGTGATATCGAAAATATTCCCGTTAAGTCAAAAATGTATTTAAAGCTCATTTTAATATTTCTGCGAGAGATACAGTTACCACCAATCTGATTAAAATCATATCGTAAACTTCTCTCTGCTGCGTTAAGATCTGAGATAACCCATAGGGGGTCATGTCCCGATGACCTTTCGCATTAGCCAATCAAATTACTACTGGCAAAATCTTGACAGCGAAATTTTGAGGCGACAAATAAACGAGCTATCGAATCCATATCAGACTGATGACATTCATTGTTTTCTTTCCCTGAATGTTTTTACAAGCAAACTTTATATTAAAGTTTTTTTTAAACTGAAATGCTTATTGTTTACATTTTTATCATATACTGTGTACAAGTTTTTTTTTGGCACACTTAACAATTCTTGCTGCAGAAATCTTAAAAAAACTAATAAGCGTAATCATTATGTTTTCAGTTCGAAAATTGATCAAATCACATTACCGCCGCTATATATACAGCGTATATATATACAAAATGTATACAGTAACTTCAAACAAGATATCACAGAATGTTTTGGCTCCCATCACTGATTATCTCGACATATTCCCTTCTTTTTTCCGATTCGTCTATGTACTTGATCTTAGTTATATGGAATTGGAAATTTTCTCTTAAAAATTTATAATAGCTGAAAAGGGGTCTCTGGCATACATTCATAGTCAAACATAAGATGGCAATTTTTTAAAGGGATATATTCAGTGCTTCTCAAGAAAAACTTACCGCAACAATCTGATTGAAATCATACATTGTATCGTGATCTCCGCACCCTTCCGTAAACTTCTCTCTGCTGCCTTGTAAAACGGAATGAGAACAAGGATATTTATTTTAATCAGACTGTTATCGGAAGTTATTACTGTCAAAATTCTAGATGACCGCCTGTAGGCCATATCGTTATTCGGATCAGCTACAAACATGAATGATGCGTAACTAGAGACCAAGGAAAACCAGCATATGGAATTTGAGAGGGCCCATCCAGTACTTCTCAAGAAATAGCGATCACAAACTATAACTGTCAAATTCCAATATGACCGCCTATCGGCTATATTGTTCTTCGGATCAGCTAAACACCGGAACAAAGCACAACAAAGGATCGAGGCGAATATGCATATGATATTTGAGAAGCATACATCCAATTTTTCGTTTGGTTGAAAATGTCTGATCTTTCAATTTAAATGACTGAATAGACAACATATGTCTTGTACTTGCACAAGGAAATAGATCCTTACTCAAATCAATCTGCTTAAAATGCCAAACTAAGAAATTGTCTTACAAAAGGAAGTATATGCGCAAAACGAGTGGCGTTAAGTTTTTATTGATGATATAAAAGTACCGCCAAACACTATATACATTGACTGTTATTATTATCACGTTTGCTTTTGTTTATTTAACAGAATCAGGTGAGTCAGAGTATTCAACTGCGATTCAAACAACGCCTGATCCGATTTCAACTCCAACAACAGAACTAGTCAAGCGTGAATGGTCTAACGATCTGAAATATGGTCCAGAAGCTGGAGAATCGTCTACTGAACCAAACACCACACCCACGGTAAAAGCAACCGATGCAACTCCTGCATCCATCATCAAAATACCAGAAGAGTCGTCTGTATTAACAACAGCTACTATGATTCACTCAACAACCACGAATGTCACTTGTGGAAAATGCTGCGTCGAGAAACCCAAGACGAAGGAAGTTGACCAAGATGAACTTGATGATATCATACAGAGCTTAAGGGTTCAGTTGGCTGTAAACAAGACCAACCTGTCTGCTAACAGACGTAAACTAACCAGCGTGTACGACTCCCGTCCCAGCAGTGTAGCTATGGGAGGTGTCGCCTGTGCCGTTTTGGCCGCGGTTGTCGGGGTGATTGTTGTGCCAGACATGATCACTCTGGGCAGATTTTTGTACAAACGGTTATAGATACTTCTGATGGGAATACGACGTGGATATTATAACATATCATGATATTGCTTTACCTGATTCTAACCTGCATTCCTGTTGTGCACACGAATATAACGCCTGTTTGTCGTTTGAAATATTTGCAGATCATTGTTAATGAAATTTGTAAAAAAAACTGTAACCGTTTACATAAGTTTTCATGAAAATCAATTTTCGGTCAAGCATTGTAAGGAATTGAAATGGGTTTTTTATCAAAAAAAATCTCGAAAACTGTTTTTCTTCCCAGATGCCAAGTATTTCACTATGTGGTATGCGCTACAGTCAGTTGAAATAAAATGCGTTCTTTTTGGCAGTGACCCGTTCATATGAAATTATTTCCAAATAATCCGAAGAGTAGGGAAACGGGCAGTATTGGGAGAACGGTTTTTGATGACTTTCGTGTGTGTTGTATTTTAATCAGATGCATGTTGAAGTTTGCTTTCATTGTACTCTTATGATTGATTCTTGGTTTACAAGGATCGTATTATGGAATAGTCTCACCTTAATTTTTAAATCATATCCGCAACTCAATCTGGCCGAGTAGGGACTGTTGGAACCTACATTTAAAAATTGAAAAATCAAATCATGAAGTGCATGCAACTACATAATAGCACAATATTGGTGAAAAGAACAAACGACCTTTGTTTCCGCCCAGTTCCTTATATACTTTTTCAACGATTGATTATTGTGAAAAATAGTACAATTAACTCACGTGCTCCCCGATTTGAGTTTTAGCTATTCCAAATACAACGTCAGACGAATCTACTGTGATAGAAACAGCTATTGTGATTCACTCGATAACTGAGAATGTCGATTTCGGCAAATGCTCTTTCAAGAAACCCAAGACGAAGGCTGTTGACAAAGAAGAATTTGATGATATCAAACCAAACAGATGTTAATGGTTTAATTGGCTGTAAACAAGACCAACCTGTCTGCTAACAAACGTAAGCTTACCACTGTGTACGACTCCCGCCCCAGCGGTGTAGCTATGGGAGATGTCGCCTGTGCCGTTCTGATCGCCGGAGAAGAGAAAGTTACATACATGCTGCCCTCCATTAATAGCGCTTTAATGATTTGAAGAATCAAGGCTGTAACCACAGATCTACACGTCTACAAGGTATGCTAATGAAAGTTTCAGGAGATATACCTGACAAAGGAAACGTTTGTTCTAAATAGGTTTGGGTAGCTTTTGGTGAATGTACTTGGTAAATATATGTTGCTTCATGTATTCTGTTTAATTCATTCAATAAATGTTAAATTTTAAAATTGACTTGTCTCGTGGGTCTAGTTTGTTATGTGATTGATTATCTTGACGTTGAAGTGATATAGCATTCCAATTGTAAGCATCCAGGAGGGAAAGCGCTTCGACGGTGGCCGGTGAGACCAGACGTAATAGCAAAACATTTACACGGATCGGAAATTTGTCACAGCGCACCATTTTCCCTTATACTGTAGTACACTACCAGATTGCAATTGTCTTTCGTTAATTATCCAAAATAATGCACGACAGCACGGTGGAGCAGTTTCAACTCGCAAGCATTTAAACCATAATTGAAAGAACAGTGGATATGGCAACCAATTTGCTGATCCAGTTTTTAGCTCACCTGGCCCGAAGGGTCGGTGAGCTTATGCCATGATGCAGCGTCCGTCGTCCGTCTGTCAACTTTTCCTATAAATTCCTTCTGGTCTTGAACAACACAACGAAATTTGGCCACAAACATCCTTGGGTAAAGGGAATTCAATTTTGTATCAATGGTTGATCTGGTCCCCCTTGGGCTGAAGGGGCGGGGCCCGATAGGGGAAATAGAGGACGACTTTCCAATCCTTACTAGTCATAAGGTACTGAATGGTTTTGAATTTAATTTGGTCAGACACATCCTATGGGGGAAGGAAATAAATTTTGTATAAATGGAGACTCCGACCCCCTTAGGGCCAGGGCCCAATAGGGGAAATAGAGGAAAAGCATTTTGAATGGCTACTTGTCATAAAGTACTGAATAGATTTGAACCAAATTTGGTCAGAAACAACCTTTGGAGGAGGGAAACAGATTTTGTATAAATGGTGCTTCTGACCCCCCTGCGGCTGGATTGGTTGGGCCAAATATGGGAAATAGAGGAAAAGCATTTTAAATGTCTACTAGTCATAAAGTACTGAATAGATTTGAACCAAACTTGGTCAGAAACATCCTTTGGAGGAGGAAAACAGATTTTGTATAAATGGTGCTTCTGACCCCCCCCCCCCCCCCCCCCCTGCGGCTGAATTGGTTGGGCCAAATATGGGAAATAGAGGAAAAGCATTTTAAATGTCTACTAGTGATAATGTACTGAATAGATTTGAACCAAATTTGATCAGAAACATCCTTTACAGGAAGGGAACAGATTTTGCATAAATGGTGCTTCTGACCCCTTCTTGGGCCGGAGGGGCGGGGCCAAATAGGGAAATATAGGAAAAGCATTTTAAATGCCTACTAGTCATAAAGTTCTGAATAGATTTAAACTAAATTTGGTCAGAAACATCCTTTGGAGGAGGGAAACAGATTTTGTATAAATGGTGCTTCTGACATCCCTGCGGCTGGATTGGTTGGGCCAAATATGGGAAATAGAGGAAAAGCATTTTAAATGTCTACTAGTCATAATGTACTGAATAGATTTGAACCAAATTTGATCAGAAACATCCTTTGGAGGAGGGAAACAGATTTTGTATAAATGGTGCTTCTGACACCCCTGCGGCTGGATTGGTTGGGCCAAATATGGGAAATAGAGGAAAGCATTTTAAATGTCTACTAGTCATAATGTACTGAATAGATTTGAACCAAATTTGATCAGAAACATCCTTTACTGGAAGGGAACAGATTTTGCATAAATGGTGCTTCTGACCCCTTCTTGGGCCGGAGGGGAGGGGCCAAATAGGGAAATATAGGAAAAGCATTTTAAATGCCTACTTGACATAAAGTTCTGAATAGATTTAAAAAAAATTTTGGTCAGAAACATCCTTTAGGGAGGGGAACAGATTTTGTATAAATGGTGCTTCTGACACCCCTGGGGCCGGAGCGTCGGGGCCAAATAGGGAAATAGAGGAAAAACATTGTAAATGCCTACTAGTCACAAAGTACTGAATAGATTTGAACCAAATTTGGTCAGAAACATCCTTTAGGGGAGGGGGACAGATTCTGTATAAATGGTGCTTCTGACCCCCCCCCCCCCCCCTGGGGCCGGAGGGTCGGGGCCAAAAAGGGAAACAGAGGAAAAGCATTTAAAATCCCTACTAGTCTATCTAGTACTGAATGGTTTTGAACCAAATTTGGGAAAGAAACATCCTTTAGAGAAGGAAAACATATTTTGTATAAATGGTGACTCTGACCCCCAGGGACAGACGGGGCGAGGCCCAATAGGGGAAATACAGGAAAAGACTTAAATCGCTGCTTGTTTAACTTGGTTTTGGTTGTGATCCCCTCCCTATAACATTACAATATAAACCATTGCTTGGCATAAAGAGACTAACACTATCTATGTATACAACTGCTGGGCATTATGGGCATTAGGAGACTATCACAATCCTGATATAGATTTGATCCCAGGATCTACCATGCCCTTGTAGACTTCCTAACCAGATACTATACAATTGCTGGGCATAAAGAGAAAATTGCTATCATGATATTAGCATTTATGTCGGGGTCTGGTCACAGCCCTTAGGGACCCAGTCTCTCAGTTGAACTGTTGAGAAACTCACCCATTAACCAAACTTTAATTTATACAGATATGCCTCAAGGATTTGTCTTCAGGTTCGTCCCTGTCCATTGGATCTTTTTGGAAAATATTTTACGATGATTACCTAGATACCAATGTATCAAGATTAGCGATACAGGCCCTCTTGGCCTCCTGTTTAATGCTGGTTCGCAATTTCGGAACTCTACTATGTCGTTGATTAGGCAACTTAGCAACAGTAACTTATTAAAGTGAAAGTAAAGATAATGTTAAATGATATCCAATGTTTAATTTACCATATTTTGTAAAACGACGTTCCTGTCTGCATTGTTTGATAATAAAACCATGCAAATTTAATATAAACGTTACAAACATCAAAAGCCAATTTCGTATCTCCCGGTGCAAACACAACGCTAATCCTGTAAGAGGTCACGTCCAGATGACTTTTGTCGCCTCTTTACTTATCACTAAAATATTTTTCCAACGACCTGTCATCATGCAGCAAGCCATTTCGTCACATTATTCCGCACGAACTTTTTGGTGACGAAATGACTAAACGAAAAAAAGTGTTTTGCAAGTTTTGTCGCCTCAAAATTCCACTGTCAAGATTCTGCCAGTAGTAATTTGATTGGCTAATTCGAAAGGTCATCGGGACATGACCCCCTATGGGATTATCTCAGATCTTAACGCAGCAGAGAAGTTTACGGAACGGCGCGGAGATCAAGATATGATTTTAATCAGATTGAGGTTTTACGGAAGAGGTCGTCTGCTTCATCGATGACAAATAACAAATGCATCAACTAATTCTAGGTCACGTAATCGAAGTCAGAACAGCGACATACTTACCATCAAGTAAGCATACTAATGATAATTATTAAACTGTTCAGCCCTCATATCCTACAAAGATGAAATAAAAATATGTCTCTAACACGAGCTAACAGTAGTTGAAGTTTTTGCAAAATATGAGCAGATATTCCCTGCTCTAAAAATGACCTAGTCTGAAACGTCGTTTAAATCTAATAGTAGCGAAAGAGGGTGAATTTATATTATCAAAATAACTAATATTCATATCGGTAAAAGAAGAGTATTAAATTGTACAGAACTAGTTTAATTTTAGTTCTAAATTCTTAAATTAAAGGGGTTTTACGCACCTGACCCTTCTGCTTCTACATTACTTTAGAAATTTTGGATTCCCAAATTTTAGCCCCTAGCATCAATGAAGAGACCTAGGAGGACGAAACAGCTCTATGGCGCAGTTTAAGTCATTTTTGTCGGCATACTGTATCTATTACTAAATTTAAGAGGTGCAGCATATGTGTGTGTTACGTCATATCTGAGATACTTGTGGCCGAAATCAGGTCCTGGCCTAGTTACTTACTTTTCGTCTGCCGTCAAACCAATTTTAACTTCGCGCATGGAAGATAATACTTCTCCTCATTCTGTCGCTCATTAGTGTATTCAAAAAAAAGATACATTGTTGCAAGTTTTACATTCCGATGACGTCACAATGTTTACAGTGACCCACGGGTAGGTTTGTACTGGCTGACATGTACACTTATTTGGTTGTTTTTTTACATTTGCGATGATTTTGTTATCTTTAGATTGATGAGATAGTATAGAATAATATCAAACAATACCAGATATGAATTTAGTTTTATGAAATGCAATACGTTCCGCGGTAGACATTAACTTTCAATCTGTCGGCCCAGCCTTGTCGTAGCAACGACATATTGCACTGTATAATATAAAACGGTTAATTATTTCATTATTTTTTGCTGATCTAAAGTGAGTTAAAACTTCTCCAATATTTGGTCGTGATTTGTTTCTGATTATTTACAAATGTAAACCGTAATCGGGTTGTTTAATATACGGTAAAAGGGTGCGCTGGGAGATTTTTTTTGAGTCATGTTAATGCTGCCCCATTTCGAGGTCACGTGACTTGTTGACAGGAACAGTAACTGCTTCATGCAGCCAAGAAATTTCTTTTAACAACCAATTTTCCCGACAAGATGCGTTTAAGGACTTAAATTGGTAGTTTAACCGGGGAAATATTAGTTAATTAAAAAATGACCACATTTCTTCAATTTTATTTAAGATGTACAGCATTAACACCCATGCGCGGTACGGTATTCTCTTTTATTTGAATAGGGCATGATGGTACAATAAAACTCGCCATTAGTCTATTATTGAATATTTCTATTTGAACAAAGGACTTGACAGTGCAATTTAAAAAGACAGTAGTCTTTATCAAATTTATAAGGCAGTTCGATTCTTTAAGCAAACATATGGAAACCAAAACAACATATCAAAGGGAGTCACGTTTATTACCGCTGTCACAATCTTGAAAGTATGCATATTATACAGACTTATATTGCTTCATTGTATTGACCGAGCTATCTGGCATTTTCTAAACGAATTGAAAGGTTCGAACTTTTTATTAGGAATTCCTTGATGACAGGTCGAATCACATTCATGTTGACGCTTCATTAAAACTTGTTGATCAGCATATAAAGCTTGTATCGTGTCGATTAATTGCATCATTTATCGTAAATGCTATAAAAAGAAGGTAGTTACAAAGAAATTCAAAATACAATGGGCAATAAAAAATGTAATTAAAGTGTCATACAAAACAAACTACGAACAAGTGTATGATAAAACAGTCATCGTTTAACATGCTGGTATTTTTCATCCAGTTGAGCCTTTCAAATCCTTTTGTTTTCGTTTGGTTGTTCTAAGTTAATGGTTCTCCTCAATTTGTCGCTCATTAGTGTATCAAAAAATATATATTTTTGAAAGTTTTACCTTTCGATGACGTCACAATGTTTACATGTACAATGTCCCGCGGGTAGGTCTGCACTGGCTGACATGTAGACTTATCTTGTTGTTTTGTTAACGTTTGCGATGACTTTTGATATGTTTAGATCGATGAGATAATGTAGAATAAAATCAAACAATACAAGACATTCATTTAGTTTTAAGAAATACAATAGGTTTCGCGGTATACATCAACTTTCAACCTGTCGGTCCAGCCGTGATTTGGCGTCGTAGCAACGATATAGTCCTAAATATCATATTGCATTGTACAATATAAAACTGTATGAAAACGTACCGATTTGTAAGAATATCATAAGACGTACAGCAAAATTTGCTTCATCTATGAAAATAAATAAGAGAATACCGAAGCGTTAACAAAATCATAATCCAAACTCAAAATCGATTAAACCAGTATGAACAAAGGAAAGATTAACATAGAGGATCTTGCAAAAGTACAAAAGAATAAGACCAGGAGTTCCGGGAGAGTAAGCTTCTTCTGCTTCATCGACGACACCCGCCATGTAAATCTACATACATACGATGAATTACAGGAATAACGATCGATCGGGACGTGTGTGTATGTAACTTGTATTTACTGTTGCCATGGAGTATTTAGAAAACACAGAAAAGATCCAAAATTGTGAACAGCATTAACACGCATTCGGTAAAATAGGCCAGCGGACCCCTTTCCGCTATTTATGTGATAAAATCTGATACATCAATGGAAACTGCAATTAAAATAATGAACGCTTATGTGTTGGAGCAGTTAAAAAATCCCGGGTTAGCATGAAATGATAAGTTTACTGTGTGAAAATAAATAAGAGAATACCGAAGCGTTAACATAATTATAATCCAAACTCAAAATCGATTAAACCAGGGGCAAAATATGAACAAAGGAAAGATTCCCATGAAGACCCTAGCTAAAGTACAAGAGAATAAGAACAGGTGTTCCGGAAGTGTAAGCGTCTTCTGCTTCATCTGCGTTATGCAGCCAAGACTGGTCTTTAAAGGCCCAATATACGTAACTTCAGAGAAATTTTCGTGATTCTGAAAAATTCTTTAAAAAAATCCAGTTGATAACCATGCAAAAATAAGCCTAAAACAAAGTAAACCTGAGCGGTAACTAACAAGAAATTCTTGACAAAAAAATCAAAAGCATTGAAAATAATTCAGGTGGGGCCCACTTCAACAACAACCGAAGGTAGAAGACGGTTCGAAATGGACGCGTGTTTACAAATAGCGTGTTTTAACTGCTGCTGTACCGGTAACTGCGAAAGAATTCATCTTGAATATTGCTGATATCAGTTAATCTTAACTAAATCTATATATATAATAAGTTATAAGGCTTGATTTTCGCTTCAAGTTTTGCCGAAAGTTACGTATATTGGGCCTTTAACAACCAGGTTTGTTTCAAGACAAGATGCGATTAAAAACTAAAATTGGTAGTTTAAACCGGGAAATATAAGTTTGTTTAAAAATGACCACTTTTCTTCAATTTTATTTTAGAAGTACAGCATTAACACCATGCGTAACAGCTAGGGCAAATAACGGACGACCTCTCGGTGTATACGATGTTGATCTATTATGCAGATCGATTTCCTGGTCAAACACTTCAAAATCAAATCACGACGGATATATTGAAGCAATGAACTGTAACCAGATGTAGTATACAGTCGATATGAATACAGTTTGGGTAACAGATAGATATTTATCTGTCACTGTATACAGTCGATATAAATACAATTTGGGTAACAGATAAATAGAATAGGGCAACATGATTATTTATCTGTCACCCAATTGTATTCATATCGACTGTATACTACATCTGGTAGCATTTCAATGATTATATTTTCATTTCCGATAATTTTAAAATATGCCTGTGTCTATTCCTTCAGGATATAGTCGGTAAACTTTCTCCATTTATCCATGTGTGTAACTTTACTTGAGTCTGATTTAAATCAAAATCATGTGAGTTATTGACTAAAACCGGAGTGCAAAGCGTTGACATAACGTAGTTAGTGTCATCCAAGCGATTAACATAGTCCAACATGGCGTCAGAAATAACCTCATGTGATGCGGATTGCAAATTATAGTATACAGACAGTGTGATATACTACAATTTGGTTTAGCAATGATATATAGGCAACGGCAACACAGAATGTAAATATAGTGTGATATTCTCTTACTTTTGATTGTGTTTTCCTTCTTGGTGACAGTTCAAATCAATTTCATGTTGACGCTTCTTAAAAGAACTTGTGATCATCATACAGAGTTTGTATCGCGTCGATTAATTGCATCATTTACCGTAAACGATATAAAAAGGTAGTTGCGAAGATAATGCAAAACTACAATGGACATTAAAACAAAAATGAAAGTGTCATATCAAACAAACTACTAATAAGTGCATCATAAAACAATCATTATATAGCACGCCGGTAGTTTACATCAAGTTGAATCTTTAAAAGCCTTTTGTTTTGGTTTGATTGTTTTACGCCCTGTTTACAGCCAGGGTCATATAAGGACGACCTCTCGGTGTTTGCGATGTGGATCTATTATGCAGATCGATTCTTTAAACAAACACTTCGATATCAAATCAACGACGGATATTTAGACTTGTATTGTTACGGTGTAATGACCGAACGATATGACATTTTCTAAGACGATAAACGGAGTTTTTATCGTGTTTTCCTTCTTTTGTGAGAGATCAAATCACATTCACGTTGTCGCTTCCGAAAAACCTGGTGATTAGCATACATTATGGCTTGCCTCTTGTTGATGCTATGTTCATCTGTATCTGGGAGGCCGTGGTATGTTCGTGAAAGCTTTCCCGCGACAAGCCGGATCTTTTCCCGAGAAATACTGCGGAAGGTCCCCAGCAGAACACCCCTCCCGGTCACATTATACTGAAAAACGGATAAATCTGTAGTTCAACTCACATTATGCTGAGCGTCAAGCAGGGATAAGGAACTTATATTGTTCAAAACTAAGACAAAACCCAAAGCATTAACGCTCAACTAAAGGCAAAAAATTAGATAGTGTCGAGAGACTAAAGTGAGACTGGAAAATGTTTGTAAGACATTAACCTCAACCTCCCATCCCACCCCCACATATGAAATCGGACATTTTCTTAATTTCTGACTAATAAAATTCCTCCATTTGGCGGCAATATTATAACATAATTCAGTATTTTCTTCATTTAAAATGAGGTCTGTCAAGTTATCATCCCTATTATCAGGTTTCATTGAGATCAGTCATTATCACTGCATATGATTTCAGCCAATCAGAGGTTAAAGAGGCCATCTTGGATGTTAAATCCATGAACAGATTGCAATGTTCACAACTCATATTAAACTCATTTTTAGTGTATAACGTATAATAATAAGCATGCATGCAATGTTTGGTGAAAATCACAAGGGTGGATGCAATGATAAGCTGCTTTACCACGGTACGGGAGTTACACTATTAGATCTCCATCCCCTCATTCATGGCGGGGGCATTAAGATTCCAAATTTAGTCATTTCTTGCGATCATGCTACACGAGCTGCACCATCGCTTGGGCTGGAACATGAAAACCAGATGCTCTACCACTAAGCAAAGGGGGAATTCCCAAAGATTACGATTGTAATGCAACCTGATAAAGGCATATGTTTAACACTATAGTATAAACGACGTTATCTTCAAATCATCACACATGTGCCGAAATAGCACAAATAAACCACGTGATCATTGCAAAGATATCGCGTTATGTAGAACACACACCTGATGATTCCCAGGCAAGCCCAAGAATACACTGTCAGCGGAATACATCAAGGCGCCTTGCCTTTCCGTGCCCTATTTCCAAGATGTCAGGATCAATTTTATCTGCAGTTTTCCTGTTTTCGTTTGTTTGCAGCGCACTTGCTTCAGGTCAGTGTTATAAATAGTTTCAATCGAACTAATTAAAATAAAATATTTTAGACGTATTGAAAAAAAATCTATTTTCCACAGTTATTAACATCCGATTGAATGGAAACGTTATCATACTACTCAAACAAAAATAGTGCTTTGCTATATGATTATAAGTTTTTTTCAAGACCAAGAGTGCAAGATAAACACATTACACTCAAGTGTTTTTCGAATTTGATAAAACCCGAGGGTGGAATTTCCCTATTTCACACCTTCGGTCATCCTATCCCATTAACTACCTGAACATGCTCAAAAACCATGAAAACACTTTTTGGTTGGATGCCCTTTGAAAATATATTTTTGACCTTGATCTTTTTTAATAAAAAAAACAATCAGCGAGATTAAGCATGCCCCATTTTATCCAACGATATTTGAACAGAAAAAATGATATCACCTTTCTAAGGTTTTGTATTGCATTTATTTCAGTATGTGTGAACACGTACCATGGACGCTGTGTTGACCTGTCGCAGGGCTGTAACTCGGGCGAGAGCTACAGTCTTAGTTACTGTGGTTTCCTAGAAATGTGTTGCCTCTCTACTTCTGGTTCCAGTCATGGAAGTACTTCAAATGGAACCTCATCCGGAAGCACTCATGGACTCAATGCTGGTTTGTATTATCTTTTCTTTCAGGTGTTTTTATGTCCCTGCCATGAAATGTGGGAGGGGGGCATATAGTGTTACCCCATGTCCCGTCCCGTCCTGTCCCGTCCTGTCCCGTCCCGTCCCATGGTAATGTAACCAGCTTATTTAGATAACTACTGATCCGATTGTCATTTAACTTCGCATACATAATAAGCATGAAGAACAAATGTCATATGGGGAAGGGGGCATTTATGTCCCACAAAAGGTTTTAGTTCTCAGATCCTATATTTTTAGAAACATAAACGACCTATGTATTTGATACAACCATAATCATACCTCGCTATCTCGAATTCGTTGGAATCGTGCTAAAATTTGAGTTATCCGAGTTCAGTGTGTTAAATCGTATGTTTGGCCGGAACCAACGAAAAACTTCAAATGAAACGGAAGTTTTAAGCTATACGAGTTAGTGAAAACAAGGCTAAGCTGTATTACAATATTGTGGATTTAAATATTTCTTTCTATTTATACGTCCGTATAATTTGACGGGACTTACTATGGTATAGCGTTGTCCATCTGTCCGTTATTGTCTTTAAATATTTGGCCGTAGCTCCCCCTCCCACAACAATTTTCTTGCAAGTTTTCACACATTTATTCCCCCTTGACATGAAGTTGTTTTCTTCTGAATGTCGATTCAGAGATATTTTTAAGAATCACTGAATTACTATCTTTAAAACGTTGTACATTTATTCTATATGGCATGAGGTTGTGTTTTGCTAAACATCAGTTCGATTTGGCTAAAAGAGTTGTCGACCTTTTGAAAAGTTATTACCCTTCCTTACAAATCCTTCGACACTTTGTAGGTTTTAACGTATTAAGATAACGGAATTTGCTTTCATTATGACCTAAGCTCGATATATTTCCATTACTGGTGCATGTAATATTTCATTTTATTGTATTTTGTTCCACCAACGCGGCACTCTCCTTAACAGTTTTGTCTTTGGTTATGATGTTGACTGTCAACTCAGGCAAGATTTCTCGAAATCCTGTTATTATTATTATTGATATGCAACGCTATTACTCAATATTTACAGTCTACACTGATATTCACTCGATAACCATTGTACTGCAAACTAGAGTTATTTTCCAATAACTATACTTGAGAACGTGCACAGTTTCTATGACGTCAACAACAGTACATGTGGGCGGAGATATGCAAATTATCCCGTTCGAATCACAATTGTATGACGTCATTGACAATTGACATGGGCGGGGCTAGCTACGGCTTATGCAAACTTCATGCTGTTACATTTATTGAACTGTTTTCACGTTGGTAAGTTTTGAAATGAAATATATGTCTGCAGATGGGGCTAAATTGAACAGAGAAGATATGAACCATTTACAGGAAAATACTGTAAATATAAGGATTAACAGTCGGTAAATTTAACGTAAACGCTTCGCGTTTACGCAATTTACCTCGTGCTCCATTGGATTTATGATCTAATAAACTAAACAAAATCAAAGGTTAATCCTTAATTGGTCCAAATTAGATAACATGACATTGATCATTCCCGTTGAAATAATACTCGAAGACGTCACCGAAAAGTTCCTTTGAATATTGTATTGACCCCCTCAGTGTAGCTCCGGAAAGTAATTACGGAAACAGTCATGATCTCACAAGATCATCTTATGCTTAAATTTCATATATTTATATATATTTAAATATAACAATTTACTACAAGCAAAATATTTACTTACACGTAAGTACATTATTACACACATTATTAATTCTTCACACGGATGTTTGTTTTCGTCGTTTAAGTTATTGCAAAAGAAACCCTATAGCAAAGCAAATGCAGACTTAAATTATGGACAAACCATGCTTTGACGGACATAACCTGGCCTTGGGCCTCAAAGAAATATAGCCTAAGTCAGGTCCGTAAAAACATGGATTGCCCTCAACCAAAGTCTGTATATCTATATTTGTTGAGTATAGTAGAAAGCTACTCTCTCGGTAGGTTTCCCATACATTTTATGATAGCGCTTTTGTAATTTGTTTTACATGATAATTATTCTTACTTTATTTAAGTATAATTTGACCGGGTGGTGTGTGCTGCTGGGTGCCTTCGCCTTCGGCAGTACAGTTCAGTGTAGTAGCACTTTAAATCGGCAAAAGATCGATCCTGACTATCGCAAGAACGTTTACACTAACAAACCCCACCTCCCAAATGCACACGCTCTCAACACACACACCATCATTACATACATCGGGGCCGTCCTTCAATGACACTGGCTATTAATAAGACGTAAAAGCAACCAACCAACAAAAAACCCCGATTGTTTAGTTTGGTTTCGTTGCTTTCCTTATGTTCGTGTAATCCTTCTTGTGATAGTCAGGATATTTTGCCAATTTAAAGTGCTACCATACTGAAATATACTGACGAAAGCCCCCAGCAGAACACTCCACCTTGTCACATTATACTGACAACGGGCGAACCAGCAATAACCTGATTGGCTGATGCAAAGGTTCACCAAACCATGACCCCTTATGGGATGGTGTCACTATTAAGAGTAAGAATATAAGAATCTGCATTGTAATCAGACTGGTGTGACTTATTTTGGTTTGATGGGTTAGATAAGTTACGTTAACGATAATGACTGATTAAAATATAGGTCAGAGTGAGCTACATTTGAGATATGACACGTAACCTTATCAAGGTGAACGTATATCCCCAGCTATTAAAATCAAGTGATAAGAGTGTATAAGATAGACCAAGAACATTTTTTAAAATGTAGGTCAAATGTCGAAATGAATGTCAGAGTGCTCTCTTTTGGAACATGACTCACCGCCCTGCCAGGGTTAACCTATACCAAACGAATAATGTTTCAGTTTTAAGTTTATCGGTAGTTTAGGCGATAAAGCCCGGACAAGAAAGGGGACGGCGGGACGAACATAAGGGAAAACTTTAACCTCCTGCAACTTCCCTTTGGGGACAAGTGAAATCAAAACCGAAAATCCAAACGTTTGCTGATAAACTTTATAATTAAGAAAATTAAAAAAATTAAGATATCGTGTCTAAATGCACAAAAACAAATACTTTTACACATGTGCAGAATTTTTGATAACTGAAAATATGAGGGGGCGGGAATAGGTATGTTTGCAGTAAAGTTCGGTGCAGCTTGAGCTTACCAATAAAGAAAGAGTTGCGAAGATCAACTTTGAACTCTTTTTCTATAAATTGACTGCTTCTTAACCTTACCAGTAAACATCTCATCGCCGATTTTGTCATCCATGCATTACTTAAACTGACCTATATTGTGTATTGTAGCTCACTGCGGAACAAGCCAAGTTGGTTCTACTCACACCAACAAGATTGTAGGGGGAACTAATGCCCAACATGGAGAGTTTCCCTGGCAGGTAATACCGGAGTCTCAAACCTTAAATTTGTATGTACTAGAACCCATAACTTTTGTTGCTGTCCCTAATTTTACTCCATAGTTCCTGCATACATTATTGTAAACTTCAATCTCTTTCAAGGGAAGAACGTTAGGTTCCGGGGTTATGAATTCCACAACTTTGATATACACCTTAAGACCCTTCCGTTTCAAGATTTTATTCCAGCTCATCTGGGTCTGAAGAAGATTTTAAAGTTTAGACAATTTAATCCTTTTGTGCCCATCCCCACAGTCCCGAGGCCGGGTCAGTGGTGATTTTTTTTCTAATATCAAAGCCGATGATTTCTGATTATTGGCCTGAACTTAAAATGATAAAAAAATCCTTGAAACCGCAATTTTCCTAAATAGACAGTAGTAAACTTGAACCAATCGAAAGGTAAACGTGAAATATCAGGGGAATGAAATTCACAATCTTGCTAAAACACCCCTGGACCTCTCCATATACATAGTTGGGGCCAAATATGAACAAAAGAAAAAAATACATAGAAACTCCTGCAGAAGTACAATGGAATAAGACCAAGTGTTACGAATGAGTAAGCGTCTTCTGCTTCATCGACGACACCCGTCATGTAATATTTGGTCAAAACCAAATGGACAGCAAGTCCTCAAAATGAGAACAGAGTTATCATTATCAATGATAAAAACCATCATTGTCATATTAATGAAATGGCCCAATATATAGACATATGTTATATAAATATTGTACATGTCACAAATGTTGTCTCTTCTCGTTCCAGGTATCCTTGAGGTACGCCAATCAGCATTTATGTGGCGGGGCCTTGATCGACTCCCAGTGGGTTTTAACCGCGGCGCACTGCTTTGAAGAGTAAGGAGTACACACATATGGTATAATCTGACTGGGAAGAAAACGCCTTTATTAAGCAGGCATTGTACTAGCAATGCTTTAAAATTTTGGGTGGAAAAATATCTTTGCATTGCCAGAAAGACTGGGTTATATTCTTGTGGGTAAAGCATGCTTTCATAACACTAATACTTCCTATCATAGTTAGTCTACATCCTATATTGTACATGATGACACACATATGTCGCACCTTTTAAATTTAGAAATAGATGCCGAAAAAAATGAATTAAATTGCATCATACAGCTGTATCGTCCT
The DNA here is from genome assembly GCA_947623455.1 of Mimachlamys varia. Lineage (NCBI taxonomy): Eukaryota > Metazoa > Mollusca > Bivalvia > Pectinida > Pectinidae > Mimachlamys > Mimachlamys varia. Next base: position 29,534,182 of record OX392544.1, read on the forward strand.
CCTACGACTCATCATTTATGCTGGGGTCAAAGGGCGGTAATCCATAATTTCTTAAATAATGTAGAAGCAGAAGGCTCAGGTTCGTAAAACCCCTTTATTTTATAAATTAAGAAGTAAAATTAAGCTAGTTCTGTATAATTTCAAATCGTGTACTACGACAATGTGTATATTATGTACCGTGCAACTACCCAAATGAGATTAACTGTGGCTATGGAGGTTCCAGCAAACCTCGGGGACTAAAAACTCTACCAGCAGAGTCGGTCATCCCCTATCATTAAAGAGGACGTACATATGTAGCACACACAAATGTGTTGCACCTTTTAAATTAAGTTATAAATACAGTATGCCGAAAAAATAAATTAAACTCCACCATACAACTGTTTCGTCCTCTAATTGGGGATAAAATAAATAAGCCGCATGCGACCTACTGTAACAATGAAAGTTATTCGTTGATTGCTATTTCTCAGTAAGTAATCGAGGGATCTATCAGATTTCAAATGACAATTTTTTTTTTTTTAATGAATGGATACATTGTTATATTACCGGTAGTTATGACTTCTAATTTAACAATTTCGTTTCCGGGCCATGATGTCTAAACCGTTGCGGATATTATGACGAAGTAAATTTTACCTATATCAAGCATTCATCATTGTACTGCTGTTATAATATCACTGAGATCCTGATCTCAAAGAAGAAAGTAAAATAAGTGCGATATTTTCCAATAATTGTTATCCGTGCGACAACTTTTAAATTCGCTTTAAATATACTGTTGAAACTTGCAATATGACTGCATCTCCAATAGCCTATATGCAATGCACGGTCATTAGGTTATTATAGCATTTACCCAAACGTCAAAGGTAAAACATGTTTGTTTGTATCAAAGGTGTACGCAAGGGTTATACGTCAACAGTCCCTCAAATGTCAAGCTCATATTTAGTATGTGAGGATGAGAGATTTTTCAATGCTCAGCGCAATACGCCTAAAACAACCAGTGCCTCAGACAAAAACAACATTTGCTTTTTTACGTCACTTATCTCTATTGTGATGTCATCAATTTCATAGTTATTTACACTTGAATTGCTGTTAAAATCAGAAAAAAATAAAGCACAATTAGTCTATCAAAATGTAAATATTAGTAAAAATGACAAACTATAATAATTTAAGTATAAGTGACAAACTTACATAAAGCCCTTACGGGCTTCATCAAGTTTCGTTATCAATAGCAATGTGTGTTATCGGACTATAACAACAATTTCGAAATATGCATTGCTTGAGATGAAGGGGAGGGGAAACTGACCAAATAGATCAAATACATTCAAATTCAGATATCATTTAACTAACATTTCAACATCTTTCAGTCTTTAATAAATATGTCAATACACAAGTTTCGTATGCAAATTTACCATACGAAAAACGTAATAATTGGAAATGTGTAACTTATAGTTTCACTTTCAAGTTACATGAGAATTATTGTTTTTGTTAAGATTTGAAGACGATGCTTCATATTTCACACAATAGTTCGTTGTTTTAGGATTCGATTGCACAATTTCATGCTTAAGGATGTATTCATCTGATGTTTCAGTGACGTGCAAGTCTCGTTTTAATCTCATTTAAACATTTTACATTATATTGAAGAACTTTAGATCATTTTTAATAACGTTTATGTGTCGGAAAATTGTGTAAAAAATATAGGTCTCTGTTGTTTGTAGAATTTTTTTACTTGACTTTAAAAAAAATACCAATTCGTGTATATTTCGCACTTCGCGAAAGGCCGAAATTTCACTTTTTGATGCTGGAATTATCTCTTAAAAACATGAGTGTTTCACCATTTCTAATCATATTAAGCTAATGTTTGCTGTTCAGCTTTATAATGTTCAATATTATAGCAATATTATGCGACAAATCGGATAATTATAAAATTTTTGTAATGTTTACATATTTTTAGTAAAACTAGGGCACTTTTTTATTTTTGATCCCAAAATTGTGAAAAATAGCACAAATAGGAAAAGGACAAAAAATATAAACAACGATAACCACCCTTTTTATGACGGTTGGAGACAATGAAACCCTTTTTATTGCCATATTCTAAATATTTAAAAGAGTTTAAATGCAGAACTTTTGTTTTTTCACGTTAAATCTGCAAAAAATTGTGAAAAATGAGGATTTTCCCATTAAAAAACAAGGGTAGGGGTAACTAAAATTGTTTCCTGAGTTAAAATATAAAGTTAGAGAAAATTAACTTCCATAGTTTGAAAGGAAATAGTATTTTTGTCATTTCTGCAAACATTGATTACATTTGGATTACAAATTCGGAAGATATTGTATGAAGATGTCCTGCAATTTGTTAAAACTGCATAATGCACTTAAAATCACTAATTATGTCGTATTGGTATTTTTTCTGTCATGCCATGAACTCAGTTTTCCAAAAATATATATTAGAAAAAAAATACAAGAAAATGTTGACTTTTCAGAAAAAATACATCGTTAAAAGTATTCCTAACGTGACGAAATGTTTGGTTAAGATGACAGCTGTGTCCTGTCTTCAATTAAAAAATCTGCCGGAGAGTGCAGTTAAGAGGCGTAAATACCGTGGACACATATGGGATATTGACAGATCCGTGTAAAACGGAGAGAGAACCAATTGGTGTAACCATGTCCTCATTAAAATATGTAATGTTAATTTGATGATGTGTTTTTTTTCTGTAGCACAAACCACCACGGATGGACTGTCGGGGTCGGCGTACATGACCAACATCACGTACACTCTTCAAACATTCATCATGTGTCAAAGGTCGTCGTCCATTCGCACTACAATTCCCATAACAACCACAACGATATCGCATTAATGAAGCTATCTTCACCAGTCAGTATATCCGGAACCTACGCAAGAGCAGCTTGTTTACCAAGCAGTCACGAGAACTTCGATCACAACACCTGTACCGTCACCGGTTGGGGCGCCACCTATTACGGTTAGTTCATAAGTTAGATATTTAAATACTGTATAAACGTGGATTTTTTTCGCGGTGTGGAAATTTTTGCTTATTACGCTGGCATTAAATCTCAGCGAATATATATTATATCCACACGCGAACTTATTTTATTTACAACCAAAAGTGAAATTTTCCAGGTTTGGAAATTTTCGATTATTTCGCTGGCATTAAATTCAGGCGAAAATATATCCACACCTGAACTTACTTAACACCACTTTAACTTTACGGTGTATACTATTTCTGTTGGTACATATAACATATTGCAGCACGAGACTGTCCACATCGCAAACAGTTTGGAGGCTGACTAAGTAAAAATTCCACGCGCGAAAATATTGGCTTTTACAATATTGGCATTATTTGAATTCTTCAATTTAGCTTGGTGACAATGAAGAATTCAAAACACCCCAATTCACTCGGCTCATTTAATTTTACAGAGCCTTCCAAAACCTAATAATGTTTAGTGAAATGTGCCGGTATCGCTATTTTAGCCTATAAGCATCTATATATAAGTCGGATCTAAGTGGATACGTCTTGGATACTGCTAGCGGCCGAGTTGCGCTTTTCGCAAATTGTAATATACACTGCACCTTTACCTATTACCAATAAATACTGAACTTACCGATGATGTACGAAATTGTTTCTTTTTTATTATAGTTACAAAAACTTGTTAAAACCGATTCAACTGAATACTGAATACGGAATCGATTTTGTGTCCGGAATGGTCAATGTTGTAGCACTTAAAATCGGCACAAGATTCCGACTTCCGCCAATCTGATTAAAATACAGATCATTGGTCTCACTCCGTTTTACAAGGATCTGACAACATCCCATAAGAGGTTACGTCCAGATGACCTTTGTCGCCTCTTTACTTAACACTAAATTATTTTTCCATCGACCTGTCATCTTGCAGCAAGCCATTTCGTCACATTATTCCAAACGAAATTTTTGGTGACGAAATGACTAAACGGAAAAATGTGTTTATGCAAGCTTTGTCGCCTCAAACCCTCGCTGTCAAGATTTTGCCAGTAGTAATTTGATTGGCTAATGCAAAAGGTCATCGGGACATGACCCTCTATTGGATTATCTCAGATCTTAACGCAGCAGAGAGAAGTTTACGTAACGGCGCGGAGATCAAGATTTGATTTTAATCAGATTGGGACTTCCGCATAAGGTTTACCCGGACTTACCGCAACCTCCTTATTACACACGCACTCAAAACACGAATCCACATCGCATACATCAGAAGGTCATTATCTGATAGTAAGAAAAAGCAATCGAACCAAACCTATGCAAGTATTATTGATTTTAGACTTAATATAATTAAACTTGTGATATACGCAATGATTCCAATTATGTAAACTTTCCTAAATAAGTGATTATTTACTTTCTTCAAATATTACATGTTTGGTGTTTTGTTTTAAGGAAAATATTTGTGAAAATATAATCTACCGTTTTTAGTAGAATTGGTGATTTATATGACAATATAGCACAACATAATTTCAGAAATTATATATATATATTTTTTTACTTCTGACTTGATTTGCGATGAAACCAAAAAAGGAAAAAATATTTATAGGAATTATTTGTTTGTTTCATTTCTACCTGCGGTATGTTTCATTTTAAATCGCCTTCATTAAGATGCCTTCCTGTTATTTTTTTCATCTGTTGCATCTATGTATTTCATTTACAGAAACACCTTAATTTTCAATATTGTATTTATACAGACGACAATGGTAACGCACCATTGACTCGTTATCTGAAAAAGGTAGACGTCCCCGTTTTGACCAATGCTCAGTGTGGGTATGAACTTGGACAACGCGCTATCTACTCGGGCAACATCTGTGCAGGTCAAGGTGGAAAAGACGCTTGTCAGGTAATGACATGTTTGTAACTCATGTTGTGCATAGGGCAATGATGTCCTACATGTATTTCAGAGCACTTTTATAATAATCTTCAAAGCAGAACACAGATGCAACATGATAAATCTTACTAAGAAATGAATCGGTACATGACAGTACGATACACATTGCATTTTTTGAAGGTTACAAAACACCGAATGTATATATAATTTTTTCGGTAATATATGTTTTTGTTTTTATTCTTCTTCTATCCGTTCCCACATGAAAAATAACGGCACTAGCTCAACATGCACTCCATAATGTACTGTTAACATATTTAGGCAATGAAACAAAAATCAGATAATACCAAATTGTCAACAAAACCATAATCAAAACTCAAAATCGATTAAGGACTCGCACAACTAAATCAGCCAATCACGAAGTGTTTCATACGTTTGTAGTCCGTACTGAAAATTTGTTCCGGCTAAGTACAGTAATTTAAATAGGTAATTGTTGACCTATTCTGCTTTGAATGAAATCTGTAGATATTTAACTTATATAAAAATATATACTTTTGGTAGATTTTGATATGTGATGGCGGATTGATATGGGGTCAAAGGTCAGAGGGTGTTCCCGTCCCATTTCACTGGTTTGACATGTAAATTTCCGGTTGTCCGAAGCAGACGCCTGTAGCAAGCTAATATGCCAGTAAACTCCTCATTAAATGCCCCTCGAAGCCTTTGTCATGTGTGTATCTGTGAATTTAGGCAGTTTTCACAAGTCTTGTACTTCAAATATTAAAGTTACTAGCTCGAAAGCTTACTAATAACATATAGTAAATAATTTAGTTGTGCGAGTCCTTAAACAAGGGCAAAAATGAGCAAAAGAAGTGATTTACACCGATTTTCTTTACAAATACAAGATAATAAGAGCCGCAGTAACTGGTGTTCAAGAAGAGTAAGCCTTTTCAGCTTCATCATCGACTCGCGAAGTTTAATTTTTTTTTCAGATTTGTGAGTACTTGGGCATAAATTTCAATCACAACAAGGCGTACTAATGATATTCAAAAAACGTCCACCTTGATACATATAAAGATACGGAACATTTCGCAATGGTTCCAAGATGACCACCATAAGACTTGCTCAGTCTGTATCAGCCATCATCCCAGTGCTTGTTTGTTGTTCGTCAACAGCATACATCTATCACGAAAATACCAATATTCAGAGCAAGCTTCAAAATAAGAAATCAACTGCCCTATGTAAACACCATAGGGTGGCGAAGCAGGGATCTCACTCTCAAGAAAGGGAAAGTTCACGATAGAAAAATGAACATTTGCACGTGTTTGTCATAGTTTAAGATAAGATATGGGTTAGCTGCTGATTTTATTTTCAATTCAGATGGGTACATACGATTGACTAGGTCAGAAAACGTCTTGTTGTTTATAGATCGTCAATATACCTAAAAGTAAAATTGAAAGATTTTGCAAGGTTTTTGATACTGCATCTAATTAGCTCCTCAACGATTTCAGTCTCGTATGAAAACAAACTCAAGTCAGCTAAGACTGGGACACAGTTTATTCCAATTTGAATGCTATCTTTGGAAAAAAAGATGTCAAACACGAATTCAGTCATTGGTAACGACTCTCTGTTGTGTTTTTGTCCTCACAAAGTATATTAAGCTCACATCAATTCATTTGTATTGTCGTCTATCTTTCTTAGAAAAGAAAGCTTTCAAAATGAGAAAAACAAAGATTTTCTTTCAGTATTGCTTTGTAGTATGGTAGTGCTAAAAGTGAAAAATAAAATGTTTTGACGGACTTAACCTAAGGGTTTTAGTTTGATTTCAATTTTTCAGAAAAATATTTCATTATTTTCCATTGATAATTTGCAACATAACTTACCTGTATCCTGTTGTTTCTGCTGTCATCCTTGTATCACAAAGCGTATTTTGATTCGTATCGTGTGGGTACATATGTATCAGACCGTGACAATAGTATCCTGATAAGTAACGTACACAGGCAGTTTCTTCATGTGAAATGTAGTAAAGAATACAATTCACGTAAAATTCACTTGAATTTATGAAAGTGATGAGATGGGTTTCACATCAATTTAATGTGCATTTAATATAAATTTATAATTAAGCTTCACTTTAAAAAGAAAAGTATAATCGACATCTAACGGACTGTTATCTGTTACCATCCGCGTTGAGCAGAATGAATTTACTCCTCCGGAAATCTGGTCTTATATAAAAAAAACAAAAGTCTTTGTATACATATTTCTTTTGTTCATATTTTGTCCCTTGTTTTAATTGATTTCAAGTCCAGATTATGGGTTTTGTTGTCGCTTTCGTATGCTATTTTTGTACATTTAGCATTATCAACATGTTTTGTTTTGATTAGGGCGACTCTGGCGGTCCAATGGTTTGCAAACATAATGGAGTATACAAGTTGGCAGGCGTAGTATCCTGGGGCTATGGATGCGGTGACGCTCATAATCCAGGTGTATACACAAGGGTGTCCTCTTTCCTGTCATGGATACAGCAACACAAACAATAAATCTTACTGTATCATCGTGTTTATAGTATTAAAAACGTTGAACAAAAATTGACTTTGCTGCTTCTTTCCTCAATCATTCATCTGATGAAAATCCTTTGTTGATCTCCGCTCCGTTCCGTAGATTTCTCTCTGCTGCGTCAAGATATGAGGACATCCCATAGGCAATCAAAAAATTAAAATACAGATCCTGTTTCACACTCCGTTTTACAAGGATCTGACAACATCCCATAAGAGGTCACGTTCAGATGACCTTTGTTGCCTCTCAATCTGATTAAAATCATATCTTGATCTCCGCGCCGTTTCGTAAACTTCTCTCTGCTGCGTTAAGATCCGAGATAATCCGATAGAGGGTCATGTCTCGATGACCTTTTGCATTAGCCAATCAAATCACTACGGTCAGAATCTTGACAGTAAAATTTTGAGGCGACAAAGCTTGAATAAACACATTTTTCCGTTTAGTCATTTCGTCACCAAAAAGTTCGTGCGGAATAATATGACGAAATTGCTTGCTGCAAGATGACAGGTCGTTGGAAAATCATTTTTTTATTAAGTAAATCGGCGACAAAGGTCATCTGGACGTGACCTCTTATGCAGGGGCGTAGCTGGAGGTATTTTGATGTGCAATCCCCGCGACGTTTTCAATTTTGGAGAGGGGTATTTCGTGGGGGGGGGGGGGGGGGGGTCACATTTGGACTTCAAATGGTGGCATTGTTTTGGACTTTAAATCATAATTATCTGGCCTATCATTATACAAATTATTAATCCGAAAATGAAATACGATATGTTTTATTTCCATGATGTATGGAAACAAAATCATTATCCATACCTTTCTTATGTCATAAACTCATCAGTAAGTAAAACCAGAGACATTTACATGTAAAACCATTTTTGATATACATACGTCTGTGTTTATAAGTATATGTTCTGTGCAGGACTCAGGAAGTAAGAACTCATGCTCGTGTTCTTAAGCATAATATTGTATAATTCGAACAGGCCTAGTTTCACGAAAGTTCCTTAACTTAAAAATCTCCATAGAAAAGCATTAAAGAATTAACGAGAAAATCTTCAGTTAAAGGAATTTCCCTTAAAGAACCAATACACGTAACTTCAGGAAATATTTCGTGATTCTGAAAAATTCTGAAAAAAAAATCCAGTTGACAACTATACAAAAATAAGCCTATAACGAAGTAAACCTGAGCGGTAATTAATAAGAAACTCCTGACAGAAAAGTCCAAAGAATTAAAAATAATTCAGGTTGGGCCCACTTAGAAGACAGTTTACAATGGACGCGTGTTTACAAATACTGAGTTTCAACTGCTGCTGTACCAGTAACCGCGTAAGAATTCATCTTGAATATTGCTGATATCAGTTAATCTTAGCTAAATCTATAAATATAGAAAGTTATTAGGCTTACTTTTCGCTTCACGTTTTGCCGAAAGTTACGTATATTGGGCCTTTAATTTCTGTATTAAATGCTTTCCTATGGAGATGTTAAACCGGGCTCATTAATTATTGTATTTACTGACATTTTGTTTGAACCGAAATGTAGTAAAATTGGCCCTTCTTTTATTCCTCTTAGAATGATAAAAGGGTCATTTGTGTTTATTAAAAAACAGAGAGTACCAAAGCGTCAACAAAACCGTAATCCGAACTCAAAATCGATTAAACTAAAGGCAAAATAAGAAAAAGAAAAGATTTACATTGAGACTCTTGTAAAAGCACAAGAGAATAAGACCAGGTGTTCCGGAAGAGTAAGCGCCTTTTACTTCATCGACGACAACTGCAAGGTAAATATTGGTCACAACCAAGTAAACATCAGGTTCTCAAAATGAGAAACAAGTCCTCATTGTCAATAAAAACAAGAGAGAACACTAATGAGGGTTCTCAAAAACGTCCATCTTCATATCACTTAAAGATACAGAACATGTCCCATGAAACCAAGATGGCGACCATACAACTTGCCCATAGTCTTCATCAACCTGCACCTCTCCTTTCCCTGTGCCATAAATTTGTTCGTCAGCAGCTAATATCTATCACTAAAACCTAATATGACATGAATTTATAAAAAAAGTCGGTCTGAGTGAAGGTAGTTTCAAACTAATGCTTATGTTTGGATGTTGTTTGGTATTCATTTGTATACGAATTTTCTCACGATAAAGCCATTGCCTATATTGTCGTAGTGAGCTGTATTACAAATATTATTTGAATTATGTTGGCTGCGGTCTCCGACATCTTGCACAATTATATATGATTTAATATGTATGTGTATTGTAATCCTATATGCTACTGCATTCGGAAAGAAATAAAATTGAATTTGAAGTATTTATAGCTAACACATTTTCTGCAGCCTAATAAGTTAATCTGACGAGTCGAAAAAAGGAGTAACAATATCACTGGACTTTTAAGAATATAAGTTGAATTATGAAATTTCTCGACTTTAATAAACATACTTTGGAAAATGATGTGCAAGCACGGGCTTATGTGCTTACATGGCAGCCACGCCCCTGTTATGGGGTGTTGTCAGATCCTTGTAAAACGGAGTGAGAACAAGGATCTGTATTTTAATCAGATTGGTTCGTCACATTATTCCACAAAAACGTTTTGTGACGAAATGACTAAACGTAGAAATACGATAATGCAAGCGTCGTCGCCTCAAAAATCCACATTTCAGATCTGGAACGTAGAAATTTGATTGGACGATCCTGAAAGTAGTAATTTGATTGAATAATGCAAAAGGTCATCTGACCGTGACCTTCTATAGGACTTCCTCATATCTTGACGTAGCAGAGAGAAGTTTACAGGACGGTGTGGAGATCAAATGTGATTAAATCAGATTGTTTAATCATTTACCTTTTTTTAACAATTTTATGAATAGTGTATTTGATATACGATAGACTTTCCTGTCATTTGAAATTAAGTTTCTTGGAAAACGTTAAACACTTCAACGACAAATAACAGTTGTGATGAAGCAATGACAATAAAGGCAGGTGAAGAAGAAGTGATTGGATTTTCTTTTTCGAATTGGACCAACACGATGGCAAAAAGAGCTCGTTCAGTGATTTGTTTAAGGATCTGCTCTTGTGAGGTTTCAATCACGTTAAAATCTCGTTTCGATCTCACGTGAGATATTTGTGTAAAATCTAACTATTTATTATCAATTTTGATTGCAAATATGCATCTCAAAAATATAGCAGAAATTAAGATGTCTGTCATTTTTAGAACGTTAAAGGAAGAATGTTTCAAAAACCCATTATGGCGGCCATTTGAAAATTAGCATTAATGTATATTTTTGCGCACATTAATGAACGGCCAAAACTTTTGTGCTTGCTTGATAAGTTAAAATCGTCATTGTGTCGGAATTGTTCATTATAGCAAGTTCATTTTTGTGTACAACTTTAAGTTCATTATCAGGCAAATATTTAACAACAAAGATATTTTGTCACATTCTGGATATTGTATTTTAGATATCTAGTGAACTGAAGCGATTTCGATTTTTGACTCAAGATCAGTGCAAAATAAAACAGTTTATAATGGGACAAAAAAAAACAAGCACGCTACCACACAGTTTATATGACTGATTAAGAATGTGAAACTCTTTTCTTTTTTAACTGCCAAATACAAAAAAGTTTGTCGCCAGGAGTTTTTTTCAAAAAGCATTAAAGGCCTCATATACGTAACTTTCGGCAAAACTTGAAGCGAAAATCAAGCCTAATAACTTATAATGTTTATAGATTTAGTTAAGATTAGCTGATATCAGCAATATTTAAGATGGATTCTTACGCGGTTACCGGTACAGCAGTAGTTGAAACTCGGTATTTGTATACACGGGTCCATTTTGAACCGTCTTCTTGTTGTTGAAGTGGGCCACACCTGAATTATTTTCAATTCTTCGGATTTTTCTGTCAAGAGTTTCTTGTTAGTTACCGCTCAGGTTTACCTCGTTTTAGGTTGTTTTTTGCATGGTTATCAACTGGATTTTTTGTCAGAATTTTTCAGAATCACGAACAATTTCCTTAAGTTACGTATATTGGGCCTTCAAATTTGCAAAAAAAAAATTAAAAAAAAAAGATAAAAAATGAGCATTTTGTCATTAAATAATAAGGGTTAGGGTTAACTAAAACACTTTTTTGAGCTAATAGAATTGTTTCAAGACCTTTTAATTCTATAATTAATAATGAAATACTATTTTTAGCAATTCCATAATCATTTATATATATCTGATTTCAAATATGAAAGATATTTGATGAAATTTCCTGCATTTGCCCCAAAACAGCAGTTTTCACATAAATAACGTGTATTGCTCGTTTTGGTATCTTTGACCGAGCAAAGCACGCAAACGAGTTTACTATGTTTCTTTTGTATTTTCTGCTATAGAATGCACTCCCTGTAAACTGTAAGTTCCCTCCATAACATGGAAACAGGAAACAGCGATAACAAATCATTAACGGCAAATCCAAGATGGCCACATGTCATCAATATTTCTGTCTTAGATAAAATAATTTAGAATGAAAGTGCAAGTGTCTGCCTCTAGAACGACCATGAATTGAAAATTCCTCGATCGGCTTTATTTCCACCTCACAATGAACTTGCATTCCACTTAACGCGCCAAAGAGTAGTATACGAATACATAGGCGTTGCCTGCAGGCATTAATTGCAAAGTACAAATAATGTGAAAAGGGGAAAAAGAGATTTAGTTCAATACATGATTCAATGAAAGGCAAATACTTTACATAGATTATAACAACAATTGCTATCGTAACGTCATCAATCTCTGTTATGAAGTTTTGTTTTATTGTTTATATGGCCTGTCATTTAAGAACGGCCTCCCGGTGAGGTCTTCAATTTCATTGTTGTCAGCACTTGCGGTTCAAAAAATGTGAGAAATATCGATTACGAATTAAATCATAAATTCCTTTTGTCAAAATACAAATATCATTGTGATATAATGAATTTTTATGGTTGCTGTCATTGGATTAACCGCTTATAATGACAGGACATCCAGTGAATAACAGAAATCGGTTAATAACAGCGACGCTTTTTATATAGATTCTGGAAACGCCGTAACATCCGGGATTCTATGCATGTAGAGACACAAGGCAAGAGGAAATTCAAAGAAATTGATACCAATGCTGACAAACTTATATTACACCTATATTGTATTTGTTATCAACAGCAATGTGATATATATATATCAATTATGGACCTTTGATGAGGTCAATATGGTTTATACTGACCTGGTAAAATCATATATTGACCTCTGACAATATTTAAGATTCTACTATCATCTACTGAAATCGCATTATATCTATCTTGATAAAGTAAAGTTTATCTTGAGGTACTTTGACTTCAAAATGATTATAAATTATTAAACACAATACTAACAGTTTTTTTAAAGAAGAAGCATCCGGTCAATATTATACAATTATTGCATTTTGTTGAGGTGTACACGAGACTATACGGACCTGGGCAAGAGTTTGTTCATCGAGGCCGAAGGCCGAGGTGAACAAACTGTTGCTCAGGTCCGTATAGTCTCGTGTACACCGAATACAAAATGCAATAACTGCTTTGTAATATGACCAAATAAAACAAATGAATAACAATTAAGAAGTTAACAATTCAGCGTAGAACTTCTCAAGGCTCCTGTCCAAATCATGTTTACTATAATTTTCGAAGTCCTTTGACTGACCTTTGGCACCTAAATATTGCCTAAATAATCGCAGCGCCAGCAGTGTTCTTGTGTGTGTTCTTTGCATCTTTGTTCTTTCATAGATCATTAAGTTCTTCTTCGTTTATTGTAGCAAAGCGTTCTGTGAGTTTACCGTCCGCCATATTGTAAACAAAGTGATTCCAAACGATCGCTTGTATCAAGCATTCTGATTGGCTGTTATCAAAACTAACGCGTTGCGCGATTGGACAACAGGGAAGCAAAGATTGCAGACCTGTTCGTGCTAAAAATAGCACGAACCGGTCGGCAATGTGAAGGGAATTTCCCAGTTATTTTAAGCACGAACAAGTCTACTCACAAACAGGTGCTGGAGAGGAAAACATGAAGTGGGCCAATGAGAATAAAGCAAACACTCAAGTCATATTACAACACAAAATGTGGACCTCCAAGTGACCATATTTTAGCCAATGAGAAAAGTCGGTCCACATCTAATATCGAAGAGCTAATAAGGACAGGTAGCAAAAACTTTTCCAAATCTTTTAATTTCATTTTCAGATATATCGACGATATATTGTCTATACACAACAAGAAGTTTGCCTGACCACGTCGATCGTATACATTTGTATACACTTCTGAACTTTCAGACTTTTTGAGTATACTTCTCCGGAAAACCTGGTCTTCTTATCCTGTACTTTTACAAGTGTCTCCATGTAAATATTTTCTCTGTTCAGATTTTGCTCCTGGTTTGATCGATTATGAGGTCGGATTATGATTTTGTTAACGCTTCAGTATTCTATCATTTATTATCGGACCTTACAACATTTGACTGAATGTTAATTGCTTAAGCAATGAAGCTATTTTGCGGGTGTCATAGCACAGACCAGAACAAATGCTCGTGCGTGTGTGCTTGTTTATATAATTCATAGCCTGTTAATTAATGTTAGAAGCAACAAATCAAAACAAAAATATTTAAAACTGTATGTAATAAGCAATGAATATCAACAAAAAATAGACACCATTTTTAATTCCATATTCGTTTTATAATCGTGTATATTGAGTAAGTGTTGTGGACCATCACTAAAATTAGTGAGCTCTCTTTGTTGTTTGGATCCAACTAAGGAATGATGAGACCCTTGTGTAAACTCCAGGTGCGTTCCTCTGGCCACAGCCGTAACCCCATGACGTGATACCGGCCAATTTCCACACACCGTTCTTTTTACAGACTAATGGGCCACCAGAATCTCCCTGCGAGATACAGAAACACATATTAGGAATATAACAATACGGATACTGTTTTATTATTTTGGTTTTCTATCCTCGTGACCAGCAACAATGATTTTCCAATCTGATTAAAATCATATCTTGATCTCCGCGCTGTTACGTAAACTTCTCTGCTGCGTTAACCTTGTAAACCAAGGATATGTATTTTAATCAGATTGCATGAATTACGAATCTTGACAGTGAATGTAGGTAGGTGGAAAAGCTTTCATAATCCTATATGTGTATTGAGTCATTTCGTAAAAACAAGGTAGTATGCAAGTTGCAGGAAATGACAAACTGTAGATGACAATTTGACCAGAGCATAAAGTAAAGATGTTACAAAGGTCACCAGAACACGACATCTTATCGTTTGTTGTCCCATCTTAACGTTTTAATCAGATTAAGGTCTTCAACGTCGGTCTTAAGGTGTACTGCCGCTAATAAAAGGTAACTATATAGTTCACTATGCAAGTTAATTGTTTGTTTCTACAACAACGGTCAAAGATGATAATCCAGTTACAGTAACTTTTAAAACAATTTCTGTGTCAATCATATCATATGCAATACCTAACAAGCGTCTTTTTAAAGACAATTTCTAAATCAAACATATCATATGCAATACCTAACGAGCGTCTTTTTAAAGACAATTTCTGTATCAAATATATCGTATATCCATACCTGACAAGCGTCCTTTCCTCCTTGTGTGTAGCCAGCACAAATGTTCGATGTGTAAATTGCATTACGCATGTAATAATTACACATGCTGTTGGAGATGATTGGCACGTCCACCTCCCGCAGGTAACGAGATCCTTGTCCACCTAAACACGATCAACAACAACATAAGTCAGTGAAGCGTTGAAAAATCTTACCGCTAATTATGATATTTTTTTTGTGACACAGGCTGCTTGTTATTAAAAAGCATTGGTAACTATTGACATCTTACTGCATCCTTTCAACCAACTTTTTTCCTTTATAGAATGTTAAACATAGTGTAATACACTTCTAAAACTGTTCCAAGTGATGATTTTGCTGTTAACTCATTTTAAAATATGCTCAAAGTATTAATAAAATGAAAACAAAAATTACAAACAGATATCATTACTACGTAGGAACTATCTATTCTGTTATGGTAAACGAAATGTAAAACGGTTCCAAGTGATGATTTTGCTATACGAACTTATTAGAAAATTTGCTCAAAGTATTAATGAAATGAAAACAAAAAGAGATAATTCCTTCGTGGGACACTATTCATTGTGTTATCGTAACCAAAACGTTAAACCATTTGCAATGCACGTATAAGACGAGGTATGATTTTTTCTGTGAGAGCAATTTTAAAATTAGCTAAAGTATTAGTAAATTAAATATTACAAAGAGATTATTCCTTCGTGGGACACTCTCAATTTTTTTATGGTAAACGAAATGTTAAACCTAGTGCAATGCACTTCTTAGACGATTTCAAGTTATGATTTGTTCTATGAGAACAATTTAAGAATATGCGAAAGTATGCACAAAATGAAAATGAAAAGTGATAATGTTTTCGCGAGAAGCTCTGAATATTCGAATTGTAAACGAAGTTAAACAATGTGCAAAGTACTTCTTAAACGATTTCAAGCAATGATTTTTTCTACAAAACAATTTCAATATAAACTAAAAAATACCCATTAAATGAAAAAAAGAAAAGAGATCATTCCCTCGTGCGTATCTCCATTCTGCTATGGTAAATAGATGTTAAACCTAGTGCAATGTACTTATCAGACGGTTTCAAGTAATATTTTCAATTTCAAATTATGCTAAATAAAATGAAACAAAAAGATATACCCTTTTGAGTAGCTTCCATTCAATATCCAATTACCACTCCTTGTGTAACATCTATTTATAAGAGGTATTACATAGATCTACCTAGTGTAATGCATAGGACGGTTTCAAGTAATGATTTTTCTATTAAAAAAATTTTGGAATATGCTTTAAGGTATAAATATAATGAAAGCTCCCTCTCAATACCCAACAATCACTCGATGTGTAGAAGTATTAATAAATGAAATAGAAAAGAAACCATACCCTCGTGGGTAGCTCCCATTCAATATCCAACAATCACTCGATGTGTAAAAGTATTAATAAATGAAATAGAAAAGAAACCAAACCCTCGTGGGAAGCTCCCATTCAATATCGAACAATCACTCGATGTGTAAAAGCTTTAATAAATGAAATAGAAAAGAAACCACCCTCGTTGGTAGCTCTCACTCAATATCCAACAATCACTCGATGTGTAAAAGTATTAATAAAATGAAAAAAGAAAAGAAACCATACCCTCGTGGGTAGCCCCCTCTCAATATTCAACAATCACTCGATGTGAAAAAGTGTTTATAAAATGTAAAAAAGAAAGAAAAAAGAAACTATACTCTCGTGGGTAGCTCCCACTCAATATCCAACAACCACTCGATGTGTAAAAGCATTGATAAAATGTAAAAAAAGAAAAGGAAAACATACCCTCGTGGGTTACTCCCATTCAATATCCAACAATCACTCGGTGTGTAAAAGCATTATTAAAATGTAAAAAAAAAAAGAAAAAGGAAAACATATCCTCGTGGGTAGCTCCCTCTCCATATCAGACAACCACTCGATGTGTAAAAGTATTAATAAAATGTAAAAAAGAAAAAATAAGCCATACCCTCTTGGGTAGCTCCCCATCCAGTCGTTGTACACACGTTGTTATCAAAGCTTTCACCAGATTCGGGAAGACATGCGGTCTGGACGTATGTGGTGGTTGTAGATACAGGTTTGTCGAGTTTGATCAATGCAATGTCGTTATGGTTACGGCTGTGGTCGTAGTGCTCGTGCACTATAACTTGGATGGCGTTATGGATTTGGCTTTGGTAAATGTGACCACGATCCTGGATACCAACGGCTACGGTCCAGTAATGTTTCGATGTGCTAGAGACAAAATGGTCAAATGTACGCTTACTCTACCGGAACACCTGGTCTTATTCTCTTGTACTTTTACAAGAGTCTCCATGTAAATCTTTCCTTTGTTCATATTTTGCCTCTGGTTTAATCGATTTTGAGTTTGGATTATGATTTTGTTAACGCTTCGGTATTCTCTTATTTATTTTGTCCTTCAGAGCGATAAATGTGAAAATAAATTTTAGAATATCGAAAAGCAATCTGATTTGAATGCAGATTCATTGCCGCTCAGTTACTGCCCGCATACTCTATGTACCGACGTGAGAGTAAGGATCTGCATTTTAATCAGATTGACCGAAGCGTTAACGAAACCATAACCAAAACTCGAAATCAATTTTACCAGAGGCAAAATATAATTAAAGGAAGCAGGATAATATATTTTTACAGTCATATATACTTTCAGTTTAGCAGAGAATCAAGATTGAAAGACATAAAAAAGAATTGTTCTTGTTCACAAGATGTTTAATGTGCAGTAGAGATACTACATAAATATGTTTCTACCACAATTCCCTGTGTTATGTTGGGTAATTAAAGAAGATAAAAGTATTTTATGGTCTCTTTCGAAATGTAATAAAAAGATAATTTAATGGTTATCAAGTATAATTAACTCGCACGCTACGCAATCGTGAAAATATAAAATCTGTCATACTCGTGAAACATATTTGATATTAAACGGCAAACCATTGGATATCCACTATATATATTTTAATAAATAATTTTCCACTGATTGTGCGCAGAATGCGGCTTTCTGATTAGTTAAGATCTGTTTCATACCTCTATGAAAAAACACCCCACGAAAATGGCGTAAAAAATGTGACGTCACAATACGGCAATCGAAGTTGCGTATTGATTTGTTAAAAAAGAATCCGTTGGTAAATCAGTACATAAACATGATTTAAATCGGAAAATAAGTTTCAAAATTAATTATAAGCGTTGATGTCAATTATATTTTAGTTTCACAGGGTTATGAAAAACATTTTGCTTGCAAACTTTTGAAATTCATACAGTTTGCAAACATTTTTTTTCATACCCCAATGAAACATTGTCATCAACACTTAACAAGAATTGCTCGTACTTTTGCAAAGGTTTAGGAATATATTGTTTTAGTGAGGATTTAATATGCTGTATAGCAATCAAGTGACTTTGATTACATAACAGGCTCCGAGATCATGAAATCATCTTATAATTAACTTTTTCTCAGTCAATCACGTATGACGTTACTTTTCGTAACGTTATTTATAATTGGCTAAATAAAACCGTAAGACATATTTAGATTTTAGACTGTTTAATGATCCGGAGACCAGATGTTTTAGAATGTTTGTGAATACGGGCCCATGCGCTCCTCCATGATAATCGTCTATCAGTTTTTATCACACCCATGTAAATCGCTGTCTACCAATATTCAACCCGATTACATGGAACATAGCGAAGAAATCTGTATAGCATTTGTCTCAAGCCTTTCACTGTAATGCAGTTAGAAGATGATAAGACTCTTTCATGGCCAGGGATGTAAGATATGCAAATTCAAACCGAGGGTTTCCGAGTTTGGTTAAACCCGAGGCAAATTCTATCAAACATGACGAGGTATGAGAAATTAGTTTTTATCATACAATTTTTATTCTTCTAAAATCATCAATCGCTATTGTGACGTTATCATTTTCATTGATTAATAGACTGTTCCCTTACCGTGCGGGGATGACAGGGAAATCTCCAACCCAAGGGGTGATATACTTGGTTGGATGTTTTTCTTGAGGGTTAGACAATCAAGAATATCACCCCGAGTGTTGGTGATTTCTCTGTCACAACATCAAACAAGGAGATTATTATTTTTCTCCGATCATTTTGTATTTTTTTTAAGGAAAGTATCAATGCATCACCATGCTGACCTGACGTGATTTAATTGTTGTTTAAGCTTGATAGTATTTTTTTAGTGACGTCATTATATTGTTGTCGTGACGTCATTACATTGTTGTCAGCTTGTGTTATTTGTCATACCTTAGTGGATGACAGAGAAATCGTGTACAGGTAAGGGAGGGGAAAAATCTGTGAATGATGAGAGGATAGGTGGTCAAAAGTAAGTAAGTAAAGTATAATTACACAACAATAAAGTAAATGTAAGTAATGGATAATTTAGCAGAAGTTGTTATTGTCCTAGAGCACATTCATTTGCTCTAATTCTAGTTGGATTCATTTAGTTCGTCATCAATAGCAATGTGTGTTATAGAAATAAAAAAGTCAGAGAATACCAAAGCGTCAACAAAACCATAATCCAAACTCAGAATCGATCAAACCAGGGGCAAAATAGGAACAAAGGAAAGATTTATATGGAGACTCTAGTAAAAGCACAAGAGAATAAGACCAGGTGTTCCGGAGGAGTAAGCGTCTTAGAACCATAACAACACAAACATCCATTATTCAATGATACATTGCCCTAGATCCAAAAAACTTACTCTTCGAAGCAATGAGCAGCTGTGACAACCCACTGGTTATCTATAAGAGTACCGCCACACATATGCTGTCCCCCATATCTGAGAGAAACCTGCCATGGGTACTCGCCATGGGTCGCCATGCTGCCGCCGACAATCTTGTGATTGCCCGCTACAGTAGGCCTACCGCACTGACCTAGAAATAAGGAAATAAATTGTAAAATATATAACCGATTTGAAGAATGAATTAAAAAAAACTATCTGCATATTTTTGATTTATTAAATAATGTTTGTATAACAAATTGAAATGATTTGTCGATTTGATTTTTTTGACGAATATCTCAAGCAATTTCTGTTGTATCTGTAGTATCTGCAATACATGTATCTGTATAAATTAAAGTTTTGGTTTTTTTTGGTGAATTATTCTTTTCTTCAATACCTGGAACTTACCCGAGGTGGAACCGGATCCGGAACCAGAACCTCCGTGGGACGGGGCGGCTGTTGGAGCGGCTGTAGCGGCCGTGTGAGCCCCATAGCAACAGGCCTCTAGAAAGCCGCAGTAACTAAGGACGAGATGGTTTCCTGCTCCACAGTGAGACGTCCCGCTCAGCAGATTTACGCATGAACCATGCAGATTTTGTTGGCATACAGCTGAGAAAATAATTTTGTTATTATAAATATACAAGTATATTTACAGTCTACACCGACATTCACTCGATAACCATTGTACTGCAAACTAGAGTTATTTTCCAATATTTACAGTCGACACTGATATTCACTCGATAACCATTGTACTGCAAACTAGAGTTATTTTCCAGTAACTATACTTGAGGACGTGCACAGTTTCTATGACGTCAACAACAGTACATGTGGGCGGAGCTATGCAAATTATCCCGTTTGAATCACAATTGTATGCCGTCATTAACAAATGACATGGGCGGGGCTAGCTACGGCTTATGCAAACTTCATGCTGTTACATTTTTTTTAACTGTTTTCACGTTTGTAAGTTTTGAAATGAAATATATGTCTGCAGATGGGGCTAAATTGAAGAGAAAAGTTATGAACCATTTACAGGAAATACTGTAATTATAAGGATTAACCTTTGATTTTGTTTAGTTTATGAGATCATAAATCCAATGGAGCAGTCGGTAAATTTAACGTAAACGCTTCGCGTTTACGCAATTTACCTCGTGCTCCATTGGATTTATGATCTCATAAACTAAACAAAATCAAAGGTTAATCCTTAAATAACTATACTTAAGAACGTGCAAAAATTCTATGACGTCGACAACAATACATGTGGGCGGAGCTATGCAAATTATTCCATTCGCATCACAATTGTATGACGTCATTAACAAATGACATGGGCAGAGCTAGCTACGGCTTGTGCAAACTTCATGCTGTAACATTTATCAAACTGTTTTCACGTTTGTTAGTTTTGCAATGAAATGTATGTCCGCAGATGGGGCTAAACTGAACAGAAAAATTATGACCCATTTACACAAAATACTGTAAATATAAGAATTAACCTTACGTTTACGCAATTTACCTCGTGCTCCATTGGATTTATGATCTCATAAACTAAACAAAATCAAAGGTTAATCCTTAAGTACAAACATTAGCAGATTAGTTGTCCTTCATTTATGAACAAACGACATGATTGCAAGGGAAGTATTGATGTTCAAATAACTCTTTTTTTTCTTCCTTATTTGGCTAATTTATGGTTATTATGGGGAAAGAATATACAAATTGGTCTAACACCATACTAATGGTAATACATTGACATCATCATTATATTTATTCAAAACACCTAAGAAGTAACGCGGTGATGATATGTTGGGGAAAACCATATTATCTTTTCAAACAAATTACTCTAATAGGAGTAGCACCGTTTTTTATGTTTTATTGGGAATTCACATAGAGGATGTGGGTGTCATTTTTTCGCTTTTGAACAATATTGATGGAATCAAAAATATTCAGAATAAAATGTGTCATTTGACAAAACATCAAGGTAAAATGTACCAGGTCAAAGGTTTTGTTTGGTTGATTGTTTTTACGTCCTATTTACAGCTGAGGTCATTTAAGGACGACATCCCGGAGTATGCGATTTGGCTGTGTGTATTGAAGGTGTGTGTGTTTTAGGGAGGTTGTGGTATGTTCGTGTAAGCCTTCGATAGTCCGTATTTTGCCGATTCAAAAAGCTATCACTGTGACGTATACTGCCGAATTCCAGTAGCAGAACTCCCTACTTGGTCAAATTATACTGAGTACTGGAATACTATTCGTTCCATACCAATATTGCTGCGCCTCACGCAGGGAGAAGTAACTACTATTTTAGAGAATCTGGTATGTGTCGGTCTGGGGACCGAACCCAAAGCCTTCCTCAACGGAGCGAATCCTTAACTAAAAGCCAAATGTGAGTTTGTGTCAAGGGAGACATAAGGAATAAGAAACTTGTTGGTTAGAAACAATCAAGATATCATTTCAAAAAATCGAAAGTTCATTGGGGTCAGATGTGAAAAACGTTATGACATTATGAAGTAAAAATAGTACGATTCAAATAATGTATCGATTTAATAAGATTACAAGATCAAAGGTCAATGCCATTTTTTATTCTAAGCTGCTTGGCTTTTTGATTTACGAAAATGAAATGTATTTTGTCACAATGAAATAAATTGTCAAATGACCAATCCTCAAAAGAACAAGTTTGGATTTTATATATCTTATCTGCTTTACTTAAAGGGCCATATATATTGCAAAACTCATTCTGGCGAGTCTATTCTAGATATTCTTGGAAGAGATAGATGTAATTTTTAGTTTGAAATAATTTCAGTGATATGCATGTATTAATATCGCTCTTTTTCTTTCCGCATTAGTAGGGTGATCATCATGTAACGGAATGATAATAAGCAGTGATCAATCTACGTGCGAGTCCCGAGTCCAGTACTCATAAAATTATGATAGGACTCATAAAAATTCTGGAAATGCTTCAATTTACCATTATGGGACCCATCGTTTTCAGCAAAGTATACAAAAAGAACCCATGAAAATAAATTGTAAATTGATCACTGAATAAGGATATTCAGTTTAAACATATTGTAATTTTTAGGTTTTAGATATAAACCTTCCGTAACCTTGCCCTGTTGCTAGATCTTAAGAGCTATCACCTGCTGCCTCCTACAACTATAACTGTTGTATGCCTCCCGTGATAGTGCCTTAATTATTATTTTTATTTGGGGGTTCACCCCGTTAGGAAAGCTTTGTTTCCTATTTCTTTGGCGAGACATACATTGTAATAGACACATTTCTGTAGTACAAGATTTAAAATTATACATAATCGATTTAATTTAACTTAATTTGAAGGTGTTTTACCCACCTGACCTTTCTGCTTCTACATTAGTTCTGGAAATTTGGATTCCAACCTTTCAGTCCCTAGCCTCATTGAAAGTCATAGGAGTACGTAACAGTTGTATGATGAAGTTTAATTCATTTTTTTCGGCATACTGTTTCTATTACTAAGGAGGGATGGGATGTAAAACGTATACAACCAACCGAGAATTCATGATGAATAAAGTTTTTTTTTTAATGTGACGCTCTTTCGCAGACATCACAACAGTTCCAAAAGGAAGTTTAAAGTTTGAAATAGTGCGCATTACATTAAAGTAATGATGACATTGCAAATACTTTGTTTAACTGTAATTTAAACAAACTTGTCGAAGTTGAAGCAACAATCTGTATTTAATACTTACTCTGAGAAAAAACTGGGCTGGCGGCAATAGCCAACACCAGAGAGACACAAAACAAATCCATGTCGTTGTACGGTGTCTTTGAAAGTGAACTTTGCCAAGCAAGAAAGGGACTCAAAAGTCTCTTATCTTTAAGGTCAAATCGTGATCTGGGAGTCGCTGCCTATCGCTGGTTCAGTGCACGGGACCGGCGTTGCCAGTCTGTGATCTGCAATGACGTCAGAAGCATTTGAACTATGAAGTACAATTCACGTTTTGGTAACATGCATAAGAAACCTCTTAATGCTCTAAAGCCCCTAATAATAAGGAACCTAAAGCTTCATTAAATGCTGATCTGAGTGACAAAAAGATAAACCGATATGATAATATTGGAAGACATGTTTTGTTTTGGTTTGTTTTTTTGTAATGGAATAAGGTTTGATTGACCCTTTCGTACTCTGCTATTTTTGCCAAGATAAAATCAATGTTAAATATGTATGTATTTGCGTGCAAAAAGTCAATTTTATTTATTTTGCTGTATATTCTTTGTATTTCCAACTCTTTTCAATGAATTTTTCCCGACTTTTTTAATGAAGAAATCATGATTTATTTACAACCTCCAATTTTTGGGACGCCATTTTAACGTCAGTTTTGTTGCGTACTATAGAGAAATGGCGTCACACGGAAATTAGCAGTGTATATAATTCTGTATATGTTATAGATATACAACGGAAAATTTAATAAATAGTATGAGAGGAAACCTAAGATATTTCTGTACCAAATGACACAAAATTGTCAAAATCCATCGATATTCGAAGTCAGGAAAACTGAAAAAGTTGGAAATACAACGTAACTATATATAGTTATGCTTGAGGTTGTAGTTTAAAAATAAAAATAGGCTAATTTAGCGTTTTTTCCTCGAAAAATAAATTTTTCCAGAACAGACAGCTTAGTTTATCTGCGCCATAGGCATGACGATCTAGGGTCATGACATCAACGTCTTTCTTTCTACTTGTGACAGACAATTATAATTAATTCAATTGTGTTTATTTCACCAAAAACCTTGCAGGTTAAAGTTTTAATTTTCACAATTTTATTTAGAACATTAAGCATACAAATTAGGGAAGCCGGATGATACAAGTTGCACGGTACTACTGTATGTCTTACAATCATACAAGCCAGACTTACACTTTATGGAACACATAGAGTTATGACCTTAATAACTTCACTTCGATATATGATGTTATATAATATATAATTGCGCGGTGAAATGAACCCACAAAACTTCAGCAGTGCACACTTTTATGCATAACCTGATAAGTACTGTAAATATTTGAACTCGAGAGACGTAAAGTAATTAATAAAATTATGCGTATATTGGCTATGTTCATGCAGTATTGTATCTAAATATACTTTCACATGACACTGGGTCACCATCGTACACATATAGAAATAGATTTCCTGACACGGATACAATTTAATCGTTTAATCGAACATATGCTTGCAATACACATTTCCAGGGCGACTTTAAATAGCCCAATCAAGACGGTTCTAGATTGAAAAAGTTTGAAATATCTGTTTCACCTACTTTAATTGATCAAAAGATGCAGTTTTATTTGTACTTTTTCCATAGCATTAACCCTAAAACCTAGTATGAAGTTAAAAGTTTAATTTGTTAATTCATTTTTTAGTCAATTTAATTTGCGATCGATTTTTGTCAAAGGTGTTTACATAAAAAAAACTTCCCATGAGAAACAAGCAAATTATACGACGGTCCTGCAGGTAAGGCGTACGCATTGCCTCATTATCTTTTTATTAGCTCACCTGGTCCGAAGGACCGAGGTGAGCTTATGCCATACCGTGGCGTCCGTCGTCCGTCCGTCGTCCGTCCATCGTCCGTCCGTCCGTCCGTCGTCCGTCAACAATTTCTTTAAACGACTTCTCCTCCATAACCACTGATAGGAAATCAACCTAATTTGGCAGGAAGCATCCTTGGGTGCCGAGGATTCAAAATTGTACTAATGGTGGGACTGACCCCCTAGGGGGCTGAGGGACGGGGCCAAAAGGGGTTATTTAGCTATGTCGGTTTAAGCGACTTCTTCTCCATAACCACTGATTGGAAATCTGCCTTATTTGGCAGAAAGTATCCCTGGGTGCTCAGGATTCAAAATTGTACTCATGGTGGGACTGACCCCCTAGGGGGCTGAGGGGCGGGGGCCATAAAAAATTATTAAGCTATATTGATATTAGCGACTTCTTCTTCATAACCACTGATTGGTAATCAACCTTTTTTGGCAGGAAGCATCCTTAGGGGCCATGGATTCAAAATTGTACGAATGGTGGAACTGATCCCCTAGGGGGCTGAGGGGTGGGGACCAAAAAGGGTTTTTTAGCTATATTGGTTTAGTCGACTTCTTCTCAATAACATCTGATTGGAAATGAGCCTTATTTGGCAGGAATCATCCCTAGGTGCTCAGGATTCAAAAAAGTACTCATGGTGGGACTGACCCCCTAGGGGGCGGGGCCAAAAACCGTTATTTAGCTTTATTGGTTTAAGTGACTTCTTCTCCAGAACCACTGAATGGAAATCAACTTTATTTGGTAGGAACTATCCCTAGGTGCCAGGATTCCAAATTGTACTCATGGTGGGACTGACCCCCTAGGGGGCTGAGGGGCGGGGCCAAAAACCGTTATTAGCTTTATTGGTTTAAGCGACTTCTTCTCCATAACCACTGAATGGTAATCAACCTTATTTAGCAGGAACCATCCTTAGGTGCCCAGGATTCAAAATTGTACTAATGGTGGGACTGATCCCCTTGGGGGCTGAGGGGTGGGGCCAAAAAGGGTTATTTAGCTATATTGGTTTAAACGACTTCTTCTCAATAACCACTGATTGGAAATGAGTCTTATTTGGCAGGAAGCATTCCTAGGTGCTCAGGATTCCAAATTGTACTCATGGTGGGACTGACCCCCCTAGGGGGCTGAGGGGCGGGGCCAAAAACCGTTATTTATCTATATTGGTTTAAGCGACTTCTTCTCCATAACCACTGATTGGTAATCAACCTTATTTGGTAGGAACTATCCCTAGGTGCTCAGGATTCCAAATTGTACTCATGGTGGGACTGATACCCTAGGGGGCTGAGGGGCGGGGCCAAAAACCGTTATTTAGCTATATTGGTTTAAGCGACTTCTCAATAACCGCTGATTGGTAATCAACCTGATTTGGTAGGAACCATCCCTAGGTGCTCAGGATTCAAAATTGTACTAATGGTGGGACTGACCCCTAGGGGGCTGAGGGGTGGAGTCAAAAAGGGTTATTTAGCTATATTGGTTTAAACGACTTCTTCTCCATAACCATTGATTGGAAATGAGCCTTATTTGGCAGGAAGCATCCCTAGGTGCTCAAGATTTAAAATTGTACTAATGGTGGGACTGACCCCCTAGGGGGCTGAGGGGCGAGCCAAAAAGAAAATATTTTATCATGATTACCTAGATACCAATGTATCCAGGTGAGCGATACAGGCCCTCTGGGCCTCTTGTTTCTTTCGTAATAACTCCCTCCCCCTCCCTAATGTCGCCCTTAATACTGGTTCACTTTCGGCTTTCTGTTGAGTATTTGCCCCTGTGAAGACGGTTATGGAATTTGTCCCTTGGTTGGCTTAAACAACCCAAAGTGTAAAAGATCGATAGTTTTGGTTTCTTGCTTAAAGTGCAAAATTGAATATTTACAAATACGTTGTTGTGTTGATATAAAAACCAAGTAATGTTTTAGGTTCATATAACTATGACACGAAACGATTATGAATACGAACGCGAGAAAAGTTGAAAACTAGATTAACGCTAATCACGCCAAATTCTCGTTGGATGAAACATTGAATGGAAGCCTCGTCAACACAAGTAAACCATTTTAATCGCGCAATTTTCTCCATGAAAATGCCACCTGCTTGATCCGCGGAATGTGCAGTATTGTTTTAGTATGCCTATCATCCGTAATAATGTTGATATTGTCACCAAACTTACCGCACGTAAATATATTTATCATATGGCTACCGTTTTATGCAGTGTAATAAAGCCATTACATAAATTTTCTATATTACACACGTGTAATAACACCTTCCGCTTCCCAGATTGGCTGGTTCTTTGTGAACTGTATTAATACGCACGGGAACGGTCTTGTTCTATTTACTACGAAGCGTACAACTTACGACTGCTTGTAGAATGATGAAGTTCGGAATTGCCGATGAAGTTAAGGTTGACAACAAAGACAATGGTCATTATAAAGCGTAAATAATTACAGACATGTAAACGATCCTAATCTACCAAAACATTGTCGATCCGAGGTTCCTTTCCCAACAACGATATAACAGGATAAGTTGACGTCAACAAACACGCCTTACACAATCCACAACACTGCTTACAAATCGACCTCAAACGGCGTCTTTTAAAGATGCTTTAACAAAATGTTAATTCGAAACATTCTCAGTGCACAATCAACATCCCTGTTGACTCCCGCGATGATAAGGATAATTCTCCAACTGTAAGAAAACGCCACACATTAGTCGTATACGATAGTGATAGAGCTAAGCGGCAACAAACCAGTCATTGTCGCGCCAAGTGACGTCACGAAATCATCACTTCCGGCCGGATTCATGAATGGAATACCAGAGGACAATCGCCCGACACAGTCAAACTTAAAGTTTTTATTCCTTGTTTCTTATCACTAGGGACAATTTTTCATTCATAATATTAGTTGGAACTGTCTGAAATTTTGCAATAAGGTGTCTTTATTTTATAAAATTAATCAATTGCAAGCGCCAATTTTTTGGACTACTTCTTCGTTCGCCGGTACATTCGACCTACTTCGAATGTTTGGGTTATTTGGTTCAACATATTGAAATCAGTTGGCTAGAACGGCAAAGACAAAATCTGTTTAGGATGGGGAAAGTCGATAAAACGTCATATGATAAAAATAATCTGTCATTCGTTTCTCTTAATATTAAATTTATGATACTCGTTTAGAATTTTTCATTTTTACTCGCCAGAGGCTCGCAAAAATGAAAAATTCGAAACTCATATCATAAATTCAATATGAAGATAAACTCATGACAGATCCTCTATGTGTAGAAAGACGATTCGTATTCCTATCATCAGTGAAGTCGAAAATAGCATGCATGCATTCGGGTTCGTATGCAACGCAAAACTAATTATCAGTCGTATCCCAACAAAAAACAACAACAGCATGAGGCTAACAATATAATCCATGGCCGACCACATTTTTTTAAATGCTTATGATGTCATGAAACCACGGAGTCATTTATAATAACGACGGGAATTCCAAGTGTTAAATTAAAGTATCTTATATGTAAACAAGAACAGGGCAAAGATGACGTAAGACACACATGCTGCACCTTATTATTTTAGTAATAGATACAGTATGCCCAAAACAAATAGTTAAACTGCATCATACTGCATGTTTCGTCCTTCTGGGACTCGTCAGTGATGCTAAGGGCCAAAATATGGGAATACAAAAGTTTTAAATAAATGTAGAAGCATAAGGGTCAGGTGCGTAAAACCCCTTTAATGTATGAATTTAGAAGTAAATTTGAACCAGCGCTGTATTATTTCAAATCGCGTCCTACGAAAATGTGCATATTTAGTACCGTGCCACTACTCAAAAGAGATTAAATAACTCTTTCAAGATATATTTCTTATCGTAGCTTTTTACTAGTAGAAGGTTAAGTCATTCGTTCGTTCCAGGTATAAATCGCTTTGCATTTCACTTAATGTTTTAAGGATTAAAAAACTTAATCAATATCCATACGATTGCAATCCCCGAATTATTATTTTCTGGTACAATACAGTCCCTGAATATTGTAAGTATGCAATTGTGTTATTACAATGCATAACCTAAACTCTCATTCTGCTACATACAGCTGCCGGAATGATAAAGTGGCGTCGCTAGGTCTCCATATAATTATTAGACAGTTGTCAATATCTTAACATATCCCTCCGCTACATAAAGCTGCCAGAATGCTTAAGTTGCGTCGCTAAGTCCCCATCTAATGATTAGACAGTTGTCAATATCTAAACTCTCATTCTGCTACATAAAGCTGCCAGAATGCTTAAATTGCGTTGCTAGGTCTCCATCTTATGATTAGATAGTTGTCAATATCTTAACCTATCCCTCCGCTACATAAAGCTGCCAGAATGCTTAAGAGGCGTCGCTAGGTCTCCATCTAAGGATAAGCCAGTTGTCAATATCTTAACTTATCCCTCCGCTACATAAAGCTGCCAGAATGCTTAAGTTGCGTCGCTAAGTCTCCATCTAAGGATTAGACAGTTGTCAATATCTTAACATATCCCTCCGCTACATAAAGCTGCCAGAATGCTTAAGTTGCGTCGCTAAGTCTCCATTTAAGGATAAGCCAGTTGTCAATATCCTTAACTCTCCGTCCGCCTCATAAAGCTGCCGGAATGTTAAAGTGCCGTTTCTAGGTCTCCATCTAATGATTAGACAGTTGTCAATATTTTAACATATCCCTCCGCTACATAAAGCTGCAAGAATGCTTAAGTTGCGTCGCTAAGTCTCCATATAATGATTAGACAGTTGTTTATATCCTTAACTCTCCCTCCGCTATATAAAGCTGCCAGAATGCTTAAGTGACGTCGCTAGGTCCCCATCTAAGGATAAGCCAGTTGTCAATATCTTAACATATCCCTCCGCTACATAAAGCTGCCAGAATGCTTAAGTTGCGTCGCTAGGTCTCCATATAATGATTAGACAGTTGTCAATATCTTAACATATCCCTCCGCTACATAAAGCTGCCAGAATGCTTAAGTTGTGTCGCTAAGTCTCCATCTAAGGATAAGCCAGTTGTCAATATCCTAAACTCTCCTTCCGCCTCATAAAGCTGCCGGAATGTTAAAGTGACATCGTTAGGTCTCAATCTAAGGATTAGACAGTTGTTCATATCCTAAACTCTCCCCCCGCCAAATAAAGCTGCCGGAATGTTAAAGTGGCGTTTCTAGGTCTCCATCTAATAATTAGACAGTTGTCAATATCCTAAACTGTCACTCCGCTACATAAAGCTGCCAGAATGCTAAAAAGGCGTCGCTAGGTCCCCATCTAAGGATAAGCTAGTTGTCAATATCCTAAACTCTCCCTCCGCTATATAAAGCTGCCAGAATGATAATGTGGCGTCTCTAGGTCTCTATCTCTATCCCTGACGAGTCCTAGAAGGGCAAAACAGGTATGGTGCAGTTTTAATTATTATTCGGTTTTCTTGTACCTTATTCTAAAATCATATATGTGCTCTTTGCGTGTTTGATCTACAAAGCTTTTTTCTTTATCTGACATTAGATAAATGAGTAAAACTATTTTCATTATCACATTTATTCGTCATAAATATTTCAAGTACAAGCAAAATGATTAATTTTGACTCATAGTTGTATGTATCCAGTCCAGGAACCCGGAAACCCTCGTGTAGACCCCGGGGGTATGGGCCTCGGCACACCCGTAGCCCCATGAAGTGATACCAGCCAAAGTCCAGCGATCATTCACTTTACACACAAGAGGTCCGCCTGAATCTCCCTGGAAAGTAATTGAAAGCAAAATATATTTCTTAGTTGAGTATACGTTCGTATTTTAGTGGTTGTCGTATTTTAGCATTTTTCGCGATGTATGAATTCCACAAAATTATTCTTTGCGCGAATCAGATACTCTATAGGTTGCTTTCTACAGCGAGTGTGCAAATCCATTATAGCGCTGAAATGGTAAAACCCAGTGAAGTGCTAAAGGAAAATTATTCTTTGCGCGAATCAGATACTCTATAGGTTGCTTTCTACAGTGAGTGTGCAAATCCATTATAGCGCTGAAATGGTAAAACCCAGTGAAGTGCTAAAGAAAAATAATTCTTTGCGCGAATCAAATACTCTATAGGTTGCTTTCTACAGCGAGTGTGCAAATCCATTATAGCGCTGAAATGGTAAAACCCAGTGAAGTGCTAAAGGCTGCACCTAAAATAAGAAAGGTTACATTCTCATATGTAGGTATTTGGTTTAAGCTTTATATATTAGGATGTTACTACGTAACAATGAAGCATGTAATATATGCAAAAAGTTTTCTTTAATGACCCCTTGGAAAGCCTTTCTTTTCCAATCACCCTGTATATCAATATTGGTTATTACATGATATCAACATAACTACACTACACCGTAAATTTAAAAAAAAACGAAATGCTAAGGATATGCATCATAAATCCAATGAAGAACTGTAAAATATTACTACTGGTCCCTACGTTCAACAAAAACATATTTTTAGGGATCTAACATCCTCACAACAGCAATCGAACTTAAATTGAAATGGAAAAACAAAATGTTTATGCTTTTACTTCATTTCGATAATGTAGAGCAGAAACCCGGTTATATCCGACCATATCCTGCCATCTGGTCATATACTTCCTCGACCTCAAGGGGTACACATCTGCGACATCCAAGGGCTATGATCATATACGCTTTCTCGCCCCTGGTCTATGCCATGACAAAACTGAAGGCACGTTCAGGTAAAATAAAAACCTGACCAATTGCTACTCTGCATGTCCGCCCTTTGCAGATTACAAAAGAGCTATAACTAACTTCAAAGTCTGTCAATGTTAACCAGTCTCTTAGCTTATCAACAAAGTTGGTGCATACCGAGCCTTCAGTTTTGACACGACATATTCTAGGGTAGGTGATTGTAGCCCCTGGATATCGAGGATGGGTCATACAATACTACCAACTGCCTCTGGGTTCATCAACATTCCTTAACTTAAAGCATTTCCAAAATTTAACACTTTGACACACTAGGAATGCATTACAGACGTAAAAGGGACATTTTGAGTTGAGAAACTTTCTTAGGCTGCTGCAATGCTTTCCTATGGCATTTCCTTAACGTAACGGACGTTGACAAAACTGAGGCCGTATTAAGCATTTGATGTAATAACCATATAAGGTGAAACCTGCAATAAAAAAATGTCCTGACTTAAAGGCGCAATATACGTAACTTCAGGAATTCTGGAATATTCTGAAAAATTCCAGTTGATGACCATGCAAAAATAAGCCTAAAACGAAGTAAACCTGAGCGGTAACTAACATGAAACTCTTGACAGAAAAAATCCAAAGAATTGAAAATAATTCAGGTCGGGCTTACTTCAACAACAAGCCGAAGGTAGAAGACATTTCAAAATGGACGCGTGTTTACAAATACCGAGTTTCAACTGCTGCTATACCGGTACCCATATCAGAATTCATCTTGAATATTGCTGATATAATTTAGTCTTAACTATATCTATAACTATAAAACGTTATTAAGCTTGATTGTCGCTTCAAATATTGCCGAAAGTTACGTATATTGGGCCTTTAAAGACATAACCAGTAATTACCTTGCATACTCCATGGCCACGGGTGTATCCTGCGCATATATTAGTGGAGGTAACAGCACTGCCCATTATGTATCTGCACTGTGAGTTGGCAATGATAGGAAGGTCAATTTCCTCCAGGTAGCGAGTTAGCTGTCCTCCTGTAATTTAAAAGCAAATACATTGATTTTAATGTTTTGATCAGTCCAGGATGAAATAATCTTAAATATATGTACATAAAATGATATACCAAATGGATCACATCGCATACACCGATATGCCGTTCTTAAATGACCCTGGCCAAACCAAACCAACGAACAAAGGGTCAGCTTGAAAATAATAAAACTGAATGTTAATCATTTTTCTTGAGAATGACAGACACCAAGGATAACAAATTTGAGCACCTAGATAAGTCGTTCCCCAGCCCGTGGCTGAGCAGATTTGATTATCGAAGACTTGGTGAGTCTTGAGAGTAATTAACCAAGTATAACAAATTTGAGTACCTACAAAAATGTAGATAAGTCGTTCCATAGCCAGTGTCTGTGCAGATTTGATTATCGAAGACTTGGTGAGTCTTGAGAATGACAGACCAATGATAACAAATTGGAGTACCTAGATAGGTCCTTTCCTAGCCAGTAGCTGTGCAAATTTGATTATCGAAGACTTGGATAGTGTTGAGAATGACAGACCAAAGATAACAAATTGAGTACACACATTTAGATAAGTCGTTCCCCAGCCAGTGGCTGTGCAGATTTGATTTGAATATCGAAGACTTGATGAGTCTTGAGAATGACAGAACAAGGATAACAATATTGAGTACCTATTTAAGTCGTTCCCCAGCCAGTGGCTGTGCAGATTTGATTATCGAAGAATTGGTGAGTCTTGAGAATGACAGACCAAGGGTAACAAATTGAATACCTAGATAAGTTGTTCCCCAGCCAGTGGCTGTACAGATTTGATTATCGAAGACTTGATGAGTCTTGAGAATGACAGAACAAGGATAACAAAATTGAGTACCTATTTAAGTCGTTCCCCAGCCAGTGGCTGTGCAGATTTGATTATCGAAGACTTGGTGAGTCTTGAGAATAACAGACCAAGAATAACAAATTGAATACCTAGATAAGTCGTTCCCCAGCCAGTGGCTGTGCAGATTTGATTATCGAATACTTGGTGAGACTTGAGAATGACAGAAGAAGGATAACAAATTGAATATCTACATTAAGATAGGTCGTTCCCAAGCCAGTAGCTGTGCAGATTTGATTTGATTATCGAAGACTTGTTGAGTCTTTAGAATGACAGATCAAGGATAACAAATTGAGTACCTAGATAAGTCGTCCCCCAGCCAGTGGCTGTGCAGATTTGATTATCGAAGACTTGGTGAGGTTCGGGTAAGCAGGCTATCTTCACATTTGTACTTGTGATGTCTATGGGTTTCTCGAGCTTCACCAACGTGGCGTCGTTATGGTGAGTTGTCTTAATGTAACCCGAGTGGGAGATGACGTTCACTACTTGGTGAACCTGGCTTTGGTAGATGTGACCTCGGTCATGTACACCAGTGGCTACTGTCCAGTGTGACCTCCCAGTACTGTGATGAAGAAAAATAAATAGAGAATGTAGAAACAAAACCATAATTCGAACTAAAAATCGATTAAAGGCCCAATATACGTAACTTCAGGAATTTTTTTGTGATTCTGAAAAATTCTGAGAAAAAATCCAGTTAATAACCATGAAAAATAAGCCTAAAACGAAGTAAACATGAGCGGTAGCTAACAAGAAACTATTGACAGAAAAATCCAAAGAATTGTAAACAATTCAGGTGTGGCCCACTTCAACAACAAACCGAAGGTAGAATACGGTTCAACATGGACGCGTGTTTACAAATACCGAGTTTCAACTACTGCTGTACCGGTAACCGCTAAAGAATAAATCTTGAATATTGCTGATATACCTAATACACCCGCAATCAACAAATATAACACATAACTGCCCCTTTCAGCCATACGGCCATGTCACAAATATTGATTAACACATGTGTAATAACACTATTTTGGCGTCATACATAAATGACGTCATTATGACACTATGTGATTGTCTCAGCAGTGAAACTCGTACTGTGAAAGAAGAAATTGTATGTAATACACTAATTTGATAGTTTTGGTGGGTTTTTTTTCTCAGAAAATAAGGTATGTGATAAATAGAATCTTGCACTGGTGTTATTGTGATGTGAAATTTATTTAACTGGTTTATGATTTCATATGTCATTCATGTAAAGGTTCGTGGCGTATCAAACTATTCAACTCGTTGAATAAATTCCATATTACGTTGACACTCATGTAAAATCCTCTATATTATTATGTCAACTCCAACCAAACTTAGAATGGGTCGTTATAAAAAGATATAAAAATAATGAAAAAACATACTCTTCGAAGCAGTGTGTGGCGGTGAGTACCCACTGGTTGCTGATTAGGGTACCTCCACACATGTGCTGACCAGCAAACCTGAGGGACACCTGCCAGGGGTATTCGCCAGGGGTCGCGATTGTTCCTCCAACGATCTTTGTGTGAGGCACTTCACTTGTTCCACATTTAGCTTGTTTACAAAACATCAAAGTAAACATCAGAAAAATTGCAATGCACAATTATCGCGTAATATAATCCCGATTTAGAAAATAAGAGAAAGTCTAAAAAGGAATATTGCTTGTAAACTTTGAACTGTAAATCGAATATATCAGTTAATTTAGCAATGACAGTAGACAAATATTTACCTAGCATCAATATAACATAATTTAAGAGTTTGACGCAACACTGAATTATATAACCATAAGTCTATAACATTTTTTTTCAAAAAGCGTAATTGCATATGGACATTTACCTGTTGAGCTACTTCCGGAGCCAGATAACGAGCCAGGTGTTCCGGAACTAATTTGGGAACCGGATGTTGAGCCGTGTGACCCGGTGCTGCCATGTGACCCGAGGCTGCCATGTGATCCAGTGCTGCCATGACTACCAGAGCTTATGTATGTTGGATAGCAACATCCTTGCATAAATCCACAGAAACTTACTGTGAACGAATCGCCTGTAAAATACAACAGTTTATGCAAATTAAGAAAATGCCAAAGCGTTATAAAAACTATGGACCAAATATGAACGAAGGAAATATAGAACAAAAACTGAGTGTACTCTAAATAAACCGCGAGGTGGTTTATGATGAGTGTACATTCCAGTGTTTTGTGTTATAACCCCATAGCGTAAAAAAATAGATTTAAGTTAATCCTGCTTCGTCAGCCAATCAAAAGCGACATTATAAACGTCGACGTCATTTTTTAAGTTATTGGCATAATTCTTTAAGCTAATGGAAATGCCTGTTTCAAACAGGATTAAATTATAAAACGTGGACATGAACTTTCGGAAAATTACCATAAATGCATATTTTTTTTACTTTTTTTTATCTGTAACAATCAGCAGTATGTACTTACCTATAGGACAGTATACTGTTTGGGCATATAGGTTAACACAGATCCCATGCAGAGTGGCCACACAAGCCGCTGAAATATACAATGAAAATATAATAATAATAATAATAATATAATATGCAACATTTATATAGCGCTCTATATAATTTGTAAAATTACTCTAAAGCGCTTCACAACATGTAGATAATAATTTGATACTTACATTGCATAAATAAAGAAGTTATTACAATCTAAGCTAATGTGACAATAGAGAAAAAAAAAATGATATAAATACGAACTACATCTACTGTAGATAAAAAAAAGTTCAGTTTATATAAGTCGTCTAAGTTGGTACCCTAATATGCAGACGTGAAAAGGTACGTCTTCAGATGTTTCTTGAATTTGGCCAGAGTATTTGTTTTTCGGATATATTAATTTGGTTTGGTTTATTTTGTTTTACCTCATATTAACAGCCAGCGTCATACTACAATGCATGGCTTGTTAATATTGGTATTAAATGCCCAGTAGACAGATGAATCTTCTCCATTGACCTAAATTCACTCCATTGCCCAAATAAATGTAGATTGATTGCATTTCCCCGTGGAGGATTTGGTTTATTTTGTTTTTCGTCAGATTAATAGCCAGCGTCATTTAAGGGCTAGCTAGGTTTTTGAGGTGGAGGAAAGCCAGAGTACCCGGGGAAAACCCACCGACCTGCGGTCAGTACCTAGCAACTTTCCCTCGTCCACTTCGGTTTTAAATTAGTTTCAAACGATATATATTATACACCACGAAGATACCATTAAAAGTAAAAATGTTAATATTATAAATTAAGTGTCACAAAAATAGGCACGATTAATATACTCGCACATATAACATACTATTTGAAACGCAAACCTAAAAATTTAGAAGAGCATCTGAATGTCAAGATATAATACTTTTACAAATATGTAACCCTATGAAATAACATATTTATAATTAAATTTTGCCTGTTCCCCCAATGCTAACATTTTTCCAGGTTTTATCGTATAACCTCAAAAATCAGACAACGCAAAAAGTGATGACGTCATATACCGCCATTGCAAAAGTATTCGATTTTTGTCATAATGTATACCAAATCATTGTATAAAACCTATGTCTTATATATGTATAGTTTGAAATAAAATTATAATGAATAACCACAATTGTTTTAGGGTTAAATGGTATATACCGAAAAAAACTGTATGCACTTTTTTGCATAAACCGCGGATTTATGCAAAGTGCACACATTTTTTCGGTATATACCATATAACACTAAAAATAATTGTGGTACTTTTAAATACATGTGTATCTCCAAACAGTTCATGTTTACACCAGCACCTGATAATTATTGCGTTATATTTCATTCCCATTTTTTTTAAATAAAGGATCTTAATTGAATGTTAATGTAATATGGAATTTTAAAGATAACTTTCTATCAAATCGTGGCCTTTTATGCAGCTGTGGAACATGACGTCATGCATATTCAAATGAGGCGGACTAGTTGACCTGCGGAGTTACGCTATTATCGATGACGTCAATTTGATAACGTGTCAGTTCAGTCAAGGATATTGACCTCATTGAAAATGACCATCTGGGCTTTTTCATCTATATCAGTATATGGGTAATCTGTGGACGGTATATGCTGATTGACCATTAAAATGATGTATCGTATCTCAAATAAATTGGAATATTTAATAAGAGCGGCACCCAAGCAAAGCTCTTGGGTGTTAACACATGCGCTCGTTCTTAAGAGTTGCTTCCCCTTGTTACACATTGTCTTTATTTTTTTGTCCGGAATTAGCCCCAGTTGGGAAACCGGAAACACGTCACACAATTACGTCATATTCTGGCTTCATCGTTTATTTCCGGAAGGTTGAAACACAACCAGAATATCTTTTAAATGATGTCTGTTGCAATTTATCTGTTTGCCGTTGCTTATTTATTGTTTTTTGGACTTCCCAACTAAAAATGATGAAACTCTTGTATTTTTCTGAATCAGTCAATTTCATCATGAATAATTCCTAATACTTTGTCATATCATAACAGACTCAACATTTAAACTCAGCATTTTGTTAAGTTTTGCTTGCTTATTTCAAAATATTCAACTTGATAATTATAGGTATTTGCATATATATACTGTATTTTGTATAACATATTATACGATACACAATGTCAAATATATATTACTGAATTAATAAAGATTTTATAAAAAAGTATCATAAAAATGCAAGAAAATCTAAAATGTGATATAAAATATCAACCCACTTGTTGCAAATGTCGGAGCTACCAAAACGCCTAAGAGGATTGCTAAATACAGGACCGCCATCTTGGCCTGAAATCTTGTGGACGTTATAATTGTTATCTTTGTTCTATATTCTTGGGAACTGGCCTTGTCCTTTACGTATTCTACTGATAGGAGATAGAACTGTTATGCTTTGTGTATTTGTCAGCTTACTAATGTATAAAGTGTGTAGATGTGTTTAATACTAACTCAGGACAAACAGATTGGTTTGGTTTCGTTTTATTTAGTAAAATGTCCTATTAACAGCTTAGTTCGTTGAAGAACGTTCCCAAATGAGTGCTGTGTATTTGTGCATGTTTGTACGTATATATGCGCTGGAAACAGGACAAGGATTGTGAAAGTACTTTTAGTGCCTTCTTACTGAGAGCGTACCGACTGGTTACATGTACATTATGTCATAAAGCTTTGGGTTCTGTCCCCTGGTCAAGACAAATCAGAGTCTTAAACAATGACAGTTACTTCTCCCTGCTTCAGTGTGGTAGAGGTTTAATTGGGAAATATCCAAAATATCACAAGAAGGCTTACACGAACATACCAAAGCCTCTTAATTAAATACAAGCATAACATGAGGAGGAAAATGCACGACCCGGGCTAGAATCCGCGACCTTTGGACCTCTAGATGGTTTTGTTGACGCTTCGGTATTCTCTGACTTTGGTATTTATTTGTGTACTTGTCATTTTAATGTGCCGATTTGTCAACTTCTTAGGTAATTCTTTGGTAATGTTATGGAAATGAAAGCACTTTTTATCAGACTCCAAGCTTACTTAGAGAGTGCGAAGAGACTGGCAAATACAAGTAATCATGATTTGTTTTATAGCAGGCGGTAATTTATAGGTATGACTTTCAACTGACGAACTCAATACTCATCCTCCCATAAAAGACAGCATTAAATAGTGTTACATATTTATAAAAGCAGACTAACCTTAATGCCTATTCCCTCTGGTTGTCCCCTGTAAATACAGTTTTAACAGAGATTAATACATAATGTGTTTTTATTGCTGAATCACTTACACGTAACTTTTGTTAAATAGTAATATAACTGGCGAACCAGTTAATAACAGAAAACCGGTATAAAAGAGCACCGCTAAAAATAGATTCTGAAAAAAAACAATATATATACATGATGTCATCCGTGATCCTGTACATGTAGAGACGCACGGCAAGAGTGAAATGCACGTTTGTCATCTTTAATCTTTACTTGATATATAATAAAACAGTAACGGACATTTTACTTGGTTAATACTTGGAAATTCACGTTTGTCATCTTTAATTTTTACTTGTTGTATAATAAAACAGTAACAGACATTTTACTTTGTTAATATCCTGTGATACTGATCAAAAGTCAATATGTTTCCTTCTGGTTAATATCACAGCATATTAGCAAAGTAAAAAGTCTATAATTGTATAATATAAACTATTCAATAACCAATATTTACCATTGCATGGCATTGCCCTACCAAATTCAGTTGGCATTCATAAGGCCGTGAATACAATTGACCGATTGTTGACGTCATAATTGTTACTCTGGATATCATTTACCGTCCCCGGGCGATCGCTGTTCATTTCATTATTCAAACATACACCATAAATACATTATTTGAGCTTAATGCTGAGAAAGTGCTGAGAGGAATTAATTTTTTTTTATTAGGTGAACCTATTCTCAAAATGGTAAATATAAGTATTGAACTGCTCATGGACAAAATGAGTTCAAACTGGACAAAGGCAAATCCAACATGAAGTGCACTTCATTGAATTTGCCTTTTACCAGTTGGCATTCATGTGGCCTATGAATGCCAACTGAGAGCAGTTTAATGTTTAAATAACAAATGATACAGCATAACACTACGTACTTGATTATAATACTAAGTTGCTTGCTATGAAACAAATGATGCTAAGATGTAAAACTAAAAAGAATTAGAATTTTCAATGGGTCAGCGGATTTAGTTAGGTAACTTTCGTGTTCCCTTGTAAAGGGCACAAAACATAATCCCCAGCCCCCATTTTGTTTGCACAACTGTTACAGTTTTGAATTGTACATATGATTTAGGTTGCCTTATAGCTGCGAGCAAAACGGAATTCCCTTTAGCTCGTTGGTAGAGCGTCTAACTAGGAATCTGGAGATCGAGGGTTCGATCCTCGGTGGAAACACGCTATTTTCTTTCCTGTTATACAATGCTTGAAATAGTCATACATTAGTCTACTTAATTAAATATCTACAAGTGTATGCGTATTTCGACTTATTGTGCAATTTCCCGGGCGTGTACATGAATTAACAAGTCATCTGTCTTGTCCTTGAGTAGCCGTGACTCAGGTGATGATTTTATGAATACATTAACTTACATTTTTACAAAACGCAACGACATTTTTTTCCGTTTTTTTTTTAAGGGGACAATCTTGCAGATTTCAAATTGATTGTTCCCCTGAAATTGTTAATAAACATTGGTTAATTTTCACCCAAGGGGAGGGGCCGCGTTGGCAGAGTGGTTAAGGTGTCCTGACATTCTACCACTAGCCCTCCACCTCTGGGCCGCGATGGCCGAGTGGTTAAGGTGTACATGTCCTGACATTCTGCCACTAGTAATCCATCTATTGGTACCGAGTGTAAATCCCACGTGGGACAGTTGCCAGGTACCGAACGTAGGTCGGTGAGTTTTTACAGGTAATCCGACTTTCATCCACCTCCAAAACCTGGCACGTCGTGAAAAACACTGGCTGCTTATCTGACGTTAAACAAAATAAACGAAATCCTCCACGGGGAAATGAAATCAAACTATAATCGTTTGGGCTAAGATCAGACAATGGGGTACATGTAGGGCCACGGAGAAGATCAATCTGCCTACTGGACATTCAATACAAATAATAACAAGCAAAGCTATATGGTAAACAATTATTTTTATAGAAACAAATTTCAAATGATGAATTACTTCAGATACTGTAACAGTTAATACTTTAGCGGTATTATTTTGTCGAGATTATGGCATATCGCTAAATTATCATGTCGCTAATTATAGTTTGTATATTACCTTCTAAAGCAGTTGATGTGAGTTTCTACTCACCATTGCGGTTGTCTTTTTAAATTCGGTTAAAATTTGAGTCCGCGAAAATAAGACGGTTTGCAGTACCTACTAGTAAAACTGTTTTTGTATATGAACATTCGCGTATTTCATAATGTTGTGACATACATGTACTAGCTATGAATTTGTTCTTTTGTAAACAGCTATAAAAGGTATTCATGACCTGATGAGTGTACTGAGTGACCACGTGGTAATATAATTTATTCAAAGTAACGTACCATTACACATATAAAACTGCTGTATGTGAAACAGCCTTCAGTACGCCTTATATGTGTGTATATGCATACCGAAGATAGAAAAGCCGTGTAAAACTATTTTGTTTTATTCATTTGCTAAATTTTAAAATGGAGGTCGACAATCGTTCAAACACGATCTTGCTATTTGAGGATATATGTGGAGATTCGCCTTTTTGGGTAAGTTAAATGTTCCTGGATTTAAGTTTCTATATTTTTTTATTCTAAATATTGAACACCGGTAGTAATAAATCGATGTTTAAGAATTAACTTTATTTATTTAACGACAATTATAACACAAGTTATCCAACTAATACATGTATAAGTCACTCTTGTTGGGCCGGGTGTTGCGCGCGTGTTGCCTTATTGTGGGAGGAAACCGGGATATCCCGATAAAATCCACGTGGTCGGCAGGTGACCCCATACCTTTTAACGTCCCTTCGGAAGGTCTAACCCTTGATCCATCCTATCCGCCCGACCACCCCATCAATGTTTCTTTCTACAAATTATTATATGTGGTCGCATGATATTTGCCACCAGCTAACATATTCTCAACTCCTTCGAAAGCATACAGCCGGTAAAAGCATTAAGACGCTAAGAGCTCGCATTCAACAGATCTTACACTACCAAACTACGTGTTTCTTTACAGCTGGGTAGACTGGAACAAGCTCGAAAAGCATCATGCACTAAACACAAAACAGTGTCATGGCGTGACTTTAACCCGAAACCTTTTGGGCATGAGATCGGCGTCTTACAACTATACAGTACATTTAAGCAATGATCTGTTATCACATGTTATACATTCGTTATAATTAATTTTCCATTGATTGTATGCACAATGCGGCTTTCTGATTGGCTGAGATTTTCTTTTCATACCTCTATGAAAAAAAAATCCGAAAATGGTGTGAAAAATGTGACGTCATAATTAGGCGATTGACGTTGCGTATTAATTTTTAAAAAAAAATCCGTTGTAAGATCAGTCAAATTGTACATAAACTTGTTTAAAATTTGAAAAATATGTTTCAAAAAATAATTATAAAGGTTGATGTCAATTATTTTTTAGTTTCAAAGGGTTATCAAAAAAAATTTGCTTGCAAACTTTTGTAAGAATCCGCTACACGGATTCATACAGTTTGCAAACATTTTATTTTCATACTTCAATGAAACTAATACAAAAATGTCAGCAATGCTGAAATGAATACAACTTGGGTGACAGATAGATAACATGTAGACATGATTCCATATCCAACACCAAGGAATCGTGTGATCTGTTTCTTCCACAATATTACATCAGCAGTGTCAGTGTTGATTGTTGAAGTGAACCGCGGACTATTTGCGCGAAAACGCATTATCTCGCATATATTCCCGCCAAGTTGTGACGAAAACATGATATTAACAGGAATATGACAAAAAGAGAAACATGTTTGTTCACCAAATCTAGTGCATTTCCAATCTCGATGACTAAACGTAAGCCATTTCAATATTTTGTACAAGTTGTATCTGGAATAGATGAAAATGACATCATTCGTACACGTTTTATGAGATATGTTTAACAAAACATGATATCAATAAGGAATTCACCTCAAAACACATGTTATTATATAATGTGTTGTTATGGCTGCTGTCATTGGATGGATCGCTTACACGTGACATTTGTTATATACTGATATTGACTGGCGAACCAGTTGATAACAGAAAACCGGTTATTAACAGCACCGCTAAAAATATATTCTGGAAAACCTGTTACATCCAGGTTCCTATACATGCAGAGACGCACGGGAAGATGCATGTGTTGAACTTGGCATTCACGTTTGTCATTTTTAATCTCTACTTGTTATATAAAAAAACAGTTAAGGACTTTTTACTTGGTTAATATGCTGTGAAATTGACCAGAACGAAACATTCGTTTCGTTCTAAGCATATTAACCAAGGAAAAAGTCAATAATTGTATAATATTAACCAAAAAGAATACATAGATTATATAGAGGGGAAAATAGTGTTTCGGAAAGACATGAAATTAAGAGGAATGTGATATTAACAAGAGTGATATTAAGTGGAACCCACTGTAGTCTAATAGGCGTCATAACTTCACGATTCAAAATGTTTTGCAGAATAGTTTTGACTTTGAAACGATTTGCAGAAATGTTTGTGCGTCAAGTCATACGACTATGTACAAGAGAGATTGTTGATTTATAAACGCGAATAATTAATTTGGAGGGATGCCAGGGTTGGGGTGCCCTGGGATCATCCCTCTTACATCATGTCGCCTCACACAGGATGCCTCTTTCCCTTCTAGTAAAGACAGAAAAACTTCTTTCAGGCATTTCCCCTTTTATTTTAGATGA
Source organism: Mimachlamys varia (assembly GCA_947623455.1). Lineage (NCBI taxonomy): Eukaryota > Metazoa > Mollusca > Bivalvia > Pectinida > Pectinidae > Mimachlamys > Mimachlamys varia. Next base: position 29,578,423 of record OX392544.1, read on the forward strand.
ACAAGAATTGTATATGAATTGACTTAGAGAAATCAACCAATGGCATAAAAACTTTTTGTCGGACGAACATTGCTTCTGTCCATAGTAACAGTGACAATATGATACCATCTTTTGGCTTCTAGCATCACTGACGAGTCCCAGAAGGACGAAGCAGCTGTATGATGCAGTTTAATTCATTTTCTCTGCTTACTGTATCTATTACTAAATTTAAAAGGTGCAGCATGTGTATGTTACGTCATCTATATTGATGAACTATGGGAAAGTTTTATGGTCGCCATCTTTGTCTCATTGAAAAATATTCTTGTATATTTAAGTGATATGAAGATAGAAGTTTTTGAGTATGCTCACTAGTGTGTTTACTTGTTGTGATTAACAATGATATTCAGTTCTCATTTTGAGAACTTTATGTTTACTTGGATGTGACAAAGATTTACATGGCGGGTGTCGTCAATGAAGCAGAAGACGCTTACTCTTCCTGAACACCTAGTTTTATTATCTTGTACTTTTACGAGAGTCTCCATATAAATCTTTCCTTTGTTCCTATTTTGCCCCTGGTTTAATCGATTTTGAGTTTGGATTATGATTTTGTTAACGCTTCGGTATTATCTTATTTATTTACATGCACTACAGTAAGCATAATCTAACTAGCATTAGGGAGCTTTATCATTGATTAATGAAACACATGATAACTTAAATTTATTAACCAACATACTGACATGGAATTTAAAACGATTGCATTGATCAATTAAGTGACCATCGGATGTATTTATTACTATATCTGTATGCAATTCTCCATTTTATTTCAGTCAAATGAAGTACTTAAGTCGGAAGCTCCCAGGTTTACTTCCTGCTTTCAATCAACAGTACTAGAGTGGGCTCCCTTTGCGTGGTTAGCCGTCACACTTCCGGTATATACAGTGTGTCTGTGTTTTCGCCCGAAGACGATTTCTCTACCACTGACGGCATTTAGTATTACAAAGACGGTATATAAAACTTAGTACATTTTCACTTTTAACGACAATTAATCTTAACCATGTTATAAATATATTCATATTTATGATAATATTGGTCATATCAGCATTGAAGTGTTGTGATATGGTCTTAATGGTGGATATAAGATGACACATATTTTGTTCTTAAACTATGTTTTTATTGATACTTAGCGAAAAGAATGGCAGTTATATACGAAAGCCGATTAGTACCACATGAAAAAAAATATATTTATCTCGTTATTACGAGTTACGCTAAGTCGTTATTACGAGATACGCTTTACTTAAGTCGTTATCACGAGAAACGTTATCTCGTTATTACGAGTTACGTTATCTCGTTATTACGAGTTACGTTATCTCGTTATTACGAGATACGCTAAGTCGTTATAACGAGATACGTTATCTCGTCATTACGAGTTAAGCTAAGTCATTATTACGAGATACACGAAGTCGTTATTACGAGATACGTTATCTCGTTATTACGAGATACGTTATCCCGTTATTACGAGTTAAGCTTAGTCGTTATTACGAGATATATTATCTTGGTTTTACGAGATAAGGTATCTCTTTATTACGAGGTAAGCTTAGTCGTTATTACGAGATACGCAATGTTGTTCTTACGTGATGATATAGTTCGCAATAGCAGCAAATAAATTGGACAGGCCCGTAGCGCGCAAAGGGGGTTGGGGCTGAAAGGGGAATGGTTGCTTATTCTCCCGGTTCTGTAAATTTTGAACGAATTTAAAATCACATATACATTTCAAGAGCGCTCTTGAATTAAAATCAAAACTATCCTGAATTTGATTGCTTATGATTTTTTAAATTCTCTGCTCTTTCTTATATAAAGGCGTGTGCTCACATACTTTTTTTTCACAAATATTTGTTTGTATTAGATATGGTCCGATTTTCCCCAATTCTCATTTGCTAAATATAGCCACGTCGGGGTCCATATTTTGTTTTATTACGTGACTCTTTAATTAAGTGGTAAAGTTACGCCAGGCTGCAACAGTCGACTTTCGCATGGTACTGTTACATGCACGAAAATTGTACGGAGGTGATTATTCCGTCCGGGCCCTATTCAAGCGGCATTTGGCAATTTTTTCAGGGACTCGCATATTTAACTTACTAAAATTTGAGATATCAATGTAATTTAACTTTCACATTAATTAAGGTCTAAATCCAAATGTTAAATTATATTCATTTACATACAATTCTTATGCATTGATGATTAAAATTTTACACGGACAATAATAAAGATGAAAAAGATAAAGATGAAATTGTCTATGTCTTCGGCCTTGCGCATCAGTTTCCTAGGTCCCCCTGCTACCTCGGAGCAATGATTTGACTGTTCCTCCAGTACCAATGAAACAATAGTATAATATTGACCTGGGTCTGTATTCATGAAACCGTTCTCATGCTCAAGCATGGATTCTGTGCTCAATCCAGCTGTCTTGCAACTCACCTTATTCATGTCAAAGAGTAAAAAAACCATTATGAAAGTTGAAAACAGCTTTCGACTCAATATCTTTTCAACTTTGTTTCAAAACTTTGTCAAAAGTAGATTTCTAAAATAAATTATAGTCTGAATAAGTAATTAGGCTTGAGCACAAAATTCATGCTTGAGCATGAGAACGGTTTCATGAATACTGGCCCTGATGTTTCTATTTATAAGAACACCGAGTAAATACTGCGTCTATGACGTCATAATTATAGTGACGTCACAGTGCCCCATTGTAAATTTTATGCTTTACCAAGATAGGTATAGGCCTTATGCGATTTCATTCTTTTGCAATCAAGTTGCATATCTAATTTAAAAATCAAGGGCCTATGTTTGGTCAATGTGATGTTATACCATCCTGGTTTATTCGACAATGTTGACCAAAAGCTTCGCCCTCAGTTTTGATTCTACTAGGTTAGTATAACACCCTATTGACCTCGCCAAAGGTTATAAGTGTATCGTTAATGTTTGTATGTGAAATATGATTCAATAAGGAGGTTTGGTTTTCTTTTCTTTTACGTCATATTTACAGCTACGGTCATTCAAAGACAAAACAGCTCTTCAAGTTCTTTATTAACATTGAGTCTATTGACCCACCGGTTTCCAAAAAAGCAACATAAATTTAGTAGTTTTGATAATGCAATCATGCATGTACATTATTTGTTCGTCTGCCGTATTGACTAGGCGTAGCGTCCGTCGTCCGTCTGTCGTCCGTCTGTCGTCCGACGTTAAGATTTTACTCAAAACGATCACGACTTCGTCTCGAAAACCAAAAGACCAAGGGTGCTAATGGACAGTTACCAAGTTTATTCAAATGATTGACCTTTACTTATACCCAAGGTCACATGAGTCGAATACGCTTAAAAGCGTAAAAAGGCATTGTCTCAAAACCAAGATGCCAAGATCAATGGTATTTGACCAGTAACATGCTGGGATGAAGAGCTACAAATTTCTTCAACTAAGTGATATTCATGTATATTTAATGTCAAAGGGTCAAGTTTAATTAAATCCTAATTGCCTTCTTAAAAATAACAAGACCAGTGCCAGGGTATTATTTGGACAGAGACACGCTGGGATGAAAAATTTTCAACTGAATGCGAATGTCTGCCCTTCACGACTAAATGGATCATATGTTTTAAACAGTTACATTTTTACAAAAACAAAAATAGTAAACAATTCAGATAAAAAACATCGTTGATAAAAAGACAGTCGTTCAGTTTTTTTTCAAAACACATTTTGTTTCTGGTCTTATTCGACATTAAATTCCATCCCCCATAATCTATCTCGTAATGACGACTAAGCGTAATACGTAATAACGAGATAACGTATGTCGTAATAACGACTTAGTGTTACTCGTAATAACGAGATAACGTATCTCGTAATAACGACTTAACGCAACTCGTAATAACGAAATAACTTATCTCGTAATAACGTGATAATGTATCTCGTAATCACGAGATAACGTTTGTCGTAATAACGACTTAACGTAACTCGTAATAACGACTTAGTGTAACTCGTAATAACGACTTAGCGTAAGTCGTTATAACGACATAACGTATCTCGTAATAACGAGATAAATATTTTCTTTCGTGTTGAACTAATCGGCTTTCGTAGTTATATTCTCTGCTCTGCTCTGCATTCTTTTATTGACATAATGCTAAGAGGCAGTTGCTACAATACGCTTATAACATTATTTGCTATTGTGACGTCATCAATCTCTATTGTGACGTAATCAATCTTTATTTCATTGTTGTCTACACTTGATTTGCCCCGCAAGTAATCGTGCATTGACAATTCTCTTTCTTCGTTTGATCAAAAAATTGAAATCATGTTGATTCTTGTGACATAAAAGAAAGGTTAATTAGATAAACAATTATAAAGTAATTATTTTTCGGTTTTAATTAGATCTGTTTTCTTATAAACCATTTTAGGAATGTATTTAAGTCAAACAATCAAATATTTGAAACGCGTTTTGCATTACGTCAATATATATTTTCAGATCGACTGTCTCTTGCTGTTAATACTGACACTACTACAGATATGGGCAGTAGAGGAGGAGGGACGGCAAGATATAAACGAAGTCAAGCCCTCTATTGTACATATACCAAACAACTTAACCACACCCCTTAACATGACGTCAGCAGCAACAGATGATCCTCCGACAGCTTTTTACCTCGGCATCATACTGCGGGCAGTATCACTGGTACGTTCACAGTTTCCAACTCACATAGCTGCTTTGGAGCCTACTGTGTTGATATCAGGATTGAAAATAATTATTTATTGTTTTATAGCACATTGAAGTTTTAAAAAAATGACTTTCAATCCATATCATTTTTATTATAGAACACTTGCTTGATATGTTTATTACCTGCGTTTGTATTTGCATATTCATTTAAACAACATTGGCGGAAAAGCTCTATTCAAATAAAATTGGCGCCAATAATAATAATAATTAATTTGAGCGTTTGACGCTGGATGATTCTCTGTGTTATTCAAAGCGAAGCTACAAGACTCTTATTGAATAAGCTTCATCTATAATGTCATAGGTAAACCAGGTGTTGCGTCTCGTGAGCCTTTTTTCATACTCGTATGGAAAGCGTTTAGACTGGTACAATGTAATGTGGGTGGAAGCGCAAACGTAAATATTATTATATTGTTGGACAAAATGTTTTCTCTTCATGTTGGTCTTAATTCATGTTACCTTCCCCGTGTCGAAGGTACATTTTTATATTAATCTTGTAATTATTATAGCAATAATAGTTCCTGTTTGATCCTGTCAGGCTGTCGTGGGGGTGTTCATCCAGTACGTCAGATGTTCCGGGGTCGTAAGTTCCGGAGTAGTATTCTTCTACTGGGTACTGTTGTTGGTTTGTGGAATCATACCACTTCAATCTGCCATATCGTACAAGGTAAATATATATTTTATGGTAGATAAAGGTATGTATAATTAGTCTATTTAAAGTTATTTATAATTTATCTATTTTAAACTTACAGACATTACAAAAAAGGGATACAATTTTTCGCTTAGCCAGCATCCAAACTGTTCGCGGACTGACAATTTTTCGGCCTTCGGTCATGTTTGTTTTTACTGTATACAAAAAACACTATTATGGTTTGAGTGGTGTTAAATATGTTCGCGTGTTGATATATTCGCGGAAATTTAATGGAAGGTAAATCAGAGGAAATTTCCACACCGCGAGCAATTCCACTTTTACAGTATTAGATTAATACGACAAAATGACTTTTGTCAGATCTTAAGCATGTAAACGGTTACGGAAAGACACTTTGAATCTGCATTTTAATCAGATTCGTTGAAAACACAAATGATTCAACCTTATTTAACTGATGATAATTTACATGTATTCTGCCTATCATTCTACGACTTAAATGTCTTTCCACCACCATACACGTAACTGAAAACGCATTATTTCATACTTACCTCATGCCTAACTCAGAACAAAATCTTAACTTTTCTTTATTGGAACTAGGCAGATTCAACCAGCAGTATTTTTCACTATGTCTACATGTGTGCCCTTTGTATACAAGTAATCCTTCATTGTTTCGCCGACCACCGTTCAGGGCAGTTTTATCAAGAAATTGGAGAGAATACAGTAAGTAACATAAGTTTCTACCATTTGTCCAGACGTTTTCTTAGAAATAATTCAAATTGAAATAAATCGTTTTTGTATACTTTGGCACATGCCTAGATGTTTGTAGATATGGCTTCTGCTTGGCTAACACGGATTCAAGTGGAACTTCCGATGAGTAATGTAGTAATGCAGTAAATGTACACACATATGTAAACAAGCTCGGCATACAGTTACGTATTAAAGATGGCTGCCGATGGACGGACACTTGGGTAGTAAAGATTTCTATCACACTTAGTTTATAAGTGTATTATGCGTCCACGAACAGCATGGAAACTAATGTAATATCCTTGTGGTTGCCATCGTTGGATTTATTTTACGGCAGTTTTTACAATTAGGCCCAAGTTGTTGAAAAAACGATTAGCTTTATCACAGTGATTAGTGAACATTTTAATTATCCTGTAACTTTAATCTGAAAATATATATTTAGCTACAACTTTACATATATCAAATACATATTAGCGTCAATTAACATACAAAAGTGGAAGATTGTAACGTGTATTTTGACAGAATTATTCAAGTTTGAAAAAATGTCGTTAAATAGTGATTAAGCTAATCACTCTTTGAACAACTGGGCCCTTTATAACAAGGGCAACCTTCATATAGCTCTGTTCGTATTGTTAGAACATGTTGTAAAAAAAGAAAGTTAGACCAATATGTACTCAAAAGATGTAGACTAATGTAAATGCAGATATCATGGTCGTGTAGTGTATATGACAGTTTTTAACTTTTTAAAGGCCCAATATACGTAACTTCAGGAAATTTTTCGTGTTTCTGAAAACAAAATTCCAGTTGATAACCATGCAAAAATAAGCCTAAAATCAAGGTAAACGTGAGCGGTAACTAACAAGAAACTCTTGGCAGAATGCGATGGGCCCATTTCAACAACAAGCCGAAGTTAAAAGGCAGTTCAAAATGGACGCGTGTTTGCAAATACCGATTTTCAACTGCTGCTGTACCGTTCACCGCGTCAGAATTCATCTTGAATGATATCAGTTAATCTTAACTAATCTATAATCATAAAAGTTATTAGGCTTGATTTTCGCTTAAATTTTTGCCCAAAGTTACGTATATTGGGCCTTTAAATAATCAAAATTTATAAAAGAAAAAAAAGTAACGAGGAAAATAATAGATATTGTATTGTCTTTGTGATTTCTTAGATATCTACTTTATGATATTAATTTACTTGTGTTTTTGTGCAATGATGTGTCAATCATATCTTATCTATTGACCTGTTTTTTAGCCAATTTGTCCAGATGAGCATTCTTCAGCACTGTCATTGTTGACTCTATATTGGATAACTCCGTAAGTATTTAAACGCTTATCACATATACCGAATCTTTTCCTGTAAGTGGAATAGCTTAGGCGAATACTGACAGGTTATGTTTTACTTTAAACGGTTCGTGACGCAATCTAAACAGCCCCAAACACTTGTTGTTATGTTGTACTGACCTATTCAGCCAAGAAATGAAATAAACAACTTAAACAATTTCCATTTGGTTTCGAAAGTTGTAAGTTTGTTTTCGTTTGTTGATTTCGAGTAAATTATAAGTAAGACATGCTACTTTAATTTCTGTAAGTGAAAATTAGTTATTTTAGCTTATTCAATGTCAATTTGTAGCACGTGCTGAGTTGACTTATTTTTGATAAAAACTGTAAATTGATTCTCAAAATAATTAACAAAGCATATTCTCCAATCGTTAAAGCAGTCAAAAACGACAATATAAAAAACACTTCTGTTTGTTTTTCATTTGTTAACCTATCTTTAGTGTACAGTAGGAAAAGGTCAACATATACAAAAACAAAAAAACAAAATACATTATTTAAAGAAAAACGTTGAACGTGCGAAAGGTAAAGGTTTTATTTCACTCTTTAAACTTTTAGAATGAATAACTTTCGCAACATTCAGTTTTATGTGTCGGAATACAATCATTGTTTAAATATGAAGAGAAATGCTTAATTTCGAACCTTGGTATGGGATAGCGAGAACATGTAGACACTTTCTACGTTTACGTTTGGCTACATACACATTCAAAACGCATCCACATCGCATAAATCGAGAGGCTGTCCTTAAATGACCCTGTCTGTCAATGGGACGTAAATCACTAAACGTATTTTAAACCAAACCAAACCGTGCCTTCTATCTGATATTTCATGTACTAGCTTGCTGCATGACAGTATCATTATTTTACCTAAATTTTACGAATATAGAGATGTTAATGAGAACAAATAGCAGTGTTTTCCCAGGTATATGTTCCGAATGAACCACTTAAACGCGGGACTAAGATAACCCGTATCTTTTTCAGGCAATTACTGCAGCCTTTATAAAAAAATACATTTCTACAAAAATGTATATAAACAAAATATACCTGCATATACGCCCAATTGACATTTAAACGTCTTGCAAAGAATATCCGAACCTAGTACAAGTAATAATAAATAATAATATACCACATTTGATATAGCGCCCTGTCTAGCTACAACATAAGCCATTCTAACGTGTTTCGGAGTACATTAATCTACAAAACAATCAATGCAATTATAGCATATACCATTCCGAGGGGTTCGCAGGATCTTCCATATCTACTTGTCCTATACCACCTAGCTAAACACACATTATGTGTGTATGTATTCGCGTGTTCTAAAGATGAATTGTGTTTCTTGTAGTTTAGCAAGTATAACATCACTATTATGTGTTTCAATTTAACAGTGTAATTCTCCGAGCTTTTAAAACAAAGATTGGTACGGGAGACCTGTGGGAACAGACACCACGACTGAAGTGTAAAAATACTGAGCGTGAGCTAGGGACAGACTGGGACACACAACAACGCAAGGCAAACATCGCTAACAGGTAAGACACAGAATCAGTAAAATACCGAAGCATCAACAACTGGGTGGTCGGGTGGTGCAGTGAATAGCGCACTTGCCATTCATCAAGGCGGCCAGGGTTCGATTTCCCGACCGGACGTGAAAAGGAATGGGGTTACCTTATCGCCCACGTGGGTCTTCTCCAAATACTCCGTGGATCCAGCTTCCTCACACGATAATACCCCTCGCCTGCTAACATCCAGGCCAACAAGTTTGATTAATATAAGTTGAATAACGTGTTTTATAGTTATTGTAAAATAAATAAAGTTTATATTTCTTAAAACAAAACTCAAATCAGAACTTTGAATCGATTAAACCAGAGGCAAAACATGAGCAAAGGAAATGTTTGACCATTGTAAAAGTACACGAAAATAAGACCCGATATGCTTGAACTCTATCGACGACACCCGCCATGTAAATTTTGGTCACATCTATGTCATGCCATGAGTACTCTTGTATCAATCTCAATCACAACACTTTGGTATACTAATGAACTTTAGAGACCATTATCCTGCTGCTTTATTTCATTTAAACAATTTCCGTTGACCTGGTAGGTCATGTTTGTGCTTACTTCGCATACACCATCTTTAAATGATATTAGCCGTCATAGGGATGCTAAGCTAAACAAACTCAAACGTTTAAATGCTCACATGGTAGCCTTGATGACGTGACCAATTACAGTAGTTAATTCTGTTTGACCTTTGTTTATATAAGATTATCTTTTTTTCTCCAGAAAAGCAATTGGCATAGCAAGAAGAAAAGGTCGACACAAAACCGTAGCAAATGGATTTGTGAAATCGAGTGAGGACACGCCTCTTCTGACGTCAGACCACCTGATCATTGACGACGAAGATTTTCCCGCGATCAAGTCAAACATTAAAAGGCCATCCTTGTATTGGTCATTGCTTAGAACATATTGGCATATATGGATAGGAACGATTTTTATCAGATTGGTCAATGACGTCACTGTTCTAATTCAGCCTGTTCTACTAGGGTACGTATCCAGCATTATCAACGTAGTGGTCTCTTCGCCGTAGCATCAACACAAGGGTCGCTGAAACAAGTACGATGGTTGGTCGAATGCACAACCTGCCTGTGCGTTGAACAGAATATCGTATATATAATTATCCTTTTTTTCGACATCAAGAAAAATATGCATTTATCTCACAGAATTTTTCAAACACTTTGTGAACTATCAGAAATTGTTATCAGATATAAAACACCATAAACAGCGGGAAGTGATACATCATATTACTGCTTTCGAATTAAAGTACATGATTAATTAATATGTAAAGTTCAAACGATTAATATAATTTCATATTTTTCTGGTGCCTGAAATTTTCATTTTTGGTGGTTAAAAGATGCAGCACATTTGTGTGTATTACGTCATCCCCGAGGTTTACTGGAGCCTCCATAGCCACAGTTAATCTCATTTGAGTAGTTGCACGGTACATAATATACACATTTTCGTAGTACAGGATTTGAAATGATATAGAAGTTGTTTAATTTTACTTGTAACTTCATAAATTAAAGGGGTTTTACGCACCTGACCCTTCTGCTTCTACCTTAATTTAGAAATTTTGGATTCCCACCTTTTGATATAATATTAGTTGGTATATATGTTTAACCTGCTTGTGTGCATTGTCTGAATTTAATATATTTTAGGATGATAGTTTCTTATGCTGAGGCAAAGACAGAGGACCGAGATCCTGAATGGGTAGGATATGGACTTGCAGTGTTGTTAACCCTTACAGGACAGATAAATACATTTACCTTCAACATCTCGCTCCATGTCATCATGACGCTTGGTATTCGGGTGAAGACCGCACTTATTGGAGCCATCTACAAAAAGGTTTCTAATGTTGTTTCTTTTCGTAGTACACGATTTGAAATTATACAGAACTAGTTAAATTGTACTTCTAAATTAATAAATTAAAAGGGTTTTACGCACCTGACCCTTCTGCTTCTACATTAGTTTAGAAATTTGGGATTCCTACCTTTTGGCCCCAAGCATCACTGAAGAGACCTAGGAGGACGAAGCAGCTGTATGATGCAGTTTCATTCATTTTTTCGGCATACTGTATCTATTACTAAATTTAAGAGGTGTAGCATATGTGTGTGTTACGTGATCTTAACGTTTTATAATGCACATAAATCAAACCCTCGAGTTATCCAATATTCGAGTTACGTGATTTTGAATGTTAGTGTAAAGCTTGGCCGGGATACTTTGAATTAAACAGGTTCTTCGAGTTATACGAGTTCGAGGAAACGAGGTTCTACTGTATCTTTTGCAAGAAAACGTACTTAAAACCTTAATAAGATTTATCTCTGAGATTGCATAAGTTTTGGCGGAAGATTGATTACCGTAATTCTTGCGTATTTCGCGAGGGCTATACAATTTAAAACTTGTAGAAAATTGCCTCCAACGGGCTATGCATTACGGTACCCAACAGTGAAAAGAATACAAATTAGACAAATACGTATGTTTGTTTATTCTCTTCGTATTCTGTCAGCAAAAGGGCTTACGTTGGCAATTTTCCCGTAAACATTCAAACAGTTTTAATATATCAAAATGTTCTATTGATTAAATCTACAAAATTTGATTAGTGAAAAATATCTGAAATAATTTGTTTTTTTATTTCTAGTAATACCATGCATGACAACAGCTCTTTCTTGTCCAGTGTAATTTTGCAAAAAAATGAGATATATTCATATCGGAATAATGGTACAAGATTGGGTATTATAACATCACTTTTTTGTTCAACAAGTCATTGCGAATGAGTAATTCGGTGAAGAAGGATTTCACAGTCGGGGAGATTGTAAACCTGATGTCTGTTGACTGTCAGAGAATACAGGATTCCTTCGCCTTCCATCACTGGATATTTTCCTTCTTCTCCATCACTGGTCTAGGTGGGCAGATTTATACAAAATTGGATACATTATTTGAAAATATATCGAAAAATCTACCGTAATTGCATGTATGTATTAAGCGGGTAATCTGATAAAGCTTCTTTTAAAAACAGGCTACATTGCATTAGGTTATTTTGTATTCATGCATATATTAAGTTTTAATTGTGTGTTTTGCTCATTTTATGGACTCGTTAACACTTTGTTTAAGAAAATCTAGGACATTCTCATAATGACCTCATTATTGTTGTTTTATCATAATTTGCACATAGCGCAATGATAAGAAATAGAGCTATGTTTTAAACAATGCATAACATAAGGACTTTTGTTTCGGCGAATACGAGTTTGATCTACATTAAAAGTCATATTGATCTCGACTTTGTCGCAGTAAATATAACCAAATTTGCAACACAACAATACTCTGTTATCGATAAAAAATAATTTGATATATCCTTTATGTTTTTTTATTGTTTGAACCAAAGTCATGAATTACACTCATATATATACCTCAGCTTTAATATCTAAATTTTCAAAAGACACATTAATGTCAGTTTTAATGTCCCCGATAAAGCAGAAGACGCTTACTCTTCCGGAACTCCAGGTCTTATTATTTTGTACTTTTACGACGGCTTCGATGTAATTTGTGTCTTTGTTCATATTTTGCCTCTAGTTTAATCGATTTTTAGCTCGAATTCTGATTTTGTTGACGCTTTGGTATTCCCTTTTTTCATAAGCAATATTTTAAACGTGTATTTGCAAATTTGCATAAAACTGGGAGAAAAAACAAATATGGAACAGTCTTTTTGATTAATCTTATACAATTATGGGTTTTACATCGTTTATATTTGCTTAATAGCACAGCAAAATAACCAAGTAAACAGTCCATAAATGTTTTATTAAATAGCAACGCAATTTGCCGTGCTGTTCTACATGTACAGGATCCCGGATGATAGGATATTTCCAGAATCTATTTATAGCAACGGTGTTTTAACCGGTTTGCTGTTTTTATCTAGCTCTACAGCCAATATCACTATTTAACAAATGTCACGTGTACATGTACGGGATTCGCCCAACGACAACAGCAGTTAAAAACACATTTTATAATAAATATATTTATTTCTGACATATGCAGGTTTGTATTTGGTGTGGAACTCGATGGGGAATGGCATATATGGTTGTATCACCATTGTCATAATCTTCGCAATTCTAAACATCTACTTTGGTCAACTTCAAGAGAAATACCAACACGGTCTTCTTAAATTGAAAGGAAGCAGATTGAAACTTCTAAATGAAGTCCTCGGTGGAATTAAGGTAGGAAAGTGCATTTTTTAATAAGAAGATATACTGTAGATGGTATCACATCCAGTACAAATGTATGACTTTTATATTGCACAAGTGAACCTGTGGCATTTATATCGAACCCCGATATGAATTAACAAATACATATTAATGCCATCTTAAATGAATCTCTTTTAAATTCTGCATACATTACACATACAAAATACTTTAATTGGATGCATATATAAATTTCTAATATACCGTAAATATTTTATCAGCACTAATGACGTTTTTTGACACAAAAGACAAAAAATGTCACGGGGGGAATTTTAGGAGGATTTGTGAGATACATGCTACACTAACACATAACAGCATAAAATGATATGTGTCTGTTCTTATGTTTTTCTATTGTCCAGACATCATGATAACGAATGTATTTGCAAACATAGGAACCCTTATGCTAGCAGGTATTTTATAACACATGTTCAAGTCCTTACTCATATCAACGATATGACCTTTGTAATCATGGTTCAGACATTAATACCACTAATTGAGAATTTTCGTTTATGTTAAGGTTGTCAAGATGTACGCATGGGAAACAACGTTTACGGAGAAAATTAAGGCGATTAGAAGTCAAGAGATAAACTTCCTAAAGAAGATCGCCATTATTACTGCTGTATCTATTCTTCTGGCTATCCATAGTCCATTCTTTGTAAGTAAACAGGAAAATCTGTAAAAGTAAACATATATATTGATTTCAAGCAAAACTGTTAAGAACAGTATGTAGTTGTTGTAGTTAAATTTTCATGCATTTGAAATTTATTTCAATGATACAATGATCTAACATATGAAATTACATTTTGATTTATTCTTTGGAATTTCTTATTTTTAATTTCAATATAAATAATTAATAGCCTTATAAAGACACATTAAAAAACCAGTAACTGACTGTGAACTACACGTAAAAAATGTTAAAATGCACAATTCGACGAAATTGAAGTAATAAATAAACCACTACTATATTTATACTTCTATTTATAGATAAAATAAATAAAAACAAGACGACTGATTTTCTAGCGCTTTCACCCTCTTCGGGGCTCACCAGGAAAAGTTTTATTCATGAAAGTTGACTTCTAATTATATACATATATTATATACAACTAATTACGACTATTAATTACTACATTTGAAACATTGTGTATCGAACCTTCATAAAAACTTAAAAGTAAACATTAACAATTTATAAAATTGTGTGTAACGACCGGAGAGTTCAATGTAAGTTGTTTTAAATATTTGAAACGTGGTCGACACAATTTATTCTTTTGAAATCATGCGTTATTGATTGAATTATAGGGCTAGTACACTTTCCTATCTAGATTTCGACCTTTTGTTGGGCTCTTGTTGTTTACCCAGTTGCGTCCCAGGCCTAACTTTTAAGGCCCTACCTTTAAATCAATGAAGAGTAATACAAAGGCAAAACATCTGTATGATGCAATTTTATTTATTATTTCGCGCGACTTTTCCTATTCTAATTCATAAAGTTCAATTCTCGCGTGTTTCTTGGTACAAACCATTTTTTATCGTGTACCGGTATATTGTGATACTCACGATTAATACGCTTTTTTTTCCATGGACGAAAATAAAATGTTATTATGGTTTATACGTAGGAACAAAACCAATGCAATGTCAAGGTTTGTAACATCTTTAATTTTTGTTCCTCAGATGAACATTGCTATCCTGTTGATTTACATGATGTCTGATCTCTCCCAGTATCTGGACGCCACCACCGCATTTACGATAATTTCTGTCGTCAACGTTATACGATACCCAATATCATTATCTCCTTTTGTCATTACTTCTTGTATACAGGTAACTCGAGTGTTTGATCAAGTTCCTAATTACAACAGTAATTTTGAATGAAACGATACCCAATATCTGTATCTCTTTTTGCTATTACTTGTTGTATACAGATAACTCGAGTGTTTGATCACGTTCTTATTTACAACAGTAGTTTTTAATGAAACGATACCCAATATCTGTATCTCTTTTTAATATTACTTCTTGAAAATAGCTTTGTTTTCACAGCTAAATCAATCGTTTGATCGCAGTTCTATTTTTTGAAACAGTATTTTTTTATAATGATAGTCAATATATTTATCTCTTTTTGGTATGACGACCTGTATACGGTAATGTTTTCACAGCTAACTCGCTTGTTTGAGCACAGTTCTTTTGTTAACAATAGTTTGTAATAAAATGATACCCAATATCGTCACTCCTTTTGTTATAAACTATTGTATACAGGCATGTTTTCACAACTAACTCGATCGTTTGATCAAGTTCTTATTTACAACGGTAGTTTTTAATAAAACGATACCCAATATCTTTATCTGTTTTTGGTATTACTTCTGTATATAGCTATGTTTTAACTGTTAAATCACTTGTTTGATCACAGTTCTCATTTATAACAGTAGCTTTTAATGAACCAAAAACCCAATATTATTATCTCCTTTTCTTATTACTTCTTGTATACATGTATGTTTTCACAGCTAACTCTCTTGTTTGATCACAGTTCTTTTTTTAACAATAGTTTGTAATAAAATGATACCCAATATCTTTTTGTTATAAATTCTTGTATACAGGTATGTTATCGCAACTAACTCGATTGTTTGATCGCAGTTCCCATTTCTAAATGTAGTTTTCAATAAACTTTCATTTTCTCTCTATTCATATTGATAAATCATTTTTGAAATGTTATAGCTATATCTGTTGAGAAGTACTTTTTAAACTGCAGCATTTCCATATTTTTGATTGTTTAAAACACAACATATTAATGACCTGGACCACTTGCTTTTCAGATGTATGTTTCGGTCGGTCGTATTCAGAGATTTCTATGGGAAGAGGACTTAGAACCTGATAATGTAAAACGTGTTTCAGAAGGTGGTATGTGAAATTCACGTCTTTTCGATATAAAAATACTTCAAAATTCGTAGAATTAATGGTCAAAATTTTTACTTTTAATTCATCAAGGGCCTTATAGCATCAACACCCAGCACAAACTTGTATTGATGTGAGCAATAGGAGACTGAATATCTTCATTTAAAAAAGGCTTAATACATATACATTCAATATATTCAACTTTTTTAACTTACATACATTTTTCTTATATTTTAAGGTCATGCTATCAGCATCCATCACGGTCGATTTACCTGGGACGTTCAGGATCATATGACGACACTGACAAAGTAATCTTTCTTCATTTTTAATCGAATTCTTTATACTTTGGTAAACGATGAGGAATATTAAACACATTTCGAAGCAAATTTGTGCTGCTAAGTTACCCTGCATGTTAAGAGAAAGATAATATGCTATATATCATTAAAAGTGCGAACAATGCAGCGCCAAATAGTAAACAATGCATCGAGCGCGTTTTACCTGATGTCACTTAGTTTCTGTTTTATCTCGGCATTGTTTTTCTTGGAATCCGTCTCCTCAGGAGTTAATGACATTTAAACAAATCAATGCGTTGTTTCAGTATACGTGTTTACTGTATAGCAATCGCCAGATTTTCGATTACCCACAGTTTCTTTCCAAATTCATTTCAGCATCAACTTTGAAATACCAGAGGGAAAATTGGTGGCTGTGGTGGGAATAGTCGGTTCTGGGAAGTCATCACTTATCTCTGCGGTATTAGGAGAACTAGAGAAACTGGAAGGAGAGGTCACTCTCAAGGTATACTAACACAATACTGTCATGGTAATAGGATCCCAGTGCGACGCTTATCTAAACCTTGCCAGATCTTTAAATTTCACTTTCAGATGTATCGACGATGTGTTGTCTATGACGAATAAGAAGTTTGCTGACCACGTCGATCGTATATACCCTTCTGAACTTGAAATACAGGACAAATTAGACTCTTTTACAACAGCTGCTTACTTCGATCTGTACTTAAACTATGACTGACAAGGAAAGCTTATTACTAAGATGTACGATCAACGTGACGATTACAATTTTCGACCCTATAGTTAATCGTTTTTGAGTTCAGATTATTGTTCTGTTGACGTTTTGGTATTCTTTATTTTTGATAATTTGAACGTCCAATGGAAGTTTACATTTAACACCGGTGTGAAACAAAACTTGAATATTGAGAAACATATAACAAAGTAGAGCGAGAGCGATAAAAATAAAATGTATTATCCTTAAGAAATATGGACAAACTTCAGCAACATACATTGAATTATGCTAAACATGCATCTTATTAATGTATTTACTAAACGGCGATATGTCTTTTATCATGTCCTTCTGTCTTTACACATTATACTCTTACGATTAACAACCAAATATGAATGTTGACCTCTTTGTATTTAACTATGTAGCAGTAAACACCAGATTTCTTGTTATGGAGGCGTTAGTAACGCTTATAGCGATTAGTAAAAACCAGATATACGGAATTTGAGACACCTAGTGGTAATTTCCGCAATTACTGCAAATAAGGGAGACAACTTTTAGAGTATTGGACTAAAATACTTAGGCCGATATCAAATATCGTAAAGCGATAATTCATACGTTACAGATAACGCCTTTCTAAATATGTATTTGTTGTGAGATAATATATTTTATGTTAAGGCCGTTTCCCTTTATGCTGAACAACAGGCTCATCCACCTTGAAATGTAACATGTTTTGGTGAACATCATGGCTGACATGCCAATGCTTATGTAAGCCTTGCAAGGTTTTTGAAAGTTAAGCAAGTCGAGCATCTTAGGATATAGCTAACGATTTTTCATACATGTATAACAGTTGTTCATTTTTGCATCTATAATTGAATTTAAAAAATGCACCTTCCAAATCACATTCTTTTACCATGAACAAACATCCTAGTAACGCCTCTTTCAGTACTTCCAGTACTTTTTTATGTTTAACTATGTGACACAATTATTTCGCTATTTAAATATTTGTTTTAGTCGTCGTTCTGGTCACTTCGTGACATATTTTTAAATATTTTGTACCTCACATCACCTGTTAGATTTACTTGTATGTTTCCATTCCCCAATAGGGGTCGCTCGCATACGTACCCCAGGAGGCATGGATACAAAATATGACGCTGAGAGACAACATCCTGTTTGGGAAGGCGTACAGAGAAAAGAGGTACCACAAAGTCTTGGAAGCTTGCCAGCTTATTCCTGACTTAAGCATATTATCTGCGGGAGACCAAACCGAAATCGGACAAAAGGTTATAACTGCAGAATATTATAATCATTGATACAAACTGACAATGCAATATATTGTAGGCATGCAAGTAGGAGTTTTTAAAAAGAACATTAAAACAAAACTTCGTCACAAAATTGGATAACATTGCGTTGAACATGGATAATCTACGGGTACTTGAGCGTGCTTGTCAAACATTTTTATACCAAAAATAGAATTCGTTTTGTATGTGCGGAATATTTTAATCAAGAATTTGGTTTTCAATATTTCTTTTAAAAATCGTCCTTTATATTTAAAATTGTATGGCATAATTTCATGGAAATTGATTTTTTAACAAACTCTCAATATTTCGGCATAGTCTTTTCTGCTCTTTGCCTTTCTTCTTATACATCTTATACTTTTGAATATTTCAATTGTTGTATTGCAATGTAAAACATGGCTTAATTTCAAATATGAAATAAGTTTGAGGATATCCATAAAGGTATCACAAAAAGTTGAAAGATCGCAAAACACAACTTTTATTTAATTGACAGATGTAGAGTATTTATTCGAAAGGGTTCTCACACTTACGAAGTTACTATTTCTACTACAAATTATGAGCTGGTGTGTAAATTAAAAAAGAAATACGGCACAAATATGATCGATGATAATTGAAAAACATACTAAAATGAGGTTCTACTTTTACCATTTTATCTTTGACAGGGAATCAACTTGAGTGGTGGTCAGAAGCAGAGGGTCAGTCTGGCCAGAGCCGTATACAATGATGCTGACGTATACTTATTGGACGATCCCCTCAGTGCCGTAGACAGTCACGTGGGCAAGGCGCTGTTCCAGAAAGTCATTGGCAACGAGGGACTGCTGAAAAACAAGGTAAATAGCGACATGAACCATTTAACTATATTGAAATGCGTATTTGATTGACTGTCTATAAATTGACCATTAGTGATTAACTCAGAACTTGTATAATATCAGTCGAGATGGTGTACCTAAAACATCGGATGGATTGCCGGCTTACTTCCATTATCTCAACATGATGAAGAATATTTAATACCGACGAAATTTGTGAATGCATTGCTTATCTACCAGTTACCTAGAACATGAGTCTAGTATTGTACAATTGGCCACTTTAGCAGGCATTATGTACGGTTAGAGGTCAGGCAAGAGGAAATCCTATTTCTTGAATTTCCATAAGATCAAGCACTCGTCATTCACAAATAAAAAATGTTATGTAAACCGATTTTGTAATGAAATTTAGCCGTGTGAAAATATGCAATTTCTAAGAAATCATTTAAAAACCATAGTTTTAGGTGTTATGCATATATGTCAAATACCGTTTAAGACCCGTATCCTAGTGACCCACGGTGTCCACTGGCTCCCTAACGTGGACAGGATCATCGTCATGGACGGTGGTCAGATATCTGAGATGGGTACGTACGAGGAACTACTAGAGCATAATGGACCGTTCGCCCACTTCCTACAGACGTTCCTCCTACACGACGACGAGAAAGAAGGTAACTACTCTTCTACAATAGACTAGCTGTGCTATTCCACTCTCAGACCATTGTATACACGTGTTGTGGGATAAATATTACTGATATACCACAAGTGGAATATGACCTGAATTGTGATTGGTTGAGAAGGTGAATTTTGACCTGAATACTTTAATCACGTAGTTTAATGATACATCACTTGGCAGAAAATATATAAAACGATCTGTTTACGTGCGTATTGTCTGCAGTTTAATAAAATACTACTTCGTATCAGTATTAAAGGTTTTGATCTACTTTAGTTTTGTCATAGAGTTGTTGCCTGAAGAATAGCTTAACATTTCTTTAAATTTGAAAAATAGGTCATTTTTTAATATTACTGAGTGAGGTATTACATATAGGTCAAATCACTCCACAAAAATTATCCATATTTATATTTAAATGAGGTCATGTTCTATCTGTTTCCGGCTGATATTGTGGTAGAAACAGTTCACACGACTCGTGCTTGTTGGATATGGTATTTGTTTTAAATGTGCAAACGACACTCGTTAAGGCTTGTGTCTTTTGTACTTTTGAATTGAACTTACTAGAGGAAATACATACCAAACCGATCATCCACTCGTTGTTTAACCCTCTTTTTATGACATATAGTTATATGTGTTGTCTATAAACAACAAGAAGTTTGTTGACCACGTCGATCGTATATACCCTTCTGAACTTGAAATAAAGGACACAACAGACTCTTCTACATCAGCTGCTTACCTCGATCTCTACTTAAACTACGACCAACATGGACAGCTTACTACTAAGCTATACGATAAACGTGATGATTTCAATTTTCCGATCGTTAACTTTCCATATCTTGATAGTAACATCCCTGCTTCTCCAACCTATGGTGTTTACATGTCGCAGTTGATTCGATATTCCAGGGCTTGCTCTAAATATCGGGATTTTCGTGATCGATGTCGACTGCTGACAAACAAACTAACAACACAAGGATTCGAGAGATGCAGGTTGATCAGTACTATGGGCAAGTTTTATGGTCGCCATCTTTGTCTCATTGAGAAATATTCTGTATCTTTAAGTGATATGAAGATGGACGTTTTTGAGTATGCTCATTAGTGTGTTAACTTGTTGTGATTGACAATGATACTCGGTTCTCATTTTGAGAACTTGATGTTTACTTGGATATGACAAAGATTTACATGGCGGGTGTCGTCGATGAAGCAGAAGACGCTTACTCTTCCGGAACACCTGGTCTTATTCTCTTGTACTTTTGCAAGGGTCTCCATGTAAATCTTTCCTTTGTTCAAATTTTGCCCCTGGTTTAATCGATTTTGAGTTTGGATTTTGACTATGTTGACGCTTCGGTATTCTCTTATTTTATTTATAACAAAACCATATATTTCATGTCATTTGTGAAAGCCTAGCTTGGTTCGATTTGAGTGCATTTGGTTATTGATTTGCGTAAAGAAAGGGAACTAGTTTCGATTTAGTCCATGTTCTGGTTGCATATATAGCTGCTGCTTGAAGACATTTGATTGGAATTAATTTGGTTTTATTTTATTTTTGAAAGCTGTATTTTCCTAAACACATTTACTTCGCTCTATCGTAGTTGAGACAGCTGGTTTATTCTCTGGTACCTTTCCAATGGTCTCCATGTGTATCTTTCCTTTTCTCATACTTTGTACTCTGTATATTCGAAATTTTCCTACATGAATGCATAGCCTTACAAATACCGAACCAAATACTTAAAGTGTCCCATGCGCAATAAAAAGGCTTACTCTTAGGGAGTCCCTGGTATTATTCTCTTGTACTGTTTACTCCTTTCATATTTTAACCTTATTTAAATCGATTTTAAGTTCGGGCTATGGTTTTGTTGACGTTTCGGTTCGGTTTTCTCTATTTTTTTAATAAAACGAGTTTCATATGTATTGTGAAAAAATAAGGAAAGAAATATTATGTTAGCCAAATACTGCTTTATTTGATTTCATATAGCTGAGACAGAAACTACTGGGCGACAAAGGACACTTTCTGGTAAATATGAATGATGTGGAAAAAGAACTAAGTAAGATGTAAAAGAAGAAAAACACTTAAATCCAAATCATACTTGATTTATCACTTCTTGTGGTAGGTAAAACATACAATATGGCTTGCAATTTTAAATCCAAGTATATTTATCTATATATGATTATATCGCTGACGTCTTCAGGTTCAAAATATGGAACGGCAAGAATTTCAGAAGGAATCATATAGTCCTTTGTGTCGGCATAAAACACAGACACATATAATAGTTTTTTTTACACAATTTTAATCACAATTCGTTTCAATCCGTCATAATAGTTGGTTATATAATCTTTTTCTCTTATACTCAATGGCATAAATTTGTTAAGAGTGTCGAAACTCCTGTATTCATACACTGACATAAGCACTGTAAATTTTAGTATATAATTTCAAATCCAATTCGGTTTACTAATGGCATATATGCAATTCATAATTTAAATATCCTAGTTTAGAGGGCAACCCTGTCGAATAATGTTTAACTATTTTATGGTGTATTTTTTTTTCAACAAGCATACTATGTTCACTGATGGCATATATGCAAATGCAATACATTATTTAAATATACTAGTTTAGAGAACAATCCTATTTTTTATGCTAGTAGTTCATATATCTTCC
This sequence comes from Mimachlamys varia, assembly GCA_947623455.1. Classification (NCBI taxonomy): domain Eukaryota; kingdom Metazoa; phylum Mollusca; class Bivalvia; order Pectinida; family Pectinidae; genus Mimachlamys; species Mimachlamys varia. Next base: position 29,600,979 of record OX392544.1, read on the forward strand.
TTGCATTGAACATATCTCTACACGGAATTACATTTTTGTTATGTAACTTTACATAGTGTTATATTTCTTGTGTGCACAAGACTCCCACGTGGGGCAGTTGCCAGGTACTGACCGTAGGACGGTGTTTTTCTCTGGGTACTCCGGCTTTCCTCCACCTCCAAAACCTGGCATGTCCTTAAATGATCTAGGCTGTTAATAGGACGTAAAACAAATAAATCAAAGAAAACATATTTGGTCAACAAGACCAGATTTACCATAAAATCATACCGATGAGAAAAATGAACAAATTAAAAATGTTTTACGCATTAAAATACATTGGGCCACAATTATCACCTCCTAATCGACATTTCGGATCGGTTGTTAATTAGAACTCGTTTGTAACATGATAAATACTATGTGTTTGGAGATTAAAAAAGTTATATTTATTATTCTGTGAATCGATTCAGCACAGGAAATAAAAGACAAGATGTGGGAACAAGTAGAGGCGGTTTTATCCGATGGTCTGACTACATCAGGTGAAAGCACCACCATAGACAGGCTGTCTCGACGGCAAGGTATCAGGTGAGTACTAGATCAGGGACTGTCTCGACGGCAAAGTATCCGGTGAGTACTAGATCAGGGACGGTCTCGACGGCAACGTGTATCCGATGAGTACTAGATCAGAAACTGTCTCATCGGCAAAATATCCTGTGAGAACTAGATCAGGGACTGATTCGACGGCAAAGTAGCCGGTGAGTACTTCATCAGGGGCTGTCTCGACGGCAAAGTGTATCCGATGAGTACTAGATCGAAAAACTGTCTCAACGGCAAAATATCATGTGAGAACTAGATCATGAACTGTCTCGACGGCAAAGTTTCGGTGAGTACTAGATCAGGGACTGTTTCGACGGCAAAGCAGCCGGTGAGTACTACATCAGGGGCTGTCTCGGCGACAAAGTATCCGAGGAGTATTATGTAATTGTTTGTTTCGGTCGAATAGTTGATAAATGTCCCTTGTTTGAAAGTAACCAAGAAGGCTTAGGAAGAGGTGTTTACCATGTCCTAAGGTATGGTATGCTGTGTGATAACTTTTAAGCAGAAAATTCAGGTGACATGACAACGATTCTGAAATTTACTAAATTGAAATTTAATTATTCGTTTACATAAAACATTGCATTGATTTTGACTTACCTTTATTTAGTGATCAATTAATAAATCAACTGCGACATACAATTGTAAAATGACTGTATTGGAGTATGTTGCGGATTCTTTTGCGAAAGTCGGACAAATTATTGATAACCTACATCATGAAGGATATCTTCATTTGTGCATCTTTCATGTTAGTACCTTCCTTTCAGAAAATCAACTGAAAAAGACTCGTTGTTGCCATCGAAAAAGTTGACAAGAGCAATATCCCGCCAAATGTCGCGATCTTTGTCCCGTTCAATAACAAAGTCAATGACAAGAGCAGACGACACCTTAGTTGGACGGCTAGTAACAGAGGAGGTTACTGAGGACGGAGCGGTTAGTTCTCCAACAATAATGTTTAAATAGTCATTCGTTGATTTAAAGAATCTTTCCGTTCTTTGAGGGTGTGAATAAAAAAAAAACATCATACAGCTGCTTCAACCTCCTAGGACTTTTCATTGAAGCTAGGGGTTAATAGGTGGGAATCTAAAATTTATAAATGAATTTAGAAGCAGAAGGGTCGGATGCGTAGAACCCCATTAATTTATGAATTCCGAAGTAAACTTAAACAAGTTCTGTGTAGTGTCAAATCGTGTACTACGAAAATGTGTATATTATGTACCGTGTCACTATTCAAATGCGATTAACTGTGGCTATGGAGGCCCCAGCAAACCTCGGGGACTAAAAACTCCAGCAGCAGAGTCTGCCACCTCCTATCATTAAAGATGACGTAACACACACATGTGCTGAAGTTAATCCTTATAATTTCTTTGTTTGCTACATAATCCCTGTGTTAAAGGGGGACTATTTCCTCTTAAAAATCATTACGATGTCGTATCAGCAAATTAAAAGCGACGTTACAAATGGAGGTGATAACACACATTTCAAAGCCAATAAAAATGCCTCTTAAAAGCAAGATCAAAGGAAGTGATAGATAAATATCCAATCCAGGGGTGGATTTCTGGTTGTGTTGTTAGATATTAAGAGCATTACCCGAGGGTTACATATTTCTCTGTCACAACCTAAAGGTTGGAGATGCTTAGTTTTTCCCATCATTCAATATTTTTACGAAAGTATAAAAGGAATACAATTGATAGAATTGTTGACTTGGCGCGATGGTAATGTTGTCGTGACGTCATTATATTGCTGTAGTGACATCATTATATTGTTGTCGTGACATTATTTAATTTTTGTCAGCTTGTGTTATCTGTCATACCCTAGAGGGTGACTGTGAATCTGTAAATAATAGGAGAAATGTAATGTATGTTTTAATATGTATAAATTCCATTCAAGCATTATTGATTTCTTACCTTTCTCCATTTTCTGTTCTCCATTCTAAATTATCAGTGATGATAGGGACCAAAAGGTGGGGATCCAAAATCTTTAAATAAATGTAGAAGCAGAAGGGTCAGGTGGATAAACTCCCTTTAATTTATGAATGTAGAAGTAAAATTAAACTAGTTAACTATGTTTATAATATTTTATTATATTTGTTGTTTGTACAGTATTAATATCATTTTTTTCCTTACATAAATGTGAATACAATGTTCCCCTTACTTGTACATTTCTCAAATTTGATATATTTCTTAAACATAGGTGAAGTGGGCGGTATCATTTTCCTACCTGAAAGCTATGGGATTATTTGCAACAGTATTTGCGATATTGATGATGACCTTATTTCAAGGTCTGAATATTTATTCGATATTCTGGATCACTGATTGGACAACTGACGAGTACCTCGCCAACACGAGTCACCAGGGAGAGGACGAGTACATCAGCACCAACATCTACTACCTCGTAATATACGGGGTACTCGGGATAATCCAAGGTCGAGTATCAAATTTAGTAGTTTAGAAAATTTTTGATTCCCACCTTTTGGCCCCTAGCATCAACGATGAGTCTTAGCAGGATAAATTGATATAGAAGTAAAAGGGTTAGGTGCTTAAAACCCCATTCATTTATGAATTCCGAAGTAAAATCAAACAACTTCTGTATAGTTTCAAATCATGTACTACCAACATGCTTATATTATGTACCATGTCGCTACTCAAATGGGATTAACTGTGGCTATGGAGGCTCCAGCAAATCTCGGGGACTAAAAAAATATATTTTAAATGCCCTTTTCGTAATCGATTGGTTATGTTAAGTTTGGGTTTCGTTTGTAACAACAATGGTCACTTAAAAACGCACCAGGTGTATCCAATGTGAGTGTTTCTTTCGGTGTTTGAATTTGAATTTATCCTTAAACACTTGTTAACTGTAAATAAGGCCACAATGTATACAACAGATTTTTGAACATGTTTTAATATTTCAGTTAATGCATATTTATAGATTTAAAAATACATTTTTTAGCTTGTATCTGTCCAATATACAAAATTACTAAATTACTAAATGTTCGTTAGTGTCAATCTTTGTGAATTAAAATCTCCATGTTTTCAGTCTTTCCTGATTATCCGTAAAGCAAAAAAAAACTGAGTTTGCATGAATGTACATGTACAACAAAGAAGTTATGTAATTCCGTGACATTATTTTTAGATGTGTGATGGTTTTTCTATTGAACTTTTAATATTAATAATTTTGCAGAATAACATCTTTATTCACTTAACGAAATTCTGCAGTTCTTCTTGTATGAGCCGAGGATTTCACAACATTGCTTTATTGCGTTGCGTTCCTGTGTTGCTTTTCATTTAAGCAATGAATGTTTTAGCAATGCTGTTACAGTCCTATAACACACATTGCTATTGATTACAAACTAAATAGGGCTTTATGTAAGTCTGCCACCTAATAACTTTGAGATTTTGATTCACAATGTGTGTTATAGGACTGTAACAATTTTGCTAAAATGTTCATTACTTATATTTACATTTTGATAGAATATTATTGTGCTTTATTTAGTTTTTTTGGACTGATTTTAACAGCAAATTAAGTGTAGTCAACCATGAAATTTATGACGTCACACTAGCGACTGATGACGTCACAATAGCAATTGCTGTTATAGTCTTAGGCACTGGGTGTTATAGGCGTATGGCAGCAACTGCCTCTTAGCATTGTGTCAATGGAAAATTGCAGATCAAATGTAAATATATTGTATATGGTATCAACTTAACCATACTATGTACAAATGGTACCATTCATGTCTGCATTGATACGTTACGACGTCATGAAACTATTATGCCAAAAGTTATACTTCCATATCCCAAAACGTTACGCTCCTTTTTGTACTTTGTTTTCCTTAAAAATGTATTTGATGTCGAATTATAATTATTGTTTTATTACCATATGCATGCATATCCCTCATATGGGAGAACATACTGATATAGTCTCTTGTGGTTTGGACTGGTAAATGAATATCGGTGCTATATCACTGTTATATCACAAGAAAACATATATTAAAAAAAAATTGTGTCACCGATTGTATCTTAAATTTGTATGTATTATTTATCTGCAGGAATCTGCCTCCTTATATTTTCACTGATATCACTTCTGCGGATTGTGCAAGCAAACGGACTTCTTCATACAAAGATGTTAAACTGTACCTTCCGGTCCCCGATGTCATTTTTCGACACGACCCCTATCGGCCGTATCATGAACCGTTTCTCGAGTGATATAGACGTGTTGGACGACCGAATGTCTCGGACCTACAGGTTGCTGTCAAGTTATTTATTCTTACTAGCGTCCACGGTCATCGTTATCTCAATCACGACACCCAGTTTCCTATTGGCACTGGTCCCAGCTGGAATCGTCTACGTTCTTTTCCTTGTGGGTATTACACTTACAGTTGTTACAGAAATAAATCCGGATGAAGCCAACAATATATCAAACAATTTTCAAAAAATAATTTGACATTTACAATAAAATAACATATGATAAAACAAAGAAACAACTACCAATCTATCCTAATATAGTTACAACAACCTTACTCATAAATATCAATTAATGAGAAATCAATGCCAAATGTAAAACGGAATGTCAGATTTAAAAAAACTTTTACCCCTTTGGGGGTTGAGACAGGGGAATCTCAACCCGAGGGGTATGCTTCTGAAGTTGCCAAACACGGGGCTTGTTGGATGTTTGGTAGAATAAGCATCTTACCAGGAAGGTTGAGATCCCCTGTCCTACTACAAAGTGGGTGAATTATAATTTTTCTCTTACCCTGTTAAACCTCATCATATTTATCTAATACTGACATTGCATTGCTGCAAAACAAAATGTTGATATGATTGAATTGTCGACGTGACGTTATTGGATTGTTGCCGTGACGTAATGTCACATGTAAGTGTTATGGTGTTAATTTATCGTTTTATTTTTTAGATATTATACCTTCCATCAGCTCGTCAGTTGAAAAGGATTGAGTCTGTGACTCGCTCACCTGTATACAATCACTTCAGTGAGACAATCACAGGCGCTAGTGTAATACGGGCGTACCAGGCATCCGAGCGTTTTATAGAGGAATCTCAGAAACGGGTGGACAAGAACGCCGCCTTCTACTACGCTGCCAATGTGTCAGCAATGTAAGAATCGCTTTGATTTTGTTAATATTTTGTTGCATATTTGTAACGTTTTCATCGGAAATTATCGTTTTTATTAAAAAAATAAAAAATTGTTTTGCTAGTGTTTCATCTTCACACGTTAAGATTATTAGTTTCGAGATTGACATAAGAAATTGGTATTTCCGTTGTGTGGCTTTTTATACTGTAGATGTTCAGTGTTAGATGTAAATAAAATGACAGTAGTAAATAATTTTTAACATGCACGATGACACTGAAATGTATGTTAATTAACCATTTATATCACCGTGTTGTAAAACATGACGTAATTCATAGCTTGCGTGGACTGGTACGATATTAGTTCCTGCACATTTTTATAATGTTAAAAATGAATCAAATAAGAAATTGTTTAAAATATTAAATATAGTATAACTTACAAATTACAAAAACTGTTAGGGTCAGAGGTTAAATTTTATGTACTGTGCTTGTTAAAATATGTTAAAAAAAATGAAAAACTTACAAATACAAATGTATATTTACACCCCTCTTCTTGTGCTTAGTAAACTCTGACTGCGTATGTATTAGCGTATACGCAATTAAAAAAGGCTCGGTGGATTGATATTTGTTGAAATATGGCATCGTTCACGCTTTAGAACAATAAGTATTCGCTGACGACCATTGTTTGGCTTCTTCAAGATGTGTGATTATACAATGGTGTCTAGCAAACTTTTGATTCCAAATGATACGCATTCGAAGATGTTTGACAGTAACGCAAATATGGCGGTGCCCCACAGTGGTGACCTTTAACCTTTTGTCATTGTAGATAAATCACCGTCATTACCTGACCTTTAGCTTTTTGTCGTTGTAGATAAATCACCGTCATTACCTGACCTTTAGCTTTTTGTCGTTGTAGATAAATCACCGTCATTACCTGACTTTTAACCTTTTGTCATTGTAAATAAATCACCGTCATTACCTGACCTTTAACCTTTTGTCGTTGTAGATAGATCACTGTCATTACCTGACCTTTAACCTTTTCCCGTTGTAGATAGATCACCCTCATAACCTAACCTTTAACCTTTTGTCGTTGTAGATGGATCACCCTCATAACCTAACCTTTAACCTTTTGTCGTTGTAGATGGATCACCCTCATTACCTGACCTTTAACCTTTTGTCGTTGTAGATAGATCACTGCTATTAACTGACCTTTAACTTTTTGTCGTTTTACATGGATCAGTGTCATTACCTGACCTTTAACCTTTTGTCGTTTTACATGGATTAGTGTCATTAATTGACCTTTAACCTTTTGCTGTTGTACATGGATCAGTGCTAGTACCTGATCTTTAACCTTTTGTCACTGTAGATGGATTACCGTCATTACCTGACCTTTAAGTTTTGCCGTTGTAGATGAATCAGTGTCATTACTAGACCTTTAACATTTTGTCGTTGTAAACAGATCACTGTCGTTACCTGCACTTTAACCCTTTGTCGTTGTAGATGGATCAGTACCATTGTTGCGACGATTAGTAACGTACTGGTGTTAGCTGCTGCGCTGTTCGCAATAGGTGCCCCAGAACTGAGTGGGGGAGACGTAGGTCTCTCTCTCACCTACTCTTTACAGGTATTGATATATATTTACAATATATTTTCACAACAGATTTAGTAATTACAGGAGGAAATTGCGTTTATAAGGCTTTGATCACACTTTGGTCAGAATGAAATCAAATTGTATCTATATGGAACAAGGTTTTTTAATTATAAGTGTTAATCGTTTAAGCTTTCTCTTTCCGGAAGCATCTTCAGGGATATATTTTCTTGTGTTTTGATAACGGATGTATACATATTAGTTTCTATCATTGATTTTAATATCTAGTAATGTAATTTAAAGGTACTTGTAACCAAAACTTTGCTCTGACAATAAGTTAGAGAAATTAGAATCCACCATTTTGACCGCTTATGTCGCACATGAAAGCACAAATAACATAACTGCGACTTGGCGCATTGTTTTTTTTAATTTATTATTGGCATGCTGTTTCTATTATGAAATTTTGAAATCCAATCACGTGTTTTACTTCCATATTTGGAGAGAAAATAAAAGTTGTCAGTTTGTTGTATGTTGTTTGTTCTTTAGTTTATTTTTTAAATCAAGAGATAGATGTAGTTAAGTTTTTTATTCAGTGTTGCTTGTTATCAATTTCAAGATCGTCGCCGCTTTAGTCCTGGTGGTGTTCTCTGTCAGCGAGATGCAGATGAATATCGTGTCTACGGAACGCGTGGTGGAATATACGGATCTGCCGGCAGAGGTTTGGTTAATTGAATATCATTTAATTTTGCATATTCCGGCATTTATTAACTTTTTCAGGTTATATCGCATAACCTCAAAAATCAGACAACGCAAAAGGCGCGGTATTTTATAATCAAACATCGGATTGGTTGAAGTTGTTTAGTGGTGGATTGTATGCAATAGATGGTTTGTTTTTGCAAAACCATGCATTTTAGCCATAATTAATATTGAATCATTTCACAAGATCTATGTCTTATAAAGGTTTCTTTAGAGAAGAAATTGTAGGGAATGGACACAATTTTGTAAAGATTTGATGCGGTATATACCGAAAAAACTGTGTTTATTTTGTGTGTGTACAACAAAATTGTTGTCATTCCTTAAACATACGGCTGACATTGTAGTTCTAATATAACTACAGTGATTGTACAAAGACATCGTATTAGATTTGGCACTCTTATTATTTTAGACTTTTTGACGTTGAGATAAAGTTAGAGTCTAAATATGCTAATTTTGGTCACATTCCTCAAAGTCCTCAAAGTGAGAATCGAGCCATCATTCTCAATCACAACAAGATAGCACACTTTTGGGCATACTAAAAAATCGGCCATATTCACATCACACAAAAATTCAAAATATTTCTTAACGAGACAAAGATGGCGACCATAAAACTTGCTCGTAGTTCTGATCAACCTGCATCTCTCGAATCCCTGTTTAGTAAGTTTATTTTTCAGCAGTCGACATCGATCGCAGGGTTGATACTATGTAATTTTTGAAAAAAATAAAACAAATATGGATATCATTATCATTATGTAATAAACATGTTTATTATTTTTTCATAAGTGAAACAGCCAGGTCGTACTTTTGACAGGCTGAGTGGATCAGAGATGACTTTCGTCCTCCTCCCATGTGGCCTCACACCGGAAGTATCAAGTTTGAGGGATACACTACTAGGTACCGCCCCGGACTGGAATTGGTGCTCAGGGGTATAGACTGTGAAATACACAGAGGGGAGAAGGTAAAGATACAAATATGGCATTCATCGACAGATTCATTCTGATTTGTCTGGTTTTATTTTTTTTAATGTCCTATTTACATCTGATGTTAATTGAGTATGTACGTATTCATGTGTAACCGATCTCCCTTGAAGTTTCCAGTAGGGAGAAGGTAACTGCATTCATCGATAGATGTTTTCTGACGTAACGAATAACGGTTTGGTTATAGTTTCATAACGCTCAAACTCTGCTGTATGATGCAGTTTAAGTCATTTTTTCGGCATACTGTATCTAAAACTAAATTTAAAAGTTGCAGCATGTGTGTGTTACGTCATCTTTCATGATTGGGGATGGCAGACTCTACTGGTGAATTGTTTAGTCCCCGAGGTTCATTTGAGTAGTGGCACAGTTCGTAATATACACATTTTCGTAGTACACTTTTTGAAATTATACAAAACTAGTTTAATTTTACTTCTAAATTCATAAATAAAAGGGCTTTACGCACCTGACCCTTCTCCTTCTACAATAGTTTAGAAATTTTGGATTCCTACCTTTTGGCCCCTATCATCACTGAAGAGTCTTAGGAGGAAGAAACAGCTGTATTATACAGTGTAATTCATTTTTTCGGCATACTGGATCTATTACTAAATTAGAAAGGCGCAGCATATGTGTATGTTACGTCATCTCTATTATCAGCTAAGGTCGTATAAGGGCGTACATGGTTATCTGTGATCAAACTTATAATTTAACACCAGAAACTGTTCATACTTTACCCTTTTCATAATTGGTGGATTTCACTTCTCCATTATTCAGTTTTTTTGATTATTTAGTTATTCTTTTCCAAGTGCCGTTTTTTACATTTGTATGTTTTTATTCCCAAAAACATACAAGAAGAGCATTGTCATCAGTATTGATTTTGCGGGAAGATTGGGTTTAGAGAAAATTTTGATAAGACACGACTGCAGTGGTAGCATTTACGGCGTTTGAACTGGTGACATTATGTTAAATAATTCGAAAACAATGATAATGAATAAGGGAATATTTCAAGCTAAATTTTTGTTGTTCACGATTAACATACATATGAAAAAAATTAGATTATGACCGGGTAGGGTATTCTTCTTGGGGCCTTTTGGCATTATAGTTCAGTCTGTTAGCACTATCAATCGACAAAATAATACGGACTAACGCAAGGAGGCTTACACAAACATATCGCACCCTCCCTTTAATAAGAAAACATTAGTTTCGAGTATATAAAAAATAAAAAAAATATGTCATTGGTTAAATGGCATGCTCTCATATGTTTTAAACTTGTTTTCACTTAAGATCGGAATAGTCGGTAGAACTGGGGCCGGGAAGTCATCTCTTGCTGTCGCCCTATTCCGACTTATTGAGTCAGCTTCCGGGGCGATATCTATAGACGGGATCAGGACTGCAGACCTTGGACTTCATGATCTGAGGCCAAATCTGACCATATTACCACAGGTAATTATACATTATACATCAATATTATCTTAATTATAGTATCGAATGACACGCGTATTATATTATATTTTGACATTGGGGATGTTAATTTAACGGATATTTGCATTTAGGCTTACATCGAATAAAGTGATTATTGAACATTGTCTTTTTTCTCACAAAACGAATACCGATATATCCTTATATGTAGCTAAACTGTACTTTCTTCGCCGATGAACTTAATTGAACGATGTTAAAACGTGTCCATTTCTTAAAGGGTTAGATTCGGCCCATACTTTGTATTATCTATGTATGCAGATAGTTAACATTTAATACGTTAAAAATAACCAAACCTTTGTCACACCTTTATCATATTTCATCGAGGACCCCGTGTTATTCTCCGGGCCACTGAAAGTCAACCTTGACCCGCTAGGCAGATTTACTGATGATGAGATATGGAAAGCATTAGAGGCCGCTCATATGAAGTCATTTGTTCAGAATCAGCGGGGCCAGCTCTCCTATGAGTGTGGGGAAGGTGGTATGAATTTAAGGTACTAAGACAGGTGTTAGATTTTGTGTATCATAAAGCCTGTTAAAGACGCTTACTGTTATATTTTCAATGATTCTTCTCAATAACGGTAGACTTATTTTTCACAACTGACATCATACACAATGATGTGACGTCATATATATTATGACGTCAAAATGGTGCTCCAACAGTAACAAGACACATTTGCACAGTAATTGTACATGTGGCATATATTTTTATATTGGACCCCAATATTGCACGGCAAATAACAATGTACCTATTATATAACATAACCAAGTTTTGCGTCGTTTGCGTCAAGTTCAGTTTTTTTTATACATGACAAATAAGTTTCTAACAAGAAATGTTATTTATCAAGGAGTTCACAATTTTCATACATATTTATTTGATTGATTTTTTTTCAATGATGCTTTATTCTTTGACTCTACCAGGTAAATCATGTTTTATGAGGAGAGGTTGTTTTGAACAGTGTAATTCGAGGAAAAACACACAAAATCATGTTATCTCTAACAACGGCAATATCTATATATATATCAATCAATTGTAATTCTGCTTAAAACGGTTTTGATATCTATGTTTTCCTTTGATCCATAATCATTAATTATAATGTGGAAGAGTGCGTGCATTTTCGCAGCTTTTTTTTTTATTTCAATGCAAAGACTATGTGCACACCGCGAGAACTTCAACATTTGTAGTTATATTGTCTGTAAATAAATTTCAGCGTAGGGCAGAGACAGCTTGTTTGTCTCGGTCGAGCCTTGCTTCACAAAAACAAGATACTAATCCTGGACGAGGCTACTGCCGCTGTTGACATGGAGACAGACGAACTCATACAACAGACGATACAGACCGAGTTCGAGGAATGCACTGCACTTACCATAGCCCATAGACTTAACACTATCATGGAATACGACAGGTTTGTATATACAGGTACTTGCCATTACCCATAGACGTAACACTATCATGGAATACGATAGGTGTGTATATAATTACCATCGCCCATAGACTTAACACTATCATGGAATACGACAGGTGTGCATATACTCACCATCGCCCATAGACTTAACTCTATCATTGGATAGGACAGGTTATTGATAAGTGTTGTAATTAAGCATCAAACTACATTCTGTTTCGGGTTATAGGCGATATGAACGCCCACTGCATTACAGGAAAAATAGCATGTTTTATTTTCCTGTAATGCAGTGAGCGTGCATATCGCCTATAATTCGAAACAGAATGCAGTTTAATGCTTATATTTACATTTCCACTGCTAACCATACCCGAAAAAAATACTTCGACCATAAAATAATACACATGGTACCTCCAAGAAACACTGGTATGTTGAATTGGTAGAACAGCCCGTAGCGCGTGCTTTCGAGACACGGAAACGTGCCACGTGCTTCCTCCTGGCACGACGACTTGGAAATATAGTCCGTTGAAAACAGCTACCGAACAAGGATTTTATTATGAATATGTGGAATCTTTTTTCTTTCTTTTGCACTGTTTCTGTCTAAGGGTGCTTTACAATTACACTTGAAATAATTGTCGTGATTATAAAGGACATTGCGTATTTATGACGTCATAGTGCGCAGGCATGTCCGCTGAATTAGAAAAAATGAGTAATGTGACGTGATCCGCCATGAAAAAGTTGTCAGCGTCGTGTTGTTTGTTACTTGTTATACGGCTCATATATGATAATACGATGCATAAGAACCCGGAAACATATATGCTTTATTTGGTCGACTTCACACTGATGGTAGGGATACGAATGGACTTTCTATAAAATGTATGTGGTGTCAGATTGGCAATAATCGTAACAATATTTCGGACGACATTCCGAGAATCAGTTACAGGGGCCCTCTTCATGGCGGAGAATGGTTGATAAAAAGCTCATATATGTGTTCACGACGCTTCTTTTTTATGTAAAAATCAGTTTATTCGATTTTATCTATTAAGCGATTTGGACTAAATTAAGCCATTAAGTTGTCTATAATTATTTCTCGTACAAACGAGAGTTTGGCGTGATATGCATTGTTTTTCACCTTCATCTAACGTTCGTATTCATACTCGTTTGGATTATCGTCCTATTAACCGAAATGGAAGTTGCTTGGTTTATATAGTGAAATTGCAGCGCAAATGTAAATATTGGATAGTAAACTCTATATCGTGATAATACATGTGTTTATACATCCGGAAAAAGAAATAACCAGTATAACACAAAATTGAAAACATCATATTATCATATGGCATTCGTTAATTTAATATTTCATCCATATTCAAGCGTATGAAATTCATAATAAAAGTAAATAAAACAACATATATTGGAAACATATACGTATTTATATAATTTTTCGCTACACTCGTTCGATTCACCTTAGCTACCAATATTTTATATGTAGATATTGCTTTGCTTATATTTCCTATATATATAACTTGCATATCCACGAACACCAACAGATATAAAACGAATTCTCAGAACAAATCCTTTGAAAGAACAGAACTTTTAGGAACTCTTTATTTTTGTTACGTTTGACTATTGTCGAGGTTCAAACTAAGGTAATATAGTTCACTGGTACAATTTATCGAATCTAAGTAATATAATAAAAAATATTTTTCATTTCTGTTGAAAGCAGTTAATATGTGTATCTGTATTATTTTAACAGAGTGATGGTTCTCGACAAAGGCCTCATCGTTGAATTCGAAACACCCCGGAACCTTCTGCTAGACAGCACAAGTGTATTTTACGGAATGGCAAAAGATGCGGAACTTACAGACTGGTTTGAAAATGACAGATATGCTAAGAATACGTGACTTTATCTATCTAATGAAAAACAAGGAGAGAAAATGTATTGAATAAATCTAGCAAATGAAATTAGAGATACTACAAAATTACAGTTTGCGTTGTATTTCTTACAGTTTAAAGGCCCAATATACGTAACTTTCGACAAAACTTAAAAATCAAGATTTTTTTATATTTATAGATTTAGTTAAGATTAACTGATATCGGCAGTATTCAAGATGCATTTTTACGCGGTAACCGGTACAGCAGCAGTTGAAACTCGGTATTTGTAAACACGCGTCCATTTTTAACTGTTTTCCAACTTCGGCTTGTTGTTGAAGTGGGCCCCACCTGAATTATTTTCAATTCTTTGGATTTTTCTGTCGAGAGTTTCTTGTTAGTTACCGCTCGGGTTTACTTCGTTTTAGGCTTATTTTTGCATAGTTATCAATTGGATTTTTTTCAGAATTTTTCAGAATCATGAAACATTTCCTGAAGTAACGTATATTGGTCCTTTAAGCTAGCGCATAATTTTCATTCTGGATTGAAACTCTTCTTCAACAGAAGTCAAAATATGAAAACGGAAGTGTGTAGTGATGTACAGTATTGTAAAAATTCCAAGTTCCGAAAATGGTAAATTTCCCTAAAACATTCTGCGTTAAATTGTCATATTAGCAATCTGAAATTGCGAATAATTATATACGGCAAATAGAACAAATGTCAGATGTAGATTGATGTTTTAAATAAACACTCAAAAACTTTTTAATTTTTTAGTGAGACGCCAAGTGAACAACAAACGCTCTCAGTTACCCGCATTTTCATTGCTTATTAAAACTAAAATATCCCGTATTGGATGAAACCAGTTTGAAAATTCCCTTTGTCTGTTCCATTCTATTGCTGTAAGGAGAAATACCAGAGTAGAATTTATGAAGCAAACTATCTGCTAGCTGGCTATAAAAGCGGATAATCTACGGAATATATTTCAAGCAATACTTCATTTGAGGTGCCTGGTAAAATCCAGAGAAAAATATATGCGTGTAACAATTTCATGAAGCAAAAGATCTGCAAACAGACTGGCAGAGCTGGTAATTTTCACATAATATTTCAAACGATAATTTTGTTGAGGAGCGCGGACTGTATCACGGAGCAAGCAGTACATCAGAACTATCAGTATCAACCAATGCCATTGCATTCATCGTCCGAGATGCTAAGATTATGCATTTTATAAAAAAAAACAAATATCATTAGATATATGCTAGATTGTTTACACAAGATAATTAAATTCCTCCACTTCTGAACGTATTAACGTTACTATTCATAAATATGTCTGTCTTTTGTAAAACACTTGAATTACGGGTAATAATACATTCTTGAATATTTGAAAGACGTAATACTTCGACATTTCGATAAAAGCTAGTGAAATTTGCAGAGTCATCTGGGGAGAAATTAGATCAATTATATACGGTACTAATGCGAATTGGCTAAACTTGTAAATTAGTTAATTTTTTCGGTATCAAAAATAGGCACCGAATCCGTTTAAATACACTTATATGTTCTGAACATTACGTAACTTTCGGCAAAACTTGAAGCGGAAATCAAGCCCAATAACTTTTTAATATTTATAGATTAAGTTGAGATATATAACTGATATCAGCAATATTCAAGATGAATTCTGACGCGGTAACCGGTACAGCAGCAGTTGTAATACGGTATTTGTAAACACGCGGCCAATCCGAACTGTCTTCTACCTTCAGATTGTTGTTGAAGTGGGCCCCACCTGAATAATTTTCAATCTTTGGATTTTTTTGACAAGAGTTTCTTGTTAGTTACCGCTCAGGTTTACTTCGTTGAAGGCTAATTTTTGCCTAGTTATCAACTGGATTTTTTTTCATAATTTTTCAGAATCATGAAAAATTTCATGAAGTTACGTTTAAGCGTCGTGTAGGATTTTATTCAGACAGGGATATCGATGTCTCAGGCAAACAAAATGTGAGGAAATGGTATTAAACCAGTGCATAATCAGTTCCAACATACATGTACCTTTGGACAGCTTATCATAAAGGTTCAGTACCTTGCCAAAGGTTCAGTACCTGGCCATAAGTATTGTCGCATCTAACATGTTTCTACTTTATTGAATTTCCAATAATTTAAAAAATATCATTATATAATAACAGTGGGACCGATTTTAACCAACTTAGTTAAATTTACAACATAATTAAGTAGAGTTTTCAGAACATACGTCTGGGTTTCGTTGCATTCAAAAGTCTTTGTTGCAGAGCTGTTTGGAGTTGGTGATTATTAACGACGTCACATTTTCTAAGATTTAACATCGACGTCAGGAGAGACGTCCAGTTCACAGATTTCAGTTCGCCTTCAAACACCTCAACAACAAAGATTACAGACTATATTGGCACTTTCAATATGTATTGGGAACTCTAATTAAATATGCAATTTACAAAATAAAATTTTATTTGAACTTTGAACTGAAATCACGTGGTTCTATGCCACGGGCGGATTGGTGACATCGTCATGGGTTGTTGATGACGTCATCACTTGGCGGGAATTAATACAAGATGAAACGTTTCGCCCAAATCACAGTAAGCGGTTTCCTCCAGCTGATTCTGACTATGATTGCGGTAGAAACAGGTCACAACATTCGTGGTTGTTGGATACGGAATTTATTTCACTCTCGTTAATTATTTTTAAAAGTTACAAAATACACTCCACAAAACATGTGTCTTTTGTAACTTCAAAAAATAATTTGAGTGAAAGAAATTCCATATCTAACAACCATTCGAAGTGCTACCTGTTTTATCTAATTTCCTTTAACTTTTTTTCGATATCAAACTTTTTCGAAATTATCTGTATCTAGGTATTTCGCAATTTAAACGAACAAAGGATAGATGTACAAAAGCGTCTTCATTGTAGAGAAAGGAGCAAAACATTTCGATTCGGCTTTTGTGATGTTTAACAAAGGTTTTGAATTCATGAAGACAAATGTCGAATATTTTCTTTGTTTAAAATAATAATCAATACTTAAGTTCAAACATGCATGAAATATCATACGAATCTAATATTTGACGACAAATATATCCCCTGAAGGTGTATGTCGTCATGGATTCTGAAAGAAAATGTCCCAAGTTTCACATATGCCTTTCGATTCTTAAGACAATTTTAAAAACAGAATTGCGTGAATGAGAGGTACATTTGGAAATATGAAGGCGAAAGGTAAAGCTTCAAAACGAAGCTGATCGGTTTGCGTTCATAGCTTCATAATTTCATTTCCCCTGTTGATGCTTTTAGAGGAACTTGCAGTTAAAATTTCAATACAAATCATTTACATCAAATCGAACATTGAATTGGGTGCATGTCATACTTGGTTCATATCATGCTTACAGCATTTCCCATCAGCATTATATTTTGATGACGACCTTTTTGATTGATAACAAAAAAGATGTTCTCCATTAAGCAATACACATAGAGATGCAAGTAATATTGTCCTTCTCTGGTGTTGGTTCATGCCTCGTTTTTCTTTTTTTACCGTTTAGTTGCTAGAAAATGTCTTTGCAAAATAAACTTTCCGTAGCTTCTGTTGTACATGTAGTAGGGCTGAGCCTACGTCACACCTGACCCAGGATCTGTTTGGGGTTCCGTGAAGACATGACTCAACACATAAATAACAATGAACGAATATATATTTATTACACTGAAGATACAGAAGGGGAAAGAGAGAACAATATAAATACACTTTACAACACAGAGCCCTATCGCATATAAATTATACGTAACGGCGGCTACCGTAGGGACTACTAGCTTTACACACAAACAGATGACAACAACGGAACATCGGGTCAGCCTTCAAAGGCTTTGCCCATATATATTACAACATATAGACAGAGGACGAGACACCCACCTTACACGACAGACCAGTCTGGGAGGAAGAAAGGGAAAGAGAGAGAAAGGAGTGAGTCTTACCAGCTCGAGGAACTTCTGTAAGAACTAGCGAGAGCTTGGAGGAAAGCATGTTTTACAGGGAGTGAAACCAAAGAAAAGACGGAATAGCAATAGCCAATGAAATTAGAGGTTACAAAGTAAAGAGCGAAAGTGAAAGTACATAATGAAATGTCCCTTCCGGTAGCCGCAACACGCCATAACAAAAGGTAGCAAGTTAATATATAATGATTAACTTTCACACATTTCATTCATACTATAAACACTCTACACTTCAAACACATATTCTATCAACCATACATAATCTACCACTCATCCATACAACACTATGCTTCCATACAACACCACTCTTCTATACAACACCCCGCTACCATACAACACCACGTTTCCATACAACACCACGGCCGGGTTCCATTCACAAAATGTCTGAACTTCCACACTGTGAGCATGTGTAATACTGGTAGAAACAAGCCCAGTATTAGTCTTTAATCGACAGCACAAGAAAAAGGCCCCGGATGAGCGTGAGTCCTTTACGTTTCGAACTTGTTGGACATACTTCACCCTTAATGATGTTCCCTCCAGATGAACGAAGTTCATTTACACCTCATTGGCCACGCAACTTGTCTAAAAAGAAATCATAATCGAATCATTTTAGCGAAAAGGATAATCGTTTAGATTCTAAACGGTTTTTATCTATCTTTAAATGCTATGTTTACTTGTGATATAAGGTTTTTTGTTCCATTATCAAAAATACGTAAACCTTAGATTTGTTTCTTTTCTTTATATTTAACACATTTCCGAGATAAGCGATGTGATTCTAGAATGCTAACTTTGAGTCCCATACTATCCAACGTTTTCATTTTCATGTCATCGGTACCACCCTGTCACTACAACTAACTATGTTGATCTCTTGGTGTGATGGGATAACTTTTTGTATATTTCTCAGACTAGAACAACACTGTTTAAGCTTTAAGCAGAAAAACACCAAGTGTATTTATTAATCATTTGTTCTAGTCTGTGAAATATACAAAGTGTTAACTGGCCCTGTCACTGTTACCCACTTGAAAATGTAGGTCAAATTGTACAGGTATGATTATATTGGTACGGGATCCATTGTGATATAATAAGACTTGTAAACGTGTTTGCAGACTGTGCACAAGTAGAAAGTAGATTTTATAGAGATTTTATGTGTTATAAAACGAACCGTCTTATAGAGAAGACTTCTCCTCGTTAATTAATTTGAAAATTTATTTTAAAAAAATATCTTGGTTCGAAATTTTTCAGTTTTTGTACAAAAACACCTAAGCTTACATTTAAGAAATAGAAGTTAAAAAAACCATGATTATCGGAAAGGAAAAATCAGTGCTAATGATAGTAGACATCGAACATATTCAAAATTCTCCAGTTGCGCTTGTTGTAAAATCATTGTGGCACAATCAATTTTATCTAGTTTATTAGGATTAAACGAAACAATTTTAACTTTCTTAGTGCTATATTTAATTTTCCATTGATTGTATGCAGAAAACGGCTTTCTGATTGGTTGAGATTATCTTTTCATGCCTCTATGAAAAACAAATACGAACACGAATACCCGGTACGCGGATTCTCACAGTTTGCAAACAAAATTGTTTTCATACCCTAATGAAACTAAAAAATCAATTTTCAGTAAATACATCGATATTACAGGAAGCAACACAGCAAATACTGTTTTCTTCTTGTTTTATTGTTTTGAACAGATTTCTTTGCAAACCGTCACTCCCAGCAAAAGTAGTTTCATATCACTACGTACACAAATATTTGTACAGAATGACACGAACATATCGTTGCTTACAAAGTCCTACGAAAGTCATTGATTCTTTTATCTTCATATAGCATCAAGACCATTCCCGCGCTAACATCCGGGCCAACAAGAGTGATTAATATAAGCTGGATAACTTATTTTATAATTGTTGTAAAATTAAATAAAGCTTATATATAGTGGGTTGAAGCGCAAAAGTAAATATAAATATGTTTTAACTATTGAAAGACATGCCCAATTTACAATTTCCAGAATTTATGAACACAACGTCATAATTGTTACGTTGGATACCACTGATTGTCCCCGGGCGCAGGCTGTGATTGCTGTTCTGTTCGTTAAATAAGCATATAAGATGAATAGATTATTTGACCTAAATGCTGAGAAGCAATAATAAGATAAATACATTATAAATAGGGTAAATATAAGTATTGAAATGCTTGTACATTGCTTTCTTAGACAAATTTGAATGCCAACTGAAAGTAGTGTAATGCTTAAAAATTCAATTAATTCAACATACCTGCTAGTTCTTTCCAGCCAATGATGTCACATTCCCGTGACGCCATCAATATTCTGTGAACAGACGCTGAATTACCGTTTCGCTTCCGCCAGGTGTGCAGCAAATTTATTTTCATATTGCGTGCATGGCCATGATGGTCTAATTCAGCTTCCGTGATGAGTTCGTCATCTAAGTCGAGATCTATGAAGAACACAACGTACATCTTTCCAATGGATCTTGCGACAATATCGACATCGACGTCCCGTAGGCATCTTTCTGGGGGACACAAAGCACGTACTGACTTCTCTGTAAAAATGTTGAAAATATGGATGTAAATAGTGTGAACATGATGATTGAGAAACAACGAGTTTTAACATTATATTTTAATATTCCAAACTTATTATAAAACTTATAATAACTATTCCAGGTTCTTATTTAACGATTAATCACAATCTAGTTTATAATTTATCGTCTCATAGGTGTTAACATATTATTGTTCATTTATTGGCGGGTGTCGTCGATGAAGCAGAAGACGCTTACTCTTCCGGAACACCTGGTCTTATTCTCTTGTGCTTTTACGAGAGTCTCCATGTAAAACTTTCCTTTGTTCCTATTTTGCCCCTAGTTTAATCGATTGTGAGTTCGGATTATGGTTTTGTTGACGCTTTGGTATTCTCTGTTTTTAAAAAAATTGTATTATATAGGGCCTTAGCAACCAACCAATATCGTTCTAAACTCCCTGGACACCATACAGCTTGTGCTGCGATATCGATGCTCACAGATAGCATTTGCATTTTCTAGCACTGCCCGACCACGTACTTATTTACAGCCGAGTAGACTGGAACAAGCGGACGAAAATATCTTGCTCAAGGATACAACACAATTGCGATGGCCTTGACTTAAATTCTTAACCCTTCGATCAAGAGCCCGGGGTCCTACAACCAGGCCATCGTGCTTCCAATGAACTATTACAAATATTGTGACATTTTCTGATAAAATGCTAAACATACATACTAGCTACTTCCTCTTCCGTTGAATTTGGTGACAACTCTGACAACATTGCCGCGGAATCCATATGAGTGGCATCCATAGCCTCAACAATGGCGGACAATGAGGCGTCATTCTGGAACATGCTGCTGTTCCTCCAGGCTATCAATGTTCGTATTATTTGTGACCGGAAGTCAAGTGCGGCATTGGATTGGCGTACATGCGTAATGGTGTTGTTCGTCATTCCCAACGTCACGAAGAACAAAATATGCCCATCTCCAATGTGTTTGGCTATGCGGCTCAGTTGCTTCAGAGAGGGAACACTCGTTAAGTCGACCCCGCTTGTTTTACCTTAAATAAATGACCGCATTCATTGTACAAAATATATTGATGCTTGTCTTTCTCGTTCCCACTTTATTTCTCTTAGATCAAAATTTTTTGTC
Organism: Mimachlamys varia; assembly: GCA_947623455.1. NCBI lineage: Eukaryota > Metazoa > Mollusca > Bivalvia > Pectinida > Pectinidae > Mimachlamys > Mimachlamys varia. Next base: position 29,622,368 of record OX392544.1, read on the forward strand.
TGCCTTATACCTTCTATTTCTTTCGCTTTCTCACCTTCTCACTGTGTCTCCATCTCTCTTTAAGCCCTTTTCTTTTTCTCTCTGTTATGCCCCATCTCTTTATTTGTATATATTTAATCAGTAAGTAGCATGCCCTGAAAGCGAACGTAATCAAAAATATTTTGCTATAATGCAAGTAACTGTTATTTAAAGTAACTTGTAATATGATAGACCATTACAAACATGATTGAAATGCAAGTTTCGTTTGATGATAATCTGAAATTCTTTAATTGAGTGGTATTAGTGACTTAATAGCATTCCCCGTTACTGTGAAAAGGCTGGTCCTTTCTTATCGGAAAATCAATTAAATCATAAACATGGGTTAAATAGCACAAAATACGTACTGGAAGATTCGTCAGGTTCTTTGCGTGCTGTTTTCGGTCTTGGCTGTAAAATATCAAAATATATATGAAACCATTTGAGAGAAATTACTTTCGATAGATGCACCGTATTAAACAATTGTAAAGGATTTTCTATCGCAAATGTTGTACATTTTTTTTATTTAATCAATATTTTCTATTGTTTGTCGGATCGTTCTGGACATTAATATATGTATAGATATAAACCAATAAAAAAACATTGAAGTGAATTTGAAATGTTAAAATTCTATAAGTTATTTGAATAAAATCAGAAAATACAGAAGCGTTAACAAAACCATAATCCGAAATCAAAATCGATTAAACTAGGGGCAAAATATGAACAAAAAAGATTGACATGGATACCCTTGTAAAAGTGAATGAGAATAAGACCAGGTGTTCTGGAATAGTAAGCGTCTTCTACTAATGTTTTCAATTTTTACCTGGGTTGTAAACCAGAAGTCGTAATCTGCCTTGGACAGTTTCGTCGTCTTGTCTGCGTGTAGCATTGTTTTGACTGTGGTAGGTTGGGCAAGGCCCTCCTCGTGTAGAATCTCAAAATTGTGATGCAGGAATACCTCATAAACAAGATGAAGCTGGTCGTTGCGACGTAAAGTTGAATCCAGAAGATCGGTGGCAACATCTGCCAATTGCTTGCCGTTGGCAAATGGCTGAGGTGACTGCTGTTCAGAGAAGAGGGTGATTTTGATCAATCTTTCGCGGCAATGGACAATCATCTTCCAGTCGCTTGTCAACAGGAAGCAAGCAATGCCCCGTTGTATACACAACGGAGACCCGTCATCAACTTTAAACCTGTAAATGAAAGACGCAAGGAACTTGTCATAGACTGCTTCTGGAACAAATTTGTCCTTGAACTGAATGCAGAACGTCGAAGATACGTTCGCATTTGTGTTTTTGAGGTATTTTCTCATTAACCCTGGATCCGCGGGCTGCAACAGGGATGGCACGATGTAAGTGTCTACATCTGTTTTGTCTCCTGTTGGAAGAGGCTTTACAATCAGCTCTGATCTCTCTATGAAGTACAGAAGAGTGTCGCTATGGGACAGAAAACCTTCTTCGGCTTCATGTTCTCCCCATATACGGTCAATGAATTCTCTCTTCAATTGAAGGGTTCGTTTGTATTCTTTCAGCAAGGGGTCATCCTGGCCTATGTTCTGCAGGTGGAATTTGAGAGCTGTCACAATCAAACGGAATGCCCTGATCATCCAGGCAGGATCTAGGATAACCTTCATGTCCAATGCAATTGGATGACTTGACTCTTCGTCAGAGGGACAGCAGAGTATCGTCCTTGATGTATGCATGTACCTGGTATGTTCAAAACGTAAAAATTAACAAAAAATGCCAAACCACGTTGAAAAATAAAAAAGAAAGAGCCAAAGCCAAAAAATGTATTAGATAACGTATGTACTTAGCAATCAATGGTCAGAAAATATAGAAAATACTGAAGTGTCAACAATACCATAATCCAAACTCAAAATCGAGTACACTAGGGGCAAAAAACGACAAAAAGAAAGATCTATATAGAGACCGTTGTCCATTTTAATATCACAGAATATTTTTCAAAGAGACAACGATGGCGACCATAAAACTTCCCCATAGTTCTGTTCAACTTGCACATATTCAAAAACTGCCTTACACCAATAATGAACAACAATGGGTGGTCGGGTGGTGCAGTGGATAGCGCACTTGCCTTTCACCAAGGCGGCCGGGGTTCGACTCCCCGTCCGGACGTGAAAAGGTATTGGGTCACCTGCCCGACTACGTGGGTTTTCTCCGGGTACTCCGGTTTCCTCCCACAATAAGACCCCTCGCGCGCTAATATCCGGGCCAACAAGAGTGATTAATATAAGTTGTATAACTTGTTTCATAATTGTTGTAAAATAAATAAAGTTTATGAAACAACCTCACTCAATTAAACGAGGCAATTGCGCTTTTGTCTTTCAAAATAAGTATTTTTTCAGAACATACCGAAGAAATGCTTCGACGTCCTCCACACCGAATTTGTTTGCCCGCTCTTTCAGCTCCTTGAATGTCATGACCCTTGTTGAGCTATTCCGTATACGCATGACGTCATGTTCCAGAGAGATCCAGCTTCCCGGAAGTAGTTGGCCCCACTGAGCCTGGTATGGGGCACTTTTAAGTATAGCCCTCCAGATCCTGTCTCGTTCTGACTCGGTGTGAGTTACATTGCTGAGATGGAAGAAATCAATGATATGCTTCTGATAGATTTCTTCTACATCCGGGTTATTTTTGATAATGTCCATGACAAACTGCAAAGTGTTTTCTCTTTCCCTCTGTAAGAAAAGGAAATCAGTAAAAAGATTAAATCTTATTAAAATAAGCTCAAAAATAAAATTCATATTAATGACTATTAATCAATCAAAACCCAGAATAATCATTATGAAAATAAATAAGTGTTTTTTTAAACGAAAGTATCAAATATAAGACTTGTGCTGACAGGGAATACTACAGACCGAATATTTTGTTCCTGACGGCTGATAAACCATTTAATTATTGTCCTGCAATTTGTGATTTTACAGAAAATATCAGACTAACATTACTTTTTGTTCCTCATACTAAATGGTAATACCCCCTATTTGTACAGTTCATTATTTTGTTGTGAAACAAGAATGGTTTTCGTGAGGCCCACAGTTTTTTGGTTTCCCGAAAAAGAAAAGTTTCACTTCATTAAAAGTTTGATTTCGAATATTGACTCAAAATGAGATATTTGTTAAAATTATATATATTTTTCACTTATAATATAACTAGAACAAATATGTTTTCATTTCCCACACTGGTTTTTGTCGTTTTTGCAATACCTGAAGCAGATTCAAAATTCACACATCTCATGAATGAATTATGAGTGCGGATCTGCAATTTATTGACCTTACAAAGCATTGCTCTAGCCATGCTTGGGAAATTAATTTGACAACATAAGGAATAAGGATCTTACAAAGTTTGGTTTTACCAAGATCATCTTCACTTACGGTTGGGATTTTGTCCAGGTGGGTTCCAACAAGAATGACCGGAGGTTTGTATTTCCCATGTGAATATGAGGCGATGAATTTCAGCCAGAAGTAGACTCGGTCTGTTGTGAAAATATACTGATCTAAATATGTCTTATATTATAAAGAAAAGAAAATACTGAAGGGTAAAAGCCAAATGCGATTAAACAGGGGCAAAATATGTAGAAAAGAAACATTTACATGAAAACTCTTGTAAAAACACAAGACAATATGACCAGGTGTTCCAAAACGTATGCGTTTTTTGCTTCATCGATGATATCCGTCATTTCAATCCTTGTCACTTTCAAGTAAAGGTCAAGTTCTCAAAGTGTTGTATAGAATTGTATGAGAAATAAAATAACTAAGGCTATTTTTAACATAGAGTGTAGCGGGTTACAAGTAAGAATTGAATACCGTAAATCGTTTTAGCGAGTGTTTTATTTTCGCTATATTAGCGATAACACTCAATTGCAAAAATGAAATATCGCTAAAACTACAGTATAATGTGAGATCATTAGGTGTAAATGATGGTAACATATAATTGTTCATTACTCATTTGTTTGTGTTATATAATATATACATTATAGCTGGACCACACCTTTAAACTGCTAAATTAAAAACCTGTGATTTTGTACAGAAAATGCAAAATTAAGCATACGCTAAAACTCCGATTTACGGTACTTTTACATGTGTTTTGGTCATTTACCTACCTACAATCGCCCTTACCCTAACCCTAACCCCAACCCTTACCTACCTACAATCGCCCTAACCCTAACCCTAACCCTTACCTACCTACAATCGCCAGTTGATCAAGGCAGTTGTGTAGGCTGAACACAAGGACAAAGACAGCGTCGTCATTGAGGAATATATGTTGGAAGTTGCTGAATACGGATTCTCCACCAAAGTCGAAGATATTTACGTAGGCCATATTTCCAATGAAACAGGTGTTTTCTGGTGTAGGTGACTGGCCTTAAAATAACAGAAAATCTAGCTTAAAATGGATCAACGTTCACAAAGTTTCATTTCCTTTTGAGTCATCATTTACACATTAGAAGGAATGTCTATGGTTCAAACATATTTAGATTTGTGTTAGTAATGGTTTGTTTGTTAATTAACGTTAGTGGTATATGGTGCAAGAAGGTGGTGTTATATGATGCTAGTAAGGTTGTCATACATGGTGCAAATTATCAGTGTTATATGCTGCGAGTCAGTATTGATAAATTGTGCAAATAAGTAGTGCCATATGGTGTTTCTAGTAAAAGTAAGTGGTGTTATATAATGCAAATCAGTGGTTGTACATGGTGCATGTCAGGACTGTTATATGGTGCTAGTCAATGGTTCTATATGGTGTATGTCTGTGTTTTATATTGCACAAGTCAGTGATGTTATATGGTGCATGTCAGTAATGTTGTTTGATGCAAGTACGTAGTGTTAAATTGTGCAAGAAAGTGGTGTTTATATATGCCTCTGAAACCAATAGTTATCATGCTTGGACTACGTAACTACATGTATAAATGCATGTGGTACAAACCTGATAATGTTAAATTTCCAATCATATCTCTGAGCCTCTTAGGACACAGGGTTCTTTCCACGTCATGTTTAGGTAAAAACACTACCTCCCCTGTCTCCTTGTTGATCATAAGATGACTCAGATTCACTTCCATCGTATCGGTTGACCCAGGTCCTCCGTCCTTGACCTTCTGACCGATCAACCAATGGCAAAGCGTTGTCTTCCCTACTCCTTCATGTCCAAGAAAGACGATTCGAATGTTTGCAGATTTTTCTTTTTTCTTTTTCAGTTCCTTTTCAAATTTTTCTGCAAACTTGTCGTCCATGTATTTGAAGGACCGAAGATACTGCATGATGACGTCATTGTTCGGTGTTTTTTGCTCCTCTACGACTGCATCCGGAAGGCCTTATAATGAAGATCGAATAATTATTTCATCAACCAAACATACGCTCGCTGAAATGCAGATCCGTTACCCTCCGCATTCATAGAATCTGACAACATTCCATATGAGACTTGTTTTGGCTACCTTTTGCTTCAGCCAATCAAATTACCGCTGCCAAAATAGTGAATTTAAATGTTTGTAGGAAACTAGGCTGGCATAATCTGTGTGTTTAGTTGGTTCGTCACTCCAGGATAATGCGCAATGTTGTGACGAAATGACTCGCCGCAGATGACATCAAGTAGACAACTTTACTAGAGTGTTAAGTAAAGAGTGGACAAAGGTCACCAGTGCAAGACCTTGTGGGATGTTGTCAGATCCTTTTGTAACGGAGTAGGAATAGGTTCTGTATTTTAATGCTTAAACGAACAAATAGAGATATTTAACTGGTCAACATATAGTTCAAGGCCCAATATACGTAACTTTCGGCAAAACTTGAAGCAAAAATCAAGCCTAGTTACTTATTATATTCATAGATTTAGTTAAGATTAACTGATATCAGTCATATTCAAGATGAAATCTTGCACGGTTACCGGTACAGCAGCAGTTGAAACACGGTATTTGTAAACACGCGTCCATTTCGGACTGTCTTCTACCTACGGCTTTGTGAAGTGGGCCCCACGTGAACTTTTTTCAATTCTTTGGATATTTTTGTCAAGAGTTTCTTGTTAGTTACCGCCCAGTTTTACTTCGTTTTAGGCTTATTTTTGCATGGTTATCAACTGGATTTTTTTTTCTTAATTGTACAGAATCCCGAAAAATTTTCTGAAGTTACGTATATTGGGCCTTTAAGGATTATTTCAAACTCATATAGTTAGAAAAAATGTCTATATCAACATAGCAAAAACCAAAATGAAAAGAAAAGTTTTTGTATTTTTTTCTGATCTTACCATTAGTATGCAGTCTTCTCCAAGATAGGTAGTTTCTTGTGTTTATGTCGGTAGTGACGTCAGCGCATGCGCGTCCATGTGAATCTCTGTAAAGAAGATCACCGCCCAGCCGCACGAATGCGTCAATCAAGCGAATGTCGGGAGGGCTCGGCTTGCATGCCATCAAAAGAGGCGTGGTTCCATCATTGGTCGGTTGATGGATAAGTGTTATTATCTCTGTGTGGTCCAGCACGATGCTTCTATAAAAAGCATACTTGTTTTGATAACCAATGTGATGAAGAAGATTCCATCCGTTTGCATCTGTCCCTAAAACATTAGCTCCTTCTTTCACACATTTGTTAAATTCTGCAACATCCCCTCTTTGCACGGCATGTACTATGTTCGAGGATAGTTTATCTGGAGCACTTTTCCCAGTTGCCATGGTGTCATAACTGCAATATAGTGATTACAAATATTCAAACCAAGTAACATTCTCCCATTGAAACTTTGATATGTTTCTCTTTGAATACCACTTAGAGAGACGAATAGCTACAGAAGGATTTAATATAAGTGTATACATATGTTTTCATCAAGTTAAGATTTTAGTGTGTTTTGTGTATTGAATGTTATGTATATTTATGAATGAGAACAACGTTATATTTAATTACACTCATTGTATACTTGCAGTGACTTTTGCCAGTGGGGAGAATGAAATGATGCTTTCACCCCATTTTCAGCGTCCGTATAGCCGAAACCATTTCACTGCATACCTTAACCTATATAATGGCGTGCCACGGGATATTTATCTGAGTGAGTTACAAAGAGGACTTGAACAATTATCAACAATAGAGATCAATATCTATTCATATAATCATTGAACTGATTTCAGTTGGCATTCATAGGCAAGATGTATATCAACTTGACAAATGCAAATTCAATGAAGCGCGCCAGCGCTTCATGTTGGATTTGCCTATGTGAAGTTGGATCCATATTGCCAATGAATGCTAACTAAAAGCAGTTAAATAACTTTTATTTATCATTTTAAGATTTTTTTCATCTAATCAAAAAGTCAATTACACTTTTCATTTATCGTCATTTCGTTAAAACAATGTATTTATCGTGTATGCTTGTTTACTGAAAAGAACAGCCATCAACCGGGGACGTTCAATGGTACCCAACGCAGCAATTTTGACGTCGTAGCAATGATGACGTCAACAATCGGTCAATGACATTCATGGCCTTATGAATGCCAACTGAAATTGGTAGGGTTATATAGTGGCAATGCCATGCAATGGTAAATTTGCGGTCCATCCCCAAGCTCTGTTCCGTAAATGAGTTTCGCTAATGGATGATTTTATAGTATACATAATTTAACATATTGGGGATGATATGTCGCGGTGTTCACGATCACAGCTAGTTCTGCTAATAAAGAATGAGAGAAGGACCAGAGGATATTCATTCAGCCTAGATAAATCAAGAAGCAGGCTGGAAATTTGGAGATATTCGTTCACTCAAAGAAATATGGACAGTTGGAACCGTTTACCAGACAAATGTACTTTAAACTCTAAGCATAGTCAGTTTAAAAACCATTCGGACTAAGTTTGGAGTAAGGTCATCGCAACACTAACACTGTTATATTTTTGTTTAACAATTATATTGACCACGATTAGAATAGAGAGACCAGTGTTCCTATGTTCAGAATAAATCTACTTGAAATAAATCAGTTCGCTTTGATTTTATTTTGCTCAGCGTAGCAAGGTGAAAATAGCGCGTTATTGAGTGTCCTTATTCATTTTTTTTTATCATTAAGTAGTTGATAAAAAATCCAGATCTTTTTTTTTCATATTAGCAGACATTTTGACTGTAAAGATATCACGCTTTGTTTTGTTGTGTCTACAATTAGTATTAAAATAAATCCCATTGAGTTGACATTCTGTCCATAGTTTGAAAATGTCAATAAATAATTCACGTCAATATTTATAAATGGGTATGTATCAGATTTTAACGTTTGAGTAAATTCCCTTTGTTTCGCACTGAACTCGTTTGTTCTGGGTAGACTGACAATACTTCTCGTTATACTGTTATCAAACGCATCAGAGGCCGATAACATATCAAAACTGTGTACATAACTTAATATTATGTCTCAAACATATATATATATATGTGACCATTAAGCCTGTTTATTTTGTTTTTCTCATTTCTTCAATATTATATTTTGCTTATATCCCCATAATTGAAGCTGTTACTTAAAATGGATAGTTAGCTTATACTCGGGATCGCAGGACATCATTTATCTAATTATTTTATTTTTCAGGCTGACAATACTTTACACATTGGCTTATATCTTATGACAAGGCAGTCAGGATTCAATTGTGATAATACTATATATAAAGGCCTTTTAAATCTATTCAACACCGTTGTTCAATACCTAAGATCAAAACCTGTAGATATTATGTTACATGAGGATAGCACTAGAACAGGTTACACATACTGTGATACACATCATACAGCTTGTAATTTTTTTAAGGATTCCTGCCCCACGGCGTCGCCGTTTTCCTATTTACATTTATTCCCCTTTATTTTCCACTTGAATATAGATCACTTGTCTTGTGTCTTGTCAGTTACCTAGGTATTGGAATCTGAATGCTATAATTTAAATCTTGGTCTAGCACGCACTATAGTTTATACTCAAGACATGCGGCTTATTATACAACGGTTCAAAACCTGATCAGCAACCAAATACTTGTAGATCAATTGTTGAGCGTCCGTTCAGTTTTAAAGGTCCCGGGTTCGAACCCCGGTTTTGCCGTCCATTAGTTCTCTCCTATTACAATGTTTGGATCATTCAATATTCATCATGTTTTAATATAAGAACCCGCAAGTCATTTTATCTTTCAAATATGCCTCACTCTCACTAGTAACGTTAGGACTAGGTTCACATACCGTGCTGGACAGTTTCTGTCGATTAAAGAGCTGGTCAATTAGCAATAGGCCTTGTAAGTCCGGTTTTTTAATTTTCTTCGTGTAATACTTGGAGTTGTGAGACATTTTGGCTCGGTGACCTTGACTCGTTGCGTTAGTCTTGGTCTTAGAGAAGCTTGGTATTTAAGTAGTAGTATTATTTGAAGCGTTTTGGTGACCGTGATGTATGAAAGCGTGTATTCGTGTGGAAGCGACAGATTATAAACAAACACGCTATGAATAAATCTGAAATATTTTATTGCTTCCGATGACACGGACATTTAAGGTATTTTTTAAAAATCTTTCATTGAACTATTTTACAAGCCAATTGGGAAAAAAAGGGTCAGATTGGGAAAAAATCCACGAGGGGAAAGTACCGAAAGTCGGCACTTTAACAGGGGTAAAAAAATCACTGTATGGTTATCATATAATACTGATAGAAACGAGTTCCGACTGCATAATTTGTTTGTAGTTGTACAGGGATATTTGAGATATATCCTACTGCTTTGTGCGATTCCCTGTGTACAGTTATCTCCCCTTGTACTCCTTAAGGATCAATGTCTCAGTGCACTCTTGTTTTCCTATATTATACAGGGTGTTTCATAATATCTGATACATTCTAAATCGACTTTTTTCAGTCACTTCTCATCACATCAAAAAACTGTATACACCACATGATAGGTAATTGTTCCAAGTTATGTTTAATTAAAAGTTTGAGAAAATATGACGTCATATATGATGTCATATGTGATGTCATCGATGACGTCATTTATGATATCATCTATGACGTCTTCGGCAATCGCAAAGATGGAGGTATCTGAAAAACATCTTGCCTAAGTAGTAAAACTGTTTTATCAGCTAATAACACCCTCTTAACTCCTTAAGGATCAATGTCTCAGTGCACTCTTGTTTTCCTATATATAATAACACCCTCTTAAGGATGAATGCTCAGTTCACTTTTCCGTTTCTATAAAAGTTTAACACAGTGTTGGTTAACAGTCCTGTAGAACGGGTATAAGTTGTTTAATCCTATATATTGATAAATTTTGATACAACAATCTGAATTCAGAGTTTCAAAAATTCGTTTAGCCCCAAAGATTTTCTTTTAACCTATATTACGCATTGCTTATATTTTACTTAATTAATATTTATTGTTTGATTTAAAATTTTCGCAAAATACGGTTTATTTTTAAATGATACATCAAAGTTATAGTCACGCTTACATAAGCGATTTAACGTACACAGTACTTTGTTATTGCTTTAACATCAGAACGGGGATCCTTAAACTTTAATTTGTGTATACACATATATACATGTACGGTGGTATCACATAATACAGTCGATAATCTGTTTAAAGATTAGTTAGCTTAAATAATCGTTGACACAAGTTTTAAAAGAGAATATTTTTTTTAAACATGAAATAAAAAGGTTTTTAAAGAGACAATTAAAACATATTTGTATTTGTTTTCACTAAATATATCTCTCAAACTGTAGTGACTACAATATTTGTTCTGAATTTCATTATTTCAGGATGTTTTTAGTTTTAAAAAATGCTTTAAGCCATCTATGCGTTTGACAAAGTTGGCTCTTAGGTGTATTACAATCAGGAAGTTAACTTTTAATATAAAACGAAACGCAATCATCTCACGAAATTCTCTATCGTAAACTCGTGTCAGAATTATTAAACAAAGTGAAAAAATAGCGATCACGATAATACATTTACTGATAGACGTGAAAAATGATAAACAGTTGATTTTTATACAATAAAATAAAAACATTGACTCTATCCGCCATTTTGTTTGTTTAAATCCATTGTACAGGCAACTAAATAACACAAAATTGATCAAACCCAATTGTTTGTATACAAGTCCGAAATAGGAACAATGTATAGCTATATGCATATTTATCTAACAATATGTATCAGACGTGATTTTATTTAGACCGGTTAGCTGAGGCAATTAAGTGTATATATTAAATCTATATATTGTAACTCGACAACATCATTAATAACAGTAACGATATATATATATACCTCACTTAGATAAGTGAACAGCGATAAACAGTCGTGTTTTGAAGGGCCCTTAAGCGTGTACATTGTAACTATGATAATAATTATCCACTTCCAACACAACTGTGAGTGTAGTGACACTGTTAAATAAAAAAAATCATAACAAAAATAAAAGCAATCCGAAGTCTATCACATTGACGAAAAAATAAGTCCCTGTTTTGTTCCATTAATATCTAAAACGTTAGGGTGTATTTGTCACTTACTACTTTTTTCCTCCGTAACTCCGACCGCCGACATATCACGGCACCATTGTACGCACACATTAGTCTTATTGTAGTATCTTTGTGTAGCTGTGGTCTATATAACGGTGACTTGGTAAATTCCGGGAATCACTCGTACTGGTTTTTTTTCGTGGAATGCTATTTATAGGACATGAAACTCGTGCGGCGAACAAGTGTGTATATATGATCGTGGAAGTAATAGCGACAGTACGAAAATATGAATTGTCAAATTTTCAAGGCTATCCGCCCCTCTATCAAGACACATAAAATACACGTTACATCACATAAACAGAATATACATAAAACATGATTTTTTTAAGGCATATAATCCCTTCGGCTGAACGGACGCCAAAGGTCCTACCAAATCAGCAAAAACCATTTTAAGGTGATGTTAAGAAAGTATCAAATTCAGCCAAAAATGTTGTTACTGATCGTAGAGGACAGCTACTGAGCGAAACAAGTGTGTATATAGTAATAATAATATTTATGGAATACTTTAAAGGTAATTATGCCATGTCATCATAACTAAGTTTATATAGTAACAGTACAGGGAAGAACTAATGTTTGGGCTCACTATTGGACCACGTTGGTTTTTCTTCGTGTACTCCAGTTTCCTTCAATACTAAGATCTCTTTGTGTTAATATCTGGGCCAACAAAAGTGATTGATACAAGTTTATATATCTTGTTTCGCAATTGTTGTAAACTAAATAAAGTTGAAATATTTAACAGTACAAATAGTCGATTACTTTTCACTGTACATACGTTCAAGCAAGTTGCATGTGTGTTATGAATAATATTATTAATGTTATTTGTTTTGCTTTATTGGTTATATTTTAACATGTTGAAAAGTATAAACGAATGTAATAAAATAGTGTAGATCGACCTGGCGATGTGGTTTAAGTTTTTAAAAGTTCGAGAGAGCAATACCAATTTATAAAGAAGTCTCACCAGAACTGATCAATTATAATGTAAATAGAGGTAATTGTTGATTATGGAATTTATTTCACTCTAGTTATTTATCGTTTAAAAATCACAAAAGACTTGAGCTTTCGGCAGTGTCTTTTGTAATTTTACATCCAATAACCACGAGTCGTGTGACAGGTTTCTACCACAATCTCAGTCAGAAATATCTGGCGTGACCCTTGGACATTGTCATTACGTGTGAGTGCTAAACAGGATACACCAAGAAAGTATAATTCACCTTTTGTATTTGTTTACAGTCCTAGAGGACTCACACAAGTAAATCCGTCTACCAGCAAGTGTTAAATACAGTAAAACGTGGCTATTACGAATTACATGTGTGGGACTTGGAGAAATAATTGGTTATAACAGAAATTATATATAGGGTTTCTGAAGGTTAGCATCCTAGAAAACGTTTCATACGTCTGCCTCATATTTCACATTAAGGCTAGACTAGCATTAGCCTCAAAAACAAAGACAGTGTGAATATTTAAAACGTTTATTTCATGAACATTTTTTTATTCATTTACTTCTTAATTTAAAGTATATCTTTTTTCAATTTTACCTGTCTATTTATCGAAACTTTCTCAAAGTAGGGTTGGATGCCGACATGCTACCGAACAGTTTCTGTTGGACGTTCTCAGTTGAAAAATATATCTACCCAGAGTTTCGGCACACTGATACTGTATGCAGTTTTAGCAAAAACAGGTTCATTACTTTCACATACAACTGAATCATATATCAGATAGGCACCTGTGTCATTGTCATCTCATTTTTTAATTATGTGTTGATCGATTCACCATTTTGGCCCCAGATTTATGGGCGGATTGGTGGAGTGGTCAACAGTGAAGTGGAAAACTTCCGGTAGACCCTTGTCTAGAACCATCACCCTGGTAAAAACAAATGATAAAGGTTATTTTAGTTTCAGTTGCTTGTTAAATGATTTAATTAAACAAAAAATAAACGTTCGTAAAAACAGAATGTATCAAGACATTTCGAAATTTTGCTCGGAACTTTACTGAAATTAAAATGCAGTATCGCTTGAAAATCAGTTTAAACAATCGACACAGGAAATAGGACAAGAGAATAAAGAAACAAGATTTGCAACTATTTTATGGAAATTTACGAAGCCCTAAAATAATTTTATACGTGTTCTAGGGAAGCGGATTTACAACGTATTTTCCCTAACTAAACAGTTATATATCAAAATGACTTCAAATGGATTTGATACGATTCGCATCGCGTCAATCAAAAGGTATCTTTTGTATTAGAGGTGATCAACTTTTTAAATTTTTTTAAAGTAATATCGACATCTTTCAGAATATAACATGTTTCTTAAAAAAGGAATTTAAGAAACAAAACGTAGATTTTTAAAAGGGCATCAACCATTTAATACTATGGGTAATGTTAAGTACATGCATATACACACCTGTCGTATTCCATGATAGTGTTAAGTCTATGGGCGATGGTAAGTACAGTGCACTCCTCGAACTCGGTCTGTATCGTCTGTTGTATGAGTTCGTCAGTCTCCATATCAACAGCGGCAGTAGCCTCGTCCAGGATTAGTATCTTGTTTTTGTGAAGCAAGGCTCGACCGAGACACACAAGCTGTCTCTGCCCTACGCTGAAACGTGTAATCAATAACGTTAGATTGAAAACTATACTACTGGAACGATTAACTAAGTCTCAATAGAATCGTTACTTAAACTTATGTATTTACATTTGCGCTGCAAGCCATTACATGAAGATAACCAGCAAAAATGTCTTTCATAAAAGTATGAAAGCAATGGTTCTCGAGACGTAGCACGTGGTTTAATTATGACGTCGTAGATCAAGCTTGTTCAATTAGAGTCTTGTCGCACCGCGTCAAATAGCATGGAGCATGCCCTTGCGGCAAACGCTCAAATGGCTAATGATTATCATTGGCGCCAATTTTATTCAAGCTGGGCTGTTCCGCCAATGTCGTTAAAATGACGACACATATACAAAAACAGGTAATAAACTATCAATTGAAAAAAAATATAAATGAAGTTGAACAATTGTTCTATAGTAAAAATGTAAATATATGGATTGAAAGTCATTTTTTTAAACTTTCATAGTGCTATAAAAGTTAACAAAATGTTAGCGGGCTTCATTCAATATTGATGTAATTTCATTTAAAACTACTATTTTGCTAAGAAATAGACAGTTTTGATATATGCAAAGAGGATTTGGCAGTGGTTTTGATATCATTTGATTTGTTTCAAAATAACAAAAGATCGGTTTTAATTATATCTATACAAGTATATTGTTAAACCTTTTGTTCACAACACAATAAAATTACGTACCAGAATTTTCAACCACTACTGTGGTCTTCCTCAGTGCGACTAATACTCGCCAGGTGGATTTACCTGAGATCCAGTGACCTTTCGGACACGTGACCTCCTGTTGAAAATTATGGTATGTAATATTTTTGTGCTGTGAACAAAAGGTTAAATAAACAAAATACTTATATATAACCAACACAGATGAACTTACATTCTAATATATCTATACAATGTAAATAGCTACCTCAAATTCATTCCGCCTTCTCCGCATTCATAATGGAGCTGGTCTCTTTGTTTCTGAACAAATGATTTCATATGAGCCGACTCTAATGCTTTCCATATCTCATAATCCGTAAATTTGCTTAACGGGTCAAGGTTGGATTTCAGAGGTCCGGAAAACAGCACAGGGTCCTTGATAACAATAAATTAGATGTCATTATGTAATGATACTAATAAACCCGGATTTGTGTAAACGAAGCTAAACGGTCATCGAATGATAGTCTCCAAACTGCTCACGAAACGCAAAATCAAAGAACATATATCATTTCAAAATAAAACGTGTATTTCCCGCAAATAGGTAAATAGGGATTTATGTTACTTGGATCAGGAAATGATATATACGGTTGTTGGTACAATTAAAATAAACTATGGCCTTAAATCATAGTTTATTTGAAGAAATATTTTTGTTCTTATTTAACAAACAACACATAGTCATCAATAATATTAAATGAAATAACTGATGAGTGTTGTAATATGTAGAAAATAAGACTTTAATATAAAATCATTGATTACGAACTACAGAAGTTTTAGCGGTCCTTTGAGAAGTTATAAGGAATGATCAAATTTTTTTTTTGGGGGGGGGGTGGGGGGTTCATATATACCGAACAAGAATAGATTTAAGACCATATGATGTTGATGGGAAATCCTTAGAATCTTTGAGGGTAAAGTTTGGCCGAGATCGACAAAACATTCGTATTAAACGGAGATTTCGAACTTCATGAGTTCGATGTGATGATATGCGACAGTAGAAGCCTAAATCAAGAATGCTTACCTGTGGTAATATGGTAAGGTTTGGTCTCAGATCATGAAGTCCAAGGTCTGCAGTCCTTATCCCGTCTACAGTTATCGCCCCGGAAGCTGACTCAATAAGTCGGAATAGGGCGACAGTCAGAGACGATTTTCCGGCTCCAGTTCGTCCAACTATTCCAATCTAATGTTAAACAGATCAATGTTGAAATTAAACATGACTATTGTGCATTGTGTTGTTGAACGATCTGACATGAATCCATTTCTGCTTGAAAACATGTTTGAAAAGATGACGCAACAAACAAATGCTGCACCTTTTAAAATTAAGTAATAGATACGGTATGTGGAAAAAATGAATTAAACTGCATCATACAGCTGTTTTGTCCTCCTAGGACTCTTTGTTGATGCTAGGGGCCAAAAGATGGTAATCCAAAATTTCTAAACTATGTGTTTTATGAACTTAGAAGTAAAATTAAACTAGTTCTGTATAATTTCAAATCGTGTTCTACGAAAATGTGTATATAATGTACCGTGCCACCACTCAAATGAGATTAACTGTGGCTATGGAGGCTCCAATAAACCTCGGGGACTAAAAAAATCACCAGCAGGGTCTGCCATCCCCTATCATTAATGATGACGTAACACACACATATGATGCACATTTTAAATTTAGTAACAGGATACAGTATACCGAAAAAAATAATCAAACTGCATCATACAGCTGTTGTGTCCTCCCAGGACTCTTCAGTAATGCTAGGGGCAAAAAAGTGGGAATCCAAAATTTCTAAAATAATGTAGAAGCAGAAAGTTCAGGTGCGTAAAAACCTTTTCACTTTTGAATTTAAAAGTAAAATTAAACTAGTTCTGTATAATTTTCTAACGTGTACTACGAAAATGTTTATATTAAGTACCGTGCCTCTACTCAAATGAAAATAACTGTGGCTATGGATGCTCCAGAAAACGTCAGGGGAAGATTGTGCAAATTATGTAAACATCAAATGAATGAAAACAAATAAGAGTATACCGAAGCTTTAACAAAATCATTATCCAAACTCAAAATCGATTAAACCAGGAGAAAATATGAACAAAGGAAAGATTTACATGGAGACTCTTGTAAAAGTACAAGAGAATAAGGCCAGGTGTTCCGGAAGAGTAAGCGTCTTCTGCTTCATTGACGACACCCGCCATGTAAATAAGCTTTATCACTCTTTGAACTGATTCAAAACATAATAGTGTAGCCCTATTAACAAGTGTAACCTGGTTACGCCGTAATTTCGACGTCCTCCAGACGAAACGCGTCAATAACGTTATTGTTAAAACGAAGAATACGTATGTCGATGAATGTCATATTTGTATCATTACCTTCTCTCCGCTGTGTATCTCACAGTCTATACCCCTGAGCACCAATTCCAGTCCGGGGCGGTATCTAGTAGTGTATCCCTCAAACTTAATACTTCCAGCGTGAGGCCACATGGGAGGGGGGCGAAAGTCATCTCTGATCCACTCAGCCTGTCAAAATGTATTACACATATTATGATACTAATATCGATGTCCGTTTCCACCGCGTATAATATGGTATCAGACTATGTGATCGCTATCACTATATCGTTTTGAGCATTTTACATTGAATAAGTTTCAAGGGCATCGTTTTTGACACAGGCGATACACCTTTCATCCCTGTATTTGATGGCAGATACATAATTCTAAATCAACTAATAGCTTTTGGAACAATGAAATCGACATCAACTCTTAATAAGAATATATCAAGATATCATGTGTGTTCCCTTCTGGATGTGTTATTTAAGTATCTGAATTGACGATACGGTAATGTTCGATGTGAGGTTACAACATCAGCAATTCGTGTTAGGACATCAACAGTTCTAAGGTAATCAACCAAAATGTGTTGTGACAGGTTTATGCTAGCTAACTTAATTACAGCACAGTTTGGCAAGTCTGACATAATAACGGTATCTTACACTGTCTAAAGTTCGGTTGTATCACTATGTTCCGATATCTTGTTATATAAAAGTACAGTTATTTATACCAGAACTACAGCGTTGGTGCAATATTGTTTGATATGACTAAATTAAATCAAACCTCTGCTGGTAGATCCGTGTACTCTACTACGCGTTCCGTAGAAACGATGTTCATCTGCATCTCGCTGACACCAAATACCACTAGGGCTAAACCAACAACAATCTGTAATATCATAATTAACAATTAAATAGTACGTGGATTAACTAAAGAACTGAAACCAAAGTCGATGATACAGTTGAGCACATAAATTATAAACATATAATATTGATGTATGATACTATTTAACCCTTTAACCCCAGAATACGTATTTGAACTCATCCAATACAAACGTTGGAATAGTTCATTATGAGTCGTCAGGGGTGAAGGAGTTAAAAAGCTCACCAGTATCATCTCTTGAGAACAGCACACCCACCTACATGACTTCGATTGAAGGTAAATTGCGCTAGCCTAATTCCATACTATCCCGTGCAAAGTGTTCAATCAATCAGGTCTAATTGAGACAAACGCGAAATACCAGCTGCATAAAATATATTTGTGTTTTTTGTGTTTAACGCCAAGCTCAAATTAAGTTTAATGTGTTAATATATCTCACCTGTTTGCGATTAACGTAAGGGGCCGCGATGGCCGAGTGGTTAAGGTGTCCCGACATTCGATCACTAGCCCTCACGTGGGGCAGTTGTCAAGTATTAACTGTAGGTCGGATATTTTTCTCTTTGTACTCCGGCTTTTATCCACATCCAAACCTGGCACGCCCTTAAATGACCCTAGCTGTTGATAGGACGTAAAACTAAATTAATCAAACCAAACCAAGTGAATAGCTACACCTATAGTCTCCTAGAGACGTTTAAGGTTTAAGTGGTGGAGGAAAGCCGGAGTTCCCGGAGAAAATCATCGACCAACGGCAAGTTATCGAACCCGTCAACCAGGGGTGGAAGGGTGGTGGAAGCAGAATGTCAGACACCTTAATAATCACGGCTATGCACAATTAAAAACCTTTACATAAAATAGATACATTTTGACCAATAATTGGAATCATTGCAATATAAGGTACGCAGAATATTATCAACAACAAACTACATTGCATATCATCCCAAGAAGTAATCATTTGACAGTATACTACAAGTAGCATGACATTCATCTAGCTTTGAAATAACTATATTTCGCGGTCAACGTGTTACCCTCAAAACTTTTTCGAATTCAATCGTATTTTTTGTAGAAATTCTAATAAAGACCCATTTTGAGATATATTGAGAGGAAAATGTACAGATTTTATTCAAACGATTACCCTTTTATCTGTTATTTATGCAAACGCATCACAAACATATAGGCAATAAACGCATTCATATACGAATTCAAACAATAAATATATTACTTATTGCGTCCATAATGACATAAATGCTTGACAACATGCGTTCATCAGTCTGTTTATATCATCCTATAAATCACGTTACCTGTAAAGAGTAGGTGAGGGACAAACCAACGTCTCCCCCACTCAGTTCCGGGGCACTGATGGCGAACAGGGCGGCAGTGAACACTAGTATGTTACTGATAGTCTCCACAACGACACTTATCCATCTAAAACATCAGAGTCATCACAATCTTGCAAACGTTCATAGCTCGGCGGTAATTTCATTCATGGCGGCTCTTTGTTGTGTTTGTCATTGTGGTGGATATCATACCGGTAAATGTAAGCATACAAAGCTGTATTTTTACAGCAATATGTTGGTCAAATGTGGTACCGCTATGAATAGTTAAAGTATTCGCCGCCATGTTGTTTATATTGGTGATATCACTTTAGAGTATCACGCGGGTAATTCATTCTAAATGGATCACATGACAGAAAATGTGTACTTTACGCCTATCAAATTGTTTGTTATAAACTGACGTAGTCGATTTTGTGTAAAATTTTATTGGTCAACTCATCTGTCGTCTGCTGTACCCAGCTAATAAAAAAATATGTAACGTCAAGTAGCTTGTCGTCTGTATACGACAACGGGGAGGAGACGTCATGTTTGTTTTTCATCTGTATACGACTACGGGGAGGAGACGTCACGTTTTTGTCGTCTGTATACGACAACGGGGTGGAGACGTCACGTCTTTTTGTCGTCTGTATACGACAACGGTACGGGAAGGGTTAAATAGCCTACATGTACATTGTTGTCTGTCGCATACCTTTTGGTTCTGCTAATTAGTATTACAATTATATTCTAGGATATGTTGAGACGTTAACATTTTAATGTGGTATCAACAACGCCATGATCTGAACTTGAAAGAAATGTAAGGTTTACAACGAGACTTGTGGAGAGTAAAAGAGAAAAACACAATGTGATCTGGACAAGTTAAATTAAAATACGGTAATGAGGACACTACGTGCATTTTGTACAAGACAATAAATGACATACATTATTTCAATCGTCATGAAACACATACAATATGACTGCTTAAATTAAAATATGGAAATGAATTACAATACACGTTTTATGTTTTAAATAGACATAGCCAATTAATTTTCCAATCTTAATAGAAACACCCTGACACTTTATATAATTGAGTGCACAAAGTTATTGGGACAGCCCCATCGGACAATTTTTTCGATGAATCGTATCATATGTGTTTTGATGTTATCAAATCCAATATAACGTTCAGTGAAATAAGCATTTTATTTTAGGACATTGGAAAGCAAATTTCAAAGAGAAAATGATATTAATTATTGCTATTACGTATCCAAGGGGTGCACAGAGCAAAGGTAAGCGTAAGCCTTAGAAAATAAAAAAAGACTTTATCCAGAGCATGTTTGCTAATGTACCTGTTTTAATTGTTAAAATGAGATATATCTGGGTTATATTGCTACATCTCTGTACAATGTTGGGCTTAGTCATGGCTCCATTAAATATCAATACAATCCTTACCGTGCTGACACATTAGCAGCGTAGTAGAAGGCGGCGTTCTTGTCCACCCGTTTCTGAGATTCCTCTATAAAACGCTCGGATGCCTGGTACGCCCGTATTACACTAGCGCCTGTGATTGTCTCACTAAAGTGATTGTACACAGGTGAGCGAGTCACGGACTCAATTCTCTTTAATTGACGTGCTGTCGGAAGGTAGAATCTCTATAAAAAGAAAAAAACGCGTTTTGTTTACGATAGGAAAATATTATGAATTAATAATCTAAGGGATTCTATCTAGGTAATAGATATGTAATTTTAAACATGAACGAAAGATATGAGAAGGACGATTTCTCCTAAGTTGATGGTATCATGAATGGAGTAAAATGCTAAAATGCAGGCTACACCAAGATGATATTGGTAAATTTGATCATCGGAACATTTCTCAAAGAACTTTATGCTGTGTTACGTTTAAACGGCACTTAAACTCTCAAGGCAAGACATGATTGTAAAAACATTTGGCAATGAAATAAGCAGTTGGCAATGAAATAAGCAGGCCGAGAAATACCTCAAGTATGTAACGGGAGTTTAATGACGCAAAAACCTCTCATGCAACCGGTGTTTTCAAAATGTAGTACGCCATGAGGATATAATTGCACTTCCACTGCAACTTAAATGTATTAGCAGTGGTAAAAATATCTGGGTTCATAGAGATATGAACTTAATCTGATCAACATCATTTTGAAGTTTCTCATCCAGCCGCGTTAAACAGGAGACATCCGTAAGAAGCAATCGTCCTGGTGAAGTTGCTCTGTTTTGGGAATCTAAATTCACCGATGACACCGATATCTTATCATAACAAGCGTATGAGGAAATATCTGCATTTAGTTAAATATACAATATGTATTAATTTTTCATGACATAATGAACGCAATTGGTTACATACATATTGACCATGAATTTGTATGTTATCTATTTGCGTTCATACCATTGTGGGATTAACAAAAATGCCATATAATACTTATTATAAAACACAATAAATCTTCATCATACGTACCAGGGCAAGGATGTAGACAACTCCAGCTGGGGCTAGAGCTACAAGGAAGATGGGCGTCGTGATAGTGATGACAATTACTGTTGACGCCAATACAAATAGGAAAACTGTCAGCAATCTGTAGGTCCGAGACATTCGGTCGTCTAACACGTCAATATCGCTCGAGAAACGGTTCATAATTCGGCCGATAGGGGTCGTGTCGAAAAATGACATCGGGGACCGGAAGGTACAGTTTAACATCTTTGCATGAAGAAGTCCGTTAGCTTGCACAATCCGCATTAGAGAAATGACGGCAAACGTGAAAAGACAAATCCCTGTAATATAAAATGTAATATTCAATATTAATTTTGCGTTTTGCCCGAAGAGTGACTTTTCAAACCAAGCTGTATCGTGTAAATGAACGATAGACAACACTTACAAGAGATGACGTCATATACTGCTGAAATTTTGTGCAAACTATTACCGTGAATAAGAAAAAAATATATAGACTAACAAAATTAAATTATGAAAGATAAACGAATTTGTGATCGGGTAATGTGGTATACATAAACATGATTGCATTTTATTGAATAAACTGCTATGCGGATTGATTCCTTAACTATTCAAACACCTCAAACATTTTTTGATAAAAATTTGTTTCTCCTTTTCGTGTGTTATATAGAGCTGTTTAAGATTAGATAGGGGTGTCGGGTATTTATATCTTGAACTTTATTTCACATGATGTGACATCAGAATTGCTTACCAACGATGTGACGTCACGAATTTGTAAATAACTGATGTTGCAATGCGGAAAATGCGACGAGATGGCCGAAAGATGTAATTAGATTTGGATGTTTAAATTTTCTGCCGGACTCGTTTTCATCATGAATGCTTCTGGGAGAATTTGAGAATTTCAAAATGTCGTCTATCTAAAAGATTTACATGGCTACGCTTGTAATATTGCAAGATAGTAAGATCAAAAGCTTAAGAATAAACGTCTTCTGCTTCGTCAACAAGACCCCCGTCATGTAAATATTGCTCACATCAAAATAAACATAAAGTCCTCAAAGCGAGAACCGAGGAAATAATTTGTATTTTACCTTGCACGATGCCGAAAACACCGTATACTACGAGGTAGTAGATGTTGGTGCTGATGTACTCGTCCTCTCCCTGGTGACTCGTGTTGACGAGGTACTCGTCAGTTGTCCAATCAGTGATCCAGAATATCGAATAAATATTCAGGCTTTGGAAAACGGTCATCATAAATAATGCAAGCAGTGTTGCAAATATTCCCATTGCTTTCAGGTAGGCCAGCGACACGCCCCATTTCACCTAAATGTAAATAAACCGAAACAAATACAGCACGGAAATTATCTGAACAAGCTTCGTAAACATTGTTTCTATTTGTGTAAGGTTTGGTTTTAATATTTTTTACGTCCTTTTAACATTTAAGGACAACCTCTTAGTATAAGCTTTGTGATTGCCTGTGTTGAATGTGCGTATGATTGGGAGGCTGTGGTATGTTTGTGTAAGCTTCCTTGCGATAGTCCGGATCCTTTGTCATTTCAATTGCTACCACGTGGAAATATAACACCAAAGGCCCCCAGCAGAACTCCCCATCCGGGCACATGAAACTGACAACGGATGAACCAGTCGTCCCACTCCTATGATGAGCTACGTCATACAAAGAGTAGTAACTACACAATGTAGCATATGTTTTGAGTTTGCTTTTTAGTGTGTTTACTTGTGATGACACTGATGACTCGGTTCTCATTTTGAGGATTGATGCTTACTTGGATGAGACCAAGATTTACATGGCGGGTGTCGTCGCTGAAGTAGAAGACGATTTCTCTTCTGGAACACCTGGTCTTATTTTCTTGTGCTTTTACGAAAGTCTCCAAATAAATCTTTCCTTTGTTCCTATTTTGCCCCCAAATTGATCAATTTCGAGTTCGGATTATGGTTTAGTTGACGCTTTGGTATTCTCTGATTTTTTTTTAGACTCTTGTATGTCTCGGTTGGGGGCAGAAACCCAAATAAGAAGCGGGGTCAAGGGCGACATTATGAAGAGGACAATGACTAGGGTCAATAAATAGAGGTTACACAACGAGTGGTTGTTTGATCTGGAATTTGTTTCACTCGAGTTAATTATTTTTTAAAAGACACGAGCTTTATCGAGTGTCTTTTGTAACTTAAAAAAAAAGAATTAATGAGAGTGAAATAAAGTCAATATCCAATAAAAACAAGTTGTGCGACCAGTTCCTACCACAATACTATTAGGTCGCAGTGGCAGTGTTGTTTTCTGTGAACCGCGGGTGATATTTGCACGAAAACACATCATTTCGTATCCATTCGCGCCAAATTGTGACGACGTCAACAATCGATGACGACGTCAACAATCAGCACGTTGCAGTGACCCACGTGATTTCCCGTCAAAGTTCAACTCAATCAATTGAAAGTCTGGAAGGTCTTATTCTACTAGTGGTTTATACCATATATTTATCCACAGTCATGTTTATACAATGGTCTGAGAGTGGAATAACACAGAGTATTGTGGTAGAAAGGTGTGTAGTGTATGCAATTGTTTACATGGTATGAGTGATGTTTCAATGACTAATATGTAATGTACACTGTCACTGCTTGCAGAACAATGACCAGCGAATGATAAATACACACATGTGAAAAATAAGCACGAGTTGGTTCAACAAAATCTACAAAATAACCAAGTATGAAACGACAAATACACTGTAACGCATCAAGATGTTATTTTAAATCTGTTTAAGATCATGTCGGAGAAATTTACTAAATAGCAATGATAATTGCATATCTGAAACCAAAATGTTAATTCCAGATGACATATAGAAGAAATGTCATTAAATATATACACTTGTAGCAATAATCCTGTAGTTGCATTTATTTGACAAAAATACATATATTAGCTTTGATGAATGTTATTATTGTGTACATTATTTCCTTTACGACGAAACCTTATTTACTACGGTTAAATATGTAGCAACTTTGTTTTATCTTTGGGCCAGAATGAAACAATGATAACACTGTGAAATATGAATTGCCTGAGACAAAGTGAGAATTCTACAATTTCACATCATCTTTATCTTAAACCAAATTGAATGTCTAAAGAAGTGTTGCCGATATATATTTACAGTTTACAATGACATTCACTCAATAACAATTGTTCCATAGACTAACATTATCGCCGCATAACTGTACTCAAACACGTACCGAAATTATATGACGTCGACAACAATACCAGTGGGCGGAGCTATGCAAATCCTCAAGTTTGAAACACAATTGTGTGACCTCACTAACAATGAACGTAGGCGAAGCTAACAACGATTTGTGGAAATTTAATGCTGTTACATTTATTGAACCATTCTCACGTTTATTAGTTTTGAAATGAAATCTGTGTCCGAAGATGGGACTTTAATGAAGAAAATAGTTACAAACATTTCACAGAAAGATACTGTAAATAAAAGGATACACTTTTATTTTGTTTAGGTTATTGGGTGATAACTACAATGGAAAACGGTTAAATTATACATAACCCGCCGGTTATTGAAGTTACCCAAGTTCAAGTTCAAGTTCTTTTATTACTTTAAGTCTTACGACTTATCCGGTTTCCATTGTAGTTATACCCCGATAACATAAACAAAATAGAAAGTTAATCGTTAATTATTGATACAACGGTAACAAGACTTATATGTGGAGATTATTTGAAATGATGAACCTACCGCTCCTTCCTCAGTCCCCTCTTCTGTAATCAGCTGTCCAAACGTACTGTCGTCTGCTTTTGTCAGTGACTTCGTCATTGACCGTGAAATCGATCTTGACATTTGTCGGGATATTGCCTTTGTTAACAACTTTGATGGAACTAAAGAGCCATTCTTAGAGACTTTTCTGAAAGAAAGAATAGGTTCCCAAATCTCACAAGCCATTGGGACTTTCATATCTTCAAACTGAACACACAACTTGCTGACTTAATTAATCAATTTACAGATATAAAAAAAATCTTCATTGTATTCAGAGAGAATCAAATCCGCATTGCAACATACCATCAAACTTAATCAGGTGATTGAATGTTTAAAGATTTGGAATGATGTATGTCCCATTTCACATCATCAAACAGATGTCTGTCATTTAAAACTTGTCGATGATGTCGAGGTTAGAAATGTTGAAAATATAAAATTATCTAAACGCCTGTTAAATTAGAATAGGGATGTTCAAATTCACCAAACACTTTAAATTTCACACGTGTCAGAGTCAGTGGCGAATGAGGTAATAGGAAAAAAGAGTAGTTTATGAAGATCTTAACATAAACAAAAGATGCCGATCTGTCGCCAAACTGTTATACTCATTCCAAATTACCTTAAAAACCATATAAAGTTGTAAAGAAAATATTTATGTGCCTGTATAAAACTTGAATTAAATTTCGTATCAATTTAAATTTCGTTCGTGTTAATTAATGTGATTTTGGAAAAATGCACTTGATTCTACAAACAAATTGACAAATTAAAAAGCATTGCAATTAACCTAAAAATCAATAAATAATTTCTTATCCTGGTATTCATTGCATAGATATTACTCGATATTTTGCCATCGAGAAATTCCCGATTTTAAAGCACTTACCTTACACTTTGGCGCCGAGACAGCCCCTCTATGGAGACGTTATCATCTGACGCAGTTAGTCCATCTGACGTAACGTCCTCTACCTGCTCCCACATCTTGTCTTTTATTTCCTGTACTATATATAGTACATTATGTTATAGAAATGGCAAAACACTATTATTAAGAGTGATTGAAGAGTGCAGATCTTTGTTCTCACTATTTTACAAGGACTGATAACGTGTTGGAAAAGACTAATATAGGCATTGCCTTTTGTCTAATCCATTTATTGATAGTGATGCTTGTACTGATTCTTTGTATTTCTTGTAAATTGTTTATAGTATCAATAATAAAATATTTTGAAATTGAAATAACGTTCAAAAAGAGGTCAAGTTCCTGTGACCTTTGTCGCCTCTTTAACTCACACTTCAGTAGAATTGTCAAATTGATGATAGTTGACGCTTTAACCAGAAACAAGTCATTTCGTCACAGCACTGAATGCTTGCTTGCTGTGACAAAATGACTAAACGCACAGATATGGATAATTTCTCACAGAATCTTTCACATTCAAGTTTCTTGCAGCGGTAATTTGATTGGCAAAAGCAAAAGGTCACCGGAACGTGACCCCTATCGGATGTTGTCAGATCTTGACGCAGCAGAGAGAAGTTTTAAGTCAGATTGTATATAAAGTGCATTATGTTATAGAAATGTCAAAACACTATTGCAAACAGTAAATGATATTATCTCGATATTTTGAAGTTGGAACACCGTTTATTTCAAATAACGACTTATATTGTTGCTACTATAGAAATTAAAACAAAATTTGTATAAGTTTAATTCATAAAACAAAACAACATTTGGGTTCGATGAAAAAATAAACGTTCGTATATACAATAAATAAAAATATAAAGATAATTACACCACGAAGAAACTAGCCAATCAAAATTAGATACCAATACCTCAAGCTACGGAAATTCTTTTCTTCAAGCGTTTGTTATATGAAAAGCATAATATAAAGCTATACTTTATTAGTCACAATGACGTTGCAAACAATATATATATATTGCGAAAGAAACAAATTGAAAAGAGGTTTATTTGTGAAAATGCAGTAAGCAAGCGAATGTGACTTGATGGACAAAGCAGTACTTTACGTAAACAGCTCTACAAATATTGTCCTTTGCATCAAGTGTTGGCTGTTATGAATAGTTTCAGGCAGTAATCGTCAAATAATGATCAAAGAAATACATTGTAGTTTAAAAATTGCCAAAAACCTTCATACTTAGTAATGTAATCAAATAAATTATTTCTAATCAATAAAACGAAATACCTGTCAAAAACGAAATTATTTATATTAGTGCAATAACTATCCTCAAATAGAACTTCGTATCAAATTTAAAGATATATATAAGGATTGTACCTCATTTCGACTGCGTATACGGTAGTATGCCCGAAGTTAGTAACGAACATATTATATGATGCGCGCTAGCGCTCCATATTGAATATTTTTGTTACCAACTGCAGGCATACTACCGTATACGCAGTCAAAATGAGGTACAATCCTTATATTTACATCAATATAAATTTTCAGGTATTATACGAGAAAAAACATTCGAAGGGGATTGCTGCGATGGTAACTACGATGGCTGCTAAGATAATAATGTCCCCCTGAATCTTCATCGATATATTGGAAAATTTAGAAAATTCACAGTGAATAACACTTTCTTCGTTACATCATATGTAAATTTGGTATTAAAAATTATTACTAGGACTTCGAATTTATTTCTTTATTTAGAACGGTCGTTATGTACACGCATTGACACAGTGATGTGGTTGTGACGCGGTACGACGTCGGACGTCAAAACTGCAGGGCGCCGCCATGTTTGCGTTATCGTCAAATAATTTCGAATGCGCATCATTGGAATCAAAGTTTGCCAGGAACCATTTATTGTATGATCAGACGAAAATTATTCCAAATATGTTCAATGTTTCAAAATCTTGCAGGAACCATACAATGACCGTCAGTAAAAAGTTATTGTTCTGAGCGTGAACGACGCCATATATGAACAGATTTCAATCCGCGAATTTATTCGCAGTCAGAGTTTACCAAGCTCAAAAAGGGAGAAGTGTAAATCTATATATATGAGGAAGGCAAAATCGGAAAAGAAAGCACCTTTAGTAAATCTCTAATATCTACTGATAGAAGTATGCATTTTGTGAAATTTACTAATGCAGAAACAGTCGAAAATAAAACTTCTGAAGCAGCGACATAGACATAAATGCAATTAACTTCAAGTGAAAGATTTTCCGGTTATTTTTCAACCTTCCGGAAATAACCGATGAAGGCCGAGTGAACTGTGATCCGGTTAATGTAATTGAGGGCTACTTCCGGACGAAAACAACTAAAGGCAATGTGTAGCAAGGGGAAGCAACTCTGCTTACAAACGCATGCATTACCATTCAAGCACTACGTTTTTCTAAATGTCTAGGATGAAATTAAATGATGCAATGCCTGTTATCAAATCCTTTTGTACTTAAATAAAATTAAATTTGTTGATTAATAGTGTCAGCTTTGATTGCCATGCACGATGAATCGGGAAGGCCATAATGAAATGATTTGATATATTTGATAGAAATATCTACCCGATAGTGTCCTGTGTCGACGTGTTGGTCTTGTTTCTTTCATGAGCACTTAAACAGAGATTATCAGTTTCTTTCATTACAAAGTAAGTTTAACTATTATTCTGTTTCACAAGACTGCATATCAAATAGAAAACACGCATTGCTTTGTGTGTCTTTCATATCTAATAATATTACGTATCACCATCAAGATTAAGATGGTTTGTCAATGTGTATGTGTTGATGCCATCTCAATTATGCTCGAGCATACAAACAGTACTGTTATCACGTTTAAAGAATAACATGACACTATTTATACTAATTTTATTTAGAACGACATAGATACGTTCAAATGAGACGATTACATAAAAAGTCACATTGAATATACAACAGTTTATACTTATTCTACGAAGAAGCACTTACCTTCATCGGCTTCATCTTCTTCTTTGTCCTCCTCATCGTCGTGTAGGAGGAACGTCTGTAGGAAGTGGGCGAACGGTCCATTATGCTCTAGGAGTTCCTCGTACGTGCCCATCTCAGATATCTGACCACCGTCCATGACGATGATCCTGTCCACGTTAGGGAGCCAGTGGACACCGTGGGTCACCAGGATACGGGTCTAAAACGATATTTGACATATATGCATAACACCAAAAACTATTAACAAAATCTATGTTTTTTGATGATTTCTTAGGATTTGCATATTTTCACAGGTCTCAATTTCATTATAAACAAACGCAACAACTCCTGTACTTTGCTACTTTGTTTTTTTTTTGTTATGCAGTGATCAATCTACCTGCGAGTTTCGATTTCTCATCCTCGATATTAAGGGGACACACTCAACTACGCTTTCTATACCCCTGTAATATGCCAAGGCGAAACTGACGAGGTTCGACAATACGTCGAACCTCGAAGAAGACTGGTTCGACAATACGTTGTACACCAAAAGAATTTCGTGGTCACATAACGGTTAATATTAACAAGCTTTGAAGTGGGACTCACAGATTTCCTGGAAGCATCCAAAGTCAACATTGGGGGATCCATTGGTTCTAGCGATGCGATTGAAATGGACCCATGACAATAACTCGTTCACTGATCACTGAATAAGCATTTACACTACATACAAACAATATCTATATTGCTGTCGTTCAATACTTCATTCAATAGATTGATTATGTAAGCATCTATTACAAATTAAAATTAAAGCATTGACACAGTAAGTAATCATTTAAACGTGCTCGCATTTTACAACATAATACGATTTTACCTTGCTATTGACTTTGAATATTTTTTTTAATATTCACATTAACCAACAATACTGTGATTTGTATTTAAGTGCATTTAGTACATTAATAAAAATCATTAAAATCATATTGCGTGTGAAATATACACATATTTACAGTATGTTACAATATAAACTACATCATTTTTCACTTTTTTTTATTTTATTTTTGTTTGTATGTTCGTTCCTTCCTCGTGCCTTTTTGCTTGGTATCGTGTTTTGTACATAAACCGTTCAATATTTTATACAGTCTCTTAAACCTTAAAACCGCTCATATGATTTAAACCTTTATTTCTATTTTGAAACTAAACCACGAAATTGATTAACATTTTATTTTAATTAAATCTTCCTTTTAAGAGGCATTTTTATTGTCTTAGAAATGTGTGATATCACCTCCTAACATAAAATATTTGCGTCATTTGTAACGTCGCTTTTGATTTGCTGATACAACATCGCAATGATTTCTAAGAGGAAAGAGTACCACAATAACACAGGGATTATAAAACAAACAAAAATTATAAGGATTAACTTCAGCACATGTGTGTGTTAAGTCATCTTTAATGATAGGAGGTGGCAGACTCTGCTGGTGAATTTGTTAGTCCCCGAGGTTTGCTGGAATCTCAATAGCCACAGTTAATCTCATTTGAGTAGTGACACGGTACATAATATACACATTTTCATAGTACACGATTTGGAATTATACAGAACTAGTTAAAATTTTACTTCAAAATTCATAAATTAAAGGGGTTTTACGCACCTGATCCTTCTTCTTCTACATTAGTTTAGACATTTTGGATTCCAATCTTTGGCCCCTAGCATCACTGAAGAGTTCTAGGAGGACGGAACAGCTTTATGGTGCACTTTAAGTAATTTTTTTGTGTTTTGGTATAACATAAGAAATAGATCAAAGTTAATCCTTTTGATTTATTTTGTATTACATAATCCTTAAATATTTTGGTAGATAGAGTTAACATTGAATAATGTCGTGTCGATGTTTACCTTGTTTTTCAGCAGTCCCCCGTTGCCAATGACTTTCTGGAACAGCGCCTTGCCCACGTGACTGTCCACGGCACTGAGGGGATCGTCCAGTAAGTAGACGTCAGCATCGTTGTATACGGCTCTGGCCAGACTGACCCTCTGCTTCTGACCACCACTCAAGTTAATACCCTATCAATGATCAAAATAGAACGTCAAATTGTTGGTCTCAGCAATAAAAAAGTTGGAAGGTTGTTAGACTTACACGTATCATGTAAAGTATCGCGTTGTGATAAAATAAAATAAATAAATAAATAAAAGTTTTACAATTTTAAAATTGTATGATTGGTGACCTATTAAGGTACCGTAGTGGTTGGGCCTTTTATCCTTGATCTGCTGATTTTGAAAATATAGCAAGTTTCGCAGGGTGAAAGCATTAGCTCACACCAACACTGCCAAGACACCATGTGTTTAATGTTTCCATCGTAATTAAAACAAATATACCCTATGAACTATCGCCTCTAACTTTTAGAAAAAAGTTGTACGCAACTGACCATTCCGCATCTATATTAGTTCAAAAATTTTGGATTACCGCTTTTTGGCCCCTAGCATCACTGAGGAGTCGTACAAGGATGAAACAGCGGTATGATGCAGTTTAATTCATTTGTTTCGGCATACTGTATCTATTACTAAATTTAAAATGTGCAGCATATGTGTATGTTTCGTCATTTCGCAATAGGAGAGATACAAAATTAATGTTATTCTCTGTATTTTCCGCTTTTTATTTGAGATCTGTTTAATTTATAAAGGGTTCCAGATATTAAAGGGCAAGTGGAGATTTACTTTCCGATCGATTGTCAACCATTACACCTGAGGCTTCTGAGTGATTCACAAGTGGTAAGATGTTCGCCAAAGTGTTGCTTAAACAAAGTAGTCAAGTGCATATCAAGCTCCAATGAATTAAAATCGATTTTATTACGCTCAAACTTAGTATATAAGTGAATTGCGACCAGAATATTACCTGACGCTTCTACTTCAGCTAAAATTACGTGTAAGCCGCACATGCCAAGGTGATGCAAAATATCTTAACTTTTGTTCTTCTTTCGCTTATACATAGTTCGCAAGAGTATTGCAAATATTTCACAATATCTCAACTACAATTATAATTTGATATAGGTTTCAGTTATTACCTTTTGTCCAATCTCTGTCTGGTCCCCTGCGGATAGGATACCTAGATCAGGAATAAGTTGGCAAGCTTCCAAGACTTTCCGATACTTCTTTTCTCTGTACGCCTTCCCAAACAGGACGTTGTCTCTGAGCGTCATGTTTTGTATCCACGCCTCCTGGGGTACGTATGCAAGCGACCCCTATTGGGAAATGAAAACATACAGTTCAATCGTGCCACTTGGTGTTTGGTAACAATATCACAAAGAAACTTGTATTTTTTTTGAAAATTAGAAAATGTAACAAAGCCCAATACAATTTTCCATTTGTGTTACGTATAAAATATGTACGATGTAAATATTATTCATAAAATTCCCCTAAAGAAGTTTATTTCTTTTAAATACAAATACACGTATGTACTGATTTGATTAAAGGCCCAATATAACCTCAGAAAATATTTCGTGATTCTGAAAAATTCTGAAAACAATCCAGTTAATAACCATGCAAACATAAACATAAAACGAATTAAACCTGAGCGGTAAATAACAAGAACCTCTTGGCAGAAAATTCCAAAGAATTGAAAATAATTCAGGTGGGGCAAACTTCAACAACAAGCCGACGTTAGAAGACGTTTCAACTGCTGCTCTACCGGTAACCGCGTAAGAATTAATCTTGAATATTTGCTGATATCAGTTAGTCTTAACACAATCTACATATATATATGAAAGTTATTAGGCTTGATTTTCGCTTCAAGTTTTGCCAAAAGTTACGTTTATTGAGCCTTAAAAATACCATTGCCTTTCTGATGCTGTATATGTTAATATTACAAACTGAAATATGTCATTTACCTTGATAGTGACCTCTCCTTCAAGCTTCTCTAGCTCCCCTAATACAGCAGAGATAAGTGAAGATTTGCCAGATCCGACAATTCCCACCACCGCCACCAAACTCCCCTCTGGTATCTCAAAATTGATGCTTGGGTAAAAAAAATTAATGAGAATTTTCATTACGATGCTTCATTTTTTTTTTATATCAGGGTACCTTACATAAGGATACAACAATTTGGGGGAATATGTGGGCTATGGGTTTAACAACTGACCATCAGAGGGTACCTCAGCGGCAAAAAAACTATTCCCACCACCGCCACCAACTTAAATCTGGTATCTCAAATTTGATGTTTGGGTAGCAGAAGGTCATAGAAATAATTTATTTTAATACTACAATTATTTTTAAAATATCAGGGTACCTTACAGAAGCATACAAAAATATGAAAACATTGTGGGCTACGGGATTAACAACTGACCCTCAGCAGCAAAACTATCACCAAACTCTACCTTCGATATCTCAAAATTAATGCTGAGATGAAAAAAGGGAATAGAGCTCTAAATAGTGATACTTTAAATTTCTAATGACAGGGTATCTTACGGTACCTAACAGAAGGATAAATTATTTTTTAAAACAGATCGTGGGCTTCGACTTTCACAATCGACAATCTGAAGCAAAACATTGTTCAAAATCATCAGTTGTTATATGGCACTAAGATAGAAAATACAAGTGTTGATAAAATATTAATACGAACAAAAATGTGACTAGAAAACGAACTATTGAAAAAGTTCAACAATTTAAAGGGAAATCCTCACAACATAAAACAAATTTATAGAAGCAGTGCATTTGGGAGAGGTCGGAATCTAATGCTTCATTGACGACATTCATGGACGTACATTACGGACTTAGCACTATAGAAAGTTGAGGTAAATAACGAGTCTACAAACATGTTTAAGTCTTCAGTGATATTTATATGATAATATTTACATTTGCTCTGCATTGCCACTATATAACACTACCAACGACAATTCCTTGTTGTGAGAGCATAACACTGGAGTGGTCATTATGACGTCATTACGATTGTGACGTCATAATCATAATGTTGGAAATAGCCGGGCGTTACTGGCTGTTCGCTGTTCCATTTTTTAGAAATCTGCCTTAAATTTTCAGAACAAATGTAGCGTATAAAGATAAGTTTATTATCAAAACCAATGAACAAATAAAAAGTAAGCATTAAACATTATTCTTTTCCGTGTTATGGTCCTATAACATGGAACAGGATTGCAGACAAAATGAATAACGAGCGTTAGCGTAAAAATAGCCTTAGCTAAAACAGTATATTGCTCACTTTGTCAACGTTGTCATCTGATCCTGCACATCCCAAGTAAATCGACCGTGACGGATACTGACTGAATGATCTTGAAAAGAGAGTAAAAACAATATGTCCACAGGTCCATAGGAAATCTCTCCGACAAAGAAGCAATGATTTACACATTTCTTAAACAAAAAGATCTTAAAGAAAAAAAAATTATTTATTTAACGCAGCAGCAAGTTCATAGAAAATCTCTCTAACGAAGTAGGATTTAAGATAAAATCTTGAAAAAAGAAACATGTTGTTCAATAAAATACCTTTTTACATTTATATACAAAATGGATCAAAGGTTATTTATTGGCAGTTATCTTTCTAGCATTGAAGCATTTGATAATACATGTTCTTACATATCGAAAACAACGAGAATTTTTTTTTTATCTTTTTTTACTTTTTTCTTATTTACTTTTACCTCATAAATATTATTGTTTACACTAGAATAATTTAATTATGCCTATTCCCGATATGTTGAACTTTTTCAAGTTATATTGTATAACCATAAAATTCAGACAACTCAAAAAGTGATGACGTCATATACCGCCAAGTTTTGCGCGGTATTTTGTAATCAAACCTCTGATTGGTTGAAGTTGTTTTGCATTGAAATTTATGCACATGGTTGTGTATTTTGAAAAACCATTCGATTTTTGTTATAATTAATAGAACATCATTGTATAAGACTTATGTCTTAATTGTGTTCATTCCTTAACTAAAGAACGACGTCGAAGACAATCATATTCCTTCTTCACAATAAGGCTGAATTTTATTTATTTATTGAAAGAGTCATTTAATGTGTTTGATAATTGGCTACAAATCATTAACTTATTTACTTATACGCGAAATTTTAAATGCAACTTTGCATGATTCGTTCTTCTTTAAAAGGTTTAATAATAAATTGGATTAAGGGCACAAATACAATACATACCACCGTGCGTGACACGCTTCACATTTTCTGACTCTAAATCATCCTCCCACAGAAACTTTTGGATACGATCAACCGAGACATATGTCTGAAATGTGAGTGTTTAAAAAATTAATTTAAAGGAAATTTAATTTAGAGATATGTAAATTGTTTCAGTGCTACACTATACATGTAATATGTTAATAATAAAAAATTAGGGAGACAGTTTTCCCTAGTCTGAGTAATTAAAAATTAATTTAAAGGAAATTTAATTCAGAGATATGTTTCAGTGCTACACTATACATGTAATATGTTAATAATTTCAGTGCTATACTATACAGGTAAAATGTTAATAATAAATAATTTAGGGAGACAGTTTTCCCAAGACATTTTTTTACAATTACAGGACATAACATATTACCTCACACCCTACATATCCACTCTTACATAGGGTATATTTGCATCATTGTCGTCGTTGTTAATATGGAAATATTGTTATCATAAATCATCATCATCATCATCATCATCAATTGAGAAAGATATGTTATTACAGCACTGAGATAATCGTTTTAAATTACAGTAATCATCAAAAGTTTCTTCACAAATCAGTTTTTAAGTATAATTTGATGGTTGAGTTTTCTGTGATATTGAATACACTTTATGATTGCTTCAGAAGGGAAGTAAATTCATACATACTTTTTTTAATGAAAACTCTGCTATATTTATTAAATTATATGAATCAGTGAATTTTGCTTTGTATTTTAGTTTCTTCATTATGTCAATAAACTTTTGGTGGGCACTGTATTTTCCTTTAAAAGTTGCAATTGAAATCCAATGTTCAAGTAAAGGTTTTGTATATTACTGATCTGTGAAATCTTTACCTGTATACATGAAGTAATAACAAAGGGAGATAACGCTATTGGATATCGAATGACATTGACGACATTTATTATCGTAAATGCTGTTGTGGCGTCCAGATACTTGGATAGATCAGCCATCATGTAAATCAACAGTATGGCGAAATTCATCTGAAGAAAAAATGGAAACAGATTAGTAACACAAAGTTATCTTTTGTTCGTAGAAATACTGCAGTTTAAAATATGTATAAAAAATAAAGAAAATGATATCATTGTATTGCCAGTTAGTGAACTGTCACAATATAATTGTTTTGTCCCTTAAAATTAGTTTGGAAATTAAAACCTGAATTTCCAAATAGAAGGACATTAATGCTATTGTATAACCATTTATACATGCTTATCCATTTAATTCATTTCTTTTCTTGATAACACTTTCATGGAAAAAAATTATTATCAATTAATGTATAAAGCTTTTGAATATTCTAATGATAAGCAAACCTGAATTTCTAAATAAATTGACATTAAAGATTTTGTATTACCATTAATAAATGTTTATTCCCTTTGACTTTTCACTTAAAGACATTTTTAACCTTTCCGATTAAAAGGTTGGGATAGTTCAATATGATATTTCATGGGTAATTGATTGAAATAAATAATGAAGCAGCTCATTTTCGTTGGTCAATGTTGTTGACACCATCCATATTGCAAAATCAAACACAACGAATAGGGAAAGGTCCTATTATGTAGAACAAATCAATACAAACTGCAAAAGTTCGCGTTGACTGATAATTTACAGGTTATCAAAATATAAGCTGGTCGATTGTATCGACTGGTCAGTCGATGTGATAAAGAGTTGTTTTGACCAGCAAAGAAGCTGAGCTTTCGATACAATTGATCAGAACACCGGTAACTCTCTTTTTTCATTAGTTCATAAAACATCATCTCTTTAAAAGAAAAAAAAAGAAAAATATAAGCACGTGGATGAAATCTGAAATATTAACTTTGTGTTTCGACTGTACAGTCGTACCTCGTTATCTCGAAGTCGATGGAATCATAGCGAAACTTCGAGTTATCCGAGTATTCGAGTTAAGTGAGTTCGATTACTTAATGTTAAGCTTGGCCTGGACCGACAAAATACTTCAAATTAAACAAGGATTAGGAGTTATACGAGTTCGAGAAAACAAGGTTCTAGTATACATACAAAGAATGGACTGTGGACGGCCAGTAGTACAGATACAGCAGTAACGACAGCGATCTTCCGCAGAAATCCCATCTCCTGACTTCTTATTGCCTTTATCTTCTCTGTGAACGTTGTTTCCCAAGCGTACATCTTAAGGACCTGAAGTAATACAATTTTCACGGCAAAATAGACTATTTTTAGGAAATTGTAACACTTGATTTCATTTTTGATTGCTCACGGCTTTCGGATGGCACTGTATTTTCACATTATTTTAGTCACATGCAACGTCTTTATTTTGCATTCATTTAGTGTATGACTTTATGAGAATAATACCAAAGAACGTCGTTTACAACAAACCATGTTTACGTAATGACTTACTCGTTGAAATCAGAATTATGATGACGCCATATTGCAATATTTTTCTCAATTACCGTCGTAAGAGATCAGAGGACTGTTAAACATAATTCTATGATATCAAATTCACTGATTGATTTTTTTGCTGCATTCGTTACTATGACTTGCTATTTAAAAATAAGAATTAAATTGGAAATAATTATCTACTCCTGTGCATCTTGCGTTCTCTTTATGGTGTTTATATTACTTATGAATGCAAGCTGAAAACATGTCTCAATATTTCACTAAACCTCAAGATAATAGATAACATAATATATGTATGTTGATGTATTTGAAGCATCTGATATCACCTAAAATGTTCCTCGTGTAATTATTCGGTTATAGCCCGTTCATACCGGATGTGACGTAATTTATGCAAAATGTAAATGACATTATATATTCCGACACTTCCCATACCTTGATTCCACCTAGGACCTCGTTAAGAAGCTTCATTCTGCTTCCTTTCAGTTTGAGAAGCCCCTGTTGGTATCTCTCCTGGAGTTGGCCGAAGTAGATGTTTAGTACGGAGAAGATGAGAACGATCACGACACAACCATATATGCCATTCCCCATATCGTTCCAGACCAAATACAGACCTGATAAACAACAAAAACATGGTTACTGGGGGAACGGTCAAACCATCGCTTCGTGGTAGCATGGAAGACCCAGGAAACTATTGCCCAAGGCCGAAGGCATTGCAACAAGTTCAGGCGACTGTCTACTGCAAAGCTGTTTTTATTTGCAGTTTTAATTTCTCTATACTCGTGGTCAAATACCATTCCGGGAAATTAAAGACCCGTGCAATATAACACAATGTTGAGACGTGATTTTACCTGGCTAGTTATAAAATCAAAGGCGAGATAAATATTGGCTTTTTTAAATTTGTTTGTCTGATTTTTATTGTTGTTGTTACTGTTAACCTCTAGATAAAAGTTATCAAGTTATCAATGTGAATTTTTGTCTACTGTAAATCACTTTGATTTCGCGAGCTTACGTTTTTAGACATATTCGCGATTACATAATTCGCGAACGTCTATCTAGAAGTGACGATGACAATAGAATAAACAAAGACACCTCTTTAGATAGAAATAATCGCGAGATATTTGAAATCGCATTTGAATCTCCTCGCGAATTAACGCGAAAATAAATACGTCGCGAAATATAAGTGATTAACAGTAAGTTAAACTGCTTACTCTTTGCCATGTTATGCAAAGATGACGTAACACACACACATGCTGCACTGTTTAGATTTAATAACAGATACAATATGCCGAAAAAAATCAAACTGCATCAAACAGCTGGGGCGTTCTGTTAGGACTCTTCGGTGATGATAGGGGCCAAAGACGATTTTAAAGAGGCATATTAAATATCCTTATGAAACAAAATGTACATTTAGTTAAGTATGAGATCAATAAATGAGTTCGACAACGGCTACATTTCTTATTTCCCTTTTCCAGTCATTGACTTTTCTAAAACTTACAAGTATCATTCTGAAAAACATATTGCAACCTGCATATCTCGTAGAAAACTGTGTATTAAAACGATTCTAACAAATAATTAACAATATTGATAAAGCTTATAGTTTCAATTGGGTATAATTAGACATCCTACTTACCTATACCAGTGATTGAGAAGAAGGAAAATATCCAGTGATGAAAGGCGAAGGCATCCTGGATCCTCTGACAGTCGACCGACATAAGGTTTACAATCTCTCCGACTGTGAAGTCCTTCTTCACCGAATTACTCATT
This sequence comes from Mimachlamys varia, assembly GCA_947623455.1. Lineage (NCBI taxonomy): Eukaryota > Metazoa > Mollusca > Bivalvia > Pectinida > Pectinidae > Mimachlamys > Mimachlamys varia. The sequence continues at coordinate 29,662,035 of OX392544.1, forward strand.
CGTAAGGACTGTTTGTCAACAGAAAAGTAAACCAATTAATCTTTTTATGTCATTTCCCAAATCTGATTGAACTAGAACTCAATTGTAGCTTCGATACTCTCCGCATACATCTGATCGTACAACTTCCCACGGGGTGGGGTCATGTTTTGTTGAACTGTTGCACCAGCCAATCAAATTATCCCGTTTCCAAGATAGGTGAACGACGATACAAATACAAAGACACAACGAAAGCTAGGTTGAAATATACCGAGGAAGATATAGTGCGAATGATTGAATTCCTGGTTGACAATATCTTTGTTGAGTTCGGAGGAAAGATTTTCCAACAGACTGTGCACCACTTTTGGCTGACTTTTGTTTTCATACGAGGCTGGATTTGTCGAGGGGCTTATCAAAAACCTTGCCAAATCTTTCAATTTCAATTTCAGGTATATCGACGATGTGTTGTCTTTAAACAACAAGAAGTTTGCTGACCTAATCGATCGTATATACCCTACTGAACTTGAGATTTAAGACACAACATACTCTCCTATATCAGCTTCTTACGTCGATCTTCACTTGAGCTATGACCATCACGGGTAACTTACTACTAAGCTGTATGATAAACGCGACGATTTCGATTTTCCGATCGTGCACTTTCCCTTTCTTGATAGTAACATCCCTCCTTCTCCATCCTATGGTGCTTTCATGTCGCAGTTGATTCGTTATTCTAGGGTTTGCTCTTAATATCGAGATTTTCATGATAGATGTCAACTGCTGACGAACAAACTTGTGGGACAGGGATTCGTGAGATGCAGGTTGATTGAGACTATGGGCAAGTTATATGGTCGCCTTCTTGATCCCATCGAGAAATATTCTGTATCTTTATGTGATATGAAGATGGACGTTCTTTTAGTTTGCTTTTTAGTGTGCTTACTTGTTGTGATTGGCAATGATGACTCGGTTCTCATTTTAAGGATTGATTCTTACTTGGATGTGACCAAGATTTATATGGCAGCTGTCGCCGTTGAAGCAGAAGACTCTTACTCTTCCAGAACACCTAGGCCCGTATTCAAGAAACCGTTCTCATGCTCAAGCATGGATTTCGTGCTTATGCCTTATTTCTTGTCATGGCTATACATTATTTAAACTATCTAATTTTGTTGAAGTTTTGGTAAAACGTTGAAGAGACATGAAGTCGAAAGCTGTTTTCAACATTTACAATGACTTTTTGACTCTTCGAAATGATTCAGGTAAGTTTCAAGAAAGCTGGCTTGAGCAGAATCCGTGCTTGAGCATGAGAATGGTTTCATGAATACGGGCCCTGGTCTTGTTTATAATAAATTGACAATGTTTTATATGACATGGCGTTACGAAACGTAATTATAGTATTTCAGCAGTTCCATAACCGCTTATTTATGAATGTCCTATAAATTATGCATTTTTTTTTGTTTGCGTTAAAATCCGATTGCGCTTAAATGAGGTGAGCGAAAACTGTATTACAAACTGCTAACATAGCTATTATTTTCCGATTTGTTGTTTATTCAGAAAATTCCTATATTGACAAAATTGAATAGAATACATTTTTTCTAATCGATCTATTCAACAAAAATGTTAAAAAAACGTTTGACATGAAATCATTTAAGTAAAGCCTTTCACTTACCTTCTGGTAGATAGCTCCAATAAGCGCCGACTTGACCCGGATGCCCAGTGCCATATTGACGTGGAGTGATGTGTTATAGGCAAACGTTTCTACCTCCCCGATGAGTGCGAATAATAAACACAGCCCGTACCCTACCCACGCAGGATCTCGATTCTCCGCCTTCGCCTCGATGAAAGATACTATCATCCTAAGTAGATAAAAATATTTTTTTGGAAATGTTCGTTGTATATTAATTTGCATTTAGCAAAATAAGTCATCCGCGCAAATATAGTTTTGAAAGTTTTACAGTATGAAATGTATAGAGGATATCTAACATTGTCTTCAGTAATACCAAATATATTTCACGATTTGGACTAATGTTTTGGTACTTTTAACGAGTGCACAGCACGAGTGAAAAAGATCAAAATATTAGCCACACGAGTGAATTATGTTTGGTATTTTACTGAAGATTCTGTTAGATATTCTGTTTATTTACATTTTTATATTAAAATCTTCAGTGGCAGCTTCTGATTTTCCCAAACGTCGTTTGTAAGCAGTGAAAAACATCATATTTCTCACTAGTGAAAAATATCACTTTCATAGAATGATTTTTTTTCGATATATTACTGGTAAAATGTAATAAAATTTTGTATTTATATTTACCGTTTTTCGGTGGTGTCTTTCTAGGTAACTATGTTCTCGTTAACCAGGTTGTTTGAAGATTCAAAACCTCTTACAATATATTGGAGTCAAGAATCATACAATTTGCTTCTACTTTATTTTCGTTATCACGTGCATGACGTCATTGACTTACCCTAGTATCACAGGTTGCAGCATAGCGGTGACGTCACTGATTAGTTTGATGAAAACAGTGACGACCCATACTGGCCCATATGTTTTAAAAAGTGACCAGTATAGCGACGCTCTCTTTATCTTTGGCGACTTGGCGGAAGGATATGTTTCATCAGAAGTGACGTGGTTTGACGTCAGAAGGGGCGTGTCCTCTCCAGATTTGGCGAATCCGTTGGTTACGATCTTTTGTCGAGTGTTCCTTCTGACTGTACTGATTGCTTTTCTGTAGACATATCAAAGAACAAGTGTAACAGGCTCGAAATTAATTGCAAATAGAAAAAGGAAATAAGCACACGCAAAAATCAATTACTGTCATCCAACTTATTTTCGCAGCATTTTCATTTCGCATTTATATGCCAAAAAACTTTTCGTGGCGAATGTTTGTCGCTTATTACCTGTTTAATTTCTACTGTAACTGTTAATGAATCTATTTCGCGGCGATTAATTTTCTCGAAGAAATTTAGTTGACCGCGAAATAAGCGAAAATGTATCGCACGCGAAAACAGATTGGTTTACAGTATATTGCATCACTCATCTGGGTTTTTTTTCTATCTGACTTTTCAGTGATGGCACAAGCCGAAAAGTTGGAATTTCAAACTGGAACTTTTTGTCAAAAGAAAAAGATGAGAATCTTTCATTCCGTTTACGTTAGAGATGTAATGATGAATTTAAAATTAAGTTTGTAATAATTCCAAATATATATGTACGATAATGACAAAATCACAGGGGCTCGTTATCGGAAAATCTGATTGATATAGTGTATATAACATCAATCGTATTAATAATATCGGTAATAGAATAACGTACATGTAGGTATATCAACCAAGAAATAATATAAACCCTTTTTAATTTGTGTTTCTACAAATTCTTAAACTTTATAAAAATAAATGTACCTCTATTTATATTTTGAAATATACATTATTAGACAGACAATACTTAGAACTGTAATAATTTCATTTCAATAGCGACACCTACCGGTTTGCGATGTTAGCCTTGAGTTTTTGTGCGCCCCAGGCCTTCCCTAGTTCGTACACTGCGTTTTCACACTTCAGTCGCGGTGTCTGCTCCCACAGGTCTCCCGTACCCATCTTTGTTTTAAAAGCTTTGATCACGATTCTGTTAATAAAGGAACAAAAGGATGGGCAATGCATTGAATAAACTAGATCTGTCAGGTTAAGTTTGGTTTATTTTTGTTTTACGTCCTATTAACAACCATGGACATTTTATAACGTACCAGGTTTTGGAAGTGGAGTGAACCCGGAGTGTCTGGAGAAAACTATCGACCTACGGTCAGTGTCTGGCAAATGCCCCACGTGGGTTTCGAATTCACGACCCATAGGTGTAGGGCAATGTGTAAAATGTCGGATCAACTTAACCACTCGTCCCCCGCGACTCAATATCTGTCAGTGTGACACGAACACCCCCCCCCCCCGAGGACAATACATGATAATGATGGAACTGTTAAAGGCCCAATATACGTAACTTTCGACAAAACCTGAAGAGAAAATCAAGCCTAATAACTTATTATATTTATAGATTTAGTTGAGATTAACTGATATCAGCAATATTCAAATATGAATTCTTACGCGGTTACTGGAACAGCAGCAGTTGAAACACAGTATTTGTAAACACGCGTCCATTTTGAACTGTCTTCTGCCTTCGGTTTGTTGTTGAAGTGGGCCCCACCTGTATTATTTTCAGTTCTTTGAATTGAGTTTCTTGTAAGTTACCGCTCAGGTTTACTTCGTTTTAAGCTTATTTTTGCATGGTTATCAACTGGATTTTTTTTCCTGATTTTTCAGAATCACGAAAAATTTCCTTAAGTTACGTATATTGGGCCTTTAAGTATCATTTTGACATCTGTTTGGTTGACCAAATCTTACGTTCGTAGTTAATTGATGACCTTAAATGAACAAAAACATATTTTCTTAATCAAAATTAAAATAAAAAAGGCATATTCTTGCTACAAGATAATGTAAATGCCTTTAGTCAAAAAGCAGTTCAAAATCTCTCTAAGTTAATGCCTGTCTTTGAAAATTACAAAGGAACCGCGACCGACTTTAAAGCTTGTCAATTTTTACCTTATGTGACGATGAGATACTTTTGATCTCCATCAAAGGATCAAACTAGTCTCCTTGCCTCATCAAGAGGTTGACGCACACAGAGCCTTCAGTTTTGCCATTACATATCCTAGGGATGTAGACACCGTCGTTGATCGTAAACCCTGGATATCGAGTATGGATAAACCGTAGCCGAATCAAAAATTTAACACGTTGCCATTTTGTACCTGTCCATGCCGGCTTCTTATACATGGGTTCTACTTATATTTTGGCCGATGGAGCTAACAGTGCATACCGTAGTATTTTTGGCTCATCTTTATCACCGCCATCTTTGTCTCATTGAAAAATATTCGGTATCTTTGTGTGATATAAAGATGGACGTTTTTGATTATTAACATGCTTACTTGTTGTGATTAATAATGACTCGGTTCTCATTTCGAGAACTTGATGTTAACTTGGATGTGACCAAGATTTACATGGCGTGTGTCGTCGATGAAGCAGAAAACGCTTACTCTTCCGGAACACCTGGTCTTATTTTCTTGTACTTTTTACAAGGGTCTCAGAGTAAATTTCATTTGTTCATATTTTGCCCTTTGTATAATAGATTTTGAGTTCGGATTATGATTTTGTTAACGCTTCTGTATTTTTTCTATTATTATTTAACGAAGGGTCATACAAACACCTGTCTGCTTGTGTTTTAAATGGCTTCTATTAAAAGCTATGGGCATCTAAGGCCGTACTGTATTTTGGTGATGGAGGATGCCGATGACCCTGAATAAAATCAACCGGCCAACAGCTAGAATCGTGCGACTGCCCCACCTAGGCATCGAGCTCAAGACTCGGAACTGTACTGTTACAGGTACATATTTACATTTCCGGTGTGTATTCTCCATATGGTGTTACCAACGATTTTGACGTTTACACTTCGGTAAACGTTAGTCCAGCGCGTAGGAATACAAGTCGGTCCAACTATCACGCTTGCGCTACTAGTGTGAGTGCGCGTTGTTAATTTTTTACCTTTCACCTAAAACTTTGGATGAACTTATTTTTTAAAACTTTAATAATAGGATGAAAGCAATATAATAATGAAAAATAAAATATGTTCAATTCCTGACGGTAACAACTAATGTAATTGTGGACTATATTCTGTTAACTTCTTGAAGTTGACAACCTTTTCCCGCCAAATTGGAATCAGCTGTTTTGGTATTCAAACGGTTGTCGGCCGTTCCGTCAGTGCGTATAACGTTTAATAAGTGACGACTGTTACTTTTGTAAGTTGCGTAAATCAATTTTAATGTGTCAAAATGTAAATATAAGAAATAATTAGTCTTTTTTGTTGTTTACTGGTGTGTAAACTGATTTTTTATATAGATATTTCGACATAACGCGCGACGCGCGTCATTTAAAATATAGGTATAAAAAATCAGTTTACACACCAGTAAACAACAAAAAAGACTAATTATTTCTTAAATATACAATGTAGCAAACCTCTGGGTCATTGTAGCCACCCAAACACCTACTGTTTATGTTACATATAGTACCTACATCAGCACTGTGCATGTGAATGCTCTGGTGACACCAAGGGTTTTGGCCTCTAGGATTTAAAATCTCCAATCAGTCAATGAAACATGCATGCTGTAATTGTACAATATCTATGCATGATTTCTTATAGGACAGTGATAGATTTGATTTTGGCAATTTCTTAGGCTCTTTTTAAAACATTTCAACACAAGAGGTTATCATTATAAAGATACGTACGGGGTTAGCCAATAGTAGGTCAACAGGGACAGTGCTGAGGAGTGTTCGTCTGGGCACGGCGGCTGGAAAAGACAGGTGATTCACTGATCCATAAAATATATAGTACTAATAGAACACGGCGGCTGGAAAAGAAAGGGAATTCACTGATCCATAAAATACATAGTACTAACAACACACGGCGGCTGGAAAAAACAGGGGGTTCACTGATCCATAAAATACATCCTAACAAAACACGGCGGCTGGAAAAGACAGGGAATATACTGATCTATAATAAACATAGTACTAGCAAAACACAGCGGCTGGAAAAGACAGGGAATATACTGATCTATAATAAACATAGTACTAGCAAAACACAGCGGCTGGAAAAGACAGGGAATATACTGATCTATAATAAACATAGTACTAGCAAAACACAGCGGCTGGAAAAGACAGGGAATATACTGATCTATAAAATACATAGTACTAACAAAACACAGCGGCTGACAAAAACAGGGGATTCACTGATCCATAAAATACATAGTACTAACAGAAAATCGACCAGGGCCCAATTGTTCAAAAAGCGATTACCTTATTCAGTGATTAGCGCAAATATTAATTATCATGTTACTTTTAAATGAAAACATTAATGTAACTACAATTTTGCAGATATCAAGTATCTAGGAAGGATAATTTGCATACACAGTTGTAAGATTTAATATTGTATATTAACAGAATTATTAAAGGCCCAATACGTAACTTCAGGGAAATTTTCATGATTCTGAAAAATTATGAAAAAAAATCCAGTTGATAACGATGCAAAAATAAGCCTGAAACGAAGTAAACCTAAGCGGTAACTAACAAGAAACTCTGGACAAAAAAATCCAAAGAATTGAAAATAATTTAGGTGGGGCCAACTTCAACAACAAACCGAAGGTAGAAGACGGTTCGAAATGGACGCGTGTTTACAAATAGCGTGTTTCAACTGCTGCTGTACCGGTCACCGCGAAATAATTCATCTTGAATATTGCTGATATCAGTTAATCTTAACTAAATCTATAAATATAATAAGTTATTAGGCTTGATTTTTGCTTCAAGTTTTGCCGAAAGTTACGTATATTGGGCCTTTAAAGTTTGAAAAATGTCGTTAAATAGTGATTAAAGAGGCATCACGTTAAAACTATATTTTTTTATGCTTATTTAGAATTATTGTATAAATGAATTAAATGTATACTCTTGTGGAAAATTAATGGGCGATTTACGCTGAAATATGTTCTCAAAAATTTTAATTAATAATTAAAAAAGGGAATCACTATTCGTTGATCAACGATTTGGACATGCAAATTTTTTTGCATCACATATAATAACGCATGCGCATAACAAGCTAAATCGGTAAACAAAAAATGGCGATCCGCGTGACCTACATGTAACTACCAAGCGAAAAGTGGCCGAATGGTCAAATTTTAACGTAAGGATTATATTACGGAAGCATAATGAGGGATGGGAAGTATTCAAGGGAGAGACTAACAGCCCAATTGTTTGCATTGTTACAGTTTTCTTCTGGATAGCCGGTGACACAGTTTTGATTTGGTTTTGGGGCTTCCCAAGGGATAACTCTTTCATTCCTCTGTTACATGAAATGCGAGTGTAAAACTTGAAAGCGTGTATTGTAATATTCCCTTTATAATAATCCAGTAAAACGGCATTATTGAATTATATTGCTGAAGAGAAAGACCTTTTCACATACAAGAAAAAACGTATGGGGGGTTACGTTATAAAACGCCGGTATCCCGGGCGATTGAGTTTAATGTATACAGATTCAATTTGGACAAAATGAATAAATTTATGTCATCATGTGCGGATAAAAATTCTTGTCATACATAATCTGTAAAATACGGATCGTACAAATATTATCGGGTTTGGACCCCGGTATTAAATTTGATATGAATCAAAATATATGCATTATATAAGTGAAGTCATTAATTCATGAAAAAAAATCACATACATGTATATCCCATGTCTGCAGTTGTGTTGAAAATGTTAACGAACCTTTAAATTTACATAAAAAAAGTAAAACGAATCATAACATATATAAATGGATTAAGTATTGGACAATTATCTTCTCGACAAGTTCAAAATTTGATATATATATTATACATGTATTCTACATGTTTAGTGCGTGGTGCGTCATATGAGTGCACGGACTTCCGTGATACATATATAATTGTAAGTGTTAAAGTATGTTGACGCTGAAAGTTGGATAGATATTAGATGAATATATAGAAAGTCTGAAAAAAAATCTTCAAGACATCGAGTTGTATAAAAAAAAAATCGGAATCATTTCATTTTATTTTTGCACTTTTCAATGCATGCACACCTTTTGTGAAATGGTTCTAAATGAGGATTCGTGAAGATAACTTTTTACAGAAATTAAGGTTTGCCCTATGTTGTCATCGTCGGAAACCCACATGACACTGTTAAATGTACAATGTAAGATAGTGCGGTGTCGTATTGGTTTCTGACAATGCATGGCTAACGGTCTCAGCCAGGTACTGATGTCGATAAATGATGCAGAGATGTCGACATAAATTTCTTCATATGAATATCGTGTGTAATTAACGTCTGATTATTAATGTGAATATGATTCAATAAATTGATACACGGACTTTGTGTCTGGTTCATCATCGGACCTATACATTACGCGTCCCCTCCCGTTGGGCCCCTTCGTCGACATGCGACAAAATAGTCACGTGATTGACGCGTGATCATCGCTATTTTTATCGGGCTTTCCCGAGAAATGCAATTTTGCAAGTGGCTAATAAACACATTTTGAGAGGACTTTGAATATTGAAATAACAGGAAAATGTATCTGGTAGTGCAGACAGCATGGTCATTCAATAAATTCATTGTAGACTTCCCCGGGATGCCCCTTTAAGCTAATCATCCTTTGAACAACTGGGCCCTGGCGGCGGATTTAATATAAATGTATCACACGTGTTTCAGAATCCAGTTCAATTTTAGTGTGTTTGTTATATCAAGTATATATGAATTAAATAACGTTTATTTTAAACATCGATCTACGAAATGACGTCATAACTGAATTTCAACTAAATTAGATTGACTGTATACCTTTAAAATATTTACGATATAACTTTTAGCATTAAATTTGTTTCCGTCGAATCTTAAAGTATTTCAAAATGTAGGTTGACCTAATTAAGATAATAAATTATTTCAAATCTTTTGTAACTGCGAAACTACTTTTACATAATGTTACTGATAAACCGGAAGTGACGTATAAGTGTACTTACGCCATCCTCGCCGACTTCTTGGTACAGCTGTCCTGAACGTGTTTCGGCGAAACAATGGAGGACAAGTTGTGTAAGTAGGACCGCCATGTAGATGTAGTGGAGGATACTGCTTGCAGAATCTGCCTATTATGTAAATAAAAAAAAGCGTGGCTACACAACAGCTTCATTCATTGACCGGAAAAGGAAAGCGAGTATCGACAATCTTATCATTACAAATCTGTGCTATTAAAAAAGGTCTCTTCTTTTTTTAATATTGCATGTCTTGAGACATGTCAATATATTATTATCATGACATACAGTACAGTTTAATGGTTGCTCGTCATGCACACTATATCTGAATGTCAGTTGCAAACAAAATTGAATACTGAGCGAAATAAATCCGGAAAAGTCTACATGTCTCTTTCCGTAAATTGTTTTTCAAATTAGCTGAACTATGAACGCTTGTAATACATTGACATTTTAATTGATATAATCGCTGTAGCACCATGATTCATCTAGGGATGGAGTTAAATTCCGGAAGTTTTAGGATTATTCCAGACTGGGGTATAATGCTTACGTTTAAGTTGATTTTGAACGCTTGCATTACACTGATATTTCGACTGATTCAGTCATTTTTGCAACTTGACTTCTTATCAGATGGCGTGAAATACTTATGAATAGAATAGGATAGGAATATTAAAATAAAGTTAAACTCACCTGATACGATATGGCCGATTGAAGAGGTATAATCCCGCAGACAAATAATAGTAACCAGTAGAAAGATAGCACTCCGGAACTAACGACCCCGGAACATCTCACATACTGGATAAATACCCCCAACACCGCCTGGCGATATCCGACAAAATAAAACATGGTCATAGGTTGTCGTGCTGGAAAACGTTCTTAGCAAAGGGTAGACATTTCTGAAATATCTTTCAGTTTGTTTTTTGAAATGTGAATATCAGAAGCAAAACATCCGCAATTTCCAAATGAAAATCTTAATAACTGTAAGATGAAATATCTTTGTTGCACATATAAAGCAGGTTTCTTATTTTAGCATATTTGATTTGCTTATATTAGCACTTTTCGCTTAAAATGCATGGAATAGAGCTAAATAGAGTTTCCGAATGTTTTGTCGTACCACGTTATCAATGAGCTAATTAATGGAAGATGGACATAACCCTCGTCGATATCCCGTGATACGTACGATCACCTACGCTCTCTACACCCCTGGAATATATCATGGCAAAAGTGAAGGCACGCTTAGGTAAAAAAAATCCTGACGAATTGCTAGGCTGCATGCCTGTCCTTTGAAGATTACAAAGGAGCCGAAATAACTTCAACGCCTATGCAATTTATTACTGTTTTGTTACCATGATTTATTTTCATGTACATCAAACGGTCAAACCAGTCTTCTTGCCTCATCGGGTGTCGTCGCTGAAGCAGAAGACGTTTACTCTTCCAGAACACCTGGTCTTATTCTCTTGTACTTTTACACGGATCTCCTTTGTTCATAAATTGCCTCTAGTTTAATCGATTTTGAGTTGGAATTATGGTTTTGTTGACGCTTTGGTGTTTTGCTTTTTCCCCTCATCAATTAAGTTGCACAAGCAGCATATTCCATGACGTATTACATGGGTGTGGAGAGCGTAGGTGAGCGTAACCCCTGGATACCGAGGGTCGGACGTAACACCTTCACAATCGCATGCACACGTCAAGCCATTGATTGCATGTTATTAATATATAAATGACATGCGCTAAAATGTGAGAACACTTAAATTATGTATTACTGCAGTATCACTAATACATGTAACATGTATAATAAACAAAAACTTACCAGTGATACGCCGCGGAGTATAATTCCGAGATAAAACGAAGTTGGAGGATTATCGATTACTGCTGATGACGTCATGTTTATGGGCGTGGTCATATTTGTGGGCGTGGTTAGATTTGCGGTCGTTGTTGTATCTGAAATGTCGTACCATCCCTCCTCCTCTACCGCCCATATCTGTAGCAGTGTCAGTGCTAACAACACCACACATCCGACCTGAAAATATTTACATAACCATAGTATCAGCCTCATCGGGAACAGTCGGCATTTTCCGTACCTATGTACACAGGGAAATTACCGGAAAGTTCCGACTGTTCTCGATTTTTATAAAATAATATTTTTTTTATGATTTGGAGAGTTGATGTACACGTACGTGTATGTCGAATATTTTGGCTGAAGCATATTAGTTGGAATAAAAAATACAAAAAATTTCAACCAGATTTTGGTGGTTGAGGACAGCCAGCGTATCCGCAGAAAGGCCACCGACCTACGGCTTGCACTTGACAGCTATTACACCCTTCGCGGTTTGTTTAGAGTACACTCCGATTTGTTTGTGGAATGGCTCAATAAGATAAAAAGAAATGAAAATAATCCTTAAAAAATTTAACTTCACAATTTTCAAAAAAAAAAAAATTAAAAAGGGCATAACTATCACTGAATTTTAGGGACAGAATGTTAGCTATTTTATCAGAAAAATTACGTTAAAGTTATACGGACCTGGTTTAGATAAAGTTTTGGCAAAATAAAAATATAGTTCAGGCCTTTACACCACCATAACGCAATGTGAGGTCCCTGTGTGAAATACAAAACTTACTGTCTTGGTAATACTAAACGCTGTCAGCGGTAGAGGAAACGTCTTGGAGCGAAAACAAAGGCACACGGTATATATCGGAAGTGTCACGGCAAACCAAGCAAAGGGAGCCCACTCTAGTACTGTTGTTTGAAAGCAGGATGTAAACTTAGGAGCTTCCGACTTCAGTACGGCATTTGTCTGAAAATAAACACCAAAAAACAAAATGCAACTAGAGAGTTAGCACTGAACAGAACGCAGTAAGCAATGACGAGAAAAAATAGACCAAAATGAAGCAGTAGGCAAATTAATTATAAAGGCCCAATATACGTAACTTCAGGGAAATTTTCGTGCTTCTGAAAAATTCTGTAAAAAATGCAGTTGATTACCATGCAAAAATAAACCTAAAACGAAGTAAACCTGAGCGGTAACTAACAAGAAACTATTGACAAAAAAATCCAAAGAATTAAAAATAATTCAGGTGGGGCCCACTTCAACAACAAACCGAAGGTAGAAGACGGTTGAAAATGGACGCGTGTTTACAAATAGCGTGTTTCAAATGCTGCAGTTCCGGTAACCGCGAAAGAATTCATCTTGCATATTGCTGATATCAGTAAATCTTAACTAAATCTATAAATCTATAAGTTATTAGGCTTGATTTTTTCGCTTCAAGTTTTTCCGAAAGTTACGTATATTGGGCCTTTAAACAAAGCAAGCGGTACGCTTTCATATATGGAATGCTTTAGACTGATAACACCGATCTCTTTCTTCTCAATAACACTCGCGATCGCAGACTACCCAATAATGGGTTTTCTAATATGTCGTGTTCTAGCCTAATACGAATTTATTTCCTCTTGCAAGCTGAGTGGCAAGGTTAAAAAGTAAATCGTGAAAATATTCGCTGACGGAGACCGGGTGTTGTTTAGGTCTTGATATTACCTGAACCTCGAAATCTAATTTATGGAATTTCGTTCTTAAGATCAAGTAAGATAAAGTTGATCTATTGAGAGACAAAAAACTCAACAGAATAAGTACATATCAAATTATAAAATGATGAACAAAATGTAGTAAGTACTAATTCTAAAGTACCATAGTACAGCCAACCGATTTTAGCCATTAGAAAAAAAATCTGCTTTAAAATTCAAAGTACAGGCAGATCAACTAATTGATTGATTGATATATTGTGTTATGAGTAAACCCATGTGCCTGTGAACACAGGGACCTGAACATTTGGTACAGATAGTTTTGGACCTTATATATACCGTAATTTCCTGCGTATTACCTGCACCGGGATATAGCCCCCGGGACTTTGTGATTTATTGTTTTGAATGTTGGAAATCAGAGACATATGATGAAAATGTTGTATTTATTTTGTAAATATACATGTTTATGTGTATACTTAAAGTTGTTATCAATGATATATTTTGTTTACAAATTGCGTAGATGAACATGTTAGCCCGCATTTTTTTTTTTTTAATAATTTGGTTTAAAAATCCACAGATAGTTCGCACCGGCAGAGAGCCCGCACAAGACAACTGTAGATGTGAAAAATCATAGAGCAATACGCAGGAAATTACGGTAAATGTAACTTAGGTTTTAAGTGCAATTTCCAGAAATATTCCGTATCCTTGTACGATATGAAGGCGGGCGTTTTTAAATATACCAGTTAGTATATCTAGTTTTGTGAAAACAAGCCTCAGTTCTATCTTTGAGGTCATGACATTTACTTGGTCCTGGCATAGGTTTACGTGTGTCGTCAATGAAACATCATTTTTGAAGAGGCACTCAGAAATAACTCCAAAAGAAAAAAAATTGCGCTAAAACCCATAGTTTAGGTCCAAAACTAGTTTTTACAAATTTCCATGCCCCTGTGCCTGTGAAAATAGTCATGAATCACCAATGCACGTTCAGTGGGGGTCACTCAACCGTGAAGCAGTGAGCACATACACATGTATGATATAAAAATATTCAGCTGTCGCTAAAAGCATCAGCCACCATTTTACCTTACAAAACATTGCAGGTTGTACAATGTAGCTCCTTAGTCTTTTGATCACACGCTTCTATGTGGAACTGTGAATCCCGATCTCACAAAGTCAACAACATCAACACTCTCTTACAGGTATGTTATGAAATCAGTCTTGTTTGCCAAGGGAACATTTTGGGAGAGTTATCTCCCATTTACCTGTGAACTCGACCTCGTCAACACGAGATCGCGCGATTTTGGACGAAGCCTCTACGCACCTGGTAAATGGAACAGGTCACAGGTGAACATAGGATCTAAGAGCTGAGATAATAGAGATATAGCGACGGCGTGAACAACTGCATGGGTAGATACTAACTTATGATATACATCGAAGTCAACAACAAGTGGTTGTTGGATATGGTATTTTTAATACAATATCCTGCGTTATTCCACTCTCAGACCATTGTATAAACGTGCTGACGGTTGGATAAATATATGTTATATACAACTAGTGGAATATGACCTAGCGGGCTGTTGATTGGTTGAGAAGTTGACCTTTGACCAGAAATCACGTGGTTCAATGCGATGTGCTGATTGTCGACGTTGTCACAATTTGGCGGGAATACATACGAGATGATGTGTTTTCGCGCAAATATTCCGCGGTTCACAGAAAACAACACTATCACTGCGACTTAACATTATTGTAGTAGAAACAAGTCACACGACTCGTGGTTACTGTATTAGATATGGCTCGTGTCTTTTGCAACTTTTAGAAAATAATTAACTCGAGTGAAATAAAAGGACACAAACTTTAGCGAGTGTCTTTTGTAACTTTTGAAAATTTATTAACGAGAGTAAAATAATTACCATTTCCAACAACCACAAGTAGTGTGATCTATTTTTACCACGATTTCGGCTGAAAACAGCAGTATTTCATTGAACTGGATATAAATGAACAGCGGACAATATGGGCGTAAACATTTATAGGATCGTTTTCCCCACCAAATGATGACGTCGTCAACAGTTAACATGTTACGTCGTTCCGGTCAAAGTTCACGTTACTCATTTTGTCTGCAATCCTGTTCCGTGTAATAGGACCATAATTGCCACCAATTATCACTTTTCCACCACTAAGGTGAAGAAAGTGTTGACATGAAAGCGACCAGTTGTGTTCAAAAGGTCATTAGCTTAATTAGGAATCAGTGCAAATTTGAATTATCCTGTAACTTGAAAACGAGACCATTGAATAAGTTTCCGGATATCATGTAATTATCAGTGTCAATTTACATGCAAAATTTCGGGATTATTACTTGTATGTTGATAGAATTATTAAATGTTGGAAAATGTCGTTAAACAGTGATTAAGCTCGCCTACTTTTGAACAACTGGGCCACCTTGTTCAACAGGTGATTAGCTTAATCAGTGATTAGCGTAAATTTAAATTTTCCTGTAACTTTGAAATGATACCATAGATTAGGAAACAACTGTGCAAACATCAAGTATCTAATGATGACAATTTACATGCAAAAATTGAAGCTTTTACCTTGTACATTGACAGAATTATTAAAGTTTGAAATATGTCGTTAAATAGTTGTTAAGCTAATCATCCTTTGAAGAACTGGGCCTAGAATGCTAGAGCGCCCTTCTGATTTCGGTTTGACAGTGCATATTTCAGTTCTAATTACAAAAAGAACAGCTTGTCAATCCGTGAAATCACCAACTAGTGTTTAACCCGAATGAGCGTGTAATCATAATCTAGTGCCGGGATGAGCATGAAATAAACATATTACCGGGATGAGCGTGAAATAAACCTATTGTCGGGATGAGCGTGAAATAAACCTATTACCGGGATGAGCGTGAAATCAACCTATTACCGGGATGAGCGTGAAATAAACCTATTACCGGGATGAGCGTGAAATAAACCTATTACCGGGATGAGCGTGAAATCAACCTATTACCGGGTTGAGCGTGAAATAAACCTATTACCGGGATGAGCGTGAAATAAACCTATTGTCGGGATGAGCGTGAAATAAACCTATTACCGGGATGAGCGTGAAATCAATCTATTGTCTTGATGAGCATGAAATCATAACCTATAGCCTGGATGAGAGTGAAATCAACCTATTGTTGGGATGAGCGTGAAATCAACCTAGTGTCGGGATGAGAGTGAAATCAACCTAGTGTCGGGATGAGAGTGAAATCAATCTAGTGTCGGGATGAGAGTGAAATCAATCTAGTGTCGGGATGAGAGTGAAATAAACCTATTGTCGGGATGAACGTGAAATCAACCTATTACCGGGATGAGCGTGAAATAAACATATAACCGGGATGAAAGTGAAATCAACCTAGTGTCGGGATGAGAGTGAAATCAATCTAGTGTCGGGATGAGAGTGAAATCATAACTTTATACCGGGATGAGCGGGAAAGAATAACATAGTGCTGGGATGAACGTGAAATCATAACCTAGTGCCGGGATGAGCGTGAAATCATAACCTATATTTACGGGATGAGCGTAAAATCATAATGTTAGCCTTAATACAAATGAGATTAAAATAAAAATAAACAATCATAACTATATATCAACTTTTTAATTTAAAGCTAATTTCTGTTTTTTTTTTTTGAAAATTATACTATAATGCCTTTTACCTGAATAAATAAAAAGAATGCCGAGATGAGAGTGAAATTATTCATCCATTGAACGTCTGTCGCATTGGGATTAAGTACATGTAAAAGATCAATGAAATGACGTCCGTTAGGATTGGTCGATACATTGTAGCTTGGAGTTAAAATTTTACCGTTCATCTTACATACTAATAGCAGTTTTCTTCTGGCCCTTCTATCGGAAAAATATTTCTAGTTCTGATTCAAAATATACAAAATATAAAAAGTCATTTTACAAGACATGATAATCCATTTAAAATTCGTCCTACCTATCAGTAAGTACATACATGGCATATACCGGGGTGACAATTTAGGACACGAGGAGTCCGACATAGATTGTGCATAAGTATTAGCATTTAAAATCAAGATGGCATTTCAGCGTATTATGCTTTCTCACGAACGTGTGTATGGCCGGAATATGCCGTCAAATGTACTTACAGCATAATAATTGTATACAAGTTTGAATTTTAATGGCTATGTTGAATTTAACTCGATTTAGGTTTTGGCATTGAATGATTTTAACGGTACTGTTATTCTTATCAAGTTTGTATTTTCCCATTTCCTTTTTTTAATCAAACCTCGCTGTATTCCTGAATGGATATTGCGCAATGTACATAGTTCTCCTACGGCGGTTTGACTCCACAAATAGGACAAAAAAATAATTCGGGTAATCATCCCCCCCCCCCCCTCTTTCAAATCCCTACCCCACCTCTACTCAATTTTTAAGAGGGTTAAGATCAATTTTAGATAAAAATGCCCCCTCAATGGTCATAAAAGCTTTTATGACGCATTTTTATCGAAAATTGATCGTAATTTGCGCACAATAAACCATGTTCGTGAATTTTTTGAAAATATGTACAACTATTTGTTTCGCCATTTAGGCTGTACCAGATGTCCTATGAACATTTCACAGTTCCAATTTGCGTTTATCACATGTTACGAATAAAGTTACTGATTTCTAAATTTATGATGAGGTGGGAAACGACCCTTAACGCGTCTAGTCTTGTGTCACGTGGGATTGGTATCCCCATAGGTACATTGTACATGTAATGATGAGCTACATGTTAATTTGTTTATGTATGGTAGTGTTTCATGAAAATTTAAACTAAATACATGTACCATCATAGTTTCATCAGTATTATGTTATGAAAACATTAATTTTAATAATATAAACTTACCCAAAATGGTGAATTTCCACACATATTCTCAAAGAAATAAAACTATGTGGAATTATTATCACCTTCCATCTTGAGAATATGTTTTTATGTATGGCAGCTTTTTATAAAAAATGAAACTTAATGCCATCATAATTTCAACATTATTATGTTAAAAATACTCTTAATTCCAATAAACTTACCCAAAACGGTGAATTTCCACAAATATTCTCAAAATGATAAAATCCTGCTGAATAATTATCACCTTCCATCTTGAAAATATTTTTTTATGTATGGTAGGGTTTAATGAAAATTTGAACTTAATACTACACAAATGTATGAGAAATCAATCGTTATTATGGTTATGACAAATCATAATTCAAATAATAAATTTCTCTAAAACGTGATTTTCAACAAATATTCTCAAAAAAAACCCGTGGAATTATTATCACCCTTTATCTTGAAAGTATTTTCTTATGAATAATAGTGTTTTATAAAAAATAAAAAACTTATTATAACTATGATGATGATTCAATCGATATTATGGTTTTGAAAAATCATAATTTCAATGATAAACTTACCTAAAACGGTGAATTTGCACATATATTCTCAAAGAGATAAAATCCAGTTGAATGTTTATCACCTTCCATCTTGAAAAGATTTTCTCATGAATGATAGTGTTTTTATAAAAAGGTAAAACTAAATACTTATTATAACTATGATGATGATTCAGTCGTTATTATTTTATGACAAATCATAATTTCAATAATAAACTTACCCAAAACGGTGAATTTCCACATATATTCTCAAAGAGATAAAATCCTGTTGAATTTTTATTACCTTCCATTTTGAAACTATTATTTTATGAATGATTCAATGATAAACTTACCCAAAACATTGAATTTCCACAAAAATTCTCAAAGATTTAAATCGAAATATTATCACATTCCATTTTGAAAATATTTTTTTATGAATGATTCAATGATAAACTTACCCAAAACGGTGAATTTCCACAAATATTCTCAAAGATTTAAATCGAAATATTATCACCTTCCATTTTGAAAATGTTTTTTATGAATGATTCAATAATAAACTTACCCAAAACGGTGAATTTCCACAAATATTCTCAAATAGATAAAACTCTGCTGAACTGTTATCACCCTCCATCTTGAAAATATGAGAGTGATTATACCATGCTAGTCCGAAACACCTGTATTATGAATTCCCTATCTCCGTCCCATATACCTATATTATAGCTTATTAATGTGTAGACATCGATTAGGTGTGCTGCAAGGCCGATAAATATTTATATTTGAGCGTTACTTTGAATAAATGTACGTATCCCCTACCCATATACGTATGGTCATTTGTAAAAGCCGGTCCCTGATGATGAAATATAGACTATCTATCGGCAGTACATTGATATCATACACAGCCAATGTACTCGTACCAGCCGTGGAAATCTTCTAGAAAAATACTCTGATATATTATTTAAAATAACCAAATGGTAATGAAGTTTTAAAGATGGCCGAATGGACCAATGAAACTGAATTTTACCTTTTTGGAGATCTTTGCGGGGGATCACCTTTCTGGGTAAGTATATTCAACATGGTTTTGTCCCGTTATCTTAGTATCTATGATGTATTAAATGCAAAAACATGGTTTTGATTTATGCAAATGTTTAGAGTAGAGTGTGTATTCTAATATACTATTCTTTATAAATGTGAATCTACAATTTGTTAGCCTGTGTTATGTTACAGTAGGACCGCATTGGTTCTTCTTATGTACAGTTCATATATATACATATAGGCCTACATGTCGATGTTCGATGTTCAATACTAATAAGTCGAAGTCCCGATGATTCGAAGTTTTCTCGACGGTATCGCAAAGTTCGAAACATCGAAGTTTGACTGTATTTTACAACTTTATTTTATCTTTACATACATAATACAATGTTTAGAGAGAACGTATTTTCAATTTGCAACAAAATACAATATAATATATGTGGAGGACAAATCATAGAACTTTTTAAAACAATAATTTGATAAATTTACATAAACTTCTTCAAGTTTTGATGTTGGTAGAGTTCATTAACTGTGAAAATGTAACAATTTTAGGTGTCGTATACAAGTATTTCTTAATATATAGATGATTCAGGTATTATTTTTTATATGAAAATCAGTATTTTATCTTTTTTGGCAATAAACAAATGTGCTCTCATCACTTGGTATCAACCTTACTGTTGATAATGCTGACAAGACAGGGTCTAGTAATTACGTTGTAAGTCTTTTTAAATATGATTTATTTACGATAATTATGAAATAAGTTATTAGAACTTATTGGCCAAGATGTACATTTAATTAAAAGCGCGCGGCTCTTATGGTGGGAGGAAACCGGAATACTTGGGAAAAAACACGTGGCCAGGCAGTTAACTCCAAACCTTTTCACGTCCGAAAGGGAATCGAACCCCGGCCGCCTTGTTGAATGGTCATTGCGCCGCCACCAATACGCCACACGATCACCAATATTTGATTTATCGATGAAATATGTTTGAATGGACCAGGGACTTATAATCCTCGATAACCAGGGGTAACGATCACCTACACTCTCTCCACCCCTGGAATATGTCATCACAAAACTGAAAGCTCTGTGTGTGCATCTTGTTGATGAGGAAAGAAGACTGGTTTGATCCTTTCATATACATCAAAAGAATCTCGTGGTCACATAACGGTAAAATTTGACAGGCTTTGAAGTCGGTCGTGGCTCCTTTGTAATCTTCAAAAGACATGCAGTCTAGTATTGTGGCTTATATATGACATAAAATACTTTCTCTTTTGCGCCCGCGAAATTACACAAAGCGAAGTTTTGAAGAAATATTTTACAGGCGAGTAGTCAGGCTATGTATACTTGCACGGTTACACCACTAGAAAATAAACAAATAATCCGAAGAACACGAGAACATGTATAGGTTTACTTCAGGGAAAAGCGATTTATTTTTGTTCAATTTATTATGATAACAAAACTGGAATTGTTTATTGCGATCATTATTTAAAGTACACTGAAAACTCTCTATTAAGACCACCTTAGGGACCGCATCAAAGTGGTCTTATTAGCGGGGTGGTCTGAATACTGAGGTGACCATGCAGACAGATTATTCTGAAATCCACTTTTTGACATGTTTACATGGTGCATTAACTAATTAAAGCATATGCTGTATGATGTTAAACACAAAGTCATTGTAACTAAATAGCAATTTTTAAATCAAAAGACAGCTTACTGATCTGACACTTGACAGGTGTACACAGTTGAATACACACCAGGCGACTGTGTGTTTGGTCGTTGGTCTGAGAAGTGATTTGAAAGTTAGTGTAAAAGTGGTATTTGGGTCTTTTAAAACCCTGTCTTGATAGCGAGGTGAAGTGAAGCTTAAAATACAAAGAGATATGGAAGATTTTTTTCGGGACTTAAATTAAGTGGTCTTAATAGCTAGGTTGTCTTTATTCTGAGGTGGTCTTTAAGCGAGGTTTCACTGTACAAATATAGCATATAACATGTATTATCCGGTTATTCAATTGTTTGCGGTCCCTATTCATTTTCTCTGGTTAAAAAAAACCTTTTATATTAACCCCAGCAAAAGAAACTTATTGTAAGGCAGTAAAGCCGAAGAAACGAAAAGAAATTAAAGAATAAAATGAAAATAAAAATAAAACAGGTCACGGACTAACATCATAAGGTGTTATGATGTTCATAAGGTTTGGTTTATAAGAAGGAAGTATAGTCGGGAGCGTGCTCCGGCAATTGTAATTGAACGAACCGGCAGCGGTAAATATGGACGGGAAATATCACCACTGAGAAGGGTCTGTGCGATCTTTCATGTTGAAATCGTGTCAATGAACCATCTATAAGATTGGTCACACGGCGCGTGTTTTGAATGTTAAATATGACAAACACGTACATGTATACATAATGTATGTCAGGCATAAGCGTAAAGAGTTCATCTGATGTGAGTTATTGGGTGAACATGTTAGAAGCATTTTAAGACAAATAAATTAGACAAAGTTGTTACGACCTACCTACGTCATTTCCGTAAAAAACGTTTATACACAAAGTATACATGTACCTAATGCTATGGCCTAAATATGTTTTTCTTAAAAATTAAAAAGGTTTTAAACTGTTAGGGGGTTCATAGCAAAATAGACTAGAAATGTGATTTTTGATTCAAGAAATGTGTAGGTAGGGTCGACTTTTCAGGAACTCCATCGACCTGGCGACACGGTGTATTTCCGGGAAATATATGATTTTGACATTACCGTTCAAGACATCTCGCTGGGAGTGGTCCTGATCGACAAATAAAATGATTTTCCTTTAATTTGGTATATTGATGTATTTACTATGTGTCATACCGTGAAATTTTCGGTATACGTCATTAAACACCATAAAACTGACTAGTATTATCATGCCGGACACTGGTGACAATTTTTTAGACTGGTACACGGAAATCGGGTCATTTGCTTCCTTTCTGTTGACTTTTTGTGATCTTGGAACTGACTGGCTTCTTTTTATTAATTTGTCAATATTGCAGGTGTTGGATATACGAGGCTAATACCTGAGGCTGAATCACATCGTGTTAAAGCAAAAATTATGGGGGGGGGGGGGGGGAGCATAAATGTTGGCATGAGTGAAATTTCCTGTTTTTGAGGTAAAAAGTTACATGTACATGTAAGTTCTTGAATGGACTCAACACATGGACATTTGTTTGATATGTGCAATGTTTTATATAATTCTCAAAAAAAAATTCTTGTCCAATAAAATCATATTTCAGACAAATGAAGTGTTGCGGTCGGAAGCTCCAAAGTTTACCTTCTGCTTTCAAACAACAGTACTAGAGTGGGCTCCCTTTGCTTGGTTGGCCGTCACACTTCCGGTATATACATTGTGTCTGTGTTTTCGCCCCAAGACGCTTTCTCTACCACTGACAGCATTTAGTATTACAAAGACGGTATGTTCACTTATATATAATTACAACAATTAAAGTGAAATAATAACTATTACGTTCATTAAATATTAATATATATAAATGGATATAAATTAAAAAAAGATATTATCTGTTTTATATAGGAAATTCAACTAAACAAAGTTCATTTGTCTTCCATTCATGAGATAACGCATTTGCAATGTATGGAATAAAAAAATATAGCAATGGAAAGCAAATCCGCCTTTCTAAACAAAATAACGTGTTATAATATAGCTAGATCATGTCATGTTGGTTATTTAAAAATAGGTTACTACTGTTTCGACATTTCAAAAAAAAAGGTTTCTCGTTAATGTTTAGATTTGTTGGTTATGATTCGTCTTTTGATACGATATTTTGAAATTATTCTTTTTCAGGTTGTATGTGGTGTGTTACTAGTGCTGACATTGCTGCAGATATGGGCGGTACAAGAGGATGGATGGAAAGACATGACCACACCCACAGACGTGACCACGCCCATAAACGAGGCGACACCCACAAACTTAACCACGCCCATATACTTGACTCCACCCAAACACATGACGTCAGCAAATATCTACTCTCCTCCATCTTCATTTTATCTCGGAATTACATTACGCGCCGTGTCTTTGGTAATTACTTCAATTCTGAATCAAAAGATGTTTGTCACAAGTATTGCGACAAAGATGAAATCGAAATAAGTGTTAAAAGAAGTTATTCAAATGCAACTGGGCATGTCAGGATTCCGTTCAAATCACACATGTATTAAACCGCTCCTTATTACACAAATATTGAAGTAATGCGATAATAGACAGTGGATAAGAAGTTAAAATTTCGCTCGATCCTTTTTGAGTTCGATTGTACATGTAAGTTTCTTCAAGTTTTGGTATTGTCTTTTAGCTTTTATAACAACTTTTACAGGGTATTTAAATTTGACCTTTGTTTGAACTTTGCAGGCTGTGGTCGGGGTGTATATCCAGTACGCCAGACGGTCAGGGGTTGTGAGTTCCGGAATTATATTATTTTACTGGGCACTTTTATTTATCTGTGGCATTATTCCACTTCAGTCGGCAATTTCATATCAGGTAAGTATAACTAAAAATACATTATATGTCATCTTTTTCAGGATTTTGCTTCAGTTTTAAAGACGAATCCTTTTTTCTATTCTGGTAGAGTATATTTTATACCGAGATTGTATATGCAATATGAAAAAACAACAAAACAACACCAACAACAACAGACATCTAGGATCTATATTTCTTCAGTATGATGTTAATATTTAATTTTAATTGACTATATTTTAGTGGAATGTTTCATTTCGCGAGGTCACCCGGCATGCGCAGTGGAAAGTGCAATAATCTTTAACGTCCACGTGAGTTTTTTTTTTCGTGGAATTCGGAGTCTCAAATTTCAACCAAACAAAAAACAGAAACAAACAAACAAACAAAACTTTAATTTAACAATAAACAAAAATATTATACATGTATTTACCACAAGAATGATATTTAGACGAGTATTGTGTTTCAATTGAACTTCGAAACTCAAAAAAGTTAATTCGAAACTCGAAAAAATTAACTCGAAACTCGAAAATGTTGACTCAAAACTCGAAAATGTTGACTCAAAACTGTTAACTCGAAACTCGATGAAAAGAATTCGTCACTTTACATGAAGCACTTGGACGCCTTCAATATCACTGAGTCTTTATCAATACCTTCGCAAAATTGCCACAATCCACACTGACTTTGAAATTGACTGTTTTAAAAATTATGTGAGCTTGAATGCGGTGTTTTTGATTGGGTCCATTAGGCAGGTTCCCTAGGCAGTATCCTCCACTACGTATACATGACGGTCCTACTTACACAACTTATCCTCCATTGTTTCGCCAACTGCCGTTTAGGACAGCTGTACCAAGAAGTTGGTGAGGATGGCGTGAGTACACTAATACGTCACTTCCGGTTAACTAAAATAAACTTTTTACATCAAAACAAGTTTTGTTTTGATATTGATTTGACGGTCGTTTTGTTGTGTTAAGTATCCTAGCACAAATTATTGAATTGCAATATTAATTAATAATAGGTAATACCTACATGTAGCTGCAGATAAAAAAAGATATATGACAAAACCATTCTCCATATCCAGGGGTTACGCTCACCTACGTTCTCTTCATCCCTGGAATATGTCATGACAAAACTGAAGGCAAGCTCAGACAAAAAAAATAAAACACTGCCCTATCGATAGGCTGATGTCTGTCATTTGAAAATTACAAAGAAGCCACAACCGACTTAAAACTCGTTTTTACTGTTATGTCGCCACGAAATTCTTTTGATGTATTTTCAAATGGTCGAACGAGTCTTCTTCCCTCATCAGCAAGGTGGCGCACACGGAGCCTACAGTTTTGTCATTACATAATCCAGGGATATAGAGAGCGTAGGTGAGCGTAACCCCTGGAACAAAAAGCAACTAAATCAACTTTGTATGTACTAATTCATCACTTGCTTATTTATTTAAATTCGGTCATTCGTTGGGATTAAAAAACGTCATAACTAAGTACTTCTACAGTATATACTGTAATACGTTAATGTAGATAGAAAAACACAGCACATTTTATTTGATACATATAGCGTTATGCTTTTATTATGTTTTCAGCCGCAGTGCCCGGATGAATCAGCTTCAACTGTGTCGCTGTTGACCTACTTCTGGTTGACGCCGTAAGTATGTCTACATTCCCACGTGACGTTGTCATATGAACGGTCAAAAAATAAACTAGAGAATACCGAAACGTTAACAAAATCAAAATTCGAAATCAAAATCGATTAAGCCAGGGGCGAAATAGGAACAAAGAAGAAATTTATATGGAGACCCATGTAACAGTAGAAGATAAAAAGACCAGGTGTTCCGAAAGAGTAACCGTCTTCTGCTTCATCGACGACACCCGCCATGTAAATCTTTGTCATATCCAAGTAAACATCAAGTTCTCAAAATGAGAACCGGGTATATTCTCCTTAAATTAATTGTATTTTGTATACAGATTTAGTTTTTACTTTGGAATTTTCAAAATATCGATGGAGAATATAGGAAAGTAAGATTTTTAGTGATTTGTTTCTTTTTGATAGAATGAATACAAGTTCATAGAAACTCTGCAACTGTGATAAGCGTTGTCATTCATTCTTGGCCAGCCAATATTTAAAAGGGTCGTGAAAATATATGACTACCCGGGTACACCAATCACAAATTCAAAGCTCCATACTTCTCTTTGGTAGTCAATGGTGACATTAGTGTCTACCGACTCGCAGCCTCCCAAATACATAACACTCTACACACACAGTTACACCGCATACACCGGGAGGCCGTAATTAAATGACTCTGGCTGTTAGTGGCACAGGGACCTGATAATTTGTTACAGCTAGTTTTGGACCTAAACTAGGTTGTTAAGAGTAATTTGACACTTTTGGGGTTTTTAGATCAATTACTTTAACCACCCTAGTTAAAGGCCCAATATGCGTAACTTTCGGCAATACTTGAAGCGAAAATCAAGCTTAATAACTTACTATATTTATAGATTTATTTAAGATTAGCTGATATCAGCAATATTCAAGATGAATTCTTACGCGGTTACCGGTACAGCAGTAGTTGAAACTCGGTATTTGTAAACACACGTACATTCTGAACCGTCTTCAACCTTCGGTTTGTTGTTAAAGTGGGCCTCACCTGAATTATTTTCAATTCTTTGGGATTTTCTGTCAAGAGTTTCTTGTTAGTTATCGCTCAGGTTTACTTCGTTTGAAGCTTAATTTTGCATGGTTATAAACGGGATTTCTTTTCAGAACTTTTCAGAATCACAAAAACATTCCCAAAGTTACGTATATTGGGCCTTTAATGTTCAAAACTAGCTGTAACAAATTCGCAGTTCCCTGTGTTTAGTGGGGCGAAAAAACAATCAAACCACAGTCACTGACCCACCTAGCTTTTTAAATAATTTCAATGATTTCTATTTCATGATTGCTCTATAGCATTGTGATCAAAGCTTTTAAAACAAAGATGGGTACAGGAGACCTGTGGGAGCAGACACCACGACTGAAGTGTGAAAACGCAGTGTACGAACTACGGAAGACCTGGGACGCCGAAAAGCTGAAGGCGGACACTGTAAACAGGCAAGCATGATTTATAATTTAGAAATTTTATATTCACACCTTTGTGTCCCCTAGCATCACTGACGAGTCCTGGAAGAACGAACCGGTTGTATGATGCAGTTTATAATTCATTTGTTCGGCATTACTTAATTTAAAAGGTGCAGCATATGTGTGTGTTACGTCATCTTTTTTGTATATTTACACATTCGCCTTTGAAATTTTACAATGAACTATCCCAACCTTTGAATTCATTCAGATATATTTCATTGAAAAATGATAAAAAAGATCGTGCAAAAGTTTTTTCAACTTATTAGGTTTTCTTCTTTTGAATTGAGAGAGATCAAACCTGTCCTAAGGGTTGAATGAGTTAAACGTGCAGGGAGTTGAGAAAGATGCTTTCATCGATAGAAAATGTCCTTATCAAAGCAAGACAACGCATGCGTTAGAGAACGGTTATACTGATTTTACTTCAAATACAACAATTATATTCATACGGAATAATTATACTGCTTAACAGATACCCTTAACACTGCAGTTGAGCAAACAGTGGAATATTTTCTTTATACCCCAATTTCCATTAACAGAGGTACACTTGGGTCAGCTAGACGGAAGAGCCGGCACAAAGTCGTCGCGAACGGATTCGCCAAATCTGGCGAAGACACACCTCTGCTGTCATCTGATCACGTCACTTCCGGTGAAAGTGATCCGCCCGTCACCAGTTTGAAGAGGCCGTCGCTATATTGGTCGCTGTTCAAGACATACGGCCATATATGGATGCTGTCGTGTCTAATCAAGCTTATTTGTGACGTGTGTTTTATGCTGCAGCCTGTTATACTAGGGTAGGTACAATAAAACGCACCTTTGATGTAGATTTTTCGCTTTTAGTTCATAACACGAATTAAAATATATATATTAAATATGAAAGTTAAGGAACTTTCATAGTTAATATATATGAAACTGGGGCAGTGTATCATAAGCAGCCAACTGATGCTGAATGATAATTGTCATTTTACAATTTTGATTAAAGTGCAGATCCTTAATCTCACTCCGTTATATGAGGATATGGCAACATTCTATATGAGGTCATGTTCCCATGACCTTTTGCATCAGTCAACCGAATTACTGCTAGGTTAATCTTAAATGTGCATGTTCTTGCATAATTTTGTCTGTGCGTTAAGTCATTTCGCCTCAACCAGCTAATGTGCAATATTGTGACGAAATGACTTGCCGCAGATGACAGCGCCAACTGTCACCAATTCGGCAATTCTACTTGAATTTGAAGTAAAGAGCAACAAAGGTCACAAGAACATGACCTCTTATGGAGTGTTGTCAGAATCTGATGTATTGAAGTAAAAATAACGATCTACATTTTAATGATATTGTCATTTTACATTCCAATAACTATAAAGTCGAAAAAGTCATTTGATAAACCTTCGTGTCACAATACGTACAATGAAAGAAAATTAATTAGACTAACATGAAGTCCAACCAGCATCAGTTTTGCGACATAAATGATAAGATATGTTTCAGTATGATTGTGTCCTATGTCGAGGCTAAGGCGGACGGCAGACAGCCGACGTGGATCGGTTACGCACTTGCCGTGCTAATCGCCTTGGTAGGAGAAATTGAAACCGTCGCCTACAGCGCATCGCTCCATCTCTCTCTGACGCTTGGCATCCGGATCAAATCGGCGCTTATAGGAGCAATCTACCGGAAGGTGGGTGCAACGTCTGTGTGACGTCATACAATAAGCCCCCATTAGGTTGTGCAGACAGATATTGTGACCACGTACATATTTTTACATATTAAGCCCCTAGTTTAATTGATTTTGAGTTCGGATTATGGTTTTGCTGACGCATCGGTATTCTCAATTTTTTTCTAGTTGCATTTCTACAAATGCAAACGAATATGTCCGCTTATATTTATCACTTTGTCGAAGCAGATACAGTAGAAGCACTTAAGGTATTTATGTTTATGTTAGAGGAGCCTGCAGAGCTAGGTTTGTCGGGTTGGTGATCTCTGTACTTCATGTTTTCTTGTCCAACCCCGCACGTTGTAGCGAAAAGCAAAATCGCTATTCACTGCGCCGTCCCACTACCTATTTTGATATAGAATGTGTTTAATAGATCTTAGCCGTTGATTCTTTATTTGGGATAAGGGATAAGATTAGTGTAGCACTATTTGCAGCTGCAACAGTTAAACGGAAATGCTATTGCGGCAGAGTAATAGCCTCGATCAATCGGGTAGATCATTTCTGAAACAACGTAAACCATGAATAGCAAGATATTTATAAAAAGGCAGGCCTTTAAAAAAACGAAATATGCAAAATCCACACCAGTGATTTGAGTCCAAAAATACAATGTGGTAAGAACAGACGCCGTATTATTTGGCAGGATGAAACATGTCGAACCAAATACCGCTTCCATGTTGGAAAACTAACAACATGGATCTCTACAAGCTGAATGAGCGAACAGCGCGACTACAATTAACGACGTATCAGCGAGATATAAATGAAACTGTTTTCATGCTCAAGTATGTATTTAGTGCTCAAACCTTACTTTCTTACGACTCGCTCATTTAAAGGCAAACGATCATGTGTCATAAAATACCAGCAAAACAGTTCTTTGTTTTAAATTTCGAATCCCCCCATAGGAAATCTAAGCAATGACCACAACCTCTTAGTAACTTATACGGTATATACGGGGGGGGGGGGGAAATGTGTGCACTTTTGCATAAATCCGAAAGCGGTATATGCGAAAAAGGGACACGCTTTGATTTCGTATATACCGTATAGCATATACAAATTATAGTTATTTCTTATAATTTCATTTCTAGGGGTGCAACCAACATTTATAGCTTATATAAAAATTATAATGGTTTCGCACAAACACAACATTGTGCTGAAATTCCCTTTCCTACTTCCACCGAACTATAAATACTTGCATGGAGTGATCGGGTGGTGCAGTAGATAGCGCACTTGCCTTTCACCAAGGAGTCCGGGTGACGACATAACGTGAAGAGGTATGGGGTCAGCCGCCCGACCGCATTTGTTTGAATAGAAACATTATATATCTTTAAGAGATATGAAGATGGCCGTATGCTCATTAGTGTGTTTACTTGTTGTGATTGAAAATGCTGACTCAGTTCTCGTTTTGAGGACTTGATATTTACTTGGATGTGACCAAGTTGTACATGACGGGTGTCGTCGATGAAGCAGAAGACGCTTATCCTTCTGGTCTTATTCTCTTGTACTTTTACAAAAGTCTCATTGTAAATCTTTCTTTTGTTCATATTTTGCCCATAGCTTAATCGATTTTGAGTTCGGATTATGGTTTTGTTAACGCTTCGGTTTCCCTAATATTTTTTTCCACTGCCGAGACAATCATATGACGTAATAAAGACGTAAATTTATCTGTGAAGTAACAATAATGTTATTACATAATTATGTGTAATACCATATTTATAACATGACTTAATAACATAGTAAAATGGCTCAGTTTTGTTATAAAGTTACATGAAGTTTATTTACTAACAGTCGTTGCGGATGAATAACTCGGTAAAGAAGGACTTCACAGTCGGGGAGATTGTAAACCTTATGTCCGTCGACTGTCAGAGAATCCAGGATTCCTTCGCCTTTCATCAATGGATCTTATCCTTATTTTCGATCACAATGCTCGGTAAGTACTGAACTGAAATTGTTACATGTATGTAATAATGTAGAACTGTTTTTTGTATGGCTTTTATGATGTTTTTGAATGACACAGATTTGCAAGCGAACAACAAAATGAATCAATCCAAAAAATCACAAATGGCATAGTATTCAAGCATCAGGGTCCAGTTCTAGGAAACAATGGTCTAATCATAAACTGGGTGTTATGTGCCTGAATATTAGGTGGTGTTCTTGAGATTTAGACCTTGTCCCGGTACTTTAGATATTGTGTTTCATTCTAGAAGATGCTACGCTAATTTAGTCTTGGTTTTCGTAATTTAGTCTATGTGTTTTAAGGTTAGATAGTATGACATTAAGTTAGGCCATGGAATTATAATTTATATGGTGTTTCATAGAACTAGTTGCTAAAATAACTAAACTAGGTTTTGTTTTATAAATAGATGTTTTTGTATAAACATAGTTGCTAAAATGCATTTTAAGAGGTTATATGGTCCCAAGCCCAGTGGAAGAGTTCAATGCTTTACCTGCGTTTTCCCGCCCTTTTAACTCTTTTTAATTCACAAATTATAGTATAAAGACAAAACTTACAAATTCTCCAGTCTGCATACGCTTGTTCAATAACTAGAACAGCATTTTGCCGCGTGATGCTTGGCTAAGACTGGTGTCTCGTTGTGGATGCCATTTATTGTCTCACCAACGATAAAGCTTTCAAGTAGTTTATTCAGCGACATTGTCATGTAAATTTCAGTGTTGTAGCACTCTAAATCGACAAAAGATTATTGCAAGAAGGCTAACACGTACAAACCACTGCCTCCTAAGTAAACATGTACTCAACACACACCAATATCGCATACACCGGGAGGTCATCCTTAAATGACATTTTCAATAGAACATAAACAAAATGCATATAAAACATCTGTTTTGGATAAGAGGTATTGAGTAAACTTCTATGAATATGAAAACAAATCAGAGAATACCGAAGCGACAACAAAACAATAATCCGAACTCGAAATTGATTTAACTAGGGGCAACACATAAACAAGGAAAATATTTACATAGATACCATTTTAAAGTATAAGATGATAAGACCAGGTGTTCCGGAAGGTTTAGCGTCTTCTGCTTCATTGAGGACACCTGTCATGTAAATCTTGGCCACAATCAAGTAAACATCAAGTCCTGGAAATGAAAACCGAGTCATTATCTCAATAACAACAATTAAGCACACTTGTGAGCATACTCAAAGACGTCAATCTTCATATCACACAAAAATACAGAATATTTGTCAATGAGACAATGATGGCGACCATAAAACTTGCTCATAGTTCTGATCAACCTCTCGAATTCCTGTGAAGTAAATTTGTTTGTCAGCAGTTAACATATATCACGAAAATCACGATATTTAGAGCAAGCCGTAGACCTACGAATCAACTGCGACATGTAAACATTATAGGTAGGCGATAGGGGGGTTGATAAAATATACTTGTCGTTTTTTTTCATTGCAGGTCTGTACCTTGTGTGGGATTACGTTGGAGACGGTTTGTACGGCTGCATCATCATCGTCGTCATCCTGTCCATCCTAAATATATACTTTGGCCTACTTCAGGAGAGGTACCAACGGGGTATTCTCAAGTTCAAGAGCAACCGAATGAAGCTCTTCAATGAGGTTCTCAATGGTATCAAGGTAATCAGATGTGCAGTGTTTCAAATGTTCTCTATGTGACATTCACTGAGCCTCCACAGGGGATGGAAACTGCAAAGATACACAATACAGACCTTTGGATATACATGTAATTCTCGTTTCAGTATCATGTCTATTTGTTTTCAAATAAACAATAATTCCAATTTTAAAGAAAGGACTTGCACAAATAAATAATTTACCGAACATGTTTTGCTTAAAGCTTTAATGTTTTAACACTATTGACAACTCCCTGGATTCATAGATACACACCGAACTGGTATTCTATACTGTCAGTGTCCAGAAGAAGTTGACACCAGGAAGTGTACAGGCAACCCTAGGTGACCCTAACCAGAAACATACCCTTCTATTTGACCCAGCACAGACATGAAAACATATTAAAGTTATATACGTTTCAAATGTTAATTATCTGTACATTTCTTTCATGCAAAACCTCTGTAAAGAAATCCGAATTAAACTTCCTCAGTGACCCAGTAATTAACCGGAACTAATTTTAAATCGGAACTACAAACTACGAGACACTTGTTGATTGGCTGATTAAGATGTGTGAGTCAGTTTTGGGCATGACTGTTATAGTGTAACCATTCAATGGTAAGCAGTCAATTTTACCAAAACACAACATTCTAGCAGATCGGCTGCATGGCATTGGTCCATTGAAAAAAAAGTGAACATTTCGACCGGATCAATACATTGTAACTTAGTAATATTAAGGATATTCATCCCATTGAAGAAAAATATATAATACTATTTTCTAAAGCATCACGGAATACCTTTCATTTCCTCTCTGTACTCGTGAAATATGCCATTTGCCATAGAAAAGATTTGTGCAAAAGATGCACGCGAGAAAAACACTTTTATAATTTAGCGAAATATTGAATTAAACTTTGACGTACATATTCTTTGTGCAGTTGAAGGCACACGGCTTTGTATTTTTTAGGTACCGGATAAAACAAAACTTACCAATCACTTGGCTGATAACTGTCTTTTGAATATTGCAGAGGAGCGACGCGCGATTTCAAAGCCAGTCAATTGAACCGTTACGTGACCGCGAGGTTCATTCGATGTCTTTCAAAGTATAGATTCGGAAATATCAGTTTTTTGTCAATACACTGTAAAAATGCACCCAGTGGCCCTTTTTATGACATATTCAGTTGTGGTATTAAGTGTGGTGGAGTTGATTTACGCTAGATATTCAATGAGTGTATATGTGTCAGTGGAAAGTGTGGAGTAATTTGCTGAATATTTCATAATTAATGAATGGTTTAATGAAAGCCTCATATATGTGTGATCAATACAATCAATGACTCAGTGTAATATAATTCTTACAACGAACTATTTTACTAAAACAAAATATTTGGATATTATAAATCTCTAGTGAAAGAATTTCTGTTTTTTAGTTGCTTTACATGTACGCGTGGGAATCTAAGTTTATGTGTGATCGATATAATTAATTGTTCTGTGTAATGTAATTCTTACAGAGAATTTTTTTCTTTGCATAATTAGGCACTTTCTAGGAAGACAAAATATCGGGATATCACTTTTAAAATTTTAAGAGATCAAAATTCTGTTTTAGGTCCTGAAGATGTACGCGTGGGAATCTAAATTTATAGAGAAAATCAAGGACATCAGGAATCTCGAGATGACCTTTCTTAAAAAGAATGCCATAGTAACAGCGTTTGCTAATCTCGTGGCCAATCACAGTCCGTTCTTTGTAAGTATACTGTTAAATTCACAATAACTCTATTTCTGATACTTTTGTTTGTGTTCCTCAAAAAGAGATTGCATGATATGAAATTGTGCTGCATTTGAAATAAAACTTAAATTATATGTTGTTTTTAGTGGTGAAATTTACTTTTAGCGCGGAAATAATTTGTTGTAATTGTGTTTATACAATTCAACATCGTTATCTCGAACTCGTATAGTTATATTCGACGTATTTCATCGGTTACGGTCAAACTTCATATTAAACATTATAAATGTATGAATTAATCATACGAACTTACTTAATTCAAAGGCTACAATAAGTCAAAATATTACCAATGCCCCGCCGACTTTGAGTTCAAAAGTTACATAAGTCTAACTGTGACTTGTTTAAACGGCAACTTTTGATAATATATTCTTAGTTATAATATTATCGTATACCTCTTTTACCTGATGATACATTTATTTCGATATCTATGGGATATTTTTGTCCCAACAAAAGTATA
The DNA here is from genome assembly GCA_947623455.1 of Mimachlamys varia. NCBI lineage: Eukaryota > Metazoa > Mollusca > Bivalvia > Pectinida > Pectinidae > Mimachlamys > Mimachlamys varia. The sequence continues at coordinate 29,696,677 of OX392544.1, forward strand.
TGCTACTGATATTACGCGTGGAATGTAAAAATTCAGATCGTAATTCACTTTTAAATATGACGAGAGTAATTACTCTGTGGGGTTGATTTTTTTTGGCAGTGCTTCTCATTTCGACTTAAGTTGAGTGTTCGCCCCTTCGACGAAAGTTTTTGGTTCATTTTCCCTATCCGAGAAAAATAACCATATCCATGAAATTAGTAGTTGTTGTTCCTGCTTAACGTTAAAAGGTTATGCCAATAACTGGTTCATCCTGTTTAATGTGAATAGGCGAATCGCTTTGCTTGATGTCTTCTCTGTGGTATTTCAGTATGTTTGCACTATAAAGTCGTTATCACATACCAGCTGTCACAGGAAGGTATATGCACCAACATACCTTCTCTGTGGAACCAAAACGTTCATGCACGACAACACAACACACATAGCGGCACGTCTTAAATGACATTAAAAGTTCATCGGACGATAAAACAACTGCAAACAAAATAAAACCAAAACAAACAAACAAACAAATGTGCGGTAGATAAGACACATGGTTTTGTTAAACAGATGAATTTCGCCGTTTTGCTGATATACGTAATAGAAGATCCGTCCCGCTATCTTGATGCCACAACTGCATTCACGATAGTTTCTGTGGTCAACGTTATCCGGTTTGCGATAGCGTTATCTCCCTTTGTCATCACATCCGGTATACAGGTATTTAGCCACATTGCTTCATTTAAATTGAGTTTTTAATTTTATTAACTCACTCCATTTTATTTCAAAGTTACATTTCTACGTTCTGTATTTTCCTTATTATCCCAAAATACCATAACATAATCTTGCAATAAGTTGCTTCATAATTGTTGCCAAATGGTAACAAGAAAAAAGAATTTATTTGATATAAATATATTTCCCTGATTTACCAAATCAAATTCTTTTGTTTCAAATAAAATCCGTTATCAATGATACATAATAGTTATAGTGTTTCAGGTCTAGCACTTTGTTATAGTTTTTCGCTAAATAAAACAATTATTAATTCTAATCCTTCACTATGATCAGACGTATGTTTCCGTGGGTCGTATCCAGAAATTTCTTTGGGAAGATGATTTAGAATCAGATGTTGTACACCATATCACAGAAGGGGGTATGTATATTGAAGCAGCAAAGGTCGATCTAGGAAGACATTCTAATTAATCATCTGCTTCGTATTTATTTTAAATAATTTGTATAATTGACAAATGTAAAGAAGCAGTTAGGTGCACTTAATTGATGTTTATATCGTCATGCACCTAAAAAAAAAATTAAAAAAAAATATGTCACGGGCTATATGATCATAATATTCTTTGAATAATTAAGAATAGCGGAAACGAGAAACAAATACATAAGCAAATACTAAATGCCTTGTACTAATGTATTAGTATTATGATAATTATCTATTTGAACAATGACATAGGTGAAAATATAAAACAAATTTTGAACGAGATAAGACTGTTATGTTATTGTATGTAACAATGATATCTAATGTTTTCAGACAATGCACTGACAATCCGAGACGGCAGGTTCACATGGGACACTGAAGACCCAATCACTACGCTGAAAAAGTCAATATCATCTTTTCTATTGGTGCATTTGAAAAAAAATGTCTTTATCCTATATACGTGTTCGTGTTAAACACGGTTTCATGTCTTTCACACCAAGGATGCCATTATAAATTCACAAATCATATATTTTTATGTTTTCTTAAACACGTCTTGATTTATGATCTTTGTTATTTGATTTGTTAGTTTGTGTTCTAAAATGATATGTTATTAGTTGTTCACAAAAGTAGCCATTATTATAAAGTTACCGGGTGAGAGTATTTATTCCTAAAGTCGACTTCAAATTTGGTTTTTCCTTTATCATGATAGCGTCCTTATTATTCTGTACATACTTTACATTCCAGCATCAATCTAGAAATACCAGAGGGAAGTTTGGTGGCAGTGGTGGGAATTGTCGGTTCTGGAAAATCTTCACTCATCTCTGCTGTATTAGGGGAACTGGAAAGACTGGAAGGGGAGATCATTCTAAAGGTAAAGACATGATCTACTATATACGAACTGGCTGCATAATCTTCCAATAATTTAACAACATTTAACAGATGTCGTGGTACTATTTGCCAAATGCATATTTAATGTAAACGTTCACTTAAAACTACCTTTTTACAGCAGTTTCATTAATTAAATAACATTCAGCAATGTACGATATCTAGCTAAAATTTAGAATAAAAGCTTACATTCACAAAAAATATATTTTACAATCAGGCCCCGAGATCATGAAACAATCAAAGACTCAAGTTTGTGCTTAGCCAATCACGTTTGACGTTACTTTTTGTAACCTTAATGTTGAATGGCTAAGTCCAAACTTTAGATAGACTTTGGATTAGTTCATGATCTTGGAGCCTGGTATTACATCGAGATATTTGGTTATACATACTGATATTCATGTACCCTTTATTATTGTTTACCACTAGGGGTCGCTTGCATATGTACCTCAAGAGGCATGGATACAGAATTTGACGCTAAGAGAAAATATACTGTTCGGAACGAGGTACCGCGAGAAGAAGTACCGCAAAGTCCTGGAAGCTTGCCAACTCATTCCTGATTTGGGCATACTTTCGGCGGGAGACCAAACTGAAATTGGACAAAAGGTTATTAGCACAAAACAATAAAGTAAAAGGATTAAAAGTAGAAATCAAAACACCAAAACAAATCTATGACATTGTAGTCTGAACAGATATTTTCAGAACAACTACTTGTCTTAAGGTAAAACGCACCAGCGTGTCAATTTCGGAAAAACAAAACAGTTAGGAATATGATTTTTTTCTGAATATACAAAATTAATTTGATGAAGTGCTTTCTTAAATCGTTACGGCATAATCAGTAATATAATTGAAACGTTCAACGTTCAACGTTCGACCAATTCGGTTTTTAGTGGTTTTTTTATTTCCAATTTTAATGTTGAATGTCTTATTGTTTCTTATTAATTGTATGAAACAGGTGATTTTAATGAACATTACTTTCTCAAAGGATTATAATAGTTTTTTCAATAGTGATACAGGTACTAAAAACCAACATATGTTCTCGGCATCTCAATTCTGCGCTTCAGATGAAACAACTTTTTCGCTGTGATTTATTTTCGCGATAAATACAGTCTTTAACCATATGCACCGTACAGTACTCCTTATTTGGCATAACGCTGATTGGATTCATTTTCACGAATTTTAATTACCTGTGAAATGCACGAAAATTAGTTCAACGCCAAAACAAGTTGGTTTACAGTAATACATTTAAGAGCTTGATTACGTGATACCCGTTATCAGCAGATTGCTCGAATCGTTGTTTTCAGGCTTTCATCCCGCGACCTTGGTCCGATTCCATCCCCGAATTCATTCAAATAGAATAAAGGATTTTACACATACGAAAATACATCTTTAAAATTGTATTGATTAATGAACACTAGTATTGTAAATATACCACAACGTACGTATACAGTACTTATTGCGGATTTGAACCTCTCGATTGCGCTAATTCATATCCACGTTTATAAATCATATTTTACATTTGTCTCTGTTTGCGATAAGATTTAACTGCGCTAAAATAAGAACGTTTATAGTATTGATACCCCTAGTGTATAATAAGTTTGGGTTATTATTGAACTGCTTTGTTTTATGTAGGGTATCAACTTGAGTGGTGGTCAGAAGCAGAGGGTCAGTCTGGCCAGAGCCGTATACAACAATGCTGACGTATACTTACTGGACGATCCCCTCAGTGCCGTGGACAGTCACGTGGGCAAGGCGCTATTCCAGAAAGTCATTGGCAACGAGGGACTTCTGAAAAACAAGGTTACCAGCTACATGTACTGTTTGAGCATGATAATTGTTTTATAAATACTGGACCTGGTCTTGCCGATTTTGAGTTCGACTTTTGATTTTCTTGATATTTATTCTCCTCTGTTCACAACTGTCCTACAGGAAGTGTAAAACTGTCTGATTTTTAACTGTGTTGATCACAAATAACATCCTAAAACCTTATATCATATGCGACTGGCTGAGCAAAACCATATATAGGGATTGAACGGCGTTTTTTTTAATTTTCATGCCAGTATGAATGAAAAGCGGTTACATCCATATTGCATGAAGCCCGCTAGGGCTTCATGGTCAATATGGATGTAACCGATTCCGTTCAATCCATATATTTACATTTTAACTATTGAACAATTGTTTAATTCAATTTCTTATTTATTGAACAACTGGTTAATCAACTGTGTTTGTTATTGCGCCGTCTTTTAAACGACAAAGACGGAACAGCCATAATTTGAGTAAAATTGGCGCCGATAATTTACCGTAGTCATTTGAGCGTTTGACGCGGGAACGTTTTCCATGTTATCCGAAGCGGAGCCGTAAGACTTGTATTGACCAAGACTAATATATTACGTCATAAGTAATTCACGTGAATGGATGTATTCATACTGTATTCATGATGTAGTCATAGTCTAGTGTTTGTTGTTTTCAGTTGGTATGTTCATATAGAGAAGAAACAATCAGAGTGTAAATATAGGTCAATGACTGCTGCATGACCCAGGGCCAGGTCTTATCGATTTGGAGTCGATATTTAAAAATATTTCTATCAATTATATTTTAACAGTGAAATGAATTCAATTTACAACAGTGATATTTTTCAAAAGTGACAAATATCGATTTTGTTGATTTTACCAATCAAAACACAGCTTACAAACTAGCTGTGGAAAAACTTCAAGCTGCTCATCTGTTTAAATGCTGGTTAGCTTAACGTCACAAAGGCCTCAGTTTACCTCGCAGAATTATCAGATCTCCTCATTCGGAAGGTTTTTTCGCCGTTCATTTAATTTGTCGCAAGACCCATTAAGGTTTATACCCCATACATCTCAACAGAACAGGATGCAATCCTTTATTAGTTTGTTTATTTGTCACAACTATCAACATCATTTGTAGACCCGTATCCTAGTGACCCATGGTGTCCACTGGCTCCCTAACGTGGACAGGATCATCGTCATGGACGGTGGTCAGATATCTGAGATAGGCACGTACGAGGAACTCCTAGAGCATAATGGACCGTTCGCCCACTTCCTACAGACGTTCCTCCTACACGACGACGAAGAGGAGGACAAAGAAGACGATGTCGAAGCTAAACGTATGTATACCAGCTAATTTTTTCTGAAAGGAAATGAATCATCGTAATGTCAATTCAAACCATCTTATATGGCCAGAATGCATTTTTGTCCCTTGTGTTATCATGCCAATCACTTGCTTCCAATAATACACTGATTATTAAATTTTGATACTTGATTGATAAATATATTGAACAAAGAAAACCTTTTTTTGCATCAGGCGTCGGTTGCTGTGAAATTTAGCAATTTAGCTCAATTGAATAGTACTAGTTTGCAAAAAAGTTATTATTCCTGATAAACAATGAAGCATAACTTTTTTCCTGGCTAATAAAGCAATCAACAATAATTGTAATGGTATCATTATACAAATAATACATGATTCCGTTTTATGTTTTACACTAGGGACTGAAGCTAGCCACCGGAAAAGGACATTATCTGGTAAATGTTACATGGAGTTTGGTAAACCACTTAAGTCTTGTCTTCCTTCTGCACTTTATACTTCGGATGTACTAGGAGTTGTTTGATGGTGTTTTGCGGCCGAATATGTTCGCTAAATGTGATGTTTGCGCAGCACTCTTGTAAAGATATTACCCGTCCCTCTGTCTACACTTGTATCTGTAGTATTAGCGTACATGTGGACGAAATGTTGCGCTACGTTTTTGACAGCTGACTTCTCTAACTTGCCCTTTTTGGGTAGTGAGCTGATTTCAGTGGTCAGAACACCGACACTCAGTTATTGTACTCTTTGCTTGACAAATGAAACCGACGTTTTCGAAAGCTCGCAAATTAAGTTTTCAATTCCTGTTTGTGTATAAAACAAACTCTGTATATATCATTCATACGAATTTGTTGAATCGTATTCCAAAATTAATTTTTGTTTTCAAGCTCCACAATTCTTGTGCATCCTCAAACTGAATGGCGTTATATTACCCTAATTTTGTAATCAAAATATAGGTTTTATCTAAAGATCGGTCTCAGCGTTCACTACTTTTGCTCACTAATAGATAATGATATTGATAACTCTCTTAGCATTTTAGAAAGCTAATACATGTTTTGAGACCATAACGTGCATATATCACTATTGTAACATCGATAGCGCCATCAATTTAATTACTGTCAACAGTTATTTCCGATAATAAAACTTAAAAATAACTAAATAAACCACAACTAACCTACTTATGTATGTAAATATAAAGCCATGACTATGGACGGATGCTTATGAAATCATCTCTTCTTCAAAAGAAATGTTCCTTTTCAAATCTACGTCAATAATTCGTTATACTGTTTCTTTTACTAACTGGTTTATATGTTCCCAAATATGATAAGTCATACTTGGGGCGGTTGCAAGGCACTAACCCCAGGTGCGTGTTTTTTCTTCGGGAAATTCGGCTTTATAGGTTTGGTTTGATTTGCCTTGAGAGTCATACAAATTGGTCAACTTAGTCAACATCAACTTCAACTATTACAGTATGTCTAGAAAAAGTGGCAAATTCGTAATAATGTTTTTGAATTATTGTAGTACAAGAAATGAAGGAAAAGATGTGGGAACATGTTGAGGATGTAATGTCTGATGCCCCGACTACGTCAGATGATAACGTCACCATCGAGGGGCTTTCTCGGCGGCAGAGTGTCAGGTAAGTATATCGAGATGAGGGGCTGTCTCCGCAGCAAACGAATGTATCAGCATATACAGAACAATTGCCCAGTCCGTGATTAAATAAAGGGTCTTAAAATAAGATAACTGGAATATAACGAATTATTACATTTTTGGCTGTGAAATATAGAAAATTATCAAACTGATAAAACTTATATTTTCACACTGCTGTGATGAGCAGTGAAAATATAAGATTTTGCCGTGAAAATATAAGAATTTGCCGTGAAAATATAAGATTTTGCAGTGAAAATATAAGGCTTTTTCAGTGTAACGTGAACAAGTGACCCGCATATAAGAAACTACCCGGAGTCATTATTCTACGTTGCAAAAGTTACCCGGGTCGTTATTTTACAGTAGAAATCTTACTCAGCCTTCTGTAGAAAAATGACCCCACTCGATATTTCTGTAATTCGTCCCCTTGAGAAAATGACCCGCCGTAGATTTCAACGGTGGGTAGTTTTAAACTGGGTAATTTTTTCACGTTACACCGGAACTTTTGTATGAGTTGTTCCCCTTGATCGGAATCGAACATGACATTGGACGCTCGGTATATTGTTGTCGTCTGCTAGAACTTGACTATTGCGGAAAGATGGTCTTGAAGAAATGGCATCAATAGTAAATATTGATAAGAAACTGCTGCAGGATTTAATATGTAATGAATTGGAAGATGAGAATGGTTCAACTTTTCCGATCATCTTATCCCAATCAGCTGTGTACTGGACCCGATCGGTTGTGATTTCGACGGATTAGGACTATCATTAGTCTAGTTACTTTCCAGTAGGCAAGTAAAGAAAACAAATCATGAAGGTATCTTAAGTCCTCTTTCGAAATGAAATAAAAAGAAAATTCAATGGTTTGCCGTTTAATATCAAATATATTTCACGAGCATGGCAGATTTTTTTTATATTTTGCACGAGTGCGTAGCACGAGTGAAAATATAAAAAAAATCTATTATATATTTGATATTAAACGGCAAACCATTGAATATCCTCTATGTATTTACATTCCTTTCAGGATAGTACCGTCGAAAATATTGACTCGAGCAGTTTCCCGTCAAATGTCAAAGTCATTTTCACGGTCATTAGCAAGGTCAATGAAACTGACAGAGGACGTTGATCTAGGACAACTCACAACAGACGAATCTACAGAGGAAGGCGCGGTATGTTTATATCATTTTCCATTATTAAGTCTCAAAGTTGTAAAAGACTTCTTGTACGTTTGACGTAATTTTGTCAGACACATTTCTCGAAAAGTTTTGAACGGGAGCTGATGAATCTACCACAAACGTTTATCATGATAAAGAGATGTTCTTTTCAACTATTATGTTCCGATCAGTCATCAAAAATGGCGGTCATGACCTATGATTGGTCGAAATTATAAATTGGCCGACGTTGCTCAGATTTGGTACGTAGGTGTATTTTAGCCCTGCGAACATAACTACAGGGTTTGGGGTGCTGATGTAATGATTTGTATTAGTTAAAAAGATATTTTAATTGTTCCAAACTCTAAACTTTCCTGCATTCGAATTCGAGAACTCTCATTATGTTTTCATTGCGTTCTGTCCTATTATTGATCTTTTCTTTTCATTTTTCAAAATGAATGTGAATTTTCTACCACCTCCGGCTGTGTTTTGTTAGTATAAGCCATGCTAGTCCAAAGACATCTCGACCAACCGTGTCTATTTTTGAATGATAAAGGTTAAAATAAAAAAGGTCCTAATTTTCAATAGTAAACATGACATACTGTGTAGCTGAAAAGAATGACATCGGCTTCCATCGGATGTTTAATATATCCGGTACTTCATTGTGTGGTTCATATCACGTTACAATCACGTTAACCCATAACTATAGTGTAATGGTGTGTTGTTTTGTCCCCCTAGCTTTTTTTGTATCTTCTATTAACACATATATCTTGATAATAACATGGATGAAATAGTCGGTGTATTTCGCCTACACTATGCTATGATAATGGTACAGGTAAAATGGTCGGTGTATTTCGCCTACAATATGCTTTGATAATAATGGTACAGGTAAAATGGTCGGTGTATTTCGCCTACACTATGCTATGATAATGGTACAGGTAAAATGGTCGGTGTATTTCGCCTACAATATGCTTTGATAATAATGGTACAGGTAAAATGGTCGGTGTATTTCGCCTACAATATGCTTTGATAATGATGGTACAGGTAAAATGGTCGGTGTATTTCGCTTACAATATGCTTTGATAATGATGGTACAGGTAAAATGGTCGGTGTATTTCGCCTATAATATGCTTTGATAACGATACAGGTAAAATGGTCGGTGTATTTCGCCTATAATATGCTAGGACAAGGTTTAGGTGAAATGGTCGGTGTATTTCGCCTATAATATGCTTTGATAATGATACAGGTAAAATGGTCGGTGTATTTTGCCTACACTGTGCTTTGATAATGATACAGGTAAAATGGTCGGTGTATTTCGCCTATAATATGCTAGGACAAGGTTTAGGTGAAATGGTCGGTGTATTTCGCATACAATATGCTTTGATGATGATACAGGTAAAATGGTCGGTGTATTTCGCATACAATATGCTTTGATGATGATACAGGTAAAATGGTCGGTGTATTTCGCATACAACATGCTTTGATAATGATACAGGTAAAATGGTCGCTGTGTTTCGCCTATACTATGCTAGGACAAGGTTTAGGTGAAATGGTCGGTGTATTTCGCCTACAATATGCTTTGATAATGATGATACAGGTAAAATGGTCGGTGTATTTCGCCTTAAACATGCTTTGACAAGGTTTAGGTAAAATGGTCGGTGTATTTCGCCTATATTATGCTAGGACAAGGTTTAGGTGAAATGGTCGGTGTATTTCGCATACAATATGCTTTGATGATGATACAGGTAAAATGGTCGGTGTATTTCGCCTACAATATGCTTTGATGATGATACAGGTAAAATGGTCGGTGTATTTTGCATACAATATGCTTTGATGATGATACAGGTAAAATGGTCGGTGTATTTCGCCCAAAATATGCTTTGATAATGATGATACAGTTGAAATGGTCGGTATATTTCGCCTACAATATGTTTTGATAATGATACAGGTAAAATGGTCGGTGTATTTCGCCCACAATATACTTTGATAATGATACAGGTAAAATGGTCGGTGTATTTCGCCTACAATATGCTTTGATAATGATGATACAGGTAAAATGGTCGGTGTATTTCGCCTACAATATGCTTTGATAATGATGATACAGTTGAAATGGTCGGTATATTTCGCCTACAATATGTTTTGATAATGATAATACAGGTAAAATGGTCGGTGTATTTCGCCTACAATATACTTTGATAATGATACAGGTAAAATGGTCGGTGTATTTCGCCCACAATATACTTTGATAATGATACAGTTAAAATGGTCGGTGAATTTCGCCTACAATATGCTTTGATAATGATGATACAGGTAAAATGGTCGGTGTATTTCGCCTACAATATGTTTTGATAATGATGATACAGGTAAAATGGTCGGTGTATTTCGCCTACAATATACTTTGATAATGATACAGGTAAAATGGTCGGTGTATTTCGCCCACAATATACTTTGATAATGATACAGTTAAAATGGTCGGTGAATTTCGCCTACAATATGCTTTGATAATGATGATACAGGTAAAATGGTCGGTGTATTTCGCCTACAATATGTTTTGATAATGATGATACAGTTGAAATGGTCGGTATATTTCGCCTACAATATGTTTTGAAAATGATAATACAGGTAAAAATGGTCGGTATATTTCGCCTACAATATGTTTTGATAATGATAATACAGGTAAAAATGGTCGGTGTATTTCGCCTACAATATGCTTTGATAATGATACAGTTAAAATGGTCGGTGAATTTCGCCTACAATATGCTTTGATAATGATGATACAGGTAAAATGGTCGGTGTATTTCGCCTACAATATGTTTTGATAATGATGATACAGTTGAAATGGTCGGTATATTTCGCCTACAATATGTTTTGATAATGATAATACAGGTAAAAATGGTCGGTATATTTCGCCTACAATATGTTTTGATAATGATAATACAGGTAAAAATGGTCGGTGTATTTCGCCTACAATATGCTTTGATAATGATACAGGTAAAATGGTCGGTGTATTTCGCCTATAATATGCTTTGACAAGGTTAAGGTGAAATGGTCGGTGTATTTCTCCTACAATATGCTTTGATAATGATACAGGTAAAATGGTCGGTGTATTTCGCCTATAATATGCTATGAGAATGATGATACAGGTAAAATGGTCCGTGTATTTCGCCTACAATATGCTTTGATAATGATACAGGTAAAATGGTCGGTGTATTTCGCCTACAACATGCTTTGATAATGATACAGGTAAAATGGTCGGTGTATTTCGCCTACATGAAAGCAGCGGGAGTGTTCGCCACTGTGTTTTCGCTGTTGATGATGACCGCTTTCCAAGCTCTGAATATGTACTCAACGTTCTGGATCACTGATTGGACAACTGACGAGTACCTCGCCAACACGAGTCACCAGGGAGAAGACGAGTACATCAGCACCAACATCTACTACCTCGTAATATACGGGGTACTCGGGATCATCCAAGGTCGAGTAAATTTCTACCACAATACCCTCAGGCTGTGTTATTCCACTCTCAGACAATTGTAAAACGGGCTGACTGTTGGATAAATATTTCTCTCATATCTCGCCATGTTGGATGGAGGTTGCCCATGTAAGAAAGCTAAAATGTATGTAAGAAAAATCTTTCTCTCATTTCTAAGTGTGTAATACTGGCCTGTCCAGGGCAATACACCTGTGATCGCTGTGGTTGTATTACACACCTACCCATGCAATACAGCCACGGCGTGACGTCACAATGGTGCAACAATGACGTGACGTCACAAGTTCGGTAAAATCTGATGCCAACAAGGAAAAATGGCGACGTGATGAAATTAAAACCTTCCACGATATTTTAACCGTGTACATAAGAAAGCTGAGATTGTTTTTTCTGTGCAAACTAAGTTTGCAAATATGGGGTATGCTTAATCTTGCTGTATAATTTGTTTTCGTCAAAAAAGCTCAAGGAAAAAGTTGATATTCTCAAAATGGTGGCCAGTCAAAAGTGTTTTCATGGTTTTTGAACTTATTCAGGTAGTTGAAATGAGAGAAAAATACCCTTTCATAGCCAAAGGTGTAAGATAGGGAAATTCCACCCTCGGGATTTTCAAATTTGGCAAAACCCTCGGCAAAGCCTCGGGTTTTATCAAATTTGAAAACCCCTCGGGTGGAATTTCCCTATCTTACACACCTGGCCATGAAAGAGTCTTATAATCTTACATAGCATTTCACGCGAAGTGACGTCATAATGGCTCAACAATGAAGTGACGTCACTAATACGGTAAACTCTGATGCTGGAAAGAGAAAACGACGGCTTGATAAAATTGAAACCTTTCACAAAATTTTAACCATAACCACCACGAAGAGGAGATTAATTTTTCTGCGCAAACTTTGTTTGCAAATATAGGGTATGCTTAAACTCGCTGTCTAATTCGTTTTCGTCAAAAAAGCTCAAGGAAAAAGATGACATTTCAAAATGGTAGCCTGTTTAAACATATTTTCATGGTTTTTGAGCTTATTCGGGTAGTTGATATGAGAGAAAAAGGCTTTTTCATTATGTGTATATGTAGGATAGGGATATTCCACCCTCGGGATCACAAAATGTGGTAAAACCCCCGGCAAGCCTCGGGTTTCAACACATTTTGTGACCCCTCGGGTGGAATATCCCTATCCTACCTACACGCATATATATGAAAGAGTCTTATATTCTACCACAATACCCTCAGGCTGTGTTGTTCCACTATCAGACCATTGTAAAACGGACTGACTGTTTGATAGATATATGTTATATACCACTAGTGGTATATGACCTTCCAGACTTTTGTTTGGTTGAGAAGTTGAACTTTGACCGGAAATCACATGGTTTAATGCAACGTTCTGATTGTTGACGTCGTCATCGAATGTTGACGTCGTCACAATTTGGCGGGAATATATACGATATGAAGTGTTTTCGCGCAAATAGTGCGCGGTTCACAGAACTGCCACTGCGATTTAATATTATTGTGGTAGAAACAGGTCACACGACTTGTGGTTATTGGATATTGAATATATTTCACTCTCGGTAATCATTTTTAAAAGTTACAAAAGACATGAGCTTTCGTGTCTTGCGTAACTTTTAAAAAAAGTTACTTCGAGTGTAATAAATTCCATATCTAACATCTACTCGTTGTGTAACCATTATAAAGCTACCCGACATGGATAACTTGCATCATTTTCTATAATTGATATCAAAATTAAACGATAACCTGTTCAGTAAAACAAAACGTAACAGAAGAATAGGAACAGTGGTTCATCAAAAACATTCGCCATGTCCACTTCAATCGTATCCAAGCACTTAGATGCCTTCTTCGTTAAACACGGATTAAAAAATAACAAAACCGACACCGAAATCTACTATGATAAAAAGAAAAACTAATTGCTAAAAGCATTCATTACTTCCAGGTTGGTCAAAACATTCAACTTGAATCCTTATTTTTTGCTTAAGTTACTAATATTTCATGAATATTGTATGAATGGTGCTTTACTTATATTTAACCTTAACGACCTTTCATGTGTTTTTATAACGTGACCGTCCTTTGTAGGCTACCTACTTGGTACTTTTGCAAACATTATATCAATGCATACTAATAAGCATGTTCAAAAACGTTCACCTTCATATCACACAAGGAAACAGGAATTATTTCTCAATCAGGGTTCAATACTAACACTAGTCCGTTAGTCCGAGACTAGTAAAAATTATGAAGGACTAGTTAGTATGCTCTGTTTATTAGTTCTGTGGACTAGTTGAGTTTTTTATTTTGTTTTTGTATTCTAATCAATAACTTATACTCAAGAAGAGAACATTTTACAAAGTTAGCACTCAGGACACACCAAAACTCATATAAGAGCATTTAGATATTAGTTTTTTACTGAAAGAGACACCCCTTTCTGGACTAGCCCGCCACCTCAGCGCTTCTCGATTTGTTGTTCGTCACTTAGTGTTTCATCTAAGGCTGAAGCCCTCAGGACAAGTCACAATACCAAAAGACTGGTTCCTCAAAAAATGTACAAGTCCTTTGGACTAATAAATTGAAAAAGTTAGTTTCTAACCCTGTCAATGATACCATGATGGCGATTCTAATGATTGCCCTTAGTTTTTATCAACCTCTTAACCTTATGTTGCTTGATTGTACGCTGGAAGCCGGCATCTATCACCCACAACTCGTTGTTTAGATCAAGCCGTAGAATAATGACGAGCTGATCACTTAGATATCCTGTTTTAATTTTCAGGTATATGTCTGCAGCTATTTGGCCTCGTAGCACTACTTAGAATTGTTCATGGAAACGGGCGCCTTCATACACAAATGTTAAACTGTACCTTCCGGTCCCCGATGTCATTTTTCGACACGACCCCTATCGGTCGTATTATGAACCGTTTCTCCAGCGATATAGATGTCCTTGACGACCGTATGCCTCGAACCTACAGGCTCCTCAACATCGTGGTTTTCATTCTGATATCGACAGTTATTGTTATATGTATCGAGATACCAGCCTTCCTCGTAGCCCTTATCCCTGCAGGGGTTCTATTTGTCGTGGCTTTGGTAAGTAACCGTCCCTATCTTAAAGGCCCAATATACGTAACTTTTGGCAAAACTTGAAGCGAAAGTAAAGCCTAAAACTTATTATATTTATAGATTTAGTTAAGATTAACTGATCTCAGCAATAATCAAGAATATTTTTTTCGCTGTTACTGGTAAAGCAGCAGTTGAAACTCGGTATTTGTAAACACGCGTCCATTTCGAACTGTCTTCTACCTTTGGTTTGTTGTTGAAGTGGGCCCCACCTGAATTATTTTCAATTCTTTGGATTTTTTTGTTCAGAATTTCTTGTTAGTTACAGCTCAAGTTTAATTCGTTTTAGGCTTATTTTTGCATGGTTATCAACTTGTTTTTTTTTCAAAATTTTCAGAATCACGAAAAATTTCCTGAAGTAACGTGTATATTGGGCCTTTAAGGTAGATTGTTGGAATTATGTACATATTTTATATATATAGGGAGTTGATATATGCTGAAGAATATCTAGAATATGGAGTAGTCGTTACAGCCTGTGACAGATGTATACCTCGTGGCGAGCCGTAATTTGTCTTTACGTTTACACCCCGTGTGTTATGCGGTAACCAAGGCCATAATTGGATAAGGTTATCGTACTTAGTTTGGCGCATTTAAATTTAGCGCATAACCGAATCAAAACAGATAAGCGCAACGATGAATTGACGCACAATACTTTTTGTAGAAAGAAATATAGAGAAAATGTATTTAGCGAAATCAAAATATAGCGAACTGATTTAAGCGGGAACATCGCTAAAATAACTTTACCGTTAACATATATGTACTTTGACATTATTATAATTATGTAACTTAGTAAAAAGCAATCAATTTATGAAACAGGTTCTAGTCACTCTTGATTGTCAGGACGGTAATGTAAAGGGAGAAGGAAATGAAACAAGCGTTACTCTAGGGAAATTTTTTTTTCGAATATATTCTGATTATTTGCACATATTGCTATGCATTATTTCGTCTGCAAAATGATTAAAAAAAAATGTTGTCCTTTCCACTGATAGGGATCACACCGGGATCTTTGGTTTGAAAAAAAATGTGTGTAATTATTTTTAAACTATTATGAATCAGCTTCCTATAACTGTCTAAATATTGGTTAGTCTCGATGAGTACGTGTAGGGGGTGATAATGTGTAAAAAGGGAGTTTTCTTGTGCTTGGTAATATCATTTCTATATAACTTGTATTGAATATTTGCATGTATCATATTTTAAAATTGTTTTATCTTTATTATATTTTAATGTCTTTTGATTGTCCAAGCCACTCATGGTATCAGACCCGTCACTTTTCGTGTGTACAGTATGTCCAACGATCTACCGAATAAAAAACCCAGAGAATAACGAGGCGTAATCAAAATCATGAGCCCAACTCCAAAACGATTTAACTAGGGGCAAAATATGAACAAAGATTTACATGAAGACCGTCGTAAAAGTACAGGAGAATAAGACCAGGGCCCGTATTCATGAAACCGTTCTTATGCTCAAGCATGGATTCTGTGCTCAAGCCTTATTTCTTGTTATGGCAATACATTATTTAAACAATCTTATTTTTGTCAAAGTTTTAATAAAAAGTTGAAGAGACATGAAGTCGGAAGCTATTTTCAATATTTATAATGACTTTTTGACTAAACGACATGATTCAGATGCGTTTCAAGAAAGCAGGCTTGAGCACCGAATCCATGCTTGAGCATGAGAATGTTTTCATGAATACAGGGCCAGGTGTTTCGGGAGAGTAAGCGTCTTCTACTTCATTGACGACACCCGCAATGTAAATCTTGGTCAATGTATAAGTATACGTAGCTTTAATTTTAATTCTCGCTTGTGAATTATTCATCTGCGACACATTCAATTTTTATTTATTGTAGATCTGCTACCTACCAACCACCCGACAGTTGAAGAGGATAGAGTCAGTGACTCGCTCACCTGTGTACAACCACTTCAGTGAGACAATCACGGGCGCTAGTGTAATACGGGCGTACCAGGCATCCGAGCGTTTTATAGAGGAATCTCAGAAACGGGTGGACAAGAACGCCGCCTTCTACTACGCTGCTAATGTGTCGGCTAGGTAAGTAGGAGTTAAAAAGTACGACAATACCGAAGCGTCAACAAAATCATAAGATAATAATCGGATGGACGGACGCCCACGGTTATTGTGTATACATTTCAATGTTAGGCCATTTAAAATATTTGGAAATATCGTTACATGCAAATACAAATTAAAAGTGTTTTTCAAAATACTATTTGTTTAGAAATTCATCTTTTGTCCATAAAATATTGATTTATGTATCCAGTATTACAAGTAATGGCGCCTAAATCTATTCGAATAAATTCGAATGATAAGAGTACTGGATAATTTAAAATTAACATTGAGTATTTGGCAATTATACTAAACAAATTTGCAGTTCCAATCTGCCCCAAACGTCTTTAATGCAGCTCGTCTTTACTCTTTGGTTTCCTGCTGTAGGTGGATCAGTATCATTGTGGAGAGTATCAGTAATATACTAGTGTTTGTTTCCGCCGTGTTTGCCATCAACTCCTCTGATCTGAGCAGCGGGGACGTCGGTCTATCACTCACCTACTCTTTACAGGTATTGGCACCCTCTAGTTAACCGTCTGAAGTTAAAATGTCTACCCGTGAGATGGCGACACTATTGACAATATTTGATGTATAATATATTTGTTAATTATGGCATCATGTGTTGCGATGGCATCATCCGATGTGAAGTCAACATTTATCTTAAATTGGTCGAGTGGTTAACATTTTGGCCTTGCACACAGAGGGCCGAGGATCGATCCGCGATATCGTCGTACACGATGAATATTCAAATAGAGCCCACACAATTGTATAAAATGGTCCAGAGTGAATGTTGCGGGATATGTTCTGTATGATTCTAGTGAGGTGGCACTATAGGTGCCGTTGGAAACACGATCCCACTACCAACAGAACATAATACATCTCTAGCACACACACACAAAGTGGCAGAAACACATAGGGAGACGTTAGACATGTGGAATAACAGTTAGCGTCTGATAAACAACTCCTGCGAGGACCTCAGAATAATTTAGATAAATGTAGAACACATGTTTGTTGCACTTATTGTATAAATTATATATATACATTAATTATCAAATTAGTGCTTTAGTGTGGGCTATGTAAGCTTTATAGGGCGTTTTTTCTAAACTGTATATTTGTTTTATTTTATTTATTTATCTAAAATTTCAGATAGTTGTGTCACTGGCATTAGTTGTATTTTCTGTCAGCGAGATGCAGATGAACATTGTCTCGGCGGAACGCGTGGTGGAATACACAGATCTGCCGGCAGAGGTTTGTCAAACACACGTATACCTTATTAGAGTATTTTTCCTTTCCGTCTAACTCATGGTTAAATCCTTAAAAAATCATTGTTAAAACAATCGACAAATACCGAAGCTACAACAAAATCATAATTCGAACTCAAAATCAATTAAACTGGGAGCAAAATGTGAACTCTTTAAAAATAAAAAGAGGATAAGACTAGGTATCGCGGAACAGTTTAAAGTCATAGATCTGCCAGAGGGACAAAGGCAATGTTTTATATATATTTGTGAAGTGCCATGGGAAATTCAGTTTATCGTCGATAAATAAGCTGTTTTTCAGTTTCGCAAACTTTAATTTTAAATTATGGAGCGGTTGAATTTTCATCTAATATGTTGACAGGCTGAGTGGATTAAGGATGACTTCCGTCCTCCTCCAAGGTGGCCTCACGCCGGAACTGTTAAGTTCGAAGGGTATGCGACAAGGTACCGTCCTGGGTTGGACCTCGTTCTGAGGGGCATAGACTGTCAAATACAAAGTGGGGAAAAGGTAATGATGTACTGAACATAACATACTCAGTATTTTACATGTGAGCAATATGATTTGCACAGAGAGGAAAGGGTCATGAAATACTTTACATACTCAGTATTTGACTTATAAACAATACATGCATTATGTGTGCACATGTGTGTCACAGCCATATAAAAAACTACACGGCCGCATGTATATAAAAAACGTGAAACGGATTGATATCTTATTTTTGTTAATGGTCCCAAAAACTATGAATTTTTGTACCGTTTAAAAAATATCGCCAATTTTTAATATTATCCCTTTTAAATACTGTAGGCCATGGTAATTTTCCAACATTCGGCATTTAAACATTTATAATTGAGGATACCGCGTGAACACATAGTATAGCTAAATAAAGTTCTTTTACGAATAATGTTAACGTTTTACACGTCTTTATTAATCAATTAATTTTTATAGCACTTTTTCTGCCACTGCATCGCTATCTATTAATGCGTATCATGTGGAGATATTTCACATTGAACTATTAATAAGGAACCGGAGGGAAAATATTATCATGAAAATATCACCTGATCTTTCACTATTATATTCATCCAAATTAAGCCAAAACAACCTTACATGAGAAAATGCTATCACCTATCTATTGTCAGAAGAAACAAAATCAGGCTACAAGATTATGAAACGATTTTTAAATCTAAAGTTATCTAAGATTTGACTTACGGATCACAATTGATATTATAAAGATGACGTAACACACACTTGTTCTGTACCTTTTAAATTCAGTAATAGATACAGTATGCCGAAAAAATGAATTAAACTGCACCATATTTTAAAGATGACGTAACACACACTTGTGCTGCACCTTTTAAATTTAGTAATAAATACAGTATGCCGAAAAAAAATTAAACTGCACCATACAGCTGTTTCGTCCTCCTAGGACTCTTCAGTGATCCTAGGGGCCAAAAGGTGGGAATCCAAAATTTCTAAACTAACGTAGAATTATAAGTAAAAAAAAAACACTATTTTTCTTCCATAGTCCCTAGGCCGGGGTATTGCCTCACAATGTATGTATTAAAGGCCCAATATACGTAACTTCTGGAAATTTTTCGTGATTCTGAAAAAAACCAGTTGATAACCATGCAAAAATAAGCTTAAATCGAAGTAAACCTGAACGGTTACTAATAAGAAACTCTTGACAGAAAAATCCAAAGAATTGAAAATAATTCAGGTGGGGCCCACTTCAACAACAAGCCGAAATGATAAGACAGTTCAAAATGGACTCGTGTTTACAAATACCGAGTTTGAACTGCTGCTGTACCGGTTAGCGCGTGATAATTCATCTTGAATATTGCTGATATCAGTAAATTGTTAATCTTAACTAAATCTATAGTAATAAAAAGTTAGTAGGCTTGATTTTCGCTTCAAGTTTTGCCGAACGTTAGGTATATTGGGCCTTTAAATCGCATAGCATGTATTTCAATTATGTTTGGATTATAGATAGGAATAGTTGGACGAACTGGAGCCGGGAAGTCATCTCTTGCTGTTGCTTTGTTCCGACTTATCGAGTCAGCATCCGGGGCGATTTCCATAGACGGGATTCGAACTTCTGACCTTGGCCTTCATGACCTAAGATCAAATATCACTATACTGCCACAGGTAATACGTCATTTTCTTATTTCTTACTTTTCCTGAACATCTGGTCGTAATCACTTGTACTTTCACAAAGTGTCTCCATGTAAATTTTCCTTTGTCAATATTTTGCCCCTAGTTTATCGATTTTTTAATTTTGATTATGGTTTTGTATACGCTTCGGTATTCTCTGATTTTTTTCCACAAGACCTATAATCCACAAAAATATTTCCCGCGAAATGGATAATTTAAGCTAATTAACAAAAATCCAAAATAACGAAATTAACTTTCTACAATTATTTAAAAATGAATAAAGTTACATATGCTTAATTGATAGACAGTTAATTGGTGTCCTTCATTATGATGTTTGTATAAAACCAAGTTGGAGTTTTTAAATATATTAATTAGTATCCCATGCTGTTATGTTTGGGGAAAAAACTCAGCTCTCACTTTGAGAACATCATATTAAATGTGACTTAGCTTTACATGGCGGATGTCACCGATGAAGCAAATGACGCTTATCCTGCCGGAACACTTGGTCTGATTCACTTTCGATTGTCATCGTGTAAATCTGTCGATTGTTCATATTTCCCCTTAGTTTAACCGATTTTGAGTTATGATTATTGTAATGGTAATTCGTCTGTATCCTCGGATTGATATTATACTAAATACAATTCGTTGTCACGAAGGACCCTGTACTATTCTCCGGACCATTAAAAGCCAACCTTGATCCGCTGGAAAGGTTTACGGATTATGCAATATGGAAAGCGTTGGAGTCCGCCCATATGAAGTATTTCGTCCAAAATCAACGAGACCAGCTGTATTATGAATGTGGAGAAGGCGGGATGAACTTGAGGTACACCCTTAAAGATAATTAGCTAGTATGAGTTAGGACGAATCCCATTAAACGAATGCACAAAGTAATTCAAATAAATATATCAAGCCGCCATGCTTCTCCTTTATATCTCAGTGTTTAAGCAGCTATCATGCATAAGTTGTCGCTAGTTAGTCCCCCACCGGAATCCGGGGGGGGGGGGGGGGGGACAATAGGTTTGCGTTGTGTCCGTCCGTCCGTCCGTCTGTCCGTCCGTCCTTCCGCACACTATTTGTCCGGGCTCTATCTCCCATACTATAAGACACTGGAACTTCATACTAAGTGTGTAGGTTCCCTGTGGAAAGGCGGTGTGTCGCATACAAGAACCGGGTCACTGTGACCTATATTTTGACCTCTGACCTACATTAAAGAAAAAGCTTGTCCGGGCTCTATCTCCTACACTATAAAGCACTAGAACTTAATACTTAGTAGTATTGTTCTCTGTGGGAATGCAGTGTGTCGCGTACAAAAACCGGGTCAATGTGACCTATATTTTGCTATTTTTTGACCTCTGACCTACATTAAAGTAAAAGTTTGTCCGGACTCTATCTCCTACACTATAAAGGACTAGAACTTAATACTTGCTAGTATGGTTCCTTGTGGGAAGGCGGTGTGTCGCGTACCAAAACCGGGTCACTGTGACCTTTATTTTGCTATATTTTGACCTCTGACCTACATTAAAGTAAAAGTTTGTCCGGGCTCTATCTCCTACACTATAAAGGACTAGAACTTAATACTTGGTAGTATGGTTCCTTGTGGGAAGGCGGTGTGTCTCGTACAAAAACCGGGTCACTGTGACCTATATTTTGACCTCTGACCTACATTAAAGAAAAAGTTTGTCCGGGCTCTATCTCCTACACTATAAAGCACTAGAACTTAATACTTGGTAGTATGGTTCCCCGTGGGAAGGCGGTGTGTCGCGTACCAAAACCGGGTCACTGTGACCTATATTTTGACCTCTGACCTACATTAAAGAAAGAAAAATTTGTCCAGGTTCTATCTCCTACACTATTAAGGATTAGAACTTTATACTTGGTAGTATAGTTCCCTGTGGGAAGGCGGTGTGTCGCGTACCAAAACTGGGTCACTGTGACCTTAACTTTGCTATATTTTGACCTCTGACCTACATTAAAGTAAAAGTTTGTCCGGGCTCTATCTCCTACACTATAAAGGACTAGAACTTAATACTTGGTAGTATGGTTCCTTGTGGGAAGGCGGTGTGTCGCGTACCAAAACCGGGTCACTGTGACCTTTATTTTGCTATATTTTGACCTCTGACCTACATTAAAGTAAAAGTTTGTCCGGGCTCTATCTCCTACACTATAAAGCACTAGAACTTAATACTTGGTAGTATGGTTCCCCGTGGGAAGGCGGTGTGTCGCGTACCAAAACCGGGTCACTGTGACCTATATTTTGACCTCTGACCTACATTAAAGAAAGAAAAATGTGTCCAGGTTCTATCTCCTACAATATTAAGGATTAGAACTTTATACTTGGTAGTATAGTTCCCTGTGGGAAGGCGGTGTGTCACGTACCAAAACTGGGTCACTGTGACCTTTATTTTGCTATATTTTGACCTCTGACCTACATTTAAGTAAAAGCTTGTCCGGGCTCTATCTCCTACACTATTAAGGATTATAACTTTGTACTTGGTAGTATAGTTCCCTATGGGAAGGCGGTGTGTCGCTTAACAAAGACAAGGAAAGGCTTGAAAGTCTGTGTCTTCCATCCATCAAAAATACATGTCAATTCTTTAGCATTAGAAGAAATGAAACGCCTCCAAACCAATTGCAGTCTTCCTCTGGACACTGATCACAGTTTATCTACAGACACTGGTACATACAACATAGCATATCTTAATGTTAGATCATTAAGAAGTCACTATGAAGATCTATTAAACGAAAAAGAAATAAATAGCGCAAGCATTGTGTGTCTGGTAGAGACAAAAGTGAAAAACTACAACAATTTTCCCCTACATGATATGGAGTGCATATCTATACCAAGCAAACATGGATGTGTCATCTACTCTGCAATTCCCATCCAAACCATATTGGAAATCAACATACCACAAATAGAAGCAGTTGGAATCATCACTGGCAATTTGCTGCTTGGATGCATATATATACCTCCTAACACATCTTATAACCATTTAAATTCAGCTATATTACAGTTATTCAAGCTATGCACAACACAAGCAAAGTTACATAAGTGTACAAACATTCTTGTTGTTGGAGATTTCAAGATGGACTTCGCAAAGATGGACAGCCTTCAAAAATCTTGTAAACTTCACCAACTACTGACCACGCCTACCCATTGCCTTGGAGGAATTCTTGACTTGGTCTTCTCATCCAAATTATTCCCAGTGACAAACAAACCTGTGTTCTTCTCAGATCACCATTTAATCAATATACAGTACTGTTGAATTCAATGTAAGCATAACAAACAACATCTTGTTATTATTATTACAATTTCATGTCTATTGCAGTAAAACCTGTCTATAAAGGATACCCAATAGAAAAACTAAAGGTGTCCTTCATAGACTTGTGTCCTTTATATAGAGATCATTTATAGAGTATACCTACAGTGTACATGTATTTAGTGAGAATGGGATGGTTCCTGTATAGAAGCGGGTCTCTGTAAACTACATCTTCACCTTTCAATACATTGAAGAAAATACATGACCTTATTGCATCTCGAGATTCACACTCATTGCTATTGGATCTCGAGATAACAACCCGGTGGGGGACTGTAATTCGTTGAATTATCTTGTTTCTGTCTGTTGTGATATGAACGTCTTGGTCTATATTGTTTTTAAAAAT
Source organism: Mimachlamys varia (assembly GCA_947623455.1). NCBI lineage: Eukaryota > Metazoa > Mollusca > Bivalvia > Pectinida > Pectinidae > Mimachlamys > Mimachlamys varia. Next base: position 29,720,355 of record OX392544.1, read on the forward strand.
GAAAGATAAACATACTTCAGTTGATAGATGTAAACATTTCAAAAATGAATGCTTCTATACATATACTATAGCAAATATTTTGAATACACTGATTATAGTATGTAATTGAGAAAGATGCCTAAGTTCTCACTTTGAGAACGTGGCATTTATTTTGATATGTGATTTAGATCTACATTCCGGATGTCGTCGATAAAGTCGTAGACGCTTGCTCTTCCAGAACACCTGCTCTTATTTTTCTTGTACTTTTTCAATGTTTTCCGTGGTAATCTTCCCAATGTTCAAGATTTACCCCTAGTTTAATCGATTTTGTTATGACGAATTGTTTACACTTCGGAATTCACTGAAAGCATTTGTTATAATACCTATAAAGCCCTGATGATAATATTTTTATCCGCGTTTCAGTGTAGGCCAGAGACAGCTTGTGTGTCTCGGTCGAGCCTTGCTTCACAAAAACAAGATACTAATCCTGGACGAGGCTACAGCCGCTGTTGACATGGAGACAGACGAACTCATACAACAGACGATACAGACCGAGTTCGAGGAGTGCACTGTACTTACCATCGCTCATAGACTTAACACTATCATGGAATACGACAGGTATGTATATACATGTACTTGCCATTGCCCATAGACTTAACACTATAATGGAATACGACAGGTGTGTATATACTTACCATTGCCCATAGACTTAACACTATCATGGAACACGACATGTGTGTATATACTTACCATTGCCCATAGACCTAACACTATCATGGGATACGACAGGTGTGTATATACTTACCATTGCCCATAGACCTAACACTATCATGGGATACGATAGGTGTGTATATACTTATTATCGCCCAGTCTTAAAGCTATCACGGAATACGATCGATGTATATTTTATACTAACCATCTCCCATAGACTTATAACACTTGTCATGGAATTCGACAGGTACATACAGAGCAATGACAATTCTTGCAACTGAATACCTTAATTACATGAACCAGATAGACGTATGACATTTTGTTTTTCCCATTTTTGCTTAAATGTTTAAATTGTTGTTTAAAATGTACTCATTCTGATTATAGAAGTTGTGATGAAAATTTTGCCAGTAAATTGATATTTTGACACTCAATCAATGGACATTGAAAGGTAGACCGCATGCAGCATTCCACACATAGCAACTGCCATAAATGGCAAACGTTTGGTAGGTCTAGAACTTGTACGTACCATTTAACAAACTGAAATGCAAAAATTAAATTATAAATGTTGACGCCATCGGAAAAGCAAAACCTAAGTTCGGCTGTCGATTGCTACATCGTTGCGGCAAGATAGAAAATATTTAAGATCGTTTAGGCCAACAATGTTCTTAATTTTGAATGGGTTTTACTTCAAGACTTTTTGTTGAAAAATATCTTTTAAATTATCCTTTTCTCTAAATATCGCGATTTCCTTGATAGATGACATGCAGCTGTTGGCGAACAAACATACGGCACAGGGATTCGATATACAGATTGATGAAGACTTTGAGCTAAATTTTAGGGTCGTAATCCTAGTCCCATTGAGATATATTATATATCTTAGGATAAGCTCATCAGTATGACTACTTGTTGCGATTGAGAATTATACATCAGTTCTCACTTTGAGGCCATGACATTTACTTGGATCTGACCTAGATTTACATTACGGATGTCGACGATGAAAAGACGCTAACTCTTCCAGAACACCTGGTCTTATTCTCTTGTCTATATGTTTCCTTTGTTAATATTTTGCCCCTAGTTTAATTGATTGTGAGTTTGGATTATGGTTTTGTTGAAGCTTTGGTATTCTGTGATGTTTTATTTTGACAGAGTAATGGTTCTGGACAAAGGTCTAATCGCAGAGTTCGACACACCACGGACACTGATTCAGGATACAAGTAGTGTGTTTTACGGAATGGCCAAAGATGCGCAAATAACAGACTGGTTTGAAAATGACAAATATAACAAGAAGATGTGAATGATTCCTTTAAGTGTTAGAAACGAATGAATGCATGGTATAACAATAGATTAAAATGCATGTAATGGTTATAGTGTGTAACTAAATGAACTAACCAATAAACAGCTTCAGAAATAACATGTAAAACGTAAGGTCCATTATTAGCCACGATACATACCATACCATATTCAATGATTTTGTTGCAAATTCTATGAATACAATATAAACATTAAAAAGAAAACTTACATTTAAATGGGAAGTGGAACTCTTCTCTGTCATCAGAACTCATTGTTTCGCATTAATTCAACTTTTAATCTTTAACAAGAATTCCACGGAAGTGGATGTGTCGCCTGCGCAGCAAGTTGGGAGATACGTTTAAGGAGCTATCTATGGATATGCATTGTATCAGTTCCAAGTGGAATAGAAACAATGACCTTGACCTTTGACCCTGAAAAGCAATCCCAAGCGAGCACTTTTGGTAAGGAAGCACTGTATCAAATTTGAGTTTGATTGGCCCAGGAAAAGTGATTTTCTATTTATAGCAACAGTGACCTTGACCTTTGACTCCGAAAAGCAATCCCAAGCGACCACTTTTGGTAAGTAGGTACTCTATGAAGTTGGAGTTTGATTGGCCCAAGGAAACTCAAGTTATCGCATGGAAACAGAATTTCTATTGATAGCAACAGTGACCTTGACCTTTGACTCTGAAAAGCAATCACAAGCGAGCACTTTTGGTAAGGAAGCACTGTATGAAGTTTGAGTTTGATTGGACCCAGGAAACTGAAGTTATCACACGGAAACAGAATTTCTATTTATAGCAACTGTGACCTTGACCTTTGACCCTGAAAAGCAATCCCAAGCGAGAACTTTTGTTTAGGAAGCACTGTATGAAGTCGAGTTTGATTGGCCCAAGGAAACTCAAGTTATCGCACAGAAACCGATTTTCTATTTATAGCAACAGTGACCTAGATCTTTGACCTTTGAACCTGGAAAGCAATCCCAAGCGAGCACTTTTGGAAAGGAAGTACTGTATGAAGTTTGATTTTGATTGGCCCAAGGAAATTCAACCTATTGCACGAAAACTTTTGGTGCAGATGCGCCGACGCCGACATAGTGCTCCCTATATGTCGCTTTTTCAGGCGACACAATAGAAACCGTAAGTTGTAGCATAAATCAATCAGATACATATATGATCACTTTCAATTTTTAATCATCATTTACAATAAGTACAATAATGAAAACAGGAATATTATATCTATAATACTCAAATGAAATATTACTTTGCAATATATCAAACGTAATAGACTAAAACAGTTCTGTGTTTTACTTTTTGAAATTACTATACATAATACATTGTATTAACATTTTGCAAGTTGACTTTTCATTAACTCAGTGTTAATATGAACTGCATTCACAGTATTATATAGACTGATGCAGTCATCAGACAATAACATGGCATCATAGCCACGGTTAATCTCATTTGAGAAGTGGCACAGTATATAATATACACATTTTCATAGTACATTATTTGAAATTATACAGAACTAGTTTAATTTTACTTCACAATTCATAAATTAAAAGGGGTGTTACGCACCTGACCCTTCTGCTTTTACATTAATTTAGACATTTTGGATTCCCACCGTTTGGCCCCAAGCACCACTGAAGGACGAAACAGCTGAATGTTGCAGTTTTATTTCATTTTCAACATACTGTTTTTATTACTACATTTAAAAGGTGCAGTCTATGATTGTGTGTGTTACGTCATCATTTGGCGCCATGTTGACCTACATTACGTCAACAAAGGTGGCTGTGATTTTCATAAAAATGCTCTTTCAGTATGTTAAAATATAAGGACAAAAAACCTGAAAAACCTAGCATGATTAGGTATTTCAAAATATCTAAAATGTCAATATAACTATTGGACGTCTGACAGATTGTATGTGTTGTCAATATGAATACAATCCATGGGGCCTTATAAATATCAATGTTTTATGCTTGGCCAATCGATCTATGAAGACATATGATATCAAACCGCCTGTATTTTCGGGTTTTTCATCCGTCACGAATCTTACGAAATGTTCATAGTGGGGTTTTTTTTCCGGTAAAGTGAAGGATTGATTCTAAAAATTATGGTTTTGAAACAGCTAATTCCTGTAGATATCATAAGCTCCATTTTACCAGTAAGTTATTATGAATATTATGCAAAAGATATTTTGGAAGATAAAATTGGAACAAATTAAAAGGATAAGAGTGTCTCGAGATGAATTTCCACGTTAATTGAAGTATATCAAAAAACATGAACGGGAAACATAATTATGCAAATTATTGTGATATCAGATACATTTTCTTGGAGCAATTTGTTTTTGTGGTTTCACCGAAACAGAGATTATACAACTTTATCAAGCGTGTAATAATGCTGTAGACATTTGATTTGGTGGACCAAAATTGCCCAATGAATAAAAATAACCACAGAAAACCCAAGAAAATAAGGGATTTCATTGTATATCCAAAGACATTTAAATGGATGAGAAATAGAATAAGACATTCCAAATTCATAACTAGTCATGCGTGACTAGGATTTTAAAAGTGATACCATTATATCTGGATACATCTGTACTTGATAATAAAACGCTTTATAAAAGACAGGAGGACTTCATGCATGCCTTCGTAAGTTAGGCAGGTATATTTTTGAAGCAAATAAAAGACGAATTATTCAATAAATGTTTATGATTGACATACCATTAGTAGGTACGATCACGTATTAGTAGGTATGAAATCCGTACAGTGCCTGAAAATTATATTATTATTTGCAAACACTATTATTATTAGCATTAATTTATTGATAAACGCTTGCTGTTAAGTTGATGATGTCAAATAGTCGGGCATCATTATTGTGCAACCAGTGTGTGTTTTGCGCATGTGTATCACTAGTACATGTATAGGAGTGTATGTTTATAAGTATTATACTTGTTAATGTTTGAATGTATCCGATAAGCTGTAAAGCTTAAGGAATGAAATAAAACTTGAAACTTGATTCCAGGAGACAATATTCAGGTGCGCCTTAATAAGATATAAAGCCAAATGCCATCCTCTTAAGTCTCCTGTGAGGGAGATCTCTATGGGAGATCTCCCTCTATTCATATCTTCAATGGGAGAGTGTGTGAAATGCGACTGGAGCTGCATACGTACCAGGTAATAAGTATGAATAACTTATCTCATAGGGGGGAAGGGGGCATTTATGTCTCACAGACGTTTCTAGTTTATATAAAACTTTGAAAAGTATTCATTTGGTCCAGACACACCTGTTATGGCCATTACACATACACTGCAGTAACCAGAATATCATTTGATAACAGGATGAAGATTAAAAGTTTGTGTTAGCTTGGACGTAAATTTAAATGAAGGAAATTTCGAGAGATAGGTTATTTTGGTAAAATAAAGGAGTCTAACTTTATAATTAGGGAGGGTTAACAAGTATGGAGTATAATATATTGCAATATTTTGATAATTTTTGGTTTTAAGTTTCGTTTATAAAACACGTATAACATTATCACCCGTGAAAAAATCTAAAAATCATTCAGTTTAAATTCCTTGAAAATAAGACCAACTTGCAATTGAAAAATAGTCAACTTCAAAATAAATATTGGACATTTCCTGTGATTTATTATTTAAATCTGGCATTTCTATAGTAAACATAATTTCTATAATTATGAATGCTGAATGTACTTGTAACATAGATTATAGTTGAATCAAGTTCCCTGTACAGCTGTAGCTCAAAAGTACATCTTGAAATCAATTTTTAGATCAACATTAGACAAAAAAGTCTTAAATCACTGGTTCCATCCCCATTGAAGCCACGCTATTCTTTTTCCTGTTGCACATTTTGTTCATTACCCTTTCGGTATTATCAGGATGTTAGAAAGAATGTTGATCGAATGTTTGTGGGCAAATAAGAGGAGAGAGTTGGCAGGTTTTATTTGCACAAATATGATTTCCATTGCCTTTTGAATATGGAGCTTCAGGGAAATTCCTTTCAGTTCAGTGGTACAACATCAATTTGACTAAAATGCAGATCATTGTTCTCTCTCAGTTATATAAGTGTCTGATAACAGCCAATAAGATGTAATATTCTGGTGACCTCTGTCGCCTCTTTACTTCACACGCGGGAAGAATTTTCTAAACGATGACAGCGCTGCCATCATCTGCACTAAGTCACTTTGTCAAAACATGCACATTACACTTGTGACGAAATGATTTAACGCACAAATAGGATTATGCACGCTTTTTTGCCCACCAACATTCACTTCCATGATTCTGTATGCGATAATTTAACTACACAGGCAAAATGTCTTCAGGTCAACTTGACCTGAAAAAATCTTGACCTGAAATTGACCTGAAAATGACCTGAAATTCAGGTTAATTTGACATGAAAATTTTCAGGTTAATTTCATTCATTTTCAGGTCAATTTCTGAAAAGAGCAAAAAAGTAGAGTCATGTCAATTTTTTTCAGGTTAAATTCACTTCAATTTCAGGTCAAATTTACCTCAATTCAGGTAAAAAAAATTAACATGAATTGAGTTTTTTGCTCTTTTCAGGTCAATTTTACCTAAAATTTACCTCAATTTGACCTGAATTGACATATAGAAATTTTGCCTGTGTAGGGTTAATGCGAAACGACACCAGAACATGAATGACCTGATATATGATGTTGTAAGATCCTTGTTAAACGAAGTGATAATAAAGATCTGTATTTTAATCCAATTGGTAAAACATCTGACAATATTGCAAGGAAGACTGAGATTGCTGGTTTGATCCTCATTGAAACTACATTACTCTCTTTTACACATTCTTCACAATGGGACACATGAAAATCAAGTCAAACGGAAAATCTATTTGCTAAATCATGTTGTACACTTAAAAGGATGAATTCTTTTGAAGAAGTACTGTTCCTTCATCTTAACAAGAATCTCAAAACCGTTTCTTGCTGTGAACACATGACACATGCTTCTCTTTTCGGACGAATCTTTATCACAAACTGCTAACAGCATTCATGTACAACTATGGTCATTTTTGGACAACGTTATGTCACAGATTTGGTCATAACGGTTTGCGTACCACGAAAAACACACTGTTATACTGATATTGAAACATACTGTCAAAACTCTGAGTGTAGGAAGATTTAATATCCATTTCTTCTTTCTGTAAAGTAAGAAAAAATATTTAAGTATACAAGTATATAAACAAATCATGATATACAAACATGTCAATATAAGGTAAACAAAATTCTGGTTTTCACGTAAAAAAAATTTCGTGTGAATTTCACATGAAGTTTTTTTTTTTTAAATGAAGTGTTTTTGGCTGTATAGGAATCATACAACAAAATAATTAACTATATGTTATGACTAAGCTTTCGAGCTAATACTACCAAAAGTATATATTTTTGTAAAGTTTAAATATCTATAGATTTCATTCAATGTAGAATAGGTCAACAATTACCTATTTAAATTACTCAGAATCACTGTACTCAGCCGGAATAAATTTTCAGTAGGGACTACAAACTTATGAAACACTTCGTGATAAGTTGATTTAGTTGTGCAAGTCCTGTAAAGAGAACAAACATTTAGTACAGCCCCAGAGATACTGAGAATGAATGTTTTTTTACTTACTTCAAACTGAAATCCCACTTTTACTATAACTTTCTTGACTTGTTCATAACTTAATTCTATGGAGTGTTCATCTGCCATGTCTGCATAATGGTACAGAAGCGGACCTGAAACCAAGGGAAGTAACTCATCTTCATTCACAAATGTAAACATAATTAGGATTCAGATGAATATGTAAATTCATTTAAAAGAAAACTCTTTATTTAAACAACTATTCCACAGTATCAGACTCCTCTCCCCTGTATAACTAGTTTCTAACCCTTATAATTACATATACTTTAACCATTCTACTCATTCCCCCATCTTTTCCTTTTCGGGTGTATACTGATCTGTGCTAGTAAAATTAAACCACTCCATCAATCAATCAATGTCACTCCAAAACCACATCAAAATTGCATATGAAGGTCCCACACCTTACCTGCAGATTGCATATGTAGGTCCCTGTCCTTACCGAGGTACACCAGTAGCCCCCTCTCCTTACCGAGGTTTACCCAGTAGCCTCCTCTCCTTACCAAGATTTACCCAGTAGCTCCCTCTCCTTACCGAGGTTTACCCAGTAGCCCCTTTTCCTTACCAAGGTTTACCTAGTAGCCCCCTCTCCTTACCGAGGTACACCAGTAGCCCCCTCTCCTTACCTAGGTTTACCCAGTAGCCCCCTCTCCTTACTTAGGTTTACCAAGTAGCCCCCTCTCCTTACCAAGGTTTACCCAGTAGCCCCCTCTCCTTACCGAGGTACACCAGTAGCCCCCTCTCCTTACCAAGGTTTACCTAGTAGCCCCCTCTCCTTACCGAGGTACACCAGTAGCCCCCTCTCCTTACCAAGGTTTACCTAGTAGCCCCCTCTCCTTACCGAGGTACACCAGTAGCCCCCTTTCCTTACCTAGGTTTACCCAGTAGCCCCCTCTCCTTACCAAGTTTTACCCAGTAGCCCCCTCTCCTTACCAAGATTTACCCAGTAGCCCCCTCTCCTTGCCGAGGTTTACCCAGTAGCCCCCTCTCCTTACCAAGATTCACCCAGTAGCCCCCTCTCCTTACCAAGGTTTACCCAGTAGCCCCCACTCCTTACCCAGGTTTACCCAGTAGCCCCCTCTCCTTACCCAGGTTTACCAAGTAGCCCCTTCTGCTTACCGAGGTTTACCCAGTTGCCCCCTCTCCTTACCAAGGTTTACCCAGTAGCCCCCTCTCCTTACCCAGGTTTACCCAGTAGCCCCCTCTCCCTACCAAGGTTTACCCAGTAGCCCCCTCTCCTTACCCAAGTTTACCCTGTAGCCCCCTCTCCTTACCCAGGTTTACCAAGTAGCCCCTTCTCCTTACCGAGGTTTACCCAGTTGACCCCTCTCCTTACCGTGGTTTACCAAGTAGCCCCCTCTCCTTACCGATGTTCACCAAGTGGCCCCCTCTTCTTACCGAGTAGCCCCCTCTCCTTACCAAGGTTTACCAAGTAGCCCCCTCTCCTTACAGAGGTTTACCCAGTAGCCCCCTCTCCTTACCAAGGTTTACCCAGTAGCCCCCTCTCCTTACCGAGGTTTACCCAGTTGCCCCCTCTCCTTACCGAGGTTTACCAAGTAGCCCCCTATCCTTACCGATGTTCACCAAGTGGCCCCCTCTCCTTACCGATGTTCACCAAGTGGCCCCCTCTCCTTACTGAGGTTTACCCAGTAGCCCCCTCTCCTTACCAAGGTTTACCAAGTAGCCTCCTCTCCTTACCGGGGTTCACCCAGTAGTCCCATTCCTTACTGAGGTTTACCCAGTAGCCCCCTCTCCTTACCGGGGTTCACCCAGTAGTCCTCTCTCCTTACCGAGGTTTACCCAGTAATCCTCTCTCCTTACCGAGGTTTACCCAGTATCCCCCTCTCCTTACCAAGGTTTACCCAGTAGCCCCCTCTCCTTACCGAGGTTTACCCAGTAGCCTCCTCTCCTTATCGAGGTTAACCCAGTTGCCCCCTCTCCTTACCGTGGTTTACCAAGTAGCCCTCTCTCCTTACCGAGGTTTACCCAGTAGCCTCCTCTCCTTACCGAGGTTAACCCAGTAGCCCCCTCTCCTTACCAAGGTTTACCTAGTAGCCCCCTTTCCTTACCTAGGTTTACCCAGTAGCCCCCTCTCCTTACCAAGGTTTACCTAGTAGCCCCCTTTCCTTACCTAGGTTTACCCAGTAGCCCTCTCTCTTTACTGAGGTTTACCTAGTAGCCTCCTCTCCTTACCAAGATTTACCCAGTAGCCCCCTTTCCTTACCTAGGTTTACCCAGTAGCCCCCTCTCCTTACCAAGTTTTACCCAGTAGCCCCCTCTCCTTACCGAGGTTTACCTAGTAGCCCCCTCTCCTTACCGAGGTTTACCCAGTAATCCTCTCTCCTTACCGAGGTTTACCCAGTATCCCCCTCTCCTTACCCAGGTTTACCAGTAGCCCCCTCTCCTTACCGAGGTTTACCCAGTAGCCCCCTCTCCTTATCGAGGTTTACCCAGTAGCCCCCTCTCCTTACAAAGGTTTACCCAGTAGCCCCCTCTCCTTACCCAGGTTTACCCAGTAGCCCCCTCTCCTTACCAAGATTTACCCAGTAGCCCCCTCTCCTTACCGAGGTTTACCTAGAAGCCTCCTCTCCTTACCAAGATTTACCCAGTAGCCCCCTCTCCTTACCGAGGTTTACCCAGTAGCCCCCTTTCCTTACCTAGGTTTACCCAGTAGCCCCCTCTCCCAGGTTTACCCAGTAGCCCCCTCTCCTTACCAAGGTTAACCCAGTTGCCCCCTCTCCTTACCGGGGTTCACCCAGTAGTCCTCTCTCCTTACTGAGGTTTACCCAGTAGCCCCCTCTCCTAACCGGGGTTCACCCAGTATCCCCCTCTCCTTACCAAGGTTTACCCAGTAGCCCCCTCTCCTTACCAAGGTTTACCCAGTAGCCCCCTCTCCTTACCAAGGTTTACCAAGTAGCCCCCTCTCCTTACCGGGGTTCACCAAGTAGTCCTCTTTCCTTACTGAGGTTTACCCAGTAGCCCCCTGTCCTTACCGAGGTTTACCTAGTAGCCCCCTCTCCTTACCAAGGTTTACCCAGTAGCCCCCTCTCCTTACCCAGGTTTACCCAGTAGCCCCCTCTCCTTACCAAGGTTTACCCAGTAGCCCCCTCTCCTTACCAAGGTTTACCCAGTAGCCCCCTCTTCTTACCGAGGTTTACCCAGTAGCCCCCTCTCCTTACCAATGTTTACCCATTTAGCCCCCTCTCCTTACCAAGGTTTACCCAGTAGCCCCCTCTCCTTACCGAGGTTTACCCAGTAGCCCCCTCTCCTTACCGGGGTTTACCCAGTAGCCCCCTCTCCTTACCCAGGTTTACCCAGTAGCCCCCTCTCCTTACCAAGATTTACTCAGTAGCCCCCTCTCCTTACCGAGGTTTACCCAGTAGCCCCCTCTCCTTACCAAGATTCACCCAGTAGCCCCCTCTCCTTACCGAGGTTTACCCAGTAACCCCTCTCCTTACCAAGATTTACCCAGTAGCCCCCTCTCCTTACCGAGGTTTACCCAGTAGCCCCCTCTCCTTACCGAGGTTTACCCAGTTGCCCCCTCTCCTTACCAAGGTTTACCCAGTAGCCCCCTCTCCTTACCCAGGTTTACCCAGTAGCCCCCTCTCCTTACCAAGGTTTACCCTGTAGCCCCCTCTCTTTAACGAGGTTTACCCAGTTGCCCCCTCTCCTTACCGTGGTTTACCAAGTAGCCCCCTCTCCTTACCGATGTTCACCAAGTGGCCCCCTCTCCTTACCGAGTAGCCCCCTCTCCTTACCGAGGTTTACCAAGTAGCCCCCTCTCCTTACCGATGTTCACCAAGTGGCCCCCTCTCCTTACCGAGGTTTACCGAGTAGCCCCCTCTCCTTACTGAGGTTCACCCAGTAGCCCACTCTCCTTACTGAGGTTTACCCAGTAGCCCCCTCTCCTTACCAAGGTTTACCAAGTAGCCCCCTCTCCTTACAGGGGTTCACCCAGTAGTCCTCTTTCCTTACTGCGGTTTACCCAGTAGCCCCTCTCCTCACCGGGGTTCACCCAGTAGTCCTCTCTCCTTACCGAGGTTTACCCAGTAATCCTCTCTCCTTACCGAGGTTTACCCAGTATCCCCCTCTCCTTACCTAGGTTTACCCAGTAGCCCTCTCTCTTTACTGAGGTTTACCTAGTAGCCTCCTCTCCTTACCAAGATTTACCCAGTAGCCCCCTCTCCTTACCGAGGTTTACCCAGTAGCCCCCTTTCCTTACCTAGGTTTACCCAGTAGCCCCCTCTCCTTACCAAGTTTTACCCAGTAGCCCCCTCTCCTTACCGAGGTTTACCTAGTAGCCCCCTCTCCTTACCGAGGTTTACCCAGTATCCCCCTCTCCTTATCGAGGTTTACCCAGTAGCCCCCTCTCCTTACCGAGGTTTACCCAGTAGCCCCCTCTCCTTATCGAGGTTTACCCAGTAGCCCCCTCTCCTTACAAAGGTTTACCCAGTAGCCCCCTCTCCTTACCCAGGTTTACCCAGTAGCCCCCTCTCCTTACCAAGATTTACCCAGTAGCCCCCTCTCTTTACCGAGGTTTACCTAGTAGCCTCCTCTCCTTACCAAGATTTACCCAGTAGCCCCCTCTCCTTACCGAGGTTTACCCAGTAGCCCCCTTTCCTTACCTAGGTTTACCCAGTAGCCCCCTCTCCCAGGTTTACCCAGTAGCCCCCTCTCCTTACCAAGGTTAACCCAGTTGCCCCCTCTCCTTACCGGGGTTCACCCAGTAGTCCTCTCTCCTTACTGAGGTTTACCCAGTAGCCCCCTCTCCTTACCGGGGTTCACCCAGTATCCCGCTCTCCTTACCGAGGTTTACCCGGTAGCCCCCTCTCCTTACTGAGGTTTACCCAGTAGCCCCCTCTCCATACCGAGGTTTACCCAGTTGCCCCCTCTCCTTACCGTGGTTTACCAAGTAGCCCCCTCTCCTTACCGAGGTTTACCCAGTTACCCCCTCTCCTTACCGTGGTTTACCAAGTAGCCCCCTCTCCTTACCAATGTTCACCAAGTGGCCCCCTATCCTTACCGAGGTTTACCGAGTAGCCCCCTCTCCTTACCGAGGTTTACCAAGTAGCCCCCTCTCCATACCCAGGTTTACCCAGTAGCCCCCTCTCCTTACCAAGGTTTACCCAGTAGCCCCCTCTCCTTACCGAGGTTTACCCAGTTGCCCCCTCTCCTTATCGTGGTTTACCAAGTAGCCCCCTCTCCTTACTGATGTTTACCCGAGAGCCCCCTCTCCTTACCGAGGTTTACCCAGTTGCCCCCTCACCTTACCGTGGTTTACCCAGTAGCCTCCTCTCTTTACCGATGTTCACCAAGTGGCCCCCTCTCTTTACCGAGGTTTACCGAGTAGCCCCCTCTCCTTACCGAGGTTTACCAAGTAGCCCCCTCTCCTTACCGAGGTTTACCAAGTAGCCCCCTCTCTTTACCGATGTTCACCAAGTGGCCCCCTCTCTTTACCGAGGTTTACCGAGTAGCCCCCTCTCCTTATCGAGGTTTACCCAGTTGCCCCCTCTCTTTATCGTGGTTTACCAAGTAGCCCCCTTTCCTTACCGATGTTCACCAAGTGGCCCCCTCTCCTTACCGAGGTTTACCGAGTAGCCCCCTCTCCTTACCAAGGTTCACCCAGTAGCCCCCTCTCCTTACTGAGGTTTACCAAGTAGCCCGTTCTCCTTACCAAGGTTTACCTAGTAGCCCCCTCTCCTTACCGAGGTTTACCTAGTAGCCCCCTCTCCTTACCGAGGTTTACCCAGTAGCCCTCTCTCCTTACCGAGGTTTACCCAGTAGCCCCCTCTCCTTACCGAGGATTACCCAGTATCCCTCTCTCCTTACCGAGGTTTACCCAGTAGCCCCCTCTCCTTACCGAGGTTCACCCAGTAGCCCCCTCTCCTTACCAAGGTTTACTCAGTAGCCCTCTCTCCTTACCAAGGTTTACCTAGTAGCCCCCTCTACTTACCGAGGTTTACCTAGTAGCCCCCTCTACTTACCGAGGTTTACCCAGTAGCCCCTTCTCCTTACTGAGGTTTACCCAGTAGCCCCCTCTCCTTACCAAGGCTCACCCAGTAGCCCCCTCTCCTTACCAAGGTTTACCCAGTAGCCCCCTCTTCTTACCGAGGTTTACCCAGTAGCCCCCTCTCCTTACCAATGTTTACCCATTTATCCCCCTCTCCTTACCGAGGTTTACCCAGTAGCCCCCTCTCCTTACAAAGGTTTACCCGGTAGCCCCCTCTCCTTACCGAGGTTTACCCGGTAGCCCCCTCTCCTTACCAAGGTTAACCTGGTAGCCTCCTCTCCTTACTGAGGTTTACACAGTATCTGCCCCCACCAGTCCTTACCGAGGTTCACCCAGTAGCCCCCTCTCCTTACCGAGGTTCACCCAGTAGTTCCCTCTCCTTACAGAGGTTTACCCAGTAGCCTCCTCTCCTTACCAAGGTTAACCCGGTAGCCCCCTCTCCTTACCGAGGTTTACCTGGTAGCCCCCTCTCCTTACCGAGGTTTACCCGGTAGCCTCCTCTCCTTACCAAGGTTAACCCGGTAGCCCCCTCTCCTTACCGAGGTTTACCGAGTAGCCCCCTCTCCTTATCGAGGTTTACCCAGTTGCCCCCTCTCTTTATCGTGGTTTACCAAGTAGCCCCCTTTCCTTACCGATGTTCACCAAGTGGCCCCCTCTCCTTACCGAGGTTTACCGAGTAGCCCCCTCTCCTTACCAAGGTTCACCCAGTAGCCCCCTCTCCTTACTGAGGTTTACCAAGTAGCCCGTTCTCCTTACCAAGGTTTACCTAGTAGCCCCCTCTCCTTACCGAGGTTTACCTAGTAGCCCCCTCTCCTTACCGGGGTTCACCAAGTAGTCCTCTTTCCTTACTGAGGTTTACCCAGTAGCCCCCTGTCCTTACCGAGGTTTACCTAGTAGCCCCCTCTCCTTACCAAGGTTTACCCAGTAGCCCCCTCTCCTTACCCAGGTTTACCCAGTAGCCCCCTCTCCTTACCAAGGTTTACCCAGTAGCCCCCTCTCCTTACCAAGGTTTACCCAGTAGCCCCCTCTTCTTACCGAGGTTTACCCAGTAGCCCCCTCTCCTTACCAATGTTTACCCATTTAGCCCCCTCTCCTTACCAAGGTTTACCCAGTAGCCCCCTCTCCTTACCGAGGTTTACCCAGTAGCCCCCTCTCCTTACCGGGGTTTACCCAGTAGCCCCCTCTCCTTACCCAGGTTTACGCAGTAGCCCCCTCTCCTTACCAAGATTTACTCAGTAGCCCCCTCTCCTTACCGAGGTTTACCCAGTAGCCCCCTCTCCTTACCAAGATTCACCCAGTAGCCCCCTCTCCTTACCGAGGTTTACCCAGTAACCCCTCTCCTTACCAAGATTTACCCAGTAGCCCCCTCTCCTTACCGAGGTTTACCCAGTAGCCCCCTCTCCTTACCGAGGTTTACCCAGTTGCCCCCTCTCCTTACCAAGGTTTACCCAGTAGCCCCCTCTCCTTACCCAGGTTTACCCAGTAGCCCCCTCTCCTTACCAAGGTTTACCCTGTAGCCCCCTCTCTTTAACGAGGTTTACCCAGTTGCCCCCTCTCCTTACCGTGGTTTACCAAGTAGCCCCCTCTCCTTACCGATGTTCACGAAGTGGCCCCCTCTCCTTACCGAGTAGCCCCCTCTCCTTACCGAGGTTTACCAAGTAGCCCCCTCTCCTTACCGATGTTCACCAAGTGGCCCCCTCTCCTTACCGAGGTTTACCGAGTAGCCCCCTCTCCTTACCGAGGTTCACCCAGTAGCCCACTCTCCTTACTGAGGTTTACCCAGTAGCCCCCTCTCCTTACCAAGGTTTACCAAGTAGCCCCCTCTCCTTACAGGGGTTCACCCAGTAGTCCTCTTTCCTTACTGCGGTTTACCCAGTAGCCCCTCTCCTCACCGGGGTTCACCCAGTAGTCCTCTCTCCTTACCGAGGTTTACCCAGTAATCCTCTCTCCTTACCGAGGTTTACCCAGTATCCCCCTCTCCTTACCTAGGTTTACCCAGTAGCCCTCTCTCTTTACTGAGGTTTACCTAGTAGCCTCCTCTCCTTACCAAGATTTACCCAGTAGCCCCCTCTCCTTACCGAGGTTTACCCAGTAGCCCCCTTTCCTTACCTAGGTTTACCCAGTAGCCCCCTCTCCTTACCAAGTTTTACCCAGTAGCCCCCTCTCCTTACCGAGGTTTACCTAGTAGCCCCCTCTCCTTACCGAGGTTTACCCAGTATCCCCCTCTCCTTATCGAGGTTTACCCAGTAGCCCCCTCTCCTTACCGAGGTTTACCCAGTAGCCCCCTCTCCTTATCGAGGTTTACCCAGTAGCCCCCTCTCCTTACAAAGGTTTACCCAGTAGCCCCCTCTCCTTACCCAGGTTTACCCAGTAGCCCCCTCTCCTTACCAAGATTTACCCAGTAGCCCCCTCTCTTTACCGAGGTTTACCTAGTAGCCTCCTCTCCTTACCAAGATTTACCCAGTAGCCCCCTCTCCTTACCGAGGTTTACCCAGTAGCCCCCTTTCCTTACCTAGGTTTACCCAGTAGCCCCCTCTCCCAGGTTTACCCAGTAGCCCCCTCTCCTTACCAAGGTTAACCCAGTTGCCCCCTCTCCTTACCGGGGTTCACCCAGTAGTCCTCTCTCCTTACTGAGGTTTACCCAGTAGCCCCCTCTCCTTACCGGGGTTCACCCAGTATCCCGCTCTCCTTACCGAGGTTTACCCGGTAGCCCCCTCTCCTTACCGAGGTTTACCCAGTAGCCCCCTCTCCATACCGAGGTTTACCCAGTTGCCCCCTCTCCTTACCGTGGTTTACCAAGTAGCCCCCTCTCCTTACCGAGGTTTACCCAGTTACCCCCTCTCCTTACCGTGGTTTACCAAGTAGCCCCCTCTCCTTACCAATGTTCACCAAGTGGCCCCCTATCCTTACCGAGGTTTACCGAGTAGCCCCCTCTCCTTACCGAGGTTTACCAAGTAGCCCCCTCTCCATACCCAGGTTTACCCAGTAGCCCCCTCTCCTTACCAAGGTTTACCCAGTAGCCCCCTCTCCTTACCGAGGTTTACCCAGTTGCCCCCTCTCCTTATCGTGGTTTACCAAGTAGCCCCCTCTCCTTACTGATGTTTACCCGAGAGCCCCCTCTCCTTACCGAGGTTTACCCAGTTGCCCCCTCACCTTACCGTGGTTTACCCAGTAGCCTCCTCTCTTTACCGATGTTCACCAAGTGGCCCCCTCTCTTTACCGAGGTTTACCGAGTAGCCCCCTCTCCTTACCGAGGTTTACCAAGTAGCCCCCTCTCCTTACCGAGGTTTACCAAGTAGCCCCCTCTCTTTACCGATGTTCACCAAGTGGCCCCCTCTCTTTACCGAGGTTTACCGAGTAGCCCCCTCTCCTTATCGAGGTTTACCCAGTTGCCCCCTCTCTTTATCGTGGTTTACCAAGTAGCCCCCTTTCCTTACCGATGTTCACCAAGTGGCCCCCTCTCCTTACCGAGGTTTACCGAGTAGCCCCCTCTCCTTACCAAGGTTCACCCAGTAGCCCCCTCTCCTTACTGAGGTTTACCAAGTAGCCCGTTCTCCTTACCAAGGTTTACCTAGTAGCCCCCTCTCCTTACCGAGGTTTACCTAGTAGCCCCCTCTCCTTACCGAGGTTTACCCAGTAGCCCTCTCTCCTTACCAAGGTTTACCCAGTAGCCCCCTCTCCTTACCGAGGATTACCCAGTATCCCTCTCTCCTTACCGAGGTTTACCCAGTAGCCCCCTCTCCTTACCGAGGTTCACCCAGTAGCCCCCTCTCCTTACCAAGGTTTACTCAGTAGCCCTCTCTCCTTACCAAGGTTTACCTAGTAGCCCCCTCTACTTACCGAGGTTTACCTAGTAGCCCCCTCTACTTACCGAGGTTTACCCAGTAGCCCCTTCTCCTTACTGAGGTTTACCCAGTAGCCCCCTCTCCTTACCAAGGCTCACCCAGTAGCCCCCTCTCCTTACCAAGGTTTACCCAGTAGCCCCCTCTTCTTACCGAGGTTTACCCAGTAGCCCCCTCTCCTTACCAATGTTTACCCATTTATCCCCCTCTCCTTACCGAGGTTTACCCAGTAGCCCCCTCTCCTTACAAAGGTTTACCCGGTAGCCCCCTCTCCTTACCGAGGTTTACCCGGTAGCCCCCTCTCCTTACCAAGGTTAACCTGGTAGCCTCCTCTCCTTACTGAGGTTTACACAGTATCTGCCCCCACCAGTCCTTACCGAGGTTCACCCAGTAGCCCCCTCTCCTTACCGAGGTTCACCCAGTAGTTCCCTCTCCTTACAGAGGTTTACCCAGTAGCCTCCTCTCCTTACCAAGGTTAACCCGGTAGCCCCCTCTCCTTACCGAGGTTTACCTGGTAGCCCCCTCTCCTTACCGAGGTTTACCCGGTAGCCTCCTCTCCTTACCAAGGTTAACCCGGTAGCCCCCTCTCCTTACCGAGGTTTACCGAGTAGCCCCCTCTCCTTATCGAGGTTTACCCAGTTGCCCCCTCTCTTTATCGTGGTTTACCAAGTAGCCCCCTTTCCTTACCGATGTTCACCAAGTGGCCCCCTCTCCTTACCGAGGTTTACCGAGTAGCCCCCTCTCCTTACCAAGGTTCACCCAGTAGCCCCCTCTCCTTACTGAGGTTTACCAAGTAGCCCGTTCTCCTTACCAAGGTTTACCTAGTAGCCCCCTCTCCTTACCGAGGTTTACCTAGTAGCCCCCTCTCCTTACCGAGGTTTACCCAGTAGCCCTCTCTCCTTACCGAGGTTTACCCAGTAGCCCCCTCTCCTTACCGAGGATTACCCAGTATCCCTCTCTCCTTACCGAGGTTTACCCAGTAGCCCCCTCTCCTTACCGAGGTTCACCCAGTAGCCCCCTCTCCTTACCAAGGTTTACTCAGTAGCCCTCTCTCCTTACCAAGGTTTACCTAGTAGCCCCCTCTACTTACCGAGGTTTACCTAGTAGCCCCCTCTACTTACCGAGGTTTACCCAGTAGCCCCTTCTCCTTACTGAGGTTTACCCAGTAGCCCCCTCTCCTTACCAAGGCTCACCCAGTAGCCCCCTCTCCTTACCAAGGTTTACCCAGTAGCCCCCTCTTCTTACCGAGGTTTACCCAGTAGCCCCCTCTCCTTACCAATGTTTACCCATTTATCCCCCTCTCCTTACCGAGGTTTACCCAGTAGCCCCCTCTCCTTACAAAGGTTTACCCGGTAGCCCCCTCTCCTTACCGAGGTTTACCCGGTAGCCCCCTCTCCTTACCAAGGTTAACCTGGTAGCCTCCTCTCCTTACTGAGGTTTACACAGTATCTGCCCCCACCAGTCCTTACCGAGGTTCACCCAGTAGCCCCCTCTCCTTACCGAGGTTCACCCAGTAGTTCCCTCTCCTTACAGAGGTTTACCCAGTAGCCTCCTCTCCTTACCAAGGTTAACCCGGTAGCCCCCTCTCCTTACCGAGGTTTACCTGGTAGCCCCCTCTCCTTACCGAGGTTTACCCGGTAGCCCACTTTCCTTACCAAGGTTAACCTGGTTGCCTCCTCTCCTTACTGAAGTTTTACACAGTATCTGCCCCCACCAGTCCTTACCGAGGTTTACCCAGTAGCCCCCTCTCCTTACCAAGGTTTACCCAGTAGCCTCCTCTCCTTACTGAGGTTTACACAGTATCTGCCCCCACCAGTCCTTACCGAGGTTTACCCAGTAGCCCCTTTTCCTTACCGAGGTTCACCCAGTATCCGCCTGGCTGTAGGATCTTCCAGATGGTTTCTATGTAGGCTATTACATTGCGAGCTGTATCCAGGAAGAAAACAGTTGCCACGCAGTCCCATTCTTCTAAAACACATAATTTGAAACAATCTACATCAACATGAACATGGAGTAATTGCAATCTGATTAAAATCACATCTTAATCTCTGCGCTGTTCAGTCAACTTCTCTCTGCTGCGTTAAGATCTGAGAAAATTCCGTTGGGGGTCATGTCCCGATGACCTTTTGTATTAGCCAATCAAATTACTACTGTCAGAATCTTGACAGTGAAATTTTGAGGCGACAAAGCTTGCATAATCGCATTTGTCCGTTTAGTCATTTTGTCACCAAGAAGTTCATGTGGAATAATGTGAAGAAATGCCTTGCTGCAAGATGACAGGTCATTGGAAAATTAGTAAGTGTCTGGTGCCTATATATCCAGTACGTTGTCATTTATTGGTTGCAATTCATTGTATCAAATCAGCAGAAACAATTGTCTACGAGAATACATGACGAAATCGTCAGTCATAAAAAAATGCTCCTGTATCCTTCATGACGCCTTGAGATGTCAAGAAAACATATGTGTTACTCGCTCTTTTGGCATGTTTGTACGAAGGAGTTTATATACGAAATGTGTATTTAACAAACATTAAATATCAAAAAGAGTTTCAAAGCATTCAATATTACTTATAACAAGCTTAATTATTTGTTATAATAGTCGTTTTCACAGAAAACGGCAGGTTTTTATCGAGTTCAGTCCGAGTTGTTTACACTGACAAAAAAATGGCGGACCTGGATTTTACTTTCGATTTCAAGGCATTAATGACGGTAAAATCGGCAAAAAAGTAGTACAAACGTTTACAAATATACAACGGAGTACAAATGATCATCAAAATAAAAAACGAACATGTTGAACGTTTTTTCGCAATGAAATAAAAGGATTACGATGAAGTGATATTCCACACATGTGACACAGTGAACAGATAAACAGTTCGACTTCCTGTCATTCTACCAGACGATTTCGTCATGTATTCTCGTAGATACTTGATAAACATGTTTCTACCGATTTCATACAAGAATTTCAACAAATAAATGACAACGTACCAGATATATAAGCACCAGACAGTCGTAAATCATCCTTTAATAGAAGTGGTAGCATTCCGCCATGTGCTCTGAAAAGCGCTATGCACAAAGGACAAACCAGTGTTCACTTCCGGGTAGTGAGCGGGAAATTTGAATGAGTACGGAAAGAGTTAAGAAAACAATTAATACCTGATTCTCTGTACACTTCTAAGAAGTCCCCGGCTGCCATGGAGAAGTTGGAGTCCTCCGGTAGATCTGCAGGGTTTATATCGGGGAGATGTGCGGCCCTGATCTGGTCCTCTGTGCGTTTGTTGTTGCACCACTGATGTACCCACGGATACAGAACCAGACTGTTCTCCTCCCGACATCTGTGAGGCAGAATTGGCAGATAAATGAGGACCAGTCCAGATACTACCATATATACCTATATAAATTTTAAATCATATCTTCAGTCACACTTTTAACCAATAAAAAAATCATTTTGGAATATTAATCACACTTTTAACCAATAAAAAATCATTTTGGAATAATAATCACACTTTTAACCAATAAAAAATCATTTTGGAAAATAACTTGGAAAAATATTTGGAAAGGAAATTCTTATATACATGTAACTAGCAAATCAGTGACCTAAAATTTGTTTAAAATCTGTCATGGATCATAAAGCGTTTTAGTTAAACAAGTGTAACAGCTGGAGATTGAGGAAAAAGGAAAACCTGTAACAAGGGTTTGAACTCAGGACCTTTCGTACTCTAGACCGACGCTACACCCATTGAGCTATCTAGTAGTTTCTTGCAGCACTTGGTATATTTCTGTAGGCATGACATCGATGTTAATGTCCGGAGACACTTATTGTCTCTTATATTGTTCAAACACAAACCAAAGGTTTTCTTTGCAAGCAATTCTGCCTCCAATTTGGTTTGTATTTTTTAGCTACAAACAGGATATCCCGACTAGATTTACCCAAGGATGAAAGAAGCGACATGATTGGCTAATATTTTAAGTATGGAAATGTGATTTTTTTGTCTGTTCTAGCCCATGGCACACAAATAAGAACAGTGCTACATGACAGGGCTTTATCAGGGGGTTTTGGGAATCGGACCCCGAGATGAAATTGTAAAAAAAATATGATCGACATAACAGCTATTTGGGAAATTTTGACAACACTATAAATATCACAACTAAAAGCCCATCTTTCTTGCTTCTTATTAAACTTAATGTCACAAGAAGCTCCTCAAGCATGTAAGACTACAAAAAAAATATTTTAGTGTCTGAATAGGGAATTTTTTAGAGGAAATGTGGAAAAATCACATCTTTTTTATTGGGAATGGGTCTGTTTACCGGACCTAAAAGAGGTGATAAAGCCCTAACATGGGTTTTCAATGAAAACAAAAAGGATGAGGTCTTACTTGTTAAGGATGAAGTTGGAAGCCAGTAACATGAAGAGACTCCATTCGTTACCCTGACAGGTGAAGCCAAGCTTAGCACACTCCAGTGCCAGCCTCCCTAACCCAGCTCCAGGTATCAGCACTTTCACATCCGACCGCTTACTGTTATCAATAATATTGTGAGGTAAAAGAGGTGTTGCAGAGTATCCTCCTGAATATCCCGGAGGGGTAAAATTTAACTTTTTGATTTGGAACTGTCAAAAGTATCATCAGGGGTGAATCAATTAAAGGGTTAAGTTTAGTGAAGCATAAAAATTAATCTGAAAAGTCTTAATGTTCTACTGTAACATCAATTTGTACATACTGGACATCCAGGGGTTCCACTCACCTACGCTCTCTAAACCCCTGAAATATATATAAGTTTTGGCAAAACCCAAGTCTCCATGTACGCCACCTTTGCTTGTAGATGAGGCAAGATGACTGGTTAGACCCTTTGATGTACATCAAAGGAATCTTGTGATCAAATAATGGTAAAAATTGACAGGCTTTGAAGTCGGTAACGGCTCTTTTGTAATCTTCAAAAGACTGACATCAGCCTAACGATTGGTCAGGTCTTTTTACCAGAGTGTGCCTTCAGTTTTGCCATGAAATATTCCAGGGATGTAGAGAGCCTAGGTGAGCATAACCCCTGAATATTGAGAATGTTTCCAGGGATGTTGAGAGTCAAGGTGAACGTAACCCCTCAATATTCAGAATGTTTCCAGGGATGTAGAGAGCCAAGGTGAACGTAACCCCTCAATATTCAGAAAGATTCCAGGGGTGAAGAGAACACCGGTGAGTGTGTAACTCCTAGATATCTAAGATGCAATTTGTAGGAAAATCAGCAGTTTTAGGCGAGATATGTACAGTGTACCCTCGACCTAACGCCACCTGAATCTACCGCCACCCTTGGATACCGCCACCTTAACCTCTAGAATGTATTTCCCTCCTTAAAATTCCCTCGTAATCTATCATAACACTTTATGGAACTGTAATTTTCATTATTTGATACTATCACCGCCCTCATTATACCTCCATAATTGCTGTAGACAAATTTAGGTGGCGATATAACGAGGGTACACTGTATTTAGAATGACCTACCATAACTGCTGTGGGAACCTGTCCTTGATTTCCTCTATGACGGGTCTATAGCAGGCGTCCCTCTCCTGTTGCCCCTGGCTACTCCAATCTCTCACAAACTGTTTCAGTGTTGTCCTCACTTTGTCCATGTCAGCTGATGTAGGAAATGTCGGTTTAACATCTTCTTCTGACTGTAATGATGTTTTTAACCATAAATAAAGCTGTCTTTTGTAAAAATATTTTTTTCAAAAATAATATTTAAAGGTCCTATATAAGAAACTTTCGGCAAAACTTGAAGCTAAAATCAAGCCTAATAACTTATTATATTTATAGATTTAGTAAAGATTAACTGATATCAGCAATATTCAAGATGAATTCTTATGGGGTTATACCTGTACAGCAGCAGTTGAAACACAGTATTTGTAAACGCGCGTCCAATTTGAACTGTCTTCTACCTTCGGCTTGTTGTTGAAGTGAATTATTTAAAATTCTTTGGATTTTTTTGTTTAGAGTTTCTTGTTAGTTACCGCTCAGATTTACTTTGTTTTAGCCTTATATTTGCATGGTTATCAACTGAATTTTCCCCCATAATTTTTCAGAATCCTGAAAAATTCCCTGAAGTTACGTATATTGGGCCTTTAAATTTATATAAGTACAATTAAACATTTATGTAAATTTAAGAATATTTTACACAACCAAAACATATTTTGATTATGCAAAATAATCTTTATATAACTCATACTTTCCAACCTGAAGAAAATGTTTACAAACAATTAAACATTGTTATCTCAAACTCATATAATAAACTTGAAGACCTCTTGCTTAATTTGAAGTATTTTGTCAGTCCCATTCTAACTTCATACCAACACTAGTATCCCTTAAATGCCTAATAACCTGGTGCACATTTTAATCATTAGACCTGCACTAGGTTATTTGATGTGTTTCTGTTTAATTAGATGTAGTGTTTATACCAAACAGTTGCAGCTGCTGAACTAGAATACTCAGATAACTTGAAGCTTCCAAGGTGCTGCCAACCTCAAGATAGACCATAGAAACTAAGTGCATTGTACTCTCAACAGGGATCAAAGTGGGACTTCCAGTTAATATATCAGCAATTCTTCCGATCAAGCTAAAGATAATTTTCTACAAGCTTAAGCTAGAAAGTTATTGCAATGAACATATTAATTTTGACAAAATATTGAAAATCAAATCCTGTTTTCAACGCAACAAATCTCAATGGAAAACTCTAGCCTGAGAAACCATCTTCATCAATTTATGGTTATAAAACATGCCTTATATCGCTAATTATATATACACTAAGGTTTACTATGTCGTGAAGGGTGCAATTTTGCTATAAAAATTGACAAAATAACTTACATTTTCTATGGTATCCTGTGTTTGGTTTTCAAACATGTATTCTGCATCGTGTAATATAAGTTTGATGATTTCATAGTTGTGGTCCACGCAAGTCCGAATATTCTCTAGATTCTCAAGAAAGTCTGGCACCATTTCCCTGTGTGATTCTGGTAAAGCTCTGTACGAGATCTCGGAGTCGTTGATTCGTCTATGGGAGTGAGATCTGAAAATGAAAATTCTCAGACGAATTAACAGGAGTTCTGCAAATCAAGTCATCATGAAATTCATGAGGATTTCTACAAAACTATGAAGACAATTCATAGGAGTTTCTAGAAGAAAGGGAGCAATATTGTATAATTTTTTACAAATAAAAGAAGAGAATTTCAGAATAAAGCTTTTTTATTTTTTAAATAAGGGGAGACAATTAAGAAGAATTTTTACAAACATGAGGAGACGATTAAGAAATTTTTATTTGTCAGTAATATTTCTTCAAATAAGGACAGAAAATTTAGAACGATTGATTTCTACAAGTTGAAATAATTAAAGGGGGACAATTTAGGAGGATTCTTACAAAAATTGGGCAGGGGAAGCAAATAAGTAGGAGTGATATTGTAGTTTCTGTTTTATTTTTTTAATAAATGGTAGCAAATTATACTTTTAGTTTCTATTCTATGATACTGCTGGTGACCTGATAGCTCCACCTTCTACAGTTCAGGTGGTTCTGGGTTTGAGCTCCTGTTTGCCTTTCATTTTTTCCTTTTGCCGTTTATGTCGTGGTAACTCATTCACACACTGATTGTGCACAGGGTCTATGTCTATATGTTAACATTGTAAGTACCCGCATTCAACATGCTGAAGAGTATGGCATGGACTTGGACTGAATGTTTATGTGTGTGTGGACTAGAGGATAATATCATACCCAAAAAATAGGATGTAAATTGTGACGTCTTTATAATTAAGAGTAAAGACCTAAACCGTGGGATTGTTCGAAAAAAAGGGAGCTTGCTTAGGGTTAAAAAACCCTATAGTTTCCTCTGGCCCCAACACCATATCTAGTTTGGGGCCAGAGCACACTGTGGAAATCACCAAAACCTAGGGCTGCCACGATTAGCCATTTTTGTATTCGATTCATTGGCCATTGCTAATTGATTAGTAATCGATTAATTGTTTGCAGAATATGCTTGCATGAGAGTCGCCATGTGCGGTGGTCTTTTTGTCCAACTGACGTCATTTGTGACGCTTTTTATAGATGTGTTTGTTGAATTGTTGTATG
Organism: Mimachlamys varia; assembly: GCA_947623455.1. Classification (NCBI taxonomy): domain Eukaryota; kingdom Metazoa; phylum Mollusca; class Bivalvia; order Pectinida; family Pectinidae; genus Mimachlamys; species Mimachlamys varia. Next base: position 29,745,942 of record OX392544.1, read on the forward strand.
ATGCAATATATATAGCTACCGGTATTTAAATTAAAAATGCAATACATAATGCTCAAATCTTTAGTACATACAGTTTAATAAACCCCCATACCTTGTTGTCTTCGTGACGTTTCAACGTTAACTAGTAAACAGCTGAACACACAGGTGAGAATGATCGTAAATTTGTAACTGGTTAGTACATTTTACAAAATCGGATGGGTGCAAACTAACGGAAAGAACATATTCCTAAGAGAAAAGTCACATTTCGTTTTCAAAAGACGTGGCCTGGAAATCTCCTGAACTGAAAAATTATCTTCTGTTTTAAGATCAGTATGAAATAAAAACATGCAATGATGGACACTGCTAAGGTGGAAACTTTCAAATCATTGAAAACCCAGGACCCTTCTGACGGAAATTAGGAGCTGTTGGTGATAATCAGGGCTGGTTAAAGGATCAATGAATAACCCATTTATTGATATGTGTTGTGTCATAGTCAATTTTTATTGTCAGCACCTTAAAACTCCCAGCCACCAAATGGTGTTGGATGATTTGAATTATTTTCATATAGAAATGTGTTCTGGCCCCCACACCAGATATGTACATGTATCTGTTTAAATGTCTAAGTCTGGTTTGGACCAGAGGAATCTTGGTTTTTCCATTGGTAGAGTGCTATAAGAACGTACTGTAACAAGCTTTTGATACCTAACATTTAAAACTTGTGTTAGCTATGCCCAAGCAAAGGGGAGGTAACTCCTGTTGACCACTGGCAAGTGAGCAAAAAAACGTCACAGAAATAGTCCTTCGGAAGTACGGCGATTTTATCATATTTACCAGTGTTAAATGCAAAGATGGGTGATGTTATTTTAACATTCGATAACTCTCGTTGATTTACCAGCCAAAACAATGAGAGAATGGCGCCAAGGTAGATCGAGCGAACCTGTCAAAGAAATGTCAAAGCTCTAATTTTCTTATTGAAGCGAGTAAATTAACCAAAATCATATGAAAATGAAGAGAAATTAACAACAAAAATAATGATATGTTTGAATCCATGTGACATGACCGTTCTTGATGTGAAAATGAGGATTTTTGTCACCTAACGGTAAATCCAAGATGGCGGACACGTGCTGTCAGATGTCTATTGGGAATGTAAACAAAGCGCTCAAAACATGTAAAAGTCGGTATTTTCCAATGAAAGTTCTTTATTTAGTGATCTTTCACAACTGTTAAGGTAAGATTAGTGTAGTTTTGAAAAGAATTTTGTAATATATATGTAATAAAATTGTAAAATTAGAACGTGAATCGGACTAGGTAAGACTTGACTCGATACAGTACTAGTAGTAGTACTGTACAGTAGAGTATAGGCTTGTAGGATAAGGAATATGTCGCAGGATGTCTTCTCTTGATCATGTCAACTCATAACTTCGAATAATATTCTAAAGATAACTCTATTTCTTAACTATGATGTATTAGGAAATGTTAACAATTGTGATTTGCATGAAACCCATATAGAAAATGACACTTCCTTATTTGATCAATCAACCAAAAAATTGTTTTTACTAATATTTCTTAAATTGTACAATAACACATAAAATATTATAAGATAATGGCACATATTGATGTTGATAATATTTAATTGGGGACTTTTTCATTACAATTCAGTTTTCTATAAAATTACCAAACTTCGTTGTGCATTTTAAATGCTTCAATATTACAAGTGTAAATTAAAGATTGTAATTAATGTTTTAAGTTAAATAGAAGAATATTTTTCTAATCATTTTAATAGTTTTATTCATCCAGCTACATACAAGCATTGCATTTACTTATAATATATTAAAACAAGTATATTGTATTATGTTTAATGACATAAGTTTGTGGACTGCTTTATTTATATATATAAAAACGTATGTCAATAGTCCATTTATGTTATCAATATCGGAGCTGTAGATATTTTTTAGAATGTTTGTGTTACTTTTTTAATCAGAATATAATGTGACTTAAATTCTGGTTAATGTTTTTTTGTTTTAACAGAAGTATTTTCCAAGTTATGGGCTGTATACGCTTTTTTCAGTTTTTTTTTGAAATCTCAACTTTGAAGATCAAAATTTCCGATTTTCGAAAATTCACAAAAAATTCGGTTTTCAAGATAAAATTGTTCTGATTGTTGTTTTATAATCAGGTGATGATACTCTTCAAAAATAAAGCTACTACATACTTCCAAATAATGCAGAAAAAAATGGTTGGGCATAGCTACTTGTGTAAATGTAAACACAAATGTCTGAAATACCCCATGTGAATATCAGCACCCTCAGGGGTAAAGCATCGGACTGGTTCGAGCCCCAGCGACGGTACCATATTTACCAACATTCCACTTCCTATAACAAATGTGTATTTCAGACATGTGTAACGAACCATGTGATCAGTGATTCGCAATTGGATCACCGACAATTGTTACTACCGATATTTTTTTTTCTAATAATGAGTCGAATGTACACTGTAATCTTTAACACGCCAAACATTAACATTCAACAGAATGATCGATGTTTCTTTTTCATCGTGACACATTGCATTACCTGTAGAACTTAAACGCATTACAAACACGGAGGAAATGTTCTTTCTCAAGCTGATCATCGATACTCTGCGTGCTATTGTCCGCCATCTTGAAATGAATACTTCCGGTATTTATAATTACCCAACAGGACAATTTCCGTAGGGAAGTCAAGCAAAAAGGACATGGCAGCGCACGTATATGAAACACACATATATTGCGGCCGGGCCGGGAATCGAACCCGGGACTCCCGCTTGTAGCTAGACGAACGCTCTAACCATTGAGCCAATAGTCTGGACGTTAGGCTCGAGGGACTACTGATGCCTATATATAGCTAATTTTACCACATTTTATAATATAGAGAAAGCAAGGTATACCGAAGAGTGATTCAAGGGGAGTAACTCTCGCAAATTTTTGTGGAAATCCATCAATAACTATTATTATTAAACCTCATTTACATGTTTGACCCCTATGACCTTGAAAGTAATTCAAGGTCAATTGTTTGAAGAAACGTTTTACTTAATGTACTTAATGCTAGATACATACAGGCCAAGTATAAATACTATGGGATGTTTTGGGGGTTTTTTAGAAAAAAATTGATCAAGGATTTTTTTAAATGTTTGACCCATGTGACCTTTAAAAGAAGACACGTCATTTGCTAAGGGCAAATTATGCATCTTACAATACTTTATGACAGGTACCTACTAGGCAAGCATCAGTGCTCAGGACATTCTGGTAAATGACAAAAAATGATGTTAAAGGATATTTTTTTTGTTTTTACATATTTGACCACTGTGACCTTGAAAGTAGGTCATCAAGGTCAATTATTTTTGGAAACTATATGCCAGGAACCTATAGGCCAGGTATCAGTATTCTAGGACTTTTGATTATTGAGAAGAAGATTTATAAAGTTTCTTACATGTTTCACTCCTGTGACATTGAAAGTGGATCAAGGTAATTTATTTGAGGAAACTTTCTATCACTCTGTTCTAGGTACACCTACTGAACAAATGTCATGGTCATAGGTCATCCAGTTTGTAAGAAGAAATCATTTAAAGAAAAAGTTTACAGACACTGGAAGCCAAACAGATGACAGCTAGACTTATACATGTACCATATAACTAAAGTTAAAATGGCAATTTGTGTCAGGTCAGTTACATGTAACAACATGTATGCAGATAAGAGGTGGTGGGATGTGCTGAAGTTTTGGGAGAGAAAACAAGTAGTACTCTTAGGTTTGTTTATCCCATTCCAAAAATATCCTGCACCCTTGTCTAACCATATCTGACTACACAAACCATTCAGATTGATATACGTCTTCCTATAGCTATATATTTACATTGGTCTGCATTTTCCCATTGACACAATGCTAAGAGGCAGTTGCTGTCATAAGTCTTATAACACCCAGTGCCTCAGATTATAACAAACATTTGCTATTTTGACGTTATCAATCTCTATTGTGACGTCATTACTTTCATTGTTGTCTTCACTTGATTTGCTGTTCAAAATTGGTTCAAAGTAACTAAATAAAGCACAAACATTATACAGTAAAAAAATAAACAGTAACCCATTGACTGTCAATGCACATGATAGGGTTGGTTGCACTTGATGAAGTATTTGAAAATGACTCCAACACAAAATCTGTATGTTGATTGAGATGCCAATGGATTGTGAAAGGTAGACTGCATCCAGCAAATTTATGGTCCAAGTCTGTTGGTCTATCATGTATACTTTCAGTGAAACTAACTTAAAACCATTGCTATTCAAAAGCAACAGGAGAAAAAAAAATAACGAAACAAAAAACAAACAATAACAGCAAACATTTTAATTTGAATATTTTATTCATTTTTGTTTTACAGAACTATTTATTCTCCAAAAAAAGAAATGTAGAAAATCTTCAATACTACTACAAGTACTTTAACATATATAATTTTGATTTACACAATGAACATTTAAGATCATTTTGAAAAACAATTATGAAACATCCTAATAAACAGCTCTTGGAGATAAATGCAGCAAACATTGTAGGTATAACTAATAATAACGATTGTATAACTGTTTTAAACAGTGTACAAAACAAAAACAATGTAATCTATGCATGTTGAAATATATGTGAACAACAAAATGTACATGTTATGGAGATGGAAACCATTTCTATAAAAGTCAATATTTAAAGAATCTATATGGGTATTAAAATTATCATCGATTCTAAAAAATAAGTGCAAATGGTTAATTGAAAGAATCAATCTGACTAAACTCATATTTTGATTTCCGCGCCGTTACGTAAACTTCTCTCTGCTGTGTCAAGATCTGACAGCACCCCATAGGGGGGTCACATCCCGATAACCTTTTGCATTAGCCAATCAAATTACTTGGGATGTTGTCAGATCTAGACGCAGCAGAAAGAAGTTTACAGAACAGCACAGAGATTAAGACTAGACAGATTGTTGAAAGAATCTGCAAATTCAAGAAAATACTTTGTATACGTACATGTAGATCATGTTCAGAAGTCCTTAAACATGTCAAGGTGACATTAGTCCACAATTATGTATAATTTACAAATTGGTTGTATACAAAATTTAAACAAAACTTAAACAATATGACACATCAGAAAGAGCCCTGTCTTGTTATCTAACTCCAATATCCCAGCAATAAAGAGAATGTAAAATTTGATCAAAAAACCTTGAGGTTTGGAAGGGAGCGTCTTGTTTGCGTGATTACAACCAAATTTGTTTCATCATGCCATATAAAAAGTTCAGCAGTCGAGTGGAGTAAAATTTGACCTTTAATCTGATGACCTGGATGTTTGCTCAACTATAAGACCTAATTGCTGTCGATACACTTAATTTATAATGATTGTGATATATATGCATATATATTGACAGAAGGGGCTTTTTAAGTACCTGTGCACAAACAAAAAATATCATATAACAATTATGGACTTTTGGTGAGGTCAACATGGTGTTGTACCGACCTGGTACAATCAAAAGCCCTCCGTCAATATTGTAGATTCTACTATGTAGGTCGGTATAACACCATATTGACCGAATCAAAAGTCCTTATTTTTTTATATAGGATATGAAACTTGTTTGCAAAAGACTGAAATTGCATTATATCTAAATTGTATCTTAATAAAGCATGAAATTTACAGTTGGGCACTGTAACATCACAATTAATGGTTATAATGACGTTACAATTAAGTGCAATATTGACTCAGTGTTTCTAAAAGTAGAAGCATCAGGTCAATATCACAAAATATGGACCTCCACATGACCATATCTTAGCCAGTGAGAATTGAAGAAAGTCGGACCATATTTAATATAAGAAAATAAAATGTATTTACTAGTAGTTTAAACAACTAATACTATTTTTGCGTTTTCTACGCTTCTGATATTGCATACACAGCTAATGGAGTTCCTTTACATACCATATCTATAACATTACCTGTTTGACAGGCACATTAATTCATCATGATTAATGCACTCATGACGAACCAAAGAATGTTTTCGGTAGCCGAATTGCCATCAACAAATGCTGATATTATTATGAAGATCATTATATTTTACAGAAAGATATTATGCCTATGTATGCATATATGTACACAAAGGAAGTACATGTATTAAATTGACATCATACAGAGGATCTCCCATCATCGGAAACCCACGGTACACTTCTCTGACGTTTGCATCTGGTGGGCAAGAATCGATATAAATCTTCATATCCCCGAATAGAAGTTTATTCAGAGATTTCGACCAATCAGAATGGTCGTTTCTCGTGACAATCTGTTTAATCATTATACCGTGACCACGACCAGTATATTTCTGTAGGCATGACGCCAATGTCAATCTCCGTATAGCAGGACCTTATATATTTTAATCACAATCAACACAATTATAACACAATCGACAGGTTTTGTTGACAGATGGTGCTATAAATGAAACGGGATACCCCGGCTTAATGTCCCGGCTGTATGTAGTCAAGGATGAAATTATCAATATGATTGGCTACTATTTTAGTTCGAAATCAAGAGTTTCTTAAAATTTTAGCCCACGGGATGCAAACGTCAGAGAAGTGTACCGTGGGTTTCCGACGATGAGGATCCCCAACAAACAATGTTTGGTTAAGTTGTCATGTTTTTATGTGACTGTAAACTCAAAGCTGACAATGCAAGTTAAAAAACTTTCTCAATGATATTAAAAAAAAAATACATGACAAAGTTAATTTTTTAGAAGGCTTCTGATCATGAGATGCCCCCAAACAGGTTACCAAGGAATGGCTGACATTTTTGCTTTGCTTGGAAATGAGAGTCGGCTTTGATTCCCTGGGTATAAAAGGCCCTCATCCGGTCCAACCGGTTCCCATTGTTGTAATGGTGACACTTCTGTAGGCTTAACCATCACATACTTTCTAAATTTTGTTCACAATAAAGTCAATATTTTTTTTCGAACAGCATCTGAAAAACATGGACATGGACATTGAAGGGGTTATTATAACTTTCTGAAAATGTTTCTTTGCCATATTTTTCTTAATCTCAACAAGAAAGCTTTTTAACTTGCATTGCCAGCTTTAAGGTATTGCACTTAAACATGTTTATATAACAAACACTCTTACAACAAATTCATGGTTATAACGTAGAGTTTTTCATTCCCTAACAAGCACCCTATTATTTGTATGTTATACCCATGTAACAAACTAATTTTCTTGGTCCCAAAAGATTGGCTGAAAACATGTTTTACTGTACTTTAATTAGAAATCTCAATATAGGAAATTTAAGCATTACAAAAGTTAAGGAATTTTCCTTAACCTAAGATTTTCTTACACTTTTGTAGTGTTTTTAAGATTTTCATGTTCAGAAATCTCCTTGATACTGGTAGCTAGAAGAAAATTTAATGAAACTGCATGGGAGGCCAGATCCTGAAAGATATAATTATGTTACCTTACAACTTGACAAAAAAAGGGACCGGTAGGTTTTGAAGTGTTTCTTAGACATCATGTACAAGATTTACCAGTTTGGCATTTTTTCTACCATCAAATTCAGCACGATTTCTATAATCAGATCATAAACCAGGTATAATTAATATCAATAATATACACCCTAATAATATTGCATAATTTAAGGAAACTTAACTAACCTACTGATATATACTTTATACAGTTGAACCTCGTTATCTCAAACTTGTATAGCTCAAAGACCTCGTTTTAATTGAATAATTTCATCAGATTTGAACTCACTAAGTTCAAGTACTTTTAATCAGGTTAACTCAAAGTTTCTCTACGGTCTTGCTGACTTTGAAATAACAAGGTTTGACAGTTTTTTGAGAGTTGAGTGAAAGTTACCTGCATCATACACAAAACAAATAAATTATATATTTTTCACAAGAAAAATATCAATTTATATATTTAACATCAACATAAAACAATAAATTAAAATAACTCCAATCTACATACACCGACATCGAACATTTCCATTACACACTTTTTTCAAAACACAATTTGAAATTCAGCAAAGCCAGCTTCATGCTATTTTTTTATTGCAATTTTTATGCCATATCTTCTTAAGACGTTTTTGTTTATACCTTGCTTTTTTTCAACAGCATGTTGGTTTTGATACGATCCGGATCTTAAAAACTAATTATTTTTTTTTGCATTCTCATGTTTTATTATAAAATGCATTTCAACAATGTATATTATCTTTTTTTATATATGTGTGACAGTAATTGAATTTGTCAATGTCATTTATTTGTGAAAATAAAAGAAAAACAACTGCTTATTCGTTTTTTAACAATATAGAAAAAAGGCTTTCTACCTTTGGAAAATTTCAACACTTTTTAAAGAATTTTTGTTTGCTGGTTAACTGCTTAATATTCACTCACAGTGTGTAAAGGAACCTTTTAGATGGCAGTGTACATTGTATTTATGCAATGGACTAGCTAAAGGTAAATAATTTTACATCTTCAGATGCATTGTACTGGTATTTCCACAAGGAAATGTTTCGGTAAAATCAAAGTTCTACTTTTTGTGCAATACTAAACCAGAACTTAAACAATTGACAATTCTCAGACTTAAACATTTGTCAGTTCTCACACTTAAATGATTTTGACACTTCAGTCCTTACACTTACAAAAATTGAAAGTTTTCATACTAAAATATTTGACAGTCCTCGGACTTAAAAATATGAGTACTCAGGCTTAAAAATCTTACATTTCTAAGACTTAAACATTTGACAGTTCTCAGATAAAAAAATACCTGACGGTTCAGTTCTCAGATTTTAAAATCGGACATTTCTCAGCCTTAAAAATCTAACAGTTCTCATACTTAAATATTTGACAGTTCTCCGACTTACAAACTGGAAAGTTATCAGACTTACATATTAAGACAGTTCTCAGATAAAAAAAATTGACAGTTCAGTTCTCAGACTTGAAAATCTGACATTACACAAACTTAAAAATCTGACATTTCTCAGATTTTAAAATCCGACAGTTCTTGGGCTTAAAAATCTAACAGTTCAGTTCTCAGACTTGAAAATCTAACATTTCCTGGGCTTAAAAATTTCTCAGTTCTCAAGACTTAGACATTTGACAGTTCCTCAGACAAAAAAAAATTGACAATTCAGTTCCCAAACTTAAAAATCTGACATTTCTCAGATTTTAAAATCTGACAGTTCTCGGGCTTAAACATCTAACAGTTCAGTTCTCAGATTATAAAATCTGACAGTTCTCGGGCTTAAAAATCTTACAGTTTTTATACTTAAATACTTGACAATTCTCAGACTTACAAACTTGAAATTCATCAGACTTACATATTAGACAGTTCTCAGATAAAAAATAATTGACAGTTCAGTTCTCAGACTTGTAAATCTGACATTTCTTAGGCTTACAAATTTGACAGTTCTCAAGACTTAGACATTTGACAGTTCTCAGACAAACAAAAATTTGACAGTTCAGTTCCTCAGACAAACAAAAATTTGACAGTTCAGTTCCTCAGACAAACAAAAATTTGACAGTTCAGTTCCTCAGACAAACAAAAACTTGACAGTTCAGTTCCCAGACTTTAAAATCTGTCATTTCTCAAACTTAAAATCTGATATTTTTTCAGACTTAAAAACTTCACAGTTCTCAGACTTGAGTTAAGGGTCTCCACAGAACACAGATGCTGGATTCCTGAGGTTAAATATAAATCATACTTATGATTCAGATAACGATAGTCATGATTTTAGGAATAAGATTCATCAGTATGGTATGAATGATATATAATGAGATTGTTTTGTACACAAACAGGAATTGAAAACTTAATTTGCGAGCTTTCGAAAACGTCTGTTTCCTTTGTCAAGCAAATTAAAGAGTACAATAGCCGAGTGTACTCTAGTACTACAGATAGACAGAGGGACTGGTAAGATATCCTCTGTCTACCTGTAGTACTTGAGTACATTTGGACGAAATGTCGCGCTACGTTTTTGACAGCTGACTTCTCTAACTCGCCTTATTTGGGAAGTGAGCTGATTTCAGCGGTCAGAACACCGACACTCAGCTATTGTACTCTTTGCTTGACAAAGGAAACAGACGTTTTCGAAAGCTCGCAAATTAAGTTTTCAATTCCTGTTTGTGTACAAAACAATCTCAGTATATATGATAGTCATGATTACTCACCATACATAAATTTTTGCTTGAATTAAAAAAAAAATTATGCAAAGGTCATAGAAGATATGGGTACATAAATTTCAGTTTTAATATGAATTCAATAATAAGTAAACATATTAAGGTCTTATATTAAAAAAAGTTTCAAATTAGTTATGTTTAAACTGTATGGAGTTAACAGTTAAAAGAGACTTTAAAAGTTACACATATAACTAAAGGTACAATACAATTTTCATTTTGTCAATGCCATCTTGAATTTTTCTCTTGATATTGTATCTTGTCTGTAGATGTTGGTGAAAATCGAAGAACCTGGGAATCCGTTTCGATCATGATGTCAGCATATCTGTTTTACGTATTCCTGTTCATCATCTGAAAATATATAAGCAGTTAGCTTTTATTTCTGTAAGTTTTGAGTTTCTCACAAAAAAATAATCACAAAATTGGATGACTTTAAAGCAATCATTTTTGTAACTAGAACTTGTATAAACAGACCAACTGTATTAATCATTAATACAATAAAGAAAGGTTTGTCTTAACAAACATATAATATTAATGTAGCCTTGAAATGATTCTTCATGCAATGTACATATAACAATAACAGGGTTTGTGCTGGGTATTTTATAAATGGGGTCCTTTCCTAAAAAAAAAAATAGGGTCCTCCTGCATAGTTTTAATGGCTAATACTGAAAATCAGTGGGGTCCTTTTCAGTTTCTATGCCTAAAAAAGCTATAGGAGCGGCTTCAACGCAAACCATGCATAAGATATTATCATGATTGTAAACAATTTCATGGTTGGTATATTGTGTCAAGGCACCATTCCATCTTATAAATGATTTATGTAGAATTACAGTCAAACTTTGTTAGGGCTTTTCCCTAACTAATTGTGTGGGGGAGATGGGAGGCACCTGTTTTAATACATCTATGATCATGAATGTGTTTTGGATGGTAAGGTTAAAACCAGGCCCCGGTTTCATCAACGTTCCTTAACTTCAAAATCCCCATATATAGGAAAGCATTACAGAATTTAAGGGGAAAATCTTCAGTTAAGGAACTTTCCTTACCAGGTAAATTCTGTAATGCTTTCCTATGGGGATTTTTAAGTTAAGGAGTTTCCTTAAGTTAAGGAACGTTGATGAAACCGGGGCTAGATCTGCATACTATTCTTTATATCAAATCTCTTTTATTATTTGATGAGTGGTGGAGTCTCTGGAAAATGCCTTCCACCCCTCCCACATGGTTAATTCTGGAACAGCCCTTATCTGAAACACGATTTCAGGGATCAATTTACAATTTATTTTCATGGGTCCTTTTTGTACATATTGCCAAAAACAATGGGTCCCACAATGTTAAATTAAAGTATTTCCAGAATTTCTATAAGTCCTTTCAGAATTTGATGAGTACTGGACTCGGGACTCGCATGTAATAGATAGATCCCTGCTATTTTGACTGGCCAGACCAAACTTTACACAAAACATTCAAACTCACAAAACTTGAATAAATACTCAAATAAATTACTCAAAGTTTGCCTACTTACCCTGACTTAGAGAGAACATGGATTGACTGTACTATTTAACAGTAAATGTAATGGTATATATAATTATAAAATTTGAATATATTTCATCTGAAGTTATACCTGTTAGTTATTGGTGTCGTGATGTAGAATGTCAGGATTGTCTCCCTTGGAACACATCCCACCGCCACCACCACTTGGTAATGCCTCTTGTGTCTCACAGTCAAATTTCCTCTTTTTGGTCGGAGACTCATCACCGTTCTCAGACGGGAAATTCTTCCCAATGTAAAATCTGCCGCCTTGATCGGAATCACTACTGTCATTGTTTGAAATGCCGTTGAATTGACATCGCCCTCCAGTTTCAGTGGTAGCACCAGAAAGATGTAACTCAAAATTTATGGTCGACTTGTTGAAGAGAATATTCCCGAGATGACTTGAATCAGGCCTTGGAACAGATTTGAGATCATTATCAGATTGAGACACGTCACAGTTTAAATCATTGCCTGTATTTTCATTTAGTCTCTGTACAGAAGCTGTTTCACTATAGTCTACTGGTTCAGTTTTCACTTGACTTTTGCCAGGCGATAATTCAGAAACTTCTCTCTTCGAATCTTCAGATCTACTGATATATTTGTCAGATGATAATTCAGAAACTTCTTTCTTCGAATCTTCAGATCTACTGATATATTTGTCGGACTGGGACAAATCAAAGTTTAACTGTGAATCTTCATCAGTGTTTTCCGATGAACTGCCCTCAGCGGATGCATTTTTCACGAAGTTTCCGTCAGATAGCGGGAAATCTTCATTGTCCATATCTTTCTCCGAACCCTCTTCTTCTGTGGCCCGTTGGCCCTGATGCAAGTTACATGGCTTTCTAGTATGTAGTAGACGATTATTTACATCTCCAACTTTGACCTGCTGATTTGAATCAAATTCTTCCTCACTTGGATATAGCTCCATTGGTTCCTTTTTTATGGGTATGTCACTTGAACAGTTCTTGGTCCTCTGTTCATCTGTATAATTTTCCTCTGTTTCCAACCGACTGCCATTTTGCAAGTGTTTGTTGTCACCTTCACATAGAGAGGCAGTTTGTCTTGTCCCATGAAAAGGCTGTCCTGTCCCTTCAACAGATATTCCTGCCCCTGTCCCTTCATAATGCTGTTTTTTCCCTTCACTTGACTGTTCTCCTCCCGACTGTTCGTAACGCTGTTCTGTCTCTTCACTAAACTTTCTTGGCCCTTGAAAGGGCTGCAATGTCCTTTCATTAGACTTTAATTGTCCTGCTCCTTGAATGGGCTGCCTTGCGCTATCATGGCTCGGTTCTGTCCCTCCACTTGACTGTTCGGCCCCATACCACTCCCCAGGCTCGTTCTTAATCACAAAACTGCCGCCTGTGTACAGGTCATCTCCGTCCGACAACACAGAGTTGTTGCCATCATCATCCTCCTCCTCCTCATCATCATCTTCCTCACCGGAATCATCAAAATCGCTACTTGTTTCGCTACATTCTTCATTTTCGGACTGATTCTCACTGATCACTCCGCGCTCTCGCAATTTCTGGAATTTCCGCAATGACGTTTTCGAGGTGAGAGATTTCTCGTAAGTGTCAAAATGGGTGTTTTTGATGTGGTTCTGTAGGGCTCGCTTGTGTTCAAACACGGACTCGCAGTCACTGCACTCGTACCCTCTCTCTCCGGTATGGAACTCCATGTGGTTCTGGAATAGAGATGTAACAGAAATATTACCACTGTCGTATATATTAAAATTCACATTTCTCGTAATCATAACCATGAATAGTGATCTACATACTGTACTGTACACTATACATGATCGAAATATGGAAATTAAATATGACTATAATGCAATACTTCAATTGTATTTTCTTTAGTATTTTGATTTTGAACTGTCTGCATATACTTTGCAAATATGACTAGTGGTTGTAATTGGATGAAATTTTCTTTTCCATAATATCCACACCTTATTACCAGACATCTCCCCACCCCCCAGTGCATTGGGGGTATGTCAAAAGTTGGGGGGGGGGGGGCTTATTACCGAGCATGGGCTTATTGCTGGGGAAACACAGACAGAGAAATTTATAATTTGATAATTCACAGTTGATTTATAATTATGTAAATAAATTGTACTAGAATTTTTGTGTCAGACCCATATGTTATCTTGAATGCGTCGGAGCAAATTTATACCATTTTTTGGTCCAAAGTGCTAACTCATTCATTCCTGAAAATTCATTTTTAACCCAAGATTCCATCAACTGAACGTAAAGAATCCAACTGTGTCATCAGGGGTGAAAGAGTAATTACCAATTTGATTATTCTTACCTTCAGATGTGTCGCCTGGTTGTATCCCTTTCCGCATACTTCACAGATATGGTCCTTCTTATGGTTGTGGATCTTGAAATGCGTGGATAAGTTAAACTTGTCTGTGAATCCCTTCCCGCATACGGCGCAGTGAAACGGACGCTCGCCTCGGTGCCAGCGCATATGTTTTTCGTAATGTGCTTTTCTCCCAAATCCAGCTCCACAGTTCTGACAATTGTAAGGCTTAACTTCACTGTGCGTTATCATATGTAAATTCAGACCGTTACTTTGACGAAATGTTTTCCCACAAACCTCACATTCATATGGTTTCTCGCCTGTGTGTATCCGCATGTGGATTGCTAATTGTGTTTTTCGCGTGAATCCGTTCCCGCAAACTTCGCATTTATACAGTTTTTCTCCGGTGTGCATTCGTAAGTGAATCAACAAATTCTCACTCTCACTGAAAGTTTTCCCACAAATGTGACATTTGTTTTGTTCTTCTTCAGATTTCTGGGTAGTTACTGGACTGTTCTGTTGTGAAGAAATCATCTCTACATCCTGGTTAGTGCCGTAGTATCCGTATTCTTGACGGTGGGTGCGCATGTGAATCAACAAATAGCCTTTCGCCGAACACACTTTGCCGCACACATCGCACTTGAACTCCTGTTTTTCAATGCTGTGAGTTCTCATATGCACTTTCAAAGTTCCTTTATGAGGGAATGCTTTCCCGCAGTATTCACACTTATAGAAATTAAGGAAATCTTTCCCGGGCAGCGGTAAATGAGCGATGAGATTATCACGAGGCTCGGCAAGACTACGTTTCAAGGTTTCAATCAAGAATGCCTCTCTTTCCACCTTTTCCTTTTCCCTGTGGACTTTTTCTCTCACCAGAGCTTTAAGCAGTGATTTCTTCTCGACTGGGTTCTCTTTTGGTGTTTCCTCATAGCTAATATCTACACTTGGGGATGGAACGATCAGGGGAGGTAATTCTGCTTCCGAAGGTTTTGTTCCTTGAATAACTTTGTCCACCAGCATTGAAGAAAGTTTCTCAATGGTAGCATCTAACTTACCAGTGGTTTTACGTTCAGTGTTTTGATGGGGAACAGTCGAGTTTAAACGTTCAGTGTGTTCCTTATTAAACCAAACGTCTGCTTTATCTGCAAGTTTGTTTTGCTTTCCCCCATTCAGGTGCATCAGAAGGGCACTTGATGCATTATTTGTCGTTGGTTTTTCAGGCCCAATTGCATTGTTTTCAGGATTTGCCGCTACGACTTCTATATCGGGCATCGTGCTTTTCCTGACATACCCACTCGGGCCCTGCGTTAGAAGTCGCTGCAGAAGAGCACTGTTACTTTTACCGCCATTCAGCATTCCTGGCTTTGATGATGAAGAGTTAGGCATATCAATGTTTGTTTCAGAAGTGGACAAGGGTGTTGATGAAAGAGATAATGGCGATCCTGTTAATAAGTCTGATAACCTTTTATGCGATTTCTGAAGAGCGCTTACTGATGAACCCGTGTTAGCACGGGTCCTATGTGGAACAGAAGGTACGAAATTAAGATCATTTTTCCTATGCATTGCTCCCATTGTAAGGGATCTCCCGCGATGTTCTACATCTTTGGTTTCCATGGAAACAGGCTGGTGGCTGCTGTCCTGGTTACCAAAATTTCCCCAGGCAGATGGTCTTGTGTTGTTTTGCTTACTTAAAGTTTCCATGGTAACAGGAATATGATTTTGTTTAGAATAAGTATCCGTAGCAACTTGTTGGGAAAAAGCTGGTCCAGATTTCAGTAAAGACAGAATCGAAGAATTTTTCTGCACACTTGTCAAGTTGGGTTGGTCGTTTCTATTATAGATATTGTTTCCCTGTTCAGGTAAACCTGGTGTTTCCTGATAGCCTTCATAACTATCTTCAACCTCTGTTTTTATATACATATCATATGAAGCGTTGTTGGGCTCAGAAAGTTCTTCATTACTAAATGAAGAATTTGGTTTTGTGTTTTGTAAACTACTAGTTGATTGGCTGCTATTTTGGTCAGCGGTTTGTAACATAGAATCTGACTGACTGTATTGCCCGTAAGCTATTTGTAACGAATGAGTTGATTGGCTATGCTGTTCAGTGTTTTCATATATATTTACTAATGGACTGTTTTGTTGGTTAGAGATAGGAAACATAGCAGCTGATTGGCTGATTCGTTGATTGATGGGTTGTAATGAAGAAGCTGATTGGCTGCTTTGTTGGTTGATGGTTTGTAAGGAAGCAGCTAATTGGCTAGTTTGTTGGTTCCTGGTTTGTAATGAAGAAGCTGATTGGTTGCTTTGTTGGTTGGTGGTTTGTAACAAATTAGCTGATTGGTTGCTTGTCTGTAGGACATATTTTGGTTTGCTGGCCAGTAGTTTGCTCAAGTGAGAATGGTTGTTTGATCTGCTGACAGCTGGCTTATTTCCAAACAGGAGTGTCGTTAATTTAGGGTGTTTACGTTTCGGTTCATCTCTCCCTGGTGGTTCACTCTGCTTCAGGTGGTTTCCTGGAATAAAAAATGTGAAACATTTTAATATACAGTGGACTCCACTTAATATCACCCCTGTTAATATCACATTCCTGTTTATATCATGTTTTAATTAATCTATTCAGATTAAAGACATACAGTGTACCCTCTACTTTTCACCACCCGAATCTACCACCACCCTCTCATACCGCCACCTTAAACTCTAGAACGGATTTCCCTCTAATATAATCCCTCGTTAAGTTTGCCACCCATGCGTACGGCCATCAACTATATTCATTACAATAAAATGTCCTGAATCACTATATATTTCCTTCGACAATATTGCCGTTTTCATCTTTTTTGGCAAAAGATAAACTCTTTTTTTTTTTGGTCTATTTAATGTAAGGGTATCTCCAGTTTTCACTAGCGCAATCTGTAGGCCATCAATGTACAAGTACGCTTGAATGATTTTCTTAGTATTGCTCAGTTAGATCGATATTTGGATGTTTTTTTATTTATGTCACATCTAAAAACACTTACGGCTTGATTGTATCAAAAGCATGACTGACTTCTACACACTTTGTGTTCTTATTGTGTATAGTATGAACATTTGGCTTAGTCATTCGAGACTGAAACTCCATCAAGACAAAAGCATGGACTGTAGTAGATCATGGTCCGAAATATGTCGCAAATCAATGACTTCATCTCGGTATATACATGTCGATATGTTACTCAGCTTGTATTTTATAAGACATTGGTAAAGTCATCTGTTAAAAAATTTCATGGAATTGTAATTTTTATAAATCGATACTACTGCAACTCTTGTAATACTGCCATAATTACATCGGACGAACGGTGGCAATATAACGAGGGTACACTATGTACACAAACAAAAACATTGCTGAATATCAACTTCAAAACTGGAAAGTTTAATCACATTATAAAAAACATAACATCTTCTTGTTTGAGCAAATCAGAATTAAATCACCAGGTGGGTGGGCATGACTGGTGGGTGGGCAAATATATCTTATTACATTTTTACCAGTAAAATATCAGAAAATATCAGCTTGATAAAACCTATATCATCACTGCTTATATCATCACTAGTGATGATATAAGAAATCTTATATCATCACTACTAGTGATGATATAAGTTTCGGTTTGATATCATTATGCAATATTTGTGTACTATTTTTTTGTTATTCTAGAATTAAATCGTATCAAGTAAGGAAATAAAAAATCTTTATCATCTTTTTGGAAAAAAAAAGATCTCTAAAGATCTCTAAAGGATTTTATTAATATGTTTTTGTATTTTTACTATATTTTGAAGTGAACCAAATATAGAACTTCATCCTGTGGCCAATTAATATTCTATAAGCATTCGGCACTCCGTCCCGATCAGTTTTAACCGCAAATTTTAAAAATGAAATCAGAAATTTGGGAATTTCGAAAATGAAATAAAAAGAAAATTCAATGGTTTCCAGATAAATATCAAATATATGGCAGATTTTAAATATATTTTCACTCGTGCTACGCACTCGTAAAAATATAAAAAAAATCTGCCATACTCGTGAAATATATTTGATATTTATCTAGAAACCATTGAATAGCCTCTATTTATTGCACTAGTGCGCAACATGAAGTTAGCATGCAAAGCCCTATCATAAAGACCATAATTATAAAGACATTGTTTATAAGAAAGTTTAATAGGTAAACAGTCACAGATGTAATTCAAAAGCTGCCAGGGACTAATCTAGGAAGAATGGGAAACTATCCTTTTTTACTTAAGGGGAAGATAAGCTCTTAAAAGGGGAATTTTTAAAAATCACAAAGTGACACTTTTTAAACCTGCAAGCATATTTTTCAAGTGACAACAGCAATGGGTAATCAGAAAAACTATTTTTTAAGGTTTTAGGGTAGATCGATATTGACATAAAAAATGAAGGAAAATTCAATATTTCAGTGAATTTAACATAATTCTGGAGCAGAAATTAAAAAGGAACAAAATTCTGACGGGAAACTAACCATAAATAGTAGTAAAAATGCCTAGATTTATTCCTGGCTGTGTACTACACAACATATATACATGTATATGTGCATGCAGTGTATAATGAGAAATATATACAGTGGACTCCACTTAATATCACACCTGCTAATATCACATTCCTCTTTATCTCATGTTTTTCCCAAGCACCATTTTTCTCTCTATATGATCTTTTTAATTTTATTTAGTTAATATCATGTATTTTGAGGTGAATTCCTCTTAATATCATGTTTTTTTAACCAAACACATTAAATATCCAAAAAATTGTGGCGTTTCCATTGGTTTCAGATACAACTCGTACAAAATGTTGCAAAGAAAATAAAAAATAACCCCATAAAATAGTTTTTTTGATTGAAATAATCTTATCTTTATATTGAAACATCTTCATATGTACATTAAAAAGCTTTCTTTTAGTTATGGAGATTGGAAATGCACTAGATTTAGTGGAAAAACATGTTTCTCTTAATGTCACATTTCTGTTACTATCATGTTTTTGTCTAACAAATGCAACATATGCCATAAAGAGGAGTGCACTGTACTAAATTCATAAATTCATAAATGCTGTGATAGCCGGATGTGTACATACCAGATCTTCCATATGAGACAGGGGTAGATAACTCATACCCACTGTCTTGTGGCTCCTGTTTGATACTGACAAACTCCATCTGGCTTCAAATCACAACCTGAAAAGTATAAATAGTGTAATAGTTATTGACTATATAACTATGTTATTAAATGTTTTGATAGAAAGTCTTATGAAACAATTAAGGATTGAATTATGCTCTGTTGAGGTTTATGGGGTATACACCAATCTGATTAAAATTATATCTTGATCTCCACGCCGTTCCATAAACTTCTCTCTGCTGCGTTAAGATCTGAGATATTAATCCCATAGAGGGTCATGTCCCGATGACCTTTCGCATTAGCCACTCAAATTACTACTGGCAGAATCTTGACAGTGAAATTTTGAGGCGACAAAGCTTGCATAAACACATTTTTCCGTTTAGTCATTTCGTCACCAAAAAGTTTGTGCGGAATAATGTGACGAAATGGCTTGCTGCAAGACAACAGGTCTTTGGAAAATTATTTTAGTGTTAAGTAAAGAGGCGACAAAGGTCATCTGGACGTGACCTCTTATGGGATGTTGTCAGATCCTTGTAAAACAGAGTGAGAACAAGGATCTTTTAATCAGATTGGGATATACACCTCAATGGGTCTTGAGACAAATTTAATGAACTGAGAAGTAGTTTATAGCACACTTGTCTCTACACCCATCAAGGTTTATACCCCATTAACCTTACCAAAACAGGATTCAATCCTTATACAGTGATTATAATTAAAACTCAGCTTAAACGGCGACGTGTAGACGGGTCGGTAAAATTTCAACTTTTCAACTAAGGAGGAATTCTGACTCTCGCACCCGCCTGTCGTCAAAATATGTAGCGGGTTAGAGAGTCAGAACCTTTCGGACTAATCTAGCCTAGATCTAGTACTAATATTAATACCCCGCCTCCCATGGCTCTGCCCCAGCCAACGCTTCGTAGCTCCAACGACGCAATACATGAAAATCGTCTCGTCGTGTAGAGCTACGTTATATTGATATATTAATAGATCTAGAGCTAGCCTAGATCTAGACTAGGCCCTACATTGTTGTAGGTCTTCCGGATCAACATGTAGCAGTTGGTTTAAACTTTAATTTATTGTATTTATAAATTTATTATAAATACATCAGATCTAATCATTATTAAATTCTAATTTACTTAATACTGCGGAAAGTAAGTCCTCGAGATAATTAGATGAATCTATCAAATATAGAACAACGAATGACACGCACCCAAAAATTGTGTAAACAAAATACTCAGGCCAAATCAAGGTCAAGGCCACGAACCAGACGGCTCGTCTGGAACTCGATTCTGTATGAATCAATCACTTACACCTTCATATATGCATCAAAACCAGAAGATATAACATCCTGGCAACCAGTTGTATCCTAAATAATCTTTCCTTGTATCTCATATGGCCAGAAATCTTCAAGACTCGGAGCCCACTTCTTGCTGGACGAGTCACAATATGGCAGGTGCGACCTACTTTTTTCGGTAAGTGAAGAGTTCCAAAATATCGGTAAGACTAGTTACAGACCGGTTCAGCCTTGTAGAGTCCGGCACAGCCCGGTAGTGAAATATCGTCCGCAAGGGCGTTTGTTTCTAATTTATATACACCAGGTGTTATCCATGCATTGTTTGTTACTATAATATGAAATAGGCACTGCCTGAAAGCGAGCGTATATACAGTGACGTGCCAATTAAACGTCTTTCAATTTTTTTTATTGTGCTATATATATAGGCCTATATTCTTTGTATTTTCAATGAATTTTCCCGACTTTGTTTATGGGTCAAATTTAATGAAATTTTGTTTACTTAAAAAGAAATGTTTCCTGTTTCATCTCATAATATTTTCACTGTTTTTCGTTATGTATGACCAGAGAAATCATAATTTATTTACAACATTCAATTTTCGGGACGCCATTTTACGTCATTTTGGTAGCGTTATATAGAGAAATAGCGCCACACGGAAATTAGCAGTGTAGACAGTTCTGTATAGCTCCATAAATACACAACGGAAATTTAAATAAACATTATGAGAGGAAACCTTGGATATTTGTGAACCAAATAACAAAAAAATTGTCAAAATCCATTCATAAACAAAGTCAGGAAATTTTAAAATTCATTGAAAAAAGTTGGAGATACAAAGAAAATATAGCAAAAAAAAAAGACTTTTGGCACGTAACTGTAGTTTAGTAACCTTTATGATACATAGTGTAGATCTCGGGCGCCAAAGGCGCCCCCAGTTAAAGGCTTTAGGTGCAAAAACGAACAGAATCCTTCATAAGGACATATAATATACAGTGTGCTGATGATGGTTTTAGAAACTTATTTTAGAAAGTCTGCCAGATATTTTGTATTTCATGTAGGTCTTCATTAACTTACTATTATATTCGATCAAATAATCGCATATGTCCCTAAAAGATAAAAGAGCACATTCAAACGATAAAAACATTGGTGTGATAATTAAAACCTAGAAAAAAGTTCCTTAACATATTGATATGACAGTAAAATATTTAGTCTTTTTACCAAAGGTTTTGCACTCTGACATCCCAAGTATACGTTTTACTAATTTAAAAACAGGTTACTCGAAGTGAAATAGAAAAAAATGCATTGATAACATTTTCAAATGTAGAGATCAAAGTTTAAGTCATATATGTTATATTACAGCACAGACTTAGATTAGTGCTATCTAAGTCCGTGATTACAGTGACCTAATTCTTGAACTCGATCCCCACTCTTGTTTTCAAAAAGTCTTATCAAAAGGACATAGCGCAACTCTATAGTCCTAAAATTGTTACTAAATTTGCAGTTCAAATTGATATTCAGTGAGTTAAGATGCATAATGTCATTCCCAGGACTATAAACTGCCATGTATGTTTGGATTGAGTTTCTTTCTGCATTGAGAAATTATATTGAATTGGTTAAAACATTGAAGTAATTACAAATTGCATAGAATCTAACTTGTTGGTAAATTTGTTTATGATGATCAATCTATTGATGTAATAATAAGAACAAACTATAGGATTTAGTGAGAAAAAAAACGAGAAAATTGATATTCAGGATATCACAACTTTTCAATTGTATGTCATTAAATGCACAAAGTTTGAAAGAGATCAGTTTGGAACTGGGAGATCATATGGCAGGGGCAATAACGTTAACTCTTCCAAATAAAGGAGAATCCATAGATTTTCAGGAAAACACAACCTCATGTCATGGCGAATATTAAAGAGATCAGTTGAAAACTGGGAGGACATCTCAAAACATGATTTGGATTAAAAAGAGTAAAAACTTTCTAATATAGTAGAATCAAACAGATGTCTAGGAAAACCAAACTTCATGTCATGGTTGATAAATGCACAAAGTTTGAAAGAGATCTGTTGAAACTGTGGGACAAGATATTTAGCTATAGTGAAATGTATAAGGGGAAGTTACTCTTCCAAATATAGCCGAATCAAACTGACTTTGAGTCATAGTGAAATTTATTTTTATATATATTTATTACACTAAGTGTTGCGACCGCAGCGCTTAGTGTAATGATTTTATTTTTTATTACAATCAGCGTAGCAGTCGTAACACTTCGTATAAAATCTATTACATTAAGCGTCAAAAGTGTACTTGTGACAAAAAGGTGTTTTTGAAGCAACGTTAGTCAGAATTAAAAATGGAGTCAACTGACAAAAAATAAAGGTCACCGGGTCAAAGGTCAAAGTCACATATTGTTATGACATTATGAAGCAAAGTTGGTTTAAATTTAACAATGAGTCATCTTACCGAAACTCAAGGTGACAAGCTCAAAGGCCAAGATCAGTTTTAGCTCACCTGGCCCGAAGGACGTAGATGAGCTTATGCCATACCGTGGCGTCCGTCGTCCGTCCGTCAACATTTTTTTAACGACATCTTCTCCATAAAGACTGATAGGAAATCAACCTGATTTGGAAGGAAGCATCCTTCGGTGCTCTGGATTCAAAATTGTACTAATGGTGGGTCTGACCTTCTATGGGGCTGAGAGGCAGGGCCAAAAATAATTGTTTAGCTGTATTGGTTTAATCAACTTATTCTCCATAACCACTAATTGGAAATCAACCTTATTTGGCAGGAAGCAACCCTACGTGCTCAGGAATCAAAATTGTACTAATGGTTGGACTGACCCCCTGGGGGTTGACGGGCGGGGCCCCAAAAGGAATTATTTAGCTATGTTGGTTTAAGCGACTTCTTCTCCGAAACCAAGAAATGGATATCAAATATATATCACTGGTAACACCCCTAGGTAGTATAGATTCATTTTTACAACGGGAGGTAAGTCTTATACTTATATAGGGTCTCATTTTACATTGGGAGGATCATATTCTACAGCGGGGCGTATGTGTTATATATAGGGTTTCAATTTACAATAGGAGGTGCGTTTCATATATAGGGTCACCCTTTACACTTTAACACGGGAGGGTCACACTCTACAATGGGAGAGTCACACTTTACAACAGGAGGTATGTCTTATAAGGTCACACTTTACAAAGAGAAGGTCACACTTCACAATTAAATGTATGCCGTATATATATTGGGCTACACTTCACAAAGGGTGGATCACAATTTACAACAGGAGGTATGTTTTATATATAGGGTCACACTTTACAACGGGAGGGTCACACTTAACAATGGGAGGTATGCTTTATATATAGGGCTACACTTTACAACTGGAGGTATGTTTTATATATGGTCACACTTTACAACGGGAGGGTCACACTTTACAATGAGAGGTTCACGCTCCTCAACGGGAGGGTCACATTTTACAACGGGAGGTATGTCTTATTTCTAGGGTCACACTCTACAACGGGAGAGTTAAACTTTACAACGGGAGAGTTAAACTTTAAAAATAAATCTTTTTTACATACATGTATTGAGTATCTGTATCTATTTCCATTCAATCAAATATTTGCTGCATGTTACAATGGAAACCTTCACGTGCTTGTCCAAGTCTTATCAATTTTGATTTATTTCTTTTTTTATTTCTACTTGGTTTTACAATTCAAATGCTAAATATTTAAACGATTAAATGAACTTAAATATTAGTACATGTATAATGCTCTACATTCTAAATTCTTCTAAATCCGGAAAAATCCAACCGGAGATATCCTGGCCCCTCCTCACTCCCGGACATTCACCACGTGACTAGGTGTAGTTAGGAGTATACAGTTACGTGCCAAAAGTCTTTAATTTTTTTTTACTTTACTTTATATATTCTTTGTATTTCCAACTTTTTTTCAATGAATTTTCCTGACGACGTTTATGGATGGATTTTGACAATTTTTTATCATTTAGTACAGAAATATTCAAGGTTTCCTCTCATAATATTTATTTGATTTTCCGGTGTGTATTGATGGAGTTATACAGAATTTCTACACTGCTAATTTCCGTGTGACGCCATTTATCTATATAACGCTACCAAAATGACGTCAAAATGGCGTCCCGAAAACTGGATGTTGTAAATAAATTATGATTTCTCTGGTCATACATAACGGAAAACAGTGAAAATATTATGAGATAAAACAGGAAACAATTCTTTATAAGTACACAAAATTTCATTAAAATTGATCCATAAACAAAGTCGGGAAAATTAATTGGAAATACAAAGAATATATAGCAAAATAAAAAAAAGACTTTTGGCACGTCACTATATATATATACGCAGACTCCCATTCAAATTCAACTGAAAGGATACGTTTTTAGGTGTGTGTGGGGCTTAAAATAAGTATGCCTCCTTAATAACATTTAAACGGCATAGACAAGTAAATTGTACAAAAGCGTATAACATGAACGCCTCCAGATTAACGACAAATGCTTTCTTGGGCTATTCCTCAATATGTCTGACCATTATGACATTCAACATGATGTTTCCATCTGTTTACAAGTAAAATATGTCACAAAAAACAACCGAAAATTGTATATTTCCATATATCCAGTCCATGTGTTCTACCATGCCCACAAGTCACAATTAACTGACAATTAACGGTCAAAAATGACACACGACCGGGGTTCGATTCCGCGACTGGACGTGCAAAGGTATGGGGTCACCTGCCTGACCACGTGGATTTTCTCCAGATACTCCGATTTCCTTGTGCGAACATCCGGGTCAAAAATTGTATAAAGTATATCAATTTTTTAATCGTTTCTGCACTATAACTATGGTTTGGGGCGATGTTTTGAGTCTTTTGTTCATTGCACATACGTTAGGTATATAGTCAAAATCTATCGATTATTTGCGCTAAAGATGAAATGAAATATTGAATTTGAACGAAGAAGTAACAGTAATTGTCTTCCCCTCAATACGGCAGTTATACTCTCAAGGTAACTTAAAATTCGTAAAGTATAAAATCCGCAAAAATCATAATGTGCCCCGAAATATGTCGAATCATTGCATTTGTGTATACGTAATATACGTAAACATCCCAAACATTTCTTACTGATCTTAATAGGCATAAACATTCTGGGACTCCGTTTTCTATGGTGATATGTGCCATTTCGTTATTTCGCCCCGCTAAACAGCGTCTTTTCGCAGCGAAAGAACGAAATAACGAAACTATGTAACGTGAAATAACGAAAATATGAAGTCGCTGTTTAGCGACCCGAAATAATTTGCCCCGCTGTTTATCGTTATGTCGCCCCGCTGTTTATCGTTATTTCGTTATGTCGCCCCGCTGTTTATCGTTATGTCACCCCGCTGTTTATCGTTATGTCGCCCCGCTGTTTATCGTTATTTCGTTATGTCGCCCCGCTGTTTATCGTTATGTCGCCCGCTATTTATCGTTATTTCGCAGCGAATAGACGATAAACGTCGTCTTTTTGCCTTCCGGTTTGACATGCGTATATGAGATAGCAGAACTGAAAGCACTCTTCTGGATACGCTGTATGGCAACTCTTAGTATAATAAAAGCCCTAAATGGAATAAACCCACGGTAACTAATCTTTCTCACGCCACTGCTTTTTGAAGCAACGTTATATTAGTCAGAATTAAAGGAGTAAACTGACAAAAAATAAAGGTAATCGGGTCAAAGGTCAAGGTCACATATTGTACCGTTTCATTGATGAACTCTTTGTTATGACATTATGAAGCAATTGTTTTTTAGATGGGTATGATATATCTACATCATAATGCAAACTTTTATTATCTTACAATGACATATATTTTACTATTGAAACAAACCAACATATGTCGTTTCAACTTTGATTTGCCCGGGAAAATGGCGGGGAAATGTAGAAGGAATTATAACTAGAATAACTGTCATCGGGATGGCCGACTAATAACCCTCGCAACCCCTAAGATAGAATAGTTGAACAATTTGAAAAAAAGTGCACAGCTCAATCAAAATGTACAATTACTTCTGAGGACATAACTCCATATTGCGCTAGCCCTTTTCATAAAAAGAATATGTTGAAAATTGAAAGATTGCATAGCCGGACAAAATGCTATGTGGATGATGGAGATGGTGTGGATGAGAATGAGGATGATGCAGATGTTGTGGATGAGAATGATGATGATGTTGATGTGGATGCAGATGGTTGTGATTGGAGGATGATGATGCGGATTATTTAAAGTGGGGTATCTCTATGTAAAAGGTCGAAAATGCAAAGTCATTTCGGAGGGCACATCTCAATTTTGAACTGGCTGTTTCCACAAAATTGAAAGAAAAAAATAAAATAAAAATCCATTGAAAACTGCAGGAATGCATAGCCGGAAAAAATGTGTTCTTTTTCTATATATCACATTCGAATCTATGTTGCCTTCGCCTATAATATTATATCATTAGTAAACGAAATTGTAGTATATTTAAGCATTGAACTGTTACCAGATGTAGTATACAGTCAATATGAATACAATTTGGGTGACAGATGCGACTTAGTTATTTATCTGTCACCCTAATTGTATTCATATCGACTGTATACTACATCTGGTTACAGTTCAATGCTTATACATGTGTATTTACATTTCCGGTAATTTTAAAATATCCCTGTATCTATTTCTTTGGGATTTAGGCGGTAAACATTCTCCATTTTTCCATATGTTCCTTTACCGGAATAACCTGAGGATAAGAATGGTAAGGATGAGGATGTTGTTGTTCATGATGGTGATGATGATGATCTTTTGGTTCTTAAGATGAAGATTTTGAATAAGGGAAAATGACGACGGAGGCTGCACCATAGTATAAGATGATATGGATGGATGGGGAGGATGTGAAGAGGATGATGATTATGTGGATGATGCCGATGGTGAGAATGAGACTGAAGATGATGAGGATGAAGTGGATAATGAGGATGATGCAGGCAGTTTGGATCATATTGATGAAAATGTAGATAATGATGATGAGGTGGATTCTGGTGAGGATGAGGATGTCGATGATGAGGATAAATAAGGGTTAGATGTTGAAGATGATGTGGATGTAGGATGGTGAAGATGAGCATCAGAATGGTGACGAAAATGAGGATGCAGATGATGATGTAAATGGATGAAGATGCAGATGATGTGGATAAGCAGGATGTGGATGATGAGGACAGACCTTTTGGTTCATAAGTTGAAAATGTTGAATAAAGGCAAATGATGACGGAGACTGCACCATGGCATAAGATGATGTGGATGGAGGAGGATTATGTGTATGATGCAGATGAAGTGGATGAGAATGAGGATAAAAATTGTAAAGATGTGGATGAAGATGATGGGGTATTATGGTGAAGATTGTTATGATGTGGATGAAGATGGTAATGTGGATGGAGGAGGAAGATGGTGGGGATCATATTGATGAGGATTAGAATGTAGATAATGAGGATGATGTGGATTTGGAGGAGGATGTGTGATTATGAAGATGAGGATGATTTAGATGATGATGAGGATCTTGATGAGAATGAAGTGGAGGATGATTATAAAGATGTTGCGGTTGATGATGTTGATGAGGAGGATGCAGATGAAGATGATGTGAATGCAGGAGGATGAGGTTTATGTGGATGATGCAGATGAAGAGGATGAGAATGAGGATGTTGATGAGTATAAGAATGGCGAGGATAAGAATGTTGATTATGAGGATGATGTAGATGTTGAGTATGTGGTTGATGGTTAGGAAGAGGATGATGTTGATAAACAGGATAAAGATATGTAGATGAGGATGAGGATTGAGGAGGATGTGGATGAGGATGATGCATATGACTGCTGATAAGAATGTGGATGATGAGAAAGAGATGGAAGATGAGGATACAAATAATGAAGATGAGGACGCAGAGGAGGATGGTGGGGATAAGAATGATATAGATGAGATGGATGGTGTTGAAGATGATGATGTTGTAGATGATGGTTAGGATGTCGATAATGTGGATGAGCATGATATTGATGAGTATAAGAATGGTTGGAATGAGAATGTTTATAATGTTGATGATGATGATGATGATGAGGATGAGGATATTGATAAGAATGTGGATGATGAAAATGAGGATAAAGATGTGGATAAGGAGGATGATGAGGTATGGAGGATGAGAATCTGAATGGTGACATTGATATTGAGGATGATGGGGAGGATGTGGTTGATGGTGAGGAAGAGGATGGTGATGTGGATAACTAGGATGCAGATGATGGAGGATGGTGAGGATTGCAGATGAGAGTGAGGATAAAAAAGGTAAGGATGTGGAGTATGGGAAAGAGGTGGAGAATGATGAATTAAAATGATGAAGATGAGGATGCAGAAAATGAAGATGTAAAAGGATGAGGATGCAGATGATGTGGAAAAGCAGGATGTGGATGATGAAAAGTAAAAGGACAGACCTTTTGGTTCTTAAGATGAAGATGTTGAATAAAGGAAAATGATGACGGAGGCTGCACCATGGCATAAGATGATGTGGATGGATGAGGATTATGTGGATGATGCAGATGAAGTGGATGAGAATGAGAATAAAAAATGTAAAGAATGGGATGAAGATGATGGGGTATTATGGTGAAGATTGTTATGATGTGCATGAAGATGGTAATGTGGATGGAGGAGGAAGATGGTGGGGATAATATTGATGAGGATTAGAATGTAGATAATGAGGATGATGTGGATTTGGAGGAGGATGTGTGATTATGAAGATGAGGAAGATTTAGATGATGATGATGATCTTGATGAGAATGAAGTGGAGGATGATTATAAAGATGTTGCGGTTGATGATGTTGATGAGGAGGATGCAGATGAAGATGATGTGAATGCAGGAGGATGAGGTTTATGTGGATGATGCAGATGAAGAGGATGAGAATTAGGATGTTGATGAGTATAAGAATGGCGAGGATAAGAATGTTGATTATGAGGATGATGTAGATGTTGAGTATGTGGTTGATGGTTAGGAAGAGGATAATGTTGATAAACAGGATAAAGATATGTAGATGAGGATGAGGATTGAGGAGGATGTGGATGAGGATGATGCATATGACTGCTGATAAGAATGTGGATGATGAGAAAGAGATGGAAGATGAGGATACAAATAATGAAGATGAGGACGCAGAGGAGGATGGTGGGGATAAGAATGATATAGATGAGATGGATGGTGTTGAAGATGATGATGTTGTAGATGATGGTTAGGATGTCGATAATGTGGATGAGCATGATATTGATGAGTATAAGAATGGTTGGAATGAGAATGTTTATAATGTTGATGATGATGATGATGATGATGAGGATGAGGATATTGATAAGAATGTGGATGATGAAAATGAGGATAAAGATGTGGATAAGGAGGATGATGAGGTATGGAGGATGAGAATCTGAATGGTGACATTGATATTGAGGATGATGGGGAGGATGTGGTTGATGGTGAGGAAGAGGATGGTGATGTGGATAACTAGGATGCAGATGATGGAGGATGGTGAGGATTGCAGATGAGAGTGAGGATAAAAAAGGTAAGGATATGGAGTATGGGAAAGAGGTGGAGAATGATGAATTAAAATGATGAAGATGAGGATGCAGAGGAGAAGGATGTGAATGGATGAGGATGCGGATAATGAGAATCAAAATGACAACTTAGCCCAGACCTTTTAGTTCTAAGATGAAGTTGTTGAATAAGGGAAAATGATGACGGAGGCTGCACCATGGCATAAGAGGATAGATATGATGTGGATGGAGGAGGATGTGTAGGGGAGGATAAGGATGATGAGTAGTACGTGATGATGGAGATGGTGTGGATGAGAATGAGGATGCTGTTGTTGATCATGATGATGTGGATGCAGATAGTTGTGATTGGAGGATGATGATGTGGATTATAGGATGAGGAGGAGGATAATGTGGACGATACAGATAGTGTGGATCATATTGAGGATACATATGTAGATAAAAGGGATGATGTGGACGAGGATGATGGCGAGGAGATTGAGAATCAAAACGGTGACATAAAGCTATGGATGATGGTGAAGAAGAGGATGATGATGTGGATAAGCAGGATGCAGATAATGAGGATGTGAGGAGGATGCAGATAATGAGGATGCAGATGAGAACAAAGACGATAAGAATGATGATAATGTGGATAATGTGAATGAGGTGGAAGATGAGAATAAAGATGTGTTTGAGGATGAAGTGGATGAGAATAAGGATTATGTTGATGAGGATAAGAATAATTAGACTGAGGATATTAATGATGAAGATGAGGATAATGATAATGAAAATGAGGATGCAGAGGATGATGATGTGAAAGAATGAGGATAGTAAGGTAATGATGATGAAGATGAGGATAATGATTAGGATCTGAATGAAAATAAAGTTGAGGATGAGGATGAAGATGATGTGGTGGATGATGATGATGTGGATGATGATGTGGATGATGATGATGTGGACGATGATGATGTGGATGATGATGATGTGGATGATGATGTGGTGGATGATGATGACGAGGATGATTATGTGGTAGATGATGAAGATGATAATGTGGTGGATGATGACGATGTGGTTGATGATGATGTGGTTGATGATGATGTAGATGATGATGTGGTGGGTGACGATGATGATGGGGATGATGATTATGTGGTTGATGATGATGATGATGATAATGTGGTGGTGGTGGATGATGATGATGTGGTTGATAAAAATGATGTGGTGGATGATGATGATGTGATGGATGATGATGAAGTGAAGGTAGATGATGATGACGTGGTTGTAGATGATGATATAGTGGATGATGATGATGATGTGGTGGATGATGATGATGTGTTAGATGATGATGATGTGGATGATGATGATGATTATGTGGTGGATGAAGATGATGATGTGGATGATAATGATGTTGTGGTGGATGATGATGTGGATGATAATGATGTTGTGGTGGATGATGATGATGTGGTGGATGATGATGTTGTGGTGGATGATGTTGTGGTCGATGATGAAGATGATGTGGATGATGATGATGTTGTGGTGGATGATGATGATGTGGATGATGTAATGGATGATAATGTGGTTGATGATGATGTTGTGGGATGATGATGATGTGGATGAAGATGATGTTGTGGTGGAGAATGATGATGACGTGGATGATGATGTGGATGATGATGATGTTGATGTTTTGGTGGATGATGTGGTGGATGATGATGTGGTGGAGGATGTTGTGGATGATGATGATGTTGTGGTGGATGATGATGATGATGATGTGGATGATGATGATGTGATGGATGATGTGGATGATGATGTGGATGATGATGATATTGTGGTGGATGATGATGTTGTGGTGGATGATTTTGTGGTGGATGATGATGATGATGTGGATATTGAAAATGTGGTGGATGACGATGATGATGATGTGGTTGATGATGATGTGGATGATGATGAAGTTGTGGTTGATAATGATGATGTGGGTGATGATGATGTTGTGGTGGATGATGATGATGATGATGTGGATGATGATGATGTTGTGGTGGATGATGATGATGTTGTGGTGGATGATGATGTGGTGGATGATGATGATGTGGATGATGATGTGGTGGATGATGATGATGATGATGATGTGGTGGATGATGTGGAGGATGATTATGTGGTAGATGATGAAGATGATAATGTGGTGGAGGATGACGATGCGGTTGATGATGATGTGGTTGATGATGTAGAAGACGATGTGGTGATGTGATGGATGATGATGTGGATGATGATTATGTGGTTGTGGTGGATAATAGTTATGATGTGGTGGATGATGATGATGATGATGATGATGTGATCGATAAAAATGATGTGGTTGATGATGATGATGATGATGATGATGTGATCGATAAAAATGATGTGGTTGATGATGATGCTGTGATGGATGATGATGATGTGATGGTAGATGATGACGTGGTTGTAGATGATGATATAGTGGATGTTGATGATGATGTGGTGGATGATGATGTGTTAGATGATGAGGATGTGGATGATGATGTGGGGGATGATGATGTGGTGGATTATGATGTGGATGATGATGATGTGGATGATGATGTGGTGGATGATGATGTTGTGGTCGATGATGAAGATGATGTGGTGGATGATGATGTGGATGATGATGATGTTGTGGTGGATGATGATGTTGATGATGTGGTGGATGATGATGATGTGGTGGAGGATGTTGAAGATTATGTTGTGGTGGATGATGATGATGATGTGGATGATGATGATGTGGATGATGATGATGTGGATGATGATGATGTGGATGATGATGTTGTGGTGGATGATGATGATGTGGGTGATGACGATGATGTGGTGGATGAAGTTGATGTGGTTGTAGATGATGATGATGACGTGGTTGTAGATGATAATGATGTGGTGGATGATGATGATGTTGTGTTGGATGATGATAATGATGTGGTGGATGATGATGACGATGATGTGATGATGATGATGTCGTGGATGATGATGATGATTTGGTAGTGGATGATGATGATGTTGTGGTTAATGATGATGATGCTGTGGTGGATGATGCTGATATTGTGGTGGATGATGATGTGGATGTTGATGTTGTGGTGGATGATGAAAATGATGTGGTGGATGATGATGATGTAATGGATGATGATGTTGTGGTGGATGATGATGATGCTGTGGTGGATGATGATGTGGATGTTGTGGTGGATGATGAAAATGATGTGGATGTTGTGGTGGATGATGAAAATGATGCGGTGGATGACGATGTGGATGATGATGATGTTGTGGTGAATGATGATGATGTGGATGATGCTATTGTGGTGGATGATGATGATGTTATGGTGGATGATGTTGTGGTGGATGATGATGATGATGTGGTGGATGATGATGTGGATGATGATGTTGTGGTGGGTGATGATGATGTGGTGGATGATGATGTAATTGATGTGGTGGTGGATGATGATGTGGTGGTGGATGATAATGTGGTGGATGATGATGTGGGTGATGATGATGTTGTGGTGGACGATGTTGTGGATGATGATGATGTGGATGATGATGATGATGTGGTGGATGAAGTTGATGATGATGTTGTGGTGGATGATGATGATGACGATAATGATGACGTGGTTGTAGATGTGGTGGATGATGATGATAATGTGATGGATGATGATGATGTGGATGATGATATGGTGGATGATGATAATGATGATGTGGTGGATAATGATGATGATGTGGTGGATGATTAAGATTGTAATGTGGTGGATGATGATGATGATGTGGTGGATGATGATGTGATGGATGATGATGATGTGGTGGATGATGATGATGTGATTGATGATTACGATGATAATGTGTTGGTGGATGATGATGATTATGTGGTGGATGATGATGTGGTGGATGGCGATGATGTGGTGGATGATGATGATGATGTGATGGATGATTACGATGATGATGTTGTGGATGATGATGATGATGTGGTGGTGGATGATGATGATGTGGTGGATAATGATGATGTGGTGGTGGATAATGAAGGTTATGATGTTTTTAAATAGCCCCAAAAACATTGAATGAAGTTTGTTTTTAAGAGATTATCATCTGATGATGCTGGATATATACAGTATAACCTGTTTTAAACTGCATGTCACTAGCCAAAATGACTAGTTTCCTTAAGTGCCCCATTTGTAGAGGTAAGATATCAGTAAATGATAGTGCAGGACTGAACAGTAAGGCCGGATTAGACCTAATTTTTGATTAGACAGGTCCAGTTTTGACAAATTATACTGTATAATAAATTTGGCTGTAACACTACATGGGGTATGCCACAATTAAAATTAAGTTCTGTGTTTTTTGTATATGATTCCTAAGTTGTTATCATGTATGTTGTCTGTTGTTTATTTCATTCATTTTCAAAAAACAATCAAATATTTCAACTTTTTGATGAATTTTAATGTTTGTCTATCATGGTCTGGGATGGTCATTCTGAAGAGTCCTAAATCTTGGTCCTGCAAAATACAAGCAACATATTTTTTTTATTTCCAGGAGATGCATACAATACATTGTACATAAAATCAAAATTTGTTGAAAATAATAGCTAAAAGTGAAAACAAGACTCTCATACATGAAAACTGTAGTATAAAATTTAAAATGGAGCGTTTCTTTTTGCAACGACGTAAGAAAGTTTTCATCCTGAGTAAGATAATAAATGTGTCTAAAGTTCAAGTCACAGAAACTGGCAAATACAATAACAGAAATTTTTCTTACTATGATCCCAAGGTCATATAATGGCGGTCATCGTTCCTCGTGGTTCTGGTGGGGTCGTCATTCCCGTCTTCCTGGTGCTGGTCATGGTGGTGGTTGTGGTTCTCATCTTTCTGGTGGTGGTGGTGGTTGTGGTTCTTGTCTTTCAGGTGGTGGTGGTTGTGGTTCTCGTCTTTCTGGTGGTCATCGTACTTATGTATGGTTTTTGATTTTTGTTTCTGCAAAAAAAATTAAAATAAAATTTGAGAAGTGATTTAATTTTAGTTGCTAGATTATGAGAGTATCATTCAATTGATTCATTTTTTATTGAAAAAACCACTTCTACAAAACTTGTATGTGGTTAACATATTATTCCAATCATTTTCTTTTATCAAAAATCTGTTTGAAATACATCCTCGATACCCAGGGGTTACAATCACCTACGCTCTCTACACCCCTGGAATCATCCTCTATACACAGGGGTTATTAAACCTACGTTCTCTTCACCCCTGGAATATTTCATGGCAAAAGTGAAGGCACACTCAGGTAAAAACAAAAATGCCCAATCACTAGTCTGCATGCCTGTGTTTTGAAGATTACAAAGGAGCCGTAACTGACTTCAAAGCCTGTCAACTTTTATCATTATGTGACCA
This sequence comes from Mimachlamys varia, assembly GCA_947623455.1. NCBI lineage: Eukaryota > Metazoa > Mollusca > Bivalvia > Pectinida > Pectinidae > Mimachlamys > Mimachlamys varia. The sequence goes on from OX392544.1 coordinate 29,781,330, forward strand.
CAAGATTTTTTTAATGTTTATCAAAGGGTCGAACCCGTCTTCTTGTCTCACAAACAAGGTGCCGCACACAGAGCTTTCAGTTTTGTCATGACATATTCCAGGGGTGTAGAGAGCGAAGGTGATATTTGCAAGAAAATTAAATAATCATGAATTTAAGGGTATACATTTTAATAATTAACAGTCAACCTTTCTCCCCATAATTTATCTGAATAACAATTTCAACAAATATGCACATATTTGCTGAACTGTGAGCTCCGAGTGAAGTCTTAATACAATTGTAACATTTTTAAACATAAATGATTTCATTAGAAACAAGACTGTCCTATTTATTTACTTAATAGGCCTCTATGTTCCCATAGGAATTCAACTCTCCAATTAAATTAAGTGATCATAAATTTTCTTTGTCTAAAACTTATGTCTCCCCTATTCAGCCGACACCATGTTTATAAAATGTTTCCTCTTAGACCCCATCTTACATTCAATTTGTACCCTCTCTATGCAAAACAAGTTTCAAATACCATTTAAATCTGTGCAGTGATTTGGTCAAAAGGCTAAGAATGTTTTCAAGAAAAGAGCGTAACTCCACAAACAAGGAAAGTACATATCTCTATTTTTTATAGTTTTGTTATGTGTACAAGTGAAAGTATCCTTCATACTAGCTGGTATATTTATGGGTTTTTTCTTGAAACTTGTTTTGTGAACAATAGTCGTAAGACAGACAACAGAATTCCAGTATAATTCAATTTTGTTACACTTCCCTTCATAATTTTAAGGAAAGCACAGCTAAGCTTTACTTACTTTGGGGTCTTAAGATCCAGGCTCTCCGCCCTGCAGGCCAGAATTCTTCAAACTTGTATCATCTTCACAATAGACAAGACTTCCCAGCAATGACGATATACAAAGCCTCAAGAAGATTTACTCATGCCCCAGCTAGTTCTGTCCCCTCTTTCACAAAGAATTTATTTCCAGATACAAACAATCACCCAGCACAAGATTTACAGAGCAGTACAGCACCATGCCGGTCGGACATTGATCCATCAGGCCGACCGAAAACCCGACAGACCAATCATAGTACTGTAAAGCCATACTCGTACCAGACTCATGTCTGTATTTGGAATTAAACACATTTGTCAAAAAAAGGACAGTTCAAAGCTGAGAAATGACTAAACCAACCAAGTTTCATATATTGCCATTGCTAAGTAAGCCATCTAAAGGAAGAATCCACGCATTCAAAGAACCTGACCAGGTGATTGTCCTAACCGTTGGACAATCCCTACAAAACAAGAATACCACAACCCAATTACACACATGCCTTCATAGAGTGTAGTAAATTAATGACACACATTCTTATTTACAGTGTGTAGTAATTACACACATGCCTATATACAGTGTAGTAATTACACACATGCCTACATACAAAATGTACAGTGTAGTAATTACACACAACCCTATATACAGTGTGTAGTAATTTCACATATTCTTATATACAGTGTGTAGTAATTATACACATTCCTATATACAGTGTGTAGTAATTATACACATTCCTATATACAGTATGTAGTAATTATACACATTCGTATATACATTATAGTAATTACATGCATTCCTATATACAGTGTGTAGTAATTATACACATTCTTATATACAGTGTGTAGTAATTATACACATTCTTATATACAGTGTGTAGTAATTATACACATTCCTATATACAGTGTGTAGTAATTATACACATTCGTATATACATTATAGTAATTACATGCATTCCTATATACAGTGTGTAGTAATTACACCCATTTATATAATACAGTTTGTAGTAATTATACACATTCCTACACTATTGTATATACAGTGTGTAGTAATTACACACATTCCAATATAGTGTGTAGTAATTACACACATTTATATAATACAGTGTTTAGTAATCACACACATTCCTATACACAGTATGTAGTAATTACACACATTCCTATATAGTGTGTAGTAATTACACACGTTCCTATATACAGTGTGTAGTTATAACACACATGCTATACAGCATGTAATAATTACACACATTCATATATATAGTGTGTAGTAATTACACACATTCCTATATAGTGTGTAGTAATTACACACATGCCTACATACAGTGTAGTAATTACACACATTCATATATATACAGTGTGTAGTAATAACACACATTCCTATATACAGTATGTAGTAATTACACACATTCATATATATACAGTGTGTAGTATTAACACATATTACTATATAAAGTGTGTAGTAATTACACACGTTCCTATATACAGTGTGTAGTTTTAACACACATCCTATACAGCATGTAATAATTACACACATTCCTATATATACAGTGTGTAATAATTACACACATTCCTATATAGTGTGTAGTAATTACACACGTTCCTTTATACAGTGTGTAGTTATAACACACATCCTATACAGCATGTAGTAATTACACACATTACTATATGACAGTGTGTACTGGTAGTAATTACACACATTCCTACATACAGTATGTAGTATTTGCACACATTCCTATTCACAGTATGTATTAATTACACACATTCCTATATACAGTGTGTAGTAATTACACACATTTCTATATACAGTGTGAAGTAATTACACACATTATTATATATTCAGTATGTAGTAACTACACACATTCCTACATGTATACACATGCAGTGTGTAGTAATTATACACATTCCTATATAGAGTGTGTAGTAATTACACACATTTCTATATACAGTGTGAAGTAATTACACATTGGTATGATTTCTTCTGAAGAATTTTCCGTGCATAATTCCAAAACGTAGGCCAAGCATGTATTGCTCAACTATACATCTGCTAATTTCAAATTTTTATTTTAAATTCATTTGGTAATGTATGTACTGGAGCAAACAAAAACTGTAAGTTGATTCACTGCATGAATACTCCTTATATATTTCTAGAATATTTTCCAGTTTTTGATAAAGATTGGTTCTCACTGCTAAATAATAACAAGAATTACCCATAATTGTATGTGTCACCTGTACGCTTTCGTTGTCCCTATCATATGCATTTTAAACATCCCACAATAAACCTATAATCCAAGTTTGGCCACCCTAGCTTTTATACTTTGTTAGAAAAAATGGTTTTTCTTCTTAAGTCCAGAAGTTTGAGGTTTTTACCCCAAAATTACAAAAATAGTTAAAATGCTAGTAAAGAGTGTAATGCATTCATGTATACATTCCACGATACAACTATACCCCAGGTTTTGGCAACCCTAGCTAGCTTTTATACTTTGTGAGGAACATTTATTTTTCTTCTAAGTCCAGAAATTTTAGGTTTTTACCCCAAAATTACAAAAATAATTAAATTGTTAGTAAAGAGTATAATGTATTCAGGTAAACATCCCACGATGATCCTATAACCTGAATTTGGTTGTCTAGTATTAATACTTTGTCAGAAACAGCCTAATATGCAATTCAAGCCAAACGCAAAACTTTAACATTCATTTTTTCAAAGTCCAGAAATTTGATGTTTTTACACCAAAAATTCAGGTAAACATCCCACGATAATCCTATAACCTGAATTTGGTTGTCTTATAAGTATTAATACTTTGTCAGAAACAGCCTAATATGCAAGAGCCAAATGCAAAACTTTAACATTGATTTTTTTTCAAAGTCCAGAAATTTGATATTTTTACGCCAAAAACTCAGGTAAACATCCCACGATAATCCTATAACCTGAATTTGGTTGTCTTATAAGTATTAATACTTTGTCAGAAACAGCCTAATATGCAAGAGCCAAATGCAAAACTTTAACATTGATTTTTTTCAAAGTCCAGAAATTTGATGTTTTTATGCCAAAAATTCAGGAAAACATCCCACGATAATCCTATAACCTGAATTTGGTTGTCTAGTATTAATACTTTGTCAGAAATAGCCTAATATGCCAGAGCCAAATGCAAAACTTTACACTTTAACATTTATTTTTCTTCTAAGTCCAGATATTTTAGGTTTTTACCCAAAAATTACAAAAATAATTAAATTGCTAGTAAAGAGTATAATGTATTCAGGTAAACATCCCACGATGATCCTATAACCTGAATTTGGTTGTCTAGTATTAATACTTTGTCAGAAATAGCCTAATATGCAAGAGCCAAACGCAAAACTTTAACATTGATTTTTTTCAAAGTCCAGAAATTTGATGTTTTTATGCCAAAAATTCAGGTAAACATCCCACGATGATCCTATAACCTGAATTTGGTTGTCTAGTATTAATACTTTGTCAAAAATAGCCTAATATACAAGAGCCAAATGCAAAACTTTACACTTTAACATTTATTTTTCTTCTAAGTCCAGATATTTTAGGTTTTTACCCAAAAATTACAAAAATAATTAAATTGCTAGTAAAAGAGTATAATGTATTCAGGTAAACATCCCACGATGATCCTATAACCTGAATTTGGTTGTCTAGTATTAATACTTTGTCAGAAATAGCCTAATATGCAAGAGCTAATGCAAATGCAAAACTTTTACATTGATTTTTTTTCAAAGTCCATAAATTTGATATTTTTACCCCAAAAATGCAGGAATCATCAAATATTTGAAGTGCAATTAAGGCTCTACAACCCATGGTACATCATTGATTGAGGTGTTGTTGGGCTACCTTTGTCAAAAACAGAGCTAAACCCGAAACTTTAAAATTGTTGACGCCGCCGTCAGATAAGCAACGCCTATGTGCCGCCTGTCGAAGGCGACACAAAAATGGCGCTAGCTGTGTCCTGTCAATCAATTATACATGGCCTGTATTTCACCTCTTTAGATCTATTGTTGAATACTTGAATTTGAGATGGGATGAAAATCATTAGATTATTTCAAACTTGAGTAATAAGGTCGCTCATTCTTTAAAACTTAAACTGTAAGCCGAATTCCAGTATTATATATACCCCTCCTCCAACCCACTTCAACTTCATTGTGCAGGGGGTATACATATAGTTGATCATAAATAATCTGTTATTACCAGTAATGACTTGAAAAATAAACCAAGATTCTTGTGTTGAATAATTAAATCAACATTTATAGACAGTGGTTGCGGTGGGATCTTCATGACCGGATTATAATATCATTATTGATAATAAATGTAATTGTAATACAGTGCACTCCTCTTTATATCATGTTGCATTTGTCAGACAAAAAATATGACATTAACAGGAATGTGACATTAAGAGAAACATGTTTTTCCACTAAATCTAGTGCATTTCCGATCTCCGTAACTAAAAGTAAGCTATTCAATGAACATATGAAGATGTATCAATCTATAGATACCATTATTTCATAAAAAAAAAACATTTTGGGGGTAATTTTTTTATTTTCTAAGCAATATTTTGTACAGGTTGTATATGAAATCATATTGAAATGACATCATTTCCTGGATATTTTACGTGATTGGATTAAAAAAAACATGATCTTAAGAGGAATTCACCTCAAAATACATGATATTAACCAAATAAAATTTCATAGATTTTATAGAGGGAAAAGGGTGCTATGGAAAAAATGTGATATAAAGAGGAATGTGATATTAACAGGGGTGATTTTAAGTGGGATCCACTGTACCACTATACCAGTTTTTTTTTCAGGCCTCTACATTTAGCAGTAAACAAATTTATTTCCAGAACTTATCATATTACACATAATTTAGAAAAAATCTAGGTTTATTTGACAGTAAAAAAAAATTATGCCTTTTTTTTGTCAGTGAGAACCAAATCTTGCAATAAACACTGATCTTTCCATCCAAACTCTGCACAATATTCATAAATCATCCTACCTTCAGGTCAAGGCACTAATGCTTCAGATGAGTCCAATAAAGTCGTGGATCACACATCTTACTGTAAGAGAAATTAACAATGATACATATATACAATTTAGCATGAAATCAATTTTATAAATACAGGTTATGGCTTCAGAATGGAACAAGACATAATCTAATAAGCAAATATATATGATTGTGATAGTTTAAAGACATTATTACAATGTAGTTTTATTTCATATGTGGAAATAAAAAAAATTAATGAAAAGTTCTTAAATTAGCTTATATTAAATTATATTCAATATTGCTCACCTTGCCTTACGGAATGCCCCGCTATATGGTGCTTCATAGACTTGCCACTATGACAACACCCCTGGGCCTTTGAGCGTGGCCCTGTTTGACTGCCTCCACACTAGCGATGGCTAAAAAAGGAAATTGACTTTATTGAAAATTGAAGTCATAAAATCTTTGAAAGTTCTATTGAAACAAGACGAAGAATACTTGTCAGAACGATGACATTTAATAACAAGAATTACGCGTAATTATATGTGTCGCCTTTCCCGTTTTGACAATAATGATAGTGTTCGTAGAGTCATAATTCAACTATATACCAAATTTGATTGAAATTGGACAATATTGAAATTTTGACCAGTCAGTGGCAAAGAAATGACGTCCATCATGAAACGGAAATTGCGACAGTTTTTTGTAGAGTCCTAATACACACCTACATACCAATTTTGAGTGAAATCGTACGATATATAAATTTCGACCAATCAGTGGCAAGGAAATGGCGGGTATTTTGTTGAATCATGAAACAGAAGTTGCGATAGTGTTCGTAGAGTCATAATACAGTCCTACATACCAATTTTGAGTGAAATTGGACAATATCTAAATTTTGACCAATCAGTGGCATGGAAATGGCGGCCATTTTGTTGAATCATAAAACGGAAGGTGTGATAGTGTTCGTAGAGTCATAATACAGTCCTACATACCAATTTTGAGTGAAATTGGACAATATCTAAATTTTGACCAATCAGTGGCATGGAAATGGCGGCCATTTTGTTGAATCATAAAACGGAAGGTGCGATAGTGTTTGTTGAGTCATAATACACCTACATACCAAGTTAAGTTGCTGTAGCTTTTATACTTAGTCAGAAACAGCCTAACATGCAAGAGCTAAACGCAAAACTTTAACGTTGTGATTCCAGAAATTTGAGATTTTTACCCCAAAAAAGCAGAAATTCAGGATTTTTTTTTAGCCCAGTAGGCTCTACTACCCATGCTTCATCTATGATTGAAGTTTGGTTGATGTAACTTTGTCAGAAACAGAGCTAAACGCAAAACTTTAACATTGTTGACGCCGCTGTCGCCGTCGAAAAAGTAACCCCTATGTGCCGCCTTTCCGACATCCGTCGGAGGCGACACAAAAACTAGTATGAGAAATCATCAAGGGACTACGTGTAAGTAGTTACAATAATTTAATTGTTCCCATACATACCTTTGAATGAAATCTGCCAATATTTAAAATTCAGCCAATCAGAAGGCACAGCCAATCTATCAGATGACCAATCAAACCAGAGTTCCCAGAGGGATCTTGGTGCCATCTTAAACAATCTTTATTTGTTCTTAAATTGTTGGATCTTTTCCTTTCTTTTCTCTTACATTGAGTATTTAATTTTAATTCAATAATATTTGAGAATTCATCTTTAGAAAAAGCACCATTAATCAAAAGATGGTAGCAGTATTTTTTTTTCGTTTTTATCAGTCCCAAAAACAAACTAAAAACCTTAGCAGCACCTATACATGAAATAAGAAATTTCCATTCTCAAAACCAAGATAGCCATCTGTCAGCCATTTTTTTCCGATCAGTCCAAAAATGAAACGGGCACTAGTCTACTAAACGCCAAGGAAAACATAACATATGAAATTTGAGAATGATCCATCCAGTACTTCAAGAAATAAATGTAGCAATAACAAGCTATTACATACAAATTCAAGATGGCCGACTGTCAGCCATTTTGTTTCAGATTAATTTTCTCCAAAATCAGACTATGCACAACTAGGCACCAACGGGAACCTACATATAAAATTTGAAAATGATCCATCCAGTACCTCAAGAAATAGCGATAACTAAAAATGAAAACACTGTTATGCACCACATGGGGTTGGGGAGGGGGAGATGGGGGCATATCTAGGATTCAAAGAGATTATCTACACATAAAATGGGAAAGATCAATCCAATACAATTCTCAAGAAATAGTAGTAATATACTTTCATAGTACCCAACCAAGGTGGCAGCCTATCAGCCATTTTAGTTTTCTGATCAGTCCCAAAATATCAACAAGGAACAGCTAAGGACAAAGGGGAATCTACATATGAAACTTGAGAAAGATCCTTTCAGTTCTAAAAGAAATACTAATATTAAGAATTATTTAAAGACTTGCAACGGACCATATAGCACCAACACAGCTCCAACTGTCACATTTTTGATATTATTACTTACCTCAGTGTGAAGGAAGTCAAACCAAAGAGACCGGCAATGTCTCGGTGCCACCTCCAGGCACGGCCCCCGTGTCCTATGAAAAGAAATAAAATAAATATGAAAGCAATTGCATTATAGATAAGATTAAATTATGGTCTGAAATGTACATTATATGCAAATTCGATTAAATCTTTTATTTCCTAACTTTGGCTATATTCATACAAGGTCAACTTTTAAGAGAAAATAAATGATTTGCATTGGAACATAAAGAGTGTCAATTACCTCCTATGGACCGGGAGCATGTGAAACAGACCGGGATGGACGACGGCCTTCTCCTCCTCCCGTCTCCTGGCCGGGATGGACGACGGCCTCCTCCTCCTCCTCCCGTCTCCTGGCCAGGATGGACGACGGCCTCCTCCTCCTCCCGTCTCCTGGCCGGGATGGACGACGGCCTGGCCGGGATGGACGACGGCCTCCTCCTCCTCCCGTCTCCTGGCCGGGATGGACGACGGCCTGGCCGGGATGGACGACGGCCTCCTCCTCCTCCTCCCGTCTCCTGGCCGGGATGGACGACGGCCTGGCCGGGACGGACGACGGCCTCCTCCTCCTGGCCGGGACGGACGACGGCCTCCTCCGGGCCTAAAATACATAACAATAGAGTTGATATTTAATATTATGAATCTTCTTGTCAGCGTACAGTCAATTTTTTTTTTATAGTTTGGGGTGCAATAATCATTTTCACTTCACATTCCAAGATATGAGACCAATAATGGGCAATAACTGTAGTTAGAAATTTAATCAATAATTTTCTACCAGTTAAAGGGAAGTAACTGGAAAGCTAGATATGTAAGCTTAGTTACATGTTCAATATTATAAGCACATAATGTAACTATTAATCCAAACATGGAATAAGTCTTTGATGAAATAACTAAAACAATTTTTTATTATTTACCTTTCCCGGAGGCTGGAATCTGCCATCCTATTCCATCAGTCAGATATTCTGTATCAGATGACCTTCACCCTAATCGGACTCTCCGACGAAAGGAACACTGATGCTAAATAAATTTATTTCCATTTCAACCGCACTCATCCCTCCAGTAACAAGCGAATTCAGCCCCAGCTCGGAAACAACCAATATTGAAGCACTCAAATCAGTATGATTACATGTTCCCCTCGCGGGACTATCATGGAGGGGTTCATGATATCGGATCCCTACACATAACCATAAAGATCCTTGTACCTCAATATTGATTATTCGCCAGGGCTAAAAACCTTGCTAAAGGAGGGCAGAGTACAGCTGAAATTTCATAAATTTATTTAGCTTCAGTACCCCAGACGCCAAATCGTCCAACTAGAGCTCAGATCACCCTTCCAGATCTATACCTGACCAGGGGTCTGTCCACTTGCAGTAAGACAGTCCTGTTAAAAAAAAACATTTAATAGCATCATGTTGGTATATGGCTAAGTCTTGGAATAAAACCTTTTGAAACTATGATACAAGAGATAAAACTTATGGCAAAAACAGTATTCATATGATACAGCTTATAATAAATAACATCAAAATCATCAACATAAATATATATTGATGTTCCTCCGTGTCCCATTAAGGCAAGCCGTTCAGGCTTTTACATATTGAAATAAAGATCTCTCTATTTAAAGATATCTTTAAAGAATAGAGATGTCTCTTTTTCAAATACAGACATCTAATATTTAATACAGATATATCTCTATTTCAAATACAAATATCTTTATTTCTACTGAAAGTTGAGATATTTTTATTTGAAATTGAGATATCTGTATTTCTTTATTTTCCATATGAATAGAGATATCACTTGAAAATTGAGATATCTGTATTTAAAAGGTAAGATTTTCCCCCTCATCCGAGCTTTAGTGACGGATAAGGAGGATTCTTTCAGTAGGCAGAGGGGGGTAATTAAGGTAGCAAAAACATCAATCTGATTAAAATACAGATCCTTGTTCTCACTCCGTTTTACAAGGATCTGACAACATCCCATAAGAGGTCACGTCCAGATGACCTTTGTCACCTCTTCACTTAACACTTAAATATTTTTCAAACGACCTGTCATCTTGCAGCAAGCCATTTCGTCACATTATTCCGCACAAACTTTTTGGTGACGAAATGACTAAACAGAAAAATGTGTTTTTGCAAGCTTTGTGGCCTCAAAATTTCACTGTCAAGATTCTGCCAGTAGTAATTTGATTGGCTAATACGAAAGGTCATCGGGACATGACCCTCTATTGGATTATCTCAGATCTTTACGCAGCAGAGAGAAGTTTACGTAACGGCGCGGAGATCAAGATATGATTTTAATCAGATTGCAAAAACGTATCTATGCACAACAACCTTGATATGAGGACTAAAAATATGCTAATGAGATGGCTATAAAAGGCCATGCGTGCGCGTGCTATAAGAGTTTTATTTTAATTTGTGTTCGTATGTTTATATTTACCATTGCAAGGCATTGCCACAATATAACTCTACCGAATTCAGTCAGTTGGCACTGAATAGGCAATGAATGCCATTGATAGATTGTTCACGTCGTCATGAAAATCAAATGCCGTCATTATTGTTAAGTGGGATACCACTGAGCGCCCCCTGCCAACGGCTGGTCTATACAATGAATAAGCATATATACATGAAAATACATTATATGAGCTAGAAGCTGAGAAATGAAAAAAGAAGAACGGATTCTAAAATTGGTAAACATAAGTATTTAACTGCTTAAGTCGGCATTCTTATAGCGCGCTTTCTTGAATTTGCCTTTGTTCAGTTGGCATTCATATTGCCTATGAATGCCAACTGAAAGCAGTTCAATGCTTAACTATGCTGTAACTAATATTAATACTAGTTTCGTAATTCTATATTTTCTTTTAATTTGCTATTATCTTTATCAACATCATTTTCAGATGCAAAAATAAGGATTTTCAAATAAATATTAATTCTGGTATGTTTGACAACTATTTTCTTTTTTTTAATCAAATAATATTGCAGAACAAACTTATTTTTTTACATATATTTCTAGTCAATAAATGAATTATACAACCTTTCATGGAATGCTATGCAATGGTTTGTTGTGATATTTCATCTGTAGTCAAATTTATACCAAATAAATTATTTACCCAAAAATCAGGGGAGATAATCCAATAAAGTGACATTATTAAAAACAAACATTTTCTTAGTCATTTCATAACAATGAAAATGAATTCTATGCTTTCAATTTTCCCCTTAATAGTTACAAATATGTGTTTATATTTTGAAAATTTTACAGACATCTTCATCAATTAAAATACGGATCCTTGTTCTCACTCCGTTTTACAAGAATGCGGCAAGACATTTCGTCAAATTATTCCACATGAACTTTTTGGTGACGAATTATGATTAAATGGACAAATGCAATTATGTAAGCTTTTTCACCTCCAAAAATTTACTTTCAAGATTCTGAAAGTAGTAATTTGATTGGCTAATACAAAATGTCAATGGGACATGGCCCCCCTATGGGATGTTAATGGTCATTCTGATCTTGACACAGCAGAGAGAAGTAATTACGGAACGGCGCAGAGATCAAGATATGACTTTAATCAGATTGCAATTAAGATAGAAATTGTCACGATGTGATGTGCATGTATATTAATTGTTATAAATAAAATAGTTTTGTTCCCACTTAGGGTTGAGATGGGGAGATTCCCCAAGTCACAACAAGGAGGTGAGAGATTCTGCTATTCTCTTTAATTTAACACTCAACAAGTGTATCTGCATTTTCACCTCTGTGAGATTTAAAAATTTAGCCACACAATCTCAATTGCATGACGTCATGATAGCATCAATACCATGACGTCACAGCAATAATACAAAGGTAAAATGATATTCCAAGTCGAAACTCAATCATATTACATCAGTATTGACTTGCGCTGATATAACGTCAATATTACATATAGTTTTGAGGGTTAAAGGGGTCACAGAGAAATAACCATTCACCCCCTTGGGAGTGAGACAGGGGATATCGACCCTCAAGGAATGAATCTTTAGCTGCCAGCTTCAAGGGCAAGGTTCCCTCATATCACACCTTCATGAAGGTGGAGGATTCTATTAGCATGTTAAGATGGTAAGATTAGGACCTTACCTTTTTCCTTTTTGTAATTATATAAAACTGTCGCAAGGATGGCTGACTTATACATGCTCCCCCCCCCCCAGCTAGGCCACCCCCACGAGATAAAATATTTCAAAAAAGACTAAAAGGTGGAAAACTGTTTTAAAATGCAATATAACTTCTGAGGGCATAACTCCATATTACCCTTACCCTTTCCACAAAAAAAATATGTTGAAAACTGAAAGATATTGCATAACCAGACAAAATTTTGTTCATTTCAAGGGGGATAACTCTTTGTTAAGAGTCAAAAATGGTAAGTCATTTTAGGGGGTACATTTCGGATCCATAAAAGGGGGACAACTCTCTGTAAAGTCTGAAAATGCAAAGTTTAAGGGGACACATCTCCATAATGTACTGGTTATTCCTACCAATTTTTAAAAAGATCCATTGGAAAATGAATGAATGCATATAATTTGACAAAGTCTGTATACTGACAGACCGATTCCACGACCTCACCCCAAATTTCGGGGAGAAGTGGGGGGGGGGGGGGGGGGGGGGGGTGTTGTTAATACCATAAAAGTACTGATGAACAGACAGATTTTCAATGAATATGCATGTCCTTATTAATCAATACTCATAAATCAATTTAAAAAAACACAAGAAAAGTACTTGCTAAACACAAAAGGGGATTTCTATATATAGATCACATAAGACTATATACTTTTATATTGTTCAAACAATCTAGTATCGTAATAACCTTTACCTGTTTGTATGTATAAGTAACAAATATTTCTAGAAATAAAAATTGATTATCACAAAGTACTAGCCATGTAAAGAAACCTGTAGTTTTTTACATTTTCACAGGGGATGTATAAAAAAAAATTCATTTTTTTTCTGACTTGACCAGTTAAAACACTGCTTACAAATGACAATGGGAAACTTAAAAGCTGACAGTGCAAGTTTTGCTGTAAAAATGTAATAATGTAAACCAAGTTATTTTCGTGGCAACTTAATTTTGTGTTTTCATTTGAAACGAAGATTTTGTGACGATTTAATTTCACAATTAATATGATTGTAAATGCTATATATAGTACAGTACATTACTCCTATAGCTGGCATAACTTATTAAAACTATTTTGCGGCGATTAATTTTTGCGGATTTTATTCCCCTGCAAAATATGCAAAAATTAATCGCACATGAAAATAAATTGGTTTACAGTAAACAGAATTACAAACAGTATCATCTGTAATATATTTCATGAGTATGGCTATTATATTTATATTTCTCACAAGTATGCAGCACGAAAATATTGGCAACACAAGTGAAATATATTTGGTATTTATACTGAAGACACTGTGTTAGATAGCTTCTATTTATTTACAGGGCTTCTTGGATGTATACATATGTATACATATCTATATACCAAGTAGACAATCATCGGATACCCACGGTTGATCTTGCTTCGCTAACTCGCTCATCACCCGTGGGAAAACTCGCCGAGAAATCCTCGTAAAAGATGGTAATTCGAATATTAGAACGGACCAATCAGAAAATCAGATATGTAATTCGGAACTCTCCAGTTTGAAGCACTGTTTCGTGGTACACCATACACAACAATGGCTGCGCCCATTAGAAAGCATGTAAACGGCGAGTAGAAGACATGTTCACAACGATGGCGGTGCCAATTAAGTCTTGTGAACTTTGTTTAAAAATCATACGAGACAAGTCTTACAGGTCGTTGACTTCAAAAACGAGTCAAAAGCAATACAGTGCTACTTATCTAAGTTATGCTTCCGTATAGATTATATAACGCTAATTCTTATTGGTTTAAAATCCCATCGCGAAAATGCACTGGAACCAATCAAATGCTTCGTACATATTGATTACCTACGAGGATTTTTCGGCGAGTTTGCCCAAGGGTGATAAGTGAGTAAGCGAAGCGAGATCAACCGTGGGTATCCGACGAAGCAAGTAGACATTCTGGAGGAATTTACACACATACATGTACAGACAAGCGACTGAAATAGGGCATCTAATCTTACTGTGGGACACATGTTGATTGAAATTGAATTGTCATAAAATGACAAATAATTGTGGTATATACAACTGCAACATGATCAGGGAAAATTAATTGAAATTGTTCCAAACAAGATACATGTAGCTTTATCAAATATAGCTTTGTTAATTGATAAATAGTAAACTTATTTACCTGTCGGCCTGGGGTAGTTCGCTTGCGACATTGGTCACAGGTCGGCTGTGCCTAATGTCCATCCTGCAAATGGAAAATATATGCATGATTATCTCCCTTGAACTGTGAGCAAAAATCTTAATGTTTGGTCATTAGTAGATTACATTTGTACATTTGAAATTGACTTTAGATTAAGTATGGCATTATTAATCAATAACTTTTCAAATTTAAAAAAAAATGGCTATTTATCTGGTAAAAAGTGAAGTGAAACAATTCAAAAGGAAGAATTTCCGCAGGGTTTAAACTAAAAGGGATACAATGTATAATTATATACATACCAGAACCGCTGACGGACTTCCCATCCAGTTTTCATGGAAGACGCTGTAAAGAGAGTGAAGAATTTTAATTATCGTATTAATTGTAATTAGCATCAAGGGCCCCTTTAAAGTTAATAGAATAACAAAGTAGTCAAAAAGAGTGACTTATTAATATAATGTGACCAGAATTGGTAGTACACTGGATACCACTTAATATCACCCTGTTTAATAACACATTCCTCTTTATATCATATTTTATCAAAACACCATTTTTTCCTCTATGTAATCTATGTAATTTTAATTGGTTAATATCATGTATTTTGAGTGAATTCCTCTTCATATCATGTTTTTTAACCAATCACATTGATGAATTAACCCACAAAAACATGTCCATTGATTTCAGATACAACCTGTACAAAATATTGCACTGTGAAAAAATAAAAAAATAACCAAAAAAAAAAGGGGTTTTTTGATGAAATTATGTTATCTATAGATTGAAAATTCTTCATATGTTCATTGAATAGCTTACTTTAAGTTATGGGATTTGGAAATGCACTGGATTTAGTGGAAAAACAAGTTTCTTTTAACGGCACATTCCTGTTAATATCATGTTTTCGTCTGACAAATGTAGCATGATATAAAGAGAAATGCACTGTACTCATAATATGTGATATCTAGCTGTAAGGTTTACTTTAATTTCAATACATCCACAGAAGGAGGGGGTGGGGGCACTTATACCAAAGGAGGGGGAGGGGGGCAATTATACAGTAGGAGGGGCATTTATACCGAAGGGGGAGGGCTCTTATACAGAAGGAGGGGTGGGACACTTATACAGGAGGAGGGGGGCACTAATACAGGAGGGGGCCACCTATACAGAAGGGAACTAGGGCACTAATACAGAAGGAGGGGGGCACTAATACCGAAGAGGGGGGCACTAATACCGAAGAGGGGGTATTTGTATACAGAAGGAGGAGGACACCTATACAGAAGGAAGGGCACTTAAACCGAAGGAGGGTTGGGGCACTTATACAGGAGGAGGGAGGGAACCACCTATACTGACCAAAGGGGTGGGATGGGGGCACTTATACCAAAGGAAGGGGAGCACTTATATCAAGGAGGGGGGTACTTATACCGAAGGGGGCATTTATACCTAAGGGGGGGACCACTCATACCGAAGGAGGGGGGCACAAATGGGTGACATTTACACCAAAGGAGAGGGGGCACCTATACCGAAGGAGGGGGGCATTAATACAGAGGAAGGGGGCAACTATACAGAAGGGAGGGGGGCACTAATACCGAAGAGGGGGGACCACTCATACCAAAGGAGGGGGAGGCACCTATATCGAAGGAGGGGGGCACTCATACCGAAGGAGGGGTGGGGCACTTATAAAGGAGTAGGGAGGGAACCACCTATACTGACCGAAGGGGTGGGATGGGGGCACTTATACCAAAGGAAGGGGAGCAATTATCTCAAGGACGGGGGTACTTATACCGAAGGGGGGCACTTATACCTAAGGGAGGGGGGCACTAATACAGAAGAAAGGAGGGGACTATTCATACCGAAGGAGGGGGGTGGGGCACTAATACAGAAGGTGGAGGGCACCTATACAGAAGGGAAGGAATTTATACGGAAAAGGGGGGACATTTACATCAAAGGAGAGGGGGCACTAATACCGAAGGAGGGAAGCACTAATACAGAAGGAGGGGGCGTTAATACCGAAAAGGGGGCAATTATACAGAAAGAGGGGCACTTATACTGAAGGAGGGGGAGCACTTATATCAAGAAGAGGGGTACTAATATCGAGGGGGGGGGCACTTATACCGAAGAAGAAGGGAGGGGACCACTCATACCAAAGGAGGGGGAGGCACTTATACCGAAGGAGGGGGCACTAATACCGAAGAGGGGGGCACTAATACCGAAGAGGGGGCACTTGTATACAGAAGGAGGGAGGGAACCACCTATACTCACCGAAGGGGTGGGGGAGGCACTTATACCAAAGGAGGGGGAGCACTTATATCAAGGAGGGGGGTACTTATACCGAAGGGGGCAATTATACCTAATGGGGGGGGGGACTTATACAGAAGAAAGGAGGGGACCACTCATACCGAAGGAGGGGGGCACTAATACAGGAGGGGGGCACCTATACAGAAGTGAGGGCACTTATACAGAAGGAGGGGGCACTTATACGGAAAAGGGGGGAAATTTACACCAAAGGAGAGGGGACACTAATACCGAAGGAGGGGGGCACCTATACAGAAAGAGGGGGGCACTTATACAGAAGGAGGGGGGCACTTATACCAAAGGAAGGGGAGCACTTATATCAAGGAAGGGGTACTTATACCAAAGGGGAGCACTTATACCTAAGGGGGGGGGGGCACTTATACAGAAGAAAGGATGGGACCACTAATACAGAGTATGATATAATAGATAAATATTCTACTGAAACTGGACAAAACTAGAACTGTCATCTGTAGGATAACTAGTGTTCAAGAAATGTTACTTAAATACTTTACTAGATACAGTTGACATATTTTTTACAATAAGGGGCATAACTCTAACAATGTTGAAATTGGATGAAAAGTTAAAGGTCACAACTATATATTATAGGGATGTAGCATGCCAAGTACAGTGGACTCCACTAAATATCATCCCTTTTAATATCACATTCTTCTTTATATAATGTTTTTCCAAATCACCAATTTTCCATCTATATAATCTATGTAATATTATTTAGTTAATATCAAGGATTTTGAGGTGAACTCCTCTTAATATCATGTTTTTTTTAACCAATCACATAAAATATCTACAAAATAATGTCATTTCCGTGGATTTTGGATACAAAATAAAAAAATACTTTTTTTAAGGAAAGAATGTTATCTATAGATTGAAATATCTTCATATGAAAATGTTACTTAGTTGTGGAGATTGGAAATGCACTAGATCTAGTAGAAAAAACATGTTTCTCTTAATGTCATATCTCCCTGTTAATATCATGTTTTTGTCTGACAACTGCAACATGATATAAAGAGGAGTGCACTGTATCATGTTTTTGTCTGACAAATGCAACATGATATAAAGAGGAGTGCACTGTATCATGTTTTTGTCTGACAAATGCAACATGATATAAAGAGGAGTGCATTGTATCATGTTTTTGTCTTACAAATGCAACATGATATAAAGAGGAGTGCACTGTATTAGATTATCTTCAAAAAGGGGCATAACTCTCTCATAAAAGAGTCAAAATTTCATGAAAAGCAAAAGGACATCATATATCATAGCAATGTATTGTGCCAAGTTTGGGAAATAATGCTTCAGAACTTTATTAGATCTACTTTACACAATATTCTTTAAAGAATATCTACTAAAAGGGGTATAACTCTACAAATGTCGAAATTTTAAGAAAAGCGAAAGGGCACAACTTTATATCATAAGGATGTATAAACATGTTTGAGAAGTATTGCTTCAGTCCTTATTAGATACACTTGACACAATATTCCGGTCAGACAGGTTAATTCCAATTTAACCCCCCTCCCCAACTTTGTTCAGGGGAAATAAATACCCAAAAGTATAATTTCTTTATATTTTATAACAACAGTAAACTTTACCCCCTCTCTAAGGGGGAATGGGGCCCCTGGGGTACTTATTTCACATAGAGAAATATACTGTAGTATATTATATCCAGATTGGAGAAGAGGTTTTTGAAATATTATTTAACTATTTAACTTTCCCTTTGGTGCCCCACCCTGGCCTTGAGAGTCAGTCTAACCATTTGTACAAAATTAAATCCCCTTCATCCTATGATACTATCAAATAATATGTTCCTTTTCCTGTTATTCCTGAAGAAGAATTTTACAGTCTTTCAGGCCAAAGGGATATCTCCAACCATTTATACAAAATTGAATCTCCTTCGCCAAAGAATACTTCACATTAAATTAGGACAGATTCCTGTTTTTCTGAAGTAGATGTATTTATAAAAAATACTTTTATTTTGAATTCCCCTATTGGACCCCACCCTTCTGTCCCCCTGGGGGTCAGTCTTATATAATATTGAACCACCTTCATCCAAAGATATCTCGCACTAAATATGGACAGTTTCCAGGATCCTAAACAATTTAGTCAATATATCTTGCCAATCCTTAAGTAGAGGCATTTATTTTAAAGAATGAACTACCCCTTTTTGGGCCCCACCCCTCTGGCCCAGCGGGGCTCAGTCCAACCAGTTATACGAACTAAATCCCCTTCACCAAAGGATGCTTCAAACCAAATTTGGACATTAATATCATTTCAAAGCTTCAAGAGACAGAATTTGAAAGAATTACCTGTATTTCCCATTTGGGGTTTCAGCCCTAATAAACTTTTTACATTTTTTAAAATCCACGCCTCTCTGCAACCCCCTCCACTATCATTAATATCTAGGAGTTCAAGAATAAGAATTGAAGAAAGCCCAGGCGTCCCCGACACACCATTACTACAATATGTAATTCCCTTCCCGAAGTTTTTTTTTGGCCAAATTTGGTCAAACTGTGTTATTTTGCTCATGACGAGAAGCAGGGGATTTACAGGAAACGTTGGCCGACTGACGCTGCGCCACGGCATCGGGCTCACTGTCCTTCTTATAGGCGAGCTACTAACCATTGAAATATGTCGTTTTTACTGAAAGTCGATTCGATCTAAACCCCCTTTTATATGTAAAATTACTCTGAATACCCTACCCTAGGTCCTACAATACCTGTGCAAGTTCTCGGGTCCCTGTGATTTGAGCAGCTACTCACATTATCAAGTGGTATTTTATTTACAACAATAATCTTAAAAAAAAATACATCTAATCACGTGAAAAGTCGGCCTTCAAGGACGTTTAACAGGGGCTTTACGTTTCTGTTTCTAATATTAATAGATCCAAGATCATATAACCAGTCGTTTCCATGTGTACGATACTTGGTCAAACAATACAAGTACTAATTCGTCAAAAGATGCATAAAAAGGCATTCGATATAAAAAAAATCATTGAATCAGAGATTAAACCTATACTTCAGCATCAATCTCACAACGTGATCAAGTCATATTTTGCTATAGTAATGAAAATCTGTTGGACTTACCCAAATGTCACTCCATGAGGGCTGACTGTCAGGGAAAAAGTGGCGCGAATTTTCAGCTCGCCCGGCCTAGTACCATGCATGGCCAGCGTTTTCATTGGCCGAAATCTATAACAAGTATTCAGCTTTCCTTCGACGCCGGTGAACGAGGGTATTTGAGGGGTCGGTTATAAACAGGTATCTGTTCTTATTGAAATTTGATGAAAGATTACTTAGTGAAGAATTTGATGAAAGATTACTTAGTGAAGAAACACCGAAATAAATGTCTTTTCTGGAAAAAATATAAACCTTTTATTATCCTGGTTCCACACATGCAACGTTTTGTTTAACAGACTTCCTGTCCCCATATGAACCCCAGGAAAGGTGGGACTCTGTCGGTCGCAGAAAACTGTTCGTGGCAATGTTTTTGACAAATTATTTGCAAGACAACCACCAGAGAGTGTTATATATATTGAATTCAAACAAATTAATAGGCAGATTATAATTTCTAATCAAAATCTTAGGATTTAAACCTATAATGTAATTCCGTGTATAACAGATATAAACCAGGCATAAACAATTTGACCAGAAGGTAGCTAAATTCAAAATGTCATTATATACATCTGTAAATAACATATACTTAAAAAAAATCGAATGGTAATAGTCTACAAAATACAACAGTTTGTGATATTGAATGTCATACAGGGGTGGATCGAGAAATTCCGAATGTGGGGGTCCAAATCTGTTTATAGTTTTCGGTCTCAAAATACGACAAAAAGTCCGTTCCTCGTCCGTACATAAATAATTTCGTTTCTATTCTCAATGAAAACATAAACCAATGACTTTTTCAACGATTTAACATCATGCGAGATACGTGTACAGCAGTATTTACGATTTAATTAGTAACATCGCAAGTAAGCATGAAAATTTTAGGAGAACACTTAAATGTCCACTCTTCTAGTCCAATACGCATTCCTGAACGTAAGAAAGAAAGAAAAAAACCGCTGTCGCTGGAATACGAATGCTACACAGTATTTCACGCATGTTTTCTACAAACATGAACATCAAAAATAAGTAAAAATACGCACATGTATTACATGTAAGAAAAAACGCGATTAAACAAGCTATACAATATCTATCACCTCCACCTTTAGAAAGAGAGAGAGAGAAACAATATACGCCCGTACTGCTGTGAACGAAATCGTCGAATGCTAATACGCGCTAAAGCACGTGCGCCATACTAAACTGCACCCGTAGTACAAATTTAAAAATATCGACAAACGAAACGATATTCATGTGTGTTCTCCTTCGTTCCTCATCCGTACATATATCAATTTGTATCTATTTTCAATGGAAACATAAACCAAATACTTTTTAGACAATTTAACAGCATGCGAGATCCGTGTACAGCAGTGGTTCGAACATCAAAGGTATTAGAGATATCCTAATTGGGCCTAAATGCCAAGAAAGGAGGAAGGGGGGCGGGGGGTAGCGGGCTTGTTTTTTTTTGTCACATTACAAAATGTTTTTTTTTTTACTTTTCTTGAGTTAAAAATCAATTACACCATATATCTTAAAAATATACCCAAAATGTAAAAAAATAATCTTTGTTGCATAATAGTTGCTTTATAATGAACATAAAAAAGTTGTCCAGCAAAAATGAACTTGCTGTAATGAAAAATGGTGACACACTGATGATTTTAAATTATTAATCAAGCACAAAAATCATGAAAGTTTGGCCATTCGTGAAGTGGAAGAAATAAACAGAAATACTTATTTTCAAAATGGCTGCCATAACGCTCATTTTTTTTAAAATTCTTCTAAAATAGTTACCGATCAAAATTGATAATACATTGTGAGTATTTCCCCTTCATATACCTAGGTAGACATTACAATTTTTCAAATTAACATATTATTTAATAAAACATCTGTTGTATACTACTTTTTGACAATTCAAATGAAGTGTTACTATGGTATAAAATGGACGCTGAACCTACACCCACTCGAAATACGCAGGAAACGTTAGAAACTGGTAATCATGTACAAAGTGGTTGAGGGACTAGCACCAGTGTGGAAATATCACTCGATAGAAACCCCTTAAAACGATAGGCGTATGGGAAATTGTCAAGAATATTGAAATAAAATCATGTTCATGTATATTTTCTACAGCTTTTTATTATTGGTTTAAATAAATAAATAATAATTTCTTTCTTCACGTGTATGCTATATCAGTCTATGTTTCGTGCCAAATTTAATTAGGAGTTATCGCCCTTCGACTGTGTGGTTTCGTGCGACTGTGTGATTAGGAGTTATCGCCCTTCGACTGTGTGATTTCGTACTGTTCCAATTTGTCAAAGGGTCCTTATTTAAGACGTTGATAAAAATACTGGTAATAAGTCTACTCTTTGGCATAGTCTACATGTGTGTTAGTCCGAATCGTTCTGTCTATCTGATTCTTGTCGCCAGCAACACAAATATTTAGCGATCGGCCATTCAACACCATTCGGATTACATGTACACAAGAAAACGTTGCTTCAATTTATAATGCAATTAATCGTATCTATAGGATCTAACTTATAAAAAAGTTCATTAGTTTCATACGAAACGAACCTTTGACGCGTTCAGGCTGAATGCTACATTACTATGACGTTAAGGCTGCATACTACCTTACTATGACGTTAAGGCTGTATTTTACCTTACTATGAAGTTAAGGCTGTATGCTACCTTACTGTGACGTAAAGGCTGTATGCTACTTTACTGCTACGTAAAGGCTGTATGCTACCTTACTGTGACGTAAGGCTGTATGCTACCTTACTGTGACGTTAAGGCTGTATGCTACCTTACTGTGACGTTAAGGCTGTATACTACCTTTCTGAGACGTTAAGGCGGCATGCAACCCCACTGTGACGTTAAGGCTGTATACTACCTTACTGTGACGTTAAGGCTGTATGCTACCTTACCGTGACGTTAAGGCTGTCATATACAGCACACATATGACTCTTCATATACCTAGGTAGACATTACAATTTTTTTTTCAAATTTACATATTATTTAATAAAACATCTGTTGTATACCAATTTTTGACAACTCCAATAAAGTGTTGCTATGGTATAAAATGGACGCTAAACCTACACCCACTCGAAATACGCAGGAAACGTCAGAAACTGGTAACCATGTACAAAGTGGTTGAGGGACTAGCACCAATGTGAAAATATCCCTCGACAGAAACCCCGTAAAACGAAAGGCGTGTGTGAACTTGTCAACAATATCGAAATAAAATCATGTTCATGTATATCTTCTACAGCTTTTTATTATTGGTTTAAATAAATAAATAATAATTTCTTTCTTCATGTGTATGCTATATATGTTTCGTGCCAAATTTAATTAGGAGTTATCGCCCTTCGACTGTGTGGTTTCGTGCGACTGTGTGATTAGGAGTTATCGCCCTTAGACTGTGTGATTTCGTGTCCGTTCCAACTTGTCAAGGGGTGCGACCGTTAAAAAAACTCCAATATCCTTATTTATAACGTTGATAAAATACTGGTAATCAGTCTACTCTGTGGCATAGTCTACATGTGTGTTAGTCCAAATCGTTCTGACTAACTGATTCTTGCCGCCAGCAACAAAATATTTAGCGATCGGCCATTCAGCACCATTCGGACTACATGTACACAAGAAAACGTTGCTTCAATTTATAATTCAATTAATCGTATCTATAGGATCTAACTTATAAAAAAGTCCATTAGTTTCATACGAAACGAAACTTTGACGCGTTCAGGCTGAATGCTACATTACTATGACGTTAAGGCTGCATACTACCTTACTATGACGTTAAGGCTGTATGCTACCTAACTGTGACGTTAAGGCTGTATGTTACCTTACTGCTACGTTAAGGCTGTATGTTACCTTACCGTGACGTTAAGGCTGTACACTACTTTACTGAGAAGTTAAGGCTACCTTACTGTGATGTTAAGTCTGTATGCTACCTTACTGAGTTCTTAAGTCTGTATGCTACCGTACTATGGCGTTTAGGCTGTATGCTAACTTACTGTGACGTTAAGTCTGTATGCTACCTTACTGAGACCTTAAGTCTGTATGCTACCTTACTATGACGTTAAGGCTGTATACTACCTTACTATGACGTTAAGGCTGTATTTTACCTCATTATGAAGTTAAGGCTGTATGCTACCTTACTGTGACGTTAAGGCTGTATGTTACCTTACCGTGACGTTAAGGCTGTACACTGCTTTACTAAGACGTTAAGGCTGCATGCTACCTTACTGTGATGTTATGTCTGTATGCTACCTTACTGTGACGTTAAGGCTGTACGCTACCTTACTGAAACGCTAAGATTGTATGCTACGGTACTGAGACGTTAAGGTTGTGTGCTACCTTACTGAGACGTTCGGGCTGTGTGCTATCTAACTGTGACGTTAAGTCTGCATGCTACCTTACTGTGACGTTAAGTCTATGTGCTACCTTTCTGCTACGTTTAGGCTTTGTGCTACCTTATTGTGACGCTAATGCTGTATGCTACTTTAATGTGACGTTTAGGCTTTGTGCTACCTTACTTGGACGTTAAGGCTGTATGCTACCTCACTGTGACGTTAAGTCTGTATGCTTCCTTACCGTGACGTTAAGGCTGTATGCTACCTTACCGCTACGTTAAGGCTGTATGCTACCTTACCGCTTCGTTAAGGCTGTATGCTTCCTTACTGTGACGTTATGGCCGTATGCTACCTTACTATGACGTTAAGGCTGTATGCTACCTTACTGTGACGTTAAAGCTGTATGCTACATAACTATGACGTTAAGGCTGCATACTACCTTACTATGACGTTAAGGCTATATGCTACCTAACTGTGACGTTAAGGCTGTATGCTACGTTATTGCTACGTTAAGGCTGTATGCTACCTTACCGTGACGTTACGGCTGTACACTACTTTACTGAGACGTTAAGGCTACCCGACTGTGATGTTAAGTCTGTATGCTACCTTACTATGACATTAAGGCTGTATGCTACCTTACTGTGACGTTAAGGCTGTACGCTACCTCACTGTGACGTTAGGGCTGTATGCTACCTTACCGCTACGTTAAGGCTGTATGCTTCCTTACTGTGACGTTAAGGCTGTATGCTACCTTACTGTGACGTTAAGGCCGTATGCTACCTTACTGAGACGTTTAGGCTTTGTGCTACCTTACTGTGACGCTAAGGCTTTGTGCTACCTTACTGTGACGCTAAGGCTGTATGCTACCTTACTGAGACGTGAAGTCTGTTTGCTACCTTACTGCTACGTTGAGGTCTGTATGCTACCTCACTGTGACGTTAAAGCTGTATGCTACCTTACTGTGACGTTAAGGCTGTATGCTACCTTACTGTGACGTTAAGGCTGTATACTACCTTTCTGAGACGTTAAGGCGGCATGTAACCCCACTGTGACGTTAAGGCTGTATACTACCTTACTGTGACGTTAAGGCTGTATGCTACCTTACCGTGACGTTAAGGCTGTCATATACAGCACACATATGACTCTTCATATACCTAGGTAGACATTACAATTTTTTTTTCAAATTTACATATTATTTAATAAAACATCTGTTGTATACCAATTTTTGACAACTCCAATAAAGTGTTGCTATGGTATAAAATGGACGCTAAACCTACACCCACTCGAAATACGCAGGAAACGTCAGAAACTGGTAACCATGCACAAAGTGGTTGAGGGACTAGCACCAATGTGAAAATATCCCTCGACAGAAACCCCGTAAAACGAAAGGCGTGTGTGAACTTGTCAACAATATCGAAATAAAATCATGTTCATGTATATCTTCTACAGCTTTTTATTATTGGTTTAAATAAATAAATAATAATTTCTTTCTTCATGTGTATGCTATATATGTTTCGTGCCAAATTTAATTAGGAGTTATCGCCCTTCGACTGTGTGGTTTCGTGCGACTGTGTGATTAGGAGTTATCGCCCTTAGACTGTGTGATTTCGTGTCCGTTCCAACTTGTCAAGGGGTGCGACCGTTAAAAAAACTCCAATATCCTTATTTATAACGTTGATAAAATACTGGTAATCAGTCTACTCTGTGGCATAGTCTACATGTGTGTTAGTCCAAATCGTTCTGACTAACTGATTCTTGCCGCCAGCAACAAAATATTTAGCGATCGGCCATTCAGCACCATTCGGACTACATGTACACAAGAAAACGTTGCTTCAATTTATAATTCAATTAATCGTATCTATAGGATCTAACTAATAAAAAAGTCCATTAGTTTCATACGAAACGAAACTTTGACGCGTTCAGGCTGAATGCTACATTACTATGACGTTAAGGCTGCATACTACCTTACTATGACGTTAAGGCTGTATGCTACCTAACTGTGACGTTAAGGCTGTATGTTACCTTACTGCTACGTTAAGGCTGTATGTTACCTTACCGTGACGTTAAGGCTGTACACTACTTTACTGAGAAGTTAAGGCTACCTTACTGTGAT
Organism: Mimachlamys varia; assembly: GCA_947623455.1. Taxonomy (NCBI): domain Eukaryota; kingdom Metazoa; phylum Mollusca; class Bivalvia; order Pectinida; family Pectinidae; genus Mimachlamys; species Mimachlamys varia. Next base: position 29,807,797 of record OX392544.1, read on the forward strand.
GTTAAGTCTGTATGCTACCTTACTGAGTTCTTAAGTCTGTATGCTACCGTACTATGGCGTTTAGGCTGTATGCTAACTTACTGTGACGTTAAGTCTGTATGCTACCTTACTGAGACCTTAAGTCTGTATGCTACCTTACTATGACGTTAAGGCTGTATACTACCTTACTATGACGTTAAGGCTGTATTTTACCTCATTATGAAGTTAAGGCTGTATGCTACCTTACTGTGACGTTAAGGCTGTATGTTACCTTACCGTGACGTTAAGGCTGTACACTGCTTTACTAAGACGTTAAGGCTGCATGCTACCTTACTGTGATGTTATGTCTGTATGCTACCTTACTGTGACGTTAAGGCTGTACGCTACCTTACTGAAACGCTAAGATTGTATGCTACGGTACTGAGACGTTAAGGTTGTGTGCTACCTTACTGAGACGTTCGGGCTGTGTGCTATCTAACTGTGACGTTAAGTCTGCATGCTACCTTACTGTGACGTTAAGCCTATGTGCTACCTTTCTGCTACGTTTAGGCTTTGTGCTACCTTATTGTGACGCTAATGCTGTATGCTACTTTAATGTGACGTTTAGGCTTTGTGCTACCTTACTTGGACGTTAAGGCTGTATGCTACCTCACTGTGACGTTAAGTCTGTATGCTTCCTTACCGTGACGTTAAGGCTGTATGCTACCTTACCGCTACGTTAAGGCTGTATGCTACCTTACCGCTTCGTTAAGGCTGTATGCTTCCTTACTGTGACGTTATGGCCGTATGCTACCTTACTATGACGTTAAGGCTGTATGCTACCTTACTGTGACGTTAAAGCTGTATGCTACATAACTATGACGTTAAGGCTGCATACTACCTTACTATGACGTTAAGGCTATATGCTACCTAACTGTGACGTTAAGGCTGTATGCTACGTTATTGCTACGTTAAGGCTGTATGCTACCTTACCGTGACGTTATGGCTGTACACTACTTTACTGAGACGTTAAGGCTACCCGACTGTGATGTTAAGTCTGTATGCTACCTTACTATGACATTAAGGCTGTATGCTACCTTACTGTGACGTTAAGGCTGTACGCTACCTCACTGTGACGTTAGGGCTGTATGCTACCTTACCGCTACGTTAAGGCTGTATGCTTCCTTACTGTGACGTTAAGGCTGTATGCTACCTTACTGTGACGTTAAGGCTGTATGCTACCTTACTGAGACGTTTAGGCTTTGTGCTACCTTACTTAGACGCTAAGGCTTTGTGCTACCTTACTGTGACGCTAAGGCTGTATGCTACCTTACTGAGACGTGAAGTCTGTTTGCTACCTTACTGCTACGTTGAGGTCTGTATGCTACCTCACTGTGACGTTAAAGCTGTATGCTTCCTTACTGTGACGTTAAGGCTGTATGCTACCTTACTGTGACGTTAAGGCTGTATACTACCTTTCTGAGACGTTAAGGCGGCATGCAACCCCACTGTGACGTTAAGGCTGTATACTACCTTACTGTGACGTTAAGGCTGTATGCTACCTTACCGTGACGTTAAGGCTGTCATATACAGCACACATATGACTCTTCATATACCTAGGTAGACATTACAATTTTTTTTTCAAATTTACATATTATTTAATAAAACATCTGTTGTATACCAATTTTTGACAACTCCAATAAAGTGTTGCTATGGTATAAAATGGACGCTAAACCTACACCCACTCGAAATACGCAGGAAACGTCAGAAACTGGTAACCATGCACAAAGTGGTTGAGGGACTAGCACCAATGTGAAAATATCCCTCGACAGAAACCCCGTAAAACGAAAGGCGTGTGTGAACTTGTCAACAATATCGAAATAAAATCATGTTCATGTATATCTTCTACAGCTTTTTATTATTGGTTTAAATAAATAAATAATAATTTCTTTCTTCATGTGTATGCTATATATGTTTCGTGCCAAATTTAATTAGGAGTTATCGCCCTTCGACTGTGTGGTTTCGTGCGACTGTGTGATTAGGAGTTATCGCCCTTAGACTGTGTGATTTCGTGTCCGTTCCAACTTGTCAAGGGGTGCGACCGTTAAAAAAACTCCAATATCCTTATTTATAACGTTGATAAAATACTGGTAATCAGTCTACTCTGTGGCATAGTCTACATGTGTGTTAGTCCAAATCGTTCTGACTAACTGATTCTTGCCGCCAGCAACAAAATATTTAGCGATCGGCCATTCAGCACCATTCGGACTACATGTACACAAGAAAACGTTGCTTCAATTTATAATTCAATTAATCGTATCTATAGGATCTAACTTATAAAAAAGTCCATTAGTTTCATACGAAACGAAACTTTGACGCGTTCAGGCTGAATGCTACATTACTATGACGTTAAGGCTGCATACTACCTTACTATGACGTTAAGGCTGTATGCTACCTAACTGTGACGTTAAGGCTGTATGTTACCTTACTGCTACGTTAAGGCTGTATGTTACCTTACCGTGACGTTAAGGCTGTACACTACTTTACTGAGAAGTTAAGGCTACCTTACTGTGATGTTAAGTCTGTATGCTACCTTACTGAGTTCTTAAGTCTGTATGCTACCGTACTATGGCGTTTAGGCTGTATGCTAACTTACTGTGACGTTAAGTCTGTATGCTACCTTACTGAGACCTTAAGTCTGTATGCTACCTTACTATGACGTTAAGGCTGTATACTACCTTACTATGACGTTAAGGCTGTATTTTACCTCATTATGAAGTTAAGGCTGTATGCTACCTTACTGTGACGTTAAGGCTGTATGTTACCTTACCGTGACGTTAAGGCTGTACACTGCTTTACTAAGACGTTAAGGCTGCATGCTACCTTACTGTGATGTTATGTCTGTATGCTACCTTACTGTGACGTTAAGGCTGTACGCTACCTTACTGAAACGCTAAGATTGTATGCTACGGTACTGAGACGTTAAGGTTGTGTGCTACCTTACTGAGACGTTCGGGCTGTGTGCTATCTAACTGTGACGTTAAGTCTGCATGCTACCTTACTGTGACGTTAAGCCTATGTGCTACCTTTCTGCTACGTTTAGGCTTTGTGCTACCTTATTGTGACGCTAATGCTGTATGCTACTTTAATGTGACGTTTAGGCTTTGTGCTACCTTACTTGGACGTTAAGGCTGTATGCTACCTCACTGTGACGTTAAGTCTGTATGCTTCCTTACCGTGACGTTAAGGCTGTATGCTACCTTACCGCTACGTTAAGGCTGTATGCTACCTTACCGCTTCGTTAAGGCTGTATGCTTCCTTACTGTGACGTTATGGCCGTATGCTACCTTACTATGACGTTAAGGCTGTATGCTACCTTACTGTGACGTTAAAGCTGTATGCTACATAACTATGACGTTAAGGCTGCATACTACCTTACTATGACGTTAAGGCTATATGCTACCTAACTGTGACGTTAAGGCTGTATGCTACGTTATTGCTACGTTAAGGCTGTATGCTACCTTACCGTGACGTTATGGCTGTACACTACTTTACTGAGACGTTAAGGCTACCCGACTGTGATGTTAAGTCTGTATGCTACCTTACTATGACATTAAGGCTGTCTGCTACCTTACTGTGACGTTAAGGCTGTACGCTACGTCACTGTGACGTTAGGGCTGTATGCTACCTTACCGCTACGTTAAGGCTGTATGCTTCCTTACTGTGACGTTAAGGCTGTATGCTACCTTACTGTGACGTTAAGGCTGTATGCTACCTTACTGAGAGGTTTAGGCTTTGTGCTACCTTACTTAGACGCTAAGGCTTTGTGCTACCTTACTGTGACGCTAAGGCTGTATGCTACCTTACTGAGACGTGAAGTCTGTTTGCTACCTTACTGCTACGTTGAGGTCTGTATGCTACCTCACTGTGACGTTAAAGCTGTATGCTTCCTTACTGTGACGTTTAGGCTTTGTGCTACCTTATTGTGACGCTAAGGCTGTATGCTACTTTAATGTGACGTTAAGGCTGTATGCTTCCTTACTGTGACGTTAAGGCTGTATGCTACCTTACCGCTACGTTAAGGCTGTATGCTTCCTTACTGTGACGTTAAGGCTGTATGCTACCTTACTGTGACGTTAAAGCTGTATGCTACGTTACTGTGACGTTAAGGCTGTATGCTTCCTTACTGTGACGTTAAGGCTGTATGCTACCTTACCGCTACGTTAAGGCTGTATGCTTCCTTACTGTGACGTTAAGGCTGTATGCTACCTTACTGTGACGTTAAGGCTGTATGCTACCTTACTGTGACGTTAAGGCTGTATGCTACTTTACTGGTACGTTTAGGCTATGTGCTACCTTGCTTGGAAGTTAAGGTTGTATGCTACCTCACAGTGACGTTAAAGCTGTATGCTACCTTAATGTGACGTTAAGGCTGTATGCTACCTTACTGTGACGTTAAGGCTGTATGCTACCTTGCTGTGACGTTGAGGCTGTATGCTACTTTACTATGAAGTTTAGGCTGCATGCTACCTTATTGTGACGTTAGGCTGCATGCTACCTTACCGTGACGTTAAGGCTGTACACTACTTTACTGAGACGTTAAGGCTGTATCCTACCTTACTTAGACGTTAAGACTGTATACTACCTTACTGAGACCTTAAGTCTGTATGCTACCTTACTGTGACGTTAAGGCTGTATGCTACCTTACTGTGACGTTAAAGCTGTATGCTTACTTACTGTGACATTATGGCCGTATGCTACCATACTATGACGTTAAGGCTGTATGCTACCTTACTGTAACGTTAAAGTTGTATGCTTACTTACTGTGATGTTAGGGCTGTGTGCTACCTTACTATGACGTTAAGGCTGTATGCTACCTTACTGTGACGTTAAGTCTGTTTGCTACCTTACTGTGACGTTGAGGCTGTATGCTACCTTACTGTGACGTTAAGGCTGTTTGCTACCTTACTGTGACGTTAAAGCTGTATGCTACCTTACTGTGACGTTAAGGCTGTATGCTACCTTACTGAGACGTTAAGTGTGTATGCTACCTTACTGTGACGTTTAGTCTGTATGCTACATTTCTGAGACGTTAAGGTTGTATGATACCTTACTGTGACGTTAAGGCTATGTGCTACCTTATTGTGACGTTAAGGCTGTATGCTACCTTACTGAGACGTTAAGTCTGTATATTACTTTACTGTGATGTTAAGGCTGTTTGCTACCTTACTGTGACGTTATGGCTACGGCTACCTAATTGTGACATTAAGGCTGTATACTACCTTACTAAGACGTTAAGTCTGTATGCTACGTTACTATGACGGTAAGGTTGTATGCTACTTTACTGTGATGTTAAGGCTGTTTGCTACCTTATTGTGACGTTAAGGCTATGTGCTACCTTACTTGGACGTTATGGTTGTATGCTTCATATGTACCTCACTGTAACGTTAATGCTGTATGTTTCCTTACTGTGACGTTAGGGCTGTATGCTACCTTACCGCTACGTTAGGGCTGTATGCTACCTTACCGCTACGTTAAGGTTGTATGCTACCTCACTGTGACGTTAGGTCTGTATGCTTCCTTACTGTGACGTTAGGCTGTATGCTACCTTACTGTGACGTTAAGGCTGTACGCTACCTCACTGTGACGTTAGGGCTGTTTGCTACCTTACCGCTACGTTAAGGCTGTACGTTTCCTTACTGTGACGTTAAGGCTATGTGCTACCTTACTGTGACGTTAAGGCTGCATGCTACCTTATTGTGACGTCAAAGCTGTATGCTACCTTACCGTGACGTTAAGGCTGTACACTACTTTACTGAGACGTTAATGCTGTATGCTACCTTACTTAGACGTTAAGACTGTATATTACCTTACTGAGACCTAAAGTCTGTATGCTACCTTACTGTGACGTTAAGGCTGTATGCTACCTTACTGTGAAGATAAGTCTGTATGCTACCTTTCTGTGACGTTAAGTCTGTATGCTACCTTACTGGGACGTTAAGGCTGTATGCTACCTTACTGTGACGTTAAGTCTGTATGCTACCTTACTATGACGTAAAGTCTGTATGCTACCTTACTATGACGTTAAGGCTGTATGCTACCTTTCTGTGACGTTAAGGCTGTATGCTACCTTGCTGTGACGTTGAGGCTGTATGCTACTTTACTATGAAGTGAAGGCTGCATGCTACCTTACTGTGACGTTAAGGCTGTATGCTTCCTTACCGTGACGTTAAGGCTGTACACTACTTTACTGAAACGTTAAGGCTGTATCCTACCTTACTTAGACGTTAAGACTGTGTACTACCTTACTGAGACCTTAAATGTGTATGCTACCTTACTATGACGTTAAGGCTGTATGCTACCTTACTGTGACGTTAAAGCTGTATGCTACCTTACCGTGACGTTAAGGCTGTACACTACTTTACTGAAACGTTAAGGCTGTATCCTACCTTACTTAGACGTTAATACTGTGTACTACCTTACTGAGACCTTAAATGTGTATGCTACCTTACTATGACGTTAAGGCTGTATGCTACCTTACTGTGACGTTAAAGCTGTATGCTTCCTTACTGTGACTTTAAGGCTGTATGCTACCTTACTGTGACGTTATGGCCGTATGCTACCTTACTATGACGTTAAGTCTGTTTGCTACCTTACTGTGACGTTGAGGCTGTATGCTGCCTTACTGTGACGTTAAGGCTGTTTGCTACCTTACTGAGACGTTAAGGCTGTATGCTACCTTACTGAGACGTTAAGTGTGTATGCTACCTTACTGTGACGTTTAGTCTGTATGCTACATTTCTGAGACGTTAAGGTTGTATGATACCTTACTGTGACGTTAAGTCTGTTTGCTACCTTACTGTGACGTTGAGGCTGTATGCTGCCTTACTGTGACGTTAAGGCTGTTTGCTACCTTACTGTGACGTTAAAGCTGTATGCTACCTTACTGTGACGTTAAGGCTGTATGCTACCTTACTGAGACGTTAAGTTTGTATGCTACCTTACTGTGACGTTTAGTCTGTATGCTACATTTTTGAGACGTTAAGGTTGTATGATACCTTACTGTGACGTTAAGGCTATGTGCTACCTTATTGTGACGTTAAGGCTGTATGCTACCTTACTGAGACGTTAAGTCTGTATGCTACGTTACTATGACGGTAAGGCTGTATGCTACTTTACTGTGATGTTTAGGCTGTTTGCTACCTTATTGTGACGTTAAGGCTATGTGCTACCTTACTTAGACGTTAAGGTTGTATGCTTCATATGTACCTCACTGTAACGTTAAAGCTGTATGCTTCCTTACCGTGACGTTAGGGCTGTATGCTACCTTACCGCTACGTTAGGGCTGTATGCTACCCTACCGCTACGTTAAGGTTGTATGCTACCTCACTGCGACGTTATGTCTGTATGCTTCCTTATTGTGACGTTAGGTGTATGCTACCTTACTGTGACGTTAAGGCTGTACGCTACCTCACTGTGACGTTAGGGTTGTTTGCTACCTTACCGCTACGTTAAGGCTGTATGCTACCTTACTGTGATATTAAGACTGTATGCTACTTTACTATGAAGTTAAGGCTGCATGCTACCTTATTGTGACGTCAAAGCTGTATGCTACCTTACCGTGACGTTAAGGCTGTACACTACTTTACTGAGACGTTAATGCTGTATGCTACCTTACTTAGACGTTCAGACTGTATACTACCTTACTGAGACCTAAAGTCTGTATGCTACCTTTCTATGACGTTAAGGCTGTATGCTACCTTACTGTGACGTTAAAGCTGTATGCTTAAATACTGTGACGTTATGGCCGTATGCTACCTTACTGTGAAGATAAGTCTGTATGCTACCTTACTGTGACGTTAAGTCTGTATGCTACCTTAATGGGACGTTAAGGCTGTATGCTACCTTACTGTGACGTTAAGTCTGTATGCTACCTTACTATGACGTTAAGTCTGTATGCTACCTTACTATGACGTTAAGGCTGTATGCAACCTTACTGTCACGTTATGGCCGTATGATACCTTACTATGACGTTCAGGCTGTATGCTACCTTACTGTGACGTTAAGTCTGTATGCTACCTTACTGTGACGTTAAGGCTGTATGCTACCTTACTGAGACGTTGATGATGTATGCTACCCTACTGAGACGTTAAGGCTGTATGCTACCTTACTGGGACGTTAAGGCTGTATGCTACCTCACTGAGACGTTAAGGCTGTGCGCTACCTTACTAAGACGTTGAGGCTGTATGCTACCTTACTGGGACGTTAAGGCTGTATGCTACCTCACTGAGACGTTAAGGCTGTGCGCTACCTTACTAAGACGTTGAGGCTGTATGCTTCCTTACTGAGACGTTAAGGCTGTATGCTACCTTACTGGGACGTTAAGGCTATACGCTACCTTGGTGTAAGGTTAAGGCTGTGTGCTTCAATACTGAGACGTTAAGTCTGTATGCTACATTGTACCTTACTGAGCAAATGAAGAGCGGGACAACATTATGTTCCTTTTTATCTAAAAGGGGAACGACTCTCTAGAGAGAATCGAAAATGTAAAATTTATTTTAGGGAGCATATTCCCATATTGCAATGGCTATTTCCAAAAAATTAAAAAAAATAATCCTGTGAAAAAGAGCGAATACATAGCCGGAAAAAATTGTGTTAATTTTTTTACATTAAAGGGAGGATAACTTTCTGTAAAGGGTCAAAAATGAAAAAGATATTTCATGGGGTACATCTCTATTTGGAACTGGCTATTTCCACAAATTTAATTAGGAGTTATCGCCCTTCGACTGTGTTGTTTCGTGCGACTGTGTGATTAAGAGTTATCGCCCTTAGACTGTGTGATTTCGTGCCCGTTCCAACTTGTCAAGGGATGCGACCGTTAAACAATCTCCGATATATCCTTCTTTAAGACGTTGATAAAAACACTGGTAATTAGTTTACTCTGTGGCATAATCTACATGTGTGTTAAGCCGAATCGTTCTGACTATCTGACTCTTGCCTCCAGCAACACAAATATTTAGCGATCGGCCATTCAGCACCATTCGGACTACATGTACACAAGAAAACGATGCTTCAATTGATAATGCAATTAATCGTATCTATAGGATTTAACTTAACATTAGTTTCATATCAAACGAAATTTGACGCGTTCAGGCTGTATGCTACCTTACTGTAACGTTGAGGATGTATGCTACCTTACTGCAACGTTAAGGCTGTATGCTACTTTACTGTGACGTTAAGTCTGTATGCTACCTTACTGTGACGTTAAGGCTGTACACTACTTTACTGTGACGTTAAGGCTGTATGCTACCTTTCTGTGACGTTAAGGCTGTATGCTACCTTACTGTGACGTTAAGGCTGTATACTACCTTACTGTGAGGTTAAGGCTGATTACTACCTTTCTGTGACGTTAAGGCTGTATGCTACCTTTCTGTGACGTTAAGGCTGTATGCTACCTTACTGTAACGTTGAGGATGTATGCTACCTTACTGCAACGTTAAGGCTGTATACTACCTTACTGTGACGTTAAGGCTGTATGCTACCTTTCTGTGACGTTAAAGCTGTACGCTTCCTTATTATGACGTTAAGGCTGTATGATACTTGACTGTGACGTTAAGGCTACATGCTAACTTAAAGAGACGTTAAAGCTGTGTGCTACTTTACTGTGACGTTAAATCTGTATGCTAACTTACTGTGGCGATAATGCTGTATGCTACCTTACTGAGACGTTAAGGCTGTATGCTACAGTGTACCTTATTGTGACGTTAAGTCTGTATGCTACCTTACTGTGATGTTAAGGTTGTATTCTTCCTTACTATGAAGTTAAGGCTGTATGCTACCTTACTGTGACGTTAAGTCTGCATGCTACTTTACTGAGACGTTAAGGCTGTATGCTACTTTACTGTGACGTTAAATCTGTATGCTTCCTTACTGAGACGTTAAATCTGTATGCTACCTTACTGAGACGTTAAGGCTGTATGCTACTTTACTGTGACGTTAAATCTGTATGCTACCTTACTGAGACGTTAAGGCTGTATGCTACCTTACTGAGACGTTAAGGCTGTATGCTACCTTTACTATGACGTTAAGTCTGTATGCTACGTTACTGAGCAAATGAAGAGCGGGACAAAATTATGTTCCTTTTTATCTAAAAGGGGAACAACTATCTAGAGAGAATCGAAAATGTAAAATTTATTTTAGGGAGCACATCCCCATATTGTAATGGCTATTTCCATAAAACTAAAATAAAAAAAAAAATCCTGTGAAAAAGAGCGAATACATAGCCGGACAAAATTGTGTCAATTTGTTTTACATTAAAGGGAGGATAACTTTCTTTAAAGGGTCAAAAATGAAAAAGGTATTTCATGGGGCACATCTCTATATGGCTATTTCCACAAATTTAATTAGGAGTTATCGCCCTTCGACTGTGTTGTTTCGTGCGACTGTGTGATTAGGAGTTATTGCCCTTCGACTGTGTGATTTCGTGCCCGTTCCAACTTGTCAAGGGGTGCGACCGTTAAAAAATCTCCGATATATCATTATTTAAGACGTTGATAAAAAAAACTAGTAATCAGTCTACTCTGTGGCATAGTCTACATGTGTGTTAGTCCAAATCGTTCTGATTATCTTATTCTTGCCGCCAGCAACACAAATATTTAGCGATCGGCCAATCAGCAACATTCGGACTACATGTACGAAAACGATGCTTCAATTCATAATGCAATTAATCGTATCTATACCATTTAACTTATCAAAAAAATCATAAGTTTCATATGAAACGACCTTTGACGCGTTCATGCTGAATACTACATTACTGTGACGTTAAGGTTGAATGCTACCTTACTGTAACGTTAAGGATATATGCTACCTTACTGCAACGTTAAGGGTGTATGCTACCTTACTGTTAAGTTAAGGCTGCATACTGCCTTACTGTGACGTTAAGGCTGTGTGCTACCTTACTACATGTATGACTTTAAGGCTGTGTGCTAATTACTGTGACGTTAAGGCTGTATACTACCTCGCTGTGACGTTAAGGCTGTGTGCTACCTTACGGTGACGTTAAGGCTGCATGCTACCTTTCTGTGACGTTAAGGCTGTACGTTACCTTACTATGACGTTAAAACTGTGTGCTACTTTACTGTGACGTTAAAGATGTATGCTACCTTACTGTGACGTTAAGGCTGTATGCTATCTTAAGGCTGTACGCTATCTTACTGTGACGCTGAGGCTGCATGCTACCTTTATGTGACGTTAAGACTGTTTGCTACCTTACTGTGACGTTAAGGATGTGTGCTACCTTTCTGTGACGTTAAGGGTGTATGCTACCTTACTATGACGTTTAGACTGTATGCTACCTTACTGTGACGTTAAAGATGTCTGCTACCTTACTGTGACGTTAAGGCTGTATGCTACCTTACTGTAACGTAAAGGATGTATGCTACCTTACTGCAATGTTAAGGATGTATGCTACGTTAGTGATACGTTAAGGCTGTATACTACCTTACTGGGACGTTAAGGCTATGTGCTACCTAACTGTGACGTTAAAGCTGGATGCTACCTTTCTGTGACGTTAAGGCTGTACGCTTCCTTACTATGACGTTAAGGCTGTGTGCTACTTTACTGTGACGTTAAGGCTGTATGCTACCTTTAGGCTGTACGCTACCTTACTGTGACGTTAAGGCTGTATGCTACCTTACTATGACATTAAGGCTGTGCGCTAATTACTGTGACGTAAGGCTGTATGCTACCTTACTGTGACGTTAAGGCTGTATGCTACCTTAAGGTTGTACGCTACCTTACTGTGACGTTAAGGCTGCATGCTACCTTTCTGCGACGTTAAGGCTGTATGCTACCTTACTGTGACGTTAAGGCTGTGTGTTACTTTACTGTGGCGTGAAGTCTGTATGCTACTTTACTGAGACGTTAAGGCTATATGCTACCTTACATAGACGCTAAGGCTGTATGCTACCTTATTGTGACGTTAAGTCTGTATGCTACCTTACTGAGACGTTATGGCTGTTTGATACCTTACTGTGACGTTAAGGATGTACGCTACCTTATTGTAACGCTAAGGTTGTACACTACATGTACCTTACTGAGACGTGAAGGCTGTATGCTACCTTACTATGACGTTAAGGCTGTACGTTACCTTACTATGACGTTTAGACTGTGTGTTACTTTACTGTGACGTTAAAGATGTATGCTACCTTACTGTGACGTTAAGGCTGTATGCTACCTTACTGAGACGTTAATGCTGTATGTTACTTTGCTGAGACGTTATGGCTGTACGCTACCTTACTGTAACGTTAAGGCTGTGTGCTTCAATACTGAGACGTTAAGTCTGTATGCTACCTTACTGAGCAAATTAAGAGCGGGACAAAATTATGTTCCTTTTTATCTAAAAGGGGAACAACTCTCTAGAAAGAATCGAAAATGCAAAATTTATTTTAGGGAGCACATTCCCATATTGCAATGGCTATTTCCATAAAATAAAAAAAAATAATCCTATGAAAAAGAGTGAATACATAGCCGGACAAAATTGGGTTAATTTTTTTACATTAAAGGGAGGATAACTTTCTTTAAAGGGTCAAAAATGAAAAAGGTATTTCATGGGGCACATATCTATATTGAACTGGCTATTTCCACAAAATTAACAAAAGAAAAAAAAGATCCTTGAAAAAGAGCGGATGCAAAACCGGACAAAATTCGTCTACGGAAAGAAGGACGGACGGACAAGCTGATTCCAGTATGCACTGTACCCCACAAACTTTGTTGCGAGAGTATCTTCTTATCTTTTGGACGATTCCATTGTTGCCGATGATTATATCGTCGGGTAAAAGCGGTGGCATGAGAAATTTTGGTTACAGTGTGTGTGGTTTTGTTTTTGTTTTTAATTTTAGAAATGAAAATAATGAAAGGAAACGGAACAAAAGCAAGAAATCTTCAGTTCGTTTGAAACATGGATTCAGACTTTATTACAATTTGTACACCAAGCAACTTTTTGAATTTGTGACAAGTACAAAATTTGCCTATCACAAATGCCTATCACTTTTTCTTTGAATGTCATCGTTTTTCAATTGAAAGACGAATACTATTTCAAAATTTGAATATCTTAGGTATAATGGTTACTATTGAGCTTCTTTTGCTTGGTAGCTCTGAATTATCGGTAGACCTTAATCTAAACATTTTTAGACATGTGCATTATTTCATCAAAACCAGAAAGAGATTTTGTTAGTACTTTCTATTTTGTAAACTTTCTACCTGTGTAAATGTTAATGTCATATAAAAAACCATTTATGTACTATGTTTATGCCTATCATCATTATTTGTCATGTAATTATATATGTGTGATGGGAGAAGCCTGTGATAAGTTGAGATAACTTGTGTCTAATCCCTTGTTCAATGTTTATTGGCAATAGATATGTTTAAAGTCAAGTACACTTTTGGCGCTTAATGTAATAAATATAACAATAAGCGTTGCCACTACTACGGCTAACTACGCTCACTGTATTAAGAAATAAAATTATTACACAAAGAGCAGCAGTCTCAACGCTTAGTGTAATACATATTCCATTTATGACTTTAATTATATTAAGAGTTGCCATACAGCGTAACCAGAAGAGTACTTTCAGATCTGATATCTCATATATGCATGTCAAACCGGAAGGCGAAAAGACGACGTTTGTCGTTTTTTTCGCTGCCAAATAACGATAAAGAACGGGGCGAAATAACGATAAACAGCGGCGCGACATAACGAAATAACGCTAAATAGCCGGTCGACATTTAAGCAATGAATGTTTTAGCAAATGTTGTTACAGTCCTATAACACACATTGCTATTGATGACAAACTAAATAAAGCCCGGTAGGCTTTATTTAGTTTGTCATCAATAGCAATGTGTGTTATAGGACTGTAACAATATTTGCTAAAATGTTCATTACTTATATTTACATTTTTATAGAATAATTGTGCTTTATTTAGTTTCTTCGAACCGACTTTGAACAGCAAATCAAGTGAAGACAACAATGAAATCGATGACGTCACAATAGAGAATGATGACGTCACAATGCCAACTGCTGTTATAGTCTGAGGCACTGGGTGTTATAGGCCTATGACAGCAACTGCCTCTTAGCATTGCGTCAATGGCAAATTACAGAGCAAATGTAAATATAATGAAATAACGATAAACAGCGGGGCGACATAACGATAAACAGAGGGGCGACATAACGATAAACAGCGGGGCGAAGTATTTCGGGTCGCTAAACAGCGACTTCATATTTTCGTTATTTCGCGTTACATAGTTTCGTTATTTCGTTCTGTCGCTGCGAAAAGACACTGTTTAGCGGGGCGAAATAACGATAATTATTGTCATTTCGCGGCGAAAAAAACGATATAACGAAATGGCACATATCAGCCACCATAGAAAAGCGATGCAGACCTTCTGAGCCTCTTGATTTTAACGATTTCTAGTGTGTATTGTCGTTTTGTTGTTACCATTTCCCCGTAACTCAATCGGGAGTGATTGAACTGTAGTAGGTATGCCGTGACATATTCCAGGGATGGAGAGAGCGTAGGTGATCGTAAACCCTGGATTTCGAGGACAACGGGACGTATAGATTATCCGTCCGGAACAAAGATCTGTGTCAATATGAAAGATGTTTTCAAAGTTTTATCAAAACAGTATTAATGTAAAACAGTTACTACAATATTTAGTAACCAGAATATCTTTAAACAGTTTTGTCTGCAAACCAAGAGGCCCTGGGTGTGGGTACACGTATTTAACCAGTAGCATGTTTTGATAGAGTAGTGCACACAGTCTCATTAGTCTGGAACAATATAAGCCAAGGAGACTTATGAACTACTGCGAAATATTTTTTATTGGGAGTTTTTCCGGTAATTGCACAAATAACTGGAAAAGCGATACAGGCCTTCTGGGCCTCTTGATTATAATGGTTTCCACTGTGTATTGTCGTTTTGTTGTTGCCATTTTCCCGTAACTCAATTTGACAAAAAAAAAACATTGATAAGGGTGTCTCTAATAAAAAGGAAAAGGGATAGAAACAATCAGATATAGAGTATTTCTTTTCCTTTAATTCCCGTTTCCCAAGACTTCCAGTAGACTGTTGCTCCGAGCAGTATTCAGTACTGGTATCGGTCAATTCCACAGTGACCTGAGAATTTGTTACAGCTAGTTTTGGTCCTGAAATAGGATGTTACGAGTAATTTTACAAATGGGGGGGGGGGGGGGGTGAGTTCAGATCAATTTTCGATGAACATGTGTAAATTACTATAAACACCATATTTTAGGTCCAAAACTAGATGTAACAAATTTTCAGGTCCCTGTGGTCAATTCATGGATGGACAGCGGTACCCGGAAGGGATTTAACTGTAGTAGGTATATACCCCAGATATAATAAAACCTATCAAGAGTTACCTACCATGTTACCTAACTTTGAATCAACCAAAATTAAATAAATTTTGATGCTTTCATTTACCATTCCAAACATTATTAAAATTTAATTTTTCAAAACACAATGAAAAAACATTCTTTTACTTTAATTGCTGATAAGAATAAGATTGTAATATAACGATTAATGTTTTAAAATTTGTGCACTTGGTTATTTCGATTTGATTTTATATAAAAGTCAATATTTTTCAGGTCTTTACTGTTCTTGTTCAAACACAAAAGTGTCTAACGTTGCGCTGATGTGTAATCAAAGCTCCCCTAAGTCCTAATTGGCCTGTCGCGTAGTGTTTACTCGGATTGTGTGTAGAATGTTACGTGTACTTGCACTACACTTCCATCTGCACATGAAATTTCACGGTTATCTGATCGGAGACTGGTATTGGAGATACAATTGTAATCCTGATCGGAATACTTCTTGCTCTTTAGTTCGAAGGGTTTTTACTCCGCTGAAATATTTGGGACGGCTAACGAGTCGCCCCCATAATTTAAGCGGATCATAAATTCAGAACCTTTCGGTAACTTAATTTGCTCTTGTACCAGTCTCTGACTGAAAGAGGAAATTGTGTATGTTTGAAAAAAGAGAAGGAAGGAGATAAAGGCTAAGGGAATTTATGGATGGGTAGAGTATTGCTGGGTCCATGATCTCCACTTCCCTGTCAACCTTTGGACGTATGGATTTCATTGTATAGATTATCCGTGCGGAACAGGAATCTGTGTCAATATGACAGATGTTGTTAATGTTTTTTTTTTTTATAAAATCGTAATTAAAGCTGACAATGCAACTTAAAAAGCTTTCAATTAATATATTTTTTTTTAAGTTGGATTTTTTTCTGGTTTTGAGATCGTCCCTATCTGTTCCGACTATCGTTTGTAAGGAAGTGCCTAAATTTTAGTTTTGCCATTGCTTGGTAACGAGTATGGGTCACGATGGGTATATAAAGGTCATAGTCTGTAAAACCGGTTTTCAAAGTACTCCTGATCGTCACAACATTCAGTGCTCCGCGCACTCGGCAACCGCTGTCAAAAATCAAACGCACTCACCTTTAGACTTTGCACCACAATACTGCCATGCTGGTTGTTACTAATAACACATTCTTGAAATTGCGTATCCGAAATAAAAGGTATATCACTGGAAATACTTCCATAAATCCAATATATATCGCCGGTCTTTCACGTGCATATAATCGCATCCACGTACAAACTCTTAGTCTTGGTCATATAGACGCTTGACAAGCAAACACGTGTTAAACACGGCACACCCACAGGGACCTGAGAATTTGTTACTGCTAGTTTTGGACCTAAAATAGGGTATTTAGAGTAATTTTACACATTTGGGGGGTTAAGATCAATTTTCGATAAAAATGCCCCCTCAGTGGTCATAAAAGCTAAAGGGTGGAAAGCTTTCCAGATCGAAAAATCGACCCCACCTACCTTTCTTGCATCAAAAATCACATTTCTAGTTGAGGTACGAAAAACGCTTGGTACCGTTGGAAAGATGGATAATTTTTATTTTATAAACCTCCTAAATGCAAGTCAAATGTATTCTCCTTCTGCAGAAATAATCTCCATTTCTTCCAAAAACACGCAAGATTTCCGTGTCTCATAGTTCTCGGCAGCTTGCGGGACACTTCGTTACATATTCATGAGGTTGACGTCACTACACGCGGAGGCCTTACGCTGTCATTGGATGGCGGTCTTCCTTTAAATTTAGGCATCCAATGACAGCAAAAGACCAGTTCTTTAAACACCAAAGTTTAGGTCCAAAACTAACTGTAACAAAATCTCAGGTCCCTATATGGTCACCATGCTTTAATATTTTCATTGAAGGGAGGTAACTTTTGTAGCCGTAAACTTTTCTGGTACCTAGTAGAACGTTCGGAAACAGGGAGCTTTTATTCAATTCAAATACAAAAGAACATAATTTTAGCTGTAATCTTATTTTGGCGATTTTTTGCCCCGAAATGTTGTTTGCGCAAATTACAAAATCTGTATATTACTGTATACAAACTGTCTACAACAAGTATTGTGAGTGCGCCAATTCATAATAAATTTTCTGTTGAAATTCGGTAAAATAAAATTTGAGTTCGCCAAAATAAATAATTCCCAACAGTTGTACATAGCTATGAAGCCGTAAACTATTCTGGTATCAAGTATAATGTTCTGAAACTTGAAAACTGAACTGTCAACCGGGAGCTTTCATTCAATTCATATAGTGCAAAAGAACATATGTTTAGCTGTAATCTTAATTTTGCGTTATTTTTCTTCGCTGAAAGAAATCCGCTAAATTATGACTTTGCTAATTACAAACTTCTGTCTGCAGTAAGTTTTGTGAGGGTGCTAGTTTTACTGTAAACCAATTTGTTTTCGCGTGCGATTAATTTTCGCGTATTTCGCGAGTGATTAATATTCGCGAAAATTAACCGCCGCGAAATAGTTTCAATCAGAGGTATGTCCACGTAGGAGTTCTTTACTGCACTGTACATATGATTTAAAACCTTATTTAACGCGAAATTAATCGCCGCGAAAATAAGTTGATTCACAGTACATTGCACTTTTCTGTTGAAATTCGGTTATGTGCTAATACAATTTGAGTTCGCTAAAATAATTAAGTTTATAGTATACATGTATAATGAATGGATTTTAAAAACTCTACTCCGACCATCGTAGCTGTGAAGGTGTGTATATAACTTTGACGAGATATGACTTTTAAACTTAGTGGATTATCACACCATCCAGCCCCGTTATCTTATCAGGCTGTGCTAACAGAGTGAATCGAAGTGCGGGTTGCGGGATCCTGACTTATACGTCGTAATCACCTGATAAACGGGTGCGTGGACTTTGGTACGGCGCCTGGGGTGTAACCGGACCAACAGATACTAGGTAAGAAAATATATAGATATTCTGTACAATTATAATTCATGTATATCCAATCACATACCCAAATTGTATTTACAGGTTTTTGATTCTTTTGTGTTCCCATCATGATATCTAAAACATAAAAAAAGTTGTACCTTGTGAATACTGTGAGTAGTCGCCAATTGTTTGTAACGAAATCGATCTTAAGCATGTGACGAGATCAAATATGGCCGACTAAGGATGCACATATGTATATTCAGTTTAACACGATCGGGCTACTAGTGTATCATCGAGTAATTTCCTGATCTTTGAATTATTAATTTCGGCTTTACACATTATTCTGAAATAATTCTTTACACTCAGGGGTCTGTATCGTGTTGTATTTCCGTTTTAGAGACATGAAATGCAAACACACATTCACCTGAGTCACCTATTCCCAGATCTACATGCACACTTCGATGAAAACTATTATAGTTTATTCTCACATTATTTATGTTCATGCCCATTTAAGGACGCCGTATCATTGACTCTTTATCTATATTAATAAGCTTTGTTTTTTCACCTATATACACGTATTTCAATAAAATGTCGAAATGAAATCGATTTAGAAAAGAGAAGGCTTTTTTGTTGTGCCAATGTATTACGCCTGTTATACAATTCCGTTAAAAATCAGCGACGTGACCGATATGTAGAAAGACATGTAGTAATTATAAGAATATAACTGATATATCTGTTTTTTATATCTTCAACTTTGTCTTACATACGTGTGTTTGTTGTTATCGTGTTAGTCGGGTTTTTTTTTTTGTTTATTACGACATAATATGGGTTAAGAATTATTTTCTTTAATATAAAGATAGATGTCTCCAAAAACAACCCAACTGATTGTACTAATGGCTTCAATGAAACAGGCGAAGATTTGTTAACGAATGCTCGCAAGTTCAGACCTTCTTTGTCACCTTAATGGGTGTCCTATTATGCCAATCCATGGCTTCCGACCATGATATTTCACATAAAAGAATTCCTCCCAAACCGAGACTCGGACCCTGGACCGCCAAATATAGACGAACACGTTCCCAAGTCCGTCAAATTAAGGTAGCTGGTCGAATGCAGGCTACAAGTCCAAACGTTTTTTTTTTAATTTTCTATTTTTCGACCCCCCCGCTCCATCTCAAGGAACAAAGAATGAACTATGACATACAACCCAGGTTCGAGTATTCACTTGGCGAGCGTAATAGGCTGGTCACGGCCCCACTATCAGGAGAAGAAAATTACACGGACAGATTCAGGATTCGAACCGCGTAACCTACAAATGTATGATTTTAAACGGATGTCACACACGCAAACCTGGTCGCCATCGATCTCCCCAGTCTAATTCCTCTACCATTCATCACCCCTCCCTATGCGCCCAGGACCTTACTTTCACCGGATCTTTGTAACATTATAGGAAACACCCTTCGCCCAGGACCTTGCTTTCACCACAGGGACCTGAGAATTTGTTACAGCTAGTTTTGGAACTAAAATAGGGAGTTTAGCGTAATTTTACACATTTGGGGGGTTTTATGACTACTAAGGGAGCATTTTTATCGAAAATTGATCTTAACCCCCCAAATGTGTAAAATTACGCTTAACACCCTATTTAAGGTCCAAAACTAGCTGTAACAAATTCTCAGGTCCCTGTGACTTTCACCGGATCTTTGTAACATTATAGGAAACAATGTCCGCCATATTCTTCTTCGATCCTCCCTAGCGGTTATGGTACTTTCTCCTACCACCTGGCCTCTATCACTGGGTCATGAGTTCGAGGCCTACGTGCACGGTGCACGTGCTGCGTTTGTCAGGTACTGGCCGTAGGTTGTTATTGTTCTCCTGGAACTCCGGCTTTCATCCACCATTAGCACCTTAAATGGCACAGCTCTTACTAGAAAGTAAAGCACAAACAAACAGACAAACAAACAAACAAACAAACAAACGTTCACTACGTGTTTCTCAGTCTTTGCCCCAAAAACAACAACACCATTTACAACAAATGATCAAAACTCACTAAATAAGCGTAATGAGAAGAAATTGGAATTTCTGTACCCCTACCCCGCCCTTTTTCGAAATGCAATTTTATTTGCCAAGGTAGGTTGCATATGGCCCCACAAAAATATAGTGGTTTTCCAGAGGGCAGGCTAGCTGAAATATGTTCTTGAAGGTCCATACTGATGCGAAAATAGACCACCCTTTGACAGGATGACTGCCTACAGTGTACCTTTAAAGTGCCCTTACCGGTGTAAATGGTCACTATGGTAACATACCCATTTATATTGCTGAACAAACTTCAATAAAGCCATGGTATGTGTTATATGTAGGACCATAACCAATATTTGGGGAGACACTTTCATGTACGATGTTTGTAACGAAACTTTAATTTCGACAGCAGCCTGTAACCATGACGACGAGACTACTGTTGCTAACACTGTTGGTGAGCGCCGTGGCCGGACAGGCGAAACATGGGAAGGACCCAACAGTATGTCAAGACCCAACCCCACCACAGGGAGGTATGTACAGTAACAGCTTATACAAATTAAAAATAAATTGAATATTACATGAACAGACGAGTCTTAGATTCTGCTTATCACATAACTGAAGAAACATGCTTACTGGTGTATTTTCAATTATTCTCCTACAAGAATAACAGAAAACACAATTTAAGATTTTAAGGTGAATTTCTGCAATGAATTTTATTGTTAGCTTAGTAGATCACCCTAGTTTACAATTTTGGGGTTGGTCATACCTGGAAAAGCACTCCCCGGATTAGTGGTTAGTACATAAAGGTCAAACCAATATAGCGTTACCGAGATCATTTAAGGATTGAATCCTGTTCTTTTGAGGTTTATGGGGTATAAACCTCAATGGGTCTTGAGACAAATCTAATGAACGTCGGAGCAGTTCATATCAAATTTGTCTCTTGACCGATTGAGGTTTATACCCTATAAACCTCAAAAGAACAGGATTCAAGTCTTATATTTACATTCAGGTTGATTTTGGTAATTATGGGCAATTTCTTAAAGAGTGCAAGTCTATGTAGCGGAAGGTGCCGAAACGTGTGACGTCATCACTCACTGTGTGTCGTCATCCAAATGAAATTATAGCTGTTTTCGTATTGATAGGAACTTTAAACTGGTACAAAACAAACACGTGTATTCAATCTGAAAACTGAAAAAAACACAGGTTGTAACAGTTTAGAAAAGGGGACTAATTCCTGCACTACTTTACTGTTGTATTTATACGCCAACTGGAAAGTTCATCGAAAAATAACCTTGAAACACTTTAGTAGGTATATTGAGTACAAGTTCACTAGAAATGTAAATATTCTGATTTGATTCGGTCAGTAAGATAAAGCTTGGAAGTGACCAGGAACAGTTTATTATCCGAGATTCACAGGTGGTTGTTGATCTAGAATCAGACGTCCAAGTGATCAAAACAGTTAGAGTATTTTTTTTAAAAATTATTCAATATTTGTATACTATTCTAGAGAAGGAGCAGTCTATTCGTATATATATGAATCGTTTTATGATATATAGAGGCTACACAACGAGTGGTTGGTTAATATGTGATTTATTTCACTCGAGTTAATTATTTTTTAAAAGCAATTAACGAGAGTGAAATTAATTCCATATCCAATAACCACTAGTCGTGTGACCTGTTTCTACCACAATATTAAACTACCGGCAGTTTCTGTGTTGATTTTTGGAGTGACCTGCGGACTATTTGGTCGAAAACGCATCATTTCGCATATATTCCCTCCAAGCTGTGACGTCGTCAACAATCAATGACGACGTCAACAATCGTGATTTCCGGTCAAAGTTCAACTTCTCAACCAATCAAAAGACCGGAAGGTCATATTCCACTAGTGGTTTATAACATATATTCATCCAACAGTCAGCACGTTTATACAATGGTATGACAGTGGAATAACACGGGATATTGTGGTAGAAACAAAGTTATTGTACGGCTAATGACCTGTGTGATGTAACAAATATTTATTTATTCTTTGCCAGTTAATGCTATCGCAAAGCCCACGATTCCTGACCAATTTTCCGCTCATATCGAATGCGTCATCAAAAACAAGAATATGACGATAGACATGCACGAGTTTTTTGATGACACAAACAACAGGGGCGCCCTCTACCAGACACAAGACGGTATCATGTATCAGGCGTGGTATGACTACAACATCAACGAATTCATCTCCTATTTCCCTACATATTGTAAGTAAACTTGTTCAATCCAATTCGTTATGCAATCTTAATAAATAAAAAAAATGCCGTAAATACCCTCAATTATCCGGGGATAATAATCACTTACGCTCCCTGCTCCCAAGAAATATGCTGTAGCAAATTCGAAGGCTTGCGGCTTAGTAAAAGAAAACAACTCCCATTCCAATCGTCAAGATGTGTTTTGAAATTTCAAAGAAACAATACCAGACTTCAAAGCAAGTCAAATTAACCGTTGCGCCACCGCGAGACTCTTTTCATATAGGTATGTACATGAAAGGATCTAATTTGTTTTTAGTCTTTACTTTACAAGTCTTAAACTTCACTCATCATGTTGAACATTACAGAACGCAAAGCCTTGACAAATTGTTAAAACACACATTTTAACGATGGTTTAAATCTTTCGCTTAGATTACGCTTGACAAAGATACTGTTTTCGCAGTGTAGATTACGCTTACTGAAGCTTCTGTTTTCGCGGTGTATATTACGCTTAATGAAGTTTATGTTTTCGCGATGTATATAACGCTTACTGAAGTCTATGTTTTCGCGATGTATATAACGCTTACTGAAGTTTATGTTTTCGCGGTGTAGATTACGCTTTCGAAGTTTATGTTTTCGCGATGTATATAATACGCTTTCTGAAGTTACTGTTTTCGCGGTGTACATTATGCTTAATTGAGTTTCTGTCCTCGCGGTTTATACAATGCTTACTGATATTAGTGTTTCCGCGATGTACATTGCGCTTACTGGAGTTTCTGGTTTCGCGGTATAGATTACGCTTACTGAAGCTTCTGTTTTCATACCTCACCAAAATGTTTAATTCCATACCAGACATATTATTAATGGATTGAATATAAATGATTCAGAGCTTTAGTTTGTCATCGCAAAATATTTCCAAATATGTTATCAGTTAAAAGAGTAACCGCACAAATATTTCAGTAATCGAGACATTTAACACTTTTACAGTTCCTCTAAATTGAAACAGTGGTATCTTATAACACTTTTTCTATCTCTTTTTTATTCTACACAAATAGCACTATGCACGGCGTCAAAGTTGAGTGACTCCTCACAGCGGTTTATGTTCGGTTATCAGTCGAATACAGGGAAGCCAGGACACATATTTTCCGCGGGCAAAGCTCTACATTTCCAGACGGACGCCACCGAGGTGTACATGGGCCAATCCATGGTCCGAGGTATCGCCGTGGACGTATGGAAGTCCTGCCAGTACTGGGACACGTTCGACGCTACCATGACCGTTTACTGGTACTTCACAGGTCTGTAATATTTTGATCCATATATTTCCACTGCACATATACTGTGCGCAGTATATGTTATTTTTCAATAATTTAATCTTGTTTGAAACAAGCATTTTCATTGGCTTAAAAAAATATGTTATCAGCCCATAACGTAAAAAATGACGTCGCGTTTATAACGTCGCTTTTGATTGGCTGATTTGTAAGAGAAAAGAGTCCGTTAATAAAGTTAATTTTCGAAAGGTATAAACTAAATTATAAGTATTAACTTGAATCTATTTTCTATGTTATTGGGTTATAACACAAAAAACCGGAGTGTACTCTCATCATAAACCGCTTATCGGATTATTTAGAGTACACTCCGTCTGTTGTGTTATACCCCAATAACATAAAAAATAGATTCAAGTTAATCCTTAAATATTCACATTCGCTCTGAATTTCCCCACTGACACAATGCTAGGAGGCAGTTGCTGTCATACGCCTATAACAACCACTGCCTCGGACTATAACAACGTTTGCTATTGTGACGTCATCAATATTTATTGTGACATCAACAATTTCATCGTTGTCAACACTTGATTAGCTGTACAAAATAGGTTCGAAGTAATTTAATAGAAGCACAAAAATTCTTTCAAAATGTAAATATAAGTAATGAACATGTAAGAAATGTTGTTACAGTCCTATAACACACATGTATTGCTTACAAACCTTCCAATTCCGGCGCTTAATGCAGTTTGTCATCTATAGAAATGTTTGTTATGGGACTGTAACATTTGCTAAAGCATTCTTTGCTTAAATAACATACATTGGGACAGGGTGACGTCATAATGTATGCGACGTCATAGTTGATGCAATCTGATTAAAACCATATCTTGATCTCTGCGCCGTTCCGTAAACAACATGCCATAGTGGGTCACGTTCCGATGACCTTTTGCATTAACCAATCACATTTCACTTTCGGAATCTGAGATGTGAACTTTTTTATGCGACAAAGCTTGCATAACCGTATCTGTACGTTGAATCATTTCGTCACAAAAAGATAATGTTATGACGAAACGGCTTGCTGCAGATGACAGCGTCATTGGAAATTCTACAAGTGTGAAGTAAAGATGCGACAAAGGCTACAAGAACATAATTTTTAATTGGATGTTGTCAGATCCTTGTTAAATGTAGCGAGAACAAGGATTTGCATTTTAATCAGATTGTAGTGTTGAAGTGGTGGTTTGTTCGCTCTCTGGTTTTACTCTGACGTTAAAACATGATTTGCCTAATACTATATATCTACATCAACTGTATTCTGGTTTATAAAAATGTAAATATAAGTATTGTTTGTCATGTTTTTGACATTCATTGGTATATAATATTTCATTTGCTCCGCAAAATGCTAAGAGGCAATTGCTACCATTCAATATGTAGGTGCGCCAATGTATGTTACACACCAATGAATGCAAAAGATATGGCTTTGCATCCTTTCATTGTAATGCATTGTGAAGGCAAATGTTGTTATAGGACTGTAACAACATTTGGTATTGTGACGTCATCAATCTCTATTGCTACGTCATCAATTTCGTTGTTGTCCACGCTTTATTTATAATTAAAAAAATTCAAAATAACTTTCTGTAATTGATGGAAAATACCGATGATTGCCGGAAATACACGATTGTCTAGTGATTGTTTCCAGAAACATACGAGCATTTTACGAATGAATTCAAATAATACCTGTTTGATAAGAATTTGTCGCCGATATGTCAAAGATACAAAATCTTATTACATGCAGTTTATTTGACATGTAGCTGGATATGATTATATGTGGATTAATAACTTAGTGTTAGTGTCTAGTGAATGTTTCCGGAAACACACGATCATTTTACGAATGAATTCAAATAATACCTGTTTGATAAGAATTTGTCGCCTACATGTCAAAGATACAAAATCTTATTACATGCAGTATATTTGACATGTTGCTGGATATGATAAAATATGTATTAATAACTTAGTGTTAGTGTCTAGTGAATGTTTCCGGAAACACACATGCATTTTACGAATGAATTCAAATGATACCTGTTTGATAACAATTTGTCGCCTATATGTCAAAGATACAAAATCATATTAGAATATTTGACATGTAGCTGGATATGATAATATATATATTAATAACTTGTAACAAGAGTTAAATGATCTAATTTAATTTTGACAGCTAAGACAGAATGGGACACAGCCGTTGGTCAGCCCGTGCCCGTTGGTGCTTACGTCAAAGGATTTGTCTGGGACTCGCCCAATGTGGCCCCTCGGGCCATAGAACACATGTACGACATCTTCCACTTCCGGCCCTACAGCCCATCCGACTCGCTTTTCCAGGTGAATTTCTCCTTTGTTGCTGATTGTTGTTGTTTTTGCTGTCGTTAATTTTGTTGTGTTGTTGCTGCTGCTGTCGCTGTTGTTTTTGATGTTGCTGTTGTTTTTGCTATTGTTGTAGTCGAGTATTACCTATTGTTGGTAGTTGTGGTAAAGAGAGAAGGGGGCTTTCGAAAAGGATGGAACACAACAGACAATTATTTTCCCTTATGTTAGTAAGTCTGAAGAGCTGTTCTAGTATTGCACTTATGAGTGATGAAATGTAGTAAAACTGACTTTTCCTTGCAGACCCCAACTGGCGTCCTGTGTACAAACCGTACAAACACCAAACCTGTCCCGAGTGTTCCCGACGCATTTAGCTTTACCGTAGAAGTAGTTGACAAGACCCTTGGCTCTGTCTCCTATATGACGGTAGGTGGCGTGCCGGGCAGCTTCCGGTAGTTGTATGTGTCATTGTTTAGTGTTGGTAAGGGTTACAATGAAAAATGAAGACTTTTCGTCAATCAAGTTTTTATTCGTCATATGTTTTATTTGGTTATTTTTGGTTGAAACATGTGTAAAAGGAGCGAGTCGGTGTGACGTGTATAAAGTATTAAATCCGGTCTCTTTTTACTTACCTGACGGAGCCTCTTTGGCTCAGTTGGTAGAGACGTAGATATTTACACTGGGTTCGATTCCGGAGCACTCTGCAGGAATCTGTTTTCCTTGTTCTATTACACATATTTGAACATGAAGAGTTCTACTTCCGGAATACATCTGTTCTATACAGTGGATGACTAGTACCAAATTTGCTTTAACTTTTGAAACCTTTTGCGCTTTTATCGCAATTTGAACCGCTAAAAAGCTTCAATGCGAAACTCGCACTAACCAGCCAATATCAAATATCTCAGCCAGTCGAGTTAAAAAATAAAGGCTACAAAATATCTCTTTGGGGATTTCGGGCCCGAAATTCGGGCTTGATGTGGCGTAGACAAGTCAATATTGTCCAACATATTTCAGGACTGTAAAGAAGTTTTGTCAAAGATGGTTGTGCAAAGTTTCGAAATGAATGGACATAACAAAGATGATCGTTCACCTTACTTATCTAGTAGTGTCAGATCTTTCTTAGTCATACCCACTTTTTAATGAAAAAGCTGTATAATGCAGTTTTAATTCATTTTTCGGCTACTGTTTATTTAACTAAATTTAAAAGGTGCAGCATATGTGTGTGTTACGTCTTCTTTTGTTATGCTTCAGATATTTTGCAGTTAACTTGCTAAGCATGTTTTTCTACCAAATATACAAGTTTCTACCACAATAGGTGGGTGTTTTTCAACTCTCATGGTATCAAATAATCATTACAACGGTCGAAAAACATTTTGTTTATACAACACGTAGAATAAAGGCATTTTGATGGGCTGATATGAAAAACTTTGACAGGAACAACGTCACCTCCTGATTGTTTACGTCGTCGTCGATTGTTGTCGTCGTCACCACTTAGCGGGAATATATACGAGATAATACGTTTTGCGCATATTATAGTCCACGGTTCTCTCCAGTTGTTTGTGGTAGAAACAGGTCACACGATTCGTGGTTATTTGATATGGTATTTATTTCACCCTCGTTAATTATTTTTTAAAGATTGTGTCTTTTGTAACTTTTAAAAAATAGTAAAGTCAAGTGAAATACATGCTATATCCAACAACCACTCGTTGT
Organism: Mimachlamys varia; assembly: GCA_947623455.1. Lineage (NCBI taxonomy): Eukaryota > Metazoa > Mollusca > Bivalvia > Pectinida > Pectinidae > Mimachlamys > Mimachlamys varia. The sequence continues at coordinate 29,835,638 of OX392544.1, forward strand.
GTAGCCTCTATTTATTATACATTTCTTTTTAGGAATATTATGATTCCATTAACAACTTTGTGAAGTACACATATCGACCGGCGCCTACAGCAAATAGTCCTTTCGGAACAAACGACCTGATCGAAGTGCACGACTTTAACACTGGTAGGTAGAAACAAAATCATAAAAAAGTCCGAAAATATCGAAGTGTCAGCAAAAGCATAATCCTAATTCAAAATCGATTAAACTTCGACAAAATATGAACATAGGGTAGATTAACGGGGGATATTTGAAATAGTGTATGAGAATAAGACCAGGCGTTCCGGAAGAGTAAGTGTCTTCTGCTTTATCGATGACACACGCCATGTAAATCTTGGTCACATCAAAGTAAACATCAAGTCCTCAAAATGAAAACCGAGTCATCATTGTCAGTCACAACAAGGGAGCACACTAATGAGCATACTCATAAACGTCCATCTTCATATCAAATAAAGATACAGAATATTTTTCAATGATACCAAGATGGCAACCATAGAAAAACACCGATTAACGTTGGGATCATTGAAATAGTACGAAAGAATAAGACCAGGCGTCCCGGAAGAATAAGTATATTCTGCTTTATCGATGACACCACACCCGTTATGTAAATCTAAATCATATCCCAGTACCTAACACGTCCTCAAATTGACAACTGCAAATTAATTAATCACAACAAGTAGGCAAACTAATTAATAAGCATATTCAGTGACATCCACTTTCTTATCACATAAGGATACAGACTATTTTTCAATGAGACCGTATAAAAAACAATCATTACAAAATATAATGATTAAAACGCAGATTCTTACTCTAAATCCGTTACATAATGATCTGACAACATCCCATAATGTTCTGATGATCTTTGTCGCCTTTTTACTTCACACTCCAGCAGAATTCTCTAATTTATGACAGTTGACGCTGTCATCAGAAGCAAGTCATTTCGTCACAGCACTGCACATTGTAAGCATATTTAGCTTGTGGTGGTGAAATGACTAAACGCACAGGTAGGCGTATGCAAACTTTTTCGCAGCGGTAATTTTATTTTTTTTATTTGTACCAGAACACGACCCCTCGTGGGATGTTGTCAAATGTTGTCTATGTGGAGTAAAACAAATACAGTAAAACTTCGATGTTTCCAACTTTACGCGACTGTCGTGAAAACTTCGAAACTCATGAATATTGAACCCCATAACATAGAAAAATAGATTCAAGTTAATCCTTATACTTTTTGAAATTGTAGATTCACATTTATAAAGAATAGTATACTAAAATACATGTACACAATGTAATTTTTGTAACGTGGTAATCTTGTCAGATTTTGTTTGTTTGTCAACTTAATTTTCATAGCAGGTAACATTTTCACTTCGATTTATTAGTTGTACTTTTCAATGTTTTCATAACGAACGGATCAGATTAAAACTTCGATACAGCGAAAAATTCTATTCATAAAAGTTCGATTCATGAAAAGTAAATTAATAGTGTAATATAATTAAAAAAATCGGACTTTGCCAAAAGTTCGACACATCGAGAAATTCGAATCATCGAAGTTCGATTAATCGAGGTTTGACTGTAGACCTGTTTGTTTACAGGAGTCGCTTACGTCACGGACCAGACGCACGGTAATTGTACAGTCACCAAGATTGGTTTGACGTTTGACGGCACAAAGAATGGCGCCACGACACTCAGACTTAGAAACTCACGGGAATTCTTCTACTTCAATGTTATCAACTTCACATACGAAGGAGTGGTAAGCCTCACTTTTAAACATTCAGTTAGTTTAATTAATGTTTTTGTTCCAGCTCTTTGGCTTTCCTTTTTTCCTCCATTTCTCTTGCATTTTTGCCTCTTTCTCTAGTTCCCCTCCCTCCTTTCCTTTGTCTGTTTTCAACCCATCCTTGTGCTCCTCCTTTTCTTCTGTCTTCCGTTTGCAGGTGTTCCTTCCTATAATTATGACCCTCCCTCCTTCCTTCCTTTGTTTTTAACCCACCCTTGCCCCCTCCTTTCATTCTCCCTTTATTGGTGTTCTTCCTCATCTTTATCCTTTCCTTCTTTTCTTCAATTCTCATGCCTTTTTATACGTGTTCCTACTCCTTCCCTGCCCCTCTCACCTTCTCTCCTATGATTTAAACATATTTTATTGCATAAATCAAGCAAACGGATTGGGCAAAAGATATTGCAACTTTACAAAGGCCCTCCCACAATATATTTACATATAAGGATCATTTGCATGATATGATTAAAAGGAATACCATTTTGCATTGAATTAGAATGAACATTAGAAAATATGGAAAATTTAATAATTACTAAAGTAAATATTTTGCTTAATTTGATGTAATTTTGCACAATTCTAAAAAGGCGTTTGTTTCTACGGTCAGATTTTCATTTTCATAAAGAAGTACATTTATATAATAAAACAACATCCAGATTTAAAGCATGAATAGTTGTCAGCTCTCTCCTCTTCTCTCTCTCTCCTGCATGTCTTGCTCCTCATCAAACCTTTCTGCTCATACTCATTTAAAGACATGATAAAAATTAAAACTAATGTCGGAAAAATGTGGTGAAGAAAATGTGTGTTGTGCAGAGTTATGGATTTTGCCTTTTATATTTCAGAACAAAATCCGAAACATCGACACGGATACATGGGTCGGACAGCGCCAGGACTTTCCACCAGGTATCGGAGGTACATCTACTTGGCAATGGTATTTCGCAACGGTAAGTTGGGGAAATTATATAGGTATTAAACGGTCGTGTTTTAATGTTCATGTCGGTATGAATGCGCATCCTTTCAATCCATATTGCATGAACCCCGCTAAACCGCCGTTCAATTCAGATATTTTTTTATTATAAGACAATAGTTAAATTTAATTTATTATTGTTGAAGATTGTTTTCCCGTGGTCCTTTTAACGATATTGGCAGAACAGCCTTTATTTGAGTAAAATTGGCGCCAATAATTAACCTTAGTCTTTTGAGTGTTTGGCGCCGGGGCGTCCTCCTTGTTATTCAAAGCGGAGCTACAAGACTGGCATTGAGCAGGATTGATATATTACGTCATCAGTTTTTATATTCATATAGAGAAAGAAGTCAAGAAACAATTAGAATGTTAATGCATCAATTCTTTTTTATTACACTGAAACTATATAATATTTACTCTTATACAAATTAGAATACTGTAAGCGTACTTATTCTGGTGGACTCAAATTTTCGCGCACAACAGAACATAACAGCGCAATGGTGAAAAGGCGCACTCATAATAATTGCTGTAGAAAGCAATTGACAAAAAACTGTGATTAGCGCAATTAGAATTAAGCGGAATGCTTACATCGCGAAAATCGCTTAAATAGAATAACCGCTGAAATATTTACATTTACAGTAACATGATAATCATTATACACGTCACAAAGGAGTCAGAAACGCTAATTAGATATCACTAGCACCAAACAAACGATGTCTCTGCCAATGACAATTTTATCGGTTTCCGATATTTCTTAAATTTTTACCACAGGTACTTGATAGAATGGGTCAAATAATGCGAAAATATTTTTGGTGTACAAGAACCGGAAGTAAGTGCAACGTTTCCATGAAAAGCTGTCATTCCTGAAAATGTGCCAAAAGAATCACATTTTAATGTTTGAGATTGCATAAATTTTTTAACCTTATTCTGATATATGTTTGCAATTATAATATGCAGCCAATCCTATTTATTCAAAAATGAAATCATTTGTTAATGAAAAATTTTGTTTCGATAGACTTTTTTGATGAAATAGTGAACCCTGTCGTACACCCATGGTTGAGGCACTAAATAGGTCACATCACAGGCCCTAGGGACCTTTTGCATTTTAAAACACAATTCATGGGTAGCCCTTCAATGTGCTATAAATAACATCCAGTTAAGTTTAAATTGGTTCGTGGGCAAAATTCTATTGTTCCTGTAAGAGGTCCTTTGTTGTTGACATTTATAATTGGTAATTTCGTTCCTGCATTTAGGTCAAATTATTTGCTGACTACATATTTCAAATCAATTTACAGATTCTCATTTGAAATACAGTTGAACCTCGTGCGAAAACTTTTCCGAGTTAAGCGAGTTTAAATTCTTTGGTATGAGGAGACCGAGAAAATACAAGTACATGTAAACGGGGTATTTGAGATATTACAATTTGAGATAGCAGTGTTTAAATTAAGTTAAATGTACTTCACAATTTGCATAAATTATGCTCGCATTGGTTAGCGAGAAATCTGCGCTTATTGAGTTATCCGGCATGTTTCTTGCTCTTAAAGAAGTTTAATTCGTGAAATTTAATTGGTGATATTTTTTTGTCAGGATTATTGGGTTGAAATTAATACTGGGGAGACGCAAGGGGGCGTGCCGGTACAGATGAACATCAATGCTCCAAACGTAAGTATAATACTTATTTAATCGGGAACCGTCGGCACTTTCCGTAAGCGAGAAAGTTTTTTTTCTCGTTTACGGAAAGAGCCGACGGTTTCTGATTAACACTTATTTTATTTCGCCATTTTCTTTTTTCTTTATTAAAATAAAGTTTAGATACAGTACATACTTAGTTCATTTAATTTGTTTATTTTATCACTCTTTATTTACACATTAGTAATTTAATATTAATTGTATTCTAAATGTGTGATTTATAATATCGCAATTGAATTAGCAAGTAGATATTAAAAAAAATAAAATTGGAAAAAAGAAGAAGACAAATTTTTTTTTTGTTTTTCATTTTTGGTAAGATTTTTTCACTCCTTATTACTTGTTTCGTTGACATCCCGATCATTTTTCATGTCATTCATAACATAAGAATTGTTTCAATTGTATCATTATCATCGTTCTTGTACACAGGCAGGCATGAACTACGAGTACCACATGTTCAACTTTAAAAACGAATTACCAAATCTCCTAGATTATGACATCAGCCCTTGCTATGTCGACCGTGATCGGAGGATGTTCCAAATGAAGTTCCCAGGTAATATAACCATCATACTGTAAATGCAAATATTTTAGCGGCGATTTTATTTTAGCGATTGTGACGATAAAACATTCCATTACATTATGATTGTTGTAACTACTGTTCCTGTATATCGCTTTTAACTGCAAGTATTGAGCGGGCGAATTCATCGGCTTACTGTAGATGCAAATATTTTAGCGGTGATTTATTTTAGCCATTTTCACATTGAAAACATTCCATTAATTTATGATTGCGCACATTACTGTTCCTGTATATCGCTTTCAACTGCAATTATTGATTGGGCGAGTTCATGAGCCTACTGTCAATGCAAACATTTCAGCGGTGATTTTATTTTAGCGATTTGTTTTTACGGACAGCTTTTCATTTCCATAAAGAAGTAGATTTATATCAACAACATCATCTAGATTTAAAGCATAAATATTTGACAACAAGGAGCATCTTTGCATATCATTACGAGGACATATGAAAAAGAAGTGATAAAAATGTAATTAAAACGTTACCACATGTATATCAGAAGTACGGAAATATTTTAACTTTTGAATGCAAGGTCTTTAACATATCAATTTTGATTTTATTAAACCAATTCGTTCTTCCGAGAATTACAATAATATAGACTTATTATCTCATGTGAGAAAGAAGATGCTTCACGAATGTAAAAACAAAAACAAAAAAACCCGCAAAAATACATAAATTTTCAGTTTCTCCCGTTTATTTTTTTATCAGGTCAATATACAAATGTTGTGGATTCTAACTTGGACCAGTTCAGATACTTCATCTTAGTAGCGCTGACGCAAACCATGACTATTTCTTCTATTAGAGTATCCAACATACAGGTAAGTGAACATACTGGGCAGTTACGCCAATCTGATTAAAATCATATCTGGATCTTCCCGCCGTTCCGTGAACTTCTTTCTTCTCTCTGCTGCGTCAAGATCTGACAACATTCCATAGGGGGTCACGTCCCGATGATCTTTGTCGCCTATTTACTTAATATTAACATAATTTTCCAATGACCTGTCATCTTGCAGCAATTATAGACGAACACTGTTAAATTTCATAGCCGGCCAATTTTACCATTTTGCTACAACTCGATTATAATAATGTAAATCAAAGGATGAAACTTAATTAAACAAAAAACTTGTTTTTTCTACAGGACATTTATGGCAGACGTTAAGAGCGCGCAATACATCGTAATGCTCCTGAAAATTTGTGACCAGAAAGAGCGCGAAAAAATACATAAATTTACAGTTTATCCTGTTGTCAGGATGGTGTCAGATCTTGACACAGCAGAGAGAAGAAAGACGTTCCACATTATTCCACATAAACGTTTTGCTGACGAAATGACTAAACGTACAATTGCGATTATGCAAGCTTTGTCGACTTAAAAATCCATTTTTTTCGGATTCTGAAAGTAATTTGATTGGCTAATGCAAAAGATCATTGGGACGTGACTCCCTATGGGATGGGCAGTTACGCACACTTTTATTCTCATTGCCTTGGTTACATGTTAGACATGAACAAATAATGAACAAATACATGCATTGAAAGTTCAGATAGAGGAACAACAATTATAGAGGAACACTGTTAACTTTCATAGCCGGCCAATTCACCATTTTGCAACAACATACAATTATAGCCTTGTGATGAGACCGATTCATGGTTTTATCGACATAAGAAAAAACATCGTCCTCGGTCGATATTTTTTTTGCAGGTCGATGAAACCATGTAACGACCGAAATCAATATTTTTGTCCCCCTCTTCTCTGTTCATATTTGAGTTGCGACATGCTTGCTACATTCATTGTGTGTGTAGAAGAAGATTTTATGTTTAGCTATTATATATCTTTCCAGGTTATATTCGACAAAGACATCGTCGTCAGTTTCGAGGTCCTGGACGTGGCGCCAATTATGGGTGACGTCACGAATCATCGCGTGGAAACACCGTTAGATACTGCAGCAAACAAACTGATCAACCAGATCAAGTCTGGCCAGTTTTTCATTGCCATGCATTTCGGCAATAATAAGGTTTGTAAAATGCTAAATCACGCACCTTGTTTTGTTTACACTTAATTGAAAATAGTCTGTCAAATCTTCTTTATATTCTATGTTTATATATGATGTATGTGTTCACGTGACATCTTTTTAATGTTCTATACTCATATAATGTAAATGTACATATTGTAGCGGTAATGCTATTTTAGCACTTTTCGCGCTCAATTTCCGCTAAATTATGATTGGGCTAATTGCAATTGTTTTACATTGGTTACTATGGTGGGTATTGCGGTTGCACCAATTTATCAATTTGCTAATCTGTTATAATTTGATCTTGTTTGAAACAAGCTTTTTCATTGGATTAAAAAATATGTTATTAGCCCATTACGTAAAATTAGACGTCGCCGTTTATAACGTCGGTTTTGATTGGCTGATGCAGCAGCGTAAAAATTTGTAAGAAAAAGAGTCCATCAATAAAGTTAATTTCCGCAGGGTAAAGGATTAGCTTGAATCTATTTTTTATGTTATGGGATTATAACACAACAAACGGAGTGTACTCTCATCATAAACCGCTTCGCTGTTGATTTAGATTACACTCCGTTTTTTGTGTTATACCCCCATAACATAAAAATAGATTCATGTTAATCCTTGATAAAACACAAATATATTTTTGAACGAAGTGGTGAAATTGCACGTTGTATGTCACTTGTCTAAAGCCTTTTTGCCCACAATGGAGTGGTTTTTTTAACTGTATGTCGTTTACTAGCCCTACTCACATGAGGTCAATACAGAATCAAGCAGATGATTCAATTAATGCCCCATTATCTCTGTTCACGCTTGTGTGTTTCGACATGCTTACTTTTGTTTGTGTATAATGTAAACATTAAATTTTTACATATTTCTTAACTGATCAATATTATTGAGGAGGTATTCCCATTTTTGTACCGTCAATAGTTTCGATTTCTTTAACTAAAGACTTTAGTTATATTCTGAACCATTTACTAGTGATATGAACTATTGCACGGCTAAAAATTACTATTGCACGGTCACGAGCGAACTATTGAACACTGCGTCACGTTTCGGATTTTAGTCCTACCCTTTCAAGCGTCTTAGTCACTCGGATTGTCTATAGTGGGCGCCAAGATTTCACTGGGATCTCTTGTATGAATAGTTTTAAGACTGATTACAAAACAAAGATGGCCGAAAACCAGCTATATTAAAAATTGAATGGTTTGATTGAGGGGTTAGTCATCCACTCGGATGTCAACACAGCCAGACGCTTAATTACAGTTGCTTACAGAATTTCGCGACTACAGCAATATAACACAAGCTATCAATGGGTAAAATGTGGTTCCTTAGTTTATCCAGGAGTTTTACCGTCCAGTAGTCAGACAGTGGGAACCTCTTACAGAAAAATAAAGCCAGTTTTAAATTTTATAAACGTAGGACTGTACATGCACACTATCATTGATTATTGCTATCATCTGCAGTGAATTGACATTTGAAGACAAATACAGATATATATTTTTGTGGTTATAACAGGTACTCGAAAAATCAAATATTTGCCTTTTTTATTTTTTAAATATAGGAGTTCATGCGATTAATCATGAATTGATATAATTTTATTAAAATAGGCGTTAATAAATTAAACAATTTCAGTGATTCAAAGTGTGTATTAGTGATTATACAATAAAACAAGTATATCATTGGTGTCTGATATAATGTATTGATAACAATTTATCGGTATGCTACCTATGCGTAAGTGTCTCTGTAAGATGTTCTGTTGACAGTTTACCGGTATGATTCCTCTTTATAAGTGTCTCTGTATAATATATTGTTGACAGTTTACCTTTAGGATACCTATGTATAAGTGTCTCTGTATACTATATTGTTGACAGTTAACCGGTATGATACCTATGTCTAAGTGTCTCTGTATACTATATTGTTGACAGTTAACCTGTATGATACCTATGTCTAAGTGACTCTGTATACTATATTGTTGACAGTTAACCGGTATGATACCTATATCTAATTGTCTCTGTATACTATATTGTTGACAGTTAACCTGTATGATACCTATTTATAAGTGTCTCTGTATACTATATTGTTGACAGTTAACCTGTATGATACATATGTATAAGTGTCTCTGTATACTATATTTTTGACAGTTTACCGGTATGATACCTATGTCTAAGTGTCTCTGTATACTATATTGTTGACAGTTAACCGGTATGACTCATATTTATAAGTGTCTCTGTATAATATATTGTTGACAGTTTACCTTTAGGATACCTATGTATAAGTGTCTCTGTATACTATATTGTTGACAGTTAACCGGTATGATACCTATGTCTAAGTGTCTCTGTATACTATATTGTTGACAGTTAACCTGTATGATACCTATGTCTAAGTGACTCTGTATACTATATTGTTGACAGTTAACCGGTATGATACCTATATCTAATTGTCTCTGTATACTATATTGTTGACAGTTAACCTGTATGATACCTATTTATAAGTGTCTCTGTATACTATATTGTTGACAGTTAACCTGTATGATACATATGTATAAGTGTCTCTGTATACTATATTTTTGACAGTTTACCGGTATGATACCTATGTCTAAGTGTCTCTGTATACTATATTGTTGACAGTTAACCGGTATGACTCATATTTATAAGTTTCTCTGTATATTATATTGTTGACAGTTAACCGATATGATACCTATGTCTAAGTGACTCTGTATACTATATTGTTGACAGTTAACCGGTATGATACCTATGTCTAAGTGACTCTGTATACTATATTGTTGACAGTTAACCGGTATGAGTCCTATGTCTAAGTGTCTCTGTATACTATATTGTTGACAGTTAACCTGTATGATACATATGTATAAGTGTCTCTGTATACTATATTGTTGACATTTAACCGGTATGATACCTCTTTATAAGTGTCTCTGTATACTATATTGTTGACAGTTAACCGGTATGATACCTATGCCTAAGTGTCTCTGTATACTATATTGTTGACAGTTTACCTGTATGATACCTATGTCTTAGTGTCTCTGTATACTATATTGTTGACAGTTAACCGGTATGATACCTCTATATAAGTGTCTCTGTATACTATATTGTTGACAGTTAACCGGTATGATACCTATGCCTAAGAGTCTCATTGAGACGACCTACCTGTGGAACAGCCAGACACAGACGGCAATCCCCCAGAAAACATCTGGATACGGTGCAGGTAAGAATCCTCAATATTCCTGGAATTCCCTATAATGTGTATTATACATGGAAACTTCAATTAATGGGAATTATTTTGAAGGACACGGAACAACCTTTGATGCCAGCTACGGTCATCCTTAAACAATATGTTGTTAAACCTTTCGTTCTCCTATAGAAGTACATGATATCGATATCGAAATCCAAGGGTTCCTTCCTCAATTAACATATATTGAAAGGTCAAAACACCGATATCACGTGCCACGGATGCTACCGATTAGGATGGCTCCCTCTCGCTAAAGTCTACATCATACATACGTTATATGACGTAATGTAACTAACTTAAAAATAACTACGGTAACTACTTTAAACCAACTGGTTTTCGCGGCGACTACATTTCGAGTTTTCATATCGAACGACTATTTCGCGGCGATCTAATTTCGCGATAAATACGGCAATCATATGTACAGTAAACACAGAACGCTAACAGTTGGCATACTTCTGACTGAAACTATTTCACGGTGATTAATTTTCGCGAATTCCAATTACCCGCGAAATACGTGAAAAATAATCGCACGCGAAAATAAGTTTGTTTACAGTATGTATGACCTAGGCTTTTTCCAAATTATGTCCAATGTCTGCGAAGATTCTATATGTGCATCTCGTGTATGTGTTTGTTTGTAATGTTCATCTGTAAAACTTGATGGGGGTTTAGCGTATTCCAGCAGAATTGAAAAAGATACAGATGGTAGATGGCTTAAAATAAGAGCAAACTCCTGTTGCCAAATCCCTGTCCCTAATGTTATAGAATGTTATGTCATAGAAAATGAAAAAAGATAACTGAAAGCATTTTGTTTTGACGAAAAATGTAGTTTTGTAATCTTTAGGGAAAATTACATGTAGTAACAGCATAGCAGTTGATCAGTGCATGTCTAAGATAATCCAGTGGCTTAATATGCCATATATGTATATGGTGATTTCAAAATATACCAGGTATTCTATAAGTTTACATGACTTGCTAAAGAAAATAAAACATATGTCAAAACAAGTAAATCGTCACTTTCATTAAAACAAAATATGTGAAAATGACAACATTTAAGCGAATGATATTTTCTTTGAACAGGAGTGATGGCGGCTGTGGGCGTGGTCGTTCCCCTAGTCTCCGCAGCTCTAGGCGGAGTCCTTGCTTTCTTCTTCTTCAAATAAAAGGTAAAGCCAATGTTCATTTCCGGATTAGAAAAAAAAATATTTGTAACATGAACATTATTCAATGGGATATTGCATTTTATGTTCATATTTTTGCATTCGGGGCGTTGATTGGAGCGTTATTTATAAACAAATCAACATTTAAAGACTGACCTAGTTAATATTAAAGGCTAGTGGATAATTATCTACTTTTTGCATTTTTTTCATATTTTAAGTGTTACTGGAGCACTTTATTTTTGAACCCGAAATTGTGATAAATAACACAAAAAATAACGGTACAAAACATAAAGCACGCTACCCCCCATTTTATGATGATTTTATACAGAGAAACCTATTTTCGTTTCATATACTAAATATAACGAGGTCGGGCTGTACTTGTAATTCATGAATTTTCCATTGTAAAATCTGTGAAGAACAATCATGTGATTTAGGGTATATACAATTTGTATTGAAATATTCACAAACATTGGGGTTTACGGAACTGAGCTGGGTTATATCCTACTCATGTTCTACCTTAAAACATATTATTAGTTATGTCATAACAGATTGGTAATGATAATATGGATTGCATATCATAAATATACGCAGTAGCATTACATGGCGATTGTCGTCGATAAGGCAAAATATGCTTACCTTAACGGTACACCTGGGCCCGTTTTCATGAAAACATTCTCAAGCTCAACCATAGATTTTGTGCTCAAGCTGGCTTTCTTGTGGAGGCTGTAAAATAATAGGAACATCTGTTTTTGTTAGTAATTTGGGAAGCCATTGAAGAGATTTAAAGCAAGAAATTATTTTTTCTGTTTTTTTTCTGACTTTTTCATCGAGCGAGTTCCAAGAAAGTTAGTTTGAGCACAAAATCAATGCTTGAGCATGATACTGGTTTCATGTATAATTGCCCTTGTCTTATTATATTGTGTATTAGCAAGTGTATCTCTGTAAATATTTCCTTTATTCATTTGTGCCCCTTTCTATTTTAGTCGACTTTGAGTTCGAATTATGGTTTGTTTACAAGCAGCTTTGGTATTTTTGTTTTGTTTTTAACTGTAATAGACTTTTGTTTCTGATACTGTTGTATTTGGCTAAATGTTTTCTATTGTGTTTTCAGATAGACGAACATAGGCTTAATGCTGTTCATATTGACCGTTTGCTTGGATTATATGTACAAAACATTCAAAATGGCGTTAAGGATATTTAATAAAACATGATCATGCTGTGCATTTTCTGTTGCTGCATTGTGAGGAAGGAATACAATACTGCGAAACAAAATTTCTGTTCCATTGTGAAATTTATGTATTTCATCATTTCATGACTTTACCATCTGTTCGCGAGGACTGGACTCCATTATTCGTACATAAGTTAATGTTGAGAGGATATTTGATATTGGACTTTAATAAAAAGTGGACAATACGTGCAATACCTCAATAAAATATTTATGTTTTGAAATACAGTTTGTAATTGTTATATTGTGTTTCCTATATTTGCTTTGACAATAAAACAAGCTCCAATTTCATCAGCGTTCCTCAACAAAAACACTTTCCATAGTAAAGCATTACAGAGGTAAAGGGGGTATTTTAAAACATGATTCATGTCTTAGGTAATTTTTTTATGGATATTTTTTATTAAAGAACGCTGATAAAACCGGACCTTGTCTGATGTAAATTATTCATTAACTGATTAGTCTATGTAGTTGTAAGTTTCACGATTTTAATTTCAATTATTTCAATATAAGGACTAGGAAACAGGCAAAACCTATATAAGACACATTAACCTAGCCTTTTTATACCCACACACGACTATAGGGATCATAATAGGACCGAGTTGTCATTGACCAACTCGTACACAATTTACACCTGTTTTGTGCATACTCTTTGCTGGTCATTAGTCTGATGAAGGTGATAGGGTACACATCGTACTAGTCACCGAAACGTCACAAAATAAATTATTTACATAAATTTGTACTCTGTATTTATTATATCCAGTAGGATTATTTCGTGGTTTTCCCGGAGAATCAATTCAAATTATTTCCATATGTCTACCGACCAACCCAAATGAAGTAAAATATAGGAATATTTTAATCAAATGCTTTTGTGACTCAACAATTCCAAATTCAAAAGTTCCGTACTGTATTAATATCCAGCAAGTTGATTTCTCGGTTTTCCCGATGACTCAATTCACATTATTTCCAGCCTCCAAACTGTTCCCGGTGTGGTCATTTATCGCGCTATCAGTCATGCTGTTTTGTACTGTATACTTATATAATTATATTAAAGTGGGTCAAAGAAGTAATATAAACGGTAGTTTTCCAAATAACACTGGATCCTTACAAATGGATATTTATAGGATGCGAATTACTTAAAATTTTATAAAGGGCAAAGAAGTAATTCAAACAGTGTAGACAAACTGGTACTGTCAAATTTTCGGAGCAATCCGCTCCTTTGTCAAGACACAAATTAAAGAAATATAAAATAATTACAATACATAAAAAACAATATTGAAAGTGTAACAAAAAAATTGTAAATCAATAAGCCCCTCGGCTAGTGTTAGCCAAAGGCATAATTTAGAATGTCCGTGTCATCGTCCACCGAGTACAATAGTATTAAAACATACACTATAGAGTTTAAGTGGTGTTAAACATGTTCTTGTGATGATATATTCGCGAAGATTTCATGCAATCAAATAAGCGAAAAACTGGTGTATGGAGATTAATATTGAATCTGGTTTGTGGTATTTTGTACACAACACTACACATACACGCGGTTAACTGAGATTGAGAAAAGACATGTCTGGACTGCGGACCTTACACAATGATAACGTAACATACCGTACGGAGTAAATTCATTCAGATATGAAGGAGACCTTGACCCTTGTTGAACCCTTCCTGAATTGACCTATCAAATGACAGGGGAAGGAGGAGATAGATCAAATTCTTAGGGACAAGTAGCACTCGTACATTTATTATCTACATATGCATTTACATATCTTGCCGACACATATGTGTGTGGGCTGAGAGATCATTCCATGTGCGTGAGTATATACAGACAATTTCATCTCGGAGTTACCTGTTGCAACTTTTATTGTAAAACAACCCTTTAATAATCATTACACTAAGCGGTGCAACTGCAACACTTTTTGTGACACACTTCATTTTTATTACATTAAGCGTTGTAACTGCTACGCTTAGTGAATAATTTCATAATATCAAGGGTTTGTATTACATTAGTAGTTGTAAAAGTTCCCTGTTCCCACTGCACGGAAGCAACAAATATTGGAAATATCTTAATTTGGCGCTTTCAAAGTTTAGCGTATAACCAAGTTTAAACAGACAATTAGAGCAAACATCAATTGTCACACTCACAACACTTGCTGAAGAAAGCAATATACAGAAACTTTAAAAAGTGCAAACAAATTAGCAGAATGCTTTTAGCGTTAAAATCGCTAAAATCGCAATATATATATATATATATTACCGATGAAATATGTGCAGTTAAACCGCACTTACTCGAATTTGAAGCGTCTAGATCAATAGTCTAGTTCGAGAAACCCAATTCGTCGTGATCTTTCGACTAAACAAAGGTTCGGCCGAAATAGTTATTTGTCATGTAATGGGACCATAGGCAGTACGAGCACTTCAGAAATGGCGGATAGTAGATGACATAAGATAAAAGTGTTAACTAAAGATGATTTGATATATCAGATTCGGAACGTTAACGAAATATTGAAGTTTACATTTAAAAAATATTTTTTCGTGTAATCTTCCCTTATATTCTTTAAGGATTAACCTTAATCTATTTTTTATGTTATGGGGGTATAATAAAAAAAAAACGGATTGTACTCTAAATAAACCGCGAAGCGGTTTATGATGAGAGTACACTCCGTTTTTTGTGTTATAACCCCATTACATAAAAAATAGATTCAAGTTAATACTTATAATTTAATCTATACCCTGCGGAAATTCACTTTACTGATGGACTCTTTTCTCTTACAAATCATTACGCTGCTGCATCAGCCAATCAAAAGCGACGTTATAAACGGCGACGTCATTTTTAACGTTATGGGCTGATAACATAATTTTTTAAGCCAATGAAAATGCTTGTTTCAAACAAGATTAAATTATTATTGGATAACTGTAGCATCTTTTCATGTGAGCAGCTGATATCTGATTTAGTTGTCTATATCTAAATTCATTGTCTGGTAACGTTGCATAATTCGTATCTTTGTATGATATAAAGATGAGCGTTTTTGAGTATGGTCGTTAGCATATATACTTGTTGTCATTGACAATGACTCGGTTATCACTTTGAGAACGTTTCCTAGGTTAACATGGCAGGTGTTGTTGATAAAACAGATGACGTTTACTCTTCCGGAAAGAAACTGATCTTATTCTCTTGTACCTTTTTAAGGATCACTATTTAATTATTACACTACATATCATAAATCGTTTTCTGCTCCCAAACAAATCCCGAAATTTGTATTACACAAAGTACAAAAATCGACATTTGGGCCAATATCACCCTTCCTGATACAAGTGAAATCTTTTCCCAACGTTTATGATAGTTTCAGATGTAGGTTCTTTAGGACTGCCCATGGCAGCCGGCCCCAACAGATTCCATTTTCTGTTGGAAGGAATTGAATCTATTACGATCGGTTCATACAGATATATATCTGCGATCTGATACATATAGCTATTGATTACGCTGATATTTTTTTTAATATTCAAATAGTGAATATCGTTCAGAAAACAAAAAGAAAATATTTACATTTAGGTCTACCTGTGTTTGGTTTCGTATACGCCATTTTGTTGTTGTCGTTCGGTGTCTAACATTGTGTTTGTCATAGAAAAAGTCCGAGGTAACGCAAAAGAGCTCTTAATAAAATGCGGGAGATTCAAAACACCGGCCGGTTGACATTTTTGTATGCGGGTTATAGACCCATTTACCGGGTGTGACCCGCAGAATGCTGGGCACTCAGACAGGTCTGATGAATCATATGTTCATATTTTGTCCCCAGTGGAATCAATTTTGAGTTCGGATTATAATTTTATTAACGCTTCGGTGTTGTATAAATATATATAAATAACACAGCAGCACAAATGAAAAAGGGAGACAATTTTTGACTCGTGCCCTGTCACGATTTACCGCACCAAATCGCCCTGCGGCCGCTATCCCTGCGCCAACTCGACATCCTCCTAAACAGGATATTTCGCGGGAACGAAAATCCAGTATTTTGACTTGACCATGATGGCATATTGATACAATGTGAGGTTGAGGTTACATGTAAAGTCATACCGAGAACGAATTGTTAATGCTTCTATCTTAGCGGAATAACTTTACAATGTACAGTAACAGTATTTAGATAGTCGTGTGGGGATCTGTAGCTAACTTAAAATGTGAATTATCTTTCATAACATCTACATCCAAAATTAAAGCTGTAACATGTCGAAAACATTTTACAGTGTATCGTTATAGTATTTAGATAGTCGTTCAGGGAATGTAGTTAACTTTAAAATGTTCATTACCAATGAAAAAAAAAAAAATATCGGCACGTAATGCTGCAATAGTAGATGATCTTATTCTTTCCACATTTAATATCAACTTTGAGACCTAGAGAACTGTACGGTGCAGTGTAATAATTGTCCTTAATGTATACTTTTAGTATAGGTTTTTGTATATGCATTATGGCGCCAAAACTACTAACCCCTAATCGTCACTCATGCATTATTGATTCAGTAATGTTCCTCAAAATCAATATTTGCCCTATTCGCGGAATACCTCTAGATTTTACGTCTCAGTAAGTCATTTGGGTCTCTCGGGTTACAAGCAACACGAAAAAGAAATGTGGTCTGGATGACGAAGAGATCAAGACATGCGACAGAGTTTTGAATTCCTAATAAGCAGCAAGATTGGTAGAGTTAGAATACCTAGCATATAAAGAAGGAATGATAACAGAGGTAATAGACAATTATCGCTCCATAGTAGGAGTCTATTTTAGTGCTAAGTTTGTCTATTCTTGATGATTGGTTACAATCACATGATAGAAAAGGGCGTTAGTGTTTAAAGTTATTGTTAATATGAAAAATAAATAAAACTTAATATATAGACTTCCATCACTTGATTAAGTTCGGCCCTTGGGCCAATATTGGAGTCTCGGGGCCAATATTGGGTCCGATATGGAAAATGGTATATACATGTATACTATTTTTATTTCAGGTATTTTTAAAGAAAAAATAGCAGTTTTGATATAGGAGCGAATCGCCTCCAAAAAATTACCATTAACATAATTTTGTATATAGTGTCACAATTACTTCCTTGCCCAATATGAAAAGTAAGTCGTAGTCTACAGTAAAAATTAGATAATACCAAAGCGTCAACAAAACCATAATCCAAATCCTAAATCGATTTAACTAGATGCAAAATAAGAAAAAACGAAAAGTTTCGTAGGGAGACCCTTTCAAAAGTACAAGGGAATAAGTCATGGTAGTGTCTTCTGCTTTATCGCCGACAACCGCCATGTAAACCTTGGTCACATCGAAGTAAACATCAATCCTTAAACATAAGAACCGAGTCATCATTGTCAATCACAACAAGTAAGAACACTAATGAGCATATCCAAAAACATCCATCCTCATATCACACATATGAAGATGCCAATACAAAGAGACAGAATATTTCTCAAATAGACAATGATGGCGACCATAAAACTTGCCCAAACATACTTTTGCAACGATCCATTATTATTAGGAAAACTACCGTCATTGTTACTTATTTGACCCATATTCCATGGATTTATTTATACATTAACATGAGTCTTACGTTTAAATCCAAAGCAGTTGTTTAAATATCGACTCAAGGAGGACTTAAACTTTATTTGGGAGATAACACTTGTACCTATGATAACAGGGCCACATGGTGATCTACCCGTGATGTTTGTTCATATGAGATAAACCCTTCATGTTAGATAAAATCTCAAAAGTGTTCATACACGTTGATATTTTACACTTAGACGTACAACGTACTTACATGATAAATTATTGTAGGAGGTTACTAATATATTGAAGATGACGTAACACACACATATGCTGCACCTCTTAAATTAAGTAATAGATACAGTATGCCGAAATAATTAATTAAACTGCATCATACAGCTGTTCCGTCCTCCTAGGACTCTTAAGGGATGCTAGGGACCAAAAGGTGGGGATCTAAAAAAAATTAACAAATGTAGAAACAGAAGGGTCAGGTGTGTAACTACGTATATGACTAACTGGTCGGGGTACTTACTGGATGTGGTAATTTTAACTCATTTTGATGTTGTAATTTTTTAAAATATACATTGCTAGAGACAACAGTCTCGTATATCTCGGTCAGAAAACAGAACCCATAACATTCCTAACATTCGCGAACGCTAAACTAAAACCCAAAAGTGAGGCAGTGTCAAGGGAGATATTAGGAAGAGGAAATTTGTAAAAACAAAAAGAGAAAACATTTTGGTCCATCATTTAGTCGCCTTTTACGAATCATGCAACGGGGGTAGCAGGTACAAGTGTTACGCCCACTACCTACATCACATGAAAAGGATCAGCGGATTGAACTAAAGGTTGGGGACCTATGTTTACGCTTCTCTGAGCTAAAACAGAGAGATATTATTCTTTGAAGAAATTCAATATGACTTTAATTCACCATGCAATTGAACCCCTTTTCAGATTAATTAGTTTCTGGCAAAGACGTTTGAGGGGATACTTTGATGATCGGGATAAATTGTAGCTATGGATTAAGGTGTGGTCGGATGGCGCAGTGGATATCGTACTTGCCTTTCACCAAGGCAGCCGGGGTTGGTTTCCCCTACCGGACATGAAAAGGTTTGGGGGTTACCTGTCCGACCGCGTGGGTTTTCTCCGGGTACTCCGGTTTCCTCCAACAATAAAGACCGTTCGCGCCTTAACATCCAGGCCAACAAGAGTGATTAATAATCAGATTTGCTATAGTTTCGTCTACTTGTATAATTATTATGTATCCGAGTATGTTAGACAATGCTCCACAAATATCCTGTACAGTATAGAGAGAAGGCAATACTCAACATCATTTTTACTTAATTACTTCCAAGGATCACTCTAGTTTGACAGGTTTTCTAAAGCGTTCATGCTTCTATGAATGTTAATAATGTTCGAAC
Source organism: Mimachlamys varia (assembly GCA_947623455.1). NCBI lineage: Eukaryota > Metazoa > Mollusca > Bivalvia > Pectinida > Pectinidae > Mimachlamys > Mimachlamys varia. Next base: position 29,855,217 of record OX392544.1, read on the forward strand.
ATTTAAATTGCATATAGATAGAGTAATATCATCATTTCCATCCATTTTACATATTTCAGTCACGTTTAATTAATAGATAAAATTCATCAAGATTTTTTAACTTTATGAATTTTTTTAATAATTTATGTGTTTCTCGTCTGATTCGTAGAAACAATTGCAAGCTAACTTAGAGCCAGAGTCTTCACCCCCGATGATATCAAAGTTGCAGTCTTATTAAGTACACCAATCCTTGATTTGTTACAAATATCTTTATCTTAAATCCCAGTTTTACATAAAATAAGAGAATACCGAAGCGTCAACATAATCGTAATCCAAACTCAAAATCGAATAAACCGGAGAGTTCGTCGCATTATTAATACAATTTCCCATGTACATATCTTTTTAAAAATTGCTTCACAGAATATGTCACAAAAACAAATTCAGCTGTTAGCCATAAAATTGCTAAAAATAACCACTTCTTGTAACCTGCAATGCATTACTTGGAGATTACGATAGGTTGTATACTATAGGTTATACATCAGAATAGTATAATTGTGTCATATTTGATAACGTGTTGATAACACCCATCTCTCTATATAAGCCCGATAACGATTAAGCCGTACATCACAGGGGCTAGAAAAAACTGATTAAAGTCAACACCGTTAACCGTTAACGTTAATACGTCTATATACGGGTAGTATGACTTTGAGCTTATTTTGCCAATCCCTGCGAGATAACAGCCTCCGAACAGTACCCGTATACTACTGGTCAGCCGATGTAGCTGTACTTTGAACAGTCGGCCCTACATCCCGTGGAGTTTTCAATATGGCGGACTTACGCCTTAAGACCATCAATAGGTATTGTATTTATTCTTTTATACATATTTTATATATCACTGTAAGATTATTTTCTTCATAACACAAATTCCTTTGCTTTGCTTTTTAATTTGTTGATTGATAAGCTTTGTATTCATGCCGCTATATATGTAACAAGTAGAATGCTGTGACGATTTGGTTTCAGATAAAATTTTGTATTCATGCCGCTATATATGTAATAAGTAAAATGCTGTGACGATTTGGTTTCAGATAAAGACTTAAGGTGTTTTCCTTCATTAATATAATTGCATCAGGCAAAAAAAGACATCTCAAAATATCAATCAGTATTGCAAGCTAGCTTTAAAAAAAATGTATCACTTTGATCTCGTGTCTCCTATCTGAACGGTTGACTTGTGAAATATTCAAGAGACACACACATGTTGAATATTGTTTCCATGAAATCTAACCATTGGATGATTGTTACGTAATTTGGGATGTTTTCGTTTTGGAGCTCAACGGCTAACGGTTTTTGAATTTTATCAAATATCATATTAGTATTAGCTCGTACAACAAACGAGCAACGAGCCCACACAATGCTTTCATTAAATAAATTGAAATGACTGAAAGAAAGAAATAATGCTGAAACACGTTACACAGTATTATTTAAGATTTGTAGATTTACAAGATTATCGCTTTAGATGAATTATGTCTATGCATACGTAAAAATGAAGTATTTTGTTTCATACAGTTACCCCCAACCCCCACACCCCCAAACTACCCCTGAATGTATTTGGCTACAACTATAATCGGCCTGAGACAGAAAAACATTAATTTATTCTCTTACCCTGGACCGGGATATCCACAATTTTACCGTCGTGAATTTTTATTTCTCTCACACTTCAAATGTTCATTCCAATTTGTGCTAGGGAAAAGATAAACCCGTCTTTCACCGGGGTAGGGAAAAGACAGCTCATATGTGCTAATTGTGACGTCATGTTCATTGTGACCTCATCACTGTATGCAGTGTAGCCAGAGTCACGTCACCGATTTCGCCACGCATTGCATCCACCATTGATAATGGCGCGATGCAATGAGTTCATTATTTTGCTTATTTAACGTACAAAATTTAATGATAATTTCTCCCTCGGGATAAGATGTATGAATGTTAGCACTCGGCAGAGCCTCGTTCTGAAATTCATAAATCTTACCCTCGAGTTGAGATTTCTCAGTCACATCACATATGGATGATATATACTATTAATCTCACCCTAGGGGTGGAACAAGCTACACTTGCCTTTTGCACGTTTTCAGCAATTGAATGACGTCAAAGCAACAATACCATGATGTCATGGCAAGAATACAATGACGTTACGTCCACAACACAATTGCATCACATCAACATTGTCTTGCATTATGAGGTTTAACAGGCTAAGAGAAAAATAATCATTCACCCCCTTGGTAGTGAGACAGGGGATCTCAACCCTCGGAGTAACATTCTTAAGCTGCCAAATACTCGATAATTCCTATGTTTTTGCAACTTAAGAATCTTACTCCTTTCGGATTCAGATTCCCCTGTCTCATGCCAAAGGGGGTGAACTATTCTTTTATTCTTGTTTGCTCGATAGGACGTTGTGGATAGGATAGGTTAAGGGTTAAGTACCTTGTCCCTTTAGACTGTTCCTCTCTCCCAGATCAGTTCACCTGCTGACCAAACATTTCAATCGACCTACTTTCCCCACCAAGTTAATTTTCTTATTATCGTTTTATAGTTGCTTCTTTATGTTGCGGCTTTGAACAATAGTACCTGTAAGTTTTTATTTCGAGGTTTGGACCAATAACAGTACCTGTTAGTTTTTATTTTGAGGTTTGGACCAATAGCATTACCTGTAATGTTTTTACTTTGATGTTTGGACAAATAGCATTACCTGTAAGTTTTTATTTCGAGGTTTGGACCAATAGCATTACCTGTACGTTTTTATTTTGAGGTTTGGACCAATAGCAGTACTTTTATTTTTTATTTCGATGTTTGGACCAATAACAGTACTTGTAAGTTTTTATTTCGAGGTCTGGACCAATAACAGTACCTGTGAGTTTTTTTTTTGAGGTTTGGACCAATAACATTACCAGTAAGTTTATTTTTCGAGGTTTGGATCAATAACAGTACCTGTAAGTTTTTATTTCGAGGTTTGGACCAATAACAGTACCTGTAAATCTATATAGTGTTTGCTTGTTCATTGAATATAACAGCCACCGCCCGAAAACGTTATCCAACGTAACTATTATGACGTCATAATAATGATGAGGTCAACTACAGGTCAATGACATTCGTGGCATTATGAATGTCAACTGAACTTGGAAGAATTATTTACCGGCAATGCTATGCAATGGTAAATATTATATTATAATATATATGCTGGTTGATGAAGACTATGGGCAAATTTTATGGTTGCCATCTTAACCTCAATAAATATTTTGTATCTTTGTGTGATATACAAGTGTGAGACTTGTTGTGATTAACAATGATGCCTCGGTTCTCATTTTGAGAATTGATGTTTACTTGGATGTGACCAAGATTTACATGGCGGGTGTCGTCGATGAAGCAGAATACGCTTATTCTTCCTGCATGAACACGTGTTCTTAATTGTGTTTACTTTTACGAGGGTTCCTATGTAAATATTTCCTTTGTTCATATTTTGCCTCTAGTTTAATCGATTTTTAATTTCGGATTATAGTTTTGTTGACGCTTTGGTATTCTCTGATTTTTATTATAAACATGTCTTTGTTCTCTGCAGATCTGCCTTGCTGTTTGTATGTTTCCTGTGCTGTTTACCACTTCCCGCACAGTCTCAGGCAAAACATGGACCAGATAATTCTATATGTGATGCCAACTCCATCACAAACTCCCGTGAGTTTTGACAATTTATAATTGACTACCGAAAACGATTCTACACGTAATTTGGGGCACCCGAATTTTAGTGCATAACAGAACTTAGATAAGTTCAGCGATGAATTGGGGCACTCATAATACAATTGAAAACCTCTGACTCATTGAATCTGTGACGTCATTACTATGTTCCGACACGTCGTAGAGTATATCCGAACCTCGTTATCTCGAACTCGTGTAGTTTTGAGACTTAGTTAAATTTAAAGTATTTTATCGGTCCAGGCATAATTCACATTTGCACTCATTTTAAACGAATACTCATGGACAAATCGTTCTTACACTTACACTTTTCCGTGATCCATATACTCACACAGTTCGAACATTCAAACAACTCGAACATTCCAAAACCTCGAAATATTGTCATTGTTTATGCACTCACAAAACTCGAAAAAATCGAAATTGTCCTATGGTACATATACCCAAATAACTCGGAAGACTCGAATGACTCGAAATTTCCCATGGTCAATACACTCATATCACTCGAATAGATCGAAATTTTTCCATGGTCCCCCGACTCCGACATAACCAGGTTCTACTGAATATAAGTAATTGTGGATCTGCTACTGAAAGCATATAAAATCTATGTAATTTTATTCGGGTAATATCATGTATTTAGAGGTGAATTCCTCTTAATATCATGTTTTCTTCAACCAATCACATAAAATATCAAGAAATGAAATCATTTCCATTGATTTCAGATACAACTTGTACAAAATGTTGCATAGAAAATAAAAAATAACCCCCAAAAATGATTTTTATTTGAAATAATGTTATCTATATATTGATACATCTTCATATGCACATTGAATAGCTTACTTTTAGTTAAGGGGATTGAAAATGCACTAGATTTAGTGGAAAAACATGTTTCTGTTAATGTCACATTCCTGTTAATATCATGTTTTTGTCTGACAATTGCAACATGATATAAAGAGGAGTGCACTGTAATATGAAAATCTTGCATCATCTGCTTGGAATAACTTACCATGATTTTTTTTCAAGCGACACCAAAACGCCCACAACTGCCATCAACATACAGGGTATCGATAGAAGCCAACATTGAGAACAACAACTACAGTACAGATTATACAGAGTACTTTGACAGCTCGAAAAATTTGGGAGCCACGCATCAGTGGTTCCTAGGATTCCATGTCTACACGATCTACTCACCCGGAACGAACGAACTCTTCACTGTGGAGACGCAAGCAAGTAGGTCACGTGACACATTAGTATCCGACGACAATGGCTGCTACTGTCGTTTGTAACACCACAAAAAAAAAAAGATATAAAAAGTATCAAATATTCAAAATGATGAAAGAAAGTCAGAAATAGGAAAACACAACACTTAATTAAATTAAGAATTGCCCAGGAAATTCAAATCGAATGGTCTTTTCATTCAAACATTTACATGCGAAATAACGATTGTTTTCTTACGTTGAAACTCTATAATAATTTATTTCTGCCAGAGACCTGCACGACAGACAAGCTGTCTACATCAGGACCAAAATATATTTTCGGGTACCAGCCAAGTAGCTCGAATCCTCAAGTGGGCAGACTCTATACTGCGGCTGGAGCGCTGAGGTAAGTAAACAAGGGCAGTAACTCTGTATGGTTTAAGTTTCCACAAAATACTATTTATATTCTTTATTTTGTGCACCTAAACTTTTTGCATTTTATTTTCAAGTATATAAGCGAGCATATGAGGGATGGGGGCACCATAGAAAGCAATATACAAAAAAACTGTAGTTAGTGCAATCAAAATCAAGGAATGATGTCACTGTTAAAATCGCTAAAATAATATTAACGCTGAAATATTAAAGGCCCAATATACGTAACTTTAGGAAATTGATTCTGATAATTTTTTTAAAAACTACCCAGTTGATAACTATGCAAGTCTAAAACGAAGTAAACCTGAGCGGTTACTAACAAGAAACTATTGACAGAAAAATCCAAAGAATTAAAAATAATTCAGGTGTGGCCCACTTCAACAACAATCCGAAGTTAGAAGACAGTTCAAAATGGACAGGTGTTTACAAATACCGAGTTTAAACAGTTGCTGTACCGGTAACTGCGTAAAAATTCATCTTGAATATTGCTGATATCAGTAAATCTTAACTAAATCTATAGATATAAGAAGTTATCAGGCTTGTTTCCGCTTCAAGTTTTGCCGATAGTTACGTACATTTTTGATATTGGGACATTAACGTTACTTTACAGTACTTTCAGTCATCTCGTGAATAGCTTATCTTTAAGCACATTTAAATTCGGCTTGGGCATGGCGACAACAAGTCTCATTAATACGGGTCAGGATAACAAAGAAATACAGTAAAACCTCGTTATAACGCCACCTTCTGTTCTCCGCAAGTTTGGCGATATAACGAGTTTGGCGTTATATCGCGTTTGCTATCCAAACTCTTTAGCTAGTGTTTTCATAGCAACTGTAGACATTGAAGATTGTAGTTGTGTTCTCTACTGAATAGAGAGAAGTTGTCTTATTTTGAGTGAATAAAAGCACCGGAGGTTCCAAATACATTGTACAGTGAAGTTTCGCCTAAAGACCACCTCAGAATTAAGACCACCTAGCTATAAAGACCACTTCATTTCAGTCCCGAAAAAGTCGTTTATATATCTTTGTATTTTAAGCTTCACCTTTAAGACTACCTCGCTATTAAGACCAGTTTTGAAAGTCCCAAGTACCACTTTTGTACAGTTTCACCTCACTATTCAGACCACCAACCAAACACAAGGTCATCTGGTGTGTATTCCACTGTTTACATGTACACCTTGTCACCTGTCAGGTGTCAGATCAATAAGCTATATTTTGGTGTCAAATTGGCTAATCAGCTACAATTACTGTATGTTTAAGATTATAAAGCCTATATATTAGTTAATGGACCATAAGAACATGTCAAAAGATGAGTTAGAGAAATCTGTCTGCATCGTCACCATCGGTATTCAGACCACCCCGCTATTAACACCACATTTGTGCGGTCCCTAAGGTGGTCGTAATAGAGAGGTTTCACTGTATATATTTATATTTTCACCACAGGTTTGGTAATGGCACAAATGAACACTACATGGGCACTACGAGAGTCAGGGGCGTCATCGCAGACTACTGGAAGTCCTGTATGTATTGGCCCGGCATGGACGCCACCATGGAAGTCCATTGGTACTTTACAAGTAAGCAAGCGCGTTGATATCATATTAAAAAAAAATTCAGAGAATACCAAAGCGTCAACAAAACCATAACCCGAACTCAAAATTGATTAAACAAGGGGCAGAATAGGAACTATTACCCCACTGATGGCAAAAATATCACTATGAATATTGAAAGCGTATTTAAGCGACAAGGCCCAGAATACTACGCGTGTGAAGATGTGAGGCGGAAATGTTGGGGCATTTTTATGTTGACGTCCACAAGACAGACGGTGCAAAATAAAAGTCCAGTTAATGTTTTTCCAGATTTATTACAGGGGTATAAACCTTCAAAAGGATAAATTCGTTGTGGTTTGTAAGTGACTTGATACGGAAAAACATTGGATCTAAAAAGAACATGTATCAGGTTCGGCTTCGCCTCACCTAATAGAAGGTTATTTTTAAAACAACCCGTATTTTCCGTATCAGGTCACTCATAAACGATATACAATTGTATGCAACCAATAACATCAGACGTCACTGTTATTTGAAAGGAATATCATACAAGTTTTTTATTTACTCACCAAACTTAAATATGAAATAGACAAGGGAACATATTGTTATTTATTTCAACTAACTTGATTTCTTTTCTAATCTGCGTTAAAAAGGGTTAACATAACCTAAAAACACATTGGCTAATGACAATCATAAATATATATTAAAACCAATGGTAGAAGTATATATGCAAAACTCCTTAATTCTAGCAATAGATGTTGCAACCAAACTCAACTTGACCGAATTAAATATTATATTGAAAGTTTTATGGGAACTCTTTAGAAAATCTTTCGCAAATTTGACTTGAGTTCGACAAGGTTCCATGTTGTGTCATACCATAAATAATTAAAATTATCAATTTAAATCAGCCTAACTTTTGAATTTATTGGTGGATCGTCACCAAATCAATACTTGACTTGCATTGAATCATGTTAAATCAACACACTAAATAACATTTCAATATCTTTATTTGCTCTTTTTAATAAATAAGTAAATGTGTAGGAAAATGGTTCGAATCCTTCGATTGACATTTGAATCACTGGAAAGAATCACCAATTTGATTTTTCTGGTTTTAAACGTGTTCCCCAGCCCAAAATACCATTATTTGAAAAAAAAAATGCAAAAATCTCTCAAGGAATGGCCGAGATATGACAAGTATGGTTTCTCGCCCAACGGGAAACATTTGGGGCATGCTGGGAAAAAATCTATAAAGATTTCGAGCGAGAACCAAAATTTTGTTTAAAGCCTAGAACCTACACTACCATATAAAAATGGGCTTTCTCCTATACATAAAAATGCATACAACTCTGGTCCAGCCCCAGAAGTAATAGTAAAATGGGATGCATATCACAAGGCGCTCCACTTTCCCCCGTTTTATATTTTCTGCTTATTTTAAAAGGCCAATTAAAACTCAAATATGATTTGAAACATTGGAATGTATAATTGTATGAAATGGAAATCAAACTGCTGTAACTGCCATTTGAACTACATATTTACATGTGAATATATGCGTTTGTCTCATGTTTTACATGTGGTACATAATGTAAGAACATATTCTATCCTGTCTGTGTTGATATATAGGTATCGGAAACAAATGAACTTGAATTTGTTGTGAACTTAGTTGATACAACTGTATAAAACGTCAAAATAAAAGTCAATTTTTATATATTAGACAGAATATACAGGTAATTGAATACATCATCAACATGAAAGTCAATCCTTATGATATACATTTAACTGAATGAATGCATGAGGGAATACTGTATACCTCTTCAAAATGAAAGTCAATAGTTATAAAAATGAATGAATGGAATTAATGCAATGAATGGAATGAATGAATGAATGAATGAATGAATGTGCGGTGAAAGAGGGCACTCTTGGAAGAGGACAACATTGGTATTGAAAACTGATAATTTATGAAAATCAGATTTATTGACAAAAGACTAACACTGTTAGCCTTATATATTAGCTTACAATGTTAATCGTTTTTTTAATCTAGATACGGCAGATTGGGACCCGGCTACCGGCAGGACCCTCCCTTCGCCCCTCCGGTGTCAAGTCAGTGGTAAAGTTTGGTCAGGAACGCCACATTTGTTCAACCACACGTATGAGTTCAACCACTTCCGCACCGATCTAGGAAGGTCTCGCCCTTTTGAGGTACAAAAACAATTAAAAAAACCCACCAAAGACTACCAAAGCATCAGCAAAACCATAATCGGAACTCAAAATCGATTAAACTAAAGGCAAAATATGAACAAAGGAAAGATTTGCATGGAGATCCTCGTAAAAGTACAAGTGAATAAGATAACGTGTTACGGAAGAGTAAGCATTTTCTGCTTCATCCACGACATCCGCCATGTAAATCAAGGTCAAATCAAAGTTGATGGCACGGCCTCAAAGTGAGAAATGAGGCATAATTCTCAATCACACACAACAGGCATACTAACAAGCAAATTAAAAACGTCTTTCTTCATATCACACATGGAGGTAGAATGTTTCTCAATGAGATGAAGATGAGTTTGTCACCAGGGTCCAGTTGGTCAAAAGCTGATTAGCTTAATCAGTGATTAGAGCACATTTAAATTATCCTAAAACTTTGAAATTAAGCCATAGATTTAATTAAAACTTTGCAGATATCAAATACCTCATATTGTCAATTAACATACAGAACTGTGAGGTTGAAACTTGTATATTGACAGAATTATTCAAGTTTGAAAAATGTCGTTAAATAGTTATTAAGCTAATCACACTTTGAAAAACTGGACCCAGATGTGTATTGTGATTGTATCAGTATCCAATGCTGTTATAAAAGACTGCGATTCACTATCCTAAACGTCATTGTATAGTCAATCAGAGCAAGAGTTGTCGTTCTTTGCACTTTCATTTCATACATTTCTTTTGTGCTCTTTCCAGACGTGATAATGATTTTTTAATCATTTTATTTTATTTTGACAAACAATATGTATATATCTCTTTTCCACAAGAAACATTTAACCATGATAATGTCATTCATAGATAATATAGTTTGTTGGGATTTTTACGCGTTACTTTTTGGATAGCTTTTCATCAAGAATAGCATAAATCGCTCTTGATTAAGTCTATTTCAAAAGCTTACACATTAGTTTCGTCAAATATTTATCTTAAATCATAAATAAGTTGATCTGAACGGAAAGTCCGGGCTTAAAACTAAGCATGGTATAATGAATAATGAATATAATATATACTTTTTTCCAACTGAACTTACTCAAAATTTTAACCTGACGTATTTAAGAATCAGACTAAAATATCATTTGATAAAATCTTGAATATTTTGATTATAAAGAGAGCATAACATTTTCTTTTGAAAATTAAAGAAAGATTTCGATTAATTTAATGAATTTAATAAATATATGTATGTAGCATGTTAACCGACTTTCTGGAGAACTTTTTATAAAAATATTTTTAAAGCAGACCGTTACATCTTTTTCAATCTTTTCCACTTCAGACACCGCCGGGTATTGTCTGTCCGAACAGAAAAGATACGAAACCGTTACCGACTCCGAGTAACTACTTCGTCTTCACAGCTGAAACCCTGAACCTCGACTTAACATCAATTGGATTTATTAAGGTATCGTAGCAACGATATCATGTGACAGATACATGCTGTTAATCATATTTAGGAAAGCTGTGTACCTTGCACATTTAGAACAGTCTTATTAAGTAATCATACGTAGATCTCTACAGACAAATTGTATTTCTTTCGACTTAAACTTCAGTTACGTCGCGCGAATCTGATGTGGCTTTCTGACATTTTAATTTTGGCGAAAACAAATTTAGAGTCAGGGCTAGCCCTGCAATGGTTTCATAGGTCATGTATGTAAATAAGAGTTACCTCCCTCTTTTTGGTAGATTTCCATGCTAATATCATTGTGGCGTCATTTGCTATTGATTGACGTTTTCGGTGTACAAAAGTGTACAAAAATGGTCAGCATGTCAAGTCAGGGATTCGAACCAAGGGCACAAAGTTCATGTACCATCGCTTTCACTTATTTGATTTTCTTGTAAATGCAATTTTCCTCGTCCAACATGGCTATTTATATATCTGGACTGAAGTGTGGGGGGTTGGGGTTGGGGTTGGGGTTAGGTGGGGGTGGGGGGGGGGGGGGGGTAATTGTTAAAAAAAAACCCCAACAAACAAACAAAACAGTGAACTGGGACAAGGATCCTTAAGATGTCTCCGTTATACATAGAATGTCTTTATAATACTATTAGTCAAGACGTCATTGTGTGTAAACGTATTGATTAATGTCGCTTTAATTTGACAAATTTGTGCGCAACATATGTTTTCTTTCATATATTTTACTTATCAAAGTGTCGCGATATATGCCATCAAGTGTTCAGTACTAAGCGTTATAAGCTAATCTGAGGTACAAGGATCCGTAAGCACGCCTATTCATAGACACAATGTCGTAATATAACGCTGTTCATGACGGACAACAACAAACCTGTGTAAACTCTGAAAACGAGGTTACAACATCTACGGCACTTGCAATTTTAGGAATGATGCTGTACAATTAACGAAACGCAATCATCATGTGTGTATTTTGCCGATTTATTACAGGAATGGTACGCCAACGATATGAATTTGGTTCGTTACGACTACAAGCCCGAACCTGGCGTGTCCCCCTATGGCCATGATATGTTGTCCGAGATCCACGACTTCTCAGAAGGTACATTACATTTACTTTATCTCTTAAGTGTGTGTTTGTGTCACGCCATCTTTTAGGATAGGAGATGGTAGACTCTGCTGTTGGACCTTTTAGTCCAAAAGGTTTGCTTGAGCCTCCATAGCCACAGTTATCTCGTTTGGGTAGTGGCATGGTACATAATATACACACGTTTTAAATTATACAGTACTAATTCAAATTTTCCTCTAAATTCATAAATTAAAGGGTTTTACGCACCTGACCCTTCTGCTGCTTCCTCAAATGTACTTTATTATATAGACGCAAATTTTAAATTTGGCATATTTTATTGATTTTAACAAGAAATGATTTCAATCAAGCATTAAACATCATTCTGTTCCGTGTTATTAACGCGCGTTATGATCATTTGTCTGCAATCCTGTTCCGTGTTATAGTATCATAACACGGAATAGAATGGTGTTTATCGCTTATATTTACATTTTTTCCATTGGTTTTGATAATAAATTTATATTATATTCTACATTTGTTCTGAAAATTTAAGGTAGATTTCTAATAAATGGAACAGCCAACAGCCAGTATCGGCCTGCTATTTCCAACGTTATGATTATGACGTCACAATCTTAACGACGTCATAATAACCACTCCAATGTTATGGTCTTATAACACGGAACTAGCCTTGGTATTGTTAGATAGAGGCGATGCAGAGCAAATGTAAATATATTGAAATAAATATGTATAAAGAATGTTTTATATTTTTCACATTGCGAACATGATTTGCTTAAATTATCTTACCAGGACGGCGTCCTTTGGCGGCTCGATGATATAAACTTTTTTCATCCTTAATAGACATTTGAACTTATCCTATTCGAACATTTGAAAAGTTCATTATGTAATTTCAGTGGTGAATTAGTTAAAATTGTAGAAGTTTCCGCTAAGTAGATTTTATAGAACCAAAATATCGATGTGGTTTTTTTTTTTTTGAGAATTTACATTATTTGTAATCAATTTCAGTGAGTATTGTGAATAACCGATAATGGCCTGACTTTTGACAAGAAACTCCAAACAGTCGTGTTCAGCTTCAATCATTTTTATTCCTCCTCAACAAAACATCAAAATGAACATGATCAAGTAAAATTGTAAAACTCGAACCAAGGCGGATCGATTATCCGGACTAAATGAAACCAACAGTGGAAGTGACATAACTCTTTACGAAAAATGAATACATCAGTCCAAAATCTTTTTACAGGTTTCACATCTATAGTATATAACATATGGCATTGTGATGTATCAATGTTATGATATGGAACACCGTTATAATTCGGAGACGGCGATTTCAACTAGAGATTCCGTTTTTTGTTATTGTTTTCTTTCTCTACCAGGTATCGCTTACATCCGGGACCCTACTGTTGGCAACTGTACACTGACTACAATCTCATCACGTGGTATTGACGCCAAGGCCGTTGGCGCCAACAATGTGAGAATCCGAACGTCTCAGGAATTCTTCAATTTTGATAAAGCAGCGTACCAGTACGAAGGAGTGGTGAGTCTGTCTGTGTGTCCTTTCTGTCTGTTTGTCCGTTTTACACAGGACAGTGGGAACAAAAATGTCTATTCGTCCGTTTTGTCTATCTGCCCGGTCTATCTGTAGGTCCATTCTGTCTGTGTGCCAAGTATGTCTGTTCTTCCATTCTATCTATATGCCCGGTCTATGTGTGGGTCCGTTCTGTCTATGTGCCCAGTATGTCTGTTCGTCCATTCTATCTATATGTCCGGTCTATCTGTGGGTCCGTTCTGTCTGTGTGCCCAGTACGTCCGTTTGTCCATTCTATCTATCTGCCCGGTCTATCTGTGGGTCCGTTCTGTCTGTGTGCCAAGCATGTCCGTTCGTCCATTCTATCTATATGTCTGGTCTATCTGTGGGTCCGTTCTGTCTATGCGTCCGATCTATCTTTGTGTCCATTCTGTCTTTGCTTCAGTTCTGTCTGTACGTCCGGTCTATCTGTGGGTCCGTTCTGTCTATGTATCCGTTGTGTATATGCTTCAGTTCTGTCTGTACATCCGTTATGTCTGTGCGTCCGTTCTGTCTGTATGTCTGTCCATTTATTTACTATATCCATATCGGTTCCGTCCTTGCTTTTTCTATCCGACCGTCTGTTCTACTTTACACTTTCCTGTGCTTACACGTATATTAATCGGAACGTATTTCTTGCTATTTATCCAAGTTTATCACAAGAGGTATTTCTATCAATATTTTTGGATCGAATGAACAATTTTTTTGTATGACATGTAACAACCTTTTCTAAAAAGGAAAATAATCATCCGCAAATCATACCAACTACTACATGTACAACTATCCGCAAACCCATACCAAAGGGTACGACTATTCACTAACCCATACAGAATATTGCAACTATCCGCTTCGCAACGACTAATCTCGAAAATCAAAGACAAAAAATGATTTCCGGGGCTCGGTGGCCGAGTGATTAAGGTGTCCCAACATTCAACCACTAGCCCTTCACTTGTGGGTTGCGAGTTTTTAACTCACGTGGAGCAGTTGTAAAGTACTTACCGCAGGTCGGTGTTTTTTTCTCCGGGTACTCCGGTTTTCCTCCACCTCCAAAACCTGGCACGCCCTTAAATGACTCTGGCTGTAAATAGGACGTAAATCAAAATAAACTAAATTCCGTTTTCCCTCCACATCCTGAACCTGGATCGTCCTTAAAATGACCCTGACTGTTAATAGGACATAAATTTAAAACAAACTAAACCAAATATACTATGATTTTCGTTTGTTACAGAGGTCAGTGAGAGGAATGGACGCGGATGTTTGGATAGCTACTCGTACCGACTGGCCCGCGAACGACCCCGGTAGAAATTCCACGTGGGAATGGTATTTCGCTAGGGTAAGTACATTTATTTTCAGGTGAGATTGGAAGCTGGTAAAGGGAAAATTTGTCGGTGGGCGCATAAATTGGTCGGTAAGCGCATAAAAAGGTCGGTTGGCACATACATTGGTTGGTTGGCGCATAAATTAGTCACATAAATTGATCGGTTGGCGCATAAATTGGTCAATTGGCGCATATATTGGTCACATAAATTGATCGGTTGGCGCATAAATTGATCGGTTGGCTCATAAATTGGTCAGTTGGCGCATAAATTGGTCACATAAATTGGTCGGTTGGCGCATAAATTTGTCAGTTGGCGCATAAATTGGTCACATAAGTTGATCGTTTGGCGCATAAATTAGTCGATTGGCGCATATATTGGTCGGTTGGCGCATAAATTGGTCGGTTGGCGCATACATTGATCAGTTGGCGCATAAATTGGTCGGTTGGCGTAGACATTGGTAGGTTTACGCATACATTGGTCGGTTGGCGCATTGAATAACCCAATGGTTTTCCACCATGGCGACAGGGGTACGATTCCCGAATGAGAAAATAAAATAGGATGGGGTCACCTGTCCGATCACGTGGATTTTCTCCAAGTACTCTGGTTTCGGATATTCATTCTCAAGATCCTGTAAACGTGATTTATTTGAAAGGGTAATGCAACTGTTCACTAGAATATCTAAACAATTCCTTATGTTTGATAGGTACATATACGTTGTTTTGATTTTTGTCCACAGCAAGGTTGGCGGGAAAGTACAGGCCTTACTTATGTGTTCGGAATGCCTCTAATGCTCAGTGTCCATTCGGATGATGTAAGTATACATTGAACAAAGCATATTACTTAATTTTAAGGTAAAGATATTTGCATATGTTGGATGTAAAAAAACAAGGTACTTCGAAAGATTGAGCAAGTAAAGAAATATGTTAAAACAGTAATGTTTTACAATATCATGAACGAATTATTCGTAATCTGCTTAAAAAAATTTAGACAATACCGAAGCGTTAACAAGACCATAATCCAAACGCAAAATCGATTAAACCAGGGGCAAGACATGAACAAAGGAAGACCAGGTGTTCCGGAAGAGTAAGCGTCTTCTGCTTCATCGACGACACCCGCCATGTAAATCTTTGTCACATCCAAGTAAACATCATCTTCTCAAAATCATTGTCAATCACAACAAGTAAACACACTTATGAGCATACTCAAAAACGTCCATCTTCATATCACTTAGATATACAGAATATTTCTAAATGGGACAAAGATTGAGCAAGTAATGAAATATGTTAAAACAGTAATATTTGTAAAGTTAAATAAATCCTTTATATTACAATCTGCCGTTGTATGGCGATGCCACAATGTAAACACACATCGGATGACTGATTGCATTCAACTAGACTATGAATGCCATCAGTCATTTGTTGAGGTCATAACTGATACTATTTATATCCTTCCTTTAACTGATAAATGATTAATTCGTGAAAGTTTTATGATAATTATTTTGTTTGAAATACATACATATACCAAAATGCTTAATCAAAATGAAATAGTTTCTTCTTCTTCTTCTTCTTTTGTTTGCGAGAGAAGGGGTGGGGGTTGAGCGTAGATATAAGCGTTGAACAGCTTTAAGTTGGCATTCATATAGGCAATATAAGCCAACAGGTCTTACCTTTTTTAATAGGCAATACGTGAATTTAAAACCAATTAACATAGATCAAGCATAAAGCATAGTACGCTTCATTTGATTAGCAAATTTGCGCTTCGTATGTTGGACGTTTTTTTTTGTTTTGGCACTGATATTGCCCATGAATGCCATACGGAATTAATTCAAATGGCTACATGTAAAAACAAAACTGTTTTTTTTAGTGTCTTCAAATAAAACACCATTTTGAATCTGGCCATGTTTAATTAAAAGCCCAATATATGTAACTTCAGGGAAACTTTCGTGATTCTGAAAAATTCTGAAAAAAATCCAGTTGATAAAAAAATCCAAATAATTGAAAATAATTCAGGTGTTGCCCACTTCAACAACAAACTGGAGGTAGAAGACGGTTTGAAATGGACGCATGTTTACAAATAGCGTGTTTCAACTGCTGCTGCACCGGTAACCGCGAAAGAATTCATCTTGAAAATTGCTGATATCAGTTTATCTTAACTAAATCTATAAACATAATATGTTATTAGGCTTGAATTTCGCTTCAAGTTTTGCCGAAAGTTACGTTTATTGGGCCTTTAATAACGAACAATCGCACGCACTTTGTAAATCCGGCATACACTATATGTCGCCAGAATGGAATAAAGTGATGCTGTTTCTGTTACAGTATGGTTCAATCGTGTACAACACCTACAACTTTGATGAAGAGAAACCAAAGATTTGGGATTTTGACGTCAGCAGGTGTTACAACTACACCGACAGACAAGACTTCGCCTTCAAAATCCCGGGTGAGTTCTCTAGACAGCAAGCCACGCGCGATGGCGTACAGTTTGGTTTGGTTGTTTTACGTCCTATTAACAGCCAGGGTCGTTTAAATAAATAAGAGAATACCGAAGCGTTAACAAAATTATAATCCAAACTCAAAATCGATTAAACCAGGGGCAAAACACGAACAAAGGAAATATTTACATTGAGACTCGTGCAAAAGTACAAGAGAATACGACCAGTTGTTCCGGAAGAGTAAGCGTCTTCTGCTTCATCGACGACACCCGCCATGTAAATTTTTGTGACATCTATGTAAACATCAAGTTCTCAAAATGAGAACCGAGTATCATTGTCAATCACAACAAGTAAACACACTAATGAGCATACTCAAAAACGTCCATCTTCATATCACTTAAAGATACAGAATATTTCTCAATAAGGCAAAGTTGGATGCTTGTGTTGAGAGTGTGTGTATGTGGAAGTTGCGGTATGTTCGTGTAAGCCTCCTTGTGATAGTGTGGATTTTTTGTCGATTTAAAAGTGCTATCAAACTGAAGTATACCAAAGAAGGCTCCCAGCAGAATACCCCATCCGATCACATTTTACTGATAACGAGAGAAAAGTGATATCAACCTTATTGTCATGCATATGATCAACATTTTTCAGTCAAACATATGATAATGTGCTGGTTTCAAAGCGATTTTATAATGTACCATCTATGGGAAGTCTATTTTATACCTATATGAATCTATTATAATTTTCATTTAATTGAACAATATGATAAGATATGATACTGCCTTATCAGTTCGTTTTCTATATTTATGTATTTTCATACCTTTTACATTTTTTTACCTTTTGTTTCTGGGTTTTATGTATTTCTTTTTGTAGATATCTATTTTTAAAAATGATTTAAATGATTCAATTTGTCCATGGGCCGTTAAACAACATAAACCATTAAAACAGTGCGGTGGGAATGTAAAAAAATTGAACCTCATTATCTCGAACTTGTACATGTGTAACTCGTTAAATTCGAAGTATTTCGTATGCCCTGGCCAGACTTCACACTAAGTTTTTAAACCTTCCTAGCTCGAATACTCCGATAACTCGATTTTTTTTCGTCCCTCGATTTCGAGATAACGAAGTTCGACTGTAAATTTTTTTTTTCTTACAGGAAATTACCAGCAAACTGCAGCACTTGATCTACAAGGATTCAGATATAACGTGATTGTAGCTGTCCACCAGGCGGCGACAGTGTCGGCATTACGTATCACTAATGTCAAGGTATGTCTGTGCTCGGAACATCTCGGGGAAATGTCCGGTAATCTTCGGAAATCTATTCCCTCGAATGTATTAAGGATCACCTGGTGTAAACGTCTTGTTCTAAAACGAAGAATTGATAATTAAAAGTAAATAAAGTCCGATTACTTTCGAATAATGTCGTGATTCCATGCATGGCTTCCAGGCGGTTACATTCCAAGTAGATTTCCGAAGATTACAAGAAATTTCCCCGAGATATGTCTGGGATGTATTGGTTATCTTCTTCAACGTTGTCTGTTTTCTATTTATTATCTCCCTTCAATTTATCAGGTCTTCATTGGTTATGTCCTCTAAACACATTTATTGCTAGAACGATGCTTCTTTTCAAAAATGAAGAAGGTACAGAAATGTCCAGTTTTCATGACGTGCTCAAAGATTGAAGAGAATATATTTATACAGAAAAACATACACTTTCATACTGAAGATGATATGAAGGACGAAACTGAGAAAGACAATTTTATTTCCTGGTAAATTTTATTTATTTTTGTGTTTTTCGTTTTGTTTTAAATCTGACACTTTGAAACTTGACCTTTTCGTGACTTTTAATATAAACTTTCAACTCTTTTAAAGATTGACGACTCTCGTATCCTTGAACTTTTGGGAATGTTTTGGCGTTTTATTGTGTTGAAACATTATGACTTGAATTTATCTTGACCTTTGACCTAGCCTTTGAACTCTTTTAAAGATTGGCTACGACGACTCAAACATTCTAGTGTCCTTGAACATTTTTAGAATAATTTGACTTTTCATTTTGTTCTAAATCTGATACGATGAGACTTGAAACTGGCTTTTGTTGTTGAAATGTTGAAACGACAACCCTAACATGTGTCCTTGAACATCTTTAGGATAATTTGACGCTTTGTTTTGTAAAAACATTGCAACCTGACCTTTTCATTCCCTTTAACCAAATCTTTGAACTCTTTCACAGATTGATTACGATGTCTCCAACATCCTCGTGTCCTTGACCCTTCTTGGCACGCCAACTATCACGGGTGACGTCAACAACCCCGTCACACAGGTCAAACTGTCCACTGCGGCCACTCTGCTGACCAACGCTATCAATAGTAACCAGCTCAAGATCTCCGCGGGAACAGGTCCTCAAGTAAGTATGGTGGACACCTGTTATGCTTAGTTTCGTATCATCGAGCTAAATAAGAGTACATAAATTGTATTTTCATTTCAAATGGCGTTCATATGTCAGCACGATATGGCATTCATATTTCAGCACGATATGGCGTTCATATTTCAGCACGATCAGGCGTTCGTATTTAAATACGATATGGCGTTCATATTTCAGCACGATATGAAATTCATATTTCAGCACGAAATGACATTCGTATTTCAGCACGAAATGACATTCATATTTCAGCACGATATGGCGTTCATATTTTAAGCACGATATGGCGTTCATATTTCAGCACGATCTAGTGTTCTCATATTTCAGCACGATATGGCGTTCATATTTCAGCACGATATGGCGTCCATATTTCAGCACGATATGGCGTTCATATTACAGCACGATCTAGTGTTCTCATATTTCAGCACGATATGGCGTTCTCATATTTCAGCACGATATGGCGTTCATATTTCAGCACGATACGGCGTTCATATTTCAGCACGATCTAGTGTTCTCATATTTCAGCACGATCTAGTGTTCTCATATTTCAGCACGATCTGGTGTTCATATTTCAGAACGATATGGCGTTCATATTTCAGCACGATATGGCGTTCATATTTCAGCACGATATGGCGTTCATATTTCAGCACGATATGGCGTTCATATTTCAGCACGATCTGGCGTTCATATTACAGCACGATATGGGGTTCATATTACAGCACGATCTAGTGTTCTCATATTTCAGCACGATATGGCGTTCATATGTCAGCACAATACGGCGTTCATATTTGAGCACGATCTAGTGTTCTCATATTTGAGCACGATCTAGTGTTCTCAAATTTGAGCACGATCTGGTGTTCATATTTCAGAACGATATGGCGTTCATATTTCAGCACGATATGGCGTTCATATTTCAGCACGATATGGCGTTCATATTACAGCACGATCTAGTGTTCTCATATTTCAGCACGATCTGGCGTTCATATTACAGCACGATCTAGTGTTCTCATATTTCAGCACGATATGGCGTTCATATTACAGCACGATCTAGTGTTCTCATATTTCAGCACGATATGGCGTTCATATGTCAGCACGATACGGCGATCATATTTTAGCACGATCTAGTGTTCTCATATTTCAGCACGATCTAGTGTTCTCATATTTCAGAACGATATGGCGTTCATATTTCAGCACGATATGGCGTTCATATTTCAGCACGCGATAAAGGAGAACAGCGCATCACACCTGATTACAAAAGATCAAGGTCATAGATTTAGAAATTGATTTTTGAAAACGTCATTTGAACGATTATAATTTAAAACGTTGTTTTTTGTTATAATCGAAAATAAACGTTTAGTAGATATTAATGATTTTGGTCGGAGCAAACTTTCCCTCGTGACATGTCTTGATAAGACAATATTTCAAGGTGAAAACCTCGCTATGAGGTTAAACAAAGGTCAAAAATGAAAATCTTAGAAATAGTTCATTTGACCTTCGTTCAGAATTCGTTGTTCTGATGAAGGTATCTGTAGTACTGAAAAAGTGGATATTTTCGCGTGTGGATGTTTTGCTTAGTCAACCTCTAAACTGTTCGCGGTGTGTAAATTTTCGGGCTGTCAGTCATTCTGTTTTGTACTGTGTGCCTACAATACTATAAGACAATGTAGCGTTAATGTAATCGCGTGTTACGGAGATTTTCTGCGAGTGAAATAAGCGAAAATTTCAAAGCCACGAAAAATACACTTTTACAGCTAACAGCTCTTTATTGATGTGAAAAATCCACTTTTTCTGTAAAATAAAACTCTCTATTGAATTTTGCTTTCCGGGAATAACTCTTTGGTATAAATACACACAGAAAAGCGAAAGGAAACGTTTGAACACGATCGTTAATCCGTGAATATACAAATGTAGAATATCTAGAACACTATCTGGAACACTAATGGAAGATCCCGTGTTCTGATCTTGATCAATTTAGTTCAGTTTACTATTGTGTGCCCTTGTTTATCTAAGTTTTCAATGTAATATGTTTTTGTTTCTGATTTCAGATGGCAAAACTGACCGCTCAACCTTACTCTTTGACCCAGTCAAGTCACGTGATCAAGAAAGGCTACTACGTCCCGCCGAAAAAATCAGCAGCATACACTGCAGGTTTGTTGGTTCTACTGTAGCAACCTGACGTTTGACAGGTTAAAGTAGTGATTTTTTACCTGAATAGAGATCAACTGACACTGGTGGTATCTTAACCCAGGTCAAATTTACAGTATACATTTAATATCTCAAGAAGAAGGGGAACATTAAAGATAGAACTGGGTACCACAAAATCAAAAGTAACACGGTATACCACGGTATTTAAGGTAAATACTGCGGTATGTACCACAGTACACCACCTTGATAGAATGTTTGAGCTAGCTAAAGGTCTCTGGCTGTTTTTGTTCTGAAGCCAATCAACAAGCGGTCTGTCATAAGTTTCTCGTTGTGTTATCCTCTAAAATTGTTGGAGTGAAGCTATATCTGTCCTAGTTGATCAGTAAACTTATAGGAAATTATAATAAAACAATGTAATTCCAGTTGATCCAGTAACAAATAGCTCATGATAAGTTAAATGAAAGTCCCCCCAAAAAACGGTACATGACTACTGTATCACGGTTCGTACCATCACATCTTTATACCACGGTATACCGGTAAAACCGCCCAGCCCTAATTAAAGAAGCCGGTACAGGACTACTGTATCACGGTACGTACCATCACATCTTTATACCACGGAATACCGGTACATGACTAATGTATCAGGGTACGTACATATGTACCATCACATCTTTATACCACGGTATACCGGTACAGGACTAATGTATCATGGTACGTACCATCACATCTTTATACCACGGTATACCGGTACAGGACTAATGTATCAGGGTACGTACCATCACATCTTTATACTACGGTATACCGGTACAGGACTAATGTATCAAGGTACGTACCATCACATCTTTATACCACGGTATACCGGTACAGGACTAATGTATTACGGTACGTACAATCACATCTTTATACCACGGTATACCGGTACAGGACTAATGTATTACGGTACGTACCATCACATCTTTATACCACGGTATACCGGTACAGGACTAATGTATTACGGTACGTACCATCCCAACTTTGTACCACGGTATACCGGTACATGACTAATGTATCAGGGTACGTAACATCACATCTTTATACCACGGTATACCGGTACAGGACTAATGTATCAGGGTACGTACCATCACATCTTTATACCACGGTATACCGGTACAGGACTAATGTATTACGGTACCTACCATCACATCTTTATACCACGGTATACCGACAAAACCACCCAGCCCTAATTAAAGAGGTTTTTGCCTACTAATTTACTATCTCAGTAGTTATTTATAGACGCTTCGCAAATCAATCAGGGACTAAATGTTTAGCTGCTCTTGATTTCTGATCAAGATCAATGAAAGTGGCCTCTTACCACAGGTGGTCTCTAAGTTCAGGTCAAATTACAATGTAATCATCAGAGGGTGTAAAACATGTAAATGACCGCTTTATACATGTGTCTGTTAGTGCAGGTAAAATCTCGATTTAATTACAAGTGGGGGACATTGTATATATAAGTGATCGCTTGCCAGAAGTGATATCTTAATACAGGTAAAATATCAATGTAATTACAAGAGGACATTATACATACATGTTCAAGTGGCCTCTTTCCACAGGTGGTCTCTTGATAGAGGAAAAATATCAAAGAAATCACAAGGGACATTGTACATGTTAGGAGCATCATACCGAAAATCAGGTGGTCTCGTAAAACATGTCAAATTGCAACGTAATCGCAAAAGGGCATTATACATGTCAATGGCCGCTTTATACAGGTGGTGTCTTTAGACAGGTGAAATAACATTTCAATCACAAGAGGCATTGCACATACAAGTGGTCGCTTAAAACAGGTGGTCTCTTAATGCAGGTACAATCACGATATAATTATACAAGATGACATAATATATGTAAGTGACCGTTTGGTAGAGGTGGTCTCTTAATGCAGGTGGAATCACAATGCAACTGCAAAGGGGCATTATAAATGTTAGTGGTCGCTTTAAACAGTTGGTTTCATAATACAGGTAAACTCACCACGTCTCAATGGGACATTATACATGTTAGTGGTCGCTTTAAACAGTTGGTTTCATAATACAGGTAAAATTACCATTTCGCAATGGGACATTATACATGTTAGTGGCCGCTTTAAACAGTTGGTTTCGTAAGACAGGTAAACTCACCACGTCTCAATGGGACATTATACATGTTAGTGGTTGTTTTAAACAGTTGGTTTCGTAATACAGGTAAAATTACCATGTTGCAATGGGACATTATACATGTTAGTGGCCGCTTTAAACAGTTGGTTTCGTAATACAGGTAAAATTACCATGTCGTAATGGGACATTATACATGTTAGTGGCCGCTTTAAACAGTTGGTTTCGTAAGACAGGTAAACTCACCACGTCTCAATGGGACATTATACATGTTAGTGGTCGCTTTAAACAGTTGGTTTCGTAAGACAGGTAAACTCACCACGTCTCAATGGGACATTATACATGTTAGTGGTCGCTTTAAACAGTTAGTTTCGTAAGACAGGTAAACTCACCACGTCTCAATTGGACATTATACATGTTAGTGGTCGCTTTAAACAGTTGGTTTCATAATACAGGTAAAATTACCATTTCGCAATGGGACATTATACATGTAAGTGGCCGCTTTAAACAGTTGGTTTCGTAAGACAGGTAAACTCACCACGTCTCAATGGGGCATGATACATGTTAGTGGTCGCTTTAAACAGTTAGTTTCGTAAGACAGGTAAACTCACCACGTCTCAATTGGACATTATACATGTTAGTGGTCGCTTTAAACAGTTGGTTTCGTAAGACAGGTAAACTCAGCACGTCTCAATGGGGCATGATACATGTTAGTGGTCGCTTTAAACAGTTGGTTTCGTAAGACAGGTAAACTCACCACGTCTCAATGGGACATTATACATGTTAGTGGTCGCTTTAAACAGTTGGTTTCGTAAGACAGGTAAACTCACCACGTCTCAATGGGACATTATACATGTTAGTGGTCGTTTTAAACAGTTGGTTTCGTATTACAGGTAAACTCACCACGTCTCAATGGGACATTATACATGTTAGTGGTCGCTTTAAACAGTTGGTTTCGTAAGACAGGTAAACTCACCACGTCTCAATGGGACATTATACATGTTAGTGGTTGCTTTAAACAGTTGGTTTCGTAAGACAGGTAAACTCACCACGTCTCAATTGGGCATTATACATGTTAATGGTCGCTTTAAACAGTTGGTTTCGTAAGACAGGTAAACTCACCACGTCTCAATGGGACATTATACATGTTAGTGGTCGCTTTAAACAGTTGGTTTCGTAAGACAGGTAAACTCACTACGTCTCAATGGGGCATTATACATGTTAGTGGTCGCTTGTCAGATGTGGTTTCTTAATGCAGGTGAAAACCAAATGTAATTACAAGGGGGTATATACATTTACGTGGCCGCTTGACAGAGGTTGTGTCTTAATGCAGATACAATCCCCATGTGATCAAAATGTTGACAAACATGAAAGGGTCCTTTTACCACAGGTGGTCACTTAATACAGGTCAATAACAATATAATCACATGAGGCCCATTTAAAATTGTCTCTCAACACATGCGGCCTCTCAACGGACTTGTGGGCCCGTATTCATGAAATTCAAACATGGATTTTGTGCTCAACCTGAATTTCTTGTTTTGGCTATAAAATATAAAGAAAATCTCATTCTGTCAATGGTTTTGGAAAAGGTAGAAAACAGTTTTTATTGTTTAAGTTCGACGTTCAAATCGTTTAACATAATTTGAGTGAAATGCAACAAAATATGTTTTATCACAAGATAAGTTTCATGACCGAAGCCCGTATTCATGAAACCGTTCTCATACTCAAGCATGGATTTTGTATTCAAGCCAAATTTCTTGATTCGGTTGTTATTTATTTATCATATCTTTTATTTTGTCAAAGTTATTTTTTTGTAAAATATTGAAAGTAAAAGTATTTTCCGTTTTCGTTTGCTTTTAAAACAATTCTATTCGATTATCTCGAATCGAAGTGTCATCCGCGTTTTATCATGAGTGTGAAAATCTGTTCCAGGAGCCGTAGCTGGATTGGGTGTTGCCATGGCAATCGTCTTCTTCGTTTTTGGATTCGCCTGCATGTACATATACTACCGGAAAAATGGCGGATCTTTTACCAAAGGAGGAAATGATACTGTTGGGTTCGAACCGAAAAAGTTCGAAAATGACTCACCTGAACAAGGTGGCGACGCCTAGCGGTTGATATCATACACGTTTATTTGTGCGAAAGAATGTTTGAAACGGAGAGCGTTATACACAACACCATGGATATTAATGTCTAGCGTGTATCTGACATCGACCCCAGTGTATTTATATCATGATAAATATTCAGTATTTATTTCGATAGTTGGATTCGTGACGTCATAAATGTTGAGTATGTAGCAGTAAGGCGTGGTGTGCATCATTGAGGTCACCAGCGGGGTCAAAATCGAGGACACTCTCTGGTGTCGCATTTCATAGGGCACTTGTAAGGTCAGAGTTGAGAGGTCAATGTCAAAGCAAAGGTGATATTTGTTTACGTCTTTCGTAAATATCCAGTGCAATAAAGTAATATTTTTGTATAATCATGCGTTTTGGTTTTCACTTTGATATTTTTTTTATTGCAATGGGTAACATGCACATACGTATTTCTCCACCAATTAGAATTTCAGTGAAGGACTGCTTGCTCGTTTTTGTATATGAATGTAATCTGAAAACAGCCAAGTTCTTAAATGGCACTAAATATAGGGGAGATAACTACAGTGGAACTCTCCGGCGAACGATATAATCCACGGTGAAAGGATTAATATATAATTCTTTATAAATTTCTCTCCTTGGTGTTTCGTCGGGGATATTAATCTTAAGGGTATTAATATTTACACCATCGTAGAAGTGCGAAGCAAAAATTACATTTTATTAAAAAGTACTAAAGACCATTGAGGTCATTTACGTTTCGTTTTAATTTCTATTGTAATAAGTTCAATTTCGAGATAATATGAAAAAAGGATGCGTGTCCAGAAAACTTTTTTTGGGCCCCGGTATATTTGGTTTTCCACCTTTTCCATTATTCAAGGATGTTTGAAACAACTATGGTATAAGAAAATGGGTTTCTTGGTGTACCAAAAGGAGTACGATCAATTACAAATATTAAAATTTGATGGTGTTTTCAAAATGAGCTTTAAAACAAAAATAATAATATCGTTTTTGCCTTTGAAAACATGTGTAAAGTTAAACGGCATATTTAAAAAAAAAAATAAAATTAATTGTCACTGTCAAATCGTTTATGGAAAATGGAGGAGTACGTCAAGGGGATGTTTAGCTTGGTTTTTTTTAAGTGAGGACGATGTTTGTTTTCATATTTTTTTTCTAAATTAAGCTTTGATTTGAAATTTTCAGGTGTACACATTTGAATACACGTGCATACAAAATAATGTATTTTCTGAACAGGCACTGTGTTTTGTTTTAAATCTTTCTACGGCCTTAAACGTGCATGGTAAATATCTCAACATTTGAATTGAGATTTGACTTTATCAACAAGAACTTAATCATATTCCGGAATAAAGGGCCATGCATCATCATCATCATCATCATCATCATCATCATCATATTAAAAAAACCAAGAATCATTATCAGCATCACAAAACCATCATCATCATCACCATCACCACCACCACTACCACCATCATTATCACCATCACTACCATCATCATCATCCTTATCATCATCCTCCTCCTCATCGCGATTACTATTCAATCCTTCTCCTCCACCTCATCATCATTAAGCCTCAGGTTTTACCAAATTCGAAAAACTCTCGTTTGGAGTTGGAATTTTCTTCTCTTTCATTCTATGCCATGAAAGAGTCTTAATTTATAATATCCAATGTGCATAAAATACAAATACGAGTAGTCAATAAAAAACTTTAATGAAGTGATCAACAAAATATGTATTCAACAGGCTTACAAAAACAAAAATACTCCCATTCAAAAACATAGATCTAACATGTATGTGACGTCATCCCTGATGAAAAAAAATGCATATACTTCAATACAATCATAGTGAATTAATCACATTTACCTCTAGATATACATTTAAACTCTGCCAATTCAGAGATACGAATAGTTCATGATGGCATTTCAGGGGTCAATGACAATTGACAAAATGGGTTTTTTTTTTGTTTTTTTTTTATGTCCTAAGAACAGCCAGTGTCATTTAAGGACGTGCTTTTTTGGAGGTATAGGTAAGCCGGAGTACTCGTAGAAAAAAAACCGACCTACGGTCATGACCTGGCATATGCCCCATATGGGTTTCGAACTCGCAACCCAGATGTGGAGGGTTTGTGGTAGAAAGTCGGGACACCTTAACCACTCGGCCACCGGGCCCCGAAAATGTCAAATTGAGGTTTATTTTTACCGGACAACCTAAGGGTTTGAACAGGAACATCACACATTTTTATTCGAATTTATTTTCAAGATACGCAAGAACTTGTTATTTGATATCCATAAGCTTGACACTGTATCATCAGTACATTTGTATATAATTGGTCCCGATTTGAATCCTTAAAGTTACCGGGATGTGAACATATTCGTATTGACAGAGGTTCTTAAATCCATTATTCAACAACACTGGTCGGGTGATGAAATGAATAACACACTCGAAACCCCTGAGGTCCTTTGAATGGAATATTAAACTTTCTTTTTAGAATACCGCACTCCGCTTTTCACCTACAATGTAGGCGCAGCCGTTGTTCGATTCCCTTAAATATATGCAAAGATATGATTTCGTATGCATTTTGTATACCTGGCCCCAGTTTCATTAACGTTCCTTAACTTAAGGAAATCACTTAACTTAAAATTCTCCATAGGAAAGCATTACAGAATTTAAGGAAAGTTCCTTAGCTAAGGATTTTCTCCTTAAGTTCTGTAATGCTTTCCTATGGAGAATTTTAAGTTAAGGAACTTCCTTAAGTTAAGGAACGTTGATGAAACCGGGCCAGATTTTCTCCGGTTTATCACACTATGAAAGATGACGTAACACACACATATACTGCACCTTATACAGACAAAGTATTGTACACTGTAGGAACGTTGAATTTGGAATGCATCAAATCGGAAATACCTGTCTTTTTGGAACGATAACTCTGAAAATTTAGTTTTGAGACAGGTAACATGTTCGGGGAATATCACAAGTTCATGTGGAGTATAAGCGATATGTCTTTTATATATTTAATTTATCAGACATCATTGACGTCAGAGAAACAACACTTTGGTCAAAAGTATCTTCTGGTCACTCTTGGAGTGGTTGAGCACGTGCAGAATCAGTCAAAATATAATCCGTACACCATGGCTACTGCGAACATGGAACTATTGCTATACTTTACACTAACGAAATTGTCCGTATTTTTATTCCAAAGGCACCGACTTCCAAACTGCATTCCTGGTTTTTCCTTTAAGCTTCCTATACTAATATTAGCAATTATTTTGAACCTTTTGAAACCTAAACCTTTCACTTTTTCTAAAATGTCGGCGGCTATTTTCTGTGACAGTTCTTTACAATTAGCAGAGTCATAAACTTCTGAGTCAAGATATTCCTTTAGCGTGCTTTCTGTGACCTTTTCTACGTCACCTACTTTGAAAATATCATCTGGTTCTGTTTTGTAAGTGTTTTCCATCTTTAATCCTCGTATACCCGTGACCCCGCCATCTTGTTTATCATGAAGGGAGACAATGTCAAGCGTCCCCGTGGAATCATGAACGTCTGAGCGTTTGTCTGAACGCCCTGTTAACGGCATGTAGCGGGCACCGGCTATAGAGCCTCGTGTCTTACGAGATTTGGGCGTGAACTGGTCACTCCGATTGGCAGTTGACATTTTCCGAGACATCTTCCGGCTTGTTGGTATTTCCGGTAAACTTAGACTCCGAGCGATGCAGTAAAAGTTGTGTTGAGGAGAATCGTATTTCGGTTGACTGGATTTTAATTTGTAGGCACTGTCCTTAACAGACAGGAACCTGTTGAATGAAGGTTCTGAAAAGTAAAAAATAAAACACATATTACAGTTTAAGAATTTGGTAGTCACTCTTGTAAATTTTACAGCGCTATCAACAACACCAACACATGACATCGAGATTGAGAACAAACTACAGTCGGCCCTCGTTATTTCAAACTCATATAATTCGAACACCCAATTAAATTCGACGTATTTCGTCGTTCCCGACATCACTGAAAAGGTATGGGGTCACCTGCCGAACCACGTAGGTTTTCTCCGGGTACTCCGGTTTCCTCCCACAATTAGATCCCTTGCGCGCTAACATCCAGGCCAACAAGGTAGATTAATATAAGTTTGATAACTTGTTTCATAATTGTTGTAAAATAAATAAAGTTTATTATAAACTTCACACTTCACATTCGAAGGCATTTAACTCGGCTACTCGGATAACTCTGAGTTTTACCATAGTCTCGCTGACTTCGAAATAGCAATGTTCGACTGTATCTACAAAAAATGTATCACTTACTTGTTTTAAGTTGTCGTTTGCTTTCATTGATAATACGAAGCTAATTCTACAATATATGGCTGAACAGTATTAAAAAATAAAAACTGGGGGCTTAAGAATAAAAAGATTAGCGAGCTGAAATATAGTAATACTAGTATGTACCTTGTACATTGTACGACATAAATAATATCCTACATATACAGTACATGTCTACATCACCTAATCACGTCATGAGTAGAAAAACAACTAAAGAAACTGTCAGGCAATGTAAGGGCGAACTTTAAAGTATACTATATGGATCTTATAAAACTTGTATAACAAATTAACAATACACAATGTTATTTTAGGATTAACTTGAATCTTTTTTTTATTTTATGGAGGTATAACACAATAAAATTGAGTGTACTCTAAATAAACCGCGAAGCGGTTTATGATGAGAGTACACTCCAGTTTTTTTTCTGTTATAACCCCATAACATAAAAAAATAGATTCAAGTTAATACTTATAATTTAATATTTACAGTCTACACTCGATAAGCATTACTCAACAGACAATCATTATCACTGCATAACTGTAGTTAAACACGTGACAAATTTCTATGACGTCGACAACAATCCATGTGGGCGGAGCTGTGCAAATCCTACAGTTTGAAACACAATTGTGTTACGTCACCAACAATTATCGTAGGCGGAGCTTGCAAAATTTCATGCTGTTATATTTATTGAAACATTCCCACGTTTATTAGTTTTGAAATGAAATCTGTGTCCGAAGATTTGACTATAATGAACAAAATAGTTACGAACATTTCACAGAGAGATACTGTAAATATAAGGATAAACTTTCTATTTTGTTTGGGTTATCGGGGGATAACTACAATGGAAAACGGGTAAATCATACATAACCGGTTTCGCCGGTTATTGAATTTACCCGTTTTCCATTGTAGTTATCCCCCGATAACCTAAACAAAATAGAAAGTTAATCCTTAAATCTATACCCTGCGAAAATTCACTTAACTCTTTTCTCCTACAAATTATTACACCACTGAATCAGCAAATCAAGAGCGCTTTATAAACGGCGACGTCATTTTTTACGTTATGGGCCTATAACATAATTTTTTAACCCAATGAAAATGCTTGCTTCAAACAAGATTAAATATTGATTATTGATACATTGGCAATGTGCAGGTCAGAATAAAAACAAAATTCTCAGATGTACGTGCCGTGCGAATCTTATTTTTATACCCCCGCCATGAAATAGGGGTGGGGGGTGGGGGGGTATATATGATGTAGTGTTACCCATGTCCGTCCCGCCCCGTCGCGTCCTGCCCTGTCCCATGGTAATGTAACCAGCTTATATATATTACTACTGATCCGATTGTCATCAAACTTCGCATACGTGATAAGCATGAAGAACTAATTCAATATGGAAGGAGGGGGCATTTATGTCTTACAGACATTTCTAGTTTTAAAATATAATTTTCAAAAGTGTGTTTTATCACAATTAATAGGAAGACATTTCATCATAAGCCTTTCTGATGTTTTTTCCCTTTTTGTGTGATAAGAGTATGGAAAAGTGTTTTCTCTAAACAATGTCCCCATTTTTGGAACAATGACGTCACGAAACATTGTTAAACATGTATTTACTTCGTTATTGATTAATTTGTTTTAGAAGACTTCAACCAAACTGACTCCCACTCCTGCTAATTTAGACTGTCGTCTTGTCCCCACAATATACTTGAAGTGTCTCATTCGGCTGCTGTCAAGCGCTACAATATATATACTTTTGGTGTCCAGTCCCGTCCTGTCCCGTCCCTTGGTACATGTATGTAACCAGCTTATATTTTTTATTCAGCTCACAAAAAATATCATATTTCTCACTGGTGAAAAAAATCATATTTCTTACTGGTGAAAAATATCATATTTCTTACTCGTGAAAAATATCATATTCCTAACTAGTGAAAAATATCACTTTTATAGAATGATTCTTTTTCGATGTAATAATAAAAAATAATATCTGCATTCTGTGGTATACCATGCCAGAAGTGATGCACCGAAAGAATTCGCAACGCCATAATTCTTATAATTCATCAAGAAAAGGAAACGGACCACTTGGATCACCTTGGCGTACACTTTATATTTAAATGAACGCTTTCAAAAATATGGACCACGTTTTTCCATCGACAACAACAGTTTTAAATAGGTATTGTAGTTATATATTTAAAGTGTATGTATGTAATAAAATAGTTTATATAAACATACATACAATGAAATTTCTATGTTCCTGTCCTCATAAAGGGATATATCGCCCTGGTAATTTGACAAATTTCTTTGTCTGGCTGTCGTTATTTCGTGTACTTCTTTGTCCGTACATGCCGTACAATGTATTAAGCGTGTTGTACTGATCTTATAATAAAACGTATTTCACTGATCTTATAAGAAAACGTATTTCACTGTTGTATATCAATTTGAATTTCTCACAGAATTACAATGTTTGAAGATATACAGATATTACATTTACATATATAGTATATGTTGCAGTAGTGATAGATTCGGCGATTTCTGTTTACGCCAAAATAAAAAGTTATAAATATGTATTTATTATTACAATGCTCGAAATCCTTTAAACAAAACGGCAAAAAAACCTCCCAATATACGTTATTTCAGGATTTGTTTTGTGATTCTGAACAATTCTTAAAACAAATCCAGTTGATAGGCATGCAAAAATAAGCCTAAAACGAAGTACATCTGTAAACCTGAGCGGTAACTAAAACGAATCTCTTGACAGAAAAATCCAAAGAATTGAAAATAATTCAGGTGGGCCCACTTCAACAACAGACCGAAGTAATAAGACAGTTCAAATGGACGTGTGTTTACAAATACCGAGTTTCAACTTCTGCTGCACCAGTAACCGCGATTTCAGTTAATCTTAACTAAATATATAAATATAAAAAGTTATTAGGCTTGATTATCACTTCAGGTTTTGCCGAAAGTTATGTATATTGGGCCTTTAAAGGAAACGGCTGTTTAAGTTTTCTTATATGTACTTTGTAAAACTACGTTTTGAACAATTGTTTAAATTGGAGAACGGAACTTTTATAAGTAAGTGAGGGGATATATATCTCTAAATAATGTTCGTCTTTCATGATAAAAAAATCTGTAAGTAACTACGATCAGTGGTACCCAATTAAATCGACAATTAATTTGTCTGAATGACCTAGTACATGAATGCATACAAACAAGTCCATTCAATCACGTCCAATTTGACTTAAAAATTAGAATAATTATTCGCATTAATCATATCAATATGAAACATAACACCATTTTTTTTGTAATGATATACACGTACGTCTTACCTTGTTATCTATAATTGAACTCTGACCTCGTATAGAATGATAGCCGTACTATCCATGTATGCCTGTCAGAATATACGGTGTTTAAACGCCGTGACCCTCAACTCACAGCGCCCAAATGCTTTTAAATCTCCACAATAGATTATAGACACATGAAGAAATACACAGACATGAAACACCCAGTACATTTAATTTGAACGTAAAAGGTTCACGCACTTCAATCGAACCCTATAATCCCCACGGGATACAAAGGAAATGATTTTTAGCGAAGGTTTGGGAACGTAAATCTTGTAACGAGAGTATATGAAAACGAAATACCTTTTAATAATTTCTTTCGGGCCAAGGTTTGTGTATTTTAAAAGATAATTTCCTCGTGTAAGTTTGTCTAGATGAATAAGCATTACTCAGGCTAGATATGATGTACAATATGTACGATGTTGTTGCTGCTTACTTTAATAATTTCAAAACATCTGTCAAACAAATTTTTATTTATGTAATAGATAACAAAATTTGTTTGTGGGAATCAAATGAACAATCTCTGATGCAAAAGGATCTCGATCTTTCGGCTCGTGTATTGTTAATTATTTCTAGTTTTAGCTTTAATTTATATCAGAGATATCGGTTTTAAAAGGTTCAGCATAAAAATTGTCGTACATAGTACAATAGTACATAGGATATTATTAAAGAAATCACACAAACTGCCCAAATTGTCTTGAATATGCAAAATCGGTATCGTGATACCATAATATTATCAAAAAAAATAAAGGAAATAGAGAGGGAGCAATAGCATGGCGCCTTGGCGTACACCTGTAAATGAGCTAATAGATAAGGGGCAATGACCATCTGATATATAGAGAATATTACATGGCCATTTCCATATCAGGCTTTGTATCAACCCGAGATCCCAATATCGGCCCGAGGGCCGAAGAATTTAGAAGAATAGCGAAGAATTGCCCATATTGTCCCGGTGAGCTGATATGTACTAAAACATGCGTATTTATCAAGTATACAATTTCCCTGTATTTTAAAGTAAGTATAAAATAAATATGTTTATGCCCCCGTTATGAAATGGGGGAGGGGTGCATATACTGTAGTGTTAGCCATGTTCGTCCCGTCCCGTTGCGTCGCGTTGCGTCCCGTCCCATGGTAATGTAACCAGCTGAGGGCGGGGGCATTTATGTCTCACAGACATTTCTACTTTATATTGGATTGCAGGCATCCATTCCCATGTAAAGTATAATTGAAATCCGACTTCTGGTTTTCAAATCAAGTTACCTCCCGGCGGGGGAAATCTGAATAAAAAACTTATCCAACGCGGTACAGTGTTAGTGTTACCCGTGTCCGTCCCGCCCCGTCCCGTCCCATGGTAATCTAACCAGCTGGTGGGGCGGGGGCATTTTTCACAGACATTTCTAGTATTTTAAACATTTTTACATGTAATGCTGTTTACATTGTCACAAGTAATTAATACAATTTTAATAACATATTTGTATAATGTGTATTTTGTTAACCCCCCCCCCCCACATCTCACACACATATGTGCTGTTTTTTGAAACACATGTCATTTTTTAATATATTTTGTTTTAAAAACATCCCTATTAATGTTATTTCAATTGTTATATACTGTACTGAAATTACATGTGTCAGTATGCAATATGCACCGTACTGTATCTGCCTGCTATTGTTTACAAATTTCATTATGAATTTGTAATATATTGTATTTTATGTATGTTTTGTAGACAAACAATGAAGTACTGAATTTATCCCGCACCATCCGTATTTAAGGGATGTGACGTCATTCATAATTACGATTTACTCTTTAGCAGTGTCAAGTAGATTCATTAACGCCTGAAGTGTATACTGGATACAAGTTATAGGATTAAAGCGAGCACGACTTATTATTTGGGTTAGATAAAATATAAACCTGCCATAATTTGCTCTAGTTTTAATACAATAAAGTACAGATGTACCACTTGGACAGATTAGTTTTATAAAACACATCTAGGTTACAACAAAGTCTGCAATACATAGGTATATGTTAAAGTTCGTATATACATAAGACTAAATACATATATCCCTTATACGGATTACCTAAGCCCAATGTAGATCATAATTACTTATAAACCCGACTTGAACAAAGATTAGTATAAGCTCAAACCTTTAAATGAAAACATAATGAATATGGATAATTTCTCACCTCGATACGGGAAAAACATTGCCGATGTCATCATGAACGCTGTTTCCGGTGAAAGCTTAATAAGGAAAGTCAAAATCCCCTGGTAAATAGCCCCAGTAAAGCTCTTTAGCTTGTCTCCATATATTTAAATGGCTATACTAAATCTCTGCTCGAGTACCGGTGTATATACAAACGTAATATATATCCACTAGGCGTCGCTATCTGTCATCCATGACGAATTCCTCTTGTCATTGAATAAAGCCTTTTAATTCCACACAATTAGAGACCGTCAATATGATTGTAATTAAATACATTTCCTTTAACACACAAAATAAAATAGATAGATTTCGTTCAGTTTGTGAACGGTGAAAGGGCTGTAATATCTGCCTTTTAAATACGTATACATGCTTATTGATTAAATGTGGACCTTTTGTGGTAAAATTAAGTAAACCTATAGAATCAAAAATGATTTAGAGGTAGACCTATATTACACGTATTGTGTTTTATTTGTTTGTTTATTGATATTGACGTAAGCACTAACACATGCTCAATTAAACTCATTTTGATTTTCTCCGACATAACAGGAATACACTTTTAAAGTACTGTAAAATCGGAATACACTTTTAAAGTACTGTAAAATCCAATATTTTCACGCACGTGGAATGTTTTGCTTAGTCAGCCTCCAAATTATGCGCGGTGTGGAAATGTTCGCGCTGTCATTCATGCTGTTTAGCACGGTGTACCTATAATACCATTATACCCTTTAGAGTTTGAGTGATATTGAATATTTTCTCGTGTGGATATATTCGCGGTAATTTAATGTCGGCAAAAAAAACCCCGAAAAATTTCACACCACGAACAATTCAACTTTTACAGTATATCTGTTTTCAACAGTTTGGTTTGGTTCGATTGTATTGACGTCCTGTTAACAGTCAGGGTCATTTGAGGTCAGTATCCCGTTGTATGCGGATGTTGAGAGCGTGTGCACTTGGGAGGCCGCGCTATGTCCATGTACTACTTCTTGCGATAGTCCGGAACATTTTGCCGATTTAAAGTGCTACTACGCTGAAGTATACTGCCGAAATGCAAGTGTTTTGTACGATAAATTGTTAAGGCTCGTTTGAAAAGGTCGAATTAGAACATAATTTGAGGATTTAAAGTGCTACCACGATGAAGTTTACTGCCGAAGGTCTCCAGCAGAACACCCCTGGTCCCGGTTTCATCAACGTTCCTTAACTTAAGGAAACACCTTAACTTAAAAATCTCCATAGGAAAGTATTACAGAATTTAAGGAAAGTTCCTTAACTAAGGATTTTCCCCTTAAATCCTATGGAGATGCTTAAGTTAAGGAGTTTCCTTAAGGTAAGGAACGTTGATGAAACCGGGGCCAGGCATCCGATCTTTTTCAACTCGAGGAAGCCTTTGCTCGCTGAAGAGGCTTCCTCCCATACAAATGCTAGTGTTTTGTATGATGAATTGTTTATGTTCGTGTGAGAAGGTCGAATTAGAATTTAATTTGCCGATTTAAGTGATACCACACTGAAGCATACTACTGAACGCCCCCAGAAGAACACCCCTCCCGGTCATTTTCAACGGTCACGTATATGGAAGCATGAAGTTGGTTCCTAGTTCCT
This sequence comes from Mimachlamys varia, assembly GCA_947623455.1. Lineage (NCBI taxonomy): Eukaryota > Metazoa > Mollusca > Bivalvia > Pectinida > Pectinidae > Mimachlamys > Mimachlamys varia. The sequence continues at coordinate 29,892,374 of OX392544.1, forward strand.
AGTTCCGTGTTCCGTTTAATAAACGGAACTAGGAACCAGACCCTAGTTCCGTTTAACATAAACGGTACTGGGAACCAGACCTGAGTTCCGTTTAACATAAACGGAACTGGGAACCAGACCCGAGTTCCGTTTAATCTTAAACGGAACTGGGAACCAGACCCGAGTTCCGTTTAACCTTAAACGGAACTGGGACGTTTAACAGTTGATCTAGCAAAACATATACGTGCGATGATCATATATTTCATACTTAAACCAAACACAGGAATCGAACCCAGACCCTTTCAGACAAACAGTAAGACTTAGAAAAGCATTCTTAAATGAATTTCTGTTATACGGAACTCACATCCAAACTCCAGTTCCGTTTAACCTTAAACGGAACTGGGAACCAGACCCGAGTTCCGTTTAATCTTAAACGGAACTGGGAACCAGACCCGAGTTCCGTTTAACCTTAAACGGAACTGGGACGTTTAACAGTTGATCTAGCAAAACATATACGTGCGATGATCATATATTTCATACTTAAACCAAACACAGAAATCGAACCCAGACCCTTTCAGACAAACAGTAAGACTTAGAAAAGCATTCTTAAATGAATTTCTGTTATACGGAACTCACATCCAAACTCCAGTTCCGTTTAACCTTAAACGGAACTGGGAACCAGACCCGAGTTCCGTTTAATCTTAAACGGAACTGGGAACCAGACCCGAGTTCCGTTTAACCTTAAACGGAACTGGGACGTTTAACAGTTGATCTAGCAAAACATATACGTGCGATGATCATATATTTCATACTTAAACCAAACACAGGAATCGAACCCAGACCCTTTCAGACAAACAGTAAGACTTAGAAAAGCATTCTTAAATGAATTTCTGTTATACGGAACTCACATCCAAACTCCAGTTCCGTTTAACCTTAAACGGAACTGGGAACCAGACCCGAGTTCCGTTTAATCTTAAACGGAACTGGGAACCAGACCCGAGTTCCGTTTAACCTTAAACGGAACTGGGACGTTTAACAGTTGATCTAGCAAAACATATACGTGCGATGATCATATATTTCATACTTAAACCAAACACAGGAATCGAACCCAGACCCTTTCAGACAAACAGTAAGACTTAGAAAAGCATTCTTAAATGAATTTCTGTTATACGGAACTCACATCCAAACTCCAGTTCCGTTTAACCTTAAACGGAACTGGGAACCAGACCCGAGTTCCGTTTAACGAAAACGTATACGATATGTTTTTCCTATCAATCTAGCAAAACATATGTACGATGGTCATCTTTATGTGTAAATCGAACTTATGAATCGAACCCAGAGCCTTCCAAAGCAACCAATAAGACTATTACAATCTCCATTAAGGAATTTCTGTTGTACCGATCTGATATCCAAACTCCAGTTACGTTTAACGTTACACGGAACTGGGAACCAGCCCCGAGTTCCGTTTAAGTAGAAATGTACGGTTTTTTAAAAACACAATGATAGTATTTATACATGAATCAAACAACACGGGAATCGAAACCAGAGCCTTTCAGACAAACAATAAGACTAAAACAGCATTCTTAAATGAAGTTCTGTTATACGGAACTCACATCCAAACTCCAGTTCCGTTTAACCTTAAACGAAACTGGGAACCAGACCCGAGTTCCGTTTAACGAAAACGTATACGATATGTTTTTCCTATCAATCTAGCAAAACATATGTACGATGATCATCTTTATGTGTAAATCGAACTTGTGAATCGAACCCAGAGCCTTCCAAAGCAACCAATAAGACTATTACATCTCCATTAAGGAATTTCTGTTGTACCGATCTGATATCTAAACTCCAGTTACGTTTAACGTTATACGGAACTGGGAATCAGACCCGAGTTCCGTTTAACATAAACGTACTAGAATAGGGTTTGTTTGCCAGTTAATCTAGTAAAACATATACGTGCGATGATCATATATATACCTATACCAAACACAGGAATCGAACCCAGAGCCGTTCAGACGGTGTCTTACAGTCTAGCCAACTTTTAGGATTTTAAGTGAGAAACAGGTAGGAAAAAAAGTGGGCCAAAGTGGAATAGGTGTTCTTTACTGAAACAACACAGGTACTTAATATCACAACACTGACAGCTTAGGTAGACACAGGTAAACTGACTTTTCGGAGGATAAATAAAAAAATTATAATATTGAATTTTTAATTTTAATTCTATTTATTTTACAAAAAAAAATATCAAAATGTACAAATAGTAATGAGATATTTATCACATAAATGTATACATCCATGCGTATAATTACTACTTGTAATTATAAGAATTAATGTATATCTATATGAATATTTTGATAGGAGCTGCAAGGTTAGGGAGTCCAGTGGCCGGCCCCGAGCAACATATTATCTTCACACAAGAGAGAAACATCAGACATTGTATTATATAAAATAGGAAGGGTGGTGGGAAATGAAATATTTCCAAAATGAATCAAACTTTGGTATACACAATGAATATATTATATGATGTATATGTCTATACCCAAACACCTATGTATATAAAACCCAGAGAAAAAGGATTGTCATAGGTCCAGATAGTTCCCGGTATATCAAATATTAAGACACACATGATTACGTGGTATATTTCTTTGGTTTCCATATGTAACAGGAAAGGAAAACTGCACGGCTATAGACCGGGATTGGAACCCGGGACCTTCCGAACTCTAGACAGTAGCAAAAAATGAGAAGTCTCTGTCCACTCACAGTAACTTCAACAGTCAAAAGAAATCTGTCACTTTTCAGGTTTCTGTCTGTTCTCCTTCGGAGATCTATTGCCTGCTGTGAAGCTGGCAGTTTTGGAATAGTCTTCATTCTGTGATAATACAGAAAGGTTTGACCTTCTACAGCAATATATGACTGATTTAGCCCCGCAACGAAGTACAATGTACCTACTAATCCTCCTAAACTATTGAGAGGATTTCAACAAAACTTGGTGGCAAAAATCCTTATACATTGTAGATGTACGTAATCTATATGACGGTAAAAAAAATGATTGGATATAAGTTAGCCGTTCAGACAAACAATAAGATTAAAACAGCATTCTTAAATGAGTTTCGGTTATACGGATCTCACATCCAAACTCCAGCAACGTGAAACGGAACTGGGAAGCAGACCCGAGTTCCATTTAACATAAACTATACGGGTTGTCTCCCCTGTCTATATCTAGCAAAACATATAAGATAGATGCTTATATTTATACTGAATCAAACACATAATCGAAACCACAACATTAAAAAAAGACAATAAGACGTTTATAGTCTTGGTAAATGAATTTTTCTTAAACGGAATTGACATCCAAATTCCAGTTACGTTTTACCATAAACGGAACTAGGAATCAGAACCCAGTTCCGTTAAACATGAACGTATATAGTTTGATTTCACTGTCTTTCTCACAAAACAAAGAAGTACGATGGTCACATTAATACTCGTACCTAAAACAAAACACAGGAATTGAGCGCAGAGCCTTTCAAACGAATAACAAGATGTTTACATCCTTTGACGTTACCCCTGGGGGAGGGCTTGAAGTTGACTATAGTTTATGTAGGAAAGTGACACTTTTTGGTATATTGGATATAATTCATACTTTATTTGAATTCTATCCTGGATATGTCAGTTCAGTATTGGAAAAAGTTTGGCATGTATTGCATGGCCCGTACATGTCCGGATTTCTATCTTTACTGGCATCCATCATCGCCCATTGGGTAGCGCGGCCAATCCGCCTCTCATGTCAGCCTATTCGGCATTTTCTGGGGTAACTCTAGCCCCGCGATACTTGGGGTTTGGTCTCTCCCTGAACTAAGATTTTTGCTTCGTGGACAGTCCCTATTGATCTCCGAATCTACGAGTACTGGCTACTTAGCTAGCACTCGCGGCAAGTTGCTTGAAAGGAAATTATTCAGCAGTTCTTAACTCAATATATGGCTACCAGTTTGTGTGGAAGAATGTTTATTCCTTTGACTACAAAGATGGTTGAATGAAATGTTACATTTTTCGAGGTATGTAGGGAAAAATACTAAAAAGAAAAAATTTAACGTGACTGTCGCGCTAGAAAGGCGGCTAGAAAATGACCCGTGTACACCGATACACTTACACATACCGCACGTGCTACCTGTACCTATACCGCCAATCCGATTGGTTGAGAACACTCGGTAACGTCCGTATCGAACCGATAAGACAAATTATTCCCGCTATTCTCCGAACCGCGGGAATATATTATACATTGTACCTTAATCTATGGTCTGGTTCCCATGTCTCTTTAAGGAACAACTGGAGTTTGCATGACAGTTCTGTCAAAAAAATCCTTGAAAAAGTCCTGGGTTGTCTTATTTATTTGTCTTAATATATTATAGGTTCGATTTCTGTACTGCATTTCGTTTGCAACTTGGATAGGGATAACCAAAGAATGTGTTCATCATAAACGGAACTACAGTCGGGTTCCAAGTTCCCTTTAAGATTAACGTAACTGCAGTTTGGATGTCAGTTCCGTTTCAAAGAAAGTCATTTAAAGAGGCTATGTACAGTGTGTGAATGGTTGTATGTTCGATTCCTACGCTTGATTGGAATTTACATATGATGGCCATACTTAATTCGTTTTGGGAGGTAGACAGGGAAAAGTAACCGTATACGTTTAGCTTAAACTGAACTGGGGTTTGTTTCCTAGTTCCGTTTCACGAAAAAAGTAACTGGAGTTTGGATGTCAGTTCCGTCTGATGAAAGCTGTAATAGTGTCTGAAAGGTTATGGTTTCGAATCATGTGAATAAATTATGATCATCGATATCTATGTTTTGCTATATTTACAGGGTAAATAAACCGTATACATTTAGCTTAAACGGAACTGGGGTCTGATTCCTAGGCCCGTTTACAGTAAAACATAACGGGAGTTTGAATGTCAGATCCGTATAACGGAAATTCTTTTATGAAGACTGCAACAGTCGTATTGTTTGTTTAAAAGACTCTGGGTTCGATTTCCTATATTAGATTTAGATATAAAGATGATCATAGTACTTATATGTTTTGCTAGATTGATAGGAAAAACAAACCGTATACCTTATGTTAAACGGAACTCGGGTCTGGTTCCAAGTTCCGTATAACGTTAAACGTAACTGGAGTTTGGATATGAGATCGGTACAACAGAAATTCATGAATGGAGATTGTAATAGTCTTATTGGTTGCTTTGGAATGCTCTGGGTTCGATTCACACGTTAGATTTACACATAAAGATGATCATCGTACATATGTTTTGCTAGATTGATAGGAAAAACATATCGTATACGTTTTCGTTAAACGGAACTCGGGTCTGGTTCCCAGTTCCGTTTAAGGTTAAACGTAACTGGGGTTGGGATGTGAGTTCCGTTTAAAAGAACTTCATTTAAGAATGCTGTTTTGGTCTTTTTGTTTGTTTGTAAAGCTCTGTGTTCGATTCCTGTGTTTGTTTTAGGTATATATATATGATCATTGCACGAATATGTTTTGCTAGATTAATTTAGGAAAGAAACCGTATACATTTATGTTAAACGTAACTCGGGTCTGGTTCCCAGTTCCGTTTAAGGTTAAACGGAACTGGAGTTTGGATGTGAGTTCCGTATAACAGAAATTCATTTAAGAATGCTTTTCTAGTCTTATTGTTTGTCTGAAAGGGTCTGGGTTCGATTCCTGTGTTTAGTTTAAGTATGAAATATATGATCATCGAACGTATCTGTTTTGTTAGATCAACTGTTAAACGTCCCAGTTCCGTTTAAGGTTAAACGGAACTCGGGTCTGGTTCTTAGTTCCGTTTAAGGTTAAACGGAACTGGAGTTTGGATGTGAGTTCCGTATAACAGAAATTCATTTAAGAATGCTTTTCTAGTCTTATTGTTTGTCTGAAAGGGTCTGGGTTCGATTCCTGTGTTTGGTTTAAGTATGAAATATATGATCATCGAACGTATCTGTTTTGCTAGATCAACTGTTAAACGTCCCAGTTCCGTTTAAGGTTAAACGGAACTCGGGTCTGGTTCCCAGTTCCGTTTAAGGTTAAACGGAACTGGAGTTTGGATGTGAGTTCCGTATAACAGAAATTCATTTAAGAATGCTTTTCTAGTCTTATTGTTTGTCTGAAAGGGTCTGGGTTCGATTCCTGTGTTTGGTTTAAGTATGAAATATATGATCATCGTACGTATACGTTTTGCAAGATCAACTGTTAAACGTCCCAGTTCCGTTTAAGGTTAAACGGAACTCGGGTCTGGTTCCCAGTTCCGTTTAAGGTTAAACGGAACTGGAGTTTGGATGTGAGTTCCGTATAACAGAAATTCATTTAAGAATGCTTTTCTAGTCTTATTGTTTGTCTGAAAGGGTCTGGGTTCGATTCCTGTGTTTGGTTTAAGTATGAAATATATGATCATCGAACGTATCTGTTTTGCTAGATCAACTGTTAAACGTCCCAGTTCCGTTTAAGGTTAAACGGAACTCGGGTCTGGTTCCCAGTTCCGTTTAAGGTTAAACGGAACTGGAGTTTGGATGTGAGTTCCGTATAACAGAAATTCATTTAAGAATGCTTTTATAGTCTTATTATTTGTCTGAAAGGGTCTGGGTTCGATTCCTGTGTTTGGTTTAAGTATGAAATATATGATCATCGTACACTGTACGTATATGTTTTGTTAGATCAACTGTTAAACGTCCCAGTTCCGTTTAAGGTTAAACGGAACTCGGGTCTGGTTCCCAGTTCCGTTTAAGGTTAAACGGAACTGGAGTTTGGATGTGAGTTCCGTATAACAGAAATTCATTTAAGAATGCTTTTCTAGTCTTATTGTTTGTCTGAAAGGGTCTGGGTTCGATTCCTGTGTTTGGTTTAAGTATGAAATATATGATCATCGAACGTATCTGTTTTGTTAGATCAACTGTTAAACGTCCCAGTTCCGTTTAAGGTTAAACGGAACTCGGGTCTGGTTCCCAGTTCCGTTTAAGATTAAACGGAACTCGGGTCTGGTTCCCAGTTCCGTTTATGTTAAACGGAACTCGGGTCTGGTTCCCAGTTCCGTTTACGTTAAACGGAACTAGGGTCTGGTTCCTAGTTCCGTTTATTAAACGGAACACGGAACTAGGAACTAGGAACCAACTTCATGCTTCCCACGTATATACTGTACCAACATTACTGAAATTATAGTCAAACTTGTTATCTCGACGTCAACAGAACCACAGAGAAACTTCGAGTTGGATGGTCGGGTGGTACAGTGGATAGCGCACTTGCCTTTCACCAAGGCGGCCGGGGTTCGACTCCCCGACCGGACGTGAAAAGATATGGGGTCACCAGCCCGACCACGTGGGTTTTCTCCGGGTACTCCGGTTTCCTCCCACAATAAGACCCCTCGTGCGCTAACACCGGGCCAACAAGAGTGTTTAATATAAGTTGTATAACTTGTTTTATAATTGTTGTAAAATAAATAAAGTTTATGTAAACTTCGAGTTATCCGAGTATTCGAGTTAAGTAAGTTCGAATATTTAGTGTTAAGCCTGGCCTGGACCGACAAAATACTTCGAATTAAGCGGTGTTTCCGAGTAAAACAAGTTCGAGATAACGAGGTCCGAATGTATTTAAACATGATCTCTCTACACTTAAAGGCCCAATATACGTAACTTCAGGAAATTTTTCGGGATTCTGAAAAATTATGAAAAAAAATCCAGTTGATAACCATGCAAAAATAAGTCTAAAACGAAGTAAACCTAAGTGGTAACTAACAAGAAACTCTGGACAAAAAAGTCCAAAGAATTGAAAACAACAAACCGAAGGTAGAAGACGGCTAGAAATGACCGCGTGTTTACAAATACCGTATTTCAACTGCTGCTGTAACGGTAACCGCGTAAGAATTCCTGTTGAACATTGCTGATATCAGTTAATCCTAACTAAATCTATAAATATAATAAGTTATTAGGCTTGATTTTCACTTCAAGTTTTTGCCGAAAGTTACGTATATTGGGCCTTTAGACTAATCATTAAATGCAAGATTCATTAGAGCAGGTAGAAACTGTACATGGTTATTATTAAAAAAATACATGAATATATACTATGTTTGTTTGCGTTAGGTCAATGTATATTCATGAGTGGTTCGTTTCTTCATAGCTTGAACAGGTTCGTTAGTTGGTGAAAATTCAAAATCACGTGCACTGTTAACAAAACATGGGGATACGTGGCTTAGAATGATATTAAGATAAGATAAATATGTAATTGTTTGTTGTTGCTATTTTAATTTGTTAAGTTTATGTAAAGTTTATTGGGAGGGAAAGGGTCTAAACATTTGATGATCGTTCAACACGGATATGAGAAAGGTAAGAGGTCACCTTCCTGGCCAGGTGGGTTTTCTCCAGGTACTCCTGTTTCCTCCCACATAATGACCCCAGGCTCATCAACCTCCGGATCAACAATAGTGATCAATTTAACGTTGAAATAACTTGTTTCATAATGGTTGTAAAATTAATATATATAATCACTTTTCATGTTTTTAAAAAGAGAAAACTACGGATAAGGAGCCCAGCCAGTTTTCATTTTGTGAGTTAAAACAAGTCCTATAATTCTCAACTCCCATGGTGTTTATTGAATTCACCAGTTTAAAAAAAATGAGAGGAGATATTGCGATAAGCATTTAAGTTAGAGAATAAAGCAACTACAGTGTAGTACAATGTAAGTATTCATTTGGAAAATATTAAATACTGATATTCATCACCGCCATTAACACCCAACCACCACAAACATTTTGAATATTTGTTTTATAAACATTCTTTACATAATTTATAGTTTTAAAAACTATCCCTACAGGTAAATAAAATATGCCCACCGCAAAGATAATAAAGTTTTACATTTTAACAAGATAAGCGAGTTTACATGTCAATATATTATGTCTGTCAAATGGATTCGCCAGGGGAATGTGATTTACCTGTACTTGTCAATAATGCAAATATACACAAAAAAATCTATACAATTACGTCATCACAGTGTTGTTTAACAATGTAAGACGGACAGGTATACAAGTATTTAAACTTGAGACGAATCTGGGTCAGCATAAGTTATGCAGTTTGCAATACGGGGCCTAAGAATTTGTAACAACTACAAGCTAATTGTTTATAGTGAATTTATATTTGGAAGAGATAGGGTGGGATGATATATGGATTTCCGTTGAAACTGACAACCACCCCCCATGAGGGTGATTTATACTTGGGTTGGGGTATTATATAGATTTCGTTGACCCCCCCCCCCCCGGGTCATAAATCATAAATACGAGTATATGTGACTATTGTTATGGTTTTCCCTCGAAAAATGATCTTTACCCCAAATAGTATAACATCGCGCTAGGTCCAAAGCTAGCCTTAGCAAATTCTCAGGACCCTGTGTAGCTTGTCAGTGACCCAGAATAGGAATAAGTAGGCTCAGTACATGTACATGTAAGTATAGGGGGTGGTAACGGAGGTCGAACTCCCCTATTAGTTCTTACTGCCCCCCTTATGTTCCTATAGTGGGTCTGTGACAAACTACAAATTTATGACATTGAGGGTCTTTCAGCATTTTTTGAGGTCATTCCATACAGCAGAGTAAAAAAATGTCAAAATCAACAGATGAAAATGTCTGATCATCTAGTACAACACAGTATTAAATGGAAATTGCGCTGTTTTTTGAAAAGAAGATTTTTGAATAGTTGAAAATACGTTGCCGAACTTAGAAAACAATAAGATGATAACATGTAGTACTATTATCAAAGCTATGCTGCATTCGATATTTGTTTTAAGTAAGTAGGAGTTAGTTCCCTTCGTACGTGTAAAGTTCGTCCCAAGTTTAAAATGTTAAAATGATATATTTTCTCCGCCGTATGTTCAAGTACGTTTATTATTCTATTATTTCATTCTTATTTGTGTTTATATATATAATTTCGTCCGTTTTTCGGAATTAGGAAGAAATGATTTTCTCCGTGTTATGTTTTCGCCAATAGGTGGCGATAGGTGCCTATTTGCACGTGCAAGTGGTGCAAATACGGCACTGCACGTGGTTTAGTACCTGAGGTCGTCATTCAGGCGACACAGGTAGCGTGGTGTACACGTTTAATTTCAATTTACCTCCGTTCCTATATCAGTGTTTTAATGGAAGTTGAAAGCGAAGATAGAGTTGACGTTCCGGTAGAGAAGTCTGGGGAGACATAATTGAATTCTATCTTAGAACATTTAAAAGAACAGAAAAGAGAGTTGAGAGGGTACATGTACTTTCAACTTGGACTCTAGACTGTCAGTGTTAGAGAAATCGCATGATGTATCGAAACAGATAAATAAGTTAAATGAGGAGAAGGACTCAGTTTGGAAGTGCGAAGGAAACAAAGAACAAATTAAGTTCAATGCTTTAGTATTAGAGGAAATTCAACAAGTGTTGTGTGCTTTTAATTCCGGAGAACGAAAGCATTCGGTTGAGTTGTTAGGGGAATTAACTCTAAGCTGACAAGGCGTTACAAGTTGATCAGAATTGCGGACACCTCTGAGGCCGGATGGGGTGCGGTGAAGGAGTATGTTGCTAATCCATTTGCGAGCGATTCGGATGATGACCGGAAAATTGCTAGAGCAGACAGCAAAGCCGAGAAAAGTATGTTTATTATTCTATTATTTCATTCTAATTTGTGTTTATATACTTACTATACATATCAATAACATACTGTTTTGAGGCCGATTTGACAATCTGTTTCATTTCATTAGTTTGCTTACGTGAATCTTGGTAGATCACATTGCGTTCACTTAAGTTGTCGTTTTTTCAGAGCATTCATTTTCATCTTATCTACAAATTGCTCTCTTTGAAACTCGTTTACATCTTCCAGTAGGGCTTTGGTTTCATTTTGGTGTCTGTTACAAGATCAATCGCATTACAATGCAGATCCTTACTTTCACTCCGTTACACATGGATCTGACAACATCCCATAAAAGGTCACGTTATGGTGACCTTTGTGGACTCTTTACTTTTCACACCATTTCCATTTTCTTATGACACTGTCATTTGCAGCAAGTCGTCACAACTTTGCACATAAACCTTTAGTGACGAAATGACTAAACGCAAATATACGATTATGCAAGCTTTGTCGCCTCAAAAATTCACATTCAAGATTCTAAACGTAGTATTTTGATTGGCTAATGCAAAAGTTATCTTAATGTTTCCCTCTATGTGATGTTGTCTGATCTTGACGCAACAGAGAGAAGTTTATGGAACGGCGCATGTATTAAGATATGATTTTAATCAGGTTATTACAATGTACAATCTGTACATGAAACAAGAAACATTTTTTTCCGTCGAATATTTTGAATAAAGGGCATACGCTTCAAGAGCTTGTATTTCGACAAACAGAGGAATAAAACTGTACAATCAAACACAGCATATTTCTAAAACAGTCATGTAAGCATACATAACAAGTCGGAAACCATACAGTCCGCAATTTATACAAAGAGAGGACTTAGGAAACAAGTATACAAAACAAAAGTACTACTAGTAAGCATGTAATGTTATAATACATGTAGTTATAAAATAGGTTAGCAGTAAGATGATCACTTAACTATTAAAATTTGAGTACCATAATAAAGTTTATATCCAGTTACTGTACCCGGTAGCCGGATCAATCGCGCCAAGGGCCCAGAATCTGTGTTGGTCATATCAACTCTAGCCACGTCCACTGGGTCATCGGCATGATTGACCACGCTCCAAAAATATAAAAGATGTTTAGTTACAGACATGGAGGATGTCTAACAGTTTCTTAGTAATACCAAATATATTTCACGAGTGGGATTAGACTAATATTTTGATATTTGTCACGAGTGCGCACGAGTGAAATATGTTTGGTATTACTGAAGATACTGTTAGATATTCTGTTTATTACATTTTTATATGAAAATCTACAGTGGCAGCTTCTGATTATCACAAACGTCGTTTGTAAGCAGCGTTCTGATTGGTCAAATCAGAAAAAGTGATATTTTTCACTAGTGAAAAAATATCACTTTTATAGAATGAAAATTTTTCGATATTTCACTGGTAAAAAAGTAATAAATAGTTATGCCTCCCGCAACGAATTTAGGGGGTTATACTGGAATCACCCTGTCTGTCTGTCTGTCAGTCTGAATGTCTGTCGGTTTGTCGTCCGCAGTAACTTGTCCGTATATCTCCTTCTTAACTAACAAGCATATATCGATGAAACTTCACCTGAATGATCAGTATGTTATGTAGTTGTGCATCGGCATTTTTATTTAAGACTTCGACCCCTTTTATACCACTTTTACAATGTAATTTGAATTTGAAAATTTTATTTAAACTGTATCACCAACATTGCAGACCCTTGTCCACCACCAGTGGCCATTGAAAATAAGGTTTAATTCTGTCAGTGGCAGCATTCGTGTCACACTTATAAATCCTGTTTACATTTCAATTCTTTTCAAGGGAGATATATATATTGACAATAACTTGCCCAGAAAATCTGTCTTCACTTACAGGTCTTCATCATTTTATTTAAACTTCACATGGATGATCAGTATGTTATGTAAGGGAGTATAAGGTAGTTACATCCCTTTATGTGAAATAACGTTTAGAGATCTTTATCTGAACTAATAAGCAGCTTTTCATGGAACTTCACCTGTATCTGTGTATTATATAGTTCTGTATCGTCATTTTAGTTTCATATGTTGACCCTTTCTAGGGTAATTATGAATGTGAACAATTTCTCAACAACTTTGGGGAGTATATGTTATTCTATGGATGGCAATTTTAGTTAAACTTAAAATGTTCTATTAAGCAATAAAAATTGTAAGATAAAACCACGTACTTAGAAAATTACAAACATCACATAACAAATTCGCATGCAGTTTAGTTACACCGGGACACAAAATCATCAAAAGTTTCACATCAGTCGTTACACAAAACATGTACACATGAGGCAATCCTTCTCGTGGAGCCGCCTGCCGAATTTTACGTAAATCGTTCGGCAAGCGGTTTCATATACTGTAATTCTTATATACCGCTTTATCACGACATTAAAGGCCGTCTCAAAGCGGTTCGCAAATTATTATCTGTGGTTATAAGGCCTTAGCAACCAGCCAATATTGTTCTCAACTCCATTTGGAGCATAAAACCGGTGTTACCATTTCGGCGCTCACAGCTAGCAATCGACAATTTCTATCACTACCCAACAACATACTCGTTTACAGCTGAGTAGGATGGAACAAGCAGAGTACAGTATCTTGTTCAACGATACAACACAATTGCCGTGACCGTGACCCGAACTCGCAACCCTTCGATCACGTGCCAGGGTTCCTACCACTAGACCACCGTGCCTGCGTTCTGTCTCGTACTTGAAGGACATGTGACCATCGCTGGTGGTGTTGACCCTGGGTAAATCAAAATTCTCTTCTGCTCTGAAATTATCGGATGTGTTCCTATAATCAATAAGATCCAAAATAAATTCAGGTGCCATATTATTCATAATTTTTGAAAACTTCATATGCCATCAATTTTATTTTTGTTTTATGTACAATAATTGCATTTGACAGTGAAGTAATTGTTCAAAATTGGTGGTAAAACCATTAAAAGCAGGTGAAAGCCTCTTTCTTCTATCTTCTTCTTTTTGGCTGGCTGAGGGACAATGCTCATAGTTAAGATCAAACAAAGGATTTGTAAATGTACCATTCTTGTGTCTCCAAAAAAAATCCCTATTCTTTTCAGGACTGCTAGCTGCCTGGGGGCCTTTCTACACAGTTGATGTTTACATGTATCATACATGTATTTCATTAAATTATCTTTTTCTACACCTAACAGCTTAGTTTTTTGTTCACATACGATTTATCTACTGGTTATGTTAAACTGATTGAGGACCCTCAAACATTAGCGTATTACTTGAAACTTGTCTGGATTGGCTTTCATTCTATTGCTATTAAACCAATCAATAGAAATTGTGGACTCTTGCTCCAAGACATCTTTTCTAATAAAAACAAAAATAACTGATAGTATGTTTTCATTAGCATACTTATAAAGTGTAGCCTTATTCACAAAATGAAGGATGTAATTGATAAAAATATTAAAAACAAGCGGACCCATTATATTCCCCTGTGGAACCCCTTCACCAAGGATGTCCATTCCAATGCATTCTGACCTGGTGCTTCCTGTTCCAAACATAGCTGCGGATGAAGCTGACCGCCCCGTCCACCACACCATAAGATGACAGCTTCCTTAGGAACAGGTAATGTCGAAGACATGCACAAGCCAAGGAGAGCTCCAGCAAAATATCTCCAGCATTGCTGTGGCTGTCTAAGGTATTCCGCCAGTCCTCCAGCATGCGCAGCAGGATAGACTGATATCCACAACCTGTTTGTATGCAGCTAAAAAATGATGAAGTGATTTTTGACAAAGAAAGACAACTGATTATGCAAGGTCTTTTCAAAAATCATCAAAATGCTTGGGAGGATGTCGACAGGGTTGTAATTACATTTATATAGGAGGTCGTTTTTCATGTGATAAGGTGTGAGCTTAGCATGTTTTAAACGATCAAGGAAGACACACCTATCCATTGAAAATTATGAAGTTTGAAAAAAACGTAGCCGAGGGTATTAGGACAAGATTTCAACACTACGACAGATATTCCATCAGCACATGTGTTTTTTCTTCTGGAAATTAGTGATTATCTTCGTTTCCTCAGTACTATTTGCATAGGTCAAAGAAAAAACTATCTGGTGTTTCAACATTTTCATCAATTCTTTTTAAACTTGAACGATCATTTAGATCAGAGTGACTTTCCTATGACTTTCCTATATGCTGTGCAATATTAGTAACATACTTGGTGGAAAGTCTCACAAACTGTACTCTGATCTGACTGAACCTGTCCATTCCGACACAGAAGGACATCTCCCTTGACTGCTTTCATTGAAAGGGAAAGGTAAAAAGTCTTTTGATTTAGGCCCACCACTACACATTTCCTGGAAGTAAAAAGATATGTACTGTTTCTTAAGCTTATTGACTAGGTTCATTTGCTTTCTATAAAGCTCCAAATTCTTATTTGTTTTCAGTATTTGTTGTATATATTTTTCTTCCACGCCGAAGCTCGTTGTATGTAACAGTCAAACCTCGATTAATCGAACTTCGATTATTCGAATTTCCCAATGTGTCGAACTTTTGGCAAAGTCCGATTTTTTCCATTATATAACACTATTGATTTACCTTTCATGAGTCGAACTTCTATGAATCGAATTTTTCGCTGTATCCAAGTTTTAACCTGACCCGTTCGTTATGAAAACATTGAAAAATACAACTAATTATTCGAAGTATACATTTTACTTGTGTTGAAAATTAAGCTGACAAACAAAACAATCTTACTGTGCAAAAAATACAGTGTGTATTTTAGTACATTATTCTTTATAAATGTGAATCTACAATTTCTTAGCCTGTGTTACGTTACACTAGTACCGCATCGGTTGTCCATATGTACAGTACATTTAAGCATTGAACTGTTACTGGATGTAGTATACAGTCGATATGAATACAATTTGGGTAACAGATTAATAGAATGCCCCCGTTAGGGCGACATGATTATTTATCTGTCACCCAAAATGTATTCATATCGACTGTATACTACATCTTGTAACAGTTCAATGCTTATATTTACATTACGGATAATTTCAAAATATTCCCGTGTCTATTCCTTCGGGATAATATATATGTTATCTGAGGCGGAGTGCAAAGCGTTGACGTAACGTAGTCCAATATGGCGACAGACATGACGAAATAATAGCCTGATTTAAATCAGTGTCATCTAAGCGATTGATATAAAGCCATAATACATGTAATCTGAGGCGGAGTGCAAAGCTTTGATATTACGTAGTTCAACATGGCGTGAAAAATAACGTCATGTGATGCTGATTGCAAATTGTAGTATACAGTGTGATAAACTACAATTTGGCTTACTAATGATATATAGGCGAATGCAACACAGAATGTAACTATATATACATATACATGTTGATGTTCGATGTTCAAAATTTCGAAAGGGAGTTCGAAACATCGAAGTTTGACAGTAATTTGTTTGGCCTGGCCTTATTTTCCTTCAGAGGAGCCTGTTCGTCTATGATGTCGTTGAGAAGTTGTTGCTTGTTTTGTTTGTTCTTGCATTTCTGCATGAGTTTCCCCCTTTTATCTGAGCTGTGTCCTTTTCTTTGTATCATTTGTCAATTTTCTGTTCAAGATGTTCACGACTTTTTACTTCATTTTGTGGAATTCTCTCGATGGTAATATTTTCTTTTAAAGCAACTCCATTACCAACATCGGGTTGTTTCATGTTAAACAGCCAATATAACTTTCTATATTCAAATGAAAAAAAATCCATTGAATTTGATTTTTTTCACGTGAATTTCATGTGAATTTGATTAAAAAATATGAACGTAAAAATCTCCAAAATTATTACTTTACATAATATTTACCATTAATTGACGTGAAATATTAATTGAATTAAGCATTTAAAGTAATTCATGTCAATTTCACTTTTACCTCATTCACGTAAATTTCACGTGAAATTCACGTGAAGACATATCCCCTGTGTATGCGCTTCATTGCTAACAGTGTCAAGTGCTTTTCTACATTTGGAAGGCACCACTCCTCACAGATCTTCCGCATATTCATCTTCTCACGCGAAAATGCACCCTAGCACGCGCAAGTTTCATGCGGGTGATGCACGGGCACGCCTCCACATGGTTCGTTGGTCTAGCACCAGCCTTCTCCAAGTGATTTTAGGTTTTGGTTTCCTTGTCTTGACTTTCAAACTGTGTTTTCGTTATATAGTCTTTAAATCTGGTCAGCTGTAAACTCAAAGTATCATCTCATCAGCATATCACTAAATGGATTGTTCCTGATTTAGACCTGATCCACTGGTACCAATAGGAATACTGGTGCTATGCGAACTAAGTTTCTGACATCATCTTCTTGGCTATATCTGGAAAGAAGACCACATGACTAGTTTTTCCTCCTAAGACACGTTTTCACATAACTGACCCATTCAGTCATGTAATACGGTCATGTCATAAAAATGGTATTACACACGTGTAATAAGACTATTGTTACGTCATAAACAAATGTCGGCTTTATGACGTCATATGATTGTCTCGGCAGTGAAAATTGTACTGTCACAGAAGAAATTTTCTTAAAAAGAATTAATTGCAGAGTTTTTGTGTGTTTTCTCACAAATATAAGTTATGTGACAAATATAATCTTACATTCGTGTCAATGTAATATGAATCTATTAAGCTCGTTAAATAATTTATTTATCTAACTCGTTTAATAAATTCCATATTACATCGACATTACATAACATCCTTTATTTGTGTAATGGAAAAAACATGCTTTTAAGGGGAGTGTTAGAACATAGCTCTAACGGTGTTATTTGCTGCAAGTTCGAAGTCATATCATGCTGTTTGTAGGGAGAATCGCATATTCCTTTCAGTAACGTTCTGGGAAATAACACAAAAACCCTGTCGTACGTATGTCAGCTATGTTTGGATTTATTTCGTAAGTGATTGGAAACATATTATCATGTACAGGACCATGTAAAACAGACCAGGGCTTGAAAAAGCCTACCGACTCCAATCAAGTGAGCTGAAAGTACTGAAGGAAGCGGTACTGGGATGTTTGCACATGGAATGAAATGTGAAAGGTGCAATTTTAAAAATAAAATTATAGATGCAAACACACAACTTTTAATGTGAACATTCATGGACAATTATTAACTATAAACACTCACCAAATCCGGGTTTTAAATTTTTTCACTGACATCGTGCCACTTTGACAATATAATTTTGTAAATCCTCTTGTGCGTTGATTTTAAAATAGAGCTAGCCAATGACATTGATTGTGGCTGACGTCATCTTTGTTAACATGACAAAAACGACATTGTGAGTCGAATAAATTAGCTGGTCAACTGTAGTGACTGTCAAAATGTTTTACTACGAAATAATACCAAAAATATATCTTTCATGGTTCTTTTGTACACAGTTGCTTGAGTTTCTGTCAGTATATATGAAAAAAAGTTTATATATGGAGCCGCGGACCATTACAGAATGTAATGGAAGTATTCCGGCGTTATTTCTCAACTATTTGTAAACAATGCACATAACTTACTTGTTGTGAGGCTGTCGTGCAATTCTTAGACTTAACACCGACATTTCTGATAAATTTAGATATTAATCCACCACTACATGCTATTTTCGTTTCATCTAACGATAATCTCTCCGTCGCATAGACTGTTTTTATGACGAGCGAACCGACAACTTTTAAGCAATCCGCCATGGTCTGTACAGATGTGACGTCACATTCTGAATAATTCAGTGCAGGACGAAACATTAGGAATTCCTCGGACTTTTTCAAATGTTCCCCGAGAGTTAGAGTTGTCTCTCTTATCTATGTGGATTTCAACAGTTCTAAGGGAATCTCTTCGTGTTTAAAAAAAATGCAATTTACGCTCCACGTGCTCCTCTATAATTTGATGGACTCTGCAATCGTCAGCATATATTTTATTTGAATAAAAAACATTATTTATTCTTTTGTATTCCATGCGGCTTCGTGACCTCACATATGTACATGTACAGGCCATGGCGGCTTGCTTAAAACGTTTCCGATACGCTCGTCATAAAAAACGTCTATGCGACGGAGAAATTATCATAAGATGAAACGAAACTAGCATGTAGTGGTGGATTAATATCTAAATTCATCGGAAATGTCGGTGTTTCGTCTGAGAATTGCGACAGACCCGTAACTAGTAAGCTATTTGCATTGTTAACAAATAGTTGAGAGATAACGTTGGTATACTGCCATTACATAACTGTAATGGTAGGCTCATTTCACACGAATATATTTATTATTTACTGACAGAAACTCAAGCAACTGTGGTCTGTAGCAAGGCAAATATCATGAAAATACATCCTTTCGTTTTACTGTTTCGTCTGTAACTAGGCAAGTAACCATAAGGTACATCGCAACTCTTCAATGTTTCGTAAGTGTGAGGCAGGTATCTTTCAGGTACATCGGAACCATTAAAATGTGTCTTTAGCAGTGAGGTAGGAATCTGTAAGGTGCATTGAACCTATTTAATATCTTGTCTGTAGTGAGTCAGGTAACCTTGACAAAATAAGCTTTCCACTGATGTCGACAACTATGAACGATGATTGAAAACCCCCCCAAAAAAAGCAATATCAACAGCTTGAGTGTGATATTGTCAACTGCAGCATCAGATATTTTTCTATTATCAAATCATCGTTGCAATCAATCATTATTTTAGTGATTCTGTCAAATCATGTTTACTAATACACGAAATATTTCCGATAGCTGTTACATTGAATCCGGATAAATGTCACAGAACCATACGAAAACAAATTAGTCTATTCTAAATGAGGAAACAGAAATGTTGATCGAACAAATTGCCTTTGATTAGTTTCCGATAAATTCCGAAAAATCCGAAAATAAATGAATAGCTTTTCCTGTGGCGTATGTTCGAAAATGCGAAAATAAAGTGTTAGCTCTGCCTTTGGCATATCACTCCGTGTACATCACGTTCATCCTGATTTGATTTGCCGTTTCGATTAATTTGATTTCGTTCAATATGCTTTGGGCAATCATTTTACATTTGTCGATTCGTGTTTGGCACTAACACGTGTCTCCTCTGCATTCCAATGACTGGTATGCTTGATGTCTAGGGCCCTGAACAAGAACAAAACCTACAATGATATAAACTGTTATCCGGAATAGTCCGGTTTTGTTTAATGTATTCCGTCTCCATATCTTGTTTCTAGGTTTTATCGTTTAGTTCCTGTTTTCGAAAAAGAAATGACAAGTTGATAAGTGATCTGATCCACGTGCTCTCTGTCCCATGACAGCAACCATTTCAAAAATGTCTCGGTTGGAACAGTTGAATCCATTTGCCTTTCACCAAGGCCATTGAAAGGTATTTGGCCACCTTTGCGACCTCGTGGATTTTCTCTGGGTACTCCATTTTCCTCAAACAATACAATTCCCCGCATGGTCAGATCCAGGCCAAATAAGTTGAATAAATTGTTAAATGAGTTTTGTGAAATAAATATTCAATTGAAAAATAAATGTTAAAATAATCATTTACTTCAAATGCGGATATCAAAGTAAGGTCTTGTATAAACAAACGGGGGACAAATAAACAAAAAATAACGATAAGATTTAGAATTGTTTACACATTTTAATTGGTTCCCTGTTGTTGACCAACTATTCGATGTTTTACTAATTCAGAGCCAGTTGCAATCATGACGTCACAACAACTTAATACAGCAGACAGCAGTTACCAAAACGTCACCAGATAATTGACTTAACTAATTGTTTCCGTCAATTTGTCGGAAGTTTCTGATATAATACGGAAATCACCGACGTATTACGAAAATCACGACCAATATAAATATCACTTGATCCAATACTACAACAATCGACACGTACACATGCGCACGATATAAAAGCCCGGATGTTACTCTTGAAAACTACATAAGGTAATATCAATAAATATTTGTCATTCTGTTCGTTATACATGTGTCAGTTTTCACAGTATGATTATATTACTTTAATGACAAATACGTTGACAAATGTAGCTGGAACTCTTCTTTTATAATATTCTTTCTTCTTCTACAAAATTGTATATAATAAACACACTATATTCGTACTTCATAAATATTGTTTACAGTTTTCCTATATTTACAATTAACACACAAAAAATCTTTATACAAAACAATTTGTAAATATTTAAATTAACACGAATAACATGACGTATATCTAATTCCTCATACATGATTGGACGGTGGTATAAAAATGGAACACATGTATGTCTATATTTACAAAACAAAAACAAAAAATAATGAAAACGACGTTCAATTATAACACACCACCTGTCAGGTTATCAATTATCGTAGTCTGGTATAAAAACGATCGATACATTCACTTTCTTTGGTCCCTTCAACATCTGCTATGAAAGAAATATTTCCATAACACGTATTTTCATCAGAATGAATTGTGCGGTTTTCACAAATTACAGTGGAAATATTGGAGAAACAATAACTTCAAAAATATTCGATGAATATGAAAAACACGAGACAAAATCTCGACGAATATCAACATATTTCTAGATATCATTCTAACATCTTCAATTGTGCCAAGCTCTGGCTCATTTAAATGTTTTATCGATGTCAGAAAATACTGTTTGAAAACAAGCGTGATTGTCACTCAGATCGCAGACAAAACTTATTCATAAAAAGTAATTTACTCATCGAAAAGTAACACCATCACAATAAAAGAAAACAATTGTATGATGGTTTGTTTAATACACATCCTTTTTGATCACAGTAATTTGACATTGAATGTTGATTTAAACAAGTTCATAATTTGAAATTAAATTATTTACAAAAAAACCCAATAAACAAAAACAACAACAAAAAAAACACCAACAACAAACAAAAATATATAAATAAAAATAAACGTTACACCGGTAAAAGTGCGCGATTACTTTGCAATAAAATAAACCAAAAACCAATATCACATTTGAAAGTGTTTCAAATGCGACCAAACCAAATATAAATAACCTTTTCCTGGAAAATTATCTGGTAGGTAACGAATTGGTTGTATAGTTTATGTAGGAGAATGATATTTACTTCAACGGAGCTTCTTTAAATATTGCCTTAAAAGCTTACTAGAATATCCAAAAACACAAAAGATTATTGATTTTTAAAAATCGGTCGTTTTATTCATTTGTGTTTGCTATATAAGTACCCCGCACAACTGCCAAAATTGTATTTACCGAGAAAATTATAGTTTTGCTTGCTGGATTTAAAAAATATATAAATAAGAATAAATATAAAATAAAAATGATATAATCAACAACAGTTTTGTGAGATACGATGTTCATATGTGATATTTTCATAAATAAGCCCTGTAAATAACAAGTATCAAATTAAAAATAAAATTGACATATACATAATAAAGGGATTATGTGGGCTTCATAAATATTGGGAAAAAGCAAAAAGGTTTGAGCCTTTAGGGTTTCGTAAACGGATGTATAAATAAAACTGCCATAAATACCTTTGTTGATCTTTGTGCCCAAATATGACGATTTTCAAGCCTTATTACTCGCATTTATTTTGTAAATATTTAACCAGATATGTCCGTTTAATTTACATAAACTGAATCACTTGACACCAAATGTTCTAAGTGTTACATTGACGTCCAAAAAAGGTTCGAACATAATTTTTCTCACCAAATTTCATTCTGATTTCAAATAATAAAACGTAACTCGTATTCCCTGAATATGTAGGAAGGACATTTACAAACCTGTTCATAGGAAAATATGAATTTCGACAACACTTAACGTAAATGAATTAAAAATGGTCAGTTTAAATTATTAAGGAAACATGGAATGATTTGTTTATGACATCGCTACAAATATTACGTCATCAGCATGCATTTAGGCCAGGAATTACCTTGCTATGTATATCACAGACAAAAAAACTATCCACATGCATTGATGACGTCAGCAAAATTACATAAAAACCGGTTCAACAACATCAGTACGTCACGATGACGTCATAATGGTAATTTTTCTGTACATATAACACAACAAACTAGTTATGAAGACGCTACGTCCGGTATGAATAAAAATTGTGAGGTCTTTTTGTACAATAACAAAACTGATGACGTCACGTCTAATAACAACACAAGTAAAATGATGCAATTATTTTTTTCCGGAAGTAAATTGTTTTCTAAATCCATTGGGATATACCGATTAAAATGCTTAATAATAAAGTGATTAGAGATAAACTGATATTTCATCAATTGTGTTTCGAGGATTTATCATGCATACAAGTGTCTATTTCAGTACTTTGTACAACAACTTGTTTTCAGGTTTGGCCAAAATCAAAGTGTGCCAAAAATGTCACAAACTAAAAGATGCCATCGATGCCGTAGCATCTATACAAATTATACTTCATATTTACGTATTCACCCCTGACGACAGATTTGAACTCTTCCAATTCAAAGGTTGGAAAAACTCATTTTAAAATTCAAGGGGTTATAAGTTCGTTTAAACAACATGGGACGCCTACGGACTAATATACACACCACCTCATCTATTATTGCTTCATACAGTATCAAGTAGTCACTTGATCCGGGGCCTAAACTGCTGGACGAAAACAGGTAAACACATGCTAGATTTATGTACATTATGATATTATACAGGTACTAAAACGCATGTCTTTTATTTACATTATACTGTATATATTTACATATATCGCTTATTATGTATATTTTCATTATAATCAACTACAATGTTTTAGATTTATATGTATATTGTCTTTATACTCAACTACAATGTTTTGGATTTATATGTATATTGTCTTTATACTCAACTACAATGTTATGGATTTATGTTCATGTAGAAACTACTGCTTTCATAAAAGGTGTTTTATGTTGATTTTAATTTGTGTTACATAAATAGCATAAGTTGTATGTAGATTTAAATAATTATGCATCTCAATTTACTTTATATCTTTATGAAGTATTCTATAATGCACGAACATAAACGAATTTTTAAATTGATTTGATATAAAATATACTGTAGCTGTACATATTTCAACGATAATATTATCTTAGCGGTTTACGCACTGAAAATGAAATCCGTTTAATGATTGTGCAGTTATAGTTTCTAAATGTTTTCTTTCTGCAGCAAGCATATTGCGAGTGCGCCTATCGATCAATGTGCTAAACTTTTCAATTTAGCGATGTGCTAAAATTTAAGTGCGCTAAAATTAAGTAAGTTTACTCCAAATATATGCTTATTTTTCATGTAGGTTGTACATGTTGAAGATATGTCTTGTTTAATGTAGATTTTCCGTACAACATTATTCTAACCTTAATGGTTGTACACAATTCTAAATGAAATACTATAAATTGACAGCAATTTCGCTTATAACTTATTTACCAACGTAAATAATTATCTACTTTTTCCGAATTCCCATTTTCTTTACATATATATTTTATCCATATCCTGGAGCTGCAACAAGTACCTGTCACGTGATATTTATTTATTGTTGTTTTGTCAGGAGATGGTATATTGAGTTGTAAGAACTTGCGCCTAAATCCATTTGATTGTTTTTCCTCAACAATACATCGTATATGTTTGAATGAATTAAAGAAATACACATGTTTAAACAAAATAAATACATCATGTGCTGTAATAATACTCATACTTTCTCGTCAAAATGCAACTTTACAAAACCCTTCAGTCTAGTCTCTAGATCTCATGCATATGCAAACATTTCCTTTGTTCCTATTTTGCCCCTAGTTTAATCGATTTTGAGTTTGGATTATGGTTTTGTTGACGCTTTGGTATTCTCTGATTTTTTTTTTTTGATTTTTTTTTATTATACAGGCATTCCTTTACGATAAAAACAGATTTTAAATAGTACTTCTAGAAATCATGCCAATGGTACGCATGACTTTCGAGGTCAAGAGCATTTAAAAATTTGATTCTTGACTAATCGGTTACCATCGATGTTGTCGAGTTGCCCAATACTAATGGCTTAATATCTAACTACGTATCTTGACTAATACTTGAATATGTATACCAAATCATATAGCACTTTCAATCCAAGTAAGCTTTATAACAATATCATTCTTGGAATCAAACCAACAAGTTCGCATTCATTCATCCACATCACAATATGTCTTAATCCTCATTTTCGATTACTTTGAAGTCGTTCCATTTGATTAGTTTATCACATATTTTCTATCACCCTCTGTAGTTCCGTGGCGTTCTTTATTAGCCTCGCTCCCTTAGGACGGGGTGGGCGGTCTATTGTTTTTATCTGTGTTGCGCTGGACGTTGATTGGTCGACTGTGTCACGTGTGCAACTTGGCTTGTGTCCAAGTATATCAAGTATGGCGTCGACTGTGTTAAATAGTTCATTTTCAAAGTTGTTCATTCGTCTGAAATGTAAAAGGAAAAGAGATTCATGAAAGGCCTACGTTGAAGCATAATGTTGATATACCGAAATTGTGTAACACAGATTGAAGCTGCTGAAAAACGTTTATGGTTATTTTTAGATTTTTAGTAGATTGTAATCCTGATCTGCCCATAACTAAAGATAACGTAACACACACATATGCTGCACCTTTTAAATTTAGTAATAGATACAGTATGCCGAAAAAAATGAATCTAACTGCATCATACAGCTGTTTCGTCCTCCTAGGACTCAGTGATGCCAGGGGCCAAAAAGTGGGAATCCATAATTTCTTAACTAATGTAGAAGCAGAAGGTCAGGTGCATAAACAAAATTAAGGATGTTTTTCTAAGTGTGTGCAATTTACAAGGCAAATGGTAGGTGAAATATGTTATATTTTCCGATTTCATTTGTGAAGCTGTTCACGATTTTGTCGTTCCTTTATTGTAATATTACGTGGTACTGTAATGTTTCTGTAAGTGAATTTGATGTATAGATTGCAGGAGGTTGCGTTGATAATGTTGTTACGAACTTGTGTCCAAACCCTCTTGTATCTGTTTTATGGTAACGAAAAACAATCAGAGAATACCAAAACGTCAACAAAGCCAAAATCCGAGGTTAAAGTCAATTAAACTAGAGGAAAAATAGGAACAAAAGAAAGAATTTACACGGAGATTGTCGTAAAAGCACAAGAGAATAAGATGAGTTCCGGTTCTGCTTCATCGACGACACCCGCTGTGTAAATCTTTGTCACATCCAAGTAAGCATCAAGTTCTCAAAGCGAGAACTGCAAACAAAATATATTTCAACTACAAGATGTTCTAGCTAAAAGACTCTATACTCTACACAAGAAAAATCTCGATTACATGAATAATGTGTTTTGAAGTTAATTGACCTATGTCATGAATTTCACTTATTACACATCTGAAAAGACTTATCCGTCATGTAATGGTTGTGCTATTGTGAGGTCATCCCTAGGACAATCACATGAAACTTTAGACTTTCATACTTGGATATAAAATGGCTTCGTTTTACATTTCGACGTTAGATTAAAAATATCGTTATACAGGAATAAATACCGTATAATTACTTTGTGGCAATAAAATACGCATTTAAATTGCGTGATCATATGCTTCCTGATGATGATATTAAAGTTAAGATATTTTCTTACTTTAGGTACTATTCATGAAAAAGGGGTCAGTAACTTAGAATGAATGGAACTGACTACTATATAGCTGCTAATAGTGGCGATGATTTCAATTTGCTAAATTCGCGAATTCGTCAAAGTTCTCGAAATTTTACAAACGAAATGTTCTTGAGCTTATGACCGTATGACAAAGATTTCAAAATGATTTTGCTATCCGCGAAATTTAGCCTCCGCGAATACTTTTTATATATAAAAAATCGCGAAATTTTATACCCGCTAAATTTAGAAAATATGCAGTATACAAATTGTACACATGTGACTACTCACTCATGCAAACCCTCCAATCTGTTGTCGATGTCGTTTAGACTCTGTAAGTTGCCTTTGTCTGGGTGTTGCTGGATCTCAAACTCGATGTTAGAAAATCTCCATTGTGGTCCTGAACTGGACAGCGACTTTGGAGTGTATGACGTCACGCTGGACTCAATTGGTGATAGGCCCTGGTGTTGTGACGCAAGTCCGTTCGATGTGACGTCATATTTGGGGGCGTAGCCATGCGGACGTTGTAAAATGGACCGTTTAGATAACTTATCCTTCTTTGCTTTACTCGCTACAGCGTTGAAGAAATTGGTCATCACTGAAAAAACGTAAAGGATTTAATTGTAAAATTATCATCTCTCTATTTTGTAATATGCCTACGAGTTTCTTTTTCTTTCTTCCTATGATTTTTTCCCTGAACATATACAAACATTATGATGTTAAAAAACCTGCACAAATGTGTTAAAACAAGCAAACTATTTTAGTAACATTAAAACAATAAAGTGTATTTCCTTGTTTTCTGAACTCCGGAATTTTTTTTACCTCATCTATAGTTATTTCTTAAAATTTACTATTCGCATTCATGCAAAACGTTGAAATCTTGTCTTGGTTTTGGAAAAGGCTTGAACTTGTTGAAATAACTTGTACTTGAACCTATTGTTTTTCTTTGTGGCAACAAAATATGCATTTAAATTAAATTTCTTTCGTTGTTTGGTCACTGAAATATTCTTATAAATACAATCGATGTTGTTTTCATGTAACACATATAAACAGATATTGTATTTTGACATTGAGATTCTCATTCTTTTGTTTCATGACAAACAACACAGAATCAAATATGAAAATCAAAGCATACCAAAGCGTCCGAAAAACCATAACCCGGGCTCAAAAAGATTAAACTAGAGAAAAAATATCAACAAAGAAAGTATTTAAACAAAAAACGTTGTAAACGTAAAAGAGAATAAGACCAGGGGTTTAGGAAGAGTCAGCGTCTTCTGTTTATCGGCAACACTCGCCATGTTAGTATATATTACATCTAAGTCACATGAAGCTGAAGACGCTTATTCTCTCGGATTATCTGGTCTTATTATCTTGTTCTTTTACAAGGGCCTCCATACAAATTTTTCCTTTGTTAACATTAAGGTCCTGACTTAATCGATTTTGAGTCGGGATTACGGTTTTGTTGACACTTTGGTATTCCCCGAGATTTTTTGTTTGCACACCTTAATTTTAGCAAATGTTTGAAAAAGATAAGCGCAATGATGAACTTGCGCACACACAATGCTTGCGGTTATAAAGATAAGATAACCAATAGAAAAAGGAACATTTATAACACTGATAAAATTAGTATTTTCACTGCAGTGATGAGCAGTGAAAATATACGATATATATGTTACGTGGCAAAAGTTACTCGGGATTGTTATTTCACAGTAGAAATATTACACGGCCACCTATAGAACAATGAACCTACTCGATATTTCTGTAATTCGTCCCGTGAAAAAGTGACTTGCCGTATGGCAGACCTTTTTTTTATAGATTTTCAGTCGTACAACGCACACGTGAAAATAAGAAAAATATCTGCTATACTCGTGAAATATATTTGATATTTAACGGGAAACCATTGCATAGCCTCTCCCTATATATAAGAATAGTTTTCCTTGCGAAGTTGAATATAAAAAAGAAGAAAAAACATAGATTTGTTGAAATAGAAACAGTTCAACTAATTTAAAAATACATTAATTCAATATTTAGCAAGGATTCATGCAATATGGATAAAACAGTTGCGTTTATACCGGTATGAATGTTTAAAAAAACCCGTTCAATCCCTATATATACCTGCAATTGAACCCATTGAGTTTTTTCTTGTCACTTCGTGTATTGTAGCATCCACGTCGTCATCGATCGCACCTTCCGCAGACATTTCTACAATCCCTGGCCTGTCGTCATCACTTCCGGAATTTTCCGCCAGAGTACCTATTTTCCTATCACCGTGTCTCCTTCGGAAACTAGATCGCCCTGTTAAAAAAAATCTATCAATAACTAACACGCTTCTCTGTATGTATAAACATACATATATGTATACTTACAATGTCTAAAAAAACATCTTAGAACTTTCGATTCAGGACTCATCATTTCCGGAAGTTTTACGTTCAATTTCCGGTTTGCGATCAGCGCTGTCTCCAGCGGAAGCAGGAACGCGCCACTAATGAATACAAATCGATATCACATCAGTTTTTTTTATATAATTTGGTTTTAAAATGGGATGGAACTTATGAATCGGAACATTTCCCGTAATGATTTCTCAAACTTCCGGAATGTTTCGACAAAATTCCGGCATTACCACCAACAGTGTCTTTGGCGGAAATCAGACGAGTCTGGTAATTGATTTTAAACTAATCACGAAAAAGCATCGTGTTGACTGGGTTGTTTTAATGAGGAAGTTACGGCTTGTCCATCAGGTTACTTCCGGTAATAACCTCCTGCTTACTGATTGTGCTATATATAGACAACATGGACAATACACGCCGTTCAATAACTTCCTGTTTCTAGGGAATAAAACACTAGAAAAGATATACTGCGGTATATATGTGACTGGAAAGACAATTAATCTCCTAAATGAGTGCATTTCTTATGAAAATAAAAAATAATGTTTACGCTTTATTGTATATTGTGCAACAGTTTTGTGACTAACCGGTATTTATTCATTATTAGAAAGTCTATTGAATGCAGATTTCTTAGGGGGGGGGGGGGAAGTAACATCGCAATAAGACAATTTATAAATCAAAGAATTATTTGAATTCTAATGGGACTTTGCATTATATATATACCGGCATTCATCCGTGCGTAGAAGGTCGAAGAATGCAGATTTCTTAAAGAAAGAAAACTTCCGAACACAATAATTATTAATATAAAAGTAATTTAGAGTTTAACGGGGTGTCTTAATGAATAAACAGTTATTCTATTAATTCATTGCTTGAACAAATTTAGAAAAACAAATGTGTTAAACTATATTTATCATAAATTATTATTTTGCGAATATTTTCTTTCGTTTTACCGTGTCCGTCCATCCGCCGTCTTTTACACTGTAGCCGTGGCCGTTTCTGTCGTATAAATCTCAACGTTTCATCTTCCATCTTTGGTTTACTTTTCCGCTGGAGTAATGTTCCCTGAAAAATAAAAAAAATACATAAATTTATTTGGGTGATAACCTCAGAAATCGTTACTGCAGATTCGCTTTCTTGCTAAGTTCTTCCGTAAAGTTCTTCTCTTTCAATATGGTAGACAATATATCTTTTCTATAGAACAATATGTAACCAGATCCGTCTAATTTATTTAGAGACGAGCTACATTTCCAGGAACACATAAACCTACACGAATTGTAATACTACTTTCAACTATTTTCCTATTTGTATGGTACTTTTATTTGTTTTTATTATGTCCCAAAACGAAAAGAGGTACATCTGTATATACAAGTTTGCTCAATTTCTTCTTATTATCATTATTGTTACTTCTGGTTCCTCTCGCCGGGGAGGTTTCCGTCATTTTTTTTTTACCAAAACGGAAACGATTATCAATATTATGCAAGATTAAATCAAAGAAAATCCCCCCTCTCTCTTTCTCCCTCTCTCTCCCCTGTCTCTATTTAACATTTAAAACATTGTATCCTGTAAATGTATTGTATGTATATTGTCAAATGTCATCTTGTAAATATATGTATATTGTTAAATTTTATTGGGAAAGGGCTTCATATAAGTTAGTAAACTTGTGCCCAATCCCATTGCATATTTAATAAAATATGTTTAAATCAAATTTCGCCGGGGAGGTTTCCGTCTTTTTTTCTTTTACCAAAATCGTACTACAGACTTAAAGGCCCAATATACATAACTTTGGGAAAAATTTTTGTGATTCTGAAAAATTCTGAAAAAAATATCCAGTTGATAACCATGCAAAAATAAGCTTAAAACGAAGTAAACCTGAGCGGTAACTAACAAGAAACTCTTGACAGAACAATACAAAGAATTGAAAATAATTCAGGTGGGGCCCACTTCAACAACAAACCGAAGGTAGAGCGGTTCAAAATAGACGCGTGTTTACAAATACCGAGTTTCAACTACTGCTGTACCGGTAACCGCGTAAGAATTCATCTTGAATATTGCTGATATCAGCTAATCTTAACTAAATCTATAAATATAGAAAGTTATTAGGCTTGATTTTCGCTTCAAGTTTTACCGAAAGTTACGTATATTGGGCCTTTAATGAAACTTAATATGAGTTTGTTTGACTGCGATGGCCTATCAATATATTTTTTTTCTGATTTGTGTCCGACACTGCTCTAATTAATTCAACACATTCACAGGTATGCACCAAGGTTCCAGACTAGTAGCCGCTCTGTTTCAAATATAAATAAATGCGGGGTGGTTGGGGAATATCGGTAATGGTCCCCCATTACAATAAGCACGTGTTCCTATTCGTTTTTCGATTTCCTTTCTTTAGTTTATGTCTAAATTAAGGAAATTAAAACTATTTTGGAAATGGATTTGTATAAGTTTCTGTTCCCAGGTTTGTGCTTCATTCGTTGTTATGTAAGTTAATTTTGAGCATATAAAGTTAATATTAATACAAGATAGAGAGTTTGTCATAACTGTTTCAAATAACAGTACAGTTTGTTAGTCTGAAGTAGAACGAAAATGTATCAACAAATTTGTGCGTGAAATTATTTTCTACCGCAAACGGGTAAATGTCTTTTACTTGGGCATACAAGTTTGGCATTGTATTGTAATGTGTTCACGTATTAGATTTCATTAAAATCTGTATTATTCTACAATATCTGCTGACTTGGCACGCGAAAGTGCATTAATTAAATTTCAAAGCACGACATTTTAAGGAAATCTTTATTGTGAAGATATCATTTTTAAATGTTCCTGTTTCGAATTCCTGAAATTAAATCTAGAATTGTTCAGACATCTTTGTGTAGTTTTAATGCATGTTGCAGATGTGCATGATTTGTAGTATTTGATAAAAACGTCTAAGCGTTGCATGCTGGTAGAAAACTAATTAAGTCAGTATTGATATGTCTAGAAAAGACTTCTTTCATCAAATAAAACACATGTACTTTGGTTAATTAAGACAGTATTGCATAACATTTTCGTGTCACGAAATGTTAAAACCAAACATATTATTGAAAGCATATACTTCTTTATCGGTATAAGAATGTAATTGAATTAATATCCACACATATATATTTACATTTGCGCTGCCATGCACTATATGAAGAATAGCAGCAAAAGTGACTTTTATAAAACTATGAAAGTAGTGATTTACATCCATATTTAGCATGAAGCCCTGGCGGGCTACATTTGATATGGATGTAATGGCTGACCTTTCATAGCACTATGAAAGTTAAAAAAAAATGACTTTCAATCCTTATATAAAAACTCTCATTTCTAAATTCAAAATTTAAAAAAATTGTAAAACCCAGGGAAGCTCTAATGTAAAATTGCATGTAACTAGTACAATGTATATATAGCTAGCAGCAAGAATAATTGGAGCACTAATTTCACATTCTATATAGTGAAAATGCTGAAAAATGGAATTATTGCCGTGTGGAGATGTCCTGGTGTAGAATTATTCGCGAAATGAAATATCTGTGGACGATATATTAAAGCGTGATGAAATAAATCTGGTGTTGACAGATTCGCATGGGGGTATGTTCAGAGTGTTGAAGGGTTCGCAATGTTGTTCTGCTATAGAAATGCTCCTAGTGTTCAAACTGTTGCCATGTTGAAATGAGCGCAGTGTTGAGCTGTGTCGGAGAAATTTCGATATTGCATTGTTTGCGAGGTAGCATAATAAATAATGTTGTAAACTTATTCAAATTCTTTATTTATTTATTTATTTTTTGTATTGTATGATTAAAGGAATATCACTTATGTTCAATTCATAAATGCAATGACTCCAATGTAATCAAAATTCTCCACTAGACTGAAAAATCTTGTCAGGGGGAGTGATAAGAAGAAACCGTGTCGGAGACCCCATATGATGCCCCACTGTGACAATAGAAACCCTCCATGAGGCCCCTTGGTGACAGCCGGTGATTTTATTTCCTAACAGTCTGGGATTTAAGGATTTCAAGTAATTGTCGTGCATATCACATTTGACAATTCTTCCATTTCCATGTTTGTTAGCACGTTAAACATGTAATATTCAATGACGCCTGTTACTTCCACGCCAAGATTACATTTTGATTTCTATCAAGATCAATTTGGTTCAATGTAAACTTGCTTTGATATCGTAAACCCAATGAGAAAATGTTGTTAGAGTAAATTCGAAACTATGTCTACAAATCGGAAGGACAAGATTTCCATATAATGCAATGCGAATCTGCGACTTTGAAATGTATACTTCGATTACGTGCTTCTACTCAGTACGTAATGTCATTTAGAAGCGCCAAGAAGATGCGGCGCAATACGGCAGTACGTATAAATAGATTTATCTTGTCATTGCCAAGCCATCTTGCTTTTACCATCTGAAGGATTCTTGTAAATTCGAGTAAATTCTAACCCACAAATACAGCGTAACTTTCTCCGGTACCTAATTACATAATGCATGACTTTTAGTCAAATACGGACAGCCTAATTCAATTTTCTATTGAGCCTTACCAATCAAATACCAGGGATTCTAACAAGGCGCGTGAAGCGGATCCATGACAAGTCATGGTCAGGTATCAGGTTCATGAGAATAACATGCTTGTAATTGAATAAAAACCGTCTCCGATTTTGTAAGCATCTCTGTTGAGGTCTAACAAGGTTTACTGACTGCTGCGCGATTTGTTAGGTTTACACGATACAGTCCTGTTGACGATTTGATGACTCGAAATTATTGACCAACCGTTTTGGCGCCAGTTTGTTTCTAATATGATTTTTTGGCGTTCCTGAAGTAGCCCATTAACCTTCGAATTGGCATATGAACTGTTCTAATTCTTAGACTTGAATAGCTAATTTTAAACTAGAAATGTCTGTGAGACATAAATGCCCCCCCCCCCCATATGAAATTAGTTCTTCTTGCTTATTACGTATGCGAAGTTTGAGAAGAATCGGATCGGTAGCTATTTAGATAAGCTGGTTATATTACCATGGGACGGGACGGGACGGGACAGGGACGCGACGGGACGGACATGGGTAACACTATATGCCCCCTCCCATTTTTTTCATGGCGGGGGAATAAGTATTAGGATAGATTGGATTAAACATATTTCAATTCATCTTTTTTAGTCATTTAGTCCATTCAACGCTTGAAAATTTACATAAATTATATCTACTAAATTTTCACCACATATAACAGTTGAGCATTCCCATTTAGGTTCGTAAATATTATTAGTTTTAGCGTCTGAACTTGTGACATTTATTTCTGTTGAGATTTCCTTTTTCAGCGCCCATGCCTGTCTCAGTTTCTCTATCAATCTTTTTATAAGCTTTCATCAATGTCTAATCCTTTCGAATCCAAATGACAAAATTGTGACACAGGTGCATTTTTGGGTTTTCCATCCTGAAAGCGTAGACATTTCAAATATGCATGTAGCATATAACATTTGGGATTCATGCCTGCTTTAGTATTGAAAGCGAGGTACCATTTTCCACATCATTCCATCCAAGAAATTTTATTCTGGCTTCTTACCTTTTTGCACTTTATCCTAATGTTGCATTTCTGACAACAAGACTTTCACGTTGACATGTTGCACTCGAATTCGCCCTGCGTGAATAACACTTGTCATTTCTTTAATTTAACCGACAGTTTCTAAAAGGAATATGAAAAAAATGTAATTTTTAGATTACCTTTTTGACGTCGAAGGTGACTTGGAATTTTTCCATGAACTCTTTTGTGAAGTCCGTGTAAGTCTGCAGTACTACTTTTAAGTCTTCCATCTCGATCTTATTGATGTCGCAGTATGACAGCGCGCGCACGAAGTACAGGGATTTCCCGGGAGTAGCCGTGTCCTTCATGTCCGCTCCAAATATGTCATCTTTCCCTAGAAATCACAGAACAATAAATACTTTATAAATCATTATCTATGAAGAATATCAAGGTTAACATGGGATTTTATTTCATGACTGGTATGTAACACTGTTACTCATTGGCCCAAATGGGATCACATGACATTTAGTATTCCCCCTTGAAATACTTCATGTCGTAATCGAGAAATAAGATTCATATATATACATTTGCGCTGCGACCCACTATATGAACATTACCAGGACAACTGCTTTTCATAAAAGTATATTTACATTTCCGCTGCAACCCACTATATGAACATTACCAGCAAAAATGCCTTTTATAAAACTATGAAAGCAATGGTTCTCGAGACGTAGCACGTGATTTCATTATGACGTCATAGATCAAGCTTGTTCAACGAGAGTCTTGTCGCGCCGCTTCGAATAACATGGAGCATGCCCTTGCATCAAACGCTCAAATGACTAATTATTATCATTGGCGCCAATTTTATTCAAGCTGTGCTGTTCCGCCAATGTCGTTTAAATGACGACACATATACAAACGCAGGTAATAAACTATTAATTGGAAAAAATATCAATAAAGTTAAGCAATTATTATATAGTAAAAATGTAAATATATAGATTGAAAGTCATTTTTTTAACTTTCATAGTCAATCAGCATGAAGCCCTAGCGGGCTTCATTTAATATGGATGAAACGGCTGACCTTTCCTAGCACTATGAAAGTTAAAAAAATGACTTTCAATCCTTATATGAAAGCAATGGTTCTCGAGACGTATCACGTGATTTACTTATGACGTCATAAATCAAGCTTGTTCAATGAGAGTCTTGTCGCTCCGCCAATGTCGTTTAAATGGCGACGCCTATACAATCGCAGCTAATAAACTAATTATTTGGAAAAAATATCAGTGTAATTAAGCAACTGTGGAACAGTGCTATACTAAAAATTTAAAAATATAGGGATTCATTCAAAATGGATGTAACGGCTGACCTTCCATCGCATTATGGAAGTTGAAAAAATGACTTTCAATCCTTATTTTAATCACCCCCATTAAATAATTGTGCTGCATTCAATGACGTAATCTTACCTAATATGGCCATGACAGTGTTTTCTTTCAGGATCTCTATGGAACCACGTGCTATAAAATATATGGCCGTCAAAATATCACCCGGATGTATTAGAGTGTCCCCAGGTGGCGCATGCGTCGTTTTGAATTTCATGGATAAGGCACGTAGACAGCCTAAAAACAAACAGTTTGTACGTCATTAATTAATTAATGTAATCATGTTTTGTTTGCGTTTTAAGAGCTTATTGTATTTATAGATTAAGTTAAGATTAACTGATATCGGCAATATTCAAGAGAAATTCTTACGAGGTTACCGGTACAGCAGCAGTTGAAACTCGGTATTTGTAAACACCCGTCCATTTCGAACTGTCTTCTACCTTCAGCTTGTTGTTGAAGTGGGCCCCACCTGAACTATTTTCAATTCTTTGGATTTTTTTGTCAATAGTTTCTTGTTAGTTACCGCTCAGGTTTACTTCGTTTTTGACTTATTTTTGAATGGTTATCAACTGGATTTTTTTAATTAAATAATTAGATAATTTTTCAGAATCCATTTTTTTTCTTAAGTTACGTATATTTAGCCTTTTAAACGTTTCCATTGCATACTGAATCTTTTGACGGCAGTACATGGATCTTTCAAAAAAAACCCCAAAAAACTGGAACGATAATTGTTCACGTACCTGGGTTAGCTCCCTTAAAAGCCGGACAATTGTTGAGGAGATTTCTGTTAAGATGCAGACATATATCTGATTGGAGGCAGTCGGGAAAGTTTTTCAACACCTGTTTAATTCACACAAAAGAGTAATGATAAGAATGATATTTATTTCAGGTAATAAATCACAGACATGATTGTTACACAAATATAATCACGTACAAGACAATACTTATTCACACATTCAAAAAGATTACATAATAATTTTAATTGAGAATTAGATATAAGTCCGAGAGAGAGAGAAAGAGTGATTGGGCAATCTCTCTGGCCATTAAGTATTTATCACAGTAAGATGTGTTTAAAGTTAAAATAGTTAATTTTCCTTACCATTTAAAAGAGTAGAATAACTTGACGATGAAAAAACTATAGATATGTAGACCAGAAAGGAAATAATTAGGACAGCCCCTACCTACAGTCTCTCTGGCTACTTAGCATAGATATACAGTATATTGGTTTTCTCCGGGTACTCAGGTTTCCTCTCACAATAAGCCCCCTCGCACGCTAACATCCGGGCACACAAGAGTGATTAATATAAGTGGATAACTTGTTTCATAATTGTTTTAAAAAAGATAAAGATTATATTTTAGATATATATTGTTTATATAAAAAGACAGTTCAACAGTACATATATAATGTTCTTAAGGCTGAATGCTCTCTACAGAAAACTAACTAATTTCCACTTTGTTTTACCTTCTATACAGTAATCTCCCTTTAATTTCGTTTTAGGGTGATTTGTAGCAAAATTTTGCAAGGACCATTCCATTGTCTTCATTAAAAATGTACAAATGTAGGTGAGTTGGATAGCCGGTGAGATTTGAGGAGATTCGATTTTTTTTCAGTTAAGAGATTTATTTTGTATAGTTATTTATGACTTAACGGCTTTCAAAATTTTTTGAATTCATGCAATAAAATTAATCACACAAGCGACCTCGTGAATAAAAGCTAAATCATGCGACTTCCATTTTAAACTCATAAATTCACAACATTAATAGGTGAAAGAAATTGTTGCGTATGATTCCGCATTGTAAATGTACAAATTCACAAATGCGTTTTGTTTTAAAAAGATACATCTTGACATGGCAAATACTTTTAATAGGTAGATTCCGGCTGCGTATGGGCTACGTCGTATACAAAAATATAATTCATTCGGTGCAATTATATTATTTCTTTTATTCATAAATCCTAATTATGCATTAGTATTCGATGTTACTCGCTAGGAAACCATACATAATGATTTAAATTTCCTCCGTAATTACCACCTAAATATCAATTGCATTAAAAGTCTTATTTTGTTAAATAATTATCTGTCTCAGCTAAAAGCTTGCTTTCCGAATCATACACATCGGGGGATAATTAAGCGTTGACGTGATTCCAACCTTGAATAAGAGTAAATTCTCGTATAATTAGTCTCGCGAGAACGAGATATATGCAACGGAGAAAGCATTTACCAATTTGACGGTTAAACTGAGTAAAACCTGTATATCAAAATTTACGAAAACGAAAAGTAAAAAATATAACTTTTCCGGTTATCCTTCAAATTCCTGATTAGCGGATTTATCAAGTCTCAAGGGAGAAGACGAGATAGCACTTCGAACTCGTAGATCATTATTTCAGTGACACGAGGGAATGGAAGTTGAAATTATCTGTAAAATGTTTTGAAGAAACTACTGCACGTAAGATTTTCTCTCGTCGCTCATACATTACACTGTTAAACTACGGTAAGTGTTCTATAGATTTGTTACACTTCGGTAAGTATTCCGTAGGTTTGTTACATTACGGTAAGTATTCCGTAGGTTTGTTTCACTACGGTAAGTATTCCGTGGGTTTCTTACACTACGGTAAGTATTCCATAGATGTGTATCACTACGGTAAGAATTCCGTAGGTTTGTTTCACCACGGTAAGTATTCCATATGTTTTTTTACACCACGGTAAGTATTCTACAGGTCTGTTAAACTACGGTAAGTGTTCCGTAGGTTTGTTACACCACGGTAAGTATCCCATAGGTTTGTTAAACTACGGTAAATGTTCCGTAGATTTGTTTCACTACGGTAAGGATTCCACAGGTTTGTTACACTACGGTAAGTATTCCATAGGTTTGTTACACTACGGTAAGTGTTCCGTAGGTTTGTTACACCACGGTAAGTATCCCATAGGTTTGTTAAACTACGGTAAATGTTCCGTAGATTTGTTTCACTACGGTAAGGATTCCACAGGTTTGTTACACTACGGTAAGTATTCCATAGGTTTGTTACACTACGGTAAGTATCCCATAGGTTTGTTACACTACGGTAAGTATTCCGTAGGTTTGTTACACTACGGTAAGTATTCCATAGGTTTGTTACACTACAGTAAGTATTCCATAGGTTTGTTACACTACGGTAAGTATTCCATAGGTTTGTTACACTACGGTAAGTATTCCATAGATTTGTTACACTACGGTGAGTATTCCATAGTTTGTTACACTACGGTTAGTATTCCATAGGTTTGTTACACTACGGTAAGTATTCCATAGGTTTGTTACACTACGGTTAGTATTCCATAGGTTTGTTACACTACGGTAAGTATTCCATGAGTTTGTTTCACTACGGTAAGTATTCCATGGGTTTGTTACACTACGGTAAGTATTCCGTAGGTTTGTTACACTACGGTAAGTATTCCATAGGTTTGTTACACTACAGTAAGTATTCCATAGGTTTGTTACACTACGGTAAGTATTCCATAGGTTTGTTACACTACGGTAAGTATTCCATAGATTTGTTACACTACGGTAAGTATTCCATAGATTTGTTACACTACGGTGAGTATTCCATAGTTTGTTACACTACGGTTAGTATTCCATAGGTTTGTTACACTACGGTAAGTATTCCATAGGTTTGTTACACTACGGTTAGTATTCCATAGGTTTGTTACACTACGGTAAGTATTCCATAGGTTTGTTACACTACGGTAAGTATTCCATAGGTTTGTTACACTACGGTAAGTATTCCATAGATTTGTTACACTACGGTGAGTATTCCATAGTTTGTTACACTACGGTTAGTATTCCATAGGTTTGTTACACTACGGTAAGTATTCCATAGGTTTGTTACACTACGGTTAGTATTCCATAGGTTTGTTACACTACGGTAAGTATTCCATGAGTTTGTTTCACTACGGTAAGTATTCCATGGGTTTGTTACACTACGGTAAGTATTTCGTATGTTTGTTACACTACGGTAAGTAATCCATAGATTTGTTACACTACGGTAAGTATTCCATAGGTTTGTTACACTACGGTAAGTATTCCATAGGTTTGTTACACTACGGTAAGTATTCCATAGGTTTGTTACACTACGGTAAGTATTCCATAGGTTTGTTACACTACGGTAAGTATTCCATAGGTTTGTGACACTACGGTAAGTATTCCATAGGTTTGTTACACTACGGTAAGTATTCCATAAGTTTGTTACACTACGGTAAGTATTCCATAGGTTTGTTACACTACGGTAAGTATTCCATAGATGTGTATCACTACGGTAAGAATTCCGTAGGTTTGTTTCACCACGGTAAGTATTCCATATGTTTTTTTACACCACGGTAAGTATTCTACAGGTCTGTTAAACTACGGTAAGTGTTCCGTAGGTTTGTTACACCACGGTAAGTATCCCATAGGTTTGTTAAACTACGGTAAATGTTCCGTAGATTTGTTACACTACGGTAAGTATTCCACAGGTTTGTTACACTACGGTAAGTATTCCATAGGTTTGTTACACTACGGTAAGTATCCCATAGGTTTGTTACACTACGGTAAGTATTCCGTAGGTTTGTTACACTACGGTAAGTATTCCATAGGTTTGTTACACTACAGTAAGTATTCCATAGGTTTGTTACACTACGGTAAGTATTCCATAGGTTTGTTACACTACGGTAAGTATTCCATAGATTTGTTACACTACGGTGAGTATTCCATAGTTTGTTACACTACGGTTAGTATTCCATAGGTTTGTTACACTACGGTAAGTATTCCATAGGTTTGTTACACTACGGTTAGTATTCCATAGGTTTGTTACACTACGGTAAGTATTCCATGAGTTTGTTTCACTACGGTAAGTATTCCATGGGTTTGTTACACTACGGTAAGTATTCCGTAGGTTTGTTACACTACGGTAAGTATTCCATAGGTTTGTTACACTACAGTAAGTATTCCATAGGTTTGTTACACTACGGTAAGTATTCCATAGGTTTGTTACACTACGGTAAGTATTCCATAGATTTGTTACACTACGGTAAGTATTCCATAGATTTGTTACACTACGGTGAGTATTCCATAGTTTGTTACACTACGGTTAGTATTCCATAGGTTTGTTACACTACGGTAAGTATTCCATAGGTTTGTTACACTACGGTTAGTATTCCATAGGTTTGTTACACTACGGTAAGTATTCCATAGGTTTGTTACACTACGGTAAGTATTCCATAGGTTTGTTACACTACGGTAAGTATTCCATAGATTTGTTACACTACGGTGAGTATTCCATAGTTTGTTACACTACGGTTAGTATTCCATAGGTTTGTTACACTACGGTAAGTATTCCATAGGTTTGTTACACTACGGTTAGTATTCCATAGGTTTGTTACACTACGGTAAGTATTCCATGAGTTTGTTTCACTACGGTAAGTATTCCATGGGTTTGTTACACTACGGTAAGTATTTCGTATGTTTGTTACACTACGGTAAGTAATCCATAGATTTGTTACACTACGGTAAGTATTCCATGGGTTTGTTACACTACGGTAAGTATTCCATAGATTTGTTACACTACGGTAAGTATTCCATGGGTTTGTTACACTACGGTAAGTATTCCATAGGTTTGTTACACTACGGTAAGTATTCCATAGGTTTGTTACACTACGGTAAGTATTCCATAGGTTTGTTACACTACGGTAAGTATTCCATAGATTTGTTACACTACGGTAAGTATTCCATAGGTTTGTTACACTACGGTAAGTATTCCATAGGTTTGTTACACTACGGTAAGTATTCCATAGGTTTGTTACACTACGGTAAGTATTCCATAGGTTTGTGACACTACGGTAAGTATTCCATAGGTTTGTTACACTACGGTAAGTATTCCATAAGTTTGTTACACTACGGTAAGTATTCCATAGGTTTGTTACACTACGGTAAGTATTCCATAGATGTGTATCACTACGGTAAGAATTCCGTAGGTTTGTTTCACCACGGTAAGTATTCCATATGTTTTTTTACACCACGGTAAGTATTCTACAGGTCTGTTACACTACGGTAAGTATTCTGTAGGTCTGTTACACTACGGTCATTATTCCATAGGTTTGTTACACTACGGTAAGTATTCCATCTGAATCTGAAATGAAATATTTTGAGGCGACAAAGCTTGCATAGTTGTATCGTTGTACGTTTAGTCATTTCGTCACAACAAGCTTACGTACTTATTGTGACGAAATGACTTGCTGAAGATAACAGCATCATAAGGCAATTATACTAGAGTAGGGGCGACAAAGGTTAACTGAATGTGACCCCCAATGAGATGTTGTCAGATTTTGACGCAACAGAAAAAAGTTTACGGAACGGCGAGGAGATCAAGATATGATTTCAATCAGATTGCATGTTTTCTAAAAAAAAAAAAAACCACGATGTCTCGATTGTTCTTATTAAACTCCATTGGTGATATTCAGGCTTGGAAAAGAAAAGGGTTTGAGTTCGATTCTTACTTACATGTATCATGCTATAGGCCTTAAGCCAAGAAGAAAATGCGGGACGATAGGATAAGGCCGGAATAATTATGGTTTCGCATTTGACAGGATCCGATTTGGACAAATTAAATTGTATTTCATTTTCTGAAATAACAGCGTTAATTCCTAAATTGATGATTTCTTTGATAATTATATTCTGTAAACGGCTTTTCTTCTTCAACTTATAATAGTAAATACTTTATCATCATTTTTAGCAAGGGACGTAACTCTGACAACTTTTTCTCTACATGTCAGGAAAGTTCACTTACGTTGCTCATGTCAATTCCGTTTGTATACGCCCACGTGTGTTGGAAGGATTCCTGTAGACGGCCCGCCATGTTTTTAGGAAGCTGATGGAAGTTGATGAACTCTTTGATGCTTTCAACTTTTTCCTGATATTCGTCAGACCCCTGGTACAGTCGTAACATGATGGACGAAACGTTTCCAAATATGGCGGCACTCAGCAAAGCTGGGGAACATAACAAAATGTACATTTATAATTGCTGTACGTTCAATTGTCAGATATGGCGGCAGCGAGCGAAGGCAGGGGAGCGTAACACAATGCACTTTGATAATTGTTAGACGTTTAATATAATCTTCACAATATGGCGGCACTCAGTAAAGCTGGGGAACAAAACAAAATGTATATTCATACTTGCTATACGATTAATTGTCAAATATTGCGGCAATGAACAAAGATGAGGAACATAACAAAATGCACTTTTATGCTTTTGAGACATTCATTTGAATAGTTAGCTTATTGAAATTTCGAGTTATTACACTTTATTGGTAAATAAACATTTTGAGTATTAAGTCAAAGTTTCGAGTAAGAAAAACAAATGTGTCAGAAAATACACTATCGTAGAAATGTTTAGAGTTAAAAGCCC
Source organism: Mimachlamys varia (assembly GCA_947623455.1). NCBI lineage: Eukaryota > Metazoa > Mollusca > Bivalvia > Pectinida > Pectinidae > Mimachlamys > Mimachlamys varia. The sequence continues at coordinate 29,935,305 of OX392544.1, forward strand.
AATATAAGTAACTTCAGGAAATTTTTCGTAATTCTAAAAAAAATGAAAAAATCCAGTTGATAACCATGCACAAATAAGCCTAAAACAAAGTAAACCTGAGCGGTAACTAACAAGAAACTCTTGACAGAAAAATCCAAAGAATTGAAAAAAGTTCAGGTGTGGCCAACTTCAACAACAAGCTGAAGTTAGGAGACAGTTCAAAATGGACGCGTATTTACAAATACCGAGTTTCAACTGCTGCTCTTAACTAAATCTATAAGTATATAACGTTATTAGACTTTATTTTCGCTTCAGGGTTTGCCGAAAGTTACGTATATTGGGTCTTTAATGCGGGAAATATGTTTAAGCGTTTCTTTGTGGTTAATTTATTCACATGTAATAAACATCAGTTTTAACCCCTCTCCTTAACAGGAATCGAACTCGAGATTGCAAACATTAAAACCAGCGCTCTTTCGATTGAGAGAGAAAAACCAAGATAATTCCTTCCAGCTATAAGTGCGAGTATTATGCTTGTATTTGTTCATTGTGATATGTAATGACAAGGTTTTAATTTTTGTACAGTTTATATCATGTTCCGACGGAAATGGAAATAAACAAATTGACAGGTTTGAAGACTATTTTATTTCTCAAAAAATATCATAATGTTTTTACATCACCTGCTAAACTCTAGACTTTTTTTATTTATTTCATCAAGACCAGCAAGAGATTTTGTTAATACTTTCTAAGTTTCTACCTGTGTTAATATCATATAAATACCATTTATGTATTATGTTTATGCCTATCATCATTATTTGTCATGTAATTATAAATGTGTGATGGGAGAAGGCTATGATAAGTTGAAATAGCTTGTGCCTAATCTGTTCAATGTTTTTTGGTTATAACTATGTTTAAAGTCAAGACTTATTTTAAAGAAAAGACGGGGAAACTTGAGAGACATTTTCAATTAGAACTGAAGTCCAAAAATAATTTATCAGTATTTTTGACAGGTTCCTGTCATACGTGAATCAAAATAAGTTGATTTGTACCTGAAATTGTGTTACGGTGTACTTTTCTTGTTGAACACTGATGTTGTGGTTTAATGATCTGCTTGATCGATCAATTTAAAAAACCAGGTTTAAAACACTGTATGATGTCTGCGGTAGAAATGTATTACCACAGATGGCAAAATATTGATAGTGATAGTGTCAATCATGTTCTTGTTGATTGTCTTAAAAACATTGTAAGGAAGTATATTAGTTTGATTATACTGCAGTTTATTGGTTTTCTGAAGTAAGTTTATTAAAAAAATCCTAATATTAATATGGACGTTTTCATATCAAAAATTCACTTTTAGCTACCACAAAAATAACCTAAGCTAAATTTTTTTTATTAAAAATTCTTAGTTAATCTCGCAAACAATTTCCCCATCAATAAGAAACAGACGAAAGATGGCAATCCTTTCATCAAATTCCGTTGTAATCCTCAACGGTATACTGGAAATAGTCGTTCCATTAAGTTTTGTTTTAATCCGCAACATTGTATCCTGAATTTAGTCGCTACTTTAAATTTTGTCCGTTATTATCCGCAACATTTTATCCTGAATATAGTCGTTCCATTAAGGCTCGTATTTATTCGCAGTATCAGCATAGAAGAAGCCACGCTATTAATGAAGTTCTGTTTTAATCCGTAATAATATCCTGAATATCACCGTTCCATTGATTATGTTCTGTTAGTGTCTGTTAAATTTTCCGGATTATAGTCGTTCAATCAAGTTCCGTTATGGTTCCTAACAAATATGATTTATTTTTACAGCGTTTCCAAATGTTGAACTGGTTTCACCAGATGTGTTCGTAAATTCATTTTGACAGACCTTGTGATTCGATGTTTCGTCCTGGCGAGTTTTGACAAACATCTTCAAGGCAAACGCTACACTTTGTATCCGTCAGGTTGTATCCGTTATTTGGTTTTATATTTAGAAAATCCGGTTTTCCCATATAAACGAATGTACCGTTGTAATCCGTTATATTATCCTGTTTTCACTCTCACAATTTTTTTCGGTAATAATTTGGAATTTTAACCATATTCTCTATCAGAGGGTGGTTTTCATTAACATTGAGCGAGTTCTCAAACCAAAACACGGCGGTGTAGCATTTCTTCGAGATACAAGTGAATCTATTGCTTAAGAGCCAGGAAAAGTACTGTTGATATTTCAATACTTTATACCAGCGACGTATATTGGAAATTATTGCAAAAACACGATTTGGCTACACATGGATCAAAAACCGGGAAACACGATCAGTTAAGGAAACTTTTCGCCAAAGATCGACCGAGTTTGAGTTACATTCTTTGCATCCCGTATTTTTCAAATTTCCGGCCCTGGTTAACCACCGTTATTATTTTAGCTGTCCCGTTGACAATTATTGAGTAAATTTTGAAAATCTATACTGGTCTCAGTCAAAATTTCATAATGGGTGAAAATGAAATACACGGCTTGACAAGGATTCGAATCTTGGCAGAATGTCTACCGAGTTAGGAACATTTGTACCTGGTCCGGCGAACGACTCAATCCAGTTTCGCTACAGAAAGATAATAAGACGCCTCAAGAGTTTGTGGTCGATAGCACTTTCGAACAAACATAATTAACGTTGAAAACTGATCCAATTGACCCGCAAGCGGCTGCCCACCTGCTCCATTGTGATAAGCAAATCCGTTTGTACGCCTAAATACAGCCACAGAATTGTATACGTCATCTAAATGATCCATGTTTACGTTTTCATGTCCGCCATTGCTTTTTTGTGTATAAAATCTCATAAAATCAAAAACACGTGTAATCGTTTTTTTCGTAAACGAAATAAAATTATTGGTAAGAGGTTAAGCTAATTTTGTTAAATAAGGTTTGAATTCCAAGACTTCCAAGATTCCTGGAGATATAAGGTATTTGAATAAATATTATTGAAACGAATTTCTGTCTTTTTATTATACTTTTAAATATAATTATTTATTCCTTATGATTTATTTATTTATTTATACCCTTCTGCTTCTTCATTAGTTTAGAAATTTTGGATTCCAACCTTTTGGCCCCAAGCATCACTGACGAAACAGCTGTATGGTGCAGTTTAATTATTTTTTTCGTTATACTGTATCTATTCCTAAATATAAAAGATGGAGTGTGTGTTACGTCATCCTTATGATTGAAATGTGAGAAATTTAAATATATCATTAAATCTTTCTGTATGTGCTCAGATATATGCTATCTCTAATGCAGGACAAACTATTACAAATGCAAAGAAATATGGAATCGAACTAGTTACACTTATGAACTTTTCCATTTTATGGAAATCTGCGAAAACAATATCTTTCGAAAGAAGTGCTAAGCGACCTAGATTGACTATTGAATCAAGCTAATGACAATATACAGAACCGTAACAAACCGGATTTTTTCAATATCAGAGATCGGATTACCTAACCCGGAAGATCCTTGGGCAAACCCCCTCCCCCGGGATAGTTCACCACTTGTTGAAGCCGTACGTGTATTGTTGCTGTCGAGAGAATCGTACATTTGTATTAAAGGTCGCGCCGTCTCTTCGTGACTTCATTGGAATTACTTGGATAATGGCCGCGGGCGTATACATTTCTCAGCGCGGGGATCGTGGATCAAAATTTAATTGAAATAATGTAATAAAAAGGAGACACAACGCAACACGCGAGATCGAGATTATTCTCGGAAGGTGAAACAGGCACTAACGGAGAGTATCGCGACGACGTTTTGATTAAATTCTTTGAAGTATTGAAGTGTGGCTCGGTGCGGTTCATTATGAGACAGGCGATGGCGGAATGGTTGTTCTGCCGTTTCAATTTGAACCCTATACTCTGTAAATCGTTTGCGGAATGTTTCCCGGCTGTTGGTTTTGTCGCTTAGAGTATAACCCGTATTAAATTGACAAGTTCGGGCTCGGTATTTAATCATGAATTTTACCAAAGCCTCCGTCCGTTCTTCGGGCCCTACGATCCGCAATTGTTAATGATCCATATTGTTATCGTAGCCAGTATTCGTCTAGTCTTTCTGGCTCAAAGTAACTTTATATTTAGTTACACACTAAGATCATACAAATCGATGAAAAATCAAAATTTAACACAAAAAAACAGTATTTCAATTGAAATATTTTCAGCTAGCTTTTTACAATTGAAAAATAAAATATGTTTGCACCAACTTATAAACGGCGCATTGAATTATACTTCAGCAACTAAGAAATAATGATTATTCTTGTCCGCGCTGAAGTTTACATATTTTAGCGAATGATAATTTAGGAAAAGACATATCTTGCAAAACGGGTTGAACTTGCACTATTTGAAGCATACACATTTTTAGTGCCCTAAGCAATAGTATAGATTTTAAGAAACACCATTCGAGGATATATCCTATGAAATTATTTAAGCAATGAAAGTTTTAGCAAATGTTGTTACAGTCCTATAACACACATTGCTATTTATGACAAAATAAATAAAGCCCGTTAGGTCTTTATGTAAGTTTGTCAGCAATAGGGATGTGTGTTATAGGACTGTAACAATATTTGCTAAAATGTTCATTACTTATATTTACATTTCGATAGAATTATTGTGCTTTATTTAGTTTCTTCGGACCAATTCTGACCAGCAAATCAAGTGAAGACAACAATGCAGTTGATGATGTCACAATTGATGACGTCACAATACCAATTGCTGTTATAGTCTGGGGCATTGGGTGTTATAGGCGTATGGCAGCAACTGCCTCTTAGCATTATGTCAATGGAAAATGACAGAGCAAATGTAAATATATAGTATTGGTTGTTTCTAGAAACAACAGTATTTATACACAAAAGTCTAATCTACATATATGGAGAGAAAACATGCGTCTGCACATTGGAAGCATAAAGTCAATTATTTCGTTTTGAAAATCCTTTAATGAGTTTACTTTTCCTAGTAATTTGAAATGTAAAGTGAGAATCTGCGCTATATCCTTCCGCCTACAAACTAAGCAAGCCGCTTTAGATACTTCCGTCGATAGGATGTGAAAACGACAATCTAATAGTCAGCTCGGATTTGTTTTCCGGATCATTGTCCCTATCATTGCAGGGTGGCGTAAGAAGCGCGTGTCTACGACCGGTAACGCATGCGCATGTGATACTTTGAGTGACAGCCGACATCATTAAGACAAATACTTTCGTATAATGGATGACGTAATGATGTGTAAATCATGACGTATACGTGTGGTCATTACGTATCAGCGGTCTGTTGTTATGGTGACAGACAGGTTCCTTAGTAACATGACACTCGTGGAATTAAGTCAATACGTTATATCTAATTCCGAGACGGACTATTTGTGTTCCGGAAAAAGTGTACGTTTCGTTTTGCTTGTCGGCTGCAAAAGGGGTTGTTACATTGTCGAGCTGTCTTGCTCGAAATTCGATCGATCAATTTTCTTTCCATATAACTATTTCGTACTGATCATTGATTGTTTCAGACCGGTTGACAGCAATAAGTGAATGGGAAATTAAAAACAACGAAAAAAAAATTAAGAAAAATCGCACAAGTTGTCAACTTCAATGCAGAAAGCATTTCCTTAAATGTACAGGTCATTCGTCAGAATATGATTAAGTAAAAAAACCAAAAATGACATTTTTCGTTTCACTTCCTATATATATCCTTTTAGGAAACCGCTTAATGTATTTCTAACGATCTTCAGCAATCATTATATTGACCAAATAATGCCACTACTTGTATAAAAATGTCATATTTCATATCGGCTAGATAAAGACAATTATTGAAGTGAACTGTGAAATCTCCTTCACCAGTCTGAATAACGAAATTGTCGATGATGCCAGTTACACAAGAACCGATTTTAGATAATAACGGGCCGATTTCTAAATTCATGTGCATGTACATACCGGTATGTGAAATAAGCGGCGAATATTTTAAAATTCCCATCAACGCTCGTAGCACTTCGTACTTTTGTAAAGAGCTGCAGACGCTAAAATGTGGTCCCTATTAGGTAAATTGTATTTTATACATTAATCAATCCGTTTAGCATCGCCGTAAAGAAATTACCATCTTCAAGTTTGTTGAGTAATGCGTAACAACATTTGAATTTCTTTGGAGTGTGGTCGTGAATACGAAATTGTTGATCAGAATCAAAATCGTTAAGTGAAAATCCCCTTTTCAACTTTTCCTTTTAAAAATATATTTCAATTCAGCTAATTTTTAAAACATTTTTTTTTTCTCGAAAATATCTTCCTTGAGTTACCTAATTATTAAGCTAAATTTTGACGAATAAATACATGTATATTAATGTAATTCTTTTTTTCCTGATTCGGTCCTTGGTTGTGTGAATAAGCTGTCAATGAAGTTTAATTTTGGCTTAAAAGATGTCCGCTAATCAATTTATTCCCAGCGTGTGTGATCAATAAATAATACAAACGTCGCGACTATCCAACTAGTCAATCCCAGCCTATTTACATCATAATGAACACCATTTGCAGTTGTCGACACTTGGCAAGTAGCTCTTCTTTGAAAGGAGGCGAGAAAGATCTTTTTAAAACCACATTACGTAATAGTCATGACTGCCAATCCAATTTTCTAAAATTTTGTCACAAGTATTCTCCATCAAGATAATTAGTTTCAGTAGAATAAAGTTACCACTGTCTTGCTGTACCGAGTTATATAGGAAAACTCTATAAATCGATATACCTAATTGTGTACGGTAAATTATGATCATTATAGGATTAAATGTTTCTGTTTTTTCCGGAACTTGAACTTCTACAGATTTTTAAAACTAGTTTAATGACGGTTTGCTGCGCTGTTACACCATATCAAGGCGATTAGCACATTTAATAAAAGCGCTTTAGAAAAACATCACGGTGTCAGCTTGCTTTTAGCCTTGTTTATTTGTTTGTCCTCATAAACGATTTATTCAAAAGAAATCGGTGTCCACAAAACGTGGCGTTACTCAAGGGACACGTGAAGAATCGAATCCACATTCCATTACCAAAAACTAAAAATACGTGTTTTTGCAGCATGAAAATAAAATGAATTAGACTCACGTGACCTTAAAAGACGATTATTGAAATGAATTAAGCTTAACACCACAAATGATACAAATCCTCCATTGTGACATATACAAGAGAAAAAAAACCGTTAGCGCGATAACAAAGTTTTATTTCTAATATATAGTAACAATGACCTTGAACTTAAACTTAACACTTTAAACGAAAAACAGATGAAGGCATTACCATATCATTCACTGGTATAAAGTTTAATGAAATTTTGTTTAGAAATGGCGTCAGTAGAGACACAACGAAGTTTTTTTTTAGCATTTTGTTTATTTGGTTTGATGTCCTATTTACAGCCACGGTCATTTAATGGCGTGTCCGGTTTTGGAAGTGGAGGAAAGCCGGAATACCAGGAGAAAAACCACCGACTTACGTTCAGTACAGGACAATTACCTACATGTTGCCAGGAGATACCAAACAAACCAACAACACTGTCAAGAGAATCCCGTGAAGTCTATCAGAACAGGACTTGAACCCAGAGCGTTCGATTATGACATTGTCACTTCAATAAACTGAACTAACTAGCGATAAACCCAAGGCTCAATTAAAGACCCAATATATGTACTTTCAGGAAGAAAATCATGAAAAAGAATCAAGTTGATAACCATGCAAAAATAAGCCTAAAACGAAGTAAACCTGAGCAGTAACTAACAAGAAACTATTGACAAAAAAATCCAAAGAATTAAAAATAATTCAGGTTGGTCCCACTTCCACAACAGGCCGAAGGTAGAAGACAGTTTGAAAAGGACGCGTGTTTACAAATACCGTGTTTCAACTGTTGCTGTACCGATAACCGCGTCAGAATTCATCTTGAATATTGCTGATATCAGTTAATCTTAACTAAATCTATAAATGTAATGAGTTATTAGGCTTGATTTTCGCTTCAAGTTTTGCAGAAAGTTACGTATATTTGGCCTTTGAAATAAGGGGAGGGGGTACTTAATGAATATGCCTGAAATAACCATTGACTTACGTTATCGGGCAGGTGTCCTTAAACAGACTACACCGCGATATAGGGGTTTCCTATTGTCCATCCAGAAAAGGAAAATTGATTAGCAATGAAAAAAAATCAAACGGAATCAAAGAAAGTAATAAATAATGTCCGTCCTCGGCTGTCACCTACTTAGGACTTAGTCCAGCTTGATCGTAGTCGGCTTGAGACCACTTCAACATCTTCGACCCACCAAGCCGGCCTGTCTTGGTTTGTTAGAAACCGTGGCAAGTAGGCAATATGGCCAGGAAACATGTAGGACGTACTAGAAATAAGGCCTCATTGTAAGCATGGATCACAAAGCCCGGATCTCTAAGTGACGAAACCTGACTGAGAATTTCACACGCGTCAAAAACCGCCTTGTTCTCGAGCATGGGTCACGAAGATGACGATGCGTTTGGTGTTTAGAATATCCCTTTGTGAGAGTTTGCTTTGAGGAGAGTGTCAACAACGGCGGTATGTTTGTCAACACAAAATTTCAGAGATGATGTCAATAACAAAAATTTCAGTAGAAAGGCGGTCTTGAAGGGGAACAAACACGACAATAACAAATATATACACCAGATCAATATATAAGATATCCGCTAAATGAAACAGGAGAAAGTTGCCCTTGTGGAAAGGTTTACATCGAACACCGAACGTTTACTAACAATACCGGATATTCACAAACAATAACGGAAATTTACGAGAACCGAAAGAGCCAGTGGTTTAAAAAATGTATTCATAGCAGCCAAATTCTGTCTTTGTAAATATAATGGAATGTCACTTAAATTGTTAATAGTGTAGACAGATTAATTTCTTTACGGAGGATGAAAATAAATTAGAGAATACTGAAGCGTTAACAAAAAAGTAAATAACTGATATTTAGTTAAATGGATGTGATGAAAAGTATGTCTTTATATTACTGATACTGACAATGAAGCTTTAAATGATTACAATATGCGTTGTTTATAAGGGATGCTCGTTTGGTAAGTCTAACGTTCCGATTTCATGGCATTGCAATCGAGTGTTCCGGAATGTGATTCCGTCACAGTTCTATCGGTTCCGAAATTAGACGTAGTGTAAGTAGAATTAAAGATGGCGAAGGTAACCAACACCTTTAACATGTGCGAGGGCTGTTTGATGTATTTCCAGTTGAAGCCAACTACAACAAACTGGCATAAATTGGCCTATGATACGCAAGTTGAGGCATGGATTCGTTACCAAAAATAGCCAAAACTCACTTTAATCCTGTTCTGGTTTGTGCCAGTTTCGGTCGAATGGTAGACCTTTTGGTACAAAATGTGTTCCAGTTTTAATCGAATGCAGGATTGTTTTTGAATCATACGATCCACTAAACGCAGATATGATGTAGATCAAAAATCAGATGAACTCCTGACCCTTTCCTTCCTTCGACTAGTGAGGATATGCTAATTTATTTTTGCTCCTTTTACGAATGAAAAAGTCATATACTGATTAATACTGGTGTTGAACTTAATCAGTAAGAAGTATCATCATTCATGAAAAAGAATGAAATTATTATTTTCAACTTTTTTTTGTTTAATGTTTTACATCGCTGTTGAAAAGGAAAGGATTCTGAATCCGAGTACATATTGATATTCACAGGCTAATGGTCAACCAGAACATTCATTGGTCGTTCAATGGTCAAGCGACGAGAGAATTGTACGGATGACGTCATAAGAACAGTTGATCAAATACGCCGGCATTATTAAGCGTGGTCAAAGACATTTGTCTTCGAAATGCTTAAGTCTCATCCTGCTTGACCAGCGGTCAATCTTTGTCCGAAATCAAGTGCTATTAGATCAAACCTTACCCATCTATCAGCAACACTTCGGCCATATGAGTGGTCAATATTGATATTATTCAAAGTGATCTACGTGTTATGGTCAGTTTCGGACAGATAAATGGACGACTGACCTTTCATCGGACGGTTTTACATAAATCTTCTAATACAGCAATAAAACTTTTGTAGTTTCTTTCTCAACAGGAAGTCTTTCGCTCCCTCAATGAAAGAGACGGGAAATCAATTTCGACCGGATGCGATCATCCGAGAGAGGCATAGCCATAAAGCAATACAGTTACAGTATATTTATATTGTTTTGGATTTACAGAAAAAATGTATTATTTGAACGCCTAAGCATGTTCAGAACATATTCTGGCGTTATAAAGGAATGTTCTTTTAAACTTGTTGGCGGTAAAAGAAGTAGCAAATAAAAGGAGGTGAAAGATATGGAGGTATCACGCTAAAATATGGAAAAGAAGTTTCAGTTGTTATACATGCATTTTTTTTAAACTTGTATGTAAGTTCGTGTAACAGATATTCTTTAAGAAGGCTGTACTTGTTTTACTGTTTGTGTAAAAGGTTGTGGGCTCGATTCCTGTGTTCGATTTAGGTATAGATATGATATAAAAATTATTTGAAAAAAATGCACGTGTTACATATAATGTTGCCATAACTTTTCCAGACCTGTCCATTTCAAGCTACTGTATAAATGAACGATTTGTACTGCTTACCTGTACAACTATGTAAAAAATGCTATGCTTTACAGAGTTTGCATTGAAGCCGTCCCAAAATCTTTTTCAATCATAGAAACTGAAAAGGGCCCAATTCATTTTCAGGAATCCCTTTTGAACTATGCAGAAGGACCTTATTTATTTAGGAAAAGACCCTATTTATAAGATACCCAGCGCAAACCCTGCTTTAGTTGTGCAACACAATTCGTATAGTTAAGTTGTGTAAAACAATAAGTATTGTTTAATACTGGTATTGTTCAATACTGTTACAAAATGGGTATTGTTTACATGTGTAACATTATTGGTTTAAACTGTGAAACAAAATCAGTATGCTTAAATTGTGTAGGGAAATCTATATTTTGTCACGAAATTGTTTCTTTTTTCGTTGAACAATACATTGGTTTAAATTGTGTAGGATAATTGTAATTACTTTCTATCGTAATTGGTATTAATTGCGGGACGATATTAGTATTAATTTGGTAACAAAATCGGCATAAATTTCGTAACGATATAAGTTTTAATTTGGTTACAAAATCTGGATAAATTGCATAACAATATTAGTATTAATTTGGTAACAAAATCGGTATAAATTGCGTAACAATATTAGTATTAATATGGTAACAATCTCGGTATAAATTGCGTAACGATATTAGTATAAATTTTGTAACAAAATCGGTTGTGATGGTGAAACAATATTAATTTTAATTTGGTAACAAAATCGGTATAAATTGCGTAACAATATTAGTATTAAGATGGTAAGAAAATCGGTATAAATTGCGTAACGATATAAGTATTAATTTTGTAACAAAATCGGTATAAATTGCGTAACAATATTAGTATACATTTTGTAACAAAATCGGTATTAATTGCGTAACGATATAAGTATTAATTTTGTAACAAAATCGGTATAAATTGCGTAACGATATAAGTATTAATTTTGTAACAAAATCGGTATGAATTGCGTAAAGATATAAGTATTAATTTTGTAACAAAATCGGTATAAATTGCGTAACAATATTAGTATTAATTTGGTAACAAAATCGGTTGTGATGGTGAAACGATATTAGTATTAATTTGGTACAAGATAACACAATCGGTATTGATAAAGTAACGATACTAGTACTTTTATTTTGTATTTTTGTAACGAAACTGGTATTATTTGTGTAACGAAATTGTTATTGTTTAATGGCTGGTATTGTTAAACGATTTATATTGTTTGACTATAGATATTGTTTTGTGACGAAATTGGTTTTATTTCTCTGAACAGCGAGGAAGAATTTCCCCTCTAACTAGCAGTATCTTGCAGCAGCAACAACAATTCGAGGATATCGGAAGCGGTAAACAGATTTTCGTTTTCACATAATTCTAATGCAAAACAGACAATTTTCATTTCACGACACCGAGGCAATAAACTTTATCCGTATTTCAGACAATGGGATGAAACGTCCGGTCCGAAGAGTCATTATCGCCGGACCAGGGCAAGTGGTCATTACTGCGGCTTGACCAGTCTTGACCACTATTGGTTGTAAAACCTTGTTTAGGACGTAGAAATGGCATCTCCTGACCGGAATCAACGTCTTAATAACCAGGGCTTAAGACATCGATCAAGATTTGCGCGAAACCTTCATTCAGATTTATTTCTTTTCGTACCGACAACCGAAAAGCAACAATAACTGACGAGGGATAACGTTGTGTACAATCGCAACCGCTTGACTCGTTTATAGCATTAAACAGTCCGCTGACAGACGAGAGATTCCGAACAGACAGGACAGAGACATTTATGTACAGTTTATGTCTTCTCTGTCCAGACTGACATTTCTGACCTTGAACAACGGGTTGAAGGACGAGACATCCCGAATTAACCATGACCATCCATGTGATAAATTGGTATATGCAGATATGTTCCGAATGAACTGGTGATTGTTCGGAACATTCCCTTTTTATGCAACGAGCCGTTTACTATATGTTTTCATTTAAATCTAATTTTATTAAGTTTTATTTTTTCATCTTTTTAATTTCCATGGAAACTTCCTATTTTACAATTGTACCACGTTTTAATTTTTCATCTATTTAATTTCTGTGGAAACTGTGCTACGTCATTCAATTTCTTCCTTACTGTATTCTCACACATTCTACTGATATTTGAAAGTTACCATAATCCTATATAGTTTCTTTTAACTCCTTAAATACATTGTGTTGAAGCTCAAAACCATTCTAACACATACACCTATATATAAAATTTCATCACGTTTATATAACCAAAATTATGTGTTTCATTTTTCTTTATTATATATTATAAATAGATAAAAAAACAAACACTAGACTGGAAGGATACGTTTTCATGCCCCAGTTTCGTAAATATTCCTTAATTCTTTTATTTAAGGATTAACTTGAATCTTGTTTTCCATGTTATGGAGGTATAACACAAAATCCGGAGTGTACTCTAAATAAACTGTGTTATAATCGCATAACAGAAGTATTAACTTGAATTTTTTTTTTTATGTTATGCTAAACTAATTTAAACTAAACCCAGCAAAGATTCACGTTATTGACGGACCCTTTTCTCTTACAAATTATTACGCTGCTGAATCAGCCAATCAAAAGCGACGTTATAAACGGCGACGTCATGTTTTACGTTATGGGCTGATAACATGTTTTTTAAGCCAATAACAATGCTTGTTTGAAACAAGATTTATTTAAGTTATTTAAAAATCTCCATAGGACATCATAACAAATGTTTCTACACTCACGATTTCCTCCTCAAAATCTTAAACTTCTTAAAAGCTTTTCTAGGGAGTTTTAACATGTCTACCTTACATAGATTCTGTGTTTCATTTGCCTGTATTTAACGTATCACAAGTCCACGTTTCATAAACATTCCCTTACTTATGGAAGTTCCTGAATTGAAACTAAGTCCCCATAGGAAAGCATTACAGAAGTTAAAGTCCCAATATACGTAACTTCAGGAAATGTTTTTGTGATTCTGGAAAATTATAAAAAAAAATCCAGTTGATAACAATGCAAAAATAAGCCTAAAACGTAGTAAACCTGAGCGGTAACTAATGAGACACTCTTGACAGTAAAATCCAAAGAATAGAAAATAAAATACCTCAGGTAGGGCCCACTTCAACGACAAGCTGAAGTTAGAAGACAGTTCAAAATGGACGTGTATTTACAAATACCGAGTTTCAACTGCTCCTGTACCGGTAACCGCGTAAGAATTCATCTTGAATATTGCAGATATCAGTTAATCTTAACTAAATTTATAAATATAATAAGTTATTGGGCTTGATTTTCGCTTTAAGTTTTGCCGAAAGTTACGTATATTGGACCTTTAAGGAAAGTTCCCTAGCTCAAGATTTTCGCATTTATTCCTGAAATAATTTCCCATGGAAACTTTTAAATCAACCATTATCCTTAAACTAAGGAAGCTCATGAAGGTAAAGCCTGTTTGTTTATTTCGTGTTTGTTTTGTTTTTTGTTTGTTTTTTGTTTTTGTTTTGGTGTTTTGGGTTTATTTTTATTTTTGAAAAATGAAATAATACCTACAATGTCCATTTATGTAAAAGATGAAAAAAAAAAAATCAAAAGATAATAAGATATTACTTACATCCCAGCAACATGGCGAATATAGAGAACAGTTTTTCGGCGTTCGTATTTGGCGCTACATTCCCGAATCCTATACTGGTCAAGCTCGTGAAAGTGAAATAGAGTGACGTAATATATTTTGACCGGATGCTTGGCCCACTCATTGTGTCGTTTGGAAGATAAGGTTTATTACACTGCGTGGCGAGATTGTCAAGCCAGCTTATCCGGGCTTTCAGGTGGGGACGTTCCACGTACGCTATGGCATAGAAAACACAGGCTAGCCAATGAGCGATGAGGGTAAAGGTCACCATCAGCAACATGAGTACCGCTGCTCCGTACTCAGCGAACTGCTCTATTCGGCGGAGTACTCGCAGTAACCGGAGTAGACGAGCTAGTTTGAGTACACCCGTGATAGTCATTGTCTGGAAGAAAAAAAAGAAGATTTTTGTTTTAAATTTGACTAAATAAAATCGTTTGGAACAATTTGTAAGCAATTGATGTATGAAAGGTTTGAACTTTTTTCTCTCTTTCTATTTGTTAACCAATCAAGCGATGGACGATAATTTTCATATTGTGTTTTTGTCTTATAACACACATTGTCAATGCTAACAAAGTAAGAGAGAAAGATAAGAATATAGAAGTTGAAACGTTTCCATGACTACGAATAGTTCATTTAATACGTAAACGTAAATAGCCTTACAGGCTCCAGTTTCATGACCGTATTTTAACTAAAGGTCTCCATAGAAAAGCATCAGAGATGTTAAGAGGAACATCTTCAGTTAAGGATCTTTTCTTGACTTCTGTAATATTTCCATATGGACATTTTTAAGTTAATACATTTCCTTAAATTAAGGAACTTTTTATGAAACTGTCGATAGGTCGGCCTAACCGACGTCATTTTGATTGTTGCCAAAACCGTACATATTTTGCACACAAGTATAATACGCTCTAACGTCTGACAAAAAAGATGACGTCATCAAAATTTTCAAGGAAACGTCACACATAGCGATGTCAATGGTTGTACTTTTCGAAATGTTCAAAAAAATTAAATAAATAAAAAATATTACGTCATACTTACGTCAGAGTTTCCGGAACCAAACAGTAACAAGTCAAATGGAATGGCGGCTATTGTATCAATGACGAACCACCCCTTCACGTAATTCACAGCTATTTTCTGCGGGTCTACAACCACCTCGCCATCGTGAAGATACGTCGTCCGGAAGTTGATCAAAATATCGGCAATGAACATGAGGTCAACAATTAGGTCGATGAGCACGAGCGGGTCAGCTTTGCTCGTCTCCGCATTCTGGAGACGACTCGCGGCGTCACGGTTGAGTTTCATCCGGGTCTCGTCCTGATTTAAGAGGAAGCAGACGACATAAGGTGTTAGGACGGCGGTGTAGAGGACCAGAAACAGGATGATCCAATCCCAAACAGCTTTAAACGGCGAGTAGTGAAGGATGATGAACTTGGTCTTCTGCTGATGTTGTTTCGATGGCGGGATATACTCGATCTCAGAGCATTCATCATCACTTGGTTCGTCCGACTTGGGCTTCGCCGCCTGAAGATACATAATTCAGAGATATTAGCAATATGTTTTAATAGGATTTTTACATTATTTAAAGTTTTTTGATTTTATTATAAATGGAATATTAAGAAAGTGTTTTTATTCTTTAGTTTATTACGTGGATGTGTGAATTAGCATAAAAACTGGCATACCAGTTTTCACATCATGTAAAGTGTCTAAAGAAACAACATGAGCGTTTGTAGACAAAATACCCCGTTATATGAGTATATTTACACCTCTCCCTTCTTGCGCTTTGTAAAATCTGTCTGCGAATATATTAGCGTATACGCAGTGAAAAAAGGCTCGGTGGATTGATATTTATTTAAATATATCGTCGTTCACGCTTCAGAAAAATAAGTATTCGAGGTCGGTCATATTTTGGTTCCTACAAGATTCTGAAACATGGAACATATACACAATCAACTTCCTGTGATTAAACAATAAATGTTTTCTAGCAAACTAGAAACGCAAACCATAGAATATGTTCGTTGCCAACTGCGGGCATACTACCGTATACGTAATCAAAATGAGGTACAATCCTTATTTAGATACACCGTGCTCACAGTGAGTAATTCTAGATTTTTTTTCATCTTGCTATATATTATTTTAATCTACACCATTTTTAATGAACTTATTTATTTTTATGGATAGATTTTGATAATGATTGGTCATTTTGTACAGATTCCACATTTTCCTTCTTTTATACTTAAGACATTTTTTTCTGTTGTGTACTTCTGAAGTAATACAGAATCATGAACGCTAATTATTTCAGCGTGCCGCATTTTTTCTATAAAACGCTACCAAAATGACGTGAAAATGGCGTCAATACATAAATGTCAATAAATTATGTTTTCCTTGTCCTACAAACCAGTGAAAATAATATGAGATGAACCATGGATCAATTCGTTATAGATATACAAAATTTCATTTCAAATGACCCATAAACATTGTCAGAAAAAATCATCGTAAAAAGTTGGAAATACAAAGCATATATGGCAAAATGAAAAAGGGTTGACTCACTTTTGACAGGGTGCTGTATATGCTTTTTAGTTAAAACATATTTATTGCCAAAAGTTGACCGGGGAATTGGTACAAAGTATTTAAACTTATCAACGCCTTTTCCCAATATACATTTTACATGACATTACAATAATTAGTTTACAATAAAGTACATTATTGAAATCACAATTTATCTTAAAATCTCTTTCTGGATTTGATAAAACTGTACACATTTTAAAAGATATTTGTGTTTAGGTCCATGGAAAATTCAGAGTTGCCAAACAAACTTATTTCTAAACTTATTGTAACATCCAAATCATTTAAATTTTGAAACAAAATATGTCTTTCATTTGCATTTGCTATGACAGAATGGCGTTCATACATATATGTATGCAGTGATATAAGAAAACATAAATAAGTATACATTGTACATAAACATAATTACCCTGTATTGAAAACTTGCTTTCCGATACACAAACATGATCCAGGTACTGACACGACTTAATTCCGAACCTTCATTACGACATACAGGTATCACACTGTGTACATTGACTGGGACTAATCACTGGGATTGGTCACGTGACGCGGAGTAATACGGTAAGAAATGGGGTTATAAATTGGGTAATGAAAGTTATAAAAATAAATCCTTTTGTTTTCAATTATATAACATAAAATGACATTAGATATATATAACGTATCTAAAATGATATCCAATTTCCATTTTTCCCCACAAGTAAGCTTTAAGCTTTTCATCTTTTGAGATGAATTGAATTTAAAATAGCTATAAACTGTGGTTGGCTAATTAATTTACTGATTTACGAAGAATCCCTTTGCGTGCCCCAAATCAGGATCTTCCGGAGGGGTTTCCGTGTATATCACAAGGTAATTACTAAGAAACACGACCATATTGTATGGGGAAGTTTTTTAAAACGATTTTGCCGGCCAATATGACATCTGCTGTCATTAGTAATGTAATGATTGGGAAGACTTTTTTGTCGAGGAATCGTTCAATGCAAACACAGAGAGGCAATTTAACATTTGAACACTCCTGTCTTATCTTCATCAGTGCATACATAGATAAACAAAGCATTGTTCAAAAGATCTTTCTGAGTTTTACAATCCTGGCAAGTTTCATGAAACTTGATAGCGCCGTTTTCCTACGCCACAAATAGCTACATATAGCGGCAGAATTACATGTTATAGTCGTGTAGATATTTCGTTCAGAGAATCCAAATCAAATGTTCTTCTCATCTCTCATACCATACATAGATAAACAATTAACACTAGAAAAGGGAGAAAAGGGAGGTTGAAGATTTAGTTTAAACTTTCTTTTATTTTATTTTCAGCAAAAATTTATACATCAAACAAAATTGCACTGAAAAATAGGAACAAGTGTCGAAGATGTAAATCTATAACCATGATTAAACAGCAACTTGTAACTTCAATACATAACACCACCTATACACGCGTGTTTACCAATAATTAATCGGAACAAAAATAGTTTAAACATAAGTGATATGAAGATAGAATTTTTGAGTATGCTCATTAGTGTGTTTACTTGTTGTGATTGACAATGATGACTCTATTCTCATTTTGAGAACTTGATGTTTACCTGGATGTGACAGATGATGCTTACTCTTCCAGAAAACCTGGTGGTCTTATTTTCTTGTACTTTTACGAGGGTCTCCATATAAATGCTTCCTTTGTTCATATTTTGCCCCTTGTTTAATCGATTTTGTGTTCGGATTATGATTTCGTTAACGCTTGGGTATTCTTTATTTATTTTGTAGCAACTCGAAAAATAAATTTGATTTTGATTAACACATTGAAGCAGTATGGATTTCTATGATGTATGTTTTCTTTTGATTAATTTTCTTAATACATTAAAAAGGTTGTTATAAATTGGCACGTAACAAGGCCGTCCTAAAATGATGTCAGCTGTTAATAGAAGGTGAACTAAACCAAATCAGAACTTCCATACATTTATGCTGTTATTTTAAAGCTTACAGTGAAAGACTGTTCAGATCATCCATACTTATCAAACGATTGTCATTCAGAGCTTCCATACAGAACATTTCAAAATTGATATCAGATCATATATTTTATGAACTACATGTATAAAACACGTCAAAATATACATATATTATCTTCTATCTCAAACTTGTTGTTTTTCTTCCGAACACCTAGTAATACTGCTTACGGGGACCCGCTATAACACGTTATTCAAAACAAAGATGGCTGTTCAGGGCCTCCATATATTCTTTGACTTCTTTTTGACAAACTGTATTGCTAGGATCAGCTAAAAAGTCATTCAAAAGAGATATGACACACGCCTTCACAGCATCACCTAACCCGTCAATCCAAATACATAAAGCTATTCAGGGCCTCCATACATTCTCTGACTTCTATATGACACGTCTCCGTACAAGTGTGCCCATACTTTATCAGTACTAATGGTCGGCCCAGTAGAGACTAGGTAGTCTTTGATACCTGATTCAGGGCCTCCATACTTTCTCTGACTTCTACAATGTATATGACACATGCCTTACAAGGATCAGTTAACACGTCAGCCCGAATACTTCAGGCTATTCAGGGCCTCCATACATTCTCTGACTTCTACAATGTATATTTCACACGCTTAACAAGGGTCAGCTTAACATGTAAATCCGAGTACATAAGGCTATTCAGGGCCTCCATACATTCTCTGACTTCTACAATGTATATTACACACGCTTTACAAGGGCCAGCTAACACGTTACTCCAAATACATAAGGCTTATTAGGGCCTCCATACATTCTCTGACTTCTATAATGTATATTACACACGCTTAACAAGGGTCAGCTAACACGTCAATCCGAAAACATAAGGTTATTCAGGGCCTCCATACATTCCCTGACTTCTACAATGTATATTACACACGCTTTACAAGGGTCAGCTAACACGTCAATCCGAATACATAAGGTTATTCAGGGCCTCCATACATTCCCTGACTTCTACAATGTATATTACACACGCCTAACAAAGATCAGCTAACACGTCAATCCAAATACCTAAGGCTATTCAGGGCCTCCATACATTCTCTGACTTCTACAATGTATATTACACACGCTTAACAAGGACCAGCTAACATATTAATCCAAACACATAAGGCTATTCAGGTTCTCCATACATTCTCTGACTTCTACAATGTATATACCACACGCCTTACAAGGATCAGCTAACACGTCAATACAAATACATAAGGCTATTCAGGGCCTCCATACATTCTCTGACTTCTACAATGTATATTACACACGCTTTACAAGGGCCAGCTAACACGTCAATCCAAATACATAAGGCTATTCAGTGCCTCCATACATTCACTGACTTCTATGACATGTCTTCGTACAAGTGTGCCCATACTTTATCAGCGCTAATGAATTGGCCCAGTCGTGACGAGACAGTCGTCGACACACGATCAATGGAAGCTATTTGTTCTCACAGCTATCTCGCGGGGACAGTGATGTGTCGGCATTTCGCTGCAACGAATCTCAGAAAATTCCTCTGGAAAATCACCTCAGTTAGCTTGAGTAGATAACGTAAGAGAGAGATAGGTACTATCTTCAATGAAATGTACTTTTCAAGTTTTGTTGGTATGAAATTAACACTTTGAAGTGCGCACGCAATTGCGGCATTAGGGTAATGCTAAACTACGGCAAGGAAACGGAACGAAATATCGAAAGGAAAGCGGAAACGGAACTGAAAAAAATAATTCGATGAGATGGTGAATTATACAATTTGGATAAGAAGTATTTGTTCTAAACTGAATGTTTCTTTAATTGTCAATGTATCTTTATTTTAAAAAAAATATTAAAAAAAAAAAAAATCATTTCGATGTGGACATATAACAAATAAATGAGCCCTTATTTAAATGCATAACAAAATTTTAACAAATACACGCATTGGGGATTTGGCCCAGCTCATTACTTGTGACGGAAAGCAATATAAATTTCGAGAAAATCGCTAAAAGTAGAATACCGCCAAAATAAGACTACCGCTAAAACATGTACATTAATAGTATACATTAAAAAGAATCAGTATCAAAAAGTTCGTACCTGATAATTTCCATTAAAACATTTTTTTATTTCGACCCTGACATATATCCACAATATGGATAATTAAGAAAGGATTAGACGATACATGTTAGCACTACCGCTGACAAAGTCATTTTCACAATAGCCAGCACTTATTCATCAGGGAAAATACAACCCGGAACCATTCTTAAAAATCAAAGAGGACGTGCCTTCGGCACGACAAAGGTAAAGCTTATTATATTCAATCTAAGATATTACGTCATTCCCAGACACCATGGAAACGTGGTTCTTAAGAAGTCGGCGATTGAGTGGAGAAATAAAATGTTTACCATTGTGCGGGATAACGCGATTACGCCTCGTTCGAGCCATCTCTGATTCGATCTCGCTATTTAGGTTTCTGTGGTTATTCATGGAATTGTGACCGACGGAAAGCCGTGATGTTCATCGCGTACATACAGCACACGACAACAGTCAATAAGTGCATTACCTTGTCAATGTTATTTGAAAATCGGCCTTGAGATGACAAAACGTTTTTCGTAACGGAAGCTTATAAGGTTGCTTAGTATAGATGTTTGGGAAAGGCTATATAGCGTCTTTATATCAGGCCATGAGAATGTAACATTGAAGTCTATCAAAAGTTTTGGATACTTAATATTCTGTTACTTAATGACAAACAATACGATGTGTTTAAGTCAAAATACAATCTTTTTGATTACATCTTTACCAGTGAAATACAATCATGTTTCGAAAATTATTCATTCTATAAAAGTGTTATATATTCTTGAGAGATTTATGGATTGGATTTGACCAATCAGAATATTGCTTACAAAAACAACGGAGGAAATAAAAAGCAGCCACATTAAATATTTTTTTTTTATGAAAATGAAATAACAAGAATATCTAACAGTATCTTCAGTAATACCATTTCTATTTCACTTGTGCGGCTAATATTTTGATATTTTTCACTCGTGCTGCGCATTCGTGAAGACTTTCAAAGTATTAGTTCCAATCGTGGTATATATTTTATATTACTGAATACACTGTTAGATACATTGTATCCTCTGTATAAATCCAACGCTTTAAGCTGCAGTAATTAGAAATACTAACAGAGTTATCGCCCGTTGCCGAAATCTTCTCTCACGGTAGTAGGTGCGCTTCCAATGTATTAACCAGTCGTTTCAAATAAGAAATTCCTGCCTTTCATAACGCAAAGAAACGTAGAATGCCAATTATTCCTAAAACCAAATCATCTCAATTAACATGTAATATTATATTACGTCATAGACCCCGACTTACCCGTTCTTCCTCCTTTCGCTGTTCCGTTTCCCGCTCACCCTCCTCCGATATTGGATGGAAGGCCCGCTTACCGCGTAGCTCCTTCAGAACCTTTAACATAATGATCTTATTCTTTGCCTGGAAAACATAAAAAGTAACAAAGCCATGATTACAAAAATAAGAAAAGGTTAATGAAATATTTAGTTCTTGGCCTGAGAAAAAATAAAACAAAATTAGACTAAAACATCTCTTAAAGTTGAGTGACCCACCCAAGCAAATCACTACAGAATTACACTGTAGTTTGTTTTTGTACAGTTTTCAATGTGTGTAGCCCGTTGTTAGTTATATCATTGATGAAGCAACACAATCGGTTAAAAAAAAACGAAAAGAAAAGTGATATTTCTTTTTTTTTTTCATTTGAATAATGTTTAATCCTGAAAGATACAATGTACAATGTTATATAATTATCTTTCTTATACCCGAGGTCTATTTTTAATGCCTCCGACAGGAGTCGAACCCAGAACCTCATTCTTACTAGTCTTGCGCTCAACCAATCGAGCTTAAGAGAAGGTCTGGATAGCCGAACAGTATATTGCAGCTAGTACGTATACCTTTATGGGATAAAACTTTCCAACAAGGATAGAGGTAATAACTATTGTTCCAGGGGCATAGCGGTTCATTTCCAGGTATTACAAGTATTTTACATGTGTAGCATATCTCCCGGGTCGCTACGCATGGAGTCGAACCCATGGCCTCCTGCTAACGAGTCCTACGTTCGATAAACCGAACTTAGGAAACAGGTTCTTTTTGCCAGGCGGTGTATTGCAGCTAGTATGCAACAGGGCTACAACTTTATAGAAACTATCGTCGAAATTCTAAGCTTATTTACGATTTATACGTTTCTCATGCTCAAGCACGGACTTGTGCTCATACATAGTTTCTTGTTCCGGCTATGAATGATTCGAAAAATCTAATTGTGTCAAGGATTTTGTTAAACACTGAAGACACTTACAGTTTATTACTGTTTTCAATGTTTATAGTTGACATTTTTTTTATCGTAAACGTGATTTAGGAGGGATACAAGAAAGCTGGCTTGAGCACATAAACCATGCTTGAACACAAGACTGGTCTCATGAATGTTTAACTTAGATGCAGTCACAAAACGTGTAAGTAGCGGTTTCAGTCACTGTCAATTAAACGCTTCAGTTATCAAAACGATAAATGATGAATTTATATAGTTTTTCGACAAGAGGGTTCCATATTTTTTTTCAATCCGTTATATCTATCGACCAATTGTACCAAATCGTGCGTGTGTGCAATAATTATCGCACAAATAAACGCACGATCTTTGGATCGTCTAGTTGTGCGCACCATGGGCGAACGATGTGTGCACGATGTGTGCACAATGTATGCACGATACACGCACGCATTTTTTGGTGCGTTGTGAGTTAGCAATGGATTGTGACTGACGTCATACATCGATTTACCTCTTATGTCAGAACAGAAATATTTTTCCCTTGTATCTTACAGAGATGGAAACATTAAATCGTAAAAAGGAGGAAATTCACATTTTTAAGGGGTTTTATGTCAAATATTAAGAATTAACATTACAGCAAAATTATCAATAAGGAAGCATTTCTCCTTTAGGAGAAGGATTTTCATCCCTGATCTTACTACTTTCAACAGCAGATATATATCATACATATTGACGATTGAAAAAAATGTAAACAGCGTATGCCCCATAAGCTTCATTTTGTAGAAAGGATATTACATTGTATCCCGTAAGAAGAAGAACCCATTAAACATACGACCCATATATCTGTTTTTGGTATTTCAAAGGGTGTATTGTAATAAATACCGAAATATTCCGGGCTTTCAACGTCTATAATAAATAGCGGTGTCGTGTCACAAGGGTATTTACGGAAAATATATTGACTTGTCAGACTACTTTACTAGCAGAAACCTTCGTAAATCATGTCCGTATTCATGGAGAAATGGAATCGACAAAATAGGATCTTCCGTAAACGCATCAAGCCCGACCCTGAAGCGGAAGATCCTGTGCTTTATCGAGCTTAAGGTTTCTTCAAGATGAAATCGAAATTGCTCTCCAGCAGAACCGGAAGATTGTGGATACATCTGTAAGAGCTGCAGAGGCTGATTTACGTAATATCTCAGAACGAGTAAGGCTTCACC
Source organism: Mimachlamys varia (assembly GCA_947623455.1). Lineage (NCBI taxonomy): Eukaryota > Metazoa > Mollusca > Bivalvia > Pectinida > Pectinidae > Mimachlamys > Mimachlamys varia. The sequence goes on from OX392544.1 coordinate 29,959,569, forward strand.
AGACAATATCGCTGGCAGTTCAAGGGTTCCCTTTGACAAGTATGCACGACAGCCGTATATGTCACAAGATATTGCGTTACCATGTAAGAGTTCTGTAAAGGGAGATAACTATATCAGAGAAGTTGTAATTAAGCCCCCCCCCCCCCCCCGATTTTGTATTGATTTGCGATCCATTAGAATACGAAGTCAGATTAGACAAAACAAACACTAAAGAAAGACGTATTCAAGACCAGAAATAAATTTAATTTTCAGAGAGAAAACAATATTTTAAGGCAAACAAATTGGTTCTATCAATTTAGATCATATCCTGTTGACCAACTAAACTGTGAATACAACAGTGTCGAATCTTTCACCTCAAAATATAGATGATTTATTATCTTTTTTCCTAATTAACTTTTTAAATTATAAAAACAAATTTGACTTAATGTTTAAACAATTGATCGCAATCTTGACGATATAACTTTTCTGTCCCTTACCAAATGTATTCGAGAGTTGTTGTTAGTGTTTTCCAAAATTGTACGTCCGTTTGAGAGCAATGGTCATTTAAAGACGTGTCGGGTTTTAGTTTTGGAAGAAAGCCTCGGTTCTAGGAACAAATCGCAAATTTCCTTGAAAGAACGAATGCCCAACTAAAAGGCCAAAAGTGATACAGCGTCAACGGAGCCATTGGAAAGGGAAACACATTTTTCCGAAAGAAGGTTTAGAAGTTACATCATAAACACAATGCTCTGTTAACCAGAGGTGATTAATACATTGTGTTATGTAACAGAACGAAACTTAAAAAAATAACGTTAAAAATTAAAAGGCGATATCTCAGCAGCGCGTTTACGCCATTTGCAATAACGACATTTCCATTAGTGCTAAAAGATCTATGATAAATCGACCAGGTCCCCGAAAAACTGAAGTAATTTGAAGCAATTTTACAGTATTCTGTAAGTGACAGGAATATGCATAAATCAGAAATGTTGTCGCTTCAAAATGCATCAAAATTCCTAACCTTTAAAGTAAGAATTGTTTTTCCCCCTAAATCAAATCTTTCTGCGTTATTATGATGAAATATTTATTTGTAATATTTTATTATGTTGCAACAGTAGTTAGTTAAAATGTGCCAGCATTAAAGGCCCAACTCCAGGAAAGTTTTCTTGATTCTAAAAATTTCTGAAAAAAAATCCAGTTGATAAACATGTAAGCCTAAAACGAAGTAAACCTGAGCGGTAACTAACAAGAAACTCCCGACAGAAAATTACAAATAACTGAAAATAATTCAGATGGGGCCCACTTCAACAACAAACCGAAGTTAGAAGACAGTTCAAAATGGATGTGTGTTTACAAATACCGAGTTTCAACAGCTGCTGTATCGGTAACTGCGAAAGAATTCATCTTGAATATTGATGATATTAATTAATCTTAAATAAATCTATAAATGTAAAAAGTTATTAGGCTTGATTTTTGCTTCATGTTTTGCCGAAAGTTACGTATATTGGGCCTTTAATGAGATTTGAACATTTGAAAACAATTATTTATTTTTCTTCATAAAAAGGGCAAATAAGTTATTCCAAGAGTGTAGACAAATTTTCGGAGCAATCCCCTCCTTTAACAAGACACAAAGAAACATAAAATAATTACAGTACATAAAAAACAATATTAACAGTATATAAGCATAAGTGATTTCGATAATCAACTACCGTTGATATTACTTCTTTGGCGCATATTTCTTCATACATATTTATATTGACATACATTGTATCAGTGACCACAGGGCTCATCCTTGATTAAAAATATTAAATTTTTGTATTTCTCCTAGCATTGTATAACATGCCATTACATATGTTCTTTTTACCGGTTGACATTAATATTTCAATTATGAACAATTTTGTTTTAAAATGATTAAAAATTCAAAATGAAAAAAGGGAAACTAACTATATGTTTCTGGTTTTTGTTTTTGAATTTTGATTTGGTTTTTCTTTAGATGGTGTTTTTTTTCGTTTTCGGTTTTGTTTAGTTTTTTGGTAAATGAAAAATGTGAATGTGTCATATGGACGATAATGATCGTAAATATTACATTGTAGTATTCATAAAATACGATAAGCATCATAGAAGAACAGTCTTGGCGGCAGAATTAGAACCTGGTATTCTTGCTGCTTGAATCGAAGATGTTTCGGAATCGATTGTACAGAAAATGAAGACATATGTATTCCCTGCCTGTCGCTATGATTAAAAGGCTGTAGAACATAACACAAAGACTCGCAACCTGAATTTCTCTACAATAGGATTTTATTTCATTTCAATATTCTTCAATATTAGATATGGCATGACTTTCTTTAATTCTCATTGGCTAAAACATGGTCATATGGAGGTCCATATTTTGTGATATCAACCTGTTCTTTCTATTTTTAGAAACATCGAGTTAATGTTAATGTCATAATCATTGTGACATTAGAGTGCTTATGCATGCAACTGTACATTTCATTGTTTATCAAGGCAGATATAATTTAATTTAAGTCTAACGCTCTCGGTCAATGTTTGATACTATCAAGTCAGTATAACATCATATTGACCTCAGCAAAGGTCCATAATTGATATTTATTTGCTGAGGGAAGAAAACATAGGTATGCCTTATCTGCCATTTTTAATAAAATGCTATCACAGAACATAACACAAAGACTCGCAACCTGAATTTCTCTCAAATAGGATTTTTTTTTAATTCAATATTCTTCATTCTTTGCTGAGGAAGAAAACATAGGTATGCCTTGTCTGCCATTTTGTATAAAATGCTATCACAGAACATAACACATTATCTCGCAACCTGAATTTCTCTAAAAGGGGATTTATTTTTGTTTCAATATTCTTCATTCTTTGCTGAGGGAAGAAAACATAACCACTCTTTCAACACTATTGATCCTTTCTCGTGTTCATAAACTCAACTTGGGTCTTTCATGGCTTCTGGCCATGCGAGTTGATCAAAGAATACCGAAGAAGTCAAACTAATAAATCTCAATACAACCACAAATAAAAGGAAAGTCAGTTCTCTGTTATCCACATATATTCCCCTGCGTTGACTTCAATAAACAAACGTTATATAATTTTCCCATCAAAAAGTGCGCATTTAAGAAGACGAAAAGACAACAAAAAATTATATTTAAGGGAATGCTTTCATCTTGGAAAAAATCGTAATCATATTAGTTCACTAGATGTGAAATATTTCAATAAAAATTGCGTTTGATTTATTTTGTTATGAATTTTGAAACGATCTCAAAAGTCATAAAAATATTAAATTAATCATAGAAAAAAATAATAATCTGATTTTGTTTTTAAATAAAATACCACGTGGATACCGGCCAACCAATCAAAATAAGCGTTTTTACTTATGAAATTTATCATAACTTTGTCAGATGTTTATCTTGAAAGAAAAACAAGGGAATCAAATTATAGATAAATTTTGCTCTTTATGTATGCTAACATTCATATATTGTAACAGCTAAAATAAATTTCTTTGAAACAACTTCACCGAAAGGCAAAAAATATAGACGAGAGTCATAAACAACGCATATCTAACAGTTTGTTTTTGTTTATCATCTCCAGTCTTACTTGGTGTAGACGAAAACAAGATTACATCCAATTATGTATTTCTTGTTAACTTCAAAACCAAATAAATATATTGACTTTATGTACCGTATTGCAGTTACACTGGCAGAAAGAGATATTTATGCGTTTTGGTGACACAAACACTAGTTATAATCTCGTCTTTGGTGTAATGTAATTTAGGGGTTCTGTCGGTGCAATGGAAAGCGCATTTGCCTTTTACCATGGCTGCTGATTCCTCAACCAGACGTGGAAAGGTATTGAATTGCCTGCCCGACCGCATGGTTTTTCTCCGGGTACTCCGGTTTCCTCAAATAATAAGACCCCTCGCGCGCTGGCCTCTGGGTCAATAAAAGTGATTAATATACGTTGCATAACTTAATTCATAATTGTTGTAAAAATATAAAGTTCATTTAAATGTAATTTGAGGTAAATCATACAGGAGAATACTGCTAGTTTTATGTAAAATAAAATTAATCGAAATTTAATGTGGTTGTAATTGAGAATGTATTAATATGCCAGGTTTTTCGAACATTTCACAAAATACCGAAAATTATTTCAGATATAAAATTAAGTATTATTTTATGGGTACATTTGGTTGGACATGATATGAAATATTTGCCGACACACACTTGATAATGAAAGTGAAATGTTTGCGTTAATACCACGAATGCTAAATAGTTCTGTTGACTTGAAATTATAATATAGAATTAAAGTAATACACAAAAACACACATTGTGTTATGTCACTCATGTAGTAATCTATAGAAAAAATGAAGAAAACTTCACCATGCGTAAGTTTTGTCATTCTTCGGCTCTATAATCGAGTTGAAGCATTTTTTTTATCAATGAAGGCGTTTGAGTGTTGTTTTAATAAAACATCGATACGGATGGAGAAAGCGGTAACATTACATACTACATAGGGATTTTATGACAACACCAATGTACATAACTAGAACAGAACGTTTGTAATACTGTTTAGTGGAGACACGACCTTGCATAACAATATCAGGAACTTACAAACCAGGTCAACTGGTTCGGACCCTTTTGGCCTGGTGGTAATGTCCTAGCTCCATAAACTAGAGGTATCGGGTTCGCGTTCCGCTAACCACACTAGTTTCATTTTTGCTCTTTGTTGTAAAATATTGTTTATTTCCCTGGTCGGGATGTTTTATGTACAAAATGTACTAATTATCATAATGATAGTTTCTTAAATATAATTACAGCCCCTGGTAACCGATATTATGTTACGTCGTGACGGATCTGTTTGATTTGTATGCCTACCCCTAGCATCACTGAGGAGTCCTGGGAGGACGAAAAAAGCTGTATAATGTAGTATAATTTATTTATCGGCATACTGTATCTACTTCTAAATTTAAAAGGTGCAGCGTATTTGTGTGTTATATCATCTTTATATGCCGTCACGTTTCGTAACAACACTGATATATAACCTCTGTCTGTTCCCCCCGGTAAAGCCCAAAGCAAATATATTCGAGACAAACGTTTTTTGTTTTTATTGTAGAATGATTTAGACGTGAAAATATAACAGCAAAGTACTTTGGAAATGGAACCTATGCCTTTCTAATACGATATTATAGAAAAATTGTACAATGTATACCTGTTTATGCTTACATTACAAAGACATCTAAATATCCGACTACTTGTTGTTAATGATCCTTTAGACAAGTGTACTGTTTGCAGAAGAGACAAAAAGATATTTTATACGATACTTAAAGAGAAACACGAAACAGTCTGTAGATTTGTATCACACCGTTGCTTTGGAATCATTAAACGGTATAGTTACATGGCAATTTGACTATGATCTTGGATATTCTGTCGCAATGCAGAAAACAATTTAATATTAGCCAAAACCAAATATATACAGAAACACCCTTGGTTGCTGCGTATTGTCGATAGCTATCAGCAGACTAAGTGCATCGCCTATGAAATATGATTTTACAGTGTGTTTTATACCATTATTTAATAAACAGAACATGTAACTCTAGGACGAACACTTAGAATAAGCTTTTGACTAACCAATACTTATAGCGTTTATAGGTTTAGTTATATTCCACTTCTAAAGTAGGTGTCCTTTTTAATCCTACAAAAAATGAAACAACTATATGTACTTTAAAAATTTGAACCAACTTTCTATTCGATGGAATGCTGCATGTTTTTTTTTTTTATCTTTTGGCGACAGGAGGACGCGAAGCCAATCTTTACATTTTCACAAGTTTACGTTAATAAACAATCGACTTTTAAGTTCCGATTCGATTCTCTTTCAATGGTAGATTGGACCAAGCTTGCTTGTTGTGATTGCCAATGATGACTCGGTTCTTACTTTGAGGATTGATGCTTACTTGGATGTGACCAAGATTTACATGGCGGGTGTGGTCGATGAAGCTGAATATGCTTACTGTGGTCTTAATCTCTTGTACTTTCACGAGGTACTCAATGTAGAACTTTCTTTTGATCCTATTTTGCCTCTGGTTTAATCGATTTTGAGTTCTGATTATGTTTTTTTTGATGCTTTGGTTTTCTTCGGGTTTTTTTCTTATTCTCCTTACTTGTCGTTACTTGCATCTTTCGAGTTGAAAGTTTTCTTAATAAAGTATAACTAGTCGACTCACTCACGCAAGTCGTAAATAGTTCAGAATGGATCCATGAAAAAATACAATATCAGTATACATACAATAACTTGTCATAATGGATAAACGGAGCAGAAATACATCTATTAAATCTTTTAAAATTAATATTTTTAAACAATATTTTATAAAGTATGCTGAAAAATGAAAAGTACATTTGTACTGCATTATACGGCTGTTTCGTCCTTCTATGACTCGTCAGTTAGAAGAGGAGCCGAAAGGTGGTAATCGAAATTATCTAAACTATTGTAAATAATACTCAATCTACAATTTTCATTATTAATCAGCATTAAGTCTTACCTGCAAATTTCGCTCTTTGCCAGTAGAATATTATATCCATATTTAAACAGCATGAACTTTACATTGTAAACATAGCTTCTGTTGAAACGAAATTATTACCTGTATATACGTATGTATTGTTTAGGGACACATTTATTTCTGGGCTTTACGGATCTAGATTGTTACATATATATGTATATATTTCCCTGACGGTTTAAGCAATAATTGCATCAATGGAATAGTGTGTTAAGGTATGACCTTGGAAAGGTAAGTCAAGCTTGGTTTTCTTGATAAAAACAAACGCCTAAATTTATCTTTAAATATTCTCTCTGTTTCTTCACAATTAAACCATTTTTGTCTTCAAATGATTTATCATGAACATACCGTTATTTAAAAAAATGCTTATCGTAAAATTCAGCATATTTAAAGTAAGAATATAACTTGAACATTTTTGTTAAACTTTTTTTGTTAAGCTAACAATGCTGATTTATTGTGGTGATCTATTAATAATTTACCATGACGATGTACGTGTTTGCAGTGAATGACCGACATTCTACACAAAGTAGGTTGGTTACTGCCGTTTTATTATACATCACCTACAGTTGATAAATAAAGCATCACTAATGTAATAAGTCGTCCCATCTCATTGATCCTTACATACACTTAACATGTGTATTCACATTGTATATATTGCCGAAAGTGTAACATTGGGTGGTCAGGGTGGTGCAGTGGATAGCGCACTTTGCTTTCATGTTCGTAGTACACATTTTCGTAGTACACGATTTGAAATTATACAGAACTTGTTTATTGTTACTTCTAAATTCATAAATTAAATGGGTTTTACGCACCTGACCCTTCTGCTTCTACAATAGTTTAGAAAGTTTGAATTCCCACCTTTTGGCCCCTAGCATCACTGAAGAGTCCTATGAGGCGAAACAGCAGTATGATACATTTTAATTCAGTTTTCGGCATACAATATATATTATTAAATTTAAAATGTGCAGCATATTTGTGTGTTACATCATCTTTCATCAACCGACAAGGAATCGGACATGAACAGGTATGGGATCACCGTCCGACCAGGTGGGTTCACTACAGTTTCCCCCTACACTTAGAGCCCCCCATCCGCCCGACACCTGAGCCAACAACAGGGATTTATATAAATGCATATAACTTGATTGTTGTAAAATGAATAGCGTTTATTATTATGTGAATAGTTGTTTTGCCCTTTTTCATTCATAACTTGGTGTTCCTGGTTCTTTTAGCTAAGACATTACTCTGTCTTCTCGATATATCTTTATGTCTATTTGTATCTTAGCAGAAGTTGTCGGTATACATTCAATAATAGAATTTAATTCTCATTTACATGGCAAAGATGCGAGACAATTGATACAAAACGAAAATTGTATCTTTTCTTTTTTTCTGTTTATAAAACACTTTAAGAATTAGTTGGTAACTTCTTTTAAAGTAAGACAATAATAACAGTTCATGATATACAACAAATATTTGTGAATAGATGAAAACTGTCAAAAGAAATGAAATAGATAAAAAAAAGTGAAACATATTGAAATTTGAGTGTTGATGGCCGCAGTTATCTCATTTGAATAGTGGCATTATTAATGATATACCCACTTACACTTATTACAAGATTTGAAATCAAACTGTACTCCTCGATCATTTTTTTAATTCATAAACTTGTTACAAGATATTTGATACGTTCGATTCCGACCTTTTGACCCTTAGCATCACTGACGAGTCCTAGAACTACAAAATAGCTGAATGATGCTGTATTATCCATATCTGCTGATTACTTCATATATCACTAGATATGAATGGTACAGCATAAACATGTCTGACGTTCATCTTTTAAACAGCGTATTTCCCGAGTGTTTGAAACTCATAAACCGATTCCGTTCTAATATATATATAATGTACTAACTGAACCTTCGTGTCTATCTCCTGGCTGGCTTGGAACTAGGTTTAACACCAACTACAAGGGGTTCATTACATCGTTGTAGTTAATTGGTTATAAAACAACAGTATGAAAAAGGTCACACGGGGGCAATACGGTGACTGGGGAACCTTTGAGTTAGCGTTTACTCTTTGACTATGAAACCTGTCAAAGAGCCCTAGGCTGGAACAGGACTGGAATGTGATTCAAACATTTCGTAATGGAATTTATAGATACAGACGTTTGAAGTTGAATCCGCTTGAGTAATCAGGATCGAATTATTCATTAACCCATGAACACACAATATTATCGTCCTTTAATGGGTCATGAACACAATAATGGACAAAGATCTCCCTCGATACAAAGAATAACGAAATGTAATCTCTAGTATATATGAAATGGTCATTTCACACGTTATGTCAATTTCAAATGATTTATTACGTTCTCTTTAGATATGGTCTCTGTGTTAACCACATAACAGCAAACATGTATTTTAACTTCTCCATGTAACATAAATCTATAGGGGCATAGCTTCCTATACACTAGATCGCAGGTAACAGAACATGATTTTCAAACAAACAAATAAACTAACAAAAACAACAATCTTACTTCACTGCCTTCAACCCTCCCCACCCCAACCCCCCAACGAAGATCCGATTTGGACCATCTCCTACAGGCAAAATAATACGCCGAATAAATACTAGCCTTTGATTGGGTCAGTAAATATGACTGCCCATCAACAATATGTCCATTGTTGTACGTTGTCGTAAGACTAATTCCATTTGTTCTTTGTCTTACGGTTTGGAGGAATTGACCTCGTCCTAACGTGAACTGCATATTTGGAAAAATAAATCAATGTATTACATTAGTGCATATGCATACATTATAGGCAACAATGTATTACGTAAGTGCATATGCATATTGGCAAACATACCAATCACCAACTAGCAGTCACTGTCTCATTTGTGTCATTTATTTTAACAACAGTAGTTTGCTGCTTCAAAAGATAATTTAAGTCGCCGCATATGCTTCATTTTACGCCATTGCCATTGCTAAGCATAACTCAAGAGTCTTAGACGCAGCTACGAAGCGCAGTTTAATTCATTCATTATTTTGCTCGACTGTATCTAATACTAAAATATAAAGATGCTTTTCACGCGGGTGTCTTTTGTAAATACTTCAGTAAGTAAACCATGGAATTTGCAACGCCATCAAAGTTATACTTTACTTTTTATCCACCATTTTCAACAACGTTTTTCAGTATTAGTATAGCTTAAATAGCCCCGGTGTTGTATCGTACCTCCACGTTAGTCAATAATGTTGAGGATTCTCATAAACTACTGTTATGATGTTTACTTCTCTACTGCGTGAAACAAAGGTTACTGTGTGCATTGTAAAGTATACAATTCAATTGTACATATATCGTGCATAACCATCCACCCCACCCCCAACCCCGATGGGCCTCAGAAGAATACAAGGTGATTCCGTGAGATCCTGTAATGCTAAAACAGTCGATAAACGAGCCCACATGTACGAATTATTAATTAACATGTTTCAGTAATCAATTATTGATCTCAGTAGACTACGTACAAATGTACAGCATAACTATGATTATCGCGTGTTATTGCCTGACTTTGATCAGTTTAACTGGGTCAATTGGAAAACGCGAGAACTTAAACTACCTATATGTACAAATACCTGTTACTCAAGTGTAGCTTATTTACTATTTCATACTAACAATGTTATTGCCGATTAAAAACCCTATCATATACGGTTGGCAACCATATAGGCATTGGATGTACACGATAGAGATCTTGTTTGAACTAGATGCTGAATAAAAAATGTGTAAATCATATGTTCAGTAATTTAAAACATTACTTCAAAAAAGAATATTAGCATCGAATTTGTTTAAATGGCAATTCTTAGGCAATGCAAATTCCAATTTGACATCCATATTGCCTATGGATGCTAATTTAAAGCAATTCAATGTTTAGATATTTCACACAAACAAAATCCAGTCAAGCACTATGGACGTTTTGGGGAACAAGCATATTGTATAATAAGAGGTTTTTTGTTTGTTTTGTTTTAACCGATTAAATGCGTTTTGTGTACTATTCAGATATGTCAACAACTCTTGTGCACCACCCATGTACATAGGGTGATCAGTTAAGTTTTGTGTAAAAATATTATGACATGATTTTTGGGGATAATTTCAGACAGGCAAAACGTATTTTGGCATGGTGTTACAGTTTTTTAATAAACAGAATATTGCTAGAACAATTAAACATCGAGCAGCAGTCCCTACAAAAGTAATGTTTTCATTTGTAGGTTACATTTGTTCTTTTGTGTCAATTACAATGACTTTGAAACGCTTGCTTCATGTCACATAAATATCCTGAGCTCCTGAATTGTTGGTTCGTTTAACATATAAACTGAAATAATATACGGATATGAATATATTACGAGATATATTGACATCATAATGATAGAGCATGATATTATTTCACTTTGTACTTTCGCCGATACTATCAATGTTCAATCGGTGTTACTTTGGCCCTCCTTCCCATCCCAACCCCTGCATACAATTGCTAGGCTTATTTTGCTATTTACAATTTTCACTGTAATGATAAATTCAGGAACTTCTTAGTTGATTTTCACTCCAGTTTAAGTCCATGTTAAGCTAACAATTCGATGGAAAATGGTAGTTTTTTCACAAACGAGGACAAAGTACATGTCATGAAAGTATTACATGAGCTGAAATAGCAAGTTGTAAATACGTATATGTGTCTCTAACAGCAAAGAATGTTACGAATGGAATAATTTACAACAATGTACCATCCACCATACTAGCGATAATGACCGTCACAATATATTTTTACCAAATTATTCGCTACCTACACTGATTATTGCAGAATGGCTGTAACCCATACCACTGTCCCGACACTGACCTCTACATATTGTTATATTGGATAATAAGTGACTAGTATCGACCATCTGACCGATATGTAAGTTTAATTCGTCATATTGATTATATCACGTTAATATGCCATGGCTATAAGTGGGAAAGGGTGAGGATTAGTTTGGCTTTGTTTGGTTTGTATAAACGTCCTATGAACAGTCATTTAAGGACGTTCTAGATTTTGGCGTTGATGGGAACACCCACCGACTTATGGCCAAGTAACTGGCAAATGCCCAACATGCTTCGAACTAGCGAATCAAAGATAAAAGGCTATTGGTATATATAACAGAATGTCAGACACCACATCCACTCGGCAATGGCAACCCGATGATAGTGGGATAGCGGTACCAGAATGTCAACCCGATGATAGTGGGATAGCGGTATCAGAATGTCAACCCGATCATAATGGGATAGCGATATCAGAATGTCAACCCGATGATAGTAGGATAGCGATATCAGAATGTCAACCCGATGATAGTGGGATAGATAGCGGTATCAGAATGTCAACCCGATGAAAGTGGGATAGCGGTATCAGAATGTCAACCCGATGATAGTGGGATAGCGGTATCAGAATGTCAACCCGATGATAGTGGGATAGCGGTATCAGAATGTCAACCCGATGATAGTGGGATAGCGGTATCAGAATGTCAACCCGATGATAGTGGGATAGCGGTTTCAGAATGTCAACCCGATGATAGTGGGATAGCGGTATCAGAATGTCAACCCGATGATAGTGGGATAGCGGTATCAGAATGTCAACCCGATGATAGTGGGATAGCGGTATCAGAATGTCAACCCGATGATAGTGGGATAGCGGTATCAGAATGTCAACCCGATGATAGTGGGATAGCGGTATCAGAATGTCAACCCGATGATAGTGGGATAGCGGTATCAAAATGTCAACCCGATGATAGTGGGATAGCGGTATCAGAATGTCAGACACCTTTACAACTCGGCAAACTTCCCGGTGATGGAAGACTAGCAAAAGCGATATGTCATATACATGTTGGCCATCGCTGCACCTTGTTACACAATATATTAGCTGTATCGTACATTGTACTGGTTGACAATATCTTTGAAGGGTTCGGAGAAAAAGTTTTCCAACAAACTGTTGGCATTCAAATGGAAACTTATTGTATCCTACTTTTGGCTCACTTGTTTTTGTTTTCATACGAGACTGAATTTGTCGAGAGGCTTATCAGGACGGGTAATTGGGTTTTTATGTAGATCTTTCGTTTTTTCATATCTTGCCTCTAGTTTAATCGATCTCGATTTAGGATTATGGTTGGGTTGACGCTTTGGTATTATCTGATTTTTTTTATAACTGCTGAAAACTACGACATACTGCAAATTTTAGTTCGATGTTTGTATTGTTTACCTACTGCTGCAGGTTCGGTAAAATTCTTGTCCTGCTGTACCCCGATACATGCTTTCGCAACAGGCAAGCGCTATGCACAATGACTCGATGTCTGTGTTTTCACCCGTATTATGTTTAAATAAAGAACACAGACGGAACGTGACACTAAAGTTGGTCGGGTTGCGCTGTGCATATCGCATTCGCCTTTAAATAAGGCGTTCTGGGTTCGATTTCTTGGTTGAAGGTATTATGTTACCTTCTCGTACGTGTTGATTTTATGCGGATTCTATGATGAAATTAAGTAAACCCCTCTTTGCGCTTCAAGAAGACAGATTGATATCATCGTAAACCCATATCGATTCGTTTTCATATTGTGACGCCTTTGATCTCTACTTTCCCCAGTCTTTATTACTTGTCATCTTTCCCACCTGCCTATATATGCATACAAGCATACACGTGTTTACCTGCTTCGCATCATTATCGATAAAGCAAGCCCAACTGTCAAGTACAAGCAATATACCTTTATAGTAAGGTGAAATATTTGCCAGTCACCTCCAATACCTTTATGATAGATTTCCCCTTTGATTTGTTTATCAAAACGACAGCATGTTTTATCAATAAATCTTTTATCATAGGCTCTAACAAAGCAAACGGATAATACCTTGTTATCACGGTAGTAATGACGCTTGACTAACAACGACGTCTATAAAACTCTTGAATTATACGCAAGGTATAATCAGCTAAAACTCATTATCACCTGCACTCTTGAACCCTATTGAGCCACGGTCATTGGTATCATGTTTGTTGCCTTGTGTAAAGACCTGTTAATATAGCGTGACCTTAGCAGGACAGGACAAGACTGGTCGATAGCGCTGACTACTTTGACGTCACGAATGAGCTATATATATTTATATATGTATGTAAATTGTCAAAAATAACACGGACACATCTTAGTACTTTCGCTTCATCAACGTGAGCTCTTCAGAAGAACTATCGTTGATGGAGCGAAAGTACTAAGAATGTGTCCTTGTTATTTTTGACAATTTAAATATATTTTCTTTCACACCGACATTTTTATTTTATTATTATTATATAAATATAAAGTATAGATTATGTACGCCAAAAAATAATAAAAATAACAATAATATCATATTTTACGGTATCCAGATAATCTTAATGCATGTATTGTACATGTATCAAACAAAGGGAGCACGTCAAGAGAACATCAATAATCATACATGCTGATATTTAAAGTCGTGTATTACGCTCAATCATGGTTCATGTTTAGACAAAGGTGTCTACGTGTTCAAATGACATCTTTGAGTTCAAATAACTATTGACACGGAGGCTACACTGGCTGGCACACCTTCACAACAAAGATAACCTGGATGATCGTGCTGACGACAACAGCAGAAACCGGATAATGTTCCTTTATTATATTAAATGCACCCATGAGTTCACTTTATACCGACGGATCTCACTTTGTGTACGCTAGTAGAAGATATACATTATGTATGGAAGCAAATTGTATTGCAGCATTCATTCTGTTGCCCTTTTTAGATTATTGACCTTCAAATAGAGTAATGTGAATCCATATTATTTGTTTGCATATAATGCATATAAATGTTTTCATATTTGCATATATATGATTTGTAGCATTCTTATCAGTTTTTTGTCTGTGCATAGGTTCAAGTCGTCTAAATCGTCAAGTCATTACCGACATTGCGAAACACTGTAGAGAAGAAATGTTGGTAAGCAAGACAAGACTGATGTCTGAAGAACTGTAAAGAGTCAATTTGTTGTCATTTGTGTCTTCTACGAAAAAGACCAAAATGAAAAAACCTGAACCTGCAGGAGTGCCACACTATTAGCAACGTACTATGAGCAAACAAGCACTTTAATAACCCGGCTCAAATATTTGTGTGTGTTTTTTTTAAACATTAGGCAAGATTGTTTTTTTTACCATGGTTTCAATTTTGATTTAGGCTATCTTGATTTACGAGTATGGTTTTATATCAGCAATATTTGTAATTCACAATGTTAAGGTACTGTCAATGTTCTTAAAAATCAGAGAATACCGAAAGGTCAACGAAACTATAATCCGAATTCCAAATCGATTAATCTAGGGGTAAAATACTAACAAAGGGAAGAGAGCACAAGAGCATAAGACCAGGTGTTCAGGAAGAATAAGCGTGTTTTGTTCCATCGACTACGTCCACAATATAAAAATTGGTCACATCCAGGTAAATGTCAAGTAATCAAAGTGAGAACCGAGTGAATTATACAACACTACACGTACGCAAATGCATTCCCTTAAATAAGTCCGTTTAGGCTGGATTGAGTGTATCTTACCAGTGATAACGATACGGCGTTTTCAACGAAAATCACTACGTATGAAACGTGTTTAGAGACAGATACCAAGAACAAATTATGTTCATTTCTTGTAAGTATTTTTAATGACAGTGATTAAATGTTCAAAATGGACAAAGATATTAGTTAAGTAAAGTAGAAAAAAAAAAAAACTTTGAAGATCATTAAAGAAAAAAAAATGTTAGTGAAACGGAATTAAAAGTCCATACGAAAACGCGTTCTTCTTCTCGTGGTAATGTAAGGACGGTTTTAATCAAAGGAAAATAAATATTGTATATTCGAGGCTGCCAATG
Source organism: Mimachlamys varia (assembly GCA_947623455.1). Classification (NCBI taxonomy): domain Eukaryota; kingdom Metazoa; phylum Mollusca; class Bivalvia; order Pectinida; family Pectinidae; genus Mimachlamys; species Mimachlamys varia. The sequence goes on from OX392544.1 coordinate 29,975,004, forward strand.
CTTGTTGTTGTGGTCACTCTCGACCCCTAATTAGTATTAGAGTCACGAGACAAGGGAGCTCGTGATGAGTTTAGGTACCTTATCAGCGCGCCGACCACTGGTTCTACGCGCCAGATAAACAGTGGGGGGTACAGTCCAGAGACAGACGCAATCATGTTGATTACTGGGGAGAGAAAAGCTAACATGGACCATTTAAAGCCGTATTGATGGAATTGTCAACCCGAACAAGGCATGCTCGTCCATTGGTTTGTGATTTGTTCTGCTGTGTGTATTACAGAGAGCAACAAATAAAACAGTCAATTTAGTGTCGGAATTCATGTCTCCCTGAAGTGGCAATACATTATTGTACACTGTATTTCATTCTGAAGACATATTTTGACTATTCCAATACATAGGTAGGATAAGTTCGTAATGTGGTTTTTTTCAAAGTTTCATTGTATATGTATACAAATAACAATAAATAAGACTTTCACACATTCCTACACCTACTTATAAGGACATGGATCTATCGTTATGATGATCAAAGCAACCTCCCTATATTACTTAGTCATCATCATCATCATCATCATCATCATCATCATCATCATCATCATCATCATCTTTTGTGTCATTACCATCACCATTAATCTTATCTTCATTAAATAGTCATCGGCATTATCATCACTACCATCATAATCGTCATCATAGAATAATCATCCTAACTTTCATCATCATCATCATCATCATCATCATCATCATCATCATCATCGTTCAACCATTTGTCTACAATCATCGTCATATCTCGTATAATCATCAACACCATCATGAAAAGTCACTCATCACCACCATTCGTTAAAAACAATCATTACCAATATCAAACTATTATGATCATCGCCATTATCATAACACTTTCAATATCTTCATCAGTCTTCATGTTATCATGGTACAAATCATGATCATTATCATCATACAAAAATCGTCATCATCACCACCGTGAAAATTCTTTATGACATCTTAGAGGTGAATGAATTAATATAGTGCTTTGAACTTTGTAAACAAATGTAAACATAAGTATTATTAATGTTCGATTACTAAAACATCTAAATTAAGCGAACAACTATACAGTTGGTTTTCATGATTACAGTAGCAATCATTTAATTTCTTTTTAGACATCACTGTAGAAAATCCTAGTCATGCTTTGACCTTTGACCTGATTGATGGATTAGTAATACGAACGATGAAATGATTTGAGATCAACGATTAACCGTGTTGCGTTTTGCCATTCAAAGCACTGTTGTTAAGGAATCGTTTTTATTTTTAACTACCCATTTGGTTTCAGAGAATACCAAGCGTCAACAAAACCATAATCCACTCTAAATCGATTAAACTAGAGGCAAAATAGGAGCAAAGGAAAGATTTACATGGAGACCCTCGTAAAAGTACGAGATAATAAGACCGGTTGTTCCGGAAGAGTAAGCGTCGTCTGCTCCATCGACGACAACTGCCATGTAAATCGTGGTCACATCCAAGTAAACATCAATCATCAAAATGAGAAATGAGTATCATTGTCAATCACAACAAGTAAGCACACTAATAAGCAAACTCAAAAAGTCCATCTTGAAAAGGCCCATAAGATAAAAACTTCAGACATGCTTTTTGCATGCGTTAAAAGCCAAACCGATAACATGTTAAGTTTCGTTTTTTTTTATTTCGATTAACGTCCTATATGTATTAATAATGAATGTAATTTGAGTGTTTGTTGAGTGCGTGTGGATTTTGGATGCAAAAGAAAAAGAAAATAAAATATGTAAAAAATTATGAACAATAAAAAAAATGTTTGGGTTTTATTTACACTATTGCAAATGGGGGTATAGAAACTACAAGAGTTTGGTCCCGCAAAAAAAATTCACATTAGAATATTGTCAATTGACAAAAGAAATGCCAATTGAAATAGCATTATCAAACTCACAAAGGTCACATGAACAAGTTCACAGTACATAGCTTATACGTCACCTGGCGTATCAACAAGGTCAAATCATGCATGAACCTTTCGTTGAAAGTATTAATCTGTTAACAGCAATAGGAGGTAAAATCCCAGCGGATTTTGTCTATCCGAGAGAGCAGATGTTTGTTGTAAAGCAAAACTAATCGATAAGTTAAGTTCTCTGCGATGTGTCGGGACAATTGCTGGATACCTTTAACGGATAAAATCAGTCCGTCTGAGGCAATTGATATCCCGGCAGGACCAAATCATAACCTCTACCTACTTTTGTTTGTAACACAATTCCCCCATTTCATCTTTACACATGTCAGCAAACACGGAACACTGTCGCTTATATCTTTACATGTTCAAGCGTCTCGAATATTCTTGATCATTTTGAGTGACGCATGCTGCTGACATTTCATCTCTATCGGTCCCAAGCGTTTAACCGATCCTGATCTAAATGTTTTGTTACGTTGTTTCCTTGGGACTATAGTTTTCGTCTCGGGGACATCAATTATGCTTTATCTATATCGATATACAGTAGTGCTATCGCTTTATTGCTTGCTGTTAACAGAATGAATTATTTGTAACCATTCATTGATGTTTCGGGACGTAGATGGCATATGTACAACATGATATCTCAATCCGAAATAAGCCGTCATCCCATTTAGGTGACATATTGTCCAATGATACAGTCGTTATGTGTAGTTTTCCTTGGCATAAAATGGCCATCAGCACTTTGAGGCGCATTCGGGTTTACCTTTGTATACACATGAAGTTGGGAATATGATTATTATATTTCGTTTTAAAAATGTTATTTTATATTTTCCATTCTTCTAGAAATAAAAGTTTAATACATTAAAAGCACAAGTAATGAGCAACGCGTTATAAATACTGTGCTTATTGTTACTCTTAATTTCCTCATCGTCTTTAAATAGATAAACTTGTCAATTTGGTCCATAGTGGAACGCTGATTTGAAACTTTCTTTCATGATACAAACGTTTCCTGTTTGCCTTTAAACTGGTTTCCAGTATATCATTTCTGTCTAAAGCAGACATGTACCTTGTATGGAATTGTCTATTATGATAGACCAATAAACCCACTGAAATTTGCAAATAGAGTAGGTTCTAGTATACGAAAAAAAATCCCATCTTGAACCTCGTGCATAAATGCATATTATCAAATATGATAACATCCGATAAACCTTTTCAGTCTATTTCTCCAGGCGCTGATTGACCTTCAACGCCATTAATACGACCATACTGCGGCATTTTTACAGTCTCTTTTACTAAGATGCTCCCTGCTGTCCAAGTATTTACGAGCTTAAACTGCTGTCCAAGTAGTTGCGAGCTAAATCGTCTCGTCCTTGAAACGAAGTAACTAGGATTTTAGTGTTCTTTTATGAACAAGTTTAATATCACGACAAGTTAATATACTGAAGATAATGGAAAATGAGCAATTACTTGAAATGAAACATCAATAAAAAGCAATGTTAAGACATTCTTATTATGTTGTTTTTACAGTATAAAATGATGATAAGTTTATGACATGAATAGAACATGATTATACGAGTCAGAATATACTGAGCGACAGTTAAGGGGGCTTCTCAACAAGCATGCTGCTCAAAAACATTTTTTTTTCACGAAGTACCTCCTTTTATCTAAAAACAGGTTCTAAGTTGGAATTATACTATATCGTTTCTCTAATTTGATAAAAGATTTTGCTCTTAATTTATTTTCCTATTTCAACTTTTAAATATTATAATTATCATTAAACACAGTAATCAGGAAATCATTATGAAATCATTACTCTTTTTTGTGTAATATCTTTCAATGGCATTGTTACATTGTTTACTAAAGAATTAATGACGTCATAAATATGATATGTGCCAGGTATCATCATTATAGATTGGATATTAACTGATCTAAGTTTCTTTTCCCTGCGAAAAGGAACTATGGTAACATTATGGTTCCCAGAAAGTAACATTGAATATTTCGTTTTTAACCTATTATGCTTTAAGAAATTAAGGATCACCGTACCATTTCCAAACAAGTTGAGTTGGACAACAGACAAAGTAGGTGATTTAGTTTTTTAAATGGAAAACAATATTGTTGTACGTCCTTACATTTGGGAATCTGCCTAAAAACATTAAAAGAGCAATGAGTGCATTTATGTTTTAACTTTGCTTAATGATGACTCGGTTCTCACTTTGAGGACTTGATGCTCACTTGGATATGATTTACAATATTTACATGGCAGGATTCGTCGATGATACAGAAGAGGTTTACTCTTCCGGAACACCTGGTCGTATTATTATTTACTTTAACAAGTGTCTCCGTTTAAATATTTCGGGTTTTTTTTTACATATTTTGCCCATTGTTTAATGAAACTTGAGTTCGGAGTATGTTTTGTTGACGCTTTATCCAATTTAAATGCAAGGCAAATACGGACTGAACAACGACGTAACTCGTGTCAGTTTCAAGGGAGTTGTTTATGCGTTGGGTGCTGTCAAGCGTCATTTCAGGAAATGCTTCTAAGCTTTGACTTCAGTTTCCAAATTGTCGCGGTACGACATCTTTTCTCTTAATGGTTAATGACAATATGGAGATATTTTTGCCCTTACGAGGGATTAATTCTGATTACATCTTTTTATTTAAACATGGACCACTAATGAAATGACACGTCTTTATGTCACAGCAAATCAGAAAGACGAATGATTTTTTTCTTTTTTTCTTTTGCAAATTGTCAATCATCAATAGTTTGGAAATTAATAAAATTAAATTAAGGAGACATGGTATTAATACTATGATGTTTTTTATACTCAAATGTTTTTCTTTTTAATAAATTTTTGCCATTTTCTATCTAATTGCTTCGTTATTCATATTTGTTATGTATTATATAAGTGTATTTAATGTGAACATTATGCATTAGGGGATTTCTCATTCTATCACGCTTCATGAAATTGGAACAACGGGTTTATCCGTTGTCTGTACGGATTTACCATGTAGGCTACACAACTTGGGGCCCTTGCCAGTATACTGTAAAAGTTGAATTTTTCGCAGTGTTGAAATTTTCGCTTATTTCGCTAGCATTAAATATCGGCGAATTTATCCATAAGCGAACATATCGGCGCTTCTAAAAATCTGAATTATCTTATAGTATTGTTGTCACACAGTATAAAACAGCTCGATTGACAGCGCCAAAATTTCCACATCGCGAAAAGTTTAGAGGTTGACTAAGCGAAAAAATCCACACGCGAAAATATCAACTTCTACAGTACTTCAGTGTGGTAGCACTTTCTATCGGCAGTGCATCCGGACTATTGCAACAAGGTCAACACGAACATACCGCAGCCCCCCAACCAAAAGCCCCACACAAACGCAACACAATGTTTCATATTATATAAACAAAAGGGGTCGTTTTTAAGTGACCTAAGCTTTTAAGAAGAAGCACAACAAAATAAACGAGACAAACCTTTTTATCACTCATGAGTCATTGCGAGGTCATAAAAATATCGATTTAACAGAAGGGATAGGTTTGAGGGGGTCGACATCAAAAGTTACACACCTGCATAATAATTGCTGGAAGTGGTGCCGATCTTTTAAGTCATTGATGTGATAAAAGATGTCCTGATCATCCTCGGGATTAACAAATCCCCACTCAGAGTCTAACACTTTGTATATGTAGCTTAAGATTAACGTTTCACCAAACAATTGGTGGAGTATAATGATCCTTCAAAACTTCCTTAAACTGAATTCAACGGATAACCTTACATCTTAATTAGACCTGTCTCATCACTCGTTAACTCTTCTGTACATGCATGGACAGAAAACGTGAAATTCTAGCTTGATCTTAAGCAGTGTTGAAAAAGAGGATAACGTGTGTGCTGATGTTATGTAGCACGAATACCTTATGCAGCTACAGTCAGTTATACATGTGATGATCACTGTGAATAAACACTCTTGAACAAATAATTTCGAATATTGATCTACGTGGTTGTCAGGAAGTTGTGTGTTTACTGTCGAGCAATTGATATTTTTGATGAAATGGCATAAAATGGCATACACTAACACTAAAAATTTAATATACTGAAAGACACAGAAACCAGTTTTTAACTAACAACGTTGTCTAAAATGAGAACTTGATGTTTACATTGATGTGACAAAGATTTACATGGCGGGTGGTGTCAATGAAGCTGAAGATGCTTACTCTTCCGGAACACCTGATCCCCCGGTTTTATCGATTTTGAGTTTGGATTATGATTTTGTTAACGCTTCGGTATTCTCTTATTTATTTTCGTACATATTATACAAAACTGTACATGTAATGCAGATGGGTATGTGTAAACATTTTAAAATTAACATTTAAGAATTTAAGGATTTGTATGCTAAACGTGAACTTGTATTCATATTCATAATATTGAAATTGCTATGAAAATACATCAAATGACAAAAATGTAGATATAAATAAATAAATATCGCTGAACGATTCGTTGAAAATCATTCATTCATAGGTTTTTCTAAGGGAAATTAATAACGATTCTAAAATATGTGATAGTCAATACTCTAACCGAGTGGCTGCGCATGTATTCACAATAAACAAAGTAAGTACACTCCACTCATCGATTAATTGGCTTCCTCAGCAAGATATACATTAACTTTATATAAATAATTCCTATATGCGACCGTTACAAGGGACGAAGGCGTCAAAAACCAATAATTATTATTAGAAATTATAATGGTAAACAGCGATGCTATTAATTAGTAAACTTTTCGCAGCGAGTTCGTACCACACGCAGCTGGTGACGATTTCATTCTGTACATTGTTAGCTTTAGGGTAAAAAAAATAAAGTTGTTTTAAATGCAGAAATGAACTAAAAAACACTAGACTCAATATATTAATATCGCACCTGTAATCAGTAGATTAGTTTTTACTTATGTCAAGCAAGACTCATCTAGAAATATACGTTGTTTTATCAGTCGCAAGCTGTAAATAAGAAAATAACGGACATCAACTTATATGAGGTGTTTTAGCTACTATTCAATTCAATTCATTTTATTCACTTTAAGCTTTTATAGCTTATCAGTATAATAAACAATACATATAATTACATTGTACATTAGCAAGTGTTTTATGGAACAACCTAGAGAGTTCAATAAGTTCAATGCATGTACTACTAACTTTCTTACACAAACTATCTTAGTTACCCCCTGTGCCATGTGTTCCGACTAGTAGCTAGTTTCCAATATGTGAATGTGCAAATCTGTGTTATATCTATGTGTTTGAACTCTGTCTATTTGTCTATGTATAGATTGTATATACGGGCCATATTGTAAATTATACCTCAATCTAAATATGTCACTCTTTATCAATAAAAGATTGTATTATTATTATAATTAAACTATGTAGAGGGCGTACAGTTGAATATCAACTTTATGATTTACAGAAGAAATGGAGGAATTATGTGACTCTATTGTAAGAAATTTTGGTCCCGAAAAAGAAGATTAAGTTGACAATGTGTTAACGATAATCAATTGCTCAGATCGTCCATTGCTTTGATAGTTTACCCGAAATTAACTAAGCTTGGATATAAATTATTTTTTATTTAGAAAATGCATGGTATTTATCATTTTCTTTTCCGTTGGAATTTCCCTTCTTTACAAACATACTGTTTTAACAACACTTGACATTTTTGAAAAAGTTACACACGATTTAAGACCAGTCGTGAAGCTAACTAGAGAATAAACCTACAGATCCAGGTTTGTATTAAAATGTTCAAAACAGCGGCGTCAAGTAAGCTAATCAATTACCGTTAGAGACCTAGTCGTTATCTATAGATCAAATAAGTCAATTCATAACAATAGTGATAAGCGTAACATAACTCAAAGTGCGTGTGGCGTGTCGTATATCAATAAGGTTAAATAATCGATAAATTATTGACAAAAAAGAGAAAACCTTTCCCGTTTTATTAATATTAATAATTGATCATTGATTTAGATTTACACAATAGTATACTCTGTTGTCATATATAAACCTATACACTCAAATGTCAGCCGTGTTTTGCCTAATACGCGATTGCCATATCTTTCCTAAAACATACATTTCTATAATTGTGTTGCTTAAAACATAACCTTCGAATGCCTACACCATAAAAAACATTATTGAATTGCATAATTCATACAATTTCACTTTTTTTTTCAAAACATAAATTGCCAACCTTGGTTTGCCTAAAACATAAAATGTCACATTTTGACCTAAAGTGGAAGTCCCCACTTGTGTCTCCAAAGACGTACTCACTAGTATTATCCTTGTATTATCTTCAACTTAATTTCATTTGCCCCCTTGCCTTTCCTAAAACATAAACTGTTAAATCCTTAGCTTGTTTTAATGATAGTAGTACAGACATGCTAACACACGATTTTTATTCCGCAGTAGTACTGTAGTTAAACTCAGGATTAAATTGCCGGTCTTCCAAATAGAAGTTGTTATTTTATTACTTGGCACCATATACTCTGCCGTGTGGTAAGTATAGCATTGCAAATCAATCGGTAGTTCACGTGCTGACTTAAACATCAGGTTCTGTATGGGGTTTTGTAAATATACATATATCGATCAAAGCGATAACACTTCACATTAGGTATTCAATATAAACTTTATTTATTTTACAACAATTATGAAACAAGTTATAAACTTATATTAATCGCTCTTGTTGGCCCGGATGTTAGCGCGCGAGGGATATTATTGTGGAAGGAAACTGGAGTACCATGAGTTAACCCACGTTGTCGCGATCGGGCAGGTGACCCTTTTCCTTTTCACGTCCATCGGGGAATCAAACCGCGGCCGCCTTGGTGAAAGGCATGTGCGCTATCCACTGCATCACTCAACCAACCATCTAAGCGATCACACTTAATAAGTTATAAAAAGTTCGGAAAACAATGCAATTTTGTCTCCTTAAGATAAACATGATATGAATACAAATCATATTACAATGGATAATTGAAATTGAAAAAGAAAAGCCATGTGCCTAAGTCTACATTCTTGTTTCTGTTATACATAAATAAAAAACTTAGTTTACACTAATTTAGGAGATCATTTGAAGGAAACTGTTGAATTTAATTTGACATGATTAACGTGAAAACTTACTTATGCACATAAGCCACACTATTTTGGGAATTCAGACAGAAAAGTTTCTCTGTGATATTTAGATCCCACACTTGACTAACAAGGCAATGGGAATTTCGAAAAGACGTGAAACGTCATAATGCCATGCGAAATAAAAATAAACAATAAAAAAAAAAGTAAAAAAAAAAAGACCAGCTTCCAGCTTCCAAATCTCATCCCATCACCTATCTACTCTCCACAGGAGTTACAAATATAAATCAATAAATGGTTTTGTTCTACAAGTCTAGAGTAAATAAAGTTTAATATTTAATTAATTTCAACGTCGAGATGGTCTAAAGAATGTGCTTTTGCATATTCTAGCCAGTTCAAAACAATAACAATTAAACTTGTTTGTCCTATTTCATTTCCACATTACAATTAAACATTGCCCTGGTTTGCGTGATATTTAATTAAAATTGTCCATTCAAATCTTAGGTTTGATTCTGTTAACGTATTTCGACTGCCTCATGTTGACAACGATTCCGCGACCCACATATGTTGAGGGCTAGTGGTATCAGAAAGTCGGACATTTTAGCAAATACATTGGACATTATATATATAGCAATGTAATAAAACGTCACTGGATATTTTATACATTGATATAAAGATGACGTCACATGAACAATAATATTTCTCATTGATATCAATATTTTGCGGGAAAGGTTAAGCGCAGATCAGGATGAAAAAGGTGTAAAAAATGAATAACCAGAAGCAGATATTATTAGTGAGAAATAGCAAAAAGATAAAACTTACGGCTTTGAAACGCTAGCAAAATTTCAATACTTTCAGATTTTCATTTTCAAACTTTTTACTTTTGAAAACAACATTTTTTATAATAATTACTGCTCCTATTCAAAATAAATATAAGATAAATCCTTTAACCAAACTATTTAACCTGGTATTCGTAACGATGACCAAATATGAATTCAAATAACGAAGGACAGTTGCCAGGAATTGACCGAAGGTCGAAAAATTTTCTCCTGGTACTCCGGCTTTCCTCCACATCCAAAACCTGGCTAGTCCTTAAATGACCCTGGCTGTTAATAGAACGTAAATCAAAATAAACCCAACAACATGAAAGTATTCAAATCAATGATAGCTAGCCACACAACAACAAACTGAAATAAATGCTGGGTCGTAACCTAAAACTGCCCGTAAACCCAGATTTCTCTAATTGTTGAAAATTCTTCAAACGTCTTCTTCTGTAACTCACATGTTGTTTACGATAATTCAGGGAGCCACTGCAATCTGCTTTTATAATTTAAAATCAATCATTTACATCTGGGTTAAATCAAATGGCAATTTCGAAAATAGAAAATCTGGGGCCTAAAATCTACTCCATAATGATTTCATTCTTCAATTTCTAGGAAAAACAATTAAGTGGAAGAGTAAATGACAACCCAGGGTCCTGTTCGTATAATATTAGGAATAACAAAATAAGACGAAACGAAAGATGTCATCAATCTTAAACCATAAATCTATTCATTGAATCCCCGTTAAGTGCAGCAAGGGAGCCATTAAATGGTATTTTATTTTGCTGAACGCTAACTGAGGAGAAACATGATTAAACCCTAAAATTACTCCAAGGTTTTCTCCATGTTGTTATGTTTTAAGGTTCGTTTTCGACATAATTGCCAATTTCACATATGGCTTCCTAATATTAAAAAGCATCCATGACATTTATTCTAATATGGTATGTTTTTACTGAAAACTACAAATGGATGTCAATATTGTGATAAAATATTTCATTCTCATTTATTGTATTCTTATTAATTTTTTTTTCCAATTTTGATATTTTGAAACACAAACTGTTTCAGTCAGTTTACAATTTGGCGGGTAAAAATGTGGAGTTCATAAATAGGCTTTCATACTATGTATATCTATCCTGCTTAATCATAACATGAACACCAGAAATGTCTGTGAGACGTAAATGCCCCCATCCCCCATATAAAATTAGTACTTCATGCTTATTATGTATGCAGAGTTTGATGACAATCGGATCAGTAGTTATTTAAATAAGCTGGTTACATTACAATACCATGGGACGGGACGGACATGGGTAAAATTCATGTCCCCTCCCCTTCATTTCATGGCAGGGGCATAAACAGTATTACATATTAGCAAACGAATCGAAAAGGCTCAGTTGTGACATAAATATAGGTATAAGGTATTTATATAGACTGTTCATTGACTAAAACATATCAGAGAATACATGTACTTAAGCATCAAGATAACTATACTCCGAACTATAAATCGACTAAACTTAGGGCAAACAATATGAACAATTGAGATATCAACACGGAGACCCAAGGGGAAAGTCAAGATAATGAGACCAGGTGTTCCACAACAGTAAGCGTCTTCGTTTTCTATCATTAATTCTTAAATTTAAATATTTGAATATATATCTTGATAAAGGAGCGGATTGCTCCGGAAATTTCACAGCGCCAGTTTGTCTACCTTGTTGTAATAATGTCTTAATGAAAAAAAGAAAACTTTAAAATTATTGGTATTTTTAAAATATCCATTTGTAAGGATCCAGTGTCATTTCGAAAACTACCGCTTATATAACTTCTTTGACCCATGAATATATATCTAGATATATTGCAATACCATTAATTAAAACCCAGAAAAGTAAAGTGCATTTCATGTATATTGTCTATTAAAATGTATAACGCAAAGGAAATACCATATCTTATTGATTCAACCTCATTTAACAGTCTTTATCACAACAGAAATGTATTGATTCAGAGTGAGAAATAATTTCCGTAAAAGTGCAAAATATTTGCTTATCTGATGCAAGAAATGAACGACACATTCTATTAGTATTTTGTTTGTTGATTTGAGGGTCTGGTTTTATCTTACTTCGGCCCAGACAGGATAATTGCCAGTAACCACGCACTGATCACGTGACAGACTCAGGATTTTGCCATTTTATAACAAACGTATGATCACGGATGATAGAATACTTCCGGTTCACTGTACACAAATAAAGCACACTTCTTAATTTTGTCTTATTATTCTATAATATTTTCTTTTCTGTGAATGGATTGGCGTTACTTGTTGGCTGTGTTTTGTTTTCTTTCGAAATGAATAGCATATTTTTTCCTGTATATTATTATTACATTTGGTTGGTTTGTGATGTCCGTTAAGGGACGAGGCATATTGATGAGTCAAATGACATGAGCCTTGATTATCAAACCATGCTGACATCATGTAAATACTATTTGCCAAATGCTAATCATTGGATATTTTCTATCTTATAAATGTTAGCTTCTTTGACCTTTGGTAAAACTTTGAAATTGTTAGGCCATGCATGACTTGATATCTGAAGACTGCATATACATCTCATATTGGTGTCGTAAGATAGCCATTGTATGCTACATGTATGGAGGTGAACGTTTTTGAATGATATTGTTTATTGTTATTCCAATCTGATTAAAATACAGATCCTTGTTCTCACTCCGTTTAACAAGGATCTGACAACATCCCACAAGAGGTCACGTCTAGATGACCTTTGTCGCCTCTTTACTTAACACCAAAATAATTTTCCAACGACCTGTCATCTTGCAGCAAGCTATTTCGTCACATTATTCCACATGAACGTTTTGGTGACGAAATGACTGAACGGAAAAAAGCGTTTATGCAAGTTTTGTCGCCTCAAAATTTTACTGTCAAGATTCTGCCAGTAGTAATTTGATCGGCTAATGCAAAAGGTCATCGGGACATGACCCCATATGGGATTATCTCAGATCTTAACGCAGCAAAGAGAAGTTTACGGAACGGCGCGGAGATCAAGATATGATTTTAATCAGATTGATTGCTATTCCTACTTGTGTAATTTTAATTGATTCCTCACTTCTTACATTGAGGACGTTGCATTTACTGTTTGTGACCTAGATATACACGGTTCTCGTCGATAAAGCAAATGACGCTTTCTCTTCTGGAACACCCGTCTTATTCTCATGTACTTTTTCAAGAGTCGTCGCGTTGACCTTTTCCTTTTGTCGCAGTTTAATGGATTTTGAATTCGGAATATGGTTTTGTTGAGTTTTTAGTATTCTCAGATTTATTTTTATAGTAACGTCTTTCTTGAATGTTAGAGCACATATACAACAACACCAAATCCATTTTATACTCCATCTTGGTTGTCGAATTTGCATGAACAAGAGAAAAACGCTTCCGCATAATATTCCTTGCGTATGACAACTTCCAGTTGCGTGCAAGGCCTGAATGTTTACACCACTTGACCGAGTTTACAACATATTAAAAATTAATAACAATACTCTACAGATATGGTTACATACATGTAGTACACCGTAACAATTTCTATTTTATCAATATCGCTATATACATTGGATGTTAACGGGCTATACAAGCAATGTCCTTCGGCTTGGTTAAGAAAAAACGCCCCTTTTAGATGGGGTTTTAACAAAAGAAAGCATAAAAAGCAACTAAAGGGTAGAAAAATTGAATTTTTCTCCCCGGAATCCATCTTTACAATTTCTACATAACGTGTTTATTGGATGGACGTGGAATGGCCATGGCTGAATAAGTTCGTTTGCAAACTTTTCTTTTAAGTTTGTAAACTGACTATTGAATTTCATATTAAATAAATGTTAAAATTCAATGGACGTTCTATACAATTTAAACACAACTACAAAGTAGAAGGTCAATAGAAGATCTATAATCACCCAAAACATTGTAGTCGATTTCCACGTACATGTACAACCTTAACTGTTGTAACTCGTTGTTCATTTCAGTATTGGCACGGTACACAATATATACCCTTCCGTATTACACGAAAAGAAATCATACAGTTTAATAGATTTTTTTTTTAAAGTCCTAAAGTTAAGGGGTTTTACGCACCTGACCTTTCTGCTTCTACATTAGTTTAGCAAATTTAGATTCCAACCTTTTGGGCCCTAGCTTCGCTGACGAGTCATGAAAGGACTAAACAGCTGAATGATGCAGTGTAATTATATTTTTCGGCATACTCTATCTATTACTAAATCTGAAAGGCGCAGCATATGTCAGTGTTACGTCAGCTTTCATTGCTATCAGCAGAATACGAAATTTTCAATGTACGGAATCTAATAGTATATTCACGGTTTAAATAAAGCACTTGGAAAACGAAATATGGAACCAGCTTTTGAAAAAAAAATTTGCTCGATGAAGAAAGATAAACGGTTTAGTTTACCTGTGAATTATTTAGTTTTCGTCCTATTAACAGCCAGAAGAATTAAAGGACATTTTAGGTTTTGGAGGTAAAGTCAAGCCTATGTAACCGGAGAATAACCACCGACCCACGGTCTGTTCCTGGCAAATGCCCATCGTGGGTTTTGAACTCGCAACCAAGTGGTAGTTGGTACGTGGTAGAAGCATAGCGTACCTGATTTTATGGCTAGATTTCAGTCGTACAACAAAACTGATGAACTATAACAGTGTACGTAAAACTGTTTGTAAATATAACATCAGGGGTTGTCACTCATCCTTGAAATGTATTCATGGAAACGTTTCTATATTCACAACATGAGTCTTGTTCGAACTTACAATAATTTTTAGTTGATAATATAATATGGTAGTCAAAACAGAAGCTAACTTTAAATATTGAAAACAGTATTCGCAAGAGACTTGCAGGTTTTCCCAAATTCATTTACATTATAGACAAAATGAAAAGCATTACTCATTCAACTATGATAATAGGAATAAGATTCATCAGTTTGGTATAAATGATATATACTGAGTTTGATTTGTACACAAACAGGAATTGCAAATTTAATTTGCGAGCTTTCGAAATGTCTGTTTCCTTTGTCAAGCCAAGAGTACAATAGCCGAGTGTCGGTGTTCTGACCGCTGAAATCAGCTCATTACCCAAAATAGGGCGACTTAGAGAAGTCAGCTGTCAAAAACGTAGCGCGACAATTCGTCCAAAAGTATTCTTTGCTTGACAAAGGAAACAGACGTTTTCGAAAGCTCGCAATTCCTGTTTGTGTATAAAACAAACTCAGTATATAACAGCTCTAATACTGTTTTACCTTAGAATGTATGTTTGACTATGAATTTCCCGAGTGTCCTGTGCGTGTTTAAGTATATCATAATATTATCAATTATATATATTATCAGAACGATCTTGAGGAAATTGGGACGGCTACGTTCAAGAAAGTGTTGTTATCCCACAGATACGGCCGGTTATGCTTTAAAATAATAATGAGTCTATTGATAGGTTTCCCCATTGATATTTTGTTTTAGCATTGTGTAAATAGAAGTTGTTTATTTTACATGTTACTTACATTAATTTTACAAAACTTCATCTTAACCATTGTCTTAATTGTATAACGTTTGATAACATGACCGTCAATTGTGACAGATATTTGTCACGTTTTTACCAAATGTTTATGACAATTTTTATTATTTTTGTATATTTTGTCGTAGTAACGAGTTGGTTTCTGTTTTTGATTATTCCTTATATTTACATGTTTTCTTTCTCTTTGTCATTCAAATGAGCAAATGTTTTGTGTTTTCGTATTTTTCAATGGCAATTGTTTGTATTTATATTTTTAAACAGTTGGAATTTGTGCATTGATCCAGATTGCAAACAAAATTAGTAGTATTTAATCCCAGAAGCAAATCATTGGACAGGGCAGAAGACTTAAGCACAGCATAGCAAACATGTGAAAAGAGTTATATCATTCTTACATTTAATCAAAATCATACTTGTTAATTATGTATTTTTGCACTTTTTTTACTATATATTTCTTTATATTTACTATAGCCACAGTTAATCTCGTTTGAGTAATGACACGGTACATAATATACAAATTTACGCACCTTGTCCTCCTTCTACATTAGTTTAGATATTTTGGATTCCCACCTTATGCCCCTAAGCATCACCGAAGAGACCGGGGAGGATGAAACAGCTGTATGATACAGTTAAATTCATTTTTCGACATACTGTATACATTAATCAATTTAAAATGTGTAGCATATGTGTGTGTTACGTCATCTTTAAAGGCCCAATATACGTATTTTCAGGACATTTGTCGTGATTCTGAAAAATTCTGAAAAAAAATCCAGTTGATAACCATGCAAAAAAAAAAGCCTAAAACGAAGTTAACTTTCAGCGGTAACTAACAAGAAACTCTTGACAAAATAATCAAAAGAATTGAAAATAATTCAGGTCGGGCCCACTTCAACAACAAACCGAAAATAGATGATGGACGCGTGTTTACAAATAGCGTGTTTCAAATGCTGCTGTACCGGTAACTGCGAAAGAATTCATCTTGAATATTGCTGATATCAATTAATCCTAACTAAATCTATAAATATAATAAGTTATTAGGCTTGATTTTCGCTTCAAGTTTTGCCGAAAGTTACGTTTATTGGGCCTTTTAATGATGTCGTGTGCTAAACGTTTATTCATTAAAACTAGTGGTACTGTTACAGAACGTAAAACAGTCCTTTTGTAGTTATGGTACCATACACCACTACACTAATCACTAGTAAGCTGACATAGGACATGAAACAGAATCTATTTACTCGTCGCTTTGATCGCACTATTATATTCAGTCTACCATTTTATACCTAGTGTGTTTAGTACCCAATTATATTAGTGAACATCTCACACTGGAAATTACTGTCCAAACCAGAAACGTATCCATATTCCCTTTGATATTTGTACTTTTCGGGCTTAATAAAGACAAAATATATCAATAATGCCTGCTATAAATATAACATCTAAATATGATAGAAATTACTATATTGATAAGAACTTGTTGTGGAAATTGTCTTAAGACGTTTATTCATATTAATATATAATAATTTTCAAAATCTATCGGCAAAATTAATCGGCTTATTTGTTGACATCATATGACAATAACTGATTAGCGTTAGCTGTCTATGTTTGAAATCTACATGGTGATTGTTAATAAATATAATGCTATTAATTGTATTTTAATAATCGATATTGTTGTCGTTATATACACTCTTCTGTCGACTAGGATCTTAGTACATAGTACCATAAGAGACAGTCACGTGGTCAGACAAGACACCAACATACCTTTACACGCCCGACCAGGGACTCGAACCCAGACCATCGTTATACAAAGCGATAGGACTATGAATTGCACCGGGCTTTTTTTTTGACATCATCTACAGAAACGCTGACATTGTGTATGCCTATAAATATTTTAACGAAATGATTTTCTTTATAAATGATCAAGAACCGTATCTGCAGACAAAATGGATGTCTATACATATTTAAACTACACGGATGTCTTTATGAATAATTAAGAACCGTGTGGACACAGGTTCCTATTGATAGGAATGTAATGGTGTGAGAACCCGACCACGTGGGTGTTTTCAGGGCCCCTCAGCTTCTCATCTTATAGAATACGTACAAATATACTCCTCTCTCGAGCTAATATTCAAGTCTATACGAGAGATGTTTCTTAGCAGTTTTCAATAAGTTGTTTGGTAAATGTTGTGAAAACAAATAAAGCTTTATCTATTGTTTGCTAGGTTGTACATTTTTGAAAAGGTTGGACTTTTGAGTTCAACATCAAAAATGCAACCTTTATATAAAGAACCGTTAGGGCGATACTCTTAACTAATCGCAATGATTTTTTCGGTAAGTAGAAAAAAATATATTTTGGAACCTATAATTAATCAGATATATTTTACATATGTTAAAAGATTTTAATTTATTCATCATTAATTCCTGACATGGATTCGGGAATATTGTACATCTTGATATTTCATAACATGGACCAGAAGGACATAGTTTTTCTTTCCTTTGTTCATATTTTGCCCCTGGTTTAATCGATTTTTAGTTCGGATTATGATTTTGTTAACGCTTCGGTATTCTCTAATTTATTTTAAAAAGTCTTTACATATCTAAATTCTGAACGCTTTAAATATTATTCAGACTGTTTTGTAGTTCACGATTTGAAATAAAACAGTATTAATTTCATTCGTTTGTTTCTAAATTCATAAACTAAAGGGGTTTTACGCACCTGGCCCTTCTGCTTCTACAATCATTTAAAAAGGTTCGATTCCATTATTTTGGGCCCCTAGCATCACTGAAGAGTCCTAGGAGAACAAAACAGCTGTATGGTACAGTTTAATTTATTTTTTTCGGCATACTGCATCTAACACTAAATCTAAAAGGTGGAGCATGTGTGTATGTTACGTCACCTTTTAATATTTTAAACCCAACATACGGTTTTATATCAAACACACTCTCTAGGTACCTACCTGTCAGTGTCCGTATTCATACCAGGTAAATTCCATACGAATATCCTAATCACAGTACTACGTTTACACGGTTATGTAGACCACGACTCTGACAGCTGTTAAACTTTCACGGGTATTGTTGACGTATTGATATAGAACTAATTCCCAGGCAGTCCTCGCATCGATATCGATGTCACTCATCGAATTTATTTCTTATACAAATAACTTACTTTCGAGTCTTCATACATACATGTATTGCTAGCTTATACACAGCAATACAAATCCAGCGATAGATTATTGACTTTCTGTACTAAAATTTAACGAATTCCTTCACATAACGCTGAAATTAAAAACACTGTATACACTGGGTCCTCTGAGAAATCAATTTTGTACCGCTTAGCGTATATGTCATACCGAAACATTCGACAAACTGTAGAACAAAACAAACAAAGCCATATGTATATATAGATCCTTCACATGTTTGTCATTCAAAACTGAATTCCAACGAAATCGTAGTATTTTTGAATATATCAAAAAAAATATTAATTATGAATTATGGATTATAAACACGTGCTTAGCGTTTGGTTTCACGTTGCCACACTTCCATCCTCTTTCAAAACTGTCACACTCGTTGCATGCTTCGTCATAGACTACTCACTCCGCTGTCTAACTCCGTATCGATAAGACTGCACTAGCAGACTAGACGCTGTGGGAACGACACACTACTAACATGCTATGGTACCCCTGTACTCGATTAAATACTACGGTATTGACCTTCGCTACTAAAACATTTAGTGCTTTCCCACTAGTGTATCCCCGGCAGAATTGTTATATCGGCAGATCAAAAATCGTAATTCGTGCTTTTGTAGATTGATCTAAATGGTTTCGCTGATTTAAGGTGTTTTCGTGTTTAGGTATTGCCAGTAATGGCGAATTGACGCGCTGTTGGTTGATGAATACCGCCTGTTGTTCAACGAGAAAACATTCCTTGTGGTATTTGTTTATAATAATTCTACTCACTCGACCATATCGAATAACTGATCCGTTCAGTCATGTCATACGGCCATGTCTTAAATATATATATGGTATTACACATGTGAAATAACACTAGTATGACGTCATAAAAATGACGTCTTTTTGACGTCATATGATTGTCTCGGTAGTGAAAACAAACAGTCAAAGTAGCAATTTGACTGTCTTATACAGAATGAATTTTAGAGTGTTTTTGTATTTTCGCAGGGCTATATTTATGTGATAAATATAATCTTACACTCGTTTCAATGTAATATAGAATTTATTAAACTCGTTAAATAACTTTATATGTCTTTCACCTAAAGGTTCTTGACATATTAAATTATTGAACTCGTTTATTATGTCCCCGCCATGAAATAGGGAAGGGGGCATATAGTGTTACCCATGTCCGTCGCGTCCCGCCCCATGGTAATGTAACAAGCTAAATAACTACATGTACTGATCCAATTGTCATTAAACTTTGCATACGTAATAAGCATGAAGAAATTATTTCATATGGTGGCGGGGGCATTTATGTCTCACAGACATGTCTAGTTTATTAAACTTTTATATTACATCAACACTCTTGTAAGATCATCTTTCAAACAAATAGCTATATTTGTATCGTACTGGTGTTATATAATTGATATCTGAGGACATTAACAGTTGATATTTTCACGTAGCCGCGTCTACTCCATACATCACCTTTGTCAGGTATACAAAACGTTTGCACCAGGGCGATTTGTAATGTGTAACACTTGTCGACAAAATACTAGTATTGTCAGAGTCACTTAAACGCTTGATCAGTAATCCGTATGTGGTTTATATCAGTACAAACATTTATTACAATAATCCGTCTGGTTCTATAATTATATATATATATATACATGTACCTATATGATGTTATTGATTTCGACCTGATGGTGTAAATTGCCACACACGGAAGTTTGTCATCACGAGTTGTCGACCTTTGTTATACAACAGTTTCAAAAGACGGCATAAGGTCCCTGTAAAGTATACATAACATAGCTCATATGTCAACACGTTCTTACAATTCCACACAAAAATGGCAAAACAGGTATGAAGCAAGAATACTGTACAAATATACGGATGACCATTATATGACTTGGCAAAGTCAATCTTCTATCATCCACGATATACAGGGATTACGCTCACCTACATTTGTACGCTCTCTACACCCCTGGGATATCATGACATATTCGAGGGGTGTAGAGAGCGAAGATGATCGTAATCCTAGGATATCCAGGATGATTTTCCATAGAATTCATGATTTGCTAGCTGTATTTATAACTAAATTATATCGGGGTAATCAAATACGAGTGCTTTACGTTAATCTTTTAATGATACAAGGTGGTAGACTCTGCTAGACAACTTGAGCCCCGAGGTTATCGAAATGGAACTTAACTCTACTCCTCAACTTGTTAAAGATCCTGTAAATTAAGGGGTTTCTGTAGTTTCCCTTCTATTTGAACTGTTGTACTCATCTGGAGTTATTCGTATTTCCTCTTTTTAACATAAACTTTATTTATTTTACAACAATTATGAAACAAGTTATCCAACTTATATTAATCACTCTTGTTGGCCCGGATGTTAGCGCGCGAAGCGCGCGAGGGGTCTTATTGTGGGAGGAAACCGGAGTAACCGGAGAAAACCCACGTGGTCGGCCAGGTAACCTCCTTTTGGGCCCCAAGCACCATCGATGAGTCCTGGAAGGACGAAACAGCTGTATGATGCAGTGTATTTCGTATTTGGCATGCTGTAACTATTCTAAGTCATATAGGTCCCATCACAAATGTGTATCTTACTGTTATCTTGTTATTAGCTGTGCAGTTTATGTATCGAGTACATATACTGTAAAAGTTGATATTTACGCGGGTGGATTTTTTCGCTTAGTCAGCCTCTAAACTGTTCGCGGTGTGGACATTTTCGCGCTGTCAATCGAGCTTGTTTATACTGTGTGACCACAATACTATAAGATAATGCAGATTTTGAGAAGCGTCGATATTTAATGCTAGCGAAATAAGCAAAATTTCAACTCCGCGACAAATTCTACTTTTACAGTATGTCAAATGTGATTGTTTCCATAATACAATGTACTGAACAGAAATTATAAGGGTTAAGTACATGTAAACCATTCCCAGGAACATGAAAAATTACATTATCAAAAATTATGAAAGAGCTTATTTTAATTCCTGTTTTAATATCTAATTATATCAGCGATTTTACAAATCTGTTTAAAATCTGGCTTTGTTTTTTTTATAAACTTTACTTATTTGACACAAATTATAAAACAAGTTATCCAACTTATATTTATCACTCTTGTTGGTCCGGATGTTAACGCGCGAGGGGTTTTATTCTGGGAGGAAACCGGAGTACCCGGAGAAAACCCACGTGGTCGGACAGGTGACCCCATATACCTTTTTATGTCCTATCAGGGAATCGAACCCTGGTCGCCTTTTTGAAAGGTAAATACGATATCCATTGCACCACCCGACCACCCTAAATCAGTTTTTGATTGAGCGCTTGAAGTTGGACAAAATCATTTTAGACTGTCATTTCATCTGCATGATGAGTTTAAATGTTACGTAGCTGCAATAAATATGCGATGAGATTTCGATTTTGTTGAGATTGAGTCATTGTTTTTGCACGTTTAAATATTGCAATAAGACTTGATCTACCCGTAGGGACTAAGGCTTGTAGTCAGTCGTTTAGAAACATTGCCATATCTTTAACCTTTTTTTTGAAAAGTAATTAATTTTCTTACAGGCCATAAGCTTTAGCAGTCTTTATACTCCCGATACTTAATACCGTGTAATGGTTTTCTATAATCAACATCAGTTATTGTCTAATATTTTGTAATAAAGATCTTATTTTTAATCATATAAGTTTGCGCAATGAGGATCCGTATCAATTCCAGGTTCTTTCTTAGTGTCATTTAATATCATAAAGGGATTGAAAGACGTTTTTTTTTTCGCATGTTAGTATGAATGGGAATATGTTACATCCATATTGCATGAAGCCCGCTAAGGCTTTATGATCAATATGAATGTAACCGTTTTGCATTCATACTAGCATGATAATTAAAAAAAACTTGAAAAGTTTTGTAATTAACAGCATTTGTTTTTGTGTTGTCCTTTAAATGACATTGACGGAGAAGCCCAGCTTTGAATCAAATTGGCGCCAATAAATGACCATAGTCATTTGAGCGTTTGATGCAGGAGCGTTCTCCATGTTATCCAAAGCGGATTGACACGAATCGCATTGAACAAGATCAATATATTACGTCATAAACTAATTCACGAGCTTGGATGTCTTCATAGTGTATTCATGCTTTATTCATAGTCTAGTGTTTGTTGTTTTCAGTTTGTATATTCATATAAAGAATATTAATAATTGTAATGGCATAATAGACAAATCCAATAAGCGATATCTATGCGGTTGCGTTGAAGTGAGGTGACAGTATAAAAGATGCCGTTGGAAAAACGTAATTGTCAACACATATTTCTTATGAACAATCTAGAGGAATTCTCTTTCCACCAAGTTTTAAAACCTTCGAAATACGCCAAATAACCTATCGATAATTTAGCTAAATATTTTGATGAGTTTTATATAATAATGAAAAAACAACCGTCTTCAAGAAAAGTTCTTCACAACAAATCCTCATGAGCCACCTTCCCTAAAAGACCCTTTGCTATCATCCGGATCAACTCGAGCCCTTAATAAAGGCTAAAATCTCAAGAAATTTGATAATATTAATATATTAACCGGAGTTTCCTCTAGTCATACAGAATGTAACACCAGACTATCACATTTTAACAAATATATGTCTGGTTTGGGCCCAAATTTGGAGTTCGGGCCAGAGGAAACTCTTGCTATTATGATTTGAGATATGAATAATTTAAATTCATTCAGGTTGGTAAAAAAAATATACATTACAGACAAGCGTGTTTTCCAATGATTATCGAACTGTCAGCTAAGAAATGTTGTAGAACTAAATAAAACAGACGATTCCGGATTTTATTGCACGGCAATCACGAGCGCACTTTGTTGTTTAGATGAACACGGAAACAAAAAGCGGATTGTAGTTTTGTATTCTAATTTTATCTGTGCAACTCTATTTAACAAGGATTTATATTTGGGTTCCTTTAATGAACTTAACAGCAAAAACAAGTCGATTTAATCAGTAGCGAATCACAAAAATTCAACATATACCATCCTTAAGGTTTTCTGTGCTATTTTGTGACATTCAAATTTAAATAAATAAAAAAAAAAAAAAAACAAGAAAAACTTAAAGCATCGTTTTATTCTATACCGGTTTCAAACATAAGATAATTACTTTGAAATGAAGTATATGTCTTTCAACAGACTAAATTAGAATATCCATTTCTGTTTTAGATTCAAGAGTACCGTTAATGGGTTTAAGTTGGCAAGCTCGATGGAGCAGGGCTTGTACATGTTAATGAAGTTTTCGCTGTGAAAAGTGCTTTTTCAAGGCAACGAAGTTTGTTGAAATGTCTATCAACTGTTTTAGTTACAAGTTTAATTCAACTAAATGAAGCAAGCACAAGCACTGCACACAGCAAACCGAGAATTTATTGACTACACTAAGTGATATTTCGTCCTTGAAGCGCTCTTACCTCAATTAAGTTAACTGCAACAGCACGTGACACTTTTCCACACGTGATAAAACAGGGTTGCTTGTATTACATTAAGTTAAAGTACGGTTGTATGTTTAGACTTTTGTAATACACGGTTTGCAATTAAACAGTACTCTTCAATTGTTTTCAAAATTTATATATCTTAGGATAGTATGACCTGCCCCTTCTGCTTCTACGGTAGTTTTAGAAAATTTTGATTCCAACCTTTTGGTCCTAGAATGGTTGTATGCTGCAGTGTACTTTTCGGCGTATTGTACGCATGTACCCTTACTAAATTCTAAAGGTGAAGCACATGTATGTTTTGGTCATCTGTCTAACTCCTAATTTATCACGATAACGAATGTTTGAAATAACATTACAACATATTAAGTTTTTAACTTCAGGAATCACACCTGTCCTACGAGGTGACTAATTCGGAGCTTTTTTTCTTTCGCATTTTACTATAAGGTATTGTGTTTTGTGAGTTTTGTGTACTTCATCTACTAAAGAGTTCTATAATTAAATGACGAATTACGCCTAATCAATGGCGGAACACCTGAGTACATGAAGAAACCAACAACGACCTGCGGCATGTACCAAGGCAAGGCCTACAACCTCGTTGAGTAATGGGAGCTTGAGGTCATAAACTGTCTAATATAAACGAGGCGTAGATTTGCGTGACGGGAGTCATCTATTTAGCAGAAGACGCTTACATTTTCGGAACACCTGGTCTTGTTTTCAAGTATTTTTTCAATGTTTTCCGTGAATTTTACCATTTGTTCATTTTTGACCATTGTTTAATAAATTTTGATTTCGGACTATGGCTTTTATTGCATTTCAGTATTTTCTATTTCATTTATCTATTTACTTATACCAACCTATTTTCGGATATGGTGGATTTGATGCCGATTTTAGAGAGATAACTAAATGTTCAATACATTTTAGTGTATTGAGTCATGTGTCTTAATTAAAGAGAATGTCTCGCTGTATACATAATGATATGTACATCGATAATGTCAAACAGCCTGTCCTTTTTTCGATTGCACTTTTCAGTCAACTAATCATACAAACAGCAAACCGTGTACCAGCAGAAAAAAATTGATGTTTCCGTATACAGTATAATCATCTTAACATTATTTAAGCCGAAAGACCATATACAAATATACCAAACGCCTGGTTAACTCGGAGAACAACAACATGACGGAGTCATTAAAACGCTTTGATTGAAGGGAGAAAGTGATGAAATTTCCGCTCAGTGAAGTCGTTAGTGGTGAGTTGGTTATACTATGTGACAGGGATTCTGCGAGCGTCGATGTTACACTGACTTAAGACAGATCTGATTTGCAAATGAATAGCGCTCTGTATAAAACAATAAATCAATGACGGCCACATCGGAAATTCGGCTGTTTGGAGAAGCCGCTCCCAGTAAAGAACAATCAGTAAAAGAACAAAATTGTATTTTAGACGAAAGCGTCATTGTACACGACGTTTGGTTTAACATCTAAGTTTATATGCTGATTCTGTGCATCAAAAACAACTGTTTTATTGCAAGTTTTTGGTGCGATTCTTCTGCTTAATATTTAAAAAAAACAATCAGTATTATTGATGTGACACGTCAGTTATAATTTGATTAAACTCAAAGTACACATGAACTTGTACGGTGTAAAATAAATTGTACCATTTCTGTAAAGCTTTTTCGCTCACCAATTTCACCCTCAAAATACCGGAAGCGGATATTTGAATGGCCAATACAAAACGTTCACCATAATATGACTCTACTACCGGAAGTTGTCAGATCCTATAAAAGCTGCGAGTAAAGAACTGACAATAAGGATCTTCATTTCAATCATATTGTATTGTCTACACTATTTTTGTTAGACGATGGTTCTTAGCTACTGAATAAGGCGTTGTTGTTTCCTATTTAACCGCGGCTAGCGGTGTCCTTCCTGAATACCACTGTCAACGCAAAACAGGATCACCGCGATCCTATTTCATAGTAATTACAAGGAACCGAAAGTATGCTATAGGAGGCGGGTTAGGTCGGGAATATACATTGGAGGTTTGGTATAGTAATCCTATCATGGAATCTAGCAGTTAATGAAATGCTTTTGATGACTCCATTTTTAAGAGTTACATTCGTACAACATCTTTATGACTTCATGTTTCAATGACGGAGGGCGCCCGAAACCTTCGGGCTTATCCTCTCTAAGACTGAGATAAGAATTTCATGATGGTTTCCAGTTTATTTCATTATTAAACATGTTTCAAATAATTCAATAAATCACCCAACCCATTGTCAAGTTCAAAAGTGTCAAATGTGTTAAAATCTTCAAACGGCTTCTCAATAGCAGAAAGATAAAACAAGAATTGATATATGGTGTTCAGTCTACGTGTGTTCTATATTATGTAATTTTAGATCGACACAAGGCGTATCTATTATTGGTGACTGTTGCTATGGAGACTAGAAAATCGGAAGTCGTCACGGACAAATAATTTTTACAAAAATGAAAAACATTACTCTAAAATGCACGCCAAATAAAGTAAAAAAAAAATTGGTCGTTCTTTTCACCTTTTTGATTGGAAACAAACTGTCATTTGTCGAAAAGTAGTTTTAGTAGTAATTTATTTAACGCTACGTAAAAAAAATGTCAAACAAAATAATTAGTTTTTTGTCCTTTTTTTGTAAATCGTTTTCATTCCATCAAGGTGCAGTTGCGTATCTGACAGTTTAATGCGCATGTCAGCTAGCATTGTCACATGATGGAAACACTTTGTAAGTGTAACATTGCATTATGATGTAATACCCTTCTCAAATTTAACAGGTTCGATTTAATGGACCCCTAAGATGGATGAAACGGACAAAATTCACACCGACAAAAAAAATCGACAAGTTTTTAGTCACTCCTTAGTTCAGAGCGCTTAATAAAAATAAACCCAAACAGAACCAGAGACCCGGAATTAACTGATGATTATTTGAAAATGAATTTGCGTTTTTATTGTTTCGCCAATCTAAACGTGACAATTTAAAACAGAATAAAAAGTTAACTTTACCTCAGATTGACTGTTCCGCTAAACACTTTAGATAAATCTGCTCGCGTTACGGATTTAATGGTCTTTTTTAAAGCTTTCCAACTATCGCTAATCTAATTCCCGGTCATGCGTAAATAGAATATCGTCGATTTTGAACGATCGGATAATTATATCCAATTAAAAAAACAGAGACAAGCCTGTCATTAAAGATGATTTCTTAGATAAGTCTGGTGAATTACAATTTGTTGACTAAATCACTAAGGATAGCCCGTCGGTTGTTAAAGCTTCGATACTCTGTTATCAATAGAAGTTACTTAAATTGTGGTCGAATGTAATCAAGAAACAGCTTCACTTCCAGACGATTAGTAAATTATCCTCTGAAGCGCTGCCGTTTCTTCATCAAAGTGGTATTTATAATGCTTCTTAGTAATTGAAATTCCTGCAATCTCGTTTAAAAGTGTGTCAAACGATTTTGAAATCCATTTTTTGGATCAATTTAATCGAAACATATAATCACGTCTTATCACCTCAGTCTAGCTTGGTCCCTCAGAGTTTTACGTCCTATAAATAGCTATGGTCAATTGCGGACGTGCTAGGTTTTAGTGATAGAAGAAAGCCGGTCTTCCCGGAAAACCAACGACCTTCGGCGAGTACCATGTAACTGTCCTACGTAGGTCTCGAGCTCGCGACCAAGTGTTGAAGAGCTAGTAGTATCAGACTTTTAGACAAATCAACCACTTGACTACTTTGACTCAGAGATTGAGGGCTAGTGGTAGCAAATTGTCAGATACCTCAACCACTTCGCCACCTCGGCCCAAATGTTGAGGGCTAGTTGTAGCAGAATGTCAGATACATCAACCAATTCGCCACCTCGGCCCAGAGATTGAGGGCTAGTGGTAGCAGAATGTCAGATACCATAACCACTTCGCCACCTCGGCCCAGAGATTGAGGGCTAGTGGTAGCAGAATGTCATATACCTCAACCACTTCGCCATCTCCGCCCAAATGTTGAGGGCTAGTTGTAGCGGAATGTCAAACACATTAACAACTTACATGTAGCAATCTCGGTCCAGAGGTTAAGGGCTAGCCTTAGCGGAATGTCAGACACCTTATCCACATGACAAACCTTGGCCAAGAGGTTGAGGGCTAGTGGAAGCGGAATGTCAGACACCTTAACCACTTGGCCACATCGGCCCAGAGGTTGAGGGTTAGTGGAAGTAGAATGTCAGACATCTTGAGAAATAAGTCACATCGGCCCCGAGATTGAGGGTTAGTTGTAGCAGAATAACAGACACTTAAACCACTTGGCCACCTCGGCCCAGAGGTTGAGGGCTAGTGGAAGCAGAATATCAGACACCTTTACGACTTGGCTACCTCGTCCCAGAGGTTGAGGGTTAGTTTTAGCAGAATATCAGACACCTTAAGAAATAAGTCACCTCGGCCCAGAGGTTGAGGGCTAGTCTTACTGGAATGTCAGACACAATCACTTTGCTCCTGCGACCCAGAGGTTGAGTAATATTGGTATCAGAATATCAGACACTTTAACCACTTAGCTACTTGTCCAGAGGTTGAGGGTTAGCCACTTCGGACAAGATGTTGATGGCTAGTGGTAGCAGAATGCCAGTCACCTTAACCACTTAGCCACTATAGCCCAATAAACAAATAGACCTACATATACCTACCATTTATCCTTATCCGTAACGCTCCGTTTCATTGAATCGTTTTTCCTTATCAAACATGTTTGCATATGTTGTTCATTGACATCAATGAATACAATCGATTTTTTTTTTAAAGTCGCACGCCATGTCCTGAGATCAAAACCATGAAAAACATCGATATTGCGTTAATCAATTGGTATTTACATATACTCAACAGACGCCAGTGCCAATTTACATCAGTGTTTACCTGCCTTCAGACTCAATTAGCGGTTGACTTGTAGATGTGATATTTTTTTTATTTTTTCACAAATCTAATTAAGAGATGCTCAAAAAATTTCAGTTTTTATTAAATTACATTTGAGTAGTAATATTAAGGAAACCGTCCCCAGTTTTACGCTAAACTAGCGGGATTAAGTAACAATGTAGCAGCGGATCGGTTATTCGTTATTGGGGATTCGAATAACGAATCTGTTGTCAACAGTGGATTAGGGATTCGAATAACGAATCTGCCGTCAACAGCGGATTTGAGATTCGAATAACGAATCTGTTGTCAACAGTGGATTAGGGATTCGAATAACGAATCTGCCGTCAACAGCGGATTTGAGATTCGAATAACGAATCTGTTGTCAACAGCGGATTTGAGATTCGAATAACGAATCTGCCGTCAACAGCGGATTTGAGATTCGAATAACGAATCTGTTGTCAACAGCGGATTTGAGATTCGAATAACGAATCTGCTGTCAACAGCGGATTTGAGATTCGAATAACGAACCCGCTGCTAACTTCAGTCCGCTTTTTACGAACATTTTTTGAACTAAAGGGAAATCCTTATAATCTCTAAAGGGAAGTATTACATAAAGTAAGGAAAATCTCTGAAGTTGATGCACTTTCCTTGACATCTGTAAAGCATTTGTCGTGAAATTGGGACCTAGTACTACTACAAAATATGTTTACTATCAATTACAACAGGGTAAAGGAAATGTTTCGACATTCTACCACTAGCCAGCTTTCCAACCCTGGATTGTGATTGCGAAACCCACGGGAATTAGTTGCCAGGTACAATGTACTGACCGATGTCGGTTGTTTTTCTACTGGTACACCGGCTTTCCACCACCTTCACAATCTGGCACTTCCTTAAATGACTATGGCTGTTAATAGGACGTAAAACGAAATAAATCAACGCATAGATAAAAGCATTACAAAAGTTAAGGGGTTGGTGTTTCCAGTTAAGGAATTTCCCTTGCATTCTACAATGCTTTTCTATAGATATTTGACGACCGTTCGTGAAACTGAGGACAGTCCTTCCCTGGTTGGTAAAGGCCTAAATAATCGATAACCATGGCATAACACATAACTTACGGGTGCACCTTTTAACACATCCACTGGAGTCTGACACTAATTCGAATGGCTGAAAAATGATTACAATGTGTAATTGAGTTTGTTAAAATCAATAATGACTTTTTTACATAATGAGAATCAAGTACCCAGAAAAACATCCTCTCTAACCAAACGACGTCAATTATCCCGTAGTAATGAAACAAAAAAAGGTTTCACGCGTCAAGGTAACACGTGCCGATAGCGACTCTCTCTTCCTACAGTAATGTAAGGACTCGGTTTTCTCCGTCTTCGGGATCCGGGGTCACGCTCACCTACGCGCCTGTGTGCGCCACCTTGCAGACGAGACAATAAGACTGGTTCGACCGTTTGATGTTCATCAAAAGAATCTCGTGGTCACATAACGGTAACCGCTGACAAGCTGTGTAGTCGGTTTCGGGTCCTATTAGATTTTCAAATAACATGAATAAGCCCAGCGATTGGTCATTTATTTTCACCTGAGTGTGCTTTCAATTTTGACATGATATATTCAGGGGTGTAGAGATCGAAGGTGAGCGTAACCCCTGAATATCGAGGATGAGTTTCTCTAGTGCATCGCCAATACTTTAGAAAAAAACATCAGTATGTAATTTCTTTCTTGTGCTGAACAAGTCCAAACAAAGTCTAATTGTTTTTAGTGAGAAGGGCTATATATTGACAGAATATACCGACCTCAACTTTGTCTCGGTTAATATAATTTTCTTATGTTAATAACACGGCATATTCACCTCAAACCAAGTCAATAATTTATCGATGTTAAATACTCTTCATAATTTTGTTCAACATATGCAATAGCAACAAAAATGTTTTCATCAGTCACATATTTAGTTTAAACTTGAAAATTGACAAAATAAGAAAGAAATATAATAAATTCGCGTCCAATCCTGTTACGTTTCAAGATTCAAGTGTTGATCTATATACAGCTTATTGCATAAACACTCTTTCGTTTGTGCATGGAAGGCGTTCAATTCAAACTTACTTTTATATTCCCAATAGATACGTCTTAATCAAACGCCTCAGTGACATTGATGCATGCGTCTTCTAAAAGCTTGTAACAGAGTACTTAGTTAGACACGCACTTCCAGTAGGGAATATATTGCAGTACCAACATGGTAAACCATTTAGAAAAACTTACACTTTTTTTTCATCGCAGCTATATTTTTAAACCTATAAAATAAATCCCCAGTGCCTATTGGCATTGATCGTAAATTGTTTGATGAAAGTCGAACGTTCAGTAATTTCATTTTGACTTAAAGTGATAGATAGTGGTAAAATACACAGTCTGGCACGATAGGGGAGAGTTGGGATTGTTTCGCTATCGTAATTTCCTTAGAAGTCTTATACGATTCTCCTAGATATCTTTATTGAAACAGATTAGGCCCCACTAATTGGCCTTCAAAACTCACTTATAACATTTAAAACCGAGGTGTTCTGCTAATCTTTCGCGCTGTTCAAACACTAGAACAAATCCTTGAAAACGTATATAATATTACCGAACACAAACGTATGTAAACTCAATTACCCCTGAAGACACATTTGAACTCTTCCATTTCAAAGGTTGGAATAGTTCATTAGGAAATTTCAGGGGATGACTACGTTAACGACACCTGATTCGTCATTCATTGATGTAACTACATTTGTAATCAAGACAAACTGACTTAAAGAAGATCGACCGGTTGTTCCGTTACGTTGTACGTGGAACTTAAATTCAAATAAAATACCACAAAATCGACAAATAATGACAAGATTAGAAATTAAAATCCTGACGTAATGACATCTATAAAAAATCGGAGAGATAAAAACGAAACGAAACTACCGAGGTCGATACATAATTACTGACATCAAAAGACAAAGTTCTGACGAAAAGGAAACTGTAAAAATACGGATTTTCAAAATGAAACGGAAAGTCTGTCGTTAGTATATTTTGACATGACAAGTTGATAAGGTTTGGACAAAGATAAAACAGAAATAGAAAGTTTCCTGTAGATTATAGCCCCATAATTATGATCTACAAGGAAAATTATTTGGTTTGGTTTGGTTTGACTGGTATTTAAAAACAGCCTCCCGATAGTCTGGAGAAAGGGAAAATCACTCTGTGTGGATGGTTTTTTGTTTGTTTTTGAATGAAATTTGCATTATGCCTCGAAATTAAAAGAAACGCACTTGAAAATATTAATAACTTCATTTTACCGGTAGTAAGATGGGCTGTGCGTAAAAGTGTGCGAATGAACATTAAAACTGACGTTGAAATTCGCATTGAAATATTTGGTCAGTTCAGTGTACTAATACCACAGGTTTGTGAATAGCTAAACAAGGACCCATGTAAAAGCAAGTTGGCATGGCGCGGAGTTTCTAGATTGAACATTTTCGTCGAACGACATACACATATTACGCTAGTACGAAGCTGCAAGCATGCATTCAGCAATACAAAGCTCAAATGTAATTGTGATACATATAACAATTAGTCAAATATGTCATTGCAATTGTACGGTGATGATAGAACGATTGATCGATCGATTTATTATCGATTAACTAACTTATTAATTGATTAATTGATTGATAAGTTGATCACTTTTCCAATTGAGTGAAATAGTAATTGACGTGATGTTTGATTATTGATTTAGTCGTCTAATTGATTGATTAATTGATTAATGGATCTAATAATTGATTAACTGATTAATCGATCGATTTTTGTTCAAATCAATTTTATTGTAACATAAGACAAATGGTTTTGACAAAAGTTATTACAACTCGCTGACGTCCTTTCCATGACAAATAAATTCATATTTATAGAGTTAATATGTCACGAAATAGCCTAAATATATTTATATATCATTTCTATAGCAAAACAGAACTAAATTATCGATCGATTAATTGTTTGGTAAATTGATTGATTGATTGATCGGTTGATTGATCTTTTGAATGATTTTATCTTTTATTTTGTACACATCGTCCTTTTTACATGATATCTTATGAGTTATTTATTATTATCAAGCCAAAGAAGTCAGACTCGCGAAATAATATTCATGTAAACTCATACATACTTGCTATCAAACTGTTTTCAAAATCTGCAATAAAGACGTCATCTAAGCTGATATTAAAGTACATTCGTCTGCTTCAATATTACATATTGACAGTTGATAGAAGATTACTCAACTGTAATCCCATCGTGTAGACACTAGGTATATAGAATATAGATATAAGATACGTTTTCAGACCAGACAGAGATATGATCCCATACATGTTGTATATCACCTTGAGACAATGTTTGTAAAGAGTGCATACTGTACATATGTAAAAGCCAATATTTTTGCGTGTGGAATTGTTCTCTATGGTACTCCCATACTGTTCGCGGTGTGGACACTTTCGTATTTTTTTTGTACCTGTAAAACTAATATATAGAGGATATCTAACAGTGTTTTCAGTAATACGAAATATATTTCACGCAGAAAACTTGTGTGAAACGAAATATGGAATATCCACAGCGTCTCGAAGTCGAAAAATATAGCCAAAACTACATGTATTAGTGAACTAGGATAATCTCTGACAGTGACAGGGATACAGTGTAACTCACACAAGCCTGGGTGAAACTGATATAAATGGTGACAAAAATAACTCATCATTTTCCTCGCGTCTCACCATCTTACCGACTGTAGATTGGGCGGTTATCAACCTTGCGTAATGATCTGCATTAATGACGGGACTTTTTCAAGATATTTTAATTATATTACTTCAGTTATATGACATCCTTATTTAAAATATGAAAACAAATACATTCTTCATCAAAATCAGTGATCAAAAGAGTTAGTGGCGAGTTTTCACATTTTATTGAAATATGTACAGAGCGGAATATATTTTGTCCCATCGAGGTGTCTAGACTTGCCAGTGTCAAAAGTATCTAAACCAACTATTGTCAACTTAATGTGATGTTTTGCAACAAAAATGTAATAATGTCTTGATATGTTTCATTCGTGCTGCGCACTCGTGAAAAATATCAAAATATTAGCCCAACTCGTGAAATATATTTTGTATTACTGAAGACATTGTTTGTTAGATATCCTCTTTATATGTTTATATACAATATGACAATGTGGAATATGTGATAGAACAGTCCTGAGCTTTGCCCTAATAATAACATGGCTTTACAGAGTACAAATTAACTGCGCCGGTTTATTATGAGAATTGGTCAAATAGTTCAGAAAGAGAAAAAGAACTGAGAAGCAAAAATATGGCCGTGCTTTTGACGAAATTAAGGTAATCTTGACCAAAGTTACCCATTCTGAGATTTTGGCGAAAACCTAATAAGGGAATGGTACTACCAAGAAAGGGAAAGTTAACGATAAAAAAATCGAAAGCGTCACGCTTAAGATCATAATAAATACACCTGACTTACTATTTAATTCAAAATGAACTACCAGTGAATTTTAAAATCCGCGACTTTTACAGATTAACCCGCTCGCATCCGTCAGTTACAGCAGTCCTTAGTGACTTTAATGCAGTAAATGTACCTATTTCTGTGGATACCTTATTTTAGCGATTTGGCATTGCGATATCACAATTTCTTGATATTCATTTCTGCAGCAGGCAAAGGAGAGCACCCATTCATAATTGTGCTTATCTGTTTAATTCAGCTATGCGCTTACAATTAAAGCGCGCCAAAATATGTACTTAAACATTTTATGATATTGATGATTTATTACGTTAACTTTGAACATAGAA
Organism: Mimachlamys varia; assembly: GCA_947623455.1. Lineage (NCBI taxonomy): Eukaryota > Metazoa > Mollusca > Bivalvia > Pectinida > Pectinidae > Mimachlamys > Mimachlamys varia. The sequence goes on from OX392544.1 coordinate 30,009,809, forward strand.
ATTAAAAAAAATGCCAATTCCGTGTTTATGATGCGCAACGTCTAGGTGATCCAGGTTCGTTAAACACCAGACGCAGTTGAACATCGCGTTGGTTGGTCAGTAAAACCAATAAATTTCCTCCAACAGCAATTGCAAAAAAATATGTTCTATATCAGCTAATTAGCATCGTCGAGGCAGATTCTTTGTTTGAGCATCGCCGTTTCCGTCTAAGGCACCTAAGGTTATTTGACTATTTGATGCTAAGGCACGTCAGTGCAAAATCGCCTAAATTACTGATTTCAATGCTAGGTTTAGAGTTAAAGCACAAGACGCTTAACCTTCCGGAACGCATGGTCATATTATTTTGTACTTTTTACAAAGGTCTCGATGTTAATATTTCCTCTATTCGTAATTTGCTCTTAGTTTAATCTGTTTTGAGTTCGGATTAAGGTTTTGTTGACAGTTTAAAATTTTCTGAATTTCTTTTTTTTTAAACTGCTCTCATGGTTAATCAGAACTGACAACTGAGACGTTTGGATACAGGCAGTTGTACGACGATTCCCGAATCTGTCCTATCTTAGATGCTGCGAATAAGGAATCAGCCGATATCGCGAGACAAGTTGCCTATACTTTGATAGTTGTGGTATTATGTTGTTATGTCATTAGTAGATATCAAGTGGTATAACCATATTTTCCTTTTATCATGGACGGAACCCGAACACAAGTTGTTATAGACATTTGTTGGTCCTCTTTTTCAAGTAGACCATCGGCAATGCAATATTCGTAACAATAATCCGCAGCCTCCAACAATGAAACGCCTATGTGCTAGATATTTGAGATAATCAAAACTATGGTCTATGTCTCATTTAGAGATTTTTTATATCTTTGTTTGATATGAAAGTTTGGGCTTTTTAATATGCCCATTTTATAATATTTAGTATGCTTACTTGTTGTGATCGACACTGTTGCCTCAGCACTCAATTTGAGGCCATGGCATTTACTTGTATCTACACTGTAGATTAAAAGATTTACATGGCGGATGTTGTCGATGAATCAGAAGATGCATACTTTTCTGGAACACACAGTCTTATTCTTTAGTATTTTAAAAGAAGTCCATGTGTAAATGTTTCCTTTATTTATATTTTGACCTTAGTTTCACAGTTTTTGAGATCTGATAATGATTTTGTTAACGCTTTGGTTTTTTTCTCTATTTCTTATACCAATAGGAAATTGCCAAAAACGAGAAAAAAACCCACTTAACAGTTTTATATACCTTTGATTTTCTCTATTTCTTAAATCAATAGGAAATTGCCAAAACAATCCCCCCCCCCCCAAAAAAAAAAAATAAAAATAAAAAACAAAAATACTTAACGGTTTTATATACCTTTGATTTCCAGTTCAGTATTAGCAGTATTCGTCTCTAGATTCCGACAATCTATGTTATATAAAAACACATCGATTCGTGCTTTTAGTCAATACAAGATGTTGAACATCGAAAGAAATTCCCTTTAAATGTTAGAAGGATGTAGAAACAGCTTGTGACACGACATACGCATCTTCAAACACGCTTTACATCAGAAGTAGAATTGTCAAGAGACGCTCCGTTTGTAAGAAATGGCCTTTATATTGTATGTTATGGTACAATTCAGCTTTTTCTCAGAAGACGAGCTTTAAAACACAGCCTTACTTAAATGTCTTCTTCAGACACATGGACAACATAAAACCTTAATTGGTCATAGACATTACATTAGATCGACGCAGTTCTGTTGAATCTCTTGTCCCGATCCGTTCATGTTTTGTCATCTTAACATAATTATTTATATCAGTTACCCAAACGTTTAAATAATATAATTTATCAATTCAGTTATCTGTATTAAAATAATTTGTGATAATAAATCCAACGTTGAAGAATTAAATAAATGTTTCAATGTTATGAATACTAAAAAAATATTGTCAAAAACATCAGATTTATATTTGTTTTTTTAATGGTTAAGTTGACAAATCATTGAAGAACCGGGTCAAGCCGCTCAATGCTGATTACAAAGGGGAACACGAATGTGTTCTGTGGTAAGCATAATAGCACCACTTTGATTGTCTTCTGGGGAAACCTACAAATGATAAGGATGTCCCAGGGACTACTTAATTCTGAGGCCATGATTGATTGGCCAGGCTACCTTTGAAACCCCGTGGCCCGAGAGGAAGATATACAAAGGCAAATAGGTCAAGAAGAACTAATATCCATATGTCTTCTGAACGACTGATATATCAAGATTAAAAACCATTTTTTTAAAAGACAAAATGACAAAAGTAATTATATTTTTGTCTGACCTTTGAAATTTACTAGATGGTAATACACAAGTAAACAATATTGTGTAAGAATATGATTTTAAATGTGCAGTTTGTGTGTGTGTTACGTCATCGTCAATGATAGAAGGTAGTATACTCTACTGGTGGATTTTTTAGTCTCCAAGGTTTGCTGGAGCCTCCAAAGTCACAATTATATCATTTGAGTAGTGACACGGTACATACTATACATATTTGCGTAGTACACGATTTGAAATATACAGAAATAGCTGAATTTTACCTATGAATTCATTTATTAAAGGGGATTTACGCACCTGTCCCTAATGCTTCTACAATAGTTTAGAATTTTTGATTTCCAACAATTTGACTCAAAGCATCCCTGACGAGTCCCAGAAGGACAAAACAGCTGTATGATGTAGTTTAATAATTTTTTTTCTGCTTCCTGTATTTATGAAAAAATTTAAAAGGAATGTATGTTACGTCATCATTTATAATGGATTCTGACGCAATAAAAGGCCTATAAAAACAGATCCCGTTATTATTGTCTTCAAAAAGAAAATGAGAATACCTAAGCGTCAACAAAACCATAATCCAAACTCAAAATCGATTAAACTAAGGGCAAAATACGAAAAAAGGAAAGATCTACATGAAGACCAACGTAGAAAACACAGCATGAACCGAATAAACAAAAGGTGTAATTTGAACAAAACCTAATTTGTTGAATGCAAAAAAAGGATTTTGTTTTATTTTTACTGAACTTGTGTTGAAACAATCTCGCGCACCAGTTCTCCCTGTACTTAATTCACCCAATACACATCCATCAAGATTTTAAACCCGGGGACAGTGAAATAGAAAATTGAAAGACATTTATCTTTTTGTATTCTATCAAGAAAACTAATTATTCGTCGTTCCAACAGCATCATATGCGTTACATGAAATTAACGATACATCACGCTTGTTGCGCAGGTCGTGCGACAGCCAATCACCGAGCTTGTCATCTATAGCTCCGTAACATGCAATTCACGCGTTTGTCCTCGTACCAAGTACAAGGAATTATGGGTAGGTAGCCGCAGCACGCGAAATGTGTGTCGTTTATTCACGTTCTTATGTATTACAATGTATATATAATTGCACTAAATCGTTGGAAGGCTAGTTATAATGTAAGTTTTTTTTCTTTAAATTTTAACTGTTATTATTTACAAAGCGTTATTGTTTCCGTATTCGGATTCATTTTTTTGTATTTACAAAAAAAGAAAAAATGTCAAGCATTTTCTAAGATATATGAGGATTCGAAGTTTAAACGTGACAATGGAATATAAATCTATGTCTTGTTTTCTGTAGCATAGTTTACCGTACACAGATATCAAAGTTTTTTTTTATTTTCTCGAAATTCGAATTTCAACATTGACTAACACAGTAATCATGTATTTTGTGTAAGAGTACATTTACACAGATACGGTATCTTGGTGCACTATTTAAGGTTCCTATTATCTTACATGAAGTATTTTTTTTTTTTTTTGTATTTGTTTTATTTTTCAGAAATTTTACACAAATACAATTACAACACACTCACACTTTCTCATCGACACTACATTATCAACATCACGACATAAATGCATCATCATCATCATCATCATCATCATCATCATCATCATCATCATCATCATCATCATCATCATCATCATATCATCATCATCATCGTCCTCATCATCATCACAACCATGATTGTCATCACTATCATCATCATCATCATCATCATCATCATCATCATCATCATCATCATCATGACAACCATGATTGTCATCACTATCATTACATGAAGTATTGATATGTGGTGATATCGATTATAGAGGCACGGTGGTCTAGTGGTAGGACACTGTGCTTGTGATCGAAGGGTTGCGAGTTAGAGTCTTCACGTCACTTGTGTTTTATTCTTGATCAAGACTCTTTACTCTGCTTGTTCCAGTCTACTCAGATGTAAAGGCGTACGTGGTTGGGCAGTGCTAGAAATTGTAGAATGCTAGCTGTGATCGCCGAAATTGCAGCACCGGTTGTATGCTCCCCAGGGAGTTGAGACCGCTGTCGGCTGTTTGCTAGGGCCCTATGACCACGGATAATAATTTGGGATCCGCTTTGCGACGACCTGCAGGTTGTGGTAAAACTGATTATAAGAACCTCGAATTATTTTTATTTATCATTTAAATTAGAGTAGCCAGGATGACCAGTCCTAATATCCTCGTCTTGTCAAATGTTATTTCTTCGCTGAAATTTCCGGATAATACTTTATGAACCGTTTTAAGACGGCATTTAAGGTCGTGCTAAAGCGGTATGTAAGACACTCGACTTATTTATTAATTATTATGAATATCATACCTACAATGTATGCCTTGTGCAACAGCTGTTACCTTTTGTCTCTTCATAGAGTTCTATGCTGTAAAACAATATCCGTTCAAGTTTTACTGCCGACTGAATCTCTTGAACAGTGCCCTATCTCGATGAAACACTGTGGCAAAGGGCACCTAGCCTAGTCACAATTTCTGACACATAATGTTGATGGTGAAACAGAAAACCATCCTGCATTTTTAAGGACAATGGTATGTCCTTGTCTGGTGATAATATAACTGCTATCTTATATCAAAACTTCCGAACTATTAGCATGCATATTTCAAACAACAGGACAACAGTAAACAACACACCGAATACAGAGTAAACAACAGATCAACAGTTTATAACATCAAAATAGTGAATAACTGACAGAAAATAAATAAAAATAATATACAAATGTATAACATGTAAACAACACACCGAATTTAATATTGAGTAAACAACAGATAAACTGCTTATAACATCCCAATAGTGAATAAATGACAGAAAATAAATAAAAAATAATATATAAATATACATTGTATAACCTGTAAGCAACAAACAGCAGTTAACAACAGACACGATTGTACAACATACCAACATCGAACAACATTCAATAAAGAAAGTATGGTCCTGTGGTGCAATGGATTGCACACTTGTTTTTACCAAGACCGCAAGAGGTTGATTTCCTCGACTAGATGTAAACAGGTATAAGGTTATTCCTTGACCACGTGGGTTTTTTTTTAGTACTCTGGTTTCTTCCAACAAAAAGACCACTCGTGCACTGACACCCGAACAAGCTAAAGTGCTTAATATTAAGTCGGATAATTTGTTACATAATTGTTGAAAAATAAATAAATTCTTTTTTTTTTATTAAGAATAGTCCAAAAGTAAAGGACATATGTTCTGTAAACAACAGCCTAACAAACCACAGACCTAGAGTAAACAACCAACCGACTTAGAACACGTGTCATCCTTATTTACTGATAATGTTTACTGTTTGACATCCAGCATATAACAGGCGAGATTTAATTAACAGAAGCATTAGTGTAAATTGTTATCAGTAGAGTTATTTTAAAATATATGTGACAAGGCGTCAAAACCTTTTAGTCATCTGGTGTGTATATTTCGGAAAGTATGTTTGCGTATCGTAAACATGTCTATTTTGCTTAATGAGTTCCTTTTGACCTTCGCTTCAAACCGAAGATTGTCGCTTTCTCGAAACTCATAAAATGCTGCAAACGGTAATAATGAATGTTTTGCGTTGTGCTTGATAATGAAAAATCTCTCTGTGGAAATTTCTGCAAAGAGTTATTTTTATACATATGAATTGCAAACCAGAGCATTTCCGCCTCAAGAATCGAGTCTTTTTTTTAATAGAAAATCCCCGGAATACTAAGGAACAATTATCAGGGTATATCTGAAAAAACACTGTTCGGAACAGATGTGATTTTTTAATTGTACAATATACGTATAGAATGTTCAGTAAAAGTGTTTTTCTCTAGCTTACACGAATCAAATATTTCATGACGAATATAAAATGGGATGGGTTGGGTGTTGCGGTATCTGTGTTGTAGCATTAAAGTGAGGTGGCCCCATCAAAGATGCCATTGGAAGCACGGTCCCACTACCAACAGAACACAATACATCTTCAGACCACACACATATACAGGCTTAAACACATAGGGAGACGTTAGCAAGGTGGCATAGGATATTAATTTATGTATATGTGACAAATTTTAGCTAGATAGGGCGCTATAACAAGTGCTTTATGGTCACTTTATTTACTTTACAAATATCGAAAACATCATTAAGAATTAGATGAAATCAATATTTTTTATGAAAGATAACGGCATGATTCTTACAGTTACATATCAGGAAGAATATAAGCATAACAAAATTAGACCTATATTTTGCATTCGTTTTCCTCATAGCAGTGCGTCTTTCAAAAATAAGATAAAAATAAATAAATAAATAAATATACACCATTTGATATAGCGCCCAATCTAGCTAGCATAGCCAATCTAAAGTGCTTTACAGTACATGAATATACACTTCTTACAATTAATACAATTAACACATACAATTCTATCATATTCTGAGGAGTTCGCAGAAGCTTACTTATCAGTTGCTAACTACTTGTCCTTTACCACCTGGCTAACATCTATACGTGTGTATGTATGCAATATGTGCTGGATATGAATTGTGTTCTGTTTGTAGTGGTACCGCGTTTCCAACCGCATCTATTATAGTGCCACCCCATTTGAATGCTACAGCACAGATACTGCAACACCCACCCCAGATCATTGTATACTCTGCCTTGATTGTTAGAGTTGTGTGGACAGGGGAAAAACACTTTCTCTGAATATTCTGAATATTTCATTCTGTCTTGTTTATGCTTTAAGACATAAATTCAAAACAAGAATTGAAAAAAATCATTGCAAAATGAGCTTACGTTTATTTTTGCCGTTTTTTTTCCAAAAAACATAAGAAAATACGACTTCCTATTTCTTTATGGAGATGACGTAATACCTACATATGTGGCACCTCTTAAATTTAGTAATAGACACAGTATGCCAACAAAAGGGAATAAAACTGCACCCTACATCGGTTTCGTCCTCCTAGGACTCTTCAGTGATGCTAGGGGCCATATCCAAAATATATATTATTAATGTAGAAGCGGACGGGTCATGTGCGTAAAACCCCTTTAAATTATCAATATAGAAGTAAGATTAAACTAGTTCTGTATAAATTATGTACTACGAAAATGTGTTTATCACATAACTAACCCGTTCAGTCATGTCATACGGCCAGGTCATAAATATGGTATTACACACGTGTAATAACACTATTGTGACGTCATATGATTGTCCTTGTAGTGAAAATCGCACTGTCAATGAAGAAATTGGCCTTTCGTATAGAGAATGAATTCGTGAGTTTTGGTGTTTTTTCTCATAAATATAAGTTGTGTGAAAAACATAATATTACACTCGTGTCAATGTAATATGAAATTTATTTAACTCGTTAAATAATTTAATATGATATCAAATTATTGAACTTGTTTAATAAATTCCATATTACATCGACACTCGTGTAAGATCCTCTATATGTTATGTACCGTGCCACTTCTAAACTGTGGCTCTTATGCCTAAAGGCAGATATATCAAGCAAAATAAACGCTCTTATATTTACGTCGTTTGTTTTCAAAATGCATGTAGGATAAATTACGTTCTCCTACGTTTTTGGTGCTTTTAGGCAACGCAGTTTTGATTTTAAAAGGAATATTATAGAAAATTCTTGTTTCGGATGCTCTTAAGAACACTTATCAATCATACCATTTATATTCAATTCGAAATATATGTTTCCTTTGTATTTTTTGTATCTGCTATTATAAGTTTCATTTTTAAGCCACTGCTCTCAGAACACAATTTTGTATTGTACATTTATGCAATCGCAGTGTTGCTAATGTAAGTTTAAATATAATGCCTTTCGGCATCTGTTGTTATTTTTGTTATTTCTATAGCCATCGCCTGCGAGATGTAATGCATGACGAAACCAGGCTAGAATTACAGCTGACAGCTGAGTCATTTTTGATACAGTCGAACCTCGTTATCTCGTGTAACACGAGGATCCCGTTTTATTCGAAGTATTCCGTTGGACTTCGCCAGACTTTACGTAGAGTGACCTCCTTTAAATCTGGTTTTGATAGGTCCGTTCCTACATTCTGCTACCATTAGCCTTCAGCCTCTGGGGTCTGAACCTCGGATTTAAAGGCTTCGTGGGACAGTTGCAAAGTATTGACCATAAATTGGTGGTTTTTCTCCGGGTACTCCGGCATTCCTCCGCCACTAAATCATTGCACGCAATTAAATGACAACAAATGCTGTGAAAAGGACGTACAACCTACTGGAAAGTTTCGCTTATTTCGCTGGCAATGATTCTACGCGAATATATCGACACGCGAACATATTTAACACCACTCAAACTCTACAGTTTATATTAGTATTATACAATGTAGGTACACAGTACAAAAACAACATGACGAAAGCGCGAAAATTGACACACCGCGAACAGTTTGGAGGCTGGCTAAGCGAAAATTATCACGCGCTAAAATATTGGCTTTAACATAATGTTTTGGGATATAACTTTAGTACAACTAGATAAGGGCACTTATGATGACAAATATAAACTCCTCTTATTAGAGTAACCAGATAATGAATGATGACCAGTCCCACATGTACATTAAAATTCCTCGTCTTATCCAGTAGTATTTTTGTACTGAAATTTCCTTCTTTGTAAATACTACAAACATATGTACCCAAGTTGAACTAGTAATCAAGTTATAGCGTTATGATTTAATCTTGTTTGAAACAAGCATTTTCATTGGTTTACAAAATATGTTATCAGCCCATAACGTAATAAACGACGTCACTGTTTATAACGTCGCTTTTAATTGGCTGATGCAGCACCGTTATTATTTGTAAGAGAAATGAGTCCACCAATAAAAGGAATTTTCGCACAGTATAGATTAAATTATAAGTATTAACTTAAATCTATTTTTTAAGTTATGGGGTTATAACACAAAAAACAGGTGTGTACTCTAAATAACCCGCGAAGCGGTTTTTGATGAGAGTACACTCCGGTTTTTTATGTTATAACCCCATAACTTAAAAAATAGATTCAAGTTAATACTAATAATTTAATCCATACCATAAATAAAAGATTCAAGTTAATCCTTAGATAACTGAATTTAAACAGATTTGCAAACTGGGTATTAAGCGTCCTCACTATTATTGCTGTTAAAAGGAACATACAGAAATTGAAGCAAGTGTAATAAGATTTCAGCATAAAGTTCAAAGGTTTTATTTTCATTTCAGATCATGTTTCTACATGAAACAGACATTAATTTCATTATTCCAAATGTGTTTTATCCAGCAGATGGTGGTCGGTTGGCGCAGTGGATAGCGCACTTGCCTTTAACCACGGCGGCTGGGGTTCGATTCCAGTTAAAAGGAACTGGGGTTGCCTGTCGGACCATGTGAGTTTCCTCCGGGTACTGAGGTTTCTTCTCATAAAACGGCCCCTGGCGCGCTTACATCCGGGCAACGAAAGTGATAAATATAAGCTGTATAGCTTGTTTCATAATTGTTATACGATAATTAAAATTTATATTGACAATGTATATTTATAAAACAACATTAAATAGAATATGAAATGGCCATTTCCGCATCAAGCCTTGTATCAACCCGAGATCCCAATAATTGCGAATAAAAAGATACATAATCAAAACAGATCATCATGAACCGTCACAAAATTCAAAGTATATAATAAATAGAATATGACATATTAGCTGTTGGCTTAAATATGATTGACCTTTGAATTTTTATTTTTGTTATCTTCGTGTGTACAGTGTGATTCAAATACATTACATGGAATCGATTTTGTATCGCATATTCCGACGAAGACTGAATTAATCACAAATATAAATCTGATTAAGAAATAGTCACCCTTGAATTAGATTGTTTTAGACCTCTCGTTACAATGAACATATATCTGTGTTGTATGAAATGTAATAGCTCAGTCCCATCTGTTGGAGCCTACTATATGCCTCGCGATGTTCCCTACTGTCAAATGACTTGGTCAATACACGTAATTGGCGTCAATATGTCTACATCTTAGAGGTATAAGTATTATTTTCACATCTACTCCGCTAATGAGACATTTAGTTCTAACACCTACGGGCGACCGATAATTACATTCACGTCTGACCTAAGCTTCAGACATGCCGTTATTGTCGAGCATTCATAGAAATAATATGTAATATCTTGCCGTTATATCTGCGCAAGTTCACTTAGATTATCTGCACTTACAATTTGTTGCTCTGTAAAATTCTCGTCAAAACCAAGATAAAAACATCTCAAGGGATGGTAAAGAAGCGTAACCGAATCACGTTATCAATAAATGTGTTTTTGCGCCCCGTTACGACGTGAAAAGGCGAAATTCTGACGCCTTGTATGCAGACAGATTATTTTAGAATTGTCAACACCATCATACCAATCACTCACGCAGAGCTATGCCCAGATCTCGGGATGTGTTTAGCGAGAGTTTCGTACTTAATTATGTACTAGTGCTGTCTCTGACGCCAGCTTGACTATGCCAAGACTAGTAGTGTACTCTTGCGAGCGAGAAACTGTGATCAACCATCATTTGACAAAATCATTAGAAATCATTATTGTTCATTATTTCAATTCAAACCCGAAGGTGTTTGATCAGTGAAATAAAATCAAATGTAATTAATCAAATTACAAACGAAGGTAAAACATGGCATGTTTATCAGCTTCTAAAAACACCAGGTTTGTCTTTGAAAATATCAATAAACCAACCTACGAGATCGAAGTCCTAGCACGTTTCGTTGTAGACTAAAGTTTAGACTACATAGCATTGCTTTGACAGATTTTTCTGACAATCTCAGCATTCTGTTTGCAGAACTCATGGCGTGGAACGAAGTCCTAGCACGTTTCATTGTAGACTAAAGTTTAGACTATATAGCATTGCTTTCACAGATTTTTCTGACAATCTCAACATTCTGTCTGCCGAACTCATGTCGCGGAACAAAGTACAAAGACTCTTTGTTTACGTTTTCTTTAAACAGCCATAAACCCTTTCAAACTCAAACACCACGAGTAGACTATAGCTTAGACTATATAGAATTGCTTTCGCAGATTTTTTTGACAATCTCAACATTCTGTCTGCCGAACTCATGGCGCGGAACGAAGTACAAAGAGTCTTTGTTTACGTTTACTTCAAGCAGACATCAGCCCTTGACACTACGACTAGTTTAGAATATATAACATTGAATTTGACAGACCAAAATTTCTGTCTTCCGAATTTTTTATCGCGGAAATACAGTGTTAGTACAGATACTCCTTATTAAAATTGTCTTAAGCAGACATCATCCCTTGATACAACGGCTAGACTATAGTTTAGACAATATAGCATTGAATTTGAACACTTTCTGTCTGCCGAACCCTCGTCTCGGAACTGAATACAAAGGAATATTTATTTATTTTTTTCTTTAAGCAGACATCATCCCTTGACACAATGGCTAGACTTTAGTTTAGACAATATAACATTGAATTTGAACACTTTCTGTCTGCCGAACCCTTGCCGCGGAACTGAATACAAAGGAGAATTTGTTTATGTTTTCTTTAAGCAGACATCAACCTTTTCCGACAAAGCGCCGTTGCTGTCACCAACAGATCTTTGGCCAATATCGTCGCGACATACATTCTTTGTATGTACATGTAGGTATTGTGTGAACGTTTCCTTTTGTTGACAAGTATACAATCACTTTGTTCTGATAGACAGACGATCTAGACGGGATCACGAATGACGTCATCAGAGCCAGCAGCTATGGGACGTCCTCCGACAATTTCAAGTACTCTTCAAAACATCTCTTGTTCTTAAAATAGCTCAACCCGAGGTAGACCTTGTCTCGACACCACAAATGCAGACAGTATTACGTACATACGATTTTAACAAGCTTGCTCAATCATCATTTTGCCACGAGGATCTAGATGAGGTGTATTTAGAAGTACATTATTGTATGAGCTATAGATCAAATAAAATAGACAGGAATCTTTCGCTTAAAGTAAAGAAATCATATCAAAAAGGAAAAACAAAATTCATGTTTCCCATACGTATAAGAACATTGGGTTTTGGTAGGACTGCGCAAGCTATTCCTATTTTCTCTCAATTTCTTCTTTGTTACTAGAATATAACTTATTTAAGGATTAACTTCAATCTTTTTTTATGTTATGGAGGTATACGTATAACCAGAGTCGTATAAAGCCATATATACGTCTCTGTTATAACACAAAAAATTGGAGTGGTTTATGATAAGAATACACTCCGTTTTTTTCTGTATTATATAACCCAATAACATAGAAAATAGATTCATATTAATCCTGAAAAATTTAATCTATACCCTGCGAAAATTCACTTTATTGATGGACCGGTTTCTCTTACAATTTAAAAGGCTGCTTCATCAGCCAATCAAAAGTGACGTTATAAACGGCGATGTCATTGTTTACGTCATGGGCTGATAACATATTTTTTTTTAAACCAATGAAAAAGCTTGTTTCAAACAAAATTAAATTATTCCATTTTATGAAAATTTTTAATGGATTTTATCAAGATAGAGTCGAGATATACACTATTTATCTATGGGGTATGCATTCAATTTGTTTGTGCATGTTAATTAGATTATATTATAGTTTTGCTCCTTGTTTCGAATGGAAGCACTTGGTTCCCATTGTATTTTTTATCTGCTGCGTTTATTGGCCGATTAATGCCATTTCCGCTTCCTCGCAGTTTACATAAAATGCACAAAAAGAAATAAAAACCAACGACAAAGCGGAATGTTTACACCAAAAACTGTACACGCGGAAAGGCGCTAAACGTGAATGTTTTGAACTACGAAAGGCGAAAAGGCGAAGGACACAGCATTATCAAAACCAACAAAAGATTTTAAGATCAAAATGTGATTTTAACTATGTACGTTTGTGAATTACATTTATTGAAACCATATATCACTATTGTGGGTTAGTTTCTTTTGTTTTTCGTCCTATTGACAGCCAGGGTCATTTAAAGACGCTCCAGCTTTTGAAGATGGAGGAAGGACGGAGTACCCGGAGAAAAACCACCAACCTACTGTCAGTACATGGCAACTGCCCAACGTGGGTTTCGAACTCAAACTCTTAGGTGGAGGGCTAGTGGTAGAATGTCGAGTCACCTTAACCACTCGGCCACCGCGACCCCTGTTTCACTATTGTTATTCTTGTAAAATGTAAAACTGGAGAAGGCGTTGACAATTTGCAATAACTTGTTCTTAAGCCCCTGCCAACTTTTGGCAATGCATATGATTAAACTAAAACATGGAAAGTCGCCTAGAGATTTACTGCATAGACAACATCGTAAATTCACTAGCTACATTTTGTATGTTTAACGCTTGCATTTCAAATCCCTAATTTTGCACAAATTCCGGTCTATTACTGCAAAGATAAAAATAGCTACTACCCTGTAGGTAAGCTATAGGACAGAAAAAATGTGAAATTCAATATTTCAGCTTGCTTTTAAATATTAAAAGTTGCTTTGTACAATTTGTATGCAAGTAATCTCATCCAGTTAATTATCCAAATTATTGTTTAAAATTAAAACACTCCACATCAGATTTATATATGCAAATATTAAAAGTCCAACTCACCTTTAAACCGGAAAAGAAAACCGATACAGTAAATCACAAATCGTGAATGGAATTAAATTTCCGGAATTGATAGAGCGTATCGTGGCGTTACTGTCAGATTCAATGCGAGCAGAATGCTCCCAGAAAAAAAAAAGCAAACTGTCTTCGATTTTATCGTAATTTGTCGAGGCACCAAAAACCCATTCTCCTGTGGGTACTTTGTGACATCAAGCTAGTCCATGTGACGGTACTTACCGAGAAAATGACAAAATAAAACGGGACAGATCGGTCTAATATCGGCGGAAACGCGGGAAACAATAGCCCTGGATTTGTCAGCTTAATAAATAAAGTTTTGTTATAACATTTTCTTCCGAATAAAATCGAAAATGTTTATGACCAAATTTTGACAGACCACCTTAATCAAATTGATACTCATTTTACCGGTGATACATTTATTATTTTTCATAATTTGTCTGTTTTACTATTTGAAAAGACTAATATGATTGTGTTAAGCTGACAAATACAAAATATTGAACATTTTATAAGGTATTGTAAGCAAAAAAAAATAAAAATTCAATACATTTCTTAAGCGAGGATATTGACCCGGGGCAGCTCAAACACCTGAGACTAATAATCAATAGAACATTTTCGGAGTTATCTAAATATCGGAAATACAGCAAGCGTCGTGTAAACAACTATACAAGACATTGTTGACTTTTAAGTGCTAATTTAATTCGATCTTACAGGTGAGTTTTTATCAATAGTCGAGTTCTTTCCTATATATTGTGTACCAGGAGCCGTTCGATCGTGTTTTGAGTATGATGACAAAGGTTAGCAATACAAAGAAGTAAACAAAAGATTTGGGTGGTCGGGTGGTGCAGTGGATAGCGTACTTTCCTTTCACCAAGGCGACCGGGGTTCGATTCCCCAACTGGACGTGAAAAGGGATGGGGTCACCTGCCCGACCACGTGGGTTTTCTCCGGGTACTCCGGTTTCCTCCCACAATAAGACCCCTTGCGCGCTAACATCTAGGCCAACAAGAGTGATTAATATAAGTTGGATAAATTGTTTCATAATTGTTTTAAAATAAATAAAGTTCATATTTTTAAAACAGAAAATAAAGAAGAAAAAGACATAAAAGATATATAAATCATCTCTAACGTTATTACCTTGGTATAAAGTTGTGATGGTACTTATAAAAGCTTCGTTTTGTGTTGTCCTGTACCGGTTTTTTGGGGAATTTCATTTAACTTACATGTATATGGTATCAAAGAACTATTTGTTACATAGATTAATTGGAATTCCAATATGGTTTAATTATGATTTCCTATAAGTTTGCCGATCTACTAGAACATATATAGCTTCACTCAAACAATATTAGAGGATAACACAACGAGAAATTTACGACAGGTCTCTTGTTGATTGGCTTCAGAACAAAAACAGCCAGAGACCTTTAGCTAGCTCAAACATTCAATCAAGGTGGTACACTGTATACCGTGGTACGTACCACAATATTTGCCTAAATACCGTGGTTTACCGTGGTACTTTTGATTTTGTGGTACCCAGCTCTAACATTTAAAGCATTTCATCCAATGGAACATTTCTTTAACCTGGGAGGGTCGGATTATAATGGATCGATATTAACGAACCATTATTACTGTAGTATGATTTTTTCCGCAAAGGGAGTTGCCTCCCATTTTGTAGGATCAGATATTTTACGTCATGTTAATTTTTACATAATTAATTTGATAAAGAACTGGCCCTGGTTTCATCAATGTTCCTTAAACTTAAGGAAGCTCCTTAACTTAAAAATCCCCATAGGAAAGCATTACAGAATTTAAGGGGAAAATCCTTAGTTAAGGAACTTTCCTTAAATTCTGTAATGCTTTCCTATTGAGATTTTTAAGTTAAGGAGTTTCCTTAAGTTAAGGACTTTGATGAAACCAGGGCCTGGTGTGTTTACCGTGCTGTTTCCCTGATTTTTACGTCGGTTTATAAGCAATACATAATGATGTCATTTAAGCAATGAATGTTTAAGCAAATGCTGTTACAGTCTTATAACAACGTTTGCCTTCACAATGTATTACGATGAATGGATGAATAGCAAAATGTAAATATAATGAAAATTACACATAACATCTCAAAATTGAGACAAGTATTGTTAACGAAAAGACCTAACTACATGTATATTAAGCTATTAAGCAGGAGTGTTCAATTTTTAATTATTATTTTTATCTTTTAAAAAAATTATTATTTTTTTTTAAATCGTGTAACATGCACTGAATAACGTTTATTTAGCATGTGGCGGCACCAGGGCTGACATATCAACAAATATTTGCATATTTTTCAAGTACATGCAATGTGTATACAAACATTAATTAAACAATTATATAAAATATACTCCCGCTTTTCATGTATATCAGTAGCCGCACTTAATTAACTTCTCAGAAAAAAAAGGAAAAATTAGTCGATAACGATCAGATACATCGGGTTTATTTTACTCTAATTTAGCTCAACATGAGAAACCAATGTGTGAGCGGTGAGTCGTTATGAATCTATTAGGCTTTCCTAAATTGATATTCGTCTAGACATTGATTTCCATGACAGGTGTTTATGATCCCAATGTGTTTATTTTGGATTCACATTTCTCTCGTCAGAAACAATAGGAATGATGGTTATGGATTTGTCCTTTGAGAACTATATTTGATTACACTACACGCCACGAGTCCAGATTATTATAAATAATTGGCAGCGAGGTCAACAGGAGAGAGTTAGGTAGATATATATAAATTGGAAAATTTACAGCTGAGTAGATTGGAACAATTTCAGTTAAGCACCATTCTCAAGGATACAACACAGTGTCGCGCTTTGACTCGAACCCGCAATCCTCCGGTCATGAAACATCGTCTTACCATTAGAGAACCGTGACGTAACTCGAACCTTGGCGACGAGCCTTGCGTCAAACATTAGCCAACCGTGCCGTAACTCGAACCTTGGTCACGAGCCTGGCGTCAAACATTAGCCAACCGTGCCATGTTTCAAACCTGCAACCCTTCGATCATGAGACGGCGTACGTTTATATACTGTAAGACTGCCGTGCCGTAACTCGAACCCGCTAACCTTGGTGACGAGCCTGGCGTCCTATCATTGGCCAATCGTGCAGCGTTTCGAACCTGCTACCCTTTGGCCATGAGACGGCGTCCTTCCACTACACTACCATGCCGGGACTCGAACTCGCAACAGTTCGGTTACAAGCCCGGTGTTCTATCCAAATATATTTCGAAGGACAGTAGGTTAAAATAATGTACCAAATACTTAAAGATAAAGATATTTAATAAAAAACACCTTTATTGGTGATAGATACAATTACAGTTGAAAGATGACCATCCTTCAACCCAAGGTGTGAAGAACACTCCTTAACTATTTCACCTCATGTATAGGCAAAATAAGCCTAGACGATAACACAAACAAAATTGCCGAAGCGTCTACAAAATTATAATCCAGAACTCAACTTTGATTAAAGAATGGGCAAATATTAACAAACGGGAAAGATTTACATGGGGGCCTCTGTAAAAGTACAAGGTAATCAGACCAGGTGTTTCGGAAGCGTAAACTGTCCTGATAGACAAAACTAGCCAAGACGACAACACAAGGTGTGGTTAAATGCAACACTAGCCTAGACGACAACACAAATAGACAAACTAGCCTAGACGACAGCATAACGTGTCCTGAAACGCAAACAAACCTAGACGACAGCACAAAAAGGCAATTTAGCCTACACGACAGCATAACGTGTTTTAATAGGTAAACTAGCCTAGACGACAACACAATGTGCTCTGATAGGCAAACTAGCCTAGACGACAGCATGACGTGTTTTAATAGGTAAACTAGTCTAGACGACAACACAACGTGTTCCGATAGACAAACTAGCCTAGACGACAACACAACATGTTCTGATAGGCAAACTAGCCTAGACGACAACACAACGTGTTCTGATAGGCAAACTAGCCTAGACGACAACACAATGTGTTCTGATAGACAAACTAGCCTAGACGACAAAACAACATGTTCTGATAGGCAAACTAGCCTAGACGACAAAACAACATGTTCCGATAGGCAAACTAGCCTAGACGACAACACAACGTGTTCCGATAGGCAAACTAGCCTAGACGACAACACAATGTGTTCTGATAGACAAACTAGCCTAGACGACAAAACAACATGTTCTGATAGGCAAACTAGCCTAGACGACAAAACAACATGTTCCGATAGGCAAACTAGCCTAGACGACAAAACAACATGTTCTGATAGGCAAACTAGCCTAGACGACAAAACAACATGTTCCGATAGGCAAACTAGCCTAGACGACAACACAATGTGTTCCGATAGGCAAAGTAGCCTACACGACAAAACAACATGTTCTGATAGTCAAACTAGCCTAGACGACAACACAATGTGTTCTGATAGACAAACTAGCTTAGACGACAAAACAACATGTTCTGATAGGCAAACTAGCCTAGACGACAAAACAACATGTTCTGATAGGCAAACTAGCCTAGACGACAACACAACGTGTTCCGATAGGCAAACTAGCCTAGACGACAACACAATGTGTTCTGATAGACAAACTAGCCTAGACGACAAAACACCATGTTCTGATAGGCAAACTAGCCTAGACGACAACACAATGTGTTTTGATAGGCAAACAAGCCTAGACGACAACACAATGTGTTCTGATAGGCAAACTAGCCTAGACGACAACACAAGGTGTGTTTATAGGCAACACTAGCCTAGACGTTAACAATGTATTCTGAAAGGCAAACTAGCCTACACGACAACACAATGTGTTTTGATAGGCAAACAAACCTAGACGAGAACACAACGTGTTATGATAGGCAAACAAGCCTAGACGAGAACACAACGTGTTTTTATAGGCAAACTAGCCTAGACGACAATACAACGTGTTTTGATAGGCAAACTAGCCTAGACGAGAACACAACGTGTTCTGATAGGCAAACTAGCCTACACGATAACACAACGTGTTTTGATAGGCAAACTAGCCTAGACGACAACACAACGTGTTTTGATAGGCAAACTAGCCTAGACGATAACACAGCGTGTTCTTATAGGCAAACTAGCCTAGACGCCAACACAACGTGTTCGGATAGACCAACTAGCCTAGACGCCAACACAACGTGTTCGGATAGACCAACTAGCCTAGACGCCAACACAACGTGTTCGGATAGACCAACTAGCCTAGACGACAACACAACGTGTTATGAAAGGAAAACTAGCCTAGAAGTCAACATAACGTGTTCTGATAGGCAAACTAGCCTAGATGCCAACACAACGTGTTCGGATAGACCAACTAGCCTAGACGACAACACAACGTGTTCTTATAGGCAAACTAGCCTAGACGCCAACACAACGTGTTCGGATAGACCAACTAGCCTAGACGACAACACAACGTGTTATGAAAGGAAAACTAGCCTAGACGACAACACAACGTGTTCTGATAGGCAAACTAGCCTAGACGCCAACACAACGTGTTATGAAAGGAAAACTAGCCTAGACGACAACACAACGTGTTCTGATAGGCAAACTAGCCTAGACGCCAACACAACGTGTTCTGATAGGCAAACTAGCCTAGACGACAACACAAGGTATGTTGATACATGTAGGCAAAGCTAGTCTATAACTAGACGACAAAACAAGTTGTTCTAACGTGACAAACTAGCTTAAATAGCTTAGACGACAACACAATGTGTGTTCATAGGCAAAACTCAACCCAGACGCCACAATGAGAGACGAACATCCCTTAAATGTAGTAACTACCATTTCAGTGGAGTAAGACTGTCATATGGCCCTTCAGCAGTCCCGCAGTCGGCGGGTACGTCTTCATCGGACATTATCTGTTGCGCGAGGACATCAGACCTCGCCTAATTAATCAATCGATCAATCAATTAATCAATCAATCGTGCTATCTATTTCGGTTGATCAAGTACGGGAAGAAATAGGTAATCAATTGATCGACCGGCCCATCGGCAGCAAAAAGGAACCGCTACCGATTGAGCTGTCGAGTCGCCATAGCGACGTGATTACGATTGCTTGAAATTGATGCGAGTGCTAATTAGCTTGACATGTCGAAGCCACGCCCACTCGCACTATCGATCACGTGATGGAGATATTGACAGCCATGTGACATGCGGATGCATAGAAGACGTGTTTTCGCGAGATGTACGGAAAGTGACAACTTTTCACCATTCCTATGTCACATCAGACTCTTAAGTTTTCACACAACAGGACTGTGTACTCATAAACTTCCTTTTTGTTTTTAATCACATATTGGAACGTTATACAGAAGATCACATGCTTAAAGCTATACATTAATTTATACTGTTTATGCAAGGGCCGCAGCTTGTTTCAATTATTTTTTCTTGTTCAGACATAATTTTTCTCGGTTTAAGGCAAATGATAAATTTAGATAACGCTATTTTAACCGAAGAAGAAAAGAAATAAAAGATAAAAGATTTTTTGAAGGTAAACCATTAAACAATAAAAATGTTTGAAGGCTTTTCCAAAAGTGTTATAGAATAATATACAAATGAAAATTGTAAATATTAAAGAAGACAGAGTTCTAGCTACTGCTTCAGTTTCTCGATATGTATAGAAACCGGTAAATGTTTTCAAAATATTGTGAGTTTGTACCCGTGAAACTACGTACACGTAAATAGATTTATGATGTCAGCTTGTCCCTTTTTATGTGAATGAAATATGGCCAGACAATTCTTGTTTAGGTTCCCAACATCATTACGCTGAAGGTATTTCCAAAACGCTCGTCAAAATCTTTAGTAAAAAAAATATGAGGCGGGGGACTTTAAAACATTTTCACAAAGGAAATGGAAATCAACGAGCGAAAAAAGTCTGAAATTCACTATACTCAATTACATCTCATCGAAAAACATTAAACCTTGTCTGTCCAAGTAGGCCATACACACGAAGCAGCTCATTTTGATTTCTATTCTCATAAGTACATCAGAGTTAAGCGCTTGTGAGAGACTGATCCTAATCGCGCGCATTCCCAATCCTACGGGGCCCCACGACAAACTCTCTAATGACGTCTGTCAATTTTGTCACTCCCGTTTTAGTTATCAATCATAACAAACTTACGGCGACCCCTTTCACGTTTTGCTATTTAGTATCATGGTTAGGTAATATGGGGTTAACGTCTTTTGAGCTTAATAACATTTAGTGTTTCCCCACGGGGAGAACAGATAATGGGAACGAGGATGGTCCATTAGTGATATGCAATCTGTGGAAAGGGCCAGTGTGCGAGGTTGGTTGACAGGGCAATGATTTAAAGCTAGACAAGGAAATTAAGGACAAAGTCTTATTAGCTTTGAGATTCTGTGGATTAAGCAAACGAAATCAAGAGTAATAATTTGGTTTAATTCTAAAATCAAAGACAACGCCTGAAGTAAAACGAGTTTCAAAAGCCTCATAACAAAAAATCTTCCGATATACTAATTTGTGTTCGATGAAATGACTTTAGAAAAAAAGGAAATTCTGTTTTGTTAAGCTAATGATATCAAGACACTAGAAAGCCAGACAGTTAAATTTGTTTTTTCCCTGCAGACCACTTTAGATCCGTCCAGATCAAAGGATTACTTAGTCTATTATAGCTGTTCGAGGGGTGGAAGGTTAATGTCCCTAAGATGCAATCCAGTCGAGTTTCAGAAAAACCCATAGCTTTGATCGACGTCCGGAAGAGGATCATAAAAATGTACCAGACAAAGTCTCGCAAGCAACGAGATATTGGAGATATGCAAGAACAGCGTACATGTGGCGATGTTCATTAGGTAGAGTGATCTGTAGGCCATATCAGGAACAAAACTGATATTTAGGACGAAGAAAAAACAGCTGTAAGTTATTCGGCGAAGTATTTAAGGGACGTGCATGATTTTAGTTTTGGAGGCAAAGTAGAGTAAAAAACCCACCGACCAACGGGCATTATCTACCGATTGTCCAACCTACATGTAGATCTCGAGCTCTCGGCCGAGAGATTATAAGAAAAGCAGGGAACATACAAATATACAAATTCTCCATCAATGATTTATTGTGATATCGAAAGAAAGGTATTATCATATTTATAACAATGAAATAATAATTTGGAAAAAAAAAATAATAAAATAAAAAAAGATTTTTTAAACATATCACATCTTCTTTTGCCGATAAGAAACCAAAGGTCTACGAATAACACAGAAAATAAATCTTAAGAGATATTAAAAAACAAAAAAGACAAAATGTCGAGCAGCAAAACAAATTTTGTTACCTATTTCCGCAAAATATTAAAGGCGTATCAAAAACTTATACGGATATATGGAGTCTTTCATATATCAGCCAAGTTAAGTAAAAACACCTTTGTAACAAACGGGTTTCACTTAGGAGATGCGGGTTTGTATTGATATAGATGTTATTGACTGTATGTTTCGTATCGGGTATGCGGGTTTTACGCTTAAATTTATGGAGTTGAATCGAAAGAAATGTCTGCTTTTCATCTTTTGAAATAAGAATATGTTTGGTTTTTATGACGGTGATAAACATTGTATACTTCGTTTTCTATAAAAATGGTTTACGTTTCTGACATTCTGCTTCCACTAGCTCTCAACATCTAGGCTAAGGTGGCAAAGTTGTTAAAGTGTCTTGCATTCAGCTATCACTAGCCCTCAACCTCTGAGTCGTGGTTTCTAAGTTATAAGAAATATCTGAACGTCTGCTATCACTAGCCCTCTACCTTACCTCTGGGTCGAAGTGACTGAGTTGTTCAAGTGTCTAACAGTCTTCTACATGTATATGCACCACAAGCTCTCAAGTTCGGGCCGATGTGGCTAAGTTGTTTAAGTATATGACATTCTGCTACCACTAGCCCTCAACCTCTGGGCTTCGGTGGCTAAGGAGTTAAACTGTCTGACATTCTGCTAACACTAGCCTTCAACCTCTGGGCTTAGGTGGCTAAGGAGTTAACTGTCTGACATTCTGATACCACTAGCTCTCAACCTCCTTGAAGTGTCTGACTTTTTACTACAATGTTCCACTAGACCTCTATCTTTCGGTCACGGATTCGAAGCCTGTATGGGGCTGTTGCCAGGTATACTAGCCAAAGGTCGGTTGGGTTTCTATGGGAACTTCCTACATCACTAAATCATGGCACGTCCTAAAATGTCCAAAATGTTCATATGACGTAACACTTACCCAAACTTAACCAATTTATCTACAGAACGTCATCGCCCTCTAATGCAATGCTTTATTAACAGCGATACCAACTTGTAAGGATGACGTCAGTGCCAACTGTATTAAAGGCATTTGATTAGCTGTTGCTTTGAAGACACATCGTCCTTGTACTAGAGGTATATACACAAACCTAATACACTTTTATCTATGTCAGAAATGATCCTGACAATATCATATTCCCATTACGCAAGGTTACGTATTTATCTGATGATGATTGAGGGTATGCGTGGCGTTCGATTGAAGCTCGAATGCATAAACGTGTGTGAAGTACTATCACTAATTGGTGATTGGGAGGATGCTTGCTGTTCGATTGAAGGTTGGATGCTTAAACGTGTGTGAAGTACTATCAAAAATTGATGATTGAGGAGATGCGCAGCATTCAGTTGAAGGCTGAATGCATAAACGTGTGTGAAGTACTATCAATAAACTACTCGGTATACGCAAAATGGATATTGATGGACTGGCATCAATTCATTTCACCTCTGAGTCAGACAAAGCCTGCCATTTACTCGGAATATAAAATATAAATCTTTATTTGTCTGGAGCTGAGCGGACATGTTGTAAACTGTTGGTTTCCTCTATAGACAGACGGCGTTAACACATTCATCCCTGAAATTTCATAATGAACTCGTCAACCCTTTAAATTGGAAGGGTTCAAATGCGTGTTAAGGGGTGAATGAGCCAATGTTGCCCGGATGTCTGTTATAAAAAGTTATCATTTGACTACTTTCTAAACCCTTTGTGTTAAACACTGCGATACTGTGTTCTTTTACTTATTTTTATTCAAGAAAATTGAGGGGAAAGGAAAAATTCCGAAAATTTAAGCTCGCCAAGATTGTTAACATATTTCAGGCAATAAAAATGAATATAGCATGAACAGGTTCAATTTCTATCGGGGGTTTCACCGACCAAATGGTTGAGTTGTTTTGACATTTTGTTATAATTAAAAATATACTTTAAAATCCTATATGTAATGATTATATAGTCCGGGAAGATTAATAACCTTTGAATAAGGATTACTATAGCATGACATGTTCAATTTTTATCGGGGCTTCGCCGACCAAATGGTCGAGTTGTTTGACATCCTGCTACTACATTTTGTATTACAAACATACTTTTAAATTCTATTTTTGATTACATAGCCCGCAAAGATTGATAACCTATGAATAAGGAAGAAATAGCATACACAGGTTCATTTTCTATCGGGGCCTCGCCGACCAAATGGTCGAGTTGTTTGACATTCTGTTACTTTTGAAAATATACTTCCAAAGCCTTACATTTAATGATATAGCCCGCGAAGATTGATAACCTATGAATAAGGAAGAACTAGCATAAACAGGTTCATTTTCTATCGGGGCCTGACGACCAAATAGTCGAGTTGACATTCTGTTAACATAAATATCCTTCCAAAACTATATATTTAATGCTTTATTTTGCTTAAAAAATGCCTCCTAGCAGTAGTGGCAGGATATTTGACATGTTGCTACACAAATGGGTCGATGGTTCGAGACATGCGTTCGGACGTCAACAGGTATTGGCCGTTTGTGGGTTTTTTTTTTTCCATGAACCGATCATAACTCTAAATAGAACATACATCACACGCACTGACAGTTCTATGGATGATCCTTCATCTAAAAACTACCATAGGAAAGCTTTACGCAAGTTGATAAAGTTCTTTATCTTAGGATTTTCTCCTTAACGTCCGTAATATGCTTCCATATGGTTATTTTCAATTTGAGAAATAACCGTTAGAAAAAGGATGCTGAAGAAACCGGGGCCAGAAACTTTGGTTTAGATGAATTTGCTGTGTAATTGTAAGAAGTGGAATTATTCGCGGTGTGGAAATCTTCGCTTAATTCGCCGGCATTAAATATACGCGAATATATTCACACGCGAACATAATTCTTTAACACCACTCAAACTCTACAGCGTACATAGGGGTTTGTTCTCCTTTCTCCCACTTTTTGGGGATCAAAAGAATTATATAAACACTTGAGAACAATGGCACGCCAATTAAAGTCTGTTCTGGGAAAGTGCAAATTTATAGGTAGATATTTACCTGTATTTTTCACAAAGTCATTCAAGTTTCAAGTTTCAAGTTTTTTTTATTTCCAAATGCAATTCTGCATATAGGTAACATTAATACATAGTACAAAATAAAACATTGCAATTCATACGTGAAAATATTGGCTTTTACAGTATTCAGTCAGCACCTAGCACCAAATATTTCAATAAAACCGTACATTTTATGACAGAAAATGGTAGCAATATTGTTCTCTCACCGAAGTAGAGAGTGTTTTTAATATTAACACGAAACAATGTAATGGGCTTGCACTTTCAAAAGTTGAAGTCAAACGCACTTTATGTTTGGCATTTAAACAACGAGCGAACAATTATTTGTGTTCGTTTTTTATAAACTATTAGCATTATTATAGTTCAAAGCAATTAACTCAAAATCAAGCAAATTGCATTTAAATATAAGGTTTGGAAGCATGTTTTTACAGTGAAGCTGAAATGAATTAAATCTAATGAATTGGCGTCTGTAATTGTCAAAACAATTATGGCTGCCTGATTGTTTTGTAAATTACAATGTTCGTATGCTAAACATGTTCACAGTATTTATCAACCCGATAACAAACATATTGACCGAGTACGAGGTATGAGGTGAACATAGGCAATTCTGTAGCACTGTACGCATTTCTATCTTGTAAACATATGTCTTTACTTGTAAAAAAAATCTTCTAATTGATCACACAATTAATTTTAAAGCGGACAAAAAAATGTAAACAAATAATAGATGTTCAAACGGTTTATTCATGGGGAGAAAAGAGCGAAGAAAGAATGTATGAACAATTTCATGTAGACCTCAATAGAAACTTTCCTCAGAACAATTGTGTCACAAGTGAAAAAATGTCATAAAGATGAAGGGCTTTTGTTTCATTGCAGGCTAAAGACTTACACAACCAAATGGTTGATATTTTGTGCAAAAAAAAAAAATTTTCTCTTTGTTACATGTATATACAACTGCCGTGCAACTGTGCGAAGACAATACAGCCGAAAATAAACTCATAATCTGTTAATGGTTGCAGGTTATTGGTTCGAATCTCAGCCCGTCACCTATTTATTTTTAGTCCATGTATGAATCCACCTAGTCAAAAGTTAGCCATTTGCCTCATCGGATAGCATAATTGCCTTCACCAATGCAGCGGAGTTCGATTTTACGACAGCATGTGAAAAGGTATCGCGGATCGCCTACACGCCCGACAACATGGATTTCAGCATTTCCAGTTTCCTTCCTTTTCTAGAAGACATACGGGCTAACAAGAATGATAAGTTTGATTTGAAATAACTTGCTTCATAATTGCTGTAAAAAATATTATTAAGTTTATAACAGTAACGGAATAGAAAGTTAGTTACAGGTATCTATAAGAAGAAAAATAATCACCTTTTTTCAATCATTCAAATCCGTTCCTTACTTAACCTCAATATCTGGCGCTCCAAATTATTTTGAATCCGATGGAATATGATAAAAAGATCATTAAGGGTTTCTAACTTATTAATGCTAAAAGGTTTGGTCTCGATGCAAATGTTATTTGAAAAAAAATATTTGTTTTTCGATACCGGCATGGTTGCTTAACTTTCAAATGAATCTCGCTAAATGCTTGTATTCTGCTTATGGTTGGCTTACAAGTGCCTTTCAAGATATATATGATACAGCTTTAATGTAATAACTATAGGCACATGTCTTTCAAGCGTCATTGAGATCGGGTTGAACGTAAACAATCAGGCGTATTTCAAGCACAGTAAAGACATAGATTAATGATAAGGCGTAGTAATACACTAACACATGACCACGTGACAATCAATCTGCGCAGATAACAGTATAATTTGCATATCAACGTGACAGGCCTCTTCATCATTTACGAACATATCAACAAACTCGCGTGACCTCTTTAGCAATCACGTGACCTTTCTCTACATCCAAACGACACCAAATCGATCATTTTCCCGCGCAAATCGACAGCCGATGGAGATGAAGCAGACGATATGAAACTAACGGTGTTCAGATATTACGCAATAAAGATGGAAGGTGTTTATTTCGGTAAACACTTTCGACTTCATGAATTTCGTAATAGGTGCGTTTTATATCAGGTACTCAATCAAGGAACTAGAATGCATTTTCAAGAGACAGCGTCTTCGCCATATATTCTGTTTTCTTTACTGCCTGTCAGTAATATCAGTGCATTTTATTTTTTGAGAGGTTCAACTAAAAAACATTTGTTTGACATGGAATATTCCAACCCTTGTAGTCTCTTCGTTGAATGAATGCTGCCTCTTGACTATTGGATGTTTTTACGTTTTTTTATATCTTTCCTTTTCTTTTTTTGAAAATTAACTATAGGAAAATATTCGAAATTTCACTGAGCCCTGTCCCATAATGTTTTTTTTTCTCACACAGTACCCTTACCTTAACTTCTATTTCAAAATAACTGTAGCACAGGTTACATGTACTTCAGGTTACTTCTACTGCAAAAAAAGATAGGTAATGTGTTTGAATCCATGTACAGCCTCGATGACAATTTTTAAATTCAGATTTTGATTAGTTTTTGTTTCATTTCATCTTCAATTATTATAAAGAATAAATCTTTTTTTTTTAATAATTTTCCAAACCTATGGTAATGCAGGAATAAACTTTCCATTTTTGGGAGTGGAACGTGGATCCTTAAAAATGTATATCGTTGCTTTTTTGTTTATTGTTTATTTATAAAAAAACAATTTTGATGCATACTGATAACCTTTTAATGAGTTACTTATCAAATGTCAAACAATGCAGATTGATGAAAGAATTGTTTCTGACATTACAAGGTCAATGACTTGCCTTTACGGTTTCGTTCTACTTTGTGTTTCTCATTAATGTATATTATTGAATTATATTACTTTATCCTTAGCAAAATGCAAGTTAAGTGCCCCTATGCCATAACTTAGACGAACATCAAAAAATCATTTATAAATAAACACTCCTATATTACAATATTTATATAAAAATATTAAATCCTAAAAAAACCTAATGTAATCAACAACAGTATCTAACAATGATAATCCAATTACGCATGACCGGTATTCCAGCTTTTATCCTCCAGCAGCAATTCCGGCGCTCTATCAAACTAAGCGTATTACCAACCATGTACTGATTTTCTTCTATTCCTTACTCCTATTATTGCTGTCCTTAAATGCCATTTGTTGAAGCAAAAAAAAAAGCCAACATCCTATAATTATAACCCCCCCCCCCCCCCCCCGTTTAAAGGTATTGTGTGAATTGACTTCATTTTCACGTTTAAATTGATGACCCGCCTGACGAAAACAAATACCAGGGACGGTACCTTAATGGATGAAAAACTTTTATTTTTTTTCTTTCTTTAAAAGCTTTTTTAGAAAAAAATGTTTTTTTTGTTTTGTTTTTTGTTTTTGTTTTTTTAATTTTTTGGCAGCAGTGGGTCAGGGATCTTTAATATAGCGATATCAAGTGCTTCTGACCTCAGCAATGACACTCATCATTTTGTCTTTATGGATTAACAGCGCTTACCCAGACGGGTTCCCTACATCCATTATAACGGAGAGAAACAGCCACGCGGATCTGACCCGAGTTTGATAAATGTTAAGCGAGACTGGAGAGAAATGCTTCCGAACTAAAACAAACTGTATTTCCTAACAACAATATATGAAGAACCGTCAATGTGTTGGTGATATAGACGCAAACAATCCGGATCCTGGAAACTGCAGAGTCTTAACTTATATAACATCTGTCGAAGGTCACGTGATTTCCAGTACTCCATCACAAGGCTCCCGTCCCGTTCAATATAACGCAACACCGCACTTTTATAAGCAATACATTCCGGAAATGACGTAATTTATCCGTCATGATTAACAGCGTCTGTCCAAACTCTCCTTTGTTACGGTGTCAGGGACGCCACAGACATATCACGATAAAATATCTGTAATACCTCGGCTGGTTTGAGATAGGTTATCACGCTATGCCTTCTCAGGGCCTATATGTATATCAAACATACTAATGGCTACACGAAGTACGGCACTAAATCGTCTGAGACTCTGGGCGCGCGAAAGTAAAGTTCTTTTAAACGGTCGTTATCATCATCATCATCATCATCATCATCATCATCATCATCATCATCATCGAATGAAGTATGTATCATCGTCGTCGTCGTCATCATCATCATCATCATCATCAACAACAGAAGTATGTATCATCATCGTCGTCATCATCATCATCACCATCATCATCATCATCATCATCATCATCATCATCACTATCATCATCATCATCATCAACAACAGAAGTATGTATCATCATCGTCGTCGTCATCATCATCATCATCATCATCATCATCAACATCATCATCATCATCATCATCAACAACAGAAGTATGTATCATCATCATCATCATCATCATCATCATCATCAACAACAACAACAGAAGTATGTATCATCGTCGTCATCATCATCATCATCATCATCATCATCACCATCATCATCGTCGTCATCATCATCATCATCATCATCATCATCATCATCATCATCGAATGAAGTATGTATCATCATCGTCGTCGTCGTCATCATCATCATCATCGAATGAAGTATGTATCATCGTCGTCGTCGTCATCATCATCATCATCATCATCAACAACAGAAGTATGTATCATCATCGTCGTCATCATCATCATCACCATCATCATCATCATCATCATCATCATCATCATCATCACCATCATCATCATCATCATCATCATCAACAACAGAAGTATGTATCATCATCGTCGTCGTCATCATCATCATCATCATCATCATCATCAACATCATCATCATCATCATCATCAACAACAGAAGTATGTATCATCATCATCATCATCATCATCATCATCATCAACAACAACAACAGAAGTATGTATCATCGTCGTCATCATCATCATCATCATCATCATCATCATCATCACCATCATCATCGTCGTCATCATCATCATCATCATCATCATCATCATCATCATCATCGAATGAAGTATGTATCATCATCGTCGTCGTCGTCATCATCATCATCATCGAATGAAGTATGTATCATCATCGTCGTCGTCATCATCATCATCATCATCATCATCATCAACAACAGAAGTATGTATCATCATCGTCGTCATCATCATCATCATCATCATCATCATCATCATCATCATCAACAGAAGTATTATCATCGTCGTCATTATCCTCATCATCATCATCATCATCATCATCATTAACAACAGAAGTATGTATCATCGTCGTCGTCGTCATCATCATCATCATCATCATCATCATCATCATCATCAAGTATGTATCATTGTCGTCAGCATCGTTGTCATGAATATCACCATTATCAACAGCAGCAATTTTATATTGTATGTATCAATGTCATCGTCGTCATCATCGTTGATCAATATCATCATTGAACACAGTCTTCAACATCACTGCCACTTTCCCTATATCGTATAAGAATCCATGACCTACGTTTCATACAGTTTAACTTTAATTTCTTGATTATCCTTACATTTTCCGCTTTAATCCAGGAAAGTCATAAAAGGACAGTATCTACAGTAATTAATTCAGTATTTGATCATTGAAACTTGACAATGTTATAAATAAACAGTTACACTGTAAACAGCGGTGTAATTATTTTGTTGAAAGATGTACACTCCCTGTGGGAGTAAGCAATCTTCCTTGGTTTTAGTCTTTATTTCATTTCACAGAGATTTTATTGAATAGAAAGACTCAACAGGATTTGGGCAACAGGCAAGCGCCTATATCGCCCTCTCCTTTGTTTCTCTATGTGTACTTTAGGTTTAATTAACTGCTTGTCGAAATTTAATTTTCGGATTTCGTGCAGATTAGCTCTAAATTCTTCCCCCACAAGTACCGTCTTTTGTCTTTTTTCTCTCTTTAAGTTCAGATTAAGTGGATTTTTATCATGTACTTTAATCCCTTTATTAACCGCTTTTGAACTCTATATTAAATCTTAAACGAATGAAATCGTATTTTTTAAAATTATAAACAATCCATGCGAACTTTCATTAAATAACGAAAAGCAATTCTTATATAGTCGTGTTTGTTTCAGATAGCCAAAGATTACCATAAAAAGCAATTGACAGAAAATATGTCATCTTTGGTAAATTTTCGTGTATTTTTGAATAGCCTACGAAGATATTGCTAATTATGCAAAGTTTGTGAAACAAACTTTTTAAAATCCTGACAGTTAAAATGGAAATAGGGACGAATGGATAGCAGGTGTGTATTACGTCACAGTTTATGTGTACTATTGTGCTTGAGAAGAACTCCGCGTCCGATCCCTGTCTTCTCTATAAGATTAGCAATGCAATGAAAGATAACATGTATGCAATATAACTTCGGAAGCGTTATGTTTTTGAAACATACTTCAGGCATTTTGACAAAGTTACAATGATTTTATGTAACTTAGGTTTTTATTGGAATTTAATAAAAGCTTACATACCGATATATTAAAGGCCCAATATACATAACTTTCGGCAAAACTTGAAGCAAAAATCAAGTATAATAACTAATCATATTCATAGATTTTGTTAAGTTTAACTGATATCAGCAATACTCAAGATGAATTCTTACGCGGTTACCGGTACAGCAGCAGTTAAAAACTCGGTATTTGTAAACACGCGTCCATTTTGAATTGTCTTCTAACTTCCGTTTGTTGTTGAAGTAGGCCCAACCTGAATTATTTTCAGTTCTTTGAATGTTTCTGTCAAGAGTTTCTTGTTAGTTACCGCTCAGGTTACTTCGTTTTAGACTTATTTTTGCATAGATATCAACTGGATTTTTTTTTCATAATTGTTCAGGATCTCAAAAAATTTCCCGAGGTTACGTATATTTGGCCTTTAACAAAAAAAAAGCAAAAACTAAAAAACATCTGATATGAAAAAGAAAAATCGGCTTGAGAGCACACTCTCAGTTTGAGCACGAGAACAGTTCCGTTTACGTAAATACGGGGCCTGAACTTTAGACAAAGACCTTAAACAATATCATATACAATCAGATATTAGCTATACACTTATAATGAAACGTTTGACTTATTGCCACATCAGTATGAGGATCACATACACCACGCTATGGTAATTTTCCTGGAGTTGTCTATGTCGTTCCGAGCTCTTACTTCTCGGTAATAAGTTAAGATATTTTTGTACGGTGCTATGATAGAATCCATATGTCTTCGATAATTATTGTTATTTTATTGCATTTTTACGTCACAAAAACTGAGCTTTTCTAGAAGTAATGTGAAATCAATACCAAGCGCACACAGGAGATATTCCATATTTCGCGCAAGATATTTTGATCCCAACACTGTAGTTTTTGGACGTCGGATAGTTAAAGAGAAATATGAAAATATATTTTCTTTTTTTTTGATAGAGGCGTAAGTTTGGTTTGTTTTAGGTCCTATTAACAGCCAGGGTCATTTAATGACGTGCACGGTTTTGGAGGTGGAGGAAAGCCGGTGTACCCGGTGAAAAACTATCGACCTTCGATCATCACCTAGCGTAGGAGGGCTAGTGGTAGAATATTAATGTCGAAACACTTTAACCACTCGGCCACTGCGGCCCCTGGAGGTGTAAGTAAAGCCGAGCATATAGTTATAAGTTAAAAACCGGATGTACGGAGTTTGTGACACCTAGTGGTAAACTCAGCAATTACTGTAAATAAGGGAGACACATTTTACATATTGGAGAACAAGGAAATAACTGCAATAATTGTTGTAGACGTCTGCAAAAAAATTGTTCAAAAGTCTTGAAAGCACAAAATAGTTGGCAACATTTCTATCGATAATTTGATTATGTACAATATGCATATTTAATTTGAAGAACAGTGAAGCAAGTCGAGCACCTTCGGTTATAGTTAATTATTTTTCAGTCATGTATGTCAATAGTTGTTTTTTTGGCATCTATAATTGCATTTAAAAAAAATGCACCTTTCACATTCCGTTCTTTTACCCTGTCAAAACATCCGAGTAACGCCTCCTTCAGTACTTACAGTAGTTTTGATTTTTTTTTTTTTATATTTTTACTTTTAAAATTATTTTTGTTTTGTTTATACTACATGTAAAGGTGGAAATTTTCGCTTATTTCTTATATCTACAGTGTCTAATAGTATTATAGACACACAGTACATAACAGCTCAATTGACAGCGCGAACATTTCCACACCGTGAACATTTTAGAAGTTGATCAAGCGAAAAATTCAACACGCAAAAAGATCACCTTTTACAGTAAGTTGCTCGTACAATTATGACTTTATTACAATTCAGTCAAATTTACTCGTGCGAACAACACATTTCCTCGGGTTAAAAAACGTATGTTGTATCTGTATCAAAATATAATATCAGGGTGATAAGGTAAAGAAAATTAATGGCCAATGATTATGATGTAAAAAGAACATAAATTACATTTTTCAATTTTTGATGAACAAAATGTAATCAACATATGCAAATAAGCCTTCAGGCGCCGTGATTAGTTAGATCCATATAGGTGCTTTAAAAAAGACATTGACAAGCCATGTATCCGGAGATACCAGTAAGTTCAACACGTTATATTTACATCTGCTTTGTAATTTTCCATTGCCACAATGCTAAGAGGCAGTTGCTGTCGTACGCCTATAACACCCAGTTATATGACTTTATTTAGTTTGCTAAAACATTCATTGCTTAAATGTTTTCAAAATGTATTGTGGAGTCAACATGCAGTTGACTTAAGGATTAGAGATCCGGGTTTCGATCCCTATTTTCCGGTTTTTTTTTTACGTTTAACATATTTATTGTCCAAAAAAGGTACAAAGGATTTGGCAAAAGTTATGACAACTTGTGAAGCCATCTCCTATCGACAAAACGTTTTACACAAGTGATGCCATAGACATTTACAAATTTAACATTTTCAATAAGTCAATATTACATAATTTAATAAGGTGGTCGGGTGATGCAGTGGATAGCGCATTTGCCTTTCACCAAGGCGGCCGGGGTTCGATTCCCCGACCGGACTTGAAAAAGGTATGGGGTCACCTGCCCGACCACATGGGTTTTCTCCGGGTACTCCGGTTTCCTCCCACAATAAGGCCCCTCGCGCGCTAACATCCGGGCCAACGGGAGTGATTAATATAAGTTGGATAACGTGTTTCATAATTTTTGTAAAATAAATAAAGTTTATATTACATTGTTATGCAAACTGTGATATTAAAATAGACATAAATTGCATTTTAAAATATCTTGCTAGATTTGATAAAGGCCTGCATATCTTCAAATACATAACTATTAACATCCAATATGTTCGCTCTGTTGGGTATGCTTTCTGATACTGTTATCACGTGATATAATTTCTAAATTATTGTTTATGTCTTTATAGAAGAGCATAATTCTAAAAATGTTTCAAACTACACGATATTTTGAGGAACAATCACGAAATAAAAAAGAGAAATACATGCTAAATTTTTCAAATAATTTTCTGAACAAAAAATATTTTTTCAAGAACCGCTAAATACTCAAAATGCTTCAACGGAGAGCATTTCCGGCACATACGTATTTTTCTATCTGCTATGAGAGTTTGATAAAGGACAGACGGTATCATTATTTGCCGTAAGTGTGTGTCGCATAGAACGCCCCCTATTGATCATTAAAATGGAAAACCTGAGTCTCAGATTCAAGTGGATGTAAAATTGGATATGAAGTTCAGCTATTTGCAATTTCAGCGGCATCTGGTTCTTCAGAAGCCATCATTTAAAATGACAGATTCCTCGAAGCACTCGTGTGTTGGTTTTTTTCATTCTTGTAAATTTCCCGTTTAAAAGAAATATACACTAATATCTACCTGCCATGGACTGCGCATGACAGCATTGACTCGTGGCTGAAGTAAAATTGGGAACAGCAGACGACATCATTAAATAAGATTGATGGAGAACGGGACTATAAAACACAAGACGTATGATTAAACGGTAGGTTTCCCCTCGCTCAATATGTCATTCGGGCGGATGTGAAAACATTCAAGGGAGATAACTCACGTACGAGACCTTCAATTTGACAACCTATGTTCTATAGCGACTAAATCGAATCTAGCTAAATGTCAAGGTCGTCAAAATGAAGAGACAATTGTAGTTTACACAATTCGTTTGCCTTTTATTTTTATTTGAACGTTTTCAATCATACTAAAATACTTCTACTACCTTTTATTCAGACGTTGCCATGGCGATCTTCATTCGAACGAAATGTCCAATTTGGTATACATTACATGTTTTGTATATTTCATTGTTTCTTTTCAGTT
This sequence comes from Mimachlamys varia, assembly GCA_947623455.1. Classification (NCBI taxonomy): domain Eukaryota; kingdom Metazoa; phylum Mollusca; class Bivalvia; order Pectinida; family Pectinidae; genus Mimachlamys; species Mimachlamys varia. The sequence goes on from OX392544.1 coordinate 30,045,357, forward strand.
TATGATGGTATTATTGATCTGTTTTTTATTTTATTTTTTTTTTGGGGGGGGGGGGGGGGGGGTGGTGGTGTTCTCCCTACACATTTCCCTGTGTCTGAAGTAAGAATATTAATATGGTAATACAACAGGCTAAAATGCCATGATTTGTTGTCTTTGATATACAAGCCTGCACACTCAGTACCTCCAAGAATGCACTGCTTACCATTTAGCATGTCGTTTTCGGTGATACAAAAATTATAGGAGGTTTTACATCTACGTATAATAGTCCGAAAACGAGGAGGATATACAGTTATTTTACACACATTTGAAAAAGCGTTCAAACTTATTTAGAGGTAGTTTCGACATTTCTTGAATAATATTTTAAAACGTGCCTCTGCACTTATGAAACGACATTATAAAGTGACCTCTAGGTGTCGCCGTCATCTCTTGACACCGTCCTGATCCATAGGGACATGTCAATTTGTTACAGCATGTTTTGAACATAAACGTAGGTGCCAAGAATAATTTTACACTTTTAAGGGGATTTAAGGTCCATTTTCAGTCAAAATATCCCCTCAATGGGCACAGCGGGCATAATAATCGAAACTGAACTAACCACACTCCCTACCAAAAGTGCACAATTACTCTAAACATCTTAGTTTAAGTCAAAAATTAACTATAACAAATTTTATGTCACTGTGTCCTCATCGTAATGACGTTATCTATTTTGATGATGTGAATTTCTTATAAAGATGACGTAACACACAAATATGCTGCACCTCTTAAATTTAGTAATAGATACAGTATGCCGAAAAATGAGTTAAACTGCATCATACAGCAGTTTCGTCCTCCTAGGACTCTTCAGTGATGCTAGGGGGAAAAAGTTTGGAATCGAAATTTGCTAAACTAATGTAGAAGCAGAAGGGTCAGGTGCGTAAAACCCCTTTAATTAATGAATTTAGAAGGAAAATTAAACGAGTTCTGTATAATTTCAAATATAACCAGCAACAACAGTACTGGAGTATTTAAGCGTTATCAATCATAAATTTTACTGAAATAGTCAAGGTCACATTTAAAGACATTATGCTGTCAATTTTTTATCATAAATTTCAAACGAAACAAGCCAGACATCCTTATTGAAACTCGATATGGTCGTAAAAATAGCGTGTTATGTATAAATGTTGTAAACACACGGACTAACTCCCCACGCGTTAATTCATCTGGCCAACGCATCCCTCGTGTTAAGGACCATTGCCAAGAAATAAATTCATTGTAAATACACGGACTGACTACCCACGCGTTATATCGTCTGGCCAATGAATCCCTTGTGTTAAGGCCCCTGCCCCATTTGCCAAGAAATATAACCATTGGCGTTTCTTTAAGCATAACTTTGATATTGAAAGAAACTCATGCTTTGCAATTTTTAATAAAAAAAACACAGTTGTGTTGACAACCAGACACTATTTTTTGTAATGTTTTAAAAACAAACACTGGTGTTAGACTAGGCTCCCCAATGTCGATCATACTATTTTATTAAACGAATAGAGTGACTATTTTTTTAAACTTATAATTGTGTCTTATCCAATCAATCTGATTAAAATACCGATCCTTGTTCTCACTCCGTTTTACAAGGACCTGACAACATCCCATAAGAGGTCACGTTCAGATGACCTTTGTGGCCTCTTTACTTAACACTAAAATAATTTTCTGTCATCTTGCAGCAAGCCATTTTGTCACAATATACAACACAAAATGACTTAACGGACAAATACGATCATGCAAGCTTTGTCGCCTCAACCTTTCACTGTCAATATTCTGACAGTAGTAATTTGATTGATTAATGCAAAAGGTCATCGGGACATGACCCCCTATGGGATTTTCTCAGATCTTAACGCAGCAGAGAGAAGTTTGCAGAACGGCGCGGATATCAAGATATGATTTTAATCAGATTGGGTCTTATTCTTACTTTTCGATTTTTTTTCCAAATTTCCACTGGTGTTAGGCAAGGCTCTCCAATGTCGGTATGCCATTTTACTAAATGTATAGAGTAAAAATGTTTCTAAACATATACTTTTTTTTTATTCTCATTTTTGTGCTTTTTGTTTTAAATATCCACTGGTGTAAGACAAGGCTCTTCAATGTCGGTCATACCATTTTACTAAAAGTATAAAGTGACTCTTTTTGTAAACGTATAATTGTGTCTTCTCAAGCCTCCCCCATATCTATCATTCCGTTTTACTAAACTATAAGGAATGCCAATATGATTTAAATGAAAATTCTTTCCCACAATACGTTCGTTTTGTCACCGCATGACTGGCAAGCTAGCTTTCCCAGTCATGCGGTACAGTATGACCCGGGGCCCGCTCAAGTTAGTTAAGCAACGGTGAGCGTGGCCAGTAGTTGGATGGGTGACCGCCTGCACATTACATAAGAATGGAATTTATCTGAGGATGCAATGGTTTCCTTAATTGCTATGGGAAGTAAAAAATGCTTCAGACATGTTGATAATTATAAACATATTTCTTTTAAAAATCTTGAAAATCGATTGCTGCCATATAGATGCAAGGTCGACCACAGAACAATCCAACACGTCACGTGACCAGTATTTATAACGTCTAACACTGTCAGTTTGAATTATTTTATTGGTTAAACGTTGAAAACAAAAGAATGAATAATATGTCTGTAAAGATCAAAGGTTCCTTCAAGTTTAAAAAAACTATGCCCGCGGAGTTAAACACGAACATGCAGACTAAATCAAGGTATTTATATTACTCATATCATGTTTTTAATCTATACAATGCAGATAGGATTAAACTTTGACCTTTCCATCAAAGAACTTATCGGCAGATAATTAAGTTATCAAGTTTTTGAACTTACAATAGAAAATTCTTTATCATCAGATATATAGCTTACAATGTATCAGTTTTTCTCAAAGCTTTGTTAGCTTACCTAGTTCCTAATCTACAGTATATACAACATATGCACACAAATGAAGGTGGTCCAATGGGTTCTGACTCCCTGATTCCTCTCTATATTTTAGTATCCTTTCACGGGTCGCTAATTAAGCAGTTTTATATTATGCGACGTTTTTACACAATAATACACGTTATATATAACTAGGTACATGTAGCAATGGAAAGAACATATATTTTTCTACTAACATACAAATCTAATCAAGTCACAGAATGTCGTCATCCCTTTAAAAAATAAAAACTTTTGGACTAAGATACATGTAGATGTCTTTAATGGAACTTTTAGGGACATAATGAAATGAATAGTAACGGTAATAGCAATATGAAATATTTCATGATAATTTAAAAGCAAGCAAGTCGGGAGGTGCAATTGATAGCGTACTTGTCTTTCACCAAGGCGACCAGGGTTCGATTCTCCGATGGGACGTGAAAGATATTGGGTAACTTGCCAGACCACCTTGGTTTTTTCTCAGTACTTCGGTTTGCTTTCACTTCGATTTCCTCGCGCGCTAACGTTCGGGTCATCAAGAGTGATTAATAGTATAAAAGTTATATACTGTAAAAATGGTATTTTTCGCGGTGTGGACATTTTGGTTTATTTCGCTGACATAAATAACCACACGCGAACATATTTAAAGGCCCAATATACGTTAATTTCGGCGAAAATCAAGCAAAATAACTTTTTTTATATTTATAGATTTAGTTAAGATTTACTGATATCAACAATATTTAAGATGAATTCTTACGCGGTTACCGGTACAGTAGAAGTTGAAATTCGGTATTTGTAAACACGCGTCCATTTTGAACTGTCTTCTAACTGCGGCTTGTTGTTGAAGTGGGCCCCACCTGATTTTTTTTTCAATTCTTTGGATTTTTCTGTCAAGACTTTCTTGTTAGTTACCGCTCAGGTTTACTTCGTTTTAGGCTTATTTTTGCATGGTTATCAACTGGATTTTTTTTCGGAATTTTTCAGAATCACGAAAACTTTCTTGAAGTTACGTATATTGGGCCTTTAACGCCACTCAAACTTTACTGTGGATAATAGTATTACGGGAACATTGTGCAAAACAGCATGACTGACAGCGCGAAAATGTCCATACCGCGAACAATTTGGAGACTGACTAAGCGAAAAATTCCACGCACGAAAATATTGGCTTCTAAATTAACTTGTTTCATAATGGTTGTAAAATGAATAAAGTTTACAGATAACATGAAAAAGCATTTATAGATTTCTAGAACTATGGCAAGAAAATGGAAATGTTTGTTACTGTCCTGTTTAACTAACTATAGCATGAAAAGCGGCCGCTGAAATTTGACAACTAATATTCCGGACTGGGTGATACTATTGAATTATGGGTCGGGTAGCCGTGGATAGGAGGAAAAAAATCTATGAACTGTTGTTTATCGCTTTATACATCTTAATGATGAAATAATGAAGTGTTTCTGCACTGACTTGATTATTGTGGCAATATCTGGTCGTTATTTATCTTAATTATCGATATGATAGACGGTTATTGGTCGCACGTGCGACACAAATTGAGATTTACTAGCCAATGCAAGTGTTTTGATATTAACACATAAAAGGCCAGCGAGTCTTTATTCGGAATACATCGCGGTTTTACATTGAATATAAAACGAACGGCCATCAGAACGGCGGACATGGATAATTAACTAACAGTAAACTTCAGACACCTAACTCCTCTTGGTGTTTCATGGATATATACTGAATCATTCTCAACCAATGATTCAATATTATTTATTTATGTTTGTTGATGATGTTGTTGTTATTACTCCCTGCTAGACGCTTAGTATTATGGGAGAAGAAACGCTCGTTCGCCCTTTGTCAGTATAATGTGACCGGGTAGGGTGTTCTGCTGGGGGGCTTCGGCAGAATACTTCAGTGTGGTAGTACTTTAATTCGACAAAAGATTCGGACTGTCGCAAGAAGGCATACACGTACAACGGCAGCCTCCCAAATACAAACGCACTCAAGACACACACACCAACATTGCATACACCGGGAGGCCGTCCTTAAATGACCCTGGCTGTTAAAAGGACGTAAAAACAACCAACCAACCAACTTATTGTTATATATTTGATCAAGGTCAAAACAATTAAGGTCATAGGGAGACGGGGTGTTGTCCAATTCAGTGACATAACTGAAAACCAAATGCCCTGAAAACAGCTACAAATGTAACATTCACTTTGGTATTAACCGTTTAAGTCGATCCTTGCATGTCCCTTACAATGTTATACGTTCGAAATTAATGCCTTGTACTAAATACAGAAGGTTTCAACTGATTTTATTTGATGTTATTTAATTTTTATGCCCCGCTATGGAATTGGGTGCGGGCATATAGTGTTACCATGTCCGTCCCGTCCCGTCCCGTCCCGTCCCCGTCCCGTCCCGTCCCGTCCCGTCCCGTCGCGTCCCGTCATATCGCAGTTTTACCAGCTTATTTAGATAACTACTTATCCGATTGCCATCAAACTTCGCATACGTAATAAGCATGATGAACTGATTTCATACGGGGGAAGGAGACATTTATGTCTTGTAGACATTTCTAGCTTTTTATCTTGAAGACAAGATGTTTTCAATAAAAGTGGTTGAAAGGCGCAGTGGATAGTGACTTTCTTTCCACCAAGACGGCCGGGCTAGATCGGATTTGAAAAAGAATGAGGTAACTTGTTCGACTATGTTTCTTCAAGGATGAATTATTTTCAAGAAATGCCATACCCTAGACACTGGGATATGACATTCCAGACGGTCAACCTACGTTTTGTGTCTATATAGATCAGATGACCGACTGACCAGAAGTACATGTACCATGTTAGAAAACCTCGGATAGAGAGAGCAAATTAGATAAATAAATAAATATGGGAAATCCTTACAGTGGAAATCGAGAGAAAAAAAATGGTTTATTGAAAAAATAAGGGGAATTTGCATTGATATATATTGGTGTCGGGTGGGGTCGCAAAGCTAACACGTGACGTCATGACTAGTTTTTTTCTGATTGATTAACTAATGGGGCACAGCATGGACATCACTTACCGGACAAAACGTTTTAGAATTTCATTGTTATTTTTAGTTTTTTTTTTCTGCAATATCTCCCGTTCATCTTTCATCAACATGTCTGTTTCTTTACAACAATTCTCTCTTTTATTCTGGGATATCATGACGTTTAAAACCACCATCATATTTATATCCTTACAGTTGTTTGAAATACATGAAATAAGCACACCTATCATTTTTCTTCCGTTACCAGGAAAGAGCGGGTTTGTGTCGGCATCAGATTTTTTCAGAGTTTGATGGAATTGCCTATATTTGGAGAGAATCATTTCCCTGTGAAATGTAGCGTTGACCAATGTAATGCTTTGTTCAATAAATTATCTGCATAAATCTTGATATAAGGATGCTGGACATAAATGTAGCATTATAGCATGCAATTATTCCTTTATAACATAATGGCATTAACCTCGGTATCAGATTTCAGTGACCGGTTGAGCAATTGTAATGCCTTCGTGGACACCAGACAAAAAAAGGCAGGTTCGTTTAGTGCTATCGTGGTCATTCCCTGTAAACATATTGATGATTCAGATTGACAAGGCTCTTAAAACCAGCCTTACAATGCAAACACGTCAGTGACTCAGATTGATAATCTACAGCATGACCCCGCCTCCTAGTTCCAAACGCAGTCATGATCATTTCTCATGTGCAAGTTCTGAGTTCAGAAAGTTCGAACGATGCAAACATTTCCGTGACTTGAGTGAATAAATATTCCAAGCACTCTCTGGAGATACGTATCTGTTAAAACGTTTAAGTACAGAAAGATAATTTAATTCAAATAAATAACCCCAAACCAGGGACACATGCTACATGTAACGTCCCGAACCTTCCGAAGGGGATACAGACTCGTAAAACACCGAAACTTTCCGATAAAATATCTTTTAATTAATACCAGTAGACAAAATCATGTTCTACTTAAAACAATAGCGGATACAGATAAGAATTTTGTTATCTTTTCATTATTTGTCGATTCAATTTGATTTCATCCACCCATTATTTTATTCGTTCAGTCATTCATTTTTTCACTCAAACATGTTTTAATATTTGAGGTTCAAATTTCAAGATGATAAAATGATAATGAAGATGAGGAAAACATTTTTTTCAAATACTGCAAAATTCAATATTTTCGCGGTTTTGAACTTCCCCTAATCAGCCTCCATACTATTTGCGAAGTGGTAATTTTCGCCCTGTCAGTAGTGCTATTTTGCAATGTGTCCATTTAATACAATAAAACACTTTAGAGTTGAGGCAGTGTTAACTTTATTCGAGTGCAAATATATTCGCGGAGAATAAATACAACCGAAATAAGCGAAAATATCCACGCCGCGAATAATTCAAGTTTTACAGTAAAATCCCTAGTCTTGGCGCTCGACGTCCTAAAGTTAAAAAAATCCTCAAAGTTCCTTCTATGCTAGTTGAGGATGCTTGTGTCTGTACCAGAACTGATGGTGTTTTTTTACGGTTGGTGTTGAAGCGAGAGGAGTTTTTTGAAGAAAATGTTGTATTATAAAGTTGCCAGCTATATTGGCTAGATTAGTCTATGAAGCAGATATGCCTGTGTTATATTTGGTGTAGTGATGATACAATACATGTACAAGAATTGAGAAAATCGGTTGGATATTAAACAAGCTAAACAGATAAAAAAAACCGTAGTAACTTTGATTTTGGAGTTTTTAGAGTTCAATGTGTTATCATGTAAAAATATGTCTTTAATGTTCCCCGTTCTTTTTGAAACCCAGTTTTCTTCGGTCATACACATCAATGGGCTAGTAATAACTGAATATCAGACGTATTGTGGGTGATTTGTGCCGTTTTCGCCTTGTTGCTATTGCGCCCTGGAAAATCCGCGAAAAAGCGAAATTCTAATGTCAAATTTTCGTTTTTCGCGTACAACTAGCGCGAAAAAGCCAGAAAGCGAAAACCCGAAAAAGTGAAAATCCCGAGAAGCCAAAAAGTGCATGCAAAAAAGCGAAAACGTTTTCGTCACACAACCTTTAAGATTTTTCATTGTTGCGTTAGGTGTACGCGAAAAAGCGATATTTTTTTTCGCTGTTTTTTAAAGCTAACAAGCGTAAATGACACACATCCGCCAACATATATACTAGACGCCTGAATTACTCGGTCAACGCCCCTAGGATATGATATTTAGCTTGACTAATTCATCAACATGACCAACTAGGACAGCATGTCTGTTTAACTAATCTCTGAAGTTAAAACGGCGCTTAATTCATTCATTAAATGTAGATAGTATATGTTCGACAGTAGATCCTTTACAATTAGAACTAAGACATACATATGTATGTAGGTCATGATGACAACTAAAACATTATATATCGGTTTATGTGTGTCAATTATCTATAAATAAACAGTAGGTGTTATCTACAAATGACGGATCTGGCGCCTGGCCTACATACACAGGAAAAATATTAATGGTACACGTATAGTCACAATCAAGCCCGACAAAGAGTTACTTACTAAAAATAAAAAATTGAGGTTCTTATACATAGATTTAATACAACATGAAGGTCGCCTTAAAGCGGTTTACAAATTATTATCCGTGGTTATAGGGTCTAAGAAACCAGCCGATATCGTTCTCAACTCCCTGGGGAGCATGCAATTAACCGGTGCTGCCATTTGGGCGCTCACAGCTACAATGTAGCATTCTATCATGTCTAGCACTGCCCAACCACGTTCTCATTTACAGCTGAGTAGACTGGAACATGAAACAACACAAGTACCGTGACCGGGACTCGAACTCAAATTCCTTCGATCACGAACCCGGCGTCCTACCACTAGACCGCCGTGCCTCCACGTTTACATGTATTTCAGGAAAATACATTTGCATGACATTATGTTCATATTCGTCATGCATCAAACTAAATTCGAGTACCTTCTATTTGTACAGTTTATAAACATGTTACCTAGATTGATTATGTATCTTGCTGGAAAAGATCACCAGTGCAAACAGTGAAGTTGTCGATGTTGGGAACGGTTGAGAGGTCACCGTTGCGGGCAATTGCCATGTCACCGTCGTTGCAACGATTAATAGGTCACCGTTGCGGGCACTTATCAGGTCATCGTTGCAAACGAATGAAAGGTCACCGTTGCAAACGATTGAAAGGTCACCGTTGCGAATGATTGAAAGGTCACCGTTGCGAACGATTGAAAGGTCACCGTTGCGAACGTTTGAAAGGTCACGGTTGCAAACGATTGATACTTGTAGGTCACCGTTGCGGGCAACTGTCAGGTCATTGTTGCGGTTGCGAACGAATCTGTCGTGCATTAATCTTGTACATGATCTAAGATCTTAATTTCATGAAGATAGCTCTTGAGAGATCCAATGACGGCTGCAATTTTCAAAAGGTTTTGTCAATTAGTGAATATTTAAGAGAATCGGATGGCGACATTTTGTTAACGACCTTCCGTGATTTGACTACATGCAGAGGGTAATAGAAACATGTCTGTTCTTTCCAGTGACTTACCTTCCTGGCATCGGTGTCCGAAACGCGTTTGTATTTAATTTTAATTTGAATACAAATGTAGGTTCAATTTTATTAGATATTGCTAAATCAGGGACTTGAGTCGCTGAAAATCATGTTTTCATATAGGGAGGAAATACCAATATCGATCTACCAGTATCACCAATATTTAGCAGTTATTAAGATAACCAAAGCGATTTGGGCTAAAATGCGGGATATTTTTTATTCCTTTTTTTTTTTTACTTTAGTAAGACAATGGAAACACTGCTGTTGTTGTTTAGTACAGCTATTCAGTTATGCTTTTGCTCCAGTTTATTAAATTGTTTTCTCAAAACTACAGGGAATTGCGATGTCATTTTTTTCATAATTTCGTAAGACATCGAACGGAAACAATCTGCTCGCTACTACAAAAACGTACCTGCCTGAACAGCCACACATCTTGTAAGTCGATGGAACTTCCTTGACAGCAAACCAAGGGCACAAAACAAATTTGAAATCCAATTCTTAAATTTCACGAAAAACTATAATATGACGGAAGCAATCTGGAGCTTTGTGAGTAAAATTTGCATATTCGCTTGATTTCTATGACAAACGTGACAGGCGAGCGTCACCGAACGATCGGCGCGCCCCCTATGGGAAATAAAAATGTGTCGGTTGTCAGATTTCAATTTTCGGCCTGTCATACATAATACGAGTACGTTCGTTGACGATGCATGCCCTATTCAGCTAACAGTAAGCTAGAGTAAGTGGAAGGCTATTTAGCATACACTGTGTTACATGTACGTGTATCTATACAGGGATTCGGAAGATGCAGGTTGATCTTGCCCCGGGATCATGAAACAATCTTAGACTTAAGTTTGTGCTTAGCCAATCACGTACGACGTTACTTTTTGTAACGGTAATCGTGATTGGCTAAGTCAAAAATTAAGACAAATTTAGACTTAAGATTGTTTCATGATCCTGGGGCCAGAACTATCATCAAGTTTTATGGTTGCCATCTTTGTCTCATTGAGAACTATTTTGTATCTCTGTGTGATATGAAGATGGACGTTTTAGAGTATGCTCATAAGTGTGCTTGCTTGTTGTGATTAAGAATGAAAATGGTTATCATTTTAAGGACTTGACGTTTACTTGGATGTGGCTATGATTAACATGGCGTGTGTCGTCGATAAATTACATTATATCGCCACTCTTTGTATTTTTTTGTAAAGGTATAAGATATTCTTAAACAAACTTTTGTTGCTTAAACAAGATTTATATACTTTAGATAAACGTGCAATTTCCTATTTTGGATATTGATAAATCGTATACAGATTATATAGAGATGTGTGTTAATATTTTAGTTAAAAACACATTTCTGCTTTTCCACAGGTCAGAAAGCTAACAAAACAGCAAAGGTCAAAACCATGCTTAGACATTTTGAGCATGAATTGTGGTAAGGCGACCCCTTCAACTTAGTAGTTTACACATTATCTAGACTCAAGTCCTAGACGTTCCTACACCCCCCTCACCCTCCCCCCCCCCTGCCTCCACCGACCTTCCGATAGATGTCGCTATTATGTCCAAACCTATGCCAGACATCACCAATATCCCCAAATACACGTTAACTGCGTCTCGTGTTTACATTTTATTGAATAGAAACGAGGAACAATTGTCTCCCTACTCTCGGTTGCATGAACTCTTGACGGAAAGGATAGGACGCTACCGTGTCGGCACTTAGTTACGACATCCAAATTCATTTGAATGTTTGCCGGGCGTGATGCATATTAATGATGGAAAGTACATCAGAGTCCCGGTGAAGCTTTATCGACGTTGGCGGTGCGTTCTATTAAGTATTGACAGCTTCGGCGCGTTCGATTCAGGTTGACCAAAGCAAAACAAAAACTCGCGAGAGGCCCAAAGGATTATCTTTGACATTCATATTTCTCGTAAATCAGACAGCTTCATGTCGTGTCTGCAGCCGGATGTCTGGGTCGCCCTGTGAAGGATACTGTCGGGAGCATATCCGCATTTTATTATTACATTATAACTAATTCCACAGGTCAAGTCGTATTCGGACTGTAAAATGGGAAGATATTGACGGAGGCGGTGTATCAAAATAATTTTGTTACCTCGTAAACATAATAATTTAAGATTGCGTAATGGTTATTGACCCAAGCAATGGCTTCCATTATCGATCGACCAGGGTCTCCCCCGATATATACATATACCAGTATATTGGACCAGCGAGATAACATACGACAGACAGCTAAACTCGACCCCAATATAACCAAGGAATAAAGATATAAGGTGGCAGGTTTAGCGAGCTGTATGAATCGAACGAAATATGAACGTAAGGTTATACTGTAGCAAAATTAGGATCTTTAAGCGAATCCTTCCATTTTATGTTAGAATTAGGACGACCGAGGAGTCTATTGACGAAATGGGTCCTATCATTAAGGATATATGCCCCACCGCAAGAAATTTCTTCATGTATAGCAATTTCCTTGCATATATATATGAAAACTATGGAAACTGAGTCATGATGAGCATAATATTTAAAAGGCAACGCCCTTCATTTGTTTGTAAGCCCCTTTTTTCAATCCCAGTAATCATAAGTATTTAAGTGTTCCCATTGTAGTTAAAAGCTTAAAAATCTTCAAAAACAAAATTGATTTCCTTTTTTCGTCTTCCCGTCCTGAACTGCACTCCATCTCCCAGTACTCTAGTTCTAAATTCCTCCTTTCTCTTCGTCCGCTTGTCATCATTTGCCCCCCTCTCTCCCCACCCTCCCGTCCTCTATTTCCGCCCCTCTCCCTAACTCCCTGCCCTCTGTTTCCCCTTCTCTCCCCACCCTCCCGTCCTCTATTTCCGCCCCTCTCCCTATCTCCCTGCCCTCTGTTTCCCCTTCTCTCCCCACCCTCCCGTCCTCTATTTCCGCCCCTCTCCCTATCTCCGTGCCCCCTATTTCCCCTTCTCTCCCCACACTCCCGTCCTCTATTTGCCCCTCTCTTCAACCAGCTTGTCCTAATTTGCCCCTTTCTCCGACCTCTTCTTCTAAATCGTCTCTCTGTCCGTCCTCCCGTCCCTAATTGCTCCTCTCTCTCCATCCTCCCTTCCTTAACTGCCATGCCTCTCCTGACCCTCCGTCTTCAATTTACCCCTCTCTACCCCCTTCTTGTCTTACATTTCCCCTCTCCCTCTCCCACACACTCTCCGCCTCCATCCTTACTCCCAGCCCCATCTAAAAAAATCTGATACAGATATAAAGATAAGCTTCAGTCAATCCCTTCCCCCTGTACCTGCCCATATAATGCCATATCTACCGCTAATTTGTTTTCCTAGTGTAGCTGTCTAACATTGCTAGGATGCGGGTTACAATAATTTGAGTTATAGGGTCCTTTGTGGGTTGTTTTACAATTTAAATTAAATTCCTTTAAATATGTTCTCAGGAGCAAACACATTACTACCAGCCCCTATTCTTATTCAGCGAACGATCATCACAGAAAACTCGAAACATCGTTTGCATTCTAGATCAATTTTTAGATCATTATGAGGCCAATCTTAGTGTGCACATGCGCGAAGTAGTATGATTTCGCCTTGTTTATTCGAAGTTGAATGAGAATTTGCATTTTATTGGAAATTTGACAGAAACATGTTCTTCTGTTTCTTAAAACGATCAAATGTTGATATGGATTGCTGTAAACATCATGCAGGCAATAAAAAAGAATTGCGCAGTTTCCCAAAGGCGTAAAACTCAAGTACGACTGTTTATAATCAATTTTGTAGGTAACATTTTAGTTTTACTACGACAGACTTTAAAATTTAATACTTATCTAACTTTTTTTAACAAATACATATAAAACTTCAGGAAACTAGTGTGTCCCGACATTTCACCACTAGCCCTAGGCCTCCACCTTTGGTTTTCGAGTTCGAAACCAACGTGGGACAGTTGCCAGGAACTGACCGTAGGTCGGTGGATTTTGTCTCCTGGTACTCCGCTTTCCTACACTTTAAAAAAAAATCTGGCACATCCTTAAATGACCCTTGCTGTAATACAAACCAAACCAAATTTCACTGCATCATATGACTAGTTTAAGAAAAGTTTTCTCAACCAATGTTAATTTTAGGTCGACTTTTAATAAAAACTTTATTCCATTCTTATAATTTTATTCTTAATCTCAAACTCAGAAGATGAACTGGATTCGGAATAAAGTGCTTTACAATTACATAAAATCTCGAATTTAAGCCTGAATTCTGCCCTCCAAACAACTTTCTTTTACCACGTTACACGATCTCGACGTCAATATAAATCTTTTAAAAAGTTTTCTGCTTTATGTATATTCAGTGTTTTTTTTTAAATAATTGGCAGTATATTATTTTCATAATGAGACTTAACAGGAAAAAGTCAGAGAATACCGAAACGACAACGAAAGTATAATCCGAACTCAAAATCGATTAAACTAGGGGCAAAATATTAACAAAGGAAAAGTCCACACGGAGACCTTAAAGAAAGTACAAGAGAAGAAGACCAGAAAGACATAATAGTGAACGCGCGGACTCTTCTACAAGAATGTTTCATCTTCAACTTCAAGAAAACAACGAAATTGTTGAAAAAATATATATATTCCGTTTGCTGGTGATTGATTTTGAAAATATAGTTGACAGATACTTTCATTTCTCGTCTCATGGTTTGAAGCGCAACTGAGATTGCATGTCAGATGGGCACAGGGATGTCTCCGAGACGCTTGAAAACGTACTACTTTAAAAGAATTATATCAAACGTACTATCGACCCAGACGAATATAAAGGGCGACAAACCATGTATTTATATTTGTAGTAACATCCCCCCAAGGGGATAATTTTGTGGCTTTCGCAGAAATATAACTTAAAGAAATAAATTGAGACATAGCTTTTAGGAGAGTACATACTATTGATTATAGCATTCGAGGTTCAAGCATCTCTTTCAAACTACGGTAGGTAAAGTCTTACATGTAAGTTGACAGAGGGTACTTAGGAATACGAAAGGAGGATAAACTACATTGTTTTGTTCTTTAGAATGAGAACTAATTTAACTGAAGCAAGAGTCTCCACTATATCGCCTTGTTTGGCAGAGAGATCACCTTAATGGCAGATTTTAACATCCGTTACTTTCTTGGAAGGACCCTGCATAGGGACTAAGATTGATGAGTTCAACAGTACAAATAGTATACTGTTTCAAAACCCTCGTTTGATCTATATGTATCTTTATATAAATAATACAATTGTGCGTGTATTGCACATGTGTATTACTTCGTGTGCGTTTCGGATTGCAACTTACAATGCTTGTTTGACAAGCGAAAAATACATGTACATATTTTTTGTTTCTCCCGTTTTCAATATATACAATTCTTGTATTTTTTTTTATTTTGCGATTTACAATATACGGATTCTGTAGTTTTAGTGTTTGTTTGTTCTATATACCGTACAATTTGATCAGCTAAGACAAGATGCTGTATAAAACTATATTACATTGTAGATACGGTGTTTTTGTATACCTTCATACGTCTGTAAGGGTATTGCTTCGTTTTGATTCGATTCAATAAATATTGAGATAATGCATCTCTTTATTTTTATTTCCTATCTTGAAAATTAAGTTTCATTATTTTTTTGTCTTGATTTTATCCTAACAGTAAGTTGAAAAAATTTATATTAAATTTCCCCACGTGTTATTAGTGTTTTTACTTGTTGTAATTGACAATGATGACTCGGTTCTCATTTTGAGGATTGATGCTTACACGAATGTGACCAAGATTTACATGGCGGATGTCGTCGATTGAGGAGAGGACGATTACTCTTCCGGAACACCTGGCCCTGCTCTCTTGTACTTTTACGAGGGTCTCCATGTAAATCTTTCCTTCATTTGTTTCTATTTTGCCTATAGTTTAATAAATAATGGTTTTGTTGACGTTTTGGTATTTTTTTTTTTAATATAATCATCCAACCAGATATCAAATATATGATATTATTGTATTTAATAAAGTATACAAAATAAAATTTCTTGATGGGCTTGAGAACTTTGTTCTGCTTTACTAAGGCCCAAACTATGGTGTCAGCGTAATTTTACATTTTTTAAGGAAACTACATATACTCTTGTATGGTATCGCTATTGGGTTGGTATTTTAACCAAACCCTGATCTTAATCTTACGTGTGTATGTAGGGAGATAGAAGGCAGTTTTCTTTCCGTGAGAAGCTACCAGACGTCGCGTGTCATGGCTACCATACCTCGACAAACACACAATAGTAGCGAATCCAACCAAAGTGTGCATTGACCCATATGGCCTGCACGACCACCATTTTGAAACCTGTCTGTGTAAGTTTTTGCTAACTGTATTTTTCGGTGATTTTTTTAGTGTTGGGACGTCAGAGAGTATGCCTATGTGCTGCACTGCACTACGGAGGCCTGCACGGATCATTTGATTGTACATGTATGGGAGGCCATAATTGCCATATGATATTGTTGTGGCTCCATTTCATATTTGTAACAGCGTGTCGGATTGGATGATACTCATCACATGACAGATCAAAAGAACATAATGTCTCAATCATGTGCTCAAAATTTCTTGATGGTGTTTTTTTTTCTTATTCGGAGCCTCTCTAGAAAAGAGAAAAGGAAAAAAATCGGCGAAAACCACAACAACGTATTTCTTAATGACAAAAGCAGATAACGAAAACGGCGCATCAATCTTATCACCCCAGCTCTACTTGAGTGTTATTGTTTACTTCTAAATTCATAAATCAAAGGGGTTTTATGAACCTGACCCTTCTGTTCTACATTAGTTTAGAAATTTAGGATTACTACCTTTTGGCCCCTAGCATCACTGAAGAGCCATAGTAAGACGAAACAGCTGTATGATGCAGTTTAATTATGTTTATAGGCGTTCTGTGTCTATTACTAAATTTCAAAGGTGCACCACATGTGTGTTTTACGTCATATATAATGATAGGGGGTGGCAGACTCTGCTGGTGGATTGTTTTAGTCCCCGAGGTTTGCTGGAGCCTCCATAGCCACAGTTAATCTGATTTGAGTAGTGGCACGGTACATAATATACACATTTTCGTAGTACACGATTTGAAAGTATACAGAACTAGTTTAATTTTACTTCTGAATTCATAAATCAAAAGGGTTTTACGTACCTGACCCTTCTGTTCTACATTAGTTTAGAAATTTTGGATACCAACCTTTTGGCCCCTAGCATCACTGAAGAGTCCTAGGAGGACGAAACAGCTGTATGGTGCAGTTTAATTCATTTTTTCGGCATGCTGTATTTATTACTAAATTTTAAAGGCGCAGCACATGTGTGCGTTACGTCATCTTTGATCATGTTAAGACTTTTTCTTAACATGGCCCTTTGTCATTTAGAAAAATGGACATTTTGGCTCATGGTTGTGGCTAAAACAGTTATTGAATTCGGCAACGTCTCTGCTTATCCGTAACTAGAATAACGGGTATTACTGAATCCGTTACAATCCAGTATAAGAGATACACTCCGAACTGTCTGTGTTAACCTAAGTATTATTTTGTGTTTTAACGTTATTGCAATATTCGGGTCATATGAGAGAGGGTAAATGCACAAACATACCACCACATGCATCATGTAAACCGTGGATAGCACCATAGCCATTCATAATTACAAAGGAAATCCTCATCTGATTAAAATACAGATCCTTTATCATCTCATTCATATTCCCGCCAAATTGTGACGTCGTCAACAATCGATGACGACGTCAACAATCAGCACGTTGCAAAATACAGATCCTCACTATTACTACATTGTATCAGTAGAAGGTCATGTGCAGATGACCTTTATTATTTCCATATCTAGGAAATGAACTGCCAATCAAAATGCACCTTGTAAATGGTGTTTGGTAGACGAACAAAAATGGCGGCGGGTCGAAGAAAAGAAGAGAAAAGCATTCAAGGCGGTATATAACAATTTAATTAATATATTTTGTGATAATTTCTTTACCTTCAGTTGTTATTTCTTTTCAGACAAACGAAAAACTACAAATCAAACAGATAATGTCGAAAACGAAAACACGCCTTGGTGTAGAGACCTCTGAACTAGGCGTCGCCATTTTTGTATAAGATCGTTCGGGTTTCTCGCTACTTTACTCTAGTTTAGCGACAGATCTAGAAACAAACCGAAATTATCTTTTCACTTTCAGCTTCTGGTAAGCAGCGATTTGATTGGTGAATATAAAAGTCATCTGCACATGACCTTCTACTGGTCGCTGTCAGATCCTACATTCGATAGTAATAGTGAGGATCTGTATTTTAATCAGATTGGGGAATCCTAATAGTGCGAACCACTAGCGTAATTTCTGTGTTTAATTTATTTATTTTATACCTCAATTACAATTACTGTATTCTAGTGTCTTGTCCAGAAATACTAAGGTGTAACCAGATTTAATGAACGGGTTTGTGTAAAAAGTACTGACAGATTTGAATTTTAATTTCTTTCATTTTTTTGGCGAGTTTAGATCGCTCATGCGTATACAAATACAGGTACCTTGGTCAAAGTAGATATATATTAAAAAATATATAGCATTTAAAGACAATAAAAACAAACAGAACCGAAATAAGATTAGATACAGCTTTCCTTTTTGTAACTGTGATACAGTAGCTTCAAATATATGTATATTACTGTAGCATTTTATCATTTAGGAACTTTCCGAGTATTCATTTATACCATAGAAAAACCAATTATTGAATATTTCAATCAGAAAAAAATATTATTCATAAATCAATGAATTTATAATATTCCATTTTCCTTTATGTCGTTTTAATTCCAATGTTGTCATTGACATCAGATGGTTAAAAATTTTGTCAAAATGAATTTCACAAATTCGCAATGTGTCGTAAAATTACTTTTTTTATCTTTTAAAATGTGTAGAAATAAAAGCAATTTAATTTTTGTCTGACACAACACAATTGAAATGTTCTTCAACCAGCTACATATTTCTCAGCTGTGTCGTAAAGTGGATAATTTTATGGTTTTAATCAAACGTGTAATTCTGATTTCATTTTACAACATATCAGAACACCGCACTTATGAACGCGCAGAAATAGAATAAATTACCCAATGCCAAACAGACGTTTTTAACCAGTGAAATATATACTTAAATAGCTTTTTGGAAATAACAAGAATAGAGTGGGATTAAACGGCGTGATTTGTCTGTGGATCTCAGATTTTAATCTTCACTCACCAGGCTAATTGCATGTAAAAATACATCAATGTCCAAAATAAGCTTCGAAATTGGCTGGCAAAGAACCTATTTGATTCATAATTATACAAGTATGGTTTAAGTTTCATGACGATACATATGAACGCCAATCTTAAACATTTAACATGAATCACCATTCGCACACACATATTATATATTTTA
Organism: Mimachlamys varia; assembly: GCA_947623455.1. Taxonomy (NCBI): domain Eukaryota; kingdom Metazoa; phylum Mollusca; class Bivalvia; order Pectinida; family Pectinidae; genus Mimachlamys; species Mimachlamys varia. Next base: position 30,064,263 of record OX392544.1, read on the forward strand.
AGGTCCATAATTCAAAAACTATAGCAAATATTAAGTCAGTGAAGGAAGAGCAAAATTGAAAAAAGTAGGAAATGTGTTCGAAACAAATAAGCAACAAAAACAACGTTTGTGCTATTTTTAGAGTCGAAACAGACAACTAAATAAGATGATATAAATAAACAAGTTTCCTACTTACTGTTAACGCTACTACTTCTGACAGATGATTCGAGGTGATTTTCTGGTTGATTTGCGCAAATGAGTAGGTTAAAATCCGTTTCCATGGCAACGTCCGCCATTAATGACAGGTGTCCAATGCCGCGCTACATGCGCCAACATTCTTGACACGGGGCGTTATAGCTATCTGTCTGACAAGTGTCTTTTAGATCCAGATTTGTCAGATAAATCCCAAAACGAGGTCAGACCAATCACTCGGTCTCACTTCCAATTTATAAACGAAAATAACACTATATTCATACATACAGGGAGATCTCCCTCGTCATATCCATTCTGGGTTAAAATTGGATGGTATGATTACTTCTTTCGTCAGGTTTCTCGGTAATTCTCGCTATGTATTCGTTTCCTTATTTAAATTTCCATTAAAGAATGTGTAAAAAAAATGCTATTTCGCTTTTTCGGTAAAATTGAATGAAATCCCAGAACGCTTTGCTCTCGAACAGGATACAATGTAGCGATCTTTGATATATATATATATATATCTATATACTTAAAAGATTTTTACACTATCATGCGCAATTACAGTTCATGGTATATGATAAAACCCGAAAAAATCGAAAGTTGATTTAAGAGAATCAAGATACTGCAAATCTTTTCTGTAGTACGTATGCGACTTTGAATTATCTTAACAACAAAAAAAATGCTAAAAAATGGCATATTAATTCTACATACCAATGACCATTGCAGGTTATTCAACAACTTGCGTTCTCTTTAAACTGCCAATTAAAACATGTGTTGGATTGTTTCAAAAATATTTCTCTCGGTCGAAATATCAAAAGTTTTCAGTTTATCCATTGGTTAATAATCCGGTTTCACAAAACACATGTTCCAGAATCTACAATAAGAGTTTTGAAACATTTCTACTCCAACGAAATATTTGTATCCCAATCTACCAAAAACCATCAGAAGGCAAACAGTATGTCGGCTTGCGATATCACTCGTTATTCGTCATTGCAGGGCAAAGCGCAGTGAATTTGCAGCACTGGCGTCTTCAATGAAAACCTCAAATAAAAAAAACACATTTTGGAGACCACGGTTAAATATTCCACGAATCAGTTTAAATACTCGAAGAAGACGAATCGACCTGCGCTAGCCCGGTCCCTCCAACTGTGTATTGAAAGTAAACTTGAGATATTGGAAACGGACACGTACAGCGGATTCCGGCTCCAAACAAGAGTCTGCATGGGTATTGGAAAATACTAATATGGTAAATGGGGACACGTATATTTGATTTCGGACCGGATATGCAAATTATATGAACAGACGAGATTCACAAGCAGATTCTGTTGTATGAATGTGATAACGGCTTATGATAATTTTAAGAAACGGACATGTTATCAACGAAATCTTGCCTTTCATTAAATCGATATATTCGTAATATAACATGTTATGGCATGGGTGATTTTCGGGTATGAACAAAAAAAAATATTATTTCTTATTAAGAAGTGTTCCAATAGTTATCGGCAAAATTTTGTCTACTGAAGCTGAACTACCGTAAACCCTCTGTAGGATGCCCTATTCTGTCTTGGTCTCTCTGAGAAACATTATGCATGCATGGTTCATGCATGTGGACGTTTTTTTTATAATAAACAGTTCATACTTTGAGGAAAAACTTGTAACATTAGCTTGGATGTAACCTAGATTTGTATTGCAGTTGTCGTCAATGATAAAATAAAATAAAATGGAAATTCATTTTTTACACCAATTGTGAAACAAGTAATAAAACTAATTTGCATCACTCTTGTTGGTCCCGATGATAGCGTGGGAGAGGTTTTATTGTTGAGGAAACCGGAGTACCCGGAGGTGACCCCATACTTTTTCAGGTCCGGTTGCGGAATCGAACCCGGGCTGCCTTAGTGAAAGGCAAGAGGGTTTTTTTCACTGCACCACCCGACTACTCCAAATGATGGTAAACCTGATTTAAAGTCGTAAATACGAAATCAGAAGTACTGTATCAGCCAAAGCGGGTCGGTCATACCGAATTAAACGGTCAAGCGATCGTCTGAATTGCAATTATATTAGGGCATACTTGTTTATACAGAAACATCAAGTTGTCTATTTTTAAAAGTAACATTTTGGGTTTTAAATCTTGACGGAAATGCGAAGTCAAGGCTTGCCTGAAAGCCGCAGCAGACTACTAGGTCCAACCTTACGCCAAAAAGGAACAACCCGGGCCCAACCAGTTTAACCGTTCGAGTCGCGATAAATGGAGGCAACCCATTTGCAGAAAACGAAGTGGTCAATGGCCTTTGCTATTTACATAAATCGTACAGAAACAACCGACTGACCATTGATCCAAAATAACTGGATAACTGGATGACAGCCATTGCATTACAATGAGTTATCATACTATTGTATAATAAATGAATAAGGAATGAAAAGGATATACATGTATAGCGTGTCCATTGTGTCCTCCATCGCATAACAAGATTCCGACTTTGGTTATTATGAATGTAATGTGCGGTGGAACTGTCTGTAATCAGAATACAGTGTCAATATCTTTAGACACTTTGTGTAGAATATTAAAAAAAATATATTGATTTACAAAACACGTCACTATCGAAAAGAAAATAAAACATAAAGAAACGCATTTATTTTGATTTTTACAATTTTATGCACTACCAAAAAGGCAAATAAAACATAATGAAACGCATTTATTTTGATTTTTGACAATGTTACGCCCAATATTGCGGTCTTACGGCCTTTCAGTGGACGAGAGAAAAGACAGGAGTGAGAGAAGGAGGGATTAAGTATGTAGAAGAAAAAAAGGAGTAAGGGGTTGTTGTCAAAATATTCTTGTGGGAGATAAATAGACATTGACAGAGAAGACACCAAACCATGATAAATGTTTTGCACATTGATAAAAAAGACACGGTTTTTGTTTGAAAAAAACGAAGAGAGAAAAAACGACGACTTTTATATTTGAAATACAGATAACTTGAGCAACAGGACTTGGATAGGAATTTAAGTCATCATGAGACGGCCAAAAAACAGGACCGGAAGTAAAGCATCCGGAAGCGTCACTGTTTCCTACACCACAAGTGGTTCTTCTTATGCTCTTCAATTTTTGTCACGTGCTTACATTTTCGATTTCTCGGTGGGGCCATGAAAAAAATTAGTAATCCGATCACGAGTATTCGATATTAAGTGAGATCGATTGTTCAGTGGGAAGTTTTGACGGAACCGATGAAATATTCTGAATAATTGGAGTCTTCGAGGTTTACGAGTTCGAGATAACGAAGTCAAACTGTAAAACACGAATTAAAAGATCCAATGGGGGAATTCCGACTAGCATGTGATAAAATCTCATTAATAACAACCTCTTTAAGGCTCCGTTCCGTACAATCTCTTTAGGGCTCCGTTCCGTAAAATGTATCGACCTTCGAACCCCTGTCAATAAAAGCAGGTTTTGTGGTCATTGATTGAGAGCGGTCAGCAGAGTTAATCACTGACCAGGATATAATGTGTGAGTAATGACCTCATCAATAAGGTATATAGTCCAGCCAGTGGCGGTCAGCGGCTCTCGGTTAATTGGAGACGCAGACTCAGGTGGTGAAAGCGCTTCTCATGACCACCTTCCCCATTAAGAATACATGGGCTACTGGTATCTTTATACCAAAGCATGGGATTGTCAAACACGTGTCGCTGTGTCGGAATATGGTATCGGCAACAAATGGTTCAAAACAAACATAGGAAATCATTATTGTCCTGTGTTTTGTGTAATGTTACTTGAAACAAACAAAAGAAACACAGGCAAAAGACACAAAAAACATCACCATTTTTAAAAAGTGCTGTAAATAAAATTCAACATTCTGATTCGCCGAATTCGCATTATTTTGTTTATGACGTCCAATTGTGTTTGTGTTCTTATGGTAAGATAAAGCAATAGCCGTTTTGAACTCCTTTTCAAAAAGCTCTATGAATATTATATGCTAAGGACTTACATGTATATTTTAATGAGATTAAATGCTTTATTTGAAACACCTCAAGGAGTGATACGACGCTTACAACGGTGTCAAGAACAATGAACCAAAGAACTAATTAACATAGGGGTAACTTAATAAAAATACACGTTTTCCGGAAAATCCATCGGGTGTGTTTCCAATGGAGAAGGGTGTGGTAAGGTTTAGTGGTTGGGGTGAGGTAGGGATTGGGGTCATTACAGGGTGGTCGGGTGGTGCAGTGGATAGCGCACCTGCCTTTCACCAAGGCGGCCGGGGTTCGATTCCCCGATCGGACGTGAAAAGGTATGGGGTCACCTGCCCGACCACGTGGGTTTTCTCCGGGTACTTCGGTTTCCTCCCACAATAAGACCCCTCGCGCGCTAACATCCGGGCCAACAAGAGTGATTAATATAAGTTGTATAGCTTGTTTCATTATTGTTGTAAAATAAAGAAAGTTTATTCTTCAATGTAAATTAGGTCTAGAAAAGGTAATCATTTTGGTCAGATATTTTTTCAAACATTCAAAATTCAAAGCATCTTCAATTCAGAAACCAAAACATGAGCTCTTAATTAAATAAATGCATATTTCATCAAAAGGGGGGCGTGAACAATTTACAATTACTTTTTAAAATCAAGTAGTTCTGCTCCCTTCAGTACATGTAAATGTACATCTGTACATTGAAAGATGTCTGCCCTAATCTTATACTTCCAAGAATCTTCGGATATATTCCTTTATTTCACAAATCAGAAATGGGAAGAATTCGATTATAGCCCAGCGTATAAATTATACGCTCAAATACATAACTCGCATTAATATTCACGAATTCAGTTTCCCCAAAGAATACGATTTTTAGGAAGAAATTCGATATCAAATCGCAAAGAGAAGTGCAAGATGACAATTTGGCGGATATGTGTACTGTTAGCTTTTGTACAAATTCCAAAAGTATTCTTAAATGTATGTTTCAAGAATTAAACATCGTGTTGATGAAAACATTAGAAGAACTAGTACAGTTAGTTGGATGGAAAATACTGAGGAATCAAACAAGGCTGTTTAAGACTTTTGAAATGTATAGTAAATCGTTATAAATAGCTGTAGTATGCTGACAACGCTTTTCCTTGAAGATAACGATATTTTCCCCAGACAGGTCTCGTCATTTCACGTCCTCCTCTACGAGAATATCGACTTATGCTGCAGGATTCTGTGAATAAATTGGCAAAAAAAAACTTTGTGAATATTAATCTCAGTTGCTTCTAGCTAGACCTCATAGAACGCGCCTTATGTTCGGAAGCGTTTGCCTTTATCAATAGCGTTTGCCGAAGGGACATTCTAGTTTTTTTCCGCGCCCTGCACTTTGTATCCGGAACGTCATGTCCCATTGTTGTCGGACTTTTTCATTAATCATCAACTTTTGAGGAAGGTTCGGTTGAATCTTGACTCCGGTTTTCATTGTTGGTGAGTTTCTATAGTTTACAGAAACTACAGACCCTACGCGTATACAGTATGTGCTTCCGTAGAGATATTTCGATTAATCATAATACAAGGGGGTATAATATAGGGGGCGCCATGTTCACATTCAAGATAAAAATATATAGAAATTACACAACAAGTGGCTGTTGGATATGGTAATTATTTCATTCGAGTTAGTTAATTTTCAAATGCTACAAAGAAGATGAGCTTTAGCGAGAGTATTTTGTAACTTTTCAAAATTTACTAACGAGAATGAAATTAACACCATATCGAACAATCACAATCCTGTGACCTGATTCTAGTACAATTTCAGCTGAAACAACAGTATTTCATTGAATTAAATATAACTCAACAGCGGACAATATGGGCGAAAACATATCGGATCGTATTTTCCCGTCAAATTATGACGTCATCAACAATCAGCAAGCGCCGTTGTTCCGGTCAAAGTTCATCATGTCAGCCAATCAGAATGCGTTAAGAGTTTATTCCACGTACGGTATAAACAGATTGTTATTCAACAGCTATAAAGATAATTTGATACCCTGAGAGTTGAATAAAACCCACCTATTGCAATTTATTAACTAATAGAGCAAATTCAGTTAACATAATTTTAATGTACATCAGGTGGATGTTCTCACTCATGTGGAAGTAATAGAAATAACCCCATGTTATACGTGAGCGAAATTTTCTGTGTTACACTTCATATTAAAAATATTAACTTTATTCATTTTACAACAATTACTGTATGAAACAAGTTATCCAACTTATATTAATCACTCTTGTTGGTTCGGATGTTAGCGCGCGAGGGGTCTTATTGTTGGAGGAAACCGGAGTACCCGGAGAAAACCCACGTGGTCGGGCAGGTGACCCCATCCCTTTTCACGTCCAGTCGGGGAATCGAACCCCGGCCGCCTTGGTGAAAGGCATGTGCGCTATCCACTGCACCACCATACCACCCCTTCATATCACGTGCGTGACGTCATAATGGGTAATATTTACATTTTCTCTTCACCTTTCCATTACAAATACTTTTAACAACATTTGCTATTGTGACGTCATCAATTTAATTGTGCTCTTCACTTGATTTGCTGTTCAAAACTGTTAGAAATAATTAAATAAAGCACAATAATTCAATCAAAATGTAAATATACGTGCGTGACGTCATAATGTGTAAGAGCAAACCCGAAGGATCAAAATAATAGATGTATGACGATCGCGTTCATCTATAGGTACAATTGAGTCGCTTTTGAAGATTTGTCAATGACAAATTTTCTTGTTCTTACAGCTGATTGAGATTTGTTCGGAAAGGGGTCTAATAAATAATAAATAACACAGAAACATTTTATTTTTTGTTTTACAAAAGGCGAAATAATTCTGGGAAGGTCATCAATATACAATGTAGTCACTGAAATTGAAAAAGGGAGTCTGTCTTTAATTTGACATATCCCAGGGGTGCAGACAGCGAAAGGGGGCGTAACCTCTGAAGTATGGATGATGGAATGATGGAGCATGCGCGTTTACGTTTTTAGATTTCGTCAGTTCAGGAACATATGCGTTCCCGATTCGTAGTTTGAAGATAAAACAACGTCACGAGATCTGAATAAAAGTGATCCACACAGGGATAGAATAATTGATAATGGTATATTACATATTGTATATATATTTTAATTGTTAAATAGGTCCCAGAGCCCTGTTCACGCTAATTTAGATTGTTTTCAATATTTTTGTATTTACACGGTAGCCCAGGCCATCAAAGGATGACGGACCATCATGCTTTAAGGGTGAACTAAAACATACATGAATACAAAAGAGCTAGGTTGCTCTTTGTCGAACACAGCCAGCTTAAAGTAACACTGTTTTTTATGACCGTAATAATCACATTATTTTCTGTAAATTCTAATACAGCCATGTAATTAATAACAAGCTAGCTAATTGCATCAAACACTGATGTACAAACATGTAACATTATACAACTGTTTCATGTCTATTTGGGGAACAGCCAAATTAATATCCCGAGGTAGGGGAAAGCCCTTGGGGAACTGTTTACCCAAGGGCGCTAGGCCGAGGTCAAACAATCCAACAGGGATTCTCCATATACAAGGATGGAAGCTTTGACTGTTCCCAAAAATAGCACGGAAACAATTAATTTATTAATCAAAAAGATAATTTTATGTCATTGAGTAAATATCAAATATTTCCGCAAAAAACAACACACAGTCGAGGTCACCTAAACTCTTTGAACAGGGCTATCTTTGAACAGGGCTATCGAAAGGGAGTTTCTGCGCATCAAGTTCGAGACGGGTAACAGTTCGCTCATTCTGGGTCAAACTTTGACTTTCACACCCTACTACAATCGAAATAATGCAAACAAAACCAGATATGGTAAAAAAAACAACAACTTACGATTTATTGGGTAAAAGCATAAAATATCACGCATGTTCCCGAACTTAAGGAAGCGACGGAGCTCAATATTTCTATAACTATTTATGCCTACGTACTCTTCTTTGATAAAGCATTACTTCCGGTTTAGACACTTCCGGTTCATTCGAGCATACTTTTTTTTCCGCAAAGTACCATTTTTAAATAACGGTATAATTTAACGTTACGCAGAAACTGGGAGTGAGAAACTTTAGTGAAACCAGCGTCTATATTCGGTTTGATTTATAAATATGCGCATGTCTGGGAAAAATAAATAGCGTTTTTGGGGTATTAAAAGACAATAACAAGAGTTGCATGCGGGTTCAAAGACTCAATTTAATGCTGTAAGTTTTCCTTGCTGCAAATCTTGAAAATGTTTTCTCAATTTTTAAAGACTTCATTTAGAATTAGCAAAAATATATTTTGATTTGATTCTCACATTCAGTTTCCTTGAAAAATTATTGTTGAAGTTAAGAGATTGCCCTGTACATGCGATATATAACTATATATTGTCATTCAATAATGTTCGTTGGCTGTTTTTCCATGTAAAGATATCTACATTATTAAAGTAAGTATATTAAGATTGAAAATAACCATTCAAATATAACTTTCTACGAAAGACAGTCGGATTTCAAAAGCTCGATATATTTCATAATGGCAGTTTGGGATACACATTATGCAATCTTTAAAGCGCCAAAGGGAGTTAATATTACCATGAGTTTGGCTATCATTTCTGATCTGTTTGAAACATTTGAGAGACTTTGATTGGTCTAATAAAAATGGGCCAGAGGCCACTAAGCGTGTAAGTGATTCAGATGAAAACTGAAGCGCCATCTAGATTTCAGACAGTGATTAACCAACCTGTCGACAAGACTTTCAATGAATCAGATTTCGAAGCGGATCGTCTGCTTCGATGAAAGTTATTCTGCTTCTTCAAAGAGATTTCTATTGACGATTTCAATGGACAACGATTCTGGAATATTTTCTTAACAAATTCTGTCTTATCTGAAATCTGCAAACGTTGGTTTATTTTTCAAGAAAAACAAAACTCCTATAAGGGCCGGTATTCATAAAACTTTTCTCATGCCCAAGCCAACTTTCTTGCATACAAATTGTTAATAGAATTTATTGAGCTTTTAAGTATCTTGGTTTGGACGCGTTATCAATGTTTAAGTCTGTGAACTGTTTATAGAATTTTGATAAAAAAGACCAAGGAATATTAACACAAGTTTATTCTAGAAGCAGGCTGGACACGAAGAAAAGTACTTCACTTAAATAATTCTTTATCAGAAAAATGAAGTTCAAGCACAATAGTCAGTTTTGAAAACCGTTTTGACAAATTTTGGAGTAACGTCATGACATATACACTCATATTCCTTTTGTTTGCATAGTATATTGACTTTAAACTCAATAGAGAGGCAGCTGTGCCTGTGTTTAAAATAACCGCAATCAAACTTTGTAATTTCATTTTAAATGTGTTTATATATAGTATTACACATTATATGCACTCAATTCGATACATTACAAAAATTACAGTGTGTATTTTAGTATACTATTCTTTATAAATGTGAATCTATAATTGTCTAAGTCTATGTTACGTTACACTAGCACCGCATTGGTTTTTCTTATGTACAGTATACATATACATGTCGATGTTCGATGTTCAATATTCATGATCGATGTCCCGATGTTTCGAAGTTTTCACGACGGTCCCGCAAAGTTCGAAACATCGAAGTTTGACTGTATATATGTATATAAACTCAATTCGATAAGCGCCAATTCTAAACTTCTACAATTGTGTCCGCCTCAAATACTGTAGAATAAGACAGTCGCCAGAAGCAAACATTCTGATGACGTTATGGACTGAAACCCCGTTTTCAGTGACGACATACACATTATTTATCTTTTATATCTGAGTTTAGTTCAATAATAACTTAGCCCTGAAGTATAAATATCACGACCAAGGGACAGTTTTCATTGTTCATGCCGGTATGAACATGCAAAAAAGCCGTTCATTCCGTTTGCACAGGTAAACAAAGATGTCCGCGTGACGATATATCTAAAACATATTTACAGTCGAACTTCCTAAAGCTCTAAGACTCCGTTTAGTTTAAATTTCGTCCGTCCAAACGAAATATGCATAGCATTCGGACTTGCTCACTTACACTCGAATACTCAATTATCTCGAAGTTTGTTTTACACGGTTCCCCTGAATTCGAGATAAAGAGGTTCGACTATAACCACATTGTATAATTACAAATTTCGTCCGTCCAAACCAAATATACATAGCATTCGGACTTGCTCACTTACACTCGAATACTCAATTATCTCGAAGTTTGTTTTACACGGTTCCCCTGAATTCGAGATAATGAGGTTTGACTATAACTACATTGTATAATTACAAAGGATCGTCATTGATACCAGTAATGTTGCTCTAAACCATCGTAGCGCATGCTTGATTCATCAAATACGAGTATCAGAGCAGTTAGCATCTCATGTTAAAAAGTAAAATGTGATTTTCTAAACAACGTTTGTTGAAACGAGATTTCAATAGAAAAGTAAATGAAAACATGCAAATTATAAACGTATAGCTTACCTGAATCGCCAAAGATGAACATGAAAAAGAAAAAGAAATGTTTGCATGAGATTAAGACAATAAACATAAACAAGCCAAGTAATTAACGTATATACATACTGTTGTGTTACATGCAATTAGGAAAATAAGGTAACAATTTCTTTTATAACAAAACGGATTTATTCTCATTGCTCATTCTGTTGATCTCCTTTTCATTATAAACATCTTTTGCAACAACTAGCAAATTTTATTTGTATAATAGTTATTATTTTTTTTAATTTAAGGATGTGTAAGGTTTTGGTTGTGGGGGAAAGCCGGAGTTCCTGAAGAAGGCCCACCGACCTACGGCCAGTACATGACGACTGCTCTAAATAGGCTTCAAACGGCGTCACCAATTTCAAGAACTAGTAACAAGACAAGGGCATTTGTTGAAGTATGTGTCCTTTTTTTTTTCATTTTTCCCTTACATTATTGTGTTCGTCTTTTTGGGCATGTCTATTCTTTTTTACCATCCATGCTGCTAACATATCAAATCCCTACCAAAACAACAGTGTTTCTTGCCATTGTCCGTCGATGCAAATTACAGCTTCATTTGAAACTGGAGCGGTGTTATATGGCCGTCCTAATACTACACCTACTCGCATCTAATACCACACCTACTGGCATCTAATACCACATCTACTCGCACCTAATACCACAGAAACTCACATCTAAAGACCATTATTCAGAACCTGGCCCTCTGTCTGATTTTAATCAAAGGAATTCCGAACAGAAATGGGTCTCGACCGAACGGCAGTGATAATTGTAATGATCACGACGCTTGTGCTGGATAAATCTTGCTCCAGTTCCTTCGTTCTTCCCGATAAGGGTTTTATTTTTTCTATTCTAGTTGTAATTTTCATTACGTAAAGAATCTGATTGAAGACGAGAAACAATTACTCGTCCACATGGCTTTACAATTCGTATGTTGAGTCTCTATTTCGATGCGATGATGTCATATCAAATTTCATTAGTACCGTGTTCATTTCAGTAATTACAGGTCAAGGACGGTTGAAGACAAGCGTGTTAATGATATCTAAGCGTCATCTAGATAATCAGCGCAGATAACCACCCGTACCCGTCAAACGCTCAAATGAATCAGATAGCTGAGTCGAAGAAATAATTACCTTTGCCGTGTTTTGGCTCAATTTCGTTATCTGATTCTTCAAAATGTAGAACAAGCAAGAATATATGAGGTTACGCAATAAGATAAGAACACTAATTGAGGAACTCTGTTCAACATGTAACGGCCAGGGGCGTAGCTGGAGGTATTTTGATGTGCAAGCCCCGCGACGTTTTCAATTTAGGGGAGGGGGTACTTCGGGGGAGGGGGGTCACATTTGGACATCATTGGTGCCATTTTTTTGGACTTGTTGAAACCATCCTTGTCTGGCCTATCATTATACAAATTATTAATCCGAAAATGGAATACGATATGTTTTATTTCCATGATGTATGGAAACAAAATCATTATCCATACCTTTCTTATGTCATTAACTCGTCAGTAAGTAAAACCAGAGACATTTACATGTAAAACCATCTTTGATATACATACGTCTCTGTTTATAAGTATATATGTTCTGTGCAGGACTCAGGAAGTAAGAGCTCATGCTTGTGTTCTTAAGCATAATTTTGTATAATACGACAGGCCTAGTTTCACGAAAGTTCCTTAACTTAAAAATCTACATAGAAAAGAATTAAAGAATTAACGGGAAAATCTTAGGTTAAAGGAATTTTCCTTAATTTCTGTAATGCTTTCCTATGGAGATATTTAACTTTAGGAATTTTGGCCGGGCTCATTAATAATTGTATTTGCTGACAATTTGTTTGAACCGAAATGTAGTAAAAATTGTCCCTTCTTTTATTACTCTTAGAATAATAAAAGGGTCATTTTCTATATTAAATCTAATACAGATTTACTAAAAAAAAAACAGGGAGTACCAAAGCGACAAAAGCCATGTAAATATTGGTCACACCCAAGTAAACATCAGGTTCTCAAAATGAGAAACAAGTCTTCATTGTCAATTTAAACAAGGGAGAACACTAATGAGCATACTCAAAAACGTCCATCTTCATATCAATTAAAGATACAGAAAATGTCCCATAAAACCAAGATGGCGACCATAAAACTTGCCCATAGTCTTCATCCACCTGCACCTCTCCTTTCCCTGTGCCATAAGTTTGTTCATCAGCAGCTGATATCTATCACTAAAACCTAACAAGACAAGTCGGCATCAGGGAAGCTAGTTTCAAACTGATGCTTATGTTTGGATGTTGTTTGGTATTCATTTGTATACGAATTTTCTCACGATAAAGCCATTACCTATATTGTCGCAGTGAGCTGTATTATAAATATTATTTGAATCGTGCTGGCTGCGGTCTCCGACATCTTGCACAATTATATATGATTTAATATGTATGTGTATTGTAATCCTTTATGCTATTGCATTCGGAATGAAATAAAATTGAATTCGAAGTATTTATAGCGAACAAATTGTCTGCAGCCTAATATGTTAATCTGACCAGTCGAAAAAAGGGAGTAACAATATCAATAGACTTTTAAGAATATAAGTTGAATTATGAAATTTCTCGACTTTAATACACATACTTTGGAAAATGATGTGCAAGCACGGGCTTATGTGCTTACATGGCAGCTACGCCACTGACGGCTGTCTGGACGCAGGCAATTCTTAATTGCCTTTTTGAGTGACATTTTTGCCGTCCTAGTAACAAAAGTGTCAATATATATCAGCGGTGATTGTTTATGAAAGGCCCAATGTACGTAACTTCCGGCAAAATTTGAAGCGACAATCAAGCCTAATAACTTATTATATTTATAAATTTAGTTAAGATTAACTGATATCAGCAATATTCACGATGAATTCTTTCGCGGTTACCGGTACAGCAGCAGTTGTAACTCGGCATTTGTAAACACGCGTCCACTTCGAACCGTCATCTACCTTCGGTTAGTTGTTGAAGTGGGCCCCACCTGAATTATTTTCAATTCTTTGGATTTTTTTTTGTCAAGAGTCACTTGTTAGTTACCGCTCAGGTTTAATTCGTTTTAGGCCTATATGTGCATGGTTATCAACTGGATTTTTTTTCATAATTTTTCAGAATCACGAAAATTTCCCTGAAGTTACGTAATTTTGGGCCTTTAAAGATATGTGTTAACAAGTTTACGTCTACATGTATACTAAAATTACATTATAATTTGTTATTAGGTAATACACTGTTTATGATGTTAGTAAAGTTTTAATAAATGTAAATATTCCATGTACATGTACATTGGAAATATTTAACCGATATCATCAACGTATGTTGTACATGTATGTATACGTGGTTCCGGGTTTTAAGTCAATTCCACAAGTAAATGTTTGGTGCATGCTCTCTGTAGTAGGACTTCAACCAAACCAAACCATGGCTATGCGAAAGGGCTGGGCAGTTTTACCGGTATACCGTGGTATAAAGATGTGATGGTACGTACTGTGGTTAATTAGTTCTGTACCGGTTTTTTTAGGGACTTTCATTTAACTTATCAATTGAATTATTTGTTACATAGATTTTTGATTTAAACATATTTTATTGTAATTTATATACAATGGGAGTTGGGCACAAGTTTAACAACTTATGTTAAGCCCTTTCCCTACAAATTATTAATACAATATTTTAAGATGGTAAATGATATAATACAGTATATATTTACAATGACTTAACATACACACACACAGACAGACAGAGGGGGGGGGGGGGGGGGGGGGAGAAAAGAAGACAGGAAAAGGAGAGAGAGAGGGGGGAGATAAATCATAATACTATTGACACTCAAGTCAGTACAGAGCTATGGTTAAATAACAAAAATGACTTTCATAGCCAATTTGGCTTAATATAAACGCCAGTAAATCCCGGACCCTGTGCCCCCTCTTTCTCCATGCAAACGGAACAAGTGTTAGCCTAGTTGCATAGATTATTTGTAATTCCAATAAGGTTTCATTATAAATTCCTACAATATTCCTTTTTGTTCCCTTCGTAATCGTTTTTACGATTTTATTAGGTCATCTGACCCGAAGGGTCAAGATGACCTATTGCCATCATGCTTCGTCCGTCGTCGTGCGCCGTGCGCCGTCCGCCGTCCGCCGTCCGTAAACTTTTCCTTTAACAATCTTCTTCTTAGTAACCAAAAGGCTCTAGGTGCTGATATTTGGCCAGTAGGCACCTGGGATTGAGTGCTACAAAGTTTCCTCATTTCAATGACCTTGACCTGTTTTCAAGGTCACAGGGGTCAAATATGTAAAAACCTTTAACAATCTTCTTCTCAGTAACCAAAAGGTCTAGGAAAATGATATTTGGCCAGTAGGCACCTGGGAAAGAGTGCTACAAAGTTTCCTCATATCGATGACCTTGACTAACTTTCAAGGTCACAGGGGTCAAATATGTAAAAAAGCGTTTGACAATCTTTTCCTCACTAACCAATAGGCTATGGGTGATCATATTTGGCCAGTAGGTACCTGGGATAGAGTGTTCTAAAGTTTCCTCATATAAATGACCTTGACCTACTTTCAAGGTCACAGGGGTCAAATATGTTAAAAAATCTACACAACATTATCTAAAGAACTAAATGATCTAGAGCAATGATATTTTTGTATGATATGAAGACCAGCAATGCGAATCTTTTTCTAATATATTGTGTTTAGGTCAAAGGTCAACTTTGAGTGCTGGACGGGGTCAAAGGTTAACATGGGTTATAATAGGTAAAAAGCTTTAAGAATCTTCTTCTCAAGTTCCATAAGGCCCAGGGTTCTGATATTTGGCCAGTAGGAACCTGGGATAGAGTGTTCTAAAGTTTCCTCATATAAATGACCTTGACCTACTTTCAAGGTCACAGGGGTCAAATATGTTAAAAAATCTACACAACATTATCTAAAGAACTAAATGATCTAGAGCAATGATATTTTTGTATGATATGTAGACCAGCAATGCGAATCTTTTTCTAATATATTGTGTTTAGGTCAAAGGTCAACTTTGAGTGCTGGACGGGGTTAAAGGTTAACATGGGTTATAATAGGTAAAAAGCTTTAAGAATCTTCTTCTCAAGTTCCATAAGGCCCAGGGTTCTGATATTTGGCCAGTAGGAACCTGGGATAGAGTGTTCTAAAGTTTCCTTATATAAATGACCTTGACCTACTTTCAAGGTCACAGGGGTCAAATATGTTAAAAAATCTACACAACATTATCTAAAGAACTAAATGATCTAGAGCAATGATATTTTTGTATGATATGTAGACCAGCAATGCGAATCTTTTTCTAATATATTGTGTTTAGGTCAAAGGTCAACTTTGAGTGCTGGACGGGGTCAAAGGTTAACATGGGTTATAATAGGTAAAAAGCTTTAAGAATCTTCTTCTCAAGTTCCATAAGGCCCAGGGTTCTGATATTTGGCCAGTAGGTACCAGGGATGGAGTACTCTAAAGTTTCCTCATATAAATGACCTTGACCTACTTTCAAGGTCACATGGGTCAAATATGTTAAAATATCTACACAACATTATCTAATGAACCGAATGATCTAGACCGATGATACTTGCATATATTATATGTAGACTGGCAATGCAAATCTTTTCCTGGTATATTGTGTTTAGGTCAAAGTTCAACTTTAAGCGCTGGACGGGGTCAAAGGTTCACTGGGGCTATAATGGGTAAAAAGTTTTAAGAATCTTCTTCTCAAGTTCCATAAGCCCCAGGGTCCTGATATTTGGCCAGTAGGTACCTGGCATGGAGTGCTACAAAGTTTCCGCATATGAATGACCTTGACCTACTTTCAAGGTCACAGGGGTCAAATATGTAAAAATCTTTAACAATCTTCTTCTCAATAACCAAAAGGCCCTGGGTGCTGATATTTGGCTGGTAGGTACTTGGCATAGTGTGCTATCAAGTTTCCTCATATGAATGATCTTGACCCACTTTCAAGGTCACAGGGGTCAAATATGTAAAAATCTTTAACAATCTTCTTCTCAATAACCAAAAGGCCCTGGGTGCTGATATTTGGCTGGTAGGTACCTGGCATAGTGTGCTATCAAGTTTCCTCATATGAATGATCTTGACCCACTTTCAAGGTCACAGAGGTCAAATATGTAAAATCTTTTAACAATCTTCTTCTCGCTAACCAAATCCCCCAGAGTAATATGGTATTTGGCTAGTAGGTACCTGGGATAGAGTGCTACAAACTTTCCTCATACAATGGACCTCAACCTACTTTCAAGGTCATAGGGGTCAAACATGTAAAAATACCTTTAACAATCTTCTCCTCAACAACTTAAAGGCCCTGGGTGTTGATATTTAGCCAGTAGGTACCTCTAATGGAGTGCTACAAAGTTTCCTTGTATGAATGACCTTGACCTACTTTCAAGGTCGCAAGGGTAAAACATGTAAAAATCTTTTAACAAACGTCTTCTCGCTTACCAAAAGGCCCTAGGTGCTGATATTTGGCCAATGGGTACCTGGGACAGATTGGTGCAAAGATTCCTCATATAGACCTTCACTTATACTTTCAAGGTCACAGGGGTTATAAACATGTATGTAGATATCTTTGAACAACTTGGCAAAAACAAACACAAATGATATAGATCTTTATAGTCAGATGACCGTTGAGGCCCCTGGGCCTCTTGTTCCAGTACAAAATATAAAAATACAATAAACATTTTTCTTAATTTAAAGATTATCTCACCGCTTTTATAAACTGTTCTGTACTTTGTGTTAGTAGATAATATGCGGGAGTTATCCCCCTTGCTGTTGAACATCATTTTCAAACCAATTCGCTTCATTGCGTTTCAAAAAATCAGATCTAATGAGCCGTTTCGGCATTTAGTTTTTCGATGTTGTAAAATGATTATAATTCTTATTACATGTTAACGCGCAATGGTTTAACAACCCAAATAATCATTTAATTGCACGTGGACATTCAAAAGATGAGATGATTACTTGTTGACAGAAGCAGTTTATTTAAAATCCATTGCTAAATGCACTGACTGACATTTTGTTTTCTATTAAAACAAATGTATGTGTTTTTCTTAAATTGTTTATTTAAAGTGATGTGAAAAAGGTGTGGGGGTCACCTGCCCGACCACGTGGGTTTTCCTCGGGTACTCTGGTTTCCTCCCACAATTAGACTCCTTGCATGCTAACATCCCGGTCAACGAGAGGGATCCATAAAAGTTGGATAACTTGTTTCATAATTGTTGTAAAATAAATAAAGTTTATAAATTTATGTATATATGTATTAAGGTGCCCGGTCCTCTATCTCTTGGTCGAGGGTTCGAGACCTACAATAGACAGACGCCGAGTACTGGCTATAGGTCTGTGTTTTTTCCCCGGACACTAATTTCCTTTTTCTCGAACAGAAAAATCAGACGGGTCACAATAACACGACCTCATGTATTCATATCTTTTTTGAACAGAGTGAAAATATAAAGATTGACATTTTGTAAAAGCTGATTGTAAAAACAGTTTAACATAGGAGTTATCCACGAATTTTTGTTCCCACGAAACGTAGTTTCTGAAACAGCAAGAACTTTTACGTCGCACGAGAATGTTTTCACAGTTCACAGGAATAATATTGAGTGTCTGTGCTGTAAATCAAAATGGACGGACCCAATAGAGTGTGCATTTCCAGACTCCAATAGCGCGGGTCACTCGCCTAGAGCCTCACCAAAAACCAATATGACGTTGCGATACGATCTTTCATGCTTAGAACGCCGTCATAAGCCCACGACTTGGCTTAAAGGCAGGAGATGGAAACATTAGGATGTTCCCGCCAGGAATAAAAGATCGTCTGCTTCCACTCTTCCGGTCTGACGCATCACGCATGCATCAGATTCATTCTGGCTTAAGACGGAGGGGAAGGAAAGCAAACGGATTTGGAACTCTCCTTTCGGTATTGATTACAAAACGAATTTCTTTTATTTGAACTTGCTTTCGGCCGAGTAAATATTTTTTTCGAGAAGATATTTATTTAACAAAGATGGCAGGGGTTTACTGGGCGTCTGACTGCGCAAAGTTAATTAATATCCTGGACATATCTTTTCTCACAGGCAAGGGATGTTTGTCGGAGAACGGCAGTCTACAGTCCGTATTATAGGACATCCACGTGTTGTATAGCCAACCTATAGTCGGTATACAAGTCTATATAAAAAGAACACAGTAAAATATGAGACATCGATATTTTTTGCGAAATTAATACAGGGCATCAGGAAGGATATTAAATTGAAATGCGAGGATGAATATGTTTCTGGTTATCTTGTTGATTTTTTTAACGTTGAAATATGAAATCTCAAAGACACGAAACTATTGATTTCTTCGTTTATGAAGAGTTAAAGAGAGAGAGAGAGAGAAAGAGAGAGAGAGGAGGGCGGGAGTAGTGACTGTCTTTGCTGATAAGCGGTACATTATTAAATAATAAAATAATAAATTAATTATTCTCAAGACAAAATCTTGATCGGAAAAGCTACTATTTAGTGTTTACTGGTGCTATTTTCGACATCACAAACCTGCCTTTAGTGCACACGGAGAGACAATTAAGATCTGCATTTTATTAAATAACATTGACCAGAAACTGCAATATTCACAACGAAACTTAACATTGTGTTATAAATACTTAAATTTCAACATAATACCATTTTTAACACTGTAAAACTAGTCCAGATCAAAATTCACCAATTACATTGTATGTATGGTGTACATGTCACCATCATTACTTACAAACAAACAAACAAACAAACTAAGAAGATAATGAATAAGTTATAGCAAAGACAAATCCTGACGAAATGGTAGGATGGTGCAGTGGATAACGCATTTGCCCTTTACCAAAGCGGCCGGGGTTCGATTCCCCGACTAGACGTGAACAGGTATGGGGGTCCCCTGCCCGACCATGAGGGTTTTCTAAGGGTACTCCAGTTTCCTCCCACAATAACACTCCTCGCGCGCCAACAAGAGTGATTAATATAAGTTGTATAACTTGTTTCATAATTTTGTAAAAAATAAATAAATTTTATATTTAAATCCTGACGAAGTACATGTAGCTTCTATTCAATGTGTAGTGGTGCTATTTTCGACAGCACAAACCTGCGTGTAGTACACCCAGCCTCTGACTCTCCCCATCGCTACAGAGCAAGCAACAGGCCGAATCGTTTCCTTGTAGGCAATAAATTTTACCGAAGGTTCCCTGGGGACCCCCTGTTATAATCAGAGCAACTCTATACAGGCGGTTTTTGACCCTTGTTTTTCTATATGGCTGACAATTGACGGCTGCCATCGCCCATTCCATGTTTTATGCATGCTTGCATTTCTTAAGCAATATTTCGTTCTCAATCAGTGTCTGGAAAGCGTTTGTTCAGACAAAAACTGAGTCGGTAATTACCTTTTCCTAAACAGCTCCCCACCACCGCCACCAAAACCAGATCGATGGAATGGCCTAAGATATCAATTGAAAAGCTATTTTATGTCTTACATCACCAAACGATAACCGTTCATGGAACTCTTCTTTGGGGAGGTAAATTGTGTTTCAGAAATCACGTGACCCCCAAACAAGCGTTCCCAGGTCGCGGATCGATAGATCGCTATCGTGTTGATATCACGAAATATCTTGAAAGGCATGGAAGAACTGTTGAAGTCAAGCGTTTCTTAGACGTCGAGTAACATTACACGACAATAACTCACTCAGACTTCTGCCAAATTAATCAAATGCATAGAATGTAAATTCCAGATGCGTTTTCGTTTCTTGCGCTTTGCAGAACAATAATAATGGTCGAACTTTTTTACATAATTTACTGCAATAGGAGAAGCTTTTTATGTCTGTTATATGCATATCAACATGCAAAAAACAAAAAAAAAAAAAAAAAAACGGGCTGCAATGTTGTTTGCCATAAGCTAACACAAAAATACGCTAGAAGGAATTCCACAGTTTTCATTGATTTGAGAATTATTCTAGTTCAAAAAGTTTCATTTATTCAAAATTAATGTGCCGTATATGAATAATTACGTATAAAGTACGATGTTTTTGCAGGTTTTATTAAACCTACGACAATTTTGATAGCGTGCATTGAAAATAGGAAAGATAAATGAGATCTGTTCTCCCATTCAACTTTTTAAAAAAAAATCTGAATCGGCGGGGCGAGATTAAAAATCAAATTTCGTAATTTGAGGAAAAGTGCTTTCTTGTGGGGTCTGGAGTAAATGATTGATGATATAGGATGTGGGATTTGGGATGGGTATATGCTATGTATGTATGTATACACCTTCCATACAAGTAGAGGTGAATATATTGTTTAGGGTATGCATAATTAAGTTTAAATATACTTTATTGTCGTTTTTTTTTGTTTAGCAAACAGATTGGGTACAAATGCCAAGAAACATTTTAGTCTTACTTTCCTTACAAACCACTAAAACATGTATTGTGCCTCATAAGATGGCTAAATAGTAATATCTACATGTAAATACAATGTACAATGACTTCCCCGACCGGACGTGAACAAGTATGTGGTCACCTGCCCGGCCACGTGGGTTTTCTCTGGGTACTCCGGTTTCCTCCCACAATAAGACCCCCACCCGCGCGCTAACATCATGGCCAACAAGATTGATTGAATAATTAGGATGTTTTAGGAGAACTAGACACAGATATTGGTATGTGACAATTTGAAACAATCGTTAAGTTATATACATGCATCTAATCCATTTGCATATGCTGGCAAAACCACCCATTCATTAATTTCTGATAGCAATATACATGTGCTGAAATTGTGATGAATCCCTTCCTCACAATATTCATCACTTTCCCATTATATTGTTCATCACATCACCAATCTGCAGATCCTTATTTTTAATTATCCCCTATATGAGGTTCTGACAATTTCCCATATGAGGTCATCTTCTGGTGAACTTTTGCATAAGCCAATCATATTCTCTGAAGGGAATGTTGGTGAGCGGAAAAGCATACATGATCTTATTTGTGCGTTAAGTCATTTCGCCACAACAAGCTTAATGCGCATGTGGTGACGAAATGACTTGTCATCAATTGCAAAATTTGAGTAGAGTGTAAAGAACAGAGTGCAAAGGTCACCAGAACATGAATTATGAACTGTTGACAAACTTTAATATCGGGGCGAAAGGACGATATTTAGTAGCTCTTAAATGTTGTCCTTTCGTTCTTTCGGTGGGAAAGGACGAAAGAACAGACGGACAATATCTTTTTTTGCTAAAGGACGATAACTAAGGTGGCTAATTAGCGGGTACCATTGTCGTCCTTTCGCGTAACAATTATTGTCCTTTCGTTAATTCGGGGCGAAAAGACGAAAGTACGACCTTTAAGAATGAGGTAAATATCGTCCTTTTGAGGAAGAAAAGAACAAAAGGACGACATTTAAAAGCTACTAAATATCGTCCTTTCGGGGCGAAAGGAAGAAACAACAAAACAACGAAATATCACAAATAAGCCACCTTACGTTTCATAGTGTCATTGTGTACAAAGCTCATTAGAATCCCCCCAAACATATGGTGGCCATTCCGTTATTGTAATTTTCCGACAATTCAGAAAACACAATTTATTGTTTTTTTTTTCAACCATGAAGACATATTGAAACAAGAACTTTCTAAAATACGTTCCAGTTGCTGACGTCATTATTATTATTTTTTTTTATATTTGGGCCATTCCTTAAAGCTTGTAAGTTGACAAAAAAAAACCACACACACACACACAGTTTTATATATATTTGATGGAAACCAAGGTTTTACCCTGCTAGAAGACATATAAATACAAGACTTTTCTAAAATTGCTTCCGTTTGATGACGTCATTATCTTGTTGTGTATTTAATATTGTGTCCATTCTTTGTAATTTTACCAAAAGTTCAGAAAACACAGTTGAATATTTATTTAAAAAAGAAGGTTTTACCCACCACCACCACCAAGAAGACATATCGAAACAAGATTTTAAAAAGGCAATTCTGCTTGATGACGTCATAATTTTGTGGTGTCCTTTTTTCTAAAAAAAAACAACCCAGTAGTAACAATGAAAAGATTCATGTATGCATTATGGTTTGCTGTAGTTTAATAATTTGATAAGACGATTGGAAGCTCGAATGCCCCAACATGGAAGAGTCCTGTTATTTCTTTTACCATGAATATCTAGATCTATTTCAAATACTGTTTTTTATCAGACTTTTTCGACACACTAAGGAATACTCTCCCTTCTTTGCCGCCCCGCAGCCGTTTCCTTTATCTTTTGAGCACAGGAAATTAGTCATACTCGATAACCTTGAGGAGCTGGAATTTCTTATCATCTGGATCACACTTAAGCTTGCATGCCGATTGAGAAGGTCATATGGAACAAAAGTCGTGCTGATTTCCCATTTAGCGACTAATCTCTTTTTATTTCCGGTTCTTTTTGCAGGCTATCTCGCAACATGACGTATATCTTTCGAGATAAAGACCCGAGCCTGTATTAATAGTCGCAATCTTTAAATTGAATCTTGTCGTTATTTATGTTTATCGTGAGGATTTTCGATAAATCATCAATTTGGATTCCGATAACAAAATCTAAATAATGATTTAAGAGACAAAAATGTATCATACTAAGACAACCTATAAGTAGCGGGCAATTAACGAATTGTCGTTCGGGTCGCTTTTTGGTCGATATTATGAAAATTGAATCATGAAGATTTGAGAAAAACTTTTCCTGAAATTTTTTTTTATCAATATTACATAATTCACCATAATGAATAATTTATTGATCGGCGATTGGGTTTATTTTGAATATATAACGGTTTTAAGATATGTCGGGGAAAGGAAATCCTCCAGATTTTTCATGAGAAATACATGGCGAAAATTACCTTTTGAAAGCTGGGAAATTGAAAGCTGTAAAAACTGGAAGAATAATTAAAAGTTTAAATAATGCTATTTTGTTGATTATTTGAGATCTATATTTCGATATTACCAAAAAGGAAAATATGGGTCGCTTGGCAAGTATTTACATGTGTTGATTAGGGAAAAGAAATAGGATTTCCGAAAATAAATCAATTTTCTAAACAGGCAGAGCAATCGCCCTTAAGTATTAAAAGTGCCTTTCTTCATCTGAAATACTCTATAAAGGCTCAATATACGTAACATCAGGAATGTTTTCGTGATTATGAAAAAATCTGAAAAAAATCCAGTTAATAATCCTGCATAAATAAGCCTTAAACGAAGTAAAGTGGTAACTAACAAGAAATTCTTGACAGAGAAATCCAAAGAATTGAAAATAATTCAGATGGGGCCCACTTCAACAACAAGCCGAAGATATATTGAGAAGACCGTTCAGAATGGACGCGTGTTTATAAAAACCGATTTCAACCACTGCTGTACCGGTAACCGTGTAAGAATTCATCTTGAATACTGCTGATATCAGTTAATCTTAACTAAATCTATCAATATGATAAGTTATTAGGCTTGATTTTCGCTTCAAGTTTTGCCGAAAGTTACGTATATTGGGTCTTTAATGTGCTGGTTTACAACGTTATACAATGTAACTCGTTCCTATGTAACAATGCTGGTACGTCACGGAGGTTTTAAATAGACGTTTGGCCATATTCTGTACACTGAAACAAGAATTACCGGAAGTTCGTCCGGAAAACGTAAGTATCCCATACCGATTGAAAAAAACAAAACATGCAGTTTTTTTGTTTCACTTTTTATCGTACCTGAAAAATAGTGATTTATTTCATTCATGAATCAGTCTTTTTGTAGTCTGACAAACGTACGAAAATGTCGTTCATCAGTCTAGAACAGAATGAAATAAGACAACTTACTACTAATCATAACTGATGTAAGTCTGCACAAAGATATAATAACAAGTTAAAGTAGATTAGTAAATAATTAAAATTGAAAGAATTTAAAAAAAAAGTTCATGAAATAGTCCTTGTAGACATATTGAAAATCGATAAATGAATTTTCAAAAAATTGTTTTGATAAGTAATTTGACGATCAAATAATATGTTTGTATGTTTTATGGTTAAATGTTCTGGAAGTTTGATCATACATGTATAGAGACGACGACGACGATGATGATAATGATGATGATGATGATATTTTTGATGATGATGGTGACTTTACCAAGAATTCGAATGCCACAGATAAAGGGAGGTAACTCAAATTGGCGTGGAGAACAAATATTGATTAATCTATTTCTCGTCAACCCCGCGCAAAGGAAACATCATATCTTATCTGATTAATCCGGTAAACGAAATAAAAAAAAAATAAAAAAAAAATCTTTGCATCGAAATTATGTCGAAAAATAATCGTACCCATTAATTAATATGTACGAGGTGTGTAAAACCCACAATTTTCATTTTTTCATTTTTATGTGACAAAACATATTTTCTCTTTTTTTTTCTCATTTGATACGTTACACAGGCTTATATGAGTTGGTTTAACATTAAGATAGATTGAATTTAAAATGAATATTTTCGTTTTCTTTATTCAACAGACATTTCGTGCATATTTGAATCTGAAACTACAAGTGTAATCAATGATTTTGTAGTGACAAACGCGAGATAACTCCCATTGCCTACAAGGGTTATCTTTCTTAGAGTGATCGACTCACTTTAAAGATTTTATAAGGATAGATCTAAGATATGGCACGACTAGAAGTCACAAAGAAACATAATTACTGTTTACGCATCAATTGAAGATTAATATTACTTCTGAAAACTAAAATATATAGCTAAATTTGAAATACAATTATCTAGAAAGAAAATCATTAACAATGACAAAAAAAGTATTGCTACTATATTAAAAAGGTAATAATACACGAAACAAATTGATACATGTAGCTCAAAGGCCAAAAATACGTAACTTCAGGATTTTTTTCGGGATTCTGAAAAATTATGAAAAAAAAATCCAGTTGATAGCCATGCAAAAATAAGCCTAAAACGAAGTAAACCTGAGCGGTAACTAACAAGAAACTCTTGACAAAAAAATCCAAAGATCTGAAAAAATACAGGTGGGGCCCACTTCAACAACAAGCCGAAGGTAGAAGGCAGTTCAAAATGGACGCGTGTTTACAAATACCGTGTTCAACTGATGCTGTACCTGTAACCGCGTAATAATTCACCTTGAATATTGCTGATATCAGTTAACCTTAACTAAATCTATAGATATAATAAGTTTGTTAGGCTTGATTTTCGCTTCAAGTTTTGCCGAAAGTTACGTATATCGGGCCTTCAAGGGTCGATTATTCTGCAGAAAAGTACAAATGCCAATACAGAAGACGAATTCTGGTTTCTTTAACCCTAACCCTAACCCTAACCCTAACCCTAACCCTAACCCAGAACCAAAGGAAACCAGAAATTAAACGCATATCTTTTTATAACTGTTTAAATATTGATAGGAGCAGTAGGAATCGTAAGATAATTTTGTTCGGTTTGGTTATATTGTTTATTTACCTCCTATTAAAAAAAAAAACAGAGCGTAGGTGAGCGAAACTATACATGTACATTTTAAGTGAGCGTAAACCCGGGATAAAGATGATGTAGAGAGCGTTGGTGAGCGTTACTCTTTCGTATCGATGATGAAGAAAGTGTAAGTGAGCGTTACCCCTATATATCGAGGATATAGAGAGAGTAGTTTAGCGAAACCCTTGGATATCGAAGATGTAGAGAGCGTAGGTGAGCGTAACCCCTATATATCGAGGATGTAGAGAGTGTAGGTGAGTGTAACTCCTTGATATCGAGGATGCAGAGAGAGCTGGTGAGCGTTACCCCTGGATATCGAATATGTAGAAAGCGTAGGTTAGCGTTACCCCTGGATATCGAGGACAGATTTTAATATGTTTCATGAGAACAGAATTAGTTACGCGGCGAGATTTTGCCTAACATACGGCGTTATCTTCTCAACAAAAGCCGACAGGCGGCCTCCGATTCGTAAGGATAGTCTAAGTAGTTAACGTGCTTCCCTTTGTATTTGAACTTCTCCTTCCTTAATACTAACACCCCTGCTTCTCCATCCTATGGTGTTTACATGTCGCTGTTCAATCGTTATTCTAAGGCTTGTTCTGAATATCGATATTTGATCGTGATATATGTCAGCTGCTGAGAACAAAACCTACGGCACGGGGTTTCGAGAAATGCAGGTTGATGAAGACTATGGGCAAGTTTTATGGTAGCCGTCTTGGTCTCATCGAGAAATATTCTGTATCCTTGTGCGATATGAAGATGGACGCTTTTGAATATGTTCATTAGTATTCTCACTTGTTTTGTTTGTCATGTATATGTGAATCTTGAAAGTTGTCTCTAGTCTTGAATTTCAAAGTTATGAATTTAATTTATAAGCTTAAAATCTTGGTTATAACAAATAGTTAATTATTTAGCTACGCGAGTCCTAAACCTGATCCGTAATGATAGAGATTTTAGTGTTAATACAATACGAGTTACAACCCTTAGACCGTGTTGAAATCATTAGGCCTCGTTACGTCTCGAAGGATTAGACCAATACTATTTTGTTTTGAAGCCAAATCTCAATCAGAAGATTGTCATGGATGACTGATATGGCATAAGTGTAAAGTCTTTGCAGAATATTTATTCAGTATATAATTGTGATCGTATAGGTCATGCCAACTATGTTGAACATGGCTCTAAGTTGTACTAAATTAAAACAAAGAGGACATGGACAAGGGTTTGGCTCATGGGGCAGTTGCCAGGTACTGACCATATATAGGTATGTGGTTTTTCTTCGGGTAATCTGGCATTCCTCCTCCTCCAAAACATTGCTCGACCTTAAATGACCCTGGCTGTTAATAGGACGGAAACAAAATAAACCAAATCAACTGTCATCGCTAGCGGTAATCCCTTTTGAAGGAAACTGTTGAGACTGAAGAGAAGTGGCCATTGGCCTTTTTTTTTTAAAGATGTGTTGCTCCTCAAATTCTACAATACATGTGGTGCATAAGATAACTTATTTGTGCCCATTTGATGTTAGATAACTATTTGCTATATATATATACATTTTTTTCCTTCATAACCTAGTTCGTAGGTCGTCTCAAAGAGGATAGTGACTTTAGGTTATCGCAACAAACCCTCCTAAGGAGCGGTGCATACAGCCGGTGCTGCCATTTTGTCTTTCACGGAAACATACACAAATTCAAGCACTAATTTTAAGCACTTTCTCTTTTGCAGTTAAGTGACGTGACTTGAACCCAGATTTTAGCTCACGGGTCCTGCGTCAAAACACCAAAAACACAGCTATAAATACATATGGCACGTACTTGTACAAGTGACATCATTAACCATGCAAACGCAACTCTATTGATCATGATAATATGAAGGAAGAGGCGGGCCTCGCAAAAGTTAAAGGCGGGGCACTGAAGCTGAACTGACAAAGCAGGAAACCATCAGGAATTTGATAAAAACCGCGTGCAGAGAAAAGGTTTTGGCCATTGTGTATGCTCCATGGCGAGATACGCGCGTAAGTAAGTAAGTGAGTATGTAGGATGAAACTCGTCAATTGTATCTACACTATATACATCGTGATAGGTTTGGTTTGGTTTATATGGTGTTACGTCTTATTTACAGCCAGGGCCATTTAAGGACGTGCCAGGTTTTGGAAGTGGTGGAAAGCCGGAGTACCAGGAGAAAAACCTCCGACCTATAGTCAGTACATGGCAACTACCCAAAGTGGGTTTCGAATTCGCATTCCAGAGGTGGAGCGCTAGTGGTAGAATGTCGGAACACATTAACCACTCGGCCACACCATGAGAAAACAAAAGTCCTAACTAATCCAAAATGTTTTACTACTTGACGAATTTAATTGAAGACTTGTGTTCCCAGTGACATTCAGAAGTTTCAGGTCAAAGTACGTGAAATAAATTTCTAATGATTAATCCTTGTTCAAATAATGCCGATTGTTTGAAATTGTAATAAATATGGGTGCATGCAGTTATTTGAGCTGAAACGTAATTGAAACAAAAGGGGCGACGACTCTGGAAACGGTTCCACAAGGGAAATTACTTTTATCGAAAACAACTACCGTTCATTTCATTTGTAAAAATACATGTAGGTGTCGGTATCTTCAATAATCAACATCTATTATTTGCAATGGATGCGTTCCCAGGGTATGTATTTCAGGTTGTGAAATATTTCACCATTTTGTTTTACAGCGAACAAGGCACCCGGTACATGAAACTGTTTGATGACATTGGAAAACATTAAATGATATTTAATGAACGACATGGAACAATCAAAAAGTATATAGAGAATTCATAATTATTCAGTGTTTGGGCTAGGATTAGAAAGATGAAAATGCCGAACCTTTGGCGACCGACTAATTTCTTTCTGTCCGGAGCCTAAAAATCACAGCTTGTTTTCTAAAACAGTGACCATCTGCATGTATTCTATTTATTTGTCCAGCAACAATCACCTTTCGTGAGCGACTATTGTCTTTCAATCTAGAGCCAAACATTACAGCTTATTTTTTAAGACAGTGACCAAGTATTCTCTTTATCCAGCAACAATAATGAGAATAAACAATAATGTGCTGGCTATGTTTGCCTAAACATAATTCTTTTCCATTGCCGTCGGGCATATCATCTGTCGACGCTGAACTAGGTCAGTTAACAGTTACTGACATCTTAAAATATTCCGGAAGAATATATAGGCCTTTCCCAAAAGTCTTGTTATTTCCCTTTGTTACATAGGCCATACTGTTGGATACGTAATTTGACTTCCGAATGTGTTTTTTGTGATGATTTGGCTTAATGTGACAGTCGGATGACGTAATTCCGCTTATGGCATCCTAATTACATGGCGCAAAATTGTTTCCAAACAATACGCCGTTTCCGAGATACAAGAACTCTTTTGAAGTGGAGTTAAAAATCGTTCATTTGATCATGTGACCGCTAAAAATTTAGGGCACTTCGAATTCCCAATGGCGGCATTGACGACCTAATGGCAGCTAGATTCGATTCGATTTTTTAAAATTTTCTTTAGGTTAAAAAGGGACGAAACAAAGATACAGACTTTTAAACTAAGTCATGGTGTGTTGTACCTAGATGTGTAACTGTCAGTCGTAAAAGCAACAATCTTGCAAAATGTAACGTTCAGATCGTTTCAAATAGCAAAGAGCAACCCCGATTACGAGCACTGTGGATTGCATTCATATTTCTCAATACAAGATAAATTCAGTTAATCAGTGATCTCAGCTAATTTTACTAACACCCCTTTTGTTTTATTTGAAGGTGTGATCCCTCTTTCGACCAAAACACTGTACCTCGTTTACCGTCATTGAAAACTTCTATTTAGCCGACATTTTGTTTTCAAAAGTGCCCTAAATAAAGTCACGTGGTGATGAAAGTCACATGACTAAACCGACTGAAAGTTGTATCCCGGAAATGGCGGATTCCCAATATAGTCATGATATGGCAAACAAGGGAGACAAGGACACTTTTTAGATAGACCTATATGTATAGTTCCCGACCTTTTCGGCTTACCGTGCGATAAGCATTGTTTATCTACATTGTACCTTAGTGTACTGTTCTACGCACATCGTATTACGACATCTTAAAATTTACGACATGGGGGTGATGTTGGTTTGATTACTTTATATGAAGACCAAAATTAAAAATGCAGGTCACGCAAAGACGTTCCTGGAATTCACGCGCGTGCTTAAATCCAACTGTGTTCCGTCATTGCCGAATACAACACAACATATACATTGTACATGTATGTTGTAGGTGTGTTTCGACATCGGGAGCTCAGTTACAGAATATAACTAAATAGTTAAGTATCTGGCACATATACCCCAATGAATGCCAACACGTCACACATGAAGTCACCTCCTATAATGTTCTTTGCTTGTACATGTAATAGGACGATAAACAAAATAAAACCAATCTAAACCAGAATTCTCTTGAAAAGTCAACATACTAGCACCAGTGTAATAAGGCTATCGACACATCGGTCCTATACTTATTGGCGTGTAGCAAGCTTTCTTTATTTCGTTGTATTAGAATAACGATAATAAACATGCAGTATTAGAACCTTTTACTGCATATCCAAACCATAAATCTATATTTTATAACCATTCTGTGTAAATAAATAAACATCACGCAGATTAATATTTAACAGCTATAGCAACATGGAATAGAATTTCTCGGTAAGGAACGAGCATATTTGTCAAGATTCCGGAATTTATGTTCCAGATGATAGCAGGGTATTAGAACAACCTCCTGTCTGCTGTGACGTTAAAGCTGTGTGTAACATGTTTATGGCGGGTTTGATGATAATCACAGGACAAATACGACTCGAATAATGCTGTAGATTTCTGTATTAAGATAAGAAACGATCACGGTTTTCATTTTCACGTGACACAACAATCTACTCAGGGTGTCAGTGACACGCATGCGTTCTACACGCGCGCACGAGACATACAACTATAAATAGCCAAATGACATATATATACGACAGTTATGTCGTGTTTTGTTAACCAAAGTCAGGCTCCAGGCTAAAATCGTGGACATCTGACATGCATCATGTTTTGTTAAATGCAAATCTCATTAAGTCTCGTGTTTTTCGTGATTACAACGAGATTTCCTACGAAAGATCGCGTGCAATGGACTTGTATAAACAAACAAACTCTATCTAATGCAACGATTACCACAGACTTTTGGAAAAACAAATTAGATTGCTATACACTGACCACATTTATTACATCTTGACATGCAAGGCAATGCCAAACCAGGCCCTGGTTACGTAGAACTTAGAGTCAACCAGTGGCATGAGGAAATCAATTGTTTTGTTTAATATACGTCCTATTTACTGCTAGTGTCATTTACAGAAGAGCTAGGTTTCATGCTGCAGGAAAACCGGAGAACCCGAAACAAAATCATGAACCTGTTCCGTATTGTCTATAAAAAGTATGCCTGAATCAAACGTCATCATTTTAAGCATTAAAACGACTATTGCCGTATACTTCATACCAAAGAAACAGAAAATACGTGCAATGATTGTTTCTATATACAAAAAAGAGATATCTGCGCAGTTTTGGATAAGATTTATTTAGCTAGGAATTTAAGAAGCGGGCATCGAGATAATGTGTGTCATTTGATTTCCTTGAAACCATTGCTGTTACATCGAAATGGAGGTGAACTATTGATAATTCATTGGGCTTATTTTAAAGATTTAGGGTTTTAAAATTTGGCGGGAAAAGAATTCCTCTAGTCTCTTCCTAGGTAATACATAGGGAAAAATAATTTTTAACAAACCGGGAAAAATAGAAAGAATAAATAAAGACTTAAAAATATTGTGTCAGAGGACTACCAAAGATCAATATTTCGATGATATCTAAAGAAAAATAGGGCCAACCGCGCATTTTTTAACATGCGTCGTTATTGGAAAAATGAAGAGAAGATT
This sequence comes from Mimachlamys varia, assembly GCA_947623455.1. Taxonomy (NCBI): domain Eukaryota; kingdom Metazoa; phylum Mollusca; class Bivalvia; order Pectinida; family Pectinidae; genus Mimachlamys; species Mimachlamys varia. The sequence continues at coordinate 30,096,339 of OX392544.1, forward strand.
CGAAAATTAATCTTTTTTTTTTTTTTTAAATGGTTAGCTAACTACATGTACCTTTATTCTAGCGACTTATATTTGATCTTCTCAGAAATTTTTTATCAATTGCCATGCCACAAAAAAAATGTTTCGGGCACACTGTGCACCTGTTACTTTTGTTGTCAGCGGTATGGCGGTTCTTAAATCTAACTTTACATTCAAAGTTAAGTTGTACAATTTATGTTTGTTCATTAAGTACATTCTTATTTTACTTACATAAAAAGAAAGATACATACAATTGTATTTCGGTAATTTGCAATGAAAGCCTCTTCTCAAGAGAAAACAGCTAGAGCGAAAAGATTTCAACTCTAGCTACCATTCCAGGTTTTTATAAAAAGAACGATTGACTAACAAATCTACGGACGAAACAAATCCTACCAAAGTCACATACCACGTACTTTTATACAAACGAATCCAGTTCAAAGTTCATACTTTATAAATGAAACATTGCTGTGAAGTGGACGTGATAATAAAGGTTAAAGGTCACACATTAGCCTGCACGTGCTTATGTTCGTTTGATTATCTGACTGCGATTGAAATAAATGGCGGTAATACATGGCTTATTCAAAATGGCACCTCAGTTGACTAAATGCCAGTCTAGGGTCACTCTGGGTCAGCCCCGAGATTAATGACATCAATTTTGCAAAATGGCGACAAAATCTGACAAAGCCTGGCCAGACGTGATGAAATTGGACATGCAATGGCTATATTTCCTCAGTGACCTATAAGATATGGATGAAAAACACCTACCGCAGAAAATAATTTTATAAAGGGAATAAGAATTGCAAGAAGAATGATGTTGTCATCATATGATACATTACCATACTGTAAAATATTACTCTTTGCGTACCATATTTTCGCAGGAATCGCCTATCAATTGGCGTTCTGTTGCCCTAATTTGAAATTATACAGAACTAGTTTAATTTCACTTCTAAATTCATAAACCAAAAGAGGTTTTACGTACCTGACCCTTCTGCTTTCTACATTAGTTTAGAAATTTTGGATTCCCACCTTTTGGCCCCTAGCATCACTGAAGAGTCCTAGGAGGACGAAACAGCTCTATGCTGCAGTTTAGTTTTTTCGGCATACTGTATCTATTTCTGAAATTAAAAGGTGCAGCACATGTGTGTGTTACATCACCTTTTACAATATCCCTGGCTAGGTTTCTGACAAGTCTAAGTTATAGTATCTTTTCAGCTTAGTGCTACATTATATAATGATTTTATTGAGTATTGATTAGTTCTTTCCTGTTATGGCGAAACATGCATTACTGCTAACAAACTCCGAAAAGTAAGAGCGCAAAAATTAAACCTGCACAGTCAGTATATTTGATAAAATCTATTTCAAACATACATATACTGACAAGTTTTCCTTATACAATGTACAAACGGTAGACATAGGTATATACTACAACCAAAAATCGTGAAAACGCTGGTTTGGAATGAAGTCGTTTAAAATGTAATCAACTTTAAAAAAATATTTCCGCTAAAGCGATGACAGTGTCAAACATAAAGATACTCACGCGTTTTCCTTCAAACGATTGACATAGATATATTCTACAACGAAAATTAGTGAAAAATATGTAGTCGTTTAAAATGCCTTCAAAACCTTCAAAAAATATTTCCGCTAAAGCGACGACAGTGTCAAACATAAAGATACTCACGCGTTTTCCTTTAAACGATTGACATAGATATATTCTACAACGAAAATTAGTGAAAAATATGTAGTCGTTTAAAATGCCTTCAAAACCTTCAAAAAATATTTCCGCTAAAGCGATGACAGTGGTACATGTGAGGGGCATAAATAACTTAATGGTTTCGTTAAGTTTTATTTTGTTTACGCCCTATACAGCTAATATCATTTAAGAACGGCCTCCCGGTGTATTCGATGCGAGTGGGTGTTGAGAAGACTGATGTATGTTTGTGTAGGCCTCCTTACGATGATCCGTATCTTTTGTCGATTTAAAGTGCTACCACACTGAAGCATACTGCCGAAGGCACCCAACACAACATCACCCAGTCACATTATACTGGCAACGGTTGCTCTCAAGTCTCACCCCACACAGCCATCTCGTACATTGAAGGAATGAAATAAACTGAAAAAAGTAAATGAAAATCTTGCAAAAAATATCTTTGATCGTATAAGTCAATGTTCTTGCCAACGCAACGGTAGCAATTGCTCTTTGCTGCAGTAAATCGGAAGCAGTAATTACTACGCCGTTTAGGATATATGTGTTTTTTGTTTACACTGTTGCTTGTAAATTAAATAAGATCTAGATCTACAGTCACTATATAGACATCCCGAAAGATCGAATCAATACATCGCTACATATACATTCGGGAAAGATTGAAGTCCGACTCTACAGCGGTTTTAATTGTTTCGCTTTTGGTTGTAACACCCCTGTAGAAGTCAGGACATATATATGTATACATATGAAGACATATTCCAGGGGAGACACAGAGGACAAATAAGAATAAAGAAGGGAAGAAGGAAGAACATTTTATTAACTTACAACACGAGTATGGAATTATATGGAAGGAGGAAATTCCTTTAACTTACAACAAGAGTAAGGAAGGAAGGAAGGAAATTCCTCCTACTTACAACACCAGTATGGAATTATATGGAGGGAGGGAGGAAAGAAGGAAGAAGGAAAACAACCTAACAAACTTCTGACTCCGCAGGGTCATGTTCCTATAAGCCCTTGCACTAAGGCGTGTTCCATATTGTTTAGCAAGCATACTCAATGTTGCTCTTTCCTGAATAAAACAGTTATTGACTTCGGATAACGTTAACACATAGTTTATCATCCATTGACAATACTATTCTCGGATTATCTTTTCTACTCTGTCCCTGAAAAACCCAGCAGTGCCACCCTACATCTTCAAATAAACACAATAACATCATCTCTGCGATTGCCCTTCACGCAGAAGCACTGCTATTCTCGGCTTATACTTACATGTACGCTTATTATTGACGGTCTTTTACAAGCTTCACGAGTATTTTCTATATCCTGGTGGAATTTCAGTGTTTCTGTTTTTCTTTTCTTTTTCTTTATTCTTTTTTTTTTCAAAGTGATACGGTGTCGGGTGGTGCAGTGGATAGCGTTTGCCTTTCACCAAGGCGGCCGGGGTTCGATTCCCCGACCGGATGTGAAAAGGTATGGGGTCACCTGCCCGACCATGTGGGTTTTCTCCGGGTCACTTCGGTTTCCTCTCACAATGAGACCCCTCGCGCGCCAACATCCGGGCCAAAAAGAGTAATAAATATTAGTTGGATAACTTGTTTCATAATTATTTGTTGAAAATAAATAAAGTTACTATTTTTTAAAGTTTTATTGATATTTTGCTTGATATGGCATGAAATGCATGTTAATCAGATGCTAAGAAATATTGATCAAATGGGTAGTTTACGTCATGTTTTCAGGTTCAGAACCTATTAGCATTTAGTTTGGTTTTCCTTCTGTATGATATGCTTGTACATAATGATATGTTATTGATACATGCACAATGAAGATGCAAGCTAATAAATAAATCAGAAACCTCTCCGAAAAAAAGATAGTCGTGAAGTGATTGTAACGTGAGATGGATACTTCATACTTTTTGTTCGGGGAAAGAATTGAGAATTTCAAAGCATCAAAAAAATCTATAATCCGAACTAAGAATCGATTAAAATAGGGGCAAAATATGAACAAAGGACATATTTACACAGAGACCCTTCACACAATCGGACCACACGCGTAATCCTGGTCACACGTGATCAGAATGAGACATGGACACGTGACCAGAACCCAAGACAGAACAGTTTCTCTGAAGAACGTACAGTGTAGACATGTTGGTAAAAAAAAAAAAAAAATGCGGCACACCCAGACTTCGGCAATAACTTTAAAGTCGGTCACATTTACATCTCGGTATAATCTCGGCGACGCGAGATCTAGACGTGAGGTGCATTAAAAAACACTTTCGGATTTATCTATGTACATCAATAATGTCGATTCAAAATACATAATTGTCTGGTGGAAAAAACGGTTATCGCTAACGGTCGTGTGCCGTCTGGACCAGGGCCCCGGTAAGTGTTGTACATGTTGAGAGGGCAATCTCGTTTGAGCTGATAGGAGCAAGAAACACGACTTTATTGAATAATTGTGTCGTCATGGCTTTATCGGCGATAGAGACCGAGCGACATGATGTAATATACTGAAGGGTATGACCTGTATGAAGCATGTATTGGACCATTCGAAACTCCTCGACATGATCATTCATCTTCTTGATGGAAGGAACTGTAATCGGGGAGAGGTTATTCCGAATGGTACTGAATATTATTTGTCTCAAGTGGTCAGACTACTGATTAATGAATATAAGACATTTTATATCGTCCGGGGCAACAAATCAAATCAGATTTGTATTCAAAACTAAATCATGTCTCAATCGAAAATTCGGATCGTTTTTATTGTAGCATGCGTTACACGTAGAACACATAAGCACACACTAGAGAGTAACCGAGAAGGGAGATAACTCTGTTGGCACTGTTACTAAGGGGTTTATGATAAATGATCGGTTCAACAGTTCATGATCTACAGTGCCCTTACAGAATACAGAGTAGCTGCCTTACTAGATACATGTACACGATATCATGACAAATGTGTCCAAAAGCTTTTCGAGCTTGATGTATATATTTCTCATAATGTTTCATTTGTTAGTGATTAAGGTCCTTTAAGCAGCTATGACCATTTAAGGACTTGCCACATTTTAGTGGTGGAGGGTAGTCAGGTTGTCCAAGGGAAAAAAACACTGATCTGCAGTCAATATCTTGGGACTAGTCAAACAACAACATACGCCCCAAATCTTTTAGATATGCAGCACCTTTGGAACAATCTACCAGAAAAAAATGGAACTACAACAAACTTCAGACACTTCAAATCCTTGGTCTTATACTGGAACGGAACAACCTGAAAATGTGCTGTCTGCAAATAGCTTCTACCCAAACATACATCAACCACATCATCAAACACCAACTGCTCAGTTTCTCTTCTTCCGATCTGATTAAAATCATTTCTTGATCTCCACGCCGTTCCGTAAACTTCTCTCTGCTGCGTTAAGATCTGAGATAATCCCATAGTTGGTCATGTCCCGATGACCTTTCGCATTAGCCAATCAAATTACTACTGGCAGAATCTTGACAGTGAAATTTTGAGGCGACAAAGCTTGCATAAACACATTTTTCCGTTTATTCATTTCGTCACCAAAAAGTTCTTGCGAAATAATATGACGAAATGGCTTGCTGCAAGATGACAGGTCGTTGACAAATTATTTTAGTGTTAAGTAAAGAGGCGACAAAGGTCATCTGGACGTGACCTCTTATGGGATGTTGTCAGATCCTTGTAAAACGGAGTGAGAACAAGGATCTGTATTTTAATCAGAATGCTCTTCTTCCTAGTATCATTCTTCAATAAAGCTCGACCTACTTCTGTAATTTCACATGCATAACTTTCTCATTTCCATTGTACAAAGTACAATTTGACTTTTAACTTTTACTTCATTATTTGTTGCCCCCAAAACTTTGATATTTTTCACCAGGACTTCATTATCAAATTATCAAAAAGGACGTTAAAATACATTTGATGTTTTTCATGTTCAAACGTTTTTAACTCAGGCCCTAGTTGACTCGGTTCTCATTTTGAAGATTGATGCTTACTTGGATGTGACCAAGATTTACATGGCGGGTGTCGACGTCGTCGATGAAGCTTAAGATGCTTACTCTTCCGGAACACCTGGTCTTATTCTCTTGTACTTTTACGGGGGTCTTTATTTCAATCTTTCATTTGTTCCTATTTTACCTCAAGTTTAATCGGTTTTTAGTTCGGATATGGTTATGTTGACGCGTTGGTATTCTCTAATTTTTTTTAAATTTTTGTTTTAATTCCTAAGATGATAGCTAATTCGTTTAAAGCCCAATATAGTACGTAACTTCAGTAATTATGTCATGATTCTGAAAATTTTGAAAAAAACACAGTTGATAATCATGCAAAAATAAGCTTAAAACAAAGTAAACCTGAGCGGTAACTAGCAAGAAACTCTTGACAGAAAACTCCAAAGAACTTCAAATAAATCAGGTGTGGCTCACTTCAACAACAAGCCGAAGTTCGAAGACAGTTCAAAATTATTGCGTGTATACAGATACCGTGTTTCAACTGCTGCTGTACCGGTAACCGCGTAAGAATTCATCTTGAATATTGCTGATATCATTTAATCTTAACAAAACTATAAATATAATAAGTTATTAGGCTTGAGTTTCGCTTCAAGTTTTGCCGAAAGTTACGTATACTGGGCCTATAAGGCTCCTGAAATGATAGTTAATTCGTTAGAAATATAATTGGAGTTTTCGACCAATCCCTAGCAAAAAAACACGCATACGCGTAGCATGAATAATAAGCAATACACATGTAGCCATTCCGGAACATTAAGACTTTACTACAATTGAAGGGTTTCCGAAAGGCATTCACAATATAAAATCATCCACCAAAAGCAGTAATAAGGATTTATACCTTTCAAGTGACGTCATTACTTTCAATCGACAGAAGTGTAATTAATAAGGGATGTATGGAACGTTTTAATTGCTGTGAAGTTATTAAACCGAAAAGCTATAATTAAGAACAGCATTTCATATTTAAATTACTTTTCATAAAATCCGCGGAAACACTGCACAGCCGGATTAATATTTCAAAACCTACATCAAAATTAGACATTTCGATTTTTAAAATTAAGTTGCCGTCAATTTAAATGTCGCACCAGTGCTTTGTTAGTGGTAAATCAAACAATTTGACGTGAATCTGATTAAAATTGTTTCATAAATCACTCCAACTTTTCAAAGATTTCATCATTTCGCCACGATCATCATTGTTATCGCCTACTTTTGCCTATCATAAACTTTAAATACGACATGATGTAGCACTTCTTCTTCAAATGTGTCGTATTTCGTCCCACAAATCCTTAATAGATGGTCTTAAAGCGAAATTTAGAATCAATATCCTCGGATTTTTATCACTTAGTGTACTAATGAGTAACGGTGGGATACTTTTTTGCCGGGAGCGTTGTCATGACAACGATCACTTCCGGCCTTTTCCGCTGATCAGTAGTGATTCACGAAATTTACGAGACTACAAATGGAATTCTGCGATGGTTACGATATCTTAATGGGGATTTCTCTCAAAGATGAGCTGAGTGTGAATTTTATCAGAAAACTCGATCTTGGTTGTATGGTGTATCAAATAATGGGTACTACGTATTATTGTGTATAATAGAACTACATGTTAAAAAAACCTTCTTTCATTCTGTCCTTGCATTGTACAATGTAGTTTGGAAAACTGATTTTTATCGCCAAATGAAATTTTCGAAATGATTGCAATCTTCTTATACTCGATGTATTAATTTTGGGTGTTTGCTACCTCTAAGTGATACAGGCTTAAGGGTGTGTGCTACCTCAAAGTGATACAGGCTTAAGGGTGTATGCTACCTCACAGTGATATAGACTTAAGGGTGTATACTACCTCACAATGATACATATTTAAGGGTGTATACTACCTCACAGTGATACAGATTTAAGGGTGTATGCTACCTCACAGCGATACAGACTTAAGGGTGTATGCTACCTTACAGTGATACAGACTTAAGGGTGTATGCTACCTCAAAGTGATACAGTGACATAAAGGTGTATGTCATTTCATAGTGATACAGAGACTTAAGGGTGTATGCTACCTCACAAGGATACAGACTTAAGGGTGTATGCTACATCACAGTGATAAAAAGACTTAAGGGTGTATGATACCTCACAGTGATATGATACCTCACAGTGATACAGTCTTAAGGGTGTATGTTACATGTACCTTACAGTGATCCAGACTTAAGGCTGTATGTTACCTTACAGTGATACAGACTTAAGGGCGTATGCTACCTCACAGTGATACATACTTAAGGGTGTATGCTACCTCACAGTGATACATAGACTTAAGGGTGTATGTAACATGTACCTTACAGTGATCCAGACTTAAGGGTGTATGTTACATGTACCTCACAGTAATACAGACATAAGAGTTGATGCTACCTCACAGTGATACAGACTTAAGGATGTATGCTAATTCACAGTGATACAGATTTAAGGGTGTATGTTACCTTATAGTGATATAGACTTAAGGGTGTATGCTACCTCAAAGTGATACAGAGACATAAAGGTGTATGTCATTTCATAGTGATACAGAGACTTAAGGTTGTATGCTCCCTCACAAGGATACAGGCTTAAGGGTATATGCTACCTCACAGTGATATAGACTTAAGGGTGTATACTACCTCACAATGATACATATTTAAGGGTGTATACTACCTCACAGTGATACAGATTTAAGGGTGTATGCTACCTCACAGCGATACAGACTTAAGGGTGTATGCTACCTTACAGTGATACAGACTTAAGGGTGTATGCTACCTCAAAGTGATACAGTGACATACAGAATGTAAAGGTGTATGTCATTTCATAGTGATACAGAGACTTAAGGGTGTATGCTACCTCACAAGGATACAGACTTAAGGGTGTATGCTACATCACAGTGATAAAAAGACTTAAGGGTGTATGATACCTCACAGTGATATGATACCTCACAGTGATACAGACTTAAGGGTGTATGCTACATCACAGTGATACAGAGACTTAAGGGTGTATGCTACCTCACAAGGATACAGACTTAAGGGTGTATGCTACCTCAAAGTGATACAGAGACATAAAGGTGTATGTCATTTCATAGTGATACAGAGACTTAAGGTTGTATGCTCCCTCACAAGGATACAGACTTAAGGGTGTATGATACCTCACAGTGATATGATACCTCACAGTGATACAGACTTAAGGGTGTATGCTACATCACAGTGATACAGAGACTTAAGGGTGTATGCTACCTCACAAGGATACAGACTTAAGGGTGTATGCTACCTCAAAGTGATACAGAGACATAAAGGTGTATGTCATTTCATAGTGATACAGAGACTTAAGGTTGTATGCTCCCTCACAAGGATACAGACTAAGGGTGTATGATACCTCACAGTGATATGATACCTCACAGTGATACAGACTTAAGGGTGTATGCTACATCACAGTGATACAGAGACTTTAGGGTGTATGCTACCTCACAAGGATACAGACTTAAGGGTGTATGATACCTCACAGTGATATGATACCTCACAGTGATACAGACTTAAGGGTGCATGTTACATATACCTTACAGTGATCACGACTTAAGGGTGTATGTTACCTTACAGTGATACAGACTTAAGGGCGTATGCTACCTCACAGTGAAACAGACTTAAGGTTGTATGCTACCTCACAGTGATACAGAGACTTAAGGGTGTATGTTACATGTACCTTACAGTGATCCAGACTTAAGGGTGTATGTTACATGTACCTCACAGTAATACAGACTTCAGAGTTTATGCTACCTCACAGTGATACAGACTTAAGGATATATGCTATCTCACAGTGATACAGACTTAAGGGTCTATGTTACTTCACAGTGATACAGACTTAAGGGTGTATGCTACCTTACAGTGATACAGAGACTTAAGGGTAAATGCTATCTCACAGTGATACAGAGACTTAAGGATGTATGCTACCTCACAGTGATACAGAGACTTAAGGGCGTATGCTACCTCAAAGTGATACAGACTTAAGGGTTAATGCTACCTCACAGTGATACAGACTTAATGGTGTATGCTACCTCACAGTGATACAGACTTAAGGGTGTATGTTACCTCACAGTGGTACAGACTTAAGGGTGTATGTTACCTCACAGTGACACAGACTTAAGGTTGTATGCTACCTCACAGTGATACAGACTTAAGGATGTATGCTACCTCACAGTGATACAGACTTAAGGATGTATGCTACCTCACAGTGATACAGACTTAAGGATGTATGCTACCTCACAGTGATACAGACTTAAGGGTGTATGCTACCTCACAGTGATACAGACTTAATGGTGTATGCTACCTCACAGTGATACAGACTTAAGGGTGTATGTTACCTCACAGTGATACAGACTTAAGGGTGTATGTTACCTCACAGTGACACAGACTTAAGGGTGTATGTTACCTCACAGTGATATGATACCTCACAGTGACACAGACTTAAGGTTGTATGCTACAAAATGTATATAAGTATCGGCGTACCCTTTTTATTACTTTAGATGCAACGAAATCGACAAAACAAAATTATAACATCTGAACATTCTATGAATATTTTTCTTAATATTCGCAAACGGCAAAGTTGTTCATTATTTGGTCGAAATAAGTACGTATATACAGTCTAAATATGCCTTTGTCCTTCCTGCGGCCACCTTCATTTGCGTCATCAGCTGTCACAGTACATATATATACAATTGGAAATTTAGCTACCCCGCCGTCTATTAACTTTTGAGTGCATGTATTGCCGTATAGCTAATTTCAATTCCAATTTGAGTATTTCTTCAAATTCAATGTTTAAAGGTCGGCCTGCAAGGCATATTGTATCATGACCAACATATAGAAAAAAACGTGTTTTTCTTGTCGGTTTAAATGAGCAAGTTTATTGATTTTTGGTTTGACGGGTGATGGAAAACATCCCGGATGTATGCCAATTATACTTGATCTGCGCATGCGTGATTGACAACGACTGTATTGATTAGGTTAAATTATAGTTTCTCCAGCATCAGATGAGTAATTCAATACAATTTTATTGGTTTACGCTATTTGAGCCATCATTCTTATTTTGAAATATAATTTGATTCGATACTGGAAAAGTTCGTACGGAAGGTTGCAAACAAAATGTCTATTAATTGTACGGGGACATTTTTGCGTAACAGAATGTTGCAATTTATCTGATAAATTGTCACATACATGGTATATCGAAAAACAGATGTTTTGCAGTCTTATTTAATTACATGTGCCCGATGTTGTTACAGAGAGTACTTCAATGACATTACTTTTCCCAAATGAATGTATTTCACAATATATTTGGAATTGATGTGGCATAGAGAAAGCTGTGGAAAAACTCTAAGGGACAATGTGAAAGAATATTTCTACCACAACACCCTGTGTTATTCCACTCTCAGACAAAGGCACAAACGTGCTGACTGTTGGATAAATTTATGTTATATACCACTTTAGTGGTACAGATATGACCTTCCAGATTTTTGATTGGTTAAAAATCTGAACTTTGACCGGATATCACGTGGTTCAATGCAACGTGCGGATTGTTGACTTCGTCATCGATTGTTGAGGTTGTCATAATTTGGCGGGAATATATACGAGATGATATGTTTTTCGCGCAAATAATCCGCAGTTCACTCAAGAAAACAACACTGCCACCGCTTTTATATTATTGTGGAAGAAACAGGTCACACGACTAGTGGTTGTTGGTTATGGAGTTTATTTCAGTTGATACACAAATTTGCTTGCTTGGGGAAACTTTTCAAAATCTATCTCATTGAACTTTCTAAAAGAGAACATGGCCGGATGGTTAAGTTTTGCTAAATTTGTTTAATGGGGGCGTAGTGGCAAAGTGGTTAATGTGTCTAACATCCTTCTACCACAAGCACCCAAACACTGTGTCCTGGTTCGAGTCCTAAATAGGGCAGTCACAATGTACAGTATTGGCCGTTGGTCAATGGTTTTCCCCAGGAACTCCGGCTTTGTTTTGGTTTGACTTATTTTGTTTAACGCCCTATTAACAGCCAGTGTCATTTAAGGACGTGACGAGTTTTGGAGATGGAGGAAAGCCGGAGTAACCGGAGAAAAAAACCCCACACCTATCAACGGTCAGTACCAGGCAACTTTCCCACGTGGGTTTCAAACTCGCAACCCAGAGGTGCACGTGAATGGCTAGTGGTAGAATGTCGGTACACCTTACCCACTCGGCTTTCCTCCATCCTAAAAACTGCATTTTTTAAAAATGACCATACCTGTAGCTGTTGATAGGGCGAATACAGGAATAAAACAAATCAAATTTTAACTACCTGGTGTTTTTTTCTAACTTTGCTTTGAAAGTCACTTCAGTTTCTACATGAATACGCTGTATTTCAGTTTTTAATGGACGATCAATATTTTCTGTTTAGAAATGTCTATAGTGGAATCGTAAAAATTGTGCTTCAATATTTTACATCAAATCATAAACTAATTGCAATATGTAAAATCAGAATAGGGTGCCAATATGTATTTAAAATAATATAGTCTTGTCTAGGAAACAGAGACAGCACAACGTAAAAATATAAAAAATTGATGGAAATCACAAAATATAGCGCTGCATACCAACGCCACGTGCGATGAAAAATTCTCTGCTGTGACTAATGTGATTTTTAATTTGATAAAAAATACCAGATATAGAAATGAAATATTTGTTTTGAAGTTTCTAGATATGCAAATTTGATAAAAAGCGTTGCCGTAGTTGCAATACAATTGTGCATAGAGATGGAATACAGATATTTCACTCGCCAGCAATGTTCATGTGAAATGTTCAACAAATGAGGAAATACATATATAAAAGTTATAGACCGTTTGAATTATAACCATTTTTACCTCACATGAGGTTGGTATTTGGTTTTTACTGTCACAGTGCTCTTAAAATGCATTTTTACATCCGAAATTAAATTTCGCCGTATTTTAAAAGCCGATAATGATTAACGCCTTTGGTTATAGCTCGAACATTATTGCTGATATTTGAGCATGATAACAACCGGTACATTAAGGTTACCAGTCGTATTTGCAATGACTCGGAGTAAGTTCAGTATGCGAATCTTATGATAAGACAAAACATATTTCGTTGACATATGTTATAAGATTTTAATTTAAATATGATTTATGAGGTGAAGATAGATAAGGAGAAGTTTGAGCTTCACAGGAAAAATCCGGACCCGTATTTATGAAACTGTGTTCAATTTAAAGCATAAATTTTGAGCTCAAGCCTTATTTTTTTCTTCTTATATACTCAATCTGACTAAAATGCATATCCTTATTTTACTCCGTTACATAAGGATCTGACAACATCCCATAAGAGGTCATGTTCTTGTGACCTTTGTCACCTCTTTACTTCACATTCCAGTAATTTGTATAATTGGTGACATTTGACGTTGTCATCTGCAGGAAGCCATCTCGTCACAACATGCATAATAGCTTGTTGAATGCATTTTGTGACGAAATGGCTAACGCACAGATAGGTTTCGCCCACAAAAAAAATCAGATTCAAGATTCTGAAAGCGGTGATTTGATTGACTGATGTAAACGTTCACCAGACTATATAGAGGCTATTCAATGGTTTCCCGTTAAATATCAAATATATTTCACGGGTATGGCAGATTTTTTTTTATATTTTCAAGAGTGCGTAGCACCAGTGAAAATATATTTAAAACCTGCCATACGAGTGAAATGAATTTGCTATTTAACGGGAAAGCATTGAATTTTCTTTTTATTTCATTTTCTAAATTCCAAAAAAGTCTTATTTCATTTTTATAATTTGCGGTTACAACTGATCGGGACGGAGTGCCTAATGCTTAGAGAATATTGATACACCACAGGATGAAGTTCTTTGTTTCAAAATACAAAACATTTATTAATAAAATCCATTCTATATGTATTAATTTCCAAAATCCTATAAAGGTTTTTTAATTTCCTTACTTAATATGATTTGATTCTAGAATAACGAGAAAATAGTACAAAAATAGTGCGCAATGATATCGGACAGAAACTTATATCATCACTAGTACTAGTGAGGATATACGATTTCTTATATCATCATTAGTGATGATATAAGCAGTGATGATATAAGTTTTATCAAGATGATATTTTCTAACATTTCACTGGTAAAACTGTAATATAACCAGATATATATGTCAGATCGAATATATGCGGAGAAACAAGAAGTGACAATGGATCTGCATTTCTATATACACATCAGTGGAACGGCGAGAATCCGGACGCCGATAGTCCGGAAACTCATAATCCGGACAACAATGCACGTGAATGGACTTCCGTGGTGTAATTAACATTAAACAGCTCGAAATTCGGCCGTCCGGATATTTCGTAATCCAGACGGTTTGTGCTGAGAACGAAGGTGTCCGGATTATCGAGGGTCCTCTGTACTAGTACATGTGCTGTAAATTCATAATAAAAACTTAAGTGTTATGATAGGGAGATGAATTGTAAGAATTGTAAGGTTAAATGCTGTTTCCAGTGTTTACAGTTAACAGTTCCGTTGTTTGACTTGATTTAAGCAAATTAAAAGGAAGTTGGTTTGAGCACAGAATTCACGTTTGAGTATGATAACGGTTTCATGAATACGGGCAGTTAATTTTTTTAAAGGTTTAGACATGGCGAGTATGTTAGTATGGTCCCACATGGAGAAAAACTTATCATCAATATATTTTGGCGAACGCTTAACAACAAATTCTAAAGTAATCTTGGGAAACAATACCCCTTTTCATAATTATATTATTTTTTCCATTGTTGTTTAACACCAGGGTCAAATGAGGACAGTTTTCTCGGGAGACACTCCTTGGAAGATAGACAGAAAAGGAAGAAACGAAAGAGAAAATGGATTGGAAAAGTAAAATTTCTACGATCAAATATGACATTTGATCTCATCACAAGGACCTGAGAATTTTTTACATTTAGTTTATGGTGTTTAGAATAATATAACACTTTTTGGGAGTTAAATCAATGACAGCCTCAATCGGTTTATAGCAAGTACACATATTTTTGAGGGGATTGTTTCGATCAGTTTTTATACTCCCCCCCCCACACACCCCCCACCAAGACCATTGATGGTTGCACTTCTATCGAAAATTGATCTAGACTCATCAAAAGCATACTATTACACTGCGCACCTTAGTTTAGGTCCAAGAAAAATCGGTACCAATTTCCAGGTCCCTTTGCAATTCATCTGCATCCACAATATCTTGTCAAATCATGCTCGTTTATACCGATCAGTGTGTTTTGGAACCCAATACAAGGTTGTCGTTTTTGATTCACTTAAAAGTACATAATTTCAGAAATACATAAAATTAGGTATTTAAACTAAATAAATGATTTATTCATTTCCTTTCACTCGCGACAAGGCATGTCCATTCATCAAATATGAAATAACACATTGACAGTTGTTCAATTATGCTCAAGAACCATGTCGTTTATAGGCATGCGTGATGTTTTGCGTTTATCACTGAGATGTCACAAGTTATTTCCCGTTAATGGTTGTTTGGGAGTAAGAGCCTTGTAATTACTGCCTTATAACTTCCGCTGTGGCTGAAGGGTCGTAAACTAGTGATCATTTGTCAAACGCCGGGGTAACAATGTGCTTGAAATAAATGCTGGGAAGATAGTTCCTCCTTGGTACTGCTTCAGTGACAATATGAACGGGTTGGTGTGTGTGCCCAATCTTAGAATCCAAATATTTTAAATTATATTATCACATCTATTTGCATGCATATTTAATATTGAAAATTGCATGTTTATTAGCGGAATTAAACCTGATCATCTGTTTGTCTACAAAATGCTGGTTTGCGCAGTCACGAGAGGACTACTTCCTGTTGTGATCTGTCCCACTTATTTCACCGACGGTACGCATTGTCGAAACAAAAGACATCCATAAGGCCATACGATGGTTTCGTTTTATCTCCATGATTATTTCCACACGCAAATAAATTCAAAACCACTCAAACTCTGCAGTGTATACTAGTTTTAAAGGTAAATACTACAAAACAGCGCAAAAAATGTTCAGTTTGGAGACAGACACTAAGCAAACAATTACTCGCGCAAAAATATTGGCCTGTACAGAACTTAAAACCAGTATTTACTTTTAAGATTGTTAAAGCGTTTATTTGATTTCATAAAGACATGATCACATTGGAAGTTGTCAGATTATAAGTATGTATTTACTAGCAGAATGACAATTAAGATTTGCAATTTACACAGATTGCAGGGTATGTTGGTGCATTTGTTTCCTAGCGATAGCGCCGATCCGATACTGACGCAAAACATCAGTCATTGAAGGACGAAAGGGCTATATAATAGATTAATAGTACTGTATTATAAGTCTTAAAAACGTATCATATAACAATTTTAAAAATACAATCGCATGTGTTTGTCCTACATATTTTCTAAATCTATTCAATATGTAAGCATTAATCACAATACGCTGACCTGCTCTATAAGTAAATGTCAAACCCATTACTATACCTACTACCGCATCACGAACAGTAAGTCGACATTCATTGCCGTTTATTTAAAAGTAGTGCTTCGTTGCACGCTCTATTTGATAGGTTTATCCTCAGTCGAACGTCTTTATGAAACCCCGGACATGAGTTATTATCACCAGACACGAGGGTTTTTCGAAAGAGCTCGTATTCATGGTTTTCTGGTTTGGTTTTAATATATTTTCAGTCACCAGACCTTATGCGGCGTAACCGACTTGTTAAAGATATTGAAATATTTATATTTTATATTATGTCTTTCATTAACTCAATGTTAATCTGGATTGTATACACAGGATTATAGATATAGTTCAGACTCACTGGACTATAACGTGACGTCATTTTGTCGCCATTTTGACCTACGTTATGTCAGCGCTTTGCACGTCGCCTCAGATAACAGGTATCATAGCTTTACGTAAATCGTTTTGTTAATTTTGATTTTCGAAGAACTCTTCCAGTGTGGCAACATACAAAGAGAAAACAGTCAGGGTGCCAGTTAAATATTCAATATTCCGTGGGTTACGTTCACCTACGCCTTTACAACCCTAGAATAATCCTCGATATC
The DNA here is from genome assembly GCA_947623455.1 of Mimachlamys varia. NCBI lineage: Eukaryota > Metazoa > Mollusca > Bivalvia > Pectinida > Pectinidae > Mimachlamys > Mimachlamys varia. The sequence continues at coordinate 30,113,192 of OX392544.1, forward strand.
CAGGGACTACGTTCACCTAGGGTCCCAACAACCCTAGAATTATCCTAGATATCAAGGAGTTACGTTCACCTACGCTCTCTACAACCCTAGACTAATCCTCGATAGCCAGGGAATACGTACACCTACGCTCTCTACAACCCTAGAATAATCCTCGATATCAAGGAATTACGTTCACTTACTAATAAATGTACACTGTCTACTACCCTACAATAATCCTCGATATCCAGGGACTACTTTCACCTACGGTCTCAACAACCCTAGACTAATCCTCAATATCAAGGAGTTACGTTAACCTACGGTCTCAACAACCCTACAATAATCCTCGATATCCAGGGACTACTTTCACCTACGGTCTCAACAACCCTAGAATAATTCTCGATATCCAGCGAATACGTAGACCTACGCTCTCTACAACTCTTAAATAGTTCTCGATATCCAGGGGTTATGTTCACCTACGCTCTCTACAATCCTGGGACTATCCTCGATATCAAGGAGTTACGTTCGCCTACGCTCTCTACAACCCTAAAATAATCCTCGATCTGAAGGAGTTACGTTCACTTACGCTCTCCACAATCCTAAAATAATCCTTGATATCCTGGGTTTACGTTCATCTAAGCTCTCTACAACCCTGGAATAAGCTATGGTAAAACTGAAGGCACGCTCAGGTAAAACAACCCTCACCAATCAATAGACTAATGATTACAAAGCTTGTCAACTTTTACTGTTATTTAACAACGGGATTTGTTTGCTGTACATTAAGGGGTTGAACTTGTCTCCTTGCCTCATCAACAAGATGGAGCACACGGAAACTTCATTTTTGCTATGACAAAGCCCAGGGGTGTAGAGAGCGTAGGTGAATGTAGAATCAGGATATCGATGATGTGTACATGTGTATTTGTGCATATGAAACCGCGAAGCCTTGTTATCGAGTCCTTTTGTTGTTTAAAAATTGAAGAGAATATTTTAATGTATTGTGCGTCTTAAGCTTCAAGTTCTATCAAAGTACCAAAAATATGTGTGATTTCAATTATGACTCTAAAGAAAAAGAGGAAAAAGTACAAATGGATAAGACAATTGATTGAGATTATTTATAACCCGTACCCACAAACTAATTTCCTTTAAATCAACACAACAAAATATCATGAAGCTACAAATAATGTATACCCTTGGGAAGCTGAATACGAAAATACGGCTATGACCTTGTCCCCGGCTTTTAGATCCATACAAGACACAGCCCAAGTCAAAAGGACACGGAAGACGGATAGCCATGAAGCAGTCACCGGTTTCATTTACGGCTTTTATAAAGACTTGACATGAACCAGATGAAGTATTATTATAGTGTATTTACAGGCCCGGTCAAAGAGTTAAGTATGCCCATCAGTCTTCTGCTTTTGACAACAATACTATATTCATTGTATGACGGCCAATACAAAACGGTTTACGCTCGGAGCTGCAATACAGGCTAGTTTTGAAGTCAGAATGCAAAACAACATTACACTCTAAAGAAAGAAGCAAAAAAAAAAAAAACCCCAAAAAAAACAAAAAAACAAAAACAGAAAAAAAAATAAAAATCCAATGATAATAAACTAAAACAATGCACTCCAAAGGAATAAGCAAGAAGATCCTTCCTTCCCCCAAAAAACACCCATCAAAAACAAAAACAGGAAAAAAGAAATAATGAAAAAAGACAGCCTCTACACCTATTGATAACAAACTTAAATACATTCATATTTGATGAATTACGGTAAAACCATTAGGCCAAAACGTAAATGGAATTGAAAATCAATTATGATGTTCATGGAAAAGTGGTCAAAACGAAAGAGTTTTAAAACAGTGGAGCAAAGAAAACAAATATGAAACACAAAGATACCGGTAGTATGGATTTCAACATGCAAAACAATTATTCGTTCAAAGGAAAGAGGACCCCACCCCATCCACAAAAAAGGGAAAATAAAAAGAATATATAAAACTGTAATAAAAAAAAAATAAAAAAAAATAAAAAAAATAAAAAATTGAAACCCGAATAGGCATATACAAATTGTCGGGTATGTGTGCGCTACATTTTTACCATGACCTTGTTCCAAAAAAATAAAACCAAATATGGAGGATGCTTAATAGTCAGCAAGTCACCGTAAAAGCTTCTCGCGTGTAATACTGGAGCAAAGATCCCGTATAACAACACGGCACGTATGACCCCTGTTTCTCGTAAACAAGAAATAACAGAAACACCGTACTGTTTCGTATTCAAATGAGGTTTCCATCACATAAAGACACACCGTAATGGTTTAAGCTTTAAAATTCAACGTGGAATGTTTCAATTTTACGACCCGATCTTGAGAAGGGAAATGGATTTGTCTTGTTCTGAAGTACCGTGCCCCATTAAAACGTACATTTATTTACGATATAACTGACAAGTCTTTTTCTTGCCTTACACGGCGAGCTTGGTTAGGCCGCCATTTATATACACGTATGTATTTGCTTGGCGTTGATACACAAAACGCATATCCTTCGGAAAAGCTACGCATAATGAAAAATGCGGTCGACATTATATGGTTGAGTTCTTTAATTGTGTTAATTATTTGAGACATACCTTGAATATATATTTTCTTATATTAGAGTTGTATGCTTCACGTTCGATTGAATACAATTTCAAACTCCCTTTGAAATGTGCGCTCAACGCTTCCGGAATGATATTTTTATAGGAAGCAACATAAAGTCAGCGTAATTCCGAGCTATCACAAGAAGGGAAGCACACCAACATACCCTGTCTCCGGTACACATACACTAATGCACACTTACACGATACACGTGCAGACTCATTCTAAGATGACCTTAGTTGTTCACATCGTCGGATACCAACGGTTGATCTCGCTTCGCTAACCCACTCATCACCCGTGGGCAAACTCGCCGAGAAATCCTCATAGGTAATAAATATGTACGAAGCATTTGATTGGTTCCAGTGCAGTTTCGCGATGGGATTTTAAGCCAATCAGAATAAGCGTTGTATAATCTGTACGGAAGCATAACTTAGATAAGTAGCACTGTATTGCTCTTGACTTGTTTTTGAAGTCAACGACCTGTAAGACTTGTCTCGTATGGTTTTTAAACAAAATTTACAAGACTTAATTGACGCCGCCATCGTTGTGAACACGTCTTCTACTCGCCGTTTACACGCTTTCTCATGGGCGCAGCCATTGTTGTGTATGGTGTACCACGAAACGGGAGTTCCGAATTACATATCAGATTTTCTGATTGGTCCGTTCTAATATACAAATTACAATATTTTACGATGATTTCTCGGCGAGTTTGCCCACGGGTGATGAGTGAGCTAGTGAAGCGAGATCAACCGTGGATATCCGACGATGTTTTTTTCATAGAACAATAAAAAACCAAAGCAAATCTATCTATTATGACATTCTGACTGTATCCCTCTAAAAATCAGTCCTCTTAGACCCTTGCTTTGTGGGTGCGGGTGATCTGCCAGGGGCCTTTGGCAGTATACTTCAGTGTGGTACATGTAGCACTTTAAATTGGCAAAATATGCTTCCCAAATACATACGCATACACAACCCGTGGCCTCAAATTTGATGACCATTGCTATTAATAGGACGTACATGTCGATACAATACAACTCTACAAAACCAAACCTTTGCTGTATAGAGGACGTTTTTGTACAACAAATCCAGCATTGGATACCTTTGCCCAATTCTTATTGACAATTTACTCACTTTAAAATTGAATTAAATACTAAAAGAACTTCCAAATAAAATTTTTAATGACTATTATCACATTCATCCCTTTAATATCACAATAGACTTTTCTAACCTATGCATTGGAAGAGTTCAAATTTGTCATCGGGGGTGTATGATTAAAAACCCAAAACAAACAAATCTTCAGAGCAAAATCAAAACATGACTTAAACGCATGATGTCATATTTGTAAAATCGTATAATTTTTCAAATACAATTTTGTCCTCATTAACTAGATTTAATCGGACACAGCAAAATAGTATCCAACCTTTAAAATTTGAACTTTCATTCTGTTCTATTCATCTGCAATGACAGAACCCATACAGAAAGACATTTGACGCCGACAAGACGACATCGTGCTCACACATATCTTTTTTAATGCGATATGGTAGCAACGATTTATTTTTTGAAAGCTTTCGGAACTGCCAATTTTCTTTTTTTTTGTTTAATAGAGGTGTTAAGGATCTGCTCTTGTGATGTTTCAATCACGTACAAATCTCGTTTTGATCTCATGCGAGATATTTATGTAATTTTCAGCAATTTATTACCAATTTTAATAGCAAATATGCATCTAAACAATATAGCAAATCATTAGATGTTTGTTATTCGTAGAAAATTTTTGAAAGAATTTAAAAAAAAAATACCATTTTGGCGGCCATTTTGAACATACGTGTTTCTATGTATTTCTTCCACTTTACGAACGGCCAAAGTTTCATAATTTTCTGCTTGGTTAATCATTTAAAATCGTCAGTGTATCACCATTTTTCATTACAGCAAGTTTATTTTTACTGAACAACTTCTTTATGTTAATCTAAGGTCATTTAACAAGATAGACCTTCATGCGTGTTTTGTAAACGTGTTTAAAGAAAAGAAATGGACATGGAAATCATGTGTACTTTGCCAGCTTGGAACGATTCATGTATATACGTATATGATCTGTGTTATGTATGTATCGTAAACAAAGCACAAAAGAACACGCATAACTGGTCAGTTTTGCCAATCGAACAAAACGTCGAAATGTATCTTGTTAAAAAGTGTTATTTCTCTATAACAAGATTAAAAAATGGCTGTTTATAAAAAAAAAAATGCAAACGAAGAAAATTTGTACTTTGCTAGCTTGGATTAATATAAATGCTATGCATCTATTCTTGTTTATGTTATGTATATGTCGTAAACAAAACACAACCGAACGCAGATAAACAACAACTCAATCCTTTCATATTTCCATGTATTACAGTGATAGACCATGCGAGGAAGCCGATCTTTAAGTAACGACCGCATGTCGTGTTGCTTCGTCTTTTCGTCTAAGTGTTCTGACCGGAAAACTTGGCGCCTGATTGATGATGTTCGGAACCTCTTTGTTTTATTCAAATCACATTTGCTGCTGAACTGTCATTTATCAGTTTTGATAATGGAGCAATTCTTCGGAATGCATCTTAATAAACAACGTTATGTCTTTGTCCTAACGACTATGTTAAGCTAAACCCTTCTGTGTTATATTCATTTTCTGTCTATTCATCCTAGCGTTAATACGCATAGTTTCAGAGTTCAGGGGAAATATAAACATGGTAGGTAGAAACATAAATATGACGTATGAGTCTCGTTATGGATTAGATAGGTTCTTGTGGGAATAACAACGGCGCGTTCGATTGTAACGAGGCACGTCGTAAATTTTCATTTGTGGTTAAAGAAGTGAGATATATAATTTTCCATAAAGCAACCCCCAACGTCCTGGTTTCCATTACTATATACATAGCTTATACACCATTTGTTTACACATAAAACATACACACACACACACGCAAATTCGTGTACATGTGCATGCTTCTTAAATTGAATCAGTCAAGCTATTATCATAGTAAATAAAATACTGACTGACATGGCTTGGTTTTTTATGTTTAAACGTCCTATTAACAGTCACGGTAATTCAAGGACGGTCTCCCGATATATGCGATATACTGTGAACCAACTTATTTTCGCGGCGACATAATTTCGCGTTTACTTATGAAACGACTTTTTCGCCACCATTTAATTTCGTGATAAATACGTTCATGAATCCTATGTAGAGTACAATACAGTACCGCTTCAATTGACATACGTCTGTTTAAAACTATTTCCCGGTGGTGATTTTGTTTTTGGAAATTTGAATTAACCGCAAAATACATGAAAATTAATCGCACGCGAAAATAAGGTTGTTTACAGTATGTGGTTTGATTGTTTTACGTCCTAGTAACAGCTGTGATCATTCAAGGATGGCCTCCCAATGCATTTAATGTGAGTGTGTTTTGACTTCGTTTGTATTTGGCAGGGTCCAATATATTCGTGTAACCCTCTTGTGCTACCACGCTGAAGTATACTGCCGAAAATAAATAAATGTACCGAAGCGTTAACAAAATCGAAAGTCACCCAGCAGTACAACCCATCCGGTTACATTTTACTAGTTTTCAAGCTCAACATTTCAAAAAGGAAGGTTTTAAATTAGAAGTGTAGTATGTGCGTTTTTAGCAGGGTGCAATATGTTCATGTAAGCCACTTTTGCTACCCCACTGAAGTACTGAAGTATACTGCCGAAAGTCACCCAGCAGTACAGCCCATCCGGTCACATTTTACTAGTTTCAAAGCTCAACATTTCGAAAAGGAAGGTTTAAAATTCAGATGTAGTATGAGTTGTCTAAACCGGAAGTTACTGGGACAAACGCATATCTTGTCTCCGGTACTCCCACGCGCATACTCACCACACACGGAAACACACCCTTAGATGACCAAGGCTGTTAAAAAGACAAAACAAAATTAAACTGGACCAAACTGTGGAGACGCTAATCCATAAACACATGTATACAAAATACTGTACCAGAATGTAAGGTCATGGCGTGTACAGTTTCGTGTTTGGGAATGGCTCACGTCTATTCCTCTTCCCATGAATAACATATGACTTGTGGAAGGAGGAAGAAAGTCGGCTCCAATTCGCAAAGGAGGTGTCAAGCATCGATCAACTATACACAAATCTGGTCTACTGTAGGAGTATTGTTTTGTGTATGTTTTTTTTTCATACTGACACAGAAACCAAGGACTTCAATAGACTGTAGAAGGAAAGAGCAGATTTATAATAGTGAAAAAAAGATACAGTCAAACTATATAGAATTTAACCGCACCATATAGCTTTTTCGTCCTTCCTGGTTGTTAAGTTACGAAAATGGAGGGTATTTAAAGTGAAGCTTAGAAAGTGGCTGAGGAAACAAAATCCGGACAGAAATGGCTAAACTGAGATAGAGAGTTGCACTAGCCGTATGATTCAATACATTTCGTAATTTCTAAATGCTTAAAAGTTTCTATTTTAATATTATGTAAAGGTGTATATTAAGAGCCGTGCCACTTTTCGAATGAATTTAAACGTAGCATGCAGGCTACAGCGAATCTCGGGGACTTAAAGTCCACAAACAGTGTAAACAACCTACGAACTCAAAGGATTATACAAAAGAAAAACTCGAGAATAGCACCTTTTATAGAATGTACATACGCTTTAGTTTATTCTGAAACGTGCCACTATTCGAATGAATTACTGAAAAACATCTTGTTTTCGCGTGTACTTAATTTTAGCGTATTTCGCGGTTGATTAAATTTCGCGAAAATTAATCCTCGCGAAATAGTTTCAATCAGAGGTATGCCTATTGTAGGAGTAATGTGCATGTACTGCACTGTACATAGGATTTATGACTGTATTTATCGTAAAATAAAATCGCCGCGAAATAGTCTTTTCATATGAAAACGCGAAATTAAGTCGCCGCGAAAATAAGTTGGTTAACAGTAAACTGTGGCATGGAGGTAATGGCGAACTTCGGGGACTGCATTTAAAAGGACCTCTTTCACGAACAATGAAATTTTGCCCACGACCCGATTTAATCTTAACTAGGTATCATATATAGCACCCTAGCATACTCCCCTGAAACAGTGTTTAAAAAATTCAAAAGGTCCATGGGGCCTGAATTATTAACTTCTTTGTGACGTTTAGTAGGGGTGTAAGATAAGATTCAGAAATGGCTACATAAAAAGAAAAGGAAAGGAACTCTCATACAGAACTATATTACTTCGTAGTATGTTCATAAGAACCTACTTGACTTTGCAAGCAAATATAACTGAAAAAAGTTAATAATTCAGGCCCCATGGACCTTTTGAATTGTTTAAACACTGTTTCAGGGGAGTATGCTAGGGTGCTATATATGACACCTAGTTAAGATTAAATCGGGTCGTGGGCAAAATGTCATTGTTCGTGAAAGAGGTCCTTTTAGTTTATGTTTGTTTCCCAACCTACCTAAGGTTTTTTCTCGAATCCTGTGTGTTGGGGAGTTTAAGACTTATTTTTCTGCATGCATTGTTTAACGTAAGGGACAGTAATAAATAAAGCAGAATCCGTTGAAATCAAAGTATTGACGTACGTCTTCTGCTTTATCAACGACCCTTTCCATGTACATCCAGGTCAAATCAAGGTAAATGTCATAGTCTCAAAGTGAGAAGTGAGGCATATTTAGACACTTAAACTGTTATTACAGGAACACAAATCACTATAAATGTACAATTCTACTACAATATACGGCGCCGAAACATCCGGCTCATGTTTCATTACTGTTTCGTGTCATTTGTTTAAAGTCTGTTCGATTTAAAGTGTACCTGGACCAAAAGCTATGTGTTTCTCCACAACCTGTTGTAAACCACTTAAATAGATTTACTTAAACATCCTTACAGTACAATTGAAATATATCGTCTGATGTACATTTCCCTGAAAAAAGGCCGATCGAAATGAGCAGGCAAAACTGTTGTGTATATACATTAAGTCTAAGCGTGTTACGAGAGAAGTACTAATGAATATTTAAGACTATTGTAATGCCGCATAGATGTTCAGTGCACGTTAATTACATAAGGTAGACATAGCGACTAAGCGTGCACATTTGTTTAACCAAATAGGCAAAACGTCCAAGCTTGTTACCCGAAACGAAATGGAATTTTACGAGAAAGTGTACATACAAATTAACGGGACTATTGAATTACTGGTTTGTAAGGGCTAAGCTAATCATTGGTCTTATTGGTAAAAACGTTTTCACCGGCACAGGTTACGAGCAATGTCAGACAATCACGATTTGTAAACCAAACGTAAATTAGAGAGCATTTACAGTGAGTAATAGGGGTTAAAACCAAACCTATTTCAGCAAAATCAACAACCTGTAATTTAGGTTTTTGAAGGTTTTAAAGTTCTTGCGACAACGTCGAATCAGACACCAAAAAGGAAAAAAAGTTTATTTGGCTTTAGCTCTATTTAACAGCTAATGACATTTAAAAACGAATTTCAAAAATAACAAAAAAAAAAAATCCCCAACAAAAAAACCCAACAAAAACAAAAAAACGCATTTCTCTTTGTGCTGTGTGTGCTTAATATGTCTTTTGTTGTACAAGGAGAGTATGTTGGGGTATCTGGTTTCTTACAATAGCGCGGAATTATATCCAAATCTATAACAAGACCAAGACGAAAATATATATAACATATGTGCGTTAACACAAAGAGTTCGAGTATGGAGACTATCCTTTATAATAAAAATGGGAAGTATTGACAAGAAACGAAAAAACAAACAATTCATAATGCTTGATAAAGGAAGAGAATTGAAAGTATAAGAAATAAGCATGATAAGCATAGGTTCAGTATATCGTATCTTAATGATCATACGCATGGATGAACAAATGATAATTCTACTTTTCTTCGATAATCAGTAATCCCCGAAGGGATGAATTGGAATTGATAAGCAGGCGTGGCCTGAATATTGGCTTGAGGCCATATTCTCGGTGTTGACGGTCACGTCCAGAACGAAGCATGCTAGATCGGTCAAGCTAGCGCGCCGACGTCAATAAATGGCCAGCACAAGAGACGCGCGGTCGACAATTGGCCATGAAAAGGCTAGTTATGAGCCGAACGGTGAAGTGCAGTTGACCGTACAATAACCACAGACCAAATTGGATCCTGCATGTAATGTGATTTTGGTATGTAAAGCAATGTGTGAGAAATAGAATCTAGCCGTGATCATTTTGTTCAAAAGTATCGTTAGTTTGTCTCAAAGGAAACTCCTTTTTACGTTTTACTGCAAACATCATGTCTTTCACTATAAATGTTATAAGAGTTTGGTATGCGCTTAAATTCAAATGCAGTTAAATTATACATTCTAAACAGGAAGATAGAATGCCCATTGATACTAACAGAAATTGACGATGACCCGCTAACTTTTCATCCCCAGCGTATATCTAACAAATAAAACGTGTTTTCAGGTCCAGTCAAAACGTATTTATTTGTTTTAAAACCGATCAGTTTGAATGCATGTTCGGATTTCATGAAATAGTTGGGATTGCCAAATCTTGTGAAAACAGGTTGTTTTTTGTACGATTGTTTAAAGGTAAAATCTCTTCGAGTCCATAGCATCAAACACAAAACAATAAAAAATATTCATATCCAATATTCATATTGTACACAAATAATCCAGCTTTTCCTAGCTGAATAGTAAACATCTGTTAAATGATAGATTACATCAGAATAGATAAAAATATGCTTTAGAAACAAATGGCAAGTAAGCTTTTATCACCGTTTCCTAACAAGGCTTTGCTTAAGAGACTTGTTGGTCAAGGCAAGTGTATCCCAATAGTGGCCAGCTCGCTAATTGGATTGAACATGTAATCTTATTCGGTCGTACACACTAGTTTGATGACCAAGGGAGAGAATTAAGTTATTGTCCTTCCTGTGTATAAGTGCCATAATAAACCAAACGGCTAGGCCTTTCTTACACATTAGCTGAGATGTGATAGGTATGCATACATAGAGCGCCTAATAAAAACAGCATGCGGCAGGCTTTCCTTACGACGGGACAGGGTAATCAAATCTCGTTTCGACGCCAGAGAAACCTGCCTAGCAATTGCGCTTCTCAGCTGGCCTGCACAGATTGGCTCAATAGAATTTCGTAACGACTTCCCACTGTAAGTCTTCTACGAAGAAGTTGCCAACACGGGAAGCAATATGCTTTTGCTATTTTAGTGTATAGTTGCTTATATTCACGAAGGTTTTGATTTTGCTGTAGAGATCTGTAGATTTTGTAATTAATTGTTTGAAATCAGTAGAAGTAATGATGCCGCATTCATTGCATGGCCTGTCTTCCGATTACCTAATGTTATACATTTATGACCCTCTAGGTAGGGTGACATGACATTTTGTCTACCTAAAGCAGTCATATTCCAACGAGGGTGTGACTCGAGGAGGGGGATATGACTGAGGAGGGTAGACAAACCTTCATATCACCCTAATGAGAAGGCCATGAATTGTTTATTATACCGAACAAAAACAAATTTTAGTAAGATTCAAGTTTTTGATTACTTTTTTTCCATAAGTGTGTCTATTTTTGTTTATACCTTTTTACATTATACTGCAAAAAAGAATAATATTTCTTGCGAGAATCAGAAAGAGGGTCCGTATGGGGGCACGTGCTCCAGGGAGATACGAAGTTTTGTCAGCACTAGGGAAGACACGATGCTTTGTAACACCGTCATGTGACATGTTTTAACGAATCACCTTTAGAGGAATAGAGATTAGGTATAATCATGTAATACATTCCTACCTTTTGGCCCATAGTATCAATGAAGAGTCCTAGAAGGACGAAACAGCTGTATGATGCAGTTCAATTCATTTTTTCGTCATACTGTATATATTACTTAATTTAAGAGGTGCAGCATATGTGTGTGTTACGCTTGGTTTCGAGACATTCGGGAACATGATATGTATACTATTCAAAATAGGTAATATGACATCAATGGAGATGTTTTTCAAGTTGTTGGGGGACAGGCATTTTATATAGATAATCAGGGGAAAATATTACTGACTGAGGTACGTAATTTGATTTAATATAGTCAAGGCTGCTATAGATAGCGTGGGCTTATGTGGGCAGTCGGTATACAAAAAATCCCAATGGTGGCGCCTATAACAAGCCAACCAACGGGGGCAGTAGGTTCAATTATTACGCCCTACCGCTGAGACAAATCAGTGATTGAGATATATCAATTTTCTAGCATCTCATTGACTATATCAGGTTTGATACACAGGCTTTTTTATTTCATTATGGTGTTGCTGTTAGGTTTTTTAAGCGTACACATGCCTTCTTATTGGTTTGTACGCTTGCCCTTTTGGCTGACAACGTTTGATGTAAATCATTAGATGAGCCATATGTGAGGTCGCTGGCCAATTACGCGTATGAAATAATTCTCATGTGTTTCATCTAAATCGAATTGATCTAAAGTTCAAGACCCAAATGCCATTAAATAAAGTGCCGTCAACTTCATCTGATCGTAATCTTCGAAACAGATGACCACAAAATCCAACTGAAGGTTCGTAAATTCAGTAATGAAATGTTATTAGTACTTCGACCCGTCAGCAATAACTTGTATCGCATGTAAGCAACGTCAGGTATGGTTAAGAGTCATGGTGTTTTTTCTCTCCCTAACATTATATTGCAAATGAAGTTGATAAGGATTTAAAAAAAAAATTCAGTTGCACCAACAATTTTTTTTTATTAAGGAGCAATTAATTACCCGATTTGTGAACTTCGCTGTTGCAGAGCAAACAAATCATCATCAATAATTCTCTTTATTCTTTTCTGCGGCGCATCACGGCATGCCGACTAGAAAACAGAAGTCACAAGGGATTACCCGAATGGCACATGCATTTTAAAGACTATCAATCACCCTAAAACATTCGATTAATCATTGTTGTGTTTTGCCGTTCCCAGAAAGGTCATGTTTTGCTTTAAATTTAATTAGCACATACCAGTACGATGTACAACACACTGCCGCATCTTACACTGCAGTTCTTCATAAGCTATGATTTATTCCATATAACAGTGAAACCTCTCTAATAAGACCATATTAGGGACCACACCAAAGTGGTCTTAATAGCGAGGTGGTCTTTATAGTGAGGTGGTCTTAATAGCGAGGTGGTCTTAATAGTGAGGTGGTCTTAATAGTGAGGTGGTCTTAATAGCGAGGTGATCTTAATAGTGAGGTGGTCTTACATAATAATGAAGCTTAAAATACAAAGATAAATAGAAGATTTTTTCGGGCCTGAAATGAAGTGATCTTAATAGCGTGGTGGTCTTTAAGGGAGGTGTCACTGTACAAACCTTGTTACGTCAACTAGATTGTTGATAAACATTCAAAATGAATTATCCTGATAATGAAATATTGGTTTTGCAACATTCTAGAGACTATGTATTCTATCATTAATCTAAATGCACCAATCAAAATTAGAACAGACATGGCAACGGAAAGCGTTGTTATAATTGATTTGAAACAGTATTCAATTTTAAGCTCCTGGTGTATCATCCAGAGTTTTGAATCATCGGCATCGATATTTACAAAACAATTAAGAGTTGTTGCATGCTTGATTTTGTTTAGTTTGGATTGATTGAATGAAGATTATGTTTGATTAAAAGCCTTTTTATTAAACGTCAGTAATTGTTCTGAGTTTCGCATTCGTATTTTGATTACTAATCACCACAATATGCATTTCAATATAATGGGTTTTTTTGGTGAAACGACCAGATAAATAACACTGATATTTTGTTTTCATGGCCGATCAACCAATTACTCATCGTTTATTGTAAATCGTGTTCTTTGCGAATAAAGCCTGAAGCTTTGGTCAACATCGTGGGGTATGGGTGTTTGGCTTTTAATTCCTATCAACAGCTATGGTCATCTGAAGACTACAAGGTTTGATTGGTGTATGGAAACCCGAGTTCCTTGCGAATGAAACGCCCACCTGTGGCCATTACTTTACGATTGTCCCATGGAGTCCCTGAACCTTCGACAAAATGTTGCAAAACGTCTTTGCACATGTCAGCAGGTGTTGATATATTAGTCGCATAATTGTTTTTAGCCTGGATCGACTTGTTCTTTCGTCAATGGTGTGACTGAGTGGTGCAGTGGATAGTGCACTTGCCTTTCACCAAGGCAGCCGGGGGTTTGATTCCCCGCCCGGACGTGAAAGGTATGGGGTCACCCGCCAGATCGCGCGGGTTTTCTCTGGGTACTCCGGTTTCCTTCCACAATAAGACCCCTCGCGCGCTGACATCCGGACCAACAAAAGTTGGATAATTGCATAATAGCTGTAAAATAATTTTGTTTTCTAAATGGTATAGTACAGCGTAACCGGTTAGGACGTACTATCTGTTATCAGTGTAATTTGAACGTATGACTTGTTATATGCTGGGGACCTTTGACAGTACGGTTCAGTATGGCAGCACTATACTGTCGACATTAGCTCCGCACTTTCCCAAAGAGGCTTACACGAACAGACCACAGCTTCCTAATTACCCTCGCAATCAACCTTCACCAATTCAAAAAACATATAACGGGAGACCCTCTTTAAAATACAATAGCTGTTTATTGGATACAGAGAAAAATTAAAGTGAAAATAAAAAATAAAAAATAAAAAATTCCAAGAAACCAAGTAAATAATTAAAATAATTCTAAAGTTGTATAATATGCAGTTGAGCACCGCAATCCTAAACACTATCCATAAGATACTGAATTCCAATAAAACCATCTTAGAAGCAAGTTTGACGACCCCAATAACCTTATTGGAAACATAGAGGATAATAAGATCTTAAAGCCCCAGCTGAGTCTTTAGGGGGAATGGATTTGTTTCACGTCAAAGACCGGCCTTCTCATAAAAACATTTCCAGTCTTCAAACATCGCTCATGCTTTATTTTATTGACTTTGGATGTAAATAATCGATGATGAAGTGACAAGGGATTCAAGGACGAAAGAACAGCCAGGACATTAAATTCAGAAGACACCGTTTAACGGCCGTATCCTTTACATTAATGCCGTATTAAAACACAAACACCAAATCGAATTCTGAAGTTTCTAATCTTTTGGGAGATACTTTGGCAAGCAAACAGGAAGTTTTCACAAGCAGAAAGAGTAAATAGCAGGTATATTTAGTAGGTATTGCTCATTTTTATAAACACATTTCAACAAGCTTCAATGTCAAAATTAACTACTATAAAATGATATTATTAAATATTCATTTATTTGATTTGGTTTAACTCATGACTTAGTTTAAACATATTTTATTGCCAATTTGCAAATGGATTGGGCACAAGTTACATGAACATTATCAACGCTCTTTCCAATCAATATATTCAATTATATATTCATATCACATGGCTAAAATAGCATTCAACAGCATTCTTAATAAAAAAAATGGAAAAGAACTTAAGGTTGGCTCTTCATATGTACTTGTGTTTGAATCGATATTCACGAATGTAATATTTGTAAATGTCTGAACATGTATGAACATAACTTTGTACAATATTGAATGTGTGTGACATAAACCTCTTTACATAGGCCTTTATTTATTAATGGGAGCCGTGCAAGAAATTGAAATTGATGCTCGGCATTATGATAGCAGAGTGAATAGTTCACCCGTTGATAGTATAATTTGACCAGTAAGGGTGTTCATCTGTGGATCGTCTACTTAATATTTCAGTGTGATAGCACTTTAGAGTCGGCATGCATCAGTTCCTCATTCTAACAAGGAAATTAACACGCCGAGCGTACAGCAGACTCCCAATTAAACACACGCTCAACACATACACTCGAAGCATACAATAGGAGGTTGTCTTTAAATGACCTTGTCTGTTGACGAATTAAAGTAAACCCAAGTCCAAAGTTAGATTGGTCCCTGATCACAGTTATTAGTTACAATGCTTTCCCATTTCTCGTGTTCCCTACTGTTTACTTGGATGTGATAGAGATTAACATGGTGGGTGTCGTCGATGAATCAAAGGACGCTTACTCTTCCGGAACACCGGGTCTTATTCTCTTGTACTTTTACAAGGGTCTCCATGTAAATCTTTCGTTTTCTTATTT
This sequence comes from Mimachlamys varia, assembly GCA_947623455.1. Taxonomy (NCBI): domain Eukaryota; kingdom Metazoa; phylum Mollusca; class Bivalvia; order Pectinida; family Pectinidae; genus Mimachlamys; species Mimachlamys varia. The sequence goes on from OX392544.1 coordinate 30,128,891, forward strand.
TGTCCATGTTTTTGATTTTGGATTATGATTTTGTTAATGCTGCGGTATTCTTTAATCTATTTTAAACCAGCGTCTGCCTAAGTATCCTTCTAAATATATCGTGAGCTATAGAATAGTCTCGTTTGGTTTATTTTGTTTTACGTCCCATTAACCGCCAGGGTCATTTCATGACGTACCAGGGTTTGGAGGTGCATGGAAGCCGAAATATCCGAAGAAACTACATTGACCTGCGGTCATCACTGGACGACTGCCAAAAACGGGTTTATGACTCGAACCGCAATGGTGGAGGGCTAATGATAGAATGGCAGGACACCTTAACCACTCGGCCACCGCAGGATAATGTGAAATCCTAAAAAAACACAGAAAAGTAATGGTTTCGTTTACAACTATAAAAGAAGATGATTGACAAGGAGAAAACAGGTTTACCTTTATTTTGTTTTACGTCTTTTCACAAGCTGGAACGATGGGACATATAAAACAAAATTCCTATCAATTTCTGTAAACAGAAAACAAATTAAATCGTCTTTCGGAGACAAATGTGGAATCTTTTATCATTATCTTTGACTGATTTGTCATGTGTAATTGGTGACGGGGGACCAGTCGTGCTCGACGTTTTCACGTCTCTGCAGTCTAGCGACCTTGGTCGGTGTCAGTTGAAACACTTCAGCGCCGAGTAAATATCATCAGTTGTGATCAGTGACTGATTGATATACCGAAACGCTGTCGACATTACTTTGGACTGTGTATCGTCATTTTGAGAAATCGTTTATTTTGCATTACATTATATATTACATGTTACTGTAAGAGATGGGTGGTGGGGTGGTGCAGTGGATAGCGCACTTGCCTTTCACCAAGGCGGCCGGGGTTCGATTCCCCGATCGGACGTGAAAAGGTACGGGGTCACCTGCCCGACCACGTGGGTTTTCTCCGGGTTCTCCGGTTTCCTCCCACAATAAGACCCCTTGCGCGCTAACATCCGGACCAACAAGAGTGATTAATATAAGTTCGATAACTTGTTTCATAATTGTTGTAAAATAAATAAAGTTTATATATTTTTTTTATATTTTAAGAGTATACTGAGTGTGTTGTTTGTTAAACAATTCCATGCGAAAAAAATTCCTGGAGTCAATATTTCAATCATGACGTTTCATTGGTTTTTGCTTAATTTTTTTTTACATCAATCTAAAATTTAACCATTCAACGTCTGTCGGATTGCATTTATTGCCAGTACAAATGCAATCTGGGTACAATATGAATAGAATGATGGCCGTTATGAATATTTATGAATATTTCTCTTGCATCCAAATTGCATTGACAATAATAAAAACTGGCGTTTAATGGTTATATTCACATTTTAGATATTTTGGATATTTTGCTATTATAATCTTGGCATGTTTTTTTCCAATCTATTAAGGTGTGTATGACCTTGTATGTAAAAATACTTGAAGAACTTGTTTGAAAATCACAAACACCTTAATGATTAACGTAACGTTATAATGCATGCTATTTGAGGCTACTTGCAAAACTTTGACGTCACGTAGGTCAACGTAGCACCAAAATGACGTCATGTGATTGGCTGGTGGTCTTGTTTGCATCTATACTACTGTGAATACAGCTCAGTTTTACACTGAGTTAAAGGGAAGCCATCATGCAAAATGTAAATACAGAGTCATAAACGGTCGTGACTCCTTGTGGGTACCAGTCTCCATATCGAGGGTAAGGGCGTATCTCGACTTTTTGAGTTTTTGGGTTTTTCTCACACAATGCGCCTAGTGCCGCTGATGAAAAAGAAGACGCTTACTCTTCTGAAACACCTGGTTCTATCTTATATGTTTTCAACCGTCTGCATGTATATCTGACACTTCCTTGTCCCTGGTTTAATTTATTTTGCTTCCAGATTATGTTTATTTTGACCCTGCTGTAAAATAACATTTTTTTCTCTCTAAATTGATTTTTATGAATAGTCTGATGTCTGTTATGCAATTAACTAAACAACCTTCGATTTTTTTTGTCTGTTTTAAATGTTTGTATCAATATCACAGATTCTAGATTAACTTTGAGCGTGACAAAGCTTAGACGGGGTGATTTAAACTGGTTCTTCAGTACATTACATAGAAAATCAATCACCCAATCCTGGAATTACCATACTGTACATAGCACCAGATTACTAGCAGACATTAGGTTTATATACATGTACAACCCCTATGTCTGTTTATTGCAGTTCATCTGGTGCAGGCTGGAATCAGGCTTATATGTCCGTATCGGCCACTTGGTTTAATGATAGACTACGTGAACGAGAAAAAATCGAAGGAAATACGTCAGTAGTCGATGCTACTGATATGCATTGGCCTTAAAGGAGTATAGTCACATATACGAGATATTCCTGTGATCTTGGAATCTGTAGCTTTAAAGGCCCAATATACGTAACATTCGGCAAAATTTGAAGCGAAAATCATGCTTAAAAACTTATCATATTTATAGATTTAGTGAGATTGAATGATATCAGCAATATTCAAGATCAATTCTTACGCGGTTACAGGTACATGTACAGCAGCAGCAGCAGCTTGTTGTTGAAGTGTGCCCCACCTGATATATTTTCAATTCTTTGGATTTTTTTGTCAAGATTTCCTTGTTAGTTACCGCTCGGGTTTACTTCGCTTGAGGGTTATTTTTTCATGGTTATCAACTGGATTTTTTTTCATAATTTTTCAGAATCCCGAAACAATTCCTGAAGTTACGTATATTGGGCTTTTAATACAAACATTTTTATATGAATCATCATTATCTTTTCATATGAACAAAGGCAAATCTTCCACTATTGAATTACGTCAGGGTTTAATATTTTAATATTCATCAGTATAGTCACATCTACGAGATATTCTTGTGATCTTGGATGCTTTAGTTGTAATACAATATTTTAATATGAATCATCATATTTTTCTTTTCATGCCATTCTTCCACTTTTGAAATACGTCAGTGCTCAATTGTCTAATATTCACCGTCCTTAAAGGTGTATATTCATATATACGAGTTATTCTTGAGATCTTTGATGCTGTAGTTTTAATACATATTAATTTGATATGAATCAACATTGTGTGTTATAAAACGAAGGAAAAAAATTCAACCAACTTTGTTCAAATCCTCTACTTAAACTGTCAATATGATGTAATTGTCTATAAATTAAGTTAATTACGCTTAAAGAAACGGAACTGAATCAGATGCAATATTTCAGGCAAAACTCGACTCAAATATTATCAACCTTTTTATAATGTATAGGTTCATTTTTTTTGACTCAGAGTAAGTTTGGGTGCTGTATCCTTCCGATAAAGAGGTTGTGATGCCAACTGTATTGTGGTAGCTATCTGAAATACCATGCCCAAAACACCCAAAAGTAGTTTTTATTTTGTAATTCTATATTGACTATGACAACCTCGATGACGTAACACACACATATGCTGCACCTTTAAAATTTAGTAATATATACAGTATGCCAAAAAAATGAAATAAACTGCATCATACAGCTGTTTTGTCCTCCTAGGACTCTTCCATGATGCCAGGGGCCAAAGGTGGGAATCCAAAATGTAGAAGCGGAAGGGTCAGGTGTATAGAACCTCTTGAATTTATGATTGTTAAAGTAAAATAAGCCAGTTCTGTATACTTTCAAATCGTGTATTACGAAAATGTCACTACTCAAATGAGATAATTGAGGCTATGGAGTCTCTTCGGGGACAACATAATTCATCAGCAAGTATGTTGATAAAGTTCTTAAAGAATGGCAGATATACCCTTTCTCGCATGTAGTGCCCTTATGGAGACACGTCAGCTGTTTCATATTAAGGATGCTTACATCACAACGCAATCTAGCACTATGACTTTATGATCAATATTGTGAATGGATTGACATGATTGTACATATTTAAAACCCTATTAACAGCTAAGGTAATTTTAAGACGTGCCTTCTTGTGTTGCTTGGGAAGCAGGGCTGTGGATAAACCTGCCTCATTGTATTAGAGCGGACCTAATGCAGATTTTGTAATGCTGTAAGTAAATACATTCAAACATGTCAGGGACAACTACATGTAGCTAAGCATTCCGTCAGGTTACATAATATTGACAACCAATAAACTGCTTTAACAATTTACTCAAATTTTGAACGTAGAACGAAAAAAAATATATTAAAAACTTAAACCAGGTTTTGTAAGAATTAATATAAGTGCATCACCATATTTTGAAGTACGATATCGCTATCTATACCTTAACACATGTTTATGCACAAAGTTTACTAACGATGTATCCACGGGTGTTAACCGAATATGATCCAGCTGTGCTATTTTGGTATGATTAAAGACTGTTTATGGCATTCGCATTTCCTGGATTTGACGGTAAACATAATGGAATTTCTTTGCTCGGAGCTTTACGTGCTTCAAGCCCTGTGCTGACAAAAGACGCTGCTTTTCTAGTTAATACATCATATCCTAGATCAGACAACATAAATGCGTGGTTTATTTTTGGCTGGTCATATTATATTTAACTCCCTATCGACAGCTTAGTTCATTTAAGACGTCCTTCCCGTGACAGCGATGTGGGTGTACGTGTTCAGTGCTTGTATGTACATGTAAGCCTCATTGCGATAGTGCAGAACTGATTCCGGCTATAATGTTGAACCTGAGGCATACTGCCGAAGGCCACTAAAAAATATTGTGGAATGCTTTTTGAAAACCTGGTCTGCCTTAGCCATTTTTTGAAAAACAAATGGTACCGAATTGTAGGCAAACCGAAATCCGAACTCAAAATCTATAAAACTAGGGGGAAGACATGACAAAAAGTTAGTGGAGGCCCTTGTACAAGAGAATAAACCAGGTGTTCCGGAAAAAGTATGCGTCTTCTGCTTTATCGACGACACCCTGCATGTAAATCTTTGCCATATTCAAGTAAACACCATGTCCCGAAAGTGAGATATGAGTCATCATTCGAAAATAAAAATAAAAGACAAACATTAAAAAAAAAAAAAATGCAATTATTGAGACTTAGCATCCCCCTTTGCAAAGGTTTTAAGTTGTATCCTCGTATGTCTTTTGCTGAGAAGGTATAGATGAAAACGACCTACGTCATTAATTGCATCATTTTGATTTTTTCCATTTCAAACTGATTTACCAAAACGTTAATTGAGTAAAATAAAAAAAAAAAAAATATGAAATGTCCCCTTAGCATACACGAACATACCGCAGCCTCCCCAAAACACACGCTATATTGTGTATAAGGTTATTCTGTAATGTTTGCTGCCCTTATATTTTTTGAGTAGCATAGACACTAAAAGAGATATACAACAACCTACTGTAACCCATTAGGAAGTGTTTCTTTTATCTTTCGTGTCAAATTACCCAAAATCAATATAAGGTGAAAAATAATATACTTTTCGCTAAGCAGAATACGAAATAAACACAACTAAATATTATAAACTTATTTATATTAATCACTCTGGTTGGCCGCCCGGATGTTAGCGCGCGAGGGGTTCTTATTGTGGGAGGAAACCGGAGTACCCGGAGAAAACCCACGTGCTCGGGCACACGATTGCGTACCTTTTCACCTTCGATCGGGGAATCGAACCCCAGCCACCTTGATGAAAGACAAGTGCGCTATCCACTGACACCCTATAAATGCATTAATCTAATAAAACACTGCAGTAAGATGCAAAATACCTATTTATCCCTCGAACATGCATTGCGAGAGCTAAAACGTTAAAACTGTTAAAGCAAAACAAAACTCGAAAAAACAAAAAAAAATTTGTTGTTGTCTGTTGATGCTATATTTAATCTTTCCGACTTGACTTCCTCGATGATAGGAGTGAAACCAAAGTACCTATCTTCCAGACGCCGACAAACTGAATCAGTTTGATACCCTAAATTTACAATCACGAGACGCGATGAATCAATACAGTGAACAGGAATTCTTTTTCCTGTTAATGGTGACGTGACAGGAAGTCTCCGTGATGTTATAGGAAGACAAAGAGAAACAGTACAGAAATCGATCTCGTGGCGAATTGCATGAAACTTATATACTGACCGGTATAATTTGACACTGACCCATCCGTTATGAACCAATCGTTCTGTAACAAGATTGTAATATCTTACACAGCGTCATCATACAAATAAACGTTGAAAAGTAATATTGAAATACAAAAGGACCAATTTCGGAAATAAGTACATGATGACTCGGTTCTCATTTTGAGGATTGATGCTTACTTGGATGTGAGCAAGATTTACATGGCGGGTGTCGTCGATAAAGCAGAATACGCTTACTGTTCCGGAACACCTAGTCTTATTCTCTTGTGCTTTTACGAGAGTCTCCATGTAAACCTTTACTTTGTTCCTATTTTGTCCCTAGTTTAATCGATTTTGAGTTCGGATTATGGTTTTGTTGAAGTTTTGGTATTCTCTGATTTTTAGGGTTAAACTTTCGATCCTGTCGGGAAAGGTTGGATTCTGTCCTTGGGCTGACCGAGACATACCAGTGTCTCAAGTTACAACTCAATGCTTGACGCTCAGCATTATGAGAGTGGAGCAACATTGCACACCTCAGTATAATGTGACCGGATCGGATGCTCCGCTCAAGGCAAAATGAGTACCGGAATATCTCAAGTTAGATTACAAGAACACACCGGAGCTACCAAATACAAAGTCAGCCATCACGTACACATGATGGGACATATTTTGGCCCTTAGCTTTACTGACGAGTCTTTGAAGAACTAAACACCTATATGATACAGATTAATTCATTTTTTCGGCATACCATATCTATCATTCAATAAGCCCTAGTCCGAGTACCCCAAGTCTGCAGTACTCTTCTAGATCCCACGTACACATAGAGGGACAGCTTTTGGCCCTTAGCTTCACTGACGAGTCTTTGAAGAACTAAACATCTATATGATGCAGTTTAATTTTTTTCTTCGGCATACCATATCTATAATTCATTTTTGTCGGCATGCGATATTTATAACTACGCTTAAAAGGTGTGTGTGGTTGTGTGTGTGATACATCATCTTATATCACACACACCTGGAGGCCTTCCTTAAATGACTTTAGCTGTTAAAGGACGTAAGAAGGAAACCCTTTCCGCCCTGACCGAATTTCTCTGAAACAACACTGTGATCAGATGTGGCAGCGACAACATAAAAACAAACGGCAGTTGGCATGGTAATTTAGTGTTAGAACGATGAGCTTGCGACAGCTTGAACTGTGTTTTGTTATTTAGCAAGATGCTTTACTTTGCTTATTTCATTTACAACAGGCGCAAGCAAGCGCTCTTTTTCTTTGGTTTGATTGTTTTACGCCCTAATAATAGTAATTATCAATAGTAATTACTACCATTTGATTCGGAGTCTCATGTATGTCTGGACTAGGGAACATAACTTAAAGCCATCTTATTAATAGGTGTTATGTAAATGTTGAAAATAATACTTTCAGTGTACATAGGAACTATGTATTAAGGTGAATTTCACGTTAAATGTGGTAAAAAAATAATTTCACACCAAACAAATCACTTTTTATATTAGTTCTTTTTAATGTTTTATTCATCGCATCTTGTTTATGGTTTTCACATGAATTTCACGTCAATTTTAAGTGAATTTTAATTAAGTTGGTTTTTTCATGCATTTTTGTTTCAAATTTCACGTTTTATGTATTATCCACGTGAAACTAACTTGAAGAAATGTTGACTTTGTGTAAATTCTATGCAGAAGGGCCGTTAATGAAGAAACAAGCCCAAACGATTAAAACGTGTGGACATTAATGTCAAAGTAAACGGCATCCATTTTATTTTAGAAAGGACGTTTCATGTGTATATCTTGTATCTTGTATCTTGTATTCAGTCTTGTATTTTCCTGAAGGCCTCTTAATACTGTAGCGTCAAGTACGATAGCACCTCTGCCATACATCAAGTTGGTTAAGTAAGGCTAGCTCTATTCCTCATATCGTTCGGCTTTCAGGCCGTGACCATCGGCCATTAGCGGCCGAATCCTGTGGTCACATCTTTAACGTTAAACACTGACGAATGAGACAGGGCTTTAACTCTTAATGCTGGCGCGGAATACGATCAGAGTCTCCCAAGTCCTGCATTCCGACAGTAGCCTGGTCAGCCGGAATAATTTGTAGATATTCAACATGCCAGGGTCGACTTGATTCAGGTTGATTAGCAAGTGTAATATTACTTTTTTTTCTAAATGCAAATTTTCTAGTTCAATATTATATAATTATGTTACCATACTTTCTAAAAGATATATAGGATTTCACAGCGTCAATGTAAAAGTTGAAGCGTGAAGAAGGTCGAGCTTAACTTTAAAAGTTTCATATCAGAACTAGACAGATTTAAACGAGTGAATAAACTATTTTATAGCACACACACAAAGACAGTATCCCAGTGTATATGTTTGATACACAGTGCTGTAACACTGAAGTATATTGACGAAGGCCCTAATCAGAACACCAAACCCGGTCACATTATACAGACAACGGGTGGACCTGCCATTCCACTCCCAAATGACTTATTTGTATAGGATGAAGCAGAAGAAACTTACCCTTCTCAGAACATGTCTTAACGTTAAAACGGTCAAACCTCCCCAAATTATTCTCATGTACTTTTCCAAGAATTTCCGCGAATTTTTTATTTTTTTTTTAGTTTGAACTATGGTTTTCTGACGCTTCGGTATGCTTTGATTAAAAAAACCAATTAAATAATTAATAGTTTTGTGCCCTTTGTCTTAACCGTTGAACTGAAATATATAATTCTTGTTTTAAAGAGTTAGAAACAAGATACATGTTCAGATCTAAAATTCAGTCACCTCTCACAATTATTCAGTGGGCGAAGAAGATAAAATTCATGCGCTCTTCATGCAGTGTATATCGCAAATACATCAACAAAGCGCCCCTTTAAAAAAAACATGGTGTCACGGTTTTAAAGGACATTTGCCGCTTGTATGATTCAAATTGACCAAACCAAAAACACAGCCTCTGATGAGAAGCTGCCCGAACATCAATGTAGAAGCATATATCAAGTGTCTGCCTGCCATTAGCCCTGTCCGCTTTAATGGAACAATTCGTACCATTACATTAGTAATACAATCTTATTGAGCCACAGTCTCGTATCTTCATTACACAATACATTGCTGTAGGATAGTTGTGTTTCTCGTATAGGTTAATGAGAGTGTTAGTTTCGTATCCACAAGCTTAAGTTTCAATCAAGTCTGAGCGATAACGGGAAAAGAGAAAATTCTTCGTAGGTACAACAGAGGCTTTTTAGATTTTCCTTTCAGACGCCAGAAAAAGTACGTTTTAGTTGATATTGAACGATCAAATTACAAAAAAAGATTTCAATCTTTTAAATTGCCATTCCTTTTCAATGGGGATTTAGTATAGCATTTCAATGAGATAGCACTTTGAATTTGTTATTCCTTATTAACGGTAATAAATAAAGATAGATCTTTTGGCTTATTTAGTTGTTTTTTCGTCCTTTTAACAGCCAGTGTAATTTAAGGATGGCCTCCCAATTTTTGCGATGTGGGTGCGTCTGTTGAGTGCGTGTGTATCTGGGAGGTATATTCGTGTAAGCCTGTCTCTAACAATGATAGTTACTACTTGCTGTTAGACGCTAAGCATTATGGGAGTAACACGACATGTTCAGCCGTTGTTTAATATAGCATAATGTGACCAGTTGTGATGTTCTGCTTGGATCATTCGGCAGTATATTTCAGTATAGTAGCTCTTTAAATCGGCAACTGATCTGGACTATCGCAAGTAGGAATAGGGTAACAACTGGTCCGACCGTTGTTTAATGTTACCATGCGAAATGCTGTGCATACTACCCAAAAACACATTTTGATAGTACACTTGTGCACATTTTGAACTTTTTCAGACCAAAAACATTCATAATTGTGTTGATTAATCAGAATTGAACTCAATGTATCATACAATTAGTGTTAATTACAGATGTGAATTTACTCACATTTATTTTATCGAGTTGGAAAGAGGTTAATAAATCAGCACATAACCGAATTGAAATAAATAAGCACTATGCAAAATTGTGCCCTCTCACTACTTACTATAAAAACCAATATAGAGCAATAAGCGCAATTATAATTTAATCGAACAACTTTCGAGTGAAAATCGCTAAAAAAAGATTACACTAATAAGAATGGTGTTTAGGGTGTTTGATAAAAGTTGTTTTATTACATTTTTACCAGTGAAATATCGAAAATATTTCATTCTATAAAAGCAATATTTCTACTAGTGATAAACATGATATTTTTCTCACTATTGAAAAATATTAATTTTTTTATTTGACCAATCAAAACGCTGCTTACAAACGACATTTAGGAAAATCAAAAGCTTCAACTGTAGATTTTGCTATTAAAATGTAATAAACAGAATATCTAACAGTATCTTAAGTAATACCAAATATATTTCACTCATGTGGCTATTATTTTGATATTTTTTACTTGGCTGTGCACTCGTGAAAAATATCAAAATATTAGCCCCACTCGTGAAATATATTTGGTATTACTGACTATTATCCTCTATTTATTTTTCATTGCCTGGAATTTTTATCGACATTGTTCTTGAGGCTTATCATTAAATATCTGTTATCTCTTTTTTAGAGCACTTTATAAAGTCGAGTACTAATTTTGTTATTTTATATTATCATACATGATGTGTCTCTACTCATGTTGTATAGTGGATTCGTACTTAAACATGCTTGTCCTTAAACATTGTGTTATTTCCGGCACTAGAGAAGTCATCTCTGAATATTATAATAGACATGCAAACAGCGGACGAAACACATTTAACTCATTTCCGGTGTTCCAACTTGTTCATGCGCCTGGTTTTAATCGTCACGCCATTAACCTGTAAAGCAGATTCAACCACTTAATGCATTTCCCAAACCGTTCATGTTTCTTTCATAATGGTTTATAGTGGAATTCCCCGTCTTCTACAAACGTTTTATCGAATGGAGTTCTATTACCCAGATGCTTGTAACCCTACCTCAAAAAACATTTACACGAATCCACTTCTTTCTCGTAGACGCTTGTAACTGTCGACAATTTCTGATCAGATACCATTGATAACGGGTCAGTAAAGCTTTTACAAAGATATAATGTACGATTGTTTTCTAGGAAATGCTATCACTTTATTCTCGTTTATGTTGCAAGTATATGTACACTGTATTTGGAATAACAAGATTGTGCTCGAGATATAATTCCGGTTTTGTTAAAAGCCTCTGTTCATTTTAATATATAGTACAGTATATAAGTATATTACTGTTTGTGAATGCAGTAATCGACATCATACAAAAGACAGTAGTCTTTGTCTCCTTTTACATCATGTTTTTCCCCCAGAAAATATTTGGTTTCATGTCTTAATAACAATTAAGGTCATTTTAGAGCGTGCACCAGCGTTTGGTTTGGTTTGTTTTGTTTCATGTCCTATTAACAGCCAGGGCCATTTAATGACGTACCATGTATTGGAGGTCGAGGAGAACTGGAGTACCCGAAAAAAACCCACTGACCTACGATCAGTACTTGGCAAATGTCCCATGTCGGGGCGAAGTTGCAACCCAGAGGTAGAGGGCTAGTAGTAAAATGTCGGGACACTTGAATCCCTCGCTTACATTTGGTATTGTGTCATCACCAATCTCTGTCGTAACGTCATCGATTTCATTGTTGTCTTCACTTGATTTTCTGTTCAAAAGCGGCAAGAAATATCTAAATAAAACTCAATAACTTAATCAAAGAATAAGTTATGAACGTTTTAGCAGTAATGTATCACACAGTGCTGTTGCTGACAAAGTTACAACAAGCGCGGTAAGGGTTAGAAATAACAATGTGTGTTATAGGACTGTAACACTATTTGCTAAAAACATCCATTGTGTAAGTATACGCTGTGTGATTATTCTGTTGTAGGGAATACAAAATATGCGTTGCAGTATATCTAGTAAACATTGTGAATAATGTTTTAAGAATTGCCAATATTTCTGCTACGCAATGCTCCCAGACGAACGATGAAGCAGACCTTATATGCAGTATTGAGGTATCATAGCATTCACTGAAACATGTCAGAAACCTGTTTGATTGTTCTGCTGGAAATAGCTTCACAGGGAAAGCCGAAGCAATGCCGGCGAGATAACACGAGAATAATGAATACCTGTAACTAGCATTGCATGTTCAGGCAATAGAGCGGGTAGCAAAAGGGGAGATCAAACGATGGCACCTATTTAAACAGGTAAAAAAGGGCAAATAAAAACGTTTCACAGGCAATGTTTATGCTAATGACACGTAAAATAAAATACGCAGTTTGATGTCCTGAATATTGAAGCGAACATACAACTGGCGTGCTGTTTTATGATTAAACTAGAGACTAACGATACGCCTACATTAGTATGCGAGATAGCAGAACTGAACTAGTGAAAAAAGGGGTACTTTCTGTTTAATGATTACACTACACAGCTATCACTATGCAAGTTCTTTCAATTTGTATTTGTTCTTGTATTTTGTTTTAACGTGTGATGAATTGCTAAGTTCGTTAATGATATCCCTATATGTATACCCAAGACAGGATTTCCTGTCAGAATCTCCGGAACACCTGGTCTTATATTTTGGCTTCCCATCTTTTGACCCCTAGCATCACCGAAGAGTCCTAGGAGGACGAAACAGCTGTATGATGCAGTTTAATTTCATTATTTCGGCATACTGTATCTATTACTAAATCTAAAAGGTGCAGCATATGTGTGTGTTACCTCAGCTCTTATAATCTTGTTTCGGTGGACTACATGTGAATGTCATCTTTGTCAATATGTTGCTTCAAGTTAAATCGATTTTGAGTTTGGCTTAAAGTTTTGTTGAAGCTTTAAAGTTCTCTGACTATTTAAAGAGATCTGAATAATAAAGAATTCAAATTGTCACTTATGTAAAGGAGTTAGAATGAGAATCCGCATAACTTGCAGATTTGTTTGAAGTAAAATTTGTATTGACATGGTGTATGATATATAATGCACTTCCGTGTTCGTTGTACAGGTGTTGCTACCTTTCTCAGCTTGACAATCAGTATTATGGGAGTAGAACGAATAATGCAACTGCTGCCAGTTAAATGTGAAAAGACGGGGTGTTCTGGTGGGGGGTATTCGACAGTATACTTCGGTGTGATAGAGTTATTAAATCGTTTTTCCTAGACATACCAAAGTTTCAAAAATGGTGATTACTGTACCTATTCTGTATTCAATATTATGGAAGTTGAACGACTAGTTCAGCCGTTGTAAGTATAATGCAAACGGGTTGGGCGTTCTGTTAGCTTATTCGACGGTATACTTCGGTGTGGTAGCGCCATGGAGCCCCATGGCGTAGACATACCAACGTCTCGAATAAAAATGTTTCGATGTTCGTTTGTTGTCTATTTGTATTGACTTTATTTAAAGTACATGTACAGTGTATGTCCTCGTGTGTTTATGATGCTTAAAATTTCGACTTACAACAAGTGAAAAGGTATGGTGTCACCTACACGACCACGTGGGTTTTTCTTCTGGTGCTCCGGTTTCCTCCTACATTAAGACCCTCGCGCGCCAACAAGGGTGATTAATGTAAGTTGGATAACTTGTTTCATAATTGTTGTAAAATAAATAAAGTTTATATTTGATATATTTTAAAGTAATTCTTTTAAAGAAAACGTCAAAATAACGATAAAAGTCTGCGTATATACATTGTATACTTGTTACGTATATCAATATATATTTAAGGCTTGTCTGTTGAATTTCATTAAAAAAGAAATGCAATTAAATGAAAATATTCGATTCGTTTTTAATTTCTGTTATTTCAAACTGAAAGGCTGTCTTCAAACGAAAGTACATGTATGCCTATACCAATGTGTCTGTGGAGACGACTACATGTATATAGGTACTGTGTATTGATCAGGACTCCCTTCGACTAATGTAATAAATGTAATTGGTACACCGTACCTGTCTGTCATGATGTCCTATATTCTATATATCCAGATAATTTACTAATGTTTCATTACTCAAGACAGGAACACGTACGGCAAGGACTTTTAATGGATTAAGAACACTTTTTGTCTCGTGTTTGACGATAGTCGAGAAAAGCGAGACTAAGGTATTGCTTTTCCGACGGCGGTGGCGGCGTCAACATTTCCGTTGAAGTCCACTTTTTACGGTGATATAATTATCTAATTGAAATTGAAATGAAAGTTGATTACATTACTAAAACTATCATACTTAATATCTAACTACAATTAACGATAAATCGTGTAACAAGTTTTGGTATTGTTTGGCAAAAACCCTTAAATGACCCTGACTGTAAATATGACGTTAAACAAAATAAACCAAACTAAGGATAAAACAACTTTTGCTTAACATGAAAGGCTGAACGCTAATAAGATACAAGCATATACTACCTTCAATAGTATATCTTTACTGTCCCGAATCTAATGGACGAGTAGTAATAACGAAGACGGCCGTCTGGTGTATGTGGATACATGTGTTGAGTGAGTAAGCATTTGGGAGACTTCGGTAAGTAAGTGTTAGCCTTCTCTGCAATAGTTCGGCTCTTGTTGCCAATTTAAAGTGATATCATACTGATTTATACTGCCAAAGACCCCATGCAGCACACACTGCCAGGTCACAGTATACTCACAAAGAATATACCAGTCGTATAGTTTCTGGTTAAAGGATATTGCACTTTTCTCTCAAAAATAAAAACTGAACAATCAAAACCAAAATAGAACATGTTCTCTTGCATGGAAAAGAAAAACGTATTGGCTTTCTATTGATAAAATAAATAGTAAGGAAATAACACAAGACATCCCATGGACTTGAGTAAATATACCTCAGACAGCCGTCGATTCCCCGAGTAAAGAGACATTCCAGTGAAGGGCTGTGTCTATTGAAAGAAGACTTAAGAGGACATATATGAAGTATGTTGGATTTCGCGACAAAATTCTAGTCGCGTTTTCTTTTGAGAGCCAGACGGACACCGCAGACATGATAGCAAATAAGTAGTGTTATCATCAACATCTATTGGATTTAGGAAGTCAGCGCCATCTATAGGATTTATGAAGTCAGGCAAGGGCGCTTCCGGCCGGGACTGTACGACCATTAATAGAATCAATATGATCTGTAGACAGTGTTTATCTGGTAGATTTAGAAGGCTTGGCTTGCAAACATGTTGTGCCTCTGTGAACATATAACAACACACCTGTCTTTATTGAGAATATATAACCCCCTCAGGATAAAATAAATACCATATACACTCGAAAAAAATGAAAGGACTTGTATAGCATTGAAGCACCAATAGGTATGATAAACACATTCAGTCAGTTTTCCGTCTATTTATTTTTTCTCCGGAAACAAAAATGACAACTCTTATTTTATATACAAACAAACCGGACGCTGGTCTACACCCAGTATTACGATTGTTTTGTCTTATTCTTGCCGTCTTGCCTTGAAGTAGAACGACTCAACGGTCACTCATACGATAATGCTCTTAGACACAGTAGACCTATTTATTTAATATCACTTAATTGAATTATGACTATATTTGTCTCCACGCAATACTTTCATTTATAGGAAAGGTACGCCATGGAATGCGAAATAAACATTATAAAAAATTCAGTACCGCTGTGAGAATGTATTGAAGGAATCCTACGATTTCTTTAATAAACAACAACAGAAAAATGCACCGAAGGGCATCATTTCTGATATAATAAATTTAATGCGAAAAGCGAATATGTACAAATATATAGTGAACATATGGCGAACTTAAAATCATAAAAGAAAAAAAGCCTATACACATTACTATAGGGAATAGCTCAACTATAATTCACGGAGAGAGAAACCTTCAATAATAGGCTTAAAATAAAATTTGACGTCTTGTGTTAGGCAGTCTATTATCTTCAAGTCGCGATTATTAAACTAATGACTCGTGCAATTGAAATCAGTCATTTGTGAAATTCTTATCGTTATTATCAATGATAATAAAAAACAGGAATCACGTGGAAAGACATGCTGGATGTTATCAATCGTAGTTGAATTGTAATATTGATTTGTATAAGTTGTAAGATCTTAAAAACAAATTGTCTTACGCTCACATGAACAGATATCGCTCACTCATGTCAACTCAATCGGCCAATGACATTTTAATTAAATATACTAGATTGCCATCAGTATATAAACACAGCATATTTCACAGCTGGTGGGCATGCTATATAAAATAATATATCGAAGTAGTCAGGACAATACACGAGGTATTGAAATCAATGTTATGAAAAAAATAATGGTTGTTGTCAAAAACCATCTCGGAGAAGGTCCGTCTCGTCCACAAAAATTAATGTTCCTTTTTATGTGTAAAACAATATTATATAATAAAGTCAATCTTATTGCGCCGTTGCTTTATGTAGATACCAGACTGATAACGAGGTCGGCAAAGTGTTATTATTTACAACATACTCCACGAGAGGGCAGGAGTCTGGGAACCGCTCCTGTCTTTTTCGAAATATATCGACACCACTCCCCTTGAAAACGTCCGAGAAACATACGTTTTGTGCGGACATTTGCTAAAGTTGTATTTTAATTCTCCCAGTATATTTAATTTCAGATATGTTTTATTGAGAAACATACGGATTTAGCAACAAGCGTAGCCTATATCAGTTGACTCAGTATATACAGTTCACACGCACTCAATAGATACATTCATACTGAAAATTGAATTTTTGCGAGTGTTTGTTTTGCTTCGTAAGCCTCCATACTTTTTGGGCCGTGAAAAAAATCGTGTTTAATGTGTTGCTGTGTTGAACTGTGTGTCAATGTACTATTACACACTCGACAGTTATGTAGTGTTAAACGCATTCGCGGCACTTTGATGGAAGTGAAATAAGCGAAAATATCTACACTAATAATTCCATTTTTTCATTATGTCATACACAGGGGGCTGTCCTTAAGTGCTCGTCGATGTAAATGGGACATTACGCCCAGTAACACCAAACACAAACGAAACGATGTGTATTCATTACCCCTGAAGACACATTTGAACTCTTCCAATTCAAAGGTTGGAATAGTTTTTTATATAATTTAAGGGGTGAATCTCCAAGAGATTAGATTTGATTTTATATTCGTTTGGGTGGACGAATGGTGCAGTGGAAAACACAGTTGCCCTTCCCCAAGGCGACCAGGGTTCGATTCCCCGAACGGACGTTGAAAGGGATGGGGCCCCCATGCACGATCACGCGTGCTTTCTCTGTGTAATTTGGTTTCCATCTACCACAAGACCCCTAATACGGTAATATCCGGGCGGACAGGAGTGATAGATATATGTTGGATACAAAATTGTAGTTTGTTTCATAATGCTTGCAAAATATATGTTTGTTTTTCATTTTTATTTCGGAAGGGGAATATATTTCATTTAATACCAAAAATAGCATAGGTCGCTTGAGGGCTTGCTTACATGTTTGGCCTTATAGCGTCTATGCTTATATTTTGTTATATTTTTACCGAATGAAGTACATGAAGCTAAACATATGTATTCTTTAACTTGTGAGAAATAAATTTGTTTGGCCTTTTCTGATTGACAATTCAAAACACTGCTAACAGATGATGATTAATTTAAAAGTTGTCCTAGCATATTTTGCGATAGGAATGCAATAAACAGATTATCTGACACTATCTTCATTGATATCAAATATTAGCCCCACTCTTGAAATATATTTCGTATTACTGAAAATACTTGCTTATATCATCTATATATGTACCGACAACAGGCCATGTTGGTGCATATTTGCCTCCCTTGATAGCAAGGACTCCATACGCAAAGAGATGTGTATTATAACCTACGTGTACGAAATAACAAGGCATAGCAAGGTCACAAGTAAATATGTTGAAGCCAATGTAATGGTAAACATTAAAGTAGCTTGCAAAATATGATTGACATAATAATTAGATTGACTGAGCGCTAGCGCTTAACTTCCATGAAATGCAGAGTATAGAAAATTGCCCAAGGAGTTTTACCTAGAAGCTAGCTGAGTCAATCATTACTGTAGAGAACTTTTATTCACATATTACTGCCGTAAATTAGTTTCCCAGTATGACGTAAAATCTTGTTTCTGACAGCTTGGTTCAACCACCTACTGGCGTTTTGTTGTAGTCGTGATTCATATATGCGAATAACCTAATTAAATAGCCATTAACTCACATCAAATACAGAGAGGGTATTAAAATAGACTGCATGACAGGACGATTATCAAAATTGGAAGGTTTTCAAAAGAAAAAAGTATTGTCAAGACGGAATTTGACTTGTATAGCTTCGCAATTGCATGCTACTTTAATGGATTTTTTTTGCGCAAAGTAACACACGGCATTAAAACTTCGTGAATATATTCATTAAATCTGATTGTAATGCAGATGTTTATTTCTACTCTGTTACGTGAGTTTATATACGAAGAGTATCGGAGCGACAATCAAGTTCTGCATTTCAATTAGATTGATAGTGAACCCATATGAAATTAAAATTAACATGACCTTGTAGAAAGATACGCGTGTTGCTTTCGGCATCTGTATTGTTATGTCTCTGTCAAAAAACCAGATCCCATTGACCTTCTCACCAAGTGAAACGTTGCACACTTTAGTAGTTCTTTCTAAGAAACTCAACTTGAAGAAACCATTAGAAGGGACTTATCCTTGGTTACGGTGCAAACTTTAGAAGTGCTTTCCAAGTAACTCAACTTAAAGAAAATATTAAAAGGGAATAATACTTGGTAACGGTGCACACTTTAGTAGGACTGTCCAATGTATTCAACTTAAAGAAAACATTACAAAATAATAATCCTTTTTATTATTTTGCAAGTATTACGTTTTACAACTCGCACTTATTGCCCTTACTGGCGATAAGGTTAGCGTACAGAGTGATATTGCCGTGGCCGAACACTGGACTACATATAACCGAATAAAACAGCCGTTGTCACGTCCGATCGGGGTATCAAGCCTCGACCGCCTTGGTATACGGTCAACTGCCAAACCCGGCCCACGTTAGATAAGTAAATAAAACATAAATCAATCGATCACAGGAAATAATTTCCCCTATTTTCTTAAAGCTAACATTTAAAGCGACATTAGAGTACTACCTCGCTGTAGTACTATGCTACTGTTGTGCAGTAGACTCGAATATGATAAATATGCGTGAATTCATATTATCTTTTGACCCATGGCGTCATCTGTTTGATGCTTCTACATAAATTGCAATATACCCGAAAATGATAAATATGCGTGAATTCATAATATCTTTTGACGCATGGCGTCACCTGTTTGATGCTTCTACAGAAATTTAACATTCAATCCAAACACTAAGGATGCTTTATTCATTGTTTTCTATAGAGGCAATTTTCATCATCCACACACCTAATGCACAATTATCGATAAAACTCAAGCAATTTCCGCTTACTTTATACACACAGTTTCTCCTCTTCACAATACATTCATAGAAAAAGGCTTCATTAAGCAGCACAATTTATTTCTAAATCTAACATTTTTATTTATAAAAATAAATTAGGAATTCATCGATTAAATAACCACTGTCGTCGACAGGAAATTAACGACGACATTTTTTAAAGGCGAATAGGCATAAAAATTGATTTCGTCTTGACTTTATTGATGTTTTTTTTTGGGATCCGTAATTAATTCTAGAATTTAAATTCCCATGGGAAATAAAGTTGTTTGGTCCCAATCACACATAGACAGTTAGAGTTTTATAATTAACAACTTGTCAATACTGTAACCTTGTATAAGAATTATTCTTTCGCATAGAAACAATCAATCCTCTTTATACTGTTGTGAGTTAAAACACAACGCGTGTATTAAATGTTTCCCTGGGACAAATTTGTGTTAATGGTTTTAAATCACTTTAACATGTCGTTCGATTGTTTTCTCTTAAATACTATAGAAATGTCAATATAGTCGAGGATATGCTTTTTATAACACTTAAATTCATGAAGAAAATGCACCAAATTAGTTTCATTTGTTTTGCTAACGGTTATAGCTCTAGTCCGTTTCACTGTAATATCCACGTAGAGCATGCGTTTGACTTCGTCAGTGGTGTATTGAAGACATGTTATACTGAAGACAGTTGAACCAGTTATTTTCTTTTAAATAAATTTTGAACGTTACAAATACCATGTTAAATGTATTAGTATCGTATGGGCTATGGGCAAATGTCATGTTCGCCCTCTTTATTTCATTGAGAAATAGCATTTTCTTGGTGCGATATGAAAATGGACGTTTGTTACATGTAGTTTGCATCTTAGTGTGTTTATTTGTTGTGACAGACTAATAAAATCTATTACCTGTAAGTGATCGAGATCGGGTTATCTCAGTCGAGGGCTAAGATTCTGTAACATAATCCCAACCGAGGCGTTAGCCTCGGTTGGGATGTTACAGAATCTTAGCCCGGTAATATCTATTACAGGTAATAGATTTTTTTTCTCGCACCTCTTACATATATCTAGTTGTATAATAACAACCCATCTATATATGCGTTTAGAGTGTAAGAGTATCCCGTCTGGGGCCTCCCGGTTCAAAGCCGATTAACCACTTCCTCTGCGCTTCGAATTCAGTCCTTTCGCGTAAAAATATAGTTCGGTTATATCAAAGAAGAAAAACAATGATCAATCGGTACATATTATTTAGATAATAAACAAAAACCAACCAAACAATACATAGTAATTAAATACATGACAAAAACAGTTTGAATGCACATATTTCTAATAATATTGGTTAACTAGAACGTGTGACGTCACCGATTCGAGAGTATTACGTCACTTGCGCGGATAAATACATGAATGGGTTAAATTTCCGCCAAAACTCACGTAAAGGTACCAGACAGATCGGACGAGATAGAAAAATCTAGCACTGGGTATCACGTGAGATTTCCCTGTCCGAGGTGCGAGAAAATGATGACTCGGTTCTCATTTTGGAGACTGATGTTAACATCGATGGGACCAAGATTTACATGGCGGTTATCGTCGACGAAGCTGAAAACGCTTACTCTTCCGGAACACCTGGTGCTATTATATTTGTACTTTTACGAGGGTCTCCATGTTCATCTTACATTTGCTCATATTTGGTTTCTAGTTTAATAGATTTTGAGTTTGGATTATGATTTTGTTAACGCATATGGAATTTACGAAGTATTTTATTCATGTAAAATGACTTTATAGAAATATGTTAACATTAATCCATCCTGTTGATCTTATGTTAACAGCGAAATTTTATAAGTTTTTAACAAAGCACATGCAAGTTATCTGGACTATCGCAAGCAGGCAGGTTTATACGAACATACCACGGCCTCCCGAATAGACTAGCACTCTCAACACACACACTCATATCACAGACTCCGGGACCCCGTCCTGTCAAGCACTGTTCTAGCTGTTAATAGGACAAAGAAGTGATAAAAACATAACGCCACAACAGCTTCGTAAAAATCATAAAACAACAACTTAAGAGATCTAATCAAATAATTAGAGAATATCGAAGCGTCACAATTAGTTATTTCTTTACAAAGCAAAAAGGATTTGAAAATTCCATATGATTTTTTTCCTTTAAAACCTTCTAAGATTGTTGTCTCCTTCAAAGCAATACTGCGAAAAGGAAATGGATTTTAAAAGCGGTATTAATCACTGATCTGGTAATTTATGACATTATAAACGCTTTTTAACAACATTCAAGCCATCCAAAAGCCATAACGACTTTTTGATGATTTAAAAAAAACAATGAAGCTAATATTTATTTCATTTAAAAGCTACTCTAATGCTTTTGCAATTGAAGCCATACAGCATGCGCAGATTTTTTTTACATTTCTGTAGCTGCCACAACCAGTGTAAAATGAACGACTTGGGGTGCCATCTAAACGATTCATGAGCAAAACGAACACTCATGTCTGTTTCTATAACGATGAATCGAACACAAAAAAACCATTTGATGTTCAGCAAGTTTTGCCAGAAATGAATCTCTGCTTTAAATAATTCGTCAGTGATGCTAGGGATAACAAAGTGTGAAATCAAAACTATCTAAGCTTCTATTCAAGCAGAGAATGTTTGGGTTCAATTCCTTTTTTAGTTAAGATCATACAAAATACTACAGCTTGCACTGAATTGTTAAATTTCGCTAGCGTACAATTTTGATTTTTCTGTATTGAACTTTATTGAGAACATTTTTTTGGCAGATCAAACAATCATGGTGACACCTTATATATATACATGTAGCCAATATGTTCATGAGTTGTTAATTTCCTCGAATATTGATACATTAAAGAATTTTTCGAAATTTAAATACTCGCTAATAATAGAAACTTAACAGTATGTAAAAGATCGTGCCAGTACTTAAATAACAAAATGGTGTCCATCAAATCTACATAAAAGGTTTGGGGCTTGATTGGAATAGCAACTAGTAGAGTGGACGATATTTGCATCGTAAACGTTAAACGTAAGAAACAAATGTGATTGCAATATTTAAAAAAAAAATATACATGTGTTTAGTTTTTTGCTATTTTTTTACGGGTTTATTAACAGGTAAGGTTATGGAATGACGGCATCCTGGTGTATATGACTTGCGAGTGTGCTTGCTGAATGTGGTGTGTGTATTTGGGAGGTTGAAATATTTCTATAAGCATGCATCACTGCGATATTAGTCCCGATAGTACACGAACACACCACAGCCTCCGAAACACACAAGCATTTAACACACACAGCATACATCGGGATGATGTCTTCGTACAAACAATAACACCTTGCGAATGTCCAGAACTTGTACCGTTGTAAAGTGTTAACACATTGAAGTTTATTGCCGAAGGCCACAACAAAATACCAAACTCTAGCACATTATACTATATTGTAATTACGGGTGAATCAGTCTTTACACTCCCAAAATGCTAAACATCATGCAGGAAGTAATGGCAACTCATTTTGAGATTTTGGAAGCGAGGATTACCACAGCCTTACATCGCGTACACGGACAAGCCTTCTTGAAATTGCTGTAAGTGTTGTTGGTAGAAAGTTTTACGTTGTAATACAAAACCATGCAAACTGTAAAAGATGCGCATCGATTAGGTTGCCTTACAAGTGTGGATTGCCCTTTATCTCAGTCGGTAGAGCATCGGACTGGAGAGCCAAGGGTCGCGGGTTCGGGCCCAGTGCCGATGACCCTCCCCGTTTCAAGAAGGAGAAGCGTTGGCTGGGGGTCAAAGAACCTGGGTTGGAGACTAAGAAAAAAGGGGGAAAGCATTTAAAAAATGTGCATTGATTATATAGGTTGCCTTACAAGTGTGAGCTGTGGAAATTTCCCTTTAACTCAGTCGGTACAGCATCGGACTGGAGAGCCAAGGGTCGGGGGATCGAGCTTCAGCGACGGCACTATCTTTATCACTTTTCCTCGTCGTATAACACAATGTTGCTTTGTAATAATAGGATCAGATGCTGATTTTGTTGTGTAAACTTGCTGAAATACCATGCCGAAAGCAGTCTTTATAGTATTATGCCAGGTCACATTTTACTGACAACGGGATAATCATTTTGTTTTGAGTTGTTTTATTTTTTTTTCTCCATTTTTCATTCTAGTATGCAATGCACTTTTAGGTGTGAATAGATTTTGTAATCAATAATTTATAAATTTTTTTTATTATATTTTATATCATAAAATCTTTCCTCTTAAAATTTGCTTCAGGATTAAGGGGTGAGCTTGAACCAAACAAAAGCTATAAAATGGAGCCTTGCTTTACTAAAATCAAAACATAGTGATGATGCGGGAGAATGTGTAACAGAAACTTCACATTTTACGGGAAGTGACCAGTCATACGTATTGATACTAGCGAGCAAATACAGAGCGGGAAGGACGAACGCAATCGAATAAATGTGATTGAACATAACCAGAATATCAAATGAAGATAACATTAAAATGATACTCTAAATTATGTTTAAATTCTCAACAATTTATGTCCCAGCAAATTTGGCGCCTTTTTACACGAAAACCGTGTGTGGAATTTCAGCACTTCCTGGGTGTCAACATATTAAAAACATCAGCGGCAGGTTTTTTTTTAAAGTATTGTGCTACAAATTCATCACCATGGCTACGTAACGAAATTTGAAATGAGAGCATCATATGCATTTTAAATTGTTTGATGTTTTTGCATTTGAAAATCAGTCTTGGTTGCGTTTGGAATGAAAGACCCACTATTGCATAATATTTGCTTAAAATCGTGCTGATCATAAGAGGGAAATTGATTTTACCAGAAATTTAACGAGGCCCTTTTTTAAATTTTGCTATCTCTTCCTGTAACTATTGAAAAGTGTAATTATTCAGATTTTTTAAACGGTTGAAAGCTATCAAAGCAAATAAAATTAAATGTGTTAGCATTCCGTATCAAATTAGAGCCAACACTTGCTCACCACGCCTTACACAAGGTCGACACACAGGGTTTGAGAATGACAATATCGAACACAAGCTTTGAGAATATCGAACTAGTGTCAACTCTGCTTTTAAAGATAACCGATATGAACCTACATATATAAAAGGGGAAATTGCAATCGTATTCAAGTGACTTTAACTACGCCACACAAAACTTAAACCTAGCAGAGGTATCGTCACAGAAATGAATAACTATCTTGAAATTGTTGGGAGTTTTTAATAACTTTGAAACTGTTCTGGCCATAAAACCTGGCAGATAAGCTGTTAAATCCCACAACACAAAAAAAGATTTGGGTATAGCAATTTAAGAAAGTTTAGGAAGATAACCTGAAAATTTTGTATATATTGTTTATATGGGTGTTTATATATATGTTTGTATGTATGGAATGTGTGCATGTATGGGTGTCTGTGTCCATGTATGAGGGCGAGATCCCATGCATGATTGATTATGTTTATATAATATAAGTTGAAATGTAATACTCGTATATATATGTGTGTCTATTCTTGTCCACCTGTCCAGGGAGAAGACTTATATAGGCTATCAGTCTGCTGTCTAATCCCATTGTTGTGTGTCAATAAATTGTTTGAAATGAAAAATAAACTGAAACTTAAGGCTAATAGGTCATTGCAGCTATTTAACAACCGATAAAGCGGAGCAAGAGACAAACCAGGTCAAATTCAATTGACTGAATATAGCGTGGCCGAGTTCAGAGATATTTCGCGATGATGAAAAATACATATCACAGAATATAGAAGCGTCAACAATACCATAAACCAAACTCAAAATCGATTTAACTAGGGACAAAATATTTACAGTTAGACCCTTGAAAAAGTACAAGGAGTTCCTCTCTCATTATGCTGTGCGCTAAACGGGCAGTAGCTACCATTGTTAGAGGCTCTTGTATGGTAAGGCCTGGCAAAAGAACCCAAAAGCCTTCCTCACAGGGGCAAAAGCTAGACTAAATATCAACCAATACAAATCATGATACTGTTGCAACTCATCTTGTTCTTTTGATTTCATTCAAACAATATTTTTTTGCAACCTCTCCGGAATCATGAAAAAGCATATCACAAATTTGTAATTTAAATAAATTGATACAATATTTGGTGTCATATATGAGATATTTTATCTAGTTTTATTTAGTATTACGTTCTGTAAACAGCTCAGATCATTTAGTGCCGACAAAAAAATGCGTTGTAAGTGTTTTAGGGTGGTCTGGTGGTGCAGTGGATAACGCACTTGCTTTTCAGCAAGGCGGCCGGGGTTCGATTCTCGAACGGACGTTAAAATGTATGGGGTCACCTGTCGGTCCACGTGGGTTTTCAAACGGTACTCCGGTTGCCGCCCACAATAAGACCCACTGCGGGATAACACCCGGGCCAACAACAGCCAATGATATATGATTGATAACTTGTTTCATATTTATTGTAAACTAACAATGTCAAAAAATATCCGCTACTTCGAATGGGTTATTATATACTGAAACGAAAAAGAAACGCAACTTCAAATTGTAGGTTTAATAAAATAATAATTGTGAGCATTATGTTTAAATTTCATATGTAATAGTTAATATTGAATATTGATGTAACATCCTTATTCAATATTTAGAGATTTTTAAGAACAGGTCACTTTGCTAGAAGGTCATGATTGGTAGTACCCTACGTGAATCCAAGTTGAAATGGCAGCAGTTTTGAAACCGTGCCCTAATATCGTGTGTGTCCTCCTCGAACAGTTATCACATCTCTAATTCTTTGTTGCATTGAGTTCATCAGGGCATTGACTTTCCGTATTGGAATGTTATTCCATTCTTGGACGAGTGCATTTGCTAAATGAGGGAGGGTATTTGGGGGGTTACGGCGATTTCGAATTCTTCTGTCTAATTCATCCCACAAATGCTCGATTGGGGACAGGTCGGGGCTATATGGAGGCCAATCTATAGGAGCAATGTTCTGTGTCGCAAGAAAGTCTCTACAGACTCTTGCAACGTGTGGTCTCGCGTTATCTTGCTGAAAGGTTAGATGATGCTGCCTAACAAACGGCACAACATGGGGCCTAAGGATCTCATCCCGATAGCGTACGGCCGTTAAATTCCCATTGACTATCACCAAAGGCGTCTTCAAACTATAGGAGATTCCCGCCCAAACCATAACTGATCCACCCCCAAATCGGTCGTGTTCCAAAACACAGGCGTCAGCAAAACGTTCGCCTCGACGCCGGTACACACGTTGACGGCCATCTGCTCGAAATAACGTGAATCGAGATTCATCGGTGAAGAGCATAGACCTCCAACGTCTCATAGGAAAACGTCTGGGCATATGTGCCGTTGCCCATTGCATACGACGTGCTCGACGTTGCGGTGTTAGTGGTAAACCAACGTACTGTCGCCTTGCACGCAAATTAGCCTCACGCAGTCTGTTGATCACTGTTTGGGGATTAATTCGACGGTTATGATTACCAATCGTATTCCTTGCCGTTTCAGCGGCCGTTAATCTCCTGTTACGCAGGTGTGCCAACCTAAGAACCCGGTCTTGACGTCGCGACGTTACGCGTGGACGTCCTGATCTCGGCTGGTCATCGACTCTTCCTGTTGCGTTAAGACGTGAAACTAATCGACTAATAGTCGATTTGTGAACTCTGAATTGTCGAGCGACGTGAAGTTGCGTGTTCCCTGCCAGAAGCATCGCTATAGCACGTCCTCTATCAACCTTTGATAACCGTGGCATAATTGAAAAAGGAATTATTGTTTGCAAAAGTATTGGCGATGATGTGGCTCAATGTTAGTGATGAATTGATACTGGTTTGAATGAAAAAAGAACGCATATGTTTGTACAGGCACGGTTTTTGATGTTTTTACCGCGCCGGAAGTGCATAGGTCTCTAGTCACACTTGGGTGATTTTGAAGATTGGTATGGGTGTTAGGCAGGTTGCATGTTTATATCGGCGATTTTTATACAGATATGTATATTTAATACAAAATTAATCACAATTTTCCATGTTGCGTTTCTTTTTCGTTTCAGTATATAAAAAAAATTGGTGATGTTTCAAACTCATTCTAGAATATAATAAAAAGATATGAGAATAAAAACCAAAAAGTTCATATATATGTTACGATTTGTTAATATAAGACGAATCATCGGAGATAATATTCACATTGAAGACAATAGTATGTCTAAGACATTCCTGAACGATCTGGTATTGATTTCTGACAACATATTCCAAAGACAATCCCAGGAAATAGAGACTTAGATTGTCACTCTAAACGTTCAAGTGATATTGATCCAGCGTAAAACTAATACACGGACCGGCGTCAA
Source organism: Mimachlamys varia (assembly GCA_947623455.1). Taxonomy (NCBI): domain Eukaryota; kingdom Metazoa; phylum Mollusca; class Bivalvia; order Pectinida; family Pectinidae; genus Mimachlamys; species Mimachlamys varia. The sequence continues at coordinate 30,156,695 of OX392544.1, forward strand.
AATTTTATCCGGAAAGTCTCTTCCGATAGCAAGCATCACATCAAGCTGTTTACAATATTATCTATTCTTTCCGTACTAGCCAGAAAATTGTTAGTTTAAGTTATTTTCGTTGACGGAAAACAGTTTCATATTCACTAGAAACTTGCACATGAATCTGTGTTAATTAAAATGATTCGTGTTTCTTAAACCGTCAATCTAATGAAACACTATTGTAATTGTGTTAGTTTAGATAATTTGCTGTTTGATATGCGTCATATCCGGCTCCAACCGAATTCTGCACGTTTGGTTGAACAATACACTGTAAGAGGTATGTACTAATGAGATGATCATTTTACCCATTGAGACTATCGTCTGTCATAAATGATTAAGTTTGATCCATCTACTATACGAATAAACACAAAACAATATCTTAGTATCACAAGTCTTCGCAACTTTCCTTGATTCAGTGGCATCAAGCCCTGATTTACAATCTATTTCTGGCATGAATGCATTAAACACTGTCATTTATTTTAAAGAAACATATGCATATAACTAAATTATTAATAAGTGTAACAGTGAAATAGTTCGAGCATGGAAGACGCCAGAAAATAATGCTAAACTCTAGAATATGTTTACAGTTATGGAATTTTAGTCTGTCAGTATACTATTACAGATAATGCAAAAAACACACAGAGGCCAAAGACAGGTGTAGATAAAAGGAAATACAAAATGCTTAAAATGGCTTCAAATATAGATGGCCAGGTACACAATATAAAGATGTATCCGGGATGTGAACTAGTTTGTATGGGGATATCACTTTTACTAAAAATGGTATTGGAAAAAAATATAGCCGAGACAAAATATCACAAAATTTCAAAGTATATACACAAAACGAAACTCAATCTCGGAATGCGTACAGCTAGTGAACAAACTAGTTCACATCCCGGATACATCTTTATATTGTGTACCTGGCCATCTATATTTGAAGCCATTTTAAGCAAAACACTTGCTATGGACCAAACAATGTAATATCTCGATCAAAAGAAATTCATCATGTATTCAGAATGGTGTACGTCGATCAAGCATACAAAAACATGAACAATGCAATGCGCAGGTTCAATCGGTTTAGTTTTATTGTTTATGCGTCCTTCTAACAGCCAAGGTCATTGAAAGACGCCTTCACAGGATGTGCTGTGCCACTGTATATGTTGAGCGGATGTTAATTTTGGAGGTTTTGAATTGTTCGTGTAAGCCTCCATGCGATAGTCCGGATCTTTGTACAGACTTAAAAACACACGGAAGTATACTGCAGAAGGCCCCATATCAGAACACCTCATCCGGTCAAAGTTTCCTTACGCTGGGTGAACCAGTCGTTTCACTCCCATAATGCTAACCATTATACTGCATGCGATATATCACATGGACTATTTTATCTAGATACAACATAGTAGATACAAGGCATTTGATTTATGATGTGCTAAAGCCATCCCTCCCCATCAGAACAATCCACCTGGTCACATTATAATCACAACGGCTGAACCATTGGTCTCACTCTCATAATGCTAACCAAAATATACTGCATACGATATATCACATGAGGTATTTTATCAACATACGAAAAAACCATAATGTACAAGGTACAGTTGTGGTATCGCACAACGCACCAAAAACTGCGTGCGTGCATCGTGCATACATCGTGCACACATCGTTCGCCCATGGTGCGCACAACCGGGCGATCTAAAGATCGTGCGTTTATGTGTGAGATTAAATCGCACACATGCACGATTTGGTACAATTGGTCGATACATATTACGGAATGAAAAACATATGGAACCCTCTTGTCCAAAAACTATTTATTTAAATTCGCATCATATTTATTGGGATTATGTCAATTTAACAATATACAGTAAACAGTATTACAGTGATCATAAGACAGCCAAGTGCGGGTTAAGCTACCAGGTATCAGAATATGTAAATAACATGCCGGAGTTTTACCTGCCCCGTGTGCGGCGATACGCTACGACAGCCATTACCGAGCGACCGTTATGAAAACAAACTGGACTCTTATAATCAGTTATTTGAAAAACCCTCCCATCCCCAACACTTTACCTGTGTTTTCACACCTAGGCGAGTGTTGTAAGTGCCCCGGGCCAGAGACATCTACATATATTGGCCATGTACAGGTACAGTTTATAACTTGGTAAAACTGGCAATATTTACTTGAATGAGAACTTGTAAATACGAGTTGAAAGTTTACATACATGTGTCTATTTGGTTTGTTTCTAAAACTACAGAAAGACTATTATTAATTTTTAGAAATATATAGATAGCACTATCAGCAAATGTAATAGTTAGAATATAGAAATATATTTAAAACAACTATCGCGAAACCGTATATATTGTTAAACCATTTCTAAATTTACATCAACCACGATTGTCATCGCAAAATGTTAGTCTATCGTGCGCCCACATGTGCGTTAGAAATAATCGCCCAGGATCGCATCGTTCGCACATCGTGCATACACCGTTCGCCCATCGTGCGCCCACCGCACATCGTGTAACTTTGTGCGATCCCACAACTATACTAGATACAAGAGATTTCATGTATGTGCCGAAGGCCCCCAGCAGAACACCCACGGGTTAACAAGTCAAAGAAGGGAGTATAAACTACCATTGTTCAAGGCAATGGCCGGGGGTGAAAACTCAAAGCCTTCCTCACAGGAGTGCAGTAGTCTATTTCATGGCCAATGAGTTATTTGTGTCCATTTTTCAAAATATGTTATGAATATCAACACATAAATATGAACAGCATACAAGATAAATGTTGCACTTCTTGTCGAAGTAATAACGAAACATGTGAAGGATGACCAGCCAGAAGACTGTAACTGACTGTCTTATATTATGAACAATGTGACATTTTAATATCTCCCATAACATGTTTTTGTTATTAATATATGTCGTAATAACAACTCAGCAATGAGCTAGCGTTACTTGTAAATATGAATTCTTCCTTTCTGCCATATGCGGTTTTTCCATGGCAATATCTTTATTTGACAGATTCGAATAAAACAAAATCCTAGAACAAAAAAAATCAGAATTCAAAATGTCACAAGAGACAATTTAAAATGATTACTTCTTCACGCAGGTGTACTAACCAACGGAAAGGCTAACGGTTGCTTGTTTTGGCTTCTTCAATAACAACAAGACTTCAGAAGCTCCATCAGCGACGTTAACAGATGCTGGTGGATATTTGTAGTAGCTGCCAAGCAGGAAGATATATCGACAAAAGTCTAGGTCGCTTCTGGTGGAGTGGAGGTAATAGTATGGCCTAAACATGTTTTGCTAAAACAACCTCTTCTGTTCCTTATTTACAGTAGTATAACGCCAGTCTGATGGACACAAAATTCCTTCACTTTACAAAATAACGCCGACGGCGTTTTCAATTTTAAATTGCTAACAGATCCATTAAAAGAAAATTGGGAAGCAGGTGATACATTTTAACCACATAGACAACACTTTTAGGACATGATGAGGGTGATCAATAAAAAAGTTTGTTTTTGATTTTGTTTTACGTGCAATTAACAGCCAAGGTCATTAAGGAAAAATGTATTTGGGAGACTGTTCTAAGTTCGTGTAAACCTCCTTGCAACAGTAAATACTGTAAAACAACCTTTTTTCATGTGCGATTAATTTTCCCGTATTTCGCGAGTGCTTGAAATTCGCGAAAATTAATCGCCGCGAAAAAGTTTCAATCAAGGAGATGCAAACTGTAGAAGTCCTTTACTGTACAGAGGATTTCTGACCGTATTTATCGCGAAATTGAATCGCTGCGAAAATAAGTTGGTTTATACAGACTTTGTAATATGCGTAACCAAGTGTTAACCTCTATTTGTGTCTTTTCTAATCACAAGATATATATACAGTGGAACCTCTCAATTAAGACCACCTTAGGGACGGACTAAAGTGGGGTGGTCTGAATACCGAGGGTGACCATGCAGACAGATTTCTCTGAAATCTTCTTATTGATATGTTTCATGGTCCATAAACTAATATAGAGGCTTTATAATGTTAAACACAGTAATTGTAACTGATTAGTCAATTTAACATCAAAATACAGCTTACTGATCAGACAGATGTCAAAAGTAGAAAACACACAATGTGACTTTGTGTTTGGTCGGTCGTCTCAGAAGTAAGATGAAACTGAGGAAAAGTTGTATTTGAGACGTTTCAAAATGGTCTTGCATGTTATAGTTAGATGGTCTGAATAGTGTAGCTTAAAATACAAAGATTAATAGAAAATGAGTTCGGGACTGAAATGAAGTGGTCTTACTAGCGAGTGATCTTAATTCTGAAGTGGTCTTTTAGCGATATTTCACTGTATATCCAATCGTATTTATAGTGTCCAGCATAAAGCCAGGTCCTTAGATAAACATAACTGTTGCAATGATAATGCAATAACAGACTTCTTGAACAAAATGGGCAACAACAAATTATATCATGCAATTACGAATCGACATAATAATCACGAATTCATGACCACCCATTGATAAAGTCGTCACTGACCTCGAGTTATTCACAATGTCAGCTAACTAAAACATGTTTTGACATTCACAATGTCAGCTAACTAAACCATGCTTTGACAAAGAACCACTTCCGATTTGATGTCAACAAAAGTTATCCTTTCGCAGGCTTCACTAAAGCATACAAGAACCGCGCAATGACATCGTTCATGCGTTACTTTCAATGTGAAATAGCATAATGTCCCTGACCTATATATTGACAGCTAGATCGAGGTACTAATGGGTTCTGAATAGAATTGAAAACACTGGTTTATCGATCGAAAACTATGTTGTTAAAAGCCTTGACAGTTTAATAAGTTTTAACAATATTTTAAAGCAACGATATTTCATATTAGTCGGAATTGCTTCAAAGATGGAAGACCAACTTTCAGATATGGAGGCTCAAAAACTCCATATAAGTCAATCTTATTCATTTTGTAATTCAAGAAATCGAGAGGAATTTCATTAATACAAGTATACGTTTTTTTAATTATTAAGTCTAACAGGATGTTACAAAACTGATTAAGCAAAAAAATGCGATTGGTATCCATATCGAAATTATACATGTACAAACACCAACCAACTCACTGACGACTCGAGTTTCCTAGGCAAATATCCCATTCTGAAAACTCATGTTTCAAAATTTACGAGCTTAAATGAAAACACTGCGACACTTCCCGTATAACGTGTACGCTTTATAATTGAGCTTGATTTCCTGTCACACATTTTAACTACAGAAGCGCCCTCTGTTGGGACAATAGAGCCAGGAGTGTAGCCACAAGCCACTGGTTTCTTGTAAAAAGTCAAATGTTCTTTCCCAAGTTCTGATTTTTTCCCTAAAAAAATTAATGTTGATGTTTATTTACGTTATTGTTTTTGCGATGATTTGGTTATTTCAGCTTGAAATCCCCCGAGAAAATCACAAGTTTAGTTCCCTGAAAGTATCGTTAATGATGAAAGAATATCGGAGCTTTTTTCCTCATACAAGTGTTAAAAAGAAGAAAAAATGTAAGTGGTAATTATTGTTATTATGAGAACAATTTGTTACAAATGCCACCAATTCGGAATTCAGGAGAGCTTGCAGATTAAAAAATAAATGTCTAAATTTAGTGTTATAACTATTAATTATTCTTCCTAAATGACTTGGAATTATAAGGCAGATTTAATTAATTTACGGTTTTTTAATCTCGTTCATTTGCAAGATTTTAATCAAATTGTATCGGATTTGATTGATACGCTGCTTTTGTTAAACCGATTGTAACTTTATTTTATACAATTACAAAGCCCAACGTGGATTGTATAATGCTTAATGACTCTGCAGAAATCATACACTATTAAAAGGCACCACAGGGATAGTTATGGATTAAAATAATAAACGAGAAGATTAAGTCTTCGCTTGGGTTTTGGTTGGCTTTATTTGTTTTACTTAAGCATTAAACAGCATTCAGTTCCGTGTTATAGGACAAATACACGGAACCAAATGCTGTTAAATGCTTATATTTACATTTTCATATTGGTTTTGATTATAAATTTATATTCTACATTTGTTCTGCATATTTAAGGTTAATTTCTAATTAATGGAACAGCCAACAGCCAGTATCGGCCAGCCATCTTCAACGTTATGATTATGAACGTCACAATCGTAATGACGTCATAATAACCACTCCAGTTTTATGGTCTCATAACACAGAACTCGCTTTGGTAATGTTGTGACCGGGTGGAGGTGTTCAGCTGGGGCCTTCGGCAGTATACTTTAGTGTAGTAGTACTTTAAATCAGCAATTTTATTGGAGTGGAACGACTGGTTCGCCCGTCGTCAGTATAATGTGACCGGGTGGAAGTGTTCTGCTGGGGCCTTCCGCAATATTCTCCAGTGTGGTAGCACTTTACATCGGCGATAGATCCGGACTATCGCAAGAAAGATTACGCGAACATACTGCAGCCTCCAAAATAAGCACGCTCTTAACACCCACACCAATATTACATACACCGGGAGGCCGTCCTTAAATGGCACTTGCTGTTAATTGTACGTAAAAACCACCAAACAACAAACTCTGTGTGCGTGTGTGATGAAAACCTGTGTATTTAGTAGGCTGTGGTATGTTCGTGTACGCTCAATTGTGATAGTCCAGAACTTGCGCTGATTTAAACTTCTGTAGGCCCCCAACAGGACAATCCATCCGGGCACATTATACTAAGAACTGGCGAACCAGTCGTTTCACCACTTCCATAATGCCAACCATTATATTTGATGCGATATATCCCATAGAACTTTTTATGAAGACACAACATACATGGACTAGATACAAGACATTTTATTTATTGTCGTATATATGAAAACATTGGCTCTGAAGAGCTATTATAGTAACAAACGTGAGGGAAAACATCACAGCAATTTGTATCAAATTTGCAAAGTTACTGCATAGCTGTACCAATGCCTCCAAAACAAATGGTGCAATGTACCGTTTAAGTAGAAGTTGAAATAGATATTTGTATTTCTACTTGACATTTTCCATCAATTACATTTGTATACGTTCTGAAATTGATCCTAACATTTTAAGATAGGAGTATCAAGTCGATATGCATTTTTCATTTACCATGACACTTTTCCCTAGTTTCTGTATAGATACGCTGTGAAAGAACGTTTGCAGTATTTTTCATTAAATTATAAACCCATCGTTTAATATATCACTCGGATCGTTTTGCATATCGATGTTGAAATTTCTAGTACCAGACAAATATCTTAACATGTATTTTTTTAAAGGAGACCCAGGATACACAATGAACATTCGAGATACGAGAAATGGGAAATGAAATGAAAAAATATAGACTAATTTTATTAGTTTGATCTAATCAATCAAAAGCCAAACTTTTGCTAAAATTCTAAGAAAAAAATAGGAGTTTCATTTGGCATTCCCAAGGAAATATACATTGTTATCTTGAAAACATTTGTCTACTCGCAGCCACAAAATAAATAAATGTATCAAAATATTACATATTTAACGTTTAAACTTGTACATAACCAATTATGTGTCTGGAAAGAGATACTATTGATCTAATGCACAACGCTGTAAATATATAAAAGCTGAAAAGAATTAAATTCAAGATTCCTACCGATTTCATTTCAGTGGTTTTATCTAATAATAATACATATTTTTATAGTCCAAACCGTACCATCGGCGGCGCTAACACATTGCAGGCGTGATTTTTGCGCCGATATACGTTACAAACAGTGCGATACATTGTATAAGCATGCAATATTAAGTCATGGCGCCAACCTGGGGCAATGTCTATTGTTCCAGATCTCTATACTGATCACTTCCTTGTCTTGAATATGCTTGTTGTAAAATTGTCAGTATTTACTATTGTTCTGTTATTTAGATTTTGCATCTATTTCTTATTTTATTATATGTATGTATGACAAGCACTTCCTGGTTATTATTTGTTTAAGTACTTTAACCTGTCACAGAAAAGTTTTAATAATATTTCCTTCAAACGATCATTAATTATTTGTTTTGTTTGAGCGTCAAGGTTTAGAAAGTATTTCCTTGATAGACTACCGGCACAAAATATACATTTGCCATATCTCGTATTCGTATACAAGGATTGACAAACATTTATGTGCGAGTTTATAATATTTGCTTTTGATTTTAGTTTGTGGATGTGTTCCACGTCATATTAATAGCTATGGTCATTTATGTGCGTGTACGATTTTAGTGGTGGAGGAAAGCCGGTCCGAGTTCCCGGAGAAAAACCACCGACCTAAGGCCAGGGCATAGGCCTCCCTCGAACCCGCAAACAGAATATATTCTTTGTATTTGTGATAATTAAGTAACGTTTCATTTCATATATATCGTTGTATAAGGCCCGTTGTCACAATTAACAAAACTCTTATTTCAAGATTTGTGCTTAGCAATATTTCATTTCCAGACGAGACACATATCGATGTCCGAACTAAAACGATCTTAACGTACCTTAGTCTTTTGTGACGTCACAATATAGACATACGATCAACGTGACAATATATATTGGTTTGTATATGAAGTTAAACCGTTTCTCGCTTGGTTACTATTCTTGTTATTATATGTTGACGCTTACGCTCCCAGTATACGTGGTCTTAGTCCTTTAAACTTTTCAATGATCATTGCGAACATGTTTCCTTTGTTCATATATTCTAATCGGTTAAGATTATTGTTTTCTTTCTACTCTCATATTTTCTTTTTTTTCCGTTTTTCTTTTGTTGAAAATTGTACATTGCTGAAATTTTATCAGTTTTTTCTCTCTCTTTCGATCCTTCTTGTGTTTTTCTTAAATACAATTCTGCCAACGATTTCTAGTAATTGGTCGGTAAAGCTGTTCACGTGTGAAAGCTATATACATTATAGTGATGCTACCAGATAAAAAGGATTGACATACCACTCAGTTACCTAATCATACAATGCCACTCATTTTTTGTGAAATGCCGCTTTTGGCAATCGGCGACCGTTTCTGTCATCTTGTGACGTCGAGACAGGAGAAAAACACTCCCGAATCTTGGCTGACAAGTCTTACAGTGTGTCCCCGACAGCGAAAAAATCGATCAGCCGAAATACAAGGGAATTTCAAATTCCGGAATCGCTTTCACCGACATCCGGTTCCTTGTTTATTGATTGTGGAAGTGTCGGGACATCAGAACATCGGTTTTTTTTTAAAAGATAGACCCGAAGTTGTTCATTATTATCTTTCTCCTACGGATGAAGTTATTTTATCCCCACGTAGCTTCTCCGCCAAGCATCACGTTTGACCTAATTAACACTTTCAATAGTGTTAGAGTACAAGATGTGGCGGCATAGGGATTCGAAAGTTGTGGTTTAATGACGAATATGGGCAAATTACAATGTCGCCATCTGGGTCTTATTATTAATTCTTTTGAATATGCTCATCAATATTCCTACTTATAACGATTGAAAAAATAGGAGATTACCGAAGCCTCTACAAAACCATAATCGGAACTCAAAATCGATTAACTAGGGACAAAACACAAAAAAAAAAAATACACGGAAACGCTTGAAAAATACAAGTAAAAACGACCAGGTGATATAGAAGAGTAAGCGCCTTCTTTTTCACCGACAACACTCGCCATGTCAATCTTGATAATACGCCAGTAAATGTCAACTCCTCAAAGGGAGAACCGAGTCATCATTCACGATCAGAACAAGTAATCACACTAATAGGCATATTCGAAACCGTCCATCTTTTATCATACAAAGATACAAACAAATTGTCAATTCGACCAAGATGGCAACTATAAAACTAGTTCATAAGTCTTATCAACCTGCATCTCTCGAATCTATGTGTTCGTAAGTTTGCTTGTCAGCTGTCAACGTTTATCTTGGCAATGTTGATACTTAGCGCTAGTCGTCGAATAACTGATTAGCTGCGTCATATATATACCATAAACCGGAGAAGCAAGGATATTCTTACCAAGAAAAGGAACGCTCACGATACGGAAATCGAAATGGTAACGTTCATCATATAGCGTAGTCAGCTGTCAATGTTGGTCAAAGTTTAAGTAAAAACGTATGTTAGCAGATGGAGTAGAATATGACGCCTACTTATTTTATGAAAGACATGCTGCAGTTTTCACTATTCAGGCCGTATAATTATTTGGATGTGACATAGATTTACATATTTGGAGGCTTACGTCAATGAAGAAGACGCTTTCCCATCCGGGCCACTGTTTTTTGTACCTGTATTTTATTCAATGATATCTGTGTAGATCTGCCATTTGTTCATATTTCGCACCTAATTAATCGGAATATATTTTTTTCTTTTTTTCGTTCAAAAACAATGGACAATGACAAATAAATAGTATTAAAAGAAACCAAAAATGGTATATACTTGTATGTTTTAACTAGTAGATATATTGAGGTTTCTTTCGTTTGGGCTATAGATGAATTAACGTTTGATAAAACCACCAGTATCACTCATGTGACGGAATGATAAATATGGAGAAGTACCAGGCTAACTAACTATCCTAGTGACAGACTGTCACACCCATGTTACTAGCCAGACCCCAGATGAACTCCGGGCTGATAGAACACTGAGTGTGTTAACTCATCGTCCTTGGTAGCATACTTGAACACAGTAAACAAAAATTGACTTTGTTAACTTAGATCTTCACAATTATTGGAATTACAAAATTGACTAAAATGTCCTGCACGTCCATCAAGGTTTTATTTTCAAAGAAAATGGTAGCGTGTTATTTTGTAAAGTTTCTATCTAACGATATGTTTGACATTTTGTTTGCAATAAGGAACAAAGCTTGTTATGCTGCGACGAAAACAGCTGTGGATTATTTATAGCTGGGCAATCAATCGAGCTGCCCACACACTAAATATATTGATTGAGAGGGTACGAGTCTGTCACAGAACTCTGCCAATAATTCTTTGTCAATAAAGACATGTTTCTCCAACAAGAAAGTCATTTTGTAGTGAATTATTTCCGTCTTTATTCAAAGACTAACAATAAATTACTATTCCTATATCTTAATATATATATACATACAAAAATGTTACATTAACAACGAATGTTTCTCCACCTACAACAGCTAACTGTAATTTCGTATATTGAATATCACTTTCATACAAATAGGCGGTATATGTACAGCATAGTTTCAAATAAGCCACAGAAAAAAATCCGTTTAATGACTTCTGCAGGGTTGCCAACTTGAGTCGTCTCTTTTTTTATGTATAATTTCAGTATGAAGATACTATATTGATTTATAATAAGTATTGTCCGACTTTTCTGAGATAAATTTGATAAAGTTATTTCATCTAGGCCATACTTACCTAGTATAGTCGATGAATTTCAGAAACCTGACAGGTCAACAAATAAAGACATATTTATCTTCGTTTTTATTTGTGGCTGTATATTTATTTTAAACATAAGTACACATCATCCCCATTCCTCATCTCTTAAAGTGACGGATATTCCGGAACATTGGCTATATACGTCTCCGTTCCTTCCTTTGCACACAGAGATGAACATAAATGGATCGTTAAGCGGGATATGCGTCCATATTACGAGGTAAATTGACACTGTTATATTGTATATAGATAGTCGGATAGCGTGCCAAGACCAAGTACTTTCTCCTCTCGTGAATAATCAATTAGCCAATATCTATCAAACAAGTGACCGTAAGGGAGATGACTTAGCTACACAAACCAATATGACCAGACGATTACAGAAGAATATATAGCGCCTATTCAATGGTTTCCTGTTAAATATCAAATATATTTCAGTGGAACTATATTTATATCCGCAATACGCCACTGGATGAAGTTATATTTTTTTTGTTCAAAGTATAGTAAAAATACAATAACAAACAAACAATCTGATTAAAATCATATTTCATAAGATCTGAGCAAATCCCGTTGGGGGTCACGTCCCGATGACCTTTTGCATAAGCCAATCAAATTAATACTTTCAGTATCTTGACAGTGAAAGTTTGAGGCGACAAAGCTTGCATAATCGCATTTGTATGTTTAGTCAGTCCGTCACCAAAAAGTTCATGTGGAATAAAGTGACGAAATGGCTTGCTGTAAGATGACAGATCATTGGAAAATTATTTTAGTGTTAAGTAAAGAAGCGACAAAGGTCATCTGAACGTGACCTCTTATGGGATGTTGTCAGATCCTTTTAAAACGGAGTGAGAACAATGATATGGATTTTAATCAGATAGCAATAACAAATTAATGGAATCCATTAGATTTCTATTAATTCCCAAAAAACTTTAAAGGTTTTTAATTGCCTTACTTTATGTGATTTGATTCTAGAATAACGCAAAATAGTACTAGTACACAAATAGTGCGCAATGATATCGGACAGAAACTTAAACAAATGTATCATAACTAGTGATGACATAAAAAGTGGTGATATAAGTTTTATTAACTTGACATTTATATGTACTGTAACGTAAACACAAGAGGATCGTGGACCATGTGTCAATAACGTTGCACGTGTTCGCTTTTGTTACATATCCTAAAATGTCGATGATAAGCCCGAATCCACAATAGTCTGGTCTTTAAAATAAGCAATAGTTTTGTCACACTTTTCTTGGAAATATACCAGATTTGAACATGAGCCGTACTTGATAATAAGTCTTGGATTCCTTGCACTGAATATATCTAAAAAATAATCTGAACATTTATTTGTTGCAATATTATCATAATCCAATATAAGTTTTGATCATTGAAATCCCATTTGATGAGCATGCATATAAATGAATTACAGATACTTCACGCCCATGAAGGTAAACAAACAAAACAATATATAGTCTTTTTGTGTCTGCTTCCACTGGATGTTATAAGGTAAACTCAAATGAGTTGCCCGTGTCAGTCATTTTTGACACCTTGACAATAGGTTCAGATAAATTACTCAGAAAATAAGACGGCATTGGCAATAGGCCAGCTTCGAAAATAAGCCTGGAGTCTTTACCAAAAATGAAAATAAGCCGGTTTTATTATCAAAATTTTAGAGTATTGATACACTGCAGAGCATTTTTGAGGAAAACGAATTAGACAGCAAGATTAAGCATACCCTATGTTTTGCATACGAAGTCTGCGCAGAAAAAATAATCTAGCCTTTCTGATGTTTATTGTTAATTTTTTGTGAAAGGTTTTAATTTCATCACGCCGTCGTTTTTTCTTTCCGGCACCAGAGTTTACCGTATTCATGAGGTCACGTCATTGTTGAACCATTGTGACGTCACGTCGCGTGATATGCTACATGTATGTAAGACATGTTTTTCTTACATAACTTTCTTCTATGGGCAAATTCTATCCAACATGGCGAGATATGAGATAATGATAGAATCTATCACCCCTGTGTGATGTAGACTGAGAAATCCAACCCGTGTTAAAATTCATAAATATTACCCCGAGTGTGGCGATTTCTCTTTCTACATCAAACAGTGGTGATTGATTATTTTTCTCCCACATTTTCCTACGTAAAATAAGCACAAGAATGAACTCATCAACAATGGTGGATGCAATGCGTGACGAAATTGGTGACATCATTCTGGTTACACTGCATAAAGTGATGACGTCACAATGAGCATTGCGTCACAATTATCACGTGTGGGCTGTCATTTCCCTAGTAAAAAAATGGGTATGAACCTGTGAAGTGTGGAAGAAAATATTTTAACGCAAGGATCGTTTTTGCAATTATTCAATCTCTAGACTATTCACGGTATGTTGTTTTTGCACTGTCAGTGGTGCTACTTATAGTGAGTGTCTATATATGTATTACAATTAGGCGCTGTTGATTTTTAGTAGCGTTAATTATGTTCGCGTATAAAATGGATTCGCAGATATTTAATGCAAGCGAAACATTCGAAAATGTCCACGGCCCGAACATTTCCACTTTTACAGTAAACACTAGCCAATTGACTACAATTATGTCAAAATGAAAATAATTGTATTGAAGTATATTAATAAAGGATATCGCACGAGTTTCACTTGGCATGAGCTTTTCTCAAGCGGGTCTTAGCAGTTTTTAATTTAACGAGCCTCTGGCGAGCTGCATATGCCATCGTCAATCAGTTTGTCCTCAGTGCGAAGTACAGTGGTTACAAATATCATCAGAAAATTCTCTCTTATTGGATATTGTCGAGTCCTTATGTATCGTAGTGAAATAAGGATATGGATTTTCATCAGATTTGGGTAAAACTTATCTACTTTTAACTTTTTCAAATCTTTGGATTAAATTCGAAATGTATATGTTATTTCACATTAGATAAGAAGCGTGATGTTAAAGCTTGTCTTGGAAAACGGATGGGGTTCATGATTAAACATTTGCCTAACATAACAGTCTAAAACAAAGGTGTGTCGAAAAGAGACGCTGTCACATAAACAAGAGTTGATACGTCAGCTTACCTAGATTTATTTAGCGAATGGTAACGTGTCGAGCACTGTCTCTGTGAACACGGTGAAGGCACGGTGGTCTAGTGGTATGACGCCGGGCTCGGGATCGAACGGTTGCGAGTTCGAGTCAAGATCACGGCACTTGTGTTGTATCCTTGAACAAGATACTTTACTCCGCATGTTCCAGTGTACTCAGCTGTTATGTACGTACTTGGAATTGTAGAATGCTAGCTGTGAGCACCGAGATGGCAGCACCGGTTGCATGCTCCCCAGGGAGTTGAGAACGATATTGGCTGGTTGCTAAGGCTCTATAACCACGGATAATAATTTGTGAATTGCTTTGAGGCGACATTCAAGTTGTGATAAAGCGATATACAAGAACCTCGAATTATCATTATTATTAACAACACTGATCACTTAGCAATAAAAAGCAGCACAGCCTTGCAACGTTACCGTTTCATACGAGGACTGCTCATGTTTAGTGTTAAATTAAGTAAGAATGTACGTACAAAATAACGACCAGATTGGTTTCATGTATGAAACAAATAACAAAGTGATTAATTTCTTTTTCAACAGATATGCCATTAAAGATCCGACCCAATGAGTTTAATCGTCTTTATAATGAAAAGAAGCTAGCAGATTGTTGTTTATTGATTCAAGTAAAATAGAGGTTACCCAACGTGTGGTTTTTGGATATGGTATCCATGGGGCTTAAAAACAGCTCACTTGCGTGTGACCAACTTTGTATATACATTTACAAACCCACGTTTTGTGGACAAGACTGTCGTACTAACCTGACGAATATGTAAACTGTTAATATTCCAAAATGACTTCATTCAAAAAATTATATTTTGATAGTTATTCTTTCGGAAACAACTTAACGACAGAAAGTAGGAAGTCAGAAAGTATTAGAAATCATTTGGATACTTAAACTTTACAGTATTCCTTTTAACAAAATTAAAGTTTACCACGGACTCTATGCGCGTTAATATGTCATATCGCATATTCATTCCCGCCAAAAATGGTGACGCCGAAAACAATTTACACATGCGATCGAATTACATAATTAAAAAGTAGTTCGGATTAAAGTTCACCGTAATAGCTAATAGCCAATCAAAACAATTATACACTTTCATTCACTTCTGGTGCATCATTTGTGTTTATTAAACACTTGTTAAGATCAATTGATACCTTTAATAACACTAACCTATTATGGAAGACAATAGTTTTACCAATTATAATTGGACTGATTGTATAGAACAATACCATGATTTTAATTTGTTTTAATCGATAGGAAAGTCTGGCAAATGTTTGGGTTAGTTTACATAATGTTTTATACAATATACATCATTATGGTATCATCGTTAAACAATATATCATGATGATGTATACTTACATGTATGCTTCATGTATAACTTTAACATGAGAAATTATTATTCATAATATTTGCTTAAACTTAGGCAATGTCCACACATCTTTGCATATAGGGTAATATTAGTACAATATACAACAGCAATTAATATTCCTTCTGTTTGAAGACGATTTGCTTCATACCCAGGTAGTAAGTCCCACCTACGTCGCGATTAATGGTCATAGAAACGTGAAAATAAACAGTGTATCCTTTCGATTAATGATCAGTATTCAGGACAATATCCCAGACATATTAAACAAAAGAAGATTACACAAAACTAGCTTTAGGTTTTACTAGATGATGTCTGGCAATCTCCAATACGTGTTGATATTATGTATTGTGGCTAGATCTCCACCTGCCTATCTAAATTGCTACAACATAATATCAGCAAACCTATATAAACCATTAAGAGTAATTTGTGTGAAAAAACTAGCTCCGGGTCATTTTCACTATAACGTATGTTATTTTGACAGTTTCTATAGATTTTGTTTTATTGCTGGAATCGGTCTTTGATGAAGAAGTGCAACAAGGGGCATCAGACGACTTCAGTTGTGTATAGACGTGAAAGTTTTGCTGATTTGAAGGGATCTTGTAGATCTAATTACTAGAGGCAGACGACGTCGAGAGACTTCAAGATTAATAAAACTCGACCATTTCCAGAATCGCTGACGGTACTCCATATATAGAAAATATCGAAACGGCCACGGCGAAGCACTTCAAACAAAAAAATCCGATAAGCTCCGAAACTTCAGTAAACAAGGCGTATTGTTGGTGTTGAATATGCGTATGTGTTCCGAAAGTTAAAGAGAAACAGAGATATATTTTGCGGAATCCTATGATAAATTTGATAAAATCAGAATGGATAACACTTTCGTATTGCACAAAATATATGTGCACGTGAATTGTGCCACTGCAGTGTCTAAAATTAACGTTATGAATTTAGTTTTGGATGTAAAATGGCAATCGATCAGCACATATTAATATTGAATTCAAGCAATACCAAAGATTTGTTTTATCATAAGCTTTCAACAAAATGTCCCTCAATTAGTCTCAACCTATTTATAAAAAAGAGTTGTAAATTTTAACAGGTATCTACGGTCAGTTGTCCATTAATATATAATCATATTTGATCTAACACATACTTGGAAAACAATTAAATTCAATCATGTTGCTGGCGATGGATTATTAAATCAAATCAACTTGCATCATTGCTTACCTAAGCAGCTGCAATTTTTTGAAGCAGACACTGAGTCTCGCACGTAACAAAGTTATCATGAGTCTGTTAAGCGAAACTCTAAACAAACCAATAAGGACGGTCACAGAATGAGCAGGAGAAAATATAATCATATAGAAAAAAATCACTCACACAATGCTCTAAAATAATTTGCATTGCTCAGTGAATCAAAGCTTCATATTGATACAGTTGTACCTGCAATAAATATTAGTCGTAAATTGCATGAAATTATAATTTAAGTGGACCCTTGTCTATTATTTAAGATTTATTTCCGGACAGTATTTCAGAAAGCACTTTTTCTATCAGATGCCGTGAATTAAAAACAAACAAATTTTGTTTTGGAAAAGTAGCTTTTTTGAATTTTTCTGGGTGAAAAAAGTTTCAAAACGAATATAATACAAACAAGGTTCCATTGTGCAAAATTGTTCTCCTACCTTTTGAATGAGAAGAGCTTTCGTTCCGCCCAGAATGCCTTTCTTGAACAGCTTCATGTCGTCCGAGCCATTTGGGGTTTTCACTGACCCATTTGGGCTTTTCTGGCTGCTAACTGTGTCCTTACTGCTTGATCTTGTTTCCATGGAGATGCTACGTTCGGATTTAATCCCATTTTTGTCCAGCTGTTTTGGACTAGTTGGAAGTGTCTTTTTCGGAGTACACTTCCCTGAATCTCCAATACGTTCACCACCTTTACCCTTTGATTCCTTAGAATCTTTTTCCTTTATGGAGCCCACTCCAGAGCCCCATTTTCTCGGAGATCCGCCTGGCTGTACCGCATTTAAAGGTGTGGATACATATGATGTGGGTTTGTCTTCAGCAGTTGGGGTCCTGTCGTCATCTTCTTCAATATTTGGGTGAAGTCCACGATTTTCGTCCAGATGTCTTTCGAGTTTTTCAGACAATTTGTCCATAGACGATTTTTGCGACGACAAAAAATCCTCATTTGCAGAGAGATAAATATCGAATCCACTCAGGGAGGTAAAAGGTGTTTCATAAAGTGTAGATTCCAGAGAAGGAGCCATCGACATATTGGCAGAAGAAAGGGCCGCGTCATAGTAGGATGACCCACGTGATAAATGGGAACCGGAAATAGACGAGCGAAGATTATCTCCACCATGGGGTCTTTCGACATGATTAAAATCATCCGTTTTAGACATTTTGACGTTAATAAAAACGGAAGTATGAAAAAGTTAATCAAATTGATTATATTAAACACAGCATGAAGAACGAAGATTGTTGAATTCAAAGTTTGAAATTGAGAAAGTTTCACTATTCAAATATAATTTCCAAAATGATATAATGAAAATATTTTTATGAACAATTTATCTAATAATACTTTCGTTGAAATGTTTCAAGTTCACACATGGATTGCAAATTCACAACCATTTCTCGAGGACTGAAGACAGACATTGATATGGCTTGGAAGTGTCGTTGATTAACCTGCGGTATATTTAGGATTAGGACGATCCTGGAATCCTTAAATGAATGATGAGCTTATAAATATAAGATCCACTGAATTTGAAATGGTATTGTGCTACAATATTCAACACATTTGACTTATCACTTATATCTCAAAACCATTCTGCAGAAATGCTACACTTGTAATCCATGTGGTGATATTTAAATATAAACACAGACTTGCAATTTGTGACAAAATATGGTGTAATATTCCTGCCACATCAGAGATCCAAATTGGGAGACACTACCATGAATCTATTGACACGACGCACAAAGAATGTATGGATCATTAGCCTGTCCACAACTTTGGCTGCTATTTCCATTTAATCTGGAACGAAAAAAAGAAATAATAGTTTAATACATATTAAGATACCCCCCCCCAAAAAAAAACGAGTACATGTATATATCAAAACAAAAGTAAACAATACATATAATAAGTATATACATATACATGTATATTATTACATGTAGCTTTCTCACTCTCTTTTACATTTTTGGTGGTATTTCCAGAAGTGTGTACACTGCTTAATGAGGAATGCATGTATGCGTTTACAAATGTAATTCATCTCCAGCACACATGCATACATACACACACATGTGGAGATATTAGCCAGGTGGTATAGGACAAGTAGTTAGCGCCTGATAAGGCAGCTCTGTGAACTCCTCAGAATTATATATGATAGAACTGTATGTGCTATTTGCATTGATTGTATGATGATTGTATAGCTATGTATTGTAAAGCGCTTTAGAGCGGCTTATGTTAGCTAGATAGGGCACTGTATCAAATGTGGTATATTAATATTATTATTTAATGTACATTTATTATGTACTGTACATGTACATGTTTACGAGATTAAAAAAACGTCGTCCTATGCATTTGCTTTTTTGGGAATGACAATAGTATTGGACCAAAACAAACTGCAATTAATGTACATATCATATTTCACATTGTCATTCCATAAACCAGACATATTAACATGGCGTATTAGTTATATGTATATATATATAGAAACAATTGACACGCCTAGAATAGAGATGCGTCATAAATCAGTGTGCATTTTGGAGCATTGTTCACGGTTCAATGGTATCTTTTCCCTGTAATCATTGTTCGTTATTTTCGGAATAGTAAGTTTAGCTTTATTTACTTGAAGAACGAAACTCCACGTACCTGTTTTGTATATATCAGATAACGTGTTACTAAATATCGTATATTTCGTATATATTTTAAAAACCATTTGCAACGAACACAAATATAATCGCTTATTTCGGTGACAAAAATTGCTTTCCTGAATTAATATCTGTCAACAGTTTATTCATTTATCGAAATCTGATCTATGCATCATTCTGTTTAATCCGGCTTCCGACAGTCGCTGGCAATTTTATTTGATGTGACGTAAGATATCACCATGGAAACAACTATGATATACTGGCGGAACATACGAGCACAAGAGAACCATCCTCATTTCGCAAACCGAGCTGGGGAAGTGGATTTAACTATGGAAGATATGATGTATGATATAAGTTGATACACTACACATGCGAACAATAAATAAAGGTAACTCCAACAACCCAGGTGGAGTATAAAATGGTCTGGGGTGGATGTTGCAGTATCTGTAATGTAGCATTCAAGTGTGGTGGCACTATAAAAAGATGCCGTTGGAAACACGGTCCCACTACAAACAGAACAAAATTCATCTCCAGCACACACGCATACATACACACACATATGGAGATATTAGCCAGGTGGTATATGACAAGTAGTTAGCGCCCGATAAGGCAGCTCCTGCGAACTCCTCAGAATTGTATATGATAGAACTGTATGTATTAATTGTATTGATTGTATAAGAATTGTATATCTATGTACTGTAAAACGCTCTAGAGTGGCTTATGTTAGCTAGATAGGGCGCTATATCAAATATTGTATATTATTATTATTATTATAAAAGAACGATAGGTAGAAATCGAAAAAATATATAAATAGTGGAAAGATGATTGTTTAAAGATGAACGACACGAATATAAAGCTCATTAAGTAACCCAAACAGGATTTTTCTTATCACATAACGCGTGGACATATTTCATCAATAGGAATATGTTGATGACGTTACAAAATGGCAATAATTGACACACTTGCTGCTAAAAAAGCTATGTTTTTGTTGGACTTTGTATACCTGTTAATGTCATATTTGTTACTGTTCACGTCGTCTCTAATGATATGTACGAAGAAACTGTCACATGAAAAACAGATTTAAATGCAACCCGTCAATCCATTTATCACAATAAGTTGTCTTAATCCGATACGACACATAAATCATTACTGTTGAAACTTCCCTGATCAGAGGATAATTGCTCGGACGAAAATAGAAATATCACAAAACGTTGCATCAAGTACAATAGTCATGTCGACCTTCAAAAGCTAGAGTTTCTACAGACAATGTTTTAAAAGTTTATTTAAGGATTAACTTGAATCTAATTTTTATGTTATGGAGGTATAACAAAAAACAATGGAGTGTACTCTAAATAAACCGAGAGCGGTGAGAGTATACTCCGGTTTATTTCGTGAACTCTCCTTTCTTAAAAGTAATATCCCTGCACCTTCACCATAATTATGGTGTGTCCAAGTCGCAGTTTGTTTTCTTATTCTAGAGCTTGTTTTGAATATAGAGTTGTTTGTGATAAATGTCGGTTGCTGTCGAATTATTTGTATTGCACCGGGATTCAAGTAATTGACGTTGATGGAGACTATACGTAAGTTTCATGGGCGTCATCATCATTGAAACATACTCTGATCCTTGTATGACATGAAGGTGGACAATTTTGAATAACCTCATAAGTTCACCTTCTTATTATGATTGAGAATGAAGCCTTAGTCTCATAGTACTATCATCTTGTACTCTTGAGGGTCTACGTGTTGGTGACACTTTGGTATGCCATAATACTTGTGTTTAATAACGATTAGTAACACTGATTATAATGATGAATCTGGAATACCCGTTATTATTACACCGTTAATTAGTTATAATATTCACCACCAAAAGAACAATTGTTTGCACCCCTTGAAGTATATATGAAGCAGTTATGCATTTCGCCTGCACCTTAATTTATGTACATTATCAAGAAGTAATAGGTTTGACAGACAGGTATATGGTACCAAAAACAAAAGCCTTTTAAATCACAGAACATACTGCAAAATAACTCAAACTGAATCGATATTCATTTCATCGTTTTCTAAACTGCATATGTGCAAATGTTTGGTATATGATTTCATAAACGATATTAATTCATGAACATATTTTCCTGATTTAAATATGCATAAATGGCATCAAGTGTATGATGAATAAGAAGTCAGTAATGTATTTAGACTAGCCATTAATAGTCGATGTCTGGATAAATGATATACTCGTAAATACACACTAACTGTTCATCATTTATCGCTTATCTGGCAGACGAGGTCAGACAGAAGCTTAACAGAGTCAGACAGGCGCTTAACACTAAGGGTCAGCCAGGGGTTTCAACTTTAACACAGGACATGGCAACGGTTGTTAACGACAACAACCTTTACTCCCTGCAAACTTCCGCTATGCTACTGATCTTGTTGAATCATTAATGTACGATTTTCTTTGTAAATTTGTCTGTAAGCGGTTTCTGAACGACCGGATTGTAGACTTAATGTTTACGTGTATCATTTCACGTGCATAACTGATCTAATACAATTTTCTAGAGGTTCTGCAGGCAAATTCTTCCAACCAGAATCCCCTTTTTGATTATAGTAAATACTTACTGTTTAATATTTAAAGAAACGTTGATAAGGAACATTGTATTTTTATACATTGTATACATTGTATTTTTATACATTGTATACATTGTATTGTAGTATTGTTTTCAAAGAGAAGGATTGAATGCGAGTGCAGATTCAGATTTCTTTTGTTTAAGGTGTTACGAGTGTTGTGTAAGAAAATAATATTTGGGCCCGTATTCATGAAACCGTTCTCATGCTCAAGCATGGATTTCGTGCTCAAGTTTTGGAAAAAAAATTGGAGAGACATGAAGCCAAAAACTGTTTTCAACATTAACATTGACTTTTTGACTCTTCGACATGATTAAGGAGAGTTTCAAGAAAGCTGGCTTGAGCACAGAATCAATGCTTGAGCATGAGAACAGTTTCATGAATACGGGCCCAGGTGTTCTGGAGGAGTCAGCGTATTTTGCAATAAATGATAAAAAGACCGGACACCACTAAATCTATTTATATAAGTAACTAGTTTATATACCAATCATCTGTATTTAGAGACGGTAACTGCACAACTTGTTGTTGTCTGTTGGAGTTTTGCAGTTTATTGGTTGTCAGTTTACAATGACTACGTGAACTAATGAAAATCAACTTATTTTTGCGTGATATTTATTTTCGCCTTTTTCGCGAGTGATTGAAACTCTCGAAAATTAATCGCCACGGAATAGTTTCTATTAGAAGTATGCCAACATTGGAGTACCATACTGCAATGTACATAGGATTTAAAACCGTATTAATCGTGAAATTAAATCGCCGCGAAATAGTCGTTGCATATGAAACCGCGAAATTATGTCGCCACGAAAATATTTTTTTTACAGTATTGTGATGGCTGCCTTAGCCGTTGTATTCCAATGTAGTGGCACTCTTCTATCTCAGCACCGTATCAGCAATTTAGCATAATAAACAAATACGTCAATCAATCATCACAGACATTATGTCCTTAAATACATTTGCATTTTAGAGATCTCACATCCGTTGCATCAATAAAACAGAAAGAACGCTTGTTGAGTTAAATTGAAACGGTTAAGCTGACAAGACTTTGGTGCATTTGGCACACGTGTCTGCCTCCCTTGGTGTGGTAATATCGATCCGTCTGGTAATTAAGCATTCAATATATTGATTTGTGACGTCACCTGCCGTAGTGTAATATCAATTGTGGTCCAATTTGTGAGTGTTTACGTTTAGACGTCTGTGGTAATTTGGGAAGAATAAGTACACAGCCGTAGTTATCTGGTCAAGATATTGTTTAATTCAGGGCTAATGCTAGCTTACACAGAGTGTTTACATGTACATATACAGATATAGAAGATATATTTTCTTTATGATTGGGGGTGGGGATTGGGGGGTAAAGAGGGAGATGGTGTGGGGGGTGGTGTGGGGGGTAAAGAGGGGGTGGTGTGGGGGGTCTTTCGGGTTGAACGCCCTCGCAAAGGACAATGATGTGTATCAGGATGGTAACTAGGGGGACTCCCAAAACTGAAAAAAGTACAACACACAGGAGAGAAGGAAATGAATAGATCCAAAATGCGACAGGAGATAATTAGTGTTTCCTGCATTTCATGTCTCATTAATGGAGCATCCGTAAGAAAAAAATCCTTTTCGGTAGCGCCCCCTTCCCGATTGAAGTCACATTTTACTGTAGTGATACAGCGTGATACATACTACAGGCCTGCTTAAGATGTCTCCAATCTTACATTGCTGGAAGACAATAAAGAAACCATCCTCAATTACCGCTGCCACCAAAACACACAGGCTCAACAATAACTCGCACATAGCTTTCAACTACAGGCCGTCCTCAAACAACCTAAGCTGTTCATTTAGAATTGGTTGTCGTGTTTTGACATTCACTGGGGTGTGACATACATTGGGTACATTATGTAGTCTCTGCAGAGAAATGTAAATATAAGAGAGTAAAACAGAATCAAATCAAACTAAACCGACCTGCATAGTGCCCAGAATACGGGTAATGTCATGAGGAACTTCTTTATCAGTAATATACAGTATTTAACGTCATAACAAAGGGAAACTACTCTTCAGGAGAAAAAAAATTGAACCTGGGAAAACAAACATTATTTTCTTCTTATGTTAAACAAATGTCTGCTATATTACCTACCAGTTTCTGGCAAAAGAAAACCATAATTCATTTTTACATTTTCTTATTACGCTTGATTTAAATTTTACAATTTTTTTTTCAGTGATTAGGAACATTTTATGAACTGCTAACCAAGTGTTGATAACTATACAATCGATGACGTCACGTTAGCACTTTATAATGTTACCATAGAAAATATTGCTATAGTTTCATCACAACATTTGCCCTTTGAATTTCATTACGGATTTGGAGTTCTACCACATTGAAATTAAATGCCAAAGGCCCTAAGCAGAAAACCCGAAATGTTCACATTATACTGATAACGGGTGAACCAGTCGTTCCACTCCCATAATGCCGAGCAGGGAGCGGTAGCCACCATTGTTAGATACTCTGGTATGTATCGGCCTGGGGATAGAATCGAATAGGGTGAAGAGCAAAATTAATGTTAATAGACATTCTACCACTAGCCCGACACCTCTTGGTCGCGGTGGTCGAGTGGTTAAGATGTCCCAATATTTTACCACTCGCCCTCCACCTCTGGGCCGCGGTGGCTTAGTGGTTAAGGTGTCCCGACATTCTACCACTAGCCCTCCACCACTGGGCCTCGGTGGCCGAGTGGTTAAGGTGTCCCGATATTCCACCACTAGCCCTCCACCTCTGGGGTACGGGTTCGTTGCATTCCAATGTAGTGATACTCTACTATCTCAGCACCGAATCAACAATTTCGCATAAAAAAGCAAACACGTCACGTAGCTTTCCTCTACTTCCAAATCCTGGCATGTCCTTAAATTACCCTGGCTGTAAAACAAAATAATCCAAACCAAAACCAAACTAACAAGCCCGGGCCCTTTGGTATTGCTCAGATGGTGTTTTCGCTAAGGTCCGAGTTAACTAGGTCACGGCGTTAATTGCGTGTTAATCAATCAGACTATCGATCTATGTAACTAGGTGAAGACGAGTCGACCTCCGACATCTTCCCTATAATCAATGTTATAAGATTAACTACCGCCAGCGAGAGAAAACACGTAAATATGAACACCCGTACTCAATTCCGTACTCATTACGCATGCGCGGTATTTGCTTGATTCAGTACTAATAATAGAGTTATTGAAAGCCGAACCAACGGTCGTTGACACCATAAATGGCACACTTTAGCATGGTATGCTTCTCGAAGTCACGGAAATTCCGCTTTAAAGGTTTATAACCTAAGAAGGATCAGCATGCATTGCCTTATAATGCACGCACGGCTTAACGCTAATGTTCTTCACACCATCACTTAGAAGTATCAACTTACTGTGAAGCATTCTCGTTACTGAATTTATCAAGTAAGAGTGGATTTGAATCTTCATAAAATTCTACCTTTGCCGGTTCAAGTGCTACTTCACAGAAGGGCGAAACCATCTAAAACAAGTGTTTTACTGAGAATCGTTCATGACACTACATTTTTGAGGCTTGTCTTCACGTTTCAATCAATGCCAATTGGTCATACATAGTGTATATGAATGGCCAATCCGGAGATCTAGACAGGCAATGATGTTATTTGTAAACTATAAAATATCAATCGGCCGTTTTCCACAATACTCGAGTCAAGAAGGAATTGGAATATTAAATCTTAGCATAATACCGGCAACAAATACAAACTACAAACTCTAAACTAAAATCGATCAAACTAGGGACGAAAATATGAACAAAGGAAGGGTTTACATGAGGACCCTTGATAATAAGAGAATACGACCAGGTGTCCCGGAAGTGTAAGCGTCTTATGCTTCGTCAACGATACAGGCCATGTAAATATAGGTCACAACCAAATAAATGTCGCGTGTTATAAGTACATGTATATACCGAATCATCATCCTCCGTCAATATAAGTAAGCACACTAATGAACATACAAAAAAACACCCATCTTCATATCACACAAGGATAAATAACTAGTTTGTATGTTCAGGAAAAGTTACAATGGCGACTATGTACACCTAGTTCACAAACAAGCAAATGCCGGTTGCTCAAAGTAAGAACTGAGGCACCATTTTCAACCACAAGTATGTACTTTGAAGAGCATATTTTCAGCCTTCTCTCTTATATGTAGCATACAACTACAAATGATTATGTTATATTTTACGGAAGCACAATTGTCTAGTGTAAGGTCGACGGGTCAACGGGGTTGCGAGTTCGAATGCCGGTCACGGTACTGTGTGCTGTATCCTTGAACAGGATATTTAACTCCGCTTGCTCAAGTCTACTCCGCTGTAAATGAGTATGTGGTTTGGCAGTGCTATATGTAGATAGTTCATAACGCTAGCTTTGTGAGCCGAAATGTCATCATCGGTTGTATGCTCCTCGAAGAGTTTAGAATGATATTGGCTGGTTGCTAAGGCCCTATAAGTACAAATAAAAATAATTTGTAAACCGCTTTGAGACGACCGTGAGGTTATGATGATGCAGTATATAAGAACCTCGAATTATAATATTTTTTTTTCATTTAAAACGACGGAAATCGTTGTCAAGAATGGCTTGCATGATTTCACTTCGAAAAACAATAAAACTCAGAACAATCTATATACTGCAAGAGTACAGAGAAAGATACTCATAAAAAAAATGGGGTTTGTCTGTAAAAGCTAATAAGACGAATGTACTGGAAATGGTACTGGTCGACGATCTCCATTGAACCTTTTGGGGGCGTGTCAACCAGCCGACGTTTGAGTGACATAATCACGGGGTTCATTTGAACGCCTGAAACACAGCAGTACTATCTGTGATTGCCTAAGCGTTAAACAGACTCAGACGAAAGTAACAAAAAAGTTCAATTGAACTCGAGATTTATTGTAAAAATCTGTTCTATAGACTGTTTAAACATGTCTGTGCTTCTAAACCGCCAATTTACAAAGTCTGCCTAACAGTAGCATAGCATACTCAACTTTACGTGGCATGTACAATTAGTAAATAAAGTTTAGAAACAATATAAAATTGTCTTTATTGAGTTCACTGTTAACTATGCTCAATATGAACTTTTTTTTCCTGGTCGTTGCTTTATCTTAAATGTGTATTAATTCATAGCTGGTTAAATTTTTATAAACTGTTCAAGTTTACCTACATTTTAAAGCACATGTTTATACATGAAACACACTCTTATTGTAGAAGATCAATGAAAACTTTTAACACTTCGCTTAAGTAGAGACCCGTGTATTACATACGAGGGACATAACTAAACGCCTTTGTGACAGAATATGTATTTTACCTTATATTTTCAGATGGTTGCTTTATTATTTCTAATATTACTTCATTTGTATAGCCTATCGTAAGTTATCATACATTTCGCGACACGGTGGCATAGTAGTAGGTGGCCAGGTTTTAGATCGAAGGGTTGCGAACTCGAATCCCGGCCCCGGTACTTGTGTTGCATCCTTGAGCAAGAAGGATACGTTACGCCGCTGGTTCCAGTGAACTCAGCAGTAAATAAGGACTTGGTTGGGCAGTACAATAAACTGTGGAATGGTAGATGTAAGCACCGAAATGGCGGCACCAGTGGTCTGCTCCTCTGATTTAATCGACTTTGGTTCTGATCATGGTTTTGTTACTACTACTAACACCAATAGTCTTTATTTAAACTCGATGACATATTGAGTCAACGACTCGTCTTACATATGGTCAAGTATGGTAAAATGTACATTATTTACAACATAATTACAACAATCATAAAATATTAAAGACGCTATGTTTTTCCATTTCAAGGAATTTGGTACATCCAAGCATTGGTATAAAACCCATTGCCTTCCCCGCCTTGGGTAACGCTCAATGTTACAAAGCAATAGCTCATTAAAAACGTAGTTGAAGAGAAATATCATAATTTCAATTATTGCAATTTGCGCAGCATATTGATTTTGGTCGCTTAAATATTGGTGGGCTAACTGGAGCAAATCATCACAATTATAGCAAAATCATAACAAAGGGACAAGCATTGAAGTCGACGTTTTTGTTGGGAATTATGGTATTTGCCTGTATTTTAACATTCATGGCTTGTAATTAAAGGGTGCATTTGCACTTTTATCATTAAGTTTAATTTGGTCTGGGATTTGTTTTGAGTAAAATCCATTGTATAAAATTAAACTAGCAATCCCGTTAAATTATCCGTCATTGCAATCGCAATGGAAGACGAAATGAAGTGAGAATGATTTTGAATGGAAATTTCAAATTTGAGTTTACGATGACGATCATTTAGCGTGATAGTACGAGATTTCCTTGCATGAGAACGGGATTTTATTTGGAATCATTATGTCGTATCAAACTAGTAAATATTTTGAGATTTCTATTTACTAACGTTGGAATGTCACGCATTGCACTGTCTATTTGACACATTATTTACGAACCTGAAAGCTTATAATGAAGCGTATTCCCTGTTTAAACAATAAGTCAATCATCATGAAAAGATTTATTTGACGAGGTTCGGATTACAGTGGACGCGCGATAATCCGGACACTTTCGTTCCCAGTCAGAACCGTCCGAATTAGGAATTTTCCGGACTGCCGGATTTTGTTTACCCGCTCAAAAAATGTGTAACGCTAGAGTTATTTCCATTGACTTTATACACTGCGAGACGTTTAAATGAAATTACTTAAATAAGTTTTGTTTAAAAAAAAAAAAAACATGTTTTCTAATATACCGATATTCTGTACAGCTTTTGACACAGGTGACTTGCCCCAACATTTTCTCTCTGCGTGGAGGAAAAAATTGTCCAGATTATTGCGGGAATTTTGCAAATGGAAGGTACGTTCCGTTTCCAAAACGGAGTTCCGGAAACGGAATCCGCATTTCCTGACTGATGAGTACAAAAAACGTGACGGAAATTCGTTCCCGTGCATTATCGTCCGGATTGTGAGGTTTCCGGAATATTGGCGTCCGGATTATCGCGGGTCCACTGTAGTTCTTTTGTACATATCAACAAACTGAACTGAACTGAACAACCAAGGACACTTAATGACAACCTCTCGGCGCATTGGATTGAGAGTTTTATTTTTGCTTAGTGCTTGTGTATGTGGAAGGCGGCGATAATCTTGTTTTCCCTTTTAGATAATCCAGAACTATGCTAATTTGAAGTACAATAAACCACACAGATTCACTGTTAATACATGCCGTTTGAATGTGAATAACATGTACAGTGTATATGCGTGATTGACTAGCAAATTACTACATGTATAATATATACAGAAAACAATCTCTCAGCATTGATTTTTAATTTCAATATACGATCAGCCTGACCAACATTTCTCTTTTCTACAAAAAAATATATCATGAAAAGAAAAAAAAATGTTACAGAGAACAAAGAATAGTATATGTATTGCAACAAAAAGAATATTGTTTCACTCGTGTCCTTTAGAAAACAGGATAGCATCTCTACTCGATACTAAATAGGGTTTCACGCAATTCAACTCTACAGGTATTCCATTCGCCGCCACAGTTTGACTGTACAAATATAGTTTTAACCTGTTCCGTAGGGACCCAGGTGGTACGAAACGAAATATACATAGTGTATATATAAGAAAGTATACAGTGGATACATCTATTAGCTGTATCATAGAAAAGAAACCCATTATTTCCCGAAAATGAAAAGGATGATTCGCCAGAAAATTACCCGATTTGATACATGCCGTCCATCTGGAGAAGATATAACGCAGCCATATAATGCCATTATCGATGCATTATTGTCATTGGTAATAAGAAGGAGTGACCTCGACCTATATAGTCAATTACGTAGAACCAGGCCGATCTTGTAGTGATGCCAACTACTGCGAGATGGTATCTCCTTGCCGTCACTCTGACGATTGTATATTCTATACTGCTGTCTACATCAGTGGGGTATTGTATTCGTAGTGTCATCAGCGGTATAAGACGCGTTCATGACAAGGGGTGTAAGATAGGAAAATTCCACCCGAGGGTTTTTCAAATTGAGTAAAACCCGAGGGTTTTGCCACATTTAAAAATCCTGAGGTTGGAATTTCTCTATCTAACACCTTTGGTCAAGAAAGAGTATTTTTCTCTCGAAAACAAATGATACAACGAGATTAAGCATACCTCCATATTTACAAACATAGTTAGCACAGACAAAGTAATCTCAGTTTTCTTATGTACACGTTTAAAATATCATGGAAGGTTTTAATGTCATCACGTCGCCATTTTTTTTCTTTTCGGCTTCACATGTTGCGCCATCGTGACGCCACGCAGTGGCTGTATTACATGGATAGATGTGCAAAAAAAAAAACCAAACAAACAGAGAATACCAAAGCGTCTACAAAACCATAATACGAACTCAAAATCGATTAAACTAGAGGCAAAGTAGGAACAAAAGAAAGATTTACATTGATACTCTAGTAAAAGCACAAAAGAATAAGACCAGTTCCGAATAAGTAAGGGTCTTCTGTCACAACCACAGGGATCATAGGTGTTTTGCCCAAGACAGGCCAGTATTACACACCTAGAAATGAAAGAAAATGTTATCAATGCTGATAAATTTATGTTTCTACGGTAAGGTTTGTTGAATTTAGTTCTGCTCACTGAACAACAGCGACCGATTTCCCTGGAGATAATACTTAATCGCTGACATCTCAGATCAATATTAATTAATTACACGTGCAGCTTAGATAGTAAAATTATTTCGGACAATAACCCAGTAATAGCTTAGTAATCGGGTATGACGATTCAATCATAAATATTTGCACCTCCATTTGTATCTAAATAAATTTTTACGACTAGCATCAATCAATTTGTTTTTGTTTAACTGTTCAGGATCTAAGCATTACAATATCTGTCGTATCTCATTATTCGGTTTTGTTTTGTTTGATTGTTATTACGTCCTATTAACAACCAGGGATATTTAAAGATGGTATCCAGGTGTATACGGTGTGGATGCTTGTGCTACGTAACGTAACTATTTGAGAGGCCGTCGTATATCTCGTATATCTTGCCTTCCACCAAGGCGCCTGGGTTCGATTCCCGGACCGGAGGTGAGAAGATATGGGATCACCTGCCCGACCAAGTGGGTTTTCTCCGGGTACTCCGGTTTCCTCCCACAATAAGACCCCTCGCGCGCTAACATCCTTGCCAACAAGAGTGATTAATATAAGTGGTATAACTTGTTTCATAATTGTTGTAAAATAACTTAAATTTATATTTTTATATCTCGGTTACCTGGAAATTATCATTATTCAGGACATTCATCAAACACCTTGTTTTTTGCTTCGCAGAGTAATTATACCAAAGAGGGTGTGCATCTATTCTCTATGTCATTTTCTCCCCATTTGTTATTCGTTTTATCTTTGGTAATGTCGGTCCGTCAATCTTAAACATTTCTCATGGTACTTCGATAAGACATCGATGACACAACTTCCGGACGTCGTAAACGTACAGGTTTCATGTGCGCCAAATCTTGAACTTGCCGATTTTGTTCTAGTAGTTGCCAACTTTTTCCGTATTGGTCAACTTTTTCTGTGTCGGCCGACTTTTTCGAAGGTATAGCCTTGGCCAATTGTTCTGTATTGCGACAATAAAAAGCTAATTTATTAATAATACAAAAATAAGTAGATATTAAAAAACTTGTTTATAGTAGAAGATGAAGATAATAGCCTCGAATCCTGAGCGCAAGCCGATTAGATCTTATATGTTCTGTTGAAATACACATACAAACAAATATCGTACCATCATTTTTTTATAATCATAATTTAATGACAATTATTCGTCCATATTAAATACTGATATCATTCTTTCATATGTTCATTTCATAATCGGCAATACAGTGGACCCTCGATAATCCAAACACCTTCGTTTCCAGCACAAACCGTCCGGATTACGAGTTTTCCGGACTGCTGAGATAAGGACTGGTAAGTACAAATGACGAGACGGAAGTCCGTTTCCGTGCACTTCCGTCCGAATTGTCAATTTTCCGGATTATCGCGAGTCCACTGTATTTATTTCCCATAACACAACCCGGCCGTATACCGTGGCATTGCAAACGGCGCGGAACCTTGGCCAAGGTCTCTCTACACTACAATAAAACGGTGATACACTGTCAACCGTAGTGCTCTAGCCATCGATAGTGGAAATCCCAAGAGGGAACCACTTCCGCACTTAACTGTATACAAACCTATTCATTTGTACCACACATATAAATAACCGCTATCCATTGGACATTGATACGACACAGAGTCTAAACCAAATCGATTATCGAGCACCACACGTTTTTGACCTCCAGGCTTTGGAAGATTGGGGCAGCATATATCTTATTTCTATGGGTATTTGAGCAAAACCGGTTGATGTGGATAGCATATGTAGGGGTGTAGAGGATATCAATCAAACTTGTTACTGTTCAATTAAATTATTTTTACATTCAGCACATATAAGGCGACTCGCAATGCTTGGAATATAAATCGACTTTACGTTGAACAGTTAAGCAATGAACTGCTTTCAGTTGGCATTCATAGGCTAAATGAATGCCAACTCGACAAAGGCAAATCCAACAGGAAGCGCGCTAGTGCTTCATGTTGGATTTGCCTTTGTCTTGTTGGCATTCAATACTTATATTTACCATTTTTAGAATCTGTTCATTTTATAAAACAATCAATAATACATTTTATTTCTCAGAATTGAGTTGCAATAAATGTATTTGTCGCATAGGCTTGTTCAATGAAAAGAACAGCCATCGCCCGGGGACGGTCAATGATATCAAACGTAACAATTATGACGTCATAATAATGATGACGTCAACAATCGGTCATTGACATTCATTGCCTGATACTTTGTACTGACGGCCCTGCTTGACGTTCAGCATTATGAGATTGGAACGACTAATTCACCCGATGCCAGTATAACGGTAACGGATGTGATGTTCCGCTGGGGGCCCTTTGCTGTACTGCCCTGCAATTAGGGCGTAACATTTGTACCTGCTGCCCTCATTGCATGATCGTAGAAGGCGACTAAACTTAACTTATCCATTTCATTCTTTCCGAACAACTTTCTCCTTCCTAATATCTCCCTTGCCACAACCTCACGTTTGGCCTTTAGTTGATCGTTCGCCCCTGTAAGGAAGGCTATGGGTTCTGTCCCCTGGGTGAGACATACCAGAGTCTCTAACAATGGTAATTATTACTCCCTGTGAAGAAGTCTATGAGTTCTGTCCCCAGGCCGAGACATACCAGAGTCTCTAACAATGGTAGTTACTACTCCATGTGAGGAAGGCTATGTGTTCTGTCCCCAGGCCGAGACATACCAGGGACTCTAACAATGGTAGTTACTACTCCCTGTGAGGAAGGCTATGGGTTCTGTCCCTAGGCCGAGACAAACCAGAGTCTCTAAAAATGGTAATTATCACTCCCTGCTTGACGCTCAGCTTTATGAGATTGGAAGGACTAATTCACCTGAGGTCAGTGGAATAGTAACGGGTGGGGTTTTCCGCCGTGGGCCTTCAGCATTACACGCAGGTGTGGTAGCACTTTGAATCGGCAAAAGAATCCGGCCTATCGCAAGGAGGCTAACGTGAACACACCTTAAAGGCTTAAAGGTTTTTAAGTTACACTTTGTACTTCAATGAACCTGACTGTTAATAGGATGCAAACACAATCAAACAACAGCAAATGCACTGGCGGTGTATGTCTCATGATAAACACCGACTTAAAAACAAATTTTCTGCATCCAATGCAATGTTTTATTTTTCAAAAACCATTTCCTCTTCTTGAATACAGATTTGGTTTCGCCTTTTAGTAGAAAATAGAAATATTCAAAAGTGGTAAATATGATATGTTTCAATCTCATTTAATAGTTAAATCATTTTTGTATATCAGCATTTTATATAACACAAAACATTAAGCTCACCTTCCGCAAACAAAGTTTTTTTAAAAAAATGTTGCTGAACCTAATTAACCTACAACTGAACCTGTCTATCATAAATGATTGTTAGTTCACATGACACTTATTAATAGGCCTATAAATACATCACGTTATTACAATGTATAGACGTCGACATGCTCAATAATTAAATAAACATTATCTTGAAAATTGACATATGTCCTGGTCGTTCATGTCATGATAACGCACGGAACAATACGAAGCATAATAACACATGTCGTGTAATATATTACTGACACTTTGTAAGGATGTCAGTTTGTAAATAAATGATGAAATGAACTGCTTGCTCTATCGACATGCTGTAAAAATAACAATAGAGACAAAACAATTATTTCAATGAAGAAAAAACCGTTGATGGGAAATCGATCAATTCATTTAGTGAATATTGTAACAAATGCTTTCACTAGTACTTATAACAAATTGGCTGAAGACTCTACCAGGACATCGATTAAAATTGACAGTATCTTTAGAAAAATGGCTCGTGTAGAGAAAACAACATCGACCCCATATATTGAGTTTGTGTACCTTGTCGTTATTTCAGTACCATGGGGGCCGCAGTGGCCGAGTGGTTAATGTATTTGACATTCTACCCCTTGCCCACCACCTCTTGGCCGCGGTGGCCGTGTGGTTAAGGTGTTCCGACATTCTACCCCTAGCCCACCACCTCTTGGCCGCGGTGGCCGTGTGGTTAAGGTGTTCCGACATTCTATCCCTAGCCCACCACCTCTTGGCCGCAGTGGCCGAGTGGTCAAATTGTTTAGACATTCTTTCTCTAGACCTCCACCTCTGGGTCGCGAGTTCACAACACAAGTGGGGCAGTTGCCAGGTACTGACCGTAGGTCAGTGGCTTTTCTCTGGGTAATCCGGCTTTCCTCCACCTCCAAAACCTGACACGTTCTTACATGATACGGACTGTTAAAAGGACATAAAACAAAATAAACCAGACCAAAAAATATCAGTACCTGTATAATACATGTTTACGCCTGCACGGTTTAGATAGAGGCACGTCTGTAAATTATATTAGTTATCAATAAGATGTGACACACAGCAGTCGCAACATCTCCGGAAAACTTCCGGTAATCTTCGGAAATCTACTCCATCGAATGTATGTAAAGAGGGACACATGGTGTAAACATCATATTCCTATAAGCAGTTGGTTAAATAGATATTCGTAGCCTCTCGTTGATAAAATCCGAGGATTTTCGAACTAAGTCGTTAGTCACGAGCAGAAAGTTGACTTTTCTCGGCTGTGTATAGGTCATGCAAACAAGAGACATGGTTACGTTTTAATAAGATCAACCATATTGCAAATGTGCGATATCAATTATTTATAGTCATTTGACAATTGAATGCAGCGATTTCAAACAAATCTTCGACATTTCTATACTGTAACAGAATGATGCAAATCGTACCTGCAGTTTTAGTTATATCCATGTAGAACAAAGATATACTTGTTTCCTGAATCGATACCATGAAGACTAAATACTTATCTAATGTTCCTTTTGTTGCATATGAACAGAAAAACACCGGTTCTAACCTACTTGTATATAATGATTTGGTTCTTCAAACCAAACCAAACTTTATATTGCTACAATATGTAAGTACAGTGGACCCTCGATAATCCGAACAGCTTCGTTTCCAGGACACACCGTCCGGATTACAAGTTTTCCAGACAGCCGAGTTTTGGACTGGTAAGTATATATAACGTTATGGATTAATTCCGTTCCCGTGCATTTCCGTCCGAATATTGAGATTTCCGGACTATCGGGGTCCGGATTATCGCGGGCACACTGTATACTACCGAAGGCGAAGCTGTTAATAGGACGTAAAAACAATCAAATCATATCAAACCATAGTAAAACAAGCATCCAGCATAGCACTACACCCGTATAGGGATATATTGTTCATTAAGACGGGCCTAACACTAAAATAAGGAAGAACTGGTGATGTAATACTACAATATATCGTGACGGACAAAGACGTGTTTGTCTCGGCAGCTTTTTCAATAGATTTATTTCCATTCGGCGATTTCACATATTGCCGTATATTATGTTTAAAGTTAATCGATGGTTTAACTTATTGTTCTACTGTTATCAGATGTTCATCATCAATATTTGATACAAAGCTTAAGTAAACAGTTCTGTATGAGCTGCTGCCCAGTCCTCCGAATCGTTTAATGGTGTGATGGTATAGGTCTTTAAATTAATGCAAGCACGCAAATAATTTCAAAGTCGTCCTTGATCTTTCAGGCGAAAAAGTCCGTTTTGACAATATCAATAGAGACAGTGAATATACAATAGTGATTTGTATTTCACACTTTTGGGAATATTGTATAAATCAATATCAATATAATTTATCGAGAGGACTACAGATGTTTACATATATGACACTATTGGGAAAATCAATCATTAACAGAAGCCAAATACAGATCATTTACAACATTGATAGCGTTATGGTAGATCTCTGAATAACCTTCCACAAATGTCCCATTCCTTTAATTATTTCGGATCGGAGTTACCGTAAGCTCTAAGGGAAAAAAGACTTGCAGTGACCAACTTCAAAAAGTAAACAATCGTAAAAAAAAACATATTTTACAACAACTATGAAACATGTTATACAACTTGTATAAGTCACTCTTGTTGCCCCGGATGTTAGCGCGCTAGGGGCTTTATTGTTGGAGGAAAACATAGTACCCGAAGAAAACCCACGGGGTCGGGCAGATGACCCCATTCCGTTTTAAAAACCTAAATATTTATTTATTTTACAACAATTATGAAACATGTTATACAACATATATAAATCACTCTTGTTGGCCCGGATGTCAGCGCACTAGGAGTCTGATTGTTGGAGGAAACCGGGGTACCTGGGGAAAACCAACGAGGTCGGGCTGGTGATCCTATACTTTTTCAAGTGGGGTCCGGGAAGCGAACACCAGCCGCTTTGGTGAAAGGCAAGTGCGCTATCCACTGCACCACCCGACCAATCCATGCGTTTGCGTTTGGTGGTGTCTACTGTTTGAGGGTGACTTGAAACACCAATTTGAAAGTTGATCTACTGATATAGTAACAAACTAGGTCTTTAAGTCAAATGCCTGAATAAAGTTCCACAACTGTCCCAATCATTTTCTACGCCAATCGGATTTATTATATGCTCTGAGGAAAGAATTGACTTACAGTGACCAACTAGAAATAGTAAAAGCATAAAATAGTTTTTTGAGTCTACTTTTGAAGTGCGACGTGAAACACCAAATTTGATCTACTGATCTTATCCCAATACTAGGTATTTAAATCAATAGCCGGAATTTATGCCATGAATAGTCGCACGTATGTCCGATCGTATATTTCCTTTAAAACGCTACAAGTCCTGAACAGCTTTGCTGATTACAACAAAATTTGGTTGGGATCCTCCAAATGAAAAAAACACACACATTTAAATTTAGAAACGGTGGATGTGTTACGAAATATGAGTGTTTTGACATCTTTGTTAATATTTTGCCGGATGATATATCATTCTGCAAAATCTAACATGATACAATTCAGTAAAATAACATTTTACCAAAACTTACTACTAAGCTATAAGATAAACGTGACGATTTAATTTTTTTTTCAATTTCAGCTGAACTTTCCATTTCTCGATAGTAGCTTCTCTAACCTACGGTATTTACATGTAGCAGTTGATTCGTTATTCTAGGACTTTCTCTAAATATCGTGATTTTCATGATTGATGTCTACTGTTGACAGACAAACTAACAACACAGAGATTCGAGAGAAGTAGGCTGATCAGAAATATGTTTTATAGTCGCCATTTTTGTCTCATAGAAATAATCTGTATATATGTGTGATATAAAGTCAGTTCCCTTATATTTATAACTCACTTAAATTGTTCCAAACGTTCAAAAAGTAAATTGTAAACATTGAAAACAATAAATGCTTTCTTTGGCAAAAAAGCGTTTCTTTTCATATTTGATTTATATCCAGAACAAGAAATTAGGCTTGATCAGAGAATCCATGGTTGAACATGAGAATGGTTTCATGAATACGGGCCCTGTTTGCACTTTGTGATCCGCAAAATTAAATCCCCACTAATACGTTCCGTATAGAAACTCCTGAAATATACAGTGCATTATATGGCGACTTTAGTTTACTTGCCATCGCAAACTGAAAGTAAAAGAAACACATAAACCACTGACCTATTTTTGTTTGTTTTGTCATGTTCGCCTTAGCACCAAAAAAGGATGTAAGCGCAGATGACATAGGATTTCAGATAATGACAAGATTCGAGAAAAATAAATAATATACGGGTTTTTGGCAAGTCTTCCAGAGCACCTGGTCGTATTATCTTGTAACTTTACAAGGGCCTCCATGTAAATCTTTCCTTTATTCCTATTTTACGCCTAGTTTAATCGATTTTGATTTCGAATTATGGTTTGGTTTACATTTCGGTATTCTGTTTTTTTTGTCACGTTTTTTAAGAGCTATTTTTTTAAGATTTCGTTTGTATCAATAAATTCATAATTGGAATGCCGATCGTTCACACCATATGATACTAATTTGGAATATAGCATATGAATTATTTTATATATGAATCTACCATAATAAAACTAGCAATATTTTTAATGATTCAATGTAAAAAACAACAACAATCAACAAATAATTGATTTTGAGAATTTGAGATTAAATCTTGGACAAAAAAAAACAACATGAAAATACCATTACGGTCTTTTTGCAGTGACCTGGAGTTAAAACGAATGTGCAATTCACTGAAAACTGCGTGTGACTTAATCGTTCAAAAACGAGGAGCCGTTGTAATTGAGAAACAGGATCAATCTCTCTTGACGTGGAACAGAATTGAATCTTAACCAAACATTGCTGTGTATCCCCGTTCCGATAGGAATTCAAACTCATTTGAATTATGCACAAAAGTAATTTGTAAAAGACAAACATAACTGTCCCAAAGTACACAGACATTTCTTATCCGAAGTCAACAACGCAATTTCAAATATTTCCTTAAGCGACTTTCCTTAATCTGTACTTTACTGTAAAAAGTTCAGGCAAAAAGCCGATTTAATGTTGTTTAATTATCAGCCAACAGCACACTGCGTTGCTCACACATGTAATTGTATTGTTTGTGAACAGAGTACAGCCACTCTGCTTAGATTCCTCAACGGCATATACCGCGTAAAACATTCGAGTACATATCACAGAGATTGGTATTTGGTACCCTAGATGTATTGTGTTCCATGTAACTTTAGCCAATTTACCAAAAAAAAAAAGTACGGTATCCTTGCTAAACTCTAAATATATATCTAGTTAGTACAGTGGGCCTTTAATTCTCACCGGTAATCGTCATTTCGACCTAAGCACGGCAGATTAATAGCGTCTTTTGCAAAAAATATGTATGTTGTCTGCTACTTGTGTTATTCAAAGTTTGTTTATATATATACAGTTGTGGGATCGCACAACGTTACACGATGTGCGGTGGGCGCACGATGGGCGAACGGTGTATGCACGATGTGCGAACGATGCGATCCTGGGCGATTATTTCTAACGCACATGTGGGCGCACGATAGACTAACATTTTGCGATGACAAACGTGGTTGATGTAAATTTAGAAATGGTTCAACAATATATACGGTTTCGCGCTAGTTGTTTTAAACATATTTCTATATTTTAACTATTTACATTAGCTGATAGTTCTATCTATATATTTCTAAAAAAATAATAAGTCTTTCTGTAGTTTTAGAAACAAACCAAATAGACACATGTATGTAAACTTTCAACTCATATTGACAAGTTCTCATTCAAGTAAATATCGCCAGTTTTACCAAGTTATAAACTGTACCTGTACATGGCCAATATATGTAGATATCTCTGGCCCGGGGCACTTACAACACTCGCCTAGGTGTGAAAACACAGGTAAAGTGTTGGGGAGGGGAAGGTTTTTCAAATAACTGATTATAAGAGTCCAGTTTGTTTTCATAACGGTCGCTCGGTAATGGCTGTCGTAGCGTATCGCCGCACACGGGACAGGTAAAACTCCGGCATGTTATTTACATATTCTGATACCTGGTAGCTTAACCCGCACTTGGCTGTCTTATGATCACTGTAATACTGTTAACTGTATATTGTTAAATTGACATAATCCCAATAAATATGATGCGAATTTAAATAGTTTTTGGACAAGAGGGTTCCATATGTTTTTCATTCCGTAATATGTATCGACCAATTGTACCAAATCGTGCGTGTGTGCGATTTAATCGCACACATAAACGCACGATCTTTAGATCGCCCGGTTGTGCGCACCATGGGCGAACGATGTGTGCACGATGTATGCACGATGCACGCACGCAGTTTTTGGTGCGTTGTGCGATACCACAACTGTATATGTGTTCGTTTCATCATTTTATAAATCAACAGACTTGGATTAAGTAAAATGTCACTTTATCTGGAGAAGTTAACCAATATTAATTGGAATTTCGACTACAATTCTGTGTCATGAGAGCGCTTTCTTGTTGTGCTGTACAAACCACATGAATCAAACATTTACTAATCACAACGGTTCGCACAAACTGTCCTGACAGAGGAGAGGGACAGTGCACCAGGTGTACGGGATATTTTAAACATGTAGTATGTCTTTTTGTGGGGAAAGGACCACAGAATATTTCAAGAGAGAAGTCAAATTGCATAGCTGCATACTTTCATTTTAAAATACTTCACTACAGAACATTCGCGCGGGCAGCACACGATCCGTATACATACACAACAAAACAAATAAACCGCCTCTTCAGAGTGCGGCTTAATAGACGGTTACGACGGGCAGATGGACATCGCCGTTCAATGATACGTCCCGTTGATTTTGACGGGCGTATACAAATGAAAATAATAAAATCACTGCGAACAGGTACGTGACCAACTATCGTTTTTTGCGGACTAGTGACCGAAAGCTCTTCAGCTAGTCTAGCATGGCTCATATATACTTATTAATGAAATCTGTATTAATCAGATATTCAGTTCCACACACAGCATTAAAAATATTTTATTTAATCAATCATAGTGTGTTTATAAAGAATACTATAATATTCAGAACCAATGCTATTACATAATACATATCTTTTCTTGCACGTAATACGATCTATCAAATATGTTAGCAATTGTTTAAAACCGGAGACATGGAGTGGGTTCGTCATCATTTGCAAATTTCTTAAATTTTGATCACAATTTTGATCAGGCTTAACCAATGTTTTAGCGCTACAAACCAGAAGGCGCGCCGCTAAAGTCTATTTGCTGTTAACAGAAGAAAAAGTTATCAAAATTAGTGCTAATAATCTTTAACGAAACCAATAGGGATATGTCGACTGAATCTTATTATAAAAGCACACATGTTGGACCTTTTAAATCACCAATAAATACAGTTTTGTCGAAAAAATAATAACACTGCATTAACATTGACAATAATGCTCGGTTCTCATTTTTGAGAACTTGATGTTGCCATGGATGTAACAAAAATTTGCATGGCGAGTGTCGTCGATGAAGCAGAATACGCTTACTCTTACGGAACACCTGGTCTTATGCTTTTGTGCTTTTACAAGGGTATCCATGAAGGTATTTCCTTTGTGCATATTTTGCCGCTGGTTTAATAGATTTTGAGTTCGGTTTATGATTTTGTTAACGCTTCGGTATTCTCTAATTTAGATTTGCATCAGGTGCAGCTGTTTTGTCCTTCAATGACTTGTAGGTGATGCTAGGTGCCAAAATGAGGAAATCAAGATTATGAATTTGCTATTCGCATGTTTTTTTGTGCAATCCTCATTCATTTAGATGTACAAATATATATTCTTCCTGCATAACATATATTATTAACAAAAATGCATCGAAAATAAAAAAAAAAGTTCTTAAATTACAGAAGATTTTAAAAGATGTTAAGGAAAGCAAATCCGTTGTCAAGACATCTGTTGGATGACGACAGTTGTTTCAAGTACATTTGCCAGACCTAAAACTCGACCTTGTTTCAAATGATGTTTTTGTTTTCAGACCAACAATGATTTCGACCAATCGTTGACTCATTTTTTCCCCTTTAAATAATGGACAGTAAAAGTTGTTCTATAACTGAAACTGTACGGATATGCACAAACATGTTCATGTCAGTTTAACGTGGTGTACCAATGGTAGTAAGAACATAGTCGATATGTAAACGTTGAGGCTACAAGACATATGCTATCCATGCACGCTATAGTTCTATCATATATTCCCAAAGCGGGCCGATACATCATCACGTTTCCCCAACAAATCCTTTGAATATATCTGATACAGACCATATCTTCGTTATCTTTATTTGCGTGCATATTCACAATTTGTTGTGCTTAGTTTTCGAATTTGTTTTACTGAATTTTTTTAACAACGATTTTATTTCATGCTATACAAACATTGTTAACATATTGGAAAGGGATTCCATGCGTCGATAGATCATTTGACTATACCGAAAGGAATTCTTTATTTCATTAACTACTTTGAAGGATTTATCAACTGTTGTTTTAGAAACACGGAGACTATTTGTAGACTTAAACGAAGATACCCAAGTCTTCTTTAGCAGCTCGTTAACTTAACCTGTTTTCAGGTTGTTTAGTAAATTACAATTTAGTACATTACATTCAAGTGCAATCTATCATCTGCTGGGATCGTCTTTATAGAGTTATAGGGATGCGAGAAAAAATAACTCT
Source organism: Mimachlamys varia (assembly GCA_947623455.1). NCBI lineage: Eukaryota > Metazoa > Mollusca > Bivalvia > Pectinida > Pectinidae > Mimachlamys > Mimachlamys varia. The sequence goes on from OX392544.1 coordinate 30,199,723, forward strand.
AAACGAATGCAATCGTTTCGGCACGTTTAATATGTTTCCATAATAAGTTTGTGAATATATTGAAAGACAAAATTATTTGACCACAAAATGACTACATGTAGTTATCCTTATTGCTACGGTTTAAGATATTTTCCTCTCTAAGCCCTGCCTGTATTAAGCAAGTACAAATATGTACATGCATTATGCAATATTGCCATATTCATAAATGAAACAAACCAGGCCATTTTTACCGTTCACTTTATCCGTTTCAAGGTCATTTTCAATTATGAGCATGTAAGATTACACGAAAGAAAAGACCAAACAAAAACATTGTAATATTCTGTTAACATTGTTCAAACAAACACAATTTGGGATAATCAGGTTGGCGGATTAAAAAAATGTACGTCTACATGTGCAATATGTAAATTATTTTGTTTTTAAAATAAAGTTTTCTTACACAAATGTGTTTAATGTATGTATCTAATGAAGGGTTTATTTAAATTCAAACTCATTCCACGTTAAAAATGAATATTCAGTGTATGCTAAATTTGCATGATGCACTTACATGATATACAGTGAGTATACACCAACGTGTCCCGATAGCATTATTGGTTTCCGTAGATATTGACGAATGCAAATTATTATTCTGAACATGTATGCACCAGACGTGGAGAGAATCCTTCTTGTCTCCAAAACCTTATAAATAATTCCGATTTAAAATTAATCCTGATTGGAATTTCTTTATTATCTATTCTAGTGGAACTCAAGAGATTTTGTTTTATTCCACACAGTGTTGTCAGCCTCTGAAGCAATTTGGGAATCGATTGCTGTCTCAGATAGACTACCTTCTGTTTTTGTTTATTTTGTTTTGTTTTGCGTCCTATTCACAGCTGTGGTTATTTAAGGACCCCGTTTTATGCGATGCGGGTGTATATATTGAATGCTGCGACATGTTCGTGTTAGTATTCTTTCGATAGTCCGGATTTTTAATCGATTTAGTGTGCTACCCGCCAAAATATAGTTCTGAAGACCTCTGACAGAACAACCCATTATGACAAATTATACTTACAACGGATGAACCAGTCGTTCTACTCCCATAATGCTGGGCGTCAGGCAACGAGAAGTAACAATTGTTTTTTAACTATTTTATAACTTATATTCAATGCCATATTTTTTTTTATTAATGAAAACAAAGGGTTGTTTTTTTTCAGAACGAAAAGGGGACTGCTTTACAAGGTAATAAAGTTGTAATCATGAAAGATAAGGACCACTGCGATATCTGAACCTTTCGTATTTTAAAACTAAAGTCTAAGGTAAATATGATTTATGTTTCAACATTTGTGTCCGATGGCTAATTTTGTTAGTGTACAGTTACTTGTTGTGTTCGACAATGATGACTCGGTTTTCATTTTGAGGATTTATGTTTACTTGGATGTGACCAAGATTTAAATGGCGAGTGTCGTCGATGAAGCAGAATGCACTTGCTTACTCTTCCGGAACACCTGATCTTATTCTCTTGTACATTTACAATGGTCTTCATGTCAAATTTTCCTTAATCGAATAATCAATTTTGAGTTCGGACTATGATTTTGTTCGCGCTTTGGTTTTCTCTGTTTTTGTTCTGATATATCAAAAAGTATAACACAAGTTCAAAATATAAAAACAATATCAGAAGATTATTCCGTAAGGCTTTTGCAATGTGTCGATTGTGAGGATAGCTACAACTACCTTATTGTATAACATGGGTTCGTCTAACGTTCTTCTTAGATTTAAAAGGATTTATCAAACGTGACGAAAATATACAACTAGGTGTAACCATTTCTTATTTATTACAACGGTTGCCAAATGACGGTTTATACACAAACTTGATTTATTTCACAAAAATTTGCGTGTGACATATTAACCTACATGAAAAAAATGTACAACGAGTTAAAGTCGTTCAGTTTTTTCGTTAGGCTGTACAATATTTTATTATATATAGTCAGTGCATACCACTTCAACCTGACAAATAAGTGGCATTCAAGGATACTTCATATCGTAACTCTAGACGCACTTGTCAAGACGAGACAGACATAGATATAATAATGGCAATAGCAATTTCCTTACAACTAATTAGTTTGATATCAATCATGGAATCCCATGTATGGAACTTCGTCATTTTGCACGAAGAGATCGACACGTTTTGTCTGTACAAAATAATTCATACGTTGGATATTTTGAAACACAATTATATGAACAATATTAAGTTTTCACTACAGTTGAACTTTAACTTACATGTATATGATTGGGTGGGGTATACTTCTGGGGGTTTCTGGCATTATACTTCAGTGTGATGACACTATACAGTTGGCATCAGTTCCTCACGCAAGGTTCTAACAAGAACATGACGCATAAACTCTGCTAGCTATATATCTTCAAAATATTGCTTTCCTTAAATCTCATATATATTTAACTTTAAATGCTGTATCCATGGCTTGTACCTAAAACTTATGGGTGGATGACCAGCAGCTATTTGCTGTTATGGACTTTTCTGGTTTGTGGAAGTGGAAGGATACCAGGCATGAATGCAGGTTTTACCTTTTTCTGAACAAAAATAAATCAAATGAATTACATTAACTATATTAAAAGTAAATCAAATGAATATACTTAAAAATTGTCCTTACTTAAACTTATATATCATTGTTTATCACATACCTGTTGTATCTTATTATAGTAATACAAGCAATTTCCAGACCACGAAATACAACGTTCCGTATTGCACATGTGCAATACGGAATGTTGTATTTACCTACTAGCCGGAACTATTTTTTTATGGAAATCCCCTTTGCTTGTCATGGGAGACTTAACATATCCGGGTATTGCATTGGTAAATATTTTTGGACAGTTTTTGAAGTTTGAGATTTAAAAAATATGAAATATAAAAATATATTTTAATCTAAAATACAGACTTGTGGACGTTACTTAGGCTTTCTAAAGAAACATTTTAGAAAAAGAAATAAAGTTTGCAGTAAATATAGAAGCCAGTTGTCGTCTGCTACGGAAGCCTGAAAGGGCTTTGTTTACAATGGCATTTGCTGGCAATTTTGACATATTGCATGATCTACTGAAGGATTCAGACATAAGTGATGAATCCAGTATTCATGAAGCTGAAGGTAGGCCTATGTTTATTCCACACAGTGCTTTGCTCGGATAAAAACCGCGCACTCGTGAATATATTCGTCCGCGCAATAAACTCATGCTTTCTGATTCGTTAGAAAAACACAAGTGTGTAGTCTTGCATATGTATATACTCATTGTTGCTTTTTGGAGAGAACTAATATAGGCTATGCCTGTTGTTCAATCCTTTTTCTTTTTGAAATAAAATTTGTTGAAATGTAACATGACGCATTCATCCAAAATACGCATTCACTCAACACATAAACTCATACACAGTATGCCTGGATGCCGACGTGCCGAAATAAGGCGTCAGATATACTAAACCTTTACCAAACCAATTATAGTAGCAAAGCAGTTGGATTTTATGAAGAGCTCTGAGAGAAACACAAAATGGCCAACAGGATTTCTGATGGGCTCAAACAAAATATTGTTTAGAAGTACTGATGTAATGCCAGCATTGAAGACATTGGGTATGGAGCGGACAAATATAATCAAATCTTGAAATATTACTCTTTTACTGGTCCCTTGGTTTTTGCCCGTTTGTTTATAGGACAAACAAACTCTCAAAATGCTGATAGGCGGTTATCTTTGTTTTGAAAATAGAAGACTGTTATTGCCTTAATTTAACTCTCAACATAAATTTGTAAAAGACATGTAACTAAGAGTAAATAAATTGAAGTGAAAAAAAAGAGAACAAAAGGGGCAAATCAAACTTCTCAGAACAAAAAAAAATCAATCAAAGAATACCAAAGCGTCTACAAAACCATAATCCGAACTCAAAATAGATTAATCTATATGCAAAATACGAACAATATTTACATGGAAACTCCAGGTGTCCCGGAAGAGTAATCGTCTACTCTTTCATCGACAGCACCCGCCATTTTCAAATGGAGTTCACACTATGATGGGCCTTAAGATCCCTCTGGAACCTCTTGTGTTTGTTTTTATCCAAGCAAAGCATTTTAGTAACCACCGTTTAACAGGAAGAACGATTTTGAATAAAATAACGATGCTATTTCGCAATACAAAAAGTATGGGTTAGTATTTTATAAAACATTAACAGATGGTGTCTTCCTCCAGAGGAATTATATTCAACGTGGTTATTCTGGAAACGCGTAAGTACAACATCATACTTCTCAGAGTTATATTTACCATAATGTTATACGAATTAATTCAATAAGGTGTCTGAAGCCGGTCTACTCACGCTCGTATCGAACGCACTCTGCCAAATGATATCTGCTGTATCGAACACACCCTGCCAATAACGGCTGATGGATGGTATTTTAAACCACTGGTTTGTTATTCATAGTAATCTGGAAATGTTTGCTTGACTGTTTAATAGCTCGATTGCATGTTTGATAGCGCAAGGCCAATGCCACTCGTGTGTGGCGCCCGATTAATCGACCACCATCTGACCAAATACATATAGCAGGCTATATTATTCCATTATAGTAAAACTCTATTGAATAAAATAGCCTTTTGTGTTAAGTTGGTTAGCAACGCGTAAATACATGCTAAATTGGCATATTTGCATTATTCATTATCGAATAATAGCCACTCTTTGGGAGTCACGCAAAAAGGACACTTATTCTGTTCAGTAGGAAAAGTGCATTAAGACAAAGAAATAACAACAGTGATTGTTTATATAGACCCTTAAGGCATACCTATTTTTGTTTTCACATATTCATTTTCATTTAATCACCAATATACGTTTCTTATACCATTTTATGCATACATGTATCCAGTATCACGATTTGTACTTTTATGGAAAGTAAAATACAGTTGCAATTTTGTATGAACTTTGTGTATTACATTAATGCATCACTATTATTTGTCAGTATATATATAAAGCAAGTAAAAAAACAAGCACAAGTTTGTGTGAATATGTGTTACAAATTGATACATATAGCTATCAGTACTTGCTTATATAGGAACAAAAGGCTCAGACACAAAGAAGTATTACAGGCAAACGTTGGATATAGTTTATAACGGATCAAGAAATATTCTGTATCTTTGTGTGATATGAAGATGGACGTTTTTGAGTTTGCTTATAAGTGTGGTTACTTGTGATTAAGGATTGATATTTACTTTGATATTGCCAATATTTACATGACGGGTGTTGCCAATGACGCGGAAGACGCTTACTCTTCCTGAACACCTGGTCTTATTCTCTATTTTTCGAAGGTATTCATGCATTTTTTTCCTTTTTAATAATTTAATCGAGCCATCATTGTCAATCACAACAAGCTGGCGCACTATTATAAGCAAATTCAAAAACGTCCATCGTCATATCACCCAAAGATACAAAATAGTCCTGGATGAGATTAAGATGGCGACATTAACTTGCCCATAATCTTCATCAACCTGCATCCCTGTTCGTCTATCACGAATATCTTGATATTAAGCGCAAGCACTGGAATAACATTTCAACTTCGACATGATACCACCATAGAATGAAGAAGCAGGGATGTTAATGTCAAGAAAGGGAAACATCGAAATTGAGATACCTGAAAGTGAAATTGAAAGATTTGGCAAAGGTTTTGGTACCCGTCTCGATAAGCTCCTCGACATATTCAGCCTCATATGAAAACAAAAACAAGTCAGCCCAAAGTGGGACACCGAAATATTTCCTCCAAACTCAACAAAGATATTGTCAACCAGGAATTCAAATTATCGTACTATATCATGCTACAGACACATAACAACAGCGGGGGAAAAATTAACTGTCATATTGAGGAATGTGTTTAAAATGTAATACAATACCAAAGCGTCGACGAAATCATATTCTGAACAAAAATATGAACAAAGGAAAGATTTTCACTGAGACTATTGAATAGAGTACTAACTGGTGATCCGAAAGAGTAAACGTCTTCTGCTTTATCGACGACACCCGCAATATAATATAATTCTTAGTCTTATCGATGTTAATAGCAAGTCATCAAAGTCAGAACCGTGTCATCATTCTCAATTACACCAAGAAAGCACACTTATGAGCTTACCTCATATCATACAAAGATACAAAATATGTCTCAATTAGACCAAGATAGCGACCATAAGACGTTCTCGAATCCCTGTGTCGATATTAAGAGCAAGCTCACAATTAAGAGCAATTCCGATAATAACGAATCAACTGTGACATGTATACTTCAAAGGTTGGACAGGCAGGGATGTTACCAATAATAAAAGGAAAATTCACCATTGGTAAACTGTAATCATCCCGTTTATAATGTAGCTTAGTAGTACCCTGTCCAAGTTGTTAATAGTTAGATAAGATCGGGTTAAGTTGCTGATGTATAAGAGTCCGTTGTGGCCTATATTTTAACATAAGAAAGGAAAAAGGTAAAGTAGTCTTGCTTTATTACCATTCAATCTATCTTCGGCATCACCGTTCAGCTTTCTTTGGAACGAACTACATTTTTCTTTATTGCCTCTAGTATTTGGTACGTAAATAATTCAGAGCAATGCGTAACATATCCCAATAAATATGTTAAGAGTGCTAGTCAATCGCCAGGGGGACTGGGTTCGTAAAGAGGTGGTTCTATACCAGTGGGGGCAATCACATGTTCAATGCATCTGTATTAAGCATCACTATATTATTGTGTATGAATTATTGAATTAAAGCGGTGCAGTAACATTGATTTAGAATTGCCTTGCTGCAGGTTTAAGGTTTAAGCGCTAGGCTCTTAAATACAATTGAAGCACCATCATTGTAAATGCTAGCTAATTGACAATAATGGTATAAAAGAGGTTACCATATTGTGTTCACGTTTAATACTGAATTTATAAATGTTGTAAGAAATGCTCCTCAAATAAGGCGCTGTTACATATCGTTCGATAAGTCGAACTTCGTAATCTCTTGTCCACGGGACCGAGGAAAAATGTTGATGAAGTAGACTATTTGATTTGTTTGGGTTCGATTAGTTCGTGTAAAATTTGATCGGGACAGACGGAGTACATCGATCTAAATGGAAGTATCTTTGACTTCTCGCAGACAGATTCATTAGAAACTTCAGGGTGCCCAGTCCGTGAAATAAATGGGATCATATAGTGTTTCGTATTAATGGGCCATTTGTGTAGTGCTTCCATGTATGTTATGTGTGCATACATGTATGCAGGCGATATTGTATGCTGATGTATTAGTGGTACGTCACTGACATACAATACAGGTAATATGGTATGCTGGTATATAAGTGCTATTTCACTGACATACAATGAAAGCGATATGGTATGCTGGTGTTTTAGTGCTAATTCACTGACATACAATGTAGGCGATATGGTATGCTGGTGTATCAGTGCTACGTCACTGACATACAATGTAGGTGATATGGTATGCTGGTGTATTAGTGCTAATTCACTGACATACAATGTAGGTGATATGGTATACTGGTGTATCAGTGCTACTACACCTATATACAATGCAGGCGATATGGTATGATGGTGTTTTAGTGCTACTTCACTGACATACAATGTAGGCGATATGGTATACTGGTGTATTGTGCTACTTCACTGACATACAATGTAGGCGATATGGTATACTGGTGTATTAGTGCTACACCACTGACATACAAATATACGATGACTAAGGCACTGAACTCAACTCCACGGCCAGTCACACTGTTTTGACAACAGTTGAGCTTATTTAGTATTTACCAATAAGGCTAAACGTTAGGCAAGTGAAACAAATACCATTTTGGGATTGTTCATGGCCCAGTCCGGGTTAAGAAACAATTGCATAAGGCGAGTGTCAACGCAGTGCAGTTCGCACTGTTGGTCGGCGTAAATTATCTCAGGTAAAGTAAGGATATAAAGAACAACGGGACGTTGCAATGTGGGGCAACGAAAGACTTAAACTTATACTGTATATGCAAATCTGGAATTTTGCTGAGGTCAGTTCAGAAATATTATTCTTGCACAAAATATTGGGATACCATTTTCAAGTTTCCAAATATCTAAAACTGCTTGCCGTGTCTATAACTGTGGACATAGACAGCGGACAATTGGCTAGTATTATAGCAAACGTATCTTCAAATTCAATCTCGAAATGCGAACATGTCATCATATCCCCCTGAGATTTTTTAGTAGTGTTTTTTTTTTGATTGCCGACATTATAATTAACTGTTGCTAAGAGTCAAAGTAGCATATATATTCATAATACTTATTATTTTTTAAAATTTTCTTTCACTTTCTAAAATTACGTTCTTCTTTATTAATAATGTATTGATGTTGGTATGTTGTCCTAGAAACAAAATGCACGAATGATTATGTCAATATTTGTAAATACATGCATGTTATCAGCGGTAAAATAAGTTTGTTTATCTTAAATGTTCTGGAACCTGTATATCTGGGTAAAACTATGCATAACTTTACAATGAAACCTACATACTTTGGGTAATCAATAAGCTTGCGTGTGTATGTACCTTGTCGCAATCTAAACGATTTCAACTCAAATATGCAGAGACGTTTTTGACAACTATATTGATTATCGTTAGAAACCAGTCATAAAACACAATACAGCATTTCGATTACTTCATTGTAAAAGACAAGTCTGTGTATACAGGCATTGATTTCGCAATTGACGTACCAGTAAACTTAAAACCACCCTGTAAGTAAATATGATTAAAAACCGCCATAGGTATAACACAAAACGAAAACCAACGCACCGATCATTTCCAGTGTGAAATATTGGCAATTTGGAAACAACCAACTGTATAATGTTCTTGTCTTTCAATGTTGCTTCATTTGGCGTGGTTAAGATTAAAAACAGATCCCGACTATCGCGAAGGAGCTTATACTGCTACACACAGCAACCTGAAAAATACACATTGAACACGTATCCTTAACGCTTACACCGGGAGGTCGTCCTTACATGATCATAGCTGTTAAAAGGGCATAATGGAAAACACTATTACACAAAACTTCCACTATCATAATTATAGGTTCCTTTTCTTGAAAAATAACTTGTGTTATATACTGTAATCGTTTCTCAGTTGGCGCATTCAAATTTTAGCGGATTGCCAGTTTTTGGCATGTTTAAGCAATGATACCCGTGGTAATTATGATAAAAAAACCATATATAAACTTTCCATAAGAGCAATAATATTTTAGCGCAGACCTCTTAGCGGGAAAAATGCTAAAATAATAACTACACATGTGCACACACAAAACATATTCTGGGTACCCCCTTTCATCACCTTAAATGTTAAATATTAAAATTGAACCTTAACAACAATTATTGTGAGAGGAAACCGGAAAACCTGGAGAAAACCCAAGTGGTCGGGCAGGTGACCCGACACCTTTTCACGTCCGATCGGGGAATCGAACCCCAGCCGCCTTTGTGAGAGGCAAGTGCGCTATCCACTGCACCACCCGACTATCTTAGATGTTATCAAAACAAACCCAAACAAAATGAATACCCAACATTCCCTGTCCCCGTCATACAAACCCATCTGATTGTATGCAAACACAATTGGGACACGTCCTTAAATAATCATAGCTGATAAAAGGACGTTAAACAATTTCAACCCACCGAGTGATAACTGCCCTGGGTATATTTCAACAACCACAACGCTGAATTGTTGCAATCAAGTGTACTTCCCACCGGTCTAAGAATCAAAGCGATTTACCTGTAACCCCTTGGGTTTATCTTGTCTCTTCCAGATCTGACTATGTTCCTCCTCGTTCACCGTTTATGCTAGGTTATCGCTGGTAGCACATAACACGCTACTATAACAGTCGTAGAACACGATAGAAACACTGTTTATGTAGCCACAATCAGATAAAACCAAGTCAGGAGTAGCAGCAGGCAAGCTTGCGAGGTCATACCTGCTAGACGCAAGACTTGGATCGTTACCTGTGCACGCGTTCGATACAATCAAAAATGTACATAAAAGGATATAAAACTAATTGACATGCATCTGCAGTAGACTAAAATGTTGCATGGAATCGCTATATAAAGTATTACCTATCTAACAACACACAAATGTAATGCACAAGTAGCATGCGTTCTTCGTTGAAATGCTTGGTTTTTATCTCCTTTACAATGAGTCTTCAATGTGTTTGTGTGCTGAACAATATCTTAACGTAAATCTAATTGCTTTAATTAAGTTCTTAATTGAAGGCGTTTTTTGTTTGTTTCAATACAATAGGAATTAACTGAATTAAAAAAAAGCTGTTTATTCAAACCATTGCCAAACACGAAACAAAATGCCATAATTAAGGTTTCATCAATGTCTCCCTTTTAAAATGATTCAGCAACCATGCAATAGGTCTATGTTCTAAATTTGATAAACATGTTCTCATGTTGCCTTTATTAAGTTCCCAATTGATAGGGATTTGTTTGTCATTAACGGAATGCAACTCAATTCAATTAATAATCATCAGTTTATGATAAAAACATTTTTAATGTTATTTTTCCCTCTTTTGAAATACATTTGCAGCGACCCTGCAATATGTATTAGTTATAGTATGGTGTTTACATGTCGTAGTTGATTTATTATTCGAGCGCTTGCTCTGATTATCGGGATTTTCGTGATAGAGGTCAACAGCTGACAAACAAACTTATGGCACAGGGATTCGGGAGATGCAGATTGATGAAGACTATTGGCTAGTTTTATTGTTGCCATCTAGATCTCATCGATAAATATTCTGTATCTTTGTGTGATATGAAGATGGGCGTTCCGTTTACTTCTTGAAGTTGATAACCTTTCCCGCCAAATTGGAATCAGCTCTTTTGGTATTCCAGCAGTTGCCGGCTGTTCCGGCAGTGCTTATAACGTTCGATTGTTACTTTTGTAAGCTGCGAAATCAATTTTAAAGAGTCAAAATGTAAATATAAGAAAAACGCGTCATTTAAAATACCTGTATAATTTTACTTAATTTTACTTAGTGTGGTAACACTATAAAGTTGTCATCTGTTTTGCGCATACAAACAACTTATACACAAACTTTGCAAAAATCGAAAGGTCGAACTCAAATAACTTAAGCTACTTTCAGTCATGAAAAACCTAAAATGGTGACCGTTAAATGATGAACGTTCAGCAGGAAAACTCTACTATGAACTTTAAAGACATCGGTTTGTCTCGGCATGTAGACAGGAACTTAGAACTGTTCTAACATAGACAACTAAAGGTCAAAAGTCTGGCAGAGGCAAGGGAGACTACAGGAAGAAAAATGTTTGTTCAAATTTATCCCAAAATGGTCCCAATTTAGGTCCCTCTTACAAACTATACAATACCGAGTGAGGATTGTGTTTACTTTGGATGATCTCTCTTCTATGTTAATGAGGAATATAATTTTTGAATTTACAGCTGAAATATGTTATAGCACTATAAAGTCAGAATCAAACAAGGAGGCAGGTACAACAACATACCTTCCCTCGCACATACACAACATACATAGTGTCACGTTTTAACGTTTTAAAATGACGTTATATGTCAATCGGATATTAAGCAATATAAACCAAAGCCAGAATAAACCAATCGAAAATAAAAAATATTAGAGAATATCGAAGCGCCAACAAAATCCTAATTCGAACTCAAACTTGATTAAACCAGGGCTAAAATATGAACAAAGGAAAGATTTACATGGAGACCGTTGTAAAACTACAAGAGAATAAGACCAGATGTTTTGGAAGAGGAAGAGTTAGTTCTGCTTCATCGACGACACCTGTCATGTAAATCTTTGTCACATCCAAGTTAACATCATGTTCTCAAATGAGAACCGAGTAACATTGTCAATCACAACATACTACATGTATCATTTCCATATATGTACACGTTAACTGTCGTTAAATCACGAGCAATTGATTTTGAGAAACTCTATACATTAATACAACTACAACCAATCATGCATTCTATGAACTAGCTCAAGAATTTGGTCATTACTGAGTTGAACTTCGATGATCATAAATGCCCCCATGGGATTTCAACGATCCCATTAAGTCGTAGCAATTGCAAATATCCATGAAATGAATATATTTCTCCATACAGAGGAATGTGTCTGAACCATAAACGCGAGGATTAATTGTTCTGAAGCATGTGTTTAGTATCTATCATTATAGTCAGTGCATGTACATTGAATTGTTTGGACCGAAACATTTTTTCAAAGAACATTTGGAACATATGCGTACTTGTGTGTTTGTGTGGGTTTAATATAGTTTGTTAGGATAAGTTATGAAGAGGGTGTTGCATTTTGCATGTAGATAGACGACAAGGCCTTCCCTTCTGGAACTCCTGGTCTTATTGTTTTCACTGTACATGATTGGTGGATTTTTTTCCGGGTACTCCTACTTTTTCCTCACTTCCAAAACCAAGTACATCCTTTATTGATCCTGGCTGTTAATGCCTTAAGTATCACGTAAAACAAAATAAACCAAAGCAATTATCACTTTAATGATAAAGCATATTTTTTTTCAATTTTGCATGTTGGCGTTTATGAATCAAAATGAAAAACATCCACACCATTGCAGATCTGACCTACATTTGTATACCGGATGTTGCCGATTAAATCGAAGTCGTTTGCTCTTCCGGAACAACTAGTCTTACTCTCTTGTACGTTTCGATGGGTTCTCATGTAAATATGTCGTTTGTTTATATTGCGTCTCTAGTTTAATCAACTTAGAGTTATATTTTTCTGTTATGATTTCGTTGACGCTTCTATCATTTTCTAAACAGTTTTATCTATGACGTTTTTAAAGTATTTTCTTTCCCTTTTTGCTAACGCTTCGGTATTTTCTGGTTCCATCACCTGATTCATACAGAATATCAATTATTCACAGAAAGCATATCTACAATACATCAGGTGTATATTGCTTCGCATGGTAAGGTCCTTGCAGACAACACCAATATATCACCGCGTCAATTGGTTTAGAATACGTCACCTATGTATATTACTATACAACACCCAAGACTCTGGTTAATTTTGGTTCGGTTTGATTGTGTTTACGTTCTATTAACAGCTTGATTCATTTAAAGGAAGACATCCCAGTGTATGGTTTGTATGTGAGTGTGTGTTAGGTGTTTGTGTATCTGGGAGGCTATACCTATGGCATGTTCGTGTAAGTCTCATGTCATCAATGTGTGTGTATTACGTCAGGTCAATGCATCACCAGATTCACAATACAAGTCTGCGAGAACACGTTAATACACTACTGTCTTTAAATTGTTTATGTAAATGATAAACTTACAAACCCTTCTGACTGTGCTAAAATAAAATGTTTGTGTAAATGACCAACTTGTTAGATACACTACAAGGACATCCATTCTGGAACTCAATTGTATTATTGTTATCACAGTATGTGATTGGTGGTTTTTCCACGGGTACTCCTGCTTTTCTCCACTTCCAAAATCTAGCACTTCTGTAAATGACCCTGGCTGTTTATACTAAAAGTATGACGTAAAGCAAAAAAAAAAAACAAAAAACAAAAAACAATACATGTTTATGTAAATGATAAACTGACTATACCCTTTTGTGCTAATTTAACATGTTTGTAAATAATTAATTTGAAATGTTTAGTAAATGATCAACTTGCTTACCCTGCTATGCTAATTTAACATGTTTATGTAAGTGATAGACTTGCTGACCCTTCTGTGCTAATTTAACATGTTTATGTAAATGATAAACTTACTTACCCTTCTGTACTAATTTAACCTGTTTGTGTAAGTGATATAATTGGTTACCCTTCTGTGCTAATTTAACATGTTTATGTAAATGATAGACTTACTAACCCTCCTGTGCTAATTGAACCTGTTTGTGTAAGTGATCGACTAGGTTACCCTTCTGTCTAATTTAACATGCTTATGTAAGTGATGGACTTGCTTAACCTTCTGTGCTAATATAACATGTTTGTGTAAATGATAAACTCGCTGACCCTTCTGTGCTAATTCAACATGTTTGTGTAAATGATCAACTTGCTGGCCCTTCTGTGCTAATTTAATTTGTTTTTGTTAATACATAACTTGCTTGCCCCTCTGGGCTAATTAAACATGTTTATGTAAATGATAGACTTGCTTACCCTTCTGTGCTAATTGAACATGTTTGTGTAAGTGATATACTAGGTTACCCTTCTGTGCTAATGTAACTTGCTTATGTAAGTGATGGACTTGCTGAACCTTCTGTGCTAATATAACATGTTTGTGTTAATGATAAACTCGCTGACCCTTCTGTGCTAATTTAACATGTTTGTGTAAATGAAAAACTTGCTTTCTCTTCTGTGCTAATTTAACATGTTTTTGTTACTGAAAGACTTGCTTGACCTTCTTTGCTAATTAAACAGACCGCTAATAATTAGTTAGCTTTAATTGTTACAAACTGGTTTTTTATAGGTTGCACCCAATTTGATCGTTCATCTTTCTAAAATGAAACATTCCAACTTATTAATTTCTTGATATATCAAACTAGATGTGTTTAGACCGAAATGTTCCTTCACTGATATTAAGTCGATATTCGATATGTCTGTGAAGATTTGATACATAGTTTCACTAAAAAATATTTTACTATCGTGGGCTCCCTGGTGAATATAGGCTTTACGTAACAGGTTTTTTTTGTTATGCTCAGACAATACAGTTCATGAATATAACTTGTATTTTGAACAGGCGTTTGATTTATGAAGAACACAGTTTTTATTTCATTGCAATTTGGCTTGGTTCTAAATTTGGTTTCATAGGATGATGTACTTTACAGTTACATGTGAGGACACTGTATATGTGATGTAGATGATAGTTATGTACATATACATACAATTCTTTTTTTTATGATGAACTGAGCTGCTTCTATATCAACTTATATAAACCCCCTGCTTTAAATGGTTATAAGCTGTTACATAAATAATAACAGCTCTGTGCTTTCTTATCTGTAAGCTGCTCTTCTACTGAAACTGTATTGTTTATAACTCGTTAAAGCAAGTTATACTATCCTGTGATATCTGCCTAACATTTCCTAATTTGTTTTAAAAGCACACTGTTTGGCCATATTATTCATTAATTTAACTCAATTATATCAATACAATGCTAATTTTTATTTTTCTTAAATATGCGATGTTAAATATAAAATCGTGTATCCTGAATCAGTTTTCTTCTAATAATCAAACAACACCTTACATTACCACGGCTCTGATGCGAACTTAAAGAGATTTATTCCAGGGCAGTATGTCGGTCAGTATTATACTAACCAACCAGTTGATACACTGTACAAATACAAGCTTAACATGACATAGCGATGGGTTAGGTGCTATGTCCAGTTGAAAGCTATGATCATAAACCTAACCACTCCTGAAAACGCATTTGAACTATTCCACTTCAAAGACTTGTATACTTCATTGTAGAATTGAAGGGGTGCGTTAGTTGAATTTTATACAAAGGAATCATGTTGACGTTATTGTATTTAAGAAAGGGTTACTAACTTTGTTCGATATAACAAATATACATGTACAAGGGTATTGATAGTTGACAAATACTTAGTTATGACATTTTGCCTGAGCTGGTACCGATTAATTTCATTGTCTCGCTGTCGGTAGGACGTTTGGAAAAATCGACTTATCCAGGTTAAGCAAGCTCGAATATTTTGTATGAAGTATGCCAAGGGTTTCCGAACTATTTCTTATTATACCTGGGCCCAGTTGTTCAAAAGATGGTTAGCCTACTCAGTGATTTTCACAAATTTTAATTGTCTTATAACTTTAAAATGGAACAATAGATTGGGTTACAACTTCACAGATATCAACTATCTATTAGTGTCAATTTGCATGCAACATTTTAAGATTTTACCTTGTACACCAATATAGTTATTTAAATTTGCAAAATATCGTTAAATAGTGATTAAGGAAATCACCGTTTGAACAACTGGGTTCTGATCTTCGAGTTAACTAGTTCGAGATAACAGGGTTTGAGTATATATTTTTCTGTTGATATGTAGTAATAACCGAAATAACGTATACACGTTGCATGCGATTGGCATATTTGTCAATTAATCATACCATTAGTCCAGCCTACTTATCTGTAATTATTCAATTAGTCGTTCCACACTAAGTTCAATGGATAATAAGAGTTAATCAATATACAATGCATTACAACCTTGTTAGCACAGCTGATTGACTAAGTGGGTAGACATAGTAGGCCTGCTCAACTTAACGCGTCATCATTATTGAGTCCTCTGGGATCCCCTGTCGTATACGCCGTTTACATATAATAGACCTATATCATTGCTTACGCGGACATATATGTGTTTGTCTCTCAGAACCAAGTATTGCATGGTCAACGACGTATACACCCGGCAATCTACTTGCGTGTATAGGTGATACTTAACACTAATCAGAGAATACCAAATCGTCAACAAAACAATAATCCGAACTAAAAATATATTAAACTAGAGGCATAATAGGAACAAAAGAAAGCTTTTCATGGAGACCAGGTGTTCTGGAAGAATAAGCGTCTTCTGCTTCATCGACGACACCCGCCATGTAAATCTTTGTCACAGTGGTTAAAGAACCATTTTTAATATAATTGTACTGAACGTTATAACTATTTCCTACCTAGATAATTATTTTATGAAAATGGTAATCTACTTAATTGTATGGGCTTGAAAAGTTAATTCTTAAATTCTTAATGAAACAAGTTGTTTAAAATATTGACATTTGATTGCTCTTTTTTTAATTGAAATTAAAAAAAAGGAATATAATTATGTCATTAAATTAAAAACAAATATGTTGCATAACCTAAAATTCCATTTTCCTCGCAATGATGGTAACGCTTTTAATGGAACGCAATATATAAATTATCCGCTTATAACATTTGTAAAGGAAATTACCATATAAAACTCTGGTACAGTATTGATATCAAATTCTAGGAACAAAGCGAATATAATATATAGTGGCATATAAGGCAAAACATAAACTTGCGATTTTATTCGTTCAACTTGTTTGATATTTAAAACCACCTACTTCAATCGAAAATAAACCTTTTATCATGGTAAATCAAATCCCGATACTATACACGTATTCTTTTTCTAGAGTCGCACGCAAGCTTCCGTTTTCACGCCAGATCAGCATTGCTCTGGCCTACATTTACGAGTAAAATGGAATCCGGAAATCAACCAGACATCGGTTCAAATGTTGGAATATCACCAACCCCTCTACACGTAACCTGAAGCGAAACAAATTGATCCAGAATGCCATGTTTTTACCTTCATCACTCGAAACATACAAAACAATATATATATACAGTTGTCTCGTTGTTCAGACAAGACGAGAATCTCAGGAACAAGATCAAACAGTTAAAATATAAATCTGATGTTGACATATGAATCTTAGCATAAACTGTTGACTTATGAATCTTGAATCTTGGCATAAACTGTATGTTGGATGTGGTTTTTTTTAAATATTTTTTTTTTTTGGGGGGGGGGGAGGGGGTGCTTTGTTGTAACATCATATGCGATATGTACATATACATCCAACATTTTCTTTCTTCGTCTCCGATGAGAAAACTCGATCATATGTCACTGACATCGACCCACGACTCTTCCGATTTTTACTGAGAAACAAGCTTACTTTTTTAAAAATCAACTTACTTCATGTATAAATGACCCCCTGGCAATATCTCATCCCATTTTAATTGTTCAAAGTCATGAATGGATTCTTTCAATATTTTGTCATAGTTAACGATGTTAACACGACTTATTGTATATTCTTTTTTATACCTCCTTATATTTTGAATGTCTTTTGTCAGTTGGTTATTTTTTTTATATAATGCAGGTCTCAATTTTATCATATTTGTTTTCTCTTTTTATGAAATGACCATCCTGCCTTAAAATAACTATTTCGATTTGACATACAATTATAAAAGGCCACGGTTGTCAATGAACCGTAAAGTATCAACACACAAAGAAATAAACATCTCTCCCATACAGCACAGGTATGTGTACGTATAACACAATCTAGTATATACCTGACTTACCTTTAGCGTTCCGTCAGGAACAATGATGTCATGGTCTGATAATCCTATAAATTAATCCATAGAGAATTGTTTCCATTCACCATGATTGCGAGACAACAGTTCCCCACCAGTGCATCTTTAGTGTCAATATTCCACGGTTAGGCAAGCACAAACGATAACAGTGAATACACACTTTCTCCTCTGAGAATGTAACACCAGCCTAATGGATGTATCTGATGAAACTATGATATTGACATTTATCTCTAAATACTCGAACCAAGATTCAATTATTCAATACTTTTAACAACGGTTTGTTTTTATTATACGCTTTAACTGTTTCCTGTTTAACACTAGAGCAAATCCCGTCAGAAAATGTTCGTCTCTAATCTGATTTTTTTGCAAAACGGACTATGACGCTTATGACATACACTATGTAATCTAAACTCCAAGCAGTATGTAAGATAATATAGCATTTGCTGATATGTTGTTTCGTTTCTTGTACCAGTTAGGTCAATGTAGAATAAAGCAATTCAACATATGATCGTAAGCTAGCAGGTTATACCTTTATCTCTGCGTTATATCAAGTCCGCCTTCAACATGAGGACCTCATCAAAAACACTTAACACTTTTATCTGGAATGTATATCTTCAATATATTATCCAATAATATCGAAACGTTGGTTAAACGATATTATACTTCGATCGGTGTTGCGTGTGTACGGTGCACTCGATACAAATACAGATATATCCTTATCGTTATAGAACACAATAAAAAATACTTGTATTTTTCCAAGGTTCGCAAACACGATATGTTTAATCGAAAAGTCCACAGTGCACACACATTTACTCGCAGTAGTGGACGTTTGTTGAAACCCTGCTTTATTTAGAAGTAAATATTGAATGTAGTTCACTTCCTGAATGCAGCAAAAATACCCTGTGTTATGAAATGTCAATAATTGAAGAACGAATGCAGCTGTTTGTAACACTATATATTGACAGGTATATATAATGCAGTATTGCAATTTAACGCACACAATACCTTGCTGTTCAAATAAAATGAGGCCACGCTTCTAACAAATTCTAGGAAAAGGTGATGTTTGTTTCATGCGGGCATGTCACATTAAACGTGAGATAAACGGTACCTCTAGTAACAGCGAGACGCAACCACGGTTCAATAGTGGATCGTCACTCAGATATATTCAACTGTAGTATACACACGGGGCCTTCATTACGAAACAGGCACTGCACGTCTGATACCTGTCTATGTATGAAGAAGCGATACACTTTAAAATAATAGATACTCTCCAAACCAAGTAATTCACAACTAATACTTGTCAATCTTTGTATGAAATATCGATACACCGTAGTAAAATGAAAACTCTCCAAACTAAGTTCTCCACATCTGATATAAGTCTATGTACGAAGTAACGATTCGCTGTAAAATAATAAAACTCTCCAATCTAAAGTGACATTATATAATCCTTCTGAACCTTTCTTAACTCTCCCAAGATTGTTAGGGTTAAACTCCTGTGCGTCTTTTTAACACAATATACATATGCTGCGTTTTAAGTCCGAAACCTATAAAATATGTCCAGTGAGTTTGACTCCAATCAAGAACTGAATACATACATGCGACGTTTATGGCTCCATGAAGAATCGAAGCTTGCATCTAATAAACACACCTGGCCGTACTAGGCGCGTGCACAAAGGCGGAACATCGTCATGGGAGTGTTCAGTACAGTGCTACAGCGAGACCAAATCAGATGCTGTCCTTTGAACATGTGAAACACCTTTTAACGCAAAACCTGCATCATTAGGACGCGCGATCGATGACTGGTCTCACTCTTCTCCAGACACGAGTTATACAGGGGTATGCAGCAGCTCCGTGAAGTTCGGTGTATAAGTATGCGTATGGTAGCTACTATTAAGGGTAGCAGAACCAGTCTTGATAACAATATAGACACGAGTTATCCAAGGGTATTTAGCTGTTTGGTGTATATGTATGCATATATTGCTACCATTAAGGGTAGTATAACCAGTCTTGATAACAATATAGACACGAGTTAACCAGGGGTATTTAGCTGTTCGGTGTATACGTTTGCATTTGATTGCTACCATTAAGGGTAGTAGAATATGATCTGTGATCGCAATATAAATACGAGCTATTTGGGGGTGTGCGGCAGTTCACAGAAGTTGGTTGTGCAGGTATGCGCTTAGGGGTAGCAGAATCAGTCTTGAGAGCAATACAAACTCGGGGTATTCAGGGATGGGGTGTTCAGCTGATAACAGGAATTCGATGTAAGAGGATTAGAACCACTGTGATCGAAATATAAACACTAGTAATACAAATGTTTAACACATGTTTTGTTATCTATTTATTTAGTTTGAAATTCCAATTCATGTTAATTGAGCTATCCAAATAGAAATGCAACATATTCAAAACCACATTTAAGTGTTTAAGTAATTTCTGAATATATTTGCATATAGGCTTCATACATGATTTTGAATGCCGGTTTAGACATCATATTATGATCGTTATGGTTGTCTCACGATAACATAAACCTCGCAGCTTGCAAAACAAGCCATATTTATAGGATTCTACACGCAAGGAAATTTACACCAGCAGTAACGCAACACCGGCATTGAGTTCAGTGGAAGCAACTGGTGTGTACTGACAAAGATCTCCAGGGAACTTCCGGCCCGGATCATCAATCGAAGACGGTTGCTTCATTGACTCATTCCATATATCAGTGTCGCGCACGTGTGTCCATCGCCGTTCTTAAGCAAAATTAAATAAAGACACGCGCTGAAACGCGTTTTACTTTAATGGTACCATAATATTGCATGTGTTAAATGAATGACGTCTGCTCTTTACATTTTATATTTCTATAATTGTGCTGCTTGTATCTGCTATTGAAATAAAAAAATACTGTTGTATGGTAACACCAAGTCAATATCATCGAGCATATTAATGGAAATTATAATAATATCTGTGATGTTTATTCTGTGTACTGTTTGGCATACGAAATTGTGTATTGTCACCTATAAATATTGTTATTTTCTTAATTTATATATGGATAAGTATCTTTAAATCTCAATGCAGCCATTGCCTCTACCACTTCATGCATGTTTATGGAAAACGACATTTTTGAATTGTATAACTTGTGTCAAATTCATTTTGATTTTTTCTAATAAAATATGTTTAAAATATGAAAATAATAAAACTAAGTAGATCGTTTTTTTGACGGTCAAATAGCTACAAAATGAGTCGGCTGAATTCTTAAACCCGCTTATTAGGAATCGTTACAAACACCGTGTACATTCAATTACTCGGACTAGATTTATTTTATCTACTAGTAAGTGTTATTTCAAGTCACATCGGTGGATTATTAGACTGAGCGACAAATCGTATACCCAGATCTCCGAGTGAGATATTAACATAACAGGTTTAATAGGGGGTGAAACCGATATGTTGGTGTCATTCGCCTGTTGGACAGCATAATGGAAAGTGAAGCTTAAGACGCGTTGATTAGATTCGGCCTTGTTTATCTCTGTTAGCAAATCCAGATTAGCAGTGTCTGGCAGTCGTTGTCTGCAGGGAGAATGAATACTTCAACACAAATTCCAAGACCTGTACTACTTGGCGTAGACCTCAACTAGCAGATAGGATATCTCCTATTCGCAGTGTAGCAACACGCCCAGCTAGCGTGGACGTTGATAGGATTATGACAGGCTTTACAACACAATGGTCAGTTTTCTGGGTGCCACTTCTCTATTTAGACAAAGATGACGATGGCACATTTTCTTTAATCGTTTTAGTTTAATGATCAGTATTGGTAACTGATGACGATATATTCATCAGTCAATTTATAATATGGATAAAATCAAATAGACTATAGATATATATATATATAATATATGTTTTATACCAAAATGAAATACTTTTTTTTTAAATTACCAATGTATGGTCTTTGATAATAATTGAGGTAAATGCACACTAAGCGTATGCACGATACTGTCTTACATAAACCCACCAGACACTAACAGGGTCCACCAAACACTAACAGGAACCCTCAGATACTAACACCAACAGGGACCACCAAACAATAACAGGGACAAAAATACACAATCAGGGACCTACATACACCAATATGGACGACTAGACACTAAAAGGGACCACCATACACCAATATGGACGACCAGACACTAACAGGGACGACCAGATACCAACACCAATAGGGACCCACATACAACAACAGGGACCACAATCATATACCAACAGGAACCGCATACACCATCAGGGACGACCAGATACTAACAGGGACTATCATGTAGCAACAGGACCACTATGCATCAGCAAGGACCACCCGATAAAAACAAGGAACAGCAGACACAAGCACGGGCAAATAGGCATCAATCAATAGGGACCGCCAAATATTACCAAACACCACCAGGGACCACCAATACATTAACGAGAACAACCAGACACAAATAAGGACTATGAGACACAGTCGGGGACAACAAGGCACCTACAAGGATCACAAGATTCAAACTTGGGCCACCTGACAACAGCAGAGACCAAAAGCGCAAATGGGGACAACCAGACACCCCATTTGACCAACAAACACAAACAACAATCACTAGATACCACCAGAGACTGTTAGACATCAACAGGGACTACCTGACGCTCTCATGTACTGCACCAACAGACTACCACATATCCATAGGGACCACCTAACACGAAGAGCCTATTTATTTTCTCTCCTGTGTACCATGGCTGCATCTTCCGTCAATCAAATTGTTCAATAATAAGCATTGCTTACGTCCGGACATCACTTGCTGTGCCAGTTATCAAGTCCAAACGTGGTCAGTAAATATACAAAAGCAGCTTCGATAGAGCCAATTACCAAACCATGCACCTGTGTACTGGGGAAGCTTTTTTCATTGCGTTCCACTAATCTTGCTTCAATAGGCAGACCTACTAGGAAAGAAAAATCGAATTGCTCTCCTCTTTTCGTTCACCTTTTAGCTGTTGATTCTGCATTGTAACTACTCGATAAAAGTATTTGTCTAGACCACTTCGTGTTCTGTACAGAGTAGCCCTTCACAGCACGATACAATTATCCAATTATCAGATCGCAATAATCCTACTGTGAACAATTCAGTACTCTCCACAAAATAGGCGTGACCGTCGATTATCTGTCTGAGCCCAACGTTCTAGCCGGAGATATATACGTGAGCAGATGAAGTCAAGCATGTACTAATCTATACGTGCGTTTTTGATATAATATGTCTGAATGGTAGCAAATTTTGATGTAGTGCTGTTAATGTGATGGCAGGCATGAGGTTGGTGTGTATGTGTAATCAATATAAGGCGGATAGACTATCGGCGGAGCCAGAGAGCGCGGGCTGCGCTATATGACATTACTGTTATTGCCAGTCTATTCCATGTTATTGAAAGTATATTACTTATTACTTTGAACTTATTCATTTAATTTTTTTATTTTAATTTTGATTTGGGGGTGATACGATACATACAGCTTACCTATTTTCAATATAGTGGAGGAATAATGAATACTATGACGTATAATATGAATCTACTTGCCAATCTTCGATTTTGATTTCGAGGTTAAGTTTTTTCTGTATACATCAATATTTTCCATTTTGTGAAAAAATATACTTGTACAATTCAACATATCATCTAAGTTTATTTATATTGAAATATTTACATTTGCTCTGCATCCTTCCGTCGTAATGTATTGTGAAGGCAAACACTGTTTTAAGACTGTGATGACATTTGCTTTTGTGACGTCATCAATTTATATTGTGACGTCATCAATTGTCATCATCATTGTTGATTTCCTGTTCAAAAAATGTTCGAAATAACTAAATAAGTCACATTTAGACAATCAACATACAATGTATAAGTATAGGTAGTCAATGACTAAGCAAATATATCTGTCTTCATTGAGTTTGGCATTAATAGCAATGTGCGTTATGGGATTATAACAACATTTGCTGAAACATGTATTGCTTAAATTTGTTCTGTATGGTGAATCCATAATGATGAATATGATATATAGAGGATCTGTCATGAGTTTCTCTTCATATTGAATTTATGATATAATTTTTGAATTTTTCATTTTTGCGATCCTCTGGCGAGTAAAACTGAAAAATTCTAAACGAGCATATGAATTAAAACGAATGACAGATTATTTTTATCATATGACGTTATATCGTTTTTCCCCGTCCTAAAAAGATTTTGTCTTTGTCGTTTTCGCCAACTGATTTCAATATGTCGAACCAAATAACCCATACCTTCGAAGTAGGTCAAATATACCGGCGAACGAAGAAGTAGTCCAACACAATTGACTCTTGCAATTGATTCATTTGAAAAAATAAAGACACCGTATTACCAATTTTCAGACAGTTCAACTAATATTATGACTGTAAATTGTTCCTTGTGTTTAGAAACAATGAATACAAACTTAAAAGTTTGACTGTGTTGGGCGAGTGTTATCTGGTATTCCATTCATGAATCAGGCCGAATGTGACGATATCGTGACGTCATTTGGCGCGACAATGTCTGGTTCGTTGCCGCTTAGCTATTACTGTCGTACGCAACCGATGTGTCGCGTTTTCCTACATATGGAGAATTATCCTTATCATCGCTGGTGTCAACAGTGATGTTGATTGTGCACCGAAAATGTTTCAAATGAACATTTTGTTCAAACATCTTTAAAAGACGCCGTTTGAGGTAGATTTGTTAGCAGTGCTTTGGATTGTGTAAGGCATGTTTGTTGACGTCAGTTTATCCTGTTTATATACCGTTGTTTGGAAAGGATCCTCCGATCGATATATATTTTGTGTAGATAAGGCCTAGAACTGTTTACATGTCTGTAATTATTTACGCTTTATAATGACCCTTGTCTTTGTTGTCAACTTTAACTTCATCGGCAACTCCGAGCTTCATCATTTTACTAGCAAGTTGTACGCATCGTAGTAATAAGAAGTAGACCGTTCCTGTGCGTATTAATACAGTTAACAGGAACCAGCCAATCAGCGAAGCGGAAGGTGTTATTACAAGTGTGTAATATAAAAAAAAAATGTAATGGCTTTATTACACCGCATATAACGGTAGTCATATGATGAATAATGTTAGCCAATTGAAGAACAATGAAACTTTAAAATTCAACATTTAAGGCATGCTATGTATATTGGGAAACAAATGCAAATAGCAATTTGAAAAAAAATAATATTATGATCAGCTATTTGAATACTCAAAATCAAAGATAGAGAACAGTTCCTTACATTTGTACTTAAATGGAGTATCTTCCATCATTATCTATATGTTGCGATATCCTCGATATCTATTGTTAAACTAACCTTCACTGTTTTCACCCAAGGAAAATATCATGGCAAAACCAAAGGCACGAAAATGTAAACAAAAATGACCAATTGCTAGGCTGATTGCTGTTCTTTGAAGATTACAAAGGAGCCGAAACCGACTTCTAAGTCTGTCAATATTAACCGTTATGTGACCACGAGATTCTTTGGTGTACATCAAAGGGTCGAACCAGTCTTTTATCGAAAAGATTGAGACCACGGATACATTTTTCAGGGTTGTAGAAAGCTTAGTTGAGCTGAGGGGGTGAAATCTTAATTTGTATAATTATGACTAAAAAGAAAACCAATGTTTCTTTTCGAGACTATACAATAAAACATTGATAAGTTTGTTTCAATTTTATGTGAGCAAATTAAAAAAAATCAAATGGCTCTCAAACGTTAGAGCAAAACGAAGCTCTAAACTAAATCACAGGTTGTATGCGATACAATTGCTGCAGACAAAGAAGAGACTATAATTCCTTACGTGATTATATTCATGTGCATGTTTGTCTAAATTTAATGGACGATATTACATTATATGACATTTTCCATGAGAAAATAGATACATAAGGCATGGTGCATGGCGCTCCCAAATTACATCAGATATAAGTTCTACCAGTTTTAATGGCAGACGAGGAGCATTGCATATGTAGTTTTGTAATCGTTTAGCTAAGTAAGGCGTGTGTACCAGCTCAGATTATGTTTCAATTCGTCTAGACTTTTCTCTGATGAAATTTATTATACAAGTTTTGAGAAAAATACCCATTCGTCTTATTTTAGTAAGATGGAAAGCATGACAAGCTTACACACATATGAATCGAGTTATTTGATTCCAAAATATAAACAATCAATCAATTAAGATAACTAATATTTTGGAGAATACGTACGTGTTTAAAAACTAAATTAATGGATCGTTCGTTATAAAAAATGGATATAATATGTTCGTAAATTTCAACCCGGTTGTCACTTAATACAAGTTTTGAGACCTTAAGTAATGTTATTTTTCATTGCATTAGAAGCATACTAGGGAAAGCCATATTGTCGCATACAGGCATTTAAAATGCAAACTTATACCAAAAAGTGCAGTTGCTTTTATATTTGTATCCAGTACAGATTTAAGTCTGTGATATTTTTCCTTGTAACAGCAATTGCCATATAGGAACGGGCAAAGAGGGAACGTATATGCAGGTAGAAGGTTTGGATTAGGACATACATTATTTTTTTTACGTCTAGGCTTACACGAACATACCGCAGCCTCCTAAACACAAACGCACTTCCATATTGCATTGACAATGATGATACGGTTCTTATTTTGAGGATTGATGCTTACTTGGATGTGGCCAAGATTTACATGGTGGGTTTCGTCGATAAAGCAGAAGACGCTAACTCTTCCGGAACACCTGGTCTTATTCTCCTGTGCTTTTACGAGAGTCTCCATGTAAATCTTTCCTTTGTTCCTATTTTGCCCCTAGTTTAATATTTTGAGTTCGGATTGTGGTCTTGTTGACGCTTTGGTATTCTCTTATTTTTTTTTATTTGTTCACAAACATAAACCTTTTTGTTTATAAGGCGTAAAAAAAACAATACAACTAAATCAAACGTTTCTTAATATTTTATTAATTGATTTATAATAAGTTTAAGTTAAGTACTTATCACATGTATTTACATCACGCTTGTACATTTTATAAAACAATTAAAAATGTGTGTACCACCAAATGCTATGATTTGATCTTTTAGTTGCTTTGTATTTATTCATTATCTTATATTTACATTTGCGCTGCAACCCACTATATGAACATTACCAGCAAAAATGCCTTTAATAAAAGTATGAAAGCAATGGTTCTCCCGACGTAGCACGTGGTTTAATGATGACGTCATAGATCAAACTTCGAATAGCATGGATAATGCCCTTGCGTCAAACGCTCAAATGACTACCTATTACCATTGGTGCCAATTCTATTCAAGATGGGCTGTTCTGCAAAGTTCGTTTAAATGACGATACAAACACAGGTAATAAACAATTAATTGAAAAAAAAAATGAATGAGCAATTGTTCTATAGTAAAAATGAAAATATGTGGATTAAAAGTATTTTTTTTTAACTTTCATAGTGCTATGAAAGGTCAGCCGTTACATCAATATTTGGCATGAAGCCTTCTTTCAATCTGGACATAACGACTGACCTTTCATAGCACTATGAAAGTCAATCCTTATATGGAATTCCAGAAAATCTTCCGGAATTGGTTGAATATATTAGGACTAATGGAACAAATTGCTTTCATTCTAGTTTCGAGAAAGTTACTTCAATCTATGAATTTGTTTCAAGAGTGATACAAATCAAATTCAAATGGAGATGATGCTAAAATTGAAATATATGTACTTCAGATACAAACTTCAATCAGATTACTTTAAAGTTATTTTTTCTAGCCTTGAGAGTCCTAAATATTCCATGCATATCAAATACCTCCTTCGCTTTATGGCACCATGTAATTTATGTTTTTTTGTGGGTTACCAATGGTGTGGTAACATTCGCTTGTCTTTAAAAATCCAGATATATATTATTGAAGGTGATCTAGTTGATTAACTATTTCCGTACCGTTGTCGTATACAGACGACAAAAAACATGACGTCTCCTCCCCGTCGTCGTATACAGACGACAAAAAACGTGACATCTCCTCCCCGTTGTCGTATACAGACGACAAAAAACGTGACGTCTCCTCCCCGTTGTCGTATACATGCGACAAAAAACGTGACTTCTCCTCCCCGGTGTCGTATACAGACGACAAACAAACGTGACGTCTCCTCCCCGTTGTCGTATACAGACGACAAAAAACGTGACGTCTCCTCCCCGTTGTGGTATACAGACGACAAAAAACGTGACGTCTCATCCCTGTTATCGTATACAGACGACAAACAAACGTGACGTCTCCTCCCCGTTGTCGTATACAGACGACAAGCTACTTGACGATAAATAACTTTTTGATTAGCTCGGTAAAGCAGCCGACAGATGAGTTGACCAATACAATTTTACACACAATCGACTGCGTATATTTATAACAAACAATTTGATAGGCGTAAAGTATATTTGTCTGCCATGTGACCCATTTAGATTGAATTTCCCGCGAAATACTCTGAAGTGTCATCACCAATGTAAACAACATGGCGGCGAATGCTTGCGCTATACATAGCGGTACCACTTCTGACCAACATATTGCTGCGAAAATAAAAATTTGTATGTCTTCGGCATAATATCCACCACGCTGGCAAACATAACAAAGAGTCACCATTTGTGCGGGGGTGAGCCTAGTAATGACTTTCGGTACAGAATCCGGACCGGAATCACGGTACGGAAAGAGTTAATCAATTTATTTTGCTCAACATAACTATCAAGATTTGCTTCCTATTTCGCAGACGTAATTCTTACGTGTTTTTTTTTCAGTTCCTGAGCCTTTGAGATCAAACTTTCTTCTTGTGATAGTCGGGATATTTGCCTATTTATAGTGCTACCACACTGAACTATACTGCCGAAGGCTCCAGCAGAACACCCCACCCGGTCACATTATACTGACAGCGGGCGAACTGGTCGTTCCACTCCAATAATGCTAAGCGTCAAGCAGGGAACATTTAGTTATTGATTTTGAGACTTTTTCGTCCTAACATGGCCTTACGACCTTCGGTGGACGCAATGCTAGATCACAAAAGACATGTCCATATTTATCTAGCAACTCTCATTTGGGCACCAGGGAAATAACTGACTCAAAGGTAATTCTACAAATAGTGCTTGCTGTTAATTAAAATTCATATTTCATTAAATTTCAGAAATGTCATTCATTAGCGTTTTGGGCACCGCTGGTACTTTTATAAAATCTGCAAGACGTTGACAGGTTAATTGATCTCTTAAACGCAACAGCAGACCCACTCGTTCTAACGTGATTGAGTGAGGCTTTCGCATTCCCTTTACAAAGGCCGCTATTTTGTGTTTTTCACTTTCAGAAGAGCTACTTCCGGATTATTCGTCAAAATGACAAACGTTAGGAGACAGATCGTAAAACATTTTAATGGACTTCCGGACTTGTTTTGAGCAAGCGTTCTTGTGATGCCGACGAAACGACATCTCAACAGGTTGCCCCTTCCAGATCAGACTATAATTAACTATTTGACAAGTCTGGTGTCGGATTATGTCCAATACGTTAGGTACCTGATGGAGCGATATATCCGCTTTCACAGGTCGATAGAGTGTTTGCCTTAAATCCGTCTGCATGATGTTGTTCATAGTCTGGCATATTTGACAAACACGGGTTTCAATCATAAAAATTCTGAAAGGTTCTCGCAGCTAAATATAATTTATCTTTTCCTGAATCTTACAGTGATGTAGATAACACATACTCACATTCATGTTTACTTTTTTCCCCAATATTCCCCTGATATTATTCAACTCTTTATTATCTATAGATTGCAAACGTAGTCTACGGTATTTTCAAGTCGTGATTATTTTAATTGTAGCTGAAAAAAAGATAAACCGAATCCAAAATCGATGAACATGGAGGCAAAATATGGAGAAAGAAACGATTTACATGGATACCCTCGTAAAAGTACAAGAGAATGAGACCAGGTATTCCGTTATAGTAAGCGTCTTCTGCTTCATCGACGACACCCACCATGTA
This sequence comes from Mimachlamys varia, assembly GCA_947623455.1. Taxonomy (NCBI): domain Eukaryota; kingdom Metazoa; phylum Mollusca; class Bivalvia; order Pectinida; family Pectinidae; genus Mimachlamys; species Mimachlamys varia. The sequence continues at coordinate 30,229,829 of OX392544.1, forward strand.
TATTTTGTTTACATCTAAGTAAAAATCAAGTCCTCAAAATGAGAACCGTGTCATCATTGTCAACCACACGTAAGCACATTCAATGCAATGAGCATACTAAAAAAGTCGATCTTCATACCGTAAAAAGATACAGAATATTTCTCAATAACCACAAAAAATAAATTACAAGGAGGCGGGTGTACCGGTTTTTCTTGAGAAGTTACGAAAGACACTTTTTCATTATGTGTATTTTTCGGAACGATCTGATAAACAATATGGACGCCATTATGTCATCCCAGATTTTGACAATACTATTTTTTACCGTTATTTCTCGAAGTCAAGTTCCGAATACATCCTTTTTCAAATTTGATTCAAACTTACGTACCCTATGATAAAATTATACAACTTACATGATGCCACGTTCTTAAATATCCCTAAACTATTAATAGGATATTCAACTTCATTAAAATAAATACAAGATATCTGACAGCGTGGGGCTAATATTTTGATATTTTTCACCCGTGCTGCGCACTCGTGAAACAATATAAAAATACAAGTCCCACTCGTGAAATGTGTTTGGTATTACTGAAGATACTGTTAGATATTCTGTTTATTACATTTTTATAGGACATTCTGCAGTGGCATGTTTGGCAGCGTTCTGATTGGTCAAATCATTAAAAAGTGATATTTTTCAATAATGAATGAATACTTTTCGATATTTCAATGGTAAAAATGTATATCGAGTTAAATGCTTAATTTATTTCCAATCTTATTTATGTTCTGTGCTACTTTGTATAAGGTTGATTTTAAACCTTATGAATAGCTACATTTGTAACTATGGAACAAGTTATCCCACTGATATTAATCACTCTTGTTGGCCCGGATGTAAGCGCGCAAGGGGTCTTATTGTGGGAGGAAACCGGAGTACCCGGAGAAAACCCATGTGGTCGGACAGGTGACCTCATACCTTTTAACGTCCGGTCGGGGAAACGAACCCAGGCCGCCTTGGTGATAGGCAAGTGCGCTATCCACTGCACTATCCGACCAATCTAAATGTCTTTAAAGGACAACATCCAGATGTATATTTTGAATGTACACGTATGTATATTTAGAATGCTTTATATCAATGTTAGCCTTTGATCCTGACTTTAGAGTGCCCCCAGCAGAACATCCCATAGTTTGGTTTATTTTTGTTTTACTTCCTATTAACTGACAGGATCATTTAAGCGAGGTTTTATAAGTAGAGGAAAGCTGGAGTTCATGAAGAAAACCATCAACCTACTGCCGGTACCTTGCCACCGAACATCCAACCAAGAGGTATAGGGCTGGTGGTAAGTTGTTGGGACACCTTAACCACTCGGCAATCGCGGCCCCAGGAACACTCTCACATAGTCACATCATAATGTTTATACCTTGTATTTGCAGAAAGCATCCATTTGGTTTCAATAGTGTTTCCATGATAATACTAATGGACGACCTAGATCCATTTTTATTGGCTTGGTCATTTGAAACAAATAGATAGACAATATTCACAAGTATTAACCATTACAGTTACACATTAACTTGTGTTTTTGAAATGTTGAATTACATAAAATAGGTATTATATCTTTCCACAACATTTTATAATTATTATTTTTGGGGGTTAATCATTTGATAATATTGTTTTACCGCTCTTCGTTACGTCGTTAGACCCTTTATGGCTTTAACATTAAATAGGTGGGCTTGCCGCTATTCCTTTATATCCTATATATTGTCACGTGGTACTGCTGCTACATATGCGTCACAAACGATGTCATATTTGTTATACGGACTGCATTTAAATCAATCAAAAGAAAACCAACCGTGACGTCTCTCGTCAGACCATGTCTTATATTATCAAATTTACAATGACGAACGTGACCTGTATACTTAAAAAGTCGGTTCAATAACCCACTGCCCCATATGTACCTTAACACTGGACAGAGTTATTTATGTAAACCATTTCCCTCCAATCAGCATCTCTTATCACGCGGATGATTTTCACATCCATGACAAAATACCGGAAATGAGAAGCCTAATATGCCCAACGGACAAAGATCCCGTCATTTCGGTACACTGTTGTGTATTAACTCGGAACATGATGCGTAATAAAATCCTGTAAAGACAATTGGGCCCCGAGGGGGTCCTCGATAGGGAACCACATGACGTAGATCTATACTAGGCTGCTAATCAATATCGTTATTCCCTTTGGCTTATCCTAATCGATAGTTCTGTATTGGAGAATAGCAGAATTCTTATTTTCTTACTAGTACACGTACTTTTTGATAGCGTATCATATAATGTGCAGATTACAATTGTAATTCATTTTTCGGCATGCTGTATCTATTACGAAATTTAAAAGGTGGAGCATATGTGTGTGTTACGTCATCTACCATATGCAATGTCTATCATGAAATCAAAACAACAGATATCTTCTCTTTTTTTATAAGTTCTATTGAACATTGTATGTAAATCGTGAAAACAGCCCTAATGAATTAATATCGTACTGGTGTATTAGCAATATTTTAATGTTTCTTTGGTTTGGTTTAGTTTTGGTTTACTTTTTATCAACAGGCAGGCATCCTCGTTATCCAGGGGTTATCCTCACATACACTCTTTAAACCCCTGTAATAGGTCATAACAAAACTGAAAGCTCCGAGTGCGCTATCTTGTTTATGAGGCAAGGAGACTGGTTCGATCCTCTGATGTACAATGAATGAATTAATCTCCTCGTCACATAGTGGTACAAAAATACAACCTTTGAAGCTTTGCGGCTCCTTGATAATCTGCAAAGGATCAGCCTAGCGATTGGTAAGTTTTTTTCTTGAGAGTGCATTCAGGTTTGCCATGACATATTCCATGGGTGTAGAGAGCGTAGGTTAGTGTAACCCTTGGAAATCAAGGATGATAACCACGGCCATTTAAGAACAGGTCAAGTTTTTGAGGTAGAGAAAAGCTGAAGTATCCGGCGATAAACCGAAAACCCAAGTTCAGGACCTGGCAACTGCTCCACGGGAGTTTCGAACTCGCATTCCAGAGGTGGAGAGCTAGTGGTTAGAAGGTCAGTACACCTTAAAAACATCCGCAAAAAGAATGTTTCGATTTCGCAGTGATAGACGGCCCGCTATTCTGACACTGACATAGTGGCAAATCGTCTATTAAAGGCATATATTTACATTTGCTCTGCAATTTTCCATTGACACAATGCTAAGAGGCAGTTGCTGTCATACGCCTATAACACCCAGTGCCTCAGACTATAACAGCAGTTGGTATTGTGACGTCATCAATCTCTATTGTGACGTCATGAATTTCATTGTTGTCTACACTTGATTTGCTGATCAAAATCGGTCCGAAGAAACTAAATAAAGCATAATAATTCTATCAAAATGTAAATATAAGCAATGAATGTTTTAGCAAATATTGTTACAGTCCTATAACACACATTGCTATTGCTGACAAACTTACATAAAGCCCTACCGGGCTTTATTTAGTTTGTCATCAATAGCAATGTGTGTTATAGGACTGTAACAACATTTGCTAAAACATTCATTGCTTAAATACATACATGGATACCAATTGTACAAATATTTCATATATCAAACACGATACAATTACGACAGGAAATTCACACTTTAACCTTCAGATCAACAACACTTAGTGTATATGATTGTATTAAATATATAAAATTTAATATTAAAAAAAACATATGGTTGGTTAATGTGCTTCAAACTGAAAACGAATAGAACGAAATACACATGTAGGGCATTTAACAAGCAGAAAACGCTTACTCTTCCTAAACACCTGGTCATGTACATTATTTTTTTGTTCATATTTCAACTACTTCAACCGATTTTAATTTCGGGTTATGGTTTTGTTGACGCTTCATTATTCTCAGGATTGTTTCAATGCATTTGACAAATTATGTGAGTACTTACTTTTAACATAAGACACTATTAAGGTCTCTCGGTCCGTTGATTATCGTTCTTGGCAAAAACATGGCCGCTTTGACGGATATAAAATGTGATACTTATCGTGGGTAAGAAATTCACCGTGCATATGCCGATGATCATGCAGTTTTCAATCCGGCAAATGTACAAGTGTCTTATAAAAGCTATGTAAAAGATAGAAGGTTAAGTTGGTTGAGAATTTATCGACTGTATCAACCTGATCTTATGTTAACGTAGACACCCGTGCGACCTATATGTCTGCTTCAATTCTTTACAACTGCATCATTCAACAAACACATTGTTTTATATTAATTTGATATCAAATACAACATGTTCTAATGATATCACTTTCAATAAACGCCGTAAATGCTAGTTTTAACTATTTTTTTTGTATGATCTGATGCCAGGCGAGTTTATCCATACATATCAGGCTGAAACAATCGATAAACCTAATATCTCACTACTTTCAATGCATTAAATGGATACTCTTTAGAGAGACTAGAATGATTTAACCGGATTGAATAATCCAATGTAAACATTGAGCAGCAACAAGATCCTGCGAGGCGGACAGTTTCTGACGAAACAAGTACAAATGTACATTTTGTATATTGTGATTTAATGAGTGAACAGTGATTCAAGTGTTGCTCGTCCACACTTACACTGCACCTTTGCCTCATTCAAAAGAGAATGTTATACAGTACCCAACGGAGGCGAATGCGACGAACCGAAAGTGCCACCGTAAGTGTCGGATAGACGTGTTGTGAAATTGAAGTGTTGTGACAGCTGTTGATGTTGGTCTGTCGTTTTGACTTTCAATCGGTATGGACTTGAAAATCTGTTTTATATACATTTCTTTTTGTAAAGTATCTGGGTTGTTTAAATTAGGGTTAACTCAAATGTTCATTATATGTATTTTCAATACACGTGGTTCTATCAATCTAAATTTAGATATTTATGTGATACGGGAAAATCTATACTTCATAAAATTAATCCCTGTTGTCTGATTATTTTCCCCAATTCTAAGTGAAATAAGATTTTTTGGTTCAATTTTTTTATGCATTCTTAAATAAGAAATGTTTATTCAAAACACCATTTAAAAAAAATAAATTTTCATCCACACAATTTTCGGAAATTTAGAAATGTTGGTGAAAAGCATGCGTGTATGTGTTTGTTTTGTTGAATAAAAGTTATATTAATGTTAAATGTTTGCTTTCTTTTCTGTTTTATATGTATATATAACATAAGCATTGCAATACATCAAAAAGAGATATGTAAGTTGTTTATTTCGTTCTTTCTTGTGTTTTTCCTGAAAATATCAGTTTTTCAACCAAAAACGATTTCTGCAGTTTTTCGGCTAATTACAACACAAATACTTGTTCATCATACACTAGTAAACATTTGGGTGAAATTTCATGAAATTCCCATGGATATTGACAAAGGGACCGAGTGACCTTAAAGCCTTGTCTAAGCAAAAGCTATTCAATCATTATTTTTACATTCGATTAACCCATACAAGATACGTCCTTCAATAAATGGCTACTGGTGTTTGTTTTTGGTTTTATTTTTTGCTTTTTATTATTTATTCTAATTTAGCGTAGTTTGATGAATCATCCTTGTTTACGAACTTAATTAAACGAATCATGTTTTGTTTATCTACCCTAATATAAGATAGCATATACAGTGTACCATTATTTGCTTCAATCGTCACATACGTTACACTAGACAAGAAACAAACGGATAAAATGCTAGTAACAGCTGACGTCATGCAAGTACGTGCTCCCCCCACGTGTATTATGAAGGGGTTATGTTAATGTGCAAAGCACCAAGTATGGTTTGTTGGGTGTCTCCGGAATGATATTTCTTTGAGATATCCCTATAAAGTAAGCATCAACTTTGTGCTGCAGCACATTAACGATGTCACTATGTATGATACAATTTTGTGTTCACATTTGCTAAAAAATATTCTGGAAAACACCAGTTTTTAATATTGATATAAATTGATATAAAGATGGCGCAACACACACATTTGCTGCACCTTTTTAATTTAGTCATATATACAGTATGCGGTAAAAATGAATTAAACTGCACCATACAGCTGTTTCCTCCTCCTAGGACTCTTCAGTGATGCTAGGAGCCAAAAGGGGGAATCGAAATGTGGAAGCATAGAAGGATGAGGTGCATAAAACCCCTTTAATTGTCAAATGCATTTGTGATTTGTTGCATCTTGAACATTCTAGAAATTCCAAAATAAAACTCTGCCTATCTCTACAAGAAACATTAGAGTTATCTAAAGTATATTTAAGCTGGGCCTGTGTCATATGTTGAGAGCTTTGTTTATACACCTGGGGATCCAAGCACATCTTTACTGTGACAAGTGTCTTATACGGATTTAAAATATAAACGTACATGAACTTATCAGAAAATGACATTCCATATGACATTCCATTGGACAGTTATGCCCCACATTGTCAATTTGTGAGTACCGTTAAGTTTGTATTAGGATATATTGGTAATATGTTCTTTTCGTGTTTTGTTTGTTTTAATTGTAAATAAATAATCAAATTTTAAAGGAATAATAAAAATAAATAAGATAATACTGAAGCGTTAACAAAATCACAATCCATAATCAAATTCGATTAAACCAAGGGCAAGATATGAACAAAGGATAGATTAACATGGAGACCCTTGTAAAAGTACAAGAGAATACGACCAGGTGTTCCGGAAGAGTAAGCGTCTTCTGTTTCATCGACGACAATGGCCATGTATAACTTTGTCACATCCAAGTAAACATTAAATTCTCAAAATGAAAACCGAGTATCATTGTCAATCACAACAAATAAACACACTAAGAAGCATACTCAAAAACGTCCATAATCATATCACTTAAAGATACAGAATATTTCTCAATGAGACAAAGATGACGACCATAAAACTTGTCCATAGTTCTGATCAACCTGCATCTCTCGAATCCTTGTGTTGTTAGTTTGTTTGTCAGAACTCGACATCGATCACGAAAATCCAGATATTTAGAGCAAGAATCTTTGCTAATTTGTTTTAGTCTTGTTTATTTCTGATCTGACAACATTCCGTTTCCTACAAACAGGAAACGGAGACGCGACCTAGAACGTTTTTTTTTATACCTTGCGGAAATTCCTAGCTAGACTTGTTTCATACATCAAACGTGTGTCTAATTTCCCTTGTCGTATTTGTTTATTCCTTTTTGTCGATCATTGTCTGTCGTATATTTCAATTTATGTAAAGTAGCCAGAAAATCGCTTAGAAAATATATTACAAACGTATATATATACGAATAGTTTGTTTCGATTTCCGATAATTGCAGCAGGATGTTGAAAATGGTAATAAAGAAGACAATTCATTCGGGATTAGAAATCGTCCATTGTTTTGCATTGATTAAAATTTATTTTTACACCAAATTGACTCGAACAGATTGAAGTATCTTTTATTTTATCAATATTGAACATTTTCATTAGGCAACGCCTTTCTAACCAACGACTTGATTATTTTTTGGGGAAAAAATCGACGAGATGTTAATTCCCTTTACTTTCCCAGATTAAAATACTCCCCGGGGCATTTTTGAAATATCGTTTTACCTACAGAAAGTGCTTTAATCACATTACTTTTCGACAAATATTGATCTAAAACTGGGTTGTATTCAAATTGCTTGGAATGGAAATCAGTAATTTGAAATGTTTGTAGTTTCAAGAATTGATTTCGATTTAGAAATTCTGAAAAAGACGTGGTATTATTCAGACACTATTACAAACTGAAGTAGATATTTCCAGAGGATGCTTGAGAAAATAAAAATTACCTTGAATAATAGTGTGCAGATTGATCACCAGCAAATAGGAAAAGAGAATACGGATAATTAATTGATAAAAGAAAATGGACATATTCAAGTGTAACAGGAGAGGGAAAATGCACGGCCAGACCGGGATTCGAACCCGGGACCTTCCGAACTCTAGACGAACGCTCAACCAATTAGCTATCTGTTCGCCGACGATCGACCCGGTCTAGATCCGCTACACTAGAAACAAAGTAGACAATGAAGACATGTTGCATTGATTTTGTTGTCTTATTTGTAACATTGATGAAAAGAATAAATAAAGAAGGTGTTAACGGTCGCAGTATACACATATTGGGACACAATGTTTTGTATTATAGATTGGGCCGTGGTGGTCGAATTGGTAAGGTGTTCCGACATTCTACCACTAGCCATCTAGCTCTGGGTTGCGAGTTCGAATCTTAAGTGGGGCAGTTGCAAGGTACTGACCGTAGGTCGGTGGATTTTTACCGGGTACTCCGGCTTTCCTCCAACTCCAAAGCCTGGCACGTCCTTAAATGACACTGGCTTTTAATGAGACGTAAAACAAAATAAACCAAACCAAAAGTATTATAGAGTTTATTCATTTTGGCAAATTCCATTGATCGGTTGACAGCTTTGGTTTTTCAGTTTGCAACCTTGCAAAATCTTTCAATTTCACTTTCAGGTATATCAACGATGTGTTGTCTATAAACAACAAAATGTGTGCTGACCTAGTTGATCGTATATACCCTACTGAACTTGAGAGTAAAGACACAACACTCTCCTACATCAGCTTCTTACCTCGATTTTTACTTAAACTATGACCAACACGGGCAACTTACTACTAAGCTGTATGATAAATGTGACGGTTTCGATTTTCCGATCGTGAACTTTCCCTTTCCTGATAGTAACATCCCTGCTTCTCCATCCTATGGTGTTTACCTGTCGCAGTTGATTCGGTATTCTAGGGCTTGCTCTGAATATCGCGATTTTCGTGATAGATGTCGACTGCTGACGAACAAACTTACGGCACAGGGATTCGAGAAATGCAGGTTGATGAGACTAAGGGCAAGTTTTATGGTCGCCATCTTGATATCATCGAGAAATATTCTGTATATTTGTGTGATATGAAGATGGACGTTTTTGAGTTTGCTTGTTTGTGTGTTTACTTGTTGTGATGACAATGATCACTCGGTTTTCATTTTGAGGATTGATGCTTACTTGGATGTGACAAAGATTTACATGGCGGGTGTCGTCGATGAAGCATAAGACGCTTACACTTCCGGAACACCTGGTCTTATTCTCTTGTGCTTTTACGAGAGTCTCAATGTAAATCTTTCCTTTGTTCCTATTTTGCCCCTTGTTTAATCGATTTTGAGTTCGGATTATGGTTTTGTTAACGCTTTGGTATTCTCTGATTTTTTTTAATGTATTGACATTTCAAATGCGTGTATACCATATTTTGCTTATCCCTCCGATAGTATTCGTATTATTTCACGTAGACGTTAACAAGAGATCATCCAAAAAAATACCAGCAGTGGTGTTAATGCGCAAGAATAAAGAATGGAATGACGCTATTTTTTTCGTTGCACTTATTGTTCTATTTAGGGAACACTTAGCCCATGGGAGTTATCTTTGAAGTATCAAACGCTTTCATCAATATTAATTCAATTTGTCAAATGAATGATAGATATAGTAAAACAATATTATATCCTATATGTTTTTACGACACCAGCTTACAGATGTATTAGTTGGAGTAAGCACTTGTATATGCCCCCTGATAGCCTTCGTTGTGATGAATGCAAACATGTATTGCCCTCTTGGTTAGGTGATATAAAGGTTTGTCTACCAGAAGCAGTCATATTCCCCCGAGGGCGTAGAGATGCAAAACATCATATCATTCCATCATACCGGAAAAAAAACAAGTTTAAGCAAAATCTAATCAGGAAAACTAGTAATGTTTTTTATTACATTTTTTACAAGTTTAGCTATGTTTGTTTACACAATGAAACCAAAAAGAACGACAACTCTGGCGAGAAGCAGAATAAGAGTTGCCACGAGGGCACGTGCTCCAGGGAGAAACGAAGTTTTGTCAGCCCTAGGGAAGCCATGATGCCTTGTAATACCGTCATGTGACATGTTTTAACGAATCAGCTTTAGAGGAATCGTGTTGCGGTAGAGTTTTATAGTTTGTATAGTGATTCAAAGTCCCATCTAACGATGTTTTGCGTTTTTATACAGAAGCATTTTTCTTTGTCATTACATCCGGGGAAGTATCGAAATAATGAAACACAAATTAAATCTGAAAATACCGAAGCAAAAACAATACCATAAGATATACTCAATATCGATTTTAAACTAGGCACGAAGTATGAACAAAATAAATATTTACATAGTCCTTAAAAACACAAAATGTTAGGACCAGGGCGTGTTTTTATGAAACCATTATCATGCTCGAGCACGGATTTGATGCTGAAGTATATGTTTTGTCCCGGCTATAATTTATCTTAAAACTATATTTGACAAAGTTTCGGTTAAAAATTGAAGATCCATGAAGCCAAATAATGTTTTCAATATTTACGTTTTACTTTTTTGAATTTTCAGGTGAGTTTTACAAATGCTGGCTTCAGCATAGAATCCATGCTTGAACATGAGGACGGCTTAATTAATACGTGCCTGGGTGTTTCGGGAGAGTAAAAAGAACAACAATCAGCGTTTTGAAAATAAATAAGAGAATACCGAAGCGTTAACAAAATTATAATCCAAACTCAAAATCAATCAAACCAGGGGCAAAATATGAACAAAGGAAAGGCTCACATGGAGACCCTTTCAAAAGTACAAGAACATAATGAGAAGTTTAAAACGTTCAATGTTTGGTGAAGATCAGTTCAGAATGAAAACATGTTAAATATGTATGAGAGGCTTATTGGAAGGATGCTGTAAATGAAAGAGATTAGCATTTGGTAAAAATAGGATAATGTAAGCACATCCCAAGAGTAGGAAGGGAATGGATGGTAGTAGAACATTGAAGGCGTAGAGATAGGACAGTTTTCAGACGACCTGTCTTGGGGAATTACTGTTTTAACAAGAAGCCTTCTGATAGCCTGCCATTATAGTCGCGTATTAAGTGCCAGGGTGTGTCTGTCTGCTAATGGCTCCGGAGCCAAAGGACTTTTCTAAGCTCTGATCGTAGTTACGTCGTGTGACAGACGTCTGTAATTTCAAATTGTCTCCGAAATATTCCCATAGGCATTTAGATTTTTTTCTCAGCTTTGTTTCTTTGAGGTGTTCGTACTAGCAGAAACATTATATATGACAGTGATTTGTAGAAACAACACAAATGATAGTTTTTTTATCTGCTTTAGAAAAAAAAAGTTTTCAAAACCTAACGTTTCATTCCTATATCGGGTACAGTCAAACTCCGTTATTTCGAACTTGTATAACTGGAAGACCGCGTTTGATTCGAAGTTTTTCTTCGGTCCCGGACGGATATTCATTCTCATCGTTTTATTGTGCCGCCGACTTCGACTTAACGAGTTTTACTGTATATAAAATACACGTACATAGTGTGCATTACAAACGTTCGTTTCAAATATGAAAACTTTGTTATATCGAAGTCTTCAGGATCGTGTGAAAACTTCAGTTATCCTAGTATTCCAGCTAAAGAGACTAGTGTCTTATATTTAATACAAAAAGGAAAATGAAAGTCGATGCATTGATTGTTTGAATCTGCTGTTGAGTTTTGCCATCTTTGATATACACTGCCGCCATCCAGTTGTTACAAACTGTGTGTAGATATTAAGCAATTAGCCAACAAAAATGAACACACCTGATGCAATTTAGTTATCAGTGACAATTGGCATTTTATTAAAAAGAAAATACTTAAGTCTGGGAAGTTGCAGGGAGGGTCAAGGGAGGGGTTTATTTTTTCAATATTAAAAAAAAAGTTTATTTTCTTTGATTTTTACAAGTAAATGGAATTTGACCACTGTCAAAAACTGTGATATTGCAAAAATGTTGGATTTTGAGGATTTAAATTGTATCAAAACCATACATACATGAAGTTGAAAAAAAAAATCGTAAGAACTTGATTATAGCATAAACATATTAGAAGGGGCAATGAAGCGAAGTTTGTTTACTTTTTTATAATTTCACCAAATATTTTATAAATGTGTAGTTTGGTTATCCTTGTAAACTATTTATACTGATATTTTGACAAAACTTGATGTTTTCTATGCTCTTTTCATTTAATAATAGGGAAATCCTTAATCGTCTAACCCATGCAAATGAGCAAATGTTTACAAACATTTCGGAGCACACTGACCCCAGGAAGCATGCGTGTGTTCAGGTTAGCAAATTTTTTTCTTCAAACGGCCCCTGTGTGTGCGAGCTTTTAATATTATCTGCTTTTGGTTTGTTTTAAGTATACCAACACATTCTCTCGTTGAATTTAATAATACTCATATATATCATTATTATTGACAACTTATTTCGTAAATCTAACATACATTGAAAGAAGTACGTGTGGAATGAAACTCCACGTGTCGTCGCGTCCGATTGTTTACAACACACATACATGTGGTCGAGCCAGGTGGTGCGGTTATTTCGTGCTATATTTTGATGTCGCTATACAATGTGTATATGGCGCGGGCTTACCTAGTAATTAAACTGACCATATCGGACATCGTCTACACGGTATCTAAGAAACAAGCACGGATTCCTTTGTTCAAATATAGTTTTTTTTTATTTTGATTTATTTTTAAAAAAGGCGGATTCACTTGTTTCCCTATTTAATAGTACATTTAATACATACTTCTTAATTGGGTTTTGCGCGATTTCAAAGCGTTTGCAGAAAATATGTAACAGAACTTTCCGATGGCAGTGTATATATTTGGACATACTGTACGGATTGAAATGCTTTGTTTCGCGACTGTTATTTAGTAGGTTTCATCACATGGTCCGTCACGGGACAAGCCCCGCCCCATTACAGCAAATTGAAAAACAATGGTGTAAATGTAAGTAAACAAAAATATGTGCTAGGTGTTTCCAAATATTTTCTCCTTTCTCGCAGATTCTACACATTGTCTCCTTGCCTTGTTTTGTTAATGGTTAATATCATTTTATCTTGAAGTTATTCAGGTTTATATTTAATACATATGATTTTCGCAATTTGTGGGCATCTTTGTCTCTGGTTCACGACAAAACTGCGGAGGCTAAGGCGGGATATGGGATGTGTCAGTGCTGTTGTGTTGCCCAAAGGTATAAAGGAAACTGTTGAGACAGAAAAAACATTGTCTAATAAAACTTTCAAATTGACGTTTAAACTTTTGTCTGTATGATGTCCGTATTGTTATTATTTTCTTTTTATTGACCTTTGATGTGAATGTGTTCATGATTTGTTTTATCGGCTTTGATGACCTTTTTGTGATAATGGACAATCGAGTTTCAATGACAAACTGATCAGAAAACGTTTTATAATGCAGATTTGATGGCATTTTAAGAATCGTATGACCTATTGGAATGTATGGACCACTAATATGGTCAGGGTTGAAAGCACTTGGACTAGACAAAGTTACGTTTTAATCGACACATTCGTCTACCGTTGGTATAATGGCGTCAAACCTGGCATTAAATAAACCAGGGGATCGTGTGGTACTCGTTATTTGAAATTTTAAAAGATCCAAAGAACGATTTGAATTTATATATTCAATGTCTTTTAGGCCTAATCTGTGCCGACAGTACAAATGGTCTTCTTTTATTTTAATTTACATCCTAAAAACAGCTAAGGTCATTTAAGGAAAGTTTCAGTGTGTTTATGGCGCAAGTGTTTGCGTGACGAGTGCGTGTGCATTTCAGTGCCTTTTGTATGTTCGTGTAGCATGTTTGTAACGGAGTGGAATTGATTGCGACTCCATAGTGCTACCACACTGAAGTAAACTGCTGCAGGCACCCAGCAGAACAGGAACAACCCATCTGGTCACATTATACTGACAACGGGTGAAACAGTCGTTACGTTTCAATAAAGCTGTGCGTCAAGTAGGGAGTAAGATCGACATTTTTTTCCTGAGACTGGTGTGGCTTTGAAAAAGGATATAAACCAATTTGACAATCTGGCTTCTATGTTTATCAGCTTAAGCTTATGAAGGACGTGTCTACATGTTTTTTTTTTTTAATTTTGTATGCAAACATTTTCTTGGGGTTTATGGGCATCAAAGTATGTCGATGTCGACGTAGTTTCTTTCTTGTAATAGCGTGGTTCTGATTAAGGGGTCAAACTGCTGTGTGGTGTCTTGGAATTGAAAAGCGTACAGTTTTGACTTTTTGTCTAAAAATTGAAGTTACGTCATTGAACTCCCTGCATGCTGCTCAGCATTTTATTAGTTGGACAACTTGTTCACTTGTTGCAATAATAATGTGATCAAGTGGGGTGTTCTGTTGGGGGCCTTTCCACTTCAGTGTGGTAGCGCCCTAAATCGGCAGAGGATCTAGGCTTTCATAAAATGGCTTACAGGGAAATATCTCAGCCTCGCGAATACATACACACTCGTATCACATTCACCAGGAAACCGTTCTCAAATGGCTCTGGCTGTTAGTAAAAAGAAGCAACCAACCAACTACATAAAAAATAGAAACAACTCCAACAGAATCTGTTGAATTGACATAAAATCAAAGAAAACCAAACCTTGAGAGAACGAAATAACATATTGTATTCATGGGTTTTTTTTACAATTGACATCATTTTGAAAATTGATGTTTTAATTCTCTTTGTTACCAGCTGCTGATAATTGTAGAACTGGTTTCAAAGATTATATTCCATTCGATCTTTGAAAAGCTTCCCGACAACCACAATTTCTATTTCAGCTAATGCACTCAATTCCTTAACACGATTAAAATTATCGTTCATAGAAATATTGAGAACTTTAGGCAAATTGAAGGCTAAGTTTTTTCCCCTAGAAAAATAAAAAAAAGGGTTCAGCTAGCTAAAAGACGTAAAAATAGAACATTCTTTAGAATAAAACCGAGGATACCGAATATTCATGAGTGCTCTAAATTCGTTTAATTGTCGATTTCAGAACTCAAATGCACTTTGAAATGCATCCGGAATCAATTTAAGTAACGTCAAAGGAGATTGTGTGCATGCGTACGAACGAAGCACTTAACTGTATCAAATACCAAGTGAGTTATTTAAGCTATATGACTACATTTCACAAATCAAGATTGTGAAACAGTTCCTGATAAAGCATGGGGCAATTAGGCTTCGAGAGTAGTATAGGAGTATTGGATTTAAACAACAGTGCGAATCATGTTACAGAAGTCTATGATTCCTTGAAGATATAATAGCATTACTTCGTTTTGTGAAACATTGATTTCTTTTTTCAAAATTTGTCTTTTTGTGTTCCGTTCAGCCCACACACATCTGCTATTATTGGTACATGCAAAAATCAGAATAACCAATGCTAACTTATTAATGTAGATGTGAAATGTTTGCAATCCCTTTTATGAAGGTCAGAGATTTAGAAGATGTCGTAACACACATATATGCTGCACATTTTAAATGTATTAATAGAAACAGTATGCCGAAGATTGAATTAAACTGCATCATACAGCTGTTTCGTCCTCCTCTGACTCTTCAGTGATGGTAGAGGCCAAAAGGTGGAAATCGAAAATTTCAAAATCAGAAAAGCATGAACATGTGACGTGACAACAAATGAATTTGTTTCATAGTGGCCACTAGCTACATGTAGGGCTATTTTAAGACGACATGCTTTCATGCGTGAAGTGTTACGCTAGCATGCATACTAGAGACGTAAATTGTAGCCGTACTTGTCTGCCCTGCAGGTAGGGCGTAAGAATTGTACCTGCTGTCACCATTCCATGATGGTAAAAGGTGACTTAACTTGGGTTCTTTTCATCTCCATACTTTCTAAGCAACTGTCTTCTTCTTAATGTCTCCAATGACACAACTTCACTTTTGGCCTTTAAGTAAGCGTTCACCCCTGCGAGGAAGGATATGGGTTTTCCCTAGGCCGAGATATACCAGAGTCTCTAACAATGGTAGTTATTACTACATTTACCTGTTTGACGCTCAGCATGGTGGGAGCGGAACGACTGGTTCGCCCGTTGTCAATATAATGTGACCGGGTGGAGTTTCCGCTTGGAGTCTTCGGCAGTATAGCTCAGTGTGGTAGCGCTTGAAATCGGCAAAAGATCCGGTCTATCGCAAAAAGGCTTACACAAACACACAGCGGCCTCCAAAATGCGCACGCTCTCAACACACACACACATCGCATACACCGGGAGGCCGTCCTTAAATGACACTGGCTGTTAATAGGACGTAAACACAACCTCGACTTGTTTTTCCTCCTTTTTTTGCCCCACTATATTGCTACATTATGTTATGTTCCATAAATAAAATTAGATGCTACCAAAAACATTAATCTAACCAAATTAGCATTACCAAGTTACTTCGCTGATCACTCTGGTTCTATCACTAGGTTAGACGTTCATATTACTGCTAAGGTGACATAAGGATGGCCTCACGGTGTATGCGATGTGAATATATAATAAATGAGTGCATATGCATTTAGTAGATTGCATCAGTTTTTCTTTAAGCCTTATAATGACAGTGCGGATTCGATACCGACATTTAAGTGCTACCACACTAAAGTATACAGCAGAAGGCCACAAACAAACCCTCTATCAGGTCTCACTACACTGAAAATGGTTGAACGAGTTATTGCAATTCCTTTAACTAAACGTTAAGCAAGGAATAATATTACTAATACTATTATGAGACTCTTGTATAGTTCCGCCAGTGGACACAATCCAAATAATTTCTCACAAGAGCAGAAAATGGGAGAAGTTTCAATGAAGACTTAAGAAAAAAAATGCAATATAAAAATATGGAAACAAAAATCACATATTTATTCATCTCCTACGATCATGCGATTTGGGCAGGAGGTACGATGCCTACCCCTTCAAACAAGGCAGTTCCCTAATCGGATGAAGTATCAATATGTTTTCCCTTTGGTATAAGCGCGCAGGTCTGGATTACAAACGTCTAAGCATGTTTCAGCTGTGCTGTCATTTACTTGTCGGTTTAAAAGCACATGTACATTCAATCGACTACTTTGACCGTGCGAGCTTGTAGGTTAATACAATCTAGAGTTAATGAAAAAGACGAAATTGTCTGAAATTAATTCTAGATTTTTACTAGGTCCTTTATATTAAAAGGTCGCGATATTGATTTTCTGCTGTGACAAGCTGTTTTATTAGATGAAATCAAAGGGATGAAATGTCGCAGGTAATAGGCGAACGCCAGCCGTATTTAATAGACCTTTTACAGGCCGGGAGTACCCAGAGTAGCGACAATTATATCAAAAGGGCTGGCTCATATATAGAGATGTGTCATATAATTTATATCCACATTGATGTCTGCGATGAACATTTTTACATGTAAGAATTTTATGATAAATAGAAATACTTCCCAGCAGGTAAAATAAAGCCTTTGGTATTATATCCCCCCCCCCCTGCTGCTTCTACATTAGTTTAGAAATTTTGGATTCCTACCTTCTGGCCCCTAGCATCACTGAAAAGTCCTAGGAGGACGAAACAGCTGTATGATGCAGTTAAATTCATTTTTTCGGCATACTGTATCTATTACTAAATTTAAGAGGTGCAGCATGTGTGTGTGTTACGTCATCTATTTGAGAGTTTGTCATAACAACCAACTGCATATTACTCCCATGCGTGCAGAAGATAAATCCTCTTTTCGGTTGCTTATAATGTGAGTTCTACTGAATATTGCTTTTCTGAAATGTTTACTGTACGTTTATTAAAGAATATGTAAACTCTTCAAAGTCTTTGCTGCAACCTTCAATGGCGGTAAAACTCAACGAACAACGGAAAACATGGTTAGCAATCTATAACGCAAAACGGGTGCTTGTCTACAGATCCTTTGATGATTAGTTTATGTATCAAGTTTTAGTTTATACTCGTTGTTCATTGTGTGATATGAAGATGGACATTTTTGAGTGTGCTTGTTAGTGTGTTTACTTATTGTAATGACAATGATGACTCGGTTCTCATTTCTAGGATTGATGCTCACTTGGATGTGATCCAATATTTACATGGCGGGTGTCGACGATGAAGCAGAAGACGCTTACTCTTCCGGAACACCGGGTCTAATTCTCTTGTGCTTTTACGAGAGTCTCCATGTAAATTTTTCCTTTGTTCCTATTTTGCCCCTAGTTTAATCGATTTTGAGTTCAGAATATGATTTTGTTGACGCTTTGGTATTCTCTCATTTTTTTATGGTTTTAACTAATATCTCACGCGTAGATTTCCTTCACAACAAACCCATACGAGTTGCATATATACTTGTTCAAAGGATATCCGACACAGTTATTTCTAGTTCATTCATACTATTTTGATAACTTGTCCCTTACGCTGACTAAACTAACACAAATATTTGACATCATCTCACTTCTACATAATTTTGGACAGCGTCCAATAAACATTGCACTCTTATAATACGGACAGGCCTTCAGGGCGTAACTTGCTTAGCTTATTGTCTATTTTCACCTATCAATATCGAACATACCGGTTAAGTCCAAAGAGTGTACATCCCCATGAGCTTGTTGGTAGTATTTCCGTTTTACTAATAGGACGATGTCTTACTTGAGTTTTGTCTATTTAAGCATCTTCTTACACCAATCAATATCCAACATACCGCTTAAGTACACATCATGACACCCCCCCCCCCCCTCCATGAGTTTGTTGGTAGAATTTGCGTATTACTAATTGGACGATGCCTTACATGAGCTTAGTAATATAAAAACATCTTCATACACCTATCAATATCGAACATACCGCTTAAGTACACATAATGTACATCCCCATGAGTTTGTTGGTAGTATTTGCGTATTAGTAATTGGACGATGCCTTACATGAGCTTAGTAATATAAAAACCTACTTCTCGTACTCTCTACACTCGATCCTCTGGAAGTGAACTGTACCTATAAAAATCCATTAATTACTGTAAGTCATTTATTTTCTTGGGTTTTGCAGTTTTCATTTCCTTTCATATTTGCATATAAGGTCCTTTCATAACGTTCGTCCCTGTGCGTTATGGGTGTGTGTGTGTATACTGCACGCACAAATATGAGGATTGGAAGTCGTGTTTTAACTTTCATAGCCCTATATAACTTTCAATCAATATTTCATTGATATTTTTCCAATCTTTGTTTTATTACGTGCGTTTGTATTTGCGTTGTCAGTTAAACGATATAAGCGGAACAGCCTAATTTGAACTAGGGTCAGCGATGATAATAACTAGTCATCTGAGCGTTTGAAATAAAGGCGTTCTCCGTGTTATTCGAAGCGAAGTGGTAAGACTCTCATTGAAAAAAAACTTGATCTATGACGTCATAAGTACACCACGTGGTACGTTCCGAGAACCTTTGCATTACAGTTGTATGAAAAACACTTCTGTTGGACACGTTCATATATGAATTTATGATTATTGTTAACTAAGTGACAAGTGGAAGGAACCTTTATCTTAAGTCCCTCTATATAAAATTTTTAAGCGTCCTTGGATGTGTCTGAGACGTCCTCTGCTACAGTTGATTTGACGATAAAAATTGTACGACGATGTTGTTTTTCTAGTTGTGGTTTAATAAGAATGGAATCTTATTTAATTCATTTCAAAAACAGCTTATGTCAAGAATAAAACAAGATGTTAACGTGAAGGAAAATGCATATAACAATTTAAAGATTATTAATGTTTCACATATATATTTTAGATTTGTTCTTTTTTTATCAATAAAGTTAAGGACAAAATATGAACAAAGGATGGGTTACACAGATACCCTGGAACAAGTACAACATAATAAAACCAGGTGTTCTGGAGGAGTAAGCTTATTCTGCTTCATTAACGAGACTCGTGAATGTCAAGTCCTCAAAGATGACGTAACACTCACATGTCCTGCACCTTTTAGATTTAGTAATAGATACAGTATGACGAAAAAAAAGAATTAAACTGCACCATACAGCTGTTTCGTCCTCTTAGGACTCTTCAGTGATACAAGGGGCCAAAGGTGGGAATAAGTGAGAAATGAATTGATAAAATCTTCACCGAAACATTGTTAAAATTGTTATTATTGCATAGTAAAATACTAAATAAAGGAAAGTGGAATATTGAAAATACACGGATCCCGTATATGCCAAGAAATTTGGAAATATATTGTCGTTTGTTCTGTACGAGGAAAAAGACAAAAAAAAGGATAAAAAGGATAATCTATTTATGTACATACATATATATATATCACAAAACACAAACCCTACATTTGTACCTGGCTCAACAGTTTGAATACTTGAAACCGATTCCAAGTATCCTGAAGTCTACATAATATAAACAACTTTTATTAGGATTGTTGTCTGGCTAGCGTTTTATTCAATATAAAAACTAGGTCATCTGCCAATGTGTTTTCGTACTTTAACCAGATATCCATACACCCCATGTAAATTTGATAAGTATCCGTTCTCCCGCTGCTCGGCTCAAAATTTGATTTCACCAGTTCATCTGTGTCATGTCCTAAGGCATTATCGTATAGCTAGGATGACGTCATTAGCTTTACGTAAAAAGTATTGTCGTTTCCATCATAATCGAAAATCGCATAATTAAGAACAATCTGTAAAACAGCGGTAATAATAATTGCTGAACTTTTTTTATGGTAATTAAACATGTACCACATATTTTCAAGTGTTTTAATCTGTTTGTTTTATCAAGTATATTAATGATTTTTTTTTAAAAGCGGAATGCTGATTTATATTGTAATTGTATCGTTAATATACCTTAAGTGTGGTAGCACATTATATCGGAAAAAAAATCTAGACTCTCGCAAGAAGGCTTACACGACTTAACCAGTCTTCCAAAGACGAAGTAACACACACATATACTGCACTTTTTAGATTTAGAAATAGATACAGTATGACGAAAAAAATGAATTAAACTGCATCATACAGCTGTTTCGTCCTCCAATGAATCGTCAGTGATGATAGGGCCCAAAAGGTGGGAATCCAAAATTTCAACATACACGCTCTCAACACACATACCCAAACCGATACACCAGGAGGCCGTCCTTAAATTATCCTGGCTGTTAATAGGACGTTAAAGGATCAAATAAAACCAAATTGTAGAATTTATTATAAAATTGCATTTTTGCTCTCAATCATGGATCATAAATGCGACGAAAGCAAATATTTGGCACAGGTTGCAAGTTTTAGGATAAATTTACATGTTTCTGTACGATTGAATTTTTTTTTTAAATACCTCATAGATGGATTTACTTCTGAATGTTTCTTTACGTGGAGATATACCATAGACTGCCCTGGTATTCAGTGATTTAATTCGGTAGATACCTTTAAAAGATATATTTTTAAACCAGGGCTGTATTATTTGTGTATCTGAAACTGGTATTGGGATAAATTCAATGACATTAAAACAGCGTTATCCATCAAATTCAAAAGTCTTATCATGTATACCAAATCAACCTACTTATTAGTAGTATGCGAAATAGAAATGATTTACATATTTATGAAAAAAGGGGGAACAAATGTTCTGTTTCTTTGTGTGATATGAAGATGGACGTTTTTGAATGTGCTCATTAGTATGCTTACTTGTTGTGGTTGACAATGACTCGGTTCTCATTTCGAGGACTGAAAGTGACCAAGATTTACATTGCAGGTGTGGTTGATGAAGCCGAAGACGCTTACTTTTCTGGAACACCTGGTCCTATTATCTTGCTCCTTTACAGGTGTCTCATAGATATTTCTTTTATTTTTGAATGTTGCCCCTAGTTTGATCGATTTTGATTTCGGGTTATTTGAGATTTTGAGTTCGGGTTATGTTTTTGTTGACGCTTCGGTGTTCTCCATTATTCTTGGGTTGATGAAAGGCTACCGATATTAAGACATCGCCTCTATGGATGGTTGCAATACAATTCACGGCAAGTCACGTTCATCGTATTATATTCAAACATTGTGGATCCTATTACGAAGGCTTTAGAACGAAAATAGGGAACGAAATCAACAGCTCGGTCAGTCTGTCAATGCAAGGATGTGACTAGAATCATGTTTAAAGCCAAGAACCTATTTCGGATGATAACGAGATTTTTGCATGTGAGTGGAAATCCGTCTCCCGCTGAAAATCAGATAAACTCAAACCAAGCATTACATAGTTGTATTGGCACGTAGGGTGTGTTGATATGGTGCCTTTTAGCGGCTTTATGCGTTTAGGCAGAATTTGATTAAATCTTTAGATATAAATAGACACTATATTTTTTTTGAAATTAAAATAAATAAAAAAATACCGATGCGTTAACAAAATCATAATCTAAACTCAAAATCGATTGAACCAGGGGCAAGATATGAACATAGGAAATACAGATTTACATGGCGACTCTTGTAAAAGTACAAGAGAATAAGACCAGTGTTCCGGAACAATAAGCGTCTTCGGCTTCATCGACGACACCCGCCATGTATTTTACATTCAATATTTCTGTACCATCGCGTAATTCAATGGTTGCTTCATTAGTACAAGGTGGTAGTGTAAAAATGAAAGAATATTAAAAAAATGTTTATATAATAAATGGTCACATGCCGTAAGAAAAATAATGCTAAGTTGTAATTAATAAAAATAGGTATATGAATTATTTTCTAAGTATGTATTAATGCTCAAATCATTTAACGACGTACATCCATGTATGTTATACTTGATGCATGTTGGTTAACTGTCTTCTTGTGATAAAGCAGATGTCGAATTAATAGTGCGCCCGCAATAAAACTTTGATGCACAATGCTTTAGTCACATGGTGACTCGGTTCTCATTCTGAAGATTGATGCTTACTTGGATGTGAAGATTTACATGGCGGGTGTCGTCGATGAAGCAGAAGACGCTTACTCTTCCGGGACACCTGGTCTTATTCTCTTGTGCTTTTACGAGAGTCTCCATGTAAATCTTTCCCTTGTTCCTATTTTGCCCTTAGTTTAATCGATTTTGAGTTCGGATTATGATTATGGCTTTTTTCACATTATCACGAACACTGGACCATCCTCAAATGACCCAAGCTAAAAGTAAGGGGTTATACAGCATACACCATACAAAACCAAACATTTAATGCTGGGATTTAATCTTTAGATTCGCATTTGAATAATCCGTCATCATTACCTACCCCAATCTGATTAAAATGTTGATCCTCATTTTCAAAAGGTTATATAGGGATCTGACATCATCGCATAAGATGTCATATTCTGGTGTCATTTGTAGCCTTTTTACATACTTCACATACACTTGTCCAATATATGACAGTTGATACTGTCATCTGGAGCTAGTCAAATCGTCAAAATGTGACAAAATCAAAATCACTGAACACACACATAGGATGAAGCTACCCCCCCCCCCCAAAAAAAAAAACAACAAAAACATTTACATTCAGGATTTTGGAAGCAGTAGTTTGATTAGCTTGTTTAAAAGTTAATCCAAAACATGGCAATATGTGATGTTACGCGATCCTATGTATGAGGAGAGTAATGGAACGATGATGGATGTGCATTTTAATCAGATAGACCTAACCTAAGTACTTATATAATTATGTTACACACATACATTTGTGTTTATAAAGCCTAAGTTTGACATTACAACTTTAACAAACCCTTTTTAATTGTTTCATATTCAAATACTTTTCAAACAACATATTACATTTGTACACCAATTTGTCACTTCCATAAAACCAACTAACAACTTATTTAGAAGCATGGGAGAATGGGGGGGGGGGGGTGTTCTTGAAAGTCCTTGTACAATTCAACTAATTTTGGTCTCAGGATGTCGTACATCCTTGCATGGTATGGAGATTGGCACCCTTAGTAATACTGCTTGTTGTGAAAGATAATTATGCCTCGGTTCTCACTTTGAGGTCATGTCATTTGCCTGCATTTAACCTTGATTTACATGACGTGATCGTGCGATGAAGAAGAATACGTTTACTCTTTTTGAAAAGCTGGTCTGATTCATTTGTATGTGTAAAGGAGTATCCATAAAAAAATATTTTCTTGTATTTTGCCTCTTTTTATTACCACTTTGACCATCGCAACATATTCTACAAACATCTATAATATGATATATATTTTAAATTATAAGCTTCCTGAAACGATCATTTTTGAGCAATTTAAAAATGTGTGAAGAATTTCAAAACTCGTATGTAAATTGTGCAAGTGCATCATCCTATCAATCATTTTACCAAAATGTTTGGCTTTTATACGAGTAAAACTATTTTTTTAAATAAAGTATTTAAAGATAAAACGTTGTAAGTATAAGTATCGGTTGGAAGACGAACATTTGAAACTTGCAACTAATCACAGGGCTGAAAAAGTCAATTAGCAATGTGTAATACTAAAAAAATAAGACATTTGAATATCAATTATACAAAACCCGACATTCGGTTGAAAATAAATAAGTATCATGTTTATTTTCAGCCTTAGGCTTCTGTATTGCATAATTATGTTTAAAACCAAAATATAATTGAAATCACGCACGAAAGTAGGCCCTGATGGATAATATACCTCGTTAGTACTGTCTGTCAACTTATTGCATCTCTAGTCAACGAGAATGGATATCTTGTTACACTGGAATGGTCTGGGCTTCATAACCTTGGTCTAACATGTAGAAGCAATATATTTAGGATTTGGAGAAGCCAATGAACTATGTTCCCGATTGATTTTTAGTCACCTCCCGTCTGGAGAACAGGACATGCTCCATTTTTTGTTTGATTGTGAGGCGGTGAATATAAATAGATTGAGGCTCATACTTACATTTTATCTAGCAGTGGAAGCCAAACTTTAGGAAACGGTGTTCCCAAGCACACATGTATTTTTTTACGCCTAAAGCAAAACAGCTTGTTCTCACGTCATGCTCGTAGAACGTAGAGTGGGCGCTAACCTCTCCCGTGTCCGCATAGTCCGTACCTACATTACACACAGTTCATATTTTACACAAGGATGACCAACCTAAAGTCCTGCACGTGATCAACTTTTACTTGTTATCAACGTAAACTGATTTAATACGATTCAAAACATTTGCTTTGGGTTTTTTTTGTACGTCCGAATCACAGCTAGGGTCATTTAATTACTTCATCGTGGTGTACTATAAGTGAGCGTATGTGTTGAGTGTGTGTAAATAGGAGGCCGCGGTATAATGTTAACTTATTTTCGCGTGCGTTTAATTTTAGCGTTTTTCACGGTTGATTACACTTCGCGAAAATTAATCGCCGCGAAACGGTTTCAATCAGAGGTATGCCAAATGTAGGAGTACTGCACTGTATATATAAGGATGTATGACCGAAGTATCGCGAGATTAAATAGCCGTGAAATAGTTGCTATATATGAAAACGCGAAATGAAGTCGCCGCGAAAATAACGTTTAAAGTATTCGTACAAGTATCATTACAGTGAGACTGTGGAGGTCTGTATTTTGGCCGGTTTTGTTTACCCCCGTACACCTCCAAAACTTCGCCTTTAAGGACCAAACATCGCTGAAACGTCGTAGAAAGACGAAACATCAGTGTAGTAAGTTCAATTAATTATTTGTTCCCACCTGTATCTTATTCTAAATTGTCTCGTTTTGAGAACTTGATGATTACTTGGATGTGACAAAGATTCAAATGACGGGTGTCGTCGATGAAGCAGACGACGGTCCTCTTCCGGAACACCTTATGCTTTTACGGGAGTATCCATGTAAATATTTCTTTTGTTCCGTTTTGCCTAGTTTTATCGATTTTTAGTTCGGATTATGGTTTTGTTGTCGCTTTGGTATTCTCTTTTTTTTTTAAATAAAAGGGTTGTTAATAAAACAGTTGCATGGATATGGGTCATATATATCAGACTGCCATGCTTATAAATTACCGCACTGAGTTTGTCGTCAGAACATTTTAACTCGTCGTGAGCACGTGGATACAATGGAGAAGCCACCGCAGTATTTCAGCGTCAGTCGGATATAGACTGACGTAGACCAGGCTTAGGCATATATCTCGATCAGAAGTTATTTAAAATCTTCAAACTGCTATCAACCTTCCGTCCTTCTTGACACACGCTTACACTTAAGTGAACGTTCTCGGCAGGTGTTTACGTTATGTAAATTTATTGATTTCGCAGAAAAAAAGGAAACTTTCACGGTGGTGTTTTACTAACCTTCAACCGTATGATTAAACATTTAAGTACAGTGTCACGAACAACCATCAACAGATCAGCCGATGCCTTAATGAGTGTATGAAGGTCAAAACAACTGGCCATGTATGTACGCATTTATCCGGTAGCTAGTAGACTGATGGCTTTGAAGGTCAAACAAGACGTTTCCTTTTCTCCGTCTAAATTCAAGGTTTAATCGATTGATTTTTGTCCTGATAACACGTATCTCAGTATAAAAAGTCATTGACTGAATGCTGAAAAACTGCTAATCACAAAGAAATGAATGGTGCCATGGTGGCCGAGTGGTTAAGGTGTCCAGACAATCTAGCACTAGTCCTCCACTTCTGGAATGAGAGTTCGAAACCTACGTGGGACAGTTGCTAGGTATTGACCTTAGGTCGGTGGCTTTTCTCTGGGTTCTCCAGCTTCCATCCACCTCCTTGGCACGTCCTTTAATGACTCTTGTTGTCAATAGGACTGTCTATTAACAAATGAGTAATTTAAAAATGGCCTCCCGCTGTATGCGATGTGAGTGCTTGTGATTGTTGGAGGCTGTTGCATTTTCCTGTAAGCTTTCTGGCGATTGTCCGTATCTTTGCCGATTTACTGTGCTACTCTGCCGAAAACCCCCAAATGAACGCACCATCGGCAACATTATACTGACAACGCATGATTCAGTCGTTCCACTTTCAAGATTCTGAGCACCAAGCAGGGAGTCATTTCGTCACAACATACTTTGTTATGACGAAATGACTTGGGGCACAAATATGACTATATGTTCATGGTCTTATCAGAAGTACTTTGATCGGAAACAAAATTACAGAAACACGGTCCCTTATGGGAAATTGTCATATCGTTTACGGAGAGTAACGGAGGGATGATTTGGATATGCATTTCAATCCAATGAACTACATGAAAATAAAAGTCCGATTTCGTTGTTTTATATAAATCAACTTGACTATGAAAGCATGTTCTTGACATTTCCTGGTGATATTAAACCGTTCTGTATTTTTATCGCAATGCTATCTTTCCTGTCGCTCCAATTCATCTAGCGTGATGTCATCATGATTTAAGAATCCTTTGATCCTTTGCAGTTAGCGTCTATATTGATGTTTGATTTGGCAGAATTATCAACATTACGGTTCGGAATACGCTTTAATACCAGGAGATGATAATTCGACAAATGATGAAACAAACGTAATCCGTATCATCGCCGTAACCAGGGCAACGCGGCGTGTTAATTTCCTAACTTATCAAAGGAATACACGAGTCAGCCTCAGGAAGCGTAAATATTATAATCGTTTCGTTCTCATTGAAATGCATATCCTAGTTGTTGCCCAGTTCCTTTCCTCCGCAAACATAGGATTTAAAAACTTTTAATAAGAGGTCATGTTCTACTAACCTTTTGCATTAGCAAATCAATCACCGCTTACATAATCTTAAAGTAAATTGTGGTTGTTAAAAAAAACTTGCATATTCGTGGTAATGCATATTTTTAAGTCATTTCGTGCATGTTTTGTCGAAATGTCATAATTCCGGTTATATCGTTATTTAGACCATCGGTGTGACATAGCGGATCGATCGCATCGGATATTGTCAGGTCCTGATGTAACAGATGGAAATTAAATATCTACATTTTGAGGATTGATGCTTACTTGGAAGATTTACAAGATTTACATGGCGGGTGTCGTCGATGAAGCAGAAGACGCTTCCTCTTCCGTAACACCTGATCTTATTCTCTCGTGCTTTTTACGAGAGTTTTCATGTAAATCTTTCTTTTGTTCCTATTTTGCCCCTAGTTTAATCCATTTTGAGTTCGGATTATGGTTTCGTTGACGCTTTGGTTTTTCTGATTTTTTTTAATCAGATAGTGATTCTTTGTTTTCACTCACGACGAAAAAAATGACTTTCAGAGCATTAACGACGTTACGAATGTCCGTGTGTCGGTGGTGTAAAGGATATAATAAAAGAACAACAGTTTCTACTGTTTTCATTAAAACATTTAAACATCACTGATGAAGTCAGGACATAAACTCCAATGTAACTGTCAAGTTTACCTAATTGGAATCTTGCTTCAATGATAAGTATAGATTTGTTGTTTGCACAGGCATATGTGATTTCATTTTCAAACCTTTTAAGGTATTCAAGATATTTGAACTTGGGAGGAAATATATCTTGAACGCATTGCCGTCTCTGTAAGGTAACATCAATATCAAATAATGCTGTATAATATGTAAACAGCATCGGCGACTGTATTACTTATCCTGTAGACAATAGCTGTAGTTCTACACGTTTTATTAATCTTGAAATTAGCAATATGATTGAAAAGCAGATCATTATTCTCACCCTTAGGGATCTGACGACATCCCATAATAATGTATATTCCCACGACCCTTATACTTCTCAAACTAGTAAATATGTATAAGTATAAACAGTTGCCGCTATTATCTGCGGCAAGTCATTTCGACACACCA
This sequence comes from Mimachlamys varia, assembly GCA_947623455.1. Taxonomy (NCBI): domain Eukaryota; kingdom Metazoa; phylum Mollusca; class Bivalvia; order Pectinida; family Pectinidae; genus Mimachlamys; species Mimachlamys varia. The sequence continues at coordinate 30,258,309 of OX392544.1, forward strand.
TGCACAGCAACTTGTTGTGACGAAATGACTTTACACACAGACAGGATCATCACATGATTACAAGATTCTGGAAGCGGTATGTTGATTGACTGATACAAGCGATCACCAGAACACGACTTCTTAGTATATGTCGTCAGATCATATGTTTGCTGAGGATATGATCTGTATTTCAATCAGATTTCATGTTTTATATTTTTGTAATGTCTTCACTGACACTGCCTCAGGTTGAGATATATTTGAGAATTATTCCCTGTGAAGAGGGCTTTGATTTCTGTACCCTGGCCAAGACATGTAATAGTCTTGATGATCTACTCCTTGCTTAACGCTCCACATTATGTTGTTAGTGACTGGTTAAATCTTTTTCAATAAAATTTGACCTGATTGAGTGTTATGCTTGAGGGCCTCGTCAGTATACTTCAGTTTGTAGTACTTTCAGTCGGCAAATTGAACCTGACTATAGCATACATATTCCATATCTAATAATGACCCTATTCGCGAAATAAATATCGTTTTACTGAAAACAATGTTATATTTCCTCTATAACTAACATCAACATGTACATTCAACGTCTTGCAATAAGCTTAAATCCCACATCTTGGACCAAAGTGTGACCTGACATCTAAAAACAAAAGTGCAAATCAAACATTTTATACCAAAGTTTAAAGAATACATCTAACACCAAAATTTATATCCTATAACCAACTTTGTCTGATTGAAGCATATTCTGTATCTTTGTTTGATATGAAGATTGACGTTTTCGAGTATGCTTGTTAGTATTCTTACTTAATATGATTGACAATGACTCCGTTCTCATTTCCAGGACTTGATATTTAATCGGACGTGAGCAAGATTTACATGGCTGGTGTCGTCGATAAAGCAGAGGACGCTTATTCTTCTGGAGCACCTGGTCTAATTCTCTTGTACTTTTACGACGGTCTCCATGTAATTTTCCTTTGTTCCAATTTTGCCTCTAGTTTAATCGATTTTGAGTTCGGAATATGGTTTTGGTGACGCGTCAGTATTCTCTATTTTATTTTTTTTAATCAAAGTTTACACAATCAACCGTTTGCATTGTACATGTTGATTTCTTAATATGAACTACGATATAAACAATCTATATGCTTTACTACTCGTAATATTAATTTGCACTCTTGCACGTTTGCGTCATTGACGTAACACATGCTCTGATTGAACCAATTAGTTTAAATAAATCACTTATATCATTAAAAGCGTATATAAACAAATTCCTTTGGATACGATGTTCGCTTTAACATTTGTTTCCAAGTATGGTTCACTACAAACTAAACACCTAATATACTTGACGCAATTGTACTCCGACAGTTGTTTTTGTTTGTATCTGCAATGTTTATGCTTAGAGTCAGTATGTCACGACAAAAGGATTAAAATGATGAGTTCCTGTCCTTTTTTGTCCAAACATATATATATTTTTATTATTTTCAAATTCTAATAAAGCTAACGCGTTTCGATTTCTTGCCATGCAGTTGCGATTAAGTAATGTGCTAGCAAGGTCGGTCGATGGGTTTTAATTTCACCTCGACATACAACTTTAATTGAACACGGAAAACCAATATCAGTGGTTATTTGAAATCATTTGTCTGATACACTTACATCGGGTTGATTGATTTGTGTTGCTCGCCAAATTTCCAATTTACATTCGAAACATCATTATACGGGGAGACTGACCACATTTATTTCTTGTAGAAAAGTCGGTTATTGATTTTACCTACCGATTTTCAATTTGCTAAGTATTACTTATCATGGAAACTGGTAGTTTATACAGAAATAAGTTATTTGAAATTAGAAACTCGTCTCTGCAATCAATAGTGATTAGAGGTAATGAAACGATCGTGAATTATATGTTTTTGCCGATCAATATCTAACCTTGGTTTCGTTGAAATTTGTTTAATGTCCTATTAAAGTCCCAATGCAGGTAACTTCAGGAAGTTTTTCGTGATTCTGAAACATTCTGAAAATACAATCCAGTTGATAACCATGCAAAAGTAAGTAAACCTGAGCGGAAACCAACAAGAAACTCTTGACAGAAACAAATAATTCAGGTTGGGCCCACTTCAACAACAAGCTGAAGTTAGAAGACATTTCAAAATGGACGCGTGTTTACAAATACCGAGTTTCAACTGCTGATGTACCGGTAACCGCATAAGAGTTTATCTTGAATATTGCTGATATCAGTTAATCTTAACTTAATCTATAAATGTAAAAACAAAAGTATTAGGCTTGATTTTCGCTTCAAATTTAACCGAAAGTTACGTTACTGGGCCTTTAACCACAAAGGCTATTTAAGGATTAATTTAACATTAATGATACACAATATTACACCAGATACATTTTTAATGTTTTGCTTATCAGATGTTTAGCTGTTAATTTCGCCTTGCGCTCATCGTCAAACATAAAGATGTGAATAATTGATACTGTGCAAAATATGCCATGATAATTATTAAGAAAAGCACAATAATTACACTAAGGTTTTGAAACTGTTGTCAGGCAGATACATTTGAAAATATTAAAAAAAAAATCAAATACGGTGCCAATTTTCACCACTTTGACACATCCTGTAGGCTTCTTGAAAGACAATGCAAGCTTTTCCCAACTTTACGAGCGTAAAAAAGGGGGAAATCACCCAATGTGTTGATGTTAATTGGGAAATTACTCAAAGCTTGTTTGAGTTCTTATGTATTTGAACTGTTCAACATTTAAGATTTTCTACTGTTGTCAAAATAGCGTTATCATAGTGCTATGTTACATTATTTTGCTATCTTAGCAATCGTTTTTAGTATATAAATGTTGGCCATTCCCAAAGAGAACGTCCTCGAGCAAAAATACCTTTTTGTTTCATGTTCTATTGTTTGCTTTATCGCAAAAACACTTACAAGAAACAAATACATTTTAACGTTGTAAACCATCTTAAAATAATAATGTGGATGTCTATTCTTGCTATTTTCTTACTTGTAATATCTGACCAATTTGAACTTGCCTCAACAGCTTGAATATTTAAGCCATTATCCCTTGCTTAAGATTCGACTATAATGATACATGCAACTACTACACCCTTTGTCAGTATAATACTACATAGTGAAATACCGTAATGGTACATTCGCAAATATATATTGTTAAGTCGGTTTGATAATCAGCGATATGACAAGTTGACAAACAAACTACATATCTTGTCTGAAAAAAAGCAAGCACTTTAAATGCGCAAAGGATCCGGACTATCCCGAGGAGGTTTACACTAACATACTACGGAACTCGCAAATACCTACGCACTCAACATACACACGCATAGCATACACCGGGAGGCTGTCATTAAATGACCCCAGCTGTTTATAGAACATAAAACCACCACAAACAAACAAATAAAAAAACTTTAACAAAACCAACACTTGCATTCATTCACAGCATAATAATACGGAAGGTACGTGCTTACACTAATACCCCCCCCCCCCCACACACACACACACACACACACACACGCATTCAGCACATACCGTGATGCCGCATATATCAAGAGGCAAGCCACAAATGAAATTACCTAGTAAGCTGTTAATAAAACCTAAAATAAAAACATAACCAAACAAAGATGCCTTTACTGACCTCTAAACCATTTTTTAACGATTCGCGATTCGTGACAAAAATATAATAATTTGGGTTTCTAAGCATCGGAGACAACATGAACCAAGCTGTCTGTAAATACGGCTCCTATATAGCTCCTTGTGAAGTTAACCATCACGTTTGGGTTTGACCTGAACCTGTCATGATAAGATCAACCGTGTTGATTTCGTATTCTACGAAAGGCCTCGAGGTTTTACTTGGGCAATTCCTCGGCAAATTGGCTTGATTATACAATTTCCACTGTTCCGTTTTGGTATCGGATCTTTAACACAAAAACTGTTGCTGACACCAAGCGATAATTATTCCACAAGAGCGACACAGCTTGCTCTGCAGGATACCAATTTGCGGAAAATGTCACAGAAGTTTCAAACGGGTATTAAAGGAAATTATACCGTAAATTGGCCCGGTTTCTTGTTTCAACACATAGTGATGTCGTAATATCCTTAACTCCGTGGTGATGCGTTTCACTAAAAACTATAATTTTCTTGTCAATGCCGAGGAAAACAAAAGCACCATACTTAATTGGGCACTAATATGTCCCACGTCGTGGATTATACATGATTTGTGACGTAATTGGTTTGGTGTGGTTGTTTGCCCTCTTTGAGGATGGGTCTGGGTCTTTTCCAATGGACGAGACATCTCAAAGTCTCAAGAAATGCTAGTTTGTATTCCCTGTTTGACGATCAGCACATTTGAAATGGACAGACTTTTTAAGTTGTTTTCAGTACGATGTGAGTGAATTGGTGATCTGCATGGGGTCTTCAGCAGTATATCTGTATTTCAGTGTGATAACACTTTAAATCGGCCAGACCATTTCAAGACTATTGCAATTGGATCTAAGTGAACAAACTGCAGCCTCCTAAATACACACGCTCTACACTTATAAATCCCATACACCAAGACACCGTTAGTTATCTAAGATATAAATAGAAAGTAAGAAAATAAAATAATGTTAAATTATGCTTGGACAAAGCTTGTTTTGAAGTATCGATGTGTGTTTGGGAAAATATTACCATTGATGATCTGCTTTATTTGAGGTGTTTCACCTCTACTTGCTTAGTGCTAGAAAAGTAGCTTATTTCAATACTGTTTTATTGGTTCAAAACATATTAATTGCCGTAAATAAATTATCTTTATTTTACACTCTTGTTGGCCCGGATGTTAGCTCGCGGGGGGGGGGGGGGGGGGGGGGTTATTATTGAAGGAAACCGGAGGACCCGGAGAAAAACCCATGTGGTCCGGCAGGTTATACCTTACCTTTTCACGTCCGGTCGGGGAATCAAAACCCCGGCCGCATTGGTGAAAGGCAAGTGCGCTATTCACTGAACTGGAATAATAAAAAGGTACGATAATAAGGACCGGGATGCAGAAGCATACTCAGCAGTAAATATAATCTAGAACATAATGAGTATGTTAGGAAATATACGAAAAGATACATTACTTTCTTACAAATAGACTTGTTACACCCCGTGTGTCCAAACGGCTACGTAATGTACGAGAATACTTCGGCCGCAAACCCCATTGTATAATCAAAGGTATTTATTAGCCATTAAGATGCCGGACAAAAGATTGTGAACCTCGTTGCCGCCGGGAGGTCTGATCCTCCAATCAAACATTGCTGCAGATAAATAGGTATTATGGGATGTTTAGATATATTCAGCTGATCAGATAAAATCCTGTAGACTGATACATTGGTCTGTTACGCCATGTTGAGAATAATGTATGGCTAAATACAATCAACCAATAGGATATTACTGACACTAAATGATACGGGTTGTACCCACAGGCAGCCGTTTTATCACGATACATACAAAGTATAGCTATTTTTTGTTTCTTAACCTCCGAATCAATTCTCAAGTCGGAGTTGTATTCATGACTTTGTGAATAACGTTTATTGTTGCCAATTTCAGGACATAGACATGCTGCCAAGACTGTGTTTCAGGAATTATGCCTCAGCACTTACTTTGGTAACATGACATTTACTTGCATGCGACCTAGATAAACATTGAAGTAAATGAAGGCGGCGATGCTTAGTCTTCGGGAACACATGATCTTACTGTCTTGGACCCCTTCTGTTCCCAGTTTGCCCATAGTTACATCAAATATTCGGGATTTACCAAATTAAAAAAAATCCCTCATTTTTAATTTCCCTATCTTACATCCCTGGTCACGAAAGAGTTTTAAAATAATATAGTAAAATCTTTTAGTATCTTTAACGAATCTCGAAAACATCTCGGTTTAGGTTATTAAATGTAAGAGACTCCATATATGTACCGTCCAGTCATTCCAGACATGTATTTTCTTGCAATAAGCTGATAAAGAGCAATTAATGTATTCGATCCCGCCAATAAAGCGTGAAAATCACCCTTCCATTACCTTGGTAACGTCACATATAATGATGACGTATAACCCTAAACTGAACCTAGACACCACCGTTGACCTAACGATCGACCTTAACTACTTGAATGGAGTAGTTTGGGTGCGTTGGTCGAATCTTTCCCTATACTAAACAGATTCGAAATTACGTAACGCTGTATTTACACTTTATTGGGGAATATTTCTCACGGCATTCATTCTGACATTTAACCTCAAAATGGATGTGGCGGGCTGGCCTAAGTCGTGTCTAACAGACGTTTCCGCCATGTATAACATATAATGATTGTGTGCCGTGATTCGAATACTCCGATCTCGCCTTTGCTTAAATGGAAAATGGATCGAAATCTATTACAAAGAGTACAATTAAGGAGGTATTTTATGTCGAAAAATCGCGCGAGACTTGCAGAATGTGAGTGTAACTTCAGGGAACTATATAATTACAGTCAGATTCAGCCATCGGTCCGAACAGGTTGGTTCCATCCATTCATAGCAAGCTTTACAAACTTCCGGGCAAAACACAAATATCGCTTGTATGCAAATCTTATTTCTGTGATATGGAATGGAATTCAAAGATTCTTAAAGCATTATTACTGACACCGAAAGTTAAACATCAAGGATGATTGGGTTTAAGATGTCTTGCTTCCATTTGCAATTTGATGCACAGCATTATATTCTTTGCCTGCTATATTACAACCACGGAATGTCTATAAAGAGAATGCAGACTATCTGCTATGTGAATCAAAACGCATTAAAAGCCGTGAGAAATAAAAGTAGCAATAACATTTATATGCCCAATACACGTAACCTTCGCAAAACTTGAAGCAAAAATCAAGCCTAATAACTTATTATATTTATAGATTAGGTTAAGATAACATATATCAGCAATAATCAAGATTATTTCCTACGCGGTTACCCGCACAGCAGCAGTTGAAACTCGATATTTGTAAACACGCGTCCATTTTGAACTGTCTTCAAACTTCGGCTAGTTGTTGAAGTGGGCCCTACCTGAATTATTTTCAAATCTTTGGATTTTTCTGCCAAGAGTTTCTTGTTAGTTACCACTCAGGTTTACTTTGTCTAACACTTATTTTTGCATAGTTATCAACTAGGGTTTTTTCCATATATTTTCAGAATCCCGAAAAATGTCCTGAAGTTGCGTATATTTGGCCTTTAATTGGCAAAGCAGTGTCATTGATAATGCTCCACAGGCAGGAGTCCCCACATTTGCCATCGTATAGCCGCATCTCTCTGATACTTACGCGTGTACCTCTCTATATTGCATGTTGTGTTCGGATTAGGTTGTTCTTGTGCTTACTTGTTGTTATTGACAATGATGACTTGGTTCTCATTTTGAGAATTGATGTTTACTTTGATTTGAAAAAGAATTTACGTGGCGGGTGTTGTCGATAATGCAGAAGACGCTTACTCTTCTGGAAGACTTGGTCTTATTCTCTTGCACTTTTTCGAGGGTCTCCATGTAAATATGTCGTGTGTTAATATTTTTTGCCCCTAGTTTAATCGATCCTGAGGTCGGATTATGGTTTTGTTGACGCTTTGGTATTCTCTGATTTGTTTTGTTTGTTTGCACCATATAACGGTAAGCCGATTATGCGATGTGAGTGTTATGTATTGGGAGACACAACATGTAAAAGTTTGCATTCTCTTTATCGGTATCTGTTAGTTTATAAAGTTGATATTGTGCATGAGTCTGTTGTAAAATAGTTTTGATAGTCCAGAACTTCTGCCGATTGAAAGTGTATGAATTATAAAATGAAAAATACTTCCGAAGGCATCCTGTAGTCCAAATTTGCGAAAAATACAGCCGTTTTCTTTATTGTATTAGGTTAAAAAAGGAAGATCTTTCCAGTGTATGTACCGGTGTACATTTTTTAAGTCTATGTTATGTTCGTGTATGTTTCATTTGTGTAACTGATTTCAATACTAACGTATACTAATGAAGGCCGTCGGCAGAGCATCCTGCGCGGCTATATCATCAAGTCCGCTGACACAGTTATCATTCCACTCACATGGTGGTAAATGTCAAACATTAACTACCATTCAATTTGACACGTTATTAATCGACCAGGACCCACTTGTTCAAAGGGTGATTAGCTTAATCACTATTTAACAACATTTTTCAAATTTGAATAATTCTGTCAATATACAAGTTACAAATTCTTCAAATTTTGTATGTAAATTGACAATATTAGGTGGTTGATATCTGCAAAGTTGTAATGAAATCTATGGTTTCTTGTTAAAGTAACAGGATAATTAAAATTTGCAGTAATCACTGACTAAGCTTATCATCTTTTGAACAACTGGTCCCAGATGACAGAGCGATTAACCATTGACAAAAGTCAAAATTAAGCACAGTCATGGGATACATTATAAAGCAATAGCAGTAAGACATATATGATCCCAAATTATGTTGCAGGTACACACAATGAACCATGACTGAGTTGGTCGGTTGGTTGTTTTGACGTCCTATTAACAGCTTGGGTCATATGAGGAGGACGGCTTCCCGGTGTAAGCAATATGTGTGTGTTGAGAGTGTGTGTATTTGGGAGGCTTCGATATGTTCGTGTAAGCTTTAATAATATACAACAACATTATACAACATTTGATATAGCGCCCTATCTAGCTAATATAAGCCACTCGAAAGCGCTTTACAGTACATATATATACAATTCTCATACAATCAATACAATTAAAATTACCGCCTTCCTGTGATAGTCCGGATCTTTTGCCGATTTATAGTGCTACCACACTGAAGTATACTGCCGAATGCAGCAGAACACCCCACCCGGTCGCATTATACTGACATCAGACGAACCAGTCGTTCCACACCTATAAAGTTGAGCTTTGAGCAGGAAGTAGTACCTACCATGACTAAATATCTTACGACCTTGATGTTGTTAAGTACTGAACATTGAATTGTGTTTGGTTCGATCGTATTTTCAACTGAAAAAATGTATACTTTGTAACGGTGACGCCCTTTTATTCATCTTATATAAATTGTGCTATGAATAAAATCTGTTTCGAGAAGATTTTTTTTCAGATTAAACATTAAAAATCTAGATCACGTGAACGCAAATCAATGAAATATTTCACTAAGGAGACAATTATGCAAATTTGAAATAGGAATTTATGAATCGCATTCGATTTAATACTCAAAATGTGAATGATGCTCTACCACGCACTGCATGTATATCCGAAATCGATGTCAATATCGAAGTTTTCGTCTCCAAAGAGATTTGTTTCTCATTTGAAGTCTTGTTTTATTGCGGAAGTCCTTACAACTGATGCATACATTGATCAAAGACGTATTTCTGAAATTTGAAATGCACATTCTAACTAGTCCTTACATCCGTCTTGGGTACGTGGAAGAGATAAGTAGGTATCGATCGCCCTTCATACAAAGTTGCTTACGAATTCAAATTACAATTTGGTTTGAATTTTTCTTTGATCTAACAAACAATACTTGTACGACATGAATGCCTCCTCTGCTGCTTTTGAATTAAAAAAGGAATACATATTGGCTTTGAATTGAATACTGGAACGCAATGGTGTCTGGGTAATTATGGACGCTTTTTAATAGGATCATTAGTGTGACCACTTGGGATTGACAGTAATGATTCGGTTCTCATGTTGAGGACTTGACTTGGATGTGACCATGTTTAACATGCCAGGTATCGTCGATGAAACAAAAGGCAATAACACCTGGCTTATTATCTTGTGCTTTTACGAGAGTCTCCATATATTATTCCTTTGTTCCTAGTTTGCCCCTTGTTTAATCCATTTTGAGTTCGGATTATCGTTTTGTTCATATTTGGTATTCTCTGATTTTTTTTCGTATTGTCTTGTATTTTAACGAGGGCCTTAATGTATTTTGTTTTCCTTTGTTCATGTTTTGCCTCTAGTTTAATCGATTTAAAGTTCGGATTATGTTTTGTTGACGCTTTGGTGTCGTCTGATTTTGATTTTCCTTTGTAAAGAGTTTGAAGAAAACATGGAGTTGAAAATATAACCATAGACCTATGCCAATATAAATACAATTTCCATAAGCTTCAAAACCAGTGTTTTTTTCTTAACCGTTAAAGATATAAACATCAAGGTACTTTTTAGTTCAAATTAAACATGTATACATTGAAGCTCGCTCATAGCATCAGAGGCTGCTTTATCGAGTAGTTAAGGTGTTCCGACATTCTACAAATAGCCCTTCATCTCTGGGTTGTTAGTTCGAATCCAATTCGGGGCAGTTGCCATGTACTGACCGTAGGTCGGAGGTTTTTTTTTCTCCGGGTACTCCTACTTCCTCCACCACCAAAACCTGGCACATCATTAAATGACCCTGGCTGTTAATAGGACGTAAAACAAAATAAACTAAACTAAACTTATAACATCAACTAATGTTTATAAAATGTTATCGATCAAGGTTACTTAGCATTTGTATTATTTATGATATTTTGACAGATATCACCAATTGTTTTTCTTCTAATTTTAGTAGTTTCACATTGCCACATCTATGTTTATGAGAGGTTGGCGTTCCTCTCACCGATTTTAAACAGAGAAATAAAGCTCCGTATGATCTTGTCATGTAAATAATCTTTAAATTGAATGTAACTTCTCAACACTCAGAAGCGTCGCAGAAGAGATTGACATGTTTCGAACCGATTACGTATGTTTGCTGTAGATGTCAGCCTTAATGCTCTATTTCAAAATATCTGACATTTAAAGTTAACTATGTAACTTTCTAAAACCACAGAACAAATTCAATATATTCTAATTACATACACAAATTCCGATTTTAATTAAGGTATATAAAAATCATTTTCATGTTTTTGAATTTAGGGTGATTACTGCTCCATTAAGGAGGGAGGTCTTTGAACTTTAAATTAAATATTGGAGTACATTTCCTCTCTGGTGGTATGTTACTTTCCTACTGCGTTTAAATTGGTTCAGCAGCTGAAGGGACGTTTACTTTAGACAGATATTAGTTCTTTCACACTTCACAGGTCCATCTACATTTATGCAAGGGGAAAAGATAAACCTGGCTATAACCGGGGTAGGGAAGAGCTAGTGGGGTGACACCTGAAGGGATGTCACAGATGGAATGAAGTCTAGATGGTGATAACATATAAACTTGTCCTTTAAACTGTAGTTTTACCATGGAAAGAATATAATTTGATCCTGTACTTAAATTTGTATCCACAAAGATCTGGTAAAGCTCAAAAAATTGTTTGCTTACTGACCTACCATTTCGATTCTCTCTCTGAAATGTACCCTGCATAAAACAACCTCACACCTCCATGTGGATTCATTGATATATGTGCCTGAATAAGAAAATTGTTGAAAATGTTATGCCTTTTGGGCTTAGACCCATAGCAAATTGTATCAGTCAATTTCATACATATAGCTTACAATTGACCATGGAACTTCCCTTTGAAATTTGGTGACCATGATGACAAAAAGACCACAGGATGTCAACATGGAAGACCTTGATAACTGAAAATGAAAGTAATTTTCGAGAAAAAAATCACATGGCATAAAAACCCTGTTGTATGAATGCAGTAAAAAAAAGGACAAGAATAGAGAAAAATATATATCACTAGGGCTAATTGCGGTGTCATGATCATTTCCTCGTCGTCACTTTATGCAGTGTAACCAGAGTAACGTCACCAATTTCCCCACGCATTGCGTCAACCATTGGTAATGGCGCAATGCACTGTGTTCAATCCTTTGCCTATATTACTTTAGGGCATTTTCAGAGAAATAAAACAAAATTACCCTGCATGATGAAATCAGATAAAACCCAACTCTCGAGAAAAGATTGATGAATTGTAGCAATCTGCAAAGCCTCGTGTTAAAATTCATAAATCGTACATACGGGTCGAAATGCTCAGTCTACATCACACAGGGAAGATAAATTCTATAAATCACGAACGTAGAGGGTCAGTAGAGGTTAGGTATTAAGGACCTACACCTACATATGATCGACAAACACACACCCAAAATAAATAAAACAATAAACAAATTTGGGAAAGTTAAATGTAAGTATCAATTGACTCATGTATTTGTTTTAAAGACCAACAACTTTAAGATTATAGAGACGTTTTTTCACGAAAATATATTAAAGGTATGTCACGTTATTATATATACAGTGCTAAACATAATGTTGTCGTTTTTTACGGTATTGATAAGCGATACTTGTATTGAGTATAGTCTGCTATAAAAATCCTCGATTCAAGTGTTGGTTTTCTGTATGAACTGTGTTCCTTCGTTCCGTGTCATTGGACTGGGGCTTGCCCTACTTGCGTTGATGGGCAATAATTTAGCCATCAATCAAGATCTTGGTTCATTCTTTCAGTTCACGTATTGTCAGCCTTTACTGAAATCATTAATACTAAAGGAGAATATGAATACGTATACTGTTTCTTCTAATTGGAATGCGATGTATAGGCGTGATTATTAGGGGTAACGATTGTATTATCCGCAAACTGTTGGCTTCTAGAGAGGACAGCAACTTGTTAGACGGTTAGACATTACACGGTAACGTACGTAGTAAAGCTGGTCAACTTCTTTCACAGTTTTTATAACTATTCAAATATACTGTCGAAATGAAATATAGAAAAAAATAAAATATATTCCAATGAAGTACAGAAAAATGAAACACTTTGTTACTTTGGAATTTGTATCAGTGGCAAAGACAATAATGCCTAAAGCTAATTTCTAGCACTAATTTCGTAGTACACGATTTGAAATTATACAGAACTAGTTTAATTTTACTTCTACATTCATCAATTAAAAAGGTTTTACACACCTGACCCTTCTGCTTCTACATTAATTTAGAAATTTCGGGTTCCTACCTTTTGAACCCCTAGAATCACTGAAAAGTCCTAGGATGACGAAACAGCTGTATGATGCAGTTTGAATAATTTTTTTGGCATACTGTATCTTTTTCTAAATTTAAGAGGTGCAGCATATGTGTGTGTTACGTCATCTTACACATGGATATCTAATTTGTTGTAAACTCTACGCCAGTAGTGTTGGGGGAACATTCTAAGTGTGTCCCCGTATCTGTCGTAACATATGAGATGAGCTTGAGTGCTTTGTATATCACGTGTTCCTCCTACATTTAAAAAAACTGATAATTTCTTTTTGCTTAATTTAAAAGCAAAAATGCTGTAAAATGAAAATGTACACTGTACCCCATATAAAAACGCATGTATTTACTGCAATGTATGCTACTATATGCTCGTTTTGTATTAGTTTATCGATATTTTGTAAACTGAAAATTGTATCAGAAAGAATACTTACTTCACTTGAAAACACAACTGAATAAATATGTATTTTATTGATATATTCAAAAAAAATGCAAACAGATAAATTGTTCAAATGTGCAGGAAATCAAACAAAAAATATTAAAATAAACAAACATGCAAAAAATAAAATAAACAAATAAGCAAAAAAAAAAACAAAACAAAACAACCTCTAGTACGTGTGAAAACGAAAAGCAGACTGCCGCAAGGTTACAGAGGTGTCAATATAACGATTCATGATATAAAATTGGGGAAAAACAATTCCCGAAAGGATAAAAAGAAAAGAAAAAACCACATTGCTTTAAGGTTGCGTTGGTGACAAAAAAGATGCTTCGGTAAGAATACGGCGTCAAGCTTGCTTGCCTGCATTTATCGATAACAGCTACGGTGAAACGGTCGCGATAACGACACTTTGGAGAGTGATGTGTCAATCAATTGAAAATGAAGCTGGTTTAAGTGACCTCGTGGGGCTAACGGTGTTGTGTTTTGTTATGAAAAACAGACCAATAGCCTCAGCTGACTCGTTATCACACTCTACAGTGTCGGCTTCTGCCATATAACCGTGACAGCAGACTGAAAAAGGGTAATGAGAAGAGTTGCCGAGTTTGATCGAATGTCAATTATGTGCCTTAGATTGACCCTTGACACTGATGAAAAGTTCATATGCAAATTTATAAGTTATAAATAGAATAATATGGCCCCACTGGGTCATTTTTTTTGTGACCGGTTTGGTTGTGTTGCTTGGGACTTTCGACAGTATATTTTGGTAGCGCTTTTAATCGTCAACAGCTATCTTAAAGCGGCTTAAACGAACAGAATGCAACCTCATAAATGTATATTTAGTCAACACTCCAGTCATGGACATCGAGAAGCTGTCCTTGAATGACCATATCTGTTCATAAGACGTAAAACAAAATAAAAATCTAACCAATTCTGAGACAAGATAGGCATGCAATAACGATTTCACCGTTGTGACTTATGTTTGAAGTGGCGTTCCAGTTAGTTGACCTCATTCAACATCCCCTTAGCAGATATGCAATGTAAACCATTAACTGAATATGGACGTTATTTGATAAGCATATGTTACGTACATGGATTTAAATAAGACAATAAATTATTATCATGCCGATTAGTAAATCATAAAATAAATGCGACAATGTATTTGCATGCAGCATACTTATGCAAACTAAAAATTGAAAACTAGAACAAACATTATAATATTTGGTTAAATTTACTTCACTTCGTTCAACGATAGTTTGGCAAACAGTCACACAAGATGGATGTTTCGACAGTGGTCTATGACAGAGAAAATTCTATGTCTTTCAAACAATACCAAGGACGACGATTTCATCCTAAAATGGTTGGCAATATTGCCGAAACTCTTTCAAATATATCATTATTTCGTGGTTCAAATGATGATGTACTGGTGTGTTCATATCCTAAATCGGGTAAGTTTCAAATCATTTAACACACGTCCAAATATAACTATAAACATTCAAAATCTGTATTATGTCAATTATGTTCTTACATTTAAGATGGTATGCATGTCGACTCTTCACTGTAAATTTGTATTTATCTCCTACAATGAAGGAGATAAACAATCAGGAATTGTTGAACTGTCAGCAAAGTTATAATGGTAAAACCTTAACGTTAAAAAAAGATCAGATGAAAAGTGTAGAACAAATGTATATTTATGTATAGTTAAGTACACGCATCTAAATATCTGATTCAGAGGTTGTCATTATGTCGCTATGTCTAGATGTTGATAATGAGTATCAATAAGACACTATTCAGATAACTTGTAACGATGGCTGTCATTTTGCCTTCATAGTTAATATGATAACTGTGATGATGCTTATTAATCATGATGATGATGATGATGATGATGATGATGATGGAGCAATTAGACAATACCAAATTAAAAACATTGCACATATAAAAAACATGTCCAGAGAAGACCTATGGCATTTCATGTCGCAGTTAAATCGTTATTTTGAGGTTTGATGTAGGTACATGTATCCGAATTAACGTGATACCTGTCGACTTCTGATGAACAGACCACAGCGTACATATTCGAGAGGTCCAGCTTGATGACAACCTTAAACAAGTGTTTGGTCTTCAAATTGGTCTCATTGAGAAATACCATATCCTTATTTGATATGATGTACCATATGTGCCTCAGTTCTTACTTCGAGGGTGTAAAGTTCACTTGCATGAAACAAAGATGCACATTGTAGAAGTGTGATAAAGAAGAAATATTATTTTATTTTCTATGACTTTTTCTAGTGTCTATTTTTCTCTTTGTTCTTGTTCCTTTCGTTCAATATATCATTAATATTTCGGAATTTTACGCTTTTCTATTTTGATTTAAAACAAATGTTTTTGATAGTGTTAAACCGTATTTGATCAAAATGAACCTGTCAGTCCGTGCAATATTCCTGACTATCTGTAATTGTATACACTTCCCATTGTAGGTATACACTGGGTACATAGCATGATACAGATGCTGCGAAACAAATCTCTTGAGTATCATGGCTCCCCTTATATGTTCGAGTTCAACAACTTGGGGTCAATGGATGATGTGAACTCGAAACGAATCTTTGGTACTCACATGTCCTACCCTTTCATCCCTGAAGAAGCGAAGCAGGGCAAAATCAAAGTCGTACACGTGCTGAGAAATCCTAAGGATGTCTTGTGTTCATTTTACGAGTATCAAAGAAAACTTGACAATGGACTATTTAAAGGGGATTTCAACAGATGGCTTAACTGCTTCTTGCTAGATGGAAGTATGTCATTCATATGCTGATTTTCACTTGCATATTAATTTATACATTATGCTTAAGTCTTGCTATACAAGACTCGGAATCTCTTTTCTTAAATTAAATTAGGAGCCAATTCCTATGATTAAGATTGCATATCTGTATATATCGTCCAGCAATAGCATAGCACACACTGGCCCTTGGTGTTGGTTTTTAAATGTATGAGGACTAATTAAATGTGGATCATCAAATAGACTATAGTATGCAATATTTTAATCAGGTCGATTTGAAATCAGGTCGACTTGAAGTGGCCGACGATATAGTCGCTAGTAAATATCGATGGAATGTCATTTCTTCTTTTAGGCCAACCATTACGAGATAAATTCAAATTAGGCTATTCAAATCGGCCGTCGTCCGTCCTTGAGCATTTTTGTTTCTAATTCTTGTTTTATTTCACGGGTATTTAATTTGGCGGAATTTTATTTGACCGCGAATATAGCGAAATTAAATCACCGCAAACGAAAGCTATACAGTACGCGATGTATATGTTTCATCTTTTTATTCTAGTACCGACATGTGGCGCTTCGTGGTTTACCTACGTACAGGAATGGGAAATGGCTAAGAAGTCGAATCCTCGTCTGAATTGTCTGAGTCTGCGGTACGAAGATTTAAAACGGGTATGGGTTTTCTCTTGATATAAGATGCAAATCATAATATTCATTGTGAAAACAAATTATAGTTGGCTTCTGCAAAACTGCTGGTAATTTAAAGAAGCAAAGAAAACAGGTATGCTGTCACAGTTGAAAACCGTTCTGTTTTAGTCGGTGTCTTCTCAGACACGCGTTTTTATTTAACCCCGACAGTTTATATAGTAACTTCAGAACAAGCCAAACAAACAAACAAACACATCAACGCTTTTACGAAGTGCACAATATCTTACATTGTTTATCGTTTGATTAATGTCAAAAATTGTAAGAAAAACCCTCATTTTCTAGGAGAGAGAAGGCCAGCACACAATTATCATAACATAATACGCTACATGTCCCCATATACAATATGTATGTCTAAATTGTAACATTTTGCCAATGTTTCATTTGACATTGAAGTTTGGATAAAACGCCATCCATGGCCTCACTTACTTAACATGTATTTTGGAATATGTAGATCAAATATCATTTTCTGTAAACAGTATTGCGCCTCAATTTCCCAGAATGATCTCACCCATGGGAAACACCGGGACTTCAAAAACTGTTTACAGATCAAATTCTGGTGGCGCTTTACGCCGCTTGTGGGTTAAGAAACACACAGAAATGGACCACTTTTATTGCATGTATTTTATTTATTTATTTATTTGATTCAATTCAATAGACCCGAGGATCCATTTACAGAATTGATAACAATGATAACAAAAGTAAAATAAACTATCACAGATAAGTACATGCAAGTAATGTATAAGATTGATAATAGTAAAGTATGGTATGCAGTGATTAAACATGGAATTATTTAAAACATACTGGTTAAATAAAAATACATATCGTAATTATGGAATGTATAAATATTAATCAAATGAGCCAATTTAATATTCACCATACGTTCTTTTGTGTTTACAAGGATTTATATTCAAATATTGTCAAATTGACAAAGTTCCTGGAAACAGACCACGATGAGACCTTCCTGAGACAGGTAGAACGGGCGTTGACGTTAGAAAATCTGAAAAATGAGCATGCTACACAAAAAGGAAAGACGACAAATTATTCAACATGGATCAAAGATGGTAGACTTCCAATTTATCGAAAAGGTACCAGTTTAAACTTGATTGCTGAATCTGTTGAATATTTGTTTTATTATAGTCCATGAAACAAACAAAAACATACAACAGATCAGATTAAAGAAATTCAGTGATAAAATTAAGCTTTTTGTGAAAATAGAATTACTCATCCAATTATCCCACATGAAAATGTTTGTGTGAGAAAAAGTTTGCACAATTCTATCTGTGTGTGTCTCGACATTATGTCATAACACATGTATGTGCTTGTTGTGACGAAATGACTTATTACTGACGACACAAGTAAATGTCATCAATTTAACAATTCTTCTAGAAAGTGAAGTAAAGAGACAAAGGTTACCAGAGCAAGATATCGTTCGGAAAGTTGCAAGATCCTTATGTAATGGAGTGAGAATATGGACCTGGATTTTAATCTACACAATGCTTAGTTCCAATGTAAGAAGAAAACAATCAGAGAATAGCAAACGTCAACAAAAAATTAATCCGAAATCAAAATCGATGAAACTAGAGGCACAATAGGAACAACGGAAATATTTAGATTGAGACCCTCGTAAAAGTACAAGAGAATAAGACCAAGTGTTCCGGAAGAGTAAACGTCTTCTACTTCATCGACGACACCCGCCATTGTTGGATATCAGCAAGATATGCAGATCATTCTTTAACAATGAGAAAGAAAAAAATGGTTTAATACTCCATCCCTCGAATCAGAAGCCCAATATAGCGCAAAGGTTTACATAACATACAGTTCTCCATAATACTAGTCGCTCAACACGCACACTCACATTGCATACATCGGAAGTAAGTTTTTAAATGATCATAGTTGATGATAGGAAGGTAAATAAAATCCAACTAAACCGTCTCCGAATAAAAAGAAGCTCTTGCGTAATATGTGTGACGTAACACACACATATGCTGCACCTTTAAAATTCTAGTATTATATACAGTATGCCGAAATATTGAATTAAACTGCATCATACAGCTGTTTCGTCCTCTTTAGACACCTAAGTGATGACAAAATGTGATGCGAATATGGCGATTTTTTTTGTTCTGTTCTTGTTAAAGCTATATTTAGATAATTTCAAAATCAACTTGATATACAAACAAGATACAATCAATAAAACAATAAAATCATTTTTTTTCATTTTAATTTGTTCTTACATATTTAAGCTGAAGAGAAATGCAATACGTCAGATGTCGTACCGAAAAAAAACTTTGATATTACAGTCGACTTTTACATTTTTAATTCCTGTAATGAGAAAAACACATTTTGATATCCACAGGAATCGTCGGAGATTGGAAAGAAACCCTGACAGTCGCGCAGAACGAGACATTTGATGCTGTGTATAAAGAGAAAATGGCTGCCATGCCTATTGACATCGACTTCGACTTTGAGTAAACGAGACTTGAATGCCACTTCGAATTTCACTTTAAAGGGTTATTTATGATTAAATGAGAAACAATACATTATATATACGGAGGTGTAAATAGTATTATCAATTATAAATAAAGCCTATTATTATTATCAGATATCGCCATCATGATGATGGTGGTGATGATGATACGAACTATGCCGATGATTGCAGACAAATGGTGGAACGTATTGATGATGATTAAAGTTGCGATATTTATTAGATGATGATGATGATGATGATGATGATGATGACCATTTGATGAGGATAAGATTAAGGATGATGGTGATTACATAAAATATGATGATGAATAGATATGGGAAGGTTGCTATGATCACCATATATCGGACACCAATCAAACAGTTGGTCAAGTGACTACAATTTTGAGATATTTTAGAGGTGAAAATAAGCGTTTCGAATTGATATCAACTCAAATGATTTTTTTTCTAATTATACATGAGAGAGGATTATAGCCGCTTGCGTTTCGACCTGCAAACATTCTTATTTAAAGGTACTATGTGTTGCTTTTCAGATGCCGGTTATTTAAAAGGCATATTAGGTTGCCGCATCGGCGTTTCTGTTACCTAATGTTGAACCGGAATGATAAAGTATCAGATATGTGCCAAATCCAAGCGATTCACCTTTTAAAACACAGAAGAGTAAGAGTTGATTATAATGCAATATTATTATTGTATCATTATCCCCATATATAATTAAATCGCGAAGATGGTAGTCGGTATAGTATGCAAAAAATATGTTAACTTAACACACAAAGAGAGGCAACTCTTCTAAGTTTGTTGTATAAAGTTCACATCACCTATAGTTCATGTCGATTTTAACAGCGGTATCTATTTGTTTCATTATACAGATTATTCCGTAAATAGAAATACTTTCCATGACAAACGTCGGCGAAGAAAAACTTAGTAGTGCCGGTAAAGAATTAGCAAGTTGTCTAAGGTTAAACAACAGTACAGAAATATCTATTGTAGAATCTATATAAGTGCCAAAAAATATTGAAAGGAACGGTTGCGTTCTTCAGGATACTAGCGGATTAGAAGTTAAATAAAACTGAAATGAAATCGACCAAGATTCTTTGCATTTTAAGATTAAAAATAAAAACAGCTTAACCTATATTGCACAATTGTCTTAATTGGCATTTCAAATATTAGTTTTTGCTGTATATATGGGCGTGCATCGATAGGTATTGTTGACTTCGCATTGATACATCACAGTATATATAATAGTTAATTCAATTCGAACGGCAGAAATAGGAATTGTAATTTTGATTTTGCCATATGGTTCCTGAAGTGATAATTGATATGCTGTACAAAACGGTCAAGGCGTGTAAATCATGTATCTGGTTTAAAAGTAGCATCCACATGTAAAATATGATATTGAAATGGTGGATATTGAATATAATAATTGAGGAGGAAAAAACGCAAAATCTAAAAACGTTTTAACATACTTTGAATTGTGATTGTGTGTATCGCCCTGACATGCTGCTTATTTAGAATGTACACGTATGACCATGTGATTTTTTAAAGCATTGATGACAATTTTTTTTTAAATTTCATTGGGGTATGAAAACAAGTTTGTTTGTAAACTGTTTGAATCCGCGTAGCGGATTCTTACAAAAGTTTGTCAGCAATTGTTTTTCACAACCCTATGAAACTAAAAAAAAATTGACATCAACGCTTATAATTAATTTTTAAAACTTATTTTTCAAATTTTAAACATGTTTATGTACAATTTGATTGATCTTACAACGGATTCTTTTTTTCAAATCAATACGCAACGTCAATCGCCGTAATGTAACGTCACATTTTCGCGCTATTTTCGAATTTTCTTTTCATGGAGGTATGAAAGAAAATCTCAACCAATCAGAAAGCCGCATTCTGCATACAATCAATGGAAAATTAATCATTTGACTTTGCATGATAAATAACATCCGAATACCTATATGTTAAATTCAAAATAAAGTCGAAACGGCGAGCTTGGATGAAAAATGCTCATATTTTGAACAGCAGGCTAGGGATTCTTATAAAAATGTTTATGTTACTTTAAATTCCAGAGATATGGGAAGAAGGAAAATATGCATTATCGCAATATATAATTGTTACTAAACATATATCCATATTTTGGCTATTTTAAAATTATTTTACAAAATGATTATCGGGTATGTAGCGTTTTTATTATATATAATTATATTTGCCAAAATGGTTCTTTAGTGAATGATGTTTGTGTGTGCCGAAGACAGGGTATGATTGTAAATAATTGTCAACAATCAGCAAGTGACATTGTTCCTGTCAAAGTTCATCATGTCAATCAATCACATTGCGTTTACATTTTATTCCATGTGTAGTATAAACAAAATGTTTATAGACATGTTAATGTTTAAATTATTATCTGGCACCCTGAGATTTAAATAACACCAGACGATTGCGATAGGAAATTTATTCCATGCCAGTAATAGATATAAATAGGGCATCTATGAATAGTGATATAATATTATCATAAAATATATTATATATGTGTTTGCATGAGCACTAAGTACAATGTATACTGAAAAATGAATAAAGAGCAACATCTGTTGTGAAATTTATTTTCATTTGTTGTGTTTTAATGTAGTCATTCATAGCATTCATAATAAATAAAGTTTAAATGTAATATGTAATGAGGGACGCTTAAATAACATACATCGTAAATGTAAGGACGTATATTAATATCAAAAACTTTATTAGTTGCATACTACATAATAACACATGCTTGATACTTTAAAGGCCCAATATACGTAAGGAAATTTTTCGTAATTCTGAAAAATTCTGAAAAAATTAAGTTGATAATCATGAAAAAATAAGCCTAAAACGAACTAAACCCGAGCAGTAACTAACAAGAAACTCTTGACAGAAAATTCCAAAGAATTGAAAATAATTCAGGTGGGGCCCACTTCAACAACAAGCCGAAGTTAGAAGACAGTTAAAAGTGGACGCGTGTTTACAAATGCCGAGTTACAACTGCTGCTGTACCGGTAACCGCGTAAGAATTCATCTTGAATATTGTTGATATCATTTAATCTTAACTAAATCTATAAATATAATAAGTTATTAGGCTAGATGTTTGCTTCACGTTTTGCCGAAAGTTACGTTTATTGGGCCTCTAATACATTGATTCACTAGCATGACACAGTCAGTGACGGGGGGCAAATGTCATGTGTTTTTTAGATGACCCGTCCTTGTGTGTTGCAACTGTATCAAAATAATTTGTTTGTTATTTCTTTTAGACAGCAAAAAATTTCAATTTGAGTGTTTAACAGTTATTACATATCACCTAGAGCATGGAGATGTCATGTTTACACAAGTACAAATGTAACTTGTATGCACAGTAAATGAATGATTTTCTTCGTATTTAATGTTACGAAGATAAGAGTGAAAAATGTATTGTTAATGCAAGGAATAGGGTTTATATTTCATTATCATGTATACACATAAGACAAACTGAAACTCTGTAAGGAGGACATGTACTATATTAACAACATTAACGACTGGTTCACCTGTTGTCAGAAAAATGTTTAAAGTGACTCTGCTGGTAGATTTTTTAGTTCCCGAGGTTTGCTGGAGCCTCCATAGCCACAGTTAATCTCATTTGAGTAGTGGAACGGTACATTATATACACATTTTCGTAGTACACGATTTAAAATTATACAGAACTAGTTTAATTGTACTTCTAAATTCATAAATTAAAGGGGTTTTACGCACCTGACCCTTCTGCTTCTACATTGGTTTAGAAATTTTGGATTCCTACTTTTTGGCCCCTAGCATCACTGAAGAGTCCTAGGAGGACGAAACAGCTGTATGATGCAGTTTAATTATTTTTTTCGGCATACTGTATCTATTACTAAGAGGTGCAGCATATGGGTGTGTTATGTCATCTTTAAGGGTGTAGTGTTCTATGTGTACTTTAGCGTGTTAACACTTTCAATCGAAAAAAAGCAAAACATATACACCATTCAATACCTACACTGTATAAGCACATTGCATTCACCAATATTTTGACAAGACATTAAAAGTGTGTAGAAAGTAAAATAAATTGATAAAATATACTATATAATGTACCGCGTCTTTCATAACCCACTTAGTGCAGCTGATGTGCAACAAATATCTAATTAAGGATTAACCTTTGATTTTGTTTAGTTTATTAGATCATAAATCCAATGGAACACGAGGTAAATTGCGTAAACGCGAAGCGTTTACGTTAAATTTACCGACTGCTTCATTGGATTATGATTTAATAAACTAAACAAAATCAAAGGTTAATCCTTACATTTACAGTACTTTCCTGTAAATGGTTCATAACTTTTTTGTTCCATTCAGCCCCAATTGCAGACATATATTTCATTTCAAAACTTACAAACGTGAAAACAGTTTAATAAATGTAACAGCCAGAAGTTTGCGTAAGCCGTAGCTAGCTCCGCCCATGTCAAGTTTTGATGACGTCATACAATTGTGATTCGAACGGTATAATTTGCATAGTTCCGCCCACATGTATTGTTGCCGACGTCATAGAAATTTTGCACGTTCTCAAGTATAGTTATTGGGAAATAACTCTAGTTTGCAGTACAATGGTTATCGAGTGGATATTAGTGTAGACTGTAAATATATGGTAGTATGATTCAGTGTGGTGGAACTTTTAATCGGTCAAAGTTCGAGACTTATACAGCAAAGAGGATCACACGAACATTGTTCAGCCTCTCAGATGAACAAACACTAAAATGACCGTCTGTAAATGACCTTAGCTGCTGATAAGACGTACAATAAGATAAAAATATGCCAGTATGTGACATTAAATGGCCCATATTGTCAATGGGTAGCACAAAATACAAAACAAAAATTTAATTAAATGAAATAAAAAATGTTCCTCGGCACTAAATGCAAGAAAACGAAATATCTATTATTTAAAAGTGCATGTCCAGTTAAAAGATGACGTAACACGCATACGTGCTGCACCTTTTAAATTTAGTTATAGATACAGTATGCCGAACAAATAGATTAAACTGCATCATGCAGCTGGTTCATCCTCCAAGGACTTTTCAATAATGCTTGGGCCAAAAGTTGGAAATCAAAAATGTCAAAAGTAAGTAGGAGCAGAAGGGTCAAGTGCGTAAAATCTCTTTAATTTATGAATTTACAATAAAATTAATCCAATTATATATAAGTTCAAATCGTGTACTACGAAAATATGTATATTATGTACCGTGCCACTACTCGAATGAGATAGCTGGCAAAACCTAAGTCATAATTTTTAAAGGTGGCTGTTCACGGTTTTACTGTGTTTAACGAGTCCTAAAAGGACGAAATATCTGTATGGTGCAGTTTTATTCATTATTTTGCTCGACTATATCTCATTCTAAATTGTAAATGATTTTCTCTTGTGTGTCTGTTGTACAGTCCTTTGTTTGAGGTCATATTATCAGCAACCAAGGTTATTTAAGGACGAACCTCTTAGTGTGCATGAACTCGGTGTCCAAGTTTAATGACCTCACTTACCACCTGCCACACATATAAACAATGTAAACATTCCATATTTCATATACAATGTATTTAATGTAAGGCGCCAGATGTTAAGTGCATCAAACAAGCTCGGTAAACTATAAATACAACAGGTAAATATATTTACTTCAGTAATTAATTTAATGTTAAATTATATGGATATGTTGACAGATTCAGTTATTACCCGTGCTGTATAAAACTCAACAGAGAAAAAGTGACAATGCAGATGCATTCCGTAAACTCGTGCAGACTAAAAACTGAAAACTAGCACTGACAGTGCATACATAGTTCACGTACACTAGTTCGGTGAAGAGTCACAGATATGGATATTTCGACTGTTGTCGATGCCCGAGGAAATGTCATGGCTTTTAAAAAGTACAAGGGAAGGACATTTCATCCGGGAATGGTTGGTAATATTGCCGAAACTCTTGCCAATATATCTTCATTGCCAGTCTTAAAAGACGATGTGCTGTTGTGTTCATATCCAAAATCAGGTAAGACTTAAATATGTATATGCGCACTAGCGTTATACAACGTATCTACTCCAGGGCCCGGTTTCATTAAACCGTTCGCATATTTAAGCATGAATTTTGTGCTCCAGCCTTAACTTTGCGCTGTAAATTATTATTAATTATTTTAAAAAATACATATTTTGACAAAATTTTAGAAACACATTGAAAAGACATGAAACCAAGTATTGTTTTAAATATTTATGATTAATTCTTTTGATTTTAGTCATTGATATGATTTAGGTGAGTTACGAGACAGCTTGCTTGAGCACAGAATGCATACCTTGATGAGAACGGTTTTATTTATGCTGGTCCTGGTACTGGCAATATTCGAATATTGAATTTCAATAAATCTATATATTCATTACATAGCGTGGTCAAATGTGAAACATGATTCAGAATTCACATACATGGAATGTTTATTTAGAAATTCAAGGATGTGTATCTTTACTGTAATGTTTGGGCCCCCTTTAGTTGGACTTTCACATTAATTTGTTCGAGGATGCCCAATTGTATTAAACGATTAAAAAGCGGCAAATTAATATCATAAAATACGGTTCTCAATATGAGCTTCTTAACCGAATTTTGTCGATGTTTGAAAATTTATGTCGAGGACATGCACTTAAATTCTGTTCACAGCAAAACAAAATAAACAAAGCCTATTTGGTAACAGGACATTGTAAGATAAGTACAAAACATTATAAATTAAGTAACGTCATAAAAGAAAGAAGTATGCCAATAGTGGAATGGGGTACCGAGTTAATACAAATTGCTTGTCTGCGCTCGGTTTTGTTTACCTGCTGGGATTGTGAGGTTATCCAGATAAATACATATTTAAACCTAATGACACAGTATTTTCAGTGTTTGTTTGAACAATTTTCTCATCGCTCACACGTTGATAAAAATAAAATTGTTCTCACGACAAACCCTGAAAAATACGATATGACAATCTATAATTACCATACAATCGAGTCGAACAACGATGCACCTGCTTCGTTCTTCTAGGAATACTCTGATAAGGAGGCGGGATGGG
This sequence comes from Mimachlamys varia, assembly GCA_947623455.1. Lineage (NCBI taxonomy): Eukaryota > Metazoa > Mollusca > Bivalvia > Pectinida > Pectinidae > Mimachlamys > Mimachlamys varia. The sequence goes on from OX392544.1 coordinate 30,284,694, forward strand.
GGAACTTTTTTAAGTACCAAATCCCCCTTTTTCAGTCGTGTATTAATTGTCAATCCGTTGTCAGTATAACGTGACGGGACGGGGTGTTCTAATGGGGGCTTTCGGTAGTATACTTCAGTGTGGTAGTACTTTAAATCGACAAAATATCCTGACTAGAAGGCACGAAGGCTTACACGAACATACCACAGTCCCCCAAATACACACGCTCCCGACACACAAACCCACATCGCATACATCGCAAGACCGGGTGGCCATGGCTGTTAATTTGACGTAAACACATGCAACATGAACCAAACAGTGATACGTTGTTGTTTTTTGTTGTTGTTGTTTTGTTTATCATTGTAGGTACTCACTGGGTATATAACATGATTCAGATGCTGCGACACAAATCTCTGGAGTACCACGGAACACCATTTGTGCTTGAGTTCGACAATTTATCAATTCTGAATAAACTTAACTCGAAAAGAACATACGCATCTCACTTGTCCTTCCCGTTCCTTCCAGAAGAGGTGAAACATGGAAATGCTAAAGTGGTCTACGTTTCGAGAAATCCTAAAGATGTGCTATGTTCCCTGTACGAATACCAGAAAAAACTTGACAACGTATTGTATAAGGGAGATTTTGACGGATTACTAAACATCTTCTTGGCAGATGAAAGTATGTTGTTATTTTGTTAATGTTCAAACAAATATTTAAGCACGTCCTGAAATTATTTTTTTTGTAAGTTGGAAAAAAAGTGCTTATTGCAAACAAATATTTAAGCACTTTAAAGTTTGAAAAAAAAGTTTTTATTGTAAATGAGGACCTCCCCCGTTACATATGTCCCAAAATCCCAGCATTTCGGCTCACAGTGCATAATAGATTATACAAGAAAAAGATGGGGAGCTAGTCTGGAACCTTGGCAAACACCTGTAAATGTGTTGAATTACAAGGGGCCGTGGTGGCAATTTTGGATGTCAGGAAAAACATCAAATGTGGGGGGAGTTATCGCCCATCAAACAACCGTTGACAGGATCAAATAGCTCCGAGAAATAAAATTATTGAAATGTTTTAGACACCGTATCGCAGTCATACATACCCTTAAAAAGTTTCGTTAAATTGTGTTTTACAGTTTTCGAAAATATTTACGGAAATATTTACAGACTGGAAGGAAGCTGAATAATAATGTTAAGAAACAGAGAAAATATAATATGTCCAAAACTTTGTTTGGGGGATATAACTAGACGTCCATTAAAATTAAAGGTAGTGATAAAACGGCTAAAAGCAAAAAAAAAAAAAATCACTCAATGAACAAACCAAACAAACTATTTTGATGTTAACCATACTTTTTATTTCAGTACCAACCTGTGGCGCCTCTTGGTTTACTCATATAAAAGAATGGGAAAATGTCAAAGAGATGAATCCCTGTCCAAATTGCTTGAATCTTCGATATGAACATCTTAAATGGGTATGAACACTTAGTTTTGATTCTGAGAATACATACAGCTCATGTATCATAAACAATAAACATGACTAGATAATTTTTAATAGATTTAAGATTACGATGAAACGAAAATCGCTTTTAATGCAAACTATTAATTAATCAATACATGTATATTATCTCAAAGTTGAAGATTATTGCTTTTTTTCATTTCATTATCATAGTTAGGAAATCATATCTAAAAGTTGATATTGTTTACATTTATTTTTTGTTTTATTTTTCAATTTTATAGGATTTATATACAAATATTGTCAAAGTGGCAAAGTTCCTTGAAGTAGACCACGATGAGAAATTTCTAAGGCAGGTGGAGCATGCGCTGTCGATAGACAACCTGAGAATACAACACGATACACCAAAAGGAGGGACAACGAAATATTTGAAATGGATCAAGGATGGGAGACTTCCTATTTATCGAAAAGGTAGTAATTTTAAATTGATAACAAGCCCCTATCCAATTTTATAAGCCCTGTTCTCATTCGAGTCTCTAATATTGATAGTGTTACTTCTCCCTGCTTGAGGTTCATAATTGTTTGAGTGGAACAATTGCTTTCACCCGTTGTAAGTATAGTTTTACCAGGCGTGATGTTCTGTTATATTCTTCAGTGTGATAGCACTTCAATTCGGCAAAAGATCCAGACTCGCCTTACAAATACATGCATTCAACATACGGATCCACCTTGCATACGCCGGGAGGCAGTCCTTAGATAAATCAATAAGACCAAACCAGACCGTTACATACTTATACAATATGTACGTAGAATAATGGAGCGACAATTAGTATCTGTATTTCAATCAAGTTGTTGTTTAAGTTGCCTAATTAATTGATATTTTCATTGGTTGACGTAATTGCAATATCTAAGGCTAAACAGAGACAGGTATACGTATGCGGGGAAAAGTTAGTGGCAGACTGCAAGTCTATTCAATTCGTTGCTCAATCTACTGATGTAATCAGAAATAAAAATAATAAAAAAACAAAAAACAAAGACTACCAAAGCTTCCAAAAATATAATTCAAACTCAAAATCGATTAAACTAGTGACAGCATATGAACAAAGGCAATATTTACATGGCAACTCTTGTTAAAGTTCAAAGTGTCCCGGAAAAGTAAGTGTTTTCTGCCTGATCGACAACACCCGTTAGGTAAATCTAGGTCTGGTTTAAGTTAATGCTATATCCTCAAAGTCAGAACTGAGACATTATTCCCAATCACAACAAGCAGGCTTAATTAAGCTAATCAGAATTAGCTTGTATTATAAAAATAATCAACCACATTTTGTTTTTATGTTTGCAGGAATCGTTGGAGATTGGAAAGAAACACTGACAGTAGCGCAGAACGAGACATTTGATGCTGTTTATAAAGAGAAGATGGCCGTTATGTCTATTGACCTCGATTTCGACTTTGAGTAAACGAGGCTTGAATACAAATGAGCATGACAACAAAGTTTACTTAAACCTAATAACATGAAGCAGACAACACCAACTCAAGCATTCATAATACAAAGTATCTATTATAGCTTTGTCTTAAAGTGAATAAAAAAGAAATTAAATAAAAGGTTCATAGGGCCTGTATCGCTCACCTGGATATTTGTGCGATCTTTGGAAAATATTATAAACGAAATGCCAAGTCCCCTTGACTTAGAAAAGTTCCATACTGAATAACACTTAATTCTGCCATATCAAAATGTGCAAATGGTCAAAAAGCATCACACAATGCCTATTTTTTTTTATCACATATGACCTTGAAAGTAGTCCAAGTTATTTTTATGAGCGTTTTAATATATCATGCCAGGTACTTACTACTTACTATACAATTTTATACCAGGATTAAGTATAAAAAGGTGACTTTCAAAAAGTATTAAACTGCATTCTGTTTCGAGTTATAGGCGATATAAACGCCAACTGCATTACAGGAAAATGACATGAACCGTGCTAGTAGTTCATGTTTTACTTTCCGGTAACATAGAGGGCGTTCATATCGCCTATACCATTATATTAACACCTCTTCCATCTTGTCCTTAGTAAACTCTGACTGCGAATATATTACTGTATACGCAGTGAAAAAAGGCTCGGCGGATTGATATTTGTTCCAATATGGCGTCGTTCACGCTTCAGAAAAAGATGTATTCGCTGTCGGCCATTGTTTGGTTCCAATAAGATTTTGAAACATGGAACATAAATGGAATCAATTTCTTTTGATTAAACAATAAATAATTTCTTGAAAACTTCTGATTTCAAATGATGCGCATTCGAAATTTTTTGACGGTAACGCAAACATGGCGGCGCCCTGCAGTTGTGACGTCTGACGTCGGACCGCGTCACAGCCAGATCACTGTGTCAATGCGTGTACATAACGACCGTTATAAATAAAGAAATTAATTTGACTTACAAGAAATATTATTTAATACCAAATTTACATATGGTGTTATGAAAAAAAAATAGTGTTGTTCACAGTGTAATTTCTAAATCTACCAATATATTGATGGAATCAAATGGGACTATATTATCTGAGCAACCACGGCCATCGTAGTTACCATCTTAGCAACCCGCTTCGAATGATTTTTTTCTTCGTATAGCACTTGAAAATTAATAATGGTGTAAATATAAGGATTGTACCTCATTTTCACTGCGTATACGGTACATGTAGTATGCCCGCAGTTGGCAACGAACATATATTCGGACATACTACCGTATACGCAGTCAAAATTAGGTACAATCCTTATATAAATGACATTGCGTATTTATGACGCCATACTGCGGAGGCATGTCAACTGAATTTGAAAAATGATTAATTTGACGTGGTCCGCCATGGAAAAAATGTCAGCGTCGTGTTGTTTGTTACTTGTTATACGGCTCATATATGATAATGCGATGCATAGGAACCCGAAAACATGCATGCTATATTTGGTCGACTTCACACTGATCGTAGGGATACGAATCGTCTTTCTTCAAAATGTATGTGGTGTCAGATTGGCAATAATGCTAACACTATTTCGGACGATAGGCCTTCTGCACGTTCCGAGAATCAGGGAGAGGGGCCCTCTTCATGACGGAGAATTTTTGATAAAAAGCTCATATTTGTGTTGACGATGCTTCTTTTTCGATGTTAAAATAAGTTTATTCGACTTTATCTATTAAGCGATTTAAATGGACTAAATTAAGCCAAGAAGTTGTCTAAAATTCTTTCACGTACAAACGAGAGTTCGGCGTGATATGCATTGTTTTTAACCTTCATCTCACGTTCGTATTCATACTCGTTTCGGGTTATAGTCCTATGAACCGAAACGGAAGTTGTTTGGTTTATATCGTGACACTGCAGCGCAAATGTAGATATTTTAAAATGAATGTCATTATTATATGTGCTAAAAAACTATGTATTGTCCTTCTGCTACTGATTAGTGTATAATTAATGGGGCCCCATCTGCTGTGCCGTCACAAGTTCAACGAGTACATGTATTGAAGCCGCTATTGACGCTATTGCTTGGGCAAAATTAGTCATTCATCTACATTAAAAATTGTTGCGAGCAATAAAATCATGCTGAAAATGTCACTATGTATGGTCCGGTCACCCATTATCGACATGCTGGCCATTGTGTTTATATCTAGGGAACTCTCGCGTGAATTCTCTCCAAGTGTCGTTTGCTGTAAGAAGATAAATAAATGTTGGCGTTACCTGCCAAATTAAGAATATGTTTAATGACAATAGAATGGAAAAGTTCGACTCAAGAATAATTTTGGTAACAAAATATGAAAATCACACGAGTTATTCCCCCTGTTTAACGTTGTGTTCATGGAGTTTTGATGTCTTTTTCTACCATTACACCGTATCTTAACCAACATTTGGGGGAAGGAGCCAATTTAGAAATAAATTACAAACAAGGTGTATGCTGGGGGGATTCATGTTGACATGGGGGGGGGGGGGGGGGGGTGTAGTGTGGATTCTGTTTCCCTCATTTGGCATTGTTCCCCATTGTCTGTATGTTACAGAAAATATTTTTTCTCGTAGCACTATGCTTTCAATATCTACGTAGATTTTGTTTTGGTTCGTTCATCAGTTTAAAGAGTGTGCATTATGACCTTGGTTTACATGTCATAAATTGGAATACACGTTTTGCGGTGAAGTTTAAGGAGGGGGGAAAGTCTCAGCTGTGTCGCTGACCCGACAACGTACAATACCTTGCAGTTATATATAAATTGAAAGGACAAACATACAAGAAAGAATCCGCATTGCCGCCGCCCCCCCCCCCCCATTCCCCCATTGCATGAAACTGTGTATTTAAAAAGAGAAGATGCGTTTTTTTGTGCACACATTTTGATAGACTGTGTTGAAGTGTGAAACTGTTATAGTTAGGTCATAAATTATAGGTGTTAAAAGTGTGTGTCTTACTGCAGTCTGTGTACATATAAAATGTTTTAAATCCCTTCTGATGCATCCAAAACTAACCTTTTATCTCCATAACTGGCAATCTCACTATATAAATTGCCCCCCCCCCTCCACCCTATATCAATATTATTGACCCCCTAATGTTGACTTGGACATGGTGCATTAGGTGACCAGTAAATAATGGTATATTGTTAAACTTAAGTTTGGCTAATTAGGTTAAGAATACATGTTAAATACTGTGAAAGCCAATATTTTTGCGAGTGAAATTTTTCGCTAAGTCATCCTCCAAAACACGATGTGGAAATGTTCGTGCTGCAGTCATGCTGTTTTGCTTCGTGATATATAATACTATTACAAACTGTAGCGTTTGAGTATTGTTGAATATGTTCGCGTGTGGATATTTTCGCGGAGATAGCATGCCAGCTAAATAAGCGATAATTTGCAAACCGCGAACAATTCTACTTTTACAGTATCTGATTCCATCACATCTGAAGCTCGGAATATCAGGTTTTCAAATATCTGAAAGACATCGCAACTGAACGATAAAACTGCAAAAATATACAATACACACCAAACTTAAGAAAATAACATTTTATTACAGATCACAAATATAAGGCATCATTATTTTTCGAAATCACGTTTGTTCAGGAGGAGTCAAACAGCTAGTATCTACATATGGGCTTGTAGAGGAACTAACTTATACGGTTGGGTAGCTGGCCTGGGTAGCGATGCCACAGTTGTTGTGTCGGTTCCTGGACATTTTGATGTATCCCTTCTCGCCCCATGACTCTCCCCAGCTGCAAAAAGAATTAGAAAAAATAATTATCATTATTGCGTCATCATTTATTTCAGTGTTCATGAAACCAAAGTAACGTCACCAATTTTGTGACGCATTGCATCAGTTATCCCTGTTGACGCAATGCATTGATTTCACTTAAGATATTATTTTACGGTAGGAAAGTGTAGGAAAAAATAATTAATTACCCATGTATGATGTAGATAGCGAAAAATCGCAACCCTCGGGATAACATTTATGACTTTTAACCTGGAGGTGAGATTTTCTAGTCTATGTCACACATGGATGTTGGACAAAGAGTGCCAAAACGTTTCGCCACCAATTTACGAAGCAACATTGCTATAATCCAAAATCGATGGCAAAGTGCATGCGATGATACTGGGCTCCATATATGGTTACCTCTCGTGAGTCTCGGTGAAAATGTCTTTTCTAAGGGTGATACATCATTGTATTAACTTATAAAAAGTCAATAGTTCTAGAATATGATATATATAATTTACCTGTTCTTGACCAGCCAATAATCTTTGTCGCTCTCTGTTCCGTATCCCACGGCCAACACGCCGTGGTCAAGGCGAGTTTCGCTACAGAAGAACGAGTGGTACACCCCTGTTCTGTACAGCTGGAAACTCATATGACTGGCGTCTATGGCAACGCTGATGGGTCCCACGGTAGCAACGGCGCTTAGTAGATCTGATTCATCCTTGCTCTTGACGTCAACGAAACCGGTATCTGTCGCTCCGACATTAGCGGGAGTAAAAGCGCACTTTCCATTCTGTAAATAAAATCGTTCAGGTATTTTAGGTTTTTGGTCAATTTATGCACTTTTTTAATGAAATTGGATTTCTGAAAATAAGAATATTAAAAAATCTTTAAAAATACGTTTAAATATCGCGTCGCACTTTGAATGTTTGAGCTTTGCCTATCAAAGATAATATGCGTTTTTATATGTAAAACTGGAAACATTACAGCACCCAAGCCCTTTTTATACAAAATTAAAGCCATGCGAGACAATCTGATTAAAATGCATATCCCTATTCTCACTCTATTATATCAGGATCTGACAGCATCCCATTAGAGGTCAGTTCACACTGTCATCCAGAGAAAGTCATTTCGTCACAATATGCACAACATGACTAAACGCACTGACAGGATTATACAAGTTTTTTCTCCCACAAAACAAACACATTCAATATTCTGCAAGAGATGATTTGATTGGCTGATGCAAAAGGTCACGAGAACATGACCTCAATTTGGATGTTGTCAGAGTCAGCTGTAACCGCGGGAAATAAAAGATCATTTTAATCAGATTGCCGTGCGAGAATAACTTGAAAAAAACGATGCTGTTTCTGATATAGTGCCTGTATGGTACACCATTAGCCCGATATGAATACCACATACAGGTTTTTCATGAAAGGCTGTGTGCCTAACTGATGTCCCCCGAGTGAAAGCATACACGGACATGAAGTTGTCGTGTAGCCAATCTTCGGGGTTTTTTAAAGAAGAATGCGTCATGTCAAGATACAGAATATTATCATCGTTTTGTTTGATTTCTCCACCATTTTGTATACCATTTAATACGGAAGTGTATCATTTTGTGTCCTATTTGCTGTATACTTGATTCTGAAAAAAAGGATATTGAATTGTACAGCCATTGTTTTGTTTGATTTATGCACCATGTTGTATACCATTTAATACGGAAATGTATTATTTTGTGTCCTATATTCTGTATACTGCATTCAGAAATAAAGATATTGAATTGTACAGCCAGGGTCATTTTAGACAGAAATGTATCATTTTGTGTCCTATATGCAGTATATTGCATTTGAAAATAAAAAAAAAGATTTAACTGGACAGCCAGGGTTATTTAAGACGGCCTCCTGTTTTATTCGATGTGGATGTGTTTGTATTTTGGAAGATTCTGTGTATTCGTGTAGGCCTTTGACCATATTATTTATCAGATCTGTCCGCAAATGGTCCATGCACAACGTTAACTAGGCAACAAGGGGAAGCTACATATGAAATTAGAGAATGATATATCCAGTTTTTCTCAATTTCTCGTGCCACCGCCCTGAGGTATACTGTTAAAGGCCCGAACATAATACCCCGCCCGGTCCCATGGCCACATGTATAACAACATTTTTTCTTTTGAATGATTACATCCTGAAAACCAAACCGCATCCGGCACACAATCAAACATGTCATTTGCATTGCACGATAATTCATATTGCTTTGACCTAAAACCCAATTTACCAAACAAATTAAAAAGATTGGAACCAGTTAAAATAATTAGAGAATTCCGAAGCGTTAACAAAATCATTATCCGAACTTAAAACAAAATGACAAAATCAGAACGGCATAATGGTACCAACCACTCCTTTGTAGGGGTATGATGCCTCGGTGTCGATTCCGTTGTTTTCTTTGATGTAAGCGAACCCCTGGTCCATTAATCCTCCCTCACAGCCCTGGTTACCTGGGGACCAAAATTAAACACCAGTAAGATCAAATCCCTAGAGCTCTGAGGATTGTAAATAGAAAACATGTAGCATTTTGTTTTGAAGTTAAACCATTTATAACAGAACTATATTTGATGTTATATTTAATTATTTTGTTTATACATTCCAGAATAGAACATTTTTCGGCAGTTTTATTAATCTAATCAGTGTCAATGTAACGCTTAACACGCCTTGATATATGTTATAGAAAACTATCCTAAAAGACAACCATTTAAACGATTTTGATTTGCCTATGACCTACAACAGCATGTGCACTAATCAAACTAATTTAGTGAAAAGAACTCTGTGACTTTCAATAACACGATGACGGTCATGCTGTAATGACTGTTCTTTTTTAAACAAATGTAATACCGGTGAATTAAATGAGTTATTAAACTCTACCCTGTTTCCTGGAGCAGTCCACGAGATCTTGTTCTGAGAGTGACGTCAGAGTTTTGTTGGCCTTGAAGTGTTGGCCCTCCAGGGACCCGGTGGTGGAGAAAGCCCAGCATGAGCCGCACTGTCCCTGTTATAAATATGATGACGTAATAATGAGAAAAAATGACGTCATAATGGCATAAACCAAAAAACAAATGTCGAAATAGTAAGCTTTAGAAAATGTTGGTCAGAAATCATATTAATTGGTGAAGTTTGTACATGTTCGTTATTTAGGCAAGCGATTAAAAAACTTAAAAGTCAAATATTGGGAAAACGCCAATAATGTAAATAAAGGAAGATATATACATTTGTTTTTTACATGCAGGTTTGCTATGATAAAACATAGATCGGTATAGATTTCTTATTCTTAAAAATACTACTATCGGCCGAGCATTATACGTAAAAATGTATATACATTGTATGCACATGTACTTAAATCAATAACTGACCTTCAAAACGAATGAATGTACAGAACTTAATGTGTTGAACTTGCAAATACACTAGTGTATTGCGAAATACAAATCAGAAATGGTTCCAATACATATTGATAGTCCACTGATGAAATAAATAAGGTTATAGATGGACACAGTGCTTACAAAAATATGCAAGAGCAAATGAAAGTACGCCTATTTGTTACAACATCCTTCGCGATGTACCAACCTGGTTTTTGACAGGGGTCACATATCCTTGGGTACGCCAGTCCATGCTTGCTGGTGGGTCGCCTGCGTTTAATGGGCGCATGTAGGTGGGGGCGTTGGTTGGGACGGTCCGCATGCGGTAACCGTTCATCGTCTTCACGAACTCTTCGTTTGTCTAAAAATTACAAGATCGAAGTATGTTTAGAAGTTTTTATTTGTGAAGTTAGCCTCCATTGACTCTTTTTTCTGAATTATTAAATATACATTTAATAATGACCAGTGTTTACACTTAAACTTATGGATTTAACTTAAACTGTTTAATTACATGTGCACCAGTGATGGAAAATTCTGTAGAGTTTTGCCTTTAGTTGGACAAGGATTCTACCATGCAAACCTTTCAAAAGGTCTATTTTTTCAAAGTCCAGCAAGTAAACCATATAGACCTTATATACAAACAAACACAAAACGGTAACCAACACATGTTTATGTATGCAGTATTTCACTACACACATACTGGTTTGTTAGCTGTTGACATCGAATTCTGAACAGCAACCGGCCAACCATCCAAATTAACCACATTTCACCCAAAACTGCATTGATTCATACAAGCGATTTGGGAAAATTCTGCTAAAAAAACCTTCTTTCTGTAAAACGCGTTACTGTAAAATTCAATATTGTCTCGCGTGGAATTTTTCGCTATGACAGCCTCAAAACTGTTCGCGAGTATGCAATGTTCGCACTATCAGTCGTACTGTTTTGTATTGTGTGTCTATATCTAAATTAGACGCTGCAAAGTTTAAAGTAGGGTTACATTGTAAATATGGTCAGGTGTGGACATTTTCGCGCAGATTTGATGCAAGCAAATTCGAAATAAGCGAAAATTTCAACGTCGCAAAAATTTAACTTTTATAGTACTATGCACTGTGCGCACATATACAAACAAAATGTACATGTACATATTCCATGTTTGCACAAACACTTATACACTAATGTCAATGTTTTTCAATTGGAAGACGAACACTTCTTCAAAATTTGAATATCTTAGGTATTATGGTTACTATTGAGCTTATTTTGCTTGGTTGCTCTGAATTATCGATAGACCTTAATTTAAACAATTTTAGACATGTGCATTATTTCATCAAAACCAGCAAGAGATTGTGTTAGTACTTTCTATTTTGTAAACTTTCTACCTGTGTAAATGTTAATGCCATTTAAAAATACCATTTATGTATTATGTTTATGCCTATCGTCATTATTTGTCATGGAATTATAAATGTGTGATGGGAGAAGGCTGTGATAAGTTGAGATAACTTGTGTCTAATCCCTTGTTCAATGTTTATTGGCAATATACATTGTATATGTTAAAAGTAAAAAAAAAATCACTAAACAATAAGGAATGGGCTCTAAAGGACTGATATGTTAGAAGGGCTTTAAAGTTAATACAAAGCCAGACTGACCATGTCTCCGTACTCGTTCATGCCGAGCCAGAAGGTGTGTTCCCCCCTGTCGGCCGCAAGGTTGTGCTTCTGGATGTAATCCAGATGGTTTTCCCAAATGATTCTCCTGAAATTGCATGAAAATATTTTTTTTTTTATAATTTGTCATTAATATCGATTACGGGATTAAAATTATCTTTCACTCATATACAGTGCCTGTTAATCGTCATTGTTTTTTAGCTTACAATAGCTCGCCAAATTAAAAGATAAATTCACAAGTTTAATTTGAAATGGATATTCCTCGTTATTTCGAAGTCAGTGAGGGCCTTTTGAAAACTTCGAGTTATCTGAACATTCGAGTTAGGTGATTTTAGTGTGAAATTAGGTCAGGACCGGCGATGAATTTCCAATTCAATTGATCTTTAAATTATAACAGTTATAAATAACGACTATATATATATATTCTACCTCTTAGCTTCCTCCTCGGCGAGGTATGGCTTGTTGAACTCTTGTTTGTACGTCTCCCATTCCTCGTCCAGCTCCGTTCGGATGGCCGTCGACAAGGCCACCAGAGCCGCTACCAGTAAAAGTTTGTACATCTGTAAGGAAAGAAAACTCAGTTAAACTATTTAAATACCCCTCTCCCACCGTACAGTCTTTTTAAATAAGGTAACAAGAGTTATATTAACACTCTTAACTCCCTAAAGAATCTCTCCCCAAAATTATTTGCCGTTCATTCTGTTTAGTTACCTCCCTTTAACATCTTGAAGGATCTCAGTCCCTTTATACGATGGTTTGTCTATGTTCAGCCCCGCCCCCACCCTAACCATTCTTAAGGATCCCTGTCCCCTTACATAGAGATTTGTCTATTCTCAGTAACCTCCACTTTACTTCCTTAATGATCCCTCATCCACTACATGGAGATTTGTCTATTCTCAGTTACCTCCCCTTTACTTCCTCAAGGATCCCTGGCCAACTACATGGAGATTTGTCTATTCTCAGTTACCTCCCCTTTATTTCCTTAAGGATCCCTGTCCCACTACACGGCGATTTGTCTATTCTTAGTTACATGTACCTCCTCTTTTCTTCCTAAAGAATCCATATCCCACTACAATGCCTGTTGTCCTATAGAGAGTTACATCCCTTTAACTTCCTTAAGGATCTATGTCCCGTAGAACGGTGATTTGTTTATACGTTTTATTCAGTTAACTCCTCTCAACTCCCTTAATGATCACTGTCACACTTCGTTGCATTTGTTTCCAGACAGTTTTCCTCTCCTTTAACTCCTTGCGGGTCCCTGTTCCCTTACACTGTCGTTTGCCTATATACAGTTATATTTCCTTAACTCCCTTAAGGATGTATGTCCCAATTCACTAGTCCTGTTTTTTTTCAGAATATGAGGTTACTTTTTCCCTAAGAATCTCTGTCCCACTACACTGCCAAAAACAGTATTTTCGAATATACATTGTACAAGCCCCCCCCCCTTCTTTCCTAAGGCTATATTACACTTTTACCTTCACTTAACTTACTTTTGAATGTTATTTTAATGTATTAGCTGTAGTACGTACGCTTCTGATGACTAAGTCGCCATTATTGATTTTGGAAATTACAGTTTCTAAGTCAATATTTATATATTTTTATATTGTATGAATTTAAAGCCATGCGGATCTCGAAAATCTTCATGCATGGTTGCACAGATTTATGTTTTCAAAACGAACGGGATTCCTTAAATGTCTATTATGAAACTTTCAAATACTTAGAGGTTAGTTCGATGTTCAAATGACCGAATGTTTCATGTCTTTCAACAACAAGATAATTAACGAATGAACATGCTTATTGAAAAATGTCTTTTTCACATATAACGTTTAAAGACCGTCTCAACATTACCACATCCCAGAAGGGGTCATGTTCTGGTGACCTTTTTGCATCAGCCAATCAAATTACCGCTTCCAATGTCATGATGTGAATAGTCATGGACAAACAAAAATTCCATAGCTCTATCTTTGCTATATTTTAAAGTAATTTTGTCACATCAAGCCAACATGCAAATTTTCAATTTTGTTATTGTAAGCGTTAATGTGATTGGCTAATGCAGAAGTTCACAAGTACATGACCCTTTATTGCAGAGAAACGGAGCGAGGACAAGAAAATGTATTTCAATAATGCTTGGGTAACACTTAAACAACAGCCGAAAATAATCTTACAATGATGATCCTGTTCTGTTCTGGAAAATGACCTAAGACTTGATAATTCTTCGCTATAATCTTTGAAATACTTAAAGACCGACAGCGCTGTCACTCTAATCTCGTTGCCGTACAAATGGAGCCTACGAGAGTATTTCTATTGAACTCATACGACCTGTCAGCTAGTGTTATCAGCAATGAAGGTTGCTCAATTGGCTTCGCGTTCTAAACTAGGTCAAATTTAAAGTTTGAAATAGCTCTGTTGTCTGGGTTGTCGTTGTATTTGTCAATACTGTGTTATCTTCAAAATAAAGTAGGACAACGATCGGGAGGTCATCTGTGGCCCTTTCAAATTTTTATTTTTGTCTGCGCGTGAATGTAACGATTTAGTTTTGTTAACGTACTTTTTGGCGCACAAGAAAACTTTTAAATTCGCCCATAAACTAATTTATTCAATCGAAATAATGATATGGAAAACACACAATACTTGCTGTATAAAGCAATATACAAAAATTGTAATAAACACAATCATTGTAAATAAGTGGAAAACTTTCAGCGCGATAATCGCTTAAATAAGAAACATGTATATGCGTTTTCAGTATATAATTTGTTTTGGAGAATGTGGAGGTGCATGTGTATTTGTCTGAGAAAGGGGGTTTAATGAAATATAGATGGTATGCACATTTCTTAATTAACAAGTCAAATGTGCAATGTTTAAACGACCAGGCTGCGAAGATACATGTTTTAGCGGTACTTTTATTTCATCGAGTTTTGCAATGAAATTGTCCTAAGTAGTTTATGTACAGTGTATATTAACCTCTACAGGAAGTATTTTATTGTGTCATTTCATGATCGTACTTACCTGTTCAAATTCACTTTGGCGCTAAAACTTGATTCCGCTAAAACAAGTGCGTTATTGAAATTATCTCAATGCTTGTTTTATTTTTATTTTACATGAAATTCATTAATACGATTTCCATGGCAGCTTATTTGTTATGAAACACATTTTTAGTTGACAGGAAACTGCCGATCTGGTGTAAACTGTACACAATTAGTTTACTGGTTGAAGGTTAAACATTTTCTGCATGGCAAAACTTATTGATATCAGTAACGAATATTAACGTAACATGCTACGCTACTGTTGAAAATTATGTACGAACGGTTTCATTGGAAGATAGAGGTTGCTGAAAAGACTTACGGTTAGAAACAAGAAATAATTACTAATTTACGCGCTTTTCTTCATCGTACAGCAAATGGTATATACAATTCATAATGTACAGGTGTTTCATTATGTTTTTTTTTATAATTGATGAGTGCAGGCAACATGGTTTCAAAGGAATCGAGATAAGAAGAAATCATATGAATACAATTCTTAATAATTTGATGCATCAACCCTTAATATATTGTATCGATATGTTTTTTTTAAAATATTGGAAAAGTGCGTGATTCGTGGTTTCAAAGGAATCGAGCAAGGAAGACATAATATAAATACATATTTGAATAGTTCATTGCATAAAACGTCATGCATATTTTATCGATATTTTTTTTAAATATTTGACAAGTGCGTGATGCATGGTTTCAAAGGAATCGAGCAAGGAAAAATTGATTTAAATAGTTCAATGCATTAAACCTCATATAAATTTTATCGATATGCTTTTTTTCTTTTTAATATTTGACGAGTGTAGGATACATGATTTCCAAAGAAATCGAGCAAGGAAAAAATATGAATACATATTTGAATAACTCGATGCATCAACCGCAATGTAAATATTTTAGCAAGCGTTCCACCTTACCTTGCTCAATAGAGGATTTCCTTCCAACGGTACGGGACTATCAGCTAACACCAATCTATATAGCAGATAACGGGTACTGTCATGTGACGGTCATGTGACACGATGTAACGCTTTCCCACGTGGTCAGATAGCATGTTCAATTTTCAGTTGTAAGCAAAACGGTACACGTAGTTTTACTGTTAGGGTATATAATCAAGCGGTTATCTTATGTAAACGTTATTTGTGCAGTTGCACTTGATATATTGCGATAGATGATATAAATTATATGTACACTTTGATCTTTTACTTACATTGTTTTTAAATATCAAGTTGGATTATACTCACGTGTTTATTTGTAGAATTTGATTATACGCTGAAAAGTGTATGAGCTTTAAGTGAATTTACAATATATTAAAGAACCCTTTTTCATACTGTCCTTAAATAAACCTAGCTATCCGTATTTCATAAAACTGAACCAAAACCTTATTCGATACTAAAATTAACATGTTGTCTTTTTTAAAAAAAACATATAAAGGACCAATCTGATTAAAATCATATCATGATCTCCGCGCCGTTCCGTAAACTTATCTTTTCGTCATCAAAAAGTTCATGTGGAATAATGTGACGAAATGACTTGCTGCAAGATGACAGGTCATTTGAAAATTATTTTGGTGTTAAGTAAAGATGTGACGAAGGTCATCTGGACGTGACCTCTTATGGGATGTTGTCAGATCCTTGTAAAACGGAGTGAGAACAAGGATCTGTATTTTAATCAGATTGATAAAGGACATACAGGATCCAGTTAAATTATGACAAATATACCCAACAAACATGTGTTGATAGGTCTAACGTCCAATCCCTAAGAGTTACATTGCAACCACGAGTGTGACTCCCCAATTACAAGTAGAACACTTTAATATGTCGAAATGTCAGGACGTATTATGTATAGTATGGCGTTTTCCGTCCGTCCGTCGTAAACTTAAGTTACCCGGGAGATCTCCTTCCACGATATCCAACGAGTATCTTTTAAACTTCGTACATTTAGTCACATGACATGAAGTTGTGTTTTTGTTTGGAAGAATTGCTGCCCTTTACATATTTCACAATCTACATCTTGTCCATAGATCTCCTAAAGTTTTTAATAGATATTTCAAAATCTTCGTATATTTTTTTAGCAAAATATGAGATGTTTTCCTTGACATCGGCAAGATTCGACTATAATTGTTAGAGTTACTGCCCCTTACATACAAAAATGTACATTGTATCTCGCAATATGGCTTGTCCTGAAATCTCTCACATTTTTCGAATGATCTCTATCATTTTGTTCATATATCCATTTTGACCTGGGATGTGTTTTTCTGAAAATCGGTTCCACGTAGATTCAATTATATTCCGAAGAGTTACTGCCCCAAAAAAATATGTTCCGAAGATCTTTCCCAACAGTTCCTAACTGTTCCCTCCAAAAAATGTATTTTTATTCTGACATGAAGTTGTGTTCATCTGACGGTTTGATTTCACTTTATGTTGAAACTCACATACATTTTGTAGTTCACAATCTAAATTTTACCCATAGTTATCCCACATTTTTAAACTGATCTCTTTCAACATGTGTACATATATATACATTTAAATGGGTTTGTGGTTTCCTTAATATCGGTTGGATTCGACTATTTTTTTAAGAGTTACTTCCCCTTTCAATTATCTCGCAATCTAAATCATGTCTTGGGATCTTGCACACTTTTAAACAGATCCCATTAAACTGCAATTGGAAGAGTTACTGCCCCCTTTCATATTTCAGAATTTACATTTTGCCCTCGATATGTCCTCGCACAATTTTTAACCGGTCTCTTTCAATCTTTTTTTGTATTTATTTCCTATCAAATAAAAGTTGTGTTTGCCTCGACTTTATTTCTAAAAGTTACTGCCCTTTTATATTTCACAATTAACATCTTGTCCGATGATCTCCTCCCACAAATTTAAACCGGTCACTTTCAATCTTGGTGCATTTCTTTCCAACACAATAAAATTGTGTTTGCTTCGACTATATTTCAAAGAGTTACTGCCCTTTTATATTTCATAATTAACATCTTGTCCGAAGATCTCCTCCCACAAATTTTAACCGGACTCTTTCAATCTTGGTGTATATCTTCCCCCTACAATAAAGTTGTGTTTGTTTCGACTATATTTCGAAGAGTTATTGATCCTTGTCACACACTGATTTCAACCGGTCTCTTGAAATTTTCAAAAAGAAGAGGATGGCCTTTTAAATCCAACATCACATCATTCGATTTACTGTAAAAGTGAATTTTTTGCGATGTGGAAATTTTCGCTTATATCGCTGGCATTAAATCTCCGCGAATATATCCACATGCGAATTCTTTTAATACCACTCATACTCTACAGTGTTTAATAGTATTATGGATACACTATGCAAAACAGCATTGACTGTTGAGCGAAAACTTCCACCTCGTGAACAGTTTGGATGCTGACTAAGCGGAAAAACCCACGCGTGAAATTATTGGCGTTTAGAGTACATCTGTAGTTGATAGACAAAACAATGTGTGGATATTGTCAAACTTCGAGTATACCTCGAGTGGGAAATGCTGCCATGTGAATTTCTTTAAGAAGAACAAACATTTATTTTTATTACAATATGGAAGGAAAGATGATGGATCCGTATTCATGAAACCGTTCTCATGCCCAAGCATGGATTCTGTGATCAAGCCGTATTTGTTGTTATGGCTATAAATTAATAAACAATGTAATTTGTTAAAGTTTTAGTAAATAATGAAGGAGAATGAAGTCGAAAGCTGTTTTCAACAGTTACCATGACTTTTTTTTATTTTTCGACATGATTAAGTTTAGTTTCAAGAAAGCTGGCTTGAGCTCAGAATCCAAAAGAAAAGACGAAGAATCTCGTTTTCTTACTGAATTTGTAGATACGCACGAAAGAGCAATGTCACGTGGGTTTTCGACGATGTCATTCTCTATAAATACCTCAGTTTTAAGGAATTTGGCATATTCACAAGTTATAAGATTTGTAGTAGGCTTGAGTTATGTGCAAAAAAAATGGTCTCCATATTTGTCAACTTTTATAATGCCTTCAGTAATGGCCCAAAGTTACATTTTTTAATAACTTACAGCCAAAAAAGATATTTCATGACCAATCTTATACAGGTGTACATAATGTATGTAGGTAATTTAATTAGAAAGCCTCGAAAGACGACGAAATATTTAGACATTGTTTTCTGTTTAAATGTGTCCAAATGTACCGTGATCGTGTAGTTTAACCTACATCTGTTCAAGTCTCGAAATCGAATCTCGGTCGCCTTGTTGAAGGCAGGTGCAACATCCACTGTGCCCCGTTACCATCTTACCTAAACTCAGTCTTTAAATACAGGGACCTAATAATTTGTTACAGCTTGTATGGGACTTAAACAAAGGTGTTTTAATTAGAGAAAGAGGGGTGTTTAAATCATAATTTTCGATAAAAAATTCATCTTTCAATATTTTTTTTTATAAAATTATTTTAAACCACCAACAAGTGTAAAATTACTCTAAACCTTGATATAGGTCCAAAAACTACAAAAATTCTGACTGATTTCTACTCACTTTATGTTCTTATTATGTACAGTATGAACGTTGGGCTTCGTCAGTCAAGATGGAAACTCCAAGACAAAGCGTGTCCGAATATTTTTGCAGGTTTCGACAGAATAATTAACGGATTGCATGCGGCAAACGCAGATTAATAACTATTTTCAGATAATAGTGTGTGCCAATGTAGATCTCTCTGACGATATAGTACTCAGCTTGTATTTAATAAAACGTTTGAAATGCAATCTATTATGCAATTTTATGGTTATAATTTTCAAAATTCGATACTATCGCCACCCTCGTTATACCGCCATGATTGCTATAGACTACATGTAAATTTGGCGGTATAACGCGGGTACACTATAATATTATGTAACTAACAAATTCCCAGGTCCTTGTGTAAATCTTGTATATCTTTGGTAGTTTGTTCGTTTTATCTGTTTGTAAAGATTAGAATGTAGTAATATGTAATTATTTGTACATTAATCTGAATTTCATTTTTTTTAAATTGACAGAATTGTTATTGAAATCGGTTTTATAAAGTATAAGATCGGCTATATACATGTAACCACCATCGTTGGACACCCACGCTTGATTGCACAACGTCACACAGTGTATCGTAGCGTAGTGCATTCGAACGTTGGTATCCGACGGTGTATAACCACATTTTCGCTAATACTTGCAAAGTGTAGAACTCGAGTCCGAGACCGGGAAGTGGAGAGCTACAATATAATTGTATTATGACGTCAGAAAACTTAACTACTTGGCCATTAATTCCATTGAAGTAAAAAAAAAAAACCTGTACATGAACATGCATTTAGATTTAGATTTAGAGGCTATGATAAAAATGGTTTAAAAGTATTATTGTGAGCGTTTACTATTTTCTTCTTTGTTTCGTTGACGGAGCTGATTACTTAGAGTTTACCGATTACATTTATTGTTCTTTGGAAAATGATTTTTCAAAATTGGAGCGAACGAACGAAATGGCTTTGTTAAATAACATTAATAAAAGACGAATCCAGGAAACTATGGTGATTGAACAAGAAAAGTAGCAGGAAGAATCTTATAACAACGATACATTATTTTCTTGCATGTGTTAATGTTTTGAAATTATACCTGAGTCCAGGATTCTACCATAATATCGAATCGATGTGATGAATAGATGATTATCAAAATATATAGATTTAATCTCTGATAGGAATCGGGGCAACGGTGGCTAAGTGGTTAAGGTGTTCCCCTGGATTTCAAGTTCGAATCCCACGTGGGGCAGTTGCCAGGTAATGACCATAGGTCAGTGGTTTTTCTCCGTATACTTTGTCTTTCCTCCATCTCCAAAATCTGGCACGTCCTTAAATGACTCTGGCTGTTTATAGGACGTAACACAAAATAAACCAAATAAACCAAAAGGTCGGGCGTTTTATCTATGTGTGAATTAATATCAATTCGGTGGACATGTATTTACTACAGTTATCTCCCTTTGCTTATTTGTACATAAAACAAATATACATTGTATGTGTACTGGTGCATGAAATGTGAACGCAACTCAAAAACTCGTAATAAACAATATGCTAATCATAAATGACACTAATCCGTGACTTTCATGTAGCTGTGGGCGAATGATGATAATTATCTGCTGGAAATAACTATCTTTGAATTACACATAATTATTGTTTTATTTTGTTTTACATACTGTTAACAGATAAGGTCATTTAAGGACGGCTACTCGCTGTATTCGATGTGTGTATATATGTCGCGAGCGTGTGTATTTTGGAGGTTTCGGTAGTTATAGACCTATTACATGTAACTACACAGATAGTCGAGGGTGTTTTGAAAGGGATGTGAAAAGCGATAAGCTATTGGGGGTTGAAAAATCAATTAATACATGAGCAAAATGTACGTAAAAAAGTTAACTTCAGTAAGAACTCATGTCAATCTGATTAAAACCATATTTTAATCTCCGCGCCGTTCCGTAAACTTCTCTCTGCTGCGTTTTATTTATAGGACGTAAAACAAAATAAACAAAATAAAACAAAGTGATCGGGCGTTTTATCTATGTGTTAAATAGTTATCATGTCGGTGTAAATGTATTTTCTAGAGTTATCTCCCTTCGTTTATTTGTAAAACGGAGTGAGAACAAGGATCTGTATTTTAATCACATTGTTACTCCCGAAGGATCTTACACGGGTTTTCAGTTTATATAGGGTATATAGAAAGGTTACCCAACGAGTAGTTGTTGGATATGGAATTCATTTCACTCGAGTTAATTATTTTTTTAAAGTTACAAAAGACACGAGCTTTAGCAAGTGTCTTTTGTAAATTAAAAAAACATAATTAACGAGAGTGAAATAAATTCCATATCCAATAACCACGAGTCGTGTGACCTGTTTCTACCACAATACTATTAAGTCGCAGTGGAAGTGTTGTTTTCTGTGAACCACAGATGATATTTGCGCGAAAACACATCATCTCGTATATATTCCCGCCAAATTTTGACGACGTCAACAATCGATGACGTCTTAAAACATTCGACCATGTGACGTTGTTCCGGTCAAAGTTCATCATGTCAGCCAATCAAAATGCGTTTAGAGTTTATTCCACGTGTGGTATAATCAAAATGTTATTCAACAGTTGTAATGATTATTTGATATCCTGCATGGGAGTGAATAATACAAACCTATTATGGTAGAAATAAACTTTATTAATTTACAACAATCATGAAACAAGTTATCTACTTTTTTTTGTAACTTACATTAATCATTCGTGTTGGCCCGGATGTTAGCGCGTGAGGGGTTTTATTATTTGAGGAAACCGGAGTACCTGGAGAAAAACCCACGTGGTTCTGGCAGGTGACCTCATACGTGTTCACTTCCGGTCGGGGAATCGAACCCCGGCCGCCTTGGTCAAAGGCAAGTGCGTTAACCACTACACCATCCGACAACCCTACTATCGGGTATTTGAAACTAGTCTAAAATTTTCTTGCAATTTAGCAAACCTCGTGACGAGTTGTATTAAGCTTTTATGAAATGTAAGGTTTTTTTTTCTATTACATTATCAGAATGTGTGGAATGTATTCGTGTAGAACGTCAATCTTAATACACTATTGGAATGTATAACGCCGCCATTTTTACTCCGTTGCGAAAGTCAATAACGTATGGTAGTGCTATGGACAGCGAATGTACTTGCCTTTGACTAAGGCGACCGGGGTTCGATTCTCCGATTTCCTCACACTATGAGACCTTGCACACGGTAACATTCCTGCCAACGAGTGTGATTAATATGAGTTAATTAACAGCCGTAAAATAAAGTTTATAGTTTTATTAGATAATGACATCATGTAAGCGTGACGTCATGATAAAATACAAATAAAGCTTACCGCAAATCACAGGGCTGATTGGTCATGTTACAAATGTATACTGCCTAAAAGTATGGCATAGGTACAATGTATGTTCACTGCATAACCAGGTTATCAATTTGAGACATTCAAGACATTCAAGAAAGAAAAACATGTTGCTCCGAGTTGGGTTTTTTTTTGGTACAATCTTTAAAGGCCCAATATACGTGACTTCAGGATTTTTTTCGTGAATCTGAAATATCATGAAAAAATCCAGTTGATAACCATGCAAAACATAAGCCTAAAACGAAGTAAACCTGAGCGGTAACTAACAAGAAACTCTTGACAGAAAAATTCAAAGAACTGAAAATTATACAGGTCGGGCCCACTTCAACAACAAGCCGAAGGTAGAAGACAGTTCAAAATGGACGCTTGTTTACAAATACCGTGTTTCAACTGCTGCTGTTCCAGTAACCGCGTAATAATTTACATTGAATATTGCTGATATCAGTTAATCTTAACTAAATCTATAAATATAATAAGTAATAAGGCTTGATTTTCTCTTCAGGTTTTGCTTAAAGTTACGTATATTGGGCCTTTAAACTTTTTGAGGTAATGCCAGGACAGAACAATGGTTGTCCTCTCGTTCATCTATGTATGTATATATGTATATCATATATTTTAAATCATAAAGATCGGTCCAAAATAATGCATTATTTCAGGGTCGTAAAAACCAAATTGGAAATAAGGAAATTAAAAAAAAAACAAAAAAAAAAAACATTTAAACAAAAATATAGATCAATAGTGAAGTAAAAATACAAAAAAAAAAAAAAATACAAAAAAAAAAGATAAATAAAAATATACAAAACATTCAGATTGTTATTTTTTAATACCAAACCAAACACAAAAAAATGTAATTATATCTAAGTGAAATATGCACTGCTGCCATACGTTTTGATCACAACGATTAAAGAATTTTCCTCAAAATTTGTAAAACTTTCAGAACTAACTGAGAAATGTTCACATCATAATGTAATATACAAACCACCCTTAGTACTCATTGTTTGATTCGTAAACTGAACTTTACACCAGAAAACATTGATTTCTTTTTAGGTTTTAATGTAATGTAACCCTTCCGGATTACGTTCAAATCAACATTTATCATTTCCAGATTTCCCTTAGATTTTGAAGAAAACATTGGATTAGCTCCCCTTAGTTTTCGTTTTGCATCTACGGTAATGTCAACATCACCGTCTCCGTTCATGGTATAAATCATGAACATTTTTCCACCCTTAATATTGAACTTAAACACGATTTTTTCGTCACCCTTTGCTTGGAGGCGGTTAATCGTAGTATCGGTATGTAGAGTACGTGTGTACTTATCCATTGAGCAAACTTCGATACCGACCTTTTCAAAAGCAACCGAAATTTCGTCAGTGTTATGGCCGAGGTCATAAGCGGCCTTTGCAATACCACAAGCGGCTGCGCTGAAATTTGTGGTAGGATGCCAGTAAAACCGATTTGCATGAGCAAATATCTGAAACACTTTTATAATATCGAAGTCATCGGCCTTTGATAGCAAGCATGCGGCTTTGTTGATTACGCCGCTCGTGTAATGGACATCTAAATCGTCTCTGTAATCCCGGACATGCGCAATTGACCTCCCGTCAACTTCCGGGTTACACATCTCGCGAACTTTGTAACCCATGGAAATATCTTCACCAGATTTAAAATCGTGTTTCCCGAATATGAATTCTTCGGCTGCCTCACCAGCAATGTCCGAAAATGATTCATCCAGTGCGCCAGACTGACCAATATATTCGAGTCCGGAATGGTCTTCAACGAATCCATGTGTCAACTCGTGACCAAGAACGTCCGCGGCAACCATTGGATAAAACAAGTCCTTTCGCCCGTCTCCAAACAACAACATCGAACCAGAGAATTGTGCCACGACAGCGTTTTCACCGTAGTGGACCCATATCTGTATTGGCTGTTCCTTTATAACAGGCGTGTTTACAAACTCCTCGTACATTTTGAAAACTCTATCAGCGTAAAAGAACGCGTCACTGAGCGGAGAGTAAGCGCCGTTGTTCTCGTCGGTTAACCCCACTGAACAATCAAACGTGTAAGGGTTATCTCCCTTTTTTGGTTTCTTATCATGGTTGAGATTGTACACTTTGATCTTACTATTTGCTAAAATGCATTTTCCATCACCGCCCCTGACTTTTAGAAAAGGCATTGAGTTCCCGTATTGTAATTTCCCTATCTTAGTATTGCCTCCAGTAGTTTTAACTTGAAAAGACGGAAGTAAATTTAATTCTTTTAATAATGATCCAGTGTTTGCGTCGATTATGAAAAGACGTCTAGAAATATTTTCTTGCTCGAATGCTATAAACGATATCTTATACGCTAGGGTCGCCATGTTTGCCACAGGATAAATCACCAGATCAATTTTCTCGTTACTGTATTCATCAACCTCGCCGCCAAAGAAAATCTTTGCAAGTCTAAGAGCCTCGTTTTCACTTAAAGTTGGAATAACGGATATGACGTCATTTTGTATGTCTTGAAGAAGTTGCCCGGATGCTTGCCCAGTGTATGTGCCATGTTCACTATCGACTTCTATGGACGCGATGGTGTCATATACTGGGATCCCATGGAACGTTTCAAAATAACGAGTGACGTTTGTCCCGTCAATAGTGGTTACGACGTCACTTTCAATGAGTTCAGTGTCTTGCTCTATTTGGACTATTTCGCCTGGTGATGTATCAGCTAAAGACCGCTTCTGGTTCTTCTTTTGTAACTCTAGCACGTGTCTGCTTACGACATCGTCCACATTCATCCATTGAGCACCTTTGACTGAAAGATAAGAAGTTTAATGTGTGTTCAAAATTGTAATTATTTTTCAGTATTTATAAATAAAAAAAGAAACCGGAAAGCAAAAAAAAAGAAGAAAAACGACAAAAAAAAAAAAAAAAAATGACCCCCCCCCCCCTCCAAAAAAAAAAAAAAACCGAAACGGAATAGCATTTTAGTTTAGAGAGTTTTTATTCAATATATAAGCATGTTATTTGAGTATTTTTTTTACTACACCGGGATTGGACATCGAAATACAAACTTATATGAATTCCTCAACGACGCTAACTACACTTCTGGAATATGGCATAGAAAATAAAAGAAGGACACACGTTAGAAGTTTGATAGGTATCGGGTGAATACACCTGATTCATCGCTAGTCTAATTTTACCGTTACGTGACAGCAATATTTCTTTGTTGTACATACAATTATCGTTTTGCCATATCAACAAGGGGGCGAGAAAGAGCCTTGTGTTTTGCTATGAAATATCCCAGGCGTGTAGAGAACATAGCTGAATATTGAGGATGATTTTAGGGGTAAAGAGAGCGTAGGTGAGTGTAACTCTTTGATATCGAAGATGACTGCCTGCCAGCCAGCCAGCCAGCCAGCCTGCTCCTCTTTTATCTAATTATAATACACTTGCATATTCATAACGTTAACTACCAAATTACTCCAGTTTCGAAATAATGAACTAATAGTCAATTACAATATGGCTGATAACCGAAAAAAATCCAAACGTCTCAGCTTGTTAGCAAATAATTATGGTCAAGTGTGTTGGACGTTATTTAGATTATACATAAATATGATGACCATTTGAAAGTATTTATCTATGTTCTGCATGAAATACTAGTATGTTAATTATCATAATTATGAACAGGCAGATGAACTTTTGAATCCCAAATACGGTCTCATAGTAAATATCAATTATGTCGTTCAATGTACAAATGCTGACCTTTGAACCTATCTCATGTATAAATTACTGCTTTAAATTAATACACAAAAACTTGACACTGTGCAATTTTTACGGTTCGAAAAGTAAAGCATTAAGTGAACTTATGCCTCTAAGTTCTGATATGCAGTTAGGAAGCATTCGTCGTTATGTATATGGGACCTGCTAATTTGTTACAGCTAAATTTAGATCTAAAGAGTAATTTTATACTTTATGGATCAATTTTCGATAAAAAAATGCCCCCTCAATGGTCATAAAGCCTTTATGACCATTGATGCATGAGAAGGCACTTGTTTTATCGAAAATTGATCTAAAACCCCCAAAAGTGTAAACTTTTAACTACTCTTAACATCCTCTTTTAGGTCCAAAACTAGCTGTACCAAATTATCAGGTCCCTCAGTTTGTGTGACTTCTAACAGGTTTTGTTCTGTTGGACTTGAGACAAATTTATTGAACTTCGAAGCAGTGTATGTTGAATCTATTTCCAGACCAACTTTGTCAATCAACCCGTAAAATTGACCAAAGTAAGATAAAAATTATATATTTCAATCAATGTGTATTTCGAATGATTTTAACGTGTGCAAACCGTTCCGATAATTTGTTCCACGTTCTGGAGCTTGTGCAAGTCTACGTAGTGACGTAATATAAAACATATGGTACGTCATTGCATGACAATCAAACACCATTATGAAGAACGTTGATTGTTAAATATAGAAGAATTTTGGACAAATATAACTTTAAACTAGTCTATAAATGCATTATCTAATTTTTATTGATTAATTAATGAGTTTTAAAATTGTCTGACAGCTCACTTGCCTTTTAACAAGGCGGCTTGGGTTCGATTCCCCGACCGGACGTGAAAAGGTATGGGGGTCACCTGCCCGACCAATTGTAATTGTCATTCATATGTAATATGGATACCAATCGGACAAAGTCCAATGAAGCGTGCTGTTGGAATCGCTTTTAGCAGTTTGAATGTATATTGCCTATGGATGCCACCTTAATGCAAATCAATGCATATATTTACCATTTTTAGAATCTGTTCATCTAATAAAAAATAATTCATTTTCTTAGTTCTCAGTTTTAAATTCAACATTGTATCTATCATGTATGCTGGTACATTAAATAGAACAGCCATCGCCTGTGAACGGTCAATGTGTATCCGATGTAAAAATACATGACGTCATAATAATGGTGACGTCAGAAATCGGTCAATATCATTAAAGGCCCTATGAATGAAAACTGAATGCGGCAAATGCTTTTCTCTGCAGTCGGCTACTGTTGACTACTATGAACTATGAACTTTATCGTATCAAGCTGTATAAGATCACAATCAACTCATGTGTATACATTGTAACTCAAAACACTTATCAAATGTTATGTGTGATATTGCTATTTACCCGGAAACGGAAATGTACTCTCTCTCTCTCTCTGTCTTCATTACTCAAACAAGCATAGGGGTACGTCATTAAGATTACCTTGCCTTTTAAAAGATGTTTAAAAAACAAATAAACCAAACAATTAAATCCTTAATTTATCACGTCAATCATATATACATAAACATATTACATAAGTGACAATGTAACACGGAATTTATCAAACGAGTTCAGTTATTTAATATGCCATGAGCCTTTAGGCGAGTGACATATTAAATCATCTAACGTGTTTAATAAATTCAATATGATATTGACAAGAGTGTGAGATTCTATTTATCACAAAACTTATATATTACAAAAACACGCAATTCATTTCTTTATAAGAAATCCATAATGTCTGAATGAGTCAAATATGAGAAAACGTAAACTTTTCATTCGAATTTGCAAGTTAATATAGGGTTACATATGTTTACCAGACCATGGTTGGCATAACTGGTGATTGGGCCGCAATGGCCGAGTGGTTAAGATGTCTCGATATTCAACTACTATCCCTTCACATATGGGTTTCTAGTTCGAAACCCACATAGTGCAGTTACCAGGTACTGGCCGCAAGTCGATGGCTTTTCTCCGGGTAATCCGGCTTTCGTACACCTCCAAAACCCGGCACGTCTTTAAATAACACTGGCTGTTAATAGGACGTAAAACAAAATAAACAAAACCAAAGAATACAATGTATCTTGAACGCGAGGCAATTGCCAGGTTCTGATCATGACCGTAGGTCGGTGGTTTTTCTCTGGTTACTCCGGCTTTCCTCCACCTCCCACACCTGGCACGTCCTTAAATGACCCTGGCTGTTGCATGTATTAGAATATTAAACAAAATAACCAAACCGAATAAACTAGACAAAATATTACTGATAAATCAGTTCTTACCTTCTAACGTGAAGACAACGAATACAGTCAGTATTAACCATGCTGCTTGATCCATTCTGAATGAGACAATAACACTGAGATAGGGAGACAGTGGTAAATGTATATATATGTGTGGCGTATTTATGCCGTATTTAGATATAGTGAATCACACAATTTCGATGGCACATCATCATTAAACCTAATCAAGGACGCTGGCACGGCACACCATCTATACATGAATGTCAGAGCTATTACATTGGACATTATGAGTTGTTGCAATTTATCAAAATAAGTCGGCTTGCCTCATTCATGTCACAAGCTGCGGATGTTTTTTTTTTTTGTTTATTTATTTAACAAAATTAAGCTAGAAAATATATTTTGCATTGGTAAGTAAAACGGTAGAACAAAACAGGTCGTATATAAATCATAATTTAGAAAAGGGACGAAATCTGAATTATTTTATATAAAAATATATATTATTTTTTTATTATTTACATAAAAAAATTATTTTGCATTGACAAGTTGAAAGGGAAGAAAAAACAACAAATCTTACAGAAATTATAATTGAGAAAAGGAACTAAATCTGATTTTGTTTATTTAGTACAAAATGTATTTTTATTATTTTTAATACTGAGCTTAAATATACATATTGCATTGGTTATTTGATATAGTAAAACAAGATAGGCACATCGAAAAGTACATTTATAA
Source organism: Mimachlamys varia (assembly GCA_947623455.1). Classification (NCBI taxonomy): domain Eukaryota; kingdom Metazoa; phylum Mollusca; class Bivalvia; order Pectinida; family Pectinidae; genus Mimachlamys; species Mimachlamys varia. The sequence goes on from OX392544.1 coordinate 30,314,032, forward strand.
CAATTGAGAAAATTGGCAAACTCTCATTACTGTTTTCATGTATGATAATAAAAAACAACTCGAGGCTCATATAGATCTATACCGCTTTTTTCAGAACTTTAGAGGTTGTCTCAGTGGTTTACATATTATTATCCATGGTTATAGGGCCTTAACAACCAGCTAGTATCGTTCTTAACTTCCTATGGAACATACAACCGGTGTTGCTATTTCGGCGTTCACAGCTAGCATTCTGCAATTTTTAGCACTGCCCAACTACGTACTCGTTTACAGCTGAGTAGACTTGGAACAAGCGGAGTAAAGTATCTTGCTCAAAGATACAACACCATTTCCGTGACGGGTTCGAACTCGCAACCCTTCCATCCATCACGAGCTTTGAGTCCTACTACTAGACCACCGTGCCTCCCAAATGTATAAAAAAAGTGAGTTCATCTGGGCAAAATAGCAATTTATAAGAAAAATGTTAAAAAGAAGTTAAGACTTATGTAGAAATTGTCAAAATCGAATGGGCAATATTCCTGTCTTGGCCGACCAGGCTAAGGCTTGATGGTTATGCGTTGCCAAATACTGCATTTCTCCCAGGGGGGATAACTCTAACGTCAGAGGAAAAGTTACAGGTAATGAAAACCAGTATTAAGTTTTGTTTGCACTGTCAATTCCATAGATTTACTTACTTTTTTTGGTTTAATTTGGTTTATTTTGTCTAATAGGATGACGTAACACACATATATATGCTGCACCTTTTAAATTTAGTAATAGATACAGTATGCCGAAAAAAAAAGAATTAAACTATAAGGCCATTTTAAAATGGGCCTCTCAGTATATAAGAAGTTGGTGTGGGTATGTGTTGAATGTGGTGTGTTAAGACTCTTGCCTAATATCACTAACAAATTCTAGATTTTGATTGTTGATTGCTGTCGACATTTTACGGTTAAATGTGATTTCATTTCGTTTAACGTCCAATAAACAGTTAAGGTCAATTAAGAACGGCCTCTCGGAGTATGAGTTTTAGGTGTTGAGTTCATATGGTAAGGAAGTTGCATTATGTTCGTATAGCCTCCTTCAAATAGTCTGGAACTTTGACGAAACTGCTCTTGGATGTGGTTTAAATCATAACAAGTGTTAACTGTATGTTATTCCAAATTATCAAACTGTTCTCCTCTAGTGCATTATTTGTAGAACCCTAAGCAAAATCTAGAAATCGGAATAATGATTACACATGATTATCTATTTGATGTCATTATATAGATTACTACATTTACACAAAATCTGTGTTTCATAGTAGTACACTATTTTCGTGATTGATATACGTTAGAAGCGCAAAGAGATAAACATGCTTCGTAAACATCTGTCATGCGTAAAATGTTGATAACGATGTAAACTGATACTCGGACTAAAAAGTGTATTACAGTTATTATTACAATTGCTAGCAATGCTACAATGATTAATCTAATTTGATAATTTCATGCAGGCGTACACTTAAAAACTTTTCATTACATGCTGTACATATAAAGTGAGGGGTGTCTTTTTACTTGCTATAAATAAGTTTTAAATTATATGATAATTACACACTAGTTGATGTTAAACAGGGTATATTAGGAACAAAACAGACATTCATTGACAAGCTGTACACTGTAAATCCCGTGACCCTGTGGCGAGGGCTAGATTCCGAATGCCACCAGGAACATCTGCACCTTCAACTTCAACATGGCGGACGGCGTCGTTCGTTGAAGCAGAAGACGTTTCCCTTTCTGGAACAACTAGTCGCATTCTCTTATACTTTTACAAAAGTATCCATACAAATTACCCCCCCCCCCCCCCCTTTATTCCTATTTCGCTCCTGCTGTACTCCATTTTGGTTTTGTTGGTGCTTCGGTGCTACATGATCTTACATTTAATACTTCGTTCTTTAACAAATGCTGCTTATTACCATTTGGCTATCATTCGATAAAAAAAGTTGGATTTAATACTTACTCTTCCGAAATACCTGGTCTTATTATCTTGTATTTTTACATGAAAATCTTTCCTTTTGACCCCTGGCATCACTGAAGTGTCATAGGAGGACGAAACAGCTGTATGATGCAGTTTAATTAATGCTTTCGGCATAGTGAAGGTGCAGCATATGTGTGAGTTATGTCATCTTTAATCCATTTTGAGTTCGGATTATGATTTTGTTGACACTTTGACATTCTCTGTTTTTAAGCACCGAATCATTATCCGAAACCAAACACATCGGAGCAAGTCAGTTGTGTTTGTTCAGAAATATACATCAGAATTGAACGCTTGATTCATAATTACACGACTAATATTTTATAGCGATATACAACAGATTAACTTAAACACCACTAAGATATGTGATATTGCTGCTGTTCTTACAGTCATATAACTATCGAAAGTAATTTTATTATTTCCATAGCTCTATGAATGTTGAATAAATGATTTTCAATCCATACATTTACATTAAAATTTTGTACTATGCAACTATTGATTAATTTTACTGATATATATTCTCTGATAATTAGTTTATTACAGGCGTTGGTATTTGCGTAGAAATGAACAAAATTGGCGGAACAGCATTAATTTGAAAAGAAATGGCCCCGATCATTAACAAACGTCATTTGTGCGTTTGACGCAAGCCGTAATCCATGTTACTTGAAGCAATGCGACAAGTCTCTAATAGAGCAAGTGTCATATATGACGTCATAAGTAAACCAGGTGCTACGTCTCGAGAGCATTTGCTTTATTACCCGAATGGAAAGCATTTCTACTGGTAATGTTCATATAGTGTATTGCAGCAAAAATATAAAAACATGTATTCATATAATGGAAATAGGACGTCAGATAATATAAAACAAAACTTAAACCAGTTCAAGTTTCTTTTATCGATGTCGAGAATATTGAATCGGTTGTACCCTAGGTGTAGGTTTGTGCAATAAGGTTGGACTCAGTTTCTGAAACTGCTTCCAGGCAAGCCTTGGCAGAGCCTTGCAAGGTCTGCATGGACATCTGTAGACCCGCCAGTTTTAATATCTTAAGGCGTTACCTTTAGAAACGGTCTTAAGTCTAAAAGAAACGTTGACGCTCCGGGCCAAGTTGTTCAAAAGGTAATACAAATCAATTGAATTGGTTAAAACTTTTCAGATATCAAATATTTTGTTACAAGTATGGGGCAATTCTTTGTTTGTTTTGACAGAATTATAATATTTGAAAAAAAGGCCGTTAAATAGTGATTAAGCTACCCATATTTTGTACAACTGACCCCAGTTAAAGAGAAAAACCCCGTTCCTTTAATTAAAGCCATGATTTAACGAAAAGAAATAACAATTTCGATTCGAAATTCCTACATTTTTCGTTGCATCATATGCCATCTGGATATTTCAGTTAAAAGAATGTTATCTATGTCGGTCATGACGTTATTATGTACAACAATTCTGATTTTGTTTAAGATAAAGCTGGATACACACATTCTCTGAATGCTTGTTGATCCCATATGTCATCCCAGGACAACGGTCGACAATTCATACAATACGGATTTCGAAATTGTTTTAGTTGCGCAATACTGTTAAAAATTTGGATTGGTTTAAAGGGCTGGAAGCTTATGACCTTTGAAATAAAATCTGGAAATACCAGTGTACATAACATGATAATTCTCAATTGAACCTATTGAAAAAAAAATCCTATTCAATCGCTGTTAACAATTATATATTTTATATAAGATTATTATTTACAAATTAAATAATGAAAAACAAAATAAAATAAAATATTCGTGGTGTGAAGTTTTCGCTTATTTGGTTTCCATTAAATCTTCGCAAATTTATACACTCGATATTTTTTTACACCACTCAAACACTTTCATGATTAATAGTACTACATATAAACGGGGCAAAACAGTACGACTAACAGGGCGTCCACGAACAGCTTGGAGGCTGAATAAGCGAAGGATTCCACGGGCGAAAATATTGATTTGATTTCGATCTTCCTCTTTCTTGGAAGAAACACCTCTGCGTCGCAAACCTATGTTTATTTGAAGTCACAGTCGATTAATGTTTTACGGACTTCGAGAATGATACATGCCAGCTACGGATTCGAGAGATGCAGATTGATAAAGACTTTGGACATGTTCAACGCCCCGACCCTCATCTCATTGAGACATATTCAGATTTATTGTTTGATTTGAAGGACTACATTTTGAATATAGTAATTTATTAGAATATCTCCTTACTATTATTTACTTTTCACTTAAGAGGGCGACAATTGTATACGTTGATGGTTTGTGCCAGAAAATGTAAAAAAAAAGCTGTTAGCGTCAACATTGCAGCACTGACTGTAAAATCACCTGTATGCATTTACAAAAAAACAACGAGTAAATGGACGAAGCCTTACTTTTCGTTATATCGTGTTAAATAAATGCTTTATTCTCTTAACTGTCTCAAACTATTGGCAGACAGAGGTCTTTTTTCTAACTTCGAAAACACAGAATGAAGTTCATGCCAGAATTACTGTATAAGATATACATTGTAATTCAGTTTCCATCAGCTTCACTTATTATTAAAAAGATTGTTTACAGCAATGATAAATTATATGAAAAAATTCTCCAATGTTAAATACACCTATTTTTCGTTCTAGTTGAGTCAATGGTTTCTTATCATTTGTTTTAGATTGGTGGTTTATATCTGGTTTGTGAAATATTATTTTTCTGTATTTGCAATGGTAAATATCAAACGCACCATCTTTAATCAGTATTTATTAATACACTGTATATATGTTAATGGCGGACGGCAATACAAATTTTAAAGCCTTATTACTGCTTTAAACCATAAAATATGATAATGATATATATTCATATTTTCACGCACCAGCTCATCCATCATTTATTATTAATAATAATGATAAGTAGTAACACGTGTTTGGACCACTTTATTACATTCGAATTCCTATATGTAGATCGTCTCAAAGTAGTTCACGATTAAGTTACTATGAATATATCGCCATGACAACCAACTGATGCACTCTACAACTTGCTGTTGGTTTGAAAGTCAGTTCTGCTATTTCGGTACTAAGAGCTGGTATTTAAAATTTGCTAGCACAACCCTACCAAGTACTTATTTTTTACCTGAGTCGAATAGAGAAGTTTGATAAACTATATAAACAGTGCTGCACCGTTTCCTCAAAATTCAACCCTTCAGTCACACAGTGAGCCCGTCAACTTGCCACCAAACCAACGTGTTTTGTCAAAAGGACAGACAAGGAGCCCCAAAGCGTGACATTACCCCGCCTCTGATATATGTTGTATCCCGAAGAATCGTTTTTGTTTTAAACGATTGTCGAGGAAACAGAAAAATAGCAAAAACCAATATCACCAGTAATACAAGACAAAACTAACTTAACTTATGTAAAATGTTTTTGTTGAAATGTGTGGAATGTGTTTTAAATTTATTTTCGAATTCTACATGTATGTCGATGTTAACGAAATAGCCATACAATATAATCCTCGCAAATAAGGACACAACTTGGGCACTGGCCTTATATGTATACAACTTTCTTCGATATTTGCTAAATTGTCTTATAGTCCAAAAAAGCTAGAAAACATACATTTTGTAAGTTTAATTTGTGTACAAATTAAGAAAGAAATCATCAAAAATAAAACTCTGCAAACAGCAAAACAAACCATTAGACCGGCAAGGCCCCTCGGGCGGATGAACAAATGTAAATTTACTGCCCCCCCCCCCCCTCCTTCAAACGTGTGTCTCTGAGGATGATTATGTAGGCTTAATACGTATACATGCCATAATGAGCAAATCATTGATTGATATTATTGTTACAACGTAAGCTTTTAGCAGTCACGATGGCGATTTTGTTTTCCTAGAATTAAAGTTATCATTTAATCAATCAGTCATCTGTTTGTATCTCTTAGTACAATCTTCCTCATTTCGTTCCTGGTGTTGTTTATAGGGATGAGAAGTGCAGTTCTAAATTCATTCGTAATTTAACTGTAGCGTAATCGCTGTTTGGTACGGAAGCTGCATTGAAGCCGACTACTGGCTGGTTAGGAATATACGAGTAATCTCCCTTTACTATGCGTTGATTCTTTGTTGATCGGGCAAAGTGGAATACACTGTAAAACAGTTTAACCTCAAGGGTTGATAATTACAAGAACTGTTCACATTTTTTCTAAGTCTAAAGAGTTTCAACTAAACCCGATCGGTACACATTATAAAATGATAGTGGCTGCATTCGGTATGCCTCGAAACCCGAACATAAACGCTAATAAAAAAAAAAAAAACAAGTAAAGAGATTGTTGTCCTGAAAAGAAAGATTGTATGTTTTACACTGACATTAAAGCTGATTAACGTATTCAGAAAAAAACATATACCTGTATATGAAAAATTAGATGAAACCGAAGCATCAAAAATCACAATCCGAACACATAATAAGTTTGTTCGAATTCTTGTCATTATCAGTATTGTTAGAACATAAGTTAAAGCAACATGTTAGTTGCACTGCTTCCATGCAGTCTCGCATAGCTGCTGTACATACAGTTCAGTGACGTATTTCCGGTTTCCCTACTGGGGGGCTACACATGATCCATGTCCCAAACTGCTGACATGATTTATACAGATTGAGGCACTTCCTTATCTTTCGTTAAATAAAATCAAAATTAAAAACAAAAGTGTGCGTTTTTATGAATTATCATATTCGACAAAAATATCTTTGGAAAGAAAATATCAGTTAGATATATATTTTAGCAGGGCTTTAGCAGGGTAACAATGATTGGCATACGTTTCTCGCCATTTATTTGGGGAACAAATCACAAACATACAGACATTATCGCTCATGCAAGCTTTGTAGCACGCTCTTGAAGAACCAGGACTAACCGTCTTTCTTGAAAGCATACAATCATTTCTGTTATATGTTCAGTATGAATAAAAAAAATATTGTGAAATATTTTCATTTATTTCTATATTTACTATGCGTTTCATTACTGTAATTTAGATATTCAATTATTTCAGTATAAATCATTATCAAACACGCAATCTAATCAACCCATTTGCGGTCAAAATATCATAACTGCGATTATATTGTGATACTTGAATGTTGTGCGTGTTTACAATAAACACTTTTATCTTCGTTGGCTCGCCAATGATAGCTTATCGGTGAATGTTTGACTTATGTGGAATGTATGGGCATCTGACTGGTTTTAAAATAGATCTAGTTTGCCAGAAATTGTCCTTGGTCGAAAAAGCGCAAAATAGGGAATACAAACTAATGATGTATGTCTGTCTGTTTGTCTGTCTATCTGTGAAAATAAATAAGTGAGCAATGGAAAACATAGGACGCAAATATCAACGATCATATTGCTGGCAGATGTATCTCTTCTCTCCGAATAAAAAAGAAGATAAGAAAAAAATCCACTTATGATGTATCTCTTCTCTCCGAATAAAAAAGAAGATAAGAAAAAAATACACTTATGAACCTTAAAAGCATTTTTTTTTCATCTGACATTTTCTTAATCATAATTGCAAAAAATATTTTCTATAAAATATTGACAAACATGAATGAAATTTATTAAATTCGATAAAACAAAACAAATAAAAACAAATAATACATACATACGCTAAACACATAAATTGCCGGTCTTGGTTGAACATCTTTGAAACAGACTTCGTTACATATGAAAAAATCGTAACACCTGGAAAAGACAAAAAGTAGGCGGGACAAGTAGAAAACGAAAATGATCTAAAGCATTGTAATAATGGCTGCAGACAACTGTTTTATTTGTGCTTGTCCCCTTTGTTTAAGAAAAGAAAACCAATCAGTATGGAACCGATATGTTTTTAATGATACATTAACTTTGCAATATGTATTACATTTTTTGGGTTATTTAATACCCTCTAAATTGATGATTTTAAAAAATGGAAATATGTCCTTAAACGATCCCGTCGAAAAATAGAAGGTTTGTTTATAGAATGGTAAAACCCAAAACAATATTTACATGTCATTGTGATTGGACAATATAAGCCTATTGGACGTGGTAACTGTATTGAACCATCATCTGTGATTTTAAATGTTGCGATATCGCATATCTTTGATTATTAACCACACGTGATAATAATATGATAGTATTATTTAAGTCGTTATCAGAAATTATACAAATACTAGATAAATCACATGCTTCAACGTGAAGCTATCACAGGACCAAGTCAATCATGTGTTAAATCAAATGACTATTCACACAATAGAACAGTTGACACCCTATTATTAGTAATAGGAGCCAAATACACCAGCTTCGGCATGCATACACACATACTTGCTTACACAACATGCATGACAGCAAGTCCTTAAAGGATCAAAACAAAAGTCGGAGAATACCAAAGCGTCAAAAAACCATAATCCGAACTCAAAATCGATTAAACTAGGAGCAAAATACGATAAAAGGAAAGATTTACATGTAGACTTCTCGTTAAAGCACAGGATAATACGACCAGGTGTTCCGGAAGAGTAAGAGTCTTATGCTTCATCGACGACACCCGCCATGTAAATTTCGGTCACATCCAAGTTAGCACCAATCCTCAAAAAGAGAACCGACTCATCATTGTCATTACAACAAGAAAACACACTAACAAGCAAACTCAAAAATGTCCATCTTCATATCACAAAAAAAATACAGAATATTTCTCGATGAGATCAAGATGGCGACCATAAAACGTGCTCGAAGTAATATGTTAATATGCCGTTAAAACACAAACTAAGCCAGCTAATAATTTACGGAAGGAGAGTAGAAGATTCTAGTCACTTAATATCAATTATGTAAAATAGACCGTAAAAATGTTCGGTTGGTAGTTGTGATCGTTTAAAGTTCAATGTTTATGAATTTTTACATGCGGCAGCCAAATATATAAGATGGTGTTTTCTTACGAAACAATGGTACTTTATTGCAAAATTGTGTATTGAGAAAAGAAGCATATCAAATATAGAATAATATTTCTGTTCGTGTTAGTGTTACTATGTTTTCATCATTAAAACAATGTTCTACTGTTTACTCGTAGTAAAATATGCTTCGCTGAGCGTATTCCATAGAGTGGGTTGACATGTGATACAGATGTATATATATGACAGATGCAGTAACAGAAATCAGTCTGGATTTGAACCCCGATTGAAGAGTACATACCAAGGTAGATAACTCACTGTTTACATATCACTAATTACTACTCACTGCTTTGCTTTTCTGCACATAGTATATATTTGTTAGAGATCAAATGAACTGTTTATAATTAATAATTAAGAGACATAATTGCACAAAATGTTACTGATGTGTATCTGCGTTAGTATCATAGTACATTAACTATTGCTTTCAATTGAAAATATAGAGAACATGTATATCATTCATATCTGAGGAGTTTAATTATGAATGTAACATCTGGACAATTTATTAATTTCACGATCTCTTGGGACTTATAACAGGTATACAATTTTAATAAGCCGGGATTATTTGTTCTGACATGGTAATGAGTCTTAAGAGGTTGTTACTTATTTCACGGGTATTATTTTCGCGGATTTCCATTTAACCGCGAATTTACCGAAATTAAATCCCCCGCGAATAAAAACAACTATACAGTATGAAAATATATTTGCAAAGAAGACATGTTATGCATTATCTCAAAAACCAAAACAGCACACTTTACACTTGTGCACTGTATGACCTTAGCGTGATGCCTCGTCATTTTAATCATCATGTATCACTTATTGGTATTCTAACTTTCAGTTTTGCTTCTGAGCAGTCGAATGACAAATGGTGATATAGTTTTTAGCACATAGAGTCAGATTGTCAATTGTCTTTAAATAAGTCATAATAAGGAAACTGATATGTATGGATTTGGTGACATAGTATTATAACAATCCTTTACATCCAGCACAAATAAACACACGTTCCAAACGGATTTATATGTTATATAATATATATGTTTTCTTCGATGAAGCAGAAGGCGCTTACTCTTCCAAAACACCTGGTCTTTTTATATTGTACTTGTACAAGGGTCTCTATGCAAATATTTCCTTTGTTCATATTTTGCCCCGGTATACTCGATTTTGAGTTTGGATTATTATTTTGTTAACACTTCGGTATTCTCTAAAATTTATTTACTTGGTTTCGAGTTCTACGTTATATGATCTGACATAATATGCTTGCATTTTTTTAAGCGCAAGAAGTAAGAAAAATGTTTTGAGTGCTTACTTTTATTTGTTAAATGCCATAGGTTTTAATTGTGCACGACTCTATGTCTGAAACTTACTCGCGAAGAGTTTAATTTTGCGGATTACAAAATGGTTGTGGAACTTGCATTATATGGTCAGATTAAGACAAAGTTCAAGAAATGATATATTATGTTTTTTTAGACAATTTTGCCTAATTCGCGAATTTAGCGAATTTAAAACCTCCGCAAAGATTAGTAAATATACCGCACGGAAAATCTTTCAATGACACGTACGTGATATATACCTCTTAAATGTACTGAACACTCATATTGTTTTTCTTAATTTTGGTATTAAATTATATTTTTTTTTCAATTCCACTATATTTGTTGCTTTTGGTACTATTCACACCAAAAACCGCTTTCCGTTTTCATCAGTGATCTTTAACATGAAACGGCAAACAAACAAGCCGTCTTAAGTTAAATGTGTTCTGTCTCGTACAGGTGTAAAGATTGCGAATGAACATACGATGTCATATGGTGTACAAAGTCCAAACTGATAGGTAACCGGTATCTGTACAAATGTTAAGGGTACAGTGTCACAATGTCCTGTTCTAGATATCATTTCAAGTTCATTGTCAAGTAGCAGGCAGAGTACAATGAAAGCGTCGGTTATACTGATATGGGGTGGGACATCAGAACCTTTTTCAGATAATACTTAATATCTCGTGTCTATCTTAATTACAAGTATTATTCCATAGTATACTTCCATAAGTGTCCAAGTGGAAATGACAAGGTTTGTTTTTAACCCAGGCGAGGAAAAAACTAATTCTTTAAAATTGGTAATTGTTATGTCATGTAGTCATATACACCGTGAAGTAATTCATCTGATTAAAATGCAAATTCTTACTCTCATTCCGTTTTACACGGATCTGACAACATTCCATAATAGGTCATGTTCTTGTGATCTTTGTCGCTTTTTACTTCATATTCCAGTAAAATTTTAATTGGTGACAGGGCACAGCTGTCATCTGTATCAAGTTATTTCGTCAAAACTTAGACATCAAACTTATTGTGACAAAATAACGTAATGTCTGATTATGATCATGCAAGCTTTTTTCACCCTTCAAATGATGGAAATATGTAATATTGAGAATATTTTTTTTAAATTATTGCTGGTGTCGTTAAAGTTTTTGGGATATCATAAGCGTGTTGAGTTGTATATTTTTCTATAAAAACCAATTTTAGTTGCAATTACCTTATGTACACAACAAAATATTTATCTGTGTAATACAGATGACAAAAAAATCCTTGAAGTATATTGAGAACTGATAGTGGAAAGCTATCGGTCAAAACTATTTCGAGTAGTAAATGACTTCCTGTAATTTTGTCCGCATCGTTATCGACAAGAATCATGCTACACACAAAGATGACAAATTCTCATTTTCGTGAAGATACATGTACTATACGACTTTCTAGAGTAGGGAAGGGGTGTCGGAAACATATATCACCAAATTTCACGTGCTAAATGTGTTTGAAAATTATGCCTCAGTTCTAACTTTAAGGTCATGACATTAACTTGCATTTGACTTAAATTTACATGGCGGATATTGTTAATGAATCAAGATACGCTTACTCTTCTGAAATACCTGGTCTTATTCGCTTCTAGATTTTAAAAGATATTCTTATAAATCGTTTCTTTGTTCATATTTTGTATCTATCTTAATCGATATTGAGTTCGGATTATGGTCTTGTTTCAGCTTTATTATTTTCTGATTTCTAATTTTCATTTAACTTATTCTGGTGATTGAAATATGGTGTAATATGGGGAAATTTCACCCTCTATCTTACAACCCTGGTCATGAAAAAGTCTATTAATACCACCAGAAGCACGGGACAGCTGTAAGATGCATTTGGTTATTTTTTTTCGGCATGCTTTGTCCTTTGCTAAATTTTTAAGATGCAGCAAATGTTTTTGATTTCCACTTTTTGGTCCCTGGCATCACTGACGAGTCCCAGAAGGACGAGTCATCCGTCTTACACAAAACAAAATCAAACCATAATAAAACGATAATACTATTTTAACGATTTTTTTTATTATTCTGCCGATTCTACAGATGCTCCGACTTATTTGTATCGCCGCTGTGTTTGTGGCAGCCCTGGCTGTTCCCATCACAAATGTAGGACTTGATGACGAATGGAAAATCTTCCAGACCATGTACAGGAAGGATTATAACCTGTTGGGAGAATCCATGATGAGGTAAAAATACGTTTGTTATTTGTTTGACTAAAACGTTTAAGCTATTTCAATAAATTTTTAAATGCAAAAATGAGTCGTGGGAGACAATGATGTGACGGTTTATGTTTGTTTCATATATGATTCGAACATATACAATAAAATCGTTACATCTCTCAAATGAAATCAACTCAAGATTGCTGGATGAATTTTCACGTAAAAAATGAAAAACGAAATGAAAAAAAAACTATTCGAAAGAATTTACGTTCGTTATAGCTTTTTATACCACATTTCGTTGTTTGAATCATACTGAACAGTTCCTATAATTTTAATGTTGTAGATGTGATACATACACACCATAATACAATTATGTTATAGTTTACACAAATGTTAATATATATTATTTAATATACATTGTATTTAGACGACAGATCTGGGAGAGTAACGTGCGTCTAATCCAGAAGCACAATTTGGAATATGACCGTGGACTTCACACCTACACTCTAGGCATGAATGAATACGGGGACATGGTAAGCATTCCTTGACACTTCTACAGTCGAACTGCGTTATGTCGAATTCGGCAGACCTTGGGGAAACTTGTAGTTGAGTAATATCCGTTCGAAGATTAAATGTAAAGTTTGACAGGGCCGGACAAAATTATTCGAATCAATCGGGGTCTTTGAGCAATACGAGTTCCAGATAACAGTTAGACTGTATGCATTTTCATTCCATGCTCTTAAGTTCACTGTGTTGAGCCTTTGCTGCCATGAAGTGTAACTGTACGTTACTTAGTATTCTGGAAAGAAGCAGTTTACATTACATGTTAACATTTTGCAATAAAACAATGAAATGTACGTCTTTTGGGGTAGATTTATTTCACCTATGCAATTGTATTACTTTGTTATGTATTGATGTACATGGTTAGAAGGCAAAGTATTTTTTTATTTTCAAATAAGAATAACGAAATTCCGAATTTTTAGCAATATCAACAGTTTAAGAACACATATCGAAAATGGTTCCGCATTTAGATCGGTTTTGCCTATAATGAAATAACATACAGTAGCCGTCATTCTGTTATAGAGCATCACATTGTCTGAGAGAAAATGATATTTAGAAATGTTGTTTAGGGGACAAGTTATCAAATATATTAATGGTTTTTTAATAACAAAATGGCATTGAATGACGTATCTAATCTTTCACATATTGTTTTTCGTAAAGACCAGCGAAGAATTTATTCAGACCATGAATGGATACATGATGAGAAATTCCACTTCCGGCGGAAGTCATTTCTTGCCTCCAAGCAACGTTCAGGTTCCAGACACTGTTGATTGGAGAACAAAGGGTTACGTCACCCCAGTGAAAAACCAGGTAAGCATTTAAAAAACTTGTATCCAAAATTTGTAAGCATTGATTTGTAGCGTTCATATAATTATATGTGGTTATAATTTTTCGAAGAATATCGGTTTAACAAAATGCATTAATATCCAAAATGCTTTTTCATTCTTAAAATGTTCCGTTTAATGAGCTCGTATATACAGTAAATGTATAGGAAGGTTCTTTAATTTGACATTTGCTTTTTTATTATTTGTAAACATAAGTCCTGTTTAAGCTGTCGTGAGGAATACTGGATACAATCAAATTCATCATGAAAATTATTCTGTAATTTCATTCTACATTCTTTCTTCGAGGATCAGAGCTTAATATAACTGTAAACGACCTGATAATACATAACGATTTTTTTTAAATGACATGTATCTAACACATAATCTACGCACCCGCAAAACTTGCAATACGTGATTCTAAACAAAAAATAGACTTTAAAGACCGCAAATACAAAATACATGTATTTTTGTAGTATTGTGCTAATATCGTCGATGACGCTTACTCTTCCAGAACACCTTGTCTTATTCTCATGTGCTTTTACGAGAGTCTCCAAGTCAATCTTTCTTTTGTTTCTATTTTGCTTTTAATTTAAACGATTTTTTGTTCGGATGATGGTTTTGTTGACGCTTTGGTATTCTCTGAGTTTTTTCCCTCACTGCTTTGAACCCTTCCATATTCCATTATTACCTCGTTGCACAAAAGACGTATTATACATGTATATGTGATTTCTTTTGTTTCAGGGACAATGTGGATCCTGCTGGGCTTTCTCTACCACTGGATCTCTTGAGGGACAAACATTTAAGAAGACAGGGAAATTGGTTTCACTTTCGGAACAGAACCTTGTTGATTGCTCCTCTCGGGAAGGTACAGCAGTTGTCACGTGTCTGACAATGTATTCAATTTACTTTTTTTTGTTACACGTATGATCGATCAATATCATTTTGACAATGGACGGGATGGTATGGTCTGCTGGTGACTTTTTTAGTTCCTGGGAAATGCTGGGTAGGATAATTTACTTGGTTTTGTACAAAGACTTTCCTTTTCACATGCATTCTTTTTTATCTAAATGCTATCGTTTCAGCTATGATTTGGTGTACAGTACTGTAACTAACGACTTCTTTAAATTATTGGCTGAAGTGCTTCAAAAATAACGAAATAATACATACTATCGAATCCCGAAGTCGAGTCGATGGGACCGTGATGAAAGTTTGAATTAACCGAGTATTCGAAGATCTTAAATGCTAGTGCAATGCTTGGTCGGGGCGACATAATTCTCCGAAGTTCGATGGGAGTCTTGTCACTTCACTTCGAATAACAAGGAGAATGCCACCACGACAAACACTCTAATGGCTACTATTAATTATTGGTGCCAATTGAATTCAAACCGGTGGTGTTCAATCAATGTCGTTTAAATGACCATGCAAATGCAAGTGATATAAAAATTACTTGAGCAAATATAAATAAAATCAAATAATTGTTTGTTACTTAAAATATAAATACAAATTTAACTGACATCCAAAAGCTCATATTTTTCAATTCGTTGCCAGGTAACCACGGATGCAAAGGAGGGTTAATGGACCAGGGCTTTAAGTATATCCAAATCAACAAGGGCATTGACACCGAGGCTTCTTACCCATACAAAGCCAGGGTAATTATTCATTGTTCATTGATTTATATACTGTATAAGTGGAATTTTTCGCGATTTGGAAATTTTCGCTGGCATTAAATCTCCGCGAATATATCCACACTCGAACCTATTTAACACTACTCTACAGTGTATAGTAGTATTATAGGTATACAGTGCATAACAGCATGACTGCAGCGCCAAAATATCCACATCGCGAACTGTTTGGAGGCTGACTAAGCCAAAACTTTCACGCGCAAAAATATTGGCTTTTACAGTATTTCATTGTGAGCGTTGTCACTTTTACCTTGATGATGATTATGATGAAAAGAAAGATACCAATTATGAAAAATAAAGCTTGCACGATGTAAATTGCAAGTTAATATATATGAACCATATCGATTTAAACTGTTTGATCACGTAATATATATTATTTCACACGTCTAAATGTACAATATCAAATTATTGTTATGGATGTTTGAAGTACCCTAATATTTTTATTTCTTTTTTCCAGACCGAATTATTCTGCAAATTCAAGGCAAGCGACGTCGGTGCCACAGATACCGGGTATGTAGATGTTAAGAGTAAGAGCGAGTCAGATCTTCAAAGTGCCGTAGCAACCATTGGACCTATCTCCGTTGCCATGGACGCCGGTCACAATTCATTCCAACTATATAAGACCGGTATTTACACCGAATCAAAGTGCAGTTCTACCAGACTTGACCACGGAGTCCTAGCTGTCGGCTACGGAACAGACAACGGCAAGGATTACTGGCTAGTCAAGAACAGGCAAGTTATCTCCCTTGTTTGTAAACATTCTAGTTGTTTTTACTTACTTATAGTTACTTATAGTTGGTTTCCAGTACAGGAATTATACTTCCTCTTCACCGGACTCAATGATTGATTGGATATTGTTTCTGTCACTTCCTATCTTTCTGTTTGTAATAGTTGTAATAGTAGCCCTGTAGTTATAGTATAGTTCTTGGTTTTTTCATAGTTTGTCTAGTCTATTTTTGAATGTGTTCGTATTTGGGGAACTTGCTATTTCTTCTGGTAGGTTATTCCACACTTTACAAACTCGATGGGAGAAGAAATTTCTTCTGATACTTATTTTGGCTCTCTGTGGATATATCTTTTTGGAGTTTGTCCTAGAACTAGTTCTCTCTGCTACTTTGTCCCAAGGCGTAAATATGTTATTAGTTTCTCGATCGTATGTTCCGCTCATTAGCTTATATGTTTCGATCATGTCTCCTCTGATCCTGCGGAATGAGAGGGTTGGTAAGTTAAGCTCTTTTAGTCTCTCCTCATATGGCAGGTTCTTCAGGCCTGGTACTTGTTTTGTTGCCCTCCTCTGCACTCCTTCAATTCTTTCGATGTCTTTGACTTTTACAGGTGACCACACTGAACTAGCAAAGTCTAGATGAACTCTAACTAGTGACTTATACATTGGTATAAAGAATTTCCTGTCCATAAAGTTGAAAGTTCTTCTTATTATGCCGAACATAGAATTGGCTTTGTTCACTTTCTCGCTTATGTGTTCCTCAAACGTAAGATTAGAGTCTACTGTTACACCAATGTCCTTTTCACTTGCTGTTGTTACTAGCTCTGTGTTGTTTAGGCAGTATGAGGGTTCCTGTTCTGACGGTTTACCTACATGCATATATTTGCATTTCTGGGGGTGTACCTCTAGCAGCCATTCACTACTCCATTGTAGTTTAGTTTAGATAAATAGCTACTCATTCTATTACGAAGGCGATGTTGATATTTCTTTGTATGCTTTGAATGTTATCAATTAATTCAAAGGGCGGGATGTATGAAGAGTACTAATTGAAAGCTTTTAAAATGAATTGTTTTTGGTAATATATTATGATATAGTAGTTGGCCGTACATTTGAGTTTATGGTTGGAATGACGAATGCATAATACCAATATGATAACAATTTGTTAAATTCAAGAATCGTCCGATAAAAACATAGGCACACTGAATCCACTATATAATCATATTTCGCTTATTTATTCATTCATCATTCTATTTCATTCGTACCAGTTAACGTATCTCAACAATGGATTCCAAAGTTTTAACAATTCGACACTTTGTATTGTCAGCGGGATTAACATTTAACAAATTTACGTTGCACTAACAATGCGGAATTGTACACATTAAAGAGACACAACATACGTGATTGGCTAGTTAATTATTACTTGATGTTTCTTTTCGTTTTTTATGTTTCAGTTGGGGAACAAAATGGGGAATGGACGGATACTTTAAAATCGCACGTAACGCTGGCAACATGTGTGGATTGGCTACTCAGGCCAGCTACCCGACAGTGTAATGAAAGACGAACGTTCATTGGTTAAAAAATATACAAGACACGCCCATTGATCTCATCCATCATTTCCGTTCAATTCGTTTGAAGACATGTGAACATTTGTTTATTTATTTCCAATAAATTATTCCCAAAATTTATGTATGTGTGGCGTTGCTGATATATAACAGCTTGTTTATATGGTACTTAATGCAATTAAAAACAAAAAATGATATGTCTGAAGGTATTCGTTTTTTCGATAGATCTGCCGTTTAAACTTAATGGTGAGTTACATGATATTATCAAGGCTTGCACACTTTTCAAATGTTTAAAAAAGTTGTAACAAATATAAAAAATGAAAATCCTTTATTTGCATCATATAATTAAATGTATTCTGGTTTTGGATCTATTCTATTAATGCAGTGGGTTGCATAATAAAATTCATAAAATACAACAATGTACGAAAACAAACATTGGCTACACCATATGCCTACTACAATTTGATAGGGCTACATATATCAATTCTAACATGTTATAACGCCGTGCATATAACGTCAGTTAAAAACCGGATTTACGGGGTTTGAGACATCTAGTGATAATCTCCGTAATTACTCTAAAAGGGAGATAAGTTTTACAGTATCTGGTGCTTCTTTCAGAATACTGTAGGGCATTTGGGTAATTACGGACAAGCGGAATACTTCTTACATGAATCTAACATAAACTTTACAAATGTTTAAATAACCCTTTTCATGTTAAACGTTTTTAAACGAACATTATGGAGTCATGCAGAATGCCCATATAAGGAAGTCAATATGCTGGGTGAAACAAACTTTGCTTCAAACAACAGACTTCGAAATGTATATAGAACAGTAATCGTGATTCATGAAACCTTTAATCTAATTAAAACCCTTGGCTTCTAATTGTGTTGATCGCGACAAAATTGTAATTTTCAATCGGTAGTCCGAAAGTAAAATTGTCCATCTGTGTCTAATTATGTCTAGAAACGAAAGTAAAATACTTCTGATTGGTTTTGACGTAATGACTGTCGATATTCTCGGAAGTTTTGTATAATACACAAGTTGGAAAGGCTCAGACACATGTTACAAATGTAGACTCGTTCATCGATACCAGACAATGAATGTATCCATATTTCCAGATTCTCGGAAAGGATATCTCTTAAAATATTTATCTGTGACGAAATGTTTATCATATCCTAACTCAGAATAAATCAATATGCCGAAATTTGCGGTAAGATGAATGACCGGCTGATGAAAACAAAGCTTTCATGTTTTAACTGAGAATCGACTAGACTATATATCTTTAACCTTAATCTTTGAAAACGGTGTTCTTTTCAGGAATTGCATAACTTTGATTGATTTGTTCGTTGACGAACAAAATTAACAATAGTGTTTCTAATCTTAATATTCGTCGCTGTACGTCCACCTAACAACAGGAACGTATACGGAAACTTGATATACGGTGACGATATCTAACAACCAAGACACAGTCATACTCTACTTCTCTTCCAAATTACCAAATACCCATACTTAATTCAGTGAAATAAATGGTTAAGAATTTTAGGATGGACAGTTGGGTCGGAGCTGTCCTTAATTTTCTCCATTTCTTTAGGTGGGTACCGTGTAAATACGGGCAGTTGTCAGAATTACACAACTGTGTTAACCGGGGACTACAAGGAGTTTAGCGTTATCTTGCTCCGCCCATCAATTTACTACTTAGATTAAACGACTGACCAAATCGTTTGTTGTCAGATTCCTTCACGGTGACACAGACAATACTGAAAACGAACGTTTTTGTGAAGTTTACATAATTTTCAAAGATTAAAGTTTAAGATATATAGTTTAATTAACTCTTTTATTTTAGCTTAAACTAATTCATTACTGTCCCTTCGATCTAAATCGTGAAAACTGGCCGATCAAGGTGGTGGTGCAAAGTCGGAAACAATGAACACAGGATCTGGGAATTTGTTAAAACCACGTTACATTTAAATAAAACAAAAATGTACATTTCATATTGCATTATATTACCATGCCTAAACATCCTAGTAACGCTTTCTTCATTCACCAGTTATTTTGATTGTAATGATAAATCCACTTTTTCATTTTTTTAAAAAATTATATTATAGATAGGATTTACACTTGTATTAAAATCATGTTCATGAATTTACATGTAATATAAAGGCAAATATTAACTCAAGTTGAACATTTTATCGAAACAAATAAGTTAAAACATAATTTGTATTAACAACGGAATTCATCATCAAGATAGCATACATGTACGTTGAAAAACACGACAACATATACATGTCGCCCATATTAATTAATATCACCAAAATGTTTTCAAAATATTTAACCAAACATATGTGCAAACAGGATCATGAAAAATACTTCACATTTTCGAACTCCATTTCAAATTCAAAGTGATCCAAGTTTGTGTAAACGAGGTATTGATAAACTGTCTACACAATCTTTGAACACATACTCTCAAACAAAAACTTCCATCTTGAATGCTCTGCATGTGTACAATGCTTTGCTACGATTTCACGTACTTTCCTCGGTTTCATAAATCTCTAAATGAGGAGTTTAGATTAACTTGTAGATGAAGGGATATTGATCTATTTGGGTTTATATTTTATAAAACATATCGAAATATTCAAAATGACCCTAAAAAGCCAAAAGGCTATCAAGTTTAAACACATCCTATTTTAGTTTATAATATCAGTATTCCTAACGACCAAGCATCAAAAGGGTACCACTACTACATACAAAAAAAAACAGATTCAGTATGCAAACATATGAATTTTCAAATATTTTACATTTCTAGTTGATATGATATGATATGTATAAACCTACATTCTCTCCATTGACGTTATCAATGTCGTTAGTGGTGTTAACATGTAAAAGTAAATAACTAATATAACTGGTCACGATCCTATACACGATGTAACACATTTCCGGCAATGGAATTTTGATATGATATATATAAAGGTTACACTACGAGTGGTTGTTAGATATGGAATTTATTTCACTCGAGTTAATTATTTTTTTAAAGTTACAAAATACACGAGCTTCAGCGAGTGTCTTTGTAACTTTTAAAACATAATTAACTCGAGTGAAATAAATTCCATATCCAATAACCACGAGTGGTGTCGCCTGTTTCTACCACAATATTAAACCGGCAGTGTCAGTGTTGATTTTTGAAGTGAACCGCGGACTTTTTGCGGGAAAACACATCATCTCGAATATATTCCCGCCAAGTTGTGACGTCGTCGACAATCGATGACGACGACAACAATCGTGATTTCCGGTCAAAGTTCAACTTCTCAACCAAACAAAAATCCTGAAGGTCATATATCACTAGTGGTATACAACATATATGTATCCAACAGTAAGCACGTGTATACAACGGTCTGAGAGTGGAATAACTCGGGGTATTGTGGTAGAAATTGCTATTATTGATAATCTTAATATCGCTAAATAACACTGAGCGTTTGTTTGTCAGCTATCTAGAAATATGTTGTATAGGACCATAACACTCGCATTATGTAAATTTGTATTTTTTTATAGAGTAACCAAACTCGATTTAGTTATTTAGAAGCAGTTTTTGACCTGCAACAATGAAAATGATGAAACAACATTTGAAATTGATGTTGTAACAAAATCAAAACCAAAAACAAAAAAAAACAAAAAACTCAAAAAAGTGCTGTAATCGCTGAACAGTTCCCTCCACAATACGTTGCAATGGAAGGATTCGAAGCAGATATTAATATCTTGTATTTTGTAAATCTAGCCCTACCTAACTTTATGATCCTTTGTTATCAATATAAATAGCAAAATTCTAAAAAGCATACTTTGCTTAAACATCATTCAAGAAAAAGGTAATCTATTCCCCTTAATTTTCATTTATCATTAAGCATTATATTTGTATTACGTTATTGATTTTGAAGTACAGAAAATGTACCCAAGAAACCCTTAGGCATCATTTTGTGTTGATGTGTCATTTGGCCACTTATACATGCACGTTATCTCTATTGACCTCAAAAGACATACATATTTCCTAAATCGAGACAAAAACTACCTACCAGACCAGACCACGTGTACAATCGTTTATATATGGTTCAAAGTCCATGATCTGACTGTCAGTATGGTTTGTCCTGGATGTAAACCACACGAAATTGCCTTGCTGCCCCGATGACGTAATCGTAAGAGATGATATAACACACACCTGTGCTGCGTCTTTTATGATTTAGTAATAGATACAGTATGCTGAAACAAAAAGAATTAAACTGCATCATAGAGCTGTTTCGTCCTTCTGGGACTCGTCAGTGATGTTAGGGGCCAAAAGATGAGAATCAACATTTCTTAACTAATGTAGAAGCAGAAAGGTCAGGTGCATAAAACCTCTTTATATTATGAACTTAGAAGTAAATTTGAACTAGGTCTGTATGAATTCAAATCATGTACTAAGAAAATGTGTATATTATGTACCATGCCACTACTCTAATGAGATAAAAGAGGGTAAGGAATAAATAACTTTATTCTTTCTTTTCTTTTAATTATAACTGTTTTGACATATTCGTGTTCCTCGACACTGCCTTATATTTAACCATTGGTTGGTTGTTTACTTTATTAAGGAAGGCTCTCGGCTCACTCCCAACGCCAATATCTACCAGTACTCAATGCCTAGTAGCTATTACTGCCTGGTCACATTTGTTGTCCGTCGGTCTAATATGGCAAGGCGGGGTGCGCGGGTGCAAGTCTTAGGAAGTATACTTTAGGGTAGCACAGAATGTAGTTATGTAAAGTTAAAATCAGTTCCACACTCTCAGAAGGAGGCTAACATGAATCAAACGCAACCCAAAAATACAGGCGTACTTATCACACACACTGCCATCGTATACTCAAGAGATTGCCCTTAAATGACCATATTGCTTTAAAGGACGTAAATCAAAATAAAAACAAAATCTCGATTACCAAATGAGGCACCGTATTTTCCTGGGAATTGCTCGCGGGCTATACGAGTTTTGTTTACACCGGAATATGGTTAGTGTGTCTATCTGCCGATGCGGACTTTCTGTTGTTGTTTTACCAAATTATAAAAGAAAATGCTGGCTAAACGATATTTAAGGTTTTTGATTGTATGAACATATGGATCGATCTCCGCTATTTGTAAACAAAATATGCCATTGATAAGTGTATACTATATATGGCTACAGTTATACACATGAACAGATATATTTACAGAATATTTCTCGGATTTACAACAATTTTTCGCCCAGTTTTCATTCCTCAGTTGCCTTCTACAATTAGCCCTTAGCATTACTGACGAGTCCTAGAAGGACGAAACAGCTATACGGTGAAGTATCTTATTCTAAATCATAAAGGTTCTTTTATCGTATGTGACATTCGTGTACTTCTCTTGAAACAATATGCTAAGTGTATACAAGGAACAGTTCGCGGTTTGGAAATTCGCTTGAAATTAAATCTTCATAAATATATCCACACGGGAATATATTGAACACTACTCACATTCGACATGATATAATAGGCACAAGGAATACAACTTAATGACTGACAGTGCAAAGCTTTCTACATATACAAACGTTTGGAAGTTGACTAAAATATTGACTAAAACAGTATAATCGACATATAATATACTGGCATGAGTCAGATTTGCAGACGTCCCTTTCGTAATGCATATGTATATACGCGGAGTCATATTATAGAACATGACCGACTTGTTTATAAGATATTGACGACACTGCAGTGTCATAACAATGTTAAGTTGAATATTAGCTATGACCTAGAAACCAGTCGGTTCGTTTGGTACATTGTTGATAGTAACCGGGGAAGCGAGATGATATACTGAACATTCTAATATAGAGACCAAACTAAAACAAGTAAAGCATTTTATCTTGCATATTTAATTAATAGATCGATCATTATCAGAACAAAAATATACATTTGCTGTTTACTTGGATGTGACAAAGACTTACATGGCGGGTGTCGTCGATGAAGCAGACTACGCTTATTTTTCCGGACCACCTGGTCTTATTATCTTTTCTTTTATTACGAGAGTCTCCATGTAAATCTTTCTTTTGTTCCTATTGTGTCTCTTGTTTAATCGATTTTGTGTTCGGATTATGGTTTTGTTGACGCTTTGGTATTCTCTGAGTTCTTTCCCTCACCGCTTTGAACCTTTTCCATATTCCACTATTACCTCGTTGCACAAAAGACGGTCAGTATTATATATGTGATTTACATTGTTTCAGGGACAATGTGGATCCTGCTGGGCTTGCTCTACCACCGGGTCTCTCGAGGGACAAACATTTAAGAAGACAGGCAAACTAGTTTCACTTTCGGAACAGAATCTTGCTGATTGCTCCTCTCGGGAATTAATCTCATTCGGGTACTGACACGGTACAGTTGTGGTATCGCACAACGCACCAAAAACTGCGTGCGTGCATCGTGCATACATCGTGCACACATCGTTCGCCCATGGTGCGCCCAGCCGGGCGATCTAAAGATCGTGCGTTTATGTGTGCGATTAAATCGCACACACGCACGATTTTGTACAATTGGTCGATACATATTACGGAATGGAAAACATATGGAACCCTCTTGTCCAAAAACTATTTAAATTCGCATTATATTTATTGGGATTATGTCAATTTAACAATATACAGTAAACAGTATTACAGTGATCATTAGACAGCCAAGTGCGGGTTAAGCTACCAGGTATCAGAATATGTAAATAACATGCCGGAGTTTTACCTGTCCCGTGTGCGGCGATACGCTACGACAGCCATTACCGAGCGACCGTTATGAAAACAAACTGGACTCTAATAATCAGTTATTTGAAAAACTCTTCCCTCCCCAACGCTTTACCTGTGTTTTCACACCTAGGCGAGTGTTGTAAGTGCCCCGGGCCAGAGATATCTACATATATTGGCCATGTACAGGTACAGTTTATAACTTGGTAAAACTGGCAATATTTACTTGAAAGAGAACTTGTCAATATGAGTTGAAAGTTTACTTGAAAGTGTCTATTTGGTTTGTTTCTAAAACTACAGAAAGACTATTTTTAATTTTTAGAAATATATAGATAGAACTATCAGCTAATGTAAATAGTTAAAATATAGAAATATGTTTAAAACAACTAGCGCGAAACCGTATATATTGTTAAACCATTTCTAAATTTACATCAACCACGATTGTCATCGCACAATGTTAGTCTATCGTGCGCCCACATGTGCGTTAGAAATAATCGCCCAGGATCGCATCGTTCGCACATCGTGCATACACCGTTCGCCCATCGTGCGCCCACCGCACATCGTGTAACGTTGTGCGATCCCACAACTGTACATAATATACACCATTTCGTAGTACACGATTTGATATTATACAGAACGAGTTCAATTTTACTTCTAAATTAATAAATTAAAGGGGTTTTACGCACTTGACCCTATTGCTTCTACATCAGTTAAGAACTATGATATTTTCATCGTTTGGCCCGTAGCATCACTGAAGAGTCCTTGGAAGACGGAACAGTCGTATGACGCATTTTAATTCATTTTTAGCATACACTCACCGATATCAAACACAGATGGGAATGGGTCTATTTCTATTAATATTTTGTATCGATATGGCATGGCAAAAATAAAACTAAACCATATCAAACTTCATAAAGTAAACTTTTCCATATGTGTGCACATATGTGTATTTTTTTTGGTTTCTATTTCAAGGTAAAAGGAGGTAGACTTTGCTAATGAATAGTTTTAGTCCCCGATGTTTGCTGGAGCCATGATGACCAGTTATCTTATCTGGGTAGTGACATGGTTATTAATAAACGCAATTTGAAACCATATTTTTACTAAATTCATAAATTGAAGGGGTTTCACGCACTTAACCCTTCTGCCTCTACAGTTGTCTAGAAAATATCAGTTTACACCCTTTGGCCCCTATCATGACTAACGAGTCCTTGAAGGACGAAACAACTGTATCATGCAATGCAATTCCTTTTTTTGGATACGGTATCTATCATAAAATTTAAGAGGTTTATTGTTCAAAACACTGATAAATGATCCACGCCTCACTGCAGACAAAGAACACTGGCCAATTGTAATAGTTAATCAACTAAATGCAGTTAAATTATTTAGTTCTTGGTTTTCTGGTTTGATTTACTTTACGCCCTGTTAAATGCAAGACACATTTAAGGACTGTCTGCGCGGAATGAGGATGTCTGTGGTACGTTTCTGAGTAAGATGTTCTAAGTTGCTACCAAACGATGTAAATAAATGGAACACATACGGCATATTTGTTTTTTTTAAATCTATTAAAGTGTAGTGTTATAATCAGCGACTACGTAGTATAATGTTTTGTGATATATAATTCGCATGGTTGCTTACATAGAACAAACTGTGTGTACTCATAAGTAATAAATAGCTCAAAGAAGAAGTAACCCCCCCCCCCCCACCCGCACCAAAAACCCCAAAAAACACAGTAAAAAGTATTATAAAATATCGTTGAAAATTTGGTTCTGTTCTTGTCATTTGCTGAACATTGAAAACAACACTTTGTCGTACGAAGTGCTTCGAGTTCACGAAGATTACAGCGAATGTTTACTCAAGATTTATATAATCCCTATGTTGATTTAAACATGGATGTTTTCAACACGTATTGCAAATATTATCATCTATAGACTGTTCGGCCTGGATACCAAGAAATTGGGTTACAAACCATACAACAAGGGGGGAAGGGAGATGTTTGTTATGAACGATGAAACACTGTAGCCTTTGAATAAAATATGACCTTAAACTACATCTAATTATTATTAATGCTATGAGAAAATAAATAAATGTATGAAAGATGACGTAACACACACACATGTACTGCACCGTTTAAATTTAGTAATAGATACAGTATGCGAACAAAAAAAATAAACTGTATCATACAACTGTTTCCCCCTTAGGACTCTTCATTGATGCTCGGGGCCAAAAGGTGAAAATCCAAAATAGCACAGTACAAAAATTCAATAAGCAAAGGCTTAGAGCAATATATGTTTGCCCGCAAGGGTAGACTGCATTTAATCATGTCAGTTCCAGAGCGTTTAAGCAAATGTTTGGAGAAGACTAAGTTTTTAACAAATAACGCATTAAATAACTTGACCTAGCAAAGGCTAAGCGCCATATATGCTTGCCGCAAAGTTTAGATTGCAATTACTCATATGAGTTTTAGAGCGTATGAGAAAACGTTTGGAAAAAAAAAATTGTATTCAATAATGCAGTAAATAGCTTAACTTAGCAGAAGACGCTTACTCTTCCGGAACACCTGGTCTTATTCTCTTGTACTTTGCAAGGGTCTCCATGTGAATCTTTCCTTTTTTCATATTTTGCCCCTGGATTAATCGATTTTGAGTTTAAATTATGATTATGTTAACTCTTCGGTATTCTCTTATTTATTTAGCAGAGACTAAGCTTTTAGTAATATTGTTGGATACTTATGACACAGAAATAGGTAAATGGGTATGACCTGGTATGGACTCGTATGACACAAAGGCTATCTTGTGATAAACAGATACCCCTGTGTGAGGTTCATGATAACTTAAGTCCCCCACAAAGCCTTAAAATATAGGTGAAGTAGAAGGGAAGATAAGAAGCATGGCTACGGGACCGCAATTGACCTATGTTTACATTTCAAGGACAATAACACTAAACTCTTAATTCAGTGCATGTGTCCAGTGAAACTCTCATACGATATAAAGTCTGCAGTATTGAACAAACCCCAAAAAACAAATTCTTTTTAATAATCACTCGATCATTCGATACGTCCAACAAATATGACAGGACGTATTATGGCATACCGTTGTTAGTCCGTCGTATTTCAGTTTCAAAACTTTTATCAGTATGTATTTCCCATTTAATTTTTATTTCATTTGATTTTTCTATAATATCTACGTATTCATGCTCTGCATTTTTAAGGACCTTTGGTTACTTAATGTATTTTGTCGTTAGCATGAAGTATATTATTTCATTCTTGTTTTACATTTTTTTTTTAAATTGTTTAGTTTAGAACATGTATGTCTTGCTCTATATCTTTGTTCCATAAGAGTAGGTGTCTTCTGCTTCAGCGACGACACACACCATGTAAACTTGGGTAAATTCAAATTAAATGTCACATCTTCAAAGAGAGATCGGTTCTGTTAAAGAAGAATCATAGTGATCAGAATACAATAGGACAATAGTATAATCTAATAGACTGGCAAAATTATCTAAATATTTAAGTAAGGGCGATAATAAACGAACACAACTAACACAGACTATTAAACAATATTTGTGTACAAACTGTTTTTGGTCATGGCTTCAAGAAACCATTCCTGCCTTAACCATTGAGGATATGTCGTTATCTGAGCGCCATTTCCCATATCTAAAAGGATCATAGTGAATATAAATCTTAACGAGTGTTACCTGTTTTCATTAGAATTTCAGACACACACACACACACACACACACAATTTATCTTGCAGTTTAATTCATTTTTTCGGCTTGCTGTATATATTACTAAAATTAAAAGGTAAAGCACGTATGTGTGTTACGTCATCTTCAATAAAAAGTACATACAACTATTTTTAGAGTATATTCTGTGATATAATGTATATGCATTTGTATAGGGTAATATGGTTTTATCATTCTTCACTTCAAATATCATATTATAAAATCCGTTCACACCTGTGTTATAAGGCTATATCATGATGTAATCGATTTTGAGTTCGGATTATTATTTTGTTAACGCTTCGGTGTTCTCTAACTTATTATTGCAAACTATATTTCGTTTTAATATGTTACCCTTTATAGAAGTATCATTATTATAACTACTTTCTAATTTTGTTTTTCAAACAAGCCGTTTAAAACACATGAGGGGTACGCGTGTCATAACGCTTCGGGGTTCTCTAAATTAATTTTTGCAAACTATATTTCGTTTTAATATGTTACCCTTTATAGAAGTATCATTATTATAACTACTTTCCAATTTTGTTTTTTCAAATAAGCCATTATAAAACACATGAGGGCTACGCGTGTCATAATAACCTTTGATAACCTAACAGGGGAGCAGTGTGTGTTCGTGTCAATACAGTTACCACAGACAGCGAACATTAAGGCGTGGTGTCTGCATGGTGACTACATGATGACGACATGCAAAGCTGCTCCAGTCAGCTATTATTGATTATCCGCTTGAACATCCTACTACATTTTTTTTTGTATTTCGATATTGGTACTTCTATTACCACGGATAGTGACTCGTGTTGTTTTTTCATCAATTAAACAAAACGAACTGACGCTGACATAATATCCCGTTTTGGTATGAAAAAAATTGTTTACAAACTCTATGAATCTGCGTAGCGGATTCTTACAAAAGTTTGCAAGCTAATTTTTTTCTATAACCCTAAAACTAATTAATTGCTGAAACTTATTTTTAAATTTAAGACGTGTTTATGAAAAATTTGACTGATCTAACAAAGGATTCTTTTTAAAAAATCAATACGCAACGTCAGTTGCCGTATTGTGACGTCATATCTTTCGCGCCATTTTAGGATTGTTTTTATAGGGGTATGAACAAAAAAATCTCAACCAATCAGAAAGCCGCATTCTCGATACAATCAATGGAAAATTAATTATATGAAAATGACGATGAAAATGTCATATTCTAATATACGTTTTATATAATAATATCGCAATCAAAAGAATGATTTTTTTAATGATGTAGTCAAGTGGGTGATGTGTCTAACATTCTGCTTACGCTAGCCCTCTACTGCCCGGTATCAAACACATACTTTAGGCAGTCGACATGTACTGGCCGTTGATAGGTGGATTTTCACAGGGAGCTACACCATTTCACCATTTATATCTGAAACGTCCGTAAATTGCAACAGCTGTCGATATGAGATTAAACAAAAACAACTGAAAAACTGATTTATGTGTCACATTTTTAATCAATATCGCTAAATTTATAGTAGTGTAACGTAGCATTTGAATACATGTACATATATCAATTTAGTCACATAGCCGAACTCGCTGTTCTTATGGTGTGGAGGGGCCGCGTTGGCTGAATGGTTAAGGTGTCCCGGCCTTCTACCTCTAGCCCTCCACATAGCCGAACCCGCTGGTCCTATGGTGTGGAGGGGCCGCGGTGGCTGAATGGTTAAGGTGTCCCGGCCTTCTACCTCTAGCCCTCCACATCGCCGAACCCGCTGTTCCTATGGTGTGGAGGAGCCGCGGTGGCCGAATGGTTAAGGTGTCCCGGCCTTCTACCTCTAGCCCTCCACATAGCCGAACCCGCTGTTCCTATGTTGTCGAGGGGCCGTGGTGGCTGAATGGTTAAGGTGTCCCGGCCTTCTACCTCTAGCCCTCCACATCTGGGTTGCGAGTTCGATTTCCTCGTGGGGCCGTTGCCAGGAACTGACTGTAGGTCGGTCGGTGATTTTTCGTTCCGGCTGTCCTCTACATGGCACGTCTTTAAATGACGATAGCTGTTAGGAAGCAAAACAAAATAAACAAAAATATATTGTGCTTACATGTGCCAGTTTACTGATTATTTTAGAGCTTGATATAAATATCGAGATTTTTCTGAGAGATGTCAACTGCTGAGGTTCAAATTTACACCAGAGGGATTCGATTAACAGGTTGATGAAGATTATGAGCAAGTAATATAGTCGTCATCTTGTTCCCATTGAGATGTTTCTCTATCCTTGTTATTCAACTGATGTTACATTTATTTTAAAGTGACCAATTATTTCATTTCAGCAAAAGAAGTTGACTCTCCTGGAACACCTGGTCTTATTCTTTTTTACAATTTTATGGGTTCCCGTGTAAATCGTTCTTTTGTTCATTAGTTTAATCATTTTCTTAGTTATTCTGGTATTTTTTGACAGGTCGATATTTTTGTTTTAATTCTTGTGAACAAAGAATGAAAAACACGAATGGGCAGACTCTGCTGGTGGATTTTTTAGTCCCCGAGGTTTGATGGAGCCTCCATAGCCTTCTGCTTCTACATTATTTTAGACATTTTGGATTCCTATCTTTTGGCCCCTAGCATCACTGAAGAGTCCTAGAAGGACGAAACAGTTGTATGATGCAGTTTAATTCATTTTTCGGTATACTGTATTTATTAATAAATTTAAGAGGTGCAGCGTATGTGTGTGTTACGTGATCTTCATTACCATAATATTCAGTATAATGAAGCAAGCAAAATCATATGAAACTTATGTCACCCTAATCACACAACAAGTTGGATAAACCTATTAAGATTTGCTGGAGTAACGGCGTACCCGAGGGGGGTGAAGTAGTGCAAATAAAACTAGTGCGATATTGGGCTGAAAACAAGTTAAATATATTGTATCTCACCTAGTTTGTTCTATAAAATGACTCTGTCAGTGATAACTTACTGGCAACATCGTTTATAGTAATGCGTTATTCTGATCTCTTTGAGATTAATGTGTTTGTTTTGAGTTACATGAATGTAATATATGAGGAGATTTATCTATTCATGATGTCTGTTTCAATACCGCTGGCCTTGAAAATTCAATAGATGGTCTCTTATCTCCATACCCTGTTTATACAATTATATGTCACGTGACTAAAATCTGTGCTGTTTTCCCTATATATGGGGGGTCGCCTCTGAGCAAGCTCACAAGCCCGGCTGATTCCCAAGATATCAAGGTGAGTTTGAAGGATGAATTTCAAGAATGATTTTGTATGAATTTTTGAAAATTAGTTTTAGGTGTTGACAATTTTGATAGGTCACAGCTTTTGAAAAAAATACAAAATATTTGTGTCGTCAGATCAGTGTTTATTTCAGCAAGTATTTGTACTACTGACACAAATAGGTGAATTGAAAATATTCTGGCGTCTTTTCTTCAGAATAAATATAAACATTGGAACTTGCATGTGTCTTAGTTTGGAAAAAATCGTTATCTTATGAACGTTTCTTTTGTTGGTTATGTTACACAGTGAATATGTTCATGTCATGAGTTCAAATTAAGTCTGCTAACGTGAATTGAACCGACAACTGACAACCTGTATGCTTAAATAATATTCAATTGTATAGCACAGCAAAAACGATGTAGCATTAAACGATGGACCTGTAATATATTGGTGTTGCAAAAACAAACAACTTTTATTTTTTAAGTAAAAGTAAATGGTAATTATTGATAAATAAATTCGTTTTGAACTAATCCCATATAAAAATGAGAGCGGATTTCACTTTCGAACAAAACACATTGGTTCAATTATGACGTAAAAAAACGACCATTCTTATAAAAAATATAATTTTCTTCTTTTTCCATAATCAAAACTAATGTTTACGTCATGAGGAATGAATGGTATCAAAGTAATATTAATCGATATTTTTATATCGCAGGCTTCTTTAAAAGTGTATGAGGTTCAACTTACATTGACTTTAGCAAAGTTGTTTGCACAAGAGACCCTCTCCTTGACTGTCATTTGCAAATGGCTTATACAGAAAGTCAATCTTTGTTGAAATTATTTATCCATCTGTGCAGATATGAATAAGTATTATTTTCATAAATTTTATTCAAAGGAAGATACCTGATTCAGTTACTAGGTAGGACATTATCTTACAATGTACCAGTTTTTGAAAATGCTTTTTCACTTCGTTTAAATCTAATTGCAGCAACAAGAGTTATGATTAATAATAAAAAATAAAAAGTTATCAAGGAAATTATTTACTAACTTTGTCACGTGTAACTGCTTTAATGCTTCATATAACATATTATTGCATGCAATGAGCCAATTTCACTGCAAACATGTCCATCGGAACTACTTTACAATGTTATTACTAAACCATAGGCCTAATGCACCTCCCTATCAGCATTATGACATTTCTTACGGACAGCTTCATTTTCTCAGACGTCTACAACGCTTCATTTCTAAGGCCCTTGCTTGGCATCACTGACGAGTCCTAGAAGGACGAAACAGCTGTATGACACAGTTCAAATTCATTATTCAGCTAGACTGTATCTTACTCTAATTTATAAAGTTGATATTCTCGTGTGTGACTTTTTTATAACCCATTTAGGTTCAGTTTCTAATATAACACTGTTTTGTTTTGACAGATGTTGAAGCTAGCTCTGTTGTCCGTGCTCTACGTGTGTGCTATTGCCACGCCCCTTACCGATCCAATCCTGGACGATGAGTGGACACTTTTCAAGAACACATACAACAAACAGTATGGAGGACAGGAGGAGCTGATGAGGTAAGAAAAAATAAAATGAAAATAAATAAATGAAATAAATAGAAAATACAGGATAAATGTTAATTTTTTTCGTGTTTTTAATTGCCTGTTTCAACGCAAATTGGTTTTACAAAAGTATCACCAAGTCCGCTACTTTAATTAACACATATAGATAGCGATCAAAGCTTAATGTTATTAGTATCAACCAAATGGAAAAAAAACACTGAGTTTTGTTTTGCATGAAATTTCTGTTTTGCCTATTCAAATGAGATTACTGGGGATCATGTTACTCGAAATAAATTCATTCAAACAAATAAATTGGTAATTTTCGAAATTGTACATTCGTTTTCGTTGCTATCGTATTAAATGCGACACAAAACATCCGAGAATTCCGAAACTTTTCTTTTATAGACGGATCGTCTGGGAGGACAATGCTCGGTTTGTACAGAAGCACAACGTTGAAGCTGCAAACGGTCTACACACCTTCACCACCGGAATGAACGAGTTCGGAGACATGGTATGTAAACAATCTGACGTAATGTAAACGTCACTGATAACGAAAACATCTTTTAAGGATCCCTGTCTCACTGTAATGAAAAATCTCGTATAATTAACGTAATTTCCGCCTAAATGTTTTTTGGACATCGGGTCTGTCGTACACAAGATTTGCTTCTCTTTTGGGAATTTATGCACGTTATTTCCATTGTGACGTCATCAAATTGCTAAGAAACCAGCATCGATACTCCAATTCCTTAATACTATAATAGAGTAAAATATGGAAATGACGTAAGTACTCAACTCAGAGGCTACACTTGTTTAACAAAATATCCGAAACCCAGAGTACTTCGCAAACGTTGTCATATCTCTGATGCTAGCATTCTCTCTGGCTATATACAATGACATTTCAGCTATTGCGAAAGTTGCCAGGTCGATGTTGTCCTTGATTATCTACGGACGTGTAATTCATATAACAAACTATTCTCGATGTTTCAATAAAAAAGTCAGAGAATACCAAAGCGTCAACAAAACCATAATCCAAACAACTCAAAATCGATTAAACTAGAGGTGAAATGGGAACAAAAGACAAAATTGACACGGAGACTCCCGCAAAAGCACAAAAAAATAAGACCAGGTGATCCGGAAGAGTAAGCGTCTTCTGCTTCTACTTCTATTTGATTTTTTTTTTTCATTTTAAAAACCACCCAGTTTATGATATGTTATCTCAGGAACTGTCATGCTATTTTCGTGTGGTACACTGTTCCCTCGATTCACTCTAGAAACCAAAATGTTTAATCGATTTGTTTTTGTTTTTATATGACAACTCGTTCTTAAAAAATAACATTTCATGTGTATTGAATTATTCAATGACTTTTACTTTGCATGAGTAATCTGGCATTATTTCTTCACCAAACAGTTCGTTTCAGATTCAATGACATTCAATGACAACAGCCCTTATATTAAGCATAAATATGTTGAGGGTACAATTCAATGTTTAGTTTATATGTTTGTTTGTTTTTGGTTTTTTTTTTTTTTGTTAGGGAATCCGCATAATTTGTTTTTGAGGGGTGGGGGGAGAGAAGATTACGCATGAGCAATAAGCTTGTTTCCGTTCCCTTGGTAATCAAATGTATCAATTAACTTGCCTGAAGTTATGAATGATATTGTTTCAAATAAATATTTTTTTCAGACAAGTCGTGAGTTTGTAAGTATGATGAACGGCTACATCATGCGCAACTATACAAGCAACCTTGTCTTCGATGCGTCAGAGGATGCTGTTACTGATGACTCCGTTGACTGGAGAACAAAGGGCTACGTCACTGAGGTCAAGAACCAGGTCAGTCTTTTATTGATTTTACTAAATATTTGATATGTTTTTACATTAGATATACAAAAATAAATATAGCAAATATTAAAATGTTTTAGACAACTGGGTTAAAATCATCATATTTATAGCCGATACAAAACTAAAAATCTCATTCTGCTCAATATTTGCAAATTAACTGAGTATCTTCTCATATATTGATTCATTTTAATTTCGCATTGTCGATTTGAAAAAATGTTACGTAATGAAGTACCTGCAAAAGTCAATATTTCAATTCAACTGTCAAAAACGGAAGGAATTTGTGGATTTGTAATTTAGTATATTAGTATAACCGTACAGAAACGGAAGGATTCTGAGAGCTTGATATGTTGATGTTAATTTCTCAATCATTTCTCTGGTATTTGAAATTCAGGTTCCCCCCTATAAGCGCCGTTCATATCAATTTATTTTTTGATCAATTCCTTGATTTTATTCATTTATTTATTTAAGGAACAATGTGGCTCCTGCTGGGCTTTCTCTACTACCGGTTCACTGGAAGGACAGAATTTCAAGAAGAACGGAAAATTGGTATCCCTGTCTGAACAGAACTTGGTTGATTGCTCAAAGAAACAAGGTACGATTGCCTTCGATTCTGTTAAATTTCCTGGATGTAAAATGTATTTCCCGATTTTGGGTCCACAACTTTATCGTTTGGTTGAGACGAAATTTTGCAGATCACATAGTTTTTTGCAAAAGCAGATTACAAACCAATAATTTTACAATACACTCTTGGCCTGTTTATGTTCACGAAATTTGATAAAATCGCAAACTCATTGCAATTACCCCCCCCCCCCCCCCCCGAATACTAGCAACAATATAGTAGATTTTTTTCTGAATATTTGAATATGATATTTGAAAGATAATATACATTTTGGGTATAATAGTTTATCCAACACGTAGTGTAAGAGTGCAAATTCTGCATTGCGCGTATCATTTTTTTAAACTCAAATGTGTTAAACTTTGATTGTCCAAAAAAAGCTCATTTACATTTTTTTTCATTTTTAAATCTCAACGTTCGAAAAATTTCTGATCTAGGAAACCATGGATGCAAGGGAGGTCTGATGGATTTCGGTTTCAAGTACATTAAGGAGAACAAAGGAATTGACACTGAGGAGTCCTACCCATACCGCGGAAAGGTAAGCTATAGTAAAACTATTATTTGTCCTACCATACCGCGGAAAGGTAAGCTATAATAAAACAATTACTGTCCTATCTATACCGCGGAAAGGTAAGCTATACTAGTAAAACAATTACCTGTCCTACCCATACCGCGGAAAGGTAAGCTATAGTAAAACAATTACTGTCCTATACATACCGCGGAAAGGTAAGTTGTAGTGAAACCAGTATCTGTCCTACCCACACCACGGAGAGGTACTCTGTAGTTAAACCATGTGTTGTCTTACCATACCGCAGATAGGTACGCGGTAGTTAAACAATTATTTATCCTACCATACAGCGGAAAGGTAAGCTATAGTAAAACAATTATCTTTCCTACCCATACTGCGGAGAGATAAGCTGTAGTTAATGAATTATCCGTCCTACCCATACCGCGGAAATGTTAAATATAGTTAAACCATTATCTGTCCTACACATATCGCGGAAAGACTAGCTTCAAATAGAACTGTCACACTGAAATCTAAAACAATTCTAACTGGCATGCAGCAATAATTTTCAATTTACTGCCAGGTAAAGCTGTTGGGCACCAAAGTCACTTTCAATATCCAAATTTACGTTTTTGGTTTTACTTTTAAGGATTATTTTAGCATTTGTAATTATCGCCCATTTATTTGCCCTAATAACTTATCCGATGTTGTAGTTTCGTAATTAATTTTATAATGAAAACAATTTGTTTAAGTTGAAAATGAAATGATATCTGAAAAAGAGATACAGAAACAAATTTATAATTAGTTTAAAAAAGAGTACAATGTGCTTAGGAAGTAGCTTGCATTTGAAAAAAAATCATGCATGAAGACATGTTTAATGTCCCACTTCCTCGTAACTATTTCCTAATGTTTCTCCCAATGTCTATCACTTCTACGATCTTTATCTTATAATAGACAAGATGTATCCTAAATTGACAGAACTTGTAAAATGATGCAGTGGAAGTGTTCTATGTTTGTTTAACTTCCTTTATTACCATTTTGTAAATTCCCCTATTTAATATCAATTTTATAATTATTCTTTTTCACAATTTCCCTTAACAACAATGAGATAATCGCAAATGTACTCTTCTATTGTTACCATGGTTCTTCTGTTGTCATTGATGTCTCTTATTTATTTAAATTTTTCCCATGATATTGTTTTAGGACGGCAAATGCAAATTTGAAGCCAGCAATGTTGGTGCTACCGACACCGGTTTTGTTGACGTCAAGAGCAAGAGCATCAGTGCCCTTCAGCAGGCAGTCTCAACCATTGGACCAATCTCCGTTGCCATGGATGCCAGCCACAAGTCTTTCCAGCTGTACAGGACAGGAGTCTACAAGGAGCGAATGTGCAGCTCCACAAAACTTGACCATGGAGTCCTGGCCGTCGGATACGGATCAGAAGGCAGTGCTGATTACTGGATCATCAAGAACAGGTGAGCAATCCGCAAAATTTAAAAAAATAAATAAAAATGACGTCATAATGCTAACAGTCGAATCTCGTTATATATAATTCGTAAATCTCGATGAACCCGTTTAATTCGAAGAATATGAAAGGTACTTGTCAAGCTTTACACTAACATTCAAACTCACGTTGCTCTGATACTGTAAAGTCTTTATGAAGCCAATAAGAAATAGTAACATTGATCTCGAGATGATATATAATATATTTAACGTGCTATAACTTAATATATCGGTTAATTATATAAATTAGTGCAATGTTACCTTATCGGTATACTATTTCAAAATGTTTTTATATTTTGGTCCTGTACAAGATTTTTTTGTTTTGATTTATTTTTCTTTTCTTTTTCAGTTGGGGAAAATCCTGGGGAATGGAGGGCTACTTCAAAATCGTCAAGAGCGAAGCAAACATGTGCGGAATTGCAACACAGCCAAGCTACCCAACAGTTTAAATTGATATAGACTATATATAATGTTCAGAAAGTTCTGTGGACAACGAAGTTTAAATGATTAAGGAGATATAAATTTATTTTCGTTAAATGGTTGTTGGGTATGTTTGTAATCATCAACAAATACTCGCTTTTAAGAATACCAAGTGTTTATATATATATACAAAAAAAATTGAATTTTCGATCCCAGTTGAACATAATTTGTAAAGAATGTATTTACTTTTTTTCATTTCAAAAGATCTGCACATGTATATGCATGAAAAAAATCAACTTTTGATATATCTTGTCTTGAAGTACATTTTTACATGTTCTTACTATAATAAAACTTTTTTTATATAAATCAAACTTATTTGTTATCACTGTACACATGATCATGCACAAATACTTTTATGTATATGTATTAATATACCAATCTTCACAAGTTGAGGTGAAAGAGGGTTTTACTAGTGACGTCATCATTAGATGCCATGGTAACATCAATATAACAGATTTCAGCAACAGGAGACGGAGTTTCCCTGGCAAACGATAGCTGACAAACTTTATTGATAATTTTATTGCAGCGTGGATGCCGTACGCATAGTAACGTAGCACTTCCAAATGTCGGTATAAGTACTGTTAACTTTTTAAGGATACACTAATACATTAGCTGAACGTCTTGTTCATTGCGGTATATTTACACCTCTCCCTTCTTGTGCTTAGTAAACTCTGACTGCGAATACATTACCGTATACGCAGTGAAAAAAGGCTCGGCGGATTGATATTTGTTCAAATATGGTGGCGACGGTCACGCTTCAGAAAAATAAATATTCGCTGTCGGCCATTGTTTGGTTCCTACAAGATTTTGAAACATGGAACATATATGGAAACAATTTCTTTTGATTAAACAATAAAACGTTTCTAGCAAACCTTTGATAACAAATGATGCGCATTCGAAATTATTTGACGGTAACGCAAACATGGCGGCGCCCTGCAGTTGTGACGTCTGACGTCCGACCGCGTCACAACCAGATCACTGTGTCAATGCGTGTACATAACGACCGTTATAAATAAAGAAATAAATTCGACTTGCTAGAAATATTATTTAATACCAAATTTACATATGATGTTATGAAGAAAAATAGTGTTGTTCACAGTGTATTTTCTAAATCTACCAATATATTGATGAAATCCAATGGAACTATATTATCTTAGCAACCAAGGCCATCGTAGTTACCATCTTAGCAACCCGCTTCGAATGCTTTTTTCTTTGTATAGCACTTGAAAATTAATAATGGTGTAAATATAAGGATTGTACCTCATTTTGACTGCGTATACGGTAGTATGCCCGTAGTTGGCAACGAACATATATTCACTATGGAGCGCTAACGCGAACCATAGAATATGTTCGTTGCCAACTGCGGGCATACTACCGTATACGCAGTCAAAATGAGTTACAATCCTTATATAACCGGAACGTTCCGCTAAGATAAAACACACTACTGGTCTTATTATCTTGTACTTTTACAAGGGTCTCCATGTGAAACTTTTTTTTTTGCCACTAGTTCAATCGAATATGGTTTTGTTGATACTTCGGTATTCTTTTGTTGTTCACAATCACTTGTAATCAGCGTTAAAGTAACATTATATTTGTAAATGTTCATTTAATAATACATGAATTACAGCTTTATAATTAAGGATTAACTTGAATCTATTTGTTTACATTATGAACGTATAACACAAAAAAACGGAATATAACTAAATAAACTGCGAACCAGTTTATGATGAGAGTAAACTCCGATATGTTGATATGTTGACCATGTATATTTAAAAACAAAACAGAGAATACCAAAGCGTTAACAAAACAATAACCTGAGCTCAAAAATCGATTAAAATTGGGGTTAAATTTAAACAAGGGAAAATTGAAATCGAAACCCTTGCAAAAGTACAAGAGAATAAGACCAGGTGTTCCGGAAGATGACGCGTCTTTGCTTCTTCGACGATACCCGCCATGTAAATCTTGATCACATCCTCCAAGTAAAAGTAAAGTCCTCAAAGTTAGAACCGGGTCAGTACTCTAAATTAAAAGTAGGAATGCTTTTGTGCATACGCAAAAACGTCAATCCTCATATCACACAATGATACAAAATGTTTCTCAATGAGACACATATGACGACTATAAAACTCATAGTTTTCATCATCTTTAGGTACGGCTTTAGTCGACGTCGTCATTATGTCGTTCATTACAGCTAACGAGATGTAACATCATATTGGAAACACATGTATGTGTGCTATTGGAATAAGGATACCACAGAGTACATATCTGGCCAGATAGATAGAGATTACACACAACGAGAGTTTGTTTGATATATACTTTTTTTCACTCCAGTAAATTATCTTTTAAAGTAGCTGTCAATAAAGAATATAATGAAGGTAAAATAAATTCTATATCCAATAACCACGAGTCGTGTGACCTGTTTCTACCGAAATTTCAGTCAGAAACAACTGCAGTGAACCGCGGTCTATGATATTCGGAAAGTATCATCGAAGACATGTTTATATCCACGTCAAGAGGTGACGACGTCATCAATCCGCATGTTGTATTAAACAACGTGATAGCTCGTCAAAGTTCAACTTTTTAACCAATCAAAAATCCGGAAGGTCATATACCACTTGTGGTATATAACGTATATTTAGCCAGCATTGGTCTAAAAGTAGAATGATACAAGGTAGTGTGGCAGAAATAGAGTTACACAACGAGTTTAACAAATCATGCTGTTTTCAAAATGATTATTTCGTCAATTACTTCAGGTCAGGCAAAACGACGATAAACGAAATTGTTTTAAAAGCAGCGTTTCCAGAAAATTATCATTTCAATACTGTAAAGTTATAGTTATATTTCTTATTCTCAAACAGTCGGCTCTTTTCAAAATGATAGCTGAAATCCTCTCAGAGAAATACATCAGAGCGACGGGTACACAGCCCAATAAACAGTAAACTTAAGGCGAATCAGATATTTGTGTTTAGATTGTTACACTGTATGTATATGTATTAGTATATTCCAGGTTTTTATCAAGTACCTAATATATTTGATGTAAGGGAGAAAAGGACAGCTTTTTACTAAGCTATATGATGAACTTGACAATTTTAGTTACTTTCCTATCGTACAATAGTGACACCCCTGCTTCTCCAACCTCAGGTGTTTACAGTTGTTCGTTTTTCGTTGATTCGATATTCTACGGCTTGCTCTAAATGTAGTGTATTCGTGATATATGTTAGCCACTGAAAAACAAACTTACTACACAAAGAATTGGGAGATGCAGATTGATAATACCAATAAACAAGCTAAATTGTCGCCATCTTTGTTTTTTCATTCAGAAATACTTTGTATACCAATAAACAAGCTTAATTGTCGCCATCTTTGTTTGAATTTTTTTCATTCAGAAATACTTTGTGTCCTTGAATGATATGCAGGTGACGTTTTTGAGTCAGCTTATTAGTGTGCTAACTTGATGTGATTAAACATGGTGTCTCAGTTCTCGATTTAAGGACTTGATGTGTTCATGGATATGACCAATATTTATATAGCGGGTGTCGATGTCGATGGGGAAGAATATGCTTATTCTTCCGGAGCTCCTGGTCATATTCTCTTGAACTTTTTACAGGGTTTCCATGTAAGTTTGTCATTTGCTCATATCATGTCCCCTCAAAAAGCAAATTTTAAGTTCGGATTATGGTTTTGTTGACGCTTTGGCATTTATGTAACTCATAAGGCGTTTCCTGTAGAGACCGCATCAGGATTGTTCATTTACATCAATGTTCTCTTTTTAGTAGGCATACATTCAAGACGTACTCAACTTTTAATCTTTCATAATAATTTTTGTTATATATGCATTCTCAAAAAAGGGACTATCACCATGTATTTCATACCCAGCATATTGAAAATCTTTGTTATAACTGATAACTATGCGATTCGTGCACTCATATCACCAGCTTTGATGTATACTTACATTGTATCTGTTCACGAGTTTAAAACATTGTGTTACTCGTCTAATTATTGTAAATAGGGCATTGCCGGTTTCACCCCGAAGCTTGCCGGTTAGG
This sequence comes from Mimachlamys varia, assembly GCA_947623455.1. NCBI lineage: Eukaryota > Metazoa > Mollusca > Bivalvia > Pectinida > Pectinidae > Mimachlamys > Mimachlamys varia. Next base: position 30,356,023 of record OX392544.1, read on the forward strand.
TCATGCAGTCCGCCACGTGACATTTCTACACCCCACTACCATCATACAAACATGACAAAACACATTTTGCATGAATGCATTGGTTGTATCGTCTTTATCTTAGATGTAGGCAAGCGATAAATTGACTGTTTATTATTGCAATAGCAAGTTCTCATCGTTGAAAAATCCTACTATAATTCGCCATGATATCGTTTTAATCACGGATTTAGATCTTATTCCGTGGTTTTAATATAGTGTACCTCTGCATCTCTGTTCGGAGGATTTCGGCCCTCGTCTATTTCGTGTTCCAGTACCGTCCGCCATGTTTAGGTCACACGTGCTCGGATCACGCGCTTGCGCAGGGGGAGACTGGGGCTTGTTTACGAAAGATAGTATTTTTCAAAGCTTTCACTGTTTTGTAAGTGTTATTTTTGGAATTGAAACTGTTAAATAACTATTTTGTCATTGTACCAGATACTTATGAAGGATTGTTCATATTTGTATCTTGCAACAGCATATTTTAAGTTAAATAATCAAAATCATATACTAATAACATATTATAACTGATTGTGTGAAGCAGTTCTTTTAATAATATTCATAGTCTTATAATAGTTAGTCACATATATATTACATAATTGAATATTTCGGTTTTATAAAAGAATATTGAAAATAATTTGATTAAACAATTAATTATAATACCTGTGTCTGAGTACCAACAGGTGATATGCACAGGTATATTTACCTGTTGTAACCGAGACCACTTCAAGGGAAAAAGAATACAACAAAAAAACTGCCCCATTGGCAAAGTATCAATGCCGCGTTCAGAGATACACACACTTTTAAATACAAAAGTCTGTTTTTCTGTCTAAACCTGCAGTGGTTACATGAAATTTGAAAAAAACCGTATCTATCAAACTGATGTACTCGTTGCATGACCTAACATCTCCATGAACTCCATCCGCTTTGACCCAACCCATTCCTGTACGTAGTAACCCTACCCTATCTCATATTACGAAGCACAATTTTAAAAGGGGTTTGATAGATAGTATTCTATGAGTATCCCCTCTACTAGACAACAGGATTATCTAGGGAGATAGTGTGACCTACTAACCGGATAGGACAACAACCCGTTTATAAAGACAGCGTTTTAAACTTAAGTATAGATGTTATCTCTCTCTGGAGACATCTGGAATGCAATGTTTAACTAAAGGTAGAAATTTACGGTTTACCAATATATTTATATATTTTTTTATTTTTACTTTTGGCGATTATTGTATCATGTCCATTATATATCATTAATTGTGTTTCAAAAATATTAATAATAAATGATATAGATGTTAGAATACTAAGTTATTTTTTACTAGAATAGGGTATCATACATATTTAATTTTGACAAATAGTATACAGTCGTTTATTTGGGTTGAGGGCAAAGTTGATATGTTAAACCCAAAAACCGAGGGCAACATTTTGTATGAGGGTCTAACAGATCATCTGTTGCCGAAATCCGAGTCGCAAACTGTTCGTTATACCTCCACAACTATGACGTCATATTTTTGGGACGTCATAGCGGGCAAAAGCACATTTTAACAGCCGATTTTAACAGTTATTTCCGTATATAATATATAAATTTTATTTATTTTACAACAATTATGAAACAAGTTATCCAACTTATATAAATCACTCTTGTTGGCCCGGATGTTAGCGCGCGAGGGGTCTTATTGTAGGAGGAAACCGGAGTACCCGGAGAAAACCCACGTGGTCGGGCAGGTGACCCCATACCTTTTCACGTCCGGTCAGGGAATCGAACCCCGGCCGCCTTGGTGAAAGGCAAGTGCGCTATCCACTGCACCACCCGACCACCCCAGTTAAAAGGGGTTTGATAGGTAGTACTTTTAAAGTTATTTCCGTAGAACTGGGGTTGTGTGTATGATATATCATGCAGATTAACGGGGTGTTTCGACAGCCCCCCCCCCCCCCCCCCAAAAAAAAATGAAACCTACATCATACAACTATCGTTGCAACTGTTGAGGAGGTGTTCAACTTTGTAAGGTTTGATAAATTTACGAAAATAGTAAAATTAAAACACTCGCGAATAATAGCAAACATCCCATTTATGAAACAGCTATCAAAATAAATTAATGCCTCCCAATTCAGGATTTGAGATTGTTGTTGCCTTTCTAATTCTATCCACCTTTATTTTCTTGGGTACAATTATGTATTGCCTAATTATTTCTCACGTTTGGTTGTTAAGTTACGCAATCGCTCAGGTGAGGAAGGCGATGAGTTATGTCTCGATGCAAGAACATATCAAGATAATTTAGAATTGTAGTTAGCATTCACTTCTTAACATTCAAACTCTAGGAGATGTGAAGAACTGTTTTACCCGTTGTCAATTTGATGCGACTTGGCGGTATGCTGTGTTGGATGTCTAAGGTACGGTAGTTTAGTGATATATCACTTAAAATGACATCAAATCTGTGCTATCATAAGGCGGCAAGTACACCAACATACTCTTTCGCCGACACACACCCACATTATCGGGTACACACAACACATATATAGATACGTTATCAAATGACACTAGTAGGTGTGACCCTTTAAAATTAATATCACAAAACACAACTTTATTATATTGAAGACGGTTAGCGAAGAAATTGACCTAGACAAAAATACAGTCAGTCAATCAAAGACAGACATGTATTAATGCTGTATAATACAAGTAAAATAACTTACTGTAAAAGGCTAAGTTTTCGCGATGTGGATATTTTCACGCTGCAGTCATGCTGTTTTGCACTGTGTACCTATAATACTATTCTACACTGTAGACTTTGAGTGGTGCTAAATATGTTCGCGTGTGGATTTATTCGCGGAGATTCAATGCCAGCGAAATAAGCAAACATATATACACCGCAAAAAAATCCACGTTTTACAGTATCTTTACTAAAAATAAAATAGAAGCTCTTTGCATTTTTTATTTTTTATTAATCACTCATAAGTTCATATTTAAAAATTTAAAACTGTTTCTGTAATGAAAGTTCTATGGCGTCCCTTGTTCACCGGACCGTTTAGAGCGTTCCTAATAATGTAGTGTTCACCTATATGATAGAAAACAAATACCCGATATTCTTTTCGTCAGGAAACAATGATGCTTTCGAAATGCACACATGCACCTTCACGATTATTTTATTTCACAGAAGTACAGAATGTTGTCTTTGTTGATCATGCTATAGGGAAACTGCCCATGTTAGCTACGCCACATTGGTTCCCTTTATTCCGCGACATCATGATATAACCGTCCATACCCCAGCTTGTTCCCCAACTGAAACAAAACCACATACAGCACTGAAATTGTATGATAATAAAGATACGATCACTAAAAACACGTTCAAATGTCCCACCCATAAACTTTTGGTTGTTAACAAAAATGGGATGGAGGAGAAAACAAAATGTGATTCCTGTTTTTTTTCTTTTTGTTTTTGTTTTTTGCTTTGCTTTAATTTCCCTATTTTGAAAGCATCTGGGTTAATTAAAGTATATCAACTATTATCACGTGTGAAAATGTTCGTTTTGTATATTAGTTTTGTCTGTGATGGTGCTGGGCTATCAAATGGCAATTCAAAGTATATACAATTTTGAACCTTGTTACATTTAAGCTTAGTTTGTCAATATTTACTTTTGCATGCTAACATATACAATGTATACTGCACGTATGCTAACATATACATTGTATAATACACTGGCTAAATAGTTACCTATTTTTCATTAGCCAATAGTCAGTTCCATTCAGCGCCCCGTACCCTACCACAAGTAGAGAATGGTCAACGTTCTGGGAACACTTTGGATCGTCCAGTACCCCGCTCTTGTACTGTTCAAATGCTTCCGTGGCCCCGTTAACCGCTACGGCGATTGGACCTATCGTAGCAACAGCTTTTTGTAGCGCGAGCTCACTATTTTTCTGAACTTTTCCATATCCGGTTAAGGTGGCGCCTACGTTTTCCTTCTTAAAGTGGCATTTTCCTTCCTGTAAGTTTAAATGTTGCTTAACTTCAAACTATATTAAGCTTATCTAAATATTATGTTGATAACAATGTGGAATCTTTGGTTTAAACTAAAACACTTTCTATTTAATGTTAGCGTACTTATTTTTAAATACTTCAAAAAAGCGCATTAAAATTAATGAATTTGCACAAAAACACTGATTACTCTTAAAAGCAATATACATAATCTGAAATCAAAGCAATCATATCTTAACATAATTATTCCCAGGCAAAATGGCTAGAATAGAATATCGCCTCTACCTATATTGAACAAATTAGAACTCCGTCAACGTATCGAAGAAGGATATTTCGTGGGGCGTTATCTCCCGTCAGTGCAGCATTGTGAGAACAGTTATTTTTGTATTAGGGTAGATTGTTAGTTACATTTTACTTATACATGTATTCAACTCGTTTTCAATGGTAAATAATTAATTTTCCATTGATTTTATGCAGAATCAGGCTTTCTGATTGGTTGAGATATTTTTTTCTTTTCGTACCTCTATGAAAGAAATTCCGAAAATGGCGCGAAAAATGTGACGTCACAATACGGCAATTGACGTTGCGTATTGATTTGTAAAAAAGAATCCTTTGTAAGATCAACTTGTACATACACATTTTTAAAATTTGAAAATATGTTTTAAAACATATAATAAGCATTACCGCTTAAATACATAATTAAATTTGGAATATTCTTTATTCTTTTTTAATTCATTCAGGTTTATTTCTGACCGTAACGACATATGGCATGTATGCCCTATTTGTCTCTTGAAGACACATCGAATAAAAAGACACCGCACAATTAATTTGCATCATTTTGAAAATCATCAGTGGCAGGACTAAATGAGTTGGAAAAGAGATATACACATTTATTTTTGTTTTGTATAGATTGTGAATTGTAGCTATTTGTTCTGGTTTACGGTTTACTTACCTTTCCTGTGTATGGATAAGATGTATCTGAGTCAATCCCACTGTTCTTTATAATATATTCATATGACTGTGTCATCATCCCACCTTCACAGCCATGATTTCCTGTAAAGGTCAATAACTATGTGCAAATGTTGAATAATATATAATTTATATAAGGATTAAAAGTCAATTTTTTAACTTTCATAGCACTATTAAAAAATAACTTTCAATCTAGATATTTACATTTTTACTATAGAACAATTGCTTAAAGGCCCAATATACGTAACTTCAGGGAAATTTTCGTGATCCTGAAAAATTCTGAAAAAAATCCAGTTGAAAACCATGCAAAAATAGGCCTAAAACGAAGTAAACCTGAGCGGTAAACTTTTGACAAAAAAATCCAAAGAATTGAAAATAATTCAAGTGGGGCCCACTTCAACAACAAACCGAAGGTAGAAGACGGGTCGGAATGGACGCGTGTTTACAAATAGCGTGTTTCAACTGCTGCTGTACCGGTAACTGCGAAGGAATTTATCTTGGATATTGCTGATATCAGTTAATCTTAACTAAATCTATAAATATAAAAAGTTATCAGGCTTGATTTTCACTTCAAGTTTTGCCGAAAGTTACTTATATTGGGCCTTTAACGTCATTTTTATGTTTTTCAATTAAATGTTTCTTTTCTGTGTTTGCATAATTATGTGTCGTCATTTAAACAACATTGGCAGAACAGCACCGCTTGAATAAAGTTGGCGCAAATGATAATAATTAGTCATTTGAACGTTTGACACAAGGGCATAATCCTTGTTATTCGAAGCGGCGCGACAAGACGCTCATTGAACAAGCTTGATATAGAGGTCATCATTAAACCATTTGCTAAGTCTCGAGAACTATTGCTTCCAATCTGATTTAAATACAGATCCTCACTATTACTATCGTGTGTAGGATCTGACAGGGACCAGCAGAAGGTCATGTGCAGATGACCTTTGTATTCATTAATCAAATCGCTGCTTACGGGATTCTGAAAATAAAAAGCTAATTTCGATTTGTTTCTACACTTGTCGTTAAAACAGAGTAAAGTAGCGAGAAACCCGAACGACCGTATACAAAAATGGCGGCGCCCAGTTCAGCGGTCTCTACGCCAAGACGTGTGTTTTTTTTAGACATTATCTGTTTGATTTGTAGTTTTCCGTTTGTCCGAAAAGAAATAACAACTGAAGGTAAAGAAATTATCACAAAATATACTAATCAAATTGTTACATAACGCCCAGTATGATTTTACTTCTTCGCTTCGATCTGCCCCCCATTTTTTGTTCGTCTACCAAACACCGTTTACAAGGTGCATTTTGATTTGCTGTTCATTTCCGAGATATGGAAATAATAAAGGTCATCTGGACATGTACTTGACCTTCTACTGGTCGCTGTCAGATCCTACACACGATAGTTATAGTGAGGATCTGTATTTTATGAAAGGCATTTTTGTTGGTAATGTTCAAATAGTTGGTTGCAGCGCAAATATAAATATATAATGGTTAATGGATAAGCCTTGCAGAAAAAAAATACAATAAAATACCACTTGGCCGCTAAACCATTGGACTTTTGTACCAAGAAAATGTATTTCGGAAACGACGTATTCAATGAATGAAATTGCATTAAAACGACAATGTGTATGCATTGTACAAACTGCGTTGCTACATACATAGAGGATATCTAACAGTGTCTTCAGTAAACCAAATACATTTCACGAGTGAGATTAATATTTTGATATTTTTCACGAGTGCGCAGCACGAGTGACAATATCAAAATATTAGGAACGCGAGTGAAAAATGTTTGGTATTACTGAAGATAATGTTAGATATTCTATTTATTACATTTAATTAGCAAAATCTACAGTAGCAGTTTTTGATTTTCTCTAATGTCGTTTGTAAGAAGCGCTCTGATTGGTCAAATCATAAAAAGTGATATTTTTCACTAGTGAAAAATATCATATTTCTCACCAGTGAAAAATAATAAAGTGTTCATACTGACCTTCCGCATTAGAGCAGTCCATCAGTTCCTGTGCGGACAATGGGACCAGCTTCCCAGTTACATTGAAATGCTGCCCCTCAACCGCACTGTTAGCAGTGAACGCCCAGCAAGAGCCACACTGAAACTGTGATAGAAAAGCCAACTTTAGGTATTCTTTCAAAATGAAGGTCCCCGTGAAGGTACAGGTAGTAAATGTTTGTCCAGTTACAAGATTTGTTAATCTTGGATCTTCTTCCGGATTTCTCTTTACCGTAATTTCCTACTTAGCCCACGAGAAGTAAATTAAGGCATCTTTGAAGTTTTTGTTAAATAAATTTCAGATAACCCGCACTGACAGATTGCCCGTGGGTTATACGTCAAATGTATACCTAGTGAGTACAAGGGTACTTTGTATGTGACTTTGTGATTTATTGTTTGGAATGTTAGAAATTTGAGACATATGATGGAATTATTGTGTTTATTTTGTAAATATATATGTTTACAATATTGTATGTGTATAATTAAGTTATTTATAAACTTGTCAATGCTATGTTTGGCCTACAAATAGCGTAGATCTACATGTTGATAAAATGGAAACATTTAACAACGTATAGTCCGCATTAAAAAAAAAACTGTAAAAAGATTAACATATAGTCCACACCGGCAGATAGCCCGCACTGGGCATCTTCTGATGTAAAAAATCGTAGAGCCCGCGGGCAATACGCAGGAACTCTCGGTTATCACCATAAATAATGTTGTCATTCTATTTAGAAAGGCATGATTTACAAGGTACGAGTAGGTCTTCCTGCTTTAGATACAAAAACGAAAAACGAATGTACAAACAGTTTAACAATGCTTATTTCAAAGACCTGTAGGTGAGTCCTGTCAGAATGGTGGCTTCGGATTTTTATCTGAGACATTCCAGGATCTCAAAATGATTATACATTCTCTCTGGCCTCGGTTTCATCAAAGTTCCTTACAAGTAACTTAAGGGATTTCCTTAACTAAGCAATCTCCATAGCAAAATATTACAGATGTGAAATCTTATGCTAAGAAATTATCTTTCTTATGGGGATTTTCAAATTAAGTAATTTCCTTATGTTAAGGAACAGTCCAGGTCCAAGTGTTTTACTCTCGTGAATTATCGTAGCCATTTACAGCATAACGTTTTATGATTTGATGAGTAAATTAAAAAAAGATAACCTGAAAGATTATTTTGAATAGAATATTGGTGTCTTTAAACATCAAATTTGATACATATTGCAATTTATCTGCAAGTTGAGATTAATAAATAACTACTAACATCTTAAAAAAGTAACGTTTTTAGCTAGTTTGTTCTCAGTTATGAATTTTGACATTTGTAAGTATTTGACTACTATGTAGACTATAATACCTAACTGAATTAAATATACCTTATTAATAATATTATTAAAGTGTATCTCTGGTTGCAGTTTCTTTGTTTTTGTTGTTTTGTTTGTTTTAAATCTCATTTTGAAAACAATGCATTATATTTTGTACATGTAATTAACCCTTCTCGTTTTGGTACGGCGCTATCGCCCAATGACAAATCCCCACATACATTATATATTATAAATATGGATGCAAGTAGATGACTTTCGCTGTTTTGAGGAGGATAAACCCTATACAGACCAAACTAAACACGATAAGGTCAGACGCCATTTTGCTCCTTTTCTGGAATAATGACGTCACTTAATTCATTGTCTATAACGTCATCCTGCAATTATGACGTCAAACTATATATCGTCGGCCCGTAGTCCTTGACTTCGGGCTAATATACGAAAATATTGACCAGAGTAACTACTAGAACCGTATGGGCAGTTAAATGAATGAGGTATAATATAAATCTTTACTGGTTGTTCTTGGCGAATCTTTCTATCATATTTATATTCTGTGTTGCCTTTGCCTATATATCATTACTAAACCAAATTGTAATATATGACATTGTATACTACAATTTGCAATCCACATCACATGATGTTATTTCTGACGCCATGTTGGACTATGTTATATCAAATCTTTGCACTCCGCCTCAGATAGCATGTATGATGGTTTTGAATCATTCGCTCATATGACACTGATTTAAATAATGTTATTGTGACGTCATTTCTGACGCCATTTCGGACTACGTTATATCAAATCTTTGCACTCCGCCTCAGATAGCATGTATGGTTGCTTTGAATCAATCGCTCATATGACACTGATTTAAATAATGTTATTGTGACGTCATTTCTGACGCCATTTCGGACTACGTTACGTCAACGCTTTGCACTCCGCATCAGATAACATGAATAATGGCTTTGAGTCAATAGCTCAGATGATGATTTAAATCAGACTCTTCCAGTAAAGAAATACACATGGAAAAATGGAGAACGTTTACCGACTTTATCCCAAAGACATAGATATATACAGGCAAATTTTAAAATTACCGGAAATGCAAATATAAGCAGATAAATAATCATGTATCACTAACGGGCGACATTCTATTTATCTGTTACCCAAATTGTATTCATATGGACTGTATACTACATCTGGTAACAGTTCAATGCTTAGATATAAAACCTTTATAATGTCAATTTATGCAAAAAAAATCGTACCTGATTCCCAACAGGGGAAACCCATCCTTTCGCTTTCCAGTTCACCTCTTTAGGTAAGTCATTGACGTTGGTGTCAGCTCTGACCTCATGCTTGAACTTTAAACTTTGAAAGTCTGATTCCCCAAATCCGTGCATTCGTGCGCTTTTTTCCTGATGTGTCTGAAATAAGAAAAAAATCAAAAGCGATTATCATAACTGTACATAGTTTTATCATGTTCCGGGCTGACAGTATTGTATGCTTTATTAAGTTTAGCTATATACATATTTTGTACATTTGTATATTCTATAAGTGACGATGGAGAACGACTATACTTTGATGTGTTCTGTCCCTTGCTTGAATGTAAAAAGGACCTTAAATTTGGTAGCTGTAAATTCACTGGGATTAACTGGATCACCCGTTGTCAGTATAATGTGACTTGGTGGAATACTGGTCTGGATATATCTTTGTATGGTATTTCAGAGAGAAAATAATCTAAAGTCAGCATTAGTTCTGCACAATCGTAAAGAGGCAAGTACACCAACATACCTTGTCTCCGCCTCACAGGTTACCTACATAAACCCATTCGCCTCACCTGATACAAGTTTTTTTAAGACCCGATATATTTCCGTATCAGGCCACTAACAAACTATGTAACTAATAATATTTTTAGATTTAGATAAGATGAACTTATATCAGCAATATTCAAGATGAATTTTTACGCGGTAACCGGTACAATAGCAGTTGAAACTCGGTATTTGTAAACACGCGTCCATTTAGAAATGCTTTCTACCTTCGGCTTGTTGTTAAAGTGGGCCCCACCTGAATTATTTTCAATTAATATATTTTTTTTTTGTCAAATCATAATTTTTCAGAATCCCGAAAAGCTTCCTGAAGTTACGTATATTGGGCCTTCAACCTTTAAACTTGAATAATTTCAGTATGCTAGCATTATATTATGACATCAGATCTGCGTTGCACAAGAAAGGTTACACCAAATACTCTGCTTCCAGCACATATATACGCATGCGCACAAGAACACTCGACATTGATTTTTGATTTGACACCGCACCTTGAATTACCAACCAATCAAATGAACTTACCATGTCACTATACTCGTTAATCCCTAGAGTAAAACTGTGAAGCCCTTTCTCTGCGTCATTGTTGTGTTTTCTAACCTTCTCCAAATTCTCCGCCCAAATTGATCGTCTGAAATCAAAATAATGACAATAAACTGAATCGTGTTATTCCATTTAACATTGGAGGAGGCGAACAGGTTTGTCAATATCAGAAAATCGTTATATGAAGAAAACATTGAGCGGTGATAATATATTTTTTTTTCAAACGTGTATCAAAGCGATAAAATATATTAACTATTAACCATTGTGTTTTTTTTCTACATTGTGTTTTAACAACTCTGTCCCTTTACATTCCTTAAGGACCCATATCCCACATCTCTGTGATTTTCCTAAATACAGTTGCTCTTCATATTTTCACCAGTGAAATATCGAAATTATTCATTCTATAAAATTGATATTTTTCACTAGTGAAAAATGTCACTTGTTCATGATTTGACCAATCAGAACGCTGCTTACAAACGACATTTGGGAAAATCAAAAACTGCCACAGTAGATTTTTACTATAAAAACGTAATAGACAGAATATCTAACAGTATCTTCAGTAATACCAAACATATTTCAATCGTGCGGCTAATATTTTGAAATTATTAGCCCCACTCGTGAAATATAGGTGGCATTACTGAAGGCACTGTTCTATATCCTCTATCTCCCAAAACTTTCTCTACGATCAAAGCCCCTCATGTGTTTTTCTAAATACAATATGTACGTGTAGTTACCTCCCCTTAATTAGAAAGTACATAAGGCACACACAACTGCTGTTCTGTCATTTGTTTTTTTTTTAATAAATATTGATCGCGATATTACTTTTTTTTATTATTTTCCAGGATAACAATCAGAACAGAAACGAGATAATATTTTGCATTTCATTGATATATGTATCGTTCTCGGATGATTATGATAATATATCGTTCTGTTACCTGTATCGTACTGTTACAATATCGTTCTGTTACATGTATCGTTCCTTCTGTTAAAATATCGTTCTGTTATATGTATCGGTCTGTCACATGTATCGTTCTGTTACAATATCGTTCTGTTACATGTATCGTTCGTTCTGTTAAAATATCGTTCTGTTACATGTATCGGTCTGTTACATGTATCGTTCTGTAGAATGTATCGTTCGTTCTGTTACAATATCGTTCTGTTACATGTATCGGTCTGTTACATATATCGTTCTGTTACACTATCAATCTGTTACATGTATCGTTCTGTTACATGTATCGTTCTGTTACATATATCGGTCTGTTACATGTATCGTTCTGTTACATGTATCGTTCGTTCTGTTACACTATCGTTCTGTTACATGTATCGGTCTGTTACATGTATCGTTCTGTTACATATATCGTTCTGTTACATGTATCGTTCTGTTACATGTATCGTTCTGCTACACTATCGTTCTGTTACATGTATCGTTCTGTTACACAATCGTTCTCTTACATGTATCGTTCTGTTATATGTATCGTTCGTTCTGTTACACTATCGTTCTGTTACACTATCGTTCTGTTACATGTATCGTTCTGTTACATATATCGTTCTGTTACATGTATCGTTCTGTTACATGTATCGTTCTGTTACACTATCGTTCTGTTACATGTATCGTTCTGTTACATGTATCGTTCTGTTATACTATCGTTCTGTTACATGTATCGTGTTGTTACATGTATCGTTCTGTTACGTGTATCGTTCTGTTACGTGTATCGTTCTGTTACACTATCGTTCTGTTACACTATCGTTCTGTTACACTATCGTTCTGTTACACTATCGTTCTGTTACACTATCGTTCTGTTACACTATCGTACTGTTACATGTATCGTTCTGTTACATGTATCGTTCTGTTACACAATCGTTCTGTTACACAATCGTTATGTTACATATATCGTGCTGTTACACTATCGTTCTGTTACACTATCGTTCTGTTACACTATCGTTCTGTTACACTATCGTTCTGTTACACTATCGTTCTGTTACATGTATCGTTCTGTTACACTATCGTTCTGTTACATGTATTGTTCTATTACATGTATTGCTATGTTACACTATCGTTCTATTACATGTATCGTTCTGTTACACTATCGTTCTGTTACATATATCGTGCTGTTACACTATCGTTCTGTTACACTATCGTTCTGTTACACTATCGTTCTGTTACACTATCATTATGTTACATGTATCGTTCTGTTACATGTATCGGTCTGTTACATGTATCGTTCTGTTACATATATCGTTCTGTTACATATATCGTTCTGTTACATGTATCGGTCTGTTACACAATCGTTCTGTTACACAATCGTTATGTTACATATATCGTGCTGTTACACTATCGTTCTGTTACACAAATGTTCTGTTACATATATCGTTCTGTTACACTATCGTTCTGTTACACAATCGTTATGTTACATATATCGTTCTGTTACACAATCGTTCTGTTACACAATCGTTCTGTTACACAATCGTTATGTTACATATATCGTTCTGTCACACTATCGTATTGTTACACAATCGTTCTGTTACACAATCGTTATGTTACATGTATCGTTATGTTACATGTATCGTTCTGTTACATGTATCGTTCTGTTACACTATCGTTCTGCTACACAATCGTTCTGTGTCACTATCGTTCTGTTACATGTATTGTTATGTTACATGTATCGTTCTGTTACATGTATTGTTCTGTTACACTATCGTTCTGTTACATGTATCGTTCTGTTACGTGTATCGTTCTATTACATATATCGTTCTGTTACATGTATCGTTCTGTTACATGTATCGTTTTGTTACGTGTATCGTTCTATTACATGTATCGTTCTGTTACATGTATCGTTCTGTTACACTATCGTTCTGTTACACTATCGTTCTGTTACACTATCGTTCTGTTACACTATCGTTCTGTTACATGTATCGTTTTGTTACATGTATCGTTCTGTTACACTATCGTTCTGTTACGTGTATCGTTCTATTACATGTATCGTTCTGTTACATGTATCGTTCTGTTACATGTATCGTTCTGTTACATGTATCGTTCTGTTACATGTATCGTTCTGTTACACTATCGTTCTGTTACGTGTATCGTTCTATTACATGTATCGTTCTGTTACATGTATCGTTCTGTTACATGTATCGTTCTGTTACATGTATCGTTCTGTTACACTATCGTTCTGTTACACTATCGTTCTGTTACATGTATCGTTCTGTTACACTATCGCTCTGTTACATGTATCGTTCTGTCACATGTATCGTTCTGTTACATGTATCGTTCTGTTACACTATCGCTCTGTTACATGTATCGTTCTGTTACACTATCGTTATGTTACACTATCGTTCTGTTACACTATCGTTCTGTTACATGTATCGTTCTGTTACACTATCGCTCTGTTACATGTATCGTTCTGTTACATGTATCGTTCTGTTACACTATCGTTCTGTTACACTATCGTTCTGTTACATGTATCGTTCTGTTACACTATCGTTCTGTTACACTATCGCTCTGTTACATGTATCGTTCTGTTACATGTATCGTTCTGTTACATGTATCGGTCTGTTACATGTATCGTTCTGTTACACTATCGTTCTGTTACACTATCGTTCTGTTACAATATCGTTCTGTTACATGTATCGTTCTGTTACAATATCGTTCTGTTACATGTATCGTTCTGTTACATGTATCGTTCTGTTACATGTATCGTTCTGTTACACTATCGTTCTGTTACACTATCGCTCTGTTACATGTATCGGTCTGTTACATGTATCGTTCTGTTACACTATCGTTCTGTTACACTATCGTTCTGTTACACTATCGTTCTGTTACAATATCGTTCTGTTACATGTATCGTTCTGTTACAATATCGTTCTGTTACATGTATCGTTCGTTCTGTTACATGTATTGTTCTGTTACACGTATCGTTCTGTTACACTATCGTTCTGTTACACTATCGTTCTGTTACACTATAGTTCTGTTACACTATCGTTCTGTTACACTATAGTTCTGTTATACTATCGTTCTGTTACACTATCGTTCTGTTACACTATCGTTCTGTTACACTATCGTTCTGCTACATGTATCGTTCTGTTACACTATCGTTCTGTTACATGTATCGTTCTGTTACATGTATCGTTCTGTTACACTATCGTTCTGTTACACTATCGTTCTGTTACACTATAGTTCTGTTATACTATCGTTCTGTTACACTATCGTTCTGTTACATGTATCGTTCTGTCACACTATCTTTCTGCTACATGTATCGTTCTGTTACATGTATCGTTCTGTTACATGTATTGTTCTGTTACATGTATCGTTCTGTCACACTATCGTTCTGCTACATGTATCGTTCTGTCACACTATCGTTCTGCTACATGTATCGTTCTGCTACATGTATTGTTCTGCTACATGTATCGTTCTGTTACATGTATCGTTCTGTCACACTATCGTTCTGCTACATGTATCGTTCTGTCACACTATCGTTCTGCTACATGTATCGTTCTGTCACAATATCGTTCTGCTACATGTATCGTTCTGTTACATGTATCGTTCTGTTACATGTATTGTTCTGTTACATGTATCGTTCTGTCACATGTATCGTTCTGTTACATGTATTGTTCTGTTACATGTATCGTTCTGTAACACTATCGTTCTGTCACATGTATCGTTCTGTCACATGTATCGTTCTGTTACCTGTATCATTCTGTCACATGTATCGTTCGGTTACACTATCGTTCTGTTACATGTATCTTTCTGTTACATGTATCGTTCTGTTACATGTATCGTTCTGTTACATGTATCGTTTTGTTACATATACTGTTCTGTTACATGTATCGTTCTGTTACATGTATCGTTCTGTTACACTATCGTTCTGTTACATATATCGTTCTGTTACATGTATCATTCTGTTACATGTATCGTTCTGTTACACTATCGTTCTGTTACATATATCGTTCTGTTACATGTATCGTTCTGTTACATGCATCGTTCTGTTACATGTATCGTTCTGTTACATGTATCGTTCTGTTACATGTATTGTTCTGTTACATGTATCGTTCTGTTACACTATCGTTCTGTTACACTATCGTTCGGTTACACTATCGTTCTGTTACACTATCGTTCTGTTACATGTATCGTTCTGTTACACGTATCGTTCTGTTACACTATCGTTCTGTTACACTATCGTTCTGTTACATTATCGTTCTGTTACATTATCGCTCTGTTACATGTATCGGTCTGTTACATATATCGTTCTGTTACATTATCGTTCTGTTACATATATCGTTCTGTTACACTATCGTTCTGTTACATTATCGTTCTGTTACATGTATCGTTCTGTTACACTATCGTTCTGTTACACTATCGTTCTGTTACACTATCGTTCTGTTACATTATCGTTCTGTTACATGTATCGGTCTGTTACATATATCGTTCTGTTACATTATCGTTCTGTTACATATATCGTTCTGTTACACTATCGTTCTGTTACATTATCGTTCTGTTACATGTATCGGTCTGTTACATATATCGTTCTGTTACATATATCGTTCTGTCACACTATCGTATTGTTACACAATCGTTATGTTACATATATCGTTCTGTTACATTATCGTTCTGTTACATATATCGTTCTGTTACACTATCGTTCTGTTACATGTATCGTTCTGTTACACTATCGTTCTGTTACAGTATCGTTCTGTTACAGTATCGTTCTGTTACACTATCGTTCTGTTACAGTATCGTTCTGTTACACTATCGTTCTGTTACACTATCGTTCTGTTACATGTATCGTTCTGTTACAGTATCGTTCTGTTACACTATCGTTCTGTTACAGTATCGTTCTGTGACAGTATCGTTCTGTTACACTATCGTTCTGTTACATGTATCGTTCTGTTACACTATCGTTCTGTTACACTATCGTTCTGTTACAGTATCGTTCTGTTACAGTATCGTTCTGTTACAGTATCGTTCGGTTACACTATCGCTCTGGTACATGTATCGTTCTGTTACACTATCGTTCTGTTACACTATCGTTCTGTTACACTATCGTTCTGTTACACTATCGTTCTGTTACAGTATCTTTCTGTTACAGTATCGTTCTGTTACACTATCGTTCTGTTACACTATCGTTCTGTTACACTATCGTTCTGTTACACTATCGTTCTGTTACACTATCGTTCTGTTACAGTATCTTTCTGTTACACTATCGTTCTGTTACAGTATCGTTCTGTCACACTATCGTTATGTTACACTATCGTTCTGTTACACTATCGTTCTGTTACACTATCGTTCTGTTACAGTATCTTTCTGTTACAGTATCGTTCTGTTACAGTATCGTTCTGTCACACTATCGTTATGTTACACTATCGTTCTGTTACACTATCGTTCTGTTACACTATTGTTCTGTTACACTATCGTTCTGTTACAGTATCTTTCTGTTACAGTATCGTTCTGTTATACTATCGTTCTGTTACACTATCGTTCTGTTACACTAATGTTCTGTTACACTATCGTTCTGTTACAGTATCTTTCTGTTACAGTATCGTTCTGTTACATGTATCGTTCTGTTACACCATCGTTTTGTTACACTATCGTTCTGTTACAGTATCTTTCTGTTACAGTATCGTTCTGTTACACTATCGTTCTGTTACACTATCGTTCTGTTACACTATCGTTCTGTTACAGTATCTTTCTGTTACAGTATCGTTCTGTTACACTATCGTTCTGTTACACTATCGTTCTGTTACACTATCGTTCTGTTACACTATCGTTCTGTTACACTATCGTTCTGTTACACTATCGTTCTGTTACACTATCGTTCTGTTACAGTATCGTTCTGTTACACTATCGTTCTGTTACAGTATCTTTCTGTTACATGTATTGTTCTGTCACATACCTTTTGGCTTCCTCGTTTGGATTGTAGATCTTTTGATACAGAGACTTGAAGTCCTGCCATTGATTTTGTAGTTGTGTATCAGTGGGCAGACCAGCTGACAACGATACTACAAGAACGAGTACTGCTATCTGAAACAGTAGAATTACTCTTTCATTTCAAAATATTGAACTTTTAGGGTTCGGTTTCGGCCTAATACTACTTCAAAAAGGCTGGTTTTATTGACCCTCAAATTAAAGAGTAAATCAACTCATCAAATTGATACACTTGCTGTAAAACAAAATGGCGAAATATTACTATGTATTGGAATAGTTATATGTATAGAGAAGGAAAACAAACTATATTAAAACAATATAGCTAAATTTCAAGTTTTAAAAAAGAGAATTATAACAAAAAATAGTATACATTTAAATATAATTATTAACTTGAATCTATTTTTTTTTAATATATTGGGGTAATAACACAAAAAACCGGAGTTTACTCTCATCATAAACCGCACGCGTTTCGCGGTTTATTTAGAGTACACTCTGTTTTTTGTGTTATACCTCCATAACATTAAAAATAGATTCAAGTTAATCCTTCAACATATGAAAAATAATTATCTTGGTAGACATTCTGATTAAAATGCAGATCCTTATTTCAATTTCGTTTCAAAGGGATCCAAGCGAGGTCATGTCCTGATGACCTTTTGTATTAGCCAATCAAACAACCGCTTAAATAATATTGCTGTACGTTGTAGGCGAACAATCTTGCATAATATAATCCTATCTTTGCGTAAAGTCATTTCGTCACAACAAAGTAATGTGCATTGTTATAACGAAATGACATGTTGTAGATGACAGCGTAAAATGTCATAAATTAGACAATTTTACTGGAGTATTAAGTAAAGAGGCGACAATTGTCACAAGAACGTGACCTCTTAAGGAATGCTGGGCTCGACATTAAGCATTGCCCGACCGCCCGGGGCAGGTACAATCCCATGTCGGGCAGGCAGTTTGTCCACATTATTTCAAAAAATTGAAAATAATTCAGGTGGGGCCCACTTCAACAACAAACCGAAGGTAGAAAACGGTTCGAAATGGACGTGTGTTTACAAATAGCGTGTTTCCACTGCTGCTGTACCGGTAACTGTAAGAGAATTCATCTTGAATATTGCTGATATCAGTTAATCTAAACTAAATCAATAAATATAATAAGCTATAAGGCTTGATTTACGCTTCAAGTTTTGCCGAAAGTTACGTATATTGGGCTTTTAACAGTTCACCATTTAAGCGCTTTAGAGATCTAGATTTTAAAATAGGGCAAAATTCTGTATACCTCGTATAAACCTGTAAATTATAATATTATACTGTAGATTTCTATTAAAAGAAGCTGTCCAATCCTGCTATCTAACTGGGTTCAACATATCTTTTTTGTTAAAATGACCTGTCTCTGACTTTTATGACGCAGCGAACATCAAAGAGAAAGAGTGAGTGACGATCCGAACATTAGTACATCCCTCATTGTCGTAGTCATTGACACATTTGAATAAATGGTTTAACAGTTCGCCATTTAAGCGCTTTAGAGATCTAAATTTTAAATAAAGTTTGACAGCATGTCAAAGCGCTAATTAGCTTTCGTTTGTGTTCACTCAACCAGATAAATGAGACGAATGTATAGAAACAAAAGAGAAAATATCATAAATGGAAAGTAAATATGTATGGCAAAAGAGCCACAGACACGTTTTTATTGACAGAAAAAATATCTTTCAATATCGTATCCATCAGGTAGGACAATGCAACATACAATTTTTACAATAAAGTTCATATTGGATTGTACTCCAACGGTCTATAAGCCATTAAACAGTGTAATATTTTTATTTATTTTGCGGGGGGGGGGGGGGGGGGGGGGATTGGGGGCGGCAGGTGAAAAAAAAATACGGGCAGGTCAAATTTTCGTTCACTTGCCCGACATGGAAAGTGCCTTAAAAAGTTAGTGTCGAGTGTTAGTGGCAGAGCATACACTGAAATTTCCATGTATGTAATTTCCAAAAATGTTATCATGCATTTTCATATTTTTTTTCTATTTCTGTTATTATTTGATATGAAACATTCGTGTCAATCTAAAAATAGGAAGGAAGGAAGGAATGACAAAAGTAAGGGTAAGAAAGAAAGAAATCAGAAATGATACGCGAAGAACAAAAGTAATCATTTTTTTTTCATTTATAAAGTAATACCGTATTAGCGACCCTTCCCTATATATAAAAGCCCCCCCCCCCCCCCCCCCCCCCCACACACACACACCTTGGTGGAGCTATTGAAATTATATTACCGAGGTATTACATATATCAATTATATACAACCTATAATATTGTATATTGTTTACCTTAATCGTAAGCATTGTTGATGTCGCTCTGGCTGTACTCGCGTGTCCTGTTGTCCGCGTGTCAATTATTCAATCATCAGCAGTGTTTATATATTATCTTATCATAATAAAAATAATTTTATCACGTGATCTGTATTTGATGACTGACACATGACTTGCATGTGATAACGAAACTACTTAAATGTTACATATATTGGACACCAATAGATAATATCGTATTTAGTTTGTGTTGTATAGGGTTCATCATCCTATTAAAAGCAAATGTGTACTTTAAGTGATAGGATGATCCATTACAAATAGAGTTATTGCTTTCAAAATGAGGATTAAGTCAATGGCTTTTTTTGGTGAATTTCAATTTAAAAGTGTTCCTCCTTTCTAATTTTAAGCTGAGATGTTCAATTTTACTCATTTGCTTCAACCTGCTTAAAATTAATATTTCGAACATGCTTTATTTATTATCGTTTAATACCGAATGACATCGTCCGTAAACTACTGTCCTAACACTAACGAGAGTAAGGACCGTAGGTTAACGACGGTGACCCAACTATGGCTTATAGAAACATCTCAAAATAATAATGCCATATGACTACAAGATAAAAATAGTTAAGATTGTATATTATAGACAGCATATGATAAGATAAGGCTGAAATGAGTTCCAAGTTTAGTTTTATTACATCATGATTATAGTAGAGTTCTAACCAGTAGAAAGTCGGCAAACCATCTAGAAAAGAGGCTCGAATGACTTGTTTGAAATATTACATCAATGCACAGCAGATGGGCATCAAACAATCTACTACAGTCGAACTGCGTTATCTCGAAGTACCCGGGACGGGTCCAGCCGGGACTGCGGGGAAACTCATTTTATTGTGTATGCGAGGTAATTGGGTTCTAATATTCAGTGTGATATTTGACGTTTTCCAACACGTGACTAAAATGTTTTTTGAGCTATACGATTTCGAGATATCTTGATTCAATCATTTATACGGTTTTGAGATTCATTGTACCTTGATTCGACTTTCATGTCTAGAAAGAAAGTAAGGGGATTTGTTTCCATGCATGAAAATAAAGATTGACTTTATTTTGACTGCATCAGTGTAGATCAGAGCATAGTGTTGGTTTTCGTTCAAAGGGAAATAACTCTTGAAAAAAGTAACGCCTGAAATAATTTCCAAAAATTGATAAATCTCTAACAACTTTTATCATCAACAGAGAAAAAAAGGAGGTACGTTTATACGTATCCTGGCCCCAGGGTCATGAAACCATCTTAAGTTTAAATTTGTCTTAAGCTTTGACTTAGCCAATCTCGATTAACGAAACAAAAAGTAACGTCATACGTGTTTTGCTAAGCACAAATTTAAGTCTCAGATTGTTTCATGATCTCGGGGTCTGGTATGTAATGAATTTAATATATATAATAAATAAAATCCCGTAACAATCACCTGAAACATAGTATATCTGAAACCCATTTTAAAAGGATATACATTACTGTACGAGAAGATGTGTAACAGGGGCAAATGTCAAGTACGCTCTCTACACCCCTGGAATATGTCTGACATGGCTAAACTGAAGGCTTACTCGGGTGAAAAACCCTGACATACCAGTCCTTTGAAGATTACAGATTGGGAGACGCATAACCGACTTCAGCAGCTAAAGGGGGAGACAAATTAGTGACTGATCGTGTTTCAGGGTGCCAAGGTCAAGGTCAAGGTCAGTGTTACTATTTATAGAAAACATCTTTGTCAGCACTCTTGCAACTTCATTTCTGAAAGGATCCTGACCAAACTTCATATATGGGTCCAACATGGGAATACCTCAAACACGTTCGTGTTTATGGGTGCCAAGGTCAAGGTCAGTGTTACTATTTATAGAAAATCTTTGTCAGCGCTCTTGCGACTTCATTTTTGAACTGATCCTGACCAAACTTCATATATGGAAATGAAGTTGCTAGTGTGATGCGTAACCAGATACTGTTGAATGCATAACAATATATACCATATTTATCCGGCAATGAGCCCATGCCTGATAATTAGCCCATCCATGTCTATTGCAGTTCAGTGCAAATGACAACTGATGTTATTTCAATGTCCTGCAATAACCCCTACCCCCATTTTGCGTCAGAGTTAATGTGTTACAGTAAGGGTTCCCCTGTAAAAAATACATTCTGTAATGAGCAGCTCCTTATAATTATATGCACGAATATAGGTCTATATATCATTTACTGACAGAAATTCAACCAACTGTGGTTAAAGGTCCAATATACGTAAATTTCGGCAAAACTTCAAGGGAAAATCAAGCCTAATAACTTTTTATATTTATAGATTTAGTTAAGATGAAATTATATCAGCAATATTAAAGATGGATTATTATGTGGTTTACTTCGTTTTAGGCTTATTTTTATATGGTTATCAACTGGATTTTTTCCCAGAATTTTTCAGATGCCAAAACATTTCCCGAAATTACGTATATTGAATCGAAGACAATATCTTTCTTGAGAGATAGCGCTGAAGAACTGTGATATTTACTTCCATGGAGTGATGACTAGCGAAATAATGAAACCAGTCTGGGCACGGACTTGGGTAACATCTAATTCCGAGATCACTTGTGGCACAGACTTGTGTAACATCTAATTCCAAGATCAGTTGCGGCACAGACTTGGGTAACATATTATTCTAAGATCAGCTGTGGCATATACTTCGGTAACATATTATTCCAAGATCACCTGTGGCACAGACTTGGGTAACATATTATTCCAAGATCAGTTGTGGCACAGACTTGGGTAACATATTATTCTAAGATCAGTTGTGGCATATACTTGGGTAACATATTATTCCAAGATCAGTTGTGGCACAGACTTGGGTAACATCTAATTCCAAGATCAGTTGTGGCACAGACTTGGGTAACATCTTATTCCAAGATCAGTTGTGGCACAGACTTGGGTAACATCTAATTCCAAGATCAGTTGTGGCACAGACTTGGGTAACATCTAATTCCGAGATCAGTTGTGGCACAGACTTGGGTAACATCTACATGTAATTCCAAGATCAGTTGTGGCACAGACTTGGGTAACATCTAATTCCAAGTTCAGTTGTGGCACAGACTTGGGTAACATCTTATTCCAAGATCAGTTGTGGCACAGACTTGGGTAACATCTAATTCCGAGATCAGTTGTGGCACAGACTTGGGTAACATCTAATTCCGAGATCAGTTGTGGCACAGACTTGGGTAACATCTAATTTCAAGATCAGTTGTGGCACATACTTGGGTAACATCTAATTCCAAGATCAGTTGTGGCACAGACTTGGGTAACATCTTATTCCAAGATCAGTTGTGGCACAGACTTGGGTAACATCTAATTCCAAGATCAGTTGTGGCACAGACTTGGGTAACATCTAATTCCGAGATCAGTTGTGGCACATACTTGGGTAACATCTAATTCCAAGATCAGTTGTGGCACAGACTTGGGTAACATCTTATTCCGAGATCAGTTGTGGCACAGACTTGGGTAACATCTAATTCCAAGATCAGTTGTGGCACAGACTTGGGTAACATCTAATTCCGAGATAAGTTGTGGCACATACTTGGGTAACATCTAATTCCAAGATCAGTTGTGGCACATACTTTGGTAACATCTAATTCCAAGATCAGTTGTGGCACAGACTTGGGTAACATCTAATTCCAAGATCAGTTGTGGCACAGACTTGGGTAACATCTTATTCCGAGATCAGTTGTGGCACAGACTTGGGTAACATCTAATTCCAAGATCAGTTGTGGCACAGACTTGGGTAACATCTAATTCCGAGATAAGTTGTGGCACATACTTGGGTAACATCTAATTCCAAGATCAGTTGTGGCACATACTTTGGTAACATCTAATTCCAAGATAAGTTGTGGCACAGACTTGGGTAACATCTAATTCCAAGATCAGTTGTGGCACATACTTGGGTAACATCTTATTCCGACATCAGTAGGAGTACGGACTTGGGTAACATCTAATTCCGAGATAAGTTAGGGTACATACTTGGGTAACATCTTATTCCGTGGTCGGGTTATCCTCCTAACAGGGTCATTAGCTACAGTTCCTGTAGTAGTTTGGATACAGGGTCATAAATATTACATCAAAGACTGACCACAGTTTTGAAGACTATGTAGAACAGTGCTAATGACTATATAACTGACCACACCACTGTATGGGGGTCTGTTTATTTTTTAAACAGTACTACGTGCTGACCTGTATGTTTCGAGATCAATGTTAATTCCCAGTAATTGACACATTTATGAACATAATTTCTAATATTTTATTTGGTTATATGATGTAGACTATTTGTAAGGCCATACCAATTTGATTTATTGTCCGTCGGAAAATGAGATTTCAAAATTGGAGCGAGCGGGCGCATTTTTTTTGTTTTTACGAAAAATATGAATTCCTTGAAATTTCGACCGAGCGGGAGTTCAAAAAAGACTTAATGTCAGAATAAGTGTTTGACAATTAATGTAAAGTATCACGAAATAGTACAAGTATTTAAATTGTTGCTGCGTTTTCTTTAATCATTTCCATAGTACAAACTACTTGTATGAAGCTGTGCAATAAAATAGCATTTTTGGTTTTGGTTTTATTTTAACTCACATCCTATGAACAGTCAAAGTCATTTATTATTTTAGCCCCCTGGTGTACATGTTGTATAAGTGTATTGCAATGTCCAGCTAGGTATATGAGGGGGAAATACTGCCTAACTGGCAAGCTAGCTTTTTCAGTCATGCGGTATAACCTTTGGACCCGTTCACGCTAGTTAAGCAACGGTGAGTGTGGTCAGTAGTTGGATGGGTGACCGCCTGCACGTTACATTTGGTGGCAGCGTAGTGACTCTGTGTGATCATGTAAGGCCAGTTCTCGGTGGTTTGGGAAGATGCATTGATACACAGAGAAGAACCTACGGATTCCAAGGCCAAGTCTCGGAGGAGGGAATAATGTAATGTCCAGCTAGGTATATGAGGGGGAAATAATGCCTAACTGGCAAGCTAGCTTTTTCAGTCATGCGGTATAACCTTGGGACCCGTTCACGCTAGTTAAGCAACGGTGAGTGTGGTCAGTAGTTGGATGGGTGACCGCCTGCACGTTACATTTGGTGGCAGCGTAGTGACTCTGTGTGATCATGTAAGGCCAGTTCTCGGTGGTTTGGGAAGATGCATTGATACACAGAGAAGAACCTACGGATTCCCAGGCCAAGTCTCGGGACGAGACTTCTCGGAGGAGGGAATAATGTAATGTCCAGCTAGGTATATGTGGGGGAAATAATGCCTAACTGGCAAGCTAGCTTTTTCAGTCATGCGGTATAACCTGGGGACCCGTTCACGCTAGTTAAGCAACGATGAGCGTGGTCAGTAGTTGGATGGGTGACCGCCTGCACCTGCACGTTACAGTTTATATGTGTCAAGTTAGGGAGGGTGCAGTAAAGTAACACTATGGGCGGATTGGTCGAGAGGTTAACACTACGGCCATCCATGCAGGCGGCCGGGGTTCGATTCCCGTCCGGTCCGGGTTCAATCCCCGTAATCGTCATACGCATGGAACATTAAGGAAAAGTGTTTTTCTCCTGCCCACACTTAGATACTTTTTTTATTCTCACACGGTAGATACTTCACTATTCTCTCACAGTAAAAAGTTTTATTATTCTTTCACGGTAAATGTTTTTTTTTTATTCTTTCACAGTAAACAGGTTATTATTCTTTCATGATAAATAGTTTATTATTCTCTCACGGTAAATTCTTTATTGTAGCATGCTGGATAAAGAGCTACCAAGTTTGTTTAAATGATTGACTTTGACCAACTTTCAAGGTCGCATTCAATATCTTCAAACAACTTTTTTAATAACCAAAATGGAGCTTGTATTCAGTCTGGTGCTCGGGTCAAACGGCCACTATAAGTAGCTATAGTAAGTTGTTCACACCTTGACCAACTTTCAAGCTCACTTGAGTTAAAATCAAAGGAACTATCCTCGTCTGTCAATACACTCATATTATAATACATGTATTATAATTGAATGACTTTGACCGACTTCTTATACCAGGAGGGTCAAAAAGACCCAGGGTACTGTTATTGGGCCCGTAGCATGCTGAGATAAAGGGCTGCCAAGTTTGTTTAAATGAATGACATTGACCTACTTTAAAGCCATAGGAGTAAAACGTGTTTAAAATCTTCAAGGGACCTCTGTTCAATAACCGAAAACATAAGGCTACTGATATACAATATAATGATGATGTACTACAAAAGATAAATTGATACCAAAGTGGGAAAATACTGCACTTCTTGATATCTAGGGACTACGCCTATCTACCCTCTTTAAAGGTTTACAAGTGTAGCGAGCGTAGATGAGCGTAACCCCTTAGTGTCGAGGATGTTTATAGTGTTAAATCACAGTTGCTTGAGTTTTTGTCAGTAAATAAAATATATATATACTGTAGCACGCGAGGGGATTTGTATCGTTTGCGATGCCTTGTTTTGTTTGAAGGGCGTTTTTTTTAATTGGTGTGTTGATTAAGTCTATCAAGCATACAAAACATATCGTCTCGTTTCATTAAAATCTCTGTTAACAACTGTGTGTCCCAGTTCCACCAATCATAATGTGTTACAGGGAACTAGAGGATAAGCTGTTCCAGAGTTCCCCCTTTGCGCCCTACGGACTGTCATGGCGACCTTTCTCTAGCTATCGTCATCGTGACGTCACAGTACACGAAGTCACAGTCGCGCCAAATTTTAAAATGGATTGTGATTGCTTGTAAGATATCAACACGTCTTTCATAAAAAAAGCAAAATGTCATTATTATGAAAACTAGATATGTGCATTCTTTTCCAAATAAGACCATTTTTTTTCCAAGTGCAATTCTTAAATACTGTTAAATAGCAAAAGTTGGACAGTCCTTTTAGTGTTACAAAGATAGTCTGTAGTTTTTTCATGAATGTTTCTTTTGAATTCTTTGATGTTGGTAGGAGGAAAAACAAGTATTGAAAATTACTAGTACATAAAAAGCACAACAAAGATAAACTGCTGTATGATTTATTGCGAACAGAAAAGAACATGTGAATATTCATGTAACTACTATCGCACGCGAAATCCAGTGAACATTGATCTTGCCCCATGTATTGCAGGAGCACCGCTGTGGCCACCGACACGTACCCAGACCTCGTCACCGACCTCTAGGTGTACAGCCGCTGTTGCTGATGCTGCACTGAAGAAGGCATCCTCGCCAGTTAAAGAAGATCCAATAACGGCATTGTTCCTCACTAATTCAGTATACATATACTGGTTACCTGGTACACCTATTGCCCAAGAGAAGACGTATACTCCAGACTGTGTGGCGGTAAATATGCCTGAGTTTGAACTGTAGTGGGCAGCCCCACTATTAGTGACGAGTTTGTCAAAAACTATGACGTGGGTTGTAGTTGGATTGAGGATTGTGTGTGCAACAATAGCATGGAACGCCACAGTGTCATCAGATGGACCTAGGAGAAAAAAAAAATAAACAGAATGGATGCTAGAAAATGTTAAAATGAAGGACAAGTGTGGTTAAATATCAGATACTTTAATCGTCTTGCCACCGCGGTATCAACATTTCAAAAAAATTAAGTTACTGACAGTTATCATTGATACTAAAATAAATTTCAAAACTATTGATTTGTGATGCTGCTTAAATACATACTGACTCGGCTTATCCTTCCGGATTGTCGAGATTGAATCCGACCTTGACCTCTTATCATGTCAGAGTTCTGTGTGTAATCAGAGTGTGTCGACAAGTCCCCCTTATTTGTCATCGTATCATTGAGAGTAGACGCAGCGGTATCATTTGAGGGCGCATCAGTTAGGTTGTTATACGGAGTCTCTTTATGAGGCGGGGTTTGTGTTTCCATGGATATATAGTTCTCAGAATGTTTTCCGTTTCCACATTGATGCTCCAGTTCATCTAATCTTGAGGTCAGCACAGTTGTCAGATGCAAATCTTTGACGCGTAAACGTTTTTGCTCTTCAACTTCATTATTGAGTTTGGTCAATGCGCGCGCATCATTTTCGCGTAGTTCGGATAGTTCTTTAATACGTAAATGTAGTTCCTGCACGTCTTTGACGCGTGACTGTTCCAACTCGTCCAGTCGTTTTGTCAGTATAGCGACCTGATCAGAACGCATGTCGGTTTGGTCATTTGAATCGGCGTAAATATTCGTCTCTTGGATCATGTAGGCAGAAGTCAGCATTTCACCAATGACTATTGCCAAAATGCAAACTATTCGCGCTAGCGGTTTGATATCCTCCATTTTTGTCATCTTTGTACAGACAGTGTTTAAAGTATGCCGCCAGTAAGGTTCAGTTTACTCTTAAATAGTGTAACTAGAACGGCTAAGGTCAAACAGCAACAACAATAATAGATATATTTAAGATAAACAAGCAGTGATAACGCTTTTCTAGGGCGTCTTGTCGCTAGGTCACGCCATATGTCGCGATCCCACAAGACCACAATTAGATTAGAGAGTTTGCTTTGTGTTAACTATTATCAACATACAGTGCAATTTCAGGACGCTAAAACTGAAATGAAACAAGAATATATTGTTCCTGACAATTCATTTCTCAATGTATTGAACTTAGGTGAAAGTGATGAGCTGAACAAAATCATGTATGATTATAAAAACAACTAGAACTATACAATATTCCACTTCAACGTTATAGTGAATGCAAGGCAAAAACCGACAATTTTGGAAATAAGCTAATAAACTTTTGTAAGAATAATAATTATATAAATAGCAAATGGAAGAATTGGTTTGGATAAGTTTAATGGGAAAAAACACATGTAATGGTTCATCTCTTATTGATTATTTGCTACTTACCGCTGATTTATTCAAGGTAGTAACATGTTTCGAGGTGCTTGATTTTGATCCTCTATTATCTGATGTTATTAACTGTATTGAATTTAATTTTGAAGGTACGTCAGTCTTCATAGAAACATAATACGAAAACCCTGATACAACTGATAATAACAGTGGTTTTGTGAAATGGAAGGATCAATTGAGTCATTTGTTTACCAATTATATCTCGGACGATCATGATAATAAATTGTCAACGTTAAATCCGTATGTAAATACTTTGAATGCTAAGGAAACCGATAATATAACTAATGAAGAAATTAATTATGTCACTGAACAAATCACTGACATATTTACTACGTCCGCCGACAAGTCATTCGTTCATAAATCTGTTTACAGGGGAAATATTAACCAAAATAATAAACATTGGTCTACACTTAACTGTAAAAAGCTTTGAAAATAATTTTATGCCTCCTAGGTCCTGTCACAAATAACTCAAAGAAAAAATGGTGATTGAAAATGGTCACCAAAATATATGGTGACATGTCATGTTTATTTCAAAAAACATACATAATCAATCTAGGTTATGCAAGAATGACATGGCATAACATAAGCCATCTAATAACTAAAGAAATAAACATCCCAAAGAAAAATGGCACAACAAAAGCCTGAGTGGGGGTTGCTAAACACCGCCACAAAACCAAGATGTGAAACATTGCTGGTTTCCCCACAAAGGGGTGAATAACACATGCAACGCCTTGTTGGCAGATACCCTACGGGACTCGTATTGTCGAGAGTTCATGCCTCGAGGTCGTGGAAATATCTCACATGCATAGACATCAGTGCCGTATTTACCATGCAAATGTTTGGCAAAATTAAAAATCTGGTAGGCAAGTTGATCTGGACGAATAGCATCGTTGCACAGACAGTTGCCGCCTACCTGAAGAACGATGATATGTGGTTGAAAAATGCGTATTTTCCTTGCCACAGATAAGTCAGTTTTTAATCTATCAACAGTGGCCCCGCTGATCCCTAGGCCATCAACAATACACTGTGAGAGACCGAATGATTCCAAATCATGTTCATGCACATATTCAAACAGTCTACGTATGAAACTATGACCCAAAATCAACACACGTGGGGTCAATGTAGCCATGCTATGGAGATGTTACAATGTATACTTAAATTCAAATCCGGGGGGGGGGGGGGATAAATCGAACGTCAATCCCTCAAGGCAAAGGTGGAAATCAACTTTGTATGTTCAAAATCCCGTCTGCTGCGCAGCCCGTGCGTTCTCCTGATCACCCAGGTATTCAAGTCGCAGTCTTATAATGTTGCGAAATACGATTAAGTTCAAAAAACTTGGAAAATATGAAAACAGTATCAATGTTTACAAAATTCACATGGCGCGCAGCAAAATGTCTCTACCCATAATCCTTTGCTGCATATACAAAGGGACATTACTGAGCTGACCAATTTCCCTATTAGCTAAAGGGAGAGAACTCTTATATCAATTATACACATTATTGTAATAAACTGATGTGCAGGCCTCCTGAGGCATAAATTAAGCTAAGTGCTTAGCTGCCTTTTACAAAGCCAAACAGAATTATCATAAATTAAAAAATAATGTTAACAAGCATGTATTGAAAATAAAAAGCCGGAAATACAGGAAAGAAGTATATAAAGCATACAAATCTTATACATTCAACATGGAACAGAAAATAAGAGATTCGGTGAAGCAAAGTCAAAACTTCCTATGGAATACTCTCAACAGGTTATCGGGTAAACCGAAGTCTTCAAAAGCTAACATACCAATTAACGACCTGTACACCTATTTCAAAAAATTGAATTCAGCTAATTACGAGGAAGATGATGATAATGAAGAACTCTTACATGATATCGATAACAATGGTTTGTATGAAGATCTCAATGCTGAAATTACTGAGCGGAAATTATTCGATCAATAGAAAGACTAAAACACAATAAAGCGGATGGAATAGATGAAATACGAAATGAACATATAAAAAAGTTCTCTCAATCAATTATTGTCTTTATATACAACTTTTTTCAACATCATTCTCAATACAGGGCTAGTACTCCAAGATTGGCCCGTTGGAATCATTAAGCCTTTATACAAAAATAAAGGAGACCAGAGCGATCCGGATAATTATAGGGCCATTACTCTGGTATCTTGCTGGGAAAGTATTTTCCTCTATTATCAATGATAGACTTAAAAAATTATCTGATGAAATTAACCTTATATCCTC
This sequence comes from Mimachlamys varia, assembly GCA_947623455.1. Classification (NCBI taxonomy): domain Eukaryota; kingdom Metazoa; phylum Mollusca; class Bivalvia; order Pectinida; family Pectinidae; genus Mimachlamys; species Mimachlamys varia. The sequence continues at coordinate 30,387,025 of OX392544.1, forward strand.
TGCCCAAGCAGGATTTAGAAAGGGATATTCCACAACTGAAAACATTTTTATATTGCATTCTTTAATTTCATTATATTTTTCAAAGGGTAACAAGTTATATTGTTCATTTGTTGATTTTAAAAAGGCGTTTGATACGGTGTGGCGAGCAGGGTTATGGAGAAACCAGTAGCATTATTGAAGAGTTTCCTAAATTGTATGGTATATGGGGAGTTGGGAAATACCCACTTGAAATTGAAATACGTGTTAGAATGATGATGTTCTGGCATAATCTTATAACGGGTGGTTCGAAATTATCTAGTGTTATGTATAGTTTAATATATAATTTGCATAAGAACTCTGTATCCAGTTCTAAGTGGTTAACGTATATAAGAGATATTTTAAACAATACTGGATTTAACAATTAATGTACCCTTCAATTATCGTGTAAATTGAATAGACAATATCTGAAAGCGATTATTAAGCAGAGACTGTGCGATCAATTCATTCAAAGTTGGTTCAGTGATGTTGATACCTCTAGGGCAATTTTTATTCCTTATTAAAATATCATTTTAATATTGAACCATTCTTTTAAAGCTTTATAGTAACGAACGAAAAGTAATTTGCAAATTTAGAACATCTAATATGAGATTTCCAATAGAAACTGGAAGATGGAAAAGAATCCCTCGCCAGGAAAGAGTATGTCCTCTTTGCGATTACTGTGTTGCGGACGAATTTCACTCTTTATACAAATGCACTAATGCATCTGTTGTCACTTTTATACAAATTTATATACCAAACTATTACTGTGTCATCCCATCGTTTTTTTTTAAATGAAAGGAATGTTCTCAATATGAAACACAGTACTTTTAAATTTATACAAAAGGTAATCAAGCTACTACATATATAAAATTGGTTAACAACAATAATTATTGAAAGATGATGATGTTACATATTGTATATATTTTGTACTTTTTATATGTTGTATATGATATGTGCATTGTAACCATCAGTGCATACTGTGTAAGATTTGATCTCTTGTTACGCACCTATACGTGTGGCGTGAGTGTAAATAAAAAATCCTGAAATCTTGCAATTTCAAGAAGAACAAGGAATCGAATAACAAACCAAAATGATTGCAGAAACTTTCTGTAAATAGTCTGATTAAGATTATATTGTGTATCTTTTTTTAAGCTATGACTGGATTGATATCAGATCCAGCCACTTCTCCAGTTTATCTTATTCATCTGAAATAGAAGTGTGCATTTCCGATTGAAGCCACAAGTATATCATAATAAAAAAGGATATCATTATACAACCCCCCCCCCCCCCGCAACCGAGGCTAGGGGTATACTAGAATCAGGCTGTCCGTCCGTTTGTAGACACAACTATGTACCAGCTACTACTCCTTAACTACTAAAGGCAATTTAACGAAATTTGATGGCAATAATCCTGATACAATGTATATGTGCGTAATTTATATCAAGTTAAAAACTTAAGGTTGCCATGTTAACCAGGTCACTACAATTAGTTTGTTTGGGGAATGTTTCCCCACATAACTACTCATTAACCTGTGAACCGATTCGAATGAAACTACACAGTAATGTTAGGGACCAAGTGTAATTGTGCATGCAGGGGGTGTGGGGGTATAAGTTAGCCATTGGCTTACAGTTCTAGTTACCTTTGTCTGTCCTTTATATCAACCATAAAAAAGAGAGTACCGAAATTGCAATAAAGCCATAATCTGAAATACAGAATAGTTTAAATAAAAGACAAACACATTAACAAAGAAAAGATATATTCAGACACCAGTGAAATAGGTAAAATATTATATTACCTGGTGTTCAGAAATGGCAAACGTCCTTTTGGATATGGACTACATCCAATATTTAAAAAAAAAAAATGTTTCTTCCTCAAAGTGAAAATTTTTAAACATAACAACATAACAAAATAATGGTCATCTTCGTATCGCATTTTGTTTTCAATAAGGTCATAATTGTCACCTTAACTCCCAATACCCTAATCAACCTGCATCTATCGAATCAGTTTTGTTTTCAAGTAGCCACTTTTTCCATGAAAATCTTGAAAGAATTGTTGGTGCTACCAGTTGTAACGTTTTCCTCAAATTCGGTCTCATATGAACAGTTTACCCTGTCAATTATTTAAGGATTAACTTGAATCTATTTTTTATGTTATGGAGGTATAACACAACCTGTGTTATGTGTTATAACCCCATAATATAAAAAATAGATTCAAGTTAATACTTATAATTTAATATAAACCCTGCGAAAAATCACTTTATTGATGGACTCTTTTCTCTTACAAATCATTACGCTGCTGCATCAGCCAATCAAAAGTGACGTTATAAACGCGACGTCATTTTTTTATGTTATGGGCTGATAACATAAATGTTTAAGCCAATGGAAATGCTTGTTTCAAACAAGATACAATTATTTATAAATGACAGAATCAAAATGTAATTTTATATCTTTCCAATCTATAACCGTCTATCATAGTCTAGTACTGTTATTTTGTGTCGGCAATTTATTATTAATTCAACTTAAATGTATCTATCTAGTTAATTGTTTGCCCTGTATCTATTAAATTAGATATATCGTCCAAATTACATAGACTGTGCACTTCGAAATACATTTAAAACAGTGAAAAGTGTTTCTCCTATGTCGTTTAATTGATATTTTCTTAACCTAAAGCACGTTTTTTAACGGCAAACGTGCTCGGACTTTCATTGTTTCAATATAAAGTACAGGGAATGAGCCACACAAAAAGTGAGCATCACTATAATATTATCAACAAAGATTTATTTTAGAAAAAAAAAAATAAATAAAGAAATATGACCCTGCAAAACTATTATTGCAGGAGAAAACAAGGAAATATTGAAAATATTGGAAATATATGTCAGATCCAATCCCGTGGCCATCAACTCGAACCCAGACGTCGTCCCCGACCTCTAGGTGTACAGCTGCTGTCACCAATGTTGCCCTTTCGTAACCATCGCCCTCGCCAGTTACTATGTATACAATGACGACATTGTTCCTTACTAATTCAGTATGCAAAAACTGGTCATTCTGTACACCTATCACCCAAGAGAAGACGTGAACTCCAGACTGTGCTGCAGTTAAAACGTCAGTGTTGGGGCTGTAATGATGATTTTGTCAAAATCTACCAAATAATGTGTAGTTGGATTGCATGTTGTGTGTGAAAGAATAGCATGGGAAGTCACCGCGTCGTAAGACGAATCTGGAAGAGAAGAACGAATGAACAAAAAAACCTGGGGGCCATGCACCTTGAGAACAAGGTAAAATTACGGCTTTTCAATAAGAGCTTTCATTGAATACGTTAGCCAAATCAAAACATTCCCCAGCACTTATGTTTTCCTAAGAGTTAGGAATTGCAATACATTTTTAGTTTTTTTTTTAACATATTATTGCAAACACGAACATTAAAATAACTGTCAATAGTTTTGAGGTAGAATGAGAGTACATGATAGAAACTATGTTGTGTTGAGATGCTGATTACTTACTGAATCGAGAAATGCCTCCGTATTGTTTGGATTGGACCTGAACTTAACGTATTTCTGTTTCGGAACCTGATATGTCAGCAGAGTGTGTCGACAGGTCCTCGTTATATTTACACGCAACGTCAAGTGTAGCTGTATCGAGAGATGGTAAGGATACGTCACTTCCGTTGTAATACGGCGGCTCGTTACGAGGAGGAATTCTTGTCTCCTTAGATATATATTCGCAGAATGTTCGAGGTTTCCACACTGATGCTCAAGTTCTTCTATTGTTTTCAAGTAGAAGAATGATCAGATGCAAATCGGAAACACGTAAAAGTTTTAGCTCTACAACCTCATCATTTACGTTGGTCAACATCCGTGCATCATTTTCGCGTAATTCGAAAAGTTTTTGTCCACGTAAATTCAGCTCCTTCACGTCTTTTATGCGTAATTGTTCAAACTCGTCCATTCGTTTTGCCAACATAGCGAGCTGATTATTACGGCCGTCGGTGTGGTCAGTGATATCGGACAGGATGGCTGGCTCTTGCATGACGTACGATGAAGTCAGCATATTGCATGCGACTATTGAAAATATGCAAATCATTCGCGGTAGTGGTTTACTTCCCGTCATATCTGTCATCCCATTGCACACACAGACAGACAGGCGTTTGCTTATGCGGACTAAGTACTGCACATTTACAGTTTTATCTTTAAAGGCTAATACATTTCAAATAAACAAGGAGTGTAAACATTGTTTTTCTGGGCCGCCTTGTCTCTAGGTCATGCCGTGTGTCGTGTTACCACAGGGATATGATTGCACTGTTGGTTCGTTTAAGTCTATGTGATATCAACATATGTCGAAAAAGGAAACGAATTCAATAAGAAGTCCATAATACTAACATTTGTTGTATATATTTTATTATCAAATCAAAACCAATGATTGCTTTTGCTGATATTGATTTCACATCGGATTTACAACTTTTTCGAATTTATTTTATTTATGTCAGGAATGCAATAGAATGTTCAACAATTAAAGTTCAGACGTATAGCAGTGAGAAGAAATTAGCAAATATATATATAGTCTATCATAACGCTTTTATCGGTTGCATAACTGGTGAGTTATAGACTTATCGTAAGTGATAACCAAAACATTGTTTTTTTTCTTACAAATCCAATTCTTTCTTTACGTTAAATCGCATTAATTAAATAAAATTGACTCTAAAATGATCCGTGACAATTTTTTTAAATGGACACGGCCCTTATTCTAATCCGCGATAAAAGAACTGTCAATCGCTGAAAGCTCCGCCCATCTAACGTAAACCACGCCCCGTTTTCGTATTTCGATGAGCATTCCACTGATAGGCCTACGTCTAGCAAGCAACAGAGCAAAATGGACATAAGGGGTGAATTTGTTGAATTCATGAAAAATAAAAGGCATTGATTCCTTATTTTACCAACATTTATTTATGAAACGTTTGCTCCACCCGTGTGCAGGCATCTTTATCCGAAATATTAAAGGACTCGCACAACTAAATCAGCCTATCATGAAGTGTTTCATACGATTGTAGTCCTTACTGAAAATCACCCCTCCTCCAAGTATCCCTTGGGATATGATGGAGGAGGGGCATTCTTTGAACTATTAGCCCGAGGCTAAGAGGGTATTAATTAGCATATTCTCGCTGACCAGTGAGACCCATCTCAATTCAAAGAGATTTTTACCTCATGAATATTCATGATAACATACCCGGATATACATCGGCGCACGCCCGCACCCGCCATCTTTTAAAGTAAAGTTTGTTGATAACATGTCCATTCAGGGCGGGGCTAGAGGTGGGTAAATACCCTCTTAGCCTCGGGCTAATAGTTCAAAGAATGCCCCTCCTCCATCATATCCCAAGGGATACTTGGAGGAGGGGTGATTCTTTTTCACTAAGCCCTCGGCATTCGAGGGTATTAATTAGCATGTTTAAAGCCATATCAACAAACAACAAAGACTGTTTTGAAATAAATTTGACAATTTATATAAAGATTCCTCATTGTGTATCTTTTGTCACATATTCACCACCCATACAGTCCAAGGGTTACCACAAAGTGAATCTTCATACACAGTTCATCTACGGCTCAACACGGAATTCGAAAAATTTACATTTGTAGCACTGTCCACTTCTCTATGATAATACCGGTGAAACGTGGCCGCTCCAGACCAATTCGCTGTTCTAAGAATGTCCGAAAGTCTAACACCAGACATCAAAGCAGCTGATGTTGCTGCACCACGATATGAATGAGCCTTGAAAACTGTAGTATCAATACCAGAAAGGTACAAGACTTCTCTTAACCACCTAGCAATTGTAGATGTACACACGGCTTGTAATGTCTTAAATGAAACAAATAACTGACTGGATCGACGATCTTTAGTGCGTCTCAAATATTCTTGTAGAGTTCGAACCACACAAAGTCTATCCTGACTGTACCGTAGAAACTCTATTGTCCGTGATGGTCTACCCATTCTTGAAGTTTTTTCTAACCTACTAACACGAAACATCACCAAATTACCACAACTTGTCATGTTATCAATGTCTAAGTGATGTAAGGCCTGGACTCTGGACGCGGACGTTAACGCAATCAAAGCAACCAGTTTATAGGTTAACCTCTTTAAAGACAGTTCATTAAGTGGAAACAATGTCCGCAAAAACTCCAGCACTGTCGCAACATCCCACGTGTAAATATACCGCGGCCTCGGTGGTCTGTCATTAAACACACCTTTCATTAATCGCACAAAAAACAATGAATTAAACGACCACTTTACACCCAGTAAAGGTAAAGTCTGACTGAGCATAGCTTTATGTGTATTTACAACCGAATATGACGATCCTTCACGTAACAAGTCTGAAAGGTAATCTATTACCTGAATCAAAGACGGGAGAAATGAATCAATGTGCCTGCTTGCACTCCAAATAACCCATTTTCTCCACGCATATTCGTATTGCTTAACTGTTCCTGGTCTCCAGGACGACAAGATGATCCTTGAAGAGTAACCCGAAAATCCTCTACGTTGCAAGGTTTTCCGGACACAACGCAGGCGATTAGAGCCAGATGTCTGATCTGTGGATGACTCTCTCCATTGTGCGGCAGAGTGAGCAGGTCTCTGTGTCTTGGAAGCCTGCAAGGAAGAGAAACAAGATTAGCCAGTACCAAAGGGAACCACGGCTGTGTAGGCCAAAATGGTATAACTAATAAAGCCTTCTCAATCTTTTCACTAATAATCTTGTTCATAATTCTGCCTATAAGCACAAATGGTGGGAAAATGTATGGCCTCCAATCAGTCCATTCCACTGAAAAAGCATCAACAATACACGCTGCCGGATCAAAAGACCATGAAGCATACTGATAGACTTGCGAATTTAACCTTGATGCAAATAAATCAATATTTGGCCTGAAAAAATGTAAACATATACGATTAAAAATTTCAGGCTTTAGCATCCATTCAGTGGAGTCTGAAAAATTTCTCGACAAAAAATCTGCCTGTATATTGTCTACCCCAGGAATGTGCTGTGCTGTAATAAATATAGATCTACCAAAACACCACTCCCAGATGGATCGGGCCAAATTGTCTAACTGAATGGAAGGCATGCCACCAATATCATTGATATATGCCATAGCTGTAGTGCTGTCAGTCTTAATTCCCAGGTGGAACTCCGATGACTGTGAGAAAAAGGTTTTCATTCCCAGAAAAATTGCAAATAACTCTAAATAATTGATGTGGTTGCTAGCTTCTGACCTAGACCACCTGCCTCCTGCTGACTTACCCTCAAATTGGGCTCCCCAACCCAAAAGTGAGGCGTCCGTTATAATCCAACTCTCTGGTAGGCTTCTGCGCATAACCTTGCCATTTTCCATTTCTACATTTTTTGTCCACCAATCAATATCTAGAATACTATCAGACGATAAAACAACAGTAGAATCGAAATCACCGTCAGAACGCCTTAGTCCGTAGACTTTGTCCCTTTCTAGAGACCTGTAATGGAGAGGCCCAGGGAGTATAGCATAAAATGCATGGACCAACAACCCGATTAATGATGCTAAATCTCTAATGATAACCTCCGATGTTTGTAAACACTGACCACATGCTGCCTGAATATTATTGACCTTTCCATCTGTCAGGAACACCTTAAATTGTTCGGTATCCAAAATAAGCCCGAAAAACACCAATCTCTTAGTTGGAATTAAAACAGACTTTTCAGCATTAACCGTATAACCTAACGTTGTCAACCTTTCAACCATGATTTGAGTGTTCTTGCTAGAAGTTTCAGAACTTTGATTCATTTGCAAGGAATCGTCAATATAATAACTACACCTGATACCAATTTTCCGAAAATCTGCGTACACAGGCTTCAGTACCTTGGTAAACACTCGGGGTGCTGAAGCTAGCCCGAAGGCTAACACCAAATACTGATACATATGACCATTCCAACAAAATCTTAGATATTTCTGGTAATCTGGATGAATGGGAATGCTAAAATAAGCATCCTTGAGGTCAATGGATGTTAAAAAATCATTTGTCTGGATAATGTCAAAAATAACTTTCAAATTTTCTTGTTTAAAATGTTTGTATTCCACAAAGGCATTAAGCCCACGTAAATTGAGAACCGGGCGAAATTTCCCATTCTTTTTGGGAACCAAAAATAAATTTGATATAAATTGTCCCGGTGTAAACCAGACCTCTTCTATAGCCCCCTTTTTAATCAATTCCTGAATTTCATTATCCACCAAAAGTATTTCATCTGCTGAAAAACTTATTTCATTTGGAAAACGTACTTGGAATGGTTCAGAAATAAATTCAATTTTATAACCAGAAACTGTATCCAAGACCCATTGATCTGAAGTTAACACTTCCCATTCATTCAAACATGAATCTAAAGTTCTCACCTTCCACTGAGGCTCTACTGCTGTGTTCCCTTCTGGGACATGCCTCTGTTGCCTCGTCTCTGGTTCTGGTATCTGTTGTACCTGGGAAACCTGCCTTGGTTTCTGGCGCCTCCCTGCCCTCGACCATAAGGGCGGCGCTGGAAGTTTGGGTAGCCCCGGTTATAATTGCCATGATAGGGGCGTCTATATCCACCATATGCCTGATTGTTGCCTGTAATAGGAACTTTAAACATATCATTCATGTCTTTGATTTTCTTAGTGACATCGTCCCCAAACAACATTTTAGTAATCTGCATGTCCTGCGAACACAGCCCTCTGTATCTAGGCTGGAGAGCGGGGCGCAAAGCATATCGCCTCTTAACCGATGTAGTATAAATCGCGTTACCTAGCAACGCCACTGCATCGGAGAGGAGTGATTTACACTTTGACTGCTTGTCACGTACTTCCCCAGGAAATGAAGCAATAACTTCAGCCAATTTACTCAGAGGAGTAAGCCCTGTTGCTATAAGTTTCTGAACTTCCTGTAATGCCAGATCAGATGTCTGTGCATTTTTTGGTAATTGACCCCAAATTTCAGGATTAATCCTGGGCGATGCAAGCAAATTACAGTTTACTGGCCTTGGATATTTCTTAATAATCGCCTCTAGCTGTGTAGCATCAGCTTTCTTACTGCATGCTCTATCAATAGATTTTGCTAACGACTCAGATATTTTTGGACCCACAGGTTCATCCTCCGCATTCTGAGGTATGTCCCATTCCTCGGGAGCTTCATCTGGCCAAAACCCTTCAAACTCGTTATCAGGGGCAAAAACACTGTTGTCATAACTAGATTCGGCCTCCTCCATATCAAACACTTCATACTCTTGTTCTGGGGCCCCCAGAGCGAAAATTCTATTTTCAGGATCATAGCTACGACCATGCGCACCAAGCCCCTGTGTTTGTTTATCTTTACAAGCAGCAGCGCTGTCACGCTTCTCTGTCACTTTCTCGGTCATAAACGCACTCAAAGCGTTCAAAGATTTCTCTATCTTGCTCAACCCAAGTTGTTGTTTTAATTTAGAAATATCAATGTTCTCATTCCGCTTAGAAACCCTACCTCTGGTAGGCTTACGAGGCGTGTCATTTTGTTTTCCCCGAGAACCTCGGCCACGACCACGCTTAACATTAACATTTTTTGACCTCAAATTTCTATCAAACTCAGCCTCACTGACTTCGTCAGAGCTGCTTGAAGAGTGGTTACTCTTATTATCTTCATCCATTGATGAATCATTACTCGAATGACCCATTAATGATAGGACATCGTCCTTATCCATATTATCGGCCATGTTATCGGACTATACCACGTGCAGACCGTTCAATTTCACTTACCTTCGTAATAAGCACACGCAAGACAGCGTGACAATACGTCGATAAATACTCTCAATCAATGATAAGTGCCCGTTTCACGGAACACCTCCTTACCTCTTATAACTCAAAGGACTCCGACAAAAACCGTCGCACACGAGCCTACATGTGTCTCCTTCACTGCTCAAACGAAAAAGATGGCGGGTGCGGGCGTGCGCCGATGTATATCCGGGTATGTTATCATGAATATTCATGAGGTAAAAATCTCTTTGAATTGAGATGGGTCTCACTGGTCAGCGAGAATATGCTAATTAATACCCTCGAATGCCGAGGGCTTAGTGAAAAAGAATGTGTTGTGCCTAAGTACAGTGATTCTGAATAATTTAAAAGGTAAGTGTTGACATATTTTGCATTGAAGGAAATTTATAGATATTTAACTTTACAAAAATGTATACTTTTGGCAGATTTTGATTTGTGATGGCGGATTGATATGGGGTCAAACGTCAGAGGGTGCTCCTGTCCCATTTCACTGGTTTGACATGTAAATTTCTGGTTGTTCGAAGCGGACGCCGATAACGAGCTAAAATGCCACGAAGCTCCTAATAAAAAGCCCGTTGAAGCCTTTGCCATGTATGTATCTATAAAACTAGGCAGTTGCACTATTAAAGTTATTATTTCCAAAGCTTAGTAATAACCACAGTAAATTATTTAGTTGAGTCCTCAAACAAACATTTCATAAATTACAGTGTCTTGTAAATAAATAAGAGAATACCGAAGCGTTAACATAATCATAATCCAAACTCAAAATCGATTAAACCAGGGGCAAAATATGAACAAAGGAAAGATTCACATGGAGACCCTTGCAAAGGTACAAGAGAATAAGACCAGGAAGAGTAAGCGTCTTATGCTTCATCGACGACACCCGCCATGTAAATCTTTGTCACATCCAAATAAACATCAAGTTCTCAAAATGAGAACCGAGTATCATTGTTTATCACAACAAGTAAACACACTAATGAGCTCACTCAAAACGTCCATCTTCATATCACTTAAAGATACAGAATATTTCTCAATGAGACAAAGACGAATTTCGAATAAAACTGTTAACGATTCTAAATGCACGATTGGGTCGATACGCACAGACTGGCATGCATACTTACATGTAAGTGTAGACATATTTTCAATGTTAGTCCATGTCGGTTATGTACGTTCACGAAAAATCAAAACATTTCGCGTCGGCAACATGCAGAAATCTTCCTAATTGGTCAGTTGGCTGTAGAATAACACGTCACTAGTCCAGGTCACAGAGTACTTAACTATGTACTTGTAGCTTAACATATTAGCATAATATATTGTTAGTGAGTGTTAGAATGGGGATAGTACGTTGTTTTTCGTGTCTATACTGGCGATTAGAGCATAGAATTTGGTTTAAACTATCAACCTATCGGTCTCGAATTTTAATGCCAATATCAGCGATACGATCATTGAATTTGGTTTGAAATCCTTTCGTTATCGAGTACAAAACAAACCTAATCGTTAGTATAGCCACTGAAACAACGTACTATCGACCCAATAAATGGTTTAAGGATCTTGGGAAATGTCGAGTTTTCCTGACGACTAACATTTTTTCTTATATGCATTTTTGAACAAGGGAGTTCATTGCATAGCAAACATGCAAAACAAAAATATGGTAGTGAACACTTTTTTGTACTATGCTTGGATAAAGATACCAAATTGAGCATAGGAAAAGTGTACTAATATACACATTCAGTTAATATCAATTTTGAATTAAGTACATGCATCAGACTAGGAATGGCAAAATGATATTAAGCAGCTATTGCTTTCGCCTTTGAAGTATAAGTTTTTTTTGAAAAAAGGAGTGATATTTTGTCATATTCAACTAAAATGGATACGGGGTAATTTTTCGATGTTACCCTTAGATAGTTCATGAGATACAACACAACATTATTTCAAAATGTGTTAAATATATTTTCGATAGTTATATATTTACCTGCTGCTTCACCAATTCACACAGAAATGTGAAAATTCTACTTGTTTCACTGAACAATAAGTCCCCTACGAGTTCAACAAGAAAAGAAACTTTGGTTTTATCTTCCGTTCAAAATCGAAGTCTTATACAGGACTATAAAATCACGACCGAGTTTAAGATTCAAGGTTAAGCTAATGTCAAGGCCCAAGCTGTTATTTTTTAGAATATAATTGCCAACGCTTTACTGCACACTAAGGAATATAATATATCGAGCAAGTTTAATGTTAATGGTTCAAAAGTAAAGGGCAAGGTCACGATGACCTTTTTTGACTCGTTTCATTAATTTCATGTGAAACGAATTTATATAAGGATTGTACCTCATTTTGACTGCGTATACGGTAGTATGCCCGCAGTTGGCAACGAACATATTCACTATGGAGCGCTTACGCGCACCATAGAATATGTTCGTTGCCAACTGCGGGCATACTACCGTATACGCAGTCAAAATGAGGTACAATCCTTATATTTACACCATTATTAATTTTCAAGTGCTATACGAAGAAAAAAACATTCGAAGCGTGTTGCTAAGATGGTAACTACGATGGCCGTGATTGCTAGGATAATATAGTCCCATTGGATTTCATCAATATATTGGTAGATTTAGAAAATACACTGTGAACAACACTATTTTTCTTCATAAAATCATATGTAAATTTGGTATTAAATAATATTTCTAGCAAGTCGAATTTATTTCTTTATTTATAACGGTCGTTATGTAAACGCATTGACACAGTGATCTGGTTGTGACGCGGTCCGACGTCAAACGTCACAACTGCAGGGCGCCGCCGTGTTTGCGTTACCGTCAAATAATTTCGAATGCGCATCATTTATAATCAAAAGTTTGCTAGAAACTATTTATTGTTTAATCAAAAGAAACTGATTCCATATATGTTCCATGTTTCAAAATCTTGTAGGAACCAAACAATGGCCGACAGCGAATACTTATTTTTCTGAAGCGTAAACGACGCCATATTTGAACAAATATCAATCTGCCGAGCGTTTTTTCACTGCGTATACGGTAATATATTCGCAGTCAGAGTTTACTAAGCACAAGAAGGGAGAGGTGTAAATATATCGTGTTGTATTAAATGCAGTAAATACAATTTTTCTTTTATGTTACATGTTTATATAAGGTCAGCAATTGACCCCGTTTAGTTTGTTATAAGCAAAATGTCCGAACAATTTTCAATTTATATACCTATTTTTCTCATCAATGTGTTGTTTATCACCGACCTACTTGTTATAAAAACTTACGTTAAAATAATTATGACTTTGCAGTTAGCAATGGAACGCTCTTACGCCGCCAAAGTTAATACATTCACATTATTCAAAGTTAACTGCTAAGTATGCACAATCCAATTGGGGTGTTTAATCTATTTTCAAGCAACCACGACTGGCTGGTTGTTAAGAAATAAGGTATAATAAAGCTTTTTTTAGTTGATGCGCGTTAATACACATAGTAATATGTTGTATTCAGATTTGTGTTTCTTTTACAAGTATTCAGTTTCAATGATAAGGAAAAGTAAAACTTACCAGTATCGTTTAAGGGGTAAGTTATTCACTCTAATTAAGTATATCTAGTTACAGATCTCTAAATAATTAAATCTTGGAAACCTCCTCCAAATAGCACTCACTTTAAGTAGGTTTTATACGGAAAACACATCTTAATTATTCTCATTAAGCAACCAAATCGGCACAGCACGTGCCACTAGTCATGCCTGATTTAGGAGGGGGCATATATATAATACTTTATTAAGATGGCAGGATAAATACTTTCAACAAATTCCTTTGAAAATATAAATGGTCTCACCAAATTATCAACAGGTGTAACACCATCACTTTTGTCATTTGGAACTTATTGATGTTGGCAAGAAACCAATGAATGTTGGGAATTGTATAAACACAACGACGACAAATAGTTACGGGGTTTATTACGAACCCAAAATGTACATTGAATGTCCATGTAACTATTATCGTATGCGAAAACCAGTGAACATTGACCATGTCCCTCGCAGGTCAGATCCAATCCCGTGACCATTAACTCGTACCCAAACCTCATCTCCGACCTCTAGGTGTACAGCTGCAGTCGCTGATGTTGCACTTCCGTAACTATCCCCCTCGCCAGTTAACGCAGATCCAATAACTGCATTGTTCCTTACCAAATCAGAATGTACAAACTGGTTCGGCGGTACACCTATTGCCCAAGAGAAGACGTGAACTCCAGATTGTGTGGCAGTAAATGCGCCGGTGTTAGTACTGTAGTGGGCGCCTCCGGTGTTTGTGATGACTTTGTCAAAAACTATCACATGGTTTGTAGATGGATCAGAGATTGCGTGTGTAAGAATAGCATGGAACGCAACAGTGTCTTCAGACGGACCTGACAAGAAAAGAACAAATCAATCAACCAATAAAATGACTGCTGGACAATAATATTACGGCTTATTTAAATAGCATATATCGTAACTAATTATCAATCCTAAACAAAACGTAACCTTTGGTTAAAAATAGTATTGATACAAAATGAAACTTAAAGATGCAATAGACATCCAATATCTTTGCATAAAATAATGTTTGTTTTGGTTAGTGTTCTTGTGTTTTACGTCATTTACGTTGTATTTTGTTAGCGCTTATGTATTCTTTTATTTATTTTTACAAAAATGTTCATTTAAGGAAATACAAGGCTTCAGGAGAAACAAACTACCGACCAACGGCAGCTGACTAGTAACTGGCTCACATAGGCCGTGACCAAGATATGCTGGACAAATGGTAACATAATGTCATACACCTTCACCACTTAGACACCGCGGCATCTACATGTTAAGAAATGTAAACGTATGTATCATTGACAATAAACGATAAAAACATATCGATAAAATAAGAGAATACCGAAGCGTCAACATAATCATAATCCAAACTCAAAATCGATTAAACCAGGGATGTAAGATGCTGCATAATACATACTGACTCGGGTATTCCTTCCGGGTTGTCTGGATCGGATCCGACCTTGACCTCTTATTGTTTCGGATTCCGTTGTGTCTGCAAGGTTTGCAGTAGATTCATCTTCCTTTGCAGTTGTATTGTCAAGTGAAGTTGCAACGGGAGGATGAAATGATAAATCACTTCGGTTATGATTTGGGCTGTCGTCATGGGGCAGAATTCGTTTCTGTTTTGATAAATCGTTCTTAGAACTTTCACCGCTTCCACATTGACGCTCCAGCTTTCCTACTCTTGCAGTCAACACGGTTATCACATCAAAATCTTTGACGCGTAGACGTTTTTGCTCTTCAACTTCGTTGTTAAGTCTAGTTATTGTGCGCGCATCACTCTCACGTAATTCGGAAAGTTCTTGTATACGTAAATTCAGTTCCTTCACATCTTTGGTGCGTGACTGTTCCCACTCGTCCATTCGTTTTGTCAACACAGCGAGCTGATTAGTACGAACGTCAATTTGGTCAGTGGCTTCGGCGTGGATCGGTTTTTGGAACACGTAGGCAGAGGTCCCTATTTCAGCTAAAACCATTGAAAATATGCCAAATACTCGCATAAGTGGGTTGACACCTTTCATGTCTGTCATCAAATTATAATCACACTTGAAAGTACGCAGACAAAGTACTACGCTTTTATAGTCTTGTCTTAAAAGGCTACTTGTATGCACCGCCACCGTGAATAAATTTATTTAAAGCATGCAAGGAGTGTTAACATGTTTAGGCCGCCTTATCTCATGGCCACGCCATATGTGGTGTTCTCACAGGGACCGGATTAATGATCTGTTTGGCTCTATGTATCATTAACGACTAGGGCCATTTAAGGACGAATCAGGAAACGTCTAAGCGACCAATCTCGAATACAATAGATGCAAACGTTAATTTGATTTCCGATCCCTGTATTGATCAACATGATTAAATAATGAATACATACTATTTATTCTAAAATATCAATTTTTCACGTGATGAGCCTTTAAATCTAGGATACAAGTTGATATAAGAAACGGTAGATGATACTAACAAATGTTTGCTAATATAATTTATTACACCGGCGGACATTATTGATCGTTGGATCTCCTTGATATGCTATGTTTGATATGAGATATCTCTACTTAAACTATGACCAACATGGATAGCTTACTACTAAGCTATACGATAAACGTGATGATTTATATTTTCCGATCGTGAATTTTCCATTTCTTGATAGTAACATCCTTGCTTCTCAAACCTATGGTGTCTATATGTCGCAGTTGATTCGATATTCTAGGGCTTGCTTTAAATATCGGGATTTCCGTGACCGATGTCGACTACTGACAGACACACTAACTAATAACACAAGGATTCGAGAGATGCAGGTTGATCAGAACTATGGGCAAGTTTTATAGTCGCAATCTTTGTCTCATTGAGACATATTCTGTATTTTTAGAGTATGCTCATTAGTGTATAAGTTGTCACAACAAGAACTATATATTATTCAATAATGTTTTTTTATAGGGGAAAGCTTCTTAAGTTGTTATAACAATTACTATTAATTATTCAATAGTTTTTTTCATAAGAGAAGGCCGACTAAGTTGTCATAACAAGAACCATTAATTATACAGTATTATTTTTTTATAGGAGAAGACTGCGTAAGTCATAACAAGAACTACATGTATATTATGCAATAGTAATTTTTTAGAATGTAGGAGAAGGCTGTTAGTCGTCATAACCAGAATTAAAAAATCATTCAGTAGTGTTACTTTGTGTGTAACCTTTGTCAAATCCTTTGAACCTAACTTAGACTATAAAATATACTTAAAATCAGTAAATAATATGTTTTTCAATAGTATAAAGTATTATTTAGAGATTTGTAAGATGGTGTTTGTTTCGCTGGTATAATCTAATGAATAATCGTTTTTATGTGTTACCAGGCCAATGCCCGCCTCTTCAAGCGGACTGTCATCCCTCCTGTGTAGTCTTCCATGTGGAATATTGCAAACAATGTAATTGTAAGTACATTGATGTTATACGTAAGGGGTACATAACCCGTTCAGCTCTGTAAACTATTATGGACTTCGCCATATCCATACACAGTATCAATTCACAGAGTCAACTAGAATTAATATCAATATTTATTTGTTTTACGAAAACTTATCCAACTGATATTAATCAATCTTATTGGCCCGTATATAAACTTGAGGGGTCTTATTGTGTGCGAAAACCGGAGTACCCAGAGTAAACCCCCGTGATAGGGTAATTGACCTCATACCTACACAGGAGTTGAGGAATTAAAAACATCGTCATGTTACATGTAACAAAGCCTTTATTCAAATTAACGTGAGTTAACTATGCCTGTCAAAAACATTATATTACATTTTCCCTTAACAACACATATGAAAGAAATGCCGAGTGGCATTTATTTCTATATATTTACAGTCTACACTGACATTCACTCGATAACCATTGCTCAACAGATTATCATTATCACCGCATAACTGTAGTCAAACACGTGCCAAATTTCTATGACGTCGACAACAATACATGCGGGCGGAGCTATGCAAGTCCTACAGTTTGAAACACAATTGTGTGACGTCACAAACAACAAACGTAGCTTGCAAATTTCATGCTGTTACATTTATTGAACCATTCCCACGTTTATTAGACTTGAAATGAAATCTGTGTCCGAAGATTTGACTATAATGCACGCAATAGTTACGAACATTTTACAGAAAGATACAGTAAATAAAAGGATAAACTTTCTATTTTGTTTAGGTTATCGGGGGATAACTACAATGGAAAACGGGTTAATTATACATAACCTGTTTCGCAGGTTATTGAATTTACCCGTTTTCCATTGTAGTTATCCCCGATAACCTAAACAAAATAGAGTTAATCCTTAAATATATATATATTGTATGCGAAAACACAAAACCCAAAGACTTTTGTATTTTTTGTATATTTACAATGTTACAATATTTCAAATTTTCATTCATTTTGTCCCATTTTTCCAGCTTTTGAAAAGTAGCTTACCCATTTATCTTTTATTCAAATTTTCAAAGAACACTTTCTCGCCAAATATTTAAACCCTTGTGTCAAATTAGCGTCCATATGTGCAGCGTTTTAGTCATAAAGTATCACATAATTATTATACATACTCTGATTGCATTTGTGAAATATGCATTCTTACGTGAAAATTGCATTATTTTGGCCAGCATGCCACTATTCCAAACGCAAAAAAACAACATGAGGCCGCTTACACAGGATTTTGTTTGCAGTCAAAGTATGACGTCGTCAGAACTTATGTGTATTGTAATCAACATTTAGTTGATTTGTCATTGGAAACAATTCTTTTCTTCATGTCCAACGCATTGATGCTTTCCCTTATGTCTTGCTGCTTAAAGTGCAAATTTGTCCGCAACATGAAATGTTTCCGTAGAGCTCCATTCGTTTATTTTCATCATTTTAACACTAGTTTAATATTTATCTCTTGAGTAAAGTTTTGTCAGACAAACTCCTCTCGTGTTATAAATTACCCTTAATGAATGCAACCCTGAGTTATATGCACATTCAACAATTGTTTTAAACTGTCTCACCCATTAGGGTATTGGTAACATAGATTTATTATTCAAAATGTGTCGTTGAAAGAACCCGGATGATGTACTCGATAAAAGTTGACTTGTAATCCTGATTTTTTTTTTCAGAGATAACATTGTTTTCAAGGATGGATAGAGAGTGAAAAAACTAATTAATACTCTCTGATTCAGCGCACAGTATACAAATGGGTCCATTAATCAACCCTACGGAAAGAGTTCAGTGATTGGAAGATTGAGTACCCATAATCCTTCCCCGAAAAAGTCTTTAAGGTTGGTAAATGCTCTAACTGTGTCAAGAGCAATGGCCGTAGATATTCTTATAAAGAAAAAAGACCCTTTTTTTCTGGTAAAAAAAATCGGAGTATACCAAAGCGTCGTCAACAAAACCATTATCCGAATTCAAAATCGATGAAACTAAAGGCAAAATAGGAACAAAAGAAAGATTTATTCTGCTTTATCGACGACACCCACCATGTAAATCTTTATCACATCTCAGTAAACATCAAGTTCTCAAAACGAGAACTGAGTACAGAGCATTGTAAATCACAACAAGATTGAGACCTACAGAAACCTACATTAACTTATTTGGTTAATGGAACTAAAATCATAAAAAATGCAGCATACTTATTACTGACAAGACTTACCATGGGTCCCTCATCCACAAAGAATGGTCTACTAGAACCTTTGAACCATTTCATTGTAAAACATCCATTGTTTTGTACGGTTATTGGTTCTCTCTTTGTGGTTTGATTTAAGTTTGTGAAACTAAAGAGCAGTTACGACAATCAATGAATGGTTATCGTTCGGCTGTAAACCGGGAAGAAAATCAATGTTTCTAACAACACTTCAACCTCCCTGACCATTTAAGTCTTCCCCACGTGATGGTAGCGTTCTTTTCCAAGAACGATGGAAGACGATAAAAGTGCATGGTAGTGAGCTATCTTAGAAGTTTGGAACAACCAAAGTGTCATTAAAACTATAACCCGAACTCAAAATCGATTAAACTATTATACGAAAAATATGGTCAGGGTGATATTTACATGAAAACAGTGGTAAAAGTACTAATAAGACCAGTCATTCCGTAAGAGTAATCGTGGTTTGCCCCATCCACATATAGTACGAATGATATTAACACAAACAGGTAATTTGTGTTGAGAGTTTTAATTCGTAGACAGTGTTTTCCATAAAGTATGTAAAACAATTATCCTACGAAGAAAAAGTTTTTGCAAACGGACCTTATTTTGTCACATTTTGTTACAGATTGTGTACAAATAAGCACAATTATGACTTTGCAAAAACAATGTACAGAGATTTTAATAATCGCAATCCTTCTTAAGTGGATTGCGTTCAGCGCGAAGCGAGATAAAAATACGATTATCGCTAAATAGATGCTTACAGTTATAAAATTAGTTTTATTGAAGTTTATGGGGTATAAACTTCAATGGGTCTAGATAAAAATTTAGTAGTTCATTGAAAAATACTTTAAGGTTTAACCCCATAGACCCCGACAGAACAGGATTCAATCCTTTAGTATGTTTTTAGTTGTGCTGGTCTGATCTCTTGTACATCTGCAAGGGTTTCCATTTCAATCTTTCCTTTGTTCATATTTTGCCTATTTTTGAGTTCAGGTCATATTTTTGCTGACGGTTTGGTATTCTCTGATTTTCTTAAAAAAACACGATATTTAAAAAAAATGAGCTATTCATTCTAGGGCTTGCTATGAATATCGAGATTTTTGTAATAGAAGCCAGTTTCTGACGACAAACTTACGGCTCAGGGTTTTTTAGAGATGGAGGTTAATGAAGACTATGGGCAATTTTAATGGTAGACATCTTGGTCTCATCGATTCCTATTCTATGTCTTGTGTGATATGAAGATGGACGATTTTGAGTATGCTTTTTAGTATGCTTACTTGTTGTGATTGACAACTATGACTCGGTTCTATCATGTATGCTTGTTCATTATGTCGGCATAATTATGAAAGCGTCAACAATCGGTCAATGACATTCATGTCCATATGAATGCTAGTTCAATTCATTAAGATTATATAGTGGCAATGTCAGGCAATGGCAAATATTTTATAAAGTAAGGGCATCCTTCGCGCTCAGCATCCTTAACATCTGGTCATCTTCGATACTCAACGAACAAAAAAAGAAGATTACCTCGATCTAATGAAGCATAGCAAATGAATCTCGGTCACGTGACGGTCCAATGCAAGTAGCTTTGAATTCTAGTGTTGAACCTCTGTGGTCTTCATGGTCAGACATCAGATGGGCGATTTGTCAGTATTTATTGCATTGGACCTATCACATAACTATATGCATGCCGTCAATTTTGCTATGAGATGTTCAAGAGATACATATACATTGTAGAGCGTATATGGATTAAATTTTAAGAGTAGAGAGGGTGCATCCAATGGGTCAGGGCATATTTGAACACTGACTAAAACTTTCCGTATAGATGTCGCAATTTCAATTCTGTCTGCAGTAATCAATTCTGTCTTAACAAGGAGTGTTCTGTGTCAATGGTGTGTTCAATGATTTCAAAGATATGTCGCAATATTTTCCACTCTATGACATTGCCACCATATAACCTAACAAATAGTAGTTGATTATTACAATATCATAAACTGCCATAATGTTGCCCAAAAGCAGTTGCGAAAAAAAATAAACCCATTTTTCTTTTGAAAAACTAGACGGACAGTTTAAATTTTGTATTTTCATAATGTTAATTGACATCAAATATTTGTATTTCATTGATTATTTATATTCCTTTATATTGTCTTACGCACTAGTTTTTTAAGCGGAACAACATGGTAGAGCTATTAACAGGTTCACAGCCGAAAAATTCCGTTTATAAGCCTATAGTAATTTTTTAATTGCAAGTGGTAAATATAAGCATTGAACCGCATTCAATTGGCAATTATGGACTGATAATACCAATAGGACAAAACATATTTAACATGAAGCGCTAGCGCGCTTCATTAGATTTCCCTTTGTCCACTTGGTATTATCAGCCCATTACCGAAAACTTAAAGCAGTTCAATGCTTAAATAAATATCCATAATATCCGTGTTTTTGGTCCAAGAGATTTTTTCTGAGAAATCGAGCCGCTCTCATCATCTACAACACAAGAATATGTAGAATTAGGTAAGCTTAGATTTTATTCAGTTTAGGTAAATAAAAAAATCAGGGAATACCAAAGCGGCAACAACAACCATAAGTCGAATTTGAATAGGTAGGAATCAGATGTTTTCAGATAATGTGAATATTTCTAAACCAAAATCAATAATTATTTTACCATGGATCTTACCCTCGAAGGAATCCCGCTGGAGTTCCCGGAGGCAAGAACCCTCGGTTAAGAGTCGGATTAGGTCCACTACCAAATTGTTGTTGATTTGGTCCTGATGAAAATCCCTGATTTGGCATACCCATGGGCACTGGAATAACAAAACAAAAAATTGCTAGCATGAAGCGGCGCTTCAAGAAAGGAAATATACTGTCATATCATCTATATATAATTTTATTCAGGACACAGCTACCAAAGTTCAGTAACAAACCTAGTTTACTATGTGCTACGGCCATGTAATAATCAAAGAATGACACATGAGGAATATTACTGCAGTGACGTCATAAATAGATGACGTATATAAGACTTCAAATAATTACCTCGGTGTACAAATCGTACAGTTAAATTAGAAAGTTGCCATTTTGATCGGGGAATTAACTCTTAGTGTATTTTCTCATGAGTTCAATATGCGTGTAATCTTATACTAATGCATATGCAATGGAATTTATTTAACCTGTTCATTTAATTTATATATCACTCACTGTTATATATTGAATTATTGAACGCCCTATCAAATCCACACACATGTAATTAAGATTAATTAAGCATATCACTTATAAAGTTTCATAACCCTTATTTATTTGAGATGTGCTGCGCGTCTGATTGGTCAAACAACAAAATAATTTCCGACCTTAAATTCACGATATACTGTCCGTATATTTATAATTTGCACATGAAACCCTCATTATGATCCCGACTGACCCTTACACGTCATGGAATTGACATGAAACATTGCGTGACCCTGACAGATCTATCAAAGACGTTACACGTCCTGATGTCACTAATCTTTAGCTGAGGTATGAAGATTGTCAAAACAAAATATTTCTTTATTTTAATTTGGCCTTTTTAATCCGAATAAGTAGATCGCAAATATATGCTCTGCGTCACCATTAATCCTCAATCTGCGATAGTAACAATATAACCAAAATTAACTTTCGCAAATTTCTAAATACATTTGGATAGTACCAAAACTAACACCTGTCTTAAACTAACCTTCACATTGCAACCATTTGTAGATTAAAATAAACTCGATTTCCGTTATCTCGAAGTCGTATAAATCGAAGACCGCGTTTAATTACAAGTATTTCGTTGGCCCAAGCCAAGCTTTACACTAGCATTCAAATTCAAACGAGTCGAACAATCTGATAACTCCATTGAACTTTTCCAATGATCTCGTCAACTTCGAGATAATGTGTTTTGACTGTATAATAATAACTGATAATGATGGATAAAACACAAATATACATACTTGAGTGTTGTGGAGGTACTGGTGATTCAAATTGTTGCATCATTGATCCGGGAAAAGAGTGCATATCCATTGGCGGATGGGGAGGCATCATGTTTGGCGATTTGCCATTAGGTCCAGTAAGATGAGGATATGGCTCCGCTTGATAAGGAAAATCCAATGGATGTTTGAATTTATCTTTGTTCTTCGTGTTCGGCTGCAAAGAATTTTTTCCCGACTTTACAAAGTCTTTTTCTCCAGGATGTCCTTGACGAACAGGACTAGCAATTGAGCCACCTTCTATCGGAACAACTTCACCAAATCCTCCTTGCCATGGACTTAAATGACGATTGTCCACAATACTTCCCTCTTTTCTAGAGGCTGATGGAGACCAGTCACCATTCGGGTCCTCTTTATGATTTTTTCCGTACGTAGAATCTCCGTTCTTTTCACCTACACTTATATCACCATGAGTTGTTCCCGACGGGTCATGGCCAGTTTTATATGTTACTATACCGGAAGTGGCAGTTTCCTTTATATATTCCAGTGCGCTGGTTTCAGTAACAACTTTGTTGATGATATCACTCGCAGCTGTCAGAGTAGTTGCAGAGGTCTTCAAAAGATCCAATGCTACCTTCAGTTGAATTCCAATAGATTTCATTCCATTCGAAGGATAAGCTGTATCTGCCGCTGACACGGACGTTGTATGTGAAGTGAAACCGGATGGTGATGCAGCTAATTTCGGAAAATTAAAATGAACCAATGAAACAAAACGTTATTGACTATTTTTCAATAATATATCAAATCATTAAAAACTCAAAAGATTTTTTTTCCTGATTCAACAGACATCTAGAAAATGAGAGTCGACTGTATTTAAATGTAAATTCGATTTAATAAAAACCGTTTTTAGATTAATATTATCAATGAAGTATTGTAAATATTGACATAAAGGAGGGGTGTTAATTTTTGCTTTTTTCCGGCTTATCAGTGATAAGGCTATTATTTTGCAGGAAGATACTTTGATGGCAGCTGTATATTGTATTATGTTCACAACATCTGATTATGTGTGGGCTCAAAGAAAATCTCTTTTAATGGAAGATTTTCGTAATTTTCTTAAAGTATTTGTCACAAAATGCATAAGTTGGAAATCATGCGACATTGTGTCCTATATTTTATTTCCAAGGGGTCTGTTTTGTTGTTGATAGCGTACTCGGAGATCGATTTCCTATTTTTGATGTTAACATGTATTGGAATACGGGTTTCGCGTTTCAAGTACTACGTTTTCCACCCACAACGCCTTCAGTGCAATATCATATGGCCAATGAACGATAAATATTAGATTGCACTATATATGTTGTTGTTATGGCTGCTGGCATGCGATGAATCGCTTACACGTGACTTAAACCAGTTAATAACTGGTAGCCGGTTAGTAACAGCGCTGTTAAATATAAATTCTGCAAATACCCTTACATTCCGGATCTTGTACATGTAGAGACGCACGGCAAGATGTATATATTTGGCCTGATATTCAGTTTTGTCATCTTTTGTTTTTTCTTGCTTTATAATAAAAAGTGATGGATTTGAAAAGTAAAAAGTCCATCATTGTCTAAGTTACCCTGGATGTGCACAGTTATCACGCATTGTAGCTTTACGTTGATCACTATTGTGGTTGTGATCTTCCATGCTAACACACAAGGACATAAACCCTTCATAAAATTGGGGAAACGAATACCATAATTATGTATAATTACAAAATATTTAAAATGTAAATAAAACACTTGAACGTATGTCAAGTTGTATTTATGTTCAATATGAATGCATTTATATTGGCAATATCTACAATTTACCAGATGTTTAATAGCTAAATATATGATGTCTAACAGTACCTTCAACTATACAAAACACATACGAAGATTATCATTTATAGAACAGTTCCCGAAGACCAGTAACGGAAGTACCACGAGGAATGCTTGTCCTTAAGCTAAACAGTGCCCACATGCTTTGTTTTTATCTTTCCTATTGTAGTTTGTAAGCAATGTTTTGATTGGTCAAATAACAAAAAAAGTGATAGACTCATATGTGATAAATATTACTTTTATATTATAGAATGATTTTTTTTTCAAAATTGCATTTGTAAAATAAAAACCATGAATCGTTACCACTCGATAAAGTAGAGGTGCCTTTTGGTGGGTCGGATGCCAAATGCGCCATTATTTCGGCAATAGAGCTCTGCGCCGTTAATTTTCCTGAAAATCAGATTGTACAACATGAAACATTTAGAAATCGTATTGCTTTATGTAGACAAGAGAATATTATTAAACAAACACATTCTAATACATACACTAACGATGATGCAAGTACATTTGGTCACTCTTCTACCTTAAAGGTTAAACAAATCTGCGAGTTAGATATCTGTAAACTAAAACCCTCGGTTTTAACAACCGAAAGCGAATCAATTGGGGTTTACTAAACACTCTGGTGAGACCACTTAAACTCACCACTTTTGATATATACGTCTGTCACCCGCTTAATGTTGTAAAAAATTGCTATTTTTTGACATATAATATAAATGCATGTTTGCACTGTATTTGAAGAATGTAATATACCATGGACAAAATTAAAACACAATTACCCTCTACTTTATAATGTTTCTTTGAACCGGAAGCAAGCTTGGAATGACCATTGTCTCTATGTATAGACGTCATTGATGATGTTGTCCCGCCATACTCTGCCGTTGGTTGCAATTTAAGATACCCATCTGCAATTTTGAAAGAGAAAACAAGCATAGTATAAAATCTGAAAAGGTTCGTTCTACGTGTTTTCGTTCTATTCTAGTTTTTATTACAAACGAATAGAACATTTTTAATAGTCTTTTAGCGTATTGATGTAATAAATAGAAGAAATCGGTATTCTATATTTTTTTTAAATTATGGTTACATGTATATTAATTCCAGACAACAATCATATACATTCATTCAATAGTAATCAATGATAATAATAATTAAGTATTACATTCTAAGATATTGTATATTGTAAAAAAAAAACAAAAAAAAAAAAGCATCGTCATATTTCCACTACATACAAAAGAACAACAACTTTGACTGGATATATTCGTTTGTAATAATTTCTCAATTAAAAATAAATACGAACAATAGCATATATTTATCAAATTTGATAGGCCGGACGCAAGCCCGTTGGTGGTCTAATGTTTGGAAGAAGCCAAACAACTCAGAGAAAACCTAGATTGTAGGGTATGGGACTAGTTACCCTTTTTCTAGTCCGACTGGTAAATCAAACCCCGGCTGCCTTTGTGGAAGCTACGTGCGCTATCGACTGCGCCACTTCACCTACTAGACTAGCGAAAAGGATTGGCATGAACTTGTAATGCACATTGTATGCGTGTTCTAATCGCAAAGATCACGACAGGAAATCCAGGAGACTCACCCTTTTCGTGTTCGCTTCTATCTGACAGCCCCAAAATAATTTTGGCGAGCAGAGGTGAAAATTCAGATAGTTCATTAGGCGCGGCTTTGTTCTTCTCCTTTAGCGACTTTAACATTCGTCCCATCATCGTAAAGCTGGCCACTTCCGGTTTGGTACCAGCAAGATCTGATAAACATGAAATCGAACTCGTATAACTTGAAATAAATAAGAGAATACCGAAGCGTTAACAAAATCATAATCCAAACTCAAAATGGATTTACCCAAGGCCAAATATGAACAAAGGAAAGATTTACATGGAGACTCTTGTAATAGTTCAAGAGAATAAGACCAGGTGTTCCGGAAGAGTAAGCTCTTCTGCTTCATCGACGACACCCGCCATGTACATCTTTGTCACATCCATGTAAACATCAAGTTCTCAAAATGAGAACCGAGTATCATTGTCAATCACAACAAGTAAACACACTAATGAGCATACTCAAAAACGTCCATCTTTATATCACTTAAAGATACAGAATATTTCTAAATGATACAAAGATGGCGACCATAAAACTTGCGCAAAGTTCTTAAAAACATTGTATAATTCGAAGTATTTCGTCGCTCCCAGTCAAGCTTTAACTAAACATTTATATTTACAAAACTCGAATACACGGATAACTCGAATGCTTTTTTTTCAATAGCCCCATCGACTTTGAGATAAAAAGGTTCGACTGTATTTTGAATTTGTTAAAAACATGTTATCGTATTTTGTATATTCAATGCCATTTTGACACAAATTAAACAGCGTAAATTCTACTACAATATGCAAAAAAATGCAGGTGACAAATATGCATTGGATTTAATTGAAAGAAAAAGAGTAATTTCTTTGATGAGTGATAGTCTAGCCAATATTCTCATTTGCTTAACTATTTTTACTAGTTGATACATATGTATATGTAACACTGGGTTAAATTCGTATCCAAGATATTTGGATACTTAGTCTTGCATACAATTTATGAATAAACGTAACTTTGACTGAACATGCTTAAGCGTGTGTATCCTTTTTAGCGCTCCTCAAAAAAAAAAAAAAAAAAGAAATCGGTACAAGTTTCCAGACGTTATATCTATGTCTGCATGGTACAGGTCTGTAAACTATCTTAAAACAAATATAAGAAATACCGAAGCGTCAACAAAAACATAAGCTTAACTCGAAATAAATTACACAAGGGAAACAATATGAACAAAGGCAAACATGCATGGATACCCTTGCAAAAGTACAAGAGAATAAAACAAGGTGTTCCGGGAAAGTGAGGGTCTTCTACTCCGTCGATGACACCCACCATGCAAATCTTAGTCATATCAAAGTAAACATTAATCCTCAATGTAAGAAGAGAGTCATCATTGTCAATCACAACAAGTAAGCACATTGATATCACACAAGTAGATGACAACCATAAAACTTGCTTAACAGATCACATTAACCTGCATCTCTCGAATTCCTGGTGGTAATTGGTTTTTCAGCAGTCGACGCCTATCGGGAAATATTTAGATATGTATAGCAACCCTAGAATAACGAATTAAATATGACATGTAAACACATTCTATTAAAGGAGCATGAATGTAAAAAACGTTCATTTTTTTCCCAAATCAATGATATATTTCAACACGATTGATTACCTATCGAATGACGTCTACACCGGAAGTATATAAATCATGTGACCACCAAATCATGTGGCGCTTTTTCCAGAAAGTTGTTTCTCAAAAGCGACGTACATTTTGTATTAGAAGGCTAACACTATTTGCGTAATGGGGAATATTTGCTGTACTGGGTATTTTGAAATTTTAGCTTTTAAACGTTAAAACACCACAAGTATCATACCGGTGTTGAGGTTGGTTTTAGTAGAGTCCAATGGAGCGGCATCTGCAACAGAAATATGCCTTGTGTAACAATGCTATCAACGTAATGTAATTAATGTCAAATTCAAATCAGCCTTGAAAACTTATATAAAAGGATATTTTCTTTAAGACAGATATAATGCTAAATACTTATTGTGTACTTTTAAAGTAAATATAAAGAAGAACTACGTTAAGAATCAAGGTTTCAAGGTGCGACTTCTGGTCTAGTCAAGATATCTTGGCAGTTTGTTTTACTTAACTACTATTTTAACAATATCTTTTTAAATCAACCCAAGCATGATATGTAATTTAATTGCCCTTAAATAGACAATTCAAGTTATTAGTTATTTTAGACATTGGGAGCACGTGTACGGTGGCCTAATTGTTGGACGACAGGCCCTTGGCCACACGGTTGCAAGTTCGGCTCACTGTCACGGCTTGTTCTAATCTACCAAGCTGTCTGTTCAGGAGAACATGGTTAGAAAATGATAGAATATAAGAATGCTAGCTCTGAGCGCCAGGTGGTTTTAATTATAACCACCAAGGTATACCTCGAAATATTATTATCATTTCTATTTTTTGTTACATAAAAATTTACCTTTAAAACAGGTTTTCCGTTTCACAACATGATTAACCACGCTCATAATGATCCTTATCATATTGTCATCGTTCAAAGCATATTTTCCTGTTTGGTATACTATTTAAATATTTGATAGAATGTCAAAGAAATTTCAAATTGCAATTGCATGATCTTATTGCGTTATCTGTGTTTTTGTTTATTAGATAATGCTTCATAAAAATGATCAAAACTTATATTTACCTTTATTTTGAACGATTGCTGCGACATTACTGAAACCAACACCTGAAAATATAGAAAAGCCGCAATGAAAGTAAATAAAGATGCAATCATAATGATATATCCGGATTAAATGAATATAGTGGTGAGTACAGATGGGGGGGGGGGGACTAATATTATCAATATTGAAGCATATGGAATCGGCAAACGTATAAATTGGCTTGGATACTACGACAATAGTGAAAAGGAATGAATTTCTCAATGTAAACAAAACACCTATGAACAAGGAGTCGTAGAGTGCCACTTGAAAAGGGAATATTGAAAAAAACCCAAATAAAACAAACTGGCACTGGTTTCATCAACATTTAACTTAAAAATCTCCATAGGAAAGCATTACAGAAGTTAAGATAAAATCCTTAGTTAAGGACCTTTCCTTAAATTCTGTAATGCTTTCCTATGGAGAAATTTTAAGATAAGGAATTTCCTTAACTTAAGGAACGTTGATGAAACTGGGGCCTGTTGGTACCGACAAACTGTTTGTTTGTTTTCGTATAAGCCGAAAAGTATATATCAGACGCAATCTCAAACCCAAATCGGTGGACAACTGCATACGAGGTAACTTGTCTGAATCGGGCTACCTTTAACAACTGCAGTTACGTTCTGTTCATGCGTCTAAATACAGCAAGATGATCTTTCTGCGCCGATTAAATTGCAGCAAAAAAATTAAATCCCGTCTCATAAAAATCAAACACAGTCCCTGAAGTTTGGTACTGATATGTTCTTTTTAGAGTTGTCCATGAAAGACTCTGAATAGTTAGTTTCATTTGGTCAAGCTTTACTGATGCTGTTGGGAAGCCATTCATGATATTGCATGCAATGAAGGTCTTTGTGGCGGTGTTGTTGGTCAATCATACTTAGGGTTGCACATATTCTTATAGGGTTTTATTTTGAATAATATGTTGATTGTAGCAGTCAATGTTGTATGGTTGCAACTATTTTGAACTGATATTAATGAATTTAATGTTTGAAACCAAATGATACATGTAGCTTTTGTAATAATATGTTTTACGGTCGTCTTTATATGTGACTTTTGTTCAATTTGAATAATGTTTTGGTTGTTTGGAGAGGCATTAACAATATAAATACAGGATTTAATTCCCATTGGAAAGGAATATTTCCCTCTGTTAATGGCTTCGGTGAATATATATTTCTTCTAGTGATAAATGCTTGTATTTACCTTAATACAAGCCAATACTTGTAAAGGAAATACTCTGTTTAAAGTGTTGAAAGAGAGTTCCCAGTATAAAACCTTAAAACGTACAAGGTCATATAGCCTACACCCTTTGTGGTGCCAGTTTTGTTCATGCTTGTAGCCATAGAGGGTTATCTAACTAAATTTTTCTATTTGGCTTTATGATAGGGGTTGGCAGAATCTGCTGGTGAATTTTTTAGTCCCCGATGTTTGCCTGAGCCTCCATAGCCACAGTTAATATCAATTGAGTAGTGGCACGGCACATAATATACACATTTTCGTAGTACACGATTTGAAATTATACAGAATTGGTTTAATTAAAATTATAAATTCATAAATTAAAGGAGTTTTATGCACCTGACCCTTCTGCTTCTTCATAAGTTTAGAAAATTTGGATTACTACCTTTTGGCCCCTAGCATCACTTAAGAGTCCAATGAGGACGAAACAGCTGTATGATGCAGTTTAATTCAGTTTTTTGGCATATTGTACCTATTACTTAATTTAAGAGGTGCATATGTGTGTGTTTCGTCATCTTTGATTAAAAATCGCTTCAACGCCCATTCACGTAGCACAGCGACGGGGAGATACAATATGAAATCCATAGAAGGTGACGTAACACACACATTTGCTTCATCTTTTAAATTAAATAATATATAAATTATGCTAAAAAAATAATTGAACTGAATGATACAACCGCCTTGCAAGTTGGAGGTTATTGGAGTTGTGTAATGGTAACAAAACGGAGGAAGAATAATATTTTGGTTTGCAATGAACCGCATACTCGTATGTTACTATAATTTTATATGCTGTCATATTTCACGTCCGTCCGTCTGCATTTACATACGATTTATCAAACATACTGACTATGAAATGAAAATATGTAATTAAATAAACGTTAATTATGTATTATGGCAGCTTACATGTATGTATGATTTCGGTCATTTTGTTTACGATTTAATACAGAAATATTTATCAAAGTAATACTACACGATTTTACTAGTGTATGTATCCTTATGCTGTATACATCATCTAAAAATAAAGAAAATTGACAAAAAAAATATCCCCCGCGGCGACCGCGGAGGAGGTGTAGCGTTCCGTTTGTACATATGTTTACTTTTTGTCATTACTTTTGCTACTTCAGTTCTCAACTGATTTTCATCAAGCTTCACACCTTAGTTCATAATACTATCTTATTGTGTTTTAGGATGCCAGGGTCAAAGTCAAGGTAACTGTAACTTTTAATAGACTATCGTTGCCTTCGCTCTAGCGACTTAAATTTTCAATCAGTTTTGAGCAAAATTGAAAATAAATAGACACAATAAAAAGAGGATCTTACACCAGTGTCGATGTAATATGGAATTTATTAAACTCGTTAGATAATTTAATATCTCTCAAGCATTTAGGCGAGTGATATATTAAATTATCTAACGAGTTTAATAAATCCCATATTACATTGACACGAGGATAATATTTTATTTATCACATAACCTATATTTATGTGAAAATACATAAAAAATTTCAAATTAATTTCTTTTGTGACAGTTCTATTTTCACTACCGAGACAATCATATGACGTCATAAAGACGTCATTTATTTATGACTTCACAAAAGTGTTATTACACGTGTGTAATACCATTCTAATGACATGGACGTATGACATGACTGAACGGGTCGGTTATATGATGATATAAATTATAAGGTGAATAATTTGCGGTATAACTGCATACCGCTAGATGGGGATGTTTTCTTTAAAATGTTTATGATGGAGGAGTCCGAGGGGTTAATTTTACGGTACCTAATTGAGTGAAAGGAAGTCACGAAGCAGATTTCGGTCAAAGATAAGAGGTCAATATGGAAATCCTGTCTATCGTTTGCGTCCTTGACTGCTCAGTATAGAATGTCGAGAGATAATGAATTCCGTGTGTTTGGAATCAGGTCGCCTTAGAAGTGTTTCCTGTCGTGCCGATTATACTGAACCTGTTTTGCATGATCTTAAGAGGCTATATTACGTATATCATACATGTATGGCCCTCTTGGCAGGGTGATATTATACAATTATTGACTGTTTTTAAGGTTAATATGAGGATTTGTCTCCCCTCGCAAAGTGATGTTCCCCTCGGCCTCCGGCCTCGGGGAACATCACCTTGCTCAGGTCGACAAATCCTCATATTAACCTTAAAAACAGTCATTAACTGTTTTTTTATATGACACATAAATAATAAAAAAAATGGAAAAATCAATTGCTTTCATGGTTCACATTTATTTTTTAAACATGTAAAATTTATAAATTTTTATCACATTTAAAATAATAATTAAAACAATAATTTAATAACAATAATTTGTTCATGTACATTCATGTATTTTACGATGGACTTTCCGGCTTTCTGATTGGTCGAAAATACCAAATCGTCTGGGAATTCCCTGATACTATTTTTAGTGTATGTGTTGTTAACCTCGCGTGCATTTTCAGGTTAATATCGCATTTTGTCAAAACCTCTAGACTGTATTTCGGCCAATCAGAGAGAAGTATTCACCAAGTCATATAACAAACAGGTTTGTCTACCCGAACAGTTCATTTACCTCGAGGGCGTAGCCCGAGGGGAATATGATTGTTGTGGTTAGACAAACCTTCACATCACCATATCAAGAGGGCCATACCATGTTTAGTATACCGAAAAAGACCCAAGTACATGTAAAAGTCAAATTTAATCATCAAAAAATGTTTTGATTGCATTTTTCACAAGTACATCTATGTTTGTTTACATAATGAAACAAAAAGAACGACAACTCTTTCGAGAAAAAGAAAGAGGGCTGTTATATATGCTGGCACGTGCTCCAGGGAGACAGGATGTTTTGTAACACCGTCATGTGACATGTTTTAACGAATCAGCTTTACAGAAATCGATATGAGTTATATAAATATATATTTTTTATTCTTTTTAAACATCTTGAACAACTGATTTTAAGGATTTTACACGGGAATGGGATTGGCGTTAGGGGATAATTAAGTAATAAATTATTAATAACGGAGTAGTGCATGCCACTTGGTTTACTAGTTTCAGGATGTCAGAGAATTATCAAAAACTTATAATGTTCATTTCTTAATTTTGTTTCTTTGCTTCTCATTCATATTACAAGTATTATCATTTAATATGTCTTTATCAGAAGTTGATAGGACAATATAAAATGTATTTATGAGACATGTAATTTTATTAAAAAAAGAAAAACAAATGAACGGACCAAATTTGCTAAAGCGGGAAAAAACATCTGTGTAAAATTTGAGAATGTGTTATTGAAATATAATATGTTATAATGAGTGTAACGTTGAAACGCTTAAGACATTTATACATGTATTATTACAAACGTTTGGATCAGCACGTTTGGTTATTCATTATTTATAAATACCTTGACAACATGTTTTGTTAAGTAGCGCCGACGAGTCTTACTATGTACATTGTCACATCCTGCAAAAAATATCACTTAATATCTGCGCAGTGATAATGTTTTGGTGACTTTTTATTTACATTATTTTGTATTTAAGTAAAAAAAATCTACACATTGGCAGTTTTCTATTGGAGCTTCGACTCCGACACCGTGGACCCAACGTTATGCGGTCCGTATTATTATATACAGCTAAACATAGCAATCTCGAACCCTCATATCTTGAAGACTTGGTTTAACTCGAAATAATTCGGTGATCTTGTCCAATCTCTGCGCTACATATCGTAACTCGAATAATCGGATAACTCGATTTTTTTGCATAGTTCCGCTGACATCGATATAACCATGTTGGACTATACATGTATTTATCAAAATAAATTCAAAAGAAAAACAAAATCTTTAATTCTATAGAATTTTCAGATGCATCATTTCTTAGATAAAAATAATAGTAATAGTTTAACTTAAGATAACACCCTACTCAATGTATT
Organism: Mimachlamys varia; assembly: GCA_947623455.1. NCBI lineage: Eukaryota > Metazoa > Mollusca > Bivalvia > Pectinida > Pectinidae > Mimachlamys > Mimachlamys varia. The sequence continues at coordinate 30,421,261 of OX392544.1, forward strand.
ATTTTTAAATTGAAAAGAAAAATTTTTTTTTACATATATATACTTACATAAAGCAAGAAACACTAATGCCGGAAGTGTCGACAAATTCGCCATAATGGTTCACTCCAATATAACTCCCAAGAACCTTAACACTCGAACGCCGAAGAAAAAGTGAAATTGATTCAAGTATACATATGTAAGCAAATGAATTGTACCTGTGTGTGAACTAAAAGCTAGGGACATTTCTACTGCATGTAAGTCACATAGGAAAGTCATCGGTCTCTGTAGCTAGTTCGTCACGACCTCGGGACCAGCGACAGGTTAATTATCGACTTATAAAGATCAGACCCGCTCATCGACCATGCGTGTCCAACATTGCAAGCTTCACATTACAATAAAACAAGTTGACACTGTATTTATCGATATTAGAAATCAATAATAAACGAAACTCATTGAAGATTTTAAATTTAACATGTAAATTATTGATTAAAATAAATAGCAAAAAGTGATATGTGTGCTTTGTTTACACATTCTAATACATACTAGTATAGGTATTTGATTTTAGAAGTTGACCATGCTTAATATACTTTGGTCAAGGAAACCGCGAAATACATGTTTTGATTAGAAACAGACGTATTACATGGTTTAATGTATGGTTCATTTCCCTATAAAGTATTGTAATTAAAGTTTATTGTCATGTAAATGTTATACTTTCATAAAGATTTTACAAATTCGTCTTCAAGATCTTAATTGTTCGTTTTTTTGTTTAGTAACTTTGTCCTAGTGATGCAGTATTTTTTAGTTTGTTTACTTGTAGTTTTCTGCGACTTATATAATTATGTCTACATTTTTTTCTTAGATTTTTAATTTCAATTTGTTAACAGAAATGTTTCTTGGACTAAAATAATTACACTTCCATCCAAAATCTCTGATACATCTTTTCTGCAAACGCTTGGAAATTGAGCAAAACCCAATTTTAAAGTATGTACTACTATTCATAAATTTCATGTTATAAATAGCTTCTTCCGATGTTTTGTAATTTTTCAACTACATGCTTATACAATTGTATGGTTTTTGATTCAATTGAAATTTCACGTTTTGTAACCAAGCGATTCATCAATATAAATATTTATTATATTTTTGACAGTGGATCATTGTATTAATTCCATTTAATTGTGCAAATGAAAGAACAAACTATTTTATTCCTTTTTGAACATTATCAAAAATGGTCCTCCTTTGACTCTCCCTGCAACTTCAATGTATTTTTAAAACATAATGACAACTATCACTAATAAGTAGCCTATTTTTAGGATATTGCATCAGTTGTGTTCATTTTTGTTGGCTAATTTTATAATGATAACAGATAACTGTGTGATTGGCAGGCCCACTTCCCGTCCCAATTTTTCCTTAAATGACCCTGGCCGTTAAAAGGACGTAAAACTAAATAAACCTAACTAAACCAAAAGTCCAAATTTGTATACCAAATAATACTATCTGTATGACATGTGAAAGCCGTTATGGCGTGATGCACATAATATTTATACTATACATGTATATAAGTGAAGAGCAGATATACATTTTGTTACAAGCGTTCTAATATTAGGCTTAATGTATATTACTTATGTTATTTTATTTACATCCAAGTTATACTTTTTTTATTTTTATTTGTTTTTTTTTTAGAATCTACCAAAATCAACAAAAATGTTTATCATGTATATGCAATGTTACAGCCGTTATGGCGTGGTGAACATTCTATTTACACTATACATGTATATTAGTTAAGAGAAGAGATACATTGTGTTACAAGCGATCTAATATTAGGCATAATATATATTACCTATATATCTACCGTTGTTTTATATGTTATTTTGTTATATCAAAGTTATTATTGTTTTGTTTATTTCATTTGTTTTTTTTTTAAATCTACCAAAATCAAAAAAAAAATGTTTATCATGTATATGCAATGTTATAGCCGTTATAGCCTGGTGCACATTCTATTTACACTATACATGTATATACGTTACGAGCAGCTATACATTTTGTTACAAGCGATCTAATTTTAGGCTTAATCTATTCACTATCTCTTTACTGTTGTTTTATATGTTATTTTATTATATCCATGTTATTATTGTTTTGTTTATTTTATTTGTTTTTTTTTTTAGAATCTACCAAAATCTACAAAATTGTTAATCATGTATATGCAACGTTATAGCCGTTATGGCCTGGTGCACATTCTATTTACACTATACATGTATATAAGTAAAGAGCAGATATACATTTTGTTACCAATGATCTAATATTAGGCTTAAATTATTATCTATATATCTTTTGTTGTTGTATGTGTTAATTTATTACACACAAGTTACTGTTTGTTTTCATAAACTGCCAAACTCAAGAAATAATGTAGTTTTTTTAGTTTCGATGAAATACTGGCCGTAGTGTTAACTTTGATCTGTAAATACCTATGTTTCACCTCACTTATTTGATCAGGGCGACAGTATTACTTATTCATTACAATATCATTATGCATATTTCGTCTGGACGATAGACAAACGTTAGGATGTACACCTGAGCCCGTTTGTTCAAAAGGTGATTAGCTTAATCAGTGATTAGCGCAAATATTAATTATCCTGTAACTTTGACATGAAGCCATATATTTAGTTACAACTTTGCAGATATCAGACATCTATCAGTACCAACTTACATGCAAAAATTGAAGCTTTTACCTTATTTATTAATAGAATTATTAAAGTTTGAAAAATGTCTTTAAAAAGTGATTAAGCTAATCATCCTTTGAATAACTGGGCCCTGCTAAGCATTATATGAAGCTGTCACTGCCGCGGTATTCTTAGTCAAGCATGGCCGGAGCTTAACACTCAAATATATTATGTTAAACTGTACAACATCGTAAGTACATTTGTACTTAGGCCATACTAATTTGATTTATTGTTCGTCGGATTTACCGCTCCTGTTTTGGAAAAATAAATTAAAAGTAAAAGTAAAATATTACCGCTCCCATTTTAGCGTCAATGAAAAATGACGAATCCGGATATGTTTTACAATGGTTCAAAATTAAAAAAAACAACATTTCAAATCATTTGAATGTTTCAAACGAAGGTAAAAATGGTATTTCAAGAGGTTTTCGCAACAACACGAGGGAACTGCGAGCCGAGGCTTTTTCACTTTTTGAGAAAACCGGGAATGTGTTAAAATGGCTTTCTTATCGTGTTGATCACTACATAAACCGATCTCCATATTGTATTGCAAAATACCACATAGATGGTTTATCGGTCCAAGATATCTTGATCAAATAAACAAAATACGGAACTCAAGCATTCTCACTAAAAAGCGACTTCAAACGGTAGCAGAAAATATCTGTAAAAATCATGAATTAAGTGAGCAACATCAAAAGATATGTTGTTAAAACAAATGGACATCTATATTAACACCTCTGTATTAAATTTCAAATCGATTTTCTTCTAAAGCAATCGACCCGAATTGGCAGACATCATTGTCATTTCATCAGTATTATTTTAATAAAATAGGCCTACTGTTTTATCATCATTAATTTATATCACTTCGATAAAATATGCAATCTGAATAAACAGAAGTATCTTAATACCTACAAGATCAAATATTAAACTGTTGTTGCTAAAAGGTGTTTCCTGCGACTTTGGTTCAATCACTAAACTTGAATGAATGACCTTGGGTATTGTATTAAGAAGGTAATTTAAGAAAGTTTGTCTCTCAAATGCTATTTTATTGCACAGCTTCATACAAGTAGTTTGTACCATGGAAATGATTAAAAAAGCTTCAACAGTTTAAATACGTGTACTATTTGGTGATACATTATATTAATAGTCAAGCACGTATTCTGACATTGAAAACTACCGCTCGCTCGAAATTTTAAGGAATTCAAATTTTTTGTAAAATCAAAATAATTTCGCCCGCTCGCTCCAATTTTGAATTTTCATTTTCCGACGAACAATAAATCAAATTGGTATGACCTTATTATCTAAATCGGTCATTTGAAGCCCTGAAAGTGATTTATTTTTCAGCATTGTTATATGTGAAATTCTTTTTTGTAAGCAAGCTAACTATGCTCTGAGGAATGACATACTCTTCACTAAAAATGAAACAGTAAAGTAAAAGTCTAGTAAGCTTAGCTAAAAACAAAAATAAAAGTATTACATAATTTTTATCTACTAAAGATGTGAAAGCTTTTCGTATGTGTTAGGTGGTTTTAATTGGTGTGTTATGATAGACAGTTGGATATAAAATCAGACAAATACTCTTTAAAACACAATACTAAAAGTGTCAGAACAACGTGTTTTAGCTTGGTCGTAAATGTACTCTGGATATTTACCTGCCGTCACCGATAAAACAACGGCAATCGAGAATGGGTACTGTGAAGAAATCGTCGATCGGAGCCAATGTGTTCGATATCATGTATCCCGGATATTACAATCCTGCTGTTATTTTTTCGTATGTATTTTGTATAAATATAAGAAAATAAGAAGTTTCCCAACATCAATATTATTATATTGTTCAACGTTATTGAACCGATATATATTCCGTGTTTCAAGATATTGAAGTAATCACACTATGACTGCAATCGAATAATTATCGTGAAAACCGTCATTTATTTGAAGATACCACGTCTGGATTTGCCATTTACGGATGCGATTATTTGAACGCAAATGTTTAAAATGTTGATTCTTGAAAACAGGGAAAGGTTCAGCTTATTCCAACAGAATAAATATATATATATATATAGAGAGAGAAAAATCTCGATATTATATTCCACATTTGTATTCAGTAAAACCTTGATATAATGTCTCACGTGTATATAGGGGAAAACCTCAATATAATAACTCTGGTTCATATACAGTGAGACCTCAATAAAATGACGCTGGCTCATATACAGTGATACCTCAATATATGACGCTGGTTCATATACAGTGATACCTCAATATAATGTCGCTGGTTAATATACAGTGATACCTTAATATATGACGCTGGTTAATATACAATGATACCTCAATATATGACGCTGATTTATATACAGTGAGACCCCGATATTATGTCGCTGATTTATATACAGTGAGACCTCAATATAATGTCGCTGATTTATACAGTGAGACCTCAATATAATGACGCTGATTTATATACAGTGAGACCCCAATATAATGTCGCTGATTCATATACAGTGTTACCTCAATATTATGTCGCTGATTTATATACAGTGAGATCTCAATATAATGACGCTGATTTATATACAGTGAGACCCCGATATTATGTCGCTGATTTATATACAGTGAGACCCCGATATTATGTCGCTGATTTATATACAGTGAGACCTCAATATTATGTCGCTGATTTATATACAGTGAGACCCCGATATTATGTCGCTGATTCATATACAGTGAGACCCCGATATTATGTCGCTGATTTATATACAGTGAGACCCCGATATTATGTCGCTGATTTATATACAGTGAGACCCCGATATTATGTCGCTGATTTATATACAGTGAGACCCCGATATTATGTCGCTGATTTATATACAGTGAGACCCCGATATTATGTCGCTGATTTATATACAGTGAGACCCCGATATTATGTCGCTGATTTATACAGTGAGACCTCAATATAATGACGCTGATTTATAAACAGTGATATCCCGATATTATGTCGCTGATTTATACAGTGAGATCTTAATATAATGACGCTGATTTATATACAGTGAGACCCCGATATTATGTCGCTGATTTATATACAGTGAGACCTCAATATTATGTCGCTGATTTATATACAGTGAGACCCCGATATTATGTCGCTGATTTATATACAGTGAGACCCCGATATTATGTCGCTGATTTATACAGTGAGACCTCAATATAATGACGCTGATTTATAAACAGTGATATCCCGATATTATGTCGCTGATTTATACAGTGAGACCTCAATATAATGACGCTGATTTATAAACAGTGATATCCCGATATTATGTCGCTGATTTATATACAGTGAGACCCCGATATTATGTCGCTGATTTATATACAGTGAGACCCCGATATTATGTCGCTGATTTATACACAGTGAGACCCCGATATTATGTCGCTGATTTATATACAGTGAGACCTCAATATTATGTCGCTGATTTATATACATGTACAGTGAGACCCCGATATGATGTCGCTGATTTATATACAGTGAGACCCCGATATTATGTCGCTGATTTATATACATGTACAGTGAGACCCCGATATGATGTCGCTAATTTATATACAGTGAGACCCCGATATGATGTCGCTAATTTATATACAGTGAGACCCCGATACGGTGTCGCTGATTTATATACATGTACAGTGAGACCCCGATATAATGACGCTAATTTATACACAGTGAGACCCCGATATTGTGTCGCTGATTTATATACAGTGAGACCCAGATATTGTGTCGCTGATTTATATACAGTGAGACCTCAATATAATGACGCTGGTTCATATATAGAGTGAGACCCCAAAATTATGTCGCTGATTTATATAAAAAGAGACCTCAATATAATGACGTTGATTTTTAAACATTGGGACCTCAACATAATGACGCTAATTTATAAACAGTGGGACCTCAATTCAATGACGCTGGTTCATATACATTGACACCTCAACATAATGACGCTGATTTATAAACAGTGAAACCCCAATATAATGACGCTGATTTATAAACAGTGGGACCTCAATTCAATGACGCTGGTTCATAAACAGTGATACTTCAATATAATGTCGCTGGTTCATATACAGTGATACCTCAATATAATGTCGCTTGTTCATATACAGTGAGACTTCCAAAATTATGCCGCTGATTTATATAAAAAAGAGACCTCAATATAATGACGCTGATTTAGATACAGTGAAACCCCGATATAATGTCGCTGATTTATATAAAGTGAAACCCCGATAGTATGTCGCTGGTTCATATACCGTGAGACCTCCATATAATGACGCTGATTTCTATACAGTGAGACCTCAATATAATGACGCTGGTTTATATACAGAAAAGCATCAATGTACTATCCATTGATTTATAAAGTGAAACTTCGATATAATGTCGTTTGTTCATAAAAAGGTTAACCTGGATATGACACTCTAGTTTATATACAGTGAAACCTCGATATAATATCCCTCCTCCGCTTGTATACTGTGCACCTTCGATATATTATCCCTCGTTTGTGTACAGTGAAACTTCAATAATTATAATGTTGCTCGTTCGTATGTTTTGTATACATAAAAACCTCGACATAATATACCTCGTTTGTATACAGTTAATCTTCAATATGCTGTTGCTTGTTTGTATACAGGAAAACCTTAATATGATATCCCACGTTTGTTTACAGTGAAACTTCGATATAATGTCGCTGGTTTATAAACAGTAAAACGTCGATATACTGTCGATCGTTTATATACAGTAATACTTCGATATAATGTAATTCATTTGTATATATTAAAACCTCGAATTAATTTCCTTCGTTTCTATATGGTGAAAACTCGATAAAATGTCGCTGTTTTATTTACAGTTAATCTCCGATGTATTGTTGTTCGTACAGTTTAACCTGGTTATAATGCCCCTAGTTCATATTCAGTAAAACCCGATGTGCATGTATATGAAAGAAATCTGAATTAATTCATTTTCTTTACATACAAAAACAATATATATCAATAAATTGTCTCAATAAATAATGTTTAATGTATCAATAAAATCGAATTTATTAAACGAGTTAGATAACTTAATATGGCACGACCCTTTAGGCGAGTGACATATTAAATTATTTACGAGTTTAATAAATTCCATATTACATTGACACGAGTGTTAGATTCAATTTATCACATAACTTAAATTTATGAGAAAATACACAAAAACTCTTTTATTAATTCTCATTATAAGAAAGGCAAATTCTTCTGTGATAGTACTATTTCACTACCAAGACAATTATATGACGTCATAAAACACGTCATTTGTTTATGACGTCACAATAGTGTTATTACATGTGTGTTTTACCATTTTTATGACATGGTCTTATGACATGACTGAACGGGTCAGTTATGTGATAAAAATCCATATGTTAATCCTACTCATCTGGGCAAAACAATATCAAAACAAAAAAACACAAAGACAAAAAGTCATTCTTAGTCCAGTCCTGGATTTCAAGCATGCATACTATAAAAAACAACACACTCTATATTTATCTTCACATCTTTTATTCACAACAGAAACAAGATGTATACGAAGCGAGTCACTATTGCAGGCGGAAGCCAGTGAACATCGAGCAGAGAGGATACACGTCTGAACCAATCACGTGACTACCTATAGGAACTGACACACTATCCCCCACATCTAGGTACGTAGCGGCGGTGACTGAGGAGGCACTATCCCATGTGGTGGCTTGACCAACCCGAATAGATCCAATGGTGATATTGTTACGTACTAGATTGGTATAAATATACTGGTGTCCCCACACACTCACTGACCAGGAGAAGATGTACATTCCAGACTGTGTACAGGTAAACACACCTGTGTTGGTATTGTAGTTGACACCCCCGCTGATTGTGGCGATATGGTCAAAAACGACAGCTTGGCCTAGGGATCGGTTTGAAATCGGACGAGAAAGGATAACATGAAACGCCACACTGTTGTCGACCAATCCTAGACAAAAATGATATGGTAGAGCATTAACCAAATCAACGAAACGAACACAAGTCATCGTATACAAACGGTAACTTCAATTAAACAATTTTGTATTGTTTTTGGGGGAAAATGTAAAGATTTGCATTTAAAACTTATGAAAGTAAACATGAACGAAAATTCAAATCAAATTTTTTTTTTATAAATTTTCGCCTTTAAAATAAACCTGTATTTTGTGGAAGCTATTTATTAAACGAAGGGATTTTAATAAAATCACTGTGTTTGATGATATTGTATTAAGAAACTACTTACGGGCTGAATGGACCTTTCTGTTTTGTCTAGATGTGATGCGACCTCGACCTTCCACAGACTTCGATATGTCAGTAAAATCAGTAGGCGAATCCTATCCATCTGTAGTCGCATCAACAGGTGCTGGAACAGCCATTGATTGCAACGTGGCATCACTTCCGTTATAATATCGTCTCGTCATGATCAGGATGTTGTTTTAAGTTATATTAACCAGCATCTTCAATATTTCCACCATGTCGCTCCAACTCCTCTACTCGTTGATTCAGCAATGTTATACGGTTTAAAATCGTCAGCGCGGACACGTTTTAGTTCCTCAACTTCTTGTTTCAGTTGGGTCATCTCAAGCACATAATTTTCCCGTGCTTCTACAAGTTGTTGGATGCGTTTATTCAGCTCGTTCGCATTATTGCAGCGTGATTGTTCCAAATTTTCCATTCGTTTGGTCAATATTGCGAGCTGCTGTTCATTTGTTGTTTCGGTCTGGTCACAAGAAATAGCGGAACCGGCTTCCTGGGGAAGCTATGGGGCTGCAGTAAGCATCTCACAAAGGACCAATCCAAGTATGCTCAACATTTTCATGCCTTGTTTGGTTCCCTCCATTCTCTGCCCCATTGTATACACACGACAATATAACTAAACTCCGACTATGTGGTGAGGTGTACACCTTTTTGTGTTTCGTTTTATCTGCTATTGTCACATGGAAACGATGGCAAAGTTCATATTGATATTGGTGCAATAGAAAATTAAGTGTGCACGGGTCTGCATTATGCCTTGTAAACGATTCATGCCATGTGTCCTGCTCACATCAGGTAAACAAAATACGAAACGTTACTTGTCAACTTAATTATTCACTTGATTTTTTTAAGTATGCCGAAAATGTGTTTCAGTTCACACATTTAAAGTTTTAACGCCTACATGCAAGCACTGATCACGTGAATCCATATAATAAAAATATGCCAAAAAAATATGTATTTCTAGACCGTCATTTCGCAGGTTACGCCGTATGTCGTTTTTCCACTGGAACAAATCCAGGTTGCTTGTGTATTTTAATGTACTCTAAAAGTTAATATCTTTTATTGACGTTTTGCAGTACAAACGTGTGTTGTATGTGCGTTCCCGTTTGTTTACATGTATGTACATGGCTCGGTCACATTATACTGACAACCGATAAACAGAGATACAATACAATTTCGATAGTCCTTGTTTTCTTATTATCTTTGATATTCCTTAAATATTTAACAGTATTTATCGCAAAAGAAATGTTCTCTAGGGAAATTGTTGCAGAACTGTAACATACAATGACGTTAATAGCGTAGTATAAGAGAGAGAAACTGTGCATGTTACTAAAGAGTTATATGCAAAAGAGAAAATGTATGTCCATTCATCCCTCGTTGGGAAACGTCAAGTTGCCAAATCAGACATAAACAATGCGATGCAAATACATGGGAAGATGTGATACATGACTTTATTTGTATTGAAGACAGTCGATATTTTTCTATTTTTTTTATTTCATTTCAAAAACATCCAAAACAAATTTCTATTCAATAAGGAATACATACTAGAATCATAGAGTTATGTCATATTTTTGGAATTTCGCTTTTAATGCACAATGAAGTAGATAGTTTAATAAAACAGATAAAACATTTCCTTGTTATTCAATAGTCATATATGCAAAAGAAAATTCGTGTCCAGTCAATTATTATTGTAGGCGAAAGCCAGTGAACATTGTCCTGTAAGGGCGTATGTTAGAATCACTACCGTGGCAAGCTACACGTACCCATACCTCGTCCCCGACATTTAAATATGCAGCTACAGTCGCTGACGATACACTTTCAAAATTGGTGCCTTGCCCAGTAATAGCAGAACCGACGACATCAGAATTGCGTACCAACTCAGAACCAATATACTGGTTACCTTCTACGTTTGTTGACCAGGAGAATACGTGAACTCCAGGCTGTGAGCAGGTAAACACACCCGTGTGTGTACTGTAGTGGGCATTTCCGCTCTTAGTTATGACGTTGTTGAAAATTACTGGATGTTCATTTGATGGACTTGAAATTTCATGATTAAGAACTGCATGAAATGCCACAATATCGTCAGACGGACCTGCAAACAAAAGGACATATCTTCATGAAAACACAATATGTAACATTTGATACATATTCTTCATGAACACACAGCAAAAGTAATAATATAACGCAGATGATACAGATATCCTCAAAAATGCGAACGCGTACAGAAAATACTGTTTGTAAACGCGTGTGTATATTTTTGTAATAATCGGATAAAAACGAAAGAGTACCCCGAAATTATATGTGTATCAATAGTGACTTCTTTTGGAGGTAGAAGGTCGAAACGCTAATTTGATAAATTTCACCCAGAAATATGCTGTATCTTTGTGTGATATGAAAATGGACGTTTTTGAGTTTGCTTATTAGTGTGTTTATTTGTTGTGATGGCAATGATGACTCGGTTTTCATTTCAAGGATTGGTGCTTACTTGGATGAGACCAAGATTTACATGGCGGATGTCGTCGATGAAGCAGGAGACGCTTACTCTTCCGGAACACCTTATCTTATTATCTTGTGCTTTTACGAGAGTCTCCATGTAAAGCTTTCCTTTGTTCCTATTTTGCCCCTAGTTTAATCGATTTTGAGTACGAATTTAGATTTTGTAAACACATCTTTGAAGTCTCTTGAAAGTCGGTTAAGAAAGTGTTGACATCGAAATTGTATTAATAGACATTTCCAATGCTGTCTGAAGTCGATCACAGACATGATATAGTGTACGGGAAAATCATAAACTTGGTTAATACTCGAAAATATGATACAGGAGTACACAGTAAATGCTACAATGTGCGTAAGTGTTTATTGTGCTGCAGCACAGCTAAACAATAGTTTTTTTTAGGCCACACCAATTCGATTCATTGTTCTTCGGAAAATGAGATTTCAAAATTGGAGCGAGCGGGCGATTTTTTTTTTGTTTTTACAAAAAAATTGAATTTCTTAAAATTTCGAGCGAGCGGTAGTTTTCAAAAGGCTAAATGTTAGAATACGTGTTTGACTAGTAATATAATGTATCACCAAATAGTACACGTATTTAAACTGTGGTAGCGTTTTTTTTATTATTTCCATTGTACACACTACTTGTATAAAGCTGTGCAATATAACAGCATTTGAGAGAAAAGCTTTCTTAAATTACCCTCTTAATAGAAGACCCAAGGTCAGCCATTCAAGTTTAGTGATTGAACCAAAGCCGCAGAAAACCCCTTTTAGCAACGACATTTTTTTGTGGGTATTTAGATGCTTCTTTTTCGTGCAGAATGCATATTTTATCGAATTGATATAAATTGATGATGACAAAATATATGTAGTATGTACCGCTATAAAACAAACACTGAAGACTAGATGTATGGCACTAGGTGTTTTGCTGACAAACTTTGATTTACAATTATAGTAATAGTAATATTAATGGACACAAGCATTATTTGTGTACTAGATATCCAGATCATAAAAATTATCAGTTTGAAAGCTGACGTCCAGTATATCAGAGACGTATATCTCTGAGTATATGAATAAGTTCATTATTGTCTATATCATGGTTGAAATAGCATCATGTTAGTCCATTCGGGATTTAAATTTTCTGATTACTGGCAACTAGGTAACTACGGCAATTGGATGAGAGTTCGAATAGTAATACCTACATAAATACAAAATATCAATAACGAACACGATTTTTAACTATCAACAGTAGGCCTATTCTATTAAAATAAGACTGATGAAATGACAATGATGTCTGCTAAATTGGATCGATCGCTTGAGGAGAATAACGATTTGAAATTCAATGAAGAGGTGTGACATGTATTATAATTGTATAATTGTATTAAAAACATATTTTCAGATGTTGCTTACTTAATTCAGGATTTTAAAGAATTTTTCTGTTGACGCTTGAAGTCGCTTTTTAGTGAGACTGCTTGAGTTCCGTATTCTGTTTATTTGATTACATGTAAGAGATCTTGGAACGATAAACCATTCTATTGCGGTATTTTGCAATACATTATGGTGACCGGATTATGAAGCAACAAACACGATAAGAAATCCATTTTGACACATTCGTATTTCCTTCGTGTTTCTGCCAAAAAAAAAACCCGCTTGAAATACCAGTTTTACCTTCGTTTTAAACATTCAAATGATCCGGAATGGCATTTTCTCAATTTTGAACCATTGTAAAATATATCTGGATTCGTCATTTTTCATTGACGATGAAATTGGAGCGGTGATATTTTACTTTTACTTTTATTTTATTTTTCCAAAACAGGAGCGGTAAATCCGACGAACAATAAATTAAATTGGTATGGCCTTATGTATAAAATCTGAATAGAAGGTAAGTTCTTTGAACCGATATGCTGAGTGAAAATCTGTTTTTAAGTTCAACAATCTTGCTGTTAATACTCACCAACTCGCGTTATCCTTCCATGGTGAATAGCTTGAGGCCGACCTTTACCGCTCACAATTTCTGAGCTAGATGTTTTAGGTAAATGTGTCAAGATATCCACGTCTTTTGGTGTCACCTCAGCAAGTAGAGGCGCTGCTAGGGAAAGAAAAGTTATGTCGGTGTTATTGTGATACGGAGTTTCGTCACGAGGTGGACTTTTTGAATCCTTGAAGATGTCGTCTGCAACCTCTTTGCTGTAATTGATTCGGTTCTCTGTCTCTTTTACTCGTCGTGTCAGCATAGTATTCAGGCTTAAATCTTTGGTGCGTAAACGTTTCAGTTCTTCAACTTCTTGGGTGAGTTGGAACATCACTCGCGCATCCGTTTTTTCTCGATGTTGCAAGTTCTTGTATTTGTATATTCAAGTCGTTCATATCGTTGTTGTGCGATTGCTCTAACTCGTCCATTCTTTTGGTCAACTTATCGAGCTGATCAACTGGGGTATTGGTTTGTTCAGAAGACAGCGTCGGCTGTTGAAGTGTGTAGGCATCGGTAAGCATTTCACCCATCGCAAATATCAAGATGCACAACATAACTGTTGATAGGTTTGTACCCTCTATGTCTGTTTTGAAAGCACGAACAAACTATTGACTTACTGGTGTGTCTGTATACATTTAGAGGTAAATTATCTAGAGAAGTCACGAGCAGGTACTAACTACATTGCAATCAGAGACAATCAATGTACAAATATCGTACGTATTTTATGTGGTGTCAACTAGTCACCTTAATCATATTAAAAACTAGCTAAATACATATAACAATAAATCATTAATTGTTATCACTGGAATATTGGGCTGATAACATGCAATATCAAAATTATGTTGTGATCCAGTAAGTAAGTTAATTTTAGAATTTGAGTTGTCTAAAACAGACTTTAAAATGCTATCTAGCAGCACAAATTTCGAAGACAATACTTTCCATATGACACATGATCAAATCGAGCAAGATAAAATAACGATAAAAATGAAATGTAAGACGATCTTTTTTTTAAGTTTAAGGTTAACGGATAACATCACGTATACAAATCGTATTAAAGACAATGGAGTCATTATACTGTGATAAATAGTATCTCGCATTAACTTTTGTGTCAGGAAAATCACCCATCCGAAGGTTCATTTTTTCGGTTGTCTAAAAATGATGGTTAGACAATCACATACATCGCTCCGAGGGTTGGGTATTTCTTTACTACACCTCAAGGTGTAATGTGATAGTTATTATTTTATTTCAGTCACAACACTACAGGTAGTAAACTTTCGTGTTATGTAACAAAAAAAATGTAACATATATGGTATGTATATTGTCACTCGTTTTGAATGACGTAACAATTACTGACTACGTTTTTGGTGTAATCATATTTACACACTTGCTAATCGATACGAGGCTATTTCTAAGGGTTGACAAGGTAATATACACCTGTAATACGTGGGGAACGGTACATTGCGATTTCGCAGTTCATAAAATTTGTCTCAAGACCCATTGAGGTTTATACCCCATTAACCTCAACAAAACAGAATTCAATCCTTAAATGTATATGTAAAGTAACATATCATGATGATTATCATTCTTCCTTGTTAAGTATAATGCTTGCATATAAAAGATGACTTAACACACACATGTGCTGCACCTTTTAAATTTAGTAATAGATACAGCATGCCGAAAAAAATGAATTAAACTGACAATAAAGCTATTTCGTCCTCCTAGGACTCTTCGGTGATGCTAGGGGCCAAAAGTTCGGAATCCAAAATTTCTAAACTAATGTAGAAGCAAAAGGGTCAGGTGCGTAAAACCCCTTTAATTTACAGTTGTGGTATCGCACAACGCACCATAAACTGCGTGCGTGCATCGTGCATACTTCGTGCACACATCGTTCGCCCATGGTGCGCACAACCGGGCGATCTAAAGATCGTGCGTTTATGTGTGCGATTAAATCGCACACACGCACGATTTGGTACAATTGGTCGATACATATTACGGAACGAAAAACATATGGAACCCTCTTGTCCAAAAACTATTTAAATTCGCATCATATTTATTGGGACTATGTCAATTTAACAATATACAGTAAACAGTATTACAGTGATCATAAGACACCCAAGTGCGGGTTAAGCTACCAGGTAACAGAATAGGTAAATAATATGCCAGAGTTTTACATGTCCCGTGTGCGGCGATACGCTACGACAGCCATTACCGAGCGACCGTTATGAAAACAAACTGGACTCTTATAATCAGTTATTTGAAAAACCCTCCCCTCCCCAACACTTTACTTGTGTTTTCACACTTAGGCGAGTGTTGTAAGTGCCCCAGGCCAGAGACATCTACATATATTGGCTATGTACAGGTACAGTTTATAACTTGGTAAAACTGGCAATATTTACTTGAATGAGAACTTGTCAATATGAGTTGAAAGTTTACATACATGTGTCTTTTTGGCTTGTTTCTAAAACTACAGAAAGACTATTATTAATGTTTAGAAATATATAGATAGAACTATCAGCTAATGTAAATAGTTAAAATATAGAAATATGTTTAAAACAACTAGCGCGAAACCGTATATATTGTTAAACCATTTCTAGATTTACATCAACCACGATTGTCATCGCACAATGTTAGTCTATCGTGCGCCCACATGTGCGTTAGAAATAATCGCCCAGGATCGCATCGTTCGTACATCGTGCATACACCGTTCGCCCATCGTGCGCCCACCGCACATCGTGTAACGTTGTGCGATCCCACAACAGTATGAATTTAGAAGTAAAATTAATTTAGTTCCGTATAATTTCAAATCGTGAACTACGAAAATGTGTATATTATATACCGTGCCACTATTCAAATGAGATTAGTTGTGGCTATGACATCTTGAGGCAGTGACATTAACTAGGATGTGACCTTCATTTACATGGCGGGTGTCGCCAAAAGAATTAACGACGACTGTTTTCTGTATTCTGTGTATTCTATAATATATAATACAGTATAATATTCTGTATCTGTAAGTGATATGAAGATGGACGTTTTTGAGTATGCTCATTAGTGTGTTTACTTGTTGTGATTGACAATGATACTCGGTTCTTATTTTGAGAACTTGATGTTTACTTGGATGTGACAAAGATTTACATGGCGGGTGTCGTCGATGAAGCAGAAGACGCTTACTCTTCCAGAACACCCGGTCTTATTCTCTTGTACTTTTGCAAGGGTCTCCATGTAGATATTTTCTTTGTTCAAATTGTGTCCCTGGTCTAATCTATTTTGAGTTTGGATTATGATTATGTTGACGTTTCGGTATTCTCTTATTTGATTCCATTGGTTTTTGTATTCCATTATTTATCATATTCATACAATCTAATCGATTGTGAGTTGGGCTTATGGTTTTTTTATATCTTATGATAAGTCTATATATATCTATGTATTCAAATGATAAAAGTGTTATTACAACTATTGATTTAGGTCATACGTTTATCAGGGCTAAGAAATGAATCAAAGTTGTTGCACTTCCAATTGTGTGCCGGACATAAATAAAATGAACTCGAAAAAAGTATAATATCCGATTTAAAATCAGTGAGAATTCAAATAATCCTTAATTTAAATTTGTTAAACATGGTTATGTTTAAAATTGGTCGACGAATTCGATTCCCTATTCGTCCTTAAATGACCCTAGTACGTAGATCAAAACGAACAAACAGTACAATTGTGTCCCTATGGGAACACGACATATGACATGACCTTAAGACCAAGTGCCCTAGAAAGCAATGTTACTATCCTTATATATACCTATACATTCACGTTGGCGGTGCTCGCAAGTAGGCTTTTAAGATAATACTTGAAAGCGTCGACCTAAGTACTTTGTCCGCATTCGTTGAAGCCTCTCTGTACTTTCAAGTGTGTGTGGAATTTGATGATAGATATGAAGGCTAACAAAACACTAATGCGAATATGTTGCATCATATTCACATTAATCATAGGTGACGTAATGACCTCTGCCTACATGATCCAGGAACCGACCATTCACACCGATACCACTGACCAAACTAACGCGCGTACTGACCAGCTCGCGATGCTGACAACACGAATGGACGAGTTGGAACAGTCACGCGTCAACGATTTAAAGGAACTTGATTTACGTGTAAAAGAACTTTCCGAATTCCGCGAAAATGATGCACGAGCATTGGCTAGACTGAATGGTGAAGTTGAAGAGCAAACACGTTTACGCTTCAAAGATTTGCATCTAATAACTGTGTTGAGTACAAGAATAGAAGAGTTGGAGCGTCAATGTGGAAACGGACAACATTCCGATAACTTTATCTCCATGGAAACACAAAATCCGCCTCGTAACGAGACGCCGTATAGCAACGGGACTGACGTATTCTCGCCTTATCACTCCCCGTCTGCACTTGATGATACGGCGACAAATGAGGAGGAGTTATCAAAACACTCTGCTGATGCACCAAACTCTGAAACGATAAAAGGTCAAGGTCGAATTGAATCCAGACAACCCGGAAGGAAAATCCGAGTCAGTATGTATTGATCCAACACCTCAAATAAACAACCATATCTGGGTTTTTCTATATATTGTTGATAATTATTAATTATTATATTGTCTTTCAAATGTGTAAAGGGCCTTGCGAGTTTTGTTACAAACGTTGTGTACATACATATGTATTAAGCCATTAGCCAACATTAGTCAAGGGGAGGGTCTATTTTTTGATAATGTTGAAAAATGAATAAAAGTTTTTTTAGTTTTTTTCATTTGCACAATAAAATTGAATTACTACAATGATCCGCTATCAAAAATATAAGACAGAAAATTCACATATTGTTGAACTATATGTATTAATAATGTGTAATTGCAAAAAAGTTGCATTTTGGGGATTTTGATTGTATCAAAAACCATACTTATATATAGTTGAAAAATAACAAAACATCGTAAACAATTAATTATAACATAAAAATATCAATAGTAATAGACACTTCAAAATTGGGTTTTGCTCAATTTCAAAGCATTTGCAGAAAAGATGTATCAGAACTTTTTGATGGCAATGTATATTGTCCTTCGAATGTGCAAAGGGCCTTGATATTATATAAGATCTCCCAATTCATTGCATGTTTCTGCTCCAACCAAACTAAAGATAGTTGATGAATTTTCTATCGCATTCCTGTTGACTAAATAAGGTAGAATTCTCGTTTAAAATGAGAAGTTATTTCGTCATATTTCAGTAGCCATTATTGTTGTATATCTCTTTCTCTTTGGTCAGGTCCGTCTGTCGACACGGTGGCGTTCCATGCTATTCTTACACACACGATCTCCAATCTAGCCACAAACCAAGCGGTAACTTTTGACAGGCTCGTCACAAACAGCGGGGGAGTCAACTACAGTCCCAACACAGGGATATTTACTGCCACACAGTCTGGGGTTCATGTCTTCTCTTGGGCGATAGCTGTACCAGGTAACCAGTATGTATATACCGATTTAGTAAAGAACAATGCTGTCATTGGATTGGCGTTAAGTGGCCAAGGCACAACATTCGAAAGTGAAACGTCCGCGACTGCTGCTGTACACCTAGAGGTCGGTGACGAGGTCTGGGTACGTGTCGGTGGCCACAGCGGTGCTCCTGCTATACAAGGTGCAAGGTCAATGTTCACTGGATTTCGCATGGGGTAGTATGATCACATGTACTTCTTTTCTGTTCGTAATAAATAATGTTTCTATTTATCTTAATTTTATTGTTTATTTATGTTATTTCCAATATTCGTCTTCCTTCCTGCCAGCATAGAATTGTAGTAGAAGTGGGGATTTCTGTCGAATAGGTGTCAATCCCGGATATAATGGTCATGAAATGTACTTCGCGTTGTGTACTATTTTGTGATCTCATATGTCAGACACCTATTCCTCATCATCCCACTTCTACCGGGTTCTTTTCTATCAGGCGGAAGATTAGAGAAATGAAAACTTCGAGTCAGAAATAACAGTGCCAGAATTTATTACCAGTGTCAAATAATTTAACAGTAATAATTATAAAGATAATTGCCAATGTAGAATATGGACATGTACAAAAGTAATATCAAAAATAAATTAACAACCTAATTTGTTCTATGGTATTTCTATGCTATGGACGGTTCGATACAGGTAAACATGAACTTTAGCTACGTAATATCTTTACAATAGCATATATCTTACAAGCATCTAGTATCAATATTTCTTCCCAACATTAAATGTATGTTAAAACCCAGCCTTTCTATAAATAGATCTATTTATGTCACTTAAAAAGCTCCTATACTGCTTTAGTGTTTCTGTCTGAAATGGATAAAACTACCAACTAGACACTATTGAGGCATATGTAAGTGCTAAATGGTCTATTACAACATACAGAAGTGAAATATATGAGCTGTATTCAGCCGTGCTATAACTTTCGGAAGGAAACATGAGCTGTACAAGCTCTGCTATCAGCTGTTTTGCATGTTGGCTACCAAGCCATGACACCTTATAAATTCACGCGCAGTATGTCACTGCTGCTACTGGATAACTATACCCATGACCCTGAACTGGGTCTCTCTGGCCGTCCGGCCCTAATAATTAGCATGGCAGTCAACCCATCATTACCTGGATATAAGTCTTGCGTGGCGAACTGTCCGGCTCTGTATGCCCCGCACGTGTAAAATCTCGGCTTGGCATAAACCCACATCGACGGAAACCCACGGCACACTTCTCTGACGTTTGCATCCCGTGAGCCAGAATCGGTGTAAACCTTCGTTTCACCGATTAGAAGTTTATTAGGAGATTTCGACCAATCAGAATGGTCGTTTCTCGTGACACTCTGTTAGATCATTTTACCGTGACCACGACCAGTATGATTCTGTAGGCATGGCGCCGATGTCAATCGCCGTATAGCAGGATCTTATATTTTAATCACAATCGACACAATTATAACACAATCAATAGGTTTTGTTGACAGGCGGTGCAATAAATGAAACGGGATACCCCGGCTTGATGTCCCGGCTGTATGTAGTCACGGATGAAACTATAGATATGATTGGCTACTATTGTAGTACGAAAACGAGATTTTCTTTCCATTTGAGCCCACGGGATGCAAACGTCAGAGAAGTGTACCGAGGGTTCCCGACGATGATAAACCCCGGACGATTCTCATTGGTGGATCGCTTTTATTCCGGCCAATGGGAACGAGCGTACTATAACTATACTTGACAATAACAAAGTGCCAATATGGCCGACTATCGGTATAAACTCTACATGTACATGGGAAAACAACAAAAATCCCTACAACTATAATTATATCAACCATGACGCCGTATCAACAATCTGTACCACGCCAGACTGAGATTATTTGTAAAATTAACTACCACGTGACATCTATAACAATGTAAATCATTGAAAGTAGTGAAATAACCCGTCCCGACTAAAGAATAAATAAAGATTTACTGATGCATAATGTTTAAAGCTATAGACTACAATTTAAACACTAGAAGGACGTTTTCTATTGAACGAATTAAAACAAATCTTGGAATGAGTTCCTATTCCCCCCTCCCATCATTTAGAAATTGCCCCCCTTCAGATGGTCAATATTTCTGTCATCTTCATTAGGGGTTTGATTGTGGAACTGCATAACACCCCAACCACTCTACCCGCTAAACAAGGACCGAAACCGTATTCTCTATAAATAATTGTATCGACCTTGTACATCCAAACCATAAACTCGAACGTGCCTGATGTTTGAATCTAAATTGCTTAAAGAATAAATGCACTGACAAGGGTTTCTTTGTTAGATATTAGCTGTGACCTTGACTTGACTCAAATCCCTAAAACTGAAACGCATCCGAGATATTATGGAATTTACATAGAGATTGAACGTCATTTCTTTTCAATGTCCAACCCAGTATGAATGAAAAGCGGTTACATCCGTAATCCGTAATGTATGAAGCCCGTTAGGGCTACCTCGTCAATATAGATTTGTAATGCTTGATTAAAGCACATTGAAAAATGATTATGCCAGAGCACTGACAATGATTTTCTACAGATAGTTATAATGCATTTGGCCTTGACCCTACAACCATGAAACGTAAATGTGTTCGTGATGATGTGGTCTTAAATAAATATTTTATGTTTTATCAAAAGTCCTCAAGCAAAGAAAACCTTGGAGCGCTTAAAAACGTTTCCTTTTTTATAAAAGAAGGCTGATTAGACCAAATCGCAAAAACCTTGTAACTCGACATTGTCCAAGAAACCAAAGTCCTTTGAATGTGTTTCTAATGAACGAAGCGGATCGATGTAGTGCGAATATCATTTCACGTTACCTTTGAAAGCACGTTATTATTATATACCTGGCGAACGAATGGACGGGGAGTCCATAGGCGTTCAGGTTGTACCGGTGAAAAACTACAGATTTATTGAATATTAGAATGTGCATAGTCCATTGGACATTGCTAAAGCAGCAGACATACACTTCGGAAAATACACAGCATGCACTTAGATACAGTTTATAATAATGAATATCACTTCATTTTCTTTTAATCAAATATGTCATAATATCAAACTTATTATAAAGAAAACAACGATACACCAAAGAAGGACACACTGGCTGCTTGGCAGAATTTTGGCATTGCAAGTCTGATGCATCAAGTCAATTATAGTATAGGTTTTTTTCTACTACAAATGCATAGCACCTTATCCAAAATCATGTAATAAGTGATATTAGCCAGTCATTATCAACATCGTCTGTATTTTCTTATATTAACTTGTATCCTAAATGTAAAGACTTATCACATTATAAATTTAATGTTCTAGTTAAAACAATAGTTACTATTTTTTTTAAAACATATTGATTCATGCATAGCATTACACAAGGATCGAAAAACAGACTTTCATTTTGTATTAGTTGTATTCAAGTTTTCCCGAGGAGGACCTGAGGGCTGATATAAGTTTGGTACAGATGGTGATGGTCAAAGGAGACATTTTGTGTTTATTTTATTACATTAGAATTATCATTGTGAGTTCATAAATCAGCAAACACTTTGACGATTTATGCTCAATGAATTAAAGACGACATAACACACACATGATGTTCATTTTAAATATAATGGTATGCACAGTATACCGAAAAAACTGAATTCAACTGCACCATACATCAATTTCGTCATTTCAGGATTCGTCATTGAGGATAGGGGCCAACAGGCGGGAATCAAAATTCTCTAAACTAATGAAGAAGCAGAAAGGTTAGGTGCTTTTACCCCTTTAGTTTATGAATGTATAAAACTAATTAAACTAGAACTGTATAATTTATAGTGTACTACGAAAATGAGTATATTATGTACCGTGTAACTACTCAAATACGATAAATGTGGTCGTGGAGTCTCCAGCAAACATCGGGGACAAAAAAATCCACCAGCAGAGTCTGCCACTTCCTATCATTAAAAATAACGCAACACGCACATGCTTCACATTTTAGATTCAGTAGTTAAGTTTGTAGTTTTGTTATCACTTATGATTTGTCATTAAAACACTAAATATGCAATTGATACAAATGTCATTAAATATATTTTCTAATTTCTTAGCCCGTGTTTACTTGTAATGGTCTAAATCAGAACCGCTGCACTTCCGATTTTACTTTAGAAATTAATAAAAGAAACCCGAAAATGCATTATATCCGATATAACATCAATGATAATCTAAACAATCCTAAACTGAAATTTGATATAAAGAAAACTAAAGTTAATATTTTGGCGTCGTCGTTGAATTCGGTTCCCTATCCGTCTTTAAGTGACCCCAGCAGTTGATTATACGTAGAACAAAACGAACCAACAATGCAGTTTGGGGAACACGACATATGGCGTGACCTTGATACAAGATGCCCTACAAAACATGCTTACAATCTTTGTTTGTTTTAAATATATACATTCACGTTGGCGTTGCCTGCACGTAGCCTTTTAAGATAAGACTATAAAAGCGTAGTAATTTGTTCGCATGATTAAAAGCCTGTCTATACTTCCAAGAGTGTAGTTTGATGACAAATATGAAGGGTGCCAAACCACTTATGCAAGTAATTAGCATATTCACTATAGTCATGGGTGAAATGTTAACTTCTGCCTACATGATTCAAGAGCCGACCATTCACGACGATTCCGCTGACCAAAGTGACGTGCGCACTGACCAGCTCGCGATGCTGACAAAGCGAATGGACGAACTTGAACAGTCACGCGTTAAAGACGTCGATAAACTTAATTTACGTATAAAAGATCTATCTGAATTACGTGAAAATAATGCGCTCGCGTTGACCAAACTAAATGATATAGTTGAAGAGCAAAAACGTTTACGCGTCAAAGATTTGCATCTAATAACTGTGTTGACAGCAAGAATAGAAACACTGGAGCGTCACTGTGGAAACGTCGAGCATTCTGAGACGGAGACACAAATTCTGCAGCGTGACGAGACGCCATATTACAACAAAAGTAACTTATCGCCACTTTCTCCTGCTGCGTCTACTATCGACGATAGCACGACAAAAGAAGGGGACTTTTCGACACATCCTGCTGATAAACCGAGCTCTGAAAGAAAAACAGGTCAAGGTCGGACCCGATCCAGACAACTTGGAAGGATTACCCGAGTCAGTATGTATTTATACTGCGTATCAATTCAACATTTGTGTACCTCTTAATCCCATTGATAATTGTCAATAACTAAAGTTTATTTTAAATGTGATTACCGGGACGCCCAATGCTTAAGGTGCTTGACATTCTGTTACAACTTACCTTGCATCTCTGGGTCACGGGTTCTAGGCCTACAAACATTTGCCGTAGGACATTTTTTTTCGGGGAACGTTGCGTGGCTTTAAATTATCTTACCTCGCCCCGTTTGTATAAAAAATCAATTTATGATTTCCTAATGTTGCGATTTCCTTAGCTGATATTTCCTCAAATATGGCCTGTTTGAAATTCCTCAAGTAACTGCGGGACGTCCTTAGCTGTGGAAATGTTTTTGCGATGTTGAAAGCGGTCCGATCGATAACTATTCTGTATAAAAGGTAAACAACTCATGTAAACAACGTGAAACGTTTCCCCGTAAAAGGTCAAGTGAATTATCATACTGCCCCTCATTGGTCATATTGCTGTATTATTATAACTTAAATTAACATATAAAATTCAAAAGTTATGCTTTTTTCATGTTTCTTAAGTGTAAATACTGTTATTGTGTATTATTGAAAAGAAAAATGAGATGAACTAAACAGGAAGTATGTAAATATAAACCATATCAATTAAATCGTAAATTACCTAATTAACCAGCATTGAGATAGACATGCAATTGTATACTAGTATGTGAAATACTTTATTAATGTTTGATGTCTTATACATTATGAAGTCCTGTTTTTGCCCCTTTACCATTCAGCTTTATTCGTGCAACAATGTTCCACTAAAACTATGAGATGTTTTGTTCATGAGGTTTATAGTTTTGTTCAGCAATTGAGGCTGAAAAAAGTGGATAAAAAGGGTATCTTTTCGAAAAGACATCTAATATTTGGCAAAAAGAACTGAACACAATTAAATGTTAATAACCATTCTTCTGTATCTTGGAAGCATTATTTTCGCATAAGGTACTAGTTATTTTAACAGGGGGTAATTTGAAGAATTTATACAATGTATAGGACACTGGACAATAGAGGAATTGGGGTTAAATCAATGAGGTAATCAAGGGTAAACTTTTTCATTGTTTCGGGTGTTGTCGATGAAGCAGAAGACGCTTACTCTTCCGGAACACCTGGTCGTATTCTCTTGTACTTTTTCAAGAGTCTCCATGTAAATCTTTCTTTGTTCATATTTTGCCCCTGGTTTTGAACACTTAAGTATTTTCAAACATGCTGGCCAGTTAACAAGATGCTAACCACATACAAAAACCAATTAATCGTTTTTGTAAAGACACTGAATGTTTATGGAGTTTAATTTCGTTTACTGCTCCATCGAAACAACAAGTAACTCAGTGTTTAGATCGACTCAATAGGTTTTAATTAAAACCATTATTTTAGTATATTCTTGGAGGCATTGTCAATATATTTGTTTATTTTCGTACTGTTAGGCCCGGCTGACGACACGGTGGCGTTCCATGCTGTTCTTTCACACCCAATATCTGATCCAGGAACAAACCAAGCGGTTATTTTTGACAAACTCGTCACTAACTGCGGAGGGGTACACTACAGCTCGAACACAGGGATATTTACTGCCACACAGGCTGGCATTCACGTCTTCTCTTGGGCAATAGGTGTACCGCTTAACGAGTATGTTGTTAGTGAATTAGTGAAGAACAATGCCGTCATTGGATCTGCAACAGCGGGTGAGGGTACTTACTATAGTACAACATCAGCGACAGCAGCTGTACACCTAGAGGTTGGGGACGAGGTCTGGGTACGTGTAGCTTACCGCCCCGATGGTTCTGTCATACATGGAAATAGGTCAATGTTCACAGGATTTCGCTTGCGATAGCACGGGTAATTACATGGACTTCCACATGTACATTTAATGATTTGTAATAAACCCTTAATTGTATGCAGCCTTCGACACGTGGTTTTCTTTTTGCTAACGGAATACGGTAGTTTTCTGTAATTTAACAACAATTAATAAAATTTGAAAGAGATTCATCACAAAAAAACACCGATTTGACGCAAATTTATAATTCCTCTGTTATCCTGTCATCCTCATAAGTGCGGTTCATGCTATTTTCCTGTAATGCAGTGTGCGTTCATATTGACTTATACTCGAACCAGAGTGCAGTTTAATGCTTGAATATCACTCTTCTTTTCAACTTTAATCTAAGCAATATTATCTCATTTGGAATCAGTAAATTATTTGTTTTTATAATATACATGTTAATATCCGAAATTAACTAAACCTACGATCTTTACAGGTTTTGCCTTTCTCAAATTTTTATTTTTGACGGTAGTATTGTATTGTGAATTAAATATCGTACCGTGAGTTTATACTTCATCAATATGTTCTCCTTTTTTGTCCTTTGGCGACAGTATACGCCATTGTTCTTTAACTCAAAATGCATGTGTTTTTATATCCAAATAAAAAAATAATAATACTTTTTAGTTCCATGCTTTCATGATATGCCATCCACTAGAATTACCGCTCACGTTCTCTCTATGCATAACTGGAATTCGACAAAGAAAAAACTGAGGCATACGTTAAGCTACACATAGATACGATTCTGTTCAATGATCACTCGACGCATAAATGTCCATTGATGACAGCAAAAGGAAGACTACCGACTACAATACCAAACAACTTTAGCGTAAGATTTTGTGGCTGATAAATTATATTTCTTCTTTTTCGCTAAAACAAAATTTCAACAAAACATTAAACTAAATAACCAAAAGACGAGAATCAACAGAAAGAAATTAAGAAATGACGCCGAATCACATTTCAAGTCATAATGACACAAAAATGTAAAAAGAAGAGGATCTCTTTTCTTCCTTACTATTAAGCTATTTTTGTAATTTTTAAACTTCTATTTCAATCGACTTGGGAATCAAAAACATTGAGGTTGTGTTTCAAATCGGGGAAAAAACCCGGAAAAACGACAGTCAGCTAAAGCAACACGACAAACTGAAAAAATACGAAAAAGGGCCACAGATGATTAACACCGAAAGAACAAAGAACAAAGAAATAGACACCATTTATTTCTACGCATTGGTGTTACTTTCAATTCATATTCGTGTCCTTCTCCTATTTTCTTGTTCTTCAATTTTTTTTCTTTGTGGTGTTTACCCTTTTCATTATTTTGCTTTTCTCCTCTGGGCGAAAAAGTGAAATGACGAAACGACCAATATAAGCGACCATACTAAACTTTATAGCTGCATGTTTGAGACTTGAATTTGGCAGTAACCTGCAGGTACCCACCGGTTTCTTTTTTTTTCTTCGTGAACTCCAGTTTAAATCCTCGATAATATCGTGTAAAATACAAACCGAAATGGTATTTTTTACATACAGCTATTTTGTATTCTGAAAGTTTGCTTTCCGTTGTCAATATTATCATTCCAAAAGATTTTGTTTTCCAGACTCATTAAGAAATAGAAAAACAAATTGACGCTTGAAAGAAGAAATGTAAGAGGAAGAGCAAATGAAGGGAAATAGGCCTCCTGTATGAGGTAACATGTTGTAAGAGAGACGATCCCAGGGAACTCCAACCCTGGCATCCCTTGAAATAGCTGGGGAATTGAAATTTCTGAACTTAAACATAAAAAAAAACATTCATAAAACATGATTTGATCAAAATTCATTTTTGAATCCTAAAATTTTAAGTACAATATAACATAGTAGCGTATATTGTTATTGTTATATAATCATCTTCAATAGTAAAGATATCGTTAGTCTTGGAAAGCCCTTTCCGGATACATTCAACTATCAATAAACAATATTAGTAAAGTCAAATATGAGCTTCGACAACCTGGCTCCCGTCTTACATTTTGTGTATATAATCGGAGTTCAAAAAGCCTTTTCTTTTCGGAAATGACAATAATAACCCTGTTAAATCGAACTTGACGACTTGATAGAATTACATTGTAGTATGTGACACTTTACACAAATTCACGAACTTGTCTAACGAGAATACTTGTATAACTCGATCCCCATGAATCCGTAGATCACGAGATAACGAGGTTCGACTAAATCATGACTCTTTGTGGCCAACATGTCTCCTTTAATTTGACGGATTATCATATTTGTCCCTGCCCCTTGTTTCACGTATGATTTTTGCTGTCCTGCAGGAGCATAATGACTTTAATGACTGTTTTGTCCTTTTATTTTTAGCGTGAATACGTTTGTGACAAAACAAAATGATGACCAGTTCGACCAAAATTAACCGTAATTTGACCCTTGACCGTTTCATACTTATTTACAGGTCTATTTATTTGATTAGTACAACACAATTACTTATTCATAAGAACATTGTTTACTCATAATTCATCTGAACGAACAGACAGACGCTAAAATGTTGATGTTATTGGCAGCTGTCAAGGTCGCAACGTTATTAGAAAAGTGTACCGACGGGGGATGATACATCCAAATGTATTGTGTTAAAGTCTATAATATTGTGTATTTATTTGCTCGTATCATTTCTATTGGACCTTTGTAGTCCTAAAATGTTTTATCTTACTATGCAATACTGTGAGTGATATAAATATTATTATTTAGTACGTAAGCTAACAATGCTCAGAATTATGAAAGATTCCTCGGCCAAACAGAACAGAGTAGTTAGAGCCTAGTTATCTTAGCTCATTAATGAAACATATTCATTTGAGTATCTCAATTTATAGGTCGTTGGTATACTGCACTTGAGTTGTGAAAGACATTTATATGTAAGGTGATTCAAGATGGGGTGTTGTGATAAGATGTCCGGCATACATTCTTTCTTCTGATGTTGTGAAAAATAATCATATGTTTAGTGGGTTGATAACATATTTAACATATACATGTAGCCGTAAATACAAAAGGTATTAATTTGATATTTTATCTTCTTAAGTTGCGAAATATAATCATATGTTAAGTGATAGGATAAAATATTTGAGATATACTAGTAATTATAAATACAATATACATTCATATTTTTGTTATTATTTTTTTTTTTTTTGCGTAGAACACTTTTGTCAGAAGTATTTTCTTATTTCAGCACCGTTTAAATAATTTATGTTCTTCTATGTACCCTCTGTCCGTCTTTGATTTGACTCTGAGGTCGTTATTGTGATCTGGATATTTAACTGCCATTACCGACCAAACAACGGCAGTCATGGGTGCGTTGTGGGAAGAGTTGTAGATCGGAGCCGAGACGTTCAATACCATATATCGCATATCCGGGACAGACACGTTCAAATGCCATTCCAGCTGATTATCAAGTGTAGAATGAGGTTTATGATGGTGCATTTCACAAGATAATCAGTATAAAGATGTGTGAAGTGATATATTGAAAGGTTTGTGCGGATTGGTCATTGCGTTAATGCAGGAATATGCAAAACAAAAAGAGGAACCGATAAAAGAAAAAAAGGGAGGCAGTCCATCATGATGATGATGAGAAGATGTACCAACCTTTTATTGATGTACCTATCAATCCTCGGTCTGATATCAGCGTACAACCCCTCAGGTAAGATATGCATTTCTTGCAAACGACATTTGGGAAAATCGAAAGCTGTCATTGTAGATTTTGCAATACAAATGTAATTAACAGAATATCGTACAGTATCTTCAGTAATACCAAACATATGTCAGTCGTGTGGCTAATATTCTGATATTTTCCACTCGTGCTGTGCACTTGTGAAACTATTTCAAAATATTAGCCCCGATCGTGAAATATGATACTACTTAAGACACTGTTAGATATCCCGTATGTCTCAAGCATTTTCTTTAATTGCTTTCGGCACACAACAGGCATGCAGTGTTTGTGTTTATGTAACTGCAAAAGTACGTACCGGTACGCTTTTTCTGTCCATCATTTCTCCTTCACCCTGACGGTATGATATCTTTGTTACCCCAAGAATAACGACTTTTATGTCGCTTCTAGAGTATGCTTTTTCTGAAACCAAGCATATTGAGAGATTGAATATTTTTGTTTGTCACCCCGAGAATTAGATTTTATTTATCATTCCCTATTACATAATTCATTCGGCAGCATTAAAGTTGGAAGTATTGGTCATCCCTACTGTATGATTATCAATCACGTCAATAAGATACTTAGTGTATGGTTTCCCTGCCATACCTAGGATAAGATTAAAGGCTCAATATACGTAACTTCATGACATTTTTCGTGATTCTGAAAATTTCTGAAAAAAAATCCAGTTGATAACCCTACAAAAATAAGCCTAAAACGAAGTAAACCTGAGCGGTAACTAACAAGAAACTCTTGACAAAAAAAATCAAAAGAATTGGAAAAAAATCAGGTTGGGCCCTCTTCAACAACAAACCGAAGGTAGAAGACGGTTCGAAATGGACGCATGTTTACAAATAGCGTGTTTCAAATGTTGCTCTACCGGTAACCGCGAAATAATTCATCTTGAATATTGCTGATATCAGTAACTCTTCACTAAATCTATAAACATAATAAGTTATTAGGCTAGATTTTTACCGAAAGTTACGTATATAGGGCCTTTAATATGCCAACTTGCATATTTGATTCTCAGTCACCCTGATCTAAATGTTCTTCTCTCACTCATAGGATATGAACTTTTTGTCACCCGAAACGTATGATACACCAGTCATCACCTTATCAATAATGTCTTTGTTACTCTCTACCGTATGATCGTTTTATCCTTTAAAGTGGATTAGCAAAAGACATTATAAATATACTGCCTTCTTTAAGGACATTATTGTGTTCTCCTAACTCCCGTAAGGAATGATAGATGTTGATAAGAAAAAAGTTATTTGGAATTCATAAAATTGCAAAAAGATTGTAAATAATGGCAACTATTATTGATTATTGAAAAGGAAATAACAATTATATGTGTATTCTCTTTTTGAAGGGTGAAACGCTGAAATTTGAATGAAAATGATACAAAAGAAGAAAATACATTTGAAGAACAGCGTATTTAAGTGCTGTTCCTCATTTTGACTGCATATACTGAAGTTAATGTATGCCAACTGAGGGAATTTTTCCTTATACGCAGTCAAAAAAACAGAATACCGAAGCTTAAACCAAACCATTATCTGAACTAAAAATCAATTACACTAGGTGAAAAATATGAACAAAGGAACAATTTACATGAAGACCCTTGTAAAA
Source organism: Mimachlamys varia (assembly GCA_947623455.1). NCBI lineage: Eukaryota > Metazoa > Mollusca > Bivalvia > Pectinida > Pectinidae > Mimachlamys > Mimachlamys varia. The sequence continues at coordinate 30,452,486 of OX392544.1, forward strand.
ATACAAAAGAATAAGACCAGGTGTTCCGAAAGAGTAAGTGCCTTCTGCTTCATCGCCGACACCCACCATGTACATTTTGGTTACATCGAAAATAAATAACAGAATACCGAAGCGTTAAGAAAATCATAATCCAAACACAAAATCGATTAAACCAGGGGCAAAATATAATAAAGTCCTCAAAATGAGAACCGAGCCGGCTTTGTCAATCACATCAAGTAATCACACGAATGAGCATACTCAAAAACGTCCATCTTCACATCACTTTAAGATACAGACTATTTATCAATCAGACAAAGATGGCGACCATAAAACTTGTTCATATGTCTGTCCAACCTTTATCTCTCGAATCCTTGTGTTTTTTATAGTTGTGGTAACGCACAACACACCACAAATGTGTGATTGCATCGTGCATACATCGTGCATACATCGTTCGCACAGCTAGGTGATCTTAAGAACACACGCACGATGTCGTACAATTCGTCGATAAATGATACAGAATGAAAACAATATGGAACCCATTTATCGAAAAACTATATATAAGACAGTGAAATAAGGGTTCAGCTCCCAGGTAATGTGACAGGTAATAACATGCCAGAGTTTTATCTGCCCCGCGTCCGGCGATCCGCTATGTATACGACAGCCATTACCGAGCGACCGTTATGAAAACAAACTGGGCCCTTAAAAATAGTTATTTGAACATTGACATTCAGCTTCGTATGAAAAAAAGCAAGTTAACTAAAAGCGGGGCACATTTTTTTCCGTATGAAAGCCAGCAATCTGCTGGAATATCTATCCTCCGAACTCGACAAAAATATTGTCGACCAGGAATTCAGTCATCCTTACTTTATCTTCCATTTTAGCGTTGGTCCTGTTTCTCACAAAGTATGTTCCATGATATCTCACTACCATATATTTGTATCGTCGTCCGCCTTATTTAAAAAAAAAGAAATCTCTCATAACGAGAGATCAAGACTTTGTATATGGCATGGTAGTGTAAATATTTGTGATCGATAAACGTTATTCTAGGAGGGAGTATTCAGGATTAATCAAAAGATCTTTCGAAATCCACATTCCATTAATTCCTCTTCTGGAGTATACGAGTACAGTGTCACGCTAAGACTGAAGCCCTGATTTATGGTACTAAGAATGGTAGTAAGAAGTTTTGATAATAGCATGTTCGAGCAAAGATTCTTGTGTAGTTTCCTGGACCCAGTTGTTCAAAAGCTGATTAGCTTAATCAGTGATTAGCGCTAATTTTGATTATCTTGTAACTTTAAAACTAAACTATAGATTTAGTTACTACTTTGCAGATATCAAATATCAAATAGTGTCAATTAACATGCAAAAGTTCAACTTGTATATTGACAGAATTATAAACAGTTTGAAAAATGTCGTTAAATAGTGATTAAACTAATCTCCCTTTAAACAACTGGGCACTGGGGTACCATCAACATTAGTAATAATGTTCAAACGTTATGTGCAAAAAAGTATTTCGAAAAGGGCTTCTACAATAGTAACTACGAGACGCGTGGTAGCTACAATGTAAGATGGTATAGTCTCAGTGAATCTACATCGATATAGGATTGCACATGATCAAAAATTGTTATTAAATGATAATTCTGGTTTGTGGAAAATTGGTCTTTGAGTGAATGTTAGTTTAGACTGAAGTGTATATGCAATGGGCAAAAGGCTCGGCAGATTTATTATTCGTTCAAATATTGCTCCGTCTACGCTGTTATTTTGGTTCGTTCAATTTTTTGAAGCATGTAATTAATTTGGGACCCACTACGTATCCTTATGCAGTAAATATTTGTTGGCAATTTTTTATTATATTGATAAATGGTAAATGTAACTGAGAAAATACAAGCTTGTATATAACGACTGTTGTAAGTGAATTAATATATACAGAATTTTTGTTTTAACCAACGCACGATTAGTGCAAACATGTACAGATAGTATTGGTCAAGGCATATCTCAACGTCAGAGTCAATCCAGGCAACCCGTCAACAGCCCTAACCCTAACCCTAACCCTAACCCAACAGCCCCTAACGCTACAGTTATGACGTCATCAGCATTAAGACGTCACGATGTCCCAATGTATGTTTTAAGAACATTTAAGAGGTGCAGCATATGTGTGTGTTAAGCCATCTTTACATTTGCACTGCATTTTCCTATTGACACAATAATAAGAGGCAGTTACTGGCATATATTAATATACCATCCAGTGTCTCATACTATAACAGCGTTTGATATTGTAATATCATCAATCTCTATTGTGACGTCCTCAATTTATATTGTGACGCCATCAATACACATTGTGACGTCATCGATTTATATCAATTTCATTGTTGTCTTCACTTGATTTGCTATTTAAAATCGGTTCGTAGTAGCTAAATAAGGCACAATAATTCTATCAAAATGTAAAAATATGTAATTAACATTTAAGCAAATATTGTTTTATCATATTGGCTTCATTAAGTTTGTCATCAATTGCAATGTGTGTTCTAGGACTGTAAAAAACATTTGCTAAAACAATCATTAATAAAATAGCATGTATTTTGCAAAGTAACTTCATTTAGTCTCTGTGCAGTTAGTTGTGAATATTAGTATTAAACATTATCAATTAAGTAAATATCAATATACGAAGTTTTGGCTTATTACTCAGACCACCAACCAAACAAAAAATCACATGGTGTGAGTTCCACTGTGTATTCATTTTCGAAAACTAACGCCTACCAATTATTATGTTTGTTGCTTACTAAATATACCATTCGTTATTCGTTTTGACACTAGAAGTAATAACACTTTAACTGTTTGTATTCCAGTGAAAATAGACATGTGTACGGTGAGAGCATTATCCTTGACACTAGAGGGCGCTGCAAATGGCGGAATTATATACATCAAGGGAACAGGAGCTGCGTGCAAGCAAGACACAATCAATGTTACGACGGCGCTTGAATTTGTCTTTGACGCTTGCGGCATTGATCCAGTAAGTTTGCGTAAATGTGAGATTACTAACAATGGATTTCTGCAGATATTAACAATGTTCGCATATTTTCCACACACACACACACACACACACAAATACTTATAAAGAAATAAATGCATTTGTAAATAAAAAAAGAAATGAGAAAATATCACCTTTCAATTTCAGTTCAAAATCAACGTTCAAAATTAACCATACATTACCGTGCCATTTCCATCAATTCATAAACGTGTTTTATTTTGTTATATCTAAATGATGATAATGAAAGAGCTTCCTGAAAAATAGTATCAGCCTAATGATTAGCATAAGGCTACTATGTGTATTATCTGAAACGCTATTGCAAAGCGTTGACGTAACGTAGACTAGGTCAACATGGAAACAAAATGGCGTCATGTTATTGTACAGGGATTTCAACAGAAACTATACTACTGTGAATACACTCCCGAAAAAGAACACGTTAGGAGTAAATAGTAGAAAATAAAGCAAAATGAAAATATCAAGAAACAGCTTCAAAGCAATCTAATTAAAAATTCAGAAAATAAGTGTCACTCTGTTACTTTCCATCAGTGAAATTGTCGCTGGAATTACCGCTAACATGACACAAATTTTCGTATTCGTATTACGTTGAAAGGAAAAGGATGAGATGGAGAAAAAAACAGGGATAGGAAGAGAGTGAATGTTCAGGGATTAAGACAGGTCCCCATCTGGTATTTCCTATTCTAATTCGGCAAATTTAGCCAAAAAACATATAACATTGGTGGGCAAACAAGCTTGCATACCGTAATTTCATGTGTATTATCCGCACCGGGATATAGCCCTCGGGAAGTAAATAATGGCATTTTTCAGGCTTTTGTAAAATAAATTCTAGATAACCGGAACTGGCAAGGATACATTTTGTTTACAAATAGCGTAGATATACATGTTGAAAAAAGTGGAAACATTTAACAACCTATAGCCAGCTTTTTTTAATAATTTGGTTTAAAAAACACAGATAGCCCGCACTAGGCATCTTCTGATGTTAAAAATCGCACAGCCTGCGGGCAATACGCAGGAAATTACGGTAATCATTTTTTAAGATATTTCGTCACAGCAAACTGATATGTTGGTTGTGACGAAATGACGTGCTTTAGATGACATTGACGATTAGACAATTCGCCTATGAAGGTCATCAGAACTTGACCTCTTGCGGGATGTTTTCATATCCTTTATGTCACGTGGAGATAAGAAGGATTAGCATTGTAATCATTATTGGTGATAGGGCCAAATTAAAAAAAGAATATATATATATATATATATAGTTGGTTTGTTATTGACATGTGATACAGGCGAAGTACACAAGGTGATTATTTTCATCAGATAGTTTGTCCCTTTTTTATGACAACTGGAACGATGTCAGTCTATATCTAAGGATGACAGCCTGTATCTAAGGATGTCAGCCCGTATCTAAGGATGTCAGACTGTATCTAAGGATGTCAGCCTATATCTAATGAAATCAGCCTGTATCTAAGGATATCAGCCTGTATCTAAGGATGTCAGCCTGTATCTAAGGATGTCAGCCTGTATCTAAGGATGTCAGCCTGTATCTAAGGATGTCAGCCTGTATCTAAGGATGTCAGCCTGTATCTAAGGATATCTGAACTAGATTAGATTCATATTGTGCATGGGAGATAACCTGTTTTCAGAACTTGGTCTGAAACTCTATCTCCCTACCTATTTGTAAAACCCCCTGGTTGGATTACAGCAAACCAAGAAATTTAAGAAAAAGTACAACAAACAGATGTTTCTCCTGTCAACGCACATGTATATCTGAGAGTCTCAGTCCAGCATCTCCCAAGAAAATGGTGTCTTTAACAAACTTATTTCAAGCATTGAGTACTAAGATTTTGTTTAGGTTTCCATACTTATTTCTTTTTAATTTGCTCTTTTCGTTTTATCTTAGTATACGGCATTTTCTGTAGTAGTCCAGAGGAAGCCTCATTATCAAACCGGAAATGACATCGTTGTTCCTGTCCAGTGTCTGTACGACTTCACTATTGACCTCAGCGGAAGCGAAACTATTGCGTAAGTGTAAATTATCGAAAATCACTTGCTAGAGTTTGCTAAAGTAATTACTTTATTAAGAAAATTAACAGATTGAGACAAGGAATTACGATCTACTTTGTCTGTGTTACATAATTATGTGGGTAAATCTGGTTCTTACAGTGAGACCGGGGCCCGTATTCATGATACCGTTCTCATGCTCAAGCATGGATTCTGTGCTCAAGCCAGCTTTCTTGAAACTCTCCTTAATCATGTCGAAGAGTCAAAAAGTCAAAGTAAATGTTGAAAACAGCTTTTAGCTCCATGTCTCTTCAATTTTTTTCAAGAACTTTGACACAGTTAGATTTTTTAAATATTCTAAAGCCAGAACAAAAAATAAGCCTTGAGCACGAAATCCATGCTTGAGCATGAGAACGGTTCATGAATACGAGCAAATGTTGTTACAACTCCTATAACACACATTGATATTGATGACACACTGAATAAATCCTTGTCGGGCTTTATGTAAGTTTGTAAGCATTAGCAATGTGTCTTATCAAACTATTTATATTTTGATAGAATTATTGTGATTCATTTAGTTATTTTTTACACTTTTTGAACAGCAAATCAAGTGAAGACAACCATGAAATTGATGACGTCACAATAAAGAGTAATGATGTCACAATAGTAAATGCATTACATTCTAACACGATTTGTTTGTAATGCGTGTTTTGATTGGATATGGATCATGTTCTAATGTGCGATAGAATCATGATCAATCGTGTCAAGCTCCGCCTATTGAGCTAAAACAACGCCCCGTTGCTACCCATAACAAAATGGCTGTCTTTCCTTTGTAATTTCAAAGGACAGGTATGCAACCTAGCAATTGGTCAGGTTTTTATACCTGAGCGAGCCTTCAGTTTTGCAATGACCTATCGAGGATGCGGAACTATTTGTGCAAAGGGTTATCACAAAGGGACGTAACTATCCAAAATTTAAATGATTTAACTAACCACGTGACTTTACCAAACAGAGAAGGCGTGGACGAAAAAGGGATAAACATGACGATCAGACCTACTGCTACGATGACCTTCTACAGAAATGGACAGGAAGTGACCACTGATCAGGTTGACCTCTCGGACGTACTTACCATGTCCATACAACTCGGGTCAGAGTTCCTAGGTTGGTGTTTTAATATTTGTCTGCTTGATTTAGTTTGATTTACGTCCTTTTCAAAGCCAGGTTCATATAAGGACGTGTCAGGTTTTGGAGGTGGCGGAAAGCCGGAGTACCCGGAGAAAAACCACCGACCTACGGTCAGTACCTCACAGCTGTCGCACGTGGGTTTCGAACTCGCAGTCCAGAGGTAGAGGGATAGTGGCAGAATATCGGGACACCTTAACCAATCTGCCACCGCGGCGCCTTAATAATACTTGTCATGACATCCACATAATGTACAACCTATATACACTTATCGAATTAAATACATTTAATTGAAAAAATCGTCCTATAAAATATCAGTGTATGTCTCCAGCAAAGAGTAGCCTCCCCTTGCTTTAAGTATATATCTATAATTGAATCACTATTTGACTGGGTGTAAACCAGATATTTTTTTAAATATAACATTTTTTTTTTATTTTGTTAAACACATAATTTTAATAAAATAAGCACAGTCAAAAATCTAGAATCAAAACTTTCATTTGCGTTAAGTGTATTACTATGAAAAACATGGTATTTTCATCACAGAATAGGTTCCCCCTTGCTTTGAGTATATCCGCAGTATTACAGTGATACAGCTAGCTCATTAAAGACCGAAAGTTCAATGAGCGGTGATCCCGGGTTCAAATCCATGAAACCTCTCTCATACTTTATATTTGGTGGTCAACCCGTTTTCCTCTGTAAATGTTTTTGCCATAAACTTTTTCAAATTTTCAAAACGATAAAACAACGAAAACATTGAAAACAGTTCTTGGCTCTAAATATGTTCAATGCTTTTCATTTGTATTTAATTATTACGCGAGTAAGGACTTTGGCTTGAGTACAAACCCGAATCGTGTTTATGGTAACAGTTTCATACACACGGGCACTGGTTCCCGTTACTAGTTTATTTAACATTGTTTTTATTATAATTATTTTATATTTTATCATTTAACAATTATACAATTTTCATGAAAAAATAAACAACGTATTTTTGTCTTTTGTCAAATGTAAAATACGAAACCTATTGTTTTGAAAAAGAAAACAAAGGAATAAAAAATAAATAAAATGTTTATGCTTCGATGGTGGATTATTTCAGAATGGTTTTAAATGTTCAGTCTTGAACTTGCGACGTGAACTTTAAATATTATTGCTTACCGTAATTTCCTGCGTGTTGCCCGCTCTGAAAGATTGCTCACAAACGACTAAATATCGTGTTTATGATTATGAACTATGTTAATAAAGGCATATCTGGTTCTAATTGTGATAGCCGGCTGATAGCATTTTTCGATGTTAAAAACATATAGCCCACGGGCATTACAACGATAATTACGATACACGATGCCTTTACGTAAACCGGAAGTTGCTTTGCAAAGGGAGATAACACGAAAATTGTTATGTTGATGCATAGTTTTTTTCTCTTTCTTTGTACAAATTGCTAAGTTGAATAAAGGAGAAAACTAAATTGAAAACCAGCAGTTGATCCAAAAAAGACAACCGGAAGTTGAGAAAGAAAAAATGAAAGATTAATAACAACCCAATAACCATTCAGTGTGCTTGCAGTAACAATACTATCCTTAAAAAATGGTTTCCTGGTAAAAGAAATACTTGTCTCTTCAAACGTTTTGCTTTTGAAATCCTATTTTGTAACGACATATATAAAACATGTGTTTTATTTCTTTTCTTTCATTTATAACCGTATTCCATGTTTCTCATTATAGCGGATTTCGACTTAAAGGCAAAATCTTGCACAGCTAATACATTGGAAGTTATCCAAGATTTGTAAGTACATTTTAACTAACAATATCTTCAGAAATATAATATTTGTGATCGACGAATGCGGTTGATAGATTATTTTCTAACTGAAACACTTTTTTTCCCTAATTATGATCAAATGTTTCTTCTGCGATAGAACACAGACGCTTTCGAAATAAAAAAGTTATCTTACTTGTATAACATGAGCTGGTACTTGTACAAGCCATTTCTGAACTTTGTCGATCCGGTACTTATAAAGATATTTCTTGAAACTTTTTTTTCAAATGATTTGAAGCATAAATGCATGCAATACGTTTCAGAACTACTATCAGACCTCCCGGATAACGTGTTAGATGTGTATGTATTTGTTTGAGAAGTTTTTTTTGACACATGTACAAAACCGTTACCAAGACGTTTCGGTACTAAGATATTCCGGTACCAAGACGTTTTAGCACCAATACGTTTCGGTACTAAGACATTTCGGTACCAAGACGTTCCATTACCAAGACGTTTCGGTACCAAGATATTTTGGTACCAAGACGTTTCGGTACCTAAACTTTTCGAGTTAACTCGGTACCAGGACGCTTCGGCATTTTTATTAGAAGTTACGGTACCTGCCATTATTATTTCCGATATTTCTTTACCATTTTTGACACTTGGATTTTACTTTCAGCTAAGAATTCACAAGAAACGACTCGGTAGATACATGCATAATTATTACTAAATATTATACACATTACTCTACAAGCAAATATATGTTTCAGCTGCTCCACCGATACTAACCTGTTTCCGAACTTTGTCCATCCTGTCCAAGGCGTCATTGCCGCTTCCTTTGGGGCTTTTAGAACGACCGACCTCAATGGCGGAATTGTCGAAATGATTTTTTCATGCACACTTCAGCTATGTTTCGGCGCATGTTCACGGGTAAATTGTAAAGCTTATAGACTGTTAATGACTAGTTTAACAAAGTGACATTTTAAAGTATCAGATTTTATTTCCCAATACTGCCAAGCTATTTTTAAAGGGATATACACGTCACAATAAGTCAGTGCCTCAAAAGGTGCCTGCCGGCAAGTAACAATTATATATATATAAAAAATACATTATTTTAAGCAAATCATGACGTCATATTCATTTTTAACACGCCCATTCAGTTTTGACAAAGTATTGAAAAAATAAAACTGAAAACAGGCAAACAAAGCTGAGGGCAATATATTGTATAAGGTTACTTTCAACTCTTAAAACAGATCTGTCGAAAAATAATCAATTAATTTTCGAGAAGAATGTTTTTATTGATATTGTGAGCTACAATTATAAATTTTATGTATTTAAAGATCGATTGTGCTAATGGCGACACCGGATTTGGGAGAAAAAAGCGCTTTGCTGATAAGGATGACAAAGAAAGCAAAACACCAAAAAATAATGCTGACAAAGATGAGCCATTTATTGAGAGACGCCAAAAGCGCTCGATTGACGGAGACGATGTTGCGTTTGAAAATATGAATGTCGGAGCTGTAATCGCTGTCGGGAATATATTTGATAATGAGGATACAGGTGCGTGTATAATGATATAAATGTCATCAAAGATTTGAAAATGTTTGCCTGTGAACAAGGCTTTTTGGCAATTAAACGTGTCTTATTCAATAAGGAAACACTTTTAAGAAAACGTGATATGAAAGAGATGTCATATTTTTAATGTCAATTACATTAAATTAGTATATATTTTTTTTAGATATACGTGACTTCATATTGAGTATGTCCTGTCAAAATGTGTTTAACGTTTGCATAAAAAAAACTGAAACAGAAGCATGTGTCTTTTTGCGTTTATTAAAAAAAACTACAAAATGATCCTTTATAATTCTAAGAAAGATATAAATAGAAATATCAGATGATATATGTAGTACATTTTAAAAATACATTAATATGCTTAAAATAAGTAGCATGATATCGTATATATTGTTAAGCCATTTCTCAATTTACATCCACCACGATTGTCAGCGCACAATATTAGTTTATCGTGCGCTCACATGTGCGATAGAAATAATCGCCCAGGATCGCATCGTTCTCACGTCGTGCACACTCCGTGTATACACCGTTCACCCATCGTGCTCAATCGCACATTGTGTAACGTTGTGTGATACCACAACTGTACCAGAGTGTATAGACTTAACGAATCTAAAACCAAAGTTTTTTATAATTTATTCTTAGTTACATTATCTAGATCCAAGGAAGATAGAATGAAAACAATCGAAATCATGAAAAAGAATTTGTGTTCGGTTTCAAAAAAATTGGAAAAGGCTGATCAAGCCAAAAATATGATGCATTATCTTTAAAAGATATAGGCGTTTGAATTTTGTCCTGATATCTGGCCAATTTCAAAGTAATCAGGCAATGCTATAGACAGATCGTCTCACATGTAGATATAACTGACAAGAAATCACGCATATAGACTTTATTTACATCACCATATGTTTTACGGGTGTAGTTAAAGTTAGGGAAACTTAATTCTGAACAACCCAGTTTTTTTAGAAATGGCATATCTTATTTTTTTTTCTGTTAAAGATGACGCAACCGACGAGATCTGCATTCATGTTGGACTCTTGTTAATTTCGGGATCCCTCGTGGTCTTTCTTGCCGTCGGTGGTTTGGTGTCTATGACGTCATTGTGCATCAAAAACCGAAAAGGAGAAGCAAAAAAGCAATCCGTTAAACAGGCAGCACCTAAACCGGAAGTGACGCAAGATGACGTTTCAGTTTGCATTTCAGCCCCAACATCAATGTCTCGCTTCGGAACAACTTCAACGAGAAGATTTAGTGGGCAGTTCATGCCCAGTTAAATTATGACTTCTCACTATATCGTACAGTGAATGAGTACTAAATTACATTTTTCTCACTTAACTGTAAACCAACTTAATCGCGGCGAATTAATTTCGCTTTTCCATATGAAACAACTTTTTTCGTGGCGATTTATTTAAAATCTATGTTATTTGACAGTGACATTTCATAACATCAATTTAATTTCGCAACAAGTACGATCATAAATAATATGTTAATTACAGTGCAGTACTCCTTAAGTTGGGATACCTCAGATTAAAACTACATCACGGCGATTAATTTTCGCGAATTTTAATCAAACGCGAAGTACCCGAAAAATACTCGCACACAAAAATTAGTTGGTTTACAGTATTTTAACACGCTTAACTAACTCCCGTCTCTAGAGTATACAAATATTGAATATTTTAGAAAAAAAAAGAGAATCTAATAAGTTTGATCAATACGATGTCTATGCCTTCATGGATAGCTGACAGATGATGTTCTTCCCCATGCCTGACAACCCTTGGCTTTCGAATGTCTTTGATGTCCTATTGGTGTGAAGCCATTATTGACGTCACCGGATGGTTTCCAACCCACTTCATAAGTTTGAAACTAGAGGGATATAAGCTAGTACAAACGTCACTAGGGGAATTGTCCAAAAACAATTAGGGGCTGTTAGCTTGTCTATCTGTCACACTGACACATGAACATTATGTGGGTGGTTGTTTTTTTAAGGAAATGGGGTAATGTCCGCGAGAGCAAAATTAATGACATGGAAAGTTATTAACCTTTCCAATGGTACCCATCGTTGGAAACCCACGGTGCACTTCTCTGACGTTTGCATCCCGTGGGCTAAAATGTAAAGAAACTCTCGTTTTCGTACTAAAATAGTAGCCCATCATATCTATAATTTCATCCGTGACAACATACAGCCGTAACAAATATGTGTTATTATTGTGTCGATTGTGATTAAAATAAAAGGTCCTGCTATACGGCGATTGACATCAGCGTCATGCCTACAAACATATACTGGTTCGTGGTCACGGTAAAATTATTTAACGAGTGTCACGAGAAAATACCATTCTGATTGGTCGAAATCTCCGAATAAACTTCTATTTGGTAAACGAAGGTTTACACCGATTCTGGCCCACGGGATGCAATCGTCAGAGAAGTGTTCCGTTGGTTTCCGACGATGAATGGAACCAGACTTTTGTTTTGTACAGCAAATAGAAATGTGAATATTGAAAGTCCGGTGTGGTCGATTTTTCGATATCTAGCAGTCAGCTGTTCGTATTAATGACCATTGAGGGTAGCATTTTTATCAAAAATTGATATAATGAATTAGACTGTATAAACTTGCCCTAAAAGCCTTAGTTCAGATCCAAAACTAGTTGTAACAAATAGTGTTAAGTCCCTGTGATTGTGGCCAGTATCAAAGAGGCAGTGATATATTGTAATTGGACAAATCGTATCTAGGGTCGAACGATCCCGAGTTTGAACCCTGTTCTTGCAACCCATTTCACCTTTTACAGTATTAATCATATACTTATTACATGAAAACGTCTTAGTCTGTCTTCAGGGATTTTTAAAGGTAACATTAAATTATAGCGATCATTGTATCGTGTCGCAAGATCCTTCTTATAACTACATTACGTATGTACATGTGTTTGTACGTATTACTGTATCAGATGAAATAAATTTCAGTTTAATACTGGGTATAGTCTTGATATGGTCTTTATCGTCGATATAACTGACAAAACTTTCCAGCCAAACAACATATTGGCACTTCAATGTTTAGATTTAATTCCCTATTCATGTTACTGACTTATAAAGATTCCAATATGATTTAAACTATGTTAAATGCTTCATTATCATCATCTAAATTCGTAAAATGGAAAAGTTATTTTCACGGCGAACCGTCGCCATTTTTATGCCTAAACAATGACGTCAAAATCGTCACGCGCTGTGTGTCGTTTAACCAAACTGTTTTCATAAACTATATGTATGTACTACAATTTACAGTGATAAGGTCAGTGCAATGATACAGGAACCGCGTCACGCTTAACAACTTTATTTCAATACGCGATATAATCAATTTCATTTGAATAGTTAAGAGTTAAAGGTTTTAGAATCATTGTTATTATGACGAATTTACGCTAATTGAGAAATAAAGTGAAATTTGATTTTACAGAACTATATCATGTGTATGTTTTTGTTTGACGAAACTAGGGACTACAAGTGTATATGATTCCTTCTCAAATTCTGGCTGTTCCTGTATTTGAGCTTGATTACGTCAGTGATATGGTAAGCGGCAAATTTAAACGCATCACACGCGCAGCAAAAATATGTTTTAAGTCCAGTCTTTTTATGGTAAAAATAGGGATAACCTCAAACTAATTGCAAAATAATTTATTTTTGTGTTTCTTTTATCTATAACATGTTTTGCTCAACGTATCAAAAGTCTAAAGCAATCATGAATCATATCGATATGAGTAAAACGGGTGATGATATTTTTATCTGTCACCCAAATTGTATTCATATCGACTGTATACTACCATTTGGTAACAATTCAGTGCTTAAATGCACCTAATAGGCAGTAACGTCTCGGGTACAAGTACAGTTTGGTCAATATCGACAGATGGTCAGAAGTCATTTCAAGTCAACTGACCGCTGACCTAATTACATACAATATACATCGTTAATTATCATTAATATAATTTACATTGTAAATAATCAATAATCTTATTACCTTACCATAAAAAAAACAAATAATATTGGTATGTATACATTATTAATTAAAGTACAGGCATGGCGATATTGCTTATAACCTATACATACCAATTTAACACGTGACTTCGGTCTACCTGTGAATGAGTTACCGCTAATTACAGGTGAGTTACAGGTTAGTACGTACCTGCCCCAGACTGCAGGTGTCCGGGACGGACTCGACAAGAACAAGTTCCAACAGTGATGCAAGGTTTGTGCCATTTTATTTTCTTATTCTAAACTAATAGGGTGATGTTATTGATTACGCGTTTTTCGTTAAAAATATGTATACAAATTTAATTAAATGCAGAATGTGCTCGTAAAATACATGTAACTGTTAAAAAAAATCGAAAATTTTCCAAATCCATCGTCGTTTGTTAGTACGCTATTATGTCAGAAACATATTTATATACAGTTTATCTTGGTAAATTAAAACATTTTTCCATATTACATTTTTACCAATTAATCCACTTTTACGACATATATGATGGAATCAAGCATATTTTTACAATCAAGGGCCCGTATTCGTGAAACCATGATCGTACTCAAGAAGGGATTCTGTGCTCAAACTAGCTATCTTGTTACTCCAGTACTGCACTTAAAACAACAAACACGTTTGATTAAACAAACTATAAATATCTTCCCACCTTCAAGTTTCTTCAATGTCATCCCATTTCATGTAAACAGTACACATTTCTGATTAGTTTTTACATGTAGCGGAAACAAGAATTTTGACTTGTGCACATATTTCATGCTTGAGCATGATAGCGGTATTTAAGCATTGAACTGCTTTCAGTTGGTATTCATATAGCCTATGAATGCCAACTGAAAGCAGTTCAAAACTTATATTTATCATTTTTAAAAGCTGCTCATGTCATAAAACAATCAAAAACACCTTTTATTTCTCAGCATTTAGCTCAATAAATGTATTTGTCGCATATGCTTGTTCAATGAAAAGAACAGCCATCGCCTTGGGACGGTCAATGGTATCCAACGTAACAATTATGACGTCATAATAATGATGACGCCAACAATCGGTCATTGGCATTCATGGCCTGATGAAGCCAACTGAATTTGGTAGGGATATATAGTGGCGGCTCATTCCCCGAACACCAACTCTGGTAACATGAAAGAAAGGTGTTTATATAGAAAATCCTTTGAAGTTTAAGTTATAGTCTGTTTCAACTAAGAATGTCAAATCATTTAATTTGTAGATATGATACTTAGTCAGTATTAAATGAAATTAACAAAATATTCTCATGTATTATAGCTTTAAGTAATAGAAAATTATCATTAAATATTATATTTTAGATTCAATAAATAGAAAGTAATCATTAAATTACATTACTTGAAAAATAAATTTCCTTAATCGAATTATTTAAAGCATATATTGATAATAAAATGAATTTTCTATTAATACATGTATGTTAGTATATTAAGTGAAAACCATTTAATGATAATGACATATAAAACACAAAATAACAGAAAATATCAAACTGATTTCACACAAATTAAGCACAAATCTTTACAAGTTTAACTTTTATATTCTGTGATAAAAATAAGGCATTTGATAGGGTTTGGCATGTAGGTATTTGCATAAACTTTACAAAAATGGTATAAAAAGGAAAATTATTTGAGTGGTTAAGAGCTTAATACATTGATGGATACCAAGCAAATACCTTTATATCTGCAAGAGTTCCTCAATGATCTGTTCTTTGGCCCTTTTTATTTCTATCATTTATTGATATAACAGCTGATGTAACTTCTTATATTAACTTGTTTGCAATTGATATTACTTCTCTTTATGTTATTGAAGATAGTGATGGTGACCTTAATACGCATGCTGATTATACTAAATGATGATATTTCATCAATCTCTGCTTGGGCTAATCAATGAATGGCAAATTATTTTAAATCCATGCAACTAAAACAGTAGTATTAACTTTTACTCTAAGCTTTCTAATCCTCATTCCCCTCTTTTCTTTAATAACCATACTATAACAAAGCCTGACTGCCACAAACATATTGTATTTATATATGGGTGATCTTTAAGGATAAAATAATTTAGATGTCTTTTCAATGGTATAGTGGTATGTCAGATGAAATAAATTCAACTATACTTAATTATACTACCTCATACATTTATATACATTGTGTATAAAGCACTAAAACACTCTATATGAATAAGGTATTCATATTTTAATAAGGTAGTTCTAAATATGTAATTTAATAAAAATCATGATAAAGATATGAGAGTGTTTGAGAAAGGGATCTTCAATTGATAAAACATTTTACTGCTAAGTTTCTTCTCCATCTACACCGAAATAAAATTTGAATTGTCAATGTATATATACAAAATAAATAACGGAAACTGGTTATCTTTTTTGGGAAAGACTTAAATAGGCTCAGCCTGCTTTTATTGATACATTTGTATACTATTTCTTTTTAGTTCTTGTTTATATGTCTTGTATAAATGCTAAAATATTTTGAAATTAAATATATGACGATAATTTACACAAATCTGAAACTTAAATACATATCAATAAAATATATGATAATTTACACATACATGATATCTGAAAGACGGTGAAATAAATCATTAAAATGATTTTCCTAAATGTGCAGTTGTTTTATGCAGTACCTATTTATCATTATTTGTTTGCAAATATCATTATTATTGAGTATCTGATTAGTTATCAGAAGTTGATTTACCTGTGTTCTATCGAACGGGCACGCTACAGTACGGCAAATTTATATTTGCTTTGTGAGTTTTTATTTGGAAGGGGTGGAGAATAGACGTATATACCTGTACAACATTTCTGCTATAGACTATAACTCACTATCATCACAACTGACCACCTAAGTAAACATGTTTTTATAAGCAGAGTTGGTGTTCGGGGAAGTCCCCATAGTGGCAATCCCATTCAATGGTTAATATAAAGTTATGAAACATTACGCTTTAACACAAAGACCTTATAGTCCATCGGGCTTGTGACCGAAGGGTTCCGTTTATATCATGTTCCAATCTACTCAGCTGCACAGGAGTACAACATTAGCTGTGATTGCCAAAACGGCAGCACCGGTTGTAAAACTCCATAATGTGTTAAGAATGATATCGTTTGGTTGCAAAGGCCCATTAATCACGGATACTTGTTTGTGAACCGGTCCGGGACTATTAACTTGATTGTGATAAAGCAGTATACATGTATGAGACCCTCGAATTGTTATAATATAATATTCAATAAAATATAATTAGACGTTTGATCATTGGCTCAGTTGATTGTTTACGTAGACTGATGTGATACCTATTTTTTTTTTATTTATTTATCTTCTTTATTATCAATAAGAACTATTGTGGCATAATTCTTATGCTGTTTGTTATGCAAGCTTTTCATTCTTCATTGTTATAAGTAATATACTAATATATTATAAGTGTTCCTGTAGGTGGCGAGTTTCAAATTCCTACATTCGGCTAATAGGTACAGACAAATAATTTTGTCATTTGTTTGTTCAATAGGCAAGTGGCGAAGCTATCAACCTTACTAGCGTTTAGATTCTTGTGAAGATGTGTTCGTCATACCTTCTACTGGGCAGTTTGATGATTGTGACGTCACTGCAAGCCGTGCATGCAGAGTTTAATCCTAATGGTGAGGTTCTTCCTTGTACGTTTCCTGATGAAATTATTTTTCACGCCTTATGGGTGATACCATAATAATGATAATAACGTATTTCATGAATTTGCTGTGAATAGCTGATGTCGTCATGAACTGTATATCTTTACAAAATTAAGCTGTAGATTTTACCACAGGAAATGAATGAAAAAAGCCATAATGAATATAGAAAGTGTATGTGAAAAAAAATGGAAGCATTTTGCAAGCAGATCGTCAAAATATCAATGATTTAATGAATTATTGAGTATCCATTTTGCCAGTGACCGTGACATCATGCAGTAGTACGGCCGTTATCATTCACATAAAGCATGCGAGAGATGGCGGAATAATCTATATACAGGGACGGGGACCGGAGTGTAAACTATCAACTTCCGGCCTGTCACGTGATTACATGTTCAACTTTGACCTCTGCAACATTTCTCTGGTAAGCAGGATATGGGGGTTAATTGCTGAGACAATGTTTTTGAAATCGGGACGTTAAATGATGAATCTATTATGATATTTTCGATATGGTGAATATAAACCTGTTAAGGTGAATTCCATATTCAATATCCAGCATAACGGCATTCTTTTATTTCATTTTGACCTCTCCTCTAAAATGATTCACCCAAAACTCCTTTTCAAGAATTATCCTGTTTTATTTCTTCTTTTGGATGTACTATCAATGAAATGTTCATTCGATACAGTTCGTATGAAAAAAATCTTAGAATTTATTGATTGATTTTTTTTTTTTTTTACATTTAATTAAACTTTATGAAAAAAACATGATATAGTTCATACACCTGTGTTTCCTATTGCATTGTAATTCGTTTTTGATACTTTCTATATGTTTTACCGTTTGGTATTTTACCCTTTGTTTCTGATTTTCATGTCTTTGATTTTATTACTTTTTTTTTTTTTGCCAGTGGCCAAGTTTTGTTTTGCATATTATTTGGGCCCAAATGACTCAAATTGTCGATTGACCGTAAAACAGCACAAAACACTAACACTTCAATAATTGTTTCAGGCAAGCACGATAATTAATTTATTCCTTAAGTTAGTTTCGTGTTCATTTCCCAACAGGATACTATGTTTCGGGTTATCGTACAGGAGAGACCGGATATTCAAACCGGAAGTGATAAAGTAGTTCCGGTCATGTGCATTGTGGACATGGGAGAAATCATTGTTGGGAACGTCATTATGCCGTAGTAAGTTTAATAGTGAACAAGAAATAGTATGCATGATGTCAAATTCTAACTATACATGTACATCATTTTGTTTATTTAATTTACATTATTGAGTACTTTCGGTAGAAGTAATACCCAAACCTAAAAATGTATACACATTTGATTATCGAGTCATCGGTCATTTTCACTTTCTCAATTTCCTATAGCTATAAGTAAGTTTTGAACGTACTAAATGTAAGTTTTTGTAGTCGTTCATGTGACAAATAATTGAAAAAAATTGCAATAGGAAAATGTTGGAAAAGCAAGTGGTGTAAGATTTTTCATTTAACAGCAATATGACGTCATTAAATCCATGTTTATTTCGTGTACCACTTAAATGGCGCTCTTTGAAATAAACCAAAAAACATGTATGTAAAATGATATTTCCTGTACAGTCTCACGCATTGCATTGGTAGAACTACAGATATCTGTGTGATCTTAATTTCCGATGGCAACGACTTCGACCAATAGCCTCATCTGGTACCGATAGTCGACTTTACATGGGCTTATCATTCTTTGAACATTCGCAAACTAAGCAGACAATTAGATTGAATAAATTTGATTTATGTACCTGACCCTTCTGCTTCTACATTAGTAAAGAAATTTTGGATTCCTACCATTTGGTCCCTAGCATCTCTGAAGAGTCCTAGGAGAACGAAACAGCTGTATGATGGAGTTCAATTCTTTTTTCGGCATACTGTATCTATTACTATATTTAAGAGGTGCAGCATATGTGTGTGTTACGTCATCTTTAAAAGTAACTTAAATTACAAAAAAATGTATTATTTGCATAAGTGGAGAGACAAGTCAAGGAATAAACAAGACGACCAAACCAGTTGCCCGGATGAGGATAATTTCCGACGGTTCTAATGACGTCAGCCAGGGGACGGTTATTCTCAGTGACGAACTACGCATGGAAGTTTCACTCGACAAAGAATATAGAGGTAAAACTGTCTGTATGATAAACATTAAACTTTAAATTATCTCACAATGCTCCTTTGAGTATGTTCAGTTAACAATGCTATTCTATCTATAGCACATGCACACGGTAGCACCCGGGCCCTTACGTGTAACGCTCCCCCCATTCCACCCCTCAATGCCAACGGGGATGTCCGACCCCCTCCCTCTTTTACACACCCCTCCTTATCATTTTATACCTAATCTGTAGTATTTGTTACTGCTTATCTAATAATCTGTAATCACGTGATACGTTTTTTACAAGCAAAACCTTAAAGCTACGAGGTTGGAATACCGTACCGTGATTTTGATGTATCGTTGTAGCAATCTAAAATTTCTATGACTTTTTCTGTCAATCTTTGGTGAAAAAATGATGAATTGTATGTCTATAATTACATTTTGCACGATGGCTTCCCATTAACTCAGCGTTAATCAGGATTGTATTCAAAGTTGTATAGATGCAGTCAAGACCACCAGACAATAACATGACGTCATTTTGCAGCCATGTTGACCTACGTTACGTCAACGCTTTGTACGTCGCCTCAGATAATACGCTTCATCGCTTAACGTTAATCATTAAGGTGACTGTGATATTTCTAAGATGCTCTTCCAGTATGTTAACATACAAGGACAAAAAACTTTATAAAATAAAATGTCATGCTTATGTTTACCAAAATATCTGAAATGTCAATATAATCATTGAACGTCTGTCAGATTGATTTTATTGACGTCATTTAAACTATGACAAATGCTTCATTATCAACATCTAAATTCGTAAAAGGGAACAGCCATTTTCATGGCGAACCGTCGCCGTTTCTATGCCTTAACAATGATGTCGCGCCGCGTGTCGTTTATCGTATCTTAAATTGCAAGTCACAATGGCTACTTTATATTGTGGCTTTGTCATGGAAATGTAAATATACAAGTAGATACTTAAATGATATATAAATAATAAATGATAATAAGATTGCATTCATATTGACAATAAATACAATCTGAAAGACTTTCAATGGTTAAATTGGACCTGTTTTGAGTGGGTTATGTATTCATGATTGCAGATGATTTTGAAATCAGTGCCTACAATCTGAAAGACTTTCAATGGTTAAATTGGACATGTTTTGAGTAGGTTGTGTATTCATGATTGCAGATGATTTTGAAATCAGTGCCTACAATCTGAAAGACTTTCAATGGTTAAATTGGACCTGTTTTGAGTGGGTTATGTATTCATGATTGCAGATGATTTTGAAATCAGTGCTACCGATTGTACGGCATCGGAAATAAACATCATCAAGGACAGGTAAGTTTTATTGTATTATCCTAAACAATACCTGTAAAACAAGTAGATGACAACAAAGCATACAGTTTGATTGCCTAAGTGTTAACCTAAATGCAAACACGACGAAACTGGGAATCAGAAAAGGGTGCGATTGTGTAATTAGATACTGTAAGTATTTGGTGGGATTATTTGCATTTTTCATCCAAGTAATTTTTTAAAATATTTTATTCACAATCAACATATTTATAGTTTACATTGCTTGTCCTCACACAGGAGGGGATTTATTCACAATTTTATTTCACAACTTTACAAAACTTTTTCTCAAACTTTAATTATCTTAACCATGTGTTCAGATTTAAGAATATTCAGAACAGATAAAACTCAAAATTATGATCCAAGCGAAATGTTCAACAAAACACCAGATCAAGCTGTTTAACCAACCATCGCCCTTTGATTCTATTATAATTAATGATCAACAAAATAAATAACAAATAGTGTGAAAAATATATATAGATGAATCAGTGTATGACAATTAGCTATTCATAATTAAATGACACTCTTTCAAACTTTTAATTGGTTTGAAGCGATTCAAATTCGTGTCTGAAAAACATCCAACTAAATCAAGAAATTCGACAAACAGTGAACGATTTCACAGTTTATTTTTATTATCGAAACATAATTTATTTTTATACTATATATACAAAAGATTGGGCACACGTTTACTAACTTGTATGAAGCCCTTTCCCAGCGCAATAAAGATACTGCTTTGTATATTGTATGACATCACCAAAATCTGAGAAGCTCGTTATTTCAAAAGGAGCAAAGTTGAAATAGCTGGACAAATAAAACGAGCCATACAATTCTTTTCTGACAGGTGCTCAGCAGACGACACGCTTTTTCCTGACTTTGTGCGTAATCCAGACGGGAGCCTCGTTTCCAGCTTCAATGCATTCATTCCAACAAACTACGAGGGGAATGAGTCTGTGGAAATGACCTACTCATGCACGTTGGTAGTGTGTCAGGGAGGCTGCGAACCGGTACGTATTATGCTGGAGGAGGAAATGATAATTAATTATTATATTGTTAATTCTAAGGTCTTATATAGATAAATTAGTATCCGTATAGTATATGTATATATACAGTTCGCAATTTAGTATCCATGGTTAATTAATCTTACTCACTAGCCAATATCAGTCTCAACTCTCTAGGGAGTATGCAACCGGTGCTGCCATTTCGGCGCTCATAGCTAGCATTCAACACTATTTAGCACTGCCAAACCACGCACTCATTTACAGCTGAGTAGGCTGTAACAAGCCGAGTGAAGTATCTTGGTCAAGGATTCAACAAAACTACAACTAAGGCACAGTGTTAAGGCACAAGTGCCGTGAACGAGACTCGAACTCGTAACCCTTCGATCACGAGCCCGGCGTCCTACCACTAGACCACCTGCCTTCTCACTCATCAGCGTTTACATATTCTATTTTTTCGTAACAAGAGTTGCCTCCCGCTTTGATAGGTATTTACCTAAACACAAGATGTACAATTGTGATATCATTATATCTCTGAGGAAGCAAAGCTTTCAGCCTACAGATTTTATCGCATATTTATATCAGTTTCCTTGCAGTATAATGACGTCATAATTGAAATGACGTATACATCTATCTAAATGGGGGTAACCCTTGACTAAGAAAAGGCCAAGCTAAGAGGGAAAAAATGCATCATTTTCTGGATTAAAAGCCTTCTTTAAATATCTTACAAACTTTAGTCGATACATCTATTTCGCTTTTCTGCACTTCCGGAATTTTATCGCATCACAATTGAAAACAAAAATCAGAGAATACCAAAGCGTCAACTGAACCATAATCCGAACTCAAAATCGATTAATTTAAGGGCAAAATAGGAACAAAAGAAGGATTCACATGGAGATTTTCGTAAAAACACAAGATAATAAGTCCTGTCGACATCGAGCTCTAAAATATCGAATCAACTGCGACATGTTAACACAATAGGTTGGAGGAGCAGTGATTACTATCAAGAAATGGAAAGTTCACGATCAGAAAAAATGAAATCATCTGGTCTATCGTATAGCTTAGTATTAAGCTGACCATGTTTATCGTAGTTTAAGTAGAACTCGAGGTAAGCAGTTGATGTAGACGAGTTTGTTGTGTCATTTATATCAAGTTCAGAAGGGTATATACGATCGACGTGGTCAGCAAACTTCTTGTTGTTTATCGACAACAAAGTCCAATGTGCCCCGCTTAGAGAAAAACAAAATATCAAGACTAGTTTGAGATGGTCATGCAAGATATTATTACATGTACTATTTTTACAGCAATACTGACTTTTTGTTGCTACAGACTGTGTGTAGAGAGGTGGTAGGATGGGGTAAGAAGAAGAGAAGAAAGAGGTCTTCAACTGAAAATGACGTAGACAAAATCACATGTGGAACAAGTATCCGAGTTATCTCCCCTCATGCTAGAAAACAAGGTGGGCATTCATCAGTCAATGATGCATCCAAATACAGAAGAATCCATCCTTCTTTCTTAGAATGATATTTTTTTATAAACAAAAGATAGATATTATTCTGTATATTTCAAAAGATAATCCAAAAGCTTTTTCAGTTTTGTCGTCTAATATATAGCTTTGATATAAATAAATTATTATAATTATCACATTACTGACCCGTATTACTATGTCATAAAGTCATCACATACATACGGTATAGCACATAGTGTGTAAAAACATTACTATGACGTCACATAATTGTCTCGGTAGTGACAATCTCACCATTCATGGTATAATATGTTTTCGTTTTAAAGAGAAATTATTTATGAGTTCGGGCGTATTTTCTCATGAATTTCCGTTAATCTTACACTCGTGTCAATAAAATATGGAAGTCATCAATCTCGTTAAAGTATTAAATATTGCTTTGACACTCATGTCAGACATATCTTCTATATATGTACAAATGAAGACAGAAAACAGACCAGCAAAACTGGTGGAAATCATCACGATCGACAACATATATAATGTGTGTTGATTGGTACTTAACATACAAATGTACACGTATATTGCTTTACTTCAGTTTTTTGTGGTAGATATGGTACGAATATAGGCATTTTCCCCCACTCTTCACTTTTGGTCCATCGTATGAAAGTATCTAGATATTAAACATATACCATGTTGTTATTTGCCGTCCTTTGCTAGGAGAACTATATCTAGTATCAGTCACTATATTTTGTTTTCGACCCGCTTGATTTGCATATTTTTTAAGGTAATTGACATATTACACATTGAAACAGGAAGTAAAACCTAAACGGCTACTGTCGATTTCTTAATACTGTACTTGCTGAAATAATGCTAGATCGTTTTGAAATGAGTTTCTTTTCCATTACTAAGAAAGTGCACAGTAAACTTAGAGATGAAAACGTGTTCAATAAAAATTCGAGATAAGAGGCAGGTAATTGACTAAGTAATGGTGTATACGCTTCCATGAAGTCAACAGCTTTATTGTTACTAGGTACTTTTATAAAACGCTGACTTTGGCTAGCTCATATGACGACATAAAAAGCAAAAGTAGATTGCATTGCATGTACTAACCTTGCTTCTTTTAATTTCAGAACAAAGTCAGGATGACGACGAAGATGAAAACGTAAATATCAACAAATACGTAATATTTGCTGTGGCCGGATTAGGATGCTTGTCTATTGTGACGTCATGGTTTTTGAGCTGTTATTTATATCAGCGCCTCCTGGCGGCAAGAGGGGAAACCAACAAGGTCAGCGTCGCGCGTGCCGTTGGTCGACGACTGTCTGCTATGTTGAATATTCCTTCCAGCTACGAATTAAATGATCAGAAGATGATGCATTTCATACCGGAAGAAGAAGGGACAGCAGAGCGACGTAAATCGGTGACAGTAAGTGTGCCTAAGGAAGTGACGTGTGACTCCCAGAATGCAAAGCAATTTGAGCCAAACTTGAAAATAGATGCATTTGTCATGGAGTCCCGAACCGAAAGCGATAATGATGATTCTGTATTTGATAATAACGAATCGGTCTCTTATGTTGAATCGAGTGACGTCGATAGTATTTCTTACGTCGATGAGTTTCATTTCAATACTCTCGAGGTCAAACGTTCAACTATGGGTGATGATAATAACGGCTGTTTTCCTAAACCGGAAACGCATTGCTGTGCCATTAATTACCAAGGCAAGATAGCAGATTCAAGCGATCAAGCATATGCACCAATAGACATTGCTAATGTATTGCGTGATAATCAAACTTCTTCTACTCTGCTAAATGACTGTCAAAACAAATCAGTATCACATATACAATTTTCGGACGAAAGTAATGGTGAAACTGACACCGACTCTGACAACACAGTCAACACTAATTGAGCGCGATGCATAGTCTAAGGCTACACCATAGCGTTTTACCCGTAACTCGAAAGCACCAAATAAATTTCTAGACAAAATAAAAAAAGCAACCGCTTAACACTTCCCCGAAATGATGATGTATTCTCCTGAGTTCTCAGTCACATTCTCATTTATGTCTCATTTAAAGATTTAATGTTATATTGAGGAAAGTATTATCAATTTTAAAAGCATAATTAGGGGAATAAATTAAGCTTAAAAGTATGATATTCCAGACAGAATACCATTATACAGTGATCGGGTATCCCGCCTGAATATCTGGTATCCCATCACTGTACTGGCAAAATTGCAAAAATAAATTGCGTTCTATTCTTCTTTGACTTTCAAATAACTTTTTACTATCGTTATGCAACATCCTACCTAACGGTACTGTCATGTACAAGTCAATACGTTACTTTAATAACATTTTTTTCCGTTCCGCGTTGTATCATAGTTTTACGATCACGTGACACTCACGTGTCCTGCTATTGTACGGTGAAATCGTCCACTCATAAACGTAGAAAGCTTAATAAGTCTCTGATCAACTAAATGAACAAAATAATCGGCAATCAAACACCTTTTCATCGAAAACAGCATACATTGTGAATAAAGCAGTCGTCTTGTTGTTTACGACAATAAAGTGAATTATGAATCGATTTCCGGCATCAGCAGACCGGATGCATGGTTATGACAGTTTTTGAACGGAGAAACGAGGAAATAAACTGCTCATGCAATAAAGAAACTATTTCTTAAATAATTGAAAACACACGTCTCCGAAGTAATATTTACCTTGAAATCATCATTTTCCCGCAAGACGTCGTGTCAAGGTAACCGTCATTTTTTTAATGATACGAGTATGTATGCTCGTTTTCAAATCGACAGGCTTATCATTCTCATGTAATTATACTTAAATTGAATACGAACTTATTACACTGCATTTAAGACGACGCTTTTTTAGACTATACCGGGGTTGTTTTGTTAAGACTCAACGATGGCCAGTCTATTGTTATGAACTGACTGTTAGGGGAGCGAAGTGTGAAACAAATACCTAGGTGACCTACTTACCTAAAATATAACCTAATAAAACCCAGTCACGACAGAAAAAAATATAATACACAGGGTATTATTTATATGAGAACTGATTCAGGTACATGATCGCGAAAGATCGGTATCCCGGACGGAATACCGGGAATACAAGGGTTGGAATCCCGAGGAGAAAATTGGTATCCGAGAGACTACTGAATACCGCCAATTTCGAGCCCTGATTATTTATGCATAAAACAATTGTGAAAAAAATATGTGTCTTGCTTGTAGAACTCTGTTTACATGCATTTTTAAAGAAAATACCAGTTTGGCGGCCATTATTGATTCACGTATTTCTGTGTATTTCTTGCACTTAGCGAAAGGCCAGAATTTCACCTTTTTGATGATAGATCGATCTCTAAAAAACATTAGTCTTAAGCAATTTATGATTATAACACGCTAATTTTTGCTGTACTTTATAATGTTCAATCTTATAGAAATCATATGCTACACAGTGGATAAGTATACAGTTTTAGTATTCTTTCATATATTTCATACTGTATATACTTTTATTTTTTAACCCGGAACTGTGAAAAATAACACAAATAATAAAGGGATACAAAAGTAAGCACACTACACCCCATTTATATGACGATTTTAGAAAGTGAAACCCATTTTCTTTCCATCCGCTAAATATTTTAAAATAGTTTGATATCATCATTTTTTTTATTAAGCGTTAAATCTGCAAAAAAAATTAAATGGTGAAAAAATGAGGATTTTCTCATTAAAAATAAGAGGTAGGGGTAACTCAAATTGCTTTCCTGAATAAAACCATTAATTTAAAGAAATTTTATTTCGGTAACTGAAAAAGAACACACTATGTTTGTCATTTCTGGAAACATTTATGCGTTTCGGACAACAAATTCTGAAGATATTGTATTCTTATAGAGAATAAATTTGAGAGTTTTTGTGTATTTTCTCATAAATATAAGTGATAAATAGAATTTTGCACTGGTGGCAATGTAATATGGACTTTATTAAATTATTTAACTTGTTTAATAAACTCCATATTACATTGACACTCGTGTTAGATCCTGTATATGTAAATCTGTTGTTCTCTAAACGTTTGCCTTTGTATCTGTTGCAGACGATGCACATTGGGAAGCTAGGCTGCTCTACGTACTAGGACAAGTTAACCGTGCTAACACACTGTACAATGTACAGTAAAACCTCGTTTAAAGACAATCTCCGAATTAAGACCATCTCGCTATTAAGACCACTTCATTTCAGTCCCGAAAACAAATCTTCTATAATATATCTTTGTGTTTTAAGCTTCACTATTAAGACCACCTCAGTATTAAGACCACCTCGCTATTAAAACCAGTTTTTAAAAGTCCCAAATACCATTTTTGCACTAAGTTCTCACTATTCAGACCACCGACCAAACAAACACAAAGTCACCTGGTGTGTATTTCACTGTGTACATGTGTCAGGTGCGAGATCAGTGAGCTGTATTTTGGAGTCAAATTGGCTTATTAGCTACTATTACTGTGTGTTAATTTAACATTATAAAGCCTATATATAAGTTAATGGACCATGAAAACATGTCAAAAGATGGATTTTAGAGAAATATGTCTGCATGTTCATCCTCGGTATTAAGACCACTCCACTACTAAGACCACTTTGGTGCGGTCCCTAAGATGGTCTTAAGAGAGAGGTTTCTCTGTATATCTAATAGGGTACAATTATTCTTGTAGGTGTTGATTTTTCTTTTGTTTTTTTTGGAAATAATAATAATAATAGTTTTTTTAATAAGATGCAACTAAGGATATAAGCGGGATTTTATTTTAGTGATTTAAAATATTGAAAAAATCACCCTTTTGTAGATAATGAACATGAAGTTTTTCCTACGATTGACGACAAATAAATGGCAGGGGGAAACACGTGTTCGTTTTTTATGTTATATTGTAGGAGGTAAATACATTTGTTGATACACATACGAAAAGCCCAACCCTGCAGTTTTGAGTTGTTAAAACTACACACAGGAGACTTCAAACAATAATGTAAGTACTGTATATTAAAAAAAAAAAAAAATACCGACGCGGCAGCAATACAATAATTTGAACTCAAAATCAATTAAAGATGACGTAACCCACATAAGCTGCAGATACGAACAAAATGAATTAAACTGCATCATACAGCTGTTTCGTCCTTCTGGGACTCGTCAGTGATGCTAGGGGCCAAAAGATAGGAATCCAAAATGTCTAAACAAAATGTAGAAGCAGAAAGGTCAGGTGCAAAAAAAACCCTTTAATTTATGAATTAAGAAGCAAATTTGAACTAGTTCTGTATAAGTCGTGTACTAGGGCTAAATAATTGAACAAAGGAAAGATGTACATGGAACCCCCTATGAAAGTAAAAGATAATAAAGCAAGGTGTTCCGGAAGCGTAAGCAAACAAAATATTCATTGACCGGTATTATAAGCAATTTTTGAATTATGCAAAGAAGTCGCATATAACTGCTTTTAACACTGTTTTAAAATCACACACATGGGACACCAAACATTTGTGTAAATACTTTTGAAAATACGCACAGAAGACGCCTATTGGTTTTGTTGGTAAGGCTATAAAATTACAGGACAGGAAACGCCCAGTAGTGCTTTAAGAAAGGTTTGTAAAATTACGCTTCGAATTCGCAAAGTTTCTCGTTAGCAACGTCCAAAGATATCTTCTTTGTCCGAAGTGAAAAAAAAATAAAGAAAACATAAAGAAAACAGAACAAATTAAAGTATTATATTTTATTTTTAAGATATTAATTGTTTCAGCATTTAACGTTGAAGTAAAATACGTAATAAATGAGATAAATGGAATAAGGTTTAAAGACCCAATATACGTAACTTCAGGGACATTTTCGTTATTCCTGAAAAATTCTGAAAAAAAAATGCAGTTGATAACCATGCAACAATAAGCCTAAAACGAATTAAACCAGAGCGGTAACTAACAAGAAACCCTTGACAAAAACATCCAAAGAATAGAAAATAATTCAGGTGGGGCCCACTTCAACAACAAACCGAAGGTAGAAGACGGTTCGAAATGGACGCGTGTTTACAAAAAAGCGTGTTTCAATCGCTGCTGTTCCGGTAACCGCGTACGATTTAATCTTAAATATTGCTGATATCAGTTAATCTATATATATAAAAAGCAATTATGCTTGATTTTCGCTTCAAGTTTTGCCGAAAGTTACGTTTATTGGGCCTTTAATAACAAAATCTTCAAGTAAGACTTAATCATCCACTATACAATCACAAAAGTGTACAACAGCGTGCACATCGAATAAATTACACAATATAATGCTAAAAGTATGGATATTGTATGACGTAATACTGTTTATTTAATTTCAAAATAAAGGATATTCTTATATATATATATCATAGAAAACAATACAAATGTATTAAATATATACAGAATAAATTTCAAAGACTGTACAGTCAAATAAAAAAATAAGTTGAACATTATCTAACAAGTCCAAAACTCACTATATTTCGCTTGATGTACACATGTTTGTTTACATTCGTAAGGCGTCACATGAAGCATTTTTGACGCATGTAGCACTTAAAATAAGAATGACGTATTTATTCGTTTCACATAGAAGATGAAGTCACCGGAAGTAGATGTCCTCGTTTAGAATTATTTCCCTGTAAACATTGGTCAGCGGCTTTTGTGACTGATTAATTAGGTAATACTATTCTAATTTTGTATAAAGTGAAGGCTTTGCGAAGTCCATATGTCTTACATGTGAAGTATTTCATCATTCATTTTCAAAAATTCAAATTTCAAATATTTACAATGCTCTAAAGAGAATATTAAAAAGGGTTTTAAAAGGTGAAGAAGTCCTTAGATTAGAAACAATAATTTTGATAGAAATCACGTTCTTTTAACGTTTCCTTGAAAGGCAGAACTATACAATGAGGAAAAAATCAGTTACATTGTTTTGAACATTTGAGAAAGTGTATTGATAATTCACGATCATTAAGCTAACAGTGTAGTTTGCAACAACACTTGTGTAAACATATTTTTTTGTAGAAAATATTTTAATGTGACGTTTCGTTGACTAGCTAGTTATGTTATACCCTTTTAAATAATATTTCCTATACAATCCATGTATTTAAAAAAAAGCAAACAAACGCACTGGGTAGTCACCAGGCTGAAATAACTGTTAAAATTGACTGTTAAAAAGTGCTGTTGTCCGCTATGACGTCACAAAACAATTATGACGTCATAGCTGTGGATTTTCAACAAAACAGTTGTCGGGCACTAGATGATCTGTTCGACCCTCATACAAACGGTTGCCCTCAGTCTTCGGCCTTGGGTATCAGTTTGACTACGGGTCCACCAGATCTTCTGTTGCCCTTAACTCAAATAAACAACTGAGTAATTGACCTTGTTACCTTAACTCTTTCCGTACCGTTGTCGTATACAGACGACGATCTACTTGACATTACATACTTTTTTGATTAGCTGGGTATAGCAGCCGGCAGATGAGTTTACCAATAACATTTTACACAAAATCGACTGCGTCAGTTTATAACAAACAATTTGATAGGCGTAAAGTACCCATTTTTGTCATGTGACCCATTTTGATTGAATTTCCCGCGAGATACTGCTAAGTGTCATCACTAATGTATACACCATGGCGGCGAATGCTTTAGCTATACATAGCGGTACCACATCTGACAAACATATCCCTGTGAAAATAAAGCTCTGTATATCTTCTTACTATAAAAGAACAGAAAAGAACATTGGTTTACATTTACCTGCATTATTTCGGCATAATATTCACTACGCAAACACAACAAAGAGCCGCCATTTTGGCCGAAACGTCAGGGGTGAGCCTAGTAATGACTTCCGGTACGGAACTCGGACCCCAATCACGGTACGGAAAGAGTTAATCAGACAAATGACCAGCAAAGTGTACGCATACAAAGGTCTGAATTGTGGTAACGAAAC
This sequence comes from Mimachlamys varia, assembly GCA_947623455.1. Taxonomy (NCBI): domain Eukaryota; kingdom Metazoa; phylum Mollusca; class Bivalvia; order Pectinida; family Pectinidae; genus Mimachlamys; species Mimachlamys varia. The sequence continues at coordinate 30,483,573 of OX392544.1, forward strand.
ATCGGTCGATCTCGTACACGCAGTTAGGAATTAACAAACAACAACAAATCAGAGATTACCAAAGCGTCAACAAAACCATAATCCGACCTCAAAATCGATTAAACTAGAGGCAAAATAGGAACAATGGAAAGACTAACATGGATACTCTCGTAAATGCACAAGAGAATAAGACTAGGTGTTCCGGAAGAGTAAGCGTCTCCTGCTTCATCGTCGACACCCGCCATGTAATTTTTTTTTCATATCCAAGTAAACATAAAGTTCTCAAAACGAGAACTGAGTATCATTGTCAATCACAACAAGTAAACACATTAATGAGCACACTCAAAAACGTCTATCTACATATCGCTTTAAAATACATAATACTTCTCAATGAGACAAAGATGGCGATCATAAAACTTGCCATAGTTCTAATTAACCTGCATCTCTCGAATCCTTACATATGCTGTTAGTTTGTCAGGAGTCGACATCGATCACGAAAATCAAGATACATAGAGACGCTCTAGAATATCGAATCAACCTGGACATGTAAACACCATATATTGGAGAAGCATGGATGTTACTATCAAGACATGGAACGTTCACGAGCGAAAAAAAAATCATTATGTTAATCGTATATCTTAGTAGTAAGCTGTTCGTTAAATGTTTGATACCTTTATCACCGATCTTCCCTTAACTTTGAAGATGTTTGTTATTTTAAATGAACTAAAAATGACGATGTATGACCTTATTGGAAGTTAATGGAAGGTTTTAATAATATATTCTATTTTTCGTGAGTAGAAACTACTTAAACAAATACAAATATAAGCATTGATAAGAAGAGGTTTTTTTGCAATATTAACCATTTCAGTGACTATAAAGTAATGAAGATATATAAATATTAAAAAAACCATTCTGCAAGACATTCATTACCTGAGTGGCAAATAACCTATTGCGAAACTAATATGCAAAGCTAACAAGCGTTGAGTTGGTCAGATTTCGAGTACATGTCAACTGAGAACAGCCTTACGCTTAAACAAAATCCCGCAGGTGTTAATTAAGCAAAAAGAAAAGCAAATATGTTTGGATATTAGAAAATACAATTAGTGTAAAACCTATAGTATAATGCCATCCCTTGCTGTCTATGACAATGTAATTACGGGATGAGTAATTGTCAATCTATTAATATAATAAACAACTGTCTTTTGCCATTCATGTATATTTACAATGACATATGATTATACAAAAATACATTCCATGACTTATTCTGTCACATCCTCGGCATATTTTATGTACACAATTAACTCACATTAATTACATTTCATATACTCCCGCAAGAAATAAAAATGAAATTACACATTTAAATTATATGCGACAAATAAAAAAAAATATATATTTGTGAATGTTTCATAACTTCTAATTAATATAAAATTGTCCCCGAGCGTTTCTATCTGTTTGGGACAGTTCCATATCTGGAACTACCTCACGCTGCGGGTTTTTTTTGTTGTTAAGACCAGGATTGGAAACATGTACTAAACGATCTCCTTATTTCGACAGAACATCCTAAGGATCTTGCACTCTCTGCAAGGAAAAAGCAGACAATCACACTACTATTTGCTAATTCTCCTTTTGGTTTTACATGCATTTATCAATCCAAATTATCTGCAAAGCATTTTGGATTATGCAGATTTCTAACACAAACGAAAAAAGCCAAAATATTTTTTTCCAGTAGTTAATACAGTTGTTACAAGTGATTTTTGAGTAATTAGATGTCATGGGCAAGAATACTAGCCTTGCCTGATTTATTTAATGCACCTGTGCCTTTATATTTATATTCATTTTACCGAAACGAGGGATATACATTTTGGTTTGTCCGTCTGTCCGATTTTCTGTAAACTTTGTTACAAGGTAAAATGCCTAACTTGGCAAAGCCCGTTTTTTATTGAAGTTATAACCCTTTGGTTAACGAAAAAAATGTATCTTTCTTTCGTTTCCGTGCAATAACAGCAACAAATATTATCTGATTATCTTACCATTATATCTTACCATGATATAATTATTTTAGTAAACGAGATCAGACAAACCGCAATAAATACACTATTTCAGTGACTACTATTTAAACTAAGACAAATTTGTATATATGAACAAACATGACAACGGTTTAATTTCGGTCGCAATTACGTCAGTCATTATTCAGACCAGGAACACAAGACATGGAATTAACACCCCTCTCCCGCCATTTATCATCGGCCGCTCGCTGCCCAGAATCGCCTTTTGTTAAGCGCCTCGATAATGAAGAGAATACGTTCGCTTCCAAGCATTTCATTTGTCAATTAAACCGGAAATTACAGAACATATGTGATGGATGACTGTTTGAGTTCTCGTTAATTTTCTTTTTATTTGCTTTGTGTTGTTTAACGTCCCATCAACATATAACAACATTTTAAGGATGTTTTTTCGGCCGATGTCGTAAATGTATTCATATGTTGATGTACGCATGGGGTAGGGTATGTTGATGCATTTTACGCCTTGCTATAGAGTGGTTCTGATGTCGATCTAAGAGTGCTATCGCATAATAGCACCATGCTGAAGGCACATAGCACCGCATCAACATTATGCGAACAGCAGCTGAACCCGTCGCTGCCATGTCTCTGAAGATGACGTAACACACACACATGCTGCACCTCTTAAATTTAGCAACAGATACAGTATGCCGAAAAAATTAATTAAACTGCATCACACAACTGTCCAGTCCTCCTAGGACTCTTCAGTGATGCTAGGGGCCAAAAGGTAGGGATCCAAAATTTCTAAAGTAATGTAGAAGCAGAAGGGTCAGGTGTGTAAAACCCCATTAATTTATTAATTTAGAAATAAAACTGAATAAGTTCTGTATAATCTCAAATCGTGTACCACGAAAAGATATTTACATCGCTCCCATTGTGACGTCATTTGACAGTGTAAAGCACGAAGACGACTTTATCCTTCAGGTTGTGGTATCATTGCTGATGCGTTATGTCTAGGCTTCCTGTATGCTTTCGAAGCCGTAACGCTATAACCGCCAATATTATCAGACATGCAGTAGCCACCACGAAGATAATTCCGAACAATGTCCAATCGGTAGTTTCCAGGTCCTCCTTCACAAGAAAAAGAAAAAAAAATGAATCACTCCGACCACACGTCATTAGACACTGCAAGTTTCATAAATCAAAAATTCTAAATGAAAAAAAAAAAAAACACACAAAAATAAAATATATACAGTAATTTAAGTTATATATGGTATATAGGCATCATATTTTTTCTGTTTATACAAATTGCTATTTGAAATAAAAAAAATATCAATCTCCAATAGGAAAACTGCAAGGTCCTTATAGACACCTAATTTACTTATATCAAAATAAGAGCAACATATAAACATTCAACACAAAGTCCATGATTGACGAACATTGGTACATTTTCAAGCAGACGAATTTTTAACTTATCTCTATTTGAATTTAAGTGACGTCATTTTGTAATTTTGATATCACCTCATTTGAGTGTACTTTGGTTTCAACTCACGCAAAAAACCTTCCGCCCGCAAACATCGGGACCAACAGAAGTGTTAATAAAGTTATAAAACTGTAATACAATTAAATCAATTTAAAAAATATGTATGTATAGATACAAATCCTTCTACTAATCTGTTTTATCATATCTGAAATATTTACAAATGCTAATTTGTGTTAAGGAATGACAACTATTAGCTTAACTCACCGTTGTCATGGTTGGGAGGGATCCGAAATTTAAGTGACACTGACCAATCAGGTAGCTACTTGATCCCATAGCTGACAGGTATACAGATGGAGAACAGCAGTCTCCACTGTTGAAGAAACAAAATCAAAGAATACCAAAAGGTCAACAAAACCATAACCATAACTCAAAATCGATTTAACTCGATGAGAGTATGATAACATTTTCGAGTGAAGAAAGATAAAAACATTGCGAGGATACCGAAGCGTCAACGAAATCATGATCCGGAATCCAATTATATTAAACGAGTGGCAAAAGTTGAACGAATGACAGTTTTACAAGTATATGTAGAGGACAAGATAAAGGACTACATCTTCCCAAAGTAAAAGCGACTTTCGCTTCATAAACGACGTCCACATTGCTAATATTAAGGTAACGTCAATGTACATAAAAAAAACCATCAGAGAATACCAAAGCGTCAACAAAACCATAATCCGAACTGAAAATCGATTAAACTAGGGGCAACACAGGAACAAAGGAAAGTTTTGTATGGAGACTCTCATAAAAGTACACGAGAATACGGCCAGGTGTTCCGGTAAGCGTCTTCTGCTTCATCGACGACACCCGCCATGTAAATCTTTGCCACATCAGCAAATGTTGACATCAGTCTAAATACGCCATCAATAATTACTGACCTGTGTCGAGGTCAATACATTTTTTTAATTAACCTAATGCTATAGTGACATCGACCGAGGACATAGTAACTGGTCAATACTGCATCAAATATACTAGATCTATGACATTAAAGAGCCAAAAACACAGTTAGAGTCATAATAGAAATAAAATATTTAAGACACAAACTATTCGATTTAAAATAATATTGCAAAATGTTGATGTCTTTCAACGAACTTTCCTAATACATTATAATAACATGATATCTAGTTTATCCGGGCATGGAAACATTAGAGCTTTCCACCTTAGACCAAGGACTAATCAGATTAGATTAGAGGAAATAACAGTCCATATTAATGTTGTGTAAATAATTTTTGGGACATGCTCTAGTTGAGATATATTCCATGTTATAAAGCTATGTTATTTATATGCTGCAGTTGTTTTGAATTTCGAAATTTTCGTGAAAGATGCCAGCTCCTGATTAACAAACTGACGGCACAGAGATTCGAGAGATGCAAGTTGATGAAGATTATAACAAATTGTTATGGTCGCCATTTTGTTCTAATTGAGACGATAGGCGTTTTTGAAAACGTTCATTTGCATGCTTCTTTGTTGTGATTGAGAATTATTCCTCAGTTTATACTTTGAGTCCATGACATTTACCTCACCTAGGTTTACACGGCGAGATGCCTGCATAAAGCAGAAGACGCTTACTGTTTTTTTTTTCAACAAACCTGGTCTTATTCTCTTGTTCTTTTACATGATTATCTATGTTAATCTTTCCTTTGTTCTTGTTTTGCTCCAATTAATCGATTTTGAATCGGATTATGCCAATACCAAGACGTCAACGTTTCGTTGACACTTTGGTATTCTCTGATTTTTTTTTAATTGATTTATGTATACTGTGGACCTTATTTTCAATACTTTAATAATTGAAAAAAAAAAATCAAATTAAAATATACAACAGCAAAAAAAAAAATATATATATATAAGGAGGGGAAAAAGACATTTTCTTGTGATTTATAATCTGTAAAGGTAAATTATTCCTTTTTACGCTCTATACTGGCAATTAAGATTTATTCTAATTTAACACCTTTTATTGTATATTAAAAAGAAAAGTATTGCTGGGTTGGGAAGTTCGAACATTTAAAACCATCAATGCGATAAAGAATATGCTGCAAGCAATATACGTAAACAATTGACAAAATGAATGTATTTTGTATGAAATATATCACTACCAAATAAAGATAATCTATGGATAAAGAAATACAAAACTATCAATTTCAATTTTAAAGCCTATGTAGCGTACCTTATATTGATAAACTGTTTTCCATCATCGGTTGTGTAGTTTGCCATTATCTCAACGTTTGCATCGATTGTCGATATTTCGTATGACGTCACATTCGGCGAAAATACAGCCCGACTATACCAAGTGATTGACTGGCAGGAGTCTGGCCAACCGACCGTCTCAGGACATGTTCCTTCTGTGTGAATGACCTCACATGCTGGATTTTCAAACTATTTAAAAGAAACGTGTATTTCATTCATCTATGTTTGCAACATTACTTAACATTTTAAGCAACCTTCTTGTTTAAATATAGCATACAGAGGTTCTCATATTTGATAACTTGGTTGTTACAACAATTTACATCGCGTGTTGTCGTCGCGTAATTCCTTACATTTGAAACTCCTGCAGATCACCCGGTGTTTTTATCTTAAACATTTGTAAAGTTAACCATGTAAGCCCTTCCTTTGGTCATAGTTTACTACTACAGTGTACCCTCGTTATACCGTCACCTTTCGTCCATGGCAATTATGGGGGTATAACGAGGGTGGCGATAGTATCGAATTATAAAAATTATAATCATGAATTAAATTGCATAATATATTGCATTTCCAACATTTTATAACATTAAAAACAAGCTTAGTATTATATCGTCATATATATCTACATTGACACAGATTTATATCTGAAAATAGTTATTGATCTGCTTTTGTCGCATGCCATTTCAAATGGAACACTAAAGAGTTCCTCGATCTCGACCTTGAAATCGAATTATCGTTGTTGTTACTCTTTGGAATGTCTTGATATCTTTTTTGTCAGAAGATTATCAATCTAACAATTAAATTCCTTTGATATAATTTCACTCACAATGTATTAACAGCGTTTTAAGTCCATTATACCATAGAGGACGACATTGTTCCGTTGGTTAGAGAGATATTCATTTGAACCGAGGTTCAAGGTTCGAATTTCTGTAATTTCTACATTCATTGTAATATAATCACGCTTGCTATGCATCCTTCAATTGTGATGGTACTGTTATGAGACTATAATAACATTTGCTAGTGTAGAAGGATAAAACATTGCAAGGATACCGAAGCGTCAAAGAAATCATTACCCGGAATCTAATTATATTAACGAGTGGCAAAAATTGAACGAATGACAGATTTACATGGATATCATTGTAGAAGACAAGATAAAGGACTACATCTTCTCCAAGTAAAATCGTCTTTTGCTACATAAACGACGTCCGTATTGTTAATTTAAGGATTAACCTTTGACTTTGTTTAGTTTATGAGATCATAAATCCAATGGCGCACGAGGTAAATTGCGTAAACGCGAAGCGTTTACGTTAAATTTACCGACTGCTCCATTTGATTTATGATTTCATAAACTAAACAAAATCAAAGGTTAATTCTTATATTTACAGTATTTTCCTGTAAATGATTCATAATTTTTCTGTTCAATTAAGCCCCATCTGCAGATATTATTTCTTTTCAAAACTTACAAACGTGAAAACAGTTCAATAAATGTAACAGCATGAAATTTGCATAAGCGTTAGCTAGCTCCCCCCAGGTCATTGTTGATGACGTCATACAATTGTGATTCTAACGGGGGGATAATTTGCATAAATCCGCCCTCATGTATTGTTGTCGACGTCATAGACGAAATTTTGCACGTTCTCAAGTATAGTTATTGGAAAATAACACTAGTTTGCAGTACAATGGTTATCGAGTGAATATCAGTGTAGACTGTAAATATATTAAGGTAACTTCTTTGTACATGTAACGTCCTGAAAAGCTTCATCAAATCCTCTGTTGACGGGTGATAACAATTTCATTTTCATTTTATTTCCTACGTGGCTATATATATATATCTCATAATTAATTTACTAAAGTGAAAAATTAGGTAATATACATTAAAAAACGTTAAAGTATCTATCAATTTCGTAACCAATTCCAATATACAATTATGGCCCTCTCAGGAGGGGTATATCCATATTTAAGACGACGCCCCAAGGAAAATAACCCTGACCAGGGGCAAAATTATTCCAACTCAGAGGGCCGTAAATGTTTTATTATATAATTTTGAAACAAACAACATATACAATAACAGAAAAAAAGGAAATGTTATTATGTTGATGAAATACCAGTACAATACCACGTCTTAGTCAAAGGAGCTATTTCTTAACACGAACAGTTAAATTTTTAACATATCCAGTGTGTTTGTTAAACATGTCCAAAGCATTCAAAAGCCAAGACCTATCCCTTGTCATGTCACTGAATTATATTAATATCTATTAAACTCCGCAGTTATGTCAAGATTAAGCAATGAAGCAGACGTCCGGTTATTTCTCCGAGTCGGGGAGGGGGCATTTCCCACAGGTTATTGCTCACCGATAATAACCTGGGTTTTTTTCACCGGCGACGTCAATATCCATGAGATATCAAATTTATGAAATGACAGGTGACCAGTTCCCCCCTCCAATTCAAACATGTTTTAAATGAACGTGAGGTATGATAATATGTGTTAAAAGACAATAACAATATTCGCTAAAGTAATCATTGCTAGAGTATTGTTTATATCATTCATACTCAAATGCCCTGTTTTCTGTCCAAAGCTATGGCTATGCTATGCAGTTATGAAGTTTTTGACTCACAGCCATATTGAAATATAAAATTATAGATTTAATAATGGTATGTATATCACATGTATTGCATTTCTAGCAAGCATATCGCTTGTGGTATATAAATAGTTTCGCAGGGAAAAGTATCAATAGAAACTTTTTTTATTCAAAATTCAAAATTTGCGAATCGTTTCGTGATAATGGAATTATTAAACAACAACGACCCTTTGTTGGGAAATATATCCAGGATTATGTTCCTGGTAAGGGTTATTTTCTTGAGGGTCCATCTCCAGGCCAAATACCTCTGATCAATGACATATTTCTGCGAATATTCCGACACCGGGAGTACTACAAGTATAATTATATCGAAAAAAATATTTTTTCAATAATAACAACATTATGCTAATATCTAACAGAAACTACTATCCGTGAAATATCACATTTTTTACACTTCTAAAACATATCCAAGTCCGAAATCCTCTTAAAGGCCCAATATACGTAACTGTGGGAAATCAAGCCTTATAACTTCTTATATTTATAGATTTAGATTAACTGGTATCAGCAATATTCAAGATGAATTCTTTCGCGGTTACCGGTACAGCAGCATTTGAAACACACTATTTGTAAACACGCGTCCATTTCGAACCGTCTTCTACCTTCGGTTTGTTGTTGAAGTGGGCCACACCTGAATTATTTTCAATTCTTTGGATTTTTTTGTCAATAGTTTCTTGCTAGTTACCGCTCAGGTTTACTTCGCTTTAGGCTTATTTTTGCATGGTTATCAACTGGATTTTTTTTTGAATTTTTCAGAATCATGACAAATTTCCCGAAGTTACGTATATTGGGCCTTTAAAGCTTGACACTCCCATTAAAGCGATGAAGCCAAAATACCTCCATGCTATTTCCCCTGGGTGGGGGTTATTTCTCTCATGTTATTGCCCGCTGCCATGGTTACGTGGTTATTCTCACGGACTATATACCGGCGGCATTAATTTGCAGGGTATACAAATACATCTTATTTATAAAATGTCATGTCGGTTTTTATCCAATGAAAACATTTCTAATAAACGTAAAGTCCTCCCTTCACTGGGTTTGGTTTTATGTAAATATTGAACAGACTTACCCAAACGCTGCCAGTTAGTGACTGCAATATTTCGCTAGAATCTGTATATCTCACGGATATTGTGTACTTCCTACAAAAATGATAAAAAATAATATACATTTAAATATACACACTGACAACTTCTTTCTTCTTTTGCTATATATTTTTATATGGATATGTTCAGGTGTATATTCCCGACTTTTTATGTGAATGAAAATGACAATATTTATCATTTATCATTCATGAAATGCAATACTTGGTTAATGCACTTTTTCAAGCAAAGGCTGCATTGGCAAACCTTCTGTTGACATACGAATTGGTCGTATACAAACTCTAAATATAAATGTACATTTTCCTTAAACAATGAAATGCATGTATAAATTGAAACTATATATATACTAAATATAAACTTTATAATGAAACACTCATTTGACAGTTTACAACACTTAAATAGCTTAAATAACTGTCTAGCACGTATGTATCATCGCTTTTGTTAACCAAAATCAAAATCATAGACAATCAGGACATACACCAACTACGATTAAAGCAACTTACTTTAATTTGCAGAAAAAAATACGATGGAATGGTAGGGAATCATTAAAAATGTAAGAATACAAAAATGTACCTATTTGCATTGTTTGAATTGATACTTACAATATGTTAGATGTTGTTTTGCCTATAACTTCGAACTCAAACTCAGTGACCTCTCCAGGGTACATTATATGATCTACAGTAGACAGTCGGCCGGAATTTGCATCAACGTCTACAGTTAGTGTCTCGTTGATTAGTCCGTGGTTTCCCAACAGGTAGGTTATATTCTGTGGCTTGTTGAAGGGTAAAGGATCTTCAAATACAAAAACACGATATTTTATTTTTGTTTATCTGTAGAACAAACGGGTAAGGGTTTGCAGATTTCGATTCATTCGCATCAAGGTAACAATTACTGATATAGTTACAGTGCATTGTGTGCTAAAAAACTTTTCTTTTTTTATAAATTACTATCGTTTTATTTGGGATCGTTTAAGACAACCTGGGCCTGTATTTATGAAACTGCTCTCATGGAGTTTGTGCTCAAGCCTTAATGCTTATTCCGGCAAAAATTTATTTTAAAAATGTAATTTTGTCAAAGTTTCAGAAAAGCTGTTTTTAACATTAACAATTATTTTTTAACTGTTTGACATGATAAAGGCAAGTTTCAGGAAAGCTGTCTTGAGCCGAGAATCCATGCTTGAGCATGAACACGGTTTCATTAATACGGGCCCTGAAACTCTTTATGTGTGACGTTTAATTTCGATGACATGCATGTTGTCTGCCTCATATAGCATTCAAATATTTTCACTTGATGTGTGAATGATCTCGCATTACGACAACTAGTTTGTGCTACCTTTGTCAACACATTTCAAAATTGTCTTGAATCCTTTAATATGAGAGATTACGTAACGAATTACAATTTCGTTGACTGCGTTCAGTCATCTTTCAACTGTTTGATACCCATCTTATTCAGTCATTCTTCAACTGTACAGTACTAACCTTATTCAGTCATTATTCAACTGTGCAGTACTACATGTAACCATATTCAGTAATTCGTCAAGTGTATAACACTAACCATATTCAGTCATTCGTCAAGTGTATAACACTAACCATATTCAGACATTCGTCAAGTGTATAACACTAACCATATTCAGTCATTCGTCAAGTGTATAACACTAACCATATTCAGACATTCGTCAAGTGTATAACACTAACCATATTCAGGCATTCGTCAAGTGTATAACACTAACCAATATTCAGTCATTCTTCAACTGCATACTATTTACCTATTAAATAATTCTGCAACTGTTTGATACTTGCCTTATTCAGTCATTATTGAACTGTACAGTACTAACCTAATTAAGTCATTCGTCATTTGTTTAATACTAACCTGATTCAGTTATTCTTCAACAGTACAGTACTAACGTAATTCAGTCATTCTTCAGCTGTATACTACCTTACCTAAATTAGCTCGGAGTCTAAGCTTCACATTAACAGGGGAGATGATTTGTGGGTTGGTTCTTTCGAAAATTTCACCTCCTGGAAAAGCACCAGCTATCTGTACGCGAACTTGCTACAATCACAAACATTTTTTTTTTATGTTTTTTTTACATATTCTTATACAATTGACTAATCAATAATCATACTAAGTTCACACACATATTAACAGGTTTTCGACCGCCTTCGTTTTACTTTGTGATCAGCTTGATAAGAATGTACTGTACACCAACATATTTTCGCGTGCGAAAAGTTTCTTGTATTTCGCGGATGATTCAAATTCGCGAAAATTAATCGCCGCGAAATAGTTTCATTCAGAGTGATGGCAGTACTGTATATATGATTTAAATTCGTATTTATCGCGAATTAATCACCGCGAAATAGTCGTTTAATATGAAAAGCGCAATGTAGTCGGAAAATAAGTTGGTTTATAGTATTCGTTTTAATATAATACAATACAAGCAATACGTATCAATCAAACTGATATATTGTATTTGTTTTTTTTACACTGCTCCTTATAAACGGCATACACGGAATCAATACTCAACTGACAAGACAACAAGTCTACATATGTTTTTTTCGCGTAACCTGTAAGGTATTTCAAGTACTGGTATGAAGTCATATGCAATCTAATTAAAATACAGATCCTTGTTCTCACTTCGTTTTAAAAGGATTTGACAATATGTCTTAAGAGGTCATGTTCTAATGACCTTTGTCACCTCCATTCTAGTATGTTTTTCTAATGACCCTGTCAAGTTAAGCAAGTCATTTTGTCACCATAAGAAAATTAACTTGTTGCGACAAATGATAAGCGTATAATTATGCAAGCTTTGTCGTCCAACAACTCACATTTAAGTAATAATTTGATTGCATAATGCAAAAGGTAATCTGAACGTGATCCCCTTTTGAATGTCCTCAGGTCTTGACGCAGCAGAGAGAAGTTTACGGAACGGCGCGGAGATCAAGATATGATTTTAATCAGATTATATTCATTTCTGGTGGTTAACAAAAGATAATTGTTTTACCAAGGTTTTGTTTTTTATTTTCTCATTGGATTGCACTTGTCAGTGTTTATTGTGCGACTCTAGATGTAGACGTTGAATATACTGGTAGAGAAAACATATTTTCGATGATTTTCATGAAATTGAAATGCTACCTCTTTCAGGTTTTGTTTGATTTTATTGCGCAAATCGTTCTCTGTAGAATTTTTTTTTCATTGAAGCGTTTAGGAGATGGTTATATTTCTTTATTGTTTGTTGTAATGTCAGTTTGTCTACAGAAGTTGATATTGGCTTGTTTCTCCTATACTTGTATTGTAATATTGTGAATTTATGCCAGTTCTTATAATGATATCTCACTGAAATGGCACACAGGAAGAACACTGCGATAAATAAACATGCTAAATGGTCAGCACAGAATACATAACTGTTTAATTTGTATTGGTTTATTTTGGTTTACGTCCTATTAACAACCAGGTTATTTAGGGACGTGCCATATTTTGGAGATGGAAGAAAGCCGCAGTGTTAACCCGGAGAAAAAAACTCTGACCTACTGTCAGTACCTGACAACTGCTCCACGTGGGTTTTGAACTCGCAACCCAGAGGTTAACGGCTAGTGGTAAAATGTCTTAAAACTAAAACACCCGGCAACCACAGCACCTATAAATAACTGTCATTTCTTATGGATTTCTTATTATATTTAGTAACGTGAAGCAGAAACTAAAATCTGTTATTTACGGATTTCAATACGTTCTAGTCAGGCATATAATTAACTTAAAGTTCAGAAGAGACTACAAAACTGTTACGTTAGGATTTTGTTCGCCCCAGTTTGAGTAAGAAGCTAGTGAATTTCTTCATTTGTTGATACTATATATTTAGCAGATGAAACAATGGGCATATTCGTTATCCGGTGCGCCCCAGCTTGTGACCGAATATCATGTATTTCAAACATTAGTTACTAAAGAACAACAAGCGGTATGTCCGGCTTTCAAAGCGTCCTTTTGTAAAATATAATTCAGTGGCTTGACAAACACATTTAGGAACGTTCATCTGTTAAATGCAAAATGTCTTGAAATTGCGGGTAATTATTTTTTCAAAAGTCGTGACATGATGTAAGGAATTTAAATAATGCTAACATTTGGATGTGTTATAAGAACATGACATACAGTTATGTAATGTATAACAGGAACTTACTTGTACAGGCATGTTTAAGCTCCCGAACATTTGCTTATTTTGAAAGGTTAAATTCGAAGTGTCTTCAAAGTAGGGTTTTTAAGAAAATTTCGGACATGATGTAAGTAATTAAAAAGTTGTTATATATGCTGCATATCTGTTTGAATTTGTTTAATATGTAAATCATACTTGTATGTGCGTGTGTAATGCGAACATAGCATTCTTTAATATATAGAGAATATCTAACAGTGTCTTCAGTAATACCAAATATATTTCTCAAGTGGGGCTGATATTTTGATATTTTTCACGAATGCGCAGCACGAGTAATATAAGAGTCAACTCTTGTTGCCAAATCTTATTAAATCAAATGTTGTATATATTGAATCTTGTATTTTAAATAGTTGTGAATAAAATACTGTTTAAATCGAAATTACAGTTAGATTTTCTGTTTATCATATTTGTATAACAAAATCTACTGAGGACGCTTTTGATTTTCCCAAATATCGTTTGTAAGCAGCGTTTCGATTGGTCAAATCAGAAAAAGTTATTTTCTTTTTCACTAGCAAAAAATATCATATTTCTCACCAGTAAAAAAATATATTTATCACTAGTAACAAATATCATATTTCTCACTAGTGAAAATAACACTTTTATAGAATAAATTGTCTGAGATATTTCATTGGTAAAAATGTAATAAACAACAGTAACTTACTTGTGCAGGCATTTTAAAGCTTGCAACACCAATCGTGTCCGATCCATTTCGGCGTAGATAGGTTTCAACCGTCTGAACCTGATCTCCGAATTCATTTACGAGAGATATTGTATCCAATGACGCGTTGTAGTCGAGGTTGAATAGCTGGGTCGAAACGCTGTAGCTTTGACCTGTTTTAACAAATTAAAAACATCAGTTCAAACATAAGTTGAATTATATTTGAAATAGTATAAATCAAGATCTTCTTTTTTCTACCGTTGCAGAAGATTAAAACAATGACTGTTTTCATATTTTGGCATCTAGGATCAGATTGTTGTGATTGTCCATATAACATATATGAGGAAAGACCGAGGACAAAATTTTCCAGTAGAATGTCGGCATTACCATGGAAACAAACTGTGTCCCATTCTTAGCTGACTTGACTTTGTTCTCGTACGATGCTGAATACGTGGAGGAGCTTATCAGGACGGGGCCAAACACTTGCAAAATATTTAAATTTTATTTTCAGATACATCGACGTATATACCATTTTGAATTTGAATCAAATGACACAAGGCTATCTTTACATAACCTGCTTACCATAATGTTTACTTAAGCTATGACCAACACATACAGTTTACGTTAGATAATATACAACAACATTTGATATAGCGCCCTATCGAACTAATATAAGCCACTCTTAAGCGCTTTACAGTACATACATTGTATATATACAATTCTCATACAATCAACACATATAGTTTTATCATATACAATTCTCGACATTTTCCTATGATCCAACTGCCGTTCAAATAACAATGTGTGACAGTATTAAAAAAGATATAACGGCACACGAACGTTTGCTCGTGGTATTGAATATATTGATTACTCGTGATATTGAACTTATTGATTACCCGTGATATTGGATTTATTAAATACCCGTGATATTGAATATATTGATTACCCGCTATATTAAATATATTGAATACTCGTGATATTGAATATATTGATTACCCGTGATATTGAATATATTGAATACCCGTGGTATTGAATATATTGAATACCCGTGATATTGGATATATTGAATACCCGTGATATTGAATATATTGATTACCCGTGATATTGAATATATTGAATACTCGTGATATTGAATATATTGAATACTCGTGATATTGAATAAATTGAATACCTGTGATATTGAATATACTGATAAATCGTGATATTGAATAAGCTTACCAACTATTGGGTTTCCCTGAATAATGAATGGCACCCTATTCTCGTCCTGTTCCGTAAATTGTATAGAGAAATCAAACGTTGATGATCCAGAGGCAAGCACCGTCATTGGTTTCGGGGTCGTCCGGATTACTGTCCAGTTACCAGGCATAGGTCTCTAAATCACAATGACATAGTGTATACAATTGATATACAAATAAGGTTATAAACAATTGACAAATTGAACAAGAAAAATAACTTAAACTATTCAAACAAGGACGGAAGCATGACTCACTGTCTAGTATAAGAAAATGATAATTTAACAATATAGCATCCCGAACAGATTGTTTTACAAGCAGACATAGGTTGAAATGGTCATGCCTCATCGTCATAGCCTTTCACCCAATATGCTGACTGCCCTGCAGATGGGACGAAAGAATTGTACCTGCTGCCGCCCCCATTGCAAGATCGTAGAAGGCGACTAAACTTCAGATCTTATCTGTTCCATTCTTCTAAACAATTTTCTCCTTCCTAATGTCTCCCTTGACACAACCTCACTTTCGGCGTTTGGTTGAGCGTTCACACCTGAAAGGCTATGGGTTCTGTCCCAAGGCCGAGACATACCAGAGTTTCTAACAATGGTAGTTATTACTCCCTGTGAGGAAGGCTATGGGTTCTGTACCCAGGCTGAGACATACCAGAGTCTCTAACAATGGTAGTTACTACTCCCTGTGGAAAGGCTCTGGGTTCTGTCCCAAGGCCGAGACATACCAGAGTTTCTAACAATGGTAGTTACTACTCCCTGTGAGGAAGGCTATGGGTTCTGTCTCAAGGCCGAGTTACTACTCCCTGCTTGACGCTCAGCATTATGGGAGTTGAACAACTGGTTCGGCCGTTGTCAGTATGATGTGACGTTGAAGGAGAAAACGCTCATTCAGTTAAAGGAATGTGTATTTCATAACTTGTAAGCCGAACTTCACTTTTAGTAATTTATCTAAACACTTCGATTTGTTTTTATATTTTTTTTATTTACATTTTTTATGACTCAATCAACCCCAGTGTTTAATCAAACTACTTTGTATGTATGGCTAAATATATCTACATGGTACGAAATGTAGTTGTGGATATACGCTGTGAAAGATGACGTAACACACACGCATGCCACACTTTTAAATTTAGTTCTATATACAGTATGCCTTAAAAAATAAAATAAACTGCATCATGTATCTGTTTCGTTCTGAAATGACTCGTCAGTGATGCTAGGGACCAAACAAAAGGCGGGAATCGAAATGTTCTTAACTAATGTAGAAGCAGAAAGTTCAGATGCGTTACCTCAAGTATCAAGAAGATGATCTTGATTACAGCAGTCGACATTTTCGGACAAGCTATCACGAAGATAGCTGTACCAACAGATCCACGTAATAGAACGTGTAAAATTCAAAACAATTATTTTGACGCAAAAATGATTTACGATGACGATCTTAGAAAGGTGACGAAACAAAAACAAATATTATGATGTACCTTTTAAATTGAGTAAGAAATACACTTTGCCGACAAAATGAAGTAAACTGCGTCATACCGCTGTTTCGTCCTTGTCAGTGATGCTAAAGGGTGGAATCTAACTTCGAATTAGTTCTGTATAATTCCAAATCGTATACTACAAAAATGGTTATAGTATGTACCATGCCACTTCTCAAGTGAAGTAACTGTGGCGATAAAAACTCCAGCAAACCCCGGGGACTACCATCCTCTATCATGAAATATGAGGTAACACACGCATACACACACATGCTACACCTTTCAAATTTAGTAATACATATAATATGCCGAACAAATATAATGAAAATGCATCATGTAGCTGTAATAGCAGATAAAATAAAAAACGATATTTCTTTCAGATAAGTGACCGTTGGAAGTTGATTCAAGCATGTTCAGTCAATAATCAAAACAGATTTGTTTTGAATTAACTTTATAATTTTACATATTTATGATATAACTAAACTTGTGCAGGTCTACCTGTACGGAGATGATGACCTTGTCTACACTGACATATCGAGATGCGAAGCCAGGGCGGTATTGTAATACTGCACCTACAATTGAAAGGTATTGGTTTATGTATACAGAAAAAAAATCAGTTAGTTCAACTTGAATTATCATGTATATTTCATGTGTATAACAATTAATATATTTGTAAAAAGTTAACTCATAAGGTTGAAGCGGTCATTGAAGGCATGTTATAGATACACAGGACAAACACCCATTTACAAACAATACCATCGTTTTGAAAGTAACCATTCGGACCGGCTCAATAGTGGGCGTCCCTATAAACAATTGAGCATGACTGTTGGATGTATTGGGTGTAATCATTGGAGTATATCATGAACCTTCAAATACATAATGTCGCTTAATGTTCCGGAACACCTGGTCGTATTCTCTTGTACGTCTGCAAGGGTATTTATATAAATATTTCCCTTTTTATACACTTATATAGTTTGCCTCTTCTTTAAAAGATTGTTGAGTTCAGATTATGGTTTTGTTGACGCTTCGGTTCTTTATTTTTTTCTGTTACAAACTTGTTTTGGAAACACCATATATAAAATAAATAACATCTTCCTCCTCGAACTTAGTAACTTACACGACGATAAATTAAGTTTATTCAGGTTGTATTCAAACAGATGCCGTGGTAGACACTACTTTAGATAACAGAAAACATAAAGATGGTATAAAAATGTCAACAAAAGTATTGTTCAAACTCTAGCTCGATGGAGAACATAAAAGCAAATATAAACAAAGAATATTTATTGACATTAGGTCTAGTCAATTTAGCCAAAAAAGGGGGCTAAACTAGAACTAATTTTAACAGATTTTATTCTTTCATTTTTTGGCCAAAATATGTCGAATAAAAGTGTTCGTCTTAACAATGTGCTCTGATAGTCTTCAACATACATACAGTTGTGGTATCGCACAACGCACCAAAAACTGCGTGCATGCATCGTGCATACATCGTGCACACATCGTTCGCCCGTGGTGCGCACAACCGGGCGATCTAAAGATCGTGCGTTTATGTGTGCGATTAAATCGCACACACGCACGATTTGGTACAATTGGTCGATACATATTACGGAATGAAAAACATTTGGAACCCTCTTGTCCAAAAACTATTTAAATTCGCATCATAATTATTGGGATTATGTCAATTTAATAATATACAGTAAACAGTATTACAGTGATCATAAGACAGCCAAGTGCGGGTTAAGCTACCAGGTATCAGAATATGTAAATAACATGCCGGAGTTTTACCTGTCCCGTATGCGGCGATACGCTACGACAGCCATTACCGAGCGACCGTTATGAAAACAAACTGGACTCTTATAATCAGTTATTTGAAAAACCCTCCCCTCCCCAACAGTTTACCTGTGTTTTCATACCTAGGCGAGTGTTGTAAGTGCCCCGGGCCAGAGATATGTACATATATTGGCCATGTACAGGTACAGTTTATAACTTGGTAAAACTGGCAATATTTACTTGAATGAGAACTTGTCAATATGAGTTGAAAGTTTTCATACATGTGTCTATTTGGTTTGTTTCTAAAACTACAGAAAGACTATTATTAATTTTTAGAAATATATAGATAGAACTATCAGCTAATGTAAATAGTTAAAATATAGAAATATGTTTAAAACTAGCGCGAAACCGTATATATTGTTAAACCATTTCTAAATTTACATCAACTACGATTGTCATCGCACAATGTAAGTCTATCGTGCGCCCACATGTGCGTTAGAAATAATCGCCCAGGATCGCATCGTTCGCACATCGTGCATACACCGTTCGCCCATCGTGCGCCCACCGCACATCGTGTAACGTTGTGCGATCCCACAACTGTATTTTCAATCCAGCTCTTCAAACAAAGACATGTCATTCAGTAATAGGCAATTACTTTCCTAATCGCGAATCGGTTGATGATGAGAGTACACTCCGGTTTTTTGTGTTATAACCCCGTAACAAAAAAATTAGATTCAAGTTAATCCTTATAATTTAATCTATAACCTACGAAAATTAACTTTATTGGTGGACTCTTTTCTGTTACAAATTAATACGCTGCAGCATCATCCAATTAAAAAGCGACGTTATAAACGGCGACGTCATTTTTACGTTACCGGCTAATAGCATAACTTTTTCAACCAATGAAAATGCTTGTTTCAAACAAAATTAAATGATTTATCTAAAACGGCAGCAGATATATACTAGTGGTATTTCTACAAACGCATTTGATAACAAAATGTTGGTTTTTTTATTAATTGTTTCCTTGTTTATTTGCTTTTTAAATCTTCAGTACGTATGTTATTAAAAACAGAATTAATTGTTGATGGATTTGTTTATTTGCAGCGACGGCAGACTTACGCTGGTGGTATTTCTGCAAATGCATTTTAATTACAAAACAGTTTTTTGATTTTTGTTTTCCATTTTTATTTACCTTTAGGATCTTCAACACGTATATCATCAACAGAGGCAGCACCATTGACCACAATCTTAAGGAGGTGCATGGAAGGATCCACGATGACGTAGCCTCGGTCACTACCCGTGGGTAGTAACTTAAACGACCGAACTGCTGCATTTGACGATGGCATATCCATCTAAAATTGGAAATGACAAATTTTGTTATTTCAGAAAACGAAATTGAATAGAGCATTCTGACACTTGAAAAAAATGCCAGTACAACCCTTTGAGATCCTAGCTTACAGTGGTACGTTAAATCAATGTGATTGAGAATGATGACTGGCTTCTCACATTGACAACTTGATGATTACTAGGATGTGACCAATATTTACATGGGTGATGTCGTTTTTGAAGCAGAAGAGGCTTATTCTTCCCGAACACATGGTCTTATTTTCTTTAACTTTTACAAGGGTCGCCCTGTAAATCTGTTGAATACAATGTATACTTTTATTTCTTACTGTGTTTGTCTATGATGTAATTCTCATTTAAGAACAAAATGGCTCACTATATTTTAAATTACTTACTTTCATTATTGAATTCAGGAGAGCGCCTAGTTCAGACTTTGTGACATGGTATACTTTTCCGCCTGTAGCGGAAGCCATTTTGAAATAGACGTCGTGGATCGCACGTGAAACTCGTCCTGTGAGGGTGTTTGATAAAAATAACATTAAAATCAAATGTTGAATTAATTTCTCATACAAAAACCTATAACAGAAAATACATTAAATTTAAACAGGTTGAAAGTGCAAAAAAAATTAATCTGTCAATCTTACAAACATGGGGCGCAAACACCAGGTGCTTAAAAAAACATAATCGAAAGCAGAACTCTGATTTCAGAATTTTACTTTCGAATAGTATTTTATTGCTCCAATAAGTCATGCTAGATAGTTGCAGCAAATAATAAAATTGCTGTGAACCTACAACAAGACGATTGATAAGCGTAATTGGACGATGGAAAAAGTGGCAAAGATAATGACTTCGCTTGGGCTCAAACCCGCGACCCTTGGTTCTCCAAACCGATGTTCTAACGACGGAGCTAAGGGGAAATCCCTACAGCTCAAATTTGCACAGCTACCAAACAACTGCACATAATTCACACTAGTCCCCTAACCCACTTAATGACTTTGACCTCCCACCAAGGATAATCCTACCAAGAAAAAGGAATGGTCATTGACACCAGTTTGTAACAGGACGAGGAAAACTAATAAAGATCGTGTGGTCGTTAGGGTTCGAAACCCGCGACCTTTCTCTTTCCAGCCCGGTGCACTACCGACTTGGCTAAAGGTAGCATCCCTACAGCTACCGCCTGTAAGGCAACCTACCCATTGCACATATTTTACAAAAGTGCATTTTTAAAGGACAAACTTTCTTAAATTCTTTTATATAGAACGCAAAATGCCAGCACCCTAAAAACGACGTATTGCTTATGATTGTGTTAATACCGTGCGTGGAGCTGTGTATGCGCACATTCATATTTGCATTTCTAAAGGGGTTTTACGCGCCTTTTTTTGAATTCCCACCTTTTGACCCCTAGCATCACTGAAGAGTCCTAGGAGAACGAAACAGCTGTATGACGCAGTTGATTTTTTTTTCGGCATACGGTATCTATTACTCAAAGGTGCAGCACATATGTGTCACGTCACTTTTAATTCAATTTCACGGTAATTAAATATGCTGTGTTTATGCAATCCATCCACTCCCCCTCACCCCACCCCACCCCAACCCACTCCCCCTCCCCATAAGAAAACAACAACAACAACAAAACAACAATAAAAACACACCAAAACACAAAATAAATTTAAAAAACACAAAAAACCCTTAAAAAACAATTCAAAGCTGTCAATGCCCAAAATGAAGTAAATTTTTATAATGAAATCTTACTAACTTTACTTACGTGAAGCACTCCGCCGACGTCTATAACATGAATTAGTCAGTAGCGGATATATCTTTATGTGCTTTGCTAGGGCGTTAGTAATAGCCTCATCCGTCCTATTGCCGTCTTTAGCGTCAGCATCAGTGAACGTATAAAGATGGGATCCATTTTTACTCAAGGATATCGCTATTATTGAAAAGAAAACGAAAACTTTCCATTGATTTATCACAATACAGTAAAATCATTATTTTCTGCAGTTTTTATTTTCCGTCACAGTTGTTAAATATTTGGATCCACTGTAACAATTTGCAAAAATGTTATTTTTTTTTTTTTTGCATTTTATATTGTTTGTCAATATTAGTTAGGTGTGTAATAAATATTTCAAGAGAAAATTGATATAGAAGAAATACAATTTGTAGAAACAGCTGAACTAATATGTGAAATACTACTAATTTGCAATTTTAACACGTCGGCGCTGAAAGGACGTTTTTTATTGACAAGTAAATCACCAAAATGATTTGTATAACAGAACATAAATTGATTCAGTGTGTATGAAAACAAGAGGCCCATGGGCCTAAACGGTCATCTGACAATTGCAAACACTTATAGCAGGGACACACCCCTTAGTTCAAGTGTTCAAACCAGCATCATTGTCATAAACTCCAGGGATGTATATTTTGGATATATATGTATAATATTGGAAGTTTTTTTTCTTATGATGAAATAGTTTCAAAATGAAATATGCAAGGTTTAGTTTTATAGCAATTTTTATGTGATAATTCGTTTGATACATATAGTCACAATATTTTCATTTAATGTATTAGAAAACAAACCTTATTATATACATGTGCATACAGTATTATGCATGGTTTTCATTTATGTACAGTATACATGAAAAATATTTTTAAAAATATTTGGTAGGCTATGCCAATATTTAATTTATTGTTATTTGGAAAAATCATATTTCAATAATGGAATAACAGGTCGTTTTATTTCCATTGAATTTGGAGTATTACACATATTCTCGGAAAAAGGATTGTTTGAAATAGTACTGAATACTGAAATACTTTTGGTACTGTATAAAATTATATGAACGCATGCTTTTGTTTTTTATTAATGATATTACAATTTAACAGAGGTGTACCACCTTATCATTGTATAGAAAAATCAAAATGCACATTACTGATAATGACCTTACAAGTGCTCCATGCAAACTGGCCAAACTACATGTACAGTACCCCTTTTATCTCCCATCTGGCCCATATAGTGTTGGTCAGTCTCTTTATTTAAGATGATTGCTTTCCCAAAATGGGATTGATGTGTTATATCAAATTCTGCTTAATTCTCCACATACAGGAATTAGGATTTAAACATTAATACTTTTCCACTTTCACAGTGCCCTGAAGACCAGTCTCCTATATGTAAAAAAAATTCTTCTTCAATTACATTTGAAGTAAAGCTGAGAAAGGATTTGGGGCCCCGCCCCTCTGGCCTCTGGGACCAGATCAGTCGCATTTATATAAAATCTTATCACCTTCCCCCAATGATGCTTCACATTAAATTTGGTGCTGATCGATTCAAGCATTAAGGAGGAGGAGGATTTTAAAGCAAAAACTCAGCAAAGTTCCCCTTTTGGGGCCCCGCCCCTTTGGTCCCAGGGGTCTGATTAGCCTCATTTATATAAAATCTGATCGCCATCCCCAAATGATGTTTCACACTAAATTTGGATGCAATCCATTCAAGTAATAAGGAGGAGTAGGAATTTAAAGCAAAAATTCAGCAAAGTTCCCCTTTTGGGCCCCGCCCCTCTGGCCCCAGGGGTCGGATCAGCCTCATTTATAAAAAATCTGATCGCCCTCCCCGAATGATTCTTCTCACCAAATTTGGATGCAATCCATTCAAGCATTAAGAAGGAGTATAGGATTTTAAAGCAAAAATTCAGCAAAGTTCCCCTTTTGGGGCCCCGCCCCTCTGGCCCCAAGGGTTGGATCAGCCTCATTTATATAAAATCTGATTGCCCTCCCCAAATGATGCTTCACACCAAATTTGGATGCAATCCATTCAAGCATTAAGGAGGAGTAGGATTTTAAAGCAAAAATTCAGCAAAGTCCCCTTTTTGAGGCCCCGCCCCTATGGCCCCAGGGGTCGGATCAGCCTCATTTATATAAAATCTGATTGCCCTCCCCAAATGATGTTTCACACCAAATTTGGATGCAATCCATTCAAGTATTAAGGAGGAGTAGGAATTTAAAGCAAAAATTCAGCAAAGTTCCCCTTTTGGGGCCCCGCCCCTCTGGCCCCAAGGGTTGGATCAGCCTCATTTATATAAAATCTGATCGCCCTCCCCAAATGATGCTTCACATCAAATTTGGATGCAATCCATTCAAGCATTAAGGAGGAGTAGGATTTTAAAGCAAAAATTCAGCAAAGTCCCCTTTTGGAGGCCCCGCCCCTATGGCCCCAAGAGTTGGATCAGCCTCATTTATATAAAATCTGATCGCCCTCCCCAAATGATGCTTCACATCAAATTTGGATGCAATCCATTCAAGCATTAAGGAGGAGTAGGATTTTTAAGTAAAAATTCAGCAAAGTCCCCTTTTTAAGGCCCCGCCCCTATGGCCCCAGGGGTCGGATCAGCCTCATTTATATAAAATCTGATTGCCCTCCCCAAATGATGTTTCACACCAAATTTGGATGCAATCCATTCAAGTATTAAGGAGGAGTAGGAATTTAAAGCAAAAATTCAGCAAAGTTCCCCTTTTGGGGCCCCGCCCCTCTGGCCCCAAGGGTTGGATCAGCCTCATTTATATAAATCTGATCGCCCTCCCCAAATGATGCTTCACATCAAATTTGGATGCAATCCATTCAAGCATTAAGGAGGAGTAGGATTTTTAAGTAAAAATTCAGCAAAGTCCCCTTTTTGAGGCCCCGCCCCTATGGCCCCAGGGGTCGGATCAGCCTCATTTATATAAAATCTGATCGCCCTCCCCAAATGATGCTTCACACCAAATTTGGATGTAATCCATTCAAGTATTAAGGAGGAGTAGGAATTTAAAGCAACAATTCAGCAAAGTTCCCCTTTTCGGGCCCCGCCCCTCTGGCCCCAGGGGTTCGATCAGCCTCATTTATATAAAATCTGATCGCCCTCCCCCAATGATGCTTCACACCAAATTTGGTGATGATCCATTTAGAAATGAATGAGGAGTAGCATTTTGAAATGAAAAGTTTACTGACGGCGCACGGCGCACGGCGCACGGCGGACGGCGGACGACGACGGACGAAGCACGATGACTATAGGTCATCCTGACCCTTCGGGTCAGATGACCTAAAAAAACAAATTAAAAAGTGCAACAACAACGCTGTTTAAATCTATTCCACCTAGTGCAAGGCCAATGCTAAGAAGATATTACGTTTGTGCTTTTTCTTTTGCTTGAGATCTGAACGATTTAAAGACGTGAACATTTTTAACAAGGACGAAACTCAAGGAAACACCATTCAGAAAGTTTACTTTTGTATTAAAGGGCAGCAGGATGGATGCGAAGCAGTTTATATAAATGCTGTCTCTAAACCTATTGCGATAAATAACCCATGAACCTCAACAATTGGCAAGTTTTATGGTCGCCATCTTTGTCTTATTGAAAAATATTCTATACCAAAAGTCAAAATATGTTCTTTATCCATATTTTTGTCACCCTACTCAACTCAATAGAGTCAACATAAAGGATCCCAAGTTCGATTTTCAAAGTCTTTTAATATGCAGCAGAGGTTATATACACAAGTCCAATCACACGCAAAGCTCAGTCTAGCCAGATGTCGTAGCGGCGGTAGTTGCCCGTTGGTGTAGTCCAAAAAACGAAGTGCGATAATTTGAGAACCTGCTCATGTACTTTTGGGGCCGACCAAAATTGGACAATTACGCAGTTTCTTTATGATAGGGGGTGGCAGACTCTGCTGGTGGATTTTTTAGTTCCCGGGGTTTGCTGGAGCCTCCATAGCCACAGTTAATCTCATTTGAGTAGTGGCACGGTACTTAATATACACATTTTCGTAGTACACGATTTGAAATTATACAGAACAAGTTGAATTTTACTTCTAATTTAATAAATTAAAGGGGTTTTACGCACCTGACCCTTCTGCTTCTACATAAGTTTAGCAATTTTGGATTCCTACCTTTTGGCCCCTAGCATCACTGAAGAGTCCTAGGAGGACGGAACAGCTGTATGATGCAGTCTAATTCATGTTTTCGGCATACTGTATCTATTACTAAATTTAAGAGGTGCAGCATATATGTGTGTTACGTGATCCTTACATGTACAGACACCACAAGAACAATGGTTGATCCTAACGACCTAACCACATCAGGATTCTGTCAAAATGATACAGATTTGGATTCAAACTGCAGAATCTTGGCGCCATCTGTTATTCTACACGATAACAGTGCTGACAGATTGGGGATGCACCTTTAGTGCGACAACCGTTGATTGGTCAATAACCCCTCCTAAGCCGTGTTGACCAAAGTGACATCCAGGTGTACCGACAAAACAGACCACCGGAATATTAGTCACTATTTGCAAGCCATTTAACTTAATTACACAGATAAAACTATCTGCTACGTCGGTCAATATTCATTTTAACTAAAACAGACGGCAGTAACCATTGCATTATACATGATTCATATGCATGTAGCATCACGTGTTTCAATAGAATGCACTGACCTTCAAGGTCTGCCACCATAAACATTGTTTATACAAATATGCCGATTCTGAAACCAATGTTTTCACACCGGTTCCCAGTGCCAAAACAGTACTGGTTTACAAAGGTCATGTTTAATGTAACTATTGTATACACATTTAAAACACCAAAATCCACTACAACTGTACATCTCATAACATCGTATACTCTAATGTATATATCATCTCCCTTTTTTATTTTTAAAACAAAACGTTCAATAATAAAACTCTTTAACATTTATTTAAATATCCCTATTTGCAATCAAGCATTATATACAACAATACGATGCACCTCTTTCCTGTTCAGCCAATGAAACCTTAAATGGTGTAAAACTTTTCAGTCGACAACAAATTGACGTTTTTTCTACTTTATCTATTGTCTAACTACCTTATAACGATGTTTTATTTGTTTTTGGTTTGTTTGTTTTTTGTCGGGTTTTGTTTTTGTTTTTGTTTTGCTTGTGTTTCGTTTTGTTACTTTTTTGCCTTGTTTTGCTTGATAAAGGGTAGTGTAGAGTGGTCTTAGAACAAAATTACCTCTGAGTACCCCGGATACCGAATACTCTGGGCAGTCTCCGCCTCCATCGGCAACCAGATTCTGAAGCCTGTTAATCATGTCATTTCCATCGGTAAATCGATCCCCTGTCGTTTTGTTTTCTGAAAGCACATAATCAACATGATTTCCTGAATTCCCATTCTTTCCCTGTCGTTTCGTTTTTGGTGCCTGCCCTGCGTTCTCACTTTGTGGACGAGGCATGTACGTGGATATGACCTGCACCTACTCTGTTGTTTCGTTTTATGTAAGCTTATTAATTAACCTTGGTGCCCGATTTCTCACTTCGAGGACGTGATATTAACCTGGATATGACATAAACCTACTCTTATTGCACACCTGGTCTTATCCTGTTATTCTTTTTCAAGGGTATCCGTGCAAAGATTTCCATGATCCATATGTAATATCCTGTTCTTTGGATATTTAGTTAAAATTAAGGTTTTGTTAATGTTTCGGTTTTCACAGATTCTTTTTGTTAGTGAACATTCTATACAATTCAGCAAAAGTAAAAAGAATATAATTTTTTTTGGTATTATTATTTAACGCAAGTAGCTCTTGATAGATTAACGATGATGCATATAGTACTTTCCATTTACTAAGTTCTGATTTGAAATTAGGAAGAAAAGAATTGGTAATTTGGTAATTTGGAAAACATCAATGGTATGATTCCTCAAAGTGATCATTAAACTGAATGGTATAGAGAGTTTGCAGCGGATAAAATATGGGATACATGCAGTTCGACACATTCGTATCTAGCAATTTGCTGATTTTTTTTCTGTTTTTATTTGTTTGTGTTTTTTTTTTTTTCTGGTATTGATACTTCGGTATTTGTTTATTGTTTGCAAATGATAAATTAAAATCAAAACCTTGCTGATATATACCTGGGTCGTTGAAGGTGGTTAAAATGTAATCTGCGGGTTCATTCGGTGTTCCTTGAACCGCCGACACCAAATTGATGCAAGCGATTCTTGCTGCCTTCATGTCATCGCTCATTGACCCACTCACGTCCATAGCAATCACCAAGGAACCCTGCGACTCTTTCTTACGCGAGTTGAGATCAAACAAAGCTTTAAACTCATCAACGGAAAGTTTGCTCAAAATGCCTGTGCCTACAAAATGGAATAGATATTAAAATATAGCAGGGTATTATAAATTTAAATTCAATAAATAAACATATACATGTATTGAAATGTATTTTTCAAAAAGCAAATAATCTTACATTTAGTCTTTTTACAAATAGTAGTAGATACACATAAACGGAAACAAAAGTAAAGATTTCTGTCTTTAAGTGATAAGAAGATGGACGTTTTTGAGTATGCTCATTAGTGTGTTTACTTGTTGTGATTGACAATGATATAGGTTCTCATTTTGAGAGATTGATGTTTACTTGGATGTGACAAAGATTTACATTGCGGTGTTGTCGATGAAGCGGAACACCTGGTCTAATTCTCTTGTACTTTTACAAGAGTCTCCTTGTAAATGTTTCCTTTGTTCATAGTTTGCCCCTGGTTTAATCGATTTTGGGTTTGGATTATGATTTTGTTAACGCTTCGGTATTCTCTTATTTATTATCAAAAAGGTAAATGTTTTCTTTACATCAACTATAAACTCTTAATCGTGTTGCTAAATTTCACCAACAACTTTGCCTTTGTTAGATAGTCGGACAGTAAAAAACTGACCCAACTTCCGAAACATAAAGAAATTCTTAAAGAAAATTCTACATTGGTGAAGATATTTCATTCGGCATACTCTATATATTACTTAAATTAAAAGATTAAGTAAGTGAGAAATACAGGTTGATCAGAACTATTGACAATTTTATGGTCGCCATCTTTATCCCATTGCAAAATATTCTGTATCTTTAAGTAATATGAAGATGGACGTTTTAGAGTATGCTCATTAGTGTGTTTACTTGTTGTTAAAAGCTTTACCAAACATAATCTTACAGTGTACATGTACGTGAATAAAAAATGTATACGTATCAGCTGTACGTTTTTGTTTTTCGAAAGCACTGTAAACTCAACCATGCACACTTCGTTTGTCAAACCATGCTCTTCGTCTTCTTTGATGATGTCGAATTTCTTTTGTTGATGCAACTGTTCCGATCTTTCAATAGTCTCTTTCAGCTTCTTTCTTGGCTAGTCTTATGACTCTGTTTTCGTAAGCCAATATTTGTTTACCGCGGCTACCGCTTTATACGAGCAATTACGTGATTTTTTTTCGAATCATGTGACCACTATTCTGCTCCC
The DNA here is from genome assembly GCA_947623455.1 of Mimachlamys varia. NCBI lineage: Eukaryota > Metazoa > Mollusca > Bivalvia > Pectinida > Pectinidae > Mimachlamys > Mimachlamys varia. Next base: position 30,512,964 of record OX392544.1, read on the forward strand.
GGTTCCGTGCCGATTCGCAAGAAAATATAAGAAATGTAAAATGTAAAAAATATAACTATGGTACTGATGTGCTAAGTAATAAATCTTGATATTGAATAAATATTTTATTGTTTAGTAATCTAAACTGTTAAGGTTAAAAAAAATATAGAAAATGTTTAATGTCGTACCATGTTGAGATTCATATAAATAGTCGAATGGCGGCGGCGAATTTGAGCAGACGAACTCCAAATTTAGCGGGAAATGCCATATTAAGGTACTTTCCGGTTAATTGACACAACTGAGACCTTGATTTTCCTTCTTAGAATAGCATTTGCCTTCAGAAAATGTATTTCATTCTGAAATTGGTCCAAACACGAGCTAATTATTATTATGTAAGATTATGTTTTAATTAACAATGATACTCGGTTCTCATTTTGGTCTTATCACCTGGTCTTATTCTCTTGTGCTTTTACGAAAGTATCCATGTAAATCTTTTTTTTGTTCCTAGTTTGCCTCTAACCTTTTTAGTTCGGATTATGGTTTTGTTGACGCTTTGGTATTCTTTGATTTAGTTTTTTAGACAATTACTTCTACATTCGGGAGTACATTTCACGAAAACTTAAAGACATTCTTGCAATATTGTTTATACTAGAGGGACGATTTCACCAATATATGAAAATATTTTTTCAAAACAATTTCTACAAAATCGGTGCAATTCATGGAAGAATATAGGTATTTCTTAAAATGCTTTAAATTAAATTGGAAAATGTACCATAACATGAATATGCTGACCATATATTTCATTAATCCACATTTCCTAAACCTAAAGCCATTTCGATTAGATAGTCTGCATCTGATGTTATATTTCCCTTAACCGTCACGGCATTTTGATAACAAATTCTACTCTTGATGGCAACTTTAACGAAAAGTGAGAGCATTTTGATCAAAATTGTTGCATTGGATATAATTCCCCTAAAACTGTCAGGTATTCTGTTCACAAATTCTACTCCGGAGTAAAGCTTTTACCGACATTCCGAGATACTTTGAACTCAAAATCTACACTTGGGAATAAATCACCTAAACACCATGTTTAATACTTGACCTGGTTTCCAAAAATAATACACAGATCAAACAGCATACTCGATATCCCGAGGTTACGCTCACATACACTCTCTACATCCTTGAAATGTGTCATGGCAAAACTGAAGGTTCCGTATACACCACCTTGTTGACGAGGTTACGACCTTTTGATGTACATCAAAAGAATCTCGCGATAACAAAACAGTACAAAATATTGAAGTCGGCTGCAGCTCCTTTTTAATCTCGAACGCGCAGGCATAAATCTAGCGATTGTTCAGGATTTGTTTTTACCTGAGAGTGGTTCAGTTTTGCCATGACATATTCCAGCAGGAGTTAAGAAAGTGTAGGTGAGGATGGCTTCTGGATATGGAGGATGTTGTTTAATCAAACAATACCACAATTACTGCAAATCACTTTGATTTCGCGAGCTTACTTTTTTCAGACACATTTGCTAACACATAATTTCCCGTCTATCTAGAAGTGACGATGACGATAGAATAAATAAGGGCACTTTTAGAGATATAAATAATCGCGAGGTACATAATGTATTTGAATTCACGATTGAATATCCTCGCAATTTAACGCGAAAATAAATACCTCGCGAAATGTAAGTGATTTACAGTAATCGCCATCTTCAATACAGTTACCATTTTGATATAGATATTCAGTGGTGGCTCGTATTGCAGCTAGCACAGCCTCTGGGTGGATATCGGAGTGTGGTGTGGCATTTGAGTCCGTAGTATCTTTACCTATTCCTCCTATAGCTAGTTTGGTGTTATTTGTATTCCAGCTGTGTGCGCATTTCTTCCCAGAATTCACTGTAGACAACAAGCATATACATTATTTATGTATTTTTTTGGAATATGATTCGTTAGTTTCCCATACATAATGGGGACGAGGCTTGTTTTACTCACAAAAATTGAAATATCATTTTTGTATTTGATTAAAATGCAGATCCTTATTCTCACACCGTTTAATAAGGATTTGGCATAATCTCATATGACGTCGTGTTCCAGTGATCTTTGCACCCTCGTTACGTTATACTCAAGTATTTTTTTTATATTGGTGACAGGACAAAGTTGCAATATTCATCAAAGTCATTTCATCCCAAAATGCACTTAAACCTTGTAACGAAACGACAACGCACATGTAGGATCAGGTACTTTAACATTAACATTCACTCTCAACATTCTGTATGCGGTAACTTAATATTCTAATGCAAAAGGTCATTGAAACATCAGATATATTTACTTTTAGGCTTTTCAATATAACAAAGGTAAAAAACTGCCCCAACATTTCATTTTATCTCGTCAGATATTCACTTATTCAAATGAAATCAAAAGTATTGAAATATACTGTAAAGAATAAATTATGTTCTTAACTTACACAAATAAATATTTACATAATTCTTTGCGATATTTTGCAAATATATACCATTCCTGCAAACTGAAAGGAACAGCTTAGTTTTTACTTACAACGAGGGATCCTAACATCCTGTTCTGGTCTAAATCCACTTGTTAATTTGTCTGTCACGATGTTACCTGTGCAGTCATACCTAAGCAAACAAAGTTGTCAGACGTAAATAATTTCCGAACTATATATCGAAAATATAAAAAAAACATAGCTTAAAGTCCTGAGATTCTTTCTCGCACCTGCACGGTCAAGTTAACCTTTTATACCCATGCAATATCGAAGGCCGGGTGGTAGGGTTGTGCAGTGAATAGCGCACTTGCCTGTTTTCACCAACGCGGCCGGAATTCGATTCCTGATAGGAGGTGAAAAGGTAAAGGGTTACCTACCCGACAATATGGGTTTTCCCCGGATACTCCGGTATCCTCCCACAATAGGACCCCTCGTGCTTATAGATTTCATTTGTTTGCCCCTGTGGTTAAATAGGTCAATGCTATTCAGTTTAACAAAAAATGTGCCACACCCTCCCAGCATGTTTTGTATGCACAAAAGACAAATTTAGAAGAAGTCGATTAAAGGAAAAGTTTATGAACGGCACACGCTAACAACGACAGATTAACAACGATCGACATAGGTCAACCTGAATATTCGGGTCAGATTACCTTAAAATTATACTGAGAGTATTCTTTTATTTCTATTTTTATTTATGCAAGTTAATTCGACGTAACGTAATTGATGTGATGTTTTATTACATTTTAACTGTGAAATATCAGAAAAAATCAGCTTGATAAAACTTATATCATCACTGCTTATACCACCACTAGTGATGATATAAGAAATCTTATACCATCACTAGTGATGATATAAGAAATCTTATACCATCACTAGTGATGCTATAAGTTTCGGTCCGATACATTTGGTATACTTTTTTCGTTATTCTAGAATCAAATCATGTAAAATAAGGAAATTCAAAGCTTTAATAGTGTTTTTGAAATTGATAGATAACAATGGATGTTATTGATATGTTTTTGTATTTTTACCAAATTTAGAAAAAAAAATAGAACTTCATCCGGTGTCGTATTAATATTCTATAAGCCTTATCACTCCGTCCTCATTAGTTGTAATCGCAAAATTTAGAAATGAAATCAGACTTTTGAGAATTTCGGAAATGAAATAAAAAGAAAATTCAATGGTACCCCTATAAATATTAAACATATTTCACTAGTATGGCAGATTTTAAATATATTTTCACAAGTGCTGAGTGCTAAAATATTAAAAAAAATCTGCCATACTCTTGAAATACATTTGATATTTTACGGGAAACCATTGAATATCCTCTATATATTGCAGTAGCGAAAGAAAGTATATCTTACTTTGCGGTTGGATCACAGTCACTGCAAGTTCCATCCCATATGTTGGCTATCTCTGGCAGGCTGGTTCCTTCGCCGCCTATATTCAACAGTCAAAATACAAAATACTGATGGATGCATAGAATAAAAAGAAAAAAAGTCTTTAACCAAAAAAAAAAATCCCCTTTTCGCTGTGATTTTCTCAATACAGCAAATATGATCATGTGAACCCTAAAACGTAATCATATTCAGGTACATTTATATTCATGCAGGTATTTCAAATAGTTTGTGACGAAAATATGTAAACAAGAAATAGTAAGTTATTGATATTAAATTTAGACGCGACGGGACATGGCGAAGGGATACACATTTGCAACACTACACGCCCCATTCAATTTATTTTTTCTATGACTGGGTTATACATTGATAAAATGTTTTATCGGTATAATGTAATTGATAAATATTGTGGTTGCCATCTTTGTCTCATTGAGAAATATTCTGTATCTATAAGGGATATGATGTACGTTTTTCGGCATTCTCATTAGTGTTTTTACTTGTTGTGATTGACATGTATACTCAGTTCTCATTTCGAGGACTTGATGTTTACTTGGATGTGACCAAGATTTACATGGCGGGTGTCGTCGATGAAGCGCTTACTCTTCCGGAACACTTGGTCTTATTACCTTGTACTTTTACAAGGGTATCCAAGTGCATATCTCCTTTGTTCATATTTTGCCCCTGGTTTAATCGATTTTGAAATCGGATTATGATTTTGTTAACGCTTTGGTATTCTCTAATTTATTATCATAAAACATTAAATAGGAAAACAAACTGCTTTCACATGGTTATTCATTTATCAAAGAATATAATGCATTTCTATTGGCGGGATAGTGCGTTTTTACACGATTTCCATTTTTAAAAGGAACTGCCTCGGATATGATTAATTGATTTCACTACGAACGAGCTTGTTCCCAGGTTCTTTAGTTTAAAAACAGGGCGTGGCTTAAAGGCCCAATATACGTAACTTTCAGCAAAACTTGATGTAAAAATCAAACCTAGTTTTTTATACAGTGTATCTATGTTAAGATTTACTGATAACATCAATATTCAAGATGAATTCTTTCGCGGTTACCGGTACAGCAGCATTTGAAACACGCTTTTTGTAAACACGCGTCCATTTCGAACTGTCTTCTACCTTCGGTTTGTTGTTGAAGTGGGCCCCACCTGAATTATTTTTCTAATTCTTTGGATTTTTTTGTCAGGAGTTTCTTGTTAGTTACCGCTCAGGTTTACTTCGTTTTAGGCTTATTTTTGCATGGTTACCAACTGGATTTTTTTTCAGAATTTTTCAGAATCACGAAAATTTCCCTAAAGTTACGTATATTGGGCCTTTACGTGGGAATGGTTGAGCTTAACTCAATTGATCCTAATGATAATGATTGAAAGCAGAAATGTGGTGATGGAGATAATGATTTTGGGGACATGATGTTCCTGATGCTACATTTTCATGAGGGCATGATTATGATTATAAGACTCTTGGATGGCTAAGGGTGTGAGATAGGGAAATTCCACCCGAGGGTTTTTCAAATATTGTAAAACCCGAGGTTTTCCGATCCCTGTCTGACACCTTTGGTCATGAAGGGGTATTTTTCTCTCATTTCAAATACTTGAATAAGCTCAAAAACCGTGGAAATACTTTTGACTGGCCACCACTTTGAAAATATCAACTTTTGCCTTGAGCTTTTTTGACGAAAACAATTGATACAGCAAGATTAAGCATACTCTTTATTTGCAAATATTTAGTTTACGCAGAAAAAAATAATCTCGGCTTCCTAATCAACACGGTTAAAAATATAGTGGAAGGTTTTAATTTCATCATGAATGTGAAGTTTACTATCAGGGCCCAGTTGTTCAAAGGTTGATTGGCTTAATCACTATTTAACAACATTTTTCAAACTTTAATAATTCTGTCAATATACAAGTTACAATCTTACAATTTTGTATGTAAATTAACAATATTTGGTGTTAATATCTGACAAGTTGTAATGAAATTTATGGTTTTATTTTAGAGTTACAGGATAATTTATATTTGCACTAATCACTGATTAAGCTAATCAATTTTTAAACAACTGGTCCTTGGTCTGAGTTTTGATAAATAACTTTAGACATTGATGTTTTTTCTTTGTATGAATTGTTTGAGCTTTGATTCATTTCACGATGCTGATGATTAGAGAGTGTGAGAGAAGGAATGAAAGTCTGCATGTACGGTAAATGACTTGTGTATTCATGTAAAATTTCTGAAAAATAAGACAAATATGAATATGTATTCTTTATGTTATGGGGGTATAACACAAAAAACGGAGTGTACTCTAAATAAACCGCGAAGCGGTTTATGATGAGAGTACACTCCAGTTTTTTGTGTTATAACCCCATAAAATAATAATAAAAAAAAAAGATTCAAGTTAATACTTATAATTTAATCTATACCCTACGAAAATTCACTTTAATGATGGACTCTTTTCTCTTACAAATCATTACGCTGCTGCATCAGCCAATCAAAGGCGACGTTATAAACGGTGACGTCTTTTTTTACGTTATGGGCTAATAACATATTTTTTAAGCCAATGAAAATGCTTGTTTCAAACAAGATTATATTAAATATTCAATATGAAAAGAAAATGGTGTTATTAAATGTCACTCCAGTTAATATGAAGATAGAGTAAACTAGCTCACCAAACGCTGGACACACAGAATCTCCATTCTTTTCCACCCAGTTAGTACTACTGTAGAATGATTGGATGATAAGCAAAGCTTTAGCAAGGATGTCAAGCGTGCTTTGCTGTGCAGCGTTGTCAAAAGGCTTAAGTGATATCATCACTCGTGTCTGCCCGGAAAACCTCCTCAACAGGTTAAAAGCTGAAAACAAAGTGAGGCGTTATGATATAAAACCTTAAAAAATGCAATGAAGTGAAATACAAACATATCGTATAACGCATGTTATTTAATAAGCCTTTTATAATATAACTGACGATGGTGGTCGGGTGGCGCAGTGGACAGCGCCCTTGCCTTTCACAAAGGCGGCCGGGGTTCGATTCCCGACCTGATGTAAAAAGGTATGCAGTCATCTGCCCGACTACATGTGTTTTCTCCGGGTACTCCGGTTTCCTTCCAATAAGACCCTCCGCACGCTAATATCCGGGCCAACAAGATAAATATAAGTAAGATTACTTGTTTTATACTTGTTGTAAAATAAATAAAGTTTATATTCAACTGACCAGTTCAATCGTGCCATACGGCCAAGCCATAAATATGATATTACACATCCATGTGTAATAGTACTATTGTGACGTCATAAATAAACGACATCGTTATTACGTCATATGATTGTCTTGGTAGTGAAAATCGTACCGTCAAAGTATAAATTGTCTTGCTTATAAAGAAATAATTTTGAATTAAGTAATGAATATAATCTCACATTCGTGTTAATGTATTAACTCTTTCGGCGCCAAAGTCGACTACAGTCGACATTTTGAAAACAATAATGGGCTGCAAATTTAAGATTTTCATAAAATTTTGGAAATCCAAGATAGCTGCCAAGGTCACATGACCTTGACTGAATGTGAACAATGTCCAAAAGGTACAGTGCTGCTTCATTTGAACTTTATATCCATCAAGTAGCATGTTCCTACACCAACTCAAACAATGCTATAAAGTGTTAAGCATAAATCTATATTTAGCAATAAATATATATATATATTACAGAAATTATGTCAGAATTACATGTTTTGGTAACTTTATTTCCTATTGTAATATATGCCTGCCACCACTTATATTCTTCATTATATCAGTAGATATATATACAGACACTCATAATATAGATTGAAACCTACAGATAAGTGAAAAAAAAATATATATAGTTGTAAAATCAACAATTTTATCAAATTATGAAAATCCAAGATGGCCGCCAAGGTCACATGGCCTTGATTGACCTTGAATGACCTGGGATGATGTGCATTTGATAAAGCATCATCTGAACTTTACATCCACCAAGTAGCATGCCCCTACACCAACAAATAAGAAAAACATACATTGTTAATTAAAATTCCTTTAAAAAGTAATTAATATATGGCGCTGGGCCAATATGTTACACTGTAATAAGGTAATTTTGATAAACTCCATATTACATTGACAATCGTGTAGGATCCTGTATAAGTAATAAACCTAACGAAGAGGAAACGATTTTTTAACTTCTTATTCTGCCATTGTCTTTATAACTAATGTTTTTGTTTTCGTCCTATTAATAGCTATATTGTATGGTCATCTAAGGCAGTGCGATGATTCGGTCATTCAGGAACGTTAAATTCAAAGCCGAAAAAACTCGTGTTTGGCAACGTAAGAATCTTAAATTACTTCTCAAAGGGAGATCCCTGTCTTACTCTCGAAACGGGTGAATGCATCTTTTGATATTCCCTAGCAAAATGAGAATGAACCTGTGAGGTGTATAAAAATATATTTATATTTTTCTCTTGGTCGAAAAGTTATTTACATGGGTAAATTGAAAGTATTGAACCTAAATCAGTCGATCCGTACAATAGAGTGGTACATGGTATCAAATGTGCCCAAATACATCAAATGTAGCGAGCAAATGATGTTTTACGCATGCGCGAATACATGCGCAGACGTGAAACTGACCATAACTGACCGGCGCCAAAATACAAATAAAAAGTAATGTAACCATAGACCCTGTCGTGCAGGTATATAATGAAATATACAAGCCAAGTCTACTAAAAAAACAAAATACCAACCAATATTATCTATATATAATGATTTTAACTGTGTAATTATTTATAAAAACAACTAGGAAAATTGAACGATACATTGTCTACAACATAACGATATTATTGCACTTACAAGAAACGGCATTTTCTTTTTATTAAACCCATATATATTTTCCTTGACATTTTATTTAATTTCAGGAAACAAAGTTTAACTCTTAAATACATGTATTTTCAGATATCAGTGTGTGCCAATGTAGATCACTATGAGGATATAATACTCAGCCTGTACATTGTATTTAATAAAAAGTTGGAAATGCAATTTATTATGCAATTTTATGGTTTTAATTTTCACAATTCGATACTATCGCCACCATCGTTATACCGTCATAATTCCTTTGGACGAAAGGTGACTGTATAAGGAGGGTACACTGTGATATGTTTTCTACCACAATACCCTGTGTTATTCCACTCTCAGACCATTACTGACTGTTGGGTAAATATACAATTGTATGTTATATACCACTAGTGGAATATGACCTTCCGGACTTTTGATTGGTTGAGAAAATGAACTTTGACCGGAAAACACGTGGGCCGATGCAACTTGCTGATTGTTGACGTCGTCATCGATTGTTGACGTCGTCACAATTTGGCGGGAGTATGTACGAGATGATGTGTTTTCGCGCAAATATCATCCGCGGGTCACAGAAAACAACACAGCCACGCCGACTTAATAGTATTGTGGTAGAAACAGGTCACACGACTCGTGGTTATTGGATATGGAATTTATTTCACTCGAATTTATAATTTTTTAAAAGTTACAAAATACACGAGCTTATTTATTTCACTCGAGTTTATTATTTTTTAAAAGTAACAAAAGACACTCGCTTAAGCTCGTGTCTTTTGTAACTTTAAAAACAAAAATAACTCGAGTGAAATAAATTCGATTTCCAACAAACACACGTTGTGTAACCTCTATTTATTTTTGAAAGAGTATAGAGAATATTTAATAGTACCTTCTTTAATATCAAAATATTCAAGTCCCACTCGAGAAATATGTTTGGTATTACTGAAGACACTGTTGAATATCCACAATATTTTTTTCAGAAAATATGAAATAGTTTTATATTTTTCGATGCAGCTTTGTTTACGCTGTACTATTATGACGTCCAATTAAGTTGTCGAACCTGTCTATAAAGGAAAATAACTCGAGTGAAATAAATTCCATATCCAACAACCCATCGTTGTGTAACCTCTATTTCTTTATACATCTTAGATGGGATATATTTTTAATGCACACCACTTCGGTGTATAAATAACACAGCTAGTTTTATAAATATATACAACATATGCACACGACGTAACGATGTACTATCACAGTAAGGCGTGTGCCATATGACTAAGCGGGGGGGGGGGGCTGCGTTGTGTAACATTTTTATTTTATCTGATACGCATGCGCGACCATTACTTACACACATAAACACCGATTATCTACGTTAGTAGTGAATCTATGCGCTATCAACAGATACTGGGTTACAATATAATTATTGTTTAGATTTGGAAATAAATGTTTTTTTCTCCCTCTTTTTCTGAAATGGTGTTTCTGTTTAAAAAACATATGAAAAGGGCTGGAAATTAAACTTAACCATTGACGCAATCCGAACTACAAAAATTAACCCATTAAAACATGAATGGCTCTCTGGTTTTGAGTGCCGAACCTAATTTAATGCAATCGTTGTTTCTAATTAATCACCGCCATCATCTCTTTATGGTATTGCCATCTAGATTATGAAGTTGATAAGGACAAAGGGATCAGGTTAAAAAATGTAGGCAAAAACGTATAATCTGTAGCCACAGCTGGGGACTGAGCGGTGAGGCAATAACGGATGTTGTTAAACTTGAAAACCTGACGCCCGTGTGAGGGAAGAGAATTCAAGGACTTCATAATCTATGCATTGTTAGTTTTTCTCAGCGTTTGTCAACGCAAAACAAAGCATTGTCAGTATACCTTTCAAAATGCATAAAGGAGCAGGATGGCCTGACACTAATTATGTTACAGTTTTTTTTATAGTTTTGACAAAGTGAGCGAAAATAAAGTATCGAAGGAGTAGTATATGCAATATTTATAACTTTTTTATAAGTGGAATATCAAAAGATATGTATTCTGTTAACGGATAGGTTTTACTAGTGAAATATGACAGTATGTATGTTGCTAAACATGTATATTACTGACCATGTTTCTCACTATTCAAAATACTGCTTACAGAAGACAATTGTACTGTATATGACCATAGAATTTATAAGAAAGTCCGGAAAATATTAATTTTGTATTTTAGTATGTACCGGGTTCCGGATAGTCCGGATCCGACTCTGAAATTGTGTGTAACTAAGATGGCGAATAAAATGAGAACATGTGGAACTGGAACAAGTATTTGTATCGTTAATTCCCCAACTCTCACAACTGTAATCAAGCGAGAACACGACACGATACACAATTGAGAAAATTAAAAGCTTATATATTTTCTACAAAAAAGTTATAAACAAAATATCTTACAGTATATCTTCAGTAATAACTTGTATTTTAGAAAGAATATAGAGAATATCTAATAGTACCTTCATTAATATCGAAATATTCAAATCCCACTCGAGAAATAAGTTTGGTATTACTGAAGTCACTGTCGAATATCCACTATACTTTTTTTTTTTTAAATATGAAATAGTTTTATTTTTTTCGATGCAGCTTTGTTAAAGCTGTACTATTATGACGTCCAATTAAGTTGTCGAACCTGTCTATAAAGGACACCCGAGGCACAAAACGTGTCTTCTGTAGACAGGTGTCCTTATAAAGAGGTCAATTATATCGATATTATGCGTAGATACATGAATATTTCATGAGAAGGGGTGAAAGATGGGGAATTTCCAATCGAGGGGTTTTTAAATGTAGCAAAATTCTCGGCAAATCCCCGGATTTTGCCGAATTCGAAAATCCCGATGGTAGAATTTTCCTTTATTTCACCTTTGGTCATGAAAGAGTATTTTTCTCTCATTTCAACTACCCGAAAAAGCTAAAGAAACAAAAAACACATGAGAATATTTTTCGACTGGCTACCATTTTGAAAATATCAACCTTTTTCTTGAGCTTTTTTGACGAATACAAATTAATCAGCGAGATTACGCGTATCCCATATTTTCATACAGCAGAAGAAAAACTTCAGCTTCATAAGACACATGGTTAAAATATCAAATAAGGTTTTAATTTCATCACATCGGCTTTTTTTTTATCTTTTTGGCTTATATATTGACGTATTGATGACGTCACGTCATTGGTGCGCCATTGTGACGTCACGCCGTAGTTGTATTACATAGATAGATGTGTAATACAACCACAGCGATCATAGGTGTATTGCCCTCGATTGGCCAGTATTTCACACCTAGAAATAAGAGAAATAGTTAACGACATCGACTGCGTTCAATATAACACATATTTACATGTAACAACAGACATACTGGCAAGTTATTTACGACAACGACTTCCAGAAATATTTGACAACGAACCAATTTTCGACATCTTTTTTACGACATCTACTTACCGTCTTCTATACGTTCCGCATTGACGGTATACTTCGCAATCAACTTCACGTCATTCTGTACTGTATTCATACGCGCAGACAAATCCCGAATTCTCTGATTAAATTTCTCCTGACTGTCAGTATCTAAAAATCAACAAAGGATTACGATTATTTATTTAAAGTTACCTAAAAATCATCATCATGATAATCTTTCTAATCATCACAATCCATCATTATCACTATAACAATCCATTTCCCACAATCATATACATGTAACAATAAATCATCATCATCATCATCATCATCATCATCATCATCATCATTATAACAATCCATTTCCCAAAATCATATACATATACATGTAACAATCAATCATCACCATCATCATCATCGTCATCATTATCATCATCATTATCATCATCATCATCATCATCATCATCATTATAACAATCCATTTCCCAAAATCATATACATATACATGTAACAATCAATCATCATCATCATCATCATCATCATCATCGTCATCATGAAATCATCATTGTCGCCATTTTACTTCACACTAGCTATGACAGCATAATTTTTAAAAGATGCTGTCATATGAAGAAAATCATTTCGTCACAACATTGCAAATTAACATTTTGTGACGACATGACTTAACGTATAAATACGATTTTGCAAGCTTTATCGCCTCAAACATTTCACAGTTTGAAAGAAGTTATTTGATTGGCCAATGCAAAAGGTCACAAGAACGTGACCCCTTCGGGGTGTTGTCAAATCAGAGAAAACTTCTTCTCAAGAGTTATCAATCATTTAAGCATATGCAATTTGAAGTTTAAATAAAAAGGTGATATTTTTTTCCTTTCGTTTTTACAATATAAATATATATTTATCAATAAAGATATTCGTTGAAAGCTTGAAAGAGGCTTTCAAAATTAAACCTTACTTACCTGAACCAAAATATGTATTTAACACTCTGTCAGGATCTACATAGGGCCTTGCCACAAACCCATTGTCGACCAAGAAATTGGCCGCCGCTTTTTTAACGCCATCTCTTGTTATTTCGACGTGACTGTACGTGTCTGATGGAACGGTCGTAGTAAGACTTGGAAGAAAGCACCAGACGTAGACAGTTTGGATGATGAAGGTCAATGCCAATATCCAATTATGCCGTAGAAAATTCATCCTGAAATGAATAAATAGTCAAAAATGAAAAAAACACGAAACAAGAAAAATCAAATGCATTTTGCAGGGGTTCCGCTAGACTGCTCCATCCCGTTTCTAGAAATGTATACAGATATTTAATTATTAAGAAAGAAATTAACTTTAAAAATGTTAATCACTCGGATGCCAGATCCTAAGTTCTAACTAGGGGGAGATAAGCTACTGTAAAATTGAGTAAACAACTTATTCATACAGAATAAGGTTCAATCTCACTTGAGCTACAAACGCAAAAATGGTTGGATGTGCAGGCGATATCGTAACTGCCTTTCACAAAGGCGGCCGGGGTGCGATTTCCCGATTAGACATGAAAAGGTACGGGCCACCTGCCTGATAACCAAGGTTTTGTGTCGGTTACTCCGTTTTCCTCCCACAATAAAACCCCTCCATGTGCACTAGTACATTGTACCGAGGTACACAGGAATGGAAAGTTTAGCTTTAAAAACCTAACTATTTTTTTTTAAAATAAATTCAGCATACATTTATTATCAAACCTACAAATAAGAAACATTCATTTTCATTAACATCTCTGAAATTGGTTCATTTGATGTGTTTTTTAATGATAGATTATTCATTTGGGAACATCAATATACAGCACCCCCCCCCCCCCCCCCCCCCAAAAAAATAACTGAATCTGTGACACAAATAACACATGGCCTACTCCTGTATGACTTAGGTATGTCTTCAGGCTTGGCTGTACACACACTTATTTCGTGCTGTACCAAGAACATCTGTTCTTAATTTTGATTGTCCTTTTAAGGACGTCTTGGTCGTCAAATTACGTAGCGTGTCTAGAACACTTAGTCCACTTATGCCTGATTAAATATCACAAAGAACCTGCATTTTAGTACTGTCTCCGATATCGTGTTTCGGCTGCGCAATCACCAGATATTTTGCCGGGTACTCCGATTTCCTCCAAAATCCCCCCCCCCCCCCCTGCGGACTAGTAGTCAACCCAAAGGATCGATAGGTACGTATTCAAAAAATATTTCATGCATTGATATTTTTTAAGTAAATTAAGCATATATCAAATTTAACATAATACACCGACGCTACGTTGTAATTGCATTATGACGTTATATGATGTAGTGACGTCATTTATCCAGACTCTGAGCAAAATTGTCGTTTGTATTGCATATAATGTGGTTGTGTTGGGTAGATTTGGTGTAATAATTATCACAAATAGTGCATGCCACTTCAGGCAAAATTGGAGTTTATGGACTGGTCAGTCACCTAAACATATGTACATTGTATAAGGACCTCAGCTTTACATAAACATATATTGGGTGACTGACCAGTCCATAAAACTTTGATATTGCCCTCAGCGCCATGCAATCATTGTTAATAAACGTTACTTCCGGCAAAACTCAAACTTTCGAAAATCAAGCCTTATAACTTTTTTTTATATTTATAGATTTAGTTAAGATTAACTGATATCATCAATATTCAAGATGGATTCTTACGCGGTTACCGGTACATTGTTCCACAGCAGTTGAAACTCGGTATTTGTAAATACGCGTCCATTTTGAATTGTCTTCTAACTTCGGCTTGTTGTTTAAGTGGGCCCATCTGAATTAATTTCGATTATTTGGATTTATCTGTCAAGAGTGTCTTGTTAGTTACCGCTCAGGTTTACTTCGATTAAGGCTCATTTTTGCATGGTTATCAACTGGATTTTTTTTCAGAATATTTCAGAATCACGATTTCCTGATTTCCTGAAGTCACGTATATTGGGCCTATAAGTATATCTTGAAGTTTAGCAGTTAATACAATGTCGTACTGCTCCAAGAACACTCGTTCTTATTTGTGTTTGGCCAATGAAGGGCTTCCTGGTCGTCCAGTTACGAAGCGTGTGTCTTGCCCACTTAGTCCACTTACACCTGAGTAATTATCACAAAGAACCCGCGCTCTAATACATCCCTGGTTTCGTGCAAGTTAAAATTCCTATTCTATTACTTAAAACATCCTGAGCGCTAAGATGCTTTCTTTTTTAGCTGTGTATCCGCAATTAGTCTTTAGATTTACTTCCCGTGTTATTTATTTCCTTTACCAAACCGTGCAATTTTTGGCAGACGAAAATAGTCAACAATAAAACGAAAGTTACGTTTACAGTGCCCCAAACGAGAAAAAGTGAAACCCATGACGGTCACGTTTCTTTCCTGCAGATTTTTTTTCTATACTAAAATGTACCCGTCGTTAAGTATATTTTTCCGTAACCAAGGGAGGCAGAAAACTATACCGGATAGAACACGGTACTTTATACATGTATGGTGATATGAAAATGTGTCTGCCTTCCACAACCATATTCCCCCAGGGGCGATACAACAGTTGAGGGTCATATCACCCAACCAAAATTTAAGAAGCTTATGCATTTTCATTTGTTGTTCCAAAAATACATTCAATTAATGTTTAATTGTTGTTACTATAAACTAGAGAGTAATTCTTTAAATAGAGAGTCAGGTAATAAACCATTTGCGTCATAAGTTATGGAGGAACAGTCAAACCATTGCCCCCTCGGAAGCAGTGGAGACCTAGGGAACTGTTGCCCTCGGCCTTGGGCAACAGTTCGCTAGGTTTTCCCTGCTCCCTTGGATCAATGATTTGACTGTTCCCCGATAACCAATGAAACAATTGTATGCTGTTGAATGATTCTTTTTTCATACTTTTTCATTTTTTTGAAAATTTTCAACATCACAGAACGGTTTACGTTAGAAGTTTCCATTCTCACTCGCTCATTCTTACAACATAAGGTCTGTACAGACCATTACCTAAATTATGCATAATTCATATTTCAGACATATGATTTTTAAATACAGATTAGGTACATTTTTAATTAAGCTTTATTTTTTGTCTTTAATGTGTGTGTTAGTGTCTTAAGAAAAAAATAAGTAAATAAAAACAAAGTTGGATAAGATTTTCAGAAAATGTGGAGTAAACAAACACTACTTCCTGGTCTAATTTTAAAATCAAAACATATTACATATACATGTACATTTACTGTTGTATGTTTCTGATCCTCTTAACGATTGCTTGTCCAAGTACTTGTATCTGTGTTTCGTAGAAACCCGGTGTGAATTATAACACCACACCATAGAATCTATGTGCGCAGTATGGTGACTGGTCATTGCACCCGGAAGTTCAAATATGTTTCATTGCGCAAACTTCTTCAACCGTCCCCCCTTCCCCTTTCTGACTAACATCGATATAATCAGTGCTGCATTTGTGATTTCAAGATCACGTTTTCTAGGCAGTCAAAAAAAAAAGATAAGCATTATTTTTATTTTTGATACATGTTATTAACATTTTATAGTTAATCTGTTTAAGAATAATGATCTCATGTTACGTTACAGAAAAGTTACCAAACTATTTCCAAAACCTGTAGCTAGGAATTGAAAACTGTTTTTTTTTACCATGAATATATATACGGTTTTGATAAATCATTTCTAAAAGGAAACGCGCTTGCTGGATTATTATTATGACAGTCTCGGGCATGAAAACGCTCGATTATTTTAAACTTTGCTGCAGTAGCTTTTGCACACAGCAAGAGTCTGCTTGGGTCAGACTTTTTATTTCGAAGAACGATATATTTGGTTAAAACAAATGATCAACAGTAGTTTTGTCGGTGTAACAAAATGAGTGGGATTCGAACTCCGAACATAAATTTGTTGATTTTGATTTATCACTCATTCAACTACATGTACATTTTGTACATGTACCTACATAAGTTCCCCAGCCTTCATGTACTTACGGAAGTGGACATTTGACTGGCATTCACATGATAACTATTGTCCTTCATCCTATAGTTATATTCCAATGACTTTACTTGAGAATGTGTCAAATTTCTATGACATCGACAGCAATACATGTGGGCAAATTTTCAGTTCGAGCCACAATTGTATGACGTCATTAACAATGAACCTGGGCGGAGTAACAATGTAACAGGATAGGGAAAATGCACGGCCAGATCGTGGTTCGATCCCGGGACTTTCCGAACTCTAGACGGACGCTCAACCAATTGAGCTATCTGGAAGCCGACAATCGACCTGGTCTAGATCCGCTACATTCCTCCCTCCTATAACAAAGTCTTCGACCCCGAAGACATCACAATTTACAACCCAGGTTCGGGTTTCGCATTGCTAAGTATGCACCCAATACTTGAAACAAAATTTGGCCACAGGCACCTAATGTAATTAAATTGAAGCTACTGCGAGGATGGGGCTTCACGTTTACGCAATTTCCCTCGTGTTCCATTGGATATATGATATCATAAACTATACACAACCAAAGTTAATAGACTACAGAAAAAGCCATGCTTTGTAAATAAACATCACAAGTTGCATCCGCTCCGAAAGCGCTGCAAATCGAAGTGGAATACCGCACATCTTAATATGAGGAAGAATTAAAACATTACGCCATTAATTATCACATAGCCCTTATCAAGAACACTAGTTCCCACCCACACTAGTTCTCGTATCGAGACCAGTGTAGGCCCGGGGTCCCTGTACACCATAAGAGCTTAACTAGCAGCCAGACACAGTCAACCTTTAAATTGTATCTTTCGCCACAGGGCCACTGGGCCACTATATTCTGCTATTAAATGCTGCATTCATATGTAGATGGGTACGCCGGACGAAACACCGATGTAATTCGATGTGTGTATCGGCGTTAAACTCGTAAGCAAGCAAGCATGTAGGTGGGTCACACTTACGACTACGCCACAACAGTCATTTTGATGAATGTGGCTAGTATTTAAATTAACAAAACAAAATAGGATATAGGTATAGACAAGCGACTTAATTAGGCCCCTCAACACACCCCCCCCCCCAAACCCACCCCCACCCCACCCCCACCCCCGACCCCGAGGGAGGGCAACTTCCCTCACGTAATACGGATACGGGTATATTTTCTGTGTCTGTAGCAGCGTTTAACAGGTAGCACGTGGTTAATAAAATTGCAATCCCTAAATACAAATAGGTTTGGCGTCTAAACCTCCGTTTGTCTCAAAAACCCCGTAGTGCAGTCTTGTGTATGCATTTGGTCATATGTCTAAACAGTTGTTACTTAGATAGAACTATATCCAATTAAGCATTTCAGAAATGAATGTAATATATTGAACGATTCCGTGAACACGCAGTTCAATTGGGAGAAAGAACGCTCTCGTATCAACGCTGTTCATTGGGAGAAAAAAACACTCTCGTATACACGCTGTTCATTGGGAGAAAGAACGCTCTCGTATACACGCTGTTCATTGGTAGAAAGAACGCTCTCGTATACACGATGTTCATTGGGAGAAAGAACGCTCTCGTATACACGCTGTTCATTGGTAGAAAGAACGCTCTCGTATACACGCTGTTCATTGGTAGAAAGAACGCTCTCGTATACACGCTGTTCATTGGGAGAAAGAACGCTCTCGTATACGGGCTGTTCATTGGGAGAAAGAACGCTCTCGTATACACGCTGTTCATTGGGAGAAAGAACGCTCTCGTATACGGGCTGTTCATTGGGAGAAAGAACGCTCTCGTATACACGCTGTTCATTGGGAGAAAGAACGCTCTCGTATACATGCTGTTCATTGGTAGAAAGAACGCTCTCGTATACGGGCTGTTTACTGGGAGAAAGAACGCTCTCGTATACACGTTGTTCATTGGGAGAAAGAACGCTCTCGTATACATGCTGTTCATTGGGAGAAAGAACGCTCTCGTATACGGGCTGTTCACTGGGAGAAAGAACGCTCTCGTATACACGCTGTTCATTGGGAGAAAAAAACACTCTCGTATACACGCTGTTCATTGGGAGAAAGAACGCTCTCGTATACACGCTGTTCATTGGGAGAAAAAAACACTCTCGTGTACACGCTGTTCATTGGGAGAAAGAACGCTCTCGTATACACGCTGTTCATTGGTAGAAAGAACGCTCTCGTATACACGATGTTCATTGGGAGAAAGAACGCTCTCGTATACACGCTGTTCATTGGTAGAAAGAACGCTCTCGTATACACGCTGTTCATTGGTAGAAAGAACGCTCTCGTATACACGCTGTTCATTGGGAGAAAGAACGCTCTCGTATACGGGCTGTTCATTGGGAGAAAGAACGCTCTCGTATACACGCTGTTCATTGGGAGAAAGAACGCTCTCGTATACGGGCTGTTCATTGGGAGAAAGAACGCTCTCGTATACACGCTGTTCATTGGGAGAAAGAACGCTCTCGTATACATGCTGTTCATTGGTAGAAAGAACGCTCTCGTATACGGGCTGTTTACTGGGAGAAAGAACGCTCTCGTATACACGTTGTTCATTGGGAGAAAGAACGCTCTCGTATACATGCTGTTCATTGGGAGAAAGAACGCTCTCGTATACGGGCTGTTCACTGGGAGAAAGAACGCTCTCGTATACACGCTGTTCATTGGGAGAAAAAAACACTCTCGTATACACGCTGTTCATTGGGAGAAAGAACGCTCTCGTATACACGCTGTTCATTGGGAGAAAAAAACACTCTCGTGTACACGCTGTTCATTGGGAGAAAGAACGCTCTCGTATACACGCTGTTCATTGGGAGAAAAAAACACTCTCGTATACACGCTGTTCAGTGGGAGAAAAAACGCTCTCGTGTACACGCTGTTCATTGGGAGAAAGAACGCTCTCGTATACACGCTGTTCATTGGGAGAAAGAACGCTCTCGTATACACGCTGTTCATTGGGAGAAAGAACGCTCTCGTATACACGCTGTTCTTTGAGAGAAAGAACGCTCTCGTATACATGCTGTTCATTGGTAGAAAGAACGCTCTCGTATACACGCTGTTCATTGGGAGAAAGAACGCTCTCGTATACACGATGTTCATTGGGGAAAGAACACTCTCGTGTACACGCTGTTCATTGGGAGAAAGAACGCTCTCGTATACACGCTGTTCATTTGGGGAAAGAACACTCTCGTGTACACGCTGTTCATTGGGAGAAAGAACGCTCTCGTGAACACGCTGTTCATTGGGAGAAAGAACACTCTCGTATACACGCTGTTCAGTGGGAAAAAGAACGCTCTCGTATATACGCTGTTCATTGGGAGAAAGAACGCTCTCGTATACATGCTGTTCATTGGTAGAAAGAACGCTCTCGTATACGGGCTGTTTACTGGGAGAAAGAACGCTCTCGTATACACGTTGTTCATTGGGAGAAAGAACGCTCTCGTATACATGCTGTTCATTGGGAGAAAGAACGCTCTCGTATACGGGCTGTTCACTGGGAGAAAGAACGCTCTCGTATACACGCTGTTCATTGGGAGAAAAAAACACTCTCGTATACACGCTGTTCATTGGGAGAAAGAACGCTCTCGTATACACGCTGTTCATTGGGAGAAAAAAAACACTCTCGTGTACACGCTGTTCATTGGGAGAAAGAACGCTCTCGTATACACGCTGTTCATTGGGAGAAAAAAACACTCTCGTATACACGCTGTTCAGTGGGAGAAAAAACGCTCTCGTGTACACGCTGTTCATTGGGAGAAAGAACGCTCTCGTATACACGCTGTTCATTGGGAGAAAGAACGCTCTCGTATACACGCTGTTCATTGGGAGAAAGAACGCTCTCGTATACACGCTGTTCTTTGGGAGAAAGAACGCTCTCGTATACATGCTGTTCATTGGTAGAAAGAACGCTCTCGTATACACGCTGTTCATTGGGAGAAAGAACGCTCTCGTATACACGATGTTCATTGGGGAAAGAACACTCTCGTGTACACGCTGTTCATTGGGAGAAAGAACGCTCTCGTATACACGCTGTTCATTTGGGGAAAGAACACTCTCGTGTACACGCTGTTCATTGGGAGAAAGAACGCTCTCGTGAACACGCTGTTCATTGGGAGAAAGAACACTCTCGTATACACGCTGTTCAGTGGGAAAAAGAACGCTCTCGTATATACGCTGTCCATTGAGAGAAAGAACGCTCTCGTATACGCGCTGTTCATTGGGAGAAAGAACGCTCTCGTGTACACGCTGTTCATTGGGAGGAAGAACGCTCTCGTATACACGATGTTCATTGGGAGAAAGGACGCTCTCATATACACGCTGTTCATTGGTAGAAAGAACGCTCTCGTATACACGTTGTTCATTGGTAGAAAGAACGCTCTCGTATACACGCTGTTCATTGGGAGAAAGAACGCTCTCGTATACACGCTGTTCATTGGGAGAAAGAACGCTCTCGTATACACGGTGTTCTTTGGGAGGAAGAACGCTCTCGTATACATGCTGTTCATTGGGAGAAAGAACGCTCTCGTATACACGATGTTCATTGGAAGAAAGAACGCTCTCGTATACACGATGTTCATTGGGGAAAGAACACTCTTGTGTACACGCTGTTCATTGGTAGAAAAAACGCTCTCGTGAACACGCTGTTCATTGGGAGAAAGAACACTCTCGTATACACGCTGTTCAGTGGGAAAAAGAACGCTCTCGTATATACGCTGTTCATTGGGAGAAAGAACGCTCTCGTATACACGCTGTTCATTGGGAGAAAGAACGCTCTCGTGTACACGCTGTTCATTGGGAGAAAGAACGCTCTCGTATACACGGTGTTCTTTGGGAGGAAGAACGCTCTCGTATACATGCTGTTCATTGGGAGAAAGAACGCTCTCGTATACACGCTGTTCATTGGGAGAAAGAACGCTCTCGTATACACGATGTTCATTGGGGAAATAACACTCTTGTGTACACGCTGTTCATTGGGAGAAAGAACGCTCTCGTAAACACACTGGTCATTTGGAGAAAGAAAGCTCTCGTATACACGCTGTTCATTAGGAGAAAGAACGCTCTCGTATACACGCTGTTCATTGGTAGAAAGAACGCTCTCGTGAACACGCTGTTCATTGGGCGAAAGAACACTCTCGTATACACGCTGTTCAGTGGGAAAAAGAACGCTCTCGTATATACGCTGTTCATTGGGAGAAAGAACGCTCTCGTATACACGATGTTCATTGGGAGAAAGAACACTCTCGTATACATGCTGTTCATTGGGAGAAAAAACGCTCTCGTAAACACACTGGTCATTGGGAGAAAGAACGCTCTCGTATACACGCTGTTCATTGGGAGAAAGAACGCTCTCGTATACACGCTGTTCATTGGTACAAAGAACGCTCTCGTATACACGCTGTTCATTGGGAGAAAGAACGCTCTCGTATACACGCTGTTCATTGGTAGAAAAAACGCTCTCGTATACACGCTGTTCATTGGGAGAAAGAACGCTCTCGTATACACGCTGTTCATTGGGAGAAAGAACGCTCTCGTATACACGCTGTTCAGTGGGAGAAAGAACGCTCTCGTATACACACTGTTCATTGGGAGAAAGAACACTCTCGTATACACGCTGTTCATTGGGAGAAAGAACGCTCTCGTATACACGATGTTCATTGGGGAAAGAACACTCTTGTGTACACGCTGTTCATTGGGAGAAAGAACGCTCTCGTAAACACACTGGTCATTGGGAGAAAGAAAGCTCTCGTATACACGCTGTTCATTAGGAGAAAGAACGCTCTCGTATACACGCTGTTCATTGGGAGAAAGAACGCTCTCGTGAACACGCTGTTCATTGGGAGAAAGAACACTCTCGTATACACGCTGTTCAGTGGGAAAAAGAACGCTCTCGTATATACGCTGTTCATTGGGAGAAAGAACGCGCTCGTATACACGATGTTCATTGGGAGAAAGAACACTCTCGTATACATGCTGTTCATTGGGAGAAAGAACGCTCTTGTAAACACACTGGTCATTGGGAGAAAGAACGCTCTCGTATACACGCTGTTCATTGGGAGAAAGAACGCTCTCGTATACACGCTGTTCATTGGTAGAAAGAACGCTCTCGTATACACGCTGTTCTTTGGGAGAAAGAACGCTCTCGTATACACACTGTTCATTGGGAGAAAGAACACTCTCGTATACACGATGTTCATTGGGAGAAAGAACGCTCTCGTATACACGATGTTCATTGGGGAAAGAACACTCTTGTGTACACGCTGTTCATTGGGAGAAAGAACGCTCTCGTAAACACACTGGTCATTGGGAGAAAGAAAGCTCTCGTATACACGCTGTTCATTAGGAGAAAGAACGCTCTCGTATACACGCTGTTCATTGGGAGAAAGAACGCTCTCGTGAACACGCTGTTCATTGGGAGAAAGAACACTCTCGTATACACGCTGTTCAGTGGGAAAAAGAACGCTCTCGTATATACGCTGTTCATTGGGAGAAAGAACGCTCTCGTATACACGATGTTCATTGGGAGAAAGAACACTCTCGTATACATGCTGTTCATTGGGAGAAAGAACGCTCTTGTAAACACACTGGTCATTGGGAGAAAGAACGCTCTCGTATACACGCTGTTCATTGGGAAAAAGAACGCTCTCGTATACACGCTGTTCATTGGTAGAAAGAACGCTCTCGTATACACGCTGTTCATTGGGAGAAAGAACGCTCTCGTATACACGCTGTTCATTGGTAGAAAGAACGCTCTCGTGTACACGCTGTTCATTGGGAGAAAGAACGCTCTCGTATACACGCTGTTCATTGGGAGAAAGAACGCTCTCGTATACACGCTGTTCATTGGGAGAAAGAACGCTCTCGTATACACGCTGTTCAGTGGGAGAAAGAACGCTCTCGTGTACACGCTGTTCAAGATTTTACACTCCCGAGAACACGTTGTTCAATTGGGGATGAACGATCCCGTGAACACGCTGTTCAATTGAAGATTGAATGATCCCGTGAACATGCTGTTCAGCATGGGATTATCATGATTTTGGCTGTCATAGTTATGTGATAAATAAGATCAATTGTTCAAAAATATATTCGTCACATTAACTGATCCACAATCATGGTTTTACACATGTGAATAATATTATAGCGAAGTCATACATGTATGAGGTCTTTATTACGTCATAAGTTTGTCCTGGTTGTAAAAATCATACCGTCAACAAGGAGAAGTATCTTTCAAATAAATAAATTAACTTTAGAGTCTTGATTGTTTTTTTAATACAAATTGTGTAATGATGTTACAATATGAAGTTGATCTAACTCGTTAAATACTTAAATATGTCACTTGCCTTGGTTAATATATCCAATTTAGTACATCACGTGACTGAATACTGACTTCCCATCGGCTACCCACATGGGTTTTATGAATCTATAGTGCCCGGGTGTGCGGGCACTATCGATTCAACGTGAATCTATTATCACGTCACTATTACGTTACGTCATCATGTTTTGAGAACATGATTATTGGCGCGAAAATAGAGTCGCTTGAAAATGGCTGACTTTGAATCTGCCAAAAGCTGGCCATGATGTATCACAATAAAGTAAGTTTTAGTGTATATTTAAGCAGAAGGGTGATGTACTTAACCCAGCATGGCCCTGTTGAGAGGGCACTATTGCCTCAAAGTATTGTCTCCTGATGAGATAGTGCCCTCGCCTTCGGCTCAGGCACCATTCCATCCCTCGACAATAGTGCCCTCTCAACAGGGCCATAATAGGTAAATAGCAAGAGCGCTCAGGTATGGTGACTGGTTAATATCATCTCGTGTTTTCGTCTTGTCACCTTGTCGCGTACATAAACTGCTACAAATCGTCGATAGTAGAAGAAAAAATGTCGTTTTGTTGGGTTTTTCAAACCGCGACCACGCGACAAGATGACAAAAAGCGACAAGACGACAATTTGACAATTCGATAACTCAAGATGGCCGTAAAAGTCACTATGCACAGGTGCGAGTTTATGTAAATCAAAAAATAGTGGTGAAAACAAAAGCTACATGTTTAAAAAAGGACATATCTTGTTTAACTTTTAGCTATAGAGCCCGTACGGAATACATAGCATGAACTACAGTAGCATATTTGTATTATAAAATGTGCTGCTGCATATATACGTGTCGAGTTACTTCTGGCCAGGTCCGTAGCTGCCTGTACGAAGCACAGGGACCTGATAATTTGTTACAGATAGTGTGAGTATAGAATTGGCGATGAATTTCATTATTTATTTAATTGTACGCAAGCAACAATCTTCAATAGTAGACAAAAATATATTATTTTAGACCAAACGCATTTAAATTCCATACGTTGTTCAATTACGTAACGCAACATGAACTGATATCATTGGTTAATTTTTTTACTGATATTAATATGGAAATCAATTTACAACAATGATGTCCATCCTGTTCATCCATGTATTAATGTCACCTATTTGTATATATGTATTCTCTACACTGTATTGTTTGTTTATGAAAAATAAAACAATTGATATTGAAATTGAATTGGGGCCTAGGCGGTTCCCAAATCCCTCACCAGAAATTTCTGACTCCCGCCTATGACGCTCGTGAATCCACTTAATAAAGGGTTCAGCTGCATCGTACGCCCTGCAGTGGCCCTGGCACCAGAAATAGACATTTGACGGTTACGGTGTCAGAGCCAGAGGAAACTCGGGCTACATCATAGTATTTGCCTGTGTAGGCTGAACATTCCAGTGTGATTGTATATACTACAATAGAATCGTAAACAAAGTTATGTACTTACCTCACATTTAAGTTTGTTGATTATGTTGTTTTATCCCGCGTGTTTGAATTCACACTCTGTGCAAGACTTCCGGTTCTTGATTTCTGTGTAACGGGTGATTCTAGTGGTGCAGTGTTTGTTGGAAAAACCCACTTAAATATCACCGAAGCTGATACAGACGTAATGTGTTGACAAACTGCGTAGAACATACGTCGGCTTTATCTTAAATATATGCACAGCAGACGCAAGAAAAATGAGAAGGGGTGTGTGTTTACAGTTCTCAGTATATATCACAGGGACTTAAAGATTTGTTATAGTTAGCTTTGGACCTAAATGAAGCTACAATTCTACACTTTTAGGTGGTAAAGATAAGTTTTTTTTAAATAAAAAAGCCCCCCTCAATGATCTTTATTGTCCCAATCCCCCAAAAGTGATAATTATCTCTAAACATCTTTATTTAGGACTAAAACTACATGTAACAAATTATCAGATCCCTGTGTTATGTGCTAATAAACAAATACACAACATTTGATATGGCGTACTATCTAGCTAGCACAAGTCACTCTAAAGCGCTTTACAGTACATAGATTTACAATTACAATTCTTATACAATCAATACAATAAACATATACAGTTATATCGTATACAATTCTGAAGACTTCACAGGAGCTGCCTTACAGGCGCTAACTACTTGTCTTATATCACCTGGCTAATATCTGCATATGTGTGTGTATATATGGTTGTTTGCTGCAGGTGAATTGTGTTGTATTTGTAGTCGGACCGTGTTTCCAACGGCTTATTTTATAGTGTCACCTCACTTTAATGATACAGCACAGATACTGCAACACCCATCCCAGACCATTTTATAATCCACCTGTGTTGTTTAAATTGTATGGGCAGGAGAAAGTCACTTTCTCTGATATTCCATGCATATGACGATTTCGGGGATCGAACCCCGGCCGCCTGCATGGAAGCCCGGAGTGTTAACTACTCGACCAATCCGCCCATATACCGCCTATAACATAACGTCGTGCCAGCTACATTTAGTGTTATTATTTCATTTTATGATTAATATAATAATCCATTCATTTTTTTCGAATAATTATGACAACAATTATAATACATATTCCACAATACACTACATTATACAAGTTATACATAAGCGATGCATAATAAAGTTGACATTTCACTGTTAAATTTATTTAAATGGACAATTAAGTCAAACAACGTTTTTTTTTTAATTCAACTATAATAAAAAAAACATACATGCAGATAAAGCAATCCGTACCTGATAATTAAACATAATGTAGCCATAGCCAGTGTGGTCAATTTATTTTTTGGGGAAGCCCGTGTCAAATATAGCAAAGTTAAAGATTGCAAGAAAATTGCGCCACCTGGCGCGAACACGTATAGAATGTGCATGCGTGTCATGTAAAAAAAAATATAATAAAAAATGGTACGTTCGATTTCACAAATACTCCTTTCTATGGATGTTGAATGTACGAAATACGTTGTAAACAATTTTTTTTAATATGATAGGCGTTAAAATTATTAGAACCCAAGAGAAATGTTTTTTTTTTATATTTTAAATCAGTCAGAAACGGATATTATTGAGAGGTCGCACACAAATGGCCCCTTTTATAACTGGGACACGTGTGTTCGCCGATATGATACGCGCGTTTACTGTTTCGTAAAACTAAACTCGTCACGAATTTCAGCTACAGAGATGACGTGATGAAAGTGCTATGAATACAGTAATGTACTTGAAACGAATTGAGATAAGTAAATTATCTTCCTTCATCAGTTTTGATAGCTCCGTCACTTGGCTTCGGAAGTCATGTACATGTACAAAATGTATTTACACATTTGGGGGGTTAAGATCGATTTTCGATAAAAATGCCCCCTCAGTAGTCATAAAAGCTAAAGGGTGGAAAGCTTTCCAGATCGAAAAATAGACCCCACCTACCTTTCTTGCATCAAAAATCACACTTCTAGTTGAGGTACGAAAAAACGCTTGGTACCGTTGGAAAGATGGATAATTTTTATTTTATAAACCTCCTAAATTCAAGTCAAATGTATCCTCCTTCCGCAGAAATAATCTCCATTTCCTTCAAAAACACGCAGAATTTCAGTGTCTCGAAGTCATTTCGTCACAACCAGCTTGTATTCATATTGTGACGAAATGACTTGCTGCAGATGACATCGTCAATTAGATAATTCGACTTGAGTATGATGTGCGAAGTGTGCAAAGGTAACAAGAACATGGCCTCTTTTGGGATTTTGTAAGATCCTGATGTAACGGAGTGAAAATAAATATTTGCAGTTAGCTATCTACTAGGGCCATACGAATCGAAGAAAAAATATGAAAGTAAACAGCTGTATATCTGACGGAGGTTTTCAACATTTAAGGAATGTTTTCAAATATATCATGTAGAATGATGACCGATTATTCCTGTTAAAAGTCTCGGCATAATGCAATTAAATTGGATGCAACATAATATAATTTCCTCGACCAATTTACTGGTACAGCAGCTGCCCCTTCTGGTGTAAGTTCTGGTGATTGAATTTAAGTCAGGTGTGTTATTCTCAATGCATTTAGTCCAATAATATAATATTTACATGTAATCAAGATCATTTTAAATCAGAATTCGTATCGGCCTCGGTCTCAGTATCTTCCCCTGGAGTTCAAGCTTTTCGAGACTCACAAACTGATAAAGAGTTTGATATTAAATTAACTACATTTTGTGGGGTAAAATAACCACTATTATTGGGGCCGCGGTGGCAAGTTGTTAAGATCTCTGACATTCTGATACAAATAGACCTCCCCCTCTCGGTCATGGATTCGAGGCCTACCTGCACTATGACACTTGCAATTTTACAGATCATTAACGATGGTTCGAGTTTTTATTGTGTCTTGAAACTCCGGATTTAAAACACCAACGGGACGTCCTAAAATTGGATGGCAGTGATATATTAATGGGATGTTAATGAAATGTTAATGGGATGTTGATTGAATGCTAACGGGGTGTTAATAGTATATTAATGAGATGTTAATGGGGTGTAAAGCAGAAAAAAACAAATCAACGTCAAAAGTAAGATATGCAATTGCCTTTTAAATAGTACGAGATCAGAAAATAAATTTCAAGTACAACAAGTACGGGAGAGCCTTAGTGCCATTTAGGAAAAAAATCAATTCGTTAGTTCGTGTTAAAAAAGTTATTAGATCGAAAGTTCGACTTACGTACTCGACTCTGTGAGATGACTACTCGAATTTGTGAGATGAGTACTCCAAATTTTTAAATAATATATTGCTAGTTAAAAACCCAATCTGATTAAAATCCTATCTTGATATCCGCGCCGTTCTGTATACTTTTCTCTGTTGCGTCAATACCTGACAACATCATTTAGGGGGTCACGTTCAAAAGACATTTTGTGGCTTACACTGTAGTAGAATTGCCAGATGATGCTGTCATCTGCAGCAAGTCAGTGTGTCACAAGAAGTACTTTAGGTTGTTGTGACGTAATGACTAAATGTACAACAACACAAATTTGCAAGCTTTGTCGCCTCAAAGTTCAGGTTTCAGATTCTGATAATAGGAATGCAAAAGGTCATCTGAATGTGACCCCCCCCCCCTCCCCTCCCCTCCCCTCCCCTCCCACACATACATACCTATGGCATGTCTTCATAGCTTAACCAGCAGAAACATGTCGAAGTTTAAACGGAACGGCGCAAATATCAAGTTGTGACTTAAATCTGATTGTTAAAGGGGCACACGCGAAAGCCTAAATGCCAGTTCTTGAATGTACATGGTGTCTGCACCACTAATCATATCTTCCTGTTATACCAATATTCAAAGTCTACTCAAAATGTCTATATTGACCACTTGCAACATTGCATTCCTCGGGGAAGCACCGATAAAAATAGCTGGTGAGGACCCAACGTGACAGTTTTGTGGCGACAATAAATACATATCGTCTGACCGATTAGTGAAGAGGCCGTAAGGGAGGGGGCGTGTAAAGTATACATGCACGTCTGATGAAAGAGCGACACAGTCCGCGTTTAAAGTTATTAAATCAGATTCACATCCACATAAATAATCAGACGTTAATTGCACACATATCGATATTAAAATGAAGCAATATTTGTCGGCATCTCAGCATCATTTATCGACACCAGGAATTATCCATAGATTTATTATTTGACTAAGACCGGCACAATTGAATACGGAATAGAACAATGGGCAGACACAAATCCTGTAAAAGATTTGCGAAACTTCCTTTTCAAATGATTTCATAACAAGGTGTGCATGCATTGTAAAGTACAAAATTAAAATGAAATGAAATGTTTGCGTTGATTTTGTTAAAAACTCAATGTCTTGAGAATATTTTTTACAGATTATCCGTGTACAAATACATGCATGTTCATTTAAGATATATCAAACTGTCAGCGTCTGCATACGTTAGCACTTCTCATGAAATACGACAATTTAAAGTACGTGCACTCATATTAAGCACCACACACTAAATATATGTAGAATACATGTATGTGTCATATTTGGAACGAGATATGTATAATCATTTAATACTTAACCCATTATGAACTCCGTTTTCTTTTACATAGTTTTTGTCTTCTTGTAAAGGCAGATTGACATGTTCAACACAACTCTTAACTGCAGGATGGGAGACATATATGGATTTTTTTAATCATGACTTTCGTTATGCATATATGTTCGTATCTAAGTCAATACCAGGGTCGCAACCCGATAATATTTGTGCCTTCCCTGATTTATAGATTAGGTATGGATATCACTTTATCTCACGTGTGAAGACATAAATGTATTCCTTTTGTCAAAATTGAAAGCGTATATACCTCGGTCGCAAGTTCCGTTTTACAAAGTAAACAAATAGGGGATATCTAACATGTCTTCAGTAATACGAAACATATTTCACGAGTGGGGCAAATATTTTGATATTTTTCCCGAGTGGGCAGCTCGAGTGAAAAATATAAAAAGAAATAGCCACACGAGTTAAATATGTCTGGTATTAGTGAAGATACTGTTAGATATTCTATTTATTAAATTTTTATAACAAAATCTACAGTGGCAGCTTTTGATTTTCCTTAATGTCGTTTGTAAGCAGCGTTCTAATTGGTCAAATAAAAAGAGGTGATATTTTACGCTAGGGAAAAATAACATATCTCTCATTAGTCAAAAATATCACTTTTATAGAATGAATAACTTTCGACATGTCTATGGTAAAAATGTAATAAATGATTGTTCAGCAATATAATTAAGTCATACCGTTTTACTAGAACATGAACTATTTTAATGGGAGAATTATAAAACACATTTTAAATTTTAATTACATACGCATTTCATGGAAAAAAGGACTGAAAGAGTTTCCCCCTGGGTGGCCCCTAAACAAAATCAAAGCTTTACCGTGCGTGTACCGCTACACAGAAGAAATATGTAAATGTCAGCAAAATCCTATCGCCATAGTCAATAAGAATACCCACTTGATACATGTATGAGTATGTAAAGTGTAGTACTTTGAAAGAAAGCATGAAAAAACTTACTTTCGCGGAATGCCCCTTTAATATAGTTCGAAATTTCGAAAAAAAAAACATTTTGAAATAACAAATTATTCGAAATTTGTGACTTGATTTTATTTTTGCAAGGGCCTATGTACACCGAGGTATGTTGGTGAAATTCTGATGATAGTGCCAAATCATTGAAATACCATTCTGAAGGTTCACTAAATTACACAAATTTACTTACGGTCATATCACACTTACAATGGAGGAATCAGTTGATGAATTGTACGCGTTATAATGTTGTTTAACAGGAAATACTCACTGTCATTTGAAGGACTTCGGAATGTTTCAACAAACTGTTGAATGTTAAGTGTAAACGCTCAAAACGGGGCATTATTTGATTTAAAAACATAATTACATATATGTATGCATAGATGGAAGGATGTATACTATTGGCAAGTATTATAACTGTGTAGTGAACTAGGAAAGTGACAGAATGTGGAATGTAGTTAAATGAATAACAAGGGTTAATCCTTAAATTGCAAGGGTTAATCCTTAAATAACAAGGGTTAATCCTTAAATAACAAGGGTTAATCCTTAAATAACAAGGATTAATCCTTAAATAACAAGGGTTAATCCTTAAATAACAAGGGTTATCCTTAAATAACAAGGGTTAATCCTTAAATAACAAGGTTTAATCCTTAAATAACAAGGGTTTATCCTTAAATAACAAGGGATTAATCCTTAAATAACAAGGATTAATCCTAAAATAGCAAGGGTTAATCCTTAAACAACAAGGGTTAATCCTTAAATAACAAGGATTAATCATTAAATAACAAGGGCTAATCCTTAAATAGCAAGGGTTAATCCTTAAATAACAAGGGTTAATCCCTAATTTACAAGGGTTAATCCTTAAACATCAAGGATTAATCCTTAAATAACAAGAGTTAATCCTTATACAACGAGGGTTAATCCTTAAATAGCAAGGGTTAGTCCTTAAATAGCAAGGGTAAATCCTTAAATAACAAGGGTTAATCCTTTATTAGCAAGGGTTAATCCTTAAATAACAAGTGTTAATCCTTAAATAACAATGGTTAATCCTTAAACATCAAGGATTAATCCTTAAATAACAAGGGTTAATCCTTATACAACGAGGGTTAATCCCTAAATATCAAGGGTCAATCCTTAAATAGCAAGGGTTAATCCTTAAATAACAAGGGTTAATCCTTAAATAACAAGGGTTAGTCCTTAAATAACAAGGGTTAATCCTTAAATAACAAGGGTTAATCCTTAAATAACAAGGATTAATCCTTAAATAACAAGGGTTAATCCTTATACAACAAAGGTTAATTCTTAAATAGCAAGGGTTAATCCTTAAATAGCAAGGGTTAATCCTTAAATAACAAGGATTAATCCTTAAATAACAAGGGTTAATCCTTAAATAACAAGGGTTAATCCTTAAATAGCAAGGGTTAATCCTTAAATAACATGGGTTAATCCTTAAACATCAAGGATTAATCCTTAAATAACAAGGGTTAATCCTTATACAACAAGGGTTAATCCATAAATAGCAAGTGTTAATCCTTAAATAGCAAGGGTTAATCCTTAAACAACAAGGGTTAGTCCTTAAATAACAAGGATTAATACTTAAATAATAAGGGTTAATCCTTATACAACAAGGGTTAATCCTTAAACAACAAGGGTTAATCCTTAAATAACAAGGGTTAATCCTTAAATAGCAAGGGTTAATCCTTAAATAGCAAGGGTTAATACTTAAATAACGAAGATTAATCCTTAAACAACAAGGGTTAATCCTTAAATATCAAGGGCTAATCCTTAAACAACAAGGGTTAATAATTCAGTACGTGTAACAGTCAGTATGTAGTGTGTACATTATAGTCATTATATTACTTACGAGTTACTTCCCTTGGGTTTACTACTTTAACAACAGGGTTAGATTACGCCTCTAGTGCAAGGTTACTAACTTAAGAGTTTTCTATATTGACACTACCAAACAATTATACCACTTGTACAGTCGTTATCATCCAGCGCACGCGCTGACTCATGTGTATATAATTTACCTGTGACCAAGCGTTGTGTTATATATAGATTGTCGCAGTGGTCAGTAATTGGTCAGATAATTAGAGCCTATGATAGCATCGTTAATACTAATCTATATAGGGGTAATAAAAAGAGGTGCGCGTCTGGAAAGGAAGTTTTTACATAGTTTTAAAATAGTTAAAGAGTACAGAGGATTACCGTATATGATGTAAATAGTAACCAGATGGAACTTGTGTAAGGATATTTGTAGTGTGAATGCGCCGGTGCAACGTTGAAAATTGACCCCCGTGGAAAATGGAACCCGGATCAATTTTCCACGGGGATCCGTTTTGAACGTTAACGGCGATAGTGAGAAACATGGAGTGCCTGTATCTTTTGGATAAATGTAACTTTGCGGTCTTAACATACTGTAGATAATAAATACAATGTATGTGAACTTAATTTAATTTGTGTGTTGTTTTACGATAGTTGATATGATTTGATTGCCTGTGTAGAGATAATAATCGCATTTATTCAGACATATGATATCGACTTCTATATAAACGGGCCCAGCTTATCTTGCTTTTCAAGTCAACTACTTGATGGTTTGAGATTCATATCAATTGTATAAGACACCTGGTAATACTCCAATGCTTATATTACCAAAAAAACACTTCTTCTTGTTGCTAATGTGCAGGGCTCATAGTGTGACATTTTCGCGCATGTTGGTTAAAATGCCAGGAGGACTCTCATTTTACTTTAAATTAAAAAAGAAAACAGGTTAAAATAAGTTTTAAAATGGATGTCTGCTGACTCTGACCTTGAATATGCATCAAGCGAATAAGCTCTTACCATAGCTGGTGCCAGCAGGTTCCATATCACAATGCCTGCTGGGGGCTACTGTTTTGCTGAAGGCACCTCATACGTTGACCCCTAGTAGTGATGCTTGTACTGAGGTACTGACAAGGGGTGGGTGATATCTCTATGAGAAACAAAATCAGAGAATACCAAAGTGTCAATAGAACCATAATCCGAACTCAAAATCGATTAAACTAGAGGCAAAATAGGAACAAAAGACAGACGTACATGGAGACTTTCGTAAAAGTACAAGATACTAAGACCAGGTATTCCAGAAGAGTAAGCGTCAACAGAACCATACTCCAAACTCAAAATCGATAAAACAATAAAAAGAGGACAAGGACAAAAGAGACCAGGTGTTCCGGACAAGTAAGCGTTTTCTGCTTCCTCGACGACATCCGCTATGTAAATCTTAGTCACAATCTTGATCATCATAAATGTTCGAGTTCTGGTTCTAACCAGCTGCAAGGTTTCTAGTAGTGACTGGAGCATATAAGTAGATGACGCACTGATCTCCCTGCTGTAGTCACCCATGCTGTAACTTGCTGCTCGGCGCTGTACACTCTCAACTGTGTTGACCAGGGACTTTGTGGTGTGGTCCTCCACCTTTGAAGCAAACTCCACTTGTGGTCTGGCTAGCGTCTTGCAGGTTGTTGTCTTGATGTGTTTCATCAACGTTCTTTAACTTAAGGAAATTCCTTAACTTAAAAATCTCCATAAGAAAGCATTACAGCATTTAAGGAAAGTTCCTTAGCTAAGATTTTCCCCTTAAATTCTGTAATGCTTTCCTATGGAGATTTTTTTAGTTAAGGCATTTCAATAATTTAAGGAACGTTGATGAAACCGGGGCCTGGGGTAGCTGGATATGTTACGTGATGTAATTGACATTCATAGCAGTGCTGTCAACATTTGCCTCCCACGTCTGGTTGAAGTATATGGTGACACAAGGTATTTCGCCCTGTTGGTCATTTTCAGAGACTGGCCATGGACGAGAAATGTCATACCACGTCTTAGCTTTGTTTATTCCATTTAAATTACTGTATTGTATAACATTTTTTGACAAAGCATTAAAAAGGAAGCGTCGTCAACACTTTATAAGCTTTTAATTGCACACTGTCCGCAATGTTAAGGGTCCCCTTCCGCGTTCCCGGAATATGCAGTATTTCTTTAGTAGGTTAATCGTCAGAATTAATGTAGGCATTTAAAGAAAGACGGTTTGTATCTCTATCATCGATGAAGTCGACTAACGAAAGCACGCATGCATGCATTCAGATTCGTATACAATGCATTATAATATATCAATAAACTAAAAACAGGACACTGACAACTTTTTCCACGGCGGACCACATAACTTAGTTTTCAAAATCAGGGGACAGGAGTCCGTAATATGACGTCATAAATATGCAATGTCATAAATGATAACAACAATTATTCAAAGTGTTATTTTAAAACTCATTTAGAAAGCTAAAAGGTTCCACTTAACTAATGATAAAAAATGTTTTATCACTAATTAAAAATTAATAGCCGGGCTACACAGTCCAACATATACATGTGATTGTCGTATATATTTTTCCTTATAATAAGGAGTTGAAACGTAAATAAACATGTAAACATTAAACTGCATCCTGTTTTGCGTGGTTCATGCTTTTTTCTGTAGTGCAGTAGGCTTTCATATTGTCGATAACTTTCAACATCTTTTGTGTAAGTTACTTTTTTCAGAGAAACAATATACAGTTAAATCATGCCATTTCAGTCCAAAGTCAAAACTGTTTTCCCGAGGTGTTGGGACCGACCTGGTTAACGATTTTCCGAGGCCTCAAGCCTTGGAAAATAGTTCAACAGGTTGGTCTCAACAACAAGGGAAATCTGTTTTTATCATTGGCAAAAAGGGCATACATTACCTGTTTTGTTACATGTACCTTTAATTCAAAGGTCTGGAATTAATATGTACCGTGTTTATCACTCATTTCTAAGTCAAAATCCTTTTGTGTCACTTTAATTATGTTGAATGTAGCATGTTCTTTGTGTTTCATGAATCTCTCGAAACAGCTATCTTCGCGTTGTGATAGCTTGTCAGAAAATGTCTTAACAGTAAGTAGATATCTTCAGTCAGAAAGTGTCGTCTATATGTAAACAAAATGCTTTAATCTAGATCACATACACTGCCATCCAAAAGTTCTGATACATCTTTTCTGCAAACGCTTTGAAATTGAGCAAAACCAATTTTAAGCAAGTATCACTAATACTATTATTATGTTATAATTAACTGCCTACGATGTTTTGTTATTTTTCAACTACATGTATGTACGGTTTTTGATAAATCAAAATCCTAAAAATGAAATATTTTTGCAAGTTCACGTTTTTATACATTAAGTTCAACAATATATTTCTTTCTGTTATTTTTTACAGACGATCATTATATTAATTCCATTGAATTGTGCAAATGAAAGAAAAACAACTTTTATTCATTTCTATCTCTGTGTAATAGTCACCTTCAATAGAATAAAAACAATATACATAGGCCCTCTAATGAGTGATAATGTTATATGGGATTCCTCAAAATAGTTCAATAGTTTGATTGATTATATTTTTGAACGTGTTTCATCAATCACATATTGCATTTATGTAAGCATAGATGCTATTTTGTTAGTTTCATTTGAATATGACAAAACATGTTTGTAAAACTGTCTGAATCCGCGTAGCATCATCAGCATCATCCTAACATTATGATGATGATGATGATGATGATGATGATGATGATGATGATGTTGTTCATCACCATCGTTATCATCACCATCATCTTAATCATCATCAATGTTTATCAATCATCATCATCATAATCATCATCATCATCATCATCATCATCATCATCATACACGATATAGTCACAGTTTTATGTTAAATAATAAAGATAAATAGGTAAAACAGATAAAAGAATTAAATGTTTATTTGATCTCCAAACAATGTTTATACAAATACAAAGTATAAAATAGAACATCCATATATAAGCATATATATACTGCTTTAAACACCTACCGGTAACATGGTAAACTCAATAACATAACCTGACAAATGACAGAAGAAGTTGAGAACGACTTAAAAAAGAACTTAAGAACGAAGTTTCCCAATTAACAGGACTTGAGAACTTATTTTCTTAAAAAGAACGTCTGCTTGCGATGACATGACGTCATTCTAGGAAAAAAAGTCTCCCACCAAAAATGATCCGCGAATGAAAATTTCATTTTTTTTTTTCGCATAATTTCAATCTTCTGTTTGTTTACGTTTGCCAAAGATAGATCGCGATCAATGACCAAAGAAGTCGTTTGAAAACTATGGTGTTTAATTGACATTTCTTATATTAAGAAATATATAAGGTAGAAGTTTATAGCTGATTAACAGTTTATCACACTGCATGTTCAGGGTTTGTCGTGAGAACAATTTTCTCATCTCGAGTACGTTGATAAACGAAAGAGGCCACATCATCAATATGCAATCATCATCATCATCATCATCATCATCATAAAATAATCCTCCTTATCGAAACATAATCTTACATAATGAGCTCGTGTTTGAATTTCCAAATGCAATTCATTTTCTTAAATGTTAATCTAAGAAGGAAAATCAAGGTCTCGATTGTCTTAAATAAACAAAAAGTACCTTAAAACGGCCTTTTTCGCTACATTTCGCCCATTTCTGCTCAATTTCGCCGCAATCTTTTGACTTATTATAAATGTAGGAATCTCAACATGGTACGAATCCAACATTTTCTGCATTTTTAAAAACCTTAATTGTTTGGACTATTTAACAACATCATATTTTATTCATATCAAGATTAATATTTAACATACTGATGCTTTAGTTATATTTTTATTATCGTTTTCAATACATACTGAAAAACATTTTTTTTTTGGTTGCAAATCGGCAGGGAACGCGGAAACAAGCAATTTTGACGTATTTCGGAAAAGTCACGTGATTGCTCGTATAAAAATAGAACCGGAAGTACACAATTATGTCATGGTCAGGCTCAAAGGAAGACTAGCCACCAAATAGACTATTAAACAGATTCATTTGATCAACAAAAAGAAACACGACACCATCAAAGAACACCAAGACCATGGTTTGACTGACGAATTAAGTACATGTGTTTTATTGTAACATGTCCCTGTAACTGGCAAAGGGTAGATTTTGTTGTTGGTGTCCTGGATTAAAGGAATAAAGGGATATAACTTATATTGATTAGTTTTCAGATTTTATTGGTGTCAACACTGGAAAGATTGTGGACTTTGACTTGAGATCAATAAGCTGTAGTGTGTGCCAGTATCATCTTCATCATCATCATCATCATTATCACCATCATCGTCGTCGTCATCATTCAATAATCAACAGATTATCATCATCCTCATACATCAATCAACATACAGGAATTGTAAGCGGCTATGATTGCATTAAAACCAACTACTTATTTTCACATCTATGCCGTGTATAGCATTTCAAAAACAAAAATACCCACGCGTTCACTAAATATAGCACTCACCCAAAACACACTCTAAAAAGCAAATGAGAGTAATTAAAGTTAAGATATTTAAGCAAAACGCAAACAATAAAAACAAAGGGATAAAGAAAATATTGAAAAGGAGGCCCGTAAGCGTCTGAAAAAGGGCTAATATGGTAATCGATATCCGGAATGTACTGTAAATCATTTATATCTTGTGAATACTTCTTTTGCGAACTTACCTCCTCAGACATATTTGTGAATACATAATTTCGCGAATGGGATCTAGAAATTACTTTTAATTCACGAATGATCAGCTTTTGGAAACACGAACTCTGTAAAACTCCTTTATACTGGTAAGCAATAGCTTCGAATTTGACGGCATTGTGTTAATGAGATTAATGTAGCTTTGAAGGAATGTGCCAGGTGTACGCGCTATGTCCATGTAGATAAAAGAGAAACTTACGAATGTAATTGCAAAACAGACATTAAAACAATTAAGCTTTGATTAACAATGCCTGAACAAATACAGCAATTCGATTGGCCCGACATATGTTTGTGCAATGATTAACTTGGCACTTCATAATATGTTTATATTATACTAATCCCTTATAATTAGTATACGGTAGTCGTCCAAGCGATAGCGTCCTTGGCGGTTTTCCAATTGCCTATTGTGATATACAATAAAATAAATATTTTGCATGTTATGAACATGTGCTTATGATTGTAGATCCGCCTTGTTAATTATACTTATGGCACGCATGTTCAATCCTCGACCTCTGACCTATAGACTTACACATGAATGTACAGAGTAATGAGATGTATTAACTTAAAGAAAATACATGCGTTAGACATATTTGTTTGTCATTATATTATATGGTGTATATAACATAAACAAAACTGTCTAAAAACAAGTTATGATAACGACGAAACAAACATAAATGTAATTGTTATTTTCGTGCAAATATTCGCAAGGGATTTGAAATCGCGATCGATTCACTATCATTGCGTATTAACGCGTAAATAAATCCCACGCGAAATATAAGTGAGTTACATTTCCTATTTGGTGTATGTCTAGAAAAAAAGATGAAATAAAGAAATCTTCCGAAATTTTATGAGGCTTTTCAAACTAATAAAAATGACAACAAAACCTTTTGATATATAATATAATATGAAATGATTTTAGTGCGCGAGGGGTCTTACTGTGGGAGGAAACCGAAGAACCAGGAGAAAACCAATATGGTCGGGCAGGTGACCTTTCCACGTCCGGTTGGGGGAATCGAACCCCGGCCGCCTTGATGAAAGGCAAGTGCGCTATCCACTGTACCAAACGACCACTTTTGATACACCTGACTTCGGTCAATCCCTTGCATATCTGTAACTGTTGCTATTATTTTATTAATGCTATTATCCAACGTAAGCAAATACTTCATTGTCAAAGAGATGCTTAAATTTTTGGTCTATGGGATAATTGTACAAAATACAGAAAGGTATATTTCAGTAATATTGTAGGAAACACGGTTGACACTGCAGTTAGGTTTGTATACTTCGGGCTAAAACAGACGGCAACTATCGTTCTTCCTAATAGAGTATTTCTAGTGGCACTCGGTTGGATAAATTTACCTTGGTGTACATTTATGTGAGCATGTTAATAGTGTCAATATCCAGTAGGTATGTTGTTCAGGGTTTGCTCGGCAGGCGATTCCGTCGCCATATTGGTTAATGCTATATAGATACCTCAATAGGATGTAGCCACGGAAGAAAAAAAAGCGACACGATTGACTGGTATTCTGGAATAAATTAAGAAAACACCGAAACAGGAAAACGAGATTATCTGTTTGTTCTAGCCCACGGAACACAAACGTAACGACAGTGTTACCTGGGTTTCCGACGATGGTTTCAATATCTGGTACGGTTACACCGATAATTTCCATTTAATTATTGTTTCGGTCAAAGCATGATGCCATTATTTGACAAATGTAACGAAAAAAAAAATAATGGAGTGTGCTCCTGTTATTACATTGATATCAAAGTGTATATTAAAATACACTAATGCACGAATGCTACGGATCAATTCATTTGTCAATTGTTCTGGATAGTTCGCAAGATATTTGTTTCATAAACTTTCTATTTTCTGAATGCTTTAAGTTTGTAATTCCCGCAGTGTTTTAACACATCTCTGATTGGAATGAAGTAGCCCTCTTTGCCTCTTCCAGCAAAGAACAGTCCAACACACTCGAGATCGCCGTCAGAATTTTTCACAAACACTCCAGCTCCAGAGTCACCTTTTTCATGTTGAACGTCACACAATATCCTTGTTAATCCCTTCATTAGTACTTTACCCTGAGGGTAGTCGATCCTCTCTTGGTGTCCTGTCGCCGAACAGACACACCTCAAATCTTTAGTATAAGCGCCGAATTTTAAAACGCGACTGTTCGGCTGGGTGCTTCCAATGATTCCAGTGTTGAAAGTCAATCCCTCGGGGATACCTAAAAAACATAAATAGTTTATTATCTACTGTAGAGTTTGAGTATAGAGTTTTTTTACAAAATGTGGAAAGAATTCAAATAAAAATACCTCAAAATAGACGTTGCCAATAAAATAAAATAAATAAACGCAATGTTTTATTTACACTATTCGTAATGTCCAATAGAATTAGAGAAAAATGGAATGAAGATGGCGTAACATACACATCTGCTGCACTTTGGTAATATATATCGTATGCCGAAAAATGAATTAAACTGCACCATACAGCTGTTTTCCCCTCCGAGGACTCTTTAGTGATGCTAGGGGTCAAAGAGTGGGAATCCAAACTTTCTAAACCAATGTAGAAGCAGAAGGGTCGGGTGCGTAAAACCCCTTTTATTAATGAATTTAGAAGTTAATTTAACTATTTCTGTATAACTTCAAACCGTGTACTACGAAAATGTGTATATTATGTACCGTGCCACTACTCAAATGAACTTAACTGTGGCTAAGGAGGTTCCAGCAAACCTCGGGGACTGAAACATCCACCAGCAGAGTCTACAACCCCTTATCATTACAGATGACGTAACACACACATGTGATAAATCATTAGTTTTAAGGAATTAATAATCATTTCATTATTTATTTGGCAATTGTGCAGAATTAAAGTCGATCAATTCTAAATTCACACAAGATTCAACTGTAGTTAATGTGTATTAAAGTATTGAAAGTAGCCTCTTCAGACAGAAGTGTCAAAACGAACCTGCAGCTAGGAGCGCTTCCTGTGTAAAAACGAAGTTGACTGAACTTGGAATCCGCAACGGAGACGTAATTCTCACGACAGCAGCGTCAATAGACGGGTTCGTACTTTCTTTGAAGGCCATTTTCACTACTTCGCCAACAAGAGAATCTGGGTTAGAACCTTGTTTTGGTGGTTGATAGACTAGGTCATTTCGTCCGTGGTAAACGCCAAAAGCGGGATTGTTATCAAGGACATGCGCGCACGTGAGAAATCCTGTTTCCTGATTTTCTAATTCAACAAAAGGTCCGATTGTCCCACTGACTTTGTTGTCTGCACAACTTCCGGTAATTGCACCTCCACATGCTAAAGGTGTAAGTTTGTCTGATGGTTGACTGGCTAGCAAGACGACATGTTCCTCTCGAACGTCAACCGGAAAACAGATTCCGTCACAGGTCAATAAACTGGGAAATTCTTCTTCCCCCTCAGTTATAAATCCTTTGAACTTGCAACACAAAACAATACAGTTCTCCCGAAATGCTTTTCCTCCAACGGTCCGAACAGCCGATATACGGATTCCGTTGAGGTTTTCGTGATTTTCCCAGAGGAAATTACTATTTTCATCAACTACGCAGTTCATCAGCATATTTTCCTGTTGTGACAGACCGGGTACTTTCATGTTTAATTCAAAGTCAATGGCTTTCTCATTGTCCTGGTCAAGCCTGTTGATGTTTTTGTAAATCGTTGTTATTCCAGCTGTTTTCGAACAAACACCGTATAGTGTATCGTCATTTGTATATATAACTATGACATGTTCTCCAGTTGCAATTAGTTTGCCGTGCTGTACATCTTTGTGTTTCTTTTGAAGCTCGGCACGAACTGCTCTCACAAGAATACGCTTGATTTCGATGTTACAAATATCACCGAAACATTTTTCGATGGTCCTGAAAGACGAACATGTTGCCAATACTTCCAGAGTAGATCTGTTTTCACTGTGGATTGCTATTTCTAGCGGTGTCATTTTTCGATTTTTCGGCAGTTGAAGGTTGGTGTAAGGATGGGTATCGGAGTCAACCTCAACTTTAACATCTCTAGGAAAACGTTCAATCAGTCTTGAGCATTCTTCGGCCGATCCGTTGACTGCACAATGGTGTAGTTCTGTCCAGGTTGACCAATGAATGCCTGGATATAAGATAAAAAGCAAAAATAAAATCAACCAAGAGGTTTAAAGGTCAATTACAGACAGAAATTATTGTAGCTGCTTAAAATCTGTGATATCATGTTAAAAATTTAAATGAACTACAGCAATTTAGACAGAATGACGTTAAAAATTAATGAGGCTGTTTTGTGGCTCTGAACAATACAAAAATAGAGAAAACCGAAGCGTCATCAAACCATAATCCGAAATCAAAAACGATTTATCTGAGTGAATCATTTAAAACTAGAAATGTCTGTAAGACATGAATGCCCCCTTTCCTCATATGGAATTAGTTCTTTTTTCAGATTTATATTTAAAAAAAAAACAAATAACAATTTTGAGAATAACATAATGGTGTGTTGAACATGAGAATTACAGAAACGTAATATAATACATAAAATACAATGGAATAGTAAACTTCATAAATACGCATGCTTTAGTACATATCAGCTCACCGGGCCAATTTGGGCAATTCTTCGTTAAGCGGGCCGAATACACTGAATCAGCCCGCCGGCTGAGCGGGCCAAATCCAATATATCAGCCCGCTTTCGAAATTGCCGTGAGGTCATATGACGTTCATGACGTTTCAACAATCGAAAATAGATAGAAGAGCAGATGTTGACGTTGAAATTGGCGATAAATGTATGGAGTCTATCGTATCAAGAATACTAGGGCTTGATAAATTAATAGAAGAAAAAGAGTCATAAACGAAGACGACGATGTAGAGAAACAATTGAATAATTTCCAATACATTGCTAATGGTATGAATTATTATCTTAATTAACGTCCAGAAGATGACAAAACAAGGAGCAAAAAAGAAATATCATCAAAAACAAATCATCAGAACCGTCACAAAAATCAAAGTATATATAATAAATAGAATATGATAAGGTCATTTCCATATATGGTCTTGTATCAACCTTAGGCCCAATATCTACTTCGGCCCAATATCTAAGGGGTCCCTTAGGGCCGATATTGGGATCTCGGGTTGATACAAGACCTGATATGGAAGTGGCCATGTAATATTCTCTTCATATTGACTCGTTAATTTCACCCTGATCCATCGACTGGTACATGGCCAACTCTCCCTAGAGATGTATCTTAAAACAATGTAATGCTATTTTATTACTTATACAACACAGTTGAATAGCCGAATTTTTTGCTTGTACATGTAGTACAGTATATGGTGGTGTGTTCTATGGTATATTACTCTTACCTTTGCTCCCACTATTCTGCATCATATTGATGAGGTCCAACAGGTCCTTGTGATGCTTTCCTTTTGCTAAATCAAGGACAGTCTGCCCATCTTTAGTTGTTATTCCGGTGTCAAAGCCTGCATTCTGGAGCAAACGATATAGTGCAACGTCCCCGTTCGCGACGCAGATATGCAGAGCATTGAAGCCTTGGATGTCCAAATCAGCCCCCTTGCGGGTACAATGAGGAAACTTTCCCAAAAGGTACTCCACGAACTTGTATTGTCTGTTAGCAACAGCTATATGAAGTACGGTTCTTCCATCTGCACCTTTCGAGCCTAAATCAACTTTGTCACTAATGCAATTTTCTAGTTGTCTGATGTCACCACTCTTGGCTGATTGGAACAGAGTCCACTTATTGCATCCACGGACTCTGGGGTCATATCTGATACCTGCAATGAGAATAACACATAGATGCAAGTGAACCACAGACAAAC
Source organism: Mimachlamys varia (assembly GCA_947623455.1). Taxonomy (NCBI): domain Eukaryota; kingdom Metazoa; phylum Mollusca; class Bivalvia; order Pectinida; family Pectinidae; genus Mimachlamys; species Mimachlamys varia. The sequence continues at coordinate 30,557,874 of OX392544.1, forward strand.
AAGTTACGGTGCATTCAAATCTGCTATCCCTAACCATTCGCCTTGGCATCCACGATATCCAGGGTTGTTGCTCAATTATGCTCTCTACACCACTGGAATATGTCATGGCAAAGCTGAAAGCTCTGTGTCCGCCACCTTAATGATGAGTCAGGAAGACTGGTTCGAATCTATGATGTACATCAAATGAATCTCGTGGTCATATAACGGTAGAAATAGACAAACTTTGAAATCGGTTTCTGCTTCTTTGCAATATTCAAAGGACAGGCATACATCCTAGCGATTGGTCAGAATTTGAGCGTACATTGTACTTTCAGTTTTTCCATATCATGTGCCAGGGTGCAGAGAGCGTAGGATATCGAGGATGTCACTTTGGGGTCTTGAGGGATAGTCTCCAGGTACCAGACGTTGGTCGATGTTTTTTTCTCCTATAAAATTTGTCTGTTTTGTTTTTTTTTCGTGTAGGAGCGATCTCAAGTGTTTAATTAGGATGAGAAAATTGAAGGCAATGGCACGGACAAAAACAAGTAAATTTCGCTGCATCACAGCGAACGGGGACGTCATAGTAAAAATGACAAATATAGTTTAAGCTCTAATTGAAATGGTCAGGAGGAAAACAAAGTGTAAAAAAAAACACAATTCCAATTCAAACGTGATATAAAATATGGGGAACATAACAGCAAAAAAAATATTATACGGAGAACTTTAATAAAACAATATAAAAGACCAGGTGCTTCCGAATAGAACGCTTCTTCTTATCGACGACAACCGCCATGAAATGTCTACTTATTTGTAAAGAAACTTAATTCAATCACAAATTTAATATCGGAAGAGTATTTTTTTCACCAGTCAATATCGAAAATACATTTTAAACGGTCTAATTATGTAGATTGCGTTTGCTAACTATTTAGATTTACGATTTTTAAGGTGTGTCGTTTTCTTTTATTCCAAGAGATTGAACACTGCGTCATTCATACAGTATCCATAATACAATACTGTGACACCCTCAATATCAATGGCAGGCTATTTGTTGCTAATTTTGTTTGATTCAGGTTTGTTTACTATATCATTAAAAACATCAGCAAAATGTAAATATTGAAATTATGACTGTTTACCTAGTACTTACATATGTATAGCAATATAATAAGTGTACTATTTCTAATTATCTGATTTCTTTTCATCATTAAATCTTTCGATAAATCACACAAATTAAACTATTTATTACATTTTAATAAATGTTATATTACACACAATGATTACATATATTGCATATACCTACCTGTTATGACATTGTGGTAACGATGAACTCTTGCTATATATCTCATTTTAGATGTACAATCAGCGTATGTAAAAAGAGATGTTTGTTAGGACCGGTTTTTCAGAGACAACATATATTCCACAAACTCACAAACTAAAATATCGGTTCTTTAAACTATCAGTCTAGTCAAGTTAAAGATAATAATAATTGATTGGATATTTCATGAACAATACCCATTTATTTGGCAACGGAAATATTTGATTTATCCTAATACCATAAGTCAAAATATCAGAAGCCCGGTACTGTGTATATCTTACACTGCTGTATAGTGTGGCCATGCGTGACATTATGTTTAAACAAAACCAACGTTTTGGAACTGACAACTGTATTCCTTATTACAAAATATATATTCACCAGGTCCAATATTAACATCTTATAGCAGCATACCCACGATCAGGAATCTTCAGCTAAGTAACAAGGCGTTGTTGACACAAATATATGCTCCAAAAATATTTGAAATCATAATGAGGAATATAAAATTTTAATGATATACTCAAGTTTTTTTATAGGTAAAACATAACAAAATTAATTGCATGAAATTGAGTTAGAAAGATGATAATTAACCATTGGAAAGAGGTCTTTTTAATTTAGTACGAGACTTTGATGGAGCATGATACTTTGATATCAACAAAGATATATCTCCCCCTAATTCTTCATCTCTTAAGAGTCAATGAATCTACTAAGTTGTATGAATCTTTTTTACATGGATATGTGCTTAATAGATATGACCAAAAGAGATTAAACTAGGGACATATAATTAGCAAATGAATTATTAACGTGGATTCCATGCGTTCCGGAAGGGTAAGGGTTTTGTGATATAATGGATTACGTTGTACACCGTCTTCTAAAGTATAAAATTAATATTTGTACAATTAATGTAATTTTAACTTGTAAGAATCACGTTAATGTCATTATATTTAAACCTCTCCATTCTTGAGCGTAGTAAACTCTGACTGCGAATATATTAGTGTATACGCAGTGTAAAAATCCTCAATTACGCAATAAATGGTTTCTGGCAAACTTGTGATTTCAATGATGTGCATTCGAAATTCTTTGGCGGTAATGCAAAGATGGCGGCGCTCTGCAGTTGTGACGTCCGACGTCCCGACCGCGTCACAACTAGATCACTGTGTTAATGCGTGTACATAACAACCGTTATTAATAATGAAATACAATCGAAGTGATGGTAAAATTACTTGAAATCAAATTAACAAATGATGCATTGAAGAAAAAATACTGCTGTTCACTGTGTGTTTTCTAAACTTACGAATATATTGATTAAGATTCAGTGGGACTATATTATCTTAGCAATCACGGCCATCGTAGTTACCATCGTAACAACCAATTTCGAAAGTTGTTTCCTTCGTATACCACTTGGATATTAATAATGAAGTAATGTTCAAGATTATTAAAAAATATGAGCAAAGCTCTTCAACGGTAACACATGCGTGCGTAAACAGGTTTGTTTCCCCTTGTTGCTACCCTTTGCCTTTATTTTTTTCATCCAGACGTTGCCCCAAAGTGATGAAAGTACGTCACAGACTAAAACTACGTCACACAATTACGTTACGTCACACTCGGCTTTCATCGGTTATTTCCGGGAATTTTTTCAGTTAATGTTTGTTGCATTTATCTCTGTCGTTGCTTGAGAAGCTGTTTTGTCAACTGTAGACTTAAAATTAATGAAATTGTATCTCTTTCGGAACAAGTAAATGAATGGTTATCAGTAAATATTAGAGATTTACTGCCACTACGCTCCTTTAAGGCTAAGCCTTTGCCATAGTATGAGTGAACTAGATTGCCCTTAACATATACTTATGCCTGCCATAACGTTGTTGGATATGAAAAATATTGGAGAATCAATATAAATTTCCTTTCACTTTTTCTATCGTATATTACCAGAAAAACTGTGATGACGCTTCTTAGATGTTCCAGAACATATAATGATGAAAGTCAACTGACTGTCTTTATCACCGGAAGAACCTTGATGGACATATATAAAACGGGAGAATTCATCAAGTTTTCCTTTCGTTTCCTATATTGCAAGCAACATCTTTGCTTGCATCTGTAATAACTCTTTGGATGTTGCATAAAACTATATTTTTAAATGTACAAAGCTTAACTTTAGAATACAGCTGGCTTTATTGTTTAACATTTGTATATACACAGTTATGCTTTAAAAAAAATTAAAAGAACTTTGTCAGAATTCCCCTCCAGTGTCTGTCATAACAGACATTCCAATGCTATTTTAGAGTCCAGAATCAATTATAAAATACAAACGAAGGGAGGTTACAAAATTGAACAGTAATATTACTGCTTGATTTAAAGGGGCAGAAATGACATCTCGACCCGGTTGTCAATGGCTGGGTAGCTTTATCTGTATTTAACGAAATGTTCTACCTTCAATAGTTATATTAATAAACAAGGTACAATCCCACTAATTTGCATGGGCATTGACTATACTAAATATTTGATGTCTGAAAAGTTATAACTAATTCAAGGTTTTCGTTTTAATGTAACAGGAGAAATATAATATCGTTAATCAGTGAATAAGCCTATCACCTTTTGAACTACACGGTCATTGTGACTAATCGGAGCATTGACGAACTGGTTTAACCGTCAACATTCAAATCAACTCAACCGTGACGTGGATGAACACGTACACCCTTTGTAATTACACGGTACGTATCGTTATCGCCCTCTCTATTTTGGAACACTGGCAGTATATTTACCATAACACTGGACTGGTTATTATGACGTCATTACGACTGTGACGTCATAATCATAACGTTGGAGATAGCTGGCCGATACTGGCTGTTTGGCTGTTCCCTTTATTCGAAATTTAAATTAAATTTCTGAACAAATGTAGAATTTAAATCTAAATATAATAAATTAATTATCAAAACCAATTGAAAAATGTAAATATAAGCATTAAACAGCATTCTGTTCCGTGTTATTGTCCTATAACACGGAACAGAATGCTATTTAATGCTTAAATAAACTGTTTAAAAGTCCATTGACGTGTAGTGAATCACATATCAGGGTAAGTTGTTTAAATAAAGGTTACATAACGACTTGTTGTTGTACATATTGTATCCATTTCACTTTCCTGAGTTATTTTTCCAAAGTTGCAAAAACATTTCTTTCTGTCTTTTGTAACTTTTAAAAACTTAATAACGAGAATGGAATAAATAGAAAACCCTCGAGCGGTGCGATATGTTTTTACAACAATTGCAATCGTACAATAGCTGGAGTGTGATTGGTAAATCTGTATATACATGTTTTGTAGACAAGGCTGGCGTAGGAACGGTATCACCGTGTGATATGTTTACCACAACTGTAGTCGCAAGTAGCTTGAGTGTGATTGGTAAATATGTATTTACATGTATACATGTTTTCTAGACAAGGCTGGTGTAGGAATGGTATCCTTAAGTACACTAGTATTCTTAAAAAATGACTTCGATTTATAAGTTTTATTACTTTCAGAGTTATTGCTGCTTCGTTATTTCATTTGAAATGTAAACAAATCAAAGTCTCTGGTAAGATACAACACCAATCAGTATCCATGGTTACAAAAAAATAAATTTGAACATTTAAAAACTAGATTTTTTTTGTAGTCAGTCGTTTGCAGAGCCTACACTAACTAGATATGTAAAAGATAGATAGAATCATATTTCTGAAGCAAAAAAAAAACAAAAACAAATCCGGTCGCCTGATATATGGAATATACATGTGGCAATTTCGCACCTACTTTATAGGTCGCGAGTACTTATCACAAATACAAACAATGGATGACTTTTTATGTCTATGCAATTTCAATCAGAAAAAAACAGATTCGTTTTTTCTTTTATATTTTTCCTGTAGTTTTGTATTTGTTTTCTACGTTTATTTCGTCCTGTCATTTATATGTTCAATTTTGTAAAACTAATACGTTCTATATTACGGAACCAAATTTTTATTTCATTCTTGTAATCAAATTACATTTGGATTTCAAACCGATATCGTTTTTTATACCTTGATGCATGAGACACAGAATATAATTAATCAGTTAAACATTGATAGCGACTTTTATGGTATTCATTAAGTAGTTTTGGTCCAATCGTAATATTTTCTAATGTGAATATACCAAAGAATTGGAAAAAAGTCCACTTACCGTGTCAATAGTACTCTTGAGAGTTGTGTTTACTGATTTTAAAATGTGTTTCAACTCTTTATGTATGCTTATGTATTACTCATATAATTCAATGCCAGGCGACCTGTTAGGATTGTCATATCCGGGGCTATAAAGACCACCCACTGTTTTGTTTTTACGACGCAAATAAACAACTAGGGAACATACACCAAGGCTCGTTATGTTTTGGTTGTTTCCAAGGCAACTCAGTTTATCAAGACTAATTATGTCAGTCAAAGGAATAGAAAGGGATATTCGTATTTCAAAAAGTTAAAATAAAATCAACCAATATTGATTTGAATCAGAACAATTGTTTTTTTTTTTTGTTTCATTCATTTGCTTTGTTATTATTATTTTCTTATGATTAATCTTTGTTTCTTATTTAATTTTTAGGTATTTAAAATTTTGTTACTTAATATCTTTGTTTCTTTTTTTTTTCTCTTCTGAGCTTATGTACATTATTCATGTTGTCATCATGTCAACATTTCCAACACAACAACGGAATAATATGTGCAAAACGTCATTTTTCAAGTCTGCAATCTCTTAATGGACAACGGAGTCTTTGTTTGGCTTCCATGTGTGGACTTATTCGAATGTGTATAATACCGTTGAGTTCAGCTTTATAATTAGAAATAGTGCATAGCTACTGCTATAATCAATGTCTATTGCTTTGCCAGAAGATATATAAAAGGCCGGTATATACCATTACATGACCTTTTGACAAAATGTATTAGATCATGTGCGACACTAAATAGATTTTAAGCTATTGTGATAATTCAATATCGATACATCAATCTATATGACTTACTGACTGCGATATGCTTATAATTTAAGGACTAGACTAATCTACGACTAGGTATGCAAACGACTAGATTTGTTTTTATAAATAATAAACTATCATTTTCTACAAGTTTTCTTGATTTACTCTTGTCCATAAGACTTTTACCTATATGTCTTAAGATATATATTGGTATTTACTCAAAATGAATTACAATATCTAATAAACAACATAAACAGACGCTTATTTTACAGTTACTTCATCTTTAAAGTTCAGTTTCTTACCTTAATTAATATTATGAAGCTTTGACGGTTTTATAGGCATTAATGCATAATAAAATGAAAGTATTTTTTTTATTATTATTGATTTTAACATTATTAACAAATATTTATTACGTTTTAAAACGTTATGATATATTGTACATACCATAATATTAAAGTCTGCTTTATAAGTCTAAATATTTTGATAAATTATAATTTGCCTTTTTACTTCTAGTATGTAGCATTAAACTGAAAACCACTGCCAATATAAGACAAACAAGTGTCCAGGTTAGTTAGATCAAATATGAGATAGTTAATTTTTTAAAATATTCATAAATATTGGTCGTTTTAGAATATCACTTGCGATAAAAACAGTCCTAAAATTTGATGATAAATGAATAGCTCGTTGTTTAGATCTTTGTGTTAATTTTACATCGTTTGTATAAACTCAACATTTTTTTTACTTACTTTATCTCATGACAAGATAGCCAAACCCCCAAGACAGGATTTGAAGAACGTTTGGTGATTATGTTTATTTGCCACCTAGCTAGATACATATAACACTGTGTACAGTACAGCTCAATTGTATAGGGATGTATATTTTGAAAGGCTGCGGCCTATATATGACAAAAACATTTAATTTCTATTAAAATCATAACTTTTAGTAATAAAACAGTATTCATTAATCAATTTAAACAAAATGAAAATGGGCTTACTCTTGTTACAAAAACAAATACTGTTAAACTAACAAATTTTTTTGCTTTAATACTATTCTTTTGCATTATTTAAATGTTCAAATTCCCCATTGAATTAACTTGATGATAACATATCAACATTTGGTTTACAGGTCGAAGTTATCGCTTCTCGGCCTTTTGGCTAAGAAGTGTAGTATCTGTTCTTTTCAGCTTAATATCTGATACGTACCCCACCTGGGTACTTCGGTATTAAACTGATTTGTGAATACATGTGAGATGTAAGGGGCTTAAAAGGTGCGCCCGGTAATGCAGTACCCCTGGGAACGGCCCACTTCCCCTTCGGGAGAGTAAAATTCAAATGCAAATGGAAAGACTCATTGTTTTTTCTCATTATAACTATAACGTTTCAGTTTACAAATGATTAAGATAAGTAAGATAAAGAATCTTTTAATATACAACGAAATTATAATAAATAACAAAAAAGAAATAGTTTCTAAGTTAAGCAAATAATGATAGAATTGTTAAGAATTACGGTCATCCATCTGTTTGATAGAAAATATCTAACAGCGTCTTCAGGAAAACCAAATATATTAGCCCAGCAACGGATTTTGATTTTGATTTTCCTCTGTTGTCGGTTGTAAGCAGTGTATTGATTGATAAAACGGAAAAAAAGTGAAAAATACAATATTTTTTTTCATATTTTGCCCCTTGTTTAATTGATTTTAAGTACAGATTATGGTTTTGTTGACGCTTCGGCATTCCCCTATTTTTTTTTTTTTTCTCACTAGTGTAAAACTTTTGTTACCAGTGAAAATATCAATTTGATAGAATCAATAATTTCCGATATTTCAAAAAGTGAAAATGTAATTAAAACCAATATCACCTTCGCTTAAAATCGAAATTGTTGTTTAGGCTGATCTGGACAGTAAACATATGTCATCTCAGACCAATAATCATAACACCATGATGCTTGTACTGTGGTAGTCATTTATACAAATTTGTGACACTGATCAAATCGCGCAACTGTTCTTGTCCGGCAATGACCCGACTAATCCGTCGATGTATCCTGTGTCGTAGTGGCTTTTAATGTGTGTTTATTAGTGACTAGGGGGTAATTTAAACGGCGTCTGACATACGTGTTCACTGGAGCCTAAAGTAATAACCACTTAATCCTCTTAATGTTGCCGATGTGTGGTTTATTTGAGGGAAAAAAACTACTGATAATATTTACCCATTGTTTGATGTTACATCGACTCAATACAGTGTAAAATAAGCAAATGTTGGCCTTACTATTTGAAAGTTTTAAATACAATGAAAGTAGTGTAAAAAGTATATATAATCTCCGTTTAGTATTAAATGACACCAGATGGTATCTGTAAGCCGAAACGTTTCTCCAAACAGTCTCATTTGTAGAAATCACGTTTATTGTCTGAACTAAAAATCATTTGACGTCATTATTTTGACTTGAAGCAATATAAACTGTTCCAATGCAATATTTGCGCATTAAACGATTCACATGAATTTAATACACGTTCGTTTGTACTATAAATCTAATTATCACATAACTGACCCGTTCACTCATGTCATACAACTATGTCATGAAAATGGTATTACACACGTGTAATAACACTATTATGACGTCATAAACAAATGACGTTTTTATGACGTCATATGGTTGCCTCGGTACTGTCACAGAAGAAATTTGCCTTTCTTATAGATAATTTATTTGTTTTTTTTTAGGTATTTTATCATAAATATAAGTTATGTGATAAATAAATTCTTACACTTGTGTCAATGTAATATGGAATAAACTCGTTAAATAATTTAACATGTCACTTGCCTAGAGGCTCGTGACATATTAAATTATCTTACTCGTTTAATAAATTCCATATTACATCGACACTCGTGTAAGATCCTCTATGTATATACCATGCCCCTGTTGAGAAGGCACTATTGTCTCATAGTATTGTCGAGGGATCGAATAGGGGTTGAGCCGAAAGCGACGGCACAATCTCATCACAGGACCTTGATATGGGGCAACAGTGCCCTCTCAACATGACAATAATGGGTTTAGTACATCACCCTTCCATTTAAATATGCACTTACACTTTATTATGATACAGCATGGTCACCTTGGGCCGTTTCGAAGCAGAACAGTGGCAAGAGCGGTAACACATGACCTAGGTATAATTTCGCGCCAATAATCGTGCTATCCCAACATGATAATGTAACGTACTAGTGATGTCATAATAGATTGACCTTGAACATGGCGCCAAATTTGATAATGCCCAGGTGAGCGGGCACCATCGGTTATTAGTACATCTCGTGACTGAATTCTGACTTCCCATTGGCTACACACATGGGTTCTATGAAGCGATAGTGCCCGCTCAACCAGGCACTATCAAATTTGGCGCAATGTTCAACGTGAAGCTACATTGTAACATACACACTATTGGGTAGTTAGTTTCTCATTTGAATACTTCCCATTTCTAAATATGATTCCGAAACGTAGTCCTTGCATCATTTTTTGGAGAAAAAAATCCCATCTTTTAGCCCCTAGCATCACTGACGAGTCCCAGATGGACGAAACAGCTGTATGATGCAGTTTAGTTAATTTGTTTCGACATACTGTATCTATTATTAATTTAAAAGGTGCAGCATGTGGCATGTGTATAACGTCATCTTTGACCATTCGGCAATTCTTCGCTTACATGTAGTAGTTAGGTTTTACCGTGGTGTAACGGCAATACCAGGTAGAGTGTTTACAATGGAAACGGCGTTCTCTGCGCATGCGTTGGTAGGTGGAAACTCCAATTTATAGCGTCTGGCCAGACAGATAGAAATTCGACTAGTTATTTTGAAATTATTTTTGTGAATACATATCAGCAACATCCTATCGTCATAGTCCTTAAGAATACCCACATGATATGTGTATGTAGTATTTTGAAAACAAAAGATGAAAAAAAAATTTCTTTCGCATGATGCCCCTTTAATATAGTTCGAAATTTCGAAAAAAAAACATCTTTGAAAAAACAGATTATTCGAAATTTGTGACATAATTTAGTTTTTTTGCCAGGGCCTATGGACACTGAGGTATGTTGGTGTAATTGAAATACCATTCTGAAGGTTCACTAAATTACACAAATTTACTTACGGTCATATCACACTGACAATGGAGGAATCAGTTGGTGAATTTTACGCGTAATAATGTTGTTTAACAGGAAATACTGACTGTCATTTGAAAGGCTTTGGAATGTTTCAACAAACTGTTGAATGTTTAGTGTTAATGCTCAAAACCGGGCATTACTTTATTTAAAAACATAGTTACATATATGTATGCATAGATGGAAGGATGTATACTATTGACAGGTATTATAACTGTGTAGTGAACTAGGAAATGTAGTGTAATGAATAACAAGGGTTAATCCTTAAATAACAAGGGTTTATCCTTAAATAACCAGGGTGAATAATTAAATAACAAGGGTTAATAATTCAGTACGTTTAACAGTCAGTGTGTAATGTGTACATGCTGCTTACAGTCATTCTGTTACTAACGAGTTACTTCCCTTGGTTTACTAATTTTACAACAGGGTTAGATTACGCCTCTAGTGCAAAGTTACTAACTTTAGAGTTTTCTATATTAACACTACCAAACAATTATACCGCTTGTACAGTCGTTATCATCCAGCACCCGCGCTGACTCATGTGTACGAGGGGTGTTCCAAAAATAATGTCACTGCATCGGTGCTCATAAAGCGGAAGTGCTTTTGTTCATTTTAATTTGCTCTGCCCTTCAAAATACTCTCCGCGGATTTTTTCTACGTTACTTTTGGTCGTAGTTGTTGCAGGACGACCTGGGTGAGAAGCATCTTTCAGTTGCTGCTGTCCAGCACTAAATTTACCTACCCACCTACAAACAGTCCTGTGAGACATATGGCCCTCCCCATAAATGTCACACATCTCGCGGTGAATATCTACAGCCTTTATGCCGAGTAATGACCTACCTTTTATAAGGGCCCTAATTCAATAACATTTTCAGCTCGTTTTCCTGTCATTTTCTGTCTAGTCTAACGAATAGGCTATGCAACGATGTACACTGTACCGAGGCCAGTGAACGTGTGGACGAGATATTTACCTGTGTCACGAGCCAATGATCACTCAATCGACACGAGGTGGTTTTGTGCATATATTGCACGATTTCTGCGAAATAAAGCACAGATGACATTATTTATGGAACACCCCTCGTATATATATAATTTACCTATGGTCAAGCGTTGTGCTATATATAGATTGTGGTTAGTAATTGGTCAGATAATAAGAGCCTATGATATCATCGTGAATATTTATTATAGGGGATATAAAAAAATGTGTCTGAAAAGGAAGTTTTCAGTTTTTTAAAGTACTTTTGAGTACGGAGGATAACCGTATAGGATGTAAATAGTAACCAGATGGAACTAGTATAAGGATATATGTAGTGTGAATGCGCCGGTGTAACGTTGAAAATTGAGCCCCGTGGAAAATGGAACCCGGATCAATTTTCCACGCGGATCCGTTTTGAACGTTAACGGCGATAGTGAGAAACATGGAGTGCCTGTATATTTTGGAATATACGTAACTTTGCGGTTTTACCATGCTGTGGATAATAAATATAATGTATGTGAACTTAATTTAATTCGTACGTTGTTTTACGATAGTTGATATGATTTGATTGCCTGTGTCGATATAATAATCGCATTAATTCAGACATATGCTATCGACTCCTATATAAACGGGCCCAGCTAATCTTGCTTTACTAGCCGGCCTGGGAAATGCTATTTTCCCTTTATGTCTGATAATGATAAAAAAATGAAATCTTGAAACTACTAGACGGTTTGGGATTTCTAATAAGTTCTTTATCAATGCCATTTTCGTCTAGGTGTCAAGTTCCTGTATTATTATTTCTACTGCACTTAGACTAGATAAACCTAATTTGTTTAATGTGTGATATTTATTTCCAAATATTTAAAATCTCTGATGCCTTCGCCTATATATCATTAGTAAACCAAATTGTACTATTCCACTTTGATTTGAGTTTATTTTGTTTTACTTCCTATTAACAGCCAGGGTCATTTAACGACCTGCCAGGTTTTGGAGGTTGCGGAAAGCGGAGTACCCGGAGAAAAACCACAGACCTACAGTCAGTACCTTGTAACTGCCCCACATTGAATTCGAGCTCTCAACCAAGAGGTACAATGTCGGAACACCTTAAACACTCGGCCACCGCAGCCCCCATAGTATATTACACTGTGTACTAAAATTTGCAATGCTGCATCACATGACGTTATTTCTGACGCAATGTAGGACTACGTCATATCAAAGTTTTGCACTTCGCCTCAGCTAACATGTACATGCATATATGTATAATAGCTTAGATGCCACTGATTCAAATCAGGTTATTACATTGTATAAGGTCATTTCCGGCGCTATTTTGTACTACGTTACGTCAACGCTTTGCATTCCGCATCAGATAACATGTATACTGGCTTTGAATCAATAGTTTAGATGACACTGATTTAAGTAATTATTTTACCGACAATATCCCAAAGAAATAGACGCAGGCATATTTAAAAACAAATATCCTTAATGTAAAAATAAGCATTAAACTGTTGTATAAGTCGATATGAATACAATTTCTCTGACGGGCGACATGATTATTTATCTGTCACCCAAACTGTATTTATATCAACTGTACGTATACTACCCATGGTAACAGTTCAATGCTTAAATAACAAAAAAATGAAAAATAAAATCTTCCTATTGGTGTGCAGGACTCCTGATGTGACATTTTCGCATATGTTGGTTAAAATTCCAGAAAACTTTAAATAAAAAAAAAAACAGGTTAACATCAGTTTCACTTTTAAAATGGATGGCTGCTGAGATTGACCTTGAATATACATCAAGCGAATAAACTTTTACCATAGCTGGTGCCAGCAGGTTCCATATGAGGATTGAAAGTCATATTTTTAACTTTCATAGCACTATGAAAGTTACAAAAATGACTTTCAATCCATAAATGTACATTTTTACTATAGAACAATTGCTTAACTTTATTGGTATGTTTTCCAATTTATAGTTTATTACCTGTGTTTGTATATGTGTCGTCATTTAAACGACATAGGCGGAACAGCCCAGCTTGAATAAAATTGTCGCCAATGATAATAATTAGTCATTTGAGCGTTTGACGCAAGGCCATTTTCCATGTTATTCGAAGCGGCGCGACAGGACTCTCGTTGAACAAGCTTGATCTATGACGTCATAATGAAATCACGTGCTACGTCTCGATAACCATTGCTTTCATAGTTTTATAAAAGGCATGTTTGCTGGTAATGTTCATATAGTGGGTTGCAGCGCAAATGTAAATATATCACCATGCCTGCTGGAGGCTACAGTTTTGCTGAAGGTACTTCATACGATGACCCCTGGTAGTGATGCTTGTACTGAGGTACTGACAAGGGGTGGGTAATATGTCTATGAGAAAACAAATCAAAGTGTCAATAGAACCATAATCCGAACTCAAAATCGATTAAACTACAGGCAAAATAGGAACAAAGGATAGACGTACATGGAGACTCTCATAAAAGTACAAGAGAATAAAACCAGGTGTTCCGGAAGAGTAAGCGTTTTCTGCTTTATCGACGAAATCCGCTATGTAAATCTGGGTCACTATCTTTAACATCATAACTGCTCGAGTTCTGGTTCTAACCAGCTGCAAGGTTTCTAGCAGTGACTGGAGCATATAAGTAGATGACGCACTGATCTCCCTGTTGTAGTCACCCATGATGTAACTTGCTGCTCGGCGCTGTACACTCTCAACTGTGTTGACCAGGGACTTTGTGGTGTGGTCCTCCGCCTTTGAAGCAAATTCCACTTGTGGTCTGGCTAGCGTCTTGCAGGTTGTTGTCTTGATGTGTCTGGCCCCGGTTTCATCAACGTTCCTTAACTTATGGGAATTCCTTAACTTAAAAATCTCCATAAGAAAGCATTACAGAATTTAAGGAAAGTTCCTTAGATAAAATTTTCTCCTTAAATTCTGTAATGCTTTCCTATGGAGATTTTTAAGTTAAGGAATTCCCATAAGTTAAGGAACGTTGATGAAAACGTGGCCAGGAGTAGCTGGATATGTTACGTGATGTAATTGACATTCATGGCAGTGCTGTCAACATTTGCTTCCCACGAAAGGTTGCAGTATATGGTGACACAAGGTATTTCGCCCTGTTGGTCATTTTCAGAGACTGGCCATGGACGAGAAATGTCATACCACGTCTTAGCTTTGTTTATTCCATTTAAATTACTGTATTGTATAACATTTTTTGACAAAGCATTAAAAAGGAAGCGTCGTCAACACTTTATAAGCTTTTAATTGCACACTGTCCGCAATGTTAAGGGTCCCCTTCCGCGTTCCCGGAATATGCAGTATTTCTTTAGTAGGTTAATCGTCAGAATTAATGTAGGCATTTAAAGAAAGACGGTTCGTATCTCTATCATCGATGAAGTCGACTAACGAAAGCAAGCATGCATGCATTCAGATTCGTATACAATGCATTATAATATATCAATAAACTAAAAACAGGACACTGACAACTTTTTCCACGGCGGACCACATTACTTAGTTTTCAAAATCAGGGGACAGGAGTCCGTAATATGACGTCATAAATATGCAATGTCATAAATGATAACAACAATTATTCAAAGTGTTATTTTAAAACTCATTTAGAAAGCTAAAAGGTTCCACTTAACTAATGATAAAATTCTTTTTATCACTAATTAAAAATTAATAGCCGGGCTACAACAGTCCAACATATACATGTGATTGTCGTATATATTTTTCCTTATAATAAGGAGTTGAAACGTAAATAAACATGTAAACATTAAACTGTATCCTGTTTTGCGAGGTTCATGCTTTTTTCTGTAGTGTAGTAGGCTTTCATATTTCTAATAACTTTCAACATCTTTTGTGCTAGTTCATTTTTACACAGAAAACAAAATACAGTTAATTCATGCCCTGCTGCATCCAGCCTTGGAAAATAGTTCACCAGGTTGGTCTCAACAACAAGGGAAATCTGTTTTTACCATTGGCAAAAAGGGCATACATTACCTGTTTTGTTACAGTTGTGGGATCGCACAACGTTACACGATGTGCGGTGGGCGCACGATGTATGCACGGTATATGCACGATGAACGCACGCAGTTTTTGGTGCGTTGTGCGATACCACAACTGTACCTTTAATTCAAAGGTCTGGAATTAATATGAACCGTGTTTATCACTCATTTCTAAGTCAAAATCCTTTTGTGTCACTTTAATTTTGTTGAATGTAGCATGTTCTTTGTGTTTCATGAATCTCTCGAAACAGCTATCTTCGCGTTGTGATAGCTTGTCAGAAAACGTCTTAACAGTAAGTAGATATCTTCAGTCAGAAAATGTCGTCTATATGTAAACAAAATGCTTTAATCTAGATCACATACACTGCCATCCAAAAGTTCTGATACATCTTTTCTGCAAACGCTTTGAAATTGAGCAAAACCAATTTTAAGCAAGTATCACTAATACTATTATGTTATAATTAACTGCCTACGATGTTTTGTTATTTTTCAACTACATGTATGTACGGTTTTTGATAAATCAATACCTAAAAATTCAATATTTCTGCAATTTCACGTTTTTATACATTTAGTTCAACAATATATTTCTTTCTGTTATTTTTTACAGACGATCATTATATTAATTCCATTGAATTGTGCAAATGAAAGAAAAACAACTTTTATTCATTTTTGAACATTTTCAAATATAAACCCTCTCTTGACCTTCCCTGAAACTTCCAAGACCTAGATAATTTTAAAATAAACTGCCAATTGTCACTGATAAGTGGACTATCTGTAGGAAATAGCATTAGTAGTGTTCATTTGTGTTGCTTAATATGTACACAACGTTTGTAACAAAACTGTTGGATGGCAGTGTTTATGCTTGGGCAAAATCGTTTCTGAGAAAATGTGTATTAGTTCATGATATCACCAGAAATACATTGAAATGACGATGAAAATAGTTAAAATTATTGAATATCTATTTATATAATAACCCCGTTACTCTTTTTCCATAACGCCAATACATGTCTATGGGTTGTCTCCCCTTTGACCGAGACTCACTTCAATGTATACAATAGTTATGCTAGGAACTACGTATACTATTGTAGACTATCTCTGTGTAATAGTTACCTTCAATAGAATAAAAACAATATACATAGGCCCTCTAATGAGTGATAATGTTGTATTGGATTCCTCAAAATAGTTCAATAGTTTGATTGATTATATTTTTAACGTATTTCATAAATTCCATGTTGCATTTATTCAAGCATAGATGCCATTTTTTTAGTTTCATTTGAATATGACAAAACATGTTTGTAAAACTGTCTGAATCCGCGTAGCATCATCAGCATCATCCTAACATTATGATGATGATGATATGATGATGATGATGATGATGATGATGATGATGATATGATGATGATGATGATGATGATGATGATGATGATGATGATATGATGATGATGATGATGATGATGATGATGATGATGATGATGTTGTTGTTGTTCATCACCATCGTTATCATCACCATCATCTTAATCATCATCAATGTTTATCAATCATCATAATCATCATCATCATCATCATCATCATCATCATCATACACGATACAGTCACAGTGTTATGTTACCCAATAAAGATAAATAAGTAAATCCGATAAAAGAATTAAATGTTTATTTGATCTCCAAACAATGTTTATACAAATACAAAGCATAAAATAGAACATCCATATATAAGCATCTATATACTGCTTTAAACCACCTACCGGTAACATGGTAAACTCAATAGCATAACCTGACAAATGACAGAAGAAGTTGAGAACGACTTAAAAAAGAACTTAAGAACGCAGTTTCCCAATTAACAGGACTTGAGAACTTATTTTCTTAAAAAGAACGTCTGCTTGCGATTACATGACGTCATTCCAGGAAAAAAAGTCTCCCACCAAAAATGATCCGCGCATGAAAATTTTATTTTCATTTTTTTTTCCGCATAATTTCAGTGTTCACGATATTCCTCCGCGCAAATCTTCTGTTTGTTTCTGTTTGTTTATGTTATGCTAAGAAGGAAAATCAAGGTCACGGCCTTCTTCGCTACATTTCGCCCTTTTCTGCTCAATTTCGTCGCAATATTTTGAATTATTATAAATGTAGGAATCTTAACATGATACGAAATCAAACATTTTCTCCATTTTTAAAAAACCTTAATTAGTTTGGACTATAAAACAACATCATATTTCATTCATATCAAGATTAATCTTAAACATACTGATGCTTTAGTAATATTTTTATTATCGTTTTCAATACTGAAAAAAAATTCTTATTCTTTTTTTTTTGCAAATCGGCAGGAAACGCGTTGAACAAGCAATAGTGACTCATTTCGGAAAAGTCACGTGATTGCTCGTAGCTGCGGTAAACAAATATGGTAGACGAAACCAGAGTCGCATCAGGCTCAAAGGACAAAGAAACAACATCAAAGAACACCAAGACCACGGTTTGACTGACGAATTAAGTGCATGTGTTTTATTGTAATATGTCCCTGTAATTGACAAGGGGTAGATTTTGTTGTTGGTGTCCTGGATTAAAGGAAATAAAGGGATATAACTTCTATTAATTAGTTTTCAGGTTTTATTGGTGTCAACACTGGAAAGATTGTGGACTAAAGATCAAGAAGATGCAGTGTGTGCCAGTATCATCTGGGAAGGTCCGAGACAGTTTCAAAACATGAATGCAACGATGCAATGTTAATTTGACAGGTTTGTAAGGATTGTCAAAATTGTATAAACACTGTAGATCATGTTGCGTATCTATAAAACTGACTTGTTATAAGCATACAATCATCATCATCAACATACAACAATCATCATCATCATCATCATCATCATCATCATCATCATCATCATCATCATCATCATCATCATTCAATAATCAACAAATTAAAATCATCCTCTTACAACAATCATCATACAGGAATTTTAAGCCACTATAATAATAATAATAATATACAATATTTGATATAGCGCCCTTTTTAGCTAACATAAGCCACTCTAAAGCGCTTTACAGTACATAGATATACAATTCATATACAATCAATACAATTAACACATAAAGTTCTATCATATACAATTCTGAGGAGCTCGCAGGAGCTGCCTTATCGGGCGCTAACTACTTGTCATATACCACCTGGCTAATATCTCCATATGTGTGTGTGTATGTATGCGTGTGTGCTGGAGATGAATTGTGTTCTGTTTGTAGTGGGACCATGTTTCCAACGGCATCTTTTAAAGTGCCACCACACTTGAATGCTACATCACAGATACTGCAATATCCACCTCAGACCATTTTATACTCCATCTGGGTTGTTGGAGTTGTGTGGGCAGGAGAAAAACACTTTCTCTGAATGTTCCATGCGTATGACGATTACGGGGATCGAACCCCGGCCGCCTGCATGGAAGGCCGGAGTGTTAACCACTCGACCAATCCGCCCATGATTACATTAAAACCAACAACTGGTTTTCATATATATGCCGTGTATAGCATTTCAAAAACAAAAATACTCACGCGTTCACTAAATATAGCACTCACCCAAAACACGCCCTAAAAGCAAATGGGAGTAATTAGAGTTAAGATATATAAGCAAAAAGCAAACAATAAAAACAAAGGGATAAAGAAAAAAATGAAAAGGAGGCCTGTAAGAGTCTGAAAAAGGTCCTATAGAGAAATCGGTGTCCGGAAAGTACTGTAAATCATTTATATCTTGTGAATACTTCTTTTTGCGAACTTACCTCCTCAGACATATTTGTGAATACATAATTCGCGAATGGGATCTAAAAATTACTTTTAATTCACGAATGATCAGCTTTTGGAAACACGAACACTGTAAAACTCCTTTATACTGGTAAGCAATAGGTTCGAATTTGACGCCATTGTGATCATGAGATTGATGTAGCTTTCACGGAATGTGCCACGTGTACGCGCTATGTCCATGCAGAGAAAAAAAATACGAATGCAACTGGACAACAGCCATTAAAACAATTAAGCATTGATTAACAATGCCTGAAAAAATACAGGAATTCGATTTGTCCGACATATGTTTGTGCAGTGATTAACTTGGCACTTCGTATAATGTTTATACTAATCCCTTATAATTAGCATACGGTAGTCGTCCAAGCGATAGCGTCCTTGGCGGTTTTCCAATTGCCTATTGTGATATACAATATAATACATATTTTGCATGTTATGACCACGTGTTTATGATCGTAGATCCGCCTTGTTAATTATACTTATAGCACGCATGCTCAATCCTCGACCTCTGACCTATAGACTTACACATGAATGTATAGAGTAATGAACATGCATTAGCTTAAAGAAAATACATGCGTTAGACATATTTGTTTGTCATTATATTATATGGTGTATATAACATAAACAAAACTGTCTAAAACAAGTTATGACAACGACGAAATAAACATAGATGTAATTGTTTTTTTTCGTGCAAATATTCACAAGGGATTTGAAATCGCGATCGATTCACTATCATTGCGTATTAACGCGTAAATAAATCCCACGCGAAATATAAGTGAGTTATATTTCCTATTTGGTGTATGTCTAGAAAAAAAGATGAAATAAAGAAATCTTCCGAAATTTTATTTTAAAACTAATAAAGATGACAAAAAATACTTTTGATTTATCATTTAACATGAACGGGTTTTAGTTCGCGAGGGGTCTTACTGTGGGAGGAAACCGAAGGACCAGGAGAAAACCAATATGGTCGGGCAGGTGACCCCCATACCTTTTCACGTCCGGTTGGAGGAATCGAACCCCGACGGCCATGGTGAAAGGCAAGTGCATTATCCCCTGCACCACCCGACCACTTTTGATACATCTGACTTCGATCAATCGCTTGTATTTCTGTAACTGTTGCTCTTATATCATTAATGATATTATCTAACGTAAGCATACACTTTATTGTCTGAAATGTTTGGTGTATGGGATAATTGTACAAAATACAGAAAAATGTATATTTCAGTAATATTGTAGGAAACACGATTGACACTGCAGTTAGGTTTGTATACTTCGGGCTAATATATAATACTATATAGTTACACACGTGATACCCCGATTGGATGTATCCACGGAAGAAAAAAGGCGACATGATTGACTGGTATTCTGGAATAAATTTACAAAACACCGAAACAGGAAACCGAGATTATCTGTTTGTTCTAGCCCACGGAGCACAAACGTAACGACAGTGTTACCTGGGTTTCCGACGATGGTTTCAATATCTGGTACGGTTACACCGATAATTTCCATCTAATTGTTGTTTCGGTCAAAGCATGATACCATTATTTGACAAATGTAACGAAAAAAAAATGGAGTGTGCTCCTGTTATTACATTGATATCAAAGTGTATATTAATATACACTAATGCACGAATGTTACGGATCAATTCATTTGTCCATTGTTCTGGATAGTTCGCAAGATATTTGTTTCATAAACTTTCTATTATCTGAATGCTTTAAGTTTGTAATTCCCGCAGTGTTTTAACACATCTCTGATGGGAATGAAGTAGCCCTCTTTGCCTCTTCCAGCAAAGAACAGTCCAACACACTCGAGATCGCCGTCAGAATTTTTCACAAACACTCCAGCTCCAGAGTCACCTTTTTCATGTTGAACGCGACACAGTATCTTTGTTAGTCCCTTCATTAGTACTTTACCCTGAGGGTAGTCGATCCTCTCTTGGTGTCCTGTCGCCGAACAGACACACCTCAAATCTTTTGTATAAGCGCCGAATTTTAAAACGCGACTGTTCGGCTGGGTGCTTCCAATGATTCCAGTGTTGAAAGTCAATCCTTCGGGGATACCTAAAAAACATAAATAGTTCATTATCTACTGTAGAGTTTTAGTAAAGAGTTTTTTACAAAGTGTGGAAAGAATTCAAATGGAAATACCTCAAAATAGACAGTGCCAATAACATAGAGACATATCCAAGACGTACAGTCTTTATTTTCCATTATGTTTCTCCGACAAGGTCAAACGCAATGTTTTATTTACACTATTCGTAATGTCCAATAGAATTAGAGAAAAAATGGAATGAAGATGGCGTAACATACACATCTGCTGCACTTTAGTAATATATATCGTATGCCGAAAAATGAATTAAACTGCACCATACAGCTGTTTTCCCCTCCGAGGACTCTTTAGTGTTGCTAGGGGTCAAAGAGTGGGAATCCAAACTTTCTAAACCAATGTAGAAGCAGAAGGGTCAGGTGCGTAAAACCCCTTTTATTAATGAATTTAGAAGTAAATTTAACTATTTCTGTATAACTTCAAACCGTGTACTACGAAAATGTGTATATTATGTACCGTGCCACTACTCAAATGAACTTAACTGTGGCTAAGGAGGTTCCAGCAAACCTCGGGGACTAAAAAATCCACCAGCAGAGTCTACAACCCCTTATCATTAAAGATGATGTAACACGCACATGTGATAAATCATTAGTTTTAAGGAATTAATAATTATTTCATTATTTATTTGGCAATTTTGCAGAATTAAAGTCGATCAATTCTAAATTCACACAAGATTCAACTGTAGTTAAAGTGTAATTAAGTATTGAAAGTAGCTTCTTCAGACAGAAGTGTCAAAACGAACCTGCAGCTAGGAGCGCTTCCTGTGTAAACACGAAGTTGACTGAACTTGGAATCCGCAACGGAGACGTAATTCTCACGACAGCAGCGTCAATAGACGGGTTCGTACTTTCTTTGAAGGCCATTTTCACTACTTCGCCAACAAGAGAATCTGGGTTAGAACCTTGTTTTGGTGGTTGATAGACTAGGTCATTTCGTCCGTGGTAAACGCCAAAAGCGGGATTGTTATCAAGGACATGCGCGCACGTGAGAAATCCTGTTTCCTGATTTTCTAATTCAACAAAAGGTCCGATTGTCCCACTGACTTTGTTGTCTGCACAACTTCCGGTAATTGCACCTCCACATGCTAAAGGTGAAAGTTTGTCTGATGGTTGACTGGCTAGCAAGACGACATGTTCCTCTCGAACGTCAACCGGAAAACAGATTCCGTCACAGGTCAATAAACTGGGAAATTCCTCTTCCCCCTCAGTTATAAATCCTTTGAACTTGCAACACAAAACAATACAGTTCTCCCGAAATGCTTTTCCTCCAACGGTCCGAACAGCCGATATACGGATTCCGTTGAGGTTTTCGTGATTTTCCCAGAGGAAGTTACTATTTTCATCAACTACGCAGTTCATCAGCATATTTTCCTGTTGTGACAGACCGGATTCTTTCATGTTTAATTCAAAGTCAATGGCTTTCTCATTGTCCTGGTCAAGTCTGTTGATGTTTTTGTAAATCGTTGTTATTCCAGCTGTTTTCGAACAAACACCGTATAGTGTATCGTCATTTGTATATATAACTATGACATGTTCTCCAGTTGCAATTAGTTTGCCGTGCTGTACATCTTTGTGTTTCTTTTGAAGCTCGGCACGAACTGCTCTCACAAGAATACGCTTGATTTCGATGTTACAAATATCACCGAAACATTTTTCGATGGTCCTGAAAGACGAACATGTTGCCAATACTTCCAGAGTAGATCTGTTTTCACTGTGGATTGCTATTTCTAGCGGTGTCATTTTTCGATTTTTCGGCAGTTGAAGGTTGGTGTAAGGATGGGTATCGGAGTCAACCTCAACTTTAACATCTCTAGGAAAACGTTCAATCAGTCTTGAGCATTCTTCGGCCGATCCGTTGACTGCACAATGGTGTAGTTCTGTCCAGGTTGACCAATGAATGCCTGGATATAAAATAAAAAACAACAATAAAACCAACGAAGATGTTTAAGGGTCAATTACAGACAGAAATTATTGTAGCTGCTTAAAATCTGTGATATCATGTTAAAAATGTAAATGAACTACAGCAATTTAGACAGAATGACGTTAAAAATTAATGAGGCTGTTTTGTCGCTCTGAACAATACAAAAATAGAGAAAACCGAAGCGTCATCAAACCATAATCCGAAATCAAAAACGATTTATCTGAGTGAATCATTTAAAACTAGAAATGTCTGTAAGACATGAATGCCCCCTTTCCTTATATGGAATTAGTTCTTCTTTCAGATTTATATTTAAAAAAAAATAACAATTTTGAGAATAACATAATGGTGTGTTGAACATGAGAATTACAGAAACGTAATTATATTTATTACATACATACTATAAAATACAATGGGATAGTAAACTTCATAAATACGAATGCTTTAGTACATATCAGCTCACCGGGCCAATATGGGCAATTCTTCGTTAAGCGGGCCGAATACACTGAATCAGCCCGCCGGCTGAGCGGGCCAAATCCAATATATCAGCCCGCTTTCGAAATTGCCGTGAGGTCATATGACGTTCATGACGTTTCAACAATCGAAAATAGATAGAAGAGCAGATGTTGACGTTGAAATTGGCGATAAATGTATGAAGTCTATCGTATCAATAATACTAGGGCTTGATAAATTAGTGGTAGAAAAAAGAGTCATAAACGAAGACGACGATGTAGAGGAACAATTGAATAATACATTGCCAATGGTATGAATTATTATCTTAATTAACGTCCAGACGATGACAAAACAAGGAACAAGAAAGAAACATCATCAAAAACAAATCATCAGAACCGTCACAAAAATCAAAGTATATATAATAAATAGAATATAATAAGGTCATTTCCATATAAGGTCTTGTATCAACCTTTGGCCCAATATCTACTTCGGCCCAATATTTAAGGGCCGATATTAGGTTCTCGGGTTGATACAAGACCTGATATGGAAGTGGCCATGTAATATTCTCTTCATATTGACTCGTTAATTGCACCGTGCTCCATCGACTGGTACATGGCCAACTCTCCCTAGAGATGTATCTTAAAACAATGTAATGATATTTTATTACTTATACAACACAGTTGAATAGCCGAATGTTTTGCTTGTACATGTAGTACAGTATATGGTGGTGTATTCTATGGTATATTACTCTTACCTTTGTTCCCACTATTCTGCATCATATTGATAAGGTCCAACAGGTCCTTGTGATGCTTTCCTTTTGCTAAATCAAGGACAGTCTGCCCATCTTTAGTTGTTATTCCGTTGTCAAAGTCTGCATTCTGGAGCAAACGATATAGTGCAACGTCCCCGTTCGCGACGCAGATATGCAGAGCATTGAAGCCTTGGATGTCCAAATCAGCCCCCTTGCGGGTACAATGAGGAAACTTTCCCAAAAGGTACTCCACGAACTTGTATTGTCTGTTAGCAACAGCTATATGAAGTACGGTTCTTCCATCTGCACCTTTCGAGCCTAAATCAACCTTGTCACTAATGCAATTTTCTAGTTGTCTGATGTCACCACTCTTGGCTGATTGGAACAGAGTCCACTTATTGCATCCAAGGACTCTGGGGTCATATCTGATACCTGCAATGAGAATAACACATAGGTGCAAGTGAACCACAGCCAAACAAGTTAAGGTGCATTCAAATCTGCTATCCCTAACCAATCGCCTTGGCATCCACGATATCCAGGGTTGTTGCTCAATTATGCTCTCTACACCACTGGAATATGTCATGGCAAAGCTGAAAGCTCTGTGTCCGCCACCTTAATGATGAGTCAGGAAGACTGGTTCGAATCTATGATGTACATCAAATGAATCTCGTGGTCATATAACGGTAGAAATAGACAAACTTTGAAATCGGTTTCTGCTTCTTTGCAATATTCAAAGGACAGGCATTCATCCTAGCGATTGGTCAGAATTTGAGCGTACATTGTACTTTCAGTTTTTCCATATCATGTGCCAGGGTGCAGAGAGCCTAGGATATCGAGGATGTCACCTTGGGGTCTTGAGGGATAGTCTCCAGGTACCAGACGTTGGTCGATGTTTTTTTCTCCTAGAAAATCTGTCTGTTTTTTTTTTTGTGTAGAAGCGATCTCAAGTGTTTAATTAGGATGAGAACATTGAAGGCAATGGCACGGACAAAAACAAGTAAATTTCGCTGCATCACAGCGAACGGGGACGTCATAGTAAAAATGACAAATATAGTTTAAGCTCTAATTGAAATGGTCAGGAGGAAAACAAAGTGTAAAAAAACCACAATTCCAATTCAAATGTGATATAGAATATGGGGAACATAACAGCAAAAAAAATATTATACAGAGAACTTTAATAAAACAATATAAAAGACCAGGTGCTTCCGAATAGAACGCTTCTTCTTATCGACGACAGCCGCCATGAAAAGTCTACTTATTTGTAAAGAAACTTATTTCAATCACAAATTTAATATCGGAAGAGTATTTTTTCACCAGTCAATATCGAAAATACATTTTAAACGGTCTAATTATGTAGATTGCGTTTGCTAACTATTTAGATTTACGATTTTTAAGGTATGTCGTTTTCCTTTATTCCAAGAGATGGAACACTGCGTCATTCATACAGTATCCATAATACAATAATGTGACACCCTAAATATCAATGGCAGGCTATTTGTTGCTAATTTTGTTTGATTCAGGTTTTTTACAATATCATTAAAAACATCAGCAAAATGTAAATATTTAAATTATGACTGTTTACCTAGTACTTACATATGTATAGCAATATAATAAGTGTACTATTTCTAATTATTTGATTTCTTTTCATCATTAAATCTTTCGATAAATCACACAAATTAAACTATTTATTACATTTAAATAAAAGTTATATTACACACAATGATTAAATATATTGCATATACCTACCTGTTATGACATTGTGGTAACGATGAACTCTTGCTATATATCTCATTTTAGATGTACAATCAGCGTATGTAAAAAGAGATGTTTGTTAGGACCGGTTTTTCAGAGACAACATATATTCCACAAACTCACAAACTAAAATATCGGTTCTTTAAACTATCCGTCTAGTCAAGTTAAAGTTAATAATAATTGATTGGATATCTCATGAACAATATTTGACAAAGGAAATATTTGATTTATCCTAATACCATAAGTCAAAAGATCAAATCCCGGTACTGTGTATATCTTACACTGCTGTATAGTGTGGCCATGCGTGACATTATGTTTAAACAAAACCAACGTTTTGGAACTGACAACTGTATTCCTTATTACAAAATATATATTCACCAGGTCCAATATTAACATCTTATAGCAGCATGACCACGATCAGGAATCTTCAGCTAAGTAACAAGGCGTTGTTGACACAAATATATGCTCCAAAAATATTTGAAATCATAATGAGGAATATAAAATTTTAATGATATACTCAAGTTTTTTTATAGGTAAAACATTACAAAATTAATTGCATGATATTCAGTTAGAAAGATGATAATTAACCATTGGAATGATGACTTTTTAATTTAGTACGAGACTTTGATGGAGTATGATACTTTGATATCAACAAAGATATATCTCCCCCTGATTCTTCATCACTTAAGAGTCAATGAATTTACTAGGTTGTATGAATCTGTTTTTGATGCATATATGCTTAATAGATATGACCAAAAGAGATTAAACTAGGGACATATAATTAGAAAATGAATTATTAACGTGGATATCAGGCGTTCCGGAAGGGTAAGGGTTTTGTGATATAATGGATAACGTTGTGCACCGTCTTCTAAAGTATAAAATTAATATTTGTACAATTAATGTAATTCTAACTTGTAAGAAAAACGTTAATGTCAATATATTTAAACCTCTCCATTCTTGAGCTTAGTAAACTCTGACTGCGAATATATTAGTGTATACGCAGTGTAAAAAGGCTCGGCGGATTGATATTTGTCCAAATATGGCGTTGTTCATGCTTCGGAAAAAATCAATATCGCTGACGGTCATTGTTTGGTTCCTTCAAGATTTTGAAACATGGAAGATATATGGAATCCATTTCGTCTGATTACGCAATAAATGGTTTCTGGCAAACTTGTGATTCCAATGATGTGCATGCGAAATTCTTTGACGATAACGTAAAGATGGCGGCGCCCTGCAGTTGTGACGTCCGACGTCGGACTGCGTCACAACTAGATCACTGTGTCAATGCGTGTACATTACAACCGTTATTAATAAGGAAATACTATTGTATTGTTGTTCACTGTGTGTTTTTAAACTTACGAATATATTGATGAAGATTCAGTGGGACTATATTATCTTAGCAATCACGGCCATCGTAGTTACCATCGTAACAACCCGCTTCGAAAGTTGTTTTCTTCGTATAACACTTGGATATTAATAATGATGTAAATATAAGGATTGTACCTCATTTTGACGGCTTATATGATAGTATGCCCGCAGTTGGCAGCAAACAAATTCTTTATGGAGCGCTAACGCGCACCATATAATATTTTGGTTGCCAACTGCGGGCAAACTACCGTATATGCAGTCAAAATGAGGTACAATCCTTATATGAAGGTGATTACGTATTCTTGTGATACAGCGTAATGCGTTTATGGTGTTAATGTTCTAGATTATTAAATAATATGAGCGAAGCTCTTGAATGGTAACACATGCGTGCGTAAAGAGAGTTGTTTCCCATTGTTGCTACCCTTTGCCTTTGTTTTTGTCATCCGGACGTTGCCCCACAGTGGTGAAAGTACGTCACAGACTAAAACTACGTTACACAATTACGTTACGTCACACTCGGCTTTCATCGGTTATTTCCGGGAATTTTTTCAGTTAATGTCTGTTGCATTTATCTCTGTCGTTGCTTGAGAAGCTGTTTTGTCAACTGTAGACTTGATATTATGGAAATTGTATCTCTTTCTGAACCAGTAAATTGATGGTTATCAGTAAATATCAGAGATTTACTGCAACTACGCTCCTTTAAGGCTAAGCCTTTGCCATAGTATGAATGAACTAGATTATCCTTAAAATATACTTATGCCTGCCATAACGTTGTTGGATATGAAAACTATTGGAGAATCAATATAAGTTTCCTTTCACTTTTTCTATCGTATATTACTAGAAAAACTGTGATGACGCTTCTTAGATGTTCCAGAATATATAATGAAAGTCAACTGACTGTCTTTATCACCGAAAGAACCTTGATGGACATATAGAAAACGGGAGAATTCAACAAGTTTTCCTTTCGTTTCCTATATTGCAAGCAATATATTTGCTTGCATCTGTAATAACTCTTTGGATGTTGCATAAAACTATATTTTTAAATGTACAAAACTAAACTTTAGAATACAGCTGGCTTTATTGTTTAACATTTGTATATACACAGTTATGCTTTAAAAAAAAATTACAAGACCTTTGTCAGAATTCCCTTCCAGTGTCTGTCATAACAGACATTCCAATGCTATTTTAGAGTCCAGAATCAATTATAAAATACAAAAGAAGGGAAGTTACAAAATTAAACAGTAATACTACTGCTTAATTTAAAAGGGCAGAAATAACATCTCGACCCGGTTGTCAATGGCTGGGTAGCTTTATGTGTATTTAACGAAATGTTCTACCTTCAATAGTTTTATCAATAAACAAGGTACAATCTCGCTAAATTGCATGGACATTGACTATATTAAATATTTGATGTCTGAAAAGTTATAACTAATTCAAGATTTTCGTTTTAATGTTATAGGAGAAATATAATATCGTTAATCACTGATTAAGCCTATCACCTTTTGAACAACACGGTCATTGTGACTAATCGGAGCATTGACGAACTGGTTTAACCGTCCAATCAACTTTCAAATCAACTCAACCGTGACGTGGATGAACACGTACACCCTTTGTAATTACACGGTAGTATCGTAATCGGCCTCTCTATTTGGGACCACTGGCAGTATATTTACCATAACACTGGACTGGTTATTATGACGTCATTACGACTGTGACGTCATAATCATAACGTTGGAGATAGCTGGCCGATACTGGCTGTTTGGCTGTTCCCTTTATTCGAAATTTAAATTAAATTTCTGAACAAATGTAGAATTTAAATCTAAATGTAATAAATTCATTATCAAAACAAAATGGAAAATGTTAAATTATAAGCATTAAACAGCATTCTGTTTCGTGTTATTGTCCTATAACACGGAACAGAATGCCATTTAATGCTTAAATAAACTATTTAAAAGGTAACATAACGACTAATTATTGTACATATTGTATCCATTTCACTTTCCAAAGTTATTTTTCCAAAGTTGCAAAAACATTTCTTTCTGTCTTTTGTAACTTTTAAAAACTTAATAACGAGAGTGGAATAAATGGAAAACCAAAGAGCCGTGTGATATGTTATTACCACAATTACAATCGTACAATAGCTTGAGTGTAATTGGTAAATCTGTATATACATACATACATGTTTTGTAAACAAAGCTGGCGTAGGCATGGTATCCTTATATACATATCATTAACATATCATTAAAAATGACTTCGTTTACAAGTTCCATTACTTTCAAAGTTATTGCTGCTACGTTATTTCATTTGAAATGTAAACAAATCAAAGTCTCTTGTAAGATACAACACCAATCAGTATCCATGGTTACAAAAATATAAATTTGAACTTTTAAAAACTAGATTTTTTTTTGTAGTCAGTCGTTTGCAGAGCCTACACTAACTAGATATGTAAAAGATAGATAGAACCATATTTCTGAAGCAAAAAAGAAAAAAATGAAAATAAAATCCGGTCGCCTGATATTTGGAATATACATGTGGCAATTTCGCACCTACTTTATAGGCCTATCATTACTTGAATATTAAAGTTCCTATCGAAGGCGGTCGCGAGTGCTTATCACAAATACAAACAATGGATGACTTTTTATGTCTATGCAATTTCAATCAGAAACAAAAAACAGATTCGTTTTTTCTTTTATATTTTTCCTGTAGTTTTGTATTTGTTTTCTACGTTTATTACGTCCTGTCATTTATATGTTCAATTTTGTAAAACAAATACGTTCTATATTACGGAACCAAATTTTTATTTCATTCTTGTAATCAAATTACATTTGGGTTTCAAACCGATATCGTTTTTTATACCTTGATGCATGAGACACAGAATATAATTAATCAGTTAAACATTGATAACGACTTTTATGGTAATCATTTAGTAGTTTTGGTCCAACCGTTATACTCTCTAATATGAATATAACAAATAATTGGAAAAAAATCCACTTACCGTGTAAATAGTACTCTTGAGAGTTGTGTTTACTGATTTAAAATGTGTTTCAACTCTTTATGTATGCGTATGTATTACTCATAGAATTTAATGGCAGGCGACCTGTTAGGATTGTCATATCCGGGGCTATAGAGACCACCCACTGTTTTGTTTTTACGACGCAAATAAACAACTAGGGAACATACACCAAGGCTCGTAATGTTTTGGTTGTTTAAAAGGCAACTCAGTTTATCAAGACTAATTATGTCAGTCAAAGGAACAGAAAGGGATATTCGTATTTCAAAAAGTTAAAATAAAATCAACCAATATTGATTTGAATCAGAACAATTGTTTTTGTTCTTTTCATTCATTTGCTTTGTTATTATTTTTTTCTTATGATTAATCTTTGTTTCTTATTTAGTTTTTTATGTATTTCAAATTTTGATATCTTTTATCTTTGTTTCTTTTTTTCTCTTCTGAGCTTATGTATATTATTCATGTTGTCACCATGTCAACATTTCCAACACAACAACGGAATAATATGTGCAAAACGTCATTTTTCAAGTCTGCGCTCTCTTAATGGACAACGGAGTCTTTGTTTGACTTCCATGTGTGGACTTTTTCTAATGTGTATAATACAGTTGAGTTCAGCTTTATAATTAGAAACAGTGCATAGCTACTGCTATAATCAATGTCTATTGCTTTGCCAGAAGATATATAAAAGGCCGGTATATACTATTACATGACCTTTTGACAAAATGTATTAGATCATGTGCGACACTAAATAGATTTTGAGCTATTGTGATAATTCAATATCGATACATCAATCTATATGACTTACTGACTGCGATATGCCTATAATTTAAGGACTAGACTAATCTACGACTGGGTACTTAAATTACATGTGAGATGTAAGGGGCTTGTTGCGCTCTTACCACGGGTTGGCCCGGCATTGCAGTACCCCTGGGAACGGCCCACTTCCCCTTCGGGAGAGTTAAATTCAAATGCAAATGGAAAGACTCATTGTTTTTATTCTCATTATAACTATAACGTTTCAGTTTACAAATGATTAAGATAAGTAAGATGCAGAATCTTTTAATATACAACGAAATAATAATAAATAACAAAACAGAAATAGTTTCTAAGTTAAGCAAATAATGATAGAATTGTTAAGAATTACGGTCATCCATCTGTTGGATAGAAAATATCTAATAGTGTCTTCAGGAAAACCAAATATATTAGCCCAACAACGGATTTTGATTTTGATTTTCCTCTATTGTCGGTTGTAAGCAGTGTATTGATTGATAAAACGGAAAAAAAGTGAAAAATACAATATTTTTTTTCATATTTTGCCCCTTGTTTAATTGATTTTAAGTACAGATTATGGTTTTGTTGACGCTTCGGCATTCCCCTATTTTTTTCTCACTAGTGTAAAACTTTTGTTACCAGCGAAATAATCAATTTGATAGAATCAATAATTTCCGATATTTCAAGAAGTGAAAATGTAATTAAAACCAATATCACCTTCGCTTAAAATCAAAATTGTTGTTTAGGCTGATCTGGACAGTAAACATGTGTCGTTTCAGACCGATAATCATAACACCATGTTGCTTGTACTGTGGTAATCATTTATACAAATTTGTGACACTGATCAAATCGCGCAACTGTTCTAGTCCGGCAGTGACCCAACGTATGCGTTGAAGGGTATCCTGTACCGTAGTGGCCTTTAATGTGTGTTTATTAGTGACTAGGGGTAATTTAAACGGCGTCTGACAAACGTGTTCACTGGAGCCTAAAGTAATAACCACAGGATCCTCTCAATGTTGCCGATGTGTGGTTTATTTGAGGGAAAAAAACCTACTGATAATATTTACCCATTGTTTGATGTTACATCGACTCAATACAGTGTGAAATAAGCAAATGTTGGCCGTACTATTTGAAAGTTTTAAATAAAATGAAAGTAGTGTAAAAAGTATATATTATCTCCGTTTAGTATTAAATGACATTAGATGGTATTTGTAAGCCGAAATGTTTCTCCAAACAGTCTCATATGTAGAAATCACGTTTATTGTCTGAGCTAAAAATCATTTGACGTTAACATTTTGGCTTGAAGCAACATAAACTGTTCCAATGCAATATTTGCGCATTAAACGATTCACATGAATTTAATACACGTTCGTTTGTACTATAAATCTAACTATCACATAACTGACCCGTTCACTCATGTCATACAGCCATGTCATGAAAATGGTATTACACACGTGTAATAACACTATTGTGACGTCATAAACAAATGACGTTGCTTCGGTAGTGACAATCGTACTGTCACAGAAGGAATTTGCCTTTCTTATAGATAATTTATTTGGGTTTGTTTTAGGTATTTTCTCATAAATATAAGTTATATGATAAATACAATCTAACACTTGTGTCAATGTAATATGGAATAAACTCGTTAAATAATTTAACATGTCACTTGCCTAGAGGCTCGTGACATATTAAATTATCTTACTCGTTTAATAAATTCCATATTGCATCGACACTCATGTAAGATCCTCTATGGATATACCATGCCCCTGTTCGATGGGCACTATTGTTTCATAGTATTGTCGAGGGATCGAATAGGGGTTGAGCCGAAAGCGACGGCACAATCTCATCACAGGACCTTGATATGAGGCAACAGTGCCCTCTCAACATGACAATAATGAGTTTAGTACATCACCCTTCCATTTAAATATGCACTTACACTTTATTATGATACAGCATGGTCACCTTGGGCCTTTTCCAAGCAGAATAGTGGCAAGAGCGGTAACACATGACCTAGGTATAATTTCGCGCCAATAATAGTGCTATACCAACATGATAATGTAACGTACTAGTGATGTCATAATAGATTCACATTGAACATGGCGCCAAATTTGATAATGCCCAGGTGAGCGGGCACCATCGGTTATTAGTACATCACGTGACTGACTTCCCATTGGCTACACACATGGGTTCTATGAAGCGATAGTGCCCGCTCAACCGGGCACTATCAAATTTGGCGCAATGTTCAACGTGAAGCTACATTTTAACATACACACTATTGGGTAGTTAGTTTCTCATTTGAATACTTCCCATTTCTAAATATGATTCCGAAACGTAGTCCTTGCATCATTTTTTGGAGAAAAAAATCCCATCTTTTGGCCCCTAGCATCACTGACGAGTCCCAGATGGACGAAACAGCTGTATGATGCAGTTTAGTTAATTTGTTTCGACATACTGTATCTATTATTAATTTAAAAGGTGCAGCATGTGGCATGTGTATTACGTCATCTTTGACCATTCGGCAATTTTTCGCTTACATGTCGTAGTTAGGTTTTACCGTGGTGTAACGGTAATACCAGGTAAAGTGTTTACAATGGAAACGGCGCTCTCTGCGCATGCGTTGGTAGGTGGAAACTCCAAGCTATAGCGTCTGGTCAGACAGATAGAAATTCCACTAGTTATTTTGAAATTATTTTTGTGAATACATATCAGCAACATCCTATCGTCATGGTTCATAAGAATACCCACATGATATGTATATGTAGTATTTTGAAAAAAAAGAAGATGAAAAACAACTTACTTTCACAGATTGCCCCTTTGATATGGTTCGAAATTTTGAAAAAAAATCATTTTTGAAAAAACAGATTATTCAAAATTTGTGACTTAATTTAGTTTTTTTTTTCCATGGCCTATGCACACTGAGGTATGTTGGTGTAATTCTGATGATAGTGACAAGTCATTGAAATACCATCCTGAAGGTTCACTAAATTACACAAATTTACTTTCGGTCATATCACACTTACAATGGAGGAATCAGTTGGTGAATTTTACGCGTAATAATGTTGTTTAACAGAAAATACTTGCTGTCAATTGAAAGGCTTTGGAATGTTTCAACAAACTGTTGAACGTTAAGTGTTAATCCTCAAAACGGGGCAGTACTTTATTTAAAAACATAATTACATACATTGTATATGTATGCATAGATGGAAGGATGTATACTATTGGCATGTATTATAACTGTGTAGTGAACTAGGAAAGTGACAGAATGTGGAATGTAGTGTAATGAATAACAAGGGTTAATCCTTAAATAGCAAGGGTTAATCCTTAAATAACAAGGGTTAATCCTTAAATAACAAGGGTTAATCCTTAAATAACAAGGATGTATTCTTAAAAATCAAGGGTTAATCCTTAAATAACAAGGGTTAATCCTTAAATAACAAGGGTTATACTTAAACAACAAGGATTAATCCTTAAATAACAAGGGTTAATCCTAATACAACAAAGGTTAATCCTTAAATAACAAGGGTTAATCCTTAAATAACAAGGGTTAATCCTTAAATAACAAGGGTTAATCCTTATACAACAAAGGTTAATCCTTAAATAACAAGGGATAATCCTGAAACAACAAGGATTAATCCTGAAACAACAAGGGTTAATCCTTAAACAACAAGAGTTAATCCTTAAATATTAAAAAGGATCAATCCTTAAATAACAAGGATTAATCCTTGAATAACAAGGATGTATTCTAAACTAACAAGGGTTAATCCTAAAACAACATCGGTTAATCCTTAAATAACAAGGGTTAATCCTTAAATAACAAGGGTTAATGCTTAAACAACAAGGGCTAATCCTTAAATAACAATGATGTATCTTTAAACAAGAAGGATTAATCCTGAAACAACAAGGATTAATCCTGAAATAACAAGGGTTAATCCTTAAATAACAAGGGTTAATCCTTAAATAGAAAGGGTTAATCCTGAAACAACAAGGATTAATCCTAAAATAACAAGGGTTAATCCTTGAATAACAAGGGTTAATCCTTAAATAACAAGGGATAATCCTGAAACAACAAGGATTAATCCTGAAACAACAAGGGTTAATCCTAAAATAGCAAGGGTTAATCCTTAAACAACAAGGGTTAATCCTAAAATAACAAGGATTAATCCTGAAATAACAAAGGTTAATCCTTTAACAACAAGGGTTCATCCTTAAATAGCAAGGGTTAATCATTAAATAGCAAGGGTTAATCCTTAAAAAGCAAGGGTTAATCCTTAAATAACAAGTGTTAATCCTTAAACAACAAGGGTTAATCCTTAAATAACAAGGGTTAATCCTTATACAACAAGGGTTAATCCTTAAATAGCAAGGGTTAATCCTTATACAACAAGTATTAATTCTTAAACAACAAGGGTTAATCCTTAAATAACAAGGATTAATCCTAAAATAGCAAGGGTTATCCTTAAATAACAAGGATTAATCCTTAAACAACAAGGGTTAATCCTTAAATAACAAGGGTTAATCCTTAAATAACAAGGGTTTATCCTTAAATAACAAGGGTTATCCTTAAATAACAAGGATTAATCCCTAAACAACAAGGGTTAATCCTTAAATAACAAGGATTAATCCTTAAACAACAAGGTTTAATCCTTAAATAACAAGGATTAATCCTTAAACAACAAGGGTTAATCCTTAAATAGCAAGGGTTGATCCTTAAATAACGAAGATTAATCCTTTTACAACAAGGATTAATCCTTAAATAACAAGTGTTCATCCTTAAATAACAAGAGTTAATCCTTAAATAACCAGCGTTAATCCTTAAATAGCAAGGGTTAATCCTTAAACAACGAGGGTTATCCTTAAATAACCAAGGTTAATCCTTAAATAACAAGGGTTAATAATTCAGGACGTTTACCAGTCAGTGTGTAATGTGTACATGTAGCTTACAGTCATTCTATTACTAACGAATTACTTCCCTTGGTTTAGTAATTTTACAACAGGGTTAAATTACGCCTCTAGTGCTAAGTTACTAACTTTAGAGTTTTCTATATTAACACTACCAAACAATTATACCGCTTGTACAGTCGTTATCATCCAGCGCCCCGCTGACTCATGTGTACGAGGGGTGTTCCAAAAATAATGTCACTGCATCGGTGCTCATATAGCGGAAGTGCTTTTGTTCATTTTAATTTGCTCTGCCCTTCAAAATACTCTCCGCCAGCCAGAACACACCTTTTTAGCCGGTCAATCCATTTTTGGAAGCATTTTTCATACTCTTCAATGGGTACACCCATCAGACACTGATAAACAGCAGATCTAAGGGCATTTCTCGAATTGTATCTCCTTCCAGATAAATGATATTTAAGTTTTGGAAAGTGAAAATAGTCGCAGGGGGCCAAGTCTGGCGAATACGGAGGGTCACAATACGTGCCTTACGAGCGGGTGCATTATCATGCAAAAGTCGGTCATGCTTAAGTCCTGTTTTGGGGCGGCGACTAGAAAGCATTACAGAATTTAAGGAAAGTTTCTTAGCTAAAATGTTCCCCTTAAAATTATGTAAAAGAGACTTTCCTTAAATTCAGTAATGCTTTCCTATTGAGATTTTTAAGTTAAGGAATTTCCTTAAGTTAAGGAACGTTGATGAAACCGGGGCCTGGGGTAGCTGGATATGTTACGTTATGTAATTGACCTTCGTAGCAATGCTGTCCACAGTTGCTCCCCACGAAAGGTTGCAGTATATGGTGACACCAAGGTATTTCGCCCTCTTGGTTATCTTCAGAGTCTGGCCATGGATGGTCGAGATGGACGAAAAAATTCATACCTCGTCTTAGCTTTGTTTATTCCATTTAAATTACTGTGTGGTATAACATTTTGCTGACAAAACATTAAAAAGGAAGCGTCATCAACACTTTATATGCTGTTAGTTGCTTACTGTCCGCAATGTACATGATCCCCTTCCGCGTTCCCGGAATGTGCAGTATTTCTTCAGTAGGTTAATCGTCAGAATTAATGTAGGTATTTGTAGAAAGACGATTCTTGACCCTCCCTGAAACTTCCAGGACTTCGATATTTTTGAAATAAAATGTCACTTGTCACTGATAAGTAGACTATCTTTAGATAATTGTATGAATAGTGTTCATTTTTTGTTGCTTAATATGTACACAACGTTTGTAACAAAACTGTTGGAAGGCAGTATTTATGCTTGGGCAAAATAATTTCTGAGAAAATGTGTATTAGTTTATGATATCACCAGGAATTCATTGAAATGACCATGGAAATAGTTAAAATTATTGAATATCTATTTATATAATAACCCAGTTACTCTTTTTCCATAACGCCAATACATGTCTATGGGTTGTCTCCCCGTGGACCAAGACTCACTTCAATGTATACAATAGCTATGCTAGGAACTACCGTATAATATTGTAGACTATCTCTGTGTTATAGTTACCTTCAATAGAATAAAAAAATATACATAGGCCCTCTAATGAGCGATAATGTTGTATTGGATTCCTCAAAATAGTTCATTAGTTTGATTGATTATATTTTTAACGTGTTTCATAAATTCCATGTTGCATTTATTCAAGCATAGCTGCCATTTTTTTAGTTTCATTTGAATATGACAAAACATGTTTGTAAAACTGTCTGAATCCGCGTAGCATCATCATCATCATCCTAACATTATGATGATGATGATGATGATGTTGTTGTTGTTCATCACCATCGTTATCATCACCATCATCTTAATCATCATCAATGTTTATCAATCATCATCATCATAATCATCATCATCATCATCATCATCATCATCATCATCATCATCATCACCATCATCATACACGATACAGTCACAGTGTTATGTTAAACAATAAAGATAAATAGGTAAATCCGATAAAAGAATTAAATGTTTATTTGATCTCCAAACAATGTTTATACAAATACAAAGCATAAAATAGAACATCCATATATAAACATCTATATACTGCTTTAAACCACCTACCGGTAACATGGTAAACTCAATAGCATAACCTGACAAATGACAGAAGAAGTTGAAAACGACTTAAAAAAGAACTTAAGAACGAAGTTTCCCAATTAACAGGACTTGAGAACTTATTTTCTTAAAAAGAACGTCTGCTTGCGATTACATGACGTCATTCCAGGAAAAAAAGTCTCCCACCAAAAATGATCCGCGCAGCATGAAAATTTTATTTTCATTTTTTTTTCCGCATAATTTCAGTGTTCACGATATTCCTCCGCGCAAATCTTCTGTTTGTTTCTGTTTGTTTATGTTATGCTAAAAAGGAAAATCAAGGTCACGGCCTTCTTCGCTACATTTCGCCCTTTTCTGCTCAATTTCATCGCAATTTTTTGAATTATTATAAATATTGGAATCTTAAAATGATACGAAATCAAACATTTTCTCCATTTTTAAAAAACCTTAATTAGTTTGGACTATAAAACAACATCATATTTCATTCATATCAAGATTAATCTTAAACATACTGATGCTTTAGTTATATTTTTATTATCGTTTTCAATACTGAAAAAAAAATATTATTCTTTTTTTTTTGCAAATCGGCAGGAAACGCGTTGAACAAGCAATAGTGACTCATTTCGGAAAAGTCACGTGATTGCTCGTATAAAAATAGAACCGGAAGCACACAATTATATCATGGTCAGGTAGCTGCGGTAAACAAATATGGTAGACGAAACCAGAGTCGCATCAGGCTCAAAGGACAAAGAAACACCATCAAAGAACACCAAGACCACGGTTTGACTGACGAATTAAGTGCATGTGTTTTATTGTAATATGTCCCTGTAACTGACAAGGTGTAGATTTTGTTGTTGGTGTCCTGGATTAAAGGAAATAAAGGGATATAACTTATATTAATTAGTTTTCAGGTTTTATTGGTGTCAACACTGGAAAGATTGTGGACTAAAGATCAAGAAGATGTAGTGTGTGGCAGTATCATCTGGGAAGGTCCGAGACAGTTTCAAAACATGAATGCAACGATGCAATGTTAATTTGACAGGTTTGTAAGGATTGTCAAAATTGTATAAACACTGTAGATCATGTTGCGTATCTATAAAACTGACTTGTTATAAGCATACAATCATCATCATCAACATACAACAATAACCATCATCATCATCATCATCATCATCATCATCATTATCACCATCATCGTCGTCGTCATCATTCAATAATCAACAGATTATCATCATCCTCATACATCAATCAACATACAGGAATAGTAAGCGGCTATGATTACATTAAAACCAACTACAATGTACTTATTTTCACATATATGCCGTGTATAGCATTTCAAAAACAAAAATACCCACGCGTTCACTAAATATAGCACTCACCCAAAACACACTCTAAAAAGCAAATGAGAGTAATTAAAGTTAAGATATTTAAGCAAAACGCAAACAATAAAACCAAAGGGATAAAGAAAAAATTGAAAAGGAGGCCTGTAAGCGTCTGAAAAAGGGCTAATATGGTAATCGATATCCGGATGTACTGTAAATCATTTATATCTTGTGAATACTTCTTTTTGCGAACTTACCTCCTCAGACATATTTGTGAATACATAATTTCGCGAATGGTTATCTAAAAATTACTTTTAATTCACGAATGATCAGCTTTTGGAAACACGAACTCTGTAAAACTCCTTTATACTGGTAAGCAATAGCTTCGAATTTGACGGCATTGTGTTAATGAGATTAATGTAGCTTTGAAGGAATGTGCCAGGTGTACGCGCTATGTCCATGCAGACAAAAGAATCTTATGAATGTAATTGCAAAAAAGACATTAAAACAATTAAGCATTGATTAACAATGCCTGAAAAAATACAGGAATTCGATTTGTCCGACATATGTTTGTGCAGTGATTAACTTGGCACTTCATAATATGTTTATACTAATCACTTGTAATTAGTATACGGTAGTCGTCCAAGCGATAGCGTCCTTGGCGGTTTTCCAATTGTGATATACAAAATAATACATATTTTGCATGTTATGAACACGTGCTTATTATTGTAGATCCGCCTTGTTATTATACTTATGGCACGCATGCTCAATCCTCGACCTCTGACTTACACATGAATGTACAGAGAAATGAACATGTATTAGCTTAAAGAAAATACATGCGTTAGACATATTTGTTTGTCATTATATTATATGGTGTATATAACATAAACAAAACTGTCTAAAACAAGTTATGACAACGACGAAATAAACATAAATGTAATTGGTTTTTTTTCGTGCAAATATTCACAAGGGATTTGAAATCGCGATCGATTCACTATCATTGCGTATTAACGCGTAAATAAATCCCACGCCAAATATAAGTGAGTTACATTTCCTTTTTGGTGTATGTCTAGAAAAAAAGATGAAATAAAGAAATCTTCCGAAATTTTATGTGGCTTTTGAAACTAATAAAAATGACAAAAAAAATACTTTTGATTTATCATATAACATGAACGGGTTTTAGTTCGCGGGGAGTCTTACTGTGGGAGGAAACCGAAGGACCAGGAGAAAACTAATATGGTCGGGCTGGTGACCCCATACCTTTTCACGTCCGGTTGGGGGAATCGAACCCCGGCCGCCTTGATGAAAGGCAAGTGCGCTATCCACTGTACCAAACGACCACTTTTGATACATCTGACTTCGATCAATCGCTTGTAACTGTTGCTATTATATCATTAATGATATTATCTAATGTAAGCAGACACTTTATTGTCAAAGAGATGCTGAAATGTTTGGTGTATGGGATAATTGTACATAATACAGAAAGGTATATTTTAGTAATATTGTAGGAAACACGGTTGACACTGCAGTTAGGTTTGTATACTTCGGGCTAAAACAGACGGCAACTATCTTTCTTCCTAATAGAACTTAATTATGGGATTTTGACCAATCAAACTGAGTATTTCTCGTGGCACTCAGTTAGATACATTTACCTTGGTGTACATTTATGTGAGCATGCTTATAGTGTCTTTATCATGTTTTACTAGGCAGGCGATGCTTTCGCCATATTGGTTAATGTTATATAGTTACACACGTGATACCCCGATTGAATGTAGCCACGGAAGAAAAAAAGCGATATGATTGACTGGTATTTTGGAATGAATGTACAAAACTCCGAAACAGGAAAACAAGAGTATCTGTCTGTTCTAGCCCACGGAATACAAACGTAACGGCAGTGTAACGCGGGTTTCCGATGATGATTGCAATACCTGGTACGGTTACACCGATAACTTCCATCTAATTATTGTTTCGGACAAAGCATGATACCATTATTTGACAAATGTAACGAAAAACAAATAATAATGGAAAGTGCTCCTGTTATTACATTGATATCAAAGTGTATAGTAATGTACATTTATGCACGAATATTACGGATAGATTCATTTGTCAATTGTTCTGGATAGTTCCCAAGATATTTGTTTCATAAACTTTCTATTATTCGAATGCTTTAAGTTTGTAATTTCCGCAGTGGTTTAGCACATCTCTGATTGGAATGAAGTAGCCCTCTTTGCCTCTTCCAGCAAAGAACAGTCCAACACACTCGAGATCGCCGTCGGAGTTTTTCACAAACACTCCAGCTCCAGAGTCACCTTTTTCATGTTGAACGTCACACAATATCTTTGTTAGTCCCTTCATTAGTACTTTACCCTGAGGTTAGTCAATCCTCTCTTGGTGTCCTGTCGCCGAACAGACACACCTCAACTCTGTAGTAAAAGCGCCGAATTTTAAAACGGGACTGTTCGGCTGGGTGCTTCCAATGATTCCAGTGTTGAAAGTCAATCCTTCGGGGATACCTAAAAAACATAAATAGTTTATCTTTTTTTGGTAAGGAATCCCAGGCTTATTTTCGAAGGCAGGCCTATCTTCAAGGCCGTCTTATTTTCGAAGTCATTGATCCCGTAAGGCAAATAAGGCTTATTTAGGAGACCGTCTTACTTTCGAAACCTAGCTTTCATCGGTACACAAAAGCATCGAAGATTTCAAAAATAATCATTTTGCCGTTGTAGTATAAATCAATAGTCAATAAAATGCAGGAATTTATATAAATTGTCAGGATTTACCAGAGATAACCAGAGCAGATCTGTTTTCACTGTACATTGCCAGTTCTAACGGTGTCATTTGTCGATTTTTAGGCAGCTGGATGTTGTCGTAAGGATTGGTATCGGTATCAACCTCAACATTAACATCATCAGGAAAACGTTCAATCAGTCTTGAGCATTTTTCTGCAGATCCGCTGACTGCACAATGATGTAGTTCCGGCCATGTCGATCTAGGGATTTCTGGATATAACAAAAGTTCATTTCAAAACGTGTAAAGATCAATGAAAGACATATATTTTGCTAAAGTTTGCCAATATTGTAATGGTTACATTTCCCAATAAAAGTTTGCTGAAATAAATAATTTAAGAATTCCCGTGTCATTTCGAAAACTGAATAAAAGAAAAATCTAATCGATCTATAATTACATGTTTGATTAATATTTTCTGAAAATTAATCATTTTTTTTCAGAACTTTAATGAATGTTGAATCGTAAATTCTATCCTAACTTCAAATTACTATTCACTCTCTTTCACGAATGTCCGTCAGTCTGTCTGTCCGTCTGTCTAATTTCGCTAGATTTAGCTTTACAATAAACGTTGAGACTATAGCAATCTAGCCTAGCGTTGTTTCGAAATAGAAACGAATTGCAGTCTACAACTTATACAATAGGTGAACTAATTCAATGGTTTGGTTGTGGTATTAATAGACTCCATAGTGCATTAAGCTTACGTTTGGTCCCATTGTTCTGCATCCTACCGATGAGGTTTAACAGTTGCGTGTGATGTTTTTCTTTTGCTAAATCAAGGACAGTCTTTCCATCTTTAGTTGTAATTCCGGTATCAAAACCTGCATTCTGAAGCAAACGGAATATTTTAACGTCCCCGTTTGAGACGCAAATATGTAAAGCATTGAAGCCTTGGATGTCCAA
This sequence comes from Mimachlamys varia, assembly GCA_947623455.1. Taxonomy (NCBI): domain Eukaryota; kingdom Metazoa; phylum Mollusca; class Bivalvia; order Pectinida; family Pectinidae; genus Mimachlamys; species Mimachlamys varia. The sequence continues at coordinate 30,601,133 of OX392544.1, forward strand.
TGCAGCCCCACTGTTGATGCAATAAGGTTTCGCGGTCAAAAGGTATTCCACCAACTTGTAATGCCTATGCTCAACAGCTATATGCAGTACCGTTCTTCCATCTGTACCTTTTGAGCCTAAACAAACTTGTTCATCAATACAGTTCTGTAACTGTCGAATGTCTCCCAATCTGGCTGCTTGGAGAAGAGTCCATTTACTGCATGCAAAGATCTTGGTTTCGTATTTGTGGCCTGCAGTAAAAGTAACACATATATGTGTTAAATATACATTCGAACTTCAATATTTGGGAAGAATTTCGTTCTCCATAGTAATTTTGATTTTGCTTATTTTGAAACTTAAACGAATCTACAGTTTAATGAACTTATTTTTTTTTTCAACTATTTTCAACTTTTCCACAAATTATTTTTCTTGATTCTTATCGTACAGTATTCATTTACGTGCGTCAATCTCAAAACATTGAGTTAACGTTCTGGGTTCGCACAATATTATACAATGTGCGGTGCGCGCACGATATGTGAACGGTGTATGCACGCAGTGTGCACGATGTGAGAACGATACGATCCTGGGCGATAATTTCTGACGCACATGTGGGCGCACGATAGACTAACACTGTGCGATGGCAATCGTGGTTGATGTATATTGAGAAATGGTTTAACAATATAAACGATTTCGCGCTAGTTAATTTCGCGCTAAGTAATTTCTATATTTTAACTGCATACATTAGCTGCTATTTCTATCTATATATTTCTTAAATTTAGGAAAAGTCTTTTTGTAGTTTTCGATACAAACCAAATAGGCATATGTACACTTTCAACACATATTGACAAGTTCTAATTGATCTATAATTACATGTTTGACTAATATTTTCTGAAAATTAATCATTTGTTTCTCAGGCTTTTAATGAATGTTGAATCGTAATTGTTATCCTAACCTCAAATTACTATTCAATCTCTTTCACGAATGTCCGTCAGTATGTCTGTCCGTCTGTCTAATTTTGCTAGAGTTAGCTTTACAATAAACGATGAGACTATATAAATCTAGCCTAGCGTTTTTTCTATATTTTAACTGCATGCATTAGCTGATATTTCTATCTATATATTTCTTAAATTTAGGAATAGTCTTTTTGTAGTTTTTGAAACAAACCAAATAGGCATATGTACACTTTCAACACATATTGACAAGTTCTCATTCAGGTAAATGTTGTCAGTTTTTACCACGTTATGTAAATATACCAGATATGTACATGTTTCCCAAAGTTTACCAAGTTATTTACCTGTACATAGACCATATAGATGTAGATGTCTCTGGTCCGGGGCATACAGCACTTGCCTAAGTGTGAAAACACAGGTAAATTGGTAGTGAGGGAAGGGGAGGGAGTGTTCAAATAATACATTATAAGCGTCGAGTTAGATTCCATAACGGTCGCTCGGTAATGTCTGTCGTAGCGGACACGGGACAGGTAAAACTCTGGCTTGTTAAATACCTGTTCTGTTTTCTGGGAGCTAACCCCGCACTTAACTTCCTCATGGTCGTTGTTATATTGTTTACTGTAGCACTTGACTGTCTCCTAGTAACTGTAATACCGTTCAATGCATATTGTAAAATTAGCATAATCCCAATATAGTATTTCGACAAGAGGGTTCTATATTTTTTTAATTCCGTAATATGTATTGACCAATTGTACCAAATCGTGCGTGTGTGTGCGATGCGAATCGGACAGATGAACTATATTTAGATTACCCTGACGGAACATTAGTTTAAGATGTATGCACGATGAACGCGCGTATATTTTTGTGTAAAAAATGAAGCCCTACCCTATGCACATGTAACATAATTACGTTCATGCTGGCATGAATGTTACAAAACCACCCGATGAATCGCTTTATGATAAGTGTTATATATGTATAGACGATTAAACAATACACATACCTAATACTAAAGTGTGAAGGCAGTTAAGTCGTATTAGCTCCATCATTTTCAGCAGCAACCGAAAGCGATGACCTCAGTAATCAAACACCAGAGATGGTACGCCAGGGTAAGAATGTCTGCTCTTCAACACATTGAATCCAATGTAGATTAACACACTATTAACGAATTATGTAGCATTGCCATGTAAAAACAATGAAATATCTAACATGTTGTTATCACAATTATGTATACAACGTATACAGGTATACAGGTACATGAATACAGCATGGTATGCCTAAAGTGCGATTTGTACAGTGTCGTCTCGGGCGTTTTAATGTTGTTTAAATACAAAAATGCTGATGTCATATACATATATTGACAAAACTGAGAACTGCAAAATGCGCCTCTAGTTTAATTGATTCTGAGTAATGGTTTGGTGATCTTACTTTTTAACCCACAAACATACGGCTTTAATGATTCGTCATGTATTGACACAATTCCTTAATAGTTCAACAGAATGAAGGGTGACAATTCTTTGATCGTGTTGCTTCAAGTAATTTATTTGCTCTTGTAACGAAAGAAATGACATATTTTGATGTGTAAACCTGTGTAAACATTACCTATACCAATCGAATTGTTTCCGTGATTTGATTAAAGTTTGCACCTTAAAATCGATATGCACTGTCGATAAATTTTAACGTTACGACATAAGTAAATTCTTGTGTATTAATTTGGGTCAGTTGTATCGATCTTGTCAAAAAAATCAACATCACATATCAAATAATGACTAATAGGCCCAAGAAACGTGCTTATATGGCTCAGAAAGCCTACTTGGGGGATCTCCTTTCTTAGTACATAAACTATCTAATATTATAGGCATCAGAATGATATGCATTTATATGAACATCGGGGACCAATTGTAATAACAATATGAATAAAACGATAGCTAAGACGAATTTTATTAATTTAAAAGGGAGTGGTATTGTTTTAAGTCATAATTATTAGATACATGTTATAAACATATCTGGGAGTACTAATCAGAAAAGTTCTGTACATAAAAAATATGTATTTTACAGTTTTTGCATCCCTCTAGGACGTAACTGTCTTAAAGATTATTGATGTCTCGGTTCTCAATCTGTAGACGTAACATTTATTGTATGGCCTAGATCACCATGTCAAGTGTTATCGATGCAGCAGACGACGCTTGCCCTTTCGGAACACCTGGTCTTATCGTGTTCTTTCCAAGCGTCTCCGTGGAATTTTTTTTTTCATATTTTGCCCCTAATTAAATCGATTTTGAGTTCTGATATTGGTTTTGTTGACGCGTTGGCATTCTATGATTATATTTTGTAAAACTTGAGTAATAAATAGGAGAATACCGAAGCGTTAACAAAATCATAATCCAAACTAAAAATCGATTAAACCAGGGAACAAAATATGAACAAAGGGAAGATTTACCTGGAGACTCTTGTGTGCCAAACTTATTCAAAATTTACCTCTGAGGACCAGGTCTGACATCGCATTAGGTATGCTTGGTTTATCGTCGCTTCGCTTATATGTAGATCAATTGAATGCATTTTTTGCGGCATTATGTAGAACCTAAAATAATTGTACACCATTCTAAACAACTGTTTTTAATGCTTTTGCATCACAAACGCCTTAATGTACATAAAGCTAAAATGGTTTTATTGTTGATGCTATTGATATACTGTAAGATGAAATATTTTCTAACCATTCATCAGTAGTCCAATCATTCAAAATACACGTTAATGATAAAGACGCTGACTTACCTCGGTTATATTGGATACCTAAACTACACAAGGATCCGTATAAGTAACGTTTTATCGCTTGCTCGTCTCATTGTTCAACCAAGCCATTATCAAAACGTCTTAATACTATTCCTAGTACCGTTAAATCGGGGCTTCAGTCTTATTGTGACACTGTTTACTCCAAAAGTTGCATTAATGGGATGTGGATTTTGAAAACTCGAAAGATCTTCTGATCAGTCTTGAGCACCCCCTTCTCAAAAATGTTCCGTCCATGAAAACATTTGATTTTTCCACCATGTACACAACCATACCACATGTCAAATTAAAATGGGAGCATGAAGTTGGTTCCTAGTTCCCAGTTTCTAGTTCCGTTTAACAAAAACGGAACTAGGAACCAGACCCTAGTACCGTTTAACATAAACTGAACTGGGAACCAGACCTTGTTCCGTTTAACAAACATGGATCTCGGTACTAGATAGTTCCGTTTATGTTAAACGGAACTAGGGTCTGGTTCCCAGTTCCGTTTTTGTTAACGGAACTAGGAACTAGGAACTAGGAACCAACGTCATGCTCCCAACTAAAAGAACGCCTTCGGTCTCACATTATGAGAGCTTTCTTTTCCAAGAAAGGTGAACGACGATACAAATACATGGTTGCGAGCTATCTTGGAGCATAGTTTGTGAAAAACACAACAAAAACTAGGTTGAAAGATACTGAGGAAGATATAGTACGAATGATTGAATTCCTGGTTGACAATATCATTGTTGAGTTCGGAGGAAAGATTTTTCAACAGACTGTTGGCATTCCAATGGGTACTAATATAACAGTGCACCACTTTTGGCTGACTTGTTTTTGTTTTCATACGAGGCTGAATTTGTCGAGGGGCTTATCAGGACGGTTAACAAAAACCTTGCCAAATCTTTCAATTCCACTGTCAGGTATATCGACGATGTGTTTGCTGACCTAGTCGTCCGTATAAACCCCACTAAACTTGAGATTAAAGACACAACATACTCTCCTACATCAGCTTCGTACCTCGATCGTTACTTAAACTATGACCAACACGGGCAACTTACCACTAAGCTGTATGATTAACATGACGATTTCGATTTTTCGATCATGAACTTTCCCTTCTTGATAGTAACATCCTTGATTCTCCATCCTATGGTGTTTACATGTCGCAGTTGATTCGTTATTCTAGGGCTTGCTCTGAATATCGAGATTTTTGTGATAGATGTCAACTGCTGACGAACAAACTTACGGCACAGGGATTCGAGAGATGCAGGTTGATGAAGACTATGGGCAAGTTTTATGGTCGCAATCTTGATCTCATCGAGAAATATTCTTTATTTTTGTGTGTAAAGCTTTCCTTTGTTCCTATTTTGCCCGTAGTTTAATCGATTTTGAGTTAGGATTATGGTTTTGTTGACGCTTTGGTATTCTTTGATGTTTTTTTTCGATGTAATGCCCTCTCTGTGGTGTATGTGTAGAGTTTGCCTTTTAATGTTTTCGACCCGTGTGGCCGACGTTATTTAAATGTCTTATATCTAAAGACATGTTGCCAATCACACTTGAAAACTGCGAGATTTACTATGTACTATACAGCCGTATATACAGGTGAATATTACGTAATTCTATCCAACACATTTATGCACCAAATTACTTTGCTACCCAGGTTGAACAATTTATATCCTATGACCTTAAATGACCTTAGGGTTGACTACCAATTGACCGTCAAGAATATGAACCCATGTATCACATTTTGTTGACTAAGACATACAAAATCTTGTTTTTTTTCTTTATTTTATCATACTTTTTATAGTTACAATTTTCGCGGTCGAGCGAGCATCCATACTAACTTTTAAAGCCGATATGTAAATATGATCTAAAGATTACTCACCCAAATGAGCATACATGTTGTAACTTAAGTGCCGATGTTTGTTTTCAAAGAACGTGTTATAATGAACTACATTTCATTTCGAGTTTACATAACTGTAATTGACGTGTAATTTACTCGGATGATTGTTAGAGTTACCGGTTTACGGTAGTCGGGTGGTTCAGTGGATAGCGCACAAGCCTTCCACTTAGGCGGCCGGGGTTCGATTCCCGACCGGTCGAGGAAAGGTATTGGGTTACCTGCCCGACCACGTTGGTTTTATCAGGATACTCCGGTTTCCTCCCACAATAATATCTCTCCCGCGCTAACATTCGAGCAAACAAGAGTAATTAATATTAGTTGGATAACTTGTTTCGTAATGGTTGTAAAACAAATGAAGTCGATATATATTTATTTTTAACCAATTACCAAATGATATATGTATCTTTTTCGTCCAATAAATTGTATCAATAATTCTGTAGCGATCAAATCAAACATTATCATTTTTCCTGATTCTTCCGGCTTTGTATCAGAATTTTATCAAGTAATCATATATAAAAAAAAAATAGCATTGACTTGAACGAAACAAAATAAATGGTAAATACTGTATTGCAAGGTTATAAAAAGACTCGGTGGGAATTATCGCAATATATCCAATAGATGTTTGGATAGTGTATCAGAGTATGCCAGAATCAAGCGCTCTGAAGACTAAGATACGACAAAATGGACGAAACAGCAGACGTCAACAAACAGAAAGAAAGTCTTCGGTCTCTCATTATGAGAGCTTTCTTTTCCAAGAAAGGTGAACGGCGATACAAATACATGGTTGTGAGCTTACTTTGTGGAGGTTGAAATATACTGAGGAAGATATAGTACGAATGATTGAATTCCTGGTTGACAATATCTTTTGGAGGAAAGGTTCCCCAACAGACTGTTGGCATTCCAATGGGTACTAACTGTGCACCATTTTTTCTGACTTGTTTTTGTTTTCATACGAGGCTGAATTTGTCGAGGAGCTTATCAGGACGGGTAACAAAAACCTTGCCAAATCTTTCAATTTCACTTTCATGTATATCGACGATGTGTTGTCTATAAACAATACGAAGTTTGTTGACCTACATTTGTAGTCGATCGTTTATAACCTACTGAACTTGAGATTAAAGACACAGCAGACTCTCCTATATCAGCTTCTTACCTCGATCGTTACTTAAACTATGACCAACACGGGAAACGTACCACTAAGCTGTATGATTAACGTGACGATTTCGATTTTTCGAACATAAACTTCCCCTTTCTTGATATTAACATCCTTGATTCTCCTTCCTATGGTGTTTACACGTCGCAGTTGATTCATTATTCTAGGGCTTGCTCTGAATATCGAGATTTTCGTGATAGATGTCAACTGCTGACGAACAGACTTACGGCACAGGGATTCGAGAGATGCAGGTTGATGAAGACTATGGGTAAGTTTAATAGACGCCACCTTGATCTCATCGAAGAAAAAATATGTACCTTTGTGTGATATGAAGATGGACGTTTTTGAGTTTGCTTATTAGTGTGTTTTCTTGTTGTGATGACAATGATGACTCGGTTCTCATTTTGAGGATTGATGATTACTTGGATGTGACCAAGATTTACATGGAACACCTGGTCTTATTCTTTTGTGCTTTTACGAGAGTCTCCATGTAAATCTTTCCTTTGTTCCTATTTTGCCCCTCGTTTAATCGATTTTGAGTTCGGGTAACGGTTTTGTTGACATTTTGGTAAACTCTGATTTTTTCTTTATAAGTTCAATTTTCTGCTGCAGCTCTTAAATACGGTTAATTTCCTTTCAAAATTGCGTTTGAAATTCCTAGTTAAAACTGGTTTTCTCTGTAAAGAATCTGATGACTGGAAAACTCGGTAAGGTATTTTGCCTTATTTTTCGAGATTCATATATATCAATCATAAAATGAAACCTTCATTTATCTGGTTCTTTTCAACGTGTCACCCTTCTTTGATTGCAACATGTAACATTGTTTCTAAAATGTGGGTTGCTCCACCCGATTGCGAATTATCATGCGCTTACTGCAAGGGTGTGTTTGAAGACGCAGTGGCCCATTGTTTGTTAGACTCTGCCGGATTAGAATTAGCCAATATGCAGGATAGCCTTACGACAAAATTTGTAAATGACTATTACATTCATGTTTATGTGTCCTTCGACCAGTCAGAAAGAGTATTTCAGGTGGCAACTCTGCTTGGTGTTCCAAGCGCTGCTATTCGTGATGCTTTTAACGACGATGTTATATTGCTTACATCTTTTTCAAGGACTGCCTTATTTTGTCGAAAAAGGCGTTTTATAAGACTTTTCCAGTAAATATAGCTATTTGCATAGCAGTCACTATCCAAGTGTTAACTCGGACACCTTACACTGCCTCACTATATTGTATCTAACTCTATAAAGTTATCATTATGATAAAATATTAATATAAATAGTAAGTCAATCTTCGTCTGTTTGCACCAATATGGTTGTGTTCTCTCTCATGTCACTTGCATTAAGTTATGATCATCTATATTGTACTTACAAGTGTAATGTAAATGAAATGTTTTCATTATATGTATAAGAATCGAACTATGTAGTGATGGTTATACATGTACGTACAAATGGAATAGGTAACTTTCACTAATGTAACTTACCTTTCGAAATAAGTATGTTTGGGTTTCCTTTGTTTCTCTACCGGTACCACGATCAACTCATAATCGTGAACTGACAGTGTGAGAAGAGGTTGGAAACCAATTAAGAAGAACTTGATAACGATTTGTTCCCATTTCCCAGCACTTAGGAGCGTATTTTCCCAAAAAAACGAACCTGTGCTTGCGATATATCAAGTCATTACCGAACGTGTTATAAACATCGGCTAACTACTCGTGTACAGTGACACCTGTACATTTCGTCTAACTGTTTGTTGTACAGTGATACCTGTACATTTCGTCTAACTTATTGTTGTGCAGTGACACTTGTAAACTTCGGCTCACTGCTTGTTGTACAGTTACATCCGTAATCTTCGGCTCATTGCTTGTTATACAGTTACACCCGTATATTTCGGCTAATTGCCTATTGTACAGTGACACCACTTTTCCTCGGCTAATTGCTTGTTGTACAGTGACACCCGTACATTTCGTCTAACTGTTTGTTGTACAGTTACACCCGTATATTTCGGCTAACTGTTTGTTGTACAGTTACACCCGTATATTTCGGCTAACTGATTTTTGTACAGTTACACATGTATACTTCGGCTAGTTGCTTTCTGTACAGTGACACCCGTATACTTCGGCTAATTGCTTGTTGTACAGTGACACCTGTAAACTTCGACTTATTGCTCGTTGTACAGTAACACAGGTATAATTCGGCTAGTTGCACATTGACACCTGTAAACTTCGGCTAGTTACTTTTTATATAGTGACACACGTATACTTCAGGTTATCAATTGCTGTGCAGTAACATCCGCATGTTTCGACTAACAACACTATTTACAAATTGAAGAAATCTTATACTTCGGTTAACTGTTTGTTGTACAGGGATACTCGAATACTAAGCGACAGGAGCACATGTGTATTCCGGCGAATTGTGTGGTATGCAGTCGTATTTCTTTTCCCCGTCCCCGACAAACTGCTTGATTTACACCTCTCTTCTCAAACAAGCTGCTTGATAATCATGTTTATTTAAAGATAAAAATAAAAGACGTGCATATGGATACACCTATATCATTTTACATTACACTGAGCCGTACAGTTGTTTTGTCATAAACACTCATCGTTGGATTAAAGGACAAACATACACAAAGGTCGCATCGGTCTCTTTATATACAGATATATGGACATGTTGAAGCATTGAAATATAGTATATTCTGTCTAAACAGGATGACACTAGGACCAAAAATATGCCCGTTTACACAGGTTTCCAGATTGTAAAGATCGGATAGTGGGGAAATTGAAAACTGATTTACAGTTGTGGTAACGCACCAAACATCGTGTGCGTGCATCGTGAACACATCGTTTACACATCGCTCGACAATGGTGCGCACAACTGGGCGATCTAAAGATCGTGCGTTTATGTGTGCAATTCTCATCGCGCACATGCATGATTTGGTACAATTGGTCGAAAACTATTACGGAATGAAAAACAAATATGGAAACCTCTTGTCGTAAAAATTTGAAATCACATCACATTAATTGGGATTATGTTAATTTTACAATATACAGGAAACAGTATTACAGTGACCTTGAGATAGTTAAGTGCGGGTTTAGCTCCATGGTAACAGAACAGGTAAATAACATGCCAGAGTTTTACCCGTCCCTTGTCCGGCGATCCACTACGACAGCCATTACCGAGCGACCATTATGACTACAAACTGGTTTCTTATAATTCGTTTTTTAAACACCCCCTCCCCTCCCCACCGCTTAACATGTGTTTTCAAACCTATTTTTTGGCAAGAAGAAAAACAAGTGTCGAGAGCTACATAAAACAAAGCAAAAATATATTGTTGCAGGGTTTATTAAAACCAATGACAGTGCATGTGAGGTTGCATGAAATCAAACGTTTTACCCCACGCGAAATCCAGTGAACATTGATCTTGCCCCTTGTATGACGGAACCATCGCGGACGCTAACTACACGTACCCAGACGTTGTCGCCGACCTCTAGGTGTACAGCAGATGTCGCTGATGTTGAACTATAGTAAGTTCCCTCACCCGTTGTTGCAGATCCAATGACGACATTGTTCTTCACTAATTCAGTAGAAACATACTCGTTATGCGGTACACCTATTGCCCAAGAGAAGACGTGAATGCCAGACTGTGTAGTTGTAAATATCCCTGTGTTCGAGTTGTAGTGTACCTTTCCGCTGTTAGTGACGAGTTTGTCAAAAATTACCGCTTGGTTGGCGGCTAGATCGGATCTCGTGTGTGAAAGAATAGCATGGAACGCCACCGTGTCCTCAGCAGCACCTAATGGTGAGAAAATAAATCAAAAATAACCAAATAACTGTTGCAACATACTTAAATTACGGTTTAAATTTCAGCTTATTCAGCATATTTAAACACTGCATTACTTTTTGCAATAAATGCAATGACTATTGGGTTTCCGTAAGCGTCCAGTATCTTTTTTTGTTGTTGAATGTGGTTAGCTTCTTGTTTACAAATAAGATAATTTAGAGACATGCAACGTTCCTTGATTAAAGCCACTGACTAACGGCAAGTATCTGGCGATTATTTCAACTAGGCTTAGAACCCGTGTCCGAAGAAATAGGGTTAGTTGAAACAGAATGTGATTAAACTCTAGTTATTGATAATTATAAAAGAGGGTAAGAGATAATTGAAATGTTGAATAAGAATGCAGTATAAATACATACTGACTCGGGTAATCCTTCCATGTTGTCTGGATCGGATACGACCTTGACCTGTTTTTATTTCAGATCTTGGTGTATCAGCAGGACGTGTCAGCAAGTCCTCTTCTTTTGTCGTGCTATTGTCGATAATAGACGCAGCAGGAGAAAGTAGCGATAAATCACTTCTGTTGTGATATGGCGTCTCGTCACGCTGCAGAATGTGGGTCTCCTTCTCAGAATGCTCGTTTCCACAGTGACGCTCCAGTGATTCTATTTTTGCAGCCAACACAGTTATCAGATGTAAATCTTTGACGCGTAAACGTTTTTGCTTTTCAACTTCATCATTAAGTTTGGTCAACGCGAGCGCATCATTTTTGTGTAATTCGGATAGTTCTTGTATACGTAAATTCAGTTCATCGACGTCTTTAACACGTGACTGTTCAAATTCGTCAATTCGTTTTGTCAACATCGCGAGCTGGTCAGTACGCTCGTCGGTTTGGTCAGTGGTATCGGCGTGAATGTTCGGTTCTTGGATCATGTAGGCAGAGGACAGCATTTCACCTCTGACTATTGTGAATATGTAACATATTCGCATTAGTACATGTAGTTTGGTACTCTTCATGTCTGTCATCAAATTATACACACACTAGAAAGTACAGGCAGGCTTTTAATCATGCGGACAAAGTACTGCACTTTTATAGTACGTCTTATCTTAAAAGGCTACGTGCCGGCAACGCCAACGTGAATGAATATGTTTCAAACAGACAATGATTATAAGCATGTTTTCTAGGGCACCTTGTAACAAGGTCACGACATATGTCGTGTTCCCAAAATTGCATAACTTGTCAACGTACTATCAACGGCTGGGGTCACTTAAAGACAAATTAGGAAACGAATTAAACCTAACTACCCAATCTAAAAGGTGCTCCTATAGCCATTGTCATTTTCCCTTCTGTATCAGTTTCGACCTTCATCAGACCTCGGGCCCTCCTCAGGCAAATCGCGATGAAAGTATGTTGTTTTTTATCCTTTTGTAATGATATGCATGAATCAATATGTTTAAATATTGATTAAATACTGTTTTAGCTAGAATATGAAATGAATCATGCGATAAAAAATATTTTCTTAATTACAATATTAGATTTATTATGTGATAAGCCTTTGAATATAAGATACAAGTTAATATAGGAAAATACAGAAGATTATTGACTTATATCACTTATTGGATGGTTGAGCTTAATGAACAATGCATTTGTAGTACAGCCTATAAAATGAAATACGCAGACATGTTTCACATGGCGGTGCCTTCGATGAATCAGAAGACGTTTACTCTTCTTGAACAACAGGTTTATACTCTTTTACTTTTACAAGGGTCTCCATGTATTTCTTTTTTTTCAGTTTTTTTCATATTTGGCCTCTAGTTTAATCGGTTTTTGGTTCGGATTATTGTTTTGTTGAAGCTTTGGTATTCCCCCTATTTTACTTTTGTGGGTTAAGATTATTTATTTTTAAATGACACTCTAGTCTTACCTTCTAATGTATACCATTATTCCAGACACCGTAGTAAAGGTACAAACAATACGCTGTTACAAATTTTAGACCCCCGTGGGAAGGTCTGCCTCCTGAAGTCTTATTAGTTTTGGACACGGATTACAACATTCGGTAATGTACATGTATAAGGGCTAAAGAACAGGAATGAATTGTTGGATAATTACGTAAATGCGTGTGACTTTTAAAAAATAACGACCACTTTCAATTTTTGTGACGTGGGTGATGCATATTGTGTCAGATCTGAATTTTATTTATTTTGTCTTTTTTTAAAGTATTGATATCACTCTCCGATGTTATTTTATTTTTTTATATACAAGGAATCTCGTTAATGCTGACGAATGTAAACCAAAAACCCTTTCAAATGACCTCTCGCTATGTGACCTTTTTGTATCAAGGTTTTGTTGTAAATGCATGTTTAATTTTTGTTTTATTTCCATTAAATCCTTTTTTCAAAAAGCCCACCATTCACAGTGCTGTTCAGAAATTGAAGATTCGTGAATTCGTAAAATTGTATATTATGTAAAGGATTCCTATGTTAGTACGATTCTGACAACCTGACATTGTGTATTGCTTTATGAAACATGTAATACGGCCTTGATGATTTACATATTCATGTTGTATATGAAACCACATTTATCACATTTTTACCCGTGCAATATCAGAAAATATCAGTTTGGTGAAACTTATATCATCACTGCTTATATCATTACTAGTGATGATATACGAAATATTTTAGCATCACTAATGATGATATAAATTTCGGTCCGATATCATGGCGCACTATTGTGTACTATATTGTTTTCGTGATTCTAGAATCAGAATCATGTAAAATAAGGAAATTAAAAACTTTTATAGTATTTGGAAATAAATAAATATGTAATAAATTTTGAACAAAAAATAGAACTTCATCCTGTGGCATATAAATAGTCTACAAGCCTTTGGCACTCCGTCCCGATCAGTTGTAACCGCAAACTTAATAAATGAAATCAGACTTTTCTGGAATTTTGAAAATGTAAAAAAAAGAAAAATTCAAATGTTTCCCAAAAAATATCAAATATATTTCACTCATATGGCAGTTTCTAAATATATTTTCCCGAGTGCATAACACAGGTGTAAACATAAAAAATGCAATACTCGTGAAACATATTTTATATTTAACGGGAAACCATTATATAGCCTCTATATATTTGACTTTAACAAAGCAGTTCCGTAAGGTAACCCAAATTGGCATGTTAAACAGCTCCCCAATAGCATATTGTCCACTTCACTTCACATTAATATTAAAACATTTTGAAAACTAAGTGATGTCCCTATCATATTGTTAAACAATGTAATGTAACCTTCACATCTAATCAAATTAGAAAGTTAATGCGTCCGACTTTTTATGGCTTGAAATTGCTATCTTCGAGCTATATGGACCCACAACCTATGACAATGATTTGATTTTAGCAGAGCTTTCATTCAATCTTAAAATATTGATTTCCAGTGATTTGAAATGACTTAACTTTGACATTGTAATTATTCAAATATCAATTGATCGAACAAACAATCAATCAATCGAACAATTAGTATGTAAATCAATCAATCAATCGAACAATTAGTATGTCAATCAATCAATCAATCGAGCAATCATTCAATCAATCAATGTATCCATCAATCAGCGAGGTTCATCCCCTTTTGACAACGCTTTAACATTCAACAACAAGACACTGTTTTGGAAGACAATAAATTGGATAACTTCTATTCTATGTTCAGTATATGCCTTCTTTTGCTAAGGGAACTACACCTGGCGGTGAACTATTGGTTTTTAGCGGCCCGCAGGAAAATAGTGAGTCAGCAAGAGTTGTTTCTCTTCTCACAGCGACTGTACGTGCAATGGTCACAATCTTGGTCTTATATCTTTGAAATGTATCATGTATCTTCTTAGTTGTATTTTATGAAAGGACAGATATTCCCAGGACTTTATGAAGTGACAGAGTGATATGACATATTCAATGATATTGCATTAATGTTGTAAGGGTTTTTAATCAAACGTGTGCCTCGTTGTATTTAATTAACGGCAATAGGGATTATAGTAGCATAACGCTGGACGTTTCATAAAAAATCATGAAGAGCTTAATAAATCTCAAATAAATAAAAAAAAACAAGTCTTATATCCTGTTAATATATTTTCAAAATACATACAAAGTAGATGGGACTATGGAAAAAAAAACTTTGACAAAGAACAGTTTGGTATGATTGAGGCTGTGTTGCAACCCTTATTGTAATAAGTTGCTTAATGTAATAATTTATTACATTAAGGTTAACCTTATTGTAATGAACTAAAAATATTACATTAAACGACGCTTATTGTAATAAACATGAGATTTATTAGAATAAGGTTTACTTTAATGTAATAATTATTACAATAAGCAATTTATTACAATAAAGGTTGCAACAAGGCTGACATTTCAAATAGTCAGCGACTTTCAGATGTAATGGCAAAATAATTATAATGAAAAAAATCACAATTTATTCAAAATCATATTCATTCATCAGTGTTGCGAGCAACACACATATGTACACATGTATATGGCTAGAATTTCAATGCAAGATTGAAATGGAAAACGCCGCTATCCAGACTCTAGTTTGGATGTGAACACGTCATGTTATTGTCATAGGCCTGGCGTCAACATACGAATAGTGATTGGGATTTACAACATTGATCTCCAGGTTCCTAGTCGGACGCTCTACTACTGATCTATAGGGAAATCCTCTAGCTCGAACATATCCATATTATTTTCTACGTCCTAATTAGATTAATTCATCGTAAAAAATATATCAATGTGTCCCAAAATGCACCCAAATAGTGAATTGTCGTCTTCTTTTTTTTGTTTCGTTTCCTTCTATACAGATATATATACATGTAGATACAATATTGCCTAATACAAATAAATCTGTTTGTTGTTTAAAAGTATACTCGAATAAGAACTGGGAACTGGATAGTTGAAATACATCGATGTATGCCTATCTTCTCAGATTTCACCATTCAACTGATCACGGACTTGCATCCTGCAAGTTAAAAATAAAAATTGTTACATACAATTTCATCAAATAATAAAAATAATAAACAGACAAAAACATGTTATTTTAGAATGGTCTTAGTTTTAATTTTTTGTTTTCTGTTTTTGATTTATATTGAAATATCATATCTAATCGACTGTTAGTCATCATTCCACTTAAGTAAACTTGTTTTCCAAAAAATTGTCATTTCTTATCTATTATAATCACAAACTTAAAAACAATTTGGAGTATTTTCTGTTCTTCAGCTAAAACAAGCAATTTGATTAGATGGCCAAATATTATATATCGTTTTTATTATAAAAAAAAAAAAACATAAATAACACACTTATACCGTACTTTGGCTTTACGAATTATTTGAAAAGGAGTCCACAATGATATCTTACTTTGGTTTGACGAATGTTTTATACAGGACTATCCCAATAATTGCAATGAGAGCCAATCCTCCTAGGACTGCTCCGATGACCCACAGCTCAGAGTTAATCTCATCGTTGTCATCCTCGTCTCTATCATCGCCGTCATCGTCGTCAAGCAATTTCTCACTATGACACTTCTTGGAGCTTAGAGAGTAGCAGACATCTCCAATCACGCAGATATCATTCTGATAATAGATAGTATTGATTATATAAAATGTATAGTTCTGTCTAAAAGATGTTTTCAATAAAAAACACATATACTATATTGTTTTTTTTAGTAAGTATGAATATATGTGTGTTACAGGAGATATTCTATGGATAAAAAAGCAATACTGTAAAAGTACTTGTTTAACGTACTCAATAACGTATATTCAAAGAAGCAGGGCATATATTGGGGTTTATTACCCCTCCCCCCCCCCCCCCAAAAAAAAACCCAGATATTTTTGATGATTTCCTCTAGATATACGTTTGATGCATACTTTTGGTTAATAAAGTATCTAATAGTTAAAAATATGAAATTTATGGCGTCAAAAATTGGCTGGAAACGTCATGTTATTTTAGAAAAGGGGTGAATTTTGATGACCCATTCAAATAATGTACCAAATGCAAAATCGGAGAGTGGGCCATAATGGGCCCTTATTGCCCCTGCTCCTTTAAACACAATAGTGCAAAGATGAATTCAAGACTCCAAATACCTGCTGACAAAACATCATTATAGCTGATTAGCGCAATCATAATCTACATTCAGCACAAAAAGCGATACATTAATATTGCTGCTGAAATATGTCCATTAACGGTAATATCAATTTCAAAACCTTTTTTTTTTTTTAAATTGTCGGCATAAATAAGGCTTCTAGTTTCACATCGACAACACTTTTATTTTTTACCTAGAGCAAAAAGATATATATACATAATTTACATCAACATGTGCTTAATCAATTGATTATTAGGGATAGCCACGGTTGTGTTATTTGAGTAATTGTATGGTTCATACGAGATGACGTAACACACATCCATGCTGCACCTTTTAGTTAGTAATGTATATATAATATCAAATTACTGAACTAAACTACATCATACAAACTGTTTTAGTAGACAATTGAAATAGCATTGAAAGTACTAGTTTTGCTTTTTTTCTAAATGCATAACTTAAGTTTTATGCACCTGGCCCTTCTCATTCTTTATTAATTTTAAAAACAGAAAGTCACTGCAGGCAAAACTGACGGGATCTAGTTCTCATTTTAATAGTTTGCACGGTACATAATATACACATTTTCGTAGTACACGATTTGTAATTAAACAAAACCAGTTTAATTTAACTTATAAATTATAAATTAAAGCGGTGTTACGCATCTGACCCTTCTAATTTTACATTAGTTTAGAAACTTTGGATTCCCGCCTTTTTGGCCCTGTCATCATAAAAGAGTCCTAGGGGACGAAACAGCGGCATTATGCAATTTATTTCTTTTTTGTCATACCGTAGATATTATTGCATTTAATAGGTGAACCATTTGTTTGTCTTACGTCATCTTCAAATAAGAATGCAAGTACAGTCTACTAATGAATTATTTGTTTACCTTTTTCTTGCAATCTATGCGCCCATCGGATATATTGCACGTCGTACATGTCGAGTCGAAGATGACCATTGGCACAGGATCACTGTAGTTTATCGCATTATTGGACACAGAAACCAGAAGGTGGGTATGTTCAGCCGATGATGAACTATCAGATCGCCGCTTCCTTACATTCCCAAGGGGACATAACACCTCGCCGAAAGATTTCGTAATTGCTGCGGTTGTAGACTCATTTTCAACATGGGTGCCATCTGCATCATCAGTAGACTGAAAGTGATACGATTACTATTTATACACAATTGTATCCTCTTCACCCGTGGATCTTTCGGACAAAATATGAAACAAATCCCTCAGTTTCTTCATTCTTACAGAAGTAGGATATTCAGGGGATAGTGCGTTGTTTTGAGTGGCTATACTGGCGATTAGAACATGAAATTTGGTTTGAACTCGAGACCGATAGGTCGAGAGTTTAAACCAAATTTCATGTTCTAATCGCCAGTATAGACACGAAAAATAACGTACTATCCCCATTCTAACACTCATTGACAAATATAATACGCTAATTTGTTTAGATACATTGTATTTCCTTGCTACAAGTACGTAGTAAAGTACTCTGTGACCTGGCTGGTGACGTGTCTTTCTATAGCCGACTGACCAATCAGAAGGAAGCTTTCAAAAGTCGGTCATTTAGCCACGCCCATACATGTACTGGCGAGCGCTTGGTCTGGATGTTGACGAGGCGGAATATTTGGATTTAGGCCTAGTATTTTCGTGAACGTATGTATACGACATAGTTGGATTAACATTGACAAAATGGCTACAATTCCATGTCAGTATGCATGCAAATATGTTCGTATCGACAAAAGCGTGTGTTATTTTCAAGATCTGTTAAAAGTTTGTGCAGATGCACACGACACCGTCACAGTGAAATGTTTGTTTTGATTCATAGAGGTGCATACACATGGATGGAATTCACGTTTCATGAATAAATGGAGGTAAGAACATGATATGATAACGTTTTATTCTTAATTTATTCAGCTAATACATTCAATCAGTCCTCTTTGCTCTGATGCTTACTTGACGTACGCCTATCATGCAGTGGAATGTTCATCGATAGACGATCCCCGTCACGACGCCATTTTGTTTTTAGTAGAAACGGGCGTGGCTTAAGCTCGATGGGAGGAGCTTGATACGATTGATCATGATTGATCATGGTTGATCATGGTTCTATCGCACATTAGAACATGGTCAATATCCAATCAAAACACTCATTACAAACGAATCGTGTTAGAATACTGGATTAGTCTCAGTTGAACTCCGCCGCTCACGCTCTTTGTGATAGACTCAATATCTACACTGTACAAATGTACTTTTTCATCGTAGGTCTATCTATTTCAAAAGTAGAAAAAATGCAGAATTCGTACCAAACCAAAGCATAAATAGGGTCTATTATTTGATAGATACATGTATCAAAGTAAAGAAATTATAAGTTATGTAAGGTAAAATTGAAAAATCTGCATACCTTTATAACTTGTATTTTGCATTTCATGTCAGACTTGTGATCGAAATTTGATCCCAATAGAGCTACTTTTCCACAACTGGCCTGAGACCGGTCACATATGTTGGCACAGGTTGGAGGGTATAAAACGGGGCTTGCATTCATTTCGATTGCACAATCGGACCCAGTACATCTGCTGAAGCAGTCGATGTTTCCTATGAAATAAAGGGACACTATTCATGGTAAAATACTAAGCGATTATAAAAAAAAGTTAACAAAATCTTAGTCTGACCTCAAAATCAATTAGAAATATCACCAAATGAAAGATCTACGCGAAAACCAAATTGAATATAAAAATACCCGAGAATAACTCAAGGTGTTCCGGAAGAGTACGCGTCTTCTGCTTCATTGACAACACATACCATGTAAATCTTTGTTACATCTTAGTCAATGTAATGTCTTTGATTTGATAACTGAGGTATTTACAAATATAACATGACATATTAATGAGCACATTTAAAAAACATCCCACGTCATACAAGGATACAGAATATATCTCATTATGACTAAGATGGCGACTTTGAAATTACCCGTAAATGTAGTTGCTATCTTTGACGAAAATCTCAATATTTAGAAAAAGCCCTTGGATAACGAATGGGCTGTGGCATGTAAACACCATAAATTGAAAAAGCAGGGGTGTAACTATCAAGAAACATGAATAAAATGGTACATATTATATAAAATTCTTTATATATATATTATAATGTAGATGGTGTTGTAATTAACATTTTTGTTTCAAAATGAAAGTAGAATTTATGAAACGTAACATTCAAACTGTTACCGACGCAAATTGATTCGTCGAAATCCCTCCTCGGGTGGCAAGATTAAGCGTTTTGATAACCTCGACGGAGTGTTGTTTTATATCGGAAATGCTAAATACTTACTCTTTGTATTGTCCTATTGGGTACTAAAAAAGCTGTTTCAATGCTATTTGGGAAATTCAAACTACCATACATTGTTTTGTAGAAGACCTGAAGGACTCTTTGCTCTCGACAATAGAAACGCGAAACAGTTATATAATCGATTTAACCAGAAAAAATATACAGGATGGGATATCTGAACTTTCTCCTTTTGTTTTGTATTTCTGGTCGTTTATATTTCATATCAAACCTTAGTGAGGTAAATGTGATATTAAATGTATAAAATATATTTATCACATAACTGATCCGGTTAGTCATGTCATACGGCCATGTCATATAAATGGTACTACACACGTGTAATAACACTATTGTGACGTCTTAAACAAATGACGTCATTATGACCTCATATGATTGTCTCAGTAGTGAAATTCGTACTGTCACAAAAGATTTTGCCTTTCTTATAGAGAATTGATTTGAGAGTTTTTTGTGTATTTTATATGATATTTTATGTGATAGATATAATCTTACACTCGTGTCAATGTAATATGGAATTTATTAAACTCGTTAAATAAATTCCATATTACATCGACTCTCGTGTAAGATCCTCTGTTTACTAAATTATTGCAAGTTTATATTTATACATAAATAAATACATCTTTGTCAAGTCATCTTGGGGTTTGGACAAGTTTGAATCCTTTTGTCCCAATTAACATTGCAATGGAAATAAATTACAGCATATATTCACAAATAGCCCGCATGGATTCCATTAAAAACATTTCCAAGAAAGATGCCAGTGTCATAATTATGGGATACTTAATAAAACATAATAACATTTATAATACAGTCAAAATCGTGACATTTTGAAGTAAGCAAGCAAAGTTAATGTAGAATATGACATTTACTGTTAACAAAATCATAATCCAAACTCGAAATCGATTAAACCAGGGGCAAAATATGAACAAAGGAAAGATTTACATTGATACCCTTGTAAAATTTCAAGAGAATAAGACCAGGTGTTCCGGAATAGTACGCGTCTTCTGCTTAATCGACGACACCCACCATGTGAATCTTTGTCACATCCATGTGAATATTAAGTTCTCAAATTGAGAACCAAGTATCACTCTCAATCACAGCAAGTAAACACACTAATGAGTATACTCAAAACGTCCATCTTCATATCAGTTAAAGAAACAGAATATTTCTCTGATGGCAACCATAAGCTTTCCAATAGTTCTGATCAACCTGCATCTCTCGACTCCTTGTGTTGTTAGTTTGTTTTTAACATTAATTCCCAAACCTAATTTAAAAACAACAACAAAAAAACGTTTACTTACTGATATGCCAAGTAAAGCCTAAAATTGATAACAATGTCTGTTTCTTACACATACTGTTACAATCATCGAAAGCTATTTATTACATTTTTACGAATGTAATATCGAAAATTATTCATTCTATAAAAGTGATATTTTTCACTTGTGAGAAATATGACATTTTTCACTATTAAAAAATATCACTTTTTCTGAAGTGACCAATTAGAATGCTGCTTTCAAACGATATTTGGGAAAATCAAAAGCTGCCACTGTAGATGTTGCTATAAAAATGTAATAAACAGAATATCTAACAATATCTTCAGTAATACCAAACATATTTCAATCGTAAGGCTAATATTTTGATATTAGCCCCACTCGTGAAATATATTTGGTATTACTGAAGACACTGTTAGATATCCTCTATTTATTGCCATAGAAAGTCAACAGTGATAGGAATGATATAACAATGCGTGTTTCTAATGCATACTGTCAAACTTAACGAAACATTTACTTACCTAGAAAGCAAACAGTTATAGTAAAACTGATAACAGATCTGTTTTTCGTATTTCTTTCGAAATATATACTTACCCTGAAAGCCAACAGCGAACGTAACAATCACAAACAATGTTTGGTGCATCATTTCCATTCTTCAAAATAACATGTAAGTAGTTTATTACGGAAACAGCAGTCACCGGGTACGTTTTATACTATAAGGGGTATCACGTGGTGTAATCATTTTTACCCAATTGTTTAGAAACTGAGCTGGCTGTCACGTTCAACACAAATTATATATATGCTACTAAAGGAATTTAAACGATGATAAGAAATTGTCAATACGTTGAAAGTGATACACCGATTACATAACATTGTAATGCTAAACGGGAAGCTCTGTGAATCCTCCTGCTTTTCATTATTTTTCTCGATTGATCAACAAAATAGGATAGAACCACATATTAGCATCAATTTCAAAATTACGTTATGCAAATAAAAAATAAATTATCAGATATATAAGACTATTTGGTTGTTGTTGTTTTAATTTGCACTCTCAATCGCAGCTTTAGCCATATCATCATACATTCAAGCAAAACATAATCTTGTGTACCGTAATGCATAAGGTGGTACAATTAAGCATTATACTGTTGCCAGATTTGGGTGACAGATAAATAGAATGTTAACCGTTAAGCTAGATAGCGAAAATTCACAAGAAAGGGAAGAAATAAAACTATTGGGACGAGCTGGGGGGGGGGGGGGGGGGGGGGGCGAAACCGATACCCCTAGGTGATGGTGCCACCATTTTCATACCACGTGACAATATACCTTCGTTAGAAAAATGTTATCATAAGATTCGGTTAATGAAGGAATCAAGGATGTTTTCATGCTTAGTGGATAATGAAATAACAAATTCTCTATTGTTCATTTGCAACAATTAGCCTTTCGTTTGTTAGTAATGTTTCTCTTAATTTGTGCTGTGAATGAACAGCAAAAACAGCATCGTAGTCATTCAAAAGCCAATTATTAGCGACTGTAATATGCAGGGGTGTTACAATATTTCTACAATTCTTTGAATTTAAGGTAAATATGATTTTTTAAAGTTAATATCAAACACAATTTTTTTTTTAAGAATCATCTATGTCGGCAAGTTTTTTGTTTTGATTTGTTTTTGTTTTTCCCTCTCTCACTTTTGTGTTTGTTCTCTGAGGAGGTTCCTCCAACACGAAAACCAGACACGTCTTTTAACAGCAATATCTGTTAAAATGACATAAAACATAAACAAACAAACTAAACTTTACTACAATGGGTTTATGCCGACAAATATATGCATCAATCTTAAATCATCTTATGGAGGTTTCATGAATTTAAAATTGTGTTTAGATAAAACATGATAATCGATAGCATTAACTTCACAGGATCAGAACAACAACAATATTGATTTCTCTGTAAAACGTCGTGTAGTAAAGGTATCGATTATTTAAGTTTGAGATATGTTTTTCATATACAACTCATCTTTCTATTATTGAAAGTTATAAAAGTGCTGCAAACAGAAACTTTGCTAGGACACATCATTATCAGCTATTTAGTAACACTAGGTAAACCTGACAATTTGGTTGTTGCTCTATGATTTAAAAACAAATTGACCACACGCGATCAGCTTATCAAACACAGTTTACAAATGTTGAATCTTACGACGCACATATCACCCCTCAACCCCCCCCCCCCCCCCCCCCCCCCCCTCCGCAAAACAAAAACAAACATAATACACCTGATGATTAAAGTTTAATTGTTACGTATAAGATCGATTGTAATATCTTCATATATGTAACAGAAATCGAATGACGATGCATAAGAAAAATCAAACTTTCTTTTCCATCGTGAAACTTTGCCGTCCGGAACACAATCACAATAAACAATCATTTGAAGATATTTATCGTTATTTGTTTTCGTTTACAGCAAGTGCAATACATTCACACAAAACAATATATCATAAATACCATCAAATCCAAATTAAACTATTGATTTGTGTGGTTGACGTGCTATCAAACTTTATTTTTCAGAAACGGATTACTTTACTGATTCAGAGTGAGCACCACTAAGGTTGCAGTGTATAGAAGGATTTTGTGGCCATAGGTGATATTTTTGTACAATGAATAACCCCTATTATAGCATGCCTATCAAAACCTAAAAAAAGTAAGGAGTAAAATTGGCTTAAGCATGATAAAGTGGACTTTGTGGACTTCGCAATTGTAAAAAGAGAGAGAAAAAAATAAATGGTTAAAGATTGTACCCTTCCGAAACGGGTGTCTACACATGAAACGCTAGCTTTAAATGAAGTGAAATTTCGACAACAGCACATGAGGGAAAATAGCGAAAAATCCAACCAAACGACCTATGCTGGAACATAGATAATTCTGGAACCAAATATTTAATCTTTAGTTTTAGATAGGACGTAAGACAAAAAAATCCTATAGACGGGGGTAAAATTTTTGGTCAGAAATAGCGTTTTTTGCCTTTTGCAGTATTTTTCGATGTGGTAATCATGGCTTTCACACAAGTGACATACATACAAAATATAAATTTAACCACTTCTCATTCCTTTCTATGTGTTGGAAATACAATACTGTTTGCAAAAATATATACATTTATAAAATTTATGTGTAAATTGCACACCCTATGTTAAAGTTTTCTTGGGTCCTGATTTCCAGAAATCCGTTAATCTTCTAGAATCTGCTATCTAAATATTTTAGGTATTTATTTCTTTTCTCTGTTAGCTTCTATATATTTTATCATTCCTGCTTCAGTTCATGAACCTGTTATAAGTTTTAGAAGCAACTTACTGATATCAATTTAAATGTTATTTAATTGGTAAGTTATACAATATTTTATAGCGAAGAAGACCGGGGCCCTTTTTAATGAAATCGTTCTCATGACCAAGCATGGATTTTGTGCTTAAGTCCAGGATCTTGTTCCGGCTATATTTTACTGTAAAGGCCATATTTTGCTTTAGTTTCGGTACAAAAATGAAGATCAATGAAGTCGAATACTGTTTTCTATATTTAAAATTGATTTGTTGGTCTTTGATATGATTAAGGTGAGTTTCAAGAAAGCAGGCTGGAGCACAAACTCGTTGCTTGAACATGAGAACGTTCTCATGAATAAAAAAAGCTCTGGTGTCCGGCTAAAGTAAGCGTCTTTTGGTTCATCGACGATACCCGTCTTTGACATCTAGGTTACGTCCAAGAAAATGCTACTCTTAGATATGTTGGATAAGATCCATGCTTCATCATAACAATAATGCTGATGTAATTATCCCCTGGTGTAAGAACGGATTTGATGCCAAATTTAGAGTATCATCTCACTGAAATATCATACCGAAGGAACCCAGGAGAGCATCTTGCCCACTCACCGGATACTCCGAACAGTTGGGTCAGCTGCCATCAACTTGGTGCTGAACGTCTTCCAGGGAATTCGACTGCCATATTTTGGTACTTAAGGTATGTATTGGCATCAGAACTGAACTCATCGACTTCCTCGCCTGAGTGAACACAGCTGTAAACAAACATAATCGGTTGTGCCAGTTAACGTTTATTAGGCCCCGTCATGCATGAGCGTGTCTTAGCATGTGTGTGCTTAATGCATGTGAGGAGCACAGTATACCGTCATTGTACATCAAAACAATGGTAAGCTTATGCATGCATATATAAAATACAACAATTATAGTACGTAAAATAAAGTAGCCTTAGTTTGGTTTTTATAACAGACGCATATTAAAGACTCGGTGTAGTATATATGTATGTATATAAAGCAGTCAAATAACAATTTCATTACCTACTTAACAACAAGATGTATGTTTCAGATCATCGAATCATCGAATTCCTGTTTTGAATCTTTCATTTTTACCATAATCATGGTGGAATTTAAATAGCAAATGCAAAATGTTGTACACAAAATAAAGAATCTGATACTGAACTTAAATTGTATAAAAATGAAAGATATTTTGTCATTAGCATTTTTGAGATATTATATATTGTCTATCTTAATCATAGAGAAAACTATAAATTTTAAAAGAGATATATTGTGCAACGACAATTGCTATTGTGCATCTTTAAGTATGTGAAATATATATACTATTAGTATGTTAAAATATAAAATAACCGGAGAAGTATATTTTTGAAGCAAATGTTTATAAATTTGTAGCTACAATATAACCGTAGTATAATAAAGATAGCTGAGATTTGACATTAAATTAGAGTGTTATGCTCTATAGTTCTGCATTCGATTTGTGTAACGTCGACTTAATTCACGAAATTAGCACGAGTAAGATTTTAAATTGAAGCTTATACAAACACATTCACGATTAAGTTATTGGTAACTGTATACAACATGATAAAAGCATATGATTGATATGGCTTAATCATAGCGTCCTATGGGTACGCCTCGATAACGTATAAACGATTGGGAGTGGTTACACGGCACATCGGTAGATAAGCCCAGCTGTCAAGGTAACCAATCACAACCGAGGACAGACTACCACTGATAGGGATACTAACACCCCTTTTTCAGAGTTATACACCTATTTTGAATATTGTTAAAAAAGTTTGTCCCATGCACTTGCATTGTTATGGTGATGTCATCATGATTACTGAATATACAGTTAAGCATTGAACTGTTACTAGATGTAGTATATTGTCAATATGAAAACAATTTGGGTGACAGCCCGTTAGGTCGATATTGTTATTCATCTGTCACCCAAGTTGTATTCATATCGACTGTATACTACATCTGGTAACAGTTAAATGCTTGTATTTACATTGCCGTTAATTTTAAAATATGCCTGTATCTATTTCTTTGGAATATAGTCGATAAACATTCTCCATTTGTCCATGTGTGTTTCTTTCCTGGTAGAGTCTGGTTTCAATCAATAGCATCTGAGTTATTGACTCAAAGCCATTCTACATGTTATCTGATGCGGAGTACAAAGCGTTGACGTAACATAGTCCGACATGGCGTCATAAATAACGTAACGTGGTGCGGATTGCAAATGGTAGTATACAGTGTATACAGGCAAAGGCAACACAGAATGTAAATATTATATTATGACATAAGAACGGTTTATCAATATTGCCATATCAATTAAAGTGTCGGGGCCTTTTTGTAAGTTACAGTAGTAAGTTCGCAATATATATAAATATGTTTTAAGCTAGTTACAACATTGAGATGGTCTTTTATCAGCAACATAAAACTCTGCAAAGGGTGAAGGACAGACGGGTAGAATTATACGTGACGGAGTAAGTTATCCGCTGGACCAATCAGCATCATGCATTACTCTATGCTGAATCAATCAGCGTAATACTCACTGCTGTGGTCTGGACACTGTTGACGGCTCAGTAATTAGTGTATATTTGTATTGTAGCAGCTTCATCAGTATAATGTTTTATGATTATAAATATCTTCAATCCGGACCGATCAATTTTACTTAAATCTGCAAACTCTTACATCTAAATTAATATGCATCATTCGAAATAACACCGTCAAACTACAGTGTATCATAAGCCACTCTTAAGTGCTTTAAAGTATATCGATAAACTGTTTTTTTATTCAACCAGTACAATTACCACATACTGTTATATCATGTACAATTCTAAGAAATTCCCAAGGGCTATCTTATCAGGTGCTTAGTACCAGTCCTATACCACCTGGCTAATTTATCTTTATGTGTGTATGTATGCATGCATGCTTAGGGTGTATTATGTTCTGTTGGTAGTGGGACCGTGCTTCGAACGTTGACCCTCATCTTGAACCTCATCTTCTTGGAAGGTAGGATTTTTAATCACTCGACCGATCCGACAATAAGCTAGCTTCCTCTTGAATCACATTCCCTAGCTTTGAAACTATGAAGATATATTCTATATTGTTTTTTATGTTGTATTTGCTTTATTTTGTATTGTGTATAATATATTTGTTTGTGAATGCTAATTACAAAATTTTATCCAATGTACTTTTTTCATGTTTCCTTATCTTTATTGAATAACCTTTCACAATAAATATTGATGTTGTTTTCGGACACTAATGACACTAATTCGAGAAATAAAACAAAACAATAAAAAGTGACATGAAAATATTTCCCCTCAAATGTGAAAACAAAACCTTTGAATACTGACGTAACCTTTTATTCACCTTTTAGTGAATACTTGTACATGTATATTTTAGAAAAAGTTATTGCTGAAATGAAATATAGCATAATATCGTAAGTTGTATTTTGTATAAATTTTACCAATTTTGGTGCGTACTGCTGACATATTAGGGATCATGCTAGTTCACAAACCTAAAGTCGCTTCTTATAGGGATGCTTAAGAATCTTCTTTTGAGAAAAGTCCTATGTGTCGATGAGGCAGACAACGCATACTTTTCCGAACAACTTTGTCTTATTTGTTTGTTATTGTATAGGCATATCCGTGTCAATATTTCCTTGTTCATGTTTTGCCGATAGTTAAATAGATTTTGAGTGCGAGTTATGACTTTGTTGACGCTTCAGTATTCTATGATTGTTTCATTCTTTTAATAGAGTTACCGCTCTTTACACCACATCCCATTTGTGACCTCTTTTAAAGTGTCGTACCAATAGTACTATTGTTATTGAAACCAAAACCACAAAATTGACAACTTTATTTTAATATGCATCAGAACTTTATCAAAAGTATTGATGAAATGATAAAATAATTAATGGTAATGTTGGGATTTGTTTTTCTTGAGGCTAAGCTACATTTAAGAGTGGGCGCAATACCATTGCTTTACCTTCAGGTTAACTTCGGTAAGTAAGTGCCTGTAACCCACTTCAGCCGTTTGTTGTGAGCAAATATTATATGATACTTATTACATGATATTACAAAAATGATAAACTTACTTCAAACTCTTCCTAGCTACACCTCTACCCTCACCACAACTCAACCCTGACTTAAACTATATTCTGTACCCAATTTTGTCGTTTTTAGTAAATACTCACTAGTATTTTTGCATTCCCAAAATTCTCTTTCTGTATAACTTTGAACATATTTTTTTCACATAATGCAATATGACATGTTAGGGAGTTTCAGATACGAATGAAACCAAGGGCGAAAATAGCGCTGTATTGACACAGACAAACTCATTTAATCATTAAACTGCATTCTGTTTCGAGTTATAGGCGACATGAACGCCCACTGCATTAAAGAAAATATAAAAAATGAACCGCGCTTTGTTTTTAACCTTTATCTAACGTACGTATTCATACTCGTTTCGTGTTATAGTCCTATGGACCGAAACGGAAGTTGGTTTGTATAGTGACACCGCAGCGCAAATGTTATTATGTATATGTATCCTATACATATTGTTTATCAATATTCAAGATACTGCGATGCACTGTCGAACAATATAATTATTATATCTGCATCCGTAATAAAAGTAGTATTCATCAGTTGCGGGATAGGTAGTCTTCCACTGGGAATTTTTTAATACCAGCATCACTTTCATCTCTGATACTTTAAAAAAAATGATTCCCTGTCTTTGCATCGGTCTTGGTTAAGTCGATTTTGCCCCTGCAAATATACCAAAAAATGGTAAACGTTTTATAGTCGTTGTATTTATTTATATTTAAATAAAAAAAGTATCGTATGTTTATGTATGTATTACCAAACCAGAACTACGTTTATAGATTATTTACAGCAAAAACGAAGGAAAACGAAATCAGCACAAGTGCACACTTTTACAAATATTTGTATTCTATAGTGTTAGTTTTTTTATTTTTGTTCACGAAAATAACAAATGCATCGGTAAATAATGTTGATTTTGCTATTTCTCATTTTTCATTGAATTTCCATAAAATGGGGCTACCACAGTTGTTACCTGCGTGTTCCATCAAATCTGTACAATACAAGAAAAGTGATCAAACTGCCAACAGCCGCTGAACATAAACATCCCGCCACAATCGCTGCAATTTCCTCATTGTTTTTGCAATTTGCGTTTCCGTGAGCAGCGTTACCTGAGTAAAGAATTGCTACTGTATACTAATTTTTGAAATAAACGATTCTTGTCTTCATACATTGACAGACATGAAGTTTATGGATAATAATAGGTGTTTATGTTGTAACAATTTTTTATATAAACTGCATATTAGTGAAATCTTCATTGAAACTGTTCTTTCAGACATTGTTGAACAATTTTCTAAGGAAATCAATAAAGCAATAAAAAAGAAATAAAATTCACGATCAGTGTCGAGAATATTTATCGACATTAGGATAAACTAAGATCTGACCTCTTAAATTTCTATTTAGCTATCGAGTCAACGGTAGCGAACTGCAAGGCGCAGAAACGCTACATTGAATCGATCCTAAATAAATTCAAAACGGTTGCTATAATCTTAAATGGCATTTTATACATTTTTTTATTCAAATTTCCCAATCAAAATGAAATAGATAATCTAATCTGCTTTTTACCCGTTGATAGATTATCAGTTTTACAAAATAACGCCCGGATTTTTCATAAAACACCTGCATTGTAGCTATAAATACAAAGATATCTAAACAGAAATGTCTTCTAATTATAAATAGCTTAACTTTGATAATGCTATAATCAAGCTAATGTTCCTTATTTTTAGAAACAGCTGTTATGTGCAGATCAATTCAAAATGTTACTCGAGTTTATCTCATTGTACATTATAAAGATTCTTCTGTCGGATGTGTTTCGTACAATCATTTTAGATCGTAAGTAGGCAATGTCCGTGGCGTTTAAGACCCCGAGGTTTGCTATGACCAGCAAGTCACTTTTGAATCCTTTGAAAGAGGCAAGATTGCATTTGATATTTATCTTAAACATTTCAATATTTTAAGAATCTGATTTTTTTTTCAACTAAACAGCTAGTGCAAATTTCTGATTTTGAAAAAAAAATCCGTTTTCTACCTAGGTCGACTTCTAGACTCTATCATTTTGGCCTTTGTTAAGCATCATTGGTAAGTCATAGTAGGACAAATTAGCTATATCGTGCAGTTCAATTAATTTTGTTGCCTCGACCGTATTTTATATTTTGAATTACAAATCTGTTTCTAGCGTGACTTTAGAACAATTCTTTGAGATTGCTCGCGGTAGACACTGCTAACAATTTTTAAGATGCAAGTCACTATCTAATTTCGTCTAAATTTTGAAATTACATGCAGCCATCACTTGATCCTAGAGTGGTTAAGACAAAACAAAGTGGACATATGTTTCTATTTAATAATAAAACTGAGTCGTAACGGATTGAAACTGTTTTTAGTATAAACTTATTCAATATACATTAATGATGTCACTCATGTTATGCAAAGCTGAAAATCATTTTTTGTCAATTGATTCAAGCATACATATACAAATAGTATGAAATATACACATGTTGATAAAAAATCAGAGAATACCAAAGCGTCAACAAGACCATAATCAAAACTCAAAATCGATTAAACAAGGGGTAAAATAGGAATAAAGGAAATATTTACATGGAGACTCTCGTAAAAGTACAAGAGAATAAGACCAGGTGTTCCGGAGGAGTAAGCGTCTTCTATTTTATCGACGACACCCGCCATGTAAATCTTGGTCACATCCAAGTAAACATCAATTATTATGGTTAATAGAACAGTTACCCTTTGCACTTTCTTGACTGGTAGAAGAAGACGTTGTCGTTATCTCACTTGGTATCATAACTGATGACGTTGACTTAGTCGCTGACACACGGCAGTAATGGCCACCTACAGAGCGAATGAATATCATCATGACAGTATTTGGAAAAAATAAACACATGGTTAGCATGGTGTTTCAACAGATATTTATGTATATTGTAAACCTTTTGATAATATTACTAAGGGGTTATAATTAGAATATTACAATATATAAACATTTTAGAAATAGAATAGTATATTCATGCAATATTATATTTCTCTATATTAGATATGATAATTAAAAGTAATAAGTCACAACTATCTGTTTTTTTGTTGTTTATTTTTGCATTTTACAATACTTAACTAGCTTGTTTTTAGCGCATTATCAACTATTAACAAAGAACGAAATTATAGAATCGGTGAATTCATGATATTTGTAACAGAAAACAGATAAAAAAAATCATACATTTGCGCAATATTCATTGCGCAAAGAGAAGAAAAAATATAGGAACTGTCAGTATGCGCTCCTTAACAATGTCATTAGTTTTAGAAATATATTAAGTTTGCGATTAAGAGAGTTTTACTTTTTTACATATTATAATCTTGGATCGACCAAGTGGAAATATAAAAACGTTCGTAGCCATACATAAAGCATAATTATGTTTATGCTATGTAAACGTTTATACAGAAAGGTTGATTGGATAATATACTGAAGTTAGATAATCCGTCATCAACGTGCACGTTGCTTACTACAATTTTGACTTACCGAAGCAATAGGCCTCGTCACAGGCTACAGTGTAAGGAAGGTAGTATACATTGTAAGTTCCACAGTTCTTTACGCTGATATTGTACACCCTGATACAACAGTTCCCGTCACCCAGACCGCGCACACAGGCAAGTCTCTGTACAACTCCCTCAGATACTGATGGTAGTTTACCTGTACATGTTAAAGTATGCTATTAATATTTTGTATCCTGTGTCCTTTGCTGAAATGGTGAAGTGTTTTATTTGTATTATAAACATCCTGGTTCGTAGTTTAGATACAGAATACTGATATTTATATATAATAATGATTAAAACAACAATACGACCAACCAGTAAAATGTTGAAATCTACTAGGAAGGAAGTGACATGGTACATGGAGTCGCCCCCTGGCTAAAGCAGGCAATGGTATTCAAATGTGACTAGTTAGTTAGAATCATGTGAAAAGATAATATTTCTTTTACAAAAATAGACGCGGATGGGTTAACACAGCTGAGGAAACTGAAAACAAATCATTTGAAGTGCAAATTGAAGTGCCCACGTTATTAGCTAGCCTCTTACTTTTAAAACAAATATGAGTTCATTTTGGCAACACTGTTTCATCAGATAAAATGTAAAGATATTTTAAATAAGAAAACAGAAAACTTTTACAGCAGTTCAACCTGGTAATAAACTTGATTTTCTTGGAAAAGAGGACAATATGTCATTAGCCGATAATGTTTAACAAACATTAAATATTTTAAAGGTCGAAATATTAATTTTATTGGCTTAGGTCGAAACATATGTAAGGAGGTTCGATAAGTAAACATACCATTCATCCATATTGGAAAGCCTGTTCCACATGAAGCAGGATAAACACAGTTTGTCGGCATATCTAATGAAAATCCTTCATAAACTGCTTTGTACCACCCGCCGTCTATCAGCCGGTCACAGAAGGCTTTGTCCGAATTAAAACAACCGGTGCCTCGCAGTTCCATCTTCCAAAGAAGTTTATGTGTAATGCAAGGATCTATTTTGAAAAAAATGAAGACATGTTATAAGCAATCACCACCTTACCCTACATACTGATAAGTTCCAAAAAGAAGTCAAATTAATCCAAACATTGCATGTAAATTTAAATGTTTTCATATTAACAAATTGGTTCTATTTTTTTCTTCCTTTTGAAAACGCAGATGAGGATTTAAATTTCAAATTAAAAGAATGAATTGTTCATCAACAGAGACCAGCCCTTACTATCAGCGATTCTATCAATTAAATCAACTGAAACGGTCTGCCATTGTACCTTAAACAATTAATACTCTTCCATCTTCTTTCTGATCTAAATTGTTGTACTTACCATGAACGCAGTGCGTGTTTATCAGACATAGATTGTCCATAACGTAAAAAAAATAAAATCATATTTTTACGTACACAATTCACCAGTTTTACTTCAAACTTTACGAAAACCACCATTTAAGCTAAATCATTGCATTGTTTTGCTAAATTCTCCCATTTAGGTGCACAACTTTTAGATACGATTCAAACTACATTGTATATCCGTCGATTTGTTTATAGAAATAAATACATGATTCAGCAAGACTTGTTTTTATTTCGTTTTTGTACTGTTTTATTTTCGTTTTAAATTCTTAATAAATGTTGCAGTGATTTTTGCATCAGTTTTTTTCAGAAAATATTAATAGTAGATACTTAATACTATGCATTTGTTTTTCCTGAAATGATTGCACATTGTTTTGCGTTAACATGAATATAAATGTGCATAATTATGATTAAGAAAAATGTTATAATCAACTTCTTGACACAACAAAATGTTCTGATTACACTTTGAATGCATAAAAAATACACAAGAATAATGCTTTTTGTGATGAGTAACGGTTTTACTAAGCATTTAACAACAAATACAATCTAGCAGTTTCTCTTCTTACAGCATTTGTATAAAGCGTATCATCAAATTTTAAACAAAACATTAAAATGGTTGCCAATTCAATGCATACTTAATACCTGAAATTGGCCCAATGGTTGATTATTGGCGTCAAATATGTTCTTGATTTGCTAGATTATTGGCTGTGTTACTCTAATCGTGTTTGTTTACAAACTATCGTGGCATACATGTTCATATATTTACAGCGTTTTAAATCGAATATCATTTACAAATGCATTCCATTATTTGTAAGTGTTATGCATGTATTTATGTTTTCTTAACCCACTCGACATAATATTATTACAATATAGTTTTACACAGTATGACATTCACACAACATACCCGGTCCAAGTTTCATTTTTTTCAGATATACATGTATATATAGGCCGGGTTATTAATCACGCATAAGTCCGGTGTTCGATCTCCAAAGTGATCGTTAACTTTTATTATTCAGTGAAAGTGTTTCTCTCCTGTCCACACAACCTCAACAACCAAGGCTAAATATATAAATGGATCAGGAAAGGATGTTGCGGTATATGTGTGCTTTAACATTAAACTGTTGTAGCACTACAGAAATGTTGATTGAACGACAGTCGCACTACCAACCCACGGGCATTAACTTACACCGGGGCTTGATCTGAATATTAATTTCTGTGATAGATGCCAGCTGCTGAGGAAAAATAATACGACACAGAGATTAGATGAAAACTATGGGCAAGTTTTATGGTCGCAATCTTGATTTTTATGCTTAGTTAATCGCCTTGGATAACCTTTCTTTATTTTCAGAGTATATACACATGTCATTTTTTTGAAATCGATTGGAATCATACTTCTCCTGTAGATATTGATAAGGATAAATATTCACAGAGGAGGAAAACTTGCCGACCAGCTTAGATCAGCACTTGTTTTTACAATCATATCAGTAAAATAACTGATATGGCCTGGCAAAATGCCCTATTGAATTCCCCTCCGTTTTCTTCCTGCTTCGAAATTGTATACACAGTGAAAGATTACGAGAATCGATTATCTATCACTTAATATCAAAACACAACCTTTAAATGTTCGCGTGCATTAAGTATAGCCTACTTAAAACTGTGATACCTGACAACAGTGTGTTGTGATATACACAAGTAATGATATAAAAAACCTATGGTCCCTTTTTTTTTCACTTACGCTGTACTTAAAGGGACACAAACGCAACAACCATGGCTTACACAGGGGAGTATTGGCAAGTAGCTTGCGCCATATAAGGAATTTCTTATAATAATTCAACAGGAATCCGGGGAACTTTGTTTTGATTAACCAACTTTTGCTTTAAGTGTACCACGTATAAATATTGAGCATACAGATATAAGTATTAGGAGATATACATTTTCATGTGGCACAGATAATAATAATAATGATATGAACATATACATGTATCAAATTTACCATTCACATTTCCTTGGCTTGTAAGAGAGGACGTTGCACTGGTCGTACCGGATATCAGAACTGATGATGATGTCTTGTTCACTGGGGACCCACAATCATGATTACCTACCAAGAAAATAAATTCTAAGACCAAACGAACTGGTGTTTGTGTTGCCTGAATCAAAGTGCGATACTTCTGTGGGTTCGTACTTCTCCAAACTTCATATGATATCGATCAGTTTGAAACAGAACAGCTAATAGTTAATATTAATCAAACACTTACATTTATGTTGTATAAGTATGATTAATGATACGCTACATTTCGCTTATTCGTTAAAAGCCAGCGGTGCATGATTCAATTATTAAATTTGGCTGATTTCATCATCAAATATTACCTATAAACATATTAAGAACCAGCTAAATTTAAATATATAACTGAAGAACTGAACAAAAAACCCTTATAAACTAACTCCTTATTAAGCGCAAATCAATAGTGACAATATTTGTATTGTCAAATTAAGCGTCTGAATTTTATTTGAAATTTGAAATACCAAAACAGTAGGCCTCGTCACATGCTACAGTGTAAGGGAGGTTGTAGACATTGTATGCTCCACAGTTCTTCACGCTGATGTTATACCGCCTGAAACAGCAGTCCCCGTGTCCCAGACCGCGTACACAGGCCTGTCTTTGTACAACTCCCTCGGGTACTGATGGGAGTGTACCTATATAGATAAGCAGTGTCAACCATTCGTGAATATATATAATAATGATGACGTAACACACATATGCTGCACCTCTTAAATTTAGTTATAGATACAGTATGCCGAAAAAAATGAATTAAACTGCATCATACAGCGGTTTCGTCCTCCTAGGACTCTTCAGTAATGCTAGGGGCCAAAAGGTAGGAATCCAAAATTTCTAAACTAATGTGGAAGCAGAAGTGTCAGGTGCGTAAAACCCCTTAAATTTATTAATTTAGAAGTAAAATTAAACTAGTTCTGTATAATTTCAAATTAATATTATATTAAACAATGATGAAAATAACATAACTATGTAATGCGAACGAAGTGTCATTTGCCAGGCTGTTGTAGCAACATTTTCAAATGAAATACAAATGCGGGAATATATATGTTAAGACAAAAACAAATATACAATGTTATATGCATATTATTATTTAAATAATAACAGGCTTAGTTAACGCTCGGCAAACACGATTTTTTTTTCTGACCAAGGGTGAACGTATGACGGAGCAGATATTACAGGAAAATAATTAACAAACCATTCAACCATATTGGAAACCCTGTTCCACATGCAGCAGGATTAACACATGATGTAGGCATATCCAAAGGAATTTCTTTATGTACTGCTTTATACCATCCGCCGTCGATGAGTCGGTCACAGAAGGCTTTTCCGAAAGTTGAACACCTGGAACCTCTTAGTTCCATCTTCCAGAGAAGCTTGTGTGCAATACATGGATCTAAACAAGAATTAAAAAAAAACACAAATACGACTCTTATATGTTTGAGAAAAATGCTTCAGAAATAATAAATTAAGATGTCTTTACAGTTGTTTTACTTAACTTTTTGCAACTGTTTTCAAAACAGAAGAGTATTAATTAAACTAATATTGCAAATGAATAAGCAGACTTACCTGCTTCATCTACATCAGCAGCAGAAAACTCCAGAAAAAGAAAAAGAAAAAGATATACTGCCACCATTTTATATCATGTTTCTTAAGAGTCGTTGGGCAGAGAGCTATAGAAAGAATATAGGTCCCATAGTGTACACGTGTATGTACCTTTTTATCGCACCAGCCTAATAAGTTATTTGCATACGACTAGTCTTATCAACCAGGAAGTAATACGTTTCCAAGGTACGTCTTAAACAGATATTCAAACCGCCTTTTGTCTGAATCGATAACATTATGTATTAAGTGCTAACCAAAAAACATTTCAGTGAAACATCTCGATACAGAACAACACTTATTATACAGGAGTGTCACTATGAAAAGCATTAGTACAAGTTTATCAAAATTAAATATCAATATAGGTGTACGTAGGTAGCGTAATTTTCAAATTTCCATAATATTTTTACCCGATACTCGATTACGTTTTTTCCCCAAGTCTAAAAAATGTCAACTTAGATTAATGATAGGAAGGCCTTACGATACAGATTGTTTTCTATTACCAAAAATATCAGATTGAAGTATAGCATTGAAGGTCGAGTTTGGTCTTAAAACAAGACATAAAATAGTTAATTTATTATAATATAAAAAAAATAACATCTTTAGAAGAACCTGGCACTAATCTAATTGTGTGTGGGATATGCTAAACGAATAAGAAAACAAACAACATGACCATTTAAGACAAAATAATAATTAATCCTAAGGTGTTTACATACGTTATGCTAGGACTTCGATATTTTGTGAAAGATGGCAGCTGCTGATGAAAAAAAACTTACGACACAGGGATTCGATGAAGACTATGGGCAAGTTTATATGGTCGCAATCTTGATCTTTGTGTGAGTTGAAGATGGACGATTTTTCATTATGCTCATTAGTGTGCTCCCTTCTTGTGATTGGCATGATGGCTCGGTTCTTATTTTGACGACTTGATGTTTACTTTGATGTGACCAAGATTTACATGGCGTGTGTCGCCGATGAAGCAAAAGACGCTTACTCTTCCGGGATTCCGGGGTCTTGTACTTTTACTAGTGTTTCATGTAAATCTTTCCGTTCATATATGCCTACATGTATAGTTAAATCTTTTTTGAGTTCGGATTATGATTTTGTTGATGATTTGGTATTCTCTGATTTTTTTTAAAAATGATATCTGTGATAATAGGAGAAAACAAACAACTATCATTACTAACTGCACATATAATCTGAGGATACAGAGTAATAAACAAAACCATAATTCAAACTTAAAATCAATTTCATGAGAAGCAAATATAAAAAAAACAATAAAGAATGCATCAGAATGAAGTATATAAATTTGTACAATATTCCTTTGGATTATATTAATTTTACCATATACGATTAACTGTATACAGTGACCGTAAACCGGTCAGGAACCGGTTTATCTCTCAAGTAACAAAACATGTTAATAACGTCTTTGTTATTATTTACCAGAGTTTTATATGCCTTGGGTGTGACAAAGACAGTTAATATGTGCTACCCTGTGGCCGCCATGAAAACATTAGCAATTCTTAGTTATGGTCGTATAGAAAGCCCTCTCTTCACCTGTATTTTCACACTTAACGCGTGCGATGTATATTTGTCTGGTAATGTTTACCTTAAGGTGAACGGGTCAATGTACAATGTATGTGCTGAAGATTATGTGTCTATTTGGTTCGTTTTAAAACAAGTCTACTTCTAAATTATATAATTATATAATTATATCATTTAGATTCAATATAAAATATAAGCTTAAAACACCAAGCACAAAACCGTATATTTGTTTAACCATGCCATCTAAATTGACAACAACCACAATTATCGTCAAGAAAGGTAATTGTACGAAGACAGGAGTGCTACTTATAATCGCATGTTTTTTTTTATCATGAGCACACATCGCGTAATGTTATGCGATCTCAAAACTGTATGTTGAACTGAACAAGGATCCTTTTAATTACAAACACTAAAAGAAACAAAATGGGCGTAAATGGACAGTACTAATATCGTTTTCTCAATTTAGCATACAAAAACATAAAACAGAGTGGAGAAATACGCAAAACATAACCAAAATAACCGTTGTTAAGAAACTGCATATGTTATTCATCGATTCCATATAAATTTTTCCGAATAACTTTAAAGCAAAAAGGATGACAGTAAGATATATTCCTATCAAAATTTTTCCCAATTGTATAAACATTGTACGTTTTGATATCATTAAGTGTAACTTTTAAACGTCACAATGTACATATACATGTATTGTGATTGGCTTATAATAAAACAGGTATATCACTTGTTTGTAAAAAAATCAGAGAATACCAAAGCGTCAACAAAACAATAATCCGAACTCAAAATCATCTTAACCAGAGGCAAAATAGGAACAAATGAAAAACCACATGGTGACCCTCGTAAAAACACAAAAGAA
The DNA here is from genome assembly GCA_947623455.1 of Mimachlamys varia. Classification (NCBI taxonomy): domain Eukaryota; kingdom Metazoa; phylum Mollusca; class Bivalvia; order Pectinida; family Pectinidae; genus Mimachlamys; species Mimachlamys varia. Next base: position 30,640,720 of record OX392544.1, read on the forward strand.
TAAGACCAGGTGTTCCGAAAGAGTAGGTGTCTTCTGCTTCATCGAGAACCGAGTCATAATTGTCATCAAAACAAGTAAGCACACTAATAAGCAAGCTCAAAAACGTCATTCTTCATAAAGATTATTTCTCGATGGCGACCATAAAACTTGCCCATAATCTTCATCAACCCGCATCTCTCGAATCCCTGTGCCGTAAATGTGTTCGTCGGCGGTTGACATCTATAAGACTGACTGGTATAGAACAGGAATCATTTGGAAATACCACGCTGTTATCGTAAGTCATTCATTTCATAGCTCTTTAAGGGCGATTCATCATTTTTCTAAACTTCAAAACTGGGAACAAAGAATGTTTTACGAAAGGAATTATTGCTCATGGTCATTATCATTAAAATCGTGTTGGGTAAGGTAATTTCCTGTGTATTGCCCGCGGGCTATACGATTTTTTTACATCAGAAAATCCCTAATGCGGGCTATCTGTGTTTTTTAAAACCAAATTAATAAATAATGCGGGCTATACGTTGTTAAATGTTTCCACTTTTATCAACATGTAGATCAACAACGCTATTTGTAAACAAAATATATTATTGATTATTTAGCATCATGCTTTAGTTATACACATACACATATATATTTACAGTCTACACTGACATTCACTCGATAACCATTGCTCAACAGATTATTATTATCACTGCATAAATGTAGTCAAACACGTGACAAATTTCTATGACGTCGATAACAATTCATGTGGGCGGAGCTATGCAAATCCTTCAGTTTGAAACACAGTTGTGTGACGTCACCAACAATTAACGTAGGCGGAGCTTGCAAATTTCATGCTGTTACATTTATTGAAACATTCCCACGTTTATTAGTTTTGAAATGAAATCTGTGTCCGAAGATTTGATTATAATGAACAAAATAGTTACGAACATTTCACAGAAAGATACTGTTCATATAAGGATAAACTTTCTATTTTGTTTAGGTTATCGGGGGTTATTGAATTTACCCGTTTTCCATTGTAGTTATCCCCCGATAACCTAAACAAAATAGAAAGTTTATCCTTATATGTACAGTGTATTGTAGTTTTCCATTGTAGTTATCCCCCGATAACCTTAACAAAATAGAAAGTTAATCCTTAAATATTTACAAAATAAACACAATATTTCCATTATATAACTCTGATTTCCAACATTCAAAATATTTAAACACAAAACCACATACTTGTACTCACCACGTATACAGTCAACTTATAACCCTCCGGCAATCTGCAAGTGCGGGTTATCTGGATTTTTTTTTACACAAAAATGCCTTAATTTACTTCCCGCGGGCTAAACCCCGGTGCGGGTAATACGCAGGAAATTACGGTAATTCTCATATTGTATGACGTTGAGAGGTTTTGTATTCTTAACAAACGCAATAAACTCTAACATGAAAATAGAGAACAGCATCGCAAAGCCTCGTTAAAGTAGTTGATTATTTACCTATTTTTGATACCGAGTGTTTAACCAACGGTGAGTGAAACACAAATCAAAACTTTAATAAGATGTATACAATACAACTGGATTAATATGGAGTAACGATGTAAATTAGTTTTAACCATACGATATATTGTCTTATTAGTGCTTTTTGTTGCATTAGTAATACTTTTAAATGTTTTTCGTTAGTGATTCAATTCTTTCTTGGTTCTATGGTCGGTAAATCAATGTATTATTATATGTTTGTATTTTTCAATAAATAGTTCAGTTCATTTTGTTACACAATATTGCAACAAGGAAGTAGCCGAAATGTCAAAACACTTTAGATAATCTTTCTTTAAGTTCTGGGTATATACACATGTCAATTTTTATAAATCGATTGGACTTTTTCTTATCCTCCAGGTGTTGATAAAGACTAATATTCACAGAGGAAGAAAACATGCCAACCAGCTTAGATCAGCACTTGCTTTTTGGAATCAGATGAGTAAAACTAACTGATTAGGCCTGGCAAAATGCCCTATTGAATTCCCCTCCGTTTTCTTCCTGCTTCGAAATGGTATACACAGTGTATGTTTACGAGAATCGATTATCTATCACTTAATATCCAAACACAACCTTTGAATGTTTATGTGCACTGAGTATCGCCTACGTGAAACTGTGATACCTGACTACATTGTGTTGTCGTGATATACACGAATAATGATAGCCTATGAAATACCTTTTTACCTTATTTTTCACCTACGCTGTACATAAAGGGACTATTGTCGTATATTTCATACTCAGCAAATTGAAAATATTTGTTATAAATTATGAAATAAACTGATACTTAAGCGATTCGTGCGCTCATACCGCAAGCTTTGGTGTGTACGCCTCTCTTAACGATATTCGAATATCGTGTTACTCGTCTAATTATTGTAAACAAGGCCATGTCAAATTGCTTGCTAATTAAGTGATGCAGTCTGTCACGTGACTTTTTTTGCACCCCACTTCAATCATAACAAACATGACAGAAACACTTGTGTGCATATTTATGATTTCACTTGTTGTATCGCTTTTATTTCGGATTTAGGCAAGCACGAAAATTACTGCTTATTGTTGAAATCAATAAGTTATCATTGTAAAACGTACTATCATCAGCCCTAATATCGTTTTAATATAATAGTTTACATCTGTATCTCCTTTGGAAGGTCTTCGGCCCTGGTCTTTCTTGTACCGGTAACTTCCGCTATGTTCAAGTCACACGTGCCAGGATAACGCGCTTGCGCAGGATGAGACTGGGGTTTGTTTACGAAAGATAATGTATGAATAACAACGGGTAAAATAATTAATTTACGGTATTTGAGAGTAATTATTAGCAGCGTTTGCTGAAACTTTCATTTGTGTAAGTAAGTGAAAGTGTTAGTTTTATGATATATCTTAAGGAAATGCTGCATTTAATAAGATTTCAAAACGCTGATTTAATCCATTTAGTCCATTTTACATTTGACTGCATTAAAGGCCCAATATACGTAAATTCAGGGAAATTTTCGTCATTCTGAAAAATTATGAAAAAAATCCAGTTGATAACCATGCATAAATAAGCCTAAAACGAAGTAAACCTGAGCTGTAACTAACAAGAAACACTTGACAAAAAAATCCAAAGAATTGAAAATAATTCAGGTGGGGCACACTTCAACAACAAACCGAAGGTAGAAGACGGTTCGAAATGGACGCGTGTTTACAAAAAGCGTGTTTAAACTGCTGCTTTACCGGTAACCGCGAACGAATTCATCTTGAATATTGTTGATATCAGTTAATCTTAACTAATTCTATAAATAAAAAAGTTATTAGACTTGATTTTCGCTTCAAGTTTTACCGAAAGTTACGTATATTGGGCCTTTAACATGTTAATCGATTTAAAGGTTCTAAAGGTTGCATACATTCTATGTTATCAATTGTTGCTAAATTCCATTATAAACTTTATCAAATACAGATGATTTCCGTATCAATCTCAAAGTGAATAATTTAATTATTTATGAAGTTTATGAACAGCTGATACATTGTAATTTTAGAAGTCATTAAATTATTTTTTGATTTTATTTTATCCTATTATATTTCTTTTTTCTGTTTTGCGTTCATCTAAAATTATTTAGCTTAAGTATAATTAAATTTTTTGTTTTGTATTTTCTGTATTTACTTTAACCACCTATCTTTCACCCCCGAACTGCTGGACTTTCTCACAAATATATAATTGATACGTTTGATGATATGCTACTTGCATTTATCATAATATAATATAAATTCTGAACTGGTTTTGAATTAATCTTACTGCATTAATCTTATTTTCAAAGTATGTTTAAAGTGAAAATAATCATACTTTCATTTTTTAAAATCCCAGGCAACATTTTCATTACAGATTTGTGTATCGCAGTTTGAGTAAAAATAAAGATATCATAATTATTGCTATACATGTTCTTCATATCCATTACGCAATCATTTCGTTAGCCTTGCGTTTAGCCAAATCACTGTTCATTGTTCGCTTCAAGGGGTTACACGAACTTGATCTCAACAAAGAGCTATTTAAAAAAAACATTCAATAACAATGCAAATATGTAGCTTGAATTCGCTTGCAACAAGGAAGAAGATATTGTGGCAATGGAAAACAGGAGTTTATGTTTGACCTCTCTTATCAACTAGGAAGAAACCCTTTTTAATATATGAAAGTGTGCGTACACAAATGTTTGCCCTATCATGAAACTATCAGAATATTTAAAATACAGATAGTTAAAATGCAGTTCAACACCTTTTTGCTAAATAATCAGGAAATTTAAAGGTGTTGGTTTTTCCTTTTTTTTAACTTACAGTGTTTTAAAGTCTTGTGACATGTTTAATTCAATGTTGTATTCCTTATCACTATTGGCATTCAGATAGGCTGTAGAATGCACAGTATGTATCATTTGTATCAAGCTTGACAGATGGATTAGTTCCTAAGTGGTAAGCGCTTGAGTGACGATATCACGTGATTTTCATAGTGGTATAAAGCATGACTCAATAGAGAAGTCCTTCATTTTCATTCGAAATGATGCAACAGATATTGTTGGTGATTGCAACAATCACTATTGGAGGTAAAGGTAAGTCTATTTATTAGTAATGTTTGGTCATTTTGACATTACGTGTGAGTATGCCTTATTAACCATTTAACCAGTCGCAATCAGAAAACAGTTCTTTTCATACTATTTTTAACCATTCTAGCAGGTTATTTCAACACTTCAAGTCTGAAGCTAAGTTTTAATTACTTTGATGGGATATTGCCATACTTCAATGTGATAGTGATATCTTTATTTGATTTTTTTTAAACAAAACTAGCCACTTGCAAAACAGATGAAAATAAATTAGTTTAAATTATGATAATTTGGTGTTTGATACATAATTATTCTTATTCTTAATTTAAGTGTTTGATAATCATGTGTTGTGTATGATTAGCATGCTTAACTTAATATTGAGTATGCAAGTTATCAAATTAATACATTTATCAACTCGGATATATACTATTGTTTATGGGTTATTTACTTTTGCACATACAATGTACACATACCCCCCCCCCCCCCCCCCCACACACACACACACACCACACACACGCATATATATATATATATTAATTGTAAATATTTCCAATCATCTTATTTCATATTCATTTACATTTTTTTCTGATAAAAAATACTTGCACCTTGCACACTCTGAACAGGTTTTAACATTATTGATAATACTCTCCTTCAGTTTCAGTTACCGAACATATTTTAGCGGTATTCTTATTATAGCGATTGTTTTGCTGAAAGCATTCCGTTAAGTCATGATCGCATCGCTTATGGCTTTTTTGCATATTGCTTTTTACAGCAAGTATTGTGATTGCACCAATATATTATTGCGCTTTTCGACGTTTAAATTAGGTTATGATCTAAAATATGAGTTTGCTTAGATAGGGACGTTTACAGTATTTCAACGGAATGAAGGTAGGATTTTTATTGGAATTCACAATGCTAGCATAATCCTACATGTGTGGAATCGCACAACGTGACATGATCTACGAAGTATGCACGATGTGATGACGATAAATCCCTAGGCGAGTACTTGTGTGGACAGGGTAAATAAATATTTTGCAATGAAAATCATGGTTGGCATACACTGAAATATAGATAAAATTATAAACGGTTTCGTGTTAGTTTTTTAAAGCCCATATATATATTTATATTCTGTACATATTCAGTTGATCTTTCTGGCTTTATTTTTCTCCTAAAACACTATGCATGGGATAACTGTTGTACTACTAAAACAAAAATGAAAAAAAAAAATAATCATCTCCACGAAACGGCTCATTTCTTTTTTTTATTTTATTTTCATCTTCACAGATACATCAAGCATACTTTTATATTAACATAGTTGTAATACAACTGTATGTATATCTTCTCACAGGAGTGATATTTAGAAAAGAAAATGGTAATATATCTTAGTTATATAGTCAGATAAGTATCCGAGAATTTGTTTTTAGCAAACAGCACAGTACCTATGCACACTTTAGACATATTTACATGTACATCAGAAAAACAGAGACATTACATATTACAATGTCCATCATGTACATGCATTCATACATATATGTATATATATATATATAAACGGCTTATTTCTAGTGTTCATCTCTAAATGAGATCTAATACACATTTTTGTCCGGATACTTGGATGTTGGGGACGAACATATACATGTAATGCAGCACGTAGTTACCGTTCCTTTGAATGGGTCACTCGGCATCAAATATGTTCAACATTAACATGGGTCGGATATTTCTAAAGCGCAACTTTTTCACGTATATTACATTGCCAGATTTCAATTGTATTTTGTTATAATCATTGAACATAATACACGGTAAGATGTTGAAGCAATTTCGCATCGCCCCTTTTAAAGCAATAATTAACGGAATAGTTGACTTATTTCATTTTCATTGCTTTGACTTCATTTTCTATTGAAGTTACTCATTTAACCCCGTATATTCGGGAAAATGCTAGCCTGCCCATTTAATGGGTAATTCTAAACAGGGCTCGCAATTTCGGAACATTCCTGTGTTGTTGAATAGCAACCATGGCAACATCAACTAAATGATAAAAATGAAAGTGAAATGTATGTTAGTTGAAGTCAAATACCTAATCTGCCATGTTTTGAAAACACATGAAGCAAACTTCTTGTTTTCCGGTGCAAACAAAATGCTAAATCTGCAAACAATATGACGTCATCGGAATGTTGAAGTTGCAACGATATGCAGCAATGTACAATAGCGTATATTACATATGAATACCAAAATGAGCTGCATAAAGTGGTGTCTATAAATGTTTTTTCTTTGTAGTTTTTGTGTAAGAAACCAAAATGACACATGTACAATTTCAATACGTATTTTTTTTTACATTGATCATTGTTTGCAAACGCTATTACATTCATTGCTTGCAAAAAGAACTAGGCCTACTTGATAACTAAGGTAACCCTACTTACACATTGACCGGTTTTTCGAAAGATGAAATACTGTCTAACCATGCTTCTGTATTACAATCTTTCCAAGTACCGGTAAATGAGCAAAATGCTGACCTACCTTGTCTTTATTGGATACCGAAACTACACAAGGATCCTTATAAGCAACGTTGTATCGCTGGCTCTGCTAATTGCTCGACCAAGCCATTATCAAAACGTCTTACTACAATTCTTAGTACTATAAAATTAGGGCTGCAGTCGTATTGTGACACTGTATAATCCAGAAGTGGAATTAATGGGATGCGGATTTTGAAAACTCAAAAGCTCTTTTCATCAATCTTGGACACCCCCTCCTAAAAATGTCTTTTCGGTCAAACCATTTGATTTTTCCACCCTATGCACTATCATACCTCATACAGAATTGAAAAACATCTCCGATCTCTTATTATGAGAGCTTTCTTTTCACAATTTCAGGTTTGAAAAAAAAAGGGCTGCAGTTACAATAAACATATGAAAAAAAAAGTACATAAATAATATTTCTATAACATTGAACATTTTAAAGTTGTAAAGCAAAAATTAGCATGCTATGATTAAAAATGGTGAAACACTGATGTTTTAAATTCATGTAAAAAAAGTTCTACAAGCAACAGACACCTATATTTTTTACACAATTTCCAAATGCATATACGCCATAAACATTTATCAAAATTTCTTCAATATGATGTTATATTTTTCGATGAGAGTAAAACGAGACTTGAACGTGACTGAAACCTCAGAAGAATACATCCTTAAATAACCAGAGCATGTTTTCGGGTTTCCATGTCAATACATTGCACTATTCATGTTGAGATGCAAACTACTCATAGCTGTTTGTTAATACTGCGTTGATTTTTAAACATTAATGCAAATCTCAACACCTTTTTTCATTATATTTCTATTTCTGAAGTATTTACTTCTCATTACAGGTGTACAGGGAACGACTGACCCTTGCCTTGTGTATACATCACTGAATGATTCGACCCGCTTACCGTCATATATACTGAAGAATGGAGAAACCGAGAACTCTGACGCTTTCCTCACGCCTGGCTGGTACAGAAACGTGCACGGATCAAATGGAGATATGATGACAACATGTCCAAATCAGACTGAGTGTGGTACAAATTTCCCGGTGTGGATTAATGGTGAGTATGAATAAGCACAACAAAGGGTAACCTTAACTATAATTATATCTGATTTTTCGTGGAAATGAACAATTGAATAACAAATTATAGGATTGTCAAGGAATATGCGGACAAGGATATTTCCTCTTGAAATGAAAATTAGGGTCATGTTAACCTTGTGTGGCGATATATAAAATACGTGTGTATACTGTGTGCCATAAGCGATAAACGTTCAGTAGAACAGAAAATACAGGTACGTCACAGAAAAAGGGAGAGACATAATTTACCTCATGATGGTTTGTGTCGTATGTATATAAGAGACGATGTAGCTCAGAAACCCATTTGATAAAACGACTACGCAGGATAAATATGTACACACTAAATATTTGTTTAGTAAAGACTTAATAAGTCTTTCATCTTTCATTTAATGGTACATTCACTGAAGAAGTGGCCGTAAGGATTACATTGTGATTTAGAAGTGCCGTGACAAATATTATTATTATGTCTGATTGAGATAGGGTTGGTATATAAGTATAGTAGGTAAAGGATAATTTATATAGACAAATTATGTCGAATTTTGAAACAACATAGAACAACCAAGTATGACACAAATATAGTCATGTAATATACCAAAATGTTTGTCATCACATGAACTTACTAAATATATTCAAACATATCTGTATAATTATGATAATAGAGTCCTGAATTAGTTGACTTGGGGAAAGATGCAGCATGGCATAATGTTAATTTTTACAATATATGAAACAATAAAAAACAGCAATGCCATTGTGCTCTCCAGTGTCTAAAGCACATGAATGGTCCGTTTATTTTGCTTTTTAATAAATATTAGAAGGTACAGTCGAACCTCATTAATCCTCATTAGTTTTATCACAGTCCGGGTTGCAAAGTATCCAGAATGTCAACTAATGCCCCCCCCCCCCCCCCCCCCCCCCCCGACGATCGTTACAGCTCGTTTGGCAAGCCTGCACCATAAGTAGTGTGATAAGAATATAGAGATTGTACACATGGTATAGACTGTGTAACACATGAAAGTGTGTTGAGAAACATGCTTATTGTATTTTTAATTTGCATGTAATTGTTGGGAAATCATAGTGTTTTATGAATAAAGAAATTACTCAACTTTAATAGTGTTTTTTGTCAAATTAATCGCATTTTGCTCATCTGATTCACAATTCACTGCATGTCTATGAAAGTAAGCATTTGGTTGTTTTCGAATTTGCCTTCCTTGCATTGGACTCGAGTTCTATTTTTAGTGACTTGGAGAAACACCGTTCAACCCCAGACAGATTGAAGTTGTATATCATTTGTTAACGATGAACAAACTTGTTTTGTAAATTTCAGGTACATTGCCAAGCAAAGGCAAAGTAGAGACGGTACAGACTTGCAAGCATACATTCAGGGGTTGCTGTGCTTCGACTTCAACTATTCAAGTTAAAAGATGCAACGGGTTTTACGTATATAACTTGCAACCAATGGCTTCAAGCACGGGACGATATTGTTTTCGTAAGTTAATACCTGATGATTTGTCTTATATTATTGTTACAAAACAAATTGAACAAATTAAAATTGCATCCCAATTGTTTTATCAAAATATATCATTATCTCATATAAGATTAAAAAAATGTTTTTCATATTTTATATTGGTTTTTTTTTATACGTTCGATTTTTTATAATTTAGTTTATTCATTTTCAACAGGAGGTTCACGCCGGTGCACAGGATCAGAATCGTCACCAACTGGTTATGCTCCATGTTCATGTAAGTCATAATATTTAGATTTGATCGAAGATATTTTATGATAATTTTGTAACTTTTGAAAACTTTTCTTTTTGACCGATATATCTTATGTTTCTATATGCTAATACGGCTCATCAGGTCGTATGGGGATTTATTGTGACATCAGAACATTTGCATAGTAACCAGTAAACATCACAAAATGACACCTCATACTAACGGCATATACTAAAGGTTATGGCGCCCCAATATAACAATCAATAAGGGAAATAACTATGAATGGATATACATGTTTTTTTTCTGTTCAAATTATGAGACAAAAGAAAAAGAAAAAACATTTCCTTCCTAGTTCAGTTTGGGTTTAAGTGCATTAATAGACATATTTATTACATTTTCACCAGTGAAATGTCAGAAAAAATCAACTTGATAAAACTCACTGTTTATATGATCACTAGTGATGATATAAGTTTCGGTCCGATATCATTGCACACTTTTTTGTCGTCATTCTAGAATCAAATCATATAAAGTTAGGAAATCTAAAACCTTTATAGAGTTTTGGAAATCAATAGATATATAAAGAATTTTATTGATATGATTTTTTGAATTTTTACTTTATTTTGAAAAAAAAACTTCATCCTGTTGCGCATTAATATTCCAATAGTCTTAGACACTCCGTCTCGATCAGTTGTAATCACACATTTCGAAAATAAAATCAGACTTTTGATTAAAAGAAAATTGAATGGTTTAAATATCAAATATATTCCACTTGTATGGTAGATTTTAAAAATAATGGAATCATTGAATAACCTCTATTTCTGTTGTCTTTCTTCGAATTAAATTCAAATATTTATATATATTATACATAAATGACAAAACTGTTACGATCAATAAAAAGATATTAATGTTTGATTATCTTAAATGTAAAAGCTTCTTTCTTATCGATATTTGTTTTTTTTCAGCAAGCCATCTAAGTTTCCGTGTAACGCCAAGCGTTTCACCTGGTCTTACAAACACCTCACCACTGCGCAACTTAGTATTTACATGTGGAGGGGTATTATCGAGTTATCGAAACCTGCGATTCGACGTTGTGTGGGAAATTGAGGGCAGAGAAGTGATTCGCAAGTTGAACATGACATATTCATCACTTCCTACCCATGGCAACTTAATTGAAAGGGAATGGAATGTAACGGGCCATAGTATTGGAATGCATGTAATTACACTTCTTTTGAAATAATTGTTTGTATATGTCAGGTTATAGTCATATGCTGTTACATTTCCTTGAAAAGATACATGCAACTAAAATAACGATTACGTGCAACACACGTAGTTGTTAGAAAAAAGAGAAAGACATTACTTTTGTACGATTTCTTGTCACCTCAATATCTTAAAAAAACACTATTCTACCATTTGAACTAGCAAAGGAGAAAATCGGATGAATTAGTTCAATAGTTCGCTTTAATTATATATGTCCACATCTTTTATTAAAATACATTTTACAAATTCCAATTAAATCATACGTCCACACTGTTTATTGATCATATTCGCACATACTTATTTTATACATAAGAATATCTTTTTGAAAATGAATATGAATATGTATCTTCCTCATTGTAGGTGAGATGTGGCATACGTGCTCACAACGCACACTCTTCTACAGCGTTTTTCTACAGTCAAAAATTCTACGCTGGCTTTGAGGTACAGAATTTGAATACTTAATAATATAACAGTGGTTATTTGAACAACATTTATCATTCTCTCATATGTGATACTGTCTGACAGAGAAAAAAACCTATCCTAGCATCTTTTTTTTAAACTCTGGGGTTAATGAATTGCTTCATGTATATGAACGAATTAAAGACATTATAAATGCGTAATGTTATTCCATTTATTAATAATTCCTAACGTCGAATCGTAAACAACAATTGTTAGATCTAGTTTAAAGAATGTTGATCATTGAGCATGTCTTGGTAATTATAATTATTGTTAGTTTAAACAAAACAGGTTCGTATATACGTTCAAAACAACATAGACAACTCGGTTATTCATAGCGCCTGGAATACCTGGACAATTCATTGTCGAAATTCGTTCGCGTACCAAATATAATTGATTTTAGTTGAATGTTAAACTATGGTCACTTGGAAGGTTAATTTATTTTAACACGAGGTTTTCTGAGATTATCTTTAAGAATTTTATATAAAAAAGTTAATTCTAGCTATAAACCTTACCACTGAAACCCTACATGTATAAGCGACTCGAGGAACATTTTATTTATGATACAATACTGTCATTTCATATTTAGATATTCTGCAATTATGAACTATAATATGCATAACGTAAATTATGAACATATGTGAAATGAGGTATATGTGACTATATATAATTAATACATTTTTTCACTTTCTTAATGAAAAACAATATCATGCCATCAACAATTGGTTCTGTTTTAATTTACAGATTTATCAATCGCAAATCACAATGAATATTGGAGATACTGCAACCGTCCGTATCCGCACGACTGTCCCAATAGCTTGTCCTTCTTCTGTTCGTCGTTGTCACATATACATAGAGATGTTTGATCTAGCGGAGCAGCTACCATCTACCACACAGTGCAGCAGAAATATAACGAAACTAAAGAAGCATTCCCATTGCGGCATTTTGTTTGACGGCTTAAACTGGCGTAATTACCAAACCATGACCGTATCTGCTCTTGCTGACCAACAATTTAGACCTCAGTATACAGCCCTACTGAAATTACGTACATTTGTGAGTGATTACGATCTGCTTTGGAGCGATCTCATATTACCAGATATAAAGGTAACTATGCAACTTCTGTTATGCATTCTTGTGTTTCTACGCATACAAGAACATTTTCATTAAGCGGTTCCGACCCTAATATGTTTTATAAACGTTTTTTCATATTACATTTAATATATAAATAGTTGAAAAAGGTTCATAACAAAAATGTAATATTTATTGAATTAAACTTTAATTATTTAATCTTGTTTGAACTAAGCATTTTCATTGGTTTAAAAATAAGCCAATGACGTAAAAATGACGTATCTGTTTATAACGTCACTTTTGATTGACTGATGCAGCAGCGTAATAATTTTCGAAAGAGAAAAGAGTCCATCAATAAAGTGAATTTTAGCAGGGTAATATATATTAAATTATAAGTATCAACTTGAATATATTTTTTATGTTATGGGGTTTAACACAAAAAAACCGGAGTGTACTCTTATCATAGAGATTCAAGTTAATCCTTAATTAACCAAGACTATTATAAAATAAAGGGGATATCATGGAACAGGCACACGTAATATGTTCTTTAACCTGGTTATGGTTGATCGGGTAGTGTAGTGGATAGCGGCCGGGGCTTGATTCCCCGATCGCACTTTAAACGTATGGGGTAGCTTCTTGTCCGACCATGTGGATTTCCTCTGGGTACTCCGGTTTCATCCGGCAATAAGACCCCCACACCGTCATACACACACAAACTGCACATTTACATCTGATTTTCAAGATTAATAAATTTTAGTTGTATAACGTGTTTGTTAATCGTTGTAAAATGCAATAAAGCTGAATATGTTCTGTTTATATTTCTAACTGGATATACATGTATCGTCACTAATAAGACAGTCATCTGATTATTTTGTTCCCTGACAGAAGAATACAGATGATTTTACTTATTAACCTATGTGGGAAGTAACTGGCGAATACGGGAAAATACGCGTAGGCATGCAGATGAACAGAATTCAATCCGACGACGGGCGCGCTTTCTTATGATTCCCTGTATACGTTATGCATAATTACGAATACAGATCTTCTTTACTTATGCTCGGAAGAAATGGCGTCTTGATGCAAAGCATAATATCCTGTTAATGCATTTTTACAGCTATGAAACAAATATAATATTCATTAGGAGAACAGGGAAAGTTCGGTTATATTTCTTTGCTATAATATATACATTTTTAAGGTTAGTTAAGAATTTGGCCAATTGCCGGGGAAAATCGGTACATATGCAGGTAAAGCTGACAATTAGTCCGTTATAACGTAATGCTGAATTCAAATGTGCCGAATTAACCCGATGGCTAGTCCGAATGTACACCATATCGGGGCTCGTACAGTATTCTGTACTTTAGGGGGGTTTGGTGCTTATATTTCATTCCTCAATATATTGGCACTTGTTTCATTAATTTTTAGTTTTGATTGTGATTTTGTTGACGCTGGTGCACTCTCGATATTATGCGTACATAATATTATTTAATTCTGTATTCATTGATGATATTGTGCAGGTAGTCATTACAGATAGGAGTGCTACGTTAAAGAAGGGGAAATATTGCAAGTCCTATACCGATCCCCATATCAAATCATTTGACGGTCGTGGTTATAACAGGTAAGCTTGTATCAGCATATCTTTTTCGTATTTCCTAACATGCTGCGTTTTTTATGTTTTGGTGTTTGAATTGATCCGAACTCGACATTTTCATAAATACATCGAAGTTTGGTAATCGCATTAACTATCGTACTTGTATATTTTATTGTTAAAGATGCTTCCTTTTATCATTGTTATGTCATTAAGTATTTGTAGGTGGTACTTTATTTTATATGCCCTATTACATTGACTCCTTTTCAGACCATACACATTATATCTGTACACATTTTGCTCACTGACGCTGAGGTGAAATAGTTTTAAGTTCATAAAAAAGCCCGCAAAGGCCGCCATGACGCATTATCCGGTTTTATCACTAAATGCAATACCTCATTAACGGCTGAAAGTAGTTAATTATTTTTAAATATCTTATATAGGTAGCAAATTACAGTAAAATTACTCGAACCTGAGAAACAAGGCCCATGACTCAGAAAAATGAATAAAAATATGACCTAACGAAACCAAAATAAGCATATTATATATGTCTGTAAACGACAAGCTATTTCCAATACAAATAAAGAAATGAGAAATGTAATAGACTTTGTTTTTCATAAGTTCTTTCTAAAATTAAAGATTACATACATGTACTTGGTTACAGAATTATGTGTGTCCCAGCATAGGTCGTTTGATTAGATTTTTAGCTATTTTCCCTCATGTGCTGTTGTTAGAGTTTTTGTAATATTAAAGCTAGCTTTTTATGTGTAGACACTAGTTTCGGAGAGGGCAAAATGTTAATCTATAATAGTTTTTTTTCTTTTACAAAATGTGAAGCCCACACAGTCAACTTTATCATGTTTATGCCAATTTGTATGCTTATTCATGGTACAAAAATAGCACCCATGGCCACAAAATCCTACTGTACACTGCCACCATATGATAAAAATAAAATAAGATTTGTCAGGAAACATTTTTCTCTAAAATATATACTTTGTGGTAGGGATCAAAATTGAAAAACGCTTTTTTAGAGGGGAAACTTTGTTTGAAAATATGAATAACCTCAACCACCTTTAAATGTCACATAGGTCCTAAAACTTTTAAAAGCATTTTCTTCATTAACAAAAGACACATAACAATGATAAATTACTCTGAGCACTTTCAATTTATTGTTATGAGAAAAAGGTGTTTGAAAAATCAACTTCCAGTTTTTTTAGAAAATTTGCCAAAGATGACGTAGCACACACGTGCATCATCTTTTGAATTTAGTAATATATACAGTATGCCGAAAAAAACGAATTAAACTGCACCATACAGCTGTTTCGTCCTCCTAGGACTCTTCAGTGATGCTAGGGGCCAAAAGGTGGGAATCCTTTTTATTATTCTAATATTATGTGAGAGTTAACTTCTTTGTACCAAAGCACAAATCGGCCATACGTGTGAAAAGCCCGTCAAATTCTTAGCCAATGATTTTTAGTCTCTCTTTGTTCTCGTCAAAACATTCTATCATATGAGAATTTCGTTATCGATGTCGACTACTGATAAACCATCTTTTAAGTTTTATGGTCGCCATTTTGTTTCATTTAGAAATAATTTATATGTTTGTGTGATATGAACGATTTTATGACTCGGTTCTTACTTTGAGGACTTAATGTTTATTGGATATGACCAAAATTTACATGGCGGGTGTCGTCGATGGCGCTAAAGACGTTTACTCTTCCAGAACATCTGGTCTTATTCTTTGTACTTTTGCAGGGGTCGCCGTGTAATTCTGTCATTTTTGTTCATATTTCGCCTCTAATTAAATCGATTTTGAGTTCCGATTATGGTTTCGTTGCTGTTACCAACTTTGTTAGGTTAAGATATTTCAATAACCGCTTTATCATTACTTTGTTTTCTCGGTAGTCTTACAGCAGTTGGTGAATTCATCATGTACAAACACAAAGTAAAACCATACTCGGTGAGTATAGCAAGACTAACGTTTTAAAAGAAAATCTTTGTGAGATGCATCAAATTTATGCGGGCATTTTCACAAATTGTGAAACTAGTTAATACCATTCAATACAAAAGCAACCTTTCAATTATAAACGAAAATTAAACACGAACTATGTCGATTTTCAAGTTTTATGATTCTATACAGATGAAGTATTTCGGTTTTTATTCACACGTTACCACATCGTCCATTTGCAATATTCGGTTATGTAAAATGAGTTGCAAAAACTAATATTCCATACATATAGTAAATACAATATTGTAATTCAGAATATTATCAAATCCCAAATATAGATTACTGACATGGTCACACAACTAATTGAATAGAGGCGGAAGTTGTATACATATGACGGTAAAATTAACAAATTTTGATTGTGTGTAAATATAATGTTTATTTTTTTGTAGCTGCTTAATATATTTTTTCTCAAGCGTGGTTAAAAACTGTGTTGTTAGAAAATCGTCTGAACAACTTATCTATGTTATATATTTTATCATGAAGGTCCAAACAATAACATCAAGACGAATGGATTATGGCAATTGTGCAGTCGGAGTCCAGGCGGGAGCGGACGTTTTTCTTATATACGGATGTGAATACCCCGGTAAATGGATATTCAAAAGATATTGCAACGGAGAAACAAAACGACTAGACATTTACGAAAAGAACAACGGACGGGATTATGAAGTAAGCAAATATCACCTAAAGGAAACAACTATTGTTTGATAATTAATTTTGTCTTGTTTGTAAGTGAAATGATGCTCTCTGAATGGTAATTTTTTTCATTTCACGATGAAATAAAATCTGTAGCTCCGACCACTGGATCATGATTGGTTGAGTCAATACCAACGTATCATCTTTTGGCGGGTCTTTCAAGACTACTTTTTCTTATGAATGAAATTCCTGTTTACTATAGCGTACTGCTGATTTCTACATAAACAAGCATTACCACAATTTACACACGTATTGGATACGGTACCTTACAAGACGTCTAGAAATTGTCAAACCGAATTGCAAACTTATCACACGCATTCATTCAGTTTACAATTCGGTTTGTCTTTCATATCTGTATGAAACTAAAACATATTCCCATCCAAGTTTTTTTTTCTTTTATTATTTTTTTTTTCATTTTCAGTTCATTTCAATACAGCAATGACATTAAGCAAAGGAAAATCAAAATATTTGAAATATCAAAATTCGTTCATTTGTTTTTACTTGTTTTCAAGATAAGTAAATACTTAATAATATTATTGAATTTAAATTCATAGAAATAATGTTTATTTATTTCTTCATGATATGGAAATAATATGCTGTCATTTGCATTGAACCGATGCCTCCTTGAAATGAAGTTTGTGTCCGCTGTTCTAAAATGCAAATAAAATACGAACCATGTACAGAAAAATCAAATAAAAAAAAACATTTCAAATAATGTTCTTGTTTTAAGGTATGATTCCGCCTTGTTAAGTTTATACTTAACTTTATATTCTATTCACAATTAACATTTAACGTCTTTTTGTGTTCTTTTTTTTATATAATGGTCTGCCTGAAGAAGCCTGAAAAGGCAGAAAAGCCTTACGACTAAGTCAAAGCTTTATGTTCTTTTTTATATAAAGTTGATTTATTTATACTTCACCTATTATTGGTGTTTTGATACAAAATTGTCTTATAGTATCCGCCTTCTAAAGTACATGATATACGATTTACCTTAATATGTAATGTTTTATAGGAAATATACATTGCATTTTGTGTTTATCCTTGTATCATGTGACTAAATAAGCGAAATCGATATATTAGAAAAGTGAATCTATGTTTCGTGACATGCGATATATTTATATCCACAGTCGAACATCGTTATCTTGAACTCGTAGACCCCGTTTAATTCGAAGTACTTTATCTGTCCAGGCTTCAAACTCATGTGACTCGAATGCTTGGTTAACACGAAGTTTTACCACGATTCCGTCGACTTCGAGATAACGACGTTCGACTATATTGTCAATTGATGCAAAACGAACTTAAATAGTTTAAGTTCCCACCGTTGTGCGTGATATGTTTTATCAATGTATTACTAGTTATCTTTACTTTTTTAGGTACATCTACCCTCGGGGACCTATATTACAATTAAAATAAGTCCAACATACCATTCAAACTACCTGGATGTGGAGATTCATATATCACCATCTGAATGGAACCAAACAGAAGGGCTGTGTGGTACCTTTAATGGAATTTCTAGCGATGATCAACTTGATCGGTCAGGAAAATATGTTCGAAATTTCGTGTCCTTTGCCAAAACCTGGAGGTATGCTTATGTAGATATATAAATATTGCTGTGCAAAAAAACAACGAAGATAATTTGTATTATCTGTAAGGTTTTTTATGATATTCATGGAATCTTCTTTTCTTAGATATGTCTTCAAATATTCGTTTTCAAGATCAAATAAAGAAATATTGATGTTTAAAAAATCATCATCTGCTTAAATTTCCATAACTAAAACCAAGCATCCTTCCAACTAATCACTATCTTATATTAAGGTGTTTGCACAACCAAATATATAAAAGATCATGACTACTGATTTATGTTTAAAAAATTGTCTTTATTTGAGTATCTTATTATGAAACATGTGTAATTTATGTAATGACCACAGCTGTATTAGTCATATTGGGTGATGAAATAAAAAAGCCTGTAATTCTAAAAGCATTACTGTCAATCTTTTGTTAGTGAAACTGCATGCATACTGTTATAACGTGTATTTAATAACACTGATGCATGCCGAACTTATTTTGTGTTTTCTAATGCACAATTAAGCTAGGAAATCAACTAAACATTGTGGGATTATATAACCATTACGATCCATTAGTAAATAGTATTTGCGTTGCATACCGGCTAAAATTTGTACTGCTGATAAATTATGTCTTCATATGATCTCATTTAAATGCGCATGTTTCTAACTTATTTTCAAATATTTCATTTAATTCCACGATAACTTTTTTTGTCTCTCTTTTCCCAGTGTTTCCCCTTCGGAGAGCTTGTTTATTGAACAGTCTCGTACTTCAAAGCTGGACAGGCCATACTACTTTTGTTCTTGTAACAATGTAGTCGGTCATACTACGCACCAGTCTGCTAGTTGTTCATGGAGAGATGGGCTACCTCTGTGTCCCACATTGAACTGGAATGAGCAAGAATGTTCATACCGCAGCAAACGTGATGCCGGCGGCCTCATTGACGATACTGAAATCGATGCAGCGCTTGATATTGTATCCTACCAACCTCCACCTACAAATGTAACTATAACAGATACATGCAAATTTTAGCGCATCTTTTTTCACTTAAACAGTTTTTGTAGTAAACTCTTAAATATGATTGCATTGCTATTTTTTATAAAAATCTTCAGATAATAACAAATTGATCCGGCACTTAATTGTATTTCTATTTGCATGCATTTGAATTTATTTCAAAGCTAAACGAATGGAAAAATGGATGGAACAGAACGGCTGCTACTGAGTACTGCACACGTATTATAACAGGAAGCAGTGCATTCTCAACATGCAAGCGACTTACAACTGCTTATGAGTCCGACAGCATTGCAATGTGTGTTAGTGATATACAGGTAAAAAAGACTGTTTAACTTAAATTGATATAAAAAGTTAATATCAGATTGCAAATGTATAGTAGCTCATCATGACGCAGGCGAAAAGAAACAATTTTTTTTTTGTATTTTATTGCAATCTACAATTTATAAATTATAAATAGAAACAAATACCATTTTATTTCTAAACGTATTTTAGTTGCTATCTATGGATAATATGCAAGGCTACACTAGCTTCATTCATGTGATTTTTGGATAACATTTGAACAATTAAAGTGCCCGAAGGCTACGCCTACAATCTGATACAGATAAATTATATAAACATTAAACAAATTAAGAATATACGTCATATGATATATAATTTAAAGTCAAATATAAAGAGACAAAAACATCTATTTAGGATACAATACCATACTTTGCCACAAATATATCGAACGAAAAACACACAGACATGAAATTTATTATGATATATCTTTGGAAATGATTCAAATACATTCTTTCAGGAATGCCTCTGAATTGAATACTATACTATTGCTTTGCATATTTGAATGATGCTAACGGGATAAGACATCTCAAAATACAAAAACACAACAACAAAATATGTTACCAGTAATAAAATCGATGATTTAGAGGATATCTAGAAGTATATACAGTAAAATCAAACGTATTTCACGAGTGGGGCTAATATTTTGATATTGTTCACGAATGCGCAAAATATTAGACACACGAGTGAAATACGTTTGGTATAACTGAAGATACTGTTAGATAATCTGTTTATTAACTTTTCATAACAAAATCTACATTTGCAACTTTTGATTTTCCCAAATGTCGTTTGTAAACAGCGTTCTTATTGGTCAAATCAGAAAAAAGTGATATCTATACAAGTGAAAAATATAATATTTCTCACTTGTGAAAAATATTACTTTTATAGAATGAATAATTTTCGAAATTTCACTTGAAACAATGTAATAAATCACACTATTTAGATTTTTGAAAAATCGTAATCAATGTAAGAACGTATGTCTGGCTTTTTCAAATAAAAAGTAAATAAACACTTAAATAAAGATAAGTCGCTATTCTGCCTCTACAAGATGCCTAAGAATACCTTTCTGAGTATGTCACAATTTTGATTAGGTAAATATACAAGGGTTTTTTTGTTAGTTTTTTCAATTTGTAACAGAAACAATTAATTTTGATGACAATCTTTACAATTTCTACGCTATTCAAAGAATCCAACTACCCTGCAACGGAAGGTCACCAGAGAAAACTTTACAGTTTTGTTTTAAATAATCTTAATAATAAGTTAAATTGTTTACAATATAATTTTCGTTTTTTTTTTGTGGCCGAAAGATAACAGGACACACACAGTTTGCTTCCGGTGCTGCTGAGTCATTCAAGTCAACATGTAACAATGAGGCCCGACTCAACACAAGTCTCTGGACACCTTCCACCCAAGGTCAGATGACTCCGGCAGAAGAGGTCATGGCTGTGCAATGTCCAAATGATTGTAAACAAGACAACGTAGCTCGTGGAACGTGTGTCCAAGGTAAATTGAGACAACCTATTGATTACTTGATTTAGGTATGTTAAAGTCAATTATTTCTGATACACAAGATGAGTTAAAGGTGGTTTATTACATTTTATCATTAACGTCCTTTTCTTTAAAGGAAACTGTCAATGCTTCAGCAGATATGGCGGGCCCGATTGTTCTATTGATATGAATGCAAGCCCTGTTTTATACCCTCCAACCAGCAGCAATATATGTGACCGGTCAAAGGCCAGCTGTACAGGGATATCGCTCTTCGGATCAAATTTTGATCACAATTCTGACATGAAATGCAAAATTCAAGTTATGAAGGTATACATGTGCTTCCAGTTTTCAATAACTTGCAACGATTTTTAACACGAAGGCGTGCCACAATAAACATGTGTCCATGGTAAACTAGACAAAAATCATATATTTAATAAGTTAATTTAATTTGTATATGAGAGTAGTTGCTATTCATTGTATATGTCATGCTATTTACAATGATGTTTAATACATAATATAACTGAAGTAGTATAAAACAAATAGCATGATAAAGAAAAAAAAAGAAAAAATAAATAATAATAATAATTTTATAATAGTTTATCAATGTATCGTTGTATTCATCTTTTATAGGATTGGCATAGTGCAAATTCCTGAATATGCTTTACCAAAAATCTTAAAGAGCTTGACATAATATAACTAATTGATGAATAATCGCTATACTATTACTCTTAGTCTGCTGATGGTGTTGGCACCACTAATGTTTCAACAATCGGAGCTATCAAGAAATCCTTCGGTGAGGTGATTTGTCCCCTTGGCAATGTAAGGAAGAGGCGATCCGGTAGCTCCCCTCAGTCTACATACACCCGGCTCCTGATTTCCGTATCCAATAACGCCAATAACTATAGTGCTCCTGTACCCGTGGTCATCTACGACTCGTCATGCATGATGTGCACGATGCCAGGTGGACGAATAGTATGCCAGAAAAGGGTAAGGGAAATAGTATTTCTAGTGTATCCCGGTTGTTATAACAAAAATGATTTTTTTCTGTTTTTGCAATTTTGATCAAGGAATTAAACACACTTTCATTTAGTACATACTTTACCTTTAATATCAATCAAATAACTTCAACTAAGTGATATATGTGATAATCAGTTATACTGGGGTGTGTTTAAAAAATAGTTCATAATGAAAAATATGCACGTCTTATAGTGGCCCGAACAAAATGTTCAATTATTGTACTTTGACTAAAGCAAGATCTTCGTTTACCACTTATAATTCCTTTAGTCTTATTGTTGGCATGATTAATTTTCTTTCCTTTTTTAACTAAAACTACTCAATCGGAATGGGAATATATAACTGATGAATATTTAACATTGGGGGGTTTTCGATAACATTAAAGGCCTCTCTGGCTTTACTTAATTTCACATTAATACCAAAATTGGGTCATATATCAAGGACGACATTTCCTTATACATGTATTGATTAAATAAAAAAAAGTAGCTATACATATTGCTTTGTTGAAATTGATTTATCCATTATCAGAATGATATCTGTATAACTGGAGATGTCTGCTACTCGCTGAGCTCGAAAAAGTGTCATAACAAGAAAAAGCATGATGACGATGACGACGATGGAAAAGAGGATGACAAGAACCCTAAACTCTGGATCATCGGAGCAGTCCTTGGAGGACTGGCTCTCATTGCAGTTATTGGGGTAGTCCTGTATAAAGCATTTGTCAAGAGAAAGTAAGATATTATTATTGTTTTCCTTTTATATTGACAGTTCATAGTTATGTATACATCTGTTATCATCTATATTATACAAATATATCATGGGTGTCTGTGCAATAGTCCAGAA
The DNA here is from genome assembly GCA_947623455.1 of Mimachlamys varia. Classification (NCBI taxonomy): domain Eukaryota; kingdom Metazoa; phylum Mollusca; class Bivalvia; order Pectinida; family Pectinidae; genus Mimachlamys; species Mimachlamys varia. Next base: position 30,663,921 of record OX392544.1, read on the forward strand.
TATTTGACACGAGGTACTTCGGTCGATTACCAGTACCGAGGGTCAAATATTCTGGACTATTGCACAGACACCCATGATATATTTGTTTTATTACATTATCACTAAAACACACTTTGAAGCACTGAAATTGTTTTTTTTTATTAACATGCTTTTGAATAATAATAGATCAATTTTATAATGTATCGCGTGAACTCTAGTATGTAGAAACATAAATAGGTAAACATTTAATTATCTGAGTAATAACCAAAAAAAATCCGAATTCATTGGCGATCTCAACTTTCCTGTAGAAGTTGTCATGCCTGTTGTCTGGCAGCATTGACACCTTACTGACGTTGACGCTTGAAAGGGCGGGAAACGCCACGCGGTGTTCAATAGTTCGCACGTGACCGTGCAATAGTCATTTTAGCCGTGCAATAGTTCATTTCACTAGTAAATGGTTCAAAATATAACTTATACGTATAGTTAAGGAAAATCAAACCAATCATGTAATAAATTGCTTTATACAGACCCGTACACGTTCGCTGTTCCACTTTAAGCGTACCGTTTGCGCAGCATTTCCGTAGCACTTCCGTACCATTACCGTAGCATTTCCGTACCGTTTGTGTAGCATTTCCGTACCATTATCGTAGCATTTCCGTACCGTTTGCGTAGCATTTCCGTAGCATTACCGTAGCATTTGCGTCGCACTACCGTACCATTTCCGTAGCACTAGCGTCATTTACAAAGCGTTTGCGAAACGTTCGGTTGAAAATTTTACGGAATAAATCTGACGAAACGAATAGTTCATGTTTTATAAGCTGCATAAACTCAGAATTTTGTAAATAATCTCAGTCTCAAAAATTAACAAAACAAAAAACAGGGCTTTTATCAATATGTATGAATCAAAATTTAACATGAAATTTAATTGAATTAAATAAAATATCAAGGTCATATGCCCCAGCCAGTATTCTTGACGGAAAAAAATTAATAAATGTTCCAATATTACCGATATTTGATATTGTTCTCAATTACTTTTAAGGCATGTCTGTTTGTTTCACTCTCATACCAATCGTACGCATGTACGCTGGATCTCCACTTTCGGTTTCAGCACACGTTTCCCGATGCATTATGGGTATTTCGTTTCGTTTGTATGTGTGATTGTGTGGATCCGTTTTTATAAAAATCCATTAATGTGATCGACCGTTTGCAAGCGTCACCCGTACCATTTCCGTACCGTTTGTGTAGCATTTCAGTAGCATTTCCATACCGTTTGAGTAGCATTTCCGTAGCATTTACGTACCGTTCGCGTAGCATTTCCGTAGCACTTCTGTACCGTTTGCGTAGCATTTCCGTAACATTTGTGTAGCGTTTCCGAAGCACTTCCGTACCGTTTGCGTCTAAGTTGGAACAGCGAACGTGTACGGGTCTGTACCATCTACCGTTATCATGATAAACTCAATATCATCATATTACATTTTGAAAAGAAGTTAAGAAGGACATGAGAAGAACTTGAGAACGAATTTCCCCATTTTTCAGCACTTGAGAACGTATTTTCTCAAAAAAGAATGTCTGCTCGCGATCACATGACGTCATTATCGAAAGTAGTATAAAAGTGATCCACGTAAGAAAATAGTCCGTAATAAAAATTTCAATGAAAACTAATGAAAAATAATTTTGAGAATAAAAGCATCATTTCAAGCTTAGATATGGATTTAAGAAAGGCAATGGCGATATCTTTTTTTGTTTTCGCATAATTTCAGTGTTCATGGTATTCCACCTGCGGTGGTCTCTCGAATTTATCCACGTGCTCTCGATGAGAAAATTGTTCTCACGACAAACCCTGAAAATACAGTGTGATAATCTATATTTATCTAGCTTAGATATTATGTCTGTGTAAGATGAAATCAATATGCGACACTTACACGTTATTTCAGATATATAAGTACATGTTTTTGGGATAGACTTGCACGTTCGTTATTCAACAATGACATTTTAGAATATTAAAATGTGTCTTTTAGTAAGAAACCTTAACTTTATAAATGTTATAAAAGTATGCCGACATAAGTAAATTGCAGGTAAAAATTCAATAGCAGAAATGTAACAAAATAAATTCCATCGTCTTCTAAAATATCTTATAATATTCTCTTCATTGTTTTTTGCTTTCAGGATGCATGTTCAAGATCAGTATATTGGGAAATCTTACGAAGATCTGCATGTGTATTCTAACCCTCCAGCTGCAACCCACTACAATAAATAAAAGCAGTCCAAGTTGTTAACTTAAGAGAGCAAATACTGTAAATCACTTATGTCGTGTCGGTTTTTTTTCGCGTTGATACGCGAGGAAAATGAATCGCGAATTCAAATCATTTGCGATTATTTGTACAAAAATAGCAACCTGTAGTGTTATTTTATTTGGTTACGCCTTTATCACAAATTGCTTTTATCTATATGATCCGTATATAACTTTTAAATTCAGACTTCCTTAAAACTCTGTACTTTTAATGGTATTCTTGTAATACTGCCAAGAAAACTCGACACAATAGTGTCACTCATACGTAACGCAATAGGTCAGATGTTGGAGGTCGGGCATGTGTGTCACAATATAACGGTGGGAATTTACAAGAACAGAGCTTATAACAAACAAATGTTTGGGGGACTTATTGGTTTTACACCGTTTCTGATTGGTCGACAAATCAATATTCTCCGATTTCCATGAAAATTGATATATAGGTGTTGTTTGAAATCAGGAACACAATGGTGAAGTCCGTTTTAGATTAAACAAAGTCGCCGCCAACAGGAGCTCAAATTTAGTATGTAAGTGTAATATGACACTACAAACATCACCATAATTGCTTCTTTAATCAACAAAATGGCCGCCATTTCTTGGCTTCTGATTGGTCAAAATTTAGATATCGTCCGATTTTCATGAAATCTTGTTTGTACATGTATTTCAGCACTTCGGACTGACCTGCGAGGAATTGTGGACTTATGTAATGGTCCACATTACAATTAGTACTTGTTATAATAAATTTTGTATAAACTCGTTACGAAGCATAATATTTATCACCGCAAACGCATGTCTGGTGTATTGCAATCCTGTCGATTTCCATTCATCGGGAACAAATGGTGGGTTCTTTGACGTTTTGTGGTGCGTCGTATTCGTAGGTTTCTGTCTGAACATTGCGCTATCACGGGACTGAATCTCGTGACTTGTTCAGGTAAAGTTACATCACTCTCATGCACAAAATGACGTCCGATAGGAAGTTATCGGTTTCCGATAGAAGAGTCTTGCAGAGTTTCTATTTCTAGAAGCTAATTTTTCGCGAATTTCAAGTCATTTCTAGATCACTGTTTACGATATTATGTATTCGCGAATATGTCTGGAGAGGTAATTTCGCTAAATAAAATAATCACGAAATATAAGTGAAGGGCAGTAATGCTTAATTGGTTTTTGTGTACCTGAAACTTTAGTCAACAACCTTTTATGTAAGTGTATGCATACCAGCAGCCTGCAATTTTGGAGTTATCGGCCTTTAATGTCTTCACCATCCATTTGAATTGATACTACAGCAATGGTATGCTGCCAGGTTTACTGGTACATGGACTATATATCAATCAAAATACAAATATTGTAATAATTCAACATGTATTGAAATAATTGTGAACATCATGTCACGGATGAATAGTTGCATTAGAATAGACATTGTGTAAATAGATGATATTGCAAATCTAATAAGGTTAGCTCAACTGATCAATCCCAAATTAGTCCGTCATTTCTCAGAGTCTGATAAATATTTATTCTCTCCATTTCATCATATAGCATGATCATTATTCTCTTTGGAAAGGCTATGTCGGAATTAATATAATCATCCTCTGAAACATAATCATGTTTTGACATGATATACACATGTTCATTATATTCATTTTAAATATTAAAATTTTTAATATAAACAATCCATTGAGTCATAGGGGTACTGCACCTTTTTTGGATTTCTACAAGTTTTTCGGTCGTGTTTTTCCTCGGTCGCCTCCTAAACTTCATTTTTAAGTCATTGCATCACTGACGAGTCCTTACTAGAAACAGCACTATTCGGTTATTGGCTATTTTGTATCTTATTCTAAAATATGAAGCTTATTGTAGCATGTGTGTCATTTGAAAAATCCTTCGAACTTAAGCTAAGCCTTATCTCTTTAAAATATAATGTAAATATTTTCATGAAACACTGTAACACTACAATTACAACATAATTTGTTATCCAAGACTACAGTTCTATGTAATATGTTGTGATCACAGTCTAAGTTTCTCAATAATAAAACGATTAAGTTCCTCAATGATAAAACGATTATTTACATGTTATGTTTTTGGCGTGTTTAGTTGATTTAAGCCTCTGAAGTATTTTTTTAATTTTTTTTTAAGCCAATAAATGATGATATAAAGAAATTAATAAAACGAATTGGGTTTTCATTCAATGAAAACAATACGAATGATTAATTATCTTATAAATTGATTCATTGTATATATAATATAAATATATGTTATTATGCGAATTTCTAAACATTCGTGTAACATGTAAGTGTTTTTTTTAAATTTGTTTTTGTATAGAATGTATAGAAAAAGTAGTGAAATAAAAATGATTATTTTTAATGATTTTTATGGTTTTCAATAAATGATTTCCTGTTATCATCATAGATAGTAAGAAAAAACATGTGTGGCACTGCTTATCTTTACATGCAACACAAACAATGAATCACAAAATGGTTGCATATAGCACATTTCACAACAAATTCAAAAGTTTCCTCATTTTCACTTGCGTGCAAATTTGCGTTACTGACGGTTTCCTCGGGCACAGCCTAGGCAAGGATCTACGTCCAATTCTCCAATTATGTCCGTCATATGCTGATGTGCTGGTGGATCTTCATCATCATCGAAAAGTACATCGTTCAGATCTGCTTCTTCAATGATAATCTGAAAAGATATTTTCTCGGCAAATAGCATTTGCTATTAACGTGTATTTAGTACTCCATATCTAGGAGAGCTGTATTTTGACAGAAAAAAAATCTTCAGATTGATCACATAACCTGTCCTGACCCACGTTTTGATTATTAACTAATTAAACCTTTTATAAAACCCTCTGAGGAAAGTTACATATTGCAGATTACTTGTTAAATTAAAAAAAAAAACAGGCTAATCAAATCTTCTAACTTGAGAGTTTGACAGAGAAATCTCCAACCCAAGAGATGACATTATTGGTCATCAAGCCCGAGGGTCTGTCGAGGGTTAGACAACACTTAGGTTTGACAACATTTCCTCCCATCATTCGCAGATTTTTTCCTGTGTTACTTGTTCAAGATTCCTTTGTCAAACCTTAGTGTTGTCTAACCCTCGATAGAGCCTCGATAGGAGATGATTTTATTAGCCTGTTTCTTATAGTTTCACAAATAATGATTAATACGCAACTTCAATTGAACAACTTATTGTTTGCTTATAAATCAATACCGTGGGTTTATATTCTCATTAACTATACTGAGGCATCTTGATCCTTTCTGCTGATAAAGCCTAACTGACCCAAATTGTCACCATAACAAAGTTTCGCTTCTTACACAAACAAGATAAGATTCTGTACAAGCACACACACAGCAAGTGGTTCTATTGAATACAATAATTTCAACTATTAAAACTTTTAAACTGTATGTCAGATCATTGTAAATTTCCCGATTAGACGTTTAAAACTTATTATATAATCAATATTTCCGCTAGGATCAGGAACAAAACAAGCCTTGATATTGACATATGACCGGGCGGCCTCATAGCGGAAAGATTTAAGTCCATATCCGTCGCCCGTACTCTTAGTAGCACAAGCTTCCTTTCAGTCGTTAATATCACTTGTACAATGATATGAATAAGAACAGGAATAACAAAAAAGTATCAAGTTACAACAAGAGCTGCAGGAATGAATAAGTATTGAAACTATTCTTTTAATTTTCAAAGTACAATGAAAGGTCAGCCGTTACATCAATATTGAGGGTTCATGCTAAATATGGATTTAACCGTCGACCTTTCATAGCACTATGACTTCAAATCCATATATTTTCATTTTTAATATAGAAAAAATGCTTAATTTTTTTTATATTTCTCCAATTAATAGGTAGTTATCTGCGTTTGTATATGTGTCGTCATTTAAACGACACTGGCGGAACAGCCCAACTTAAATAAGATTGGCGTCAATAAAAATAATTGGTCATTTGAGCGTTTTAAGCAATGGCATTCTCCGTGTTATTCGAAGCGGCGCGACAAGACTATCTTTGAACAAGCTTGATCTATGACGTCATAATTGAACCACGTGCTACGCCCCGAGAACCATTGCTTTCATAATAATTTTATGAAAGGCATTTTTGCTGGTCATGTTCATATGGTGGGTTGCAACGCAAATGTAAATATAGTACTTTGAACAATAGAAAATCAAAAGGAAAAAGTAAGAGGGGGCAAAGCTGGTAAGTTTTTTGAACGTGCATCATTTGAAGCTGTCAGTGTGTGTATTAATCAGTAGCAATTCCATTCACAAAAAAGTTCCATTTGCTTTTTATCCCCATACTGTTCTTTTTAGTATGACACAATCGAGCTGTACTCGATATTTTACGGATGAACGCTCTTGCAATCAAACTATCATGATTATATAGCGTGAGATTATTTCAACAGCATGATTAAATTTTTTCCAGTCGCTAAAGTAGATATACATTTGCTCCTGGGCGTAACGTATATAGCTGGTCAACAGACCAAACGACCATCTTCGACAAAATGGCCGGATTCGATTCCGGTCAACTGTCCGATCAGGCCTCCCACAGTAAAATAAATGGAATCATCTGACCTGAGTACGTACGTCAGGAAATAAAAGTGATTCAGATACGTTTCAGAAAAAGTCTGTTAGTAAATGTCATATAAAAAAGTCATATAAATGTAAAGTAAAAACAATCAGAGAATACAAAAGCGTCAACAAAACCATAATCCGAATTAAAAAATCGAATTAAACTAGAGACAAAATAGGAACAAAGGAAATATTTACATTGACTCTCGTAAAAGCGCAAGAAAATAAGACAAGATCATCCGGAAGAGTAAGCGTCTTCTGCTACTTCGACGACACCCTCCATGTAAATCTTGGTCACATCTATGAAAGTATCAATCCTCAAAATGAGAACCGAGTCATCATTGTCAATGACAACAACTAAGCACACTAATAAGCAAACTCTAAAACGTCCATCTTCATATCACACAAAGATACAGAATATTTCTCGATGAGGTCAAGATGGCGACCATAAAATGTACCCATATTCTTCATCAACCTGCATCTCCCGAATCCCTGTGCCGTAAGTTTGTTCGTCAGCAGTTAAGATCTATTACGAAAATCTCGATATTCGCAAGCCCTAGAATAACGAATCAACTGCGACATATAAACAACATAGGATGGAGAGGGTTGCTACTATCAAGAAAGGGAAAGTTCCTGATCGAAAAATCGAAATCGTCACGTTTATCATAAAACTTAGTAGTAAGTTGCCCGTGTTTGTCATAGTTTAAGTAAAGATCGAGGTAAGAAGCTGATGTAGGAGAGTTTGCTGTTTCTTAAAAGTTCAGTAGGGTTTACACGATCGACAAGGTAAGCAAACGTTTGCAGTAAAAGTAAAATATATACCGATACTTAAAAAGGGTCACATTGTAATACGTAGCTGAGATTGTCGTTATGACTATAGAAATGTCTGTAACCTTGTATCCTCGATATTTAGGGGTTACGATCACCTACGCTCTCTTCACCCCTGGGTATGCCATGGCAAACTTGGTGATTGGTCAGGTTTTGTTTTGCCTGAGCGTGCCATCAGTTTTACCATGACATAATTCCAGCGGTGTAAAGGGTTTGGGTGATCGTAACCCCTGCATATCAATGATGAAAAACTTGACTCCTGTTACATAATAAAACACAGGATTATATTTCAATCTTTATTACAATCACACACATGTGGTTATACAAATACATATATATATATATAAGTAGGAAGAATCCTTGGTTACATATTATCTTCAGTACTAGCATGCGGTTCCGATATGCTTATTGATAGTTCGTTACACATGTTTTTGGATATTAACTCATATGTTTCGAGCAAGATGGATGAATCCACCGTCACAAATCAACCCACTCCCCACCTCACCCAACAGTCCCTAAACATCGAAAATAGCTTTATCACAATTTAATTGTAACACCTGTAAAATCACTATTTTGATGTTGTACCATATATTATAAAGATTGAGTATCAATATTGAAGATATTTCGACATTAAGATGTATAGCTGTCATGCAGAAATTTGAAGTATGGAAATTGAATAAATATTGGAGTGAATACTCATTACACAAAACTGTCCTAATATCATATAGTTAGAGTCATTTTCAATATGAGTATACATGTAGTGTAATTTTACAACTAAATATATCAACTGTTTTGTTTTTCTGTTCTAAACACCAGCATGAAATTATCATTCGATATTACATGAAGCTGTGTATATGACTTCACATTTTCCAATACGTGGGGTACAGATAACGAAACCATGTTCAATATTTATATAGCAAACAAGTACACGGTGAATAAAATATATCAATGTTTAGACCAATAGAAAGAAGTTGGTAGTTAGATAGATGAATAATGAGGGAAAGAATGAAAGAGGGATCAATAGATAAATAAAGAAAGAAAAAATCAATTAAATACAGTATAACCTGTCAAAACTGACTCCCGCTCACTCTGATACACTGCCTATCCCGGGCTTGCTATTTGCTCCCCGCATTTCCCTCTTAACTTATATCCTGCAAATCAGACAGCTGGCTAAAAGGACCCGCTGACTTTGGATTTAGACAGGTTAAACTGTAATAATAGAAATAAAAAAAAGAAATCGGCTTCAATTGGAGTAAACAGCACATATCAATAGTCAAACGCAGGTGACATTACCACACATTAAGTATCAGGTAGGTTTAGACAGCATTCAAACATGCATAATGCCGCAACGCACAAATTAATTATATTCTCTGTAAGCAGGTCCGATGCTTATCCAAATTGTCAACTGTTAAAACCTTTATCTGATTTTCTGTCTGAATGACCATATTGTATATATGCCACGACATAGTAATTAAACGACCGTTCCTCTATTAATGATCCGTTAGCTATACTACATTTAGTATTAAATGTACAGTGTACGCCGTGTCAGTGACAGTATGTATTGTAGTTTTCTTTCTGACAAGCTAAATCATTTTCTGATTTGAATGTTTTTATCAGTCACCTAATGAAAGGTTATTTTTCGTTTAAACTGAGCGACCTATATTGTGAACTTACTAGCAAACCATTGAAGCAGATGTTCTTTTTCAGTATTTATCGACATGTATATAGGTAAGTATCTCAATTACCAATAGAAGCTAACAAGGCCTAGACCATGTGAACAATATGCGCTATTACCGAAAGGTTACTCAGCTTAATGGTTCAGTATCAAATTCAAACATGTGATCGTTTTAAAAAATATTATAATAAAACCCAAATTTTATGACTTCAGATTCAAACAATATCCCCCTCGAATAACAAAATAAATCATAATTACGTCATCACTGTATCAAAATCTTTAAATATGCTAACAATTAAATCAAGCTTTATTTATTTGATCCATGGTTTGACGGGGTTAGAGAGGGGTAGTTATTCTAACGGTAACAGAAACATACAAAATGTTGAGGTTCTCTTTTTTCTTTTCAAATCGCAACTCGCACTTTTGAACTTGCAACTCACACTTTTCAACTCGCAACTCGTACTTTTCAACTCGCAGCTCGCATTTTTAAACTCGCAACTCGCATTTTTTAACTCGCAACTCGTACTTTTCACTTTGCAACTCCAAAAATAGTAACCCTCCAAAATGTTGGCCGTTTACAAAACACATGGGAGGAATTTTTATGGACATTTGTAGAAACTAATTATCTGCCATATCATTAAATGAATAAACTTTTGTGCAGTTCTTGTATAACTATATATAAACACAGTTAAAATGTTAAAACCAGTACACGGACACAAATAATTTGGTGATCGCCGAAGTACATTTAGCTAAACTCTCAACTAAATAGTATTCATTATCTATAAGTTAGGAGTTGATAACGTGCTCATATATTTTCGCTCGTCTATTTTTCAAGTTTGATAAATAATTATTGAGGCAGTATCCAAATCACCTCAGTATGCAAGAACAAATTGTCCTTGCACACTAAGTGATTATTTTTTCAAGATCAAGCTCAGAAGTCAATGTTTAAAAAAATGGCGTAAGTTTGAGTTATCTCCCATCGCACGAGCTTCAATACACCCAAGCAAAACAATTGGTATACACATATGGACCCAAACAGATGATATGTTATCAGAGAGAAAAACTACAAGTGTGACAAATATTGAGATACAATGGGACAATTCAGGGTTTTTTTTCATCAGATATACCCTCCCCCCTTAGGGCTTTGATATATAATTTGCTATATATATTTACTATATAATGTGTTTTATTGGATGAATTCTTTACACGTGACATTTGTTTAATAGTGATATTGACTGGCAAATCATTTAATAACAGAAAACTGGTTTATAACAGCACCATTAAAATATATTCTGGAAATACCCTACCATCCGGGATCCTGTACATATAGAGACGCACGACAAGAGCTTGGAATTCACGTTTGTCACCTTTAATCTTCACTTGCTATATAATAAAACAGTTATGGTCTTTTTACTTGATTACTATACTTTGGTATTGACCAGAAGGAAACATGTTGACCTCGCCTTCGCCTCAGTCAATATGTTTCCTTCTGGTCAATATCACAGCATAATAAGCAAGACAAAAATACATAATTGTATAACATGGAACTGTAACTATTGCACCCCCTCTTAAACTCACGTGCACTGTGGACCTTTATTCACTTAAACCATACTTAGGAAAGAAAACAAACATGTCGTACTTAAAACCTGAGCTTCAGAGACTCAATTGATTTGGTAAATAGTCCAGGTACAATATTGTAATGTATTAAATATTATACTGTCATACCGGAACAATACTTGGATGGGTCCTTTTAGTCTCACCTTGCGTAGCGATACATACAACTAGAAACAAAATGCTTATATGCGGACGCGATTAACTAATAAATACAAAAATAAACAAAGAGATAACTTATTTGTTTTACTACATTCAATCAATTCCTAATAAAAAAATACTATTTTTGTTTTCGGTATACAATAGATCATCCTCGATATCCAGGAATTACGATCACATAACTCCTGGATATTGAGGATGACAATAGGTATGGACAATACATTTCGCTGCTCCTAATCCAGTCACATTGGTATCCAATCTGGAGGATAGTAATCAAACGTCTTATATTGTTTGGCTAACCACGTGTTTGGCTTCGGATAATCCTTGAAATACACAGTTGTCCCCCCTGCTAGATATGCACCCCACCATCCAAAAGTTCCGGAAGTAACAATACTGTGCGTGCATTGCGCAAGTATGGCCATATCTAAATATGCTATACCAGTTTGACTAAAAACAACATCTTTAAAACCAAGATTTGTTTTCGCCCAACTGATTGAATCACTAACAACAATAAACATGACGTTTTCGAATTTATACCGGAAGTACTCAAACGCCTTGTTGAAATAGTCCAGGTCCGCTACATTGTAGCCGCGTTGTAATTCATGCCGAGTGGTCATATCACCTCGGCGCACGTGCACACCTATCAGTGTCCTATTACCAGGACTGAACTTATCTATCGCCATATCTGCTCTTTTAATTATATCGTCTGTAAACCGGAACAACTTCCGGACCTGCGCACTGATATGATGAAAATATTTCCAGGATTGATAGTATCCATGCAGTGTTATGTTTTTGAAATGGGTTAAGTTGTGGATCCTACAGTCAAATATCCCTGCATGATTTTCACCGAATGGAATGTCATTTGTCATAGAAACTTCATGAAAGTACTTCTGCGATTCGAAGATTGATAAAAGCAGGGATTTTCTTCGTAAGAATGGTGTATACCCATGCTGAGCAGCAACACCGAGTAAAGAGGCATATTTAAACATTTGGTTACCAAGACGACCATTCACATTTACTGTCATGAAATGAGAGCTGCGGAAAGTTTCTGAAATATCGTTGCTACTAGACTCGTAAAACTTACAGTTAGGAGACTCAACAGATTCGACACGGGACGGAATTATCCTTGTGTTTGGCATCGGTTTAAACGATGAATGTTTCGTATCAGGGTTCTTTGATTTGCTAAAGAAGGACATATATCCCCAGTTTTCATAAAACATGGCCCTAAATAGGCTAACGTTAATAGCAACAGCTAGCAGTATGCATGTCACTAGAAAACAGTTTGCCAGCTTCCGAATCCGAAGATACCTGTGTACCTTCATGGTAGATGTTATTAATCCTGTTGTGAATTCAGCGTAGCCATGGATTGGAGAACGGCACAGTATTTAAAACAGTTTGCCAGCTTCCGAATCCGAAGATACCTTTGTACTTTCATGGAATATGTTATTAATCCTGTTGTGAATTCAGCGTAGCCATGGATTGGAGAATGGCACAGTGTTTAAAACAGTTTGTCAGCTTCCGAATCCGAAGATACCGTTGTACCTTCATGGAATATGTTATTAATCCTGTTGTGAATTCAGCGTTGCCATGGAATAGAGAACGACACAGTGTTTAAAACAGTTTGTCAGCTTCCAAATCCGAAGATACCTTTGTACCTTCATGGAATATGTTACTAATCCTGTTGTGAATTCAGCGTTGCTATGGATTGGAGAACGGCACAGTCTTTAAATCCGTTAACGAATTCAGTACCTAATTCCACACACAATTATTAATTCGTTACGGGAATCCATTCCAAATTAATGCACTCTGCATGAAATTTCACGCATTACATGAAATCACTTCCAACTAAGCAGCCTACCCGAGTCTCCTTTAGGTACACAAAAGCCATAATATACACAATCGATACCTTACTCAGTTGTCTCCAATGACAGTTATGCTTTTAACACATACAGATAAAATGCGTGTGTACTGAAAGAACCGATATTGAACGGCGCATGTTAATTAAATTGTTTGAATACCCAGACGCTTCATCAGCTTCAAACCAAAATCAAAGATATCAATAAATAGTAAACAGTCTTGAAAATATTCAAATTGGTAAGTAAATAAAAACCTTTCTAGAATCCACAATAATCTCCATTAGTAATACAATAATTATATTCAATCTTTTTTTCTTCAAAATACGATCTTACACTTCCGTTTTAAGCTGTATCAAGCTAACAATATTTACTATAGGTGTATGGTCATTTAAATATCCGATGCGACATAAGCTTTGGTATGGTTCTTTTGTTTCATATTTAAAACAATACCTGGTAATTCGAACACGGCTAACTTGTTCGTTTTGAATTGCGACCTGAAAAAAACATGATTTGTATAGAACAGATCAGTTGAATCGATCAGGATCATTCTTCTGAACAGATAACATCGCGAGACGAAGTATGCCATTGACTATAAGAATGGTACTTCAATGGCATTTAAAACTTTAGGTACTACATTACTTCCAATCCTTTATAAGAGTGTAAATCTGGGGCGCCCCGAGCAAAGCTCTTGAATGGTATCACATGGGTGCGTAAACAGAGTCGTTTCCCCTTGTTGTTACCTTTTACCATTGATTTTTTTTGTCTGGAAGAAGCCCTCATGTCGGGAAACCGGAAACACGTCCCACAATTACGTTACGTCCCACAATTTAGTTACGTCGCACAAATACGTTACGTCCAGCAATTACGTTACGTCGCATAATTACGTTAATCACACAATTACGTTACGTCACGTAATTACGTTACATCGCTCAATTACGTTACGTCGCACAATTACGTTACGTCCCGCAATTACGTTACGTCACACAATTACGTTACGTCACACAATTACGTTACGTTGCACAATTACGTTACGTCACACAATTACGTTACGTCACTCAATTACATTACGACACTCGGCATTTATCGGTTTTTTCCGGAATGTTGATGTATGTTGCATTTAATCTCAGTCGTTAGTTGAGAAGCTGGGTCTTTGTTTCGACTTGCCGAATACTGGCATTTTTATTTCTTTCTGAACCAGTACATGAATGATTATCAGTTAATATCAGAGATTTACTAAAGCTTCGCTCTTTGAGGTTTTGTCTTTGTCATCATAGTTCTGTAAAAGTATAGATTTTTGTGATAATATAATTCTAACGATTTTCATGTTGAAACCTTTCCCCTAAAAATGATTTAGCTAATTATAGTTTTTGTGTATTGGTTTCAATTTTTCTTTTTTTTTTTTGTGCAAAATTCATCATAGCGCGTCTCTGTTAAAGATGACGTAACACACACATATGCTGCACCTCTTAAATTTAGTAATAGATACAGTATGCCGAAAAAAACGTATTCTTTAGGTGTCATCATATTTGCGTGTCCAAACTAAACATGGACGTTCGTGTTCAGCTGAATAATATGAATGAAGCAGATAGACCGACTATTGATTGGCTCCACTCTGAGAGTACATGTACATCACTGTTCATTAATCAATGTTAGGTACTCTCTAAAGCAATCATCTTCGATATTTACCGAGAACATTTCGCAACCGCTGAAGGATATCATACCTTTTCATTTTGTTTAGAAACATGAGATGGATTAACGGAAGTGAAACTCATTACACTCCGGAAATTTCCTTCGATCAAATGAAAAACCAGTGTTCTTGATACAAACAGGGTGGTCTAATCAATACAAGCCCGATCAATGAGATATTGATTTCTGGGCAAAATAAAAACATGAATACGACATGAATATGTTTCAGTTTATTGTTATGTTTCGTGATGTATTGGGCGACATATCCCGCTACAGTTACCTACACAGACAATAATCAGTGAAGGCCTTTTGTTCTCCCCAGCACAAAGAGGATTAAGTAGGTAAGTATGTATTGATCGACATTGAAGGGAATAAGCTCGGCCTGTTCAATAGATTGATTATGTATGACGGAACTCCTTTGCATTTTACCATAACACTGTCCAGACAAATTTATTTTATGATAAAATTTCCAAGTTTTTAGTTTAGTGAAAATTCTAGTTCACCTCAATTTGAAATAATTTGAACAAACTATTTGAATTATAAAAGCAATAACTTTTTGCCTAGTTGAAAGTTCAAATCCTGTTTACCGGTACACACAGTTTGGATTGTGCGACAATGAATACACAATTTAAGTACATAACTATTGACTGAAGTTACCAGTGGCGATGAAATAGCGTAGCGAAAGTCATTTAATGTGGTTTAATCAAAACAGACTCACTTCCTTTTATACGATAAACTTGAAGTCAGAGAACATTTAATCAAGTCTTTAATGAAAATCAATTTTAGGTCTACTGATGTTCCTTTGAAGGGAACTCATGATCACCCAAAGTGGCTCCTATTTGTCTTAAGACTGTATCAGAATATATGGCAAATAAACATAATCACCAAACGTTCTTCAAATCCTGTTTTGGGGGTTTGGCTTCCTTGTTATGAGATAAAGTAAATAAAGAAGAATTGTTTATTTTTTACAAACGATGTAAAATTAACATAGATATCTAAACAACGAGCTATTCATTTACCATTAAATTTTAGGACTTTTTTTATTGCAAGTGCTATTCAAAAACGACCAATATTTATGAATGTTTTTAAAAAGTTAACTTTATCATAGTTGATCTGACTAACCTGGAAACTTGTTTGTCTTATATTGGCAGTGGTTTTCAGTTTAATGTTATATACTACAATTAAAAGGCAAATTATAATTAATCAAAATATTTAGACTTATAAAGCAGACTTTAAAATTATGGTATATTTGTTTTTAAATTTTGTCATATATCTTTAAACGTAATAAATATTTGTAAATAATGTTAAAATCAATACAAAAATAAAAACAAAATGGTTTCATTTTAATATGTATTCATGCCTATCAAACCCGTGAAAGTTTCATATAATTAATAATGTATGGAAGCTGAATTTTAAAGATGAATTAATTGTATAATAAGCGGGGTGATGCTGTTTATTATTTATTGTAGTTCATTTTGAGTAAAAATCAATATATATCTTAAGACATGTAGGTAAAAGTCTTATGGACGAGAGTAAATCAAGGAAACTTGTAGAAAATGATAGTTTATAATTTATAAAATAACATCCAGTCGTTTGCATACCTAGTAATAGATTAGTCTTGTCCTTAAAATTATAATTATATCGCAGTCAGTCAGTCATATAGATTGAGGTATCTATGTTAAATTATCACAATAGCTCAAAATCTATTTAGTGTCGCACTTGATCTAATACACTTTGTCAAAGGGTCATGTATTAGTATATACCGGCCTTGTATATATGCTCTGGCAAAACAAAAGGCATTGATTATAACAGTAGCTATGCACTGTTTCTAATTATAAAGCTAAACTCATTGTATTATACACATTAGAATAAGTACACAAATATATGCCAAACAAAAACGCTGTCGTCCATTACGAGATTGAAAACTTCAAAAATGATATTTGGCACACATCCTTCCATTGTTGTGTTGGAAATGTTGACATGATGACAACTTCAATAATGTACATAAGCTTAGAAATAAAACGAAAAGAAACAAATTTAAAAGCTAAGAAATTAAAAAAAAATGAATAAAACAAAAACGAAAAAAAAAAAATCTCAGATTTTAATTAATATTGGTTGATCTTATTTTAACTTTTTGAAAGACGATGATCACTTTCTATTCCTTTGACTGATATAATTAGTTTGGGTAAACTATGTTGCCTTAGAAACAACCAAATCATTACGAGCCTTGGGGTATATTCCCTCGTTTGTTTATTTGCGTCGTAAAAAAACAAAACAGTGGGTGGTCTCTATAGTCCCGGATATGACAATCCTAACAGGTCGCCTGGCATTAAATTATATGAGTAATACATAAGCATACATAAAGAGTTGAAACATATTTCAAAATCAGTAAACACAACTCTCAAGAATACTATTGACACGGTAAGTATTTTTTTTTTCATTTTTTCGGTAAATTCACATTAGAGAATATTAAGGTTGGACCAAAACTACTGAATGGTTACTTTAAATGTCGTTATCAATATTTAACTGATTAATTGTTTGAAATGACTAAGTGTCTGTGTCTCATGCATCAAGGTATAAAAACAACACCGGTTTGGAACCCAAATGTAGTTTTAATACAAGAATGAAATAAAAAAATTGGCTCCGTAATGTAGCACGTGTTAATTTTACAAAATTGAACATATAAATGACAGGACGTAATAAACGTGGGAAAAAATAGAAAAGTACAGGAAGAATATAAAAGAAAAAACGAATTTGTCTTTGATGATTGAAAATGCATAGACATAAAAGGTCATCCATTGTTTGTATTTGTGATAAGCATTCGCGACCGCCTTCGATAGGAACTTTAATATTCACATTATAATAGGCCTATACAATAGGTGCGAAATTGCCACATATTATATTCCAAATATCAGGCGACTGGTTTTGTTTTTTTCTTCAGAAATATGATTCTATCTATCTTTTACATATCTAGTAGTGTAGGCTCTGCCAACGACTGACTACAAAAAAAAATCTTGTTTTTAAATGTTCAAATTAATTTTTTTGTAACCATGGATACTGTTTGTTGTTTTATCCTACCAGAGACTTTGGTTTGTTTACATTTCAAATGAAATAACGAAGCAACAACAACTTTGAAAGTAATAAAACTTGTAAAACGAAGTATTTTTTTTAATGATACTAGTGTATTTAAGGATACCATTCCTACACCAGCCTTGTCTAGAAAACATGTATGTATGTAAATACATATTTACCAATCATACTCAAGCTATTTTGCGACTACAGTTGTGGTAAAACATAGCACACGGTGATTCCGTTCCTACGCCAGCCTTGTTTACAAAACATGTACAGTCAAACCTCGATTAATCGAACTTCGATGATTCGAATTTCTCGATGTGTCGAACTTTTGGCAAAGTCCCGATTTTTTTCATTATATAACACTACTTATTTACTATTCATGAATCGAACTTGTATGAATCGAATTTTTCGCTGTATCGAAGTTTTAATCTGACCCGTTCGTTATGAAAACATTGAAAATTACAACTAATAAATCGAAGTGAAAATTTACCTGTACGAGCGCAATAAATTGCCCCGCGGTCAATTTCACACCTTCACGGACGCGTGTGTTGATGTCCTGCAGTAAACAGTAGTCTAGTAAACCTAGCTGCGATAACATACAAATGTAGCTCTTCACGACATGACGATTTTTTATATTGCGTCGTTAGAGCTACGAAGCGGTCCCATGCCTTGTTGTGGAGCAAAATCGAAAGTGTTTAATCTGTGAGATTTCATTTGATTACCACCTCATGTGAGCATAATGTTGTCAAACAATGCAGGATTGCTGAACTATCGAGTGCTTACCTTGATAAAATATTTTGTTCACAGAATTAGCATAACCAGTTCACGTGAGATGTTATCTCAAATCTCGTTTTTATATATGGTCTGTATGGCCATATATGGAGTTACTAAGGCTTACTACGACTTCCTTATTTGGTCCGCACGCGCGCGTCCATTCACAATTTAGAGGAACTCTTCAGAAAAGAACCCAAGAAATTTACTGACGTCTTAATCATGGCTATCGCTACTCATTTCATTTTATGCTTCGTTACGTAAACTTGATATTAACGATAATTTACAGTAGATACATTTTAATTACAAGTTAGGTAGGAGATCGACAGAAATGGTTTATAATTTAAGTACGTTTATCGATGAGAACCGATCGGCCGATAGGTGATGCAAAATTCGCCCCGGTGTGAATCACACCGGGCTTGCTCCATTACGCAGTTACGAGGCATAAGACCGATTCAATACACGGCCGGGCAGAGCCATAAGAGGCTGGGTGTTAATATTAGTACTACAAAAAAATTATTATTGGTGTGTATTTTAATATACTATTTTTTATAAATGTGAATCTACAATTTCTTAGACTGTGTTACGTTACACTAGGACCGCATTGGTTCTTCTTATGTACAGTTCATATATACATATAGGCCTACACGTCGATGTTCGATGTTCAATATTCATAAGTCGAAGTCCCGATGTTTTGAAGTTTTCACGACGGTCCCGAAAAGTTCGAAACATCGAAGTTTGACTGTATGTATGTAAATACAGATTTACCAATCACACTCAAGCTATTTTGCGACTACAGTTGTGGTAAAACATATCACACTGTGATACCGTACCTACGCCAGCCTTGTTTACAAAACATGTTTGCATGTAAATACAGATTTACCAATCACACTCAAGCTACTTGCGACTACAGTTGTGGTAAAACATATCACACTGTGATACCGTTCCTACGCCAGCCTTGTCTACAAAACATGTATATACAAATTTACCAATCACACTCCAGCTATTGTGCGATTGTAATTGTGGTAAAAAAAAAACATATCACACGGCTCGAGGGTTTTCTATTTCTTCCATTCTCGGTAATAAGTTTTTAAAAGTTACAAAAGACAGAAAGAAATGTTTTTGCAACTTTGGAAAAATAACTCAGGAAAGTGAAATGGATACAATATGTACAATGACAAGTCGTTATGTAACCTTTTAAATAGTTTATTTAAGCATTAAATAGCATTCTGTTCCGTGTTATAGGACAATAACACGAAACAGAATGCTGTTCAATGCTTATATTTACATTTTCCAATTGGTTTTGATAATTAATTTATTACATTTAGATTATAATTCTACATTTGTTCAGAAATTTAATTTAAATTTCTAATAAAGGGAACAGCCAAACAGCCAGTATCGGCCAGCTATTTCCAACGTTATGATTATGACGTCACAGTCGGAATGACGTCATAATAACCAGTCCAGTGTTATGGTAAATTAACTGCCAGTGTTCCCAAATAGAGAGGGCGATAACGATACTACCGTGTAATTACAAAGGGTATACGTGTTCATCCACGTCACGGTTGAGTTGAATTGAGTGTTGATTGGACGGTTAAACCAGTTCGTCAATCGTCCGATTAGTCACAATGACCGTGTTGTTCAAAAGGTGATAGGCTTAATCAGTGATTAACGATATTATATTTCTCCTGTAACATTAAAACGAAAATCTTGAATTAGTTATAACTTTTCAGACATCAAACCTTTAATATAGTCAATGTCCATGCAAATTAGCGGGATTGTACCTTGTTTATTAATATAACTATTGAAGGTAGAACATTTCGTTAAATACAGATAAAGCTACCCAGCCATTGACAACCGGGTCGAGATGTCATTTCTGCCCCTTTAAATCAAGCAGTAATATTACTGTTCAATTTTGTAACCTCCCTTCGTTTGTATTTTATAATTGATTCTGGACTCTAAAATAGCATTGGAATGTCTGTTATGGCAGACACTGGAAGGAAATTCTGACAAAGGTCTTGTGATTTTTTTAAATCATAACTGTGTATATACAAATGTTAAACAATAAAGCCAGCTGTAAAGTTAAGCTTTTTACATTTAAAAATATAGTTTTATGCAACATCCAAAGAGTTATTACAGATGCAAGCAAAGATGTTGCTTGCAATATAGGAAACGAAAGGAAAACTTGATGAATTCTCCCGTTTTCTATATGTCCATCAAGGTTCTTTCGGTGATAAAGACAGTCAGTTGACTTTCATCATTATATGTTCTGGAACATCTAAGAAGCGTCATCACAGTTTTTCTAGTAATATACGATAGAAAAAGTGAAAGGAAACTTATATTGATTCTCCAATATTTTTCATATCCAACAATGTTATGGCAGGCATAAGTATATGTTAAGGACAATCTAGTTCACTAATACTATGGCAAAGGCTTAGCCTTAAAGGAGCGTAGTTGCAGTAAATCTCTAATATTTACTGAGAACCATTCATTTACTGGTTCAGAAAGAGATACAATTTCCATAATTTCAAGTCTACAGTTGACAAAACAGCTTCTCAAGCAACGACAGAGATAAATGCACGTAACGTAATTATGTGACGTAGTTTTAGTCTGTGACGTACTTTCACCACTGTGGGGCAACGTCCGGATGACAAAAATAAAGGCAAAGGGTAGCAACAAGGGGAAACAACTCTGTTTACGCACGCATGTGTTACCATTCAAGAGCTTCGCTCATATTATTTAATAATCTAGAACATAAACACCATAAACGTATTACGCTGTATCACAAGAATACGTAATCACCTTCATATAACGATTGTACCTCATTTTGACTGCATATACGGTAGTTTGCCCGCAGTTGGCAACCAGCATATTCTATGGTGCGCGTTAGCGCTCCATAAAGAATTTGTTGGCTGCCAACTGCGGGCATACTATCATATACGAAGTCAAAATGAGGTACAATCCTTATATTTACATCATTATTAATATCCAAGTGTTATACGAAAAAAAAAAAAAACTTTCGAAGCGGGTTGTTACGATGGCCGTGATTGCTAAGATAATATAGTCCCACTGAATCTTAATCAATATATTCGTAAGTTTAGAAAACACACAGTGAACAGCATTATTTTTCTTCAATGCATCATTTGTTAATTTGATTTCAAGTATTTTACCATCACTTCGATTGTATTTCCTTATTAATAACGGTTGTTATGTACACGCATTGACACAGTGATCTAGTTGTGACGCGGTCCGACGTCGGACGTCACAACTGCAGGGCGCCGCCATCTTTACGTTATAGTCAAAGAATTTTGGATGCACATCATTGGAATCACAAGTTTGCCAGAAACCATTTATTGCGTAATCAGACGAAATGGATTCCATATATCTTCCATGTTTCAAAATCTTGAAGGAACCAAACAATAATCGTCAACGAATATTGATTTTTCCGAAGCGGGAACAACGCCACATTTGGACAAATATCAATCCGCTGAGCCTTTTTTCACTGCGTATACACTAATATATTCGCAGTCAGAGTTTACTAAGCTCAAGAATGGAGAGGTTTAAATATAATGACATTAACGTGATTCTTACAAGTTAAAATTACATTAATTGTACAAATATTAATTTTCTACTATAGACGACGGTGTACAACGTAATCCATTATATCACAAAACCCTTACCCTCCCGGAACGCCTGGTATCCACGTTAATAATTCATTTGCTAATTATATGTCCCTAGTTTAATCTCTTTTGGTCATATCTATTAAGCACATATCCATGTAAAAAAGATTCATACAACTTAGCAGATTCATTGACTCTTAAGAGATGAAGAATTAGGGGGAGATATATCTTTGTTGATATCAAAGTATCATACTCCATCAAAGTCTCGTACTAAATTAAAAAGTCCTCATTCCAATGGTTAATTGTCATCTTTCTAACTGACTATCATGCAATTAATCTTATTAGTTCTACCTATCAACAAACTTGAGTATAACATTAAAATTTTATATTCCTCATTATGATTTCAAATATTTTTGGAGCATATATTTGTGTCGACAACGCCTTGTTACTTAGCTGAAGATTCCTGATCGTGGTCATGCTGCTATAAGATGTTAATATTGGACCTGGTGAATATATATTTTGTAATAAGGAATACAGTTGTCAGTTCCAAAACGTTGGTTTTGTTTAAACATAATGTCACGCATGGCCACACTATACAGCAGTGTAAGATATACACAGTACCGGGATTTGATCTTTTGACTTATGGTATTAGGATAAATCAAATATTTCCTTTGTCAAATATTGTTCATGAGATATCCAATCAATTATTATTAACTTTAACTTGACTAGACGGATAGTTTAAAGAACCGATATTTTAGTTTGTGAGTTTGTGGAATATATGTCTCTGAAAAACCGGTCCTAACAAACATCTCTTTTTACATTCGCTGATTGTACATCTAAAATGAGATATATAACAAGAGTTCATCGTTACCACAATGTCATAACAGGTAGGTATATACAATATATTTAATCATTGTGTGTAATATAACATTTATTTAAATGTAATAAATAGTTTAATTTGTGTGATTTATCGGAAGACTTTATGATGAAAAGAAATCAAATTATTAGAAATAGTACACTTATGATATTGCTTTACATATGTAAGTACTAGGTAAACAGTCATAATTTCAATATTTACATTTTGCTGATATTTTTAATGATATTGTAAAAAAACCTGAATCAAACAAAACTAGCAACAAATAGCCTGCCATTGATATTTAGGGTGTCGCATTATTGTATTATGGATACTGTATGAATGACGCAGTGTTCAATCTCTTGGAATAAAAGAAAACGACATACCTTAAAAATCGTAAATCTAAATAGTTAGCAAACACAATCTACATAATTAAACCGTTTAAAATATATTTGCGATATTGACTGGTAAAAAAAATACTCTTCCAATATTCAAATTTGTGATTGAGTTAAGTTTCTTTACAAATAGGGGAATGCCGAAGCGTCAACAAAAACATAATCTGTACTTAAAATCAATTAAACAAGGTGCAAAATATGAAAAAAAAATATTATTTTTTTCACATTTTTCCGTTTTATCAATTTTACTCTCCCGAAGGGGAAGTGGGCCGTTCCCAGGGGTACTGCAATACCGGGCGCACCCGTGGTAAGAGTGCAGCAAGCCCCTTACATCTCACATGTGTCCAAAAACCAGTTTAATACCGAAGTACCCAGGTGGGGTACGTATCAGATATTAAGCTGAAAAGAACAAATACTACACTTCTTAGCTAAAAGGCCGAGAAACGATAACTACGACCTGTAAACAAAATGTTGATATGTTATCATCAAGTTAATTCAATGGGGAATTTAACAGTTAAATAATGCAAAAGAATAGTATTAAAGCAAAATAATTTGTTAGTTTAACAGTATTTGTTTTTGTAACAAGAGTAAGCCCATTTTCATTTTGTTTAAATTGATTAATGAATACTGTTTTATAACTAAAAGTATTAATTTAATAGAAATTAAATGTTTTTGTCATATATAGGCCGCAGCCTTTCAAAATATACATCCCTATACAATTGAGCTGTACTGTACACAGTGTTATATGTATCTAACTAGGTGGCAAATAAACATAATCACCAAACGTTCTTCAAATCCTGTTTTGGGGGTTTGGCTATCTTGTCATGAGATAAAGTAAATAAAAAAAATGTTGAGTTTATACAAACGATGTAAAATTAACACAAAGATCTAAACAACGAGCTATTCATTTATCATCAAATTTTAGGACTGTTTTTATCGCAAGTGATATTCTAAAACGACCAATATTTATGAATATTTTGAAAATTTAACTATCTCATATTTGATCTAACTAACCTGGACACTTGTTTGTCTTATATTGGCAGTGATTTTCAGTTTAATGCTACATACTAGAAGTAAAAGGCAAATTATAATTAATCAAAATATTTAGACTTATAAAGCAGACTTTAATATTATGGTATGTACAATATATCATTACGTTTTAAAACGTAATAAATATTTGTAAATAATGTTTAAATCAATAAAAAAAATTTAAAAAAAAAATAGTTTCATTTTATTATGCATTAATGCCTATAAAACCGTCAAAGCTTCAAAATATTAATTATGTTTAGAAACTGAACTTTAAAGATGAATTAACTGTAAAATAAGCGTCTGTTTATGTTGTTTATTACATATTGTAATTCATTTTGAGTAAATATTAATATATATCTTAAGACATATAGGTAAATCAATGGACCTTGTAGAAAATGATAGTTTATAATTGATAAAAAAACATCTAGTCGTTTGCATACCTAGTCGTAGATTAGTCTAGTCCTTAAATTATAAGCATATCGCAGTCAGTAAGTCATATAGATTGATGTATCGATATTGAATTATCACAATAGCTCAAAATCGCACATATCTATAGATTGAGTCAAAGGGTCATGTAATAGTATATACCGGCCTTTTATATATCTTCTGGCAAAGCAATAGACATTGATTATAGCAGTAGCTGTGCACTGTTTCTAATTATAAAGCTGAACTCAACTGTATTATACACATTAGAATAAGTCCACACATGGAAGTCAAACAAAGACTCCGTTGTCCATTAAGAGATTGCAGACTTGAAAAAGGACGTTTTGCACATATTATTCCGTTGTTGAGTTGGAAATGTTGACATGATGACAATATGAATAATGTACTTATGTCAGAAGAGAAGAGAAAAAAAGAAACAAAGATAAAAGATAACAAAATTTGAAATACATAAAAAAATGAAAATGAAACAAAAAAAAAAAAAACAACAATTGTTCTGATTCAAATCAATATTGGTTGATTTTATTTTAACTTTTTGAAATACGAATATCCCTTTCTATTCCTTTGACTGACATAATTAGTCTTGATAAACTGAGTTGCCTTGGAAACAACCAAAACATTACGAGCCTTGGTGTATATTCCCTCGTTGTTTATTTGCGTCGTAAAAACAAAACAGTGGGTGGTCTCTATAGCCCCGGATATGACAACCCTAACAGGTCGCCTGGCATTAAATTATATGAGTAATACATAAGCATACATAAAGAGTTGAAACACATTTTAAAATCAGTAAACACAACTCTCAAGAGTACTATTGACACGGTAAGTGGAATTTTTTTCCAATTCTTTGGTATATTCACATTAGAAAATATTACTATTGGACCAAAACTACTTAATGATTACCATAAAAGTCGCTATCAATGTTTAACTGATTAATTATATTCTGTGTCTCATGCATCAAGGTATAAAAAACGATATCGGTTTGAAACCCAAATGTAATTTGATTACAAGAATGAAATAAAAATTTGGTTCCGTATTATAGAACGTATTAGTTTTACAAAATTGAACATATAAATGACAGGACGTAATAAACGTAGAAAACAAATACAAAACTACAGGAAAAATATAAAAGAAAAAACGAATCTGTTTTTTTTCCGATTGAAATTGCATAGACATAAAAAGTCATCCATTGTTTGTATTTGTGATAAGCACTCGCGACCGCCTTCGATAGGAACTTTAATATTCAAGTAATGATAGGCCTATAAAGTAGGTGCGAAATTGCCACATGTATATTCCATATATCAGGCGACCGGATTTGTTTTTGTTTTTTTGCTTCAGAAATATGATTCTATCTATCTTTTACATATCTAGTTAGTGTAGGCTCTGCAAACGACTGACTACAAAAAAAGTCTAGTTTTTAAATGTTCAAATTTATTTTTTCGTAACCATGGATACTGATTGGTGTTGTATCTTACCAGAGACTTTGATTTGTTTACATTTCAAATGAAATAACGAATCAGCAATAACTCTGAAAGTAATGGAACTTGTAAACGAAGTCATTTGTAATGATACTAGTGTATTTAAGGATACCATTCCTACACCAGCCTTGTCTAGAAAACATGTATGCATGTAAATACATATTTACCAATCATACTCAAGCTATTTTGCGACTACAGTTGTGGTAAAACATAGCACACGGTGATACCGTTCCTACACCAGCCTTGTCTACAAAACATGTATGCATGTAAATACATATTTACCAATCACACTCAAGCTACTTGCGACTACAGTTGTGGTAAACATATCACACTGTGATACTGTTCCTACGCCAGCCTTGTCTACAAAACATGTATATACAGATTTACCAATCACACTCCAGCTATTGTACGATTGTAATTGTGGTAAAAAAACATATCACACGGCTCGAGGGTTTTCTATTTATTCCACTCTCGTTAATAAGCTTTTAAAAGTTACAAAAGACAGAAAGAAATGTTTTTGCAACTTTGGAAAAATAACTGAGGAAAGTGAAATGGATACAATATGTACAATAACAAGTCGTTATGTAACCTTTATTTAAACAATTTACCCTGATAATTGTTTCACTACACGTTAATGGACTTTTAAACAGTTTTTTAAGCATTAAATAGCATTCTGTTCCGTGTTATAGGACCATAACACGAAACAGAATGCTGTTTAATGCTTATATTTACATTTTCCAATTGGTTTTGATAATTGATTTATTACATTTAGATTTAAATTCTACATTTGTTCAGAAATTTAATTTAAATTTCGAATAAAGGGAACAGCAAAACAGCCAGTATCGGCCAGCTATCTCCAACGTTATGATTATGACGTCACAGTCGTAATGACATCATAATAACCAGTCCAGTGTTATGGTAAATAAACTGCCAGTGGTCCCAAATAGAGAGGGCGATAACGATACGTACCGTGTAATTACAAAGGGTGTACGTGTTCATCCACGTCACGGTTGAGTTGATTTGAATGTTGATAGGACGGTTAAACCAGTTCGTCAATGCTCCGATTAGTTACAATGACCGTGTTGTTCAAAAGGTGATAGGCTTATTCCCTGATTAACGATATTATATTTCTCCTGTAACATTAAAACGAAAACCTTGAATTAGTTATAACTTTTCAGACATCAAACCTTTGATATAGTCAATGCCCATGCAAATTAGCGGGATTGTACCTTGTTTATTGATAAAACTATTGAAGGTAGAACATTTCGTTAAATACACATAAAGCTACCCAGCCATTGTACAACCGGGTCGAGATGTCATTTCTGCCCCTTTAAATCAAGCAGTAATATTACTGTTCAATTTTGTAACCTCCCTTCGTTTGTATTTTATAATTGATTCTGGACTCTAAAATAGCATTGGAATGTCTGTTATGACAGACACTGGAAGGGAATTCTGACAAAGGTCTTGTAATTTTTTTTTTAAATCATAACTGTGTATATACAAATGTTAAACAATAAAGCCAGCTGTATTCTAAAGTTTAGTTTTGTACATTTAAAAATATAGTTTTATGCAACATCCAAAGAGTTATTACAGATGCAAGCAAAGATGTTGCTTGCAATATAGGAAACGAAAGGAAAACTTGATGAATTCTCCCGTTTTCTTTTTTTTTTTTTCTCTCTTTTTCACTCAGACAAAGGTATAGGTATTCTCAGTATTATGGTACAAGTGCGACAAGTAGTATCATTTATGTGCATAGATATTTTATGCATATATATTTTAGCTGGCAGGAGCTGAGAGGGAGTGCTAGTTAAGAGTAGTCAGTGTACAGACTGAAGACAACGACTAATAAAGAGTAAGCGACAGAGACAGAAAGAGTGACCGTCAGAGAGAGACATGGAGATATAGAGAGACCGATAGCGAGAGTGACACTGGCAAAACTGAGAGAGAGTCAGAGAGAGAGAGATAACGAGAGAGTCCGACAGAGCCGCACAGAGATGGAGAGACAGAGACGGAGAGACAGACAGACACATACATAAACAGAGAGAGAGAGACGGAGAGTGAGCTATAGACAGAGAGAGACATACAGAGCGATAGAGAAACATAGAGATAGAGACAGACAGACAGAGAGTCAGAGAGACCGACAGAAACAGAGAGAGCCACACAGCTAGAGACTAAGAAAGAGTAAATATAGAGAAAAGCATTAGAGCCGGGGAGACAGAGACAGGGAGAGACACACAGAGAAAGATATAGAGAGGGCGAAGACAGAAAGGTAGAGGGGGGGGGGGGCAAACAGATAAAGAGACAGCCAGAGATAGTGAGAGGTAGATAACGAAAGAGACAGACGGACAGGTGTACATTTGTATACCTATCTATCTATCTATCTATCTATCTACCCATCTATCTATCTATCTATCTATCTATATATATATATATATATATATAAATACCATATTTGCAATTTTTTAGATGTATAAATACCTGTACATATTTGTGTTATTCATTTTAAATTTTCCTATAAATGATACCTGTCGCATTTTCCCATTTTTGCTGATTATACTCAAGTTTTGTGTCATCATAGTGTTTCGTTTTGTCTTTTTTATTTTCAATCATTCATTTTATTACGATATTTTCAATTATTTGAGTTCCCTTTAAAATTAACTTTTTTCTACATATATATCAATACATTTCAGTTTTTTTAGATAAAAATCATTCATTGCTGCATATTAAGTTAACTATACCCATAGTTGACTTTAAACAAAAGAGTTGTTAAATCATTCATAAATTTTCAATGAAATAACCTATCATTCTTTTGTTTTCATAGATGTTTAATAATTCATATTTAAGTACTAAACATGGGTTCACAATTTTCCGTTTTTGTTCACTTAAATGAAAAGTTTTGAATATTGTGAATCCAATCACACATAAAATTAAATTGACTTCATTATACATACATTGCTCAAGTTTGTAGCCAAGTACTATATATTTCAGCTTCCTTAAATTAATTTTAAATCCAAGTTGTATAAAAATAGTAATAATTTTCTTCCAAAATATGTCAAAATATTCACATTCGACAAAATAATGATTATAAGTTTCTACTACTCCGCAAATATTACATAAATTGTTTTCTTCTATTCTCCATTTGTGGGGTTGATATTTACTAGGAATTATACAATGTAACAATTTCCATTTAAATATCTTATGTTTGTTATGTTTCAAATTTCTAAATATAAAAATGAAACAGTCTTCAAATACCTGTGAACCTCTTATGTCAAATTGCTTTCGCCAGTATTCAATATTGTGTGCAGGTATGATTTTTTTCTGTAATGCTTTTTGATATAGACTTTCGTTATTTTGCCTTTCAAGTATTAAATATTTGTTGTCATTTTGATCGTATAAGAAATACTTATCTAAATTCTTAACCAATGTTCTTTTTGATTCTTTCCTTTTTAATAACATTTTCCATCTATTTGGGATGGCTTTCTTTAGTTTGGTTACGTCACTTATCCAATTTCGTTTATCTGTTAATTTGTTGTATATAATATTTTCATCTATGTTCCCTTGGTTATTTATCACATCTTGTATTTTGATTATATTTTGTTTTACCCAGTGCTTATTTATTAGAGATTTACCTTTAAATTGCATCTGCCTATTTCCCCATATAACTTCATTTCTTACATCGCCGAAGTTTTGGCAATCTTTTTTCATCCCCCCACCTAGTTTTATCCAAGAGTTTAAAATTTGCAGGTAAAAATCAGGCATATTACATTTCAAATTCGGTATATTTTCAATATTTTGTATATTCATTTTAAAGACTAACCAATTATTTCCAAAGTTGTCAAATAATGCTCGTGGAATTATCTTCCAGTTTGCTTCGGAAGAGTCTGTTAATTTTTTCACCCACCCAATTCTGAGCATATCAATGTGTGACTCTAAATCTCTCAACTGTAACCCTCCCTTTTCGTACTTTCCTATTACAGTTTTCCTTTTAACCTTGTCTTTTTTGCCGTCCCAGAAGAAGTCAAATATACATCTCTCCAAATCTTTCAAGTTTTTCCTGTCAAGCGTTTGCACGTTTGCCAAATACGTTATTTTAGGTATTAATAAAGTTTGTATAATTATTTTTTTGCCAATTAATGTTAATTTTCTTTTCTTCCAGTTTTTCAACATTTCATCAATTGTGACCTTTTTGCTTTCCCAGTTTAGATTCATACAAACTGTTTTATTTGTGCCGAAAAATATCCCTAAAGACTTTATCTCCGTCTTGAAATCTATTCCGTCATACATTTGATTTCGTCTCTTATTACAACCTAACCACATTCCTTCTGTTTTGTTTTTATTCAATTTCAAACCCGAAAGTTCTCCAAATTTTTCTACTGTTTTTATTGCAAATTTTATATCCTTTCTCTCTAGAAATAGTGTGGTGTCATCTGCTAGTTGTGCTATTTTCATAGTTTTACCACCTATCTTAAAACCCTTCACATTAGTATTATTTCTAAGTCGTGCTGCCAACATTTCTACTGCAATTACGAAAATTAAACATGATAACGGACAACCTTGCCTAATCCCTCTAGTAATTGAATATTCTTCCGTTATCCAGTTATTATTTTTTACAAAACCTTTAATATTCCTATAAAATGTTTTGATCCAATTAATAAATGAACAACCAAAACCAAACTTCTCTTAACTTGCATACATAAATTTCCATTCGATGGTATCAAAGGCTTTTTTAAAATCCAAAAATAACATACAGCTATCCATGTCAAATTTTTCGGAATAATCTATTATATCTTGTATCTGCCTAATATTATAACCGATAAATCTATTTTTTATGTAACCGTTTTGATCCGTATGAATACTTTTTGGCATAACTGTTTTAAGTCTTGTGGCTAGAGAATATGCTGCAATTTTATAATCGATATTTAGCAATGTTATCGGCCGCCAATTTTCTAATAGTGCGGCATTACCCTTTTTATAAATAAGTGATACCAATCCATATTTTTGTGTCTCGCTTAATTCGCCATGATCATGCGCTTCATGTAATGATTTCATGAGTAATGTTTTTAATTTATTCCAAAATTTCTGATAAAATTCCACCGATAATCCGTCCGTACCGGGGCTTTTATTTTTTTTCCTATTGTCAAGTGCATGTTTGCATTCTTTTTCGGTTAGTTTTCCTTCGCATGAGTTTGCTTCTTCAGCTGTTAATTGGGTTATACCCTTTGTGCTTTGTATATAATCATTCACATCTAATTCTGATGGATTTTCTGTTGTATATAATTTTTCATAGAAATTTTTAATGGTCTGTAAAATTTGTTCGGGGTCGCGTATTAACGTCTCTGTATCATCCTTAAGTTCATTTATAACTTTGCTAGATTGTCTTTTCTTTTCTAACCCTAGGGAAAATTTAGTGTTTTTTTCTCCCACTTCCGTCCATTTAATACATGATCGTACTTGCGCGCCTTTAGATTTTTGTTCATATAAGTATTCTATATTATTTTCAATACTTTTGACCTCTTCTTCATTCGTTATTGTATCATTTTCGTTATTGTTGATTTTCTGTAGTCGTTTTTCGAGTGATTCTAAAACGGTTTTTTGTCGTTTTGATTTTACTATACTATATTTGATAGATTCGTGTTTCATCATTATTTTACAATAATCCCATGTTTGGCGTCTATTAAGTTTATTTTCTTCACCATACAATTTGGAATCAAGTATACATTTTTCGATAATTTCCTGATATTTTATATCATTTAGAATACTGTTATTAATTTTCCACACTCCAGGTCCATTTTCTTTCTTTACAAGAAAATAGTTTTAGTGACACTCCCTGATGATCCATACTCTTTATTTGCGCTGGCCTGATATCTGCTGATTTTACTAAATTACTCATTGTGCTTTCAATTAGAAAATAATCTATTCTACTGGCTTCTCCCTGTTTTTTACGTCTCCATGTATATTGTGTTTTTTGCTTGTTTTTCTCTCTCCAAATATCTGTCAGTTTTAAAGATTGTTTTAAATGTTTTAGTCCGTATGTTATATATCTATTTCTATGTTGTGAATTGCTTTTTCTATCACAATTTTGCAGAACTTCGTTAAAATCGCCACCGATAATTGTCAAACCAGTACCCCTTTCTTTTATATCTTTTAAAGACGTTTTTAGAAATGCATTCCTTTCGTGTTGATTATTTGGAGCATATATATTTGCAATGGTCAGAATTTTATTTGATACTTCAATGTTAATTAAAATGAATCTGCCGTTTTCTTTACTGTATACATTGATCAAATTTGCATTAAGATGTTTTCTTACTAAAATACTAACACCTTTCTCCCGTGTCCATCAAGGTTCTTTCGGTGATAAAGACAGTCAGTTGACTTTCATCATTATATGTTCTGGAACATCTAAGAAGCGTCATCACAGTTTTTTCTAGTAATATACGATAGAAAAAGTGAAAGGAAATTTATATTGATTCTCCAATATTTTTCATATCCAACAACGTTATGGCAGGCATAAGTATATGTTAAGGATAATCTAGTTCACTAATACTATGGCAAAGGCTTAGCCTTAAAGGAGCGTAGTTGCAGTAAATCTCTAATATTTACTGAGAACCATTCATTTACTGGTTAAGAAAGAGATACAATTTCCATTAATTTCAAGTCTACAGTTGACAAAACAGCTTCTCAAGCAACGACAGAGATAAATGCACGTAACGTAATTGTGTGACGTAGTTTTAGTCTGTGACGTATTTTCACCACTGTGGGGCAACGTCCGGATGACAAAGATAAAGGCAAAGGGTAGCAACAAGGGGAAACAACTCTGTTTACGCACGCATGTGTTACCATTCAAGAGCTTCGCTCATATTATTTAATAATCTAGAACATAAACACCATAAACGCATTACGCTGTATCACAAGAATACGTAATCACCTTCATATAACGATTGTATCTCATTTTGACTGCATATACGGTAGGTTGCCCGCAGTTGGCAACCAGCATATTCTATGGTGCGCGTTAGCGCTCCATAAAGAATTTGTTGGCTGCCAACTGCGGGCATACTATCATATACGCAGTCAAAATGAGGTACAATCCTTATATTTACATCATTATTAATATCCAAGTGTTATACGAAGGAAACAACCTTCGAAATGGGTTGTTACGATGGTAACTACGATGGCCGTGATTGCTAAGATAATATAGTCCCACTGAATCTTAATCAATATATTCGTAAGTTTAGAAAACACACAGTGAGCAGCAGTATTTTTATTCAATGCATCCTTTGTTAATTTGATTTCAAGTAATTTTACCAGCACTTCGATTGTATTTCCTTATTAATAACGGTTGTAATGTACACGCATTGACACAGTGATCTAGTTGTGACACGGTCCGACGTCGGACGTCACAACTGCAGGGCGCCGCCATCTTTACGTTATCGTCAAAGAATTTCGCATGCACATCATTGGAATCACAAGTTTGCCAGAAACCATTTATTGCGTAATCAGACAAAATGGATTCCATATATCTTCCATGTTTCAAAATCTCGAAGGAACCAAACAATGACCGTCAGCGATATTGATTTTTTCCGAAGCGTGAACAACGCCATATTTGGACAAATATCAATCCGCCGAGCCTTTTTACACTGCGTATACACTAATATATTCGCAGTCAGAGTTTACTAAGCTCAAGAATGGAGAGGTTTAAATATATTGACATTAACGTTTTTCTTACAAGTTAGAATTACATTAATTGTACAAATATTAATTTTATACTTTAGAAGACGGTGTACAACGTTATCCATTATATCACAAAACCCTTACCCTTCCGGAACGCCTGGTATCCACGTTAATAATTCATTTGCTAATTATATGTCCCTAGTTTAATCTCTTTTTGTCATATCTATTAAGCACATATGCATATAAAACAGATTCATGCAACCTAGTAAATTCATTGACTCTTAAGTGATGAAGAATCAGGGGGAGATATATCTTTGTTGATATCAAAGCATCATACTCCATCAAAGTCTCGTACTAAATTAAAAAGTCATCATTCCAATGGTTAATTATCATCTTTCTAACTGAATATCATGCAATTAATTTTGTTATGTTTTACCTATAAAAAAACTTGAGTATATTATTAAAATTTTATATTCCTCATTATGATTTCAAATATTTTTGGAGCATATATTTTGTGTCAACAACACCTATTTCCTTAGCTGAAGATTCCTGATCGTGGTCATGCTGCTATAAGATGTTAATATTGGACCTGGTGAATATATATTTTGTAATAAGGAATACAGTTGTCAGTTCCAAAACGTTGGTTTTGTTTAAACATAATGTCACGCATGGCCACACTATACAGCAGTGTAAGATATACACAGTACCGGGATTTGATCTTTTGACTTATGGTATTAGGATAAATCAAATATTTCCTTTGTCAAATAAATGGTAATTGTTCATGAAATATCCAATCAATTATTATTATCTTTAACTTGACTATACGGATAGTTTAAAGAACCGATATTTTAGTTTGTGAGTTTGTGGAATATATGTCTCTGAAAAACCGGTCCTAACAAACATCTCTTTTTACATTCGCTGATTTTACATCTAAAATGAGATATATAGCAAGAGTTCATCGTCATCACAATGTCATAACAGGTAGGTATATGCAATATATTTAATCATTGTGTGTAATATAACATTTATTTAAATGTAATAAATAGTTTAATTTGTGTGATTTATCGAAAGATTTAATGATGAAAAGAAATCAGATAATTAGAAATAGTACACTTATTATATTGCTATACATATGTAAGTACTAGGTAAACAGTCATTATTTCAATATTTACATTTTGCTGATGTTTTTAATGATATAGTAAAAAAACCTGAATCAAACAAAACTAGCAACAAATAGCCTGCCATTGATATTTAGGGTGTCGCATTATTGTATTATGGATACTGTATGAATGACGCAGTGTTCAATCTCTTGGAATAAAAGAAAACGACATACCTTAAAAATCGTAAATCTAAATAGTTAGCAAACACAATCTACATAATTAAACCGTTTAAAATGTATTTGCGATATTGACTGGTAAAAAAAATACTCTTCCAATATTCAAATTTGTGATTGAGTTAAGTTTCTTTACAAATAGGGGAATGCCGAAGCGTCAACAAAACCATAATCTGTACTTAAAATCAATTAAACAAGGTGCAAAATATGAAAAAAAATATTGTTTTTTTCACATTTTTCCGTTTTATCAATTTTACTCTCCCGAAGGGGAAGTGGGCCGTTCCCAGGGGTACTGCAATACCGGGCGCACCCGTGGTAAGAGTGCAGCAAGCCCCTTACATCTCACATGTGTCCAAAAACCAGTTTAATACCGAAGTACCCAGGTGGGGTACGTATCAGATATTAAGCTGAAAAGAACAAATACTACACTTCTTAGCTAAAAGGCCGAGAAACGATAACTACGACCTGTAAACAAAATGTTGATATGTTATCATCAAGTTAATTCAATGGGGAATTTAACAGTTAAATAATGCAAAAGAATAGTATTAAAGCAAAATAATTTGTTAGTTTAACAGTATTTGTTTTTGTAACAAGAGTAAGCCCATTTTCATTTTGTTTAAATTGATTAATGAATACTGTTTTATAACTAAAAGTATTAATTTAATAGAAATTAAATGTTTTTGTCATATATAGGCCGCAGCCTTTCAAAATATACATCCCTATACAATTGAGCTGTACTGTACACAGTGTTATATGTATCTAACTAGGTGGCAAATAAACATAATCACCAAACGTTCTTCAAATCCTGTTTTGGGGGTTTGGCTATCTTGTCATGAGATAAAGTAAATAAAAAAAATGTTGAGTTTATACAAACGATGTAAAATTAACACAAAGATCTAAACAACGAGCTATTCATTTATCATCAAATTTTAGGACTGTTTTTATCGCAAGTGATATTCTAAAACGACCAATATTTATGAATATTTTGAAAATTTAACTATCTCATATTTGATCTAACTAACCTGGACACTTGTTTGTCTTATATTGGCAGTGATTTTCAGTTTAATGCTACATACTAGAAGTAAAAGGCAAATTATAATTAATCAAAATATTTAGACTTATAAAGCAGACTTTAATATTATGGTATGCACAATATATCATTACGTTTTAAAACGTAATAAATATTTGTAAATAATGTTTAAATCAATAAAAAAATAAAAAAAAAAAATAGTTTCATTTTATTATGCATTAATGCCTATGAAACCGTCAAAGCTTCAAAATATTAATTATGTTTAGAAACTGAACTTTAAAGATGAATTAACTGTAAAATAAGCGTCTGTTTATGTTGTTTATTACATATTGTAATTCATTTTGAGTAAATATCAATATATATTTTAAGACATATAGGTAAATCAATGGAACTTGTAGAAAATGATAGTTTATAATTTATAAAAAAACATCTAGTCGTTTGCATACCTAGTCGTAGATTAGTCTAGTCCTTAAATTATAAGCATATCGCAGTCAGTAAGTCATATAGATTGATGTATCGATATTGAATTATCACAATAGCTCAAAATCGCACATGATATATAGATTGAGTCAAAGGGTCATGTAATAGTATATACCGGCCTTTTATATATCTTCTGGCAAAGCAATAGACATTGATTATAGCAGTAGCTGTGCACTCTTTCTAATTATAAAGCTGAACTCAACTGTATTATACACATTAGAATAAGTCCACACATGGAAGTCAAACAAAGACTCCGTTGTCCATTAAGAGATTGCAGACTTGAAAAATGACGTTTTGCACATATTATTCCGTTGTTGTGTTGGAAATGTTGACATGATTACAACAACATGAATAATGTACTTACGTCAGAAGAGAAGAGAAAAAAAGAAACAAAGATAAAAGATAACAAAATTTGAAATACATAAAAAAATAAATAAGAAACAAAGATTAATCATAAGAAAATAATAATAACAAAGCAAATGAAACAAAAAAAAAAACAACAATTGTTCTGATTCAAATCAATATTGGTTGATTTTATTTTACCTTTTTGAAATACGAATATCCCTTTCTATTCCTTTGACTGACATAATTAGTCTTGATAAACTGAGTTGCCTTGGAAACAACCAAAACATTACGAGCCTTGGTGTATGTTCCCTCTTTGTTTATTTGCGTCGTAAAAACAAAACAGTGGGTGGTCTCTATAGCCCCGGATATGACAACCCTAACAGGTCGCCTGGCATTTAATTATATGAGTAATACATAAGCATACATAAAGAGTTGAAACACATTTTAAAATCAGTAAACACAACTCTCAAGAGTACTATTGACACGGTAAGTGGAATTTTTTCCAATTCTTTGGTATATTCACATTAGAAAATATTACTATTGGACCAAAACTACTTAATGATTACCATAAAAGTCGCTATCAATGTTTAACTGATTAATTATATTCTGTGTCTCATGCATCAAGGTATAAAAAACGATATCGGTTTGAAACCCAAATGTAATTTGATTACAAGAATGAAATAAAAATTTGGTTCCGTATTATAGAACGTATTAGTTTTACAAAATTGAACATATAAATGACAGGACGTAATAAACGTAGAAAACAAATACAAAACTACAGGAAAAATATAAAAGAAAAAACGAATCTGTTTTTTTTTTCGATTGAAATTGCATAGACATAAAAAGTCATCCATTGTTTGTATTTGTGATAAGCACTCGCGACCGCCTTCGATAGGAACTTTAATATCCAAGTAATGATAGGCCTATAAAGTAGGTGCGAAATTGCCACATGTATATTCCATATATCAGGCGACCGGATTTGTTTTTGTTTTTTTTTTGCTTCAGAAATATGATTCTATCTATCTTTTACATATCTAGTTAGTGTAGGCTCTGCAAACGACTGACTACAAAAAAAGTCTAGTTTTTAAATGTTCAAATTTATTTTTTTGTAACCATGGATACTGATTGGTGTTGTATCTTACCAGAGACTTTGATTTGTTTACATTTCAAATGAAATAACGAATCAGCAATAACTCTGAAAGTAATGGAACTTGTAAACGAAGTCATTTGTAATGATACTAGTGTATTTAAGGATACCATTCCTACACCAGCCTTGTCTAGAAAACATGTATGCATGTAAATACATATTTACCAATCACACTCAAGCTACTTGCGACTACAGTTGTGGTAAACATATCACACTGTGATACCGTTCCTACGCCAGCCTTGTCTACAAAACATGTATATACAGATTTACCAATCACACTCCAGCTATTGTGCGATTGTAATTGTGGTAAAAAATATCACACGGCTCGAGGGTTTTCTATTTATTCCATTCTCGTTATTAAGTTTTCAAATGTTACAAATGACAGAAACAAGTGTTTTTGCATCTTTGGAAAAACAGCTCAGGAAAGTGAAATGGATACAATATGTACAAAAACAAGTCGTTATGTAACCTTTATTTTAACAACTTACCCTGATATTTGTTTCACTACACGTCAATGGACTTTTAAACAGTCACTTTAAACATTAAACAACATTCTGTTCCGTGTTATAGGACCATAATACGGAACAGCATGCTGTTTAATGCTTATATTTATATTTTCCAACTGGTTTTGATAATAATTTTATTACATCTAGATTTATATTCTACATTTATTCTGAAACATAATTTAGATTTCTAATAAAGGGAACAGCCAAACAGCCAGTATCGGCCAGTTATCTCCAACGTTATGATTATGACGTCACAGTAGTAATGACGTCATAATAACCAGTCCAGTGTTATGGTCTCTTAACACGGAGCAAGGCTTGGTAGTGTTATATAGTGGCAATGCAGAGCAAATGTAAATATACTGCTAGTGTTCCAAAATAGAGAGGGCGATAACGATACTACCGTGTCATTATAAAGGGTGTACGTGTTCATCCACGTCACGGTTGAATTGAATTGAATGTTGATAGGACGGTTAAACCAGTTCGTCAAGGCTCCGATTAGTCACAATGACCGTGTTGTTCAAAAGGTGATAGGCTTAATCAGTGATTAACGATATTGTATTTCTCCTGTAACATCAAAACGAAAACCTTGAATTAGTTATAACTTTTACGAAATTAAATATTTAGTATAGTCAATGTCTATGCAATTTAGCGAGATTGCACCTTGTTTATTAATATAACTATTGAAGGTAGAACATTTCGTTAAATACACATAAAGCTACCCAGCCATTGTACAACCGGGTCGAGGTGTTATTTCTGACCCTTTAATTCAAACAGTAGTATAACTGTTCAATTTTGTAACTTCGCTTCTTTTGTGTTCTGCATTTTATTATGATTCTGAACTCTAAAATAGCATTGGAATATCTGTAAAGAAAGACAAAGGAAGGACACCCTGATGATATGCATGTAATTATTATAACATTGTATACAAAAGTTAAACAAAACAATATAGTAAGCTGTATTCTAAAGTTAAATTTTGTACATTTAAAAATATAGCTTTATGGAACATCCAAAGAGTTCTTACAGATGCAAGCAAAGATGTTGCTTGCAATATAGAAAAGGAAAGAAAAACTTGTTAAATTCTCCCGCATTCTGTATGTTCATCAACGTTCTTTCAGTGTTAAACACAATCAGTTGACTTTCATCGTTATATGTTCTGGAACATCAAAGCCGCGTCATCACATTTTTCTAGTAATATACGATAGAAAAAACAAAAGGAAATTTATATTGATTCTCCCATGTTATTCATATCCAACAACGTTATGGCAGGCATAAGTATATGTTAAGGATAATCTAATTCACTCATACCATGGAAAAGGCTTAGCATTAAAGGAGCGTAGTGGCAGTAAATTTCTGATATTTACTGAGATCCATTCATTTACTGGTTCAGAAAGAGATACAATTTCCATAATTTCAAGTCAACAGTTGAAAAAAACAGCTTCTCAAGCAACGACAGAGATAAAGCAACAGACATCAGCTGAAATATATTCCGGAAATAACCGATGAAAGCCGAGTCTGACGTAACATAATTGTGTGACGTAGCTTTAGTCTGTGACGTACTTCCGGTTTCACCACTGAGGGGCAACTTCCAGATGAAAAAAATAAAGGCAAAATGAAGCAACTCTGTTTACGCACGCATGTGTTACCATTCAAAAGCTTTGCTCATATTATTTATTAATCTAGAACATTAACGCCATAAACGCATTACGCTGTATCACAAGAGTACGTAATCACCTTCATATAAGGATTGTACCTCATTTTGACTGCGTATACGGTAGTTAACCCGCAGCTGGCAACCAAAATATTCTGTGGTGCGCGTTAGAGCTCCATAGTGAATATATTGGCTGCCAACTGCGGGCATTCTATAATATACTATCATATACGCAGTCAAAATGGGGTACAATCCTTATATTTACATTTACAATATTTGTCTTCAATGCATCATTTGTTAATTTGTTTTCAAGTTATTTTACCAGCACTTCGATTGTATTTCCTTATTAATTAAGGTTGTTATGTACACGCATTGACACATGGATCTGGTTGTGACGCGGCCCGACGTCGGACGTCACAACTGAAGGGCGCCGCCATCTTTGCGTTACCGTCAAAGAATTTCGCATGCACATCATTGGAATCAAAATTTTGCCAGAAACCATTTATTGCGTAATCAAACGAAATGGATGCCATATATCTTCCATGTTTTAAACTTTTGAAGGAACCAAACAATGACCGTCAGCGAATATTTATTTTTCCGTAGCCTGAACAATGCCATATTTGGACAAATATCAATCCGCCGAGCCTTTTTTCACTGCGTATACACTAATATATTCGCAGTCGGAGTTTACTAAGCTCAAGGTTTAAATAAAGTGTCATTAACGTGATTCTTACAAGTTAGAATTACATTAATTGTACAATTATTTATTTTATACTTTAGAAGACGGTGTACAACGTAATCCATTATATCACACAACCCTTACACTCCCGGAACGCCTGGTCTCCCGTTGATAATTCCTTTGCTAATTATATGCCCCTAGTTTAATCTCTTTTTGTCATATTTATTAAGCACATAAGCATGTAAAAGAAGATTCATACAACCTAGTAATCCACTGACTCTTAATTGATGAAGAATTAGGGGGAGATATATCTTTGTCGATATAAAAGTCTCGTACTAAATAAAAAAAAATCTGCATTCCAATGGTTTATTATCATCTTTCTAACTGATTATCATGCAATTAGTTTTATTATGTTCTACTTATAAAGAAGCATGAGTATAACATTTAAATTTTGTATTCCTTATAATGATTTCAAATATTTTTGGAGCATATATTTGTGTCAACAACGCCTTGCTACTTAGCTGAAGATTCCTGATCGTGGTCTTACTGCTATAGGATGTTAATATGAGACCTGGTGAATATATTTTTGTAACAACAATGTCTCGAAGCCATTTTGCCTTGAACGGAATACAGTTGTCAGTTCCAAAACGTTGGTTTTGTTTCAACATACATGTAATGTTCGCATGGCCACACTATAAAGCAGTGTAAGATATACACAGTACCGGGCTTTTGACTGTATGGTATTTGGATACTTCAAATAGTTCCTTTGTCAAAAAAATGGGTATTGTTCATGTAAATAGACCACTACAATATCCAATCAATCAGTATGCCCTTTAGCTTGACTAGACGGATAGTTTAAAGAACCGACATTTTAGGTTTTGAGTTTGTGGAATATATGTCTCTGATAAACCGGTCCTAACGAACATCACTTTTTATACACGTCGATTTTACATCTAAAATGAGATTATTACATGTAGCAAGAGTTCATCGTCACCACAATGTCATAACAGGTAGGTATATGCAATATATTTAATCATTGTGTGTAATATAACATTTATTTAAATATAATAAATAGTTTAATTTGTGTTATTTATCCTAAAGGCCCAATATACGTAACTTTCGGCAAAACTTGAAGCAAAATGTAAGCTTCATAACTTATTATATTTATAGATTTAGTTAAAATTTACTGATATCAGCAATATTCAAGATGAATTAATTCGCGGTTACCGGTAAAGCAGCAGTTAAAACTCGCTATTTGTAAACACGCGTCCATGTCGAACCGTCTTCTTCCTTTGGTTTGTTGTTTAAGTGGGCCCCACCTGAATCATTTTCAATTCTTTGGATTTTTTTGTTCAGAGTTTCTTGTTAGTTACCGCTCAGGTTTACTTCGTTTTAGGCTTAATTTTGCATGGTTATCAACTGGATTATTTTTTAGAATTTCTCAGACTCACGAAAATTTCCCTGAAGTTACGTATATCGGACCTTTAAGATTTTATGATGAAAAGAAATCAGATAATTAGTAGTACTAGGTAAACAGTCATAATTTCAATATTTACATTTTGCTGATGTTTTTAATGATAGAGTAAAAAACCTTAATCAAACAATACTAACAAAAAATAGCCTGCCATTGATATTGAAGGTGTCATATTATTGTATTACGGATATGAATGACGCAGTGTACAATCTATTGGAATAAAAGAAGACATACCATAAAAATCGTAAATCTAAATAGTTAGCAAACGCATTCTACATAATTAGACCGTTTAAAATGTATTCACGATATTGATTGGTGAAAAAATTACTCTTCTAATATTCATATTTGTGATTGAGTTAAGTTTCTTTACAAATAAGTAGACTTTTCATGGCGGCTGTCGTCGATAAGAAGAAGCTTTCTATTCGGAAGCACCTGATCTTATTATAATGTTTGTTAAAAGTCTCCGTATCCTATTTTCTTTGCTGTTATGTTCCCCATATTTTATATAGCGTTTGAATTGGAATTATGGGGTTTTTTTTACACTTTTTTGTGATGTTTCCCTATTTCCTCTTTACCGTGTCTATTAAAGCTTAAAATATATTTGTCATTTTTACCATTAACAATAAAACTATGATGCAGCGAAATTTACGTTTTCTCAACTTGTTTTTGTCCGTGCCATTGCGTTCAATTTTCTCATCCTAATTAAACGCTTGAGGTCGCTACTACGTGAAAAAAATCAGACAAATGTTCTAGGAGAAAAAACATCAACCAACGTCTGGTACCTGGAGACTATCCCTCAAGACCCCAAGGTGACATCCTCGATATCCTACGCTCTCTGCACCTGGCATATGATATGGAAAAACTGAAGGTACAATGTACGCTCAAGTGAAGAATTCTGACCAATTGCTAGGATGTATGCCTGTTCTTTGAATATTGCAAAGAAGCAGAAACCGACTACAAAGTTTGTCTATTTCTACTGCTATGTAGAGAGCATAATTGAGCATAAACCCTGGATATCGTGGATGCCAAGGCGATTGGTTAGGGATAGCAGATTTGAATGCACCTTGACTTTTTTGTCGCTGTGGTTCACTTGCATCTATGTGCTATTCTCATTGCAGGTAACAGATATGACGCCAGAGTCCTTGGATGCAATAAGTGGACTCTGTTCCAATCAGCCAAGAGTGGTGACATCAGACAACTAGAAAATTGCATTAGTGACAAGGTTGATTTAGGCTCGAAAGGTTCAGATGGAAGAACCGTACTACATATAGCTGTTGCTAACAGACAATACAAGTTCGTGGAGTACCTTTTGGAAGAGTTTCCTCATTGTATCAACAAGGGGGCTGATTTGGACATTCAAGGATGTAATGCTCTGCATATCTGCGTCGCGAACGGGGACGTTGCACTATATCGTTTGCTCCAGAATGCAGGTTTTGACACCGGGATAACAACTAAAGATGGGCAGACTGTCCTTGATTTAGCAAAAGGAAAGCATCACAAGGACCTGTTGGACCTTATCAATATGACGCAGAATAGTGGGAACAAAGGTAAGAGTAAAACACCGCCATATACTATACTACATTTACAAGCAAAACATTAGTCTATTCAACTGTGTCGTAAAAGCAATAGTATATCATTACTCTGTTTTAAGATACA
This sequence comes from Mimachlamys varia, assembly GCA_947623455.1. Classification (NCBI taxonomy): domain Eukaryota; kingdom Metazoa; phylum Mollusca; class Bivalvia; order Pectinida; family Pectinidae; genus Mimachlamys; species Mimachlamys varia. The sequence continues at coordinate 30,708,203 of OX392544.1, forward strand.
TCTAGAGAAAGTTGTTCATTTACCAGTCGATAAAGCACGGTGAAATTAACGAGTCAATATGTAGAGAATATTACATGGCAATTTCCATATCAAGTCTTGTATCAGCCCGAGGGCCGAAGGCTCAAGGGTCGATATTGGGCCGAGGGTTGATAAAAGGCCTTATATGGAAATGACCATATCATATTTTATATTATATACTTTGATTTTTATGATTGTCCATGATGATTTGTTTTTGATGATGTTCCTTTCTTGTTCCTTGTTTTGTCATCGTCTGGACGTTGATTAAGATAATAATTCATACAGTTAGTAATGTATTGGAAAGTATTCACTTGTTCCTCTACATCGTCGTCTTCGTTTGTCTCTTTTTCTTCTATTAATTCATCAAGCCCTAGTATTCTTGATACGATAGACTCAATACCTTTCTCGCCAATTTCAACGTCAACATTTGTCCTCCTATCAATTTTCCATTGATGTAACGTCATGAACGTCATATGACGTACCGGCAATTTTGGAAGCGGGCTGTTACAGTGTATTTGGCCCGCTCAGCCAGCGGGCTGATACAGTGTATTCGGCCCACTTAGCGAAAATTCCCATATTGGCCCGGTGAGCTGATATGTACTTAAAACATGCGTATTTATCAAGTATATAATTTCACTGTATTTTATAGTAAGTATATAATTAATATAAATACGTTTCTGCAATTTCCATGCTCAATACAACATTATGTTATTCTCAAAATTGTTATTTTTTTTAAAACTATATATCTGAAAGAAGAACTAATTCCATATGGGGGAAGGAGGCATTCATGTTTTACAGACATTTCTTGTTTCATTTGATTCACTCAGTTTAGTCGTTTTTCATTTCGGATTATGGTTTGATGGCGCTTCGGTTTTCTCTATTTTTGTATTGTTCAGAGCCATAAAACAGCCTCATTTATTTTTAACGTCATTCTGTCTAAATTGCTGAATTTGAACAATGTTCATGTGTAAGAAAATCAAGTAATAAAGTAAAACAATTTCAAACTTATCAACTAGGAATTTTGTTGATTAAATATTTAGGTTGTTAGTACATAATCCCTTTCTTAAGAATATTTGACCAATTAAGATTACTGCGATTTGCCTGTAGCAAAACTTTTTAGTTTAGAAACGCAAAACAAACTGTACTGTGCAATGTAGTTCATTTAAATTTTTGACATGATATCACAGATTTTAAGCAGCTACAATAATTTCTGTCTGTAATTGACCTTTAAACATCTTTGTTGATTTTATTGTTGTTTTTTTTTATTTTATATCCAGGCGTTCATTGGTCAACCTGGACAGAACTACACCATTGTGCAGTCAGCGGATCGGCGGAAGAATGCTCAACACTGATTGAACGTTTTCCTGGAGATGTTAATGTTGAGGTTGACACCGATACATATCCATACACCGACCTTAAACTGCCGAAAAATCGAAAAATGACACCGTTAGAGCTAGCAATGCACAGTGAAAACAGATCTACTCTCGAAGTATTGGCAAAATGTTCGTCTTTCAGGACCATCGAAAAATGTTTGGGTGATATCTGTAACATCGACGTCAAGAGTATTCTTGTGAGAGCAGTTCGGGCCGAGCTTCAAAAGAAACACAAAGATGTACAGCATGGCAAACTAATTGCAACTGGAGAACATATCATAGTTATATATACCAATGACGATAATCTATACGCTGCTTGTTCGAAAACAGCTGGAATAAAAACGATTTACAAAAATATTAACGGGTTTGACCAGGACAATGAGAAAGCCATCGACTTCGAATTAAACATGAAAGGACCCGGTCTGTCACAACAGGAAAATATGCTGATGAACTGCGTAGTTGATGAAAATAGTAACTTCCTCTGGGAAAATCACGAAAACCTCAACGGAATCCGGATATCGGCTGTTCGGACCGTTGGAGGAAAAGCATTTCGGGAGAACTGTATTGTTTTGTGTTGCAAGTTCAAAGGATTTATAACTGAGGGGGAAAAAGAATTTCCCGCTTTATTGAGCTGTGACGGAATCTGTTTTCCGGTTGACGTTCGAGAGGAGCATGTCGGCTTGCTAACCAGTCAACCATCAGACAAACTTACACCTTTAGCATGTGGAGGTAAAATCACCGGAAGTTGTGCAGACAACAAAGTCTGTGGGACAATTGGACCTTTTGTTGAATTAGAAAATCAGGAAACAGGATTTCTCACGTGCGCGCATGTCCTTGACAACAATCCCGCTTTTGGCGTTTACCACGGACGAAATGACCTAGTCTATCAACCAAAACAAGGTTCTAACCCAGATTCTCTTGTTGGCGAAGTAGTGAAAATGGCCTTCAAAGAAAGTACAAACCCGTCTATTGACGCTGCTGTCGTGAGAATTACGTCTCCGTTGCGGATTCCAAGTACAGTCAACTTCGTTTTTACACAGAAAGCGCTCCTTGCTGCAGGTTCGTTTTGACACTTCTGTTTGAAGAAGCTACATTCAATACTTTATTACACATTGACTGCAGTTGAATCTTGTGTGAATTTAGAATAGAAATGATCGACTTCGATTCTGCAAAATTGCCAAATGAATAATAAAATGATTATTAATTCCTTGAAACTAATGATTTATCACATGTGTGTGTAACGTCATCTTTAATATGATCTCTGATAGGGGGTGGCAAACTCTGCTGGTGGATTTTTTAGTCCCCGAGGTTTGCTGGAGCCTCCATAGCCGCAGTTAATCGCATTTGAGTAGTGGCACGGTACATAATATACATATTTGCGTAGTACACGATTTGAAATTATACAGAAATAGTTTAATTAACTTCTAAATTCATAAATTATAGGCGTTTTTCGCACCTGACCCTTCTGCTTCTACATTTGTTTAGAAATTTTGAATTCCCTCCTTTTGACCCCTAGCATTACTGAAGAGTCCTCGGAGGACGAAATAGCTGTATGATGTAGTTTAATTCATTTTTCGGCATACTGAATATATTACTAAGGTGCAGCATATGTGTGTGTTACGTCATCTCCATTCATTTTTTTCTCTCATTATATTGGACATTACGTATAGTGTAATTTAAATATTGCGATTGACTTTGTCGTAGAAACATAATGGAAAATAAAGACTGTACGTTTTTAATATGTCGCTATTTTGTTAGCAACGTTTATTTTGAGGTATTTTTATTTGAATCCTTTCCACACTTTGTAAAAACTCTATACAAAAACTCTACAGTAGATAATAAACTATTTATGTTTTTTAGGTATCCCCGAGGGATTGACTTTCAACACTGGAATCATTGGAAGCACCCAGCCGAACAGTCCCGTTTTAAAATTCGGCGCTTTTACTAAAGATTTGAGGTGTGTCTGTTCGGCGACAGGACACCAAGAGAGGATTGACTACCCTCAGGGTAAAGTACTAATGAAGGGACTAACAAAAATATTGTGTCGCGTTCAACATGAAAAAGGTGACTCTGGAGCTGGAGTGTTTGTGAAAAACTCCGACGGCGATCTCGAGTGTGTTGGACTGTTCTTTGCTGGAAAAGGCCGAGAGGGCTACTTCATTCCCATCAGAGATGTGCTAAAACACTGCGGGAATTACACACTTAAAAGCATGTAGGAAGCTTTCAGGAACTAACATTATTGTGAAAGAAGAAACAAACGTTGTATATATATATTAATATCACTACAACTTTAAAAAAAAATAAGCAAACGTTTTTACGTTTTGTTTCTTGGGAATAGCGTGAGATTTGTCACAGTTTATAACTATGTTTTTGAGTATTGTCAATGTTGAAGATAACTTATATATATTATTTATTTAAGTTGATCGACCAAAAACGCTGTAAAGAATATATATATTTAATCATGTGTGTATTAATCTCATCTAACAATAGCCTGTTATTGATAACAGTCAAACCAATGTCATACAACAACAAATAAGTATGTCGCTTACGAAGACATGACACATTAGATCTCTAAAAAGAACAAACGACTTTTCGAAATGAAAGACGCACACGGTCATGCTCAAACAATCGTCAAGTTACCACCTTGGTTTCTATGGCGACATATATATTCACTGTATCTCAAAAAGGGTCTTTTGCACATCCTCCCTTCATTCATCTTTATGTTAGATTACTTGGTTGGTGTCCAACAGTAAAATAAAGAATTAGATAGAGATATACACAAAAAGCCAGAACGGAAGTGACGTTGATGTGTGCAAACGGATTCAGCATGCAAAGTGGGTACTGAGGTAAATACATTACTGAGTGTAACAGGAGAGGCAAATGCACGGTCAGACCCTGGTTCGAACCTGGGTTATTCCGAGCTCTAGACGAACGCTTAACTTATTGAGATATCTGGTCGTCTGCGATCGATCCGGTGAAATTTTGCCGCATTCCGCTCTCCTTTAACAAAGTCTTCGACCCCGAAGGCGTACACGAAACCTTACCCACCTTCTGTGGGTATATTTCGTTGGGTGCCATCTGTAACAGGAGAGGAAAACTGTATAGCCAGACCGGGGTTCGAACCCGGGACCCTTCCGAACTCTACACTGAGTAGTATCCCCGTCTCCGTCGGTCGGACTAGTTTGGCCACCTTCCACATGACAATATTTACGTAAAAAGCACGTGACATATGCACAGGAACATTATATACGAACATAGTGTGCCAACGGGTGTTATATTATAGAAACGGGTTCAATCAATGATGCCGTGTCGCTAGGAAACATGTAAAAGCTGCCATTGTGTCCTTAATCAAGATTTGAGTCTGGTCAACATACCTAGGAATGTATCCGTTAGCAGGAAAGTGTATTGTGTCAAGTAAGGTCATATGCGGATGAATGATTACGTCCTCGTCAGCAAAACGGAAGTGAACTAGCGCACGAGATACTTACTTCCGGGCGTGCTCGATCGAACAGGGAAAACAAGTTTGGTTGAGCCAAGGTATAGATAAGAGTAGCACAGTATATTGGTGTCAACAGACCGATTTATTTCCAAAAGAATGTCACTTAGCTCGAGAGGTAATTGTTAACATGGGGTTATGAGGTGACTAGGATGGGATGGGTTAGCGTATTACTTTATCGTTAGCTGGGTCTGTTCAGTGTCATGTCCATGTGACGTACTTGTGCAACGAACGTGTGGGGTTGTAATACGTTGTTTAGCTTTGCTGTTCCGTCTATCATTTGTAAATATTTCACTTTTTGTTGTTAATAAATATATCGGAACTATCAATTGATGTATGTTTTATGTATCATACATAGAAAACAGTCGATACACCGACTTTTACCTAATAACATATTTTGTTCCACAAACAAGATTTATCATCGTATAACTTTACTTGAGCACGCGTTATTTCTATGACGTCGACCACAATACATTACTTTCCGAGTTTGAGAAACAATTAAGTGATGGCATCAGTTTGAAGTGTTCAAAATTGTTTGATGAAAAATAATTCGAAATCCAGTTTGGGTTGTAGAATGTTTTATCGAAGAGTAACGTCCAGATGGTTGAAGGTATATTATTGAAAATTAGGCTTTCTGTGTTTAATATAATAAGTATATGGCCTCAAGCACTACATGCACGTAATGTTATATTAAGTAATATTCATGGTCACATACCACTTTAGCCATCTGGGTGTTTTGACCATTGACAGATTTCATGTAGATTTTTGATGCTTGCATTAACTGATGAAGGGAAGTGAACGTCGTACAAATGTTGCATGAACTGCTTCGCATTTCACTTTATTTGCACGAGGTCACTTCCCTTCATCAGTCAATGTAAGCAATTAAATAGACATTCAATTCTTAAATATATGCAGTCTACACTGACATTCACTCGATAAACATTGTCATGCAAACTAGAGTTATTTTTTAATAACTATACATGAGAACATGCCAAATATCTATGACGTCGACACAAATACATGTGGGCAGAGCTATGCAAATTATCAGGTTTGAGTCACAATTGTTTGATGCATCAACAATTGACATGGGCGGAGTTAACCACGGCTTATGTAAACTTAATACTGTTACCTTTATTGAACCGTTTTACGTTTGTACGTTTGAAATAAAATGTACATCCGCAGATGGGGCTATATTTGACAGAAAAGTTATGAACCATTTACAGACAAATTATGCTGTTAGTTTATGAGATCATAAATTAAATGAAGCAGTCAGTAGATTTAACGTAAACTCTTCATGTTTACGTAATTTACCTCGTGCTCGATTGAATTTATGACTTCATAAACTAAAAAAAAATGTTTTTAAATAACCTTTGTGTATATTTTTTTCTGAATATACTGTGTGACTTGAATAATTTTTGTTTTGTATGGAGTGTTGTTGTTCCAAATTGTTTTATTTGTGTGCATAGAATAAATATAATTGGATATGTGACCATGGCGCCCATAATTGTTTTTTATTCTTAAATCTTATATTTCGACTTCAGCCGAAGCCACAATTATACCGGAGTTTAATCAACTAAATAGGAAATAGAAATGCAACCGGTATGTGTTTTTCTTCTGTAATAATATGTGGTGAGGTATTATTCTTATAGATATAAGTATCAACTTTCACCATAAAGACAAAACTATTCAAATTTCCATGGACAGTGTTGATTGTGCATTGGACATGTTAGACAACTTTACAAAACAAGTACACAATGTTTGACATATTGATCTTATGAACAGAGCATTTTTTAGTATCAATAACACAGTACAGAAATGTTAAGCACTAAACAAAGTCATTTTAAAAATTTACATTCGCCTGTAACAATTATCTGCTGTTAGGGGGTCAATTAAGATTATCAGAAGTTAAATGAGTTATTATTTATCTACATACGGCGAAAAGACTTCAAACTTTAACATCTTACTACGGGATTATTTCCTTCTTCTGAACAGCCAACTGAACTGAAAAAAAACGCACGTTCAAAGTGAATATTGTTTTGTGTACGATATTAAATAATTTAATTTGTATATATGTTCATATAATGTTTATTGCCTATTTACCAATAGCATAAATAATGTTTGAGGAATAACCGCGTTGAAAAATATATTTTGCAAGGCAGCAGGAACAAGGAAGATAACACAATCTCAATGTTATATTGATTTGATACAAAGTTATTATATATAATCATTCACTGATTTTAGAGGCATGGCTCAACTAATGTTTCAAAAAATGCTGGAAAATGGATATCACTTTACCATATTGTGAAAAAAACTAAAAGGGTATTTACTTTCAATTCAGATCCAGCATGCATCTATCTCGTACATAATTCAAGACGGAAACGGAAGCTATGAACGATTCTGGGACTTTAATCTTGAGAAATATTATTTTAGTTTAAGTTTCGAATGTTATATTCGTCTCTTGATCTGGTGACCGTTTCTTCTTTATTCTTCGTTCCTTATTCTTATAACATTTCTGGCCCAGGGCGGGCCCCTGACTGTGTAGGTATATATTTCCCCGATTTTGTTTTGGTCTCTCTTTTGTTTGGTTTCCTGCCAGAGCTTTTTATCTTAATATCTTTATGCCTTTTTCAGATCGTTGCTGAGATCATCGTCTCCTTGTATGTTTTTTTTATTCCTGAATAGCGGCTTATTTTGTCTACACTGCTAAATACCATCGTCTTATATTCTTTTGTCCTTGAGCGGTTTCCTCCTGTTTTGTATTTTCGTTGTATCTCCCGAGTCTCGTGAGTTTTGAGACGTTCTATGATCACTCCTCACGTTGGATTTGGTCAGAATATTAGTCAAATACTTCATGATCTGAGTGATTCACTTGCTCAGAATATTAGTCATTTACTTCATGATCTGAGTGATTCACTTGCTCAGAATATTAGTCAAATACTTCATGTTCTGATTGACTCACTTGCTCAGAATATTAGTCAAATACTTTATGTTCTGAGTGACTCACTTGAAGTCCAATTACACTCCTTAATCCCATATATCACGATGTTCCCTTCCCTTGATTCCCTTTCATTAATTTCTAGCATGATGTGTGTGAGTTTTGAGGGTGGATTTGGGAACGCTTGTGAAAACGTTTTTGTTCGTTCTTCTTCGTCTTTGCTCCCTAGCGGTTTTAAATCAGGGATGATTTCGCGGACACTATCTCCATTGCATTTTGAAGTGATGGATTTCTCTAGTGCTGCTATCCTTGCCTCATTCTCCTTCATAATGACATAACATCTCTCCTCAAATTTCATATTTGTAACTATATTTTTATGTACGACCTCTTTGCATTTTATACAGAAACATATATAATCCGATTCCTGCAGAACTCCTGTATTCCTTCTCCGTTTTACCGAGACATGTAATGCGCTAATGCAAGCGACATCGCTCATATTCTAACATTTTGGCGTTTGCCTCCTTAAATATCTGATTAAAGTCCTTGCATTTGCACTGACCATGTTGTAGTTCTTCTTTCTCATTACCTAATATGTTGCCAAAGGTGACTGTTAAGCTGCTGGCATTACGAGACAAAGTTGCTTAGAATTCAACAAGAAGATAGCTTACCAAAATTTTAAAGTCACCGGGTCAAAGGTCAAGGTCAAATGTTATACCTTTTCACTGATGAATATTTTGTAATGGCATTATGACGCAAAGTATTTTGGATTAAACACGGATTCAACTGGCCAAAAGTCAAGGTCACCAGCTCAAATTTCCAGGTCAAAGTTTATAGCTCTTTACTGATGTTTGGTATGGCATTGTGTAGAAAGTTGGTCAGAATTAAAACAAGGAGTCAACTGACCAAAGGTCAAGGTCACATAATCAAAGAGGTCAAGGTCACTGATAAAATGGTCAAGGAAACCATTTGAAACTTTCTTTCATAAAAGTCATTTAAACAAAAATCAATGTCAATGGGTTTCATCGTTGGATTCAAAGCTTAAGGATAGTCGATATTGTTATTTAGACATATAGGCAGGGTACCTTTATACCTGTCAGATTGTTAGCTCAAACTTGATTTAAGTTATTGATAATTTCAGTATAATGACATAACAGCAAAGGTTATTGGTACTAGTACACCAAAATGCAAATGGCTGTTAAGGCCCATGTGCCACTTTTTGTGCAAAACAGTATTTATTGGAAAACAAATATTTTCTTTTTTATTTTGTAACTTTTCAGTCACCATACAACATTTCGGCAATGCGCTCGATAATGGTTTTATTTTGAACTGTTTTATCATTCGATTCATAGTTACCTTGCGACGTCTTGACGCAGTCGTTGCCACACGGTAATCGGCAGCAAGTGTAACCACTTGGGCAGTGTAATTCGGCGTCGCACAGATCTCTAAAAATGCTACATCTAAAGTGTTCGTCTACAGGCGGACAGTCGACTTTCAGTACTGCAGAAAAGGGGAATCATGAAGTGTCATTTATATAAATACTTTTTGTTCACACATGCATATACCGTAATGCCCTGCGTATTACCCACACCGGGATAAAGCCCGCGGGAAATAAATAAAGACATTTTTGAGGCTTTTGTAAAATGAATTCCAGATAACACGCACTGGCAGATTACCCGCGGGTTATACGTCGAATGTATACCTGATGAGTACAAGTGTAATTCGTATTTGACTTTGTGATTAATTATTTTGATTGCTTGAAATCACAAAGACATATGATGGAAATATTGTGTTTATTTTGTAAATATATATGTTTATGTGTATAACTAAAGTTCTATATTAACTTATCAATGATATATTTTGGTTAGCAATAGCGAAGATCGACATGTTGATAGAAGTGGAAACATTTAATAACGTATAGCCCGCATTATTTAATTTGGTTTTAAAAAACACAGATAGTCCGCACCGGTAGATAGCCCTCAGAAGGCATCTTCTGATATAAAAATTCGTATAGCCCGCGGGCAATACACAGGAAATCACGGTACACAATTGCAGATTTGTTTTCAATATCTAAGCAAAGTCTTCATCATCCTAGCAGTATTTCGGCTCATATCAACAGCAGCAGTGAGTAATGTTGACTCTTTAAGAATAAGAGAAAATGGGTGTTTTATTTTTTTAATCTTACATACATTTTCAAAAGATAAAATGTTTTGATTTTTAAGGACTAGTTTTCCTTATACAATTGTTACAGTGAAAAAAGGTTATAATCCCATTCATTAATGAAGCGAAGTTTGTTTACTTTTTTAATAATATCACTAAATATTTTATAAAATTGTTGTTCGGTATTCCTTATGAACTATCATACCGATATTTTGACAAAACTTTATTCCCATGCGTTTAAATCCTTAATCGTTCAACCTATGAAAATGAGACATATGTTTATTTACAACTCTGATCATTTTGACCCCATGGAGCATGCGTGTTTTCAGGTTAATACATTTCCCCCTAGAGGGTCCCTGTGCGTGCGAGCTTTCAATCGATTGAAGTATACCACCTCGATTTCTCGTGGGGTATTTTAATAATCATATATATCATAATTGTTGACAACGTATTTCGTTTATCTAACAAACCTTGAAAGAAGTACGTCGAATGGGTGTTTATGCTGTACTTCTAAAATAAAATTGAAGAAATATGGTCACTTTAAATAAACTAATATTTCCCCTGTAAAACTACCAATGTTAGTCCTTAATCGCATCTTGTCTTGAAACGTGGTTGTTAAAGACCAGTCTTGGCTGCATAACGCAGTTACTGTTTCTGTTACGTAACATGTCACGTGGCCTCGAATTAGAGAGGAATTAACGCGACTCACAAAAAACTCCCAGCGCACCCTTTTCCTGTATATTAAACAACCCGATAACAATTAACATTTGTAAATAATCAAAACTTAATCATGACCAAATGGTGAAGCAGTTTTAACTCACTTATATCAGCAAAAATTAATGAAATTGTCAACCAGATTCCCGATTATGACACATTAATCACCGATGAAACTTAACATTAATTTTCACGCTAACTAATCAATCCCGTCACATCAACTGATATTGAACGTTAGATAAACGTCACTTTAAGTTTAGATGCAATGGAAATATCCACAACGAAGCGGATCGAACCGGTTGCTCTAAAAATAAACTTGACGCAAGCAGTCTCTCATCCCGCACTATCATAATGACTTACAATTCATGCTAATGGCTTCTGACTAATCATACCCCTAACACACGTGCCACTATTTTGGTCAGTCGCTCGTCCCTCACTGATCCCTCACTAGTCCATTCCGCCACTGTGGAATTTACTATAAATACAGAATGTGGTAAGGAGGTGGCGTAGAACCGCCATTCCCTATTCATTACATTTCGCACCCACAATAGCGTGTGCGCAGTTTGCATCAATCGCACACTGCTCACACATTTTTCACATATAATGCACACAACTGTGCTATTAACAATATGTCATTTCGCTGTGCGCTCTTCTCCGCACACACGCACGAGGTGGTGCTACGGTATAAAAAAAATATACAGAACCGGAAAATAAAAAATATAAAAAACAAAAAACAAAACACATAATGCATGTCTATAATAACATAACATAGTTATCAATTATCAAGTATGAAATTAAAATCTATTTGAATTAGAAATGCTTTTAGATACTGCAGAGAGGATAGCTAAATTTTCGGTTTTATCACCATTTTCACAGCCATTAAGAAAATCATCTAGTAGCCAGTGGTCATAATGGTTTACTTGTGTAATATTTTGACGAAGTTTGATACGGATATCAAAGAAGTGGTATGCAGTTCCAATAATAGTATTGTATGAGCACATAGGTGAATTAAATAAATGTTCTCAGAAGTTAAGATTGCTAGCATTATTTCCAAGTTGACAGAGTAAAATGTGCATTACTTGATTTCCTTATAAATTAAAGACAAAAGTAGTATTTTATTTTAGAATATAGTGCTAAGATACAAGTTTTTTAAACTGATAACGTTTACCAGACTAGAAGCAATATTATCGAATTCTTGAAACATCGAAGGAAAGGAAATATTGGGATAATTGTCACTAAAATCATCCTCGATATGCAGGGGTTACGATCACCTACGCTCTCCACACCCCTGGAATCGCCCTCGATATCCAGGGGTAGCCATTACCTAGGCGCTTTATATATCTTAAATTATCCTCGATATGCAGGGGTCGGGATCACCTACACTCTCTACACCCCTTGAATCATACTCGATATATAAGGGTAACGATCACCTATGCTCTCTACACCCCTGGAACCACCCTCGATATCCAGGGGTAACCATCACCTAGGCTCTCTATATCCCTCGAATCATCCTCGATATGCAGGAGTTACGATTACCTACGTTCTCTACACCACTAAAAGCATCCTATATTTCCAAGGTCTACGACTACCTACGCTCTCTACACTCCTATAATCGTCCTCGATATCCAGGTGTCGCGATCACCCAGGCTCAATACACCCCTAGAATCATTTTCGATGTCCAGCGGTTACGATAACCTACGATCTCTACACTCCTAGAAGCATCGTATATTTCCAAGGTTTACGATTACCTATTCTCTCTACACCCCTAGACTCGTCCTCGATATCCAGGAGTTACGCTCTCTACAACCCTAGAAGCATCCTATATATCCAAGGGTTACGAACACCTACGATCTGTACACCTCTATAACCATCCTCAATATCCAGGGGTTGCGCAATACACCCCTAGAATCAATTTCGATTTCCAAGGGTTACGATTACTTACCCTTTCTACAACCCTAGAATCATCCTTGATATCCATGGGTTACGATCCTCTACGCTCTCTACACCCCTGGAATAGGGCATGACAAAACTGAAGGCTCAGTTTACGCCACCTTGATGAGACAAAGTTCTAAGGAAATAACATGCAGCATAACTGATGATAACAGCAATCGTTACTCTATTATAACGATTAATGGCATTCTTTACTTGGGTAGGGAGGCGGGGCAGGAAAGTTTTAACCACATGGCGGCAAGTGTAAATTACCAGTCCTTAGTAGTATAATGACTAAAATTTTAAAATGTAAGGGCATATATCTCATTCAAATATAAAGAAGAAACAGGAATAAAAATACCTCTGCGAAAATGCTGTTATATTTTAATAAAAAGTGGTTATAATAGCAATGCTTCATGCTTTAATGTCGCATCTAACTGATTGCAACTATAAAAAATTTTGATACATATACATGTTACTTTTGGAAGACTATTAGAAGACTCTTTCATGACCAGGGATGTAATATAGGGAAATTCCACCATCAAATTTGGTAAAACCCAGGCTTTGCCGAGGGCTTTCCCTAATATGAAAACCCCGAGGGTTACATTCCTTAATGCCGATCAGTAAGAGAAGGATACAAGCTTGCCTTTTTAAAACTTTGCTACACCCTACATTATGTATATAATTTATATCGACACTAAAACTCTACTGAATGGTTCCTCAGGTACTTAAATGTCATCCTCGATCTCCAGGGGTTAACCTCACCATATGTGTACATACAAACTAGTACTTGAGGTCACATTGCGCTTCCAGTCCCAAAGCGTTTTATTGATTGTTCAAAGATAAGTCATGTGACGCAAAAAAAACTTGTTTAACTACCATTCAGTCGCATACAAATTACAAAACTCTATTGTTAATACTTATACACTGTATCTTATTACATACAATAGCGCCAGTACTAGATACAGTGAAACCTCGCTTAAAGACAACTTCAGAATTAAGACCACCTCTCTATTAAGACCACTTCATTCAGTCCCGATTTTTTTTATGTATTTTTGTATTTTAAACTTCTCTATTAAGACAACCTCGCGACATGGATTAGGACCAGTTTTTAAATTTCCCAAATATCACCTTTGCATTAAGTTCCACCTCCATACTCAAACCACCGTCCAAACATAAAATCACCTGGTGTGTATTCTACTGTGTACACCTAATAGAGAGGTTTCACTGTATTCTGCGAATTCAATGCATAGCTAATGGTGGTACTGTAAGTATGTAAATCGAGAGTAGAAAGAAATGTTCTATTTATAGCTATCGATTACACTTATCAGTAGGGACGTTGCACAAAAATTGTCCAAGCTCACAAAACAATAAAACATAAATATTTAAAATGATCTAGAGCTAACCAAAAGTAATAATGATCTAACTTACAGCTAGAGTAATGTCTTTGACAGCAAAAAATCTTTGGGATAGTACCCTTACTTTCTCATAAATCAAAAGAATATGTGCTAATATTTGAAATTCCACTGCAAAGAGACTAGATGAAGATACTGCGCCAAATATATGCTATTTCTCAATAACATTAATTGAGACATCGTGACGTAATTATAATTCTAACGTTATTATTGTAGCGTAGGAGATCGTACTGCTTCGCAGTCAACTTCTTCTTCCGGTTATGTGTCTGGCACCAATTGGGCATTTTCGCATATGATTAAAAGGTTAAAATCGATATCATGCTGTGACAGGCTCTCATAAAAATCAGGTTAAAAATTATATTCTTTAAAATACGTGGGATCTGATTCTGGATTTGAATATCTCACCAGAATCAGCTGTGACCATGGAGGCTGGTAACGAGTTTAAGATCACTACTTCAGCTGGAAAAAAAAGAGTCTTGGTAGCATCTGAGAAGGCAGGATGGCTGTAAAAACCTCAAAGCATGTCCTCTGGTGTTGTTCAGGATTGGCTTTAAGTGACAAGATGGAATGTCAATAAGGTCATTCACAACCCTGTACCCTCGTTGCACGTGCTGCTTTCCTCCGAGATTGTAATGTGTCAAGATGGAGGAGTTGTAGCATGGATGTAACACTACTCTCTCTGCTATAATCTCTCATGATGTAGCGTTCAACCCTTGATGTAACGAAAAATTGTAGCAATTTCGAAAATGTAAAAATTGCAGCATTTTTTGTGCGTGGTGCAAGAAAAGTGTAACAATGTTATATTTTATTTTTCGTGCGTGGTGCACGAAAAGAGTAACAATGTTACATTTTTCGTGCATTGTGTACGGAAAACGTAACAATTGTTGTTACACTTTTCGAAATTATTTCATTTTTCGTTGCATCAAGCCCGTCGTTGTACCGCTTCAATCTTGTTACTATGGGTTTTGTTGGTATGGTCCCATACAGTAGAAGCGTATTCGATCTGGGTTCTTACTTAGTTAAACGTCTTGTAACTGATTTGATCGATCGTGGTCAGCTGGTGACTGTGTTTTCGGTTGATTTGCCCAAAACGTTGAAACGTATTTCAACTCTAATACTATAATAATATATGCATCAACTGGATGTTCGATTACAAAAACATGTAAATATAAGTGATGGTTGTTATTTTTTTTTAATTCATTGGTGTGTTAAATATCATACAGTTATGGACTTTTTACTTGGTTAACATGCTGTGATATTGACCAGAAGGAAACATATTCGCCTCCGTCGATATGTTTTTCTTCATGTCAATATCACAGCATATTAACTAAGTAAAAAGTCCATAACTGTTTTATTATATAAAAAGTAAAGATTAAAGATGACAACCCTGAATGTCAAGCTCTTGCCGCGCGTCTCCACATCTACAGGATCCTGGATGTTAGGGTATTTCCATAATCTATTTTTAGCGGTGCTTTTATTAACCGGTTTTCAGTTAATAACTGACTCGCCAGTCAATATCACTATTTAACAAAATTCATCCAATGAGCAGCAATAAACAATATGAATAAAATCATATCTTGATCTCCGCGCCGTTCCGTAATCTGAGAAAATCCAATAGGGGGTCATGTTCCGATGACCTTTTGCATTAGCTAATCAAATTACTGCTGTCAGAATCTTGGAAATTTTGAGGTGACAAAGCTTGCATAATCGTATTTGTCCGTATAGTCATTTTGTCTCCAAAAAGTTTATGTTGAATAATGTGACGAAATGACTTGCTGCAATATTGCAGGTCATTGGAAAATTATTTTGATGTTAAGTAAAGAAGTGACAAAGGTCATCTGGACATGACCTCTTATGGGATGTTGTCAGATCCTTGTAAAACGTAGTGAGATATGTATTTTAATCAAATTGCAGCAATAAAACACATTATATAATAAATTGTTTACTGCATTTTAGTGCGGTAGCGCACAATATTCTATATGTAGGTACGCCATGGTTCGTTACACACCAATGAATGCCAAAAATATGACAACAAAATCTGTTCAGATTAATTATCTCAAGTGGGCATTGCCTCTTAAATATCAAAAATATCAAGTTCAGACTAGAGGTTCAGATTCTTTATTTGCTTAAGTTTTACAACTCATCACATCAGAAAACATGCATGGAAGACATAATACAATTTAATGGATCTCAAGTGAACTTTGCCTCATAAATATAAGTGAGTATTTGTCACAAGGGTGAGTGTCCGACATTTTTTTTGTTGGTTTTACATGTTCGACTGTAAATAAAAATTAAGGCGAATTCTTCAAGAAACGAAGCTACAAAGTAATGAGCTATTTATGTAGCGGATCTGGACCGGGTCGATCGTCAGCGACCAGATATATATAGCTCAATTGGTTGAGCTTCCGTCTAGAGTTCGGAAGGTCCCGGGTTCAAATGCCGGTCTGGCCGTGCATTTTTCCTCTCCTGTTACATTTGGGGTCGTGACCAGGATTCGAACCCGGGACGTAGGCTCAGTCCTACTATGTTTATACATATAAACGACGATATTCATCTTGACATTAGCCTCCTAAGACACCATAACCAGTATTTAAAGTTTCATTACCAGCGAATGGAATTATATGTTTTTCCTTTTTCACTTTGTCAGTCAGGTTGGAATACACAAACTAATAACGTATGCATTACACAGTATTATTTTTTTCTTAAACCTGAAATCGATAGTCTATGATGACTTGCCACAGTCCTGTCGTGAAAGGTACTGTTCAGTTTCGTCTTCAAGGAAATAGTTTGTATTCAACCCTGAAAACAAAAATTATATTATTATATACTTTTCAAATTCGATACAAGTGTTGATCATAGCTTTAAATAGAAATCGAAGTTGTTTCACAAAGAATATCATAAAACGTATTTTTATGCTGTTTTTTTTCCTCAGCAAAGCGCATATTTTAAGTGAATAATCGGCACTGGTGAAGCGATGCACGATTAAGATATTTCAAATTGAAAACAAAATACCTTATCAAATCAAATTGGGTATACCATAAATGAAGTCCACGTTACCATGCATATATTTTATGAAGTAAATGCTTTATAGGTAATACGTTATTTGAATAATAAATATGTTATGTTGAAAAGTGTAAACGGTTCATTATTTTTTACATGCTAAATGAAGTCAATTAAGAACAGTCGAACGTCGTTATCTCGAAGTCGACGGGACCATGATAAAATTTCGAGTTATCCAAGTATTCGAGTAACGCAAGTTTGGATGTAAGTGAATAGCTTTGCAAGGACCAACAAAATACTTCGATTTAAAAGGGGTCTTCGAGTAATGTTAGTTTGAGATAACGAATTTCGACCGTAACTATATAAATACACTTGTAAAAACACCGTTATTTAATTCGGTAATGTTTGGTCAAATAAAAAGAGGATTTTACACGAGTGTCGATGAAATATGGAATTTGATAAACGAGTTCAATAATTTAATATGTCAAGAGCCTTTAGGCTTTGATTTGGGTATGACACAGGGGTGGATATAGCGAAAGGTTCATTTTCCCGCAGGAGTATCGAAAATAATGTTTGTCGTTCCAGCCAAACGATCTAATGGTCAATGAAATTATTCTGGCTTTTTCTAGTTACATTAGAATACAGAGGAAGTGTGTTTAGCTCTTTGGATGAATACAAAAAGCGATCTTTGAACAAAATACCTTTTTTTGCAAATGAAATTAGTTTCATTGTCAGTGCAGTTTAAATCATTCCATTTAAAACCGGCAGCTCCTTGCAGGGTCAAACAATTTTCATTGCCACCGGCATTGTTAGGTTCATCGGCTGCCCAGTCGTTATATCCAATTATCTCGCTAGTCCTTTCCCAGATCCATTCGTGTTCCGTTTTGCTAAGGTATCCCCCAATGTAGTAATATATATTCCATATGTGTCTACTTGCTGAAACAAAATCGCATGTGATAAATTATTTGACTTTTGTCGCTGTTAACTACATGTATTTACTTTTTTGATATAAAAAAAACAATCATTTTTCATATAACTGAAAATCTTGGTCACATCAAAGTAAATACCAGATCCTGAAATTGAGAAATAGAATATTATTTTCAATCATAAGTTAAAATCATAAGAGCATATTAGTCATTTGGTAAGACAGATAAAGTAAATTCCTGAAAAATTGTAAAGACGATTAAATAGTTTTTAACAATTAAAACACCATAATAGTATGCAGGATGTATTTACTGTACACCTACGTTTAGGAAACTGAAGAGGATTATTAAGAGAAAAATACCGAAATTACCAAAACGTAAACAAAATTATAATAAGACCTTAAAACCGATTAAACTAGTGACAAAATATGAACAAACTAACGTTTTACATTAATATATCCTAGAAAAAGACCAGGCCCCGGTTTCATCAACGTTCCTTAACTTAAGGAAAACTCCTTAACTAAAAAATCTTCATAGGAAAGCATTACAGAATTTAAGGATAGTTCCTTAACTAAAGATTTTCTCCTTAACTTCTGTAATGCTTTTCTATGGAGGATTTTAAGCTTAAGAATTTCCTTAAGTTAAGGAACGTTGATAAAATCGGGGCCAGGTGTTCCAGAAGAGTAAGCATCAGCTGCTTCATCGACAACACCCGCCATGTAAGATATAGGTTAGTTCTATTTTGTAACATATATATATTGAAATATATAGAGTATATTCATGTATATAAAATTAAAAGACGCCTTCATGACATTTAGGTGCCCCTTTGACTCTGAATATTTAAATAGTCCAAGTGCCTATCAGCAAACGTTGCTATTGATAAAGATATGTGTATGTTTTAAGATCATTACAACATTCGCTGAAATATTAATTACATATATACTAACATTTTGATTAATCATATTTATTTTTTTTTATTTCAAACAGTTTTGAACCGCAAATCAAATGTTGACAACAGTGAGATTGATGACGTCATAAAAGAGATCGATGATGTTAAAATAAGAAAAGTGACTTTACCCTTTTCAAAGCATTACAATGAAAAGATGCAGAAAATATATAAGTATATGTAAATATCCTTGTTTTTTTATATATATGTCTTTGAGAAAATGTAAATGATAAAAACATGCGGACGAACAGACGAAGTAAGAGTTTACTCATGTGAATCAATCATCGACAGAAACAGATTAGGTGTACTCCATTTAATCCGTGAAAAGAGCTTAAATATACCTATGGCTAAAATGTACACATAGAATGTCGCACCTTTATGGCGTTTGCTCAATTCCATTTTGAGAAATCGATTTTCCTCGTCACTTTGAACGTCTGCTAGGTAGGAGTTCATCTCCCCACATTTTTCCTAGAATAAAATACCTAATTTTAGTAACAAATTACGCTCTCTTAAACTCGTACAATTTTGAAAAGAAATTAAAACAACTATGACATTGGGCTTATATTTAATAATAACTCATAATACTAAAGTATAATTCGTCCTAGGTTTTGTTAATATAAGTCATTTATAGTAATGTTTAAGAAAAAATATTCGACGAAGTCAAAAAATCGATTAACCTCTTATAGACTTAAATGTGATACTCTCTAGTAGGTTACCGTTACAGACAAATGTTGATTCGAAAAGATAAGATTTCAGTAATATGGCCAGAAAATCGATGATGATGATATCATTATGCACAGTTTTGAAGTAAAATGATATACTTACGATTGCCTTCGACCATGTTTTGTAAGACTGAGAAAACAGGTAACAGTTGTCATCGTTGTATACCCATCCAGGGTCACATTTCATCAAGACTACACCTGTAATCGGAAGACAGGAGGAAGCAAATGAGAAAATATCTTATTTATATCGCTCAACCTATCCGATTAGAATTCAAATCTAACAACATCCTATATTAAGTTATTCTTTTGGTGACTTTTTCATATAATCGCTTGCGGAATCTTGGAAGTGAATGGTGCAAAACAGGTTATGTGGTCATATGTGTGCGTTAAGTCATTTCGTCACAATAAGCTTCATGTAAATATTGTGACGAAATGACTTGTTGTAGATGACAGTTGTAGCCTGTCAACAATTAAAACATGTGAAGTAAAAAGGCGACAGCAGTCACGATAATATGCCTTCCTAACTGAGTGAGAATAAGGATCTGTATTTAAATCATAATGATTGCTTTGCTACCTAAGTCTAATTTTGAGTCAAGTATCTAACATAAAAAAGGGAATACAAACTCATTTTCAATGTCGATTGCATCGTTTTCAACAGAACATGATGTATTAAGCTTTCTACAGATCTTATTGCGATGTCACAATGGAACAAATTATGATTTTGCATTGAAGTTAATTACAACGGAGAAAAAAATGACTTGTCTGGGAAGTATACCAACTTCCTGTTCGCTGTAGAAAAGAAGGTTTTAAAGCGATACCATATTGAAGCGGGTCACACAGAGTGCAATTGAGCAATTCCTCTAGAGTATCAAGAACGTATCATGTACCAGTAGCATGACTAGTTTATTATAAATGTTGTACGTAAAATATCCCTCGAGAAGAGGTTTGAGAACAACCGAAACATTACATACCTAGGAATTAAGTTGTTTTTTTTAATATAATTCATCAACTGTAATAAAATTGACATCCTGTAAAGGATATTCTGAGTTTGCAATTGATATATTTTTTGGAACTATAAAACAATCTTTTATGAAGATATGAAAATCGGTTTAAGCGTAAATTTGCTTGTTGAGACACCTATGCTCTAAAACTTATCAATTCTATTATATATATATATATGCCATTTTACAAGTATATAATGTAACGTCCATTGAGGTTCTATTGAAAACATACATCTCGTGTTGTTCTAAACGAAGTTCTCGGTGATTAGTAAAGTAGAAGTCAAATAAAGACAAAGCATTTTGCTAAATTGTGACAAGAGAATTTCACAACAAACCCTGAAAACAAATTTGTATTATATTTCATAACATCAATAAATTGAATATCGCCATCGTAATTTATTGTATTTCATTACATACTGTAAAAGTGGAATTTTTCACGGTGTGGAAATTTTTGCTTTTTTTCCTAGCATTAAATCTCCGCGAATATAACCACGCGCGAACATTTTTGATACCATTCAAACTGCATAATAGTATCATGGTCACACTTTGCCAAACAGCATGATTGACAGGGCGAAAATTCCACATCGCGAACTGTTTGGAGGCTGACTAAACGAGAAATTCCACGGACGAAAATACTGGCTTTTACAGTATTATAAATAAATAAATTTTATCGTACCTTTCATTTGAGAAGTATCCCCTTCGGGCTGACCTTTGATACTTTCAAGTTCTGTCTGAATGAGACGACGTATCTCAGGTAAAATATCCCCTTGTAGTTGACGCCTGAGGCGCTCGACCTCTGCTCTCAGGATGGCGCGGATCTCTGGCAATGCATGCTCCATGATATCCGCGGTCTGTAGAGCTTTGCAGTGGCGCCTTTTGTGTTCCGGAAGAATATTTTGCTGGTAAGAAACTTCAACTTGTAACAAGACTAACAACATCAACACAACGTACGTCATTTTGATAGACATTGCTTTCGTGCTTCGCAAAGGAGTTTTACAAATATTAAAAGCAAACCTAGTGTGTGACCATCAGTCCAGTTAGAGATAGAAATCTGTATATTCAATGTGCACATGACTAGCTTTGATATATGGTCACAAATTTCACCGTATTCCGGATACCATCGCTTACACTTTCAATTCCGTTCTTTGTTGTTATATTCAAGTGTTTAATGTCAAGTGCTTGATTTATTTCCCTGTGTGAACTACGCAGCAAATACAACAACCCATGTGTTCTATCAATAATACACATTATTGTAGCCACGACATAAAGAGGTAATTACATAGCTTATCTCATCAAAATCTTTCCTCGAATTTAGTAAATGCGCTTTGATATACCGTGAAACATTAAGACCACTTCTCCATTATATGTAGAACCACTTCATTTCAGTCTTCTATATAATATTTCTTTGTATCAAAAGCTTCACATCATTAATACCACGTTACTATTAAGACCACCTTACTATTAAGACCATCTTACTATTAGGACCACCTCACTATTTAGACCACCTTACTATTAAGACCACGTTACTATTAAGACCACGTTACTATTAAGACCACATTACTATTAAGACCACGTTACTATTAAGACCACCTTAATATTAAGACCACCTTACTATTAAGACCATCTTACTATTAAGACCACCTTACTATTAAGACCACCTTACTATTAAGACCATCTTACTATTACGACCACCTTACTATTAAGACCATCTTACTATTAAGACCACCTTACTATTAGGACCACCTCACTATTTAGACCACCTCGCTATTAAGACCACCTTACTATTAATACCACCTTACTATTAATACCACCTTACTATTAAGACCACCTTACTATTAAGACCACCTTACTATTAAGACCATCTTACTATTAAGACCACCTTACTATTAAGACCATCTTACTATTAGGACCACCTTACTATTAAGACCACCTTACTATTAAGACCATCTTACTATTAGGACCACCTTACTATTAAGACCATCTTACTATTAAGACCACCTTACTATTAAGACCACCTTACTATTAAGACCACCTTACCATTAAGACCACCTTACTATTAAGACCACGTTACTATTAAGACCACCTTACTATTAAGACCACTTTACTATTAAGACCATCTTACTATTAGGACCCCCTCACTATTTAGACCACCTCGCTATTAAGACCACCTTACTATTAAGACCACCTTACTATTAATACCACCTTACTATTAAGACCACCTTACTATTAAGACCATCTTACTATTAGGACCACCTTACTATTAAGACCATCTTACTATTAAGACCACCTTACTATTAAGACCACCTTACTATTAGGACCACCTTACTATTAAGACCATCTTACTATTAAGACCACCTTACTATTAAGACCATCTTACTATTAATACCACCTTACTATTAAGACCACCTTACTATTAAGACCATCTTACTATTAATACCACCTTACTATTAAGACCACCTTACTATTAAGACCACCTTACTATTAAGACCACCTTCCTATTAAGACCACGTTACTATTAAGACCACGTTACTATTAAGACCACCTTACTATTAATACCACCTTACTATTAAGACCATCTTACTATTAAGACCACCTTACTATTAAGACCATCTTACTATTACGACCACCTTACTATTAAGACCATCTTACTATTAAGACCACCTTACTATTAGGACCACCTCACTATTTAGACCACCTCGCTATTAAGACCACCTTACTATTAATACCACCTTACTATTAATACCACCTTACTATTAAGACCACCTTACTATTAAGACCACCTTACTATTAAGACCATCTTACTATTAAGACCACCTTACTATTAAGACCATCTTACTATTAGGACCACCTTACTATTAAGACCACCTTACTATTAAGACCATCTTACTATTAGGACCACCTTACTATTAAGACCATCTTACTATTAAGACCACCTTACTATTAAGACCACCTTACTATTAAGACCACCTTACTATTAAGACCACCTTACTATTAAGACCACGTTACTATTAAGACCACCTTACTATTAAGACCACCTTACTATTAAGACCATCTTACTATTAAGACCACCTTACTATTAAGACCACCTTACTATTAAGACCATCTTACTATTACGACCACCTTACTATTAAGACCATCTTACTATTAAGACCACCTTACTATTAGGACCACCTCACTATTTAGACCACCTCGCTATTAAGACCACCTTACTATTAATACCACCTTACTATTAATACCACCTTACTATTAAGACCACCTTACTATTAAGACCACCTTACTATTAAGACCATCTTACTATTAAGACCACCTTACTATTAAGACCATCTTACTATTAGGACCACCTTACTATTAAGACCACCTTACTATTAAGACCATCTTACTATTAGGACCACCTTACTATTAAGACCATCTTACTATTAAGACCACCTTACTATTAAGACCACCTTACTATTAAGACCACCTTACTATTAAGACCACCTTACTATTAAGACCACGTTACTATTAAGACCACCTTACTATTAAGACCACCTTACTATTAAGACCATCTTACTATTAGGACCCCCTCACTATTTAGACCACCTCGCTATTAAGACCACCTTACTATTAAGACCACCTTACTATTAATACCACCTTACTATTAAGACCACCTTACTATTAAGACCATCTTACTATTAGGACCACCTTACTATTAAGACCATCTTACTATTAAGACCACCTTACTATTAAGACCACCTTACTATTAGGACCACCTTACTATTAAGACCATCTTACTATTAAGACCACCTTACTATTAAGACCATCTTACTATTAATACCACCTTACTATTAAGACCACCTTACTATTAAGACCATCTTACTATTAATACCACCTTACTATTAAGACCACCTTACTATTAAGACCACCTTACTATTAAGACCACCTTCCTATTAAGACCACGTTACTATTAAGACCACGTTACTATTAAGACCACCTTACTATTAATACCACCTTACTATTAAGACCATCTTACTATTAAGACCACCTTACTATTAAGACCACCTTACTATTAAGACCATCTTACTATTAAGACCACCTTACTATTAAGACCATCTTACTATTAAGACCACCTTACTATTAAGACCATCTTACTATTAGGACCACCTCACTATTTAGACCACCTCGCTATTAAGACCAGTTTTGAAAAGTCCTAAATACTACTTTTTGCACTACATATATGTACGTTTCACCTCGCTACTCAGAACACCGACCATACACAAAGTCACCTTGTGTGTATTCCACTGTGTACATCTTTCAAGTATCAGACCAGTAAGCTTTATTTTTGATGTCAAATTGGCTAATCAGTTACAATTACTGTGTGTTAAACATTATAAAGCCTATATCTTAGTTAATGAAACATGAAAACAGGTGAAAAACTGGACAGAAATCTGTCTGCAAGGTCACCCGCGGTATTAAGACTAACCCGCTATTAAGCCCACTTCGATGCGGTCCCTAAGGTGGCCTTAATAGAGAGGTTTCACTCTATAACTCTTTAGCACGATAACGTATAAATATTTGCATACGCACTGTTTACTTGATTCAATCAGTTGTGCTTTGATGACGTCACATGTACCACGTGACCGGTCAACTCATTAAATTTCTTTTTTTTCCCTTTTTTAATCAAAAATATCAGTCAATGATAATGGTTTAAATTGTGTGATATGTCAAAAAGAAATTCTGTGTTATTTTTTTTTATTTACTCGAGATAAAACAAACTAAACAAAACAAAACAAAAACATATAATAAAAAGTTTATGATATCTTAATATCAAACTCAACGAAATGTGTCTTACAGAAGGCTTTTCCAAGCAATTCTTGTGCAAACTGTCTGACGCTGTCTGGTCGCTAACGCTCGTGTCTTATGCATGTAACTTTTAAAAAATGATTAACTCGAGTGAAATAAATTCCAAAACCACTCGTTGTGTGACCTCTACCTTGCCCACACTCCAACCATCTATCACCGATAGGAACGTTGGTTTGTGAACACACTTGTGTGTAAGTGGAATACTTAAAGAGATCGGAAACAGAAAGCTTAATAAGGTATTTCTTAGTACATCAATTGAAATGTCAAATTGTCGTCCGTGTGATAGAAATATATGTCTATAAACCAGCACGTGTGTCCGAAAGGACATAAAGGCGCGGTAGCACATAAAGGTCAATATATGCAAAAGAAAATCCCAAATCCCTGCAAAACAAAAATGGTTATTTCATAATAACTTGATGAAATAACACCATGGATATCCATGTATAAAATGTGTCTGTATACAAAAGACACGAGCTGTAGCGAGTGCATTTTGTAACTTTTAAAAAATAATTTGCGAGACTGAAATGATTTCCATATCCAATAACCAAGAGTCGTGTGACCTGTTTCTACCACAATACTATTAAGTCACTAGTGGCAGTGTTGTTTTCTTTGAACCGCGGATGATATTTGCGTTAAAACACATTATCTCGTATATTTTCTCGCCAAATTGTGACGACGTCAACAATCGATGGCGATGTCAACAATCAGCATTGACCCACGTGATTGCTGGTCACAGTTCAACTTTTCAACCAATCAAAAGTCAGGAAGGTCACATTCCACTTGTGGTTTATAACATATATTTATTCAACAGTCAGCACGTTTATACAATGGTCTGAGAGTGGAATAACACAGGGTATTGTGGTAGAAATGACATTATATGTGTAATATTTAAGGATTCACTTCAAACTATTTTTCATGTTATGGGGGTACATGTATAACAAAACAAATGGAGTATACTCTTAATAAACCGTTCGCGGTTTATGATGAGAGTACAATCCGGTTGTTTTGTGTTATAACCCCATAACATAAAAAATAGTCTCAAGTTAATACTTATAATTTAATATATATTACCCTGCCAAAATTCACTTTATTGATGGACTCTTTTCTCTTACCAATCATTACGCTGCTGCATCAGCCAATCAAAAGCGATGTTATAAACTGCGACGTCATGTTTTATGTTATGGGCTGATAACATATATTTTTAAAGCCAATGAAAATGCTTGTTTCAAACAAGATTAAATTATAACCTCGTATGGGTATATTCTGTGTTGCCTACGCTTATATATCATTAGTTATTCTGACGCCATGTTGGGCTTCCTACATTTTTAATATCAAAACTTGCACTCCACTTAAGATAACATGTATAATGGCTTTGAATCAATAAGGGATGACACTGATTTAAATCAGGCTATTATGACGTCAGCTATGGCGCCATGTTCGACTACGTTACGTCAACGCTTTGCACTCCGCCTCAGATAACATGTATAATGGCTTTAAATCAATTACTCAGATGACACTGATTTAAATCAGGCTATTATGACGTCATCTATGGCGCCATGTTAGACTACGTTACGTCAACGCTTTGCACTCCGCCTCAGATAACATGTGTAATGGCTTTAAATCAATAGCTTAGACGGCATTGATTTAAATCAGACTCTTCCAGTAAATAAACACACACGGAAAAAGTGAGAACGTTTACCGACTACATTCCAAAAAATAAACACAGGCATATTGAAAAAAATATTCTTAGTGTAAATATAAGTATTGAACTGTAACCAGATGAAGTGTAGCCAGTATACAGTCGATATGAATACAATTTGGATGGCAGATAAATATTCCTAAAGGGCGACATTCTATTTATCTGTCATCCAAATTGTATTCATATCGTCTGTATAGTACATCTGGTAACAGTTCATTGTTTATATTTACATTAGGATAATTTTTAAATATGCCTTTGTCTGAGGTATGCAAAACTCGGGAACTTGTGTGGTGACACCTGGAGGGATGTTACAGATGGAATAAAGTGTGGAGGGCGATTACTCTTTTTAAATGTAAAGAATGTACATTGATAGACTGAACGGTAGTGGAATTTCCCTTCGTTCATTTGCAGAGCAAGTAGTTGTGCTGGAGAGCCACGCGTTGTAAGTCTGCCATACGAGTGATATATTTTTAATATTTATTGAGAAACCATTGGATTTTCTTTTTATTACATTTCGAAATTCCCAAAAGTTCGATTTCATTTTAAAAATTTGCGGTTACTACTGATCGGGATATAGAATATTAATACGCCACAGGATGAAGTTTTATTTTGTGTTCGAAATAGTAAAAAAAAAACAAAAAACATAATTATAAAATCAGTTAGTTATTCATTAATTTCCATAACACTATAAAGGTTTTTAATTTCCCTACTCTATTTGATTTGATTCTAGAATAACGGAAAAAAGTACACAAATAGTGCACAATGAGATCAGACAGAAACGTATATTATTACCAGTGATGATATACGTTTTATCAAGTTGATATTTTCTGCTATTTCACTGGTAAACATGTAATAATTATCTATAATGGCCCTGTTGAGAGGGCACTATTGTCCCATAGTATTGTCGAGGGATGGAATAGTGTCTGAGCCGAAGGCGAGGGCACTATCTCATCACGAGACAATACTATGAGGCAATAGTGCCCTCTCAACAGGGCCATAATGGGTTCAGTACATCTCCCTTCCGCATAAATATACACCAAAACTTGTTTTATTGTGATAAACCATGGTCAGCTTTCGGCCGGTTCCAAAGTCAGCCATGTTCAAGCAACTCATGATCCATGTCTATTTTCGCGGCAATAATCGTGCTCTCCAAACATAGTGACGTAACTTAATAGTGACGTCATAATGGATTCACATTGAATATCGCGCCAAATTTGATAGTGACCGGGTGAGCGGGCACTCACTATCGCTTCATAGTACCCATGTGTGTAGCCAATGGGAAGGCAGTATTCAGTCACGTGATGTACTAAATATTGATTAACCCCTTGACTTAATCTGTAGATCCTGCTATATCATTGTCATTCTATCAACACTGCAATTTAGTTCCCAGACACTTCTTGAAAGTACACAGGCACAACTCTACACATGATCTTATTTTCGGAAACAGGACGGAAATAAGGTATTAATCAGATTACTGGGAATTGTAAGAGGAAAGCCAAACAATTATTGTTCATGTTGTATATTATTGTTTGCACTGTAACAGCCAATATTTTCACCCGTGGTATTTTCCGCGTAGTCATCCTCCAGACTCTTGGCGGTGTGGATATTTTCACGCTGTCAGATTTGCTTTTTTGCACTGTGTACAATTAATACTATTACTGTATACACTGTAGAGTTTGAGTGGCGTTGAAAATGTTCGTGTGTGGATATCTTCGCGGATATTTAACGAAAGCGAAATATGCGAAGTTTTCGCGAAGGCTGTTGAAAGCTGACAAAAAAAAACTGACGGCACAAAGATTTAAGAGTTTCAGGTTGCTCATTGTGCCCTTTTGTTACATTAATATATGTTTGTAAATACCGCAGTTCTCACTTTGAGGACTTGGCCTTAACGTTGGGAGATATATGTTTACATGGCGGGTTTTGTCGATAAAGCAGATGACACTTACCCTTCCGGAACACCTTATCGTATTATATTGTAGTTTATCACGGGTCTCCGTGTAATCTTTTTTGTTTTTGTCTTATTTCTGCCCTTGGTTTAATCAATCTTTAGGTCGGTGTATTATTTTGCTAACCATTCGATATTCATTGGGTTTTTTTATCTCTTACACTAGCCGTGTATGTTTTGTTTAGCATAGTTCTGATAATATCAGTTAAAATTTTTTGAAACACAGCTAATAGTTTGCGAAGGGGTATTAAGAGAGGGGCCGTCAGCTTACTTTATGCCGCACTACGTATACCGAAACTAGAGAATACGATTCGATAATACTGTAACGTGGGGACGCGACCTTGCATAACAATATCAGGGAATTACAAAACCAGGTCAACCGGTCCAGACTTTTTGGCCTGGTGGTAACATTCTGTCTCCATTTTTTACCTTTTGTGACTAGAATGATAAACTGATATACTGATCTGTGATATACTTAATTGGGATATATTATATTGTTGCATTGTACGGAACTTCAGGGGCCCCAACCCCTGAGGCCCTATGTATGGGATATTAAAAATTATTTTTTAAGAAAAAAAAAAAAACATTCTGTCTCCATAACCTAGAGGTCTCGGGTTCGCGCCCGGCTCGTTTCACTAGTTTCATTTCTGCTCTTCGTTGTAAAATAATGTTTATTTTACAGGTCGGGATGTTTGTATTAATAGTAGCCTAAGTTTTGGTGTGTTCAGGTACGAAATGTACAAATTATCACAATGATAATTTCTTTAAAAATATAATTACAGCCCCTCGTACCCGATTAAACATTACGTCTTGACAGATCTGTTTGATTTGTATGCCTACGTCAGGTTCTATATGCCGTTACGTTTCGTAACAATATTGATGTCTGAAAATTTAAAGATAATTATGATTAAACAACTACGCATGCATATGGGAATATGTCTTCGCATATAATTCAGTTTTGTTGCATTTATGTATGCATTTTATGCATGTATATTCATGCATTAGTATGTGCGTAGTTTTAGGTGAATGCATGCAGATTTGTATATACAAAATATACATTGTATGTATGTATGCGTACGAAGGAGAGTAAAGTGTAAAATGTAAGTGTGTATGCATGCATGTTTGTATATACAATTTGTACATGTATGTATGCATGCGTACGAAGGAGGGTAAAGTGTAAAATGTAAGTGTGTATGCATGCATGTTTGTATATACAATTTATACATTGTATGCATGTATGCGAACGAAGGAGAGTAAAGTGTAAAATGTAAGTGTGTATGTATGCATGTTCGTATATACAATTTATACATTGTATGCATGTATACGTACGAAGGAGAGTTAAGTGTAAAATGTTAAATGTAAGTATGTATGTAAGCGTTTTCAGACTTTACATCAGTACGTCAGCGTGTGAATGAATGTATGTTCATATGACTTGCAATTGTACATACATGTAAATATATGTGTGACTGTTTCTCGTCATTTGGAAAAAAATGAAATATTAAACTAAATAACTACCACTGTATTATGCATTTCATAACATCTAAAACATTGCTTCAAATTTACAGTTTTCTTAAGTGAAAAAACTTCATTTTTGCTATTATGGCATATTCCAGAGGTCTAAAGGGCGTAAGTGAGCGTAACCCCGAGATACCGAGGGCGTAGAGTGTAGGTGAGAGCAACCCCTTGATATCGAGGGCGTATTGAGTGTAGGTGAGCGTAACCCCTTGATATCGAGGGCGTAGAGAGTGTAGGTGAGAGTAACCCCGATATATCGAGGGCGTAGAGAGTGTAGGTGAGCATAATCCATGGATATTGAGGATATAGAGAGCGTAGGTGAGCGTAACCCCCGGATATCGAGGGCGTAGAGAGTGTAGCTGAGAGTAATGCATGGATATTGAGGATATAGAGAGCGTAGGTGAGCGTAACCCCCGAATATCGAGGGCGTAGAGAGTGTAGGTGAGAGCAACCCCGAAATATCGAGGGCGTAGAGAGTGTAGGTGAGCGTAACCCCCGAATACCGAGGGCGTATTGAGTGTAGGTGAGAGCAACCCCGAAATATCGAGGTCGAAGAGAGTGTAGGTGAGAGTAGTAACCCCGATATATCGAGGGCGTAGAGAGTGTAGGTGAGAGTAACCCCGATATATCGAGGGCGTAGAGAGTGTAGGTGAGCGTAATCCATGGATATTGAGGATATAGAGAGCGTAGGTGAACGTAACCCCCGGATATCGAGGGCGTAGAGAGTGAAGATGAGAGTAATGCATGTATATTGAGGATATAGAGAGCGTAGGTGAGCGTCACCCCCGAATATCGAGGGCGTAGAGAGTGTAGGTGAGAGCAACCCCGAAATATCGAGGGCGTAGAGAGTGTAGGTGAGCGTAACCCCCGAATACCGAGGGCTTATTGAGTGTAGGTGAGAGCAACCCCGAAATATCGAGGTCGGAGAGAGTGTAGGTGAGAGTAGTAACCCCGATATATCGAGGGCGTAGAGTGTAATTGAGCGTAACCCCGATATATGAAGGGCGTAGGTGAGAGTAATCCATGAATATCGAGGGCGTAGAGAGTGTAGGTGAAAGACACCCCGAGATATCGAGGGCGTAGAGTGAAGGTGAGCGTAACCCCGAGATATCGAGGGCGTAGAGTGTAGGTGAGAGTTACCCCGAGATATCGAGGGCGTAGAGTGTAGGTGAGCGTAACCCCGAGATATCGAGGGCGTAATGTAGGTGAGAGTAGTTACCCCGAGATATCGAGGGCGTAGAGTGAAGGTGAGCGTAACCCCGAGATATCGAGGGCGTAGAGTGTAGGTGAGAGTTACCCCAAGATATCGAGGGTGTAGAGTGTAAGTGAGAGTAAGCCCTAGATGTCGAGGGCGTAGAGTATAAGTGAGAGTTACCCCGAGATATCGAGGGTGTAGATTGTAAGTGAGCGTAACCCCGAGATATCGAGGGTGTAGAGTGTAGATGAGAGTAACCCCGAGATATCGAGGGCGTAGAGTGTAGGTGAGAGTAACCCCGAGATATCGAGGGCGTAGAGTGTAAGTGAGAGTAACCCCGAGATATCGAGGGTGTAGAGTGTAGATGAGAGTAACACCGAGATATCGAGGGCGTAGGGTGTAAGTGAGAGTAACCCCGAGATATCGAGGGCGTAGAGTGTAAGTGAGAGTAACCCCGATATATCGAGGGCGTAGAATGTAGATGAGAGTAACCCCGAGATATCGAGGGCGTAGAGTGTAGGTGAGAGTAACCCCGAGATATCGAGGGCGTAGAGAGTGTAGGTGAGAGTAACCCCGAGATATCGAAGGCGTAGAGAGTGTAGGTGAGAGTAACCCCGAGATATCGAGGGCGTAGAGTGTAGGTGAGAGCAACCCCGAGATATCGAGGGCGTTGAGTGTAGGTGAGAGCAACCCCGAGATATCGAGGGCGTTGAGTGTAGGTGAGAGTAAGCCCTAGATGTCGAGGGCGTAGAGTGTAAGTGAGCGTAACCCCGATATATCGAGGACGTAGAGTGTAGGTGAGAGTAACACCGAGATATCGAGGACGTAGAGAGTGTAGGTGAGAGTAACACCGAGATATCGAGGACGTAGAGTGTAGGTGAGAGTAACACCGAGATATCGAGGGCGTAGAGAGTGTAGGTGAGAGTAACACCGAGATATCGAGGACGTAGAGTGTAGGTGAGAGTAACACCGAGATATCGAGGGCGTAGAGTGTAGGTGAGAGTAACCCCGAAATATCGAGGGCATAGAGAGTGTAGGTGAGAGTAACCCCGAGATATCGAGGGCGTAGAGTGTAGGTGAGAGTAACCCCGAAATATTGAGGGCGTAGAGAGTGTAAGTGAGAGTAACCCCGAAATATCGAGGGCGTAGAGAGTGTAGGTGAGAGTAACCCCGAGATATCGAGGGCGTAGAGTGTAGGTGAGAGTAGTAATCCCGATATATCGAGGTCGTTGAGTGTAGGTGAGAGTAAGCCCTAGATGTCGAGGGCGTAGAGTGTAAGTGAGCGTAACCCCGATATATCGAGGACGTAGAGTGTAGGTGAGAGTAACACCGATATATCGAGGGCGTAGAGAGTGTAGGTAAGAGTAACACCTAGATATCGAGAATGCAGAGAATGTTTGCGAGTGTAACCCCCGGAAATCGAAGGCGTAGGGGGAGTTTAGCGTGACGTCATAATGGTAACATTGGAGTTGCACCGTTTGCACTGTCAACGGGTGGCTTTTACTTTGCGTTGAAACATGACACATACTATATGTACATGTATATATCTACATCAACTGTGCGTTGGGTAACGAAAAATGTAAATATAAGTATTGGTTGTCATTTTTTTGACGTGCATTTGTGTGTAACACAAAGTGTACATATTCAAATTTTGCGTAAGCGCGCACCATTCAATATGTAGGAACGTCATTTCATGTTATACATCAATGAATGTCAAAATATAACAATCAATCCTTAAATGAATAGAATACGGTTGTATACAAATTGTACATATTGGATCGTATTTCCCCGTTAAATGATGACGACGTCAACAATCAGCAAGTGACGTTTTTCCGGTCAAAGTTCACCATGTCAGCCAATCAAAATGCGTTTGGAGTTTATTCAACGTGTGGTACAAACGGAATGTTATTCAACAGTTGTAATGATAATTTGATACCCTAAGAATGAATGATTGTGGTACACTGTAGAAAACAGGATAATCTCTCCCGGCCCAGTACAGGTCATGCTTATTTTACTGGTCCCTATCCGCGGAGAAAATAAACCTACTTCTCATGCATGTATATTTGCATTCTAATAATAAATAATAATATACAACATTTATATAGCGCTCTATATAATTTGTAAAATTACTCTAAAGCGCTTCACAACATGTAGATAATAATTTGATACTTACACTGCATAAATAAAGAAGTTATTACAATCTAAGATAATGTGATAATATAAAAAATTGCATATAAATACGAACTACATCTACTGTAGATAAACAAATGTCAGTATATACATGACGTCTAAGTTGTCCCTAATATGCAGACGTGAAAAGGTACGTCTTCAGAAGTTTCTTGAATTTGGCCAGAGTATTTGTTTTTCGGATAGCGGATGGTAATCTATTCCACAACGTGGCCGAAACTTTCCCAAAACACCGGTTTCCATAGGTTACAGTACAAGATTTTGGGACACACAACAATGATTCTGTCTTCGACCTCAGTGATCGTGACGGCTGATACAGGGTAACTAGCTCTCGTATGTACTGGGGAGCTGTTCCATCAAGTGCCTTGTATGTGTATACCAAGATTTTGTATTGTGACCTGTATTGCACAGGTAGCCAGTGCAATGAATACAGAACAGGAGTGATGTGTTCTCTCTTTCTAACCCAAGAAACGAGACGTGCTGTCGTGTTCTGGACCTTCTGTAGGCGACTTGTCAATTTGTCAGATATACCACAGAGTAGGGCATTTCCATAGTCCAGCCGTGAGGTAACAAGTGAATGAACCAAAACCTTGCATGCATCGGCAGTTATAAACTGCCGTATACAGCCGATGTTCCTGATCTGGTAGTAACAGGATTTGGCGATAGCATTCACTTGTTTCTCCAATTTCAGTGAACTATCAAAGTACACCCCTAGATTTTTAACAGTTGGGACAGCCTCTACAGTACTTGTTCCGACCTTGAGCTGGAGAGCCGTTGATTGCTTACACTTTGGAGAAAAGACGATCAGTTCCGTCTTTTCCTGATTTAGTTTTAGCATGTTGGCATTCATCCAGCTTCTGATGTCTGTCAGACAAGCTTCCAGATTTTCTGATACAGTGTCCCAGCTGTCCTGTGGTCTGATGACCATGTAAATCTGTGTGTCATCAGCATAACAATGATAGCGAAGGTTATGTCTATGACAAATCTCACCGATTGGTTTTGAATACATGCAGTATTTACGGGGTCCTAACACCGACCCTTGAGGAACCCCATAATCCAGCATGCTGTCACGTGAAACAGAAGATCCAATTGCAATACACTGCCGTCGATCACCTAGATAGGACTGTATCCAGCATAATGCGTCGTCAGTCACTCCATACGAATACTCCAGACGTTTATGGAGTATGCTATGGTCAATGACGTCGAATGCAGCTGACAAGTCTAGCATGACGAGCACCGCTCTGCACTTGTTATCCAATGCAGAAGCTATGTCGTTATGCACACGTAGGAGGGCCGTCTCTTGAGTGTCCCATGCGATAGGCCGATTGCAGGTTGTCATGGAGACTGTTTGCATGGAGATGGGCCTCTAAACGCCGGGACACAACCTTCTCCAAGATCTTAGACAGAAAAGGCAAATTTGACACTGGACGGTAGTTCTTCAACTCCTCCTTATCCAATCCAGGCTTCTTCAGCAATGGTCTTACATGTGCTTTCTTGAAACACAATGGAACCTTTGACTCAACCAATGATTTGTTCATGATTGAGGTAATCAAAGGAAGCAGTGCTTCAAGACATTTTTTCAGAAGGTCTGTTGGAAGCGGGTCAAGCTCACAGGATTTTGATTGCGATGTCTGGATGATTCTGCGTAGTTCATCCGGAGTTGTTGGAGTGAGCTTTGACAATGGTTCCCCGTCAAATTGAATGTCAGCACTCATGACAGATACATCGTCAGTTGTCGAATTCACTTCGTCAATGTTTCTCCTGATCGTGTTGATCTTCTTCAGAAAGAAATCGCTGAACTTGTTTGATAAGTCTTTGTCAGTTGTACAGCTTGGCAGGATGATTTCACCTTTTTGACCCATTAGCGCTTTGATTGTTCTGATTCTGAATGTTTCTTGATTATATGAATATACCAACTGAAAACAGCAAACACTATACGATGATTACATTATGATAACATCAATTCACATGGTTTCCTTATGACGCAATATAAATTATTAATCACGTTTGATGCGGGTCTTGCCGCTCCGCTTCTGATAACATGGAAAACGCCCCTGCGTCAAACGTTCAAATGACTACGATTGACGCCAATTTTAGTATAATCAGGGCTGTTCCGCCAATGTCGTTTAAATGGCGACGCAAAACCAAACACAGTTAATTGATTAATTATTAAACAAATAATAAATTCAATTCAACAATTGTTCAATAGTATAAATGTAAATATATGGATTGAATGGCGTTTTTTTTTTTATTTCATGCCGGTATGAATGCAAATCGATTAACATCATACCGACATAAAAAAAAATAAAACAAAAACAAAAATGCCGTTGAATCCTGCGGGTATTTTTTTAGATATCCATGTCTGTTTGAATGCAAATCGGTTACATCCATATTGACTATGAAGGCCAAGCGGTTTCATGCAATATGGATGTAACCGGTTTTCATTCCTACCGACATGAAAATTATTAAAAAAAAAAAGAAAAAACCGCCGTTCAATCCCTATGTGAATTTCAATTTACATTGGAGTGTAATTTATTATAAAATATGAAAATAATATATATAATCGTCAAAAAAACTTCCTTGTAACGAACATCAACATCCGTTTGTCTTCCGTTATACCGGAGAGTACTTATCACGCTTATAACACGACATTGCTCTGCTATGTATGACACTTGTATAGATCAATTTACATGTATCACATAACTGACCCGCTCAGTCACATCATATGCCCATGTCACAAATATGGTATTATACACATGTGTAATGACATTATTGTAACGTCGATGATGTAGAGGGCGTAAATGAGCGCAACCCCTGGATATCGGGGATGTATAGAGTTTAGTTTAAACATATTTTATTGTCACGAAAACGAAAAGAGGATTGGGCAAAAGTTATGTCAACTTATGAAACGCCCTTTCCCAACATCATGATAAATACAACGTACAATAAACCTAGACAGTAACAATTATATATACATGTTTTATATTTAAAACCTTTTACTGGAATTGATGTAAGTTTGCACTATAGAGTAAAGAGCGTAAGTGAGCGTAACCCTTGGATATCGAGGATGACACACATTATGCTTAATTAGCTCAGATTCGAAATTAATCTCGGCAGTTGTATGTTTATATGAGGCACCGTGGTTAAAGAAGCACCCCTGGCTCCTAACAGACGGGTTACGGGTTCGAATCACCGCACGACACTGTGTTGTACATGGATGTTAAGACAGATATCTATCATTGCAAATGCCCTATCAACCACGGATCATAATCTGTGAACCGCTTTGTGACGAAATACAATGTACAAACTAGCCTGTAATAGTGGTATCTAAAGGGACAATATACGTAACTTTAGGCAAAACTTAAAGCGAAAATCAAGCCTAATAACTTTTTATATTAATAGCTTTAGTCAAGATTAACTGATATTAGCAATATCCAAGGTGAATTCTTACGTGGTTACCGATACAGCAGCAGTTGAAACTCGGTATTTGTAAACACGCGTCCATTTTGAACTGTCTTCCAACATCGGCTTGTTGTTGAAGTGGGCGACACTTGAATTATTTTCAATTCTTTGGATTTTTCTGTCAAGAGTTTCTTGTTAGTTACCGCTCAGGATTACCTCGTTTTAGGCTTATTTTTGCATGGTTATCAACTCGATTTTTTTCAGCAGTTTTTTAGAAACACGGATAATGTCCTGAAGTTACGAATATTGGGCCTTTAAGTACGTGGAATTTATATTTTTTCACAAAGTTTCAGTGTAACTCCGGATTTAGAAAAGAATAGGTTCAACTGCTTTCGTAGACGAAACAATAAGGCCGGTAATTGTTATTTGACAAATGTTCATTTTTTTCTAAAATTTCTCCTTGAGTTGGTAAGTAAAGATCATAGGGAGATCCAAGAAACACA
Source organism: Mimachlamys varia (assembly GCA_947623455.1). Lineage (NCBI taxonomy): Eukaryota > Metazoa > Mollusca > Bivalvia > Pectinida > Pectinidae > Mimachlamys > Mimachlamys varia. The sequence continues at coordinate 30,746,117 of OX392544.1, forward strand.
ATTAATAGTTGGTCAGCAACTCGTTGTTTTCACCACCTATTTAACATGATCTTGCTGAGAGGGAACACGTTATTTTACAAATGTATTAAGACAAGACAACTTTGTTTAGATTCCTAAGGTGAACACATCCACATATGGCAAGAGATCTTTTCTATGGTGGCTGATTTCTGCCATCTCGCCTTTTCGTCTTTACGCGAAAAGGCGAGAAAATAAACACGAAAAGGCGAGAAAAAGAACACGAAAAGGCGCCGTTTGTTCTTGAAATAATCTCGCCTTTTCCTGTTATTTTTCTCGCCTTTTCGTGTAGCTAATAATATTATAAAATTTACGCGAAAACCCACCAAACGGCGGGTTTTCGCCTACTTCACCAAGCGAAAACACGCCAAACGGCAGGTTTTCGCCTTTTTCAGTACGCGAAAACTCGCAAAACTGCAAGGAGACAAATTGCAACCCGCCGTTCGGCGGGTTTTCGCGTAAAAAAATTCGCGAAAAGGGTACATGTAGATGGCAGAAATCAGCCACCATACTTTTCGCTGTACAGCTTCCCAGGTGTGGAACAGCCTACGAAATGAACTCAGGTTAGCTGATAATCATGGGTCGTTTTCGTGGGCTGCTCCGCACCTGGGACACCCAAATCTGCCCATTTGGTATCTGCACAGGCAATGTTGCGAGTTATCCCCCTTGGAATTATTTTTACCATACATAGTAATCTAAGATGTAATTCCTAATAAAGCCTGTTAAAGTAATAACTTTTCTAGTTTGCTGTTTCTATTTTTGGACTCAATTGTCTTCTTTTGATACACACTACATTGTACGATAAAGTATATCTGGTAATTTTCTATCAATGCATGTCTTGTAAATTTTTATCAATGTAGATCTTGTAAATCGTTTTCAATGTATATCTTATAAATCGTTTTCAATGTATATCTTGTAATTTTTTATCAATGTATATCATGTAAATTTTTAACAATTTTTATCTTGTAATTTGTTATCAATGTTTATTTTGAAAATTTTTATCAATTTGCTATACAGTATTAGCATATAATATCATGCTCATAACACTTTGATAGTGCTTTAACTTGTTTTTTTAACACCTGTGTGATATACAAGTGTTAATTATTGAATTACATTTCAGAATTAATTAAGTTTAGCAATTGTGATTTCATATACATTGTACTTTTATTGTATACCTACGGAGTATTGTATATCTACTAATAATTCTATGTATTATGATATTGTTAATGATGACGTAACACACACATGCTGCACCTTTTAAATTCAGTAATATACACAGTATGCCGAAAAAATGAATTAAACTGCATCATACAGCTATTTCGTCCTTCTGGGACTTGTCAGTGACTTTAGGGGCTTTAATAATGATAAATTGTCCTATCAAACAAAAATTGGATTTTAAAATCTAAACCGGAAGTAATTTTTTTTTTCTTAATGAATGACTCGTCTGCCAAATTATATCCACGGGTAAGTTCCAGCAGTCATATGTATAGAAGCGTTTATTATTTATTAAACACATGTATAAATATTAAAAATACTTTATGTATGTTTTTGCCGAAAGAATAGCACTACTTTGCTAATTTAGCATCTTGACTCTTGAAGAAGTGAAGGCGACTCACTGGTTGTGTCACACGAACCTTTCAACAAATAATACTATCTTATTGCAAAGAAAGCAGGGAGAAAATAGAAACTGAACACTCTTTATTACAGATTGAATGACGTCAGCTCATCCCAATCCATTTTGGCGGATAATAATCTTCCCTTTTATATTGTTTGTCCAGCCAGGATCCCGGTTTAGGATAATCCCGGAAGTAAACAGTCTCTCCCCCCGCTAAAAAGGCGCCCCACCAACCGTAGGTACCGGAAGTCACAATACTGTGGTTGCATTGGGCCATTAAAGCTAAGTCTGCTCCAGCGTTTCCGGAAGTAGCTATTCTTACATCGTTATAATTTACTCTCGACCTCATCCAATTTGCATCATCACCAATTAAAACAAAAATAGGATTTTTAAATCTGAACCGGAAGTAAGAAAAAGCTTTTTTGATGAATGACTCGTCTGCCACATTATAGCCACGGGCGAGTTCTCGCTTGGTGTTCATGTCGCCGCGACGGATGTGTACTCCAACAGTTATGGAAGCATTCAAAGCCTTTAATTTTGTGAAAGCTTTTTGATAAAGATCGGCCTTAAATCGAAAGGCCTTCCGAACATCATTGGCTACATGATCAAAATATCTCCACGACTGATAATATCCCTGTAATGTCCAGTTTTTCGAATGCGATAGGTTTTGTATTCGTGTGTCGAATGCGCCTGCGCGCTCCTCTCCGTGTCCTTGTACATTTGTCACACTAATCACACGTGCTTGCACAAGGTCAAAAATTTGCATAAGTTTGTGATGAGGGGCAACAAAGGGCGAGTAATTATGCAAAGCGCTCACACCTAATAAGGCTGCAAACTGAAACATCTGGTTACCAAGGCGACCATTTCCTTGAACAGTCATGAAATGTGTTTTTCGGAAATCAAGTGATCCATACATAAAAACTGTTTCCTGTTTAGACGTTGTATGATATGTGCTTTTTGTTTCATTGCCGACGTCATAGCGATGTGTAGCATTATCTTTCAAATCTCCGTTATCGTGCACATTCGGAACATTTCGGGTTTTACTCATAATAGCAGGTAGCATCCATCCAATACCATTTGTTGAGGAACTATTGAAAATGTAAGAAGAATCCATAATCGACAAGTTCCGCATGTATCCACGGAGGAAACCAGGTTTCTTGGTAAGTGCTGTGTAAGAAACTACGTTGCTAATGACAACCAGGAATATGGATAAAATGAACGTGTACAACGCGCATGTCTGGCATGATAGTTGACACCGCTTTTTTCCTGTAGATCTTAATCTCTGCTTCATATCAAACCGTTGTAGCAGTTCCTCCTGAAACAGAACAATACAAACATTATATCAACTCACATCTTCGGTCAACTCAATTAAAGGCCCAACATACGTAACTTTCGGCTAAACTTGAAGTGAAAATAAAGCCTTAAAACTTCTTATATTCATAGCTTTAGTTAAGATTAACTGATATCAGCAATATTCAAGATGAATTCTTTCGCGGTTACCGGTACAGCAGCAGTTGAAACACGCTATTTTTAAACACGCGTCAATTTCGAACCGTCTTCTGACTCTTCTACCTTCGGTTTGTTGTTGAAGTGGGCCCCATCTGAATTATTTTCAATTCTTTGGATTTTTTTTGTCAAGAGTTTCTTGTTAGTTACCGCTCAGGTTTACTTCGTTTTAGGCTTATTTTTGCATGGTTATCAAATGGATTTTTTTCAGAATTTTTCAGAATCACGAAAATTTCCTGAAGTTACGTATATTGGGCCTTTTACGAGTCACCATGTATTTAAAGAACTTTCAGGTCACTGTCCCGCTTTTTGTATATATTAAGTGCCTGTAAGGTTCTTTTCGGCATCTTCGATATCCAGAGGTTACGCTCACCTACGCTCTCTATACCTCCAGAATATGACATGGCAAAGCTAAAGGCTCCTTGTGTGCAAAATTGTTAATGAGACGAGAACGCTGGTTCGAAGATTTGATGTACACCAAAAGAATCCCGTGGTCACATAACGGTAGAAATTGACAGGCTTTGGAGTCAGTTGCGGCCCTTGTCATTTTCAAAGGATAGGCATGGAACCTTGCGATTGGACAGTTTATTTTTACTTGAGCACGCCTTCACTTTTGCCATGACATATTCAAGTGGTGTAGAGAGCGTAGGTGATCGTAATCCCTGGATATCGAGGATATCTTTCAGCGACCCCGGTATATTTGGATTTTCTAAAAATGTCCAAGGACGTAACCTGTCTATAAATGAGACTCATCATTCCCACACTGTTCAATTTACTTTATAATTTACCTCGGAATAAAGGACATCTGTCTTTAAGGTCACCTGTCTAAAAAGGACACTTGTCTATAAATGAGACTCATCATTCCCACACTGTTCAATTTACTTTATAATTTACCTCGGAATAAAGGACATCTGTCTTTAAGGACACCTGTCTAAAAAGGACACTTGTCTATAAATGAGACTCATCATTCCCACACTGTGCAATTTACTTTATAATTTACCTCGGAATAAGGGACACCTGTCTAAAAAGGACACCTGTCTATAAATGAGACTCATCATTCACACACTGTTCAATTTACTTTATAATTTACCTCGGAATAAGGGACACCTGTCTTTAAGGACACCTGTCTATAAATGAGACTCATCATTCACACACTGTTCAATTTACTTTAAAATTTACCTCGGAATAAGGGACACCTGTCTAAAAAGGACACCTGTCTATAAATGAGACTCATCCTTCACACACTGTTCAATTTACTTTATAATTTACCTCGGAATAAGGGACACCTGTCTATAAAGTACACCTGTCTATAAAGGACACATTGCTAAATGTATGTCCATTGGGTGTGTTTTGTAGATAGGCAAAAATGTCAAAGTAGATAGGCTTGATTGTAGTCTGTTTTATTTGTATGATACCCTAATGCGTAATAGCTTTTTTCAGTATGGAGTAGAAAGCACATATACAGTATCTATATGGACAGCGCTGCGATCTCCTAACGCTAGTAGGCGTGTGTTTGTTGACAGAGTGTTAAACAAAATGTTGCATCGGAAAGGCAAACATCCTGAAAATAAAAATCAATTTTCAGCCATAGTCAAGTGCTCACGACCGAGCTAAGGCTAAAACATTACAGCTATACAACTATACCGCTGTATTGACCACTGCTCAATGTCAAAATGCAAAGAACACGAAGATACAATACTCTTAATGGTGTTTGCTGATACATGTACGATGTTGTACGTTTTTAATAAAGTAAAAACAAAAATACCAAATCTGGGGTTCTTGTCCCGCACGCACCGTGAATTTTTCCTGGTAGTATGTACAATTATAGAACGCACAACTTCACTTATCTTCATTTTGTGGCAAAGCTAGTGTTGGACAAGCCCCCGACAAGGGCACTTACGCGGGCGCGTCTAAATACCCAATACTCCCCATACTACCCAATACTACCCCATACTACCCAATACTACCCAATACCACCTCATACGACCAGGTAATGTACTAAATACTTCTTGAATATTCTGAGATACTATCTTCATAGACATTTGATCTTCTATCTGTCTTATTTTATCTGAAAATATGTGATTTAATGGGGAAAAAATTGCCGAAATCGGCAATATATTGACCCAATACTGCCCCATACTACCCCATACCACCTCATACGACCAAGTAATGTACTAAATACTTCTTTAATATTCTGAAATATTATCTTAATGGACATTTTATCTTCAATCTGTCTTATTTTATCTAAAAATATGTGATTTAATGGGGAAAAAATTGCAGAAATCGGCAATAATGACTCAATACTACCCCATACTACCCAATACCATCTCATACGACCAAGTTATGTAGTCTACTAAAAAAAAAATTTTATATTATGAATTATTATCTCTGTTGAATGTATCTACTTTTTGTTATAATTTTTTTTGTGGGAAATAGGGTACTAGTACGCTATTTGATCCAGAAAACTTTCACCGAAATCCCCGACTGCGGCGGGGGGAGTGAGACTGGGTAAACAACCTACACCAGAACATACGACCTGCCTAACTGCCATTAATGTTGTTATAAATATCGTCTTTGTGTAAGATATTTACTTTTTAAGTAAGTCTTTTTACTTCTGTTAGGACCATTTGGTTTATTAAGAATAAAATTTAATGGTCCCCACTGCCGCATTTATTTGCACACGCTGTTAACGTTGTATCACTCTTTAAAAGGAGGCGCGATCTGGTGTAATACGGCCTACTTTCACTTTGACATCAGCAGTCACAGATTGCTTTTTAGAGCTACTGATAGGAATCATCGATGGTTACAGTAAGTAGTGTTGTGGATTGTGATTTTCTGGAAGTAGTGAATACATGTTTCGCCGAGATCAGCGTCTAACTTGATGATTGAAGTGGAAGGTCGTCCTTCACCATGATGCATGTGTGTTATCACACACACACTACACAGGTTATTGCAAAGCAATAGTTATATTATTATTAGGTGTGAAAACTTTTGTTTCTCCGCTCTATTTCAATGATTTGTTTATTTATTACCGAGTAATTCCCTTTCCATTGTTTTCGAAACCTCTAGGATTTATGACAATCCATGTGAATAAAAGACAGTAATTGAACAACATGGTAATGGCAAATAAAAAAAATGTGTTTAAATATATACAAAGATTTGCACTCAACAGCACTGTTAAAAGTTAGAACTCCTACTCTATATACATGTATGTAACCCTGGTAAGATCTTCTCTTTAGCTTCTTCTGTTGCATACGGCACCAAACTTGAGACAAGTTCTTTCCTGGAGGGGGAGTATGTAACCCTGGTAAATACTAGCTGCAATATACTGCTCGGCTAGAGTGATCTTCTCTTTAGCTTGATCGGTTGAGTGTAAAAAGGCAAGTAGCCAGAGGTTCTCGGTTCAACTCCTAGCTGAGACATTGTAATAAATAATGACGTCTGTTATATATAGGAGAGGAAAGTGCACAGTCAGACCGGAGTTCGAACCCAGGACCTTCCGAAATCTAGACGGACGCCCAACCATTGAGCCATCTAGTCACCGACGATCTGACATTTCTAGATCCGCTACATCCCTCCCTCCTTTAACAAAGTCTTTGACCCCGAAAACATTATGATTTACAACCCAGGTTCGAGTATCCCCTCCCCTCGTCAACTATGCACCCAATACTTTAAACAAGGTTTGGTCACAGGCACCAAAGGTAACAAGAGAGGAAAAATGCACGGCCAGACCAGGGTTCGAACCCGGAACCATCCAAACTCTAGACGGACGCTCATCCAATTGAGGTATCTGATCGCCGACGATTGGCCCGGTCTAGATCTGCTACAAATATAGCCCCACATTGGGGGCCATTTGTCACCCGGGGTCTTCATTAAGCACAGGTGAACAAGTTGGTAGGCAGTTGGTTCCACAGAACATATAAACATATGTAAAATAAAACAAAAAAGTAGATACCTTCTACAGAGATAATATTTCAGAATATCAAAGTAGTATATGGTACATAACTTGGTCTCAAGAGGTGGTATTGGGTCATTATTGCTGATTTCGGTAATAATTTCTCCATTAAATTGCATATTTTCAGACAAACTAAGGCAAATTGAAGAAAAACACTGGACAGGTACACATAAACAGCATGTACAGGTGACCCAGTACAGGAACACACAGTAGATATTCATATAGCATGGGTCAAATATATTTGAAACATATAGTATCAACAGTGATCAATTTGAATATTGCTCTACCCAATTTTGGAGGCAGATCTCTTGGCCGAATTAAGGCTGAACAAGGAACACTCCCTCCTGAAAAATGTCTTTTCGAGCAAAACATTTGATTTTTCCACCCTGTACACTACCATACCTCATACAAAATTGAAGGAACGTCTCCGATCTCTTGTTATGAGAGCTTTCTTTTCCAAGAAAGGCAGACGACGATACAAATATATGGTAGTGAGCTATCTTGGAGCATACTTTGTCAAAAACACGACAAAAGCTAAGAGGAAATATACTGAAGAAGATATAGTAAGGATGATTGAATTCCTGGTCGACAACATTTTTGTTGAGTTTGGAGGAAAGATTTTCCAGCAGACTGTTGGCATTCCCATGGGAACAAACTGTGCCCCACTCTAAGCTGACTTGTTTTTGTTTTCATACAAGGCTGAATTGGTGGAGGAGCTAATCAGGACAGGTAACAAAAACCTTGCCAAATCTTTTAACTTCACTTTCAGATATATCGACGATGTGTTGTCTATAAACAACAAGAAGTTTGCTGACCACGTCGGTCGTATATACCCTACTGAACTTGAAATAAAGGACACAACAGACTCTTCTATATCAGCTGCTTACCTAGATCTCTACTTCAACTACGACCAACATGGACAGCTTACTACTAAGCTTTACGATAAACGTGATGATTTCAATTTTCCGATTGTTAACTTTCCATTTCTTGATGGTAACATCCCTGCTTCTCCAACCTATGGTGTTTACATGTCGCAGTTGATTTGGTATTCCAGGGCTTGCTCTAAATATCGGGATTTTCGTGATCGATTTTCGACTGCTGACACACAAACTAACAACACAAGGATTCGAGAGATGCAGGCTGATCAGAACTATGGGCAAGTTTTATGGTCGCCATCTTTGTCTCATTGAGAAATAACCTGTATCTTTAAGTGACATGAAGATGGACATTTTTGAGTATGCTCATTAGTGTGTTTACTTGTTGTGATTGACAATGATACTCGGTTCTCATTTTAGAACTTGATGTTTACTTGGATGTGACAAAGATCTACATGGCGGGTGTCGGCGATGAAACAGAAAACGCTTACTCTTCCGGAACACCTGGTCTTATTCTCTTGTACTTTTGCAAGGGTCTCCATGTGAATCTTTCCTTTGTTCATATTTTGCCCCTGGTTTAATCGATTTTGAGTTTGGATTATGATTATGTTGACGCTTCGTTGTTCTCTGATTTATACTTATATACTTATAATTACTAGATTTTAGTCTCAGCTAGTTGGAATTTCCCTATACATCAAGTGATAGAGAATTCCTCTAATAAAAACAGAACAATACCATGACCCCGCTGAAGTTCAAACTATTGGCTGAAGTTCAAACTATTGACTCAAAAGTTTGAACTTCAGCGGGGGCATGGTATTGTTCATTACTCCTTCCTGCTTCAATTGTTGTACATTCATTATACCCCCTAAAGAAAGCACATGTAAGACCATTGCTGAAGAAGCCTGGATTGGATAAGGAGGAGTTGAAAAACTACCGTCCAGTGTCAAATTTGCCTTTTCTGTCTAAGATCTTGGAGAAGGTTGTGTCCCGGCATTTAGAGGCCCATCTCCATGCAAACAGTCTCCATGACAACCTGCAATCGGCCTATCGCATGGGACACTCAACAGAGACGGCCCTCCTACGTGTGCATAACGACATAGCTTCTGCATTGGATAACAAGTGCAGAGCGGTGCTCGTCATGCTAGACTTGTCAGCTGCATTCGACGTCATTGACCATAGCATACTCCATAAACGTCTGGAGTATTCGTATGGAGTGACTGACGACGCATTATGCTGGATACAGTCCTATCTTGGAGATCGACGACAGTGTATTGCAATCGGATCTTCTGTTTCACGTGACAGCATGCTGGATTATGGGGTTCCTCAAGGGTCGGTGTTAGGACCCCGTAAATACTGCATGTATTCAAAACCAATCGGTGAGATTTGTCATAGACATAACCTTTGCTATCATTGTTATGCTGATGACACACAGATTTACATGGTCATCAGACCACAGGACAGCTGGGACACCGTATCAGAAAATCTGGAAGCTTGTCTGACAGACATCAAAAGCTGGATGAATGCCAACATGCTGGACTATGGAAATGCCCTACTCTGTGGTATATCTGACAAATTGACAAGTCGCCTACAGAAGGTCCAGAACACGGCAGTTCCAAATTTCCAAATTTGAAAAAAATTCATATTTCTTCTTTTTAAGCTACTTTGATAGTTTTCTGGTTCCTTGCATGACTTTAAAACATGCTAACATCAACTGCCATGATTTTAAGACAGAAATTTTCATTTTTCCCAAAAATTCAATTTCAAAAAGTACCAATATCCTATTTTCTGAGGTGGAAAAAAGTCAAATTCTTACTAGAATAACATTTTTCATTAAAACTCAATATTCAAGACTTTTGGTGCGTAACGGCGAAGTTTTCAGTCTAAATCAAGCTAGAATGTCAGAAAATCATGTTTTATCGGGCTCGGAAGGGACTTTATACTCGACAATGAAAAACCTCATTTTTTTCCAAATTTGAAAAAAATTCAGATTTCTTCTTTTTAAGCTACTTTGATAGTTTTCTGGTTCCTTGCATGACTTTAAAACATGCTAACATCAACTGCCATGATTTTAAGACAGAAATTTTCATTTTTCCCAAAAATTCAATTTCAAAAAGTACCAATATCCTATTTTCTGAGGTGGAAAAAAGTCAAATTCTTACTAGAATAACATTTTTCATTAAAACTCAATATTCAAGACTTTTGGTGTGTAACGGCGAAGTTTTCAGTCTAAATCAAGCTAGAATGTCAGAAAATCATGTTTTATCGGGCTCGGAAGGGACTTTATACTCGACAATGAAAAACCTCATTTTTTTCCAAATTTGAAAAAAATTTATATTTCTTCTTTTTAAGCTACTTTGATAGTTTTCTGGTTCCTTGCATGACTTTAAAACATGCTAACATCAACTGCCATGATTTTAAGACAGAAATTTTCATTTTTCCCAAAAATTCAATTTCAAAAAGTACCAATATCCTATTTTCTGAGGTGGAAAAAAGTCAAATTCTTACTAGAATAACATTTTTCATTAAAACTCAATATTCAAGACTTTTGGTGTGTAACGGCGAAGTTTTCAGTCTAAATCAAGCTAGAATGTCAGAAAATCATGTTTTATCGGGCTCGGAAGGGACTTTATACTCGACAATGAAAAACCTCATTTTTTTCCAAATTTGAAAAAAATTCAGATTTCTTCTTTTTAAGCTATTTGATAGTTTTCTGGTTCCTTGCATGACTTTAAAACATGTTAAGATCAAGTCTTTTCAGTGTTCCTGGGTCCAAGGTGTTGTGAGTGGTTCTGTTGTCCTGACATTCTACCACTTGTATTGGATTCAAAAATGTTCCTCTAAAACATGTTACATAATGACATGTAGTATGTGTATTTGATCGTACTCATCAGTCTCATATGCGGTTCAATGTATATTTCCTTAAGTGTTAACGTATGCAGACGCTGAAAGTTTGATAGATTTTAAATGAACATGCATGTATATAATTATATGGATAATCTGAAAAAAAATATCCTCAAGACATTGAGCTTTTAAAAAAAATCATCCGAACATTTCATTTCATTTTATTTTTGTACTTTTCAATGCATGAATACCTTTTATGAAATCATTTGAATAGGGGGATTCACAAATATTTTTACAGAAATTAATGTGTCCCTTTGTTGTATTCTACCGGTCTAAGTCAGGTAATAGATCTATAGATACTTCCTGGTGTCGATAAATGATGCTAACAAATATTTCTTCATTTGAATATTGGCATGTGTGCAATCAATGTCTGATTATTTATGTGGATGTGAATGTGATTCAATAGGTTCTACACAGACTTGTCTCTATTTCATCAGACGTACATATATATATTCCGCGTCCCCTCCCTGATGTCTTGTTGCGTCATCACCTGCTGTTTTTATCGAGGCTTTCCAGAGGAATGCAATTTTGCAAGTGGTCAATGTAGACATTTTGAGTGAACTTTGAATACTGCATGATATAACAGGAAATACAAGTAGTAGTGCATATGTACATTCAAGAACTGCCATTTAGGCTTTCATGGGATGACCCTTTAAGTAGCATTATACTGTAAATACATGTAGCTGAAGCACAATGTTTTTTTTATTTGCCTTTACCAGTTGTTTACTGTATTTTATTTACATGGATTGCCATAAATCCTAGACGGTTCGAAAAAATGGAAGGAGAAGTTATAGATAAACAAATAATTAAAATAGAGCGGAGAAACAAAAGTTTTCATACCTGATAATAGTATAACTACTGTATTGTTTTGCAATAATCTGTTTGAATGAAGTGTGTGCGATACACACAACATCAGCTGGTGTCAATTGGTATCTATTTATGACGACCCTCCACTTCAATCATCAACGTAGACCTGGATCTCGGCTAAACATGCGTTCACTAGGCCTACTTCCAGAAAATCACAATACACAACAGTACTTACTTTAACCATCGATAATTCTATCAGTATCACCATGCCTACAGTAGTTCTAAAAATGAGCGACTCAGGCGTCAATGTGAAAGTAGGCCGTATCACACCAGATCGCACCTCCTTTTCAAAGAGTGATACGATATCGCGTGCAAATAAATGCGGCAGTGGGGACCATTAAATTTGCTTTCTTGATAGACCAAATGACCCAAACAGAAGTAAAAAGGCTACCTTAAAAAGTAAATGTCTTCCCGAAGACGATATTTAACAGTATTAAAGGCAGTATTTAGTAATGAGTCATATGTTCTGGTGTAGAATATTTGGTCGTATGAGGTGGTATTGGGTAGTATGGGGTAGTATTGGGTAGTACGGGGTCTTGACATCATCGCGGATTTCTGTGGTATTTCTGCACTAAATCGAATATTTTCCGATTAAATATGGCGAATTGAAGGAAAAATATCCAGAAAGATAATATTCCATAGTATAAAAGTAGTATTTAGTAAATTATTTGGTCGTATGAGGTGGTATTGGGTAGTATGGGGGTAGGCTTAGTATTGGGTAGTACGGGGTTTGACATCATCCCGGATTTCTGTAGATTCTAGTATTTATGCACTAAATCGAATATTTTCCGATTAAATACGGCGAATTGAAGAAAAAATATCCAGAAAGATAATATTCCATAGTATAAAAGTAGTATTTAGTAAATTATTTGGTCGTATGAGGTGGTATTGGGTAGTGTGGGGTAGTATTGGGTAGTACGGGGTCTTGACATCATCGCGGATTTCTGTGGTATTTCTGCACTAAATCGAATATTTTCCGATTAAATACGACGAATTGAAGAAAAAATATCCAGAAAGATAATATTCCATAGTATAACAGTAGTATTTCGTAAATTACTTGGTCGTATGAGGTGGTATTGGGTAGTATGGGGTAGTATTGGGTAGTATGGGGTAGTATTGGGTATTTAGACGCGCCGACTTACGCTATATCTTCCTAGAGTTGTCGTCCCTTGCTTTCATGATTATAGATATTAACAAGTATAACAATATTTGTATTCAATATTCACTAAAAGTATACAGGGCACAGATGTGTGATAATTTACTACAGGATAATTGGACATTAACTAAGGATTAAAGCCCAATTGGTATTACAACAGTGTTTAGATTTGCATCATATTATGTTAAAAACCAGCAAAATGTTCACTTGTTAAAGGCCCAATATACGTAACTTTAGCATTTTTTTTCGTGATTCCAGTTGATAACCATACAAAAATAAACCTGCGCGTTAACTAACGAACAACTCTTGACAGAAAAAAATGAATATGTATTTTATTCAACAAGCCGAAGTTAGAAGACAGTTCAAAATGGACGCGTGTATACAAATACCGAGTTTCAACTACTGCTGTACCGTTAACCGCGAAAGAATTCATCTTGAATATTGCTGATATCAGTTAATCTAAACTAAATCCATAATATAATAAGTTATTAATTAGGCTTGATTTTCGCTTCAAGGTTTGCAGGAATTCGAAGTTAGTATATTGGGCCTTTAAGGTTATCAAGCGACGCATTTAAAGGGGCATCCCGGGGAAGTCTACAATGAATTTCTTGAATGTACATGCTGTCTGCACTACCAGATACATTTTCCTGATATTTCAATATTCAAAGTCCACTCAAAATGTGTTTATTAGCCACTTGCAAAATTGCATTCCTCGGGAAAGCCCGATAAAAATAGCGCCGATCACGCGACAAGTGCGTTCTCGGTCAATTTGACGAAGGGGCCCAAGAGGGGACGCGTAATGTATATACATGTACATCCGATGATGAACCAGACACAAAGTCCGAGTATAAATTTATTGAATCACATTCACATTAATAATCAGACGTTAATTACACACGATATTCATATCAAGAAATTTGTGTCGACATCTCTGCATCATTTATCGACATCAGTTATTTTCACGAATCCTCATTTAGAACCATTTCACAAAAGGTGTGCATGCATTGAAAAGTACAAAAATGAAATGAAATGATTCCGATTTTTTTTATACAACTCGATGTCTTGAAGATTTTTTTTCAGACTATCTATATATTCATCTAAAATCTATCCAACTTTCAGCGTCAACATACTTTAACACTTACAATTGTATATGTATCACGGAAGTCCGTGCACTCATATGACGCACCACGCACTAAACATGTAGAATACATGCATAATATATATATCAAATTTGGAACTTGTCGAGAAGATGATTGTCCAATACTTAATCAATATATATATTTTATGATACATTTTACTTTTTATGTAAATTTAAAGGTTCGTTAATATTTTCAACTCAACTGCAGACATGGGGCATACATGTATATGATTTTTTTTTTTATGAATTAATGACTTCACTTATATAATGCATATATTTTGATTCATATCAAATTTATTACCGGGGTCCAAACCCGATAATATTTGTACAATCCGTATTTTATAGATTAGGTATGACAATAATTTTTTATCCGCACATGATGACATTTTCTTCATTTTGTCCAAATTGAATCTGTATACATTAAACTCAATCGCCCTATTCCGGCGTTTTACAACGTAACCCCCCATACGGTTTTTCTTGTATGTGAAAAGGTCTTTCTCTTCAGCAATATAATTCAATAATGCCGTTTTACTAGAATAATATAAAGGGAATATTACAATACACACTTTCAAGTTTTACACACGCATTTCCTGTAACAGAGGAATGAAAGAGTTATCCCTTGGGAGGCCCCAAAACCAAATCAAAACTGTGTCACCGGCTATCCAGAAGAAAACTGTAACATGCAAACAATTGGGCTGTTAGTCTCTCCCTTGAATACTTCCCATCCCTCATTATGCTTCCGTAATATAATCCTTACGTTAAAGTTTGACCATTCGGCCACTTTTCGCTTGGTAGTTACATGTAGTTCACGCGGATCGCCATTTTTTGTTTACCGATGTAGCTTGTTATGCGCATGCGTTATCATATGTGATGCAAAAAAATTTACATGTCCAAATCGTTGATCAACGAATAGTGATTCCCTTTTTTAATTATTAATTAAAATTTTTGAGAACATATTTCAGCGTAAATCGCCCGTTAATTTTCCACAAGAGTATACATTTAATTCATATATACAATAATTCTAAATAAGCATAAAAAAATATAGTTTTACCGTGATGCCTCTTTAATTGTTTATATTTTGCTTTATTTTTTCTTTCGCACATCATTGATATCATGGGATCACACCCACCTACGCTCTTTATAAATTAGAGAGCGTAAGTGAGCGTAACTCCTAGATATCGAGGTTGATCCCAGGGGTGTAAAGAGAGTAGATGAGCGTAACCTCTGGATTTCGAGGATACAACAAGAGGCCGTCCTAGAATGACTTAATCCGGCGTAAAAAAAAAAATAGAATCAAACCAAACATTTAAGTGTACACTGTGCTTGTCCATTTTAAAATGGTTTTAATGGTGATCAGAATATATTGTGGAGAGGGCATTTGTAATGTTGTAATAACGGTGTAGGGGATGCGGTGGGCGAGTGGTTGTCCCGGCATTCTGCCACTACACTGTAACCCTCCGCCTCTGGGTTGCGAGTTCGAAACCCACGTTTGGCAGTTGCCAGGTACTGACCTTTGGTCGGTGGTTTTTCTCTGGGTACTCCGGCTTTCCTCCACCTTCAAAACCTAACACCTCCTTAAATGACCCTAGCTGTTAATAGGACGTAACACAAAAATAAACCAAACCAAAAGGAATATATTTTGTCAAATCCATTTGCTTCATTTATGCAAAGAAATATTTTAAAATAATTGACATTCTAGTAGCTGATCGATAGGGTGGCCTTATCAGCATGCCAATAAAGTACACATACTACCATAGAGAGAAATACAAATGAAATGGTCCTGTAAACTTATTTTATATTTAAACTGTAAACAAATTATGTATGCAAAAAAGGCTTGGTTACCACAGCCATACACTTTGACTGATGTCAATATAAATAATGATTTAAGCTCAGATATAAATGTCCCGTGTCTGATGTTGATTCATATAAAAAAGTGATACACGTATTTTTCATATAAATTCATAATCACGTAGCTATGACCTCCCCTGCCCCCGTATCCGATGTTGCTTTATACACTAGCGGGGGGGGGGCGGGGCAGAGACAGAGGACATTTTGTATAGCCTTACAAATTGAAGTTGTTTCCGTTGTATCATTGCGTCAGCTGGGCCCCCTCCTTTCGAAAATCCTACATCCGCTGCTGTATATAGTTTTTTTTTTCATATACATATACATGTAAACTCATAATCACGAAGCTATGACGAGACCCCCCACCCCCATCGAGTCGCCCCTCCGTCTCCTTTTCCGGTAGTTTCCCTCTTCTATCATCTGTCTCTCTCCCCGACCATTCGACCGCTCATCACCCGACAGCTCGTCCCGATTCTATCCTTTGTCGTCCATCACATCCCCTCGGGCAACTCGCCCCAATTCCCATCCCCGAAAACTCGCCCCTTCCCTGTTCACAGTTTGTTTCCCTGGGGCCAAAAACATACACGTGTATCAGTCATATTCAATACGATATCGATTGCTTACAAACACACGCTAGTACTGATCATACCATCACTACTTGAACCATACTTCCTACAATTTCGGAAATATGTTGTCATGGTTACATGTACTTACCCCCGCCATAGTCCGTCAAAAGGAAAGGAAAATGTCGATCCGATGCTATTCATCTGCCATCCTCTCTTCGCTGAAATTATGAAAATGAAATGTCAACATTTCTGGAATTCTATTCTCAGTTGTAGCGGTGTACATGTATACACAAACGAATATGGTCTGACTGAGCCTGTACAATCATATTCATCGATAAGCAAGCGTTGTGGTTCTGCCATTGCCCAGACAGAAATGGCGGGAAAAATCGATATGTTTACAGCAAGGAGCCGACACCAATGCTGCGCGTGGCAATGAACTTGTGACACTGAAGCACAGCTGATAGAAGTATAGAACCACAAACATAGAAAGCAAATTCCGTGATAAAATAGTATGCACCTGTTATGTATACACTTGGACAAACACGTCAACACATGAATAATTAATCGTATCCGGTTAAATTTTAATTCGGCGATATCTCTCGAGCGTGCATTTGAATAGACACACATTACATTTTTAAATCCGCTGCACTTGTAATGTGTCCGGCTTATCATATGAGGGGAAATGGTGAGCTAGCTTTTCCAGGGACGCATATTTAACCGAGGACCCGCTCAGAATACAGTACTACATTTGTACCACAGGGACCTGAGAATTTGTAACAGCTAGTTTTTCACCTAAAATAGGATGTTTAGGGTAATTTTACACATTTGAGGGTTACATACTGTAAGATCAATTTTCGATAAAAATGCCCCCTCAATGGTAGCTTTTATGACCATTGAGGGGGCATTTGGATCGAAAATTGATCTTAACCCCTTGGCGGCTGTAACAAATTCTCATGTCCCTGTGATTTGTACCACTGTAGTTATGCCACGGTGAGCGCCGTCAGGATCAGTAGTTTGAGTGGTGACCGTCTGCACACTTGGCAAGCTCTCTTAATTGCACCTCCCATCCAGCCCCTACCTCGACAATTCTAACCACAGGCACTTGTGGGCAGGAGAATAACTATCTATATAATAATTATATAGATAATATAGCGAAATATAAATATTATAAATAATATGAATAGTTAAAAAAATATATAAAAACAAATTTTCCAGTTTTCTTTTTATGTTATTAATCATATAAAACCATAATGAAAATAATTGCCAAATTTTAGCTTGATACGTCAAGCGGTGAAATTTCAAACGCAAAAAAAGACTATCCGACACTGAAAAAGAGAGTGTCTGATAGTCAATTTTTTGTGAAATTTTACCGCTTGACGCATCAAGCTGAAATTTGGCAATTGTTTTCATTCATGGTTTCAAATGATTAATAACATAAAAAAAAATAGAAAATTTAGTTAATAAGTCATATTTCCCTACATTTTATATAATCTATAGATGGCTATTCTGATGTCTACAAGTGCCTGTGATTCTAATAGTAAATACTAAATAAATACATTATTTAATATCATTATACTTGTACTAAAAGCCAACAAATTAAAGTCATCGCATATTCGTCGAGCGAGTATATAATTGAACTTTGTTATAACTCGAAGAACTCGTTTAATCCGAAGCATTACGTCAGCCCAAACCAAAATTCACACGAAGTATTCAAACTCACCTAACTCAAATACTCGGATAATTTGGAGTTTTTCGTGGTTCCGTCGACTTCGAGATAACGAATTACACCTACTGCAAATACGATGATTGGCACCATTTGATTGTTTAAGTAAGCACATGTTAGTGTTTTTGGCATTAAATACATGAACTACTGGAAACCAACTTATTTTCGCGTGCGATTAATTTTCGCGTATTTCACCGTTGATTTAAATTCGCGAAAATTAATCGCCGCGAAATAGTTTCAATCAGAATTATGCCAACTGTAGGTGTTCTGCACTTTACATAGCATTTATGACCGTATTATCGCGAAATTAAATCGCCGCGAAATACGTGTATATGTACATGTAGTCGCTTCATGAAAACGCGAAATTAAGTCGCCGCGAAAATAAGTTGGTATACAGTATCGTGTACTGTCATACTAAAGGTATGTTCATTTTTATAATAGGTAGTAATACTCAAGTATAATTATGTGTATATATATTATGTACATGTACTTTCGTTATCATGTATTGTGTCATACTAAATGTATATATCATTGTATTGTTTTGTAATGTCTAGACCCCCTCTCTCTGGTACGTTGAAAAACACAAAGAAATAAAGTAATCAGATTCAAAATCGGATCATAACAGGAAATCTGAGATTTACACGACATTGTTGTCGTCTGCTTCAGACAAGTATCACCCCTGAAATTCATATTGGACCATCCCAACTCCTGAATTGGAAGAGTTCAAAATGTGTGTGAAGCGCCAGATAAGGAAATAACACGCTTACAGTATCATGTAAAGGGCCGTCATTAAAACGATAAAAAAAACATATTGCCTTGTCAGGTATTAGCAGTTAATGCACTTTCGTGTTTGCCCTGTTTACCGAGTTAACATGGTACATGTTTATTTAAACCACGGACTTTGCTATCTAAGTCCGTGTTTAAACTCATTCTTTTCTTAAAAAAACCCACCAAAATAATAATTATGCACCTTGTTGGCCATGCATTATTTATCAGACTATAAAGGATGACGCCTTTTTTTACTCCGCCATTTTGTGTGTTTTTTGGACACTGGTACCCATATGAGTAACAAAATTGTTACTGAAATGGGTAATTGTTACCCAAATGCAAGATTATAACAGATATATGCATTGTTTAGTTTCCCTTACAAGCGTGAGCTATAGGGAATTTCCCTTTAGCTCAATCGGTAGTGAGCACCGGGCAGAAGAGCCAAGGGTCGCGGGTTCGAGCCCCAGCGACACGGTATGCTATATATTTCACTTTTCCTCGTCCTATTACAAGATTATTACCCACAATGAGTCGTTGTGCCAAACCTGTTTTAGGGAACGCCCTCCCTGTGAATCCTCCCCGTTTTGGGAGTCCCCCCCCCCCCCCCTCCTTACATTACATCACTCACACACATACACACTTTAATATCCCTTATTTAGGGAGCTACCGTTCTGCCATCCCTACATATTAAGGGAATTCCTCGTCTTAAATCCCTCTCTATTTAGGGAACTTGTGTAGTGCAATCCGTCACTTTGTAGGGAGTTCCCTAGCTATCCCCTTATTATAACTCACTATCCCCTAATTATATAAATACATGAAACACTCCCCGGTCAAACCGTGTGTCGACCGGACGGACTAACATTAAGGCTGATTATGTTGGCTTACAATGTACCTGCACACCACCATTTTGGTGGCTTGAATAAATACACATACACATTGCATTGTAGCGGGTTAAATATTCACCTACCTTTACACCGCTATCTCGTAGATCTGCGGTCAGCGGTACGGTGATACATATTATACTGGCCATGGGTGACCGCTAAACCCACTATAAGTAGCTCCGGACGGTTTGCACGTAAAACTTTTACTAGCTGATCATGTATTTTTTTCCATTCCATTACAAGTCAACAGTGTCCCCCTACGTGAACTCAGTAATATATGTCCGTGTTACTAAAACAAGCAAGTCAAAACGATAAAACATCATGACATATAGCCCCGTCGAAAAGCTGATAACACGATCCAGCGACCCACCTGTAAAATTAGCCATTTGACAAAGCCTACCTGACAGGTACACACGTATCAATATCAAATAGTTTACTCACCTGTGTCTTCAACACCTGTAATTACAGCTTTACCTGTCCATTTGTGGCCTACCCGACCAATTTATGACATGTACCTGCACGAACTACAAGCCTTTGTGATATAAACATCGACCAATACAGACACTCACCCGTTAACCGGTTCAATTCATACACCTATAGCTACTTGAAGGGAAAAGTATATACACAGGACTCTATACAATTACTATACAATGCCAAAGAACGGAATGAAATATTATAGTTTTATATATTTTTTTTTAATTATTATCTATTATTATTTCCATTACATGTACAGTGTATTATTATTATTTTACGGAATACGATATTTCGATAATTTGTTTATAATGTTTTACGTCCTTTAAACAACCAAGATCATTTAAAGACGTGTCAGGTTTTGGAGGTGGGTTCAATTCATACACCTACTTACAGGAAAAGTATATACACAGGACTTTAAACAATAATATTACCATGCAATGCCATGTATAATGTCCTTTAACCCATTCACCCATGAGCACAGGGACTTAAGAATTTGTAACAGCTAGTTTTTGACCCAAACTATGGTGTTTTGAGTAATTTTACACTTTTGGGGGTTATAGATCAATTTTCGATAAAAAAAAATCCCCCTTAAAGGCCCAGTATACGCAACATTCGGCAAAACTTGGACCGAAAATCAAGCCTAATGACTTATTATATTTATATATTTAGTTAAGATTAGCTGGAATCAGCAATATCCCAAATGAATTCTTACACGGTTACCGGTACAACAACAGTTGAAACTCGGTATTTGTAAACACGTGTCCATTTTGAACTGTCTTCTACCTTCGGCTTGTTGTTGAAGTGGGCCCCACCTGAATTATTTTCAATTCTTTGGATTTTTCTGTCAAGAGTTTCTTGTTAGTTACCGCTCAGGTTTACTTCGTTTTAGACTTACTTTTGCATGGTTATCAACTGAATTTTTTTTCAGAATATTTCAGAATCACGAAAAATTTCCTGAAGTTACGTATATTGGCCCTTTAATGGTCACAAATTCGAAGGTCCCCGTGCCCATGAGGACACATTTTAAATCTTCCGATTCACGGGTTGGAATGCATTTGTACATGTATAATTCAGTTCAATATGAAACTTCCGGGTGAATTAAGTGTTGAATTACTTCACAATGCCGAATTCAACCAGGCACCGATTTTGAAAGACTAGTTAGGTTGATCGTTGATAAATGATACTTTATTTTTTTTCCAAAAACGGAATGAAATATTATAGTTTTTTTATTTTATTTTTTCATTTATTATTATTTCCATTACATGTATTTTTATTTTTACGGAATACGATATATAGAGCAAAACCCCGTCATACTGTCACCGTTTGTCGATATCAACTTGTCGTTATAAAGGGTTTGGACAATATATCGAATAATATGTAGAAGGATTTGTAGTTTTTTTTTATTTGTATGTTTGTGATTTTCAACAACATTTACAAGAAAAAAAATAGAAAAACATTAAATTTTGAGAAAAATCTTCTTTTTTTTTTTGTGTGTGTTTTTACCAGAAATGAAACAAGTCATAGGAATGCTTAGATTTTCACAAAACATATGAAAGTTTTAAGGAAATCTAGAGGTTAATTGCAAAAGGGTCGAGCCTCCTTAAATATTAAATCCACAAATTTATTACATTTTTACCAGTAAAATATCGAAAAAAATTATTCTAGGAAAGTAATGTTTTTCACTAGTGAGAAATATGATATTGTTTTCACAAGTGAAAAATATCTCTTTTTCTGATTTGACCAATCAGACCGCTGCTTACAAACGACGTTTGGGAAAATCAGAAGCTGCCACTGTAGATTTGCATACAGAAATGTAATAAACAGAATATCTAACAGTATCTTCAGTATAGGTAGAATTTTTACAAAATAGAAAGTACTAACAAAATATCTTGCTTGTTTTGAAGAAATAATCCACATGTCTAAAAATGTTTAAATTAAGGTCTATCGATAATTCAGAGCTACCTAGCAAAAGATTCTCAATAGTAACCATAATACCTAAGATTTTCAAATTTTGAAATAGTATTCGTCTTTCAATTGAAAAACGTTGACACTCAATGTCACGTTTCTTCCGCGTTGTTATTCTCGACCCAAACTAAGATAACTGGACAAGCACTTGTAGGCCTAGATTCTAGATGAGTTACGTAGTTTTTTTTTTGTTTGGTAACCTTAGTTACCGCGGACCGGGTCCTCCCCGGTATGCGTTCTAAAAGTTGTATTCCAAATACCTACATCTTCACATCATATTCATTAGTTACTTATCTAATAAATATCAAGTTACATTTAAAAATTTGATAACGAATCATTACTTACCAATGTTCTTTTCTCCGTGTGATTAAAATGTGCATTCAGCAATGCTGGCACTGCATGCATGTGTGAGTGAAGCAGGAGTTATAAAAGGGAGGCTACTCCCGTTATCGTTCAAACTAAGGGAGATCACCTCGACTCGTCACACCTACATTTTTATTTGCATACCGACAGTGTAGAGGTTTTTTTTTTAATTTTGTTGTGGAATTTGTTTTGATTGTTTTTCCATGCATTAAAAAAAACATAAAGTGAGAAAAGGCTGCGTTCATATGAAGTTTATTGGCCATAAAAACGGACACAAGCTTGCAGCCTCTATTTCCATATCAATATTAATGCATAGCATAATATAAATATTTCCTGTGTAATGGCCTAATATTAGTTGTTATACATTGATGTATAAAAACGATTATTTTTCAAATGTTCATCTTTATGTAAAAATTTTTAACATATTCAGCCTGGACAACAATTTGTGGCAAGCTGTTTTATAAATCAATGACTCGGTAACTGAAAAAAACAGTTTCCTTCCATCAAGGCGTGTCGTTTTTTATTCAAGTGTCACATATTGTTCTACATGATTTTGTACATAAAATACGTGAGAAATAAGATTAAAACGGATCAATATCCAGCCAAGATCAGATTAAGTTGGTCGATAGCTTTGAAGCCCATGATTTACGCCGCGCGCCTTACACAGTCTAAGCCAAGGACTAGCACCAATCACCAATTAGTCATAAAAATAAATGTTTTGGTCAGTGGGTATATACGTATAGTTAGGACTGATTGATGCAATGTACAAAGTGTCTTAAAGCCTATGTGAAATAAATTGTGTCTTATCTTAATATACAAAGCCTATATGATAGAAATTGTGTCTTTTCTTATTAAAAAAATTCTCATATGATATAAGTTGTGTATTTTCTTAATACATAAAGCCTATATGTTATAAATTATGTCTTATTTGAATACATAAAGCCTAAGTGATATAAATTGAGTCTTATTTGAATACATAAAGCCTAAATGATATAAATTGTGTCTTATTTGAATACATAAAGCCTAAATGATATAAATTATGTCTTATTTGAATACATAAAGCCTAAATGATATAAATTATGTCTTATTTGAATACATAAAGCCTAAATGATATGAATTGTCTTATCTCAAATTATACATGTATCATATCATACAATGTATGATATGTTTTATCTTAATACATAAATCCTATATGATATAAATTGTGTGTTATCTAAGTACATAAAGCCTGTATGATATAAATGGTGTCTTATCTTAATACACCAAGCCTATATGATAAAATATCTCATCATATAGCATCTTAGCATATATGATATAATGCCAATTCTTGATAAATAAATATATTAAGCATTTCTGCTATAAATTGGAAATTATCTTAATAAATAAAGCCTGTTTGATATTGAGCGGGTCTTATCTTTATACATACAGCCTATATGATATATTGTTTCATCTTAATACATAATCCATAAATGATATAATGTCTCATTTCATATATTAAGTCTATATGAAATAAACTGTTTCATATCTTCATACATAAAGCCTATATGATATAAATTGTGTCTTCCATTCATACATAAAACTTATATGATATTAATTGGGTCTTATCTCAATACATAAAGCATATACATATGTTGAATTAATGTCTTATTTTGACATGTTAAGCCTATATGAAATAAAATTGGTCATAACTTCATACAAAAAACCTATTTGATATTGATCGGGTCTTGTCTTAATACATAAAGCCTATATGATATAATGTCTTATTTTCATATATTAAGTCTATATGAAATAAACTGTTTCATATCTTCATACATAAAGCCTATATGATATAAATTGCGTCTTCCATTCATACATACAACTTGATATTGATCGGGTCTTATCTTAATACATAAAGCGTATATGATATATTGTCTTATCTTAATATATAACGCGTATATGATATAATGTCTTATTTTAATATATTAAGTCTACATGTATATGAAATAAACTGTTTCTTATCTTCATACATAAAACCTATATGATATTAATTTGATCTTATCTTAATACATAAAGCATATTTGATATTGATCGAGTCTTATCTTAAAACATAAGACCTACATTATATACTGTCTTATCTTAATTCATAAAACATACATTGTATATGATATAATGCCTTATTTTAATATTTTAAGCCTATATGAAATAAATTCGGTCATAACTTCATACAAAAAACTTATTTGATATTGATCGGGTCTTATCTTAATACATAAAGCCTTTATGATATAATGTCTTATTTTAATATATAAATCCTATATGAAATACACTGTGTCTTCCCTTAATACATAAAGCCTATATGATGCACTGTCTTATCTTAATATATAAAGCATATATGATATAATGTCTTATCTTAATATATTAAGCCTATATGAAATAAACTGTGTTTTCCCTTCATACATAAAACCTATATGATATTAATTTGGTCTTATCTTAATACAAAAAGCCTATTTGATATTGATCGGGTCTTATCTTAATACATAAAGCATATATGATATACTGTCCTATCTTAATATATAAAGCATATATGATATAATGTCTTATCTTAATATATTAAGCCTATATGAAATAAACTGTGTTTTCCCTTCATACATAAAACCTATATAATATTAATTTGGTCTTATCTTAATACATAAAGCCTATTTGATATTGATCGGGTCTTATCTTAAAACATTAGGCCTATATGATATACTGTCTTATCTTAATTCATAAAGCATATATGATATGATGTCTTATCTTAATATATTAAGCCTATATGAAATAAATTGTGTCTTATCTTCATACATAAAGCCTATATGAAATAAACTGTGTCTCATCTTTATACAAAAAGCTAATTTGATATTGATCGGGTCTTATTTTTACACTGAAATCTTATATGAAATAAATTGTGTCTTATCTTAATATCATATCTAACCGATTTGCCAAACCACATTTTCCAGTAAAATATTTACAAAAATAATAATAATGATAATTCGAGATTCGTATATACCACAAAATGTAAGGCCATCTCAAACGGTTCACAAATTACAGTCGTATTATCCGTGGTTATAGGGCATTCACAACCAGCCAATATCGTTCTGAAGTCCCTGGGGAGCATACAACCAGTGCTGTCGTTTCGGCGCTCACAGCTAGCATTCTACAATTTCTAGCACAACCAATCCACGTACTCATTTACAGCTGAGTAGACGGGAACAAACGGGATAAAGTATCTTGCTCAAGGATACAACACAAATGCCGGGTCCGGGAATCGAACCCGCAACCCTTCGAGCCTTCAAATACAATGAAGGTATTTCTGATTTCAAAATATTAGCTTCATAGTTAATGTATTGCCTGTATCAATAAATAAAACTCAATACTTACATTGTACATGCAGATTGATTCCTTACAATTTTGTTTTGTAATTTATTCAGATTTGTTGATACTCGCCAATGTTTTTATCCACGCTTCAGCAAATTGAATATCGATACTTTCTAAATATTGCCTGGAATACAAACTTCTGTACATCTCCACAAAGTCCAACTTATCATTCAAACGTTCAGATGAAAGAAACTCAATCAATTGTTTACTTTTTTGATACAAGTCAAGTTCAGCATTGAAATCTCTTAAGACAGTGTGGGCATTTCTTTCTTGGATCACAGATGGTGGCGAAAATGCTAAACGAACGTTTTTTCTGTGAAGATAGTATTGTGCGATGTAGCTTCTCCAAATATCGCTGACACGTCCATTTACACTGATAGGTAAAGCCATGTAGATAAACGCTGGTTCTAGCCATAGCGTTGCTTGGGCGTTGAATGGAGTGTATGTATTTCTTGGTATAACCAATGGTGGGTGAGTGGCTCTTGTTGCACTAAAGTTAAATGGAGCGTCACGTGTCATTCTATAAATAGCATCTATATCAGGTTGCTGATTTGCTAATGATTGAACTATGCCGAGTTGAATTGAATCACCTGACTTACACACTTTAGGTATAGTTGTTGTGTTCTTAATATCCTGTAGAGGGAATCCCCTTGGCCAGGTGTGGGTTTCCCTAACTCCAAAATAGGGATAAGGGTTCACAAGTGGCTTAAATTCATCACTACACAATTTTACATGACGAAAATGGAAATCTGGTTTGATTTCATTTATATCTAAAATTCCATAATTATCATCATCAAAATCCCAAATGAATTTCGCTTTGTGGTGCATAGCATATACATACCCTATGTTTTTCCTTCCAAAGTGATTAACTGGTATAGTTTCAGATAACAAAGGATACCGCACACTCTGTTCCTTAAGCGAAAGATACTTTACTCTTTTGGATGGTTTGTCGTTAATTCCTAGTTCATGAAGGTATGAATCCTTTGCTGGTGTTTTCGTGTCTGCTACTATCACTAAACACCATTCTAGAAGAGACGCTATGTTTTTTACAGCTTTTGATGGATAGAATATCGTAGTAACAACTGCCCAATTATCGCACGGTGGCATTTCGTCCTTTATCGCCAAATGTTTGTGTTCATTTGTCAATGATTTTGGTAGAAGTGTTCTTACCACTTCACCAGAAAACAGTGACCCTGACACAGCACCGATGAATCCATCGTGAGGTGTAAAACTTCGGGGTTTGTTATATTCATGGAGTTGTTTCATTACCTCAACTGACGATTTATGGTTAAGAACATATTTCGAGCAAAATCCTGGCTTGATGTATTTCAAAACTTCCTTTTCCCTGCCTCCATTTAAGTGAATGATCCTTTTGTTGTCCGGCCTGTAATCGATGTCGTCGTATATTGAAAGCCACGACCCTAAAGATGTCCCACCATAATTTGTATCGATAAGGTCCTCAGTTGCATTACATTTCTCCCCAGTACAATACGTCCGCTTCGCGATTCTTTCTATTAAGTCTTTACCGATAACTACAAACATTTCATCGATACGTGCGTCTCTATTTACACGGGGTCCCTTGCCGTGTTTCCATCCATAATATAATTTCGACGATTTCAATTGATCAAGTCGTTTAAAAATTTGTGGAACACATAAAAATACGTCATCATCTACTTTCGCGCCAAGTAATGCATCTGGATATTGCTCATGGATGTATTTAAACCAAACATATAATTTCTCTCCGAATTTAACGGCTCGACCTTTGCTCGTTACATTCAGGAATACAATATCGTGATGCATCTTGTTTTCTGCTACAGTTTTGTTTGTCGGTTGGTCTATCAAAAACTTGTGCGTTACCTTAAATGGAATTTCGTGTTGTAGGAGTTGCATAGAAGACAGCCATGTAGATCGTTGCGTGTTCCTGTAGTTAATATTTTTGGCAGATGACAACATTCCAATGACTAAACGAGATTTATCACATGTGGCTTTATTTGGAATAAGCCGGCCCCATTCGGTTTTCCTAGAATCCATATGAGTAGGCTGTTTATGCAGATTGCTCGTTGAGGACATCGTGATGTAGCATACCGCGAACATGATAAAAACCGTGAAACAAAAAAAGCACGTCTTAAATTTCACAAGGGGAGAGATTTTTAGACACCGTCCCATCGCGCTTCGCCTGGTGATTCTACTGAATCAGAGTATCTGGGGGGAAAAAGAAATAAAACATTAGCTTGATTCGTAATATTTCTCGATGAGATCAATAACTATGGTGTATATCCATGAATTTTTTCTGAGCCAAAAACAAAATAATATCAAAATGATTTCATGTCGGTCTATATATTTTTTTTCCTTAACATCTTATCAAGGTTAACATCTTAACGACTTGAAGTGAACCGCAGGTCGATTTCGTCGTTTTTTTATCAAAAAGTAATGTACACCATTAATATTGTATATGAGTTCCTAATTTCAAAATAAATCTTAAAAAATGATTTGTAAAACTAATGCACCTATTTCTGCAAGATTCCGCAATTTGCCTGTACATTAATTTTCATTATATATGTATTATGGAAGAAAGTGACATGACCAAGAACATTATGCCATACGGGGCTAGTACAAATCAATGGTGTGGGCGCAGGGTTTCTAAAGGTAGTATCAAATGTATATGGTTTCTCGTTCTTAATGTGATATATCTTCGGCTGATTACAATTTAAATGGCTGTCTCTGGCTGTTTGGCTATTGATCATAGTTTATATTGTCTATACCAAATGTGTTCGTAGCGAGTTTCCTTCGTAAACCAGCAAATTTTCGCGTGCGATTATTTTTTGCGTATTTCGCAGTTGACTAAAATGTTTCGAAAATTGATCGCCGCTAAATAGTTTCATTTAGAGGTATGCTAACATCACATCACAGATAACCCGCGGGCAATATACCGGAGTGGTGTATTTGAAGATTTCGAAAAAATATAAACCATATTTTGGGATATGCGGTCAATACAAAGGATCAGGCTATACGCAAGGAATTACTGTATTTCAATTAGCTAATGTTTAAATTAAACTTACCTTGAAACTCTGACGGAATGTAACGGATCTGTCTTTCTATCAGAAAACACACTTTGTCAAACTTGATGTAATCATACAGTCGAAATAACAACGTTTTTGGTGGTGTTTTTTAAAACGGCGAATGCATGAGACGAATGCTACATAGTATCAATTCGTATACCACCTGGCGTAGTTAGGTCACCGATGTTGTCGAATTTTCGTCTCAATCACTTGTTAAACAAATCTTTTTTTTAATTGTCGAAATATTAGTTGCTGACTTCCTTTTTAACATGCCTTAATTATTAAATCTTTTTGTGTATCGTTATTCAGTTTAAAAGTCTCCAGGTTTAAAAATTATTTAAATCCATCAATTTCCGAAATTTATTGAGGTTTAACTGTGCATGAACGAGGAAATGAATATTAATATAGACACATATTGGATGTAAGTGTTATGTCAATTTTTTGTAAAAATGTACTGGAATACAATTTAAACTTGTCACAATGACAGTTTGAGCAAATTTGAAAAAATGCATATACCTATAATATAAGATTGAAGCAAATTTATGCATAACATATTCTTTTGTGTCTAGACATCCCAACAGTATTTGAAATGTATAAATGGATATTATTAAAACTAATAAATCAAACTCATGAATTCATATCTTCTAACATATCAAATTAAGTGATTTAAATATTGTGTTATTTGAACACCCATTACATACTAATCTAATATGGCCCTTCGCCGAGGGAACTGTTCTCTTATAGTGTTATCTAGGGAGGTATATAGTGCCGGAGCTTTCAGGTATAATTCCCGTTGCTAAGGAAGGTAGATAACTATAACATGGTAATTACCATGGTAATTATCCAATAGCTTTCCTAGATACATATATGTATAATCGTATGATGTCATAATGATTATTAGTTATATCATACATGTATATACATGTACATTTATGTATGAATATAATCATACTTAATTTTACATAATTACTCGGCCAATAAATAAAAGTTTTTGTAGATTCCTTTAAAATATTGCACAAATGCGTATTCAGATATTGATGAATTGTTAAGTTACAAGTAATTTTTCTTGATAAAATCTTAAATGCAAGGCAGTTAGCATTTACAAGATCCGATAGCATACATTACTTATTTTAATAAATTTCCTTTTAAATTTCAAGACCTTTGTATTGATAGAGATAGAGGACAGTATACTAGGGAATATGATTTCCATCCGTAATACACGTTTTTGTCTCCATTTCGAGTCTTGATTAAATTATTAAAATTAAGCTTAAATTAAGTCAGCTGTGATATGAATCATTCCTAATGAACGAACCTGTTTTAATGCATCACAACAACATTTCGCATACACATTTGTATGTTTAGTGTATCAATGGTGGATGGGATATAACACCCTTATTCCAGTACACTGCACAGGGGGCCGCGATGGTCCCGACCTTCTACCACTAACCCTCAACCTCTGGGTTGCGAGCTCGCAACTCACGTGGGGCAGTTGCCAGGTACTAACCGTTAGTCAGTGGTTTTTCTCCAGGTACTCCGGTTTCCTCCAACAATAAGACACCTCGCGCGTTATCATCCATGCCAACAAGATTGATTAATATCAGTTGGGTACACTGTAACTTGTTTCATAACTGTTGTAAAATAGATAAGATTTATTATCAATTTCAAAAAGAGGATATATATATATTTGACCATACATCATTCAGAATTGTTTATGAATTGTATTATTATGCACAAGTGCAACATAAGAAAAAATAATCAATATCCTATTATGATGTTTTTTACTATTTTGATATGTGACGGCATTACGTTTCTTAAAAATGTTTTTACGTTAAAATATCGTCGATTTTTTAATGGTCTAACCACATGGTTAATATATCATGATAGATCGCGCATGCGTGTCATTTTGAAATCATAAAATGATCTACCTGTTAGTAGTGACGCCATTGCAGTGCTTGTGTTGTCATTGAAATCATTGAATACCATTGAAAGCACTCTCTTTATTGCCTATTGTATAATAGCATTGATCTTTTCATTGATTATTCAAGTCGGTTTACTATTTCTTTCGTACTTGTTCATCAGGAAAAAGCACTTTCAATACATGGGTTTTGCCAATGCGCAGTTAAAACAGGCAACACAAATTAATTATGTTTAATGGTGTGTTATAGTAGACAGTGATCCATTTAAGCACGTATACTTTTTGGAGTCATCATCAATACTCAACGGGTCACGCTCACTTAC
This sequence comes from Mimachlamys varia, assembly GCA_947623455.1. NCBI lineage: Eukaryota > Metazoa > Mollusca > Bivalvia > Pectinida > Pectinidae > Mimachlamys > Mimachlamys varia. The sequence goes on from OX392544.1 coordinate 30,777,417, forward strand.
ACTCACTGAGACATCATTATTACTGCAGGGGACGCGCGCACTTACTTTAACTGTGATATCCTTGATATTCTAGAGGTCTCGCTCGAGACATCCCCGATACTCCAGGGGTCACGCTAACTTTCAATAAGTGAGACATCCCCGATACTCCAGAGGTCACGCTAACTTTCAATAACTGAGACATCCCCGATACTTCAGGGGTCAAGCTCACTTTCTATAACTGAGACATCCCCGATACTCCAGGGGTCACGCTAACTTTCAATAACCGAGACATCCCCGATACTCCAGAGGTCTAGCTCCCTTTCAATGACTGAGACATCCCCGATGCTCCAGGGGTCAAGCTCACTTTCAATGACTGAGACATCCCCGATACTCCAGGGGTCAAGCTCACTTTCAATAACCGAGACATCCCCGATACTCCAGGGGTCAAGCTCACTTTCAATAACCGAGACATCCCCGATACTCCAGGGGTCAAGCTCACTTTCAATAACCGAGACATCCCCGATACACCAGGGGTCACGCTCACTTTCTATAACCGAGACATCCCCGATACTCCAGGGGTCAAGCTCACTTTCAATAACCGAGACATCCCCGATACTTCAGGGGTCACGCTCACATTCAATAACCGAGACATCCCCGATACTCCAGGGGTCAAGCTCACTTTCAATAACCGAGACATCCCCGATACTCCAGGGGTCACGCTCACATTCAATAACCGAGACATCCCCGATACTCCAGGGGTCAAGCTCACTTTCAATAACCGAGACATCCCCGATACTCCAGGGGTCACTCTCACTTTCAATAACCGAGACATCCCCGATACTCCGGGTGTCAAGCTCACCTTAAATAACCGAGACATCCCCGATACTCCAGGGGTCTAGCTTCCTTTCAATGACTGAGACACCCCCGATACTCCAGGGGTCACCAACACTTTCAATGACTGAGACATCCCCGATACTCCAGGGGTCACGCTCCCTTTTCTCGGTTAATTAAATTAAATTTAATGACATTGAAGACTCAGGAGATTTAATTTGTGACTTAAAGCTGCTAAAAATGCGATTTATATACCAAGCAATGTTTTTCCCTAAATTTTTAGGTTTGAGGCGAAACGACAAATGGGATTTATGGCGAAACGACTCGGGACCATGGGAAATGCAGCTGGGTCAGCTTGACGCACGACATTGAGGAACGCTGTGTCAAATGAGTCATTGCTGTGACCCGAAACTTCTGGTCATGGAAATCCCTGAAATTTACGTACATGTCCAGATATCTATAATAGCTACCTGAATATACCTACTTAATCCGACGTATGGACGTTCCCTGCCATCAAACCTCTGAATGAAAAAGATGATCGCGGCGCGTTCGATCGTTAGATCGTTACCTGAATATGCCTACTTAATCCGACGTATGGACGTTCCCTGCCATCAAACCTCTGAATGAAAAAGATGATCGCGGCGCGTTCGATCGTTAGAATCGGAACACCCACGGACCTTTGCCAGCTGTTTACCAATAGATTGGTGGCGCCATCTTTGTGCCCCCAAGACCGCTTTTTTCCCGATTTTGGATTTTGTAATTCACCTTTTTGAAATGCTTCTTTAATCATTTCTTATTTTAGAAATGCTCATGTTCACATTTCCGTTTGAATAGTTGAAACTTATAAAGTTACAAAATAGAAATGAGAATTTAACAATATTAAATTGTTGATAGTCTATGCTATAGAATATCGATTTGACAATTATGTCAATATCAATTTAAAGTAACATTTCCAAAATACAGAAAAATGCAAATTGCGATTTAATTATTTAAAATACAGGATATCGTCAATAACAATTTACAAAAATTCAAATACATTAAATACAAAATATAATTTAATGCTGTAAAAAATATAAGTGAACACTTGTATAAACAGGAAATCGTCAACAACACTAAACAATTAGAATTACATAAAATGTAAATTAACGCGGCAAGAATTATGGCCCCATTTCCCCTCCATAGAAACACGCGTCCATTTTGAACTATCTTCTAACTTTGGCTTGTTGTTGAAGTGGGCCCCCCACTTGAATTATTTTCAATTCTTTGGATTTTTCTGTCCAGGGTTTTGTTGTTAGTTACCACTCAGGATTACTTCGTTTTAAGCTTATTTTTGCAACATTTATCAACTGGATTTTTTTCAGAATTTTTCAGAATCACGAAAATCCTGAAGTTACGTATATATGGCCTTAAGCAATAACACATTTGCTGTCTGCCGTTTCCTACCGGCCGTTGGACAATGATAAAACGTACTTTACGGGGGTAAATACTTACTGCATTCTCTCTGATACCTTCGTGTACATCTAATAACAATGGAAGGCTATGCATATTCTGTTACGGTAAAATTTTGCTAACCGAATGATCATGAAATAAAGCCTGTACGAGTTACCTCCCTTATATGATTTTTTGGATTTTGTTGGAAGTCCGCCCAAGAAATTAAAGGCCCAATATACGTAACTTCAGGAATTATTATGTGATTCTGAAAAATTCTGTAAAAAAATCCAGTTGATAACCATTCAAAAATAAGCCTAAAACGAAGTAAACCTGAGCGGAAACTAACAAGAAACTCTTGACAGAAAATTCCAAAGAATGGAAAATAATTCAGGTGGGGCCCACTTCAACAACAAACCGAAGGTAGAAGACAGTTCAAAATGGACGCGTGTTTACAAATACCGAGTTTCAACTGCTGCTGTACCGGTAACCGCGTAAGAATTGATCTTGAATATTGCTGATATCAGTTAATCTTAACTAAATCTATAAATATAATAAGTTATTAGGCTTGATTTTCACTTCAAGTTTTGCCGAAAGTTACGTATATTGGGCCTTTAAACCAGTGCCAAGCGACATCCAATTCCCTCCTTTATCCGCTACAACACTACCTTGAAATGAGAAGGGGATATAACTAATAACTTTGTCCTTGTCACGTAATAGAAAAAATGATTTGCTTTCTTCAATGGACAATCATGGGCCCGAGCAATTTTTGTTTGATTTAAAACTGAAAAAAAAAATGAGAAGGTACCAGTAGTAGAGTTCATTGAATTTACCTAAAACATATATTCCAGAGATGAAAGCAAAGGTGGCGTAACCCCTAGTGTATCGATTATCTCTCAAGGAATAGTCGTATGAAGTCGAAATTTATTTTGTATTTTAGTGGCCCTATCGTTAATCCGTGCTCAGTCCTGTTGTCTCATTAAACACATTTATTTTGGTTTATTTTGTTTTACGTCCTATAAAGAGCCAGTGGAGGGCTAGTGGTAGACAGTCCACTTGACCACCGCGGACCTGGTAAATAAACAACATACTTATACAAAATGAATATTCAGACAATATACCTTACTTACATAAACAACTTTTTTTATTTAATGCATCAAAAGTCATTATTGTAAAAAATATTTTTAATTTTGTTTTGCCATATATAATGCAGGAATTTAATCATTTCTGCTGATATGTTACATTTGTATCGTAGTAGCGAAAAATTTACTTGACGAAGAATAAGAATTTGGCAGTATTTACTCCACTGTTTTACATGTACATTCGTGTATAATCGGTGATGACGCGTGGTACGTGCCTAGCGTAAATACACCTTGTGTACACACGAACCAGTACGCGAGGTAACGTTGCAATCTCCCAGTTGTGTTACAAGACACACTGTTTATTGATTGTTCAAAGATATGTAGCACATAAGACGCTGAAACCATTCAGCCACAAAATGGTTGACAACAACCTTAATTGTTATACACTGTGAGCAATTTCATTCAATAGCACCAAGTAGCGTAGCTAGATGTTAAGGGATGTGCATGCCTGAGGGTCCGGGAGCGAAGCTCCAGTGGGGAGTCCTTGGGGGGGGGGGAGAAACCCCCGTGACGCTGACGAAAAATTATCACAATGCAAGCATGCACGGTAGCTACGTGGCACTATCATCCGAACTCAATGTACAGCGTAGCTGGTGGTCTTCATTTCCGAACCAATTGAAATAAACGTTCTTTTTTAAATTGTTTTAGATGGTCTGTATTTTTGCGCATATATCAGAATGATATGTTTTTGTAAATGTATCTTCTGATAACAGTAGATATAGCTATAAATAGCAAATGTCCTTCTACTTTCGATTTGCATACCAAGAACATTGAGCTGTTATCGATAGCGTAATGTTATACATGTATGTATAGGAGTATGTGTATTAGATTATTGTTTATACAAGGTTCCGTGGTGTAGTGGTTATCACGTCTGCTTAACACGCAGAAGGTCACGAGTTCGAAACTCGTCGGAACCTTGACTAATGTTTTGTTTCATTGTTGAGTATTTTTTCCTTTTTTAATTCTTGTCATGTTTTCGAAATATTAATCAAAAAGATACAATTAAGCAATTGCAAAACTGCATAATTTATGTAGATTTTGTCAACCTTGCTGTCGTCATTTATAGTGAAATCTTCGATGTGTATTGACATTTCTACGTAACTACTGTAGTTATATATCTATCAAGTAGATACATAAAATCAAGTTGAAACTAGGAGACATAATTTAAGAGAAATTGATCATATCAAAATGTATTTAAATTATTTTGCGACAGTCGTTTGGAAATTGTATCACTGATATTCAATATTCATTTTTATCTTTTTTTCTACCCTCAAAGACGAAAAGCATTAGCTTGCGAAACTATATGAAATATGTAGCTAGTATTTTATATATAGCAAATACTTATGCAGTGTAAAAACGTTTACAAGTCGATCGTAGTACGGTATTTACATCTGCCATGTTTACAACAAAGCTTACAGCTACAGTAGTATGCTTCTTGTAGTATTCCAGTGTAGAAAAACAGAAAGTGCACGCGCAAGTATACATGGTCTCTTATTCTTATGAACTGTTCCTGTATTCTCAATCTGATTAAAATACAGATCCTTGTTCTCACTCCGTTTTACAAGGATCTGACAACATCCCACAAGAGGTCACGTCCAGATGACCTTTGTCACCTCTTTACTAAACACTAAAATGATTTTCAATAATTTTCAAATGACCTGTCATCGTGCAGCAAGCCATTTCGTCACATTATTTCACATGAATTTTTTGGTGACGAAATGACTTAACGTACACATGCGTTTATGCAAGCTTTGTCGCCTCAAAATTTCACTGTCAAGATTCTGCCAGTAGTGATTTGATTGGCTAATACGAAAGGTCATCGGGACATGACCCCCTATGGGATTATCTCAGATTTTAACGCAGCAGAGAGGAGTTTACGGAACGGCGCGGAGATCAAGATATGATTTTAATCAGATTGCTGTATTCTAAATATCATATATACTGATACATACATTAAAAAAAAAATGTTCTTTTGTAAAATCAATTTCCTAGTGTCACCTTTATATCATACATGTATATAAAAAATTGAATTTTGTCCCATTTAAATCCCATTTTATCAATTTTTGTATATGTTGAATCTTGTATTGTAAATGATTGGGAATAAAATACTGTTTAAACCAAAAAGTTGACTTTTTTCCCTTAAATACTATTCTTTCCTCATTTATTTAGTCTATATTTATGCAGTGTATAAAATGTATACTAGTCCATCCTGTGACGTATAAATCACATCTGGTTAGTATTGATAAGAAGCTTACCGCTAGCATGTTTTGCACATGTACACGTAGCAAAACCGAATACATAGTTACACGACAGTTGCTTGAGATTCTGTCTGTAAATAATAAATGCATATGTGTGAAATCAATCTGACTAAAATCATATCTTGAACTCCGCGCCGTTTCGTAAACTCCTCTCTGCTGAAACGGAGTGAGAACAAGGATCTGTATTTTAATCAGATTGGTGTGAAATTAGCCTCCCTTTACAGTTATGTTTCTGTAATGGGCCGCGGCTCCATATATATATAAACATTTTTTTATATACTGACAGAAACTCAAGCAACTGTGGTTACACAGAAACACGCGCCAGTATGTTGGGTCTTGTCGTAGGGGTTTTATCTGATAATGTACAAATATAATACGTGTACATTGCAAAAAGAAATCAATTTAACTGTATGCCTAAGCATTTGTCTGACATTTTAAAGATTAAATCAATACAAATAAAATGACTTACAGTGCATGATCTTTTATGTTTTGCATACGCTTTATACTTTTAAAGCGTCAATGCAGCTTGCCTAGTTTAGAGATGTTTTGTCAAATAAAAAAAATCGTTGTCTATTTATATTTTGTTTTAATTTACAAGATGTACTACCGATATTTTTCTCTAAAGAAATAATTTTACAGAGATGAATAAACGAATCATTTATAAAACGACGTTAATTTAGTAGTTCCATCTTTGTAGACCTACATGTACATGGGTACAGTATGTACGAAAAAGTCGTTCTACTTTCTATTTACATACCACCAACATTGCGTTGTTATCGATAGAATAAGGGTCTAGATGTATGTGTGTCACGTCTACATTGTACGTGTATACAAGGTTCCGTGGTGTAGTGGTTATCACGTCTGCTTAACACGCAGAAGGTCACGAGTTCGAAACTCGTCGGAACCTTAGCAATACCTTTTTAAAAGCCAAATAGGTTTTTTTGATGTATTCGAAATAAAGATCAAATTGTACATCACGTAAGAAAACTCGACATACTTGATACATAATCTGTTCTCATTTTTGAATATCTGTTATATGTAATACATTCTAACGAAATTCCTCTGATAACTACACTTGTATCTAACCTGTGCCTGTCCTATCCTCCGCACTTTGTTGTCAGAGAGCATGTGTAACTCCTGAATATCGAGGATTTTAACGTTACTACAATACAGGTTTAGGTTCTGCTAACTTATTCCATGATGCAGAAAACGAAATTAAGCACAACTCTGGGAGTGTTAAGGATGCGCCTGTCCTAATTTCCGAAACAGATAATACAGCCGTTTGTCCAGAAATGTTTTTTACTTTGTAAAATACGAAAAACGGCGTAGATCTTCCTTTTCCTAAGAATTGTATGACATTCTCTGATGCTAAACAAATACGTCTTTCTTTGTGTTGTTGATTGTCCTTGCCCTCCCTGACCCCCCTCCCCCCCCCCCCTATCGCGAGAGTCAGAATTCCTGCTTAGTAAAAAAAAAATGGAAATTTTACGCGGGATCTCGCGACGCACGGCCATTTTCAAACAGATGTCAGGAAACTGGTTATTTTTTAGAAATTTTAGAAATGGGTGGCAACAGTTAGTTTACGACCTCCTGTGACTTGATTAAATGTGTAGGTTAGTAGAAAAATATCTGTTCTTTCCATTGCTATTTAATATATATGTGATCAAAAATGTTTTATATTATAAAACACAGCTTAAACAGTGACCTGTGCACGGGTCGGTAAAATTTCCACTTTTTAACTAAGGAGGAATTCTGACTCTCGCACCCGTTCGTCGTCAAAATATTTAGCGGGTCAGAGAGTCAGAACCCTTCGGACTAGGCACGGACCTATGTCACTATGAAATGATTGTGAGATACGTTTTTTTTTTACCTTTCCCGAATATAACCCCGCCCACTACTATATATCTGATATCACAGATATATAGTAGTGGGGGGGGGGGGGGGGGTTATATTCGAGAAAGGTAAACAAAAATATCTGACAATCATTTCATAGTGACATACGTCCGTGCTTAGCCCCTGTGATAATGCCATCTCCATACCTAAAATTATACGGAATATATATATGGTATATTTCATCATTCGGGAAGAATTGCGACGTCGACTTTTCATTTGAATGGGATAGGCTTGAAGATACGTATATTTGAAAAAAAAAATGAGAATAAATCAAACGCACATGGTAGCATTTTCTCCCCTTTTTTGCATATTGCAACACTACAGACTTGCCACGTGTGCTTCCACAGCAACATAGTGTGTAGCTTAGCGACCGGTAGTGTGCGACAAATAAAGGTCATTTCGTATACCCGTATACATGTTTGAAATGCACATTGTTTAGGTTTCCTTACAAGAGTGAGCTGTACGGAATTTCCCTTTAGCTCAGTCGATAGAGCATCGGGCAGAAGAGCCAAGGGTCGTGGGTTCGAGCCAGAACAACGGCATTATCTTTTTCACTTTTCCTCGTCCTATTACACACATACATCTTACATGTGTTTGTCTGTCGTACGATTTGAAATGGATACTTTGAATTAATATTGCTAACGAACATGCATGCTATAAACTATATATAAACATACGGCACCTAACCCAGTTCTAGTATTTGACTATACTGTACATACACATATACCTTTGAAACGACCCCCAATTAAACCGTAGTCGGCGTCCGTGTCGGTTCTCCGTGTACCTGACAATCGGAAATGTCTTTTAGGAGGTTTATAAAATAAAAATTATCCATCTTTCCAACGGTACAAAGCGTTTTTTCGTACCTCAACTAGAAATGTGATTTTTGATGCAAGAAAGGTAGGTGGGGTCTATTTTTCGATCTGGAAAGCTTTCCACCCTTTAGCTTTAATGACTACTGAGGGAACATTTTTATCGAAAATTGATCTTAACCCCCCAAATGTGTAAAATTACGCTAAACACCCTATTATAGGTCTAAAACTAGCTGTAACAAATTATCAGGTCCCTGTGAAAAAAACAACTAATTGTCAGGCTGATATCTGCTTGTTAAATATTCCTCCTCAATATCCAGGAGTTACGCTCACCTACGCTCTCTACATCTTGCTATCCAGGGGTTACGCTCACCTACGCTCTCTCTGGAATATGTCATGGCAAAACTGAAGTCATACTCGGGAACAAAACTCTGATCAATCACTAGGCAGACACCTGTCTTTTGAAGATTACACAGGAGCCGCAAATGACGTCAAAGCTTGTCATGTTTCACCGTTATGTGACCAGGGCCCAGTTATTCAAAGGGTGATTAGCTTAATCACTATTTAACGACATTATTCAAACTAAAATAATTCTGTAAATATACAAGTTACAATCTCAGAATTTTGAATGTAAATTCACTTGATAGGTATTTGATATCTGCAAAGTTGTAATGAACTTTTTGGTTTCATTTTAAAGTTACAGGAAAATTAAAATTTGCACTAATCACTGATTAAGCTAATCATCTTTTGAACAACTGGGCCCAGGAGATTATTTTGATGTACATCAAAAGGTCGAGCCAGTCCTCTTGCTTAATAAACAAGGTGGCGCAAACCGGCGCCTTCAGTTTTGACATGACACATTCCACGGGTGTAGAGAGCGAAGGTGAGCGTAACCCCTGGTATCGAGGATTTTAACGGTAATGTCGCTCCTTTGTAGCCTCCAAAAGACATGCACCACTTTAAGAAATTGTGTGTATTTATTGTAAAGTTAAAAAAAAAATACTACTTATCGTTCAGTTTTATTTTGTTTATTGTCTATTACGTAGATAAATAAAACAACAAATAAATAGTACAAAACTGTTCATAACATGATAATTGTTTACATTCATATATTACATGTATGTGATATTAACAAAATATACAAATACTATATCACTATACAAACAAATGAGATGAACACAAATCAACATTTACGTAAATTAGTAAAGTCAGAACAATAGCGTCACCAGTACAATAACGCGGGCTGTACGTATCCCAAAAGAGTCTTACGAATCGGGGCACGTGAATATAACAGACTTTGCGGTGGGATTTTTCATGTTCATGAATGTATATGCCTTTAATGTCAACCAAATTATCAAAATTCTAGTATGGTGAACTCATAAGACAAATAGTTATATTGTCAATATAAACAAATTCACCACTTTCTCAAAACAGTTTAGTTGTTAAATTTGCGATTTTATATCAAGGGAATAGCATATGCGCCATATTATTCATACTATATGGTTGTTAAATTCGCATTTTTTGTCCCAGGTAGTTCATATGCACCACATTATCTATACTGTTCATTTGTTAAATTCGCAATTTTTTGTCCCAGGTAGTTCATATGCACCACATCATCTATACTGTTCATTTGTTAAATTCGCAATTTTTTGTCCCAGGTAGTTCATATGCACCACATTATCTATACTGTATAAGTTTTTAATTTGCAATTTGTTTCAATGGTATTTCATATACACCACATTCTCTATACTGTATAATTTCTAAATTTGCGATTTTACGTTTAAGGAATTTTGTTTCGCGAACTACATTTTGTTTTCTTTTCGGAACACCACACTAAGGGTTCCGAATGTGTGTTACTACTAACAACAATCATTAAAGTGAATTAAACACGGCGTTTATATCCGACGTTGATAAAACATATCGAGGCGAAGTGTTACGTAAAGACGATACAATGTAGTTGTTATGCCGATGACATAAAAATCGTATGAGAGTTTCTCTTAAATTGTGCATCACACGTAGAAAGACTTTTTGAAGGAAGACAGAAACAAACAATAACAAAACACATCTATGTACATCCGCGATGATAATACGTTGAATTAGCCGCAGGATGTCGTCATTTCGACGTCCAAACATTTATTACTCGAATGCAATGATTTTCAAATCCGAAGAAATTGTAATTTTATGGCGCCATAGCTAATAAAATATGACGATAAACGTTTTCATATTATCTTATAGAACAGCAATTCAGGAACTTGGAGACTTTGGTAAAAATCATTTTGATTTTGAATCTTGTTAGGATAAATCAACAAAACCCGCACAATGCTTTTGTCTGACTTAATATTCCTAAACAACCCGCATAGAGACCGTATTGAACCCTGTATCAATATGACGTCTCTCTTAACCACTAAAAACTATTTTATTTATGTTAAAGACCCAGCATAATCGCAATCATAGTGAAATTCATGATAACATTAAGTGGACGCTACTTTGTTTACCAAACCATAAACTGCAGTATTTTGATATTGGTCAGTAATGAAAAGTCTGCCCTGCCTAGCTTATATCTGGCCTCGAACCACAATTCATTTCAATCTTTGACGGTTTTGGTTCACCAATGGGAAAACAATTAAGAATGGTATTGTAAGAATCTATACACGGTTATTTGAGATGTCCAAGACACAATCATGGTTATCTTGACTAAATATTTTGACTGATATTTTTTGCGAGATACAGTGTACTTGTTATTAACCCATCATACAGCTTTGCATGTTTCCTATCATATGAAATTGAAGATCGTGTTAAGAGTCCCCAACATGAATTTGACAGACACAAACCAATGAAATATAATTTAACGTAAATGTTTATAACTTATTCCGGTTTTACTTTTATTTCATTTCTTTAATTTTATATAAGAAAAAAATAAAATTATTTGAAAAACAAATCCATAGAAATACTTCGTATCCATTGACTACAAAGACCCGGATGTATAATCTGTAATCCGATAGCATTAGTGACTTGACTTGACCTGTGTCCATCGGTCAGGTCAAGCTATTCCGGATTATCTTGTCACGAATATTCATTCAAAATGGTGACCTATGCAGTAATATTTTAGCTGTGGGAAAAATAATCGCCTTACATAATTACAAAACTTAATAAGACACAAATGCTTCAATGATATACACATAATAATATTATGTAATATTGGAATACAAATAACGCTATATACACTCACAAATAACAACTGAGACAAGAACATTACATGACCTGCTATTCGAATATTTACATCATAATACATCATTCTAAAAGTATTATATACAATTAAAACCTCGCTATACTGCCATCTTAAGATTATAAAAAACATAATTGATGTTATATTTGATAGCAAAACTTGGAAAATGTACAATATTTTGATAAGAACAAGAAAGAAAAATTTATATCAATGTGATGGCTGTAGGCGTGTTTCCGTAAAAGACAAGGAACATTTTGCTTATTTGTGTATATTTAAATATTAGCGCATAACCAATTTAAAACAGATGAGCGTAAAGATGGATTGGTGCGCTCACAATATTAGCCGTAAAAAACAATATAAAAAATGATTACCGCTAAAATAAAATAACCGCTAAAACATGTACGATTACAGTATATCGAGGTTTTACTGTAATATACTTCCATATACATATAGTATCACTTTATCAAGTTTCTCACCAGATATTATTATATACATAGACAGCATATACCAGACATTACATAAACATAAGTATATAGGTATACAATATAAATTACCTGCTTTATCAATTGTACAGTAAACTTGGTTTATCATTGTCAACGGTATATTACATTCAGTTCAATAACAACACATTTACAACTGAATTTTTGGCAGAACAATAGCATAGTACCAAATGCAAGATATTGACTATGAAATAAAAAGAAATAGCGAAATGTGAAAAAAGTAGTAGTTATTTTTTAGATTAAAGACTGTACTATTTCTCGTAATCCTATTGGTTGGAGCATATACATGTTACAGAGTGCTTCACCTTGATCAAAACAGTGTATTAGTTCGAGCACATTAATCATAACAAAATATGTAAGGATTTGTCAAAATGTTAGGAATGCAGATACAGGCTAACCAATAAGTAATGGCTCATTATTTCAAACAACGGAAGAAATTTTTTTAAACATTTGAAAGTAGTTGTGGTTGATGCAAATACATTTGCTTTATTTTCTGATACATTATAACAACCAGGCGGTTGCGAAAGGTCAAGTTTAATGGTGTCTGGAATCACTCCTACGAATTATTTTATTCGGAAAAAACCGTATAAACCACTCAAATTGTTAAGGTTCTTTAAATACTAAAATGAATAACATTAACATAACAAGCTGTGAGCATGGCAGAGCGTAAATGAGCGTGACCCGTTGGATGTTCAAAAACAAGCATTTAGAAGGCGGATGAAGGTATCTGTTGAACTTAACTGAACTTTTTTTCTATATCAGGTTCATTAAGCTCACTTTCGCTCTCTGCATCCCATAGCAAACTTGAAGATGGCTCGGTGAGTCTTGTGGATGCAAAGAGAAGACTAATTTTGATACTTTGATGAACAACAAAAGAATATCGCGGTCGTGTAACGGTAAAATATATCGGCTTTAAAGTTGAGCAGTGCTTCTCTTTTATCTTTAAAGAACGACAGGTATACGTTTAGTGGTCATTCATTTTAGCCTGATAACTGTCATATATTAATTTAATTTTGCTATGACATATTCAAGTTTGGCAGAGAGTGGAAGAAAAGTATTCCCTGGACATATATGATGATCAAAATGTTTTCAACAAATATACTGATATAATATACTCTTTACCAACAATAAAATGTGAATATGCTTAAACAGTTATCCAACGCCCAAGTATGGACCTCGAGAAACTATTCCTTTAAAGTAGTTTCTTTGGTCACTAAATTATAAACGAATCTTTCAAAACGGAAACTACATCACAAGAGAAATTAACATGTTTTGTATAATTTTAACTATATTACAGTTGTGGGATCGCACAACGTTACACGATGTGCGGTGGGCGCACGATGGGCGAACGGTGTATGCACGATGTGCGAACGATGCGATCCTGGGCGATAATTTCTAACGCACATGTGGGCGCACGATAAACTAACATTGTGCGATGACAATCGTGGTTGATATAAATTTAGAAATGGTTAAACAATATATACGGTTTCGCGCTAGATGTTTTTAAAGATATTTCTATATTGTAACTATTTACATGAGCTGATAGTTCTATCTATATATTTCATAAAATTAGTAATAGTCGTTCTGTAGTTTTTGAAACAAACCAAATAGACACATGTAAACTTTCAACACATATTGACAAGTTCTCATTCAAGTGAATATTGCCAGTTTTTACCAAGTTATACACTGCACCTGTACATGGACAATATATGTAGATGTCTCTGGCCCGGGGCAGTTACAACACTCACCTAGGTGTGAAAACACAGGTAAATTGTTGGGGAGGGGGTTTTCAAATAACTAATTATAAGAGTCCAGTTTGTTTCCATAACGGTCGCTCGGTAATGGCTGTCGGAGCGGATCGCCGCACACGGGACAGGTAAAACTCTGGCATGTTATTTACCTATTCTGTTACCTGTTAGCTAAACCCGCACTTGGCTGTCTCATGGTCACTGTAATACTGTTTACTGTATATTGTTAAATTGACATAATCCCAATAAATATGATGCGAATTTAAATAGTTTTTTTGACAAGAGGGTTCCATATGTTTTTCATTCCGTAATATGTATCGACCAGTTGTACCAAATCGTGCGTGTGTGCGATTCTATCGCACACATAAACGCACGATCTTTAGATCGCCCCATTGTGCGCACCATGGGCGAACGATGTGTGCACGATGTATGCACGATGAACGCACGCAGTTTTTGGTGCGTTGTGCGATAACACAACTGTAATGGCAAGTGTACACACTAATGCATACTAGTACATTGTATTCTCCACCATTATTAATATCATCAATCATATAATATAATATATATGTTTTATATTCATATCAACAATATACATATACTTTAAATCAATAACAGATGAATATATAACGATTGGCATGAATTATATTCAATAAACAAAATATACATCATTATGTTATTATGTACATGTTTCTTTTTGTAATAATCATCAATTAATAAAAATAAATATAAATGTGTATTATATCATTTTTGTGTTATTTATAGCATTCCAACCACGTGAAGTCGCAGCCAATCAGATATCGTCTGGTAGTTTGCTTTCATCCACTTTATATTCCCTCTGAAATATGATCATGACATGAGTAAATTATCAATGAATAACAAGAAATTGAATAATAAGCGTTTTCATTAAACAGATACATGTTGTTATTTTTGCTTGAGTTATCTCCCTTCAATAGTACAAGATGTACATGCAATATCTTATTTTGTTTCGGTTGAGGAAGTGATATACATTAATTTGATTAAGTAAAATGCAAAACCTTATTCTTAATCCATTATACAAGGATCTAGAAACATTCTATATAAGGTCATATTATGGTGGCTTTTTCAGTAAGCCAATCAAATTACCGCTTTAAGAAACTTGAATGTGAAAGTGTGTGGACGAGAAAGCTTGCATAGTCATTTCTGTGAATTAAGTCGTTTCGTTAACACAAACAATTGTGAACGTTGTGACGAAATAACTTGCTGCAGACAACAGCGTCACCTGTCATCATTAAAACAATTCTACTTGAGTGTGAAGTACAGAGGCGACAAAGGTCACACGAACATGACCTCTTATGGGACGTTTTCAGATCCTTATGTAACCGAGTGAGAATAAGGATATGCATTTTATGCATATCTGATAAACTTTCATTACATCACATTAATCTTGTCATTTAAAGAAACACTTAAATATATTTTTTGTAGATACTGAATACATTAATAAGAGTGATTTGTATATAGGTTTATTACTAAACTGATATATTTTCATTTATTTCCTAATTATACGTTACCGTATGAGCTCCAGAGAATTCCTTGTTTCTCTAAATGCTATTGCCGGCATCTTTGAACTGAACAATGTTTCTAGCTGAAATTTAAATTTGAAAAGTCAGTCTGCAATGCTTATGAATTGTGTCCACAGGTTCCTTTTACTGTACTACTGAAATGTTCCTGTGTGATATCTTACTGACTTATGCGATATATTATCTGTCAACTTTACAGATGGCATTCGTTTTATTTATACATAGATGTAGAAAAAAGAATACCAAAGCGTCAACAAAACCATAATCCGAACTCAAAATGATGACTCGGTTCTTATTTTGAGGATTGATGTTTACTTGGATGTGACCAAGATTTACATGACGGGTGGTCGATGAAGCAGTAGACGCTTATTCTTCCGGAATACCTGGTCTAATTCCCTTGTGCTTTTACGAGAGTCTCCATGTAAATCTTTCTTTTGTTCCTATTTTGCCCCTAGTTTAATCGATTTTGAATTCGGATTATGGTTTTTTTGACGCTTTGGTATGCTCTGATTTTTTTTCTACATTTATATATAAATAAAATGAATGATATGGATAAGCATGAGCAACTAACTGTCCTTCTTTCCTCTCTCATAATCTTTACTCAATGTTATATATCTCTTTTCAAATATTATAGCTATAAAACATATATTCATTGAATCCGTATTTTCTCTACGGAAGATGGGTCTGTTTAAGTAATGAATTTGTTTATTAATACAATTTCAACATGTATGTTCATATATTGCTTTCCATAATGTATTTAAGCAAAATAAATTGATATTCAGAAGATCATCACACAGTTGTTTTGTATTTACATGTACAAGAAAAACATAGAAAATAAACTTATGTCTTTTTAACTTAAGTCATATCTGTTATTTTTAATATTCGAAACTACATTGTATCAAATTTTTTATTTACCTGATCCAGCTCGAATTCCGTGTTTACAAATTGGGTTACTTCTGCTATAGTTTCTCTAAGAAGAAAACCGTCTGCTCCAAACCTGAATAAATGATAAATATATTATAAAATGTCGGAACAAGCACAAGAAAGAAGTAATGTTTTTGAAAAGGACTGAGTGAAACAATTTTAAATTTTGATTATTTAACCATCATTTGTTTAAAATCAAACTGTAAATAATTCAATTTTTCCTCCATGGATCGCCTTAATTGTTATATTGTATGTAGCAACTTTGAAAATTCACAGGAAGTGCTAACATCTTATATCAATTAATCTTAGAAAATCACAGGACGTGATGACATTATACATATTGAATATCGTTGTTTTCGTTTACGGGTATAATCAAAAAGCGTATGCACTTTTCCCCACAAGCCCTGCAACCAACCCCAAACATTATTTGTTATGAAAGTTTGTCATCGATCAATTAAGTTGGTATAAAAATCCAAGAAACTTTGAGTAATACCTGATATAGGTTAAAATGACCATGCACGTTTTTACGTTCGATTGTAAAATCGAGGCTTTTTTTCTCTTTGTGTAGGCATTTTTCTGCATTCGCTAACATCAGGTCTTTAACATTAAAATGTGTTGTTCTTTATAACGATATACGATATGTATAATGCCATCACTTCCTGTGATTTTCTAAGATTACTTTATATGTGATGTCATCACTTCCTGTGAATTTTCAAAGATGCTAATAGGCAGTGAAACTAAATCGTCATATGTCCTAAATACGTCAAGTGGGATGCAAACAACAGGTGATTTTAGACTCACTGTTCATTAAGCTGTTCCCATTTATTCATGAGGAGATGAAGAGCGATCATACGTCCTAGGGGGTTCTTAGCAAAGTAACTAACAACCAATCGCACGTCTTGTCTTTTTATTTTTGTCTCGTCGAAAATCCAATTTGCATATCTGCAAAAACATTCAAAAGAGAAGATTTCGTTGATACATAAATTTCATTATATTGGTTTTTAAAGAATGTGTATACTATATCATCATCATAATTTGAAAAGGAACTTCAATTTCTTTCTATATGACAAAACTTTCGGATGATACATTCATCAACGATCTCTGAAAAAGACTAACCTCCATAGCAACCATGGTTTTTGTGTCTGCGCAAGCGCCTCCATAAGCATTTCCCGTTCCGCTGCGACGTTTGAAGCCTGTGAGCGGTTCCACACGTAATCCCATTCCTCCACACTGCCCTCCCTTACGCCGACAGAGTAGATTGTCAAGGAGAAGTGAGAAGGAGGTCTGAAAAGAATAGAAATAATTGAACTTTCGAAATATTAACTTTCGAAAAAAAAAGATAAACGAGAATCTACATGTTTGCTATTCCCTTTATTACCAGAATTAGGTTTTAGCTAAAACAAAACAGGAAACTGATTTCGTTCCTTCTTAAAATATGTTTATCTCTTTAAATAGTTGAAGAACAGCAATATGTCTTATGCATCTACTTAACAAGGTTTCATGAAAGGTTCACTGCTATATATATATATACATTTATAGTTAAAGTAAATAAAAACAAGACTACCGACTTCCAAACGCTTTTACCCTCTTCGGGGATCTTCAGGAAAAGTTTATTTCAAAACGGACAATATAATGACATCATAAGCAAAGTGACGTCACAATACACATAATTATGTTCACAAAGCAATTTTATAAAGTGGCGCAATTTTTCTATGGCCTGTCGAAATTTGGTTTTAATACTTTTATAAATTGGTGTTCTTTCTTTTCTAATAAAAAGGTGTCAGACGAATGTACTTTCACAGGTATTACATTAAACTGATCACCGGCACATTCATGAATATTTGATATAAAGGTATCAATATGTGGTATAAAAGTGATCAGTTTAATGTGATACCTTTAGGTGTCTGATAGGTGATTTTTACAGCTTTTTGTTGTTTTCTTTTTTCGAAATGAAAAAAATATAAAAAATGACACATGAGACTGCCATTTTATTAATCACTTATCAATATATCAGTTTCGTTACCTTGCTTTGCTAGCTACCAGTTACTTGTTAACTAGTTTTATTCGCTTAACACCAGTTTTATATTAGCTGAATATACTCACTGGACGCCGTCTTCTTTCCACTGTCGAAACCTCTCCTTTGCGTAGTCTATAGCCCTAGTCACTCCTACGTCACAAGCTGTGGTCAATATGACCTCTCGGAGGTATCTAAATGGAGGAATCAGATACGGGTCGTGTTCAGATAAATGACGTCATATACATGACTCAACACCTTACTTCAGTTCATTTAATATGAAAGTCATTAATATGAAAAAAAAATCGGCTGAAAGAAATATTTTCAAGAAGAAGAAAATCTCAATAACCTCATTTATGTAAAGGTATTTATATTTATAAATTTAACACTTACTTTTCAGGTAAAATTCCACCAGGTGAAGTTCCAACTTTGTCAAATACTGGAGCCACCAGGTCATGCAGGTATTGCTATAAATATATACCAGAAGCGTACCGGTTATTTACCTTATGGCAAGCATGATACACCAAATGAGAATCTCAATAAATATTAATTTCATATTAGGGCCGCAGTGGAAAAGTGGTTAAAGTTTCTGACATTCTGCTACAACATCCTTTCAACTACGTGTTCGTGGACTCAAGGCCTACGTAGGAAAGTTGTCAGGTAAGTAATAATAATAATAATAATATACAACACTTATATAGCGCTCTATATAATTTGTAAAATTACTATAAGGCGCTTCACAACATGTGGGTAATAATTTGATACTTACAATGAATAAATAAAGAAGCCATTACATGTACAAGCTAAGCTCACATGTTATAATATAAAAAATACATACAAATACATACACGATAAACAAATGTCAGTATATGTACATGTCGTCTATGTTGAAACCCTTAAATGCAGGCGTAAATAGGTACGTCATCAAATGTTTCTTGAATTTGGCCAGAGTATAAGTTTTTTTCTGATAGCAGATTGTAAAGTATTCCACAACGTTGCGAAAACTTCGGTTTCCATAGATCACAGTACGAAACTTTCGGACATACAGTGATCGTAACGGCTGAAACAGGGTTACTAGCTCCCTTATGTACTTGGGAGCTGCTCCATCCAGTGCCGTGTATGCATATACAAAGATTAACACTGATTGAGGAAATCGGCCTAAACAAAGCAACGTTGTTTATAAACTTTGTAATGAATAAGACGAGCTTAGTCTCAATGTACACAAATTTGTGTATGCTTCAAACTAAAATCTATTCAGAATACATATAATATGCATTGCAATATATGTGTTGATGTATGAAATTATCATAAGTACCCTTAATAGTATATATGCTCCCTGTTTCGACAGCATGCCCTTGATGAACCTAATGGACTCCAGCATAGCTTCCCACGGGACATATCGCTCTTCCTTGTTCAGGTATGTCGTCATATTCAACGCTACGTCATAATCCAGCAGTTTTGCCCTAGCAACGTTAACAAAATGATATAATATTTTGGAAAACTGAACAATATACACAATTTATAAATGCATCGTTCATGTTTTGTGTTAGGGGATACATCTTAAAGTGTCTAAACATGTATAAGTAGTCCTCGATAACTTAGATTTGTGTTTAATAAAAAGGTAAATAAAATCGATAGCTATGGATATATATATACACTAATCAAACTCAATTGTGATCATTATGACATATACACGAGTTATGTTTTTTGGATATGGCTTCGGAACTAAAGCAACATGTTTTGTGAAATATTATTCATGTTGCATAGCTATAAAAGTGTCGCCTAAATATCTTAATACAAAATACACATACATATAATATGCATTGTAACAAATAGTTGCCTTTGGTAGCTACTCTTTTTGTCTTAATTATTACTGCTTATTTCAAAAACAAGAGTACGATCTTTTTTGTCAAAGTTGTGTTCAGAAAATAATACCTTGCCAAGTTGAAGGCATCGCCGATCAGTCCTGCCCTGTTTGCTTCCGGAAAAACCTACATAAAAATATATTTGTTAGTATAAACGACCTACATAGACTCTTGATGACAACATGATGAAGAGGACATCATTTACAAAATGATCAAAAACATCAAAACCAGATGATATATAACAAGCATGTTATCAAATGAGACTGTAGAATGTATATTCAGGAAATTGAGGGATAGGAGAAGGGAAGTAACTCTTTTTGGCTTGGCACAGTTTATCATTGACAATCCATGGTCCCTGCAATTTGTCGCGTATCTCGGTGTTTGCTACCTTATAGATGGGGCAATAAGAGAGGTTTGCCTATTTGATGTTGCTCTAAAGTATCTCGCAGTCACATAACGGTAATAAGGGTAAAAATAACAGGTTGTTGCTTATTTAAAAGGTCCAAAGGACAGGTTTCAGCCTAGCGACTGAACAGGGAGTTGAACCTTAGTACCAATCAAACAGCTGTCTTTGTGCCTTCAATTTTGGAAAGTGAGCGTAACTCCTGAAAACTGACTCAACAAGTCATTCTGTCCCTCCACATACGACAATTGATTTTTCCTGTATAGGAATCAAATACTATATAAACGTATTCAATTTAAAATTTTAGCGCGTTGTCAGTTTTTGTCATATAAGCACAATGATAACATCGCCCATCCTTGTAAGCTTCTATAAATGAAGCATATAAAACTCAAATTGGCGCAATTAAAATTTCGCGCAATACGTTTAGACGAAAAACGCTAAAATAAGATTATCGTTAGAAGAGGAACGTTTACAATAACAGAATATTTCGACTTACTTAAGTTGATAGCGAATTCATGACATCGCGATTTGAGAATGCATTTACCTTTTCAGATGTAAATATACAATATGAATCCCTCCGAAAACGAAACGATTACCGTGTTTTTTTCGAATTGAAATAAAACACAACTTTGTATTTGACATTACTGAGCAGATGGGTATGTATACTGCTCTAAAATAAGTAAAAAAAAAAGAAATTGAGAGGAGAAGGAGTCACTTACCGTGTGATCCTCGTTCAGTTGTTCTGCTAGAGATTGCCACATGCTGAGTTCATAGTTCACTCGATAGAACCCGATATAATCCACGTTTCCCAGAATCCACTGGTTTTCTGCTTTCAGTATCTTTGCTGTTGAAAAGACATCGTTAGTCTTAATACTTTTTATCACATAACTGACCCGTTTAGTCATGTCATACGGCCATGTCAGAAATATGGTATTTCACATGGGTTATGACAATATAATAACGTCATAAACAAATGACGTCTCAATGATGTCATATGATAGTCAAAATTGTACCATCAAAGTAGATAATCTTGTTTTATAAAGAATTAATTTGAGAGTTTAAGAAAATTTTCTCATGAATATAAGTTATGTGATAAATAGAATCTTACACTCTTGACAATATAATGTAACATTTATTAAACTCGTTGAATAATTTAATAGGTCACTCGCCTAAAGGTTCGTGACTTATATATTCATTTTGTTTAATACATTCCAAATATCTTCGACATCATTTATGATTCTTTATATATATAGTATTCAATATGTCAATACATTATTTATATTATTGAAAAGAAAAAAGTATTGAAACAACAAGTGATACATACGGTATAATATAATTTCTTTTAACGACAATATATTCTTATCAATGTTTCATCGTTTATAAAACTATTTGTGCATCATGCATATGAGCTTGGTATTTAAATTTTGAAAATGTTAACAATCAAATAAAAACAGATCTGAGATTTTAAAAAAGGCGAAAAACTAAAAAGCATCATGACTCGTATGATTACCTGAATCCATATTTAACCACACCAGTTTCCGGTTACTAATATTAGGTTCCGCTTCCGTTACGTAAGTAAAGGGAATATGCCACTTGTAACTGAAATTTACAAAACAAAACAAAATTAATGGATACTTATTATCGATATTAATAATCATCGGAAATATCGACCATTATTTTCTCTTACGCCAAGTTGAAAGTCTACGCTCGTTGTTTAAATCAAGATAATCTTTAAATTGCGTTTATTGTTGATATTCAATCTTTATATCCATAGCTATTCCTTATATAGGAAAATTCAAAGACATTATCGTATTGTATGTTATGGTAGTAACTGATGCATTTAATTTCAAAATATTTGGAATTTAGAAACAGGAAGCATTTCATTAAAATGAGTTCTTTATTAAATATGCCGACAATATGTTGATTGCGAATAAAATACAAAAGCATATGTTGTCAATTATTCAAATGAAATAAACTGGCAATTGAAATTGCCTTGCAACATTGAGTAAAGGACAAAGAAAGTAATCAGTAAAAAACATATTTAGTTCTACCTCATCCTCTCGATGATTCGGATGTATTCGTATCATAATGAGACAAAAGGAGGAGCCCCCTTATTGGGCCTCTAGAACCTTACTCGTATGGACTTGGATCACCCATACTAGAGTTGCCATCAAGTAGAAAACGGTCTTGATCAAGAATGTAGTGGTCCCCTTCAGATCGGAGGGTCACCACGGGGTATCCCATCTGTCGCGTCCAGGTGTCCATGATCTCTTCTATCACAAATTTGTTTCCTACGGCCTACAGAAAAACGCAAATAAAAAACATGAAGTCAAAATATGATACGTATCTTTGCGCATTATTAGAATGCGTTTTCTCAAAGAAAAAAAAAGAAAAAAATTGAAATCAAGAAATTGTAGGGAAATAATAAGCTTTTCAATCATTATACTTTATTCCTTATTCGTATACAAACTTATTAGTTAATACCTAGAAAAAAAATAGCTGGCTTATTGTGAAACAAAAATTTGCACTTTAGAAACGAATTGCTACATTTAAATTGCCATCAGTTTGCTCTCAGTGATGAGGTTAAATTGTTCACGATAGTGAACATTTATAAATATTATGATACACAAAATTGGCAAATATGACGGGTTAATTAAATATGGAGTGAAAATGCATTTTTACGCGATAGGTCGAAATTTCAAAAATTTGAAAAAGTCCTGGTATATAGAAATTTGAAAAGTGTACAAAAGCTACTGATATTCCATTATTTATAAGGTAAACCAACGTAAGAATGGCGATATGTATTGAAATACAAATATGATTATGATAGCCACTATAAAACACATGCTTTTGGAATTACTGTAGAGTTTCTCATAAGAAGCAAAACTGAATCGCATTCACCAAAGATACTTAAGACTAAATTTTGACAATATCCTGTCACTCTAAAAGACGAAGGAGATTGCATATTTTACTATTATAGAACACATACTTTTGGAATTACTGTAAAGTTTCTCGTAAGAAGCATATTTCACTTACTTCTGAAAAGGTCTGCCATAACTGTTGCATGACTGCATTCTGAAACTTGTACCTTGTAACGTACACCTGTTAAAGACAAAAATACAAAATAAAAAAACTGTATGGAATGTTTTTGCTGTCTAATTTTTTAAGTACCCGTAGAACGTACAAATCAACTATATTTAAAAAACAGATTTCAGATTCATTAATTTCCAAATTAACTTACACGTTCTCAAATGAGAACCGAGTATCATTGTCAATCACAACAAGTAAACACACGATTAAGTAAACTCAAAAACGTCCATCTTCATATCACACATTGAGCCGTAAGTTTGTTCATCAGCAGTTGACATCTATCACGAAAACTGCGTTATTCAGAGCAAGCCCTAGAATAACGAATCAACTGCAACATGTAAACACAGTAGGATGGAGAAGCAGGGATGTTACTATCAGGAAAGGGAAAGTTCTCTCGACTCCCTGTGCCTGTGACAATGTCATAACTTTACTATGACATTGCATACAAACCTGTAGACCTGTTCTAAACTCCTCCCATCCGACAAAACCAAGCAGCATCCGAAGGACAGCCATTCCCTAAGACAATAAAATAAAATATTTCTATCCTTAAAGGCCCAATATACGTAACTTTCGGCAAAACTTGAAGCGAAAAGCAAGCCTAATAACTTATTATATTTATAGATTTAGTTAAGATTAACTGATATCAGCAATATACAAGGTGAATTCTTTCGCGGTTACCGGTACAGCAACAGTTGAAAAACGCTATTGATAAACACGCGTCCATTTCGAACCGTCTTCTACCTTCGGTTTGTTGATGAAGTGGGCCCCACCTGAATAATTTTAAATTCTTTTGATTTTTTTGTCAAGAGTTTCTTGTTAGATACCGCTCAGGTTTACTTCGTTTTAGGCTTATTTTTGCATGGTTATCAACTGGATTTTTTTTCAGAATTTTTCAGAATCACGAAAATTTCCCTGAAGTTACGTATATTGGGCCTTTAAGATAAAAAAAGATAAATCTTTCCCTAATACAATAAGATATATGTTAAGGCATTATGAGTCGTCCCTTTTCAAAAAAAATACGAACGAAAATTAAATCAGCAAACAAGGAATCATTAATATTTGTTTGTTTTGTTAAGTTTTACTCTGTATATGAAACATGTTTTAGTTTGACCAACTGTTTGCTAATTGCGTTAGGTTATAAATAGACACTTCACATTATAAACATTCGGCAATGAGTCCTTTGATATATTTACCTTACTATACGAAATGGCATCAAATGATTGTGCAATGTCATCTGGGGTAAGAATGGGAGTTGAAACCGGATGTGACGTGGTAAGCGCATCTCGAACCATGACCGGAAACACTTCCTTCACGACGACATGAAGAGTAAACTGTAACAAAATATTATCACTACAATACACAATTTTTTTTATTGTAATAGAAAAGATTGCAACACGTCATTTATATATGATCATATAAATTCATGCTACAACCTGTTTATACTTATATAAAATAGATAGGAATGTTTTCTATCACGTTTAGAGATGTTCACAATATCACAAATGTCGTATGAAAAAAAATCATAATCAAACTCATTGTCGCTTAATCTAGAGGCAAACTATAAACAATGGGATAATTAACATTGAGACACTTTAATAGAATAGGACCAGGTGTTCTGGAAGAGTAAGAGTCTTCTACGTCATCCATGTAAATCGTCCTCTAATTGAGAACCGAGTCTTTATTCTCAGTCATAACAATGAGCATATTCAAAAACGTCCACCGCCGAATAAAACTGGGATACACAAATTTCGACGATACCAATATGGCGACCATAAAACGAGCTCTTTAATGTAGTCCTTACAAACCTGCATCTCCCGAATCTCTTGAATCATCAAAAGATGAGGGAGACCCAGCCAGGTCATGTAAATGTACTTCATAACCAAATTAAAACCAGATGAGCACAATGTTGAATTGGCACAATCGCCATACCTGCTGTAGAAAGTTATATACTGAAACTGTAATAAGCGCTATCTTAATTAATCGGAAAGCTTTTCAGCGAGAATAAAATCGCTGAAATTTGATAACCACTTGAACGTGTATATTTAAGGTAGTTGGGGTAGTTTAGGAGTGTGGTCTTAGTGTCAACATCAGAGGAACTGCGGAATGTACAAAATACACAATAGAGAATGTCATCCAGTACTTGGAACCCCAATCAATCACTTACTATTACAGATGCACAAGCATTGGGATAAAGTATTTATGTTCTTGAAATATCTGATGTTCCATATGTTGATGGAAAAATGAATCAATCCTATGTCAGTACGGATTCATATTAGTTGACGTTTACTGTAGTACACGATTTGAAATTATAGATCTTGTTTCAATTTACTTCTTAATTAATAAATTAAAAGGTTTTTACGCACCTGACCCTTCTGGTTCTACATTAGTTAAGAAATTTTGGATTCCCACCTTTAGGCCCCTAGCATCACTGAAGAGTCCTAGGAGGACGAAACAGCTGTATGATGTAGTTTAATGCATGTTTTCGGCATACTGTTTATATTACTAAATTTAAAAGGTGAGTAAATGTTCGTGACGACATCTTTACAGCATACAGTGGCGTATTGCAGGTAAGAAACAGACAAAAATTTGTACGAAACTGTGGCTTACTTACCACTTCCCATTCTGGAAACACGTGATCCATGGCAAAGTACATGAGTAGACTTGCAAAACCCTCATTCAACCATAGATCATCCCACCAGCGCATGGTCACCATGTTACCGAACCACTGTTACAGGAAAGCATTCATGTTAGACAAATGTTATACTAGTTATAACAACAGAGGCGAAACAAGGGTCAATGAGATATATATTGCTTACTATTTGCCGTTACATTAACTATTTACAGCACATGTGTGTTACGTAATCTTGTATGGCTCCTTGGTTAGAAGTCAATGTTATTTAGCAATGTTTTTCCTGCACGAACAACACATACCATGATGATAAGTGCATATTATGTTTAATTTTAAACATTTTGACGTGAAAGTAAGCTATTCATAATATCTTGGTCGAAGAATTGATCATTAACGTAAAAAGAAAAGGAATTTCATACAAAGCTACATTCAGAAATCTACATCTAGAAAAGAAGCTCTTTACGGTCTTTATTGGAGTGTAATCAAGTAGATGATGTACTTCACCATCGTAGATTGATACGTCATTCTAAGACTAACATGTAAGTAATTTTCAATACATAATTCTTCAAAGGAAACAAAAAAACAACGCAACGGGTTTGTTGTTAGTTTAAAACGCTCTTGCGCCTAACACAAATACAACCATATATATACTTTCTTGCGGCAAAGGGATCTTTAATAAATCTTCAAGAAAATTTAAGAAATCTTTAAAAATATTTTACATACATAGCCAGTTTCTTCACTTGAAATGCAAGAGAAAAATGATGTAAAATTCCGATGAAGATTGATTCCACCTGAAATCACCTTTATTGTTTTTACCTGAATTTTACTTATTACCACATCTTACGTGAAAGTCATGTGGATCTCACGAAAAGAAATATTGTCTATGTAGAGAAAAGTATTAAAGATGCAAAGGGATCATTTATCATGATAAAGTACCTACCGTATGTGCTATCTCGTGTGCAACGATCAATGTGACCATCAGTTGGTTCTCACTAGACGAGACATCCGGGTCAAACAAAAGGGCAGTCTCGCGATAAATCACGAGACCCCAGTTTTCCATGGCACCTCCGCTAAAATCAGGCACAGCAACATGATCTGCACAAACAAGTCATACACGGGATAATTGTAATTTCAGATTGTTTGTGTTGCTAAATATCAATATCATGTTGACAAACAAAAGTGAAAAACATTCTCTGGGCAGTTGATCACCGACACCAAACCTGATACTTATAATCCAGTCTAATAGTGTATGGCTTGATCCTGTGATCTATGATACAATTTTTCCCTTTTATCAATTGAATTTGTCATTTCCTGGGTCGTCCCTTGCTAGCAAAATATTAAACAAAAAATATAATTTGTAATATTTTTAAAAAGAAACCAAATTTGTATATATTTAAAAGCAATTGTTTTTTTCTTGGAGTGATAGTATGTCTCGGTTTGAGTTTCTGATGATAACCATTTATATTGCAATCTCGCGAAAATGCTAAAGCACAGCTACTGCAACATTCAACGCAGACCATATTTTATGAACCATATCTTTTGGAGTTGTTCGGGGGAACGACTGCAGTGATCGAACTCGGGCCTCCTGCAACGAAGGTCGGAGTGTTAACTAATCGGAAATTGCTATGTTATCAAGTACCAATGATGAACTTTCATTTGATAAAAGAAAAACGGACAAATACACGAATGACTCCATCTTTCGCTTTCAACATATGAACTCAATGGTTTTAAACAAAAAAGTCGGTGATGATAGGGGCAACACATGTTGTCTATCTGATTAAGGGGACCGGTTGGCTTAATTAGTGTGAATGAGGAAATTTTCGCCAAGTCAACTTTCCATCTTCGTCCATAAAATTATATTCCGCCCGTCACATTGCATGGCTGCACATGAACCGAGACTATAACACTCGCTACAAAGAGCCCTAAGCCTTTACCATAAAAACAGAAACAAAAAAAAACAAAAAAAAACAAAAATAAAAAGGAAAATAAGATTTCCCTGTATACAGTGTACGACGTAAAAACTGCAAAGGAGTTCTGGCGATTTTTACATGTATATTACGAACACTGCATCCTAGCTTCTCCAACCTATGGTGTTCACATGTCGCAGTTGATTCGATATTCTAGGGCTTGCTCTAAATATCGGGTATCGGGATTTTTGTGATCGATGTCGACTAATGACAAACAAACTAGCAACAAGGATTTGGGAGATGCAGGTTGATCAGAACTATGGGCAGGTTTTATGGTCGCCATCTTTGTCTAATTGAGAAATATTTTGTACATTTAAGTGATGGTCGTTTTTGAGTATGCTCATTAGTGTGTTTACTTGTTGTGATTGAATATGATACCCGATTCTCATTTCGAGTACTGGATGTTTACTTTGATGTGACAAAGACTTACATGGCGGGTGTCGTCGAAGAAGCAAAAGACGCTTACTCTTCCGTAACACCTGGTCTTCTTCTCTTGTACTTTTATAAGGGTTACCATGTAAATCTTTTCTTTGTTCATATTTGGCTCCTAGTTTAATCGATTTTGATTTCGGACCATGGTTTTGATAACGCTTCGGTATTCTCGTATTTACTGTAACTTAATTAAACTTCGTGTGTGTACAATTTCGCGATTTTCTATCAGGAAATTAATCGCGGCAGTTTAACTTCGCGGATCATGCAATAATTCAACAGATGATTAAACAGCCAGAATGTAAACATTTCTAATAGGGGATAATTTTCGCAAAATTCAATGCATTTGCAAATTCAGAGAAATTAAAACGTTCGCGAATATTATCAACTATACAGTATAACTCCCTCTGGCTATCAAGGTCACGTCAAGCCTCGAGGTTGATAAGCGTCTACCACCTTGGTTCAAAATAGTTTTTCTTTTTTCATAATCATCGATTTTTGGAAATATCATTCTTTTATTATTCATCGATTTGACCAATAAAAAACGTCGTTACTAACCAGCCTTTGGCACGACATCCTCGATCTGGAAATAATCTATGAAGTAGTCATATAGCTGTACCCCAAGGTCAAGGGCGTAAAGCGTCTGGTTGATCTTATTTGGTTGAGCCCAGATCCGCAGCTGAAACACAAAAAAAAAATCAATATTACGGAAATAAAGACAAAAAAAAAACAACAAAAAAACTAAAGAAAAAAACAAAAACACAAAACACAAAAACCTGACATAACGCATTGGTGCAAATTGGCATATTTTTTTTAGCATGAAACATTTTTTTTTTAAAGTACAAACATGATGTACAGCAATTTTGAAAACAAATTTCTCAACTATATCAATCATTCCCGTTTGCACAGATGTAAATTTGCTGGGGAGGGGGTTATTTCATTTGAGGACAGTGGCAGGCGATCTAAACTAAGTTTCATTCGATCAAAACATTTAAATACAAACTTACAATACAGTATATGAATGCTATCATGAATTTGATTCCTCGTGTGTTTGTGGTTTAAGGCAACATTATTGACAAATCATTGTCAGAGCGTATGAAGATATAACCATTAGTTTGCATTGAACTGAAATTATGATATAGCTATTATAACATTAATTTGATTGAACATAAGCTATTTTGCTGACTGAAATACCTTACCAGTTCTGACACATGTTGTGCAAGACAAGTTACAGAATTGTAACAAACAACGTGCTTTGAAAACAATATATATTAGAGAAATCACAAGACCAACTGTGGGTTAATACAAAACACCAAATACCTATTTGCACGGAACGAAACTGCATGTAAATATATGTACCACATATACAGCATTTGTACCCGCACTTCGTCCTCCCCCCCCCCTTCCCCTGACAAATAATACATCCTTTGAATAAGGAAAACGGTATATTCAATTTGCGATATCGTATCTTAATTGAAAATAAATTTGTTATTAGAAACGTAAATATTATGGGATATCACAGCTTTAGTTTTAATTAGTAAAATCTGAACAACGAATGACGTAAATACCAACAAAAACAATGCATCAGTACTCCCAATACGATCATTTATGACGATTTATAGCGACTGTTATGCTGTTAGGCGACCATTCCTAATTACATTCAGTTGGTTAGATTGCGTTCCCTAATTATCTGTTACTACATATTCTTCAGATCTAATTAGAAGCAGCAACGCTTGTTAAAACTAGGGTAACGTATTGGTTGTATACAGCTGTCGAGTTTTCATAAAGGGAAGACGAATGGAGATCTAAATATGCCTTACGCCTATATTTGTCACAGCTGATAGCAAATGAAAGTTGTCTAATGTTTCGTACAAACTGCGTCCTCTTTCGATGCTTTAGAAATGTAAGCGTAATGCAACTAGAACGAACCATAAGATTTTTATTTCATACAGAAATGATCGATGAAAGTTATGATTTTACTGAAAAACAAATCTCCAATGAACTTTTTTTTGGCAGTAGTACATGTACATGACCATTTCCTAACGTTAAGTCTGTGGCCGTTGAGCCGAGAGAAAACACAATGTAAGTCTCTGTTCTCGAGGATATTTGATACATGATGTGTGTGATGGGATGTGCAATGACCCTTGTGTTGGCGTCTGGATGCGGGGGAGTCAAGTCAAACTCAGCATCAGTTACTGTAACAGTACTGTTGTGTATACGGAGGAGGATTTTTACGCTCTATTTACGTTTAATTACAACACATGTCTGTCTGTCTGAAGTCGGTCGGCTTCATATGTTTATTTCTCAGTGTAGGGCTACCACGAAACCTATATAATCATAAATGTCAGACGGGTCGCAAATGTGAAAGTAACACAAGTTTTACGTATCTGCTGGTACGTATGTAAATAATACAAATATACTTTTGGCCAAACCATTGTTATCACATTTATGAATATCACATGCTTTTCATCTATTGTCGTAAGCTTTATTTTGGGTATACTGTCAAAGTTGCTGTAGCCTCAATCCTAAATACTTTTGAAATATTGTTCAAAGTGGAAGATTTGTTCAGCAAGATAACTAGTCAGGTTTTAACCGTTCCTCACAGATGAAATAAAACGGCATATTTTACAACATCGATACAGCTTCGCCATCTTCACCATAGTGTAGTGTAATAAAAATAAAAGTATGATAGACTTGTAAATATTGACATTTTGATAACCACTAACCTTAAAACAATCAAAAATCGATTTTCTAATGTAATAATAATTATAACATGTATAACTATTTTAATTTCAGTTTTCACCGACTTTTGAATAAGCTAACCAGTCATTTTCAGACCGTTTGGCCGTTTCCAAGACGATAAAATGTTTTAAATGTTTATACAAACCCCTATTCCGTTATCTTGTTAATGTATCTTAAACGACATTTAATAGGTTATGTTGACTTGAAAACTTTAAATTTGGCACATTTCTTTCAACAGGCAAGATTGTATTGATATTTAATACATTGCCCAGTGCGATGTTTCTTTTTAGGTTTGCTTACATATGTTTTATTTTTGTAAAGATACTGTTCTTTGTTGCAAAAACACTTAACTTCAATTCTATTAAAGATGAATCTCCAATCACAAACAAAATACAAGAAACTTCAGTTGGAACGGTTTACACGTGTATGTACATTAACGTCCAGCCGACGGGGTTTTGTTTATTTACATCACAACAATTACCTAACTTATACTAATCACCGGATGAGAAAACCGGAGTACTCGGAGAAAACCCGCTTGTTCGGGAAGGTGACCCCCAAGTTGATGTCATTAATTCACCCCTGATAACAATTTTGAGCTTTTTTTCAATTCAAAGACGGGAATAGTTCATTATGGAGTTTAAGGGATGAATAGGTTTAATGACGTACCACTATGCATGACTGTTGGCAATAGTGTGTATCCTTGTACTGTGCAAATATGATGCAATCCTCGATATCCAGGGGTAACGATCACTTACGCTCTCTCCACCACTGGAATATGTCATGACTAAACCGAAGGCTCTGTGTGCGCCACCTTGTTGACGAGACAAGCAGACTGGATTGACCCTAGCTCTGGCGCACATCAAACGAATATCGAGCTCGCATAACGGTAAAAATTGACAGGCTTTGAAGTCGGTTGCGGCTCCTTTGTAAAATTCAAAAGACAACAAACAGCCTAACAATTGGTCTTTTTTTGTAACCTAAGCGTGCTGTCAGTTTTGCCATGACATACTCTAGGGGTGTAGAGAGCGTAGGTGATCATAGCCCCTGGATATCGTGGATAATTCCAGGGGTGTAGAGAGCGTAGGTGATCATAGCCCCTGCATATCGAGGATGATTCCAAGGGTGTAGAGAGCGTAGGTGATCATAGCCCCTGCATATCGAGGATGATTCCAAGGGTGTAGAGAGTGTAGATGATCATAACCCCTTGATATCAGGGATGATCTGATGCTGACTATGAGAATACTACCTATCTGAAATACCATGGAGAAAGCATCTAGCACGGCGTTATCGCTAGCAATGCATTTGCCATGAACTTTGAATTGTGCAATTCATTGTAGTATGGTTATGGTATTTTTCAGGGTTTGTTCTTTGAACAATTGTCATTTCACTCACACACGTATATAAATTTCGGGTTAACCTGCGGTTGTTCTTAACTATGATCATATTCTAGTGTAATATCTTACTGATATCCCACTCTCATAAAGATATCAATCTACAAAGTTGTATATGTATGAATAAAAACCTTTAAATGTTCGCAGGGGTATTTACCAGATTGCATCATCGTGTTGACGCTGAGGAAGTGTTCACACGACAAACCCTGATTTATAAACTTGAATTTGAACGTTCGATCAGGGATCAAACCTATGCCACTATCTTTGCAAGATGATGCCTTTATCCAAATACATCGAGAAATATCTTACCTGGTAGTCGCCGGGTAGCATGGCCTCCTTGTACTCAAAGTCTGACACCACTATTGCCAATAGATACGTAGACATTATCGGGGTCACGTGGTAATTGACTTTGATCCATCCGGGTTCCGTTGACATGTACTGTTCCGTTTCTACGGGCATGTTGCTAAGAGCCGTGTAACCTTGGATATCAAACATGGCGGTACGGGTAAGTGTGTACATGTATTCGGTGTAACAAAGTTGCAATTAAAATGACACAAAGGAAATAATTTAAGATAAAAAAGAAAGAAAGACAATATGTGTCGTATTATGATAAATGCTTTTTCCGCTGATAGAAGTACAAGAAATGTGAGAAACATTTTTTACTTTTGTATTTTTTAATCATTCCCTTTTACAATAGATGACACATTTTCCCCACTACAGAGACAACTACGTGACATAATCTACAATTTGTCGACGTCATTTATATACGACGTCATAATATTAATATCACAATAGCAAATGTATGTTTATTGTACGTGTTTGCATACTTTCGTTTTTTATTGAATGGTGTTTATTGCACGGGAAATGACCTGAGCCCAGTTGTTCATAGGGTGATTAGCTTAATCACTATTTAACGACATTTTTCAAACTTTAATAATTTTGTCAATATACAAGGTAAAGTCTTATAA
This sequence comes from Mimachlamys varia, assembly GCA_947623455.1. Lineage (NCBI taxonomy): Eukaryota > Metazoa > Mollusca > Bivalvia > Pectinida > Pectinidae > Mimachlamys > Mimachlamys varia. Next base: position 30,811,212 of record OX392544.1, read on the forward strand.
TTTTGCATGTCGACTAACACTATAAGATATCTGAAATCTGCAAAGTTGTAAACGAAATTCATGGTTTCATTTAAAGGATAATAAAAAAAATTGCCCTTATCACTTTTTAAACAACTCGGCCCTGACCTAGAAAATGAAGTGCTCTCGTACAGTATATACTATCTTACCTTCTTGATGCTGTATCGTTAGTTTAAACGTTGCTTTCATAGCGGGCTCGTCAAAGCACGGGAACACTTTTCGAGCGTCTGTAGACTGTAGTTGTGTGGCCGCTAGGTATCTAAAAGTAAAAACAAAATATTTCCTTGAAACATGGATTAAGGAGGCATCTATTGAAGGATTTATTCCTGTTCTTTCGAGGTTTATGGGGTATAAACTTCAGTGAGTCTTGTGACAAATTTAATGAGCAGTTCGTCTCTTAGACCCATTGAGATGTATACCCCATAAACCTCAACAAAACAGGATTCAATCCTTATATTTAAATTCAAGTTGATTTTTTGTTTTGGGGGCATTTTCTAAAAAATGTTGGACTTATGCAAGTCTATGCAGCCGATTGCAGCGGATGGTGCCGATACGTGGGACGTCATCACTCTTTGTGTGACGTCATCCAAATGAAATATATACCTGTTTTCGTATTGATAGCAATTTTAAACTGGTACAAAACAAACACCGGTATTCAATTTGAAAACTGAAACAAAACACAGGTTGTAAACAGTTTGGAAAAAAGGGACTAATTCCTGCACTACTTTACTAATATTTAAACGAAAACTGGAAAGTTCATCGAAGAATAACCTTGATTCATTTTGGTAGGTAAGTTGAGTCTAAGTTCACTAGAAATGTAAATATTTGAAAATGAATATTCTGGATACATCAATTTAACAACACCCTCGTGATTACAAAAAGGTTTTGACGATAACGATTTGATTTCTGTCATTTCTTTTGTCATGTTCTGCATGAAAGAATCAGTTTCATTCGATAAGGCAATCTCTTTTCTTTAGTGAAAGAATCAGTTTCATTCGATAAGGCAATCTCTTTTCTTTAGTGAAAGAATCAGTTTCATTCGATAAGGCAATCTCTTTTCTTTAGTAGAATATTCTAATTTTTGACAGTTGACGCTGTCATCTGTAGCACGTCATTTCGTCACACCTGTGCACATAAGCTTGTTGTGACGAAATGACTAAACGCACCGATCTGATTTTGCAAGCCATATCGGCCACAAACTTTCACATTCAAGATTCTGGCAGCGGTTATTTGAATGGCTTCTGCAAAAGGTCACAAGAACGTGACCCCTACGGGAAATTGTCAAATCTTGATGTAGCAGAGAGAAGTTTACGGAACGGCGCGGAGATCAAGATATGATTTTATTCAGATTGATCGACAAGGCTGGTTCTCACGCGTGATAGCGGTAGTATTAGATTTGTATCAGATTTGAATGAAAGGAAGCATTGTATATTGTATACATATGTATCAGATGTAGGTAACTTACTTCATCTTGTTCTAATTCACGTGTTTATATACATGTCTGATAGATAAGAAGCTTTTATGGTTTACTACTACGTTATAATTCTCCCCGAGTCATAATATCGAACAACTTCATATCTTTCAGAAAAAAACAGGGTCATTATGTTGTTTGTACACCTGATTTACTAGTAATGATAAACATCAAAAGAAAAGGTTGTTGTAGAATTGGTTAAATTTCAATAAGTACAAAAATACGGTACATTGAATGGTTATGATCGATAAACAGAGAAATCTGTATTCAGTATAATAAGTTTGTTTTCAAAAGGGAATTGTACAGTTATGATGGGATGATAAATGTTCATTTTATCAATTCAGTGTTTATTTATAGAATTTGATGACGTCAGAGGAGGAATTGTGACCTACATGTGTTACGTGAAAAACAGTGATAGCTAACACGTCTATTTCAAAATCGCACGATCTCCCCCACTGTGAAGGTGGTCGAGTGAATCAAACATTTGATTGATGATACTACATAGTTATCTCCCCTACACACTGATATGTATATGGGTTATCTCCCCTTTGGTGACAAGAAGCGTGTGTATTTTATATTCGGGTTAATTATAGCTGAAGTCAGGTATGACGTCAGATTTGTGTTGAAGCTTGGTAAATAAGACTATTTTCTACAAAAATAAATCATCTCAAGATTGTTATCTTAATTGAAACTGTCATCGTGTTTTCATTTTGAGATTTCTTATTTGAAACGTGTATAAGTTACGCGTCTTGGTATAAATTCAAATACCTACACGTACAGCAGGATATGGTGGGGTTGTCTACCTTTTTTTCGTTTCTTTTTTTTTTTTTTGGGGGGGGGGGGGGGGGGGGGCGCTGAATAAACCGAGCAATGAAGGTCCAAGAAAATTTGAAACTTGATTTAATTCCCCGAAAATAAACTTTATTTACGGTGTAACAAATACGAAAACAAGATTTATCACATATCTTACCCGTTCAGTCATTCAATACGGCCATGTCATAAATATGGTATATTACACAGGTATAAAAACACTATTGTGATTCTATAAACAAATGTCGTCTTTATGACATCATATGATTGTCTCGGTAGTAAACATCTCAACGTCAAAGTAGAAACATGCCTTTCTTATAAAGAATGAATTGAAGAGTTTTGGTGTATTTTCTCGTAAAAAATAAGCTATGTGATAAATAGAATCTTACACTCGTGTCAATGTACAGTTGTTGTAACGCACAACGCACCACAACTTGCGCGCGTACATCGTGCATACATCATGCACACATCTTACATATCGTTAGCCCATTTTGCACACAAATGGGCAATGTAAAGATCGTGCGTTCATGTGTGCGATTATCATCGCACGATTTGGTATAATTGGTCGATACATATTATGGAATGAAAACATACGGAACCCTCTTGTCGAAACAGAAAGCAAATTCACATCATATTAATTGGGATTGTGTTAATTTTACAATATACAGTAAACTATATTTCAGTGACCATCAGACAGTCAAGAGCGGGTTTAGTTCCCAGGTAACAGAACGGGGAAATAACATACCGGAGTTTTGCTTGATGTCTACTGCCGCAATGGATTGTTATTCCCCTCGGTCATAATACATACTTGTATCATTGTCCGAATTACACTCCTGTTTAGTACCATGTCATTTCGTTTTGGAAATTACGGCTAAACGGAAGTGCTCAACGACATAAATCGGTATCATTGTAATATTTCGTCAATAACGTGCGCTTATTAACCTCTTTACAGTTATCTCGTGTAGGATATTGTTTTCAATCTCGCGCAATTATGATGTCTGACGCATGCGCGTCTGTGATAGCTTGATGACCTACTAAATACACGTTAGTACATGTGTAATATATATATATCTATTTTAGGATACCAATAAAGACGTTGAATAGATATTTTGTACATAAAAACAATGCCACTGTACTAGAGTTTTGAAGATATTGGATGGAGTCCATACAAAGACATTATTGGTATCTCAGCTTATTGAATATTGATTTTCTAAATTATTGAACGTCCGAGCTGATCATAGGATATATCATCAAATAAAATTTGTTCAAAATTGTAATCACAAACTCTGTACATATTTTAGTTAACATATATATATCACACAACGATCGTTTAAAGGCCCAATATACGTAACTTTCGGCAAACCTTGAAGCGAAAATCAAGCCTAATAGCTTATTATATTTATAGATTTAGTTAAGATTAACTGATATCAGCAATATTCAAGATCAATTCTTTCGCGGTTACCGGTACAGCAGCAGTTGATACACGCTATTTGTAAACACGCGTCCATTTCGAACCGTCTTCTACCTTCGGTTTATTGTTGAAGTGGGCCCCACCTGAATTATTTTCAATTCTTTGGATTTTTTGTCCAGAGTTTCTTGTTAGTTACCGCTCAGGTTTACTTCGTTTTAGGCTTATTTTTGCATGGTTATCAACTGGATTTTTTTTCAGATCGATTTTCAGAATTTTTCAGAATCACGAAAAAATTCCCTGAAGTTACGTATAGTGGGCTTTTAAGTCAAATTATGATATATTCAATACATGTACCCTTATTAACTCGAGCTGTCGTCCTAGTTTACCGATGCATACTGCTGTGATTTGACCTCGGTATATCGATGTTTTAGGTGTCAAATTCACTTACACGAACATTTATCTTGTATGTAACGAGATATACAAATGTGTACAAATCTTATAATATTTCTTCCATTATCCTCTAATTTCTTCTTAGAAATATGAAATACATATTTGTCACAGCTGCAAATGGTGTTTTGGCATATGTCAAAATAATTACAACTTATTCAAGACGTCTGTGTGTAAAAATAGGAACAGCACACAAAATTGCTTAAAACTAAACACTAAACATGTATCAATATAATAAGGAGATGACGTGACACATAAATCCTGGAATTTTTAAATTGAGTAATATATACTGTATGCCGAAAAAATGAATTAAACTGCATCATACAGCTGTTTCGTCCTTCTGGGACTCGTCAGTGATGCTAGGGGCAATATACAATGGACAGAATGAAATGTAACTACAAATAAAACTACAATTCTCATTTCAACCAGTTCACTTAAATGATGCTTATAAAGCTAAATGATTAACGTCAAGGCTGTTTATTCGTATCTTAAACACGCAGGTATGCAAGGTGAAATCTTGCATTTACAAAATTTCATAATAAGAAAATAGAACTGTGCGAATCCATCTTTAAAATTTATGAAATGGTAAAATAACCTTGACATGATAAAGAGATAGAGTTTAGTCTATTTCCTTATCCTTAGAATGTATTTTATTTATCCGGGTTATCTACCCTTGTCAGCGGGCCATGGTTATCTCCCCTGATAGGCAGAGAGTTGTCTTATCTTGTCTTGTCATGTTATAGGTGTAAGTTATATATACAGACATATGTTATCAAACTGATAACCCTCTCAACACAACACCGTTCTCCGGTGAATGTGCAGTAAATTATCGTAGAACGCAAAGATCTAAATTCATGATAAAATCTTAAAATAAGTACTAAGATGTCAGACTGAAGTGACGTCAGGTGTGATAATTCTCACACTATTCCGTATTTTGACGAGATAAAATGCTATCGACTGTAGTGAGGAACAGAACAAGATAACTCCCGGGTGAACAGTCGGAAGTAGGGGGCGATAACTCTGATATTCCTTGCACTTTAGCTTGGAAACACTTCTCCACTGTGTACTGTATATAAGGTTGAACTGCAAGTTTATTTTATCTATTTGTCTATCAAATGGACATCGTGTTTTATGTTGATACGACAGCTATGCCAATATATTTTTCTCTTTCCTTCTTTTTTTATATATCGTATGTAGGTCATTGCTCTTACCAATCTGGCTCATGAACTTTTTTTTACTTTAAAGTATCCCCATAGCAAAAGCATTACAAAAGCTACTCCATAATTACTTTGAATGCTTTGTTTTCCTATGGCTATTTTGTAATCTAAGGGTAAGGGATTTCCTTAAATGAAATAACGTTCCTGAAACTGGGACATGATTGGATATTTCGAGAATGTTGGAATAAATAAGAATAGTATTACAAGAAAATAATTTCAAATGGAATGGCGTTGACGTCGTTAACATTCCACATCTCACTTAAGGAACAACGAACTACTGATAAAAGCTGTAAGTATGCAAAGGAAACTTTTGTTTAGTCTTGATATATTATTTCTAAAATAAACAAATATATCTCCTTGACTTAAATAAAGATATTAAAGAAAAAATAAACAAAATGGGATATTGTCAACAATAAACAACAATAACGTCCTGGAGGTGTGTGTGTGGGGGGGGGGGGGGGGGGGGGGTATTGGAGGAGGGGTGCAGAGGGAGGGATTAGGGGTTTAGACCGGGATTCTAGCCTTGAACTAAAGATTGTTTTGAATTGTTATACAGCTATGATATCTATACACAATTTATCTACTTGGTTCTGCCAAAGTAATTATGCTATATTTCTATCAAAAAGTTTACTTAGAGGATGAACCGTATCAACGAGAAACCAAAGTGCAGTGAGATAGGAATATTTTACATTCACGTGACTTCATACATTGTATGTAGTAAAATCGTGTTATATGACGAGAGTACCCAAATACTCAGAAAAAATTGTAAAACAGGAGTCAGGAGGACATTGCTTACCTCTCATAGCGAGACAGAGATGTTCAGAACAGGTCAAACATGTCGGAGTTACTGGTGATTGTTTTAATCTTAAGTCCTTCTGTATTATTCCCGAATATTACGACAACGGACTTTCAGACTCACGGCATGCATAAAATACAAAACATACATTCGTATCAAGTTTGGCATCGTGTAAGTTCTTTGTACGAAACCGCGGCTTATCTAATATGAACAAAGTACCGCAATGTCATTTTACGAAACAATGGCCTTCAATAAATAGCCTGTTATCCTAAATACAAGATCCGCAGACAGATATTTCAATTCAATACGGGACACGTTGTAATAGAATTTGAAGTAATGCAGTTACGACAAACTGAACGACAATCGTCGTGGTTGTTTAAGGATTTTAATATTTGATTAAGCCCAAATCCATCCCTTATCTATGACAAACAAACAATTTAATTCAAATCGTACAGTTAAAACGGAACTACATCATGTAGAATGGGAAATCGGTATGATGATATCTGAAAGTGATTCTGAAATACATTTCAAATTTCTTTTTATGTTTTAAGGTAATATGATGGGCCGCGATAAGCGTATGTTGTTTATAAAATCAAGATATTGCAGAGTGTGCGATTTTTTTTACCAAATAAATTACTCGTTATGATCGGCATTACAAAACGCAATCATTAGAATAGGACGTAATGTCTCGAAATATCTTAAACACGACGCCATGTCTTCAAAAGACTTTTTTATGATAACAATTATACATGTAATGTATTTGAGTTCATTGATACATCTACAATGTACATTTTTATTCGCAAACACATTTTGAAAATAGTTTTTTTTTTATTTATCACGCATTGTTTTCTCTTAGATACATGTACAAGGAGATTAAGATTATATTTATCACATATGACTTATATTTATGAGAGAGTACACCAAAATTCTCAAATCCATTCTCTAGATACAGGGTAACAAAGGCAAATTTCTTCTTTGACGGTACGGTTTTCACTACATAGAGAATCGTATGACGTCATTTGTTTATGACGTCACAATAGTGTTATTACACGTGTGTCATACCCTATTTATGACATGGTCGTATATTTACATTTGCTCTGCAATTTTCCATTGACACAATGCTAAGAGGCAGTTGCTGCCATACGCCTATAACACCCAGTGCCTCAGGCTATAACAGCAGTTGGTATTGTGACGTCATCAACCTCTATTGTGACGTCATAAATTTCATTGTTGTCTTCACTTGATCTGCTGATCAAAATTGGTCCAAAGAAACTAAATAAAGCACCATAATTCTATCAAAATGTAAATATAAGTAATGAACATTTTATCAAATATTGTTACAGTCCTATAACACACATTGCTATTGCTAACAAACTTACATAAACCGGGCTTTATTTAGTTTGTCATCAATAGCAATGTGTGTTATAGGACTGTAACAACATTTGCTAAAACATTCATTGCTTAAATGACATGACTGATCGAACGGGTCAGTTATGTGATTAATGTATCTAAAGTTGTTTACGTTCATGGTAGGAATATATACGCCTTGTTATGTTTGTTACGACCACTTTATGTTCATGGTAGGAATATATACGCCTTGTTATGTTTGTTATGACTACTGTATGTTCATGGTAGGAATATATACGCCTTGTTATGTTTGTTATGACTACTTTATGTTCCTGGTAGGAATTTAGACGCCTTGTTATGTTTGTTATGACTACTTTATGTTCATGGTAGGAATTTAGACGCCTTGTTATGTTTGTTATGACCACTTTACGTTCATGGTAGGAATATATACGCCTTGCTATGTACGTTATGACTACTTTATGTTCCTGGTAGGAATTTAGACGCCTTGTTATGTTTGTTATGACAACTGTATGTTCATGGTAGGAATATATACGCCTTGTTATGTTTGTTATGACTACTTTATGTTCATGGTAGGAATATATACGCCTTGCTATGTACGTTATGACCACTTTATGTTCATGGTAGGAATATATACGCCTTGTTATGTTTGTTATGACTACTGTATGTTCATGGTAGGAATATATACGCCTTGCTATGTATGTTATGACTACTGTATGTTCATGGTAGGAATTTAGACGCCTTGTTATGTTTGTTACGACCACTTTATGTTCATGGTAGGAATATATACGCCTTGCTATGTACGTTATGACCACTTTATGTTCATGGTAGGAATATATACGCCTTGTTATGTTTGTTATGACTACTGTATGTTCATGGTAGGAATATATACGCCTTGTTATGTTTGTTATGACTACTGTATGTTCATGGTAGGAATATATACGCCTTGTTATGTTTGTTATGACTACTTTATGTTCCTGGTAGGAATTTAGACGTCTTGATATGTATGTTATGACTACTGTATGTTCATGGTAGGAATTTAGACGCCTTGTTATGTTTGTTATGACTACTTTATGTTCCTGGTAGGAATATATACGCCTTGTTATGTATGTTATGACTACTGTATGTTCCTGGTAGGAATTTATACGTCTTGTTATGATTGTTATGACCACTTTATGTTCATGGTATGAATATATACGCCTTGTTATGTATGTTATGACTACTGTATGTTCATGGTATGAATATATACGCCTTGTTATGATTGTTATAACTACTGTATGTTCCTGGTAGGAATTTATACGTCTTGTTATGTATGTTATGACTACTTTATGTTCCTGGTGGGAATTTATACGTCTTGTTATGATTGTTATGACCACTTTATGTTCATGGTAGGAATATATACGCCTTGCTATGTATGTTATGACTACTGTATGTTCATGGTAGGAATTTAGACGCCTTGTTATGTATGTTATGACTACTTTATGTTCATGGTATGAATATATACGCCTTGTTATGATTGTTATGACCACTTTATGTTCATGGTATGAATATATACGCCTTGTTATGTTCGTTATGACCACTTTATGTTAATGGTAGGAATATATACGCCTTGCTATGTATGTTATGACCACTTTATGTTCATGGTAGGAATTTAGACGCCTTGCTATTTACGTTATGACTACTGTATGTTCATGGTAGGAATTTAGACGCCTTGTTATGTATGTTATGACCACTTTATGTTCATGGTATGAATATATACGCCTTGCTACATTTGTATGAACGTTATGACTATGTTTATGTACCGGTGGCCAATAAGGCATACATGTATAACAAACAACGTCATTTTATGGAGTTATTGCCCTTGGAAATATTGTTTTCGTAAGATATTAATAATGAAATACTAAAATGGTTGTTTGATTAGAGAACAAAAATATTGATCATAACCAAAGGATTTTAACCCCATTCACTACCCACCCACTCAGATGGGCCCATAAATATCTGGTAATGAAACCGTTATTGATTAGAGGGGAGAATTGCCTAATTACCCAATATCCCAAAATCAGTCATTATGAGAACAGGTTCATGTACGCATATTGTTTATATCAACAGCAAACGACGAATAACCGTTTTGTTCGATACTACAATGTATATACAGAAAAACCAATATCGAACGCTAGCAAATAAATAATACTATTTATTACATTTTTACAAGAAAAATATTGAAAATTATTCAATCTATAAAAGTGATATTTTTCACTCGTTAGAAATAAGATATTTTTCACTAGTGATATTTTGAAAAATATCGCTTTTTCTGATTTGACCAATCAAAACACTGCTTACAACGGCATTTGGGAAAATCAAAAGCTGCCACTGTAGATTCTGCTATAGAAATATAATAAACAGAATATATAACAGTATCTTCAGTAATACCAAACATATTTCACACGTGTGGCTAATATTTTGATATTTTTCACTCGTTCTGCACGCTCGTTAAAAAATATCAAAATATTAGCACCATTAATTCGAGGTTCTTATTTATTGCTTTATCACAAGCTGTAAGTCGTCTTAGAACGATTGGCAAATTAATATTCATGGTTATACGGCCTTAGCAACCAGCAAATCTCGTTCTCAAGTCCCTGAGGAGCATACAAACGGTGCTGCTATTTTTGCGCTCACACCTAGCATTCTTCAATGTCTGGTACTACTCAACCATGAACTCATTTACAACTGAGTACACTGGAACGAACGGAGTAAATTATCATGCTCAAAGTTAGAACACAAGTGACCGGTCGTGACTCAAACTCGCAACCCTTCGATCACGAGCCCGGCGTCCTACCACTAGACCACCGTGCCTCCATAATTGAAATGTTTTTTACGAAGCATCGAATGCATGTTTGTGTCAAAGAATATAATATCTATTATCTACCGTGTTTGCGTTGTATACAATTTACAGCTATGATAAATGGGAAAGAAATGGAATCTTCTGTAGAAAAAATGCAGCAACTACATGTATTTGGAACTTTCCTTTGTTGGAGATACAGAAAATTACGCCTGGATTCTGTTACTTAATATGCAATAAAGCGTATAGTTCAGATTACCACAGAAAACCGTACCGATGTACTTATTTTAAACTACATCAAAGCGTTGTTTCAGTATAACGCCCCAAATTCCGCCTAACCCGGAAGACAACACGCGTGCGGTTATTCCGGCACGTGGGAAATGCAAAATGGTTGTCTAAGAATTTGATTGGATAATTAATATAGTTGTATCTCTCCGTAACTACATACCTCCCCGAGGGAGGCTTCATTTATCAACAGCGACAACGCTAACACCAAGACTAACGAGATATCCCTCTGCGATTTGCCTGACGTAGGGTCACGCTTTACCTATATTTACGATCAACAATTGCCCTCGTTTTACGATAGTCCCCTGGGGCACCTGCTGGAAATACGCGTGTCAGAAATCGCATAATTCAACTTATCCATTTGCATTATGCTACCCACGGAGAAGAGACAAAACAATTTCTCGTAACAAGAAAGCAAATCGGTGCAAAAAATTCATTCAAATGTATAACATAACGGGCTGGAAAAAAATATGTTATTTGTGTATCACAAAAAAGAAAACTTTATTTTATTTATCGCGAAGAATTGTCACGATACGATGCATATCGCGATATGCGTTAGTGTTATACAATGTATATCATGAACCTAATAAACGATAAATAAATTTTACATATTTAAGTTTATGCTACGTCATTTATCAAAATAATCGTTGACTATGCGATACAATCATATCTTATAATAATTAGTTTTCTAGAGATAGACATCGCGATATATGTCAAATTACAAATACATAACACGATATATGTTTATGATGTATTATTTATCGCAATATACATATATCAATTATGGACCTTTGTTGAGGTCATAATGGTGTTATACCAACCTGGTAGAATCTAAAATGGTTATTATAAAACACCAAACTGACCGAATCAAATGTCCTCAATTTTTATATTAGATATGACACGTGTTTGCAGACTTAAATTGCATTTTATTTGTCTTGATAAAGCATGGAATTTCCAGTTGAATGCAAGGGTACTACATGTATAACGTTAAAAGGAAGGCATTCATGAAATGATTCCACGAATGTCTTTGTGGCGTTTTTTGGCAACCCCACTTAGGCTAGCTAAGGTTTTTCAGTATTGAGCCGGAGTACCCAGAGAAAAACCAACGACCTACGGTCAGTACCTGGCAATTACATGTACCCCACGGGGTTTCGAACTCGCAACCCAGAGGTGGAGAGCTAGTGGGAAAATGTCGGAACACCTATACTACTAGGCAACCGCGGTTCCTAACGGATGATGCTGATGCAATTAAAATAGCGTAGTCGTATTAAAGATGGTCCTCCTTTGTATGTTGAGAGTTCAGTCATTTCAAATGAAATTCATATTCATCTCAAAAACCAAACTTACAATGTATCAACACCGATAAAACAGTGAATCATTCATTACAAATTCGTCTTGTTCGCCCCTTTGATGAAGGCATTAGGTTCTTTCCCCAGGCCGAGACATACAAAAGCCTCAACAATTATAATGGCATTTTTCTTTTTGACGCTCAGCATTATGGGAGTGAGACGACTGGTCCCTTGTCAGCATAATTTGACAAGGTGGGGTGTTTTGCTGGGGGCCTTTGGTAGTATACTTCAGTGTGGTAGCACTTTAAATCAACATTAGTTCTGAACTGTCACACGAAGGAACCACACAACAGGAGGACGTCCTTACATAACCTAAGCTGGTAATATGACGTTAAACTAAATAAAACCAAATCCAAACAACTCCATATTGACTTTCTGTCTTAATGGTTCGTTCTTTAAACGTACGTTGAAATATTAACAATTTAACTGAAATGGAAAAAAATAATTGTTGGCTTTGTCGTGTATACATCGAATACGCCGTTTCCGAGATGCAACTTTCCGGAAAAAATGTCACATGATTTGGCAGTCACGTGGTAAATTCAGGGGGCATGTATACTTCCGGTGTAACGGTAAATCGGTAGTTAACCAACCTTGATGGCGTAAAACGCCGGTAAATTAGGAAAGACATTACCAAAATTTATCTTACAAAGTTATTTCTACTGACAGTACCATGTAGATAAATATGACGTTCGAAAACATATAGCAGCCCTTTTTGAATATTGTTTGTGGTGCTGATGCTTTGGCGGAACACCGGAAGTATACATGCCCCCCCCCACCCCCCCACCCCCCCCCCCCCCCCCCCCCCCCACCCCCACACCTTATCACGTGGCAAGCGTATCTAAAACCTGGTCGAATCCGGAGAGAAACAGTATCTCGGAAACGACGTATTACAAGGAAAGATGACCTCTAGCATTTCTTTCTCTCTATTTTTATACAACATACAATGTTTTAAATCAAAATGTACGTCTGTCTTGTTAGTGTCAAGTGACAATTGCAGAAGTCATAAACTGTCTACCAAATGAGACATTCAGCTTCAAGATATTACCGATGATATTCTATACCGAAATGTACAACGACAGACATTTCTGTTTTTGTTGTCGCATCCTTAATAGAGAAATGACAGAAGATTGTCCCCAGATCGCAATAATGGCTGAATACCATGGAAACGTAAGTATGTCTAAATGCCGGGTCCGTGTCCGTGTCCGGTGTCCGGAACGAGATTACTATTGTTATACAAATATCCCCCATAAAACATAACGATGTCTTATAATATACGCTTTCGTTTCGCTATTTACGATCGTATTTCATTCCGATAAATGATATCAACCACAGGCACATGAGCGAATCCGACGCATGGCAATTTTGGATAATGGATTTGATTTCTTCTCGACAGACATAAAATACTTCCTTCTTTTCAAGAGTTGATATGACCCTGTTTTTTATTGTCTCAGACGCTTTGATTTCAACAACACTTATAGTTCTTTTTATGTTGGATGTGTCTTCCTCTTGATATCACCGCCATTAAAATATGAAAATTGTCATCTCGTAGACACAGCCTTATTTATTACATCCAGACGTCGCAATATATCTTCCTTCAGCACGGAAACCTATTTGCTTGGAGTTAGGAATTCACTATGTATCAATCGAATAAATACTTAAAAGTACATGTTTATTTCTTCAACACCGAGTGATTGTAAAGCAAAATGTCTTGCTCTGTAGAAATAAAAGACATTATCGTTTTCTTCATTTCTTTTTCTTTCATTCTGTCTTTTTTCTATATTGACCCATTCTTCCTGACATTCATTTTATTTCTTTTTACTGTTCTTAATCTCCTTTTTACAGATTGTCTTACTTCTTATTGAAGTGTTGAATGTCTCTGTTCATTTGTTTTAATTTCAATTTAATTTTATCATTTTATCAACTAAGAAAAAATTACTAGTCAGATTTATCAAATGTCAATTCTGCTATAACGACGAAATTTGGTTTGTTTGGTTTTAGAAAGCTAATGCAAATCCTTATGTTCACTCCGTTACATCATGATTTCATGACAACATCCGATATGAGGTTCTGGTGACCTTTTGCATCAGCCAATCAAATTACCGCTTGCAGAAATCTGATTGTGATTCATCATGTCTTTGTGTTTCGTCGTTTCGTCTCAACAAGCAAAAGGTAAATATTGTGACGAAATGACTTACTGAAATTGACAGCTTAAACTGTCATCATTGGACAGTTCTACTGGAGTGTGAAGTAAAGAGGCGACAAAGGTCACCAGAGCATGACCTCTAATAGGTTATAAGTTAAGGAGAAAAATCTGGAGGTCCCGGAGAAACCCCGCGACCAATGACCAGTACAGTGTACATTGCAGGCATGGAACCAGCGATCCAGAGGTAACTTTAAAATAGTACCGGAAGTACTATAAGTAAATGCACTATATGCAAATTGATTTAAATTTAGTCTGTTAAAAAAACGTTGCAAATGATAAGATAGTTTTTCATCTGAATGACCGTCATGTTTTTATTCATTTTAGTCGGTCGACCTGTTCAAGGTGTACCAACTAGAGCTACCCAATTACGAGTAACGGGCCATTGAAGTCTTGATATAGTCTTTATGGTCGATATAAATGACAGAGCTTTGCAGGCAAACATCATACTGCATGAGTTTACACAGACATCACTTTAGCAATGTTTTGGCAGATTTATATGCAAAATGCAGGAATGTTTCAAAAAAAATAATAACGCGTTTTTTATATAGCCATATTGTATTGGTCATTAAAGGGATTGGGCACAAGTTATTAAATTTATATCAAGCCCTTTCCCATCAATTTACTACGAAAGCCGATTAGTACCACATGAAAAAAATATATTTATCTCGTTATAACGAGTTACGCTAAGTCGTTATTACGAGATACGCTTTACTTAAGTCGTTATTACGAGAAAGGTTAAGTCGTTATTACATTTACGAGATACGTTATCTCGTTATTACGAGATACGCTAAGTCGTTATTACGAGATAAGTTATCTCGTTATTACGAGATAAGTTATCTCGTTATTACGAGTTACGCTAAGTCGTTATTACGAGATACGTTATCTCGTAATAACGAGATAAGTTATCTCGTTATTACGAGTTACGCTAAGTCGTTATTACGAGATACGTTATCTCGTAATAACGAGATAAGTTATCTCGTTATTACGAGATACGCTAAGTCGTTATTACGAGATAAGTTATCTCGTTATTACGAGTTACGCTAAGTCGTTATTACGAGATACGTTATCTCGTAATAACGAGATAAGTTATCTCGTTATTACGAGATACGCAAGGTTATTATAACGTAATGATATAATTCGCAATAGCAGCAAACAGGCCTAGGCCCGTAGCGCGCGCAAAGGGGGCTGGGTGGGGCTCAGAGGGGAGGCTTGTTTATTCTCCCGGTACTGTACATTTTGAACGAATTTAAAATCACAAGATATATATCAAGGGTGCTCTTGAATTAAAAACAAAACTACCCTGAATTTTATTGTTTTTTTTTTTTTTAAACTTTGGTGCTCTTATATATAGGCGTCACGGCGCGTGTGCTCACATACTTTAAAAAAATATACATGTTTGTATTAGATATGGTCCCATTTTCCCCAATTCTCATTGGCTAAATTTGGTCACGTTGAGGTCAATATTTTATTTTATTTCGTGACTCTTTATTTAAATATATTTGAAGTGTTTTTTATTGTTTTGATGAATACAAAATCCACAAAAAGACTGAAACCTGGTAAAGTTACGCCAGGGTGCAACAGTCGACTGTTGCATGGTACTGTTACGTCGGTGTCGGAAACGATTACCCATATTATGTAAAGAAAATCTCTCTCTCCGTCTCTCTTAAACATTTTAAGCATGTCCTCCTGTAAATAAATTGTATGTATATCGTCAAATGTCGTCTTGTAGATATATGATTATTGTTAAATTTTATTGGGAAAGGGCTTCATATAAGTTAGTAAACTTGTGCCCAATCCCATTGTATATATTTTATACAAAAATAAAATATGTTTAAATCAAAAACTGTTACATTCGCGGAAATTGTGCGGTGATGTTTATTCCGTCGATCCGGGGTCAATTCAAGCGGCATTTAGCAAAATAATTTTTCAGGACTCGCATCTTTAACGTACTAAAAATTTGTGATATCAATGTAATTTAACATTTCAATAACTGTAGGTTTAAATCAAAATGTTGAAATACAGTCATTAACATACAATTATTATGCACTGATGATTAAAATTTTACACGGACAATAATAAAGATGAAAAAGATAAAGATGAAATTGTCTATGCCTTGGGCCTTGGGCAACAGTTTCCTAGGTCCCCCCTGCTACCTCGGAGCAATGATGTGACGGTTCCCCTAAGTACCAATGAAACAATTGTATAATATTGACCTAGGTCCGTATTCATGAAACCGTACTCATGCTCAAGCATGGATTCTGTGCTCAAGTCAGCTTTCTTGAAACTCACCTGTATCATGTCAAAGAGTGAAAAAAATCATTATGAATGTTGAAAACAGCTTTCGACTCAATATCTCTTCAACTTTTTTTCAAAACTTTGTCAAAAGTAGATTTTAAAATAAATTATAGTCTGAATAAGAAATTAGGCTTGAGCACAAAATTCATGCTTGAGCATGAGAACGGTTTCATGAATACGGGCCCTGATGTTTCTACTTTTAGAAACACCGAGTAAAAACTGCGTTTATGACGTCATAATCATAGCGACGTCACAGTGCCCCATTGTAAATTTTATGCTTTACCAAGATAGCTTTTGCAATCAAGTTGCATATCTTATTATTCGTTCCTCAACTAGAAATGTGATTTTGATGCAATTCAGGTAGATGGGGTCGATTTTTCGCCCTCGAAAGCTTTCCACCCTTTAGCCTTTATGACCATCGAGGGGGCATTTTTATTTATTATTGATCACCTCCCCCCCCCCCCCCCAAAACAAAGTGTAAAATTACTCTAAACATCCTAGTTTAGGTCCAAAACTAGCTGTAATAAATTCTCAGATCCCTGTGGTCTCAATAACCAAGAGGCCAATAATAATGGTATTCGACCAGTAACATGCTGGGATGAAGGGCTAGAAAGTTTGTTCAAATAAGTAACATTCATGTATATTCAATGCCAAATGGTCAAGTTTAATTAAATTACAATTGCATTCTCATGAATAACAAAACCAGTGCCATGGTATTATTTGGACAGAAGCATACTGGGATGAAAGCCTATTCAACTGAGTGCAATTGTTCGCCTTCCATGGCTAAATGGATAATATGTTTTTAACAGTTACATTTAAAATGACAATGTACCTTTATTTTAGTCTACTTTTCGGGTAAGCGAAGCAGGTCCGTTCGGCCCCTTGTGATGGTACTTATAACAATATTACAAATAATAAAATCAAATAAAAAAAATTTCGTTGATAAACAGACATTTTTTTTTCAAAGCACGTATTATTTTTTGTCTTATTCAACATAAATACTGATTCCAGTAAATGCCATCCCCCATAACCTATGTCGTAATGACGAGATAACGTATTTCGTAATAACGACTTAGCGTAACTTGTAATAACGAGATATCGTATCTCGTAATAACGAGATAACGTATCTCGTAATAACGACTTAGCGTAACTCGTAATAACGACTTAGCGTATCTCGTAATAACGACTTAGCGTATCTCGTAATAACGACTTAGCGTATCTCGTAATAACGAGATAACGTATCTCGTAATAACGACTTAGCGGAGGTCATAATAACGACATAACCTATCTCGTAATAACGAGATAAATATTTTTTTTCTTGTGGAACTAATCGGCTTTCGTAATTTACAAACATACAAAATGTATAAATAAATACACGTAATTAAATGTCTCGCCTTTCTCGCTTCATCGACTACGTCCAAGTCCTGTCCAATGTGTTAATGTTATAAGATACATACAGCGAAATGATATCAATAATTAGGCCATGTTTCAATTCAATCGAAAATCAGTGACACTATAAAAGCGGACTTAAACGCAAACTCTCAAAATTCCCATGTTTTTGTTCCAAAAATACTAAAACCTTTAACACATTTTCTTTATAAATTGAGGTTAGCTATAAGTAAGTTTGACAGTTTGAGTATCGTGACTTAGTTGCTATTCAGTTAGATAATTAAAACAAACAGGGGCTAGGCACGGACCTATGTCACTTGTCGCTATGAAATGATTGTCAGATAAGTTTTTACCTCTTTCGAATATAACCAACCCTACTATTATATATCTAGAACTGAAAATGGGGTATGTTCGAGAGAGGTAAAAAGTAATCCGACAATCATTTCATAGCGACAAGTGACATTGGTCCGTGCCTAGCCCCTGTGTTAAAACACTGTGAAATATATGGTCTTTAACGCAAATGTTGACACCGCCGCCACCGGCGTCGGAAAAGCAATACATGTACATTAGTTTCGCTTTTCTCGACTACCGTCGAAGGCCAGACAAAAACTGTAAGCTAACAAGGCTTTCGTAAGAGCAGAACGAAGCACCTGTTTTACGTAACCTTACACACGGGTGGTCCGGGATTTTTACATCGATCTCAAACTTAACAGGTGTGTTTTCTACAAAAATAGTTGATTCTAATAAACATCGTAACTATTTATTAATCTGTTTGCTTTCTTCACCATTTCTTTCCCGGCTTTATTTTCCTTTTATGCTCGTCTGCATTGCGATGAGGAATTTTTATGTAGCCTTTCGCTATTTAAGAGATTCAAGTGCACGGTCACCGGGTTTTATATTACAAGGTGCACGGGTCTGTTACTGAAAGCATGCTAACATGCAGTGTTCCTGTTCTAGTATGTGTCTATGGGATCCCAGGTACACGTTGAATAATAATCATTCTGATTGGTTAAAACGCTAAATAACAATTATTCTGATTGGCTACAGGGTTTAGATTTTCTGTCTCGCTTTTTATGTGACAATTGAATCCGAAAACCATAGTAAATGACATCAGGCAAATATTTAAATATAAAACGCTATGTCATCTGCAGCAAGTCATTTCGTCACAACATTGATATTACAAACAAAAAATGTATCTTGTTGTGACGAAATGACGAAACGAACAAATATGATTATGCGTGTTTTCTCGTCCAACAACATTCACTTCCGAAATCTTGTAAGCGATAGTTTGATTGGCGAATACAAAGAACATGACTCGATAATGGAAAGTTGTCAGATCCTGTGTATGCGCAGAGTAATGAAGCGACAAATTAGGATCTGATGTTTAATAATATTGACTAATAACTGCGATATTCCATAAATAATTTGAATTAAGACCCACACAATTAAAACACGCTTGTAACTTTTGTAATCTGTCCGCCCGGATTAATGTTATCAAATTGCAATGCGTGAAAGATAACTGAAATATTGTGGTCGCGGTACCGGAAACTCAAGTTTAACAGTTATCTGTCATGCCGACAATTAAACCTCCCAGATCCTTTAATGCCCTAAAGCAAACTTTCTCGATTCATGTATCAGAGTTACGCCTGTTTAACATTCCGGAAGTTATTATCTAGACCGGAAGTAGATGTAAAGATTTTTCGCCAGACGTAAACAATTCTTGCCAAAAAGTCACATGACAGACCCCCAGACATAGTGCTATTTTTCTATTTACAAGATTAAGACTGAAATTTCGGTTGTCTACAATAGGAAAACATGATTTTATTAATATGTGTTTCCAATTTAGCAAACAGTCATGGGGACATTGTATTACTTATTCTGTGTACAAGGTTTAATCAAGAGAAATTTAGTTTTTCTACGATTGGAAAACGAAATATCATTAATAATACCGATCTAACACGCAATCATGGGAAACGTGCGATTTTTTTTTCAATATATGTATCATTGTAACTTTCATGAATTGGTTTGCATCTATCTACAATTTAAATCATCAAGAATTATTGTCAATTGATGATTAGGCGATGATTTAGACAATGATATATATTTACATTCTGATTATTTTTTCTCTATATGAATATACATGAACCTGCTGAAAACAACACTAGGCTATATTTACATTCTGTGTTGCCTTTGCCTATATATCATTACAAAACAAAATTGTAGAATATCACACTGTATACTAAAATTTGCAATCCACGTCACATGACGTTATTTCTGACGCCATTTTGGACTATGTTATATCAAAGCTTTGCACTCCGCCCCAGATAACATGTAAGGTGGTTTTTAATCAATCGCTTAGATGACACTGATTTAAATCAGTACATTACGACGTCATTTCTGATGCCATGTTGGACTACGTTATGTCAACGCTTCGCACTCCGCCTCAGATAACATTAATAGTTGGTTTGAGTCGATAGCTCCGATAATATTGATTTAAATCAGACTCTTCCAGTAAAGAAACACACACGGATAAACGGAGAAAGTTTTCCGACTATATCCTATAGGAATAGATGCAGGCATATTTCAAGATTATCGGAAATGTTAATATAAGCATTTAACTGTAACCAGATGTAGTATACAGTCGAAATGAATACGCCTAACGGGCGACATTCAATTTATTTGTCACCCAAAGACTACCCAATGGTATGTAAGTAAAATATTTTGTTTTAGCAAACGGATCAATGCCTCCTAATATCAACCGGGGGGGGGGGGGGGGGGGGGGAGATACATACCCTCCCCCCCCCTTCAACACACACATAAACATGTATTTTTCTTATAAATTACATTTTTTGAAAAGACAAACAAATCTTTAAACATTTATTCATACTCAATAATTTTGTATTCAGTTATGACAAAACAAAAACCGGATTTTCCCAAAACAAACAATTTCGCAACATGACCATCTCCAAATCGCTTCTATAAGTACGAATCGAATTACTGCATCAAAACTACTATGACTTTTTGTGTTGTTTGAGTTTTGGTATAACTAGTATACCAACTCTCAAATGATTTATTCTATCACACATAAGTTACACAGAATGAAAACAGGTTTCAGAACGATGCTTAACGCAAAAAGACGGTATCGCGATTGCTTTAAATTGTCACAGCGCAAATATTTCCATTCGAAAGAATTTTAACTTTTACAGTAGAATACCAAAAACAAAGCAATCTAACTGAATTGAACTGAATGCTGTTTAAATGTTTTCCTCTTTATTAAGTTCCGGAACTACGGGAGTCTTTTTCTGAAGAATGATTTGACCCTGATGAATAATTACACAGTATCAATGACGTATCAATATCGTATAACAAAATAAAATGTGTAATTAAAATCTGAACGTTAGAGTATCTTTATTTATTTTCCCATTTAAGGATTCTGGTTCTATAATTCTAAGAGAAAAAAAAAGAAAATAAAACTGAAATTAAAGGTTTATGCATTTAATTGCCTGTTAATGCTCACGCTATTATTTTATGCGTTTCATTGAAATTAAATTTAGTTTGTAATTGTCTTTTTTATGTTTAATTCAAAGTTCATGTATGTATAGCAGATGGAAGGGAATCAATAATACAAACTAATTATCTGCGTCGATTTGATAGTTTGTAAAGAATAAAACTCGTATTGTATTTAAACTCCTTCAGAATGTTTACAACCCTGCAACACTTATTGCGTTGTGTACATACATATACATTTACTAGTGTCTATGCATGTTTGTTATTTCGTTTCCGTTTTCAAGTTCTCTCAGTTGGCTAGAGCGATAGCCCTACAACCTGAAGACCTGAGTTCGAATGACAATCCAGCAGCAAAGGGTTTTCTACACATAGAAAAAAATCTGCTTATAATAAGTATTATGACCATTTTTCAGAAAGGTGAACCTTACACATAAACACGTATGTTGCAACTTTCTGATTTAGTAATAGATACAGTATGCCAAAAAATATGAATTTCACTGCTACATCATGCAGCTGTTCCGTCCTTCTAGGACTCGTCAGAAATTGTTGGTCAATGATATATATTATAAGACTTTTTCATGACCAGGGGTGTAAGATAGGGGAAAATACACCCAAGCGTTTTTTTGTTTTTTTTTATAATTTGGTCAAACCCGAGGCTTTGTCTAGTGTTTTGCCAAACTTGAAAATCCCGAGGGTGGAATTTCGCTATCTTACAGCTTTGGGCATGAAAGAGTATTTGCTCTCATTTCAACTACCTGAATAAGCTCAAAAACCATGAAAATACTTCTGCCTGGCCACCATTTTGAAAATTTTACATTGAGCTTTTTTGACAAAAACAAATGATACAGCGACATTAAGAATACCCTATATTTTCTAACTTAGTTTCGGGCAGAAGCAAATCTCAGCTTTTCAAAATACACGGTTGAAATATCATGGAATGTTTTAATTTCATCACGTCGCCATGTTCCTCTTGTTGGCATCATATTTTACCAAACTCGTGACCTCACGCCGTGGCTGTATTGCGTGGGTAGATGTGTAATACAACCAAAGCGACCATAGCTGTATTGCCCTAGACAGGCCAGTATTACACACCTAGAAATATCTATATCGCCATACTAAAAATAGATGTGAGACTTACCCTTTCGGAATGCATGGTCTTATCATTTGATACATTTTTTAATGGTGTCCGTGTAAATGTTTCCTTTGTTCATTTTATGCCCTGAATTTTATAGTTTAGATTATTAGTTTAGTTTAAACCATATTTTTTAATGACAAGTGATATATACAAATTACAAAATGTATTAAATTATTAATTGGTTTTAAATACACTGCCATCCAAAAGATTTGTTACAAACGTTGTGTACAAATTAAGCTATTAACCAACAAAAATGACCACAATTGATGCAATTTCCAAAAACTAATCCATTTAACAGCGACAGTTGGCATTGACATTTTATTTCAAAAATACCTGGAAGTTGCAGGGGGGGGGGGGGGGTGTCAATGGAGAGGTCTATTTTTGAAAATGTTCAAAAATGCATAAAAATTGTTTTTCGTTCAATTACGCAATTAAATGGAATTTATACAATGGGATCCACTGTCAAACATATCAGAAAGAAATATATTGTTACATGTATTAAAAACGTGATATTGCAAAAAAATTGCATTTTGGAGATTTTAATTGAATCAAAAACCATACATCCATGTAGTAGAAAAAAAATATCGTAAGCAGTTATTTAGAACATTGGGTTTAGCTCAATTTCAAAGCGTTTGCAGAAAAGATGTATTAGAACTTTTGGATCGCAGTGTATGTGTGTGTAAAGTCATCTTTGTTGACGTTTTTGTATGTTCTGATTTTCGTTATAATGGTACGAGGGTCCTTAAAATTTACAGAATTTAATATTGCATCGTACTGTACATGTATTATTAGAGAAGGAGAAGACTCGTCACAGTACGCTTCCGTATATCACTACACACATCTCACGGTCATCAAGTGCTTTTACACTCCCCAAACTAAATCAACTTGACATTGATTCGGGTCGACGCGTGTTTATTACCAGTAGCTGTTACTTGTGCTAAAGTGGTTCTCTATCGCTCTAAAGCTTCTACACCGAACACAGTATTTACACGCGAGTCATGTAAAACGTTTATGTAACGCTGACAAAAACATAGAACCGTGTAGAATCTGACACAGATTTTACCAAAATCATTAAAGCATTCATCCCCGAAGACACATTTTGAACACTTCCAAATAAAAGCAGGAAATGTCCATTATGAACTTGCAGGGGTCAGCGGGCTTTAATTCAGCACACTCGTCATAATGATTTGACATGGATTATCCTTTTTAAATGGCGATGACGTTATTTGAATATTAATTAATACTTCAAACCCTCGTCCCCCTTAGTTATACGAGGTTTTGCAATCCTGTCCGGAAGTTGTTTTGTTCAATAAACCGGAAGAAACGCAATATCAAGAAAATTGTTAAATGACGGAATTAAAAACGGCAACTCTGCATAACGAACCGTTTTTGCGGCCGTTTAACATAATTATCGCTTCTTTCGCGAATTGTTAACAACATGATATGCAAATCATTTTTCTTTCTCTTCCGGAACACCTGATCTTATTCTCTTGTTATTTTTCAAGGGTCTCCATGTAATTATTTCATTTGTTCATTTTTTGCCTCTAGTTCTCGATTTGGGTTCGGATTATGGATTTGTTGACGCTTTGATATTCTCTGGATTTTTTGTAGGGCGCAAGAATTATACCTGCTGCCCCGATTGCATAATTCGTAAGAGGCGACTAAAAATGGGATTCCATCGTTACTCTTTTTTTCTGATCAACTTTCCTAATTTCTCAATGGAAACTACCTCACATTTCGCTTTCAGTTGATCGTTCGCCCCTTTGAGGAAGGCTTTGGGTTCTTTCCCCTTTTCGAGACATATCAGAGTCTCAAACAATGGTAGTTAAACTAGTACTAATCCCTGCTTGACGCTCAGTATTATGGGAGCTGAACGACAGGTTCACCCGGTATTCAATACAATGTGACAGGGTGAAGTTGACCTCAGTGTGGAAGCACTTGGCACAAACCCCGGACTATCATGAGGTGGCTGACAAGATACCGTAGCCTCCTAAATTCACATTTGCATACATTCGGAGGCCGTCTTTAAAGGCCCAATAAACGTAACGTCAGGAAATTTTTCGTGATTCTGAAATAATCTGAAAAAAATCCAGTTGATAACCATGCAAAAATATGGCTAAAGCGAAGTAAACCTGAGCAGTAACTAACAATAAACTCTTGACAGAAAAATCCAAAGAATTAAAAATAAGTCCGGTAGGGCCAACTTCAACAAAAAGCCGCAGTTAGAAGACAGTTCAAAATGGACGCGTGTTTACAAATACCGAGTTTCAACTGCTGCTATATCGGTAACTGCGTAAGAATTCATCTTGAATATTGCTGATAACAGTTAATCTTAACTAAATAAGTAAATATAAAAAGTTATAAGGCTTAATTTCCCCTTCAGGTTTTGTCGAAAGTTACGTATACTGGACCTTTAAATGGCCTTAGTTGTTACTTGGACGTAAAACAATCGTTAAAGAAAAAAAATAATACTGTTGCTCAAAGATAATGGTATAACAGTATATTTAGGGTATAACACTACTCTTGTCTTAAAAATCAATTTTTAATTATACATTGATTGTTGTATCCCCGTATTCTTTCCCGAATAATTGCGCCCTAGGCGCTTCACTAAAATCTAGGCCAATATCACAATCTATACAAAAAATGTATCTGGGGCCATAACGCTCCTAACGACAAACGGCTTAGCCGTTATTTTTGCTATCTCTGTCTGTATAGGTACAGGTTACAAAACATACTTATTTGTTCAATAGAAAAACACAATGCCTTTTTTCATCGACGATGAAAAATGCCGTTCAATCTGTATATGAACCAATCTGATAAAAATCAGATCCTTGTAAAACGGAGTGAGAATAAGGATCTGTATTTTAATCAGATTATTTATGAACGTTCCGTTTCTTTAATTCTAGATTGACCTAAACAAAGATGTTTCCTTATATTCTTGTTATTGGTCGAAAGTGAAAACGAGATTCCTAGAACAGCCCAACGTCATCAAAATGATGTTGGCTGGATTTATAAAGGATATCAATTCAAATGCGTTATTTCTATAACCCTAAGAAAGCCCTTTATCGATGGTAATGCTTACAATGAACTTGCAGTGGACAATTTAATTATCATTTAATGCCACGCAGGACTTTATGATTACAGCCACAGTTGAGGCCACAGTCCAATCAGTATGACCTTTTATAAATTTTGAAATAGATACAGTATACTGAAAAACTTAATTAAACTGCGTCATTCAGCTGTTTCGTCCTCCTATGACGAAACAGTTCTAATGCTCTTCTAAAACAGTTCTCATTCATTCATTCACTTTTTTTCATTCTTTTATTTACATTAATTCAATCATTATCTACACTAGTGTAATATTTTTTATAGTCATATAATACATGGCTTACTTATTTAAAATGAAATATCGACCGTTTGCCTACATAATAAAACCCATGCTAAAACTGTTTCGGCATTTATTTCTAAATCTAAGTTTGCAACATGATATATAAATATTGCAGTTGTTTATGATGTAGTTCAAAAGGTCAGCAAGTGTGTGTGCTACGTCATCTTTCCGGATAGAAGGCGGTGGTCTCTGCTGGTTGGTTTTTTAGTCCCCGAGTTTTGCATCCCAAGCCACGGTTATGTCATTTAAGTAATTGCAAGGTTCATAATATAACACTTTCATAGCATACGATTTGAATGTATATAAAACTAATATATGTCTTACTTCTATAGTCATTAATTTAAGAAATGTTACGCACCTTACCTCTCTGCTTCAACATTAGATTAGAAAATTCGATTTCGACTTTTTAGCCCCAAGCAACACTGACGAGTCCTAGGAGGACTAAACAGCTGTATGATGCAGTTTTATTCATCTTTCGGCATACTGTATCTATTACTAGATTTAATGGGTGCAGCATGTGTGTATGTTACGTCATCTTTTCTAAATTTGAAGAGGACGTTTATGATCAGGATATGCATGTGTTGTTATATATTTGACGTTTAGGGCTTGTAAAATCTATGCCTATTGCCAAAATATCCTTTTCATCTTGTTTTTCATTGTAACAGTATATTTTACAAGTCCATTCATTACATTGTCAATTGCTGTATAATGTCAACATCTTCTACTGACATGCTGACAGTATAGAGCGGTTCGGCAGTATAACATATAAAACTGTACATCGTATATTTAGAGAGAGAGATTGAAGTTAACGCTAATGAGCGCGCTGGTAGTGGGCGGTACTCCTCCAAATAGACTTTTACTATCAAATGTTCGCGTTGTAACTATAAAAGAAACGATTCCAGTGATAGATTAATTTTAGCGTCTACAGTCTTTCTATTTTCTCCACTTTCATTATCGAGGAAATAATAAAACTCGCCTCAATTACAAACCACATCTTTATATCATTAAACATAATCTGCGCAAGCGCAGTCTTACAAACTGATTTAATTTCCGGCCAGTTCCATAACAATGAACAGTATTGTGTCGCCGGATAATTGTTACCTTGATTGGTTTTATCTGTTACACTCTACACTAACGACCAAAGTTGTTTCATATATATATAGCAATTGCTACTTTTGTAGCCTCCGGCACCGAAACAAAGTCCGGAAACTGACAAAACACACTAAAATTTGAGTCAAAGTTATAAAACATTCCGGAATTCACTTAAAAGTGCACATGTTCTGTCTTTTAAATCCCAGAGACCATACTTAAAACCATTTAATTCTGAACTTTAAATTCTTCTAAAAATTACTGCCATTTCACAATCGTATTATGGCGTCATTACGTCAGTGTTCCTGTCTTAGTGCATCGCGGGCAACTGACGGGAACGATTGATAACAGTCGCCCTATAGTGATGATCTAGATTTCATAAAAACATCAGTTGGAATGGACCTCACTAAACATTATCTGCCAATTCATGTAAACTCAAGTAATTCATTTACAAACACTCAGAAATGTTTAAATGTCGGTTTCAGATGCAAGGTATGCTTTTAACATTGCAACGTTATTGCAAGGAGAACGCATGTGGCAATTTAGGACTTGTTTACTCCTGAATCAATGTGCAATATGGCGTGTGCAGAAATAGTTTACCTCTATTAAACTAATTTTCATATATATCGTCTGTTTTCGCTTCTGTAAGTTTTTGCTGCTGCCGTTTTTCATTCAAATGATTTATATAATTTAACAATTACTTTCCTTTGCAGATGCAAGAGAGATAAGATTAATACATTGATCCGTGTTATTTCTTTCACTAACCCCTATAAATCAATCTCAAGCACACACGCATAGGGAGATATTAGTCAGGTTGTATAGGACAAGTAGTTAGCGTCTGATAAGGTAGCTCCTGCGAACTCCTCAGAATTGTTTATGGTAGAACTGCATGTGTTTATTTTATTGATTTAATGAGAATTGTAAGTCTATGTACTGTAAAGCGCTTTAGAGTGGCTTATGTTAGCTAGATAGGGCGCTATATCAAATGTTGTATATTATTATTATAAAACCAGGTCAAAATTGAAAAATCTTATATCGTGGTAATTCGTGCCTTTCCATTCTCAATCTGATTGCAATGCAGATCCGTGTTCTAACTCTGTTTTACAAGGATCTGACAACATCACATAAGAAGTCATTGTTCTGCTCTCCTTTGTAGCCTCTTTACTTCAAACTCGAGTAGAATGTTCTAATGACGGTGTCCTGAAATCTGCAGCAAATAATTATTTCGTCACAATTTTGCAAAATTGTCTGTTTTGGCAAAATGACTAAACGCACAGATATGATTATGCAAGCTATTTTGCCCTCAAATATTCACATTCAATATTCTGACAGCGGTTATTTGATTGGCTAATGCAAAAGGTCACCAGAATGTGACCCCCTAGGTCACCAAAATATTACCCCCTGATGACGTTGTCAGATCTTAACGCAGCAGAGAGGATGGCATGGAGATGAAAATATTATTTTATCAGATTGTTCCTTTCTACTCTTTCGTTTCGTTTGTCTGGACAAGCAGCGCTATCATATTTATATTGACCTTACTTGCATCGTACATATAAAACCGCCAAAAATAAAAAAAAACACTTGTCGCCAATGCAACAAAGACACGGGCAATACTTCAAATATCGATCGTTAACCAAACAAACCTGATACTTGTGATCGTTGGAAAGAGAATTTGTTTTTAAATTATAAGAAAAAAAGATATATTGGACAAATTTAGACATTTTTTTTTTTCAAAGAAATTATACAATGACCAATATGTAAGTATATTTACATATGCATGGACCCCACTATATGAACAATACCATCAGAAATGCTTTCATAAAAGTGTGAAATTAGTATTAAATGAAGCAAAATATAAAAAAAATTTAGCAATAATTATATTGTAAAATGCAAATGTATGGATTGAAAGTAATTTTATTTTAACTCTCATAGTGTTCAAAAATGACTTTCAGTCCTTGAATAGTTTATTCATTGCTTGTGTGCAATACGATATTATTTTGTACTTTTCAATCCTTTGCCCCTGTGAGGAAGGCTATGGGTTCTGTCCCAAAGCGGAGACATACCAAAGTCTCTAACAATGGTAGTTACTCATCCCTGCTTGATGCTCAGCATTATTGGAGTGGAACAACTGGTTCAACCGTTGTCAGTATAATGTGACCGAGTGGGTTGTGTTCTGCTGGTGCCTACGGCAGTGTGCTTCAGTGTGATAGCACTTTAAATCGGCAAAAGATCCGGACTATCGCAAGGAGGCTTACACGAACATAGCACAGCCTCCCAAATACACACGCTCTCAACACACGCAACCTCATCGCATACACCGGGAGGCCGTCCTTAAATGACCTCAGCTGTAAATAGGACGTAAAAACAATAAACAAAACTAAAAAAAAATTTTAACAAGTAACGCTGGTTCTGCCATTTCACATGCTACTTTGTCCTCAAATCGTCAAGAAAGTAATACAATATACAAGAATTCATTAAAAAATCAATTTTAAATGTAAAACCTATGTGGTAATCGCACAATCCACTGTAAAATGAGCACCTTTCAACTGAAACCGACATCTAAATATTTCTGAGTGTTTATAAATAAGCTGTATTAGTTTACATGAGTAACCAATTAATGTTTAGTGTGATAGATTTTCACTGACGATTGTTTAAAATCTAGATCATCACTATTGGGCGACTGTTTTCAATTATTTCCTTCTGCTACAATGTACCATCTTCGATATCCAGGGGTTACGATCACCTACGCTCTCTACACCCCTGGAATATGTAATGCCAAAACTGTAGGCTTTGTGTATGCCACCTTGTTAATGGGCCAAGAAGGCTTGGTCGATCCTATGTTGTACATCAAAACAATTCATGCTCACTTAATGGTGAAAAATGACAAACTTTGAAGTCGGTTGCGGCTCGTTTGTAATCTTCAAAGACAAGAAGCTAGCGATTGCTCATTTTATTTTACCTGATCGTGTCTTTAGTTTTGTCATGACATATTCCAGGGTGTAGAGAGCGTAGGTGAGCGTAACCTCTGGATATCGAGAATGTTCTTGCTTCTTGCTATGCGTAAAGGAGAAACAGTGACATATTCTTGTGTTCAAACGATTATAGAAATAATCATAGTTCAGTATTAAATAGATATACGCCTAAGGTGACAGAAAATAACGCTGACTTATGACTCTGAGGAACAAACACTATTTGATTAGTTTGAATATGGGGGAGGGACACAGCCTGTAAAACTGGTTTGGCTTGAAGGTTGATATTTAAGCAATGAATGTTTTAGCAAATGTTGTTACAGTCCTATAACACACATTGCTATTGATTACAAACTAACTAAAACCCGATAGGGCTTTATATAAGTTTGTCAGCAATAGCAATTTTATTTTGTTAGAATAAGTGTGCTTTATTAGTTTCTTCGGACCGATTTTCAACAGGAAAGCAAGTGGACACAACAATGAAATTGATGACGTCACAATAGAGACTGATGACGTCACAATGCCAACTGCTGTTATTGTCTGAGGCACTGGGTGTTATAGGCGTATGGCAGCAACTGCCTCTTAGCATTGTGTAAATGCAAAATTACAGAGCAAATGTAAATATATCTGTGTGATATAGAAAAAAAGGATGTTTTTTCATGTCTTGTTTATGTTAATTCGTAAAAGGCATCAACCTCAGAGAAGTAGTAATCAGAAATATATCACGCTACACAATACTTTGTCTGTGTTTTATTGAATACGTTCGCGTTATAGTTTTCATCTAAAGATAAAGCCAATTCGAATCACATGTATGCTTGTCTTTCATGTGTGTATCTGTTATCTGATAAATGGTCTGCACTTGATGTATACCAGCAAAGAATGGCATCATATCTTTATGAACGTATATATATAAGTACTTTTTATCTATATCTAAGATAAAACACACTCTTATCATACATATGTGTGTGTGACGTCACCCAAGAGTTGAGCACATTTACCCCTTTAGACACGTTTGAACTATTCCAATTCAAAGGTAGGAATAGTTCATTCTCAATTAAAAGGGGTGATTTTATTAATGAATTTTCCAGTGTAATACATGAAGAGTGACCTGTTTGTATATTTTGTATTGAAACTCTCTCAGAACAAAAACGTTCGATTTTAGTCTATTTTTAACTAATAAAACTAGCATCACTAATAAAATTGAAAAGTTATGAACTGAATAAACCTGAGTTGATTAGACTAATGCAACGGCTAGAAAATGTCTGTAATCAATATCTACTTTGAAAACTTTGAATGTGTCAGATGCACACACCGTTACATAGGTACATATATATAGATGAAACTGTACAAACATGTACTGTGTTATATTTCTTTTTATCATTTTTTCATCTTTTGTTTTGTTGTTTTTTGTTTCTGTTTTATTTACCCATTCTAGTCGATGAAACAGAAGATGCTTTCTCTTCCGGAACACCTGGTCTTATTCCCTTGTACTTTTATGAGCGACTCCATGTAAATATTTCCTTTGTTCCTTTAGTTTGATCGATTTTGAGTTCGGATTATCGTTTTGTTGACGCTTTGGTATTCTCTGATGTTTTTTTTTTTTTTGGATTATTTAAATTGTCTTTCAGTAAATTAAACTGAAGAAACAAATCTGACAACAATCGGTTTCTTTGATTCGGTTACAAATATAACTTATATAACAAAGTATTTATTTGAATTACCACTGTTTTAAATAATAAACGAGATACTTTAATTTCTTAAAATCATTCAATTAACAAATGTCGAATTAAGCTCTTTATTACATAGCAAACTGTTTATCTACCTTATCAATTCACCCCATTGTAAAAAGTAAACCACAATTACCACCTCAGCATTTATCTGTATTAGCTAAGTTGTCAACGGTTCAGTATATATAGTTTACATCTAAATTACCACCATACTCTATAAAAACATCAAAATCATCTCAAAGATTCTCAAACCATTCCCCTTGCCTTTCCTCCTACATACTTTTTCCCTTCTACTCTTTTCCTATCTTTTCTCGTCTACCGAAGGTTGTAAGGCCATGTGAGGACGTAAAACTCTCAAAATAAATAAATAAATAACTCAAAGCTACAAAGACATTCATTTAATAGGCGGGTCAGTAGACACACGTTTGCCACCAAAATTACTTCGCGTTGTACAAATTTAAATTGCACCAGACCTGTGACATAACACTAGTGGCCAGTAGTCACCTATATTATAATCACAATATCCATTATAAGCTGAACATCAATATCACCCCCACATTGCATTACCACTACATCACAGTACACATCGTAATTACCATGCACTATATCCAATATTATTTCAAAATGCACGTATATTAACTCTTACCATTTCATGACATATTGAAAACAAATTATATACTACAATTTTCACTCCAATCACCAGATTGTAAACCTATATTACCAATGTACTTCTTAGAAACATTCAAAATAAATTCACCACCACATGCTATGCTAAACTGAGCATTTTACCACTACAGCGCATTGTAAACTTTACGCCTAAATTACCACTACATTCCGTTCGCTGTTTACATTTGCTTGAATTCAACCTACGTGTGAATCTGTCCCACCCAGTGATCTAATGATATATCTTGTTCCAATAAACGTTTTATTTATAGCGTTCTCCCCTCTCAGAGAAAGCTTTTACGATGATTTTAGTGCACAGCGGTGACGTAGACAAATCAAGCGCTCCCGTAACACAGATCGTGCTATTTTAATAACCAGAACCAACTGCCGGATTTCCTTCCTAGTGGTCTTTATTTGTGTGGACGATTTGTATGCTTAAGTTAACTCGTCAACCCTGAAACGTTTTAATGAAATATTCCAACTTTCGAAATGGAAGAGTTCAAATGTGTCTTCATGGGGTGAATGGGTTGATGAAAAAAGTAGAGGAATAATGTTGTTGTTATTGATTGTTTAGCAATGTATTTGAAATATAATACGGAACGTTTATCTGAAATCATGATCAAATCAATGTTTTTTTTCCGTGGAATACTTTGGGGTTTGATGTAAACTCATCCAAATAACTAGGTCATAATTATATACGGAAATAACTATAGATATTTGATTATTTTGAATAAAGATAATATCACTATGGAAATACAACAATTTCATATAAACTGTTCAATCTCAAAATAACATTATTTTTTTCATGAAGTTACTATAAAATTAAAAAAAAATAAAGGTAAATCTTTCTTCTTAGCTTAGCATGTGCTTGAAATAAACAAAACACTAAATCACAAAACGCAATCGAAGCTTGAAATCTCGAAATGGTGACATTTTAGGAAAACTTCGAGTTATCCGAATAGTATTCGAGATAAGCATATTCGAATGTTTGATATGAGTTAGACCGGGGTCAACGAAATACTTCAAATAAAGCAGGGTCTTCGATTAAACGATTTCGAAATAACGAGTTCGATTTTATTTATGTAAACCACACTATCATTTCAACATTTTAAATATCTTCGATAACTATTTTTACTCCCGGAATCTTTTGAGGTTTTCCGTTTTGCTTTTTGGATGCATGCATAGGATCCCAATTTGAGGACTTGATGTTTACTTGGATGGGACCAATGTTTACATGGCGGGTGTCGTCGATTAAGCAGAAGACGCTTACTCTTCCAGAACACCTGGTGTGTTTCTCTTGTACTTTTGCATGGGTATCCATGTAAATCTTTCCTTTTTTCATATTTTGACCATAGTTTCATCGACTATCGATTTGGTTTTGGGGTTTGTTGACGCTTCGTTTATATATATTGAGGTTTGATACAGTTCTTAATATTCACATTTAAATCGTTATTTATTTGAAATTAGACTGCACTCCTTAGCATTTTATGAATCGTATAAATAATGAGTTTCAGAAACTCTCCCCTTTTTATTTTTACAGCAGTTTGAAATAGTAGTAATTCGAATCTTTTGACATCAATCATCTACGATGAGTCCTAGAAGGACGAAACAGCTGTATGGTACCGTGCAATTTATTTATATTTTTGCATACTGTTACATGTACATTGTATCAAATTTAAAATGTGCAGCAAGTGTGTATATGTGTGCTCCGTTCATCTTTAATGACGAGCTAAGGAACATACGGCTAACTATTCAAATGCTTTAATATAAGTGTTTCCTTGTGTAACATTTGATGAACACCACAAAATCACACTGCCCGCTAAAGTTAATATTGCCCGGCTTCATATCCGGGTCTCAAACCTCTGTAATATTCACTTACATATATCCGGGCTACAATTCACTTGAGACTAATAACATCACTAATCCTATGCCTTCGTCATTGACATAGACCATGGGTGCAACGTAAGAATGCAGTTCACGCTGCATCTAATGTGTATGCACCTGACTCTTCTGTTTCTACATTAGTTTAGAAATTTGACCCTTAGCATCACTGAAGAGTCCTAGGAGGACAAAACAGCTGTATAATGCAGTTTAAGTATTTTTTCGGCATAATGAATATATAACTAAAATTTAAAAGGTACATAATATGTGTGTGTTACGTCATCTTCTACATTGTTATACACTGTACTTTTTCAAGCATATAAATCAACGACAAATTCAGTTTGTATAAAAATTTATATACAATTTTAATTGTATATGCAATTCAACACGTGTTATAAAATGTTGATCATTGTGGAATATATACATATTTAATACAGTATGTCATACATTTTACATTTGTTGTTAATTGCGAACCAATTTAAATTGAAAAAAAAGTTTACATGTATCATGCAATATATACAGTAAAATACGTTTTACATTTTTGTTCGTTATACATTATATGGTATCTATTTGGCCTCTAGCATCACTGACGAGTCCTAGGAGGACGAAACAGCTGCATGATGCAGTTTAATTCATTTTTTTGGCATACTGTTTCTATTACTAGATTTAAAAGGTGCAGCATATGTATATGTGTTACGTCATCCATGAACCGAAGGATCACGAGGTTTTAAATACATGTACTTTAAATGGTGTAATTTGTGATTGGCTGAGACAAAACGTAGTTAAACAAATTAAGCATAGATCTATAGTTGAATGATCCTTTCGCCAGATGTCATACGTTTTTGTTAACTATAGTACATTGGGCAACAACAGGAGTCATACACTGTTGTGTGCAACGTAACATATTGTATAAATATATATCAATGTTCACGGTGCAAGAAAATGTCGATAAAATGCTTCTTGTTTCATTTACCTGACTGAAAACCCACTTCTTTTCGCGTGCGAATAATTTTCGCATATTTCGCGGTTGATTAAAATTCGAGAAAGGTAATTGCCACAATACAGTTTCAATTAGAGGTATCCCTACTGTGCATGTGCATAAGATTAATGAATGTATTTATCGCGAAATGAAATCGCCGCGAAATAGTCGCTTCACAAGAAAACACCAGATTAAGTGGCCGCGGAAATTAGCTTGTTTGCAGTATCAATGCCAAAATATGTCAATGTCCTCCTTTCTATTCTTAATCGCCTGATACTTTCCCTTCACTTTTACCCCATTTCCTAAATAACGCCAAAAATTGTGTTGTCAATGGTAACAGTGTCTTACTTAATACAAAAAGCAAATAACCATTCAGTGATATATGCTTTTAAATGCATAACATAGAAAACAATTGATTATTACTTTAGTTTATAGCTACATATACAACTTATATATTGATAAATATGTGTAATGGCCTTGGAAAAGACAAAGACATCGGGAACAGCTTCGGGGCAAATATGTTTGTTTAAGTATTGATTTAATATGTTGTTCTACATATCAGCTGTTAGCATTGTGGTGAATTTGTTTGGCATCTTTTTAAAGCATGACCAACACTCACTGTCGGTCACCTAAAGTCTGTGCGAAATTAAGTAGTATTTTGCCACATACATTTATACTGAAAGTTTCTGTCTTAACAAAACCCAGAAATACTGATTTGATATGATTTCATTTTTATTTGAAGCTGGTACACTTTGCATTGTCAACTTAATACAATAAATCATTTTCAAATAGTATTGCACAAACAACTGTGGAATTATGGCCCCGAGCATCACTGAAGAGTCCTAGAAGGACGAAACAGCTGCATGAAGCCGTTTCATTTATTTATTTTTGGCATACTGTATCTATAACCTATTTTGAAAGATGCAGCATATGTTTTGTGTTACGTCATCTAAACATTATTGTTTCCTTTTTTGTAAACATAAGATAAATCTACTTAAGAAATAATTTTTTTTTTTTGTTGTTGTTTACTGGTGTGTAAACTGAGTTTTTCTACAGATATTTTGAATGACGCGCGTCAGCGCGTTATGTTGAAATGTCTGTAGAAATACAGAACTTACAAAAGTAACAATCGTGATTTATTGAACGTTATATACATTGACGGAACAGCCGACAACTGATGGAATACCAAGACAGCTGATTCCAATTTGGCGGGAAAGGTTGTCAACTTCAAGAAGTAAACAGAATATAGTCCACATTAACATGACTTGTTACTTTTAGAAATGGAAGATATTTTATTTTTCATTATTATATTGCTATCATTTTCTTATTAAAGTTTAAAAAAATCAAGTTCATTCAAAGTTTGAATCAAAGGTAAAAAAATAATAATGCGCATTCACAATAATAGCGGAAGCGTGATAGTGGCCGGCTTGTATTCCTACGCGCCGGACTAACGTTTACCGAAGTGTAAACGTCAAAACGGTTGGTAGTACCATAAAGAAAATACACACCGGCAATGTAAATATATGTACGTGAATTTAATAATACTTTCCTTAATTACAACAAGTGGCAACAGAATACAAATTAAACTCTGATTTAGATTATAAAGCAAACAATCATCGTATGTAAAGAACCATCCCATTGTGAGAGCTAAATTATGCAACGAAGAGGATTCTATTTGAGGATCGATACAGCTAACCTTCGGATTACCATTTGCTCAAGGTTAGCAATTAAAATTTAATTTGATCCTGTTGTAAAGTTTAATTTACCGCAAAAAAAAACAGGTGATTTATTATAAGTAAGAAAAAAATATGTTTTCAAAATCAATTATTAGAAATTGTACTCTTCATTTCTTCGTAATTAGTCAATCAAAGGGGGTATACGAACCTGTCCTTTATGCTTCGTCAATAATTTAGGCAATATCGAATCGATTCCAACTGTTTGGCCCCTAGCTTCACTGACGAGTCCAAGAAGGACGAAACAGCTGTATGATGTAGTTTAATTCATTTTGTTCTGTATACTGTATCTGTTACTAAATTTAAAAGGTGCAGCATGTGTGTATTACGTCATCTTTGCTATCAATGGCATATTCCACGGATTTCGAAGATTCTACTTTTTATCAACCTACATTGAAACGATACGTCAGAATTTGTTTCAGCCAATAGCAATCAAACTGCTATCCTAGTACCTTTAGCTGTGCAATGGCATATTCCAGGAGTGAAGAGAGCTTAGAAGAGCGTAACTTCTGAACATCGGGGATAGTTGGATACTAGCGCGATGAGGTTGCTAGGAAGACGAATTAGCCTATAAGATAAAATGCTGTTGCAGTGACATGCAGAACGGTATGCAAGAAGTATGGAGATAATTTGCCAGGGACTTAAAACTTAAGCTACTTTTATCTGTAAGAGAATGTTTGAATAGACGGATATGCAATTAGTTTCAACACGGCGATAAAAATGTCAACCCAATAGAAAAGAACGATCCGCACTGTTTGGAAATTTGAGATAACGTTTTATTAGCATCGTAAATCAGCCAAAGTCTTTATTTATGGTCCACTTCATATACGTGATATTGTTCTCCAATAATCTCTCTATTGTAGGTACAAAAGCGTATTGCAAGTAGATTTATATTAAGTACTGATTAGGATGAAGCTGATATACCCTTCGAAGAACGCCAAGTTGTGCTCTGAAAGGCATTGCGTTGTCGAAGAAAGACGCACTGTCTCTGAATTCAGGTTTGTTTGTACACGTACATTAAAATATTGGTTTGGTCTGTTTTCTGTTTTACTACATATTCACACCTATAGGCCGGAGTACCCGGAGAAAACCACTGACCTACGGTCAGTACCTGGCAACTGCCCAACTTGGGATTCGAACTCGCAACCCATCGGTGGAGGGCTAGTGGTACACGTAGAATGTCGGAACACCTTATCCACGCAGTCACCGGGACCCTAGTTTAATAACATATCGGTATATAGAGTAGACGGTAGATAAAACGTTTGATGAAGTGATCAAGTTGATGAAACTAACAAAATAAGACACAAAGAAAAAATAACAAGACGCTACCAAATTTATACGTGTACATCAATCATAACATCGTACTAATTACAGAAGTAGCACGTGGAAGGCGGGCGCGTGAGGGGCCACTACAAATAGCCACGGCATCATTACTGTTAGACATCTATCAACATATACGTAAATTAGATATACTGTAGATAAACTGAAGTGTGTAGATAAACTGAAGTGTGTCGAACACTAGGTCTATCGAATTGTAAGCGAATGGTCAATGTGCATCAAATATATGTAAAACATCAAGTAGGAAGAAAGTTCATGTATATGTACACTGGAAGTTTATCTGTGAATATCATCATAAGAAGTTGCGTTCATATGCATATCAACGCTTGATCCGTAAATATTTTGTGACGTGATACTGTTCCAGGAATAGTGTTTACACTGACGGCAAGTCGACATTAAACATCTTTATATGTTTACATTTGCGCTGCAACTCACTATATGAACATTACCAGCAAAAATGCCTTTCATAAAAGTATGAAAGCAATGGTTCTCGAGACGTAGCACGTGGTTTAATTATGACGTCATAGATCAAGCTTGTTCAATGAGAGTCTTGTCGCGCCGCTTCGAATAACATGGAGAATACCCTTGCGTCAAACGCTCAAATGACTAATTTGTATCATTGGCGACAATTTTATTCAAGATGGGCTGCTCCGCATATGTCGTTTAAATGACGACATATATACAAACGTAGGTAATAAACTATTAATTTGGAAAGATATAAACGAAGTTGAGCAATTGTTCTATAGTAAAAATGTAAATATATGGATTGAAAGTCATTTTTTTTAACTTTCATAGTGCTATGAAAGCTTTAAAAAAAATGACTTTCAATCCCTATATGAAGGGTTTTCTATATTGATTCTGGTATACTTTAAAAAAGAAAATAAATTTGAGTTCTGATATACTATATCAAAACTTAGGTCAACTCAAAGCGATTGAGAAATGTTAACTGTGGTTATGATAAGACATGTAAGCCAACTCTCTTTCGCGTGCTTTTTATTTTCGCGAATTTCGCAATCAATTTTATAGAATATGATGTAATGTCATGAAATGTATATATACAAATATTTACATTTGTTCCGAATCCTTCCATTGTTATGCATTATGAAGGCAAATGTTCTGAAATGGAAATTTATGACGTCATCAATTTTCTACACTTGCTTTTCTCTTCAAAATAAATACTAAATAAAGCTCAATTATTCTATCAAAATGTAGATATATGAAATGGATGTTTCAGAAAATATTGTCACAGTCCTATAACACACATTACTATTGCTGGCAGTATCAATTGGGTCATCAATAGAAAGAGTGTTATAGGAATGTAACAACATTTGGTAAAACATTCATTCCTTAAATATTTACATGTACATCTGCTCCGATTCCTTCATTGCAATGCATGGTGAATGCAATTGATGTTACACGACTGTAACAACATTTGATATTGTGACGTCATCAATCTAATATTGTGATGTCATCAACTTCATTGCTGTTTTCTGCACTTGATATGCTGTTCAGAAGGTTTTTAGAATAACTTAATAAAGCACAATTATTTTTTTCAAAATATAAATAAAAGTAATGAACTAACGGCTTTATGAAGTTATGAAGTCATCAATAGCAATGTGTATTATAGGACTGTAACAGCATTTACTAAAATATGCATTGCTTAGGTATAGTTTATTTTGCGAGAGTTAATCCCTGCAAACTAATTGTGATGCGGAAATCGCAAAAGTTAGTAGCCGCCAAAGAAATATGTTTTTCAGTATAACATTATATGGTACAATGTACATGTCTGTATTGATCAGTATTCTATGTTAACATACATGCATCCATACGCCCTTGGACTTTAGATAGTGTTATCATTACCATCTTCATATTTATCCTTCAAACACAAGTAGCTTTCAGACGTGGTACTCATTAGTTTAATTAATTATATGTTACTATTTAGAAAAGATACGTACAAATCATGAAATAAAATCTATTGTATTTTGAGTGTAGCAAACAGTCAGCATAACTATGATCTTAGTGAGGTTTTATTCAGGAATTTGACAAGTTGAAAGCAATACTTTTCTATTCGAATTTCATGCAAAACAACTGAATCGAAAACGACTGCAAGATCAATTTTACAGGTTTCGCTTTGCAATAAAGAATCCGCAAGTCTAGCCGCCCAAGGCCATTGTCTACATAGACTTAAATTTGATAAGGTTACATCATACAGGAAAACATTACTGGCATAAAATCACCGAATAACTTCGCTGCCATATAATACATATATATATATATAAATTTCTCTTACCCTGGACTGGGATATCCGCACTTTTACAGGTGGGAGATTTTCTTATCCCACCCTAGCGTTGAGACAAGCTACACGTACTTTCTGCACGTCCTCAACAATTTCATGACGTCATAGAAACAATGCCATGACGTCACGGCAACATTACAATGACGTCACGTCGACAAATCAATCACATCACATCAACAATGTCTTGTATTGATGCAACGTCAGTATCAGATAAATAGGATGAGGTTTAACAGGGTAAGAGAAAAAATAATCATTCACCCCCTAGATACATGTATTGACACAGGCTATCTCAACCCTCGGGGTAAGATTTTTAAGCAAACACTCAGTAAGCCTCGTGTTTAGCAACTTAAGAAGCTTACCCCTCGGAAGGGGATTCCCCTGTCTCACCCCCAAGAAGGTGAACGATTACTTTAATAACAATATGATAAGAACGCAGATCCGTGTTCTCATTCAGTTATAAATCTGTTAGGTCAAGTGAGAATATTTATATGGCGTTAATCTTAACAATTTCGTTATAATTTTCTCGTTTTCTTACGCTACGGGAAATATGACAGCATCTTGGTTACGACACAGTTCCTTCTAGTTATTGAGACATTATCAATATGATGACGTCAACCACAAAGTGACGTCATCAATATATTGTCTAATTTTGCAATATAGCTTTCAGCAAGTGCCGGTCTCCTTCTTGATACATGGTATGAATGTTTAATATGAGGTTTTAAAACGTAAATAAATAGTAAATTCCTATAAATGGGTAAACTGTTTATCTTCTTAATAAATAATTCCGGATATGTTTGTTTTCGTTTTATCAACAACTACGTTCATTTAAAGATGTGTCAGGTCTTAATAGTGGTGGAAAGCCGGAGTTCCCGAAGAAAAAAACACCAAAAATCAAGCCTTATAACTTTTTATATTTATAGATTTAGTGAAGATTAACTGATATCAGCAATATTCAAGATGAATTCTTACGCGGCTACCGGTACAGCAGCAATTGACAGTATTTGTAAACATGCGTCCATTTTCAACTGTCTTATGACTTCGGCTTGTTGCTGAAGTGGCCTCCCCCCACCTGAATTATTTCCAATTCTTTGGATTTTTCTGTCAAGATTTTCTTGTTAGTTACCGCTCAGGTTTACTTCGTTTCAGACTCATGTTTGCATAGTTATCAACTGGATTTTTTTTCATAATTTTTCAGAATCCAGTAAAAATTCCTTAAGTTACGTATATTGGGCCTTTAATATCATGAGCAAAACGTACACTTTAAATACATCTGATATACATGGCAGTGTTAAAGTATAATTTTGATTATCTGGTATCACAGCGTATGTACTATAAATTATGTGTTCTATTTAAGACACTTTCCCTTACAAATTCAAACGTTCTTTTCATTCGACTTAATAATACAGTATGTCATTTTTTATTTAGTAAACAACCATTGTGAATCAAGCATTCCAACTTATATTAATTATTCCTGATGGTCCCGGATGTTAGCGCGCGAGGGGTCTTATTGTTGGAGGAAATAGGATCCCCCGGAGTATCCCGCCCGCTTGGTTAAAGGCAAATGCGCTTTCCATTGCACCACCCAACCACCACTCGACATATATTCTACCAAATCAAACCCACGTCCAAAATTTGGGACAGTTAGCATGAAATTACAAGATATTGCGGTAAAGTTATGTAAAAAAAACCCACATATTTCTTAAGTTTTCTGTTCAAGGATATTTTGTCTATCATTTATTTTCTCACTAAGTGGAAAATACAGCTTTATCTCCAACTAACGGCTACTTTAGACGCTTTTACCTAACGGTATCACAAACTACAGAAACCAGCACAAAATGTGTTGCACCTATCTTAAACTTGTACCGTGCGATGACCTCATAGACAGTATAAAGAAAGATATAATCAAAAGCAGGGGAGATAAGTGCGACTTTATTGGGTTTCGTTAGACAGAAATTTATATCTTATTGCACAGAGCATTGTCAGCTTCACGGAAAATAAAAGTCAGATCTAAAATAGTTGTTTATTGCTTAATTTTACATTTTGGTTAGACTTTATGTTTATAAATTGTTATTTTAAAAGAAAATATGAGAAAATCCACTTTCTTTAAATAATTTCATTAACAATTTTAAATAGCCACGAAAATATTTCTGATTTCGATCTAACCCTGACATGTTATTACACCAAGTAAACTGAATTCGCTGTACATCGTTTGCATGATTGGTTAGCTTTTCAAACGCATGTATTGCTCTATATATCCAAGTTCACACTCTTGCCAATACGATCTTGAAATTCAACGAAATTACCTCTATTGTTTAAACAAATGGACATGTAAAAGACAGGTTTTTGTAGCATTTAAACAAAAAATATGCATATTGAGATTTCACGTCTGGTTATACGAAACTAACTTATCATTATGGAAACGAATTTTTAGTTCAGAATAGAACACATGGAGCACCCAGTCGCGCAATTAAACGGATTATTAAACGTTCGAGAAATTGAAGTTACAGTTCACGTTCAGTCGAACCTCATTATCACGAACTCGTTCAACTCGAAGACTCTGTTTTTTTCGAAAAAAACCCGCCTGCTCCGGTCAAATTTCATAATATACATTCAAACTCATCGAACTCGACTACTCGAGACAACATAAAATTTTCCCACAGGCTTGTCGCCTTCGAGAAAGCGAGGTTCGACTTCATTTGAAGGATTAAAATGGAATATTTATAACAATATATACATGATATAAAAATTTTTAATCAGCTTTAAATCGGTAAATGGATATATCACTCGTTACAAGATCGGTTTATGAATGCATAAAAAAAACTCATTAGCTTCAGATAACGTTTCGATAAAAAGCGTCTATCAGCCGATGTTCTGATAAGCTTGTACCTAACCGTTAATTGACTTACTGGCTCGCTATCATAGAATAATGATCTTCTTAGGGATATATGTAAACTGTTACAGTAATTGGGAAGGCCAGACCGAGAATATTGATAGCATGCATTGAGGTATACAATGTACATGTAGCTTTCTTTCTGTATTAGGAATACGATTCATCAGTTTGGTATGAATGATATATACTGAGTTTGTTTTGTACACAAACAGGAATTGAAAACTTAGCTTAATTTTATGTCCACCGAAGGTCGTAAGGCCATGTAAGGACGAAAATCTCAAAATAAACCTGTGGTATTCGAGTACATTTGGACGAAATGT
The DNA here is from genome assembly GCA_947623455.1 of Mimachlamys varia. NCBI lineage: Eukaryota > Metazoa > Mollusca > Bivalvia > Pectinida > Pectinidae > Mimachlamys > Mimachlamys varia. The sequence goes on from OX392544.1 coordinate 30,855,022, forward strand.
CGCACTACGTTTGTGACAGCTGAAACTCGCCCTATTTTGGGTAGTGAGCTGATTTCAGCGGTCAGAAAACCGACACTCGGCTATTGTATTCTTTGCTTGACAAAGGAAACAGACGTTTCGGAAGCTCGCAAATTAAGTTTTCAATTACTGTTTGTGTACAAAATAAACTCAGTATATTTCATTCTATATGTTAAGCTGATAAAGTTTTAACTTTCTTTTACTCAGGCATTTCAAAACATATACAGTTACATAACTGTGTGTACAGAATAGGAAATAGAAACTATATGTTAATCTCATAACTCATATTTCAAGTTGTAATGTTTATTCAATAAATCAGATATTAAGATGTAATCTTTACTTGATAAATATAAAAGCATTTGAGTGTAATGCTTACCTTATGAAACTAGCTTAATATTTATAATATTTACGGGTTAACAATTATAGTGTACATATTATAGCGCTGTTTTGGGGGTGTTTTTTAATATAAGCACGTTCGCATCCTATTCAATTAAGACCTAGAAGCTTATAACTCATCTGATAGTTTAATTCTCAGAATGTTCTGGACAAAAAATATGTTCACTGAGATGAGACCTACCTTGAACACTTGGAGGCCATTAGATGAGTTTAGGAGATGACAGTTGACCACTGGTTGTATGTCTCCTGTCTGGTTCACTTTGTACAACATTTAAAAGGTATTCAACGCGAATATTAATAAATGTTCACTTTGATTGAAGACCAAACTGTGGCTCTGTTATTTTTGATAGGGTTACTTCTAGCTATCCAATACTACAGTTCGATATTTCTTATTCGTATTGGACTGTTACAGGTAACTTATTGGACTGTTACAGGTAACTTATTGGACTGTTACAGGTAACTGATTGGACTGTTACAGGTAACGTATTGGACTGTTACAGGTAACTTATTGAACTGCTAAAGGTAACTTATTGAACTGCTAAAGGTAACTTATTGGACTGTTACAGGTAACTTATTGGACTGTTACAGGTAACTTATTGGACTGTTACAGGTAACTTATTGGACAGCTATTCGTAACTTATTGGACTGTTACAGGTAGCTTATTGGACTGTTACATGTAACTTATTGGACTGTTACAGGTAACTTATTGGACTGTTACAGGTAACTTATTGGACAGCTACAGGTAACTGATTGGACTCTTACAGGTAACTTATTGAACTGCTAAAGGTAACTTATTTGACTCTTACAGGTAAATTATTGAACTGCTAAAGGTAACTTATTGGACTGTTACAGGTAACTTATTGGACTGTTACAGGTAACGTATTGGACTGTTACAGGTGACTGATTGGACTGTTACAGGTAACTTATTGGACTGTTACAGGTAACTTATTGGACTGTTACAGGTAACTTATTGGACTGTTACAGGTAATTTATTGGACTGTTTCAGGTAACTTATTGGACTGTTACAGGTAACTTATTGGACTGTTACAGGTAACTTATTGGACTGTTAGAGGTCACTTATTGGACTGTTACAGGTAACGTATTGGACTGTTTCAGGTAATTGATTGGACTGTTACAGGTAACTTATTGGACAGATACAGGTAACTTATTGGACTGTTTCAGGTAACTTATTGGACTGTTACAGGTAACTTGTTGGACTGTTACAGGTAACTTATTGGACTGTTACATGTAACTTATTGGACTGTTACAGGTAACGTATTGGACTGTTTCAGGTAACTTGTTGGACTGTTACAGGTAACTTATTGGACTGTTATCCGTAACCTATTGAACTGTTACAGGTAACTTATTGGACTGTTACAGGTAACGTATTGGACTGTTACAGGTAACTTATTGGACTGTTACAGGTAACTTATTGGACTGTTACAGGTAACTTATTTGACTGTTACAGGTTACTTATTGGACTGTTACAGGTAACTTATTGGACTGTTACAGGTTACTTATTGGACTGTTACAGGTAACTTATTGGACTGTTACAGGTAACTTATTGGACTGTTACAGGTAACTTATTGGACTGTTACAGGTAACTTATTGAACTGCTAAAGGTAACCTATTGGACTGTTACAGGTAACTTATTGGACTGTTACAGGTAACTTATTGAAATGCTAAAGGTAACTTATTGGACTGTTACAGGTAACTTATTGGACTGTTACAGGTAACTTATTGGACTGTTACAGGTAACTCATTGGACTGTTACAGGTAACTTATTGGACGGTTACAGGCAACTTATTGGACAGTTACAGGTAACTTATTGAACTGTTACATGTAAGTTATTGGACTGTTACAGGTAACTAATTGAACTGTTACAGGTAACTTATTGGACTGTTACAGGTAACTTATTGGACTGTTACAGGTAACTTATTGAACTGTTACAGGTAACTTATTGGACAGTTACAGGTAACTTATTGGACAGTTACAGGTAACTTATTGGACTGTTACAGGTAACTTATTGTACTGTTACAGGTAACTTATTGGACTGTTACAGGTAAAGTATCGGACTGTTACAGGTAACTTATTGGACTGTTACAGGTAACTTATTGGACTGTTACAGGTAACTTATTGGACTGTTACAGGTAACTTATTGGACTGTTACAGGTAACTTATTGAACTGTTACAGGTAACTTATTGGACAGTTACAGGTAACTTATTGGACTGTTACAGGTAACTTATTGGACTGTTACGGGTAACCTATTGGACTGTTACAGGTAACTTATTGGACTGTTACAGGTAACTTATTGGACTGTTACAGGTAACTTATTGGACTATTACAGGTAGCTTAATGGACTGCTACAGGTAACATGCAGGCTTCCCATATTACATACTGACATATATTGGATTTCCAACACAAACAGTTATGTACCAGATACATGTATGTTTTAAGTAGTGATATATTTGCAGAATAATGTCTTAGTGTAAACTCCAATTGTTTATGTTGCATTTAAGGTCAAATTGGTCGTTAATTTAAATCTGAATACTTCTTATATTTTAGTTGCGAATACATATCTTCAGCGTCTTACAAATAATACGAACCTTGATCGTAAACGGATCATTATCTTCAAATTCTGCAAGAAGCAATACCAAGAACTTCGGAATACAATCAGGACCCAGTGAACGTTTACGCGCTGGCATAGCAATGCATTATTTAGTGTAATATATTTCGTTCTAAACCAAGTTTAATGGATTTCGATCAATTTACATCGCAATCGTAACCTAACAAATAAAGGAAGCAGCAGTAGAATAAAATACCACTTACCTTGTGCCAGTGGAAGTTTCGTACTCGCTTAAATATAGTCCTCGTAAGTCTGTATACATGGTTCCTTTGAAACTCCCGATTTCTATGACGTAATATCCGGTTAAGGAGAGTTCCTCCTCGAGAATTATTACCCAGAATTGTGTTTTCCACGCATGAAACTGTCTTTGTATATTGCAAACAATACTGTTGTCCAACGACCTAATTTTCACTGCGTCTTTCACAATCCATAAAGCATTTATATGTAGAAGAATAATTTTCTTTGGCGCCGAAATATTCACTGTTATATTAACACTTCCTTTAAATGTTTTGTTATCCAAATCAATCCTGAGAAATAAATCGTACGTTTCCGGAATTACGTCATGTGGTAATCTAATTTTATCCCAAGGTCTGACAGTTTTTACCGGAACTAAAACCTCGGTGATATTAACTTTTTCTGGAATTGTCGTATTATCGGATGCATTTTCAACTCGAGTTAAATTTTCAGCAGAAACTGGATTTGTTTCATTTTGAACACTATCCGATTCAACAGATACACCGGAAGTAGTATAATCGATTTCCGGTTTACAATTTTGTAGCGCTCCTGGCGACGATACGTGGACTATTTGTTCTTTCCTCACAAATGTCAAAAGCAAAACTACAAAAATAATGGAAAGAGCAAACGCCACTGTAAAAATGGCGACTTGCACGCGCGTAAAGTAGCATCCCTTCCGGTTTTGACGTAGCGTCACCATGGTATCCTGGGTAACGGGTATGGTGGCCACCTGCCCGTCCGTTACTCCGGGAGGAATTGCACTCCCGTTACCTATTCCGGTTAGGCTGCCGTTTTCCTCCATTGTTCCTCGCTGCGTTGGATCCTTAGTCTAACTCGACACTTATTAAGCCTGACAATGCATCGTTGTTGACAGTAATTGGTACTGGGTGAATTGTCCTGCTGCCCCGAGCATGCACCGTCCTCGCTAGTGTACAACTGTCGGGAACCGGTCGGCGCATACACCTCAGCGGTCCTGAACACTCTACTGCCAATTGACTCCGACAGTCAGAGCGGCCTTCTCCATAACAATTTGTACCGAGACTACTACCAACCTCTCCAAACGTTACAAAGAATTAGACCAGGAAACATTCAACTATTTGTAGTGTTACCGAGTAGGAAACACATCCGATCTCGTCAAATGGTACGAGGGCTTTATTTTAAGAAAACAACGTGCAATTCTATAGATCACCGCTGACTGCTCTGTGGAAAGTATGCCGAGACAAAAAAAACACAATATATTTATGTCATTAACCTATTTGCACTTCATATCTCCGCCACTGTTACGCGCGGAGTTTTACACAGAAACACAAACATACGTCCAGCGTTACCATGTGTGGCCTTCTTCAAACACACAACGCACAATATACATGCACCAACTACGAAATACTCCAGCCTTTTTTGTCTTACCGTTCCTGCTTCTACTTAAGAAGATACAGTCTTTTGGTCCATGGACAGTTTTATTATTAATCAAAAGACAATACTGTTTGAACGTCATTAGATGTTAAGTCAATATTGCTCCTATGTATGTTGCACGTTTTCGCCTTTCTTCCTGTATACCTCCACGGAATCCAAATTAACAGGAAAGATAATTTGCGTTCAGAACAAGTCGATTGGTTACGAGACCGACACGGAGTCCAAATATCGTGTCTTGTTCAGTGCTACGACATCCGTCACCTACGAGGGAATACATTAATGACATATTAAGAACAAAATATAGATATTATAGATAAATATATTTCGCAAAATATCGCTATTTCTAATGGTGTTTATAACACGACTGCTCACACTGAGAAAATATGTTAAACTGCTTATAATGATGACTTATAAAATATAAAAGACTGTTTGCATACCTATAATGTATTGTTCGATTACAAAATTAGAAATAAAAACAAAATCGATTTATTCAGTTACTGTTAACAAGCCCCTACGCAAGGGAATATTGCATGTGCATATGTATGCAAAATACATTGATCTTTTAATCTATATATATGACAAAAAAAGGGAAAGTTTCGATCTGCGATGTTTTTAAGAGACCCGGCTAAGACGAACTAACTTCCATGCAAACAACCTACAAATTTGTTTTGAACACACATGAATTCTATTAAAAATATTTTCAATTTTACCTATATCCAAACCTGTTGATATCCTTCCAAGGAGAATCTTTACAAATGCGAAGAAATTTCTGCACAATTTTTGTTTCCAAAACAATCCATACACTCTACACATTTTTTTATTTTCCAAGGATGATCAAATTTAAAGACGTCCTTTGACAATCTTGTAAACAAAGTTTTCAAGAAGTTTGTATGTATTCCTTGAAATGCATGGGGAAAAGTGGTATCAGACATATACAAGCTAAACCAATCTCATGGAGAGGGCTCTGAACAATATAATGCTGGTACAACATGCAGTTTCCAATATTACAAAGATTTATGCGCAAAAACACCACACAGAATCACATATAAAAAATCTGTAATATATTACCGTGTAGTAGATTCAAAATCATAAATGCCGAGTTTTTTCTTCTTCTGCGGTTTTATATCGGTCTAAATCGCGTATATCTTCATTCCGCCAGGATTTCTGTGTTTGAATTCCGTACACGTGCCTCGCTGCTATAAACGCACTTCGGACTGTAGAGCGCAGGGTTACGTACTTAGATTGTATATAGACACTTTTATCTATATCCTCGAAAAGGTAAACAAACCCTTGAATTCACCGCTTTTAAGCATCACTGCGGTACAAGCATTTGCGAATTTCCAAATAACATTATACTGCACATTCACAAAAAGATAGAATATAAAATGTCGTTACATTTTGGTGAACAGCAGGTCTTACATAAACAAATCCGTTCGATTGAAACTCTCGGAATAAATTTGAAAGAATATCAGGGCATCTTGTCACAATTAATCGATTTGTGTGTTGTATTTACTTCCCATGAATAGCTCGTGTTTCCGCCCCGATGGAACTGAAATATATAAAAACATGCATATTTATACATATTTATATGATGAACAAATTCAAATCGGTAGTGCTTTAAACATATCAGCAAGCAAGTTTACGGTTGAATAAATTTTTATGAAAAGGTAGGTATTTTGATATCTATTAATACAAATTTATATGAATAAATTGAACGCTCTGTTTTTAACTTATAATAGAGTATAGTCACGCTTCAGTGATTTTTCTCAAAAATAGATTCTTTTTTAGGATCCATTGATGCATATCTCTAAGTCCATTGCCTTTGCTCAATAGACGCATGCTTTTATTTCCATGTGGTGATAGACCGTGTTTTGCGCCGTTTATCACTAGTATCATGTTTTAAAATTATTGTTATCGAATCTTCACGGCCCATTTAACAAAGAATGTCACACAGAGGACAAATGATACATGTATTAACAGTACAACAATACACAAAATTTAACCGAAATATGTACACATAAATAACTAAAATAAGACCAGGGCCGTATTCATGAAAGCGATCTCATGCTCAAGCATGCATTCTGTGCTCAAGCCAGTTTTCTTAAAACTAACCCTAATTAAGTCAATGATAAAAAAAGTCAACCGCAAGTAGTAAAAACAGTATTCTGCTTCACAGATCTTCATTCTGTTACCAAACTGTGACGAAAGAAGAAGTTTTAGGTAAATTATAACTGGAACAAGAAATAAGGCTTGAGCACAGAATCCAAGCTTGAGCATGAGAACGGTTTCATTAATACGGGCCCAGCAATGCTATACTATAAGCAGAAGTAGGACAACATGCATATGGATAGGGAAGGGATGGGGTATGAATTTTTTACGTAAATAATTTAAGTAACTATATAATTATATGTAAAAAAATGATATTTTCAAGAAGAGGTTATTCTATATAAATGATACTCACACTATCTAAATTTGTCAGAATTTTGTTTAATAGACGACACCTGTTGAGATTCGAACCTCTGTCCGCTATAGATTACGTTCAACGCTATCAAACTGTCAAATACTCTGCAGATTACGACCAACTGATCTGTCAAATAGTTCTGATCTAGTCACTCTAGATGTTACGACTGATCGGGTCTGTCAACATTCTAGACGTTACGACAAACCGGATCTGTCAACATTCTAGACGTTACGACAAAACCGGGTCTGTCAACATTCTAGACGTTACGAAAAACAGGGTCTGTCAAAATTCTAGACGTTACGACAAAACCGGGTCTGTCAACACTCTAGACGTTACGACAAAACCGGGTCTGTCAACATTCTAGACGTTACGACAAACAGGGTCTGTCAACATTCTACACGTTACGACTAACCGGGTTTGTCCACACTCTGGACGTTACGACTAACCGGATCTGTTAACATTCTAGACGTTACGACTAACCAGGTCTGTCAACATTCTAGACGTTTCGACTAACCAGGGTCTGTCAACATCCTAGACGTTACGACAAACAGGGTCTGTCAACATTCTAGACGTTACGACAAACCGGATCTGTCAACACTCTAGACGTTACGACAAACAGGGTCTGTCAACATTCTAGACGTTACGACAAACCGGGTCTGTCAACATTCTAGACGTTTCGACAAACCGGATTTGTCAACATTCTAGACGTTACGACAAACCGGGTCTGTCAACATTCTAGACGTTTCGACTAACCAGGTCTGTCAACATTCTAGACGTTACGACAAACCGGATCTGTCAACACTCTAGACGTTACGACTAACCATATCTGTCATCATTCTAGATGTTACGACTAACCGGATCGGTCAACATTCTAGACGTTACGACTAACCGGGTCTGTTATCACTCTAGACGTTACGACTAACCATATTTGTCATCATTCTAGACGTTACGACAAACAGGGTCTGTCAACATTCTAGACGTTACGACTAACCGGATCTGTCAACATTCTAGACCTTACGACAAAACCGGGTCTGTCAACACTCTAGACGTTACGACAAACGGGTCTGTCAACACTCTCGACGTTACGACAAACAGGGTCTGTCAACATTCTAGACGTTACGACTAACCCGGTCTGTCAACATTCTAGACGTAACGACTAACGGGATATTTCAACACTCTAGACGTTACGACTAACCGGATTTGTTAACAATCTAGACGTTACGACTAACCGGGTCTGTCAACATTCTAGACGCTTTGACTAACCGGATCTGTCAACATTCTAGACGTTACGACTAACCGGGTCTGTCAACACTTTAGACGTAACGACTAACCGGATCTGTCAACATTCTAGACGTTACTAATAACCGGGTCTGTCAAAACTCTAAACGTTACGACAAAACCGGGTCTGTCAATATTCTAGACGTTACGACTAACCGGATCTGTCAACATTATAGACGTTACGACTAACCAGGTCTGTCAACATTATAAACGTTACGTCAAACCGGGTCTGTCAACATTCTAGACGTTACGACAAACCTGACTCCAGGATCATGACACAATCTTAAGTCTAAGTTTGACTTAAATTTTGACTTAGCCAATCACGATTAACGTTACAAAAAGTAACGTCATACCTGATTGGCTAAGCACAAACTTAAGTCTAAGATTGTTTCATTATCTCGGGGCCAGGTCTGTCAACATTCTAGACGTTACGACAAACCGGGTCTGTCAACATTCTAGACGTTACGACAAACCGGGTCTGTCAACATTCTAGACGTTACGACTAACCGGATCTGTCAACATTCTAAACGTTACGACAAAACCGGGTCTGTCAACATTCTAGACGTTACGAAAAACAGGGTCTGTCAACATTCTAGACGTTACCACTAACCCGGTCTGTCAACATTCTAGACGTTACGACAAACCGGATCTGTCAACATTCTAGACGTTACGACAAACCGGGTCTGTCAACATTCTAGACGTTACGACTAACCGAATCTGTCAACATTCTAGACGTTACGACAAAACCGGGTCTGCCAACATTCTAGACGTTACGAAAAACAGGGTCTGTCAACATTCTAGACGTTACCACTAACCATGTCTGTCAACATTCTAGACGTTACAACAAACCGGATCTGTCAACATTCTAGACGTTACGACTAACCGGGTCTGTCAACATTCTAGACGTTACGACAAACAGGGTCTGTCAATATTCTAGACGTTACGAAAAACAGGGTCTGTCAACATTCTAGACGTTACCACTAACCCGGTCTGTCAACATTCTAGACGTTACGACAAACCGGATCTGTCAACATTCTAGACGTTACGACAAACCGGGTCTGTCAACATTCTAGACGTTACGACTAACCGGATCTGTCAACATTCTAGACGTTACGACAAAACCGGGTCTGTCAACATTCTAGACGTTACGAAAAACAGGGTCTGTCAACATTCTAGACGTTACCACTAACCATGTCTGTCAACATTCTAGACGTTACAACAAACCGGATCTGTCAACATTCTAGACGTTACGACTAACCGGGTCTGTCAACATTCTAGACGTTACGACAAACAGGGTCTGTCAACATTCTAGACGTTACGACTCAAAGGGTCTGTCAACATTCTAGACGTTACGACTAACCGGATCTGTCAACATTCTAGACGTTACGACTAACCATATCTGTCATCATTCTAGACGTTACGACTAACCGGATCGGTCAACATTCTAGACGTTACGACTAACCGGGTCTGTTATCACTCTAGACGTTACGACTAACTATATTTGTCATCATTCTAGACGTTACGACAAACAGGGTCTGTCAACATTCTAGACGTTACGACTAACCGGATCTGTCAACATTCTAGACCTTACGACAAAACCGGGTCTGTCAACACTCTAGACGCTACGACAAACGGGTCTGTCAACACTCTAGACGCTACGACAAACAGGGTCTGTCAACATTCTAGACGTTACGACTAACCGGGTCTGTCAACATTCTAGAAGTTACGACAAACGGGATTTGTCAACATGCTAGACGTTACAACAAACCGGATTTGTCAACATGCTAGACGTTACAACAAACCGGATTTGTCAACATTCTAGACGTTACAACAAACCGGATTTGTCAACATTCTAGACGTTACGACAAACCGGGTCTGTCAACACTTTAGACGTTACGACAAACCAGGTCCGGATCTGTCAACACTCTAGACGTTACGACACACCGGATCTGTCAACATTCTAGACGTTACGACTAACCGGTTCTGTCAACACTCTAGACGTTACGACTAACCGGGTCTGTCAACACTCTAGACGTTATGACTAACCGGATCTGTCAACATTCTAGACGTTACGACTAACTGTGTCTGTCAACATTCTAGACGTTACGACTAACCGGGTCTGTCAACACTCTAGACGTTATGACCAACCGGGTCTGTCAACATTGTAGACGTTACGACTAACCAGATCTGTTAACATTCTAGACGTTTCGACTAACCAGGTCTGTCAACATTCTAGACGTTACGACTAACCGGGTCTGTCGACATTCTAGACGTTACGACTAACCGGGTCTGTTATAACTCTAAAAGTTACGATTAACCGGACCTGTCAGCACTCTAGACGTAACGACCAACCCGATCTGTCAACACTCTAGACGTTGCGACTAACCGGGTCTGTCAACTTTCTAGACGTTTCGACTAACCAGGTCTGTCAACTTTCTAGACGTTACGACTAACCGGGTCTGTCAACATTCTAGACGTTTCGACTAACCAGGTCTGTCAACATTCAGACGTTACGACAAACCGGATCTGTCAACATTCTAGACGTTTCGACTAACCAGGTCTGTCAACATTCAGACGTTACGACAAACCGGATCTGTCAACATTCTAGACGTTAAGACTTACAAGGTCTGTCACTATTCTAGACGTTACGACTAACCGGATCTGTCAACATTCTAGACGTTTCGACTAACCAGGTCTGTCAACATTCAGACGTTACGACAAACCGGATCTGTCAACATTCTAGACGTTAAGACTTACAAGGTCTGTCACTATTCTAGACGTTACGACTAACCAGGTCTGTCAACATTCTAGACGTTACGACAAACCCCATCTGTCAACATTCAAAAAGTTACGATAAACCGGATCTGTCAACATTCTAGACGTTACGACAAACCGGGTCTGTCAACACTCTAGACGTTACGACTAACCGGATCTGTTAACAATCTAGACGTTACGACTAACAGGGTCTGTCAACATTCTAGACGTTACAACTAACGGGATATTTCAACACTCTAGACGTTACGACTAACCGGATCTGTTAACAATCTAGACGTTACGACTAACCGGGTCTGTCAACATTCTAGACGTTATGACTAACCGAATCTGTCAACATTCTAGACGTTACGACTAACCGGGTCTGTCAACACTTTAGACGTTACGACTAACCGGATCTGTCAACATTCTAGACGTTATGACTAACCAGGTCTGTCAACACTCTAGACGTTACGACAAAACCGGGTCTGTCAACATTCTAGACGTTACGACTAACCGGATCTGTCAACATTCTAGACGTTACGACTAACCAGGTCTGTCAACATTCTAGACGTTACGACAAACCGGGTCTGTCAACATTCTAGACGATACGACAAACCAGGTCTGTCAACATTCTAGACGTTACGACAAACCGGGTCTGTCAACATTCTAGACGTTACGACAAACCGGGTCTGTCAACATTCTAGACGTTACGACAAACCGGATCTGTCAACATTCTAGACGTTACGACAAAACCGGGTCTGTCAACATTCTAGACGTTACGAAAAACAGGGTCTGTCAACATTCTAGACGTTACGACAAACCGGGTCTGTCAACATTCTAGACGTTACGACAAACCGGATCTGTCAACATTCTAGACGTTACGACAAACAGGGTCTGTCAACATTCTAGACGTTACGACTAACCGGGTCTGTCGACATTCTAGACGTTACGACTAACCGGATCTGTCAACATTATAGACGTTACGACTAACCGGATCTGTCAACATTATAGACGTTACGACTAACCAGGTCTGTCCACACTCTAGCCTATACGACTAACCAGATTTGTCCACAGTCGAAACGTTAAGACTAACCGATTCTGTCAACATTCTAGACGTTACGACAAACCGGATCTGTCAACACTCTAGATGCTACGACTTACCGGGTCCGTTAACATTTTAGACGTTGCTACTAACCGGGTCTGTCAACACTCTAGACGTTACGACAAACGGGATCTGTCAACATTCTAGACGTTACGACTTACCGGATCGGTCAACATTCTAGACGATACGACAAACGTGATATGTCAACACTCTAAACGTTACGACTAACCGGGTCTGTCAACACTCTAGAAGTTACGACAAACGGGATTTGTCAACATTCTAGACGTTACGACTTACCGGCTCTGTCAACACTCTAGACGTTACGACAAAACCGGGTCTGTCAACATTCCAGACGTTACAACAAACCGGATTTGTCAACATGCTAGACGCCACGACTAATCGGATATGTCAACGCCCTCGACGTTTGAAAAATTACAATATAATACCTTATTTTCTTATTCCCCTTTATAATTGATATAAATACAACTTTATTAATAGTATGACCCTAAATATAATCTTCCTGGGCCTACATGCTAAAACAGAAATATTCTTCACTTTGAAATATTGTCTGTATATAAATTGTAAAAAATTGTATTTATGATACTAATCTTCACTTACCAAGTTTTATATATTAATTGTACATGTATAAGCATAAAAGTATCTGCACAAGCGAATATTATAAAAAAAAACCGGTATACTCCACTTTGAAATACAGAAAAAAGTGTCTATAAAAATTGTCTAAATATTACAAACTGACCTATTAACGGTTTCACTGCAACGTTCCAAATAAATATAATCTATACGGATGCATTGCTTTAAGAACACGCGTACCAAAACACGCGTTGTGTTAAAACAGATGTAGGGTTCATATCGGCAGAATGGCTTCCTATCATCCGTTTTCCGATAGCTCTGGCCGAGACGCTTAAACCTTATCCAGTGTTATCTAACATTCCCTTCGTAAAAAAATGTCCGAACCGTTGTATATTTCTTCTATTTCATCAATGATTACCCCAACCCGACCCAAACCCTGAAAGATATATGTCGTTTGAAATCATGTCTTGCTTGTTTTATTCAATCTCCAACCGTTTTTCTTGACAAAAACTACTGGCCATCGCAAATTTTTAAATCGTGCTTTCTCACAAGTAAGTTGAGTAATATGTATGTACTTGGTCGGGTTTATCGGTTAGTTAAATCTTTTTATCGGTTACTTTATGGCGTATTATTCCCGTAAGCTTTTATAACCGGGTTAATTTCTTGACAAGACATATTAATGCTCGCCTGATAAAAACGTTGCTAGATTTTGTTGCCGTGGTGCTTTCAAGAAGATAATGGTACGTTGGGATATGCGGTAATTAATTATATGGCAGGACATATTTGATTGTGAGAAGATTATTAAATTACCAATATTTGTAACAGATCTGATAAGGTCGATAGTAATAGAGGAAACCGTAGCAACCATAAATATATCCGGAATTACTGATAAAATCCATGTTGGCACACGATACACGAAGGGAAAAGTCGTAAAGATCCAATTGATGTCGAAGGTTGATTTAATACGCGAAACCGAATCCCGATGAGGATATATCCGGACTCCTCATCTCATTTAATTTAAAGCGCAATTGAAAACTTCTTTATGTAAACTTACCACAAACATAAAGCAATGAATGATATGTAAAAACAGCGCTCTATGACATCCAAGTTAATCATATCCTGTATAACAAAAGCATGGTTAGCTTTACGGCTGGTTCATGTGAATTTTAGACGTCAGTTTCTTTTAAGTTTCATTGAAGATCTAGTAATTCATAATAGATTTATGTTTTCAGCTAGTGAAATCGAACTCATGTATTGACTTTCAGATTTAAATTCTATTTTTTTAACTTAATATAATTGATTAGAATTTCACATTACTTTTTTTGTTAAGCTTTTCAAAACCTTACACTAAACGTCAATCAGAAAAGAGACTATTGGTTTACAACATTGAGTTTACTTGAAAACAGAATGCAGGTTAATTTAGAGAGCAAACTAATGGCCTGAAAACGAACATCGAACACTTGAAAAAATACTTAGATAGAAAAAAACACAACCCGCAGTTCAAATTCATAAAAAAAAATAGTAGAAAAAAGCCAAAAAAGGTTGCTAGTCACACATAGAAGGCAAATGAGGAGAAATGTATGCATTGATGAAAAATACATTGTATAAGGGAAAAGTGAATTTGAAAAAACAAAATGATTATGAAATTTAACTCGCGAATCAATTTTGAAAATTATATTAAAATGTAGGAAATGGAACTTCCGTGGAAGGAAAACTACAATGTACTTGAAATTTCAAATGTTGCATTTTATTATCTTGTACTTAACGGTGTTTGCATCGAACTGCAATCGTAGCGCTTGCAGTGTTACATATATCACCAGTGCTCGCGTTATCTCCGCGTGGACTAAGTGGTACTTCTCGTCATCACTTAGGGTGTCATAAATGCGTGACGTAGAACGCTTGTTTCCATGGTGATTGCCGTTATATCTCTGTGTTTTATGACAATGTTTTTGGTATTTAACCCCGAAAAGATAAATCAGGAATTTTTGTATCAACTCCGAATCAGAACTTGAATGATCTGTTAGGGTTGTGCAACTGAAAATGTCTGTCTAGCATGGTTTCTTCTTTAATGTTTAAGAAAAGCCCGATACATGTGCAAATCTCCATACATAGCGGGGTAACGGTATACTGCAACGTGTTGCCTAGCAACAGAATGACGTTATTTAGGGGTCTGCAACGCAACTTCGAGATTTACAAACAGGTGTTTTAAATAAATAACATAACGGAAGACGAGGGTATACGAGATGTTATATGACACAATGGGGCATGATATCGAAATTTCGGATTATGTTTAAAAAGAAAACATACGTACAAAAACGTGTTCTTCTACCCTACACAATTACGTGTTTACAGTGTCGTTGTCCTATACGGAGTTTGGCGATGTGTGACGGGGTTAGTCGATGTATGGCGGAATTTGTCGATGTGTAACGGGGTTTGTCAGTGTGCGATGTGGTTTGTCGATATATGACGGGGCTTGTCGATATGAGACGGGGTTTGTCGATGAACGACGGGTTAGTCGATGTAAGACGGGGTTTGTCGACGTATGACAGGGTTTGTCGATGTACGACGGGGTTTTCCGATGTCTGTCGGGGCTTGTCGATGTATGACGGGGATAGTCGATGCATGACAGAGGTTTGTTGATATCAGACGGGATTGTCGGTGTATGCCGGGGTTTGTCATTATATGACTGAGTTTGTCGATGTATGGCGGAGTTTATCGATATATGACGAGGTTTGTCGATGTTTGACGGGGTTTGTCGATATATGACGGAGTTTGTAGGCGTGTTACGGGGTCTGTCGATCAAACGGGATTTGTCGATATATATAATGTTGTTTGTCAACGTGATGAAGGTGATTGATGGACTATTACAATTGTATCCACAGAAAATGAACTTTTGTAATTTCTGTCAACTAGTGATATTTTCCCGTTGATGATGAAAACCTGACTTTTACTACTGTACATAGGCCTTTAAATTAGATCTGTCATTTTGTGCCAGTATTTGTAACAATTAACAATGATATTTTTGTCGATGTACATGTAGCTTAACTTTTTATTGGTCAATAATTATCAGTAAAAAATAGAAATAAAATATTCACGTGCTGCGCTTTAAAAAAAAAAAGGATTGTTGATTTTTTTTTCAAACCTTAGCAGATGAACCGCCCTGGAATTGTCTTTGGTGCGTAACATTTGTCTAGTTCCTAATAATGCAAAAAATCCTCGATCCCGACAATGATGGCACTGTAACGAAATTTTGCTTTAAAAACATGCATGTCACTCATGCTAGTCAGCAATAATGTTTAACACACAATGCTATATTAAGCTAATGGGTCTGTATAAGGAAAGGCTAAACAACTCGATAAACTAACTGACATGTCTAAAAGCGTCTCCAAATGCTAATATGATTAGTATAATGTACAATGGTTTTATCGGCTACATGCATTATACATCGTCCCAAACTACAACTTTACACTTAGCTTGTATTTCTGTATAAGATCAACAACCGCGATGCTTTCTAAAAGTGTTTCGCTACATTGTGACCCCTGCGCGTGCTGTATGTTGACCTTTCACGTGCATGTATTACGTGTCATTACGCTAGTAACACTAAAGTTCATTAACCGCGCGAAGCAGACGTAAACTTGGATGGTATCACTGTAAGTACCACGTGATAGTATGTATAAACGGATGTCGAAATATTCACGTTTCAATGAAACGTCTTAATTGGTTGTCTGCATGGTATCGCGGGGGCGAGGGACGAGACGGGGGGAGAGGATGTGTTTGAGGGGACGTGTGGAGGGAATTTTTGGACGGGGGACGTCGTGGGGGGGGGGGGGGGTGAGGAGTGGATGTCATGGCGGGGGGAGAGGCATGGGAAGGGGGTCGAATTGGGTTATAATCATAGTAGCGCTGGAGGGAAGGGGAAAAGATGTAATGTTGTAGGGAAGAAGGAAAAAGGAGAACATCGAAACGTGAGATTGGGAGGGGGGGGGGGGGGGGAGGAGGTGAGCCTATGGGAGAAGATGTCGGAGAGAAAATAATGAAAGAAGGTGAAGATTGAGCTGAATGTGTATATATGGGGGGGGGGGGGGTAGGATCAGATGGAACAAGATATTACGGGTATCATTGTGTTTCTGGCTTGCGGCTGATTCTGATACAATAGCTGTACATCAGGAATCGTCATACTTTGTATCGCTGTATTTTAAAACCGGAAGTACTTGTCTTGAACTAAGCAAATATGTACGGCCCGGATCTCAGTTGTGACTTATTAATAATTCCTCCCCACCAAATCTCTTATTTGATTACGTCATTTCTGTAGTTATTTAAAAGTGGACTATTTTGCGGTGTTGAAATTTTCGCTTATTTCGCTGGCATTAAATCACCGCGAATAAAACCACACTCGAACATATTTAATACCACTCAAACTCTAAAGTGTTTAATAGTATAATTGGTACACTGTTCAAAACAGCATGACTGCAACGCGAAAAGTTCAACATCGCGAACAGTTTGGAGGCTGAATAAGCGAAAATGTCCATGCGCGAAAATGTTGACTTTTACATTAACATATATGATATTTGTTTACTTTTTACAATCTGCATCCTTTTTTTGTATTTGTTTTATTTTTCAGAAATTTTACATAGATACAATTACAACACATGTTAACATTCATTCTCACACTCTGCCTCCTATTATATCAATGCTAATACCGATTGAATTCATAGGAGTTTCGATGCAGTTTATTCTAACGGACAATGACGTGACGTCATTTTAGCTCCTGATGCTGACTTACTGGCACCCAAATAGTATTTATATAGGTCTTCCCCAAAACTGTGGTTATTTTCCTTGAATGGCGGATACAAGATGGACTTCTAAGAAGTGTTTTTGTGATGATTTGGCACCATGTGACAATCAGATGACGTAATTTCAATTACGACATCATAATAACATGACGTGGTTGGGTGGTGCAGTGGATAGCGCACTTGCCTTTCACCAAGGCGGCCGGGATTCGATTCCCCGACCGGACGTGAAAAGGTATGTGTTAACCTGCCCGGCCACGTGGGTTTTATCCGGGTAATCCGGTTTCCTCCCACAATATGACCCCTTGCGCGCTAACATCCGGGCCAACAAGAGTGATTAATATAAGTTGGATAACCTGTTTCATAATTGTTGTAAAATAAATAAAGAAGATATTTATATAGCATGGCGCGAATTTGTTTCAAAAGCACTTCCCAATGTAGCCATGATACATGTATGTCAAACAAGGAACATGACAACACTTTTGAGACAGGCCTTTGACTTATAAATACAATCTGACACACTTTCAGTGGTAATTAAATCGTAAGTTTTGAGGCAAGTATGCCTCTTGGCGAGTATGCCAATATCACATTGAACTAAGAAATATCATATCAAGATTTGATCTTTTTTAAACGGCTTGTAATTATGTAGACTACTTATATTACAAAAAAATGTTTTTGGAATAGTCATATCGAAATAGTAAGTCCATTCGCTGTAAACCGAGAGCAGTTTTTGCAATATACTCTTATGTTGAAAAAAAGATATTCGACGCTCGACGAGTATATGAAAACACGCACATATAAATTGACGTGCGACCATGAAAAGCTGATATTCGAATGGACATTGTATTGAAAGTTAGACAGTACTGAAAAGGAACATGTGTCATGCATACCATGTACCATGATATACAAATTGTAAAGGCGAATCCCTTTAAAACGGACCAATATCGGCAGTATACCGAGATATAATTGAAGTCATGCTTAAAACATATGCGAAGTTAACCTTCACCGATATCAAAAACAAAAAAAAAACAACATAAAATTAATAATTATACTACAACAATGGTAATTAAATTCTGTACGTATTATGCAACATGCAGGGACATAATATACTGTACATGCGGTTTCAACATGTATATTTACTTACCCGCAATAAAACTACTGGAATTCCACGTCAGTAAAACGTTTTGTAGGGAATCCTACCACACAGGGAAATAGCCCACTTTCCTAAGTGAGATTAATAAACTAACGACCGCTCTCCCGTTAATCACCAGCCGAGTAGCAGGCTACTCGATAGTTCCCATCACTCAAACGTTTAACTTACGTAAGATCTCAAACAGTTTACAAGCGGCAATGTGAAGCAGACTCTTCTACACATCTGCCTAATGATTCCCTTTAACTTTTGTCTTAGGAGGAGTCGCTTTAGAAGTACAGCAGACACGCGGGGCTCTGGCGCGAGCGCACGTGAGCTGTAATTAACACTGTAAATTGTTCAAATCGTTCGTAGTGTTTCTAATTTCGCCGGAAACAATTGACTGTATAAATCTTATTGTTCTGCGACTGTTTCACTTTAAAAAAAAAACAATCAGCGCAATGCAAATTAGCGGAATGATATAAATCATTCATTTTCAGTGATTATTTCACCTAATCACCACTTCCGTAAAAGGTGATTTATCATGCTCCGCCCGTAAAATAAATCCCTTGTCTATTGGTTAAAATCCAAAAGAAACAGAACGCTGTGTAAGTATATGTAAAACTCCCTCCAAGTATAAGGTGGACTACATACCACATTCATTCGTTCGACTCTAATTCGTCATGACGTAAAACACTCAACGTGCATCTCACGTGCAGACTCCTTAATATCGTGAAGGCTATGAGAGAGAGAGAGAGCGAGAGAGCGATACACATACATGCACTTTATCTAGTCTAGCCCTGCTTCCTTGAGATTCGAGTAGAAAATAGCTAATTGCAGTAAGAACGCAATCAATATATACTAGGAGGCGTAGATCGTACGAAATCTAGACCATTATGTGGTGTGAATGTCGCTAGTAAAATTTCTATAGGGGTCCCATATTTTGTCACGTATATATGTCGTACAAAACAACAGTCGGGCGCTTTTATACGATCGTTTCAACTGTGTATATACACATTTTTCCAGACGTTTTTAAAATAATTTAAAAATGAATGTATAATGAGGTAGGATACGAGTTATTGTGTCAAGGTAGTGTCGAGTACGAATATATTCAATGTAAGTCACCGTATACAAACTTACACCCAATAGTTTACGAAATTATCAATATCGCTTATTACGGAAATATCGATTATTTTCTTTTGCCTTTGTTTTCTTTTGTTTTGCTTGAAGTCGTGTGTTTTTTGGCTGGAGTGCGTTTAGTTCGTGTTATGTAAATCACAGGGACATGATACTTTGTTATAGTTAGTTTTGGACCGAAACTAAGGTCTTTAGTTAAAGTCATATATATGGCGATGGTGCATACTGAAAAACATGACACTCAAAGGTTTCAAGTACTACTATAACGAATTGGCATACCTTCATTAAAATATCTTTGCATCAAATATCTCACGCGTATAGCTTTCTTGTTATGGGCGGATTGGTCGAGTGGTTAACACTGTGGCCTTCCATGCAGGCGGCCGGGGTTCGATCCCCGAAATCGTCATACGCATGGAACATTCAGAGAAAGTGTTTATCGCCTGCCCACACAACTCAAACAACCCAGGTGGAGTATAAAATTGTCTGGGGTGATAGAACTGTATGTCTAATTGTATTTAATGTATAAGAGTAGTATATCTCTGTTCTGTAAAGTGCTTTAGAGTGGTTTATGCTAGCTAGATAGGGCGCAATATCAAATGTTGTACATTGTATTTTTTTTATTTTCTTGTGTTAATTTAGTAGTATTTACCAAATGCATTAAGGAAAAAGGGGGGAAAAGGTGGAGGGCTAGTGGTACATGTAGAATGTCGGGACACCTTAGCCACTTGGCCAACGCGGCCCAGAGGTGGAGGGCAAGTGGTAGGATGTCGGGACGAAAAACCGTCAACCTGTAATCAATACATTGCGACTGTTTTTCGTACGTTTCAAGTCATGGACTTATATATATAATCCTTTATCCATTCTGTCCAATTTTCTTCTCTAAGGAAATAATCAGGTATTTACAAAATTAATTTTAAAAAATCAATAGAGTGGAAATCAGTATATGTAGACAGTTACATTTAGATACAATACAATGGACCCTCGATAATCCGAACAACTTCGGTCCGGATTACGAGTTTTCCGGACTGCCGATTTTTGGACTGGTGAGTACAAATAACGTTACGGATTAATTCCGTTCCTGTGCATTTCCGTCCGGATTGTGTGATTTCCGGACTATTGGCGTCCTGATTATCGCGTGTCCACTGTATGTATTTATTATAAGATTGGTACACATGTGTATGTAACACGTTTTCTGCTTGGTCGAAATGGGATCACATGACATTTGATTACTCCAGTTAATATCCTTCATGACGTCATCGAAAAGTTCATATACCGTTTCGTCTGGCCATTGGAGTATGTGTAATGACTTCTCAGTC
Organism: Mimachlamys varia; assembly: GCA_947623455.1. Taxonomy (NCBI): domain Eukaryota; kingdom Metazoa; phylum Mollusca; class Bivalvia; order Pectinida; family Pectinidae; genus Mimachlamys; species Mimachlamys varia. The sequence goes on from OX392544.1 coordinate 30,876,268, forward strand.
TAGCTAAGGCACAATCAACTCAAAACATTACGGAAACTTTCAATGTCGGAACCATATTTGCCGGTATTTTATTTATATGACAATCAGTAGAAATTATACAATAAAGCAAGTTTATAATTCAGTTTCGCTCAATCATTTGTTTTACACGTGTAATTACGGACCTGACTTTCGGCATCGGTTAATATTGTCCAAGTCAGGTCTGTGAAACCATGGATTGTCCTCAACCAAAGTCTATATTTGTATGATATACACCATACACTAATATGGATATGCTGATCCAAAACAGATATGAATTTGAATACACGTAGAATATAATTATATAGCTGTACGTGCAACATAAATAATTATATACGCACTACTTAATCCTTAGAGTATGCACACTTACATGTATGCACAAATAGAAAAGAACAAATCGTTACTTGTATCATTAAAAAACAAGTTTGAAAAGTTTAGTGTAATTCGAGGTCTAGCTGATTTTAAAGATTGGAGGATTTCAATAGAAAATGTACACTAACGAAAGAGGCTTAACTTTTATAAACGGCGGAGATGCGTCGACGTCTGAAATGAATAGCCAGGACGAGCATGTTTTTCTCTGCACGAGTTGTGGAAATTGATATGTTTAATACATGTACGAATTACAGCGAATCTTCTTTTTCTGTCACAATGAACACGTATATATCGATTGTGTATTCAAGTACATATATCAAAGGTTATTTAAAGTGGGGGTCCTTTAGCCGCGTTCCCATATTTGTGGGTCACCAGGTCAAAACTTCGTCATTAATGAGAAGATATTTTCATTGTGATCGCTTTGCGCTCAGGAAGAGTACGTTTGGTTCACTAGGTTTGGATAGTCGTTATGAATGAACTCTTTTGTATCGGAGGCGAATTTCTTTTGACCCGGTAGTTTCGTATTACGAACGGAGATGGGAACGAGACAGATAAACAGCATATAGTCACACGCTTTAAGGACAAATTGAATTCAATGCCGAAAATGGGGACACAAGGACACGATACGACATCAGAACAGAATAATATACGAACAACTAACATTATCAAATCATGTAGAATATTATAATTTTAATGACATTTAATTATAGCACAAAATCAGAAAACACAAACAATTCAAAACTTTTGTAAATATAGGCGGCTAAGAAAGGAGAGAGGAGAAGGTGGTGGAATTCTGAAAAAAAATATCCCGCTCTAAAAATAGCTGTCGCTGAACAACAACAAACCTGTCACCCGATATATAGGGACACGGAACGCAAATCTTATATATCCTGAAATAAAACATTTGATCCGGAATTCATACTACCCATAAATTTAGGAATATCCATACCGATGATATAAGTACAATATTCTGCAGAAAAAATTGCATACTTGGGGGGGTGGGGGGGTGGGGGCATGGACTGAATAGATAGCAAAAAAAAGGGGGGGGCCAACAATACGGAATAGTTACATAAGGATATTAACAACAACAACGATGACGGCTACAAAAGTGACACAAATTGATTGTAACTGTTTAGACAAAAACAAGAACAGATAATACACAGCATGGAAGGAACAACAGCGGACACCAACAGAAAATGGAAGGCAACATTAGGACTGCATTAGGTGGTCGGGTGCTGCAGTGGAAAGTGCACTTGCCTTTCAACGAGGGAGTCGGGGTTCGATTCCCTGACTGGACGTGAATAAGTGTAAACAGCGTCTATGGGGTCCCCTGCTCGGGTTTCCTCCGGGTACTCCGGTTTCCTCCCACAATAAGACCTACACGCGCTAACATCTGGGCCAACAACATTGATTAATATAAATTGTAATATATCTTGTTTCATAATTGTTGTAAAATAAATAAAGTTATATGTAAACTATTAGGACTGTATCGTTGGAAACCCATGGGACACTTTTCGAATGATTGTGTACACACTCTTTTTTATAGAAGAGTCCCGTGAGTTTCCGACGATGTAAGGACTGGGAAGACACCAGACCAAAAGGTAATTAACTAATTATATAGAAAAAATATGAAGCACAAAACGCAAAAGAGGACGACAAGAACTGGTAAGGCACCAAAGCAACAGGGGAGACAACATAAAGACATTAAAACCAAAACGACAACACGAATACAGAATATTACGAACTACTAAGGCAACAGCAGCAACAGCATGAAGAGTGACGAAACAAGAGAGCAAAATGGAAAATGTCAATTTTGGAGGCACGGTGGTCTAGTGGTATGACGCCGGGCTCGTGATCGAAGGATCCCGGGCACGGCACTTTTGTTGTATCATTGAGCAAGATACCTTTACTCCGCTTGTGCCAGTCTACTCAGCTGTAAACGAGTACGTGGTTGGGCATTGTTAGAAATTGTAGAATGCTGTAAGCGCCAAAATGGCAGCACCGGTTATATTCAATAATGTGTGCTTTGAGGCGACCTATGGGTTGTGATAAAGCGGTATATAAGAACCTCGAATTATGATGTGACACCAAAACAAAACTACAGACGGGTCAAAATGTCAGACGTCGTACTGTTAATCTCTGTTACATTCATGGTGTATGTACATGGTGTATTTTGCCTAACACAAATTTATGGGTTTTAAATTGTCAAATAGTATACGGACCACTGGTCCTATCGTACACATAACCTCTAAATCATTTAGTTGAAAGTGCATTACCCACACCCCCGTTCAGCTTAATGAGGCTGAAATTTCAATAACCGTAGATATACTCGTATCGTAGTAGCATGTCTCTTCGGTAAGGTTTCGGAAGAAATGTCAAGGTCAAATAACGACTTTTAAATAACGCGGAAATAACAAGTCGAGAATAATGCTTCAATCTAAAAAATAAAAGGACATACAGAATACTAGTATAGGCTAACGTCTGCTGCAAGTTACTTACAAACCATTTAGTGCATTTTCAGTTTGTACATTTTCAAAATTATTGATATCAAAATCTAAAACTGTATGTACATAATAAACAGGGGTTTATATTCATAATATCACATTAAGATTATTATCAAATAAATAAAAAAATAAATATACATATGTAAATGTGGAATTGTTCGCCGTGTCCAAAGTATATAATAGAATGAGAGGCACAAAGTACACAACAGCACGAGTGACAGCGCGAAGATTTTCACATCGCGAAAAGTTTGGATACTGATTACATGTATAAGCGAAAAATTACACTCGCAAAAATATGAACTTTTATAGTATTTTATATAGCACTCTACTTACTATGTAGCTAGCATAAGATAGTCTAAATGGCTTTACAATACAAGGTACACTCTGTATGCAATTACTACACAATCAATACAGTTTAACACATGTACAATAGTTAATATTTACATCTCTAATATCATGTCCAGGCCCCATACGTTTAAAGGCCCAATATACGTAACTTCATAAATCTTTTCGTGATTCTGAAAAATTCTTACAAAAAAGACAGTTTACTGTATAACCATGCAAAAATAAGCCTAAAACGAAGTAAACCTGAGCGGTAACTAACAAGAAACTCTTGGCAGAAAAATCCAAAGAATTGAAAATAATTCAGGTGTGGCCCATTTCAACAACAAACCGAAGTTAGAAGACGGTTCAAATTGGACGCGTGTTTACAAATATCGAGTTTCAACTGTTGCTGTACCGGTAACCGCGTAAGAATCCATCTTGAATATTGCTGATATCAGTTAATCTTAACTAAATCTATAAAAACAATAAGTTATAAGACTTGATTTTCGCTTCAGGTTTTGCCGAAAGTTACGTATATTGGGCCTTTAAAACCCGTGCCAAAGGGTTGTTTAACTCAGCAATCTTTGGTCAGCATGACTAGTACTGTATAATTATATATATATATATAACTTGTCACTTTTGTAAGCTTAAAGTACTTCGATTATCATTTAAAATAGCATTCGAGTGAAGATTTTAATAGTGAAAATCCATCATTTTTTGTTTATATAACGGTTATCAAGATCATGTGTATTCTTAAGCTGATTGTGAAAAAAAACTAGTTTGAACCATTTATACATTTTATTGAGTTTATGCTGTTCACAAATCTCAGTTCTGTGCTCAAACGGTACAGCCTTGAAATTTCATAATTATGAAATATAAATCGAAAAATGCGTCTGTTCTCAGCTTCACCAGTAATAAAGATATGATACAGATTACATGTTTGTCAATTAAGAACACATTCAATTTTAAAATTTTAATTTAAATTATGATTTGCTGGATACATGCTCTGAACAACGGATCTGAGTCACGTGGTCGTGTGTATCACGTTTTAGAAACAGGACACGTGACCGAGACCGTGCAACAAGTCACATGGTCCTTTTTATCACATTTTATTTTTCAACCAGGCTGTATAGAAGGTAATAATGTTACACTGTTCATCGAAAAGTCCCACATACTATCCTTAACTTCACGTTTTATTAATGAGTCACGTGGTCCTTTACTTCACATGTCATCAAGAAGTCACGTGGTCCTTTACTTCACAGTTCATTCGTGAGTCGCCTGGTCCTTTGCTTCACATGTCATCAAGAAGTCACGTGGTCCTTTGCTTCACGTTCCATTAATGAGTCGCGAGGTCCTTTGCTTCACATGTCATCAAGAAGTCACGTGGTCCTTTGCTTCACGTTCCATTAATGAGTCGCGAGGTACTTTGCTTCACATGTCATCAAGAAGTCACGTGGTCCTTTGCTTCACGTTCCATTAATGAGTCGCGAGGTCCTTTGCTTCACATGTCATCAAGAAGTCACGTGGCCTTTACTTCACGTTTCATTAGTGAGTCGCTGGTCCTTTGCTTCACATGTCATCAAGAAGTTATGTGGCTCTTTGCTTCACGTTTCATTTCTAATTCATGTGGTATAAAAATGTGATACATATAATTTGTACATGTGTATGTAACCGTTTATTGAAAAGTCACATATATGATAATTTGAAACATGTTTTTATTACGAAGTAACTCACGTGGTCCTTTTTAAAAGATGAAGTACGTGTGAAAACGCACTAATATATGACATATTATTTGAAATAAACGGAATTGAGAAATTGTACAATGCCTAACTAGGTATATGAGGGGGATATACTGCCTAACTGGCAAGCTGGCTTTTTAAGTCAAGCGGTATAACCCGGGGACCCGTCCACGCTAGTTAGGCAACGATGAGCGAGGTCTGTAGTTGGATGGGTGACCGCCTGCAAGTTACAAAATAACGACGCACATTTAGATCGAAATTTTCGATAGATTATAAGCAAATGCAAACATAATAAATAAAATGTTCTAATTTTGTAAATTTGATGACAAGAACTTGACAACAAATTACATGTCGTTCAGATAATAGACAGGCGAGAGATAATAGCTAAGGTCCCGCACTCTATGGTGGAAGTGGACGGTAAATATAAACAGTCATACCGTAAATATAAACCAGGTGATATGGGTGATAACTGCCACTTTCATTGGTCATTTGCCTTTATACATTCCTTTTCTCAAACTGAACTTTTATGAGGTGAAATGGAGGTTACATAAAGTCTAGCAGATAACATTAGCCCAATCTGATTAAAATCAAATCTTAATCTCCGCGCCGTTCCTTAAACTTCTCTCTGCTGCGTTAAGATATGAGATAATCCCATAGGGGGTCATGTCCCGATGACCTTTTGCATTAGCCAATCAAATTACTACTTTCGAAATCTTGACAGTGAAATTTTGAGGTGACAAAGCTTGCATAATCGCAATTGTCCGTTAGTCATGTCGTAACCAAAAAGTTCATGTGGAATAATGTGACAAAATGACTTCTGCAAGATGACAGGTCATTGAAAAATTATTGTGGGGTTAAGTAATGAGGCGACAAAGGTCATCTGAAGGTGACCTCTTATTGGATGTTGTCAGATCCTTGTAAAACGGAGTGAGAACAAGGATCTGTATTTTAATCAGATTGACATGTACATAAGCCGGCATTGCCATCTTTGAACGGACGTGTTTGTACCATAAAGGGTTCACACAATTAAATCATTTGTCAAAAATTGTATTATTACGGTTTATTTCTGTTCGACGGTAGACATACGGTAAAAGGACTTAATTTCAGATCGTTTTTGGTTGTGGTTGTTACAATGTACATTATAAAACGGTTGTTAAAAAAGCTTTAAAGAATTTCAGACATCAGATTCACCTTCAGGATTTTACCAATCTGATTAAAATACAGATCCCTGTTCTCACTCCGTTTTACAAGGATCTGACAACATCCCATAAGAGGTCACGTCCAGATGACCTTTGTCGCCTCTTTACTTAACACTAAAATAATTTTCGAACGACATGTCATCTTGCAGCAAGCCATTTCGTCACATTATTCTGCATGAACTCTTTGGTGACGAAATGACTAAACGGAAAAATGTGTTTATGCAAGCTTTGTCGCCTCAAAATTTCACTGTCAAGATTCTGCCAGTAGTAATTTGATTGGCTAATGCGAAAGTTCATCGGGACATGACCCCTTATGGGATTATCTCAGATCTTAACGCAGCAGAGAGAAGTTTACGGAACGGCGCGGAGATCAAGATATGATTTTAATCAGATTGGGATTTTACATATATATATGGGATTATTTTGTTACTAAGAAAAATTTTTGAGATTGTAATCTACCAAGTGGTGGGGAGTGCCCTATCTACGTCGTTCAGCCCAGAATGAGATACATATATATGAATAAAGAAAAAAACCCATTTAATTTGTACTTCTGCTTTTACATTTATTCAGAAATGTTAGATTCCCACCTTTTGGCCCCTAGCATCACTTAAGAGTCATAGGAGGACGAAACAGCTGTATATGCAGTTTAATTCATTTTTTCGGCATATTGTATTTATTACTAAATCTAAAATGTGCAGCATAAGTGTGAGTTACGTCATTTTTAATGATAGGGGGTGGCAGACTCTGCTGTTGTTGTTTTGTTTTAAGTCCCCGAGTCTCCATAGCCACAGATAATCTCATTTTAGTAGTGGCACGGTAGAAAATAAACACAATTTCGTAGTACACGATTTTTTATTATGCAGAACTAGTTTAATATTTTATATCTAAAGATGCAGCATATGTGTGTGTCACGTCATCTTTGTAGTGCGTACATTACAGAAATCCTTATTATGAGCTTTGAGCTACAACTGGAAGTTTATAAACCAAGCCGGTAAAATGAGACGGGGACGGCCATGCCGCTTTATCCCATACGAATCAGCCTTTTATATTCAAATCAAATAAAACTATACATTTTTTCCAAAGTGAGATATTTAGCATGTAAAGAAGATGCATATCCATACCTAAGAACACAATTGGGGAATTCATAATTTAGAAATAATTATTTAAATTACGACAAAACAATTCTTACAGGATCTTAAGCTTCTTGACCCGGTTGTTCGAAGGGTGATAAGTCTAATCACTATTTAACAGCATTTTTTCAAACTTTAATATCTCTGTCAGTGTACAAGGTAAAATCTTAAATTCCGAAGTTTTAATTGAATCTATGGTTTCAATTTAAAGTTACAGGATAATTAAAATTTGCGCTAATCACTGATTAAGCTAATCATCTTTTGAACAACTGCGTCCTGATTAAGATACTGTAGTACACTTTATCTTTGATATACAATGTATATCAATTTAATCACGGAATCGATTTCCATATCAGAAAATCCATCTTTAAAATCACAAGAAAAGTTTCTTTAGCATATATATCGAGTTTTTCTTTACTGATCTATTCCCCTCCATATAAATTAAAGGTCGCTGTCTTTTTTGTACTTTTATTTAAAGTGTCTATCTTTAGACGTAAATTGGTCTAAACCGTGCCTCGCCGCAAATTCATCTCCATTTGTCATGCCTTATTATGTAGCTGTTTCCGGTTATTTCCTTGACAAGCACACATCTTGATCTTAAATGCGTTTGAAGTAGTAACACATTCACCTACAGAGCGTCCAAATGACAACGAGTCTGGCAGCCGAATACGCTCATTACCACTCGCGTAAAGTACAAGCATGCCATGTTGAGCTCCCTTCAATTAAAGTCAGCATTGCTATAAAAAACTACTTATGGTTCTTGTAAATGGACTCTGAAATTTTGGTCCTGTGATCGGCAGATTTTTGTAATGAGTTTTGTGGCAAGAATGCACCGTTTTTTACACAACTTATGTTAGGCTATCTTCCTATATACCGTTGTGATATGGTGTCAATCATGTTTAATGCGGTGTTCTATTTCTACTTCGTTATAATAACTGTTGTTTTCTTCTCGTTGTTTAAGAGCGTTCTTCCTTCGCATTTTCTCGTAATTAATTATTTAATTGCGTTCTATGTAACCATGAAATATATCATGACGACGTCAAGAGTTTTGTACGCTCCACCTGGCATGATAATAACAGGAAGTCAGTGAGATCATATTTCATGTAGAATTGCGTCGCAGCGTAACGGTAAAATTACCCAGCTTTGAAATGCTATGCCGCTTTGTCTTATCTTTATAGGTTCGGTATCAGCCCAGTAATATAATTTAACGACTAACATGCAGCCCGCCTTCGTTTTTATCACTTCATTTGTCATTTGTAAATTCCTAATTATTATGTTCTGTAGAAAACGTACATTACAAATATGTGCACCAACTTGAACCTCCACGCTGTTCTTTAAATAAAGAGTTTCTGATTTCATCATACATGTTTAAAACATTTAGAATGAACATCTTAATAGATGGTCATCGGTAACCCTGGTATTAACATATTAACAGCCAGGGTTATTCATGGACGTTCCAGGTTTTGAAAGCGGAGGAAAGCCGGAGTGCCCCTAGAAAACCTAAGGTCAGTACCTTGCAACTGCACCACGTGGGTTTTTAAACTCACAACCCAGAGATGTTATTTGTTCGTGGTAAAATGTCTGAACACCTTAACCACTCGGTCACCCTGGCCCCATCATCGTCACACATAAATGGTAGCCTAAACGCATGCATAACCACATGGAACAATGCGTTTTAACCATGTTATTTGTATTTGTCTGTTAAAGGACTACCGGAAGCGGAAGTAACAACCGTCCTAGACATATTTCACACGTGTTTATCATTCAGTCACAAAATCGTCGAATATCGCTGCCAGGGCAACTTTGATAGATTCAACAAGACCATGAAGACTTGTGATCCAGAGAATACTCGCATCCAATCCGTGGTTCCGTTTGTGCGTGACAGAATGATAGTTATGACGGAGTGATTTTTGGAGTGTAGACTTTGCACTTCCGGTTTGAACAGCGTCGATATATAGCATTACATATGTGGAGACTACGACGCATAAATGGAGGGTACTACCCGATCGGTCAAGACCATCCGTTTTACAATCGTCAGTTTGTTGCTTAATACAATGTACTTTTCTAAAATGATTTTTTGTTCATTTTATTTCATTTTGTTTTTGGTTTTTAATTTTTTTTCTTATTAACAACTTATGTTAAGCCCTTTCTCTACAAATTTTTGATACAATATTTTAAGATGGCAAATGATATAATACAGTATATATTAACAATGACTTAACATACACACAGACAGACAGAGGAAGAGAAGAAGACAGGAAAAGGAGAGAGAGAGAGGGGGGGATACATCATAATACTATTGACACTCAAGTCAATACAGAGCTATGGTTAAATAACAAAAATGACTCTCATAACCACTTTGGCTTAATATAAACGCCAGTGAATCCCGGACCATTTTTTATGCCTTTTTTATGGGATATCGAATTTCAAAAGCGACAATAAAATCGTATGCAGTAGTTTAAGTTGACCATATTTTATTATAAAAAACAGCAGGTGTTATAACCCATAAACACAAAAGCGGTTGTAATTGAAAAAGCTCAATCACAAGATCTAAAAAGTGTTTAACACATTTGAGCTAACGCCAATCAGATTTCATTTTCTGAAATAAAGTCTGAAAAAAAGACTAATTTGTTAAAACAATATCTAAATTAAAATAAATTGAGAGCAAAACAAGCATGAAGAATATATTGTCCCGATATGGTTCAGAATATACAGTGTGAGAAATCAACAGAGTCTAGGGCTTACGCTCACCTACGTTCTCTACATCATCGATATCTAGGGATAACTCTAACTTACTCTGCATCAAATACACTATCTACATTATCGAAATCAAGGGGTTACGCTCACCTACGCTCTTTATATTCTCGAAAAAATTAGGGGTTACGATCACCTACGCCCTCTACATCATAAATCCAACGATCACCTACACAATATATATGGGTGATGCTTACCTACGCTCTCTACATCATCGATACCCAGGGGTTACGCTCACCTTACCTCTCTATAATCTAAATAGCCAGGGGTTACGATAACCTACGCTCTCTACATCCTCGATATCCAGGGGTTACGCTCACCTTACCTCTCTATTATCTAAATAGTCAGGGGTTACGATAACCTACACTCTCTACATCCTCGATATCCTGGGGTTACGCTCACCTTACCTCTCTATAATCTAAATAGTCAGGGGTTACGATCACCTACGCTCTTTACATCCTCGATATCCAGGGATTACGCTCACCTTACCTCTCTATAATCTAAATAGCCAGGGGTTACGATCACCTACGCTCTCTACATCCTCGATATCCAGGGGTTACGCTCACCTTACCTCTCTATAATCTAAATAGCCAGGGGTTACGATAACCTACACTCTCTACATCCTCGATATCCAGGGGTTACGCTCACCTTACCTCTCTATAATCTAAATAGTCAGGGTTTACGATAACCTACACTCTCTACATCCTCGATATCCTGGGGTTACGCTCACCTTACCTCTCTATAATCTAAATAGTCAGGGGTTACGATCACCTACGCTCTTTTCATCCTCGATATCCAGGGATTACGCTCACCTTACCTCTCTATAATCTAAATAGCCAGGGGTTACGATCACCTACGCTCTCTACATCCTCGATATCCAGGGGTTACGCTCACCTTACCTCTCTACATTATCAAAATCCAGGGTTAACTCTAACTTACTCTCTCTGCATCAACTACACTATCTACATTATCGAAATCAAGGGATTACGCTCAACTACACTCTTTATATTCTCGAAAAAATTAGAGGTTACGATCACCTACGCCCTCTACATCATAAATCCAACGATCACCTACACAATATATATGGGTGATGCTTACCTACGCTCTCTACATCCTCGATACCCAGGGGTTATGCTCACCTTACGTCTCTATAATCTAAATAGCCAGGGGTTACGATCACCTACACTCTCTACATCCTCGATATCCTGGGGTCACGCTCACCTTACCTCTCTATAATCTAAATAGCCAGGGGTTACGATCACCTACGCTCTCTACATCCTCGATATCCAGGGGTTACGCTCACCTTACCTCTCTATAATCTAAATAGTCAGGTGTTACGATAACCTACGCTCTCTACATCCTCGATATCCAGGGGTTACGCTCACCTTACCTCTCTATCATCTCAATAGCCAGGGGTTACGATCACCTACACTCTCTACATCCTCGATATCCAAGGGTTAAGCTCATCTTACCTCTCTATAATCTAAATAGTCAGGGGTTACGATCACCTACGCTCTCTACATCCTCGATATCCAGAGCTTACGCTCACCTTACCTCTCTATAATCTAAATAGCCAGGGGTTACGATCACCTACGCTCTTTACATCCTCGATATCCAAGGGTTACGCTCATCTTACCTCTCTATAATCTCAATAGTCAGTGGTTACGATCATCCAACGCTCTCTACATTCTCGATATCCAGGGGTTACGCTCATCTTACCTCCCTCTAATCTCAATAGTCAGTGGTTACGATCACCTACGCTCTCTACATTCTTGATACCCAGGGGTTACGCTCATCTTACCTCCCTTTAATCTCAATAGTCAGTGGTTACGATCACCTACGCTCTCTACATTCTTGATACCCAGGGGTTACGCTCATCTTACCTCTCTTTAACTTAATAGCCAGGGGTTATGATCACATACGCTCTCTACATTCTTGATACCCAGGGGTTACGCTCATCTTACCTCTCTATAATTTCAATACCCAGGGGTTACGCTCACCTTACCTCTCTATAATCTCAATAGTCAGTGGTTATGATCACCTACCTACGCTCTCTACATCCTCGATATCCAGGGGTTATGCTCACCATATACCTCTCTATAATCTTAAAAGTCAGGGATTACGATAACCTACGCTCTATACATCCTTGTTACTCAGGGGTTATGTTAACCTACTCTCTGCATTCTCGATATCCATGAGGTTTCGTTCACTTACACTATCTATGTCCTCAATCTCCAAACGTTCTACGCACCTACGCTCTTTATATCTGCGATATATTCATCTATATTCTCTATGTCCTCGATATCCAGGAGTTACGCTCCAGTGTACTCTATATATCCTCGATATCTAGAATCTAGGACCATCTTCACTCTATACATGTACATCCTCGATATCCAGGAGTTACGCTCATCTATACTCTATATATCCTCGATATCTACAAGCTAGGACCATCTTCACTCTATACATGTACATCCTCGATATCCAGGAGTTACGCTCATCTATACTCTATATATCCTCGATATCAAGAGACTACGAACACCTTCACTCTCTACATCCTCGATATCCAGGAGTTACGCTCAACTGTACTCTGTATATCCTCGATATCAAGAGGCTACGAACACCTTCACTCTCTACATCCTCGATATCCAGGAGTTACGCTCATCTATACTCTATATATCCTCGATATCTAGAAGCTACGACCATCTTCACTCTATACATGTACATCCTCGATATCCAGGAGTTACGCTCATCTATACTCTATATATCCTCGATATCTACAAGCTACGACCATCTTCACTCTGTACATGTACATCCTCGATATCCAGGAGTTACGCTCAACTGTACTCTATATATCCTCGATATCAAGAGGCTACGAACACCTTCACTCTCTACATCCTCGATATCCAGGAGTTACGCTCATCTATACTCTTTATATCCTCGATATCTAGAAGCTACGACCATCTTCACTCTATACATGTACATCCTCGATATCCAGGAGTTACGCTCATCTATACTCTTTATATCCTCGATATCTAGAAGCTACGACCATCTTCACTCTATACATGTACATCCTCGATATCCAGGAGTTACGCTCATCTATACTCTATATATCCTCGATATCTAGAAGCTACGACCATCTTCACTCTATACATGTACATCCTCGATATCCAGGAGTTACGCTCAACTGTACTCTATATATCCTCGATATCAAGAGGCTACGAACACCTTCACTCTCTACATCCTCGATATCCAGGAGTTACGCTCATCTATACTCTATATATCCTCGATATCTAGAAGCTACGACCATCTTCACTCTATACATGTACATCCTCGATATCCAGGAGTTACGCTCATCTATACTCTATATATCCTCGATATCTACAAGCTACGACCATCTTCACTCTATACATGTACATCCTCGATATCCAGGAGTTACGCTCATCTATACTCTTTATATCCTCGATACCAAGAGGCTACGAACACCTTCACTCTCTACATCCTCGATATCCAGGTATTACGCTCACCTTCACTCTCTTCATCCTCGATATCCAGGAGTTACGCTTATCCATGCTCTCTATATCCTCGATATCCAGGAGTTACGCTCACCTACGCTCTCGACATCCTCGATATCCTAGGGGTTTCGCTCACCTACACTCTCTACTTCCTCGATATCCAGGGGCTACTTTCACTAATATTCTCTACATCATTGATTTGATAACAATTCAAACTATGATTCTGTAGAAAAATACTTACACTTTTATAATAAAAAGTATTTTAACCATCTTGTTGTGTATGTTACATGTTCAGGTTTGTCGCATGTTTAATACTTCTAAAATTTAGTTGCACATGTATATAAATCCTATCCAAGATTGACCTATATTTGCTTGGCGCGCGCCATATCCAAAAGAAAAAAAATATGATTCTCGTTTCTCTAAAAATATCGTTGCAATTTCCAGGTGCACCGAAAGGGGGAAATGTCTTCCGGCACGTCTCGTTTCGTTTTTTTCTCAGCCGCCGATTTCTCTTGTTAAATCCCGTGTTATATATATATATATATCCCAGGAATATATCACGTATTGCTTTTGATGTCGGCTATTTGCATTGACAAAGACTCCAAACAAAGACAAAATCAATCGAAATCAACGCCAATCCGGAACAAAGGTCAGCATTCGTTTTATCTTTATATCGACCAGTTAAGCTAATTACATGTGGCTATATGGTCGATAAGCCGTGGCTAATGAAGAAAGAGTTGATTTCAATATATCATTGACAGTCTGTGGTTTTATATAACGAGATACAGATTTTAATGATTATTATTAGAGTGTTTGTAATCAATCTGATTAAAATTATCTGTTACATGTCTTCTTTAACCTCGTAGAGGCGTAGTCGTAGAGGCGTAGTACGACGTTAACAGCACCATGTAACAGTGGATTTTAATCAGATTGGTTTGTAATGTGAATTGTTCTTTGTAGTCGTGAAGCGAAAGGAATAATTGTTTAGTCTGATAATTATTGTTGGTTTTTTTGTTTATTTGTTTGTTTGTTTGTTTGTTTTAATCTGAACGTTATAATGATATAAAGGGAATTGAAACACAAAATATCTGAAAGATTAAAACAGGGATAGAGAGAAATCCATGTCAATATATTATTAGGTTTATTTTTTGTTTTACGTTCTATTAACAGCCAGTTTCATTTAAAATGTAAGGACGTGCCAGATTTCGGAGGTGGAGGAAAGCCGAATTACCCGGAGAAAAACCACCGACCTACGGTCGGTACCTGGCACCTGCCCCACATGGGATTCGAATTCGCAACCCAGAGGTGGATGGCTAGTGGTAGAATGTCGGAACTCCTAACCACTCGACCACCGCGGCCCCTGTCAATATGTAAACAAAAGACTTTAAAATGTGACTATTTAAGATGTACTGTAACAAGAGAATAAGACCATGTGATCCAACATGATAATCGTCTATATAGACGACATCGGCCATAAATATCCAAATCAAATCAAAGGAATGATACAGCCTCTAAGCAAATTCAACGGTAGCAACAATGACTATTTTGTTAACAGAAGGTTACCATCAAATAAGAGAAAGCTTACTTTAAAAAAATTCGAAAACGTAAAGAGAAACCATCGCGGCCGGCTGAAACTGTTTGCTTTCATAATGGCGACTTATGCGTGAAGCCCGAATAATCATCTTAGGAAACCCACGGTACACTTCTCTGATGCTTGCATACTGTGGGCTAGAATAGATGTAAATCCTCGTTTCCCCGAATAGAAGTTTATTCGGAGATTTCGACCAATCAGGAGGGTTATATTACAGTATATTTCTGAGGGCATGACCCCGATGTCAATCTCCATATAGTAAAACCATACAAATGTATATTCTAACACGATCGACACAATTATAACAAAATCGACAGGCTTTGTAGGCTGGCGATGCTACAAATTAAACAGGATACCCCAACTGGATGCCTCGACTGGATGTATTCACGGATGAAAGAATCGATATGATTGGCTACTTTTTTAGTACGAAAACGAGGGTTTCCATCTATTCTAGACCACGGTATGCTAGCGTCAGAGAAGTGTAACGTGGGTTTCAGACGATGCGAATAATCAGATAGTTTCTCATTCGCGTATGCCATCTTATTACGGGTTATCGAAGTAACAAGATTCAATCTAATGCCGACCATTCTTAGAAATTGAACCTAAAACTTTTTTTATCTATACCCCACCAATCTGATTAAAATACAGACCTTAAGTGTCGCCCCGTTATTCTCCGCATATAGGATTTGACCGTCTCATAAGGTGTCAGGCTCAGATGAATTTTTGCGTTATCCAATCAAATCTCCGCTTCCAGGATTTGAAAAATGACGTAACACACACACATGCTGCATCGTTTTAATTTAGTAATAAATACAGTATGCCGAAAAAAATAAAACATTGGTATTGATGGGCGAAAAGCTTGCATAATTATACTTGCGCGGTAAATCGTTTCGTCACTACAATCTCATTAGCATAATGTGACGAAACGACTTGCTGCGGATGACAGCGCCAACTGTCACCAATGAAACAATTCTTCTGGAGTGTGAAGTAAAATACCTCGGGAGTAGAAGGCGGAGTAATACAGACACATTTTGTCCAAAAAGGCTTTCCGGTGTAAGGATCAACGAGTTAGTCGCCGGTAACCACAACTGTCATGGCGGAGTTTGAAGCGTGTTTTGAAATTGCGAATTATTAAAATCACAATTTCAACATGATTTAAGCAGGAACAGATTTGAACAAGAAATTGCTGCGTCGCTTACATTTAGATGGGGATGATCTAAAACACACGTTTTTACCAGCTGACACATCGCAGTTATTTACCAAACACGTAAAACACAAAAAACCTGTCAGGTAAATACAGTATAAAACACACACATCTCAAACTCGTTAACGCGGATGATTTACTCAAAATGCGTCCTTTCAAACAGAATCGTGACACCACATGTTCCACACATGGAGGCAGCCATCTTTGTTTACAAAAAGCATGATCTCGAAATGTAGGTCCTGATATGGTAATGAGATAACAATATGGCGGCACCCTAGTTACTCCCGAGGTATTTTCTCGTTTACGGAAAGTGCCGACAGTTTCCGATTGATGGAATGTTGTCAGATCCTTATGAAACGGGGCTTGCTTTTAATCAGATTGTAAATTCCACCTGCAAGCTCTTTCCCATCGTCCGTAGCATTAGATTTCACAAAATCTCGAATTGCACGATAGTTTCGGATTTTTTTATCAGAAAATTAAATGATTTCTTTCCAATTACGTTCTGCCGTTAGTGTTGTATACTTGCTCTATGACGATTTGTTTTAGAAAGTTTATTTTTCAAAATGTCCTGTAAAGTAAAAATCTGTCTTGTTTATGATCGATGAAAGCAAAAGTTCAAACGAGGCTCTCCCGGAACATCACCCAGACACATTATCGGTTGTCATCTAGACAACCGAGAGACTCGTGATTTGAATTATTGATTATTAATTATTTCTCATGGTCTTACAAAATTAAAATGTTTTATTTGACAGTCGGACAGACAGATTTGAAAGCACAATTTACAAGAGATTTAAGTCAATCAACAGACGCATGTGTATTAACGTTTTAATTTTATAAAAGTCACACATTGTTGTGTTAAATGTTGCCGGGAATACAATTTCCAATGCTAAATACCATATTTTGTCAGCATTACATTTATAAGGACCAAAAAGGAAACAATTAAATCTAAGGACAGTGTTTAATAATACATGTAATATCGAAAAAAACCCACAATTCCCTCATTTATCAGAGTTTTTTTATTGGATGGTCATTCAGTTGCATTCTGTCGCTAACACTCGTCTGAGATAGAATAGATCGAATTTGACATGCCTGATGCAGCGCAGGAAATGCATTTTTCAGAAAACAAAGTTCAATTGAGCAAAATGGGTTTATCGGTGAAAATTTCTACATCAAAGGGGTGCAATTGAGTTTTGTGTATCCTCCATCATTGAGGTCAACTAACTGGCGGGACAGACGAAATTATCTCTCAAGTCCATATAAGGAACTGCCTACGTCATAGCCTATCAGAGCGTCTGTACGTTAGGTGGCGCGCTAATACGGTAAATAGGCACACAGCGACGCTTGTGTCAAACGCAATCACGATTACGACCCGTAAGCGATATCAGCGGCTCGCGTTATTGATCAAAATGAGAAAATGGCGGAACGAAATCGTATGTTTTATTCACTTATGGAAGTTCTCGAGGGGAAGCAAAGAGGAAGTGACGCTATGCAGATGCGTTTCCGGGGAAATACGATCGTCGAGTGTCGTAACTTCGGGTCAGTTTGTCTGCTGATGATGGATGTGGTGATCAAAAGTTTATCCCTATGACATTTCAAGACAAAATAGGACCACGTATCCCGGGATTTCGTGTACATTGACAAAGTGGTCTTCGGAAAAAAACATGTATGTTCCGATTTGTAGATTAGAATTTCTGTATATCTTGAGCGCATGCGTGTCTTAAGAGGATATTATTGCAAAGGGAATTGATCAAACAGAGTATCTTAATAAACGTAAAGAACCGTTTTCATGATGTGTATCTGTTCTACTTAAAAAAATAATACAGTTTCGAAAATGAATAGTGACGTTGATGCATATTATTTTACACAACCAGAATATGTTTGTATGTGACTTTACGCTTTGTTTATTATCAAGTCATAAACAAAGCGTAGTTTAATCTAGTCATTTCAGTACAATAACTTTCTTATTGTACATACGCCTAACAGCGTAGACGAAATGACCGATATGTCATTTACCAAGTCGTACACAATTTACACATGTTATATGCATACGCTTTGGTGATCATTAGTCTGATGAAGGTATATATATCATAATTTCCAATCGGTACAAAATATTTACAAAAAAAAAGTCTAAAGAAGATTTCAATTTAGTGAGGCACACTTTTCCCCATGAAAGACTATTTTACCATACATGTATATTCCCATTCTTGGTAACAGCCGCCTGTGTTTTACGTCATATAAAAATATTCTTGGTGATGGAAGAATGCTGTAAGGAAAAAAGGAAAGACCTACGGAACATCCTTAGCAACTGCCTAGCGCAGGTCTCATAACCGTGACCCAGAGGTGGAGGGCTAGTGTTACATGTAGCAGGATGCCAGATACCTTAACCAATTGGACACCCTTACAAGTTGAATGACACAACATATTACAATTACATATTAATGTATGTCAAAACGGTGAGATATGACATTCTTCAGGGAACCTTTCCCTAGCACAAATCTTTCCCTAACGCTAATATTAGTAGGACCATAGGGTTATATGTACAATTAAAATTGACCATAACTAAACCACACTTTCCCTAGCGCGTAGAGAAGTAGGTCCATATGGCCATTTGTACAATTAAAATTGACAATAATTAAACAAAACTTCCCTAGCCCGATATTTGGTAGGCCCATATTGCCATATGTACAATTAAAATTGGCCAAACTTTAACGAAAACTTCCCTAGTGCAAAATATAGTAGGTCCATATGTAATTTATACAATTAGAATTGGCCATACTTTAACGAAAACCTCCCTAGCGCGAAATATAGTAGGCCCATATGGCCATTTGTACAATTAAAATTGGCCATACTTTAACGAAAACTTCTCTAGCGCGAAATATAGTAGGTCCATATATAATTTATACAATTAGAATTGGCCATACTTTAACGAAAACCTCCCTAGCGCGAAATATAGAAGGCCCATATGACCATTTGTACAATTAAAATTGGCCATACTTTAACGAAAACTTCCCTAGCGCGAAATATAGTAGGCCCATATGGCCATTTGTACAATTAAAATTGGCCATACTTTAACGAAAACGTCCCTAGCGCGAAATATAGTAGGCCCATATGGCCATTTGTACAATTAAAATTGGCCATACTTTAACGAAAACTTCCCTAGCGCGAAATATAGTAGGCCCATCTGGCCATTTGTACAATTAAAATTGGCCATACTTTAACGAAAACTTCTCTAGCGCGAAATATAGTAGGCCCATATGGCCATTTGTACAATTAAAATTGGCCATACTTTAACGAAAACTTCCCTAGCGCGAAATATAGTAGGCCCATATGGCCATTTGTACAATTAAAATTGGCCATACTTTAACGAAAACTTCTCTAGCGCGAAATATAGTAGGCCCATATGGCCATTTGTACAATTAAAATTGGCCATACTTTAACGAAAACTTCCCTAGCGCGAAATATAGTAGGCCCATATGGCCATTTGTACAATTCAAATTGGCCATACTTTAACGAAAACTTCCCTAGCGCGAAATATAGTAAAATATATGGTTATTTGTTCAATTGAAATTGGCCATAATTATAGTTTTAAAAAGTTTCATTCGAACCAAAATCAGTTGGTTTTTTTTTTGCATTTTTTTTCTTTTCGTCTTTATAAAATAACAATGTCTTTCTCGACATAATAAATTGTGATATGTATCTAGGTCAATAACTTCTACTAACGCCCTCATCACGTGGTGCCGGATTACGACGGGAGTTCGTGACGGTCTTTTAGCGTGTTTATACCTCGTATAGAACTCTCGGTGGTGACGGGAATCAAGGACGACCCGACTTATACCCTCGGGATTTGAGGGTCAACATCCTATTTATCACACATTCCATGAATGTAAGTAAGACTCTTACGTATTTTCATAGAATATGTGGTCCATTATATATAATTAATTGCAATGCATTTCAGTTATAGAGAAGAAAAAGGAACCCATTAAAGGCCCAGTATACGTAACTTCAAGAATATTTTGTCGTGATTATGAAACATTCTGAAAATAAATCCAGTTGATAACCATGCAAAAATAAGCCAAAAAAGAAGTAAACCTAAGCGGTAATTAAAAAGAAACTCTTGACAGATAAATCCAAAGAATTGAAAATAATTCATGTGAGGCCCACTTCAACAACAAAGCCGCAGTTAGAAGATGGTTCGAAATGGACGCGTCTTTACAAATACCAAATTTCAACTGCTGCTGTACCGGTAACCGTGTAAGAATTCATCTTGAATGCTGCTGATATCAGTTAATCTTAAAATATAAATATAACTATGAGAAATTATTGGGCATGATTTTCGCTTCAAGTTTTGCAGAAAGTTACGTATATTGGGCTATTAAATACATGTATGTCAGTCTGAATGCGCCGTGAAAGTGCCACGTTGCTTATTGATGTTGGCTTAAGTATTTAACTGCTTTAAATGACATTCATATTGTTAATGGATGTAAAAAAAAGGAAAAAAAAGAAAATAAATAACTTAAAATTAATAATATTCGACGAATTCTAAAGCACTAGGGTCAAAATCTACCTTTTTAGGAACTAGGGTATACAATTTTAAGTAATAGCTCTATAAAGGAGTAAATAATAGTCTTATTGTTTTTCACATAATCAAGTATCATTTAACCTATTTCAATTACGACGTCATCAAACGTTCCACCATGACGTCATTATAGCAGCAATTAGTCCTGATTATAGAGTCAATTATCTATTTGACGTATATTTATACTATGTATATTGTGAGTTTACTTATTTTTGAGGACATATATCTTATTGTTCATTTTCACAGATTTAGTTAATTGGTGGGTTAATTTACGTTTGCACATTACACAAACGCATTGGGAATTTACATATACATGCATATACATATATAGTAGGCCCATATGGCCATTTGTACAATTAAAATTGGCCATACTTTAACGAAAACTTCCCTAGCGCGAAATATAGTAGGCCCATATGGCCATTTGTACAATTAAAATTGGCCATACTTTAACGAAAACTTCCCTAGCGCGAAATATAGTAGGCCCATATGGCCATTTGTACAATTAAAATTGGCCATACTTTAACGAAAACTTCCCTAGCGCGAAATATAGTAAGCCAATATGGCTATTTGTACAATCGAAATTGGCCATAATTATAGTTTAAAAAGTTTCATTCGAACCAAAATCATTTTTTAAATGCATTTTTTTTCTTTGCGTCTTTATAAAATAACAATGTCTTTCTCGACATAATAAATTGTGATATGTATCTAGGTTAATAACTTATACTAACGACCTCATCACGTGGTGCCGGATTACGACGGGAGTTCGTGACGGTCTTTTAGCGTGTTTATACCTCGTATAGAACTCTCGGTGGTGACGGGAATCAAGGACGACCCGACTTATACCCTCGGGATTTAAGGGTCAACATCCTCTTTATCACAGATTCCATGAATGTAAGTAAGACTCTTACGTATTTTCATAGAATATGTGGTCCATTATATATAATTAATTGCAATGCATTTCAGTTATAGAGAAGAAAAAGGAACCCATTAAAGGTCCAATATATGTAACTTCAGGAATATTTTTTCGTGATTCTGAAACATTCTGAAAATAAATCCAGTTGATAACCATGCAAAAATAAGCCAAAAAAAAATAAGTAAACCTTAGCGGTAATTAAAAACAAACTCTTGACAGAAAAATCCAAAGAATTGAAAATAATTTAGGTGGGGCCCACTTCAACAACAAAGCCGAAGTTAGAAGACAGATCAAATTGGACGTATCTTTACAAATACCAAGTTTCAACTGCTGCTGTACCGGTAACCGCGTAAGAATTCATCTTGAATGCTGCTGATATCAGTTAATCTTAAAATATAAATATAACTATGAGAAATTATTGGGCTTGATTTTCGCTTCAAGTTTTGCAGAAAGTTACGTATATTGGGCTATTAAATACATGTATGTCAGTCTGAATGCGCCGTGAAAGTGCCACGTTGCTTATTGATGTTGGCTTAAGTATTTAACTGCTTTAAATGACATTCATATTGTTAATGGATGTAAAAAAAAGGAAAAAAAAGAAAATAAATAACTTAAAATTAATAATATTCGACGAATTCTAAAGCACTAGGGTCAAAATCTACCTTTTTAGGAACTAGGGTATAGAATTGTAAGTAATAGCTCTATAAAGTAGTAAATAATAGTCTTATTGTTTTTCACATAATCAAGTATCATTTAACCTATTTCAATTTCGACGTCATCAAACGTTCAACCATGACGTCATTATAGCAGCAATTAGTCCTGATTATAGAGTCAATTATCTATTTGACGTATATTTATACTATGTATATTGTGAGTTTACTTATTTTTGAGGACATATATCTTATTGTTCATTTTCACAGATTTAGTTAATTGGTGGGTTAATTTACGTTTGCACATTACACAAATGCATTGGGAATTTACATATACATGCATATACATTATAGAACCTAATAGATACGCTCAGTAGCTGTCCTCGACGATTAGTAACAACATTTTTGGCTGAATTTTATACTTTCTCAACATCACCTTAGAATGTTCTTTTGCTGATTTGGTAGGACCTTCGGCGTCCGATCAGCTGAAAGGATTATATGCCTGAATTTTTTTCATGTTTTATGTATATTCTGTTTATGTGATGTAACATGTATTTTAGGTGTCTTGATAAAGGGACGAATAGCCTTGAAAATTTGACGATTTATTTGTCCGTACTGTCGCTATTACTTCCACGATCATATATGCATTTCTAGTAATACGCATCCAACGCAAATTGGATTGTTAGGATCCAGTACAGATAGTGGATCATACCGTCGATATTACTTACTAGACCACATGTATATATATACATGTAGATATATTCAATTTTTAAAATCTTAAATTAGCAGTGTGTTTAAGGAACGAAATACTCTGAAATTAGAACAGCGCTAAAATTAGTCCCTTAACAGAATCTATAGAAACATTCTTTAATTATTTTAAAGTAACCTGATACAAGTAAAAAATAGTAAAAACCTCGATCTACGATGTTTTTGATATTTTATCACATGTATATTAATGGTGGCTGGGTGGTGCAGTGGTTAGCGTACTTGCCTTGCATCAAGGCGGTCGGGGTTTGATTCCCCGACTGAATGTGAAAAGGTATTTGGTCACCTGCCCGACCACATGGTTTTTCTCCGGGTACTCCGGTTTCCTCCCACAATAAGGCTAATTACGTGCTCACATCCGGGTCAACCAGAATGATAAGTTGGATAATTTGTTTCATAATTGTTATACAATAAATAAAGTTCATATCACATGTTTATCAAACTTTTCAATACGGTACGAGTTACACATTTGAAAACATAAGCTCACTGGATATATATCAAGTTATTCTAGATTTAGATTGACTTTTCTTTTTTAATAAAAATCCTTACAAATATATACAAAAATATAGGTTTTCAGAAACTTGTAATTTTTCATAAACATCAGCAATAGGTTTAGACTAAAATATAATACATGTACAAGTAGTTTTAATCCTGTAATGATTATCTTGTACAAAGACATTGTGTAAATATGAATAGGCAATGTATTAGCCATTTAAGGTACAAGACACGACATACAAGAATTTTTATTTACTGTCGTATACGAAATAATGAAAACGTTATCTCTCTAGAGCTATTACTGTACACCAACTTATTTTCGCGGCGACTAAATTTCACGTTTTCATATGTAACGACTATTGATCGCTGCGATTAAATTTCGCGATAAATGTGGTCACAAATCCTATTCACAGTACAGTACTCCTACAGTTGGCATACCTCTAATTGAAACTATTTTGCGGCGATTAATTTTAACGAATTTTAATCAACCGCGAAATACGCAAAAAATAATCGCACGCGACAAGATATACGAGACAGACATACAAGTAACAAACGATGTTTATATGCAGAATTAATAAAGATAGCAGAAATATTTATCAGCATGATATATTTCATTGTATATCGACTGAAATGTTCAAATAACTTGTGCCTAATCCTCTTCTTAACATTTGGGTAAAAGATATTTTGACACCAACATCAGATAGAGGCGAAACCTTATAAAATATTACATCAAGGACAAGATATGAATAAAAAAAATCTTGTATGTCATAATGACACAGTTTTATGCCTGTGTCTATACACGATATGATAACGGAGCATATAGGAAGCCGTTGAACGGTTGAGAATCCGTTACTAGATGCAGACATACACAGATTATATTGGGGAGATTTCGCTGACTTCACCATAATTATAGTTTCCATAATGGGTCTGCCATATGCAATCATTGTCAAACACAGTTTACTCGCCTCGCATCACGGAAGGAAATTCCACGGGAATTCTCGCGTGATCTAAACAAAATCTCGCGTGACAAGATCCAACTTAGTCAAGACATTTTGTCTCTGGGATAATTTTGACTTCCCCTCTTTTCGCCAATTTTCTTTTGCACGATACAAGCGTATTATTATATGCGAGAACCAGAAACGGACTTACATGTTTCATTACGTCGTAGTAGTGTGTTGGACTTTCCCCTGTTTGGAAGAATTTGATATAATGCACAACAATATGCACAATTACAATGCGTTTTGTTATGTCGTTAATCCAAGTCTTTCGTTTATTAAACATTTCTTTTGTTAAAACTAAACATATACACTTATTTGTTTTATAACGATTATGCAACAAGTTACCCAACTGATATTAATCACTCTTGTTGGCCCGGATGTTAACGCGGGAGGGGTCCTATTGTTGGAGGAAACCGGAGTACCCGGAGAAATCCACGTGGTCGGGCTGGTCACATCGTACTTTTTCACGCCCGGTCGGGGTATCGAACCAAGGCCGCCTTGATGAAAGGCAAATACGTTATCCGCTGCATTATCCGGCCACCTTTTTTGCAAGTCATTGCAACTATGGCAATAATTACTGTATATATATATGTAATGATGCAGTTAATCATTTTTTGTGTGCATGTTGTGCCTATTGCTGAATTTAGGGGTACAACATGTGTATGTGCTACGTCATCTTCAACGTCACAGTGGTCGAAACCTTCAATCGACGTATTCTGAAATACCAAAAGCTAGCGGCGTGATGCTAAGTGACATATTTTAACGTCATGGAGTTTAAGTACATGTATGTCAAAACCTTCAAACGACTTCTGCAGTAATACCAAAAGGGCCTAAGACACGATGTTTGGCCGGTAGCTTACTTGTACGGAGCCAAATGAAGTTTATGAACAAAAACAAACCTCGACATACTGTCAACGTCATAGAGGTCAAATATGTAAAAAAAATCTTCAAATGACTTCTACTGATTTACATTAAAAGGCATAGACGCTTGATATTTGGCTGGTAACTTCTCCCACTGGAGGATTTTGGCAAATTAAAATGTCCTTGTCCGACTATAGAGGTCAAAGGGGTCAATGTGTTTAAATATTTTAACAAGACATTTTTTTAATTACACCAACAGTCAAGTTTAGTCAACGATACTAAGTTAACGATACAGGCCTATCGTACCTATTGATTTCGTTACATACGTCAGAGGTTTTTGTTAAAAGGGTAAGCTGTTTATCTTTTACTAAAAACGCGACCGAATTAAGCTAGATACGCTTACGTTTTGTTGAGCAACTTCAGTCAAGCTTGTTTGAAACGTCAGCAGTTTTTGCTAGAATCGTCAGTATTATATAAGATCCCGAACGATGTTAACTAGATGCAAACAATATCTCGATTTGTGAAATTGACGACTGACTTTGGCACCTAAACGTGAGACAGGCAGCCATTCTATAGGACTGTCAACGAAATAGTTCCCTTACAAACACACATTGCCTCGCCGGGAGCTGACATTTTAAGTCTGCAAGTCTGAACGTAAGTCATTTAAGCAGGCATTTGCAGGTGTCGCATGCCTAGCATAACCGAATGCCGCATGGCCTTCTGGGAAAAACCTCATGCATTTCAAATTTCCCCAGAAAATTACAGAGTAATAAATATTCGTCATGGTTAAACCTGATGAATGTGAACAATACACGCCTCTCAATCATGGAGTTGTGAAAATCGATACCCTTTAAGTGGCAAGCACGCAACTGTGATTTATCTACAAACTAGAAAAATAAGTGTTGAGTTTATCACGCAGTAGAATTGATCGTGTTGTTTGTATGTACAGTCGAGGACAAAATGATCATAAAAAAGATGATATTTCGTTATGGTATTTCTGATGTAATTGCTATAAGACGATTATGGATAAAGAACAATTACATGAACATTTTTAATTTCAAAACTGCTAAAATAATTGTTACTTTGACATGATAAGTTATGATAAAGGAGTATTGTTTTCAATATGTTATTTAAGGTCGTGATATATTTACAATTCAATGCAATTCAAGACAAGAGCATTTTGTACACATTTAATACATTTGAACCACTTGAATGTGATAAAGATTTACATGGCGGGTGTCGTCGATGAAGCAGAAGACGCTTACTCTTCCGGAACACCTGGTCTTATTCTCTTGTACTTTTACAAGAGACTCCATGTAAATTTTTCCTTTGTTCATATTTTGCCCCTGGTTTAATCGATTTTGAGTTTGGATTATGATTTTATTAACGCTTCGATATTCTCTTGTCTTTATCTTTATATACACTGTAAGAAAATATCAATTTTATACAATGTACATTTGTACATCACTACTACTTGTCTTTTGCTATACAAGTAGTGAACCTTGTCAATAGTGATTTCATCATCTATAGTAATTATATCAAAAAAGACATACGTTGTATCATCACTAGTGATCATATAAGTTAAATAAAGGTTACACAACGAGTGGTTGTTTGAAATGTAATTTATTTCATTCGAGCTATTTATTTTTTAAAACTTACAAACGACACGAGCTTTAGCAAATAATTACGTCGTCAGCAATCAGCAAGTGACGTCGTTCCGGTCAAAGTAAACTATGTCAGCCAATTATAACACAAATTGTACGCTTAGAGTTTATTCCACATGTGGTATAGAAAGAAATGTTATAAAACATTTGATATCCCGAGAGTTGAATAAAACCAAAATATTGTGGTAGAAAGAAATGTATTTCCCTACCACCTTGTCAGAATAGAGGTGCACGTATGATAATGTTTTAGTACAAGATTTCAAGAGATTCAGGTTGATAAAGACTTTGAGCAAGTGTTTTGGTCGCCATCTGAGCCTCAAACTTAATCCACGACACCAAATCGCCTATACTTGCTAATAATCTATATACCTACGGCTGATATCACTGCCCACAAACACAAGATACAGTGAAACCTCGCTTAAAGACCACCTAAGAATTAAGACCATCTCGCTTCATTTCAGTTCCTAGAATTCTTATTTACAGTACATCTTTGTATCTTAAGCTTCAGTATTGAGGCCGTCTCACTATTAAGACCACCTCGCTATTAAGACCAGTTTTGAAAGGTTCAAAATACCACTTTTGCACTTAGTTTTACCTCACTACTCAGACCACTAACCAAACACAAAGTCATCTGGTGTGTACTCCACTGTGGATACCTGTCAAGTTTCAGATCAGTAAGCTGTATTTTGGTGTCCAATTGGTTAATTAGTTATAATAACTGTGCAATATAAAGCCTATAATATAAGTTAATGGACCATGAAAACATGTTTAAAAGTGGATTTCAGAGAAATCTGTCTGCCTGGTCACCCTCAGCGTTAAGGCCACCCCGCTATTAAGATCACTTTGATGTGGTCCCTAAGGTGGTCTTAATAGAGAGGTTTTCACTGTACATAAAACAGGATGTTTCCATGTCGCAGTGATATATAGTTTGCTATTCTGACATTAACATAGCTGTAAATCGTCTATTATAGATGATGTAAATACCTGGATCACAATGTATATTATATACAAACATCGAATCTCGTTGACACACCTCCTTCTCTTGAAGAAGATCCCCATTTGTTTGTAATGCTGACAACGACGATGTTGAGGTGACAGCGGCAGGACTCAAACTTCAGCTCCATAAGTTCAGAAGCCCTTTCGGCAGTCAAACCGGGGATAAAGAATAAAAAACTCCGTCAGCAAACGCCAGAATTTTCTGAATAGGAGACATGACTAATCGTCTCCATGATAAGATTTTTGAAACTTTATGTTGAAATTTAAAATTTTCCAATACTTAATGTATTTTTAAATTGTTTCATTCTCCCACCCTTAATAAACGGGAATTATCACTTATTGATTACCTTGTCGAATACCCTCCCCCCCCAAAAAATACCCCTTTATACCTGAATATCTTATTTCCAAGTTAATAATTTCGGATTTATACTTAGATGTAATTCTGAAAATGACCTTGTTCGCTTCATTTGCAGAAATAAAGAAATACAAATGTACCTTGTGAACAATTTGATCTTGTCAATTTTAAAAAGGGTACCGTCTGGATAAAAGTTATTATCGTGTTAACATCTTACAGTAAATAAGTATGTCTTTTTACATCCTCGATTTCTAGATGTTACACTCACCATCATTCTCTACATCCCTGGTATATGTCATGGCAAACCTGAAAGTTCTGTGTACGTGACTTTGTTGAAGAAGACTAGTTCGGCCACTGGTAAAGGCAAACATTAACAAGCTTTGAAGATGACGTTACACCCATATATGCTGCACCTCTTAAATTTAGTAATATATACAGTATGCCGAAAAATTAATTGAACTGCATCATACAGATGTTTCGTCCTCCTAGGACTCTTCAGTGATGCTAGGGGCCAAAAGGTAGGAATCCAAAATTTCTAAACTAATGTAGAAGCAGAAGGGTCAGGTGCGTAAAATCCCTTTAATTTATTAATTTAGAAGCAAAACTAAACTAGTTCTTTATAATTTCAAACAGATAATTTCAAAAGGTGTATATTATGTACCGTGCCACTACTCAAATGAGATTAACTGTGGCCATGGGGACCAAGTCGGTTGTGGCTCCTTTGTAATCAATCATCAAAAAACAAGTAACAGCCTAGCAACTGGTTAGAGTTTTTTAAGCTGAGACTGACCAAACTGCTATATATTCGTGCATTCAGTTTGGCCACGACATTTTCAAGGGCAGTAGGATGTGACGCTGAGCGAAACCCCTGTATACGGAGGACGGTCTTGTT
Organism: Mimachlamys varia; assembly: GCA_947623455.1. NCBI lineage: Eukaryota > Metazoa > Mollusca > Bivalvia > Pectinida > Pectinidae > Mimachlamys > Mimachlamys varia. The sequence continues at coordinate 30,905,777 of OX392544.1, forward strand.
CTTGAGTTTGTCCAACTGTGTCATCTCTGGATTCTAAAATTCTTAGTGATAAATATGTTTAAAATCGGTGTTGCCGTTCCTCTTGTGTTAATATCTCAGTCTCGATGACCATGTGTTAGATAGGCTTAAAGGCCCAATATACGTAATTTTCGGCAACACCCGAAGCGAAAATCAAACCTAAAATCCTTTTATTAATATAGATTTAGTTAAGATTAACTGATATCAGCAATATTCAAGAAGAATTCTTACGTAGTTACCGGTACAGCAGCAGTTGAAATATGGTATTTGTAAACATCCGTCCATTTTGAACTGTCTTCTACTTTTGGCTTGTTATTGAAGTGGGCCCCACCTGAATTATTTTCAATTCTTTGGATTTTTCTGTCAAGAGTTTCTTGTTACTGTAGTTACCGCTCAGGTTTACTTCGTTTTAGGCTTAGTTTTGCATGGTTATCAACTGAAATATTTTTCAGAAATTTTCAGAATCACGTAAAAATTACCAGTATAATTTGCACTCAACTAAACAAAAACGTAGATGACTCGCACTACAAGTTACCATCGATGCCTTAAAGCTATGTATCAGTTGGGTTACATTTCTTCAGCAATAAGCGATAAAAAAAGGAAACAGTCTGATGAGAATTGTGTTTTTATCAATGTTTTGTATTCTATATTAATTATGAGGAAAATTGTACGTAGGTTATTTGTTTAATTTTGAAGATATACAAGTTTTTAACTTGTGCGAGAAAAAAAAACCTCTCTGGATTATTCATAAGAGATACATGAGAAATATCATTTTTTAAATGTTGGGAATTACTGAAAATGTTGAAACATTGTCTCATTGTAATAAGATATACAAAACAAGGAAAACTTAAAATCTAAAGAGTTAATAAATATTTATACAAAACGGTTAGGCACGAACTACCAATACCAAGTAATGAAACACACACAAAAAAAAAACCAACAAAGAAACAAAAAATACAATTTGTCAGATGATACAATTATAATTTGAGATCTGTATTTCAATGATATCCAAAGAAAACTTAAGGTCAGTAGGAATGTGTAACCTGTGTTTATGAGGGAAAAGGCAGTTGAATTCATAAAAATATGACTTTTTTTTCTTGAAATAGTCGGGAACCAGCTGTTTTAAGACCGATTTGGCCGAATACCAACCTCATATATATACAATGAAGCAGTGTTTATTCCTGTGTACAGTCTTGAATTTCAAAAGTCATAACTTCTAACGAAATTAACTCTATCATACAGTATTGTTTACGATCGGCTATAAGAAATTTATCCCGCATTGACCCTAGTGTAATTTCATTCGATCAAAACTCGGCAATACTACTGCTCTTTCACTAAATGATCTCTGTACTTTAGATGCTATTCCATACGACCAATACTCATTATTGATAACGGAGTGTGAAATCATCAAATTAGAAGCTATTCAACTTACTGGTGTAAACTTTCCCATTTGTCATTACCATGGCAGATCAGTTTTAAATTGATGATTTTGATTTTTAATTTAGATTAAGATATTCCATTACAACTCCTTGTCGATCAGGTCGTAACTTACGACGTAATTTATATTTTTCCCCATGAAATTCCGGCCTTTCTATCTATTATTACAATTGATTGATTTGCAACGGTTTTAAGACCTTTTGGTCCCCAGCATCACTGAAGAGTCCGAGGAGGACGAAACAGCTGTATGATGCAGTTGAATTCCTTTCTTCGGCATACTGTATCTGCTATTAAATTTAAGAGGTGCAGCATATGTGTGTGTGTAACGTCATCTTGTATATATATGGAAGATGTACAAAAGCATCACACGAAAATAGCACCCTTAGTTTAGGAAAGGGTACAGCCTAGCTAAACAATGAATAAAGCTGCACCATACAGCTGTTTCGTTCTTCGTGCACTTGGCGTGAAGCCTAGGAGACGACGTGTCCACATCCGAAGGTAGACAACTCGTACTGCTCTGTAAATTTTGCCATTCCCTATGTAAACGCTTCAGAGTATTTAATAATTCAGACTTCAGTTTCAGGCAATCCAGGGTTTTCGGTCTCAGTGGAATATTGTTCAGAAAAGGTCCGTAAAACCATAGATTACCCTTTATCAAAGTCTGTATTTAGATATTAGCTATTTATTGAAAACAACTTCTTTTGCTTGATTCGAACTAAAAAAAATGTTTGTTATTTCTGATTGAATGCGCCACGTTGTAAATAAAAAAAACCACACAAATAAACAAGCAGTATTGTCTCTATGATCAAAGTTTAAAACCCAACAACCGAAAAGAAAATGCAAAGATGAATAGAAGAAAGATGTATGTCACTTTGTGGTGTAAGGCATGACACAAAAAGAAAGAAAAAGTTTGACTTCGAAGTCCTTTGTTTTGACGTCAATGCAATTTTGAAAATGCATAAATGAAAATGAAACAGTTTGTAAATAATATTATATGAATACAAGATTAAAATTTGTGAAATTTTAGTAATAAGTATGATGTTAATAGCGGGAAAACAAATTCTGATTTCATGCAAATATATGCATGTGTACTGTTTTAAAGGGAAATTAAGTGAAGTTTGTTTACATTTTTATAATATCACCAAATATCTTATAAAATTATAGTTCGGTAATCTTTGTGAATTATTCATACCGATATTTTGACAAACTTTTTTTTACCATGCACTTTTTAATTAATTACAAGGAAATCCTTAATCGTCCAACCCATGCAAATGAGAAATATGTTTTTAAACATCTCGAAGCACCTTGACCCCACGGAGCATGCGTGTTTTCAGCTTAAGAAATTTCCCTTCAGAGGGATCCTGTGTGTGCGAGCTTCCAATGATATCTGCTTTTGGTTAGTTTGAAGTATACTAACACACTTTCTCGTTGAATCTTATAGTAGTTAAATATATCATAATTGTTGGCAACATATTTCGTTAATCTAACATACATAATATACATTGAAAGAAGTACGTGTGAAATCAAACTCAAGCTCCTCGTGTCACCGCGTCCAATTGTTTACAACGCTAACATCTGGTCTCGCCAGGGGGCGCGGTTATTTCGTGTTTTATTTTTATGTAGCTATGTTTGGCGCGGGCTTTCCCAATAATTAAACTGACCACATCGGACATCGGCTACACGGTATCAAATTATCGAGTACGGATATGAGATTACGTGATAGATTAGGGAAAACGGCTAAGCATACTCGACATCCACGAGATATATCTAAATTTAAAAATCAGCGAAATAAGGTTAATAATATGAAAAAATATGCAAGGCAGTCCTTTTATAAAAATGTTTGAAATCTTATTGATTTTTATAATTCCTCTGATCCCAAAAACTATTGGCGACTGGTCAAAAGATTGATGGGAAATTCTGAGACCTCACAGTCTATTCCTTCGATGGTTGATCAAACTTCGGGATGTTTATTAGTTGACGATAAGGATAAGTCAAATCTACTGAAAGATTATTTTTGCAGTATCACTAATATAGATGATACTAATACTTATATTCCTCTCTTAGAACCTATAACAGAAAGTTCATTTGAGCTACCTGAAATTGACCACGATGAAATATGCGACGTTTTGTTAAACTTAACACTTGGTAAAGCCTCAGGTGGGGATGAAATTAGCCACCATATGTTAAAGTACACTGCCAAAACTGTGTGTAAACCACTCAAACTGCTTTTTAACTTGTCATTTTCAACTTGTACTTATCCTGATATTTGGAAATTTGCTAAAGTCATACCGCTTTTTAAGAAGGGTGATAGGCATTCTCCATCAAACAATAGACCGATTTCTCTTTTATCTACTGTTGGTAAAACTTTCGAAAGAGTCATTTTTAAGCATTTACATAATTCTTTTCTTGAAAACTCTCTTTTCTATCAGTACCAATCAAGATTTATGCCTGGTCACTCAGCTGTTTATCAACTAATAGAATTATACCATGATATTTGTCTTAACTTAGAAGAAAAGAAGCATACTTGTTTAGTTTTCTGTGACATTTCCAAAGCTTTCGACAAAGTCTGGCATAAGGTTTAACAAGTTAAATTAAAATCATATGGTATTTCAGGAAATATCCTATCTTGGATAAAAAATTACTTAAGGACTAGGTACAGCCATATTGGTTGTTACCTGGATGAAAATGGTAATATTGAAATTTTAATGTTTTCTTCCAGTACATGGAATAAGCTTTATCCCATTATGTTAAATATTGATATAAAATGCAGTTTAGCCCCCAAAATTAAAAAAATCTGTACTTAGGAAAAAAATATTCAGTAAATAATATCCAGATGGGAGTGCGCAAATATTTTTCATATAGTTATTTGAAACTTCTCAAAAAATAATACAAAGCTGCTGCAATGTTCATAGAATGATAACCCAGTGTTAAAATTTTTATATTAGTCTGTAAATCAGAGTATCGGGGAGAAATACACAGGTACCCCCTCTAAAAAATGTCGTCCATTGCATGCTGTTTTCAGTTCAGGTAAAAGTAGTTACCTGTATCTCGTGGGGGCAATATAGGGGCATTATTTTATATTAAATAGGTCATTTGTCATGTTAATGTAAGTTTCGTGTCAAATAAATGTATAAAATAAAAATAATAACACCAACATAACGTAATTTACATTTACGATACGGTTACCTAATTACTAATTAAGTTTGAGAAATGTATTTTGATACCAATGTGCCTCAACTGCCACACATGTTTACGATGGCAACAATTTACGCTAGCGATGTTTGACAGGTGCGAAGCCGAGAACGAATCGGTATAATCAGTGAGTTAATACTGTCCGATCCACGCGGAAGTGTATTATATATACGAATTCCATCAGAATTTTTACAACACAAATTAAACTTTGTTGACAATTCTTTCAAAATCATTAAATTACCTAAAAAAACACTGCCGGAAGTGCCGAAGGACATCTTTTCACGTGCTATACATTCGCCCAAAAATGTAAAACTGGCAATCGCTAAAAACAATTTATCGTGATAGGAATGGGCAGTTTTTGCTTTGTGACGATATACCAAGTAACATTTACCTTTACTGCATGCTTGAATCTAATTAAATTGTTAATTTTGTCGATGTTTCACCATGCCTCTAAGTCAGGCGTATGAATATCTAAAAAAGTAAATAGTGCAAAATGGAGGACAGGGTAGTATATTTCGCTACATGCAACGGGAAGATGTTTGATTTAAGAGATCTGACACAATGTCATAACTCGTCATACCGCAGACGGTAAGATTTTTGTTTTGGCTATGCGGCTTGCCACATAAATCTGTCGATCCGCGATGGAAATTTTAAAAATTTGATCCAGATGTGAGCGGTGTTCAGAATGTACATAAATTGCCATTCATGTGACGAGTACATTCTCTTATTCTGCGGTTTTCAATTGAAAGAGAGATTTATTCAAAAATCGAAGTCTCGTCTATCATTCTGTGTATATTAAAGTAACAAAAAATGATATTCATTGTTTTTATTTTCTTTCGCAGTATTCTGCAAACGTGCACGCGTTTTTTGACATATAACACAAAATATCAGATAAACCACCAAACGTACCAAAATATGGTTGAAATTATCGATTCTCCATCACAAAATGTACTTTGTAGTCTATTTTGGTCATGTATTTTGCAGTATTTAATAAAATAACAAGTTTTGGTAAAAACACCTGCGCCATATTGAATTGACCTGTACCTAGTCCTTAAGTGACAGACGACAAAAAGATTTTACAAAAAATTGTTCTTCTGATTTTTGCTCGATACATGCTGGTGTTCCTCAAGGTTCAATTCTTGGACCTCTGTTTTTCCTAATATATATACACGATATCGCCGAAATACTACAGTCAGCAACACGTCTCTTTGCGGATGATACTTCTTTAAGAATCTCTTCATCTTCCTGTCTAGAAATACAATCAGTTTTAAATAGAGACATGGGATCTTTAAATAAATGGGCTAATACTTGGCTTGTTACTTTCAATCCAAACAAGACTGAAGTAATTTTCATATCAAATTCAAGTGATATTGATGAAGATCTTGAACTGATTTTTGATGGGCATTTTTTAAATTTTAGTAATATGCATAGACACCTTGGAGTTACTTTGAATTCAGATGCAAAATGGGTTGATCATGTTAAATATATATAAGTCGGTAATGGAAGAAGTAAACATTTTGCGAAAACTTGGAGAAAAGTTGGAGAAGGCTCAGCGTGAAGCAGCTAGAATAATTACAGGGTTACCAGTATATGCTAGAAATGAATCATTATATACAGAAACAGGTCTCGAACTACTTTCAGATCGAAGAACAAGAAGAAAACTGCAATTAATTTATAAAATAGATATGCACTACACTCCAAACTACGCAACAAATTTACTTCCTCCTTCCGTTGGAGAAAACTGACCACATCAGACATCGGTTACACAGTATCAAATTATCAAGTACGGATTCCTTTGTATTTTTCATTCTAGTTGACTTTAAAAAATGTGGGTTTCTAAATTGCCTCTTTCAGTTGACCTACGAAAAAGTAGATACTTATATGATTAAGAAAGATAGATCATGATGTGTTAAATAATGTCAAATAAGTAAATTCAAACTGATTTTTTCAGAAAACGACAGTACTTCACATAGAATAGCTATTACTGAAAAACTGGCAAAAACCGTTACAATAAAAATTTGTATTCCTCTATTTTCTACATCGTGGGCACTTGATTCGTACTTTTGAAAAAATTAATCTTCTGCCAGCAAATATCTTTGATTTTCCCGTCGCTTTTTTCGCCCATCCCCCGTATGATGTTACAAGAAAGGGTGTTCAGTGGGTGCTGTCGGCAGTATACTTCGAGTGTGGTAGCTAAAGACAATGCCTACCACAAGGAGGCTTACATGTCGCGGCCACCCAACTACAAACGCACACAGCATACAGTGGAAAGACGTCATGTAATGGCCTTAGCTGTTTACAGGACTAATAACCCAATAAAACCAAACTTTTTTGTCATAGTGTGGCCACTGTAAGCACCACATCCATCCTTAATATCCTGGGTTTACGATCACCTACGCTCTCTATACCCCTGGAATATGTCACGGCAAAAGTGAAGGCAAGCTCAGGTAAAAAATCCTTACCAATCGCTAGGCTGCATGCCTTCCTTTTGAAGATTACGAAGGAACCGCAACCGATTCCAAAGCCTGTCAATGTTTACCGTTACGCGAACGCGAAATTCTTTTGATGAACATCAAAGGGTCGAACCAGTCTTCTTGTCTCATAAATACGGTTGCGCAAACAGAGTCTTCGGTTTTGCCATGACATATTTCAGGGGTGTAGAGAGCGTAGGTGAACGTAACTCTTGATAGCGACGATATAAGCACATACGATTATTTCATTGACCAAAGCATGCCATCGGGTTGAGTAATTGAGAAATAGTTTTTTTCTTTTTTGTTGTTTACTTCTGTGTAAACTGATTTTTCATACAGATATTTTAAATGACGCGCGTCATCGCGTTTTGTTACAATATATCTGTATAAAAATCAGTTTACACGTCAGTAAACAACAAAAATTATTTCTTATATTTACATTTTGACACTTTAAAATTGATTTGCGCAGCTTAGAAAATTTACTGTCTTTTATTGAACGTTATACGCACTGACGGAATAGCTGACGACTGATTGAATTCCAAAACACCTTATTCCAATTTGGCGGGAAAGGTTGTCAACTTCAAAAAATTTGGCGGAAAAGGTTGTCAACTTCAAAAAGTAACAGAATATAGTCCACAATAACATTGTTTGTTACCGTAAGACATTAAAGATATTTTATTTTTCATAATTATATTGCTTTCATTTGCTTATTAAAGTTTTAAAAAATCAATTTCATTCAAAGTTGAATTAAAGGTAACAAATTAACAATGCGCATCCACACTAATAACGCAAGAGTGATAGTGGTCCGGCTTGTATTCCTAGGCGCTGGACTAACGTTTACCGAAGAGTAAACGCCAAAACTGTGGTAACACCATATAGGGAATACACACCGGAAATGTAAATATTGTGTCATATCATCTACGGTATTATATATGATAGCAGGTAGATAAGGTTGCGGCTGAGTTACTTTTATGTAGTAACACATTTCTCAAACGGCTAAAGCTACCTTGAAGCTAATCTTAATGACCAAACTCGTTAACTAACTGCCCAAAGATTTAAAACACATTCCATGCTTGCATCACTAGCATGTGTAAAGGACTTGGTTGGATAAGCGCGATTTTGGCCCTAAATGTCTGCGTTCAATAAAGTGTGTTAAAACGGCGTCCAAAAATTGGATGTTAGAAATTAATTGATTTTCCTGTTACATTTAATACACAACGAAAACTGACAATATTTTGAGATTAAACAAGACACACTTCTCTGTACTTGTGAAAGGATAAAAATGGTCCATTAACAAAAAAATCATTAAAATAGTTGAAAATATAAAGAATATATAGCAAAATAAAGAAAACGAAACACTTTTTGGCACGTCACTGTTAGTAGATATGACGTCAAAATTACAAAACGACGATAATTTTTGATGATTTTTATGCAAAAATAAATCCACTGTAACTCGGAAAGTACTCAGCATATTATGCATTAAATATTTGGATTATACTTTTATCATTTGTCCTAGATGATTCAGTCTTGAGAGGAAAAATCATAGAAATCGGAGGTCGGGCCAAAAATCAACCTTATCACACCATGTCCTTTATACCTTTGAGCACGTTTTCATGTGAAGACATTGTACTAGGCAGTCAACAACAAATCGTGGGTTATTAGAAAAAGATATTTATTACTCTCTTGTACATGTTAATTATAAACATATCTGTAATATATCATGAATACACAAATGTGATTCAATAATATGTATTTAACATGTATCAGTTATCAAGAAATATTATTATAACTCACACTTAATATATAAGTTTATTTTATTTAAACAATTTTTGCCTCTGACATACATATAAAACATTTGTAAAATGTACTGAAAAAAACACATATTTATTTTTTGATGTTAAATGTATATTTGAAGTGGTCCGACTCGTTTAAAGCATCGGACTTGTTCGACATTATCAAATTGATTGTAATTTCAGATTTTACTATAAGTAGCAAAAGTAAGGATAACACTTTTAAAGTGCGAGCATTCCTATTGTTATAAAAAACCAGAGCCAACACTTACGGAACGCCAAATTAATATATATTCAATTAATTGCACCTTTTTCAAATGATTGAATATAGGTAAAATTCAATTGAAGATAGGTACAGTTATATTTTAGAGTGGTACAATTCTATTAATTCAATTGGAGATTGGTACAAATAAACCGAATTGAACTAATCTCTAATTCAAAGCGTGTATAATACAAAAGTTCATACAATTATCACATGATACACGGTAGACACACTGTAGTTCTTATAGAAGTGTGCACCACTGACAATATCTCCAGTCGAATTAAAATATTGAAATATGTTCATTCTAATTAAGGATATGTTATATTTGTACCTAGGTTCAATTCTATTGAAGATCGGTTGATTTCAATTGAAGATATGTTCAATACAATTGAAGATAGGTAGAATTAAAGATAGATTCAATTCAGTTGCACCTATCTTTAAATACATGTAATTAAAGATAGGTACAAATATTTGAACCTATCTTCAATAGAATTGTACCTATCTTCAATTAATTGTACCCATCTTTAATTATTTAAAGATATGTAATTACAGCGGAACGACACCTGATTCAAATCCAATCAAATTTATCGTTACTTGACCAACGGGTTATTGTTAATGGATGTCAAATGATTAAACTAGCCCTATTAAGTCATCCACTGAAATACCGAAGACTGACTTTTGGATACCGTTCTGGTTCCATTCAATTATATAAACCCGTTATCTTTTTAGTTTTGGGTCATTTTTTCAGTACAGTGATCTATGTTATTGAAACACTAAATATTTGTCAAAATATCGAATGAATGCATTCATACAAAAAACAATATTCCAGTTACTGGGGAGCAATGGCATTGCAAAATGTATTCCTGTCATTACAAGTTCATCGACGCACACTTTCAATCTTTTTTATAAAGTATTGGTACTTCTTTTTTGATGGGAATATATTGAGCGATTTGTGTTTTATTGTTACAACTGCTATTATCACAACGCAGACCAATTTGGCAACAATTTGGGACAACACGAATCGAGTATATAACTTCACAAAGAGTTGATATTTCATAAAAAAATACATGATCATTTTGTATACAGGACATATGATTAAATAACCCTATGATACAATTTGAAAAGAATAACCTGCTTTGCAATCAGTAAAATATATTATATGATCCGAACTCATGGTATTTTCATGGTTATCAATCAAATATTGTCTACCATCTTAGATACAGGTCAGTGGTATTCAACGATCAAACTATCATTTTTTAACAATATTGACGATTACACGTTAGCCAAGATATCCGTTCTGATTAGAATGCATATATGTATATACTTTTGAGCCATGAAACAATACATTCATCTTGCAGTTGTATTATTTAGGTGGGAAATCATGAATTTTATTGGTTTTTCCTTATGACGAAAACTAGATGAGTAACAAAATGAATTATCATAATAAGTAGTACAAATTATGTAAGTAACACACTTGCGGCGTTCACTTTAGCAAAGTAAATAAATGTATTGTGGTTTGTAAATGTTCGCGGTTTTGAAACTGTGGTGACACATGTACACGTCTTTGAAATATGATCAAATAATGCTGTACCATGTTTTCAAATACCAGATGACAGCAGTTACATCTCAATTAGAAACCTCTAAAAAATATATAAAAAAAGGTTTCGAACAGGAACTCTTAATTTCGAAACAAAACAACATATCGCTTCTTAATCAATCACATCTCGAAAATGTGTGTACTGTCCAAGTGGAATTTTTCTCGGTGTGAAAATTTTCGCTTATTTCGCTGGCATTAAATCGCCGCGAATACATCCAAACGCAAACATATTTCACCCCAATCAAACTCTACAAAACAGCATTACAGCGCAAACATTTCCATATTGCGGACCGTTTGGACGATGACTAAGCGAACAATTCCACGCGTAAAAATAGGTTTTTACAGTACATTAACACGAAATATAAACAAGTATTTATACACTATGGATATACAACTAAATCTTGCATTTTTTAATATGTGCCACAATTGTTAAGAATTCAAGACAAACATCATATACACTGTATAGTTTGTTTTTGCAGGTGGAATCATGTTAGAACTTAACAACAATTAAAAATATAAAAAAACACAACTAAATAATTGTTTCAACAATACTAAAAAAAATTAATGTTACTATAAAAATATTCATACATCATATCAACAGCAATTTGTTTTTCTGTTACAACATACAAATAGTACATGTACATCAAAATAGTAGTGAGCACTCCTAATATGGGAGAAACAATACCATATTAAGATAATTATAATTGCCTCCCTTCAATTTATGACAAACAATGTTAACAATTCATTTGTTACTATTCATTCCAATAAAAGCACACATATTGCATATTTTGATATTACTATCTTGTCTAAATATACATAAAGCATATCAAACACCCAAACTTCAATCTCAATACGCTAAACATTGGTTTTAACACGCTTTTTGGTGTGTGGCGACAAATTATAATGTAATATTTAACATTGCTCTGCATTGCCACTTTTCAACAAAGGCCAGTTCCGTGTTATGAGACAATACAACTGGAGTGGTTATTATGACGTCATTACGATTGTGACGTCTTAACTATAACCTTGGGAATAGCTGGTCGATATTGGCTGTTGGCTAGTTATCAGAACAAATGTAGAATGTAAATATCTTTTTTATAGATATATTTTGAAAACTAATGGAAAAATGTATATATCAGCATTAAACATCATTGCAGGCAAATAATACATCACCCGCTAACGTGCATTATTCATTTTGTCTGTAACCTTGTTCCGTGTTATAGGACCATAACACGGAACAGAATGCTGTTTAATGCTTAAATATATAGTATCGATCAAAGAACATGTTTTTAACATCTCACACAAGGCGCCTTATTTCGATTAATCACCACATGCATCTGTCGCATTTGAAAAAAATAGAGTTATACTCAATCTAAGGCTGGTTATGCTGCACGTTCAGCAACCAGCGAAGGTCAAAGCATGTCCTTGCTAGTGTTTTGGCATGTTTTTGGTTAAGATGAAATCAATATGCCATGAAAATACTGTATTGATTTTAAAAAAACAACAGAGAATAGCAAAGCGTCAACAAAACCATAATCCTATCTCAAAATCGATTACACGAGAGGCAAAATAGGAACAAGGGCATCATTTACTTGGAGACTCTCGTAAAAGTACAAGAGAATAAGACCAGGTGTTCCGGAAGAGTAAGCGTCTTCTGCTTTATCGACGACACCCGCCATGGAAACCTTGGTCACATCCAAGTAAGCATCAATCCTCAAAATGTCATCATTGTCAATCACAACAAGTTAACACACTAATACGCATTATTTCAATAAATATAACAATATACCGTATTTGCACAATCACATCATGCATTTGTTTAGTTTTAGTTATTAATTATACCGATTCGTGAGGTGATACATTGTAAGCATTAACATTAAAAATATTCAGGATTCACATTATTACGAGTATTTATCAATTCTTTACTCATCGGATTTCAGTCTTTACATCTAACATTCAAAGACTTACTAGTTATCTTGTCCATTCATCAAAACTATTTGTTTGTCAATATTTAATGCTGATAATTCCTCAATTTACATTAGTGACATATTAACTATGAAATATCACTGACGACAGCATCTGAACAACCTGTATATACGTATCACTACACTTAACTAATGAGAAACAAATTGTTATACAGTCAAACAAAAGTTAATATTTTTTTAAATGTTATTTCATACTTTTTCTTTTTATATGAACATTTGCTATGCATTTTCCATTCCGACGCATGGAGAAGGCAAATACTGATTTACTATTGTAATGTCATCAACTCCTGTTTTAATGTCATCAATATACATGTATATTGTAATGTCACCAATATACACATGTATATTGTAATGTCATCAATATATGTTGAAATGTCATCAATATACACATGTATATGGCAATGTCATCAATCATCAATTTCTATTGTAATGTCATCAATCTCTATTGTAATGTCATCAATATCTATTTTAATATCATCAATATTTGTTGTAATGTCATCAATATTTATTTTAATTTCATCAATATTTGTTGAAATGTCATCAATCTATATTGTAATGTCATCAATATATATTTTAATGTCATCAATATTTGTTGTAATGTCATCAATCTCTGTTGTAATGTCATTAATATCTATTTTAATGTCATCAATATTTGTTGTAATGTCATCAATCTATATTGTTATGTCATCAATATCTATTTTAATGTCATCAATATTTGTTGTAATGTCATCAATATCTATTTTAATGTCATCAATCTCTGTTGTAATGTCATCAATATTTGTTGTTATGTCATCAATCTCTGTTGTAATGTCATCAATATCTATTTTAATGTCATCAATATTTGTTGTAATGTCATCAATCTATATTGTTATGTCATCAATATCTATTTTAATGTCATCAATATTTGTTGTAATGCCATCAATATCTATTTTAATGTCATCAATCTCTGTTGTAATGTCATCAATATCTATTTTAATGTCATCAATCTCTGTTGCAATGTCATCAATATCTATTTTAATGTCATCAATATTTGTTGTAATGTCATCAATATCTATTTTAATGTCATCAATATTTGTTGTAATGTCATCAATCTCTGTTGTAATGTCATCAATAGTTATTGTAATGTCATCAATCTCTGTTGTAATGTCATCAATAGTTATTGTAATGTCATCAATCTCTGTTGTAATGTCATCAATCTCTATTGTAATGTCATCAATCTTTGTGTAATGCCATCAATATCTATTTTAATGTCATCAATCTCTGTTGTAATGTCATCAATATCTATTTTAATGTCATCAATCTCTGTTGTAATGTCATCAATATTTGTTGTAATGTCATCAATCTCTGTTGTAATGTCATCAATATCTATTTTAATGTCATCAATATTTGTTGTAATGCCATCAATATCTATTTTAATGTCATCAATCTCTGTTGTAATGTCATCAATATCTATTTTAATGTCATCAATCTCTGTTGTAATGTCATCAGTATCTATTTTAATGTCATCAATATTTGTTGTAATGTCATCAATCTCTGTTGTAATGTCATCAATAGTTATTGTAATGTCATCAATCTCTATTGTAATGTCATCAATCTCTATTGTAATGTCATCAATCTTTGTGTAATGTCATCAATATTTGTTGTAATGTCATCAATCTCTGTTGTAATGTCATCAATATCTATTTTAATGTCATCAATATTTGTTGTAATGTCATCAATCTATATTGTTATGTCATCAATATCTATTTTAATGTCATCAATATTTGTTGTAATGCCATCAATATCTATTTTAATGTCATCAATCTCTGTTGTAATGTCATCAATATCTATTTTAATGTCATCAATCTCTGTTGTAATGTCATCAATATCTATTTTAATGTCATCAATCTCTGTTGTAATGTCATCAATATCTATTTTAATGTCATCAATATTTGTTGTAATGTCATCAATCTCTGTTGTAATGTCATCAATAGTTATTGTAATGTCATCAATCTCTATTGTAATGTCATCAATCTCTATTGTAATGTCATCAATCTTTGTGTAATGTCATCAATCTCTGTTGTAATGTCATCAATATCTATTTTAATGTCATCAATATTTGTTGTAATGTCATCAATATCTATTTTAATGTCACTAATATTTGTTGTAATGTCATCAATCTATATTGTAATGTCAGTAATCTCTATTGTAATGAAATCAATATCTATTTTAATGTCACCAATATTTGTTGTTATGTCATCAATCTCTGTTGTAATGTCATTAGCATCTATTTAAATGTCACCAATATTTGTTGTAATGTCATCAATCTATATTGTAATGTCATCAATATATATTGTAATGTCATCAATATTTGTTGTAATGTCATCAATCTCTGTTGTAATGTCATCGACCTCTATTGTAATGTCATCAATCTCTGTTGTAATGTCATCAATATATATTGTTACGTCAACAATCTGTTTGTGATGTCATAAATCTCTGTTACAAAAGACACTCGCTAAAGCTCATGTCTTTTGTATTTTTGTTTTAAATGATCAAACAATAAAAGAGTAATTTTTTACAAACAAATCTGCTAGCTTTTTGATTTAGTGGGTGAATGCCTAGCTAAAATTTCAGAAAATAACACTTATCAATTTATCAGAATATGAGTATTCATTTTCACGTAATTTATTCAAACACTATTGATATACAACTGCTGCTATTTTCATTTCATTGTGGAAGTCTATGATATCATGCAACTGTCCAGAACATGATTTCAAAATAAGAACTAATGTAAAAGTGAAATTGTTCGCGGTGTGGATATTTTCGCTTATGTCGATGGCATTAAATATCCGCGAATATATGCACACGCGAAAATATTTAATTCTACTCAAACTATACAGTTTGATAGGCAAGTATGATAGGCACACACCATGGCTGACAGGACGAAAGTTTCAATACCGCGAACAGTTTAGAGACTGACTAAGCAAAAAATTGAACGCGCAAAAATATTGGCTTTCACAGTATGGAATCTTACAGCCAATCACAAAGCTGATCATATTACATTGGTTAATATGCAAATTATGACATGGATATACCGAAAGCATAAAATGACAAAAAGTTTTTTTCATATATCGATAGTACATGCATTAGTGTTCAAAATCAGATTCCTGATTACAAGGCATCAACACGGGCTTCCCTTGATTCATATTAAAAATAATAGACGACAAATGTAGATGTTTGTTGAAAAATAAAAAAAAAATCACTACTTTTTACACTACATATATATATATATATATAAATCAGAGAACACAGAAGGGTCAACAAAATTATAATCTGAACTCAAAATCGAATACACTAAAAACAAAATATGAGCAAAGGAAATATTTACATGGGGACCCTCGTAAAAGTAAAGAAGAATCAGACCAGGCCCCGGTTTCATCAACGTTCCTTAACTTAAGGAAAATCCTTAACTTAAAAATCTCCATTGGAAAGCATTACAGAATTTAAGGAAAGTTCCTTAGCTAAGGTTTTCCCCCTTAAATTATGTAATGCTTTCCCATGGAGATATTTAAGTTAAGGACTTTCCTTAAGTTAAGGAACGTTGATGAAACCGGGGCCAGATGTTCTGGAAGAGTAAGTAAAATGAATCTAGGATTAGATTGAAACTGTATATAAAAAGATGCAATTACATTAACAATATGGATTAATGATAAAAACAAAAATATATACATTTATATAAGATACTGTAAATAGTACGTTGCAAACATTATAACAATACATGAATGCCATTATTTATTTTCTAATCACAAGAATGTCCCTAATTGTTAGAGCAGATACAAGCCAAATGCTTTTTGCATTGTATATTTGAACATCATTTTCAAATGTTAAAGACAGGTCTTTTAAATAATATACAAGAATTACACAATGTAGGCCGTCTATTTAATCAGTAATTTGCATTATCATTATATCAGGAAGCATTTGTATTGGGTATCGTCTAACAATCAATAATATTCTTAAAAGGACGGAAATCAGTTTGTTTATCAACCAAAAACTTTCCCAAACTCAAGAACTTGAACAATCGGTATTGTAATCAAATGAAATAAGCCGAATGATCTTGAGGTGTAATTTGTCACTGCTAATGTAAAAGGTATGTTTCTGTAAAGTAACTTATTTATTATTACAGTATTTTTGAATAGATGATTATAATAATTTCTATAGCAAGAATGTTAATGTTATCATATATGTTTATACATATTTAGTAATGATGCGATATGTGACATAAACTGCTAAGTAAATATTGTTCAGAAGAACATCTTATTAGCAAGATATAGGTATTTGAATATCGTATCATCTAGCAGAGACATATAAATACAGTATGCCTATGCTCTGACTAATATCTCTCGATTTTACAGGTAAATATGGAGGCGGCATCTCATGCCCTCAGTGAGCACGGTCGTGATCGGTCGCGTAGCAGTCGCGAGGGATTGCGATGATCTTTCTCGTCATCACAATCTTTCGTGATGTAATTTTGATGATCCTTCAGCATCATTTTCGATCATTAAGGGTCTTGGAGGTTTATCAAGCGCGGTGATTTTGTGACATTACATATGAGGAGCTCTGTATGTCCTGCAATCACGATTATGGTGCATTATGTATGTACACATTTTACACACCAACAGTCATTTGGCTCGCAGATGTGTTTCTTTTTCTTCAGGAAATAGGATATTCATTCTCAACAGTTTTACCGCAATTTTTGCAAGTTTTGCTTTTTTCCACACTGGTTATTTCAACCCTGGATTTGCAGTTTTTACAGTTAGATTTCTTCAACTCTGTCACGTTGTATGCTTCTAATCCAGATTGCGGTGTGAACGCTAACATAAACTCGACTCGTCTGCCTACACATACAGAACCAACGAGTTCTGCTTTTGTGTGAATAGGGCTGAAGCGGACTTTTACTGGGATAGTGATGTTTCCCTCTACATCCATTTCAATGGATCCCTCCAACCTGTATGTGTTAGGGGGGCGAATTGTTCCCTTCAACACTAAGAGATTGAATTGAGCGACCTCATCATCAATGCAGTTCATCTGAGAAGCGAACGATTTTCCTGGCAGAAGACATCTTATGCCCTGGTCTCTACTAAACCATTCTCTTGGTCTTTTCGGATTAGACAGTGTCTTAATCGCAGGGTCCCAATCTTTATCGTCCTTCAATGCGAAAGCTTCTTTAAGGAAGCTGTTTCCACATTGGCTATGTTCATGAAATGCATACACAAAGAGGATGATGAACAAATACAAACGGGAATATGGACTACGAACGGTTCTATACCAGAAGCGGACTCTTACCAGAACGTCTTCAATAGTGTAGGACTTGCGTTGATTTGCAAGTCGAATGGCATGGATCCAGTCAAGGAAATCATGATCTACCCCTGTTTTAGAGGGCACCTCGCCCGATTTCTTGATATCATCAAAATTCTGTTCCAAAAGTGATATAACGTGTTTGATGTCGGCTGCATCTGTGATATTTTCTACTGTTCCCAACCTGTTCTCTTCCCCGTACTTCAGTTTGATTGCTGCAATTACGACACCTCTGGTATCAATAGAGTCGGGAATTGTGATGATGTTCAAGTAATTGTTTGGAACCATCCCTTTAAAAAGACTGTTGTATAACGCTATTTTTTTGAAGAAATCATCGCCAATTTGAGTGCGATCAACAACATTATAACATTGCATAAACAGTTGCTGTATAAGCGATAAACTGTTCGCAACAAATGACGTTATTTCGCCATTTTGTGACATCTGATGTAGCTCTTCGATAGTAGCAAATTTATAATGACGTTTGATGAATTCACATACTGCCAGACGTACGTCAATCACCCCAAAACATCCCAATGACTCCTGGACACCTGCGCAACGAAGTTTCCTTGAATATTCAAATGAATCACACGCAGTATTTGCTAATCCGATTATTCCCTTCACAGCTTGTTGAAATTGCATCTTGCTAGAGGAATCGGAATGTTCGGAATGTGCTATATCAGCACGTATTTGTTTGAGGTAAAATGTTCCATACATGTGAAAGACGTAACTCAATACAGTATCATTCTCATCATCGTCCATGTTTGCAAGGTTTTTTTCCTCTTGACAGCCTGTAATTGCTTTTTGGAAATAAGTTTCTGCCTTTTTTCTTTCAGAGGGACGGAGTATCGTTAAGGCACGGCCAAAATGAGCCCAAAGACTTGGACTACCGGGAAATGACTCTGCTAGTTTTTCCATTACTTGTAAACGTTCAGTAAACGGTTGCTCAGATGGTATGCTTTCTATCAGTCTTGAAAATTTTGTTCGAATTTCTCTTTGCTGACCGTGTGTCGAACGATCTTCCCGGTAGATGAAAGTTTGTAGTATTATATCAAATACTGTTCTGGACATGCTACCTAACTGTTCTTGTCTTTCTTTTAAATCTTCTATGAACTCCAGAACAAAGGATTGAAGGTTTTGTTTTGCCAACTTACTTAAATCCTGACTCTTCTCTGTACTGGGTTTTCGTGACAGAAGCTGATCTAGAATTTCTTTTGCTATTAAATAGTGGCAAATGCGGACACTGTTAGGCTTAAAATCAGTATCTACAGGTACAGTAAATTCTTTTACTGTTGCTGGAAATTTGTCATACCTGAACTTGTAGTCTCGGGACCTCCCTAGCATTGTTCCGAATAGCTGACAAGGCATGATTCCTTGACCAAAAATTTGAACAAGTGACAGATACCCAAGAACTTTCCGGCTTCTGTCGAGCTCTTTGTCGTTTTGGTTCAACTTCAGGTACTCTGACACGTAAGCAGCTAATCCTGTATACTCGTGTAGATACGTCACCAAACCAAATTCTATGAGATGATGTTTATGACCTGAAACTATGTCATCTACCAACTTTTGGATCTGATCCTTTTTTTTATAATCCCTTTCACAGCATCGGATAAACTTCGGTCCCATGCGATTTGCTTCGTGTGCAGACAGCGCACCTGGAAGAAAATATTCATGACTTTCTAACTTTCTTTCTAATACAGAAACTCGTTTCAAATTTATGAAAATGACGCATATATCATTCAACTTTCCTCGAATATTTTCAAAGGTGTTGCCATTCAGCTCGTCAAATAAAACAACAATAGGAAGATGTGTTTCTCTGTAAAGTTTTCTTATGTGAACTGCAGCCTGCTTTGGGTTCACTAAGGTGTCAGATCTTACTTGAACACACGGTGTAACTTCATGTAAATCCCAGAGAATGTTCTGCCCAAGAGTAGTGCCACCAGCACCGGGCGCATGGAAAATCGTAATCTCTCCAGCTTTCATAATGTCAATGAAATTTGCACGTATGTCGTGCACTATCACTGGTAAAGTGTCTCGCGGAACGTAGAAATGTTCCGGGTTGTTGTTGTAATAGGCCTCCCAGCTTAAGTTTCCACCTTTAAAGAATATTTTTTCTTGTTCTTCGGATGCAAACAGATCTGAAAAGTTAGTTTGGAACGGATTGTCAAGGTACAGAACTTGCATGCTTTCCCTGAAAGAGGCTGCCGTTGTACTGTCAATGGATGTAGCACTTGCACCAGAGGATGTGGGTAACCGGTAGGTTGATTGTTTTTTTCTCCGTCCTACATTTGCTGAAAGGTCATGGAATACATGTTCATGTCTTTCTTTGACCTCATAGTTAGGTTCTATAAGGTCTATCAGATATTTGTTTTCTACGGTTAGGTTTTCAGCAACAACAACAACTTCAGGAGAAGGCCTGATTGACTCATTCAATACAGTGATAATCTTATGAAACTTTTTACCCGTATCGTGATCTTTTGGCCAAAATGCAATAACTGTCAGTGGTTTAACAGTGTCTAGCAATTTCTTGATATCTTTTATATGTTTCTCGAAAGCTGGCTGTATATGAGGGTACCATTCTTTGTAATTGTCTGGCGTGCTGCTTCCCGGACTATGTTTTGACCCTGAAACAAAGCACCACTCGGTTCCAAATGTTTGTATAATTGGAGGGTCCTCCCAGGTGCAAGGGTATACTGCCTCTCGATTTTTCCTGAAAAGTTCATCATTTCTGTCGTAAAAACCTTCCGTGAAACTATTGGTATCAAAATCAAAAATACAAAGCCAGGGTATGTGTGCAAGAGCTGCTTCGTGTTTAATAAAATCCCTTTGTGAGATCATAAGCAAATAATTTCCGTCGCGGAAATGTCCTACAAAGTCTAAAAAATCAGGAAATTGAGCACATTTGTTTTGTATATATGGTTTGTCTTTTGTATGATCATGTGTTGGTCTTGTGGATGTTGGAATATTTGAAGATGATTTTGCTTCTGGGTTTTTACTACGCTTGTCGCTAGATTTCTTGCCTTTACCTTTAAAACTTTCGCTAGCTTCGTGAGTTTGGGTACATGGTTGTTTTGTATTTTCCAATGTCTCTTTAACATAAACAAACCACACACCACTTTGCTTTGTCAAAGTAAAAAAATCAGTGGCTTGATGTAAATGGGTTAACAGGTTTTTTCCGTACAAACTTTCAAAATGTTTACCGTTTCGTTGATGAAAGCAAGATTCCAGTGTCTGTAAATTCATTCTGTTCTTTTTAGCGTTCCTCCCTACTGCTCCTTTACTCTGTAAAATGTCATACAGCTTCTTCCTAATGCTTTCTTCTCCATCATCTGTGAAAATATTAACATAATGATGTCAGTGCTAACGAATAACAAAGAAAGATGAAGCATTTGAAATTATTAATTAGGCTTGATTAAAGTATTATCAATCACACCTGGATTTTATCAAACGTAATGCTTTTTAATTACTATCGCTATATTTTGCACTTTCATTACAAACTATTCCAATATTTTCACTTGTGCTTAACATCCTTAAACCTTTCATAGTTTTGCTAAAACACATTATATTGAATGAGAAATCATTATACACGAAAAGGTTAGCTAGTGTCTGCTTATTATTTTGATGTTTTTTGAAAGTTATTTCTGTCCTTACATCATTTCCTTATAGATTTGTTATCTAATATTTGAAATGTAAATTGCAATATTTCTATTTTCGCAAGAATTAATAATACCTCTGGAGTCTGTGGTTCTGTTATACACAATCACTGTGGCATTATCTCCCACAACCACAGGACCGTCTGTGGTTATGCTCACACGTTGTTGCTGTTTGTCTGTGAAATAGTCAATTATATTCTTGATATATTTATCATTAATTACAAGCAATGTAAGTAAAACATATTTAAGACATTTCACGTGTTTCAATTGTTTTTGCTTATACATGATTGTATTGATACAAAGCTATTTTAAGTAAATCGCCGATGACTGGTTTGTTAAGCCCCTTTTTGAGTTAGGACGTCTGGATTTTAGTTTTTAGCTCTCAGGACGGAGTCCAGGAGAGCTTACGTGTTTGCCGGAGGAAAAATTATTCTAACTCTGTGGACAAAAGATATAAAAAAACATGATATTTGACCAAAAAAAAATAAGTCGTTTTATGTCTTTGTTTTCGAGTAATCGTTCATTTCGAGTGTCATTCTAGACACACTCGGTGTCATAGGGACACGCAAAACCGTATTGTTTAGAGGTATCAGGTAAAGGTCCATTATATATCCGCCGTAATATGTTTATATGATAGCATGTCCTTGTGCCGCAGCAACGATTTGCTGCTATACGTGTTACTGTAACCACAATGTCGTCTGCTACAATGTGCAGTTTACAGACGAACAGTGTTTCGCTCTGGTTTGCAGATACTGACACAATTGAAATGGAATGAACAGTGTATGGGAAACCTGTAATTCTTGGTATTTCCATCCCTTTTCAGTCAACATTTCTTGATTTGTTTATGAATGGTTTTTGACAATATTTTGTCAGCTTATACAACAATATATAGAGTGTCTTCTCATAATTGACACTTATTTTTCGGTTGAATATCTGGCAAAAATAACGAATTTTGTACACTGTTAATATTCGTGAGACGCCATTTCTCTATATGACGTTACCAAAATGACAGTACAAAATTGTTGATGTTGTAAGTGAATAATGAATTCCCTGGTCATACAAAACGGAAAATAGCAAACATATTATGAAATTAAGCAATTATGTACAAGTAAGCCAAATTTCATCAAAAGATATCCATAAACGATGCCTAAAAAATTGCTGAATACAATTTGGAAATACAAAGGCTACATAGTAAAATAAAGAATAAAAATGTTTAAAGTACTTGTTTTTCGACGTCTTGCAAATTCTTCCAAAACTAAATCAGCTAATGAAATAAGAGAATTTGATTGAATTTGGTTAAAGTTATATGCGTGTACTTTTCATGTACTTACCTGTTTGTTGTTTTAAACAAATGCATACATGTATTCATTTTTTTGAAAATGTAATTAACAATACAAAATGATAGTTTCTTTTGTTTACTCGGTAACATACAAAATGTATTATTACACATCATAATTTAATAACTTCAAAATCCCGAGGTCATTAAGTACACGTATCACTGACCTTCGATTTTTGTAGACATCTGTTCTGTCAAAAAGTTAAAGTTCGTTTGGATTTTAACATCCATAATTATGCAGCCCTATTTTAATATAGCCCCACTATGTGGTTTCTTTACGAGATATGTTTTTGACAGTTGCAATCTTCAAAGTTGGTGGACACTGACTAAATGAGGTTGATGCTGGAAAAAGGGGAAAATAATATGCAACATATCGTCCCATAAGAGCAACAAGGTGTTATCTTGACTTTAAGTTGTTTTTGTTTATATTGATAAGTGCGAAAATAT
The DNA here is from genome assembly GCA_947623455.1 of Mimachlamys varia. Classification (NCBI taxonomy): domain Eukaryota; kingdom Metazoa; phylum Mollusca; class Bivalvia; order Pectinida; family Pectinidae; genus Mimachlamys; species Mimachlamys varia. The sequence goes on from OX392544.1 coordinate 30,929,296, forward strand.
TAATATTTCATGTGTGTAAATATCTGAGTAAACTACGCATAATAAGCAAAAGCGGCCATCTGGAAAAAGTCCAATATGAATAAAGCAACAAGGAGCTATCTCATTGTTAGTTACGTCAATTAACCGGTATTGAAGTGTAACTTAGAGATGGTTTTTTACTTATCTGCATGCGTACATCTGAGCGAATTAAATGATAAGTAAGCGGCAGGCAATTCACATTAACCCCTCTTACAGAAAGGAACTTAAGAGGTTTTGTTTCATTTACCTGTAGTAGTTCCTTTCTCTGGATTTCCATACTTAGTGGAATCGTCTGTCGAAAACACCATCTCGCTGTTCTTTTCTTCCTCCTTTTCTTTGTGTTCTTTGCCTGAAGGATATATAAAGACATCGTATTTTATCTTTAAAATTAAGTAATAAGTACAGGATACAAAACGCGAATAACGTTGCATCATGAAACATGTTAAACATTTTAACACTAGAATCTAGGTAGTTCTTGACTTCCGTTGACCTCTTATCATATCCTTAACCAAAATCCAATCACGTATCTCTATAAACATGTAAGGACAGGAATCAGACATACGTGTATCATACTTCATTTTGAATAAAAAAACTTCATACGATTTGCACAGTTCAGAACGCAAGGACTTTTTATTTTAAGTCTTAAACTATCATTAGTTAGTGATTCGCTAAGCACACTTGTAAGTCCAAGACTGTTTCGCGTGTGTGTGTTACGTTGAGCTGTCGTTACCCCAGGGCCTGGTCTAGTGGCCAAAGCATGACCTATTTAAATGTAGAAGGAAACCATTAACTTCATTATACAGAATCCTAGACCCAACCTACACCATTTTAACCGCAGATATTGAAGATGTCAACAAAAATGTCACAATCTGACCGATGATAACAGTGCCAATCTGGAGAAGGAAGAGAAGATATAATTAACGAAAATCTTTGCCTATTAACGGTGGACTGTAAGCAGAAATATTGAGCTTTGCCGTGGTACAACGATGTACATGGATTTGCACTTTGAAAGTCTCGTAAAGCGAATTCCACAATATCATATCATACATGTATAACAGTTCTGTCACGCTCAAACTTATCGATGGTGCTTATATCAACATTTTAAAAGTCAAAACTATTGTTTAAATACAGAAGTGTGTGCCTAAAGAAGAAGTTTTTTGTTTTTACATAATCGTGTTGCCTCTCTACGGACATTTTGTCAAATAAAGAAATGGAATATATAAGACCTTTTTATTCTACGAAGAACATTTATTTTCAGCATATACATTTTGGTCGGAAGAAAAAAACTAATTATAGTCAATTTTAACACATTTGGGCCCCGCCCCTCAACCCCTGGTTATAATTTCAACCATGCTTGAACTGGAAGATTACCAGTTCAGCAAGAGTCCCGCCATGTTATTAAATATCTCCTATAACCAACATTTCGATATCTTTGGATACAGTAATGTTGATCTTCGGTCAATTGACTTTTTAAAAATGAAAAACTACACAATTATTTTGACCTTTGACTCCGTGATCCTTGACCCAGCAGCCTTGATTTTGATCAGTTTACTTTTTGATTAATTCTGACCAACCTTTCTTCCTTATGTCATCAAATGTTTTTCGGGTTAAACTTATATCACAAAATATGACCCTTAGACCCCGTGATCTTGACTTTGAGGGTGTCGAGACTCCTTGTTTAATTTCGATCATGTTTGCTTCATCATCTCATTACAAAATGTTCAACAATTAAAAGTTACAAAGTGACGTTAATATTTGACTCAAATTCACATAAAACAAATCATATATGCATAATGACTAAAATGCTCGCCAAAGTCGATAATATGTCATAGCATATTTTGGTTTTAATTCATCGCAACTCTTACAGATCGCCCTTAAGATATGTTGTCTTGACGGACTATTTACGTAAAATAAATGGTTCCGTGGTGAATATTGATAAGAGAATACCGAAGCGTTAACAAAATCATAATTCAAAATCGACTAAACCAGGGGCAAAGTATGAACAAAGGAAAGATTAACATGGAGACTCTTGCAAATGTACAAGAAAATAAGACCAGATGTTCCAGAAGAGTAAGCGTCTTCTGCTTCATCGACGACACCCGCCAATTAAATCTTTGTCACATCCAAGTAAACATCAAGTTCAAAAAATGAGAACCGAGTAACATTGTCAATCACAACAAGTAAACGCACTAATGAGCATACTAAAAAACGTCCATCTTCATATCACTTAAAGATACAGACTATTTCTCAATGAGACAAAGATATTACAGTTCTACTTTCGTATTTACCATTAGAAGAAACTATATGTGGATCTGCAGATGGTTGAGTATCTTCTGTCGGAAACACTTTTTCTTTCACCTTTTCTTGTTGTCCATTTCCTGCAATATAAATTTCGTGACGTACGCAGTTGATTGCAGTTTTGACTATTAGGTAATATGAAGTAATACAACCACTCGCAAGTATCGCAACAAAATTATTTATAACGCATTATACATCTGTTTCGATCCTTTTTGGAGTCGTCAGTTATACTAGTGGCAAAATGATAGGGATCATTTTTTCTTAACAAATGGAGTAAACAAATATGAGAATACTGAAGCGTCAATAAAACTAAAATCCCAACTCCAAATCGATTAAATTAGGGGCAAAATATGAACAAAGGAAAGATTGACATGGAGACCCTTGTAAAGGTATAACAGACTGGGACCAGAAAATCAAGAAGAGTAAGCGTCTTCTGCCTCATCGCCATGCCATGTAAATCTGGGTCAGATCAAAGTAAATGTCATAGCCTCAAAGTGAGAACATAGGCATAATTCTCAATCAAAACAATAAGGCATTTTCAAAAAGCGCCCATCTTCATATCATACAAGGATGCAGAATATTTCTTAATGAGACCAAGATGGCGACCATAAAGCGTGTTCATAGCCTTCATCAACCTGTATCTCCCGAATCGTTGTGTCGTAAGTTGTTCGTCAGTAGCTGACGTCTATCACAAAAATCTCGATATTCAGAGTCATAGAAGAACAAATATAATACAGAATAGCTAGATCCTGCATCATATAGTTATTTCCTTCATGAAAGACTCATCGATAATATCAAACATCAACAACTGAAATTATATGTCAACTTTCGATGTAAGTACAAGATTTAAAAGTACACTGAAATGCTCAAGATATAAACAAATTCGTGTTAACATGATGTACTTGTAGGTAAGTAAATGGACCGTATGGAGGTGTATATAAAATATGTTGTTTTTTCTACTTAACTGCATGATTACAATGTACAAATATAGAGGGTAATGATGGGTAAAGCTAAATGCAATTCGTAAGTAACCTTTGAAGACAGAGGGTTTTGTTGTATTTACCTGCAGTAGAAATTTCCTGTGTCGGTCCAGGCATAGTGGTATCGTCTGTCGAAAACGCATTCTCGCTGTCCTTATCTCTCACCTGTTCTTTTTGTGCACTGCCTGAAGGAAATAGAATGGTTACAAACAAGTATTTATTTTATGATAAGTACAGGATACACAAAGCGAATTATGTTGCATTGTTAAACCCGGTAGACATTTTAACACTAGAATCTAGGTAGATCTTGACTTCCGTTGACCTCTTATGATAGGCTTAAATCAAATCAAAACACGTTTCTCTATCAACATGTAAGGGGAGGAATCAGATATACGTCTATCATACTTCATTTTGAATAACAAAACCCACATAGGTTCATACGATTTGCACAGTTCTGGACCCAAAGACCGTTTATTCTAAGTCTTAAAGTGTCATCAGTTTTGATGACAAACGATATCACATGTGATTCGCTAAGCACAAGTATAAGCCCAACCTTGTTTCGCGTGTATGTGTGTTATGTTGCTCTTTCATGATCCCAGGGCCTGGCCCAGTTGCTAAACCATGACTTATTTAAATGTACAAGGAAAGAATTAACTTAAGTATTTAGAATCCTAGACACAACCAACATCAAATATAATTAAAGATTAAAGACGTAACACACACATATGCTGCACCATTCAAATTTTGTTGTAATTAAACGACAAAGCCCATTGCTAAAAATGTATGTAGTATTTGAATATTACTATCAATCGGAATGTCGATTACGCTGTTATTTTAGCAAAAAATCTTGGTCACAACCAAGTAAACGTCAAGTTCTCAAAGTGAGAACTGTGTCATCATTTAATCATTTCCAATCACTAAAAGTAAGCACAATAATTAGGAAACCCAAAACCACAACCTAATTTCACACAAGGATACAAACTATTTATAAATGAGAAAAATATGCCGTTAGAAATCTTACTCACAGTTCCATTCAACCTGAATATCTCAAATCCCTATGAAGGTAGCTTGTTTTTCAGCTGTCGACGTATATCACGGAAATATCGATACTTAGAGCAAGCCCTAGTAGAAGGAATCATTTGCGACAAAAAAAGGGGTTCAGCGAAGTACCTACCATCACCACTTTTTCTCTTCGTCTTCTTACTGTTCGTTTTCTTTTTCCTTTTGGCGGCAGACACTGGGTCTGAAATATTGTAACGGATATTGTCAAATAAGGTTTACACTTCAATGGATTCTCAGATAATTGATACATCGGGCCCGGATAGTGAACAAGGAAGAAAATGGAATAAATTGTACAAAATGGCCAGCCCAATCGCCTGATTTAAATATCGAGGAAACATGTCTAAGGATTAAACAAGACCTACAAACGGCCGCAACAAAAACCACTACCCTTTTTAATGAAATACACCGACTTTGGCAAAACGTTCTCGAAACGTATGTACGGAGCTTGTACGGCACAATTCCTACCATAATTTCGGAAATTATATGCATTATAAGCAATTTGACCAAATACTAAAGCAAGTTTCTTCGTTTATCACCTTAAAAAGCTAGTTTGTATCTACCGCTAAACATTGAGACAATACGACGCCATTTTAAAAACGACAAATACTTATGTCACGTGACTTTAATTAGATATACACTGTAGCAGAAAAGCGAGTATCATTGTCAATCATAACAAGTAAACATACTTATGAGCATACTAAAAAACGTCCATCTTCATATCACTTAAAGATACAGAACATTTCTCAATGAGACAAAGATATTAGAGTTCTACTTTCGTATTTACCATTAGAAGAAACTATCTTTGGATCTGCAGATGGTTGAGTATCTTCTGTCGGAAACACTTTTTCTTTCACCTTTTCCTGTTGTCCATTTCCTGCAATGTACCAAATACTAAAGCAAGTTTCTTCGTTTATCACCTTAAAAAGCTAGTTTGTATCTACCGCTAAACATTGAGACAATACGACGCCATTTTAAAAACGACAAATACTTATGTCACGTGACTTTAATTAGATATAAACTGTAGCAGAAAAGCGAGTATCATTGTCAATCATAACAAGTAAACATATACTTATGAGCATACTAAAAAACGTCCATCTTCATATCACTTAAAGATACAGAACATTTCTCAATGAGACAAAGATATTAGAGTTCTACTTTCGTATTTACCATTAGAAGAAACTATCTTTGGATCTGCAGATGGTTGAGTATCTTCTGTCGGAAACACTTTTTCTTTCACCTTTTCCTGTTGTCCATTTCCTGCAATGTACCAAATACTAAAGCAAGTTTCTTTGTTTATCACCTTAAAAAGCTAGTTTGTATCTACCGCTAAACATTGAGACAATACGACGCCATTTTAAAAACGACAAATACTTATGTCACGTGACTTTAATTAGATATACACTGTAGCAGAAAAGCGAGTATCATTGTCAATCATAACAAGTAAACATACTTATGAGCATACTAAAAAACGTCCATCTTCATATCACTTAAAGATACAGAACATTTCTCAATGAGACAAAGATATTAGAGTTCTACTTTCGTATTTACCATTAGAAGAAACTATCTTTGGATCTGCAGATGGTTGAGTATCTTCTGTCGGAAACACTTTTTCTTTCACCTTTTCCTGTTGTCCATTTCCTGCAATGTAAAGTTTCGAGATGTACTCTGGTGATTGCAGTTTTGACTATTAGGTAATATGACGTAATACAACCACACGCTGCACCTTTTAAATCTTTTAATAGATAAAGTATCGCAACAAAATTATTTATAACGCATTATACATCTGTTTCGTTCCTTTTTGGAGTCGTCAATTATACTAGAGGCAAAATGATAGGGATCGTTTTTTTCTTAACAAATGGAGTAAACAAATATGAGAATACTGAAGCGTCAATAAAACTAAAATCCCAACTCCAAATCGATTAAATTAGGGGCAAAATATGAACAAAGGAAAGATTGACATGGAGACCCTTGTAAAGGTATAACAGACTGGGACCAGAAAATCAAGAAGAGTAAGCGTCTTCTGCCTCATCGCCATGCCATATAAATCTGGGTCAAATCGAAGTAAATGTCATAGCCTCAAAGTGAGAACTGAGGCATAATTCTCAATCAAAACAATAAGGCATTTTTTAAAAGGGCCCATCTTCATATCATACAAGGATGCAGAATATTTCTCAATGAGACCAAGATGGCAACATGGTATTCATCAACCTGTATTTCCCGAATCGTTGTGTCGTAAGTTGTTCGTCAGTAGCTGACATCTATCACAAAAATCTCGATATTCAGAATCATAGAATAACAAATATAATACAGAATAGCTAGATCCTGCATCATATAGTTATTTCCTTCATGAAAGACTCATCGATAATATCAAACATCAACAACTGTAATTATATGTCAACTTTCGATGTAAGTACAAGATTTAAAAGTACACTGAAATGCTCAAGATATAAACAAATTCGTGTTAACATGATGTACTTGTAGGTAAGTAAATGGACCGTATGGAGGTTTATATAAAAAAAAAAATTCTACTTAACTGCAGAATTACAATGTACAATTTTAGAAGGTAATGATGGGTAAGCTAATTGCAATTCGTATTTAACCTTTGAAGACAGAGCGTTTTGTTGTATTTACCTGCAATAGAAACTTCCTGTGTCGGTCCAGGCATAGTGGTATCGTCTGTCGAAAACGCATTATTGCTGTCCTTATCTTTCCCCTTTTCTTTTTGTCCGCTGCCTGAATGAAATATAAAAGTTACAAACACGTATTTATCTTTAAAAGTATGTGATAAGTACAGGATACTCAAAGCGAATTATGTTGCATCATAAAATCCGTTAGACATTTTAATACATAAATCTAGGTAGTTCTTGACTTCCGTTGACCTCTTATTATTTGCTAATTCAAATCCAAACACGTATCTCTATCAACATGTAAGGAGAGGAATCAGATATACGTGTATCATACTTCATTTTGAATAAAACAAAATTGGTTCATACGATTTGCACAGTTCAGAACCCATGGACTTTTTATTTCAAGTCTAAAACTGTCATTAGTTTTGATGACAAACGACATTACACGTGAGTTGCTAAGCACAAGTCCAAGACTGTTTCGCGTGTGTGTGTTACGTTGATCTGTCATGATCCCAGGGCCTGGTCTAGTGGCCAAACCATGACTTATTTAAATGTAGAAGGAAACCATTAACTTCAGTATATAGAATCCTAGACACAACCTACACCATTTTAACCACAGATATTGAAGATGTCAACAAAAATGTCACAATCTGACCGATGATAACAGTGACAATCTGGAGAAGGAAGAAAAGATATTATTAACAGAACTCTTTGCCAAATAACAGTGGACTGTAAGCAGAAATATTGAGCTTTGCCATGGTACAAAGACGTACATGGATTTGCACTTTGAAAGTCTCGTACAGCGAATTCCACAATATCATATCATACATGTATAACAGTTCTGTCACGCTCAAACTTATCGATGGTGCTTATATCAACATTTTAAAAGTCAAAACTATTGTTTAAATACAGGAGTGTGTGCCTAAAGAAGAAGTATTTTGTTTTTACATAATCGTGTAGCATCTCTACGGACATTTTGTCAAATAAAGAAATGGAATATATAAGACCTTTTTAATCTACGAAGAACATTTATTTTCAGCATATATATTTTGGTCGGAAGAAGAAAACAAATTATAGTCAATTTTAACACATTTGGGCCCCGCCCCTCAACCCCTGGTTATAATTTCAACCATGCTTGAACTGGAAGATTACCAGTTCAGCAAGAGTCCCGCCATGTGATTAAATATCTCCTATAACCAACATTCCGATATCTTTGGATACAGTAATGTTGATCTTCGGTCAATTGACTTTTTAAAAATGAAAAACTACACAATTATTTTGACCTTTGACTCCGTGATATCCTTGACCCAGCAGCCTTGATTTTGATCAGTTTACTTTTTGATTAATTCTGACCAACTTTTCTTCCTTAAGTCATTAAATCTATTTCGGGTTAAACTTTTATCACAAAATATAACCCTTAGACTCCGTGATCTTGACTTTGAGTGTGTCGAGACTCCTTGTTAAATTTCGATCATGTTTGCTTCATCATTTCATTACAAAATGTTCAACAATTAAAAGTTACAAAGTGACGTTGATATTTGATCTCAAATACCATAAAACAAATCCTATATGCATAATGACTAAAATGCTCGCCAAAGTCGATAATATGTCATAGCATATTTTTGTTTTAATTTATCGCATCTCTTACAGAACGCCCTTAAGATGTGTTGTCTTGACGGACGTTTCACGTAAAATAAATGGTTCCGTGGTGAATATAAATAAGAGAATACCGAAGCGTTAACACAATCATAATCCAAACTCAAATTCGATTAAACCAGGGACAAAATATGAACAAAGGAAAGATTCACATGGAGACTCCTGCAAATGTACAAGAGTACATGACCAGGGGTTCTAGAAGAGTAAGCATCTTCTGCCTCATCGACGACACCTGCCATGTACATCTTTGTCACATCCATGTAAACATCAAGTTCTCAAAATGAAAAGCGAGTATCATTGTCAATCACAACAAGTAAATATACTTATGAGCATACTAAAAAACGTCCATCTTCATATCACTTAAAGATACCGAACATTTCTCAATGAGACAAAGATATTAGAGTTCTACTTTCGTATTTACCATTAGAAGAAACTATCTTTGGATCTGCAGATGGTTGAGTATCTTCTGTCGGAAACACTTTTTCTTTAACCTTTTCCTGTTGTCCATTTCCTGCAATATAAAGTTTCGTGATGTACTCTGGTGATTGCAGTTTTGACTATTAGGTAATATGACGTAATACAACCTCACGCTGCACCTTTTAAATCTTTTAATAGATAAAGTATCCCAACAAAATTATTTATAACGCATTATACATCTGTTTCGTTCCTTTTTGTAGTCGTCAGTTATACTAGTGGCAAAATGATAGGGATCATTTTTTCTTAACAAATGGAGTAAACAAATATGAGAATACTGAAGCGTCAATAAAACTAAAATCCCAACTCAAAATCGATTAAATAAGGGGCAAAATATCAACAAAGGAAAGATTTACATGGAGACCCTTGTAAAGGTATAACAGACTGGGACCAGAAAATCAAGAAGGGTAAGCGTCTTCTGCCTCATCGCCATGCCATATAAATCTGGGTCAAATCGAAGTAAATTTCACGGCCTCAAAGTGAGAACTGAGGCATAATTCTCAATCAAAACAATAAGGCATTTTCAAAAAGCGCCCATCTTCATATCATACAAGGATGCAGAATATTTCTCAATGAGACCAACATGACAACATGGTATTCATCAACCTGTATTTCCCGAATCGTTGTGCCGTAAGTTTTTCGTCAGTAGCTGACATCTATCACAAAAATCTCGATATTCAGAATCATAGAATAACAAATATAATACAGAATAGCTAGATCCTGCATCATATAGTTATTTCCTTCATGAAAGACTCATCGATAATATCAAACATCAACAACTGTAATTATATGTCAACTTTCGATGTAAGTACAAGATTTAAAAGTACACTGAAATGCTCAAGATATAAACAAATTCGTGTTAACATGATGTACTTGTAGGTAAGTAAATTGACCGTATGGAGGTGTATACAAAATATGTTTTTTTTCTACTTAACTGCATGATTACTATGTACAAATATAGAGGGTAATGATGGGTAAAGCTAAATGCAATTCGTAAGTAACTTTTGAAGACAGAGGGTTTTGTTGTATTACCTGCAGTAGAAACTTCCTGTGTCGGTCCAGGCATAGTGGTATCGTCTGTCGAAAACGCATTCTCGCTGTCCTTATCTTTCACCTGTTCTTTTTGTGCACTGCCTGAAGGAAATAGAATGGTTACAAACAAGTATTTATTTTATGATAAGTACAGGATACACAAAGCGAATTATGTTGCATTGTTAAACCCGGTAGACATTTTAACACTAGAATCTAGGTAGATCTTGACTTCCGTTGACCTCCTATGATAGGCTTAAATCAAATCAAAACACGTTTCTCTATCAACATGTAAGGGGAGGAATCAGATATACGTCTATCATACTTCATTTTGAATAACAAAACCCACATAGGTTCATACGATTTGCACAGTTCTGGACCCAAAGACCGTTTATTCTAAGTCTTAAAGTGTCATCAGTTTTGATGACAAACGATATCACATGTGATTCGCTAAGCACAAGTATAAGCCCAACCTTGTTTCGCGTGTATGTGTGTTATGTTGCTCTTTCATGATCCCAGGGCCTGGCCCAGTTGCTAAACCATGACTTATTTAAATGTACAAGGAAAGAATTAACTTAAGTATTTAGAATCCTAGACACAACCAACATCAAATATAATTAAAGATTAAAGACGTAACACACACATATGCTGCACCATTCAAATTTTGTTGTAATTAAACGACAAAGCCCATTGCTAAAAATGTATGTAGTATTTGAATATTACTATCAATCGGAATGTCGATTACGCTGTTATTTTAGCAAAAAATCTTGGTCACAACCAAGTAAACGTCAAGTTCTCAAAATGAGAACTGTGTCATCATTTAATCATTTCCAATCACTAAAAGTAAGCACAATAATTAGGAAACCCAAAACCACAACCTAATTTCACACAAGGATACAAACTATTTATAAATGAGAAAAATATGCCGTTAGAAATCTTACTCACAGTTCCATTCAACCTGAATATCTCAAATCCCTATGAAGGTAGCTTGTTTTTCAGCTGTCGACGTATATCACGGAAATATCGATACTTAGAGCAAGCCCTAGTAGAAGGGATCATTTGCGACAAAAAAAGGGGTTCAGCGAAGTACCTACCATCACAACTTTTTCTCTTCGTCTTCTTACTGTTCGTTTTCTTTTTCCTTTTGGCGGCAGACACTGGGTCTGAAATATTGTAACGGATATTGTCAAATAAGGTTTACACTTCAATGGATTCTCAGATAATTGATACATCGGGCCCGGATAGTGAACAAGGAAGAAAATGGAATAAATTGTACAAAATGGCCAGCCCAATCGCCTGATTTAAATATCGAGGAAACATGTCTAAGGATTAAACAAGACCTAAAAATGGCCGCAACAAAAAACACTACCCTTTTTAATGAAATACACCGACTTTGGCAAAACGTTCTCGAAACGTATGTACGGAGCTTGTACGGCACAATTCCTACCATAATTTCGGAAATTATATGCATTATAAGCAATTTGACCAAATACTAAAGCAAGTTTCTTCGTTTATCACCTTAAAAAGCTAGTTTGTATCTACCGCTAAACATTGAGACAATACGACGCCATTTTAAAAACGACAAATACTTATGTCACGTGACTTTAATTAGATATACACTGTAGCAGGGGACGTTTTCATCATCTTGGTGTATGTACCCGATACATTTTCTTCTATCATCCTTTTATAGTAGTAGTTATATATACATTTTGTATTATATTGATTTTATTTGAAGTTTCATAATAAGGTTGAAGCTTGTTATTGTTTAAAGCACAGAAAGCGTTAGTATTTAAAAGAAGAAAACATCATACCCTTACGTATTTGGCTTGATTCTAGATTATTAAAGTCGACAGCGTGTAATTCTTCGAGGAAATCTTTCAAAATATTTTCTGAATATTTCTCGGGAGTCCCTAAATATGAAAATATTATACATATTATATGAATACTTGATATTCAACGTCAATGATTCCCTGTTTTATAAAGGAATATCATATTTAACATTCAAATTTTATCTAAAAACATTTGACTACTATTGAAATAACAGATGAAACTGCTAATCAACATTGGGAAATTAAGTTAAGAAGCAAAAACTTTTGTTTCTATAATCAACGATATGATATTGAATGGTATACTGTTATAATAACTTAAAATGTTTTCTAGAGTTCTTATTACATAAGTTTATTATTTTTATTATCGTCTCTTTTAACTTAAAACTTACTTATGTAGTTTTTAATATTTTCTAAACGATGATGCATAAACAAAAATGAAACATAAGTTAACTTATCTCCCAATAAAGACAACACTATTCGTGAACTGAACGATTCTAATGAATTGGCTAGACATATACATTGCTAGTCTCCGCACAAATGCCAAACAAAATGATACTTACCTCCTTTGAAATATTTGTCTATCAAGTCTTGTCGCTTTAATGTCAGTATCGCTTCATAAACGAAATATTGGCATTTGGTCGTGTGACGTCCGATGATATCGAACCATTTTGATATGACCAGTTGATAAAGATGCTGTCCAGTTTCTCCGAGAACTTTCAATTGCGATGCAGTGAATCCGATATGCGACGCAAACTCTACGAAATCCCCTCCGAGTTCTTTCGGCAGTTCCAAAAGCCATCTGTTTGCCTTCGAACCTTCAACAATATTGTAGATGGTATGGTATTACCACAATTCTATGTACATCGTATGTCATACCTTATCCAATGATAAAATAAGTCATGTTATTACATTTTTACCAGTATTATTATCTATTCATTCATTCTATAAAAGTGATATTTTTCAATAGTGAAAACTATTTTCACCAGTAAAAAATATCACTTTTGCCTATCTGACCAATCAAAACACAGCTTACAAACAAGTTTGGGAAAACCTTCACGCTGCCCTTCTGTTCAAATGCTGGTTAGCTTAACGACACACAAGCCTTATTTTATTGTACAGGATTATCAGATTGGTCTTTCTGGAATTTCCTCTGTGACAACTCAGTGTTTAATCCCACAATAACGTTCATTCGTAGCTGTTATACTATGAAAGTCAGCAATTATATCTGTTTGATCGGAGGAAACCTGAGCGTCTCCAAATTGCAAAATATTGGCAAAAGTACATGTATAAGAGAACATCTCTGACAGTGATAAGAATAAGTTTGACTTACAGAAGCCTTGATTGCACTAATAACTACATCTGGATAAATAGTTACAAAACAACTCATCATTTCCCTCGCTTCTCACCATCTTACCGACTGTAGATTCGGCGGTTATCAACATTGCGTTATGATCTGCATTGAGGACGGGACTTTTTCAAGATACTTTACATTATTAAAGTAAATTGAAATATTTGAAAACAAATACAATCTTCATTGAAATCAGTGATCAAAAGCAGTTAGCGACGAGTTTCACATTTTATTAAAACATTTACAGAGAGGACTTTATTTTGTCCCATCGAAGTGTCAAACTTGCTAGTGTCAAACATATCTACACCAAGTAGTGTCAACTTGATATGTTGTTTTGCAACGAAAAAATAATAAATACAATATCTAACAGTATCTTCAGTAATACATATATATTTCACTCGTGCGACTAATATTTTGATGTTTTCACTCGTGCGCAAAATATTAGCCCCACTCGTGAAATATATTTCGTATTACTAAAGACACTGTTGGATATCCTCTATTTACATAAAAACAAGATTTCGTCGATTGGCCTTATCAATAATTTCTGACAAATAAATCAAGGAGTAAATTTCCCCTTTTGATGATAATGATAAACCGTCAATTATCCAGACAGGAGTCAGGACTGAAGAAACAAAGTACTTGGATAGCAATCAACACCGAAATGAATCAAGAACTGTAACGACTAAAGGGATAAATAGGTTTACTGTATCCCACGGTATGGTCAACCTATTTGAAAATACCCCTTAAGGATCGTTTGGGTTTCTATTAAGTGGACACCGAGGAAACCAAAAGTATAATTATCATAAAAAGTAACTTATGTGGGGCCTCTAATATGGGGTTTGATTTCTCATTAATATAACTAAATTGAATATACCAGAATTTATTTGAAGCTCCCATGGCAACCGTTTATATTCTTTTCTTACTTTCTATCTTTCAGGCCTACTTTCAGGCCTAGAAAGTACTTTCACCATTTGTTTTAAACAAACACGAGGAGAAGAATGCTGTTAGAAGGATTAAATTCTTTTTTGAGTAGTAATGGTAGCATTTACACCTGTACCTGTGTTTTACTTGTACTTTTATCTGTGATGATTCATTCTATCTTGTGCAATGTATATATTATATCATATCAAAGCTGAAAGCTGATCACAGTAAACTTGATAATACATCATATGAGATTTTGGAATATCTTTGAAACTGTTAGATATCCTTTACATATTATATAGTTATCTAATATCATATGTACCGATTTTCTAATGCTTGTTGTGATATGGTGATATGATAAGATGAAGTGTGTATTGTTTGTGATACTTTTGCACTTAACAAACTTTAAGATAAATGTTTGTTTACTTTATCATTGTAACATATAATGATATTTCAATATGATATTGATGTATGATGTATTAAGAGTGTGGTGTTGAGCATTTGATAATAATCTTAATCCATATAGACGCTATACCTTATGTTCCTATGTTTTTTATAAGAATTGATAATACATAATGTTAACTTACGGAATGTTTTTAATGCTGAACTAGTATCTGAGTTGCAAATGTTCTATGCTTTAATTTCGTGAAATAGAAAATTCTTTTTCGTTGTTACATTTGCATATCAGAAAAACATACATGCATATATACATACATGCATATGAGTTCTGTCTAGTACGTTTGAATTAATAAGCCATCATAGATGTATGCTGTTGAATTGATGCGCTGCTGAAGAAAACCCAAATAATACAAAAAAAAAATCATAATCTGAACTCGAAATCGATAAAACTAGAGGCAAATTGGGAACAAAGGAAATATTTACATGGAGACTTTTGTAAAAGAACAAGAGAATTAGACCAGTTGTTCTGGAATAGTAAGCGTTTTCTGTTTCATCGAGGACAACAGCTATGTAAATCTTGGTCACAGCAAAGTAAGCACTAATCCTCAAAATAGCAAAAACAGTATTAATATATCTTCCACCTTAAAGCGACTATATGGATAAATATCACAGTTAAAGCATCTTATTAAACGCAAACTTTCCTGAAAATATGTCATAACACTTTCACTTAATTACACAAATGAAAAGTTTCAGCGAACGCTCCAAATTATGACTTTAAAGTATCATCAAATACTTATTCGACCCGTTGTAATCCCTATATTATCTTTAGTAAACACGCCCCTGTCTCATCTTTCGCAAGCATGTGATCCGAGAACATGGCGGACGGTATACAAGGCCAAATTTAAGACAGTAGTTTTACAACGAAAGTTTGTTCATTTCACCATAAGCAGTCATTTCGTGTTTACCTACATTCAAAATAAAACATACATACCCGGTACACACACACACATACACACACGTGTTTCAGTCATGTTTGTTATGATTGTAGTGGTGTGTGAAAATGATCACGTGGCGGATCGCATGACCTTATCGACAAAGTACGGGGTGAAACAGGTAGGCGTTGTAAAGCTATGCAAAGCGAGATTTTCTGTAAGATCATAAACGAAACCAGCCAGTGAGGGTACATGTACATATGACACTGAAATGTATTGAGCTTGTGGTTGTATATATATAGCTAGCATAGCGTATCATGTTTCTTTCTCATTAATTTGATATAGGCTATCGATATAAGGAAATAAAATAATATGTTTCATTATCAAATACTGTATTACCTCTCGAAGTTAAACTCAAAGGGTGGTAAATATACATAATATGCATATCCAATAAATTAAATCATTAATACCCCGTTCAGGCCTCCCCTAACTAAATTCTTTGCTACGAACAACATAATACACTACTCGCCTGAAAATGTAAAGAATGGGAAAACCACAGGTGATCCACACATAGATATGTTGTGCATAATACTATATAATAGTGAAGGAATATAACGCCAAGTCGACCCCTATTAACGAAAACCTCGAAGAAAAATTATAAACCCGGCAATAACGTTACCAGAACCGCTTTTAAAACTGAGCGTTATATATGCATCTACCGTAATGCGTTTCTTTCAGGAAAGGAACTTATTCATTTTAAGAAAAAGCAAAAAAAATGAAAACAGAAATACCTGCTAAACTCGAAGACTTGAATCCTGACGCACTTGCCATCCTTAGATTAAGTATGCGTTCCCTATATAAAGCAAATTGAACGATTAGCATTACAACGTTCATCAGGTTAGACAGTGAAAAGCTTATAGATTTATAGATGTTTCAGTTAGGATGTAACACGACAATTGTAACAGAAACAATGATTGAGTACACTCCAAATGTAAATGAAAGTGTACAAACAAACAAAGAAACAACATACAACACGTACTGAAAACACACACTTAAAGCATTTAATTGTCTCTTAAACTTACACCGTACATTAGTACGTATGTTTACAAAGTTCTTCCTGTGATATTTCACAGACTGCGATATTTAGTAAGTCAATACTCATAACATATATAAATATATTTACATTCTGTGTTGCCTTTGCTTATGTATCATTACTAAATCAAAATGTAGTATATCACACTGCATACTACAATGTGCAATCCACGTCACATGACGTAATTTCAGACGCCATGTTGGACTATGTTATATCAAAGCTTTGCTCTCCACCGCAGATAACATTAATAATGGCTTTGAGTCAATAGCTCAAATGGTATTGATTTAAAACAGACTCTCTTTCGGTAGAGAAACACACATGGAAAAATGGAGAACATTTACCGACTGTATTCAAAGGAAATAGATACTGGCATATTTTAAAACTACCGGAAATGTAAATATACGCATTTAACTGTTCCCAGATGCAGTATACAGTCGATATGAATACAATTTAGGTGACAGATAAATAATCATGTCGATCTAACAGGGGACATTCTGTTTATCTGTCACCCAAATTGTATTCATATCGACTGTATACTACATCTGGTAACATTTCAATGCTAAAATAACACACATATGGTTATAAACCATATATACGCATATGGTACATATAATAAAACAGCACCATGTTCTTTTCATACTTTTTCATATTCATTAAATACACCTAAAATTCATTTTTCAATATAAGCGTAACTGAATTTCGTAGACTAGATGACTCAGTCAGTTAGATGTAGTCAAACAATATGAATTTTCTGGTACTAACCTCCAGAATCCTTGCATAATGTTTTACTCTTATAAATATACAAGTACCAGACCAACTTTTGTTACACAATATTGAGTTCCCCTTACCAAAGGGTGCATCAAACCAAGTTTGAAGGAAATTAAATCAATCTAACTGGAGAAAAACCAACAATATGCTGAATCCTCCCTCTCCGCCCCTCAGGCCCAAGATGGTACATTTGTATCCACTCATAATTTATACATTTATTTCCGTTCTCCTGATGACGTTTAAAAAAAAACAAACTAAATTTCCCATATCCGCCCCTCAGGCCAAAGATAGTAGATTCTCGCCATTTATACATTTATATCCGTTCTCCAACGAAATCTAAAAAAAAAATTAAATTCGCCCTCTCCGATATTCAGGCCTAAGATGGTAGCTACCTTTATTTCCGTCCTCCAAACGATGTTTTATTATTTTACTAAAAACCTACTCAATCGTTTAAAATTGATTGAAACAGGAAACAAATATAGACGGCAGACGGCGTGCCATGACAAAATCTCACCGGTCTTTTGGAGCAGGTAACCTAAGCAAGATAATGCCAATCTCGTGTGTAGAAATTTCTATCAGATCCCTCACAGAAACAAAATGTTCGTATAACTCATAAAGATATCTGATTACATGTTTGGGGTGATCCACAGCCCTTAAAAGCAAGTCAATTAAATTCACGCATACATGTATTGCAGATGGTATCAAATTTATAACGTCTCTGTACAAAATTACTTCCCCTTACAAAGTCAAAAGCGAAAGTTAACTTCCAAGAATTGACTAAGCAATCTTACAGTAATCAGTCTGATATAAACTAGGGTGTTTCTATTTAAACTTAGGCTATAATCTTCTTTGAACTGGCATACAAGCATAATTTAAGATTATAACAGACTTACACTGAATGTCACTTTGCTTCATCCCAATAAGTCTGTCCGATGTCCATAGGTATTCTGTATGAAGTGTATTCTAAAGTAAACAAACAAACAACAGCATGAAGTCATTCGCAAACAAATCGACTGTGCAAATAACTTATCTATTGTAAACATAACTGTCTATCAATTGCACCTCAGAATGGTATCTTCCTTGTTGTTCATTCGTCGTGATCATTCCCCTCTATGCAAAGTGTGTAAAACCACATCACGCGAGAGATAACGGGATTTGAACGATACTGTGTTCTAGCATAAATTATATTCTATTTTTAGTAAAAAAAATATGAAACTAGAATTTACACTAATTTTCCAAAAACAAAATGCTGTTGTAAGAGAAAATGTATAAAAACTGTAAATTATTATTTCAAAATGTAATTTGCAAACGAATGGATATATTAGATTTAACGTTTAAAAAATTATACCTGAAACATAGATACCAAAGCACAATGACAGTAATCCATTGACGATTGTATGAATTTGATATCAATTGGAATGTTCTGATCGCATTTATATATTTTGTAATCGTGATTGGAAACAATGTCAACAAACAGTTAGATAATAAATGTCGAAGTATAAACCCAGGTGACACCCTCGAAATACCTATGGATAACTAAAAATAGGATACAGTATCAGAAGATCATTCAACGTTTCCTAATCAATTTTAAGCTTGGATTTACCTGATTTAGCTTACCTGAGTTACGTCTCAGTACCAGCGAATCGATAATAACAATAAGGTTGGAAATACCGGGAACATCCGACTAGCTAAAAATAGAAAATACGTCATCTTTGTAAACTAGGTGGTTTATTAGAGCATGTGGTGTCGTGTTATGTAGTTGGGTAGACACAGTGCAGAAGAATTTTAAACTGTATATGTATAAGCCACGCTAGGTAAAAACATAGGTTACACATACACAGCTACTCTTAAACCAGACTAGTGCGTGTTATGCAAGACAGCGTTCTATATTATACCCAGATGTGTCCTTATACATACAGACACAGGCATGCATACCTTTGAGCATCAGCCAAATTCGCTTGTTATCTCTTTCTTTGCATGTGCATACTTTTATACAATTGTGTAGATATCAATAGACATTTTTTAATAGTCATTTGCAAGCAATATATAGATCTACTAGATGTCACATATCGTAAAAAAAACACCTTAAAACATTTATGAGCAAATCGATACAATGCACTATGATATATGCATAACCTTATATAAACTTTACCTAATAGTTTCTTCTTATCACCATTATTATGTATTTGGCAAGGCAGTGTGTCATTTCTAAGATTTCAATGTTCAAGCACAACAATGTTTTTAAATAAGGTAAAGGGAAAGTATACGAAGCCTATTACCGATAATAATATAGATGATATTTTATATACTGACCCCAATATCTAAAAGTACGCCAATTTTGTCATTTGTAGAACAAATTATCTCCGAAAGGTTTGATTACTGGATGAAATTAAGGGGAAGATACGCTGGTAGTCAGATTGTCATAACGTAGGTACACGTTTAAATTAATTAACAAAAGAACTTGCTTTGATATGCAGTGTGCAACTTTTAAATGGCTATATTTGTACCGGAAGTAAATGCAGTAGTCACTGCATGTGAATGACACAATACAACTTTTTTTCTCGAATATTTTACAGTTTATCGAGTACTGATTTAACTACCACGTCCATATGCTGTATAATAAAGTTAGGGTAAATAATCAAGAATTAAAAAAAAACGAAATGTACCCTTTGTTGATGTTTTACTTGGTATGTAATCTAAAAATCGGTCAAAGTTTTTTAAAGTAAAATTACAAATAGTCCTTCAAAAACTGACAACTTTACCTGTTGAAATTTGTACCAAATATCAACTGATGAATCTCCATCCAAGCGTAAAGGGAAATCAACACCAGTGTGTTATCACGTAGAGCATTGGTAACTTAAACGTGTATAGGCACAATGCAGTTTTATTTTAGTAAGGCTAAGCCAAGATCATAATAATTAAGTAAAAAACATACAAGTCACAGATACCCGGAATTAAAACAGAAACCAAACAAAAATTGACAATGTTCTAAATCGATACGCAATATATGGGCATGGTGTTTTTTTTTATCCTGTAAATAGTTTTACGTATGTTAAGGTTCAACAAGTCACATAGATATTGCATACGCCACCCTACAATTCAACCCCCCCCCCCCCTGAAAATAGTTTTATTCAAAAACCGTAATTTAGCTCGGAACCTAAATATTCAATAGGGATATATCCCAATAAATAAAAAATAAAATAAATATTAATAAAAAAACACTGACATATTGAAAAACCATAAGTTTAAGGAGCGACAACAGACATTTATAATATATATAAAAAGGGGCTCTGAAAAAATAGAGACTATCGAAGCGTTAACAAAAGCATAACCTGAACTCAAAATTGATTAAACTAATGGCAAAATATTACCAAAGGAAGGATTCACATGGAGACCCTTGTAAAAGTACAAGATGATAAGACCAGGTGTTCCGGAGGAGTAAGCGTCTTCGGCTTTATCGAGGACACCCGCCAATTAATCTTGGTCACATCTAAGTAAATAACAAGTCCTCGAAATGAGAACCGAGTAATTGTCAATCACGGAAGCACACTAGTGAGCATATTCATATCACACAATGATACATAATGTTTTTAATGAGACAAAGATTGGGACGACAGAAAAGGTCCATGGTTTTGATCAACCTACTTCTCTCGAATTCCTGTGTTGTAAGTTGTATTTGTCAGCAGACGAGAACTATCACGATAAATCACGATATTCAGAGCAAGCCCTAGAATAACGCTGCAACTTCTAAATTTAGTAATAGATAAAATATGCCAAAAAAATTAAACTGCATCATACAGCTGTTTCTTTCTTCTGGGACCTGGTACTCTTCAGTGATGATAGAGGCAAAAAGGTGGAAATCAAAACAAATATCAAATAATGTAGAAGCAGAAGGGTCAGGTGCGTAAAACCCCTTTAATTTATGAATTTAAAAGTAAATTTGAACATGTTCTGTATAATTTAAAATCGTGTACTACGAATATGTGTATATTATGTACCGTGTCACTACTCAAATGAGATAAAATGTTGCTTTGGAGGCTCCAGCAAACCTTGGAGAAGTAGGGATTTTGATAACTATCAAGAAATGAAAAGTTCACTATCGGAAAATTGAAACCTTCATATGTATAGTTGTAAGTAAGTGTAAGTGATAGTGACCCCTTGAGTATCAAGAGTGTTTCAGTTATTAAAAGTGAACGTGACCCCTGGAGTATCAAGGATTTTTTCATTTGTTGAAAGTGATCGTGACCCCTTGAGTATCAAGGATGTTTCAGTTGTTGAAAGTGAACGTGACCCCTGGAGTATCAAGGATGTTTCAGTTTTTGAAAGTGAGCGAGACCCCTGGAGTATCAAGGATGTTTCAGTTATTGAAAGTGAGCGTGACCCCTGGAGTATCAAGGATGTTTCAGTTGTTAAAAGTGATCGTGACCCCTGGATTATCAAGGATTTTTTCATTTGTTGAAAGTGATCGTGACCCCTTGAGTATCAAGGATGTTTCATTTGTTGAAAGTGAACGTGACCCCTGGAGTATTAAGGATGTTTCAGTTGTTGAAAGTGAATGTGACCCCTTGAGTATCAAGGATGTTTCAGTTGTTGAAAGTGAACGTGACCCCTGGAGTATCAAGGATGTTTCAGTTATTAAAAGTGAGCGAGACCCCTGGAGTATCAAGGATGTTTCAGTTATTGAAAGTGAGCGTGACCCCTGGAGTATGGGGGATGTCGCATATTGTGAAAGTGAGAGTGACCCCTGAAGTATAAATGATGTCTCAGTGAGTATTAGTGAGCGTGGCACCTGGAGTATCAAGGATGTTTCAGTTATTGAAAGTGAGCGTGACCCCTGGAGTATGGGGGATGTCGCATATTGTGAAAGTGAGAGTGACCCCTGAAGTATAAATGATGTCTCAGTGAGTATTAGTGAGCGTGGCACCTGGAGTATCAAGGATGTTTCAGTTATTGAAAGTGAGCGTGACCCCTTGAGTATCAAGGTTGTTTCAGTTATTGAAAGTGAGCGTGACCACTGGAGTATCAAGGTTGTTTCAGTTATTGAAATTGAGCGTGACCCCTTGAGTATCAAGGATGTTTCAGTTGTTGAAAGTGAGCGTGACCCCTGGAGTATCAAGGATGTTTCAGTTATTGAAAGTGAGCGTGACCCCTTGAGTATCAAGGTTGTTTCAGTTATTGAAAGTGAGCGTGACCACTGGAGTATCAAGGTTGTTTCAGTTATTGAAAGTGAGCGTGACCCCTTGAGTATCAAGAATGTTTCAGTTATTGAAAGTGAATGTGACCCCTTGAGTATCAAGGATGTTTCAGTTGTTGAAAGTGAACGTGACCCCTGGAGTATCAAGGATGTTTCAGTTAATAAAAGTGAACGAGACCCCTGGAGTATCAAGGATGTTTCAGTTATTGAAAGTGAGCGTGACCCCTGGAGTATTAATGATGTCTCAGTGAGTATTAGTGAGCGTGGCACCTGGAGTATCAAGGATGTTTCAGTTATTGAAAGTGAGCGTGACCCCTGGAGTATCAAGGATGTTTCAGTTGTTAAAAGTGATCGTGACCCCTGGAGTATGAAGGATTTTTTCATTTGTTGAAAGTGATCGTGACCCCTTGAGTATCAAGGATGTTTCAGTTGTTGAAAGTGAACGTGACCCCTGGAGTATTAAGGATGTTTCAGTTGTTGAAAGTGAGCGTGACCCCTGGAGTATGAAGGATGTTTCAGTTGTTGAAAGTGAACGTGACCCCTGGAGTATCAAGGATATTTCAGTTATTAAAAGTGAGCGAAACCCCTGGAGTATCAAGGATGTTTCAGTTATTGAAAGTGAGCGTGACCCCTGGAGTATCAAGGATGTTTCAGTTGTTGAAAGTGAGCGTGACCCCTTGAGTATCAAGGTTGTTTCAGTTATTGAAAGTGAGCGTGACAACTGGAGTATCAAGGTTGTTTCAGTTATTGAAATTGAGCGTGACTCCTTGAGTATCAAGGATGTTTCAGTTGTTGAAAGTGAGCGTGACCCCTTGAGTATCAAGGTTGTTTCAGTTATTGAAAGTGAGCGTGACCACTGGAGTATCAAGGTTGTTTCAGTTATTGAAAGTGAGCGTGACCCCTTGAGTATCAAGGATGTTTCAGTTATTGAAAGTGAGCGTGACCCCTGGAGTATCAAGGATGTTTCAGTTATTGAAAGTGAGCGTGACCCCTGGAGTATCAAGGTTGTTTCAGTTACTGAAAGTGAGCGTGACCACTGGAGTATCAAGGTTGTTTCAGTTATTGAAAGTGAGCGTGACCCCTGGAGTATCAAGGATGTCGCATATAGTGAAAGTGAGCTTTACCCCTGCAAAGTACGTTTTTATCGCTACATTTCTCATTGTCCCCGGTCGTTTCGCCATAAATCACGTTTGTCGTTTCGCCTCAAACCTAAAAATTTAGGGGAAAACTTTGCTTGGTATTTAAGTCGCATTTTCGTGACCATTGCTTCGGTTATCAAACTTGCGTATTGGCACGGTACATAGTATACAAATTGTCAGTAGTACACTATTTGAAGTTATAAGAACTAGAGTAATTTTACTTCTAAATTCATAAATCAAAAGGGTTTAACGCACCTGGCCCTTGTGTTTCTACATTAGTTTAGACATTTTGGATTTCCACATTTTGGCCCCTAGCATCATTGAAGAGTCCTAGCAGGACCAAACAGCTGTATGATGCAGTTTAATTCATTTATTCGACATACTCTAACTATAACTAAATTTAAAAGGTGCAGCATATGTGTGTGTAGCGTCACCCTTCTGTGCGTTAAGCAAACGTGATAACCACTGCTCCATGACACTGTATGCACATATACACCTTAAACACACTTCTTCACATCTGCCTTCAACTAAGGCTATCGATAAGTGCACAATGTCGATTGAATGTAAATGAAAAGAAAACAAAATGTTTCAACACCATTACATATGCGTCAAACAGAGCCTATTAACTTAACAGTGCGCTTGATAACACTTATTAGATGATTGCAGATTACAATGTAACCTCGCTTACGGGTGAATGTATATTTACAGAGTGTTTTATTAACGACTCAGTATTTAACTCATACATAAATTGTATGCTGTATATAATTTGCTTGCGTCATCGAACTTGGCAGATATTGATCCGATCTATATTGGATGTTAAGAATTAATATGTAATGAAATGAAAAAAATGCTTCTCCATCCTATGGTGTTTAAATATAACAGTTTATTCGTTATTCTAGGGCTTACTCTGAATATTGCGATTTTCGTGATAGATGGCAACTGCTGACGAACAAACTTACGGCACAGGAATTCGTGAAATGCTGGTTGATGAAGACTATGGGCAAGTTTTATGGTCGCCATCTTGATATCATCGAGATATATTTTGTATCTTTGTGTGATATGAAGGTGGACGATTTTAAATTTGCTTGTTAGTGTGTTTACTTGTTGTGATGACAATGATGACTCGGTTCTCATTTCGAGGATTGATGCTTACGTGGATGTTACCAAGATTTACATGGCGGGAGTCGTCGATGAAGCAGAAGACGCTTACTCTTCAGTAACACCTGGTCTTATTCTCTTGTGCTTTTACGAGAGTCTCCATGTAAATCTTTACTTTGTTTCTATTTTGCTCCTTGTTTAATCCATTTTGAGTTCGGATTATGGTTTTGTTGACGCTTTGGTATCTTCTGATTTTTTTTTGTCAGACCTCCTCTTTACATTGCACCTGTAGAAAAAAGAGTCTAAACTTTAAAAGAACTATTTATTGACTTCTAAGGTTATTTCATTATGATAAACACAAATATATTGAAAGCAAACACAATGCTTTAAATGGTGAATATCATCTGTTGTAATTGTACCTTTTTACAGGTAAACTCAATTTGCAATTAAAGGTATGAAATAACTACTAGTGTATATTAGTTTTGTCCTGTTTTGAAATGATTGCAAATCACTCCATAAAATGTTCTCCAAGCAGTGAAGAATCAATTTCACAATTATTATTCGTATCAAATGTTTATCATAAATAGGTAAGCTATTGTATTAACACAGGTAAGTTATATGTACAGGTAAGCTAATGTTGTAAGGTAATCAGTCATTTTAATTAGGTTGAGTTCAGTTGAAACACTGGTAAGCACACATCACTAATCCTGACGAACAGCCTTGTAGTCATTATTGGTGTGGAAGGTCTCAAAGCAGTCAGGTACACACATATGGAACATCACAGGTAGGACAGAAGAAAGAAGTCTGCTTACGTTTGTTTCCGTCTCGTTGATCTTTCGCAGGATTGCAAGCTGTGCAATCATGTACAGGTCTTTTCCTTTTGGCACCAGCCTAACAGGGAATGTATGAAGGAAAATGCCTTCCTGAGAGGCGAGTTAGAGGCTCAAATCGTCTCCCAAATTGGCGACTGGGGCGAGGAGCTTGTGGGGCAGAATGAATAAGGGCACGGATAAAACTAGTCGAGAAATTGATATGGGTTCATGAAGGGCTACCATATTTCCTGTGAAGTATGTACGTGCAGGCGTTCACAAGCAGTAAATTGAACAGATGGAACAAACGTTTTTTCCACCATTTTACTGACATAATACTGAGCAATTTGATCTGTAAGATCAACACCACCCATGAACTTGCAATAATCACAGATCACGGTTGGTTTCATAACAACATCCCTGTTTCGGTTCAGATGTTCTTGAACATACATGGTGACTCTGTGAAATGAAGAAATAACGTGAACATCTCGTTTATCATGATATTTCACAGCTAACAGGTTACCTCTGCACATGAAAATAACTTCTCCAGGCTTCAGATTTTTTGCAACACAAACACTTTTGGTTGGCATTTCTTTTCGATTTATACGAACTGTTCCGGCAACATAAGTTCCCAACAGGTCAAATTCATCAAACAACTCTGGACTGTTGTAATAATTGTCCAGATAAACCTTGTGACCTTTTTGTAAAAGACCATAATTTGAAATAAGACCTACAATTACTTTTGTTGTGGTGGTCAATTCCTCAGTATCGAAATCTAGAGCCTCGACGTAAGAAGCACAACCTTCACTTCCATCATAAATGTCAAAACCCACACAATAGCCACTTTAAGCCTCACAAACTTGGTACAATTTTATTCCAAATTTATTGGGTTTCATAGAGTTATACACACGAAATCTACCCCTACCTTTGAATGAGCATGTGCCTTCATCAAAACTAAGTTCTTCCTCTGGATGGTAAACAAGGAAGGATTCTTTCATCATTGAAATGAAAGGCCTAACTTTGAATAGACGATCTGTTCCACCATCCTCCGAGGTTTCAACAAGATGTAACTTTGACAGTATTATCTGGAATCTGTCTTTTGACATTTGTTTCCCCAAATAATGGAGTTTTCAGAATTATTTCAGTAGACCAATACGATTCTACATCTGGTTTTCTGGTTATGCCAAAACTGCTAAATAATTTCATCTCATCTGTTGTAGCGTCATGCCAATGTTAAAGACGAGCGTTGACTTTCAGGCCTGCGTCAGTCATTTCCTTGGCATATTTATTTGATATTTATTAACGAGAATACCCCACATGTTATCATCAAACAATAAATTGAAGAAGTCAATGTACTTTGGGTCTTCAGGGAGATCTTGATACAAACCAGACGTGCCCGTAAACGGAGCTATAACTGGTTCCTGATCTTCCCTTCCCAACCTATCTCACTATTGGCCAGAAGGTCATGATCTTTTTGAGATTGCACCATTTCTATCTGTCGATCCTCAACAATATTACCCTCATTTTAATCTAGCCGATCAAAACCATCAAACTATTCATTTTCACTATCACTATTTGATAACATATCCATAATTTCCGCAACATCATCTTGATCACCTTCAGAGGAGAACCCGGCATCCGCCATGTTGACAAGGTAAATTGCTTACTCACCATCGGCTTTCATTATCGGTCGCTATCTTGAAAGTTATACATAAACCCCCATAAATAACAAACGCAAAGAAGACTCAGATTCATCCTTTATTAGATTAGAGTAATTCCAGGGCCCGTATGCAGGAAACCGTTCTCATGCTCAAGCATGTTTTCTCAAAATTTCTAGACGCGGGTTCTCTCAGGATTTCTATATACACTTACCGTTTTAAATTTTCAACAAACAAGCATGGTACCCTTTATCTGCTAACGCATCTGGCATTCAACTGTCAGTCTTTTTACATTGTTTTACATTGTTATATTGTTCGAAAACTTATTACATGTCAGTCAATCAAAATGCGTTTAGAAACTAACCTTATCCTGTCAACATCACCACCGCCAAATATAAACACATAAATATGAAACCGGCCAAATAACTTCCTAAGTAATTTCCTAAAAAAAATGAGATCAAGTTTTATTATTTACATTGTATTTATTTACACTGTGAAAGCAATATCATGAAAAAAAGGAGTTACTTTTTATTTATTTTGATATAAGGTATTTACTTAATGTCGAAAGATGTAATATAAGATGTGAATGTACTTATGCATGGAATGAAATGTGATTGATGGAAATAAAAAAAAAACTTGAAAAAAGTCCACGTGTAGTATAAACGGAAATGTTATTCAACAGTTATTATTATTATTTGATACCCCAAGAGTTGAATAAAAAACAATGGTTGTGGTAAAAACATTCTTTACAGTTTTGTGCGTTCAGTAAATTACCTCCATCTATAAGGCCGTGCTGCGTTTGGATTTGGTGATGATTAACTGGTAATGTATGTGTGTTATCTAAATGTATATGTTTAAAGTATTCCTGGCTGTTATATTGCATTGCCAGGTGAATGATAGATCACCTACCTAATAAAGTTTTTTTAATTCTTAAGATAATTGTGTATATAGGACAAAGGTATTATGTTTATCTTTGTCCTCTATACACAATAATTTTAACAATTACCCGTAGTACTTGTAACTCCAATACAGTGTATATTTCTAATTACAGTTTGCTCGGTATGTGTTTTTTCTCTGAGATGACGTCACATACACATGTGCTGCACCTTTTAAATTTAGTAATAGATACAGTATGCCGAAAAATTAATTAAACTGCACCAAACAGCTGTTTCGTCCTCCTAGGACTCTTCAGTTATGCTTGGGGCCAAAAGGTAGGAATCCAAAATTTATAAACGAATCACTGAAGAGTCCTAGGAGGACGAAACAGCTGTATGATGCCGTTTAATTCATTGTATCTGCATACTGTATTTATTACTAAATTTAAGAGTTGCAGCATATGTGTGAGTTACGTCGTCTTTAAAAATATCAGCAAATTATACCCTCCATAAAATGTATACTGTACGTTAGACAAAATGTTTTATAAATTCAACTACAAAACAACCACAGTGTTCTGAATGATTTAGCTACAAGTGTGCTTGGTTTTAGTTCAATTTAGTTTTGTGCGATGTGTGTATGAGTGTTGAGTATGTGAGTATTTTGGATGCCGTAGTTTCCTTGCAATAGTATGGAACTGGTGCCTATATAGTGTTACCGCACTCAAGTATACTATGAAACCCCCCCCCCCCCCCCCCCCACAATCAGAACACCTTATCCTGTCACATTATACTGAAAATGGGGGAACTAGACGTTTTACTCTCTGATGCTGACCGTCAAAAAAATAGAAGTACCTACCATTGATTGAGATTTTGGTATGTCTCGACCAGAGAACGAAACCAAAATGGGCAGTCCTATCTACCTGTGATTCTTACCTGTATATGTTTACCTCACCTTTGTCGACTGCTAGCATTAGGAAACTGGCCTTATCATTAGTTAATATTTATAACTTTAATATATAAACATATATATTAATATTATGTTGTTATTTTTCTCAAACAACCTTCTTTCTTTCATTTAAAACTATAAAGTATGCCATCATGATAAGTACTGTAAAAGTTTTCCTAAATATTTCTTGCATACAGGACATATAAAAAATCATAATGCATTATACTAAAAATTGATAGTTGTATAAAATTAGCATTCAAAGTAGCCTATGCAAGTCACATTTATTGTACTAATGATTTATATAATATCTAACTAAAAAGGTGAGATATAGATATACAGGTAGAATAATTTACCCTCTTGGCATACTTATGTACCTGACCTGCCTGCACCATCTGCCTAAACCTCATACATGTAAGGATGGTGAAACCCCTAAGGCTTGGTGTAGTTCGCCGGGTGTAAATTTCTGACACTAACCTTTAGGCGAGTGAAATATTTAATTATTTAACGAGTTTTTATATTTATGAGAAAATACACAAAAAAATTATCAAATGAATTATCTATATGAAAGGCAAATTTCTTCCGTGACAATACGATTTTCACTACCGAGCCAATCATATGACGTCAAAAATACGTCATTTGTTTATGACGTCACAATAGTGTTATTACACGTGTGTAATACCATTTTTATGGCATGGCCGTATGACATGAGCATGACACTGAACGGGTCAGTTATGTGATAAAAGTAATTATGATGAATATCATGTGACATAACATCAGAATGTTTCGTTTTTGAACTTACATGAGTAACAAACTAAGAACTTTCAAAGACATCTTCAATAGTGTTAACATACAAGTACAGGTAAATCATAGTACAGCTGTACAGGTAAGGACACAGGTAGACATGGAAAACTCCCATTACCTGTAGGGTTTTTTTTTGTGGTCACACCTGACTGGACGTAATATATAGTGGCTTACCTGAAGTTTAAATGTAGTGCACTATTTAAAGGGACTATTGCCGTATATTCGATAGCAAAAATCATGAAATTGGTGCAATGATTGCTTAATTGACCAAAAATAAAGAGATTTGCGCGGCCATGCTGTCAACTTTAATAAATTTCGACGCATCATACGGGAATGAAATTTCGAGTTTCTCGACTGCTGTTTGGTCAAAATGCCCACATGGCCCGTCATGGAAAATTCTGTCCCGCCCCTTCACAGCAAAGAAATGAAACCGATGTGTTTGCAAACACAGACACCTTTCTTACATATATTGCATATTGTCTCTTTTCTTACGCACTTCTCGTTAATGGATGATATTTCATGTATATTAACATAAAATATAGGTGCAGAGCTTATATATAGAGAAGATTACATGGCCATTTCCATATTAGGCCTTGTATCAACCCGAGATTCCAATATCGGACCGAGGGCTGAAGGCACAAGGGTGGATATTGGGTCGAGGGTTGATAAAAGGTCTGATATTGAAATGATCATGTCATATTCTCTTTATTATATACTTTGTATTTTGTGGTGTTTCATGATGATCTGTTTTTGATGATGTCTTCTTTTTTGGGTTCCTAGTTTTGTTATCGTTTCGACGTTGATTAAGATAATAATTCATAACATTGACAATGGGTGCGGAATTATTTACCAGTTCTTCTACATCGGCGTCTTCGTTAATGTATCTTTTTCTTCTATTAATTCATCAAGCTCTAATATTCTTGGTACGATAGACTCTATAACTTTCAACATTTGTCCTCCTATCCATTTTCGATTGTTGTAACGTCATGAACGTCATATGACGTCACGGCAATTTCGGAAGCGAGCTGATACAGGATATTCGACCCGCTCATCAAGCGGGCTGATACATTGTATTCGGCCCGCTAAGCGAAGAATTGCCCTTATTGGTCCGGTAAGCTGATATGTACTAAAAGCATGCGTATTTATCAAGTATACAATCTCACTGTATTTTATAGTAAGTATGTAATAAATATGATTATCGCATTTTCAAACGAGAAGTTCTACTGTATGTTGTTCGTTAGCACAGAAAATAGCGATGGGAGGCCAAAACGAGGTATTAATAATTTATTGGATATGGATATGTATAGTTATTAACCTTTTAAAGGCCCAATATACGTAACTTTCGGCAAAACTTAAAGCGAAAATCAAGCCTAATAACTTATTATATTTAACGATTTAGTTAAGATTAACTGGTATTAGTAATATTCAAGATGAATTCTTTCGCGGTTACCGGTACAGCAACAGTTGAAACACACTATTTGTAAACACGCGTCCATTTCAAACCGTCTTCTACCTTCGGTTTGTTGTTGAAGAGGGCCCCACCTGAATTATTTTCAATTCTTTGGATTTTTTTGTCAAGATTTTCTTGTTTGCTACCGCTCAGGTTAACTTAGTTTTAGGCTTATTTTTGCATGGTTATCAACTGGATTTGTTTGCCGAATTTTTCAGAATCACGAAAATTTCCCTTAAGTTACGTATATTGGGCCTTTAAGTTTGATTTTGGGATTTAACACAGTACTTGAACATGAAAATATTTCACTTGCCTCATACCGATAGCCTATATCAACACAATTTATAGAATACCGAAGCGTTAACACAATCTTGTGGCTAACTTGTGATATGTTAAATAATTACAGTAATATGACATATAAATATAAGGCAGTGCATATACATGTATGCATAAAGTATGTGTATGTAGGTCTTTAATTAGACAGTCACGGTCTTTAAATTGTAGCAGTGGTGAACATTTCTACAATAAAGGCATTGAATACACGTGTTGCTCAATGTCAACAAATGACAATACATCATAACATGATATATAACAAAAGAGTTAAACATTTGTTTTATTAAAGACAATATATATGAATACAAATTATGAATGGACTGTTAGGTTTTGATTTAATCATCTCGGTGTTCTAGATTTCAGCGTTGGGTTTGTATATATACAAAGTACTCACGTTCGGCTTAGTAATTTTAACAATGTACCTAATGCCAAATGTGAAGGCATAAATAATTTCCGATTAATTTAGCATGGCGATATTGCAAAGGTTTCAACTGTTGATATTTATTTTACTGATTAAGACACCATGTGGCTTCTGTTCAAAAATGACTTTAAAAACACCTAAATACAAAGAAGTTGCAAGTATACCAAACCTGTTACTAACTACAACAACAATATAAGTAAAAACTTTAGCTAGCCTAAATTGGGTGGCTAAGGTTAAATAGTTTTTCTCTGAAACACCTTCACATAATGATGTATTAATCGTGTGCTTAAATGGAGCAAGCATGTTTATACATATACAAAATACATATGTAAGTAATGCATCTTAATCTCAACAGTTTAAAAAATCATATACAATTTGAGTTAAAAGCACATAAAACTTTTATTTCAGCTAAGGATTATAAAAATAAAGAACAGCTTATTGCTTAAATAAATGAATGGGAAAAATTTTAAAGACTTAAAAAAAACACATGACTTTTTTATTATTATTATCAGTTTTGTTATTGTTTCCTAAACTTAAATTTCCTTCATTTTCCATTTCAACAAATTTTATTGACAGATGGAAAAGTCAATTGGATTGAATAGCAGGCAAAGCCTATATAAATTATCTCCATTGGTCATTATTCATTGTTTCAGAAGTAAGTGGAGTTAGTGATTATTAACAATTATTTTTTCAACTGAATTACATCAATTATAGATAGGTAACTGACCGGGGTCGACATTATTCGTCCCTGTTTGTTTGGGTTTTTGTCATTTTTTGTCATTTTGTCTTTTTAATATTAAATACATGTTTTCTTTTTGGAAAACTAGACGGTTAGTTTATATTGTCTTTTTCATAATTTTAATTTACATTAGATATTTGTATTACATTGATAAAAAAAAAGTATAATTAAAATTAAAATATTTAATTTAAATCTCATTAGCCTCATGTTCAATAGAAACCTCTTAAACCACTGAAAAATACTATATCCCCTGTTTCGAACAAATGAAAAAATCATTATTTTAAATATCATTAATATCAAATTGTTTGATGGCAACAAAAAAAAGCATTAAATAATTGTATTCAAGTCCCAAATCCATACAATCAATGCAGACCAAAAACACGAAAGATATATTAAATGTAAACAAATGATGTAAGGTTTCAATCACTTAAGGATGTGCTCTTCTGAGGTTACAGTCTCACGTTTGAGTCTCGTTTATATCTCATTTCAATATTTTATGTTATACTGAAGAAAGTATAGCATATATGCATCTTAAAATTGTGCAAAAAATATAGGTGTCTGTTGCTTGTAGAACTTTTTAACATGCATTTAATACAAAATTACCTATTTGGCGGCCATTTTTTATTGGCGTACTTCTATCTATTTCATGCACCTCCCGAAAGGCCAAAATTTCACATTTTTATGCGTTATCGATCCCTTAAAAACATCAATGTTTAACTATTTTTAATTATAACAAGCTCATTTTCGCTATACAACTTAACAATGTTAAATTTTATAGAAACAGTAGGCTACAAATTGGATAATTAAACAGTTTTAGTATTGTTCCATACATTTAGTGTCTCTGGAGCAGTTTTAATTTTTGAACCCGAAACAGTGATAAATTACCCAAACTATAAATGGAAAAAATAAGCATGCTAACACCCCAGTATTGTGACCGTTTTGGAAAGTGAACTCCTTATACTTTTAATCCGCTAAATTTTTTTTTTAAAAAGTTCAATAGAAGAATCTTTTTATAAAGCGTTCAATTTGCGACAAAAGGTGAAAAAATGATTTATTTTTTTTCATTTAAAACATAAGGGGTAGGGTTAACTCAAACAAGCAAGAGAAATATTACTTCATAGCTTAAAAGATACTGTTTTTGTCATTTATACAAATATTCACAAATTTCGGAAGATATTATATGAAGGTATCCTGCAATTGGTCAAAAATACAAACATCTCTCAAAAATACTTATCATGTCATATTGGTATCTTATCATAGCACATAAACGAGCATACTGACATATCATTATCTTTGCATTTTCGGTCATGCCTTCAAATTCCCTTATCCAAAATAAATATGAGAATTAAAGTTTAAAACAGGACATTTTTGACTTCTCAGACGTATACATCCTTAAATTGATATGCACAATAGATATTCTTAAAAAAAACCGTGATACTTTTAACGTTAAATATATAGGTTATAAGGCAAAGAAATACAAATATTTAAAAAAAAAAAACAAAAAAAAAAACATGAAAGCATTTGACATCCGTATCATCGAGTACTTTTAGTTTTAGAGTCATGTCTAATAGCACAAAAGTTGCATTTATATATAACATTAACAGATAAATAATTTGATAAATAATACACCTCACATAAATAAACAACACACTATGTACAAGAAAAATAAACATTCTTCTGAAAATACAAAAAAGAAGATCTACTAAGAAGTCACCATTCTAAATTCTCCTGTATACATATGTAACCTCTCCGCCACCATAACCTCTCCCCCCTCCTCCGCCACCACTTGGTCCTCCTCCTCCTCCGCCACCACTTGGTCCTCCTCCTCCTCCGCCACCACTTGGTCCTCCTCCTCCTCCGCCACCACCTGGCCCCCCTCCTCCTCCGCCACCACTTGGTCCTCCATGCCCTCCTTGTTGGTGGTTTTTAGCAAATGTAAACATTATACATAAAATTGCACCAATAGCCCCAACAGCTACAGCAATAAGAGCTGGCGGTGGCATTCTGACTTCCTTCCTTTATTTAAGCGGGTAGGATGTCTGTAGTTCTAGAAGCAGCGTCTCCTGACCGTGGCTTTATTACTGCTGTGAACATTTGTTAAGTGAACAACTCATATCAGGTAGTAGATATATTTAGCAATTCAATGGCTGGTATTGGCCATTGTGACGTCCTTATCGACAGGTGTAAGCAGATTGTCCCAAGTTCTCGCAGGAAGGTCTGCATGAAAAATGGTAAAAAGCAATCGATGAAAGATAACATGGAATAACCATGTGTGTGATTTTAGTGGTCAATATGTAATACCAAATTACCACGTACAATTCTTCTCTGCATTTTCATATTGTGATTTACGTATAGCATTAGGTGTGATATTCATAAATAAAACTTGAGGTTTCTTTTGTAAAACTAATATCTATTATATATACTTACCACGCCATATTCAACCCAAATAGGTTCTTGGCATACGTAAACTTAATTCTGGCAAACCATACTTTACAAATAGTAGATCTTTTATACTTTGTCTACCGGGCAGCCATTTTGAAACGTTGTAAATATAAGGCTTGACAACACAAAAGCCGATGAGACGATGGGGGAATGGGTAAAAACTCATTTCATGACGGACGGATGGTCAGCGTGATACTTGTACCAGTATACCCCCTTACTTCGTTGCTTGATTTTATCAATACGGGTGGGGGTCGGACGCATTTAACAGATGCCCCCCTGGACAGCGGTATACCCATTATACATACAAACAAAACATGGCAAGGAACACGTAGTAACTTTAAGTACTCAAACAACCCACCCGATTGCCATGACATAACGTTAATACAGACAAAAATTGAGAAACAAATATTTCAAGACAAATAAGAAAGGATACAAATCTTGTTCAAGTCTAGGAGAAACGTACCAGTAACCAGATCACGTCCAAATCCTCGGAAGGCTTAACAAATTATGACGTAATAATATACATGTAGTTACCCGGATGCACTCTGGAATTTTCCAGTGGTCTTCAGTGGGGTTATTATTTATTTAACGTATATTAATAACGTACATGTATTTTGATATCGAAATAATTATTATAATCTCTATCAACCCACAATCGTAGCTCGTTAACCTGATATTTTAACGCAAAGTCGCACTTAATGTTTGCCTTGAGAGCAGCTCAGATATATTTTTCAAAAGCAGACGGGAAAATAATTTTTTTCTTTAACGTAACGTGCAAACTGATAATATCAAAACCATACAGCAACTTATTTGATTAACATGAATGATTGTTTTTTAAACTGCTTCCCGAATAGATATGCACAGTATTACAATGTCTGTAGATTTTTTACTGGAAAATCGCCATGGAGTAAATTTGGAAGGCATTCGTGCAAGATGGCATGTCTTATTGGCCATTGTGACGGTCTTATCGACAGGTGTAAGTAGATTGTACAAATTTAATCCAACAAACTCCGAAGTACTCGCAGGAAGGTCTGCATGAAAAATGGTAAAAAGCAATCGATGAAAGATAACATGGAATTACCATGTGTGTGATTTCAGTGGTCAATATCTTATACCACAATGCCGCGTACAATTCTTCTCTGTATTTTCATATTGTGTTTTACGTATAGCATTAGGTGTGATATTCATAGATAAATCTTGAGGTTTCTTTTGTAAAGCTAATCTCTATTGTATATACTTACCACGCCATATTGAACCCAAATAGGTTCTTGGCATACGTAAACTTAATTCTGGCAAACCATACTTTACAAATAGAAGATCTTTTATACTTTGTCTACCAGGCAGCCATTTTGAAACGTTGTAAATATAAGTCTTGACAACACAAAAGCCGATGAGACGATGGGGGAATGGGTAAAAACTCATTTAATGACGGACGGATGGTCAGCGTGATACTTGTACCAGTATACCCCCCTTACTTCGTTGCTTGATTTTATCAATACGGATGGGGTCGGACGCATTTAACAGATCGCCCCCTAGACAGTGGTATACCCATTTTACATACAAACAAAACATGGCAAGGAACACGTAGTAACTTTAAGTACTCAAACAACCCACCCGATTGTCTTGATATAACGTTAATACAGACAAAAATTGTGAAACAAATATTTCAAGACAAATAATAAAGGATACAAATCTTGTTCAAGCTGAAAGTCTAGGAGAAACGTACCTGGAACCAACTCACGTCCGAATCCTCGGAAGGCTAATCAAATTATGACGTAACAATATACATGTAGTTACCCGGATGCACTCTGGAATTTTCCAGTGGTCTTCAGTGGGGTTATTATTTATTTAACGTATATTAATAACCTACATGTATTTTGATATCGAAAAATTTTTTATAATCTCTATAAACCCACAATCGTAGCTCATTAACCTGATATTTTAACGCAAAGTCGCACGTATTGTTTGCCTTGAGAGAAGCTCAGATATTTATTTCAAAAAACAGACGGGAAAATAATTTTTTTCTTTAACGTAACGTGCAAACTGATAATATCAAAACCATACAGCAACTTATTTGATTAACATGAATGATTGTTTTTTAAACTGCTTCCCGAATAGATATGCACAGTATTACAATGTCTGTAGATTTTTTACTGGAAAATCGCCATGGAGTAAATTTGGAAGGCATTCGTGCAAGATGGCATAGACTTAATATAGGCGACAAAAGACATGCAATTTAAGATTTTTTTCACCTTATACGACTGCTTGTGTGTTGCATTATGTGAAGCAAACTTCAACTTGTAGACATTTAAATGTTGTTGGTGTAAAACACAATTGCGAAAACAAAAAGCATACAGAGAGTTTGCATCCCTTTCTACTCACTCAAAGGAAACTTCGCTTGTTTAATGATGTTGCATTAGGAATTGTCTCGACTTTTCTGTCGTGTTCTTGAAAAGTCAATTAAAGTGCTAAAATCATTAAAATTGGAATAATAAGCTAAAAAACCAAAATATCGACAGAGAGTGAAAATGAGTGATGTCCGTGGATATGGATGTCGCCCGACCACCCGGCGAAGTGAAAAATAGAGTGAAAGTATGATAACTATGTTGCAGGAAACTACGGTATACGATGCATCAAAATAAATAGACCATTATGATGTATTCTAGCATTTAAACCGGATGCATTTAGATGTGTCCTACGTGGTGAATATTAACATTTTCACTTCGCTCCGCGTCATTAAAACTAGTAAGCTCTGATCACTTCATTTCCCAATGAAGTAAATTGGGAACGCACTTTTTTGTTCATGGCGAAGTAAAACATTTGTTTACAACAGTGTGTCATTAACGTTGTGTACAGTAATGTACAGGTGTATTAAAAACGTAAAACAGCTGTAAGTCTATGAGTTATCCCAATATCATATCGCAGCATTAATAATACTTTATCTCACAAAATATTGACATTTCCGAAAGCATCAATTCAAGATCTATTGGTCCTAATGGTACATGAACTGCTCCGCAGTTCACTTCATTTGCACGAGGTTCATTTGACTTCATCAGCCGATGAAAGCAACAGAATAGCCATTCAATCCTTAAGTGTGTAAATATAAATTTAAATAGATAAATAATATAAATAACTGTTATCATCACGCGGTAGTGTGATATCCAGCGACTGTGTCGTTGACAAACTGATACATATATCATCCATACCCAGTTGTAAATGGTGAGGTGGATATGGCAATCTTGCTTTTAGCAGGATTGGCGCTGTTTGGGAAATGGCTGTTCACTGCGATAGGGATGATGACTGTGGGAAGGTGGATACGTGAATGGCTAGGAGGAGGAATGGGAAAAAGAGGAGGAGGAGGAGATGGAGGAGGAGGAGGAGGGGAAGGAGGAGGAGGGGAAGGAGGCGGAGGAGGAGGAGGGGAAGGAGGCGGAGGAGGAGGAGATGGAAATGGAGCAGGAGGATCAGGAGGTGGAGGAGGAGGGGAAGGAGGCGGAGGAGGAGGAGATGGAGGAGAAGGGGGAGGAGATGGAGGAGGAGATGGAGGAGGAAGAGGAGGGGATGGAGAAGGAGCAGGAGGATCAGGAGGAGGAGTACGGATGAGAAGAAGAAAACAAAATTAGATTAAAAGAAAGGACGGATGAGAAAGAATGTAAGTTCCCTTTAGTTAAAAATCTTACATTGTTGATTCCGAATACTCTTCCATGAAGAGAATTATATGAAAGGATAATTCACCGTATTATTGAAGGTCTCGCCATCGCCAACGATTTTGCCTTTACATAGTCGAGATTGATAGGAAGTCACATCGTGTCATGTTTAATCTTATCAGACAGTAGTGTGTATGATAACTTCATTTTTACCTTACACTGTTGCTTTATCTAATGTACGGGTTCAGTACCTGAACAAAGGTGCAAGCATGATGATCGTATATGTATGTATCTAGGTTATCTATATCGATTATGATATCAAAAAGTGAGTAATTAAGCTTCTATTTTTCATTTTTCGGTAATCTGTTGATGCAAAGATCTACATGTGTTTTTTCTCTATTAATATTATTATGCAGGTAGTTTGAATTTGTTTCGGTTCAATCAATAATTATGTGGAGAGGAATTATGAATTTTTCAATAAATCCGTTCTCAACCAAATACATAAAAGAAGTACTGTTTGACTGCACGTACGGAGTACGTTCAGCCGTACATTTTGTATTTCTTTTCCTCTCTGTTTCAGACCTTTACAGAGAAAGCCGTAAACAATTTAGGAAGAAAAATGGTGCAAGTGCCAACATAGCCGACTTACAGCGAAAGCAAAACAAAACATATATTTATACAGTTACATATTGACATGATTCCACTTATTTAATTTAGAGCTACGATTTCCGGAAAACTTTCCTTTTTTATCGTCAAACCATTTTATAGAGAAATGTAATTGCCGAGTGGATAAGATGTTTGACATTTTGTTCCACTAATTTTCCGCCTCTGGGTTGCGTGAGAGACTTTGTAGGGCAGTCGCCAGGTACTGGCTATAGGTCTTTTTACCTGAGCTCCAGCTCCCCTCTACACTTAGACCTGGCACGAACATTTCTGCAGCTCTTAATATGACGTACAATTATGCAAAGGTGGCATTTTGATTCTTCGATGTTTAACAGTTTAACAGTGACATGATTTTACTTGGTTCATTAACAGCAACCATTTTTCTTGTTTTCTAGTCACGTGTACCATAATACATAATTGACATTAAAACTGAATACAAGTATACTTTTGAAAATATCATGCTATTCATTTGACTTATATAAAACTGAATTAAGTGCACCATGTTTTTGAACACAAAGGTAAGCTAACCTGTTCGGCAGCTATGGTACGAACGGATCATTTTTATGTTTAAAAGTGCTCCTTACACAAGATTGCGATAGTACAGTTCTGTTTATAAAAGTGATAATAAGTGTATTTTGTTTCAAATTGTTGTTTACAAATATAAACGAAAGTGGAATACTTTTGAACATAAAATGTCTAAAAGTTGTTTACACAATCATTTGTGCTCTTCTTCTTTCTCCTTTATTTGATTGGTAATATCTTTAAAGCAACGACTACTAGCACCACAACAACCCCTATCACTGTAAACGGGTCATTTTCAACCCAGCGTTTGTTCACAAGTAGCACCGTACAACTTTAGTAAATATGCTGACGGACAGTCTTTATCTAGGTGCATTTGGGAATGGTAGAGTCGTTGTGTATATTTTGGCTGTTTGCCAAAATGTGTTCACTACGATCATTATAACACAACAATGTAATGATCAATACAGAATATTACATGGCCGTTAACATAAAATGTTAAAAAGTGCACCATCCAAAATGGTCTATTTTAAACATAAGGTAAAGTATAGTCCCAGGCCACTGTCGGCCATAGTAGATCAATACGGACCACTGTAGGCACATTTTGTTTATACAAGCATAGATTAGTAATCGATATGACATAATAGTTTGTCCTCGTTACAGCAAAAGACATATGACACAGGGACAGGTTGTTGTAGCCAGGCCCCGGTTTCATCAACGTTCCTTAATTTAAGGAAACTCCTTAACTTAAAAATCTCCATAGGAAAGCATTACAGAATTTAAGGAATTTTCCTTAGCTAAGGATTGTCCCCTTAAATTCTGTAATGCTTTCCTATGGAGATTTTTAAGTTAAGGAGTTTCCTTACGTTAAGGAACGTTGATGAAACCGGGGCCTGATAAGGTGGGTTTTCCACTTGTACTTTCTCTTTCGAATTTGGATAGTTTACAATATTGATATTACGGAAGAGAAATGTTGTTTGGTATACAGTAATAGTGATACCAGCATTGCTAATCTGTAAAGTATTTTCAAACGGACATAATGGTAAACAACAAAATCCCGAAATATCGAATAAACGAGATATCGCCGGAAACGTTCAGGTTATCGAAGTGGGACAAAGAAAGGCCATTGTGATTACATGACAACCATAGAAATTACAATGAAAGATTGCAATTGTCTTATTTTTAAGGATTTTCGAAAGTTGAAATACTGTCTAAGCATGATTCAGTTTTACAATCTATCAAAGTACCGGTTAATGAGCAAGAAGCTAACCTACATGTATCTCGTCTTTATTTGATACCGAAACTTGACAAGTATCCATATAAGCAACGTTTTATTGTTAATTGTTACTCTTCTGGAACACCTGGTCTTATTCTCTTGTACTTTTTACAAGGGTCTCTATGTAAATCTTTCCTTTGTTCATGTCTTGCCTC
Source organism: Mimachlamys varia (assembly GCA_947623455.1). Taxonomy (NCBI): domain Eukaryota; kingdom Metazoa; phylum Mollusca; class Bivalvia; order Pectinida; family Pectinidae; genus Mimachlamys; species Mimachlamys varia. Next base: position 30,970,895 of record OX392544.1, read on the forward strand.
TAGTTTAATGTTTACACGCGGTTCCTCCTATTGTTACAGAATAATAATTATAACTATGTCCCCTTTCTGGTACATGCACCTGTTCCCAAGTCCCCGGGGTGTTAGGCCCGCCATTTGTTCAATTTTGAATCCCATCCACCTGACATGCTTTCAGACTAGTATAAGTGATTGCGCCACAATATGCCAAAGAAAGTTCACGATAGGAAAATCGAAATCGTCACGTTTATCATACAGCTTAGTAGTAAGTTGCCCGTGTTGGTCATAGTTTAAGAAAAGATCGAGGTAAGATGATGTAGCTGATGTAGAAGAGTCTGTTGTGTCTTTAATCTCAAGTTCAGTAGGGTATATATGATCGACTAGGTCAGCAAACAGCTTGTTGTTTATAGACAACACATCGTCGATATACCTGAAAGTGAAATTGAAAGATTTGGCAAAGTTTTTGTTACCCGTTCTGATAAGCCCCCTCGACAAATTCAGGCTCGTATGAAAACAAAAACAATTCAGCTTAGAGTGGGGAACAGTCTGTTCCCATGGGAATGCCAACAGTCTGCTGGAAAATCTTTCCTCCGAACTCAACAAAACTGTTGTCGATCAGGAATTCAATCATCCTTACTATATCTTCTTCAGTATATTTCCTCTTAGCTTTTGTCGTGTTTTTGACAAAGTATGCTCTAAGATAGCTCACTACCGTATATGTATATCGTCGTCAGCCTTTCTTGGAAAAGAAAGCTCTCATAACAAGAGATCGGAGACGTTCTTTCAATTTTGTGTGAGATATTGTAGTGTACAGGGTGGAAAAATCAAATGTTTTGACCGAAAAGACATTTTTTAGGAGGGGGTGTTCAAGATTGATCAAAAGATCTTTCGAGTTTTTCAAAATCCACATCCCATTAATTCCACTTCTGGAGTATACAGTGTCATAATACGACTGAAGCCCTAATTTCATGGTACTAAGAATTGTAGTAAAACTTTTTGATAATCGCTTGGTCGAGCAATTAACAGAGCCAGCGATAAAACGTTGCTTATAAGGATCCTTGTGTAGTTTCGGTATCCAATAAAGACAAGGTAGGTCAGCATCTTGCTCATTAAACTGAGTCATGCTTACAGTTCTGAGTAATAGTCAAGGAAATTTTAAAGTTGTTATCAATACCCTGCCGTGTGAAAATGATAGCCGTCAACAGATATTATCTATATGCAGATAGCTGAGGACTGTGACGTAACGTATTTACTACAGTTGTATGGTTGTGAGCAAACGGTGAGGTGGAAATGGATCAGTGGTGGATACTTATATTATTATTGGCAGTGGGGACAGGGGACTCAGAGGGGCTATTCATTTTGGTTATATTATATTGTATATATACAATTATTCGAGGAGGAGGAGGAGAGGGAGATGGAGAAGAAGAGGAAGAAGAGGAGGAAGAGGAGGAGCCCCATTAGAAAGAAAATTAGATCAGAAGAAGGAACAGATGAACGAGAAAGAAGGGTAATTCTTTATTTTGACAAATTAAATGATAATTCGCCTTCACAATGAATGTATCGCCAACGAGTTTGCTTTTTAAAAAGTCCTGATTAATAGGAAGTAACATCATATCACATTGTAGTGTGTATGATAACTTCATTTTTTTCTGCATTGCTTCTGTATCTAATGTACGGGCTCAGTACTAGAACAAAGGTGCAAGCATGATGATCGTTTTCATATACATTAAGGTTATCTATATCGACTATGATATCAAAAAGTGTGGAATTAAGCTTCTATTTTTCATTTTTCGGTTATCTGTGGATGAAAAGATCTACATGTGTTTTTTATCTATTCATATTATTATGCAGGTAGTTTGAACTTGTTTGGGTTCAATCAATAATCATGTGGAGAGGAATTATGGATTTTTTCAATAAATCCACTCTCAACCAACTACATAAAAGAAGTACTGTTTGACTGTACGTACGGAGTACGTTCAGTCATACATTTTGTATATATCAATACTTACTTTTCCCCTCTGTTTCAGACCTTTCCAGAGAAAGCCGTAGACGATTCAGGAAGAAAAATGGTACAAGTGCCAACATAGCCGGCTTACAGCGAAAGCAGAAACAAAAGATATAATTATACAGTTACATATTGACATGATTCCACTTATTTAATTTAGAGCTACGATTTCCGGAAAACTTTCCTTTTTTATCGTCAAACCATTTTATAGAGAAATGTAATTGCCGAGTGGATAAGATGTTTGACATTATGTTCCACTAATTTTCCGCCTCTGGGTCGCGTGAGAGACTTTGTAGGGCAGTCGCCAGGTACTGGCCATAGGTCTTCTTACCTGAGCTCCAGCTCCCCTCTACATTAGACCGGACACGAACATTTCTGCAGCTCTTAATATGACGTACAATTATGCAAAGGTGGCATTTTAATTCTTCGATGTTTAACAGTTTAACAGTGACATGATTTTACTCGGTTCATTAACAGCAACCATTTTTCTCGTTTTCTAGTCACGTAAAAGTGTACCATAATACATAATTGACATTAAAACTGAATAAAAGTATACTTTTGAAAATATCGTGCTACGCATTTGACCTATATAAAACTGAATTAAGTGCACCATGTTTTTGAACAAAAAGGTAAGCTAACCTGTTCGGCAGCTATGGTACGAACGGATCATTTTTATGTTTAAAAGTGCTCCTTACACAAGATTGCGATAGTACAGTTCTGTTTATAAAAGTGATAATAAGTGTATTTTATTTCAAATTGTTGTTTACAAATATAAACGAAAGTGGAATACTTTTGAACATAACATGTTTAAAAGTTGTTTACACAATCATTTGTGCTCTTCTTCTTTCTCCTTTATTTGATTGGTTATATAATCTGCCCCAGCACATTTTTAAAACAACGACTACATTGTACTATTACCACAACAACCCTTATCACTATAAACGTCATTTTCAACCCAGCGTTTGTTCACAAGTAGCACCGTACAACTTTAGTAAATATGCTGACGGACAGTCTTTATCTAGGTGCATTTGGGAATGGTAGAGTCGTTGTGTATATTTTGGCTGTTTGCCAAAATGTGTTCACTACGATCATTATTACACAACAATGTAATGATCAGTACAGAATATTTCATGGCCGTTAACATAAAATGTTAAAAAGTGCACCATCCAAAATGGTCTATTTTAAACATAAGGTAAAGTATAGTCCCAGGCCACTGTCGGCCATAGTAGATCAATACGGACCACTGTAGGCACATTTTGTTTATACAAGCATAGATTAGTAATCGATATGACATAATACTTTGTCCTCGTTACAGCAAAAGACATATGACACAGGGACAGGTTGTTGTAGCCAGGCCCCGGTTTCATCAACGTTCCTTAATTTAAGGAAACTCCTTAACTTAAAAATCTCCATAGGAAAGCATTACAGAATTTAAGGAATTTTCCTTAGCTTAGGATTTTCCCCTTAAATTCTGTAATGCTTTCCTATGGAGATTTTTAAGTTAAGGAGTTTCCTTACGTTAAGGAACGTTGATGAAACCGGGGCCTGATAAGGTGGGTTTTCCACTTGTACTTTCTCTTTCGAATTTGGATAGTTTACAATATTGAGATTACGGAAGAGAAATGTTGTTTGCTATACAGTAATAGTGATACCAGCATTGCTAATCTGTAAAGTATTTTCAAACGGACATAATGGTAAACAACAAAATCCCGAAATATCGAATAAACGAGATATCGCCGGAAACGTTCAAGGTTATCGAAGTGGGACAAAGAAAGGCCAAATTATTACATGGCGGACATAAAAATGTCAATGAAAGATTGCAATTGTCTTATTTGTAAGGATTTTCGAAAGTTGAAATAGTGTCTAAGCATGATTCAGTTTTACAATCTATCAAAGTACCGGTTAATGAGCAAGAAGCTAACCTACATGTATCTCGTCTTTATTTGATACCGAAACTTGACAAGTATCCATATAAGCAACGTTTTATTGTTAATTGTTACTCTTCTGGAACACCTGGTCTTATTCTCTTGTACTTTTTACAAGGGTCTCTATGTAAATCTTTCCTTTGTTCATGTCTTGCTTCTAGTTTAATGTTTACACGCGGTTCCTCCTATTGTTACAGAATAATAATTATAACTATGTCCCCTTTCTGGTATATGTACCTGTTCCAAAGTCCCCGGGGTGTTAGGCCCGCCATTTGTTCAATTTTGAATCCCATCCACCTGACATGCTTTCAGACTAGTATAAGTGATTGCGCCACAATATGCCAAAGAAAGTTCACGATCGGAAAATCGAATTACGTTTATCATACAGCTTAGGAATAAGTTGCCCGTGTTGGTCATAGTTTAAGTAACGATCGAGGTAAGATAATGTAGCTGATATAGGAGAGTCTGTTGTGTCTTTAATCTCAAGTTCTGTAGGGTATATACGATCGACTAGGTCAGCAAACATCTTGTTGTTTATAGACAACATATCGTCGATATACCTGAAAGTGAAATTGAAAGATTTGGCAAAGTTTTTGTTACCCGTCCTGATAAGCCCCTCGACAAATTCAGCCTCGTATGAAAACAAAAACAAGTCAGCCAAAAGTGGTGCACAGTTAGTGCCCATTGGAATGCCAACAGTCTGTTGGGAAATCTTTCCTCGGAACTCAACAAAGATATTGTCAACCAGGAATTCAATCATTCGTACTTTATCTTCCTCGGTATATATTTCAACCTAGCTTTGTTGTGTTTTTCAAAAATGTTTCAAAATAACTCACAACCATGTTTTTGTATCGCCGTTCAACTTTCATGGAAAATAAAGCTCTAATAATGAGAGACCGAAGACGTTCTTTCAGTTTGGCATGTGGTATGGTAGTGTACAGGGTGGAAAAATCAAGTGTTTTACTGGACGAAACATTTTTTAGAAGTTGGTGCTCAAGACTGATCAGAAATTCTTTTGAGTTTTTCAAAATCAATATCCCATTAATGCTACTTCTGGAGTATACAGTGTCACAATAAGACTGAAGCCCTGATTTAACGGTAATAAGAATGATAGTAAGAAGTTTTGATAATGGTTTGGTTGGACAATGAGACAAGCCAGCGATAAAACGTTGCTTATAAGGATCTAAGTGTAGTTAAGGTATATCCAATATAGCCGAGGTAAGTCAGCGTATATTTGTTATGGAAATAACAAATCTGATCTGTCTCATTATACTGTCAGTACATGTAATATCAAATATAATAATAAAGAATTCGGGAGAAAAGGGGGACACCAGGAGGACAATTATACAGGTTTTAATGGCAATTACAAGAATTCAACACGGAAGGTGATAATAACACGATACCATAAAATCTCGATAATAAGCCTGAATCGAAAATAGGCCGGTCTTGAAAATAAGCCATGGGTTCCTTGCAGTCAAGTTTATGTTGAAAATATGCCGGCTTTTATTTGTTATCTTGTTACTAATTATCATACTCCTGTGTAGTTTTTTTTATTCCTTGAAACCCCATTTGCTTAGCATACATAAATGTATATATATATATATTACTGAATAGTCTACGATCTAGATCCTACGTCCATAATTTTTTATAAGAAAAACATTGTCTTTTATGATATTGTTTAAGACTTTGATTATTGTATTAGCTTCTGTTGTCATCGAATTCTATTTGATAACAGCTCAGGTGAATTACCTGTGTCGGTTGTTTTGACACCTGGACAATAGATCAGGCTAATCATGTATACTTACATCGCTCGCGGTGATCACCTGCATGGCTACTTCAGGTATTGTTTATACACTTCGCTACACCCCAAGCTTGGTGTTTATATATTTCAGTTTACACAAAGTGCCTGCGATTTATCTGAGGACAGTTAGTATTCGAATAATGAATTATCAAACGGAACGATAGACCTGCAGACATTCTGATATGAACTAACGGTTACCTTATTTTAACATGCCTTCAGAAAAAAATTCCGTTTTAAACAAAATTATTAATCAGGAGGAAGGCACTATTTTAATAATTTAAGCATTAGTTTTCTCGACTAAATTAACAGTTGATTCCCACATACTCTGTACATGTTGCCGGAAATCGTACCAGTGTTCACGTTATAGTCGTAAACAATTGTACACGAATGTTTCTGTTCAATATTTACATTATATCCAACCTTTTCTTTGAATAGGGATTTTGATCTTTGTTAAAAATCAAAATTTTGTGTATTAATTAGATTGTCACGTGGTCGTAAATATTGAAACAGTGTGGCAAAAATACGCTTGTGGGACAAAATGTTATTCAAGCTTTAGTGCAAAATAAGGTAAATCTTGATAATTTATATAATTCCTGAATCTTATCGACTATTGATTTACAAGACGATCGCAAAATGAAATATTTTTGAAATCATCGATGCTTTTGTGTACCGATGAAAGCTAGGTTTCGAAAGTAAGACGGTCTCGTAAATAAGCCTTAATTGCCTTACGGGATAAGCGTCTTCGAAATTAAGACGGCCATGAAAATACGCCTGCCTTCGAAAATAAGCCTGGGATTCCTTACCAAAAAAGAAAATAAGCCGCGGCTTATTATCGAGATTTTAGGGTATAATATACCACGCGGATTTAATAATATGATAGTTTAGGTAGTATGTGTATTTACGGATTGTTTGTGTTACATATTAAGATACAATGTAAATATAGGGTCCAGGATGAATTTAACACATGTGAATTTAACACTTGTGAATTTAACACATGTGAATTTAACACATGTGAATTTAACACTTGTGAATTTAACACTTGTGAATTAAACACATGTGAATTTAACACTTGTGAATTTAACACATGTGAATTTAACACATGTGAATTTAACACTTGTGAATTTAACACATGTGAATTTAACACATGTGAATTTAACACAAACACAGTGGAATAAATGTAATTATACTACGATAAATATGCCACTGGTATACATGAAACTCAAATATAAAAACGCATAATGTATTGAACAACTGGGAGCGTTCAAATTCGTCTGCATATAAAGGTGAATGAATTTATATTAATTGTATTGATCGCCCTTTTAAACACATTATGGAAAATAGCCAATATATACTTATGCCTCAATATGCGAATCTACAATTGACAAACTAAAGGCATTCATGTGCAGATATATAAGACTGTTAGCGAGCCTATAACTACTGTTGTACGATGTTATTTGTAAGCTTATCGTTAGGTGGAAATGGCCTGGGTAAAGCTTGTTGTATTTGCAGTAGGGTTGATAGGGGCAGTGGTAGTGACTGCTATACGATATTATAGGAACATAGCACAGGAACAACAATATGAAGGGAGTTCAGGAGGGAGGCGTGGGGGAGAGTCACAAGGAGAGAGGCCTGGAGGAGAGGCACCACGAGAGAGGCCTGGAGGAGAGGCACCACGAGAGAGGCCTGGTGGAGAGGCACCAGGAGTGAGGCATAGAGGAGAAGCACCAGGTGTGAGGCCTGGAGGAGAGGCGCCAGGAGGAAGGCCTGGAGGAGAGGGACCAGGAGGGGAAGGAAGACAGGAAGGACCGAGGAGAACATGGAGATCAAATGAACGAACGGATGAAGAAGAAAGAAGGTAAGTCTTGTTAAACTTACAACTTATAACGTTAAAGATCATGATAATGATAACGCAGTATTAGGAAGGGATTCGTGATGTTACATATGAAGGTCTTTTTGTACCCGAGGTTGACAATAATTTACATGTAATATTTCTATGTATTATAGTATAGCAGGGGTATTCAGACTAACAAGGAGTAACATTGTGTAATATTTAATCATATCTCAGTTACAAAACAGTACATTTCGTATGCTTACAACCCTGGAATATATCTTACATATGTCCCTAAGGCTCGGAGATAGCAGTTTGATCGCCTAAGTTCAAACAACCAGACCAATTGCTAGACTGTTATATGTCCTTTAAAGATAAGGGAGAAGTGAAGTTCGACTTCAAATCGAATTTTTGATGCACATTAAATGATCGAAGTAGTCCTCTTTTCTCATCAACAAGGTGGAACGCACTTCCATTTTGATAGGATATTTCCAATTCGTGTAGAAAGCAAAACACTGAGCATTTACTTTCGGTTTTAAAAATAGGAAGTGTTGAGAGATACAGGGCCTTACATCATCAGGCTATTTCTTATGGTCGATTGTAAACCAAAATCGTTTACACAAGCAAATATACATAAAATTACATATAAATTCATATTGCCATATATTTATATTAAATGTTAAGATATAGTGTAAATCATCAAGGTCAAGGATGCTTTCCTATTTTTTCTAACCTGCTTAGATCATTTAATTTGAAAGTATTAGCCCCCAAACCAGAAATATCGACCAGGGTAGCAGAAAGTGAAAGTAAGCGTTGAGTTTGCTCGACTACCTGGAAAAGTAGCGTATATCAAGTGTACAGTAAACTGAAAATAAAGACAGCATAATGCACTGTAGGTGAATAAATAACAAACACAGTGGATTAAATACCATAATAAATATTCCGCTTGAATACATTGAAAACGCTAATATATACCCGGCTGTTCTAAAAGCAGATATATGAGAACTGTCAGTGAGCATATTTACTTCAGTTGTACAGGGTTATTTGTCAGGTGGAAATGACATGGGCCAAGCTCATATAGGGGCAGTGGTAGTGACTGCTGTACAATATTATCGGTACAGATCACATGCACAACAATATGAAGGAAGTTCAGGAGGTGGGCGTAGGGGAGAGGCACCAGGAGAGGGGCTTGGAGGAGAGGCACAACTAGGGAGGCCTGGACGAGAAGCACCAGAAGTGGAAGGAAGACATGAAGGACCGAGGAGAACACGGGGATCAAATGAACGGACGGATGAACCAGAGCGAAGGTAATTCTTGTTAAACATACAACGTCGTGGGAATGATAGTTAAGCGAACTTCGAAGATTCGAATTTCTCGATGTGTCGAAATTTTGACAAAGTCTGTTTTTTTCATTATGTAACACTATTGATTAACTTTTTATGAATCGAACTTCTATGAATCGAGTTTTCGCTGTATCGAATTTTTAATCTGATCCGTTCGTTATGAAAACATTTAAAAGTACAACTAATCAATTAAAGTGAAAATTTTACCTGCTTTTAAAATTAACTTGACAAAAAAAATCTTACAAGATTATCACAATAAAAAAATTACAATGTGTATTTTTGTATACTTTTCTTTATAAATGTGAATCTACAATTTCTTAACCTGTGTTACGTTACACTAGCACCGCATCGGTTCTTCTGTGTACAGTACATTTATACATATTCATGTCAATGTTCGATGTTCGAAATTCATTAGTCGAAGTCCCGATGTTTCGAAGTTTTCACGACAGCCCCGCAAAGTTTGAAACATCGTTGTATATTTAACTAGGGGTTGAGTTGGTCCAGGGCTCCTCGTGACCTGGGAGTGCCTTAATGGCCTTTCACTAACCACCGTCATCAGTACGTCACAGTTCGCGTAGTCACGGTACGCGCCAAATTTGAAACAATGATTGTGATTGCTTGATTGATATATCAACGTGCAATTCATTAAAAACAGTAATGCTATTTTTTATGAAATAAAGATATGTTCATCTGGAATAGGATTGTTTGATTTTTGTGATGTAATTAAATTATAAATCTTGCGCTTGATAATAACAATGTCTATCAATGTATCGCGGTTTTATTTAGAGTGCACTTCGATTTTCGGTCTATTCGAAAAAAATGTGCACACAGTTTTTTCGGTATATACCGTATAACCCTAAAAAATGTTATGGTCATTCCTTATAATTTCATTTCTAAAGATACATATATAAGACATAAGTCTTATACAATGATTTCGTATTAATAATAACAAAATTCGAAAGGTTTTGCAAAATACACAACCATGTGCATAAATTTCACCGCAAAACAACTTCAACCAATAAGAAGTTTGATTACAAAATACCGCGCTAAACATGGCGGTATATGACGTCATCACTTTTTGCGTTGTCTGATTTTTACCTGAAAACCTGAAAAAGTTTAACAGTGCAAGAATAGGCAAAATTAAATTACATCGATAGGCCAATTTATCATCAAGTGCAATCCTTAAATGTATGTCCAACACATATACCAATGTTTTTTTTATATTTTTTTCTTTCTTCTCAGCCGCTCACACACAGTAAGACGTAGACAAGTGTGGAATAAACCTGAGGAACATGACAAAAGAGCTGAAGAAAGACAGACAGTTAAAATAAGAAGAAAAGGGGAAGGTATAGTTGATTTAGTTTTATAGTATTAAAGTAAACTTCTATATAACGCTTTCTATACTTGTTTAGCTCGTTTAACCTCCGGCATATGTTTCCCTTTATATATCGTCAAAGCTCTTTACAAGCTAACTGTTTCTTAACAAACGTGGTTTTACTCTTTATATGTTAGTTTTTTTTGTTAACGCTTCGGTATTCTCTAATTTATTTTCATCATCCATTGAAAACATGTTCGATCCGGCACACATATTGTTTTTTCATGTAATTGTTTATTGTATGATGCATTTTCTTTACAGTGTATTTTGTAATATATATCACAGGAAAATATCGTAGCAAAATTTAAGGCACGAAGCCAGCAGTTTGATTGGTCTCAATCGAAACAACCTAACAAATAACTAGGCTAATACCTGACAAATGTAGATAACCCAAGTTACGTTAGACTTCAAAGCGAGTTTCGGAATCACATTGAAATAGAGATCTTTTGTTTATGCCTAATCAACAATTCTTTACGTATAGTTATTTTGTTATTTTCAATGTTCAGACAGCAAAAATGGTTAATATTTCTGTTTATAAAGGAATGGTGGTGTAGAGAGACAGGGCCATATAGCATTGCCATTTTACTTTTAGTATTTCAGGGTCAGAATACAAGATATTCGCTAAGGGAGAACCATATAAAATGAATGTTTAATCAAAATATGTATCACAAAAGAATAAGAGGCTTGAGCCTATTTTTCTTTTTTTATTTTCCACTTGTCCTTTTTCTTTGGATTTAGGATCACTTGACATATTTCATTTAATGAAAAGGAATGTTGCTTGATATATCTTTTATGGTGATTGTTTTGATGTTGCCAGCGTGTAATCGTCACCGCTGTATGAATGTTTGTAAAAAATTGTCATCAAGCTAACAAACCTTTCTTTATACGTGTAATTTACGTAAAAATACATAGACGACATAACCCCTGATACAAGACACGGTCACGCATTGATAACATAGTTTTGGCTTTTTGTTAACTCTGTGGTTACCTGGTATTACCTATTGACTGCCGACTGGGTTTTTTTCATGGAAATCTTACACAGAGGCTATTTATATAATTCCTTACTGTATAACATGAAATATACGCGGGTTCTTTCCTTCGTGGTTTTAAAGCCTTAAGTCGTTTCGTGGTACAAATATAGCATACCGTAGAGTCAACAAAATTACAATTGGAATAGATTGTTTTAATATTGTGTATATAGTTCTGCTTTTTGTATTTGATAAAACTTATTGGCATATCCTAGATCGTGTCAATGAGCGTTAACCCTGGTTCATGTAATAGAAGAATTTTTCGCGGTTTGGAAATTTTCGCTTTTTCGACGACACTAAATCACCGCTAATATATCCACAAGCGAACATATCTAACACCATTCGAACTCTACAGTGTATAATAGTATCATAGGTACACAGTGCAAAACATTATGCCTACAGCGCAAAAATGTCCACATCACGAAAGTTTGGAGGCTGACTAAGCGAAAAAAATCCACGCGCGAAAATATTACCTTTTATAGTAGTTTTCGCGCCCGTGCAATCGTTTGCTTATTTCTCCGCCTCGGAACTTTTTCACGATGTGGAAATATCGCCGCCCGTCAGTTGTGCTATCATATTAGACACTATAGTGTTGTGAAAATATTTGCGGAGATTTAATGCAAGCGAAATAAGCGAAAATATACACGTCGCGGTCAATTCAACTTTTACAGTAATAGGGATGAGTTTAGTTGGAAGGCAATGGGACAGGGATTCTTAAAATGCATTTGCTATTTCACTTTATATTAATTTGAACGATTGAAGGCATATGTTGTTTACAAAAGGACACCCTACCAATTGATATAATATGATAGTTGTTCGCTGTGGTAGAACTATATGTACAAGGTTAACCAAAACATCAATGAACCAAGAAAAATAAGTTGTAGTCTTTTTTTACTTTGGATTTCCCTTTTGTACTTTCACTTTCGCTTTGGGATAATTTAACATGCTCACTTAAGAGAAATGTTGCTTGAAATATTATCTATAGTAGTGGTATAGTTGATATTCTGTAATTTAGTATCTAAGGAAAATCCTGGTCAACAAAGAAATCCTGGAATATCAAAGGAAACCAATACAGTGCAAGGTAACAAAAGATAAACATATAGCGATAACAGTACGTAAAGCGTAAGATACAGTATATACTATAATAAATATGAATGTTCAAGATGTATGCAAGGTTTTCAATTCCTTCCTTTCTGATTGGTGAATGATAAGAAAATAGGTCTTCTGAAGTATTTCTTAAAACAAGCGAAAAAAAATATGTTAATGAAGTTTTGTTGATTTCATTCATTTCTGTTTTTTCATGTGGCATAAACGGATTTGTAGTTTTTTTATACAATTTATAATCTTGTGTGTAGTAACTGAGAATCTACTAGAGAAGGATATATGTGTAACATTTTTAACGAATTCAGATATTCTTATAGGGAACATTAAAGGGTCAGTTAGTACTAAGGACACACACACACACACACACATACGATGAATACTGAAAAATAGCAAATTAACAAGTAATAAATAATGCATACTAATGATACAAACATTTGATTTAACTGCAACATCGACAATATTTTCTTTCACATATTACTTCAATTTAAATAAATATAAATAATTTATTCACATCGATCCAAGCAAACAATAAATCTAAACTGGTATTTCTACTTTCACTTTCGGTTTGCACTGACTCATCAAACAGGCGTAGTATGAAGTGATTACAATGTTTTATGAAATACTTATTGTCATCATTCTAATCTGTGTCATTTTCATCCCAGATGAAAGTGAAAGTAGACACAGGAAATTCGCAACGAGTCAGTTTCGTCAAGAGGACGTCAACCGTAAAGAAGGTAAACACCATTTTCATTCTTATTGTTGATTCATTGCATACCTTATTTATATAGGAATATTTAATACATTAATAATATTGATAGACCATATGTCCTATACAGTAAGAAGTACATGTTTGTTTATTATATTTATTTGTATTTTATAAATGATTCATCTGTGTATTCATATGTATTCATTTTTTATATGTTTGTATGTATTCTTAATGTTACTTATTCTTACTCATTTGGGGGGGGGGGGGGGGGGGGCTGGTGCAAATCCTTTGCACTCAACCAAAGCTGTATTAGAATAATAAAATTGGTCAATTTTTATACTAGTGATACAATGTAGATCCATACATTAATCAATATGTATATATATTAGAACCCGCCAATCCTGGTTCATAGTGTTATGACTGATATAAAACCATGTGTAAGGGTTATGTAACATATTCATGGATAATAGGGTTAGGCTGTCCACTACAGTGTGTATAGGTATAGTGTCATGCTGGGTCAACTCCCCCAGGCTGAAGGGAAGGGTCTGGGCCCTCAACGTGAGACACAGGGCACACTATACCTTACCTTTTAATATAAATTTAAAAGATGATTTTGTTTTACTTTTAAAATGAGCCATAACTTTAGATACAGTTTGAGTAAGATCAGAATATTAATGTCATTAGATTCAGTAAGTTGATAAGAATCTATATCTGTTTTTAGTATTGTAATAAACAGTATAGTGTTGAAGCTGTATAGCTTTTACTGTAGCTTCAAGTATATGGAAGTCAGGTTTCTTTAAATACCATTTTAGTTTAATGATACTTTTGAATAATTTCTATATCATTAGAAAGTATAGGAAGTCCTCTTTTATAATATATTTCCATAGAGGATGTAAAGTGTTAAGTTTGTCTGCTATTATAAAATATAGCAAAACAAGAAACACAAACTAGTCCTGTTAGGCTGAAAGTAGAGATCCCTAGGGAGCCTGGACAGGGTGTCCTCCACCAGGGACGAGGACCAGGAATAAGAAGGGGTCAGATAGAAAAATGGTATATTTTTTCATTTGAGAGTTGAAGAATTTATTTTTGAGTCCGAGAGTTTTGGATTACAACCAGAGTTGGTGATAGCTTATGAAGAAGGAGTAGTGGAATACCTGTAATAAATATGGATGCGTGTGAATGCTGTATGGATTAAAACTTTGTATTCTGTGTATGTATATGAATTTGCACGGACAAATAAAACACAAGGAATGGCAGACACTTTGTGAAGCATTATCATTCAGTTATTAAGTTATGTCATGATGTCAATACATGACACAACAATTATGGCCGAAACACCAGCCGGTCAATGTAGCCAGGAATCTAGGTCCAGGACTACGATAAAAAAAATATATATACGTAGTATTCTTTGTTATCCAAGTCAATATAAATTCTGCTGACGTCTCTGGTTGTAATCGGTTAGTTTCCGTGTCCTTTTAATACATGTACATCGTAACTGTAAGCGTACGCCCCGTTACAGTGCTTTAAAAATAACCAACATGTAATGCTATGTCGGTTACAACACATTGTATCAAATTGGTTATTTTTTTGTTTGAAGGGTCAAACCCATATTTCAAACATAGTGACGTATTTGATGTGTTCATAAGTAGTGTAAAAACTGTCATCAAGATCAGATATTCTTATAGGGAAAATTACAGGGTAGTAAACACACAAACTATCAATACACACAAATAACAACAGATAAATAATTAAATGCATGCAAATGATACAACCAATTAATTTAACCGCGACATCGGCAATTTGTTCCACATACTATATCAATTTAGATAAACAGATATTCATATCGATCCAAGCATACAATAAATCTTAAATGGTATTTCTACTTTCACTTTCGGTTTGCACTGACTTATCAAACAGGCGTAGTATGAAGTGATTACAATGTTTTATGAAATAATTATTATCATCATTCTAATCTGTGTCATTTTCATCCCAGATGAAAGTGAAAGTAGACACAGGAACGTCGCAACGAGACAGTCTCGTCAAGGGGACGTCAACCGTGAAGGAGGTAAACACCATTTTCATTCTTATTGTTGATTCATTGCATACCTTATTGCGGGAGCCGGTTAGTGCCACATGAAGTATTTTTTATGTCGTAATTACGACTTAGTATGTCGTAATAGGACTTAGTATGTCGTACATGTAATAGGACTTAGTATGTCGTAATAGGACGTAGTATGTCGTAATTACGATTTAGTATGTTGTAATAACGACTTAGTTATCTCGTAATTACGACTTAGCTATCTCGTAATTACGACTTAGTTATCTCGTAATTACGACTAAGTATGTCGTAATAACGACTTAGCTATCTCGTAAGTACGACTTATGCTTTGGTCCCAAAGATCGGCCGGTATCCGGGGATAGGGGGTAATCGGGAGTACACCGCTGGTTTTGGCCATTTTTAAAAAAAATTGTCACACATCATTTACATATAAGGCACCGTGCGGAGGCCGTCCGAAAACCGTCTGGTAATCGTACCGCGTGTGTTTCCAAAGAGATTTTTTTGGGGGCTGGCGAGGCAGTGAATACCGACCGAACATCTAATACTAATCGGCTTATTATCCTATGATGTCCGGGCGATAACCAGCCTATCCATCGGACATCGTACGAATATCGCCCGAGTATTCTACGCGCTATAATGTTGTACACGGCGACTGACGGGGGATTATATAGTCCGGCCGATACCCGGCCGATGTCCGGTTCTAGCCGGTCGGTAACCGGCCGGTGTCTGTAACATATCTTGTCCACATCGGTTCAAGCCGATCGGACATCGGTGGGTTACTTTCCAATGTGTAAACAGACATCGGCCGGATATCGGCCCATGTCCGGTCCCAAAAATTTCTCCTCTGAGGCTACACACACCGGCCGATTACCGCTCGATTCCCGGCCGGATATCGGACGATACTTAAACGATATGTGAAGGATATGTGGCCGATTATGGAAATCTACGGGACACCGAAGAAATTTTAACTTCGAGTTAAAACTCTTCGGGCACCTCCCCGATGCTGCCTGAGAGCCCCGGCCACCGGCCGGCCATGTCTGGTGTCCGGCCGGGGACCAGGCCAAAATGGCAAAAAATCATGCCGGGAGTACATCCTAAGCCTATTCGGAAGTGGATGTGACCAAAGCATTAGTATGTCTAATTATGACATACTAAGTCGTAATTACGACATAAAAATGACTTCATGTGGCACCAACCGGCTTCCGTATTAAGCAGTGCATGTTTGTTTATCATGTTTATTTAATTTTATAAATGATTCATCTGTGTATTCAGATATATTCCATTCTTATATTTGTTTGTATGTCTTTTTGATGTTCCTTATTCTTACTCATTGGGAGGGGGGGGCTTGCAGTCAACCAATATAAAGTCTGCTGACGTCTCTTGTTGTAATTGGTTGGTTTCCGTGTCCTTTTTAATGCCCAGTATACGTAACTTTCGGCAAAACTTGAAGCGAAAATCAAGCCTAATTACTTATTATATTTATAGATTTAGTTAAGATTAACTGATATCAGCAATATTCAAGATGAAATCTTACACGGTTACCGGAACAGCAGCAGTTGAAACTCGGTTTTTGTAAACACGCGTCCAATTAGAACCGTCTTCTTACTTCGGCTTTTTGTTGAAGTGGGCCCCACCTGAAATATTTTCAATTTTTGGGATTTTTTTCTGTCAAGAGTTTCTTGTTAGTTACCGCTCAGGTTTACGTCGTTTTAGGCTTATTTTTGCATGGTTATCAACTGGATTTTATTCAGAATTTTACAGAATCACGTAAAATTTTCCTGAAGTTACGTATATTGGGCCTTTAATACATGTACATGGTAATTGTAAGCGTACGCCCCGTTACAGTGCTTTAAAAATAACCAACATGTAATGCTATGTCGGTTACAACACATTGTATCAAATAAGTTTGTTTTTTGTTTGAAGGGTCAAACCCATATTTCAAACATAGTGACATATTTGATGTGTTCATAAGTAGTGTAAAAACTGTCATCAAAATCAGATATTCTGTTAGGGAAAATTACAGGGAAGTAAACACACAAACTATCAATATACACAAATAACAACAGATAAATAATTAAATGCATGCAAATGATACAACCAATTAATTTAACCGCGACATCGGCAATTTGTTCCACATACTATATCAATTTAGATAAACAGATATTCATATCGATCCAAGCATACAATAAATCTTAAATGGTATTTCTACTTTCACTTTCGGTTTGCACTGACTCATCAAACAGGCGTAGTATGAAGTGATTACAATGTTTTATGAAATACTTATTATCATCATTCTAATCTGTGTCATCTTCATCCCAGATGAAAGTGAAAGTAGACACAGGAACGTCGCAACGAGACAGTCTCGTCAAGGGGACGTCAACCGTAAAGGAGGTAAACACCATTTTCATTCTTATTGTTGGTTCATTGCATACCTTATTACGGAAGCCGGTTAGTGCCACATGAAGTAATTTTTTATGTCGTAATTACGACTTAGTATGTCGTAATAGGACTTAGTATGTCGTAATAGGACGTAGTATGTCGTAATTACGATTTAGTATGTTGTAATAACGACTTAGTTATCTCGTAATTACGACTAAGCTATCTCGTAATTACGACTTAGTTATTTCGTAATTACGACTAAGTATGTCGTAATAACGACTTAGCTATCTCGTAATTACGACTTATGCTTTGGTCACAAAGATCGGCCGGTATCCGGGGTTAGGGGGTAATCGGGAGTACACCGCTGGTTTTGGCCATTTTTTAAAAAAATTGTCACACATCATTTACATATAAGGCACCGTGCGGAGGCCGTCCGAAAACCGTCTGGTAATCGTACCGCGTCTGTTTCCTAAAGATATTTTTTTGGGGGCGGGCGAGGCAGTGAATACCGACCGAACATCTAATACTAATCGGCTTATTATCCTATGATGTCCGGGCGATAACCAGTCTATCCATCGGACATCGTACGAATATCGTCCGAGTATTCTACGGACAACGAACGATGTTTGTGTATGTGTTGTCTCTTGTGTAGAAACGCGCTATAATGTTGTACATGGCGACTGACGGGGGATCATATAGTTTGGCCGATGCCCGGCCGATGTCCGGTTCTAGCCGGTCGGTAACCGGCCGATGTCTGTAACATATCTGGTCCACATCGGTTCAAGTCGATCGGACATCGGTGGGTTAGTTTCCAATGTGTAAACAGACATCGGCCGGATATCGGCCCATGTCCGGTCCCAAAAATTTCTCCTCTGAGGCTACACACACCGGCCGATTACCGCTCGATTCCTGGCCGGATATCGGACGATACTTAAACGATGTGTGAAGGATACGTGGCCGATTATGAAAATTTTAACTTCGAGTTAAAACTCTTCGGGCACCTCCCCCATGCTACCTGAGAGCCCCGGCCACCGGCCGGCCATGTCTGGTGTCCGGCCGGGGACCAGGCCAAAATGGCAAAAAAATCATGCCGGGAGTACATCCTAAGCCTATTCGGAAGTGGATGTGACCAAAGCATTAGTATGTCGTAATTCTGTCAAGAGTTTCTTGTTAGTTACCGCTCAGGTTTACTTCGTTTTAGGCTTATTTTTTCATGGTTATCAACTGGATTTTATTCAGAATTGTTCAGAATCACGAAAAATTTCCTGAAGTTACGTATATTGGGCCTTTAATACATGTACATCGTAATTGTAAGCGTACGCCCCGTTACAGTGCTTTAAAAATAACCAACATGTAATGCTATGTCGGTTACAACACATTGTATCAAATAAGTTTGTTTTTTGTTTGAAGGGTCAAACCCATATTTCAAAAATATTGACATATTTGATGTGTTTTTAGTGTAAAAACTGTCATCAAGATCAGATATTCTTATAGGGAAAATTACAGGGTAGTAAACACACACACTATCAATACGAACAAATAACAACAGATAAATAATTAAATGCATGCAAATGATACAACCAATTAATTTAACCGCGACATCGGCAATTTGTTCCACATACTATATCAATTTAGATAAACAGATATTCATATCAATCCAAGCATACAATAAATCTTAAATGGTATTTCTACTTTCACTTTCGGTTTGCACTGACTTATCAAACAGGCGTAGTATGAAGTGATTACAATGTTTTATGAAATACTTATTATCATCATTCTAATCTGTGTCATTTTCATCCCAGATGAAAGTGAAAGTAGACGCAAGAAAGTCGCAACGAGACAGTCTCGCAAAGAGGTCGTCAACCGTAAAGAAGGTAAATACCATTTTCATTGTTTATGTTGATTAATTGCAAACCTTATTTATATAGGAATATTTAATACTTTAATAATATTGATAGACCATATGTCCTTTACAGTGAGCAGTACATGTTTGTTTATTATATTTGTTTATATTTTATAAATGATTCATCTTTGTATTCATATGTATTCAATTCTTATTTGTTTGTATGTGTTTTTAATGTTACTTTTTCTGACTCATTTAGGGGAGGTGGTTCAAACCCTTTGCATTCAACCAAAGCAGTATAATAATAATACAATTGGTCATTTTTTATACTAGTGATAGATCCATACATTTATCAATAGATAAATTGTTAACTCATAACATTCAGTATTGATTTAGGTTTATTTCGTTGATAAAGCCCATATTTATTAACAATAATATATACATTTTATTCTCTGTTATCCAAGTCAATCTAAAGTCTGCTGACGTCTCTGGTTGTAATCGGTTGGTTTCCGTGTCCTTTTAATACATGTACATCGTAACTGTAAGCGTACGCCCCGTTACAGTGCTTTAAAAATAGCCAACATGTAATGCTATGTCGGTTACAACACATTTTAAATTTAAAATTAGTTAGCTTTTGTTTGAAGGGTTAAAGTCATAATATTATTTTAAATATTTATATGTAGAAACATATTTGATACGTTCAAAGGTTATGTGAAAGCTGTAAAACTGTCCTCGTATTATTAGCACTAAAATTTCAGGCAAGGGTGAAATCTTTACTGTTTGTTTAAAAGTTTGAAAATGTGATATTAAGCTGACTAAACTTTATCGACAAATGTAAATATTGTGTAAAGTACCTTGGCGACATACATCGTGATACATAAGACGGTCACGCATTGATAACATGTTTTGAACTTTGTTAAGTCTCGTGATTTCCCAGTATTACTTCTACTCCAACGTATATTGACTGGCGGTTTCAGTTTTCACCAAAATGGTCTTTCGTGGAAAACGTGCATAAGGGCTATTTCTGTAACTGTTTATTCTCCATTTTCATGATTGTTTTATGTCATATTTGCTCTACCCTATTGTTTTCATGAATTTGTAGTAACGTATATAGTACTGTGCCATATTTATGAAAACATTTGTTTATTTCACTTTTTTTATATTGTATTTTTAACTTTTTTCAAAGAATTTTCCTGGCATCTTTTATGAATCATTTTCATTTTCATTGATTTTTTTATGCCTATAGAGATAACGTAACACACATATATGCTGCACCTGCTTCATCTCATAATAGTTGCCATGATTTCCGTGACTAGACTAGCCATAATTTATTTACAACATCCATTTCTGGGACGCCATCTTTACGTCAATTTGGTAACGTTACATAGAAAAATGGCGTCACACGGAAAGTATTGGCGTGGATAATTATGTGTGGCTCCATACATACATGACGGGAATTTAACGTATGATATGAGAAGAAAATGTGGATTTATTTCATTTTTACCAGTGAAATATCAGAAAATATCAACTTGATAAAACTTATATCATCACTGCTTATATCATCACTAGTGATGATATAAGAAATCGTATATCATCGCTAGTGATGATATAAGAAATCATATATCATCACTAGTGATGATATAAGTTTCTGTCCGATATCATTGCGCACTATTTGTGTACTTTTTTCCGTTATTCTAGAATCAAATCATATATAGCAGGGAACTTAGAAACCGTTTATAGCATTATGGAAATTAATAGAGAACTAATTGATTTTATCAATATGTTTTTGTATTTTTACTATTTCGAACAAAAAAGAGAACTTCATACTGTGGCGTATTAATATTCTATAATCCTTATAGGCACTCCGTCCCGCTCAGTTGTAACCGCATTTTTTTTAAAGAAATCGGACTTTTGGGAAATTCGAAAATGTAATAAAAAGAAAATTCAATGGTTTCCAAATTAATATCAAATAATATTTCACTCGTATGGCAGATTTTAAAACTATTTTCACTCGTGCTACGCACTCGTGAGGTTGTAAAAACTTATTAATCGTAAAATTAATTGAGGTTGTTTGTTTCAAATTAGTAATGCTATATTGATTCCATTGCTGTTATATACGTTAAAAGATGACGTAATAAACACATATTAAACATGCATCATACAGCTGTTTCGTCCTCCTAGGACTTTTCAGTGATTATTCTTATATATGTATATTAACCCCATTTATCCGTACGGTTTTTGTTTTTTTATTGTTGAAATCAATTTCTGTTTTAGAGACAAGTTTGGTTCATTCAAAGGAAGAGAAAGTAGAAAGAGGTAAGTTTTACATATCAACATACATGTTAAAGGAAATGCAAATATTTAAGACGGAGTACACGACGTTTTGTACTTAATTAAAATTACAATGAGAAAATCTTACAAATAAATAATGAGCTGAAATTTGCAACGTATTCAAAACATGTTCATGTTATTTCATAAAGCATTCTATCATTTATTTATCGCATATTTACCAATGAAAAATCATAATATGTTTTGTGTGTTTACTTGCTTGTTTATTTCGGAATCAAAGTTATACGATGCCAGATATATTTCACTAAAAATGCCATTGAATCAAACATCGTGAATACAGGATTTGAGTCATTGTTGGCTACATCAAGTAATGTGAAACACATCATTGGAAGCTTGTATTCAGTAGTTCTATCGGAAGCTGAGAGCTCGTATTTCAACTCTGGAATTCTCGAGACTAGTTCTTTTCAATGTTTACTCATAAGAAGCTGCGAGATCGTGTTTCGACTGTTGAATTGTTTCGGCCTGTTTTCTCAAACTCAACATTAATACGAAATTGGAAGCGGTCAACATGTACCTGAAAGAAGTCGTGAGATGAATTTCAACTTTGGAATGTCCGAGATCAGTTGTTATCAAAATTCCGAAATAAAATAACGTCTTGAGGGAGATCATTAGGACATCAAAAACAAAAGGAAACACTGTGACGTCATCACCTGATGATCGAAATCACGTCATAAATTACCATCTATACACTCAACCTGCCACTCCCCTTTGTCATATTTCAACTGCAAAGTTTTATACAGTGCGAATGGATGTTTTTTAATCGGTAATCTAAAAACAACATCGTCCAATGGAAATATAAGTATTGTCACAGTGATAAATTTGAAGCAGCCTGGAGGATTTGTATACAGTGCGAATGGATATCTTTTTTATCAATAAACGAATAACAGCTTCGTCTCATTGACATATCATTGTACAATAAAAGCTGCATGACTGATACCTGAGGATATTCATCAGCAATGCCGTCCTAATTACATCATTTACCTACCACCGAACTCATAAACGAATGTATTTGGAGACTATTTTCGGGATTGTCTTTCCTGTCAACGATATGTTTTTGTTGTACAAAATATTTTGTTAGATAAACGCAATGTCAATTTCGTATCAGGTAAAATTTATGTAAATAAAGCCCTTTATTCGTCAATACGAAACTTGATTATGTTTTTATCATTAAATTGTTCACGAGAATGAAGAACGAGCATTGTAATATTGAATTGAAACAACTTGCTACAATTGTAGTTATGTACATTGTAGCCTTATTGGATATATATTTTCCCATTATTTTCTATATCATGTTTGGTTTAAAATAAAATAAACAGAACATAAGATAATCGGGTCTTCATTTATTATAACAAGAGATGCATCTCCGCTGTCATAAGCGGAGGTTACCTTATTCAGATTCTGAATCTGAATTTCTATTAAGAATTGGTTGTCACATTTTCGAAGACATTCATTGGTATGTAACACACATTGACGCACCTACATATTGAATGATGCATGCTAGCAGATTAGGAAATGTATAATGCATTATTTGTATCTTAATATAGAGTTATTACGAAATAAAAACTACTTTTAGTACCATTCAACCCACAATAAACACACCGTCATACACATTGATATATAATATCCTTTCTTTGTCACTTTGTACATAATAGGTAGGGTACATGTATTTACACGCCGTAGATACACACAGGGTCGTCTGCTCACAAATCGAAACTAAATCAGACAATCTTGGTATTCCCTGTTGTAACATATTGCATGTGTGTACCGAAATAGAACAGAAAAATTCTGATAATCCATAATATTCCAGTGAATCTAAAACGAAAGTACAAGAACATTTATGGTATTTCCGAGAAAGGTCCGGCAAGTGTCGCGACTCGTTTATAGGCAGTAACCAGATAATAATGGGACCTTGAACGACATACTTATCAGCGGAAAGTGTGGTAAGTGTTTAAGGGTGGAATGAGATCAGAATAAATTAGGTCATGATTGAATCATGTGTTATGATCTCCTTTCAATTTTTGAGACATTTATTTCTTAAAACTATAATGAGAAAGTTTTATGGTCGCCTTCTTGGTCTAACTGAGAAATATTCTAAATCTTTGTTTGATATTAAGATGGTCGATTGTGAATATGCTCATTATTATGACTGCTTGTGGTAATTAAGAATTATACCTCAGTTTTCACTTTAAGGCCATGACATTTCTGGCTTTACATGACCGGTTTCGTTCTATTCTTTTTCTTTCGTACTTTTTTGAGGATGTCCGTCTAAGTGTTTCTTCCTGTTCATATGTTGCCCAAGTTTTAACCATTTTGAGTTTCGGGTATGTTTTTTGACGCTTTGATATTCTCTTATTTTTTTATTATTATTTAGTTATTTTCTATCACAAATGTTAAATCGGTATTTTGCCTTCTTCATCCAGAATTTAGTGTGGATTTTATCTTTATTACTCTTATTGATACTTTAAGGCTTGGTTTCACCTTGAATGGCAAATGGTCGGCTTTGAGGTGAAATCATATAAGTAGTTGTTATAATCGTTATTTTATCACAAGACTTTATACACATGTTTTTTTTAAATATTGTTTCGATAAAGGTGTACGGCGATAAATCGAAAGTGAAAGTAGAGTTATTTTAGGAATACATAAAATTATTTCTGTTATTTACTATAAATTATACCGGTAGCTTCAAAATAGCGATTAAAGTTCGGCGTATGTTGGTTATGTTTTTTAAGTAGAAAGTAAATAGCAAGATCAGAAAGTGTGACTTTCGGAGTATTCTTAATACTATTTTCGCATTCCCATGTCTATGAAGTGAATTTCATCTATATGTAGAATTTTTAATCAGGACAAATTCAATTAAAAGAAACTTATGAGTGTATGAAGAAATATGCAGCTGTTTTTTGTCGGAATGAATAGCATCTGTCCAATAATATTAAAATGAAACACAAACTAAGAGTGACTCATTGAAACAGATTAAAATGCAAAACAAAATTTATTTTCTTTTCTGTGTCTTGAGTGATCATTTAATATGTAAAAAAATGGTAATGTAAATTCTTTAAAAAATAAAATCAGAGAATTCCGAAGCGTCAACAAAACCACAATCCTACCTCAAAACGATTAAACAATGGGCAAAATATTGACAAAAGAAAAATTAGCATTAAAACCCTTGTAAAATCACAGGAGAAAAAGACCAGGTGTTCCAGAAGAGTAAGCGTCTTCTGTGTCATCGACGACACGAGACATGCAAATCCTGGTCATATCCAAGTAAACGTCAAGTCAAAGTCTTGAAAGTGAGAACCGAGTCATCATTGAATTCAGGTTTACAAAGTGTAGCATTATACAATTTTCGTATAAGTTTTTTTTATTATTATTTATTTCACATGATAATATTCTGTAGGTCACAGATTAGATATGTATTCAATGGACTTTATTTATTTCGTTATGTATAGCTACTGGTGAAATACAAAACAAAATCATCAATTTAGCCGATGCTGAATGCATCTTTAAACTATCACTTCTTCTGTTTAAAAATCAAACGTGTAATGATTTTTCCTCTTGCGGTTCACCAGACAATAATTATTGTTTCAAATCTTTACAAAATCCCTTTAAATAAGAGTCAAGCATGCAAAGTCATGATTTATCTCTTATCGAAATAATGTGAATTCCTCCAAATGAAAAATTGGTGAACTATAGCAATTTTCGATCCCTCTTTGCAGATATGACATTACCGTGCCAGAAAGAGTTGTCCTGGAAACTTAACTGCAAAAGATACCTGTCGTAGAAGGGATTAGAGAGTATTGATCCTACACAATGCTGCGGAACGTTACAAAAGACAAGTCTTCAAAAAGCCGTGCGTTACAATCTGCACTTGCCAATGAAGCTGTTAATGTTAAGCTTAGAAGCAGGGACAACGATAAAGAGGATAACAATTGCGACGACCGCGCTGCTTCATCTTTGATGCCTACTGTTGAACAGTGATCTCCGCCTAAAATGACACTCAACAGACAGTTTTCTCCCTCTAAATCAGAAGACATGGAAAGTAAAAATGCATCAAGGAGATATAACGATTTGGATTCAATAGATGCATCAGATGACGACTCGCTAATCGTCTACTTCGATGACCTCGTAACGCCATCGCTAGAAGATGAAAAAGAAAATGAAAGTGATTCAGAAGACATAAAATTGCTTCAGGATTGGACGACTTCTCCGGTCGATGATAATAAAAGTTCCAAAACCGACATGTCAAGTATTCCTCACCTCCCAGGTCAGTCAGAACCAGCAAACACATTGCAGCATATTGTGTATCCGGTGCAACGATGGGATGGAAATGAGCGGGAAGAACAAAGGTTGGATATAGCAGCTAACCTAAACTTATCTAGTGCTGAAAGGGAATATCAGTTGGAGCCAATCATATATCCAGTCGCGCGATGGGATGGTGCTGAACAAAAAGAACATCACCAAGAAGCTGAAATTAAAATAGTTAGCACTACAGAAGAAAATTATTATGCGCCAATAGCGTATCCTTCGCACCAATCGTATAGTGTAAAACAGGACGTTCCACGTAGAAAAGAAGCAGAGAAGATGAACAAGTTTAGTGACGTAAAGAAAAGGTGTAACCCGGCTAATACTCGACCAACCAGCAAACTACAGAGGTCACAATCAGTAAGGTCACCAAAACAGTCTGGATCACTATCGATTTCTCGTTTTCGGGATTCAATGGACTTAAGTCCAATTCGTCACAAAGCAACCGGACGGAAACCTTGTGACAATACACTGTGTGAGTATAAAGATATGGTATATTCAACTACAACAAAGGACGATGACATGATCCGTGCAGAAAGGGCCTTTATGGATTCCAAAGAAGCAATTCAGCAATCAAAACTCGAGAAGAAAACAAGCGAAGAAAATGTTGAAAAATGTGATCCGTTTGATGCGTATAATCAAGCAGAAGAAAAGAAATACGGTTCTTTGCAAAGGACTAAAACCATCGGAAATTTGAACTCGATAACCCAGGAATTCTCAAGCCAGAATCAGCATTCCAAGATTGCCGAGTTTCAGAATCAATCATATAGAACTTACAAGGAAAAGAGCGTTTATTCACAACCACGATCAGCTAGGATTCCTGAATATACACCATACAGAAGTTGTAGTGATCAAAACACATCAGTTCCATTTAGCGAAACAGGACTTTCCACCTCTCCATATGTTCCTGAACAGCGCGATGAGAATGCATTTTCACATGTTTGTGCACAAAATCATCAAGAGGTATCGAAAAGTAGACCTGCTGAAGCACACTCGCGTAAACAGGAAAACCGCATGACGTCTGTAAATCCGATGGTGATTACAACGAGCAAACCAGCTCAGCCATACTCGCAGCTTAGCCAAGAAATGTCTCCATGCTCTCAGCTTAAACAAGCCGTGTCTCCATACTCGCAGATTAAACAAGCCGTGTGTCCATGCCCTCAGCTTAAACAAGCCGTGTATCCACACTCACAGCTCAAACAAGCCGTGTGTCTATGCTCTCAGCTTAAACAAGCCGTGTCTCCACATCCTCAGCTTAAACAAGCCGTGTCTCCACACTCGCAAATTAAACAAGCCGTGTCTCCATGCTATCAGGTTAACCAAGAAATGTCCACGCCGTCTAGAATGTCATTTGCTGGCCAAGTGACCTCACAACCAAGAGGTTTGCAAAGGTCCTTTTCCATGCGAGAAAACAAAACGAGTAGGGCGCCAGATAAGTTTGCCCCAAAAGTTACTGAAGGTGACTGGGCATCCCACCATCCAACATCAAGCGCTAGGCAAAATGTGATATCTGCCATGAAAAAGAGTGCCACTAAAAAAACTACATCTCCTTCTTATTTGGATTCAGATGTCCAGCCTGGCAGTGGAAATTACCCCAATATTGACGGGAGAGTATCTGTAGCCCAGCAACATTTCTCACGAAAGGTAAGTAGCAATCTATATATAAATTATGTCCTTGGCCCAGTTTTTCAAAGAGTGATTAGCTTAATCACTATTTCACGACATTTTTCAAACTTTAATAATTCTGTCAATATACA
Organism: Mimachlamys varia; assembly: GCA_947623455.1. Taxonomy (NCBI): domain Eukaryota; kingdom Metazoa; phylum Mollusca; class Bivalvia; order Pectinida; family Pectinidae; genus Mimachlamys; species Mimachlamys varia. Next base: position 30,998,672 of record OX392544.1, read on the forward strand.
AGGCAAAATCTTAAAAGTTGCATATTAATTGACACTATTATATATTTAATATCTGCAGAGTTTCAACTAAATCTATGATTTAATATATTAAAGTTACAGGATGATTTAACATGTTCGCTAATAACTGATTAAGCTAATGACCTTTTGAATAATTGGGCCAAGGTGGGTAAACTAATCACATATCAAACGCATAGAGAATATTACATGGCCATTTCCATATCAGGCCTTGTATTAACCCGAGATCCTGATATCAGCCCGAGGATTGAGGGATGAAACAAGGCCTGATACGGAAATGGCCATGTTATATTCTATTCATTATACTTTACATTTTGTGACGGTTCATGATGGTCTGTTTTTGATGATGTCTCTTTTATATTCCTTGTTTAGTCATCGTTTGGACGTTAATTAAGACAATAAGTCATACCATTAGCAATGGATTCGGAATTATTTACCTGTTCTTCTACATCGGCGTCTTCGTTCATGTATCTTTTTCTTCCATTAATTCATCAAGCTCTATTATTCATGATACGATAGACTTCATAACTTTTTCGCCATTTTCAACGTCAACATCGGTCCTCCTATCCATTTCCGATTGTTGTAACGTCATGAACGTTATATGACGTCACGGCCATTTCGGCAGCGCGCTGATGCTGTGTATTCGGCCAGCGGGCTGATACAGTGTATTCGGCCCGCTTAGCGAAGAATTGCCCATATTGGTCAGGTTAGCTGACATGTACTAAAAACATGCGTATTTATCAAGCATACAATTTCCCTGTATTTAACAAGTATACTTTTATTTGTATTTTAGTAAGTATATAATAAAACGTCTTTTTATGCCCTCACAAAGAGATGTTGTCCATATCCGTTTCGTTCGGTCTCGTCATGTTTTTACAAGTATACATTAACACTAAACATCTTCATCCTTTGTCATGTTTTCATCAAATAAGTGCAGGGTATTACTATGTGTACACTTCAGACATTATTGAGTGTCAGGGTTCAAAGGTCAAGGCCAAAGTCATGGAAATAGTAAAAGAAACTCAAAAGTGGCAGTCGCTGTGATATGTTGTAGATTTATCACTGAACTCCGATTGTTATTAACTATTTTATTGCTCGTTATTAAATGATTGATAGATCAAACAATACAATTTATTGAAAATTAAAAAAAACAAATACAATGTTATATTGTATTGAAAACATGCAGTCTATAACATTTTTTATAATATTGATTTCATTGACATCTAAAGGGATTGCTGGGAGTAAGGTTATAGACAAAAATATTGTAAATGTATGCAATTGACCAACATAATGCTTTTTTTATTCATGTCATAGACAAATCGAAGCCAGGAGACTAAAATGGAGGTCCCCCGAAACAATATTGGTGTATGGGAGTTCGGCAAGGAGAATTTCCTAACTTCCGTTCCAAAGGTAAAACACTTTCATTTAGCTTTGCCTATCCTCGTAATGTCAAATTTGTTTATGGTTTACCTAAAATAAAATGTTAGGTAAGGTATTTAGTATTTATACTTCTGACTGGCTGAAGTTGCTTGGAGATAACTTACACGTCAGTGTTTTGTGTGAGGCCCCGTAATGCCTTTAACGAGTATCAATTAGAGGGCAAATATGGTGCCATCAGATGCGGTAATTTCATCTCCAATAGCGTATTTTAAAGTTGTTGCAGTTAAAAAGCTCATTGTTGGATCTCCTATACAAGTTAATATAACCTATAGTAAACTTTACCCCCTCCCCAAGGGGGCATGTGGTGTTCGGGGGAGGGGGCATTATCTATTATGAGCTATGAATTAGTTATTTTTAGAAATGAAACAGTTGCATTATTTTGTCAAGTATACGGTAATTACCGAAAAGAAAACTACTTCACAGTTTTAGTATAAATGGCTTCACATTCTTTTCGGTAAATACTGTTATAACCAACAAAACAATGGGTAATTTCTTAAGTTATCACGTTTGATAATTATTCAGTTCAAGTTTCTATAAAACGTGCATCAAGTAACGAAACATTATCCTCATCACCAGTGATGTTATGACTGTTGTATCCAAGTTTATTGCAACTTTCCTTTCAAATAGGATGAAATGAAGATCCTTATTCTCAATCCGGTACTTAAAAGTAGCATGTGGATGTTATGATATACAGATCCATATACTTTAATTATCACAGGTATGGCCAGTTTCCGATTGTATTGCGCATGTGCGAAACAAAATAGGAAAACACGGATACGGCGACCTTGACCTCTGGGTCAAGAATCGTTGCATCATGCTAGACAAGAAGAAGTCCCTTTCTGATTACCCTGGACTGAACTCACTCCACGTGGTCCGAAGACCGTCCTCCAGAAACCCACATCCGTCACATCAAACATCACGTGCCGATGATACAGACCCGTTCAGTGATGATACGTGTGTGGGAATGTGCTGTGGCCATGCTATATGTAAGTTTAAGGCCCAATATACGTAACTTTCGACAAAACTTGAAGCGAAAATCAAACCTATTAACTTATTATATTTATAGATTTAGTTAAGATCAGCTGATATCAGTTAATTCCAGATGAATTCCTACGCGGTTACCTGTACAGCAGCAGTTGAAACTCGGTATTTGTAAACACTCGTCCATTTCGAACCATCTTCTAGCTTCGGCTTGTTGTTGAAGTGGGACACACCTGAATTATTTTCAGTTCTTTGGATTTTTCTATCCAGCGGTTTCTTGTCAATTACCGCTCAGGTTTATTTCGTTCGGATATTTCTGTCAGGAGTTTCTTGTCAGTTACCGCCCAGGTTTACTTCGTTCGTTTTAGGCTTATTTTTACAGGGTTATTAACTGGATATTTTTTGTAAGAAATTTTCAGAATTCCTTTTAAAATGTAATGCAAAACTTCCCATATTATAACATGACTGTTTATGATACAGCTTAATGATGAAAACGCTTTTGATTTACAACAGTACAAATACGAATTAATTTAAAACATTATTTGTAGCAATAACAATTACATTCGTACTGCAACACAGCATGAATGAAATTATGTTTCATTGATATATTTCTGATTTCAGCTCCAGACAATCTATATAACTACGCCTGGCAAAAGATACAGAATGGCGCTACGGAAGTGACGTGTCCAGCTGTACCGGATGTAAACAAACCCGGTGAACAATGTTCAAAAGTTTGGGAATTTAAATCTATAAGTTTGCTAGCTTGTCTCTCTGACGATGAAAACTACCTGTTCTGTGACAGGTTGTTCCTTAATTGGTTGGAAAAACAAGCAGATGTTTATTTGTGCCCCGATTGTAACGAGGCGATAGGCAGTAGCTGTACAAATGTGTTCAAATGTTTCAACTGTGAAAAAGCTGGAAAATCGCATTCTTTTTGTGTCAAATGCAATCGTGTTGCTTATAGTAATTTCTGTTCCAACAGTGAATGTCAGGAAAGTCTTCCGAAGATACGCGCTTTGCTAAGGGATTGTCGAATGAGGACCCTGATTGGTGTTCCGAACTGTCCTTCCGTTCGCGCATGCCCAATGTGTAATTGCGTCATTGAATTCGACGAGGAGGACCTTTGTAAGCACATGACATGTCCGCGGAACACGTGTCAGGCAAAGTTTTGTTTTATTTGTCTGAAAGTGAAAACTGACAAGTATTATTACCCGTGTGGGGGCGCTTTTGAGCCATGTCAGCCTGCACCGAGGCAATGTATCTAAAAATTAATAATTCATATTTTCACAAAAACATTCATATGGATTACTTCATAACGAGATATTGCTAAATATAACTGATTATATTGTATAAAGTTCAACTAATACTTTCTTGCACGTGCACGTTATCAGCATTTTTTTCTCTACGTTGTATCTTTGCTTTCAAATTTAAAGATTTATTTTGTCGATTTTTCATTTTTGATTTAAGAACACGTGTGAAAAAAATAAGCCTTAATGTCAGGTTTTTGTAGATGTGTGCAAAGATTTTTCACCCCGGGCGAGTTCGAGTACAGATATGGACACAGTGGTTTAATTTGCTGTCGTTGGATGACTGTTTGCGTTCGGACAGAGACGTGAAAATGTACATGTAACCTATTTGGTTTAATGTTGCAGCTGCACGTTTGACAAGTGACAGGTATCTTGTTCTGATACAAAACATAGATTATCAAACCGTTTGCATTAATCTGTTTGATATTGAATTAAATACGATATTATCGATCATTGTTTCTTTTCTATGTCATATTTATGCTGTTGAAAATCAAACAAGATTGTTTGGCCTACTACAATTGTATATTCGATTTTCAAACTATCGCTACAGTGTAAGTCAATAAGATGCTATATATAAGGATTGAAAGTCATTTTTTTTAACTTCCATAGTGCTATGAAAAGTCAGCCGTTACATCCATATTGAATGAAGCCCGCTAGGGCTTCATGCTAAATATGGATGAAACGGCTGACCTTTCATAGCATTATGAAAGTTAAAAAAATGACTTTGAATCCATTAAATTTACATTTTAACTACAACAAAGATACTGATTTCCATTTATATTTGTTCCAAATAATTAGTTTATTAGCTGCGCTTCTATAGGCGTCGTCATTTAAACATAGGCGGAACAGGCCAGCTTGAATAAATTTGGCGCCAATGATAATGACGAGTCATTTGAGCGTTTGATGCAAGGGCAATCTCCATGTTATTCGAAGCGGCTCGAAAAGACTTTCATTGAACAAGCTTGATCTATGACGTCATAATTAAACCACGTGCTACGTCTCGAGAACCATTTCTTTCATACTTTTATGAAAGGCATTTTTACTGGTAATGTTCATATAGTGGGTTGCAGCGCAAATGTAAATATACCCGTATAACTTCAAACGATTAGCAATACAATGTTGTGTGTTACAGCAAGATTCCTCACCCAACACACTATTTCTCACCCGACCTGATTCCCCAACCCGACACGATTTATCGCACAGACAAGATTTTTCAATTGAGTAAGATTTCTCAACTGGCACGATTTCCCAACACAACACGATTTATATCAGTTTAAAATATCATCCCGACACGATATCCCATCCCGACACGATATCTCACCCCGACAAGATATCTCAATCCGACACGATATCTCACCCAAACACTATATCTTACCCGACACGATATCTCACCCCAACACGATATCTCACCTCGACCCGATATTTCATCCCGACACCATATTTAACCTCGACAAGATATATCACTCCGACAAAATAGTCCACCCGACATGATATCTCAACCCGACACGATTTCTCTCCCCAACATGATATCTCATCCTGACGCAATATCTCACCCCGACATGAAATTTCATCCTGACACGATATCTCACCCCATCAAGATATTTCATCCTGACACGATATCTCACCCCGACATGATATTTCACCCTGACACGATATCTCACCCTGACATGATATCTCGCCCTGACACGATATCTCACCCCGATAAGATATCTCACACCAACACAATATCTCACCCCGACAAGATATCTGACACCAACACGATATATCACCCCGACATGATATCTCACCCTGACACGATATCTCACCCCGACAAGATATCTGACACCAACACGATATATCACCCCGACATGATATCTCACCCTGACACGATATCTCACCCCGACACAATATCTCACCCCGACAAGATATCTCACCCTGACACGATATCTCACCCAGACACGATATCTCACCCCGACACGATATCTCACCCCGGCAAGATATCTCACACCAACACAATATCTCACCCCGACACGATATCTCAACCCGACACGATATCTCACCCCGGCAGGATATATCAAACCGACACGATATCTCACCCCGACACGATATCTCAACCCGACACGATATCTCACACCGACACGATATCTCACCCCGACACGATATCTCACCCCGACACGATATCTCACCCCGACACGATATCTAACCTCGACACGATATTTCAACCCAACACGATATCTCACCCTGACACGATATCTCACCCCGACACAATATCTCACCCCGACATGATATCTCACTCCGACACGATATCTCACCCAAACACGATTTCTCACCCCGACACGACATATCACTCCGACACGATATCTCACCTCGACACGATGTCTCAAATCGACACGATATCTCACCCCGACACAATATCTCACCCCACCCCGACATGATATATCAACCCAACACTATATCTCACTCCAACACGATATCTCACCCCGACACGATATATCACACCAACACGATATCTCACACCAACATGATATCTCACCCCAACACGATATCTCACACCAACAGGATATCTCACCCCGACACGATATCTTACCCCGACACGATAACTCACACCAACACGATATCTCAACCCGACACGATATCTTAACACGACACGATACCTCACCCCGACACGATATCTCACCCCGACACGATATCTCACCTCGACACACTATCTCACCCCGACACGATATCTCACCCCGACACGATATCTCACCCCAACACGATATCTAACCTCAACACGATATTTCAACCCAACACGATATCTCACCCTGACACGATATCTCACCCCGACACAATATCTCACCCCGACACGATATCTCACCCCGACACGATATCTTAACACGACACGATATATCACCCTGACACGATATCTCAACACGACACGATATCTCACCCCGACACGTTATCTCATCCCGACACGATATCTCACCCCAACACGATATCTCACATCAACAGGATATCTCACCCCGACACGATATCTCACCCCGACACGATATATCACACCAACACGATATCTCAACCCGACACGATATCTCAACACGACACGATATCTCACACCAACACGATATCTCACCCAAACACGATTTCTCACCCCGACACGACATATCACCCCGACACGATATCTCACCTCGACACGATGTCTCAAATCGACACGATATCTCACCCCGACACAATATCTCACCCCACCCCGACATGATATATCAACCCAACACTATATCTCACTCCAACATGATATCTCATCCCGACACGATATATCACACCAACACCATATCTCACACCAACATGATATCTCACCCCAACACGATATCTCACACCAACAGGATATCTCACCCCGACACGATATCTCACCCCGACACGATATCTCACACCAACACGATATCTCAACCCGACACGATATCTCAACACGACACGATACCTCACCCCGACACGATATCTCCATCCCGACACGATATCTCACCCCGACACGATATCTCACCTCGACACACTATCTCACCCCGACACGATATCTCACCCCGACACGATATTTCACCCCAACACGATATCTAACCCCAACACGGTATTTCAACCCAACACGATATCTCACTCTGACACGATATCTCACCCCGACACAATATCTCACCCCGACACGATATCTCAACACGACACGATATATCACCCTGACACGATATCTCGCCCCGACACAATATTTCACCCCGACATGATATCTCACCCCGACACGATATCTCACCCCGACACGATATCTCACCCCGACACAATATCCCACCCCGACACGATATCTCACACCAACACGATATCTCACACCAACACGATATATCACTCAACACGATATCTCACTCCGTCACGATATCTCACCCCGACACGATATCTCACCCCGACACGATATCTCACCCCGACACGATATCTCACCCCGACACGATATCTCACCCCGACACGATATCTCACCCCAGACACGATATCCCACCCCGACACGATATCTCACCCTGACATGATATTTCACCCCCACACGATATTTCACCCCCACACGATATCACACCCCGACACGATATTTCACCAATACGTAATATCTATTTAATATACAATATCTCACCCCGACAAGATATATCAACCGACACGATATCTCACCAATACAAAATATCATACATTTATAAAATTATCGGCAAAACTCTGACGGCAACAACAAAACTACCCTTTGGTCAACATCAAACATGTCAATATCTCTTATTAAGAGTTAGCATGAAAGGGGGCCAACATTAGGCATGTAGATGGGGTTATTGCCCTTTAACCCCTGCACTTTGGACCTGAAGACACACTGGGGAGAAGTCAGCCTGTATATCCCAAGGGTTACGCATACCTACGCTCTCTTAACCTCTGGAACATATCATGGCAAAACTGGAGGCTGGCTCAGGTAGAATAGCTGACCAATCACTATCTCTTGAGAAAAACTGTCAGCTGTCAGTATGCACTGACATACAGATCCAGGCGCACACGGAGCCTAGTTTTGATATGACATATTCCAGGGGTGTAAAGAGCGTAGCTGATTGTAAGCTCTGGATATCGGGAATGTAGAAAACGTAGGAAAGCTTAAACTCTTGAATATCGAGGATGTAAAGAGCGTAGGTGAGCGTAAGCTCTGGATATCGAGGATGTAAAGAGCGTAGGTGAGCGTAAGCTCTGGATATCGAGGATGTAAAGAGCGTAGGTGAGCGTAAGCTCTGGATATCGAGGATGTAAAGAGCGTAGGTGAGTGTAAGCTCTGGATATCGAGGGTGTAAAGAGCGTAGGTGAGTGAAAGCTCTGGATATCGAGGATGTAAAGAGTGTAGGTGAGCGTAAGCTCTGGATATCGAGGATGTAAAGAGCGTAGGTGATCGTAAGCTCTGGATATCGAGGATGTAAAGAGCGTAGGTGATCGTAAGCTCTGGATATCGAGGATGTAAAGAGTGTAGGTGATCGTAAGCTCTGGATATCGAGAATGTAGAGAGTGTTACCCCTTGAAATCGAGGATAGCGAGAACAAGACCTCGTCCATACAAATGTACATCAATTTGATGGCATCTACGAGGGGAATTATTACCGTATCGTCTGTTTAGGGGGCACTTAAGACCCTAAAAGGATCTTCTTGAACGTAAGAGTTTGGATCTACCCGGCAAATATCTTTCCTACATCTTTTTTTGCTGGTGGCCGGAGAATCGATCTTTATATAAATCTTTAAAGGCCCAATATACGTAACTTTCGGCAAAACTTGAAGCGAAAATCATGGCTTATAACTTATTATATTTATAGATTTAGTTAAGATTAACTGATATCATCAATATTTAAGATGAATTCTTTCGCGGTTACCGGTACAGCAGCAGTTGAAACACGCTATTTGTAAACACGCGTCCATTTCGAACCGTCTTCTACCTTCAGTTTGTTGTTGAAGTGTGCCCCACCTGAATTATTTTCAATTCTTTGGATTTTTCTGTCAAGAGTTTCTTGTTAGTTACCGCTCAGGTTTACTTCGTTTTAGTCTTTTTTTTTTGCAAGATATTCAACTAGATTTTTTGTCAGAATTTTTCAGAATCACGAAAAAATTCCTGAAGTTACATATATTTGGCCTATAAAACGCGCAACTGTAGCCCGATTTTCTATTTGTCAAAAGTCTGGTGCTACGATACTAGGGCTAGTTCAACTAGACAAATGTGTATCGATGACATCTATCTGTTTACGGGAAACAGCGACGGAAACGAAAGTGAAAGTTGGAAATTTTCTAAGTAAAGAGTCAATGGTAATCGACGTAAATAGTCATCGTATTTGAGCAGCGTCCATGTACAATATACATACAAACCGAAAGTAGTTAGGAAGGTGTGGAATTTTCAGTTAATATAGTTTGTGTAAGAATGTGCTGGCATATTAAAACCAAGTGTATAATATACCAGGAAGTAAACACTTGTACCTGTGTGTGTATCGTATCGACCATTCACAAGGTGAGTACAATAAAAGTAGCCTTCGTATAAATGGTAAATTTATTAGAATTGTTAATATTTTCCATTTTAAAGATAAATTTGATGACATTTCGGTACGTAGTTATATGTACATAGTAAATAACAAAAATAGTAGAAAGAATTGATAGTGTAGCGGATGAATAGATCGAACGAATCCAATTGTTAACTAAACTCGTTAAGGATGGTGACAACGAAAATACTCTTCGTATGATTTAAGTACGAAAATGTAGAAAGGATCATCTATAAGCTGTTTATATATATCACAGGGACCTGCCACTGGATGGTAGGTTTGAGGTCTACGTTTAGCAGTTACAAGGTACTGGCCGTAGGTCGGTGGTTTTGCTCTGCGAACTCCGGCTTTCCTCAACCACTTAAACCATACACGTCCTTAAATGACCAAACATGTAGCTGGGACGCAAAAAAAATCAAACCAAAGTATATACCATGGAATTTTAGATATATTTTTTTTCAGTTTCCTGTGTCAATTAGGAAATCCTGGACTGCAAATGTTCGTGTCTCTGTGCTTATACCCGAGTTCTTCTAATATTACCCGTTGTATTTTATTTTGATTTTGTTTATAGTTACCATCAATACCATATTTACATGTACTTAATAACCAGGCCGTTCATTAACTTCTTATATTAGATATAGTCTGACTTTCCTCAATTCTCATTGGCTAAAATATGGTCAAATGGAGGTCCATATTATTCAATTATAGCCTTTTGATGAGGTCGATACATGGTTTATCAATCGGAGAGAAAAAATCGACCGAGGACGAAGTCCGAGGTTGATATTTTTTCTCAGGTTGATAAAACCATGTATCGACCGAAATCAAAAGGCAAAAATAGTTTTATTATAAATTCATATTTTTTATTTGAACTCAAATTAAAAAGATTATTTTTAACGACATTTAGGCCTAATCAAATTCTCAAACAATATTATAACAATACAATATTAAATACTTCCTGAACACTTTAACGTCTGTTGATGTTTTCCGTTTGATATTGTTAGACTCCACGCCGTCGATAATAGCATCTTTTTGATTATTTGTAAGAACGGCGAATCTGCCGTCTGCCATTACTGTTGTTGTTGTCAAGCAGTGTCAGAGTCTTCGGAGCTCTTGACGTTGCATAATATTTCTATTTTTAGAAACTACCAGTCAATCAGCTTTTCTTGCACGACTGGTCAATATGACTTTTTATCGGGAATCACGTAGCGGTATCTTAGCCAATCAGAAAGTGTAAAAAAATATCTATTTACAATAATTTGTGATATCTTTCTGATGTTTCTATTTTTAGAAACATTGAGTTAATATTGCATTTGTGACGTCATAAGCATTGTGACGTTATAATACCCATGCATGCAACTATGAATCTCATGCTTTATCAAGACGGACATAATACAATTTAAGTCTTTTGCAAACAAGTTTCATATCTAATATAAAAAATAAGGACCTTTGCTGCGGTCAATCTGGTGCTATACCAACCTGGTAGAATCTAAAATATTCTAATATAAAGTTGCCTTTAACTGTTTTCATTTTCAGCTATCTTTTTCGTCATTATTCCCCTTAATCTTCGCCCGGAGTTGTCGATCCTTTCACTCGGTTACATGCTAATTTGCAAGTTGGAAAATGAATAAGAAGCGCCAAGGTTCCAGTGATTGTCTTGGACCCAAGAAAAAACTGTTGAAGTCAAGCACAGGAAGGAAGGTACATGTACCGCCCGGTTGTATCGGCGTGTGGAGGTTTGGGGAGGATGACGTCTTCACTTCCGTCCAAAAGGTAAATCCGTAATTTATATCAACTTTATGATCAGACGGACATGTTATCCGAATAATATGATAGAGTTTTTCCTTATACAACTTTGTAGTGTCGTGCTTACTGAACAAGAACATTGTAATGTCATTTGGGAGAGTTATCTCCCTTAGACTGCTGCCTGTTTTCGACAATGCATAGACTAAACTTTAATAGTTTAAACTTTTCATTTTTATTCAAGCATTTCAAAACATATATATATATTACAAAAATGATTTGCAGAATAGGAAATAGAAACAAGTGTCTCAGAAACTTATGTAAATCCATCATCTTGTAACCAGCTCCTAAGTTGTTTTTACTTATTTTTTGCTGATAACTTATCTTCCCTTATATTAGTTTCAAATTTTATTAGAATCAGACATCCAAGTGATCAAAATTACAAGATTATTTATTTCTAAATAATTCAATATTTGCATTCTATTCTAGAGACGACAGTCAGTCTAAGTGCAACATCAAAGTATTCGTTTAAATTCGTATAAAAATTCGAACTAGATTTTTGCGCTAACAGCTGTCCTCAAACTTTAAATGCAGGCGATCTTACACTCCACAGTAACTACGGTTCAGTTAACGGCAACACAAACTTGATCAGAAGGAGGAAATATAAAACAACAGAAAATAAAACTAATGCTTCGTTTATCTTATATCATGAAAATTCTTTTAAAATCTCTGTACACCACTAGCAGAAATCAAATAAACCATTATTCAGAAAGATTGCATGGGCAACCTGTAAATTTCCGACATTGCCTAAATTTCACATTTTTTCTCTCTCCGATAAGAGTGGCATAATAATGTGTTACAACTAGTTAGTTAAGGACCTAAACTTAAAGTTTAAAATGTTAAAGTGTTAAAGTTTGGGAGTTTAGTTCAATTTACGATAAAAATGCACAACCAATTTAATGGACTAAAACTGGCTGTAATAAATTATCAGGCACCTGTGTCTCCAATGAAGTCTAATGTTATTTTAGACACAACGTAAAATCTATTAAATACGGAAACCTGTTGGTGCCACTAGTGAAACATTTTATAATCAAGTGGCGGCCGCCAGATAAAATGTTTTCACTAAAGGCACCGTAATTAAAGGATTAACTTTAATCTATTTTTGATATTATAAATCCACTTCGCCGTTTATTTAGAGTACATCCATTTTTGTGTTATGGCTGAATAACAAAAAAATTGAAATTCATCCTAATAGTTATTTTTTTTTACTACATAATCCCTGTGGAAATCAACTCTTTCCTCTCAGATATCATTACGCTGTTTTATCAGCAAATCAAAAGCGACCTTTTTAAATGGTGACGTCATATTTATGCTATGAGGTGGTAACACACATGTCTAAGCCTAAAACAATGACTCTAAGAAAAATTAAATTATAGTTAGTAATCCTTGATATTAAGCGGTTGCGATATCTACGATCCTTGGATATGCCAATGCACTGTTAAAAGGTAACCGTTAGCGTATATATGTGAGCGTAACATCTGGATATCGAGGATGTAGTGTGCGTAGGTGAGCGTAACCCCTGCATATCGAATATGTAGAGATCATAGGTTAGCGTAACACTTGGATATCAAGGAGGTGAGCGTAACCCTCTATATAGATGATGTAGTGAGCGTAGGCGAGCGTAACCCCTTGATGTCGAGAATGTAGAGAGCGTAGATGAAAGTTAACACTGGATATCGAGGATGTTGAGACATATATGAGCGTAATCCTGAATATCGATGATAAGTAGGTAAAAAAACTGCAAATTGTGTTAATCCTTCAATTGTCTGATGTAGGTTATTCGTAGGTACCAAACATGTTTCCTTAAAGACAGAATAATTATGTGTAAAAATGAATAAATAAACACTCATTTATTATGGTACTGATACTGATTTATCTCAAATTTGCTCATTCTAGGCGTGGAGTGTTTCTCAATGCATCTCAAATCTTCGAAAGAAGTTGAAAGAAAATGGCGACAATATTGATCACGACCTTGACCTTTGGGTCAAAAATAGATGCATCATGTTGGATAAACAGAAGTTACTTTCCGACTACCCCGGCCTTGTCAAGTTGTATCTGATCCGGAGACCTGAATCTAGAGAAGCGCCCCCTAGATACCAAACATCGAAACGTGACGTCACAGATCCGTTCAGTGACGACACATGTGTAATCATGAACTGTAGCCATGCCATATGTAAATATGTTTTTATTTATTAATTTATATTTATTTTTTTATTATTTTACTACAATTATGAAACAAGTTATCCACCTTATTTACATTGAAAATCACTCTTGGTGGCCCGGATGTTAGCCTGCGGAGTCTTTTTATTTACGGAAACAAGAGTACCCGATATAAAAAAAACAGCCCACGTGGTCGGCCAGGTGACCCTATATACTACATTTAAGTAAATACCCCTTCACGCCTGATCGGGGAATCGGACCCCGGCCGTCTTGGTGAAAGTCAAATACGCTATCCACTACGCCATCCATCCAAATTCGATATATGAACTTTGTTACATAGGTTAATTTTGTATTTGCGTTACAAGGAAAAGTACAGAGTGAACGTTTAAATCGTTATACAAGAAAAAAATAATCACCATTATATAATTTAGAAAAAAATGTATATGGGCGTCAATGGAAATTTAAGATTGTGTTACAAAGTGTACATTGTAATTGACTCTTGACCACTGACATCCGCACGATGCAAAAAGTTTCAGGTTTTTGTTTTTGTTTTGTTTTTCTTTTTGTTTTGATAAATGGCAATTATAAAAGCAAGAAAATAATATTTTGATGACAAAATAGTTATTCCAAATTTATCAATTTTAGATGCTCAAGATGCTACAAAAGATACAAAAAAAAGGTTCCTAAAGTGGCGCATAACTTTGAACTTTGACAAACCGCAGCACCCGAATGTTTTATTTTATTTCATGTGTGTGGTACTATGTTATTGATATCGCTGTGTCACTTAAAGGCCCAATATACGTAACTTTCGGCAAAACTTGAAGAGAAAATCAAGCCTAATAACTTATCATATTTATAGATTTAGTTAAGATTAACTGATATCATCAATATTCAAGATAAATTCTTACGCGGTTACCGGTACAGCAGCAGTTGAAACTCGGTATTTCTAAACACGCGCCCATTTTGAACTGTTATCAAACTTCGGCTTGTTGTTAAATTATTTGTATTCTTTGGATTTTTCTCTCAAGATTTTTCTTGTTAGTTACCGCTCAGGTTTACATCGTTTTAGGCTGATTTTGTAAGGTTAAAAGCTGGATTTTTTTCCAGAATTTTTCAGAATCGCGAAAAATTTCTCTTGAAGTTACGTTTATTGGACCTTTAAGATATGTCAATAATGTGATTTATAAATGTATATAGTGAACCAAATACCGGGTAGAAAAAATAGCATATTACTTGATTTCCCAAACCGGCCATTCATCAAACGGTTACCATCCTCTATATCCAGGGATTACACTCACCTACGCTCTCTACGCCCCTGGATGATGTCATAGCAGAACGAAAAGCACACTCAGGTTAAAACATCTAACCAATCGCTAGGCTGATGACTGTCATTTGAAGATTACAAAGCAGCCGAAACCGACTTCTTTCAAAGCCTTTCAATTTTTCATGACCACGAGATTCTTTTGATGTATATCAAATGATCAAACCCGTTCTCTTACCTCTTCAAGAAGGTGACACACACAGAGCCTTCAGCTTTGTCATGACATCTTCCAGGATGTAGGGAGCGTAGGTGAGCATAACCTCGGAATATCGAGGATAAACGGTTACATTTATTGACAGTGTAAAATATATCTTTCAGTCAGTGATGTTTAAATAACTGTAATTTTCATTTCAGCACCAGAAAATCTGTATGAATATGCATGGAATAAAATTAACAATGGCGCTATAGATGTCACGTGCCCTGCCATACCGGATGTAAGCAGACCGGGCGATCAGTGCGCGCGCATCTGGAATTTTAAGGACATCAGCATTCGTGCCTGTCTGTCGACCGACGAAATCAACCTTTTCTTGTCTAAATTGTTCTCAAACTGGCTGGAAAGACAGACAAATGTTTATGTCTGTCCAAATTGTGGTGAAGCACAGACGGATACGTGTGATAGACGCGTTGTAAAATGCATGTTTTGTGAAAACTCATTCTGTGTGAAATGTTTAGGGCCTGTAGACATCGTTCAAAATATGTGCACGAATTCAGAATGCCAGCAAAGCTTACCAAAAATAAGAAATCTCCTTCGGAATTGCTCCATGCGGATTCTTGTTGGTGTTCCGAACTGTCCTTCCGTTCGCGCATGCCCAGTGTGTAAAAGCGTCATTGAATTTGACGAAGAAGAGAGTTGCAAACACATGACTTGTCCGCGGAACACGTGTCAGGCAAAATTTTGTTTTATTTGTCTGAAAGTGAAAACTGATCGGCATTACTGGCCGTGTGGAGGCGCATTCGAACAGTGCGTTCCTGCAAAACGACAACTTGTCTGATAAATGCAGTGTTCACAGTCGTATTTTTGCCAATCAGATTGAAGGAAGTTCCTAATCGTCGCTTCGCCAATCAAATTACCGCCTACAGTATCTTGCAATTTGATGCTGGCGTGAGCTATGTTCATTAGATCATTTTGTCACAACCAACCTCGATATCCAGGGGTTACGCTCACCTACGCTCTCTACACCCCTGGAATATGTCATGGCAAAACTGAAGGCTCCGTGTGCGCCACTTAGTCGATGAGACAAGAAAACTGGTATGACCCTTTCACAGTTGCTCGAGTTTCTGTCACTGAATATATATATTTCTCTCATATCTCGCCATGTTGGATCGGGTTTGCCCTTGTAAGAAAGCTATGTAAGAAAAATCTATCTTGCATAGCATATCACGCGACGTGACGTCACAATGGCTCAACAACGACGTGACGTCACGAATACGGTCAATTCCGATGCTGAAAAGAGGAAACGACGGCGTGATGAAATTGAAACCTTTCACAAAAAAATTACCATAAACGCCAGAAAGATGAGATTAAATTTTATGAGCAACGAAGTTTGCAAAGCAAATAAAGAGTATGCTTAATCTCGCTGTCTAATTTGTTTTCGTCAAAAAAGCCCAAGGAAAAAGTTGAAATTTTCAAAATGGTAGCCTTTGAAAACATATTTTCATGGTTTTTGAGCTTATTCGGGTAGTAGATATGAGAGAAAAAGACTCAAAGCCTCGTGTTATACCAAATTTGAAAACCCCTCGGGTGGAATTTCCTTATCTTAAATCCCTGGTCAAGAAAGAGTCTTATAATAAAGGGGTCGCCCATTACAGAATATAATGGAAGTACTGTAAAAGCAAAAAATTTCGCGCGTAGAATTTTTCGGTAAGACAGCTTTAAAACTATTCGCAGTGTGGAATTATTCGAGCTGAAGTCATGCTGTTTTGCTTTGTGTACCTATATACTATTATACACCGAAGTATTAAAGTGGTTTAAAATATTTTCGCTTGTGGATATATGCGCGGAGATTTTATACCAGCGAAATAAGCGAAAATATTAACACCGCGTAAAATTTCACTTTTACAGTATAGCAACGTTATTTCTGAACTGTTTGTAAACAATGCAAATAACGTTATTGTTGTTAGACTGCGTGAAATTCTCAAACTAAACATCGATATTTCCAATAAATTTAGATATTAATCCACCCCTAAAGGCAAGTTTCGTTTCATCTAACGATAATTTCTCAATCTTATCGACGGGTTCTCTAATGGGCGACACCGTATATTATATAGGCTTATATATTTTTTTTCAATCTAATTAGAAAAATTCAAGCAACTGTGACCCTTTGAAGTACATCAAAAGAATATCGTGGTAACATAACGACAAAACTTGACAAGTCTTGCAGTTGGTTGAACCTTTATTGTAATTTTCAAATGACAGTCATCAGCCTTGCGTTCGATCGGTTGTTTTTTCTTGAACATGCACCTTATGTTTTCCCATGACATATTCCAGGAGTGTAGAGAGCGTAGGTGAGCGTAAACCCCGGTTATCAAGGATGGTGTGCTGGAGATGTTCTGTGTTCTCTCTGTAGTGGAACCGTGATTCAAACAGCATCTTTTATAGCGTCGCCTCATTCATTTGTTACAACACATACCTACTCTAGACCTGACCAGAGTAGACTCCATCCGAGTTGTCGGAATTGTGTCTAAATATTCCATGTGTATAACGAATTCTGGGATCGAACCCAGGCCGCATGCGTAGAAGGCCAAAGTGGTACCACTCGACCAATCCACTCAACGAAGTAAATGAAAACTAGAAATTGCTGTGAGACATAAATGCTCCCGCTCCCATATGAAAATAAGTTCTTCGTGCTTATTATGTATGTGTAGTTTGATGACAATCGGATCAGTAGTTATTTTTAAATAACTACTGATCCGATTGTCGTCAAACTTCACAGGGGGCATTTATGTACCACATGCACTTCTAGTCGTTTTTGTAACTATTAAAGTGTGATTTATAAGTTGGTTACATTAACAACTTCAACGGCACTTGAACAAGACTGTATTTTGATGTCTTTTAAAATATATACTGTCTCCAACGGAAACACAGCAAAACTCATCTTTACCTTTCATATATATGATAATTATTTTCCTGAAAAAAACAAGACCAAGGGAAGCAACTCGAGAAAAAAGAAACGACAAAAATTACTAGCAGTGCAACACTAATTTTTTTAATGATTATTTATGAAAGTGAAAAATAAATTCAATATTAGGTAAAAACCAACATCATGTACACTGTTACACTGTGACACACAAATATACAGCCATATATGATTTGTAATCAAGGTTTAATTAAATACAACTGTAATAAGAAGAGCGCAGATGGGAATCTTTTTAATTTTAAGAACGGATTTTCTTGATATATAAAAACGTGTTTTTTTTGTTGTGTGGTGTAGGCGTTTTGCATGAGCGTTATCATATTCAACTCTCACTAATACTCATCCATCGACACATAAAAAATCAATAGTCGACTACATGGTTTCTCATAATAATATATTTACACTCTATAAAGCTTCATGGATTTTCCTACAGATTTTAGGTAGGGTCCAGGGTCCATTGAATTGGGATTTTTTACGCGATATAACGTCAAATTGGGGAAAATGTTAGAAATAAAAATGAATCATGTGGTACAAATTTCTTGCTATAAATCAGCTTAAATGTCGCAAATCGTATGCTGCAGAACGTTGTGACACTATACATTGTACACTACGGAAATGAAAATCAACTCGGACGAAACATGTACGTCGATTTGTATTTAATTTTTCTACATCTAATAAATGACAACTGTGTGAAAGTCAGCTACTGATACATAATAAAACAAATGTATCATCTGGTTGGGAATACTTAACCAGAAAATTGGGCATTTTAGTTAATTTTTTGGAGGGGAATGGGTCCCTTTTGCGGACCCAAATTCTACTGTAGGAACATCCCTGAGCTTTAACATGTAAATCGCAAATAAGTTAAGATCTTTCAGACTTAAAAACAGGTATGTATGTATCAACTCAATCTTGCAATGGAATTCATACTGAAATTGAAATTTAATTTTGACATTTTCCCTATCACGAACATTGGTCCCTCAAACATCCAATATGTATTATTAATTTCAGAATTAATAATGAATAACATATTTCCAGCATCAACCCGTAACTTATTGATGTAGTTAATTCGCTTTTGTTTTTCAAACATTTTTTTTTGTATAACATAAGCACATTTTAAATTTGTTACAATTGATACTATTGATTAATTTGCACTTTTGGGGGAAAACTTGGGAAAAAAATTGCCTTATTGTTTTAATTCAATGTCTACAATTGTAATTAGTTGTTTCATAAAACCTGTTACAGTTAAACAAAATGAGAGAAACAAAAACAAAATTAAAAAACGAAACACATTTTCAAATATCACAAACATTGTACCCAAATGTTTTTTTCTCGCGGCATTATCGTCAACCTCAGAGAAGAGAAATTCACACAACCAATTAATTATTCTCTATCTTCAATCAAACAGTAATATTCTCAATCAACAACAAACTTCAAAATAGGATTGTCTCCCATATATAAACCATAACATAGGTGGCGTTTCATATTCGACTTCCGGTGTTTGAAGTATTTTTTGTCGTCTACTCGGTCCTGAAAAGAAGTGGTCTTTGTAATTCCAGTTTTTCGTCGTGTTGTTGTACGTAACACATTTCAATTAGATCATCTCCAACACACAAACTAAAACATAGGTGGCGTTTCTTGTACGACTTCCGGTGTTTGAGTTTTTTTCTGTCGACGACTCGACACGGAAAAGAATTGTTCTTTGTAATTCAAGCTTTTCGTCGCGTTGTTGTACGTATCACCTTTCAATTAGATCGCCTCCCACACACAAATAAAACCATACACATGTAGGTGGCGTTTCTTGTTCAACTTCCGATGCCTTGAAGTTATTTTTGTCGTCAACTAGACTCCAGTGTAGAAGACATTTTATTTTGCTATTGTTGTTGTTTATCGTTGCGCTGTACGTAAGCTTGTTTTTTTTTAGGTAATCTTATCATAATTTACAACTGTAATTAATTAATTTAAAGAAAATAGTTATTGTAGAAAACAGTCGAATTAAAATAAAATGAAAAAGAAAAATACATTTGTCAAAATGTTGAAAGAATTGTCTGTATTAATCTACGGTTTCCAAACCTCGAAAAGGCAATATCTGGCAAAGGTCAAGGACGCATAAAAACCGGAAGTGTGAAATAAGTTAAGAACGTGTTGCGAAAAACTAAAACTTTTGGATGTTGTTGGTCCATGTAATACATCTTAGTTCTCTTATATCTCGCCATGTTGGATAGAGATTGCCCATGTAAGAAAGCTATGTAAGAAAAATCTATCTTACATAGCATTTCACCATAAACACCAGGAAGAGGAGATTAATTTTTCTGCGCAAACTTTGTTTGCAAATATAGGGTATGCTTAAACTCGCTGTCTAATTCGTTTTCGTCAAAAAAAGTTCAAGGAAAAGTTGGAGTTTCAAAATGGTAGCATGTTTAAACATATCTTCATTGTTTTTGAGCTTATTCGGGTAGTTGATATGAGAGAAAAAGACTCTATCATTATATGTGTATGTAGGAAAGGGATATCCCACCCTCGGGATCAAAAAATGTAGTAAAACCCTCGGCAAGCCTCGGGTTTCACCACATTTTTTGACCCCTCGGGTGGAATATCCCTATCCTACATACACGCATATGAAAGAGTCTTATACTATATCAGCTACGCAACATTTTTGTTTGATTCCAGATTTGACCAATGTTTTGTAATGGAATGTATTAACTTAGCGTGATATTCATTCTTGATAAGGTAGAGGTTTCGCTCCTTTTCGATCTCCTCACAATTACCATACGTCCATAACAAGGAAGGCACACGGCTATATACCCTCAACTCAACTGCCCTCATTTTTTACCGCTACACGTCCGCTATCCTCGACATACGGGGGATACCCTGACTACAGTGTATGTTGTCCCTGGAATATGGCATGGCAAAACTGAAGGAATCCTGACCAATTGCTAGGCTGCATGTACGTCCTTTGAAGATTACAGCGGAGCTACAATCGATTTCAAAGCCTATCAATGTTTACCGTTATGTGACCTCGAAATTCTTTTGATGTACATCAAAGTGATAAATCAGTCTTTTTTGTCTCATCGACAAGGTGACACACACGGAGCCATCAGTTTTGCCATGACACATTCAGGGGTTTTACAGAGCGTAGGTGAGCGTAACCCCTGGATATCGAGGATGACGTATCACATGATGTACCAAAGTCTGTAGAGTGTAAGTGGGCGTAACCCCAGCCATCGATGTTGATTACATCGCCGCAGAGGCTGAATCTCAATATGATTAAATTGCAGATATACTTTTTCCCATTCTGTGACGTCACATAACGGGGTCATGTTATGGTGATAACCTTTGTAGCTTCCGTCTTCAGTAGAATTATCTACTGTATTGGATGATGTCATATTGATGGCAGTTTATGATGTCATCAGCAGCAAGTCATTTCGTCACAACAATATACACAAGCTTGTAGTGACGAAACGAATAGACGCATGCACAGATAGGGCAATGCAAGTTTCTTGAAGCGGTTATTTGATTGGCTAATGGAAAAGGTCACCAGAACATGACCTCATATGACTTTTTGTAAGATCTTAAAGGCCCAATATACAGCTGTACGTAACTTCAGGGATTCTGAAAAATTCGGGAAAAAAATCCAGTTGATAACCATGCAAAAATAAGCCAAAAACGAAGTAAACCTGAGCGGTAACTACAATGTAACAAGAAACTCAGGAGAAAAAAATCCAGTTGATAACCATGCAAAAATAAGCCTTAAACAAAGTAAATCTGAGCGGTAACTAACAAGAAACTCTTGATAGAAAAATCCAAAGAATTGAAAATAATTCAGGTGGGGCCCACTTCAACAACAAACCGAAGGTAGAAGACGGTTCGAAATGGACGCGTGTTTACAAATAGCGTGTATCAACTGATGCTGTACCGGTAACCGCGAAAGAATTCATCTTGAATATTGCTGATATCAATTAATCTTAACAAAATCTATAAAAATCAAGTTATTTGGCTTGATTTTCGCTTCAAGTTTTGCCGAAAGTTACGTATATTGGGCCTTTAATGAAACGGAGTGAGAATAAGGATATGCATTTTTAGTAGATTTGGGGAAAGAGGACGGAACCCCTAAATTATCGAGGATGTTTAGAAATAAGATAAGGATACGTTTCTTGGAAAGAAGGCACGTCCACTTCGAAGCGTCTAAACTCCAGCTGTAGAGCCCGGATGTCAGCCTCGAACTTGTCAGTGTAACTTTTGGCACGTAAAGTGTTTCCCTGCAACAAAGGGAGGTAATCCGAATCATATTTATTACAATGATATTAGAGGGAGTTTAGCGGAGGCATATTTATAAGAAAGTTTCCCTGTAACAAAGGGAGGTAATAAGAAGCATATTTATTACAATTATTTTAAAGGCAGCTAACATGACAATAACAATTTATGTCAATTATATTTTCTTGAACGACAATGATATGTTTTAAATTGGATAGCATTTATTTTTAAAAAAGAACCAGTCCTCCCCCCCCCCCCCCTCCCCCCACCCCCCACCCCACCCCATAAGACCGGTACTGGTTACATAATGTATATAAATGATATTTCTATGCAAGGAAAATCATAGGAAATAAAATCGCTACTTGTCTGCATGAATTTAGGTCAGAAACTGGACACGTATTTTTTAAACTTAACTATCCTTACGGCAACGGTTCGACAAAATCTCCACGCATAAATATCGCAATATGTAAAAGGGAGATAACTCACCCGCGACAGGTACTTCCCTCCCTTGTTTAGAATCTTTATAGAAAACTCCAAACTGTGAGAGGAGGTCTCCAGATCGTAGATGTAAGCTGTGGGGGAAAAATTTGAATACTTTGAATAAATATTTTATAATGTACAAAAAAGAGACATCATCAAAAAACAGATCATCATGAACCGTCACAAAACTCATAGTATATAATAAATAGAATATGACATGGTCATTTCCATGTCAGGCCTTGTATCAACCCTCGACCCAATATCGACCCTTGGGCCTTCAGCCCTCGGGCCAATATTGGGATCTCGGGTTGATACAAGGCCTGATATGGAAATGGCCATGTAATATTCTCTATTTATCATATAACTGACCCGTTCAGTCATGTCATACAGCCATGTCATAAATATGGTACAGTCTGTATTGTACACACATGTAATAACACTATTGTGACGTCATAAACAAACGACGTCTTTATGACATCATATGATTGTCACGGCAGTGAAAATCTAACCGTCAAAGTAGAATTTCGCCTTTCTTATATAGAACGAATTTAATGAAAATTTTGGTGTATTTTCTCATAGATAAATGATAAATAGAATCTTACACTCGAGTCAATCTAATATGAAATTGATTAAACTCGTTAAATTATTTAATATGTCACTTGCCTTAAGGCTCGTGAAATATTAAATTATTGAACTCGTTAAACAAATTCCATATTACATCGACACTCATATACTATCCTCTATATTAAAATTAGTATCTAGGCGGCAGTTGTGGGTCTCACTCTTGTACCAAGCTATGTACCTTCTTGGTCGTCTGCTCAGAAGCTACATGTAAATACAACTCTTTCACCTTCCTTTTTTTCCGAGCGACCGGTTTATTTGTACATGTGCATGAGTGTATATAAACTAATTTCCTCATACATGTATGTGTGTGTTACGTCATCTTTAATGAAATGGGGCGGCAGACTCTGCTGGTGGAGTTTTTAGCTCCCGATGTTTGCTGGAGCTTCCATAGCCACAGTTTTCTCATTTGAGTGGTGACACGGTACATAATATACACATTTTCGTATGTAGTACATGTTTTGAAATTATACAGAACTAGTTTAACATTACTTTCTAAATTCATAAATTAAAGGGGTTTTACGCACTTAACCCTTCTGCTTCTACATTTATTAAGCAATTTTTGATTCTCCTAGCATCACTGAAGAGTCCTAGGGGGATGATGCAGTTTAATTAATTTTTTCCGCATACTGTATCTATTTCTAAATTTAAAAGGTGCAGCATGTGTTTTTGTTACGTCATCCTGAACAGCCAATAAACAATACGTTTTGCAGCTACGTAATATGTATTGTTCTTGCCGGGTGTTTGTGCTCAAGGGACCTCCACAAATTAAACCACCTTTATCGAACAAGTGACCTCTTTTCGTCCGATTGGTGAATCAAACCCCGGTGGCCTTGCTGAAAAGCCAGGGTGTTAGTGCTTAAGGGATCTGGACAGATTAAACCCATCGGACAGGTGACGTCATATATTTTCTCCTCCGATTGGTGAATTGAACCCCGGCCGCCTTGGTGAAAAGCCAGACTGCTATCTACTGTGCCACCCGACCTTCCTATGAAAACTTTTTTAAGCTATTGTGGGTACCGGCACATTAAATTTTAGACAAAATAATGAAAGATTTAATCAATGTGGTTGAGTTAAGTTTGTTGAAAGTGTGTTTGCGTCTCGTTTGGAACGACTTCGCCACTTTAGCAGAAGGATAAGTCACTATCGATTTTATGCATCGCGGCTTCTTTTCTTGTCGCCGGCAAAGTATATCAATTAGTAGCTGTCGTGGGTAATTCCGAAGTTAGTTTCGTATTTTATCTCCTTGTCTATGTGTAGGAGTTGGAGCATTTTTATCGTTACTGAAAAAAAATCGTCCTGATTGATAAGGTAAATTCTGATATATGTAACAATGTACTTTAGTACTTTTATAATTATTTACGTGTAGGCACCGATAAAAAGGTTATAGGCCCAATATACGTAACTTCAGGAAATTTTTCGAGATTCTGAAAAATTATCCAAAAAAATCCAGTTGATAACCATGCATAAATAAGTTTAAAACGAAGTAAACCTGAGTGATAACTAACAAGAAACTCTTGACAGAAAAATCCAAAGAATTGAAAATAATTCAGGTGGGGCCCACTTCAACAACAAACCGAAGGTAGAAGACGGTTGAAAATGGACGCGTGTTTACAAATACCGTGTTTCAACTGCTGCTGTACCGATAACCGCGTAAGAATTAATCTTGAATATTGCTGATATCAGATAATCTTACTAAATTTATAAATAAAAAAAAAGTTATTAGACTTGATTTTCGCTTCATTTTTTGCCGAAAGTTATGTATATTGGGCCTTTAAGTGTCTTTTTGAACATACATTTGCACGTTTAGATATTGTTTATTTCATACCAAGATAAACAAGATATCATGCAGACAAAATTGTTCTCCAGTTTATTCATGTATCTTGTTTGTGGAGGCATGGTAAACGTTCAGTAAAGCATTTAACTGCTTTTAGTTGGCATTCATAAGCTGTATGAATGCCAACTGGTTAAAGGCAAATTCAATGCTAGCGATTCATGCTGATTTGCCTTTGTCCAGTTGGCATTCTCATTGCATATGAATGCCTACTGAAAGCAGTTCAATACTTATATTGACCATTTTTAGAATCTGCTCCTCTCATAAAACAATCAATAACACATTTTATTTCTCAGCATTTAGCTCAAATACTGTATTTGTCGTGTTTACTTGTTCAATGAAAAGAACAGCCATCACCAAGGGACTGTCAATAATATCCAACGTAAGAATTATGACGTCACAATCGGTCAATGGCATTCATGGCTTGATTAATGCCAACTTAATTCGGTAGGGTTATATAGTGGCAATGCTATTCAATAGTACATATAAGGAATTGCTGGACCGGATTAGACAGTTGGACAGGGGCCGGATTAGACAGTTGGACAGGGGCCGGATTAGACAGTTGGAGAGGGGCCGGATTAGACAGTTGGAGAGTGGCCGGATTAGATAGTTGGACAAGGGCTGGATTAGACAGTTGGACAGGGGCCGGATTAGACAGTTGGACACGGACCGGGTTAGACAGTTGGACACGGGCCGGATTAGACTGTTGGACAAGGGCCGGATTAGACAGTTAGAGAGGGTCTGATTAGACAGTTGGTCAAGGGCCGGATTAGACAGTTGGACAGGGGCCTGATTAGACAGTTGAACACGGGCCGGATTAGACAGTTGGACAGGGGCCTGATTAGACAGTTGGACAAGGGCCGGATTAGACAGTTGGACAGGGGCCGGATTAGACAGTTGGACAAGGGCCGGATCAGACAGTTGGACCCGGGCCGGATCAGACAGTTGGAGAGGGGCCGGATTAGACAGTTGGACACGGGCCGGATTAGACAGTCGGAGAGAGGCCGGATTAGACAGTTGGAGAGGGGCCTGATTAGACAGTTGGACAAGGGCCGGATTAGACAGTTGGAGAGGGGCCGGATTAGACAGTTGGACACGGGCCGGATTAGACAGTTGGAGAGGGGCCGGATTAGACAGTTGGACAGGGGCCGGATTAGACAGTTAGAGAGGGGCCGTATTAGACAGTTGGACAAGGGCCGGATTAGACAGGGGCCGGATTAGACAGTTGGAGATAGGCCTGATTAGACAGTTGGACAAGGGCCTGATTAGACAGTTGGAGAGGGGCCGGATTAGACAGTTGGACACGGGCCGTATTAGACTGTTGGAGAGGGGCCGGATTAGACAGTTGGACACGGGCCTGATTAGACAGTTGGAGATGGGCCGGATTAGACAGTTGGACAAGGGCCGGATTAGACAGTTGGAGAGGGGCCGGATTAGACAGTTGGAGAGGGGCCGGATTAGACAGTTGGACACGGGCCGGATTAGACAGTTGGACACGGGCCGGATTAGACAGTTACAGAGGGGCCGGATTAGACAGTTGGACACGGGCCGGATTAGACAGTTGGAGAGGGGCCGGATTAGACAGTTGGAGAGGGGCCGGATTAGATAGTTGGAGAGGGGCCGGATTAGACAGTTGGACAAGGGCCTGATAAGACAGTTGGACAAGGGCCGGATTAGACAGTTGGACAAGGGCCGGATTAGACAGTTGAACAAGGGCCGGATTTGACAGTTGGACAGGGGCCTGATTTGACAGTTGGAGAGGGGCTGGATTAGACAGTTGGACACGGGCCGGATTATACAGTTGGACAGGGGCCGGATTAGACTGTTGGAGAGGGGCCGGATTAGACAGTTGGAGAGGGGCCGGATTAGACAGTTGCACACGGGCTGGATTAAACAGTTGGAGAGGAGCCGGATTAGACAGTTGGACACGGGCCGGATTAGACAGTTGGACACGGGCTGGATTAGACAGTTTGACACGGGCCGGATTAGACAGTTGGGCACGGGCCGGATTAGACAGTTGGACACGGGCCGGATTAGACAGTAAGAGAGGGGCCTGATTACACAGTTTGACACGGGCCGGATTAGACAGTTGGACACGGGCCGGATTAGACAGTTTGACACGGGCCGGATTAGACAGTTGGACACGGGCCGGATTAGACAGTTGGACACGGGCCGGATTAGACAGTTGGAGAGGGGCCGGATTAGACAGTTGGACACGGGCCGGATTAGACAGTTGGAGAGTGGCCGGATTAGACAGTTGGACAGCGGCCGGATTAGACAGTTGGACAAGGGCCTGATTAGACTGTTGGAGAGGGGCCGGATTAGACAGTTGGACACGGGCCGGATTAGACAGTTGGACAAGGGCCTGATAAGACAGTTGGACAGGGGCCGGATTAGACAGTTGGACACGGGCCGGATTAGACAGTTGGACACGGGTCTGATTAGACAGTTGGAGGGGGGCCGGATTAGACAGTTGGACACGGGCCGGATTAGACAGTTGGAGAGGGGCCGGATTAGACAGTTGGACACGGGCCGGATTAGACAGTTGGAGAGGGGCCGGATTAGACAGTTGGACAGCGGCCGGATTAGACAGTTGGACAAGGGCCTGATTAGACTGTTGGAGAGGGGCCGGATTAGACAGTTGGACACGGGCCGGATTAGACAGTTGGACAAGGGCCTGATAAGACAGTTGGACAGGGGCCGGATTAGACAGTTGGACAGGGGCCTGATTAGACAGTTGGACACGGGCCTGATTAGAAAGTTGGACAAGGGCCTGTTAAACGGTTGGACAAGGGCCGGATTAGACAGTTGGACAAGGGCCTTATTATACAGTTTGACAAGGGCCTGATTAGACAGTTGGACACGGGCCGGATTAGACAGTTGTACACGGGCCGGATTAGACAGTTGGACAGGGGCCGGATTAGACAGTTGGACAGGGGCCGGATTAGACAGTTGGACAAGGGCCGGATTAGACAGTTGGAGAGGGGCCGGATTAGACAGTTGGATAAGGGCCGGATTAGACAGTTGGAGAGGGGCCGGATTAGACAGTTGGACAAGGGCCGGATTAGACAGTTGGAGAGGAGCCGGATTAGACAGTTGGACAGGGGCCGGATTAGACAGTTGGACACGGGACGGATTAGACAGTTGGAGAGGGGCCGGATTAGACAGTAAGAGAGGGGCCGGATTAGACAGTTGGACAAGGGCCTGATTAGACAGTTGGACAAGGGCCTGATTAGACAGTTGGACAAGGGCTGGATTAGACAGTTGGACAAGGGCCGGATTTGACAGTTGGACAGGGGCCTGATTTGACAGTTGGAGAGGGGCCGGATTAGACAGTTGGACAGGGGCCGGATTAGACTGTTGGAGAGGGGCCGGATTAGACAGTTGGAGAGGGGCCGGATTAGACAGTTGGACACGGGCCGGATTAGACAGTTGGAGAGGGGCCGGATTAGACAGTTGGACAGCGGCCGGATTAGACAGTTGGACAAGGGCCTGATTAGACTGTTGGAGAGGGGCCGGATTAGACAGTTGGACACGGGCCGGATTAGACAGTTGGACAAGGGCCTGATAAGACAGTTGGACAGGGGCCGGATTAGACAGTTGGACAGGGGCCTGATTAGACAGTTGGACACGGGCCTGATTAGAAAGTTGGACAAGGGCCTGTTAAACGGTTGGACAAGGGCCGGATTAGACAGTTGGACAAGGGCCTGATTATACAGTTTGACAAGGGCCTGATTAGACAGTTGGACACGGGCCGGATTAGACAGTTGTACACGGGCCGGATTAGACAGTTGGACAGGGGCCGGATTAGACAGTTGGACAGGGGCCGGATTAGACAGTTGGACAAGGGCCGGATTAGACAGTTGGAGAGGGGCCGGATTAGACAGTTGGATAAGGGCCGGATTAGACAGTTGGAGAGGGGCCGGATTAGACAGTTGGACAAGGGCCGGATTAGACAGTTGGAGAGGAGCCGGATTAGACAGTTGGACAGGGGCCGGATTAGACAGTTGGACACGGGACGGATTAGACAGTTGGAGAGGGGCCGGATTAGACAGTAAGAGAGGGGCCGGATTAGACAGTTGGACAAGGGCCTGATTAGACAGTTGGACAAGGGCTGGATTAGACAGTTGGACAAGGGCCGGATTTGACAGTTGGACAGGGGCCTGATTTGACAGTTGGAGAGGGGCCGGATTAGACAGTTGGACAGGGGCCGGATTAGACTGTTGGAGAGGGGCCGGATTAGACAGTTGGAGAGGGGCCGGATTAGACAGTTGGACACGGGCTGGATTAGACAGTTGGAGAGGAGCCGGATTAGACAGTTGGACACGGGCCGGATTAGACAGTTGGACAAGGGCTGGATTAGACAGTTGGAGAGGGGCCGGATTAGACAGTTGGAGAGGGGCCGGATTAGACAGTTGGATAAGGGCCGGATCAGACAGTTGGAGAGGGGCCTGATTAGACAGTTTGACACGGGCCGGATTAGACAGTTGGACACGGGCCGGATTAGACAGTTGGACACGGGTCTGATTAGACAGTTGGAGAGGGGCCGGATTAGACAGTTGGACACGGGCCGTATTAGACTGTTGGAGAGGGGCCGGATTAGACAGTTGGACACGGGCCTGATTAGACAGTTGGAGAGGGGCCTGATTAGACAGTTGGACAGGGGCCGGATCAGACAGTTGGAGAGGGGCCGGATTAGACAGTTGAAGAGGGGCCTGATTAGACAGTTGGACACGGGCCGGATTAGAGAGTTGGACACGGGCCGGATTTGACAGTTGGAGAGGGGCCGGATTAGACAGTTGGACAGGGGCCGGATTAGACTGTTGGAGAGGGGCCGGATTAGAC
Organism: Mimachlamys varia; assembly: GCA_947623455.1. Taxonomy (NCBI): domain Eukaryota; kingdom Metazoa; phylum Mollusca; class Bivalvia; order Pectinida; family Pectinidae; genus Mimachlamys; species Mimachlamys varia. Next base: position 31,028,868 of record OX392544.1, read on the forward strand.
AGTTGGAGAGGGGCCGGATTAGACAGTTGGACACGGGCTGGATTAGACAGTTGGACAAGGGCCGGATTAGACAGTTGGACAAGGGCTGGATTAGACAGTTGGACAAGGGCCGGATTTGACAGTTGGACAGGGGCCTGATTTGACAGTTGGAGAGGGGCCGGATTAGACAGTTGGACAGGGGCCGGATTAGACTGTTGGACAAGGGCCGGATTAGACAGGGGCCGGATTAGACAGTTGGAGATAGGCCTGATTAGACAGTTGGACAAGGGCCGGATTAGACAGTTGGAGAGGGGCCGGATTAGACAGTTGGACACGGGCCGTATTAGACTGTTGGAGAGGGGCCGGATTAGACAGTTGGACACGGGCCTGATTAGACAGTTGGAGATGGGCCGGATTAGACAGTTGGACAAGGGCCGGATTAGACAGTTGGAGAGGGGCCGGATTAGACAGTTGGAGAGGGGCCGGATTAGACAGTTGGACACGGGCCGGATTAGACTGTTGGACACGGGCCGGATTAGACAGTTACAGAGGGGCCGGATTAGACAGTTGGACACGGGCCGGATTAGACAGTTGGAGAGGGGCCGGATTAGACAGTTGGACAGGGGCCGGATCAGACAGTTGGAGAGGGCCGGATTATACAGTTGAAGAGGGGCCTGATTAGACAGTTGGACACGGGCCGGATTAGAGAGTTGGACACGGGCCGGATTTGACAGTTGGAGAGGGGCCGGATTAGACAGTTGGACAGGGGCCGGATTAGACTGTTGGAGAGGGGCCGGATTAGACAGTTGGAGAGGGGCCGGATTAGACAGTTGGACACGGGCTGGATTAGACAGTTGGACAAGGGCCGGATTAGACAGTTGGACAAGGGCTGGATTAGACAGTTGGACAAGGGCCGGATTTGACAGTTGGACAGGGGCCTGATTTGACAGTTGGAGAGGGGCTGGATTAGACAGTTGGACAGGGGCCGTATTAGACAGTTGGACAAGGACCGGATTAGACAGGGGCCGGATTAGACAGTTGGAGATAGGCCTGATTAGACAGTTGGACAAGGGCCGGATTAGACAGTTGGAGAGGGGCCGGATTAGACAGTTGGACACGGGCCGTATTAGACTGTTGGAGAGGGGCCGGATTAGACAGTTGGACACGGGCCTGATTAGACAGTTGGAGATGGGCCGGATTAGACAGTTGGACAAGGGCCGGATTAGACAGTTGGAGAGGGGCCGGATTAGACAGTTGGAGAGGGGCCGGATTAGACAGTTGGACACGGGCCGGATTAGACTGTTGGACACGGGCCGGATTAGACAGTTACAGAGGGGCCGGATTAGACAGTTGGACACGGGCCGGATTAGACAGTTGGAGAGGGGCCGGATTAGACAGTTGGAGAGGGGCCGGATTAGATAGTTGGAGAGGGGCCGGATTAGACAGTTGGACAAGGGCCTGATAAGACAGTTGGACAAGGGCCGGATTAGACAGTTGGACAAGGGCCGGATTAGACAGTTGAACAAGGGCCGGATTTGACAGTTGGACAGGGGCCTGATTTGACAGTCGGAGAGGGGCTGGATTAGACAGTTGGACACGGGCCGGATTATACAGTTGGACAGGGGCCGGATTAGACTGTTGGAGAGGGGCCGGATTAGACAGTTGGAGAGGGGCCGGATTAGACAGTTGGACACGGGCTGGATTAGACAGTTGGAGAGGAGCCGGATTAGACAGTTGGACACGGGCCGGATTAGACAGTTGGACACGGGCTGGATTAGACAGTTTGACACGGGCCGGATTAGACAGTTGGGCACGGGCCGGATTAGACAGTTGGACACGGGCCGGATTAGACAGTAAGAGAGGGGCCTGATTACACAGTTGGACACGGGCCGGATTAGACAGTTGGACACGGGCCGGATTAGACAGTTTGACACGGGCCGGATTAGACAGTTGGACACGGGCCGGATTAGACAGTTGGACACGGGCCGGATTAGACAGTTGGAGAGGGGCCGGATTAGACAGTTGGACACGGGCCGGATTAGACAGTTGGAGAGTGGCCGGATTAGACAGTTGGACAGCGGCCGGATTAGACAGTTGGACAAGGGCCTGATTAGACTGTTGGAGAGGGGCCGGATTAGACAGTTGGACACGGGCCGGATTAGACAGTTGGACAAGGGCCTGATAAGACAGTTGGACAGGGGCCGGATTAGACAGTTGGACACGGGCCGGATTAGACAGTTGGACACGGGTCTGATTAGACAGTTGGAGAGGGGCCGGATTAGACAGTTGGACACGGGCCGGATTAGACAGTTGGAGAGGGGCCGGATTAGACAGTTGGACACGGGCCGGATTAGACAGTTGGAGAGGGGCCGGATTAGACAGTTGGACAGCGGCCGGATTAGACAGTTGGACAAGGGCCTGATTAGACTGTTGGAGAGGGGCCGGATTAGACAGTTGGACACGGGCCGGATTAGACAGTTGGACAAGGGCCTGATAAGACAGTTGGACAGGGGCCGGATTAGACAGTTGGACAGGGGCCTGATTAGACAGTTGTACACGGGCCGGATTAGACAGTTGGACACGGGCCTGATTAGAAAGTTGGACAAGGGCCTGTTAAACAGTTGGACAAGGGCCGGATTAGACAGTTGGACAAGGGCCTGATTATACAGTTTGACAAGGGCCTGATTAGACAGTTGGACACGGGCCGGATTAGACAGTTGTACACGGGCCGGATTAGACAGTTGGACAGGGGCCGGATTAGACAGTTGGACAGGTGCCGGATTAGACAGTTGGACAAGGGCCGGATTAGACAGTTGGAGAGGGGCCGGATTAGACAGTTGGATAAGGGCCGGATTAGACAGTTGGAGAGGGGCCGGATTAGACAGTTGGACAAGGGCCGGATTAGACAGTTGGAGAGGAGCCGGATTAGACAGTTGGACAGGGGCCGGATTAGACAGTTGGATACGGGACGGATTAGACAGTTGGAGAGGGGCCGGATTAGACAGTAAGAGAGGGGCCGGATTAGACAGTTGGACAAGGGCCTGATTAGACAGTTGGACAAGGGCTGGATTAGACAGTTGGACAAGGGCCGGATTTGACAGTTGGACAGGGGCCTGATTTGACAGTTGGAGAGGGGCCGGATTAGACAGTTGGACAGGGGCCGGATTAGACTGTTGGAGAGGGGCCGGATTAGACAGTTGGAGAGGGGCCGGATTAGACAGTTGGACACGGGCTGGATTAGACAGTTGGAGAGGAGCCGGATTAGACAGTTGGACACGGGCCGGATTAGACAGTTGGACAAGGGCTGGATTAGACAGTTGGAGAGGGGCCGGATTAGACAGTTGGATAAGGGCCGGATCAGACAGTTGGAGAGGGGCCTGATTAGACAGTTTGACACGGGCCGGATTAGACAGTTGGACACGGGCCGGATTAGACAGTTGGACACGGGTCTGATTAGACAGTTGGAGAGGGGCCGGATTAGACAGTTGGACACGGGCCGTATTAGACTGTTGGAGAGGGGCCGGATTAGACAGTTGGACACGGGCCTGATTAGACAGTTGGAGAGGGGCCGGATTAGACAGTTGGACAGGGGCCGGATCAGACAGTTGGAGAGGGGCCGGATTAGACAGTTGAAGAGGGGCCTGATTAGACAGTTGGACACGGGCCGGATTAGAGAGTTGGACACGGGCCGGATTTGACAGTTGGAGAGGGGCCGGATTAGACAGTTGGACAGGGGCCGGATTAGACTGTTGGAGAGGGGCCGGATTAGACAGTTGGAGAGGGGCCGGATTAGACAGTTGGACACGGGCTGGATTAGACAGTTGGACAAGGGCCGGATTAGACAGTTGGACAAGGGCTGGATTAGACAGTTGGACAAGGGCCGGATTTGACAGTTGGACAGGGGCCTGATTTGACAGTTGGAGAGGGGCCGGATTAGACAGTTGGACAGGGGCCGGATTAGACTGTTGGAGAGGGGCCGGATTAGACAGTTGGAGAGGGGCCGGATTAGACAGTTGGACACGGGCTGGATTAGACAGTTGGAGAGGAGCCGGATTAGACAGTTGGACACGGGCCGGATTAGACAGTTGGACAAGGGCTGGATTAGACAGTTGGAGAGGGGCCGGATTAGACAGTTGGAGAGGGGCCGGATTAGACAGTTGGATAAGGGCCGGATCAGACAGTTGGAGAGGGGCCTGATTAGACAGTTTGACACGGGCCGGATTAGACAGTTGGACACGGGCCGGATTAGACAGTTGGACACGGGTCTGATTAGACAGTTGGAGAGGGGCCGGATTAGACAGTTGGACACGGGCCGTATTAGACTGTTGGAGAGGGGCCGGATTAGACAGTTGGACACGGGCCTGATTAGACAGTTGGAGAGGGGCCGGATTAGACAGTTGGACAGGGGCCGGATCAGACAGTTGGAGAGGGGCCGGATTAGACAGTTGGAGAGGGGCCTGATTAGACAGTTGGACACGGGCCGGATTAGACAGTTGGACACGGGCCGGATTAGACAGTTGGACATGGGTCTGATTAGACAGTTGGAGAGGGGCCGGAGTAGACAGTTGGACACGGGCCGTATTAGACTGTTGGAGAGGGGCCGGATTAGACAGTTGGACACGGGCCTGATTAGACAGTTGGAGAGGGGCCGAATTAGACAGTTGGACATGGGCCGGATTAGACAGTTGGACACGGGCCGGATTAGACAGTTTGACAAGGGCCTGATAAGACAGTTGGACAGGGGCCGGATTAGTCAGTTGGACAGGGGCCGGATTAGACAGTTGGACACGGGCCTGATTAGAAAGTTGGACAAGGGCCTGTTAAACAGTTGGACAAGGGCCGGATTAGACAGTTGGACAAGGGCCTGATTAGACAGTCTGACAAGGGCCTGATTAGACAGTTGGACACGGGCCGGATAAGACAGTTGGACACGGGCCGGATTAGACAGTTGGACACGGGCCGGATTTGACAGTTTGACACGGGCCGGATTAGACAGTTGGACAGGGGCCGGATTAGACAGTTGGACAGGGGCTGGATTAGACAGTAAGAGAGGGGCCGGATTAGACAGTTGGACACGGGCCGGATTAGACAGTTGGAGAGGGGCCGGATTAGACAGTTGGAGAGGGACCTGATTAGACAGTTGGACAAGGGCCGGATTAGACAGTTGGAGAGGGGCCGGATTAGACAGTTGGATACGGGCCGGATTAGACAGTTGGAGAGGGGCCGGATTAGACAGTTGGACAGCGGCCGGATTAGACCATTGGACAGGGGCCGGATTAGACAGTTGGAGAGGGGCCGGATTAGACAGTTGGACACGGGCCGGATTAGACAGTTGGACAGGGGGCCGGATCAGACATTTGGAGAGGGGCCGGATTAGACAGTTGGAGAGGGGCCGGATTAGACAGTTGGAGAGGGGCCGGATTAGACAGTTAGAGAGGCGCCGTATTAGACAGTTGGACAAGGGCCGGATTAGACAGTTGGAGAGGGGCCGGATTAGACAGTTGGAGAGGGGCCTTATTAGACAGGTGGACACGGGCCGGATTAGACAGTTGGACAGGGGCCGGATTAGACAGTTGGACAAGGGCCTGATTAGACAGTTGGACACGGGCCGGATTAGACAGTTGGAGAGGGGCCGGATTAGACAGTCTGAGAGGGGCCGGATTAGACAGTTGGAGAGGGGCCTGATTAGACAGGTGGACAAGGGCCGGATTAGACAGTTGGAGAGGGGCCGGATTAGACAGTTTGAGAGGGGCCGGATTAGACAGTTGGACAAGGGCCGGATTAGACAGTTGGACAAGGGCCTGATTAGACGATTAAGTTTGTTGCTGCAGCACGTGACTGTATATTCGATGTTCCTTCATAAATAAAAACGCTACAACTGCGTCACGTATACGGAATACCGCAAAGATAATTTAACAGATTGGTCAAAAGTAGAAGAAAAAAATAACGCTAAAATATGATCCCTGAAATCCACAGTTTCGCTCACCTACGATCTTTACAGCCCTGGAATATGTCATGGCAAAACTGAACGTTCTCGGTGTGCCAATTTATTGATAGGGCAAAAAAACACTAGTTCGACCTAGTGGTCACATAAGGTAAACAATGACAAACTTTGCAGTCGGTTGCGGCCCTTTTCTAATATTCAACAGACAGACATCTTCCTAACGATTATTAAGTTTTCTTACTCTAGCGTGCCGTCTGTTTTGCCATAATTTATTCCAGGGGTGAAGAGAGCGTAATTGAGCGTTACCCCTGAATATAGAATTTGCTCTGAAATTTTCAGAGCGTAACTTGAGTCACGAAGACAGCTGTTTGATTGGTTTCAGTTTAAAATAAACCAGACCAATCACAAAGCAGATGCATATCTTTGAAAATTAAAAAGCACAACGGACACCGAAGCTAGTCAGATTTACCGTAACGCAACCTCGGGATTTATTTTAGGTTCAACAAATGATCAGATTTGATGCCTCTATTTTTCAGAGAACTGCGCATACGCATACTTGATATCCAGAAGTTACGCTCTCTACACCCCTGGAATATGTCATAACAAAACCGGAGGCCCCGTCTGCGTTACCATGGTGTTGAAGCAAGACCAGTTTTATCATTTGAAATATATATTTTGGTGTAGGGAATGAATCCTGCGGTCACGTAACGGTAAACATTGGAAGGTTTTTAAGTCGGTCATTGCTTCTTTGTAATCTTCAACAGATATCAGCCTAGCAATTGGTCAGATGTTTTTGTCTAAGACAATCAAACTGCTAACTTCGTCCCTTCTGCTTTGCCATGAAATATTCCAGGGGTGTCGAAAGAGTAGATGAGTGCAATCCCTCTATGCCGAGGAAGTGCTCACCTTCGCTATCTACACCCCTGAAAGAAGTGAAGGCTTGAATATAGTCGTTTGTTTGGTATCAGGTCAAAGATAACGGACCTTTTATGATCATTTTACGATTACGCCCGACATGTCATTTTGTTAACCGCTACATGACCGCGAGATTATTCTGATGTACATTAAAGGATCGAGCCAGTTTTATCTCATCCTAAGCACGTTGGCCCAAAAGAACTTCGACTTTGGTATGACATATTCCGGAGGTAAGCGAGCGTAACCCCTTGATATCGAGTATGTTTTACCATGGACATGGCCAAGAGTGGCAGTATATACCTGAGTAAGACGGTAACCCCTAGATTACTCGGATGGTTGGATGGTGCAGTGGGTAGTGTGTATGTCTTTCACAAAGGCAGCCGGGGTTTGATTCCTTGATCGTAAGTAAAAAGGTATTGGTTCACCTGCCCGACTTCTTGGGTTTTCTCCGGGTACTCCTGTTTCCTTCCACGATAAAACCCCGCACGCTAACATCCGGGCCAGTAAGGGTATTTAATATATGTTGTGTACATGTAATTGATTCATAATTGTTGTCAAATAAATAAAGTTTATATTCAACCCATTCGATTAACGAGAGCAATACATGATTATACATACATGTATTGACAACTTACAGTTCTCAGCGCCGACTAAAAACTCTGTGAGGTCATTGATGACGTAATCAAACTTTCTCCCCGTTGCTATGCTCTCCTTCAGCACATCCATACAGTCTCCTATTTGAATCTACGGAAAAAAACACATATTCGTATTTTCACTCATGTATTAACCAAATTAACTTCTTTTAAACGTATGTAAATATATTATTCATAGAGGATCTTACACGAGTGTAATATGGAATTTATTAAACTCGTTAGATCATTTATAGGCGAGTGACATATTAGATTATTTAACGAGTTTAATAAATTCCATATTACATTGACACGAGTGTAAGATTCTATTTATCACATAACTTATATTTATGAGAAAATACACAAAAACTCTCAAATTAATTCTCTATAAAAAAGGCAAATTTATTCTGTGTCTACGATTTTCTCTACCGAGACAATCATATGACGACATGAAGACGTCATTTGTTTATGTGTTGGTCGAGAGAACATATTTACAATTTACAACACATACAATATAATACATATGGACGACAAATCTTTGAACTTTTTCAAAATATACTTTGATAGATACATAAACAAGAAATCTAATTTTTCCTTTTATAACAGCAGAAATAGCGTTGTAGATGGATTGCTAGATATATTGTACCAGTAGTAAACTCTCACTTTTCCCTCAGTTTGGTCCCCAGTATATATCTACGTCCCTAGTTACCTTACAGTTTGGTCATTAATTACTTTGAATCTTGGCCATTATTTACCTGTAGTTTCGGCATTAGTAACCATTTATATTGGCCTTCAGTTATCTTACAGCTTGCTTCCTAGTTACTTTATGATTTGTCTCTAGTTACACTTTCCATGAAGCTTTGCCCCTAGTTACATTTTTCTTGTAGTTTTGCCCCTAGTTACCTTATGATTGACCCCTAGTTACCATGTATTTTAGCCCCTAGTTACGAAATAGTTTGGCCCCTAAATTCCATGTAGTTTTACCCCCAGTAAACTTATAGTTAGGCCCCTAGTTTCCTTATGGTTTGGCCGTTAGCTACCTTATATGTTGGCCCCTAGGTACCTTGTAAATTGATCCCTAGTTACCATGTAATTTTGCTCCTAGCTACATTTTTGTACCATATAGTTTGGCCCCTAGTTTTCATGTAGTTTTGCCCCTAGTAACCTTATAGTTCGGCCCCTAGTTACCATGTAGTTTGGCCCCTAGTTTTCATGCAGTTTTGACCCTTGTTACCTTGTAGTTTGGCCCATAGTTACCCTATATTTTCTCCCTAGTTACCTTATGATTTGGCCCCTCGTATTTCTCGAGAACATCGTGGCAAACCTCCTTCATGTGGGTCGAACAAGCTGAAATGACTTCCTCGTCAATCTTAGTTCTGTTAAGGATTTATCGATTTATTGATTGATACATGTAATGTACAATTTATTCACTGTTTTCAGTATATGATTGACTTTTGGAATAAGTAGATTGTTCATTCAATCTTCACTTTTTTGCAGTTTCAAATGCGAAAAATTGCAATTTTAATACTCTTGCCTGTTTTCGCGAACACTTTTCGATTTTAAGCCCTTTGAAAAACGCGAAAAGCAAAAAAACTTTTTCGCGTTTGAACATTGATTATGACCAACTTGAATTATTTCAATACTTAAACACATATTTACAAGTGTTGGTCACCTCATGAAAAACAAATCGCAAATTACAGCAATTGCCCAGAAAGAGTCACAGATATCAAACATAATAATAATAACAATACCATGATATTTATGACGTCAACAGGTCATCCATAGAATAGAAGACTGGAATTAATAGAAGTACATATTATAGTCTTGCAACAAAGTAGTTGATTATAATCTACTTCTTTTCTTCTTAATCATTTCTTCACAGTTGTTCCAAGTATTGCTACAGTTACTTAAGGATACTTCCACCATCAGCACGTGACGTGGTTCCATCTTGAGTAGCTCGTATAAAAGTCCACCATCCCCTCCCCCAAGGATGAGCACCGTCTTATCCCGGAAGTCGTTCCGCCCGACCCCCAGGAGAGTCTGTGTGTATATAAGGTCACTTTCTCCTAACACTGAAATAGGAAACAGAAATCCTGATGTCATTTATGAATTTAATTTGTCACACATGATATCAAAACAAATTGCTCACTCGGTTGTGAAAGGTTACGTTAGTCATGATCATCCTCATCGTCGGAAACCCACGGTACACTTCTCTTACGTTTGCATCCCGTGGGCTAAAATGGAAAGAAACTCTCGTTTTCGTCCTAAAATAGCAGCCAATCATATCGATTATTTCATCCGTGACTACATACAGCTGGGACATCAAGCCGGGATATCCCGTTTCATTTGTAGCACCGCCTGTCAACAAAACGTGTCGATTGTGTTATAGTTGTGTCGATTGTGGTTAAAGTATAAGGTCCTGCTATACGGCGATTGACATCGGCGTCGACATGCCTACATCAATATACTGGTCGTGGTCACGGTAAAATTATCTAATAGAGTGTCACGAGAAACGACCATTCTGATTGGTCGAAATCTCCGAATAAATTTCTATTCGGGGAAATGAAGGTTTACACCGATTCTGGCCCACGGGATGCAAACGTCAGAGAAGTGTACCGTGGGTTTCCGAAGATGGATCATACTCTATATCCAGTTATGGTGATTTCACATACACGGATTTTTCTTACGAGTGCTAACGGATCGCACAAATTCGTAATAGTACACGGATCCTAGTGAGTTCGCAACTTTAAGGGCGATTTTAGAGTTGTTACGAGTTATTGCGACATATCTACGACAAAATTCCACGATATGTTAGGAGTTCAAACGGATAAACACAAACAAGTTACGTGAATTTTACGAGATTCTCATGGATTGTTACGAGTATATAACGGAATGTTATGATTCATAGAAACTAGGACGTGTTAGTTGACGTTTTGTTACGAGTATTTATTTAGGAGTCCTTATGTTTTTTTTTTGGCAAAAAGTATTTTCTATGCAACATCATTTGACAACTGACCTCCAACATGGAATATGAGAGAAACAGATCGCAAAGTAAACGTGAATCCGCGTAAAAACGTTAATCGTAAAGTATACGTATATATTCGTAATGTACTCGTAACAACACGTAAAGTGCTCGTAATAATTCGTAAAAATCAGTTAAGCCATCGTAACACGGCTTGAATCAAATCATAAAGCACTGGTTATAATCCGCGAACAAATCTGAAATTAACCGTAAACCAATCGTAATACAAGCTGTTACGGGTCAGTTACGGATTCTTGCGAGCAGTATACGGATTGTTACGTGTTTTTGCGACCGGTTTACGATACTTACGGATTGTTAAGACTTATTTAAGGAAGAAATCAATCAGTAGACAATCGTTAGAAACTTTTTGTCACAAATTTTGCCTCTCCTCTTGCGAATCCTTACGAGTGTGTGCGCGTTAAGGCGAGCTATTTACGGATACCAGCTAGTTTATTTACGGATGCTGGCGATAGACTACGGGTTGGCGATCCGTAAGGACTCGTTAGAAAAATCCGTGTATGTGAAAGGGGTATTACACTCTCATTATTCCTGAAATATGTCATGCCAAAACCGAAGGATCTGCGTGCACCACCTTGTTGATGAAGCAGGAAAACCGGCCCGACCCTTTGATGTACATCAATATAATCTCGTTGTCACATAACGGTAAAAACTGAAAGGCTTTGAAGTCGTTTGTGGTTTCTTTATTATCTACTTAAATTAGACATCATGCAGCCTAGCGATTTGTCATGTTTATGTTTTTACCAGAACGTGCGTTCGGTTTTGCTTTGACATCTTCCAGAATTGTAAAGAATGTAGTGGAACGAGATTTTTTAAGATCGATTGTCGTTCTTACATTTGTAATATCGCTGCTCTCCGCCAGGGTTGAGTTTCAACTTTTACGAAGCACAGCCCTGGCGGAGAGTAGCAGAGCTTAAAGGCCCAATATACGTAACTTTCGGCAAAACTTGAAGAGAAAATCAAGCCTAATAACTTTTTATATTTATAGATTTAGTTAAGATTAACTGATATCAGCAATATTCAATGCGAATTCTTACGCGGTTACTGGAACAGCAGCAGTTGAAACACGGTATTTGTAAACACGCGTCCATTTCGAACCGTCTTCTGCCTTCGGTTTGTTGTTGAAGTGGGCCCCACCTGTATTATTTTCAGTTCTTTGAATTTTTCTGTCCAGAGTTTCTTGTTAGTAACCGCTCAGGTTTACTTCGTTTTAAGCTTATTTTTGCATGGTTATCAACTGGATTTTTTTTCCTGATTTTTTAGAAACACGAAAAAATTCCTTAAGTTACGTATATTGGGCCTTTAAGCTGGCAATGCAACATAAAAAGCTTTCAATTAATATTTTTTTTAAAAAGTTGGATCCTGGTTTTGAGATTGTCCCTATCTGTTCCGACCAGCGTTTCTAAGGAAGTGCCGACATTTTAGTTTTGCCGTTGCTTAGTAACGAGTATGGGCCCAGATGGGTATATAAAGGTCATAGCCTGTAAAACCGGTTTTCAAAGTACTCCTGACCGCCACAACAAATCTATAGTGATTTAAAACGTGACGGACAACTTAGACAGTACTTCAACACCAACTGACAGTCGCGAATTTAGCTACAGATAAAACAAATAAAAGAAAACATTTATCAGATACTGTAGTTCCTAATACGGAAGGTCCAGAGGCTGGCATTTTGAATCAGGAACCCATTTTGTCTTGCACGGGTATCAACAATGACACAGACCGTTGATGCTTACCGTTGACCAACGGAGCCTGTATAAATATTTTATATTTACAAACCGCCAGACATCGCCAAGATAGATACTTACTCTATAGCTTATTGACTGGTATATGTCCAGTGGGAAAACTGGGAACGTAATTTTATTTATGAGTACGTGTCGGTTTTGTTTTTATCATCCCGGACCCCAGCAGAACAATAATATCAATACCTGCTTCAGCAGGTCTAGAAACAACACGGGTCTGTCGAAACTAAAGAATCTATAGTGCTGTATTCAAAATTTCCATCGATTCCTATACGAAAAACATCTATATAATAAAATGTCGATTGTTTACATACAGTAAAACCTCGATATAATGCCCCTCGTTTATATATAGAGTAAAAACTCGATATAACAACAATCTTTTATGTATACAGTAAAACTTGATATAATGCCAATGCTTCATTTAAAACAAAAACTCGATATAATGCACCTCGTTTATATATACGGAAAAAAATCGATAAAACGCCACTCGTATATGTATACAGTAAAACTTGATATAATACCTCTCGTTTATGTATACAGTAAAACTCAACATAATGCCTCTCGTGTATGTATACAGTAAAACTCAACATAATGCCTCTCGTTTATGTATACAGTAAAACTCAACATAATGCCTCTCGTTTATGTATACAGTAAAACTCAATATAATGCCTCTCGTTTATGTATACAGTAAAAACCCGATATTCTCCCTCCCTTTTATATACACAGTAAAAACTCAATATAATGCCCCTCGTTCATGTATACAGTAAAAACTCTATATAATGCTCCTCGTTTATGTATACAGTAAAACTCAACATAATGTCCCTCGTTTATGTATACAGTAAAACTCAACATAATGCCTCTCGTTTATGTATACACTAAAAACTCGATATAATGCCTCTCGTTTATGTATACAGTAAAACTCAATATAATGCCTCTCGTTTATGTATACAGTAAAACTCAACATAATACCTCTCGTTTATGTATACAGTAAACCTCGACATAATACCTCTCGTTTATGTATACAGTAAAACTCAACATAATACCTCTCGTTTATGTATACAGTAAAACTCAATATTCTCCCTCTCTTTTATATACACAGTAAAAACTCGATATAATATCCTTCGTTTATGTATACAGTAAAATTCAACATAATGCCTCTCGTTTATGTATACAGTAAAAACTCGATATTCTCCCTATCTTTTATATACACAGTAAAAACTCGATACAATGTCCCTCGTTTATGTTTACACTAAAAACTCAATATAATGCCCATCGTTTATGTATACAGTAAAAACTCGAGATTCTCCCTCTCTTTTATGTATACATTAAAAACTCAATATAATGTCCCTCGTTTATGTATACACTAAAAACTCAATATAATGTCCCTCGTTTATGCATACAGTAAAACTCGATATAATGCCTCTCGTTTATGTATACAGTAAAACTCAACATAATGCCTCTCGTTTATGTATACAGTAAAAACTCGGTATTCTCCCTCTCATTTATGTATACAGTAAAACTCAATATAATGCCTCTCGTTTATGTATACAGTAAAACTCGATATTCTCCCTCTCATTTATGTATACAGTAAAACTCAATATAATGTCCCTCGTTTATGCATACAGTAAAACTCGATATAATGCCTCTCGTTTATGTATACAGTAAAACTCGATATAATGTCCCTCGTTTATGTATACAGTAAAACTCAATATAATGCTCCTCGTTTATGTATACAGTAAAAACTCGAGATTCTCCCTCTTTTTTATATACACAGTAAAAACTCGATATAATGTCCCACGTTTATGTATACACTAAAAACTCAATATAATGCTCCTCGTTTATGTATACAGTAAAACTCGATAAAATGTCCCTCGTTTATGCATACAGTAAAACTCGATATAATGCCTCTCGTTTATGTATACAGTAAAACTCAACATAATTCCTCTCGTTTATGTATACAGTAAAAACTCGATAAAATGTCCCTCGTTTATGTATACAGTAAAAACTCGATAAAATACCTCTCGTTTATGTATACAGTAACCCTCAACATAATGCCTCTCGTTTATGTATACAGTAAAAACTCGATATAATGCCCCTCGTTTATGTATACAGTAAAACGCAATATACAGAGGGTCAGTAAGTAAATATATAACTTATAACAGCAATGTGATCATTGCCTAAATAAATTCATACATTTCGTACCTTTAGTTCCCTCCCTTCAATTCGATGTCAATATACATATTATACTGATCCCATTTCACCAAGCGTCTATGAAGGAAAGGGAACTCATTTACTTAAAAGATTCCATAGGAAGCATTTCGAAATTCATGTGGAACATCTTAAAGGCCCAATATACGTAACTTCAGGAAATTTTTCGTGATTCTGAAAAATTCTGAAAAAAATCCAGTTGATAACCATGCAAAAATAAGCCTAAAACGAAGTAAACCTGAGCAGTAACTAACAAGAAACTCTTGACAAAAAAATCCAAAGAATTGAAAATAAGTCAGGTGGGGCCCACTTCAACAACAAACCGATGGTAGAAGACGGTTCGAAATGGACGCGTGTTTACAAATACCGTGTTTCAAGTGCTGCTGTACCGGTAACCGCGCAAGAATTCATCTTGAATATTGCTGATATCAGTTAATCTTAACTAAATCAATAATTATAATACGTTATAATGCTTGAATTTCGCTTCAAGTTTTTCCGAAAGTTACACGCATATTGGGCCTTTAAGTTACTGAATTAAAAACAAACATGTTTCTTGGAATTGGTTTGTTGAAATACACATAAGTAACTTATATTCTTACTTCACATACATATTGTCCTTCCAAAAAAAAAATCAAATTACAGAGCAACGCAGTGTACATACTCAGATCGTCATCCAGGCAGAGCATATTCCCAAACTTTTCAGAGTGGTAGATTTTGATGTTTTGCCATTTTGATTCCTTCTCACACACCAGTTTGAGAGGGCCGTATTCGAACAGAAGGTCCTCCCCGGACGAGAAGTAGGGGCACACCTCGCCTCGACAGATCTGCCCCAGGATACTGTAGGAAACAAAACGAATGATACGTTTAGGTTGAATGTATACAGCCGCATCCTGGATATCCAGGGCTTACGATCACCTACGCTCTCTACACCCCTAGGACAAATTCTCGATATCATGGGCTTACGCTCACCTACGCTCGCTACATACTTAGGAATATCCTCGATATATAGGTATTACGCTCTCTACACCCCTGGGAACATCCTCGATACCTAGGGCTTACTCTTACCTACGCTCTCTACACCCCTGGTATCATCCTCGATATACAGAGCTTACGCTCACCTACGCTCTCTACATCCATGGGAACATCCTCGATATCAAGGGCTTACGTTCTCCTACGCTTTCTAGACCCCTTGCAATAATCTTGATATCCAGAGCTTACGTTCACCTACGCTCTCTACATCCATGGGAACATCCTCGATACCCAGGGGGTACCCCTATCTACATGTGTACGCTCTCTGCAAACCTGAATTATTTCATGGCAAATCTGAAGACAAGCTCATAGGTAAAAAAAACCTACAAACTTCAAAGATTGATAATGTTTACCGTGGTGTGACCGCGAAATTCTTTTGATGTACATCAAACATCGAACCAGTTTTCTTTGCCTAATCAACAAAGTGGTGCACACGGAGCCTTTAAGCTGACAATGCAAATTTAAAAGATTTCTTGAGATTAAAAAAAACAATACAGTAAAGCGTACATATAACTTGCATTGTCAGCTTTAAGTTTTGCCATGACATATCCCATGCGTGTGGAGAGCGTAGGTGAAAATCAAAAATCAAACCAAGACCTACTGAGGGGTTTTACAATAAATTTCAAATACTGTAACATTTCATCTTAACAAGGACTCACCTATCATTTTTTTGTGTTATCCCTCCATACACATGTGTAACATAAAAAAAATAAATTTAAGTTAATTCTTAAATAAACTTAATAAGTACAGTAAACCTCCTGATCAGTTCGAATGGTTTATCAATATTGAAAAGAGGTTTACTGGACTATAATGTAAAATTATTTTGTTATGACACGATTACTGTAGTAAGGGAGCTTATTAAATTTCAATACCTCCAAAGAAAGGGGGAGGTCGCTAATTACGGCCAATCATGGTATAGCGTACGTATTTTGTTACTGAATTTAAAAGAATTCCAATACGTTTTTGACGTGGACGCACGGTGGTCTAGTGGTAGGAGGCCGGACTCGTGATCGAAGGGTTGCGAGTTCGACTCCCGGCCCCGGCGGCACTTGTGTTGTATCTTTACTCCGCTTGTTCTAGCCTACTCAGCTGTAAATGCCTACGTTGTTAGGTAGTGCTAAAAATTGTAGAATGCTAGCTGTAAGCGCCGAAATGACAGCACCGGTGAACAGGGAGTTGAGAAAGATATTGGCTGGTTGCCAAGGCCCTATAACCACGGATATATTAATTTCTGAATCGTTTTGAAACGACCATTTTGGT
The DNA here is from genome assembly GCA_947623455.1 of Mimachlamys varia. Lineage (NCBI taxonomy): Eukaryota > Metazoa > Mollusca > Bivalvia > Pectinida > Pectinidae > Mimachlamys > Mimachlamys varia. The sequence goes on from OX392544.1 coordinate 31,045,614, forward strand.
TGAGATAAAGCGATATATAAGAACTTCGAATTATTAATATTATTTATGTTGTAAGAAACATAGTTTTATACAAGGCTAGACAATGGTTACCACGGTAGTGTATATAAATTAATTTTAAATTCTAACCTATTTAATATAAGTCGAACTCAAAGAATGATTAAAATGTAAAACGATCGGTTTAGTTTGCCGCGGGAATAAAACCAGCCCCCTTTCCCCCAAATATGTAGGCAAATAGACACATGCATTAAAACCTCTACAGGATAGGAATTTATTTATTGATTTTTCATAAACACGAGTGAGCAGAGTCTTCTGTATAGACGTAAATGTCGGAGGATAAAACAAAAACCCAGTCTGATTTATCTCCTTATATATCGATTTTAATATGAGGGACCAGTATCCATTTTAAAAACGAAAATTTTCATCAAGATGTCTGCAGTTAATTCAGCAGTTTTATTGGATTAATTTGTGTGTACGTCTTTATAGCAGGATTTTTTACGGACGAGGCAGGTGTAGGTGTTGGAGGAACACCGGAGTACCTGCAGAAAGCATCAACGACCTGCGGTCAGCGCATGGCGACTTTCAAATGTACATATACGTCTTGATCATGAGCCCACGATAAAATGATGGAGAGATCGTGACGCAGACGATCAAGGTCCGTATTCATGAAATCGTTCTGGTGCTCAAACATGGCTTCGGTGCTCGAACGCAATTTCCTGTTACTCACTTAAATCATATTAAACCAATAAAACGTCAAATAAAAACCATGAAAACAGTTTCCCCCTTTAAGTCTCACCAGTGCTTGCCTTAATTAAGGGCAGAATATAATTGTTTTAACTAAAACAACACCTTCGACTTGAGCACAAAATCCATAAGAATGAGAACGATTTCGTGAATATTGGCCTAAATGCGTGACTATAGACCTTTCATACAAGTGTTGTTATTCCCCTTGGTAGGCCATAATGGTTGATTCAAGATGGACTTCCAAGGAAGTGTTTTTGTTATTATTTAGCACCATGCGACAATTGGATGACGTAATGTCTAACTAGAAATTCATTTCAAGAATGGTTTTGGAGAAAAAAAGTTGAAAACATCATACAAATAACTTACCTCCGACTAAACTTGCATTGGGTCCCGAAATACTTCTTCAGTTTGATTTCTAAGTTTTTCACCACCTAAAAACGGGATTGAAAAAAAAAAAATTAATCTTGGCATGATTTAATGTCATTAAATAACCCGACTGACAGATCTAGGTCAATCCTCCCAAGGTCATATCTCCTTAGCAACATAAGACGTATGACTATTTCCGGTAAAATAATAAGCATGCATACGGCTATCGCTACACATTAAAACACAAAAGATATGAATGTATCTCCATAGAAACGCAATATTTTTGAACGCGTTTCCATAGAAACAGAACTCTATTTACTTCATCTCCATAGAAAAATAACTCTCCTGGTTGTAGCTACATGGATACTAAATTGGTCCATTGAACCAATATGCGTATGACAACATACCCCTGCCAGTACAAAACATATGACAATGTTTGTATTAATAAGAGCCTATGTTTGTATGTACAAAATATACAAATTATAACAATGATGATTTCTTAAATATAATTACAGCCCCTGGTATCCGATTAAATGTTTCGTCGATTCGATTTGTATGGCTGCATTACGTATACGTTCTATATGCCGTCTGGTTTCCGTAACAAAATGTCCCGACGGTTATTTCACATGACAGAAAAAAAAACAATCACCACTGTATACTGTAGATAGAGAAATCACAACCCTCGGGAAAAGATGTTTGATTAGCACTTGGCAAAGCCTTGTGTTAAACATAATAATTCTAACCCTCGGGTTGAGATTTCTCCCTAGGGTTGAGATTTCTCAGTCTACATCACATAAAAGCGATGACTTATATTAGACAATGGTGACACCATGCATTACATGTATACTTACCGCTGTGTCAGCGTTGCTTGGTTTTGAGTTGCCCTCTGCAAGTCGTTGCACGTCCACCGTCACTAATCCCGTGGGATACATCCGCACAGTCACGTGACTAGAACATGAACACGTCATCAGTTATGCTAATGCTAACTTCAAAAACAATGTCTTATTCAACGAATTGTCCTTAATTTGATTGATATAAATCTTTTTGAATCAACATCCATATGATTTGTTTTTCGGTTGTCGATTGATTAATTACACATAATTACATTAGTTTATGTTTTTTCTTTTCGAGTAATCTTCCTTTGATTTTATCTTGTATAATTCTCTCTAAATCAATCCTCGATGTCCAGGGTTTACGCTCACCTACGCTCTCTACACTAGAGAGCGTAGATGAGCGTAACCCATGGATATCGAGGATGCTCTAAATCCTGCGATTCGTACTACAGATGTCTTACTCTGTTTATTTTTATCAACAAAATTAATCTCGGTGACAGTATCACTGTGTAAGTATTTAAATTATCTTTGGAACTCTCCTTAAGTGGAGGAACATGTGTATGTGCCATACCAGGTATTCATGTAGTATGTACCCTTAAACTCTAACTATGTTTTGGTCTCGATATTTAGTGTAGATGCTTCCATTCCAAAACCACCTACATTTGTAATTATCATTTATGGAAAAATCATTAACCTTTAGTTTTAACCTAGACTACATGTATCAATTATATTGACTGCACGACTAATTCTTTTAATGAAATTCCAATTTTCCGATAGGTAATTATTTTCGACATCTGCAGAAAACTAATACATTCATCTATGTATAGTAGATGTATTCGCGTTGACATTTCGGCAGAATGGAGTAATTTACAAGATTATAAGGAGCCAATAGACAAAACCTATCAGCAGAATGTTCCTTTGATTAGATTTACCTTCCATCTTCGGCCATCGCTAGGACCATGTGTCCTTGGGATTTCCCATAATTCCTCGTGATGACGTCAATGACAGATCCGGACAAACACATTTCCGGTACTCCCTTAAGCTTGTTTAGCACATCTACAATGGAAAAGCATGCGGAGCTAAATATCACTGGTGATTGTAAGAAGTTAAAGCTTAACTCAATTAGCTAAATCTAATTTAGCCAAGCTACCAGCTGGAGCATCGACTTTTGCAAACTTTGTTCTCAATCTACATGGTTTCAACTTTACATACAAGAAAAGCTTGGTTAAACGACCACCCCCTCCCCCTACCCCGATATCCAAACCCGCGATGAAAAATTATAAACCTTGAAAATTATTATATTATCTCAATTCCAAACCAACAAGACCTTGGTACAAACAACAAAGTCTCAATAAAACTCATTATTATAACTTTACAACAATTATGAAACAAGTTATCCAACCTTTATTAACCACTCTTGTTAACCCGGGTATAAGCGCGTGAGGCGTCTTATTGACGGAGGAAACCGGAGAAAACCCACGTGGTCGGGCAAGTGACCCCATACCTTTTCACGTCCGGTCGGGGAATCGAACCCCAGCCGCCTTGGTGAAAGGCAAGTGCGCTATCCACTGCACCACCCGGCCAACCAAAATGCACTATCAAACCACTAGTAACTCATTCATTTTAATAAGTCGATATAAGACATAAAAGAGGGATGGATTGAAAGATAGATATAGGGAACAGTTTGCCAGAAAACTAAACGAAAAGCCAAATGTTGCAATGAATAAATGTATATCAGAATATCAACTGTGCTTAAACAACATTTTTTTTATTATTTCTTTTTAATTAAGAAAACATCTATCCTAAATTAACATGTTTTATTATTCAAAACTTATTAAGCCTGACGAAGAAATTGTATAAGATCCACAAATATAAACTAAAAGTATTTGTTTACGTGCAAACATCCGACTAATAACTACATTATATTCGCTAATACAGTACTTAACAATTCCACCCAAAAATAACAACTCGAATCTTGATTGTTCGGTTACATGACCCATTTTTGTTATATCATTAAGGGGTGGGTGTTGTAAAATTAGGATGTATCGCCTCCAACTATTAACCTTTGTCAATATTTAAATGTCCGGCTCTATCAATTTCATTCAGCCTAATTACTCATCCATGTCCAATCCAAGCGATATCCAATGACTCGTATAATACATATACAATGTATGTACAAATGTAAGGGAGATACTAGTGATTCGGCCTGTTTGTGCGGTCAATTGTGTGTTTTGCAGCAACGCCTTCATGCGAAACAAAAGAGGGCAAATTATTTGTGCTATTTAAATTTATAAAGAATGAAGAATTGTAAGTCAATGTTTTTAATCCTCTACTTTAGGGCACAGGGACCTGATTATTTGTTACAGCTAGTTTGTACCTAAAATGGGGTGTTAAGAGTAATTTTACACATTTGGGGGGTTAATATCAACCGCCATAAAAGCTTTTATGACTATTGAGGGGGCATTTTTTATCAAAAATTGATTTTAACCCCCCCCCCCCCCGATGTGTAAAATTACTCTAAACACCCAATTTTAGGTCCAAAACTAGCTGTAACAAGTTATCGGGTCCCTGTGCTTTCGGGCTGTAAATCAGTTGTACCCTGAACATGATTGAGTATTTCTCATCGATGGAAGAAGCACACAACAAGCGCCTGTGGTTCATGTACATAACTGTACTATCAACAAGTCCCTGTGAATGAAGTATTTAATATCAACACGTCCCTGTGTTATAGGAATGTACTATGACAAGTCCTTTTGGTGTATATAGTATCAACATGTCCCTGTGAAGTATGTTATAATCAACAAGCCCCTGTGATGTATGTACTATCAATAATACATGTACCTTGTTATTTGTGCAATATTAACATGTCCCTCTGGTATATATCATAAATTGTATCATCAAGCCCCTGTTTGTACGCAATTTTAACAAGCCCTGTATATCCAATATCATCAAGCCCATTTGAATGTAATAAATTTAACAACAACGTTGTATGTAATATATTGTTAACAAGCCTCCATTGTTTGTGTAATACAAAATGTATCAAGAATTCCATATTGCATATTCTCTATCAACAAGCCCCTGTGATGTAAGTAGTTTTACAAGCCTGTGTTTTATGTAAGATAAATAAGCTTCCGTGGTGTATGTTCTGTCAATAAGCCCATGGTTTGTAGATAATTTTAACAAGCCCCTGTGCCATTGGTTATATTAACAAGCCCCTGTATTGTACAATGTAGATACAAATGTAATATTAACAATTCACAGTGCTGTAAGTAGTATTAACAAGCCCCTGTGTCGTAGGTTATATTAACAAGCCCCTGTGTTGTACAATGTAGATACAAATGTAATATTAACAATTCACAGTGCTGTAAGTAGTATTAACAAGCCCCTGTGTCGTAAGTTATATTAACAAGCCTCTGTGTTGTACAATGCAGGTACAAATGTAGTATTAATAAGCCCATGTGTTGTATTTCGTATTAACAAGCCCATGTGTTGTAGGTAGTATTAACAAGCCCCTGTGTTGTAGGTAGTATTAACAAGCCCCTGTGTTGTAGGTACATGTAGTATTAACAAGCCCCTGTGTTGTAGGTACATATGTACATGTAGTATTAACAAGCCCCTGTGTTGTAGGTAAATATAGTATTAACAAGCCCCTGTGTTGTAGGCAGGATTAACAAGCCCCTGTGTTGTAGGTAGTATGAACAAGCCCCTGTGCTGTAGGTAGTATGTACAAGCCCCTGTGTTGTAAGTTTTATTAAAGAACCCCTGTGTTGTAAGAAGTATGAACAAGCCCCTGAATTATAGGCAGTAATAATAAGCCCGTGTGTATTATAAACAATCCCATGTGATGTATGTATTATATAAATTCCCCCTGTTATAGGAAGTATGAACAAACCCCTGTGTTGTCGGCAGCAATAACAAGCCCCTGTGCAGTAGGTTAAGTTGTAGTATCAATAAGCCTCCCCAGTACATCATTTATCTTTAGTATATATCCACTGTCAACTTATCCATGTGGTGAATTAAGTACACGTACGTTTGTCATTGCTTGCGCATGCACTGCCGTACATGTTACGTAAAACCACATGCATCTAGCACGAGTACACGTGCACTATATTTGTTAGGTGGGTCGTTAAGAGATAATGATACGATGTAACACACTTAATGTCTGTGGTACATAAAATACGCTATAGATACTGCACAATATACTTAGGAGTATATATACATGTAACATAATGTTTAAAAAAGTATGTGAAAACCTTGAAAGCTTCGTACTGTAATACCCGGTCCTGCAATGTTGGTTATGCATTGTATATGTTATGTATTAGGGGGGGGGGGGGGAGATCACGGGGACCTGAGAATTTGTTACAGCTAGTTTTGGACCTAAACTAGGGATCTTAGAGTAATTTTACACCTTTGGGAGGTTTAGATCAATTTTTGATAAAAATGCCCCCTCAATAGTCACCCTAGTTAATTCGATATCTAGGGTTACGATCTCCTACGCTCTCTACACCCCTGGAATCATCCTTGATATCTAGGGTAATGATCCCCTACGCTCTCTATATTCCCCTGGAATAAATTATGGGAAACTGAAGGCCGCTCAGGTAAACAACGGAACCTGGACCAATCGCTAGGCTGCATGCCTGTCCTTTGAAGATTACAAGACGCCACAAGCGTAAGTGTAAACCCTTGATATCGAGGATAATAGAATATTGACTGAGGTTTTCTAAAAATATAAACGTGATCTTGCCCTTTAGCATACAACCATGTATCTCGTTTGTCCGAGATTTAAAGATCCTATAAAAGTACATATTGTGAAAAATGATACAAAAAATCCCTCGCAGAATGAAGCTGCTACATATATATCGCAGACAAGTTTTGGTATCGCGTTCGGATGTACTACATATTTCCAAGACTGGCGGCCGGACAGACGGACAGGAGAAAAAATAGTCCCCCGGTTTCAAAGGTAGAGGACTTGTTAGATAGGTCGATATTCAGTTTCTATTTCTAAATCCATCCGGATGAAATATTTATACATTCAAAAGTTTGTTAACATTTGACTTTTAATATTGATAAAGGTTATTTTCACATGAATCTAATTTCACTCCTTTTTCACGCTACACTTTAGTATACATATTTATTCATGCCCGAGTCTGTTAAATAGATTAAATAAAATTATTTTATAATTCTTTAATTATCTAATTACATGCATCTATTCTGATTAAAATTTTGAAGCGAACACTTCTGGATTTTAAATGTTTGTGTAAAAATTATCACTGAAACAAAATTGAGCAAATTAAAATTCACCACACGTGTCTTTAAGAAAGGTTATCAGATATTTGTGTAGGCCCCGAACCATTGCTTGCATTATACAATATTTTAAATTTAATATTATGAATAGAACGTAATTTATTCCTGGCGATAGTCAAGATACATGTCACTTACATAATATATAATATATGCGTTAAGGGTACTGATACCACTTCACTAAAATAATCGCACAAAAGAGTTCCATTCAATTTGTTCTTGGGCTTCCTTGGTATACAGTGAATTGTACCGTCCAACTAAATGCACCTCACTCCAGGGAGAGGGCTTGTTCAGGCTTTGCCTGCTGCCAAGATCCCTTTAAATATTTTGAATTAATACAATATTTTGAAATAAACCCATGACACAGTGGTCCAGTGTTAGGACGCCGGGCTTGTGATCGAAGGGTTGCGAGTTCGAGTCCCGTTCACGGCACTTGTGTTGTATCCTTGAGCAAGATACTTTACTCTGCTTGTTCCAGTCTACTCAGCTGTAAATGAGTACGTGGTTGGGTAGTGCTTGACATTGTAGAATGCTAGCTGTGAGCGCCGAAATGGCAGCACCGGTTTCATCCTCCCCAGGGAGTTGAGAACGATATTTGCTGGTTGCTAAGGCCCTTTAACCACGGATAATAATTTGTGAACCGCTTTGAGGCGGCTTTTAAGGTCGTGATGAAGCGGTATATAAGAACCTCTAATTAATTATCAATATTATTAAAACGTAAACTATGTATTGCAAACTGTGTTACCAGTACGACTATAACTTTGCATCGTCGGTGATAAATTTGATGTGTCAGTTTAGTTTGTCAAATCTTGTAATCTAAAACACAAATTTCCAGTAAGCTTGATAAGTTGATATATAATGACAAATCCTTTTTATCTATTTTTAGATGAAATTGATTGGAGGCAGCAGCGGGTTAACATTTACGAGAAAAGACTGACATGCTAATATGTTGTCATCATTTTATGCTATGAAAATGTAATATCAATAATAATATGATATTTCGTTAGACTTTTATCTAACAAACGTGATTATTTAAACAATGAATGTTTTAGCAAATGTTGTTACAGTCCTATAATACACATTGCTATTGATGACAAACTAAATAAAGCCCGGCATGTTATATGTAAGTTTGTCAGCAATAGCAATGTTTGTTATAGGACTGTAACAATATTTGCTAAAATGTTCATTAATTATATTTACATTTTGATATATCTATTGTGCTTTATTCAGTTTGTTCATGACAATTTTGAGCAGCAAACCAAGTGAAGAAAACAAGGAAATTGATGACGTCACAATAGAAAATGATGACGTCACAATAGCAGCTGCCGTTATAGTCAGAGGCGCTGGGTGTTATAGGCGTATAACAGCAACTGCCTCCTAGCATTGTGTCAATGAAAAATTACAAAGCAAATGTAAATTTATAGGGATAACAACAACACGGACGAGATATGGGATGCTTATTCGTCCAGTGTACAAAAAAAGTATGGCGGCCGGGGAACAGTCCATTATTTTCCTAAATTGGCATTTAACAAAACAGAAAAAAATGTGAATTTCTTGCTCATCCGAGGTCCAACTCTTGAAAACACATTTTGATTCCATGATTTTACATTGTATGTGCAAAAACGCATCGTTAAAACTGCGACAGGTGTTTCATTCCTTTAAACAATTTGAATTTTCATTAAGGCTTTGAGCCCGCGAACCAGAGGTTGAGAGTTAGCATTATCAACATGCTTGGTTTGAATTTACAACTTTAACACTAGCGCACTCGGCAAATGCGAGTTGATTTCGGAAATTGCAAGAAGAAAATTATTGTACACTGTACTTGCATTTTTCGCTGAGTGGGTAGAATGCCTGTTGAAAGGTTTATATACATATTATTCCAATCTGTACATATCTCATAAAACGTCGTCAACTGTATAAAACCAATTGTAAAACGAAACCACACATTCACATAGGGATTAAAAGTCATTTTTTTTTAACTTTCATAGCCCCATAAAAGTTTAAAAAAAAATACTTTCAATCCATATATTTACATTTTTACTATAGAACAATTGCTTAACTTTATTTATAGCTTTCCCAATTAATAGTTTAATACCTGCGTTTGTATATATATCGTCATTTAAACGACATATGCGGAACAGCTCAGCTTGAATAAAATTGGCGCCAATGATAATAATTAGTCATTTGAGTGTTTGACGCAAGGGCATTCTCCATGTTATTCAAAGCGGCGCGACAAGATTCTCGTTGAACAAGCTTGATCTATGACGTCATAAGGAAATCACGTGCTACGTCTCGAGAACCATTGCTTTCATAGTTTTATAAAAGGCATTTTTGCTGGTAATGCTCATATAGTTGGTTGGAGCGCAAATGTAAAAAAATACACAAATAGTACAATGTCTTAAAAGGTTATTTGGTCACAATATAACTGTTATATTTTACATTTTACACCTAGACACAGTTAAGTCAATTTTCAGAACTACATGTAAATTGTAAGTTAGACTGATTCAGAATGCATTGTAGTGCTTTCATTAACCACTTCAAGTTTGATAAATAATTGATATAGCCCCCTATCTAGCAACTTCGCAAGCCAAGGGTGTACAATACCCTACTCTCCTTTTCAAAAAGGAGAGTAGCGTATTGTAACACCCTTGGCTTGCGAAGTTGCCTATCTAGCTAACATAAGCCACTCTTAAGCGGTTTACTGTACATAGATATACAATACTTATACAATCAATACAATGAAAACATATAGTAATATACAATTCTGAGGATTTCGCAGGAGCTGCCATATCAGGCGCTAACTACTTGTCCCATAACACCTGGCTAATATCTCCTTATGTGTGTGTATGTATGTGTGCCGGAGATGAATTGTGTTCTGTTTGTAGTGGGACCGTGTTTCCAACAGCATCTTTTATAGTGCCACCATACTTGAATGCTACAGCACATACAAAAATGTATACCGCGACACCAATCCCAGACCATTGCATACTCCACATGGGTTGTTGGAGTTGTGTGGGCAGGAGAAAAACACTTTCTCTGAATATTCCATGCGTGCGACGATTTCGGGGATCAATATATTTTTATACGTAAAAACGACTTTGTCGATCAAAATTAAAACACATGTTGCCTTCATTTGAAGTTGTATGCAAAATAAAATGGCCACCGTACTCATAAATACTGTTCTATCGCTTTTAGCACTTAAAGCTTGGTTTTATAGGTGCTTGCGGGATCACAATAGGTGAGATGTGTTAATAACGGCGAAATACAGTAATTAACCCCAACCCCTGAAAGATTTTTCAATGTTGTCAACGACTTTGTCGATCAAAATGAAATCACATGTTGTCTTAATTTAAATGACATGATGTTTAAATACATGTTTATACTTGATTAACGACAACTGATGATTGAAGTGAATGCAGAAAAATAGAAAACAAGCACAAAAATAGTTTAATATCGTTTTATCGTAAAATCTTAGTTTATAGCTGTTTATGGGATTAAATTATGAGAGGTATGCTAATGATGGCGAACTACCACCTCCCTCCCTACCGTCTGATCGGTTTTAAACAAAAACATCTTTGATAGCAATCTTGTATACTCATACAACAAAGTATGGTTTGCAATGTTTTGATATTGTTTTCGTTAGCTATGAACGTTGTATTATAAATAAATTCAAAAATATAGTACATTTGTGTGACGATGTTGGTGGAACAGAATATTCATGAGATCTCATTAATATTCATATATGTAAAACGATGGTCTACTTGTTAAGGTCGCGGATACTTGTCTCTAAGATCGAACTTAAGCCATGTTTTACAAACTTCATTTTTTTATGTATACTGTAATAATATAAAGTATATATAAATCAGATCTGATTTCCACTTCGTACAGTACAGGCAAAATCCGTTCCATCGGAGTGTACCTAGCACGAACATGTTTAAATCGCGAAAAGAGTGGTTGCTGTAAGCGAAAACTTCTACTCGCGAAAATTTGGACTTTTACAGTATTTGGACAGTTACAGTTCAGATACTAGTCCAACATAATACATTTCCACAACTACAATTGGATATGTAAATTACAATCCGTAAGCTGACACGATCAATTATCAAATCTCAATAAAAAGCTTACTAATCTTGGGAAACTACAAAGTTTACAGGCCCAATATACGTAACTTTCGGCAAACTTGAAGTTAAAATAAAGCCTAATAACTTGTTATATTTACAGATTTAGTTAAGATTAACTGATATCAGCAATATACCAAGATAAATTCTTTCGCGGTTACCGATACAGCAGCAGCTGAAACACGCTATTTGTAAACACGCGTCCATTTCGAACCGTGTTCTACCTTCGGTTTGTTATTGAAGTGGGCCCCACCTGAATTATTTTCAATTCTTTAAATTTTTTTATCAACAGTTTCTTGTTAGTTACCGCTCAGGTTCACTTCGTTTTAGGCTTATTTTTGCATGGTTATCAACTGGATTTTTTTTTTAGAATATTTTAGAATCACGAAAATTTCCCTGAAGTTACGTATATTGGGCCTTTAAACGGTAATGTAAATTCAGTATTATGTTTACATTATAGCTATAACAAGACAGAAAAATGTATTTATGCCCCCGCCATGAAATTTGGGGAGGGGGGGGGGGGGCATATAGTGTTACCCATGTCCGTCCCGTCCCCTTCCGCCCCGTCGCGTCCTGCCCTGTCCCATGGTAATGTAACCAGTTTATTTAAATAACTACTGATCCGATTGTCATCAAACTTCGCATGTACGTAATAAGTACGAAGAACTTATTTCATATGGGGGAAGGGGGGAAGGGGGCATTTACATCGCACAGACATTTCTAGTTTACTTTAGCAATTTCATAAATTAAATAGCCATGGCATGGTGTGTTTTATCATATTACTGCAATGGAATATCAAAAATTGAAAATTAAATATGAAGAACAAGAAGAGAAGAAGGAGTAGAAAAAGAAAGAAATGAAAAAATAAATACCGTCATCCGACGTCTGTGTTTCGTCCAGCTGAAAGCAAAGCATGATGGATTTGGCAGACATGGTCACCTTCGGAATACTTTGACACTTTCCCGTGAAACAAAGGCATCAACGCGAGGGGCTCCGTGGTCTCTTCCTTTCTTCAAACGCTTGACGTTTGCTGTGAAAGTTTTGAAAATTTTCGCCCTATCCAACTTTTTAAAAAATCTGCTAGACGCTTAGCACGTGTTCATTCGTCGACAACTAAGATAATTATAAATGTAAAAGCGATTTATCAGCTTTGATATAATTTGGTATTTAAAACCAAATATGGAAATAATTCATCCGAATCGAATAAACATTTGATACGCGTAGGTTTTTTATGCACTTAATGGTCCCGGTCCAGTAAACTCTTTGATATTGATAGTAGAACGATCCGGGAGTCCTTGTTTTTTTAATCGGAGGATTGACACTTGGTTTCCAAACCAACGTTTCACACTTTCTCACGAGGAGACGTCCTTGTTTACACGTTTAATCTGTCGTTGTATCGACGTTTGTTTACAATACACAAAACTCGCCGAGTCCCGTGGTACAACACTATAGCAACACACCACACACCTCAGGCTCAGCATCAGCAGCAAAATAGCGGCACTATACTGGCTAGACTTGATCAACCTTGTGATACCTATGCAGTTCAATACCTGGATGATGTCTTAGAGCATAAGGGCTACACAATATCTAGTATTTCTGTACGTGCTTGTCCAAAATTACGTACTTTCGCTGTATTCGATTCTATGACAGATACGAATGTGTATATTTTGTTTGTTCCTTCTCGCTGCGTATAATTTCAGCTACTAAATGCACACACGCAGAGAAGCGTTACAAGGGTGCTATTCAGATGCAAGTTATCCCTTGTAGTCCCGGATCCGTATCGTTGTAGATTCCCACGAATTATGTTTTTTGAAGACCCGCTTGTGTATATTACAGGTATCTTACATTATACCAAATAGACGTGTCATTAAATACGTAATTTTCAGCGTCAGTCTCCTTCATGAATATTGATGTCGTCACTTCCGTATATGTACCGAAACAATACTGAGCACATGGATGCTATGTGTCTATATAATGAAATGGCGGCCCTGCCCCTAGTCGCTTGCTTTACTGTACAACTGAACTGCAATGGGTTGGTTCCAAATTTGGTACGTGTATAGTATATATATATATGTGTATGTACTTGTCTTTTGGGATATAGATCTACATGAAAAACAATGGTCCTGGCCGATTCTGGTTAAATCGACCCAGTAATATATATCTATCATGCACAATATATACCTAGAGATATATATTGCATTTGGCGTCTGGTAGTTCAGCTTAGGCGACCAAGCATGAACAGTCTATAGTGCTGTCTGACAAATAGTATAATCGGAGGAAAGATAACACGTATTGAGCATGGCTGCTCGTCAATGCTAAACATTTAAACGTCTTATTTTTTGTAAATGCAGTAGTAAATATCACAATTAAACGAATAATAAATGTCCCGTAAGGTTGTATAAAACAGTTTAACATATATTAAATAAAGAAATAATGATGTCGAAGATATTACAATATACAAGAGGCCCGTGGGGCTTAACAATCATCTGACTATGACATACACAATACACGATATCGTTCAATTCAGGTGTATTTTGGTTAAAGTTAAGGAAATATGGGGATTGCGCGTCAGCTGTTTGTACCCATCCTCGATATAAAGGGTTTACGCTCACCTACGCTCTCTACATCTCTTGCTCCTTTTTAATCTTTAAAGACAGGCATCAGCCTAGCGATTGGTCAGGCTTTTCACTTAATTGTGCCTTCAGTTTTGTTACGACATATTCCGGGGTTGCAGAGAGCGATTTTTAATGTAACCCTAGGATATCGAGGATGATGATTCCAGGTGTGTAGAGAGCGTAGGTGAGTGTAACCCCTGGATATACAGGATGATGATTCCAGGAGTGCAGAGAGCGAAGGTGATCTTAACCTCTGGATATCGAGGGTGATTTCAAGGGTGTAGAGAGCGTAGGTAAGCATAACCCCTGGATGTCGAGGATGCTGATTCCAGGGGTGTAGAGAGCGTAGGTGAGTGTAGCCCCTGGAAATTGAGGATGTATGACTCAGCCGAAAATTGATTTTAAAGTTTAATTGACCTACTGTTGACACATCAGGAACTCCGCACAACTTTAAAAGTAATTAAGTTTTACATTTTTTATCAGTGGTGGAAGTAAAAGCTTAGAATAGGTTTTATTTCAAAATGACGGCCGCGGCGGCCCAATTCTATTCCGGACCGGTCCCAAAAAATTAACAAATTGGACCAAGACCATCTCAGGATCATGTTAGGCATGCTTGAAATCAATTCAACTTGCAAAGAAGTTTGAAATGAGGAAATGATTATCATAGCGCATGGCGGACGATGAAAGACAAAGCACGGTTGCTATATTATATTGTACATATGTAAGACATCGAGTCAGATGATGAAATAATCAAAAACAAACCTTGACAAACGATTTCTATAGTTAATCTCATTTGAGTAGTATCATGGTACATAATATACACATTTTCGTGGTACACGATTTGAAATTCTACAGAACTAGTTTAATTTTACTTCTAAATTCATAAATTAAAAGGGTTTTACGCACCTGACCTTTCTGCTTCTACATCAGTTTAGAAATTTTGGATTCGAACCGTTTGGCCCCTAGCATCACTGAAGATTCCTAGGAGGACGAAACAGCTGTATGGTGCAGTTTAATTCATTTTTTCGTTATACTGTTTCTATTACTAAATTTAAAAGGTGCAGCACATGTGTGTGTTACGTCATCTTTAAATACAATGTAGTTGTGGACCTACGCGTACGGTTGCTCAGAACTCGTAGGTGCAGAACTGTTTAAACGGATCGAAATTATGCTTGTTTAAAAATGGCAGCGTCAAGCACAAAACGATAGATAGAGCAATTCTGAAACGGTGACACATACAAATAAAATGAATCACTTTTGGGCGAGATTTGGGGATTTTTACCCATGTTTTTCCTGAAAATCTCATTAAAATTTCAAAATATTATTACTATATATATAAAAATCTCATAGAATTTTACTTATCTCATAAAATCCCTCAAATTCTCCCATAGGTTTTAAGGGCCAGAATTATCCCTGCGTACAGTTTGTCTAGACAACCATGAACCTTAATAAAAAAAGTCGTTGGACTTGGGCAAGTCTACAACAGCATATAGACTTGCACAAGTCAACAAAGGCGTGTATATAAGCCATAATGTATTGGCGAGTCGAATCATAAACACACGAACCGGTCGTTATATTATAGAATACAGTTGATACAGTGTATCATATTATATGATATGATAAGATAACGAATTGATTTTTTTTCTAAATGTCATTTAAAATGTCATTTTCCATTGCTATTTGATATTACAAAACAGAGTTATGTGCGAAATTGTATACGTCACTGTTAGCTTACCAATACATTTTAAAATAAGTTATATTTCAATAATTAGTTTATTTGAAAGCACGGTTTCACATATTTTGGCATCCAAAATATTTACACTGTACCTTCATGTCATAAACAGATAAAAAATAATCATATACCTGTACCTGTGTAGTATGAAGTTTGTTTACAAAGCTGTGTCATTCATATCGACCATAAATACCATATCAACACACTCCAATGCTTAATTAAATGATGACGGTTTTTACATTGATTTTATGATTTACTTCGTTGATTTACAAATGTACGACGGGAAGGCGAAAAACGTAGGTCGGACCGATAAAACTGTCATTAGTACTTATCATTGGGAATTTCAGAATGGAATAAAAAACATTTATAATTGGTAAGAAATCAGACACGTTTTTGTCGCTATGTTTGTATAACATGAACACGTTTATAACGAAATTGCGCTGATGTTCACTGTCGTGTATATTGGAGTTTAACACTCGTGTGGAGGTCTTCAAATTGTCTGCCGTAAATTCGATAACTCCCTCAACACGCAAATGTATTGTGTACAGTCATGTTGATTGAATATGTTTCAAAAAGGAGGCGGTGAGAGATAGAATGATGATGGAGAAAGATAAAGGGTTGGGTTGCGGTTTGGGTGGCCGTAGGGGAGAGGATCGGGAGGGAGAGAAGGTGTGAAAGAGGAATAGGGAGGATATATGGTGTAATTTAAGCGGGATAAGCGGGAAAAGGTTTAGTTTGGTATATTTTGTTTACGTCCTTTTAACAGCCAGGGTCACTTAAGGACGTGCCAGATTTCGGAAGAGGAGGAAAGCCGGAGTACCCGGAAAACACCGACACACGATCAGTGCACGGCATATGCCCCACCTGGGTTTCAAACTCGCAACCTAGAGATGGAGCGCTATTGGTAGAATATCCGGACACCTAAATGCTTTGGTTTGGTTTATTTTGTTTAACGTCCTATTAATAGCCACGAGGAAACCCGGAAAACCCGGAGAAAAACCAAGAACCTACGGCCAGTACATGACAAATGCCCCACATGGGTTTCAAACTCGCAACTCAGATGCGAGGGGGGGGGGGGGGAGTGGTAGAATTTCAATACATCTTAATGCTAATGGATAGAAGAAGGAAGTGAAGTGAATAAAAGTGATACAATTTAATGGAACATTGAGGGGAAAGGGCGATGAATGCATATCGGTAAAGGAAAATTATGACAAGACAGGCCAATGGAAGAAGGGAGAAAGAAGACATTATAGAGAGACAGTAGGAGTAAAAATGGTGAGGGAGCAACGAATCGTATAGAGAACGATGGTCATAAAGGAAATGCAAGTGTACATATATATGGATGTGAAAGTCGGAAGATTCAGAGAACGGTGGATATAGTGAGAGACAGACTGGACTTCAGCGCTGGCTAATGTGAAGAAGGGATTTAATACCCTAAAATCTTGATAATAAACCGCGGTTTATTATCGTTTTTGGTAAGGAATCCCAGGCTTATTTTCAAAGGCAGGCCTTTTTTCAAGGCCTTCATATTTTCAAGTCATTTATCCCGTATGGCAAGTAAGGCTTATTATACCTAGACCGTCTTACTTTCGAAACTTTTCATCTGTAAATAAAATCATCGATGCTTTCAAAAAGTATTTCATTATTTCGTTGTAATGAGCTACTACTTTATGCGAACATTCTACAAAATGTACTTTCACTTACAAATATATTAAAAATTATGCCGAACGACTAGATATACTTCAGACTAGTTAACGACACTGTAAATAAATAGTCAATATAAAGATGCAGGCATTTATACAGTGTACGAATTGTCAGGATTTACCTTATTTTCCACTTAAAGCGTGAATCGCATTTTGACTGCAAGAAATCCATGGCTTATTTTCAAGACCGGACTATTTTCGATTCAGGTTTGTTAACGAGACGAAGCCCACGTTGAGCAGGAAGACTTTATTTCTCGATACTCAGGTGATCTATGTACTTCAACCCAATCTCCCTACACACTGTAAAAACCTGACAAATCATCAGACCTCAAAGCTGAGCATTGTTACCGTTACGCGACCGCGAGATTATTTGAATGCTCATCAAAAAACCGCATAAGTCATCTCGCTTCATCAATGAGGTTTAGCCACTAAGCATTTGATTTTTCTATGACTTTTCCCAGGGGTATAGAATGTGCGAAAGCTAGCTTAACCCCTGGAATATCGAAGAAACAAAGGGAAATGGTAATTCAACAGATGAAAAAGATGAGAGAATGGGAGAGGAGGGGTTGAAGGAGAGAATTTGGGAAACGGAGATAGAGAAAAGGTTGAAGTATAAATTATTGGAATGAAAATGAGAAAAAGGGTGTGCCGATCATTTGTATTGTAAAAAAAAAAACATTTCATTTAATATTTGAGTGTTTCACATATTACTGATATTTCTTCCTACTATTGTGTAATGAATAAAAACGCCAGGGCCGAAGGTCGATACTTTTACTTCAGGTGATCCGGTCTTCCTCCACGGCCAAAACCTGGATCGTCTTTCGTAGCTTTAACATAGCATGTAAATCACAAATAATCAAGCTTGTACGTGATTTCATGTTACACACCTTTTAAGGTAAAAAAGCGATAGTGTCCAAATTATGGATATCACGTACTGTTAAAGGCCCAAATATACGTAACTTTCGGCAAAACTTTAAGCAAAAATCAAGCTTAATAACTGTTTATATTGATAGAGTTAGTTAAGATTAACTGATATCAGCAATATTCAAGATGAATTCTTACGCGGTTACAGGTACAGCAGCAGTTGAAACTCAGTATTTGTAAACACGCGTCCATTTTGAACCGTCTTCTAGATTCGGCTTGTTGTTGAAGTGGGCCCCACTTGAATTATTTTCAATTGTTTGGATTTTTCTGTCAAGAGTTTCTTGTAAGTTACTGCTCAGGTTAACTCCGGTTTAGGCTTATTTTTTATTTGTTGTCAACTGGTTTTTTTTTAAGAATTTTTCAGAATCACGAAACATTTCCTGAAGTTACGTATATTGGGCCTTTAAAGAACGATGACAATTTGAATCAAATAGATATACACGCTCGTGTACTATACAATGTCAATATAGATATAAAGTTTGCGGGGAGGAAGGATATTCAAAATTGTAAAGAACGCTCCCATCCTATAAATCTTAATACGGAATATACCTGTTAAAATAGACACTGATTACGTATGTCAATTACAGGTACAACATGCATCAGATATGATATACGAAGATTGTTTACATTTCAATTAATATAAAGTATTGATGATTATTTGAGATTGATAAAGATATAAAACCCATTACGGTAAATAAAACGAGACTTGGAAGTGATTTTAACGTCAGAAAAGCAGCATGATTTTTTTAAAATGTACTAATTGCTTTTAATTAATTTATTTTACCAGTTCATGGTGATTACCCCACGCAAACACATCTATTTTGTAATGGATATATTTATATCTTCCTCTGCATAGAAAAAAGTAGAGTTATCATAATTTTCCTATTATATGTCATAACTAAATTAGATATATTTACACGTTCGACAGAAAAAATATTATCAGGTATTTTGAAAACGATGCATACATACATAGACAGGGTTTTAAATTGGCCATCCACGACTCAATGCGTATCACAACGACTGATTTGTTTAATTACTTCAATTACAAAGTACATTTAAGACATGAATATCACCCATTACATAATTTTAGGAACGCGAAGTCTTTTTTGTCTTGGGACTCCGGCTTTCAACCCACATAAATAGCTGGCGCTTCCTTTAAAGAAAAATAGGGAACATAGACTCGTCGCGCCCTCGTCACATCAAGTTCTCTACACAAGGCTTATACCTCAGTAGTTATGAGAATAAAGATATTTCTGTAGCATTACGTGTTTAATGATACATTTTATATTGTATGTTTTATAAAAAAAAAAAACTTTATTCCGTTAATAAAAAAAATACTAATTTTTTCCCTTTCGGTAGATTCCGTAACAATCTGATTGAAATACAGATCCTTGTTCTAACTCCGTTTTACAAGGATCTGACAACATCCCATAAGAGGTCACGTCCAGATGACCTTTGTCGCCTCTTTACTAAACACTAAAATAATTTTGCGAAAGGTCATCGGGACATGACCTTCTATGGGATTATCTCAGATCTTAACGCAGCAGAGAGAAGTTTACGGAACGGCGCGGAGATCAAGATATGATTTTAATCAGATTGATTCCGTAACAAACCCACTGCACCAACGCACGTGGAATAACAGAATACTTCGAAATAACCTTGTAAAATACATTTTGACCTCTATGACTTTTATCAAAGATAAATTTTGAGCACGTAACACTACAGCTAGAGGAGGGAGAGGGGAGTACTACAGCTAGGGGAGGGAGAGGGGAATACTACAGCTAGGGGAGAGAGAGGGAAGTACTACAGCTAGGGGAGGGAGCGAGGAGTATACAGCTATGGGAGGGAGAGGGGAGTACTACAGCTAGGGGAGGGAGATGGGAGTACTACAGCTAGGGGAGGGAGAGGGAAGTACTACAGCTAGGGGAGGGAGAGGGGAGTACTACAGCTAGGGGACGGAGAGGGGAGTACTACAGCTAGGGGAGGGAGATGGGAGTACTACAGCTAGGGGAGGGAGAGGGAAGTACTACAGCTAGGGGAGGGAGAGGGGAGTACTACAGCTATGGGAGGGAGAGGGGAGTACTACAGCTAGGGGAGGGAGATGGGAGTACTACAGCTAGGGGAGGGAGAGGGAAGTACTACAGCTAGGGGAGGGAGAGGGGAGTACTACAGCTATGGGAGGGAGAGGGGAGTACTACAGTTAGGGGAGGGAGAGGGGAGTACTACAGCTAGGGGAGAGAGAGGGGTGTACTACAGCTAGGGGAGGGAGAGGGGAGTACTACAGCTATGGGAGGGAGAGGGGAGTACTACAGCTAGGGGAGAGAGAGGGGAGTACTACAGCTATGGGAGGGAGAGGGGAGTACTACAGGTAGGGGAGTGAGAGGGGAGTACTACAGCTAGGGGAGAGAGAGGGGAGTACTACAGCTAGGGGAGGGAGATGGGAGTACTACAGCTAGGGGAGGGAGAGGGAAGTACTACAGCTAGGGGAGGGAGAGGGGAGTACTACAGCTATGGGAGGGAGAGGGGAGTACTACAGTTAGGGGAGGGAGAGGGGAGTACTACAGCTAGGGGAGTGAGAGGGGAGTACTACAGCTAGGGGAGAGAGAGGGGAGTACTACAGCTAGGGGAGGGAGAGGGGAGTACTACAGCTAGGGAGGGAGAGGGGAGTACTACAGCTAGGGGAGGGAGAGAGGGGAGTACTACAGCTAGGGGAGGGAGAGAGGGGAGTACTACAGCTAGGGATAGGAAAGGGGTGTACTACAGCTAGGGGAGGGAGAGGGGAGTACTACAGCTAGGGGAGAGAGAGGGGAGTACTACAGCTAGGGGAGGGAGAGGGGAGTATTACAGCTAGGGGAGAGAGAGGGGAGTACTACAGCTAGGGGAGTGAGAGGGGAGTACTACAGCTAGGGGAGAGAGAGGGGAGTACTACAGCTAGGGGAGGGAGAGGGGAGTACTACAGCTAGGGGAGGGAGAGGGGAGTACTACAGCTAGGGGAGTGAGAGGGGAGTACTACAGCTAGGGGAGAGAGAGGGGAGTACTACAGCTAGGGGAGGGAGAGGGGAGTATTACAGCTAGGGGAGAGAGAGGGGAGTACTACAGCTAGGGGAGTGAGAGGGGAGTACTACAGCTAGGGGAGGGAGAGGGGAGTACTACAGCTAGGGGAGGGAGAGGGGAGTACTACAGCTAGGGGAGAGAGAGGGGAGTACTACAGCTAGGGGAGGGAGAGGGAAATACTACATCTAGGGGAGGGAGAGGGGAGTACTACAGCTAGGGGAGGGAGAGGGGAGTACTACAGCTAGGGAACAAAGAGGAGAGTACTACAGCTAGGGAAGGGAGAGGGGAGTACTACAGCTAAGGGAGAGAGAGAGGAGTACTACAGCTAGGGGAGGGAGAGGGGAGTAATACAGCTAGGGGAGGGAGAGGGGAGTACTACAGCTAGGGAACAAAGAGGAGAGTACTACAGCTAGGGAAGGGAGAGGGGAGTACTACAGCTAGGGGAGAGAGAGGGAAGTACTACAGCTAGGGGAGGGAGAGGGGAGTACTACAGCTAGGGGACAAAGAGGAGAGTACTACAGCTAGGGGAGAGAGAGAGGAGTACTACAGCTAGGGGAGGGAGAGGGGAGTACTACAGCTAGGGGAGGGAGAGGGGAGTACTACAGCTAGGGGACAAAGAGGAGAGTACTACAGCTAGGGGAGAGAGAGAGGAGTACTACAGCTAGGGGAGGGAGAGGGGAGTACTACAGCTAGGGGACAAAGAGGAGAGCACTACAGCTAGGGGAGGGAGAGGGGAGTACTACAGCTAGGGGAGGGAGAGGGGAGTACTACAGCTAGGGGAGGGAGAGGGGAGTACTACAGCTAGGGGACAAAGAGGAGAGTACTACAGCTAGGGGAGAAAGAGAGGAGTACTACAGCTAGGTGAGGGAGAGAGGAGTACTACAGCTAGGGGAGGGAGAGGGGAGTACTACAGCTAGGGGAGGGAGAGGGGAGTACTACAGCTAGGGGACAAAGAGGAGAGTACTACAGCTAAGGGAGAGAGAGGAGTACTACAGCTAGGGGAGGTAGAGGGGAGTACTACAGCTAGGGGAGGGAGAGGGGAGTACTACATCTAGGGGACAAAGAGGAGAGTACTACAGCTAGGGAAGGGAGAGGGGAGTACTACAGCTAGGGGAGAGAGAGGGAAGTACTACAGCTAGGGGAGGGAGAGGGGAGTACTACAGCTAGGGGACAAAGAGGAGAGTACTACAGCTAGGGGAGAGAGAGAGGAGTACTACAGCTAGGGGAGGGAGAGGGGAGTACTACAGCTAGGGGAGGGAGAGGGGAGTACTACAGCTAGGGGACAAAGAGGAGTACTACAGCTAGGGGAGAGAGAGAGGAGTACTACAGCTAGGGGAGGGAGAGGGGAGTACTACAGCTAGGGGACAAAGAGGAGAGTACTACAGCTAGGGGAGGGAGAGGGGAGTACTACAGCTAGGGGAGGGAGAGGGGAGTACTACAGCTAGGGGACAAAGAGGAGAGTACTACAGCTAGGGGAGAGAGAGAGGAGTACTACAGCTAGGTGAGGGAGAGAGGAGTACTACAGCTAGGGGAGGGAGAGGGGAGTACTACAGCTAGGGGAGGGAGAGGGGTGTATTACAGCTAGGGGAGGGAGAGAGGAGTACTACAGCTAGGGGAGGGAGATGGGAGTACTATAGCTAGGGGAGGGAGAGAGGAGTAGTACAGCTAGGGGAGGGAGAGGGGAGTACTACAGCTAGGGGAAGCAGAGAAGAGTACTACAGCTAGGGGAGGGAGATGGGAGTACTACAGCTAGGGGAGGGAGAGGGGAGTACTACAGCTAGAGAGGGAGAGGGGAGTACTACAGCTAGGGAGGGAGAGGGAAGTACTACAGCTAGGGGAGGGAGAGAGGAGTACTACAGCTAGTGGAGGGAGAGGGGAGTACTACAGCTAGGGGAGGGAGAGGGGAGTACTACAGCTAGTGGAGGGAGAGGGGAGTACTACAGCTAGGGGTGGGAGAGGGGAGTACTACAGTTAGGGAGGGAGAGGGAAGTACTACAGCTAGGGGACGGAGAGGGAAGTACTACAGCTAGGGGAGGCAGAGGGGAGTACTACATGTAGGGGAGGGCGAGGGGAGTACTACAGCTAGGGGAGGGAGATGGGAGTACTACAGCTAGGCGAGGTAGAGAGGAGAGTACTACAGCTAGGGGAGGGAGAGGGGAGTACAACAGTTAGGGGAGAGAGAGGGAAGTACTACAGTTAGGGGAAGGAGAGAGGAGTACTACAGCTAGGGGACAAAGAGGAGAGTACTACAGCTAGGGGAGGTAGAGGGGAGTACTACAGCTAGGGGAGGGAGAGGGGAGTACTACAGCTAGGGGACAAAGAGGAGAGTACTACAGCTAGGGGAGAAAGAGAGGAGTACTACAGCTAGGTGAGGGAGAGAGGAGTACTACAGCTAGGGGAGGGAGAGGGGAGTACTACAGCTAGGGGAGGGAGAGGGAAATACTACATCTAGGGAGGGAGAGGGGAGTACTACAGCTAGGGGAGGGAGAGGGGAGTACTACAGCTAGGGAACAAAGAGGAGAGTACTACAGCTAGGGAAGGGAGAGGGGAGTACTACAGCTAAGGGAGAGAGAGAGGAGTACTACAGCTAGGGGAGGGAGAGGGGAGTACTACAGCTAGGGGAGGGAGAGGGGAGTACTACAGCTAGGGAACAAAGAGGAGAGTACTACAGCTAGGGAAGGGAGAGGGGAGTACTACAGCTAGGGGAGAGAGAGGGAAGTACTACAGCTAGGGGAGGGAGAGGGGAGTACTACAGCTAGGGGACAAAGAGGAGAGTACTACAGCTAGGGGAGAGAGAGAGGAGTACTACAGCTAGGGGAGGGAGAGGGGAGTACTACAGCTAGGGGAGGGAGAGGGGAGTACTACAGCTAGGGGACAAAGAGGAGAGTACTACAGCTAGGGGAGAGAGAGAGGAGTACTACAGCTAGGGGAGGGAGAGGGGAGTACTACAGCTAGGGGACAAAGAGGAGAGTACTACAGCTAGGGGAGGGAGAGGGGAGTACTACAGCTAGGGGAGGGAGAGGGGAGTACTACAGCTAGGGGACAAAGAGGAGAGTACTACAGCTAGGGGAGAAAGAGAGGAGTACTACAGCTAGGTGAGGGAGAGAGGAGTACTACAGCTAGGGGAGGGAGAGGGGAGTACTACAGCTAGGGGAGGGAGAGGGGAGTACTACAGCTAGGGGACAAAGAGGAGAGTACTACAGCTAAGGGAGAGAGAGGAGTACTACAGCTAGGGGAGGTAGAGGGGAGTACTACAGCTAGGGGAGGGAGAGGGGAGTACTACATCTAGGGGACAAAGAGGAGAGTACTACAGCTAGGGAAGGGAGAGGGGAGTACTACAGCTAGGGGAGAGAGAGGGAAGTACTACAGCTAGGGGAGGGAGAGGGGAGTACTACAGCTAGGGGACAAAGAGGAGAGTACTATAGCTAGGGGAGAGAGAGAGGAGTACTACAGCTAGGGGAGGGAGAGGGGAGTACTACAGCTAGGGGAGGGAGAGGGGAGTACTACAGCTAGGGGACAAAGAGGAGTACTACAGCTAGGGGAGAGAGAGAGGAGTACTACAGCTAGGGGAGGGAGAGGGGAGTACTACAGCTAGGGGACAAAGAGGAGAGTACTACAGCTAGGGGAGGGAGAGGGGAGTACTACAGCTAGGGGAGGGAGAGGGGAGTACTACAGCTAGGGGACAAAGAGGAGAGTACTACAGCTAGGGGAGAGAGAGAGGAGTACTACAGCTAGGTGAGGGAGAGAGGAGTACTACAGCTAGGGGAGGGAGAGGGGAGTACTACAGCTAGGGGAGGGAGAGGGGTGTATTACAGCTAGGGGAGGGAGAGAGGAGTACTACAGCTAGGGGAGGGAGAGGGGAGTACTACAGCTAGGGGAAGCAGAGAAGAGTACTACAGCTAGGGGAGGGAGATGGGAGTACTACAGCTAGGGGAGGGAGAGGGGAGTACTACAGCTAGAGAGGGAGAGGGGAGTACTACAGCTAGGGAGGGAGAGGGAAGTACTACAGCTAGGGGAGGGAGAGAGGAGTACTACAGCTAGTGGAGGGAGAGGGGAGTACTACAGCTAGGGGAGGGAGAGGGGAGTACTACAGCTAGTGGAGGGAGAGGGGAGTACTACAGCTAGGGGTGGGAGAGGGGAGTACTACAGTTAGGGAGGGAGAGGGAAGTACTACAGCTAGGGGACGGAGAGGGAAGTACTACAGCTAGGGGAGGCAGAGGGGAGTACTACAGGTAGGGGAGGGCGAGGGGAGTACTACAGCTAGGGGAGGGAGATGGGAGTACTACAGCTAGGCGAGGTAGAGAGGAGAGTACTACAGCTAGGGGAGGGAGAGGGGAGTACAACAGTTAGGGGAGAGAGAGGGAAGTACTACAGTTAGGGGAAGGAGAGAGGAGTACTACAGCTAGGGGACAAAGAGGAGAGTACTACAGCTAGGGGAGGGAGAGGGGAGTACTACAGCTAGGGGAGGGAGAGGGGAGTACTACAGCTAGGGGACAAAGAGGAGAGTACTACACCTAGGGGAGAAAGAGAGGAGTACTACAGCTAGGTGAGGGAGAGAGGAGTACTACAGCTAGGGGAGGGAGAGGGGAGTACTACAGCTAGGGGAGGGAGAGGGGAGTACTACAGCTAGGGGACAAAGAGGAGAGTACTACAGCTAAGGGAGAGAGAGGAGTACTACAGCTAGGGGAGGTAGAGGGGAGTACTACAGCTAGGGGAGGGAGAGGGGAGTACTACAGCTAGGGGACAAAGAGGAGAGTACTACAGCTAGGGAAGGGAGAGGGGAGTACTACAGCTAGAGGAGAGAGAGGGAAGTACTACAGCTAGGGGAGGGAGAGGGGAGCACTACAGCTAGGGGACAAAGAGGAGAGTACTACAGCTAGGGGAGAGAGAGAGGAGTACTACAGCTAGGGGAGGGAGAGGGGAGTACTACAGCTAGGGGAGGGAGAGGGGAGTACTACAGCTAGGGGACAAAGAGGAGTACTACAGCTAGGGGAGAGAGAGAGGAGTACTACAGCTAGGGGAGGGAGAGGGGAGTACTACAGCTAGGGGACAAAGAGGAGAGTACTACAGCTAGGGGAGGGAGAGGGGAGTACTACAGCTAGGGGAGGGAGAGGAAAGTACTACAGCTAGGGGACAAAGAGGAGAGTACTACAGCTAGGGGAGAGAGAGAGGAGTACTACAGCTAGGTGAGGGAGAGAGGAGTACTACAGCTAGGGGAGGGAGAGGGGAGTACTACAGCTAGGGGAGGGAGAGGGGTGTATTACAGCTAGGGGAGGGAGAGAGGAGTACTACAGCTAGGGGAGGGAGATGGGAGTACTATAGCTAGGGGAGGGAGAGAGGAGTACTACAGCTAGGGGAGGGAGAGGGGAGTACTACAGCTAGGGGAAGCAGAGAGGAGTACTACAGCTAGGGGAGGGAGAGGGGAGTACTACAGCTAGGGGACAAAGAGGAGAGTACTATAGCTAGGGGAGAGAGAGAGGAGTACTACAGCTAGGGGAGGGAGAGGGGAGTACTACAGCTAGGGGAGGGAGAGGGGAGTACTACAGCTAGGGGACAAAGAGGAGTACTACAGCTAGGGGAGAGAGAGAGGAGTACTACAGCTAGGGGAGGGAGAGGGGAGTACTACAGCTAGGGGACAAAGAGGAGAGTACTACAGCTAGGGGAGGGAGAGGGGAGTACTACAGCTAGGGGAGGGAGAGGGGAGTACTACAGCTAGGGGACAAAGAGGAGAGTACTACAGCTAGGGGAGAGAGAGAGGAGTACTACAGCTAGGTGAGGGAGAGAGGAGTACTACAGCTAGGGGAGGGAGAGGGGAGTACTACAGCTAGGGGAGGGAGAGGGGTGTATTACAGCTAGGGGAGGGAGAGAGGAGTACTACAGCTAGGGGAGGGAGATGGGAGTACTATAGCTAGGGGAGGGAGAGAGGAGTAGTACAGCTAGGGGAGGGAGAGGGGAGTACTACAGCTAGGGGAAGCAGAGAAGAGTACTACAGGTAGGGGAGGGAGATTGGAGTACTACAGCTAGGGGAGGGAGAGGGGAGTACTACAGCTAGAGAGGGAGAGGGGAGTACTACAGCTAGGGAGGGAGAGGGAAGTACTACAGCTAGGGGAGGGAGAGAGGAGTACTACAGCTAGTGGAGGGAGAGGGGAGTACTACAGCTAGGGGAGGGAGAGGGGAGTACTACAGCTAGTGGAGGGAGAGGGGAGTACTACAGCTAGGGGTGGGAGAGGGGAGTACTACAGTTAGGGAGGGAGAGGGAAGTACTACAGCTAGGGGACGGAGAGGGAAGTACTACAGCTAGGGGAGGCAGAGGGGAGTACTACAGGTAGGGGAGGGCGAGGGGAGTACTACAGCTAGGGGAGGGAGATGGGAGTACTACAGCTAGGCGAGGTAGAGAGGAGAGTACTACAGCTAGGGGAGGGAGAGGGGAGTACAACAGTTAGGGGAGAGAGAGGGAAGTACTACAGTTAGGGGAAGGAGAGAGGAGTACTACAGCTAGGGGACAAAGAGGAGAGTACTACAGCTAGGGGAGGGAGAGGGGAGTACTACAGCTAGGGGAGGGAGAGGGGAGTACTACAGCTAGGGGACAAAGAGGAGAGTACTACAGCTAGGGGAGAAAGAGAGGAGTACTACAGCTAGGTGAGGGAGAGAGGACTACTACAGCTAGGGGAGGGAGAGGGGAGTACTACAGCTAGGGGAGGGAGAGGGGAGTACTACAGCTAGGGGACAAAGAGGAGAGTACTACAGCTAAGGGAGAGAGAGGAGTACTACAGCTAGGGGAGGTAGAGGGGAGTACTACAGCTAGGGGAGGGAGAGGGGAGTACTACAGCTAGGGGACAAAGAGGAGAGTACTACAGCTAGGGAAGGGAGAGGGGAGTACTACAGCTAGAGGAGAGAGAGGGAAGTACTACAGCTAGGGGAGGGAGAGGGGAGTACTACAGCTAGGGGACAAAGAGGAGAGTATTACAGCTAGGGGAGAGAGAGAGGAGTACTACAGCTAGGGGAGGGAGAGGGGAGTACTACAGCTAGGGGAGGGAGAGGGGAGTACTACAGCTAGGGGACAAAGAGGAGTACTACAGCTAGGGGAGAGAGAGAGGAGTACTACAGCTAGGGGAGGGAGAGGGGAGTACTACAGCTAGGGGACAAAGAGGAGAGTACTACAGCTAGGGGAGGGAGAGGGGAGTACTACAGCTAGGGGAGGGAGAGGGAAGTACTACAGCTAGGGGACAAAGAGGAGAGTACTACAGCTAGGGGAGAGAGAGAGGAGTACTACAGCTAGGTGAGGGAGAGAGGAGTACTACAGCTAGGGGAGGGAGAGGGGAGTACTACAGCTAGGGGAGGGAGAGGGGTGTATTACAGCTAGGGGAGGGAGAGAGGAGTACTACAGCTAGGGGAGGGAGATGGGAGTACTATAGCTAGGGGAGGGAGAGAGGAGTACTACAGCTAGGGGTGGGAGAGGGGAGTACTACAGTTAGGGAGGGAGAGGGAAGTACTACAGCTAGGGGACGGAGAGGGAAGTACTACAGCTAGGGGAGGCAGAGGGGAGTACTACAGGTAGGGGAGGGCGAGGGGAGTACTACAGCTAGGGGAGGGAGATGGGAGTACTACAGCTAGGCGAGGTAGAGAGGAGAGTACTACAGCTAGGGGAGGGAGAGGGGAGTACAACAGTTAGGGGAGAGAGAGGGAAGTACTACAGTTAGGGGAAGGAGAGAGGAGTACTACAGCTAGGGGAGGGAGATGGGAGTACTACAGCTAGGGGAGGTAGAGGGGAGTACTACAGCTAGGGGAGGGAGAGGGGAGTACTACAGCTAGGGAACGGAGAGGGGAGTACTACAGCTAGGGAAGGGAGAGGGGAGTACTACAGCTAGAGGAGAGAGAGGGAAGTACTACAGCTAGGGGAGGGAGAGGGGAGTACTACAGCTAGGGGAGAAAGAGAGGAGTACTACAGCTAGGGGAGAGAGAGAGGAGTACTACAGCTAGGGGAGGGAGAGGGGAGTACTACAGCTAGGGGAGGGAGAGGGGAGTACTACAGCTAGGGGACAAAGAGGAGAGTACTACAGCTAAGGGAGAGAGAGGAGTACTACAGCTAGGGGAGGTAGAGGGGAGTACTACAGCTAGGGGAGGGAGAGGGGAGTACTACAGCTAGGGGACAAAGAGGAGAGTACTACAGCTAGGGAAGGGAGAGGGGAGTACTACAGCTAGAGGAGAGAGAGGGAAGTACTACAGCTAGGGGAGGGAGAGGGGAGTACTACAGCTAGGGGACAAAGAGGAGAGTACTACAGCTAGGGGAGAGAGAGAGGAGTACTACAGCTAGGGGAGGGAGAGGGGAGTACTACAGCTAGGGGAGGGAGAGGGGAGTACTACAGCTAGGGGACAAAGAGGAGTACTACAGCTAGGGGAGAGAGAGGAGTACTACAGCTAGGGGAGGGAGAGGGGAGTACTACAGCTAGGGGACAAAGAGGAGAGTACTACAGCTAGGGGAGGGAGAGGGGAGTACTACAGCTAGGGGAGGGAGAGGGAAGTACTACAGCTAGGGGACAAAGAGGAGAGTACTACAGCTAGGGGAGAGAGAGAGGAGTACTACAGCTAGGTGAGGGAGAGAGGAGTACTACAGCTAGGGGAGGGAGAGGGGAGTACTACAGCTAGGGGAGGGAGAGGGGTGTATTACAGCTAGGGGAGGGAGAGAGGAGTACTACAGCTAGGGGAGGGAGATGGGAGTACTATAGCTAGGGGAGGGAGAGAGGAGTACTACAGCTAGGGGTGGGAGAGGGGAGTACTACAGTTAGGGAGGGAGAGGGAAGTACTACAGCTAGGGGACGGAGAGGGAAGTACTACAGCTAGGGGAGGCAGAGGGGAGTACTACAGGTAGGGGAGGGCGAGGGGAGTACTACAGCTAGGGGAGGGAGATGGGAGTACTACAGCTAGGCGAGGTAGAGAGGAGAGTACTACAGCTAGGGGAGGGAGAGGGGAGTACAACAGTTAGGGGAGAGAGAGGGAAGTACTACAGTTAGGGGAAGGAGAGAGGAGTACTACAGCTAGGGGAGGGAGATGGGAGTACTACAGCTAGGGGAGGTAGAGGGGAGTACTACAGCTAGGGGAGGGAGAGGGGAATACTACAGCTAGGGAACGGAGAGGGGAGTACTACAGCTAGGGGAGGGAGAGTAGAGAACTACAGCTAGGGGAGGGAGAGGGGAGTACTACAGCTAGGGGAGGGAGAGGGGAGTACTACTGCTAGGGGAGGGAGAGGGGAGTACTACAGCTAGGGGAGGGAGAGGGGAGTACTACAGCTAGGGGAGGGAGAGGAGAGTACTACAGCTAGGGGAGGGAGAGGAGAGTACTACAGCTAGGGGAGAGAGAGGGGAGTACTGCAGCTAGGGGAGGGAGAGGGGAGTACTACAGCTAGGGGAGGGAGAGGGAAGTACTACAGCTAGGGGAGGGAGAGGGGTGTACTACAGCTAGAGGAGGGAGAGGGGAGTACTACAGCTAGGGGACGGAGAGGGTAGTACTACAGCTAGGGGAGGGAGAGGGAAGTACTACAGCTAGGGGAGGGAGAGGGAATTACTACAGCTAGGGGAGGGAGAGGGAAGTACTACAGCTAGGGGAGGGAGAGGGGAGTACTACAGCTAGGGGAGGGAGAGTAGAGAACTACAGCTAGGGGAGGGAGAGGGGAGTACTACAGCTAGGGGAGGGAGAGGGGAGTACTACAGCTAGGGGAGGGAGAGTAGAGAACTACAGCTAGGGGAGGGAGAGGGGAGTACTACAGCTAGGGGAGGGAGAGGGGAGTACTACTGCTAGGGGAGAGAGAGGGGAGTACTACAGCTAGGGGAGAGAGAGGGAAGTACTACAGCTAGGGGAGGGAGAGGGGTGTACTACAGCTAGAGGAGGGAGAGGGGAGTACTACAGCTAGGGGAGGGAGAGGGAAGTACTACAGCTAGGGGAGGGAGAGTGGAGAACTACAGCTAGGGGACGGAGAGGGTAGTACTACAGCTAGGGGAGGGAGAGGGAAGTACTACAGCTAGGGGAGGGAGAGTGGAGAACTACAGCTAGGGGAGGGAGAGGGAAGTACTACAGCTAGGGGAGGGAGAGTGGAGAACTACAGCTAGGGGAGGGAGAGGGGAGTACTACAGCTAGGGGAGGGAGAGGGGAGTACTACAGATGGGGGAGGGAGAGGGGAGTACTACAGATGGGAGAGGGAGAGGGGAGTACTACAGCTAGGGGAGGGAGAGGGGAGTACTACAGATGGGGGAGGGAGAGGGGAGTACTACAGCTAGGGGAGGGAGAGGGGAGTACTACAGCTAGGGGAGGGAGAGGGGAGTACTACAGCTAGGGGAGGGAGAGGGGAGTACTACAGCTAGGGGACGGAGAGGGAAGTACTACAGATAGGGGAGGGAGAGGGGAGTACTACAGTTAGGGGAGGGAGAGGGAAGTACTACAGCTAGGGGAGGGAGAGGGGAGTACTACAGCTAGGGGAGGGAGAGGGGAGTACTACAGCTAGGGGAGGGAGAGGGGAGTACTACATCTAGGGGAGGGAGAGGGGAGTACTACAGTTAGGGGAGGGAGAGGGGAGTACTACAGCTAGGGGACGGAGAGGGAAGTACTACAGCTAGGGGACGGAGAGGGGAGTACTACAGTTAGGGGAGGGAGAGGGAAGTACTACAGCTAGGGGACGGAGAGGGGAGTACTACAGCTAGGGGAGGGAGAGGGGAGTACTACAGCTAGGGGAGGGAGAGGAGAGTACTACAGCTAGGGAAGGGAGAGGGGAGTACTACAGATGGGGGAGGGAGAGGGGTGTACTACAGCTAGGGGACGGAGAGGGGAGTACTACAGCTAGGGGAGGGAGAGGGAAGTACTACAGCTAGGGGAGGGAGATGGGAGTAATACAGCTAGGGGAGGGAGAGGGGAGTATTACAGCTAGGGGAGGGAGAGGGGAGTACTACAGCTAGGGGAGGGAGAGGGAAGTACTACAGCTAGGGGAGGGAGAGGGAAGTACTACAGCTAGGGGAGGGAGAGGGGAGTACTACAGTTAGGGGAGGGAGAGGGGAGTACTACAGTTAGGGGACGGAGAGGGAAGTACTACAGCTAGGGGAGGGAGAGGGAAGTACTACAGCTAGGGGAGGGAGAGGGGAGTACTACAGTTAGGGGACGGAGAGGGAAGTACTACAGCTAGGGGAGGGAGAGGGGAGTACTACAGCTAGGGGAGGGAGAGGGAAGTACTACAGCTAGGGGAGGGAGAGGGGAGTACTACAGTTAGGGGAGGGAGAGGGAAGTACTACAGCTAGGGGAGGGAGAGGGGAGTACTACAGCTAGGGGACGGAGAGGGGAGTACTACAGCTAGGGGAGGGAGAGGGGAGTACTACAGTTAGGGGACGGAGAGGGAAGTACTACAGCTAGGGGAGGGAGAGGGGAGTACTACAGCTAGGGGAAGGAGAGGGGAGTACTACAGTTAGGGGAAGGAGAGGGGAGTACTACAGCTAGGGGAGGGAGAGGGAAGTACTACAGCTAGGGGAGGGAGATGGGAGTAATACAGCTAGGGGAGGGAGAGGGGAGTATTACAGCTAGGGGAGGGAGAGGGGAGTACTACAGCTAGGGGAGGGAGAGGAGTGTACTACAGCTAGGGGAGGGAGAGGGGAGTACTACAGTTAGGGGAGAGAGAGGAGTGTACTACAGCTAGGGGAGGGAGAGGGGAGTACTACAGTTAGGGGAGAGAGAG
The DNA here is from genome assembly GCA_947623455.1 of Mimachlamys varia. Taxonomy (NCBI): domain Eukaryota; kingdom Metazoa; phylum Mollusca; class Bivalvia; order Pectinida; family Pectinidae; genus Mimachlamys; species Mimachlamys varia. Next base: position 31,078,711 of record OX392544.1, read on the forward strand.
GGGAGTACTACAGTTAGGGGAGGGAGAGGAGTGTACTACAGCTAGGGGAGGGAGAGGGGAGTACTACAGTTAGGGGAGGGAGAGGAGTGTACTACAGCTAGGGGAGGGAGAGGGGAGTACTACAGTTAGGGTAGGGGGAGGGAAGTACTACAGCTAGGGGAGGGAGAGGAGTGTACTACAGCTAGGGGAGGGAGAGGAGTGTACTACAGCTAGGGGAGGGAGAGGGGAGTACTACAGTTAGGGGAGGGAGAGGAGTGTACTACAGCTAGGGGAGGGAGAGAGGAGTACTACAGTTAGGGTAGGGGGAGGGAAGTACTACAGCTAGGGGAGAGAGAGGGGTATACTACAGCTAGGGGAGGGAGAGGAGTGTACAACAGCTAGGGGAGGGAGAGGGGTGTACTACAGCTAGGGAAGGGAGAGGGGAGTACTACAGCTAGGGGAGGGAGAGGGGAGTACTACAGCTAGGGGACGGAGAGGGAAGTACTACAGCTAGGGGACGGAGAGGGGAGTACTAAAGCTTGGGGAGGGAGAGGAGAGTACTACAGCTAGGGGAGGGAGAGGGGAGTACTACAGCTAGGGAAGGGAGAGGGGAGTACTACAGCTAGGGGAGAGAGAGGGGAGTACTACAGCTAGGGGAGGGAGAGGGGAGTACTACAGCTAGGGGACGGAGAGGGAAGTACTACAGCTAGGGGAGGGAGAGGGGAGTACTACAGCTAGGGGAGTGAGAGGGGAGTACTACAGTAAGGGGAGTGAGAGGGGAGTACTACAGCTAGGGGAGGGAGAGGGGAGTACTACAGTAAGGGGAGTGAGAGGGGAGTACTACAGCTAGGGGAGGGAGAGGGGAGTACTACAGCTAGGGAAGGGAGAGGGAAGTACTACAGCTAGGGGAGAGAGAGGGAAGTACTACAGCTAGGGGAGGAAGAGGGGAGTATTACAGTAAGGGGAGTGAGAGGGGAGTACTACAGCTAGGGGAGGAAGAGGGGAGTATTACAGTAAGGGGAGTGAGAGGGGAGTACTACAGCTAGGGGAGGGAGAGGGGAGTACTACAGCTAGGGAAGGGAGAGGGAAGTACTACAGCTAGGGAGGGAGAGAGGTGTACTACAGCTAGTGTAGGAAGAGGGGAGAACTACAGCTAGGGGAGGGAGAGGGGGTACTACATCTAGGGGAGGGAGAGGGGTGTACTACAGCTAGTGTAGGAAGAGGGGAGAACTACAGCTAGTGTAGGAAGAGGGGTGTACTACAGCTAGGGGAGGGAGAGGGGTGTACTACAGCTAGGGGAGGGAAAGAGGTTTACTACAGCTAGGGGAGGGAGAGAGGAGTACTACAGCTAGGGGAGGGAGAGGGGAGTACTACAGCTAGGGGAGGGAGAGGTGTTACTACAGCTAGGCAAGGGACAGAATAATCCTAATGCTAGTGAAAGGGGAGAGAAATCCTACAGCTATAACAAAAATTCCCTAGATGCGCCATTTTTTGAAGAGTTCCGATACTAGACTTCGATATACAACTGCCAAACAAAATCAATGCAAGCGGCATCCGCTACCTTATCAGGAACGATAACTCTCTTATCACAATTTTTACAACGGATAGACATTTCTTGTGTAAGCGATAACAAATTGTGACGGATAGGTCCATTTGCAAATTATTCCATTTCTCAGCTTGAAAAAGATCAATATATTTCCTAAGAGAAATAGACAGACTTACACTAAAAAAATACTCAAGTCATGTACCATGTTTTATAACTGTAGAAAGTGAAATCGTGTATGAAAAAAAATATTCGAAATATGTCTTCAAAGATTTTCTTACCAGCACATGGCGGACAGATACGGGGCTATTGGAAATCAGATTCTACAGTGCAATTATTTCTCTACACTCTTACTTGTACATGTATTGATATACACTGCAAAGTGAATCGTCGCGAACACGTCATTTTCCCTCATATTAACTGAATATGTGTGTTATTTTTCCTTAATAAACTTATACTTATTCACATTGCATTTATATCAATTTTCACAAAGTTTCGAGGGCGAATTTTCTTTCGGGCAAACCTACCTCGATATCCAGGGGTTAAGCTAACCTACGCTCTCTACACCCCTTAAATATGCCATAGCAAAACTGAAATCTCTGCATGCACCACCCTGTTGATGAGGCAAGCAAACTGGTTCGACCCTTTCATATACAACAAACAAATATCGCGGTCACATAACGGTAAAATTGACAAGCTTTGAAGACGGTTACGGAATGCGTATATAAGTAGAACCCCTGAATATTGCGGGTGAAGGGACACAAGCGATGTAATTCAATACGGTATGAAATATGTTGAGCATTTCAGTTTCAGTAATTCGTCGCAACCCAAAAGAGCGCCTTAAAGCAATAAAAAACGTAACATCTTACATCATGTTCGTCTTCGTTCTTCTTTCGGCGTTTAGTTGATCACATTAACAACATAAAATGAATCAAAAGAAATGTATTTATAAATGTAATAAATAGAAATGAAAGATGATGATATATGTGATGAAGATGGATAGAATTTCGTACATTCTCGTTTTCGCAGACCTACGCTCTCTATATCTCGATAGCCAGGGTTTACTCTCACCTACGCTCTCGATATCCAGGGTTTCCGCTAACCTACGCTCTCTATATCTCGATAGCCAGAGTTTACGCTAACCTACGCTCTATACACTTCGATATCCAGGGTTTACGCTCACATATTCCCTCTTCATCCTACGCTCTCTACAACTCGATATCCAGGGTTTCCGCTAACCTTCGCTCTCTACACGACTACACATCGATATCCAGAGCTAACGCTCACCTACGCTCTCAACACATCTGTATTCAGGGTAACGCTCACCTACGCTCTTTACATCCCGATACTCAGGGAGCACGCTGGCCTTCGCTCTCTACACATCGATATTCAGGGGTTATATTAACCTACGCTCTTTACACATCTGTATTCAGGTTTCGCTCACCTACGCTCTTTACATCCTGATATCCAGGGAGCACGCTGGCCTTCGCTCTCTACACATCGATATTCAGGGGTTACATTAACCTACGCTCTTTACACATCTGTATTCAGGTTTCGCTCACCTACGCTCTTTACATCCTGATATCCAGGGAGCACGCTGGCCTTCGCTCTCTACACATCGATATCCAGGGTTTTCAAAAACGATCATTCTCTACACGACTACACAACGATATCAAGGGTTAACGCTCACCTACGCTCTCTACATCCTCGATATCCAGGGTTTACGCTCACATACGCTCTCTACACCTGAATATCGAGATTTTATTTTGGATGTCAAAATGAACGTGCAATATAGGGATATAGAGGTACTGACAAGACGACTAAGAATATAAGAACAAAAACATAAATATTTGCTTGGCATTCTGTCTAGTCCGTTACAGACTCTACCTGGGAACAATTGCGTCGGTTTATCAGGTGCAATTGTTACACACCTGTGTCGAGAAGATACCACACGTAATAACGGCGCTGATCGTCGAATAATGGACACTAGCCAGGTATTATTATTATCTGTGTAAATTATGCCTGTCGCGCTTCGTATGGATATTTTATCGCATGGTTGAATGGATACAAGAAATGACCCGTCAGCCGGTGATTTGCAGGTAATTATATAATTATTAATTACTGTATAGTTCAAGTTTTTTTACCATTTCTTTCACCAAATGCAGTATAGTATTAACATGTTATGTTACCGTAACAGGTTCGGTGTATGTATGGTTTGTTTACATTGTACATGAATCGAGCAGCTTCAAAACAGTTTTGGTGTACATTATTGTATGTCCATTAATGTTACATAAATATATAGTAAATGTGCGCGTTAAATCGGCAAAAAATATGGCAAATTTCACATATACTTAACTGAAGAAGTTTGAAAATAAATTGAAATACTAAATCGTATTTATAAGCCACATGTAAGTGTACCTATCACATACTACTGCGATAGATACATGTAGCGTATTGAACCGTTAACGTTGTGTACATGTACGGCTTGCAACAGTGCAATGTCGCACGTTTGTTTTTCGTTTGGATATCGTCTGTTCACTGTGCACATATGTGCATTTATCGTGTACACATCGTGCACACAGCATGATATACACCGTGTACACATAGTTCACACATCGTACACACATCTTGCACACATCGTACACACATCGTACACACATCGTACACAAATCGTACATATATCGTGCACACATCGTACACACATCATGCAAACACCGTGCACGCATCGTGCACACATCATGCACACATCGTACACATATCGTGCACATATCTTACACACATCGTACACACATCGTACACAAAAGTCATATCGTGCACACATCGTACTCACATCGTGCACACATCGTACACACATCGTACACAAAAGTCATATCGTGCACACATCGTACTCACATCGTACACACATCGTACACACATCGTACATACACCATACACATATCGTACACACATTGAGCACACATCGTGCACAAATCGTACACACGGGTTGCACACAATATGATATACACCATGCACATAGCGTGCACACATCATGCACACATTGCACACATCGTACACAAATCGTTCACACATCGTGCACACATCGTGCCTCATCGTTCACACATCGTGCGCACATCGTACATACATCGTACACACATCGTGCACACATCATCCGTATATAGCCCATACAATGTGTACCTGTCTCCTGAGAAGTTGGGTATATATTCGAGACTTTAGTTCTGCCGTAACTTTTTCCAGGGGTGATCAGAGCGTAGGTGAGCGTAACCCCTAACTGGATATCGAGGTTGTGTAATAACAGTGTGAATAAGACATTTGAAGCTATATTTTTCTAAATGTGAAGAAATTGGTATTATCACTCGTAAATGTGATAAAAGTATATTGTTTACATACAAGATTGTAAGTATAATCATTGCAGACGCAGAAACTTTCAGTGATAACTATACTCTTTTTGAAAGTAAAACAAATTGTGTTTTCACTCATACATTGTAAATATGAAAGTTACGAGTGTTTACATTTTTATAGAAAAAAAAACGTTGTGTACATGTACGGCTTGCAACAGTGCAATGTCGCACGTTTGTTTTTCGTTTGGATATCGTCTGTTCACTGTGCACATATGTGCATTTATCGTGTACACATCGTGCACACAGCATGATATACACCGTGTACACATAGTTCACACATCGTACACACATCTTGCACACATCGTACACACATCGTACACAAATCGTACATATATCGTGCACACATCGTACACACATCATGCAAACACCGTGCACGCATCGTGCACACATCATGCACACATCGTACACATATCGTGCACATATCTTACACACATCGTACACACATCGTACACAAAAGTCATATCGTGCACACACACATCGTACACAAAAGTCATATCGTGCACACATCGTACTCACATCGTGCACACATCGTACACACATCGTACACACATCGTACACAAAAGTCATATCGTGCACACATCGTACTCACATCGTACACACATCGTACACACATCGTACATACACCATACACATATCGTACACACATTGAGCACACATCGTGCACAAATCGTACACACGGGTTGCACACAATATGATATACACCATGCACATAGCGTGCACACATCATGCACACATTGCACACATCGTACACAAATCGTTCACACATCGTGCACACATCGTGCACACATCGTGCCTCATCGTTCACACATCGTGCGCACATCGTACACACATCGTACACACATCGTGCACACATCATCCGTATATAGCCCATACAATGTGTACCTGTCTCCTGAGAAGTTGGGTATATATTCGAGACTTTAGTTCTGCCGTAACTTTTTCCAGGGGTGATCAGAGCGTAGGTGAGCGTAACCCCTAACTGGATATCGAGGTTGTGTAATAACAGTGTGAATAAGACATTTGAAGCTATATTTTTCTAAATGTGACGAAATTGGTATTATCACTCGTAAATGTGATAAAAGTATATTGTTTACATACAAGATTGTAAGTATAAGCATTGCGGACGCAGAAACTTTCAGTGATAACTATACTCTTTTTGAAAGTGGAACAAATTGTGTTTTCACTCATACATTGTAAATATGAAAGTTACGAGTGTTTACATTTTTATAGAAAAAAAAACGTTGTGTACATGTACGGCTTGCAACAGTGCAATGTCGCACGTTTGTTTTTCGTTTTGATATCGTCTGTTCACTGTGCACATATGTGCATTTATCGTGTACACATCGTGCACACAGCATGATATACACCGTGTACACATAGTTCACACATCGTACACACATCTTGCACACATCGTACACACATCGTACACACATCGTACACAAATCGTACATATATCGTGCACACATCGTACACACATCATGCAAACACCGTGCACGCATCGTGCACACATCATGCACACATCGTACACATATCGTGCACATATCTTACACACATCGTACACACATCGTACACAAAAGTCATATCGTGCACACATCGTACTCACATCGTGCACACATCGTACACACATCGTACACACATCGTACACAAAAGTCATATCGTGCACACATCGTACTCACATCGTACACACATCGTACACACATCGTACATACATCATACACATATCGTACACATATCGTACACACATTGAGCACACATCGTGCACAAATCGTACACACGGGTTGCACACAATATGATATACACCATGCACATAGCGTGCACACATCATGCACACATTGCACATATCGTACACAAATCGTTCACACATCGTGCACACATCGTGCCTCATCGTTCACACATCGTGCGCACATCGTACACACATCGTACACACATCGTGCACACATCATCCGTATATAGCCCATACAATGTGTACCTGTCTCCTGAGAAGTTGGGTATATATTCGAGACTTTAGTTCTGCCGTAACTTTTTCCAGGGGTGATCAGAGCGTAGGTGAGCGTAACCCCTAACTGGATATCGAGGTTGTGTAATAACAGTGTGAATAAGACATTTGAAGCTATATTTTTCTAAATGTGACGAAATTGGTATTATCACTCGTAAATGTGATAAAAGTATATTGTTTACATACAAGATTGTAAGTATAATCATTGCGGACGCAGAAACTTTCAGTGATAACTATACTCTTTTTGAAAGTAAAACAAATTGTGTTTTCACTCATACATTGTAAATATGAAAGTTACGAGTGTTTACATTTTTATAGAAAAAAAAACGTTGTGTACATGTACGGCTTGCAACAGTGCAATGTCGCACGTTTGTTTTTCGTTTGGATATCGTCTGTTCACTGTTCACATATGTGCATTTATCGTGTACACATCGTGCACACAGCATGATATACACCGTGTACACATAGTTCACACATCGTACACACATCTTGCACACATCGTACACACATCGTACACACATCGTACACACATCGTACACAAATCGTACATATATCGTGCACACATCGTACACACATCATGCAAACACCGTGCACGCATCGTGCACACATCATGCACACATCGTACACATATCGTGCACATATCTTACACACATCGTACACACATCGTACACAAAAGTCATATCGTGCACACATCGTACTCACATCGTGCACACATCGTACACACATCGTACACACATCGTACACAAAAGTCATATCGTGCACACATCGTACTCACATCGTACACACATCGTACACACATCGTACATACACCATACACATATCGTACACATATCGTACACACATTGAGCACACATCGTGCACAAATCGTACACACGGGTTGCACACAATATGATATACACCATGCACATAGCGTGCACACATCATGCACACATTGCACACATCGTACACAAATCGTTCACACATCGTGCACACATCGTGCCTCATCGTTCACACATCGTGCGCACATCGTACACACATCGTACACACATCGTGCACACATCATCCGTATATAGCCCATACAATGTGTACCTGTCTCCTGAGAAGTTGGGTATATATTCGAGACTTTAGTTCTGCCGTAAGTTTTTCCAGGGGTGATTATTATAGAAAAAAAAACATTTCCTGTATGAATAATACTGGTATTACAATCAATCTGATTAGACATACACACACATATATATAATGTTTATAGACGTGCAATACATTGTACAAACCGACGCTCTTCGGCGAGATATTTGCCACACTGAGTACACCATAGTTCGGTATTGTTACTTACTAGGCGTGTCATTTGGCAGGCCTAGTCCCTTTACATTTGATAATAATGTCAAGGTCATTTTTTAACAGATCACTCTAAACGGTTGTTGTCAGGATATTTAAACGTAAAATCGTCTATTACCGATATGACGTATACGTTTAAATGTCAATATAAGATGTACACAAAACCTCGACTAACTTACATTAAAGGTCCAATATACGCAACTTTCGGCAAACTTGAAGCGAAAATCAAGCCTAATAACTTTTTATATTTATAGATTTAGTTAAGATTAACTTATGTCAGCAATATCCAAGTTGAATTCTTACGCGGTTACCGATACAGCAGCAGTTGAAACTCGTTCAATTTGTAAACACGCGTCCATTTTGAACTGTCTTCTAACTTAGGCTTGTTGATGAAGTGGGCCACACCTGAATTATTTTAATTCTTTGGATTTTTCTGTCAAGAGTTTCTTGGTAGTTACAGGTTTACTTCGACTTATTTTTTCATTGTTATTTACTGGATATTTTTTCATATTTTTTTCAGAATTACGAAAAATTTCCTGAAGTTACGTATATTGGGCTTTTAATGCTTCTTTGACAGCTGTATAACCTTGATGCGTTGAAAAGGTGTCCCATTGATTTGTTATTATAATAGATTTTGGCCGTGCAAATTTTATTGACAATGATTATGCAATCAGCTTATTTTAACTTGTTATTTTCATCGCGTTGGGTCGTGTGTTAGCGCGAGGGGTCGTTGTTCCATGGGTATCCCGGTGTGGGAGGAAACCAGAGTACCAGGTGAAAACCTACGCGATAAACAAGTGACCCAATAATGTTTCATGCTCGATCAGGGACTCGAACCCAAGTCGCCCTGTTGAAAGGCAAGTTTGTTATCTACTTCACCACCATCCATTCAGACCTGTATTGAGATAAAATTATGTTATAACAAAAATTGGAATTAACCGTTGAAGTGTGAGATAATTATATATAAAAATCCTCGATATTTAGGGGTTTTACTCATCTACGCTCTCTACACTCCTGGAATATGTCATAGCAAAACTGAAGGATTTGTTTACGCAACTTTGTTGATGAGAAAATAACTTGAACATCTTGCGGTTACATAATGGTAAGTTTTTGACAGGCTTTGAAGTCGGTTAGGTTGTCGCTCCTTTGGAATCTTAAAAGAGAGAGATATTGGACAGCCTAGCGATTTGTCTATATTTTTTTAACTGAGACCAATCAAATTGCTAACTTCGTGCCTTCAGTTTTGTCATGACATATCCCAGGGTATCCTCGATATCCAGGGGTTACGATCGACAGAGAGCGTAGGTGAACGTACATGTAAACCCTTGATGCATATTGAGGGTTATAGCCTAGTGAGCGAAACATCTCGATCTTACCTACACTCTACCAATTGGAGATTACAAAGGAGTGACAATTCAAAACTTGCCAATTTTTAACGTTATGCGACCGCGAGATTATTTTGATGTACATCAAAGGGTCGAACCAGTCTCATTTTCTCTTAAACATGCAACTTGACACGACATTGTCCAGGGATTTGGATCTAGCGTTTATTTGATCGTAACCGAGTGGTCAACTGTGCCCCGAAACGAAATGGAGGAATGTACATCAATGTAACATCATTACGTTCTCAATATACAGGGGTTACGCTCATCTACGCTCTCTACGCCCCTTGCATATGGCATGAAAAAATTGAAGGCGCGCTCAGTAATTAAAATATCCCTGACCATTCGCTAAGCTGCATGTCTGTCTTTTAAAGATTACACAGGAGCTGCAACCGACATTAAACGTGTCAATTTTTACCGTTATATAATTAACGCGATATTCTTTTGATGAAATTCGAAGGTTCAAACCAGTCTTCTTGTCTCATCAACAAGGTGGCGCACACAGAGCCTTCAGTTTTGACAGGGGTGTAGAGAGTGTAAGTTAGTGTAACCCTCGATGAAGTGGGTACAAACTTGCTTTTGATGGAATTTCTTTCATAGGATCGCAGGAGTTCACTCCCTTTGTTGTGTAAAATTCTCAACGAAAAATTAAATCTATACCTAATTCATTCGCGACAATATTTCCCTTTCACTTGAGTTCAAATGTAAATCTAATTTAACTTAAAACAACAAATCTGAGGCTTTAATATTACATATAAAATTATCTCTTGCGATTTCTACAATTTCTAATATTCAGATTTTGATACAATTTTTGTAGTAGTAGGGAGATCTAAAAGGCGAGCGCAACCCCAACTTCGACATCCAGGGGTTACGCTTTCTACATTTGTACATCCTCGATATCCAGGGGTTACGATCACCTACGCTCTCTACAACCCTGTAATGGCAAAACTGAAGGCTCTGTGTTGCCACCTTGTTGATGAGGCAAAAAGACTGGATCGTAACTCTATTCTGACCAAACTAAATCACGGCTTCAGAGCTGGTTTCTCTTGTGAAACACAGCTCATTACCACCATGCACGACCTTTTACGAAGCCATGATAATGGAACTCCTACTGACATAGTAGTGTTAGACTTTTCAAAAGCGTTCGATATTGTTCCACATCATAAACTGCTATTTAAACTGCAATCTTACGGTATCAACGGTTCCATCCACAAGTGGCTCAGTTCCTTCCTCTGTAATCGTGACATGAAAGTAGTCGTTGATGGAGATCAATCTTCCCTTGCACCCGTACTATCTGGAGTACCTCAAGGGACGGTCCTCGGACCATTATTGTTTCTCTGTTACATAAACGACTTGCCTGATGCAGTCAAATCACAGGTCCGTCTTTTTGCCGATGACTGCCTGATCTACCGAGAGATTAGATCAGTGAGAGATACGTGCCAGCTCCAGAGCGACCTCAACAACCTTGAATGTTGGGCAGCTGACTGGGGCATGAAGTTCAATCCGAATAAATGTACAGTTCTTCGTATTGACAGCAAGAAGCCCCACTTCTACTCTCTCGGTGGTCAGATACTCAAACAAACTAGTGAGTGTCCCTACCTTGGAGTAATCATCAATGAAAACCTAAGGTGGACCTCACATATTGCGAAGACCGTTAAGAAGGCCCACTGTTCCCTTGGCTTCATTATCCGCAACCTTAAACACTGCCCACGTAGTTGTCGAAGGTCAGCCTACCTCTGCCTTGTTAGGTCAATTTTGGAGTATGGATGTGTCGTATGGGACCCATACCACCAATACAACATAACCAACTTGGAGAGGGTCCAGCGTAAAGCTGCACGCTTTATCACTGGCGACTACAAGAGCAGAGAAGAAGGTTGTGTAACAAATATGCTAAGGGACCTGGGCCTGACTCCATTAACAGAACGCAGGCATATGCTACGTCTTACCCTATATTTCAAAGTGGCTGAGGGCACATTACCATCTCTGCCCTCATCAAACTTCTTAACACCAGAAAGGGAACGACGGAAAATACGCCCAAAAGATCTCAGTGGCTACTCCTATAGTAACACCGTTGAAAAACATTCTTGCAACCACAATAGGAGATTCAGGGTTCCATACGCAAAAACGGAAGAATTCAAGAACTCATTCTTCCCACGCACCACCATTGCATGGAATCTGCTTGACGAGGAAACCGTCAATAGTACCTCAACTGAGACCTTCAAGGCCTCAGTTAGTGCTGGCCTCCAGCACTATTAAGTGTCATGTACCTCTCCCCCCAATGCATTATATGTCCACAAGGACCCTGCATTGTAAACATACAGATACAGACTTGTTCGACCCTTTGATGTACATCAAAATAATCTCGTCGTCATATAACGGTAAATATTGACAGGCTTATCTTTTCAAAACATTCTTGCTTAAAAATATCACATAATCTCTCCTAAATAAGGGAAGCATGTCAGTATATATATTAGGATTTTCCCATAAATGACCAAGACCCAAGATAAAAGAGCTTTAGCAAAAAAAAAAAAAAAAAATCCATATTTTAACTTGAAATATGAACCCAAACAGCTCTAGTGTTCGTGAAACATTTTAACTGTGCAAGAGTTACTTCCCTTCCAATGTGGGATATATTTCTTTTTGTCCGGCCGAACACCAAGGCCTGGTTTCATCCACAGGGACCCGAGAATTTGTTACAGCTAGTTTTTGACCTAAAATAGGATGTTTAGAGTAATTTTTTGCCCCCTCAATGGTCATAAAAGCTCATTGAGGGGGTATTTTTATCGAAAATTGATCTTAACCCCCAAATGTGTAAAATTACTCTAAACACCCTATTTTAGGTCAAAAACAAGCTGTAACAAATTCTCGGGTCCCTGTGGTTTCAACAACGTTCCTTAACTTAAGGAAACTCTTTAATTTAAAAATCAAAAAAGCATTACTGAATTTAAGGAAAGCTCCTTAACTTAAGATGTTCCCCTTAAATTCTGTAATGCTTTTCTATGGAGGTTTTTAACTTAAGTTAAGTTTCCCTAAGTTAAGGAACGTTGATGAAACCGAGACTGGGAGGCGTTCTAGTGCTCAAGCTTGGATTATGTGTGCAAGTCAGTTTTCTTGTAACTCACTTTAAAGGCCCTGTATACGTACAATGTAACTCAGGAATTTTTTCGTGATTCTGAAAAATTCTGAAAAAAATCCAGTTGATAACCATGCAAAAATAAGTCTAAAACGAAGTAAACCTTAACGGTAACTAACAAGGATATTGCTGATATCAGTCAATCTTAACTTAATCTATAGATATAAAAACGTTATAAGGCTTGATTTTTGCTTCAAGCTTTACCGAAAGTTACGCATACTGGGCCTTAAAGATTAACTGATATCAGCAATATCCAAGATTATTTCTTACGCGGTTATCGGTACAGCAGCAGTTGAAACTCTGTTTTTGTAAACACGCGTCCAATTTGAACCGTCTTCTAACTTCGGCTTGTTGTTGAAGTGGATGGGCCCATCTGAATTATTTTCGATTCTTTGGATTTTTCTGTCAAGAGTTTCTTGTTAGTTACCGCTCAAGTTTACTTCGTTTTAGGCTTATTTTTGCATGGTTATCAACTGGATTTTTTTCTGAATTTTTCAGAATCACGAAACATTTCCTGGGCCTTTAACACATAAGCCTCATAACACAGGTGATCTCTTAACACAGGCGGTCGCTTAACAAGGAAGTATCGTAACACAGATAACCGCTTACAACAGGAAGCTTCACAACACATGTGATTTCTGAACACAAGTGGTCGCTTGACACAAGTGGTCTCATAACACAAGCGGTCTCCTAACACAAGTGGTCTCACAACACAGGTGATCTATTAACACAGGTGATCGCTTAACACAGGTAGCATCATAACACATAACACAGGCAGTCTCTCATCACAGGTAACAGGGAGTTGTTGATTGAGCCGGACCACTCAGGCGATGTAATTTATTGGAAATTAATAAATAATGTTTTGGCAACCCAAGATTTTCGGTCTCACGATTCAGAACTGTTTCTTGTAGATTCATAGAGCATCAATGTAGAGCAAATGTAAATATTTCACAATGAATTCAACTGCTGCGGACTGAATTTTTATTCTTAACGTAAATAAGGATAATACGGGACATTAACATATTTGAATCATTCAACCTCCCCAGGCAAATTTGCTTCGGGACCAGCTGGACAAATGTGTACATTTATTTCAAACAATATAAATGGACTGATGGAACCATTAAACCGCACATATTTGATTGTGTACGTAGACTTCACATCGACGGACTTGTTACATTTTAAATGTATCGGCGTGAAGGTTTAAAACTTGACACCCCTCTGCCAATTTTGGCATAGCTTTGGTATCGATTACCGTAAGACCACCCTTAGGTGATGGGATCGAGGCCTACACAATGTACAGGCATCCTCGGGTATCCAAGGGTAACGCTCGCCTACGCCCTCTACACCCCTGGATTATGTCATGAAAAAACTGGAGGCACGCGCGGGTAAAAATCCTGATCAATCGCTAGGCTGCATGCCTGTCCTTTGAAAATTACAACGGAGCCGCAACCGACTTCAAAGCCTGTCAATTTTTACCGTTATGTTAGTGCGAGATTCTTTTGATGTACATCAAATGGTCAAACTAGTCCAGTTGTCTCATCAACAAGGTGGCACACACAGAGCCTTCAGAGAGCGTAGGAGATCGTAACCCCTGGATATCGAGGATGATTCCAGAGGTGTAGAGAGCTAAGATAATCGAAGTCCGTGGTTTTACTATTAAAACAAACTTAATTTGGGTTTTTTTTCGTGATAGACGATTTTGCGCTAAAGCCACAGGTACTGGCCTCGTTTGTCAAACACCTATAATAAAATCAAGGTCAGGAACTCCATCGGCCAAGCGACACGACCTAATTCCGGGATACATGTGAATCTGAAATATCTCGCTGGGACTTGTCTTCATCGAGAGAAATAATTTTCCTTTAATTGGGTACATTGCATATAATTTACTCTAAAATATGCCGTAAATTTTTCCGTAGACGTCATGAAACATCAGAAACTGTAAAATTCAAGTTTTCGGACACTGTGCTGTCAACTGACAGTAAACAATGACAGGCTTTGAAGTCGGTTGCGGCCCTTTGTAAATCTTCAAAAGACAGGTATGCAGCCTAGCTAGCGATTGGTCAGGATTTTTTTTACCTGCACGTGCTTTCAATTTTGTTATGACATATTCCAGAATGTGGAGAAAGCGTATACAATAGTATCTAAGTATACCCCTGGACATGCCCCATTTAGAGATTTATATCGTCCTGTAAAAGCTGGAATTTTTTAGCTTTTAAAGATTTTGAACCTTACAATACAAGTTAATTCTGCCATGACCTCTTCCAGAATGTTGAGAGAGCGTATAAAATGGTATCTACAATGTAAGTATACCGCTGGACATGCCCCATTTAGAAATCTAAATTGTCCTGTAAAAGCTGGAAAGTTTTAGCTTTTAAAGATTTTGAACCTTACAATACAAATTAATTGTAATGGGAGGCTCATTTCACGCTTATATATATTTATTATTTACTGACAGAAACTAAAGCAACTGTGCCCTGGACAAGCCCCACTTAGAGATTTAAATCGCCCCGTAAAAGCTGGAATGTTTTAGCTTTTAAAGATTTTGAACCTACAAATTAATTCTGCCGTCAGCAATTTCTTTATTGAACATTTACGGTCTTTTGACATTAATCTATTAAAGGATTACGTATGCACCTTTGCCTATCAGATATATAGCGTTCACGCAAACTGTGAATACATTAGTTTAATTGAAAACAGACATTTCCATTACGTGTATTTGGCCAACGGCGATATAATTAAATTAAAAACAAATATTAAATTAGGGTTATACTATCTAGTAGTGGATAGATATGTCTATTGAATTTCTTTGTTGTATGGTGAATTGAAGTAGAGAGTGGGGGTCGGAAATCGGAGAAGGGGTGTTTTTTATTATCCAATTAACTGCTATTTTTTGAAACCTTACACCCAGCAAGAATACAAATTTAAAAAAGATATCGAATTAGGTATAATTAATTCTAATCGATGAAATTACATCGTTATAATACTAATAACTGACTGACATGCAGTCATCAATCAATGGTGAGTCCCGAGTCATGTACTCATAAAATTATGCTGGGACTCATGGCAATACTTCAATTTAACTTATGGGACTCCAGGACCCATTATTTTTAGCAATATGTACTAAAAGGACACAGGCAAATAAATTATAAATTGATATCTGGACATGTTCACATAAGATTTTAACATTTTAGGTTTGGGTCGAATGTTTTAGTATCCTCGATATCAAGGGGTTACGATCACCTACGCTCTCTACACCCCTGGAAATATCCTCGATATCCAGGGGTTACGATCACCTTCGCTCTCTACACCCCTGGAATATGTCGTGGCAAAACTGAAAGCTTCGTGCACGTGTGCGTCACCTTGTTGATGAGACAAGGAGACTAGTTCGACCCTTTGATGTGCAACAAAATAATCTCGTGGTCACAAAACGGTAAAATTGTCAGGCTCTGAAGTCGGTTGCGGCTCCTTTTAATTGTCAAAGGACAGGCATCCAGCCCAGTGATTGGAAAGGCTTTTTCTTTTACCTCAGTCTGCCTTCACTTTTGCCATGACATAGTCCATGGGTGTAGAGAGCGTAGGTGAGCGCAACCACTGGCTATCGAGGATGGTGTTTTAGATACAACCTTCTATATCTGTAACAGACATACTAAAATGAATTTAATCCAACTAATGTTTGCTCAAAAAAAAATTCAAACATTCCCTGACGACCCCGTCAAGCTGTTAAATTTTGAAGTATACCCTGGCCAAACAATTGCGTTCTTTCATTTCTTCTTTCGACGATTATTTGTTTTACTGTTAATTCATTTTTCTTCTCATACTGCATTCATGTGATACGATTGAGATATATGTTTAGGTAATAGGGGCCGCGGTGGCCGAGTAGTAAAGGTGACCCGACATTCTACCACTAACCCTCCACCTCTGGGTTGGTAAAGGTGTCCCGACATTCTACCATTAACCCTCCACATCTGGGTTGGTAAAGGTGTCCCGACATTCTACAACGTACCCTCCATCTCTGGTTTGGTAAAGGTGTCCCGACATTCTACCACTAACCCTCCATCTCTGGTTTGGTAAAGGTGTCCCGATATTCTACCACTAACCCTCCACATCCAGGTTAGTAAAGGTGTCCCGACATTCTACCACTAACCCTCCACCTCCGGGTTGGTAAAGGTGTCCAGACATTCTACCACTAACCCTCCACCTCTGGTTGGTAAAGGTGTCCCGACATTCTACCACTAACCCTCCACTTCTGGGTTGATAAAGGTGTCCCGACATTCTACCACTAACCCTCCACTTCTGGGTTGATAAAGGTGTCCCGACATTCTACCACTAACCCTCCACCTCTCGGTTGCGAGTTATATAATGTAACCTACGTAGGGTAGTTGCCTGATATTGACAGTAGGTCGGTGGTTTTTCTCCAGGTACTCAGGTTTTCCTCCACCTCCAAAACTTGACACGTCCTTACACGTGCGCCTGTGCACGGACAGCCGTGTACATGTAGCACATTCTTTATTTTCTTCCTCTTCTTATCTTCTCCTCTTCTTCTTCAAAATGAATCGTATTACACAGTGGGACACGCGCTGTTAAAAATAAAAGAGTTTATTTTTTTTATAGATAGCATGGAAATGACCCTTACCAAAATCTGCAGTCATTGCTACAGGACCATGTCAAAAGTGAGTAAACTGTATGATTTTAGCTATCTTTTCTTTGAATTTCAAAAATAAATAATGAATTTTCCTGGCTTAGTTTATAACCTTTTTTAATGTATATTTCTGGAGAATTGTTTCCTGTTTCATTTCATAATACCTGTACTGTATTCCCATTCTGTATGAACAAGGAAATAATAATTTATTAACAAAATCCAATTTTAAGATTTGCATATTGTATTATTTTTTTATGTATATTTGTGGAGAATTGTTTCCTGTTTCATTTCATAATACCTGTACTGTATTCCCATTCTGTATGACCAAGGAAATGATAATTTATAAACAACATCCAATTCTAAGATTTGCATATTGTATTAATTTTTTATGTATATTTGTGGAGAATTGTTTCCTGATTCATTTCATAATACCTGTACTGTATTCCCATTCTGTATGACCAAGGAAATGACAATTTATTTACAACATCCAATTTTAAGAGCGCCATTTTGACGTCATTTTAGTAGCGTACAGGAAAATGGCGTCATACATAAATTACTGTAACAATGTAGATAATTCTGTATTACTACAGAAGTACATAACGGAAAAAAATGAATAAATATTATAAGAATAAACTATGGATATTTTCTGAACAAAACGACCAAATATTAGCAAAATCCACCCGTAAACAAAGTTGAGAAAATTAATTGAAAAAAAAACAGTTGTAAACTAAAAGAATATTTAACAAAATAAGTAAAAAAAGTTGACTCACTTTAGCAAGCTGCTGCAGTTTCTTACCAGCTTTAGCATTTTTTCCATCCGCAAACGCAGGTAGATTGTCTAAAAGCAATTACGCATTGTATATTTGTTTCCTATTAGAAACTTTGAGTAAATGATACAGCCGACGACGTCGGTAACTGTCGTTTTTTTTCGTCAACTTTGGCGCCAATTGATGACGTCATGAGCAATGTGCGGATGTGACGTCATATGACTCGATTTCTCTCTTCCGGTCAGAAAAATATATCGAACAAAACAAGTCATCAGATAAAAGAGTGAACATTGAGATGAATTTAACAATATCAGCATGCAGAAATGCATTCATACAGCTCAGAAGCCTCCATTAGGTAAGTCAATGCATTTATTATTTATATAAATTTTAAAAAGGTGCAGGAATGCGTTATTTATGCTCTACATGTACTGATGTAGACATTGAAACGTCAGTATTTATATAAAAATGTTCGAGATTCAGCTTTGTTCACAGGCATCTGAAATCGTATTAGTTTGTTACAAATAGCTCCAAATCGTAAACACTTCTTCCTCTCTACATAAAAACATGTTACATTTGTAATGGAGAGAAAAACCCAGATGGCTGTGTTTTATTAAAAAAATTACAGATAATTCTACGATTTACTACAGCTACTTGAAACGAGATTTTGATATTTTAATTTTTCTTCCTAGCATTGTCAATGAAACAAAAAACACTCTTCGGTATTTGGAAAATAGACTACTCGTGTTATCCTTTCTATTTCAACTTATACTGCACCTGGTATACGTATATATGTGTACTGTATCAGGGGTAATTCTGTCTCTTAAAACCTATCTGACTTTTGGTATCGCTACTACAGTATCACAAGGCGTTTTAATATGTTTGTACATAAAAAATAAGAAAATAACACATATCTAAATTAAACAAATATTGATTTGACATTCTGCAACCACTAGGTACGAGGTAGTATTTCTTTTTTCCGGCGGATGTTCGCCGGGAACTCAAGTCTGATTAAAATGCAGATCCTTGTTCGCATCTCGTTTTACAAAGCAGCAGAAAGAAGTTTACGGAACGGCACGTAGATCAAGATTTATGATTTTAAACAGATTGCCGGGAACTCCGGTTTTCTCCAACACTGAATCTTTGTACGACCTCAAATAATCATAACTGTTATTAAGACTTTGCAACGTACTTGGAAAACCGAGCTTTTAAAATGCTATCGGTAGAAAAAAATCCGCTGAATATACTAGCTAAAGAAATAAAACAAACTTGTACAGTCATCGATTTACAATTGTTTTCATGGGTCCTTTTAGTGCATATTCCTAAAATAATGAGCCGTACAATGTTAAATTGAAGAATTTCCAGGATTTCTATGAGTCCCAGCATAATTTCATGAGTACAGTACTCGGGACTCGCATGTAGATTGATCACTGCATGTAGTCACAGGGACCCGAGAATTTGTTACAGCTACATGTAGTTTTGGACCTAAAATAAAGTGTTTAGAGTAATTTTACATATTATGAGGGTTAAGATCAATGCTCCCCCTCAATGGTCATAAAAGCTTTTATGACCATTGAGTGGGGCAATTTTATCGAAAATTGATCTTAACCCCCCAAAAAGTGTAAAATTACTCTAAAAACCCTAGTTTAGGTCTAAAACCAGCTATAACAAATTCTCAGGTCCCTGTGCATGTTTACATGTATATCATCTACATTGATGGTATCTACAATTGGACTACTGTGTTTTTATACAGTTTTTGTCGTTTATATGTTGGCGAAAGGACTGAATTTCATTAATGTAATAATATCCTGATATTTCCTTTTATTTAAAATACATTGTATTGAATTTGTTGTTGAAGTACATGTACAGTAATTGGGAGATACTGTTCTATATGAACCAAATTCCTATAATGGACCATATCGTCATGATTTTAAAGGCCCAATATACGTCTCTTTCGGCAAAACCTGAAGCAAATATTAAGCCTATTAACTGATTATATTTATAGATTTAGTTAAGATTAACTTATATCAGCAATATTCAAGATGAATTCTTACGCCGTTACCGGTACAGCAGCAGTTTAAACTCGGCATTTGTAAACACATGTCCATTTTGAACTGTCTACTAACTTCGGATTGTTGTTGAAGTGGGCCCCACCTGAATTATTTTCAATTCTTTGGATTTTTCTGTCAAGAGTTTCTTGTTAGTTACATTTGTACCGCTCAGATTTACTTCGTTTTAGTCTAAGTTTTGCATGGTTATCAACTGGATTTTTTTACAGAATTTTTCAGAATTACGAAAAAATTCCAAAAGTTACGTACAT
This sequence comes from Mimachlamys varia, assembly GCA_947623455.1. Lineage (NCBI taxonomy): Eukaryota > Metazoa > Mollusca > Bivalvia > Pectinida > Pectinidae > Mimachlamys > Mimachlamys varia. The sequence continues at coordinate 31,099,176 of OX392544.1, forward strand.
ATTGGGCCTTTAAGCCTGATGTTTTGAAATACAATATTATACATGTAGAATTATTAGTAATACATGTACAGATGTACATGTGCAATGGATTTACATTATATGGATAATTGGTTACCACTGTTTTTTCTTTTTATAAAATTCTTTAAATCAAGCATGTTTTGCTTGTTTTTGGTTTAGTTTTTTATGAATAATGTACTTCTAAAATATTTCAAGAATCATTAACTTCTAAAAAATTTCAAGAATCATTCAATTTTGAAATATGTTAAAGTCGGGTACCCCTTTATAATTATATGTCACATATTATACATAAGTACATATATTTATAAAATATTTTAGAAAAATGTTTCCACCAATATAAGAATAGGCTGAGAAACATACCCTGCAGAACTATTTTTGGCCTGTAATGAAAAAAAAGACCCAATCCCGGACATCTAATCTTTTAGTCAACTGCATGTTGACGCCGTGATGCACCTTGAAAAATAACGTGTTGTTAAAAAATTCGTTTAGCTGATAAGTGTCAAAGATATGATACCTTAGTGTAGGCTCAGTTTTTTATAAGAAAACGTGTGATATACTATATTGGTGAGCAGTTATAATTCATATTATTATGTGTCTGCGGTTTTTGAACAATTTACACAATTTGCATTACGAGCTGTATAGATGATATATTCGGAATCGATGAAAATAATTAAAAATAACCCCGATCACGTGATTCACAAAGTTCACAAAGTGGCGTTCTACTTTTTGAACTATTGCCGGATCGTGTCCAGAGACAATGCAGTTGGTTTTTCAAAAAAGGAGTAAAAATAATAACGGTATTCCTTTTATCTCCGAGGAATAAAGCTGAACTCAACACTGGAAATTCCGAACTTTGTAAATAGATATATCAGTAACGTGTCTATCGCCATTAAAGATCAAATTTAAAATTATCGTGCGTGTGTTGTGAACTGAAAGAGTCAACACAAAAGATTGTTTAAATCCAGACGCCATTGAATTTCTGAATAATAGTCTTGATACAAAAGGCCTAACTAGCCGTATGGTAAACGTTCACACCCCTTGTGTGAGTCTAGTATACCGTGTTCATCCTTGTGTTAGAATCTTGCACCCACTTATTATGAAAACGTATCCCATTTTTTCACTTTCACTCGGTTCTATCTCCTTTTCTTACTAATTACTTCCTATTTCCATCAGCTATTTTAATTTCCTTTTTTTTATTTCACCCTTTCCGTCATTTTATATATTTTTTTTTCTGAAATCATTGCTACATTTTTCAATTCTATGAAGTTTCTTCCGAATCCTCCCCCCTCCCCCTCCCTACCACCACCGTCACTCCCACCCCAAATACTTCTCAATTCCATTCTTTGTCATCTCCCTGCAGAATCTTATCTCTCCCAAATATCTTCTTCCCTTCAATCTTTCTTCTTTGTGTTGCCAACCTATTCATTGCTGCACTTCTCATTTTCTATATAACTGTCCCTTGTTCCAATCAATGATTCACTGTCCCTCCCCATACCATTACTGTCCCTTCCCATATCATCACTGTCCCTCCCCATACCATCACTGTCCCTCCCCATATATCACTGCCCCTCCCCATACCATCACTGTCTCTCCCCATACCATCACTGCCCCCCATACCATCACTGTCCCTCCCCATATCATCACTGTCCCTCCCCATACCATCACTGCCCCTCCCAAAACCATCACTGTCCCTCCCGATATATCACTGTCCCTCCCCATACCATCACTGTCCCTCCCCATACCATCACTGTCCCTCCCCGTACCATCACTGTCCCTCCCCATACCATCACTGTCCCTCCCAATACCATCACTGCCCCTCCCCATACCATCACTGTCCCTCCCCATACCATCACTGTCCCTCCTAATACCATCACTGTCCCTCCCCATACCATCACTGTCCCTCCCCATATATCACTGTCCCTCCCCATATCATCACTGTCCCTCCCCATAACATCACTGTCCCTCCCCATAACATCACTATCCCTCCCCATAACATCACTGTCCCTCCCCATACCATCACTGTCCCTCCCCATATATCACTGTCCCTCCCAATATCATCACTGTCCCTCCCCATACCATCACTTTCCCTCCCCATACTATCACTGTCCCTCCTAATACCATCACTGCCCCTCCCCATACCATCACTGCCCCTCCCCATACCATCACAACCCCTCCGCATACCATCACTGCCCCTCCCCATACCATCACTGTCCTTCCCCATATATCACTGCCTTTTCCCATACCATCACAACCCTCCGCATACCATCACTCCCCTCCCAATACCATCACTGTCCTTCCCCATACCATCACTGTCCCTCCCCATACCATCACTGTTCCTCCCCATACCATCACTGTCCCTATCCATACCATCACTGTTCCTCCCCATACCATCACTGTCCCTCCCCATACCATCGCTATCCCCTCCCCATACATCACTGTCCCTCACAAAACAATCACTGTTCCTCCCCATACCATCATTGTCCCTCCCCATATATCACTGTCCCTCCCCGTATCATCACTGTCCCTCCCCATACCATCACTGCCCCTCCCCATACCATCACTGTCTCTCCCCATACCATCACTGTCTCTCCCCATACCATCACTGTCTCTCCCCATACCATCACTGCCCTACCCATACTGCACTGTCCCTCCCTATTCCATCACTGTCCCTCCCCATACCATAACTGTCCCTCCCCATACCATCACTGTCCCTCCCCATACCATCACTGTCTCTCCTCATACCATCACTGTCCCTCCCCATACCATCACTGCCCCTCACCATACCATCACTGTCCCTCCCCATACCATCACTGTCCCTCCCCGTACCATCACTGTCCCTCTCCATACCATCACTGTCCCTCCCCGTACCATCACTGTCCCTCTCCATACCATCACTGTCCCTCCCCGTACCATCACTGTCTCTCCCCATACCATCACTTTCCCTTCCAATACCATCACTGTCCCTTCCAATACCATCACTGTCCCTCTCCATACCATCACTGTCCCTCCCCGTACCATCACTGTCTCTCCCCGTACCATCAGTGTCCCTCCCCATACCATCACTTTCCCTTCCAATACCATCACTGTCCCTCTCCATACCATCACTGTCCCTCCCCGTACCATCACTGTCTCTCCCCGTACCATCACTTTCCCTTCCAATACCATCACTGTCCCTTCCAATACCATCACTGTCCCTTCCAATACCATCACTTTCCCTTCCAATACCTTCACTGTCCCTTCCAATACCATCACTGTCCCTCCCCGTACCATCACTGTCCCTTCCAATACCATCACTGTCCCTCCCCGTACCATCACTGTCTCTCCCCATACCATCACTGTCCCTCTCCATACCATCACTGTCACTCCCCATACCATCACTTTCCCTTCCAATACCTTCACTGTCCCTTCCAATACCATCACTGTCCCTTCCAATACCATCACTGTCCCTCTCCATACCATCACTGTCCCTCCCCGTACCATCACTGTCCCTTCCAATACCATCACTGTCCCTTCCAATACCATCACTGTCCCTCTCCACACCATCACTGTCTCTCCCCATACCATCACCTTCCCTTCCAATACCATCACTGTCCCTTCCAATACCATCACTGTCCCTCTCCATACCATCACTGTCCCTCCCCGTACCATCACTGTCTCTCCCCGTACCATCAGTGTCCCTCCCCATACCATCACTTTCCCTTCCAATACCATCACTGTCCCTCTCCATACCATCACTGTCCCTCCCCGTACCATCACTGTCTCTCCCCGTACCATCAGTGTCCCTCCCCATACCATCACTTTCCCTTCCAATACCATCACTGTCCCTCCCCGTACCATCACTGTCTCTCCACATACCATCACTGTCCCTTCCAATACCATCACTGTCCCTCTCCATACCATCACTGTCCCTCCCCGTACCATCACTGTCCCTTCCAATACCATCACTGTCCCTTGCAATACCATCACTGTCCCTCCCCGTACCATCACTGTCTCTCCCCGTACCATCACTGTCCCTTCCAATACCATCACTGTCCCTCTCCATACCATCACTGTCCCTCCCCGTACCATCACTGTCCCTTCCAATACCATCACTGTCCCTTCCAATACCATCACTGTCCCTCTCCATACCATCACTGTCTCTCCCCATACCATCACTGTCCCTCCCCATACCATCACTGTCCCTTCCAATACCATCACTGTCCCTTCCAATACCATCACTGTCCCTCTCCATACCATCACTGTCCCTCCCCGTACCATCACTGTCCCTCTCCATACCATCACTGTCCCTCCCCGTACCATCACTGTCTCTCCCCGTACCATCAGTGTCCCTCCCCATACCATCACTTTCCCTTCCAATACCATCACTGTCCCTCTCCATACCATCACTGTCACTCCCCGTACCATCACTGTCCCTTCCAATACCATCACTGTCCCTTCCAATACCATCACTGTCCCTCTCCATACCATCACTGTCCCTCCCCATACCATCACTGTCCCTCCCCGTACCATCACTGTCTCTCCCCATACCATCACTGTCCCTTCCAATACCATCACTGTCCCTCTCCATACCATCACTGTCCCTTCCAATACCATCACTGTCCCTTGCAATACCATCACTGTCCCTCCCCGTACCATCACTGTCTCTCCCCGTACCATCACTGTCCCTTCCAATACCATCACTGTCCCTCTCCATACCATCACTGTCACTCCCCGTACCATCACTTTCCCTTCCAATACCATCACTGTCCCTTCCAATACCATCACTGTCCCTCTCCATACCATCACTGTCCCTCCCCGTACCATCACTGTCCCTTCCAATAACATGACTGTCCCTTCCAATACCATCACTGTCCCTTCCAATACCATCACTGTCCCTTCCAATACCATCACTGTCCCTCCCCATATATCACTGTCCCTCCCCGTACCATCACTGTCCCTCCCCATACCATCACTGCCCCCCCATACCATCACTGCCCCCCATACCATCACTGCCCCCCATACCATCAATGTCCCTCCCCATACCATCACTGTCCCTCTCCATACCATCTTGTCTCTCCCCATACCATCACTGTCCGTCCCCATACCATCACTGTCCCTCCCCATACCATTACTGTCCCTTTCAATACCATCATTGTCTCTCCCCATACCATCACTGTCCGTCCCCATACCATCACTGTCCCTCCCCATACCATTACTGTCCCTCTCAATACCATCATTGTCTCTCCCCATACCATCACTGTCCGTCCCCATACCATCACTGTCCCTCCCGATACCATTACTGTCCCTCTCCATATCATCATTGTCTCTCCCCCTACCATCACTGTCCGTCCCCATACCATCACTGCCCCTCCCCATACCATCAGTGTCCCTCCCCATATATCACTGTCCCTCCCCGTACCATCACTGTCCCTCCCCATACCATCACTGCCCCCCATACCATCAATGTCCCTCTCCATACCATCACTGCCCCCCATACCATCACTGCCCCCCATACCATCACTGCCCCCCATACCATCACTGCCCCCCGTACCATCACTGTCCCTCCCCATACCATCACTGCCCCCCATACCATCACTGTCCCTCCCCATACCATCAATGTCCCTCTCCATACCATCATTGTCTCTCCCCATACCATCACTGTCCGTCCCCATACCATCAATGTCCTTCCCCATACCATCAGTGTCCCTCCCCATATATCACTGTCCCTCCCCGTACCATCACTGTCCCTCCCCATACCATCAATGTCCCTCCCCATACCATTACTGTCCCTCCCCATACCATCATTGTCTCTCCCCATACCATTACTGTCCGTCCCCATACCATCACTGTCCCTCCCCATACCATCACTGTCCCTCTCCATACCATTACTGTCCGGCCCCATACCATTACTGTCCCTCCCCATACCATTACTGTCCGTCCCCATACCATCACTGTCCCTCTCAATACCATCATTGTCTCTCCCCATACCATCACTGTCCGTCCCCATACCATCATTGTCTCTCCCCATACCATCACTGTCCGTCCCCATACCATCACTGTCCGTCCCCATACCATCATTGTCCCTCTCCATACCATCACTGTCCCTCCCCATACCATCACTGTCCCTCTCCATACCATCAATGTCCCTCCCCATACCATCACTGTCCCTCCCCATACCATCACTGTCCCTCCCCATACCATCACTGTCCCTCTCGATACCATCACTGTCCCTCCCCATACCATCACTGTCCCTCCCCATACCATCACTGTCCCTCCCCATACCATCACTGTCCCTCCCCATACCATCACTGTCCCTCCTCATACCATCACTGTCCCTCCCCATACCATCACTGTCCCTCCCCATACCATCACTGTCCCTCCCCATACCATCATTGTCCCTCCCCATACCATCACTGTCCCTCCCCATACTATCACTGTCCCTCTCCATACCATCACTGTCTCTCCCCATACCATCACTGTCCCTCCCCATACCATCACTGTCTCTCCCCATACTATCACTGTCCCTCTCCATACCATCACTGTCTCTCCCCATACCATCACTGTCCCTCCCCATACCATCACTGTCTCTCCCCATACCATTACTGTCCCTCCTCATTCGCCATACCAACACTCCTATTCGCTATATCAACACTCCCATTCGATAAACCAACACTCCTATTCGCTATAACAACACTCCCATTCGCTATATCAACACTCCCATTCGCTATATCAACACTTTCCTGACCGTTTACCCGTTTTTAAAAGCGTCAGTTTCGTTTCCCATTCCAAACCACGCCATACTTTATTATCACAATTGTGTTGATATTTTCCACATCCATGTGAAAATACATTATTTATATCTTTACAATAGGCCTTTTATAACTATGACTACGGTGTGTATGGACATGGCTGAACGTGATACGCAGTATCGTGTTTATACTAACAAAGCCGTAACCAGGACACGGGTCGTAAACGGACGTTGTGTTAGCTTTTCGTTTGTCTAACTCAACCCTATCAAGTATTGTCAGCTTAACGTAATGTCAGTACATTTTTCTCTCTCTATTTTATTTCTTTATTTTACCGCACAAAATGTGTATATATATTTAAACACATTATGGTGTTTATTTTCACTTAAAAATATATATAGGTTATCTAACAGTGTCTTCATTCATCATTCAAACGAAATATATTTCATGAGTGGGGCTAGTATTTTAAAGGCCCAATATACGTAACTTCAGGGAAATTTTCGTGATTCTGAAAAATTCTGAAAAAAAATCCAGTTAATAACCATGCAAAAATAAGCCTTAAACAAAGTAAACCTGAGCGGTAACTAACAAGAAACTCTTGACAAAAAAATCCAAAGAATTGAAAATTATTTTGGTGTGGCCCACTTCAACAACAAACCGAGGGTAGAAGACGGTTCGAAATGGACACGTGTTTACAAATAGCGTGTTTCAACTGCTACTGTACCGGTTACCGCGAAGGAATTTATCTTGTATATTGTTGATATCAGCTAATCTTAACTAAATCTATATATAAAAAAGTTATTAGGCTTGATTTTCGCTTCAAGTTTTTCCGAAAGTTACGTATATTGGGCCTTTAACTAAATCTATAAATATAAAAAGTTATTAGGCTTGATTTTCGCTTCAAGTTTTGCCGAAAGTTACGTATATTGGGCCTAGTGCACAGCATTGAGACGAGAAATGATAAATAATGCACTTTTTTTTTATTCTGAGTTGATCTCAATATTATTACATTCCTTTATACTCTCGATATGAAATTTGTTTGTGTTGCGAGTGGGAACGAGATTTGCTGAACTACGAAACGGCACCAAAACGTTCGTTTCTTACGGATTGGTTACATGTGCATGTACGTTATTCAAAGCCGGAAGAATAGTGCCAACATAACATTGCTGTTATGACCCCTATGGCTTTGATCTTAAAGGCCCAATATACGTAACTTTGGCAAAACTTGAAGCAAAAATCAAGTCTAATAACTGATTATATTTATAGATTTTGTTAAGATAAGCTGATCAGCAATATTCAAGATGAATTCTTACGCGGTTACCGGTACAGCAGGCTGAGCATCAGTTGAAACTCGGTATTTGTAAACATGCGTCCATTTTGAACTGTCTACTAACTTCGGCTTGACGATCATGATCATAATGACGATCATGGTGGTGATGATGATGATGCTGGTGATGATGATGGTTGTGATGATGATGATGATGATGATGATGATGATAGTGATGACAATCATGGTTGTGATGATGATGAGGACGATGATGATGATGATGATGATGATGATAGTGATGACAATCATGGTTGTGATGATGATGAGGACGATGATGATGATGATGATGATGATGATGATGATGATGCATTTATGTCGTGATGTTGATAATGTAGTGTCGATGAGAAAGTGTGAGTGTGAGAATGAATGTTAACATGTGTTGTAATTGTATTTATGTAAAATTTCTGAAAAATAAAACAAATACAAAAAAAAAAAAAACAAAAAAAAAAAAAAACTTCGGCTTGTTGTTGAAGTGGGCTCCACCTGAATTATTTTCAGTTCTTTAGATTTTTTCTGTCAAGAGTTTCTTGTTAGTTACCGCTCAGGTTTACTTCGTTTTATCAACTTGAATTTTTTTAAGAATTTTTCAGAATCACGAAAAAATTCCAAAAGTTACGTATATTTGGCCTTCATGATCAGAATAGTATGGGTATCCAGTAGTATTTTACATTATTTAGATACCGTTTATGGACGTGAACAGCCTTGAGTATCATCATCTGAACTAGCCCAAGTTTCCTCTGGCCCGACACCAAATTTGGTTTAGATTATTAATCTGTCAACATGTCTAATTAGTCTGGTGTTAGGACAAAGGGAAACTCTAGCATCATCTAAGCATACCCTGTTTCTTCCTTCTTTTTTGAAGTTACCAAAATCTACAAACAATACATTCTTTATAGAATATCGCATAGTTTATATTTTCAGTACTCCTACAAAATGTATAAGCAGTCCCTGTTTAGTACATACATGGCGTAATGTGTATATGATATAGTAGTTCTATTTTGTATTGACTCGGCTAGGGAACATTTTCCTCATTTGGTAGAGACTTGTGTTTGACTATAGTAAACAGTAACTTGAATAGGGGTTTCGGGCCCGTATTGAGGAAACTGCTCTGAGCATATAATTGTGCTCCACCCGAATTTCTTATCGTGTTTAAATTAAAGGTATCTTGAAAAGGTGAATTTTCATTTGTTCAATGATTTCGGAAAACATTGATTAGACTTACAATATAAAACTGTTATTAAATGAACATATACTATTTGGTTTTCGGATAGTTTGACATTATCTTAGTAGAGCTGGCCTGGGTACCACAAAATCAAAAGTACCACGATATACCACAATTATAAAGGCAGTTACTGCGCTACGTACATGTACCACTGTATATGGTACCACCTTAGTTGAATGTTTGAGTTAGCTAAAAGTCTCAGGCTGTTTTTGTTCCCAATCCAATGGGTACCACAAAATCAAAAGTACCACGATATACCACGGTATTTAGGCAATTACTGCGCTACGTGCCACGGTATACGGCACCACCCTGATTGTATGTTTGAGCCAGCTAAAAGTCTCTGGCTGTTTTTGTTCTGAATCCAATCAACAAGAGGCCTGTCATTAAGTTTCTTGTTGTGTTATCCTCTAATATTGTTTGAGTGAAGCTATGTCTGTCCTAGTTGATCAGGAAACTTATAGGAAATTATAATTAAACCATATTGGAATTCCAATTGATCTATGTAACAAATAGTTCCTTGATAAGTTAAATGAAAGTCCTCTAAATACTGGTACACGACTAATGTACCAAGGTACGTACCATCACAACTTTATACCACGGTATACCGGTACGGGACTAATGTACCACGGTACGTACCATCACAACTTAACACCACGGTATATCGGTAAAAACCGCCCAGCCCTAGATTTTACCGAGATGCAAGAAAGCTGCTTTGAACACAGAATGTATGCTTGAGAATGAGATCGGTTTCATAAACACTGGCCCATGCTTTGACTTCTAGCGAAGTCATTGAAAATTAACTCACCCCTGAAATTTCATAATGAACTATTCAATTCTTCGCATTAGAAGAGTTCAAATTTGTCCCCAAGGGTGAATTGGTTACTCTGTAAGAAACGGAAAGGAAATAAACTAGAGCAGGAACTTCTGAAGCATTATGGGTAAAAAAAGTATTTTGTTGTAGAATGTATTCTTTAAAAAAATAGAGAATTTATTGATTGATTCGATATTTCATAATTACTATATACACACTGGTGATGAGGTGTAAATGGATGCATATTATACGAAACAATAATATTGTTCAGGGCTGTCTATTGATTAATCAATACTCGACGGCGATTGGTCGAGAATACCTGCAAATGCCCAGCTGCAGCCAAGAGAATAATACGTACATATATTGATCTTATTTATTAATACCCTCAGGGCAATACAGTAGGTAATTCTTCGGCCAGCTGTTCCGATAAACTTGTAATGCAATTTGCCGGCCATTGATCCATAAGGAGAGGAACAAGACTATCGCAGCACGCAAGGGACGCTCATGTGGTGCCCCGGATGTTGGTGGTTGCGTTAAATGTGCTAGCAAATCGTGTTTAAAAGGGAAAATAATTATTTCCATTACATTAAAAGTGTTTATTTAGTGGTCAGTGAAAGGAAAATACTCAAGCAGTGTACACACAGCGCAAATGTACCTGTGGACGTATTGATTTTAACGGACAACACGTTTTTCAAAACCTTTGGATAATTAGCCGTTGTTAAGCCTTAAGGAAATCGCTGGTATATCCAGGTATATAAAACTCTTACCTATATACTTAAAGAGGTCTTGTTGTCGTGTGCGCTATTTTTAGAATCATACTTAAAGACTAGGAGAGAATTTGTTTACTTGCGTGTATTTAACTAAATCGCCGTCTGTGACATTCCGTCAGCATTATATTAAATTTAGTCGTGGTTGGGATTTAGGATTTTAAAGAAGATTGTCTATTTAATGTGCAGAACCAATTGGATTATATGCATTTATAGACAAATATTTATGGAATTGAAGTGTACGACTGCTGTTTAAATGGAAATTTAAAGTGGGAAGCTTCTACTGGGCGTGACCAGCTTTTTCACAGGTACATTCGTACAGGTATGTTTTCTTCGTTTACGTTTACGTACGTTTACGTTCATTTCAGTGCACAGTTTAAAAGGGACACGGAACAATATAATAATTAAAGGGAAAAATACTGATACATATGTATTGTAATGTTTCAACTTCTTTATAAATAGGTTGCAAGTTTATTTTTTTTAACCAAGGACGTACGATTTACTATTTGGTTTAAATGTACTTAATGACGAAATTTGTTGTTACTGTTTATAAAACTTACCCGGAGAAGCTAATAGCTTCCTTTATGCATTACTTCTTAAAGAAGTCAGTTAGCTTATTTATTTTGTCTATTATTTACAGTGTATCTAAAGAAGTCAAATAGCTCGCTATAGAATTATCTAGTTTTTTATGTTCTTAAAGCATAATGATTGTTAATATGTGTAAGAACTTACTATAAGGTGGGCCACGCGTGAATATGATAGGTAGTACAAACGTGTTTTTCAATACTGAACTAATCTAATAATTGGAGCGCATATACAAATATAAGTAGAGTATGTTGTATTGTTCAGCTTGGTATATGAGGGGGAAATACTGTCTAACTGACAAGCTAGCTTTTCCAGTCATTTGGTATAACTCTTTAACAATACCTACGTTCTCTAGGTGTGTTATTATACCTTCCATATTCTACTTCGAAAATATGGGTAGACGTACGTATTCTAGTTATAATACAAATGCGTTATGTATTTGGAATATATTTTGTAAGGTAAAATTTTAACGATTCATTGGAATTTAATATATGTTTACTCTAGTTAAGCAACGGTGAGCGTGGTCAGTGTTTAGATGGGTGACCGCTTGCACGTTACAATATTTCCACTCAATGACTGGTATTTGACAAAGAATGGATGGATAGAATTTTGTTGTAGTCGATTCTTTCTTGTTTGCCCATGAACGTATTTTTTATCGAACCAATAATTAACGATTTAATATTTCTCGTTTTTTGAATATATACATATATGTATATTTGTCTCCTTCAATAATTATATGTTTCTTTACTCTCGACTCATGTGATGAACCCCTGGAAATGATAAACAGTTTCTGTACGTTTTATCTAATCATGACGTCAAGTGTGACGTCATCCTCCATTATGAGGTAATGTTGATTATTACAAAAATGTAATTTCCTGATTTGAAACATTAGTATAATGTACTCCAAAGAGTAACCCACATTTCCGTGGGATTCGAACTCGCAACCCAGAGGTGGAGGGCTAGTGGTAGAATGTCGGAACACCTTAACCACTCGGCCACCGCAGCCCTTCAAGTCTTCCAAGACAATTTGCGAGTCCAATATAAGTTCTTTGAGTGCTGGACTCGGGAATCGCACATACATTTATCACTGGCACAAATGATGACGCAATCATATTATAACCCTCAGTCATTGAGTTAACATCATGTCTCAATAGATTTTTAGAAATAAACTCGTACACACCCGAAATTCAATAATGCACTGTTCCAACCTTTGATTTGGAAGAGTTCAAATGTGTCTACAGGGATGAATGAGTTAAAAAAAGACCCGGAAATTTGATAAGGATTTTCACTACCAATCACGCTGTTTACTTTCCATTAACGAGCTCAGCACATCAATGGAGGTGTGTCCGACATGTTTATTGATTATAGCGGTTGCTTATGTAGGTACAGAATGTACTTAAAGCCCCAATATACGTAACTTCAGGATTTTTTTTCGTGATTCTGAAAAATTCTGAACAAAACTCAGTTTATAACCATTCAAAAATAAAAAAAAAGTAAACCCGAGCGGTAACTAACAAGAAAGTCGTGACAGAAAAATCCAAAGAGTTGAAAATAATTCAGGTGGGGCCCACTTCAACAACAAACCGAAGTGAGAAGGTTGTTCAAAATGGACGCGTGTTTACAAATACCGAGTTTCAACTGCTGCTGTACCAGTAACCAAGAATCATCTTGAATATTGCTTATATCAGTTAATCTTAACTAAATCTATAAATATAATCATTTTTTAGGCTTGATTTCGCTTCAAGATTTACCTCATTTTCCTATTGACACAATGCTAAGAGGCATTTGCCACCATATGCCTATTACACCCAGTGCCTCAGGCTATAACAACATTTGCTATTGTGACGTCATCTGTTTCATTGTTGTCTACCTTTGATTTCGTGTTCAAAATTCAAAATCGATTCGAAATAACTAAACAAAGCACGATAATTCTATAGAAATGTAATTATAACAGGGGCCGCGCTGGGTATTTTATAAATGGGGTCCTTTCCTAAATAAATAGGGTTCTTTTGTATAGTTCAAATGGGAATCCTGAAAATAAGTGGGGTCTTTTTCAGTTTATATGCTTGAAAAAGATATAAGGACGGCTTCAATGCAAACCCGGTGTAAGTAATGGGCGATTTAGCAAATATTGTAACCGTCCTATAACAAACGTTGTTATTGCTGGCAAACTTACTGGGCTTTCTTAATTTTGTCATCGATAGAAGTGTGTGTTAAAGGACTGATTTGTAATAAAACCTGTTTAAACATTTATTGCTTAAATATTTACATTTCTATCTGCTGTATGTAAAACATCGCAAATGCAAATGTTGTTTTTGAGCGTATGACGATATTTGCTATTGTGACGGCATCAATCTCGTTTGTGACGTCATCAATTTTAACACCTGTTATTCTGTTTTAAATATAGATCTGTTCGAAATCACAGAGACCTGCGAATTTGTTAGAACTCATATCTAGTTTTGGACATAAACTAGGGTATTTTAGAGTATTGTTTTTTTTTTACACTTTTTGGGGGTTTAGATCAATTTTCGATAAAAATGACCCTTCAATGGTCAATAGCATTTATAACCAGGGGGGGGGGGGGGGCATTTTTATCATTTTGTGATTGTTTTTGAGTTTATGCGTTCAACTAAGATCCCTTTGAAGTTCGTCCTTTCGTTCGTTCGTTCGAAATCATCTGCGACCTGAAATGTCGGTCTTATAACGTATACCGTAATCTGTCAGATTTGCTGCCATTTTTCCCCTTTGGATGACTTGAGACAGGATTAAAACTGCGTGTTTCGTAATTTTGTATAAAATTGAGTAATTCATGATCAAACGCAGGAAGTACAGTAAAATCATAACTCAATGTATGGTCGTTTAAAGATGCATCAAATGCACACGACCTTCACAGACCCATGGCGAACGCAACCATATTATATGCCAATAAGTCTTTCAATCACGGATGTACTTTCGTTTCTTCCTTCAGCCGCCCCTCACTAATCTTCTTGCATGACGTGGCCTGCATGTTATTCCAAATGTTTTTTAAAGGCCCAATAAACTTAACTTTCGACAAAACTTGAAGCAAAAATCAAGCCTAATAACTTAATATATCTACAGATTAAGTAAAGATTAACTGATATCAGATGAATTCTTACGCAGTTATCGGTACATAAGCAGTTGAAGCAGGGTATTTGTGAACACGCGTCCATTTTGAGCTGTCTTCTCACTTCGGCTTTTTGTTGAAGTGCATGGGCCCCACCTGAATTACTTTCAATTCTTCGGATTTTTCTGTCAAGAGTTTCTTGTTACAATGTAGTTACCGCTCAGGTTTACTTCGTTTTAGGCTTATTTTTGCATGGTTATCAACTGGATTTGTTTTTCAGAATTTTTCAGAATCACGAAAAATTTCCTGAAGTTACGTATATTGGGCCTTTAATAGCTTTTAAATCGTTGATAATTTTTACTGTATCTTTCTCTAAAAGTTCGATTCTTTGACATAGGCTTGTCCTCCTCCTGTCTTTGTAGTGCGACAACCGCTAAAACCAAACACAAAGGGGTTCATTGAACATTGATGTAACTGATCTACGTTTATACCGGAATGAACTTAAAAAAATGCCGTTCAATATATGTACCTGTATATATACTGTTTGACCCACAATTAACGTCCTTAAATGACCCTAGTTTTTAATACATGTACTGTAAGTAGGACGTAAAAAAATATATAAATAAACCCACAGTTGTCAAATAGGATGATTTTACTGTTTTTCCAGAATTTTCTATTTTGACCATAATTTGCTGTTTTTGCTATTGTCGTATTCGTGGAATGGTTGAGAGTTGAATTGGTACATGTAGTGTGGCCTAGGCAGTTTAGTCAGGGTGGGTTGGATTTCGGGATAGGAGGGTAAGAGTGAGGGGTGGGGATGGGTGGTGGGGGTGGCCTGCATGGGCGGGATGGCCAGGGTACGTGGGGGTTCCGGTTAGGGGCTAGAGTTAGGGTGGATATAAGACTGAGGGGGTGGGGTTGGTTGATGGGTGTCCTACATGGGGTGGATTGCCAGGGTGGGTGTTCGGGTTAGGGGCTGGGGTTGGGGGTCGATATAAGGGTGAGGGGTGGGGTTCCCGGTGGTTGTGGGGTGGCCTGCATGGGTGGGATTGCCAGGGTGGGTGTTTGGGTTAGGGGCCAGGGTTGGGGTGGATATAAGGGTGAGAGGGGTGGGGTTGGTTATGGGGTGGCCTTGCATGGATGGGATTGCCAGGGTCGGGGTTAGGAGTAGGGGCTTGGGTTGGGAGTGGCGGTAAGCGTGAGGGGTGGGGTGGGTAGGGTTCGATTGTTGGGTTTGAAAGATGACGAACATGATTTTAGTAGGTGACACAACAATTACTAAACAGACACTTTTTTGTCCCACTAAACGACTGCCCATCCTTTCGTAGATACAATGTATATACTTAACATTCCAGACCTGGATATCTAATTTCACTTTATACATACCATGTATATGTATCACCTACTTGCTACATGTGAATTTGATACCTAGATCATTTTTATAGTATGCTATGCCTGTAGTATTTTTTTTATCAGTGCTGTGACCTACATTCATGTTGTTACCGATATCAAGGGAGACTTAAAGGTATCTCTTACAGAATGTTTGTGTCTTGGTCATTTATAATGTGTATAGGCGGTAAATTTATCAACGATCAAGCGCTTGAAGGACAAAGATAAAACTTCGTGCAATGTCATCCTGGTTACATCGATATTCATGGTACCCGCTCCTTTATGTGTCCATTACCTACTGTTTGGCCTTTAATTGTAATTAACAGGGATGATATGCCAATATGTATGCAGGCTCTACGAAAATCTGTCATTTGTCCCTATACACAATGTTCTCCCCTTCCTTAAGGTCCCCTGACCTCCTTTATCAAGGTCCGACCATGTTTCATAAACGAAAACCCCGGCCTACCCGGTTCAGTCGTTTAGACCGAAATAAAGGGAAGCGCCCAGAGGTTTCGCCCAACTTCGCTCTCGACACAAACCATATACGCGAGCGTAGCCCTTTGTGTATCGAAATGCAATATCCCCTTCATTTAATTCCATTGCCCCTTCATCAAATCACTAGACCTAAACAGAACAAAACAAAAAAATCTGGAATACCCAGTTCAGTCGTATTGACCGCGATAAAGGAACGCGCCCCGAGGTTACAGCCAACTTCGCTATCGACACAAACCTTACGCGAGCGTAGCCCTTCGTGTATTGAAAATGCAATACCACTTTTATAAAGGTATACTGTCCACCTTTATCATAACACTAGGCCTGTCTTTGTTTCATAAATGAAAGACTCTGCACTACCCGGTTTAACCGTTTTGATTGCGATAAAGGAAAGCGCCCCGAAGCCACGCCCAAATTCTGTACAAACTAACGCGAGCGTAACCGGTCGTGTATTGAGGATGCAATGAATGGGTATGCAACATATGGGACAAGCTGGGACAATGAGGCACATTTCACGCTTGAATGCGGGACGTTAAGTTGCCTTAGATGTTAAACTCTGCAAACCACTAAAGCTTTTGTGTATTAATACCATTTATTGTATTTTTACCCGTGAAATATCAGAAAATATCAGCTTGATAAAACTTATAACATCACTAGTGATGATATAAGAAATCTTATATCATCGCTAGTTATACGAGTGCTACTCGTGAACATAAAAAAGTCTGCCATACTCTTGAAATATAGTTTATATTTAACGGGAAATGATTGAATAGCCTCTATATACATGTAGCAAATAGTATACCGTGAGCGATATGCAAAGGTATACATGTAGGACGCCTTTTTTTTGGGGGCCGTTTTTTTTCTTAAAAAAAAACAAATGGCGATATCCGTATATACATTTAAGATATAAGGCAGTTTTCAATGAGATCAACGTGAAATGTACTAAGGGCGGAATAACTGATCGATCAAATTAATGATATAATTTTTTCAGCAGACCGCTCTCTTACCGAGCAGACTGTGTCCGTCTAGTGGTGAATAGTTTTAGTATGCCCAACAGCGTGCCTTATTGGCTTCGTATCTAACTCGAATCTTACTTTGAGGACGTTGCTTGAAGCATGGCGGAGGTAGTCCAAGGATAAAGTGGCTGCTAGCCTATGTTAAACTTCCGACATCACGTGTTATATCCTTCTTTTCATTTCCGAAAGTGACCGTCTTCAAGCAAACTTCGGTACATGACGGAGGTCGACCGAAGATGAAATAGCTGCTAGCCTGTGTTAACCTTCCGACACCACTTGTTATATCCTTCTTTTTCGTTTTCAAACGTGGCCGTGTACCGTATTTCGTACATTCATTTATTGTGTATTGCCTTCGGGCAATGCGTTTGATAACATAGGCAGAGTGGTTCCTGCGGCTATCTGATGAAGCAGGGACTCTTAAATCTAAAGTTGTCTTCATTTTCTGTACTTGACATTTTGTACGATGTTCCTTAGACAAACTTCGTAAGTTCGTTGGCTGTGTATAATGTTTTTAATGGGGATCTTTAAAACGAAATGCTGGTTCATTGGCTGATATAATATTTGGCACGATGTCCTTAAGTATAAATGTTTGTTAATTGGTTGATATAATATTTGGCACGAGGATCCTTAAGTACAAATGTTTGTTCATTGGCTGATATAATATTTGGCACGATGATCCTTAAGTATAAATGTTTGTTCATTGGCTGATATAATATTTGGCACGAGGATCCTTAAGTACAAATGTTTGTTCATTGGCTGATATAATATTTGGCACGAGGATCCTTAAGTCAAAATGCTTGTTCATTGGCTAATATAATATTTGGCATGAGGTTCCTTAAGTAAAATGCTTGTTCATTGGGTGAAAAAATCAGAGAATACCAAAACGTCAACAAAACCATAATCCGAACTCAAAATCGATTAAACTAGAGGCAAAATAGGAACAAAAGGAAAGATTTACATGGAGAGATCAGGTGTCCCGAAAGAGTAAGCGTCTTCTAGCTAATAGATTGGCTAATATAATATTTGGCACGAAGATTCTTAAGTAAAATTATTACTCATCGTACACATAAGTTTTGACACAGCTTTGAACTCAAAGTTCTTGTTCATCGGTTGTATAAGACTTTTGGAATAGGGATCCCTAAGGCAGAATTCTTATTCGCTTGTTGACATAAAATTTGGCATAGGTATCCTTAAATCACTTCGCTCTTTTTGGCTGTGTCTGGTATGACCTGGGTTTGTTCGGGGACAATGACCTTCCATTTAATCAAAGCATCGTTTGAGTAAATATGCGATATCGAGAGCAAATACTTAGATTTCAAAGGCGAGGCATTTAAATAAATTGTTTGTACCTCAGGCAAATACAGTTGATCGAGCTAGAACAATGATTGTATTGACTGTATAGAGGACTAACCTTAGTCAAGTTTCGTTTTAATGTCATTTTAAAAATAGTTAAGGGCTGAATAGGTTTAATTCTACTTAAACTCAAATTCTCAATACTATCAAGATTCCTTGTTAAAGATACTGATTAAACCTTTATATCTTGGACCTCGGTTCTTATTCACGTCACGGTTTCTATCCCAACATTTATTTTATTTATACCCAAATAAAATAAATATAACTTTTCAATGATTGTAAAAAAGCTGGAGGGACTTAATACCGAGTATTGATTTCAATGTTAAAGGCCCAATATACGTAACATCGTGATTTTTTTCGTGATTCTGAAAAATTCTGAAAAAAAAAATCAGTTGATAATCATGTAAACAATAGGCTTATACTGACGTAAACCTGAGCGGTAACTAACAAGAAACTCTTGACAGAAAAATCCAAATAATTGATAATAATTCAGGTGGGGCCCACTTTAACAACAAGCCGAAGCTGGAAGACAGATGTTTACAAATACCGAGTTTCAACTGCTGCTGTACCGGTCACCGCGTAAGAATTCATCTTGAATATTGCTTATATCAGTTAATCTTAACTAAATCCATAAATATTAAAAGTTATTAGGCTTGATTTTTGCTTCAAGTTTTGCCAAAGGTTACGTATATTGGGCCTTTAAGATTTAATTATCTAAATAAAATGTTGGACTGACACTACAACTATTCTTGACAGAAACTGTGAAAGAAAAATCCAATGGAATTCATCGGATTGAACTGGTAAATGTAACATTAATAGTTTTATGTTTAGTGAAGCCTCGGGTTTACCAAATTTGAAAACCCCGAGGGTTGAATTTCCCTATCTTACACCCCTGGTCATAAATACAATATTGCATTTATGTAGTGCATTTGTACACGGACACTTCCCAGCACGAGAAGTTTTAGTCCCACAAAATAAAATATCACCTCAGTACCTACCTAAATATGCATGACTCGTATTTCGAAATATCTGCTATATATTTCTGATAACATTTCACCTCAGTTCTTACCCATTTATATATGACTGGTATTTCGAAATATTTGATATAAAGTATATCTCTTATAAGAACTTCTAATTTTGTACGCATTTTTTTGTCTCGTAAACATATACGTTATTTGAAATACGTGCAGTGCAGGTCAAAGAAAGGACAAATAAAAAAATGTCTTCGCATTCAGGATGTTGTTGTTCTTAATTCAACTGTACTGTTATCTACCTTGGGAAATTCTACATGCTAGTCACTTGTTGGCTGAGTGTTCCAATGCTATCATAACAGAGACCTTATCATATCATAAACAAATATTGAGAGGGAAGTCGATAGGCTGTCGACATTGCGTAGACATGGTTGGATCGCTATCATAAATTATACAGTTATTGATCCGTCATGAGGTGAACGCAACGCTGTTTCGACCTCGCCCTTTATTGACCCGATGACAGGCAAATACAGATTTTTATCAGTATTTCGCCGAGCTTAATGTCACCTGATACAATGTGATAGTAAGAAATCAATTTATTTCACTTTGATCGGTGAGATAATGGATTAAAATGTAGAACTAAATACGACTGAAGTGGCTTTGTCAGTCTGATTATTTGCAATGCTCTGCATTTGATCGATGATAATACAACATGATATTTGCACTACCCTCATTTAGCAAGAAAACCCGTTTGACTCGTAAGGAGAAAGAGTTTGTATTATTCATACGGCTTTTGTTTTAAAATACATTTTCTGTTCTATGTATGTGAATCATAATAAGCATTGATACCTGCTTTTAACGAGTAGCACATGTAATACATAAGAATTGAACCTCACAAAAAATGCTCTATGTATATAAAAAATAGTTATGGCAGCTTCCGTAAATGTTATATGTTGATTTTTTTGTGATATATATCCATATTTTCGGTTTTTTAATTTTCATTCCGGTATGAATGAAAATCGGTTACATCCATATATCATGAATTCCGCATTTATACCTCATGAACATAAATAATAATAATAAAAAAACAGCCGTTTTATCCATTTATTTACGTTTTTATTATTGAACAAATGTTTGATTAAATTGAGTATTTCTTGAAGAATGTATTATTATTAATTTTCGTTGTTCCTTAAGCGGCATTTGCGGAACAGCCCTTATTTGAGTGAAATTTGAAGTCATTGAAGTGTTTGGCGCAGGAGTGTTCTCCATGCTATCCGAAGCACAGCGACAAGCCTGCATTGAACAGTAACCGCTGACACAGCTTGTTTGGCTAATTATTAAAAGTAGGTCATACATTTGCGACATGAATTTCTCATGACATGGTAAACCATTGGTCCAAGTAGTCTGCAATAATGGCGGTTTATTGTACCCGATGGACATCTTTCTGCATACCAGAGTCTCTAACAATGGTAGTTACTATTCCCTGCTTGATGCTCAGTATTACAACGACTGGTTCGACCGTTGGTAGTATTATGTGACCGAGTGGGGTGTTCTGCTGGGGGCTTTTGGTAGAATAGTGTCGTCGATGAAGCAGAAGACGCTTACTCTTCCGGGACACATGGTCTTATTCTCTTGTACTTTCACAAGAGTCTCCATGTAAATCTTCACTTTGTTCATATTATGCCCCTTAATTTAATCGATTTTGAGTTCGAATTATGATTTTTTTTAACGCTTCGGTATTCCCTAATTTTGTTTCCCGTGAGATAGTACATTAAATCGACAAAATTTCCGGACTATCGCAAGAGGGATACACGAACATAATGCAGCCTCCAAAATTCATGAGTACTCAACATACGCATCCACATCCCATACACCGGGAGGCCGTCCTTAAATTACCCTGCCTGTTTATAGGACGTGACAACAATCAAACCAACTTGTGTCATTCATGATTCATACAAAGTAATTATAAAATTCGAAAACATAAAATTCGGATTTGGATTTCGGAAAAATATCACCAATATGCAAAATATCAATACAGCTGTATAATATTTTGCCTGCCGAAATTCAAATAGAAACTATTTTGAACTGATAGATGAAATGCTCTTGTAAATCGGTTATTTATATGAGGACAGAAACGTTTATGTTTGAAAAGTGTTTTTTCTCTCTTTGTGTAGCCGTTACTTGTCACAAGAATAATATTGAAATTTCGTGTTTGTGGCATGGGATCCTGCAGAAATCTTTGACATTCTTTGTTATGGTTGGTACGAGTACGTGTAGATTTTAAAATATGAGATATTGATTTTTTTTAAAGTAAATAGTCATTAGAGATATAATCGGAAATATCAAATATTTAAGTAAATTTTGCAGCGGTTAACTTGGTGTAGAGAAACAGAACTTGCGCTTCACTATCAGTTTACCTTGGCAACGACAGTCTGTTTACCTTGACAACGACAGTTAATGGTTGTGGTGTCACTCTCGTTATGTTACCTCTACAATGAATTCTTTGTCAAATAAATCCTTTTATGTCAAGTCCGATAACTAATGTTTGATTAACGTTTTTACCCCATCAAAGCAAGGGATCGAATTCCATACTACATAATAGCTAGCTAATTATAGAACATCCCTTGCGTCTTTTTACGTAAACAAATTTGAAGAGCTAAAATCACTGTTCATTAAATGTGTCATGGTGCAAGTGTTATAGAGGACATAAGAAATACTACTTGAAACGCCTAGGAGTTTACATTTGTATATTAAATTTCAGTACTCATGCTTTTTCTAAAGCATTGTATAAATTTGATCAGTAACCCGCATGGCTATTCTTGTGGCACGGTTCACAATACTCACACCTACTTCTCATTTTTTTAATGATTATGATTTTGTTAACACTTTGGTAGTGTATTCTCTTATGTATTTTTTAAGTTATCCTTTTATGTTCGTCATTCAACAGGTTCAAGTTTGTTTTGCTCAATCTGACCGACATCAGTTAATACTTAGTATCCTACAGTAGGAATACTTAGTATTTGATTGGAAATGAACTTATTCTTGTCAGTTCGTGAAAGGCAAGTGCGCTATGCACTGCACCACCCGACCACTCTTTTTGGATTATCTGACCTACAGGAATTAATATTCAGTATCTAATTTGGAATTACTTTATATCTTTTTCTGTTCGTCATTTAACAGGTTAAATTTATGTACTAAATTTCTACACAAACAGAAATTGAAAACTTATTTTGCGAGCTTTCCTTAATGTCTGTTTCCTTTGTCAAGCAAAGAGCACAAGTGTCGGTGTTCTGACAGCTGAAATCAGCTCACTACCTAAAATAGGGCGAGTTAGAGAAGTCAGCTGTCAAAAACGTAGCGCGATATTTCGTCAAAATGTACTCAAATACTACAAGTAGACAGAGGGACGGATAAGATGTTTACCCATTCCGCCCCATATGGGATGCTAAAATAGGGTAATAAAGATGACGCAACTGGTGTCCCCCTCGTCTCTTTTCATTGATTCCCCTTCCTTATCCATATGGATTCTTTAATTTTCCTCATTCTCCAGTTTTCCTCCCACACAATGTAAATGAAATCAAGCAATATTCATTACTTTGAACTAGTTGTCATTTGTTCTTATTTTTAATATTATTTTAATATCACAATGCTTAACGTTAGCACCATCCAGAGCAATCTGATTATTTGGATTGCTTATATTAATTCAGCTTTTATTTGAACTAGTTTTACGTCATACATGCGTTATCCTCATTCTGATCATCTTAATTTATGCTTAATAGTGGTATAATTTTTAATTACATTTTACTGAGAAAAAACAAATCCAACCCATTTAACTGAAAACATCACCATAAAAGGAGCCCAGTTTTTATTCGAGATAGCCATCCTCAATACCCAGGGGTTACGATCACCTTCTCTCTCTACATCTCTGGATATGTCATGGCAAAATTGAAGGTTTCTTATGCGCCAAATTTTTGATGAGGCCATATGACTGGTTCGACCCTTTGATGTACATCGAAATATTCTCGTGGTGACATAATGGTAAAAAATTACAAGCTTTAAAGTCGGCTGCGGCTCCTTTATAATCTTCAAAATGCAGACTTAGTCCTAGCGACTGGTCAGAGTTTTAATTCCTGAGCGTGACTTCAGTTTCACAATGATATATTATGAGGGTGTAGATAGCGTAGGTGAGCGTAAACCCGAGTATAGAGGATGGCTTTATAGCTAGTAAAGGTAATATATTTCAGTAGCTGTTGACGGGGTACACTCGGTGCATTTAAGAGACACAAAGGGCTTTTTTTTCCTACAGAAAGATAAACATCAAGAATCCATTTGTTTAACACGCGGTTTGAATAATGCAATTTGATCGTTTGTCGCGCAAGAAAAAAAGGTAACCCCCGTATTTCGACAGACAATAAAGCCATTGATATAAAACACAGATTCGGTGCGATAAGGCAAAGGAAAGAACTGCAAAAAATTATTAGGAATTTAAAGAAATGATATTCCATTACCAAAAGACAAGGATATCAAGAATTTTACCGGTGTGAGCTGGGGGAGATAAGAAATTATCTCACTCTATGGTTTTGACAAGCTACAGGTGTTTTTTTTGACGTTTAGCAACAATAAAATGATGTCAGATCGACTACTCAATCACATCAAAATTGTCTTGCATGCTATTACGTCAATATTTAATGTATACAAGGTTTAACAAGAGAGAAATAATAATCCACCCCTTTGGAACGAGCCAGGGGGATCCCCAACATCATTATCGATTTTAAGATGTCGAATACTCGTCAAACCTCGTTTTGTCAACTTACCCTTGGGTTGAGATCCAGCTCTCTATCCAACAAGGGGAGGAGGGGGATTTGTTTTATTTTCTGCCTTCGGTTCGTTTTTGAAGTGGGCCCCACATGAATTATTTTCAATTCTTTGGATATTTTTTTGTCAAGAGTTTCTTGTTAGTTACCGCTTAGGTTTACTTCGTTTTAGGCTTATTTTGCATGGTTATCAACTGGATTTTTTTTCAGAATTTTTCAGAATCACGAAAATTTCCCTGAAGTTACGTATATTGAGCCTTTAAATGATATGCTCAGAAAAATGTTTCGAAAATTCCTCTCTTGATTTTTCATGTGAAATACATAAACGATGTTTCAGCCCTATCAAAGAAAACAAATAGTAAAACATATCATTGTTATTGCTTGAAATATTGAAATCTTATCAGGGGATTGATTGGGAGAGATATAAAGTAATCTATCTGCCAATACACTTTTAATCCCGCAGGTGTTTTGGCATTTTTTAAAAGGGGCAAATATTCTTAATCGAATCGCTAACATCTAGTTATACCCCCACTTGACAAAGCGTGAGAGTATGTAGTGATATATTTATCTCTGTGTTTATCCCTTCGTTCTTCCATACGTTCGTGATATCCTTGTGTTTAACGTCTCAGAAACCCCTCGTCAGGTTTAGGTCACATTTGCACCATCACATCACACTATCCAGTTCAAAACTGTGATAATGATGTATATAACATATTTATGAAAACTAGGCCTATGCTTGAAAGGAACTCCTATAAATATATAATACAGGAAGATATTTTGCAGACAGGTAATGATTTGTTTGAAACTATGCGGAAAAATACGTTTTGTTTATGAACAACCCTCACCCAAACAAAAAAACAAACCAAATAATTGGATTTTCAATAGATAGTCATGTTTCATCTAAAAGGAAGTCTTTGCAAAATGTCTTTTCTCACGGTCAGTTTACAAATGCCACGGGTATAGAAGTAACCTAATACTTTGTTTATATGGTAGAATCCTATTATGTCATGTGTGTTAAAAAGGATTTAAAAATACACAGGAGACGGAAAGGAACATAGACTGTGAACGTTTCAATAGAAGCAAAAACAAAAAAAACCCAACTCTTTTGAAAAATTATGTTTAGGTTTGTGGACATTTTTTTAACTTTTTATGGCTGTTCATTTTATCTCCTGCTTACTTCATTTTTAGAACTTTTTATGACTGTTTATATTACCCCCTGCTGACTTTTAACACTTTATTAATCCTATTGTTAAGGCAACAAGCTTCAAGGGGTTTTCCATGAAGCAGAATCCTGCTTCAAATACACACAAAAAAATCCATTATAGGACCGCTACAATCTGAACACCTGGGTTACCAGGACCCTCCTGAAAATACAACCGAAAAAATATTTCAAAATATAAATGATACATATCACTTACAACAATGAAAACTGAAAAAACCGTCATTGATAATGACTCTAAATATTCAATCAAGGGGGTCCCTTAGTCTCTCAAAGTCAAATTGATATGTAAAACCCTGTCAGTTTCTAAAAAAAAGTTCTTACGTGTTTCTAATTGAAGTCTTTTCCATTATGTACCAATAGCTGTGAGCGCCAAAATGGCAGCACCGGTTGTACGTTCCCCAGGTGCCAAGGCCCTATTACGACGGATAATAATTTGTGAACCGCATTTAGACGTCCTACTGTATATGTTATGGTAAAGTGGTAAATGTATATAAGAGCCTCGAATTATTATTATTATTATCAAAAATATGATAAAGTGTCAATTGAGGATGGAAGTACTTTAAAGATAAAAAAATCGTCTGGCACCTGAAAATACCTATTGATAAATGTTAATGACAGATTTAAATTCGGCGATCCAATATCTTGTTTCAACATTACGCCAATCGACCTCTATTTATCAGCAGTAATCAATCGGTATAGTATACCTCCACGAACCCAATTAAGCAGGAAAGTTATACAATGGGTACCAGTTCGGACAAGTTGCAGGAGACACTATTGGGCAGGGCACGTTTCTCCCTATTGACCTATTCTCTGTTTTGTTAAGTAAACATATTCTGATTACCTTTTAACTTATTCATGATATATAATACTGAGTTCTTTTATTCCCCTGTGGGGCCATGTTGTATTTTATAACGATGCATATTTAGAACTAGGTTTTTATAACAAGGTGAACATGAATGCTTAGTGATAGGTATGAGCACGCATTTCAATCGATGATAAAGTTTTATTGGAAATGTCATTGGACACTAGAGATTGTATCGGATGTTTTTTTTTTGGTCGAACAAATTTTTCTCACGAGACGCAAGCAAGCTGTCAACACTGTCCTTATATATGACCGATTTGGTGCTGATTGCTTTAACAAACGTTTCAATTTAAATATAAACATTTAAAAGCTGTTTTCGTCAATGTTTTTAAATATCAGTGGGTATGAATTAAATCCCGTCATCGCCAATCAAATGTATCATATCTTTTGTGTACTTCTTCTTTAAAACTCATGTATCTTGTGCCGACAATACCTGTATATACCATTATAACAAACGAACAAAACTACGGCAAATAATAGACCAAATTTACTGATAAAGATGAACAAAAGTTTAAATCTTGATACGCCCTTCTATTGGGTCAAAATTTGTAACATTTTCAACAGGGACACACAACAAACAGCATTTCGATATTAGAGCTCTAAACGTAAATGACATACTCTTATAATTCGGACTCAAGAGGAGTGGGTATATTTAAAAAAGGAAACGTTTTGCATTAAAAGGGCCATGATATCCTTTATCTGAGGGTTTTGATAGATATAAGCATTGTTAGCTTTCCACCTAAGTTGTCAACGTTGTAAAAAGCACTGTCAGCTTTAAATTGTTAGTTGTAAATAAATGGTTTTGTCGTTACTACGTTAATATATCTTCTTTTAGTTTATTATAGTGGCGTATCAGTTCAAGGAGTAAAGTGCTTGATACACAACTTCCTGACAAGTTGTTGATTTTCTCTGATAAACTAATTCTTCGGTCGTGAAGCACTACATTGTGTACTTCCAGAGTCAGTTTTTAAAATTTGAGAAAATCGGCTGTAGTTTGTATCTCGTGGCATATCTGGGTAGCTGGAGCACCCGATAGGTGTTGACTGGAGGAACATTGACATTCAAGGTAAATCATTTCAGTTATTACAAATTTAACCGGGAAAATATAAGTTTCTTCAGGTTAAAATTGACTTAATATTAATGATATAGCTTTAGTTTTGACTGTTAACTGACCAATCGGGGTGCCTAGTCCATGAGGAAGGATCCCTTGTTATTGGGTGCGACTATAATAAAACGTGGAAGGTTAATTATGGTTTGATTATGAATGTGTACTGTTGTTTCGTAGTTGTCCTTTAAAATGTATCAATGAATATATATCATTGCAAGAGGGTCGGATATATATACGAATGTCTTTGTGTAAGGGTGTTTGTCTTTCGTTCTAAGCTTTCCTTCCCTCAGAATACCCCCCCCCCCCCCTCCCTTTTTTTAAAATTTTGACATGTTTTATTGGTGTAAACCATTTCATTAAAATTTGCAAATAGTGTGCACGGTTACATCAAGGTCACTTTTACTAAAAAAAGATCAAAGAGGGTAGCGTATTACACATGGCGGTGACCTTGTTTACCTGTCAGTTTTCTAGATTTAACATAGATAGCTTTAAAGCCTATTCGAAAAATTGTTACTCTGTATGAATAATAACCGATATTACTTCCGTTAGATTGAATTTCATGTGTTTTTCGCAAGCTATCAGATTACTGACCTATCTTACCTTTGTTCGCAAGGTTCTTATGACGTCATGATGAAATGTGCAATTCAATCAATTCCACTAGAATGAAATTAACATTTTTTATCCAAACAAAGTAATCCATCTTTGATAATTAGATACACCGGTGTACCAGAAAGTCAATGGCCAGAGTGATCAGTTAAAATATCGGAAAGCCCGTGTCAAATATAGCGACATAAAATGTAGATCGAAATACCGAGTCCCCGAGGTTTGCTGGAGCCTCCATAGCCACAATTATCCCATTTGAGTAGTGGCACGGTACATTAATATACACATTTTCGTAGTACACGATTTAAAATTATACAGAACTAGTTGATGTTCACTTCTATATTCATAAAATTAAAGGGGTTGTACGCACCTGACCCTTTTGTTTCTGCATTAGTTAAGAAATTTGGAAGTCTTCCTTTTGGTACCTAGCATCACTGAAGAGTCCTATAAGGGCGAAACAGCTGTATGATACAGTTTTATTAATATTTTTCGGCATGCTGTATCTATTACTATAATTTAAAAGGTGCAGCTTATGTGTGTAACGTCATCTTTGATTTTACCAAATAAGGTGCAAACAAGTATAATGTGTTCAATACAATGTAGAGCTCACGAGAAAATGTTTTGTTATATTTCAAAAAAAATGTCAACAATTATTATTGAGAGCTTACACAGAAAGGGGCACCCCTGAAAAGGAATTTCAAGAATTGAGCACATATTCGCCGGTATGTTAGTGTTAGTGTTGTGTAATGAAAAAAAAAAACACGCCAAGAACTACAGCTATAATTGTGACGTAAAGATAGCGCGAGAATATATGCTCTTAAAACGTAATAAGTGTAATATTCTTACTTTGTCCAAATTAACATATTAACACCATATTAACATATTAATACAACTCAAACTCTTCAGTGTATACTAGTATTATGTGTGCACTGTACAAAACAGCATGACTGACAGTCCACAACGCGAACAGTTTGGAGACAGACAAAGCGAAAAAATGCACCTGCGAAAATTTTGACTTTTACAAGCTGAAAAAATAAAGTAGTCTTGTTTCATTAAGGTTCATGGCGTATAAACCTCAATTGATCTAGAGAAAAATTTGATATGAACTGCTATGCTTTAGACATTTTTTTCAAATAAAATCTGCATTAGGGCCCGTATTAATGAAACCGTTCTCATGCTCGATAATGGAATTTGTGCTCAACACTGATTTCTTGTTCTGGCTAAAATGTATTTAAGAACTCATGTTTTGTTAAATTATTTGGAGAAAATGAATATCAATGAAGAAGAATACTAACTTTAACATCTATAATTGACTTCTTGATCGTTGACATATTTTAGGTGAGTTTCAAGAAAGCTGGCTTGAGCACAGAAACTATGCTTGAGCATGAAAACAGTTTCATGAATACGGACCCTAGTGTCTTCTTTGTAACACCACTAGCATACTAAATGGGAATTGCAGTGCCATTAACACACAGAGATAACATTATGGTACTGTAGATAGATGAAAACTTAAGCAATCAATGATTGATAATGATGATGTCACCTCCGCGTGGTGTCGTTTCCCAGCCTGGTTTTGTTTACACTGTCGTGATACGAAGCCCCTCCATATCTGCTTCTCGTTCAGCTGATCCTCTACAGACAGGATATGTTTGCTTACAGCATAATAAATCACGTATTTAATAATAATTCTGGACACTACATGTATTAACATCCGGCTTTATTAAAAGTATTGTTAACTTAACGACAATTTATTAAAAAAAAGTATAATTAATCGATTAATCTAGTGAACTTGGACTCGGTATACCTACCAAGGAGTTTGAAGGTTATTTTTTGATAAACTTTTCAGTTGTAGTATAATACATTGCAGTGCGGGTCTGGGGGAGGACCACCCTTAAAGCTGACGGAAAATTATCACAACTTAACTTAACGACAGTTTATTAAAAAAAGAACCATTAATTTATTGATGGGTGCAGTTTTCTCTTTATAATCAATAGGTGTGATGAAATATAAACAATTGTGGAAATGTAATAAGGATATGTAAATTTTGTTTATGAAAAGAACAGATGATTCACTGAAAACAATTCGGATAAATGTGACAAATTGAAAGAATTGAAAACAAAAATGTCATTTGAATAATTCATTACTTGACTTTGTAGGAAGATAACCAAACTTTCGTCGACGTTGTTTTATAGCTACAATAAACTAGGGATATACATAAATCGATCATGATGAGATAACAAACACACTTATCAGTAGAAGGATTTCTGACCTGATATCACAAAGTCAATTATGGCTTCAATATCCAACAAACTCGTTCAGAAGGGACCGTATTGGCTGTATGATCGCTTTAAATTTAAGCTGTATTGGATTTTGAAAATCATCCCCGAATCAAACGTTTTATCAATGATCATGTGTGAGTCATTCTTTACAAAAGCTTTGTTGCTCCATATGTCACTTCCGTCCCATTATTTTATCTCCCTCTCATGTCCAAATACTGTAAAAGTGGAATTTTTCGCGGTGTGGAAATTTTCGCTTATTTCGCTGGCATTACATCACTGCGAATGTAACCACACGCGAACATCAAACTCAACAGTATATATTCTGTATTATTGTTATAGAGTTACAAAGTGAAAAATAGCATGACTACAGCGCCAACATTTTCCACATTTTTGAGGCTAACTAAGCGGAAAATTCCACGCGCGATAATATTGGCTTTTACAGTAAGTAGCAGATATGTCAGCCTGTGTGTCATCCTCGATATCAAGGAGTTACCAACGCTCTCTTCACCCCTGAAAAATGTCATGGCAGAACTGAAAGCACCGTGTGCGCAACATTTTTGATTAGGCAAGGAGATTAGATCGACTCTTCGATCAAAAGAATCTCGGGGTCACATAACGATACAAAAATGCCAAGCTTTGAGATACATGCAGCTTGCTGCTCCTTGGTAATCTTCAAAGGACAGACAGGGGTTTTTTTTACCTGAGGGTATCTTAAGTTGTCAAATGACACAGCCAAGAAATGTAGAGTGCGTAGGTGAGCGTAACCCCCCCCCCCCCCCCCCCGATATCGATAAAACTTGTTTGTAAGATCGCCATACTGCTCTCTAACAAATCGTGTAAAACTCTTGTTATGAGATTTTATATCAGTTTACGCTGGTGCCGTTGCCCTGTATGTGTGGTTTGTTGGTATCGAATTGTCACTGATAAAAAGGCAATAAGTTATATCGAACCCATTTCAACATTTCTCTCCCTCCCCCCACCATTTTTTTCTAAAAGCTATCCTCTGACATTTTCCCCTAATACCTTTTAAAGGAATAAAGTGACAGTTTCAGATATTTTCCAAAAAAACAAAACAAGAACAAAAAAACAAAAAATATAAAAAAAAGTTAGAGAATACCAAAGCGTCAACAGAACCATAATCCGAACTAATTTAAACTATAAAAGTAGATGTTTATCTTTTGATTATATATTTAAGTCTAGACAACCTTAGAGGATTTTTATTGAATTTATATTACTCAAAGGTAAACAAACCAGTTTTCTGAGAATTGCTCAAACGTGAGAAAGTCGTATGTGTCTTAAGTGTAATTCCTCAATAGTTCATTGATGTGTTATTAAACGACAATGAATTCAAAATAAATACATAAATAAATAGATAAAAAAACTTGATGTGTCATCTCCCGTTTGAAAATGGCTCCTATTTTTAAACTACTGTATCATTTGGTGGTACCGTAAAATCAAAAGAGTTCTTAAAATTGCTCAAACGTGAAAATTTGGTATGTGTTTTTAGTGTAGTTCCTAATTTGTTCATTGTTTTGAAAAATTAAAAAACAAAATATGAAAAAATGACATGTCATCTCTGATTTGAGAGTGCTTCCTTTTTAAATATTTTTTCTTATAAGTAATGTCATTCGGTGGTAAAATTATGAATTCCGAGGTTCGCTAAAACATGAAAAAATCTCATGTGAAATTAGTGTAATTTCAAGTTGGCTCATTGATGTGTTGTACAACCACAATGAATGCAAAGCATGTTGATGTTCTATTTCGTTTGAGAATGGCTTCAGTGTGTTGAACTAATTTATCCCAAGGGAAAATAACATAGAAGGGTAATTAGGCGTAAATTCTGAACCCAGCTCGACAGTATTGATTGGGAACCAGTGGCTTATTTAAGATAAATCCTAACCTTACTGCGATACAGCATGCATGACTCTTACTACTCTCACGCATTACATTAACGATATACATCTAGTCTAGACTAACACGTCATCAATACACATACAGTAGAACCGACACGATTGCCGTCTGACACGTAGCCTTAAACCGTAACATAACCCCGGTCAACCATTGATGAAGCCACGATATCCAGGGGTTACTCTCTCCTACATATATGTACGTGAACAAGAGTAAACGCCCCTGAACCAAGATGACGTTTTTTTTCGCTCTAGTAACAATTTAAGTATTTTTCGAAGGTATGCCGAGGAAACAGAACTTTGTGTCACTCAGGAGTGGTCACTCAAGTGAGTGATGTAGAGAAGTAATCCAACAGTTGAGATGTGTTTATGATTTATGTTGTATGCATCTCGATATTAAATGGTGTAAATTGTGAGGATATGTTTATGATTTGTATTGTATGCATCTTGATCAATAACATGTTTTCAGCAAAAAGAAAGAAACAGAATGTAAATCTTAAAAAAAATAATATATATTTATATATTTGCTCTCTACATCCCTGTAATGTCAGTGTTTCCGCTGAAGCCGCCCCTGTATCTTTTTCAAGCATAGAACCTGAAAAGGACCCCACTAATTTTCAGGATTGCTTTTTAAACTATGCAGAAAGACCCTATCTATTTATTCAGGAAATAATCCCATTTATAAAATACCCAGCGCACACATTACAAAAAGTATCGTAACACATATGCATGCTGCACCTATTAAACATAGTAATAGTTACAGAATGCCGAAAAAATTAATTGAACTACATCATGCAGCTGTTTCTTCCTCCTGGGACTTTTCAGTGATCAAAGGGGCCAAAAGGTGGGAATCCATAATTTCTTCACCACTGTGTACACTGTTTGTTTGTTTTTGTAACACCTATTGACATTGTGTATGTATGAGACCTAACATTAACAGTTAACATACGTCGATACAAGAAATCGGAACAAAGATGACGTAACACACACATGTGCTGCACCTTATACATTTAGTAATAGATACAGTATGCCAAAAAAAATTAATTAAACTGCACCATACAGCTGTTTCGTCCTCCTAGGACTCTTCAGTGATGCTAGGGGCCAAAAGGTGGTAATCTAAAATGTCTAAACTAATGTAGAAGCAGAAGGGTCAGGTGCGTAAAACCCCTTTAATTTATTAATTTAGAAGTAAAATTAAACTAGTTCTGTATAATTTCAAATCGTGTACTACGAAAATGTGTATATTTTGTACCATGCCACTACTCAAATGAGATTAACTGTGGCTAAGGAGGCTCCAGCAAACCTCGGAGACTAAAACATATAAATTTAGTAATAGATATAGTATATGCCGAAAAAATGAATTAAACTGTACCGAACAGCTGTTTAAACAAAGTACATAAATACACACAACTCACTATATGTCCGATTTCCAACACAGATTAAACGAAATATTACAGGGTGAGCAGGATGTTGAGTAGCAAGATTTAATGGAAACTGCGAAAGTTAATACAATATTAGGCAAAATGATTAAACTACGTGTTTTGATATTGGGTGCAATCAACTTGCAGCTCAGGAAAAAACTCCTCACAGTATACAGTAACCCGAAAAAAATAATTTAACTGAATCATACAGCTCTTTCGTCTTTCTAGGACACGTCAGTGATGCTAGGGACCAAAAGATGGGAATACAAAATTTCTAAACTAATGTAGAATCACAGTTTCTCAAATAAATAACGATTGTTCTCTTGAAATAGATTTACTGTTGTTAAAGTCATGTCAACTGAAAAGTACAACCTCGTTATAGTTGTGTCTATCAGCATGGCATTAATCACTATTCATCTCTTAAGTAGGTCAATAAAATACCGAAGTCGTCATTCAGTCTATATGTTCTATCACAACGGATATGTCTAGTTAAACGATCGTCATTGCTTAAATACGAAATAAAAGAGGTAAACGATTTTAAAACATTTGTGAAGAAATCACTGAACTCCAATAATCTGTTGTTTTGCTAAATAAAATTGATACATGATGCTTTTGTTTACATCGACATTACAGCACGCATTACATCAACAACCACAAATGACAAAGTCACAAACATTTTAATTGGCGCCAAGTTTGCAAATATATGGTATTCTTTTCTAACATTAAATGCAGGATTGGTTTGGTTTTCGGAATGTAGACTTTGACACCATCTAAATAGCAACGAACTATTTTGATTGTTAACCAGCGTTGCATGAAGTTTATCTTGGTGCATAAGAGATCTGCACTGATAAAACGGCTATATTAAACAATTTAATTCATGCAAACAAGATAAAGATAATAGTTAATTAACATATGGGGGGTTTGTTCTATAAAAGGTTAAATGAAATACCCTCTCGCCTTATTTCCAAAGCAAAAATCAATACAACAAAATATAAACAAAGTTGATTAAAAGATCCAGCGTTCCACAAATGTACATGTATGTGGAGTGTCTTATGCTTTATCATGATCAGTGACACGTGAAATGTAAATCTTCTTCAAGGCCCGGTATACGTAATTTCGACAAAACTTGAAGCGAAAATCAAGCCTGATAACTTATTATATTTATAGATTAAGTTAAGATTAAATGATATCAGCAATATCCAAGATGAATTCTTATGCGGTTACCGGTACAGCAGCAGTTGAAACTCGGTATTTGTAAACACGCGTCCATTTTGAATTGTCTTCTAACTTTGGCTTGTTGTTGAAGTGGGTCACACCTGAATTATTTTCAGTTCTTTGGATTTTTCTGTTTTTTTTTTTGTTAGTTGCCGCTAAAGTTTACTTCGTTTTAGGCTTATTATTGCATGGTTATCAACTGAAATTGATTTCAGAATTTTTCAGAAGCACGAAAAATTTCCTAAAGTTACGTATATTTGACCTTTAAAATAATGCATTTAACTGTCATCAGACAAGGGACATATGCTGCAGTAATTAATTCCAAAATTAATATCTGCCGAAGATATACACATAGCAAAAAAAAAAAAAAAATAAAAAAAATTCAAAGCTATACTGAAATACTGATCATGGAACATGATACTCGACATATTTCATAATAACATAAAGATCAAATCTTGCGCACTGCTTCATTTTATATAGATATTTATCTCCCGATCTTGCAAAAATACTTAATAAGGTTAAGCTGATAAGGCATCTTTGTATGCTTTGATTGATTGGAATAGACATGAAGCTGATGTTATGTTGATTTTGGAATCCATGGCCCAGTTGTTCAAAGTGTGATTAGCTTAATCACTATTTAACGACATTTTTCAAACTTGAATAATTCTGTCAATATACTCGTTACAATCTTAAAATTTTGTATGTTTATTGACAACATGAGGTGTTTGATATCTGCCAAGTTGTAATTAAATCTATTGTTTCATTTTAAAGTTACAGGATAATTAAAATTTGCACTAATCACTGATTAAGCTAATCATCTTTTAAACAACTGGGCCCGGTATGTAGAAATATATTGCCCCAACTACATTCCACAACATTAGTTTAGACATTTTGGATTCCAACCTTTTGGTCCCTAGCATCACTGAAGAGTCCCAGGAGGACGAAACAGCTATATGGTGCAGTTAAATTCTTTTTTGTCTATTGTATTACCATTATCTATTACTAAATTTAAAAGGTGCAGCAAATGTTCGTGTCACATCATCATTAACACATACCGTATGTAATAAGATTATGGTGTGTTTTGTAAAAAAAATGGCTTGTATAGTCTTTAACTGTTGTTCAGTTTCGATCATTTTTTAGATCCACAAAATATTATTATCAACACAAGTTGATTTTTTTTTTCATTGTTTGAATTAAAAATGAAATTGAATGCCAGGAAATGAACTTTTGTAATTTAACTTATTTTTATACATTATCAACATAGATTTTGTTTTCTTCTATTTGTATTAGGCCTTACTGTTTACACTTGTAAAAGTCAAATTTCATTAGCATCACTAACGAGTCTTAAAAAGAAAAATCAACTGTATCATGCAGTTTAATTCATTTTTTTAGCATACTGTATCTATAACTTAATCTAAAACATGTAGCATAATAGTATTTATGTGTGTGGTTCATCATAGTGAAAAATTGAAATCGGTGATTTTTAAACGACCAATATTAGCGTAGTTTTGTTTCCGAATAATGATATGAATAGACGAATTTATAATGATGTTTTAATCTAGATTAAGTTTAATTGCTATTGTGAATAACACAATATAAGTCGTGAGCTCGTTACCATGTATTGAGTGAAGATATATTTTAGAGTAGACGCCCAGTTGTACCGAATATCGTCTATAAACGGTGTTTACAGATTGTGCTTTGATAGCCTCTAACGGTACCTGGTCTTGTTTATCTAGATTTAAAAGAGGTTGCACGATTTGAGGCCGACCTTGACGAATATCAGATCATCTTAATTCACGTGACACAAAATAAACCAATCATATTCATGTTCAGATGAGACAATACGTAATGCAAATGATTAAATCATAATAGAAGAGATGCCTTACCCTTGTGACGTATGCGATATTTGATCAAGCGTGTTTGTTTTCCATCGCTGTTTATTCTGTTTGTTTTGACAGTATTACTGTACTTTGTACCACCCAAGTAGGAATGTTAAAATAAAACAGTCCAACGCTATGTCCGACAGACAGCAAATACAAAGAGAGAAAAAAATCCAAATAACTATTTAACTGGTTGTTTAAGACAGATAGTAAAAACGTTAGAATAGGTTTCTAAAGTTATAATACAATGTATGCCTCCTAGGTCCTGTCACAAATATCTCAAAGAAAATGTGTGATTGAAAATGGTCACCAAAATATACGATGACATGTCATGTTTATTTAAAAAAAACATACATAATTAATCTAGGTTATGCAGGAATAACATGGCATAACATAAGCCATATAATAACTAAAGAAATAAACATCCCAAAGAAAAATGGCACAACAAAAGTCTGAGTGGGGGTTGCTATAATACAATTTATGCACAGTAGTTTTAAGCTTCTAGTTACATTGTTATAGACATATAGTAATATGATATTGTTACTACTGGACGAAAGGTGATAGCTTAAAAAAAGGTTACAACTACGGTTACATTTCTATAATTTTGTTATAATTATTGATAAATGACAGTTACAGACAGGCGCTGTTAATAGATTGATAGGAATTTATAGAGTTATTTAAATCTGACATTTATACACACAATTTTACAGTTATAGACAAATATCATATATAAAAGTTATAAGCAGATTGTTTTTTGTAATATGCAGATACATGTAATAGTTATTGGAAGAGGGCGGTTATAGACAGCATATACAATTATAACTTTAAAATCGGATATGTCATTTATAGACAATTGACTGCCATAGACATACCTAACAAATAAATTATGAGTCAAAGAAGTAATATAAACGGTAGTTTTCCAAATAACACTGGATCCTTACAAATGGATATTTATAGGATGCGAATTACTTAAAATGTTATAAAGGTCAAAGAAGTAAATCATACAGTGTAGACAAACTGGTGCTGTCAAATTTTCGGAGCAATCCGCTCCTTAGTCAAGACACAAATTAAAGAAACATAAAAAAATTACAATACATAAAAACAACATTGAAAGTATGATATAACAAAAAAAAAATGTAAATCAATAAGCCCCTCGGCTAGTGTTAGCCGAAGCCAGAATTTAGAATGTCCGTGTCATCGTCCAACAAATAAATTATATATATGTATGTGATATACCATATGCAGGTAATGTCAACAAAAAGGTACAGTTGTAGACAGGTAAAATCTGCAGACAGAATCTTTAAAATCTTTCAAATTCCATGTTATCTTTAGAAAG
The DNA here is from genome assembly GCA_947623455.1 of Mimachlamys varia. Lineage (NCBI taxonomy): Eukaryota > Metazoa > Mollusca > Bivalvia > Pectinida > Pectinidae > Mimachlamys > Mimachlamys varia. The sequence continues at coordinate 31,137,584 of OX392544.1, forward strand.
ACGCACATGCATTTTTAAAATCTGGTATCAATCTATGAAAACCCTCCAAAATAATATTCCTAAGTTTTTATTGACAATACAAGGCATTTTTTATATTGATTTTCATTGTAAATATTGACCCAGTGTCATGGATTATTCAGGTTTTTTTATTCTCTTGAACACAATGCAATGAAATAGGTTGCATGTCAGTTGATACTTCTGGCGGAAACGTTTTGTTTGTTCAAGATAATAAAAAACGGCTAACCTGAAAGTATATTTTGTCCAATGTCTTTATAGCGTGGATCTGTAACCATTTTATGTCTTTATAGGCTTGTGTAATTCTATATTTTCTCAATGAACAAAAAAAAAAAGGCATAGGAGCTATATATACCCCGTAGGGAGGAAACAACATATATTGAGTTACTGCAATCAATCATATGTCGACTTCTCAATAAAAACGCTATTTGAAAACCAGTTCTTTTTATATCAATGCTGGCCGCATGCCTACATAAATAGTCTCTACGGAATTTGGAACTCAATATCGTTACCATGCATGGACAGGTTTTAAACATTTCAATTGGGGACCTTGGCAACAGGGACAGTGATCAATCAATGGGTGAGTCCCGAGACCTGTACTCATATGCTGGAACTCATAGAAATTCTAGAAATATTTCAATTATCATTGTGGGACCCATTGTTTTCGGCAATATGTACAAAAAAGACGAATGAAAATAAATTGTAAATTGATTGCTACAGGGAAATATTTGTGGTTTTTTTTTTACAACTTACGTTCAATGTGCATAACATTGATAATCCCGAAGATTATCACCTCATGATCATATTCCTTATTTTTCTTGAATGGTTAGCCGCAATGACATTTATCCAATATAGCATTTGTATATTTTGGGATTCCCAGCTCTTTCACATACTCGTACGCTACACACGGGTAGGTAGGCCCGTCCTTCACCTTAATTCACCTTGGTTGTGGAAAACCCGGTTTTAGAATACATGTTTATTTCGAAATACCTGTCATTGTTCTGCAGTGTTTACCGTTGCTATAAACAGAAATATCCAAACATGTCCAAATGTATTTTAAAACATTCCAACATATTTTTTTTCGTTCTTATTATTATGTCTATCAGTCATTGATGTCTTCTAAACGAACGAAGATACCATTTTGAGCTACAAAAAATCCCTTTTTTTCGTTTGACATTCTGCACATAAAAGCAAAATAAAATTTACTAATTCGTATCTCTCTTTTTCTTCATTTCTTTCATTCTTTCTTTCTTTCTTTCTTTCTTTCTTTCTTTCTTTCTTTCTTTCTTTCTTTCTTTCTTTCTTTCTTTTGATCAACAACCTAATATTAGATCTTTTAAATAAAATGCATTATGTTGTTGATCAATAAACATATTTTGGTTTATTTCGACCCTTGCATTGATGATGTTTTCCAATCTTAAAAAAACTGAGATTAATAACCTGTTTATCATTTTTAAAGAGAGAAAGATAGAAAAAAAGAAAGATACAAAACTAAGAAAGGAGACTCTAATTAGCAAATTGCATAGTGTTTTTATGTGCAGAATGTAAACACGTAAACAAGTTTTATTGATTGTTACCTTAAGCATTATTCTAGTAACAGTCAATAATACTTGTTTGTGTCGCCTTACCCGCCACCAGACTGTAAAGTACGTTCGGTTTGTATGCATTAGTCAGACATGTGTCTGAAATATTTCTATAAATGTTTGTTTTGTCTGTTTACCGATGTTGTGTATGAACTTTTGAAAAATGATCCAAGTCATGTAAGACTGGGACTACTGTGTACTTCAGAAAATTATTGATTACTATATTACTCATAGACGATATTGACGAGACTAAAAGAATGTTTCAACCCCTTTGGGGTGAGACAGGGGAATCTCAACCCGGGGGGTAAGATTCTGAATTTGCCGAACACCAGGCTTGCCGAGTGTTCAGCAGCTTAAAAATGTTACCCCGAGCGTTGAGATGTCCTGTCTCACCCCAAAGGTGGTGACTGATTATTTTAATCTTGTCAATATTGTCTATCAATAATATTACACAGTAGTTATGAAATGTTAGATTCCCAACCTTTTGCCCCTATCATCACTTTAGGTTGTCGAGATGAAAGGTCAGACTCCCAGAACAGGGAGGAAACACATTTTGTTGAGCTTCTGAGAAAAAGTTTGCGGGGCTCATAAATTGCTCTAGAGATGCAGGTTGATGAAGACTATGGGCAAGTTTTATGGTCGCCATCTTGATCTTATCGAAAAATATTCTGTTTCTTTGTGTGATATGAAGATTGACGTTTTTGAGTTTGCTTGTTAGTGTGTTTACTTGTTGTAATGACAATGAGGACTCGGTTCTCATTTTGAGGTTTGATGCTTACTTGGATGTGACCCAAGATTTTCATGGCGGGTGTCGTCGATGAAGCAGAAGACGCTTACTCTTCCGGAACATCTGGTCGTATTCTCTTGTGCTTTTACGAGAGTCTCTATGTAAATATTTCCTTTGTTCCTATTTTGCCCCTAGTTTAATCGATTTTGAGTTCGGGTTATGGTTTTGTTGACGCTTTGGTATTCTCTGATTTTTTTTATTCGGTGCACTTAATGTTAAAAACAAAAAAATTGGTAAGATTTAGGTAGTTCAAGGTTAAGAATTTGAGGAAGAACTGTTGCATCAGAGACGTCCGTAATGGCCGCCATTTTTTCAGGTGGGTAATTACGGGCAGTTCTCAGTATTACTAAAGTTTAACTGTGTTCATAATTTGTCCTGGTCCTGTATGATTTAATTTAAATGAGGTTGCTTTTCACGAAATAGGAGGATACGAGATTCATTATTTGCTTTGATTGCTTCAAATAAGCGAATGCAGTCGTATTTTTTGAGATATTTAACATATCAATAGATTTCTTTAATTAGCAAAACAATGCCCAATATAAATATCAATACCAGCGGCATATCAGCGCTTATTAAGAGTTTCGTTGCGAAAGAATAAGTGACAGAGGACCGGTACAGGGGTAATTCTGACTCTTAAAACCTATGGGAGAATTTAAAGGATTTCATGGAACAGCAAAATATATATGAGAATTTTCTATATAAAGTAATATAGTTTTGAAGTTTTAATGAGATTTTCAGGGAAAATATGGGTAAAAATCCCTTTATCTCGCCCTAAATTTGTCCCTGCCGGTCATATATCAATACAAGCTGTACAGTATGTTTTATTAGGGTCCAACAAAGTAATCATCGTATCCGTCTGTCTGTCAGCACTTTTTTAAATGGATTCCTTTATATTTCGTGTTTTAATTAATAATTTAGTGTACATTCGACCGACCTATTGAAAAGAATTACTAAAAATAGCTAAAGAATGTTACCTTCTTACAAAAAAATGATAATAGTCACATTGTCCGCCTTCACCAAGACCATGGTTGTTGATAGTTTCTAGGGCCTGTGGTCGGCAGTCATCTTTTGCTTAGTGTCTGTATATTTAACCAGATGTTTCCTAGTAGATCGGATCTGCACTTGATCAGCTTGAATGTACAGGGAAAACAATTTTTACTGTTAGTTTCACCTATTCCTATCCCTGCTTTATATCCATTTAAAGTGTTTTGAGCAGAATGAAAACTTTATTAGATTAGAGAGTAGGGTGAATTATAAGTCAGTCATTTAAAAATAGTTTTGGGTGAAAATAATCTCCATAAGTGGGAAAATATATTTAATAATTGTTCACAGATGTATATCAACAGTTGTGTATTTTTGCATCTATAAATGCATTTAAAAAATACACCTGTCAAATATCATTCTTTTACCATGTCCAAACATCCGAGGTTCTCCTCCTTCAGTACTTCAAATACGTTTGATGTAAATAAACGGCTGAAATATTTCATCGCGAAACAGTTAAATAATAATATAAATATTGATGGTTCCCCTTAGCGATAAGCGTCATATGGAGGTGATCTTGTAGTCCTTGGGAAGAACTGGAGCGTGACCGGTAGGTTATTGGACATTCTGAACTGCATATTCCTATACACTGTTCAATGGCATGCAATGGCATGCTTGGTATAAGGGTGTCCTTTGTGGAGCTATATTTTGTGACGTATTCCAAAGGTAAGATTATCAATATTATTTCTTTGATTCAGACAAAGTGTATTTTGTCAAATTGAACTACTGCAGTTATTAAATTTGTATAAAATGATTACAAATAAAACACGGTTTGTAATAATTTAGCATAAAACTAGTTCAGAAACCTAAGGTTCTTTTTCGATTTTTCATATTTTTTGCAATCTTTGGACTTTTTCGATTTTTTTTTTTTTGCAATCTTTGGACTTTTCATGACAATATTAAAATCATTGTATACATGTATACAATATATGGCATTTTAACGTAATTAACTAAAACACTAATTTACTGTACAAGTAGTAACAAATGTCTTTTTATGGGCTCAAATTAAATTTAGTTTCAGTCAAAATAGGGGGAATATTTAATCTTAATATAATTAAGTTGATGTCACATTAGAGTTTTGTTAATCTCCAAAGAACCTATTTCATGCTTCGGGCTTTGTATGGTATTTTTAGTTTATGAATCTACATACAGTTTATCCATTTACTAAGTAATTTATTTTTGTAAGGAGGAGAATTTTCGCATTTATTTGCAATTTGATTTTTTGTCAAATATAAAAAAGAAAACAGGGGGTGTGTATAAATATTAAGAGGATATTTTGATATATGTATAGACTAGAATCTACTTGCAATTTATTTCTTACAACATACATGTAACGGATATTGAATTTTTTTTTTTTTTTTTTTTTTTTTGCAAATTAGTGCAATTATATCAACTTGGGTACTATGTATGTTCTGAAACGAAATTAGCCACGTTTTTACTTTTGCAATATAAATCAAAATGAATGTTTTTAAGTGTGATAGGTCATTGTAATGTTTGCAATAGTGCTTTCAATACATTCGAAATCAAATTGCTTTATAGGAACAAAGACATGGCATAAGGTTGATTTAACCTTTTCACTTCCGTTGACCTTGTAAGCAAGTTGGCTATCAAAAACATATCATATGCCCGCGATCGTTATTTTCTGTCTGTGTGTCTGTGCATCCAATCAATTAAGATAATTATATTATGACATACGGCTGATTTAAGCCTTTCACTTCTCATCCAAAATAATATCGTTTACTGCCATGCATTATTTTATAATACAATTGAAATTATTGTCATCCTAATGAAATGTCACCCTTTGATAAAGTCTATGAAATATGTATGCATGCAGGAAACCTAGAATTGGTCCCAATCTACAGAGACGAGTAATCACAAGTATAGTTTGGGACTTGCAATGTATATTTCCATAGCCAATTTAAAATATTTTTGATAAATTTAAACAGATCCGGTGTGTTTGATTTAAACTTATGAAAAGAAATTTACATACGCTTAAATCTTAAAATGTATGTCTGTATGTTTTTCTATGATATTATATAATTGCATAGTTAATCTTTGTAAATGCATAAATATAAAATGGAAATAAAATAATGTATAAAGTAGTAATGAATATTGTGTTTTTAAACATTAAAATTGGAAATAAATGGAAATATGTTGTGTAATTCAACTTTTATTAATTTCCATTACACGGTACATAATATACACATTTTCGTAGTACACGATTTGAAATTATACAAAACTAGTTCAAATTCATTAATAAAAGGGGTTTTACGCACCTGACCCTTCCGCTTCTACATTAGTTTAGAAATTTTGGATTCCCATCTTTTGGCTCCTAGCATCACTGACGCGTTCCAGAAGGACAAAACAGCTGTATGATGCAGTTTATTTCATTTTTTTCGGCATACTGTATGTGTTACTAAATTCAAAAGCTGAAAATCATATATAACAATATACTATACTATGTGTCATTGTTATCAGCACAAACTTTTAATCCATGTTGCTCGTCATTTCCTTAAACGTTAGGGCCCAGTTCTTCAAAATGTTAGTAGCTTAATCAGTGTTTTGCGCAAATTTTAATTTTCCTCTAACTTTGAAGTGATACCGTAGATTAAGTTACAACTTTGCAGGTATAATATATCTAATGATGTCAATGTACATAGTAAGATCTTACCTTGTGTATTGACTGAATCTTAAAAGTTTGGAAAATGTCGTTAAATAGTGATTAAGCTAATCATCCTTTGAACAACTGGACCCTGATAACTCAGATAAGTGGGAGATTTACATGAATAAGATACGATCAGATTAAATTTTCCATTTATCAAAAAAGTAAAGTCATGCACAACACTTCCTCGATATGCAGGGGTTACGATCACCTACACTCTCTATACCCCTGGAATATGTCATGGCAAAACTGTAGGTTCCATATGCACATACTTTGTTAATGAGGCAAAAAGACTTGTTCGATCCTTTGATGTACATGAATAAAATCTCGTGGTCACATGACGGTAAAATTGACAGGCTTTGAAGTAGTCTTCAAAGGACGGGGGCCGCAGTGGCCGAGTAGTTAATGTGTTCAGACATTCTACCACTAGCCCTCCACCTCTTGGTTGCTAGTTGGAACTCCACGTTGGGCAATTGCCAGGTTCTGACTGAAGGTCGGTGGTTTTCTACAAACCAAATCAATCAGATGACAGGCATGCAGCTTAACGATTGATCAGGATATTTTTTATCTGAGCGTACATTAAGCTTTGCAATGACATATTCCAGTGGGGGGTAGAGACCGAGGGTGATCGTAACCCCTGGATATCAAGGATGTGCAAAGCATCTAATCTAGAATTATTTCTGCTGGCAATGTAAGAATATTTCTTAATAGAGCTTGGTACCACAAAATCAAAAGTACCACGGTATACCATGGTATTTAGGCAAATACTGTGGTACGTACCACGGTATACTACCTTGATTGAATGTTTGAGCGAGCTAAAGGTCTCTGGCTGTTTTTGTTCTGAAGCCAATCGACAAGAGGTTTGTCATAAGTTTCTCGTTGTGTTGTCCGCTAATATTGTTTGTGCGAAGCTACAGCTGTATGTCTGTCATAATTAAGCAAACTTTTAAGAAATTATAATTAAACCATATTGGAATTCCAATTGATCTATGTAACAAATATTTCATTGATAAGTTAAATGAAAGTCCCCAAAAACTGGTACAGGACTATTATACCACGGTACTTACCATAACAGCTGTATACAACGGTATACCGGTAAAACCGCCCAGCCCTTTTTCTTAAGAACATTGTTTTGAGGAAGAATTGGTTTCAATACCGAGTTATCGATCGATCCATCTTCAATATATTTATATTCAAAATGTTGATATCTGATGACAAATACGATCGTTTGTATTCGCCAATGAAATATAAAATATTTATACTACGAAACTTGTATCATGACATATATATTGTGTATGTACAATAAACGCATTGTATTTATATGATAGGAACTCATATATTTACGTTCAGTTCAATGGATCTAGATGAAACTACAGTTCCAAATATTCGTTATTTCCCAATAATATAATTTGAATTGTGAGGTCATGAAAACATAATTATGATGTGATAATTTCAGAAGAAGACCAATGCTCCTTTTTCAATTGGTAGCTATTCTCTCTCTCTGGATTAACCCTGACGTTAAGAGAGATTTACCCTGACGTTGAAACCTGTTTTTACAAATACTTTATTTATACACCTGTATGTCTACAGCAATTGTATGTTTGTTAGCAAAAAATGTAAATATAAGTATCAATTGTCATATTTTGGACATTCGCTGTATACAATGTATCAATAAATGTTTTGCAACAATTAATGTCAAAAATATGACAAGAAATCCTTGAATATTCTACAACAAATTCAAATAAAAGATGTCATTTAAACTGATATTAATATCTTATTTACCCATATGATATCGTGGTGTTGGGATCTTATGTCGAAAGAAACTGGAAAACCGAAAAAATAACTTGTCGGGCAATTCACTCAGCAGCTTCGGTCGCCTTGGTGAAATTTGTTAAAAAGCGAGTGTTATAAAATTACACGCATACAATTTTTAAGATGACATATAAACACTAAACGTTAAAGCTCTGAAAATTAACAAGAATGAAATGAATACCATATACAACAACTACTCGTTGTGTAACATTTATATTTCTGAAAATAGTCAGCTACATGTACACCGTATGTGTAATGTGATTCGTGACCTACTCTGTATAGGCGAATGGGTGCACATAGTATTTGTATTTTAAATCTAAAATCTAAAATTTAAGTCGTGCAGGTGCATGTTATAGATAAAATGGTGATTGCCTTTGAAGTTTAAACCATTAGTGCGGTATTCAATATGTAATTCAATTGTCTTAAATTGTAGCAATGTCCTTCGTTATAGTTCGCTATGTCTTTGATCCTGACCTGTCATAAACCGCGGACCTAGACCACAGAACATAGGATCACGTTTCATTGCTTAATGTCTCAAATGTTTTAAAATGCAGATTTATAATACGCTTTATTTTCAAAGTTAGATAACAATTTAAAAGTTTAATTTTAACTTCTTTGATAAGAAACATACATTTTACAACCTCGAAGATTAAATTATTTTTCTCATAACAAGCTTCAACTTTGATATCTTTTTACGTCGGTTCTTAAATAAACGAAATACACCCACAAAATAAGTATTTATTTATGAATTAATGGTCGTTTTTCTCAGGACCGGTATGGAATACTATGATTCTCCATCAGACCCAATGTAAAAATAAATAAGAGAATACCGAAGCGTTAACAAAATCATAATCCAAGCTCAAAATCGACTAAACCAGGGGCAAAATATGAACAAAGGAAAGATTTACATGGAGACTCTTGTAAAAGTACAAGAGAATAAGACCAGGTGTTCCGGAAGAGTAAGCGTTTTCTGCTTCATCGACGACACCCGCCATGTAAATCTTTGTCACCTCCATGTAAACATCAAGTTCTCAAAATGAGAATCGAGTAACATTGTCAATCAAAACAAGTAAACACACTAATGAGCATACTCAAAACGTCCATCTTCATATCACTTAAATCATTTATTTCAAGTTATGGGTAAATATGTGTGAAGTCTAGAGTTCGAACATGACGACCATAAGTACACGAATAAGTGCGGAATATCTTTCAGCTGCTGGCTGTTGCATTTATCTCTGTCGTTGCTTGAGAAGCTTGTTGTTTTCGACTGTAGACTTGAAATTATGGAAATTATATCTCGTTCTAAACCAGTACATGAATGATTCTCAGTAAATATCAGATTTACTAAAGCTACGCTCTTTTAAGGCTTTGCCTTTGTCATATTGCAATGTTTGTAGTGGGCAATTGGTTATTCAATGCTTTATGTAAAGTTCCCAACATGATATGATTGAAACTACTGAATTAAAACGGTGCAATTTCCTGTCCCTATACATGTACAATGTACCTCGAGCATATTTGTATGCCATACTGCTTTTCTATTGAGAGCAATCTCTTTTTACAATCTGGGTTCAGACTTCCTGCACATGCTGAATTTGAATTGACAGTAATTTGAACTTGTATCGAACCAATGTTTGTCTCACTCTACACATTCACCATTTACCGTTAAAACTCATATTCATATTCATATATTTTTATATAGTTTGACTGCTTATTACAGTTGGTCGGTCTGTTTAGAAAATTACTCATTTTTCGGAACTCCTCTGGTTTTTTTAAACAACACATGTTTAAAAAATGCTAATTGACTTCTAATTTTCTTTTGATATAATCGAAATATATTTCTTAAATAAACATTCATTTCACAAATTATTGCAAAACTTCCACCTATCCCTTCCTATGTTTTCCAGCTTCAAAATTAATTTCTGGCCTTGTACAATGTATATGTTAAGAAAAATATGGAGGAGTTCTTTTCCCCGCTTCATTTCAAAACTGTTATATCTTCGAAATAAGCTCAATGACCTAGGTAAGTGCAACCTCTGTGGATATCAAGGATAGTTAGAGAGAAACATCTTCGATTCCGAAAGACGATTCTTACTCCCACAAATTCCTACTAATGTATGTCATTGAGAAATTAAAGAAACACGGCAAGCTTCTTTTATCGATTTGTCCCCTATTAACAAAACCCTGACCATTTTCAGGTTCATACATATTCTTTGGCAAATACAATGGAGCGACGTTGCCACGATATTTATTTTCGTGTACATGAATGCATGCAACAAGCCTTATTGTCTCGTTTGCAAGGGTCGTACAATGGCCTTTCGATTTTGCTATGGTATTGATCGTAACACATTGAATATCTAGGACGAAAATGGTAGTCCTGTTTAATATTTTTGATAGGTCGATACCGATAAACTCTCTAGATTCAATCAGGTTTAAAGTACGCATGTCACGTGATAAAGAATCATATGTACTTCCGGTATACAAAAGACACAAACCAATATAGAAAAAGAAATACTACGAATTGCCAGACGCCATTTCTAAATAGACATTGTACTATTTAGAAGCAATATTTTTTTCAGTGCTAAATCTCGGTAATTTTGGACCAAGAAACGATATTTTTTTTAACCGATTTACTAAAACACCGGATTAATACACCATATTTTTACCATGTGACCGCCAAATTGCATGACTTTTTGTTCCGGAATGTTGTAACATTTATTTGACATTTTCTTCGTTTTCATAGTCAGTGATTTGTATTTTTAAATTTGTTTTGAAATAAACAATTCAGGAAGCAACGGTATTTTCTTTAACCTAGTTAGTTACAGTAAAAACCCCGTTTTCTCGCACCCTGTTTACTCGAATACCCCTCATTTGTCGAAGAGTTTGTTTGGTCCTGACAAAGTTCGTACATATCCAACAAAGGGTTGCATGAGTTCGAATAAGTTGGGTTTTACATGATAAATTTATAAAATGAGAAACTTGTGAAACACATATATGTTCTTTTAACTTGATCTAAAGAAATTTCATCTTCACCTAGCTAGGAAAATGGTAATATTCTAAAAATTGTGTTCAATTCCACTGTTTGTTAAATGTCAACAATATTTGTTGGACGTATTTCAGAATTATATGAAATTTCCACATAACTCAGTGGTTCAACATAATTGTGTTTAAAGAGATATATTTACAGTACAAACCACTTTGAGAACCAACCAGGAAGACGCGTGATTTATGAGACGATAAACGACCCCCAGCACCCATGACGTCATTGTCTCGTCAAAGAAACGGCGACGGTTCACCGTAAAATGGCTGTTTGTCGATAACGAATCATTAATCATAGTTTAAATCAAACTTGAAATCAGTATAAGTTAGCAACATTGATAGGAAATCTAAATATAAGCATTGAAGTATCTTGATAATGATACATTGTGTTTATGAACGTTATAAATGACAGAAGTAGCGCGCAATATGATGTTTGCCTGCAAAGCTCTAACATTTATATCGACCATAAAGATCATATCAAAACCGACATTTTAATGCTTTAACATATATGACCTGGGAGATGAAAAGAATTGTAATCATTCCGACAGATTGGGTCTTTCATATATTTCGATTTGTTCTTCATATTGCTTGTGTATGTAGTATTGTAGCCGGTTATTGCTACTTTAAAGATAACGTATATGAAGGTTGCATCAATAGCATCACCTAGTTACTCTTTTATTATCAGTAGATCAATGAAACACACTGATAAGACTTATGTCGTTTATATCACTCCGTAAATCATGACTTTTTAATTTTTCTTTGTCCTTTCTAATTCCGTTATATTTCCTGGCTTTTATTTTGCCCCATTCCCTTTAACATGATAGCTTGGAATGTATGTGTTGCTTCCTTCTCTATTATACGTTGATAAGATTGGTCTCCATGTAAATCTTTTCTTCGTTCATATTTTACCCTCTGTTTATTCGAAATTGAGTTCCGATTAAGATTTTGTTACCGCTTCGGTATTCTCTGGTATATCTATATTAGATAACATATGAACACCATTAGCAGCTATTTCATATAGATATCCTATACTGAAAATACACTAATATGAAAAACTTCTGGGCTCTAAAATCTAAAGATTCTGATTTTGTCAAAGAATTTGGAGAAAAGGAAGATCAATGAAGCAGAATACTAATTTCAACATTTACAATTTACTTTTTGATCGTTGACATATTATAGGCGAGTTTCAGGAAAGCTGGCTTGAGCACAGAAACGTGTTTGAGCATGAAAACAGTTTCATGAATACGGGCCCTGGTCTATCACATTACAGTCGGTTTGTGCATTATTATAAAAATGATTTGATCTATTTATTTTCCCTAAATATACTTTAATAAAGACAAAACCTAAATAGAACGTAGCATGGCGGGTGTCGTCGATGAAGCAGAAGACGCTTACTCTCCCGGAACACCTGACCTAATTCTCTTGTGCTTTTACGAGGGTCTCCATGTAAATATTTCCTTTGTTCCTATTTTGCCCCTTGTTTAATCGAGTTTGAGTTCAGGACACGTATTCATGAAACTGTTCTCGTGCTCAAGCATGGATTTTATGCTCAAACATCATTTCTTATAACGGCCATAGTTTATTTAAAAATTCTGATTTTGTCAAAGTTTTGGTAAAAAAGTGAAGATCCATGAAGCCAAACACTGTTTTTGATATTTACAATTGACTTCTTGATGGTTGGTATGAATTAGGTGAGTTTCAAGAAATCTGGCTTGAGCACAGAATCCATGCTTGAGCACGAGAACGGTTTCATAAATACGAGCCCAGATTTTGGTTTTGTTGACGCTTCGGTAATCTTGTTTTTATCAAAGCTAAAACTCGCATAAAAAAAACAGTTTCTAACAGTGTTCGGTAGCTGTACCTTGGCCATGAAGGTAGAAACAGCTACAGGCTGACGTTTTGTATAGCATGTACTACTGTGCTAATCATTTATATAAACATCGAGCTTTTACATGAAGCAGAAAACTACTGTAAATACTCCAAACTTCCATTATAGGACCCTAAAAATCTGAATACCTGGGTCCCATGGAAACCCTGCAATGACAACAGAAAATAATCAAGTTTCAAAATTTACATAATACGTATGACTTAAAGAAGCAAGCACTGAAAATAATCATTTGTGAGGACCCAAATATTCAGTCAAGGGGATCCGAAGAACTCTCAATGTCAACATGGGATGTACAACAATGCAAATATATTAAGTAAACATATTTAGGTACCGCTCTAGTCGCGATAAGCTCTTACTTAAACTTTCGTTAAACTTCTGGAGAAGCGTTGTATGTCAATGTTCGTATGTTTGTAAACATTTGACATACAGATTAATGTCAAATAATACCACAGTGGTTAGTGAAATAAAGCGAAATGTTTACATACGTCGAACCTCGTTATCTCAAGGTCGTTGGGACCACGAAAAAATCGAGTTATCCGATTATTCGAGTTAAATTATGTCGAATACGTGGTGTTATATCCTGTTGGGACCGGCAAAATGCTTCGAATTAAACAGGGTCTTCGAGTTACAGGAGTTCGAAATAATGGGTTTCGACTGTAATTACTTAATTAATTTTGGTCGCCATCTTTGTCTCATTGAGAAATATGCTGTACCTTTCAGTGATATGAAGATTGACGTTTTTGAGTATGCTCATTAGTGTGTTTACTTGTTGTGATTGACAACGTTACTCGATTCTCATTTTGAGACATTTATGTTTACATGGATGTGTCAAAAATTTACATGGCGGGTGTCGTCGATGAAGCAGAAGACGCTTACTCTTCCGGAACATATGGTCTTATTCTCTTGTACTTTTACAAGAGTCCCAATGTAAATCTTTCCTTTGTTCATATTTTGCCCCTGTTTTAATCAATTTTGTGTTTGGAAACGCTTTGGTATTCTCTTATTAATTTCAGGATATCTACCAACAAATATATTTCACTTCCGCAAACAAAATGCTAATAATCAAACCAGTCCATTTGCTTTCATTCTCAAATGTCAAAGATACTTTCCTTCTAGACTGAACTTCGAAATGTCGAAATACGGGTTTAATGGCATGTTGCATCTGTCCCAAGTGTCAAAGGTGTGTATACGAAAACCTCTGTTCTATAGATATTTTGAAGGGGGACATAACGAGATGATATTTGTTAAATAGAGGATCTTACAAGAGTGTCGATGTAATATAGAATTTATTAAACGAGTTCAATAATTCAATATATCACATGCCTTTAGGCGAGTGACATATTAAATTATCTAACGAGATTAATAAATTTTGTATTAAATCGACACGAGTGTAAGATTCTATTTATCCCATAACTTATATTTATGAGAAAATACACACAAAAATCTTCAATTCACTATCTATAAAAAAGGCAAATTTCTTCTTTGACGGTACGATTTTCACTGCAGAGACAATCATATGACTTTATAAAGACGTCATTTGTTTATGACGTCACAATAGGGTTATTTCACGTGTGTAATGCCATATTTACGACATAGTCGTATGACATGACTGGACGGGTAAGTTATGTGAAAACAGTTGATTTAACAATTTATTAATATTGATGGTCATTTAAGCGGACGTCTATTTATTTCATTGTTAGATGTTATGTATTAACTTGCTTTTAAGAAATGTTATGTGATGGAATTACACATTTTTCATTGCATTATTTCTTTGTAAAATATGTCATTTGTAGAACGGAGCAGGGACTGACTTAATGTTTTGTTTTGCGTATAGTTTCGAGTTGGCCCATTAGAGGAACTTTAGTAAAATCATACCTCATATGTGCAATGCATGTGTGTGCTTGTCGGAGCATATGTTTTTCGAATACCAATGACAACTATAATTACAAGCGGAATAATGAAACATCATTGTATACATAGATTCCATTAGATCTAACTGCATTGTACGAAAGAGGAGCAGACAAACACTCTTTGGGTAGATTATAAATATACTCGGCATTGATAATTAGGGGCGCCACGCGTGTCTGACATTATCCTGGATCAAGAACATGTTTACCAAACATTACGAAATAGTTCTGAGAACATAGTTTTAAGGGTTAAGTTTTTAAAAATGTTCACACGGTCCTGACAAGTATTACTGCAATCCGAGGATTGCTTGATACAATAATGTATTGATTCCTTACGGATAGTAATGAGCAATTATATATTGCCTTATCATTCGTCACAAACAGGATTTTTTCCCTTTGTTTAATTAAGCCCAAGGCTTAAATGATAGATGATATGATTGAGAACAGCACACTGCAGCAAGTTCATACCTGCTTTGCATTCATCATGTTTCTAACTGTAAATCCAATTACTGGGATTGTAAAATTATCTCTTTGTAATCAGATATGCATAAAGCATGTCAAATGACAGAAAGTATGCAGTTCTTTTAATTGTTCACTTATTGTGCATAATCCTCTTCACAGAATTATGCAAATTTGTTCACAGCATTAAGGAGAGCTGTGAGCAAATTTGCATAATTCTGTGAAGAGGATTATTTTTGTTTTGTACAAAAATTATACAATTTATTTTCGGAATTCTTAGAAAAGAAACAACGTTTTAGTTCATACCAAATGACCTGAAACATTGGTTTGAATGTCAACAAAAAAGAAATAGTGTTTATAATAAATTTGCAATTCATTTAGGACAAGACCGAAACATTTTTTACAGATATTAGACTTACAATTAACAAGCTTAGCGCTTCAGCACATAACTTGAAGAAAGACAATTTTTTTCCTGACCAGGCCTCAACTCACGATTTACGAAACCAAATACGTTAGCTAGAAATACCTGCGACTGATACCACTGCGCCAACTCGACATCCCTAGAAAGGGTGTTTCTAAGCCGCAGTGTTGAGAGTCCGTTTTCTGATATGATCAGAAAGACAAAGAGTATGTTATAGATAATGTGAATACCTTGATCACAAGGAATATACACTGTATATTATATATATTTCTTTAAATACAGACGTGTACATATGTAGAGGATCTTACACGAGTGTCGATGTAATATGGAAGTTATTAGACGAGTTCAATAATTCTATATGTCATGAGCCTTTAGCCGAGTGACATATTAAATTATTTAACGGGTTTAATAAATTCAATATTACACTGACACGAGTGTCAGATGATATTTAGCACATAACTTATATCTATGAGAAAATACACCAAATCACTCAAATTTATTCCCTATAAGAAAAGCAAATTTCTACTTTGACGGTTCGATTTTCACTACAGAAACAATGATATGACGCCATAATGACGTCATTTGTTTATGACGTAACAATAGTGTTATTACACGTGTGTAATACCATATTTACGACATGGCCGTATGGCATGACTGAACGGGTCAGTTATAGGATAAATTACATATATTAAACTTGGTACAATGTATATTTACAACTGCTGTATTTTCATATTTTAACCTTCCGATCACATATATATATATATATATTAATATTAGAGAATGGTGATGGGTTAAGCCTGTAGCGGTCTATATTTTAGGAAATAAAACAATCAAATTATTTTGAAATAGTGACAAAATTCACTTAATTCGTCCGTGTTTATGTATTTGTGAATTTTACAAAGCGAAAACATGTTTTTGCATTTTTGTCTTTATTGCAATTCTTCTGTTTTCTGTTCGTAAATTGCATTTATAATTTCGCAGGTACAAAAATACGTGATAATAACGTTTTTTAAATTGATCAAGTCAGAATTTTGTTTTTCTTGTTTTTACTCGTTCAGATACTTAGGATACCTTTGAAAAAAGGATTTGATGGGAGTATCTTCGACATCAGAAATATCACCTTTTGAAGAAAAAAATATTACCCCTTATATAAATGCAGTAATAATAGCCCTGTCTGTATTTCATCAGATGCATTATTTTTTTCCTTTCAAGTTTCTGACGTCACGCAGTAGTATGCCTCCTAACAGACTTATTGAAATATAATTGAAGTTAAATTATATTTTTTTTATTATAAAAAATATATTTTGCTTATTTGACCGAAAGATATATAAAGTTTGTAAGTCAGTAAACTCAATTTCATTTTAAAAAAAATGTCTAGCTAATCCTTGTCCAGCAAACAAATAGATTCAACAAAACACTAGCCTATTCAGGTCCTCGCAAATAGGTACCACATCCATGCATATTAATGTAAGAAGAAAAAAAGTACAGCCGATTTATTATGAACAATTGTGCAGAGATCACAAAAGTAAACAGAGAAAACAGTCAGTGTAAAATAACTATAATCAAACAAAAAATAAATAAATAAACAAAACAAAAAATCAGAAAAAAATATAAATATATACAGAATAGTAAACACTTGACGGAACTCAAACAGAGATCACAAAATGAAACAGAGAAAAATAGTCAATTTTAAAAAACTATAATCAAGCAAAGAAAAAATAAACAAAACAAAAAAAAATCGGAAAAAAGTCATAAATATATACAAAATAGTAAATATTTGAACGAAAACAAACAGAGATCAAAAAATAAAATAAATAAAAAACAAATAACCTATTTTGGAGGTTTATATTAAGTGTAAAGACAAAATTAAACGCTTATGTAAGTCTATCATAAAACTATTTACAGTAAAACTCTATATTACATTTCAAAGTAAACGCCCAAAAGAAACTTCGTAAATTTTAACCCTAGTGTGTTTGATATTCTATCTAGTCGTTATTAAGGGCAACTGTAGCTTCTGGATTCTTATTATCAGAGGTCGTTGAACGCGGTCACGTGAAACACAGAGGACATTGAAGCTTTTAATGTGGAGTACACAAGTGACACGTGTTACGGGGTATATTGTGTGTACATGTAGTAGTTATTGTGAGGAACACGTAGAGAAATGATGACCCTCGCACATTCCTTGCATAAATTGGCAGAAACACACGGGGTGTGGGACGAACTAGCTATAATGAGCACTCCTTGTAAACCACGCCTCCTAGACCTCTATGGAAAATCAGTGTTGTTGTATTGTCAGATGCACAATTAAGGTAACCATGGTTTATTTCCGCTAATGTATTTTTTAGTTAGTGGTATCTATAAACTCACAGTTATGTTGCTATCAACTCAGTCTGTGTAATCCTTTTAAACGTGACGCGATGTCAGTCAGAAGTCTTATAAATAGACACTCGATACTGGTACTGTATGATGCATGGTACCAATTTGAATACCAAAGAATGATTCCATTTCAAAGCCGTACTTGTTTAAACAGAAAGACGTTTTAGCGAAACGATTTTTTATTTCTAAAAATAAATCCCTTGGTTCAATGTACTCATATTTCATGTTGACGTTGTTCGTTAAATAGTCTTGGATATCAGGAAAGATAGAGTATAGGATTCGCAAACAATAAGCCACAAAATCGACAAAAAGAATTTCTGGGTTTCCAAAAAAGGAGAAGCACAGTAAGATACAGACTGGCTAGCCATCAGCTCCTAACTTTTTATGGAGAATTTCTCTACTGAATCTTACTGCTGCTGCTTCATTTAACTAACATTACAAGGATTCGAGAGATGCAGGCTGATCAGAACTATGGGCAAGTTTTATGGTCGCCATCTTTGTCTCATTGAGAAATATTCTGTATCTTTAAGTGATATGAAGATGGACGTTTTTGAGTATGCTTATTAGTGTGTTTACTTATTGTGATTGACAATGATATTCGGTTCTCATTTTGAGATATTGATGTTAACTACGATGTGACCAAGATTTACATGGCGGGTGTCGTCGATGAAGCATTTTTCACAATTTTGGGTTCAAAAATAAAAAGTGCTCCAGTTACACTAAAGATATGAAAACAAATACAAAAAGTATAATTATCCAATTTGTTTCATAATATTGTTTTATGAAATTGCACACTATAATATTGTACAGCTTGCTATGATTGCAAATTGCGAAACTCTGATGTTTTTTAGAAATCAATCCAGCGTCAAAAGGTGGAAATTCGGCCTGTCGCGAAGTGCAAAATATACACAGAAATACGCATTTTCAAAATGACCGCCGAATTGGTAATTTTCTAAAATTCACGTAAAAAAAGTTCTACAAACAACGGACATCTATGTTTTGACACAATTTTCTGATACATATATACGTTATTGAAATTGATTAAAATTTCTGCAATATAATGTAAAATGTTTAAATGAGATAAAACGAGACTTGAACGTGACTGAAACCTCAGAAGAAAACATCCTTAATTGTGTTATGATTATAAAAATTAAAAAATATTTTGCTTGATTTGTATGCCCACCTAACGGGTATAACGTATATGATTATGATATACGATTTTTGTATGTTCTAAAAAATGAATCATGAAATGAAACTATTTCTTTTCTGTTTTACGTGTTGTTTATGCGTTGCTAGGACCCCTGGCAAACGGTTTAAGTTTTTCCACGAAAACACGCTGTTCTCTCGTTAGCGTTGCCCCCCTACCATGCAAATAGAAAAAAAAATGCTGTAATTTCTATAACCTATAAGAAAACAAATTCAGCATTCATGAGGTCATAACAACATAATGTATCATTATAAAATGACCATATGATCTACCCGCTTACCTCCAACCGTGTACTGGTATACATTTATATCTTTTTACAAAGGATTATCACTATTTCTTAAAAAAAAAATAATTGTTCAAAGGATTTATCTCCATTTCTTAAAAACTATTACCGCCGGTGACTTAAATGGCCGTCTTTTGTGGGTACGACTTGGTCGGTAGCCGATTTGGTATAATAGGGGCTCAAATATTTAATCTTCATCTAAATATAGGGGAGCCATAACACGTTTCTTCAAGTACGGGAATGACGTACACTGTATTTCGAAATTTAAATGGTTTTCTTTTACCGGCTGTCTAGATCTGTTATTGAATATATATTGAGAAACTCTCGCAGAACGTCTCGTCCAAGCTTGTCCAGTACATGTATGTAATTAATGTGTACTTTCATCTCTCTTCAGAAATGGATGTATGCAGATAAAACGGATTGACATAAGGAATGGAATATACTCGAGAAATAAGGTACGTTGCAATGAAATAAATAAATGTTAATTCAACATGTTTATAATTATTTGAAAATTCATTTTAAGATTTTTGCCTAACTGTGAAAGAAATTCATTCGAGAGTTGTTCTGTAATTTTCTCTTACAAATTTTCAGTAATAAACATATCGGTTTTATTTTAAACCGCCATATCTATGTAATCGGTTTTATTGTTATGTAAATCGATATATATATATTGCTCTCGAACAATACAATCAATCAATCAATCAATTTGTTTATTAAAGTGTCATACATCACAATTACATCATACAAGCATCATAGTTACACAGTACAGCCCCTACCTAACAAGCTCTCTGAGATTGTACTTACAAATTACATATATTATAAAAATTATCTTTTTAAAAGATTATTACAATAGTATTAGATAAAAGGAATAATTTGACAGATTATACATATATAATTTCTAGCCAACATAGCAGGGGAATTCAGGTTTCCAAGGGTTGGGGAGCCCACTACCAGCGAGGTCTGCTAAATTCACCCTATCTAGTAGCTAAATACATTTTAACGGAATATTATTTTAAGATACTGATTTACACCTTTATCATATTTTACATATGCATAAAAATAAAATGTAATTGTATGTGATATTCAGCCAAATATACAGTACACCATACTACGAAACAGTATAACTTTTTTTTATTAAAGTATCACCTGTCATTTTTTTCATATAAAAAGTATATTCTGAAAAATACAAAAATGTACAAAATCAGTATGATTGACATCCTGCCTGTCAAAAGTTCATTATATTGCAACATGGGGTCGGGGGAGGGGAGCTAGGTCAGAATTTCTTTGACGGTTAAGGTTCGTTCTAAGAAAAGTACAGTTTGATTGTTTGAGTGGTTTTACGCCTGCTTTCGTACAGTGTACAAAACATTATTGGTTATTTCAGGGAAGATACATTTTAACAACAGCAGGGATTTTTAAAGGCCCAATATACGTAACTTTCGGCAAAACTTGAAGCGAAAATCAAGCCTAATAACTTATAACATTTATAGATTTAGCTAAGATTAACTGATACCAGCAATATTCAAGATGATTCCTTTCGCGGTTACTGGTGTAGCAGCAGTTGAAACACGCTATTTGTAAACACGCGTCCATTTTGAACCGTCTTCTACCTTCGGTTTGTTGTTGAAGTTGGCCCTACTTGAATTATTTTCAATTCTTTGGATTTTTTTGTCCAGAGTTTCTTGTTAATTACCGCTCAAGTTTATTTCGTTTTAGGCTTATTTTTGCATGGTTATCAACTGGATTTTTTTCAGAATTTTTCAGAATCACGAAAATTTCCCTGAAGTTACGTATATTGGGCCTTTAAAATTGTTATGTAACCCGTTGTTTATTGTAGAGTTATTGCCCCTACATATAACAGCTTTATCTTATAATTCCGAATTCTATATAGAGTAGTGTTTGTATTTTTCTACATAATTGGAATTCGTCATGAATTTAAACAAAATCATATTCTTTGAAAGAATTCTCCAAACACTATCAACAATTATTTGTTTGAATTTGAGCAGTGTGATTCTTGCTTACTCAATAATTTCTGAAAAATTTATATACTCCTGCTCATCAATAATGGTATTAATTATGGTATTTATCGCAACCTATTTCGAATAGGTCGTCTCAAAGCGGTTTACAAGTTACTAATCCTAGTTCGAATAGGTCGTCTCAAAGCGGTTTACAAGTTATTAATCCTATTTCGAATAGGTCGTCTCAAAGCGGTTTACAAGTTATTAATCCGCTGTTATATTGCTTTTTGCAACCAGCTATATTTGTTTTAACTTTCTTGGGATCATACAGCCGGTTTATCAGGCGTTTACAACTGCCTTGCCACGTACTCTTTTACAGCTGAGTAAACTAGAACAAAGAAGTATAGAGGGGGGGGGGCATCTTGAATACATCGTAAAATGAGGTTATAAGTTACATAATAGTTAAAAAATATTCTTTATATGTTGAATACATCGTAAAATGAGGTTATAAGTTACATAATAGTTAAAAAAAATATTCTTTACATCTTGAATGCGTCGTAAAAATGAGGTTACAAGTTACATAATAGCTAAACAAAGTATTTGACATCTTAAATACACCGTAAAATGAGCTTGCATTAATGTGGAAATGATACTGCTAGAAATTTCAATTTTTTTCCTAAAATTATACACCGATATTCACTACTTCTCTGTTAATACTCTTTCATCAAATGAATGTCATATTTTCATTATAAATGTTTTATTGTTTTTATAATGTCGAAAAGGTTTTTTTTTTTGGAACACCTATACATCGTTAAAGGCCCAATATACGTAACTTCAGGGAAATTTTCGTGATTCTGAAAAATTCTGGAAAAAAAATCCAGTTAAGAACCATGCAAAAATAAGCCTTAAACAAAGTAAACTGAGCGGTAACTAACAAGGAACTCTTGATAGAAAAATCCAAAGAATTGAAAATAATTCAGGTGGGGCCCACTTCAACAACAAACCGATGGTAGAAGACGGTTCGAAATGGACGCGTGTTTACAAATAGCGTGTTTCAACTGCTACTGTACCGGTAACCGCGAAGGAATTTATCTTGTATATTGTTGATATCAGCTAATCTTAACTAAATCTATATATAAAAAAAGTTATTAGGCTTGATTTTCGCTTCAAGTTTTTCCGAAAGTTACGTATATTGGGCCTTTAAAAGGACATTATTTTCTGTCGTGGGGTGACTCTGAGCTAAAAATAACAAAAGATATAATAATTATGATCCGAGATTTGGAAAAGTAACGGATCAAGGTCAGGTTTAGCACACACGTGCTGTACGCCCGACTGTGATAATCTCCTGTTAATCGCCTTTGTTACAATCACAATATAAACTGAAATACATCGAATAAGATACCGTCTACTGCCATAACGACAGACATGACACACATGACACCAAGGAAACGATTTTTCGGTTTAACCTTGTTATCTCGAAGTCTTTTGACTTGAAACATATTTTATTAACCAAAATTTGGAGAAAAGGATTTGGCACAAGTTATAACAACTTATGAAACCATCTCCTTACAACATATATCTCAAAGTCGACAGGACCACGATAAAACTTCGATTTATCCGAGTATTTAAGCTAGGTGAGTTTGAATATATAGTGTGAAGTCTTGTCGGGCTCACGAAATACTTCGAAATAAACGAGATGTACGATTTACACAAATTCGAGATAACGAGGTTCAGCTGTATGCATACTATGTTCGGGGAAGGTCTTATATAAGTTATGCCTTCTGTCCGATCCTTTTGTATTCATACAACAAAATGTTTTAGAATGAAAAGAAATCATATGTGTAATTTTTAAAGAAATTTACAGCAGCAATAAATAAAAACTTTATTTATTTCACGACAGTTATGAAACAAGTTACAATTGTATACAGGTGCTGCTTACATGTATTTTAAACATTAACTTTTGTTGGACCCGATGTTAGCGCGCGGGAGATCGCATAATCGGAGAAACACCACGTGGTCGGGCAGATTATCCCATGTACAATGTACAACCGCTTTATCGCAATCGTCTCAAAGCGATTCACAAATTATTATCCGTGGTTATAGGGCCTTAGCAATCAGCCAATATTATTATCAAACCCCTGGGTAGCGTTCAACCGGTGCTGCCATTTCGGCGCTCACAGCTAGCATTCTTCAATTTTAGCACTGTTCAACCACATACTTATTTACAACTGAGTAGACTTGAACAAGCAGGGTAAAGTATCTTGTGAAGGATAGAACACAAATGTTTTGGCCGGGACTCGAACTCGTAACCCTTCGATTATGAGCCCGGCGTCCTACAACTAGAGCACCGTTTCATTCTCCCGACTATAAGTTCATTTGGAGATTTCGACCAACCAGAATGGTCGTTTCTCGAGGCACTCGGTTAGATTTAATCCCACCTTGGTATATTTATGTAGTCATGAATCAGTGATCAATCTACGTGCGAGTCCCGAGTCCAGTACTCATAAAATTATGAAAGGACTCATAGAAATTCTGAAAATACTTCAATTTAAGATTGTGGGACCCATCGTTTTCGGTAATATTTACAAAAAGTACACATGAAAATAAATTGTAAATTGATTGCCGCATGATGCCGATAGCAATGTCCGGTAGGACTTCTGGTCCCTTATGTTGTTCAAACACCACAAACCAAAATTTGTCTTGGCAGACACTGCCGCCCAGTGTTGGTTTGTATTGTATAGATGCAAACGGGATAACCCGACCGGAGTAACCAACAGGGAACGTTCTGTCTCTTAAAACCTATGGGAGAATTTAAGGGATTTTATGGGATCAGCAAAATATCTATGAGATTTTTCTATATAAAGTAGTACAATTTTGAATTTTCAATTAGATTTTCAGGGAAAATATGGATAAAAATCCCCAAATCTCGCCCCAAAGTGATCCCTGAACCAAGGATGAAAGAAGCGATAGGATTGACTACTTTTTTAGTTGACTACTATTTTATTACGGAAACGAAACTCTCCGTCTGTTCTTGCCCTAGGGACACGGGACGTAAGAGCAGTTTTGTATTTCCGACGATGGTGATTAGTGGGTATTCCATTACAAATCATATAAAAAACGTCACCTTTTCCTGTAGGAACAAGTGTAATCGTGTCGTCATCAATATGTTTTATCGCAAATCTGATTGCAATGCAGATCCTATTCTCCCTCAGTTACATAACGTTTTGCATCAGCCAATCAAATTACCGCTGGCAGAATCTCGCATGTTATTTTTTTTTTTTTTGAGAAGGGGGGGGGGGGGGGGGCGATAACATGATAATAACGATATAAAAATACACAGATTATATGGAGGGGAAAATGGTACTTGGGAAAAACATGATATTAAAAGGAATGTGACATAAGAGGCCCAATAACTTATTATATTTATAGATTTAGATAAGATTAACTTGTGTCAGCAATATTCAAGATGGCCGGTACAACAGCAGTTGAAACACGGTATTTGTAAACACGCGACCATTTCGAACCGTCTTCTACCTTCGGTTTGTTGTTGAAGTGGGCCCCACCTGAATTATTTTCACTTTTGGATTTTTCTGTCAAGGGTTTCTTGTTAGTTTCCGCTCAAGTTTACTTCATTTTAAGCTTATTTTTGTATGATTATCAACTGGATTTTTTTCAGAATTTTTCAAATCACGAAAAATTTCCTGAAGTTACGTATATTGGGCCTTTAACAGGGATGATATTAAGTGGAATTCATTGTACAACACACACCGATCTTTACAGGTGGGTGACCGATTACGCAATAGTATCTTATGACCCTAAAAACTATCCAAGGACATCACCATGTAGCTGTATAAATATATAGAGATACAAACACTGGTTGTCCCGCCGGAATTCAATAGTATATGTTTCAAAAAAAGTTTTCCTTGACGGTGATCTTGAAATTTGATTTGTTTAAATTGTTAAAAGAGATGTATATATCTTCAATGATATTCATCAATTTCGAAATACGTTATATCAAAGTTTAATAATGTATTCTTTTAAAAAAATCAAAAAAAGACCGAACGGTCTAATTTTTGTAAAGCTATCATCCGATAGGTGATATTTCTAATGTTCTGTGTTTCAATAACGAATTCGAGTATTTAAATGGAAACAGAAAACGACCAACGGGAATCTTCGGAAATGTAATACTATAATTGACATACGTTCAAATATTCAATTACCCTTTCATAGGAAAGAAAAGTGACATGTGCTTTAAATGATTAGAAAGACATTTTTTAATAATTGACCGCACATAATGTGTATAGATCTCAATCATCAAGATGATATATATCTGATACTCATATTATTGATAAATTCGTATATCAAATTATTATAATTATTCTGACTCGTAGTTATGGAGTAATTATGAATATCAATTATGAAATAAAAATGAATATGTCGTACATGGTAATTAATTTACGGTTTAAAGTAACAAAAAGTGAACTGAACTAATTTAAATGCTATAATGTTAGATTTGGCTTAAAAGTAAAAAAAAAATGGAAAATAAATATCCATTTCGATTTAAATATAATATTTTGCTTGCATGCGATTGGTTAGCGTGCATGTGCGTGCATGCTTGTCTGCCTTTATGTAAATGTATTTATGCATGGTGGCTAGATGGCGTAGTGCATAACGTGCATGTACTCGCCTTTCAACAAGTCGGCCGGGGCTACATGTAACTGGATTCGTAGGAAGTAAAAGGCACACCCAGTCATATACATGATCACCTGCCCGACACGTAAGTTTTCCTTCGGGTACTCTAGTTTCCTCACACATGAAAAAAACTCTCTGTGTTGTTAAAACCAGGCTTAAAAGAGTTTTTAACTAATATTAATTGTTAATAATTTGTTTCATAATTTTATCAAAATATGTTTAATAATTATTTATGCTGATGATGAAAGCAAAAGCATAAGCATATTTTTTTTTAATTTTCATAAAGATAAGACTTGTATACTATTATTTTTTAGGGATTAACAAGACTTCTTGCAAACGGATATTTCAGTAATCATGTGAAGCGACCTAAATAGATTTCAGGCCAAAATAGAATTATTCCAATTTGCATACAATCGTTATTTGATTAGAAAGGTGCAATTATGTATTTTCTAATTGTTTGATAAGCATTAAAACGCTTATATAAACATGTTAAATGCTTAACTTGCCTATCAAAATATCATTCACTTTCTGTTTTCACTTCCTGGTATTTTACGATATACAATATTTTTAGATTACTTTATGGGCAAGTTTTATGGTCGCCATCTTGATCTCATCGAGAAAGATTTTGTAGCTTTGTTTGATATGAAGATGGACGTTTTTGAGTTTGCTTGTTAGTGTGTTTACTTGTTGCGATGACAATGAAGACTCGGTTCTCATTTTGAGGATTGATGCTTACTTGGATGTGACCAAGATTTACATGGCGGGTGTCATCGATGAAGAAGAAGACGCGTACTCTCCCGGAACACATGGTCTTATTCTCTTGTGCTTTTACGAGAGTCACCATGTAAAAATTTCCTTTGTTCCTATTTTGCCCCTAGTTTAATCGATTTTGAGTTCGGATTATGGTTTTGTTAACGCTTTGGTATTCTCTGATTTTTCAAAAAATATTTACTGAGTATTTGCCAAAAATGTGACAAGAGGATTGGGCACAAGTTGGCAAACACTATATTCGCCCTTTACTCCAACAAGTATTAAGCTTACAAAACGGCATAACTGTGTGATAAAACTGGCAACATGGTACAGTAACAAAAACAGAATATATGAAGGACATTCTCACAAATGTAATACAAAACTATTTCTGGTCAAATCTACCGCTGGTCTTTATAATTTGTTTTGCACAATTCGAAAAATGTTATTGATAATATATCAAAGAACAAAGAAACACAAATGACGAAGATAAACGATTTTTGCCTGGTACCTTAACCTGAGCCCCGACCTCGATCTACCTGCAACATATATATATCCGCGGCTGCTACATGTACCACTGCGCCACCTGGATATCCCTAAAAGAAGAATGTTTTGATGTCGTAGTGATAGACGGTCCGGTATTGTCCTTTACACACCTGATCTCTTATTTACCAGAATGTTAAAGCAAGCAAATAGTACTTTTAAAATTAGTCTGCGGCTTATACCAGCTACAACGTACCTGGCCCGACTATATAGGGTTAAGGCAAAGTGCTTTTGTGTTTAGAGATTATGTAGAATTGTCCAGTTAAGCTTTCAATTGTTCAAAGGCTTCAGGCACGATCCTTATGTAAAGCCAAACAATATAATAATGGTTCCTGTAATACGTTGGAAACCAAAAGATTTAGGGTTGGTATTTGTATATAAACAGTGTACCCTCGTTATACCGCCACCTTTCGTCCACAGCCATTATAGCGGTATAACGAGGGTGGCGATAGTATCGAACTACGAAAATTATAACCATGACATTGCATAATAGATTGCATTTCCAACATTTTATTTAACACAAGATTAGTATCATATCGTCATATACATATAGATCTACATTGGCACAAATTTATATTTGAAAATACTTATTGATCTGTATATGTTTATATGTATTTAGGTAGGTAGGTAAGTACATGTAGGTAGTTATAGGTAAGTTGGTTGGAAAATTTTAATTTTGAAAATTGATTGATGTTATTTACATAGGAGAATGTCCTGACTTCATCAGCGTTTCTTTGAAAACTATCTTTCAAAGTTTAAATCTGATGGATATTTTTACACTGATCTCCTCCTCGATTTCATATGCAGCGGTCATCGCGCTGTAGATAACATACGTATACAGTGATGTGCCAAAAGTCTTTCATTTTTTTTTTTTTTGCTATATTTTCTTTGTATTTCTAACTTTTTTCAATGATTTTTCCTGACTTCGTTTATGGATGGATTTTGACAATTTTTTGTCATTTGGAGCAAAACTATTCAAGGTTTCCCCTAATAATATTTATTAAATTTTCCGTTGTGTATTTATGGAGCTATACAGAATTGTCTCACTGCTAATTTCCGTGTGACGCCATTTCTCTATATAACGCTACCAAAATGACGTCAAAATCGCGTCCCAAGAATTGGATGTTGTACATAAATGATGATTTCTCTGGTCATACATAACGGAAAACAGTGAAAATATCATGGGATTGAACAGGAAACAATTCTTTATAAATACATAAAATTTCATTAAAATTGATCCATAAACAGGGTTGTGAAAATTCATTGAAAAAGTTGGAAATACAAAGAATTAAAAAGTCTTTTGGCTTGTCACTGTATGTAGATACTGTACTTTTAAGTCTGGCCTGTGTTTGTGGGCTAACTGTGAAACAACCTGGACATTTTTTTTTTCAAAATATGCATTTTATTTTTATCGCAAAGTCTCTTTAATTTTACGTGTTAAAGAATAAATTGTTGAAGTGGTTTTTTAAAGACTTTATCTTAGTTTAAACAGTATTTTATTTCAGTAACAACATGAATATACAATACAATACAAAGAGGTCTGATGAAGGATTTGGAAACAAGCTAGTAGCTTATACTAATCCATTTCCCTCAGAATATATTGGCTAAGTTAATCGGCATAGTGGTCAAATAGCAAACACTGTTTTGTACTAGTTATGAAGAAACAATTGACAGAAAATTAAAAAGTAGTTCACAGTACAGGCAGTTTTGAACATCATTTGACATTTTTAAAGACTTTATCTTGTAT
Organism: Mimachlamys varia; assembly: GCA_947623455.1. Classification (NCBI taxonomy): domain Eukaryota; kingdom Metazoa; phylum Mollusca; class Bivalvia; order Pectinida; family Pectinidae; genus Mimachlamys; species Mimachlamys varia. The sequence goes on from OX392544.1 coordinate 31,166,748, forward strand.
TTGAATATCTCATGTAAAATAAAAACCATAATCATAAGATTAACATTAAATATTGCAATTTATAGCTGGATTTTTTCCTCATTTCTACAAAAAAAATAAACTGATTTCATCAACATGTGTTGGTTTTCTTATCATTTCTACCGTGCACTTTGTTGTGTTTTGTCAATTTATTTTATAATGCAAAAATCCAACAAAAATAAAGCAAAAAAATCGTATTATATTTCAATACTATAACAATAAATCTAATTAATATTTCAAAAACATGTTTATAAATACATGTACATTGAATGTTTAATATCTGTATTTTTTTCTTACAGGTACATTCTAAACAAAGAGGTGATCTAAAAAGAGATTCTGGAAATCTACTATATAATGTATGGAACAACTGGAGAGCATATATACGATTCCCTTATATATTTAAGAATTTTTCTGCTTGGTTAACGTACATTTCCACTACAATGATTTCCGAATGAAACGCAATTCCTAAGTTAAAGTTTGCCTGCGGATACTACTTTTTCAGGATCTCCAACGTTCCTTGAGGATTAATTCAGTGGATGTGATTGGATTATTGCATTTTTTGAGTAGTAAGACACTCAATTATATAAAGTATTGTTCAATTGTGTTTTTGGATTAAGTATCCCGGGCGAAAAATTCCAAAACAAACAGCCAAATTGATACATAAACGAAGGAAAACACCAGAGGAGTTCCGAGAGAGGAGACGTTCTATTTGTGTGATCAGTACCAACTTACTATGAGGCTATGGTTTGTCTTTCGGAAGCTACGGCCAATGATTTATTTTATGGCTGGAATATGGCTGATTTCTTCGATCCAGCAAGCGTCTGATATAAAATCCAAGGTTTTCCTCGGAAGTACTTTCCTTGGCCATCAAGTGATGCGTGCTTTGAAGGAAGTACCGCCGGAAGTGATGTCATATCGACGTGAATTCATGAGAAATTATCCGTTGCAAGTTGATCTCCTTCCCTACGTTATGGATAAAATAAACAACGGTACTGAGATCCCATTCGCTAAACATTATCCTCATAACTATACGTATATGCACCGACCAGAAAAATGCAAGTTTTATAGTCACAAAGGTGCAAAGCTAGTGATCCTCGTCAAATCTGCCGCGCCAAACTGGTATCGACGTCACACGGTCCGAACCACGTGGGCAAAAGTACATCCGGGTATCATAAAAATAGTGTTTTTAGTTGCGTACAATAAAACAATTCAAGGAATGATCGATTATGAGGCTGATTTCTACAAAGATATCGTGCAGGAAGATTTTCAGGATGCATATTTTAATAACACATTAAAAACTGTCATGGCTTTTAACTGGGCGATGGAATCGTGTTCCGATGCTGACTATTACCTATTCGTGGACGACGATCATTTCGTCAACGTTCCTGGCTTAGTGCAATTTATAAAAAGCCTGTCACATGAAACGCAAGAAAATCTATTTTTAGGATTTTTAATATCATGTGGTGAACCGGAAAGACACAAAGATTCAAAATGGCGTATCTCCCTCGACCTTTACCCCTTTGACCTTTGGCCTCCCTATTTAGCTGGTGGTGCTTTTGTAACATCGTTTTCAGTTGCACAGAAGTTACAGCTAGCCTTTCCCTATGTTAAGCCAATAGGCATTGACGATGCTTATTTAGGAATTGTAGCGAAAAAACTCTCAATCCGGCCAATGGACAGTGTCCACTTTCACACGACCGGACCTTATGCATCTTATAAATATTTCATACACGGGAAATTAAAATCAAACAAAACTGGGACCATACCACACAATGTTCTCTCGCTGCCAAAGACGGAATGTGTATGATAAAATGAAATATTAGAAGGATGTATGTGCATTTAATTAGATTAAGGGTGTATATGTCACTTCACGTTTACACAATGTTTGTAAAGGTTACCTCCCTTGTTTACATTTGATCAGCAATATCTAGTGAGTATTATGTTTTTTTGTAATTTTTTGTTATACCCGAAAGTGTGCCTTTCAGATAATTAATTATTTAACCAAGTGAACAATATAATCCAGAAATTATATTTGTCAGTTTATATTCCGGAAAACATAGGATCATTAGTAGCCAACAAAATGTATAAGTTTTGCTCCCCCATTTTTATATTAATTTTGAAAGTATTTGTGCCCCGTATGGAATTTAAAACTGTTGTTGACGCCTGACAAGTTTCTGCAGGAACAAAGAATTATATAAACATCACGATTTTTAATATTTTATTTCTAAAGTATTTTAAAGTGATGCATTTGCCTTCAAAATTGATATTCTTTTATGATTTTGATTTAAAAATTGGCTAAATTCTTTGCTTAGTCAAATGTAGGTAATACTTAGTCATAAAGCAAATCAAACGTCCGTGTAGATGTAAAAAACAGATACAGTCCCGATACTACAAAACCTTTTTCATTAAATAAAGTTCGGAATCAAGATTTTCTTGAACAGCCAATTTTCAATTTAACATATCTTAATAGAGTCATACTTTCTGAATTCTTTTTTATTTTTTAATTGAATGGACGTTTTCATCGCGTGCTTAGGAATATAAAACCTTTGATTCATATCTGTATCTGATTTTGGGATATGATTAAGCATTTGAACTTTGAAAGTTTTCTTTCGAAGAGCAGTTTGTTGCATGCATCCAAACTGGTTTTGCAGAACCATATTCGTTAAAGAAAACGTTCGACAAACACTGTCGTCAACTTAATTTATCTCCACGAAAAGAATTAGCAAAATTGTTAAAATTTCATTTCGGAAGATAATTTTTATATAGTCTGAAGTTCTAACTTTGAGTTTAATTAAGTAAAAAAAAATGTTTTTTACATGTTTCAAATGATTGATTTTTTGTTTGTACTATTTTAGTCTAAAAGGCCAAACGAATTTGCAGGTAAATTAAACATTATTTATTAATTGTTTATTTATTGCATAAATATATATTATTTATTCAGTTTCTGTGACCGGCTTAATTATTCTATATAATTTAAATAGCGTGTTATTACCGAGTATTATGCAATATATTTATTGATTCGCTCAAGAATTCCTTTTCTGTGATAAGAAATATGTGATCTTTACTTTTAACCAATGTTTCGACGTCATCACATGTGCCACCCATAACATGTGTTCGGTTGTTTCTGGCGGTGACCGAAAACAGCCGAGACTTTTATTCATAAACAAGCTTTCAAATAAAGGGCATATCTATGACGTCATAATCGACCGAGATGTGCCTTAGAGAGAACGTTCCCGAATGATAAATCTTAAGTTGATGTTTTGTTTATTGCCGAGTTATTTTATTGACACAAACTTTCTGCCAGTTTCGAGATCAACAGATATTTACGTATTTGTTTGGCATTAAAATGTATCTTTTTAAGATTTAATAATTATCTGCTAATTTTGAACGTAACTAAACACGTTCATTACTGCATACCGTATATGAATGTTGTAAAAGATTAATTTTATTCCTGATTTGAATGCCGTCACGAAGTCATGTGTTGACGTCAAAGTCGAAACCTGACGGAAATTCACGAAGGCTTCCGATATATTTTGTCGTTAATCGGAAACTCCCATCGTGTTCAGGCAGAATCTAGTATAGTGTTACAGATGCATAGACAAAGAATGTTATTGTCCTGGTTATTTTAAAGATAACTTAAAGTCGACATATATGAAGTGTGTTTGGGAGAGGACTTACATATGCAGTTTATAAGAGTCGAAAAATCAGAGTTTTTTGGATAAGGGCACACATGTATGTAATATTAGGCGTCAATAGGTATATATGCTCAAGGTGAATCTCAGAAATATAATAATCATTGAAAAATAATTAGCAAGCTATCTTATTTTTCTATTTTTACTCGGACCTTTTAAACCTCTGAAGAATCGACTCTTTGGTTAGTTAGCTCGAGTATATATTTAAAAAAATATTTTGATCTACATCAAAGATAGAAATTAATATCAACAGGCTGTACACTACCCCCCCCCCCCCCACCCCTACACCCCCACCCCCACCCCACCCCGTCTCCCCCCACTCCCTCTGCCACAAAATAATTAAATACATAAAAAACAAAAGCGGATAAACACATACTGCAAGGTATATAATTTGATTTTCGGACGAATCAAAGAATCGGTGATATCTCCAGTGAAGAAAGCATATTCATTTTCTCGCTTACACATTTTATTGTTTATTTATATATGTACATGTATATCATATCGGTATTTGTGAATATCAGACTGCCGTCCCTAGTTAGGTATAACAAATTATTGTGATTATCGGGTTTTTTTTAAATTATATATAATATTTATATATACAGAAATTACAGAATGTATACCATATCCTTATTGTAAGAAAGGCTACAGGCGGTATACTTTCTTGTGATATATTTGAGTGGTTGTCAGAATATCAGTATATTAAGTGAGAAATAGTACATACTTTTAGTGTAAATGTATTGGATGATGAACCGAATGTTTTTGAGAATAACTTTAATGTTGAGGAACCAGTGTATTCTGCGCAAGACGTAAGCAGAGGGAAGTGAATGGATGAGGGAGAAAGAATAGCTTGCTATAGAATGCGTGAAGATGGAGTGATTAAAGAGAAAAAAGATAGACAGACAGTAAGGAAGAAGGTTGGGGAGGGAGGACATGTAAGGAAATAGAAAGACAGAGAGGGAAAGAAAGAAGAGATATACAGAGACAGGGATTCAAAAGAGAAAAAGGGAAGGGAGAAGCAGGAAGGTTAGATAACAGAAAGAGAGAAAGAGAGAGAGACAGAGAGACAGAAAGGGGAAAGAAAGAAGAGATATACAGAGACAGGGATCCAAAAGAGAAAAGGGAAAGGGAGAAGCAGGAAAGTCAGATAACAGAAAGAAAGAAAGAGAGAGAGACAGAGAGACAGAAAGGGGAAAGAAAGAAGAGATATACAGAGACAGGGATCCAAAAGAGAAAAGGGAAAGGGAGAAGCAGGAAGGTTAGATAACAGAAAGAGAGAGAGACAGAGAGGGAAAGAAAGAAGAGATGTACAGAGACGGGGAGAAAATTGGAAACGGAGAAGCAGGAAGGTTAGATAACAAAAAGAGAGACAGACAGAGAGACAGAGAGGGACAGTAAGAAAAGTTAGAGAGACAGGGGGTGAAAATGGGAAACGGAGAAGCAGGAAGGTTAGATAACAAAGAGAGAGAGACAGAGAGACAGAGAGGGACAGTAAGAAGAGTTAGAGAGACAAGGAGAGAAAATTGGAAACGGAGAAGCAGGAAGGTTAGATAACAGAGAGAGAGATAGGGAGACAGACTGATTTGGTAAGGGAGAAATACATGTAAGAAGAGAGTAAAAATGTGAGGGGAAAAGAGCAAGAAACAAAAAGAAAATGTTGAGAGTCTTAAATATGTACTCATGTATATGTTAAAGAATTTGTTTTTTAAAATTAACATCAATTATAATGAAGAATGTGAATTGACGGGGGAAATGAAGATTCGCGGAGAGATTAAACGGATATGCAAATTCGTAAGTTCGTGTATACAAGGTCACGTTAGATGTATGCAGTGAAGAGTGCAGTCGATTATATACAAACATGCTTCAATAAAGATATATGTATATTTAACAGATGAGTAATTGCTGTGTTGTTTTTTTTTTGTTTTAATTTGCAAATTTCACATCCTAACTCCTTCGAAGATATGCGTTTTAAATGTGCTTCGTTGCGAAGTGTATAATCTAGCGAGACCTCCTCCACCCTGATAATTTGTTACAGCTAGTTTTGGACGTAAAGCAGTTATTTCATACTTTCTGGGATTTTAGTTCAATTTTCGGTAAAAAAATATGTCTTCTCAATTATCACAAAGGCTCCTCTTGGGCCGCATTATATCGAAAATTGAACTAAACCCCCAAAAGTGTCAAATTATTCTAAACACTTTAGTTTAGGCCTAAAACTATCTGTAACATATATTTTCACATCCCTGTGCCCCAATCCACAAGTTAATTAGGGTCACGGTTTTATCTAATGGATTTCAGAGCTTCAATTATTCAAAGTGAAAATTATCTTGTATGCGGTTCAGTAAATTTTATTGTAAATTTTAAAAGTACACATATTCTATCACAATGGTGAAAGGGAAATAACTCCAATTTAGTTTGTGAAATAAATGTATTTATTTTTAATTATCACAAATTTTCTGTTCATGTTTTAGATTATATCAGTTAAGAAATTATATATGCTTTTGTTGAAAACCCATCCGATATAAAATCCTAGGTATACGGACCTAAACGTCCTCGTAAATGTAACGGATATTGTGCTCAAACTCGTCTGAAAAAAATGTTTTAGCAAAAGTCACTAAAGACCACTTTTCTCTTTTAGTAAATAAGAATTTCCTTTTACTCATTAGTAGAGTCAAAATTCAAGAGTAATATAAGTTTTGATGTATTTAACATACCATTCATTAAATTGGACCCATTCGTATTATATAGTTACAGGGAGTCAGTGTTTAAGAAAATGGTTTATTCAACACAAATTCCATTAGCAAAAGTAACTAAGGCCATACATTTTCTTTTAGAAAATAAGCATTTCATTTCGTTAATAACGAAAATGCAAATGGCTAGATTGAGCACATGAATAATGTACATTAAAGGCCCAATATACGTAACTTTCGGCAAATCTTGATGCGAAAATCAAGCCTTATAAGTTTTTATATCTATAGATTTAGTTAAGATTAACTGATATCAGCAATATTCAAGATGAAATCTTACGCGGTTACCGGAACAGCAGCTGTTAAAACTTGGTATTTGTAAACACGCGTACATTTTTAACCGTCTTCTCACTTCGGTTTGTTGTTGAAGTGGGCCCCACCGGAATTATTTTCAATTCTTCGGATTTTTTTGTCAAGAGTTTCTTGTCAGTTACCGCTCAGGTTAACTTAGTTTTAGGCTTATTTTTGCATGGTTTTCAACTGGATTTTTTTTCAGAATTTTTCAGAATCACGAAATTTCCCTGAAAGTTACGTATATTGGGCCTTTAAGCAATACATTACTAATCAAATCATAAACAAAAAAAAAACTCCCGTTCAGATTGGTATTTAATTATAGCGTAATTACAATTGTGACAACATAAGCTAATGAAACGTCGTTTTCAGCTTACAGTTTCCCGTATATTTCCGTCAGTTCTTTAGCAATATAATGACGTCACAATCGAAAAGACGTACATGTATGAACCTACCAAAACTGGAGACATCTCTTTTTTTGCAAAAAGACCCATTGTTAACGGTCTTTTAATAACTATCGTTTAATATTGGTCAAAATAGCTACATTTTTTCTCAAACTTCTCTACCATTGTCATCCTCGATATCCAGGGATTACGCTCATCTACGCTCTCTACACCCCTGGAATATGTCATGGCAAAACTAAATGCACGCTCAGGTAAAATCGCCATGCTGCATGCCTGTCTTTTAAAGATTACAAGGAGCAAAAACCGACTTCAAAGTTTGTCAATTTTACCGTTGTGTGACCACGAAATTATTTTGATGTGCATCAGATTTGAGGGTCGAATCAGTCTTCTTGTCCCAACATCAGGGTGACACAAACATAGTCTTAAGGGGTGTAGAGAGCGTAGGTGAGCGTTATCCCTGGATATCGAGATTTAGAGAGCGTAGGTGAGCGTAACCCCTGGATATCGAGATTTAGAGAGCGTAGGTGAGCGTAACCCCTGGATATCGAGATGTAGAGAGCGTAAGTGAGCGTAACACCTGGATATCGAGATGTAGAGAGCGTAGGTGAGCGTAACCCCTGGATATCGAGATGTAGAGGGGTAGGTGAGCGTAACTCCTGGATATCGAGATGTAGAGAGAGAAGGTGAGCGTAACCCCTGGATATCGAGATGTAGAGAGAGCTGGTGAGCGTTACTCCTCGATACCGAGCATGACCTACTCAAACGGAAGACATTTCTTATTTGCAAAAATACTGTTGACGATCTTGTGATATTTATTATGTACTAATGGTCGAATCAGCTAATCTCTGTCCAATTACACCATTGTAGAACATTCACCATTGTGAACAATATGCAATGAATGCAAGTTCAACAGTAATTGTTTGATAAGTTCTGGTGAATTTGCTTTGATACACAGTAGCTGCTACTCATGTGACATGGTTTTTATGGACAGATAGATTAAGAGTTTTGTGGTTGTACGGAGAGGAGTGATGGAATAAGTTAGCCAGTAGGGAGTTAGTGAGTTAGTTTGACGGGTTGGTACAGAGGGAATTAGTTTGACGGGTGATTTTGGGAATTAGTTTGACAAAGGAGATTGAGGGAGTTAGTTTAACGGAGGGAAGTGAGGCAGTTAGTTTGTCGGGTTGGACAGAGGGAGTTAGTTTGTCGGGTTGGACAGGGGGAGTTAGTTTGTCGGGTTGGACAGAGGGAGTTAGTTTGTCGGGTTGGACAGAGGGAGTTAGTTTGTCGGGTTGGACAGAGGGAGTTAGTTTGTCGGGTTGGACAGAGGGAGTTAGTTTGTCGGGTTGGACAGAGGGAGTTAGTTTGTCGGGTTGGACAGAGGGAGCTAGTTTGTCGGGTTGGACAGAGGGAGTTAGTTTGTCGGGTTGGACAGAGGGAGCTAGTTTGTCGGGTTGGACAGAGGGAGTTAGTTTGACGAAAGATGTATGGGGAGTTAGTTTGATGGAGGGAAATGAGGGAGCTAGTTTGTCGGGTTGGACAGAGGGAGTTAGTTTGTCGGGTTGGACAGAGGGAGTTAGTTTGTCGGGTTGGACAGAGGGAGTTAGTTTGTCGGGTTGGACAGAGGGAGTTAGTTTGTCGGGTTGGACAGAGGGAGTTAGTTTGTCGGGTTGGACAGAGGGAGCTAATTTGACGAAAGATGTATGGGGAGTAAGTTTGACGGAGGGAAGTGAGGGAGTCAGTTTGACGAAAGAGATTTGGTGAGGGAATAATTGTCGGTTGGGAAGTGGAGGAATTAGTTTGACGGAGGATATTTGGCGAGTTAGTTTGACAAAGGAGATTGGGGGTGTTAGTTTGACGGAGGGGAGAGAGAGGGAATGTTTTTCGGTTGGTAAATGGAGAAATTAGTTTGACGGAGAGGAGTGATGGAATAAGTTTGCCAGTAGGGAGTGAAATAGTTAGTTTGACAGAGGGAGGTGAGGGAGCTTGTTTATCGGGCTGGGACAGAGGTAGTTAGTTTGACGAAGGAGATTTGGGGAGTAATTTTGACGGAGGGGAGAGAGGAAGTTAGTATGTCTGGTTGGTACAGAGGGCGTTAGTTTGATGAAGGAGATTGGGGGAGTTAATTTGGCGGAGAGAAGTGAGGGAGTTAATTTGTCGCAGGAGATTCGGGGAGTTAGTTTGAGGGAAGGGAGAGGATGTTTGTCGTTTGGGAAGTGGAGAAATAAGGAGTGATGAAATAAGTTTGCAAGTAGGAAGTGAAGTAGTTAGTTTGACAGAGGGAGGTGTGGGAGTTAGTTTTTTTGGGGTTGGGACAAAGGGAGTTAGTTTGACGGTGGAAATTGGGGGAGTTGGTTTGTCTGGTTGAGACAGAGGGAGTTAGTTTGACGAAGGATATTGGAATAGTAAGTTTTACCGAGGGAAGTGAAGGAGTTAGTTTGTCGGGTTGGGCAGAAGGAGTTAGTTTGACGGAGGAAAATGAGGGAGTGTGTTTGTCTGGTCGGGACAAAGAGAGTTAGTTTGACGATGGAAATTGGGGGAGTTGGTTTGTCTGGTTGAGACAGAGGGAGTTAGTTTGACGGCGGAGTTTGGGTTGGTAAGTTTTACAGAGGGAAGTGAAGGAGTTGGTTTGTCTGGTTGAGACAGAGGGAGTTAGTTTGACGACTGAGATTGGGGGAGTAAGTTTGGCGGAGGGAATGGGGGAGTTAGTTTGTCGGGTTGGACAGAGGGAGTTACTTTGACGGATGACATGGAGCGAGTCAGTTTGACGGAAGGAAGCCAGGGAGCTATTTTGACGAAGGAGATTTGGGGAGTTAGTTTGACGGAGGGGAAAAAGAGGAAATGTTTGTTGGTTGGGAAGTGAAGAAATTAGTTTGAGGTAGGGGGAGAGATGGAATTGGTTTTTCGGGTGATGATTGGGGATTTAGTAGGAGTGATGAATTTAGTGGACGAGTTAGTTTGTCGGAGAGAGCGGGAGAGTTACTTTGGCGGGGTGGGGACGATGGAGTTAGTTTGTCGGGAATTTGATAAGGGGAATCCAATTGACGGATGGTATAGTGGCTTAGATCTAGAGGGGGGGGGGGGGGGGGGGGGGTTGACGGAGGGAAGTGAAGGATCATTTTGTTGGGTGGGGAACGAGGGAGTTAGTTTGTCGGGGAGGGAGTAGGGGGATTAGTTTGATGGAGGGTATAGTGGCCTAGAGAAGGGGAGTTTTTTTAACGGAGGCTAACATGTACATGTATAGTCAACTTCGCAAGCAAAGGGTGTAAAATACGCTACTCTCCTTTTCGAGAATAACGTAATAAACACCCTTGGTTTGCGAAGTTGATGTATAGTGGCCTAGTTGGGGAGTTAGTTTGGTGGAGAGAAGTGAAGCATCAGTTTGTCGGGTGGGGAACGAGGGAGTTAGTTTGACGGAGGGAGTCGAGGACTTACTTTGACGGAGGAACAATAAAGAATTGAAGTGTGGATGTGAGTTATTATGATGGGTGCAAATTCGAAGTCATAATCTACGCAACAAACAAGAAGGAATGGAAAACTAACTTATCCCGATTTTTAATGCGAACTCGACTTCAATTAGTTTGCACCTCAACTCGGCAAGAGATTTCTATTGAAAGGGAGATAACTCCGATGTTCTTATTTGTGTTTCCAGATTTTGAATGTGAGATATCATCTCCTGCTTCAATTCTTTATTGAAACTAGCTATTTAAATAATTATATTATTTATTTTCTATGTTGAAAAACATTGGCTGTTTATTACAGTTTAAAAAATAAGACTGACAAAGGTATTCTGAATTTATCTATCCAGTATTTAGGAAGAAGATGTAAATTCTTTGAAAAACACTTTTGTTTGCTGTACTATGACGTAGGAGCTTTGAAAATACTGTCACCTTGAATTTCCCAACTTGAAGCACTCCAAGTCACGTCATTATCAGATTCCGGAATTTCAAAGCAATTTGCTTTCAATGTTAGTATCGACATGATACTAAAACTACTGTCGCAGTTTTCCGGAAACGGTAAACGTCTTGGGTGCGTTTTTAATAGACTGAATTGAGAGACAACACAACAAGTATAGACAGTTTTAGAAGCTTTATTTGTGAGGTGTCCGGTAATTTATGCCGTCCGGTATTATATTAATTTCCCCAGTTACAACATACAAGATAGACTGACAGATCCAGCAGAATGACGTAATTTCATCACTTTAAACGAACATTTCAAAATCGGGGGGTTATGCTATAATTTTGAAACCGTTAATGAAACATTTTATATAAAATTTGGATTTATAGTACATTGTAGGTGTCAGGTGAAATATGCAACATTTAAAATCACCCAATTTCCTTTTGTTTTTTTAATTAATTAAAAATAAGATATCATCCCCCCCCCCTTTTTGAGAGAGAAAATGAAAATAATTTACTGGCATATATGACGTCACATGCTCAGTGAACGTGTAACTTCAAAAATTTTAGAAGTACATTGTATATGTATATTTGGGATTCATTGAGGTATATAAACCCAGAACAACAAATATGCTAAAAAATATCATTTATTTCAACTCAATTAATCATATGACGTCACGGTTCAAAGCTTGTGACGTCAATAATTCTGAGTACTTAAACAGCATAACGCTTTGATCTTTCAATTTAGAAAGTAATGAAAATAATCAGGACTTACTAGAATTTGAACAATCCCACTTCCTCAGCACCCAGGAATTACGCTTACATGCGTACTCTCGCAACAGATGTGTAGCTAGACCGTTCCAGGAAACCCACCAGGAGAGAATCTCTTGGGTTTCTCATAACGAGGATAGATGAGTGTCACCCCTTTGATTTCGAGGATGACAAGTCCTTGGCCGCATTGTAATTTTCTTGTCTGTTAAATAAATAACGAACAGTTTCTTTTTTGAAAACATCCATATCTAGGGGTTACAATGTACGCTCACCCCATCCTCGATATCCAAATAGCATATTCACCCCATCATCAATATCCAGGTGTTACAATGAACGCTCACCCGTTCCACGAAATCCAGGTGCACTCAGACACGCAACTGCGTGTAACAAGAGGTCATTATACAAAGTAGTCGTGGCACATGGCTGACATAGACTATACAAGATGTACATAATATATTATGATACATACGGATGTAAGCTATAGCATGAAATACACATTATTTTCAGAAACATTACATGGATAAATTTAGGTATTTGAAGAAAATAATAATAGTAAATCATGTAATGATAATTTCCACGTTATGTAGAAATCTACAAACATTTACAATGAGACGTTTGTTAAAGATAGAGAACATTCCGTTCATTTCATATAAACTGGAGTATTTGCAGTAATAATCTGGAATTAATTTGTTTCTTATTTGAAGTATTTTCGGATTATTACATTTATAAAGATAATGGTATATTCATCTCCGATTTCGTTGACACAAAAAGTGCACACTCTATCTTGACGTAGAATACCCCTCCAACGTCCTGTTTCTATTGGACATTTCACATTACAAGTTCTTAATTTTGTTAAAATTGTTCTGTCTTTTTGAGTTAATTCGGTTAAATATGTTTCAAAAGAGAATAAAAATCATATAAAATTGACCTCGAGATGTATTCTCTAAATCATGACACCACTTCTGTATGTATTGGTCTTGCAGACGCTTTCTTATATTACATTTAAGCCACTTTTTGTCCACAGAAGAAGTTTCTTGAAGATTCCAAATAAATTGCATACCTGTATCATTCAGTATAGATTTAATGTAATGTATCCATTTAAAATGATCGATTTTCTTTTGCTCTAGCTTATATAGCAATCTATATATTTTACTAGATAACTTGTTACCCCCCCATGATTAACTTATACCAGAACATGGTTATTCTAGTTTTAACCTCGATTTCTAGAGGAAACCTTCCGAGCTCTCCATAAACCATAAAAGTTGGAGTACTAGCTCTTAGTTTAAGTACTTTAAAAAAGCAAAAAAATGATTTTTCTCGATAATGTTAATATTTTCGAAGCCCCATACTTCTACAGAGTACACGAAAATTAGAGTAACTAAAGTATCGAAAAGTTTTACTTGTAAATCAACTGGTAGAGAAATATTTCTTATTCTTCGATATAAAGCAAAAAGTGCTTTATGAGCCTGTTCTGTTAATTTCTAAAGGCGATACAACCGACTTCAAAGTTCAATTTTTACAATTATGTGACCGCGATCGTTTCATCAATCCGCTTTTTTTCGTAACAAAATTATGAATTTGTATGAGGGAATTGTGACCAAAATTGATTTTATGCTTACATTCGCCCTATGTACGCAAAGTCATGCTATACAATGTATGACCAAATTTTCCGGTGCACCTGTACCTGATCCATGTATAAATGTCATTCACGTGATTACATTCAAATCAAATGCGATTGAAGAAACGAATAAAATGTTATATACATGTATAATAACACTGATTACGACCAAGGACAATATTTTGGCATGCTACAATTATTAACTGCGCTCGAATACAATTTTCTTTAAATATTAATTGCCCATCCGCGCCTGATGACGTTTATAATTAATTGGCATATCATATACAGATATTAAGTGACCCATATATTGACCTGTCCGTAGCCTGTCTATTTTAGACAAGTGAACAAAAAAACCTTACATGTCGTGAACAGATATTTGGAAAGGTTGAGGGAGGGGAGGAGTTCTAACCAAGCGAAACAGACCGCGTGATTTCATAATCATCTTATTTTTTTGTTATGAAGAGCAAGACCAGAGGTCGACTACTCTTTATAACGGTCGAGCAAAATGCACGTGGTTCGTTTATGAATAAATGTTGAACTTGAACTTAGTAATATGAGATTGCTCAAGCACCCATTGACAAATGCAGGCACACTATGGCTCGTACTCGAAATGCAACATTTAAAACATTGTGTGTATTTCTGTATGGAGAGAAGACTAATGGTTATCGGTGAATTTATTTTAAGTTAACAATCAAATCTTCAAAATGTTAGTCCATCAACGAACAGGCCGAGCACCAACCAACCCCCCCCCCCCCCCCCCCAGACCCCCCCCCCCCGACCCCCTGATTTTAAAGCCTGTCAATTGTTACCGTTATGTGACCACGATATTCTATTGATGTTCATCTAGGGTTGGACCAGTCTTCTCGTCTCGTCAACAAGGTGGCGCACACAGAGCCTTTAGTTTTGCCATAACATACAATGTAGTAAAGGGTTGGAGAGAGCGTAGGTGATCGTAACCCCTGCATATCGAGGGTGATTTCAGAGGTGTAGAGAGCGTAGGTGATCGTAACCCCTGGATATCGAGGATGGAGTAACTTTGAAATATAGGGTATATATAGAACATCATCAATAGAAATTTATTTCTTAAATAAATTTTTTTTTTTAATTTTCCAAATGAATTTATTTGAAGTAATCTACACACTTAAAACTGATTGTAAATAAATTGTATCTCAGACTTTTATATAAGGACTGTCACAACAGAAAAGTGCATTTGTCTCACCATATAAATAGTTATACAGGTTAAAATGTAGAACAAAATCTACGGAAGCCTGTAGGGACGGCCGCCAAATATTTTTTTCTAGCGGCCTCCTATAATAAAGTGGTGGGCCGCTGTATAAAATATTTTCATAAGTGGCAATAACAGTGCCCCGTAAAAATCTTGTAAAATAAACTCCACGGACAACACATGAAAATCAACAATGAATGAAACTGTACTGTTTCTTGTACTTTTCAAACATGGTTCATTTACCACAAACTCGTCTCATCAACAAGGTGGCGCACACAGAGCCTTTTTATTGTCATAACATATTCAAGGGGTGGAGTGAGCGTAGGTGATCGTAACCCCTGGATATCGAGGATGATTGCAGGGGTGGAGAGAGCGTAGGTGATCGTAACCCCTGGATATCGAGGATGATTGCAGGGGTGTAGAGAGCGTAGGTGATCGTAACCCCTGGATATCGAGGATGGAGTGACTTTGAAGACTAGGGCATATGGAACATCAACAATTGAAATTTATTTCTTTAATTATTTTTTTTTATTTTTCAAATGAATTTATTTGAAGTACTTTAAACACTTAAACCTGATTGTAAACAGATTATATTTCAGACTTTTATATTAGGATTGTCAACAGAAATGTGCATTTGTCTCACCATATACAAATTTATACAGGTTAAAATATAGAACAAAATCTACGGAAGCCTGACAACAATGAATAAAACTGTACCGTTTCTTGTACTTTCAAACATGGTTCAGTTACCACAAACCCAAAGGTGTGAATCCGGACCGCATGTATTGTCGTAAATTATGTTTGCCACTGTGCGGGTCGAATACGGCATTTGAGAATGTATCTATATATGTACAGATAAGTAGAGCATTCCTATTGTTAAATTAATCTGGCGATCTTGTATACACCTGTTCCATTACGAGAGGGTCTATTATACACACATATAGGTGTCTATACGTATATAAATAAGTACATGCGTACTAGCCAATCCGTATATATATAGCATTGCGAACTATTACAATTTGGTTTATTACTGTACATGTACAATGTACATTGGTCATGATTTGACCTCAAAGCTGTTTAAACATTTAAACAAAAGCTTTGTCATTTTAATTTGTAATATTTCATCATTTCTGCAATCATAATTTTTCCCGTCAAAGCTTAAACAAATACGAATATTTGAAAATATTTACATGTATCATATGCATTGAAAGGATTTTTCATTGTTTCTATCTGCGTTTAAATGATATTCTTCAAAATTCTTTATTCGCTAATAAACGTTTTGTAAATTGTTCTTATAGAATTTCTTATGAGGTGATCTTAACCGATAGGTATCACAAATTAAAACAAAATACACATCTCTGATTTACAGTAGTAAGAAGGCATTCAATATGATATCAAATATGGTACAAATAAAATCTGTCAATTTTGCATTTGATTCCAAACCGAAAACAATGACTGAAAAATTTAGATATAATTTAGATCATTACGCAAGGAGGTGTATACAGGCTGTCATTCATCTAATTGTGACGACCAGCCCACATTGTGACCCGGTGACTCGCGATTAGCGAATATTGTCTTTTGTTCAAGCACTCGCGGCGGGATTCGACAATGCATGGCAGACGATACACGTGATTTGCTGTTTAAAACATTTTCGTTCATTCTGGAAAATTCCTTCTCGCGGTGTCGACGTTGGTTAAGGTTGATAGTCTAATTTTTTATATACATATCTTTGCGGTCGTGTCCTGGTTTTAGGACAGGATATTCCTTGTCTTTTTAAAGATCTGATTTGTCCGACTGACTATGATATTCAAGCTCATACCGGAGGTACTGGTCTTTGGTGGTGTTTAAAATTGTCAAAGTATATGTACAAGTACATGTATATGTATGTGCAATTGCTGATGAGGCACTCGTCGAACGCATGTTACTAGAACTTCCGGTGAGGAGACCAACTGAGGACTATACGTCACTTCCTGATTAAACGGACGGGAAACGTAAGTGATGGTTTACTTTCTGGAGTACATTTAAGGGTAGGTTTTTCTTTTAATTTAAAAAATAATAATACCTGTTATTTATGTATATTTAAACTGAGATAAGGTTGTTATAAACTATATTTTTTAGTGAAATACTTTTCAATTTTTCACATTCAGTGTACCTATTAAAGACCATGAACACAACTTCTGATATGGATTGTCTTCAATATTCGATAGGTGTTACGTTTAAATCTGTTTATTTTATCCTTTCTATCCAGGAATTGCGCTCCGGTAACCCCGCGCATTCCCGATATCCAGGTATTACACCCACATACGCTTGTTATCCAGGTGTTACACTCACATACGCTTGTTATCCAGGTATTACACCCACATACGCTTGTTATCCAGGTATTACACCCACATACGCTTGTTATCCAGGTGTTACACCCACATACGCTTGTTATCCAGGTATTACACTCACATACGCTTGTTATCCAGGTATTACACTCACATACGTTTGTTATCCAGGTGTTACACTCACATACGCTTGTTATCCAGGTGTTACACTCACATACGCTTGTTATCCAGGTATTACACCCACATACGCTTGTTATCCAGGTATTACACCCACATACGCTTGTTATTCAGGTTTTATACTCAGATTCGCTTATTATCCTAGTATTATACTCACATACGCTTGTTATCCAGGTAGTACATATGTACACTCACACACGCTTTTTATCCAGGTGTTACACTCACATACGCTTGTTATCCAGGTAGTACACCCACATACGCTTGTTCTCCAGGTAGTACACCCACATACGCGTGTTATCCAGGTAGTACACTCACACACGCTTGTTATCCAGGTAGTAAACCCACATACGCTTGTTCTCCAGGTAGTACACCCACATACGCTTGTTCTCCAGGTAGTACACCCACATACGCTTGTTCTCCAGGTAGTACACCAACATACGCTTGTTATCCAGGTAGTACACTCACACACGCTTGTTATCCAGGTAGTACACCAACATACGCTTGTTCTCCAGGTAGTACACCCACATACGCTTTTTATCCAGGTGTTACACCCACATACGCTTGTTATCCAGGTAGTACACCCACATACGCTTGTTATCCAGGTAGTACACCCACATACGCTTGTTATCCAGGTAGTACACCCACATACGCTTGTTATCCAGGTAGTACACCCACATACGCTTGTTATCCAGGTATTACACCCACATTCGCTTGTAATCGAGGTATTACACTCACATACACTTATTATCCAGGTATTACACTCAAATACGTTTGTTATCCAGGTGTTACACTCACATACACTTGTTATCCAGGTATTACACTCACATACGCTTGTTATCCAGGTAGTACACCCACATACGCTTGTGATCCAGGTAGTACACCCACATACGCTTGTTATCCAGGTAGTACACCCACATACGCTTGTTATCCAGGTAGTACACCCACATCCGCTTGTTATCCAGGTAGTACACCCGCATACGCTTGTAATCCAGGTAGTACACCCACATACGCTTGTTATCCAGGTATTACACCCACATACGCTTGTTATCCAGGTAGTACACCCACATACGCTTGTTATCCAGGTAGTACACCCACATACGCTTGTTATCCAGGTAGTACACCCACATACGCTTGTTATCCAGGTATTACACCCACATTCGCTTGTTATCCAGGTATTACACTCACATACACTTATTATCCAGGTATTACACTCAAATACGTTTGTTATCCAGGTGTTACACTCACATACACTTGTTATCCAGGTATTACACTCACATACGCTTGTTATCCAGAGATTACACTCACATACACTTGTTATCCAGGTATTACACTCACATACGTTTGTTATCCAGGTGTTACACTCGCATACGCTTGTTATCCAGATATTACACCCACATACACTTGTTATCCAGGAATTACACTCACATACGTTTGTTATCCAGGTGTTACACTCGCATAGGCTTGTTATCCAGATGTTACACTCGCATAGGCTTGTTATCAAGGTATTACATTCACATACGCTTGTTATCCAGGTGTTACACTCCCATACGTTTGTTATCCAGGTGTTATACTGACATACGTTTGTTATCCAGGTATTACACTCGCATAGGCTTGCTATCCAGGTATTACACTCACATACGCTTGTTATCCAGGTGTTACACTCGCATAGGCTTGCTATCCAGGTATGACACTCACAAACGCTTGTTATCTAGGTATTACACTCAGATACGTGTGTTATCCAGGTGTTACACTCACAAACGCTTGTTATCCAGGTGTTACACTCACATACGCTTGTTATCCAGGTGTTACACTCACATACGCTTGTTATCCAGGTATTATACTCGCATACACTTGTTATCCAGGTGTTACACTCACATACGTTTGTTATCCAGGTGTTACACTCACATACGCTTGGTATCCAGGTATTACACTCACATACACTTGTTATCCAGGTATTACACTCACATACGCTTGTTATCCAGGTGTTACACTCACATACACTTGTTATCCAGGTATTACTCTCACATACACTTGTTATCCAGGTATTACACTCAAATACGTTTGTTATCCCGGTGTTACACTCATATACACTTGTTATCCAGGTATTACACTCACATACGCTTGTTATCCAGAGTTTACACTCACATACACTTGTTATCCAGGTATTACACTCACATACGTTTGTTATCCAGGTGTTACACTCGCATACGCTTGTTATCCAGGTATTACACCCACATACACTTGTTATCCAGGTTTTACACTCACATACGTTTGTTATCCAGGTGTTACACTCGCATAGGCTTGTTATCCAGATGTTACACTCGCATAAGCTTGCTATCCAGGTGTTACACTCGCATAGGCTTGTTATCAAGGTATTACATTCACATACGCTTGTTATCCAGGTGTTACACTCACATACGTTTGTTATTCAGGTGTTATACTGACATACGTTTGTTATCCAGGTGTTACAATCGCATAGACTTGCTATCCAGGTATTACACTCACATACGCTTGTTATCCAGGTGTTACACTCGCAAAGGCTTGCTATCCAGGTATTACACTCACATACGTTTGTTATCCAGGTGTTGCACCCACATTCGCTTGTTATCCAGGTATTACACTCACATATGCTTGTCATCCAGGTATTAAACTCACATACGTTTGTTATCCAGGTATTACACTCACATCCGCTTGTTATCCAGGTATTACACCCACATACGCTTCTTATCCAGGTGTTACACCCACATTCGCTTGTTATCCAGGTATTACACTCACATATGCTTGTCATCCAGGTATTAAACTCACATACGTTTGTTATCCAGGTATTACACTCACATATGTTTGTCATCCAGGTATTAAACTCACATCCGCTTGTTATCCAGGTATTACACCCACATACGCTTCTTATCCATGTGTTACACCCACATCCGCTTATTATCCAGGTACAATGTATTACACTCACATACGCTTGTTATCCAGGTAGTACACCCACATACGTTTGTTATCCAGGTAGTACACCCATATACGCTTGTTATCCAGGTAGTACATCCACATACGTTTGTTATCCAGGTAGTACACCCACATACGCTTGTTATCCAGGTAGTACACCCATATACGCTTGTTATCAAGGTATTACACCTACATACGCTAAATATCCAGGTGTTACACCCACATACGCTTGTTATCCAGGTATTGCACCCACATTCGCTTATTATCCAAGTATTACACTCACATACGCTTGTTATCCAGGTATTACACCCACATACGCTTGTTATCCAGGTATTGCACTGTAAACTCACATCCGCTTGTTATCCCTGTGTTTCACTCACATACGCTTGTTATCCAGATGTTACACCCACATACGCTTGTTATCCAGGTATTACACTCACATTCGCTTATTATCCAAGTATTACACTCACATACGCTTGTTATCCAGGTATTACATTCACATACACTTGTTATCCAGGTGTTACACCCACATTCGCTTGTTATCCATGTGTTACACCCACATACGTTTGCTATCCATGTGTTACACCCACATACTTTTGTTATCCAGGTATTACACCCACATACGCTTGTTATCCAGGTGTTACACCCATATTCGCTTGTTATCCAGGTATTACACCCATATTCGCTTGTTATCCAGGTATTACACTCACATACACTTGTTATCCAGGTGTTACACTCACACACGCTTGTTATCCAGGTGTTACACCCACTTAAAAAATAATAATATACAACATTTATATAGCGCTCTATATATTTTGTAAAATTACTCTAAAGCCCTTGTTATCCAGGTATTACACCCACATAAGCTTGTTATCCAGATATTACACTCATATACATTTGTTATCCAGTTATTACACTCACATACGCTTGTCATCCAGGTATTAAACTCACATCCGCTTTTTATCCAGGTATTACACCCACATACGCTTCTTATCCAGGTGTTACACCCACATTCGCTTGTTATCCAGGTATTACACTCACATATGCTTGTCATCCAGGTATTAAACTCACATCCGCTTGTTATCCAGGTATTACACTCACACATGCTTGTTATCCAGGTATTACACCCACATACGCTTCTTAACCAGGTGTTACACCCACATTCGCTTGTTATCCAGGTATTACAATCACATATGCTTGTCATCCAGGTATTACACCCACATACGCTTGTTATCCAGGTATTACACCCACATACGCTTCTTATCCAGGTGTTACACCCACATTCGCTTGTTATCCAGGTATTACACTCACATATGCTTGTTATCCAGGTATTAAACTGACATACGTTTGTTATCCAGGTATTACACTCACATATGCTTGTCATCCAGGTATTAAACTCACATCCGCTTGTTATCCAGGTATTACACCCACATACGCTTCTTATCCATGTGTTACACCCACATCCGCTTATTATCAAGGTACAATGTATTACACTCACATCCGCTTGTCATCCAGGTTTTAAAATCACATCCGCTTCTTATCCATGTGTTACAACCACATACGCTTGTTATCCAGGTGTTACACCTACATACGCTTGTTATCCAAGTGTTACACCCACATACGTTTGTTATCCAGGTATTACCCTCACATACGCTTGTTATCAAGGTATTACACTCGCATAGGCTTGCTGTCCAGGTGTTACACCCACATACACTTGTTATCAAGGTGTTACACTCACATACACTTGTTTTCCAGGTGTTACACTCACATACGTTTGTTATCCTGGTATTACACTCACATACGCTGGTTATCAAGGTATTACACTCGCATAGGCTTGTTATCCAGGTAAGACACCCACATACGTTTGTTATCCAGGTGTTACACCCATATTCGCTTGTTATCAAGGTATTACACTCACATACGCTTGTTATCAAGGTATTACACTAACATACGTTTGTTATCCAGGTATTACACTCACATACTCTTGTTATCCAGGTATTACACTCACATACGCTTGTTATCAAGGTATTACACTCACATAATCTTGTTATCCAGGTAGTACACCCACATACGTTTGTTATCCAGGTATTACACTCACATACTCTTGTTATCCAGGTATTACACTCACATACGCTTGTTATCAAGGTATTACACTCGCATAGGCTTGCTATCCAGGTGTTACACCCACATATACTTGTTATCCAGGTGTTACACTCACATACAATTGTTATCCAGGTGTTACACCCACATAGGTTTGTTATCCAGGTGTTACACCCACATACGTTTGTTATCCAGGTGTTACACTCACATACGCTTGTTATCCCGGTAGTACACCCACATACGTTTGTTATCCAGGTGTTACACCCACATACATTTGTTATCCAGGTGTGACACTCACATACGCTTGTTATCCAGGTAGTACACCCACATACGCTGGTTATCCAGGTGTTACACCCACATACGTTTGTTGTCCAGGTGTTACACCCACATTCGCTTGTTATCCAGGTGTTACACTGACATATGCTTTCTCATCCTCGATATCAAGCTTTGGTACGCTCACTTAAAAGCTCAAATCAATGTTGCTTACTCTGTTTTATTTCCGAATTTACTAAAATTTTACATTTCATGATAATATTGTAGTAAATCATGTATCAGAGCAAAGAAACAGCATTTCCTTCACGATCTACACTGCTCCCGGCGCCATATTATAAGCAATTATGGAAAAATCGCATGCGTTTCGGTACGATATCATTTCACTAGTGCAGTATTCGTTATGATGATAATAAGCCTCAATTTATCCATACGACAATGATACGAAATCAAATTCATAACATCATGTGCTTATCTCACCTAATAGTATTGCATTAACAAACCAAACATAATTTTATTTCCCTTTTCCAATGTTTTACAGGTACTAATCGCCGTTGGCCGGAAGAGGGGCTAGTTATCTCCCTTGCATATACTTCCGGATATTGAAAAAAAGTGTTTCGGATTTAGTATGCTTGGCTGGTACCGATTCCGCTGTGCCACAAATATGCTTTTCCAATGTCAACAATTATCTGCAGAATAACGGTTGTGACTAGTTTTTATTTCAAGTAACAACCTGTTGAAATAGATTTTTCTACAATACAGACATTTATTCAAAGAGTCGTTGTTGAGTTTTGAAATAATACTGCAGACGTTTGTAGTATATCTCTACTGTTTTTTGTGTGGTTTCCACAAGGATACATTAATGCTATTTAAGAGTCATTATATCTACGAAAGCACAGCATTTTAACAATTGCATGTGCTGCAGCATCAAAAACAGCATCAGCAGCAACAGCGACTGCAACAGCAACAGCAACAACATCAGCAGCAGCAGCAACAACAACAATTGCAGCAGCAGCAATAACAACAACAACAACAGCAACAACAACAGCAGCAACAACAGCAGCAGCAACAACAACAGAAACAACAGCAGCAGCAGCAACAACAACAACAATTGCAGCAGCAGCAACAGCAACAACAAAAACAATAACAACTGCCGCAGCAACAAAAACAACAGCAACAACATCAGCAGTAGCAACAACAACAACAGCAGCTGCAGCAGCAACAACAGCAGCAACAACAACACTTATGAACTTCGCATGCAAACAAGTTACTAAGGCTGATCAACACCAATGTGTTATATTCTATGCACTAAATATATGAACAATTAAAGGCTGGAGACTTTATTTATTGCATGTGATTTCCATATAGGAATCAATTTTGACAACTGCAGGATGTAACGCTCATTAATCCAGTATGCTTCGAAACAGTGAAAGTACTCTTAAAAATATGAGTTTGAGATTAGGGAGGTGCGTTCGTTGCGTCTTTCGGAGATTAGGGATTGTGGGGATATATTTCTCTTGTGTATATTTCTTGATTATCTATCTGTTACTGATCTCAATCGATAACATATTTCACATTGAAGTGGAATCTTCACGAAATATTCCAATTCAAACTACCGCTCCAGTAACCTCGACTCCGATGCCGGTCACAACGATTTTCCCTTCAAAAACCTATTATATGGAAATCGAAGATTATCCAATGTCATTTGACATAAAAACTTTCGTTGAAAACACAATTCAGGAAAACGATTTAACAAATTATTCCGATATTTCGCCAATAAATCCAAAACAATTTACTTATGTTTATAAAGCAAGAAAGTGTAAATTTGACCCGAAAGTGAAATACAAATTACTAATTCTTGTGAAATCTGCGGCCGGAAATCGTGACTGGAGAAGGAAAATTAGAAAAACGTGGGGAGAAGAATATAGTGACGGAAAAACAATAAAGATTGTATTTCTGTTAGCTGCCACGGAAGAAGAGGCCCAGGTTTTTGTTGACTACGAAGCCCGCAAATTCCGGGATATCGTTCAGGAAGATTTTTTGGACTCTTATAGAAACAATACGTATAAGACTATTATGGGATATAATTGGGCAATGGAATTTTGTCCTAGTGCGAGTTATCTGCTCTTTATTGATGATGACATCCGGGTCAATATCGATAAGCTGACGTCACATATCGACGATATATCAAAACAACCTCAGCAAATCATCGATAATCTTTATATCGGTTTGTTAATACCGTGTGGAGAACCGTATCGCGATAATACTTCAAAGTGGGATATATCTTATGACGAATATCCACACGATTTCTGGCCGCCATATTTGGCAGGTGGTGCTTTTTTAATGTCGCATATGTCCGCTCTTAAATTCCAGCTGGCGATTCCCTACGTCACGCCGGTCAGTATAGATGATTCCTATTTAGGGATCGTAGCTAAGAAATTAGGAATTAGACCTATTGACAGTCTATTATATCACTCTAGCGGGAAGTATGCTAACCAGTCCATATTTCTACATCAGGGTAAATCTACTTATAAACGTTTGGAACGAGACGCAGATCCGCCCTTTACTTCACACACAAAGCTATGCTTTATTGCGACGTGACCAGGAACCCCTATACCATCCTCAATATCCAAAGGTTACGCTCATCTACGTTCTCTACTACCCATCTATGTTATCCAGGGGTTACGCTCATCTGAGCTCTCTACACTCCTGGGATATGTCATAGTAAAACTGAGGGCTCCATGTGGCCTTCTTGTTGATGAGGCAATGCAAGAAGACTATTTTATATACATCAAACGAATATCGTGGTCACATAACGGTAAAAAATGACAAGCTAATAAGTCAGTTGCGGCTCCTTTGTAATGATTAAAAGACAGATATCAGACTTGCTATTGGTCAGGTATTTTTTTACCTGAGCATGCCACGCCATATTCCAGGGTTGAAGATACCATCCTCGATATCTAGGTGTTACACTCATCTACGCTCTCTACTACCCATCTATGATATCCAGGGGTTATGCTCATCTGAGCTCTCTACACCCCTGGGATATGTCATAGTAAAACTGAGGGCTCCATGTGGCCTTCTTGTAATGAGGCAAGATACTCTTTTATGTACATCAAAAAAATCTCGTGGTCACATAACGGTAAAAATGACAAGCTTTTAAGTCGGTTGCGGCTCCTTTGTAATGATTTAAAGACAGATATCAGACTTGTTATTCGTCAGGTATTTTTTTAACCTGAGCATGTTACGCCATTTTCCAGGTTTGAAGAGAGCGTAGATGAGCGTAACTCCTGGATATCGAAGATGTCCAGATACATTCCGAGGTATACGTACATCTACGACGCTCGGGAGTATCATTCTGATTTTTGGAACCGCGACCGGTACATCCTGAAAGAAGGGGACATATGTGTTTCTCCCGTCGGAAATTAAAACAGCAATTACATGCTTTCCAACAAATTAAGCTGGAGTTGTCTCCCATGATCTGATACTTTATTTTAGCAATGAACTCCTACCAGATTATAATACAGTCGATAATAGAATGTCGCCCGTTATTTACATTAAATACAATTTTTAAATATCCATGTGTTTATGTCTTTGAAATACAGTCGGTAAGCTTTCTCCCTTTCCCTGTGTGTGTTTGTTTACTGAAATAGTCTGATTTAAATCCATGTCATCTAAACTATTGATTTAAAGCCATTATACATGTTATCTGAGGCGGAGTGCAAAGCTTTGATATGACGTAGTCCAACATGGCGTAAGAATAACGCCATGTGATGCGGCATTACAAATTGAAGTATACAGTGTGATACATGTATACTACAACTGGGTTTGCTAATGATACAATAAATATAGGCGACACAGAATGTAAATAAATATTGCTGAAACGTCATGGTATTGATGACGTTGCGTCATACCAGTGTTTTGATTAACAAAACGCTATCCTACACGAGGGAATGACTAATATAATATAAGTATGGCCCTCTTGGTAGGGTGATATTATTAGTTACATAGTTTGTTAGTGACCTGATACACGGTTTTTTTAGACCCGATATTTTTCCGGATCAGGTCACTAGCAAACTATGTAACTAATAATATCACCCTACCAAGAGGGCCATAATTATATTATTTTACCGCATCCCATGACGTTATTCTGACGCCATTTTGTACTACGCAATATCAAAGCTTACTAATAAGCCGAACCTGATACATGTTTTTTTAAACCCGACACTCTTCGTATCAGGTCACTAACAAACTGTGTAACGAATTTATCCTGCTGAAAGCTTATACCCCTGAAATAAATTAGAGAAAAAACACGAGCTGAACTTATGTTTTGAACCGTCTGTCTTGCGGGCGTCAAACATGCCCCGACATTTTTCGCCATTTACTCTTCAACCGTTTCAATTGTAGTATCCTGGGTCTTTTCGCTATAATAAGCCTTTGCCATTAGCGGGATAAGAAGGTTTGTCTACCCTTTGCAGTTAAATTCCATTTGGGCTTCGCCCTTCGGAGGGAATATGACTACATTTTGGCCCTGTTCAACAGAGGGAATCTTTGAAATATTGTACGGATGCTTTAGCGAAATTCATGAATTGTATTTGCGCAGTCCTTGTTGTTCGGAATGGCAGATATCTTCGTCATTTGGAACATTAGAGCGCCATTATCTTGTCGTCTGCTTCATGTTTGTTTACGAAGAGGGACATAAATGTGGAACATCACCCCTGTGTAATGTATATGGGCACAAATAAAATTAAACCGACACAAGAAATAAGATTTATAAACTTTTACACTATGATTTGCCGAGTGCTATAAGTTTTATAAATCTTATCCTGATGATTAAGTTTTCTTTCTCTATTGCACATGGGTAATTGAACAAATATCCACCAGTCTTTCTTTCTTACCGTGAAATACGCTGTAATGGTGAATCAAAAGAATCGCACCATCATCGATGGCAGATGCAATTTGTGACGAAATTGATGACGTTGAGCTGGCATAAAGTGATGACGCGATTGTGACGTATTAGAATAATTGCACGTGTGGTCTTATCATTTTCCTGCGTTTCATCGAATAGCAGGAAAATATTGTCTGTACGTTTTTGGTACTCATATGTTGTGAGTTGGCAGGATAGGGATGAATATTCATGAAGATAGCGAGAGCTTTACGGGTAGAGCGAGTAGCACGTGAAAATATCACGTGGAGGTGGTACACGTGTACGTAGGCCGGGGTCCCAGTCATTCTAGCCTTGGACCTCGAGCCGACTAGACCGTTTTTTCAAGTAAAAGTTTAATATAGATCAGTAGTCAATTGTTTGACTTGGCAGATTTTCAATCAAAAGTTTAATAGAAATCTAGTTATTTAGTTGTTTTTTCGAACGGGTTTTTTTAGTTTCACTGCTTTATAACATGTTTTTCACTGTATTTAACAGAAAAGAAATGATCTTTAATGAACAGACAGTCAGAAATGTCACCCATAGGTTTTCCAAAGTAATTGATCTCTGGTTTTTAATCCAGGGTGTTATAGATGCATTTCTGATTTATGAAAGGGAGGTAATTTGTTTGAGAGAAAAGATTTCTTTATTAGAATTTTATGCAAATATGTACTGTACACATTTTGTTCACTTCATGTTCGGCTCAAAATAAATGTCCACAAGGCTTATTGCGTAATTGAAGTGTTGAGTTATGTGTTTGATGGTATAAGATATGATAGGAAAAGGATAGACTGTATTTTCCCTAGGTAGTTCGAGACAAGTATTTTCTCTCTCACTTCACAGGTTGAAGGGAAAAGATAAACATGTATTTTAACGGGGTAGGGAAAATACAGCTCACACGTGCTAATTGTGACGTCATGATCATTGTCACGGCATCACTCTATGCAGTGCATGTAACCTGATTAACGTCACCAGTTTCGGCATTCATTGCATCACCCAGAAAGACAGAGAAATCTCAACCCTCAGGATAAGATTTATGAATTTTAACACTTGGCAAAGCCTCTTGCTAAAATTCATAAATCTTACCCCCGGGTTGAGATTTCTCAGTCGACATCACACAGAGGTGATAGATTCTATTAATCGGGAATGAATATGTGAAATGAAGGAGAATATCAAATAGAACGTCATATTCGTTAAATATAACTATATATGTTGTTTCCTCAATCAGTAGATTTCAATTCTTCCGCCTATTTATTGATTTATTGGAAATAAAACCATTGTTGTTAGTATTTAAGCATTGAACTGCTTTCATTTGGCAGTAATGGGCTGATAATGCAAACTGGTCAAAGGCAAATTCAATCAAGCGCTGTCATCTTGGTCGATTGAATGATATAAACTCCCAATTCATATTGACCAACAGTTCCGATGACTCTTGATCGCTGTCCATGATAACATAGCAGACGACAAAATAATTCAAAGCTAGTTGGCGTTTTGAAATTTATGTGTCAATTAAACTTCAAGTTGAAAACCTTTTTCTAGAACAACAAACGTTCGGTCAGTCAACCGTGCAAGGGGAGGTAACCTCAATTACTTTAGATGACAGTTGGACAACATTATTATCAAAGGCCCAATATACGTAACTTCAGAAATGTTTTCGTGATTCTGAAAAATTCTGAAAAAAAAATCATGTTGATAAACATGCAAAAATAAACCTAAAACGAAGTAAACCTAAGCGGTAACTAATAAGAAACTATTGACAGAAAAATCCAAAGAATTGAAAATAGTTCAAGTGGGGCCCACTTCAACAACAATCAGAAGTTAGAAGACAGTTCAAAATGGACGCGTGTTTACAAATACCGAGTTTCAACTGTTGCTGTACCGGTAACCGCGTAAGAACTCATCTTGAATATTACTGATATCAGTTAATCTTAACTAAATCTATAAATATAAAAAAGTTATCTATAAATATAAAAAGTTATTACGCTTGATTTTCGCTTCAAGTTTTACCGAAAGTTACGTATATTGGGACTTAAATGCGCCGGTCGAAAGTTTATGAGATGGTAATGCTCAGCTACTGTTCGTATGGTTATATAATGACAATGTCATTTAATTAGGCATTGAACTGCTATCAGTTGATATTCATAGGCAATATGAATACCAACTGGACAGAGGAAAATTAAAAAAAAAAATTGGATTTGCCTAGATGTCCAGTTGGCATTCATATTGTTTATGAATGCCAACTTAAAGCAGTACAATACTTATATTTACCAATTTTAGCATTTGTTATTATTATTTCATACAAAAAAACCCAATCAATTTATCGTGTATGCTTGTTCATTGAAAAGAACAGCCAATCACCGAGGAATGGTTAATGGTATCCAACATAATAATTATGACGTCTTAGTAACAATGACAACAACAATAGGCAAATGGCATTCATGGCCTTATGAATGCCAACTGAAATTGGTAGGGTTATATACTGTTGTGACAATGCCATGCAATGGTAAATCTAGAGTGGTAAACATGTCCTTTTTATTTCAGTTGCACATTTCTCATGGAAGTCAAGTCATCATGCAAAGTATGATATTTTTTTTTTTTTTTTTTAAGTTTTCGGATTATTATAATTTCTAATTATCCGGAATACTAGTTTTGAAAAAATCAGACAGAAAAAAAGGCAGGACATGGCAAAGCGTCAATAAACCGTTATCCAAATTCAAAATCGATTAAAAAAGGGACAAAATATGAACAATGGAAATGTTACATGAGGACCCCTGTAAAAGTACAAGAGAATAAGACCAGGTGATCCGGAAGAGTAAACGTCTTCTGCTTCATCGACGATACCCGCCATGTAAATCTTTGTCACATCCAAGTAAAAGTCAAGTCCTCAAGGTGAGAACCGAGTCATCATTCTCAATCACAAAACGCAAGCACATAAATGAGCATACTGAGAATGTCAATTGTCATATCACACACAGATACAAAATATTTCTCCAAGATACTGGAAAAAAACTTGCTCATAGTTCTCATCAACCTGCATTTCTCGAATCCCTGTGGAGTAAGTTTGTTTGTCAGCAGTCGACATCTATCACAGAGATTTCGATATTTAGAGCATGCCCTAAAATAACGAATCAATTCCAACTGGTTTGAGAAGCAAGGATGTTACTAGCAAGAAAGGGATAGTTAATGACCGTTACGTTTATCGTATACGTTAGTTGTCCATTTTGATCTTTGTTAAAGTAAAGATCGAGGTAAGTACATGTAGCTGATTGAGAAGAGTTTGTTGTGTCCTTTATTTCAAGTTCAGAAGGGTATATACGATCGATGTGGTCTTCAAACTTCTTGATATTTTAATACATCAAAACAATCTTGCTGTCACATAGCGAACAGAATAAGCAAGCTTTAATTTGAAGACACGTACTGTTCCTTTATAATCTCCAAAGGACCAGTATCCTAGTGATTGGTCAGGTTTATTGACCCGAAACCAATCAAACCGCTATCTTCATGCCTTCAATTGCAGAAAGAGGCCGAGTTGTCCACTGTAGCGATTCTTTAGTTAGAAGTCCGGAATGATACCCTGCATGTTTACCAATGTGTTATTGATTTGACATTGCATGTGCGGCCATCTTGAATCTAAAACGAGGCGTAAGGCGTAAACAAAATTTCAAGAAAGGATCCCTCCTACAATCTTCACTGATGACGCAATATGTATTGTCAAATAAAAGAATGGCGAATTCAGAGGCGAATGTTCAAAGGGAACAGCCCAGGAAAAATACAGTCTTTAAAGGATGGACCGACCAATTTTCTTTTTTTCTTTTTTTTTTCAGTAAATAAATCAATGATTTTGATTTGTGTTTGTTTGTTTTTGAGTAACTGTAGCGGCCTACTAACATCTATGATTATTTAAGGACGTGCCAGATTTTTAGAAGTGGAAGCAAAACCGTAGTTTCTGGGAGAAAAATCGACAAGTACGTCGTGACGGTCCCATATGAACCTCGAGCCGTGACCCAGTGGGAAAGAAATCTTTAGCTAGCGTAGCAGAATACCAGACACCTTAACCATTTAATTTTGTCACTGCAGCCCTCAGAAGCTTACAAAATAAGCGAAATAAGAAAGTATTGATAACCAACAAATTCTGTACGACAAATACGTTTTAATACTTTAAAACGACATGATGAAACATTCGGTTTTTGTTTTATCCATAAAGCATTTTTGGGGGATGAAACACATTGAACCAATGCTGCTGTTTGTCATTAGTAGGAATTCTACATGACAATCTACATTCTCACCATAACCTGTATTTTTTTAAGTAACAGTTTTAAGTTGTTAATCAACAAACATATCTTATCTGCAGCAATCAGCAATATTTAGTACCTGTAAATAAAACTGCAACGCAACTGTTAGCGCTATAGGACATCAATCTTCGATATCAAAGGGTTACACTCACCTACGCTCTCTACGCCCCTGAATATGTCAAGGTAAATCTTAAGACACGCTCAAGTGAAAATAAAAACGACCAATCGCTAGGCTGATGCCTGTATTTTGAAAATTAAAAAAAGCCGCATTTGACTTCAAAGCATGTCCAATTTTACCGTTATGTGACCACGAGATTATTTTGATGTACATCAACGGATCGAAACAGTCTTCTTGCATAATCAACAAGGTGGTGCACATGGAGCCTTCTTCAGCTTTGCATTATCATATTTCAGGGGTGTAGAGAGCGTAGGTGAGCGTAACCACTGGATATGGAGGACGTTGAAAACCAAACCTGTAAAGCAAAATTCAGATATTAGTAAGCGCATTGCTGACATATTGTGTATACATTTTTGGAGCTACAAAGCTGTGAAGTGCATTTTAAATATATAATAACCTTCCACAAAAAGGCAGTGAAATACCTGCAAATATAAGATATGCTGTGAATTAAGGTAAAAGCCATTTTGTTTGAAAAACATACAA
Organism: Mimachlamys varia; assembly: GCA_947623455.1. NCBI lineage: Eukaryota > Metazoa > Mollusca > Bivalvia > Pectinida > Pectinidae > Mimachlamys > Mimachlamys varia. Next base: position 31,199,101 of record OX392544.1, read on the forward strand.
GCGCAAAATATTGATAAAACATTAGCTAAAAGCATCAATACCAAGCAAACCAATGCAATAATTTGCGATCAAATTTGCGCTGTTCTATACATGCGTTGTATATGTAGATATTTTTGCGGGCATACAATTAAGCGTTTTTGTAAAAGTTTGACAAATAGATGCATTGATTGTATTAAGAACGCACAATGCAAACTGTGTCAAACTTTATAGGGAACATTAAAATAGCTAATTCATAATTTAGCTAAATATTCAAAACACTAAAAGCACAAAATCAGAATACCTAAACAAGTCCATATACGGTTTAATAAACAGTTAACAGTTATCTTTGTAGTACAGTCAAACTTTATAATCTCAAAGTCGGTTCACGAAATTGCCCCCAAATAACAAAATCAACCTGAATGTAAATATAAGGTTTGAATCCTCTTTTATTGAACCTCAATGGTCTAGAGACAAATTTGATATGAACTGCTTCAATTTCCAAATGTTCCATATTCGTCCAAGAAAATAATGGTTATTCCAAGACTTTAGAAAGTAAAATTTACGGACTAGAACAGTTGTGTTCTTTTTGGTTCCATTTAGTTTTGATAAAATTTCCTCAAATATTTTGCTCTCGATATTATTAGCAATACATTACATCCATTTGGCATTTATATTTCCCAGAAGGATTTGATGAGCCTATGAACAGATTGACATCCAATATTAAAAGGCTATGCATTTTCTTAGAAGTGTTTGGTCATGAACAAAGAGCAATGGCAAAAATATATGTTCGCAGAGTATAAGTTTATCGAAATTAAAAGAAAAATGAAGATACAACATTATCAAGTTCGCTGTCTGAAATAAAGCCACTCCTGGGGTTATTCCTGCGTAGGTTTCTTCCTGCTGAAACAAAGTTTGGCACCCTCTGAAAATTTGCCGATTGTAACGGATCCAAGTTGAATACTGTACCGAAATTTCCTCGTTGTACAGGCAAAGTTTGTTGGGTTCTTCGAAAAGATGATGCCATTTCTGGGACACCATGCGTATTCCACGGTGTGCGCGGTGCTCTTCTTTCGCCAATAGAATTAAAAACGCTGTGAGGTGACGCCATTCTGCGGTTTATCAATGGAATAATTTCCGGTGTTTGCTCCACGGGAAAGTTACTTCGTACACCAGTGACACGGGGAACACGGTTTAAAAAGGGGAAAGATTGTTGTAAAAGAACACGACGGCTTTCATCAGGAACTTGTACAATATTCATACCATCGTTACCAACAGCATCCGTCAACATGAAAACCGCGGGCTGCATTCCTGGAATACGTTTATTCAAAGAGTTGTCAATAGTTGCTACGTTAGTTCTGAATTGCTGATGTTTTGACCAATCGTTGACAAGATCATTTACGCCCGGACCAATCTCCATACTAGCTCCAGGAATTTGTTTCCTTTTCGTTGGAAGGTTTGGATGAGGCGCTCTGCTCGGCATAAAGTTAGATTTTCCAAGTTGTGACTTCATTTTGTCTCCTGTAATTGGCTCAGGACCACTGCGTGAAACGGAAAAAAATTCGTACATTCGATTAACAAATGACTTAATATCATGAAAAATGGATACAATTATGTTTTGGAGTGCAACTCTGAAAATTCCTTAAGAATCCATGTTCCTCTTTTACCACAATATTTAAAAAGAAAAAAAATAAGAAAAATAATAACAAAAACGATACTTCCTCTTTGGTTTCGTTCTGGATATAGTTGTAGTGCAATAACTGAGCAGACCCTAGCTTTTTCCTTATCATGTTGCATATTTTGTATAATAAAAGTCCCACAAATCAGGTTAAAGTTAAAAACAAACTTATAAAAAAATGTTATTTTCAGCTGTATCAAAAATATTTTCTAAAAATTTATCATGACAGTCGAGTCTCAATATCTCAAAGTTGGCGATATCGAGTTAAACAAGTTGAAATATTTAATAAGTGTTGTTTTCGGCTGGGACCGACAAAATACAAATAAATCGGGTATTTGAGTTACAATCATGTATACGAGTTCGAGATAACGAGAATTGTAAGTGATACTGATATTAAATTAATGAAAGTGGAGTTTCCTTAATATAGATACAAAACATCTGAAGTTTCAAAGATGAATCATGATCAGAAAATATATTTCAAATGATCTTTATTTCAAAAGTTAACGGTAAAATTAATTCATTTACTGGGCCATTGAAACCTTAGATATTACCGATTTGATAAATTGTTTATTTCTCACTAAATAATTGCAACCCCGTTCACAGATAATTAATCAAATTTGTACTGTCATTCTTAATTACAATGCTAAAAGTGTGAATACTGCTAGAACTATAATACAGCTAAATTATGTATATTTGAGTATGTTTGCACGTGTTATTTAGATCACGTAACACACACATATGCTGCACCTCTTAAATTTAGTAATAGATACAGTATGCCGAAAAAATGAATTAAACTGCATCATATAACTGTTTCGTCCTCCTAGGACTCTTCAGTGATGCTAGGGGCCAACAGGTAGGAATCCAAAATTTCTAAACTTATGTAGAAGCAGAAGGGCCAGGTGCGTAAAACCCCTTTAATTTATTAATTTAGAAGTAAAATTAAACTTAAACTAAAATTAGCCCCGACATGTTGTAACACGTTTATAAAAAAAATGAAGTATTCTCAGATAACATTTTTTAGCTCGGTCAATGCGTTCACCTTTCTTTCAACCCCATACTTTACTGATTGATCGCCGAAAATAAAATTATTAACGTGAAAATAGGTCAAGCATGCTTCACTCTACCGATGGTAATCTAATTCTATTAAAGGGAAAAGCTGAATGTTAGCTTGCCGTTATGGATATCAGGGTCTTGTATGAGATATAAGAGTGATCAATGACCTTTTGTCCTTAACCTATGACTTTAAGATCTTAGATCTTACCCGGAGTAGAATAGCTGTGTTGATACTAAGAACGCAAACTTTTAATATATGAACGTTAGGCGAACAAAAGAAAATACACACGGAGGGACCCATGAAAAAGATGTTTTCTCCCCCCCCCCCTCAAACACACTCCTCTCGCCTAGGTGGATGGGTTTTTTAAATGGCCCCATTATCGGCACAAATAGGGTTACGCTCACTTTCACACTCTGTAAACTGGCGTTTTTTTTTGGCCTACTCAATGTTAAAGGCCCAATATACGTAACTTCAGATTTTTTTTCCAATTGATAACCATGCAAAAATAAGTCTAAAACGAAGTAAACATGAGCGGTAACTAACAAGAAACTTTTGACAGAAAATTCCAAAGAATTGAAAATAATTCAGGTGTGGCCCACTTCAACAACAAACCGAAGGTAGAAGACGGTTCGAAATGGACGCGTGTTTATACAAATAGCGTGTTTTAACTGCTGCTGTACCGGTAACCACGAAAGAATTCACCTTGAATATTGATGATATCAGTTAATCTTAACTAAATCTATAAATATAATAAGTTATAAGGCTTGATTTTTGCTTCAAGTTTTGCTGAAAGTTATGTATATTGGGCCTTTAAGCGTACAACCGAATAGAAGCAATTAAGTACCATGATGAGTTCAAGCTCTCACAATGATTGCCGTAAAAAGGTAATTGTAAGACTGTAATTAACACAACCTTATTCTAACGGAATGCTAAACGCTTCAATAAGATAACTTCTAAAGACGTAAGTTAAAAGTATCGCAAACCATTGATATCCAAGGGTTATTGCTCATCTATTTTCTCTAGTATGGTGACACGATGATATATATTTGATTGGTCTTACACCGGACATATTTGAAATACATCAAATCATGGAAGCAGTCTTATTATGCTATCAACTAGGTATCCTCAATATCAAGTGGTTACGCTCACCTACACCCCTGCAATTTCTTATGGTTAAACTGAGGGATCCGTGTTGTTTAACCAAAAAGATTCGTTCAGCCATTTGATGTACATTAAAAGAATATCGTGGTCGCAAAACGGTAAAAGATATGACAAGCTTTTTTTGTAATCTTTAAAAGACAAACGTCGGCCGAGCTATTTGTCATATTTGTTTACTTGATCATACTTCCAGTTCTGCCGTGTCGTATTCCAGGGGTGTAGAGAGCGTAGGTGAGCGTAACCCCTGTAAATCGAGGATAATTCCAGGGGTGTAGAGAGCGTAGGTGAGATTAACCCCTGGATATCGTGAATGATTCATGGGCTGTTGAGAGCTTTTCTATATTACGTGGTTGCAACAGTTTTTATCAGTTTCTTGTGATTTTCGGCAAACGATTTTGGTTTTAATACAATCAGTCTTAAGCAAAGTACTTGAAAAGGAAATGGATTTTATTATTTTGCAGGATTCCAAGGAAAGGATTTGAGATATATTCTTAAATCAGAGAACACTATGAGAAAATATTAAGAACAACTGGAATCCTGATTTATTGTATTTTCTATTCAATGGAATTCTTTAACAGTGCAGTTTACCCAATGCAGCAAATTTGCTCTTGGATTTTTAATGCATAGTTTGTCTAATAAAAACCTTTTTAGCTTTGTCCTAAAAATTAAGAAAACTCCACTTTCATAAGATTGCCATTTCAAGAAAAAAGTTTTCATTACTAGAAAAAGGACGAAATAATGGCCGAAATGTCTTTGTCAGTGATCACTCCATCACCAGATGACTCCTTCCGGTGCACGTGGTCCCTTGACGACAAGATCTGAGATGTCTTCCTGAAAGACGACGATTCCACCGGAAGTGGGGAATTGAACGCGGTACCTGCATCGGCTTGTTTTACTGGCAAAACGTGTTCTTCTACTGGAGCAGACATTTTAGGCGGTGTTTTCATATCAGTGGTACCTTTAGTTTGAACTACTGTGTCTAGTTCGTGGGAGGGCATCACATTGATCGGGTTAGTCTTAGACGTCTGTGTGTCCTGGGCGGTTTGATGCACTTTTGAGTCTTTATTAATAGAAGACGAAACAACAGGCTTTGGTTGGTTTAAATCTAGAGGTATTGGTTTGGCACGTGTTTGCGTTGGGAATTCGGCGTCCTCATTTGCCTGTGACCATTGTGGAACATTTTCACCGACTTTTATATTTTCAGGTACGGGAGTTCTGGTTGTCTTTTTGTCCTTCTTACTGTCCATGTTTATTGTCATTTGTTCCGTTTTGACCTGAGTTGGTTCCATCTGTTTGTCCTGCTTAACGGTAGACGCTGCGTCGGGCTTCGGTTTAAACATTTCTGGGTGCATTGGCTTGGCATGTGTTTGCATTGGAAATTCTGAATCTTCATTCGCCTGTGACCATTGTGGAACATTTTCACCGACTTTTATATTTCCAGGTATGAGAGTTTTGGTTGTCTCCTTTTTAACAGTAGATGATACATCGGGCATCAATTGAGGAACATCAAGAAGAATCGGTTTTGCATGTGTTTGCACCGGGAATTCTGAATCCTCGTTTGCCTGTGACCATTTCGCAACGTTATCACCGACTTTCACGCCTCTAGGTACAGGAGCTCTGGCTGTCTTTTTGTCCTTTTTTTTGTTCATGTTTGGGATCGTTGTTTCCATGCTACCCCTCGCTGGTTGCACCTCTGGGTCCTTTTTAACAGTAGACGATACATCGGGCATCAATGGAGGAATATTCAGATGTATTGGTTTGGCATGTGTTTGCATTGGGAATTCTGAATCTTCGTTCGCCTGTGACCATTTTGCAACGTTTTCACCGACTTTTATATTTCCAGGAACGAAAACTCTAGTTGTCTTTTTGTCCTTCTTACTGTCCATGTTCATTGTCATTTGTTCCGTATTGACTGAAGTTGGTTCCATCTGTTTGTCCTTTTTAACAGTAGATGAAGCATCGGGCATCAATGGAGGAATATCAAGAAGAATCGGTTTGGCATGTGTTTGCATTGGGAATTCTGAATCTTCGTTTGCCTGTGACCATTTCGCAACGTTATCACCGACTTTTATGTTTCCAGGAACGGGAACTCTAGTTGTCTTTTTGTCCTTCTTACTGTCCATGTTCATTGTCATTTGTTCCGTTTTGACCGAAGTAGGTTCCATGTGTTTGTCCTGCTTAACGGTAGACGCTGTATCGGGCTTCGGTTTAAACTTATCTGGGTGCATTGGCTTGGCATGTGTTTGCACTGGGAATTCTGAATCTTCGTTTGCCTGTGACCATTTTGCAACGTTTTCACCGACTTTCACGTTTTTAGGTGCAGATGATTTTTCTTCATCTTTCTTACTGCCAACATTAATTGTCATTGATTCCTTATTACTCAAAGCTGGTTTCACCTTGGAGTCTGTTTTATCAGAAGACATTGTGTCAGACTTCGGTTTCAATGCATTAGGATGTCTTGGCTTTGCATGTGTTTGCATTGGGGATTCTGAATCTTCGTTTGCCTGTGACCATTTTGCAACGTTTTCACCGACTTTCACGTTGCCAGGAATAGGAGGTCGTGTATCCATATCCTTTTTCATTTTTGTCTCCGAAACTGACTTTGAAGGGAGATGAAGTTTAAGATAAACGTTCAATGCATTCTGACGCATCGTTTCCGAAAACCTTGTCACGCCCAATATTAATTTTTTAACTGATTCAGTTTTCAGTTTCATAAACTTATCCATTTGGAACTGATCTGACTCCTTCGCTCCTTTTATGGACTCTGACGTCATCCCTGCTTCGTTTGCCTTTTTCACGTAGGTCAATAGAGCAAGTCTACGTATGGTTTTGCTTCTCGATGTCTTAGAAAGAATCAGTTGCTCTAAACGTGTCATACTTAACTTTGACAACCTTGCCAAGAGCCGACTTACTCTGCTCTTTTTAGGCTTTTTAATTGTTGGGATGACCGATGACACTGTTTTCTGTGTTTTCGCAAGAACTTTATCCTCGGTTGCTGGTATTTTCGCATTAACAATGTCGGTTTCTTTCCTCGAAGCAGAAGGCGATGTATCTAATTTGATGGCTGCTGTTTTGCGCACAACGTCAATTTCAGTGTTTGGTGCTGGATTTGACATTTCAGTGATTGTAACTGGATTTGACATTTCCTTTTTTGTTGATGGATTTAACATTTCAGGGTTTGTAGCTGAATTTGACATTTCAGGGTTTGTAGCTGGATTTGACATTTCCATTTTTGTTGCTGGATTTGATATTTCAGGGTTTGTAGCTTGATTTGACATTTTCATTTTTGTTGCTTGATTTGACATTTCAGTGTTTGTTGATGGATTTAACATTTCAGGGTTTGTAGCTGGATTTGACATTTCAGGGTTTGTAGCTGGATTTGACATTTCAGGATTTGTAGCTGGATTTGACATTTCCATTTTTGTTGCTTGATTTGACATTTCAGTATTTGTTGCTTGTTTTGACATTTCAGCGTTTGTAGCTGGATTTGACATTTCCATATTTGTAGCTGGATTTGACATTTCCATTTTTGTTGATGGATTTGACATTTCCAGTTTTGTTGATGGATTTGACATTTCAGTGTTTAAAGCTGGATTTGACATTTCAGGGTTTGTTGATGGATTTGATATTTCGGGGTTTGTTGCTTGATTTGACATTTCAGTATTTGAAGCTGGATTTGACATTTCCATGTTTGTTGCTGGATTTGATATTTCGGGGTTTGTTGCTTGATTTGACATTTCCATTTTTGATGCTGGATTAGACATTTCCATGGTTGTTGCTTGATTCGACATTTCCATTTTTGTTGATAGGTTTGACATTTCCATGTTTGTAGCTGGATTTGACATTTCAGGGTTTTTTGCTTGATTTGAATTGTCCATGTTTGTTGCTTGATTTGACATTTCCATTTTTGTTGATGCATTTGACATTTCAGGGTTTGTTACTTGATTTGACATTTCAGCATTTTTTGCTTGATTTGACATTTCCATGTTTGTAGCTGGATTTGACATTTCCATGTTTGTAGCTGGATTTGACATTTCCATTTTTGTTGATGGTTTTGACATTTCCATTTTTGTTGCTGGATTTGACATTTCAGGGTTTGTTGCTTGATTTGACATTTCCGTATTTGTTGCTTCATTTGGCATTTCAGGGTTTGTTGCTTGATTTGACATTTCCGTATTTGTTGCTGGATTTGACATTTCGGTGTTTGTTGCTTGATTTGAAATTTCGGTGTTTGTTGCTGGATTTGACATTTCCATGTTGGTTGATGGATTTGACATTTCAGGGTTTGTTCCTTGATTTGACATTTCAGTATTTGTTGCTGGATTTGACATTTCAGGGTTTGTAGATGGATTTGGCATTTCCATTTTTGTTGATTGATTTGACATTTCAAGGTTTGCTGCTTGATTTGACATTTCCGTATTTGTTGCTGGATTTGACATTTCGGTGTTTGTTGCTTGATTTGAAATTTCGGTGTTTGTTGCTTGATTTGACATTTCGGTGTTTGTTGCTGGATTTGACATTTCGGTGTTTGTTGCTTGATTTGAAATTTCGGTGTTTGTAGATGGATTTGACATTTCAATTTTTGTTGATGGATTTGGCATTTCAGGCTTTGTTGCTTGATTTGACATTTCAGGGTTTGTTGCTGGATTTGACATTTCCATGTTTGTTGCTTGATTTGACATTTCAGGGTTTGTTGCTGGATTTGACATTTCCATTTTTGTTGCTTGATTTGACATTTCAGGGTTTATTGCTGGATTTGACATTTCAGGGTTTGTTGATGGATTTGACATTTCCATGTTTGTTGCTTGATTTGACATTTCAGGGTTTGTTGCTGGATTTGACATTTCCATGTTGGTAGCTGGATTTGACATTTCCATTTTTGTTGCTGGATTTGACATTTCCATTTTTGTTGATGGGTTTGACATTTCAGTGTTTGTTGCTTGATTTGACATTTCCGTATTTGTTGCTGGATTTGACATTTCAGGGTTTGTTGATGGATTTGACATTTCAGGGTTTGTAGATGGATTTGACATTTCGGTGTTTGTTGTTGGATTTGACATTTCCATGTTTGTAGCTGGATTTGACATTTCAGGGTTTGTTGCTTGATTTGACATTTCCATTTTTGCTGATGGATTTGACATTTCAGGGTTTGTTGCTTGATTTGACATTTCCATTTTTGTTGATGGATTTGACATTTCAAGGTTTGTTGCTTGATTTGACATTTCAGGGTTTGTTGCTTGAATTGACATTTCTATTTTTGCTGATGGATTTGACATTTCAGGGTTTGTTGCTTGATTTAACATTTCCATTTTTGCTGATGGATTTGACATTTCAGGGTTTGTTGCTTGATTTGACATTTCAGGGTTTGTTGCTTGATTTGACATTTCCATTTTTGCTGATGGATTTGACATTTCAGGGTTTGTTGCTTGATTTGACATTTCAGGGTTTGTTGCTTGATTTTTCATTTCAGGGTTTGTTGCCTGATTTGTTATTTCAGCATTCCCAACATTGTTCACAATTTCAGTGTTTCCAACTGTGTTTGGAATTTCAGCGTTCCCTGCTGACTTTGACAATTCGGCTTTTCCTGGTGGACCTATTTCTTGGACATTGTCTGTTGGCAGGACCTCCTGATTTGGAATCACTGCCGCTCTACTTCCTGAAAGCACATAAAAGACAGATTTCAAAATAAATTTCAAGATTTAAGCAATAAATGCGAACTATTTCGACAGATAAAATGATATATAATACAAATGAATATATTAGTGGAGTCACTGAAGGCATACATTTGGCTTCCATGTGCATTTTTGAAGGAAGCGAGAGATCATGAAAAGCTGATAGTACAGATATAGTTCTTAAAGAAAATGAAATGAAAGTTGTAAGTCGCGCATGCGCGTCATATCGGTTTTATGACGTCATCAATAGTTAATGTATGAGGTTCCTATGACTTGTAGTGTATGCAATTGAACCTGAACAAATTGCTTCTTTAATGCAGTTCAAAGTTCAAAACGAAGTTTAGAATTTTGTTCTTTATATACATGACATCACACAGCCTCACCAAGGAAACCTGGATAAACTTATGATGTAGGTCAAAGGACAAAATGTAGGTCAGATTTACCTAATTTTGTTACATGGCAGATCGCCCCTTCAGGGAATTCCAGTGACAAATTGTGTACGGAAGATTAAACTCGGAAATAGCGCATGCGTAGATGCTCTACCATGGCAACGATTTTTATTGCGTTCACATACAAAAATAAATATATTTGATGTTTTTGGATAGTAAAGATGCTGAAACAAAAAATCCTTGTATTGGACAAACATTTATTTTTCTTCGAGTGAACACTTGCATCAAGATGTCAAGTACTAAAACATTTGGTGCATGTGGAGATCTTTATAAAAAGAAGAGTGTTAAGTAAACAATCTAATTAAAGTACCAATATACGTAACTTAAGGAAATTTTTTGGGATTCTTAAAAATTCTGGAAAAAAATCCAGTTGATAACCATGCAAAAATAAGCCTTATACGAAGTAAACCTGAACGGTAACTAACAAGAAACTCTTGACAGAAAAAATTCAAAGAACTGAAAATAATTCAGGTGTGGCCTACTTCAACAACAAGCCGAAGTTAAAAGACAGTTCAAAATGGACGCGTGTTTAAAAATACCGAGTTTCAACTGCTGCTGTACCGGTAACCGCGTGAGAATATCTTGAATATTGCTGATATTTAGTTAACCTTAACTAAGTCTATAAATATAAAAAGTTATTAGGCTTGATTTTCGCTTCAAGTTTTGCCCAAAGTTACGTATATTGGGCCTTTAAAATATATATCCTTTTTTTCATTACGTTCCATACGGATCTGACAACATCCCATAAAAGGTCATGTTCTGGTGACCTTTGTGGTCTCTTTACTTTAATCTTCAGTAGAATTTGTATAATTGATGACAGTCGACGCCGTCATCTGCAGCAAGTCATTCCGACCCGACGAATGCAAGATTTTTCGCCAACAAACATTCACATTTGAGATTCTGGAAGAGGCCGTCAGATTGGCTGATGCAAAAGTTCACCAGAACATGACCCCTTATGCGATGTTGAAAGATCCTATGTATGAGGAGATTAACGGAGCGACTATAGATTTGCGTTTTATTGAGATTGGTTTAATTAATTTCATTCAAAAATGGCTAATTTTCAATTATACAGCAAAGAACAGGGGATGTGTACGTATGTTATTGTGAAAATGTTGGTTTATGTGTCTTTTTGAAACACTATAATTCAAAACCAATTGTTAAATGAACCTGAACATTCGCGTTTGTATATTTCATTTTACTGGTGATTACAAATATTTCATAGCTTTTTCTAAAAAAATCCTTAATAGGCGGAAAATGACGCTAAACGGCCCTTGTCCTTTGACATAGTGACAAATCTTGTTAATTGGGGCGTTTCATAAGTTGACATAAATTTTGCCCAACTCCCTTGTCGTTTTCATCACAATTAATTATGTTTCACCTAAATTCCTGTTAATAAATTTTCATAAGGAAAGTGTAAGTAGCAGTCATACAATATTCTACGGAGGTACATTTAGAACATGCATAATAGTATTCTCCACCATAGTTATGTCGAGAGCTCAAACTTCTCAAGCGTTCGACATAATTAAAGGCCAAATATACGTAACTTCAGGAAATTTTTCGTGATTCTGAAAAATTCTGAAAAAAATCCAGTTGATGACCATACAAAAATAAGCCTAAAAAGAAGTAAACCTGAGCGGTAACTAACAAGAAACTCTGGACAAAAAAAATACAGGTGGGGCCCACTTCAACAACAAACCGAAGGTAGAAGACGGTTCGAAATGGACGCGTGTTTACAAATAGCGTGTTTCAACTGTTGCTGTACCGGTAACAGCGAAAGAATTCATCTTGATTATTGCTGATATCAGTTAATCTTAACTAACTTTATCAATATAAAAAGGCTTAATTTTCACTACAAGTTTTGCCGAAAGTTACGTATGTTGGGCCTTTAAGGTAAAAAAATATGGTTATGCATTTCCCTACCGTCCCGAGCGCTCGACAACATTAAGATAGAAAATATCGTTATGCATGTCAAAACCTTCTCGTGAGTTCGACCGACATAATTAAGGTAAACAATATTGTTATGCATGTCCTAACCTTCTTGGGAGCTCGCCATATATGTTATTTGGTAGAAATTATTATTATGTATGTCCTTAATGTGCCACCGTAGTATTCAAATTGTTCAATAGTATAATGTATGCTTATTAGTTTTACATGAGATTGATCATTTTCCTAAAATACAAGTTTTTGTATAAGTACATAAACAATATGTAACTATTTCGTCACGCTTGATAGCATTTATGTCGTTTAATATTAATGTATGCTAATTTTCTACCGATTAACCTGTGATTCTTGAAGCTTAATCAATCAATATTATTCACAGCAAAAATTGCATCGGCGTTAAAATCTGACATAAAATATCACTGGAGACATTAACGAATTGCGAGCGTGATACATAAATGTTGATATGAGGATTTTGGCCACTAAATCGAAATAATAAAAAATAAATACACAGAAAAAAACAAACAAAACTGAAAAAAAAATACTCACACTAAAAAAAAAAAAAACATAATGAAACAAGATAAGGGAGAAAACCGATATATATAAGTTTATAGAAATAAATCATGCTGCTAATATATGTATAATGTATCAGTGTAAATAAACTGTTTGATATATACAGGTTAATAAGTTCCCTTAAATTAACTCTCTATATACAACGGATCTTTCTTTGAGGATAACTGACCTTAAACGAATATCATTGACTTATGCACACAGTTTTTTCCCAATATCTTAAGAAAACTGATATAAGAGAATACCAAAGCGTCAACAAAACCATAATCCAAACTCAAAATCGAATAAATTAGAGGCAAAATAGGAACACAGGAAAGATTTACATGGAGACATTTGTAAAGCTACAAGAGAATAAGACCAGGACTCGTATTCATGAAACCGTTCCCATGCTCAAGCAACGATTTTGTGCTCAAGCCAGCTTTCTTGAAACTCACCTAAATCATGGAAATGATCAAAAAGTCAGTTGTTGATATTAAAAGCAGTATACGGCTTCGTGGATCTTCAATACTTTGCCGAAAATATAGCAAAATAAAACTTTTAAGATAAAATATAGCCTGAACAAGAAAATGGACTTGAGCACAAAATCTCATGCTCAAGCATGAGAACGAATTTATGAATACGGGCCCAGGTGTTCCCGAAGAGTAAGCGTTTTCTGCTTCATCGACGACACCTGCCATGTTAATCTTGTTTCACATCCAAGTAAGCATCAATCTTTAAGAGAGAACCGAGTCATCATTGTCAATCACAACAAGTAAACAAACTAATAAACAAACTCAAAACCAACATATATGAAAGCCACGTACTAATTAAAACCAACCTGCAAATTATGTCATTGAGACAAAGGTGCCGTAATAGTGCAATTTACTGTGAAAGCATCCATTACAATGGTTTATCTTTACATTTGCTTTGGATCCATCCATTGTAACGCATTGTGAAGGCAAATCTGATTAAAATCATATCTTGATCTCCGCGCCATTCCGTAAACTTCTCTCTGCTGCATTAAGATCTGAGAAAATCCCATGTCCCGATGACCTTTCGCGTTATCCAATCAAATTACTACTGTCAGAATCTTGACAGTGAAATTTTGAGGGACAAAGCATGCATTATTGCATTTGTCCGTTTAGTCGTTTCGTCACTAAAATGTTCATGTGGAACAATGTGACGAAATGACTGGCTGCAAGATGACAGGTCATTAGAAAATCATTTTAGTGTTAAGTAAAGAGGCGACAAAGGTCATCTGAACGTGACCTCCTATGGGATGTTGTCAGATCCTTGTAAAACGGAGTGAGAACAAGGATCTGTATTTTAATCAGATTGTGTGAAGGCAAATGTTGTTTTGAGACATAGAGGATATCTTACAGTGTCTTTTGTAAACCAATGGTAAATATATTTCACGAGGTTGAATAATATTTTGATATTTTGACGGGTGCGCAGCAAGAGTGAAAAATATAAAAACATTAGCCACACGAGTGAAATATGTTTGGTATTACTGAAGATATTGTTACATTTGTTGATATTCTGTTTATTACATTTTTATTGCAAAATCTGCAGTGGCAGCTCTTGATTTCCCCAAATGTCGTTTGTAAGCAGCGTACTGATTGATGAAATCAGAAAGAGTGATATTCACTAGTGAAAATATCATATTTCTCACCATTGAAACATATCACTTTTATATAATGAATAATTTTCGATATTTCACTTGAAAAATCGTAATAATTAAAATTAATTCTTTTTGTGACGTTATCAATCTTTATTGTGATGTCATCAATTTCATTGTTGTTGATCAAAAACCTAAAGAATTATTCAAATAAGATACAATAATTCAATGAAAATGTAAATATAAGTAATGAACATTTTAGCAAATGTTGTTACAGCCCTATATCACATTTGCAAAAAATATTCATTGTTTAAGTGAGGTTAAGTATTATAATGATATAACATCATGCATACCAACATTTTATATTGTAAGTGTAATCAGTTTTTCGAAAATATTCTTCGGGTTGGAAAGTGTGGTTTATGATTGTGTTTCACGGCCAATTTCTGATATTTCATTTAACGTTTTGATGACTAGTACAATACGTACACTACCACTGGAAGTAACAAATGACAAGCATAGCGCATGTGCACAAAGGTTTAATATATGGACGGGTTGTCCAAGAAAATAAATGTCGATTTCGGCTAAGCTGTTAAGCCTTTGTACAATTGTGTTATAAGTGTACCGAAACATCTCGAAATCACATCGATTTGATTGGACAACTTGCGATCGTACACCTTTTATAAATTTGTGTTAACGCGTGTTACAAGTCATTTGTGTGATGAAAGTGACATTGCAAATGTCGTACTAATCAGAGAACATCACATGAAACAAGTTATTAAACTAAATTTTAAGATAAATAGAGTGAATCAACTATCTCACATTTACTTCATTACGGCAATTCAAATTACTGTAAACGTACATATTTTCGCGGTAATCTTATTTTAGCGCTTTTCGCGATGAAAGTTTTGCGCTAAACTATGATTACGCTAATTGGAGTTTTGATATACTGCTTATATAGTTATTTTCACTGATGCGCGAATTTATCATTGCGCTAATATGACAAACACTAAAAATGCGCTAAAATTTGATTGCGCCAAATTAAGTACGTTTACAGTAATAGAGTGCACCTAAGCTGTGATGCTATCACAATACACGCCACCCACAGCAAAATCAATCCCACAATTCTACTGCTCACCAATAGCGGTCAACACACAAGTATATTGATATGTTTTATACACAGAAACAACGTATTAAACGTCCTCCCCGTCAATACGATACTTTTGCTGATCATCAATATCAAACACACAAGAAAACCACAATAGTGATCAAAATACCCCCCCCCCCCCCCCCCCCCCCACAAACGTTAATTTTCAAAAGTTACAAAAGGTAGGAGGTATAGCGAATGTCTTTTTCAACTTTGAAAAAACTAGCTACATGTAACGACAGTGTAATAAATACCATATCCAACAGCCACGAGTCTTGTGATCCGTTTCAACCACAATCTCAGCCAAAAACAGTTCAAATGTAACCTAGTTTGAATACATATATACAATGTTTTTGGACAAGGCCAGCGTAGTGACATGGCGTTTAAGTAACAGATCTTTTGTTTTCAACTCTTATTATTTCAGTTTTTCTATCGGCAACAACTTCATGACAAAAACAAATATGTAGCTATAAATAGACAGCGGACTATATGCGCGTAAACATTTGATGAGGATGTACACAAAGTTCACCGGGTCAGCAAATTAGAACGGGGCTAGAGTTTATTCCATATGTGATATAAACAGAATGTTATTCAACAGTTGTAATGATCATATGCTATCCCGAGAGTTGAAAAACACCCAATCTGATTAAAATCATATCTTGATCTCCGCGCCGTTCCGTAAACTTCTCTCTGCTGCGTTAAGATCTGAGATAATCCCATAGGGGGGTTATGTCCGGATGACCTTTTGCATTAGCCAATCAAATTACTACTGTCAGAATCTTGACAGCGAATTTTTGAGGCGACAAAGATAGCATAATCGCATTTGTCCGTTTAGTCATTTTGTCACCAAAATGATCATGTGGAATAAAGTGACGAAATGACTTCCTGCAAAATGACAGGTCATTGGAAAATTATTTTGGTGTTAAGTCGAGAGGCTACAAAGGTCATCTGAACAAGACCTTTTATGGGATGATGTCAGATCCTTGTAACACGGAGTGAGAACAAGGATCTGTATTTTAATCAGATTGAAAAACACCCAACTAGCTATAGTGTGGAAGAAATACCTCTAAACAACCGTCTCTTACCTGCATAGAATTCCACTTATATGCAGAAACAAATATAATTGACCTTCACACTGATAGGTGTAATCGAGCTTTGGTATCGTGAATTCATATAAATCGAAGACCCCGTTTAATTTGGAATAGTTTTGGCCTAGCAAAACTAAATGCCAACTACGCGCCCTCGCTTAACTCGAATACTTGAATAACTAAGAGTTTTTCCTATAGCCCGCCGACTTTGACATAACGAGGTTTGACTCTAAAGTAAAAATCATCAGTCATAGCGTTATGTAAAGGTTTTCGCTACCCATGTTCCTATACACGTGCTTTTTATATTTGTTTTATTTTTCAGATATCTAACATAAGTAAATATATACAACACATGCTCACTTACATTCCTACTCACATATATAATTCTTAATGAAGAATATACATTAACATCAACATCATGGTATATCGCAATATCCTCATCTTCAAACATCATCATTATCATCCTAATCATCATCATCCTCGTCCCCATCATCATCATCATCATCATCATCATCAAAAATACAATAATCTTCAACATCATCATCATCGTCGTCATCATCATCAAAAATATAATCAGTCCATCATCATCATCATCGCCATATCAAAAATACATGTGTTTTACATACATACATTTTATTAACGCTTCGGTATTCTTTTATTTATTTGTGACGTTTCGATGACTAGTATCGTATATACTCATTACACATGACAAAGGTGACGGAGTACATACTGCACTGGTCATCAAAACTTCATATAAAACTTGTATGGAGTTGTGTTACAAGAATCTTAACATACAAATGTAAATATTTTTTCCAAACTGTAGAAAATGCTATAAAACATTAACCAAAGCTGTACTCAGTTAATACGCTGTCCATTTGACATTAAAACTTTACTTAGTAACTTTTTGATAAATCGTATAAATAAGAGGATTTTATACAACCCTCTCCTCTTCCCCTTCAATTCTACAGTGTAGCAATAAAAGAGAAAACAAGAATTTACACAATTTGACTCTCAGCACCATAGCTAATTCATAGAAGAACTAAACTGTTCTACACAATGCATTCCGCTTTTTCCTTTTCTTGAACCAGTCGTTCCACTCCAATAATGCCGAGTCTCAAGTGTAGCGGGGAATAATAGTTTAGTTTTGCTTCTGAATTCATAAATTAAAGGGGTTTTACGCACCTGACCTTTCTGTTTCTACATTAGTTTAGAAATTTTGGATTCCTACCTTTTGGCCCCTAGCATCACTGAAGAGTCCTAGGAGGACGAAACATCTGTATGATGCAGTTTAATTCATTTTTTCGGCATACTGTATCTATTACTAAATTTAAGAGGTGCAGCATATATGTGTGTTACGTCATATTTTCAAGACCCTGGTACATGATGTATGGCTCTGTCTTGGGGACAAAACTCATAGTTTATCTCATAGCGGCCATTACAAATTGTACAGACAAGGAAATCATGAAAGGGAAAAGAAAAGCTATAAATAAGGAATGCATCCTTCTCGGTACTGATCTAGTATCATATTATACCATAAAGAATTGTTTAGACATATTTCATTTTCTGGTTTTAGAGGTACAATAGCTAGAACTACAATCTGATTAAAATCATATCTTGATCTCCGCGCCCTTCCGTAAACCTCTTTTTGCCGCGTTAAGATCTGAGAAAATCCCATTGGGGGTCATGTCCCGATGACCTTTTGCACTAGGCCGTCAAATAACCACTGTCAGAATCCTGACAGTGAAATTTTGAGGTGACAAAGCTTGTATAATCGCATTTGTCCGTTTAGTCATTTCGTCACCAAAAAGTTCATGTGGAATAATGTGATGAAATGTCTTGCTGCAAGATGACTGGTCATTGGAAAATTATTTTAGTTTTAAGTTAAGAGTCGACAAAGGTCATCTGGACGTGACCTCTTATGGGATGTTGTCAGATCCTTGTAAAACGGAGTGAGAACAAGGATCTGTATTTTAATCAGATTGCTAGAACTATAATACAAAATGTAAGTATAGCATATCTTCGATTAAAAATGTCAGTCATGTCTAGACCATAGTCCTATTGACGCGACCACTTTCTTTTGTCTCGAGCCAGAAATCAAATAAAGCCCTTCAGAATTGGCTTTGTTGCTATTTTTGAGAGTAGTCAAATTTATATAGTGATTGATTAAAGTTCGGTAACAAAAATATCAAATTATCATCTGCTTTAAATATAGGATTTTATTTTTATTTTACATTTGAGGATGACTTGATACAAATGTACCATATTTAAAAAAAAAAGGAATCAAGTTTACAGCATACCATTTGAGTATACTTTGGAATACGATATATATTTTTAATTATTGTTTTTGGTAACATGATGATATTTGATTGTTAATATTTCTGGGTCTTAGTTAATCTTTTATTTCAATTAAGTAATTTTATAAAAAGAAGATGAAATGAAATCATAGCTTTCAAGATTTTGCAACAAAATGTGTTAGTACTACACGAATGTTCCGCTGACAACTAAAGATTGTTTTTTGCGATTTTCTTTTTTAAAATGTCCACTGTTGTTAGACAAGGATAAATAACGTTGGCCTCACCATTGTTCTAAATTTGTCATACTATTGGAAATCCTCTATATCCAGGGGCTACACCTGTCGAGAGTGAAGGTGAGCGTATCCCTAGGATATCGCAAATGACCACTGAAAGACGTCTAGGTTGTACAAAATCGGAACTTGACTTCATCTTTACATCATTTCTACAACTACATACCGAATGACAATTTTATATATTTCTAAATTAAAAGGTAAATGATCGAAAAGAAATCATGCAACCGAGTTTGCAAATATGAGGCCAGCTTAATCTCGCTGTCTGATTCGTTTTCGTCAAAAAAGCTGAAGGAAAACAGTTGAAAGTTTCACAATTGGCCATTCAAAACGTATTTTTATTGTTTTTGAGCTTATTCAGGTACAATTATAGTTGATACGGGAGATAAAAAAATACTCTTTCGTAAGATACATAGGTAATGAAATTCCATCCGCAGGGTTTGAAAAGAGTCTATAACATGCCCTCGCCATTCAGGATCAAAAACGTTATCATCTTCCAACCACCCCAGATATCGGCCGATAACTACTGCCGGATAAAGCAGTGCTATATTTGTCAAACAAATGTTTTATCCGCCAATACGTTGCACGTAAACTGTTCCGGTTCTGACTGGACTGCGAAATGTGAAAGCATTTCTTGATTGATTTATGAATTTATCGTGGTATTTAAATGTTGATTATCGAAAATCAAATTCAAATAAATTGATATAATATTTTCATACCGATATGTGTGAAGTTACTACCTGTAGACTTAAACAGAATAGAACTATA
This sequence comes from Mimachlamys varia, assembly GCA_947623455.1. Lineage (NCBI taxonomy): Eukaryota > Metazoa > Mollusca > Bivalvia > Pectinida > Pectinidae > Mimachlamys > Mimachlamys varia. The sequence goes on from OX392544.1 coordinate 31,218,777, forward strand.
TTGCATTTCGCCTTGATCATCTAAAAGTTGTTAAATGGCCTGAATGGATATTTTCCTACGCGACAAAGACGGTGCCTGGCTTCAGCGCGAAATACGAAAAGACGAAGATGGCTCGTCAGAGGTTCGCCATCTTGTCTTTTCTAGCCCTTGCCAAAGATAACCCTTGTATTTAAAGATATACTAACTTTGTATTCTCTATATATCTTACAGTGATATCATGTACAAATAAATACAGGATATGCAATGGTTCTCGTTAAATATCAAATATACAGTTTGTATTTCACGAATATTGGAGATTTTTTTCATATTTTGACGAGTGCGTAGTACGAGTGAAAATATTATTAAAATCTGCCATACGAAAAATATTTGATGTTTAATGGGAAACCATTGAAATTATTTTTATTACATTTCCAAATACTGATTTCATTTTAAAATTTGCGGTTACAACTAATCAGGACGGAGTGCCTAAGGTTATAGAATATTAATACGCCACAGGATTAATATTTTTTGTACAAAATATAGTAAAAATACAAAAAACATATTAATGAAATCCATTAGATATTTATTAATTTCCAAAACACTTTAAAGGTTTTTAATTGCCTTACTTTATATGATTTGATTCTAGAATAACGAAAAAATGGTACACAAATAGTGCACTATGATATCGGACCGAAAATTACATCATCACTAGTGATGATATAAGCAGTGATGATATAAGTTTTATCAATTTGATATTTTCTGATATTTCACTGGTAAAAATTTAATTAAGTCGTATATAGTTTACTGCTAAGTTGAAGCAATTTGAATAAGTTTAGAATCAAGGAATCAAACAATAAAACAATTGAAGAATCAATATTAGACATTTGTATAAACCGAAAGTAGTATCAATCAATCATTTATTTAATATCAATCAAACACGTATATGTAAACAACAAAATTAAGTAATCGTTCAAAAATTCACGCAATCAAAGGATGAACTTATATAGGTAAATACATGTATATAGACAAAGCTTGTAGCTAATTCCATTCTGATATTAAATCAATAAAATATATCCTAAAATAAAAATAGTTATAATTAACAAAACAGTAATCATAGCAATCAAAAGTTAAACCATTCAGCCATTGATCAAAGGAAAAGTTAATTAGTAATACAATTTAAATCAAGCAGGATACCAATTATTCAAATGATAAGTCAATAAAAAAAATCTTTTTTCTTTCAATTTTTTTTTATTGATTTTCATCATATTTTAATTTTAAATTTCATACTAATAATTGTACATAAACATGTTTAAGGTATAACAATTAGTTTATGAGACTGGTACCGACCGGATCTCCAAAACATTAATTGTAGATAAAAAAAGGTTTATTGTTTTGTACCATTTAACGACAATGACGTTTATTTCTAAGGTGAGTAATGATATCCATGAATCATTTATTTTAGATAGAAGTGACGTATTACGAACAATTTGATATCCAGGCAGGGGCTACGTATACGCTCACCTACGCTCTCTTCACCCCTGGAATATGTTTCCGCCATGACAATACTGAAAACTTCGCGTTTGCAATTGTGTTGACGAGACAAGAAGACTGGTTCGAACATTTGATGTACATCAAAATAATCTCGTAATAACATATAAACGGTAAAAATTCAGGTACCAAAATTGACAAGACTTGTGGCTCCTTTGTAATCTTCAAAAGACAGGCACCAGCCTAGCGATTGGTCATTTTTTTTTAAAACCTGGCCGTACCTTTAGTTTTGCCATGAAATAGTCCAGGGGTGAAGAGAGCGTAGGTGAACGTAATACCTGGATATCGAGGATGTAGATAGTGTATGTGAGCTAAACCCCTGTATATCGAAGATTTAGAGAGTGTAGGTGAGCTTAACCCTTGTATATCGATGATGTAGAGACTGTAGGTGAGCGTAACCCGTGTATATCGAGGATGTAGAGAGCGTATGTGAGCGTAACCCGTGTATATCGAGGATGTAGAGAGCGTATATGAGCGTAACCCGTGTATATCGAGGATGTAGAGAGTGTACGTGAACGTTACCTCTGTATATCGAGAATGTAGATACTGTAGGTGAGCGTTACCCCTGGATATCGAGGATGTAGAGAGTGTATGTGAACGTAACCCCTGTATATCGAGAATGTAGATACTGTAGGTGAGCGTAACCCCTGGATATCGAGGATGTAGAGAGTGTATATGAGCGTAACCCGTGTATATCGAGGTTGTAGAGAGTGTACGTGAACGTTACCTCTGTATATCGAGGATGTAGAGAGCGTATGTGAGCGTAACCCCTGGATATCGAGGATGTAGAGAGTGAAGGTGAACGTTACCTCTGTATATCGAGGATGTAGAGAGCGTATGTGAGCGTAACCCCTGGATATCGAGGATGTAGAGAGTGTACGTGAACGTTACCTCTGTATATCGAGAATGTAGATACTGTAGGTGAGCGTAACCCCTGGATATCGAGGATGTAGAGAGTGTACGTGATCGTAACCCCTGGATATCGAGGATGTAGAGAGTGTAGGTGAGTGTAACCTCTGTTTATCGAGGATGTAGAGAGCGTAGACGGGCGTAGCGACTGTATTTCGAGGATGTAGAGAGTGTAGGTGATCGTAACCCCTGGATATCGAGGATGTCGAGAGTGTAGGTGAACGTAACCCCCTGGATATCGATGATGCCATTGTAATGCTGGATATTTATTGATTAGAGCTTGTTCATTATGTCTGCCTAGCTACAGTAATACGCAATAAAAACTATAAAGCAATACATTAGAACTCGCTAGTACTTTAATATTAATCGGGAAACGTCGGCACTTTCCGTATTTTCTCGTTTACGGAAAGTGACGACAGTTCCCGATTAACTTTAATGTATTTGTTTTCGTTGTGCATCAGTAACTTTGCTGTTGCGGATTTAGCAAACACATGTCATAAACGTCAGGCATATGGCTAAACTAAGGCTGTCCACTGCGTCTCTCTATATTATACATCTTGAGTCATCTGCGACATATTTACGAGTAAACATTTTAGCCCCAAGCGAACCCGATGTTTATAAATGTATTATAATTTATTCCAGACTCACTACGTCTGTTCTCTAAATCATACATACAGATGCATCTAGGTGTGTGTTTAACAGTAATTATATCGCACTTACGTCATGGAAGCACCTCCGTCCGTTTTTAAATCTTCACTATGTGAAACAAGCTAAGAATTCATTAAAAAGTATATAACCTGACTTACCGGAAGTCATTGGGACTATAATTTACTGATTTACACGTACATCCGGGATATCTTTGGGGTTGCACTCATCTTCGCTCTCTACTACATTGGAATATGTCATGGCAAAACTGAAGGCTCAAAGATAGAAGTTTAATTGGTCTCAAGTAAGAAAACCCTGATCAATCGCTAGGCTGATATTTTTTTGAATATTACAAAGGAGTCGCAACTGATTTAAAAACCTGTCTAATTTTACCGTTTTGTGACCGCGAAATTCATCACAGGGTATTTCCTAATGGACAGGCTGGTGCAAACAAAGCCTTCAGTTTTACCATGACTTATTCCAAGTGTGTAGATAGCGTAGGTGAGAGTAACCCACGAATATGATCATACAAAATTAAGGCCGCAATAGAGAGGGATTCGGATTACAAAGGTAAGGCCGCAATAGAGAGGGATTCTGATTACACATGTAAGGCCGCAATAGAGAGAGATTCTGATTACACATGTAAGGCCGCAATGGAGAGAGATTCTGATTACACATGTAAGGCCGCAATAGAGAGGGGTTCGGATTACACAGGGTATTGATTAGACACGTTTTACTGCACATGGTATATTATCATACATAATTAACATTAAATTATGATCTTGTACAGTTATAAACACAACAAGAAAAAAAAATTATGCTTCTTCATATTCATGTACAATTCCTGTGATGTTCAATATTTTGATAATGTATCAGGAGATATGCGAGTATGAATTTTCCCGATATGTTTTTTGTTTTATAAATCATTACAAAATGAGCAATTAAACATTATGCCACAATGATGATTTTCATGGCAAAAAGTAGCTATAACATGTAGCTTAAAGGCCCAATATACGTAACTTTCGGCAAAACTTGAAGCGAAAATCAAGCCTAATACCTTATTAAATTTATAGATTTAACTAAGATTAACTGATATCAGCAATATTCAAGATGAATTCTTTCGCGGTTACCGGTACAGCAGCAGTTGAAACACGCTATTTGTAAACACGCGTCCGTTTCGAACCGTCTTCTACCTTCGGTTTGTTGTTGAAGTGGGCCCCACCTGAATTATTTTTCAATTCTTTGGATTTTTTTCTCCAGAGTTTCTTGTTAGTTACAGCTAAGGTTTACTTCGTTTTAGGCTTATTTTTGCATGGTTATCAACTGGATTTTTTTTCAGAATTTTTCAGAATCACGAAAATTTCCCTGAAGTTACGTATATTGGGCCTTTAAAGCATTGATCAATATCTCTGAAAAAAAATCTGTTTAAACCTTTGGATTATCAGGTAGCCAGAGTAAAGGTGTAGCTTTAAAAGATTTTATCTTATTATTTTGTTTCTCAAAAGGCAACACAAGTTGAAAATTCCTCCGTTCAAAGGATATCTTGTGGGGGGGGTTTTAATTCCGTTTAATTTCACGAAGTTCACAGACTCATAACAAGCTAAACGAAAATATCCGTTGTATTAACCTATGAAATGTTATTTTGTCGAGAAAACACAAAGTTGTGACAAAACGAAAAACAATCCCCTTTCTGTTCCGGACGAATTTACAAAGTCAAATAAAAACATTTTCCAAAACAGAACACACAATACTTCAATTAGTGTCCATAAATTATTACTATATGAAATGAGAAGCCACAAATGACTTAAATTGTCTCTTTATCGTCAAACAATAAACAAAAATCATAGATTTACTTACCGAGCAAGAAAAGGAAAAACAGGAGGAAATTTAATCCGTCCATATCTACGAATACATACGTCAACAAAGAGATGTAATAGATGGACTCCCTCACTCAGTCATTCGCGAGGTGACGTGTTAATATCCTAGTCATGGAATACATGCATTGTCAGTTTAATATACATGTAAATAAACATGAATTAGGAATAGATTAAAAAATCATGCAATATTAAGAAATACATCTATATATTTTAGTATTGTATAGTCAGATTTATTTATCAACAAAATTTGCAACGTGTTGAAGGATCTTTAAAGAAATATTTATTTAATAAAGATGAAATTAGAATATGTAAAGCTGACTATACTTTATGTTATGTTTTCAGCTAGTGTCAATTAGACATCCTACAAGGGCACGACTGACAACGAAGGTATTGTCAACTTCCAACGTACTCAATGATCACTACCGTAATGGAATGAATTACTTGATTCTGATTTCATATTGGATTTGAAACTCAGACACACTCTCCCTGCTCCTGCCCCTGTCCCCCCCTCCCCCCCCCCCCCCCCAACCCCCTATAAATCATCTACATAACCACTCTTGGACTACGACGCTTCCGTTTATGAATAATTGTAAGTTCCGTCATATCATTACCGTATAAAACACAGGGACCTGAGAATTTGTTACAGCTAGTTTTGGACCTAAAATAGGATTTTTAGAGTAATTTTACACATTTGGTGGGGTAACCCGGTTAAGATAAATTTTCGATAAAAATGCCCCCTCAATGGTCATAAAAGCGACCAGGTCCAAAACTTGCTGTAACAAATTCTCAGGTCCCTGTGGTATAAAACTGTGTCACATGTCCGGAGATCGAATACCAGTCACAGGGGCCTGAAAATTACTTAAAAGTGATTTTGTCCTGAACTTTGTTTTTTAGTGCAGTTTGATAGCGTCTGCTCTCAATAACATTATGATTATTGGGTATTTGTATTGAAAATGTATCTACCTCCTCCCCCACCCCTCAGCATCAAACAAAAAGTATATATAAATATAAATTGCACAAGAAGAACTCTGTTCGTATCCAAAATTAGCAAAACGAATTATCAGGACCCTGTGATACATGTACCACTAGCTCCTGGCATATTTGCATGAAAAAGTGTCCAACCGCTATCGCAATACATGAACCTACACGGGTGTTGATTATGGGGGGTATGTGGGGGGGGGTATGTTATAACACTTTTCAATAAATTTGCATCCTCAGTGGTTATATATAATATATATACCGATCATTGACGGGGAGGGGCACTTCTATCATAATTTTTTACCCCTTTTAGTTTGAGTCCAAAACTAGATGTAACAAATTTTCAGGTGCCTGCGTAACACTAGAAACACTTAAAATAATGAGATTTGGTATAACTGATTTTCACTTTTTTTCTCTTGCATAATTTCTATATAAGTAAGTGTTCTTTACAGAGATGCTTCAACAATGAACGTCATGCCTGGGTGGAAAAAATCCAGAATAGTTACCATTGATTGGCAAAGTACATGGATCTTCATCAGTATGTATCTGCAATTTTCTATTTGATTTTGACACTCCAAGCTTGCAATGCTAAAACGCACTCTGTTGACACAGCCATTCATTTAAGAATGTAAGCGATGCTTCATATCTAAGATTTCTGATACATAATGAGCATACCGTAAATATAACATAGTTCATAGCTAATACGGAAAATCTCGAGACAATTTTGCAAGTCATTTTTCAAAACAAAACTCATTCATCTTTGCTTTGATATTTATGTAAATGGCAAACGTTCATATAAGATACACGTAATTAATCACTGTATTGCATAGAGTCATAAATGCACAGGTACCTCAAAGATACATTTCGTGACGAACTGAGGTACTTAAAAAAATATAAAAAAACGTAAATGTGAAATAAATTGTTATTGATAACTATTAATCCTGCGAATTACCATATATTGACATTTATATTGCCCGGGTTTCTACATAGTAAAAATTGCAGTAAGGAACTTAAATGTCAAAACAGAATATGCAATATTCAAATATTTCCTATACTGCTTCATAAAGGACCTTTTCTTACAGATTAAAAACAAACATCACAATTCAGCGAATTATAGTCCTCAGAAAAAGTGATCGATAAGTCATCATCGATATCCAGGAGTTACGCTCTACATTACTCGCTCAAGAGCGAAGGTGAGCGTAACCCCTGGTAACGGAAAGTAGAGAGCATTGGAGCGTAGCCCATTGATATCGATGATGTAGACTGAATGTGAGCGTAACCCATGGATATCGAGGACGCAGAGAACGTAGATGAACGTAACATTTGTATATCGAGGATGTACAGATCGTAAATGAGCGTAACCTCTGGATATCGAGGACGCAGAGAACGTAGATGAACGTAACATTTGTATATCGAGGATGTACAGATCGTAAATGAGCGTAACCTCTGGATATCGAGGATGTACAGATCGTAAATGAGCGTAACCTCTGGATATCGAGGATGTAAAGATCGTAGGTGTACATAATTATGTACGTGTAACCCCTGGATATTGAGGATGTAGACAGTGGTTGAGAGTTATCCCTTGATATTGATGATGTAGAGTGTACGTGAGCGTAACCCCTGGATATCGCGTATGCAGAGAATGTAGGTGAGTGTAACCCCTTGATATCGCGGATGGAGAGAATGTTGGTGAGCGTAACCCCTGGATTTCGCGCATGGAGAGAATGTTGTTGAGCGTAACCCCTGGATATCGCAGATGGAGAGAATGTTGGTGAGCGTAACCCCTGGATATCGCGGATGGAGAGAATGTTGGTGAGCGTAACCCCTGGATATCGAAGTTCCAGTGACTAATGCATGTAGTCTAAAAAATTGTAGAGATCGTAGGTGTACGTAATTATATTATGTAACCCCTGGATATTGAGAATGTAGACAGTGGTTGAGAGTTATCCCTTGATATTGATGATGTAGAGTGTACGTGAGCGTAACCACTGGATATCGAAAAAGTACGAAGTTCCGGTGACTAATGCATGTAGTCTAAAAAACTGTAGGGATCGTAGGTGTACGTAACCCCTTGATATCAAGGATGTAGAGAACGTAGGTGAACATACTTATTACGTAACCCCTGGATATTGAGGATGTAGGGAACCTGGATGAGAGTAACTCCTCGATATTAAGGATGAAGATAGTGTAGCAATATTATTAAAATCATATCTTGATCTTCAGATCGTAAATGAGCGTAACCTCTGGATATCGAGGTTGTAGATATCGTACATATGTAGGTGTACATATGTATGTAAACCCTTGCTATTGAGGATGTAGAGTGTACGTGAGCGTAACCCCTTGATATCGCGGATGGAGAGAATGTTGGTGAGCGTAACCCCTGGATTTCGCGGATGGAGAAAATGTTGTTGAGCGTAACCCCTGGATATCGCGGATGGAGAGAATGTTGGTGAGCGTAACCCCTGGATATCGCGGATGGAGAGATGTTGGTGAGCGTAACCCCTGGATATCGCGGATGGAGAGAATGTTGGTGAGCGTAACCCCTGGATATCGAAGTTCCAGTGACTAATGCATGTAGTCTAAAAAATTGTAGAGATCGTAGGTGTACGTAACCCCTTGATATCAAGGATTTAGAGATCGTAGGTGTACATTATTATAGTATATAACCCCTGGATATTGAGGATGTCGAGAGCGTGGATGAGAGTAACTCCTCGATATTGAGGATGTAGATCTAGAGTCTGTGAGTATAACCCCTGCATATCGAGGATGTAGAGAGCGTAGATGAGCATACAAATGTAACCCCACCCCCCACACACACATTCTCCCGCCCGGTATTCGAGGGGAACGTAAAAAATGAAATATACTGAGTTTGTTTTGTACACAAACAGGAATTGAAAACTCAATTTTCTAGCTTTCGAAAACGTCTGTTTCCTTTGTCAAGTAAATTTATAAAGTTATAAAAATGAATTTTCATAATCTAACAAAATATCTTTAACAGTTGTTCTGTTCATCGGATAAGCAAAAATTAATAAACAGGAAAATTAAAACTGATTTAAAATAAGTTGTATATGTTCGAAAATATCATAATTAACTTTTTATTCACAGAGGGTGAACCGTTTGTAAGCTCTTCAACACTAATTACAGGCAAGAAAAATACATTTTAAACTTACTGTTTTAGGCTGTTCTTCTTATATAATTAACTAAATATTTATAAATGAATCCATAATTGCACATTCCTACAAACATGATTGATATTATGAAATTCTGGAAATATGATGAGTTAAATATGTTAAAACAATAAATCATTCGAGAAATGGATGTGTCAATGTGGCACGTATGATCCCGCTGACACCAAAGGGGAAAAAATACTAAATTTCTGAAATTCTTTTAAAAAATTTCGTTGGTGTTTCACAAGGCTCTCCATTGTCCGTCGTACCATTTTACTAAAACTTTCTCTGTTGAATTTAGCCATAACTCCAAAAATAAAGATAAAGAGGTTCCCTTTTGTCTGCAAAGTAGAGTCGCAACTCTCACTTAATAACTCACAACTCGCACTTTGTAGCTCGCACTTTCCAACTCGCAACACGACAAAAAGTAACCCTCAGCTCCAAATCTCTATCTGTTAAAAGGAAAAATTATGACGGAATAATAGAGTGACCGCGAAAAGCAACAGTATACATGTATTTCATGGCGGCGGCATACTAAGTAATTTTTCACTGATATTATTACAAATGCATGTAAGCTACACAAATTTAAGGTATGGAAACACAATTTTAAACACACTCCAATTGGCCGTATACATTCATATATAAGTTAACGAATCTATCTTCGCATATTGTAATATATTTCTCAAAGCATGATTGGTATTAAGCAATTAAAGAAACATGATAAGTATAAGTAAAATATGTTACAGTTATACAAATAAATCGTCCCGAGAAGAAAATCTGCATAATTTATCACACATCAATAATTACAGACTGAAAAATATAGAGACTATTCAATGGTTTCCCACTTAATATCAAATGTATTCCACGAGTTTGGTAGCACGAGTGAAAATATCTTAAAAATCTGCCATACGAGTGTTACATATTTGATATTTAATGGGAAACTGTTAAATTTTCTTTTTTTTATTACATTTTCGAAATTCCCAAAAGTCTTATTTCTTTTTTTGAAATTTGCTGTTACAATTGATCGGGACGGAGTGCCTAAGGCTTAAAGAGTATTAATACGGCACATCGATGAAGTTATATTTTTTGTTCAAAATATAGTAAAATTAAAAAAAAAAAAAACATATAAATAAAACCCATAAGATATCTATTTCCAAAATACAATAGAGATTTTAATTTCCTTACTTTATATGATTACGAAAAAAAATTGTGCACAAATAGTGCGCAATGCTATCGGACCTAAACTTACATCATCACTTTGGTGGCATATTTCTGCCATCGCGTTGCCGACTTACGACTTAAATATGTCGACATAATTCTGACAAGATGTCGACATAATAAACAAAATATGTCGACATAAACCAAAAAATATGTCGACTTATTAGTTTATTTGCCGAGATAATAATGCCGTGATAATTATCTACAATGTAGGAAGTCGACAACTCGGCAAATATGTCGACAAATTTAAGTCGTAAGTCGGCAACTCGATGGCAGAAATATGCCACCATACATCACTAGTGGTGATATATAAGCAGTGATGAAATAAGTTTTATCAAGTTAATATTTTCTGACATATCACTGGTAAAAATGTAATAACTAATCATATAAACTAATTATATAACTCCATCCGGTAAAGACAGTTTTAAGGAATGTGAAATAATAGATTAATTCATCCGGCTTGCTCCAATCCTTGTACAGCGGAACTGGACTGGGTCTATCGTTTAATTGGTAGCAAGGGGTTACGAAACTTGGGTTGTAAATAATTTTGTCTTCGGGGCGGAAAGGGACCTCGAACGCTTTCAGTCCTTTAGCCAGTATAACAACTGAGGGGGCAATTTCATCGAAAAATTGATCTAAACCCCCCAAAAGCGTAAAATTACTCTAAAACTAGTTGTGACAAATTATCAGGTCCCTGTGACCGTACCGACTTCGTGTAGCGGTCTGGATGAGCGGTCAAAGGGACGCTACTCTCCCAAAATTCACCAGCCAAATCATTCGGGCTACACTCACCTACAAGGCTTGAAGAGAGTGTAGGTACAAATATGTAAGCGTAACACCTGGATATCGAGAATGTTTACAATCAGTTAAATTTATAAAACTATCGTATTAGGAAAAAAAACACAAATTATATCTGTTATTCTAACATGATTCGTTTGTAATGAGTGTTTTGATTGGATATTGACCATGTTCTAATGTGCGATAGAACCATGATCAATCGTATCAAGCTCCTCCCATCGAGCTTAAGCCACGCCCGTTTCTACTAAAAACAAAATGGCGTCGTGACGGGGATCGTCTATCGATGAACATTCCACTGCATGATAGGCGTACGTCAAGTAAGCATCAGAGCAAAGAGGACTGATTGAATGTATTAGCTGAATAAATTAAGAATAAAACGTTATCATATCATGTTCTTACCTCCATTTATTCATGAAACGTGAATTCCATCCATGTGTATGCACCTCTATGAATCAAAACAAACATTTCACTGTGACGGTGTCGTGTGCATCTGCACAAACTTTTAACAGATCTTGAAAATAACACACGATTTTGTCGATACGAACATATTTGCATGCATACTGACATGGAATTGTAGCCATTTTGTCAATGTTAATCCAACTATGTCGTATACATACGTTCACGAAAATACTAGGCCTAAATCCAAATATTCCGCCTCGTCAACATCCAGACCAAGCGCTCGCCAGTACATGTATGGGCGTGGCTAAATGACCGACTTTTGAAAGCTTCCTTCTGATTGGTCAGTCGGCTATAGAAAGACACGTCACCAGCCAGGTCACAGAGTACTTTACTACGTACTTGTAGCAAGGAAATACAATGTATCTAAACAAATTAGCGTATTAAATTTGTCAATGAGTGTTAGAATGGGGATAGTACGTTATTTTTCGTGTCTATACTGGCGATTAGAACATGAAATTTGGTTTAAACTCTCGACCTATCGGTCTCGAGTTCAAACCAAATTTCATGTTCTAATCGCCAGTATAGCCACTCAAAACAACGTACTATCCCCTAAATAATTTAATAACATTTTCTTTTCCAACAACAAACAAACATTCGGGATCAATGTTTTTTTCCATTTGTAACCTAAACCACGCCCACCTCATCCTCGATACTCCGCGGTACACCAATTACGCTTACAGCGATGGTTATTATGTAAAACGATTTTAATGAAGATATATTGCCTGCTTATAGTGTACATCTTTTCATTTAATAGCATCATTTAATCAGATCATCATGCCTCGGTGCACTCCCTGGTTTGGCGACGCTGACCAACTTAATGGTTAAAACCGACATTCTGCCAACACTAGCCCTCCACCTCTGGTTTGCGGGTTCGACGCCTACATGGGACAGGTACAAGGTACTGCAATCAGGTTGGTTGTTTTTTTTCTCATGGAACTTCTACTCTCGTCCATAACTATATCTTCCCACAGTATTGAATCACCACAGACAATATTTAGTAAGCAAAGCCCAAACAAACCAAATTAATCGAGTTGAGTGTATATGTTAACATGCCCAGAATTTTAAACAGTTACCTATTCCATACAGTGTATGTAATTATCTGTCAATAAACGAAACCTCTCGAAGTCGAGCGACGCTTGTTTAGGGACACATAATCTGGTCAAGTTCGAGCGTCAACTTTAGTGGGCTATGTCCCAGACTCCCTACCGGTGCCAACACATGGTGCACACAACTTGGCGGTCCGAAACCGGAAACCTCTTGTCAAATAAGGAACCCCGTGTAAGTGCGTACCATATTGGGGGTAATATTAATTTTACAATTTACTGTAGTACATTTACCGCGAGGCAGTCAATAATGGGATCAGCTACATATATGTACCTGGTAACAACACAGGTAAATACCATAGAAAATGAATGTTCGTCCATCGTCTCCACAAATGAGCGCTGGTAATGATAACCGATTTGTTTTCTTTCGTTCGCACATAGTTCAAACATCGTGAACGCACCGTTCCCACATCATGCACACACCGTTCACACATAGTTCAAACATCGTTCAAACACCGTTTATACATTGTGTGCACACTGTTCACACGTCGTTCAAACAACGTTCACATATTGTTCAAACACTGTTCACATATCGTTCAAACACCGTTCACACGTCGTTCAAACAACTGTCACATATCGTTCAAACACCGTTCACACGTCGTTCAAACAACATTCACATATCGTTTAAACACTGTTTACATATCGTTCAAACACCGTTCACAAGTCGTTCAAACAACGTTCACATATCGTTCAAACACCGTTCACACGTCGCACGCATCGCACTTGTGTTGTGAACAGACCGTTCCTAATCAATATTTACATTTTTTGTGAACTTGGGCTCAATACACCTACCGAAGTATTTCAAGGTTATTTTTCGATTAACTTTCCAGTTGGCGTATAAATACATCAGTAAAGAAGTGTAGGAATTAGTCCCTTTTTCCAAACTGTTTACAACCTCTATTTTGTTTTAGTTTTCAAACTGAATACCCATGTTCGTTTTGTACCAGTTTAAAGTTGCTATCAATACAAAAACAGCTATAACTTCCTTTTGGATGTAGTCACACAGTGAGTGATGACGCCATACGTATCGGCACCTTCCGCTGCATAGAATTTGGAGAAGTCCGATTTTTTTGGAAATTGCCCAAAAATAACAAAATCAACCTGAATGTAAATATACGGATTGAATCCTGTTTTATTGAGGTTTATGGGGCATAAACCTCAACAGGCTCGCATTTCATATCAAATTTGTCTCTAGACCTATTGAGGTTTATACCCCATAAACCTCAAAAGAACAGGATTCAATACTTAATTGAAACACCGTTCACATATAGCGCGCATACCGTGCAAACATCTTTCGCACAGCGTACGCGTACACACATCGCTGAAACACCGTTAACACATCGGGTGCACATTGTTTACACACCGTGCACATACTGTTCACACGCCGTTCAAACACCGTTCACATATCACGTGCTCACCGTTCAAACATCATGCGCGCACCGTTCACACATCGTTCAAACACCGCTCACATATCACGCGCACACCGTTCACACACCGTCCAAACACCGCTCACACATCACGCGCACACCGTTCACACATCGTCCAAACACCTTTCACACATCACGCATACACCGTTCATACAACGCGTACACGCTGCATATCGTTTGACGTTGTGCGATCTCACAACTGCATAAATGATCATGAGTGAGAATCGAACTATGAACCGACATCTGATCACAACACATTTATTGTAAACAGACTGCTCTTCGAATTCTGTAATAATCATGAAAAAGACCCATTTTAAAAAGGATTCTTAACATTGTCTAGATCCGTTTGCACTAATTCGGCCCATGGCATCATATTAATTTGATTTAGATGAACGTGGAGAGTATCATCGAAAAAGCAGACAGCGCTAACCCCTCAGGAACGTTTGATCGGCATCCTTATGCAGCGCACTTGTTTACTTTTGTATCATCCCTATGTATACCCCCCCCCCCCCCTTTTTCTGTTTTCAATTTAGTGTCAGAATCACAAATCGTTTAATAATCGAATAGACAAATCAGATATGTACAACTTCAAATTTAATGCTTCTTTGACTTGTTCGATTAAAGGCCCAATATACATATGTATGTAACTTTCGGCAAAACCTTGAAGCGAAAATCAAGCCTTATATCTTATTATATTTATAGATTTAATTAGGATTACTGATATCAGCAATACTCAAGAAGAATTCTTACGCGGTTACCGGTACAGCAACAGTTGAAACACGCTATTTGTAAACACGCGTCCATTTCTAGCTGTCTTATACCTTCAGTTTGTTATTGAAGTGGGCCCCACTTGAACTACATTTTTTTTTTTTAGTATTTTCAATTCTTTGGATTTTTTTGTCAAGATTTTTTTTGTTATTTACTACTCATGTTTACAATGTACTTCGTTTTAGACTTATTTTTGCATGGTTATCAATTCGATTTTTTTTCATAATTTTTCAGAATTATCGAAAAATTTCCTGATGTTACGTATATTGGGCCTTTAAAATACGTCGCAAATTCGATATATTGAAGTTACACTCCCGGCTTACGAAGTTCGGCATTAACTCCTCTGTATTCTGATTGGTCAGTTACAATCGATGAGCAAATCACGAACCCTCAATCTTCCCAGAAGTGTAGATGGCAACTGTGAGTGTAACTTCTGGATATCGAGAATGATAATATCTCCAAACTAGGATGGTAAAAACTATCAATAAGAACAAAGGATTACAGAGACGGAAGAAACGAGATTTTGAGAAATATATCGGTTACCATGGAGACGAAATGTTAACCAATCGAAAACAAACAAATCTCCTACCGCAAAACAAATAAACACAATAAACAAATAATCAAAACGTCCCATTAACGAAACAATAAAACGTTTCACCGCTCGGTCAGAATTAGGTATACCAAACAGAGCGATGACCATTCAAGTACGTACGATAAAAGGATTGTCATTTTCATACTAGGAGAAAAAAATAATTGCTCACATAATATCAACAACAACAACAATAATACCATAAATAGAAGAATGCCATCAACAGGGTACTTTAAAGTCTAAATATAGTAGAAAATACAATGAATGTGGTCGAGATCAACAAAAGCTAAAGTTTTATGTCCATGACCGTACTTATAATTGACACTTTATGCAACAATGATATCTCTCTTCTAATCCTCTGTTTTACCTCCTCCCCCGCTTCGTTACGCTATTTTTCTTTCCCCAGAAAACAAGGAATGTTATTCGTATGTTAACATATAGATTTCTTTTTATTTATTTATTTATAACTTTGAAAGAAGTTTTGCCGATCGTTACTAATCACTTTTGTTAGACCAGATATTGGCACGGGGAGGGTCTTTGTGTGGGAGGAAACCGGAGAACCCGGAGAAGACCCAGGTGGTCGGACTGGTGACCTCATTCCTATCCATGTGATGTATATTGTATATTGTATTGTTGGAAGAGGGCCTAGTTACTTAAAAGGACGTGGTCTAACGGATGAACGTATTTATGAAATTAGTACCAGCCTAACTAAATGTACATGTAATAATGTACTTAAAATATGCAGAAAGAGAATCTATCATCATACAATAATAAATAAGGGAATACCAAAGCGTTAACAAAATCATAATCCAAACTCAAAATCGATTAAACCAGGGGCAAAATATGAACAAAGGAAATATTTAAATAGAGACTCTTGTAAAAGTACAAGAGAATAAGACCAGGTGTTCCGGAAGAGTAAGCGTCTTCTACTTCATCGACGACACTCGTTATGTAAATCTTTGTCACATCCATGTAAACATCAAGTTCTCAAAATGAGAACCGAGTATCATTGTCAATCACAACAAGAAAACACACTAATGAGCATACTCAAAAACGTCCATCTTCATATCACTTAAAGATACAGAATATTTCTCAATGAGACAAAGATGGCGAACACACAAGTTAGTTTTGTTTTCAGGATCGTAGCTTCCTATACGCGGGTATGCAGGTGAGTACGGTCCACATAGTATTCCTAAATAAATATTTAAAATACATTTGTAATAAAAAAATGAGACTATTGTGTAGGAAAATGAGTGTGTTTATTATCTAATTCATTATACCTGAAAATTGGCACTTGAACACGTTTAAATGCTCCATAGACCTTTAGGAAATCATTTTTATCTAGGGGACACCCCCAGACCCCAATTCCGGGAGGTGGACGTATCCCCCTCCCGTCTCCACCCCCTCGTAGCGCTTCGGGTGCTGTCTTTGGCACGACATTGCGTACACTTCAAACCAGCCCAAGCTACGTCGCTGGCTGTATTCCCTTGCATGACCAATCTATGGTGGCTGATTTCTGCCATCTCGCCTTTTCGCGTAATTTGTAACGCGAAAAGGCGAGAAAATGAATACGAAAAGGCGCCGTTCATTCTTAAAAAAATCTCGCCTTTTCGTGTTATCTTTCTCGCCTTTTCGTCTTTTCGCCTTTTCGTGTAGCTTTAAATATTATAAAATTTACGCGAAACCCCGGCGGGTTGTCGCCTTCTTCAGTACGGCGGTTTTTTCGCGTTAAAAATTACGCGAAAAGGCTAAAAGGCAAGATGGCAGAAATCAGCCACCATACTAATCGGTAACGCTTTTAAAATACTTTTAGTAAGCATATTTCTATATATATTTCATCTTATTTTGACATTACTTTATGATAAGATGATAAGACCGCTCTGCCTTAATGACAGGCCATTTCGTTTGTCCTAAATTGCCATTTGTATCCATGGTCCGCTCAACACAAACAAAAGGACAAACAAACATACTAAGTTAATTATCCCGAGAAAACAAAAATAATGAGTAAACAATTACGTTGATTAGATGGCATACATGTAGGTCGCCATTGGAGGTTTTAGATGGCTTAACTTGCAAAGTTTTAATAATTATTATTTCTCTATTTCCTCCAATTTGGAGAGTTACACGAATATTTATACAGGTTTTTAATAGACAATTCATAATGAAATATAATTATGAACAATCATACCATGAAATATCATTATGAGCTATAGACAGGGCATATATACAAGTCAATTGATAGTGAATTCATAATGAAATATAATCATGTATAATCAATTATATTTGATGATGAATTGACTATTAATTAACTTGTATATATTTTATGTTCTTGTAACTCTTCAAATTTGAGGAAATAAAGAAACAACTACATTGATTAAATGATACATATGTAGGTCGCCATATAAGGCCTTAGATCGCGTAACACTTCTTATAACTTATAATAATAGATTTGAAATTAGCATACTTATCTAATAATACACAGAAATCGTCTACGTCATATTCGCTATCACGAATTGTCGCGAAATGTTCAATGCTCAGCGTAGAGGCTCGCTAAATTGATAAATGTTTTTAAACTCGTTTCATACATTTAAATCCCAAATAAAATAGATACTCGTGTAAAATCTTATATATACATATACAACTATTTTTTTAATTAATCTGATTAAAATGACATCTTGATCTCAGCGCCGTTCCGTAAAACTTCTCTCTGCTGCGTTAAGATATGAGAAAATCCAATAAGGGGTCATGTCCCGATGACCTTTTGCATTAGCCAATTAAATTCTTGGCAGTGAAATTTTGAGGCGACAAAGCTTGCATAAACGCATTAGTCCGTTTAGTCATTTCGTCACCAAAATGTTCATGTGGAATAATGTGACGAAATGGCTTACTGCAAGATGACAGGTCATTGGAAAATTATTTTGGTGTTAAGTAAAGAGGCGACAAAGGTCATCTGAACGTGACCTCTTATGGGATGTTGTCAGATCCTAAAAGACAACATTTTATCTCCTGCAGTGATCAATCTACGTGCAAGTACATGTACCAAGTCCAGTACTCAAAAAATTATGAAATGACTCATAGACATTCTGGAAATACTTCAATTTAACATTGTGAGACCCAGTTTTCGGCAGTATTTACCCTAAGGAATCATGAAATGAAATTGTTAATTGATCGCTCTCCTTAATTATAGGAAGACAATTAATTCATATTTATCACATTGATTAGCGCATTGAAATGTGGTCTCCAATGAAAATCTGAAATTTCATATCATACGGAATCGAAAAAAATCATCATTTAATTTGAAATAAGATGCATAATCAGTAAAAGAGAACGTTGAAATACACAGATTTATTTTTATTAAATTTCATCCGATTAATTATTCTTGATATGCATACCATCTTAATTTGTTTCCGACAAATATTCCTGAAATGTCAATTCATTTCTATCGAATGATCGTATGTATACGTTCTGTAGATACACATCTAGCGTACATTGGCTGTCTTTCCTATCAGGTCAAGCCGTAGTTTCGTATAATGATTGATGATCAGTATTGTCAATAAATAGACAATCATTCTGTCATATTGCTGAACACCCTGCCTCTGTCTCACTGTCAGAAAAGCCATAAAGAAAAATCGACCGAGTTCGCCATGCCTGCTAGAGATATTATAATGTATGATCTTCCATTACTCAAAGGCAAGTCGCTTATACGCATATGAGGACATAAATTATCAATCAACAAGCGCCTCACTGAGTGTATTATGCATTAAACATTTGTATGAACAAGACGTTTGCATTGATATCCATTTTTGATTCGGTAATTTCCGGATAATATCGTTGTTACTGTTTTACTAATTAATATCTGCCGGCGAATGTCAAACCGGCGTATGGACAAGATTATTTTTGTCACTCGACCATGCTGGATGAAACCGGACGTACATTTATTCTGTTAAAAAAAAGAGACATTGTCGCTAAAAAAGTATATTCTAAATTTCGAAACAGGAATAGTCCGCAAATCTTTTATTCATTTTAAAAGAAACCGTTCTTATTATTTTCTAAAGAAATTCGACAAAATACTGTAGTTATTGAAATTATTTTTTCTTCGGATTTCGCCATTAGGTTCAAAAGAAGACACTTTTCTTAGTCTACTTTTAAATACAATGAAGAACTTCGTTGGAATAATCCTTTTGTGGTTGTGTTTAATATACCCTATGGAGACCCGTCATCTTGAAGGGGTAAGTAATTTGTTTAATATTTTTTATTTTCAAAAATAATTCTTTGTATGAAACATGTTTTCGAAGGTTATCATTTGCTCGATTTAGTTTTTGCAAAGTGTTTAAGTTTTCATGGTCAATTTTATATATTTGTTTCATTTAAATACTAGCATGAACCTGATCCACAAATACCGCGTACAGATAGTGTATAGTGGAGTTATTAGCCGAAATTTAACTTGCAATCGGATTACATTAAAAATTGTACTTTTAATTATCAGAAAGAAAAAAAACTCATTATGTTTTGTTTTAAATTATGTCTACAATAATACAATAAAGCTTGTTATCAAGTTTGAAAATATATTATTTTAATAGAAAATTTCATTTTAGATTTTCCGTTTTTTGTATCTCTCCCGAATTTAATTTCAAAGGAAAATTTCAAAGACAAAGAAAACAGATGGATTTGTTGTCTAGAGAGGCAAAATTCGATTTTCAATTACTGATACAGATAGTTTGAAAAATATATGTGGTTGTTTAAACCATGTAAATAATCACGTTTCTACACATATACCACATCAATAATCAGTTAAAATACCTATCCCATACGGATATTACACAAGGACAAATTGGTTATGTAATGCATATGTAAGTTATAAAATAATTGGATAATTTCTATTATAACGGAGAAATCATTCTCATTTAGAAATCTAGAGAAAAAAATGACCACGTGATATGCATAAAAGGATCAGAGGCACGTGCACTCTTTAATTCATGTTCTTCATTATAATGTGCAATTCCAAATATTTACTTTTCTCTTTCAAAAATTAAATATGTACAATTTTCACAACACTATAAATATCAAGCTGCAGCTTAATTTTTCATAAAAATGAGCTGCAATGTAAATAAATCCAGAGGTTGTGGACCTTAAAGGCCCAATATACGTAACTTTCGGCGAAACTTGAAGCGAAAATCAAGCCTAATAATTTATTATATTTATAGATTTAGTTAAGATTAACTGATATCAGCAATATTCAAGATTAATTCTTTCGCGGTTACCGGTACAGCAGCGGTTGAAACACGCTGTTTGTAAACACGCGTTCATTTCGAACCGTTTTCTACCTTTGGTTTGCTATTGAAGTGGGCCCCACCTGAATTATTTTCAATTCTTTGGATTTTTCTATCAAGAGTTTCTTGTTGGTTACCGCTCAGGTTTACTTCGTTTTAGGCTTATTTTTGCATGGTTATCAACTGGATTTTTTTAAAGAATTTTTCAGAATTACGAAAATTTCCTTGAAGTTACGTATATTGGACCTTAAAGGTATCTCCTTCGCCATCTGTATATGATTTGTATCATGCTGTGTTTAAAACAAGATGTCCTTGTCTTAATTCTGATTATTTTTTGTGACGTCTTTGGATAAATAATATTGATGATCCTTTGTTGTTGTTTTTTTCGTTTTTGTGTTTGTTTTTTGTTTTTTTTTTCGTGTTTTTATTTTTTATTTTCATTTTTTTTAAATAAGATTTTTTACTGTTTGAAAATATGGTTTCATCAACTGTTGTATAAATGATAATATCATTCTCTTTTCCTATGCTATATTTCCCCTTTTACATCATTAATGAACGGAAGTGTTTGAAAAAAAGGGAGATCACTCTCTATACACGGTGCAGTGGGATAGGCATCCTTGAAAGTTACTGATTTTTTATGTTTATTTCATGCTATTGAAACATATTGTTCTGTATTTGTATGTCGTTATTACGTATTCAATACTTTGATCCTTCGGTATGTATTGTATGACGCAAAAAATGATTTTAGGAATGTAAACACGTTTTACATGTACTTCCTTCCTCCTACGCTCACCTACGCTCTCTACACCCCTTGGATAAGTCACGGAAGAATTGAAGACACGAAGATAACAGTTTTGTTGGTCTCAGGAAATGAAAAATATATATCGACAGATGCCGTCCTTTGAAGATTATAGAGAAGCGACACCCGACTTCAAAGCTTGTCATTTTTACCTATATGTGACCGCGAAATTATTTTTGATATACATTATGGACATCCACGTGTCAAACTTTGTCTCCTTGTGATGCAGCACATCACCTTTTGCTCTCGGATAAAAGGTAGCATATCTCCTTAAATATACGTTAGAATAAAACATCTCTTGACTCTGTCAAATCTATAAAGTATTTCTTACAATTTATTTTAAATAAGAGGCTTAAGTTAACATGATACTTTTCTGTTTCTTGGATATATTTTCTGATAAAAGTATCTGGTAGCATATCCCCTTAACTCAAACAAAAATGACCCAGTACCGGTAGCTGTCTCCTTAATCACTACATGTCTTAAGCTAAGGTCAATATTGATATAAATCAGATCACGTGCCCACTCGTTGACCTTGAACCCGGACAATCAACCATCGCCTCGTTATGAAAGAGCCGCCTGTCATAACTATACATACAGACAAATGATAATGACAGTTTGATGTTCTCGCGCGAGAACGAGATGATATGACTAAAAGTGTTCGTTATATGATGTATCACTGTGGTTCGCGTAAAGAGTGCATAATAATGTTGAACCCTCGTCCATGTGTAGACGTGGAAATCAATTATTTTTGTTCCAAAAACTGGACACATGTCTGTTTAAAATTAGAAAATATCAAAGCGTCAACGAACCCATGATTCGAACTGAAAATCGATTAGATAAGAGATAAAAAATAAATAACAAAAGAAATATTTACAAGGAGACCCTTATAAAACTACAAAGAAAATTAAACCAGGTGTTCCGGAGAGTAAGCGTCTTTTAATTCATCGACGACAGCAAAATATGAAGTCTCTGTGTGAGTCCTCTTGTTGATAAGGCAACAAGACTTGATCGATCATTTCATGTACATCAAAGAAATCTCGCGGTCACATAACGGTAAATATAAAAAAAATCCCTCCTTTGTAATTGTTGAAAAACAGTATCAGCCTATTGATCGGTCAGTTATGTTTAACCAAACCAATAAAACAGCTATTTTCGAACTTTGATATATCTTGGGTTGTAGAGAGCGCAGGTAAACGTGACTCTCGATATATCAGGGGATACGCTCACCTACGCTCTCTACACCCCTTGAATATGACATGGCAAACTGAAGGCACGCTCAGGTAATATAAGATTTGACCAAATGCTAGGCTTATACCTGTTTATTGAAAATAACAAAGGAGACTAGACCGATTTCAAAGCCTGACAATGTTTACCGTTATGTGACAAAGAGATTCTTTTGATGTACACAAAATGGTCGAACCAGTCCTCTTCAGTCTTGCCTAATCAACAAGGTGGCACACGCAGATCCTTTAGTATTGTCGTGACATATCCCAGGGTGGTAGGTGAGCATAACCATTGGGTATCGATGATGATTCCTGGGTTGTAGACAGCTATACGTTTTGAGTCTACGTGAAACAGTTGCTAGGTAGAAACCATAGGTCGGTGTTTTATCTGGGAACTCCAGCTTTCCCTCCCACCAATAAAAGCCTGACACGTCCTTTAATGACCAAAGTTATTAATATGACTAAAAATAAAAATACGCTTAGTTAAAATTAACATTTTGGTGAATGAAGTAAGGCTTCAAAAATCGAATAGTAATTATTGTTTATAAATTCAAATAAGTTACTTCCTGTGTATATGGATAACTAATCCGTTTTTTTATTCACTTTTAACAAACGCATTTGCCATTTTGAATTGTTATTCTGTTTTCTTTCTATCTTTCATTTGTGTTCGTTCTTTCTTTCTTTCATTTTTTAGATATGTTATATTATTTATGAGTAATTTCATTTATTTTTCTGATGTTGTAGAAAATATCAACAACTACACAAATAAACAAATTTCCGAGAAACATACCTCATGGAAGCGGAACTAAAAATCTACAGGGGAACCCTACGTCATCTGTATCACAGCCATATCTGATAATACGGACCCTTAACACAGACAAAAGAGTCGAACCCTCCCGATCTAAATCACCCTCCCAGATCACAAACTCCAAAATATCACAACTCACATCAGCAAAGCGAATTAACCCTTCACCCCGGCGAGTGCGTATGAATACACAAGACTTGCAGGGACAAAAAAGCATCAATGCAAGAAAAAACAGCGTGAGACCTTTGCGACAGAATCCACAACGAGGCTCTCATATCATTCCACCTGTCGTTAAAATTAATCGCATTCAAGGGCGACAACTCCCCCAAAGTAATCCTGTGACGAACAGAAATACATTTGCTCAGATGCCCGGCAGTAGAAGTCAACAAGTAAGAGTGACAAGTAGCCGAAATACACAGAATGAAGTTGGTTTAGCTCGAGGACAGATTGCGAGGAGAAACGGACAATCAGTAACAATGGTGGATCGCGGAGCACTTTCTGGTCAAATGGCAAATCAAATTGCTAGACAAATTCAAAGTAAACGAGTCCCAGGAAGTGTTGGGACTAATAGAGCTTTGAGAGGACGAGGGTCATTTATCCGTGGACAGAGCAGCGTCACAAGTCCTTTAAGCAGTTCCGGTAGTCTTCGATCGAACGGCATGATTCAAGGGCACAACAGTAACAGAGGAGAGTTCAAACAAGGGGCGACAAATCAAATCCGAATTCGAACACAGACTGATGCTTCTAAGCTGCCACTGAAGGGTATTATTAGAAACATTCCGATAATGACACAAAACACCGACAGAGGGATGTGGAAGACGGTTCCTCTAGCTCCCGGGTCTGTTCCTTTGGACCAGTTGAAAAGTAGTCCAAGAAACGTTCAAAACCAAGTACAATCTAATTCAGTCATTCACCATCAGCCTCTCGTTAATCAAGGTCGCGCTGCTACGAGTTTAGCTAACTCCAAGAATAGAATATCTTCTATCCAACCTGCACCGAACGGCGGAAGTAGCATCTTGGGAGGTACGTCTGTAGGAATAGCAACAAATAACATACAATCCAGTGTAGGGGTAGTTCAGAAACAGGCTCCTAATGGGATGATCGCTTTGGAGCTGAATGTCAAGGCACCAAACACTCAAGCCGCAGCAAATGCCAATAAAGTTCAACCAATTGCGGGACCTCCAACAGAAAATAGCAGAAACTCTGTTGCTGCAACTTCCGGTTTGGTGGTAGCTGCTAGTTCCCCTGGAGGTGCGACCTTAACCAACGGAGCGCCTGGACAGAGTCTTCAGATTCAAAAAGTACACTCTGGGATGACTTCCAACGGCAAAAAGAAAATGAGTTTGACTCTGTCATCTGGAAAATCAGGTAAACTTAGTTCTTTCAATTACATGTTGTAAATATGGAATACAGGAACATGTGTAATCACTAGAGTTTGTTCTAGAACTTATTTAGATTTTAGTGAAGATAATGTGAAAGTTTATTTTTCATTTGGTTTCTGTTCTAAAACAATATACCATGCTTTATTCATAACGAAACTTGATCACATAGCTAATAAAATTAGCTTAAGTCACGTTTAAGAAACATTTTAGAAAAGAGACATTTTTTTTCTTTTTGAGCTAGTTTAATGACCCTTTTAAAAGGTATATCAATTTGAACGAAATATGTATTTTACAAAACAATTGTTATTAATATATTCTGCAATATTAAGTTTATTACATGCGTTTGTATCTGCATCGTCATTTAAACAAAATTGGCGGAACAGCCCTTATTGCGTAAAACTGTTGTCAATGGTGAACATAAGTCATTTGACCATTTGACGCCGATGCTTTATCCATGTTATTCGAAGCCAAGTGACAGGCCTCTCATTGAACAAGGTTGATATATGACGTCATTTGTAAACCATGTGCTACATAACGAGAACTTTTACTTGCATACTCCTATGAAAAGCATTTCTACTGTAATTGTCCATATTGTTGGTTGTAACGAAAATGTAAATATATGTTTATAACCAACAATTATTTTTTCACCAGGTGGTCAACCTATCGTGATTGAAGCTCTGGGGAATATTATCCTGTCACAGGAAAAACTTCCAGATGGTCGAGTTCAGTTTGTAATTAAAACAGACACGCCTACTTCCGTTCCCACGGTCAAATCTACAATGAAATCGACAACGGCCACGCCCACTACGAAGGTTACCACAGCAACGTCAACGGTGACGGTTCCGTTAACGACAACCACCGCCATTCCGCCAACAACCACTGTCGCGCTCCCGTCAAGCACAATATTTCTAGAGGAAACGGAAATGCCCGAACCTGGGGAATTCACTTTCCCTCCTTCCGGTTTGGGGACAACTGAGCCAATGTAGCTTGTGTTATAATGTTGTTGTTTTGTTTGTTTGTTTGTTTATTTTGTTTTTGTTTGTACTTTTGTATTTCATCAAATTGAAAATTTGCTAAATCTTTAATTTCTTAATAGATGGAGAGAGTTGTTCAACATTTTCATCTTAGAATTGAACGAAATATAATGCGATTCTTGACATATTTTCTATAAAATCAAGAGTGAAAACATAAATAAATGAATAAAATAGGTAAAATAAAAAAGTTCCTCTTTACTTTAAATGCCACATTTCATCGGTTTTTACATTAATAAGCTTTTGTTGCGACAGTTTCTTTATTTACAAATTTTATTTTCCAGATTATATTTCTATTTCGATAGCCTGTTTTTGGTAAAAATTACTTGAAAGTCAAACTGAGGTAAGGATGAAAAGAATATTAAAAAGCGTCCATTATTTATTATAATAATGAATATTTTGCGGTTAAAATAATCACAAAACATGACCTACATGGTAGTTATTTAATTTTAAGACATAAAATAATAAAAAAATGCTATTTTTCCTTTTCAATTTGTTAACCTTGTGTTTTATATTTTTCTATGAAAAAATAGTTTATAAGATATTTATTTTGTTGTTATTTGTTTGTTTGTAGACGTAAAACTAACTATGTAGTATATTACTGCAAACATACGTTTGATTCATTACCGATTGTAAATAATACATATGTACCAATTTCAAATCTATAATTCCATTAATGAATTAGGTCATCTACACGATAAGGCACCAAAACAATATTTTGGTGCTTAAACTAATAAGCTTACTCATATTTTGCGTTTATTTAAAAAAATGCTTATGAAACACTAGTTTTAAAGGGTTTGTTCAACAATATTCAAACATATATAAATAGGAGTTCTAAAGATGACGTAATATACACCTTTTACATTTAGTAATAGATACAGTATGCCGAAAAAATGAATTAAACTGCATCATACAGCTCTTTCGTCCTTCTAGGACTCTTCAGTTGCTAGAGGCCTTAGCTCATTAAATTAACGTTGTTTTTTTTCGTGAAAGAATCTTCTCTTTTCAGTGAGATACTTTATTAGCAGGTTGGTTTTGTTTCCTTGATGTTAAAATGGTTGTCCATTTTCTGCTTAGACGATAAACAACAATCATCATCCTAGAACAATTGAAAAAAATATTGATGAACAAAAAACGATGTTAAGATTGCTAGACCAAACAAATATACTTTATATATAGCATGTTAAGATAAAGAAGATTTTTCATGAAATAAACAGTTTGACTCTCCTGTATGGATTGACAATTTCAGAACAGGTATACTTGCAACCTTGTAAATATGCTGATAGAAAAAGCCCTATAAAGCAAACATTTATGGACCTGAAAAAATAAAACATCAAAGGCCTAGTATAGGTAACTTTCGGCAAAACATGAAGCAAAAATCAAGCATAATAACTTATTATATTTATAGTTTTAGTTAAGATTAACTGATATCAGTAATATATAAGATGAATTCTTATGCGGTTGCTGGTACAGCAGCAGTTGAACTCGGTTTTTGTAAACACGCGTCCATTTTGAACTGTCTTCTAATTTCAGCTCGTTCTTTTTAATTCTTTGTATCTTTCAGTCAAGAGTTTCTTGTTAATTACCGCTTAGGTTTACTTCGTTTTAGGCTTATATTTGCATGGTTAACAACCGACATTTTTCAGAATTTTTCAGAATCACGAAAAATGTCCTGAAGTTACGTATACTGGGCCTTTATATAACGTTCAGAACTCAATGAAAAAAAAACCCAACTATATGAAAAAAACAAAAGGAAAGTGGATTGACACTGAAAATAGAATACTTTCGTTTGAAAACTTATCTTTAAAATAGTATTTATATGAGCTGTATGAAATAAATTCTGACATAAATGGCTTGACCAAATTAGAAGGACCAGCCGATTTGTTAAGTCAGCCTCATCGTGGCGCTGATCTAATGTAGAAAGTTCGTAATATCGGATCATTCTTTCATTGCAAAGTTCAAATGTTGTGATAGAGTTTGTTAATAGACAATGAATATACTTTACATCAATAAAATGTTTTGTTTAGATTTATGTTTGAAGCGAGTGGATGGACCTTTGAATAGTGTGAGACCGATTGAAGATATGAGAGGAAGGGTGTATTTTTCACCGGTATTTTGTGTGTGATCATGTTCATATCATTTCATTAAAGATAACATAAAGATAATATATCCTAATGTTTGGATATATACTTCATTATATTTTAAAATGTTATTATCTTGAGATTGAATTCAATATTTGCTCATTATATTAAGGTATATCCATACATTTATACAATTTATAATTTCATAATCATGAAGTTGAATAAAAATTTGTAATATATGCAATGCATCTTTGTTTTTTTTGTTTTTTTGTTTTGTTTACAGGCCCAATATACGTCACTTTCGGCAAAACTTAAAGCGAAAATCAAGCCTAATAACATTTTATATACATTTTTAGTTCAGTTTAACTGATATCTGCCCAATAGCCAAGATGAATTCTTACGCGGCTACCGTTGCGGCAGAAGTTGAAACTCGGTATTTGTAAACACACGTCCATTTTGAACTGTCTTCTAACTTCGGCTTGTTTTTGAAGTGGGCCCCACCTGAATTATTTTCAATTCTTTGGAGTTTCTTGTTAGACTTTTCTTTTAAAGTTACGTATATTTGGCTTTTAACTGGGGTTGCATCCCATTTTGGTAATTACAGTGTCAATATCATTATGACATCATTTTTGTGCTAAAGAAATTGTTTTCAGTCTACAGAATCCTGCATATTTTCGCAGGTGTCCTAGAAATATAATGACGTCATGATGGATATGACTTATGTCGAAAATGGAAGGCTATTCCAGTTAACAAATACGAGTATCTTTCCGGATCCCATTTGTGATGCATTAAACATTTCTCTTTCAGGAATGTATGATAGTATAATCAAATCGGAATTAAAGTCCCCGAGGTTTGCTTGAGCCTCCATAGCCACAGTTAATCTCATTTGAGCAGTTGCACGGTACATAATATACACATTTTCGTAGTACACGATTGTAAACTATACAGAACTAATTCAATTTTACTCCTGAAGTCATAAATTAAAGAGGTTTTACCCACCTGACCCTTCTGCTTCTACACTATATTAGAAATATTGGATTCCCACCTTTTGGCGCCTAGCATCACTGAGGAGTCCTAGGAGGACAAAACGATGCAGTTTAATTCATTTTTCAGCATTGTGTATATGTGTGTGTTACGTCATCTATGAATTTTCGTCGACAGGAAGAAAGCATACAACCTTCTTTTCCTTGTGAATCAGCTGAACGTAGATAATTTCCCTTTGTTTATGGTCGTCATCTTGATCTTATCGAGACATACTCTGTATCTTTTTGTGATATGATGATGGTCTTTTGAGTTTGCTTATTAGTCTGTTTACTTGTTGTGATTGACAATGATGACTCGGTTCTCTCATTTAGAGGATTGGTGCTTACTTGGATGTGACCAAGATTTACATGACGGATGACATCGATGAAGCAGAAGACAATAACTCTTGTTTTTTATGAGGTTCTCCATGTTAATCTTTACTTTGTTCCTATTTTGCCTAAGGTTTAATCAATTTTGAGTTCGGATTATGGTTTTGTTGACGCTTGGTATTCTCTGATATTTGAATATTGGTGTATTGCCTATTCTTTTGGGTTTTTTTCAGAAAATGTATTTCTAGTTCAGACTTAGAATTGCTTAATAGTCGTTCTATCAATCACAAATAGTGTTCATTTCGTATAACACAAATTGCTATTGATGACAAAATATATAAACTTCACTTATTTTAAAACAATTGTGAAACAAATTACAAACTTACAATAGTCATCTTTGTTGGCCCGGATGTTAGAGCTCGACGGGTTTTGTGCGAGGAACCGGAGTACCAGGAGAAAATCCACGTGGTCGGGCAGGTGACCCTATACCTTTTCAAGTCCGGTGGGGGAAACGAACCCCGGCCGCCTTGGTAAAAGTTGGGTACGCCTTCCACTGCACCACCCGACCACGCTGATTGGTGACAAACTTAATAAAGCCCGGCAAGGCTTTACTTATGTAAGTTTGTCAGCAATAGCAATGTGTATTATAGGACTAATAACATTTACTAAAACGTTCATTGCTTATATTTACCCTTTGATAGAATGTTTGTGCTTTATTCGGCTATTTAGCAAATAAAATTTATGACGTCACAATAGCAAATGTTGTTACAGCCTT
Source organism: Mimachlamys varia (assembly GCA_947623455.1). Taxonomy (NCBI): domain Eukaryota; kingdom Metazoa; phylum Mollusca; class Bivalvia; order Pectinida; family Pectinidae; genus Mimachlamys; species Mimachlamys varia. The sequence continues at coordinate 31,248,960 of OX392544.1, forward strand.
TGTAGCATCTCCCGCCTTCGCAGCGCATAAAAATGGACGGATGCAAAGCAAGTGTAAATATATGGCGTTATATACTACTACTAAGAATGAATACAATATATCATACTGAAAATGTATGCCGATCTCGAACATTTTTCGAGTTTTAAACAAACATATCATGACATTCCTATAAAACTTAAATAGAGCAAACTATCACATATGCTGTAGAAGGTCTTTGCTGGTGTTCAACCTGATTAAAATGCAGATTCCAATTTCAAAAAACATTTTATTGACAAAAAGACAAAGGGATTAGACAGAAGGAAAAGCCTATATAAGTCATCTCCCAAAATGAGGATCCTTGTTCCCGCTTCGTTTTATAAGGATATGACAACATCCCATAAGAGGTCAATTTTCTGATGGCGCTGTCATCTGCAGCAAGTCATTTCGTCACAATAAGTACTTAAGCTTGTTGTGACGAAATGCCTAAACGTACAACGATACAATTAAGGAAGCTTGTCGACTCAACAATTCATATGTCAGATTCTGAAAGTACTTATTTTATATGCGAATGCAAAAGGTCATCTGAACCCTATTAGATGTCCCCAGATCTTGACGCAGCAGAGAGAAGTTTACGGAACGGCGCGGAGATCAAGATATGATTTTAATCAGATTTCGGTTGTGTTTTGTTGACAATATAACAACTTAAATAAATATGAGATTGATGACTGTGTACCCAAAGGGAGATAATATTAATAAGTATTGATAACGAGCAGATCACGTAAACAATGATACATCATACTTATATCGTTAAAAGTCAGACCTTTAATGTTTTCTAATTGTTCTCGACGAGTTTTATTGTTGTTTTATTTATAAGAATAAATTACAGAACAATAAGTTGTTGTTGTTTGTTTTGTTTTCAATAATGGCACTTTGACGAACCAATCAATCATTTGTATAAAAGTATCTCTCACCTAAGAAACCGGCGTTAATTTGTTTTGAGAGACGTCTCATAGACTGATCAATGAACCCGTTGTTTATACCGTAGTATATCTTACAAATATACTGCCATTGCTATCTACATGTATCTGCATTATTTGTATACTGAAAGAACAAACCTAAAACTATATTCATTTTGTATTCTACTATGTATTCATGAGAAGTCCTCATTTTAGTTGATCATACAGATTTTTTCGTGAATATTGGCCTTGGTGACGCTTTTACATACTTTAACATTTTGTTTAGATTTGTATTTAAGCATTTGACTGACTTCAGTTGGCATTCATAAGCATTATAAAGTTCACCTGAACAAAAGCCAATTCACATGAAGCACGCTTACGCTTCTGTTGGGTTTGCCTTTGTCAAGATGAAATCCATACTGCCTATGAATGCCAATTAGAGGCAGTTCAATGCTTCACTTTTCCGTTTCTGAAATATCGTCATCAAATGAAACGAACGTATTTTCCGTGTACGCCTGCTCAATTAATAGAACAGCCGTCACTCGGAAATAGTCAGCGGTATCAAATGTAGCAAGGGGACAACATGATAATGGTTATGTCAACAATCGGTTCATGGCATTCATAGCCATTATAAATGTCAGCTATATTTAGCAGGGATATATAGTGGCATGCCATCAGATGGTATATATATTTTTTTTTACTATAACGTTAGTCCATTATTTTCGCTAAGAGAAAATGAACAAACAATCATCGATATACAGAGGTTACGTTCTGTTTCACAATGCTATGAAATAATTAATAACAAGGGGAAAGGCAATAATGGCTAGCTATTTGATTAGTGCTATGTTTAAATAATTTAATTTTGTTTGAAACAAGCTTTTTCATTGGTTTAAAAAAAAATGTAATCAGCCAAAAACATAAAAAGTGACGTCGCCGTTTATAACGTCGCTTTTGATTGGTTGATGCAACAGCGTATTGATTTACAAGAGAAAAGAGTCCAACAATAAAGTGAATTTTCGCAGGGTATAAATTAAATTATAAGAATTAACTTGAATATATTTTTTATGTTATGGGGTTATAACACAAAAAACAGGATTGTACCGCGAAGCGGTTTATTTAGAGTTCACGCCGGTTTTTTGTGTTATACCTCCATAACATAAAAATAGATTCAAGTTAATCCTTAAATAACGTGACCATTCAGTAGGTGAATTCGTGCCCTTTGAAGATCATAAGACCTCAAACCCTGTCAATTTTACCGTTACGCGACCGCGAAATTGCCTCTGATGTTATTCACAAATTCAAATCTCTTTTCTCGTTTCACCGACAAAACGATTTCATTGAACCTTCTATTTTATGTACCTACATTTTCATTTAAAATTTGGATTTTCACAAGTTATTTTCCTTACCAACACCGAGAAGGACAAAACAACTGTATGGGGGAAGGTAATTCACGTTTGGAATGCATGATTAATTACTTAACTGCTTTGCAGCTAGTCAGACTTTTAAGAAGATCGTTACTCGAGGGTGAGGTTTTCTTGTTTATCTCTCTGGTACAATGTGGGATAACACATCAAACTTGAGCAGTAATATTTGAAATTACCAACTAATCTTCCATGATTGCTTTACTGACGTCATTGCATAATTGACGTGACGTCATAATTGTTTTAACGTGACACTCGCCAATGTTTAACATTGGGTGAAATAGATACGTCTTCGCCTGTCCAGGAGCGTTTTTATCACGGTGTCATGTGGGAAATTGAGATGGAATCTTCCCCGACCTTAAAGATGCCAAACAATCATTTCCTTACTATTATATCTACATTTGCGCTGATTCCCATAATATGAGCATTATCAGCAGAGATGCTTTTCATACGAGTATGACAGCAACGGTTCCCGTGACGTTACATATGGTTTACTTATGTCGTCATAGCGCAACTTTGTTCAATGAGAGTTTTGTCGCTTTGCTTCGAATAACGAGGGCCCCTGCGTCAAACACTCAAATTACTAATGTTAATTATTGACGCCATTCTTGTTTAAATGACGGCATTAAAACAAACCTAGCTGATACACTAATTAACTAAAAACATGTCAATATAATGAAGCTATTTGTTTGTAGGGAAAATGTATATGATATATGGATTGAAAGGTGTTTTCTCAAATGTTCATTGAGATATCAAAGTTTTGAAAAAAATATTTCCAATCTTTATTTAAAGGCTCATTCCGCGCCGTTCAGCGCGAGATATCTCTCGTGAAGTGAAGGAGATTCTCCTTTCTCAACTGAAAGATTATATCCATCTCAATCAGAGGTTAATACTCTGTGTAGTATTGCTTACAGCTAGCATAGACGACATCGAGACGGGGGCTTGACCAACGAGACACCAGCAATACCTATCATTGGACTATTGACACACGGATAATGCAAATTACAATAACACGGTAGTAACATTAGAATATCGTGACACAGGTGGGTGTCATTTCCTAAAATGGTTCGATGCTAAAGAGTGACATGCACTATCATAAATGGTTTTCATATACATACCATGTAGAAACACGTTTATTGTATATTTGATGGTAAATGTTGATATAAATATCTACTTTGGGAAGATAAGTGTTCAAATATTTAAGTTTATTTTAGTGTATAAGCCATAGAATTGCAAATAACAGTTGAAAGCAATATACTAAAACTTGATATTGTTGATTATTCAAGCAGGACGAGATTTATAATAAAATTTAAAGATACATATTCAATTAAGCTATTATTTAACTTGAATATGGTTTGGCATAATATTGTGTTGATGCACAATCAGTTATGATTTTATCTTGCTTGTAAAAGGCATTTTTATTGGCTAAGACAGTTGTGCTACACTTGGCGACACCATATGTAATGTCGCTTTTGATTAGCTGATACAGCAGCGTGATACGTTATGAGAAGAAAGAGTTCCACAATAAAAGTGGACATTCACAGGGATTATGTAGAAACGATAATCATTAACTTCAATCTAATTTCATGTTATAGACCAATAACACAAAAACAATCAGAGTTTACTCCAATCATGAACCTCTTGGCGGTTTGATTAGAGCACACTTAATAACAAAACAAATAAATAAATAGATTAAAGTTGATCTTTTAATAAACTTAAATTTTAGCCAAATCCTCATTTTTGGGACAAAATAATTCAAATCAGGTATCGTAAGCCATCGACTACCACCTGTCGGTAGAGCGATAGATAATGTTCAAATATCATAGATAATATTCAGATGACGACTACAAATTACCAGAAATGTATTTCGCTTAGCTTTCTATGACACATAACATATATAACGTATTAGTCCCGTGTCTCCCCTGTCAGAGATGACCGATGAGCATCGATCGGTCACAACCTGTGGTCATTTTGTCATTGGGCAATAATTGTATGTGATTGTCCACTTGGTAATGTTATAGAAATATATCGCTTGATAGTACTCAATAAATCCAATGAATTTTATATTTAGAGTTTCCGGTCGCATTGCTACCAAATGACTGGAAAAATAACTGTTGTTCCAAGTACAAACAACTATGCTAAAGTGCTCAATACTGTGTTACAATGTATATAATGTTATACCGGCCGCACTGCTTCCAAATCATTTGAAAAGTTAACGGGTTTTCTTAGATAAAAAAACTATAAGTGATAAACAAGTGGCCCGTATGCCTTAATGATTCCAGCATATCTGGTTCTGCAGAAAAAGATTTTTGAAAATTTAAATAATTTGACCCCTTTTGGTCCCTCCCTCAGGCCCTTTGGGGGTTAGGACCATAATTATAATTCCAAGTGTTTGATGCATCGTTAGCTAGGGAAGGTTCCTGCAAAATTTCAAATTTGTTAAGTTTATTTTTTAAAGTTAAAATGCATATTGTTTACGGACGTATGACGGACGACGCACGACGATGGACATAAGAAGATTTGATTAGATCAATTGCGACTTTGCCTCAGGTGACCTGAAAATTAAAATAAAAATACACACTTACGTACATGTACTACACGATTTGAAAATATACAGTACTATTTATTGTTTCTGAGTTCATCAATTAAAGAGGTTTTACGCACCTGACCCTTCTGCTTTTTCATTAGTTTTGAAAATTTCGATTCCGATCATTTGGTCCCAAGCAACACTGACAAGCACTAAAAAGACGGAACAGCTGTTTGATGCAGTTTAATTCCCTTTTTTTAATACTATCTATTACTAATTTTAAAAGGTGCAGCATGTATGTGTGTTACGTCATCTATCATATACTACGCTACAATACCTATGCCCTTTTAGGTTACCGGTACGTTTAGCAATGCAGAGAAATTATTAAACAACAGCAACGGCATAAAGAACCCTTATATAATTTCATAATAAAAGACTGACCAATGAAATAACGCCCAGGGCGTTTCCCCCTAGTAGGTTACAAACATAAAGAAGATTGTTTTCAATACATGGGAAACACGAAAAACATTAGTGGATGTTAGGAGGAGAACTTTCTAAATAATCATGGCGTTACGTTTTATTCTTCTCCATATCTTTCACCTGTTTTTCTTTTCTTTCTTTTTACTTTCATTCTTTCTTTCTGTCTGCTTTCCATTTTGTTTTTTTCTGTTCCTCTTTATCTGAATTTTCTATCCTTCCTATATAGCATTACAATAGATAAAATGTAACTTACAAAAAGAGTGAATGGAGTATTAGAAAAGTGTGTGAAAGTGGACTTTATTCTGTATAATTGTAATATGTATAGTATTGTAAAAGTGGAATTGTTCGTAGTGGGAACATTTTGGCTTATTATGCTGCCATTACATCTCCGCGAATATATCCACACGCGAACGTATTTACCACTCCTACCCACTCAAACTCTACAGTGTATAATAGCATCATGTGTACACAGTGCAAAACAATGACTTCAACGCGAAAATTTCAACACCGCGATCAATTTGGGAACTGACTAAGCGAAACAGTCAACGCAACAATAATGACTTTTACAGTTTTGTAATATGAAAAAAAGCTTAAAATAAATCAATAAAAAAGTTTTATTCTCTATAATCCAGGAATATGTCATAGCAAAATTTAAGTTTCAGTTTAAACTATCTTGTTGATGAAAAAATAATGATTATTTTGAAGTATATAGAAATGATTTTGCGGTAACGTAACGGTAAAATTTGACAGGTTTTGAAATTGCTCCTGAGTCATCTTCAATGGAGAGGTCTTAGCCATACGATTGATCAGGTTTTTGTAACTTAGTCCGATCAAACACCCTATCCGGAACATCAGGTCTTGTTATCTTTTACTTTTACAAGGGCCTCCATGTAAATCATCCCTTTTTTAAATATTTTGCCTCTAGTTTAATCGATTTTGAGTTTGGATTATGGTTTGTTAAAACTTCGGTATTCTCTAAAATATTGTATATGCTATATTTCAGGAATACAGAGAACGAACAAACTTCACTTCATGACAAGTGTAACGAATTGTATTTACCATGATAACTTAGATACATCGCTTTAAGGGATCGCCATCGTGATCTGATTGTGGATATATTTCCTTGTGTGGCATAGAGCTCGATGTGCAAATTATATTTAAGATGACGTAACCCACACATATGCTGCAGTTTTAAATTTAGTAATAGATACAGATAAAAAAAATAGTAGAATTCCTCATACAGCTGTTTCGTCCTCCTAGGACTCATCAGTAAAAATATCTAAACTAAATGTAGAAGTAGAAGTGTCTGGTGCGTAATACCCTTTAATTTATAGATTCAAAGGTGAAGTTAAACTAGTTCTGTATAATTTCAAATCGTAAACTACGAAAATATGTTTATTATGTACCGTGCCACTACTCAAATGAGATTAACTGTGGCCATGGAGGCTCTGATTCATACAGCACAAGCAGCATAGTGTATGCTATTGGCAGCTGTATTTTTGACAATAAGCGCATGAATGACCCGGATATGTTCAAAGCGTGTAGCGTGTAACGTATTCATTCATTGTTTTTATGTAAAATAAATCAGTTAACAGGCCATTCATAAACATTTAATAAGTCATTACAGGCTTGTTATTGATCCTAAAACATATATTACACCAAGATAAGATATTTTCATGTAAACATAAGCGTTTGATTGATCCTGACATGTCAATATTTTATAGTACGCATGCGTTTCATCCATAACAAATATGTTATTATAATATGTATAGTAATCCGATAAAGGCAAATGTCCGCTTGATACGGTCATTGTTCGCTTAATTTATTCAAATGTAATAAATATATTGCATGGTGTTGCATATTTATAAATGGTATGATCCCAGGCTTAGGAATCGTTTATGTGACGAAGCGACTATTAACTACCAACTACATATATTCAAACAGTCGGCATATTGTTGCGTTTTATCGCATACAATGTATGTTACCTGTTTAGTCATGTCATACGGTCATGTCATAAATATAAACAAATGGTGTCTAAATGACGTCATTTTGTTGCTTCGGTAGTATATTTCGCACCGTTAAAGTCGAAATTTGCCTTTCTCGTGCCAATGTAATATGGAATTTATCAAACTCGCATAATTCAATATATCTGGAGTATTAATTGAACTCGTTTAATAAATTTTATATTATATCGACACTCATGTAAGATCCTCTATTTATGTTATATCCATATTGATATTCTATTAATATGCTCCGTTATTTATCCAATTTGACCAAATAATTAAATCTCAATCCCAAAGGACATTAAAATGATGATTTTGACACACACACATATGCTGCACATTTTTAATTAAGCAATAGATACAGTATGTCGAAAAATGAATCGCATTGCATCCTACAACTCTTTCATTCATACATTTCCGTCATTCTAGGACCCGTCTCAAGCAATAATAATTTTGAATAATAACACTGGATAATTCAATTGAGAAATAGCTCTGTATATTAAACCCCCATTAACAAAACCAATGAACACATATGTCAAAACACATTTCTTTTGAATGACAAGACTATTTTTTAAAAGAAAAAAATATACAGTCGAACCTCGTTTTCCCTTATTTGTCTAACGCAACGACACTGATTAACTCGGAGTATTTTGCGTGTCAATATCATACTAATACTAAGTAATCAAACTCATTTAACTCGAATATTCGAATAAGTCGAAGATTCCCACCCATATCAAACAAGATTTAGTCGAGCCAAATGATGAATCAAAATGCATCAAACAGCTATTTTGTCCTTCTAACGAACATATTCATAGGCTTCTTGTATTGAAAGTCATCTGATATATACATCAATAAAGATCAGAGAATACCAAAGCGTCAACAAAACCATAAACCGAACTCAATATCGATGAAACTAGGGGGGAAATATGAACAAATGAAAGATTAACATGGAGACCATCGTAAAATTACAAGAGGATAAGACCAGGTGTTTCGGAAGAGTAAGCGTCTTCTGCTTCATCGACGACACCGCCATGTAAAACTGAGTCATATTCAAGTTAGCACCAATCTGTAAAATGAAAACCGAGTCATCATTGTCATCACGACAAGTAAGCACACAAATACGCAAACTCAAAAACGTCCATCTTTATATCACACAAAGATACAGAATATGTCCAAAACAATTTAAAATGATTTATATGGAACATAAAGTTATCGAGGCAAATCATATGAAGCCATAATTATATATCAATCAGGAATTACAAAAAATATCTTAATTGTGATGAAATGGCAGCAATGCCGTAATATTAAATTTTCGCCTCAAAAAGATGAACATACGACAAGAATAAAGGTATATTACGAAATAATTATCGACCAACAGTTGTCGTTATTTTCTGTTCCAAATGTTGCCCTTTTATCTTTTCGTCATTTCCCCAAGATGCCACAATGTGTCGGACCAATTCCTATATTAAGTTCCTTGAGTATCTCCACGCAAACTGCAAGATCAAGGGAAAATACCTTTCAACATACCATGAAAATATGGGGCTTATGCTCACGCATACTTTATGCACTTATGAGATATGTCATAGTGAAACTGATGGCACGAAAATAGTGTTATGATAGTCTCAGGTAAAAAGGGGTCTTAGTCTCCTTGTTTTATCAACAATGTGGCGCACATTGTGCCATTCTACTATGATATACCCCGGGGGTGAAGACAGCGAAAGTGTACATACTCCCTGGATATAGAGGATGCCCATAAACTCTTCAATGGCTAAATTGAATCGTAACGTAAAAAAAAGGTATGATAAAAATATAACATTATGTGCAAACACTAGATTTTGTTGTTGTTGTCATTTCCACAGTGTGTTCTTATAAAATGAAGCTATAAATGCAAACACTCAAATTTCAATATTTGTCTGTTGCAAAAACATGTTTTTAACTATTACACATTCTGCATTAATGACATAATTGATAATTAATCCTAATGCAGTTTACAAGGTTTTTTTAAAAATAGCATAAAATACAGACTACGATCATTCCCTTATGTAACTAATATGGGTTTTGACATATGTTTGTCATTTATCATAAAACATTGACAATATCAAATTCTGCCTTATTCCAATTTTTAACTTTAATTGCCTGATTGGGGAGCATTGGCATTTGAAATGTATTTCAATATGCTGCAAAACAAATTCCAAAGAATATAATACATGCAAATAAAGGTTTCGTTTTATTTGAAGATGCTGAATGTGCCCAAGCGGTTGAGGGGTGTAATGAAAAATGCCATTACTAGAACAAAACACGTGTGTCTAGCCATGCTTGAGGAGTGTTAATAATGAGCAGATTTCGCATATCTGGGACCACATTTTATATCCAATCTAAAACGTCAATTAAGTTCTCTTCTTTTTATGAATGTTTCGATACATTTCTAAAATTGCAATTTCAAAGATTGTTGTTTTGCGCTAGACATATTATCTGAATTTTGCTAATATTTAGAAATAAGTGGCGAAGACATAATAATAGGTCAAATGATAAGCTGAGAGCAAACATGTCCATGTCAAGTTGCCCACTATTCTGCTTGACCACATACCAATACTGACCACAAGCCTGTCAATAGTTACATCCGGTTTAGTCACCTTCGTGAGAAATCGATACACTACATGACCTTTATTTTTCGTGCAAAATAATAGTCTAGTGAATAATAATAGATTTTCTCTCATATCTCGCCATGTTGGATAGAGGTTGCCCATGTAAGAAAGCTATGTAATCTATCTTACATAGCATTTCACGCGACGTGACGTCACAATGGCTCAACAATTACGTGACGTCACGAATACGGTAAACTCTGATGCCGGAAAGAGAAAACGACGGCGTGATAAAATTAAAAACCAGGAGGAGGAGATTAATTTTTTATGTGCAAACTTTGTTTGCAATTACAGGGTATGCTTAAAATCGCTGTCTAATTCGTTTTCGTCAAAACATCTCAAGGAAAAAGTTGAAATTTCAAAATGGTAGCTTGTTTTTATTTTTATTTTCATGGTTTTGAGCTTATTCTGGTAGTTGATATGAGAGAAAAAGACTCTTTCATTATATGTGTATGTAGGATAGGGATATTCCACCCTCGCGATCACGAAATGTGGTAAAACCCTCGGCAAGCCTCGGGTTTCACCACATTTTGTGGTCCTCGGGTGAAATATCCCTACCCTACCTACACACATAATGAAAGAGTCTTATAGCACTCAATACTAAAACATAGAAAGGTTACATATCTTAACATTGACCTGGTGATCGAGCAGTGTAGTGGATAGTGTACTTGCCTTTTACAAAGACGGCCTGGGTTCAATTCTCCGATCGGAAGTGAAAACGTATGGCGTCAACTGTCCAACTACGTTCGTTTTCTCAGTGTACACCGAATCCGGTTTCCTCCCATACGTCAAAAAAGTAATTTGCATTATGTTGTAGTAATTTTGTTATGAAAATACACCGAGAATACCAAAGCGTCAACAAAACTTAAATCAAACTAAAAATCGATTAAACTATAGGCAAAATATGAACATAGGAAAGATTTACATTGAGACTCTTGCAACATAACAAGAGGATAAGACCAGATGTTCCGGAAGAGTTAACATATTCTGCTTCATCGACGACAACCGACATGTAAATGTTAGTTACATCAAAGTCCTCAAAATGATAACCGTGTCATAATTCACAACAATCACAACAAGTACATGTAAGCACACTAATGAGCATACTCAAAATTGTTCCTCTTCATATCCCACAAAGATACAGCATATTTCTTGATGAGATCAAGGTGGCGATCATAACATTTGCCCATGACATTCATCAATCTACATCTCTCGAGTCCTTATGCCGTAAGTTTGTTCGGAAGCAGCCAACACCTATCACGAAAATCTCGATAATCAGAGCACGCCTAACTGAAACCTTACTGTTTGTAAATTGACCATTGTGAAGTTATTCTTGTTTGTGTATGTATGCCTTTATAAGATTGACAGCAGCAATGTAAAGTACCAAGTTCGATCGTTCGATATGTATGTTAAGTACTGTTAGATTCGATTTGTATTGTTATTACTTTGAACTTCCTTCCGTCCATATTTCAAATGTTGAAATCAGACAGGAGGCCAATGTGCCTTAACGGTCAGCTGACTATCTGACTGTAAAGACAAGTCATCTGTATATAGCGTGCATATGATATTATATGGTCTAGTAAGTAGTATCGACGGTATGATCCACTATATGTACTGGATACCAACAAACAAATGTTCGTTGGATGCGTATTACTAGAAATAGATATATGATCGTGGAAGTAATCACGACAGTATGGACAAATAAATTGTCAAATTTTCAAGGCAATCCGCCCCTTTATCAAGACACATCAAATACACATTATATCACATAAACAGAATATAATCAAAAATGAAGCCATTTTAGATTTAAATGCTAAATGTTGCATATAATCCCTTCGGCTGATCGGACGCCGAAGGTCCTACTAAATCAGCAAAGAAAAATCAAAAGGTGATGATTAGCAAATATAAAATTCAGTCAAAAATGTTGTTACTAATCGTTGAGGATAGCTACTGAGCGCATCTATTAGGTTGTTTTTAAAAATGTTTGGATTGGGTCGACCCTGAGAAAGTCATAGTCGGTTCATTTTCACCCCACTCGAAATAACAAAATAGATGTTAATATTCTGAAAACATATACATGTAGTCAAAAGTTAAATACAAGTATGTTGAACTATTATAAAAAGTTAGTTAGAAAAATATACATAAGTGGCGGGCAAATAAAGGTTTTTAAAATTTGGTCAAATAGTCTGGTGTATGATGATAATCTCGAGAAAAACTGAGTCGGGACAGTGATGTCCCACTCTAATTAAAAAGTGTATATGATTTATATATAAATATTTGCGCAATTTGAGGATCCCTCCCCCACTACACGGAGGTTTTACCCCTTAAACCTTTTTTCTATATAAGTAGCCTCCCTTTAAATATCAATTCCGTTTAAATATAAGTAAACTGCATGTGGGCTAGGCACTTCCGTTCATAGGTGCATATTCAATGTTGTAAGGAAAAGCAAAGCAACTCACGGCGCGAACCACGTTGTAGAACATCAAACAAGCAAGATTTTAATGGGCACGTGATCACTTGGTAAGGAGTATTATGTCTTGGTGAAGAGTGTACAGGTCTGATTAAAGGCCCAATATACGTAACTTCAGGAAATTTTTCATGATTTTGAAAAAGAAACTGAAAACAATCCAGTTGTCAACCATGCAAAAATAAGCGTAAAACGAAGTAAACCTAAGCGGTAACTATCAAGAAACTCGTGACAGAAAAATCCAAAGAATAGAAAATAATTGAGGTGGGGCCCACTTCAGCAACAAACGGAAAGTAGAAGACAGTTCGAAATGGATGAGTGTTTACAAATACCGTGTTTCAACTGCTTCTGTACCGGTAACCGCGTATGAATTCATCTTGAATATTGCCGATATCAGTTAATATAACTAAATCTATAAATATAATAAGTTAATAGGTTTGATTTTTTTCTTCAAGTTTTGCCGAAAGTTACGTATACTGGGCCTTTAAAGCTGCTTTTAAGTTAGTTCGACAGATGGCATGGTCCGTGTGTGGCAACTAAGAAATGCGACATACCATCCGAGTCCCTGGTAAAAGAGACCTTTTATCAAGCAAACTTCAGCCAGCCCCATACCAGTTATCCCACCGTAAAACCCAGATTCTGTCCGTTACTTTAACCAATCCCCGTTCTAAGGTTCAGGAACCATCTTTCATTAAATAGTTTTCCCTAATGAGAAATTCGGTAATAGCAATTAATGGCCTAAAGATGGGTTTTTAATGAGTTTCCAATTGACTGTTGGGCTCAAACAAACGAAATCCTTCAAGAACATGTGTGTTTCCATACGATATATAAAACTTTATAATGAGAAAATGCAGCTTCAGTCCCTTTTTTACCCTTTCGGTAATCCGCAATAAGGATGAATACTGCAAGCGTACATCTTTTGGCGTGCTCAAATTTTAGCGCATAACTGAACGCAATGATGGATTGGCGGACGCACTATACTTTGAGTACGAAAACTGATAAAAGCGATAAAAAAAATAACAGCTAAGATATAAACATGTACAGGAAATTGTCACAGCTAATGCGCAATATTTAAGAACATTTTGAATTGTTTTACATTTATCCACTGTTGTCTTTGCTCTGTGGTGGATTGTTTTGACCCCGAGGGTTGCTAGAGCCTCCAAGAGGCTTTAACGCACCAATCCCTTCTGCTTCTACATTAGTTAAGAATTTTGGTTTACCACCATTTGGCCCCTAGCATCACTGACGTGTCCTAGAAGAACAAAACAACTGTATGATACTATTCATTTTTTTCGGCATGCTGTATCTATCATTAAATTTAAAAGGTGCAGCATATGCGTGTGTTACAATGTACGTCATTTCATTGAAGTATTGCAAAATTTTAGTATACAGTCGATATGAATACAATTTTGGTGGCAGATAACTTGAATGTCGCCCGTTGGTCGGACTGAGTACTGATAATTGGAACAGTTCAATGCTTATGATTACATTCATACAGATTTTGCCGCTGATCACATCACTGTTCAAATACCGGAAAGCCAGAATTTCATATTTTTTTTATAACCCTTCGTGTCGTCATAAGAAGCAAACACATTACAGGTTTTTTGGCACAAATCAAACTTAATTTCAGTCACAATTCGTCATGACAAATTTCTTTTCCTATGCATCCGCAATGACTTAAGGATTGAATGTCTATTTTGTTGCACGCATCGGCTAATGAAGTCAAGTGGACATCACGCAAATGAAGTGAACTGCGAAGCATTTCATGTACCATTTGCACTAGGTTATTTTAAGTATGAACCATGCCACTACTCAAATGAGATAACTGTGGCTATGAAAGCTCCAGCAAACCTCGAGGATTAAAACATTCACCAGCAGAGTCTACCACCTTGTATCATGAAGATAATGTAACACACACACATGCTGCAAATTTTGAATTTATTAATAGAAAAATATAATTACACTGCATCAGAGAACTGTTCCGTCTTTATCCTTAATCAATTACTACTTACACTCATAAACGAAATTCATCGCTCCTCTGACAAACCACATGTGTGTATCTCTTGTTCCAGAGCTTCTATGACAATACGGAAGAATATCTTAGGAAATTAAATTAAAGCGTAAAAACATCATTATATTTTTTTTTCAACTTCGTGATCGGGAAGACAGGAAGTGTTTTTATGAGGATGACATATCTGTCAATATAGGATGCAGTAAAATCCACGATTCACGTATTCCAGTGGTCATTACAGTGTCCGAATACACCTAAACACCTTTGCAAGCCAACTGGTCAGTGTGGTCAAAGTAGGTCAATCAGGATATAAATCTCCTTCCCTATTCTCATTCCACACTAGGCCGACCACGGATATTTTTTTATGATAAAATTATTCAGGTTTTGGCCAGAAAAGCGTGAAGGATGCCTACAAGTGATAACCTCTGATCTATGTGACATTCCAAGTAAAGGATAGTTTGTTTCTAACGTGTCTGACCCTATTCCTGGGGTGTCCACACCCCTCCGGATCGTTTACGGGTAGAGACACAACCATGGAACGATCTGCAAAATGCCACCTAAAATTTGTGTTCCTCATGTTTGTATGGACTGTTTTCGGGGTGTCATGTTCAGTTGCAAATACGGTAAGTTCATTAATGCATCCAGCTGCATTCTGCGTGACAGTTGCAGTGTAAGTGTATGAAACAATTTAATATGCTTTTATATTCCAAAAACAAAAGATCATTTCAATATCTTATATTAGTGCTGCTTTGCACAGTATCAATCAAATCCGCAGATTTATCAATACCCTTGGGCTTTTGGTCATTAAGAAGATTTTTTTTTAAATTCTATCGACCAGATATAACCAAACAACGGCTTGAATCTCTTAGGATTTGTTACATATGCCCACCTTTCTACTTACTTTTGAAACAATTTTCGTTGATTAATATGTATGCCTGATTTATGTAATTGAATTTGTTTGATCGTATATGGTGTGTTCAAGGAGTAGGCATATCATATATGCATAAAATATTCATACAGAAAAGCGAACACCGATTACCTCATCTCTATCAACCAAAAAACAATTATTAAATCTAGTAATTCGTTATTACTTGGATATTAATTACAGCATACTTTGATCTAAAAATATCGGAATTATGTAAATATGCAGTTCTCCTTTCCTATTTATACAAATTGTTTGCTGTCATTTTTTCTACTTTTTCCACCACTAAACTCATCTTCTGTGTATATTAAAAAACAATTGAGACATAATAGTTTATATTACTGTCATAAGTAATAATAACAGTAGAAATTATTATGACGTAATTTGTTTTGCTACGTCATATGTTTACAAACAGCACAAGTTAATTTTAACAGTTGAACGGTGATGTATTCCTTGAACTTCTATTCAATGTGAAAATAATTTGCGCACTAATTGAAAATCAATTATGAGTGTTTACATCTTATTTATTTCAATATACACTTTATAGTATAAAGCAAATAACACTATGCTTTTGATATTATTATTAACGTACATATTTTAACGATGGTATTATTTCAACGATTTTTGCGATGAAAATTTTCAATTGAATTATGTCACAGTTTCTGTAGCTTTCTACCCCATGTATTTGAGGTACATTAATTCATTGTTGCGCTAATCGCATTCGATTCGGTAAAATTTGATTGCGCAAGCATTTGCACTTTTCCAGGCTTAATCAAATTGCCGCAGGAAATATGAAAATCGATATTTTGATTATATTCGTAAGTTTTATTCCATTATCACTAGATACTAATGGCTATACCACACGTCACGTGACATTGTATAAATTTAGCCCAATTTGCGGAGCCTTTTGCATAACTCCTGCTTATCTTTAAAGATTCGTTATATTTTCTACTGATTATTTTGTCTATTGAGTATCGATTAGATCAAGGGAATTACAATTTCGTTGAGATTGTGGTGTATCTATAACGCTTTGGGTTGTCCATTTGTGCGTTTGACATAATATCAGGTTAACTTTGCCATTCATTTCATAAAGGATTTGTATACATTAACCTTGCATTGAGTTAACTGTTAATGTCGCTGAAATCAAAATGAATTTCTGCATAAAGAGTATACTTTAAGGCCCAATATACGCATCTTTGGGGGATTGTTCGTGATTCTGGAAAATTCTGGGGAAAAAGCCAGTTGATAACCTTGCAAAAATCAGGCTAAAACGAAGCAAACCTGAGCGGTTACTACCAATAAACTCTTGACAGTAAAATTAAAAAAATAAATAAATAATTTAGATGTGGACCACTACTGATACCAACTAGTTATGTGGCTTGATTTTCGCTTAATTTTGTTACCGGAAGTTACGTATAATAGGCCTTTAAGAAAATTCAATACTGTCATTTTCATTTTACAAAGATCCTATAAATCAAAGAATATCGAAGCGTAGAGAAAAACAAATTCCGAACTCAAACTCGTTAAAAAAAACTTGAGACAATATATAAACAAAGAAAGACTTAAACGGACACCCTAAGCTATAACATAATAAGGCCAGGTGTTCCGGAAGCGTAAGCGTTTTCTGTTTCATGGACGACACCCACCGTGATTGTAAATTTAAGCCGCATTCAAGTAAATTTAACGTTTTTAAAGTGAGACAGGAGACGATACTAATAACCATTAGAAGTGGGAGTTCTAAGGATCATATTAAAAACGTCCACCTTTGCATCAGACAGGGTTTAGACTGTATTGTTTTAAAGACATGTTTTTCAAACATTTGCCAGTTTTTTCGCCACCATTTATGCTTCAATGCGACTCTCGTCAATGTTTTTCTGAAGTTAATGACGGTATCATTTATATCATTTTATAGTGACGTCATAATTGCATCAAGTGATTATTTCATTTACTATTTGACCTCAATCTCTTTGGTTGGTATTGTCCAAGCAAGGACAAACAATTTGCCGCCTAAACATTTGGGCCTTGTTGTTGATGATTACCGAAAATTTCTGTTTTGTTTGTCTTTAAGACATGACCATTGAATTAGTTAGAAATTACCAATTCTGTAAATTGAATTTACATGCAAAATTTGCAGATTATTGAAGTTAGAAAACTCCCTTTAAACTGTGAATAAGTTAATCACCTTTAAACACTTTTGCCCTGGGCCCGTATTCATGAAACCGTTCTCATGCTAAAGCATGGTTTCTGTGCTCAAGCCAGTTTTCCTGAAACTCGCCTATAAAATGTCCATGATCAAAAGTCAGTTGAAAATGATGAAATTAGTATTCTGCTTCATTGATCTTCATTTTCCCCAAATACTTTGGGTAAATAAGAGTTTTTAAATGAATTATAGCCAGAACAAGAAATCAGTGTGAAGCACGAAATCCATACTTGAGTATGAGAACGGTTTCATGAATACGGGCCCTGGTCTGATTATCATCGGGTTCAACTTATAGTTTAATTAGTAATTTAAATGGTTTTTTTCTTTCTTCCGTTTCATTTTTGTCAATTTTGAAATCGAATAACACTGTACTTATTTTTTTAAATGGTTTTTTTCTCTTTCTTTACATTATTAGAATGCATTAGAAAAACTGTAAAACCGTAGTATACAAATGTACGTAGGGGATACGAAAATCCAGCAAATGTATTGAGCATAATACTTTTATCATTTGCCGGTAGTCACACTTTGAATATTCCGCTAAATATTCATTCTGCAGTTTTTGTGGATGCCCAAATCCATAAATACACTTATACATTAGACTTAAGAAATGGTTAACGTTTGAGTAAAAGATTTTTATTCAGCAGTCATGCCGGTATGAACGCAATTCAGTACATTCATATTCATCATGAAGCCCGAATTTTGTTCATACAGGCATGGATGTTACAAAATTGCCTTTCAACCCGTTTATTTACACTTTTACTGTAGACAAAATGTTTAATTGTATGTATTTTGTCTTTAATAATGAATTTATTAATTGCGTTTGTATATGTGCTGTCCTTTGAACAACATCGGCGGAACAGGCCTAACTTACATGTAAATGAAATAAATTACTTTATGTGAACATAAATACAATTATAACCTCGTGTTTGTTGTTATGTAAATTAAGTAAAGCACACCGGAGAACTCTGCTAGTTTTTTGCCAAAGATTAAACAAGACATGATTGTGTTGTAATAGAGCATTTATTCAAATGCCTAAATTGATAGCATTTAGCAAAATGCCAAAAACATTTTAATATAAAATAATCTTATAGGCAAAATAGGTGGGACTAGAAAGAAGATAATTGGCCACAAAACTAGGTGCTATTTAATAACCGTAGTCATTGAGCGTTTGACGCAAGAGTGGTCTGCATGTTATTTGAAGCGGAGCAACAAGACATTCATTGAATAGGGTTAACCTATAACGTCATAAGAAAATCACGTGTAATGTCAAAAGAGGTTTTTCTCTGTTATCATTCAAATGTGTATTGTCAATATGTATGCAATCTTGGACAAGATAATTACAATGATGTCTGTCCGTTCAAACGTCATGAATATTCATCTGGTACAAGATTGCATTCACAAATAGAATATGACGTTCAATGGTCATATTTACATTTCAGATATGTTGTTTTACATGATCAATGTCATTTTCCGATGTTTAAATGTTGATGCTTTTGAATGTTAACTAACCAGAAGAGCTTTATTTTTGGAAATTCATAGTTGCCTTAATGATTAACTTAAAGATTTAACGCATGTTATTTGAGGTGACGTGCAAATCGTTGACGTAACATATGTCATATGTGTTTAATTTAAAAAAAATGAACATTTTTTTAATATCAGATTAAGTGTAAATGACATAGATGACGTCACAATAGAGATTGATGACGTCACAATAGCAAATGTTTTTACACGTTTGTAACATCATTTGACTTAACAATGTATTACAATGGAAGGATGCAGAGCAAATGCATGTATCTACAAATTTAATGCTAATTCTAAGAATTTTGAGTACGTTAATTAAAAATACATGAATAGCTGATGCTAGTCTACTTTGGAAACAAATATGATGTTGTTTCACCCACCATCTCCACCTACCATATCAGATGACCATTGTTATTAATAGGACGTAAACAAATCAAAAATATCTAAAATCAAGAGTGATTAATAAAAGTTGCATCAATAAAGTCAATATTGATATATAAATTCAAAATATCAATATTTTAAGTAGGCGTATCTTCCTTCGTGAAAACTATCGACATGTGGTGCCGAGACGTACAGACTGGACCGATGTGTATTGTGTCTATCACACCATATCAGAAAGGTACCGCTTACTCTTGACACTTTGGCATGTTAACGACTTTATACATTGGGAAAGGTGCTAAAACCGGAAACGAATACACACGGGAACAGTCCGTAGAACGACTTAACCACGTGTTTTATAGGCACGTTTCATTAGGAACAAGTTTCCCTTTCAGTGTTACTCTACATGTGAACTTATGATTCGGAACACACCTTAAACGTGCATTTTACACTCAACCGACGATGAGTCCCGAATGAAAAAAAGTCTACTCTACGATTACTCTTACGTTTTTATCCACAGCTTTTAATTTTTCGATCTTTTTTTTCCAATTGTTTCGAGGGGAGGTGAAAGGGTGGCCAAGTGGTTAAGGTATCTGACATGTTACCACTAGCTCACTGGGTCGTGGGTTTGAACCCTACGTGGTGCAGTCGCAAGGAGCTGGCCGTGGGACAGTGATTCAAACACTCAACCACGCACGTCCTTATATGACTATTCATATATGATTAAGAGTACGCTTACTCTTCCGGAACACCTAGTCTTATTCTCTTGTACTTTTACTATGGTCGCCATGTAAATATTTCCTTTGTTCATATTTTGCTGCCGGTTTAATCGATTTTGAGTTCGGATTATGATTTTGTTAACGCTTCAGTATTCTCTAACTAATTTAATCAGACAGAAAACAAAACAAATCAAATAAATTGAAAGGAGGAAAATAAAATCTGGAAATACCTAAACGTTAAGAAATCAGTATATGAACTCAAAATTGATTAATCTAGCATCAATATACAAGACAAGGATATATTTATGCAAAAAAATCTGAACAAGTACTAAATGAAAAGACCATACGTTCCGCAAGAAAATGCGTGTTCTGCTTTATCGACGTCACCTGCCATGTAAATCAGGTCACATCCACGAAAATGTCATGGCCTCAGAGTATGAACTGTACGTACAATATTGTAGGCATACTTTATTCAATAACGTCCACTTCAATATTTACAAGGATAAACAATACAATTTCTCAATGAGACCTAGATCGCGACCATGAAACTTTTTCTTTTCTTTTGATTGCCTGTTTTTTTTCATCATTATTAAAAATAAAATGATATTGTTCAAGATGAAAGGCGATTTGATAGAAAAAAAAAAATTATTTAAATACATATTTTGAAACGTGCGTTTCTTGACTTCAAAATTCATACTTTTCTAATTACAAGAGAAGGAAAACATTGGTATCGGAACATATTATTATCAGTTTATTCAGCAACAAGTTTCATAAAATTGCATTCCTTAAGTGAACGTTATGGTTCTTTATTTTGCGGTGCTTATACATGTACTTGTCTGTTGTCCTGATCATAACTTGTTCTCGAGCATTCATTCTCTCAGAGTTGACCATTACAAACATTGTACTGATAATGAATTTCATTTCTAAACATTATCTCAAAGTGATTAAATATTTGATACATGTAACAAGTGTTTCTACATATAATTGTGTACAGTTGAAATTCTCAAACAATGACAGCTTCTTCTCTCTGTTCGACGCTTAGCATTATGGGAGTGGATCAACTGGTTCACTCGTTGTCAGTTTAATGTCACCGGGTGGGGAGTTTTGCTGGGCCCCTTTGGTCGTATACTTCAGTGTGGAAGCACTCTAAATCGGCAGAAGTTCAGGATTATCGCCAAAAGGCTTACACAAACTCAACGCAGCCTCCCAAACATCGCATACACCGTGAGGACGTCCTTAAATGACATTAGCTTATGATACACATAAAAACAATCAAACCGCCCTGTGACAAGTACCTGGAAAAAGTCAAACGAACTTTGACCAGCAGTAACTTGACAAATTTCCCATATGGGCCTTGATTAAACTGGCAATGTCTTTGCGGAGTGTAAATGGTCATAGTCGTATTCGTTTTGGGAAGTGATGCTTACTTGGATATGGCCAAGATTAAATGGTGGGTGTCCTCGTTGAAGCAGCTGACGCTTGCTCTTCCGTTACACCTGGTCTTATTTTCTTGTGGTTTTGCTAGATTATCCATGTTTTTGTTTTCTTTATTCTCATATTGCCTGACATTTTGCCTGACATTTTGCCTCCATTTTTATCGATTTTGAGTTTAAATGATTGTTGTGTGGACGCTTTAGTATTCTACGATTTGTTTGAAGGGGCTTTACGCACCTGACCTTTCTGCTTCTGCATTAGACATTATGGATTCCCACCTTTTGGCTCCTAGCATCTATATGGTGCAGTTTAATTCATTTTTTCGGCATGCTGTATCTATTGCTAAATTTAAAAGGTGCAGCACATGTGTGTGTTACGTCATCTTTAATGATAGGGGATGGCAGACTTTTTTTCTTAGTCCCCGAGGTGTGTTTGAGCCTCCATAGCCACAGTTAATCTTATTTGAGAAGTGGCACGGTACATAATATACACATAATTCGATTAGATGGCTGGAAGTATTTCCCTGTTATTGTTACACAATATTAGTATCAATATTCGTTGAATATGTTGTTTTACTGCTATCGTTGTTAATTGCGAATAAAGCGAAAATACATCCAGCCAAAAATGGCCAAACTAAGCAAAAGGACGTTTTCCCATAACGTTGTATGCTACTCAGATAATTTGTGGTTTTCTTGTACTAGACGACAGACCACCTCCCACTCTACATGTATGTGGCACACAGTTTTTTTCATCATTAATAGAGAAAGTATTCTTATTCGCCCATATATAGATTTGCTGTAATCGTTAATCAAGTAGAGATATGATTTGTCATCTAGCTTACCAGGATATATTTCATCATAAATCAGAATTCTTATCATGATCATCTCTGGATTTGCCATATACATTTACTGCAAATATGATGAAATGAAGAATTCATATTAACAATTTGTTTATAAATTCTAATACCCACACAGAGGGAAATATTAGCCATGTGGTACACAATTTGGAGTAAGCGCCTGATAAGGCAGCTCCTGTGAAATCCCCAAAACACTGTGTATTGTTATCCATCTATTACCGAAATATGTATGGTTCATATCGACGATGCATTTTCTATAAATAACAAGAGGTTTGCTGACTTTGTCGATCGTAAATACCCTTCAGAACTAAATATAAAGAAAACGACAGACTCTTCTACATTAGCTGTTTATCTCGATCTTTACTTAAACTATGACAAACATGGACAGTCTATTGTCAAACTATATGATAAACGTGATGATTATTTTTTTTATTATTTGTGAACTTTACCTTTCTTGATAGTAACATCCCTACTTCTCCAACATATGGCGCTTTTATATCGTATTTGATTCGTTAATTTTAAGGCTAAAACTAAGTATGAAGATTTTTGTGATAGCCGTCGGCCGCCGACAACCAACCTTGCGATAGGGAGGTTCAAGAGATGCAGGCTGATGGAAATTATGATCAACTTTTGCCACCGCCACCTTGGTCTCACTGAGAAATAATTTGTATCGCAGTATTTGTTAATAAATATATCTTGGTTACATTTTGTATGCCCGTCAATGTGTTTATTGTTTTGTGATAAGGAATATTAATGATAATTCGGTTCTATGTTAATGATAATTCGGTTCTCACTTTGAGGACACTACCTGAACCTTTTGTTTCTACATTAGTTTGAAAACTTTCGTTTCCCACCTTTATGCCCCTAGCATCACTTATGAGTTTTTGAAGGACAAAACAGCTGTATGATCAAGCATAATTAATGCTTTCAGCATATTGCATATGTAACTATTTAAATGGACAGGCAAACACGTGTGTGTTAGGTTCATCTTTCAGGATACAAGGTGGTAGACTCTGTTGGTGGATTCCATTAGTCCTCGAAGTTTCTAGGATCCCTGATGACCACATTTATCTCATTTAAGTAGTGGATTGGTTCATAATATACACACTTTCGTAGTACATGATTTGAAATTATACAGTACTCATTTTGTTAGGATATAACAATTTCTGTTATGAACTCTTTTGTGAGTCATAGATGGACGAAACAGCTGTGTGATGCTGTGTTATTTATATTTTTCGGCATACTGTATCCATAGTTAAATTTAAAAGGTGCAGTGCACGTGTGTGTTAATCTTTAAATGTTTTCACCGTTTTCATCATGATGTGTTTTGTCAGACGTAAATATCAATACGAAAGTAAATTTAAGGCCTATAATTTTTGAGGATTGATGTTTACTTGGATGTGGATTCGTCGTTTAAGTGATATAAAGATGGACGTTTTTGAGTATGTTCTTTTGTGGGCTCCTTATTTGTGATTGACAATAATGACTCTGTTCTTATTTTGAGGATTGATGTTAACTCAGAACCGAATATTCCATTTTCCTCCCACAATCAGACTCCTCGCACGTTTACATCCGGGCCAACAAGAGTGATTAATAAAAGTTGGATAACTTGTTTAATAATTGTTGTAAAATAAATAAAGTGTATTTATTAAATATTCAAAAAGGACAATATTTGATATCTGACTTTTAAACTCGTATCTGTTCGTCAAGTGAATTATTGATGTCAAAATAAGGCAATTTTTCAATTTATCTATTTTATATGTTGGTCATTTCAGGTTGACATCAGAAATCCCCGGTTCAACAACATAACCAAAGGAAGATTAATGAAACTTGGAGGGAACACAGTCCAGACCATCCGATCAAGCCATGGAAATAACCATATGGTTGGAATAACGAACGGAAAAGCTACAGGAATAGGGGGTGTCCTTGGAGCCAAGGAAACTAAGGCACTTGGAAATAACTTACGACAGGGATTACGGAAAGTGTTACCATTCGGAAATAACGCCAGCAGCAAGACCAAAAGAGTGTCATCAGTAGGAACGAATTCGATAAGGACAAATAATCTCAATTCAAGAAAAACACAGGGAAATGTTATGCGCAAAAGCACATCGACAAGAAGAACAAGTAATACGGTAAATGGAAGGGCGAATACTGGTAACAACATACAAAGACAGTTTGCAGGACAATCGAATAGCGGTAGTCGGGGACGGTTAAATAATGCAATGAGCAAAAAAGCAGTTGGGACCTCTCATTCAAGATCAAGGACTGGAACGCGTGTTCAGCATCAGCAAGTTTCAAGAGGCTCAAGCACAAATAGTCCATCAAAGACGCAGACGAGTAATGTGGCCGTTCAAGGTAAAAACACTGTTCGGGGGTCAGCACCGGGAAAAGTACGACACAATATAAACAAGGTCAGTCAAAACACAAGACAGGTTCGAGGCCAGTCTTTAAGTGCAAGAAGAGGATCAACAAACTCGAGGGGTGGTTCAGTGATTTCAACGAAAGGCAGATCAGGGACTGCACGGTCAGCAAGCGGACGGATAATGGCATCTCCTGGATCGTCAAATAGTAGAATTTCCAGCGTTTCAACAGGTATGAATCAGAATGGAGTGAGTCGGAACAATAATGTTGTAAAATCGAAAGGTGGTTTTGCTAGAAAAAGAATATCGGATGGTAGCATGGTGAGAAACACTGGAAACATAAACAGGAGCAACAGCCAATCTGGCCGACACACGCAACGATCCAGTGCTGGACATAACAGGATGTCAAGAATATCTCAAAGAGGCGGAGGAGGGCATCATCCATTTCAGGTATCCTCAGGGATGCAGTCGAACATTCGGCGCAGAGTTGGAGGTATTCCGAGGGGCATTTCTAACAATGGTAAAAGGGTTGTCGTCCAAAATGGCAGACGAATCATAGTGTCGCCTTCACGCTATTCTTTGAATCGGCAGCGCCAGAATTCTAACAAACAACAGGCCGAACGTCAAATTAGAATAATGGGCGATGCCATGGAAGGAGGGCTAGAAAACATGGACATCGATAATATTATAGGACTGGCGTCAAAAATCGCTACGGTAAAATTAGCAAATTCGGTTATTTCATCTTTTCATGGGCAGGAAGGAACACCTCAACTCTCGCGGTTCTTGATTAATTCCGAACTTGACATCGTCCCAGAAATGATTGTTCAAGCTCCGAGGCAACCCGAACGGGTTTCGACGAGGCGTATCGTGACTATAACGCAACCAGCACAAGCGGTCAAACAATTGCCGGCTCCCCAAGTGGCTGCAAACCAGGTCACTGTAGCTTCCGGTGGTTACGGTACACCTGTACTAGTACGCTCCAATGGGGACATTCAATTTTCCAGAGTTGATCAAACAGGAAAGGAAATTTCAAGCGTCACTATAAGTAACGGAAAAAGTAGACAAACTAAAAAGGGGAAAAACGTCAAGAAAGTCAACACTAAATCTAAAGTAAAACATGGAAACGGAACCGGAAGTAGTGTTGCAGGAGGGACAAGTAAGCAAGTACCGGAAGGGGAATTAGAAATGGAAATGGAAACGGAAGGTTTGTCGACAACAACACTAGCAGCTACGACAAAAACTACAAAACCTTTGTTGCCACCAACGACAACGGTAGCTAACTCCGTCATAGTGACGTAAATGAATATTTTCTTCAGTTCTCGTTCCAGTTCTCGTCAAGACGTTATTCTGTCCTCTCTCGGGATATGCCGTGACAAACGAAGCGCATTTCGTGGAGGTTGAGTTGTAAATAGTCTATAAGAATGATACAGAGATTTCGTTTCATACGCACAAAATACAGCACGTGAATAGGAGTGCGAGTCTGTCCATGGATAATACTAGAATATAAAAGAAACGAATGTGTGAACAATGCGTTAGGATGGGATTTTTTTGAAAAAATAACCGGTTTAAAGTTTTTACAAGCATGTATTGTACGTTTTGTAAAGTTGAACGACATAAGAGCAAGTGCATTGTCATGGCAAGGTGTTTTATGTATCTAACAAAAATACTTCGTCGGTGGTAAAACAATCCCTAGGTTCACTGTTCTTCAATTCTTAACGGAATCGAAGGTAACTACTTGTATGAAAAACTTACTGTTATTTCCTTTATAAAGATTGCATGAAATTTGATTGATATCCTGAGCACATGTCACATGGATATAGCAGCAATTGCATTAACAACGTGACGTCGCGTCGTAGCGTGTGTTGTAGAAGAGATACTTCGTCCTCGGTTAATAGTTTTTCTTTGGTTGATAAAACGATGTATCGACCACATTAAAAATGTATAATTGTTTACTAGCATTTTCACAAGGTCGTGGCCAGGAACAAATTCATTTTGTATAAGTATCCGTGTTCATTTTTTTGACAAGAATTAAAAAAAAAATGAAATTCAGTAAATAAAATTCACGTTTTTTCATAACGCTCGATGTGGCCGCTGGCGGCCATATTGATCTTAATAATCATTATGTTATATTCCACCATCTAACTCAGAATCCAATAAAGAAGGGAAACAGTTTTGCTTTTTCAATCAATGATGTACACTGTAACTTTGCTATTTCAGTGAGGAGTTTTGTTTCCATGCCAACAGCACATTATGAAAAGTGTAGTTCACAGAAAGCTGTCAAGGCATTGAATAAAAGAAAATATTAATTGAAACAAACTTGCAAACAACAAACTTTATTAAAGGAATGCAACTTATAATGGTACTAATTCTTTGTGCGAACGTATATTTCATAGCAGAAGTGATTTGCACAATTGTTGATATATGCATCCGCATACTGTGGATTTAAACATTGTGTTTGTTTAAAAGCAAACCTGGCGATCAAATAAATATTGACTTGATGTGTAATATTAAACGAAATTGAACACCATAAAAGGACCCGTTCGTTTTGTTTTAGATACAGGTTCTGTATTGATATAAATCCGGCGTTGCTATGCAACTATACATGTACAATCATCCTCGGTATTCAAGGGTTACGCCCACCTACCTCACGAATATATAGGGTACTAAACACTAACTAGGTTATCACATTATATATAATAGACGATTTGCCACAATGATCATGTAAGAATACCGGACCGTCTATCACTGCGACTTCAAAACATCCTTTTTGAGGGATGTCGATTTGGCGCAGTGGTAAAAATGTACACTGTAACGGCCGCAGGTATTTCTGGCTAGGCGATTTGGTGCGGAGATCGTGAGTTTGAGGCCCGGATAAGGCACTAGTCAAAACATTGTCTTCCTTCGTCATTTGTGTTTCCGTGTTATGTGTAATATATTAAACACAATGTATCATAAAGACTTTGTGTTGTTGATCAGAAGGTTAAAATGTGAATTTCCGGTCGTAATTGTACCGTGCTTAAAATAAGGTACTACCAATGTACATGTATACATTTGGCTTAAAAGGATCGATCTTACTGCATTTCAACATGTGACAGTTAAGGATTTGACTCTTTCCATTTTTTATTTTATTCAGAATTAAATGGGTTTATATATATATATATATACAATGTGACCATTTCATTCTATTTCTTATAGATTCGCCGTTTATTATGTTTCTAAAAAGTTATATGCAAATTCCAACATTAAGTTCGGTTTTCCACACAGATGTATTTCTAAATATAACAATTATTCTTCAATCATTGTTCCAATGTTAGTTTCTTTATCAATTTAATAAATTAATTTATATATATTTTTTTTTTTTGTAAATTAAAATTCATAATCGGAAATTTTACTAAGAACGGTTAAAGGCCCAATATACGTAACTTCAGAGAAATTTTCGTGATTCGGAAAAATTCTGAAAAGAAATCAAGCTGATAACCATGCAAAAATTAGCCTTAAACGAAGTAAACCTAAGCGGTAACTAACAAGAAACTCTTGACAAAAACAATCCAAAAAATTGAAAATAATTCAGGTGGGGCCCACTTCAACAACAAACCGAAGGTAGAAGACGGTTCGAAATGGACGCGTGTTTACAAAGAGCGTGTTTCAACTGCTGCTGTACCAGTAACCACGAAAGAATTTATCTTGGATATTGCTGATATCAGTTAATCTTAACTAAATCTATAAATATAAAAAGTTATTAGGCTTGATTTTCGCTTCAAGTTTTGCCGAAAGTTACGTATATTGGGCCTTTAACACTTTTGGACCACTGTTGTAATTAAGAAAATAATAGTATACAGATATTGAATTATATAGAAAAAAAATCATAAGTTTCAAACTAGGAGGAGGTAGAAGCTAGTAGTAATATTAAGGTAGAGAAATTCTCGATTAAAAACTCTGGGGCTGGTAGCTTATACAGTCAGTCTTTACCGAATTCAATGCAAGACATTCTCACAAATTAGTCAACATTGTCAACAAAGCTTGAAAAGATTTCCTTTTTGCCGATCCTGATATGACGGTGGTCAAGTTATATTTCGGCCAGATGACCAGTACAAATTAATGACCAGATAATATTACTTCGAGTCTAGCTAGATAGGGTCTGTGCCGGCGTCTTTCCCATACGATGACAACAAATGACATTTTAATTACAGGTGTACAGGACAAGTCAGCCTAAGGCTGTTATTTGGTCTTGACCGCGCATGCCTAGAGCAGGTTTGTCATCGCCAGCTTTTAGCGGTAAAATATCCGATACAAGCCCACGCTAATCATTGTGTCAATTACAGTTATGGACGTTTAGTGAGGGATACGCTGTGGTGTGTGAACCCGATTGAGTAAAGCTACTTTTTGGTATATTTTAGTTAGGTATTGTTTTGTTCAGATATTAAAGCAGAACCTGCTGTTAGTTAAAGTCAGAATAATTACCAGTGTTGGAGGTCTAGTTGTACAGTAGTATAGTGTTCTACGCCTTAACTACTAACCATATCGGCTCTCTAGATCTGTTTCTGGAAATACTTGATTGAATATGTAAAGTTGTACGTGAAATTCAAAATACAAATTTGAAAAAAAAGTTTTAATAATGCGATTGGATTGATGTAACAAAATCGCAATTTGTTCAATCTTGAATTCAAAATTCTAAACAAATATTTCTTTTTTAATATTACAAGTTATGAAAGTTCCAAACATGTTTTTGTTTAGATATATGAAGAATATGATGTGTCATTCAAAATAAAGCAGTTTTTCATGTTACAAATATACAAGCTTAAAAAGCATGCCAGTTGTTGTTAGTGTCCATTTTGAACCAAGCCCCCTGTTTTGTACATCCTTGATATCCAGGAGTTACACTCACCTACGCTCTCTACACCCCTAGAATATGTCATGACAAAATTTAAGGCGTCGGGTTAACGGTTTGGATGATCTTAGGTAGACAATAACTGACCAATCGCTGAGATGACACTCGGCTTTGAAGATTTCAAAGGAGTATCAACCGACTTAAAAACCTTTCAACATTTACCGTTATGTAAAAGCGAGATTCTTTTGATGTACATCAAAGGGTCGACCAGTCGTCTTGCTGTATCAACAAGGTAGCGCGCACAGCTTCATCAACAAGGTAGCGCCCACAGAGCCTTCAGTTTGCTTCAGTTTCCAGGGGTGTAGAGAGCGTTGGTGATGGAAACCCCTGGATATCGAGGTGGCGTGGTTTTTTTTTAACAAATCAAGCATAATCCTTAAAAACACACATTTGATTAAAGATAAAACACAAATTTGTGTGTAACACTTTATTATTCATTTTTTTTCCAAAAACTTAACAAGTGAATTGTTCATGACCAGCATGATAGTAGAAAATATTCACGAAATAATCAGCAAATTAATACAAAAACTACCATGGCACAAGTTTATAGCGAAAACGTGACTTTTAGTACAAGTAGAACTCTTTGGAAAGGAGATAATAATACGATATCGTATTATACATCCTTAATAAAGATATACTCACATTACTTATTAAGAAACTACAGAGGAATATTTAAACGACTGTTAAAGTTTTAACATTCGAAAATTATTACGACGAAAAAAAAAGTTTCAGCGAAAACAATTCTTGATAGAACAAGGTAGATTATGTCCCCTTGCTTCGAAATAATCAAGAATTGTATCAGGCATGTTGTCTTGACTTCGAAATATAAAAGTGTTGGTTACGTTGTTGCAAAGTTTCTAAACTGATCTAGAAAAAAGTTCATATTTCTTCAGCTTCGGCGTCAACAGGCATAGCAGTCGAATGTTCCATTGCCATCGGACTCACAGTTGGTTTTGCTAGCGATTTATTTCCGGTTTGAGGCGATACTACTTCCGGTTCCTCAACCTCGACTATTTCAACTGGGATTGAAGCTTGACCTTGAAGTTGCCCCTGTAATTGACCTTGGAGTTGACCTTGGAGTTGTTCTTGGAGTTGACCCTGCAGTTGACCTTGGAGCAAACTTTCGAGTTTTCCTTTAATCTCAGCCAAAACTTGTCCGTTGATTTGATCTTGAAGACCAGCTTGACTTTGAACTAGACTTTGGGCTTGATTCTGTCCTTGACCTTGGGTTGAACCGGAAGTAACAACAGCATTTGCGCCGTTATTCATTCTGTTGACTGGTGGGTAATGATCAATATTTCTTGCCTGATTATTAACCTCTCCACGGGTTGTCCCCCTTTGAAAGACGATATCGTTCCTTCTGTCATTGTTGTTGTTGTTTCGGACAAAACGGATTCTGACAGCACGCCTAGTTGAACTTCCGGTTCCGGTTCCAGTCCTGATGATGACACGCTTTTGTCCTCGATTTGGCTGGTTGTTTCTCAAAACGAGGATCTTAGTTGCCGGTCTTTGACTCGTTTCTGTAAGTCCACCGGAAGTGAAGTCGTTTACGTTTCTAGAGATTGAAGGCATTTCCATGGCAACGTTTTGTGGTCTCTTTGAAAACATCAATCTAACCTGTCTTGGACTGTTCTGTGCGGTTTCCTGTCTTCCCCTTAAAGTGAGATGAATTCGTCTGCCGGATCCATGTGTTATTGATACTCGCTTGCTAGAGCCTCGTCCAAGCTGGATTCTGATTTTTTTAGGGGCAACACGAAGTGGTTCCAAATAATCTTGTTGTGGTGCTCCGCTGTTGGCGCCATTTTGCAGTTCCTGTATACGTGATCGTTCGGCCTCGTATAAGAGTTGCTTGTTCTTTAGTTTCGATATACTGAGGAACTTCACGGGTGTCAAAATAGGACCAGCGCCAAATCTTGATTCTGGTTCAATTCTTGACTGGTACTGAAGATCCTGGGGAAAAAAATGTAAATATCATTATTTTCAATTTTAATCATCATATCTTTCAGACAGATAGATGTTGTCAATAGCAATCTAGAATGCAAAATTATCCCCATGATATTATTCTATATTTACAGTCTATACTAACTTTCACTCGATAACCATTGTTCAGCAAACTAGATTTATAATCCAATAAATATACTTGAGCACGTGCTAAAATTATAGGCCGTAAACAACAATACATGTTTATGCGTGTATGTGGATGGGGGTGGGGGAGCTATACAAAGTATCCGGGTTCGAGATACAATTGTGTGAAGTCATCAACAATAGACATTGGCGGAGTCAACCAGAGATTTTGCATATGTCATGCTGTCAATTTATCGAACCACTCTCACATTTACTAGTTTTAAAAGTAAATCAATGTCCGTAGATGGAACAATATTGAACAGAATAATTATGAACCAATTACAGAAAAATGTTTATATAACAATAAACCTTTGATTTAGTTTAGTTCATGAAATCATAAATCCAATGGAGCAGTCGGTGAATTTAACGTAAATGCTTCGCGCTTACGCAACTTACCTCGTGTTACATTGGATTAATGATAAGTTAGTCCTTAGATATTTCAAACAGGACGAAAATCAATTAACACAGCAAACTTTGATAAGAGCTAGCAAGAAGGACAGCAATTCTCTTTTACATTGGAAAACATATTTTGGTGGAAGTTAAAAAATGTTTTTTGTTAAAAAACAAACACTTTAAAAGAGAGGAATTATCTATCCAAACACTTAAATACAGCAGATTTATAACAAATTCTTTATATTTATTTTATCTATCTAGTTCACAGAACAAATATTTTTGTTTACTTTTTAAAGGCCCAATATACGTAACTCTCGTCAAAACTTGAAGCGAAAATCAAGCCTAATAACTTATTATATTTATAGATTTAGTAAAGATTAACTGATATCAGCAATATTCAAGATGAATTCTTTCGCGGTTACCGGTACAGCAGCAGTTGAAACACGCTATATGTAAACACGCGTCCATTTCGAACCGTCTTCTACCTTCGGTTTGTTGTTGAAGTGGGCCCCACCTGAATTATTTTCAATTCTTTGGATTTTTTTGTCAAGAGTTTACTGTTAGTTACCGCTCATGTTTACTTCGTTTTAGGCTTATTTTTGCATGGTTATCAACTGGATTTTTTTCAGAATTTTTCAGAATCACGAAAATTTCCTTGAAGTTTCGTATATTGGGCATTTAAGTTAAATGTTTTCTTTTGTATCTTTTCTAGGCTTTGTACACTGTGTCAGTGAGTTTAGGTCTTTTCAGAAGGTCTGTTCAGAGTACTAGGGGAGGTAACTCGGTTACGCTTGTTATATTTCTATCTACTGCAACGCCCTCTTTCGCGTACTCTGTGCAGCTTTCAGCCCCTTCCACTACTTTATAACTGTGTCACAGATATTAAGTAGTGGAAGGGGCTGTATTCGAGAAAGATAAAAAACAATTCTGACTCGAACTGTATTTCAGGGGTGTAGACAACGTAGGTGAGCGTAATCCCTGGATATCGAGAATGCAGTTTAGTCGGAAAATAGTATAATTCATTTGATATATTTCATTTTGTATCCTGTGTATTTCTTCATCAAATCACAAGAACCTGATAATGAAAACTTACTGCAGCTATAGTGAGACCTAAATTAAGGTGTTCAGGGAAGTTTACATACATATTCCATAGGTTTACTCTCTAAGTAAATGTTAACTATTTCGAAAAGCTTGTGCTACGTTTAACAATATTAGCCTCAATAAAATTAATCTATATCTGAAACAAGACTTATTTCCTGTGTAATTTCAATAAGTTTTACAAATTGATAGACAAATTGATGAAATAAACAAAAAAAGTAAATATCGTTTTCATTACTTTTTTTTTACATGCACCAGTAAAACATATCATTTTTGTCTGATTGACCAATCATAACATTGCTTACAAACAACAATTAGGAAATTAAAAGCTGCCCTGCTAGGTTTTGTTATAAAAGTGTAATAAACAGAATATCTAACAGTATCTATCATTATAACCAAACATATTTCACTCGTGAGTATTATCAATGAACATGAAAATATGAAATTAGATAGTCATGCTGCATGAAATTCGAACTCTGAACCACGTTCCACGATCAGTAGCGCTCTATCTAACGGATAAATGAGCCTTGGCACGGCTAGACCACAGGGCCCTGAGAATTTGCCTAGTTAGTTCTGGACCTAAACTAATGGTGTTTTTTTAGTAATTTTACACGTTTGGGGAGTTTAGTTCAATTTTGATAAAATGCCCCCTTCATATAGCCTTTATGACAATTGAGGGCGAATTCTTATCGAAAATTGAACTAAACCAACAATTTTTGTCCAATCCATTTGCTAATGAAGGCAATAAATATGTTTAAATCAATCAAACCGTAAGAAAATCTCAGGTCCCTGTGGTCAAGGATAAAATCAAATCTTTGCAGCAGTGTTTGACACACCTTCGGTTAAATGGGTCGGAAAATGTTAAAATAATTTTGTTGCACATGTCATATATAAACCACAGGGACCTGCAAATTTGTTATAGTTAGTTTTGGATATAAATAACGAGGATCGATGATTAAATAAAATTCGTTTCGTTATATTTTAATTACGTGGAGTCAGGATTTTACTATTACCAATGCACTGTAATAATCACTGATGATAATTATAGAACGAAAAGAATTTCAGTCTTGTGTTCTTATTTCAATTAAAATGTTAAGAAATGAAATGATTTTTGTACGTATGAGGAACGAAGGGGGACAAAATCTCCATGTGTTAAACAGTAGATGAGAGCTGTACATAACATTTTTTTACATAAACCACGGACTTAAGATAACAATTCTAATCTAATTCCGTGCATAAACTAAACCGAACGTGTTAAATAAGATTTTTTTACTTACTGTTTGAGGCAAAACTCTGGCTAATGTCGCTGTAATGAAAAACTGCAAAGCTGATATCTTCATAAGTCGTCTTGAAGATTCCGAAAGCATCATGGTTGGTTTAAAAATAAAGAGACCTTTGTTTTAAATAAATACAAAAATGTAACAGTTTTTGAGATGTAGAAGGTAGAAGTTCTTTCTTGTGAGTCGTAGTATTCCTCTGGTTGTTGCGAAAATAAGTTACAAAGTTACGAAAGAAAAAAAAGTACAGTAGTTTTTGTAGAAAGTGCTGGTTAGTTCTTATCGATTCGGTGTCTCTCGGCCTTTTATATACCATTATCACTGACCCCCCGTGTCACGCCCCATCAATCAATTACGGCAAATCACCGGTATGTTGTGCAATAAACGTTTTATGTGTTTTAGATTGTTTTTTCTCGGTATACCGATCGGAAAATGATTGTTCGGCCATATAAGACTAACGAGCTTCTGTAGGGGCCCAAAAGGGTTTCTTAATAATATCTCATTTTCACATAGTTTAATGAATTATACAAAAACAGAAACAAAATTGAAATTGCCCGGTTGAAATCTCGTTTGAAGTACAGTGTATATAGGATTCATTCAAATAAGAGTTTTTCTCCGGTTGGGTTAAGTTTGTTTTATAGTTTGTTTTGCGTCCTATTAACAGCCAGTGACATTTATAATTTAGGACTGTCAGGTTTGGGAGGTGAAGGAAAACCGGAGTACCCGGAGAAAAGCCACCGACCTTCGGTCAGTACATGGCAAATACCCCACGTCCGAGGGTATCGAACTCGCAACCCAGAGGTGAAGGGCTAGTGGAAGAATGTAGGGACACCCTAACCACTCGGTCGCCGATTCCAATATCTATATGATAAAGTAATGAATTCTAAAATGTTCAATTATGGATTTGACAAGTTTTGGGACTGATTTGTCTTAATTCACAACCAAATAAGCGCTGGACTGTATGCTGAAAAGCTATTTAAATTGACGTTATGAAACAATGTCATTCTAAACAGAAACCCCGTGGTGAGCCCCTTTATTTGGTCACCAGGCAGGTCAGAGGTTATATTTACGAGTGGTCATGTGGCCGCATAATTATATCAATAAACACTTTCATTTATCGAAGCCTGACTGACCTCTGGTCAGATGAGGTCAAATTACAATAATAAAAACATTGCATCGACCAAACAATTTACAACCAATCCCTTGACCTGACGAAAGGTCAATGAGGTCAATTAACCAGAAATAAATTAATTTCCAAACGGCCGAGATATGCCGAGGTGTTATGCCATTTTAGATTAAATATATTTTGTTGTTTAGATTTATATACACTTCATATACAATGTATGTATCAACAAATATTAAATAAGTTATACAACTTACAATGTATATTACATGTAATCACTAATGTGTGCCCGGACGCGGGAGGGTTTTTATTGTGGGAGAAAACCAGAGTACCTGGAGATGACTCCATACCTTATCACTTCAGATTGGGGATTTGAACCCGGCCCCCTATGTGAGCGGCAAGTGCGCTATCCAATGCTCAAACCAATCACCATAAACTTGTCTATAAAATGAAGTTTGTTGAAATGTTTAATTTCTTCATATAATACCCCATCTTCAATATCCAGGGGTTCCGTTCGCCAACGCTCTCTACACCCCTGAAATATATCATGGCAAAGCTGAAGGTATATTAAGGTAAAAAGAAACACGACCAATCGCAAGGCGTAGGACTGTATTTTGAAGATTACAAAGGAGCCGCAGCCGGGTTCAAAGTTTGTCAATTTTTAATGTACCGTTATGTGACCACGAGATTATTTTGATGTTTATCAAAGGGTCAAACCAGCCTTCTTGCGTCATCAACCAGATGGCCGCTTGGAACCTTCAATTTATCGTAAATACAATCTGATTAAAATGCATATCCTTATTCTCACTCCCTTACATAAGGATCTGATAACATCCCATATGAGGTCATGTTCTGGTGACCTTTGTCGCCTCTTTACTTCTCAACAGTAGAATTTTCCAATGATGCTGTCATCTACAGTAAGTTATTTCGTCACAAAATTGCACTTAAACTTTTGTGACGAAATGACTGAATTTATAGATACGATTATGCAAGCTTTATCGCCTCAAAAAATCACATTTCAGGTCCTGAAAGCAGTAATTTGATTGGCTAATGCAAAAGGTCACCGGGACGTGACCCCCTTTGGGATGTTGTCAAATCTTGACCCAGCAGAGAGATTAACGAAACGGCGCAAAGATCAAAATACGATTTTACACTTAATCATATTGCGCTGTATTATTGCTAACCCCATGACAATAAAAGATAAAACTATCTTATTTTCAATATCACTTTCACCGCAACCTACAAACAAAATAAATCTTTGACCTCTCGGACCCAAAGAAAGTCCTGTTTCGATATTACGGAGAGATTTAAAGGCCCAATATACGTAACTTTCGGCAAAACTTGAAGCGAAAATCAAGCCTTTTTTTATATTTATAGATAGATTTAGTTAAGATTAACTGATATCAGCAACATTCCAGATGAATTCTTAGGCGGTTACCGATACAGCAGCAGTTGAAACTCGGTTTTTGTAAACACGCGTCGATTTTGAACTGTCTTCTCACTTCGGCTTGTTGTTGAAGTGGGCCCCACCTGAATTATTTTCAGTTCTTTGGAATTTTCTGTCAAGAGTTTCATGTTAGTTACCGCTCAGGCTTACTTCGTTTTAGGGTTATTTTTGCATGGTTATCAATTGGATTTTTTTTCAGAATTTTTCAGAATCAACAAAAATTTCCTGAAGTTACGTAAATTGGGCCTTTAACTGGATAACTGTAATACATAGGTATAAATAGATTTATTGTATATACATGTGTGC
The DNA here is from genome assembly GCA_947623455.1 of Mimachlamys varia. Classification (NCBI taxonomy): domain Eukaryota; kingdom Metazoa; phylum Mollusca; class Bivalvia; order Pectinida; family Pectinidae; genus Mimachlamys; species Mimachlamys varia. Next base: position 31,286,492 of record OX392544.1, read on the forward strand.
CGGCGTGCTTGAAGGGACGTAATCCATCAATTTTTAATTAGGGTGATGACAGTGACCACAACAACATAATCAATGACCGGAGGGAAAGGTCAAATAAGGTCAGGATCGGTGTGTTCCCGAAGTGCCATACTACATGTAACCATTTTTGTTTTTAAAGATTTTTTAATTATTATTATTTTACATGTAACAAAACATCGAAGTTGTAAAATACGTGGTTAGTTGAAAGTATTGTTGGGTGTTCCTAATAGAAAGGCATGGCTTTATCCCCCCCCCCCTCCCTCTTTTTAGGTCCGGTAAACGGACCAATTTCGAATGAAAAAGCTGTGATTTTCCCCAAAGTTCTTCCAAAAAATCCCAATTCAGTCACTTGAAAAAGATGTGGTGGTTTTATATGCTTAAGAAGCCAAATTCTTGTGACATGGATTTAATAAGGAACAAGAAAGATGGGCTGTAAATGTTATAATGAGTACTGACTGTGCTTTAAAAACTAATTTAGGGAAGAAATATTGTATTTAATTAGTTGTTATCGTATATAGTGTTTGTCAAAATATCCCAAACAGCTGTTTTGTTGATCAATTTCCCAAAATTTGATCTCAGGGTTGGACCCCCCCCCCCTGATAGAGCCCTAGGAAGTTAGTTAAATGTATTGTAGGGTGTCCCTAATGTAGAGGTTAGTTGTTGGTATAGTAGGGTGTCCCTAATGTAGAGGTTAGTTGTTGGTAGTGTAGGGTGTCCCTAATGTAGAGGTTAGTTGTTGGTATGGTAGGGTGTCCCTAATGTAGAGGTTAGTTGTTGGTATAGTAGGGTGTCCCTAATGTAGAGGTTAGTTGTTGGTATAGTAGGGTGTCCCTAATGTAGAGGTTAGTTGTTGGTATAATAGGGTGTCCCTAATGTAGAGGTAAGTTGTTGGTATAGTAGGGTGTCCCTAATGTAGAGGTTATAGTTGTTGGTAAAGAAGGGCTTCCCTAATGGAGAGGTAAGTTGTAGGTATCGTAGGGTATCTCTAAGTTGGAGGTTAGTTTTAGGTAGTGTAGGATGTCCCTAATGGAGAGGTTAGTATTATGTAGTGTAGGGTGTCCCTAATGGAGAGGTTAGTTGACGGTAGTGTAGGGTGTCCCTAATGGAGAGGTTAGTTGTAGATATCGTTGGATGTCCCTAATGGAGAGGTTTGTTGTAGGTATCGTTGGATGTCCCTAATGGAAAGGTTAATCGAAAGTATTGTAGGTTATCCCTAATGTAGAGGTTAGTTGTAGATATCGCAGGGTGTCCCTAATGTAGAGGTTAGTCGTATGTATTGTAGGGTGTCCCTAATGGGGAGGTTAGTTGTAGATATCGCAGGGTGTCCCTAATGTAGAGGTTAGTCGTATGTATTGTAGGGTGTCCCTAATGTAGAGGTTTGTTGTAGGTAGTGTAGGGTGTCCCTAATGGAGAGGTAAGTTGTAGGTATCGCAGGGTCTAATGGAGAGGTTAGTCGTATGTATTGTAGGGTGTCCCTAATGGAGAGGTTAGCTGTAGGTATTGTAGGGTATCCCTAATGGAGAGGTTAGTTGTAGGTATCGCAGTGTGTCCCTAATGTAGAGGTTAGTCGTATGTATTGTAGGGTGTCCCTAATGGGAAGGTTAGTTGTAGATATCGTAGGGTGTCCCTAATGGAGGGGTTAGTTGTAGGTATCGCAGGGTGTCCCTAATGGAAGGGTTAGTTGAAAGCGTTTGTTCGTACCTCAACTAGAAATGTGATTTTTGATGCAAGAAAGGTAGGTGGGGTCGATTTTTCGATCTCGAAAGCTTTCCACCCTTTAGCTTGTAAGACCATTGAGGGGCATTTTTATCGAAAATTGATCTTAACTCCCCAAATGTATAAAATTACTCTAAACACCCTGTTTTAGGTCCAAAACTAGCTGTAACAAATTCGCAAGTCCCTGTGGCCACAAATGCCTGTGTCTAAAATATGCATCTTCGATATCGACTACTAACAAGAGTTATTTCCCTTATTATAAGTTTACAGATTTTAGATTTAATCCCAATCTTTATAATTAATGCAATCAGTTGGCAAAATCGTATTCATGAATTGTGCTGTTTTTGAGATTAATAATTGATAAATTAAAAATATAATTTTTACTTAGGAAAAACTTAAATTATTAAAAATTAGTGGTATAACTAAGTGTACATAATAATTTAAATGGCAAATATAGCAATTCCGCAAAAATGTTTGATTTAACAAACATAAGTGTTTTATTTTTGAAAGGGATTTTTGCCAGACCTTGTCAGCAGGTCGGTCTGCGGATCGCTCTGCTGCATTGTTAGGTCTATATCGACTGTTATATTATGAACACGCTCCCCAGTGATTGCGATGCTTCTCTTTTATGAGAGATCCGCGGTGTGTTCGTGTAAGCCACAGGCACTTCGCAGGGTTCCGCAAAATAATGTGGCGGCTGGTGGCCTCGAGACAGAATTCCGCCTTACCTAAATATGAGAAACCATGTTTTGTTATATCACGGATGCAACCTTGTTTTAATAACACAAGGAAATTAGGTACCGATGGAAAGAACGGATACTTTTCTTCTAACCTACCTACAATTTGCTGGTATTTTACATGGGAACATTCAATGCTAGGGATTAACGTGTGAATGCATGTAAATGTCAGATCTATGTAAACACCCAGTGTAGTGTGACGTATGGGAAATGTGTGTGCCTGTATCGTTATAACACTATTTATATTCAGAACTTATAAGAGTTATTTCCCTTGTTACTAAGGACAATTCTAGCAATAATCATTATTTTCTTTTAAAATTTTAACCTATAGAATTTAGAATATAAATATAATTGTAAAAAAAAATTGTTTAAATTTAAAATAAGTGATAAACTAAATTATAAAACAGTAAGTATAACGTAAGTTAATTTACATAGAATTTAAACTTGTATAAAATAGTTTAAATATATAATATATATAATTTCCACTTTTCTTTATTTTTAATGTCATTTTTTTCTAAGTAATTTAGAAACATTTTTTGACAGACAGCAATGTCTTATTACATCTATAAATTAATTTGGACTACAACATTCAAGTGGAAAAGCTATCGGTAATCATACTACTTAAATGTAATCACGGATTGCATTCAATTTGATCACCAAGTATTTTATAAAATTGTAGTTCAGTAATCCTTGTGAACTATTCATACCGATATTTTGACAAAAGTTGATGTTTTCAATGTGTTTTTCAATTAATAATAGGGAAATCCTTAATCGTTAAACCCATGCAAATGAGACATGTTTACAAACGCACTCTGACCCCACGGAGCATGCGGGCGTTTAGGTTAACAAATTCCCCTTCAGAGGGCCCCTGTGTATGCGAGCTTTCAATAATAATAATCATATATATCATAATTGTTGACATCGTATATACCTTGAAAGAAGTACGTTTGAAATAATTTCAGTGCCGAACATAATATCTTCTATATACATCATTGTATCTTTGTATTTTAAGCTTCATTAATAAGACCACTTCGCTATTAAGACCAGTTTGCAAAAGCCAAATATCACGCTTGCACTAATTTCACCTCACTACTCGGACCACCGACCGCTCAAAAGTCACCTGGTGTGTATCGCTGTCATGTGTCAGATCAGTAAGCTGTAGTGCCAAATTGGCTAATCAATTACAATTACTGTGTGTTTAACATCATGAAATCTGTTTATTAGTTAAAGGGCCATGAAAACAGGTCAAGAGTTGATTGCAGTGAAATCCGTCTGCATGGTAATCCTCGGTATTCAGACAACCCCACTATGAAGAGCACTTTGGTGTGGTCACTAATGTGGTCTTAATAGAGAGGTTTCACTGAATTCGTTTACGTATATTCATAAAGGTTTTTTTTTTAATTCAAAGCAGGAAAACACGTATATACAAGATCTATGTTATGTAAACAGTTGATATTGAGATAACAACATCGATGTTATGTAAATAGTTGATATTGAGACAATTTGGTCGGATTACAACATCGATGTTATGAAAGCAGTTGATATTGAGACAACAACATCGATGTTATGAAAACAGTTGATATTGAGACAATTTGGTCGGATTACAAGACCGATGTTATGTAAACAGTTGAAATTGAAACATCTAGGTCGGATTACAACATCGATGTTATGCAAGCAGTTGATATTGAAACAACAACATCGATGTTATGTAAACAGTTGAAATTGAAACATCAAGGCCGGATTACAACATCGATGTTATGCAAGCAGTTGATATTGAGACAACAACATCGATGTTATGTAAAAAGTTGAAATTGAAACATCAAGGCCGGATTACAACATCGATGTTATGCAAGCAGTTGATACCGGTACAGCAGCAGTTGAAACTCGGTATTTGTAAACACGCAAACATTTTGAACTGTCTTCTAACTTCTTATTTTCAACTTTTTGGATTTTTCTGTCAAGAGTTTCTTGTTAGTTACCGCTCATGTTTACTTTGTTTTAGGCTTATTTTTGCATGGTTATCAACTGGATTTTTTTAAATATTTTTTCAGAATCCCAAAAAATATCCTGAAGTTACGTACATTGGGCCTTTAAAGGTTTATTTCTTATTTGAAGGATGTGTTCTGCATGTGTAGTGATTGGACTACAATTTATTATGTATCTGTTTTAATCAACTCACTAGGCGGTTCTGTTTAAGGATTAACTTTCTATTTTGTTTAGGTTATCGAGGGATAACTACAATGGAACACGGGTAAATTCAATAACCGGCGAAAGTCGGTTATGTATAATTTAATAAAATAGAAAGTTTATCCTTATATTTACAGTATCTTTCTGTGAAATATTCGTAACTATTTTGTTCATTATAGACCCATCTTCGGACACAAATTTCATTTCAAACCTAATAAACGTGATAATGGTTCAATTAATGTAACAGCATTAAATTTCCAAAAATCGTTGTTAGATCCGCCCACGTTTATTGTTGATGACGTCACACAATTGTGTTTCAAACTGGAGGATTTGCATAGTTCCACCCACATGTATTGTTGTCGAAGTAATTGAATTTCGGCACGTGTTTTAGTACAGTTATGAGGTGATTATGATAGTCTGTGGAACATTGGTTATCGAGTGAATGTTAGTGTAGGCTGTCAATATATTATATATAATCTAACTCCATGGCAGGCTCAATGCTGTACTCATCATCGATATATAGGGGCTACGATCACCTACGCTCTCTACATCCCTGGAATATTTTAAGGCAAAATTGAAGACATTAAAAAAAATCCTGATCAATCACGATGCTGTATTTTTGTCTTTTGAAGATTAAAAAGGAGCCGCAACCGGCTTTAAATTGGACCGTTATTTGCCCACGAATTTCTTTTGATGTACATCAAATTTCAAACCAGTCTTCTTGTCTAATCAATAAAGTGGCGCACACGCTCGGAGCCTTCAGTTTTGACATAACCTAATTATTCCAGTGGTGAAGAGATCGTAGTTGAACGTAACCTTTTGATATCTATGATGTGCTATACTCGGCAAAACCGTACATCACGACTTTCGTACAATTTTAATATGACCACGTGGACGGACTTAGAAATCTAATTCCGTGATATAACTGATTAAATCATTTATCAAGATAATTAATTATAGAGACAGATAATCTGTGAGTGACATTGTTGGTAAATTAAATAAGAGGGGTTAGTATTCAGTTGATATGAAATATTGCAGAAATCTTGCATTAAAAATGTTGAGAAAAATACCAGGAGTTATATCCCTTGTAAGCAATAATCTTTTTTAGCAATAACCATTCATTTCTTTAAAAATTTCGACAAATGGATATATTAAGTATTAATATAATTATTCATAATATATTATTAGATATTAAATACATGAAAAATAGGTTCTAAATTTGTAAGTATTAACATAAGGTAAATTAAATAGAAATTAAACATGTACATAATATTTTAAATGTTATATATATCTATGATTCCGCTGAATTTACGTGTCAAAATTTTCTATTAATGTAACAATTTATAGCAGACCTACAAGCGGAGTTGTATAATGTCTTGTACCTCTCTTCTGCAAGGTCTTAATACAAACGTACAATTACAGGATCACAAGCACGTTAGAGAGTATCGGTAACAAGGACACAGGCACTTGTGGGCAGGAGAATTACCATCTACATATACGTGTATATATAAATAATATACCGTAATATGAATAATTATAATGAGATACAAAAAAAATCCATTTTTCTTTAAATGGTTTCAATCATCTAAAACCACAATGAAATAACTCCCAAATTTCAGCTTGATACGTCAAGCGGTTAAATTTCACAAAAAAATCGACTATCAAACACTTTTTTCAGTGTCTGATAGTCGAGTTTTTATGAAATTTAACCACTTGATGTATCAAGCTGAAATTTGGCAGTTATTTTCATTGTGGTTTTAGATGATTAATAACATAAAAAGAAAATTGAAAAAATTTTGTTTGTATATGTTATTTTAATTATTCATATTTCGCTATATTATCGCTCTCTATATATATGTAGATGGTTATTCTCCTGGTCACAAATGCCTGTGATCAAGGATTATTGTTGTGGTACATGTATGTATTCGTTTACGTATTGACACGGTTTTCAATGCAAATCCTGCTCGATATCCTGCTCTCGATACCCCTAGAACATACCATGGCAAAATTAAAGGCACGCTCAGATAAAAAAAAAACTGACCAATCGCTATGCTGCATTGTTAATGATTACAATGGAGCCGCAAACGACTTCAAAGCTTGGCAATGTTTACAGTTATGTAACCACGAGATTCCTTTGATGTACACCAAAGGTGTCGAAACTACGTAGGCTGATTTGTGCAAATTCGTTTTTTCGACCTTTCGGCCCGAAAATTTTCCCCAATTAAGAAGTATTAATTATCGTTATTTACTTCTTTCTTAAATATTTTTTATGCTAAAGAACGATAACTAAGGTGTTACTTCGAGGCGAAAAGGCAGAAGTAGGATGTTTCCTTTCCTTGAACTTTTAAAGATCTACCTGAAGTAAGCTGGGAATTTGGTCACAAGTAATTCCTATATCGAAGATTACAGGGGTTTTCTGAGATGTAACGACCTCGCGCTCGCAATCGATAAATAAAATGTGGATCATTATATCTTTTTTAGAAAGGGAAATAAATAGGGAATGGATGGAAGCTGTTTGTTTTCCTCTAGTATGAACGGAAAGTAATATTTTTGACCGTTTTGTAACGTGGTCGAGGTATTTTCTGCCACTGAGTTGCATACATTTTCTCTGTACCTTCTCTGTTTTTCAGTATCTGATAGTCGATTATTTTGTGAAATTTAACCGCTTGATGTATCAAGCTGAAATTTGGCCATTATTTTCATTATGGCTTTAGATGATTAATTACATAAAAAGAAAAATGGAAAATTTTGTTTTTATATATTATTTTCATTATTCATAATTCGCTATATTTTCTATATATGGGTCTGGTTATTCTCCTGGCCACAAGTGCCTGTGCTCTAAGTACCCTAGTTTGGGTCCAAAACTAGCTGTAACAAATTCTCAGGTCCCTGTGACTACGTGTATAACAGTCATATGGATAGAAACCATTCCGCCCGGCAGGCTTTCGTTTGTAAACATAATTTGAAATGACACGAATAATAACAGTGTCCTCAGTAATACCAAATATATTTCACGAGTGGGGCTAATATTTTGATGTTTTTTCACGAGTGCGCAGCACGAGTGAAAAATATCAAAATATTAGCCGCACGAGTGAAATATGCTTGGTATTACCGAAGAAACTGTTAGATATTCTGTTTATTACATTTATATGAAAATCTACAGTGGCAGCTTCTGACTAGTGAAAAATATCATATTTCTCACTAGTGAAAAAACATCGCTTTTATAGAATGAATTTTTTTCGATATTTCACTTGTGAAAATGTAATAAAAAGGCGTTATCGATATTTTTGGAATGCATCCTCGTTATAAATATCTGTACGCACAGAATATTACAGTTGTATTGATTCAGCATCGAAAGTCTCAGTAACAAAAATACCCAAAAGTAAGTGAAGGAACTTCAGAATATAAATTAAAAAAACACACAAAAAAATAAATCATACTTAGTTTAATGACATAGTTTCATCGTTCACAGTGACGTCACAGTATGTGACTTTAAGCATAATCAATAATATAATTCGATATATATATGGTTTCTACCACAATATGTGGATGTAATTCAACTCTCATAGTATAAAATAATCATTACAACTGTTGAATAATGTTTTGTTTATATATAAATACCAAACGCAAAATAAACTCTAAACGCATTTTGATTGGCTGACATAGTGAACTTTGACCGGAACAACGTCACTTGCTGATTGTTAACGACGTAATCATTCGGCGGGAAAATACGATCCGATATTTTTACATCCATATTGTCCGCTGTTCATTTATACTTAATTCAATAAAATACTGCTATTTTCGACTGGAATTATGGTAGGAACAGGTCAAATGACACTTGGTCGTTGGATATTGCATTTATTTCACTCTAGTTAGTTAATTTTCAAAAGTTACAAAAGACACTCGCTTAAGCTCCGTGTTCTTTGTAGCTTTTGAAATTAACCAACGAGAGTGAAATAAACCAACAACCACTCCATGTGAAACCTCTATATATAGCATGAATTCTGCAGGACGCGAAAAAAAACCCAATTCAACTCCAGCGTTCCAAGAATGTACTTTTGTACAGAATACGACCAGAAAGCATGAATATTTGTACATAATACGACCAGAAAGCATGAATAGTTGTACATAATACGACAAGAAAGCATGAATAGTTGTACATAATACGACCAGAAAGCATGAATATTTGTACATAATACGACCAGAAAGCATGAATAGTTGTACATAATACGACCAGAAAGCATGAATAGTTGTACAGAATACGACCAGAAAGCATGAATAGTTGTACAGAATACGACCAGAAAGCATGAATAGTTGTACATAATACGACCAGAAAGCATGAATAGTTGTACATAATACGACCAAAAACGGTTTAAATAAACTATACTGAAATACAGTATTCAAAAAGGGAAATCCAGCTAAATTATTTCTTACCAACTTTGACGAATTACTTTGGCATAAGTAATAGTCAATAATGGGATTTGTTCTCTCAATCACAAAACAAATTTGATTTTTCAATAAAAACGATTCAAACAAAAGATAAAAAAAAATAAAATCACTTATCTACAATATAGCGTGAAATCCTAAAATTTGTGTACATTTCTGTATTTTTCATTTTGCTTTATCTTCCAAGATAGAGGCTAAAATTGGCGGGTGAACAATCTAAATTCACACTTGCTTCTTGTTGTTTTGGGATGCAGCTTTTGTAAAAAAAATCTGTTCAAAAATGACTTAAATGCATGCTTTTGTTTTCACAAAAAAAAAAAATGAAATTGAATCAAATCAATATATTGTTCTTCTTATAGTCCTTCAAGTATGGTTCCTCAATTCCTCTTGTTTGCTGTTGAAAGATAACAAAAGTAAAAAAAAATATATACATGATATTTAGATTCCGTCAATCCAAATAGTTTCTAATTCAATATCCGGTTTAAAAAAATCCGGATTGATAAATTGGTTGAGTTTGATCTACCGAAACACGTATAAGAACATTTCAAAATATTTCAAAACGAGAAAACACTTAAAAAGGTCATCTGTACATTTATCCAAAATGTCAGCGTCCGTTTATCCAGAATGGTTGGTCATCCTCAGGCGTGATGACGTCACTCATCTTACAAGGCATTCTGGTAGAATTCAAATGTGGAAATCGATGACACTGAAATTTGGCCGGCCATCTAAGATCTTTATAGAGCTCGCGGTATTTCGCTTCACATGACATCTGGACCTCTTCACAAAGTTCTCGACACGGTAAAACAATGGGACGGTTGTTGGTTGGACATAATGGTTTGTATACTGCACACATGAAGAAGCGCAAGTGAGGGCTACAATTGGACCTGAGAAGGAGCCGAAAGTTCTCCATCTCCTTGGCGATTTGTTTAGGGTTTCCCTGCTGGAAGAAATTCGGAAGTGTACCCCTTCCAATGTTGAAGCCGTTGCACATTTCGATCTGGTTTGGCTCACAATACAGATATTGTGGAACAGGAAGTTTCTTGACCTTACGATATGGCTTGATGCAGGTCTTTGTTTTCCTCCTGTTAAGTTTCTTACACTTGAGGACCTTGCTCGGCCATTTCATATGCAGACGTTTGAAAGACTTCCGGCATTCCTTCTTAGCGTAAATACAACCTTCCCGACACGGAAGCTTCATTTCAACATAACCCTTTCCGCTTTCACATTGAGGGAAATATACGCCACAGACCGTTGACCGGAAGTTGTTGGAACAAGGTAAATCCATACCGGTCCAATAACGCTCCATCCTCCTGTAAAAATATTATGGGATGTTGTTAGTTTCCGATGTATACATACATCACAATACTACATGTATAAAGCGCAGCATACTGTTCAATCTACTGTAAACATACTCAATTTCGCGCAATCAAAATTTTAGTGCATTATCAGTTTTTGGCACATTATTAGCGCAATGATAAATTCGCGCACACGTGGTAATTACTACTGTAACATAAAAAACAGATAACAAATCTAATTAGCGAAATCATATTTTAGCGTAATACTTTCGGCGCGAAAAGCGTTAAAATAAGATAACCACAAAAATATGTGTGTTTACAGTATTTTATTTTAGGTTGTTTTAGTTTGGCTGCTTTGTTTACTAGTGTTTGTGCACCAAATCTAATCAATCATGGATTTAACGGCACCCCCTCCCTTATTTTTAATGTAGGTACAGCATAAACTAGAATTGCCACAATTCATATTAAGCTAAATGCCTCGCTAGGAATGAACCCGATTGCTTTTATACTGTACCACAACGCAACTCATCAAGATTCAAACGCACTTTGTAGGTAACGGTACAGATGTAGGTGTTCGTAAACAACTTTTCAAAAAGCTAAGAGAGCTATCAACAGCATTATTTATTTGTGAACAAAAAACTAAACGCTGAGACCGATCTTTATGCAGGATCTTGTTTAGGTATTGCTGATTACTTATTTTAAAGAAAAAAAAATGGTATTAAGTAAATATTTACTTGTGCACAAGATAGTAAACATAGACTCCTCGGCTGTTTCCGTAAACCATCGGCACCGCGCACTCGTCACCTCAAGTTCTCTACATAAGGCTTATACCTCAGTATATGTACTCTAAATATCATAGTTATAATATTTCTTGGATGATAGTAATACATCTCAGTTCCAAATATAGCCTTCATCGAAAGAAAGGAAATAGCAATTTCGTTTGTCTCAAGTAAAAAAACTTACCAATCGCTAGGTTGATCTTTTGAAGATTACAAAAAAGCGATAACCACCCTTAAAGCCTGTCATTTTTACGGTTATGTGACTGCGATATTGTTTTGATGTACATTAAACTAGTCTTCTGGTCTCATCAACAATATGGCGCAAACAGAGCCTTCAAGTTTGCTTTGACATATTCCAGGGGTGTAGAGAGAGAGAGAGAGAGAGAAGGAGAGAGAGAGAGTAGGTGAGCGTAACCCCTGGATATTGAAGGTGTAGAGAGCGTAGGTGAGTGTAACCCCTGGATATTGATAACGTACCTGTAAGCTTGTGCCTGTGTCATGTGTCCAAATTGGTTCGGCATCTTCGTCATATTGTACCTAATAAGTCCGCGACACATCGGGGCGACGATTTCTTCGCATAATTCAGCACACCAGACGTCACTGCTGAAAAAAACGACAAGGAAAACAAAAAATAACCTCATTTTTTACATCGAGATAAAACAAAATGGCTGCAGATAGCGGACTGAGCAAATTCCACCGCCAAATTTTTCCGTGCGGTTTAGAAAAATAAAGCGCAGTTACACTTAATGGGGGTAATCTTATCTTTAAGTGTTTGACAAAGACTTCAATTGTTGTACAAAGGCTGCTGTATGTGTTAAACGACAAGTATTTCGGCGACCTGGACTCCGGGGACATAAAACATTTCACTGAATGAGATTCGGACAGGTGATATTTTTTTATGCATTAATTGGAGCATCGTCGGAAACCCACGGCACACTTCTCTGACGTTTGCATCCCGTGGGCCAGAATCGGTATAAACCTTCGTTTCTCCGGATAGAAGTTTATTCGGAGATTTCGACCAATCAGAATGGTCGTTTCTCGTGACACTCTGTTGGATCATTTTACCGTGACCACGACCAGTATGTTTCTTTAGGCATGACGCCGATGACAATCGCCGTATAGCAGGACTTTATATTTTAATCACAATCGACACAATTATAACGCAATCGACAGGTCTTGTTGACAGGCGGTGCTACAAATGAAACGGGATATCCCGGCTTGATGTCCCGGCTGTATGTAGTCACGGATGAAACTATCGATATGATTGGCTACTATTTTAATACGAAAACGAGAGTTTCTTTTCATTTGAGCCCACGGGATGCAAACGTCAGAGACGTTTACCGTGGGTTTCCGACGATGTGATTGGAGTACTGCATGTCTTCCTCGGTTGTGCTTACTAACGTTCTCTTGACCCCTCAGGGATAATTGTGGCTCTTAAAACCTATGGGAGAATTTGAGGGATTTTATGAGATTAGTAAAATTTCTATGAGATTTTTCCATATAATGTTAAATATTTTGAAATTTTAATGAGATTTTCAGGAAAAATATTGGTAAAAATCCAAAAATCTCGCCCCAAATTGATCCCTGCCCCTGTAATACTGATTGGACTATCGTTGTTTAGGTTTTTTGAAGTTTAATGCCAGTATGAACGGAACTTCGTATCATATGGTATCCATATTGCATGAAGCCTCCAAAAATGGACTCAACCGATTTATATTCATACCCGAATGGAAATGATAATATTAAAACAAAATAAAACACCGTTCAATCCATATACTTTTTTTAATGTAATACATTTTTAATTTAATTTCATTTGTTTTTTTTTCTTGAATTATTAATGTATTAAATGAAATTGAGTCGTCCATGAAACACATGGAGGACAAGTCATATTGTAAACAACAGTGGCGCTTATGATAGTCATTTATACGTTTGATGCAGGGGTATTTTCTTTGCTATCCGAAGCGAAGAAACAAGACTCTCACGGAACAAGATCAATGTACTTGCGTCATAAATAGACCACAGTAAAGTGTATTCATGGCTGTATATTTACATTTTCGCTTCGATTACGGCAGTATCAGTTTGTTTCAGTATCAAAAAATACAAAATGTGTACATAATGAACCGTTCAACTTCTTTGAAATAAATATTATTTGTCAAAAAGAAAATCAGAGAAAGAAGAGCCTACCATCTTGTAACTTAGAAGTTGCAAGTAAAATACAACGGATGCGATTTTGCAAAAGATACTGTAGGAATAAATTATAGTACATCATAGGCTGTTTCTGTAAAAGACTCGAAACGACTTTTATTGAATTTCATTTCAGAGAAATGAAACAAATCCACGAAAAACTTTTTTTTCTTAAATTCTAATATACCTTCTTACGTCATTAGGTTCATGTATCTTTGACGTTATATTTACAGTCTGTTTGGAATTAATAGTATATTGCCTATACATTTCTACGAATGCCTACTGAACTTTATTTTCCGATAAAATCAGTGGATCACGCGCCTATTGGCGCAGCGCGCAGTAATACACTCCGTTACGATTTGAACACGAGGCCGCGCGTCACTACTTTACAGACTCGATCAATATCCTGCCGCGTAGTATGTGTTAATTTATTTAAGAAATAAATACGAAGCATTTTAATGGGTTTTTTTTAAATACAATAACAGAAACAAAGACAGTATGGTTTGTTTATATATAAACTTATGTGAAAAAATAACTATAAAAAGATGTAATCTTTTGGACCTTTCTTGTTTACTTGTTGACTGAAATTTCGCGGGAGTTCGTCACCTCATAAGGCGGCTGTTTCAACAGTCTACCGAAACCAAACGATACTGTTTGATTTCATCGCAGTAAGTATCATAATATCTGATTAAAGAAATAATTACACATGGGAATTTAAGGTCTGGACAGTAAATATAAGGATTAAAATTTCTTTCTGGTGGTTTTATCAAAGGATAAAGTTCAGTAGGATATCGAAAGTTGTTTCATGGAACGCTTCGCGTTCCATTCCAACTATCGATATCCTACTATCCGTTATCCTTTGATAAAACCACCAGAAAGAAACTTTAATCCTTAATTAAATAATATATCAGTCGGTATGACGTCATGATTTCATATGATTTTTTTAACATGTGATGCATTGTACATACGTTAAATTCATCTGAATGAATAAAAATATGGCTCACTTTTCCCGAAAGACATATCCCCTTAAGTGAAAAAAGTTTCAGCAGTAAAACATTTGATACTTCACTGGCTCAAGTAGACGGAGTCTATGTTTTGAGATTTGAAGGCCGTAGTCTACTCCGCGATATGTGTCAATTGCTATAGAAGGGTCACTGGAGGTCAGGGGCGGAGTTACGGAAGCTCAAATTACTATCAAATCTTTTCATCTATCAATGATTGCCGAGACCTTCCGAAACATTTGTGGCGGGGGAAAAAGTCGTAGTCATTGCGATCATGAAAATTTGACAATTTATGGACTTTTGTCGAGGTCTATTGTCGGAAACCCGGTACACATATATGTCTAGACTGGCTACCAGACCCTAAGTTTCTGTAGAGAATTTCTCTACTGAATTGTACTACTAGCTTATCTCCCCCTAGTTTCCAACTTAGGCTAGAAACAGATATCCAAGCAGGGACGTATATGTGTCCCTGATCCAAGTGATCAAAATTATTAGACTATTTTTTTCAATATCCGAATACTATTCTAGAGACGGGAGCCAGTCTAGTCTCTTTCGTTTGTGTATTGTGGGTTAGAATGGAAGGGGAATCTCGCTTACGAACTAAAATAATAGCCAGTTATACAGATTTTTCCTCACTGGCTCCATCCAGTCGGGGATTCCCGTTTGAAAATATATGATAAAGACCAACATTGCGACAGAATCACCTGTCAAGAAAACCTGTTGGTTTGTGTTGGATCAGGACTGATTGGTCGAAATCTTCGAATAGACTTTTATTTGGGAAAACGAGATTTCCTGTCTATTGTAGTCCGCGGTACACAAACGATAGAAAAGTGTTTGTACCGTTGGTTTCCGATGCTGGTCGATGTCAGTAGGATATTTATATACACTAACCGAGTTTGCAGTCTGAAATTAATATCATTCTAACAACGTGTCAACAGATAGAAATATCCTTAATTATCTTGAATAATTCATAATCAAACTTATTTAGAAACGCAGTACTGCATATTTAAACATTTGTCTCCGTTGCCAAATTGGCCCGATGCTCGATGACAAAATTTTATTAGAATCAACATTGCATCACAATTTAGATATATGATAGCCTTCTAACACTGTTTGTGTAGCGCATGAACAGATACATTTTGCTCAAAACGGCACAATATACATGTATCAACTTCCGGTACTCAATGGGCTGCAGGGGACATTTTGTAATTCATATGTCGAAACCGGATGCTTGAAATAAAATCAAAACGAAAACGCAGATCTGTGACCGAGGAAAGGAAATCGTTGACACAGGAAATGACGACGACAATGATTGTGCGGTAGGATCTTTTCCACTTTGATCAAGATGCAGGTCTTTATTCTCACTCCGTTGTACAAGAATCTGACAACATTCCATATGAGTTCATGTTTTGATGACCTTTTGCATTAGCCAATCAAGAGGACGCTTAAATTCTCTTACAAGTGAATACTTGTAGGATAAAAAAACTTGCATGATCATATTTGGGTGTTAAGTCATTTCGTCACAGCATGCTTAATAAATGTTTTGTGTGGAAATGACTTGGGACAGAAGACAGCTGTGTCATGTCATTCATTAGGAAATTCAAGTTAAGAGGCGACAAAGGTCACCAGAACATGACCTCTTATGGGATGTTGCCATAACCCTATTATAACAGAGTGAGAATGAAGATCTACAGTTTAATCAGATTGGGTCTTTACTTGCAGTGGCGTAGCTAGGGGTGTTTTGAAGTGTACACAGATATGGTGCCGAAGACAGTACCCGAAGCTTTAGGAGGGGATGTGTAATGGAGGGGGATACGTCCACCTCCCGGAAGGGGGGTCGGGGGGGGGGGGCCCGAAGAAAAAAATGATTTCCTAAAGGTCTTTGTGGAGCATTTTAACTTGATGCATTAAAGAATAAACACGCTCATTTTCTGGTACAATAATCTCATTTTCTATTACAAAAGTATTTTAAATGTTTTTTTTTTTAATGAAAATTATGTGTACGCACCTGCCTATCCGCCTATAGGAAGCTACGCCTTGCTTGTATATATATGCACAGGTAGATTATTTGCCTCATTTTGTCACTCAGGGCTTCCATATGTCCAGTGTTGTTTCTCTGTGCAGTAAAATTTTAGAGTGGCATATTTGGTTGAAGGGGTGACACGGGGACAAGGATTCTAGTGTATGAAACTCTATATAACATGTCTGTTAGATGTGTTTGATCTTGGCTTGTATTTTGGCGACATAAAACATTCTCTATACTACATGTATTGACACATACAATGTATATGGATAAGAAACGTTCCCACAACCATACCTAAACTAATGTTTTCAGTGGAAATTTACACGTCATAGAGGTACAGTCTCAATATTCAGAAAGTTGATATATAAATATATCATCATTGGGCGATTCATACATTTGCGAAAATTGATAAAAACCGTTAAAACCTGTAAAATATCTCGTTTCCGAGATATAACTTACAAGATACATGTACAAGACCCTTTATTTACCGTCGCATACATATTAACCAAGGACACTAGCTCGTGCGAGCTATTTTTACACATAAGTTATGACAAATACGTACTGCATCGAGAGAGATCATAGGTAAATCATTTTGCTTCCGTGTAAAAGTAAATTAGCAGTTAACCGAATATGTCGAAGTCAATAAACAGTTAACCGAATATGTCGAAGTAAATTAACAGTTAACCGAATATGTCGAAGTAAATTAACAGTTTACCGAATGTGTCGAAGTCAATTAACAGTTAACCGAATATGTCGAAGTCAATTAACAGTTAACCGAATATGTCGAAGTAAATTAACAGTTTACCGAATATGTCGAGGTAAATTAACAGTTTACCGAATGTGTCGATGTAAATCAACAGTTAACCGAATGTGTCGAAGTAAATTAACAGTTTACCGAATGTGTCGATGTAAATCAACAGTTAACCGAATGTGTCGAAGTAAGTTAACAGTTAACCGAAAATGTCGAAATAAATTAACAGTTAATCGAATATTTCGAAGTAAATTAACAGTTAACCGAATGTGTCGAAGTAAATTAGCAGTTAACCGAAAATGTCGAAATAAATTAACAGTTAATCGAATATTTCGAAGTAAATTAACAGTTAACCTAATGTGTCGATGTAAATTAACAGTTAACCGAACATATCGAAGTAAATTAACAGTTTACCGAATGTGTCGAAGTCAATTAACAGTTAACCGAATATGTCGAAGTCAATTAACAGTTAACCGAATAAGTCGAAGTAAATTAACAGCTAACCGAATATATCGAAGTAAATTAACAGTTAACCGAATGTGTCGATGTAAATCAACAGTTAACCGAATGTGTCGGAGTAAATTAACAGTTAACCGAATATGTCGAAGTCAATTAACAGTTAACCGAATGTGTCGAAGTAAATTAGCAGTTAAGCGAATATGTCGATGTAAATTAACTGTTAACCGAATATGTCGAAGTCAATTAACAGTTTACCGAATGTGTCGAAGTAAATTAACTGTTTACCGAATGTGTCGATGTAAATTAGCAGTTAACCGAATATGTCGAAGTAAATTAACAGTTAACCGAATATGTCGAAGTAAATTAACTGTTTACCGAATATGTCGAAGTCAATTAACAGTTTACCGAATGTGTCGAAGTAAATTAGCAGTTAAGCGAATGTGTCGAAGTAAATTAGCAGTTAACCGAATGTGTCGATGTAAATTAGCAGTTAACCGAATGTGTCGAAGTAAATTAGCAGTTAAGCGAATGTGTCGAAGTAAATTAGCAGTTAAGCGAATGTGTCGAAGTAAATTAACAGTTTACCGAATATGTCGATGTAAATTAACAGTTAATCGAATATTTCGAAGTAAATTAACAGTTAACCGAATGTGTCGATGTAAATTAATAGTTAACCGAATATGTCGAAGTAAATTAACAGTTAACCGAATATGTCGAAGTTAATTAACAGTTAACCGAATATGTCGAAGTAAATTAATAGTTAACCGAATATGTCGAAGTCAATTAACAGTTTACAGAATATGTCGAAGTAAATTAACAGTTAACCGAATATGTCGATGTAAATTAATAGTTAACCGAATGTGTCGAAGTCAATTAACAGTTTACCGAATATGTCGATGTAAATTAATAGTTAACCGAATATGTCGAAGTAAATTAACAGTTAACCGAATATGTCGAAGTAAATTAACAGTTAATCGAATATTTCGAAGTAAATTAACAGTTAACCTAATGTGTCGAAGTAAATTAGCAGTTAACCGAAAATGTCGATGTAAATTAACAGTTAACCGAATATGTTGAAGTAAATTAACAGTTAACCGAATATGTCGAAGTAAATTAACAGTTAACCGAATATGTCGATGTAAATTAATAGTTATCCGAATATGTCGAAGTCAATTAACAGTTAACCGAATATGTCGATGTAAATTAACAGTTAACCGAATATATCGAAGTCAATTAACAGTTAACCGAATATGTCGAGGTAAATTAACAGTTAACCGAATATGTCGAAGTAAATTAACAGTTAAGAATTGCATTTTGAAATAAAATACTTGAAACTTGAACCGAATATGTCGAAGTAAATTAGCAGTTAACCGCATATGTCGAAGTAAATTAACAGTTAACCGAATGTGTCGATGTAAATTAACAGTTAACCGAATGTGTCGATGTAAATTAACAGTTTACCGAATATGTTGAATTAAATGGGATTCTTTTATATTTAATTGTTTAACGTCCTATTAACAGCAAGAGTCATTTAAGGACGTGCCAGGTGGGGAAAGTGGAGGTGGAGGAAAGCCGGAGTACCCGCAAAAAAAAATACGGTCAGTACCTGGCAACTGCCCCACGTGGGTTTCGAACTCGCAACCCAGAAATTGACGGCTAGTGGTAGAATGTCGGGGACAGCTGAACCACTGGGCCACCGTGGCCCCTTGTAGAACAAAATGTTACAGAAATGACCATAATTAACATGGCATTAGGCATGATATGTGGAAACTCGAAGCAGTTTTGCAGATTGTTTTGTGCTAGTCTATACTCTGACACCAGGAGTACAACCTCCAACACACTTCATATGATATGAAACGCGTATCTGGTCGAATCCGGAAAGCTAAAAAAAAGAATCTTGGAAACGATTTATATTGTTCTGATTATAATTACGTTATTATTCATTCAAAACCACATCTAAATGTCATTAAGTACATGTAGCAGGTACCTGTGATATCCAGGGATTACACTCACCTACGCTCTCTACGCCCCTGGAAACATCCTCGTAATCCAGAGGTCACGCTCATGAACGCTCTTTAAACCCCCTGGATCAACCTCGATATCCAGGGGTTACGCTCACCTACGCTCTGTACACCTCTGAGATGTGTCACGGAAAAATAGATACTTCTTGTTGATGGAGTGGTACAGAGTGAGGCCCTAAATTAGTTAATTAGTTTCTGTATGGATTTCTTTTTTTAGGGATTTTATTTTTTATTTTATTTTTTTGATTATACGAATGTATTATGAATGATCAAGATCAGGGGCCTACGGTGTTGATTCATGCCCCAGGTTCATCATAGACTTAGATGGGATGAGCGTAAACCCTGTATAGAGGATTGGGCGAACGTAACACCTGGATATCGAGGTTGAGATGAACGTTACATGTACCTTGGATATCGAGGATAGGGTGAGTGTAACCCCTGGATACTTAGGATGGGGTGAGTGTAACCCCTGTATACTTAGGATGGGGTGAGTGTAACCCCTGGATACTTAGGATGGGCTGAGTGTAACCCCTGGATACTTAGGATGGGGTGAGTTTAACCCCTGCATATCGAGGAGGGAGTGATTGTAACTCATGGACATATAATTCCCTAATTGTGACTTATATTTCGACTATAATTTTTTTTCGAGCGAACCATGATTTTATTATCTTGATCACCCCTAATATTTCATAATAAACTTTTGGAAGAGTTCAAATGTGTCTGTCTATAGGCCTATATGGATTAAGGCTGTATGCGGGACTGGTTATATTAAGACTTAAAATATATTCAAGACTAAGTTCCGATTTAAGGTAAAAAACTAGCTTCAAACATTCTCATTGTTGGTCTTAGAAAAAAATGTTGATTAGAAATAAAATTGTACTTTAGTCAAGCTCATCCAACAGTAAGTTTTCTTGCATTCATAATCTTTCTATAACGTTCACTAGCTGCAAGCTGACTAGGCTTTCAACATTTAATAAAGGATGTATCAAGCTTCGTACAGACAAAGATCGAGACTGTGTATAAATTTCCCATCATATTCAAACGCGCAACTGATCAGGAACTTTGACCCAGATGTAAACAAGATGGAGAGACTAGTTTCGGTATTAGAGTCTTATCGAGGCAAAGACAGGATCATTCGGTTTACCGGATATGTTGCCACATTTCTTGCAGGTACAGCGAAAGGGAAGTCTGCCCTCCATTTTAAAACGATTGCCACTGAACTCGCAGCATGTCGAACGGTGCTACGTCTGTTCGACGACACCTCCATGCTGATGAGCAACCTGATGTACGGGACAGGATCAAAGGTATGAAAACAGCACGCCATGGGTCATAATGTGGGACAGGCCATATGGTGACAGGTGTGCTAAACATTGAGTTTTACAGACTGATAAAACATGTCCGACTTCTTGTTGCATCACATGCTCCAGACATATTCTATTTAATATACAGTAAAGTGGTATCATAATATAGAGTAATTTAGTTTTGTCATGATTAGTACTAGTAGTAGTAGGGACGCTTTTATGATTTCTATACATCCACAGAAGTGTGTGTGTTGAGGGGGGGGGGGGTATTATTATTACGGTATTTTTTTGTACAAGACGATAAACAAAATAGAAACGGAAGACACGGTCTCAAACTACAACATGACTTTGATAGCACCACAATACATTGTAGGTGGTGAACTGATATACTAACATACTCAACATTACACTGAAATACAATGTCAGGGCTGTTTCTGGGTAAATTGGGAAAAGGCCCCGGAGTGAAATTGGGAAAAATTAACGACGAATCCACAAATAATACATTGTAATTTAATCAGATAAAAGCAATAAAATGACAATGTTTCTTTTGAAAAAGCTTCTTTTTCAACTGATGCAGATGTTCAGTTTTAAAATACACAAAAAAAAAAAATTTAAAAGTAGATCTAACTCTTACATCAGATTGGGAAAAAGTCCTTTAATTGGGAAAAATTAAGCCTAAATTCCATTGGGAAAGGGGCCGAATTTCGGCCCCTGAGAGACCCCAGAAAAAGCCCTGAATGTACACTATGAATACAAGCTCAACAGATATACCATAACATCAGCTCAGTAACAGACATGATACACCAACTACAATGGCCAACAGCAAAAATTCAAATATGATGCATACGCACAAGAATGATATTAAAACAAGCTTAAGCTAATTCCTAAAATTGATATCCCCTGCTTCCCCCTTTTTCGTAAAGGGGTAATCATATTGTAAATTAATGGTACCAAACTCATTTGAGGTTAGATCGAAACATGTATTGTTCATGCTGTTGACACAAGATTAAATGCTTAGAAATTGAACAGAAACTAGAGCGTTAATTATTATAAACAGAAATCAGAAATATTTGTTGCGAAGATTCCACAGAAACGTTAATTATGGGGCCAAATAACGTTCGCCAAAAGTGGGGATCAAATTTCACTGAGCCCTTTTAGCACTTAACCAAGTTTAAAGAAAATCAGATAATATTTGTTTCCTAATAACACGGAAACAGCAGAAAATGACACATTTTCATTAGTCAAGGGGCCGTAACTCTGTCAAATAATTTTGCTAAAAGCGGTCATAAAACTTTGCGAAGCCCTTTCGGCAACTTTACCTTGTAATGAAATTTCAAGAAAATTGGATAATATTTGATGCCATTATTGCACAGAAACAAAGCGAGACAGATGGATAGACGGATGAACCAAACCCAATTTAATATCCCATATTTCGGTGAAAGCAGAGGATAAAAATTCACGATTGGTTTAATTCAAAAGAGTTCTGACCTCACATGGGGTAGGGGGATTAGTCCAGGAGGGTTCTGACCGCGCATGGGGTAGGGGGATTAGTCTAGAAGGGTTCTGACCTCACATGGGGTAGGGGGATTATAGTCTAGAAGGGTTCTGACCTCACATGGGGTAGGGGGACTAGTTCAAGAGGTTTCTGACCTCACATGGGGTAGGGGGATTAGTCCAGGAGGTTTCTGACCTCACATGGGGTAGGGGGATTAGTCTAGAAGGTTTCTGACCTCACATGGGGTAGGGGGATTATAGTCTAGAAGGTTTCTGACCTCACATGGGGTAGGGGGACTAGTTCAGGAGGTTTCTGACCTCACATGGGGTAGGGGGATTAGTCCAGGAGGTTTCTGACCTCACATGGGGTAGGGGGATTAGTCCAGGAGGGTTCTGACCGCGCATGGGATAGGGGGATTAGTCTAGAAGGGTTCTAACATCTCAAAAAGGAGATGGAGGGGTTAGTTCACTAGGGTTCTGATCTCAGAGGGGACTGAGGGGTTAGTTCAGAAAGGCTTTGACCTCACATGGGGTAGAAGGTTAGTTCATAAGGGTTATGACTTCATCATAGGGGGTTTAGGGGTTAGTTCAGAAGGGTTCTGATCTCAAAGGGATGAGATTTAGTTCGAGATCAGAAGGGTTCTGACCTCACACAGGATTTAAAATGACATTGAAAGGGCCAATGGTTTAGTCCAAAAGAGTTTTGAACTCAAAGGGCTTTAGGGGTTAGTCAGGAGGTGTTCTGACCTCACATGGGGTTATCCAGAAGGGTTATAACCTCACAGGGGGTAGGGGGTTATAATTAATCTAGAAGGGTTATGAATCCATAGGGGGTTAAAAATGACATCACAGGGGATAAATGGTTTAGTCCAAAAGAGTTTTTACCTCACAGGGGGTGAAAGGGTTAGTCCAGAAGGGTTCTGACCTCACAGGGGGTTGGGGGGTTATTTCAGAAGAGTGCTGACTTCAAAGGGGGTTGAAATGACAGAAACACAAGCAAATGTGCTATAAGGTACAGAAATAATGGAAAAACTAAATAATAAAAATCAAAAAAAAAAAAAAAAAAAAATACTTTCTTTATCTACAGAGTAAAATCAGGAAAAAAATCTGACAGTCTCTAATGTACAGAAAGTAAAAATAAAATGAAAAATAAATAGCTTACTTTCTGTTATTTACATGCAGTAAAAATCTTATTTTCTCTAAGGTACCGCAAATAATTGGAAAAAATATGAAAAAAAAACTTTTCTAATTTACAGAAAAATTGAGTGTGCAACAAAACTGCACACAGACAAATCTTTTTGGGAATTGTATGGTTTAATTATCGCAAATAACCATTTTGGTTTTTGTTTTTTGTTTGTTTCAGGAGCCTGTCACGGTGCTACGAGTTCTACAGCTGGTTGGTAACTTTGCAAACCAACTCTTCTATCCTGTTGAGCACATTGCATGGCTTGGTGGTAAAAATATCCTCAACGTCGAGTCTGGCAAATATATGCTGTTTGGACTGCAGTTATGGATAACTTCCCTTATCACAGAAATTATCAAGTAAATGAGTTTTTTTTTTTTAATTAAAAAGCATTTGTTTTATTAAAGGCCCAATATACGTAACTTCAGGAAATTTTTCGTGAGTCTGAAAAATTCTGAAAAAGTATCCACTTGATAACCATGCAAAAATAAGCCTAAAACGAAGTAAACCTGAGCGGTAACTAACAAGAAACTCTTGACAAAAAAAGCCAAAGAACTGAAAATAATTCTGGTGGGG
The DNA here is from genome assembly GCA_947623455.1 of Mimachlamys varia. Lineage (NCBI taxonomy): Eukaryota > Metazoa > Mollusca > Bivalvia > Pectinida > Pectinidae > Mimachlamys > Mimachlamys varia. The sequence goes on from OX392544.1 coordinate 31,310,663, forward strand.
CCCACTTCAACAACAAACTGAAGGTAGAAGAGGGTTCGAAATGTACGCGTGTTTACAAATAGCGTGTCTCAACTGCTGCTGTACTGGTAACAGCGAAAGAATTCATCTTGATTATTGCTGATATCAGTTAATCTTAACTCAATCTATAAATATGATAAGTTATTAGGCTTGATTTTCGCTTCAAGTTTTGCCGAAAGTTACGTATATTGGGCCTTTAAAAAGCATTTGTTTTATTAAATATGAACTTTTCTCTAAAATACATAATAATAATGGAAATATTTTTTTTTTCACTTTATCATTTATTTTCCCTGTTTCGTGTTTAACCATTCTTTTATACCAGTTTGAGTTCGTCCAACTTTTATCCTTATCATTTTATGCCAAACCAACATTCTGTGTAATTACTGGTATTTGTTTACATAGACTCGGTATTGCAATTACATTATATTTCCATTTGCGCTGCAACCCACTATATGAATTAACATTAACAGCAAAAATGCCTTTCATAAAAGTATGAAAGCAATGATTCTCGAGACGTAGCACGTGGTAAATGAGTTCATTTTTCTGACTGGGATTTTCCTTCAGGTTCTTTGGTTTGAGGGTCCATGGAATAAAAAAAAAATTAAAAAAAACTCAAATAAATAAAATGCATATACATGTACACCGTAGCACCTTATTTTCTCCTTCAATTTTTTCCTGTCTGAGATTTTATGGAAAATGGAATTCTTCAACTAGTAAAATGCAAAAAAAGCACTGTTAAATTTTTCATAGCCTCCATTTCATGAACCAATATACATGTACGTTACTTTTGGATGCTGGATTTGATCTACATTTTCCGCTTGAATGACCATTATGAATACAAATTTTGTATATTTTATATGAGGTTCTAACATGGTTATTTCATGACATTTTCTTGTGACTCTTCATGATATTTTATAGTCATTATGTATACTATACAGCAAATATTAAATTACGAATTATGTGTGTACAGGCGAGCATTGGGTGGCTTTGACACCATCTTTGGTTTAATAGGACATAAAACACAAAAAAAACACACCATTTCAAAACATTAAAACTAAATTGAAATTGTACTGAAAGGAATTTACCATTTCGCTCATTGTTTGAGGTGTTTGATTGTTAGACTCTATAAGGATCAGATGTAAGATAGGGAAATTACACCTGAGGGGTTTTCAAATCTGGTAAAATCTAAGGTGTTGCTAAATTTGAAAATCCTGAGGGTGGAATTTCCCTATCTCTCACCCTTAGTCATGAAACAGTATTTTTTCCCCATGTTTTTTATATGAACAGAAAAAAATGTTGTGTATTTTCTCCTTGAAATTGTACAGATCACAGGGACTTGGCACAATTTTCTAGCTGATGATCCATTCTAAAATACATACATGTATATGGACTGTCAGTTGGTAAATCGTGCCAAATCCCTGTTGAAGATCTTGACAAGTCCCTGTGGACCGTCAGTTGGAATTGCGTGCCGTATCCCTGTGAAAATAGTGCCAAGTCCCTGTGTTGATGATCAATTTTGTCATTGAAGGAGCTTGGTGAAGATCCGTTTGGCCCAGAAGGAGATTGGCAGTCTGAAGAAACAACAGTACCTGGAGGCTACAGAGGAAAGGTTTGTGTCCCACATCCCACCCTCGATTTTCAGGGGTTACGATCACCTACGCTCTCTACACCCCTAAAATATGTCATGGTAAAACTGAAGGCTCACCTTTTTGGAGAGACAAGAATATTGGTTTGACCCTTTGGTATACATCGAAAGAATCTCGTGGTCATACAATGTATAACAGTAAAAAATGTTAAGCTTTGAAGTCGGTTGCGGCTCCTTTGTAATTTTCAAAAGACAGGAATGCAGCCTAGCGATTAGTCAGGTTTTTTTTAACCTGAACGTGCCTTCAACTTTGCCATGACATATTCCAAGGGTGTAGAGAGCATAGGTGGTCGTTACCCCTGGAAAATCGAGGATGTAGAGAGCGTAGGTGATCGTAACACCTGGATATCGAGGATGCACACCTCTTGTGTGTACTTAGAGACATATACAAAAATATACTTAACAATAGATTGGTCGGATGGTGCAGTGGATAGCACACTTTGCCTTTCAACAAGGTGGCCAGGGTTTGAGTCCCAATTATTGGACGTGAAAAGGTATAGGGTCACTATAGCTACCTGACCTCGTTGGTTTTTTCTGATACTCCATTTTCCTCACACAATAATTTTACCCACTCAGGCCAACAAGTGTGATTATTGCATTCACATCTAAAAATTGTTTCCAAATGTTCAAGAAACTTTTTCTCGATAAATTTACCTTAAATCTTGATTCATAATTTTTTAAAAAATAAAAAAAAAATTTTCTACATATTGTTCATGATACTGGGAGTATTCCTTTTCATCAACAGCTGTTTTATAAAAAAGTTTATAATTTTAAAGAAATCCTTTTTATTTTTCCGTTATTACAGAAACGGTATTACAGAGCAGTCCCAGGCAATGTCGGATCACCTGCAAGCTTTGAAGGGGAAGTCAAGTGATGCTTATCTTATTCTATTCCAAAGTCTGTTCGACTTGATGAACGCCATCAACTGGATGCCTCCAGGAATACTATGGTCTGGTAAACTGTCTGCAGCCCAGAGCGGAGTTTGTGGTATGATTTCAACTGGTATAATGCTTTATCGAGGATGGCCTGCTAAAAAAGACAAAAAAGCATGATCTTAAAATAGATTTAGATTATCTAGCTTTGTTGAAGATTTAAAATGTAGTTTTGATCAGCTTATGTAAAAAAGGGGAATTTTAAAATTGTTTTATAGAAAGTCTGAGAATTTTTCTTCCAAAGAGTGGAGTTTGTGATATGATTTCAACTGGTATAATGCTTTATCGAGGATGGCCTGCTAAAAAAGACAAAAAAGCATGATCTTAAAATAGCTGTAGATTGTCTTTGTTGAAGATTTAAGATGAAGTCTTGATTAGCTTATGTTAGAGAAGGGGAATTTTAAAATTGTTTTATAGAAAGTTTGAGAATTTTCCTGCCAAAGAGTGGAGTTTGTGGTATGATTTCAACTGGTATAATGCTTTATCGAGGATGGCCTGCTAAAAAAGACAAAAAAGCATGATCTTAAAATAGATTTAGATTATCTAGCTTTGTTGAAGATTTAAAATGAAGTTTTGATCAGCTTATGTAAAAAAGGGGAATTTTAAATTGTTTTATAGAAAGTCTGAGAATTTTCCTTCCAAAGAGTGGAGTTTGTGATATGATTTCAACTGGTATAATGCTTTATCCAGGATGGCCTACTAAAAAAGACAAAAAAGCATGATCTTAAAATAGCTGTAGATTGTCTTTGTTGAAGATTTAAAATGAAGTCTTGATTTGCTTAAGTCATCGAAGGGGAAGTTTGAAAATTGTTTTATAGAAACTTTGAGAATTTCCCTGCCAAAGAGTGGAGTTTGTGGTATGATTTCAACTGGTATAATGCTTTATCGAGGATGGCCTGCTAAAAAAGACAAAAAAGCATGATCTTAAAACAGCTTTAGATTGTCTTTGTTGAAGATTTAAGATGAAGTCTTGATTAGCTTATGTCAGAGAAGGGGAAGTTTGAAAATTGTTTTATAGAAAGTTTGAGAATTTTCCTGCCACAGAGTGGAGTTTGCGGTAATGGTATATTGAGAATAGCCTGCCAGACCAAAAATCATGATAATAAGAAGCTTAAAATTGTCTTTCATGAAGAATTTAAATGAAGACTAGATTTGCTTATGTCATAGTAGGGAAAGTTTAAAAATTGTTTTATAGAAAGTTTGAAAATTTTCCCTGTCACAGTTCATTTTAAACAATAATTATAATGTGTCTAACTTACAGTATGAAATGTCTTGAAATTTCTTTGTTATGCAAATATGACTTGAAAAGTCTGTAAATGCAAGGCATGAAAATGACCAAGAGTCAAAGTCAAACAAATGTTTGACTACAAAGCTTCAGCAGGTAACTTTATGATCCTGTGTTAGTGACATGCTTAGAAAAAAAAGTCACATGTGTATTCTTGAAAAATGTTGGTATTGGTGCAAATTGAATAATACACATGGTGTGTAAATATTGTCACAATGTGCCATATTTTGGAAATTAGAGATAATTTCTTTTTTCATACAAGATTTGCCTTCCATTTTGGTACATTGGTAGATATTTATAGGTCAATACCATTTAGCTGACTTTCTTGTTTTCCTAGCAACATAATAAAGTCGCAACGGAAATGAAATATTTCTACCACAATACCCTGTGTTATTCCACTGTCACACAATTGTATAAACGTGCCGACTGTTGGATACATATATGTTATATACCACTAGTGGAATATGACCTTCCAGACTTTTGATTGTTTGGGAAATTGAACTTCGACCGGAAATCAAGATTTGTTGATGTCGTCATCGATTGATGATGTCGTCAAAACTTGGCGAGAATAAATGCGAGATGATGCGTTTCCACGCATATAGTCCACAATTCACTCCAAAAATCAACACTGACACTGCTGTTGATTTAATATTGTGGTAGAAACAGGTCACAAGACTCGTGGTTATTGGATATGGAATTTATTTCACTCAAGTTAATTATTTTTTGAAAGTTACAAAAAACACTCGCTAAAGCTGGTGTCTTTTGTAACTTTTAAAAAATAATTAACTCAAGTGAAATTAATTTCATATCCAAAAACCATTTGTTGTGTAATCTTTATATACCTACCTACCAAAATGTTTGGCAAATTTTGTTTACAAAAAAAAAACCTGTAGCTTGTAATATTTTTTCGTGTTTTAATGCTGTGAAATTATGTGAATATTAGTTAAGATATGCTTGTAACAACAGGTTTAATTTGCTAATTTGAATTATTGAATTTGATTAGTGTAATTAATTAAACAATTTTTATGTGACTAAATTGCATGTTTAAATTTGTTGGATATATGTTGATGGTATAGCTTTAATTTAATTGTTGAAGTTGTTGAATATATATTTTTGAGCTGAAAACAGCAGAGCATTACAAGTTGTTTCTTGCCACCTCCTATAATATATCTGATTCTATGTAAAACTATATTTAAAAAGAACTGCTACCATGAAATAAGTTATTTTGTATACTAGAAGTCAAAATCCTAAATATCTTAATAGTCGGATGCAGATTGAAGTGGTATGCACTTGACATATTGCAAGTAGTGAAAAAAAAATTTAGTGTTTAACAGCAAAATCTGTTTTGTTTTAAGCTTTGGAGGCATTGTACGCTGTGCATATAAGGATTGGGTATACGTAATGTGTATACACAGAGTTTGAGACACCTAGTGTATAGGTGTCAACATCTGAAACCTCCAATGAGGGAGATCTCTCTCATTCCACATTTCCAATGAGGGAGATCTCTCTCATTCCAAACCTCCAATGAGGGAGATCTCCCCCATTCCACATTTCCAGTGAGGGAGATCTCCCTCATTCCACATTTTCATTGAGGGAGATCTCCCTCATTCCACATTTCCAATGAGGGAGATCTCTCTCATTCCACATTTCCAATGAGGGAGAAGTTGTGTGAAATGCTACTGAAACTGCATTGCTAAATTTTTCTTTTCCATTTTATGTATCAAAATAACTTCACAAAGTATTCATTTGATCCAGACACACCTGTTATGGTCATTACACAGACCCTGCAGTAACTAGGAGATCATTTGACAACAGGATGTAGATTTTGAGTTTGTGTGAGTTTGGACTTAAATGAGGGAGATTTTGAGGTAGATTGGTAAATTTTGGTCAAAATGAGGGAGTGTCCCTCATTTGAGGGAGGGTTGACGGGTATGCTAGTGGTATTTATCTAATAACGTTAAATAAGGGCGACAACTTTTACAGCAACTGGGGCTTTGTTTAGAGAACTTTGGGACATTTGGGTAAATATGGACAAGCAGAATTTATTAAAAAGTGGTTATAATATTCATTGAGAAGTGTTTTGAGCAGAATGAAAACTAGATTTGATTTGACAGTTGGGTGTAGTATAAGTCAATTGAAAATAATTTTGGGTGAAGATTTTTGTCTAATATTTTCAGTGCATGTCAATCTATTACTTTGTATTAATTTTGACGATTGAAGTTTCAATATTGAAGTATTCAATTAAGTTTTGCTATGCTTATGTTGTTTGTTGGCAATATGGCCTCCTGCTGGTGTATAACGGTTGTTCTGAGTTAACCTGGTATTTGTATCTATGCTAGAGTTTCATTTGTTGTATTTCACATTTGCTTCACAAATTTAAAGTGAATGTGAAAATCAGGACATTTACTCATTCATCCCTGAAAACAAATTTGAACTCTTCCTCTGCCAAGGTTGGAATAGTTCATTATGAAATTTCGGGTATGAATGAGTTAAACTCAAAATTTAAGCTACGCAAGTTGAATTAAATTGCAATGTAAATGCTCAAATACTATGGAAAAAAAATTTGAAAAGATGTAATACTCAGTCTTTCTAAACTTATTCACCCCTAATGTTTAATAATGAACTATTCCAAACTTTAAATTGGAAAAGTTCAAATGTTTCTTCAGGGGTGGATGAGTTCAAAATCTTTGCTTTAATTAATCAGAAGTTTGAATTGATCCGATTTTTTGTTGTTTTTTATGTATAGTTTTATTGTTTTATTTTTCCTGATATATAGAGTAATATAATTAACTCAATGGCACAAATGTATATGTCATAGATAAGTAATTGAATACTATACACTTACACTGAACACAGGTTATTCAATATCAAATTGTTTAAAAAAAAGAACGATATGAATCACATCCTCATACTAAGGGGTTACACTCATCCATGCTCTCTACACCCCTGGAATATGTCATATATGGCAAAACAAAAAGCTTTGTGTGCGCCACCTTCTTTGTTGAGGAAAAAGGCTAGGCACGTTCGACCTTTTGATGTACATCAGAAGAATCCCGTGGTCACATAATGAATAAAATTGACAGGCTTTGATTTTGGTTCCGGCTCCTTTGTAATTTTCAAAAGACACACATCAGCCTGGCGATTGGTCAGCTTATTTTACATGAGATCTATCAAACTGCTAAGTTTGTGCCTTCAGTGTTGCCATGACATATTCAAGGGGTATAGAGAGCGACAGGGAGTGAAATCCCAGATGTGGAGGATATGCCCCTGGCACTAACACCAGACTACAGACATATGACAGATTATGTGCTGGTGCGGATATAGTGTTTAGAAAGAGGAAACATTGGCTATGATAAAAAGTGTGGATCCAATTGTTAACCAATCTCATGTTTTATGTCGCACTCTAAGTCTGCCATTTTTATGTGTAATATTTTCGTTTCTGATATAATTGGTGCACTTGCTACAGTAGTCTGGAGATGTAAGTCTGTCTGTGATTTCACATAATAAATTCAACAAGGTAGCTCAAGCCTTAAGTCCAATCTGATATTCCGATAGGAAAGATGATTTTTGTGAACTTTACTATCTCCATTGATTTTCAATTTCATCATCAATTTTATTTTTTGTTGTGTTTTTCACTACCATCAATTGTATTGCCAAATTGCTTTGCGCCCAGGGTGCCTATTTTTAATTTTTTGTATAAATGTTTATATAATTTAGTTATATGGTTAGAAATTAGCGCTGATACGCTATAGGCATTAATTCGTTATATGAAATACATTATATACAGTATAACCTCGTTATCTCGAACTCTTCTAACCCAAAGATCCCGTTTAATTCGAGCCATTTTGACGGTCATGACTATAATCAGCTTTACACGAGTATCTAAACTCACGAAACTGGAATACTCGGATAACCCGAAGTTTTCCTATGTTTCCACGGACTTCGAGATACCGAGGTTCCAATGTCCTAAAAATGTTACATACAAATAATAGAGCGCCTGGCAGGGAATGATAATCACTGCGTTATAACCATTTATTCATTGTACGCGTGTTCGTTGTATTAGGAATAAGATTCATCAGTTTGGTATGAATGATATATACTGAGTTTGTTCTGTACACAAACAGGAGTTGAAAACCTAATTTGCGAGCTTTCGAAAACATCTGTTTCCTTTGTCAAGCAAAGAGCACGATAGCCGAGTGTCGGTGTTCAGAAGGGCTATTGTTCTCTTTGCTTGACAAAGGAAACAGACGTTTTCGAAAGCTCGCAAATTAGGTTTTCAATTCCTGTTTGTGTACAGAACAAACTCAGTTTATAGTGTTCGTTGTAATCGTGTCTTACTGTAGACGTTTAATTCAGGGAAACCATTTAATTACTGATTCCCAATACGAATGCAGTTATCTAATCCCGATTATTTGTGTCTACTGTATGCACAAGCCTGGAAGAGTTTTGCTTGAAATGTTAGGAAGGTATGATTCAGATGCTGACCAATTAAAAGAACTGATGAAGTGGGGGTGAATATTTGTTTTCAATCCTGTGAAACAATAGTTAACTGAAGGCAATATACATTGTATGTTACATATTTGTGTTAAAAACACCTGATTAATTTATACTACTGATATCTTTTGTCTACATTTTGTTTTAAATTGATGTTCATTCATTCAAGAAATATAATTAATCAGATTAAAACCGGTGTAATTTTGCGATGCATGTTCATTATCACAGATATTGATTTTAATCATCATCATGCTGAATTCTATTTATAATTATATACTTTATCATTCAAATTGTTGTCTGTTACGAATGAATGATTAAAGACCTATTTTTTATAATATGCAGAATAAAAAATAATATGATAAACTGTGTTCGTGTTATTCTTTACGGTTATTTGAACTTAAAGCTGACAATGCAAGTTAAAATGCTTTTTGTTGCGATTTAAAAAAAATACGGCAAAGTAATATTTTAGAAAGCTTCTGAGATGCCCCCTTACAGGTTACTAAGGAGGGGCGGACATTTTAGTTTTTGCCTTGCTTGGAAACCTGTAAGGAGGCATCTCAGAAGATTTCTAAAATATTACTTTGCCGTATTTTTTTTTAAAATATCAACAAGAAAGCTTTTTAACTTGCATTGTCAGCTTTAAGAGAGAAGTTATGTTAAAATTATTCATCAAAAATGTAATATACAACATTTGATATAGCGTCCTATAGCTAACATAAGCCACACTAAAGCGCTATACAGTACATAGATATACAATACTTATACCATAAATACAATTAACACATACAGTTCTATCACATACAATTATGTGGAATTTACAGGAGCTGCCTAATTAGGGACTTACTACTTGTCATATACCACCTGGCTAATATCTCCGTATGCGTGTGTGATGGAGATAAATTGTGTTCAAGGAAGACACAGCTGTATGGTGCAGTTAACGTTTTCGGCACACTGTATCTATTGCAAAACTCAAAGGTCGCAACACGTGTGTGTTACGTCATCTTTGATAATAGAAGGTGGCAGACTCTGTTATTGGATTAAAAAGTGTAGGTTTGCTAGAGCCTCCATAGCCACAGTTAATCTCATTTGAGTAGTGGCACGGTACATAATATACACAATTTCGAAATACACGATTTGAAATTATACAGTACTTATTTAAAGGCCCAATATACGTAACTTCATGGAAATTTTCGTGATTCTGAAAAATTCTGAAAAAAATCCAATTGATAACCATGCAAAAATAAGCCTAAAACCACGGACTTAGATTAGTCCGTGCTAAAACGAAGTAAACCTGAGCGGTAACTAACAAGAAACTCTTGACAAAAAAAATCCAAAGAATTGAAATAATTCAGATGGGCCCATTTCAACAACAAACCGAAGGTAGAAGACGGTTTGAAATGGACGCGTGTTTACAAATAGCGTGTTTCAAATGCTACTGTACCGGTAACAGCGAAAGAATTCATCTTGAATATTGCTGATATCAGTTAATCTTAACTAAATCTATAAATATAATAAGTTATTAGGCTTGAGTTTCGCTTCAAGTTTTGCCGAAAGTTACGCATATTGGGCCTTTAACAAACGATACCGTATATTACATGTATTTGTTTTCTACCTACTGTATGAAATATGTAATTGCAAAATTCTAGTCTGTACAGTGCACCACCTTGTTAATTCGACAAGATGACTAGTTCGATCTTTTGCTATACATCACAAAAATATCGCACTAACATTACGGTAGCAATTACGCTACAGGTTTTGTGGTCGGTTGTCTCTCTTTTGTAATTTTCAAAGTGCGGAATAAACCTATCGATTGGTTATGTTGCTTTCCTGTAACCAATTTTGCGTTGAATTCTGCAATGTCATATTCCAGGGGCGTGGGTAACGTAAATTGGCGTAACCCCTGGTGACGCAATCAATTCATCCTCGATATCCAGGGTTACGATCACCTTCGCTCTCTACACCCTGGGATATGTCGTAGTAAAACTGGAAGGCATGTTAAAGTAAAAAAAATCTGGCTAATCGCTATGCTCATACAGTGTACCTGTCCTTTAATGATTGCAACAAATTGCCCCTTCCTTACGTCTCCCTTGATACTACATTGTTCCTCACGTTTGGCCATAAGTTGAGCGTTCGCCCCTGTGAGGGAGGCTATGGGTTCTGCCCTCAGGCCGATACATACCAGAGTCTCTAACAATGGTAGTTACTACTCCCTGCTTGACGCTCAGTATCATTGGAAATGAACGACTGGTTCGCCCGTTGTCAGTATAATGTTAACTGATGGGGTGTTCTGCTGGGGTGCTTCGGCAGTATACTAGCTGCTGTGTGATAGCACTTTAAATCGGCAAAAGATCCGGACTATCGAAAGGACACTTACACGAACTTATCGCAACCTCCCAATTACATACATATGTAGCATCCATGTTGCATGCACCGTTAAGCCATCCTTAATGACCATGGCTGTTACTGGGATGTAAAAACAATCAAACAAAACCTAACCAAGCCAAACCTCCAGCTGAACAGAATACTGTTCAGATAACATATCTGTACAGTTACATTTTAGTACGTGAAAACCATATTGTCGACTCGAGTCGTAATTAAATTGGCAAAATGAATAATAATTTTCTGTTAGCAAACTTGCTATCTATGCAAACCCTATAACTCTCAATTATGTTAAACACAAACAAACAATTGTGTACAATTAAAGTATATTTACATTTGCTCTGCATTTTCCCATTGACACAATGGTAAGAGGCAGTTGCTGTCATAAGCCTATAACACCCAGTGTCTCTAGACTATAACATTATTTGCTATTGTGACGTCATCAATCTCTATTGTGACGTCACTCCTTTCATTGTTGTCTGCTCTTGATTTTCTGTTCAAACTTGGTTTGATGTAACTTAATAAGGCACAAAAATTCTATCGAAAGTAATGAACATTTTAGCAAAAATTGTTTCAGTCCTATAACACACATTATTATCGCCGACAAACTTTCACAAAGCCCTACCAGGCTTTATCTAGTTTGTCATCAAAAGCAATGTGTGTTATAGGACTTGCGAACGTGAAATATCTGTCTAACATAAAGTACGCTGTTAAAATGTTGTTTTCTCAAAAACATCCATAATAACATCAATACTGTTATCAAAACCCCCTGAATCTATGTCATAATGTATAAAGAAAAAGAAATCTAACCATTTTGCGTTGTTTTTATTAATTGTTTCCTGGAGGGAAAGGCGATTAAACCACAGTCATGCAAATGATTTGATAAACTGATTCTTTTGTTGGTTTCATGAGTTATTAATTATCCGAATTAAAACTCTATCTTTGAAAGTTGTTTTATCTACATCATTAAGATGTAAGTATTTGTGTGCCTGTTATGTTCATCTTGCAATTGTTCCGCTGACATTGGTTTTCTTTTTCGTATTCAATTAGCACAGTTGAAATACACGGATATAGTTCCTGTCGTCTGTTTCAAGAGAATTCGACACCACAAATGTGTCACCACAGACAGATATTGCCCAGGGATAAGCCATTCTGTTTAATATCGTTAGAAGCTCTCTGACGCGTTTACCGTCCCCAGACATCTGTACGACGCGGTGTAATCTAGTACAACAGACGTATATGTTCCCCTCCCTGTCCGCGTCTATTCCCATGCCTCCTCTCACGATATTGACTTTCAAAGCGTCCATATTGTGCTTAACATCCGACGTTCTAGACACCGCGAATTCCCCCGGGGTGGTGTCACTGACAAATGTGTTTTTATTGACTTGATCATGAGTTAGGTAACCACATGCATTGCCATATTTGGTCAATAGACTGGCTGTACCGTCGCGTGTCACACTATATACTTCACCTAATCCTGTACCCACGACAAACCCCCCGTCCATATATGTTATACCATAACAGTTCCCAAAGTTGGACAGGTTGATCTCAGAAGACAAGAGAAGCTTTGAAGCCTCAACCCTCACGACACGTATACCACCAGGAGCATAGACAGCGACTGCCACCGTGTTCCGATCAACTAGACATACATCCCATGTATATTCCGGAACGATCATCTCGTCCAGATACTGCCCTTTGTCTGTGAACAACTTCAATTTCTTGTTGGTAAAATCACTTATTACTATTTGTGCACATGGGAGATAAACAACACCAGGGACAGAGCAACTATGCTTATCTGACGGTGTTTTAATGCTGAATCTTCCGATTTCTTTCACTCGTCGTTCTGACATTGGTTTTATGACATTGCTACGGGTTCTAGGTACGCATCGTGATTGTTTTTCGACGACAATCTTTCCCATTGCTTGGTCGCTAAATATATCAGATCCAGGAACAATTTGATGTACGATTCTGACGGATGTTAAGGATTTGCTAATCTCTGTGACCAGGGTCTTACACGACTCCACGTCTGCCTGTCCTCTCTGATACAAAACTATTGTCTCATTGTGATTTTTTTTCGCTACGGCGCTTGTAGGTTGACTTCAGGGTATTGTGCATATCAGTCATCATGTTTTGGCATTGTTCTGATGATGCCTTCAAATCTCTCTGTTCTTTTTTGAACAACCTAATCAACTCATTGGTGATGTCCTTCTGAAGTTTGTCCAGTCGTTTATCGACTTTTTCCCGTAAATCTGAGATACTCTGTAGTGCTAGTTCCTGATTGTGTACCATGACCTTGAGCTGTTCGTCAAAGTCCTTCACAAATGAATCCATGACTTCTGATCCTTTCTTCAGGGCCGCTTGCATCTCTTCAAGTTGCGATCCCTCTTTTAATTTCTTAAAATACTCTGTCGTTTTTGTCACATTTCCACAACATATGTGGTCTTCAATCACACATTCGTTGCAGCAAAGACGTTTGTGGTCTTCACAATAACGAACTATTTTCTTGCCGTGTGGTTCACACCGTATGACAAAATTGTCCAGATTAAAGTGGGGATCGCCGTACACGGTGACATTCATCATTAGATCACAGTCATTATGTAAAATATCGTGATGTTCTACTTTACATGACTCACAGAAGTTGACGTTCATCGTCTTGCACCAAAACTTTGCTGGGCTGGCAATATTTCCTTTTGTCTGGCAAGGTTTGCAGAACAAAGGTTTTGATGGATCTCCCTTTAACTTGATAAGGTCTAGGATCACAGAATTCGTCGGGAACTGTCCTGCCCAAGTATTTGTAGCTTCTGTTTGATTTACCGGTGAGGTCATTCTCCTACAGACCGGACAAGGGAAAGATGTTGCGGACGCCCTCTTCCCGGACAACCCTTTTGTGATGTAGGTCCCGAGGCATTCCTGACAGAAGGAGTGGAGGCAGGGTAAGGACTTGGGTTGTTGAAGTCGCTCCAGACAGATCGGACATTCCAGTTGGTGTAAGTCTACGTCTGAAGGGTGGCCACCTTCAGCCATTTTGAAAGTCAGAAAGGATCAGAACAAACCTGGAATAGAAAATTCATTTGTGAAAGTTTGGTGACTTATAAGATAGACATGTATAGGAACTTGTCAGAAAGATATGGAACCATGTATACCGTAATAATATAATCATCATATATACTGGGTTTGTTTTGTACACAAACAGGAATTGAAAACTTAATTTGCGAGCTGTCGAAAACGTCTGTTTCTCATTGTCAAATAAAGAGTACAATAGCCGGGTGTCGGTGTTCTGACAGCTGAAATCAGCTCACTTCCCATGAAAGGGCGAGTTAGAGAAGTCAACTGTCAAAAACGTAACGCGACATTTCGTCCAAATGTACTCTTATACTACAGGCAGACAGAGGGACAGATAAGATGTTTAACCATTCCGCCCCTTATTGGATGTAAAAATAGGGTCAGAAGTTTGCAAAAGCTCGCAAATTAAGTTTTCAATTCCTATTTGTGTACAAAATTAACTAAGCATATATCATTCATACCAAACTGATGAGGTTTATTTTTGTTTCCGTTTTAAACGCATAAATAGCTCCACTATAGAATTAATTGTCTAATTATGTTTTTTTTTTTATAGAAAAACCTCATAGTAATTATTTCATTATTTGTTTTTTAATGATACACTTTTCAGGTTTTGAAAGGATAATATTTGATATTTTTATGAAAAATGAAACCCTTTTTAGTTTTTGAAAGGATTATATTAAACATTTTAATTAAAAATGATATTCTTTTAAAGGCCCAATATACGTAACTTTCGGCAAAACTTGATGCGAAAATCAAGCCTAATTCACTATTATATTTATAGATTTAGTTAAGATTAACTGATATCAGCAATATCCAAGATGAATTCTTACGCAGTAATCGGTACAGCAGCAGTTGAAACACGGTATTTGTAAACACGCGACCATTTTGACTGTCTTCTAACAGCGGTTTGTTATTGAAGTGGGCCCCACCTGAATTATTTTCAATTCTTTGGATTTTTCTGTCAGGAGTTTCTCGTTAGTTACCGCTCAGGTTTACTTCGTTATAGGCTTATTTTTGCATGGTTATCAACTGGATTTTTTTTCAGAATGTTTCAGATTAACGAAAAAATTCCTGAAGTTACGTATATTGGACCTTTAAGTTTTTGAAAGGTTATTAAATGCAAGCGAAATATGCAGAAATATCCACACCGCGAAAAATTCCACTTTTACAGTATTTCTTTTCATTCTTGTGTATGTGTTATAACACAAGATACATATTAAAGGCCCAATATACGTAACTTTCGGCAAAACTTGAAGCGAAAATCAAGCCTAATAACTTTTTTATATTTATAGATTTAGTTAAGATTAACTGATATCAGCAATATCCAAGATAAATTCTTTCGTGGTTACTGGTACAGCAGCAGTTGAAACACGCTCTTTGTAAACACGCGTCCATTTCGAACCGTCTTCTACCTTCGGTTTGTTGTTGAAGTGGGCCCCACCTGAATTATTTTCAATTCTTTGGATTTTTTTTGTCAAGAGTTTCTTGTTAGTTACCGCTTAGGTTTACTTCGTTATAGGCTTATTTTTGCATGGTTATCAACTGGATTTTTTTTCAGAATGTTTCAGATTAACGAAAAAATTCCTGAAGTTACGTATATTGGACCTTTAAGTTTTTGAAAGGTTATTAAATGCAAGCGAAATATGCAAAAATATCCACACCGCGAAAAATTCCACTTTTACAGTATTTCTTTTCATTCTTGTGTATGTGTTATATCTCAAGATAAATATAAATATCGCCTTATTAATGATACAATGTCCGATTTAACTAATCTTAACCCAGGCCTTTCTTTTGAGAAATTATTTTAATATATTCTAATATAAAATTCTCATAACGTCGAAAGGGAGACAACTCGTGTTTTTCCTATGCGTAAATATATTCTATGAAAGAACAATGGACCCTTGTTTGATTTTGTAAAATCGTAAACAAATACATGTATAGAAATGTTGATATATATTTATGCAGCTTATATGTGTGCGATAGGTTCATCTTTCAAGTTTTATTTGATTTCGGACAAGCTACATCCGTAGGAATTAATGTGTCCACATTGATTTGTGTGTTTGTGCGTTGCGTCCTGTTAACTATTAAAGGCCCAATATACGTAACTTCAGGAATTTGTTCGTGATTCTGAAAAATCCTGACATAAATCCAGTTAATACCATGCAAAAATAAGCCTAAAACGAAGTTAACCTGAGCGGTAACTAACAAGAAACTATTGACAGAAAAATCCAAAGAACTGAAAATAATTCAGGTGTGGCCCACTTCAACAACAAACCGAAGGTAGAAGACGGTTCAAAATGGACGCGTGTTTACAAATACCGAGTTTCAACTACTGCTGTACCGGTAACCGCGTAAGAATTCATCTTGAATATTGCTGATATCAGCTAATCCTAACTATATCTATAACTACTGTATAATAAATTATTAGGCTTGATTTTCGCTTCAAGTTTTGCCGAAAGTTACGTATATTGGGCCTTTAATACAAATGGTCATCAAAGGCATGTCAGGTGATCGTGGTATAACTATGGAACAAGCTGAACTGAGTTATACATACATTGTGTAGGTTATAACACATTTGTTTACTAAATAAACATAATATTTATGTGCAAATACTACATATTCTGCAGTAATACTCACCGAGGGAACTGCTGTATTGACGAAAAACACAAACTCGTCCCCTAACAAACAGACAGTTGTGTACTTTGTCCGAACAAGGAAGTATTTCCTCAGCATTGTACGTATAAAAACCGAACGGGAGCGGTGGAGTCACAATTCCGGATACTGTACTTTTGCATTATTTCTAATTCTTACACAAATAACGTTACATACACGTTTCAAAAAAAAAATCTACATCTTTGCATAATCGTACTATATTTCTTTTATAGTTATAATGCTGTGCAGTGAATATATAAAGGAACAAAGGCTCTACAAACATCATGTGTTTTCATACCGGTCGATTTTCGTTCGCATTGTCACACAAGAGTATGGCTCGAATACAAGCGTATACCAAGCCATGCACAGTATGCTTGATCAAAAGGCCAAAAGTAAAGAAAAAAGCTAACAATTCTTTGATAATTGCGCCCTTTAAATTTTCTATTTATCGCAAATTATTTCTAGCTCATTTACCTCGCATACAAAGCTTGTCCCCACAGGTATATGTAGATGTACCTGTCTTGTTACGTTCTTCAATGCAGAACAGATCATGCGTAAGATTATATTGTATTCTATATGTAAAAGAACAATAATATTTGCATACAAAGAGACAAGTTATAATTAAAAATATGAAATACTTAAAACCTGAGTAAGCAGGCAGTTTCATTTCAAAATTATGCTATGTTCTTAAAATACTGATTGTCAGATTATCAGATCTAAATGTTGAAATGTGAAACTACCTTTTATTTACTCCTTTTCAAGTTCGCGATATTTTCTCCAATAGACATACCATAGTTCGCTGAAGATCGTGTCTTTTACAACTTTGAAAAAATAATTAACTCGAGTGAAAGATGTCGTAACACACACAGAGATACATTATGCCGATAAAATGAATCAAACTGCATCATACAGCTGTTTTGTCCTTCTGGGACTCTTCAGTGATACATTGTGTACTAGGGGCCAAAAGATGGGGATCCAAAATTTCTAAACTAATGAAGAAGCAGAGGGGCCAGGTACGTAAGACCCTTTCAATTTGAAATACTTTTCGTATCCAACAGCCACTCGTTGTGTATCATCTGCATTTTTCATATCATATCACATAGACATGGCAATCTCAGAAGACAGAGATAAGTTTGATGCCTCAACTTTTACGACTAATACACCTCCAGGAGAGGAAACAGCGACCGCCACGGTATTGGTGTTAAGGTCTCTCGGTCCGTTAATTATCGTTCTTGGCAAAATATGGCCGCTTTGACAGATATAAAATTTGATACTTATCATGGGTGTTCTTTCTGGTGTTTTTCACCCAAAAACGATTTCTGCAGTTTTTGGCCAATAACAACACAAATACTTGTTCTTCATACACTAGTAAACATTTGAGTTAAATTTCATGAAATTCACATGGATATTGACAAAGGGACCGAGTGACCTTTAAAAGACACATAACCCAGGGATATCCTCGTACAGCAAACTCGTCCAGCAACTGTCTTTTGTCTGTGAACAACTTCAGCTTTCTATTATTGTTATCGCCTACGACTATCTGTCCACAAGACAGGTATACCACACCAAGGGCTAGGGCAACTGTATCTGACGGAGCCTTCAAGCTGAACGTTTTCTATTTCCTTCACACGTTGTTCTGATTCCGGGGGTTCGAATTCACCTATGCTCCTAGGTATGCATCGGGCTTGCTTCCCGATGACAATCTTTCCCATACACCCATCATCAATACTATCATCTCAAGAAACAATTTGATGTTCGATGCTGACTGACCGGAAAGACTTAGTTATCTCTCTGAACGTTCATCAGTGAAAAGGAACCAACTTTGGATAGTTTTTTGTTAATTATTGGCATATACTGTATCAAGAAGAAACAATCAAAATGTAATATTCATAATGAGAAATTGATAGACATAAGAATGAATTTTTTGACAGGTGTTGCCGATAATTTTCTTAATACCAATAAAAATACTGTGAACCAACTCATTTTCGCGTGCGATTAATTTTCGCGTATTTCGCGGTTGATTAAAATTCGCGAAAATTAATCGCCGCGAAATGGTTTCAATCAGCGGTATGCCAACTGTAGGAGTACTGAATTGTACATTGGATTTACGACCGTATTTAATCGCGAAATAAATCGCCGCGAAATAGTCGTTTCGTATGAAAACGCGAAAGTAAGTCGCCGCGAAAATAAGTTTTCTAGTCCGGACAGTGAAGGTATGAACATGACGACAGTCGCTATATACCTCCCTGATAATATTTACTCGTCAATCGGTATCAACCACTTACAGATAACACACATGTCGCAAAGTACATACGTCACCCGGTTGTTAGTTTGTGCATGCCTTCCGAAATGTAAGTGACAATTAAAGTTATGACATAAATCCACTGTTGCATAAATAAATAAAATACACAAATAGCACAAAAATGCAAAGCAACAACAGGAGGAAAACACCACAAGACAACACTCAGGCATTAACACATAAGGAGCAGATTGGACTGTCCCAGGTGTGCAACAGCCTGTAAAACTCTGGATAAGATTCACATTTCCTGAAATGGTACATGTAATTAACACGTTATTATACTGTGAAATTAACACACTCATGCAGTGTTTGAATAATGTGTAGCACCTATTATTAACAATGGAATACTTTCTATTCTGTAATACTCACCCAATATACTAGAAATTGACGGAACAGGGAAGCCTCCTTCAGGCAGATCATTTATTTGAACTTGGAAACCATTGACTTTTGTACAGTAAATTTTAAAGGTAGAATTGAAGTATTAAAACGTTGAACGACAAGCTATTAATAACGTCATAGCTTTTAAATGACATACAGATAATATCATACATTTTTTCACTTCTATCAGGTTTTATTACAAAGTGGAAAACAGAACTATTATGAACAGTGCAACACGTAGAAATCAGTAGCAGAAATTTGTGTAAATCCAAAAACCTTGATTTTATTTTACGCGATGTTTTTCGCTGGTGTGATACAAATATTTTTTAAATGTATGATAGATAAATTGTCAATGTTTAATTAAAGGAAAAGATTAAACATTCTAAAAACTTGCATTGTTCCAAAGTGTCAACAACTACCAGGACGGCCGATTAACACTCTTTACAATTTTGTTTGTTGTATTATCTATGTTACATGATAACCGACAAACACTGGAACTTACTAGATATAGGACAGTTAAGGGGCGTGTGCAACAAAAATTTAACCTCACCAATGTTTAGTCGTAGTAAAAATGAACATTTCACAAATTTCTTGTCTACTAAATAAAAATCACGAACTAAAACACAAATTCAATCATGTGCATACACAATGCACTGACTACAGAGGTCGGTCGTCTGTCTGTATGGTACATACACCTTGTACTGATTACAGAGGTCGATCGTCTGTCTGTACGGTACATACACCTTGTACTGACTACAGAGGTCGGTCGTCTGTCTGTACGGTACATACACCTTGTACTGACTACAGAGGTCGGTCGTCTGTCTGTACGGTTCATACACCTTGTACTGACTACAGAGGTCGGTCGTCTGTCTGTACGGTTCATACACCTTGTACTGACTACAGAGGTCGGTCGTCTGTCTGTACGGTACATAACCTTGTACTGACTACATAGGTCGGTCGTCTGTCTGTACGGTACATACACCTTGTACTGACTACAGAGGTTGGTCGTCTGTCTGTACGGTACATACACCTTGAACTGACTACAGAGGTCGGTCGTCTGTCTGTACGGTACATATACTTTGTACTGATTACAGAGGTCGATCGTCTGTCTGTACGGTACATACACCTTGTACTGACTACAGAGGTCCGTCGTCTGTCTGTACGGTACATACACCTTGTACTGACTACAGAGGTCGGTCGTCTGTCTGTACGGTACATACACATTGTACTGACTACAGAGGTCGGTCGTATGTCTGTACGGTACATACACCTTGTACTGATTACAGAGGTCGATCGTCTGTCTGTACGGTTCATACACCTTGTACTGACTACAGAGGTCGGTCGTCTGTCTGTACGGTACATATAACTTGTACTGACAACAGAGGTCGGTCGTCTGTCTGTACGGTACATACACATTGTACTGACTACAGAGGTCGGTCGTCTGTCTGTACGGTTCATACACATTGTACTGACTACAGAGGTCGATCGTCTGTCTGTACGGTACATAACTTTGTACTGACTACATAGGTCGGTCGTCTGTCTGTACGGTACATACACCTTGTACTGACTACAGAGGTTGGTCGTCTGTCTGTACGGTACATACACCTTGTACTGACTACAGAGGTCGGTCGTCTGTCTGTACGGTACATACACCTTGTACTGACTACAGAGGTCGGTCGTCTGTCTGTACGGTACATACACATTGTACTGACTACAGAGGTCGGTCGTCTGTCTGTACGGTTCATACACCTTGTACTGACTACAGAGGTCGGTCGTCTGTCTGTACGGTTCATACACCTTGTACTGACTACAGAGGTCGGTCGTCTATCTGTACGGTACATACACCTTGTACTGACTACAGAGGTCGGTCGTCTGTCTGTACGGTACATACACATTGTACTGACTACAGAGGTCGGTCGACTGTCTGTACGGTACATACACATTGTAATGACTACAGAGGTCGGTCGTCTGTCTGTACGGTACATAACCTTGTACTGACTACAGAGGTCGGTCGTCTGTCTGTACGGTTCATACACCTTGTACTGACTACATATGTCGGTCGTCTGTCTGTACGGTACATACACCTTGTACTGACTACAGAGGTCGGTCGTCTGTCTGTACGGTACATACACATTGTAATGACTACAGAGGTCGGTCGTCCGTCTGTACGGTTCATACACATTGTACTGACTACAGAGGTCGGTCGTCTGTCTGTACGGTACATACATCTTGTACTGATTACAGAGGTCGATCGTCTGTCTGTACGGTACATACACCTTGTGCTGACTACAGAGGTCGGTCGTCTGTCTGAACGGTACATACACCTTGTACTGACTACAGAGGTCGGTCGTCTGTCTGTACGGTACATACACCTTGTACTGACTACAGAGGTCGGTTGTCTGTCTGGACGGTACATAACCTTGTACTGACTACAGAGGTCGGTCGTCTGTCTGTACGGTACATACACCTTGTACTGACTACAGAGGTCGGCCGTCTGTCTGTACGGTACATACACCTTGTACTGACTACAGAGGTCGGTCGTCTGTCTGTACGGTACATAACCTTGTACTGACTACAGAGGTCGGTCGTCTGTCTGTACGGTACATACACCTTGAACTGACTACAGAGGTCGGTCGTCTGTCTGTCTGTCTGTACGGTACATACACCTTGTACTGACTACAGAGATCGGTCGTCTGTCTGTACGGTACATACACCTTGTACTGACTACAGATGTCGGTCGTCTGTCTGTACGGTACATACACCTTGTACTGACTACAGAGGTCGGTTGTCTGTCTGTACGGTACATACACCTTGTACTGACTACAGAGGTCGGTCGTCTGTCTGTACGGTACATACACCTTGAACTGACTACAGAGGTCGGTCGTCTGTCTGTCTGTACGGTACATACACCTTGTACTGACTACAGAGGTCGGTCGTCTGTCTGTACGGTACATACACCTTGTACTGACTACAGATGTCGGTCGTCTGTCTGTACGGTACATACACCTTGCACTGACTAAAGTGCTTGTTCTTTATAACGGAAGTCATTTTTTCGCGTGTAAAGTGTTTTTCTCTCTAATGAAATAATCAGGTCTGGCTTGTTCTTGATGTCATCTGTTAACGTTTCGAAAAATAGTGTTTTATTATTTGATTTACAAGCCTCACACTTTTTGACTAGCAAAATAATGCTTTGCATGTGATTTTCAGTCTTTAGATTGACACAATACACAGAACAAACCCTTGTGATACTTCCTCTCCTGTTCTTTATGTGAAGAAATACCAATACTTGTAAAGCATTTGCCTTGTTCTGCCATTTTCATGTTAATGTTGATTATCTCTATAACCATTAAACAAACTGAAAGACGCGGAGATAGTTACTGGTATCAGTGCCACTGATGTTAGTGACGACAAATTTGTCACCAAAAACTGCCAAGGCATGAGGGTTGAGTAGTCCGTCTGATGACGTTTGGAGTACTCTCACGCGTGTCCCGTCCCCAGATATCTGTACAATGTTGTTTGAATTACAACCACACACATAGATGTTACCCTCCCTGTCCACGTCGATTCCCGTTGCTCCCCTAACGACACCGACCTTTAACACATCCGTACGGCGTTTGTCAGCCGACAGTCTGGACACAGCGACGTCTCCCGGGGTTGTGTTACTGACGCTGACAAGTGCATCTCCCTTTATTGGATCATGAGCGAGGGACCAGCATGTGTTGTTATAGTTATGTAACAACTTGGCTCTTCCGTCCTGTGTCAGGCTGTATAGTTCCCCTCTACTAGAACCAACCATAAAGTTCCCCTCCGTATGGATAACGCCATAACAGTTTCTACTGTTACACATGTCTATCTCAGAAAACAGAGAAAGCTTTGAGGCCTCGACCTTTACAACACGGACACCACCAGGACTCTCGGCGGCGACCGCCACCGTGTTGTTACTCAGCAGACACATACCTCTGGGATACCCCCGAACGGTCAACTCATCCAGGTACTGTCCTTTGTCTGAGAAAAGCTTCAGCTTTCTATTGCTGTAATCACTTACTACAATTTGTACACAAGGGAGATAAGCAACTCCAGTAGCCCAGCAATCCCTTTGGTCTGAAAATGACTTAATATAAATCTTTCCGACTTCTTTCACATGACGTTCTGACAATGGCCCTGATAAATTGATATTACTCCCAGGGATGTGTCGTGGTTTTTTCTCGACGAGAATCTTTCCCATTGCGGTTTCATTAATGTCACCATGGCTAAGAACAATTTGATGTTCGAATCTGACGGATGTAAAGCATTTGCTCATCTCCGTGACCAGGGTCTTACACGATTCCATTTCTGCCTGTCCTCTCTGATACATCACTATCGTCTTGGTGTGATTATTTTCTTCTACAGCTCTTACAGTTGACTTCAAGGTATTTCGCATTCCATTCATCAGCGATTGACAATGCCGTGACGATGCCTCTATATCTCTTTCCCTCTCTTTGAACAAGTTATTCAACTCGTCTGTGAGGTCCTTCTGCAGCTTGTCTAGCCGTTTGTCGATCTTTCGACGTAGATCAGAAATACTCTGCAGTGCTATTTCTTGGTTTTGTACCATCGCCCTAAGCTGTTCGTCAAAGTCCTTTACGAATAAGTCCATGACGTCTACACCTTTCTTCAGTAAGGCCTGCATCTTTTCAAGTTGTGTTCCTGTCTTTAACTTTTTATAATACTCAGTCGTTTTTGTCACATCTCCACACTTTCTGTGATCTTCGATTACACATTCGTTGCAGCACAGACATCTGTGGTCATCACAGAACCGAACTATTTTCTTGCCATGTCGGTCACATCGAGGGACAGATTGTGAAGGTTTAGTACCGCTCAAGGTAATATCTAGTATATCACAATCAGTATGTAATATATCATGCAGTTGTAACTTGCACGTCTCACAGAAGTTCACGTTCAATATCTTGCACCAGAATTGAGCTGGCCTGGTTATATTATCTTTTGTCTTGCATGATTTGCAATATAGCGGTTTAGATGAATCTTCCTCCAGAGTGATAAGACCTTTGATCACAGCGTTTGTTGGAAACTGGTCTGTCCATTTATCTTTGGTTTCTGCTTGGTTAACAGGATACGTTATTCTTCTGCAGACTGGACAGGAGAAGGACGTTGCCGACTCTATCTTTCCGGACACCTCCTTGGTGATGTAGGTCTCGAGACATTCCTGACAGAAAGAGTGTTGGCAGGGTAAGGACTTGGGTTGTTGAAGTCGCTCCAGACAGATTGGACACTCTAGTAAATGTACGTCCGGTTCCGGAGGTGGGCCACCTTCAGCCATTGTAATGTAGTCAGGAAATGTCAACACAACCCTAAAATATAAAATATGTTTGTGAAAGTTTAATACGAATAAGATAGAGATGTTTAGAAACCGGATATTATACCATGGGACAAGCTATACTATAAGTGTCGCTTATATGCTTGTTTACAATAAAGGGGTTAAGGATGACGTAACACATATGTGCTGCACCTTTTAAATTAAGGTATAGATACAGCAAAACAAAAACAAAAAAAAACTGCACCGTACCGCTGTTTCGTCCTCCTAAGACTCTAAGTAACAGACAAATCTTTGACCCAATGACGTCTGATTTGTCACTTTGTCTTGTACACTTTTGTCTTGTACACACTGTAAAGAAAATGGAATTACAACGTATCCATGACCTTTAATTTAAAGTTTCAGTTTAATCAGAATATCCTAGCACTTTTTGGTGTAATTAGAGAAATTATCTTCTTTTCTGCTAAATTATAAAGTGTATATACAAAGAAGTTGTAATAGTAATGAGGACCATTACAGAAGTGCTAAAACTGTCAACTTATAGTCGTAAATGATGATTTGATGGAGTTTATAATGCCCTCATATACTTGCACACAATGTCTAAGCAAAATAAAAAAGTGATGCATTAATGGCATCACCTTGGCATATACATCGTTGACATTGAAATGCCTTTTGACCTCTAGATTAAGGCAACAATTTTCGGACAATGTACATATATTACATATCTATAAGTTTCATGATGATAATTATGTTTCGTGTTACGGTTAAAGTGACAGCACATTTCAGTATCCTTTGACCTCTGATATAATGACCTTTGAAGTTTTTCAGCTGAGTAAATTTCATTAATGTCTAAAACATTTGAATATGTATATATATACAAAATATCTACTGTTTCCAAGATAATTAGCTATTTCCTAATGTATTTAAAGGCCCAATATACGTAATTTCAGGAAATTTTTCGTGATTCTGAAAAATTCTGAAAAAGTATTCAGTTGATAACCATGCAAAAATAAGCCAAAAACGAAGTAAACCTGAGCGGTAACTAACAAGAAACTCTTGACAAAAAAAGCCAAGGAATTGAAAATAATTCAGGTGGGGCCCACTTCAACAACAAACCGAAGGTAGAAGACGGTTCGAAATGGACGCGTGTTTACAAATAGTGTGTTTCAACTGCTGCTGTACTGATACCAGCGAAATAATTCATCTTGATTATTGCTGATATTAGGTAATCTTAACTCAATTAATAAATATGATAAGTTATTAGGCTTGATTTTCGCTTCAAGTTTTGCCGAAAGTTACCTATATTGGGCCTTTAATCTCTACAGAAGAAAAAGGCCGTAACAGACAGACGAACAGACAAGAGTGATCCTTCGCGGTTGTTTAAAAATATGATCGTGCTATATATTCGCTATTTGGTTGTGTTTCCATTATCAGCGCATGAGTAGTAAAGACTAAGGTTCATAGCCCCCTTTCTGATATAAAATCACGGGAGATATTAATGACAGTAAGATCAACGCTTATCAAGTGTCAACTGCAGTAATCACACCTGGCTATATGTACGTACATGACCAAGTATAGGTCATTACACGATTCTCCAGTAACAAGGGATTTGTTACATCCGGGCGATAGCGAGCATGTAACAAGTCCCGAATGATCAGAAATCATGCAATAATTGATTTACTGGGTCCGTATTCATGAAACTTTTTTGTGATTCTGTAAAATTCTGGAAAAAAAATCCATTTGATAACCATGCAAAAATAAGCCTAAAACAAAGTAAACCTGAGCGTTATCTAACAAGAAATTATTGACTGAAAGAATTGAAAATAATTCAGGTGGGGTCCACTTCAACAACAAGCCGAAGTTAGAAGACAGTACAAAATGGACGCGTGTTTACTAATACCGAGTTTCAACTGTTGCTGTATCGGTAACCGCGTAAGAATTAATCTTGAATATTGCTGATACCAGTTAATCTTCACTTAATTTATAATAATAAAAATGTATTAGGCTTGATTTTCGCTTCAAGTTTTACCGAAAGTTACGTATATTGGGTACTTAATTTATAGCGTCTTTTTCATAGCGATTATCACAGATGGTACAATGTACATATTGTGTTGTAATTGATTCCAAATTTAGTCCTAGTACAACTTTCATGTTTGTGTAAATGCTTATAATAGTATTTCTTCAGATACATACATACACTGCCTAACATATAAAGTTTCTGATTCAACATCCTAAATTCAAACTATTAATTGTTTTGAGAAACGATTGCTGTCTTACTGTTGGTTGAAATCAAATTATCGAAGAAGGGGAGGTAATTCGTGTTTGCTATATGCTTAAACACCTACCTGGATATGAATAATGCTTGTAAACGATAATTTACAAATACCTTTATGAATTTTACGACATTTATTATTTTACCGCTCACTTTACACGACTTAATGATTTTGACAATCGCCTCGACTGACATTTGATACAGGAGTTTCGGTTTGAATATATCTAACACGGCAAATATTTGTTTACATTGTAAGACAAAATTACATTAACTGAACTACGGATAGGTTGTTGTATACTTGTTTGTGAAATAAATATAACATGCAGAAATGTACTACATATCCATCCGAGATACTTACACTGGGTAGATTTCAAAGGAAAATACAAACTTGTTTCCTAACAAGCAGACATTTGTTTACACAGTGTGTCCGTCCTTGAACAGGGAAGTATGTTGAGTGTTGTTTAAATATTGAATGGGTTAGGCGGTATCGCAATTCCGGATAATGACCGATTGTCATGAAATTATTTTTTATGCTAACACAAATAAAATTACATACATGTTCTGTAAATAGGATACATTTGCATACCAGATTTATTTCACTACATTGTAAGAGTTGTATTAATATTTTACTGAAGAAAAACAACCCTGGGACCAGTTGTTTAAAGAGTGCACGTGATTATGGCTTAAATACTCCGACATCGCAGATTCTAAAATATTTGGATGTCGCAGAAAATGTATACCAACTGCATCATTAGGATTATCACTGTATGGAAAATTTGATGCATATTGTCTTGATTTTTTTTATTTCACATTTTACTGATTTTATTAAGAAAAGAAAAGCATACCTGATTAAGTTACTATATTACTTGTTAATTGTTTGATCAAACTAATCTATTTTCATATATATAGCTATAAATCATCTTTTTAAATATTATTTATAATTGAGGATTTTGGTAGAAACTGATTATGGTGTCTCATACAAATCAACATAGACATATTGTTTCGCTAAGTATTTTATTTCAACCAATTAATATAAAGAAAATTATATCTGAAAAAATATGATTTATCAATTGTTTTACAGGTACATTGTATGACATAACTAATCTCTCAGTCAAAAACATGTAATACCTCATATTAATTGAAAATTTAGATAACATGTAGATACTTAAAATGGTGTCTCATATGACACATTGTCTCACTAAGTTTTTCACGCTTTAATATAATAAATCTACAGCTAATTATAATAAACTCATTTCTACATGGACATTTTATGATGGGATTATTATACCAATCTATAAATACATCACTTTGATTAAAAATTTGGATGGAATATTGCTATGTGGTGTAACATACATACATGTATATGTCAATATTGACACATTTCTCTTCCCTTATTTTATTCAGATGAAGAGAGTATAACTGATCAAATTACTATCACTTATACATTGTATGATTAAACTAATTTACTAATCTGTAGGTACATTACTTTGATGGGAAATTCGGATATAATGTTATTATGATGTCGCATAAGTCAAGATCAGCAATGTTGTCGTTTTAAGTATTTTACGTCACAACTGTTTAAGTTAAAGACAAGTAGAACGTATTAAAACATTAATGCATGTACATTTTAAGATGGAACTAAATAATTTGTCAGCCAATAAATACTTCATTTTAATGGATGATGTGGTCGGTCATCGGTCGAAGTTTTTTCTCCGGTCGATAAAACCATGCATCGACCTCATCGAAAGGCTATAATTGTATATTTTGGTGTCGCATAAGTCAAGATCGGTAATGGCAGTATGTTATGTCATTTCGTACTAAGATCAAGACAAGTAGAAATAATTAAAAAGGTACACTTTAAGATGGAACTAATTAATCTGTCAGCCTATAAATATTTCATTTAAGGGATGATTTGGTTGGAAATTTGCTAAAGTGTCTCATAAGTCAACATTGGCTGGATGGCTTTTAAATAATATCGATAATAACATATACATGCTATCATTTTATCATTTCTATTACATTTTATTACAAATAAAAAACAAAGAACTTTAATGAACAGTGCAACACTAGAAATCAGTAGCAGAAACTTGGTGTGTAACAAATATTGTATGTAATCCACGTCTCACTCACTCACTCACTCACTCACTCACTCACTCACTCACTCACTCACTCACTCACTCACTCACTCACTCACTCACTCACTCACTCACTCACTCACTCACTCACTCACTCACTCACTCGCTCGCTCGCTCGCTCACTCACTCACTCACTCACTCACTCACACGCTCGCTCGCTCGCTCGCTCGCTCACTCACTCACTCACTCACTCACTCACTCACTCACTCACTCACTCACTCACTCACTCACACGCTCGCTCGCTCGCTCACTCACTCACTCACTCACTCGCTCGCTCGATATTTAAAAAGGCCGATTAGGGTTTAGGGGAGCTTTGATTACACATTAGTGTGCACCTGGACACTTCAGTGTTTGAAATTAAAACAGTACATGACAGGAAAACTTACAGCTTTTATAGCAAATAAAATCGATAATTACAAGTGTGCACATTTTATAACATAACATATCATTCAATAACAACATTTTTACCACCAAGGAAATGAATACGAGACGTTTGAGCGCATTTTTAACATTTACAATCCAATAATGTTTTAAAATATGATGCATTTGGGTTAATTCCAAGGTAAGTAAAACGGTAGGTAACTCTTGATTTGTTTTATTCTATATCAGGTAGACCATTACAGTTAATCCCTCCCGAGTACCGCTACTAATCCCTGTAATTATCAGTACCAGTACCGACTACCGCTCAGATCAACGGTTCTATCGGTTATCTCCCTTAGTGCGTAATGAACATTGATGAATGTAGTTTAATAGACTTAATTATTGTTAGACAAGATTTGTGACTCCCTATGAAATTATAAAGCTATAGAACTATGACAAGCTAATAGGTTAGATTTTGATACTGTAGGATGCCTCAAATGTTAGCGTGGAAGTGTGATATTAGTAGGTATAATGAGGTGTCCCGAATGAAGAAAATTAAGCTACATCTTAATGAATACCTTCATTAAAGGCCCAATATACTTAACTTCAGGACTTTTTTCGGGATTCTGAAAATCAAGAAAATAATCCCGTTGATAAGCAGGCAAAATACGTCTATAACGAAGTAAACCCGAGCGGTAACTAACAAGAAACTCTTGAAAAAAAAAAATCCAAAGAATTAAAAATCTAGATGGGCCCACGCGTATTTACAAAGACCGTGATTTAACTGCTGTTGTTCCGGTGATCAATATATATGATAAGTTATTAGGCTTGATTTTCACTTCAAGTTTTGCCGAAAGTTACGTATTTTGGGCGTTTAAGTTGAAGATTGTGCCACGTGATGGTGGTTTGCAAGGCCAGTTGTAGATATCGTAAGGTATCACTAATTGAGATGTTAACCATATAATATATCGTAGGGTGACCCTAATAGAGAAATTATTTGTTGGTATCGTAGGGTGTCCCTAATAGAGAGGTTATTTGTTGGTATCGTAGGGTGGTCATAATAGAGAGGTTATTTGTTGGTATCGTAGGGTGGTCCTAATAGAGAGGTTATTTGTTGGTATCGTAGGGTGGTCCTAAAAGAGAGGTTATTTGTTGGTATCGTAGGGTGTCCCTAATAGAGAGGTTATTTGTTGGTATCGTAGGGTGGTCATAATAGAGAGGTTATTTGTTGGTATCGTAGGATGGTCCTAATAGAGAGGTTATTTGTTGGTATCGTAGGGTGGTCCTAAAAGAGAGGTTATTTGTTGGTATCGTAGGATGGTCCTAATAGAGAGGTTATTTGTTGGTATCGTAGGGTGGTCCTAATAGAGAGGTTATTTGTTGGTATCGTAGGGTGGTCCTAATAGAGAGGTTATTTGTTGGTATCGTAGAGTGGTCCTAATAGAGAGGTTATTTGTTGGTATCGTAGGGTGGTCCTAATAGAGAGGTTATTTGTTGGTATCGTAGGGTGGTCCTAAAAGAGAAGTTATTTGTTGGTATCGTAGGGTGTCCCTAATAGAGAGGTTATTTGTTGGTATCGTAGGGTGGTCCTAAAAGAGAAGTTATTTGTTGGTATCGTAGGGTGTCCCTAATAGAGAGGTTATTTGTTGGTATCGTAGGGTGGTCCTAATAGAGAGGTTAATGTTGGTGGGTCCTAATAAAAAGGATACTTTTAGGATACCACAGAGCGATATTTGTCTCCCCATTAAAATATCAAGCTATCAAAGGATACAGTAGCACGAATTCGAATTAAGGATATTAGAATGCTGTTTCTTAACTGTGAATAATTCGAAATAAGATATAAAGCATTCGATTCTCAATATCAATTATTCTAATTGTCGACATAAGAAAATCAACATTTTTGGCTTAAACAGTAGGTCATACCATATGCGTTCCGAATGGTTCAATAATATTCAATAAGGAAAATTCAGTTAAAAAGTTCGAAGGTACAAATACTGATCAGTGTTTTATCTGACACACAGAGCATATGCGTTTCTTTGCAAATTGAAAGACATACTACATGTAGCATTAGGGGGGGGGGGCAATATGATTAAAATCAAATCTTGATCTCCGCGCCGTTCCGTAAACTTCTCTTTGCTGCGTTAAGATCTTAGAAAATCCCATAGAGGAAGAATAACCCCACAGCTCGTTTTTTTGACTAGTATATAAACAACAAACTGGGGTTATTCTTCCACAGTTGTCTCCCTTCCCCCCTAATACCTCATATGTACGGAACAGGAGCCAGTAGTTCTCAAAGACCAGTTGTTCTTCGCATTCCGTATATTATTCTTCTTTACTACTCAAAGTCGGCCAGAATCTATGTCATCATCGCAAACATATACCTCAAAATCCACTCAGTGCCAAACAAGTAATTTATTCAGTCTATGACGGGGACATACTCCATCAAAATGATATTTATTTAGGACAACTAGCCTTCAAACCTACGACAAGCTCTACATTAGAAACACCCTATAATATTAACGACTAACCTCTCCATATGGGGACACATGACGATATATACGGTTACCTCTCCATTAGGGACACCTTGTGATATCTACGACTAACCTCTCCATTAGGGACACCCTGCAATATCTACGACTAACCTCTCCATTAGGGACACCCTACGATACCTACAACTAACCTCTCAATTAGGGTCACCCTACGATACTTACAACTAACCTCTCCATTAGGGACACCCTATATTATTAACGACTAACCTTTCAATTAAGGATAACCTACAATACCTACAACTAACCTCTCCATTAGGGATACCTACAATACCTACAACTAACCTCTCCATTAGGGACACCCTGCGATACTTACAACTAACCTCTCCATTAGGGTCACCCTACAATAACTACAACTAACTTCTCCATTAGGGACACCCTACAATACCTACAACTAACCTCTCCATTAGGGATACCCTACAATACCTACAACTAACCTCTCCATTAGGGACACCCTGCGATACTTACAACTAATCTCTCCATTAGGGTCAGCCTACGATACTTACAACTAACGTCTCAATTAGGGTCACCCTACGATATATACAACTAGACCTTCCATTAGGGACATCCTACAATACCTACAACTAACCTCTCCATTTGGGACACCCTAAAATACTTACATCTAACCTCTCCATTAGGGATACCCTACAATACCTACAACTAACCTCTCCATTAGGGATACCCTACAATACCTACAACTAACCGCTCAATTAGAGACACCCTATATTATTATCGACTAATCTCTCCATTAGGGACACCTTTCGATACCTACAACTGACCTCTCCATTAGTGACACCTTACGATACCTACAACTAACCTCAACATTAGGGACACCCTATGATATATATAACTAGCCTTGTCATAAGGGACACCTTATGCTAGCTACGACTAACCTCTCCATTAGGGACATCCTATGATACCTACAAGTAACCTCTCTATTAGGGACACCCTATGGTGTGTACGACTAACCTCTCTATTAGGGACACCATACAATACCTACAACTAACCTCTCTATTAGGGACACTCTATGGTATGTACGACTAACCTCTCTATTGGGACACCATACAATATCTACGACTAACCTCTCCATTAGGGACACCATACAATATCTACGACTAACCTCTCCATTAGGGACATCATACAATATCTACGACTAACCTCTCCATTAGGGACACCATACAATATCTACGACTAACCTCTCTATTAGGGACATCATACAATACCTACAACTAACCTCTCAATTAGAGACACCCTATATCATTATCGACTAATCTCTCCATTAGGGATACCTACAATACCTACAACTAACCTCTCCATTAGGGACACCTTACGATACCTACAACTGACCTCTCCTTTAGGGACACCTTACGATACCTACAACTAACCTCTCAATTAAGGACACCCTATGATATATATAACTAGCCTTGTCATAAGGGACACCTTATGCTAGCTTCGACTAACCTCTCCATTAGGGACACCCTACAATACCTACATATAACCTCTCAATTAGAGACACCCTATATCATTATCGACTAAACCCTCCATTAGGGATACCCTACAATACCTACAACTGACCTCTCCATTAGGGACACCTTACGATACCTACAACTGACCTCTCCATTAGGGATACCTTACGATACCTACAATTAACCTCTCCATTAGGGACACCCTATATCATTATCGACTAACTCTCCATTAGGGATACCCTACAATACCTACAATTAACCTCTCCATTAGGGACACCCTATATCATTATCGACTTACCCCTCCATTAGGTATACCCTACAATACCTACAATTAACCTCTCCATTAGGGACACCCTATATCATTATCGACTAACCCCTCCATTAGGGATACCCTACAATACCTACAATTAACCTCTCCATTAGGGACACCCTATATCATTATCGACTAACTCTCCATTAGGGATACCCTACAATACCTACAATTAACCTCTTCATTAGGGACACCCTATATCATTATCGACTAACTCTCCATTAGGGATACCTTACAATACCTACAATTAACCTCTCCATTAGGGACACCCTATATCATTATCGACTAACCCCTCCATTAGGGATACCCTACAATACCTACAACTGACCTCTCCATTAGGGATACCTTACAATACCTACAATTAACCTCTCCATTAGGGACACCCTACATCATTATCGACTAACTCTCCATTAGGGACATCCTACAATACCTACAATTAACCTCTCCATTAGGGATACCTTACAATACCTACAATTAACCTCTTCATTAGGGACACCCTATATCATTATCGACTAACTCTCCATTAGGGACATCCTACAATACCTACAACTGACCTCTCCATTAGGGATACCTTACAATACCTACAATTAACCTCTTCATTAGGGACACCCTATATCATTATCGACTAACTCTCCATTAGGGACATCCTACAATACCTACAACTGACCTCTACATTAGGGACATCTTGCTATAACTATGACTAAGTTTTTCATTGGGGACCACTTTACCAAAATATAATCCATTTGCTAGAAATACTTTTGTAGCTTAATAAATTCACGGCGGAGGAAATATAAAAAGTCTCTTCATTAATTATCATAACGCACAAAGGGAGATAACCGATAGAACCGTTGATCTGAGAGGTAATCAGTACTGGTAGCGATAATTACAGGGATTAGTAGCGGTACTCGGGAGGGATTAACTGTAATGGTCTACAGCTACCTTATATAGAATACAACAAATCAAGAGTTACCTACCGTTTTACACATCTAGGAATAAGCCAAAATATATTATATGTTAAAATTTTATTGAAATGTAATTGTAAAAAATGCGCCCAAATGTCTCTCACATCAATTAATTGGTAGTAAGAATATCGTTTGTGCATGGTATTTTATGTTTTAAAATCAGCACACCTGTATTAATCGATTTTATTTTCTATAAAAGCTGTAAGTTTTCCTCTTATGTTACTGTTTTAATTTCAAACACTGAAGTGTCTAAGTGTACGCTGATGTGTAATCAAAGCTCCCATAAACCCTAATTGGCCTTTTAGACTAGTGTCTGTACTGAAACGATTGTAGAATGATAGTGTACCAAAACTACACTCTCATATACCCTTTTGATTCTATGCTCCTCTCATTCGTGAGCGAGCGAGAATGATCCCGTCGAAATTTCCCCAATCAACATATGTTTATGGTAAATAACGTACATTGGGAACAGTACCTTCATCTAGTCGCTCTGGAAATGCAAACATTGAAGAGTTTCCAGTAAAGGATGACAAAGGGTAGCACTATCACAGTGTATTACGGTAAAAGGTGACACTATCACAGTGTATTACGGTAAATGTGACATTATCAAAGTGTACTACGGTAAAGGGTGACATTATCAAAGTGTACTACGGTAAATGTGACATTATCAAAGTGTACTACGGTAAAAGGTGACATTATCACAGTGTACTACCGTAAAGGGTGACATTATCACAGTGTATTACGGTAAAAGGTGGCATTATCACAGTGTACTACGGTAAAGGGTGACATTATCAAAGTGTACCACGGTAAAAGGTGACATTATCACAGTGTATTACGGTAAAAGGTGACATTATCAGAGTGTACTACGGTAAAAGGTGACATTATCACAGTGTACTACGGTAAAAGGTGACATTATCACAGTGTTCTACCGTAAAAGGTGACATTATCATAGTGTATTACGGTAAAGGTGACATTATCACAGTGTACTACGGTAAAAGGTGACATTATCACAGTGTTCTACAGTAAAGGGTGACATTATCACAGTGTACTACAGTAAAGGGTGACATTATTACAGTGTACTACAGTAAAGGGTGACATTATCACAGTGTACTACAGTAAAGGGTGACATTATCACAGTGTACTACGGTAAAGGTGACATTATCACAGTGTACTACAGTAAAGGGTGACATTATCACAGTGTACTACGGTAAAAGGTGACATTATTACAGTGTACTACAGTAAAGGGTGACATTATCACAGTGTACTACAGTAAAGGGTGACATTATCACAGTGTACTACGGTAAAAGGTGACATTATCACAGTGTTCTACCGTAAAAGGTGACATTATCACAGTGTACTACGGTAAAAGGTGACATTATCACAGTATACTACAGTAAAGGATGACATTATCACAGTGTACTACGGTAAAGGTGACATTATCACAGTGTACTACGGTAAAGGGTGACATTATCACAGTGTACTACAGTAAAGGGTGACATTATCACAGTATACTACGGTAAAAGGTGACATTATCACAGTATACTACAGTAAAGGATGACATTATCACAGTGTACTACGGTAAAAGGTGACATTATTACAGTGTACTAAGGTAAAAGGTGACATTATCACAGTGTACTAAGGTAAAAGGTGACATTATCACAGTGTACTACAGTAAAGGGTGACATTATCACAGTGTACTACGGTAAAAGGTGACATTATTACAGTGTACTACAGTAAAGGGTGACATTATCACAGTGTACTACAGTAAAGGGTGACATTATCACAGTGTACTACAGTAAAGGGTGACATTATCACAGTGTACTACGGTAAAAGGTGACATTATTACAGTGTACTACAGTAAAGGGTAACATTATCACAGTGTACTACAGTAAAGGTGACATTATCACAGTGTACTACGGTAAAAGGTGACATTATTACAGTGTACTAAGGTAAAGGGTGACATTATCAAAGTGTACTAAGGTAAAGGGTGACATTATCAAAGTGTACTACGGTAAAGGGTGACATTATCAAAGTGTACTACGGTAAAGGGTGACATTATCACAGTGTACTACGGTAAAAGGTGACATTAACAAAGTGTACTAAGGTAAAGGGTGACATTAACAAAGTGTACTACGGTAAAGGGTGACACTATCACAGTGTACTACGGTAAAAGGTGACATTATCACAGTGTACTACGGTAAAAGGTGACATTATCACAGTGTACTACGGTAAAGGGTGACACTATCACAGTGTACTACGGTAAAAGGTGACATTATCACAGTGTACTACGGTAAAAGGTGACATTATCACAGTGTACTACGGTAAAAGGTGACATTATCACAGTGTACTACGGTAAAGGGTGACACTATCACAGTGTACTACGGTAAAAGGTGACATTATCAAAGTGTACTAAGGTAAAGGGTGACATTATCAAAGTGTACTACGGTAAAGGTGACATTATCACAGTATACTACGGTAAAGGGTAACATTATCACAGTGTACTACGGTAAAAGGTGACATTATCACAGTGTACTACGGTAAAAGGTGACATTATCACAGTGTACTACGGTAAAGGGTGACACTATCACAGTGTACTACGGTAAAAGGTGACATTATCAAAGTGTACTAAGGTAAAGGGTGACATTATCAAAGTGTACTACGGTAAAGGTGACATTATCACAGTATACTACGGTAAAGGGTAACATTATCACAGTGTACTACGGTAAAGGGTGACACTATCACAGTGTACTACGGTAAAAGGTGACATTATCAAAGTGTACTACGGTAAAAGGTGACATTATCAAAGTGTACTAAGGTAAAGGGTGACATTAACAAAGTGTACTACGGTAAAGGGTGACACTATCACAGTGTACTACGGTAAAAGGTGACATTATCAAAGTGTACTAAGGTAAAGGGTGACATTAACAAAGTGTACTACGGTAAAGGGTAACATTATCACAGTGTACTACGGTAAAGGGTGACACTATCACAGTGTACTACGGTAAAAGGTGACATTATCAAAGTGTACTAAGGTAAAGGGTGACATTAACAAAGTGTACTACAGTAAAGGGTGACATTATCACAGTGTACTACGGTAAAGGGTGACACTATCACAGTGTACTACGGTAAAAGGTGACATTATCAAAGTGTACTAAGGTAAAGGGTGACATTAACAAAGTGTACTACGGTAAAGGTGACATTATCACAGTATACTACGGTAAAGGGTAACATTATCAAAGTGTACTAAGGTAAAAGGTGACATTAACAAAGTGTATTACGGTAAAAGGTGACATTAACAAAGTGTACTAAGGTAAAGGGTGACATTAACAAAGTGTACTACGGTAAAGGTGACATTATCACAGTATACTACGGTAAAGGGTAACATTATCAAAGTATACTACGGTAAAGGGTGACATTATCAAAGTGTACTACGGTAAAAGGTGACATTAACAAAGTGTATTACGGTAAAAGGTGACATTAACAAAGTGTATTACGGTAAAAGGTGACATTAACAAAGTGTACTACGGTAAAAGGTGACATTAACAAAGTGTATTACGGTAAAAGGTGACATTAACAAAGTGTACTACGGTAAAAGGTGACATTATCAGACTGTACTACGGTGACAGTAGCAAAGTGTACCACGGTAAAAGGTGACATTATCAGAGTGTACTACGGTAAAAGGTGATATTATCACAGTGTACTACGGTAAAAGGTGACATTATCACAGTGTTCTACCGTAAAAGGTGACATTATCATAGTGTATTACGGTAAAGGTGACATTATCACAGTGTACTACGGTAAAAGGTGACATTATCACAGTGTTCTACAGTAAAGGGTGACATTATCACAGTGTACTACAGTAAAGGGTGACATTATTACAGTGTACTACAGTAAAGGGTGACATTATCACAGTGTACTACAGTAAAGGGTGACATTATCACAGTGTACTACGGTAAAAGGTGACATTATCACAGTGTTCTACCGTAAAAGGTGACATTATTACAGTGTACTACAGTAAAGGGTGACATTATCACAGTGTACTACAGTAAAGGGTGACATTATCACAGTGTACTACGGTAAAGGTGACATTATCACAGTGTACTACAGTAAAGGGTGACATTATCACAGTGTACTACGGTAAAAGGTGACATTATTACAGTGTACTACAGTAAAGGGTGACATTATCACAGTGTACTACAGTAAAGGGTGACATTATCACAGTGTACTACGGTAAAAGGTGACATTATCACAGTGTTCTACCGTAAAAGGTGACATTATCACAGTGTACTACGGTAAAAGGTGACATTATCACAGTATACTACAGTAAAGGATGACATTATCACAGTGTACTACGGTAAAGGTGACATTATCACAGTGTACTACGGTAAAGGGTGACATTATCACAGTGTACTACAGTAAAGGGTGACATTATCACAGTATACTACGGTAAAAGGTGACATTATCACAGTATACTACAGTAAAGGATGACATTATCACAGTGTACTACGGTAAAAGGTGACATTATTACAGTGTACTAAGGTAAAAGGTGACATTATCACAGTGTACTAAGGTAAAAGGTGACATTATCACAGTGTACTACAGTAAAGGGTGACATTATCACAGTGTACTACGGTAAAAGGTGACATTATTACAGTGTACTACAGTAAAGGGTGACATTATCACAGTGTACTACAGTAAAGGGTGACATTATCACAGTGTACTACAGTAAAGGGTGACATTATCACAGTGTACTACGGTAAAAGGTGACATTATTACAGTGTACTACAGTAAAGGGTAACATTATCACAGTGTACTACAGTAAAGGTGACATTATCACAGTGTACTACGGTAAAAGGTGACATTATTACAGTGTACTACGGTAAATGTGACATTATCAAAGTGTACTACGGTAAAAGGTGACATTAACAAAGTGTATTACGGTAAAAGGTGACATTAACAAAGTGTACTAAGGTAAAGGGTGACATTAACAAAGTGTACTACGGTAAAGGTGACATTATCACAGTATACTACGGTAAAGGGTAACATTATCAAAGTATACTACGGTAAAGGGTGACATTATCAAAGTGTACTACGGTAAAAGGTGACATTAACAAAGTGTATTACGGTAAAAGGTGACATTAACAAAGTGTATTACGGTAAAAGGTGACATTAACAAAGTGTACTACGGTAAAAGGTGACATTAACAAAGTGTATTACGGTAAAAGGTGACATTAACAAAGTGTACTACGGTAAAAGGTGACATTATCAGACTGTACTACGGTGACAGTAGCAAAGTGTACCACGGTAAAAGGTGACATTATCAGAGTGTACTACGGTAAAAGGTGATATTATCACAGTGTACTACGGTAAAAGGTGACATTATCACAGTGTTCTACCGTAAAAGGTGACATTATCATAGTGTATTACGGTAAAGGTGACATTATCACAGTGTACTACGGTAAAAGGTGACATTATCACAGTGTTCTACAGTAAAGGGTGACATTATCACAGTGTACTACAGTAAAGGGTGACATTATTACAGTGTACTACAGTAAAGGGTGACATTATCACAGTGTACTACAGTAAAGGGTGACATTATCACAGTGTACTACGGTAAAAGGTGACATTATCACAGTGTTCTACCGTAAAAGGTGACATTATTACAGTGTACTACAGTAAAGGGTGACATTATCACAGTGTACTACAGTAAAGGGTGACATTATCACAGTGTACTACGGTAAAGGTGACATTATCACAGTGTACTACAGTAAAGGGTGACATTATCACAGTGTACTACGGTAAAAGGTGACATTATTACAGTGTACTACAGTAAAGGGTGACATTATCACAGTGTACTACAGTAAAGGGTGACATTATCACAGTGTACTACGGTAAAAGGTGACATTATCACAGTGTTCTACCGTAAAAGGTGACATTATCACAGTGTACTACGGTAAAAGGTGACATTATCACAGTATACTACAGTAAAGGATGACATTATCACAGTGTACTACGGTAAAGGTGACATTATCACAGTGTACTACGGTAAAGGGTGACATTATCACAGTGTACTACAGTAAAGGGTGACATTATCACAGTATACTACGGTAAAAGGTGACATTATCACAGTATACTACAGTAAAGGATGACATTATCACAGTGTACTACGGTAAAAGGTGACATTATTACAGTGTACTAAGGTAAAAGGTGACATTATCACAGTGTACTAAGGTAAAAGGTGACATTATCACAGTGTACTACAGTAAAGGGTGACATTATCACAGTGTACTACGGTAAAAGGTGACATTATTACAGTGTACTACAGTAAAGGGTGACATTATCACAGTGTACTACAGTAAAGGGTGACATTATCACAGTGTACTACAGTAAAGGGTGACATTATCACAGTGTACTACGGTAAAAGGTGACATTATTACAGTGTACTACAGTAAAGGGTAACATTATCACAGTGTACTACAGTAAAGGTGACATTATCACAGTGTACTACGGTAAAAGGTGACATTATTACAGTGTACTACGGTAAATGTGACATTATCAAAGTGTACTACGGTAAATGTGACATTATCAAAGTGTACTAAGGTAAAGGGTGACATTAACAAAGTGTACTACGGTAAAGGTGACATTATCACAGTGTACTACGGTAAAAGGTGACATTATCACAGTGTACTACGGTAAAAGGTGACATTATCACAGTGTACTACGGTAAAAGGTGACATTATCACAGTGTACTACGGTAAAGGGTGACACTATCACAGTGTACTACGGTAAAAGGTGACATTATCAAAGTGTACTAAGGTAAAGGGTGACATTATCAAAGTGTACTACGGTAAAGGTGACATTATCACAGTATACTACGGTAAAGGGTAACATTATCACAGTGTACTACGGTAAAGGGTGACACTATCACAGTGTACTACGGTAAAAGGTGACATTATCAAAGTGTACTAAGGTAAAGGGTGACATTAACAAAGTGTACTACGGTAAAGGGTGACATTATCAAAGTGTACTACGGTAAAGGGTGACATTATCAAAGTGTACTACGGTAAAAGGTGACATTATCAAAGTGTACTAAGGTAAAGGGTGACATTAACAAAGTGTACTACGGTAAAGGGTGACATTATCAAAGTGTACTACGGTAAAGGGTGACATTAACAAAGTGTACTACGGTAAAGGGTGACATTATCAAAGTGTACTACGGTAAAGGGTGACATTATCAAAGTGTACTACGGTAAAGGGTGACACTATCACAGTGTACTACGGTAAAAGGTGACATTATCAAAGTGTACTAAGGTAAAGGGTGACATTAACAAAGTGTACTACGGTAAAGGGTGACATTAACAAAGTGTACTACGGTAAAGGGTGACATTAACAAAGTGTACTACGGTAAAGGGTGACATTAACAAAGTGTACTACGGTAAAGGGTGACATTAACAAAGTGTACTACGGTAAAAGGTGACATTATCAAAGTGTACTAAGGTAAAGGGTGACATTATCAAAGTGTACTAAGGTAAAGGGTGACATTATCAAAGTGTACTACGGTAAAGGGTGACATTATCACAGTATACTACGGTAAAGGGTGACATTAACAAAGTGTACTACGGTAAAGGGTGACACTATCACAGTGTACTACGGTAAAAGGTGACATTAACAAAGTGTATTACGGTAAAAGGTGACATTAACAAAGTGTACTACGGTAAAAGGTGACATTAACAAAGTGTATTACGGTAAAAGGTGACATTAACAAAGTGTACTACGGTAAAAGGTGACATTATCAGACTGTACTACGGTGACAGTAGCAAAGTGTACCACGGTAAAAGGTGACATTATTAAAGTGTACTACGGTAAAAGGTGACATTATCACAGTGTATTACGGTAAAGATGATATTACTAAAGTGTACTACGGTAAAAGATTACCATATCATTATGTACCATCGTAAAAGGTGATATTAATAAAGTGTACTGCGGTAAAGGGTGACATCATCACAGTGTACTGCGGTTTGTGATCGTTTTAAAATCATTCATTGAAGCGGTCTTAGCAGGACGAGTACGGGATACGACTAGTTGGGGTTCAATAGGAGCAGTGGCCGGATGCAGACCTACATCCATGATACCAATGATCTTATTATGGTGTCATCGCCGTTAGGGACACCCTACACTATCTACGACTAACCTCTCTATTAAAGACATCCTCCGATTATTACGACTAACCTGTTCATGAGGGACACCCTACGATATCTACAACTAACCTTTTGATTAAGGACACCTTACGATATCTACAACTAACCTCTTCAATGGGACACCCTACGATATCTTCATATACGATTAACCTCTCTATTAGG
The DNA here is from genome assembly GCA_947623455.1 of Mimachlamys varia. Lineage (NCBI taxonomy): Eukaryota > Metazoa > Mollusca > Bivalvia > Pectinida > Pectinidae > Mimachlamys > Mimachlamys varia. Next base: position 31,353,530 of record OX392544.1, read on the forward strand.
GACACTCTACGATACCTACTGTACGACTAACTTCTCCATCGGGGACATCCTAAGATACCAACGACTACCTTTCCAATTAGGGACACCCTACGATATCTACGACTAACCTCCTCATAAGGGACACCCTACGATATCTACAACTAATATCTCCATAAGGGACACCCTACGATATCTACAACTAATATCTCCATAAGGGACACCCTACGATATCTACAACTAACCTCTCCATAAGGGACACCCTACGATATCTACAACTAATATCTCCATAAGGGACACTCTACGATATCTACAACTAACCTCTCCATAAGGGACACCCTACGATATATACGACTAACCTCTCCATTAGGGACACCCTACGATATCAACAGCTAACCTCTATATTAGGGACACCCTACTATCCTAACAACTAACCTCTCCATTAGAGACACCCTACTATACATACAACTAATCTCTCCATACGGGACACCCTACGATATCTACAACTAACCTCTCCATTTGCGACACCCTATGATATCTACAACTAACCCTTCCAATAGGGACACCTTACGATATCTACAACTACAAAAATGTAACCTCTCAATTAGGGACACCCTACGATATCTACAACTAACCTCTCAATTAGGGACACCTTACGATATCTACAACTAACCTCTCCATTAGGGACACCCTACGATATCTACAACTAACTCCTCCATTAGGGACACCCTACGATATCTACAACTAACCTCTCCATTAGGGACACCCTACGATATCTACAACTAACCTCTCCATTAGGCACACCCTACGATATCTACAACTAACCCCTCCATTAGGGACACCTTACGATATCTACAACTAACCTCTCCATTAGGGACACCCTCCGATATCTACAACTAACCTCTCCATTAAGGACACCCTATGATATCTACAACTAACCTCTCCATTAGGGACACCCTACGATATCTACAACTAACCTCTCCATTAGGGACACCCTACTTTACATACAACTAACCTATCCATAAGGGACACCCTACGATATATACGACTAACCTCTCCATTAGGGACACCCTACGATATCTACAACTAACCTCTCCATTAGGGACACCCTACGATATCTACAACTAACTTCTCCATTAGGGACACCCTACGATATCTACAACTAACCCCTCCATTAGAGACACCTTACGATATCAACAACTACAAAAATGTAACCTCTCAATTAGGGACACCCTACGATATCTACAACTAACCTCTCCATTTCCGACATCCTATGATATCTACTACTAACCTCTCCATTAAGGACACCCTACGATATCTACCACTAACCCCTCCATTAGGGACACCCTACGATATCTACAACTCACCTCTCCATTAGGGACACCCTACGATATCTACAACTAACCCCTCCATTAGGGACACCTTACTATATCTACAACTAACCTCTCCATTAGGGACACCCTACGATATCTACAACTAACCTCTCCATTAGGGACAACCTACGATATATACGACTAACCTCTCCATTAGGGACACCCTACGATATCTACAACTAACCTCTACATTAGGGACACCCTAATATCCTTACAACTAACCTCTCCATTAGAGACACCCTACTATACATACAACTAACCTCTCCATTAGGGACACCCTACGATATCTACAACTAACCTCTACATTAGGGACAACCTACTATACCTACAACTAACCTCTCCATTAAGGACACCTTACGATATCTACAAATAACCTCTCCATTTGCGACACCCTATGATATCTACAACTAACCTCTATATTAGGGACACCCTACGATATCTACAACTAACCTCTCCATTAGGGACACCCTACGATATCTACAACTAACCTCTCCATTAGGGACACCCTACGATATCTACAACTAACCTCTCCATTAGGGACACCCTACGATATCTACAACTAACCTCTCCATTAGGGACACCCTACGATATCTAAAACTAACCCCTCCATTAGGGACACCTTACGATATCTACAACTAACCTCTCAATTAGGGTACCCTACAATATCTACAACTAACCACTCCATTAAGGACACCCTACGATATTTACAACTAACCTCTCGATTAGGGACACCCTACGATATCTAAAACTAACCTCTCGATTAGGGACAACCTACGATATCTACAACTAACCTCTCCATTAGGGACTCCCTACGATGTCTACAACTAACCTCTCCATTAGGGACACCCTACGATATCTACAGCTAACCTCTCCATTAGGGACACCCTACTATACATACAACTAACCTCTCCATAAGGGACACCCTACGATATAAACGACTAACCTCTCCTTTAGGGACACCCTACGATATCTACAACTAACCTCTACATTTGGGACACCCTACTATCCATACAACTAACCTCTCCATTAGGGACACCCTACGATATCTACAACTAACCTCTACATTAGGGACACCCTAATATCCTTACAACTAACCTCTCCATTAGAGACACCCTACTATACATACAACTAACCTCTCCATTAGGGACACCCTACGATATCAACAAATAACCTCTCCATTTGCGACACCCTATGATATCTACGACTAACCTCTTTATAAGGGACATCCTACGGTGAGTACGACTAACATCTCCATAAGGGACATGCTACGATATATCCAACTAACCTCTCCATTAAGGACACCCTACGATATCTACAACTGACCTCTCCATTAGGGACACCCTACGATATCTACAACTAACCCCTCCATTAGGGACACCTTACGATATCTACAACTAACCTCTCAATTAGGGTACCCTACAATATCTACAACTAACCTCTCCATTAGGGACACCCTACGATATCTACAACTAACCTCTCCATTAGGGAGTCCCTACGATATCTACAGCTAACCTCTCCATTAGGGACACCCTACTATACATACAACTAACCTCTCCATAAGGGACACCCTACAATATAAACGACTAACCTCTCCTTTAGGGACACCCTACGATATCTACAACTAACCTCTACATTTGGGACACCCTACTATCCATACAACTAACCTCTCCATTAGGGACACCCTACTATACCTACAACTAACCTCTCCATTAAGGACACCTTACGATATCTTAAACTAACCTCTCCATTTGCGACACCCTATGATATCTACGACTAACCTCTATATTAGGGACATCCTACGGTGAGTACGACTAACATCTCCATAAGGGACACCCTACGATATCTCCAACTAACCTCTCCATTAGGGACACCCTACGATATCTACAACTGACCTCTCCATTAGGGACACCCTACGATATCTACAACTAACCCCTCCATTAGGGACACCTTACGATATCTACAACTAACCTCTCAATTAGGGTACCCTACAATATCTACAACTAACCTCTCCATTAAGGACACCCTACGATATCTACAACTAACCTCTCGATTAGGGACACCCTACGATATCTACAACTAACCTCTCCATTAGGGACACCCTACGATATCTACAACTAACCTCTCGATTAGGGACACCCTACGATATCTACAACTAACCTCTCCATTAGGGACACCCTACTATACATACAACTAACCTCTCCATAAGGGACACCCTACGATATAAACGACTAACCTCTCCTTTAGGGACACCCTACGATATCTACAACTAACCTCTACATTTGGGACACCCTACTATCCATACAACTAACCTCTCCATTAGGGACACCCTACTATACATACAACTAACCTCTCCATTAGGGACACCCTACTATACCTACAACTAACCTCTCCATTAAGGACACCTTACGATATCTACAACTAACCTCTCCATTAGGGACACCCTACGATATCTACAACTAACCTCTCCATTAGGGACAACCTACGATATATACGACTAACCTCTCCATTAGGGACACCCTACGATATCTACAACTAACCTCTACATTAGGGACACCCTAATATCCTTACAACTAACCTCTCCATTAGAGACACCCTACTATACATACAACTAACCTCTCCATTAGGGACACCCTACGATATCTACAACTAACCTCTACATTAGGGACAACCTACTATACCTACAACTAACCTCTCCATTAAGGACACCTTACGATATCTACAAATAACCTCTCCATTTGCGACACCCTATGATATCTACAACTAACCTCTATATTAGGGACATCCTATGGTGAGTACGACTAACATTTCCATAAGGGACACCCTACGATATCTACAACTAACCTCTCCATTAGGGACACCCTACGATATCTACAACTAACCTCTCCATTAGGGACACCCTACGATATCTACAACTAACCCCTCCATTAGGGACACCTTACGATATCTACAACTAACCTCTCAATTAGGGTACCCTACAATATCTACAACTAACCTCTCCATTAAGGTCACCCTACGATATCTACAACTAACCTCTCGATTAGGGACACCCTACGATATCTACAACTAACCTCTCGATTAGGGACAACCTACGATATCTACAACTAACCTCTCCATTAGGGACTCCCTACGATGTCTACAACTAACCTCTCCATTAGGGACACCCTACGATATCTACAACTAACCTCTCCATTAGGGACACCCTACTATACATACAACTAACCTCTCCATAAGGGACACCCTACGATATAAACGACTAACCTCTCCTTTAGGGACACCCTACGATATCTACAACTAACCTCTACATTTGGGACACCCTACTATCCATACAACTAACCTCTCCATTAGGGACACCCTACGATATCTACAACTAACCTCTACATTAGGGACACCCTAATATCCTTACAACTAACCTCTCCATTAGAGACACCCTACTATACATACAACTAACCTCTCCATTAGGGACACCCTACGATATCAACAAATAACCTCTCCATTTGCGACACCCTATGATATCTACGACTAACCTCTTTATTAGGGACATCCTACGGTGAGTACGACTAACATCTCCATAAGGGACATGCTACGATATATCCAACTAACCTCTCCATTAAGGACACCCTACGATATCTACAACTAACCTCTCCATTAGGGACACCCTACGATATCTACAACTAACCCCTCCATTAGAGACACCTTACGATATCTACAACTAACCTCTCAATTAGGGTACCCTACAATATCTACAACTAACCTCTCCATTAAGGACACCCTACGATATCTACAACTAACCTCTCGATTAGGGACACCCTACGATATCTACAACTAACCTCTCGATTAGGGACAACCTACGATATCTACAACTAACCTCTCTATTAGGGACTCCCTACGATGTCTACAACTAACCTCTCCATTAGGGACACCCTACGATATCTACAGCTAACCTCTCCATTAGGGACACCCTACTATACATACAACTAACCTCTCCATAAGGGACACCCTACTATACCTACAACTAACCTCTCCATAAGGGACACCCTACGATATAAACGACTAACCTCTCCTTTAGGGACACCCTACGATATCTACAACTAACCTCTACATTTGGGACACCCTACTATCCATACAACTAACCTCTCCATTAGGGACACCCTACGATATCTACAACTAACCTCTACATTAGGGACACCCTAATATCCTTACAACTAACCTCTCCATTAGAGACACCCTACTATACATACAACTAACCTCTCCATTAGGGACACCCTACGATATCAACAAATAAGCTCTCCATTTGCGACACCCTATGATATCTACGACTAACCTCTTTATTAGGGACATCGTACGGTGAGTACGACTAACATCTCCATAAGGGACATGCTACGATATATCCAACTAACCTCTCCATTAAGGACACCCTACGATATCTACAACTAACCTCTCCATTAGGGACACCCTACGATATCTACAACTAACCCCTCCATAAGGGACACCTTACGATATCTACAACTAACCTCTCAATTAGGGTACCCTACAATATCTACAACTAACCTCTCCATTAGGGACACCTTACGATATCTACAACTAACCTCTCCATTAGGGAGTCCCTACGATATCTACAGCTAACCTCTCAATTAGGGACACCCTACTATACATACAACTAACCTCTCCATAAGGGACACCCTACAATATAAACGACTAACCTCTCCTTTAGGGACACCCTACGATATCTACAACTAACCTCTACATTTGGGACACCCTACTATCCATACAACTAACCTCTCCATTAGGGACACCCTACTATACCTACAACTAACCTCTCCATTAAGGACACCTTACGATATCTTAAACTAACCTCTCCATTTGCGACACCCTATGATATCTACGACTAACCTCTATATTAGGGACATCCTACGGTGAGTACGACTAACATCTCCATAAGGGACACCCTACGATATCTCCAACTAACCTCTCCATTAGGGACACCCTACGATATCTACAACTGACCTCTCCATTAGGGACACCCTACGATATCTACAACTAACCCCTCCATTAGGGACACCTTACGATATCTACAACTAACCTCTCAATTAGGGTACCCTACAATATCTACAACTAACCTCTCCATTAAGGACACCCTACGATATCTACAACTAACCTCTCGATTAGGGACACCCTACGATATCTACAACTAACCTCTCCATTAGGGACACCCTACGATATCTACAACTAACCTCTCGATTAGGGACACCCTACGATATCTACAACTAACCTCTCCATTAGGGACACCCTACTATACATACAACTAACCTCTCCATAAGGGACACCCTACGATATAAACGACTAACCTCTCCTTTAGGGACACCCTACGATATCTACAACTAACCTCTACATTTGGGACACCCTACTATCCATACAACTAACCTCTCCATTAGGGACACCCTACTATACATACAACTAACCTCTCCATTAGGGACACCCTACTATACCTACAACTAACCTCTCCATTAAGGACACCTTACGATATCTACAACTAACCTCTCCATTTGGGACACCCTACGATATCTACAACTAACCTCTCCATTAGGGACAACCTACGATATATACGACTAACCTCTCCATTAGGGACACCCTACGATATCTACAACTAACCTCTACATTAGGGACACCCTAATATCCTTACAACTAACCTCTCCATTAGAGACACCCTACTATACATACAACTAACCTCTCCATTAGGGACACCCTACGATATCTACAACTAACCTCTACATTAGGGACAACCTACTATACCTACAACTAACCTCTCCATTAAGGACACCTTACGATATCTACAAATAACCTCTCCATTTGCGACACCCTATGATATCTACAACTAACCTCTATATTAGGGACATCCTATGGTGAGTACGACTAACATTTCCATAAGGGACACCCTACGATATCTACAACTAACCTCTCCATTAGGGACACCCTACGATATCTACAACTAACCTCTCCATTAGGGACACCCTACGATATCTAAAACTAACCCCTCCATTAGGGACACCTTACGATATCTACAACTAACCTCTCAATTAGGGTACCCTACAATATCTACAACTAACCTCTCCATTAAGGACACCCTACGATATCTACAACTAACCTCTCGATTAGGGACACCCTACGATATCTACAACTAACCTCTCGATTAGGGACAACCTACGATATCTACAACTAACCTCTCCATTAGGGACTCCCTACGATGTCTACAACTAACCTCTCCATTAGGGACACCCTACGATATCTACAGCTAACCTCTCCATTAGGGACACCCTACTATACATACAACTAACCTCTCCATAAGGGACACCCTACGATATAAACGACTAACCTCTCCTTTAGGGACACCCTACGATATCTACAACTAACCTCTACATTTGGGACACCCTACTATCCATACAACTAACCTCTCCATTAGGGACACCCTACGATATCTACAACTAACCTCTACATTAGGGACACCCTAATATCCTTACAACTAACCTCTCCATTAGAGACACCCTACTATACATACAACTAACCTCTCCATTAGGGACACCCTACGATATCAACAAATAACCTCTCCATTTGCGACACCCTATGATATCTACGACTAACCTCTTTATTAGGGACATCCTACGGTGAGTACGACTAACATCTCCATAAGGGACATGCTACGATATATCCAACTAACCTCTCCATTAAGGACACCCTACGATATCTACAACTGACCTCTCCATTAGGGACACCCTACGATATCTACAACTAACCCCTCCATTAGGGACACCTTACGATATCTACAACTAACCTCTCAATTAGGGTACCCTACAATATCTACAACTAACCTCTCCATTAGGGACACCCTACGATATCTACAACTAACCTCTCCATTAGGGAGTCCCTACGATATCTACAGCTAACCTCTCCATTAGGGACACCCTACTATACATACAACTAACCTCTCCATAAGGGACACCCTACAATATAAACGACTAACCTCTCCTTTAGGGACACCCTACGATATCTACAACTAACCTCTACATTTGGGACACCCTACTATCCATACAACTAACCTCTCCATTAGGGACACCCTACTATACCTACAACTAACCTCTCCATTAAGGACACCTTACGATATCTTAAACTAACCTCTCCATTTGCGACACCCTATGATATCTACGACTAACCTCTATATTAGGGACATCCTACGGTGAGTACGACTAACATCTCCATAAGGGACACCCTACGATATCTCCAACTAACCTCTCCATTAGGGACACCCTACGATATCTACAACTGACCTCTCCATTAGGGACACCCTACGATATCTACAACTAACCCCTCCATTAGGGACACCTTACGATATCTACAACTAACCTCTCAATTAGGGTACCCTACAATATCTACAACTAACCTCTCCATTAAGGACACCCTACGATATCTACAACTAACCTCTCGATTAGGGACACCCTACGATATCTACAACTAACCTCTCCATTAGGGACACCCTACGATATCTACAACTAACCTCTCGATTAGGGACACCCTACGATATCTACAACTAACCTCTCCATTAGGGACACCCTACTATACATACAACTAACCTCTCCATAAGGGACACCCTACGATATAAACGACTAACCTCTCCTTTAGGGACACCCTACGATATCTACAACTAACCTCTACATTTGGGACACCCTACTATCCATACAACTAACCTCTCCATTAGGGACACCCTACTATACATACAACTAACCTCTCCATTAGGGACACCCTACTATACCTACAACTAACCTCTCCATTAAGGACACCTTACGATATCTACAACTAACCTCTCCATTAGGGACACCCTACGATATCTACAACTAACCTCTCCATTAGGGACAACCTACGATATATACGACTAACCTCTCCATTAGGGACACCCTACGATATCTACAACTAACCTCTACATTAGGGACACCCTAATATCCTTACAACTAACCTCTCCATTAGAGACACCCTACTATACATACAACTAACCTCTCCATTAGGGACACCCTACGATATCTACAACTAACCTCTACATTAGGGACAACCTACTATACCTACAACTAACCTCTCCATTAAGGACACCTTACGATATCTACAAATAACCTCTCCATTTGCGACACCCTATGATATCTACAACTAACCTCTATATTAGGGACATCCTATGGTGAGTACGACTAACATTTCCATAAGGGACACCCTACGATATCTACAACTAACCTCTCCATTAGGGACACCCTACGATATCTACAACTAACCTCTCCATTAGGGACACCCTACGATATCTACAACTAACCCCTCCATTAAGGACACCTTACGATATCTACAACTAACCTCTCAATTAGGGTACCCTACAATATCTACAACTAACCTCTCCATTAAGGACACCCTACGATATCTACAACTAACCTCTCGATTAGGGACACCCTACGATATCTACAACTAACCTCTCGATTAGGGACAACCTACGATATCTACAACTAACCTCTCCATTAGGGACTCCCTACGATGTCTACAACTAACCTCTCCATTAGGGACACCCTACGATATCTACAGCTAACCTCTCCATTAGGGACACCCTACTATACATACAACTAACCTCTCCATAAGGGACACCCTACGATATAAACGACTAACCTCTCCTTTAGGGACACCCTACGATATCTACAACTAACCTCTACATTTGGGACACCCTACTATCCATACAACTAACCTCTCCATTAGGGACACCCTACGATATCTACAACTAACCTCTACATTAGGGACACCCTAATATCCTTACAACTAACCTCTCCATTAGAGACACCCTACTATACATACAACTAACCTCTCCATTAGGGACACCCTACGATATCAACAAATAACCTCTCCATTTGCGACACCCTATGATATCTACGACTAACCTCTTTATTAGGGACATCCTACGGTGAGTACGACTAACATCTCCATAAGGGACATGCTACGATATCTACAGCTAACCTCTCCATTAGGGACACCCTACTATACATACAACTAACCTCTCCATAAGGGACACCCTACGATATAAACGACTAACCTCTCCTTTAGGGACACCCTACGATATCTACAACTAACCTCTACATTAGGGACACCTTACGATATCTACAACTAACCTCTCAATTAGGGTACCCTACAATATCTACAACTAACCTCTCCATTAGGGACACCCTACGATATCTACAACTAACCTCTCCATTAGGGAGTCCCTACGATATCTACAGCTAACCTCTCCATTAGGGACACCCTACTATACATACAACTAACCTCTCCATAAGGGACACCCTACAATATAAACGACTAACCTCTCCTTTAGGGACACCCTACGATATCTACAACTAACCTCTACATTTGGGACACCCTACTATACCTACAACTAACCTCTCCATTAAGGACACCTTACGATATCTTAAACTAACCTCTCCATTTGCGACACCCTATGATATCTACGACTAACCTCTATATTAGGGACATCCTACGGTGAGTACGACTAACATCTCCATAAGGGACACCCTACGATATCTCCAACTAACCTCTCCATTAGGGACACCCTACGATATCTACAACTGACCTCTCCATTAGGGACACCCTACGATATCTACAACTAACCCCTCCATTAGGGACACCTTACGATATCTACAACTAACCTCTCAATTAGGGTACCCTACAATATCTACAACTAACCTCTCCATTAAGGACACCCTACGATATCTACAACTAACCTCTCGATTAGGGACACCCTACGATATCTACAACTAACCTCTCCATTAGGGACACCCTACGATATCTACAACTAACCTCTCGATTAGGGACACCCTACGATATCTACAACTAACCTCTCCATTAGGGACACCCTACTATACATACAACTAACCTCTCCATAAGGGACACCCTACGATATAAACGACTAACCTCTCCTTTAGGGACACCCTACGATATCTACAACTAACCTCTACATTTGGGACACCCTACTATCCATACAACTAACCTCTCCATTAGGGACACCCTACTATACATACAACTAACCTCTCCATTAGGGACACCCTACTATACCTACAACTAACCTCTCCATTAAGGACACCTTACGATATCTACAACTAACCTCTCCATTTGCGACACCCTATGATATCTACAACTAACCTCTCCATTAGGGACACCTCCCATATATACTTCTTACCACTCTATTAGGGACACCTTGCGTTACCTTCAACTTACCTCTCCATTAGGGACACCCTATGATATTAACAACATCTCCATTAGGGACACCCTACAATACCTACAACTAACCCCTCCATTAGGGACACCCTACAATACCTACAAGTAACCCCTCCATTAGGAACACCCTACAATACCCACAACTAACCCCTCCATTAGGGACACCCTACAATACCTACAACTAACCCCTCCATTAGGGACACCTAGCGATACCTACTAGTTTTCAATAAGGGACCACTGTAATAAAGTATAATCCGTTTGCTTGACATAATTTTGTATAATCTCACGGAGGGGGGGGGGGGGATGATCTCCTGCTGCTGTCCCTTGTGGTAGAGGAGACAAGATCATGTTAAACTATAAAGTCTCTTAAACTATCTTCATCAACGAACATAACGCACTAAGGGAGATAACTGATAGAACCGTTGATCTGAGCGGTAATCAGTACCGGTAGCGATAATTACAGGGATTAGTAGAGGTACTCGGGAGAGATTAACTGTAATGGTCTACCTGATATAGAATAAAACAAAACAAGAGCTACCTACCGTTTTACTTACCTTGGAATTAGCCAAAATGTATCATATTTTAAAATTTCATTGAAATGTAATTGTCAAAAACGCGCTCAAACGGCTCCCATTTGATTGATTGATCGTAAGAATATTGTTTGTGTATGATATTTTATGTTTTAAAATCTACACACCTGTAATAATCGATTTTATTTTCTATAAAAGCTGTAAGTTTTCCTGTCATGGTATTGTTTTCATTTTAAACACTGAAGTGTCCTAGTGTACGCTGAGGTGTAATCAAAGCTCCCCTAAACCCTAATTGGCCTTTTAGATTAGTTTGTGTACTGAAACGACTGTAGATTGTCATGTGTACCATTGTACATACAATAACATCTACGCGATCGATTTCATGCTTATATCTAAAATGAGTGAGTCATAAACATGATGACGATATCCTTATTCATATAAGGATTGAAAGTCATTTTTTAATTTTCATAGTGCTATGAAACGTCAGCCGTTAAACACATAGTAACCGCTGACCTTTCATCGCACTATGAAATTTAAAAAAACCTGCGATATCTACGACGAATCTCTCTATTATGGACAACCTACGATATCTACGACGAATCTCTCCATTAGGGACATCGTGCGATATCTACGACGAATCCCTCTATTATGGACAACCTATGATATCTACGTCGAATCTATCCATTAGGGACACCCTGTGTATCTACGACGAATCCCTCTATTAGGGACACCCTGTGTATCTACGACGAATCTCTCCATTAGGGACATCGTGCGATATCTACGACGAATCTCTCCATTAGGGACACCCTGCGATATCTACGACGAATCTCTCCATTAGGGACAACCTGCGATAGCTACGGCGAATCTATCCATTAGGAACACCCTGCGATAGCTACGACGAATCTCTCCATTAAGAATATCCTGTGATATCTACAAATTACATCACAATTAGGAACACCTTACAATATCTACGACTGATCTCTCCATTAGGGACACCTTACGATATCGACGACTAACATCTGCATTAAGGACACATTACAATACCTACAACTAACCTCTCCATTAGAGACACCTTGCCATATCTAAGACGACAAATTTCTCCATTAGTGACACCCTGTGATATCTACAACTAACCTCTCCATTAGGGACACCCTATAATATCTACGACTTATCTCTCCATTAGGGACACCCTATGATATCAACAACTAACCTCTCACTTAGGGATACCCAAATATATCTACGACTAACTCTACATTCGGGACAACCTACGATACTAACAACTAGCCTCTACATAAGGGACACCTTACGATATCTACAACTAACTCTAATTAGGGACACCTGAGATATCTACGACTAACTCTACATTAGGGATACCCTACGAAACTTTCAAGTAATCTTAACATTAGGGACACCTTGCGATATCTACAACTAACCTCTACATTAGGGACACCCTAAGATATATACGACCAACTCTACATTAGGGACACCCTACGATACTAACAACTAATCTCTACATTAGGGACCCTTTACGATATCTACAACTAACCTCTCCATTAGGGACACCTTGTCATATCTACGACGACGAATTTCTCCATTAGTGACACCTTGTGATATCTACAACTAACCTCTCCATTGGGGACACCCTATAATATCTACGACTTATCTCTCCATTAGGGACACCCTATGATATCAACAACTAACCTCTCAATTAGGGACATCCCACAATACCTACAACTAACATCTACATTAGGGACACCCTACGGTATCAACAACTTAGCTCTCAAATTAGGGACACCCTACGATAGTAACGACTAACCTCTCCATTAGGGACATCCTTAGATATTCACGACTAACCTTTCCATTAGGGACACCCTACAAGATTTACAACTAATTTTATCATTAGGGACACCTCACGATACATACATATTCGACAAACCTCCCCATTAGGGACACCTTACGTAACCATTAGGGACCACTGTACTGAAATATAATAAATTTGCTTGAAACACTTCTGTAGTTTTATATTTTCACGGTAGAGGAAATATCCTGCTTCTTTGTGGTAGAGGAGACAAGATCATGTTAAACTCTAAAGTATCTTCATCAACGAACATAACACACTAAGGGAGATAACCGATAGAACTATTGATCTGAGCGGTAATCAGTACTGGTAGCGATAATTACAGGGATTAGTAGCGGTGCTCTGGAGGGATTAACTGTAATGGTCTAACTGATATAGAATAAAACAAATCAAGAGTTACCTAACGTTTGGCTCATCTTGAAATCAGCCAAACTGTATCATATCTTAAAACTTCATTAAAATGTAATTGTTAAAAACGCGCTCAAATGGCTCCCATTCGATTGATTGGTAGTAAGAATAATGTTTGTGTAAGATATTTTATGTTTTAAAATCTGCACACCTGTAATAATCGATTTTATTTTCTATAAAAGCTGTAAGTTTTCCTGTTATGGTACTGTTTTAATTTCAAACACTGAAGTGTCTAAGTGTACGCTGAGGTGTTATCAAAGCTCCCCTAAACCCTAATTGGCCTTTTAGATTAGTTTGTGTACTGAAACGACTGTAGATTGTCATGTGTACTAAAAGTACAATTACATCTACACTATCGATTTCATGCTTATATCTAAAATGAGTGAGTCATAAACATGATGACGTCACAATATCCTTTCTCATATAAGGATTGAAAGTCATTATATGAAACGTCAGCCGTTACATCCATAGTAATCGCTGACATTTCATAGAACTATGAATTTAAAAAAAATGACTTTCAATCCAAAGATTTACAATTTTTTTTTCGTACATGTAATTACGACTGTGGTAGTGGTGGTTTTAGCCAGTATGAATTTTAGACTTGTACGAACCTTCGCATATCGTGACACTGTGTCAGTTGGCTAGCGGAAGTTATCTGTTATCTCTAGATTCCATTATGTAATACCGTGTATTATTTGTGCTCTTTTAATTCCGGTATTTTGTCACAGAACACTTCGTGGTCTGTTTGTTGTCCTATTTTGCTGCCATATTGGCGGAAGTGGTTATGTTTTGTTAGCCGCTTTGTGATTGGTTGTTCGTCTTGGCTTCAGCCAATCGTTCGTTTCGTAGGATATTGTTCAGTGGAGTCATTTGGTTAGAGATTATTTCTCGGGTATTTAGCCGGGTAGTTCGAAGTGTCCGCGCTCTGTCTTCTGGTCGGCTGCCGACCTACTAGTTGTACTCTATCAGGTGAGGTAAGCCTCCCTAAGAGTCGTCCCGTCAGCGGGATGCTGCTGTTATTTCCTTTCTTTAGTAATTAGCTTGTCCCGACAGCGGGATATCAGCAGCCATATAGTCATGTCGTAGTTGTTTACGTTCGTTCCGCCAGCGGAATGTGGTACGTTTAGGTTTAAATTAGAACCTTACTATAGTCCCTATTTGTTCCGTCAGCGGAATTTTATTACCTTTATTTATTAGTCCGTATGCCAATTCGTTCCGTCAGCGGAATGTGGTCGTATTATATAGCTTTGGGGTAGGGGTTAGATATTTTGGATAGTGCCTATAATGCTGGCTTAGTTTTTGAGATGTAGTTGGTTGGACGGAAGGTATTTATGCATTCACGTAACCCACATTTAGATATGTAGGGAAGCAACTTTACAGGGGGTAGTTTTACTAAGGACACGCCAGTCTCATGTTATACTGAATCTCATTTGTCATTTATCACTCTTATACATTGAGATTTGTTAGTCAATGCTACCATATTGGTATTTTTGTACTTAAACATACATAAGTGCTATTTGTCAGGAATTATAGCTGTGTAATTATATCAACTAGTCATACTATTTGTAAGGGTTATCTTAAAGCCTTATTAGGGATAATTTCTCATTATTTTGAGATAATCATACAGGGCTGATGCCTTATTACTTTGTCCAGTCCTAATATCATTGTAAATATCATCATACTGTTATTATTTATTAAATTATTGAACTTTACATATAAGTCTTTGTGGTTTTACACTCTATGCCATTGGCACATGTCGAACCTGGGAGTAGTAGGCACTGACATAACTGGGTGGCGCCAATCAGAAATTGTTCGACATTAGAACACAACGCGAATGTGTGGCGACCCCCTCTTATGGATGTCCCTTAACCCTACTACACGACTTAAACAGTTTACTTCATGTAGCACTAACCGGCTTCCGTAACGTTCAGAACAATTCCAACAGCAAAGAGACAACCCCCGATTATGAACAATGGATTACGATCTTCCTTGTAAAACCCAAGGCTTTGTACGAGTTACTTACTTCATCCTTATTATCCAGAGGTTACGCTCAACTACACTCGCTACACACCCATCCGCGATATCCAGGGGTTTCACTAAACTACGCTCGCTACACCCCATCGTATAAACCTGAATGCACGCCTAGGTAATAAAGTGACCAATCGCTAGGCTCATACCGGTCTTTTGGAGATTGCAAAGGAGCCGCTACCGACTTCAAAGCCTGTCAATTTTTACCGTTATTTGACCTTGAAATTCTTTTAATGCACATCAAAGTCTTCTTACCTCATCAATAAGGTGGCGCACATTAAGCCTTCAGTTTTGACATGACATATTCCTGGGGGGGGGGGGGGGGGGGGTAGAAAACGAAGGTGAGCGAAAACCCTGAATATCGAGGATGTAAAGAGTGTATATAAGTAGGTGAGCGTAACCCCTGGATATCGAGGATGTAGAAAGCGTAGGTGAGCCTAACCCCTAGATATCGAGATGTAGAGAACGTAGGTGAACGTAACTACTGATTACCGAGATGAAGAGAGCGTAGGTGAGCGTAACTCCTGGTTATCGAGATGTAGAAAGCATAGGTGAGCCTAACCCCTAGATATCGAGATGTAGAGAACGTAGGTGAACGTAACTACTGATTACCGAGATGTAGAGAGCGTAGGTGAGCGTAAACCCATTATATCGGTGATGCAAAGAGCGCATGTACATAGGTGAGCGTAACTCCTCGATATCGAGGATGACCTTACCTTCACTGAATTATTTCCTCATCGATCATTGTTTTCAAGCTCACGGTCATATTCGTGTTGTTGTTTTATTTCCTTCTCGTTTTTTATACGTGTATGATAAAGTACAGTAAGTTGTCTTTATTTATTTAAAAAAAACGAGGAAGAAATGCTATTTGTGACTAGAATCGTGCTACATTATATATACTTTACATTGTTATTGTTCTTATAAAAGATATAACATATAAACATGTGAACTTTGAACTTCACAGATGAACTACCACAATTCATCTTAATTTCTAACCCACATAATTAAACCCAAAAGAAAAAGAAAGGAAATGTCAGCATGTCACCTTGAGTAATACCTTTAAATGAGTGAAAACAAAATAATGTTTTGTTGCAAAATAGATTTGTTCCAATACAAGTTATTGCATTTTTTTTGGAACAAAACATTATTTTGCTTTCACTCATTGAAATGTATATGTCATATGAACATGCTAACATTTCCTTTATTTGTTGATTGTATGAATCCAAGTGGATAACAAGCATCATCTGTATAATATACAGCAGTACAAAGCAGACAGATTTTCCAGTGCTACTCAATTGAAAGTTTTTTTAAAATATACTTGAGAAAATATTATATTGACAAATGGCACCAAAACAGAGAAAAAAATCGCAAATGGGGAATAGGTAAGATACATTAAGCTGAAATGTAATGTTGGGATGGAACCCTTTACTAGTTATATAGCAAATTTTCATGCAAGAAGACATATTGTTAAGCTTTGCATATCTGCCCTTGGACTCTTTATAGAAAAAGGGTCGCTATATAGAAATATTCCCCGCAGCGAACGTTTATGTACACACTGAAAACCATTGTATTGCATTGTATCACTTTTAAGTATCATGTAGTAAATAGAGGATCTTACACTCATGTCAATGTCATATTAAATTTATTAAACGAGTTCAATAATTTAAAGGCGAGTGACATATTAAATTATTCAACGAGTTTAATAAATTCCATATAACATTGACACAAGTGTAAGATTCTTTTTATCACATTACTTATATTTATGAGAAAATACACCAAAAACTCGCAAATTCATTCTCGATAAGAAAGGCAAATTTCTCCTTTGACGTTACGATTTTCATTACCGAAGCAATCATATGACGTCACAAAGACGTAATTTGTTTATGACGTCACAATAGTGTTATTACACGTGTGTATAATACCTTATTTATGACATGGCGTCAGTGAACGGGTCAGTTATGTGATAAATACAATGCTGATAGGAAGGAATTTGGATCTAGAACAAAAATACACAACGGCTGAAGAATAATAAGTTTTAATAAGTGTTATCTTAGGAAATAGAGTATATGAATATTTTAAAATATTCAGGAAATAGAGTATATGAATATTTTAAAATGAGAGTAATACATGTATGTATGGCCTTAAGCAAATGTATACCATATACTTGGGATGACCAGTCATCTGTCAGGTCAAACATGAAGTATAAGTCATCAACATGTAATACTGTCAGTCATGTCTGTCAATAGGTCATCTTAAACATGTAATCTGTCTAGAATACCGGGTTAGGTTTTTATATAAATACTGGTACAGTTGAAATGTACTTCAGTCGGATCCCGGACTTGGTAGAATCACTGCTACCATTTCCGCTAATAAAAACACCTATACACAACAAACTGGATTTGGAAGTTATCCTTCAAACAATCTTTAAACATTACACGGCCCGTATTCATGAAACCGTTCTCATTCTCAAGTATGGATTTTTTGCTCTAACCAAAATATTGTTCTAACTATAAATTAATAAGAAAATATTATTCCGTTCATGATTAGCGAAAGCAGTTAAGAGACTTGAAACAGAAAACTGTTTTCTTTTGAAGTTTTGATCATTTGACATGATTTAAAGGCCCAATATACGTAACTTCAGGAAATTTTTCGTGATTTAGAAAAAAAATCCAGTTGATAACCATGCAAAAATAAGCCTTAAACGAAGTAAACCTGAGCGGTAACTAACAAGAAACTCTTGACAGAAAATCCAAAGAATTGAAAATAATTCAGGTGGGGCCCACCTCAACAACAAGCCGAAGGAAGAAAACAGTTCAAATTGGACGCGTGTTTACAGATACCGAGTTTCAACTGCTGCTTAACCGGTAATCGCGTAAGAATTCATCTTGAACATTGCTGATAACAGTTAATCTTAACTAAATATATAAATATAAAAAAGTTATCAGGCTTGATTTTCGCTTCATATTTTGCCGAAAGTTACGTATATATGGTAAGCTTGAGCACGAGCAGTTTCATGAATACGGGTCCGATTGATGAATAATGAAGATGAGGATCTTTTTAAGCTGTTATCTAATTTCATTAAGTTACGTTTAAAATGATACAAAATATATTTGTATCCATTGTATACTGATTTTGTATTAGTCAATCTAGCTGGCTTCCAATTCATATATTACATGTCACAAACATTGTTTATTTGATTTTGATTTTGATTTATATATATATACATGTCCATTCATCTGTCTTTTGACCAGTCTACCGCTTTATGATTGTAATCACGTGGGCCGACATTCGTTAATTAAAGGCCCAATATACGTAACGTTCAGCAAAACTTGAAGCGAAAATCAAGTTTTATAACGTTTTATATTTATAGATTTACTTAAGATTAACTGATATCAGCAATATTCAAGATGAATTTTTATGCGGTTACCGGTACAGCAGCAGTTGAAACTCGGTATTTGTAAACACGCGTTCATTTTGAACTGTCGTCTAAGTTCAGTTTGTTGTTGAAGTGGGCTCCACCTGAATTATTTTCAATTCTTTGGATTTTTCTGACAATAGTTTCTTGATAGTTATCGCTCAAGTTTAATTCGTTATAGGTTTATTTTTGAATGGTTAACAACTGCATTTTTCCCCCTTTTTTTCAGAATCACGAAAAATTTCCTGAATTTACGTATATTGGGCCTTTAAGAGAACTGACTTGAATTGAATTATACTAGTATTAACAGAAACGCTCTGCGAGGATTTATGCGACTTATTTGTACTTGGTTGAATTTTGTGAAAATTAATTGACACTTAATTTTATAGTCGCATAATAAAGAATTCTACATTTCTTATTAATGAGCAATTTTACTAATAACGCACCGGCTGCCTAAAGTACCGAGGGAAAAGGATGTAGGTATAATCAATAAGGAAAGAGGTCAAAAAATCGAAACAAATTAAAATAGACACACTATTACACGAACTAAAATTAACAGACAAATTACAAAATGTAAAAAATAGAAACAAACTAGTATCATGTGATTTGTTGAAATATAAATATGTAAATATACTTACAATGTATCATTTTCATATTAAGTGGTTTCTGAATTGTTATAACTTTAGCCTAATCCAAGTTGTAATTGAAAAAAAAATATGTACATGATGTATATAGATAAAATCAAGACGACCGACTTTCAAACGCTTTCACCCTCTTCAAAAAAATGAAGAGGGTGAAAGCGTTTGAAAGTCGGTCATTTTGGTTTTATTTATGTGATCTATTCTATACGTTACACATGGAAACAGACTATTTCTTTACAATATATATTTGCTTAAATAAGATCGTGTCGCATATTATGTTATGAAAATAACATCGTTTGTTATGATTCGAAAATATCTATAAATAGCGACAAACACCAATAAATCACCGTAACAACAACACGTACAACTTTAATGTATGTTTGCTTCCTCATTAAGAGAATAATTGATTAACATTTTATGGGCGTCACATGTCCGAACGTCAAACACGACATTTATTAACGATAAGAAGTTCCGCATTTCTGGGACTGGATCGGTTCAATACTTTTGAACGAATTTTGTCGTGCTATTGACATTTATTGAAAGCCATGTTTAAGTGTGAGTGAGCTGTTTAAGAAATCAGTGATTAAAAAAGTCCGTGTGCACTAATTATTGAAGAAGTAACTGATTACATGTTTGTGCAATAATTGATGACGATTGTGTGCACTGATTGACGTTTATGTGCACTAATTATTGATTAGGTTTTTTTGCAATAATTGATGACGATTATGTGTTTTGATCAATGACAACTGTAATGTCCTGCTAGGTATATGGGGGTGACATACTGCCTAACTGACAAGCTAGCTTTTTTTCAGTCATGAGGTATAACCCGGGGACCCGTTCACGCTAGTTCAGCAACGGTTAGCGTGGTCAGTAGTTGAATTTATGACCGCCTGCACGTTACACAAATTCTTGCACTGGTTGGTGACCTTTGGGTGTACTGTTATCGATTACCATGGTATTAATTGATGACACGTTTGTGCACGAGTTGATGGCGATTATATGTACTGATTGATGACGATTATTATGCATGTGCACTAATTGATGACGATTAGCTACATGTGCACTAATTGATGACGATGAGGCACATGTGCACTAATTGATGACGATGAGGCACATGTGCACTAAGCGATGACGATTACGTGCATGTGTACTAATTGATGACGATTATGTACATTTGCACTAATTGATGACGATTATATGTATGTGCACTAATTGATGACGATGAGGTACATGTGCACTAATTGATGACGATGAGGTACATGTGCACTAATTGATGACGATGAGGTACATGTGCACTAATTGATGACGAGTATGTTCACTAATTGATGACGTTTATGTGTACTAAATGATCACAGGTACGTTCACAATTTATTGACGTTTGCATGATGACACATGTAATTTCAAAATCATATTTTTTTTAGCCAAAAAGAATCGTAAAATGATATTTCAAACAAACAACTTCACGAATGACATTTCATGTAATTACGTAAAAATACAATGATTAACTAAACATGTTGACGATATGTTTAGCATAAGTCCAGTCATGCATGGGTGTTAACAATATTTATCTTAATAACTTACAAGTATATAGGTAACGACACAGCATTGCGTCATATAATAATGTTTTCCTGATAAATCACCTGTGATCTATTTCACAGGTTAAGACACAAACTGATACTGACACACCTATACATACAGACGTATATATAAATCACCTGTAAGTATTTGACCTTTGAGGATCCCTGTCTCAGTACAGATGATGGTACAAAGATAAGCTTATCTTTCATTTTAGTGAGACTATGCCTGATAACGTAAATTGTTAAACGCTTTTAGAGGAAACATACGGAAGCTCATCATCGGAATTCCACAGTACACTTCTCTGACGCTTGCATACCGTGGGCTAGAATAGATGGAAACCCTCGTTTTTGTGCTTAAATAGTAGCCAATCATATCGATAACTGTAAGAAATACGAATGCTGAAAAGTTTTAATAAGCATGCATGCCAGTAAAAATTAATTATACCAAAACCATATTATGTTATTGTATGTACAGTAAACATTATTGTTACATGTATACATAAATTAAATGTTGGATAATTCTCCTTTTCCCCTTCAATTTCTTACATATTCTTCCATTTTCCATAATTACATCCAGCCGCGACATTCAGCCGGAGTATGCAAGCGTCAGAGAAGTGTTTTTCCGACGATGACAGAAGCTTATAAGACATGCATAAACGACAGTATCATGATTGAGTTCGTATCCTTAGTAAGCTACATTGCATTTTCGATATCCGAAACTATTTTTCCCCGCACCATTCACTAGTCATCTGAGGGAGCCGTTGTCTACGAACACAGACTACGCATTTCCTTTATCGAGTTAACTGTAAGAAACACAAATGCTGAAAAGTTGTAATAAGCATGCCAGTAAAAATTAATTATACCAAAACCATATTATGTTATTGTATGTACAGTAAACATTATTGTTATGCATAAATTAAAGGTTTGATCATTCTCTTTTTCCCTTCAATTTCCTATTATATTCTTCCATTTTCTAATCTGTTTATTGTAAAATGTATGTAAATATGCGTTGTTGGTGTCACATTGTTGTAACAAAATTTGGAGAAGAGGACTTTTATTAGTTGTATTATAACTTATGCCCAATCATCGCGCTTGTTTCAAACCAATACATTTATGTAGAAATATATTTAAACTAAAAACATTAAAATCAAAGAGCCGACCAATATGATTATATATTTGCAGAAAATACAAAATAAAGTATTTCGCATATTCTGCAAATATATAATCATATTGGTTGGCTTATATTTGATCGTATTTCAAGTAACACAGTAATTTGAATATTTATACAATATACAGATACTCATAAGTTACATGTGTCATTGCGTCAAAATAAAAAAGCTTTACCTATGTTTTATTTTTCAAAAGTTTATATATATATATTTACATTTGCGCTGCAACCCACTATATGAACATTACCAGTAAAAATGACTTTCATAAAAGTATGAAAGCAAAGGTTCTCTAGACGTAGCACGTGGTTTAATTATGACGTCATATATCAAGCTTGTTCAATGAGAGTCTTTTCGCGCCGCTTCGAATAACATTACCCTTGCGTCAAACGCTCAAATGACTCGCCATTATCATTGGCGCCAAATTTATTCAAGCTGGGCTGTTCCGCCAATGCCGTTTAAATGACGACGCCTATAAAAGCGCAGCTAATAAACTGATTATTTGGAAAAAATAAATGAAATTTAGTATCTGTGTTATAGTAAAAATGTAAATATATGGATTGAAAGTCATTTTTTTAAACTTTCATAGTGCTACGAAAGTTAAAAATGACTTTCAATCCTTACATATGTATAATCTATTTGGTCTTTTTTTAAACAAAAGCTGTCAACTTTTTCGGTAAGGTATATATACCTCGTTTTCTTTGTGACGTCATTATTTTGCTACGAAACTGACGAAAATATGCGGGAAACAATGGACTGAAAACGCCGTTTCCTTACCAAATTGATGACATCACAAGAGTATTGACGTCAATAACTATCCAAAACGGGAAGCAACTCTTGCATTTGAAATATCAAGCGAAACAGATTTGGATTCACAACACTGATTGGTGGATATTTTCTGAAACCCTCGAGCTGAATGGAGAATCAAATTTCTATGTTAGAAATACATTGTATATTCTTCTACATCAAAGTCAATGGTCTCTTTTATATTTACCATAGCGTGACACTGATTCCAATTAAAATACCTTACCACATTCAGATGGTATTCATGTAAGCTGTGAATGCCATGCTCTTATTGTTGATGTTTTCAATATTGCAAAGTCATGTTTAAAGCTGTAGATAGCGATGACGATTTCTTGACAAAATCTGTTTTATATGTTCATAAATCAACTGAACAAGTCTACGAAACTTATATTAATATAGAATAAATAATAATTTCAGTTAAACTGGGTATTCATATTCATTTTCTTAAGTTATGATTAAAAATATTGAAATGCTTTAAGTTGGTATTAATAATTATTTCTTGTCAAGTTTGCATTCACATTACATATGAATGTCAGCTTAGATAATGTCAAAGCTTATAAATCGAAAAAAGTAATAATGAAAAATACCAAACTGATATTTCATAACTTCGCTTTTGTCCCTTCGTGTATTACGCCCTTTATATATTGGTCATTTAAGGACTTTCCAGATTTTTCTATTGAAGGGAAGCCGGAGTTCCTGGAGAAAGAAACCGACCTACGGTCAGTATATTGCGACTGCCCCACGTAGGGCTCGAAACCATATTCCGATTTTGGATATTTAGCTAGTGGTAGCAAAATGTCAACCAACTGATTTTAAGAATGAAATAGAAACCAATTATAGATAAAGAAATAAAGCAGAATCCCATTTTATACCCTTTAGTTCTAATTTCCCACCAAAATATAAAGCTGCCTGGGATGTAGAGCCCCGGGATCAGCTCCTAGACGTTTTTGTGTTCTTTCTTTCTTTCTTTCTTTCTTTTTATTTAGTACTATAACATAACCTTGAGTAGCTATGAAAAGAAAAATTATATAATATTGTTGTTGATTAAATGTTGCTAAGGTTACACTTAACGAGAGAAAGGAGACAAAAGAAAAAAAAAGCCGAATTTCATCATAATGTATGCTAAAATATATACACACCCTTTTCTTAAATAACAAAATGATTAAGACAAAATTAAATAATAATTATTTTAAACAAACAAATCCCATGTGATAGATTTTAATTTAAATTTTAAATGAATATATAGTTATTACCACATTAACCCACTGTGGTAAGTACCACACGGAAACCAGCTTGTTAACACGATATGTAAACTGATTTGAATACAAATGTTTGATTTAACGGTTCGTACCTGGCGTAACGGCCCCACCAACAAGACCAGCCTACCTGGGCCGTATATAAACCACGGTCAGGCAAGCCGGTTCAGTTTTTCCGGGTCACACAGTCTCCGAATATTTTTCCTGTGTTAGTCTGCATCGGACAGGAGCAACCATGCTTCAAAGTACATACTGTATCCTTATCTTGTGCCTGTTTGGTAAGTAAAAATTATGTAGTAATATTTTTCATATTTCGCCATTACATGTACATGTAGATGTAGTAAGGTTTATATTTAAGGGGAAAAATAAAAAAATATAATGAATTGATCTTGTCATATAAGTAAACACGTTTTTTCCGTTTTTTTTCTCATGATCTCCGTATTCCGTTTTTTTAAATATTAAATTGAAGTTCTTATTGGTTTCCGATAGACACATTTAGTTTTTGTTCAATTTCTTTTTGTTTTGATACAATATTGAATTATAGACTTATTTCAAAATAAACCGAAGGAATTTGTTATTTTTCGACTACGAGTTGCAGTGAAGTCACATCGTAATTGGTAATTACTGAAATATTAGAAAAACCAATGACGTTTTAGAAAAGAAATAAAAAATCATGCAAAATATCTGACATGCAAATTGAGAGAAAAATCACATGCTACAGAGAAAATTATGAAATAATTCATAAAACTCTAAACGTCGATACCAGGCAATTTAAAAATGGTTCTTTTAATTAAATTTACAACAAAATGGAGAGACAGATGATATTTTCAATATTTGTATAAAACACTGTACCGCCGAAACTCATTATTTTGAGATAATTTCCAAGTAATCCGAGTATTCAAGTTATCCGAGTATTCGAATTATCCGAGTATTCGAGTTTTTTCAAATTTTCGAAGCATTCAAGTATTCCAGCATCGTCGGATACCCACGGTTGATCTCGCTTCGCTAACTCCCTCATGAGCGAGTTAGCGAAGCGAGATCAACCGTGGGTATCCGACGATGGTATTCCAGTTATTCGAGTATTTTGGCAAGGATTGACGAACTATTTCGAATAAATCAGGTTCTGCGAGTTCGTTATAACATGGTTCGACTACACACTGATACCGATAAATCATATAATCAGAATGTCATAGTCTTCATTGTACGATTAACTATCATAACAATACCCACTTAACACAAACAATATTGTCATCCTTGTGATATACCATGCCAAAAAACCCCTACAAAACTGTTATTTTCCACATTGTTGTCTCGTGTTATAAATAAACAAAATAGATTGCTAGTTTGATACCTTTTCTTTGATAATTAACAGACATCAAAGTCGGGCAACTTTACCGTTACGCGGCTGAGCGATTTGTTTGTTGTATGCTGGTATTAACAGTTAATGTACTTATATTTACGAAAAGTGGCATTCACAGGGCCTAACACTACATTATGACATATTATCGAACCTCAGTATCTCGACGGGACCACGAAAAATCGTTGAGTTATCCGACTATTCGAGTTAGGCGTGTTCGAATCCATAGTGTTTATTCTGAAAGGGACTGAAAATTGAAATATTTTGAATTAAACGGTATAATCGAGTTTCACAAGTTCGAAATAATGAGATCAATTGTATATCAAAGCAGACACGACATGTATGTCGAGAACGGAACACGTGAAGTTACCTGTATTATACTTGATAAACGATATTGCTACAAGTCACGCAGTGACGTCATTGCGTGATTTAATATAAATCGAATATGATTGATCTTTTATTCCCCCTTTTGCGTAGTTTAGTTTTCTTTTGACTGATTATTATTGTCTTTGAAGTCATATCTTGACTGGCATTCATGACATAATGAACCAAAACAGGTCACGCATAATTATATACAAAACTCGATTGACCGTGACCATTTGATATCAATCTTTGTATTTTAAGAGAACAATCAGAATAACCGTTTTAATTGAAAACAAAAACAGAAATTATTTTCTATCATGATATAGATAAATATATGTTGTACATATGTATAACATATATTATACTAAAAAGTATGAAAATTGAGGCAATGTGGTATTTTAATCGCGATTTGAATTTGAATATGTTACGTCACAAGTGATGAACGACACAAACCATATCACGAATTCATTTGACCGTGACCACTTGGAATCAATCGAAGCATACTAATTACTAAGCAAAGTATAATTACGCATTTCACAAAACCATCTGAAAGAGAAACATGATGCAAAATATTAGGTTTTGACAACAGTAATACCTTGCTGATGATACTATGCAATTAAGATACAGATTATGTTACAAAAGTGTGTAAAACGCATGCGCAATATATTAACGTGTTTGGTCACGTACGAATCTCATCTAAGCGTGTGACGTCACAAAAAGTGTTATGACATTTGTGATACAGCTAACATTTACGTGATGTGTGTGTGTTTGACTACTAATGAAGGATGATATAGCTAGTTTTCATCATGAATATGCATGTACATGTAATTTTGAAATAATAACACACATTACGAATTTTAATTCGCTGGAATGAACATCTCATTACGCTCATTGGGATTCGAATATAATTGCAAAATAAAAAATAAAATAAGTGTGCTAGTCCCTTACATGTACCTAGTATGTAATACACACGTGAATCTATTACATATTGCCTGCTATTTTGTTGATAGAGTGATATTGATGTCAAAACCACGAACTTCTTTTATTTTTCTAAACAAACTACACTATATCCCAAGGACAAAATCTAATACATGTATAACTGTTCATGTTTGGGGCTGAATTCGTAGATTCCAACTGATGATCACCAAAAAAACAACGTTTTTTTTTGTAGAAATACTGTATGCTGTATTAAGCGACATATCACTCTGGTTCATGTTTCAGTTATTTTTTTCTCGAAAAAATCGCCGAAAACGATTGGCAACATACATGATTACGAAATCAGAACTGAGTGTAATTCCTTATTCGCGAAAAATATAAACATCGAAGCAATTTCATGCACATCTGCAACAATATTGTATTATATACTTGTGTTTATGTACAAACTTCCTGATCACATCAAACATTATTTAATGGATATATGCATAAATAAGATTTAGGGCCCAGTTGTTCAAAAGTTGATAAGCTTAATCAGTGATTAGCGCAAATTTTAATTTTCTGCAACTTTACAAATAAAACATAGATTGTGTTACAACTTTGCAGATATCAACTATCTAATAGTGTCAATTTGTATGCAACATTTTAAGATTTTACCTTGTATATTGACAGAATTATTAAAGTTTGAAAAATGTTGTTAAATAGTGATTAAGCTAATCACCTTTTGAACAACTGGACCCTGGAAGTGATTTAAGTGATTTGTTATCTAATTATTTAATTTTTAATTTTTAATAAACGAAAAGAAAATACCAGCGATTCTAGTTGGAAGTATAAAAGATGACGTAACACACACATACATGTATGATGCACCTTTAAACTTTACGAATAGACACAGTGTGCCGAAAAAATGAATGAAACAAATCCTGTCGCGAATTGATCCGGTCCGGAAGTCACGAAATGTGACATGGATTATGCTGACCCAGTAAAACAAAACCCAGACAAACGATAATTGTAGTTTGTCTAGCTACATAATAGCATGTTAAAGTGGTAAGACTCCTGTTGAACAAACGTTTAATGTGCGGGCGATACAAAACTTGCTACAATTTAGGTGTAACAACAAAGCATGGAAAACTGTTTAAAAGACCGATTTACACAGATGCCCCTAATTTATTGAATCTGCAAGATTTGCGTGATGAAATTTTGTCTGCTCTGCCTTAGACTTCACTATTTGTATATAAAGTCCTCGATGTTATCTATTTTCACTGTACTTTTGTTTTTGTTAATGATTGATGCAACGTATTCGTAGAGAAAAACAAATAAAGCAAAATAATCAAAGAAAATAATTTAAAACCATAAATATTGCTTTTTATATTTAAGCATATTTTATTGAGAGATCTATTGATGATATGATGCAAAATGTATGCTTTTTTCATTTTGTCTTTATATATTATTTTTTATTTGTTTGTTTTTTGTTTAAAGTGATAATGATATTTGAATACACTATATGAGGATGAAATAGATATCTTGCTTATAACCTCTTTCCTATATCTGGTTAAAAAATGATACTTTTTTTATTTAAAGGATATTTGACCTTAACTGTCAAAACATTTGATTTGTGTTTATACGTTCAAGAGGAAATGTGATATATATGTTATCCGCACGTGACATGATAACGTCATTTTCGTAATTGCTCTTGAATCTTTCATGTATGTGTATATCATAGTTTGACAGCTCCAGTGACACTGATTGATTGATAACATTTTTACGTGTTTTATATTTCATTTGTTTCAGTGATCATCTGCCTATCTGGTAAGTTTGTTTTTACGCGTATCCGCATTTTTTTGACATACTGTAGATGTATTTATTTTTCGCGATGATCTTGTCTTAGCGGTAATCTCATTTAAGTGATAATCTTATTTTAGCAATGTTCGTACTGACAGTTATATTATGATTGCATTGATAATACGATTTCTGTTCTTACTGTTGGTGTTCATATTTTAACGGTAATCTTATTTTAACGATATTCTTATTTTAACGATATTCTTATTTCAACTGTGATCATATTTTAGCGGTAATTTTATTTAAGCGATTATCTTACTTTAGCGATTTTTACAATAACGTGCAAATGTAACAGTATCTTCAACAGTGCATTATGTTTATCAATTGGGTTATAATTATCACTATTAAAGTCGTATGCTGTCTTTTAATTTATAATTTATACTTGGGATATAATTATCATTCTTAAGGTTATATACAAAATCAAAGAATACCGAAGCGTCAACAAAACCTTAATCCGATTATACTAGCAACACATATGAACGTATCTATTATTCGTTGTTCTTGCGATTTTGGAAAAAAAAATATCAGTCGTTAGGTTATACATAATTATCTACGCTATTTGTGTTCTCCACCCGAGGGGTAAGTTTTCTTCAGTTGCGAAGCACGATGATTGCCGAGTGTTTGGCAAGTTAAGAATCTTACCCCGAAAGTTGAGATCCTTTCTCACTCTCAATGGGGTAAATGCTTCTTTTTCTGGTAATAAAAACACGGGGTAAAATAATGATTATCCCTGTTCAGAGTGAGAGAAAACCCCGTCCAAGGTAAGATGACACCCTGTCAAGGGTAAGAGAAAACCCTGTCTAGGGTTAGAGAAAACCTTGTCCAGGATAAGAGAAAACCCTGTCCTGGGTTAAAGAAAAACTCTGCCCAAGGTTAGACAAATCTCTGTCCAGAGTAAGAGAAAACCCTGTCCAGAGTAAGAGAAAACCCTGTCCAGGGTAAGAGAAAAACCTGTCCAAAGTAAGAGAAAACCCTGTCCAAGGTAAGAGAAACCCCTGTCCAAGGTAAGAGAAAACTCTGTCCAAGGTAAGAGAAAACCCTGTCCAGAGTAAGAGAAAACCCTGCCCAAGGTAAAAGAAATCTTGTCCAAGGTAAGAGAAATCACTGTCTAGGGTAAGAGAAAACCCTTTCCACGGTAAGAGAAAACCCTTTCCACGGTAAGAGAAAGATGTTTCCCAACTGCTGCGTTATGTCTACATATACGTGTATAAAGTTTAACAAGGCGAATCATTTACTGTTGCAGAGGTACACTCCATGTACTACAGACGGCGGAATCCGTATTTCCGTGGATATCCTCGTATGCGCTGGGGTTACCCCGACTGGGATTGGGATACACCTGATTTCGACATGTTTGATTAAAGTGTGGCCTTCGTGAGTATGTTTTGTTTTACCTTGTGCTTAATATTTTCCTATCGACATGTTTCTCGACAGTTCTATAAAATATAATTACAATTTAAAGCAAAACAAACGTTCGGTTCGTTGCTAGGTAACGTATTATAACGTCATTGTTAGACTCGCTGTATATTGATTGATCATTGTGCATATCTCTGTGATATGAACTATTATAATGTTTTAGTAATTGATTCATGTTTATTCTTCACTTGCAGAGTCAAAGACGACGAGGGTTTCGGAGACTTTAAACGGCGGAGATTTTTCTTTTTATTAAAATAATATCATGCCTTAAAATAACAAAAGGTCAAGTAAATGAAGACGCATTGTGATGATTTACGTTGAATAAATAAAATAAATCAAAACACTGAATCTTTTTAATGTTTTATTATTTTCAAAATGTAGTCTTTCAGTCTGTTAAATTGTATAGTTGCTATATTCGCAAAAGTTCAACATCGCCAAATTTCATATGTATAAAAAATCGTGAAATCTATCACCTGAAATTTTAGATGGTGGCCATATAACCATACAATTATTTTGTGATATGCAAATTTAAAAACCTTCGATAACAAGTTTTCGAAAGAATGTCGCGTAGTTTACAACTGCAAAATTTATTAACAATTATACAGTGCTAACAAATTCCGCTTCCAGATATTTTGTTTAGTTTAAACAGTATTTTATTTCCAAAATCTTCATACAGTTCTTCAAAAAATAAAGTATATTAGTAATTTGAAAATAATTTGTTTGAAATATGTTTGTCTGTGGACGTATCGTATTATAATTTTTCTACCTACAATTGAACATGG
Organism: Mimachlamys varia; assembly: GCA_947623455.1. Lineage (NCBI taxonomy): Eukaryota > Metazoa > Mollusca > Bivalvia > Pectinida > Pectinidae > Mimachlamys > Mimachlamys varia. Next base: position 31,385,527 of record OX392544.1, read on the forward strand.
ACAATTAGATCAGGACAAATATTTCCGATATAATATTCCTATCGATTGGACTCAAGTTGTTATTTTTTCGATTTATTTACATAACACATGATAGTTTATAATTAAATATAAGCTCATCAAAGGGAGATTAATCGTACATTTTTTTTCAAAGGACATTTAACATTTTGCAGAGATGTGTACATGTAGTCCTATTCGTGTACCTTATATTTATCTTAAAATTGGTAAATAAAACACATTGATATACCAGAGTCACTGACAGGATTATAATCAAAAGTCATAAGTAATGACGTAATGACGACGAGAGTGTAAAAGAAACAGATTTCACCTTTTCGTCATACATGCATTTCTTGTTTCATGGATATTCAGCGAAAATGTTTCAACCCAACCTGAACCATAAAATTAAGTTCTATTTTTGAGAATAATGCTTCCGTTCTCATATTGAAGACGTGATATATTCTTGGATGTAACCTATATTTTCATGGCGGATGTCGTCGATGAAGCAGAAAACACTTGCTCTTCCAGAATACTTAATTATTTTGTACCTTTTAAGGGTCTCCGAGTAAATATTTTGTTTTCTCAAATTTTGCACCGAGTTAAAACATTTTTGAGTTCAGACTATGGTTTTGTTGACGCTTCAGTATTCTTTCATTTTAAGAATTGAGGCACAAGCAACAGAATACAACTAAATATTCTGTAATCCATACTTGTAATGTAGCAATTATTTAAGCATATGAAATCATAACATACAATAAATTGGCGGCTGTTTCAGTTGAGATAACTTAATTTTGATATGAGTTAAAATGACTATATTTACAGTCTATACTGATATTCGCTCGATAACCATTGTTCCACAGACTATCATTATTACCTGATAACTGTACTCAAACACGTGCCAAATTTCTCTGACGTCGACAACAATACATGTGGGCATCCTCCTGAATGAAAGACAATTGTGTGACGTCAACAACAATAAACGTTGGGCGGAGCTTACAACGATTTTTGCAACTTTCATGCTGTTACATTTATTGAACCATTCTCACGTTTTTTAGTTTTGAAATGAAATGTGTGTCCGAAGATGGAACTATAATGCACAAAATAGTAACTAACATTTCAAAGAAATATACTGTTAATATAAGGATAAACTTTCTATGTTGTTTAGATTATCGGGGGATAACTACAATGGAAAATGGGTAAATTATATATAACCGGCTTCGCCGGTTATTGAATTTACCCGTGTTCAATTGTAGTTATCCCCCGATAACCTAAACAACATAGAAAGCTAATCCTTAAATATTAGCAAGATAATTGGACTTATTTACTTGGTCTTAATTCCATTTATATCATTTTATATATACATGTAAATAATTCAAATATATCAAGTGATCAACAAGCATGTTCCAGTGATACACTAATATGTTTACTTAGTCAATAAATGTACAATAACTTTAATCAGGACAAGTCCCTTATACACAAGAATGCTTCACCATAATATTTGGACAAGATATTCGTGTTATTTCTTAACAAGAAAGATTAAAATAAAATATATGATACAAAAAGGCACAAAAGAAGGGTTTGGGGGTGGGGGGTCTGAGACCCATTGTCTTTCCAAAACTTATTCCCCTTTCACCCAAGGATTCTTCCGATCATTTGGAGAATGACAAGAAGTTGATAGATAACAGGAATAAATAAATAAATAAAATTGATTCTCCTGTTGCGCCCGTCCTTTTGACCCCTCCCCATCCTGCCTTCTTTCACAATAAAATCTTTCATTCAACAAATTTAATTGACAAAAAGATTTAATATCGTCAAAAGGATTGAATAACAGTCATTGCCTATATAAATTCCTTCCTTGTGAGGCGTAAGTGGTTGAAGATGACGAAACACACAAATATGCCGCACCTTTTAAATTTAGTTATAGATACAGTATGCCGAAAACATTCATTAAACTGCATCATACAGCTTTTTCGTCCCCCTAGTACTCGTCGGTGATGCTAGTGACCAAAAGGGGGGAATCCAAAATTTCTAAATTAATGTAGAATCAGAAGGGTCAGATCCGTTAAACTCCTTTAATTTATGAATTTAGATGTAAAATTAAACTAGTTCTGTATAATTTCATATCATGTACTACGAAAATGTGTATATTCTGTACCGTGCCACCAATCAAATGAGATTAACTGTGGCTATGGAGGCTCCAGCAAACCTCGGGGACTTAAACATCCACCAGCAGTGTCTGCCACCCCTTATTGAACAATACAAAAAGGATTATTGGATTTTATGTTTTGAAATAAAATAAACATATTAATCAAAGGGGAGGGGGGGGGGGAGGGGTGGTAACTGACAACTGATTAAATAAAAAGTAAATATTTTCAAACAAACATGAAACACACGTTAACACGCATCATGTTCACTGTTCATACACATATATACTTAAAATACTCCAAAATATAGTCCGGTCGAACTGCGAAATAATACGACTATGGGGAAACAGGTAGCACACTTTTAACAGTCGAACGCTAATAAAGTGACAGATTATAACACACTCTTGATCTTCAGCAAAATGTTGATAAAAAAATCAAAAACAGATCATTCGATCGATCCTATGTCATTGTAAATTTCTTAACTTAAATTGTTTCATGTAAGAATTGTACCTGCTGCCCTCATTGCCTGATTCGTAAGAGGCGACTAAACTAGGTACATGTATCGTATTTCATCCCAAAGATATCCCATGACACTACCCCACGTTTAGCTTCAAGTTGAACATTTGCCCATGTGAGGAAGGCTTAACTATGCTACCTGGTTAAGATATATTAATATATAATAAATGATAGCTACTACTCCCTGCTTGATATTCTACAATATGTCAGAGGGACGGCTGTTTCACCTATTAACAGTCTAATGTAGTCGGATGGGGGTGTTCTGTTGGAGGCCTGCGGCAAAATACTGCAGTGTGGTTACACTATAATATCGACATCATCTTGGCTGACATGGGCATACGTGTACCACAGCCTTCTAAACACACACGCATCTAATACATACCTCATATTGTAAACACTTGAAGGCCTAGCTGCTTTGTTGACATCAATAAAAATAAACCCTGATCCAATTACAGCAATTTGATTGGTCGATGCTGCGATATTTTTACGAATAGAATTGTATGAGTGCAACTCTTACCAGCATATAGTGAAATAGCTGCAATGGCAGGTAAATAGAAGAAGTGATACTAAGGACTACAAACGTCGCTTGTGTCGAAAACTCAGTATTCTACAGCGACTGTATGGTATAATTAATACTAATTTCTGCTGTGAACATCTAATTCCTTGAAAGTTTTTGTTTTGTCTATAACAATTATAACGAACACATTAATCTGCATACCAAAATCTGAAGATTAGGAATAAGATTCATCAGTTTGGTATGAATTATATATTTTCTGAGATTGTTTTTGTACACAAACAGGAATTGAAAACTTAACATATGGATTAGGAAGAAATGGGTATCAATGAACACGAGACGAGGGGGACACCAGTTGAGTCATCTTTATGACCCTATTTTAACATCCAATAAGGGGCGGAATGGGTAAACATCTTACCCATCTCTCTGTCTACCTGTAGTACTAGTGTACATTTGGACGAAATGTCGCGCTACGTTTTTGACAGCTGACTTCTCCAACTCGCCCTATTTTGGGTAGTGAGCTGATTTCAGCGGTCAGAACACCGACACTCGGCTATTGTACTCTTTGCTTGACAAACGAAAGCTCGCAAATTAAGTTTTCAATTCCTGTTTGTGTACAAAAACAATCGTATTATATAAAATCTGAAAATATTTGCCAGGAAGCATCTATCTGGTTGGCAAAATCAGTGTACGGAATCATTAGTTTTATACAGATTTATATAAGAAAGCACTTTTACGAAATAAATAATTTAATAACAGTTTGCAATATATCTGATTATGTATTATTTAATCAAGAATATATTTTATGCATTGATTCATTGCATCAAAATATTAACTTTAAGACAGACACCCTCTTATAAGGAAAACATGCGCAATATATTGTTCAAAATAAAATATTAAATAAAAACTACAACAATATAAGCTATAAGGTAATTCTCTGAGGTTATAACCTACTGCATAACATACATAGAAAATAATTAATATATATATAGGTATAAATAAAGTTTAACTTCTTTTAATTCACTTAATATTTATTGTTCAAAATACAATAGAACATTAAAAATAACGATAATATAAGTTATAAGGTCATTAACAGACTGTAACTTACTGGATACACATACATGGAACATATTTATAATATTGTTCATAAATTTTATTCAATTTTTCAAATTGTTTTTTATTTAAAATAAAATTTTAAATGAAAACTACAACAATACAAGCTATAAGGTAATTCAATGAGACTATGACTAACTGGATACACGTACATAAATATATTAAATATACATAGAAAATATTTAATATACATTGTATTGATAGTAAATACAATTTTATATTGTTTAGCTGATAGTATTAGTTACATAATGTGTTAGTGACCTAATACGAAAAAATATCGTGTCTAAAAAAACTTTAATCATGTGAGGCGCAGCCGAAACTAATCAAGTTTTCTTTAGGCCCGATATTTTCCCTATCAGGTCACTAACAAACTTTAATCTCAAAGTTTTGTCATCATTTATGTTTCATTGGTTTTTCTGGGCCAGTTCATCCTCTGTGATGTGGCCGAAGCATTTAGAAGCAGCCTTGATTGTTATTGAATAGATAGTTCTTTCAGGAACGATAACTCGTTACTGACGTGATACGGAATTATGTGACATAATACGAAAATTTTAGTGACCCGATTGTGGATCATCCAGGACCTTCATGTGACGTTGTTTTAAATAATGGAATAGTGATATTTTTGCCATCAGCGAGATACAATATATATGACGTTTACAAGATACAAACATATTTACACATATACATTTTATTTTTATATTACAATCGCAAATAATACGCAATGATTCAAAACTTCTGATTTCAGTGACGTATCAAGATTGAGGTATTGAGGTTGAAAGGTTTTTTTAAACTTTTTGAAGAGGATCTAAATTTCGGGCGTTGATATATCATAAATATAAAATAATAAAGATAACTCAGCAGGCTGGATATTAAAATGATGAGATTGGTAAGCTTAAACGTTAATTAATGCTAAACTATATCAGGTTGAAAACGCAATAATTGATGAAATTAATATCAACCGGGAATAAAAATAGTGTTTTAATGCGTCACATGGGCTCCTTTATCGGTATCGTGAAAAACCAACTTTGCAAACCAAGGATGAACAATATTATATTCCCCCTTTCATCCTTAGCTTACGTAGTTAAAACCTGCTTTCAGTCAATGAAATTTGAGGACTTTCAATTATGCTAATTTTAAAAGAAATTATAACATGAAGTGCAATAATGAAACATAAGCATTGGCTGTACTTCGTAGTTTTTAATTAATGTTTTACAAGCCACTCCTCGGGTCAGAACATTAAGGGGATCAATTCATAATAAATCTGACGCTTAAAGTACTATAAGTAAGAAACGACGGTCTGTTATTCTTAAAAATCTCGATAACCCATCTTGCCACTTTATGGTTTGTGCTATAATTGATACCAAACCACTGAACAACGAGAAAAACCCAAAGAAAACATCCACTAGTCTGAAACGATCCTACCAACAATGTTAGGAAGACAAGGAAATATATACAGAACTCGTATGCAGAACAAGTCTGAGCACATATTTCAAATAAAGATGATATGCTGACTACGTTTGACCCATTTTCATCTCGGAACTTGATGCAGCTTGGTATAATGTGAATAATAATCAGCTGAACAAGGGTATATGAAATACTCCCCTTTCCTCCCCTGTGATTTATTTGTTCGTTTCATTTGTGCAGTATCCTCACACGTTAAATTAGAAATAAAATGTTAATAATCTGATAAAATAAATTAAAAATGTAATATAGATGACATCGTTACACATTCAATACACAAAACTAGATATATATACTTTTGTAATACAAGTCTTTTTCTATATTGATACTGTCAATATACTATTTAACACTCACGTACAGAAAAAATGCAAGATTCCTAAATAATAAAGTTTTAATACTGCAACTGATATACTTTGATTTCTAAATCCTTTCGCCACCACAGATAATAATGAACAAAGCTAGATCACGCCGTTACATAAGGATCTGACAACATCCTATAAGAGGTTATGTTCTGGTGACAATTTTCGACTCTTTATTTCAAGCTCTTGTAGAATTGGCGAATTGTTAACAATTGGCGCTGGCATTTGCATCAAGTTATTTCGTCACAATATACACAAAAACTTGTTGAGACTAAACGACTGAAGGTACAGACAGGGTTATATAAGCTTTATCGCCCACAAAACGTTCACATTTAAGATTTTGCAAGTTGGCAAGAAGTCACCAGAATAAGACCTGATATGGAATGTTGTCAGATCCTGATGCAGCGAAGTGAGAAGGGAACTGCATTTTAATAAAATTGAATGCGTGGTAAAATTCACTTAAGTCACCTAAATAGGGAGTGGTGAATGACAACACGACAATGTCAGACACTGGTTTCTAGGTTACTTGATGCATTATCGTTGTGAGTGGTCATCGCGCCAACAACTTTTGCATCTACGCTTTTATTATTTTCAGACATGTCGGTTTCTGGCGGATCCATCGGTTGTTGCTCTGCTGGGTCTGACAAAGACGAAGCCTTTTGTTTCTGTTCAATTGCAGAAGTTTCTTCTAGCTGTGCCGGTACATCGTTTTTGTTTGACTCTGAGGGCTCCATCGCAGCTTGAACATTTTGTGTTGTGCTGTTGGTCGAAATCATGTCATCACGGTTTAGCTCAGCGGGTTCCTCGTTTATCGTTTCGGAAGTACGAGCTTGCATTGAAGTCGACTGCAGTTTTTCTGTCGAGACGACCTCATCTTGTGATCCACCTTTTCCCTCTGTGATTGTATCCATTTTCTGTTTCTCGGAAGATAGCAGAGAAGATTTCCCCGAAGTTGATAGCCTCAAATTCGCGTGCAATCCTGTACTGTCAACTGGCGGAGGAGACATGCGATCGAAACTTCCTATAGATGGTTCACATCGTTGGTCCAGCCCAAAATTCCTATTAATCGTATCAAGCTCTACCTCAGAGTTATACAGGCGACGGACATTAGGTTTCGACGCGATCCATCGCGATAGCGATAACCCAATATCGTAGAACAATAGGAACAGTAGACATTCTATAAGTAACAGGTAACAAAACCACATGGGTGTTTTTTCATCGATCAGGTATCCAAGCAACGCTGGGTTGATCATCCCTCCAATTGACGCCATGATGATTAGGTATGCGGTTATTTTGCCCGTTATGTGTATGAAATTTTCATCCGTCCACGTGTATAATATAGGGTAAATAATTGATAGCCCTATTCCAACAAGTGGGACAAAAAGCCAGATGGCGATGACGTGCGAGTAAAAGCCACCTAGCGTCAGACCGACAAACGACATTATGAGTATGACGCAATATCCCAATATTAATCGAACAGGGTTGAGTTGCGTGACAATAAATATCCCTAGAAAACGAGATATTCCGAATGAAGCAAAGAATAAAGAAGTCGCTTCGGAACCTTGTGCTTTTGTCATGCCCATCTGCGCGACACAAAATATGGTAAGATATTCAGAGAAAGTTTCCTCAATGGCGGTGTAAAAGAAACAAAGAAGTCCCATATTACCTAAAATTAGTGCCTTTTCCCTCTTCGACAAAGGCCTTGTTTGTCCAACGTCGTTTATCGGTAAACTCAAACCATGAAGGAAGATTGAGTTTTTAATGCATTGGTAGAAGAACAGGGCGGCAGCAACCAAAACCAAGCAGGCGTTTATGATATATACCAGGTAGATTTTAGACTGTGTACCATCATACAGAGTGAAAATTACCCCAGAAGGAGTGTTGCTAGAATCGCCCGGGACACTGATAGTTATTTCCGGTGCAAGGAAAGGGGCGGTCACCAACGGTGATATGACGGCGCCAACAGCAAACATGAAGTACATTCCCTGCATCCATGACTCGATAGATTTCCCCCAAATGGACACCATTTCAGTATTTGCCACTGTAACAGAATGAATCGACATCAAAAAAATATTACTCAAAGCAAAATATAGTAAATTTTTTTTTGCGGTGAGACAGTGGTTATTTCTGCGGCGAAATATGTTCGCCCATTTGAACAGTATTATCTACTGTACCAAAAATGACTAAAGAAAGATGGAATGTTATTTCAAGACAAATAATGTGATGCTCTTGCGAGGTCCCAAATCTCCAAAAGAAGTATTTATTTACTTTATTGAGTACAAATTGAAGGATACATTGTTACCCGAAGCATTACCAACGAGAGTCGTTATAATTGTGAAGAAGACATGCCTTTTTTGTTTCTAACATGTCCACACTTGTTAATAGCAACATGTTTCAATCATATATGTTTTTAAATTAGTATCTGTCTTACCTGTGTCAATGACTCCTTCGCAAGAACCATTCAGGAAGAGAACGATCATCATAATCCAATATTGCCTGCAGTAAGGTATGCTAAACTCCATCGCCGCAAGGGCCAGGCAGGTAAAAAATAGTGTCAAAGGTCTACTAAACCTTTCATACACCATTCCGCCTAGGAAGGAGCCTAGGATATACCCTACGCCTATAATGATTATGTAGGTGGCCGTTGCTTCTAGGCTGACGTTGGTTATTAAGGCCAGATCCAGTAGGATAGGCCCCAATTGTCCAGTCGTCCATCCCTACAACATTGAATATAACATATTGGCATTTCCTTTCAAACTGTTTTATTAATAAAGATTAACTTGAATCTTTTTTGATGTTATGGGGGTATAACACGAAGAAAGGGAGTGTACCTTAAATAAACCGCAAAGCGGTTTATGATGAGAGTACACTCCGGTTTTTTGTGTGTGTTATAACCCCATAACATAAAAAAATATATTCAAGTTAATACTTATAATTTAATCTATACCCTGCGAAAATTCACTTCATTGATGGACTCTTTTCTCTTACAAATCATTACGCTGCAGCATCAGCCAATCAAAAGCGACGTTATAAACGGCGACGTCATTCATAACGTTATTGGCTGAAAACATAATTTTTTTAAGCCAATGAAAATGCTTGTTTCAAACAAGATTATATCAATATGATTTAAAGGAATTGAGCAACAGGCAAGGGCTATACAAGCTCTCTTACTGAAGGTATATCTCAGTAAGATATATAAAATATATGTAACATATTGTTAACATTAATATTCGACCACTGTTACGATGTAGTAAATTATTTTATGTAGACCTGTGTTAAATTAAATTCTGAAAAACGTCTGTTGTACTCAGTGTTAACTGAGTTTGGTTGCATTCTAGATATTCTACAATAGCATTTTAGATTTTTCTACAATAATATTATTATAATTAAAAGTATATATAAGCTGGATATGTGCTATCTGATCAGAACACTGACTTTAAATATTTGGGGTTCTTGTACACGTTTATTTTATATATTTGAACACCATGTACACCATCTCATCGTAGCAGGATATTTCGTGGAAAATTAAATTGGACAGTTGTATTTTCTATCAGTAAAGAATGATGAAAACAGTTGCTATTACTATATTGGAAGAGTTTTGTAGTTTCATGTACATTGCATTTATTATTTTTTATATAATTGTAAATAAATAGTAATTTTGTAAGTTTTTTATAATTTTGTTCGCTGTACCCTTGTTTATTTCTGACCGTTAAAAAACATCATCCAATGGTGTTGATGATCGCATCATCGACGCTTATAGAGTACTCTTCGATATGTGAACGTCTGGGCCATGTCTTAGTAGTATTGAAGGCCAATATAGATATATTGGTTGACCTCGAATCAGAATTGTGATTAATTGCTAGGCTTATCATGTCCTTTGAAGATCAAAACGAAGCGACAATTTTCTCCAGGGCTGGTCGATGTACCTTTAGGTGACTGCGAGATTTTTCTCCAACTAAATCAAAATGGTTTGGTCTTATCAAAAAAGTGGCACACTGAAACTTCGATTTTACTCTCATGTATTTCATTGAAAGTAAACATAACCCTTGAATGTCGAGGATATGGCATCCTTTAAATATTATATGTATGTATGCAACACAAAAAAACATATGATTACGGGTTGTCGGGGAAACAACACCAAAGACAGAAAATAGAAATCGTAGACATAGAAGGACAGCATATCTAATACGGCATTAGGATTAACAACCGATTTGAAATCTGCAGAAAACGAAAAAGAATACGCCCGTCCATCTCCCAGTCCAAAACTCGATTTCACAGAAACACAAATCAAGAAGTATGTTTTATTTTCCCTTCCGTTATGATGTATTCAGATACAGAAATAAAATATTCCGTGTCCTTCAGAGTCTAAACATTTATTTCGAAACGCTATTTGAGAAACAACAAAGATAACATGTATACCACAATTTATTACAAATAATCATATATAAAGAAAAGTTATTAGTTTTCCTTGCGAAGTTGAATATAAAAAAGAACAAAAAACAAAGACTTTGCCGCAAGGCCTTTCTGCCCACTTCTTCAGGCGGACTGTTGTTTATTTTTTACGTTGCCGGGATATATGACGTCAACAATTAGGATATATATATATATAGATAAATTGCTGATACTGACACATTAACTGCTAAAAGACATTTTCTTAATTTGAATAAACTTTGAAAATGTTTACTTTAGTTTTGTTTATTATATCTTTCATAAGCATTTGACAGGTTTGTCTACACTGAAAAAAGTTGAATTTGTATGTAAAGTTAGATTAAAATGGAAAGTAGAACGACTACGCTTCCATAGAAACTACTGTTTTTTTTTTTATTTCCCGGTGTAATATAGTATACTGTTACTAGTGGTCTATAATATAGGCTAGTATAGTAGCGGAAGGATATGTTGATAAAAAGAATGAATCGTCCTGTTCCGGATGTTCAAATTGTATGACTTGTGTATAGAAAATCGTTGTATAGCCTTTAAAGTTTTTCTCTTGCTTTTATTTTTTACAAAGCAAGCCATACAATGTATATAGTGTAATCATTATAACATTATCAATTTTGAAATAGACAAAGTAAGGGCTAGTAATATTTAGTTGAAATATTAACTACTCTATATATGCATTTTTATATTTTCATGTATTATATGGTTGAGAATATGTCAACTTATCCGTTTTTAATTTACTGACAAAATATGACATTATAAGGAAGTTTAACTGTTTTAGAAAGAGAAACCGATTTCAGGCGTCAACTTAAGTGGCTGTAGTCTAACTAAAGAACGATCGAGCTCACTTTAGTTATTTGTTTTGCGCATGTTTTTAGAAACAAGAGGTAGACAGTGCGCATGTCTAGCGACTATAGTACAAACTACTGACTTACTTTAGTCGGACTAGAGCAACTAGCGGTCGTCTGCGCATGCTTGATTATTTGACAGCAAGGCAGCGATTGGTTGACGCTTACACGCGTGTGTAAACACATTAAATTTAATAGCCCTACTACAGTAAATAGTAGTCGCTCGAATTCGGCTAAGTTTAGTCATGCAACTTCAACAGAAAGTGAAATAAACAACATTACCTCCCCTTATGCAATTGAACATTACTTACCAATATCATATATATCCATACCAAACAGAGGCTGTAGGTCACACGTATTCGATAGGTCCTGTTGTACTGTAGCTTTCGAAACACGTGACCACAATGGTCTAGAAATTTTAGTTTTGGCTCCTTGGAAACGGGGGGTGTTTTTGGTCCTTCTGCGTCGATGCGGAAGCTCTTGCCAAATGTACTCTTCCTGGTGAGAGACCGGATGTCCCGCTTATATCCGGCCCGGTTGGATGACGTATCACTGAGGATGACAGACCCACGAGAGCGTCTCCAACTCATTGTGTAGGTGCTGTTTTGAACTGCTTAATGACACTTATACAATAAAGTGATGTCCCGTGTCACTTTTATATCCCTCTTAATGACATACCTTCAGTACACATTGTGTTCTTTGAGATACGAAGACTTCGTGGACTCAATTGAACAGTGTCTTGTAAAGCAGTATGAGTTAATCCAACGTGAGTGTCAGCTGATGACAAATATGGTTAATATTTACTGTTGTTTTGCCTAAACAAAACGGCTCTGTACATAGTGTCAGTTATCCGATGCTTTTCGTTAAAACCGTCTGAAAATTCCTAACACTGCTATATTTGATTGATCCGACACCCATGAACAGATTTGAAATTCAACCTTTCTCTATATACAGTTATAATGTTATAAGCCGTCCATCTGTTGATCATAAAAATACTTCCCAAGTAATAGCATATACCACAGACACAAAGATAGAATTAAAATATGCATACGTATCTTCGTGACAAGAAGCACAGAATTAACACTAGTAAGCGGAACCGGATACCGGAAACGGCTGTATGTATATCCGGACTAAGCCACATCTCTCAATTTCTTATTAAAACGTCATATATGGTATACGTTAGACATGTGTACAGCTTTAGTTTATTATGGATGAATCTTCTGTTTTGTTTGATGTATGAGATCATAAATTCAAAGGAGCACGAGGTAAATTGCGTAAACGCGAAGAGTTACCGACTGCGTCATTGGAGTCTTGAACTGAAAAAAATAAAAGTTGAATTTTTATACATATGTATTAACAGTGTTTTTTTTTGTGAATTGTTTATAATTAATTTTCCATTGATTGTATGCAGAACGCGGCTTTCTGATTGGTTGAGATTTTCTTTTCATACCTCTATGAAAAGAAAATCCGAAAATGAGCGAAAAATGTGCCTTCACAATGCCGCGATTGACGTTGCCTATTGATTTGTAAATAATAATCCGTTGTTGGTCTGTCAAATTGTACTTAAACATATTTTAAAATTGAAAAATAAGTTTCAAAAATTAATTATAAGCATTGATGTCAATTATTTTTTAGTTTCATAGGGTTATGAAAAACAATTTGCTTGCAAACTTTTGTAAGAATCCGCTACGCGGATTCATACAGTTTGCAAACATTTTTTTTTTCATACCCCAATGAAACTAAAAAAAATTGTCATCAATGCTTAAATAAATATTGTGTCAATAAAAGTACTATTTGCGGATACAGGTTTCATTAAAAAAAAAAACCAAAAAAAAACATGAGAACAGTTCGATAAAAGTAACAGCATGGGGTTAATTCCGCCTTTGTCTATTGTTGGTGTCGACAGACAATTAAGTCTCAAACACGAATAACATGCGATATTTATTGTTGTTAACGTCATAGAAACATTGCACGTGCCCAAGTATAGTTTTTAGATGATAATTTTTAGTTTGTTGGACAATGGTTATCAAGTGAAAGTCAGTGTAGACAATAGATATGTGAAAAGTGGGGTGCCAAATTGTAGTAACACGTGAAGTTTTTTTTATGTTTATGGAATTATTTCCATATAGGGGTGATAATTGTTGTCAATCTGTTTCAAAGTAGGTTAATGGAAGATTTTTGTAACTTTTTCTTTTTTAAATATTTGATATCAAAATACACCAGTTAGAAATTATGTGACCTTGACCTGGGTTCGATTTTTGTGTTTGATTCAGGTATAAATATGACCATTGTGCTTAAAAAAGACGTATACATTATGTTAAACGGAACTCGGGTCTTGTTCCAATTTCCGTTTAAGGTAAAACGTAACTGGAGTTTGGATGTGAGATCCGTATGTTCGAAATGCATTTAAGAAGGTTGTATTAGTTTTATTGTTTGTCTGAAAGGCTCTGGGTTCGATTCCCGTGTTTGATTCAGGTATGAAAATGATCATTGTGCTTAAAAGAAACCGTAAACGTTACGTAAAACGGAACTCGGGTCTTGTTCCCAGTTCCGTTAAAGGTAAAATGTAACTGGAGTTTGGATGTGAGATCCGTATGTTCGAAATTCATTTAAATATACTATATAGTTTTTATTGTTTGTCTGAAAGGCTCTAGGTTCGATTCCCGTATTTGATTCAGGTATAAAAATGATCATTGTGCTTAAAACAAACCGAATAGATTATTTTTAATCGGAACTCGGGTCTGGTTCCTAGTTCCGTTTAACATTACTTAAGTTTGGATGAAAGTGCCATGTAACATAAATGCTTTGATGAAAGCTGTTTTATTCTTATTGTTTGTCTGACATGCTCTGGGTTTGATTTCTGTCTTTGGTTTAGGTATAAATATGATCGTCGCACGTATATGTTTTGCTAGATTAACTGGGGAAACAAACCGTATACGTTAATGTTAAACAAAACTAGGGTTTAGTTCCCAGTTCCGTTTATGTTAAACGTAACTAGAGACTGGTTCCCAGTTACGTTTATGTCACATGGAACTAGTGTCTGGTTCCTATTTCACTTTTTTTTAAACGGAACTAGGAACTGGCAACCAACTTCATACTCCCTGTCATAATATCTAATTAGGAATTGTCACGGGAAATAACTGTTAACAGAGCGGAACCTTATATCAATATGTACCAAAACATATGTATAATACAACTAATAAGGGAAATTATAAATGGTTTTATACACTTCATTTTAAATCTGTAATGCTCATTAATTCTTCGAGCAGTTGTAGTATTTCATATGAAACACCCGGAATAATATGTCAAAATCAAGCTCGTTAGACTATTGATAACAGATTAAATTCACGGAAACTTGAAAAATTTCAAAATATTCGAAAGAGAAACACATGACACGATGTTATTCAGAAGCAATATATTTAATGTCACTCTGCTCTATACGATATTACATTTTGAATGATTTCTTTATATAATTAAGCGATCACAAAGAAAACTCTTCTGATACAAGCAACCACATAGTGCAACAGTTTGCTCATAAATGAAATCAGAAAATGAGTATGAAAGAAAAAAAAAGATTTACATGTGTAGAAACATTTTAATTATTCATAAATGTATAATCATTTATCTGCAATAAACTTATTTATATATTGTATTTACATATGTACAGAACGACATTAACATAAATATACAAAATGTTTCAATAATACTTCGACTAAAAGTATAATAATATTTTAATTATCTTTAATACAAACGATAACAGTTGCTAAACCGCTTTTTTCATACGACGGACAAACTTAATTCCAGTATATAACTTTTAGAAATACTAATCAAATCAAAAGAGAGATATAATAAAGATATCTGATTATTTTGTTTTCAATATAACATCAAACACATAACAATGTTTTGATCAATGTATAAATGTACACACACTCACACAGAAATTGAAATCAAACTCCTACCTAGTCACGGTAAATGGCATTGCCTATAACCTTTCTAATAGTTTGTATTATGACAAAACATTGAACAATAACAACTGAACCATCCATCCTCCACGGGTTACTTCCATCTTTGCCAGTTGCACCAATAGCTTATACATGAGATATAAAACCTGAAGGCACATAGCTAAATATATGATTTGTCTCGAGCACCAGAGAATGAATCATAATGAAATCGTTTCGGCTGAATGAATATAGAGAAAAATACAATATCATTCCCTATTGGACCCAATATTGGACCCGAGACCCCAATATTTTGGTCAAAGGGCCAATATTGGGTGCGATATGGAAAACGGAATTTAATTTATTCTATATTTACTGATAAATTCTTATATTCTTAATCAAATAAAATTTCGCGAAAT
This sequence comes from Mimachlamys varia, assembly GCA_947623455.1. Lineage (NCBI taxonomy): Eukaryota > Metazoa > Mollusca > Bivalvia > Pectinida > Pectinidae > Mimachlamys > Mimachlamys varia. The sequence continues at coordinate 31,401,270 of OX392544.1, forward strand.
TATACCTGTGAAATAAAACACCTTGTTGGGATTAATTATAATACCAGAGCAAATAATCTCGACAGAGCCCGAAAGTTTATACCCGTGATTAAGAGAAACGGGAAATTTTCTCCCCGTGAAATTATAAAACTATACGGTAATTGTTGAAATAGATTAAGTTAGCCCTAATGTTTTAACGAGATCCATTTCTATTACATATTGAGTTTATGCTTCGCGTTCTATGCAGCACTTTTTAATCAGATGTAAATAACTTCGATCAAATAAAACCGCCCAACAACTCTGCCAGCACGGATGTTTTAATGGCGGCAGATTACAGTATTGTATCTTTGGTATCATCTTTTCATATTGGAGAGTGCAGAGAGCGTAAAGGGGCACAATCACAGAAAGTTTCAAATGTCTCTGTTGGTATTGTATTCAGACCAACCAAACACGATTATTAATAGCAAAAATAACATCTTCAAACGTATATTTTGATCGTTATAAAATTGATATATGTCAAATTAATAATTAATTGAAATGACATGATTTTAAATATACTAACATAAAATTCATCAAAGAAAGTCAACAATTTCCTCTTAAACTATACTTAAATGTTTACAATTGGTTGTTTCAATTAGGGATATCTGTATTTGTACAAAACATTTGATATATTGTAAGCTGTACATTTTTGCTGCAGTTTATTGTTCATATTTATTTGCCCGATGTACATGTAAACTTCAAACTTCACCAAACGTTGTTAAAATACATCTTAATACACAAATTTGTCAAATTTTGATATCAACATGTACATGTAAACTTCAAACTTCACCAAACGTTGTTAAAATACATCTTAATACACAAATTTGTCAAATTTTGACATAACATGTACATGTAAACTTCAAACTTCATCAAACATTGTTAAAAGACATCTTAATACACAAATTTATCAAATTTTGACATAAACATGGACGTGTAAACTTCAAACTTCACCAAATGTTGTTAAAAGACATCTTAATACACAAATTTATCAAATTTTGACATAAACATGTACATATAAACTTCAAACTTCACCAAACATTGTTAAAAGATATCTTAATACACAACTTTATCAAATTTTGAAATAAACAGGCAAAGGAAGACTTTTAAAGATCCCCAGTGTATATGTGTGGTATATATTATAGCAAGAAAAGATGCTGTTTGAAAATATTTCGCGACTTAAGTTAACTGTTGACCGTAAAAGTTCATCATTTTAAATTTACATTCTGTGTTGCCGTTGCCTATATATCATTACTCAATCAAATAATAGTATATCACACTGTATACTACAATTTTCAATCCACATCACATGGCATTATTTCTGACGCCATGTTGGATTATGTTATATCAAAGCTTTGCACTCCGCCTCAGATAACATGAATGATGGCCTAGAATCAATCGCTTAGATGACACTGATTTAAATCAGGCTATTGTGACGTCATTTCTGGCGCCATGTTTGACTACGTTACGTCAACGCTTTGAACTCAGCCTCAGATAGCATTAATAATGGCTTTGAGTCAATAGCTCAAATGATATTGATTTTAATCAGACTCTTCCGGTAAAGAAACACACATGGAAAAATGGAGAACGTTTACCGACTATTTCCCAAAGAAATAGATACAGGCATAATTATTTTAGAATTACCGGAAATGTAAATATAAGCATTGAACTGTTACCAGATGTGTAGTATACAGTGGTTAGGACGGGCGACATTCTATTTATCTGTCACCTTAATTGTATTCATATCGACGGTATACTACATCTGGTAACAGTTCAATGGTTAAATATATGTTGTTGTCCATCTAATTCACTTTGTAAGCATTGTTGATGTATTCATACGTTGCTCCGTTGCAGTCCGCGAGGTGGGGATACATATTCTGTTCCTCTTGTTTCTGTTTATAACCAACTAAGGCTATTGGTGACGGGTCTGGCCTTTTGTTTGGCTTCTCCGTGATCGGGGAGAGAACCACACCAGGTTCTGAGGGGTCCGTGTCCTTCTCTTCTAGCTCTTCATCCTGGATATCCTTCGGGGAAAAACATAAATAAATTATAAATCACTGATTAAATTTTCCGCTTAGTCAGACTAAGCAAAAATTTCCAGACCGCGAACATTTCCATTTTTACAGTATATCATACATCGATAAACAAATTAACAATAGAAAGTTAACAATGATTAATAAATTGATGTGATTTCTGTTTTGTAGTAAGATCAGTTGAAATTACCAGAAAGTCTCGTAGAAAATATATTTATACACTTTAACTTTCATTTAAAATGAAGGCTTCTTCATGTATAATCTCAACACTATATTATGCAAATTCGTCGGATTCTGATAAGAAGTATGTTTAAAAACAACGTTCTTATGCATAACGTCTCCATGAAGATCAATAATAAAGCCTTTTGTCAATTCAAACTGTATATCGATAACTCGGCATTTAATAACTCATGTACAATCAGAATACGGTATCATTATCTACAAAAACTTTATAATATTTTTGTGAAAGCCACGTTAAGTTAACTATGCTTTTGAAATATATTACCAGATTTCCTATATATTTGTCATGGTTTGTTCTCTGTGTTAAACATCCGTCAAAATAATACACCGAGTCATGCTTATCGTTAATCTGTGTTTAGATATATACACAATGATCTTTGAATGTAAATTATTAATCTATAATAGGACAAACAAATAACTTTATTATCTTATCAATCAGGGCGTGTCGAACTATCAATTAATTAAAATGACGATTATCCAAAACTGTTTATAAAATTACATTATAAATAAAGTATAGTTGGCTTGTTTTGTACTTTTGTTAAACGTACATCCTGCCAATAGCTATTATACCATATTTAAGGTCATGTGTTGGGCCTGACTGTGCCTGGCTATGTTATTGCATAAGACACAAATTGTTGTGGTATGGAAGTGATTGATAAATATACCTATTTAGACAGATAGATCACGAAAACAAAATACACCTGATAAAGTTATATATTTTTATCTTTTCATGCTACATTATGTATATATACATCTGTCAGACGTACTACTACTTCTCATTTCCTGGAACTACGGACATGTTTCAAATTATCTGTTATGTATAAGTACAATAGTACTTGCTTCCTCATCATCATAGGTGGTGAAAAGCATTTTGGAATTTGTAAATTATATTATTTCAATTTTATTTGCTATAAAAAATATGGTGTAAACTAGACTAAAATTCTAAATCATCTGCTTGATAAAAAATTCCTATTTGAAATACACGCTGCATTTTTATATCAGATCTACATAACGATTGTTCCTTCCTGTGTGGCGTCAGCTTCGTTGCTAAATATCATGCAACATAATGAGTCGTACTGACAAGCCTAAAATTTTGTATCTTTAATCGATGTTGAGTTCGCTAACAAGCTCAACAATTCTATCTTTGATTGAGGTGTAGTTCAATGACGCAATTCAAATTTTAATTCTTTGATCGAGGTTTAGTTTGCTGACAAGCACCAACATGTTTATATCTTTGATCGAGGTGTAGTTCAATGACAAACTCCAAAATTGATTTATACTTCAAATTTTAAAAGTGATTTGCATGCATTTAAGGACATGCATATAAAAATGTACATTACGTCAATTTCTACTTTTTCTATTCAAAGTTACTTTTAAGCCTGTTTCAAATTATTTGCTAGGTTTACAATTTTACTGATTTGATCTGCATGTCTTCAAATAACTTTTTTCAAGCTATTTGCTTTATTTTAATGCACCTTGCTTACATACTTTACGCTGTATCTTTAATTTATAAGAACTTTTCTAGCTCTTTCGCATTATTTGCTTGATCCAGAATTTCTTTCCTGGGATAGTTTATATTCAAATTTTAACTTGAATTGCATACTTCAAATTTAGCCTATCGACATTTCTACATAAATTCTGTGACATACTTGATGTTACAGTACATACATCATTAACATGTTGTCATATTTTGTCATGCTTGATGTTATATTTAAATTGTTTACTTGTACCTTTATGACATACTTTAATATCTATCCTATATAAACACGTTCCTATCGGACAGAATTCAAATTTGACCCAAGATCTTTTATAAGGATTTATTAGGATAAATTATGGACGCAGGCTGCTAGCCTCTATGTCAATATCAAAAAAATACAAAAAAATATGTTAAATCAGATCATTCCGGTGCAATGTACACATAGCATTTGAAGGATTATTGTTCTTTGTATGAAAATCGAGTATTTTTCCAATGTTTGTCTAGCAGGATTTCAAAATTAAAAACAGTTTCTGCATTTATGATATGTTGTGGAAGACTCTTCCAGAGATCAACAATTCGATAACTGAAGCAGATCTACAAGTATCGGTAACCGTTTAGAAATGCAGATGATTTGGATGACGATTTCACTTTGTGTACCCAATAAATTGTCTGCATTATAATATTATTAAAAACAGCAATCGATATACGTTAGTAATAACTGCATGTTCATTTTATTTATTTCTGATTTCTGATTTTTTTTTATTTTATAAACGAAAGGGAAGTCTTGAATCTGGAGTATACATTATATACATGCATGCAACCTTACTATAAATTGGTATTCCACTCTGAGAAATACGTAAAAGATATGAAACATGAAAAAAATTATTTGAAGCTATGACGTAAATTTGATTCATCATGAAGGGGCATAACTCTTATAAATGCTGTACAGACATTTAAATGAAAGTTTGGAGTTGCCTCCCCTTATACATAATTCAAGAAGAGAATTAGATTGCCGATCGGGAAAAAAACCGATATTTTTCAGTATCACTGTTACTATATTGACATGGTTACAAGTATCACGTGCACAGAAAAAATAAAGGAAGCGATAAAAAGTTTTATGAACAAAACAACGTTTTAAGCAGTAAATAATATAATGACGTATTACAGATGACGTAACACTCACATATGCTGCACATTTTTAATTTAGTAATAGAGACAGTATGCCGAAAAAAGAAAAAGAAAAATTCATCATACAACAGTTAATATAATGGTTTTTATCTGTATAGTTCAGTTTGAAAAACTTGTTAGTGTTTTACATATATACCGCGAAACTTTAGACCGTTGAAAGGCTGAAGGAAAATTGGAACATTTGTTTCGGTAGGACATTCTGCTTTTTTGATGACAGCAGAAACACTAACATATTATCTCGTAATGATCTTTATGATAACTGAAATTGTTCTAATGCAAACTTTCACCGAATAATTGTGTGAAGTAGCATTCAAGAAAGAAGAATTTTACCAAGCAAATTGTACCATGCATATAATACATTTCTGCCAATGAAAATTATCTCAAAAATGATTTGAAGATATTTTCAGGAATCTTTGTTATGAAATTTTAAGCTCAAAATATTCACTTATGACACAGAATGTATGGACCGACATTAATTCATTTATCATATTTTGATACGGAAATTGATCTTTATTTGCATTGTTTTTGATTGGTCGAACTTCCTTTGCTTACAAAAGATAGTTTGACTATATCAAAAGGCCAGACAAATATTTTCAAAAATAAAAAAAAAAAAATAAAAGAAATGGAAACTTATTTAGATTAATTATAAACAGGTGAAGTGAAGTCATACCTCGGGGTCTGGAAATTCCATATTGCATCTTAATTTCCGCAACAGGGCATTTGGCAGACAACAGAATAGCCGGTCAAATAGTGGAATCAGATACTTTGGATCAATGTCATGCGTGCCGTTAGCTCCTAAAAAGGAAATAAGAGACTCTATATAAAATAAAGGCCCAATAAACGTTATTTTTGGTAAATCATGAAGCAAAAGGTAAGCCTAATAACTCATTATATTTATTGATTTAGTTAAGATTAACTGATATCAGCAATATTCAAGATGAATTCATTCGCGGTTACCGGTACAGCAGCAGTTGAAACACGCTATTTGTAAACACGCGTCCATTTCGAACCGTCTTCTAACTTCGGCTTGTTGTTGAAGTGGGCCCCACCTGAATTATTTTCAATTCTTTGGATCTTTCTATGGATAGTTTCTTGTAAGTAGTCGCTTAGGTTTGAGGCTTACTTTTGCATGGTTCTCAACTGGATTTTTGTTCAGAATTTTTCAAAATCACTAAAAAATTTTCCTGAAGTTACGTATATTGGGCCTTAAGTAAAAAAGAGGGGAGGTATGCTATAAAAGGAAATCAACACCGGGAAAGGAGAGACAGACAAAAGAACAGTTTCATCCCCAAGAGTTGTTTTCGTTATTGTAAACAACAGTGATAATTTTATGGACGCCATCTTGTCCTCGTCGAGATGTATTTTGTATCTTTATGTGATATGAAGATGGACGTTTTTGAGTTTGCTTATTAGTGTGCTTATTTGATTAATAATGATGACTCGGTTCTCATTTTGAAGATTGATGTTTACTCAGATGTGACCAAGATTTACATGGTGGGTATCGTCAATGAAGCTGAAGACGCTTACTCTTCCGGAACACCTGGTTTTATTAAATTGTTTGATCTCCATGTAATCTTTCCAATGGTCATATTTTGCTGCTAGTTTAATCGAATTTTGAGTTCGGATTATGTTTTTGTTTACGCTTTAGTATTCTCTAATTTGTTTGCCTCCGTCCTGGGAGACAGTTCACCAGGTTGGTCCCAACACCTCGGAAAAAAGTTTTAACCATTGACTGAAAGGGTATGAATTAATTGTATAATATTTACTTTGTGTTTATGAAAGAAAGGTAGACCATTAAATTGGCCGTTTTAGATTAATTAAGCATATTCCGTGACATTCCCCTTACCTGTGCAGAAACTAACAATGAGGCCAATAATGACGACTGTAGCGGCCCCTATCGACGGATACCAAAGATACGAAACTGTGTAAAGCTGACTTATACCAGTTCTGAAAAAAAAGTATATTACTTTATTTAATTGAGAAATCTAAAAACTAAAACATATCACCAAAAGTTAAATAACAATAACAATGGCTAATATCTATCAGTAGATTTGAAGAGCCAGCAAAACCAAAAGAAAGTTAACCTATCGGTATGCCATTTGGAACAATTTAAACAATCACTCAGTTGACATAATAATGTATATCATTTATTCTTGCTTGAAACAAGCTTGGGCATTGGTTTAAAACCATAACCAAACCAGACCATAACGTACAAAATGACGTCGCCGTTAATAACGTCGCTTTTGATTGGCTGATGCAGTAGCGTATTAATTTGGAAGAGAAAAGAGTCCATTCATAAAGTGAATTTCCGTAGGGTATGGATTAAATTATAAGAATTAACAAAAAACAAAAAAATTAACAAAAAATCATCAATTCTGTTATTATATAAGGATTAACCAGACTCTATTTTTTATACTATGGAAGTATATCTAAAAAAACTGGAGTGTACTCTCATCATGAAACCGCTTCGCGGTCTATTAACACTACCTCGTTCTTAAGACCGCCTCGCTATTAAGACCAGTTATGAAAAGTCCCAAATACCACTTTTGCATTAAATGTCACCTCAATACTCAGAACAATGACCAAACACAAATTCACCTGATGTGTATTCCACTGTTTACAGCTGTCAAGTGTCAGATCAGTAAGCTGTGTTTTGGTGTCAAACTGTCTAATCAGTTACAATTACTGTTTGTTTAACATTATAAAGCCTATATATTAGTTAATGGCCCATAAAAACAGGTCAAAAAGTGAATTTCAGAGAAATCGTTCTGCATGATCACCCTCGGTATTCAGACTGACCTTTTAACTTTAAACAAAAAAATTAGCTATCGCCGAGATTTGAATATATTTCGCAATTAGTTTATCTATGTCAAGCTTCCTATGTCATCTACTTACATTTCCTCTACAACAGGCGCGAGTGTCGTTGTTGTCATGTTAAAGGCGCCATCTACAGTACAATTATCGGTAGGAAACGGTAGATTGGATGATGTCCCTACAACACTGTAGGCTCCTATACTGATCCACATGGGTAACACCAGACCAAACACACTCCCAACTACAGCTCCCTGGCAAGATAAACAAAATAATTCATGCACCTCCGACCATTTCTTGATAGTTACTTCCCTACTTCTCCAAACTATGGTGTTTACATGTCGCAGTTGATTCGATTTTCTAGGACTTGCTCTAAATATCGTGATTTTCGTGATCGATGTCAACTATTGACAAACAAACTAACAACACAAGGATTCGAAAGATGCAGGTTTATCAGAACTATGGGCAAGTTTTATGTTCACCATCTTTGTCTCATTGAGAAATATTCTATATCTTAAAGTGATGTGAAGATAGACGTGTTTTTTAGTATGCTCAGTAGTGTGCTTACTTGTTGCGATTGGCAATGATACTCGGTTTTCATTTTGAGAACTTGAAGTTTCCTTGGATGTGACAAAGATTTACATAGCGGGTGCCGTCCATGAAGCAGAAGACGCTTACTCTTCCGAAACATCTGGTCTTATTCCCTTGTACTATCACGATAGTCCCCCTTGAAATTTTTTCCTTCCTTCCTATTTTCCCTCCAGTTTAATAGATTTTAAGTTCGGATTATTGTTTTGTTGACGCTTGGCTATTCTCTGATTTTTTTTCTTGTAACAGGAAGAGAATAGTGCCAACTGTCTTAGTAATGTCAAATCGATGGTATTGTCGTTAAGATTTTGAAATTGTTTGGTATGACCAGAAAAATGTTTGTAGGAATTGATGTATACACGCCGTTAACATACGTCTAAAATAAATTAGAGAATACCGAAACGTTAACAAAAATATAATCTGAACTTAAAATCGATTAAACAAGTCCCAAAATATGAACAAATGTAAGATTTACATGGAAACCCTTGTGAAAGTACAAGAGACTAGCACCAGTTTTTTCCGGAAGAGTAAGCGTTCTCTGCTTCATCGACGACACTCGCCATGTAAATCTTTGCCACATCCTAGTAAACATCAAGTTCTAAAAATGAAAACCGAGTATCTAAGTGATATTTTATACAAAACACATGTATAAAAAGAGGCAGATATGCTCGCACATTTTGCTTTCAAAGCCAACCAAATATTTTAACAAAACAGACAGCATCAAACTTTCCACTTTGTGAACAGTAAGGCGGACTAAATTTCTTGTAATGTATTGATTAATTTTAATGGAGTAAGGCATACCGATTTGTCCAAAGATTTACATCAATTCATTTCAAAGAATCCCGAAGTCGTGATTGATTATAATATCAAAATATTTCGTTAAACTATTTAAGCTACTCTATGAGTGCAGCAGTTGCGTTTCTTGTAATATATTTATGTTGTGTGGTCTACGTCATCAAAAATGTCGTCCTGTAACAGCACATCGTATGTAAAAGGAGGCAACAGACCACAATTAATTCTACTGTATGTTACTTCTAAAGGATAATTTAATTTGAATGTCACTACCTTCATTTATAGGGGAAAATACCAAAAATCACAAAATATTAATGCGCAAGCCTCATCACTCAATGTGTCCTGCTTCCAAAACAAACTTGAAATAAAATTTAATCACTAGAATAAAATTATACTGTTGAACAGTTCTATGTAAAGAAACTGTACAGATCAGCCAGGAAAAAGTATTTAGTAATCCACCTGAAATGTCCTTCTGCACTACATCCGTACAAGATTCGGATGTTGTGGTTTGGGGCCAAGGAAAATTAAAAAAAAAAAAAAATGAAACTGCACGTTACCATATTGATTGCCCTTGTAACTAAATGATTCTTATTGTTATCTAGCATGCAGGAGTTATGTTATGAAAAGAGATGACTCACTTTATCAGATTTTTACTTACAATCCAGTTTGCCCAAGGGAAGAAAGCACCGAGTACAAATATCCCAAGCAGAGGACCAGAGGCTGCACCGGTGAAACTTAGAGACGCCTACAAAATACAAATGCAATGATTTAATAAATACTAGCAATGTCTACAAAGATGACGTAACAAACACATATGCTGCATCTTTTAAATTTAATAATATATACAGTATGCCAAAAAAATCAATTAAACTGCATTTTACAGCTGTTTCGTCCTCCAAGGACTCTTCAGTGATTCTAAGGGCCAAAAGGTGTGAATCCAAAATTTCTAAATAAAGTAATGTAGAAGCAGAAGGGTCAGGTTCGTAAACCCCTTTATTTTATGAATTTAGAAGTAAATTTTAACTAGTTCTGTATAATTTCAAATCGTGTACTACGAAAATGTGTATATTAAGTACCGTGCCACTACTTAAATGAGATAACTGTTGCTATAGAAAAACAAAGGAATCATATTGGCAACACATTAGAATCATCCGTGGTAAAAAGATATGAATGCAGAACGCAGAATAAGACTATTAAGAAAAAAATCATTCTTGTGATTACCAGTACAAGATTATTTTCTCGAAAGAGATTTTTTCTCTTAAAGGCCCAATTTACGTAACTTTCGGCAAAAAACGAAAATCAAGCCTAATAACTTATTGTATTTAAAGATTTAGTTAAGATTAGCTAATATCAGCAATAGTCAAGATGTTACCGGTACAGCAGCAGTTGAAACTCGGTATTTTTAAACACGCGTCCATTTTTAACTGCCTTCGATTTTTGTTGAAGTGGGCTACACCTGAATTATCTTTAGTACTTTGGATTTTTTCTGTCAAAAGTTTCTTGTTAGTTTCCGCTCATGTTTACTTCGTTTTAGCCTTATTTTTGCATGGTCATTAGCTGGATTTTTTGTCAGAATTTTTCAGAATCACGAAAAAAATCATGAAGTTACGTAAATTGGGCCTTAAATAGCAGGAATATTTCTATGATGCCTTCGTTCATCGCTATAAAATAAAGAAAATAATCAACCCAGTTATCTTTGTATAGAGTGAACCTGACTATTACCTGTAAGACAGTTCCGCCAAGGTTCATGGCCATAAACGACATCCCGATACCACATCCACCGTAGAATAATACTGAAAATGAAATTTTTATATCATTTATTTTTTAGAAGCACGAGTGGTCTCCCTTTTGGGAAGGCATACGCCATTTCCATCCTCACGCCAATTTATTACATGGATACTAACAATATGCAGAAAACGCTATTTCCTTAGCTAACTAATAATGCCGCAATCTAATGACCGTAAAATGGAGACAATTCATGTTTACGAAATGCACAAACACGGCGAGAATATAATATTTAATAATATAAAAATACGAACATAAATTAATGCAACCATGTCTTAATAAATTTCTTATTTTGTTTATTTATTTACGTCCTCCTAAATCGATATAACCGAATTCAAATGTTGCTTGTAAAATAACTGCAATCATACATATTTTAGCGGTAGTTTTATTGTAGTGTTTTTCACAGTATCAATAATGCGGTATAATATGAAGGCTCCAATTGTTTGATTTTGTGGGAATGCACGAACTTGTGTTATTTAAGATTCAATTCTATTCTAAAATGTTGAACTGCGCTACAATAATACAATAAAAGACAACAAAAACGTATAATCTACGACTTACCGGGTCCGGATGAGTCGAGTGGCCTAACGATTATATATAACCAATCTTATTGAAATGCAGATCCATTGTCGCTAATTTACTTTCCGCGCGCATAGGATCAGACGTAAATCTAGATTTAATTTTATATGGCAACGAAAATCTTTCCGTAGATACAAAAAGAGAGGAAGTCAGACACGTGGAACTTTTCTTCAAATCCAGCAACAGGTTTTAAGTAAAATATTATACATTGTAAAAATGTATTGTATGCCTTGTTAAATAATATCATGTAAATATCTGTATGTACTGTATTAGAGGAAAGGCGTTGATAAGTTGGAATAACTTGTGCCTAATCCTCTTCTCAACTTTATGGTAATAGATATGTATAAATCAAATCAAATTAGGATCTGAGAACATTCAATAAGGGGTTATGTTCTAGTGAACAGTTGCATCAGCCAATCAAATAACCAGCTACAGAATCATGAATGCGGATTTTTGTGGGTGAGAAAGCTTGCATAATCCTTCATGTGTATTAAGTCATTTTGTTAGAAAAAGGTTATGTGCATGGATTGACGAAATGACTTGCTGAGATATTCTACTATGTTGTGAAGTAAAGAGGCGACAAAGGGACAAAGATAGTAACCAGAAAATTACCTCTTATGTTATCAGATCCTTATGTAACGGACATCGTCGGAAACCCACTGTACAATTTTCTGACGCTTGCATACCGTGAGCTAGAATGTATGGAAACCCTCGTTTTCGTACTAAAAAAGTAGCCAATCATATCGATACTTTCATCCGTGAATATATCCAGCCGGGACATTCAGCCAGGGTATCCAGTTAAATGTGTAGCACCGGCTGTCAACAAAGCATGTCGATTGTGTCATAATTATGTCGATTGTGATTAAAATATAATATCCTACTACACGGAGATTAACATCGGCGTCATGCCTACAGAAATATACTGGTCGTTGTCAAGGTAAAATGATCTGACAGAGTGTCACGAGAAACTTGGTCGAAATCTCCGAATAAACTTCTATTCGGGGAATCGAGATTTCCATCCATTCTAGCTCACGTTATGCAGGCGTCAGAAAAGAAAGTGTACCGTGGGTTTCCGACGATGTATAACGGACTGAGAATAAGAATCTGCATTTTAATCAGACAGCTTTTTAACCTACCAAGACCTCTGGTGACCCAGGTTTTCTTCTGTTCTGATAGGTTATGGAAGAATTGCTTTAAAATATCCTCCCACGTGACAGCAGACAATGCGTTCAGGCATGACGACATAGTACTGTACAGGTGAAAATACAGGTGTTACATGTATCAAGCTCAAGTGAATTTATACACAAGTGAGAAAAATACAGGTGTTTTAAAGTTCAGATGAATTTATGAATAGGTGTTATAAAACACAAATGAGAAATTCAGGAGAGATGATGTTGAGTGTTGCAATTAATTAAAGGCCCAATATACGCAACTTTCGGCAAAACTTAAAGCGAAAATCAAGCCAAATAACTTATTATATTTATAAATTTAGTTAAGATCAAATGATATCAGCAATATTCAAGATGAATTCTTATGCGGTTACCGGTACAGCAGCAGTTGAATGCGTCCATTTTAAGCCGTCTTCTAACTTCCGTTTGTTGTTGAAGTGGGCCCCACCTGAATTATTTTTATTTCTTTGGATTTTTCTGTCAAAAATTTCTTGTTAGATACCGCACAGGTTTACTTTGTTTTAAGCTTATTATTGCATGGTTACCAGCTAGGTTTTTTTTTCAGAATTTTCCAGGAACACGAAAAATTTCCTACGTATTAGGAATTTAGGAGTTACGTATATTGGGCCTTTAAAATTGTTGAGTTTACCTACTCAGATATGTAATAAAAACACTCAAATTGTAAGGAAAATAAAACAAATGTATTAAAAAAAAGATTTTTTGAATTTCGAAAAATATCTTAAATTTTGTAAGCAAATAACCAAAACAATACCTAAGCGCTCCACTGAACAGACACGCTACAAAGAGACCCGGTAACCCAGGGTAACCAAGCTTCTCCATGACAAAGAATGGAATAATCTGAAAGAAATATGAAACGCAATTCCTAGATCCGAAAATATTTTTTTCATATGCAAAAAGGTGTTTATAAAAGAAAAACCTGGTGTGTTTGTTTGCTTTATTTATACTTAGAATAAAATTGTAATCAATATACGATTTTTTGTTATTTGTACAAAAATAAAGAATACCGAAGCGTCAACAAAACCTTTTCTGTATTTACCTTTTTGGACAAGATATTCCCGGATTAAAAATTCGGAATTCGCATTACTGGAGATAAATCTCTAATTTAAGGGGAATAAATAGTGTAACTCTGGAGTATATAAGATGGCTCAATATATAAATGTTTTCTTTTGTTCCTTACCTGATTTGAGTTTGAAACATCATCGTTAGAGAGTGGATCGCATCCCTTCTCTGCGTAATAGGCGAACACAACAATACCGGCTAGACACGTGATGGTCACGAGGACAAACACTCCTATAATGTTCAGTAAAACGGCCCTGTAAAACAAGCAGATGGGCAAATGAACCGGAAGTCGTTACTTTTAGGTTCAAGTTCTTTTGGATGCTGTTGGATATTTAAAATATAGATTTTTAACAGAGATTAAGTAGGGGGAGCATTTGTCCAACTCAAAGCTTTCCACCCTTTAGCCTTTATGACCAATGAGGGAGCATTTTATCGAAAACACCCAAAACGTGTGAAATTACTCTAAACACGTAAGTTCAGATAAAAAAATACCTGTAATTAATACATTATCAGGTCCCCGTGGTCTCATCTAATCCCTGCGCAGTGGAAATGTAAATATGAATCTATACCTGCCGTCCATGAAATGACGTCACAATAGTTATACATGAACTTACGTCTTTGCCTTCCTAAGAGTCGGTAGAGCACAGTATCGCTGTACGGACGCCTGATTGACCCCGTATGTAGCTGACCAACCGACCATTCCGCCAACAACCAGTGACCAAAACGAGTGTCTTTGGGTGGGGTCAGGGTTGAAACTGTTAAATAATAACCAACGACATTAGCATAGAAGCTGTTGTTAATAATCGCAATTTGATTGGCACACATACACTGCCAAAAAGTGGAAAATTAACAAAAAAGGCCACCTGCGTACTTTATAATAAAAATTTAAACAATAGTTTAAGGGTTTTATAAACCGCTTTATCGCAAAATATCTACGTCTTCTGGAAGCGGTTCACAAATAATTATCCTTGGTTATAGGGCTTTAGCAACTGCCAATATCGTTTTCCCCTGAAACTTATAACCGGTGCTGCCAGTTCGGCGCTGCCAGGTAGCATTCTCAAATTTAATATTCTTATGTAGCAATGCCCAACCACGTACCCATTTTCAGCTTAGAAGACTGGAACGAGCGGAGTCAAGTAACTTGCTCAAGGATACAACACAAGTGCCGTTGCTAAGACTCGCACTCGCAACCCTTCGATCACGAGCACGGCGTCCTACCACCAGACCACCCTGCATCTACGGTCAAGAATTTGTATCGCTACTCTATAATGAACTTTCAAATGTCTAATGATTGTCTTGGTAGGGACAGACATCCTTAAGTAAGAATTAACGTGAGATGAGTCGCGAAAATACCTGCGTTACATGTACCTACTCGAAGAATTCGATCCTGTCCCATTCTTTGTTGACTTGCCAAACTTTTTCCAGGCCTCCAACAGATATTGTTCCCTACCAAATAAAAATGACAATATTAAGAAAGATGGAACGATATTTATGACAAAGTCAGGAACAATGTTATCGAAATACAGTAAAACTCCACTTTCTCAACTCTTGAGGACCTGATCAAAAGTTCAGGAATACATTTCTCTCATATCTCGCCATGTTGGATAGAGTTTGCCCATGTAAGAAAGCTATGTAAGAAAAATCTATCTTACATAGCATTTCACGCGACGTGACGTCACAATGGCTAAACAATGACGTGACGTCACGAATTCGATAAACTCTGATGCCGGAAAGAGAAAACGACGGCGTGATAAAATTAAAACCTTTCACAAAATTTTAAAAATAAATACCAGGAAGAGGAGATTACATTTTTCTCCGCAAACTGCGTTTGCGAATATAGGGTATGCTTAAACTCGCTGTCTAAGTCGTTTTCGTCGGAAAAGCGCAAGGAAAAAGTTGAAATTTCAAAATAGTAGCCTGTTTAAACATATTTTCATGGTTTTTGAGCTTATTCGGTTAGTTGATATGAGAGAAAAAGACTCTTTTATTATGTGTGTATGTAGGATAGGGATATTCCACCCTCGGGATCACAAAATGTGGTAAAACCCTCGGCAAGCCTCGGGTTTCACCACATTTTGTGACCCCTCGGGTGGAATATCCCTATCCTACATTAACGCATATGAAAGAGTCTTATATTCTCTCATGTCTCGCCATGTTGGATAGAGGTTGCCCATGTAAGAAAGCTATGTAAGAAAATTCTATCTTACATAACATTTCACGTGACGGGACGTCACAATGGCTCAACAATGACGTGACGTCACGAATACGGTAAACTCTGATGCCGGAAAGAGAAAACGACGGCGTGATCAAATTAAAACCTTTCACAAAATTTTAACCATGAACACCAGGAAGAGGAGATTAATTTTTCTGCGCAAATTTTGTTCGCAAATATAGTTTATGCTAAAACTCGCTCTCTAATTCGTTTTCGTCAAAATAGCTCAAGGAAAAAGTTGAAATTTCAAAATGGTAGCCTGTTTAAACATATTTTCATGGTTTTTGAGCTAATTCGGGTAGTTGATATGAGAGAAAAAGACTCTTTCATTATATGTGTATGTAGGATAGGGATATTCCACCCTCGGGATCACAAAATGTGGTAAAACCCTCGGCAAGCATCGGGTTTCACCACATTTTGTTTTCCCTATCCTACATACATGCATATGAAAGAGTCTTATAGTATTCAAGAAATCCGAGGTCGGTTGAATATGTACGAACTCAGTAGGGATCAAACACATTGTTCGAAACATGAGAGGTATTTGAGTTAATCTGGTTGAGTAAGTCGGGTTTTAATGCAACTCTTATGTCAATGATATGCTTGTTCGGCCCATGTCGGACTGAATACATGCTTATACTAATGATTTGTCTCCGTATGGTTCGTGTGTGTTGTCATAAAAGGACGTGACAGGTTTAAGTGGTGGAGGAAAGCCGGAGTTCCTGAAGAAAATAAACCGACTTACAGCCCGTACTTGACAACTTTAAGCTTCGAACCCCGCTAGCCAATAACAAACGGAACATTTTCATGTGCACTTATTTATTTCAAAACATGTATAAAGATCATGTTTGTTGTATTATATTCTATTAAAGAAACACCTACATGTTGCTATGTGACGTATGCACTTTATCATCTGTGTTATGGTTACATGATAGACTTTATACCCTGTTTAACTCCTATACCTTACCTGCATGGTGTTTATATTTTACCAATTTAACTTTCATGTATGACGTATCTTACGTGGATGAAGACGATATATTATATTATATATATACCTTACCTGTATTACGTATACATCTTACCTGTATGACGTATATATCTTACCTGTATGACGTGTTTATCTTCCGTATGACGTATATATCTTACCTGTATGACGTTTATATCTTACCTGTATGACGTATATATCCTACATGTATGACGTGTATATCTTACCTGGATTACGTGTATATCTTACCTGTATGACGTATATATCATACCGGTACATGTATGACGAATACATATTACCGGTATGACGTATATATCTTACCTGTATGACGTGTATATCTTACCTGTATGACGTATATATCTTACCTGTATGACGTATAAATCTGACCTGTATGATATATATATATTACCGATATGACGTTTATATATTACCTGGATTACGTATATATCTTACCTGTGTGACATATACATCTTACCTGTACCTGTCTAACGTTTGTATCTAACCTGGATGACGTGTATATCTTACCTGTATTACGTATATATCTTACCGGTTCATGTATGACGTATATATGTCATCGATATGACGTATATATCTTACCTGTATGACGTGTATATCTTACCTATATGACGTGTATATCTTACCTGTATAACGTGTATATCTTACCTGTATTGCGTAAATATCTTACCGGTACATGTATGACGTATACCTATTACCAGTATGACGTACAAGTATATATCTTACCTGTATGACGTATATATCCTACATGTATGACATATATATCTTCCCTGTATGACGTATATATCTTACCTGTATGACGTATACATCTTACCTGGATTACGTATATATCTTTCCTGTATGACATATACATCTTACATGTATGATGTATATATCTTACCTGTATGACGTATATATCTTACCTGTATGACGTATATACATTTGTATCTTACCTGTATGACGTATACATCTTACCTGTATGACATATATACAATGTATGTTACCTGTATGGCGTATATATCTTACATGTATGATGTATATATCTTACCTGTATGACGTATATATCTTACCTGTATGACGTATGCATGTATATCTTACCTGTATGACTATAGCCAGGATTCCGGCCACCATTACAAATGACTGAAAAACGTCAGTCCATACAACTGCCTTCATACCACCCTGGGAAAGAAAAAAGACGAAGAGTAACGAACACGCACATGCTTAGCACGGAGCCAGCGGGACACGACAGAGGGAAAATATACATATTTTAGAAATGGTCCGACATTTCTCATTTCTCAATGTCTAAAATGTGGTTACGTAAAGGTTCATATTTTGTGATATTGACTTGATTTTGCTACTATAAAAACTGCTGAACAAATATTGCGTTAATGACGGCATAATCATTGTGACGTCACAGTGCCCCCCTGTAAATTTCATGCTTTATCATAATAGATACAATGTAATTTCAGTCTTGCAAACAAGTCTCATATCTAGCGGTAATATAAAAATCAAGGACCTTTGATTTGGTCAATATGGTGTTATATGAACCTTGTAGAATTTAAAACGATGACCACGAGCCTCGCCTTCGGTTAATATTTGATTCTACCAGGTTAGTGTAACATCATATTCACCTCATTACCGGTCCATAATTGATAAATATTACTTACAATAACCATACATATCTTAACGTCTCGCACAGTTAACATCAAGTTAATCTTGATGTAGCTTTAGATTGTTGTTGAATATAAAGGACCGAGTTCACCTAAACTATTTACTTTAACATCTGTGATCAAATTTATGATTTTTTTTTTAATTCATGACAATAAATTTATTTTTATTATTTTTTCAATGATTTTGCAAAGCTACAATATAAATATCAAAATGAAGAAATGGACCATTACCAGGAAGGTGTAGAACGTTGACACCAAGCCCACTGTGATGACGGTCGCCCAGGTAGGGAATCCCGTTACTGGAAATAATGATAAAATAATCAATTGGATAACGAATATAAAAAACAAACAAACAAACAAATAAATAAACTATAAATATAGGAATGATACATTTTATCTATGTTGACCATTTATATTCTTAACATATTTGAGGCGATAGCTTTACATGTAATTGAATAACCAATTCCCATTAAACATTAAGTTTTAATTTGTTAAACAAACGCACATTTTTGTGTCAGTTTTGTAATTCGAACTAAATGAAGCATTGTTTTTTTTTTTTTTTTCACATACTTTCCATAGATACCTGACGAATATCAACAAACACACACAATCTCACATAAGATCTTTCTTTCTTGCACACAGGATCAGATTTATTCTTAACCTCATCCTTATCAGCATCACCATCAGCAGTTTATGACTCCACAATCATCATAATCATCACAGTTATGATAAAAATGATCAGCGTGAAGATAACGATTGTGATGAAAAGAACAATTTCTCAAGAACGTTGAGAATAGGGAAAACATTGTATAGAATGAAATAAACAAACAAATGTACCCAATTTTGATTGTTCAATCATCTGTGTTTCGCCATTTTAAATCATAACCGGTTCAGTTTTGCTGTAAAAGTCATATATAGAAATGGAAACAAATTTAGGTGAGATAAGTAATTTTATTAAACATCAGCCCTACTAGTGATATACTTACCTGCTTCTAGCGCTGTAGACGGGGCATACGAAGCTATCCCCATGTAAATTACCTGTAGGACAAAACAGAAAGATAAGAACAATCAGTAAAGCATTGATTTGTAAATATACAATATATATGAGTTACACAACGAGTGGTTGTAGGATATGGTATTTAGTTGATTTTCAAAAGTTACAAAGGACACGAGCTTAACGAGTGTCTTTGGTATCGTTTGAAAGTTAACTGAAATGAATGATATAGATACCATATCCAACAACCAGTCGTGTGACCTGTTTTTATCACAATTTCAGCCGAAAAACAGCAATATTTCATATTAAAAGCAGACAATATGGGCGTAAACATATCAGATAGTACAATGTATTTTCCCGCCAAATGATGACGTCATCGACAATCATCAAGTGATGTTGTTCCGATCACAGTTCACCATGTCAACCAATCAAAATGTGTTTGGAGTTTATTTCACGTTTGGTATAATCATAACGTTATTAAACAGTTTTAATGCTGCTTATTTGATACCCTTAGAGTTGAATAGTAACAACCAATTGTGGAAGAATCAATTTTAGGTTATGGAAAATGACCGTTTTTTTCTTTTCAATTAGAAGCAACGTTTTAAGACAAATTAATCCCCTACACGTTTTGACCTACACTGTAAGTTGAGAGCAGTTTGTCTTGAAAGATTATAACATATTTAAATAGGACGCATTCTTGAAATTTCATAATGAACTATATATGTATATAAATATTATAACCATATAACTGGAAAAATCTGATGTCTTCAGGGGTGATTTGGTTAAAGAATCTTCATGTAATTGACGAATATATATATATATATACATATATGTATGAATGCATGTACATGATGGACATTGTAATATTTAATGTCTCCGTTTTTGTGATGTACATGTAAATGTGTCTAATGTGTGTATAAGTACTGTACTGTTTGTTAAAAAAAAACTTCTCGGATACTTATCTGACTATATAACTAAGAAATATTACCATTTTCTTTTCTAAATATCACTCCTGTGAGAGGATATACATACAGTTGTGTTACCACTACGTTAATATAAAATTATACATGATGTATCTGTGAAGATGAAAATAAAAAAAAAAATTTAAATAGGACGCACAGGACGCACACGTGACGTCGTTTTTTTTCACTTTATAGGGGTCTATAGAGAAAACAGCTGTACTCAATCAATATTATACGGTCGAACGGCATTTCGTAACACTAACACGGACGTAACATCTGACACCATATGCGTGAGGACAGACAAATACTGGTGGATGATAGGTTAAATTTCAGAACGACGGACGTATCTCGGACGGACTTTGAGAGAAGCAGATTCAACTTGTGGACCAGTCATTAAGGGCGAACAGTTGACGGATAGAAGTAAATATCCAAACCATGTGCGTTCCCGTTTTTCGCAAGGAAAATAAATACCGGTAAAACTGACCTATCAAAGGCCAATATACGTAACTTTCGGTAAAACTTGAAGCGAAAATCAAGTCTAATAAACTTATTATATTTATAGATTTAGTTAAGATTAATTGATATCAGCAATATTCAAGATGAATCCTTTTGCGGTTACCGGTACAGCAGCAGTTGAAACACGCTATTTGTAAACACGCGTCCATTTCGAACCGTCTTCTACTCTTCGGTTTTTTGTTGAAGTGGGCCCTACATGTACCTGAATAATTTTCAATTCTTTGGATTTTTTTGTCAAGAGTTTCTTGTTAGTACCGCTCAGGTTTACTTCGTTTTTGGGCTTATTTATGCATTGTTATCAACTGTATTTATTTTCAGAATTTTTCAGAATGACGAAAATTTCCCTGAAATTACGTATATTGGGCCTTTAACTAAGGAAAGGCAGCACACATGCGGTGTTATTCTAAAACGTCACCAGAACGTAACTTGAGTAACGTCACTAATTTTGTCAAACGTTGCCTTAAAATCTGCCATTATTAATGACCAGGAAATCATGATATATTGTGTATAATAAACTACTAACACAGCGCTTTGATGACGGATGCTACGGTTAGACTAGTTTGACCCCCCATAACCGACGCCATATATTCTGAAGTCGAAATGGTATACAATGATGAATTTCTTCGTTCTTAAATGCGCCTTGTCTTTGTTTTTCACGTACTGCTAAAGTATTATAACCCATGGTCAGTTA
Organism: Mimachlamys varia; assembly: GCA_947623455.1. NCBI lineage: Eukaryota > Metazoa > Mollusca > Bivalvia > Pectinida > Pectinidae > Mimachlamys > Mimachlamys varia. The sequence continues at coordinate 31,423,048 of OX392544.1, forward strand.
AGGACGTGTCAGGTTTTAGTGATCGAGGGCAGCTGGAGCTGCCGGAGCAAAACCAACGACAAACGACCATTACCTGGCAACTGCCCTACGTAGGCTGCCAACATGCGACCAGAGCCCAGTTATTCAAAGGTTGATTAGCTTAATCACCATTTTTCAAACTTAAAAAAATATATTAATATACAAGATACAGTCGTAAAATTTCGTATGTGAATTGACAATATTACGTTTTTGATATCTGCAAAGTTGTAATTAAATCCATTTATTCATTTTAAAGTTACAGGATAATAAAAACTTGTACTAATCACTGATTAAGCTTATCATCCTTTGGACATCTGAGCCCAGGTGAGAGAGGGCTGTTGGTGAAGCGGGATGTCAGATTGACATGGTGATATTTCGTCCCCGGTACCAACCAGGACGGATGTGTATCAAATAAAGCAATATTTAATCTAAAGGGTAAATTATGGGATGAGAAAATCTTTGGGAGTATAACAATGATTTTATGGCAGGTTTTATGAGGCATTCGTTCGATTTAGATTCATTGTATCAACTTTAAATCCCGCTAAACACACACTTGTTCTAGACACCCTTAATAAATCTTGAAATTTATGACAATGCTTTGCCTCATATTTCTCATTTATACATAACTGGTGATAACCCTTCTGTGTTGAAATATATTTACATTCTGTGTTGCCTTCGCCTTTATATCATTAGAAAACCAAATCGTAGTGTACCACACTGTATACTGCAATATGAAATGCTGCATCACATATATACGCTATATTCGAGTTCAGTTGACATTCATAAGGCTATGAATGTAATTGGCTGATTGTCGACGTCATAACTGTTGGGTTGGATACCATTGCCCGTCGCCGAGTGACGGCTGTTCTATTCATTGAACGAGCATACTAGATAGATACATGTACCAGGGACGTATATGTGAGATATACGTCCCTGCATGTACATACTTGTTTTATTTATTTTAGTTTATTTACGAGATGAACATATTCAGAAATCGATAAGTTTTAAACTGAGTTTATTTGGTATATATGGAAGCATATTGTTGTCACACCAGTTCCTTTTTCTAACTCGAAATTTCGATTTATTTTATCAAAATTTCGAGTAATTATCTCAAAATCTCGGGTTAATGTATCGAGTGAAAGTTTGAGGTAATGACTCGAAACTATGAAATAATAACTCGAAATTTCAGCTTATAAACTCCAAATTTCTCGAACCTCATGCAGCAATACACTTCCGTTGGTATTCATAGTCAATATGAATTTCAACTGAACAAAGTGAAAGATTGGATAGTCGCCTTTGTCAGGTCGGCATTCACATTGCATATAAATTTCCATTGAAAACAAAATTCAATGCTTAAGTAAACGCCGCGATTTCGGCTTTATGGTGGAAGTTTATGACGTCATGCAGTTTCCGAGCATGACGTCACCATAGGAACAATTTAAGCTCACCGCCAATCACACAGCTGAAATGTTATAGTGCAATTGTGAAATACACTTAAGGATTAACCTTTGATTTTGTTTACTTTATTAGATCATAAATCCAATGGAGCACGAGGTAAATAGCGTAAACGCGAAGCGTTTACGTTAAATTTACCGACTGCTCCATTGGATTTATGATCTAATAAACTAAACAAAATCAAAGGTTGATCCTTATATTTACAGTACTTTCCTGTAAATGGTTCATAACTTTACTGTTCAATTTAGCCCCATCTACGGACATACATTTCATTGCAAAACTAACAAACGTGAAAGCAGTTTGATAAATTTAACAGCATGAAGTTTGCACAAGCCGTAGCTAGCTCCGCCAATGTCAATTGTTAATGACGTCATACAATTGTGATTCGAATGGAATAATTTGCATAGCTCCGCCCACATGTATTGCTGTCGACGTCATAGAATTTTAGCACGTTCTCAAGTATAGTTATTGGAAAATAACTCTAGTCTGCAGTACAATGGTTATCGAGTGAATGTCGGTGTAGACTGTAAATATTGGAAAATAACTATAGTTTGCAGTACAATGGTTATCGAGTGAATATCAGTGTAGACTGTAAATATATAATTATGACATGGATATTAACTAGGGATTCTTGTGATAAACGTGTACTGCATTGGTTCACCGTTGTTGTAATATCAAATTTATATTTCTTGAATGCATGACAACATGCCATGCATTCAAAATACACAATTGGCAAGTTATTGATATAATGCTACTTTTTTCCATTCCTATTTAAAGACAAGTGCAAAACACTTGAATACCTCAGCACAACGATGATTCGTGACCTAATGGTAGCGTATGATAACGTCATTGCTATCTTTGAAATTGAAATGTACTGGAGTAAAAAGAAATTCACGTAAAATTTCCATGTGAATTTCGTTTTTTACCATTACGACGTTACGTTGATGAGTTAAAGGAAATTTCTTTTAGATTTTTTTTTTAAACATTTATAACTTTTTATTTTCGTATTCGCGCCTACACATAGAATATCATACTCGATACTATAAATTTACACTAAAGTTTGCCATAATGTTGGATGATAAACTATGTTTGATGTGCGGCAAAAGATTTAAGTTAAACCTTCTTGTTACATCAAAACGTGCCGTAGAATAGACTGAAGTTTTATTTGTATTGCTTATTCCTGGAGCACAGATAATCTAAATGCATATCGTGGATGGCTGCGTCATAAAGCATGTGCATTTAAGATTTAAAAAAAAAAAAAACAAAAAACAGAGAAAAACATACCCAATAACAAAACTAAAGAACAAAAACAAACAAACATACGCATGTTTTGATTAATCTCTAAATGCTTAAATTAATATATACTTAAGATACATAAATGTACATAAATAAATTTATCGATATATAAAAAAAAACCCATACTTTACCTGTTGCAATATCATCATGACGGTCCCAGTGAGCTTCGCTGCTTTAGAGTCAAACCTTTTCTCCAGATACTGTAGAAAATAAAATTGATATGAATGTCAATAAATTTAATAACGGCGAACATTTCCCTGCTTTAACTTTGCGGAATTCAATAACAGAAAGGAAAATGGCGGGATGGGGGCATTTTTATCAAATATCTAAACTCACCATAAGTGTTAATTTATTCGAAACATTTTAGTTAAGCAACATTTTGTGTTTGTAAAAATTGTTCATGCTCTTGCTTTATTTTCCAGGTAGTGTTAGAAATTGAATAATCTGATTGTTTAATTGTAAATATCGCTCTTAGCTATCTTGACCTCTTTCAAATCGATGCTAGTCTCTGGAAGGTATGTTAAAGATAAAATTACCCGAATGAATTTTAATTTATTCCATGCCTCATAAAAATGATTTTAATCAATTAAAGACATGAATATTTACACTTGTTTTGATGTCAAATAATGCTGTTTCTACTCTTACAGTAAAATATTTGTCAATGTAAGATAAATTGAAATGAAAAAGCCATATTCGTAATTCTTGAATTTGATATTGAATAATCAGGAATTTGAAATCAAATCTCTATTGAAGTTCAAATTTATGTATGGTTTTGCCCGTTTTTTGGCCCTCAAATCCATCAAATTTAAAATTTCATGTTTAAACCCTCAAATCATTTTATTTCAAATAAAGATTACATCCCTCATACAATTTTAATAATATTTATTTGCTATTTGTGCCATGGTTGCTATGGTAACCTTCCCGAATATGCATAAATTATAAAATGTACATATTTGGTCAATTTTGGTCAATTTTACATAGTTTTTGACGCAGCAACCATAGAGCAAATTTTTGAACAAACTTTATATTTCTCCTAAAGATGTGGTATAAATGCCCACGTTTTCCAATTTCATGTAAGGTTTGTTCAAGAATGTGCGCAACAGTTTCTAATAGAAAAACTATCCAAAAATGGGCCCAAATTGACTAAATGGTCAAGTTTCCCTAATTTATGCTTATTTGAGATGGTTGCCATGACAACCAGAGTTGAAACAACCAATAATTATTTCTCAGTATTATCAGGGATGTATTCAATATTTGAAATACATTGATTTGAGAGTTTAATGATCAGTTTTAAAATTTGATTATTTCGGGGGCCAAAATAGGCCAAAACCATACATAATCTGCTGTTTTGAATATTTGCTTTTCAACAAATTTAGGACGATCTGACCTCCTCCAAAATATGATAGATGCAAGTACATCTAACCGAAGATATATATGTTACCTATGATATATTGTTCACCCTTCCAGTAAAAGTATCGCTGAGATGTTTCCAAATCAGGTCATCGTGCTTTGAGAAGGAGGGAAACACGAATATTTGTTACCCTTTAAGAACACACGTCATTATATTTCACATGTCGGAAACAAGTTTGGTTTAGTAACAAAAGGCAATAAATATTTCACCTTTACAGTTTAATATTTATTGCTGTTTGTTCAGAAAGTAACACAAAATATATATGATGGCATGTGCGTCGTAGACATCAAAATTGTTCAAGAAAGAAAAGCGGAAATTAATAAAAGAAAAAAAAAATCACCACCCGAGAAACAACGTTTACATTAAAGGCCCAATATACGTAACTTTAGAGAAATTTTCGTGATTCTGAAAAATTCTGAAAAAGATCCAGTTGATAACCATGCAAAAATAAGCCAACAACGAAGTAAACCTAAGAGGTAACTAACAAGAAACTCTTGGCAAAAAAATCCAAAGAATTGAAAATAATTCAGGTGGGGCCCACTTCCACAACAAACCTAAGGTAGAAGACGGTTCGAAATGGACGCGTGTTTACAAATAGCGAGTTTCATCTGCTGCTTTACCGGTAACCGCGAAAGCATTCATCTTGGATATTGCTGATATCAGTTAATCTTAACTAAATCTATGAATATGATAAGTTATTAGGCTTTATTTTTGCTTCAGGTTTTGCCGAAAGTTATGTATATTGGACCTTTAACGCTTCCCTCGATTGTCACGTGGTTACGGTTTGTACAAGTTGCCTTTCAGGAGGAGTTACTTCTGGACTTTCGGTTTAGCCATATTCCCTTTGGTATAACTACTCTAACAACATTCATCAAACATAATGTAATTACATGTATGATTTGTGAGGTATGTTATGGCCAGTTCATGACCCAGTGAACAGCGCACGTGTCTTTCTGCAAGAAAACCTAGGATGGATCCCTAGCCCGAGTTTGCTCTAGCCCTGACACCGTATCTGGTTACCAGACATCTATCTGTCAAAATGTCCAATTCTGGTGTTAGGGCCCGAGGAAACTTGGGCTTGATTGATCCACAACCCGAATAGAAAGTGAAATGGTCTGGGTTCACCTGCCCGAAAACGTAAGTTTTCTTCAGGTACTCCGGTTGCCTTTCAAAGTTAGACACCCGCGTGCAAGCATCTGGACTACAAGAGTTAACAAACGTGTTTCGTCATTGTTGTAATATAAAGATCAAGTTTTTCATGCATGTAAGACACTCTCAACTTTATACAGTGAATCTACCATTAAACTGCGTTCTGTTTCGAGTTATAGACAATATGAACGCCAATTGCATTACAGAAAAAAATGTCCTAAAACGTAGCCATCGTTCATATTGCCTATTACTCGAATCAGAATGCAGCGTAGTGCTAAAATATACAATTATATATCATCGTTGTTTATAGTACGTTATTGACCTAGGGATCTAATTATAGCACAGATGAAAAAACTCTACGTCCCATTAATATCCATTGTCATTTAAGGACGTGCCACTTTTTAGAGGTGAAGGAAAGCCGGAGTACCCGGAGAAAAACCACCGACCTACGGTCAGTATATTGGATCTGGCAACCCACTACGTTAGTTTCGAACTTGAAACCCAGAGGTGGAGGGCTAGTGGTAGAATGTCGGGACACCTTAACCACTCGGCCACCGCGGCCCCTATTCCAAGAAAAAAATCAAATGTCACTGATAATAATAACACAATTCTGTTACTAACAGTTCATGAAACTTGTTTTTTTATCAGCAGACATATTGGGTTATAATCATCATCATTAACGCCACAAAAATGTGGAATGTATACTTGTATAAAAGTACCAACTCAAGTGTCCCAACAATTTTAATTTAAATATGCCTCCCTCTTTAACCGAACAATCTTATGCTGACGACGCTTCTTTTTGAAATATCTAAATATGTTTATTCGATTTAATACTTAACGTGATATGATACGTTAATATAAATGTAATAATTAAAGCAAATACGCTGTCTATAAATTCTCGTTCAAACGAGAGTTCCGTGTGATATGCATGCATCGGGTGGTGCAGTGGAAAGCGCACTTGCCTTTCACCAAGGCGGCCGGTGTTCGATTATCTAACTGGACGTGAATAGGTATAGGTCACCTGTCCGATCACGTGGGCTTTCTCCCGGTACTCCAGTATCATCTCTCAATAAGACCCCTCGCGCGCTGACTTCCGGGCCAACAAGAATGATTAATATAAGTCGGGTAACTTGGCCATAATTGTTGTGAAATAAATAAAGTTTATATTTATATATATGCATCGCTTGTAAACCTTCAGCTCACTTTCATATTCATACTCATTTAGTGACTCTACATCACAAATGTAATTATATCAAAATAATTAATCGCAAATGAAGACTAAACAAGAGAGTTTGCTCTGCTTTACGTTGCAGTTTAATTTAATTGTATGCTTATTTCTTTTCAAAGCAGTATTTTAAAATTACAAGCACGCATGATTTATTGATCTAACGTTGTTGCGCTATTTGCAATTTAGCGTGCTCTGAAATTTGATTGCCTTAGATGAACTTATTGGTGAACTACATAAACACATAAATGCGTTCTTTCTCTTTTTTTAAAAAGTAAAACACTTGGATTATGAAGATAAGGATTTGACAACAAACGAGAGGTCCCCGATTGTGTAAACATTTACAAAAGTCTCGCCGTGATCGTCAAGTTTATTCTGACCTTCACCAAAGGAAAGTTCATTGTATATACACACTTATCAATCATATCATAACTATTCATCTTGTCATCCATACAACTAATTTGCATAAAAACGAAAGGCTCCAATAGGATCACCTTGGTTTATTCCTTAATGTGGTATAGCTAGTACAAATGTGTGTAATACATAATATACACGAAATTGAAATACGTAAAATGAATGTGTGTGTAATACGTGATATTCATGTGTGTGTAATACGTAATATACACGAAATTGAAATACGTAAAATGAATGTGTGTGTAATACGTGATATTCATGTGTGTGTAATACGTAATATACACGAAATTGAAATACGTAAAATGAATGTGTGTGTAATACGTGATATTCATGTTTGTGTAATACGTAATATGCACGAAATTGAAATACGTAAAATGAATGTGTGTGTAATACGTGATATTCATGTTTGTGTAATACGTAATATACATGTGTGTGTAATACGTAATATACACGAAATTGAAATACGTTAAATGAATGTGTGTGCAATACGTGATATTCATGTGTGTGTAATACATAATATACACGAAATTGAAATACGTAAAATGAATGTGTGTGTAATACGTGATATTCATGTGTGTGTAATACGTGATATTCATGTTTGTGTAATACGTAATATGAATGTGTGTGTAATACGTGATATTCATGTTTGTGTAATACGTAATATACATGTATGTGTCATGCTTAATATAAATATGTGTTTAATACGTTATATAAATTTGTAATTTGTTATATGAATGTGTGTATTACGTAATATAAATTTTCGTGTAATATACGCAATGCATGAATGTATACATGCTTGTGTAATATTAAATATAAATGTGTAATGCGTACTTTTCTTGTGTGTAATGCATGATATACATTTTCGTGTAATACATAATGCTTTTATGTATATTTGTGTATGCAATACGTAATATAAATGTGTGATGATAAATAGATCATTTTTATTTCCCTTTTCACACAGGATTACTTTCTACAGCAAACATAATGAGTGCCCCGATTCATCATTGCCCTTATCAATTTAAATTTGGTTGTGCGCTAAATTTTGTGTGCGCCAACATATGTACGTGTGCAGTATCTCTACATTAGACAAACAAGCAGATAAATAGAAAACAAATAAACAAAATGCCATGGACTTATTTATCGACTGATTTGAAGCAGAAGACGCTTACTCTTCCGGAACACATGGTCTTATTATATTGTGCTTTTACGAGAGTCTCCATGTAAATCTTTCCTTTGTTCCCATTTTGCCCCTAGTTTAATCGATTTTTAGTTCGGATTATGGTTTTGTTGACGCTTTGGTATTCTCTGATATATTTTTTTTAATTTCGCCTTATAAACATCAACATTTATTGTGAAATTGACAAATCACCGGCAGGAAATGAAACACAATGGATTTATAACGTACATGTTTCCCTTCTGTGTACCCCGTGAATACAATTATTTTTGATTGAGGGTCTGACCTATTTCCTTATTGATGGGTGTATACTAATACAGACATCCATGTAAGACCTCTTTGTTGTAATGATACATGTAGCTCATACAAAGTTGTGTTACCGGGTTCATAATAATTTTACATGAATATGCAACATTAAATATCTTCCATCGATGCTAGTAACTGCAACGGACGTTTTTGAAACTGTATTTTCCGGCTTGATTATAGTTTTGATAAATCGTTTCTGAAATAAATTCCATAATTTACAGTACTTGTATGAGAAAGAATACCCCCCCCCCCCTAAAAACAAATAAATAAAAAATAAAAAAAATATTGATAATCAGTAATTATATACATTATGGAAAAAGTGCTAGAGTGAGGTGTTCTACTGGGTGCCATCGGCAGTACACTTTAGTGTGGCAGCCCTCAAATCGACAAAAGATCAGACTATCCCATGAGGGCCAATTTGAGCATACCGCAGACCTCCAAAATACACAGGCTTTCTCATCACGCACCTATAGCTACATCGCATACACCGAGAGGCCGACCTTTAATATAACAATTAAACAAAACCGGGATATCTATATCCCTATATCCGTTTTAGTCGACTGAGATATGTAGGGTCTGTTTGTTTATACGAAATAACCAGTTTACTTTCTTTAAAAGCATATATTTGTAATGGATATCAGTTTTGGCGGAATTGCAATTGCTTATGCAGGCCTTGCACACCTCTGTTAACGACCGCCTGAATTAAACACTTCTAAACATTTCTAGGTTTGACGTTTTTCATAAACGAACCACTTTTGTTTTATTTTTATCCACGCATTTAGGGTTTTCTTAGTTTTTACGTCTTATAAACGGCTAGGATCATTTAAGGACGATCTGCCATTGTATATGCCGATTTTAAGTGCTGCCATTGGCAGGGGGTCCCCTAGTGAAAATCCTTGCATTTTTTCATATTTGTGTAATAGAACAATTCCTGTTGAGTGCCACGACCAGGAAATGAACCCGGGTCTCCGGCGTGATAATCTACAGCTCTACCAACTGAGCCAAAGAAGCATGCTCCGTCAGCTGAGTGACAGAGACCGTATTTAACACTATGTACAAGCCACACCGACCCGCTCCTTTTACATATGAATTGGTTTGAAACGTTTTTATTTTGAAAACCAGATGACCCCATGCGCGACCTGACTGATGAAATCTTAAAAGATATTAACAGTTCCATATTTATAAATACTTTAATTAACGTGAAGCCTAGGTACAAGTACGGCACTGCAATCAGATTGTGATCATGGTTTTGAGAAGCAATTAAATCATAGTTCCTATATGATTGCACAGGTTAATAGATCGTTTATAATTAATTTTCCATTGATTCTATGCAGAATTTCTGATTGTTTGAGATTTTCTTTTCATACATGTACCTCTATGAAAAAAAAAACAAACGAAAATGGTGCGAAAAATGTGACGTCACAATACAGCAATTGACGTCGCGGATTGATTTGTAAAACATTACCGCTGTGAGATCAGTCAAAATGTACAAAAAACATGTTTTAAAGAAAATAAGTTTCAAAAATTAATTTTAAGCGTTGATGTCAATTATGTTTTCGTTTCATAGGGTTGTGCAAAAATTTTGCTTTCAAACTTTTGTAAGAATCCGCTACCCGGATTCATACAGTTTGCAAACAAATTTTTTTTCATACACCAATGAAACTAAAATAAATTCATCATTGCTGAAATATTTTCCTAGAAATGAGACATGTATACAATATATTGAAAAATGTTTGCAGGGTAGGCAAAACTTTTTTTTCATAAAATGTCTTTTGTAAAACCCTACATCTAGGACATCGTGTTAACATAAGATGATCATTATGAGTGCTATAGACATACAGTAACCGAACAAAATATGACGTCATCTGTATGACGTCATCAGTAACAACGTCTTACCTCAAATGAACTGGTGAGCTTTAGAGGATATATCAGCGGAACGAATATGTATGCTGCTACGATAACAGCAGAGATTACTCCGAACGTATAGATAAAGTACTGACTTCCTTTCGTAAACATTTCTGCCGGTGTCCCCAAAATCAAAATGGCGGACATGAACGACACAAGAATTGAAATGGAAACAGGGATCATTTTCATGTCACCTCCGCCCATCAGAAATTCTTTCGTGGAGTTTTCACGACGTCCTTTAATCGCATAGAATATTCCAATAGCCGCGGAAATAAACAGCATGGCCGCGAATGCGAACCAGTCCCAGACGTCGAATTCTTCTTTAGTAGCCATCTTGTTTTGTTGAAATTAAAAATACAGTCGTTAAAAGTCCTCTTTTATTTTCAACGATTCACAGATTATTTTTTAAATTACGCCTTCTCACACTTTCATGTTATATTTTTTTCATTGTATAATCATTCGCAACCATTTAGTTCCACGTGTGCAAGAAATATCAATCCACTTCAAAAACAGAATCAAGAAAAAAGAGTTGATTAGATATTGATCCAAATGAGGAATTGATCCTAAACAGTAGGTAATATTGCAAGATGCATTTGTTGTCGAAAAACGTACGAACAGCAGTGTGTGTGTTTTTTCCGTTCTTACATGACTTGTATATCTTTACTTATCACACACGCGTAAGTGTTGCTGGGCCAGGGAGAAAGGTCCCGAAAACCCAGTGATGCCGAATGTCACAGAGACGAGGAGGCGACTTACACATGTAGGCAGGTGTGTGTATGTATATATGTATATATAGGTATGAAACGTCTTTATTGTGTTAATATACACACGTGACGCTTACACGATCAAACTTATGAATGTCGCTGTGTATGGTATTTGCATTGATATGTCAGTCTTGAATTAATATGATACATTACAATACGGGGGCAGTCATTGTGATAATAAAATGGTCGTTATACTAGTGTATCTGTATTAAATTAGCACTTTTTTTCTGTAAGACAAGGTTTGCTACTATAGATAAAACAATGTTGAGATCTATCAGAAATAAACAAGGCAGGGGATCGGACCATTTACTTTCTTTTTTCGTCAATTGCCGATCATCTTTATCATCGAAAGGAGAATTTTGGATTGAACAGTTTAGTTGTAGACAAAGCGAGAATGAAATGGGCGACAGCACTGTAAGATAATTTAAACTCACTTGGTACAATAGCTGTAGAAAGCATTGGAAGATGGTGTAATAAGGGACAACGCGCCGACAACAAAGCCAACAAAAATGGATAACGCGACAGAGGAGCAAAAATAACGCGACAATCAAATTAAGATAACTCGATTATCAAAGAAAATTAACGCCACCATTAAACAAAGATAACGCGGCAATGGAAATGAAACAGGTTAGTTAACTTAGATAATGTGAACACCAAACGAAGTTAACGCGGCATGCAAAGAAAACGCGGTAAGCAAACAAACATAACACAGCAATCAATTAATCGGCGATAACGTGACAATCAAAGAAGATTAACGCGACAATCAAACCAAGATATATAGCGAGGAAATCATATTAAGATTACTTTCAAATCAAAGACAAATAACTCGAAAATCAAACAAAGGTAAGGTCGCAATCAACCAAAGATAAAACGTCGATACCGCTGCAATAAAATGGATAACGCGACAGTCAAACAAAGGTTAACGCGACAGATAACACAATTGTTTTTTATTTAGAATGTAATATATAGTGACATTTGACCTTGAACCTTGACTGATGTCAACTAAATCCTACTTAGGTGTATATTTTGACCGTGTGATATTATGATGTGAATAGGAACGAGATCTGACAAGTGTTTCATGACGTATCTGATACACAAAGTTTATGAGAAACTCATACAGGGAGTCATCCATTCACTCATTGACGAAAGGACTGGACACACATACAAAGTGATAATTATATACCCACTTACATAATTGGGAGGTATAATTGTGGGTTATGCAATAGACAAAAAGACACCCACATACATTGACTTAATTAAAATATACACCTTGGTTGCTTAATTCCAATCCTTTGTTTGTCTTTGATTCAATATATATTTAATAAAAGAAAATAAAGATAAACAAAAAATCGAAACGAGACTAGCTCGGATGACGCAATACCTTTTCTTTCTCTTAGTTTTAATTACTCATAGTGGATTTGAAAACAAGAACTCATCCCCACCAAAAACAAAAACAAAAAAGAAAAAATTACAAAAACAAAAACTCAAAAAACACACACATATAAAAATGAGAATTGCAGTAGAACATTATTGAATGGTGAAAGAGAAATCCTACATCTTCCTCGTCCATTAACCCATCCAAACCCCTTCCCATCAATCACTTATACCCAACCTCATCCTAATATTTTATTCCATTCATATTTAATATAACCTCCCACTTTGCAGTTAAATTCCTTCCAAAATTATGCCATCATGTCCAGTTGATGTTTAGTTTATCATCTACTGATGGAAACGGATTAATATAAGTTTTTTTTTAAACTTGTTTCCGGATCCTATTCCTTCATATTCCCTGTCTATAGTGTTGAATATATACTGTCAGAATGAAATAAAGTTTATATCAATGGTGAAAGCTATTTACAAACTATTTGAGAAAATAGAAGTACACAACATCAAGTAAGTTTTCTTGCGTTGTCGTTTCGCACGAAATAAAACAACCATCGATGACATTCTGAACGGTTTGCTGAATTAAAAACCTGCATGACGGCGGTGCTGAATAACTAACTCAATCATTTGTAATTCTAAAACGTTCAGTTTACAAAAGCACAAAAATGAAGTCTCGTTTGAAATGATCAGATTTGCAAAAAAAAAAGTACTTCGAATTCGGGTTTAATATACGATATCTTTCCAATTATTAACGCATGTCGAATGTATTCATGCTTAATTCTCGGTCCTTTAAAGCATATTAAAGATCAATTAAACTTGTTTAATGTACATTTACTTAACCTATACCTTTGTGCATGTGTTGTTTAAACAAGAGGACCACATCGACTTATGGTGCCGACATATGTCTGCATAAAGCACCTTGTTTTCACAAAGTCAATATTTGTCATTAAATAACCTGATTCCACTGTCAACAAAATATTACACTTCCTGTCATCTTAACTTAATTACCCCTTGAGACACATTTGTTGAACTCGTATAATTCGAAGGTTAGAATAGTTCATTATACAATTTCAGGGGTGAATGCGTTAAGCTTCCGGACAATGAAAAATATATGCGTTGTAGACATACAGCGCAAGCTGAACTGAAACGGCCCTGGTTATATGACCTAATTAAACTAAGTTGTAAGATACCCTTCATTTTAAACTCTAAAGAGTGGAAGCCTATTGTACGGTAAATAGCAAGAGAATATTTTAAAATATACATGTAACCACTGACTACTGTACTTTCGCTACATATCTCATAATCCCTGGCTCTGATACATCATTAAGGTGCCGCGGTGGCCGAGTGGTTAAAGTGTTTCGACATTCTACCACTACTACATGTACCACTAGCCCTTCATTTCTGGGTTGCGAGTTCGAATCGCACCTGGGACAGTTGCCAGGTACTGACCGTAAAACCTTGCATGTCCTTAAATGACTCTGACTGTTATTAGGACGTAAAACAAAATAAACCAAACTAAACTAATACATTAACAGAATTGTTGAATTTTATCAACAGAAAATAGTCATTTGAAATTTGGCAATAAAGTTGTACCAAGGAAATGATATTTTAATTTGGAACTCTTGAAATATGGAGGAGTCCCGATAATAATTTCTTTGAAACCTCCTCCAAAAACGTTTTTTGATTTTCGATAGTTGTTAATGCAGATTCTAACCCCTCGGGCACAGAAATGCACCAACTGAGGATTATGACGAAAGTTTAAGTGATAGCTTGCTCCAATCTTATTAAAATCATATCTTAGTAGGAGTGAGAACAAGGATTTGCATTTTAATTAGATTGGGATTGCTCGAGAGTATGTTGTTGATCATCGTCGGAAACCCACAGTACATTTCTCTGACGTTTGCATACCGTGGGCTAAAATAGATGAAAACCATCGTTTTCGTACTGAAATAGAAGCCAATCACTTTCATCCACGATTACATGCAGATGAGACATTCAGCCGGGGTATCTCGTTTAATTTGTAGCACCGCCCGTAAACGAAACCTGTTGATTGTGTTATAATTGTGTCGATTGTGATAGAATATAAGGTCCTACTATACACCGATTGACATCGGCGTCATGCCCTCAGAAATATACTGGTAGTGGTCAAAGTAAAATGATCTACCAGAGTGTCACTAGAAACAACCATTCTGATTGGTCGGACTCTCCGAATAAACTTCTTTCCAGGGAAATGAAGATTTACATCTACTCTAGCCCACGGTATGCAAACATCAGAGAAGTGGGTTTCCGACGATGTTTGTTGATGTACATAATTATACTAAACACTATATTGAAAATTAGCGTCTTCATGAAAATGTTACTATAAAGGGTAGAAGTAAGCATGAGAAATTGTCACCAATCAACCGACAGTATCACACTGAAAGGCAGTAGCAATTATGATGGAGAATCAAAAGTCTGGACGTAAAAAAATGTTATAACTTCCAAGGTTATATGCTCCCTTAAATGACATAGTATTATTTACCAAACAATACAGATTTTTTTCTGTAATATTTCACATATTTTTATTTTCATGAAAGATTGTGTCTGGTCAAATTATGAACAATTGTTTTATAACTAGCGTATGTTAGCTATTTGGCAATTTTAATGAATTCATTAAGACATAATGAACAACCCCATTGGAATCATGTCTCGGCGTGGCCTTAATGGTCAACCCAGGAGAAACGGCCTAATGGAATCGGAACCAGGTTCTTATACTGATAACCAGGTATGTGGCATAAAGTACTATGGATAAGACTTGTGGACATTGTTTTCGATTTCTTATTTGCAACCTGCAATGCATCATCGGATACCCCCGGTTGATCTCGCTTCGCTAACTCACTCATCACCCGTGGGCAAACTCGCCGAGAAATCCTCGTAGGTAATTAATATGTACGAAGCATTTGATTGGTTCTAGTGCAGTTTCGCGATTGGATTTTAAACCAATTAGAATTAGCGTTATATAATCTATACGGAAGCATAACTTAGATAAGTAGCATTGTACTGCTATTGACTTGTTTTTGAAAACATGGACCTGTAAGACTTGTCTCGTATGATTTTTAAACAAAATTCACAAGATTTAATTGGCGTCGCCATCGTTGTGAATACGTCTTCTACTCGTCGTTTACACGCTTTCTCATGGCCGCAGCCATTGTTGTGTATGGTGTACCACGAAACGTGTCTTCAAACTGGAGAGTTCCGAATAACATATATGATTTTCTGATTGGTCCGTTCTAATATCTGATTTACCATATTTTACGAGGATTTCTCGGCGAGTACATGCATATGAGTGATTTCTGCAATTTACCTGTGTAACTGTTATCAGTATGGCCTACGGCATGTAATAACATGACCTTGTATTTGCAAAGAAACAAAATAAAAATTGTTACTTGATAAAAACTTTTAACACCAGGAAGTTACAAAATTATCTAATAAACTTACATGTACAATACAGGTACATCGATATACATTGAAGTATTACAATTATGCATATAACACCCCAGAAACATGTCAGGGTTTTAACCAAGTTATATTCCAAATCTCGAATAAAAGATCGACGCAAATAAATAAAAATCAAATCTATGCAGCATTTCACTTAAGAAATATTTGTCATGCCATCAAAAAGACAAGTTATCCTCGATATCCAGGGTTACGCTCACCATGTTAAAAAGGGCTCGCTAAGATTAAAAAAGATCACAAAGGAACTGCGGCAGGCTTCAAAGTTTGTCATTTTTTACCGTTTGGTGACCATCAATCTGATTAAAATACAGATCCTTGTTCTCACTCCGTTTTACAATGATCTGACAACATCTCATACGAGGTCACATCCAGATGACCTATGTCGCCTCTTTACTTAACACTAAACGAAGTTCCAACTCACATGTCATCTTGCAGCAAGTCATTTCGTCCCATTATTCCACATGATTTTTTTGGTGACGAAATGGTCAAACGACAAATGCGATTATGCAAGCTTTGTCGCCTCAAAATTTCACTCTGAAGATTCTGACAGTAGTAATCTGATTGGTTAATGCAAAAGGTCAGCAGGACAAGACCCCTATGGGATTTTCTCAGAGCTTAACGCAGCAGAGAGAAGTTTACGGAACGGCGCGGAGATCAAGATATGATTTTCAACAGATTGGGTGACCACGAGACTCTTTTGATGTACATCAAAGAGTCGAACCAGTTTCTTGCCTCACCAACAAGATGGCGTTCAAGGAGCCTTAAGTTTTGCCATGACATATTCCAAGGGTGTAGAGAGCGTAGGTGAAGTATCCCATGGATATCGAGGATGGTGACTGGTATAAATACACTGTTTTATAATAAACGGTCGGTGATATAGGTTTTGTTTCTCGATATTTACGTTCCATTCCGGTTATTATAAAGCATATTTAATTAACTAAAAGGACTTAAGAAAACCATCTCAGGAGTAATTAAATATATATTAAGTAGGCTTAATTATTACCAACAGATTTACGTTCGCAGAACAAAATCATTTTTCAGCACAAGGCTGACTATGGTAAGTCATTCTGGCATTTACAATAGACTAAATTAATGAACAAATAAATGAATAAACAAATAATCAGCGCCAGACTTAAAAATATCACATACCAAAATGATTTTACACGAAAACTACATGTAAGCTTGTTACCAAATCTTCTTGCATCCTTTTGATCTATTTTACTACTTACTTCTTGAACAAAATAGTGTTAATTGAATAACTTAATTTTAACATGTCATTTATAAAATAATGAGCTTATTAATTCAAGTTAAAAGAACAACTTCTGACTGTGCCAAAACTGACCATAAGTAGCCAAAGCTATTTGGTAAGAAACCATCAATTGCTATGACTAATATACATATTACTTCCCTTAAACGAACTGGACAGGTTTCAGGGGTAAAGACACGGTAAAAATATCAGAATTCAACTATACATATCTTTTATAAAACATTTTATAAATGAAGTTTTACTTCTCGTACGGCTAAAATTACCAATAATGCTCTGTTGTAAAATTTCATCTGTGGTAAATCAATATTTCACTTACCTCAAACGAACTGGTCAGGTTCAAAGGATAAAGGAGAGGAACACATATCAAGTCTGTAACTTACCTCAAACGAACTGGTCCGGTTCAACGGGTAACGGAGAGGTACACATATCAAGTCTGTAACTTACCTCAAACGAACAGGTCACGTTCAAAGGGTAACGGAGAGGTACAAATATCAAGTCTGTAACTTACCTCAAACGAACTGGTCAGGTTCAACGGGTAACGGAGAGGTACACATATCAAGTCTGTAACTTACCTCAAACGAACTGGTCAGGTTCAACGGGTAACGGAGAGGTACAAATAGCAAGTCTGTTACTTACCTCAAACGAACTGGTCAGGTTCAAAGGGTAACGGAGAGGTACAAATATCAAGTCTGTAACTTACCTCAAACGAACTGGTCAGGTTCAAAGGGTAACGGAGAGGTACAAATAGCAAGTCTGTTACTTACCTCAAACGAACTGGTCAGGTTCAAAGGGTAACGGAGAGGTACAAATAGCAAGTCTGTTACTTACCTCAAACGAACTGGTCAGGTTCAACGGGTAACGAAGAGGTACAAATAGCAAGTCTGTTACTTACCTCAAACGAACTGGTCAGGTTCAACGGGTAACGAAGAGGTACAAATATCAAGTCTGTAACTTACCTCAAACGAACTGGTCAGGTTCAACGGGTAACGGAGAGGTACAAATAGCAAGTCTGTTACTTACCTCAAACGAACTGGTCAGGTTCAAAGAGTAACGGAGAGGTACAAATATCAAGTCTGTAACTTACCTCAAACGAACTGGTCAGGTTCAAAGAGTAACGGAGAGGTACACATATCAAGTCTGTAACTTACCTCAAACGAACTGGTCAGGTTCAACGGGTAACGGAGAGGTACAAATATCAAGTCTGAAACTTACTTCAAACGAACTGGTCAGGTTCAAAGGGTAACGGAGAGATACAAATATCAAATCTGAAACTTACTTCAAACGAACTGGTCAGGTTCAAAGGGTAACGGCGAGGTATAAATATCACGTCTGTAACTTACCTCAAACGAACAGGTCAGGTTCAAAGGGTAACGGAGAGGTACCCATATCAAGTCTGTAACTTACCTCAAACGAACTGGTCAGGTTCAAAGAGAAACGGAGAAGTACAAAATCAAGTCTGTAACTTACCTCAAACGAACTGGTCAGGTTCAACGGGATACATAATCGGTATAAATATCAAGTCTGTAACTTACCTCAAACGAACTTGTCAGGTTCAAAGAGAAACGGAGAAGTACAAAATCAAGTCTATAACTTACCTCAAACGAACAGGTCAGGTTCAAAGGGTAACGGAGAGGTACAAATATCAAGTCTGAAACTTACCTCAAACGAACTGGTCAGGTTCAAAGAGAAACGGAGAAGTACAAAATCAAGTCTGTAACTTACCTCAAACGAACTGGTCAGGTTCAAAGGGTAACGGAGAGGTACAAATATCAAGTCTGTAACTTACCTCAAACGAACTGGTCAGGTTCAAAGGGTAACGAAGAGGTACAGATATCACGTCTGTAACTTACCTCAAACGAACTGGTCAGGTTCAACGGGTAACGGAGAGGTACAAATATCAAGTCTGTAACTTATCTCAAACGAACTGGTCAGGTTCAAAGGGTAACGGAGAGGTACAAATAGCAAGTCTGTAACTTACCTCAAACGAACTGGTCAGGTTCAAAGGGTAACGGAGAGGTACAAATATCAAGTCTGTAACTTACCTCAAGCGAACTGGTCAGGTTCAAAGGGTAACGGAGAGGTACAAATAGCAAGTCTGTTACTTACCTCAAACGAACTGGTCTGGTTCAAAGGGTAACGGAGAGGTACAAATATCAAGTCTGTAACTTACCTCAAACGAACTGGTCTGGTTCAACGGGTAACGGAGCGGTACAAATATCAAGTCTGTAACTTACCTCAAACGAACTGGTCAGGTTCAACGGATACAGAAGCGGTACAAATATCAAGTCTGTAACTTACCTCAAACGAACTAGTCAGGTTCAACGGGTAAACGAGAGGTACAAATATCAAGTCTGTAACTTACCTCAAACGAACTGGTCAGGTTCAACGGATACAGAAGCGGTACAAATATCAAGTCTGTAACTTACCTCAAACGAACTGGTCAGGTTCAGCGGATACAGAAGTGGTACAAATATCAAGGCTGCCACCACGACCGCTAGCATGATTCCAAACACATACAGAAAGTACTGTGTACCCTCCATGTACATTTCTGCTGGTGTCCCCAAAATCAAAATGGCGGACATAAACGACACGAGAATGGAAATTGCAATCGGAAGCAACTGCATATTTCGTCCGCCCATCAGGAATTCTTTTGTTGAGGTTTCCCGGCGTCCTCTTATAGCGTAGAATATTCCAATTCCGGCCGAAATACCCAACATGGCGGCGAATGCTACCCAGTCCCATACGTCGAATTCATCTTTTGAAACCATCTTGTGTTCTCTTTTTTTTTAATCCTACGTGAAAATTCGTTGAGCTTGGTTGTTTCTTGAAGTATCAATTTTGGGTGCGTGGGTCACGAATTCCCCAAAGCAACCCTCACTGCAACTTTGGTTTTGTTCGTTCAAGAATAAACTACATATAAACTTAATTTAATAGAAAATGTTCACTTATGACGTTTCTTTTTCACTCAATAATGTATTTCTGTTCAACTTTGGCTGACATAGATGCGAAGCTGAGCTACGTAGCACTGTTGACTTAAGGGGACTACCGGAGTACTGTGGTGCGGGCAGAGATGGAGCTCCTTTGTTTATATATCAAACTGGCTCAAGTAGATCCGGGTATGTACCTTTATAAAGGTAAACATACGTATTTAATTAAAGTATTGTCAGCTTAACACTCAATAAACTTTTTTTCTCCCAAAATGCGAAATTATGTAATTTACCCCGAATAGACAATTACCTCCGAATAATATTTCGTGGAAAGGTGCCGTAACATGCATATTTAATACCAATATTTAATGATAAAAAATTATCTTATTCTTAATATTTTAGATAACAGATAGCTAAGCTAACAAATCTTATATAAACAGTCAGGGAGTCTTGTGATGTGAAGGTAGCCCCCATGCCTCAGCCATGTCGACTACTATTTACAACGCTTGACATATATAGTCTTGCAGTATACTAATAAAACGATGACGGGGTGAAGGGTTTATAGTGTTAACGCGAGGAGACCAATTCAAAATTTGACGAAAAATATTTACAATGTTACATTGGTACTAAATCACCCAGCTAAATTCGGTTGGCATTCATAAATGCTTCGGACAGATTGTTGTTGACATCAACATAAACATGACGTCGTTATTGTTATGCTGGATACCACTACCCCCCCCCCCCCCTCCCAACCTAAACAAACATACACAATATATGGCTATTTTATTTAAATAAAGCGTCTCTTATATTTTGTTAATGAAATTAACATATTGAAAAATGGTTTAAATAATCATCTGATATTTATATGTAAATAACTCAAACTGCAAAAATGCAACTTGAACATCGAAGTGCGCTTTATTGGATTTGATTTGGTCCAGTTGGTATTGATTTTGCATATGAATGCCAACTGAAAGCAGATAAATGCTAAAATTAAAACTAAAAATTATTGCACCAAAGAATTGCATAGCAAATGTTCTGTGCTGTATAATAAATCTAGATACAAATCCCTCATTATGTGTTTGTTTATTTTTTTTCTATGTTACGTAATACCAATATGAACTGGTAGGATAATTCTAAACGTCCCGTAATTTGTGTTTTTATACTTGATTCAAAGCTGTTACGTAAGTTGTTCGACAATGACAATGTAAGTTATAAAGATATTTGTTTTTGACGCTCAGCATACGCTTTGTTTATATACGTTTATTCTCTCGACTTAACACGACCTAGGTTCGATTTATTCGATCAGCCTGCAACTTAGCGTCGACCTTCCTTCGCAAGCAAACGACCACGGCCGACTACGTCTTACTCACGGTGACCGATCTAGCATCGTTATATACATGTTATATACATCGCAATTCCTTAAAATTGCAGCCTGACGCTTTAAATTTATCATGCTTAACATGCTGAATTTGAAGTGAGAAAAAAGGAAAAATATGAAGAAATCTTAGGTCCCAAATTAAAGCTGACAATGCAAGTTAAAAAGCTTTCTTGATATTTAAAAAAAAAACCGGCTAAGTAAAAATTTTAGAAATCTTCTGAGATGCCCCCTTACAGGTTACTAAGGAATGGCAGACATTTTAGTTTTTGCCTTGCTTGGAAACGATAGTCGGCTTCCTTGGGTATAAAAGGCACCCAGGCCGTCAAACCGGTTCTCATTGTTGTGATGAAACCGCGCGGCGACACTTCTATAGACCTTTATTGCTAGCCAAAACATACTTTCTGATTTTTTTTACGATATTTTCGATCAGTATCTGAAGAACTTGACATGGATATTGAAGGTGTTATTATAACGATATTATACAATATGAGCAAAATTAAAAAAAAAACCCATTAGATTACACCAATGACAACTGATAAACCTACCTTAGTATTCAATTGGAACATCATGTCGCTACGAGTAATCAGTTCCTTTGTGATAAACATTGCTATAACATCCATTTATTTCCATCAACATAAGTTCCCCTCACTCGCATATGTTCATTTACGTGTTTTACATAATCAAGAATATACTCGCTTGTTACACTACATTTTCATTACAAGCGCTTTAGTGGCAAGGCGTAATATTAAAGGTAGTATTAGGAGCGAGTACATATTCTGTTCGAAATATTCCGCTCTGCTTCCGAATGTAAAATCAACATGTCGATGTCCATTACGTATACATAGGTGAAGGGACAGTAAGAGTGTTTTCAGTTTTATATTTTTTTATTTTGCTTTGGCACACGATTTATGATGGTGTCTGAGAGAGTGACCATGTTCATGTAACTTCAACTTCAAGGTAAGTGTGTGTTGGTCATTCCAGTTTTGTAACTCCAGTGTCACCTGTTGTGTCCGCAGGTGTGTTGCACTTTGCACGGCCAGTGTTCATGTAAAAGCCGGTTGACAGGCTTGGTGCCTTTTATACCCAGGGAGGCCGACTCTCGTTTCCAAGCAAGGCAAAAACAAAAATGTTTGCCTCTCCTTAGTAACCTGTTAGGGGGCATCTCAGAAGCTTTCTAAAATATTACTTTGCCGTATTTTGTTTTTAATCTCAACGAAAAAAAGCTTTTTAACTTGCATTGTCAGCTTTAAGCGAGGGACAATCTTTATTGATTAATGCTTAAACACATATGGATCGCGCTTAAATAATTCAGTTGTGCCCATAACAAAAATATAGGGAGCGGAAGCTCGAAGCTTGATCGCAAAAGAGAGAAACTAAATCGCAAAGATCGAGTAAGTTTGAGATGCAAGACCATTTGCACAACCAGTTCTCGCTCGAGAAGACTGAGCCTCGCTTATTCCCGCTCTAGGCTCAATGGTAAATATACCATAACGTCCTTTTCTCGACCTTGCTCGCTCTTTTGACGTTCTCTGTGCGACTTTCAGATTGAGGTTCAGTCTTTTGACATGTCCAAATACTGAGCTGCGATCTCTTTTTAGAGATGACAGTTCTTCCACAATTTGCGACATCGGAGGATCAAGGCATGATCAACCGTCGGTCAACCGTCGACTTCGTGCGACCTGCGGCACCCAAGTCATGCTCTGAGATCCAACTCGGTCTTTCGGGAAGATTTCTCGATGAAATGATCACTTTACATTCTGATAGAGTAAATATGCTTTATTAAGTATTTTTTAAACGACAAGTCAAGTGTTGTTATAGTCTCATAACATGGATTATCCACGCACTACAAGATCACGTAACACACACATATGCTGCACCTTTTAAATTTAGCAATAGATACAATATGCCAAAGAAATGAATTAAACTGCATCATACAGCTGTTTCGTCCTCCTAGGACTCTTCAGTGATGCTAGGGGTCAAAAGGTAGGAATCCAAAATTTCTAAACTAATGTAGAAGTAGAAGAGTCAGGTGCGTAAAACCCCTTTAATTTATTTATTTAGAAGTATATTTAAACTAGTTCTGTATAATTTCAAATCAATGTAGAGTATCAGGAAACCAGGTACTAGTATGTTTTTATCATCAAAAGGCTTTTTTCAACGGGATGACTTTAGGGAAGAAATGTCATTCTGATTAATTGAACTCATCTCTCGAGCATCAGTATTTGTGCAGCATTCAATTTTTCACACACGTTTTTAATAAAAGGATTTTAATGAATGAATTGAAATGAATTTAATGATTGATGAACACAATACGTCTGTCATTTGTTTAGTATAATTTAAGCAATTAATGTTGTCAATAAAATAGATAAATACAGTTTTACTTAAAATTGAAACCAATAGGATATCGATTTTACGAAACACAACAATGCGGATTTTTTTCTTGCATTCATGACCTCAATATCTAACCAATGTGTGTTTGTTTTGGTTAAACTCTAGCCAATGACAGCAGAGGATTTACAAGACAGATAGCGATCATGTAATAGAAAGCACTTAGCAATACCAGTAGACATGATCATTATAAATACGTGTACAACGGCTTAAAAAATTCGAAAATTAGATTAACAATCTACACTTGGAACTTCAATACTCTGAGTGAAATTATTTTTTCTATAAATTGGTTAATGCAAGGACAGATGGATGAAAATACATGTATGAATTGCGAGGCGTTATAAGTCAATACATAAATGAATAAATAAATGCATGAATTAAATGAATGAATGAATGAATGTATGAGTTGAATTCAATTAATGAATGAATAAATAAATGCATGAACCAAATTAATGATGGAATGTATGAATTGAATTCAATGAATGAATGAATTATATTTCAATGAACGACTGGATGAATGAATTAATAAATGCATGCATGAATTGAATTCAATGAAGGAATAAATAAATACATGAATTAAATGAATATATTAATGTATAAATTGAATTCAGTGAATGAATGATTTATAATTCAATGAATGAATGAATAAATAAATGCATGAATTGAATGAATGGATGCATGAATTAATGAATGTATGTATGAATTGAACTCAATGAATGAATAAATTAGTTATAATTCAATGAATGCATGAATATATGAGTGAATGTGTGACCAAAACACTGAACGAAAAGACTCGATTCATACATTATTTTAAATAACGAATGAACGAGCAAATGAATTAATATATTTACACCTCTCCCTTCCTGAACTTAGTAAACTCTGACTGCGAATGTATTAGTGTATACCCAATGAAAAAAGATTCGGTGGATTGATATTTGTTCAAATATGTAGTTGTTCACGCTTCAGAACAATAAGTATGTGCTGACGCGCACCATAAAACATGTTCGTTGCCAACTGTGGGCATACTACCGTATACGTATTCAAAATGAGGTACAATCCTTATTTTAATACACAAACATATCAATTATTTGATTGATATATCAACCCAACAACAAGTTACATACATGTACGTGGAATAATCATAAAAAGAGTATTTTTCTTACCTCGTAAGCACTGATATTCTTTTGGCTATACATCAGTGGAACTATTACGGCTGCAGTTACCAATCCACCGAGTACATATGCCAACACTATGACCAGAAACATCGTCCCACGAGTGAACATTTCAGCAGGATATCCAAGGAGAGAAATCGCAGACAGGAAGGAAACCAACATTGAAATCGAAATCGGTATAAGTTCCATTTTTTTATCACCCGTCAGAAAGTTCGATGTCGTTTTCTGTCGATTTCCAATTAAAGAGAAATATATTCCTATTATAATTGAAATTAACAGCATGGCGGCGAATATCACCCAGTCCCAGAGTCCAAATGCTGTCACTGTCGGCATTTCGTTATGTGTTAAAATCCCAGGAATTAAAGTTTAATGAAAATTCTCACGAATTCAATTTTTCAATTTTGTTTCTCTTCCAAATATGATGATCAAAACAAGAAAATAATTGACAAGGTTAACGTATGGTTTCTATAGTTATTGCAGTTAAAAAAAATAAATAAAAATACTACTCTAGCGAATACAAACATTTAACATTTTAAAGAAGTTTGTAAACGGTTCTAGTCCATTTTTGACATTTGACAACTAAGCGACAATTCTATTTCGAAACCAGGGTCGATGAATGGCTTTATGTATATATATATACGAGTTTGACCCCGCTGTGTTTTGACCGTATACTTGGGTTGAAGGGAAACCGTGAATTTACATGTTTGTATTCAATGGGTTTAGTTAACTACTTGATCTACAGTTGAACCCATACATATGACAATATTATCAGTATGGAAATTCAGGAGATACTCTAGTAACAATGACATGCTTTTTTCAAATCCTTGTTTTCTGTGGTCATTTAGGGTATGTTTGAAACATGAGCTTATTTACAAATCTACATCCCTGATGTCCATTGGTTACTCTCTCACCTACGTATTTACGCTCTCTACACCCTTGGAATATGTCATGGCAAAACTGAAAGCTCCGTGTGTGCCATCTTCATGACGAGACAAGAAAACTAGTTCGACCGTTTAATGTACATCAAGCAAATTTCGTGTTCACATAACGGTAAAAATTGGAATTGTATGTGGCTCCTTTTTTATCTAAAAAAGACAGACATCAGCCTAGCAATTGGTCAGGGTTTTTTTCACCTGAGTGTAGAGAGCGTAGTTGAGCGTAACATCTGATTATCGAGGTATTCCTATTCGAGCCTTACAAGGAAAATGAACTTTCTTTTCGTGTCGACACAAAACTGTATTTTTTGAACATGAAAATAAAACAAATTCACTTATTCCAGATGTGTATTTTATTTTGAATTATGTCACGTTGAAGGACGAGGTAGCCACACCCACAATATTTTCTGCGGTACATGTATAGTTACCCGGGGTAGTCACAGTAATATTTGGATTATTATTAATCCTAACACCTTCCTTGTACCACGTGATGAAGGGATCCGGATTGCCCTTGGCAGAACAGTCCAACACAGTCGGCCGATCTAGGTGGAGGTGCTGTGTGGCGTTATCGCTATGAATAGATGGCGAGACTGAAATATGATATAATGAACAGCGGGCATTAAAATTGATGAATAAGTTTGGGAGAATGAAATGAAGTATAAAGAAAAATGACCCGTGAAATTGTCCATTTGCAAATAGCAACAATACGTGTTTGATGACGTATAAAGCCTTCGATAAAGGTGACCGGCATTCGATTCCCGCTTGACATCTAAAGAATAAACTGGTTATCATCCCGTATAATCCATGTTTTCTCTTTCGCAATATGAAGCCCCCGCCTCTAGTCCGTCGGAGGTGCGCTTCCATAGGGGCAAGTATGAATGATTCCCGATTACATGTGCCTTAAAAAGTTGGAAAGTAAGACATTAGAGAGATTCGTCTTACTTTCACGCATTAACAGTTATCTCCCTTTTATTCCCGTGCTCATTAAACGGTTGCATAGTGGAAATAGAACATGAAAACATCGCTACTTTGTAATGATCAGAATTCGATGATTAAAGTACATGATTTTAAATTATTCAGAACTAGTTTAATTTTACTTTTAAATTCATAAATTAAAGGGGTTTGACGACCATGATCCTTCTGCTTCTAAATTATTTTAGAAATTCTGGATTCAAATCTTTCGGCCCCTAGCATTACTGGCGAGTCCCAGAAGGACACAACAGCTGTATAGTGCAGTTTAATTCAATTTTTCTGCAAACTGCATCTATTACCATATTTTTAGATGCATCATGTGTGTGTGCTACGTCATCTTTCTTGGTCGTGCTGAAGTTTATTTTTAACATTTCAGAGTAAAAAAAAAAAGTATATTTGCAGTTGATCAAGTTATTTTCCCAAGGGGAAAACGTAAAAAAGTAATCAATAACTAATGATTGGAACAACGGATTTACTTAATAAAGTACATAATTATATACTTACTAAGACACGCACATGCTCCATTCGGGTCCGTGGAAAGTCCGGGAGATCCAGTATCCCCCTTTTGGCCAGTCTCTCCTTTAGGCCCTAAAGAAAATACACAAGCGATCATAACGCTTAAAACATTTCATTTCTTCTGTGTTTTTTGTTTTTGTTTTCTGTTTTTCGACTTCAGTTAAAAATATAAACAAATAGAATTAATCATGGAATTGATCTGAATTAAGAAAATAGTATAATTATTGCTTCATTTTGGGAACACCTCGAAATGTCATTTATTGCGGAGTGAAATAGTTTGCTGATATATATATATATCATAAAACCTGCTTACTCGAACTCGTTGGGACCTGATCAATAGTTCGAGGAATACATGGTTTTCCAGTAATCCGATGATAGTAGAATATGTTCGAACTCAGTCGGGACCAAACAAACTGTTCGACGAATGAATATGACTCGAGTTAGCCGATTTCAAGTAAGTGAGGTTTTACTGCAAAGCACAGTATTGTTCATTGACTCGAGCCTACAACTCTCCGGTCACAAGCCCGCGGTCCTACCACTTGGCCTCTATCATATGCTGGCCCAATTTACATGGTACCAGGTGTTGGGGAAAATCCTATAAGGATAGGAAAGATCATTTTTGTTTACCTTGCATGCACAATCGGCTGTCGTTAGCGCAATGAGTTTGCAGTATTTGTTCCTGTTAATGGAAATTAAAGCATATATTAGCGATTTATTTGTAGACTTAAACAAAATACGACTATTTCCAAATGATAGGCTACAGGGTAAGCTACAGGGTAATTATGTTTATTTGTTAACATGTAAAAGATGAATATTTCAAATTAAATGATAGGTTGCAATATTTTATACATTTTAGGGTCAGCTACAAATTAATTATGTTTATCTGTAAACATATACAAAAGATAAATATTTCAAATTAAATGATAGGCTACAGTATTTTATACACTACAGTGTCAGTTACAAATCAATTAATATGTTAACAGAATGTGTGAATGACAAATAAGCACCGAAAAGTTATTTCCCTTGTATCACATTTTTTATCATAATGAGCCCGACGAGCTATTTTTTGATCAGATTTATGTATTATTTTGCCTGTAGAACAGGCGAGCCTCGCTATCTTTAAGTCGACGGGAACGTGATGAAATTTGGAGTTATCCTGGTACGAGTATCCATGCTAATCGAATTAAAATATTTAAGGATTAACTTGTAATGGGGATATACCACAAAAAACCGAAGTGTACTCGAAATAAACCGCGAAGCGGTTTATGAAGGGAGAACATTCTGTTTTTTTGTGTGTTACATACAACCCAATAACATGGAAAATATATTCAAGTTAATCCTTTTAATTCAATTCATACCCTGCGAATATTTGTTTTATTGAGGGACTCTTTTTTCTTACAAATTAATACGCTGCTGAATCAGCCAATCAAAAGCGACGTTTTAAACCGCGACAACATTTTATACGTTTTTGGCTGATAACATAATATTTAAACTTATGAAAACGCTTGTTTCAAACAAGTTTAAATTATTTGTTATTAAGTTTAGTCTAAACAGTATTTTTTTTAGTATACTCATCAATATGCAATACAATACACAGGAGATTTGACAGAGACAGACGGAATACAAATTCAGGTATCCCAGTTTTAAGGGTTTGAGATAACGAGGTTCTAATGTATTTATTTAAAAGTCAACATGTTAATTGCTATATTAGTGTGAACATTTCTTTCTGCTGATTACATTTATGTGACAGTAAGATAACTTTTAAACGTCTATTTATTTTAATAAGTACCTTCGTCACTTCTATATGTTTGTTTCGGTGAATTTTCACAGCAGCATCTATACTATTGTGAATGAACTGAATTAATGGGAAGCCATCATGCACAATATAAATAGTTATAAGGCATTGACACTTATTATTTCATTTTGCATGATTTAGCGGCCTATCTACATGTAGCTAAGATAAGGTACATATATTGTAACACGCTTTACGTTACGTTCAAACATACCTGTGCATGTATCAAATCTGCTATCAAATTGTGGGACGTTAGTTGTCTCCCCTGTCGGGACAGGGTCTCTGATACTGTCTCAGTGATACCAGGATTCTGGAATAAAGATGACGTAATACACACACATACTGCACCTCTTAAATTTAGTTATAGATACAGTATGCCGAAAAAATGAATTAAACTGCATCATACAGCTGTTTCATCCTCCTGGGAATCTTCAGTGATACTAGGGGCCAAGAGGTAGGAATCAAAAATTTCTAAACTTATGTAGAAGCAGAAGGGTCAGGTTCGTAAAACCCCTTTAATTTATTACTTTAAAAGTAACATTAAACTAGTTCTATATAATTTTAAATCGTGTTCTACGAAAATGTGTATATTAAGTACCGTGCCACTACTCAAATGATATCAACTGTGGCTATGGAGGCTCCAGTTGGGGGACTAAAAAATCCACCAGCAAAGTCTGCCAACCCCTATCATAAAGATCACGTAACACACACATATGCTGCACATCTTAAATTTAGTAATAGATACAGTATGCGGAAAAGATGAAGATACTTGTCTTCACATGAGTTAAATTTCATTATAAAGACATTTTAAATTGGTTCAATTTTAATCACATAAATAAATTCCGTAAAAATAAATATAAAAAAATTAAATATCGTAATATCGAACTTTACAAAACGTATTGGAAACATATCATTGCATAATTTGAGTTTAAATTTATCGTTCATCCTGACAGATTTTAATCAAAACATAAAATAGTTATCATCCTCAATAGCTAGGGGCTACGCTCATCTACATGTACGCTCTCTACACCCTTAGAACATGTCATGGCAAAACTGAAAGTTTTTTGTGTACCACGTTGTTGATGAGGCAAGAAGACTGGTTGAACACTTTGATATACATCAAAAGAATCTCGCCGTCATATCATAGTAAAAATTGACAATATTTGAAAGTCGGCTGCAGTTTCTTTGTAATCTTCAAAGGACAGGCCTTGCGAATCGATCCTTGAGATGTACATACACAGAATCCTGCAGTCGTTTACCCGAGACCACACAAACTGCTCAATTCGTGCCATCAGTTTTGCTATGATATTTTTCAGGCGTTTAGAGAGCGGAGGTGAACGTAACTCCTGGATATCCAGGATGAAAAATGATGAAATAGGAAACAGAATAAAAAACAAGTATAGAAAAAAAAAATTAACAAAAACTAGCACAAGAATAGTAACATAAGAAAAATATGTTTCTTACTGAATATGATGAATATTTTCGTATAATAATAAAAAGTGATCAAAGAAAACAAAGAAAACCATTTTTTTTAGTAAACTATGAAACAATGAATATTTCGTACTGTTGGAAACATACAAAGGTAGAAAAAAATAATACTCAACGAATAAATAATATGAAACAAAACTTGCTTGCAAACTATTGTCAGGATCCGTTACGCGGATTCATAAAGTTTGCAAACAGAATTTTGTTCATACCCCAATGAAACTAAATGAAGCTATACAAATTTTCATTAATGCTTAATAAAATAAATTAAACTTACCAATGCTTTATGCGCAGCACATTCCTGGATTTTAAGTGTATTGTCCGCAACACTCTGTTGTAATTCATTATGACTCCGATGTAATGTTTTCAAGTCAAGAAATAAATAAACTGTCAAGAATAAATTGAAAATAAAGCAACTTAAAGTTAAACAATGATAAACAACGCTTAATTTACGCGAGGGAGTCTTTGTCTCCATGGTATAGGTAACGAGAAATTATCTTGATAAGCAAAGCAAGGGAAAGAAGTAGGTCAGTGACCGATATGTAAATGTTGATCGATATGTAAATGGACTAAGTCAAGGGTAAGGTGGCATATTATTATTTACATAGTTTGTAAGTAACCTAATATAACGTCCTACTCATTGATACGTCACAAACAGTTACTGGTTCTGTAAAGTAATCTCTTTACTCTCCCGGAACACATGGTCTTAATCTACTTTTACAAGAGTCTCCATGTAAATCTTTATTTTGTTCTTATTTTGCCTCTAGTTTCTTTGATTTTGAGTTCGGAATATGGTTTTGTTGACGCTTTATTATTCTCTGATTTTATTTTGTTTCTTACATGTTACACTGACACAGGTATCTACATGAATATTTACTGTATCTGATAGGACTGCGTCGAAGATAACGCTCTCATATTTTATCATGTGGTTTGACTCCAAAACCAATTTCCAATATTTGTTTGAGTTGTTTTGCTTAGTGTCCTATTGACGCCAAAAAGGTCATCATTAATGACGTCGGGGGTCACTTGGATATGACAAGCACACACACACACACACACACACACACACACACACACATACGTTGCCTTTGCACTACAATCTTTAGAACAGATAAGACGTTTGTGATAACAATTTACTTGTCAAAATATCTTCCACATTGCTTTTAAGTAACATCCATATTTGCGTGATTTCAGATTTCTGTAAGTATTTCAACTTTGATATTGAATGCACATTTTATGTATGTTATATATAGGAATTAAAAGTCATTTTTGTAACTTTTATAGTGCTATGAAAGGTCAACCGTTACATTGTACATCCGTATTGAATGAAGCCCACAGGGCTTCATGCTAAATAACCGCTGACCTTTCATAGCACTATGAAAGTTAAAAAAATGACTTTCAATACATATATAAATAGCGCGGTTCATGCTATTTTTTCTGCAATGCAGTTGGCGTTCATATCCCGTATAACTCGAAACAGAATGCAGTTTAATGCTTAAATGAAAACATACCATCATAGTAGATTTGCTTGAATGTCTTATAGAAAATGTATCCTCTCACAAATATAAGTTATGTAATAAATAGAATCGTACCTTCCTGTCAATGTAATATGAAATAGATCAAACTCGTTGGTTAATTTATTGTCACGAGCCTTTATTAAACTCGTTTAATAACTTTCATACTACATTTGTACATCGACACTTGTGTAAGATCCTTTATTTCTTCTTACAAGAAGTCGACAGTAAAATGTGCACTATTTACAACTGGAATTTACATTATATATCACAATCATAACATCATACATATCTTAACCCTATATTGTAGTTGTTTTTTTTTCAGGGAAATGGAATTGCTTTTAGTAATAGCTGTGGTTGCTACAGGTAAACTTCCTATTCCGATACACATTTGGCAAAACATTTTGTTAATCAGTTACACGTGTATCATGTAATGTTAAATATTAAATGATACTCAGAGAAAAGGAAATCGATCTATTTGATTTGAATCGAGCTGATGCGATAACTAGACGCTTGGCTGTATGAACTGTATGAGGAACCAAAAAAGGAAAAAAAAAAAAAAAAAATATAAAAAAAAAATTAATTAAAATTAAAATAAAAAACGTCTGTTTCCTTCAACGTTTATTGCAGAACCGAACAGATTCTTTGAGTGAGTAATATGTACGGAATATTCATTTCTATAGACCATACACAATAACATTGTGAAAATATTTAAAACATTTCTTTTTGCTTTGTTAATGGAAAAACTTTCAATGTTTGAAGTTCTACCCCGTTCACAAATTAAAATACCTTTACGCTGCGGTGTTATGGACATTTAGTGATTCTGGCACTGTAAAACTTTTGTTAATTTCAGTGGTGGCGGGAAAACAGTCATGCTATTCTTGTACAGGTGTTTCAAGGAAGGAAGATTGCAACACGATGAGGGAATGTGCCGCTAGTGAGGTATGGTGTTTCATTGTTTTGTCTACATAAACTAAAAAAAATCTACATCCTCGATATCCAGGGGTAAGGCTCCCTACGATCTCTACATCCTCGTTATCCAGGAGTTACGCTCTACTTCACTCTCTAAAACTTCGATATACAGGGGTTATGCTCACCTTCGCTCTCTACATCCTCTATATATAGAGTGTACTCTAACCTATCCCCTCTACATCTTCAATATACAGAGATTAGGCTCACCTGCACTCTCTGCATTCTGTTTATACGGGGTTTAGGTCCACCTACGCTCTCTATACATCCTCGATATGCAGGCCTAAGGCTCACTTACGCTCTCTATACATCCTCTCTATTCAGGCCTTAGGCGCACCTACGCTCTCTAAATCATCGATATTCAGGCCTTAGGCTCACCTACAAATTGTACGCTCTATACATCATCGATATTCAACCCTTAGGTTTATTTACGCTATCTACATCCTCCATATTCAGACCTTAGGATCATCTACGCTCTCTTCATCCTGGATAGTCAGGTACATTTGTGTATTAGGCTCATATACGGGATCTACACCTTGTTGATGAGACAAGAAGACTACTTCGAAATCTTGATGTACATAAAAAAAACCGTCGTAACATAACGTTGAAAATAAACAGATAATGGCGTTGGTTTTCTTCCAAAACATGTTTCAGCCAAGCGATTGGTCATGCTATTTTCACACAAAACCAGTCAAAATGCTATATATTCTGTTCTATATCAACGTATTCCAGAAGGGTACAGAGCGTCGGTAAGCGTAAATCCTTGATATCGTGGATGGATTTCAGTATATTTCAATAAAAGCGGTTACACATTTATGTTACAATGGGTAAACCATCCGCGACACTCGAGGGTATACGCTCTAGAATCATAAATCGAAGCAAAATTGGACACACAAAGATAGCGTTTTGGTCTGGGGTAAAAATCTATCCCCTGAAGACTGCTAGCCATTATGTGAATGTGAGATTCATTTCATGAACACATTAGTCGGAGATCTAATATACATTTAGACAAAATAATTGAAGGACAAGTGTGTGCCACATTGCTGATGAGGTGGAGAAGGTAGTTTGGTCTCTGATGTACCGCAAAATACTATGGTGATAAACAATATCATCGGGGATAAATATATCACAGGAACCCCTGTCATCGTTTCTAGGTCATCATCGATATCCATGAGTACACACATAATTATATTGCTGTTTTGTTAAATCAATATCGCCGACTTGCCTGCTGATTCCTAATCCTCTGTTATACATTCTAAATATAATAACTAAAGAAACAGTGCCTCCCTCTTTCTCCTCCTTCTTCTCTGTCTTCTTCTTTGTGTCTCTTATTGTCTGAATGTCCATCTGTCTTGTTCATGTCTGTCTGTTGTCTGTGTACGAGTGAGTGTAAATTCATGAGTTTGTTTAGCTTGAAGATGAATTTTTCTTTTCATTATATTCAAGTTTGTTTGAATATATATATTATTATAAAGTGTTATACAGTGTGAGTGTGTGTGTGTAAGAGTGTGTGAGGGAGCAAGTGTGTGTTAGGGGATGTGACAGAGAGTGTGTGTGAGTGTGCAGATATGTTGATGTGTGTGCATAATTTATGATGTGAGCTGTGTTAAAATTGTGTTCTCGTGCTCAATTATATTAAGTGAAAAAATTCTGAAAATAAAAAATTACAAAAAAGATATCCATGAGTTACGCTTACCTACGCTCTCTACACCCCTGGACTATATTATGGCAAAACTGAAGGCTCCTTGTGCGCCACCTTGTTGGTGAGGCAAGAAGAATGGTTCGACCCTTTGATGTACATCTCGTTGTCACATAACGGTAAAAAATGACTAGTTTTAAAGTCCGTTGACGCTCATTCGTATTCATCAAAGTAAAAATGTAAGCCTATCGATTGGTCAGAATTTCACCTGAGACCAATGAAATTAATATCTTTGTGCCTTCAGCTTTATCTTGAAATATCGTCTAATTATCGAGGATGTTGACGGTTTTAACGACACTGCGATACAATTTATCCCTTAACCCAACCCCACCCCCACCCCCTTTTTCATAAATACCTGAATTATTTATTCATACGAATGATAGCATTAAAGTCATCTTGTATGGTATTCTAGAGTCAATGGATATGTCTTTAAAGAGTACTAACGGAATAATCTAAATCTAAATTCTGACTGATTTCAAATTGTACGGATTTCTTTGCCTGTTTGTTTATAGGTTTGCTACACAAGACGAGTTGTGGACACTATGGGGAACATCACTTTTGACTTCGGATGTACGGCTGCTCCGGTATGCATTTCCTTTGTGTTGATTCTTGTTATAAAAATGTACATTATAAATTTATTTGCATCATCTCTCTCAGTGACCATACCAATGTCTTCCATACCTGATTGCGGTATCATCGACACTTTATGTGTTGTTTTAACGGCACCTGTGGTACCTCTTGCAGAATAAACTGGTTCGAATCAAGGATTAACTTTCTATTTTGTTTAGGTTATCGGGGGATAACTAAAATGGAAAACGGGCAAATTCAATAACCGGCTAAGCCGGTTATGTATAATCTACCCGTTTACCATTGTAGTTATCCACCGATAACCTAAACAAAATAGAAAGTTTATCCTTATATTTACAGTATCTTTCTGTGAAATGTTCGTAACTATTTTCTTCATTTTAGTCAAATCTTCGAACACAAATTTCATTTCAAAACTAATAAACGTTGGAATGGTTCAATAAATGTAACAGCATGAAATTTGCAAGCTCCGCCCACGTTTATTGTTGGTGACGTCACACAATTGTGTTTCAAACTGTAGGATTTGCATAGCTCCGCCACATGTATTGTTGTCGAAGTCATAGAAATTTGTCACGAGTTTGACTACAGTTATGCGGTGATAATGATAATCTGTTGAGCAATAGTTATCGAGTGAATGTCAGTATATATAGACTTCAAATACGTGCATATATAATACAATATGTACATGGCCCCAATATATATCTCTTTTATGACGAAGTAAATTTTTATCCCGATAATATGCTTAAAGGGGCATCCCGGGGAAGTCTACAATGAAGTTCTTGAATGTACATGCTGTCTGCACTACCAGATACATTTTCCTGATATTTCAATATTCAAAGCGCACTCAAAATGTGTTTATTAGCCACTTGCAAAATTGCATTCCTTGGGAAAGCCCGATAAAAATAGCGCTGATCACGCGTCAATCACGTGACTATTTTGTCGCAAGTCGACGAGGGGCCCATAGGGAGGGGATACGTAATGTACAGGTCCGATGATGAACCAGACACAAAGTCCGTGTATAAATTTATTGAATCACATTCACATTAATAATCAGACGTTAATTACACACGATATGCATATGAATAAATTTATGTCGACATCTCTGCATCATTTATCGACATCAGTACCTGACTGAAACCGATGCAAATCACAGGGACCTGAGAATTTGTTACAGCTAGTTTTGGACCTAAAATAGGATGTTTAGAGTAATTTTACACATTTGGGGGGTTAAGATCAATTTTCGATAAAAATGCCCCCAAAATGGTCATAAAAGCTACACTGCACTCTTACATTGTACGTTTAACAGTGTCATGTGGGTTTCCGACGATGACAACCATAGGGCAAACCTTAATTTCTGTAAAAAGTTATCTTCACGAATCCTCATTTAGAACCATTTCACAAAAGTGTGCATGCATTGAAAAGTAAAAAAATAAAATGAAATGATTCCGATTTTTTTTATACAACTCGATGTATTGAAGATTTTTTTCAGACTATCTATATAACCATCTAAAATCTATCCAAATTTCAGCGTCAACATACTTTAACACTTACAATTATATATGTATCACGGAAGTCCGTGCAATCATATGACGCACCACGCACTAAACATGTAGAATACATGTATAATATATATCTCAAATTTGGAACTAGTCGAGAAGATAATTGTCCAATACTTAATCCATTTATAAATGTTATGATTCTTTACTTTTTTTATGTAAATTTAAAGGTTCGTTAACATTTTCAACACAACTGCAGACATGGGACATACATATATATGATTTTTTTTTTATGAATTAATGACTTCACTTATATAATGTATATATTTTGGTTCATATCAAATTTAATACCGGGGTCCAAACCCGATAATATTTGTACAATCCGTATTTTATAGATTAGGTATGACAAGATTTTTTTTTATCCGCACATGATGACATAAATTTATTCATTTTGTCCAAATTGAATCCGTATACATTAAACTCAATCACCCGGGATACCGGCGTTTTATAACGTAACCCCTCCTACGGTTTTTCTTGTATTTGAAAAGGTCTTTCTCTTCAGCAATATAATTCAATAATGCCGTTTTACTGGAATATTGTAAAGGGAATATTACAATACACGCTTTCAAGTTTTACACACGCATTTCATGTAACAGAGGAATGAAAGAGTTATCCCTTGGGAGGCCCCAAAACCAAATAAAAACTGTGTCACCGGCTATCCAGAAGAAAACTGTAACATTGCAAACAATTGGGCTGTTAGTCTCTCCCTTGAATACTTCACATCCCTCATTATGCTTCCGTAATATAATCCTTACGTTAAAATTTGACCATTCGGCCACTTTTCGCTTGGTAGTTACATGTAGGTCACGCGGATCGCCATTTTTTGTTTACCGATGTAGCTTGTTATGCGCATGCGTTATCATATGTGATGCAAAAAAATTTACATGTCCAAATCGTTGATCAACGAATAGTGATTCCCTTTTTTAATTATTAATTAAAATTTTTGTGAACATATTTCAGCGTAAGTCGCCCATTAATTTTCCACAAGAGTATACATTTAATTCAAACATACAATAATTCAAAATAAGCATAAAAAAATATAGTTTTACCGTGATGCCTCTTTAAAGCAGATATTATGGTAGCAATATACAGATTAGTTACATGTTTCTGGAAAACAAGGCCCATGTTTGAGAAATATAAATACAGCGGGTTTAATGCACACAACACTTACATTGTATATACATGTATGGAGGGACTTACTCTACAAATAGAAGCAGGGACGGATTTATACAAAACATTCATTTCCAGTGCGATCAAGAAGTCAGATATAAACATTCAAATCGGTATTTTGCTTTTTAGCTTTTCTTATTGTCTCCACTAAAGCACTGACTATTTTTTATGATCTAAAGAAAGAATAAGAAATACGGCTTGTTCACGAAATCCATGCTTTAGCACATACAAATGTAGTTTTATTGAAACAATATCATATATATTTGTAAAATAAGAAAATAATTGAAATTGTATAGAAATCACCACATTGTTTGTGTAGGTTATTTATATAGTATATACCAAAATGTTTCGTTTTTATTCTCAGTAAATATTGTATACTCCTCACAAATAATGTGGTTACCCCTGTTCATTAGTATGCCTGCTTGTTGTGATTGGGAATCATGCCTCAATTCTTACTTTGAGGCCATGCCCTTTACTTGAATTTGACCTAGATTTACATGGTGGGAGTTATCAATGACGCAGAAGACGCCTAGGCTTCTCTTCCGGACCAACTGGTCGTATTATCTTGTACAAAGGTCCCCAAGTAAATATTCCCTTTGCTCATAATTTGTCTCTAGGGTAAACGATGTTGAGTTTGGACTATGTTGTTGACGCTTTGGTATTCTCTGATTTTATTAACTTTTTGTTATTAACTTTTCGTGGTTGCAGTGTAGCGGTGTAACGGCATCAGAAATATTCGGTCGGAGGAAACGGGCCGGGGAGGCTTCTCACTGCTTCCAATGTTGTGACGCAGATGCTAAAGGTTGCACGGACCAAGACAGCTCACAGTGTGGCTGCAACAGGAACCTTTGTGCATTACGTAACTATAATTTAAACCTCGTTATCTCGACCTTTCTTACTTGAAGACCCCGTTTTCTTGTTATTCGAAATTTTATTGTTCGAACCCAGAAAAAAACCGATAATACTTGTTCAAACATGTATTTTTTCAGTATTCTTCAGCTTGATTTTTTTTTAAGTTCAGAATATGTTTTTGTTGACAACTCAGTTTTCATCACGTCACTGTGTTATAATATTACGTAATTATCATTATAACCTAGATATGTCGAACTTACACAGTGTATAGTTGTTTAAGGACTCGCACAACTAAATCAGCCTATCATGACGTGTTTCGTACGTTTGTAGTCCCTACTGGAAATTTGTTCCGACTAAGTACAGTGAGTCTGAGTAATTTAGATAGGTAATTGTCGACCTATTCTGTATTGAATGAAATCTATGGATATTTAACTTTACAAAAATAGATACACTGTACTTTTGGTAGATTTTGATATGTGATGGCGGATCGATATGGTGTCAAATATGAAAGGTTGTTCCCGTCCCATTTCACTGGTTTGACATGCAAATTTTCGGTTGTCCGAAGCAGACGCCTGTAGCGAGCTAAAATGCCAGTAAACTCCTCATAAAATGCCATTTGAAGCCGTTGTTATGTATTTGTATGTGAATCTAGGCAGTTGGCACAAGTGTTGAACTTTAAATATTAAAGTTATTAGCTCGAAAGCTTAGTAATAACATATAGTAAATTATTTAGCTATGTGTGTCCTTAAGTTCAAGGGGAGAGAATTTATTAGCGTTTTTCTTTGTTACGGGTATCGCATTTAGCGCTCTGCCAGAATTATTCATTCTCGCATGGTAATAGGTCTTAATAGGGTGTTATATTTCACGGGTGTTTAATTTCGCGTTATTTTATTTTACCGCGAATATAGCGAAATTAAATCCCACGCAAATAAAAGCAACTGCACAGTACTCGAATATCCTTTTTTCCAGTAATTCGATTGTTTTCGATCCTAATAAAACAACACATTTCTTTGTACCCTTCTTTATATTCTGCAGCTTGATTTTGATTTGAAGTTCAGGATAAGGTTTTGTTGACGATTGGTATTCTCTAATTACACACCTGTCAATGTCGAATCAATATGCTTGGACATTGAATAAACACTATGGCAGCTAAATAAGGAACCTGCAATGCGATAAAGGATTTGCTACGTCATTCTGATTAAAATCATATCTTGATCTCCGCGCCGTTCCGTAAACTTATCTCAGCTGCGTTAAGGTCACTCGGTTCCTTTGTCAATACCCATAGGAATTTCATGAAATTTTACTCAAATGTTTACTAGTGTGTAAAGAACAGGTATTTTTGCTGTAATTGTTTGAAAAACTAAAGAAATCTTTTTAGGGTGAAAAACTGATATTTTCAGGGAAAACACCAGAAAGAGCGAAATCAAGAACTAACATATTACGTTTTAATGTACTACAATCCTAACGTTATATATACATATAAAACAGCAAAGCAGGCAAATATTTTACGTTTCGTATAACTTTTATTCAACAAAACAAACAATTATATGTATGTTTTCAAATATCAAAACATTGTGTGGATGAAAAACTGTTTTTTAAAGTTATGTTATGAAGAAACAATCCTTATTTAACAAAGCATGAAAAAATTGAACCAAAAAACATTATTTCACTTAAATTCGGGGAAAATAATCAGAATTATTGTTTTTTTTTTATTTCAATTGCCTCCCCTTTCACTGCAACTGGACTTAATTGTAGGAGGTATAGATTTTCCCATATTACATAATGCGTTGAAAGTAGTGAGATACTAGGTTTATCGATTGCTTTAGCCTGATTTGAATGTATCCACTCGCCTGTTATCAGATTACACAGAAAATAGTTTATAACTAGCATTTATGGCATTTATTGAATAGTGATATCATCAGAACATGTGCATTAAATATTGAATAAATATAAAGCCATGAGTTTGTTTAATGATGCAGTTGTAAAGAATTGAAGCGGACATGTATACAACATGTATAGGTTGTCTTGGTGTTTACATTACTAATAGATGAATGAGGGTGAATGGGGAACCCGCTTATGAAACTCACATCATGACATCGTTGTAGATAAAAAACACAAACACGTGTTACCAGTTCCAAGTCCTTGTATTCACTCCCAAATATATGTTTTACATTTAAACAGATTTCTGATAAATGGGAATAACTCAAATACATTGGAGTTACTAATTACCTCCCTATACTTGTTTACACAACACGTTTTCATAAGATCAGGTTGATATAGTCGATAATTACGCAACCAATTTAACCTTCTAGCGTTTACATTGATTCTAGCAGACGCTTGGGCCTTGCCGGATTGCAAATTGCATGATCATCGGCGTATGTATGGTGAATTTCTTACCCACGATAGGTATCAAATTTTATATCCGTCAAAGCGGCCATGTTTTTGCCAGGAACGATAATCAACGGACCGAGAGACCTTAAGATATGAGAATATTCTATAGGGGGTCACGTCCCGATGACATTTTGCATTAGCCAATCAAATTACTACTGTCAAAATCTTGACAGGGAAATTTTGAGGCGACAAAGCTTGCATAATCGCATTTTTCCGTTAAGTTATTTCGTCACCAAAAAGTTCATGTGGAATAATGTGACGAAATTGCTTGCTGCAACAAAATAGGTCTTTGGAAAATTATTTATTCGAATGTAACGGAGTGAGAACAAAGATCTGTATTTTAATCAGATTGAATGCTACATCTATAGAAAAGGAGATTTTATGGTCAATATTCAAAGGACCGGCGCCGTATGTTTATCCTGTTACGCTCATACTTCTTAGTGACTTAATATTGGCATTCGTTCTCATTCTTATTATGCCTACATAATGCAGGGGATATTGGATCAAAAACAAATAAACTTGGAAATACGATTCGCTGCACTTAGGATTCGTGGAAATAAAGTAATGCCATCAGCTGTTATCATAACTTTGTGTAAAGAATATACCAAATTTATTTCAACATGTTATGACTATTTCCCCCTTTCCTTTACATGTATGTATACTGTAGATTTCTGGAACGGGGTAGATTGTGAAACAAGAATAACAAATTATTGACTTCAAAACCTTTCATTTACTTCGGATATGTTTTATGTCATAGTTACACTTTATCCATGAACTATTATGAACACATGTTAAAAAAAAAAAAAAAATTGATTAGTCTACACGTATATTTTCAAGAGTCAAGAAGTTGTATTTAACGTCGCATACATGTAACATAATAGCATTGGCACAGTAGTGCTATTCTTGCGGCAAACAATATTGAAACATACATTTATCAGCAATGTCCAGTAGCCACGAAGCAGTGTTATATCATTATAAATTTGCTTTTACAATGAACACTTACAAACTAACTGCCGATTTCTATGTCTTTGATTTCAACAGCATCGGATGGAAAGAAAATCTGCTTTAGCTGCGATGACGTGGTAAATCCTGTTCATTGCTCAACAACAAAACTATGTTATTCTGACCAGGTTTGTTTATAATCATGTGTCAAAATATTTGAGGAGGCAAAGTAGTACTATAACAAGTTATCAGGGTTATAAAATGCCGTTTTAGTTTTTTCCTCAAAAACGTCTACGTGTAAAAGACAGCAAATGTAAGCATGAGACCCCGGTGCTTTCTAAGAAGACCTTAGTTTGATTATGCATAATCTAGAAAATCTGAAGAAAATCGTTGTCTTCCGTAAATTTGGAGGGTGGCAATCTGGGTCTACTGGTAGCTATCACGTACATGTATTATGATTTTGTTAACATTTGGTATTCTCTAATTTATTTTGAAATTTTATATATCAATACATATAGGTCATGGCATGACATGAAATTAAGGTCAGGTTGGTGCGCTTAACAAATTATTGGGGTTTCAAAGTGGGAAGTCAATTTCATAATAGGCCCCAGTTTGATAAAATTACCTGTTTTTTTATCTGTCTCCTTAAATTTGATACATTTCGCAATTCCAAAACAAAACAACTTCAAAGTGATCTTGGTCGAAAAGTAGGTCACATTGACCTAGATTTTTAATTTGTCAACAGATCCTCTAAGTATTTTCAATGTTTAAATGGGTATGCCCTTGCTTTATCCGTCTCGGCTTGTCCAATGAGCTGACCGTACGCATGACATATAAAATAGATTCAGATGTATATGATTATAACAAAGGAATTTTGAAAATATTGTACAAGCCCGCAAATCAAAACATTCATCTTGTAACCAAGGCTTTTCTCTCTATCGCCCACATCCATATTTTAAGCAATGCATCCTATCGTTCGTCACACATCCACATTGTAATCACGGTAATCTTATTCTGTACCTGTTCATTATGACATACCAGACCCAATTAAGATTCTTGGTATTGTGGAAATAGGCCTACATCTGGTCACAGCCCCCAATGAAGCTCATCCCGTACTCGTCCTGTTGAAATCTCATCAATGAATGATATTCACACGATCACAAACCGACATTCGCATGCCATGACATTTTCATCATCCAAAATATCGTCTCGTTTAATTTCAAACTCCTCTTTTAACAACTTTGTGTTCAAGATCAACCAATCATAATGCGTTACAGATAACTTCGGGATAATTTATTCCAGAGTTCCTCCATGTGATCTGGGACTGTCATGGCGGCTTTTCTACTGCAATGTCATTATTATGAAAAAAAGAAAATCAGAGAATACCAAAGCGTCAACAAGACGATAATCCGAACTCAGAATCGATTCAACTAGGGGCAAAATAGGAACAAATGAAAGATTTACATGGAGACTCGTAAAAGCACAAGAGAATAAGACCAGGTGTTCCGGAAGAGTAAGCGTCTTCTAAGGATTGCACTTGATAATGAATTGGTCTGTCGATATATAGACCGAAAAACGAAGTGCACTTTTTTCATAAACCGTTCCGTTTATTTAAAGTGCACTTCGGGTTTTGGTCTACACATGTATAGACCAATTAATTATCAAGTTCAATTCTTAAAAAAAAACACGAGATGTTACGATAAGATACAATTTAAAATATACATGATGTGGTAAGTATAATGTTATTCTTTTGACATTAATTCTTTTGACAAAGATTTACATGGCAGGTGTCGTCTATGAAGCAGAAGACGCTTACTTTTCCGGAACACCTGGGCCCATATTCATGAAACCGTTCTCATGCTCAAGCATGGATTCTGTGCTCAAGCCAGCTTTCAGCTTTCTTGAAACTCTCCTTAATCATGTCGAAGAGTCCAAAAGTCAATGTGAATGTGGAAACAGTTTTTGGCTTCATGTCTCTTCAACTTTTTTCCAAAACTTTGGACAAAGTTAGATTTTTTAAATAATTTATAGCCAGAACACGAAATAAGGTTTGAGCACGAAATCAATGCTTGAGAATGAGAACGGTTTCATGAATACGGGCCCCGGTCTTATTCTCTTGTACTTTTACAAGAGTCTCCATGTAAATCTCTCTTTTGTTCATATTTTGCCACTGGTTTAATCGATTTTGAGTTTGGATTATGATTTTGTTAACGCTTCGGTATTCTCTTATCTATGTGTCTTATTTGTTTCCCGATTAGAAATG
Source organism: Mimachlamys varia (assembly GCA_947623455.1). Lineage (NCBI taxonomy): Eukaryota > Metazoa > Mollusca > Bivalvia > Pectinida > Pectinidae > Mimachlamys > Mimachlamys varia. The sequence continues at coordinate 31,467,816 of OX392544.1, forward strand.
TTTCACACAGCAAGTGCAAATTCAAGCCGGACATCTGGTATACAGAATGGGATGTGAAGACAGCCGGGTATGTTTACGTATTGACGTAAAATATTTTATGATGGCCTAAGCCGGGTATGTTTACGTATTTACGTAAAATATTTCATGATGGCCTATGCAGCATTTTGCATTAAGATAATGTTTGTTCTGTGAAGCTTCTGATAACGTCACCACCTGATGACGGTTACAAAAGCTTCACAGCAGAAAGACACCAAAGACATTCGATACCTAGAGGATGTTTGGACATGCGGAAGAACATCTTTTGTAAGTTATCATCGCTGCAAGGTGTTTTGGTTAAATTCAATAAATTGTTGTTTATTATGTATATTTCACGTAAACATTTCTTATTCGAAAAAAAACTTTTGCGAATTAAATTTAATAAATTGTTGTTTATTATGTACATTTTCACGTTAACATTGCCTATTCGAAAATAAACCTTCGAATTAAATTGAATAAATTGTTGTTTATTATGCACATTTTCACGTAACATTTCTTGTTCGAAAAAAACCCGGCGAATTAAGTTAATTAATGCAGCAGAAGCAAAATGTGAATTCATTAAACCATCAAACACTTTCCTGAGACAAAATGGGGGGAATTGTTAAAACATTTAGAAACATTTTGTTCCGTGTTATAGGACCATAACACGGAACAGAATGATGTTTAATGCTTATATGTATATTTTTCGACTGGTTTATATAATAAATGTTTTAAAAATATGTTGAATTTTTAGCTCACCTGGTCCGAAGGACCGAGGTGAGCTTATGCCATACCGTGGCGTCCGTCGTCCGTCCGTCGTCCGTCTGTCGTCCGTCTGTCGTCCGTCCGTCGTCCGTCCGTCGCCCGACAACAATTTCTTTAAACGACTTCTCCTCCATAACCACTAATAGGAAATCATCCTAATTTGGCAGGAAGCATCCTTAGGTGTCCAGGATTCAAAATTGTACTAATGGTGGGACTGACCCCCTAGGGGGCTGAGGGGCAGGGCCAAAAAGGGTTATTAAGCTATATTGGTTTAAGCGACTTCTTCTCCATAACCACTGATTAGAAATTGGCCTTATTTGGCAGAAAGTATCCCTAGGTGCTCAGGATTCAAAATTGTACTCATGGTGGGACTGACCCCCTAGGGGGCTGAGGGGCGGGGCCATAAAAAATTATTTACCAATATTGATATTAGCGACTTCTTCATAACCACTGATTGGTAATCAACCTTATTTGGCAGGAAGCATCCTTAGGTGCCCAGGATTCAAAATTGTACTAATGGTAGGACTGATCCCCTAGGGGGCTGAGGGGCGGGGCCGAAAAGTTTTATTTAGCTATATTGGTTTAATCGACTTCTTCTTCATAACCATTGATTGGAAATCAGCCTTATTTGACAGGAAGCATGCTTTGGTGTCCAGGATTCAAAATTGTACTAATGGTGGGACTGACTCCCTAGGGGGCTGAGGGCGGGGCCAAAATGGGTTATTTAGCTATATTGGTTTTATCGACTTCTTATCAATTACCATTGATTGGAAATCAGCCTTATTTGGCAGGAAGCATCCCTAGCTGCTCAGGATTCAAAATGGTACTAATGGTGGGACTGATCCCCTAGGGGGCTGAGGGGCGGGGCCAAAAAGGGTTATTTAGCTATATTGGTTTAAGCGACTTCTCCTCCATAACCACTGATTAGAAATTGGCCTTATTTGGCAGAAAGTATCCCTAGGTGCTCAGGATTCAAAATTGTACTCATGGTGGGACTGACCCCCTAGGGGGCTGAGGGGCGAGCCAAAAAGAAAATAATCTATCATGATTACCTAGATACCAATGTATCCAGGTGAGCGATACAGGCCCTCTGGGCCTCTTGTTACATTTGTTCTGAAAATTTAAGGTATATTTACAATAAATTAAACAGCTCACAGCCAGTATCGGTCAGCTATCTCCAACGTTACGATTATGACGACACAATCGTATTGACGTCATAATCACCGCTCTATATTTATGGTCTTATATTTACATTTACTCTATAATTTTGCATTGACACAACGCTAAGAGGCAGTTGCTGTCATAGGCCTATAACACCCAATGCCTCAGACTATAACAACAGTTGGCATTGTGACGTCATCATTCTCTTTTGTGACGTCATCAATTTCATTGTTGTCTCCACTTGATTTGCTGTTCAAAATCGGTCCGAAGATACTAAATAAAGCACAAATTATTGTTCTATCAAAATGTAAATAATGAATATTTTGACTTTAAGTAAGAATCGTTTATGCTCCTTTTCTTCAATTTAAAAATGCTGACAGGAAATAATGCTTTATGAGAGCAAAGCAAAATTTGTATATGAACATGGTTGTCAGAATAAAAACAAAATGCAAAAAATGCTGAAATACCGTGTATCATGTAATTTTTGCGAAACTCGTCAAAATAGATCATTTACAATTTTTGCGATTTCTAGTTTTTTTCGATTACTGTAAAAGCCAATGTTTTCGCGCGTGGTATTTTATTTTTTTTTTGCTTAATCCGCCTCCAAACTGTTCGCGGTGTTGACATTTTCGCGCTGTCAGCCACGTTGTTGAACACTGTGTACATTGCACTTATGATACTATTATACGCAGTTTTGGTAATACTGGATATTTTCGCGTATGGACAAATGGCGAAGATTGGATACCAGCGAAATAAGCGAACAATTTCACTTTTACAGTACTATTCCTTTCATTTCCTTAAACATAATAATGTTTATCATCTATATATAGAGGATATTCAATGGTTTGCCGTTTAATATCAAATATATTTCACGAGTATGGCAGATTCTTTTTATATTTTCGCCAGTGCGTAGCACGACTGAAATAGAAAAAAAATCTGCCATACAAGTGAAATATATTTGATATTAAACGGCGAACCATTGATTTTTCTTTTTATTACATTTTGAAAGAGGACTAAGATACTTTCATTATTTTTTTCTTGGTCTAATTGCCTACTGCAAAGGAGCTAATTCTAACGTAACGCTACCACAATTGGTACACTTCCCCATTTGGTACATGGTCAAAAAATGGTTGGAAAAATTCTTGAAAATGAAATTTGAACATTTTCCTTTGATATTATAACAAAATAGATGTTTGTCAGCATTACCACCAAATATTGCTATTTTTTTGAACAATTTACAACTACACGATGCCATCAAAGTCAACATATCAGAAACCAAGTAAAAACGCTGTACATCGACGACATTTTGGAGAATTTTGAAGGGGGTTATTTTAGCCAAGTTTAAATGTAGATTTTTGGTCCTTATAACCGAATAATATCAAAGTGGATAGGTAAAACTGTAGTTTCGTATGGTGTTTAAAATAGCAGAATTTTTTGTTGCAATAGGCACATTCATTAATCGAAATAAAAACAGATTCCATGACCTGTAATACGGTGTACCATTTTGGGTACGGGTCACGACTGAAGAAAGGACATAGTCTCCTTTAAAGTTTTGCGTTATATTATTTTTTTCAAAACAAAATCACCTACATGTAGTATAATTTTTATTTCTGAAAATGAGCTAACATACGTTCTCTTTGTCAAATATCAAGAAACATTCCAAATACAATATCTGAATTTGTAGATATCACTGAAAATCTGTCGAAATTGTACCAATTACGGTAGTGTGACGTTACAGTACTGTAATCCGTCGAAATCACAACCGATCGGGTCCAGTACACAGCTGATTGGGATTAGCTGATCGGAAAAGTTGAACCATTCTCAACTTTCAATTAGTTTCATATTAAATCCTGTAGCAGTTCCCATCACTATTTACTATTGATGCCATTTCTTCAAGACCATCTTTCCCCAAGAGAAAAGTTCTAGCAGACGACAACAATGCCGAGCCTCCAAGATTCGATCAAGGGGAACAACTCATACAAAAGTTCCGGTGTTACGTGAAAAAAATGACCCAGTGGAAAACTACCCACCCTTGAAAGCTAGGGAGGGGGGGGGGGTCACTTTTTCACGGGACGAACTACAGAAATATCGAATGGGGTCATTTTTCTATAGATGGCCGTGTAAGATTTCTACTGTTAATTAACGACCCCGGGTAACTTTTGCAGCGTAGAAAAATGACCCGGTTACTATTTATTGGCGGGGCACGCTTCACGTTATACTTAAAAATCCTTATATTTTCACTACAAAATCATAATTTTCTATATTTCACTGATAAAAATGTAATAAACTGTACTACTACCTTTTATATTTCTCAATATAGGAAATGTCAATTAAACACCATATTTTTGAAAGGACTTCTAGAGTTATCGATCGCGATCTGTTTTTGGCAAACGTAAACAAAGAGATTGCGCGGAGGAATAATATGCACACTTAAATTATGAGAACAAAACTATTTGAACACCATAATATCGCCATTGACTTTCTTATATGCATATTTATACTTGAACTTGTGTTCCTATTATACAGAACTAGTTTAATTTTACTTCTTAATTAATAAATTCAAGGGGTTTTACGCACCGGAATTTTATCCCAACTCTCAGGTGCTATAAAATGGGAAAATTCGTTCGCAAGTTCTTCTTAAGTCGTTCTCAACTTTTTCTCACACCATCAGATGATAATATTGAGTTTATCATGTTAACGGTAGATGGCATAAAGCAGTATATATATGATAATGTTTACTGCTTCTACATTAATTCAGAAAATTTGGATTCCTACCTTTTGGCCCGTAGCATCACTGAAGAGTCCTAGGAGGACGAAACAGCTGTATGATGCAGTTAAATTCATTTTTTTGGCATACTGTATCTATTACTAAATTTAAGAGGCGCAGCATATGTGTGTGTTACGTCATCTCACAACATTTTTTTCATTAGTTTTGTATTGATATTGTTACGACGGACTATTTTCTTACGCGGATCACTTTTGTTGGGATACCATTTCCGGAAATGACGTTGCGTAATCTCGAGCAGACGTCCTTTTTTGAGAAAATACGTTCTTAGGTGCTGTAAAATGGGAAAATTCGTTCGCAAGTCGTTCTCAACTTTTTCTCACCCTATCAGATGATGTATTGAGTTTATCATGTTAACGGTAGATGATATAAAGCAGTTTATAAATTTTATGATAATGCATATCATCAAACAAAAGATCGATAATCACACCTGACATTAGACATGGGTTTGTTTACTGAAAAAAAACGCCACCGTGCGGCAAGATCGACCACTCGTGACGGAAACAATCGAGATACAAAGCCACTTGCGTGGTTCAATGCACATCTGGTTAAGATGACCATGCCCTGGGCAGAGGGTCCCAATATTTGTTTTAATTAGAGTTAATTAGTGATAACTCGCACCATGACAAGTGGTCATACAATGGATAAGCATGATATAAATAGTGCAAGTGAAAAATATAACTGAATCTAATCTAAACTTACTCGTACAGTCAATGTTTGCAAATTTTATTTTATTTTTTTTTTTTTGCGATTTTCGTAGGGTCATCGATTTTTTTTTTGTATCCCGAAACAACGTATATTTCATTACATTTAAGCAATAAATGTTTTAGCAGGCTTTATGTAAGTTTGTCAGCAATAACAATTAATTCTATCAAAATGTTCATTACTTATATTAACATTTTGATAGAATTATTTTGCTTTATTTAGTTTCTTCGGACCGATTTTGAAAAGCACAACCAGTGCAGACAGCAATGAAATAATGACGTCACAATAGCAACTGCTGTTATAGTCTTAAGCACTGTCTGTTATAGGCGTATGACAGCAACTGTAAATGTAAATATTAATCTGTGTATCCTTTCTTTGGATTGTAGGTTTGCAACGTTTTCGAGCAAAACAATAATATTGGTTCTTATTGTACGCATTGCTGTGATAGCAATTTCTGCAACATCGCACTTTGTGGTACTAAGACACAAGGTAGGTGGCTCAAGACAAACATTTAAGCATAGTCAAACAGCATATATCTTATCCATGTTGGTGACTTGTACTGATTTCAGTTTGATCTAAACTATGAATAATGCTTCATTATCGACATCTAAATCGTAAAACGGAACAGCCATTTTGACGGTGAACTGTCGCCGTTTCTATACCAAAACAATGACGTCATAATCGTCGCATGCTGGTTGTCATTTTATGTCTCTTAAACCTTGGTTAGTTTATATAGTGGTTTTGCAACGCGAATGTAAATATAATACTATGAATATCAACTGTTCTTGGTATGATCATACTTTCATGGAATGTTTCAAGTGAGAAAATCGCTAAAATGACATAACCGCTAAAATATGTACTTTTACCGTATTAAGTTTAAAATAGAGACACTGATAAAAAGATTCCCACCGTTTGGCCCCTAGTTTCACTGAAGATTCCTAGGAGGACGAAACAGCTGTATGGTGCAGTTTATTGGTCGAGTGGTTAACACTCCGGCCTTCCACGCAGGCGGCCGGGGTTCGATCCCGTAATCGTCATACGCATGGAACATTAAGAGAACACTTTCTCCTGCCCACACAACTCCAACAACCCAGGTGGAGTATAAAATGGTCTGGAGTGGGAGTGGGTGTTGCAGTATCCGTGCTGTATATTTCAAGTGAGGTGACACTCTAAAAGATGCCGCTGGAAACACGGTCCCACTACAAACAGAACACAATTCATCTCCAGCACACACACATACATACACACACATATGGAGATATTAGCCAGGTGGAATAGGACAAGTAGTTAGCGCCTGATAAGGCAGCTTCTGCGAACTCCTCAGACTTGTATATGATAAAACTGTATGTGTTTATTGTATATGATTGTATGTACTGTAAAGCGCTTTAGAGTGACTTATGTTAGCTAGATAGGGCGCGATATCAAATGTTGTATATTATTATTATTATTCATTTTTCGGCCTACTGTAGCTATTACTAAATTTAAAAGGTGCAGCAAATGTTTGTGTTACATGTATGGCATCTTTAATGCAGTTATGCATGTTGCATTAAGATAGCATAGGATCGTTGAAGAAAACATTGAGTCTAGATAAACTGGACAAGTCATTGCCGCGACTCATAATGTACTTGTCCGATCACCAATTCACATACGAAAAAGGCATTACATACACGTAAACCACACCTTTCAAATTTGGTGATATAGTATGGGAAAGAATTGAAGTGCATCATAACTGTTTCGTCCTGCATGGACTCGTCAGTGATGCTAAGGGCAAAAAGGTACAATTTGAAATTTTCTAAACTACTGCAGAAGCAGTGGGTATGAACTTAAATTTGAAACAATGAAATATAGAACTTCATACTGTATAAACGTTGTTTAGTTAATAGAACCATGTTCATTTTGCATATGGCCCAATGACACAATTCGATTCTAAAATTAACATGTGGAAACAAACGACTTTGGTCTTTTTTAAATGATTAGTTTTCATGCTATATTAACTTTGAATTAACCGTATTGATTCCCACGAAAGTACGGTATTTATCCTTTTATCGAATCGAAACATAGATGTGACCTCAACTTGAATCTGGTTGATGCAAAAGAAAAAAAATATCACTAAGTTTGTAAGAAGACTTTTTTTACAAACGAAAAAACATTTTATGACATTTAATGCACGAATATTTACTTTGTACCTCACAAGTTGTTTGTTATTTTTCAGGTTGAGTGAGACTGATTGTCAATTTTTATCAATAGAATTGGACAGGTAAACAATCATGTGTTACGCGAAGGGAGATAGGTTATACAACTCCACATGAAGGTGGAATAAAACATTAACTTTTGGTAAAGGCAAAATTAGGCAAATATGAGAGAAGTTCTTCGCCTTTCATTATACTCAAATCGCACACCACAGCCCCTTTGAAAAACAAAATCAACAAACAAAAAAAGAACTTTGGATATGTATTTCAAATAAGATTGATTTTCGCTAAACAGATCATACGATATTGTATACATATATTATATAATAATGATATACAAATTGAGTCTTTAAAAACTCAAAACAAATTTAGCTAAATGTCGATCGGGATAAACGTTATATTACATTTTTGAAAATCGTCAAGTCCGTTTATCAATCTGATTAAAACCATATCTTGATCTGTATTTTAATTAGATTGGTCCGTTTATTAAATTCTTTTGCAATCATAAATATTCTGTTTCAACAGTTGATGTTTGTGATCATATTATAATTTACTAATATAATTATAGAATGCAATCTACAAAGACAATATTAAATCAATAAGTTTTACCATTTTGCGTGATTGTCTTAAATGTTGTGTGATAATGAAATATATACTTTACATATTTTCTTAAATTTCAGAATCCTCAAGAAGGCGACTATAACATTCGCAAAGGAGAAAAAACACGGAAACTCCAAATGCAAATAAAATTAAAATAAAATAAAAACGATTAATGATGATATATTTATGTTATTAACAATAATTAATTTGATAAAAAGTATACTCGATTGTTTAAACTTAAAATAAGTTAATATGTGATGTTACTATTTAATTACAATATAACACATACAATGTAGTATGCATTGCTGCAAAAAACATATTTTGGCGCCCTTCAAATTTGAGCACATATCTAGATTTGAGCCAATGCGAGTGATGATAAATTGGTTTACTTACAATACTTGCCGCATAAAGCAATGCACAGAAAATGTTACATTGTATTATGGCAGCCATTGTTTAGCGTGATGCTTTCAACGCTAAACAAGTAAAATACTATTACTGTTTATATATTGATTTAGCATTAAGCAACATTCCGGTTTCGTGTTATATGACCATAACACAAAACAAAATGCTTATATTTATATTTGTTTCATTTGTTTTGATAATGAAGTTATTAAATTTATATTTTACATTTGTTCAGAAAATTTAAGGTAGCTTTCCAACAAACGGAACACTCAAAAGCATGTATCGGCTAGTTTTCTCCAACGTTATGACCATTGCGTCACAATCGTCATGACGTCATAATAATCACTCCGGATTTATAGCCTCATAACACGGAACTGGTCTTGGTAATGTTTTCTAATGGTAATGCAGAGAAAATGTAAATAAACTGCATTACATATGCATTCGTTGAAATAGTTTGAGAACAATGGTTTCAGCAATGGCAATTAATATTGTCGGTAGTCAAACGTCAAACTGTTTCTTCTGTGCTTTCCGATTAGAGGACATAACATACACTCAAATCAGTATGTTGTCGCTTTTGCAGCACTTTTCTCAACATAATTTCTTTACAATTTTATACTTATTACATGTTGTTACAAATATGAACCTGTTTTCGTGGCCATTGTGGTCAAATAGTAAACGTCTCTGATGCTTTAATACCATCGATCTGATTAAAATATAGATCCTTGTTCTCACTCCGTTTTACAATGATCTGACAACATCCCATCAGAGGTCACTGCCGGATGACCTTTGTCGCCTCTTTACTTAACACTAAAATAATGTTCCAACGACCTGTCATCTTGCAGCAAGCCATTTCGTCACATTATTCCGCACGAACTTTTTGGTGACGAAATGACTAAACGGAAAAATGTGTTTATTCAAGCTTTGTCGCCTCAAAAAATTACCATAAGGATTCTGCCAGTAGTAATTTGATTGGCTAATACGAAAGGTCATCGGGACATTACCCCTATGGGATTATCTCAGATCTTAACGCAGCAGAGATAAGTTTACGGAACGGCGCGGAGATCAAGATATGATTTTAATCAGATTGTAATACCATCATCCTTGCACCTTTTGGTCCTAGGTTGAGCAGTGGTCGAGTATAGGGTGTTTGCCTGTGGTTTCCCTTCGAATTCCAGCTTTTGTTAAATACTTAAACCTGGTACGTACGTCCTTAAATAAGCATAGCTATCAATAGGACGTAACGTATCAACAAACCAAAGCAACGCAAACCACATTTCCTTTGTTCATAGCATGTATATATATTCATAGTTTAATTCATTTCCGACATACTGTATCTATTATTAAAATTAAAAGGTGCAGCACATGTGTGTGTTACGTCATCCAATACATTAACTGTTACAGTTAAGTTGTATACATGTACGCATAAAAATGTTTTTTAACATAATAGTAAAAGTGGCTGTTTCATAAAGCTTCGATTGGCCGAAGTAAAAGAAGAACAACACAATACAATATTTTATTCTGTGAGTGTATATAATTTGTGAATACAACACGAGTTGTGTTTATCAAAATACACTCAAAGTTGAACACGTACAGTTTACATTTCTTGTGGTGTTTAATTATAACAAAAACCGTCGTTTGTTTTTTGCGTAATGTACTGACAATGATAAAGTAATACAGCAAATGACATAATTATTTACACCTCGTCATTGCATTCATTCTTTCTCCGTCTTTTGAGAAATGGACGCAAACATGGTACGTATTGGATGTACTGTGTTACTATTCTACCTATACGCACACTTACTCGAACATTTTGGAAAATCATTGGATTCCCCCTTGTATTTCCGTTTCTGAACAAAATCCGCACTCAGTTTTTTGTGTTGGTGCATTATGGGTATGAATGCAAAAATCAGCAGACATTTTGCAACTAAAGACAGACAAACAGACAAAAAGAGAGCAGGAAAGAAAGACAAACAAAAGGACGAACTCAAAGATATCCGTGTGAAATTTTATACGTCAGACCAGCAGCTTGTTCAACACACACAGCCTTATACATTACACAGAGATAAGAACGGCTAAAGTCACGACATTTACGCACACTCAGTGACCTCGCCGGTTAGGAAAGAAAGGACAGAGATTTTGCCTTCCATTGGTACGTATAACACCATTAACATAATACATTTTCTTACTCATACATTTTCTATGGATCTTTATTAGTTTATAATAAAATTACAGTGGATATGATGGCATACTTGTGTATTCCATTACATGTAATGATTTTGCCCTGATTTTGACTAGTGAATTAGAAATGAAAAGCAATTAACTTTAGAGCATAAATGTTTAAATATATACTTCAGTTTATCATGATTAGAATACGTTTCTAATTAAAACGACACAGACATTGTGTTCTTGTTGTGTGATTGCAAAAATAAAAATGAATGTTTCATAATTAACGTAGTTCAAAAAAATTATATCAAATTAACAAAATAATCATGATAATCAATCTCAAAATGTATAACGTTTCATAAAACTTCTGTTGCTTGCATTTTAAATAATATTGCAATGTCCATGCATTTTTTTTTAATTCACTTTTGTATTTCTTATCTGTGTTGTATCAATATGCGAGGAATATTGTCGAGTTAAGGACGGTACGTGAAATTGCACAGTTCTCAAAAAGACTTTATAATGACAAAGCAAATATAAATATACTAAACCTGTCAATAATATCTATGCTTCTACAAATAATAATAGAACTGCCGTATCTCAGGGAAATACCACTGTTATCAAATGTGACTATTATAGCGTCATGCAAAGTATGTAGAGGATATCTAACAGTGTATTCGGTAATACCAAATATATTTCACGAGTGGGGCTAATATTTTGAATTTTTCATGAGTACGCAGCACTAGTGAAAAATATCAAAATGTTAGCCACACGAGTGAAATATGTTTGGTATTACAAAAGATACGGTTAAATATTATTTTTATTACGTTGTTATAGTTTAATTAATTATTTCAGCATACTGTTTATATTACCAAATTTAAATGGTGCAGCATATGTGTGTGTTACGTCATCTTATAGCAAAATTTACGGTGGCAACTTTTGATTTTCCCAAATGTCATTTGTAAGCAGCGTTCTGATTGGTAAAATCAGAAAAAGGGTAATGTTTGTTACAAGTGAAAAATATCACTTTTATAGAATGAATAGTTGTCGATATTTCAATAATAAAAGGGTAATACATTCATTTAAGCCTGTGATATTCCTGCAAATGTTGTTATGGTCCTGTCATACATTTTGTCATTGACAACACACTCAATAGCTCCTGGTAGGTTTGTAAGGAATAAAAATGTGTTGAAGAAACAAAACAATATTTGCTAAAATATCCATTTCTCCGGTTTGTCTTGTTCGATGAGATGTACCATTGTTGCAACCCTTATTGTAATAAATTATTTGAATTTATTACAATGAGGTTAACCTTGATGAAATAAATTATTACAATAAGCAATTTATTAAAATAAGGTTTGCAACAGAGCATGCATAAGTAAAATAGTACTTGTTTCAAAAATCATTCGTCATGAATACAATCTGGTTTAAACTAAGTTGGTTTACCTAAACGAAAAAAAAAACGTTTTTCTTGATTAAACAAAGATTATTAATAGATCTATAAGTAATTTGAATTGTTTTCAGATCAACAATGCCTTCGACTAATTAAAGGTAATTGCAATCGCGGTAACGCATGTATTCTTGTAGCATAACAGATACAGCCTGTCAAAACTGACCCTGACCAATCCGAAACCCTGTTTATTTCGACCCTCACTCTTAACAAACATCGTACATGTACCTCTTTAAAAATCGACAAAACATGTTATTCTTATAACTTCAGGTTTAGAGAGGTAAAAAATAGCGTCATTAAGCATATTTCCCAACACAACTACATGTATATGGCGTAGAAGATGCATTGTTGAATTTCTTTTTTTTATGGTAATAGTTGCGGTCGATAAAATAGTTTATGAACCTTCTCGATTTTATCGTAATAACCGACCTGTCATGAAAAAAGAAACATATGTCATGTTAATACAAGATTGTTTTGGTTAATATGCAGGTTGAGTCGGCAACATGAAAACTCTCGTTGTATTGACAGTCTTGTGTGCAGGTAAGTACACTTTTTGTTTTTTTGTTTTCAACTGTTCAATTTCACTAGCTACACGTAGTCTATTCGAACAATGTTTTTGTTTCAGAAGTCTCTCTTACTTTTCAAAACGCTCATCTTTTTTAAAACTCCTTGTTTGAGATCAATTTTAAACACAACATGCTATGAAACAAGTATTTGCTGCTTTGATTTCTGTTTTAAATTGCAATAGCTTAAGGTTTTTATATGCTACAAGTTATGAATAAGATACAAAAATACCATCTGTGTATGAACACAAAATATGTGTTATTCATTTTGATATATTGAAATTTAACTTTAATAATTACTTCGGTTGTGTACTTTGAAATGTTGAAATTGAGACAATTAAATATCGTCTTTTTTATTAGTGTTGACCTATCGTTATTATTCATTTTATTATGACGTTGAACTCCAATGGTGTTTACACTGAGCTTAATTTCGTCTCTATGTGAAAAAAACTACGGAATGAAGGGAATGATTTGTTTATGATGCTGTTGTATTGTTATATTTATGCCTCTCCACTCATAACAACTCAAACAAGAAATATGAATTAAAATGGCCACCCAAAGGGGTGGCCATTGAATAAACTTACATTTATTTAAATAGTTAAGCCACCATGAGGCGCATGTTGCAAAAAATAGAACTACTTTAAAAACACATAAATACAAAGTAATTGCAAGTATACCAAACATGGTAGCAACTACAACCGCAATATAACTTAAAACCTTAGCTAGCCGAGGTGGGGTTGCCACAAAACGCCAAACCCTTTAGCTAGCCATATATTACAGTGGTAGCGCAAAAAAGGGTGGACGTTGGATTGGTTTTAAATACCACGTTAAAACGTTACTTTGGGTTTGCAAGATGACTGCCTAATGAACACAGGGACATGACCTCCAGGTCGCATTGACCATATATGAACCAGCATCCCATCAACGTTATCCGCAGCCAATCAGAAGCCTCTAAATATACATAAGAATATGAAGGTGCCTTGCCACATCATATTGTATTATTAATGGCGCTTTCATAACTGTATAATAAGTCTCACATATCAATAAAAATGTAGGTATAGCATGCTGATACTTGTTATGGTGTTATGGGCATACATTTAGCTAAATACTTAGCTCCCTTTTAATCATTTACAGTGGCTGAATGTACTCAGCTGTGCTACAAGTGTAATGGTGTACCAAAACAATCGGACTGTGGTGACAGCGTCAGATGTGGCCCACATCAGGTATAAACATACAAACCTTCTTTACTTGACATAAACATTATATATAATACGGAAATGCATCTGAATAGTTTAGTTCAGTGTCACAAGTGTATCATGATATTGCTTGTGTATGCCTTTATTTTCTGTTAACCTGTGTACTATTTCATTTTCTGTTAATCTGTGCACTATTTTATTTTCTGTTAACCTGTGTTCTTTTTCAAAGCACATAATTTAGAATGTCATTAGATTGAATTAATTGATTGAAAATATATATATATTAAGGTTGTAAATTACAAGCCCAATATACGTAACTTTCGGAGAAACGTGAAGTGAACATCAAGCCTAATAACTTTTTTTATAGTTTTAGATTAAGTCAAGATAAACGGATATCAGCAATATTCAAGATGAATTCTTTTACCGGTACAGCAGCAGTTGAAACTCGGTATTTGTAAACACGCGTCCGTCTTCTAACTTCGGCTTGTTGTTGAAGTGGGCCCCATCTTATTTATTTTCAATTCTTTGGATTTTTGTTTTAAGAGTTTCTTGTTTGTTACCGCTCAGGTTTAGTTCGTTTTAGACTTATTTTTGCGTGGTTATCAACCGAAGTTTTCTTACAGAATTTTTCAAAATCCCGATAAAATTTCTGAAGTTACGTATAATGGGCCTTAAACGTAAGAAATGCATGCATTTTATTTTAAGCATGTTTTTAAAATTGTATTTTTCAATGCTATACAGTCTCGAACCTTTTAATGACCTGATTATAGTATACCAGGTATCTTATGTTTTAATTAAGTATTTATGAGTAATCCGTATGTGATAGTTATTTTGAAACTATCCCGGAAACAAAGGGCGATTTAAACATTATGTCACAACCCTTTAGACTATCCTTTGCGTGATCTACATGTGACACGGTCAGTGATCTTTTAGACCAATCAGCGCAGCGCACAGTGCTGTTTTGTGGGACACTGATCGTGGCCCCTTCATTACTTGTACATTTTCACTGTTGCCCCTTCTTCGGAATACAAATATTTTATGATTAGAAATGTATACCATGTAAACACCACAATTCTTGTAAAAATCCCCCTGTCCCTGCCTTCTATGAGTTTTACATTGTTTAGCTTGGACCAATTAAAGCTGCTATTTCTCTCATATCTCGCCATGTTGGATAGAGTTTGCCCATGTAAGAAAGCTTAGTAAGAAAATTCTATCTTAGATAGCATATCACGCGACGTGACGTCACAATCGCTCAACAATGACGTCACGTCATGGAAACGTTAAACGCTGAAGCCGGAAAGAAAACAAGGACGACGTGAAGAAATTAAAAAAATTCACAAAAAAATAACCATAAACACCTGAATGGTGAGATTAATTTTCGTTTGCAAAGACAGGATATGCTTTATCTCGCTGGCTTATTCGTTTTCGTTAAAAAAGCTCCAGGAAAAAGCTGAACTTTTCAAAATGGTAGCCAGTCAAAACGTAATTTCATGGTTTTTGACCTTATTCGGGTAGATGCTATGGGAGAAAAAGACTCTTTCAAAAGTCGTATAATCTTTGTTATCATGTCTATATATCATATTGTAAGTTTTATTCTTGTGCGTGTCATTTTGTGTTTCACGTCTTTGTTGGAACATTAATAATAAAAGTCATTGTACTTCTTATTTATGTCAGCTTTTAAAATATGTAATATTTTCGTTTGTCAATGATAAAGGATATCTAACAACAATTTCTATTTGAACTTGTTTTTGGGCCGTTTATTCGAGCAACACAACAAAAAGTCTCCAAACAAAATTGATATAAGCTGACATAAAAATAGGAATATTCAAAATGTCCGAAGGGATTATTCAAAGGCTCTTATTCAATCGAAAACGTAGATATAACCGTCTATTTCAACGCTTTGAAACTAACAGCGAATCAACGTATTACAAAGCTCTAGCTCCATACTATTCTCCTATGTGTTTCTTTTGGTCTTGTGTTGGATGCAGTGGTTAGCAATCACAAAAATAAACAATACCCTCACGAAAGTCTATGCACGATTACTTTGAATTTTAAACATATTTTATATCATGGATAGCATATTTACATGTTTAAAGACGATGTTCTTAGTTGTTTAACTTTTGTCATTTGACGTTTTCCCGTTAAAACATATCGTTGAAATTTAACAAATCGTATTCAAGATTTTGTAACACATAATTTTTATTATACAGAAACATGTTATTCAAAGAAATATTGCGACGTATGTTTTGAATGCAAGCACAGTTATAAAACATGAGTTTACGTTATGAACTAATTGCGAATGCGAACCCTAACATAAAAAAACAGTTGTTAAGTATGAGAATCGAAATATACATCTTAAATTTTTGTTTTGTTTTAAAGGTGAATGTCAAATAGTTGTATTTTATATAGGTTAACATTCTGAATGCTTTAATCTTTTGATGAAAGTGACACAGCTTTGTTGTAAAAACAAATATCGCTTTTAAGTTGTGATTACCAATAAAATATGGATGTTTACAGTATTTGATCTTTAAAAAAACATTAAGTAGAGATACCTTGAGAAACACGTGTATTTGTAAATTGTAAATGCATATGATTATAAGTAATTAACATTTTAACATTATAAAGTTTGTCATCAATAGCTATGTGTATTATAGGACTGTAATTGTAACAGCATTTGCTAAAACATTTGATTCTTGAATTATTTTATTTATTACTTTTAAAGGAAACACTCAAAACTGATTTTACTTGTATTTCAGAAATGTTACACAAAGAGGTACACTGGCCCGTCGGGAAATCTCATGTTTGAGTCAGGTTGCATGGACGCATCAGTAAGTTCAAAACCATACATATGATAACTCATAAAGTCACTTACTGAGCCTCTATAGAACCAAAGAGAGTCAGTAATTTTTTTTCCAATATATCGCATCGATGACTCTTTCTACACACATAATAGAATCAACTCTTGCCTCGTCAATAATTTCATTTATTGCATATTACAAAACAATTGAAACTTAACGTTACAAACAAATAAAAATATATATATATAACATAGACCCTGAACTTGCTTTCTGTTTTGTGTTTTGTGTGTTCTGTTTTTTTACATCATTCATTGATTGAAATGATTTCAATAAATGCAGTACGGGTGAACTGAACTTAATTTTCAAAGGAACAAGATTTTTTATTTCCGAAACAGTGGAAATTGTCGCCCCAATTAAACCAAACTAGCTTTATATAAAACCTGTAGCGCCCCCTAACTTAACAATGTAACACTCCATAGATAAATAGACAAGTGATAATTTCGGGACATT
Source organism: Mimachlamys varia (assembly GCA_947623455.1). Lineage (NCBI taxonomy): Eukaryota > Metazoa > Mollusca > Bivalvia > Pectinida > Pectinidae > Mimachlamys > Mimachlamys varia. Next base: position 31,485,115 of record OX392544.1, read on the forward strand.
CTAGTCCGAAATACAATGAAAAGTGTCATTACCTAATGATATTAATCATATGTCAATATTTAGTTATATTGTCATAAATTTTCGAAAAGAGAATTGAAAATAAAAAGTGATTAAAGGCACATGAAAACATATTTAAGAAAAATAAAAAAAATGCTTCAAAGTATGGAAATGAATAAAACAAATGCAGAAAATTCCTGATTTCAAGTTGGGAAATACAGTGCATTTACCTGATTTTTAATTGAACAAATGGGATTTTTCAGGGATCTAAGTCAAAACGCAAATGGCAAGAACGATGGAAAGGGCGTCTGTAGGGCATTAATCCTTTATGATAAGTTAAAGTCTAACTCAATACTAGATAAATTCCTAATGTGCTTGTTTATTGCCCTTAATGCTAATCTCGTTGGTGAATACTCATTAGTATTATGAAGTCCATTTACAAATCCTTTCATTAGAGCGAAGGCAAATGCGACATCTATGCGAAGTCAAGATTGATAGAATAATAGATTGTGTCGTGATTGTTCTTTTTCTCCTCCTTAGAATCTAAATACAAAAGTGGTTTTATCACTAAGGAAAACAGTTTTGCAATTACAGTACAATGGAATTGGAGTTTGGCGTTCCGATTTGCAATTTACATACCATTTGTTTGAAAATGAATTTTGAAACACTGCTTAACCTTTTACGAATTATTGAAGCAAGAAGCACAATAAAATGATTTCAAACTTCGACAAAACAATTTAATCTTGTCTTTCAGGTATGCAATATAATCAACTTGAACTTAGGAGGAACTGGAAGAAGGAAGCGGGAATTAGTTAATTGTCTCAAATGTTGTGACTCAGAGGCGATGGGTTGTTCGGACAAAAATTCCACTACATGTGGATGTAATGCAGCTCTGTGTAACCAAGGTATGGGCTACAAGCTTTCTATAACCAATCTACGTCAGTGCAATCTGGAAGTTTATAATTACAAACTGGGCGGTTAGCCATCAAAACAAAGAAAACAAGTACTGCAATATCGTAAAGAGGTAGACTTGTCATTGTCAGCATTTAACATGATTTGGAACTTGCTGAGGGGAGGATTAACAGAGGGGCCTATTTTGGACTGTATTCAAAATTGAATACAGAAGTTGTTTTTCTTTCATTTTCACTGTTACGTTGAGACGCGACCTTGCATAACAATATCAGGAAATAAAAAACTAGGTCAACTAGTTTGGACCTTTTTGGGTGTTTGTATGTACGAATATGAATTAACTAACTGGACCATGAATACACTACGAATACATCCATACTGAAGTAATGTACATGTATTAAAATTGTTCATTGCAAGTCTTGTCTATCCACTTCTGAAAACATGGATAACTATCCTACGTCAAACGTTCAAATGACTACAATTTATTATTGGTGCCAATTGTACTCAAACTAGGGCTGTTTAACCAATGCTGCTTAAATGACGACGCAAAAAAAAAACAACCCTGCAGTTAATTGATTAATTTGTTAAGGAGTCATAAATCAAATTAAACAATTGTTCATTAGTAAAAATATAAATATTTTGGTTGAACGGCGGTTTTTTTCAATGTTCATGCCGGTATAAATGCAAATTGGTTACATCCATATTGACCATGAAGCCCGCATGAAACCTGCTAACCGGTTTCATGCAGTATGATGTCTTTCTGTGTGAAAGGCTGTGTGGAGCCTTTCATGCAATTAGGATGTACCCGATTTCATTGATACTGGATTAAAAAAATGAAAAGTGCATGTTTTTCCAAGAACCATCATTATTGTGTGTCATTCATCACCAAATTGACACAGGTGTTAGTGCAGGAGGTCCCATTTTTTCACAGAATTAATTCTGAAACTTTTCAAGATTTTGTATTTAACATATTTTGAAAATCCAAGCGGGGGCTGATGCAAATTTTGACCCCGCCTTTAAGAATCTTAGAAACAAATGAATGATCAAAATTGACATTGGTAAAAGTGCAGTCATACTTAGTATTTCATGATTGTACAAAACAGTTCTCCGTTGCATGCAATATTTCTACCAAAATTATAAAATGAAATTACTGAATTTATTACTAGAACATGGGTTGAAACACAATCAATAGTTGAAGACTCCACGACTGACCGAAATTGCGTGTAATTTCTTATAATGAGATTCTGACTTTAATATTCCGAGTTAACAATTTCATTATAGTGACACTTATTTTTATTTTGGAATTTGTTTATAAAACTGTGTTTTGCTTTGCCAGAAAGCGATCGTGGAACAAAGTGTTTCCACTGTGATGACGTCATGCACCCTGACGAGTGTTCGGAGCTGAAGGATTGCTTTTATGATAAGGTAACAAAATCTGACTACTCAGAGTGAGAACAGATCGGAGTACTGCATACGGGTCACCCGTATGCAGTACTCCGATCTGTTCTCACTCTAAGTAGTTTCTATCAGGGAAGCCATTCACTATGGCCGTTATTGTTTTCCTCATCATTAAAAACTTTCAAAACTTACCTTGTTTCCTCAAATTGATGTGATGACAATCCGATGGGGCAGTGCTGCCGACATGTTCGTGTAAGAAGCCGTAATCCACACACTGACAGGTGTACACCGTAAACAACCATGTGTGCCTACAGTAACTGATCAAGCCGTGTTTTCGTATCTTAATTTGGCTATCAATTAACCTGACCCCATGCCACAAACAATCAGTTATATCATCAAAACCAATTATATCGTCAACAATTGTGGAAAGCATGCTATAATTGGTGTGACATCTTAAACAAAGACAAATTCCTCACAGTCATGTAGCGTGCGCTCGACTGTGACGGCCCTGATTATGTACACTGTACCTGTCGGGTTACAATACACAAGGGAGTAGACAGACTTATTTCGAGATGAAAATTTCAATTTTTTTTCACCAATTTTTTTAAGCATAGTAGTCAATAGTGTAGCAACTTTGAATTTTTAGTAGCCAATGAAAATTAAAAGTAGCCAATGGCTATATTGGCTACCGACAGCGTGAGCCCTACCGGCGACGGTAGCCAATGTAGATACCCTTAAAAGGGCACATTTTACATCGACATGCACTGCCTCAGTATACTTTCTATTTTATATTTTGAAGTTGATATTCGAACTGTGTTCCTTTTCCTATTTTTCAATGCATTACTCATAATCATCTTCATCATCATCATCATCATCATCATCATCATCATCATCATCATCATTATCATCATCATCATTATCATCATCATCATCATCATCATCATCATCATCATCATCATCATTATCATTTGATTAAAGTTTTACTCGTCGTTATCATGTCATTTATGTAATTTATAAACAACTAATGGATTATTTGTAAAAGAATGGATGTTGTTAATAATATCATTCGAAATGATATTGAATTAATTTGTGTATGTATAGATTTGCTACACCAGAAGGATAGAATTGGACAGTAATGGTGAGAGACGATTCAGCATGGGATGCGAAGAAAAACGGGTAAGGAAGATTAAGCTTAATTAAAATTAAAAATGTTAAACATACTTTATGAATTGATATTTGATATAACTAATAGAAAACAAAATTTCTAGTAAAATAATTCCCTAGCGTACATCACCCGAAGGTAGATTTTGTCAGTAATAGCAATGTGTTTTCAATTTTAGAAAGAAAACATGTTCACTGCCGCACTTCCATAATTGTATTGTATATACAATATGACATACAAAAAATGTACTGCTCATAATTATTTCATGTTTATAATGGCATACATCAATTAACTTCAATAAATCATTTAACAATAATTATTAAACAAGCTAAACAACTGATATTAATCTTTTTGGTCCAAATGTCAGTTTGCAATGGGTCCTATTGTGGGAAGAAACCGGAGTACGTTGAGAAAACCCAAGTGGTCTGGCAGGTGACATCATACCTGTTCACGTCCGATATTGGTTAAAGGCAAGTGCACTATCAACTGCACTAACTAAAACCCTATCATGGTGTACATGTATAATGACCGATATCTCTTAGATTCTATGTCAGTATTTTGGCAGATGTTTTAAACTTTCTTATATTAACAAGGATCACGACATAATTTTCTTTGGCACTTGCACGCAAGGAAATGAATATATAGCGGTATAATTACATATGTTGATATACATACTTTTAAAACGGCCACACTGAAACACATATCAGCTGGGTTTTGTTCAGACAAAGGGAAGGTATATCTGCCCTTTCACAATATCACCTTAGGATGTCTCTTTGCCGATTTAGTAGGACCGAAGGGAATATATGCAACATTTAGCATTTAAATCTAAAATTGTTTCATGTTTTATGTATATTCTGTTTATGTGATGTAACGTGTATTTTATGTGTCTTGAAAAGGAGGCAGATGGCCTTGAAAATTTTACAATTTGTTTGCCCGTACTGTCGCTATTACTTCAACAATCATATACATACATATAACTAAGTATTCGTAAATCATGAATTCTCTTGGTATCTGCCAGGCATGGGGTAATTAAAAATGTAATGGTAATGCATTGCAATGCATTACATGTTTTCAAGTAATTGAAAGTAATGTGTAATTGAAGGCAAATTTAATTACATGTAATGGGAATGTAATTCAATACATTACAAAATCCCTGTAATGCCCAATTACTTTTCAATTTCATTTCAATTACATGTATATTTCACCTGTTTTGAAGAGGGCCATAGTGGATTTCAAAAGTACTCAAAAAGTTGTTGTAAAGGACAATTATAAATCAAGAAATACATTTACTTAATTATTCATGATAAGTATTAACATGTATTATACCTGCGTGTCTATCTCCTCATGACTTAAATGTATAAAAATAGTAAAAGATTAAATTTTATTTTACATGTATGTTTCTAAAGAAGATATACAACTATACTTCAAATATTTAGGTCCTGAAATAAGCTTTTGTCCATAGATTATAAACTGTACCTGATTAAGACAAGTGAAACCAATTCAACCATTGTGTACACATCAAATATATTTGATCTACCTGGTCAGGTAGGCAAAAATCACACAATTAAGTTATTAATTAGTGACTACAATAGTGGCTACTGATAAGGGACTAGACTTATCTACCTGGCCAAGAAGACTTAGAATCACAGATGAGTGTCGAAGGGTATACAGGTACATACATTTAGTATGGCCTGTGCTGTTGTTTTGAAGAATTATGAATTACCAAAGGATATCAATGTCACATTTCAGGCAAAATGTATGCTGCATTGCAGTATTATGTAATTTATGTTACCAGTTAAGTCTGTAGAATAAAATGTAACATTCAACACAAAATGTAATGTGTAATTTAATTAATTACATTGGCAAAGAAATGGTAATTTAATTAGTTACATTTTACATTTGTGTAATAGAATGGTAATGCCGTTTTCACAAAGTAATGTATAATTTAAATAATTAAATTACCATGTTATTGAACCCATGCCTGGTATCTGATCATTTTTCTATATTCTTGCAGGTTTGTGAAGCGTTTGAGCAAAATGCTTTATCGGGGACAGTTGGAACTCTTTGTACTCGATGTTGTAACTCAAGCTTCTGTAATATGGCTTTATGTGGGATTCCAACACTCGGTAATATTTTGTTTTATATAATATTCTTGACATGGAATGTGTATAACCTAGCGAAGAGGTCCATATGTAGAGGATATCTAACAGTATCTTCAGTAATACCATATTTATTTCACGAGTGGGGATAATGTTTTAGTATTTATATTTTTAACATATATACGTATCCTTCCGCTAGTGATAATGTAATTTTTCGATTGGTTTAAAGATGTCACGTGACTGCTCAATACATTTCTGTATTCGCCACTCTCGCCTCCCGGTTAGACCTGTGACGCGTGTGACGTCATCTCCCGTCTGAAGACGGCAACGCGTACCGAAGCAACGTTTGCTAAGCTAAGCTCACGGACTAAATACGTTTAGAAGCTATTTAGGGAAAAGGGGACAGGATCTAGACTTTAAACATTACGCTTACATATTAATCTGAGTTGTTTGATCCTCTACCTAAAGGCCCAATATACTTAACTTCAGGGAAATTTTCGTGATTCTTAAAAGATCCTGAAAAAAACCCAGTTGATAACCATGCAAAAATAAGCCTAAAACGAAGTAATCCTGAGCGGTAACTAACAAGAAACACTTGACAAAAAAATCCAAAGAATTGAAATTAATTCAGGTGGGGCCCACTTCAACAACAAACCGAAGGTAGAAGACAGTTCGAAATGGACGCGTGTTTACAAATAGCGTGTTTCAACTGCTGCTGTAGCGGTAACCGCGAAAGAATTCATCTTGAATATTGCTGATATCAGTTAATCTTAACTAAATCTTTAAATATAATAAGATATTAGGCTTGATTTTTGCTTCAAGTTTTGCCGAAAGTTACGTATATTGGGCCTTTAATTAGTCATTTAAGTTTGAAAAATTACCTTTTTTTACTCAACCTCGCCAAATACGGATTTTACACTGACCTCATATGTTCCCGTATTCAACCTACACGATCCATGTAACTAATATTATCCTCCCACTAGTGAGAAAGTAATTATTCGATTGGTTTAAAGACGCCACGTGACTGCCCGATACAATTCCGAATACAAATACGAAATCACGGCCAACATACGGGTAAAAGCTGTTTAAAGGAAAAAGGGACCGTATCTCGGCTTCAAGCAGACTGTTAATTATCAATAAATGTTATTTGATCGCCTACGTATATTTGCAGACACAGAGCTTGTCAAGATGATTTAATTTGTGATTGATTATGATTTGGTGGGTAAGGTGGGGAAGGCAAAATAATAGTCTTCAAACAGTAGTCTTCAAACATTATTCGTTGTTTAGGCTAAACTAAGTCTGTGATTGCAGGCAAGAGAATTTATTTAGTTAGCGGTTTGGTATGAAAGTGAAGGGGGAGGGGGGAATGCCATTCATAATTCGGCCTCGCCAAATACGGATTACACCGACCTCATATATTCCCGTATTCAACCTTCACAAACCATGTAACTTATAATATTAGTCACACGAGTGTAATATATTTGGTTTTACTGATGATACTGATATTCTCTTGTTTACATTTTTAAAGCAAACCTGACAAGGACATGTTTAATGTTGTCCCGTTGTCTCTTGTAAGCAGTGCTTTGATTGATCAAATCAGAAAATTGATATTTCTCACTAGTGAAAAATCTCTTTTTTTAGAATGAATATTTTGCGATATTTCACAGGTAAAAATGTTGTAAAACATGTTCGTTGTCGACTGCTTTCTTACTAATATATAAGCTATCGAATAAATAAAAATAGTACCCCATCGATTAAATATTATACCCCGTTCTGTTGTGCACCCCAAATGTTTCGTTAATATCCTGAGGATTAACCCTACGATATTGCTTCTGTGCAACGTACATCGACTCTTTTAACAAATAATTGTACTCATACAAAATGTATATTATATGTGGTTTGACCTTCCTGAATTCTCATTGGCTAAAATATTGTCACATGGAAGTCCATACTTTGTGAAATCGACCTGGTGTTTCTATTTTTAAAAACAACCGAGTCAATATTGCATTTGTGATGTCATAATCACTGTGACGTTATAGTACCCATGCATGCAACTGTAAATTTCATTTTTTATCAGGAAAGATATAATTATCAGGACAGATATAATTCAAGTCTTTTGCAAACAAGTTCACATCTAATACAAAAAATCAAAGAACTTGATTCGGTCACCTTTGATTGTGTTATACCGACCTGGTAGAATCCAATATATTGACCTCGGGCTAACGCCCTCGGTTTATATTTGTTTCTACCAGGTTGGTATAACATCATATTGACCTCAGCAAAGGTCAATAATTGCTATGTATTATTTTTATGCAAAATTAATTTATATCATGTGATTTCTTGAACGTCTCTTTTTATCAAAACGACTGCTAGTGTTTTGAAATAAATTAAATTAGAATTATCTTTGTCGCTAAACGGATTCAATTCCTTTTTTGTTGATTGTTAATAATTTTTCCCTAAACTACCGAGATGACTCTTTCTTTATATAATAACCGTGATTGTATTGCGTGTTATGTTGGGAGAACCATGTATCCGAAAAATCAGTTTGTGATAAAACACATTGATAACAACTATAACGGAGAAATTAAAAAAAAAAAAAAAACAATCTGGGTACATATGGTATTGTTTGGGAAAAAAAACAACAACAATGGTGATATTTATACAGAAAGTGCCCCTTTTTGGAAAATGACGTCCGCACTTAAATAGTTTATAACGTATATATATTTATTTCGAACTTAAGCTTTAGACAACTTAATTTCTTTTTTTGCAGTTTGGTTGTGAAAGTTTTAATTTGATTAAATTTGTACATTTTTATCAGTGGTACCATCATTTACCCGAAAACCTAACGACAGGAAAGTCATAGATGGTGATGTCATTATTCTTCACTGCGAGGTTGACCCAAAGTCTAACGCTACGATAGCATGGACCTTTCAGTCGGTAATGTATCTAGTATAATATATACATTTTTGTAGTACACGATTTGAAATTATACAGAACTAGTTTAATGTTACTTCTAAATTAATAAATTAAAGGGGTTTTACGCACCTGACCCTTCTGCTTTTACATAAGTTTAGAAATTTTGGATTCCTCCCTTTTGGCCCCTAGCATCACTGAAGAGTCCTAGGAGGACGAAACAGCTGTGTGGTACAGTTTAATTCAATTTTTTCGGCATACTGTATCTATTACTAAATTTAAGAGGTGCAGAATATGTGTGTGTTACGTGATCTTTATAGTCGAACCATCTTATCTCGATCTCGCAAAAATCGAATACCCTAGTTAAATCGAAGTATTTTGTCGGTGCCTGCTAAGCCTAGCACAAACATTCAATCTCAAATAACTCGAAGTTTCCCCATGGTCTCGTCGACTACGAGAAAACGTTGTTCGACTGAAATTGACTGTCATACTTAATACTGTACTTACTCTAATAAAAAACAATGTTTACATTTTGGTCATGGAATCTCAATAGTGATGTCAAAATAAAAATCGATTATACTTAAACTCCAAAGAAATTATTCTACAAGTCGTGCTTGCTTTTTTCTTTCTTTTTGCTCCGTTGAACTGCCTCTTGTCTTAAGGAGATAACACAATCTGATTAAAATCAAGATCTCTATTTTCACTCCGTTACATCAGGATCTTACAACGTCCGTTTCGATTTCATGTTCTGGTGTCCTCTGTCGCCACAAAACATTTAATTTCAAGATTCTACAAGCGATAATTTGATTTGCTGATCCAAAAACGTCACCTGAACATGACTTCATATTAAATCAGATTTTGAGATATCATTATTTAAATTTCATGCATATCAATTGGTATTAGATAGTTACATGTTTTTAATTTCGATTTATCATTTAAAAAAAATCATTACGCGACGTCAGTAATCAGTGTTGTTGACTCGATTATTTATAAAATTTAGATTCCCATTACATTATCACTGAAGAGTCCCTGAATGACGAAGCATCTGTATGATTCAATTTAATCCATTTTCTTGGCATACTGCATCTGTTACTAAATTTAAAAGGCGCTGCATTTGTGTATGTTACGTCATCTTTAGCTTAAACGTCTCTATCGATTTGAGGTTAATGAACATGATTCCATATCGGTTAGCATTACGTTATCATTTGTCTATAAAGCCAACTTATCAACTCTAAAGAAGTCAATACTTGATTAATATAAAAAAAAAATGAAAATATAAATCGCGTCGGTCACTACATAAACATTTTTTATCGATTTCTAAGATCCATACAGCCGCATATTGGCAGAAAAATGTATAATTATCAAAACATTAATATGTTTTCTTTGAAAGCTGTGCACGTTCTGTATTAGGAAAATGATAATAGTTCAAAGATAAACGCAAGCTACACAAACGTGATAACAACCATACAATATATGTTTACAAAGATTTTAGTATTTAATGACTGAACTGAAATGTATAGTTATTTTCTTTTCTTTTCTACAGTCAAATGGTTTATCCACGACCATTCCAAACGTGGCCCAAATTAAACCGGGAGGAACACAAGTACTAATCCGGGTCACGAATGACGTACTCGGTTCCTGGAGTTGTAAGGCCACTAACTCGGTAGGATCGTCCGTTGCAGTAGCTGTGATAGAATCTGGTAAGGAAATATGAAAATAAATGGCAATTGAGAGGTCATACTTTATAAATTAAATTAATACATGCCCTTTTCCAGATCAAACCCCGTATTACATTGTAACCTTATGCCAAACCTCCATAGCCACATTAATCTCATTTGAGTAGTGGCACAGTACATAATATATACATTTGTGTAGTACAATATTTGAAATTATACACAACTAGTTTAATTTTACTTCTTAATGCATAAAATAAATGGGTTCTACGCACCTGACCCTTCTGCTTCTACATAAGTTTAGAAATGATGGATTCTCATCTTTTGACATAACAGCTGTATAATACAATAATTCCCCTTTTCGGCACACTGTATCTATTACTAAATTTAAAAGATGCAGCATGTGTGTATGTTACGTCATCTATGATAGAGGGTTGATACTAAGTGGGATGTAGAAAATGCATTTTTGTTTTACACCATGTATTACATTTTTGATTATTAAAATTTACTTTAATTTTATATAGGTTTTTTCTATCGAAATGTTGAAAACCAAAAAAAGTTTATTAAACGTAAAGCACATGAACATAACAAAGCTTGATTGGGATGTTTCTGTTTTGATTTTTACTCCATACAAAAGGGAGGGCAGGCATGGGGTTTGCGTATGAAATGGGAAAGTCCTATATTGAATAATTGCGTTGAATAACATGAACCACTTACTCGTGTTTATAATTGTAATAAATGAAAAAAATAAACATATTAGTGTCTCCAATAGTAAACAGAAATTGTTAAAAATTCAAAGTCTTTAATCAAGCTTTGTTTTGATTTCGTAGTGATGTCAGATATATAGCAGTGTGTGTGTAGGGGTAGGGCGAAGGAGGGTAGGGGGTCCGTTTCTTTCTAGAGGAAGTTACAGAACACAACTATAAAGGCACAGACTTGGTTCAATATGAATCAAGAGACATTCAAATAAGCCAATAAACGACAAATAGTCACCTTCTACAGTGAACAAGAGGAAGTAACTCCAAAAGTAACTAGCTTAAGTTGCCCTCGAAATAACAGTCCATTGGTTCAACTATATGTACCACCCCTACACATTATGATAGTTTGTAATTGCAAACATAAATTAGAACTTCGTCTCTAATCGAACAGCAGATACCGTAATTTGAAAATGAAATTATTCTTTGTTGGCAAATATTAATTAGCATTGTTTTTAACAATAATGCATTTAATTAATTCTTTGAAGCATTGGACTTCCTTCAATTGGCATCATCAGTCCATAACTGCCAACTGAAAGCAGTTCAATGCTTATATTTGCGATTTAAAAAAGATATTACCTCATTGACGGCATTCAAAGTTCCCCATCAGCTGTGGGACAAATCAGACAGGAATAACCAATGAAATACATTTTTTAATGTAAATTAACACTATGAAAATTCAAATTCTAACACGATACGTTTGTAATACGCGTTTTGATTGGATATGGACCATGTTCTAATGTGCGATAGAACCATGATCAATCATGATCAATCGTATCAAGCTCCTCCCATCGAGCTTAAGCCACGCCCGTTTCTACCAAAAACAAAATGGCGTCGTGACGGGGATCGTCTATCGATGAACATTCCACTGCATGATAGGCGTACGTCAAGTATGCATCAGAGCTAAGAGGACTGATTGAATGTATTAGCTGAATAAATTAAAATTAAAACGTTATCATATCATGTTCTTACCTCCATTTATTCATGAAACGTGAATTCCATCCATGTGTAGGCACCTCTAGGAATCAAAACAAACATTTCACTGTGACGGTGTCGTGTGCATCTGCACAAAATTTTAACAGATCTTTAAAATAACACACGATTTTGTCGATACGAATATATTTGCATGCATACTGACATGGAATTGTAGCCATTTTGTCAATGTTAATCCAACCATGTCGCTACTCGTATACATTCGTTCACGAAAATACTAGGCCTAAATCCAAATATTCCGCCTCGTCAACATCCAGACCAAGCGCTTGTCAGTACATGTATGGGCGTGGCTTAATGACCGACTTTTGAAAGCTTCCTTCTGATTGGTCAGTCGGCTATAGAAAGACACGTCACCAGCCAGGTCACAGAGTACTTTACTACGTACTTGTAGCAAGAAAATACAATGTATCTAAACATGTTAGCGTAGTAAAATTGTCAATGAGTGTTAGAATGGGGATAGTACGTTATTTTTCGTGTCTATACTGGCGATTAGAACATGAAATTTGGTTTAAACTCTCGACCTATCGGTCTCGAGTTCAAACCAAATTTCATGTTCTAATCGCCAGTATAGCCACTCAAAACAACGTACTATCCCCTAAATATAAACTGTCGTCTTTTTTAAAAATAAAATGTGTTTTTAATGGGTTTTTTTCGCAACTGCTGATGTAAAACGTTATTAATCCGCCGGTTGGTATCTTTTTAGATAGTAATGCTCAACTACTGTTGGTTAGGATATATAGTGAGATTGTCAAAGAGTGGTAAATATGAGGACGCATATCTGTAAATAACCGATTACTTGTTATATGCATTTTTCATTTGTCATTGCAGCTAATCCAGCGGGAAGTGGTTAATGCACGTGACTTAGAAATATGGACCACCACGCCTACAACAGGTTGAACTGTGATCACATGTTAAAGGACGTATCAATAAACAATGTTTTCTGATCTCATGTGTAGATTGATTTTTTCGAATTTGCTTATGAAGCACAGTTACATGATAACTTTAAAACATGGGCCAGCTTGCACAAACCTTAAATATGTTTAATTTTGAGCATTTGTACCCTGTAATATTTAAGAGTATACTTAACTTATTTTCTAAATGCAACATTCGTTAACCAAATGCTGATTGTACACAAAAAGTAGCCATTATTTGAAAAACAAAAAAACTATGGTTTATCAGCTAAGCATGTACTTTTCCTGAAAAAAGGAGAACCGCGATAAGAATTGAGAAGGTTCGTACAAGCAGTCCTGGTGATGTATTCGTTTTATACTGTTTAAAACCTAAGAGGGAACATGTATTTGTATTGGCGAGCCTTGTGCACTACTTTTACAAAGTCGGTCTTGATTAACCGCATTTACAGTTAAACGGCAAACACATTATGATGAATTTGCTAATAGTTATACAATGTTAATTTATTGAAAAACGATATCTCAGTTCTTAATTTGAGAACGTGACATTAACTCAAATATGACCACAATTTACATGGCAGGATGGCTTAAAGATGAACTTATTGCAAAAGTGTTATCTATACAAACTAAAATAATTTTGATCACACCCCTAAGGGGAGAATGGTGATATCGGGTTATAAAATGCACGATCTTTATAAAGCTCCAACGTTTTTTGTTATCCACGAGGTGTATTTGTTTCTAGAATTCTTAGTTCTGGGGAAGATATACCAGAATCTAAAAAAAAAAATTAGTAACTACTCCCTGCTTGTCGCTCAGAACTGTGGCAATTGAACGACTAGGTCACCCGTTATCAGTATATTGTGACTGTGTCGGATGTATTGTCCAAAGTGTAGATTTTTGTGATCTTTCTTACGGTATGCTGGACGGTATTTTTAATGGTTGGGCTTCGAAATGATAACAGAGGCGTTGAAGTACATTTTAACATTTATATATATATATATATATATTACAACAGCGTAGGTAAAATACAGGGGTGTCGATCAACAATACATTCTGTAACCGATACACACCGCCGGGGCGATGACTTGATTTTTACTGTTCCAGATGTCACGTTTCGGGAAGATAGTCTTACCCGGCACTGGCGTTATTGAAAACGAAAGTACCAAGGAAATAACTACACCGCACTTATGTTTAGGTCTCACGCCATAGTTTAAACATATCAATTGTCTGTAGTTTATAAGTGGCGTAACCTTCGACTGTTCAAGACAAATATAATAATGTTTTATTGAGCAATAGGCAAAAATGCCTTTGTGCAATACGTAATATACAATTAATGATGGTACAGGTACAGGTGGAATGGAACATGAATATGGACAAGCAGACACAATAGCAGACACAATAGCTATAATATAATAATTGGTAGTAATTTGTAGTTAATATACACTTGCAGCGTCAGGTGCGGGAACACGTTTTACGACAACTTCTATAATATCTTAATAAGTCTCACTTTTTTTTTTTTTTTTTTATGCAACATGTTTGAGACTGTTTACAATTTCTATGAAAAGGTAGATAACTCTTGCTGACCATTGGCTATGAATGTGGTATTACCACTTACCATTACTTTACCATTACTTTCAAAATAACAAATTATAAAATAAAAAAAAATTATAAAATTATTACTCGAGTTGGGGATTTATATTCTAACGCAAATTAGAAGGAGAATGCAAGAAACCGTCGCAATATAAATTACCTGTCACTCATAATTAGTTATTACTGTTCAAGACACATGGCAACTTATATTTATTATGACGGTGTATATTTCAGTGTAGTACCACTTTAAATCAAACTTTCCAAGGAAAGTAACACGAGTTTACTGTATCTTTTAAATGGATACGAACGTAACACTTTTACCTGTTCAAAGGACACCAAGCATAATACACGTGCGTCAATACTAAATTAAAAGTCGCCTTCCCTATCCCCCAAACCACAGGCCCCTTGCATGCCATAACATACAATTCAGTCGACTTTGCTGTCTCCTAGAACTTTTTCAGATGATTTCAAAAATCTTAAAAGATTACGGACCGCGAAGGACGAAGACGGATGGTTAAATGAGCAATCAAACATAATCAATTATATTTGGCATTTCTTGCTCATTCGTTGCAACAATAATTAAACTTAATAGGATACCTACACGCTTGAAAAACGCACAAAGACTAAAAGTACACCTGTCTGGTTTTTGAATACATGCATAAAATTACATTCGCGCTGCTGCTATATGAACACTACTCAGCAGAAATGCGTTTCATAAATGTATGAAAACAATGGTTCTCAAGATGTAGCACGTGATTTACCCATGACGGCATAGATCAAGCGTGTTCAATGATAGTCTTCGAATATCATGGGAAACGCCCCTACGTCAAACGCTCAAATGACTAATGTTATCATTCGTGCCAATTTTATTAAAAGGTAGGCCGTTCAGCCAATGTATTGTAAATGACGACGGATTGACAAACACAAATAATAAACTTTTTTTTTCGGAACAAAATGAAATTTAGCTATTGTTCTATAGTAAAAATGTAAATATTTGGATAGAAAGTCATTTTTGTAACTTCCATAGTGTTATCAAAGGTCAGCGATTACATTGAAATTTAGCATAAAGCCCTAGTGGGCTTCATATAATATGGATATAACAGCTGACCATTCATAGCACTATGAAAGTTGCAAAAATGACTTTTAATCCTTATATCATATCTTGAAGATCTTAAATGTAAACTACTGGTATGTTTTATTGCAAATTGATGTGATGGTGCTATTTCACTGCAGGACCCAATCACACCTGACACGAACATAAAATAAACAAACATCTAAGATAGTATCTGGCTTATTTTATTATTATGTATATTACAATGCATTTCATGTTTGCCTGTGCATGATGTTGGAGTTTTCCTCAACCGATCAACGACCCTGTTTAAAAGATAGATAAAATTATTACATGTTACCAGTGAAATATCAGAAAATATCAACTTGATAAACTTATATCATCACTGCTTATATCATCACGGATAAAAGAAATCTTATAGCATCACTTGTGATGATAAAAGTTTTGGTCCGTTATTATTTCGCACTATTTGTGTACTATGCTTTTCGTTATTCTAGAATCAAATCATATAAAGTAAGGTAATTTAAAACCTTAATACTGTTTTGGAAATAAATAGATATGTTATGGGTAATATTAATATATTATTGTGCTTGAAGTTGTTTTCATGCTACCATAGTAATTTACTGTGATATGTCTTTCGACCGTACTTAAGTCAGACATTTTTTTTTCATTTATTGGTAGCATCATTATTTTAACTTTCATGGCATTTTTCGTTCGACAAAAAAATATCTTAAAGCAAATTACACAAATAACTTATACTTAGCACTCTTGTTGGCCAAGTTGTAAGAGCGCATTGGGATATTATTGTGAAAAAACACTTGGTCGAGCAAGCGATAGCCTACATGTACTTTTCACGTCCAATCGGGAAATCCTTCCCCGAGTCGACTTAGAGAATGGCAAATGCGCTATTTTTTTCTTTAAATAATTAAAGAATGACCACTATGTTTTTAAGGACTATACGGTATATACCGAAAAAAATGTGTGCAAAAAAGTGAACACAGTTTTTCTTGGTATATACCGTATAACCATTAAAAATATTGTTGTCATTCCTTATAATTTCATTTTTAGATACATATATAAGACATAAGTCTTATACAATGATTTTGTATTAATTGTAACAAAAATCAAATGGTTTTGCAAAATACACAACTATGTGCATAAATTTCACCGCAAAATAACTTCAACCAATCAGAAGCTTGATTACAAAATATCGCGCCAAACATAGCGGTATATGACGTCATCACATTTGCGTTGTCTGAGTTTTTAGGTTATACGATATAACCTGAAAAAGTTTAACATTGCGAGAATAGGCAAAATTAAATTATTTTCTAATAACCTATCCATTCAGGGTTTTGGCCCCTAAATTTCCGCACAATGCAACAATATATATATCACAATCATATCACAGTTCCGTTTATTCTTTTTGCCAATAATCACAAAAGATAGGAAAATATATAGAGGTTACACAACGAGTTGTTGTTGGATATGGAATTTATTTCTCTCGAGTTAATTATTTTTTAAACGTTACAAAAGACACGAGCTTCAGCGAGTGTCTTTTGTAACTTTTAAAAAATAATTTACGAGAGTGAAATAAATTCCATATCCAATAACAACGAGTTGGGTGACCTGTTTCTACCACAATACTATTACATTGTAAGTAGCAGTGGCAGTGTTGTTTTCTGTGAACCGTGGATGATATTTTCGCCAAAACACATCATCTCGTATATACTCCCGCCAAAGTGTGACGACGTCAACAATCGATGACGACGTCAACAATCAGCACGTTGCATTGAACCACGTGATTTCCGGTCAAAGTTCAACTTCTAAACCAATCAAAAGTCTGGAAGGTCATATTCCACTAGTGGTATATAACATATATTTATCCAACAGTCAGCACATTTATACAATGATCTGAGAGTGGAATAACACGGAGTATTGTGGTAGAAATAGAGGTTACACAACGCGTGGTTGTTGGATATGGAATTTATTTCACTCGGGTCAATTAATTTTTAAAGGTTGCAAAAGACACGATCTTTAGCGAGTGTCTTTTGTAACTTCTAAAAAATAATTAACGAGAGTGAAATAAATTCCATATCCAATTACCACGAGTCGTGTGACCTGTTTCTACCACAATATTAAATCGGCAGTGTCAGTGTTGATTTTTGGAGTGAACCGCGGACTATTTGCGCGAAAACGCATCATCTCGCATTTATTCCCGCCAAGTTGTGACGTCGTCAACAGTCGATGACGACGTCAACAATCCTGATTTCCGGTCAAAGTTCAACTTCTAAACCAATCAAAAGTCCGGAAGGTTATATTCCACTTGTGGTATATAACATATATTTATTCAACAGTCAGCACATTTATACAATGGTCTGAGAGTGGAATAACACGGAGTATTGTGGTAGAAATTCATATATATCATAGATTGAGTTCAACACTTTCACAAGCAAACATGCAATCCACTTTTCACCCGACCAACAAGATATGAAAACTAACAGATAGGTGGTTAACTGAAGTGAACATTACCTGTTTTGACGTATATGGACGCCTGTGATGTTGTCTGTCCATACACGTTTTCTGCGTTACAGACAAAGGTTCCTCCTTCTTGTGTAGACTTAATGGCCAGTGTGGTGTTATCCGCCGTTCTTGTTGTACCGGCAGGGAACCTAGTACTGCCACTTACCTATAAATCAGAACAAAACCATAATCCGAACGCAAAATCGATTTAACTAGAGGGAAATAGAAATAAAGGAAAGATTTACATGGAAACTCTTGTAAAAGCAAAACATAATGTAATCAGGTGTTCCGGAAGAGTATGCGTCTGTTGCTTCATCGACGACACCTGTCATGTAAATCTTGGTCAAATTCAAGTAAGCATCAATCCTCAACATGAGAACCGAGTCATCATTGTCATCACAATAAGTAAGCACACTAACAAGCAAACTCAAAAACGTTCTTCTTCATATCACACAAAGACACAGAATATTTCTCGATGAGATCAAGATCTTTATATCAAATATAAATAAGTTTAAACACGTACCTTTGATATAGATTTAGAATTAGTCCCCATTGGATCGATGCAAATCTATTGTTTTAATCCTTGAATAAGTTTAACATTCGCATATACTTAGATATATAACAATAATAATAATAATTCGAGGTTCTTATATACCCCTTTATCACAACGTATAGGTTTGTCTCAAAGCGGTTCACAAATTATTATTCGTGGTATAGGGCCTTAAAAACCAGCCAATATCGTTCTCAACTCCCTGGGGAGCATTTTACCAGTGCTGCTGTGTACGCACGCATTTTGTTGTGCGTTACAACAACTGTAATTACAAATATTCATATAATAAGGTTCATGGCATAAACAGTTATTATTGCAATGCTTTGAACGCCATGCATGGTTTAAGGGCCAAAACTACAGAAGTATAAACAGAAACTCTATCCTCATTCTAAATTGATTAAATCCAGGACTAAAAAAGCAGAATGTTTTTAACGGAGACCATATAAATGGTAAAAGATAGCCAGGTGTTCCGAAAGTGTAAGCGACTTCTTCTGGATTGACGACACCCTCAAGTAATTCTAGTTCACATTCAAGTAATACCAGATCCTCAAAGTGAGAACTGGGGCAACTCTCTTAACCCAAACACATACCGATCTGTAATCCCAGTGGATATTCGGAGGTGGTACACCTGCGGCGGTACAGGTCAAGCTCGAGTGTGTTCCGAACAGCACAGTTTGGGTAACGGGCCTCGTTATGAAGGAGGGCCCCACTTTACAGAGACCAAAGAACATTGATATATTCATGAAATTCACCATTAGGCAGAAGTATTATAGTCAAAGCCAACACAATTTTAAAAGTTCATAATGCTAGATATAATTTTATCATTAAGTCATGCATATTCATAAATACATCATCAAACATATGTCAACATATTTCTCACTGTTTATAATATTAAATACACACTAAGCAGTATCTGAAACACTTTTAATAGACAAATAAAGATGGAGCTTGTCAGTTGTAAACATATTATGCACAGTATTGACGTCATCATCATCATCATGTCGTTGTTGGACTATTAAATACATAGTAATATAAGTAAAAAACAATTCAAACATTTTCGCCCGTATTTTACATTGTATTTTACATTGTTTTATGTAAAAGATAATTATATACATTGCATAACCAAGACATTTTATATCAGACGTCTCGTTGGCTAGTATATCATATAGTCTGTCATCGTCGAGGTGCTAGTCACTGAAGCTTCACATTTATTTAATGTGTAAAGGAATATTTACATAGATCAAAATTGCTCAACACAAAGCAGTTTTTTTTTTAGAAATTTACAAGTTAACGTTTAATCTTCCTAAATCAGTTTTGAATAATCAAACAAGACGCTCATGTATATTTAAATAAAGAAATCAATAAGCATGGTATGTATTATGTGTAGAGTAAAATGGTTTTGTAATTGCGTCATTTCTGCTATAAAAATAAAACAAAACACCATTACATTTGCTAGGAAGCATATTAGGGACGGAAGATCTACTATCGAGCTATGTTGTTTTGATCGCGTATAGATCGAAGATTCTGTTTTTCTTGATAAACAAACTTCATACTAAACATCCAATCTTCCCTGAAAATATATTCAAGCTATGTAAAGCCTTATATTTGATGTAAGGCTCTCTGCATAGTCCCATGTACCAGCGACCCTTTATGTGACCATGTTTTGACATAATGTCATAATGCTTCTGAATGCCAAATGAAAACAGTCCAGTGCTTATATTTACCATTTTAAAGACTTTGCATCTCATAATAAAAAAAATATTAATAACATCTTTTATTTTTTGGCATTTAGCTCAAATATTGTGTATATTGGGTTTAAATGTTCAATTAATAGAACAGCCGTTGTCCAGAGACGGTCAAAGGTTTTCAACATGACACTTATGATATCATAATAATGATGACGTTAGCAACCGGTCAACGACATTCATTGCCTTGTGAATACCAACTAAATTGTAAATATGTTATTTTTGATGTCGTTATGGTACGAGGGGTGTTCCGTACATAATGTCATCAGTGCTTTATTTCGCGGAAATCGTCCAATTTATGCACAAAACCACCTCGTGTCGATTGAGTGACCACTGGCTCGTGACACAGGTAAATATCCTGTCCACACGTTCACTGGCCTCGGTACAGTGTACATCGTTTCATAGCCTATTCGTTAGACTAGACACAAAATGACAGGAAAACGAGCTGAAAATGTTCTTGAAATTAGGGCCTATATAAAAGGTAGGTCATTACTCGGCATAAAGGCTGTAGATATTCGCCGCGAGGTGTGTGACATTTATGGGGAGGGCCAAATGTCTCACAGGACTGTTTGTAGGTGGGTAGGTAAATTTAGTGCTGGGCAGCAGTAACTGAAAGATGCTGCTCACCCAGGTCGTCCTGCAACAGCTACGACCAAAGGTAACATAGAACAAATCCGAAATATCCTCATAACTGATGCTCGATTTACCGTAAGACAATTGGCTCGAATGACAAACTTGTCGTTAGCAAGAGTTAATGCAATTTTGAAGAAACACCTAAAAGTTAGAAAGATAAATGCAAGATGGATACTCCATTTATTAACGGATGAACAAAAGAAGACGCGTGTAACATGGCAAAAAAACTTCTCAAAATGTACCCAAAATATAGTAAAAAGGCTTTTGATAATATAGTCACTGGTGATGAGACCTGGGTGTATTATTTTGAACCAAGGCGGAAGGTTGCCAACCGAATATGGGCCACTAAAAATGCAAGACGCCCAAGTATTGCCAAACGAGTACGAACGGTAAAGAAGGTTTTGTATGCTATTTGTTTTCACTAACAAGGGTGCAGCTATTCAAATCTCGGTGCCAAAAGGCAGAACGTTCACAGGCAAGTTCTATAAAAACGTTGTTCTGAGAAAGTTGAAGAACTACTACAAAAGTCGCCGCCCCAAAACAGGACTTAAGTATGTCCGACTTTTGCATGATAATGCACCCGCTCACAAGGCACGTATTGTGGACTTTTTAAAGTCAGAGAAGGTTACCGTCCTTCCGCACCCTCCGTATTCGCCAGACTTGGCCCCCTGCGACTATTTTCTCTTTCCAAAACTTAAATATCATTTAACTGGAAGGAGATACAATTTCAGAAATGCCCTTGGATCTGCTGTTTATCAGTTTCTGATGGGTGTACTCATTGAAGAGTATGAAAAATGCTTCCAAAAATGGATTGACCGGCTAAAAAGGTGTGTTCTGGCTGGCGGAGAGTATTTTGAAGGGCAGAGCAAATTAAAATGAACAAAAGCACTTCCGCTTTTTGGAACAGCCCTCGTATGTTGACACTCAGAATTGTCGCTCGTTATCATCCGCCGTAGATGCCAACACACACATTCCAAAAGTATGTTACATATGTATAATGTAACAATAGGCATAATGTAACAATATGTATAATGCAACAATAGGCATAATGTAACAATAGACTTAATGTAACAATAGTCATAATGTAACAATTGTCTAAATGTAACAATAGTCATAATGTAATAATAGACTTAATGTAACAATAGTCATAATGTAACAATTTACTTAATGCAACAAAATTCATAATGTAACAATTGACTAAATGTAACAATAGGCATACTGTAAGAATATGCATGATGTAATAAAAAGCATAAAGTAATCATATGTATAATGTAATAATATACATAATGTATTAATAGGCATTATATAACAATTTGCTTAATGTAATCATATTCATAATGTAATGATATGCATAGTGTAAGAAAGAACTGAGTAAAAGAACATCGTTTCCTTATTTATTTTTGTTATGTTAACTTACTTCCAATTACTGTAATTTTGAACTCGACCGTATCACTTCCTTCTATGTTGTGGGCGTTACATAAATAAGTTCCGCTGTTTCCATTGGTCGCTGAATTGACAACTATTTGATTTTCTGTCATGACCACATTCGCAGGTAATGTTGATTTCTGAATTTGAATTTGTATATTATTTCACAAAGGTAATCACAATGGCTTCGATATTTAAGATATCTAGCTTTCTACATATCATTGTTTTCTTAATACATTCACATCTTTAGAAATGAAATATTGACTTATGCATTATGTGTAGATGGCGTTAGTGTATAGAAAGGTTATATTTATTGATTTTCACCTTGCCCTTGCTTTTCGGCAATCGGACATGCATGGGAATAACTAGCTCTGATTTCAAAATACTCAATAAATTAAATCATAATGCATATTTTACTTACGTTAAACAAACAGGAAATGCTAGGCTTTGGATCCCCCGTGGCATTATATTGTATCGTGACGTCACTTCCGTACAAAGTGGATGTGAGTAAAGGCGAGACCGATATTTGCGGCGCAACGTTGACATGTGCTGTAAAAGATATACAATAGATACGTAAGTAAACTGAAATCATCTTGAATACAAATGCAAAATAGCACGTTTATATTGAAAACATCGACACGGAAACCTCACAACACATTTTAACCGTCACGAAAAAGCAATATCTTTATATAAAATCAATCGTCATAGAAATAGAAAAAATTATACGGGGACATAGGCTTAGTTAAATATACATTTTAATTAGTATTCTATGAAACACCAAAAGGCATTAAGAAAAAATACGTGTTAATTAACAGCCGTATTCAAATATATTTTCTCCGTCTGTACAGTACGTATTGAGATGCTGCAAGGTTTTGAAAACGTTTGTTTTCAAAACCAAAGATTGACATGGCAGGTGTCGTCGATGAAACAGAAGACGCTTACTCTACCAGAACACCTGGTCTTATTTCCATTTGCTTTTACGAGTGTATCCATGTATATTTTCCTTTGTTCCTATTTTGTCCCTAGTTTAATCGATTTTGAGATCGGATTATGGTTTTGTCGACGCTTTGGTATTCTCTGATTTATTTTTCACGTTTTTAAGGTAAAGAGTCGGACTTAATCCTTATCAAAGTGAGAAACCTTTTTTTTTGACACCACTTTAGGGTTTATTTTATTTAACAAAATCATGCACAGATCAGGTGAACCAAGATGTTTTTTTTCAAAATGTTTACCAAAAATCTGATACAAAGTCAAATTGTTTAAGGGGAAAGTAACAACGTTAAGTTAAATAAAGAACAGAAACTACCGCTAAGTACGTTGAGTGTTGTGTCCTTAATTACAGTTCCATATGCGTTTGTAGCTGTGCAGGCGTATGTGCCACTATGCAACTCAAGGGCTTGGATAATAGTCAGATGGGTATCATGAAAGACAACTCCGGGTATAAGCTTGAGGCTGGCCTCGTCTATTACTATATCGTTGGCTTTCTGGATGAAAGAACAAGATTGAATTAGACAAAGAGTAAGTATTTTTTCAGACACATATTTGGAGTTATCACTTGATTTATATATTTTAATGTTTTTTTTTTCAGATATGATGTTGAAATTTACGAAAGAGATTTTAAATGACGCATTGCTTTGTCTTTTACAGCAGGCGCAATTGCGCATCTTCAACACAATTCTATGTTCTATGCTAAAAAAATAAAATAAAAAAAAAATACAAAAAAAAGACCACACAAATAAAATAATAATAATAATAAAAATAATGAAAAATGGCGAAAGGAATGAAGAAGGATCAAGGCAAGTAAATATCCTGTAGAGGAAATTAGAGAAGAAATGTTTATAATTAAGTTTCGGGTAGAATAAAACAGCATAGGAACGAAGAGGCCAGGAAAGTCAGGTCAGAAATGAAAAACGACAGATTGTTGGAAAAGACAAAGATCTTAAAAGAGCAAATGTCCATGTGTAACGGAATGTATCAAGGAAAAATAGTGGATGAAAAATTATTCGAAAAAAAAGATAGAAAATAAAAAAACAAAAATAAATACAGCGCAAATGCTAAACAAAGGGCAGTACATGTTAAACGGAATAAATGAAAGAAAAAATGTGTATAATTAAAAAAAACAAAACATAAATGAACAAATGTCGGAGAATGTCACATTATGATATGTATTGAAATATTTACATCGGAGAACTAGAGGAGATGTCATCAATGTTTTTAAAATAATGAACAATATATACGATAGTCGAGTAACGAAAAACTTTTTCCAAATGGACAATAACAACAGAACTAGAGGTCACTCCCAGAAAATTTTCAAAAAACGATGTCGACGGGATGCAAGGAAACACTTCTTTAGCTATCGAATTGTTGATCTCTGGAACAGTCTTCCACAGCATGTCATAAATGCAGAAACTGTTTTTAATTTTGAAATCCTGTTGGACAATTATTGGAAAAATAACCGGTTTATATATAAAGAACAATAATCTCCAACTGCTACATGTACATTGCACCGGACTGATATTATTTATTTAATTATTATTTCTTTGTAATTTATTGGATATGGATATAGAGGCCTTCCGCCTGCGTCAATAATGTTTCCTAATAAAATCCTAATAAAAGATAAATCTGGTGCAATATCTTTCCTTACCGATTTCCAGCTCCATTGAATGGTCGGAGTTGGATTTCCAGATGCTATACACGTCATGTGGACAGTTTCTCCATGTGTTACATTTCCTCCAACAGGTCCTTCCGTTATTGATGGAGCAACTTCATGTTATATACAAATATAAAAAAACTGATTAAACTGATCGACAATGCTGCCTTGGTTCTTATTTTGAGGTCTTGGTGTTTACTTTGGTGCAATATTGGCCCGTATTCATGACCTTGTTCTCATGACACCGTTCTCATGCTCAGGCATGGATCCTGTGATCAAGGCAGCTTTCTTGCTACCATCTTAATTATTTCAAAAAGTCAACAAGTCATCGTTAATGTTGAAAACAACTTTTGACTTCATGTCTTTTCAACTTTTTTCCAAAACTTTGACAAAATTGGTTTTTTTTAAAATAGTTTATATCTAGTACAAGAAATAAGGCTTGAACACAAATCCCTTGCTCGAGCATGAGAACGGTTTCATGATTACGGGTCCAGGTCATAATCTCTTTTACTCTTACAATAATATCATGTAAATCTTTCTTTGGTTTATATTATTCTTTAGTTTTAAGTTAGGTTAACGCTTCGTTATTCTCCATTTTTATTATTTACAAACAAGTTGAATCGCATGCATCACTGTGTTCACTAAGCACGGGCTAGTTCAACTGCATGCATTTCTGTGCAATTCGTGTTATCAATAACTGTTTTCAAAATGTGATATTACAAATATACCTAAATGGATCAGACCGGGAATCAAATGATAGACTTCAGAATCGCTTTAAAATTTTCATTTCGGAAGACAGAATTGCGACTCTTGAAAAATCAAAGGTCGGTTAAGTTCAGTATGGAATTATAGGGTGAATGGAAATGAAAGTTTTGGGGGTAACTGTTTATAATGAAAATCCTCAATGCTGCATGACAGGTCTCGTTGATGTTAGATAACGAGAAAAAGAAAAAATAGAAATAATAACACAGAAAAAAATGAGTTTAGAAAAAAAAAAGAAAAAGAAATAATTATTCTCATTCTTACTTAGGTAAACTTTACAGAAGATAGCTTAAGTTAAAATGTATGTTTACTTTAATCGGTCCGAACGTCATGGGATATTTCTTATAAAATTACATTATATCCAAATACTCACCTCCTTGTACGTTCACTTTAATCAGTTTTAAAGTGTTACCGTTGGTATTCTCAGCAGTACACATATATATTCTGCTATTTGTGGGGGAAGCGTCTGAGATGTAAAGCGAATTTCCATGTTGTGCAACATTGCTGGAGAATTTTCCCTGAAATGACCAGATCAGTTGAGTTCAACGTTATACATACGTTATACATTTATAAACATTTTTCTTCGAGATGATGCATTTTCGCACGAATAGTCCACGGCTCACTCCAAAAAATCAACACTCACACTACTAATATCATATTTAGATAGGAACAGGTTACACGGTTATTAGATATGGAATTTATTTCAATTTCGTTAATGATTATTTGAAAAAAGACACTCTCTAAAACTCGTGCCCTTCGTAATTAAAAAAAAATTGTGTGAAATAAATTCCATATCCAACAGCCACTAGTTGTGTAACCATAAATACCATTGGTTGGAGAAGCAGGGATGCTACTATCAAGAAATGGAAAGATCACAATCGGAAAATTGGAATAATCACGTTTATCATATAGCTTAGTAGTAAGCTGTCCATGTTGGTCGTAGTTTAAGTAGAGATGTTTCAAACATGTTTCAGAAGTCATGAAGCAGAAGACGCTTACTCTTCCGAAACTCCTGGTCTTATTCTCTTTTGCATTTACGGGAGTATCCATGTGAATATTTCCTTTGTTCCTATTTAGTCTCGAATTTAATCGATTTTGAATTCGGATTATGGTTTTGTTGACGTTTTGGTATCCTCTAATTGTTTTTATCAATAATATTTATTTCCTGAGGTTTGCTGGAGCCTCAATAGCCACATTTTTCTCATTTAAATAGTAAATACTATTTTACATTTTCGTTAAACTCCAACTGATTTTTCGAGCTAGCATCTCATCTTATCTTTTGCATGTTTGTCCATATATGTTTACTTGTTTTACGGATAACACTTTTAGACGCTTTGTGCCTTCATAGCTAGTTATCTCATTTGAGTATTGACACGGTACATGTTATAAACATTTTCTGAGTACCCGATTATAACCACAACTAGTTTAATTTTACTTCTACATTTATACATTAAAGGGGTTTATGCACCTGACCCTTCCGCTTTTATATTAGTTTAGAAGTTTTGGATTCCCATCTTTTGGCCCAAACATCACTGACGAGTCCCAGAAAGACGAAACAGCTGTATGATGCAGTTTTAACATATCGTACGTCATATTGTATCTTTTACTAAATTGAAAAGTGGGTTACATCAATATATCATTGAAAAGCGTTCTACTCTTTTGCATACTCACCGCAATTTGAGACCATGTGATATGAGGAGTTGGACTTCCGGTAGCATTACAAGGAATCACTACGTCTCTTCCGATTTGAACGTCTACGCTTGCCGGAAGTGAAATTGTCAACGGAACAGGTGATGTGTGCACATGGCCGACCGGAAGGGTGGTAGGTTGTTGTGTCGTTGTTGTAGATGTCGTAGCTAAGAAATAAATGTAAACATGCAATCCAAATTAGTTGATGCATTTAAAGTATAGTTCTTTCAGTTTTGGTAAATCTAAATAGTGTAAATATAGTTGTTTGCATACCATTAAAGGCCCAAAATACGTATCTTCAGGAATGTTTTCGTGATTCTGAAAAGTTTTGAAAAAAAATCCAGTTGATAACCAAGCAAAAATAAGCCTAAAACGAAGTAAACCCGAGCGGTAACTAACAACAAAGTCTTGACAGAAATATCCAAAGAATTGAAAATAATTCAGGTGGGGCCCAACAAACTGAAGTGAGAAGACGGTTAAAAATGGACGCGTGTTTACAAATACCGAGTTTCAACAGCTGCTGTACCGGTAACCGCGTAAGATTTCATCTTGAATATTGCTGATATCAGTTAATCTTAACTTAATCTATAAATATAAAAACTTGTAAGGCTTGATTTTTGCATCAAGATTTGCCGAAAGTTACGCATATTGGGCCGTCAAATAGCACATCCAAGTATTTGTTAACCCTCATCTATTGTGTGTTCTGATGGACGAACCACTTATCGTTATCGACATGCATGCGCTGTATAGTAATATAGTATCCCATATATATATTTAAGTGTAAAAAAATTCTTATACTCTCAAAATAGTTTTTATGTAATGTAATTATTGTATGTTTCTATAAGTCTTGATAAAATAGCGGATTGCTCCAGAAATTTGACAGCATCAGTTTGACTGCACTGTTTGAATAACTTCTTTGCCTTTTATTAAAGTATATAATAATTATTTCTTTAATGAAGGATTTGTCATGCAAAACGCGGTCTTGAAAGTTATGTACCACATTATATGTACATGCTACACGTGTTCAATAATCTAACAACCTACAAAGAAAACATATATGTTGATTTATACTGTTTCAAAAAAAGTTCCCTTATTTTATGTATCTAGATCATTTTATTTAATTGCGAATACAATTCAAACATAACGTCATATATGTAAATTTAAGCCTCAATAATAAACATGTCTTGGAAATACCCATTGAAGGTCCTGCAGTCAAACATGTAGACTTTATATTCCCCGCCTGTTAACTAAGCAAATCGTATGACACGAACAGTTTAGAAAAATTTTCAATCAGAGATAGCCGAAACGTACACAAAATCATTATCCAGATTCAGAATCGATTAATCTAGGGGCAGACTATGAATGAGGGAAATATTTACACGGATACCAACAGTTTCTGTTTCATCAAAGACACCCGCTTAACAAATCTTAAACATATCCAAATAATTCTGACTTCTTCAAAGTGACGACCATAGCATCATTCATCAATGCAGTCAAAATGGCTTTAAAAAAAAAAAAAAAGAAATGACAAACGTCTGGTTTCAAAAACAAAACAGCATGTATGATTACCCACAAGCTACAAAACCGAACAAACAAACATACATTTATTTGCACTGTCTAAGTTTCAGGGTAAACTGTGATCGCCGCGCTTTTCAAATGCATCTCTATCCAAACATTCAATGATATAAACAAGTGCGTATAATTTTTGGCTTTGATGACGTATTTTGAAACACGACACTATGACTTGAGAGTGTGACTTAGTGACTTGATAAATATCGTAAACAAAAACAGAAGCAATACATTTTCTGATATTGTTTTTTTTTTTGTGCTCAGCTCTTCACTCACTTGCTTGATGAACGGTTAGCGTCATATTCGTTGAAATTGTTCCGAAGTTGTTTTCATAGGAGCATGTGATGTAACCTCCAGCTAAATCCATTGGTGGGTTCGATATGTGTACGGTCGTCTGCGCATGGTTTGTGCTTATCGAAGACAACACAGCTATGGTATGTGGCTGAAACAATAAACAAATATTAAAAATGATGTAAGGCAATCCAATTATATGACGCCGGGCTCGTCACGAGGTAAAGAAGGGTCGTGCGTTTCAGTGACATTATGATATCGTTTTGCATTTTGAGAAAAACAGTTTCTTCGCTTGTTTCAGTCGACCGAGCTGTCAATGCGAACGCGCGTGGACAGTGCTAAGATGGTTAAATGCTCCACAGGAGGAGTCGAAAAAGTCAATGACCAGTTGCAAAAGACCTTTAAACACGGATGATAGTTTTCTGATCAGTTTAACTAATTATGTGGAAATATCGGTATATGAAAGCCTCGAATTATTAGTAGTTGCTTACGTCATCAAGGTTTTTTTTTATTGGAGATGAAAACATGCATGTCAATAAGAGTTGGACGACTGAACACATACACGGACTTTTGCAAGAAGGCTCGCATGAACGTACCACAGCCTCCCCAATACACACATACATACATTGCATACAACGGGAGGCCGTCCTTAAATGACACTGGTTGTTATTAGCACCTAAAGACAATCAACCAACCAACCGACCATCTAAACTTGGACATCGTTATAGTTACCTTAATCATAAACTATTTAGAGCTAATATTGTCGGCAGCGCAGCTTGTACTTTTGGTCATCCTTGTGAAAATGTATTTTATTATGTTGTGAAATGTCAACATTTTGAAAATGAAACTACTATCTTTTGGGAGTATTTTTTTGAAATGTGCACAGCTTTACCAAATCCAGCAAGAGATTTTAAGATCAAGTTGTTTTTTTCAACAATATACTTTTGTGAACTAATTATCATTATTGTAATTCATGTAAAATATATATAGGGAAACGGCGTTGAACAAGTACAATACTTTGTGCTTAATCCCTCGTCAACTTTTGACAGATATTTAACAGTGCAGGGTTTTAACAGTAAAGATGGGTGACGGTAGTTGGTAAATTGTTCAAATTTATTTGTAACAGTACTTGTGTGATACTGTATAGACAGATTTATTTGATTGAATTTTGAAAAACCTGTAGAAACACTTTGAAAATCGAGGAAAGTTGGACAATATTCGATAGTATTATACATCGAGATATAACTGCTGCCATTACGCTATTTTGTATATCAGAAAACTTGACACACAGTTATGGAAGTGCAAAGAAATTCAATTGGGTATAAAATCACATAGTACATACGAAATAAAATCCCCAGTGTATTGTCGGTGATGGCGATCCACTTGCTCGACAGGTGGCGCTGTAGTCCCCAGTCTCCGCAACCATATCGAGATGTGTTGGTGGTTTTTCAATAAAGTGGGGTTTAGCTGCCAGGAAATCAATATATGTAACAATATAATAATTTTGATTGACTTCCATTTGTCCTTCAGATTCAAATAAAATAATTAAAATAACAACTCTAACAAAACATTGACGTTTGATATACTTATTTACATAAGCCGTGGTAACAAAATTATTTTATTACAAGTTTAATTCTTTTCTGTAGTTGCCAAGCATGATATAAAAAAGTTGAAATACAGATGTTTTTGAAATGATCATGTTATTTGATTGACTCTACTAATTTACTGGGATGTACTGTGGTAACACTATAAAATGGTACATATTATCTGTGTAAGATGACCAGTGTGAGTCAAACCGTCCTGTCATATAAATCAAAGACGTCAAATTTTACCGTTATGTGGCCGCGAAATTCATTTATCAAAGTGTAAACAAACACCCTCTCTACAACAGCTGACAGTACAATTGTACATTTTATATTAGCAAACTGGTTAAACTCTCTGACAGTCTTTGTAACTAGCTCTCAACAATGCGAATTTAATTTGTGCAAAGGGCAATCGTAGTGGCCGTGATTCTGTTTTTCCCCCTCAAGATTCGGTGTCCTTTTTCTCGGAACCCCAAATTTCTTCTGCCACTGAAGCATGCATAGAAGGTCATTAAATGACCTTATCTATTTATAGGAAACTAAATCACAAACAAACCGAAACTAATTATTTTTTTTATTTAATGGCCACATGCATACTACTTGCATTAACTACTTCATGGGTGGTCGGGTGTTGCATTGGATAGCGCACCTGCCTTTCACCGAAGCGGCAAGGGTTCGATTCCTCAACTAGACGTGAAAAAGTATGGTGTCACCTGCCCGACCACGTGGGTTTCCAGGTACTCCGGTTTCCTCTCACTACAGGACCCTTCGCACGCATCCAGCAACAAGAGTGATTAATATAAGTTTAAACAGATAAACTCATCATTGGGCGGGAAGGAATCTTATTCCTTATCATAAATGTACTGTTTTCTCGTAAGTTTTTAAACAATATTATCAAAGAGCTTACGATCTGATATTGGTACATACCTCCAGTGATAATGAGTTCAGTAGTTGCAGACGCTTTGCCCGCGGAGTTCACTGCTTCACACTTGTATAAACCAGCGTCTTCCACGTTGCTGTGTGAAATTCTAAGGTAGGTTGTTCCGCTGCTGTGGTGAGAGATGTGGGCGTTTGATGGTAAATGTGAGTGCTGCAATAAACAAATTGTGCATAAATATTGTGTTCCATATCTACTGTAATTCCCTGTGTATTACGCGCACCGGGGTATAGCCCGCGGGAAGTAAATAATGGTATTTTGGAGGCTTTTGTAAAATAAATTCCAGATAACACGCACAAGCAGATTTTTCCCGCGGGTTATACGTAGAATGTATACCTGGTGATTACAAGGGTACTTCGTATGTGACTTTTTGAATTTTGGAAATAACAGACATATGATGGAAATAATGTTTTTATTTTGTAAATATATAAAACTAAAGTTCTTTATTAACTTATCAATGATATATTTTGTTTACAAAAAATACTGATAGTCCGCACCGTTAGATAGCGCGCAATAGGTGGTACTTAGTTACTTAGAGTTATTGAGGGCGCCATGTTATAATGTACATGAAAGAGAAGGGTAAGATAATATAAACTGTATATTTGTATTTTGCTTGAATATGTGTTTGAACAACCACATGGTATGCCCTTGAGGAATGTCTGATTTGACTTGTTGTCCCCATTACATGATTGTAAGGGGCGACTGGACTTTGGATTTTATCTTTTTTTTTTCTAAACAACCTTTTCCTTCTAATGTCTCCCATTACACAACCTCACTTTTGGCCTTTAGTTGAGCATTCGTCCCTATAAGGAAGGTTATGGGTTCTGTCCCCTGGCAGGGACAAACCATTGTCTCTAACAAAAGTAGTTATAACTCCCGGCCTGGCGCACAGCATTATGGAAGTGGAACGACTGGTTTACGCGTTGTCAGTATAATGTGACCAGTTGGGGTGTTCTACTGGGGGCCTTTCAGCAGTATATTTCAGTGTGGCAGCACTTTAAACTGTAAAAGATTCGGACTATCACAGGTAGGCTTACACGAACATTTCGCAACAGCAGCAAGCCGACCTTAAATGACTCTGGCTATTAAAAGGACGAAAAAAACAATAAAACCAAACCAAAATCTGCTACACGTTCGAGAACGAAGCCTTTTGTTCCCTATGATTACTACTAACCCAAACTTTGAGAAACTTTCTACTCAGAGCTGCGGCCAAGTCGCGAGCCTTCGACCTCCCGCACGCTGTACGTTAACACGATGTAGTCCAGCGGTCTTAAGCGCTCAGTTTTATTGGTACTTGAAATAGCGATATTCACTATATAAGAACATATATTATATATGGTCCGACTTTCCTCCATTGTCATGGGCTAAAATATGGTCTCGTCGATGTCCAAATATTATGATATTGACCTGATGTTTCTAATTTAAGAAACACCGAGTCGATATTGCGTTTGTGACGTCATACTCATTGTAGCGTTATAGTGGCACACTGTAAATTATATGCTTTATCAAAACAGATATTATACAATTTCAGTCTTTTGCAAACAAGTTTCATATCTAATATAAGAATTAAGGACATTTGATTCGGTCAATATGGTGCTATGCCAACCTGGTAGAATCTAAAATATTGACCTCGGGCTACCGCCCCCGATCAATATCTCATTCTAACAGCTTGGTATAACACCATAGTTACCTCACCAAAGGTCCATAATTTATATATATCAATAGCAACAACAGAATAATAAATAATAACATCGTCAGAAAAAATAACTCGGGGTTTGTGACGTCACTTCAAGTTTACGTCAGACTAAACCAGCATTAAATTTAACATTTCATATTAGTTTGTTTATGAAAAAACACATTTGTATACCATATATAGTGATCTTTTAAGAGTGTTCATGTTATATTGAATTTATTAAACGACTTTCTATCACAATAGGTGGGAGTTATTCAACTCGGAGGGTATCACATTTTCACATTACAACTATTGAATAACATTATCTTTATACTGCACCAGGAATAAACTATAAATGAATTTTGATTGGCTGACAAGGTGAACTTTGACCGGAGTAACGCCACTTGCTGATTGTTGACGTCGTCATCATTGGGAGGGAAATATGATCCGATCGTTTATGGCTATATTACCTGCTGTTCATTTATATTTGGTTGATAGTAACATCTTGATGATAACATCCCTGATTCTCCATCCTATGGTATTTACATGTCACAATTGATTCGTTAGTCTAGGGCTTGCTCTGAATATCGGGATTTTCGTGATAGATGTCAACTGCTGGCGAACAAACTTACGGTACAGGGATTCGAGAGAAATATTCTGTATCTTTGTGTGATATATAGATGGACATTTTTTAGTTTGCATATTAGTGTGTTAACTTGTTGTGATGACAATGATGACTCGGTTCTCATTTTGAGGATTGATGCTTACTTGAATGTGACCAAGATTTACATGGCGGGTGTCGTCGATGAAGCAAAATACACTTACTCTTCCGGGACAACTGGTCTTAATTTCTTGTGCTTTTACGAGAGTCTCCGACTTAATATTTCCTTTGTTCTTATTTGCCTTTAGTTAAATCGATTATGAGTTTTTCGAGTGAAATTCATAGCATATCCAACAACCACTTGTTGCGTAACATCCATTGAGTACTTTTGTGTTGGTAATTTCCTTTTCAAAGGTCCATATGATCATATATTTACTTCAATGTAATCTGTAATTGATACACACGCACATATATATACAATTTTATTTGACATAGATTTATATAATTATATATACTCACCCCGTTAAAATACCAGTGTGTAGTGGGTGTAGGACTTCCTGCAAATCTACATGATATCGTTACTGTACTATCGACGTGGAATGATATATGCGGAGTCATAGCAACCACAGGTCGATGAGTAAATTGATGTGAGGCATGAGTTGTTGGCTTTTGTGTTGTCGTTGTTGTTATCGTTGTTGTTTGCGTACTTGTTGGTGTTGTTTGGGTGGCTAATTGAGGTAAAACATTTATAAATAAAACTCAAATCGAACTAATAATAGAAATATAGAGAATGTGCGGACAATGCTAAAAAAGACATTCTAGTAATTTAAATTTTTTGTTAAATAGTGCTGCCATCAATTATATGGATCAATCCGTAGATTAGATTAGATAGGAACAACAGCCGGCTTGTAAACCAAGTATGTACACATTAAGGTCATCATCCGTCTTTTGTACTGTGCATTTCCCTTGTGACGTCATCAATCTCTGTTGTGACGTCATCAATTTTATCACTGTCTTCACTTGATTTGCTGTTCAAAACCTGTTAGAAATTACTAAATAAAAGACACAGGGATTTACGTAAGTATCTCATCATTAGCAACACGTGTAATAAAACGGTAACAGCATTTGTTAAAAAAATCGCATTGCTTAAATACCTACAATATTAAAAACAATACATTGGCTTCATTATTTGTGTGTTACGTCTTCTTGCAAGACACTACCAACGCAATTGTTGAAGCAAGCGGCGCCCACACAATTTCGATACCATTATCGTTTGAACTGTAAGCTACAGGGACATGCATTTGCCCTGTCATACCTTAACATGTTACCTGACATTACCTGATATATCCCCTACGCAAGGAACACACGCAGCTCAGTTTCATCCATTTTTCAGGCTTGTGCAAAATATGGTTATTGTCGAAAACATTCATACCGGCATAAATATTCGATAAATCCCATTTAGTCCAAATACTTTCATTTTTACATCATTGAATTCATCATTGAAGTACATTGTATCAACTAAATAATGCATTTGATGTGTTTGCATCTCCCCCGATGTTCGAACAGTTTGGATTAGAATAGAGTTGACAGTTGACGGCAATAATTAACCGTCATTTAAGCATTTGACGCAGGGGCGTAGTATGTATTATCTGAAACGAGGTGACAAAATTTTCATTCAAGAAGGTAATTATTATTATTATTATTATGACGTCATATATGAAGCACGTGTTACGTCAGAAGGGTTTTTTCATACTAAGATAAAAAATAATTGTCGGAATTTTGTTTAAAATGGGTTGTAGCTCAAATAAAAATATATGTTGATGAAGCCAAACCTCCTACAATATTTAGCTTCATGACGTGTTACATCATCGTACATGTATACAAATGTATATATTATGTTTGCCCTATGACGTCACATACTTACTATTGGTACACAGCAGATTGTTACACCTCGGTGTGTCACAGCATTCTGAACACATTGTATTCCCCGACATTTCCGAAATGGTTTTGCAGACCTGGAATCAACAAAAAATTGCACGTGAAAATGAAGACAACACATTCAAAATATCGTTGGGTATCGTAATTCCGTGGATGTTGTTGGACCAGAGTCAACCGCGATGCTTTTTCTCGTAAAATATACAAATCTAAACATTCTGGAGATTGCATCTTAGTGCGGATTTAAGCAAATGCGGTTTGAATAGGTAAGATATACCGATGTTAAAACAAATCATCGATAGAACACCAATTTCACTATTTTCGTATCTGTAAATAGTATATTCGCTCGATTGTTGGTCATCCGTGCGTATCACACCAGTGAGAAGATGTCGTCTGCTTAACTCCACCCTCCAACTATGAATATTCAATTTCTATGACTCAAAAAGACCTGTATGTGATCCACGAAATTAGAATATGTCATAGCGGAGGAAACACTTTGCATGAACACATTAATTTGAACGCTGACTAATGCACTGGATATTATATGATGACGAAACATTACAGTTTTGAAGCTTTACAATTACTAACAAAAATAAAAACTCATTTGAAAAGCTAAGAACGAGTAATGACTGTTTTTTTCTTTCCTTATATTGCTAGGTCCACGGAATTACCATTATGTAGGATTTTGCTCAATTCGCTCTGTAACTCTCTTTGATATACACTATATTTAACATAATGGGAAGCAAGCGACAGGATTAGTCACTGGAAACACATCGAAAAGTACCATTATCTGTCTAACGAACAAAACTAAAAAAAATCGACACCCTAATTCAAAGTCCGTCACAAATTTCATAATAACGTATCGTTACGAAACCGCGCTAATCCATTTAAGCGCGCCAAAGTGTCTTATTGACTCATCTTCGGATGAGAGTACGATTTGCTTTCGATTTTAATATTAAAATGTGACACTAAACAGCCGTAAAAGAACAATATGCGTATATCCAATTTACTCTAAGAGGCATTATATTCAAGACTATGTTATTGTCGGTGGGCACTGAAATAATAGGTAATAAGGGATTTACTCATTCAAAGGGTAGTATGGCCAATGTGAGCGTAAATCCTTAAGCATAAAAGGTCAAACCGATATACACTGACAGATATATTACATAGAAAGAAACATATTCTACCATTCTCAAGGTTTAAATCAATGACAAATTCATTGCACAGAAAGAAACATTACATGCTAAATGTTGTAAGTAAACTAACCCTTTGTGACAAGCATCCAACTGCAAATCGTATCTCGTTGCCAGGTCCCATTGGAGATTGGTATACCGAACACATCTAAATTGATAAATTAAATAGGTCAAAATGTTATCGTTAACTGTCACAGTGTTATTTGTATATACAATAAGTGTAAGTACTTATAAAATATAGAAATATAAACTTTATCTATATTACAACAATTATGAAACAAGTTATACAACTTAAATTAATCATTCATGTTGGCCCGGATGTTAGCGCGTGAGGGTCTTATTGTGGGAGAAAACCGGAGTACCCGGAGAAAACCTACGTGGTCGGGCAGGTGACCCCATACCTTTTCACGTCCGGTTGGGGAATCGAACCCCGGCCGCCTTGGTGAAAGACAAGTGCGCTATCCACTGCAACACCCGACCACCTAAGTACTTGTATAATTGTATTTCAAATTAAAAGACCGATTCGTCATTTATAGGGTTATATTTACATTTGCGCTGCAACCTACTATAAGAATGATACCAGCAGAAATGTTTTTCATAAAAGTGAAAGGTTTCCAAAAGAAGTATAAGTTAATATATTTTACGACATATTTTTCTACCTGATGTTTATCTCATAGCCAGTTGCTTAGAAGTGCGTCACAATTGTCATATGTGATGAGCGTTCCACAAGATGACAAATGGTCGTTTGTTTTGTTTCATTGTGAAACTGTGTCAAGGCTGTACATAGTTGTTATAATCTGCAAAACGTTTAGAATCCTGGGGGCAAAATACGAAATGAGAACCGAGACAATACTGATTTTGTCTCAAGTTCACACTATATATTATATCATTACAAGAAAAAAAGGAAATTAGAGATTTTCAAATGACCATACATTCGGAAATACCTCTTGGCAGTTCATGCTTAATATTGCCGAATTGTACTCACGTCATCCGCGCCACATTGCGTTGTTGTATAGTTACAATCCGTAGGTCGCATTACGTCAGCACAAATGTAACACTCCAGTCCTTTAATCAATGTACAATAAGATATTGATATGAACTTACTCCAGTGAAATATTACTGTAAATCAATTTCTTTCGCGGCGTCTTAATTTCGCGTTTTCCCATTAAAAGACTTTTTCGCGGCGTTTAATTTCTTGATAAATACGGGCATACATCCGATGTACAATACAGTACAGTACTCCTACAGTTGACATAGCTCTGATCGAAACTATATCGCGACGATTTATTTTCGCGAATTTTAATTACTAGCGAAATATGCGATACTTCATCGCACATGAAAATACGTTGGTTTACAGTATTTTTTTTCTATTTTATTGTTGACATCGTGCCAATAACTCTAATTAAGTTGACTATGTACATTACCGTAAAAAAACTACCAACGTCCTATGCAACAGATGTTACTAAAATTTTAGTATAGATATGCAGAACATGATTATGCTTTGAATATAATATGGTAATCTGAATAAAACCAATATTTATATTTTTCTTACCATTTATTTATTTTGTTTATAACGCAGATTGGTAATGCGTTTTTAAAATATTGCGATACACAAAAGGAACTAAAATTTGTAACCTTCGAAGCTAACCAGTCATAAATACAGATTATGCATACCTTCGGCAAATATACATCCTAGACACAAGGACAGACAAGCATCTGTTGAAAAAAAAACTAAAATTAAAAATAAAATCATAGTTGCTTGTATACTTGAAACGGGATATAAACAACCTTTGTTTATATTTTAAGTTCGTGATACAATGATGTAATTTCTCTTTAAAATCATGTCGCCCTTACGAGGAAACATTATATTAATGTGGCACCCAAATTATTTAAGCATTGAACTGTTCAGTTGGCATTCATAGGCTATATAAATGCCAACTGGTCAAAGGCAAATTCAATGAAGCGCGCTAGCGTTTCATGTTGGATTTGTCTTTGTCCAGTTGACATTCATATTGCATAAGAAGGCCAACTGAAAGCAGTTCAATACTTATATTTACTATTTTTAGAATATGTTCATCTCATAAAACAATCAATAACACATTTTATTTCTCAGCATTTAGCTCAAATAATGTATTTGTCGCATATGCTTGTTCAATAAAAAGAACAGCCATGGCCCGGAACAATCAATGATATCAAACGAAAGAAGTATGACGTCATAATAATGATTATGTCAATAATCGGTCATTGGCATTCATGACCTGATGAATGCCAACTGAATTTGGTAGGGTTAAATAGTAGCAATGCCATTCAATGGTAAATATATTAATATCGACTGTTTACTTCATCTGGTAACAGTTCAATGATTAACTAATTCCAAAGGGGCAGTCGCTAAATTTAACGTAAACAATTGTCGATTACACAATTAATTTCGTGCTCCATTAGATTTATTATCTCATAAACTAAACACAATAATAGCTTAATCTTAAAGCATATGTTTGACGCTCAATCCTAACTTACAGCTAATCTTTTAAAGTCCTAAATTTTAGCTACATTTTACTAATCGTTTTCTAACCATTTTCAAAAGAGTGTAATTGACTACACCTGACAGTAATCTGAATTGCAAAAAAAAAACCGGTTTGTGGATTTCAATGAAATGCATACACACAATACAGCGATGAGCGTTGAACCAGTTTGTACTTATTTTATGTAAGTAAATCATATTATACTTGAGTATACAGTGCGTTTGCAAAAGTTTTCCAGTGCTCCTCGTAACTCCATATTTGCTTTATGCATGTGCGGACCCATTAAAAATCATGAACATTAATCGGTTTTTTTAACAGCAAACGTGACCTCATCACTGCATATTGCTATGTTACCATGACGTTACAAATGACGTTATAGGTTCACATCAACCTTGTTAATTTAAGTGCTCAACGATATCTGTGTTAACTTTAAATATTATTTGATAAGCTTAGCTAAAAATGTTTGCCATAAAATATAATCAAGAATTATATTGTATACGTTCTACAAGCCAATTTTGAAAATGGAACTTTATTTTTTTTTCATTTACCAGACTTTTGTTATACCCTCCATTGGACGTATTTTAATTCTCAGCCACAACACGCTGTTCGCTCTGCTGCTTTACCCCATCTTATAAACAAACAGGAATGCCTCACCCTTTTTATTGATATTTTCGTGTTTTTATTTTTAAACAATGTTGAACAGCAATAAACATACAGTACATGAAATCTGTGCTGAACAGTCATTAAGTTTAGGCATTTGGAAATGAAAATATAAGGAATGACATAATTAAGATCAGGCATTCTGAAATGAATATATAAGGAATGAAATTCATTTTTTGACATATTTGAAGTTATAATACGTTTACTTTCAGGACATAATTTTAATGAATCGCTAACTAAGTTTATGACCCATCTACATGCACCACAGACACCTATTCCTTAAAACACCATTGTTATCGATTAGCTGTTTGAGCAAATGAGTGTATTCAAATATTACATTGTAAATGTCATCCTAAATATTACAACACTGTTTGCCTAACTGTGTGTACTGATAAGATAAGGGTTTATAATGCAAACCCGAATTCGACCTGACAAATTAAACGACAATATTCTAAGCATTATCTAAGGAATTAAGATTATTATTATGGCAACTGCAAAACAAATTTTGATTTCTGATCTTCGATTTTCGTCATATAACGGCTTAAAACTTACATATCCATACGGTTCCCTTTCCAGTCATGATGCAGTATTGATATAAGGTGATATCCGCATGTCGGGCCAGTGTTGACTGATAAGAAAGCGTAGCCTAAATAATCTTGTCAGCTTAATAAGCTAATGTATTGAACCCTAAACAGTTTCAGAGACACCCTAGAAGACATTTGAATGTAGCTAAATTTCATTAAATGTGATAGATGTACAAATCATGAAACACCGATGTAAGGTGAATTTCAAAGATAAATAAAATCAAGGACACACAGAACAGAAATGAACGATGTTTAAGCTGAATGTGTGCTTTTTAATCTGCCTGGTTATCCACGTGATATGACATGTCTAGGCCTTCGTCTGGTCAGGAATAGTTGAAACTTTTAAATGCGTATTTAACCTCATCCATTTTATATATATTACATTTATAAAAAAAAACAGAAACAAAACCAAACACAAACACTGCAGCAGTATGTAATTTTCCTTATTATGTCTTGGTTTATTCTCCTTATAGTTGTTTAATCCAAAATAATTTTTTTCGGGCATTTAAAAAAGGGTCCTTGATGTTAGATGATGAAATAGTTAGACAAACAACCGATAATGCACTCATTCAGGTTTACGTACTCATAACAAGCTTGAAAAAGACATCTATATGTGAAGTGCCCCGTATGTGAATTCGTTTAATAATATTATAAATTGTGACGTCATTTGATATCATTTTTTAATTTGAGATTCCACTGAGAAGTTGCAAATCTCAATAGCAATTGTTCTCCAAGTCGAACACAGATATACAATATTGTTATAAAAAGTTTATCTCAAATTACAGCAGCCTTACAATTACCAATACAGGTTTCCTGTTCCGTAATTGCATACTTATCTGTATTGATAATCTAAAGAAGTAAGGTAATGGTTATGATCAACAATCAACGGTTTGGGTTCCTCAATTCACTTAAGACAATTATTGAACAGGACAACAAACTGTATTTAATTTATCACATTTGCTGACCTGAACGAATATCCTGAAGATTTTCGCGATGTTTTCAAAACAAAAATCAAAAACAAAGAATGCCAAAGCGTTAACAAAACCATAGTCAGAACTAATCTAGGTGCAAAATATGTGCAAGTTAAATATTTACACTGACACCGTTGAAGTGTAGAGGCTAGGCGTCTTCTGTGTCGCCGACAACAATCTCCATATAAAGTGCGTCACACCCTGGTAAATAGCATATGCTAAAAGTGGCACGTGAGGTTGTTTTTTTTTTTATAATGAAAATCTGGCGTTTTAATATTACTTGTTTAATCATTGCTTAATCCATATATTATCTTTGTGCTCTATTTTAAACTTTCAGAAATGTTTTTT
Organism: Mimachlamys varia; assembly: GCA_947623455.1. NCBI lineage: Eukaryota > Metazoa > Mollusca > Bivalvia > Pectinida > Pectinidae > Mimachlamys > Mimachlamys varia. The sequence continues at coordinate 31,527,421 of OX392544.1, forward strand.
TAATCAATTGAAAGGATCTTTTTGTAAACGCTGATCGTGCTTACCGGATTAAGCAGTTATTAAGCTTTTAAACGTCAGAATGCAATTAGCTATAAATGGTAACTAACTTGTTCTTTTCCAGGTATCGTGTAAACTGTTCACGATTCAAACACAGGTTGTGTTCATGAAATAATTAATATGTATAGGTAAATGTTCTTAATTCAAATATGGAAATTCAAATGATTGCTTTAATATTCATTTGTATTAAATATAAATACTAATTTTGTTCTTTAAATTTGATAGTTGGAATTGTTGCCATATTAATTCATTTCAACACTCCTATATAATTAACTACGAAAATATGCACTGTGTGGTGAATACCATCTTACAGTAATAATGGCTTGTCATCGAATTCCTTCGTTATTACATCAATTGTAATTTATTTTGATAGCATTCCATAACAATAAACTTACATGAACTATATTTTTGTAATTTTCAGAATCCTCAGATGGAATTTTCCTTCCTTGCTGTTGAGGAGAATGATGCATCATCACTAACTTTGAAGACATGGCATTTACTTGTATGACGTCTAGATTTGCATGGATGATGTCGTCGATGTAACGGAAGACGCTAACGCTCCCGGATCACCTGGGCCCGTATTCATGAACCCGTTCTCATGCTCAAGCATGAATTTCGTGCTCAAGCCTTATTTCTTGTTTTGGCTATAAATTATTTTAAAAATCTAACTTTGTCAAAGTTTTGGAAAAAAGAAAAAGAAACATGAATCCAAAAACTGATTTCAACATTTTCATTGACTTTTTGACTCTTCGACATGATAAAGGAGACTTTCAAGAAAGCTGACTTGAGCACAGAATCCATGCTTGAGTATGAGAACGGTTTCTTGAATACGGGCCCTAGTCTCATATTACATTTTATGTGTTTTTATCTTTCCTTAGTTCATTTTTAATTGATTTTAAGTTCGGATTAATGCTTTGTTGACACTTCGGCATTCTGTTATATTTTTTTCACTCTCTCAAAGGTGTCCATGTGTCATTCTGTCCCCTTTCTATGTTTGTATTTTTTTTGCTAAGCTCTTTGTAAAACAACAACAACAACAAACAAATTTATTCAAATGATTTTATATGCAAAATGATATTTTGTTAAATTACATAGATGAAATTGGACAACAACATAAATAACCCTAGATGCTACATGGCCCCTTATTCTTCCGATGGAATGTCATTCATTTAAATATCTGCAAAGAAAAAATGAAAAAAATGTACTTGTTTGAATAACACATATATATTTATAAACATAATACAATCGTTAGAAATTAAATATTCAAAATATTATGAAATAATAAAAAACTGACCAGTTATTTATTTGAAAACAAAATAGTGATAAGTATCATTTCTTTAAGATATATATATTTTCTCAAAATAGATTTCTACATTTTCCCAATTAATACAAAGCAAAGAGACAGTTTCCAACAGTGCCTCGGGCTATACTAACATTTTTTTACTGTGCCGTCATCAATCTCTATTGTGACGTCACCAGTTTCATTGTTGACAAAACTTGATTTGTCGTTCAAAACTTTTCGAAATAACAAAATAATTCACCAATTATATCTAAATGTAAATATAAGTAATGCATATTTTATAAAATATTGTTATGGCCCTATAACACAGTTTTCTTTTACTGACAAAGTTACATATAGCCCTACCGGTCTTCATGCAGATTTTCATTAATAGCTGTTATAGGACCATAACAACAATCGCTAAAACATTAATTGCTTAATTGTTTACTATTTGACCTCTAATGTAGGAACTTACGTTTGCCCTTTCCCACGTGACCTCCTGTGTGAATTCCGTGACCGGCATCAATAATTGGGCCTCCATGTCCAACACCGTGGTCAATAGGTGCGGGTAACATGTCTACGTGGCTTGGTCCCGTTCCGAAACCTGATGAAGACGCCACCCCTGTGCCTTGAGCTGCAGCATTTGAATTCACGTTTACATTTACGTTTGTTGTAGCCTTGGCACCTGCATCCAGACCAAGTCCGTGATCCATGTGTCCATGACCACCGATATCAATTGGTCCGATGCCGCCACCCAGTCCGTGATCAAGAGATCCTCCATTTTTGACGATGTTGATGTTTCCATCCATGTTTCCGCCTACAAGAGGTTCGACGAAAGGTCCTCCAAGGTTCTTTTCGATAGGTCCACCATGGTTGAAGTTATCGATGAAACCTCCACCGTTCATTCCTTGGTCGAAAATACCACCTCCGTTGCCATCGATGAACCCACCCTGGTTGTCGAATCCTCCGTTGTGTCCAAGATCGCCTGGGCCTCCGAGCCCATCAAGCCCTCCAAGACCGTTGTCCATTCCAAGTCCGGCATCAAGGCCTCCGTTTCCGCCTCCAAGGTTATCCAGACCAATTCCGTTGTCCATTCCGTTTCCGCCAACGATGCCTCCATTACCACCATTGTCTACTCCGAAGATGGCAACTAAGTAATATATTTAAAAAATTATGTTAACTAAAGTGTGCAATGCCTAATCTAACTTTGCTACATCAAAACTTTTTGTAGCGCGTTTTAAGATTTAATTTTGAAATGTTATGTTTTTGCTGCAAATATATTTCATGAATTTGAATCAAATATCAGCTAAGTTAAGAGATTCAAAATAGAAAATAACTCATGTGATTTTTTTTTTTTCGATTCCATTTGTTTCCTTAAATTCAATCTATGATTCATAAATCTGGATGGAATATGACTGGATAAAATGGAAGGCAATTTATTTATTTATATTAGATATAATGTCACTTATTAAAAGATGATATATTTTGATTAACATTTATTAGCATATACCTTGAAGATAATCTACATATTCATATTATTGTATTTCTTTTTCTATTACATCCATCAGTATATTGAAATATATAATAGTTCACTTCTTTATTGTTGATTTAAAGCCCAAACCACCACTAAGAAAAATATAATGAAACTCCATGTTAATTAATATACAAATGTTATTCAAGGGATAAACGGCCAATTAAAGTATAAATTGTGTTAGCATAATTAAAACTAATTTTGATTAGTATCTAAGAAAGATTAAAGCCTTGCCCCTCCCCTATTCTCGATATTTTCTATGAGGTATGCTATGTATTATTGTATTGGAAAGGCATTCTTTTACAAAATTAATTATCAATGGATATAATAACTGCTAAATTTTCATTCCTTTTTTTAGCAATTGATTCAAATTTATTATAGAAATGGTTATCAAAATAAATCATTATTCGAAAGTTAAGACATGCAAAACGAGAAACAATAATATAATTACTATGATTAAATGACATTAGCATTAAATGAAACGATTAATTAATATGTAAATATAACTTGATTATAATGAAAATGTTGATCATGCAAATGTTACGCTAACCTATACAACGCATGCGTACACGTGTAAACCACGCCATTACGTATACATAGTTTAAGTAGTTAGGAATAGCAAATACATATTAGTTAAAAATAGCATTTTCAATGATATCATTACACATTAACTTCCGATAATATTCATACATACTTATATACAGTATATGACTACTAATATAAAGAAGCCTGAGAGGGCAGAAAGGCCTTGCGGCAAAGTCTTAGTTTTTTGTTCTTTTTTATATTTAACTTCGCAAGGAAAATTGATAACATTTCTTTATATACAGTATATATGTATTGTGCAAATTAGCAAATCATTCCCAAAATGCATACAATATATCCCACTCATGATCTTATCAGGTTTAGTAGAAGTTAATGCATATTATAAATACTCCATATGTACGATTGGATATTATATTGTATTATCTATGTTTAGTAACACTACTACTATACTTGATACATCTACATCGTTATGCATGAGATATATGGGTATACATCTAGTGTTGCTATATATCTGTACGTGCGGTCATTACTGACGTACCAGGGTTGTTGAAACCGTCATTACCACCTCCCAAATGTCCTTGATGACCCCCTCCTGTAACTGGTGACCAACATACTCCGTTACATGATGTGTAACATTACGACCTGACTTATCCCCCCTTTCAGTCCAAATAAGCGATAACGAATTGCCATGTTATAGTAGATCTATAACGTCATATAACTATCCAAATATCAAGTAATTATCTCAAGGCAATTATGATTCATCATTTACAAAACAGAGACATGCCTTTAATACCCTGCAATAGGACTCAGCAATGTCGTTTACTTGAAAATACTATCAGTTTTTCTATGATTCTCTGATTCCAGAAATCGTCTGAGAACAAAGGGCTTTTGGTGTTGTACTGTTTGAGCAAAGTAAAACAAACAGCTAAGCATAACTCCTAAAAAGATGAGAATAACGAAATCGATTTTTCATTAACTATTACAAATTTCATATGACCAGAGAGTATTTAATCTGAATTTCTTATTACAAGTATAGAGCTATACAGTTCCATCAAAGAAACAGCACTAATTAACATCAGCAGCAGTAGGCTTGTCTTTACAAAAAAGGAAACACATAATTCATTACGGCGTCAATTGAAATGAAATATTGTAAGAATTTCGGCTTTAAATACATTACTCATCAGAATAAATTTATCATACATTAAACATTTTTTAATGTACAGCATGCCAATTAATTGAATATATTCTTACCATGGTCGGCGTCATCTACAATGATACAAGATAATGCAATTAAGTTCAGTTTAATTTAAATTATAAATTTCATTTATTTTACAACAGTTACGAAACAAGTTATACAGCTTATATTAATCACACTTGTGGGTTTGACCCGGATGTTAGCGCTCGAGGGGTCTTATTGTGGGAGGAAACCGGAGTACCCTGAGAAAACCGACGTAGTCGGGAGGGTGAACCCATACCGTTTAACGTCCGGTCGGGGAATTGAACCCCCTCCGCCTTGGTGAAAGGCAAGTGCGCTATTCACTGCACCACACGACCACTAAGTTTAATTTTAAATTAACCTGCTTTTCGTCTCTGGTTAAGAGACAACGTGAAAATAAACATCATAAATAAACAATACAAAAGAAATTGTTATTTTCTTTTTCAATTTTATGTTTAATTTTATTTTATCGATATTTCGTGTCAAATGACGTAGATAAGATATCTTTATAATAACTTGAAATAGATACGCTGTTTGTGATAACCTATTTCATATTTCTATCAAATACATTTGCATATTTTCACATATCAAAGCTGTATTATGTAAGCATTTTGTCTTCCAGGAACTCCCAAAAACGTTGAACACTTTGGATCTTAGACAAACTTACGGATGAAAAGGTTCCTGCCCCTGTTTCCGTGTCCTCTAAAGTCGTGTTCTCCGATTCTTACTGTAACCAAAACAATAAAATGTCAGTATTGTTTCATGAGGTTTTGAAAATTAATGTCAAACGAAATATTGTTAACGTTCATATTTTCGCGGTAATCGTAATTTAGCATTTTTCATAATTAACGTTTTGCGCTGAAGTATGATTGTGCTAATTGGAGATTGTATATTCTGCTAATATAGTAATTATCACGAATGCGCGAATTTAGCATTCCGCAAAAATGCCAAAAGCTGACAATGCGCTAAAATATGAAAGCGCCAAATTAAGTATGTTAACAGTTGTCAAATCCAGTTGTCTCCCCTATGATCCCTGGGACAGGAGGTTGTAAATGTTGCATTTGGAGAAATCGTATTGGCTATTGTTATTTTTATTGTTTATTCAGTTTTAAATGCTTTGTAAGTATGATAATCGAATTTCCTAGATACAATATTGTGATAAACAAAAATATCTTACCATGATCGGCATCAGCTGCAGAAAAATAAAAATAAAATATTAATTAATGTCAATCAAATTGTTTCATATTGCATTGTTCAAAATCAAAACAGAGCCAAATTATAAGTACATACGTTGATGCTAATTTAATAAATTCAGAATAAAAATAATTTTAGCTGGTAACAATTGTGTACATTATGAATGCATTATGCTATGAACTATGTAAATATTAACTGCAAAAACTAGATACTATACAGGGCAATTCATATTTGTAACAATGACTATTATTGGCTAGTGACATCAGCTAATGTTAACGTTTGTATTTGAAAATCTCAGTCGGCTTGCATATCTGTACCATATGCGCTCATGGAATTATCAGAAATGCATCGTTAATCTTTTTTATTTCGTAATTTGAATGTATGGTGATGGTTTATGGTGGTTATATAGTGTTTTTATTTTCAAAACGATAAACAAGAAGATTCAAACACTGTTGTCATACTCACAAACAATCAGGGTATCTGAAAAGAACAATGACATCATTATAGAAATATAATATATGTTATATTAAAACGTTGATATTTATTTTTAAAAAAAACGGGGGCTTTTAGAAATATTTGTTATTATTCTCACAATTCCTACATATTTATTTGACAAACATTTGTTATTTTGAATGAGTATCATCTCATTTTTTTTTTTTAAGAACAGTAATCATCTGTCTCGAACAATTTATCTAAATATTTAGGAAATATAAATACATCAAGTAATGATTTATGTATAAAATTCATATTCTTTAGTATATGCCTGCAAGAAAATTGTATCAAATAAAGGATAAAAGAAAACAGTTTTGGTACAAACAGAAAGGAAAAATTTAGAACATAGCAGAGGGAATAGAAACAATTATATATCAACGAGTATAAACATTTGACATACCATGCATCTGAGAATGAAAAATTCTTGCAATAGAAGAAATTGTAATGTTTTTGAGAATACATTTGCAGTTGCTAATATGTACGGTGTGTTTGTGATATATATATCGAGTAAAACAATGTTTCAAGATGTTTGCAAAATGATATAGATTCAATATTGCGTATTTTGATGTGTGTATGAATTGAAACGTAATAGCAATCAAGTATAGTGATATACACAGATTGAAGCTACCAAGTGCATGTGAACTAAACATGATCTGTTTACATGACGATAGTTTCGACCATTACGTACCTCTTGGTTCCGGCATGGCACGACCAATACCGATTCCGAAACTTCCGTCCCCATGCCCTATTCCAATACCCACACCGGAAGTGTCCATAGCTCCACCTCCTCCTGCTCCACCCATTGATCCACCACCGAAACCAACCCCACCGGCGAGATCATTTCCTCCCACTCCGAAACCTGCTCCACCATGTTGACCCCCCATACCTCCACCGACACTCCCGCCGATGTCGCTTACACCCATTCCCATACCGCCATCCATTCCTCCTGCGCCGAATCCGAAATCCATTCCAGATACTCCTCCAATATTTCCTCCTAGGTCTATATTTGGGCTATTAAATTCTGGTCCACCCATATCAATGCTTGGACCACCCATGTCAATTCTTGGGCCACCAATATCAAGGCCGGGTCCACCCATGTCAATGTTTGGTCCACCGAAGTCAAGGTGTGGACCACCAAAGTTATCGTGTGGGCCACCAAACCCGTCATGTGGGCCACCGATGTCTATTTGTGGACCTCCGATTTCAATATTCGGACCACCAATTTCTATCTTACTCCCACCGCTTGATCCTACTCCAACAGCTTTCCCATCTCCAGCTGTTCCAACTCCGATACCGTCTATCCCGATCCCCAGTCCAATGTTTATATCTCCACTACCGCTGTTTGAACTTTCGGTTTTTATTTTTTTTGAAGAAATACCTGAACCCAACCAACATTGGTCATAAGACAGGGCCGATAACTCAACAACAATAAACTACATATCGTGAAAATATTTTGCTCAAAGCGATATGGCATATCCATGGAAATCTGCCGGGCTTAATCCATGTTCCAACAAAAAGTTATCGAAAGAAATAGAGACATTTATATAATTGTCGTCAATTTGACAAAAGAAATATGATAAATTTCTCTTTGAAAAATAAGCCATGGACAGTAATCATTTCCCTAATCAGCAAATACATTTGCACAATATGTGTATCAAAACAATATTAAATAATTTATTGCCATAAAATACTCAATTACAAACAGAAAACGAATGAACGAAAAGTAAAGGGAAATAGCAATTAAAATACTACAACAGTTAATGAACAGTTATCATATTAAATGATCAAACAATAACAACAATATCTAAATACTTTCATCTAAAACAATAATCAATAATTTAAACATTAGTTTGAAAATCCGTAAGTCTTTTACAACCATAAAACTAAGTTGTTGTTTTAATAAATCAAAATTGAAATATCAAGTAATGATAAAAGACGCGTGCGTTCTGGGGACTTTTAGTCTCTGTTAAAATTGCAAAGCGCGGAATTAGCACGTGTTTAGTATAAGTAATCAGTACGAATTAGTAGTTATATACACTTTTTCATAGATATTTCTAATTCAAAATGTTATGGCCTACACAAATTTGAATGATATGGAAAATATAATCAAAAAATGAAAATCAACACTTCGAAATCTTAGTTAGAAATACTGGTCTGAGATAAAAAATATATATGTAGATTACAAACTTAAGATTGTTTAATATTCAATATCTAGAAATATTCATGTGAAATCCGCAATAAACATTGGACATATTTTGAATTTCCGTTGATAAAATTTGCAGTAAAAACTATGATTCTATAGTGTTTATGATCGGTAAGTTTGTTTTTTTTTCAGTAAAAAAAAATGATAAAACAATTACATTTACAAAACATTAACGCGTTTTAAAACGTGATATTAAATGCCTTTTCTTGGGTATTATTAAAACATCTACAATGATAGCATGCAGGGTATTAAAATTGCACAATCACAGTTAATGGTGAAACAAATAAATAATATTATACAACATGTGTTCAAGCTCTAGAACAAACTAAATGCCTTGGTACGGCTAAAATACATATATCAGCACATTTTCAAATTATTTCTCTTCTGATAATATATATTTATTACATTTTTACCAGTGAAATATCGAAAATCATTCATTCTATAAAAATGATATTTTTTACACAAGTGAAAAATATGATCTTTTTCACTAGTGAAAAATATCACATTTATTTGATCAATCAGAACGCTGCTTACAAATGACTTTTGGAAAAATCAAAAGCTGCAATTGCAGATTTAGCTTTAAAAATGTAATAAACAGAATATCAAAATATTAGCCACACGAGTGTGGCTAATATTTTGATATTTTTCACTCGTGGTGCACACTCGTGAAAAAAACAAAATATTAGCCCCACTCGTGAGATATATTTGGTATTACTGAAGACACTGTTAGATATTCTCTATGTATTAATATGTATTGATTGAAGCGGAGGAAGAATAAATAACGTTGTGCTGATTTATATATATATATACCTTACGTTAAGTTGACAATGCTGATCATGATTTTCCTTTTGTGTCAGAAACCAATCCCGTTGTTTGCCTATTTCACATTAATGTCGACAGTAAAGATCACGGATGAGCTATACTTAGGTAACAGTCCCCAACACCATACATAAATCCGACTTATGACAAGAATTACGACTTGTAATCAACAACCGAGTTTACAAGTGCATATTTCCAATTATGAATATGTTGTGTCTGTTCATCTATATTCTTGAAAGGATACTTCATATATATATATATATATCATATTTCGATTCAGAAAAGCTTTGTATGTCGAAAACGTTCTTCATCTATCTTGAAAATGTTTGAAAACATATACTTGAGTTTTGTTTTGATATTAAAGTTGCATTATTGCAAGTTATATACCAACATATTCAAATTCTAATATGGATGCAAACATTTACAAACTCTAATAGATGTACGAACATATTCAAAGTCTAAATAGTCAAAGTTTAACAACAAAATGCAGTCAAATTATGCTGTTTCGAAATCGTTTAGGCAAAACAACTGAATAATGGTGGTTTTAAACGAATTTGGCAGACCTTACCTCCAGAAAAACAAAATTACAAAAATCACGTTTCGAAATAACAAAGAGTTTGACTGCATTACACATATAAAGAGATCGATTAAGGATTTAATTCTACTTAATATATTATGCAATTATTAAGCTGGTGGTTAAGCTAAGCAATTCATAAATTGGTTAGGTTTTGTCCATGTCTTTCAGATGAGTGGTGGTTCGTCATATTAGTTTGTTATCCGGGATCTCTACGGCTAAGAGGAGGAGGCCAGGCAGCAATGGAGGTAGCGTTCATGAAGCAATGAGTGATCCTTGCGTAAGCCAATGAATGTCAACATATTGCCATGGTGATGCGTCGACAAAGCGCAGGAAGAAATGTTCAATGAACGATAAATGGTGGTTTTATGATAGCAGGATGAAGGATACCGTTTTCGTACAGTGGGGTACTGCACATTCTATACAACAATGCATGATGCGTTCATGAGGTATTAAATGACGTGACGCAATGCGTGAACTACGTTAGTCGCTACTATCTCGGTGACGCATTAGTGAACATGTTTGTGATAATTAGTTGTATGTAAATATAATGTAAGGGATGTTCTACCAATGTATTAACGTGGAGGTTAACATTACAAAGATGACAGAAAGGTTAGAAAAAAGACGATAGAAATAGATTGTGAGCATTAAATACATTTATGAAATGCATGCAGACAGCGCAAGAAATTAGAACTAGTAAAGGTGAAATTAGAACGCCTAGGCGACAAAAAGGGAAATTCAATAAATTGGAGAAAGAAAAAAATATATAAAATTAAAAGAGAAATATATTCAGTTTATGAAAAGTCTTTATATAAATATGAATTTCACTCACCAATTCCGTGGTCGTTGTTTAAAACTGTAAACAGAGAAACAAAGTCATCGTTATAATTAGTAATCAGTTTGTAATGCGATCAGAGAACATGGAAACTCGTATATATATTTGATTTATTTAGTTTTACGTCCTATTAACGGCCAGGTTCATTTAAGAGCGTGCCATGTTTATATCAAAATTATTGTTTTAAGACTAAATATTAGAAGATATGAAATGCATTGAATTAAAAATATTAAAATTATGTACTCGGAAGTAATGTTCTATCGTAAGATGCTTTAATGAATTTCGTTACACAATAAAATAAATAAATAGAAAATAATGCATTGATTCAATGCATTTTTTAGATAGAATAGTATATCTTACCTGGTTCATCGATGATAGGTGCCATTGGCTGAGGTACTGGAACTGTAATAAACACAAGGGATATTTCACGTAAGTTTACATCAGGACATATAACAAAATAAATAATTCTGAACGTAATTGAGCCTTATAACAGGGAAGATACACCCAGTGAAGGTTAGCTACAAGAGTTTGCATTTCACACAAGCGATTCTGAACATTTACTAGGCGAGCTGTTGTTAACGTTATTTAATATATTACGGTATACTAGGACGCTTCGCCCCAATCAATAAGCATTTTCGCTCTATCCTATTAAGGGCGAGTTGTCCATTACAGTACAGTGCACACGGTACACACAATGTAATCAGATGGCTAAATAAAACCACTTTCTTTATTATTCAAGTTGAATTGTTTTGACGCAATTTTGTCTTAAAGGAAATTAAAATATTGCCGAAAATATAATTTTGAGTTTCGATTCACAATCGATTCTGGGCTAAGATGGGGTTATGTTACGCGCAAAACCCGTGAAATATAAATCAACGGTTAGTTACTCACCCTCAACTGGTACTCGAATTGGATTTGCGACTGGTACTTCGACTCTAATGGTCTTAGGAATAAACTTGTTTTTGTAAACAGTCTTGATAACCGGTACTTCTTTTACATAAGGCACTTTCTTCACGACTGAAATACAACACAATCCAAACATCAGTAATCAATTCTTTTCATTGTGTCATTTTACCGACGAATATTGCTGTAAATTAATAATTTGTTAGATTATTGGAATGACATCTAAACATTTTAGCCCGGTATATAATGATTTCTTAATGAATATGTTTAAAAAATGTCAACATGGTAGTTTCATATTATGATTTATGAGGTAGCGAGGCATATTAAGGTATCTAGGGTGTCTATTTTTCATATAGATATATATTAATAATTTTGCAAAAAAATATATATACTCACATGTTTTAATTACTGGCTTGTATACTGGAACTGTTGAAATTATATGAATAGTTATTATTAGTATATATAAGTATACATGATGACGAACATTGAAATGAAAATATTTCAGCACATCATATTCCCAAAAGTTGGAATGCTACATAATGTATGATAGAAATGTAAGAATCTGAAATAAATGACTTAAACATTAAATGCATTATATGAATATATTGTCATATTTTAACATTATGACGTTCTTGGCGTCATTATGACGTCATCGAAAAGATGACGCTACTATCGTTTTGCTATAAAGGGATCATGGTACGTTAATTGGTATGATTTGAAACAGTGGTATGTTTCAATCGTATTGGTTGCCTTATCAAACGTACCGAATGGGAAATAACTGCTTATTATAAAACAAATTCCTCCTTACATCATAGGCGGAAAAAAAGGCTGTTAAGTTAAACAAACAACCCGATGACAAAAAAAACAAACAAAAAAACACGAAAAAAACACAAAAAAACAAAACAAACCCAAAAACACACATACAAAGTGATTAGGGAAAAAACCAAATATTGGAAAACAATACTTAAATATTGAGAAACTCAAATGATTAAGTTTCGAAAAAAAGTGTACGTAACGAGACAATCTAATGATTCAAGCAACTCAAAAATGATATTGACCTGGATGTTTTGCAAAAAAATTAATGCATTTTTAAAGTCTGTCTAAGGGCAATACTTAAACACATATCCAGCATTAATGTTTTAAAGATCCCTGTCCCACTGCAATATATTTTGACTATACATTCAGATCTTTTTTCTTAAAGATCATTTTTTAGATGAAAAGCATTCCTTGCAGGACTGTTTTTTCATGAAAAGAAAAAGAAATAAACCAAATTCAACAAACAATGGTGCTGTGAGCTGGATTCAAACTCGGTCGACGGTGCTTAGTTTGATGGATTATGTAACAGTTATATCGAAACCACCGTAAGGTATTGTAACTTTCTTATTATAAACATATTACAATGAGACAGGGATCTTTAAAACTATATCTGCATTGGTATATACTTACTTTTCTTATATATCGTCACTAATCACCAAGGAAAAAAGGTAAACAAAAGAATATTAAAAAATCTTAAAAAATAAATAATATTTTAACTTGAATGATCTTTAAAGAAAAAACATTTAATATTTAGATGATGTATTACATCATAACTTAAAATGTGCATTTTGTATGTAAAAAGATATTGCTAAATGACTATTGACTTATGTCTTGATTATTTTTATTAAGAATATTATTGATAGAAACGTTCGTATTGTTTTACTTATATATTCAGGGAAAAGAAATAATTGAAAGAAAGCAAATATTGTTCAAATGCTGTATAAATAATAATTTTTAATTTAGTGATTTACTCACTTGGTTTAATTACGGGTACTGCAATTTGATAGATGAATAGAGATGAAAAAAGATTAAGAAAAATATGTCTTTAAGTAAACAAATAAGGTCAATAAAATATCTTTAACAGCGAGATAATAAGAATATTGATACATTTGCAAATACCTTGCAATTATCTTTCCATCAATTTTCAAATATATTAGCGTATAACGTGATGTTTATCATTATCAAAATGCGTCATAAATAATTTCTTTAAACAATCTTATACAAATAAGATTTTAACATTATCTTTATTTACGCTTATACCTTTTCATTGAAATGATAATATTTAGTTATATTAATATCTAGTTGTTTAATGTTAAAACATGCATGGCAAAATTTTGTTCTTCAGTTTCAATAAATATCTAATAGCAATGAAGGGGAGAAAGGAAAGAGGGTAACACTAAGTTAATACAAAGTACCATATACTAAGTTCATATGGTATCAATTTTATAGACCTAAAGTTAAAATATATACTAAGCCTAAATCAATGGAAGATTTATGGTCATTTTTTATATTGGTTAAACATTGTATAGTTGTGCACATCATATTTTTTGACAGATATCATATATTCAACAGATTCGTCGAATTATTTTATATGGTTTTGCTGCCGCGTTGGTGTTCCCTGTTTTTAGATATATTTGACATAACTTCAGGTGTTGGGCTCTATACGATATTGAATATATGCAAGTTTTATCATTGCTTCATGTACGTTTGGTATTTTTGTATCAGATAGTTTTTATAGATCAATGTTTTATCTTAACAAACCGTTATTGATCTATGAAACTTACATGTTTAGATCTTACATACATTATTAATTTTGTGCATTGTCATTCCCTTCAATTCATAAGTCCTACCAACATAAGGCTAATTGAATCCAGCTGTATTTTACTCTTAAATTTATCCTTTTCACTATTAATCTTATCACGGTACTTTGATATTATATTTCTATGTAAATGTTGTCAATATGTGCTGAAACTGAATTATGTTAATCCTACTATAGTTGTATTAATATTTAGAAATAGAAATGAAATAAAAAGTATTGAAAGTGACGGTAGCAATACATTTTAAGTTATCATCAATATTTAGAAATATAAAAAAAAAATAATAATAAAAAAAAAACAGAAAATAAAAATTGAAGGTAGCAGTACCCCTTCAGTCTTTTGTTAGGAATTCAGGACACTGATGATATATAAGTACAAGTTAATGGTGTAAGTAAACCTATAATAAAGTGGATATTCTTGACAATCACACCAGGAATGACCGGGGAAACGCTGTACACAGAAATCTACAGTACATGGACCATACACATAAAACAGGTCAAAAAGACAAAGCTAACCGAGAGATCTACCATTAACCTGACTCGTTTATCGTCTTGTCAGCAAATGAAATGTCAGTTTCTGTCACATTGCAGATTTTATGCTGTATTCGTTGCTAAATATCACACAAATTATTCTTCAGTGTAAATAGGTTGTACAGTATAATATATGAGTTTAATATTAATGCGTATACGGACGCCATATCCATTGAGATTAACGATGCTCTTTACGAAATAATGCATTCTATTTCAACGTAAGCTTAAATTTTAAAACAAATTGTTAATCAAGAAACATTCTAAATCTGACCATAGCTTAATAACACATCAAATAGTAATTCAATATAATAACCCTTGTATTTCGCTTTGTACTTATGATATTTAAAATTATCTACTTTTTAAACTCGATTTTCTAAAATTGGTATTTCCTAGCTGAACTTTCATTGCTATATGCACAAAACAAGGACGAATAGTTGATATTATTTTTGTGTGTGTTATAATCTTAAAAATGCAACCAGATAAAAAAAACTAAACATTTTGGACGAGCAAAGCTTGAAACAGCAATGGCATAATCATAACAGAATAAAAGTCTTATGAAATATGATTCGTAGAGCAAGAAAAAAGATTAAGCAAGTTTTCTTTTTCTTAAGACCACTATAACAAGTGGCATGAATTCCTTAACCACTAACAGCAGGTGACGTTGTAATGATTGGTCAATTTGCTATTAGTATTGGATAACATAATTAATTCTACACACGAAAGCAGCACAATAAAACACCGTTAAGGCCAAGGCGATGCACACCCCTACACACAGACAGACAAACGGACATACATATTAGATTTGGACATCAATGACATTTAGGAAATACATTTGCAACGCGTGTGCTATTAGATAAGAAAGCTGTACACCAAGCTTGCATATTGCCCCAGGTTTGGTAAGGTTTGGAGCTACAGGGAACATCTACTTTGCAACTACAGATATACGCCTAAAAGCGACCCAAACGAACCTCTCCTGTAAAATGGCCTTATTTTCTGAGCGGGATACATTTTCTTGCCGCCGTAACGTCTACCATAATTACCTTTATGCAAAGTCATCAATAGATTTAAACAAATTAACGATAACAGGTCACAAAATTGTGTTTCAATTATAAATAATATTTGGAACGTTTAGAAAAAACATCATTAATGAGACTTTTATGTAGTTTTAAAAGCGAATAAAGTTACAAATAATGAAAATAATAATAATGAATTCCAAAAATCATTTAGTATTTAGTCGATTATTTTTACCCTATTAAACAATTCATTTGATATACTTTCATTTAAAAAAGTTACAGAAAATATTTGACAGGCGGCTTCGCAGTACATTTTTTTGAGCGCATGCGCACTACCAACCTCTGATGATACTTTGTATTCGTTGCTGATAAGGCCGATAGTACCTTCTTACTTGTCTGGCATAAGATTCTATGACAAACAATGTAAAAAGTGTACATCAAACAGAACGATAAAATCAATAAACAAAATATATTAAAAACTGAATAAATAAAACATCTTAAAAAAAAACAAAAAAAAAACCATTAACCAATGATTATTTTCTGAACACAGAAACAAAAATGGAAAGAACGCCTGATACAAACAAATAGCAATCAGGGGTAAAACAGGAAATTATAAAAGAAGATTAACCAGGTATATATAAATTGTAGGACAATCGATTCTATATACTCGATTTATATTTAAAACTTGACCCCAGCAACCACATTTTACCACACTTTCCCTCTCTAGCATAAACATACACACACACTCATTTCCGTCATCATGAAGTAGTATTGTTTAGTGTTACATGTACTTACTTGAGACTGGATAAACTGAAAACATAAAGAAAACAAAATAAGTAATATGAACAATACAAACTATTAATGATATCAGGATATCTGTTTAGTTAATTCATTCTATATTTAAATAAAGCTTTATTTTTTCTTACAACTCTTTTGCTGTCCCTATTAATCTATGCATCGTCTCATTTTATTGTAGTTCAAAGGTAATTTGTTCGTGGGAAAGGACCATTCAAATTTGAAATAGTTATTGTCATGTTTATAACCTTTATGAACCGTTTTGAATAAGTGATTAAAATGCAAAGACGGCCACCCGTAGGTGAGCCATTTACGGCAATCTGGTCGTTTGTGTTGTATTTTGATGAACAGATAAAACAGCAGAAAGCAAAAATAGTCTTGTGATTTTACGAATGTTGCCTGTTGATATTTGAAACCTAAGTTAGTCGTCAGTAGGAGAAGGAAATGAAAAAAGAAAAAATGTTATTTTTTTTCAGCACATTTGGTTGGGCTATACAAACCAAGTAATACTTCAAAATATATTAAATATCGTTAGCATTAAGTCGCTTGAGATGATCAAAATCTTATCACAAGAAAGCCAAAAGACTTGCATAAGGCATGAATTAGCCAAAGGGGTAAACTGCGAACAATGGTACAATTTTATTGTACGATTTAGTCTGTGTAGACTAAATCGCCAAATGGTAGAGTCTCCCATTGTCATGTTAGCCCGCAGCGTGTATCTATCAATAAATACATATATTGGTTTTAGTTATTACAGCTGACACGGTGCTGTCAACGGGATTCTTCTTGTCAGCTTATGGCTATTTTATAGCGCGGAGCTAGCATTCCGGTCAGTATTTTTGTGTGCTATTAACTAGATCATGCCAGAGTATGAATTCTATAGTGTATCGTAACTAGACATTTAGATCCCAAACAACTCCATTGGGGGCAAAACAATAGAGACGTCTAAATAACGTTTTTTCTTATATGTAATTACCCCCCCCCCCTCTTATAGTTTGTAAGGGTGTAGAGTACATTATGCCCTACCATAAAAAATTTAAATGGTTAAACAAAATGACTAGAATCTTGACTACTACTGTTGAAGTGTTTATCTTATTCTAATTATTGATTATTATTATTTTTTTTTTTTTAAGATTCTAACCAAATGTTAACGATTCACCATTACAACTACAATAGTTTCATCAGAATTACTGCATAGTACAGTAGCTATATGTGTATTCATACTTGAAAAGCTTGTAAATACTTACGTTTTTTGTACATCGGGCGCTTAAATACTGAAAAAAGAAATAGAAGTAGCATTTAGAATAAAATATGTAAACCCAAAATAAACAAAAGTATTATAAAACATAGAATTTTCAAAATTCATTACGATCTAAGAGCATACTTATCAATCCCTAATCGGATTCATGTTCTTAGTATTTTTTAAACTTTAAACTTAAATTTCTATTCAAACTATAATCACTTGGCTGTTAATTAGAAAAGTGAAATGCTATCTCTATACATGTATATATTTTAATCAAAATGCAAATAGGTCAGGTATAAGTTGTACATGAAGGGAAATAAGCAAAAGCTAAAGTTAGGGACTATTAGATATTGCCTAAAGGTCATGGTCTGTAATTACCAACTAATACATGAAGGTTAGAGCATGCAATATCTAAGCTAGGTATATAGGTCATACATCTTTTACTACAGACTTAAATTCAAAAGTATGATGCAACCAACTCATATCTGATGTAAGGTTTTTATATTTTGTTTTCTCTTAATACTAAAATATTTATTACAACTTTTGGAATAGCGATAGTTTGCATTTATAATTTTACTTAAAAGATTGCCTTTTGTAAAACCATCAGAATATAAACGAAAAATAGCAAAATAGCATTAATAAAAAGGCCATAAGTCTGTAAAATGTTTATATAATCTACCGTCCTATAAAATATTCATGCAAAGACCGTATGACTTTAAACATAAAACGCTCTCTTCACATCAGATACACAAATTAGTCTATGAAATCACACTTCCTAAAAACGTTATGTCTTGAAAAAAAAGAATGTTATTGACCAAGAGCGCAAAGATAACTGTATAAAAAATTGTATTTTTCACGCAACGCAACTATTTTATTATAATGAATGCCTGTAAAGACCATCTGCGTATATTAAGACTGGGATTTTTTCTCTGTTGTTTCTTTATAGACAAAGGTAATTATTTTGCAAAGTATTGTAAAACTGTTTCCGATGACTGTATTTTATGAACATAAATGACGCCTTGTCAAGCGTCATGTATAACTGGTATCTGCACACCTTAAGGTGTATTGGACCAGATATACAAAGTCGCAGATCATTGTGGCCGCGTCTGTGTTGTAATCACGTCATATCAATCCGGACAAAAAATATACGGATTTGGATTTTTATTATAGTGCAGTCACGAAGTTCCGCTCATTAACCGGACAAATACCGATATGTGATATAGGTTATCGTTGTACTTCTTATTAACATTACTTTCTAATCATAGTGCAATTTTTATTTTTGCATCGTTTACATGATATTTATACTATATATTCAGTATGTAAACTTATTTTTAGATAATGTATATGACGTTTTGAACAAAAACGATGAGTCATCAGGTTAAGTACAGTATAAGATTATTGCGGTTTGTCGACAGAACTGATAAAGCCATTTTTAGATCAAATTTAACATAAAGTTCTAGATAAAAGCTTATACTTTGTCCTGTTGATTACAACAAATTATATCGGTAACATTCATGCTGTAAGCAAAGCTTGTTATGCTTTAATATGTGGGTTTAAAAAATCAAATGTTTATGCAATTTAGCTTGAATATCAATATATAAAATATACTAAGGATCAAACGTTTAGTTTGGTCTTTCTATTTAGACGCAGGGATAACGTGTGTGATATAAATGTATGTTTAAAGTTCTATTTCGATCCAAGATAGCTAATTTGATGATTTTGTAACAGTACTTACCTCCATGAGCACTGGCTGTGGAAGAAAAAGAAAAACAAAGATTAGTAAAATGGAAATATTGTTTCGTATGTTCCTTAATTTTTATTTAGCAACATTAAAATCAATCAATATTCCAGATACTCTTGCTTTCAAGACAAGTAGAACAATACAGAGCCGCGTTTTCCTTTTTTCTTCCATTTTTTGGCGAGAAAAATCAACAAACAAAATACTCGTTAAGAGTCAATACGTTACAACGTATAAAATATGATGAATAAATCATTTCGGTTAATCGCATTTAAATTGGTTGAAATAGGTATGGAAAATTTATACAGGCTTGCTTCAATGCGCCATTATTGGATAGGACATGTATAATTACATGAAAAATGCAAGTATTTGCTATCATAATACTTTAGAATGAATAATACAAATCTTAGTAGCGAACGAGATAATGATATACACTTACTAACAGCTAAAACCAGGAAATGGTTTATATGGTTGGAATAGTTAATTATGATATTTTTGGTGCGAAATAGTTAAGGATTGGCGCTGACCAACAGCTAAAACCCGAATAATGGCTTGAATTCAATGGTTGGAATAGTTCACTATGATATTTTAAGGGCGAAAGATTTAAGGATTGGCGCTGACCAACAACTAACGACAGGAAATGTATTTTTTATTTAATAGTTGACATAGTTAATTATGATATTTTAGGAGCAAAAGAGTTAAAGATAGGCGCTTACCAATAACTAAAACCAGAAAATGATTTAAATTCAATGGTTGGAATAGTTAATTATGATATTTTACATCTAAAACCGGAATAATGGTTTTAATTCAGTTGGTTAGAAAAGTTAATTTTGATATTTCAAAGACGAAATAGATAATGATCGGCGCTTATTACCAACTAAATTCATTATGATGTTTTAAATTAAATGGTTGAACCAGTAAATTATGTTATTTAAATGGCGAAATAGTTAATGATAGGTGCTTACCAACAATTAAAACTAGGAAATGGTTTAAATAGCTAATTATGATATGTAGGTTCGAAAGAGTCAATGATAGGCGCTTACCAACATCTAAAACCAGAATAATGGTTTAAATTAAATGATTGGAATAGTTAATTATGATATTTTAGGGCCGAAAGAGTCAATGATAGGCGCTTACCAACATCTAAAAGCAGAATAATGGTTTAAATTCCATGGTTGAAATAGTAAATTATGATATTTCAAGGACGAAATAGATAATGATAGACGCTTACCAACAGCTAAAGCCTGGATAATGGTTTTAATTAAATGGTTGAAATAGTAAATTATGATATTTTAAAGGCGAAATAGTTCAGGATTAGCGCTGACCAACATCTAAAGCCAGGAAAATGGTTCAAATTCCATGGTTGAAATAGTTTATTCTGATATTTGAAGGACGAAATAGATAATGATAGACACTTACCAACAGCTAAAGCCAGGATAACGGTTCCAATAATCAGCGAAGCCTTCATCGTACTGTTATAGATCTCTCCCGTCTCAATGCAAAAATCGGCAAGCAGCGGGCAAATCTAGTAGACCGATAACTGACTAACAGAAACACTATGGGTGAAGGGGCGAGTGGTCACTCCATTTTATATCACTCATTAGCATATTTATTATCGTAGATGTCATCCCAAGGCATTGGTCAGCGGAATGAGGCCCCTAAGGGGATTATTTAAGATACGTGTTTCATTCATACAATGCTGTTATTATTGTCTATTGCATATGTTGCAGAAATTGTTTTATATAATTAATAAGCATGATAAAACATCTGGGTTTTCATTGGTCAGTTTAATGAGGCCAGCAGTGGGGAAATTTCTTCCGTTGTCTTGCATAAGTTGAAACATATATCATTTTACATAATCGTCAGAAATATCCCTCAACACAAAAATAAAGGAAATGTCATACAATGAATGACATTTAATCATATGTATATAAAGAATAAAATCAACTCCTTTAGAAGAATCAAATCATTTAAAGTCTAAGGAAAGGTACATAACGTTGTCAAAAAATATCATCACTTCATTTAGATACTGTTCTTTTATATACAATAATGCACCTTTAGATGTTATCGGTAAATATACAATCTAAAATATATTTTATACATTAAATTGTGTTTAAAATACCATAAATTTCAAAACTAATCATTGGGGTATGCTAATTTCATTAACTGATTCACATGCAATTGAGCACATTGTATTTATAGCTGTGTTTAACTTCAATTAAATACGAATGTATGACCTCTACTGTATATTTCTCGTTGAATGAAAATCATTATATCATTTAGGGTTTACCTTAAAACTAATGTTTATGTTATGGAGATATAACACAAAAAAACCAAGAGCGTACTCCAACCATAAACGCTTCACGGTTTATTTGGAGTACATTCCGTTTTTGTTTTTGTGTTTTATAACCCCGTAACATAAAACAAAGATTCAAGTTAATCGTTATAATTTAATCTATACCCAGCGAAAATTCACTTTATTGATGGACTCATTTCTCTTACAAAGCAATAGGCTACTGCATTAGCTAATTCTGCATTAGCTAATTCACGTTATAGGCTGATAATATGATATTTTAAGCCAATGACAAAACTAGTTTCTAGCAAAATTAAGTTATTTCGTGGTAAAAATATCCGTGAATATCATATATCAAAAAAAAACAAACAGTAACCAGGCGTTTTAACCAAACCCGTTGGAATGTATTTGTGGTTCAATAGAAATTACGACAGCCATGGACGTTTATGCAGAGAATTTTTTATGTTCAACAATAAAAATGATATCACTTAGTATGATTTAAGATCAACGTAGCTCTTTGTGCTGACTTAGTCAGCCTCGATATTAAACAAAATAAAAAAACAAGTTTTGCGTTCTGAATAATCATGAAAACGTGATTCTAGCTTGAAAAAAACATAACTATCTATCACGCGTTTAAGGTATAACGCAAACTTATATCTATCAAAAAGTATATATTAACGAAGCGTTTACAAAACCATATTTCTAACTCCAAATCAATTAAACTAGAGACAAAATATAAAATAGCAATCGAGAAATTATTTTGAAAAGTATAAGATAAAAAGATAATGTATTCCGGAAAGTAAAAAATCACTTTCGTGATTGACGACACCCGTAATATAGATCCTGGTCCCTTTGAAGTAAATTGTCTCGTCTTCAAACTGAGTATTAAAGTATTAGTTAGTTAACCTTAGAAAAAGGTGAAGCTTAGGGGGATCTTTAACTCCATGGAAGCCACTCAAGAGCATATATTTCTGTTAATAATAATATTAATTTATTATCACCATCACCACCCCCACCCCGCTTGTTATAGTTTAATACTTTAAAGTTTAAAGAAGATATAAAGACAAGTATTATATAAAATCTCCTCAAATGCATGGCTTCTTTGTAAATTTGAAAGATAAGACTTAAAAGATAATTACATCTAAAGATGTTATGCATATAATTTCACACAATGTTATTACGAAAACGTCATTAACGCAAATTACATTGATGTAGAGGTTATTTCTGGAACAGTTATATAAACTGGCTTGAAATAGCACGTTATCGATCATGCTTAAATAAGATAAATTTATGGCTATAGAACAAACGAGTACGAGTAAGGTTTACATAATTTTCACAATCAAGGAACAAGCGGATTTGGTCAAACTTGAAACTATGTAATTATCTACATGTTAAAAGGAAACAATTAACCTTTTTTTCTCTTTAGGTCAATATCTCCTGAATGCTTTACGTCAACAAAAGTGCATCGGAGTAAATTATTAGTGTTTACCAAATAAACGTTGCTAAAAAAGTTATTGAGTTGTGAAGAGTATTATTGTCCAAAGCTGTGATATATAAAGAATAGACGTCATTTTATAAGTGAAGGACATTGGTATCTATATAATGTTGAAAGTAAATAAAGCCAAATTAATTTTAGAGTGATGATATTTTCAATAGACTGACAACAGATTCAGTCATATCATATTCAAAAAACCTATTATCATATTGACTTGAGAATAAATGTAGCCAAAATAAATTATAAAGCAATGTGACAAAAGTTGGCAATTAGAATTGAAGATTTAACATAAGCTTACGGGAATATTTTATTGAAAATATTGTCAACATGTTAAGTTATGTTATGTTGGTTAAAACAGATACATGCATATTATGCTCAAAGAACTGTAGCGATGTCAAACGATGACTGAATGTAGCAACGCACTATAATTGTAATAAAGATAAATGCTACCGTATTAGTTAAGAAAAAACAATGCAGATACGTTGACTTTTAATAAGCGTAAGCATAATAAATAAGGTTTAATTTATCAGCTTATATTTAAAATAATTATAAAACCTCAAAGTTGATACTGTAAAAGTGGAATTTTTCGCGGTGTTGAAATTTGCACTTATTTCGCTGGCATTTAATCTCCGCGAATATATCTACACGCGAACATATTTAACACAATTCAAACTCTACTATGCATAATAGTAATACATGTAAACCGTGCAAAACAGCATGACTACAACGTGAAATTATTCACATTGCGAACAGTTTGGAAGCTGGTAAGCGGAAAATTCCACGTGCGAAAATATTGGCTGTTACAGTAATCCATGTAACCATTTTGAAATATGTGTAAATGTAGCCTTATGAGAAGAAGCATATATGTAGTCGTATTGTTATGAGAACAATCAAGCTAAGCTAGTTTCAGATGATATGCTTGCATATTAATTAAGCTTAGGTTTTATATGAAGTCAAAAGATAGGTATGCATATAATCATATTTCAATTCAGATGTAGGAAATACAATATTCTATATTGACCCCATAGTTTGTGTTTTCAGAATTGAAGAAATTATGCATAATGGTTCAGGTCGTCTGTTATGCACATTAACATATGGAGGCAATGAAAAGCGCTGCGCAGTGCAGTATGGGCGAACGTAACGTTGAAATAAAGGTTAATTGATACATGTCGTCTTAATCACAGAGATATTCATAAATAAGTGATACAAAGTGGACACCATGACGTAACGTGTAAGGGATTGGTTCGAGACAGTTGACAGAAATAGCCACAGGTGGACGTTCGTACAAGCCCACGATTACAGAATACTACTGCACATTACTAACCAAAGGTGACCAGTAGCTTTTGGCGGGTTTATATACACAATGCCCAGCCTTGTCAAGGATTACGCACTCAACCACTTAAGCGATAGTCCCCGACTGACCAGTGGTCAGTCCCTGACAAGATTAATTGTTAAATGCTACTGTCTCAATCCACTGCCTTAGTCAAATGTATGCAAGATATGCTAAGTTATGTGCTATTGTACTTGTTTGTTCTACTGACATATATATGTATGGATATTGTGACATGTTTATTCATATCAAAATGTTCAGTACTATCCCATGAACAATCTTTAGACTATAGCACAGTCTTACAGGCCCAATATACGTAACTTTAGAGAATGTTTCGGGATTCTGAAAAATTCTGAAAAAAATCCAGTTGATAACCATGGAAAAATTAGCCTAAAACGAAGTAAACCTGGGCGGTAACTAACAAGAAACCTTTGACAGAAAAGTCCAAAGACTTGTAAATAAGTCAGGTGGGCCCACTTTAACTACAAACCGAAGTAAGAAGACAGTTCAAAATGGACGCGTGTTTACAAATACAGCATTTCAACTGTTGCTGTACCGGTAACCGCTAAAGAATTCATCTTGAATATTGCTGATATCAGTTAATCTTAACTAAATCTATAAATATAATAAGTTATTAGTTATGAGGCCTGGTTTTCGATTCAAGTTTTGCCGAAAGTTACGTATATTGGGCCTTTATGCATAAATATAATTAAATATATGAAAAAGCACCCTACCAAGCTATAAAAAGCCACTCGAAAGCACTTTACAGCACTATATATATATACACTTTATTCGATAATTACAATATTATATCAAATATTTGGAGTTTGCAGGAGCTACATGTATCCCATCCAAATGGCTTGCCATGAGTCTGATGGGGCATAATGTTGACATATCGGCAACATATAAATAAAGGAAAGATTTACCAACATCAATCACCATACAAGTAAGGTTTTGCCTTCAGATTCTTACAGTACCTTTTAAATATATTTTGATGAATATCATCAAAATTTGGGGACAATGCAAAGATAGTTAAAAAAACTAAACTTGATCTTAAGGAAGTTTCATTTAAGTTTGTACATCAAATGTGAAAATATGATAAGACTACTTTCCTTTTATTTTTTTCAGTTATTTTTTTACTTTTTTCCTCTCTCTCTCCCCCCTTTTCATTAGAAAGAGGAACCGGTAATTGATTATTCCTCAAACAGTGTATAATGATCAAACTATATAATATTTTTGCATATAATTGTTTTGCTAATAATTGGTCAAACGTTCAAGGATCACCTCGCTGGTCCACTACGGATTAAATATCACGGATGACTGTCAAATAAGTGACTATATCATACTGGAGATATCCATAAAAAAACTAATTTTTGTTTTGCAAAATTGATGTACAAATGTAATATGCTGTTGGAAAAATCTTTGGGAAAACAAATTAAAATTGCAAAACAAAATAATCATGTAGCTTTTTGTCATATACACTGTTAACCACAAACTGGCATCGACTAGTGAGTTGGCTTATCGTTTTCTCCGCTTTATGTTAAATGGTCTTTATGATACGACATAAGATAGATAGATTTCAATCAAACGCCATATTCAGTTTATCTTTATCACAAAAATGAAGGTTTATTTTGATAGTGACACATTTCATCTCCATCTCAATATATTCAGTATCCTTTTTCGTTTTATCATTCTTACAACAAAACACAGTAAACTAGTACTAGAACGAAATAGTATATATTTACATTTTCGCTGCAACCCACTATATGAACATTACCAGCAAAAATGCCTTTCATAAAAGTATGAAAGCAATGGTTCTCGAGACGAAGCACCTGGTTTAAGTATGACGTCATATATTAAGCTTGTTCAAAGATAGTTTTGTCGCGCCGCTTCGAATAAAATGCGTCAAACGCTCAAATTACAAATTATCATCATCGACGCAAATCGTATTCAAGCTGTGCTGTTCCGCCAATGTCGTTTAAATATACAAAGGCAGGTAATGAACTATCAATTGAAAAAAATATAAATGAAGTTAAGCAATTGTTCTATAGTAAAAATGTAGTGGGCTTCATGCAATATGGATGTAGCGGCTGACCTTTCATAGCACTATGAAAGTTAAAAAATGACCTTCAATCCTTACATGTATCAATAAAAGTATTAAACGACAGACTTTGTCAATATTAGTCTTTTCCATCAAACAACACTCTTAAAGGCTCAATATAAATAACTTTCGGCAAAACTTGAAGCGAAAATTAAGCCTTATAACTTACTATATTCATAGATTAAGCTACGATTAACTGATATCAGCAATATTCAAGATAAATTCTACCGATACAGAAGCAGTTGAAACTCGGTAATTGTGAAAAAAGCGTCCAATTTGAAATGTCTTTTAACTTCGGCTTGTTGTTAAAGTGGGCCCCACCTGAATTATTTTCAATTCTTTGGACTTTTCTGTCAAGATTTTCTTGTTAGTTTTCGCTCAGGTTTACTTCGTTTAAGGATTATTTTTGCTTGGTTATCAACTGATTTTTTTGTCAAAATTTTTCAGAATCCCGAAAAATTTCCTGAAGTTGCGTATAGTAGGCATTTAATGGCCATCTCAAACAATGCAATTGAATATGCATACTTCTATACTTA
Source organism: Mimachlamys varia (assembly GCA_947623455.1). Taxonomy (NCBI): domain Eukaryota; kingdom Metazoa; phylum Mollusca; class Bivalvia; order Pectinida; family Pectinidae; genus Mimachlamys; species Mimachlamys varia. The sequence goes on from OX392544.1 coordinate 31,554,774, forward strand.
TTTCCACAGTTGTAATGTGCCGTATAGGGAGAAGAACAATGGCTAAGTTATTATTTCTCATATAATATTGTAAAATATGAATCGATTCTTTGCATATACATAATAAAAAACTATACTATATCAATGGGTCTTTTGTCTATCCTAGCAGTGAATGAAACATGTAATATGATGAATATGGGCAGGTCTAATGGTCGCCATCTTGGTCTTTTTGAAAAACAGTCTGCACCCTTATATGAAATGGACGTTTTTAAAAGCTAATTCGTATGCTTGTTTGTTGTGATTGTAAAAAAAAATAAAAAAATCAGAGAATACCAAAGCGTCAACAAAACCATAATCCGAACTCAAAATCGATCAAACTAGGGGCAAAATAGGAAGAAAGGAAATATTTACATGGAGACTCTCATAAAAGCCCAAGAGAATAAGACCAGGTGTTCCGGAAAAGTAAGCGTTCTCGCTTCATCGACCTCATTTATCAATTTGATGTCATGGTTTGTACTTGGATGTGACCTAGATTTACATGACAGGTGTTGTCGATGAAGCAGAATACGCCTACCCTTCCGGAACACCTGGTCTTATTATCTTACACTTTTTCATGCGTCTCCGTGTAAATCCTTTTCTCTGTTTATATCTTGCCTCTGGTTTAATCTATTTTAATTTCAGATTATAGGTTCGATAATGCTTTTGCATTCTCGTGTGTTTGGTTTTGTTTTTGTTTTAACCAAATAGTCATACTTAATAATATAGAATATCGTTAGATATATTTTCATGGTGTTAAACTTACAACGAAAATCACGAATATCTATATACACAGCGAATATGATACGCTGTTTCTTCAACTTGTGTCAGATCGTTAGTAAGGCCAGCAATAAAACTCACACCTTGGCATTGCCAGGTTCTTTATGATTTTATATTGTTTTCCCATGGCTTATAACCCTATGACCTACATACATAGCTGGATTTGACAGGGCATACCAGCAAGGATATATTATGTCGACGATGGAAACCTCTACCGTAGAAAAATATCCCAAAGGCCATCTGGCTTCAACTTCGTTAAGGTCAATGCCCTTGGATTTTATTGTAAATTGATCTTTGAATGTTGAAGTGTTTCACCCTATTTGTATTTAACCTATTATAAATATAAACTTTATTTATTTTACAACAATAATGAAACAAGATATCCAACTTATATTAATCACTCTTGTTGGTTTGACCCGGAGGTTAGCGCGCGAGGGGTCTTATGGTGGGAGGAAACCGGAGTACCCGGGGGGAAATCCATGTTGTCGGGCAGGTGACCCCATACCTTTCCACGTCCGGTCGGGGAATCGAACCCCGGCCGCCTTGGTGAAAGGCAAGTGTGCTATCCACTGCACCACCCGACCACTACAATTTAACCTATTCGTATGTGTATGCATTTTTAAAGTCAGGATCTGACAACATCCCCTTAGATGTTATATGCTGGTGACATTTGACGCCTCTTTTCTTCAAAATCAAGTAGAATAGTTGGCATTGTCTTGTGCAGCAATTAATTTGACAACAATTAAGTTGGATATCTTGTTTAATAAATATTCTGTATCTTTAAGTGATATTAAGATGGACGTTTTTTATTATGCTCATTAATGTGTTTACTTGTTGTGATTGACAATGATACTCGGTTCTCATTTTTAGAACTTGATGTTTACTTGGATGTGACAAAGATCTACATGGCGGGTGTCGTCGATGAAGCAGAAGAGGCTTACTCTTCTGGAACACCTGGTCTTAGTCTCTTGTACTTTTTCAAGGGTCTCCATGTAAATCTTTCCTTTGTTCAAATTTTGCCCCTGGTTTAATCGATTTTGAGCTTGGATTATGATTATGTTGACGCTTCGGTATTCTCCTACTTTATTTCGTCACAATATGACCATTAGTTTGTTGAGACGAAATGCCTACACGCACAGAAAGGATTATGCAAGCTGTTTTGTCGACAAAACATTCACATTCAAGATTCTGCATGCGGTAATTTGGTTGGCATATATGCAGGTCACCAGAACATGACCTTTTATGAGATATGGTCAGATCCTGATGTGACGGAGTTAGACTAAGACTCGTCTTTTATACGTTTAGTCGGGTTGCTTGAAATGCTGCAACATTTTGTTTTTCTTTTGAAATCGTATTATGTGAAATGACTGGTAATCTGTCATATATTGAGCTGAGTAACATGCGAATGAAGTCAACGAACCCCACCTTTATCAAAGTAAACTTTACGATTTAGAAAGGGACGGGAGACTTTTCGATGGCGATTTACTCTACCGCTTTCGTATTTCTCCCACTATCGAACCGAGTCATACGATTTTAGTGCTCGATTCTGATTTAATGTTTTAAATATGTTCTGTTTTGTAGTTTGTAGTTGGTATGAATTTTAGTGTATCGTCAGTCAAATATAGCTGAACATACCTCGATGTTTTGTATGTTCATTATGTAAATTGTGTATGATGTTTAAGTATTTGTAACACTTAATATTTCTTATTATTAATAAAATGTATTATTTTAAGAGGATACTAGATAAGCGTGATTAGATAAAAGTGAACAATATTCTCTATTATGACAATAACAAAGAAAATGACAATAAGGTACATACCTACCACTTACACAAAGATAGAACTGATCAGTGTCATTTTGTTTAGAGCGCTAGAAAAAGATTTAAAAAAAAAGATATTGTCATATTTAAGAAGTGGTTCTCCGTCATTAGTTATAGAAACGGGCAGATATGTCAGGCCAAAAATATCCCTACAGGAAAGATAATTTAAAAATTGGTAATCAAATTGTGTTGAGGATGAAATTCACTTTTTTAAGCAATATGATTTTTTTAGTCTGGCACCAGAGATTTTATTTTTAATTAAGTGGAAGCGACAACTCTATGTTTTAAAGTTTTAAATAGTAAAGATAAATTGATATTATCATGAAAAAGATATTTACCAAAAGAGGTCGCTAAAACATTGCCTATTATGTACCAAAGACATATACTTATGAAACGTCATCTTATCATAAATAAAAGTAGTTTATCTTTCATGTTAGGGGGTTGCAGACTCTGCTGGTGGATTTCTTAGTCCCCGAGGTTTGCTGGAGCCTCCATAGCCACAGTTAATCTCAGTTAAGTAGTGGCAAGGTACATAATATACACATTTTCGTAGTACACGATTTGAAACTATACATAACTAATTAAATTTTACTTCTAAATTAATAAAATAAAGGGGTTTTACGCACCTGACCCTTCTGCTTCTACATTAGTTTAAAAATTTTGGATTCCCACCTTTTGGTCCATAGCATCACTGAATAGTCATAGGAGGACGAAACAGCTGTACGATGCAGTTTAATTCATTTTTTCGGCATATTGTATCTATAACTAAATTTAAAAGGTGCATCTTATGTGTGTGTTACGTCATCCTTAACAGTGTCTCGTAAGCCAAATATGGCCTAATACAAATATATAGAGAATATCTAACAGTGTCTTCAGTAATACCAAATAGATTTCACGAGTGGGACTAAAAAAATATTTTGATATTTTTCACTCGTGCTGCGCAATCTTGAAAAAAAAAAATCAAAATATTAGCCACAAGAGTGAAATATGTTTAGTATTACCAAAGATACTGTTAGATATTCTGTTTATTAATTTTTTTATACATGTATGAACATCTGCAGTGGCAGCTCTTGATTTTCCCAAACGTCGTTTGTTAGCAGCGTTCTAATTGGTCAAATCAGAAAAAAGTGATATTTTTCACTAGTGAAAAATATCATATTTGTCATTATTGAAAAAATATCACTTTTATATAATGAATAATTTTCGATATTTCACTGGTAAAACTGTAATAAATGATGTTATGTTTGAAGATAAATGTATATTGTTTCTATGTTTTATTGCATATGACAGTTATATACAAATATCGTTAATGGGTTTATTTTATTAGTCTATGTAGTCTATGTTCTAGACCATTACCCTTAATGGGAATTACCAGACAAGTTGAAAAGATCTTTGTGATCGTCTTGATCAAAGACCCTCGCTTCATGTAATGATGTGTGTTTATCACCAACGAGTTTGTTTTACAAATCACTTGTCTACAAAACGTAGGTCAGTTACGTCATATTATATCATATGACGTCACAACAAGACAACAAAACCGTTACGCCTAGACGATTTTGGCAGGTACAAGAAACATAATTTACATGTAAGCCTGCAGGTTATAAAGAAAGCATCACTCGAACATGTACACATCAATATTGGTATGATTAATTACGCATGTGAAAGAAGAACAAGTACTTATTGTCTAAAGTATGTATGCATAAAACATTTACGTTTGGAAACCGTAGGAATCGTCATGGTCGGTTACACGTGGTTTGCAGTTTCTTTAACCTTGGCAGTTGATTCCGCTTAATATCACCCCTGTTAATATCACATTCCTCTTTATATCATATCTATCCCCAAATATTATTTCCCTCTATATAATCTATGTAAGTTTACTTGCTTAAAATCATGTTTTTGAGGTTAATTTCTTTTAATATCATGTTTTAACCGATCACAAAAGAAATCCCGAAAATGACGTCATTTGCATTGCAAAATATTGCATGGAAAAGAAAACAAACAATTTTTTCATGCAAGAATGTTATCTATAGATTGAAAATCTCCGTATGTACATTGAATACCTTACTTATAAAAATGGAAATGGGGAATGCATTAGATTTAGTGGGAAAACATGTTTCTTTTAATGTCACATTCCTGTTAATAACATGTTTTTGTCGGACAAATGCAACATGGTATAAAGAGGAATACATGGTATTTATTAAATTAAGTAATTATTCAAATTGCGTTCTGAGTCGCGCAAAATACATAAATAAAAGGTCAATTCATATTACCAAATAATCCTGTTACCCCATTCTAACCACAGCACGCGTGCAAGATTGGGCGTTTTGATACGATTTGAAAACATGAATGTACCTAATACAGAATTGTGATTTTCATTGAAAACATATTTGATTTAATTTGTGAATTTGAAAACAGTAAATATTGTTACTCATTTCTTCATATTGGGTTTTGTCTGTTGGATAACCTAATTACTAAAGCGGAATTAAAACCACTTAAAGGCCTAATATACGTAATTTCAGGATTTTTTTCGGGATTCTGAAAAAAATATGAAAAAAATATCTAGTTGATAACCATGCAAAAACAAGTCTAAAACGAAGCAAACCTGAATGATAACTAGCAAGAAAAGTTTGACAGAAAAACCAAAGAATTGAAAATAGTTCAGGTGGGGCCCACTTCATCAACAAACCGAAGGAAGAAAACAGCTAGAAATGGACGCGTGATTACAAATACCGTGTTTCAACTGCTGCTGTACCGGTAACCGCGTAAGAATTCATCTTGAATATTGCTGATATCAGTTGATCCTAACTAAATCTATAAATATAATAAGTTATTAGGCTTGATTTTCGCTTCAAGTCTTTGCCGAAAGTTACGTATATTGGGCGTTTAAATAAATAATCGAAAAGCATATTACATAAAATGTAAGTATATACAAGTCCTCTCATATAGCTGGCTTAAAAGATTTACGTTAATCATTAAGGTGATCGTGATTTTCAAAAATAAAAGAAAAATATTTTGGGTGCTCGGACGTGGGTTTTCTCCAGGTACTCCGGTTTCCTCCCACAATAAGACCCCTCGCGCGCTAACATCCGGCCCAACATGAGTGATTAATATAAGTTGTTTAACTAGTTTCATAATTGTTGTAAAATAAATAAAAGTTTATATTTTTTTTATATTCAAAGCATTAACAAACAAAAAACTTTCAGTATGTTTAATATACAATGAAAAAAAACTTTGCAAATTAAACATAAATGACATGATTGTGTATACCAAAATATCTGAAATGTAAATATAACCATTGAACGTCTGTCATATTATTGTTCATTGTACTACATGTGATTTTTAATATAAATGTAATCTGGATCCCAGGAACATGTTTATTGTCATTCTATTATATTTCACCCATATTGCATTCATATTGACAATAAATGCAATCCGAAAGACAATAAACGGTTAAATATGCATGTCGTTCAAGTACTGTGTATATACAATAATACATGTGCTAACAGCTGTTCCTGGCGAAATCATTATGGCGAAACGATCTTTCGGACGTGTACACTTCCATAATGGTTTAACGACTTACGTATAGGATTAGTGAGACCCTCGGGCTGTGCGCTGAAAGTAGCGTCTTTCTTAATGTTAGTTGGATATATAAGACATTCGTTGTTTCTGTATCAAAAATAAATAAATAAATACAATAAAAAAGGGCAAGAAGGCGATCTACGCCCTTTTCAGTTTTGAAGACATGTTAATTAACATTCAAATCAAGCAACATGGTAATATTGAACGGTTTTTGTATGTTGTACATTTGTTAATTTTATGTAAAATAATTAATATTGTTAAAGGTTTACGATACACTTTGCTGTTAACAATAAAAATGGGCAAGAAGGCGATCTACGCCCTTTACAGTTTTGAAGACATGTTAAACATTTATCAAATCAGGTAACATGATAATAGTGATCGGTATTAATTTTGTATGTTGTGCATGTGTTGATTTTCTGAGAAAAAATGAATATTGTTAAAGATGTGCGACAGACTTTGCTCTATGCTATTAACAAAGTGTTTACCCCAGAAAAGTATATATCAATACAAAATGTCGATTTTAAAATCATTTGACTGCTCATTCAAATCTATGATGCATTTGTTTTTTTATGATATCACTTTTAACATGCATTTCTATATATATACGTTTTGTTTAATACTTGACACCCTGCAATGGCTGCGATATATTTCTCTTATCCGATTGATTTTATAAACCATTGGGGATTGTTATTTTCTTCTGCGTTGTTTTATAAAATCAGGTCTGCCTTCAAACATACCTGTTGTTTATACCATTAATTACAATTGAATCATTAAAATCTAATATCATTGTACACATATTTGAAAATAAAAAAACATGCTTCTTTTGTCTCTGGACAGTAGGTCTCGGTTTTACGAACGTTTCTTTACTTAAGTAAAGTTTCTAAACTGTATCATGAGTGATGACGTCATAGGTCTTGGCACCTTAAACTCATTTGTATAGACTTGCACAAGTCCAATATTTTAGAAAGTACCCCCAAAATATAAAAATCTAATTGAATGTTAATTTCAGGGTTTAATTCTTTTTTGTTGAGGTTTGTGAGGTACATGTATGTACAGAGTTTTACAAAATAAAAGGGTGCATCTTACTGTAGTTTATGGAGCTCTCCTTGTACTCGGTTATGCATTCCTATAGTGATATCTTAAGTAAAGGGACTTTCCTTTAATTCTGTAATACTTTCTTGAAGATATTTTGAAGTTAAGTAATCTGAGACACTTAAAATCAGATCAACTAAGCGATGCATTCCACGAGTTCTTGAAGTCAATTAATTATCTTTCGTTTATTAAAATCAAATTTCGTTGTTGTCATGTTGTTATCGTCTTTCAATTAATGATTATGTGAGTCCAGTGGTGTAGCTAAATGTAGGGCTGTTTTGAGGTGTACGCAAATGTGATGCCGAAGACAGTACCCGAAGCGCTAGGAGAGCTGGGTACGGGAGGGGAATACGTCCACCTCCCGGAAGGGAAGTCTTGGGGTGTGCCCCAGAAAAAAAAATCCTTATGCTCTTTGGAGCAATTTCCATGTTTTCTAGTGCCAATGTTCAAGTGCATTGTATAATGAATTAAAGAATAAACAAACTAAATTTCTTGTACAAGACTTTCATTTTTTATTACAAATGCATTTTCAATGGTTTTTTTAGGGTAATTATATGTACGCACCTGCTTACCCGCGTAAACGAAATTATTCCACTGTGTTTTCTATGAAGTAAGACAAATACAGATTACATTTGTATATATATAGATACATTTTATTTCAATATTATTTAACGCAAAGTTTGAGTGATTGGTGTTTCCTTTAAATGTTTCTTAACGTTACGGCAGTATGAAATACATTATTTCAGAACGCGATTCAACAAATATATCATGTAGTAAAAGAACACTCGATTTCCTGACCCACAGTGGGCCCGTGTATGCATTTAACCGTAGCGATATAATGTATTAAAAAGGTGGGAATATAACCATTCTGTATGACCCTCGTGACCTGTGACATATCCTGACCTGTATTTGACCTTCCACCTTGACATGTCTGATGAAACGTCTATATTTCATTCCGAGGACGGTTGTCCACTTGTACCATAATGATGACGTATTACACTACTTTAAGGTGTCTGAAGGACCCGGTTAATCTATCTTGCGGAACGCGGACATTAGTTGTAAGCGCCCCCACTCCTTTCCTGTCAAATTGAACCCTTTCATATGAGGTCAAAACGTTACAACGCGGTATGTTTCGTGTATTGTGGCCAGTTTTCAGAAACTAATAGAAAAGTAACCCTTGGTTACGACAGGCAGTTATATTAGGGGATGAATTTCCCAATTCCGAGTCGTATAGGATGTTTAAGTCCGGATCGTAGTTCAGCTTGTGGCACATTAGAATGTGTCTCGGTTCACCGAACCTCTAGACACACTCACATCTCACCCCCCTCAAAAACCTCTACCATCGCTGTGCCTAATTCAGTAACTTTCAGTGGTTTAGGGTCACTTAAACTTTTTTCTTGACAAAGAAAACAGACATTTTCCAAATTGCAAAACAAGCCAACAATTAAAAATAGCATTTTTTGTCCATAATGAACTCATGACACATATTCTGAAGTCTTAGTAAATATCTGAAATATCAACTTTTTCCATTCCTAATGCAGAAAGTTTGTTTCAAAACACAAGAAATGGTATATCCAGATTTTTCACATTTGTACCGACATATAGGTTCTTTAAGATTTTCGGATAATATGAATATTTCTATCACAATAAGCTGGGGTTATTCGACTCTCAGGTATAAAATAATCAATACAACTGTTGAATAACATTCTGTTGATACCACTTGTGGAATAATCTCTAACCGTATTTTTTATTGGCTGGAATGATGAACTTTGACCGGACAACGTCACCTGTTAATTGTTTATGTCGTCATCATTTAGTGGGAAAATACGATCCAATATGTTTACGCGCATGACGTCTTCTGTTCATTTCATATCCAATCCAATGAAATACTGCACAGTTTCAGTATCTGAATGATTTCCTTCGCTTTCGTTTTGTCATGAAGTTGTTGCCGATAGAACAATTTTGAAAGTAATTAGACTTGCAAAACAAATACCTTTTTATATATCAATGCGACTTGTTCACAAAACATTAATTTTGTGTTTATGTATTCAAAACATTTAGCTGTTTTCTACGGAGCCTCCACAGGGACATGGAAATATATTAATCAATCAGTGCGCTCGCATTCGCGGGCTCCGTAGTTTTCGGCTAAAATTGGGGTAGAAACAGACCAGACGACACGTGGCTGTTGTGTACGGACGTGAATATTCATTATTTATCTGTCACCCAAATTGTATTCATATCGACTGTATACTACATTTACATTTGGTTACAGTTCAATGAGTTGTGCAACCTCTATGTATCGCATATAATCAAATACATGTATACCTTTCAATATAAAACGAAGCGGCAGCGGGTACATGTACAATGCACAATCCACAGTTCGGGCTTGCGATGGCAGACATGTAAAGAAAATGTATTCATCTCGTTATAACGAGAGAGTACCTCGTTATAACGAGAGAGTACCTCGTTATAACGACTTAGTATCTCGTAATTATGGTTTAAAGTTTCGAGAGTGCATAACTTTAACAACTTTAAGGGAATACAGTGACCTAATATCGCATTCCTCTTTATAACGTGTTTTTTTCAAAAGCACCAGTTTACCCTCTATCTAATCTATGTAATTTTATTTGGTTAAAATCGTGTATTTTGGGATGAATTACTCTTAATATAATGTTTTTTTTTAAACCAACCACATAAAATAGCCAGAAGATGATGTCATTTCTATTGATTTCAGATACAACTTTTTAGAAAACATTGCATAGAAAATAAAAATAGCCCTAAAAATGTTTTTTTTTATGAAATCATGCTATCTATCGATTTATAAATCTTCATTGGTACATGTACATTGAATAGCTTCCTTTTAGTTATGGATATTGGAAATACACTAGATTTCGTGGGAAAATCATGTTTCTCTTAATGTCACATTCCTGTGAATGTCATATTTTTGTCTGACAAATGCAACATGATATAAAGAGGAGTACACTGTATTAGATTATTAAGCCTATAGTACTTTTAATTTGCTCCGCATCATCCCAATACACTTAAGAAGCTTGTGGCAAAACAGGTTAGAAACCAAACTTCAACCTGTCGTAACTTCACAACCGGTCGGCCAATTTCAATGCGGTTTTCGACAATGTATTAATGCAGGCACAACGAGTCTGATAATTACAGTTTCTATTTGCAATGCATTTACTCTTTAAAGGCCCAATATACGTAACTTCAGGAAATTTTTCGTGATCCCGAAAATTTCTGAAAAAAAGATCTAGTTGATAACCATGAAAAATTAAGCCAAAAAACGAAGTACTCTTGCCAGAGAAATCCTAAGAACTGAAAATAACTCGGGTGGGGCCCACTTCATCAACAAGCCGAAGGTAAAAGACAGCTCGAAATGGACGCGTGGTTACAAATACCGTGTTTTAACTGCTGCTGAACCGGTAACCGCGTAAGAATTCATCTTGAATATTGCTGATATCAGTTATATCTATAAATACAAAAAAAAAGTTATTAGGCTTTATTTTCGCTTCAAGTTTTACCGAAAGTTATGTATATTGGGCCTTTAATGGTCCTTTAAGAACATTTGCTGTTGAAACGTCATCAACTGATTTTGTGTCGTCACCGATTCCGTTGTTATCGGGACTCGATTGGCTTTTCAAAGAACTAAATCAACAATGGCGACTCTATTAATAGGCAAATATTGTTAGGTTATATGTTTATTTTTTTATCAGAGCGATTAAAAGGTATAAAGGATCTGAAGTATGATTTTTTTCGTGAAGTTTATTTAGGGGCCGCGGTGGCCGAGTGGTTAAGGTGTTCCGACATTCTATATCGCTAGCCCTCCACCTCTGGGTTGCGAGTTCGAATTACACGTGGGACAGTTGCCAGATACTGACCGTAGGTCGGTGTTTTTTTCTGGTACTCCGGCTTTCCTCTGCCTCCAAAACCTCACACGTCCTTAAACGACCCTGTCTGTTAATAGGACATTCAAGCAAACTAAACCAAATTTAGAGTGTGAGACAAAAATCAAGAAAAGTTTCGATAACGAAAGCAATGGTTTATCATATATCAACGTATTACCTATAATTTTGTTTATTGAAACATGCTTGACTTTCCAAACTAGTATATGCTTGAAAAAAATCTTTGAAGCAGTGAAATAAACACAGCCGGTTTGTGTACACGTAAACAGGGACGTATATGCGAGACCCTGGCGTAAATTAATCTTAGTTTCTTTCAGTCCTTGATTTTTGCTCAAATTAAATTTTGTTTTGTTACAATTTTTAAAGTGGTACCCCTTAAATAACCAGATGTAAAAAAAACCAACCCGAAAAACAAAAATAAACATGCAAACTTAATTCAAATATTATGTATTTAATATCAAAACATACTTATCAGATACATAAACTTTAGGGTGGTCGGGTGGTGCAGTGTATAACGCACTAGCCTTTCACGAAGGCGGCCGGGGTTCGATTCCCCGACCGAACGTGAAAAGGTATAAGGTTACTCCTTGACCACGTGGGATTTCTCCGGGTACATGTACTCCAGTTTCCTCCCACTATAAGACTCCCCGCACGCGAACATCCTGGCCAATAAGAGTGATTAATATAAGTCGGATGACTTGTTTCATAATTGTTGTAAAAAGAACAAAGTTCATACATAAACTTACACGAAGAATGAAAAGTAAGTTTATAGCATATATACATGTATTACTGCTTCGTTACAAATTTCCAAAAGCATTGTCAAAAGGGATTCTAAAATAAAAAAAGAAACAATTTATGATAGAATATTTATAATTAAATAATATATAATGATAACACAGACGATTCTTTGCAAGCATTGTGTATCTGCACCTCCTAGAATATTATAATTCCGTCGTCTTTCTTAGTATTCAGGAAAAGAGGAATATATTATTAAAGGGAAACAACTCCTATATTGAAACTGTTTTATTTCAGCTGATACCAGTAAACTCTGCATTCATGTTAATTTCACATGAACATGTGCTTTTGTAGATATTTAAATGGTACTTTTTTCACGTGAATTTCACATTATTCCTCGTGCATTTCATGTGAATTTCATTTTATTTTTACATGCTTCTTTAAATGTGAAATTCTTTCACGTGAATGTTTTTCACTTAGAAATTACCGTTTATTACCACTATCCAGAATCTCCATGATCCTGGAAACATTGGAATACCAATGAATCCTCGACTACATGTCTATCAATTGAAGGGAAGTATTTGTTTAACCTAAATGTAATTTATTTTTAAATCTGCATATTAATACATGTCCACCTCCGTTCAACTTCATTAGCGTTCAGCTCGGATTTGGCGAAGGATTTTTTAAGTATTATGAATATTATTTTGTAACACCAAAAATACGAAGCTTTATGGGGAACTTGTTTGACCGATGAGTTATAAATAAATTAAGTTAAGTTAAATTAAGCTTCGTTTTTGTTACGGTCAGTAATAGGCTAAAGGGGAATAACTCGTTTAAGGTAAACTATAAAAAATAGTCTACATTCTCGACATGGAGTTGGCTTTCCTTACCCTCCAACAACAATACACAGAGGCACAGTTGAGTGTAGACTAGAGGCTGACGTTGAAAGTCTTCAAACAACAACAACAACAACAACAACTTCAAAATACAATGAATGACATTAAATAATTCGCCCCCCCCCCCCCCCCATTTTCAATGTTGTTCGTGTATCAGGTCTAATTAAATAAAATGCTTGCTCTCAGCCTTCTTATTAGATAATCCCCCATCCAAACCCCGCCCATCCTGGTCAAAATGAACCTGCATCAGGTCTGATATTACGTATGAAGAACTGGAGAGAATAGCCCCGAGGCCCTGACTGTTAGTTGCACACAAGTCACCGCACCTTATATGATCACCTTTATTTATAATCAATCAATCGTTTATTTTATTTAAGTGTCACATGTTAATACATTTCCCGGAAATATATTAGATCTAAGGCCGTGTGCATTCTTAAACAAACCATAATCTGAGAATATCAGCATAAAACTATATTAACATCCAGCCATTTATGACTTATGAGACATTCCAAATCTTTGAAATAAACACCATCCTTCATCCATAGAAAACAATATGACTTTGAATTATATACAGTTTAGTAATAGAATTTATAGACTCAGAACCCTATGGACTGATTATATAAGTGGGAAGACACCATAACTGTATCTTCTATGAACTTGAAACCTGAATACAAACACATTTACATAGGGATTGAACGGCGTTTTTTAATTTTCATGCCGGTATGAATGCAAAGCGGTTACATCCATATTGCATGAAGCCCGCTAGCGTTTACGCAATTTACCTCGTGCTCCATTGGATTTATGATCTCATAAACTAAACAAAATTAAAGGTTAATCCTTAAATAAACAGTATGAAATAAATATAACTTAAAGTTTGACTCTTCTAATAGATATATATATATAGATATATAGACGCAGCTTAACTTTTGTCCTTGAACAAATCTCAGTTGACCACTAATTATAAAAGACATTGACACGTGATTTTGATCAGATATGACTAGGCTTTTCATCAATTTAAGATGATATTACTTTATGGTTTTGATAACCATTATATATCTTTACTTGTACATGTATTTGTAGCATGTGATGTAATTTGTGACACTATTATATATATAGGACTAGAGTTCAAATAAGATAGTTTCAAGTAAGTTAAAAAAGCTATTTGTACTGGTGTAAGACAAGGCTCTCCAATGTCAGTCATGCTATTTTATTTAAATTTGCTAATATGTGAACATCCACCATAAATTATCAGAATCTGATTTCCGACTTATATCCTCATACAACTACATACCAAAATTATGGTTCAATATATTTTTCCATTGAAAAATTAATGAGCAGAAGCGAAATTATCACAGAAAGTTGGAACACAGGGACATACAATTACTAAATGATGAGAGAAGGTACAGATATATATGGTACTTGGGGATAGTTGATTAAAAAACCTATACTTTTATAGTGTAACATATTTTATTCTATATGCATGATACATGTAGCTATAAGATAATTGAAAGTGATCTGTTTCAGATGGTATCATCACCATTAAGCATATTCTGACAGTATGAAATGAAAAAGCAACGCATAATAAGGCAAACTTGTGCCCCGGGGATCGTACTGTACTTAACCCATACTTCCTGTGCTGCTCAGATTACTAAGCTAATCATACTTTATATAATATATATTATATAAGTGGTTATTATGTGTGAGTGTCGTGGGGCGGGGGGGATTTTTTATTTTTAAAAAAATCTTACGCTAGTTATATCTCTCTCTCTCTCTCTCTCTCTGCAAATTTAATTTCATTCCCACTGCGTACACATCTTCAAATTATAGTTTCTAATAAAAAAAATTATGTTAATTTACCCAAATTATCACAACAAAACACTCCCTCCTGAATCCCTCTTTCATTTAGGAACTAAATTGTGTTTCTTATTGTTCCCATGGTGATTCAGAAAGTGTAAACACATCCAATATCATGGCCGGTAGCGCAGCCATTACTTTATATCCGTTTGTATCTCATTTCTGTAGATAGTTGTCCAATTAAGTATGTTTTTTTACATACATTTCATTCACACAGATACAATTTACAAAACATGTCCTCACACATGAGAGCTCCCATTCCTCTACACTCTTTCCAAATATACACATTCCATTACATACAAGCTTACACTGTTTAATATTACACACATTCTTACATTCTTAACATTACACATATTACATTTGTAGGTACACGATTACCTTTTTTCTTACCTGCAAGCTCGCAATATTTAGAAATTACACACACTCTTACATTCTTTAACATTACACGTATTAGGTACACGATTACCTTTCTTTACCCGCAAGCTCGCAATATTTAGAAATTACACACACTCTTACATTCTTTAACATTACACATATTAGGTACACGATTACCTTTTTTATTACCTACAAGCTCGCAATATTTGGAAATTACACACACTCTTGCCTTCTTAAGCATTATATACAAACTTCTACTTTTCAACATTACATGTACATTTTTGTACTTTATATTTTGGAATTGCCTGGCTCCAGTCTTACATGTACAGTATCTTCAATCTTGACATATCAATTGACCAACATATCACAGTGTTTTTATTACCTCCACAACGAACTCAAACATATTATTTTGTTTTTAATATATATATAGAAAAAGTCCAAACACGAGTGTTAAGCTTTAGGGCTGTTATGCTCAATCTTCTTATTGGTGTTTAGCAATAATGTAACACATTGATTACAAATCATAACGTCACATTACAACAATCAAATGTTTATAAAGGGAGGTAAATCTTGCAATCTTGCAGCTCCGCTGTCATCATCACTTCTCACAGTATGTTTAGCAATTTCGCAGAGGTTTATTAATTCCCGTTTCTTCTTATTTAAATGAGATATGCCCGTATATTTTATGATTTCCGACGTTGTACTACACACGTCTTCAAGTTTACATTAGTCACCATGTTGTTATATTTACGCGTTGCTCCAGAGAGAAACTTTCTCTCATATCTCGCCATGTTGGATAGAGTTTGCTCATGTAAGAAAGCTATGTCAGAAAAATATATCGTATATCTAGCATAGTCTGCATAGCATTCGATGTGACGTCACAATTACTCGACGATAACGTGACGTCACGAGTACGGTGAATTCTGATACCAAAACGAGAAAATGACGACGTGATGAAATTAAAACTTTCATGAAAATCAACAGTAAGTATTAGAAAATCGAGATTTTCTGTGCAAACATTTGCAAGTATAGGTTATAATTAATCTCCCTGTATGTTCCCTTTTCGCCAAAAAAGCTCAAGAGGAAAGTTGAAATTTTCATAATGGTAGCCAGTCAAAACGTATTTTCATAGTTTTTGAGTTTATTTGGGTAATTGATTTTAGAGAAAAATACTTGCATCCCTGGTCATAATAATATTTTTAGCCGCACGCTCAAAGTGTGATCAACAATAGTATTTAGTATAGTATCATACCGACAGTGTGGACAGTTGGAACTCTTTACCAGAAAATGTAGCTGAAACACACTTTAAATTAAATTTTGTTGTTTTATTATGTAGAGAGAGTAGGGTAAATGTGCAATTTAACAGCAATTTGAAAACTGTTTTCATAAATGTTGTAAAATAAAAACAAAGTTTATATTTATGTATGAATTCCTTCTAAAATAAGCTATTCAATTTCCCGTTAAGTTAATAACATCTTAACTTAGACAACATATATACGAAACAGATCGCAGCTACTTTCATCCATTATAAATCATATTAAACAGGGGAGGCAACTCATATTCATCAATAAATTCCAACTAAATAAGCTATTCAATTTCCCATTTAGTAAATAACACCTTGATTTAGACAACAATTACGAAACAGATCGCAGCTAATTATGCTCTCAACCATTATAAAGTGACCTTAAACAGGGGAGGCAACTCATATTAAATATAAACATGTCAATCACATAGAAAGGGAGGTAATTCGACTGATCATTGCCATCAAAGTAACATTTCAATCTTATCAATTTATTCCTTTTAGTTATACAGCCACAATTAAGTATGACCAATAAAAACAAATTTTAAGATCTTTACCAGCACAGGAACTAAGTCGTGCGCTTGGAATAATTTAGATAAAACGTGTATCTTAAGCTTGGCACTGCGTTATTTGAACTACAAAATTATGTCTTAAAGGCCAAATATACATAACTTTTGGACATTTTTCGTAATTATGGAAAATTCTGAAAAAAATCAAGTTAATAACCATGCAAAAATAAGCCTAAAACGAAGTAAATCTGAGCGGTTACTAACAAGAAATTCTCCACAGAAAAATCCAAAGAATTGAAAATAATTCAGGTGGGGCACCGGCCTACTTCAACAACAAGCCGAAGTTAGAAGACAGTTCAAAATGGACGCGTGTTTACAAATACCGACTTTTAACCGCTGCTGTACCGGTAAATGCGTAAGAATTAATCTTGAATATTGCTGATATAAGTTAATCTTGAATAAATCTATAAATATAAAAAAGTTATAAGGCTTTATTTTCGCTTCAAGTTTCGCCGAAAGTTACGTATATTGGGGCTTTAAAGTTCCACTACATTTGACATAAAAAGAATGCATTGTAATCTGCTGGTTAATGATGAGTACGATTAATTTTACAAAAGATTGCACTGGCAAGTCTGCCTATCTCACTGTTAAATAAAGGAGAATGACGATATACATGACTGTGTTAGCTGAAACAAGACAGGGGACGTTACTCTGTAACTCTTCGACAGAGCTTCACTCTGTGTCAAGGTAAACAGGGGGTTTCTCGAAAAACGTTCATTATTTGGATTTTTTAAAAGTTATTTTAAATAATGCAATACAGATTGCATTTGATCACTAGCCCAGCGTCTTACATCGCTAGAAAGCTGTGTTTCCATGGCAACTGTTTATGACTGCAGGCCCAGGTTTTTTTGCTGGTTATGTTCCGATAAATTCATTGAAAATAATCCGCATATTGAGATCGGTCGGTTTTAATTATTAGATAATCTTTTTTATTTAATCTCTGCGCTGTTATTTAACCTTTCTGGTGATACACGTATTGTTTCATTCATGAACTTTTTGTTGTTAAATTTTTAAATTTGGTTGTGTCATTAATTCATAATGACTTATATTAATAAATATTGTTGGCCCGGATGTAAGCGCGCGAGGGGTTTTACTATGAAAGGCAACCGGAGTACTCGGAGAAAACCTAAGTGATCAGGCAGGTTATCCAATAACTTGTCACGCCCAGTCCTTCAGTTAAGGAAAACTCATTCAGATTTCCTCCGTCGTTTATGTTCTGCATTCCAATGGATTTTTTTTAAGTTAAAAAATTACCTTTTGCTTAGGAATGTTGATGAAACCGAGGCCTAATCAATCAAGTTTCCCCAGTGATTGATTGGTCAAGAATGAGAGAAGTTCAACGAACTGCCAAGCAACCCTGACCTAATTTGCATAATAATGGCGTAAAAACTCAACATTTTTGTCTCACATGATATGAAGTGTAAAAAATGAAGCTAGTAAGTGTCCATATGAGACAGATTGTGTGACACGGTCAAACGAACGAATCTGCTAAAAAAATCGTTATAAGGTCAAACATCTAGAACAACTACTACTTCTCTCTGTGACACATTGGGTGTGTCAGATACAAACCCTTATCGAATATATAGCTGGACTGGGCCGTGTGAATGCTTATGACCTGAGCCAGTAGCAAGAAATTTGTGATCAGCAAGAATTTCTTGTTCTGGTCCTTGAGGTTTGCCGTAAGTCAATTATATATGCAAAGGTCTGTAATCTGATGGCAATGTTGCTACAGAGAGAATGAGTGTCACTCGGTATCACGATATGTGTCGAATCGAAACCTCTGTATCGCGATGCGTATCGTATCCAGAACTTAGCATAGTGATGTGTATTGTATCGATACATCATTATCGCGATACGTATCGTGCCGTGACCTCAGTATCGTGATACGTATTGTATCGTGACATCAGTATCGTGATACGTCTCGTACCGTGACATCAGTATCATGTTACGTATCGTATCGTGACATCAGTATCGTGATACGTATCGTATTGTGACCTCAGTTTCGTGATACTTATTGTACCGTGACCGCAGTATCGTGATACATATCGTATCGATACTTCTGTATCGTGATAGTATCGAATTGAGACCTCAGTACCGTGAAACGTCTCATATCGTGACATCAGTATCGCGATTGTGATACGTATCGTTTAGAGACCTCGGTATCGTTATGCATATCTTATCGGGACCCCAGTACCATGAGTCGTATCGTATCGAAGCCTTATTATTGTGATACGTATCGTATCGAAACCTCATCATATTGATGCGTATCATATTGGGACGTATTATCGCAATACGTATTGTATCGATAGGTCAGTGTCGCGATACGTATTGTATCAAGACCTCATTGTTGTGATCCATATTGTATCGAAGCCTCAATATCGTGAAACGTATCGTAGCAAAACCTCAATAGAGATAAAATGTACGTATCACATTATCGTGGAACATATCATATGGCGATCTTAATATTGCGTTACGTATCGTGACAACAGTATCGTGGTATCATTATTGTATCGAGGCCGAAGTATCGTGATTTATATCATATGATACAGTGTACTATCGTATAATATCCCCAGTGTTATGATGTATATCACTGTGACCACAGTATCGCGATGTGTATCGTATTATGTCCTTAATATAGTGATACGATATATACATGACAGTCGTATCGTGGTATTTTTGGGATCGTGTCCTCAGTATCACGATACTCATTGTATTGTGACCGTGGGGTCGTAATACGTATTGTCTTAAGACCAGTCAATTCGTTTTGCCCTCATAAATATAGTCTTAAATTTTGATTCTTAACTAAATACAAATAAAATATGGATTTTGAATTGCGTATGATGCGTATCAGGGCCAATTTTTTCAAAGGTCATTGGCTTAATCACAGATTAGCGTACATTTTAATTATCCTTCAATTTAAAAATAAAACCATTTTATTAGTTATAACTTTGCAGTTATCAAATATATAATAGTGTCAATTTATATGAGAAATTTTAAGATTTTACCTTGTATATTGACAGAATTTTTAAATTATATGAAATATATCTTTAGATACAATATAATGATTAAGTTAATAACTCTTTGAACAACTTGTCCCAGAATACAAGTTGAAAGTGCATACTATTGTAAAATACATTTATCAGCAGATATTATTTCCTGATCCCAAAACATTCTGGTGCCATACCGTCTAGTTTCTTCACCACATGACGGCTAACAGTTCAAGAAATCGATGACCGGATGTGGTCAGCGACACCGTCCCATTGACACTCAGTCATCAGTTTGGTAAGTTTTATCATTCTTTAAGCGGTCAGTTTAGTTTCATAGCGACCACTTTGCACATGAAAGGATTGACACTTTTTAGAGGATAGATGTTAGAATGTTATCATATTCCCCATTTCCGTCATATACATGCGGGATCCATTTCATTCGATTTGAGTTGAATATAATAACTGTTTTTATTACATTTTTACGTGTGAACTAGCAGAAAATATCAATTTGATAAAACTTATATAATCACTGCTTATACATGTATCTTCACTGGTGATGATATAAGTTTCGGTCCGATATCATTGCGTCACTGGATACATTTTTCAAAATTAAAGACGAGTTTTAAAATGTTCCGTGAACATATAATTTCATCATCAAACAATTAAATCAAAGTACAAAACCAATGTACGTTAAAGTCAAACTGTGCCCAAAGCAATGCGACCCATGGCTACCCCTCCCTCGAACATACGTCCAGAGAGGTACAACTAACGGCGTTTGATACTTAATAGTTACAGTCTACACTGACTTTGTTAATCAGTACAGGTAACAAAAACCTTACCAAATATTTTAATTTCACTTTCAAATATATCGACGATGTGTTGTCTATAAACAACAAGAAGTTTGCTGACCACGTCGATCGTATATACCCTTCTGAACTTGAAAATAAAGGATACAACAGACCCTTCTGCTTACCTCATGGACAACTTACTGCTAAGCTATACGATACACGTGACGATTTCAATTTTCCGATCGTGAACTTTCCATTTCTTGATAGAAACATCCCTGCTTCTCCAACCTATGGTGTTTACACGTCGCAGTTGATTCGATATTTTAGGGCTTGCTTTAGGTATGGTGAATTTCGTGATTGATGTCGACTGCTGACAAACAAACTAACAACACAAGGATTCGAGATATGCAGGTTGATCAGAACTATGGGCAAGTTGTATGGTCGCCATCTTTGTCTCATTGAGAACTATTCTGTATCTTACAGTGATATGAAGATTGACGTTTTTTGAGTATGCTCATTAGTGTGTTAACTTGTTGTGCTTGACAGAGATACTCGGTTCTCATTTTGAGAACTTGATGTTTACTTGGATGTGACAAAGATTTACATGACGGGTGTTGTCGATGGAGCAGAAGACGCTTACTCTTCCGGAACACCTTGCCTCATTCTCTTGTGGTTTTACGAGAGTATCCATATGAATCTTTCTTTTGTTCCTATTTTGCCTCTAGTTTAATCGATTCGAGTTCGGATTATGGTTTTGTTGACGCTTTGGTATTCTCTGATTATTTTTTTCACTTGAAAACTATCGTTTTGCAAACCAGATTTATCAACCAATAACTGTATTTGAGAACCTGCCAATTTCTACGGTACAGTTGACGTCAACAACAATACATGTACAATCGAGACGGACTATGTAAAATATCCGGATTGGAGAAGCAATTTTGTGACGTCACCAACAATCCAACAGAGAAGTCGGTAAACGCAATTGACTTCGTGCTCAATGGGATTTATGAACTAAACAAAATTAAAGATAAATTCTTAACAAGACACCAGTAAATAAACAACTATCGCAGTTGACCTCCGCCCTCGTTCTACTGTACTGACATAACCTTACCAGCCTATATATAGATAAGATGTAGCAAGCTAAGTATGTAGGCAGGACAATTAATGACAAACTTAAAACAGCACGACACTTACTTCCCAGACAGTATGTTAAACCTTAGATAGGTATTCATTCGCCTATGAACTTTTCGTGGGCGTGGGTCAAACGCTAGGCTGTTGTTCTAGTTTTATAAGCGTATATAAGCATATGTATAGGTTTATTTATAAATATAGCATACTTATAGCTACATTTTGTGAGAATGTGGCGGTATCCAGACGAGAATCAACGGCATTTATAGGCTTAGTGATTCCTTGCCTTAAATTACTAATTGGTGCCGCGAACAGGTCACATGCAAACACTGGTTTTGTAGATTTCTAAGTATTGGGCGTTTTTCGTTGTACGCCAGATGGTACCTCTTTTCATTATCATTTACGATATCCAATTCAAATATTTTTATTAATGCGTCACACATCAGAATGCACATATAACATACAAAATAGTACATGTAATAAAATTATCCACTCAAACCCACTCATTACCTTTCTGACGTGTTTTCATAGTAGATTATTAGACACAGACTAAATTTTTGACATTAAAAGTTCAGTGTCTGTGTTAAAAAAAAATTCAATATTGATAATACCATTAGCACCTAAAATATAAAGAGTTTTTTTAACAATCATTATGGTGTTATGGTTACGGTGTACCGACATTTCATCACTAGCCCTTCACCTCTGGGATGCAAGTTCAAGTGAACCGCTTAAAGTCGACCTTAAGGTTGTGGTAATACGGTGTATAAGAATCTCGTTTTATTACTAGCAAATTAAGATCAAATCGAAGCTATAAAGTTAAAATAAATAAAAGAATACCGAAGCGTTAACATAATCATTATCCAAACTCAAAATCGATTAAACCAGGGGCAAAATATGAACAAAGGCAATATTCACATGGAGACCCTTGCAAAACCATGACACAACGAAATTTGGAATGTTAACTACTTGAATTTGATTAATATGCGTTTTATTAAATGTAAAGAGATGGAGAGCTTAATTAATATATGATTGATGACAATTAATCTGTCTGAGCGATAGTGGGACAGTGTTTCTGTACTGCCGTTGTCAGTAAGGTGGTGACATTTATGTAGCGGCTTCCTGTCGTAATTGAAACTGAACCATACTATTCATATATTGATTGAGGTCGATCGCATTTGTAGGTGACGTTTACTACAATTTACCGTGACGAATCAAAATCTGTAGAACCCAATGACAAGACAATCACGAATTGTATGAAACCCATATTACAAAAAGGAAAATTTCAAAGCATTAAGTGTCAGTGATAAAGATAATAAAATGCTAATTTAACAAACATTCGTAATTCATTAACAATAAATGAATAAATAGATAAAGTAACACGCGTAGGCGAACATGTAGGTCAAACAAATGCCTCGATTCTCACTTTGAGAAAATGACATTAACTAGAATGTGACTAGATTTGCATGGCATGCATCGTCGACGAAGCCGAATACGCTTACTCTTCCGGAACACCTGATCATATTCTCTTCTACCTTTTTTTAAATGTCTCCCCTGACCCATAGACGGGCCTGGCTGACAGACAGGGTAGTTCCTGTTTAATATCTAACTAAGTTACAGGACTATACCTATTGTCTTAACCGCAAGCCCAATTTTAGAACATGAGATCGTTATCACCACATGCAAGACAAAGTAGAAACATGGGGCCGATATGTTTTATAGATATCACAAGGGTAAGTTAGTCACAATCAAGGAACACCAGGACTGTATATTACATGTATAATATCAATTTTGCTTCGTTAAGATATTTGCTTCGGTTTTTTTAGATACATGTATTTCGAGATTTGGATGAAGCTGCTTCAATCTTAATGGTTAACACCTGTTTACATTGTCTTGGCCAGTATTGTGAATTGGCAAATGTTCTCCTCCCTTAAAGCAACTGAACAACCAAGTGTAACTAGGTACCGAACACACTGTATCCTGGGTCCGTATTCATGAAACCGTTCTCATGCTCAAGCATGATTTTTGTGTTCAAACCAGATTTCTTGAAACTCACCTCATCCATATCAACCATCAAAAAGTAAATTGTACATACAATATATCAAAATCAGTGCTCGGCTTCATGGATCCTTAAATTTTCACCAAAACTTTGAGAAAATCAGATTTTTTAAAAATAAACTATAACCGGAATAAGAAATGAGTTATACAGTTGTGGGGTCGCACAATGTTAGACGATGTGCGGTGTGCGCACGATGTGTGAACGGTGTATGTATGCACAATGCGAGAACGATGCGATCCTCGGCGATTATTTCTAACGCACATTGTGCGATGAAAATCGCGGTTGATGTAAATTGATAAATGGTTTAACAATATATACGGTTTCGCGCTAGTTTTTTTAAGCATATTTCTATATTTAACTACATACATTACCTGGTATTTTTATCGTCTGTTGTAGTTTTTTTAACTGACCAATATAAGACACATGTAAATGTTCAACACATATTGACAAGTTCTCATTCAGGTAAATATTGCAAGTTTTTAACAAGTTATACTACTTGTACATACGACCATATATGAAGATGTCTCTTGCCCGGGGCACTTACAACACTCGCCTAAGTGTGAAAACACAGATAAAGTAGTGGGGAGGGAAGAGGGGCGGGTGTTCAAGTGCAGTCATAACGTTTTCATAACGGTCGCTCGGTAATGGCTGTTGTATACGTAGCAGATCGCCGGACACGGGACAGGTAAAACTCTGGCATGTTATTTACCTGTTTTGTTACCTGGGAGCTAAACCCGCACTTGACTGTCTCATGGTCACTGTAATACTGTTTACTGCATATTGTAAAATTAACATGATCCCAATAAATATGATGCGAATTTTCGTGCGTGTGTGCGATGATAATATGAACAATATGAACACAAATTGACCTCGGCTTCACCTCAGTCAATATGTTTCCTTCTGGTTAATATAACAGCATATTAACCACGTGAAAGTCCATAATTGTATAGCATCGCATTAATCCCTGTGTCGTGAGATGCAGCAGCTGACATCTATCACAAAACTCTCGATATTCAGAAAAACCCTACATAACGAGTCAACTGCAACATGCCAACACCATAGAATGGAGAGAAGTAGATGTTACTACCAAGGAAGGGGAAGTTCACGATCGGAAATAAGCAATATGCAAATATAATTTTATCACATAACTGACCCATTAAGTCAACTCATACGGCCATGTCATAAATATGGTATTACCTGAGTGTAATAACACTATTGTGCCGTCATAAACAAATGACGTCATAATTATGATTATCTCGGTAGTAAAAATCGTACCGTCAAAGTAGAAATTTGCCTTTCATTTATAGAAAGAATTTGAGAGTTTTGGTGTATTCATCGTGTATATGAGTTATGTCATAAATAAAAAAGTATTTTTAATTGCACCTTTCTCTTTTTTTAGAAAGTTTGAATTTACTCCAAGGAAGCATTATCGTATGGGATTAGTGATGTGTTCTGACCGACAATACGTGTCGGGACTGAAAAGGATATATGGTATTTCAAGCAACTCCACACTAATGCCAGCTGAGGTAATATTGATACTCATCGCATCTTACACTGGAATGTCCTGAAAGCATTGGTCAGGAGACGTCACGTGGTGACCCTCTATTTTTCTACAAAGGGTTACTTTGTGACGTTATATGAAGTTACAGGTTACATAGAGGGTCACTTTGATTTAATGGCGGCGACAATTCCCACCGCTTCGGAAATCAAATAGCTTGTACTTTTGAAAAATGGCTTCTAGAATCGTGAATGTAATTTCGGTTCATCTGTATTGCTTTATTGTAACCATTACAATAAACAAATGCAAAAAAAAAAATAAATAAATGAATAAGAAAAAGTCTATGTTAAATGGTAAGTTTCAGTTGTTTTGTTAATCCAATACATGAAATTGCTGATGATGCAAGTGTTGTTTCTATCAAGTGTGTGTGTAGAAAGGGTCCTCGATGCGATAAATTTGTTATACAGTCACTTACTGGCCCTCTATGACTCTATAAAGGGTCAAGAAGTGACTATATAACTTATAATGCACACAAACACACGCATATAAATACAGTAAAACATCTTTATTAAGAACACCTAAGCGACCGCACCGAAGTTGTCATAATAGCGGGGGGGGGGGGGGGGGGGGGGGGTATTGGGTCTAAATACCGAGGGTGGCCTGCAGACAGATTTTCCTGAAATCTACTTTTTGACATGTCTTCATGGTCCAATAGCTAATATATATGTATATAATGTTAAACACAAAGTAATTGTAACTGATTAGCTTATTTGACACAAAAATACAGCTTACTGATCTGACACCTGACAGGTGTACACATTTGAATACACATCAGGTGACTTTATTATTGGTCGGTGATCTGAGTAGTGAGGTGAAACTAAGTCTACAAGTGGTATTTGAGACTTTCCAAAACTGGTCTTAATAATGAGGTGATCTTAATAGTTAGGTGGACTTAATAAGAAAGGTTAAAATACAAAGATATACAGAATATTTTTGGGGAACTGAAATGAAGTGGGCTTAATAATGAGTTGGTCTTCATAGTGAAGCTTATATAAAACAAAGATATATAGAAGATTTGTTTCGGGACTGAATTGAGGTGTTCTTAATAGTACGATGGTATTGATAGTGAAACTTGTTAAATACAAAGATATATAAAATATTTTTTCGGGACTGAAATGAAGTGGTCTTAATAGTGAGGAGGTCTTAATAGAGAGTATACAAACATATACAAAAGATTTATTTCGGAACTGAAATAAAGTGCTATTAATAGTGAGGTGGTCTTAATAATACAGGTTAAAATACAAAAGATATATAGAATATTTGTTTTCGGGACTGAAATGAAGAGGTCTTCATAGCTGATGGTCTTGGTTTTTAGGTGGTCTTCAAACGATGTTAAACTGTGGGTCGAAGACGTTGTTTTTCTTGTATGTGAACTGTTGCAGACATTAAGCTATTATTTCTCTAACATAATGTACAATTAGAATAAAATAACCATTGTTCCTTTTATATTTTTAATGAATAGTGAAATGAGATTGCCTATATTGAAAGTCATAATCTGTGGCGAAAACAAAACTTCAAACAATATTTAGAAATATTTTGCGAGGATTCACTGTACAACATGCACTTATGTATAGTGCTAATTGTGTTTATTAGCATCGGTCTAGACATCCTACCATTACTGCCACTTCCATCGAGACAGATTACGATGTTTTATACAATCTTTCCATCGGTGCCACGAGTACTGTAATGTATATATAGGAGTTTCCTGGAGGAAAAGGGCCATATTTAGCACATAAATTATTGATCTATTTCATGTGGTGAATGTATATCACACAGTCATATGTATGAATGTGTATTTATTTTGGTGTTTGGTGAGCAAATCAAGGCCATTTAGATTTATTTTTGCTACTAGTAACTATATGCGTTTAATTAAGGATATACAAAGATATGTTTCTATTCCTGGGATTTAATGACGATTTGTTCAATTGCTTTTCGTTTAATGCTTTGCCGAAGTTTCGCATATCGGGCCTTTAAAGGCCCAATATACTTAACTTTCGGCAAAACGTGAAGCGAAAATGAAGCCTTATAGCTTTTATTATTGATAGATTTAGTTAAGATTAACTGATATCAGCAATATTCAAGATGAATTCTTACGCATTTACCGGTACAGCAGCGGTTAAAACTCGGTATTTGTAAACACGCGTCCATTTTTAACTGTCTTCTAACTTCGGTTTGTTGTTGAAGTAGGCCCCACCTGCATTATTTTCAATTCTATGGAATATTTCTGTGGAGAGTTTCTTGTTAGTAACCGCTCAGGTTTACTTCGTTTTAGGCTTAATTTTTGCATGGTTATTAACTTGATTTTTATCAGAAGTTTTCATAATTACGAAACATTTCCTGAAGTTACGTATATTGGGCCTTTAAACACAGAAACATACTTCATAGTGCAATCACCAATATGTTCATTTTCCCACAGACTCTTGGGCGTTGGAATCTGTACCAAGTCGAGCGTTGTATTTTATAACCGTGCGAATATATATTTCAACACGTGGAAATAAAGTTCTTACAATATGTAAACATATCGTCTCAAAACAACAGCATTATTTTTCCCACAAATCCATGGGCGTAGAACTCATTACGCAGTCATGCATATTTTACTGTGAAACCATAATATTCCAACACCTCAAAATAAAGTTATTACGATATGTAAATAATTCGTCTCAAAATAACACACCTTTTGATGTGTATTTGCGTGGGAGAGGGTCCTTGACATGACTAGAGAACTAGAGCGTATAGCTCGTTGTTATCTAGCAAACTTTGACACAAACCAAAACGCGATAAATTACTTGTTTTGCTGTGTTGACAGCACAAAACACACTGATACGGGCAAAGGTTAACGTAAGAAATGTAAGTTAAGAGTATATTGTTATAATAACTACATGAAAAACAGACATTATTTGATTGCAATTAAATTCATATGGTCCTTTTATGGATACATGTATGGTACAGCAAATGAGTCTTTAATAATTTGAATGTAAATCAAATATACTTCATTATTTGACCAATCTGATTAAAATCATATCTTGATCTCCGCATTGTTACGTAAACTTCTCTCTGCTGCGTTAAGTTCTGAGAAAATCCCATAGGGGGTCATGTCCAGATGACCTTTTGCATTAGCCAATCAAATTACTACTGTCAGAATCTTGACAGTGAAATTTTGAGGTGACAAAGCTTTGACAAAGCTTGCATAATCGCACTTGTCCGTTTAGTCATTTCGTCACCAAACAGTTTAAGTGTTATAATGTGAAGAAATGACTTGCTGTAAGATGACAGGTCTTTGGAAAATTATTGAAAATTATTTTAGTGTTAAGTAAAGTGGCGACAAAGGTCATCTGAACGTGACCTCTTATGGGATGTTGTCAGATCCTTGTAAAGCGGAGTGAGAACAAGCATCTGTATTTTAATCAGATTGTTATTTGACTACTAACATTAAAGTTCCCATAGATACGTGGGCATGAGAGGAATCTTTACGCAACCATGCATGCCTTACAGTCAGATCATACTTAAATAATTCATCTTTAAACAAAAACCCCGTTTGACGTGTCTTTGCGTGGGAGAAGGTCTATGACATATCTAGAGAACTAAAGCGTAAATAATGTGATCTCTAGAACTTTGTAGTAAGGTTAAACACAAACCAAAACGAGATAATCTACCTTTATTTGGCTGTGTTGACTTCCTAAATCAGTCAATTCCCACTGTCAAGTGGCGATATTAAACTCAAAAATCGGAATTATGAAAAGTAAGGGCGGAGTATATTGTCATAAAATGTAAACATATAATTATATAATAATTTTAGCTTTATTAAGATGGACATCATGTTATTTGAAAATATATCATATGGCCCCTAAAAGCGAACAAGTATGATACAACATATTTTGTTTTGTTTTTAACTGTTCATATTGATCATAATTCCAACAGTGCTACAAATGTTTCATTCTGATTAAATGCAGATCCTTGCTCTTACAACATTTTACAAGGATCTGAAAATATCCCCCAAGAGGTCATGTTTTGATGACCTTTGTCACCTTCACTCTGGTAGAATTTTCAAATGACGCTGTCATCTGCAGCAAGTCATTTCATCACAATAAGTGCATTAGTTTGTTGTGACGAAATGACCAAACTTATAACCATACAATTATGCCTGCTCTGTTGCCTCGAAAATTCTGAAAGAAGTCACGTGACCTCCCTTGGGATGTCCTCAGATCTTGACGTAGCGGGGTGAAGTTTACGGAACGGCGCGGATTTCAAAATATGATTTTAATCAGATTGGCAAATGTTTTAACAGTTAGAAATCTCTTTAATGTAATGGTTATGGTATCAACAGACTGTATATACCTGTTATATTCTTCCTCTTTATATTTATCTTCTCCTTCTCAGCTTCTTTCCGATCGTGATCAAATTGACCGAGGTTCTTTATGGACAAAAAAAAACCACATCAACTTTTAACATTTATGTATATGTGTCAGAAAGGTGAATTAAAAAGCCTTATTCAAGGAAAAAAATAACCCAAATCAAATAAATTTCAAACCACACAAATGATATATGCGTTTCAACAAGAAATATATTGAAATTTTTCAGGATACATGTAGTTACATGTATGAAATTGTCATCAACCTTTCGGAAGCGTCTATTATTTTGTAGTACAAATGTAACATGCAAATGGCAATATTAACTAATAGAGCATTTACTTATGGAATCCCATAAACGACCGCGTCCTGTATACTGCCTACTGCTTGCTGTCATATATGGGATTCCATACTTACCGATAACTATGTGTTAGTCTACAGTACATCATAAAGGAGTCTTGTAATGAACTGTAAAACCGTCGGATACCGTTGGCAATGACCTAAAAGCCAAACTATCACTGGAATACTTTTGTTTGTTAAGACAATGCACGCTAAAGTGTAATGGAACCATAACTGCATTCCATGGATATGTCATCATTGCGTTTACCACATGTTTGACCTCATAAACGGTCCAGAAGTGATAACCACCATCAGCACAAATTACACAGGAAGTGTAAAACCCGCCATTATTCTTTCCAACACCACTAAATCTGACAAATCCTCATATGACCATAACTGATAATAGAACGTAAAACACAAAACAAATCAAAATGTGATTTCAAAACTTGAAGAAATAAACGACAAAAGGGACAAGGGATTATGGCTCATATGTGTCTTGTGCTCACGACAACGGAACGGAAAGAGTAAGCACATTTTGAAGCAAAACGAGAACAGTGTCTGAGTGGAAATTGCAAATGGGAAATAGATTAGAAAATAAGGAAAGATTTACATGGAGACACCTGTAAAAGTGCAAGAGAATAAGACCAGGTGTTCCGGAAGAGTAAGCATCTTCTGCTTCATCGACAACACCCGCCATGTAAATCTTTGTCACATCCATGTTAACATATTACAGTTATTCTTATATGCTTCTAAATCGTTTTTTTTTTTCTTTACAAGTTTAAAAAACTCAATAAGTGCATAATAGTTTTCAATATTCGAAACTATAGCTTCAAATAAAATATGGAAAATAGGTGTAACAATTAGCTTCTGTTTCTGTATAGAGAATCATGATTGAATACGCCTATATTTTCCCACATAAACTGGAAAAGAGTTAACCAGAACATTATAGGCCAATTTTATTACAGTATATACACTTCCGACATGATGCGTCACAGGTATTACGATAACCATTCTATATGTTACCTGCGTATGGATAGTGGACACTGGTGTATTGTCCAATTAGCATCTGTGTTTTAGGACATCCCAGGGTCACGTTCACACTTCGCATTGTGTGCTTTTTTTACAATAATACAATTAAGAAAAAAACGAATATTTCTGAAATACAAACACATAGTGCAACACATATAAAGGAATTGTTTTAATTTGTTCAAGATGCACATGTAATTACAATTTTTAAATAATTTATTTAGTTTTGTTGTGTACTCATTAAGCTGACAAATCAGTAATGTATAGTGAATATTGGAACGAACATCGTGACATTTGCTAGGCCACTCCAGGTCATAAGCAGAATATGAATCAAAATCTCTATGATGTGCAATTTCATCCAAATATGTGTTGAATGAGTGGCGCATTTACGTAGTGTTAAGTTAAGGAATTAACGTTTTTAGCAAATGCTATTACAGTCCTGTGACTCACAATCCTTTTGATTACAAAATTAATAATGCCCGATTGGGTTTATGCAAATTTGTCAGCAATAGCCTTCTGTGTTATAGGACTATAAGAACATTTGCTAAAACGCCCATTACTTATATTTACATTTTGATCGAACTATTGTGCTTTATTTAGTTATTTTTAACAGGTTTCTGGACAGGTAATCAATTGAAGACAACAGTGAAATTAATGACGTCGTAATAGAGATTTATAATGTCACATTAGCATTACAGTCTTGTAACAGCATTTACCTTCAGACACACTTACAATAGTAAGATTAGAAGAAATATAAATATTTAATTACAGTATTCGATAATTTTATCTCCAATGCTAACCATCATATTATTAACGTTTAAATATATAACGCTTTGGTCCTTTTAAAATTCTTCTGTGATGCTAAAGCCAAACAGTTGTAATTTCAATTAAATACAGAGACAAAAAACACTTCTGAAACAAAACAGAGATTCACAACAATTTTTTGATTTTAAATATCTTAGGGAGATTTATATAGATTCGAGAAAAATATAGACAAAATTTATTTATATTACAACTATAATGAGACAGCCAATTGCCCGTATATTAGAAGTTACCGCATATATGTTCATTATTCTAAAATACACATCAGAAAACTCTGATAATTTTCTCCTAGGGTCGAAATAAAACATAAACATTTCATAAAAAACAGTACTATAGAAAAGGACATTGTGTAGTGTTACTGTCGCATGAATCGATCCAAATGAATTTCATGTCATAATGAACGAGTGCAGATGCATGTTATTTTATATATTTGATATTGGTATATGCGGTTAATATATGCTATAAACATCAATAGCATTGTACTGAACAGTACTCTGGGAGACGTTTCTGTGTATGTCCATGCCTCTTTAGTATAATGTAACAAGGTGTTCTGATGACGTATCAACGTCATTACAATGTTTGTTTTTGCGTTATAGCATTATTTTAGTGCCGAAGGTGACAAGCGCT
Organism: Mimachlamys varia; assembly: GCA_947623455.1. Lineage (NCBI taxonomy): Eukaryota > Metazoa > Mollusca > Bivalvia > Pectinida > Pectinidae > Mimachlamys > Mimachlamys varia. The sequence goes on from OX392544.1 coordinate 31,587,379, forward strand.
GTCATGTCCTTGATACCATCATGAACGGTGATCTATGTCTCGCGGAGAAGTGATTATATTGTTTTTGTCCACGATAATAGGTTTATTGCAAAACCATGACAGACAGGATGGTTTCGTCGTTGGGGTATAAATACATAGAGAAGATGCTATCCTGTGTTCAGTTCTGTTTGTAATTTTGGTTGCGATTGGTGAGGAGGGTCTTGAAATATCAGTGATTTTGTGTTTTGCTTAATACGTGCTCTCTTCAATATGTCTCTGAATATCATTCTTTTCCTATTTGCTTCTATTGTCGGTAAGTAAACTGTATTGTTTAAGTTATGAATGCTGATATCATATTATATATTAAGACGTATACCTTATTATCTGTGTCTTAAGTTATCCTTTATGCAGGTGATACTCATATTTCAATTCATATTTGAATTTAACACGGAAAAGAAAAGAAAAAAATTGAACTGTGTTTCCTAATACAAAATTTGCATTTTTTAAATTCTGGTTTTTGAATTTCCATGTTTTCATATAAACGTGATTTTATGAGTTTTTATACAAGGTATGAATATTTCTGTTTCTAGTACTTTAGTCATTAAGTAATTTATAGTAAATTACCTCATAAAGTTATCTTTATCTTTATCATAACATTTTGTATGTTATATGATCGTGGAAGTAATAGCAACAGTACGGACAAATAAAATGTCAAATTGTCAAGGCTATCCGCCCCTTAAAAAATGAAAATTTGACAATTTATTTGTCCGTACTGTCGCTATTACTTCCACGATCCTATCCCTATTTCTAATAATACGCATCCAACGAACATTTGTTGTTAGAATCCAGTACATGTAGTGGATCATACTGTCGATATTACTTAATAGACCATAATTGTCATTATATCATATACAAAGAAAAATATTAAAATGGTTTGGACTAAATAGATCAGCTTACTGTTCGTTGTAGATATAGTTCAAGCTTTATGTAGGATTATTGGAAATTTTCAAATATCTGTCTTTAAATGATTTTTTAACAGCCATTATGCTTAATTCGCTTATTTAATCATCTTTTTTTTCTTTGTAGTTGCCGCAAATATAGAAGGTAAGAAATGTTTTAACAATACATAAAGTTAATTGTTTATAAGCATCGGGTATTACCTTAAAAAAGATATTTTAAAATTAGCTCATGGCTGTCATGGAACTGTTAACTCCTGTTTTCAGGGATATAATCATACATTAAAACATTATATAGTACTGTTAATGTCAATAACGTATACAAAACTATTTACCATTCCTTTGTTAAACATTCACGTAAATGTTTGATATCGTTAGTATAGTTTCTTGATAATCTATAGTATCATACTAAAACATTAAATTGTCCCTTGATTTATGTTTTAAAGCAAATTTTAACATATGGCAGTATGATTGCCTAATTGTAGAATGATATAAACTCATATAATGAAATCGATTCGCTACATATTTTTTCATATACATGTTATCATGATCATAACAGTTATTGCATAATTACATTTTGTTGCGTTGGTACTGTATTTTCCGTTACCACACATTGAGATTATTTTTTAGTTATTTTTGACAAGTCATCCCTTTTGTCTGAAAAGGGGATCTAAGGATCACGAAAATGATAATGAAGCTTATTTTCCTTGTACGTTTGGGTATTTTCACTACGAAGAGTGATAGCTCATACTATGCTTATTCTATGCTCATTTGATATAGTTCTGCGTTAACACTGCTTTTTGCGATATATCGTCTATTCATTCAAACAGTATTGTGTTTCCATAAGCGAATGTTTTATATTTGCCTTTTCTACTAGAGTATATGCAATATCTATGAGTACGAGAAGCAATGTGGGCCAGGGCGTAATATCGCTGCAATGATACGTGGGTGTTTTCTGGAAATCATTTTTCTCTGATAGCGATGACGCATATCCGTCCAAATTAATCATCGATACCTCATAAAGGTCATCCCTGCGACGTAAAATGTATGCACACTGTCTGCTTTTTGGCCTAAGTATGTGTGTACAAATCTATTTTTATCCATTTAACCTTGTCATCTCACGTCACCGATTGACATGTTCATGATGGTGTGAATCTCGGACGAAAACAATCGACTAAAATGAGTAGCATACTGTCATCTTACTGATTTCAATCAAACACTAGTTTTCCTTTGCAATATTCGTTCCTTCTTTTCTGTTTCATATCCCAGATCTCTAAATTTTATATTGACCAATTAGTATACTAGTGTGTAAAACTGTATTATATTTCACGGAGATTAGATATGAATTCTATTAGTGTGTTATTCGTTTTCGTTTTTGTTTATGTGTAGTCTTAAATCGTTGTATGGATGTATGCATTTAAACTAAGTTATAATGGACTTATTCAATTAATCGTTACGGAAACAATAATACATTGTTTGTATGTGTTCAGTGTTGTAATATCTTTGTCTATGTTTGTACCACTGGAGGTACGGTGGTCTAGTGGTAGGACGCCGGGCTTATGATCGAAGGGTTGCGAGTTCGAGTCCCGGTCATGGCACTTGTGTTGTATCCTTTAGCAAGATACTTTACTCCGCTTGTTCCAGTCTACTCAGCTGTAAATGAGTACGTGGTTAGGTAGTGCTAAAATTGTAGAATGCTAGCTGTGAGCGCCGAGATGGCAGCACCGGTTGTATGCTCCCCAGGGAGTTGAGAACGATATTGGCTGGATGCTAAGGCCCTATAACCACGGATACTTATTTGTGAACCGCTTTGAGGCGACCTTCAAGCTGTGATAAAGCGGTATATAAGAACCTCGAATTATTATTATATTATTACTAATTGTTACTTTGTTTTGAGAAGGCTTAAACAGGCTAAGTCTGCTGCCCGATCCATTTGTCTTTTTGAAAATAACTTTTATTGAAATTGAACAATTAAATATCACTATATAGATAATATACTGGTTAACGTGACAATAAATGCTAGTAGATAATAAATTTTGACGGAAGACTTAAACTTCGGTATAACAAATGGCACAAACATCAACTTTAATAGCCTTTTTATTGAAATTCTTATACATGAATATAAGCGTAAAATTCAAAAGACAAAACGGAAATCTAAGAAAGCAAAAACGAATTACAACCCCACTCCCATAAAAAGCCCCCCCCCCCCAAAAAAAAATGATAAAATATCTATCAGATAAAAACAGTCTGACTAAAACTGTATATCTTCGTGTTAATATTTCAACAATAATAATGTCATTAAATAAACAAGAAACTGAGATAACATATGCTGCAGAGAAATAGTTTAAAATATATTTTATATAACTATAAAATTTATATATGGAGCAAAAATATTATCGTCAGGCTATATAAGGGAATCCTGCCATGTGCAAACTATGTATATGTATACATGATCGATACATGACGCCAGATGGCTGCCAGGCGTCGTCAAGTGTTTCATAAAACAATCATTTACCAGCTAATACATGCCTTATAAAGACATCTCAGGTGTACAAGTACACATGTATGTGTTTGACTCCACGAGAAGTACTTATAGAATTAGAGTTTCCCCGAAATATACCAAGATGGTCTATTTTAGGGGAAAAGAGATGAAAATCGTCTATTAGTGAGACATTTTTTTTTTGCTAGAGAACAGTTACAAGTTGCACATTTAATCTCCTGGGAATTTGTAAAATGACACGAAGTGTATGGTTGACCCACTAAAACAAGTGCCATGATTTTGGACTAATATACTCTTATGGTGATCTAATTTTATCAGGTTTTCCTTCTTAGTCACACAAATCCTTGACTCCTGGTCTGCATTTACAGCAAAATATAGCATTGCTGTCTGGTTAAACTGTCCTTTCATAAGACATTACTGCGAAACAATCTTAAAGGCCCAATATACGTAACTTTCGGCAAAACATGAAGTGAAAATCAAGCCTAATAACATTTTATATGTATAGATTTAGCTAAGAGTATCAGCAATATTCATGAGGAATTCCTACGCGGTTGCCGATACAGCAGCAGTTGAAACTAGGTATTTGTAAACACGCGTCCATTTTGAACTGTCTTCTAACTTTGGGTTGTTGTTGAAGTGGGCCCCACCTGAATTATTTTCAATTCTTTGGATTTTTTGTCAAGAGTTTCCTGTTAGTTACCACTCAGGTTTACTTCGTGTTAGGCTTGTTTTTTAGTTCATCAATTGGATTTTTTTTTTCAAATTGTTCAGAATCACGAAAAAAAGTTACGTATATTGGGCCTTTAATCGCATAAAGAATCGTAATTGAAGAATACTTTTGTTTGCAGGATAATTTGTGACTGCCAATTATTGCCAATAGTATATACGAATCACAAAACAGCCCTCATTATATACATAGACAAATCTATAACATCAGTCTAGATACGTTTTGAATGTTAAATATCGCATGTTGTCCTTATTTTCACAACATCTTAAGTAATGAAACCCATATACAACGATTCACATCAAGCCGTCCCATTTCTTAAAAAGGAACGATTTATTCAGCAAAGCCCCTTGATTAAAAAAATCAAATTGGGCGATATTAATATAATATGCTGTTTAATAAAAAAACATATTCACCAGAACATTCTCAGTGTTCCAAAAAATGAAGAAGAAATTAACAAAATGAAGAAATTGCAGAAATATATGTGTTTTTTTTTATTCGTCAAAGTGGCTAATATCTTACTTTATTTCTTTACAGCACTAGTAATTGGACCAGGACGTAAGTTATTTTTTTTTATTATCCGGTTTATCAATTTAAATATAATTATTATAAATGTTGCACCAATGCATATAACTTAATGAAATATAAATTTGTGCTGGAATGTTACATTGAAATATAATGTGTGAAGAACATATTTTGACTTAAATTAATTATGTTAATCCACTGGTGCATGCTGAAGAAATTCCCCGCAAGGACAAGTTGTAAAGCAAAATGGCTCTGGCAATTACTTTGTAACTAAACGAATGAAATGTTGTTTCTTGCAGATGCAATATATTCCCCTAGACAATCCATCCTATCATCAGGTAAGGGACATAACCCTGTGTCATTATTACATGATACATAATACATTGTATATAAATAACTTAATTATGATTCAAAAGTGATGTATTTTATTACAGAATACAAAATACAACTTTGAATATTCGTATTATATTTTAGTTCGTTTTGCAATATGCTTATGTATTGATATATAGACAATGAATGGAACATAATATTTATACAATTTAATTATTAATTTTCCATTGATTGTATGCAGAATGTGACTTTCTGATTGGTTAAGATTTTCTTTTCATACCTCTATGAACAAAAAAAAAAAAATCCGAAAATGGCGCGAAAAATGTGACGTCACGATACGGCAATTGATATTGATTTGTAAAAAATAATACATAATACGTTGTAAGATTATTCAAATTGTACATAAACATGTTTTAAGTTCGAAAATGAGTTTCAAAAATTAATTATAAGCGTCGATGTCAATTATTTTTTAGTTTCATAGGGTTATGAAAAATATTTAGCTTGCAAACTTTTGTAAGAATCCGCTACGGGGATTCATACAATTTGCAAACAAAATGTTTTTCATACCCCAATGAAACTACAAAATGCTTAATTTACATAAATTGTTTTTTTATCAACAGTAAATGATGCCGACACGGTAAATATTGGTTTCGGTGGCAGTGGAAGAAGAATGTCGAGTTTGTCTGGAATGTCAAGTCTTGGATTTGGACATGGTCGTCGAAGCATTCGACCACGTAAGTGCATTTTATCTTTAAATGTTGTCTTTGTTGTGTAAATATTGTTAAAATGAACTTTGAGAAATATAATACAAATTATATAATATACGTTACCATCTCTCCCCCCCCCCCCCCCAAAAAAAAACCCCCAACAAAATGCCGCCATTTTAATGCCACAAAATCTCTATAAACTGGTACAGAAGCTTTAGGCCATAGTTGGTCATGATTTGTTAAGGTACAATATACTTAACTTATGTATGGAAGAAAACATCAGGGGGACGTTATTAAAAAAATGGACAAAGATATTATCTTTGTGACAAAATCGGTAATAGCGTTATGAAAGCCATCACGTTTAACATTATAATTCTAATTGCCGTTTATTGTTTGATACAATTTAAACTGTCAAGCTATATTCGTTGACGTTAAATGTGCTATAGTTAATATAGTTATCAGATTGTAAGCGTTTACGTTAATACATGTATATATATATAAACAAATGCATCTTTTATTCTATTTTTTAGGATTTAGCCCTAGATTAGGAAGGAGAAACAATATCGTTGTCCTTGGTAAGTATACTTCTGAGCTAAATCGTACGTGTAGAATATTAGTTTGTATGTGTTCATTTAAACATTTCGTAAATGATTAACGTATTATGGAAGGTTATTCATATATATTTACACCTCTCCCTTCTTGTGCTTAGTAAACTGTGACTGCAAATATATTACCGTACACGCAGCGAAAAAAAGGCTCGGCGGATTGATATTTGTTCAAATATGGCGTCGTTCACGCTTCAGAAAAATAAGTATTCGCTGTCGGCCATTGTTTGGTTCCTACAAAATTTTGAAACATGGAACATATATGGAATCAATTTCTTTTGATTAAACAAGAAATAGTTTCTAGCAAACTTTTGATTCCAAATGATGCACATTCGAAATTATTTGACGGCAACGCAAACATGGCGGCGCCCTGCAGTTGTGACGTCTGACGTCGGACCGCGTCACAACCAGATCACTGTGTCAATGCGTGTACATAACGACCGTTATAAATAAATAAATTAATTCGACTTGCTAGAAATATTATTTAATACCAAATCTACATATGATGTTATGAAGAAAAATAGTGTTGTTCACAATGTATTTTCTAAATCTACCAATATATTGATGAAATCCAATGGGACTGTATTATCTTAGCAACCACAGCCGTCGTAGTTGCCATCTTAGCAACTAGCTTCGAATGTTTTTTTTCTTCGTATTGCACTTGAAAATTAATAATGGTGTAAATATAAGGATTGTACCTCATTTTGACTGCGTATACGGTAGTATGCCCGCAGTTGGCAACGAACATATTCACTATGGAGCGCTAACGCGCACCATAGAATATGTTCGTTCCTAACTGCGGTCATACTACCGTATACGCTGTCAAAATGAGGTACAATCCTTATTTGAACTTGCGCCTAAATCGACATTTTCGAGTTTAATAAATTGCCCTTAACCCGAGAAAAATTCCTCGTTCTATCTCAAAAAATACAAACAACACTTTGTGTAGAGAATGAATTTCCAATTATGATTTAAAGTCAGTTTTTAAAAACTTTTTACAGCTATGGAAGTTTATGGAAACGGTTACATTCATAGTGTAGAGGAAGCACGCCTTTTAATCAATATATATACATTTGTTTCTGTTGAACATATATTGCCATGTAATTAGTTTATTAACTGCCGTCATTGAAACAAAATTGGCGGAACATTTGTAATTTGGATAAAGGTTGTGCCCAATGATTGATATAAGTCATTTGAGCGTTTGAAGCAGGGGCTAACTAAGTGTTTTTCGAAGTGAACCGACAAAAATCTCATTGAGCAAGATGATTGAGTTATGTCGTCATAAGTAAACAGTATGTTTCATCACGAGAACCTTTGTTTTCATACTCGTATGAACAACATTTCTTCTGGTAATGCACATAAAGTAGATTACAGAGCAAATATAGATATACGTTGATGACAAAACCAGTTTATTTGTTTTTTCTTTCAACAAAAAATGCACTAGTCTCGTTATAATTTGGCAAAATAATTCTTAATCACAGTATCCCTCCCCTTTTCCTCTGATAATTCTATAATGAAAAAATAGTTCAGTAGCAAAAATACAATGTGTTTTAATTAAGATAGCGATATTAAAACTAGGAAAACGTCGATACTTTTCACTTAGCAAAAGCTTCCATGTAAAGAAAAAACAAACGTTTTAATGACATAACATGTATTCAATGAATTTGTGCACTGAAACATTAAATTAAATCTAACATTTTTCGTTATCTTCAGGTACCGGAGACATCGACTTTCGTAAGTAGCACAATAACAATACTTTTAATGTGCTGATTTGTTAGTTGTGTTCGATGTTGAATATTACCACTCAATATTTATATATAGAAAATGATGTTAACCGCTAAAATATGTATATATAACGACGGTTGCTGACCATAATAGATGTCCGTATACTGCTGATTGTACCTATAAATGGTACACTTTAAAATAAATAACGATAAGAAGCATATGTTGAAAGTAAAGAAAGCATTATACCCATGCAATTATTATTAAATGTGATGAAATGCCCAGATCGGTATTCTCTTCTTTTGGTTCCCGAGGGTCGGAACCCGAAGTCGGAAAGCTTTATGAGCAGCCACGCATTGTAGATAAATATAAGGCAAGCTACACAGTTCATGATGTTTATGTAAGATGTTCTTAACAAGTCAAACAATAAAAAAAACTTGAATTATGTTACATTTATAATTTGTATGTATGCAAACAAAGGGATTATATCAACTGGCATGAACAGCCATTATTTCAAACATTGCGGCTAATGAGGAATATTATCTTTAATGAATTATAGGCATTTGCGATGCTTTGAATTCGTAAGGATATTTTTCGTTCCTATTGACATGTAAGCAGATTCAAAATTAATTTGTATACATTTGAACATGTTTATTCACAGCTTCAATTGAGTACGGGGGCGGTATTGAAAGCATTGGTGGCATTAGCAGTCTTGGTGGCCTCAGTGGCTTAGGAAGCATCGGTGGCATTGGAAGACTTGGTGGCCTCAGTGGCTTAGGTAGTGTCGGTGGCATCAGTAGAATCGCAGGTCTCGGTGGATACGGTAAGTGTTTGATTGTGGAACACAAATTATCTTAAAGGCGTATGCTACCTTCCCATTTTCTCTATACAAAATATAACATACTGCATTAACTTCAAAGGACGCTTCTTCCAGTGATTGTTTGGTTAATATTGACATTTTAAGAAAAAACAAAGAAACTGAAAAAAAGATACTTAAGAAATTAGGGAAATGCATTTTATTTATATATTCTAATAAACTTATTTATCACATAGAATGTATCTTCAACAATGACAGATTAGTATTTACACTTAATCGACGCAAACATAGTTTAATTATAATGTTACATTATGATGGTATACAATGGTATTTTTAGTAATATCAATATTAGTAAAACTTGTAGTAATATAATTTTCTCTATTTTTTACTCAGGCGGTGATGCTGACCATGGTAAGTTTGTCGAACTAAATAATTTTAAAAGGACAGTCATTTCAAACCCAAGACTTAAACTTAAAATTTCGAATGAATATATTTATATATTGTAATATAATTCCATTGCCGATGTGGTAATCTCCATTGTGTTTGCTTATTCAACTTAATCCAAAAAGTTTCCCATAACTGTTTTGATATTATTTTGTTCTTTGATCTCTATGACCATGAAACAGTCTATATTTAATATGGCCAGAAAGACATGTGTCCGATAATTTAATAAAAAATTGTTTACAAGATATATAAATTTTCCATTGCATATTTTTGTTAAAATATGATGAGTTTTCTGCGCTTCGCTTTGTTACATATTCTTGTGTTTGCTTACCGTGTTACATATTATATTGTTATATCCGACTAATGCATTTCTAATTAATCTACTGTTTGCCTTGTTTTTAGTTACACTTCCAAGGGGAACAAATCTACGATGTAAGTTTAAAATTACATTAATACAATATGTTCTCATTTTTATGCAACTAATTAATTATATCGATTTTATATCTCATCATTATTGTTGAAAATATGTTATTGTTACTTTCAAAAAGCAATTTCAATATGTCAGACACGTTTTGTCTAAATGTAATACACTATTAAGATGATTAGAGTAAGCATCGGCTATTGAAATGGAAAAAAACACACACACATAAAACGCCTTAAGTGAATAATACAAAACATGTTACTCCATTGTTAATTCAATTTCAATTGAAATACCAATAATTAATGAATTCAGCTGGCTTAAGCACTCATGAAATTTATCTGTTATTGAAGTGGTCGAAAAATAATGCAGGTTTTGTATTTCTCATGATTGTTTTTCTAAAACATGCTTGACACAATAATGAATTTAATTAGAAATGTTTGCCTTAAAGTTCACACGCTTATGCTTTAGTTATTATTATTATCAATTTATGTTTCAGTGGCTGCAAGATCAGGATTGCTAGGTAAGTAACAAGTCTTACTATTATTTATGGCTGTATCCAAGATCAGCCTCCTGCAGCCAAATGTCTAGCAAACAAAAAACAAAAAAAAACCAGTGAATACGAAAGTGTCAACAAAACCATAATTCAAACTCAAAATCAATTAAACTAGATGCAAAATAGAAACAAAAGAATTATTTAAACGGACACTTTTGTAAAAATACTGGATAACTAGGGGCAAAATAGGAACAAAAGAAAAATTTACATGGAAACTCTCGTAAAAGCACAAGAGAATAAGACCAGGTGCTCCGGAAGAGTAAGCGTCTTCTGCTTCATCGACGACACCCGCTATGTAAATCTTTGTCACATCCAAGTAAACATCAAGATCTAAAAACGAGAACTACGAATTATTGTCAATCACAACAAGTAAACACACTAATGAGCATACTCAAAAATGCCCATTTCCATATCACTTAATGATACAGAATATTTCTCAATGAGACAAAGATGGCGACCATAAAATTTGCCCATAGTTCTGATCAACCTGCATCTCTCGAATCCTTGTGTTGTTAGTTAGTTTGTCAGTAGTCGACAATGATCATGATAATCACGATACCTAGAGCAAGCTCTAGAATATCGAATCAACTGCGACATGTAAACACCATAGGTTAGAGAAGCAGGGATGCTACTATCAAGATAGATGGCTTTTGACAAGCACATTAACTCAAAACTGCTTTTGATTTGTACCCCAGGCATGGATAACCTAAAGCCTGTGTACTCTGTTCATTAAGACAAGAAACTATTTTTATTTTCGCTCTCTAGTTTATTATTCTAGTATTTAATTTTTTGTCATTTTGTTTCCAAATAAAATTTTGCATTGTAATGCACAGTATAATTTGCTTTATGTTGGTTTCAAAAGTACAAAAACATTATTTATAACTATTTGGGAACAGGGGACAAAAAATAACTTGATATAATGATCTTGAACCGAAAACATCTATATGTGTTTCTAATCTTACCTTCTTAATGTTTTCTATCTCACTCCTAGTTTATTATCGGCTTAGCTTAACATTGTATGTTTTTCTTCCTATTACAGAGGATGCCGACCACATCAATATCATCTAAATAGAAGAAAACATAACGAAATTCCATTTTGTAAGGTAGGAAGGCAGGATTATATGTAGAATGGCTACCTGTCCTTATTTGCTACTAGCTTATCTCCCCTTAGTTAAGGTTTTAAATCCTAGTCATCCTAGGAATCAAAATGATGAGATAAATTTTTTTTTCAATAAATAATCAAACAATTCAATATCTGTATGTTTTCATGTAGAGACCAGGATAAGTCAAGATTACAAGAAATATTTTGCTTTTAAGAAACACTAATTTGAATCATGACGGAAAAAGTAAACCAAAACCAAGTTTCACAATATGACTTCTGGTAATTGTACTTGTTGTTTAGGACTATTTATTTATTTGGTGATATTCAAATAGAATTTTATATTTTTCAGTTTATCACATCTCACTGAAGGGAAGGAAAGAATACAAGGAGACGTCACACCGTTCGCCGTTGTGCGTTTATAATATCATTAAGACATTTGTGCATTTTACATGAAATGTTGTGGTGTATACATTACTTGTATATAATACGCATCTCGGGCCTATATTGACTTTAAGAAACGCTTTAAGGACACATATAGCTATTTGAGAGTGTTTCAATACAGCAGTTACGGCTTAACACTCAGTGGAATTGACCACAAATGACCTGTATGGATTTCCAGAACTTTCAGTTTTTCTCATACTAAGATGTATACGTATATGGATTTATAAATGTTAACATTCATTGACATTTTTCGTTTTATACTTTTTTTGGCAAGATTTATATATCCTAAGATAAAAAAAATGTTTTTTTATTATAGATTATCAAAAGGCTTATTTATATAATTTTTTTTATAAATGCTTGAAAATCGGTGAACAAAATAAGAAGTGAGTAAAAAAAAAAAAAAATACAATAAGTTCAAACCTTGCTACCGAATTATTTCGTGTGTGGCATTCTGTTTGAATGTACAACTGTATATAAGTAGAACTGATACTTAAAAACTCTTAAATAAGCAGGATTAAACTTGTGAAGAAAGGAATGCTGCAATTAAATATTGCGTATATTGATACCAATACTTAATGTCCAGGGATAACACTATCCCACGCTCTCTACACCCCTGTATTATGTTATGGGAAAACTGAAGGCTTTGTGTGTGCAACCTTATTGATGCGAACTAATGAAGACTAGTTTGACAAAAAGCATCATAAAAAACCAATGGTCAAATACAGGTACACAAACCGGCTTTGAAGTCGGTTGCGGGTCATTTGTTTCTTTAAAAGACAGACATGCAGTCTTGCGATTGGTAGGTTTTGTTGCCTAGCAAAAGGTTGGGTGTTTGTTTACCCGAGCGTGTCACCAGTTTTGCCATGGCATTTGCCAGGAGTGTAGATAGTGTAGATGAGCGTAACCCCTGGATATCGAGGATGGTGGATACTCAGCGCAAAAATATTTATACACGACTATAGCTTCACCAGGAAGTATACACGTAGATTTGGATAAATGGTACAAGACTGACACTCAGTGAATATATATATTTACATGATAATCATGAAGCCATGTATGCATAGATTACATTTCAATAGTGACATTGTGATAAAATGTAAAATAGATAAATTGGTGTTTTTTTTATTGAGAATATACATGTATCTACTTTGTATAGTAATTTATTGATCGTTGTATAAAGCATTGAAACAATGTATTATATTTTGTAATAAATTTACTCGCAAAATATTTTTTAATATTGTTTGAAATTTTGTTTTCGCCACAGTTTATGACTTTGAATACACGGAATTCCATTTCACTATTCATTAAAGACATGCATAACAAGGATTATTTGATTTGTACATGATGTAATTGAAACAATATGCAAGAAAAGCAACGTCTTCGATCTATTTTATCATATTTTTGTGTCATACAGATTTAATGTCACTGACAAAACGGGGTTTTAGAGCAAATATTTACCGTGTCAAACTTTCACTCAATCGCCACGAAACTATCTCTCTTCAAGGTTTTTAACCATGTCAAATTTGATTGCTAGTGTAATTATTAAACAACAATTTTTATATAAACATTTGTTTACAACAATTCCAAAATAAGTTACACAACGAATAAACATCACTCCTGTTGGCCGCATGTATTAAACGATGGGTTATAATTAGGGAGGAAACTGGAGTACCCGAAGGAAACCCTCGTGATTGGGGGATGACTCAAACCCCGACGCCTTGATGAAAGGCAAGTGCATTTTGTATCACTGTACCACCATTACAATCTTATCCCAATCTTCTGCTAAACAAAACCGATAAAATCTTACATATTTGAACTGATCTATTACAGATTCTTTAAAAACTTTGACAAAAAAATTAAAAGTATGAATTCAGCAAATGTATAAAAAATCAATGATTATTAATAGGAATAATTAAATCAGGTACTACTTATTACTACACATGTTAAACTTAATGGAAATCAATGATGTAGAACGGTAGATATATTATTATAAACGTTTGTTTTTGGCTACAAATTCGCATAACGATGTTATACGGCCGTGCCATAGATATGACATTACGCATGTGTAATAATACCATTGTGACGTCATAAACAAATGACGTCTTAATGACGTCAAATAATTGTCTCGGTAGTGAAAATCATACCGTCAAAGCAAACATTTGCCGTTCCTATAGAGGTTGAATCTGAGAGTTCTAATGTATTTTGTCATGAATATAAGTTATATGATAAATACAAACTTACACTCGTGTCAATGTATTATGGAATGTATTAAACTCGTTAAATTATTCAATATGTTACTCGCCTTAAGGCTCTTGACATATCAAATTATTGAACTCGTTTAATACGTTTCATATTACATCGACGTACATGTGAGCTCCTTTTTCTATCATTAATCAAAGTTCTTTCAGGAACAGATTTAGTTTCAAAATGAAATTATAAAATTAAAGATTAAAAGATGACGTAACACGCACATATGCTGCACCGCTTAAATTTAGTAATAGATACAGTATGCCGAAAAAAAATGAATAAAACTGCATCATACAGCTGTTTCGTCCTCCTAAGTTTCTTCAGTGATGCTAGGGGCCAAAAGGTAGGAATCCAAAATGTCTAAACTAATGTAGAAGCAGAAGGGTCAGGTGCATAAAACCTCTTTAATTTATGAATTTAAAATTAAGCTAGTTTTGTATAATATCAAATCGTGTACTACGAAAATGTGTATATTATTTACCGTGTCACTTCTCAGATGAGATTAACTGAGGCTATGGAGGCTCCAGCAAAATGTCTGTAAGTTAAAACGCGTATTAAGTTCCAGCCAAATTTAAACAAATGTAAGCATACTTAATGTAGAAATACAAAACAAAATATTCAGTTTTAGGGCAATCATTTATCTTATCTGTATTCATTTACATGTATAAATCATACATGTATTCTCTTAGGTTATACATTATAATTGCTAAATCATTTTTGGCAAACAAATGAGAGGAATTGGTTATAGAATTATGCTTGATATTCTATTAGAGAAGTCAAATTCATTATTAAGTATTCCTTAATAAAATGAGTCACATGTTGTTTTTGGTGAAGACATTATTTATTTTGATTTTCATTTCATCTTCGCGATCGATGTCGACTTCTGACGAACAAATTTACTACACAGGGACCCGAGATGTGAAGTTTGATGAGAAATACGAACAAGTTTATCAACGGCAATCTTTGTATCATCATGACATATTTTGTATATTTGTGTGATCTGCTTTTGGACGTTTTTGAGTATGCCCATTATTGTGGTTACTTGTTATGATTGAGAATGATGACTCAGTTATCACTTTGATGACTTGATATTTACTTTGATGTGACAAAGATCTACCTGGCGGGTGTCGTCGATGAAGCAGAAGAGCTTATTCTTCTTGCACACCTGGGCTCGTATTCATGAAACCGTTCTCATGCTCAAGCATGAATTCTGTGCTCAAGCCAGATTTCTTGAAATTCACCTAGTTCATATCAACCATCAAAATGTAAATTGTACATACAATGTATCAAAAAAGTGTTAAGCTTAATAGATCCTCACTTTTTACCAAAACTTTGACATTATCAGAAATTTTAAATAAACTATGGCCATTACAAAAAATGAGATTTGAGCACAAAATCCATGCTTGAGCATGAGAACGGTTTCATGAATACGGGCCTTGTTCTTTTTTTCTTGTTTTTTTTTTTTAACAAAGGTCTTTACGTAAACCTTTCATTTTCTCATATTCTGCCCCATGTTTTATCGATTCTATTAATCGACGCTTTGGTATTTGTTTTTGAATATTTTTGTTGT
This sequence comes from Mimachlamys varia, assembly GCA_947623455.1. NCBI lineage: Eukaryota > Metazoa > Mollusca > Bivalvia > Pectinida > Pectinidae > Mimachlamys > Mimachlamys varia. The sequence goes on from OX392544.1 coordinate 31,603,022, forward strand.
GCTCGTTCTAGTTCCTATTTTTGAAAACATTAAAATATGTATTTAATGTACCTGCAATTAGCATGAAGTAAAGCGATATGGCACATGAACGCTGTGACCACTGCATTGGAGTGATTCCCAGTTCACGTACATAAATCTGAGCTCAGACAACAGGATATAGGAATGTTCAAGGACATATTGCTCTCTTTTTTTGCTCATATATGCCATGTGAATTGCTAGATCGTAGATGATTAATCTAGTCTAGTTATTCGTTGTAGCATTACCGGTCAACTTCTCATTGCTATGATTAATAGGTAGAAAAAAAGCATCAATGCCCTTTCCTTGTATAGTATCTCTGCTTGCAAAAGTCTTGTAGCCTGCACGTCAGGGCGTACCTGCTTGAGCTTGGAAGTAAATCATAAGGTTTTTGGTGTCGTTCATCTGTTACATACTGACTTTGGCAGAAATGGCAATATACATGTATACATATATGTATCACAGTGGCTAGCTTTTAAATCACTGCCAGAATGGTGCAATCGATTCACATATAAATGACGATGATGCGTTGAAGAATGGATGCAAGGCTATACGATGCCGGTTTTCATGACTATTGATATAAGTTTGCAGCATTCATAGACCATTTAAGTTTTTTCAGTCAGTTATAAATCAGGTTTCAAAGGTTCACAGGTTCACGGAGTAGACAGATTTGTTACCTTACGATATGGAGCGTTTTACGTGTCATTTTAGATCGAAATGACAGTAAATTGATTCTAAACAGTTGAATAAACCATCGTTCTGACAACCTTTTTAAAAAGTAGCTGTTTGGTTTATTTTGTTTTACGTCCTATTAACAGCCGGGGTCTTTTGAGGATGTGCCAGGTTTTGGAGGTGGAAGAAAGCCGGAGTACCCGGAGAAAAGCCACCGACCTTCGGTTTGTACCTGGCAATTGCCCCACGTGGAATTCGAACTCGCAACCTAGATGTGGGGGATAGTGGTAGAATGTCGGACACCTTAACCGCCTGAAAATAGTTAAACTGATAACAATCTTAATGAGAGGATGTTTGAGCACATTCACGACCCTGTGTAAATCATTAACAATCCATAGCGATTTATGTAGAATACAAAGGCGAACCTGTTAAACAGTTCGATATTATAAAAAAGATAATGTAAAACAAAAACAGAAAATACCGAAGTGCAATTTAAAACATAATTTGAACTGAAACTGGGAACAAAATATGAAGAAAGAAAGAAAAATTATACGGAAACAATTGATAAAAAGACTCATACAATTAAATCAGCCAATCAGAAAATAAATAAGAGAAAACCGAAGCGTTAACAAAATCATAATCCAAACTCAAAATCGATTAAACCAGGGGCAAAAAATGAACAAAGGAAAGATTTACATGGAGACTCTTGTAAAAGTATAAGAGAATAAGAATAGGTGTTCCGGAAGAGTAAGCGTCTTCTGCTTCAACGACGACACCCGCTATAAAAATCTTTTGTCACATCCATACTTTGTAGTTCCTTTATAAAATTAATGCCGGTTAATTACTGGGCCATGAAGAAAGTTTAACGTGTAACTTATGACATAATTTTTTGAATTAAATGTTTTTGAAAAATATATGCTTTCAATATGTTTCCATGTATGTGTGCGGAGGTAGACAGGGTCAAAATGTATGGGGGCGTTTCTTATAAAGGTATAAATGGTATCGGTGTTATGCTTTTAGCATTTACAATGGCAATATTTTAGATATAGTTCTGTGTCAAGATGTTGTTCAATTCTGAAGCTATTCATATCCGACGTTTTGCAACAGTTCAAAGGTCTGTATCATTCTTCATTTGATATGACAAAATTGCATTATCAAAAACAACAATCAAAGACCCATCATCCATATCAACTGGTAAGTATATGAATGATATTCAAAAGTGATGGGAAAGAACGTGTATTAAAAATAGGATTGCCTGAAAAAATGCAAAATATGATAAGATTTTATAATAATATGAAAATTACCGAAATGAGATTTTAATTTCATTTAGAAAAAAAAAAAAACTGTATGCAAAGTTATCAAAACCAAGATAATGAAGGCAGCTGAAAAAAAACAGAAGCATTTTTATTATGAACGTTAAGAACTAAACCTGTCCGATTTATCTATTTTCAAAATGATATTGAAATAATTCCCATTGATTTAACATCAAGTATGAATTTATATATAAAATATTCTAATGAGAAAATATCATGCACATGAGAATGAATAACTTTGATTTACGGATTGACAAGAACGTCACGTGGTTTCCGTTATAGACTTCATGTTTAGTTGGGAGCTGTTTGTAGGAATGGTCGGTTATTTGTGTATATGAAATCAAGGCTTGGCTTTCTGTACCTAAGAAAGTCTCAGAGAGGTAAGATCTCTTTTAAATTCATATTATTCATCAACACTCTGTTTACTGCATACAGGTTTACTTTATATTTATGCGTGTAATGTTGACACAATGCATTCAATCGTATACATGTGTACAATGCGTCACCTATTGTAGTGTATAGCATTTATGTTAGGTTTTGGTTTACCTTAATTAACTTAAGAACTATATTGTAACCATTCAAATAAAATTGTCAATATTGATACATATGTACACATTATATGGTGATCATTGTATATCATTTAATTGTCATTTGATTGTAATTATACAGAGTGGATGAAATGTGTGAGAATAGTCATAAGGGGAGGACCTTGTGCAAGATTATAGTGTTTGAACTAAACATGATTCCCTCGTTAGATAAATAATTTATCAGTATTACTATTATAAAAGACATATCATATCAACACTGTTTATCATATTGCTTATGTTACAACAGAATGCACAAATTTATGACTGATAGATCGTACTTCCCTGTTTACGTAGATGACAGGGCGCATGCATTTTAACATAATCAAAAACAAAATAAAAAAAAATTGTATGAGATATAACAACCTTTATTCCAGAACATGTTCTTGTAATGAATCTCAAGGTACTTATTTACGCTCGGCTTTGTTCTAAATAAACGTGTAGCATACGTGATTGTAACGGACTTTGAAAATATTGCATATATCCGGCCAGTCATTGAGGATGACGTAACACACATGCTGCACGTTTAACAGTTAGTTTTAAATACAGTATGCCGAAAAAAAAATGATTAAACTGCATCATACAGCTGTTTCGTCCTTTTGGACTCGTCAGTGATGCTAGGGACCAAAGGTGGGAATCCATTTGTTTTTAAACGAATGTAAACTTATTAACATATTATATTTTACCATATTAAGTAATTGAGATTAATTAAACGTTTAAAGCTTCATAGATACAACTAGAAAATAAATATTAAAAAACATAATAAAATCTGACCAAAAGTTACGAAGAAATACTGAGTAATTGAGGTTAAATGTATATCCACTTGCTGATGTTTGACTAGTTGTCATTTCTTTAACCCCTGAAATGTCTAGGGGAACCATTCTAGTCTTTAAATAGAAGATAAATGAGTATAAGCATCGTACTGTCGACAATGACTAACTCTGCAGTACTACAGTGTGGTGATTTACAAAGTTAAGTAGGAGTCACGAGTTACTAATTACAGATGGGTTATTTTTGTTTTCTCCTGGAACTCTAATTTCTCTTCATTGTCATAATCAGCCAAGTCCTTATACATAAACACGTTTCTGTATGTGACGAGTTACATATCGATACACATTTAAAATAATACAAATTGAATTTAGAATATGTGTATATATATCGTTGATGAAACCAGATTCGTTATATCTACATTTGGGTTTTCTGACAAAGAATGTTTCTTAACATTCAAATCATATGTATGAATATGTATAAAAAATGAAACTATTTGAGGAAACTGTCAGTTCATTGACATTTGATATTATTCATGTGTGAAATAGAGCGAATTTATTTGCATAATATGAATAATATGAATAATTTTATATATAAGCATACATGTATATAAAGCTAATTTATACGGATTTCTCTATTTTTTTTAATTTGCTGTGTAAGCAAACTAGGACAAACCTGACTAACAGTGTCATTACGTTTACATAGCACATTAAATAAATAAAATAGAAAAAAGTGGGGACATGATCACAGATAACATTCCCTTAATCCTCTTTATTGAAATATTAACCATTTCCTGATTCAAATTTGACAAAAATATCAAGATATCTGTCAAATTAAAGAAAATTAAACATACCATGGCTAATCTAACGTATTATGAAACAGAAGTAGCTAAGGCATGCATAGCTTACGTTGAGAACCCACTGACGGTTTAGAATATGCACTGACGGAAGTAACGGTCCGTGCATCAAAGAAACAAATCTTGACATTTATGAAACATGATCTTCATTTTGTAACAAATGGCTTCATCATGCTAGCTCAGGATTAATTAAAAATCATATCGGTTCCTGGTAAGATGTATTCAAAGCTGTAGGACTAGTTTCTTCCAGACATAAATCGTATTAGAATGTACATGTTTTAAAAGTAATACATACATTTTATCATGATATATTACATGTAGCCACTCACTGCTGAAACCGTTTCATATCAAGTGCGATATGGTAGTCCATAAGAAGGAAGCGATATTTTGACCAAATACTACGGTTTGAGTCGCGACTCGTCACAGTGTTGTACTTTTAAGTACTGTACTTAACTCTGCGTAATGCTGTAGTCTGTCTACTCAGCTGTAAATGAGTATTGGAGTGGACAGAGCAGGGAATTATATAATGTTACATATATATATGTGGGCGCCGAAATGACAGCACCGGCTGTATGCTCACACGGGGAGTTAAAACAATGCTGGTTGCCAAGTCCGCATAGTAACTGCTATCAATTTGTGAACCACTTTGAGACGACCTACGCATTATAAATGTTTAATAAAATTAATATTAGCATACAGTTTCTTTTCTTTTACGACCAATTTACAGTCAGGGTCATTTTAAGACGTGCCAGGTTTTGGAGGTGGATGAAACCCAGAAATCCGGAGAAAAAACACTGGCTTTACGGGCAGTAGACGGCAAAGTTCCCAAGTTGGTTTCGAGCTCACAGCTCAGGGGTGGAGGGCTAGAGATAGACTGTCGGGACACCGTAACCATTTGGCCACCGTGACCCCATTTATTACAAATGAGTCACTACGAATAAGAAGACATTAAAAATAATGTTCATATGTATTAACATCTTTTTAAATTTGAAATCATTGTTACAATGTACCATCATCATTACACTTTACAGAATTGCAAACATTAATTAATGATATAGTACCCTAACACATTAATTGTTAAGTGAATCGCAATTTTCAAAATTGTTTGTTTCAGATAGCAACGGCAATGTTTTCGATGCAACAGATTCCGACGCTGTTGGTTATATTGCTGGGTGTCTCAGATGGCTACAAAGATTACAAAAACAAATTCAACCCATCAGGTATTAGTTTAAATTGCTTATGTACTTTTATTTTACTTTTCAGTAAAGTAAACCTATAATCCTATAACAATAGGCAAGTTTTATGGTCGCCATCGTTGTCTCATTGAAAAAAAAACTTCTGTATCTTTAAGTAATATGAAGATAAACGTTTTGGAGTATGCTCAGTAGTATGCGTACTTGTTGTGATTGACAAGACAATGACTCGGTTCTCATTTCGAGGGCTTGGTGTTTATTTGCATGTGACCAAGATTTGCATTACGGGTGTCGTCGATGAAGCAGAATACCTTACTCTTCCGGAACACATGGTATTATTATTTTGTACTTTTTGAAATGTCTTCATTTAATTTTTCATTGTGTATATTTTGACCCAACTGTTTTTTTATTTTAACTTTGGATTATGGTTTTGTTGAGGCCTCGGTATTCTCTAACTCTCCCCTTTTCTCCCCCATATCTCTGTCTAACGGCATATGCAAATATTTCTGTTTTATCATCGGATAGGAGAACGAATAGGAAAATTAAGAAAATGTATGCTACTTCGAGTGAAATTCTGTTATTTGTTATTTTTTCAACATTTTAAAAAGATTTTTCAGAAAATATTGCAAGATTCTTGTATACATCAAATTTATTTAGGGTATTAATTTCACACATCGCATATTGAAATATTGAAATATGACAAATTGATTATGCAATAATTTATGATTTGAAAGGAAATGTATGCAAGTGATGATTTAATGGTGTTCAAAAAGAAAGAAAAAAAGACATAATTTAATTATTAAATTCAGTTTTAATCATATCGATACATAATGTATAATTGATGCACCTGTAGGAATGCAAGGAATGTGTCACGTACTATGAACGCATTGTGCTGGCATCCAAATGAATATGCAGGAAAGCAAATAGTTTGAAAATCTGCATATGCATGAGTATATTGAGATATGAGTTAAGGCTTACTTTGCTTAGCAGAACAGAACTTTGTTTAATTTGTTTTATTTTTCATAATTTATTTTACATAAATATATATTTACAACACGTGTTCACTTACATTCCTACCCACATACATTGTTCGTCACCATTATCAATAACATCATCATCAACATCGTGATAAAATGCATAATTCTCATCTTCAATCCATTCATGACCCCTCATCATCATCATCATCATCATCATCATCATCATCATCATCATCGTAATCGTCATCTTCATTATCATAATCATCACCAATGCAAAATCATCATCTTCATCACCATACAACAGCATTTCATCACCTTTATCACCTTATACATTATATATTCATCATCTTCATCATAATATCATAATTGTATCAACAACATCATCATCAACTCCTTCATCACGACATGAACATCACTATAATACCAGCAAATCATCATCACCGTGACATATAGCATCGTCATAATATCACCATACCATCATTATCATAACATGTACATCATCATCATTATATCAGCATATCCTCATCAACATGACATATAGCATCGTAATGATATAATAATAAAAAAAATTGGCAAATATTCCAAAATCAGCAGGACTTAAGTTTTGGTCTTTTTCAAAGTGGGGTCACTCTCGAGGCGAGTTCACTTTCAAGGCGAGGTCACTTCCAATGGCATTACTTAATTGATCGTCCATGTCGCTGTCCCCATGTGCTGTGACTAAAACCGATATGCTGTAATGATGTTGTGATAATGACAAGATGTTCATATTGAATTGCCACACGCCACTTAATGCGTTAAGTCGGTTGTGACAAATGGGTGTGGCATAAAAAAATGTCAACCCAAGGGGGGAAACTCTCGGTTGTCTGACACGTGGTTCTGCCGAGAGCTAGATATTCACGATATATCACCCCGAAGGTTGAACATTTCTTTCTCACAACATCATTGTAGGGATTGCTATTTTTCTCCCATCATTTTAAATCTTTTAGCAAAAGTATCATTTCAACACAATGCTTACGAGACGGGATTGATTGTTGATTTAGCGTGGTTATATCGTTGTCGTGACGTCATCATATTTTTGGCGTCAATTCATTACACTGTTGTCAGCTCGTGTTGTCTGTCATACCCGTGGGGTGGCAGAGAAATCTGGAACAGGTAAAAGTTGAAAACACGTGAATGACTGGCGAAATCTTCAACATCATCATCGTTATGGCATCCTTGTGACATTGCTACAATTATTATATTAACCTCATACATAAGTGATTTAAATATAATTGTATACGTTTGAATCGTTCATTTTGTTAAATAAATCATCCTTACAATCCATACTGCTAGGGGTCAATATTGTGTGTATAAATCGATATTTGTAATGCACATTGTATTTATCATCTGTACTGCATATTGTGTCTGTTAGACCCAGTGCCGGTATTTATATATATAGCATAGGATAGACAAAACTGATGTGTAAAACTGAAGGAGTTACCTCCCGTATCTGATAAATATTTTAGACTGATCTTGCATTCTTTGTTTTCAGGCAAGTGAGCAATTTTTTGTTTGCATTTAAAGAATTTGTATTTAAGGAATGGCAATAATTATTTTAGGGTTATACGGTACATACCGAACAAAAACTATGTGCATTTTGTATAAATCCGCGTAGCAAATAAGTGCACGCATTGTTTTCAGTATATATCGTATAACCCTAAAAAGAAGTGAGGCCATTACTTAAATACTTCAATTTTACATTTGTTGACGCTTCGGTATTCACTATTTTGTTTACAACAAAATAACATATGTTAATTTAACTTGATATAACCTGTTATCATTATTTTTTTATTTACACTGAGAAGTTAGATAACTTATTCCGCGTCCTTTTTGGGGGAAAATCCAATGATTTCACATATTTAAAAAATAAATGATATACGAGCTCCTAATAAAATATTGAAACAATGAACGTGACATCGCGTATAATATACATTTGTATTTTAAGGATATCGATTCCTATTAATTTTCGCTAATAGGAATTCAGTTTTATCACTTTTCAATCTGTTTCAGTGACAGTTAAAACATGTGGCCGAGACCAGCTCGTCGTCAGTCTTGAGAATGCCATGGAAGGAGGACAGATTTCTATATCAGGAAAGGGATCCGGATGTAAACACAGCATTTCGGAAAAATCACATGACTATGTCTTCCGATTTGAAACTTGCAAAGTCGATTTGGTAAATGCAATATCAACTAACATTTGCTCTTATAAATTACGACCTTTCAATCATTCTCTAGAATGCAATTGTGAATGAAGTTAAAACAATTGTAGTAAATGCTAGCAACTTCATGACTTTGATGATGAACAATCTGCGAAAATTTTTTGACAAAAAGCAAACTGTTATATTTCAGTCGTACAAGTCAAAATTATAAAAACATAGGTAAATATATCTTTGTATTAATGCATATTGAAACAAATTTAAAAACAACTGATTATGATAAATTGATAGAAACTTTAAAAAAAAAATCAAATTAATTAAGAAAGAGATAAATAAATGAAAAAAGCCACAAATATATCAAATATTAAGTACAGTCAAACCTGCTCTAACGGCCACCTTGAATAAGCGGCCACCTCCGCTAAGCGGCCAGTCTGTGGTCCGCCCGATGGAAAACACTATATATTGAACCTTAAATAAGCGGTCACCTGTCTAACGCGGCCAACGACCGCAAAAAATTGCCCCAAGTCGTTGTATCGTCCTGTATTAAGCAGCCATTTTGTCAGAAAATAGACATCTGCGATGATAACATGACCAGTTATTTTTATCGATCGTCACGTGATTTGGTTTTGTTTACGATAATCCGTGGATAATCTCCGCATAGAACCACCGACACTAGTGCATGGTTAAATGCATTATAATATTTAACTTTTGAAAAAAATGAGCAATAGGCCGTTTCTGGCCAACCGGGTTTAAGCAGCCACCTGTCTTAAGCAGCCAATATCTGTCGGTCCCTTGGGTGGTTCGCTTAATACAGGTTTGACTGTAGTTCATTACTTTACATGTAAAAAACGCTTTTATTGTCGCTTATATCTTTGTTTATCTTGGATCTGTTCACACTTTTAAATGTTTTTTTTTAATGATTTCGACTTTATTTATTACAGAGTAAAATGTTCCGTGTAGTCGTACAACAGAGGTCATATGTGCAGACCAACAGTGATAAGACAGTACAGGTGATATGTGCTATCGATACACTCAATTACAACTCTAATGACAACGACAGGTATATATACAAATGTACTGCCATCTAAAGCTTTTGTTACAAACTTCATGTACATATTAAGCTATTATCCAGGAAAGAAACAAATGACCACAACCTATGCAATTTCCTCAAGATATTATTTTTACTTAAATACTTAAGTCCTGGAAGATGCAGGGAGGGTCAAGGGAGGGATCTGTTTTTGATAATGTTCAAAAATGAATAAAAGTAGTTTTTCTTTCAATTGCACAAATAAATGGAATTAATACAATGATCCACTGTCAAAAATATAAGAACGATATATATTGTTGAATAGTATGTATAAAAAACGTAAAATTGCAAAAATATTGCATTTTGAGGATTTTAATAGTATCAAAACCCATACATGCATGTAGTTGAAAAATAACAAAACATCGTAAGAAGTTAATTATAACATACAAATATTAATAGTAATACAAACTTCAAAATAAGGTTTTGCTTAATTTCAAAACGTTTGCAGAAAAAATATTAATGTATCAGGTGGATGGCAGTATATACGGAATATTGATTGATTGTGTACCTCATTTTGACTGCGTATACGGTAATATGACCGCAGTTGGCAACGTACATATTCTATGGTGCGCGTGAATATAGTGAATATGTTCAATACTACTTGCGAACATACGCAGTCAAAATGATGTACACAATTATTTAATTAAAAATGTTTAAATGCTATACAAAAACATTCGAGTTAGGTTGTTGCTAAGATGCTAACAACGATAGCCGTGGTTATTAAGAAAAGGTAGTCTCAGTGAATCTACAACGATATTTTGGTAAACAATTTACTTATTTTCATCGCATATAAATTTCTAATTAACTAGCATTTCGAATAATGGCTATCGTCGAACAGAAATTAATCCGCTGAGCCGTTTTGCATTGCTTATACACTATTTACATAGCCAGATTTTACCAAGCTGAAGAAAGAAACATTGTAAATATAATGTTGTTAACATAACAGTATATGCTATTTGATAATTCATGATTAACTTGTTAATACAAAAATTATAAAAAATGAAGCATATTCATTGTCACACTCTTTTTCATTAATTATAAACTCCTTCTATTGTTTTTGCTTACTTTTCTTTTCAACAAAAGTCAAAAAGAAAAGGGTTTATCCGGTACAGAAGGACAAGAAACCAGTCAGTCGCAATACAATGCTCCAGGAGATCAAATCGAATCTGAAGGAGATGAAGAAAAATCTCCAACCAAAAATACAAAATCTGAGGTGTCTGCAGATGAAGTAAGTGATTCACTATCAACGTGGTTTAAAGTTGCAATGAAAATAACAGCTGACCCTACAGTGTATAAACTCACTTCATCACCTGGTTACTTGAAATATAAAACAACACCTGTTTCCATGACAACGCCCAGCACACCAAAAACAACTGACGTCACAACATCAGCAACTACCAAAAAGTATGCAACAGTGAAAATCACGAAAGCCACAACTACTACAACTAAACCGGAAACTACAACTACTGTGAAAGTCACGACAACTACACCTACAACAACTACAGCTAAATCTACAACTCCTAAATACGTGAAAACCTATCCGACGTCAGCACCGTATATGATGACGACCAGCCCAAGAACTACAAAAGTGGTTGGAGCATACCGTCACACTCCACCACCGCCGCCAACACCACCACCAACAACAACCAAAGATGGCGGCTCTAAGAAAATTGCTTACGATCTTCTACAACGGAACAACCAATATAAGAAGACACTGCTAACGATTGTGGACTTTCTACTTAAACGTGGATATACTCGTAAGTATACTTTTATATCACAAAACTGACCTGTTCAGTCATGTCAATGGATCGGATTTTTCACTTTTGGGCGCGATTTTGAGAGATTCCCGCTGTCTTTTCATATATCTCAGGCCCTGTCATAAATATGGTATTGCAAATATGTAATAACACAGTTGTGACCGCGTAAATAAAAGACGTCTTTATGACGTCATGCGATAGTCTCGGAAGTAAACACCGTATAGTCAATGTAGAAATTAAAATTGCATTTGTTATAAATTAATAAATTACAGAGTAAAGTTAATCGATTTTGAGTTCGGGTTATAGTTTGGTGATGCTTCAGAATTCTTTGATGTTTGTTTCTGCATACGGAATGGAAATGAAACGAAAAATGTTACCATCGAAATTTGTTTAAAGACAATTTTTTCAGTTTTTTTTTTGTATTCCTAGGTTCGCTGCGTGGTCATCCTCCTGTTCACAAACAGAAAAGTTCTCCAATGATTCTTCTTTATCAACTCAATCATAATCACAACAGAAAGACAGACCATCGTCCGTATCAGGTATCCGGGAGTCATAAACCAATGAATGCAATACATACTATACTGCAACTGTTTAACAAGAGCCATAAACGCCTCGGGGACGTAAGTACAGCTAAGATTCGTAGACATCACGTAAATAAGAATTTTAATTATCTGAACTGGCTTCAGAAACACCTTCAAAACCAGGGACATAGACAAGCAAACTTAGAAACTATTTCACGGCTTCCGAACCGCCACCTCAATGTACATCTCAGCAAAAGCAATGATAAAGATGGTCATCACAACGAACATATCAACAAAAACCAGCATAGACTTGGAGAGCATCAGAAACATGTTAGCAAACTCAAGCAAGGACTTAATCACCATCAAGAACTCGTCAACAAAAATAAACATGGACTTGGACACCATCAAAAACAAGAAAACAAAAATAAACAAGGACTTGGACACCATCACGAACTCATCAGCAAACTTTTACAAAGGTTTGGACACCATCAAGAACATGTCAACAAAAAGGTACATGGGCATCATCTAGAAAATGAAAACAAACTCAAACAAGACCTTGGACATCATCAAAAACATGTTCAGAAACTTACACAAGTGCTTGGAAACCATGAAGACCATGTCAACAAACACAATCATGGACTCGGACATCATCAAGAACACTTCAGCAAACTGATACAAGGAATTCGAAATTATTTTAAACATGTAAACAAAAACACACATGGACATCATTTAGAAAATGTCAATAAACGCAAGCATGATGTAAGACATCCCCAGATCAATGAGCATGATCATGGGATAGAACTCATGCAAGAACATGAAATAGGAGAGAGGGTAAATGAAAAACATGTTTTTAAAACGTCAAAGGGAGGATTAGCCCATGACCAGGATCACGCAAAGGTACAAGGAAGCCATGCGTTGACGGATGAGCTTAAGGATTCGAGCCGTAACACTAACGGAGCGACATTAAAGTCCAAAGACCTACCAAATGTAAATACGTCAGGAAAACAAACATTATTCAAACAACTTGTGAATTGGTTACATGGACACTGAAAAAGGAATATATTTCGTAAATAACGCGATTATCATTTAAACTACAGTTGTGGGATCGCACAACGTTACACGATGTGCGGTTGGCGCACGATTGGCGAACGGTGTATGCACGATGTGCGAACGATGCGATCCTGGGCGATTATTTCTAACGACATGTGGGCGCACGATAAACTAACATTGTGCGATGACAATCGTGGTTGATGTGAATTTAGAAATGGTTTAACAATATATACGGTTTCGCGCTAGTTGTTTTTAACATATTTCTATATTTTAACTATTTACACTAGCTGATAGTTCTATCTATATATTTCTTAAAATTAGTAATAGTCTTCCGTAGATTTTGAAACAAACCAAAAAGACACATGTAAATTTTCAACACATATCGACAAGTTCTCATTCAAGTAAAAATTGCCAGTTTTTACCAAGTTATACACTGCACCTGTACATGGACAATATTTGTAGATGTCTCTGGCCCGGGGCACTTACAACACTCGTCTAGGTGTGCAAACACACGTAAAGTGGTTTGGAGGGGAGGGGTGTTTCAAATAACTAATTATAAGAGTCCAGTTTGTTTTCATTACGGTCGCTCGGTAATGGCTGTCGTAGCGTATCGCCGCACGCAGAGCAGGTAAAACTCTGGCATGCTATTTACCTGGTAGCTAAACCCGCACTTGGCTGTATCATGGTCATTGTAATACTGTTGACTGTATATTGCAAGATTGTCATAATCCCAATAAATATGATGCGAATTTAAATAGAATTTTTGGACAAGAGGGTTCCATATGTTTTTCATTCCGTAATATGTATCGATCAGTTGTACCAAATCGTGCGTGTGTGCGATTCTAATCGCACAAATAAACGCACGATCTTTAGATCGCCCAGTTGTGCGCACCACGGGCGAACGATGTGTGCACAATTTTCAATCCATATAATTTATTTTCATTTTTACTAAATAACAATTGCTTAACTTCATTTATATTTTTTTCAATTAATAGCTCATTATCTACGTTTGTATATGTGTCGTCATTTAAACGACATTGGCGGAATAGCCCAGCTGGAATAAAATTTGCGCCAATGATAATATTTAGTCATTTGAGCGTTTGACGCAAATGCATTCTAGACACCATCAGTCTTGCAGCGGCGCAACAAGACTCTCTTTGAACAAGCTTAATATATGACGTCATGATTAAACCACGTGCCACGTCTCCAGAACCATTGCTTTCATACTTTTATGAAAGGTATTTTTGCTGGTAATGTTCATATAGTTGGTTGCAGCGCAGATGTAAATATATTTGTATATAATTAGAAAAATAGGATATATGCACAAACTTATGTAATGTTTCGTACAATTTATTGTATTTATCTCAACACATTTAGTGAAATCATTATGATAGTTATTTATGTTTGTTTGTATAATAAGAAAAATAATATATGCACAAAACAATGTGTACATAACCTCATAAACCAATGTATAATTACAAAAAAATGTATGAATTTCAATAGTTTGTACTTTTCTTATGCTTATAAAATGTGATGGTATTTTGTTATAAAATTAAAAGTAAACACATATACATTTCCTTGCTATAGCTGTTTTATGTTTTAGAAATAGGCTTACAGTAGTGTGCTTCTTTTCAATTATTTACAAAGAAAAAAAAAACAACAAACAAAAACAAAATAATGCATGAATAATAGGTAAACATGATCATTGACAATTACGAGTCAGGGGTCATTTTGTCCATTATTGTAAAAAATTACAAGCAAACCAAAAGCAAGCCAAAGTACTGAAGAAGGCGTTACTCGCATGTTTGGAAATTGTAAAAGATTGAATTGTGAAAGGTGCATTTTTGAAATATTATTATAGATGCAAACGAACAACTCCTGATATACATGCATGATCAATTATAAACTTTAGTTGCCCAATTATATATCAACGTTGATAATACTCATCCAAAACTATTTTCAAATGACTGGCTAATACAACAACATACTATCCTAAAGAATCTAGTTTCCATTCTGCTAAAGACACTTTTTTATTGAATACAAAACAGGGTAAGGAATAGGTGAGACTCATCAAAAATGTGTTTTCCATGTACATGTACGCCGATCAAGTGCATATTCAATCTACTAGGAGACATCCGGGTAAATACAAACGATAAACAAGTGCCTGTCCTGCTGATTAATGTTTATTGGTACAATTCATCAACGTGGTGGGTCGATATATAATAGAATTTCAGTCGGAAAGTCATTTTTTTGTTAATATTCTTAGTATTTTTCTTTTCATTGGTCGGTCATATGTGCAATTAAATATTATCTAAAACACGAAATAAAAAGAAATCAAATTATGAAAGTGCTGACAGTCAGACGGAAATGAATATTACGATATTTGGCTTTGTTTTACTATTTAACGATAGTTATTTGTATGTTAAAAACATTCATATGTGTATATACATTCTCGTATCAAATAGTTTCGTGAAATGCAGTCCTATTTAAGAACACAGCATACAGTACAACGACAAAAACAGTTAAATGTTATACTGACCCGTTTTTACCCACCTGGAAAAAAAATAGGAGAAAAATACGAACGACTACGACACAGCATACCTCCTCAAATTCTTAAGCATTGAACTGCTTTCAGTTGGCATTCATAGACTATATGAATGCCAAATGGTCAAAGGCAAATACAATGCCAAATTGCCAAAGGATTTGCCTTTGACCATTGTCGCATACCTATATTTACCATTTTTAGAATCTGCTCATGTCATAAAACAATCAATAACACATTTTATTTCTCAGCATTTAGCTCAATAAATGTATTTGTCGCATATGCTTGTTCAATGAAAAGGACAGCCATCGCCTGAGGACGGTCAATGGTATCCAACGTAACAATGATGACGTCATAATAATGATGACGTCAACAATCGGTCATTGGCATTCATGGCCTGATGAATGCCAACTGAATTTGGTAGGGATATATAGTGGCAATGCCATTCAATGGTAAATATCTAACCATGAACTACCTACACGTAGATTTAAACAAAATGTATGTAATAGCATTATGTGCACTTAATACAGTGTGTTAAGTATGTTTTACTATGGTGCTATTATGCTGGAGCTTCCATAGCCATATTTAATCATAATATACATAATATACACATTTTCGTGCTACACGATTTGACATTATAAAGAACTAGTTTAATTGTACTTCTAAATTCATAAATTAAAAAGGATTTTACGCACCTGACCCTTCTGCTTCTACATTTATAAATTAAAGGGGTTTTACGCACCTGACCCTTCTGCTTCTACATTAGTTTATACATTTTGGATTCTCACCTTTTTAGCCCTAGCATCACTGAAGAGTCATAGAAGGACGAAACAGCTGTATGATGCAGTTTAATTCATTTTTTCGGCATACTGTATCTATTACTAAATTTAAAATGTGCAACATATGTGTGTGCTACGTCATCTTTGAAGAGAAGTGAAGTATAACTGTGGCTTAAATGCTGGACATCGTTACCGGAAAACAAGTTTACGTACCAATCGTAATGTGGCGTAAGGTCGTATTAAGAGAAAACGCACTATTGATAGTTTCATTATTTCAGTTTTTGCCCGCCACAGAAGACAAACGTTTACAATGAACGGATTAACTGATATATGAAGATAATTTATGATTCATGTAAGAAATGTTCCTGTTTTCTCTATTTACTCTAAAGTTCTATAGTACTCTGAACGAAGAATCGGATACTGTGAAAGTGTCTCCCTTATTTACAGTAGTTACGGAGATTATCGCTAGGTGCCTCAAACTCCGTGTTTCCGCTTTTATCCAATCCCTATATGCACGGCGTACAACGCCCCCATATCAACGAAAACAACAACATTACTTCATTTCCGATTGCAATAAACAATGACGTAATGAAACATGCTAATTTACGTCAGAAGTAACAGACTTGTATAAAATAACCGTTGGATTGCAACGTACATGTACGTATGCTTTCGTTGTTCTACAACATTTCGTATTCACAGCTGCTAAAAGATAGAAAATCCTATACGCCTTTTTTCAAGTCCAACTACTACTTTTGTTGCTTTTCATCCTTTACGTATGCCAAAAGCTATCGCGTTTCAGCAACATTAAATACGTTCATTAGATAAAAAGCATGGACTTTTCATTTTGATGCATAACCTGTATACATATTGTTGACTAAACAAAACAATTGTACAAGCGATATAGTGTATGCTTAGGTGATTAATCTAATGCCTCTCCGAGTTTTTTTTTTCTTCTTCTTCTAAAATTATAAAATATTCAAACATCAGGCATATAGCATTTTGAACGTTTTATATGCTTTTTGGCGATTTAAATGATTATACTCTGCAAACAAAAACCCACAATATTAAGAGATCTGCTTTTAGATATGAAAATAAATTTCAAATATGTTACTTTAATTATAGAAGAGTACATTCTTAAAAAATAATGACTGTTTATATATTCCAACGTCTTGTTTATTTGCATATCGAACACGTCAATATGCCATCGCAATTTACATGTAACATGAGACCAAGAGTTATTTCCCTTAGACCAATGAGCGTATCATGCCGCTATGTCTAGCGAACGTTTCAGTAGCTTCACTGTTCACAAGAATACCCATGTCTCAAGAAAAAACTGGGAAATCGAAATATCAAACTAAAACTGTATAATTATTGTTATACCCGACAGCAAACGATTTTTTTTTTATAAACTGAAATACAATAATGCAGGTCGATTATTAATACGGACACACAATAAAGGCCCAATATACGTACAAATGTAGCTTCGGGGAAATTTTCGTGATTCTGAAAATTCTGAAAAAAAAATCCAGTTGAAAACCATGCAAACATCAGCCTAAAACGAAGTAAACCTGAGCGGTAACTAACAAGAAACTCTTGGGAAAAAAATCCAAAGAACTGAAAATAATTCAGGTGGGGCCCACTTCAATAACAAACCGGGGGTAGAAGACGGTTCGAAATGGACGCGTGTTTACAAATAGCGTGTTTCAACTGCTGCTGTACCGGTAACCGCGAAAGAATTCATCTTGAATATTGCTGATATCAGTTAATCTTAGCTAAATCTATTAATATAATAAGTTATTAGGCTTGATTTTTGCTTCAAGTTTTGCCGAAAGTTACGTATATTGGGCCTTTAATACGGACACACAATAAAGGCCCAATATACGTACAAATGTAACTTCGGGGAAATTTTCGTGATTCTGAAAATTCTGGAAATAAATCCAGTTGATAACCATGCAAAAATAAGCCTAAACGAAGTAAACCTGAGCGGTAACTAAGAAGTAACTCTTGGCAAAAAAATCCAAAGAATTGAAAATAATTCAGGTGGGGCCCACTTCAACAACAAACCGAAGGAAGTAGACGGTTCGAAATGGACGCGTGTTTACAAATAGCGTGTTTCAACTGCTGCTGTACCGGTAACCGCGAAGGAATTTATCTTGGATATTGCTGATATCAGTTTATCTGAACTTAATCTATAAATATAAAAAAGTTATTGGATATTGCTGATATCAGTTTATCTTAACTAAATCTAAAAATATAAAAAGTTATTAGGCTTGATTTTCGCTTCAAGTTTTGTTTTAACAATATAAGTTACGTGTAATATTGGGCCTTTAACTTATCTTTTTAGACCAAGAGTTATTTCCCTTAGACCAATAAAGCTATCGTACCAATTTACCCAGCGTTGTTTACGAGTATGGCAATTCCTCGAGAAAAACAAGATATTGATATATTAGAGTGAAACTGTATATGTATAATACTAATGTAAACAACAAGACAGCGACCGATTGTTTGATATAAAGAAATCCACTAATGCAGGTCGATTGTATTGAATGATATCCAAACAACACGGAAATCAATTCTTATTTCCATAAAAAAAAAAAAAATGCATTACACAAGTTAATACACTGATTGGAAAAAAATGTTTTTTTTTTAACAAGACATTGTAATTTTGAGAACGATTGACAATTCTTGCCAAATGCGATTGATTCATTTTCTATTTTTAACCAGAGACCAATCAAACAATCTTTGTATCTTCAGTGTTGGTATATGACATATTGTAGGGGTGTAGAGAGTGATATTACCTGCGTTTTACTTTTCCACTTGTATCGTGTTCAATCTTTATTATCAAAAATAGGTCTGCATTTCAATTAAGCAATGGATTTAGGTCCATATAGATGTTTTGCCAAACATGTTGTCGCACCGGCACCTGACATATGTAAATTATGTCCATGTCAACAAAAAAATATAAGGAACTCTTAAATGTCATAATAAAACGTTCAAATAAAATTAATCAACACAACGGGTTAGCGTGGTGCTATCAAGGAATATTTATTTTAATCAAACTTCGTCAGTCACTGTTTACGTTTTTTTCGAAGGGCTATGCTGCGACCGATTATGTAATAATTATATATCTTATTCATGATTTTTTGGCAACAAAATGTTTACCTTTAGCTTACTCATTTATCCTTCTTGCCTTATCACTTGTTGTCAACGTTATGTGGAGTCTTAATTAACCAGACGCTTGTAAGCTACCGGTGATAAAAGGCATATTATTATTAAGCGTCTGGTTGAATAAAACTGCAAAACATTGAATATTCGTGGCAGAATGCGACAACATTTCAATAACAATGTTAATATTGTCACATTACCACTGTATAGGTGGTAGTCATTAACTGTTACGAATCAAATTAAGTCGCTCCATACACATCAATTTATAAGACGTTACCTTTTTACACCGATAAAAGCATCTCCAGGGCAACGGAGAGTTGAATGTCCTTTAAACATCGTTTAAACAGTTAAGAATGGGATGATAAATTATATCTGTTTTGGCGAGGAAGGCTTGTATGTTAGTAACATCGCTGAAATAAATTGTGTTAGGAAGTTGTCTAGATTATTACAACAGAAACAACACTACACTTGTAGAGATGTCTCCGATCCATGCAAGGAAATGTCTTCAATATTTGTGCGAGGCTTTCCCGTGGATTTCCCATATCTACGTCACATTAAAAAACTATTGTTTTATGATATGATGACTGGTAAGTGTGTCATGTTAACCTAATTGCTACTTACGACCAATGTTGTTACATACAATTCTCTTGTTTACTCATTATGGTACAAATGTTGTCTGTTCATATGTACACAATAAATATTTATGTTAAACATCCTTAACCAAATTCAATATAGTACACTAGCAGATCAAGAAGAGAAGGAAGGGGGTGGTCCTGGGGGCAGGAACCCCCCCCCCCCCCCTCTTATTTTGGAGGAGGAAAAATTGTATAGCCTTAAAAATGGAAGTTTTTACCTTTGTGTCATTAAAAAAGCGTCAGGTGGACCCGCCTCCTTTTGGAAATCCTGCATCCGCGCATGTAGTATTAGATAGACTCATTCATTCCCCTTGGTTTAGAATGTTTCTTGTGTTATTATGTTGTGACGTATACATATAACCATCAATTAAATACTTGTTTACAACGGTTTCAATGGCCCAACATTAAGAAGAAATTCACAATGTACGCTAAAAAGATCAATTGATTAGCATAACTTATTTTTAAACACTGGAAACGGATGTGTTGATAATGAATATGCATAAATTGTTTGAAAACATTACTTTTTTTCAAAACCAAACCATTAACTAAATGAATGAAGTTATTTACAATGTTTTTGTGCGACACAACATTTACAAGGAATTCACCATATTTTAACACGAATTGCATTAATAAATATTTTACATGCAACTCATTTTGACACACCGAATGTGATAATTTGTCGATGAATATGTATAACTTGTTGAAAAAGAACTTTGATTGACAAATAAACCATTAATTTGATACTTTTCTATCAAGATTTCTGCGACAGAACATTTACAAGTAATTAACCATATTCTTACACGAATAACTTCAAACAACACTGTTTAAAACGCCAGGGCCCAGTTGTTCAAAAGATGATAAGCTTAATCAGTGATTAGTGCAAATTTTAATTATCCTGTAACTTTAAAATGTAACAATAGATTTAATTACAACTTTGCATATATCAAACACCTAATATTGTCAATTTACATACAAAATTTCAAGATTGTAACTTGTATATTGACAGAATTATTCAATTTTGAAAAATGTCGTTAAATAGTGATTAAGCCAATCACCCTTTCATCAACTAGGCTCAGATTAATGTTTTGTTAATGAATATGCATACATTTTTAAGAAAACGAAACTTTGACAAATAAAACAAGCAAATTAAATGTTGTTTACCATGTTTTCGTGACACGATATTTACAAGTAATATATCATATGTTTACGCGAATAAGATCAATTAACATCATAAATGCAACTCATTTTTGATTACCGGAAACGGATGTTTTGATAATGAATATGCATAAATCATTTGAGAAACACAACGTTGATAACACAAAACCATTAATCATTGAGTCATTTACCACGTTTTCTGTGACAAAACGTTTAACAATAATTCACAATGTGTTTACGCGAATACGATAAATAAACAGAATTAATGCAAATCATTGTGTTGCACTCCCGGAAACGAATGTTTTGATAATGAATATGCATAACTTGAATGACAGACAGTATGTAAATATTGGTTAAACAAAGGCTTAAAATGGAAAAGATTGTTGTATAATAAAATTTGGATTTAATTATCTGAGAATTTGGGAAACGGTATCGAATGTTTAACGTCTTTGAAGACTCACCAGCAAAGGAAAGGGGAGGACGAATATATATCGTTTCTGACAATTTATTCACGATATGTAAGTTGCGTTGCTTTTAATATGACCATCCAATTCATTGTGTTCGTTAATTTCATACCATACCCTTTTTAAATGTCTAAATAGTGACCGTTAATTTGCATTGTGTAGGGAAGCAATACCTGAAAATAAATTATCGAGATATAACGTGATTCAGATCCATCTACTGCAGGTTATCATCATACAACGGTTAATTTTAGCGGTCAGAAAATTAAGCGATTGGTGATGGAAACTGAAAGTTAAATTTTGCGGGTTACAATTTGGCGATATCCCTTTAATCTAGTGTTTTAATTTTGCATAAAGCACATTGGAAACACGGATGTCTAGTGGTAGAACGCCGGGCTCGTGATAGAAGGGTTGCGAGTTCGACTCCTTGTCACGGCACTTATGTTGTATCTTTGAACAAGACACTTTACTTGTTCCAGTTTATTCAGCTTTAAAGAGGTGTTTGGTTGGGTAGTGTTAGTAATTTTAGATTACTAGCTGTGAGCGTCGAAATGGCAGCACCGGTTGTATGCTCCCCAGGGAGTTGAGAACGATATAAGCTGGTTGCTAAGGCCCTATAACCACGGATAATACTTTATGAACCGTTTTGAGACGGCCTTTAAGGTCGTGATACGTCGGTATATTATAATAAGTATTATTATATATTATCACTGGTATATATAGATAATTATGTTATGTCCCTGGGAGACTTTAACGGTATATGTTCTTTGTAGAATGCGTTTTGAAATGCTTTCGGAAAGGTCTTTCAATGAGATAGCACTAAACAGTCTTGATTAGGTCTACGCTATCACAAGGAGCCAAATACCCCAATATACAACGACATATACACCAACATACCTGTCTCCGGGACACACCCAAGATTTCTGTATACAACAACCACGGTGATATATCCTTAAATGATCATAGTTGTTAATATAATTTAAAACAAAAGAAAACTAAACCAAAACGTAACAGAAAAAAAAAACAAACAATGAAAGAAACAACAACAAAACAAACGAAAAACAAAAACAAAAACAAAAAAACCCCAAAAAACAGAAACAAAATTGGTAAGGAAAGACGATGATTCACACCAGCAAATAAAGAAGAATTGGAGTCACATACTCGGACAAGAGGCGGGGACATCATGAACCATAAATGGGAGTTGAGAACTAGGACGACCAACACACGTGTCGTATCATTCTCCTCATAAATCTGTCATTATATATGTCCGTATATCCTAGAAAGTACGAACATGTAGGGACGCTATGCACAAGCCTGCACGTGTCATATATATGGAATCGCGGACTGCGACATTGAAATAGATAGTGTGTTGATCGATACGTAGAAACAGAAAACACCCATACATACTCTACCGATGTCTCAGATAGTGCGTAGTGATTATTTACGAGGACTTTAGCCTGAGTGTAGCATTAATCTTCCGCGTAATAATAATAAAAACTGTATATAGGTTGTCGATGAATACGTAAGGAACGCCTTTCTTTTATTTTGTACAGTATGTCTAAACGTACATTTTATATCGATTCGATAAAGCCGATGACAATTACAAGGCCTCCAAAACGAGGGCGAATTTGAATAATGACGTCATGCTACATGAACCAACGCCCATTACATCATTATATATATTGTTACTGCAACGGATTTGGTATGATAATAATTTTTAAAAAATATATGATTCAGAAAACTTTACACGTAATATATTTTGAAGTAATTAAGGATTAACTTTCTATTTTGTTTAGGTTATCGGGGGATACCTACAATGGAACACGGCTGCGCCGGTTAGTGACTTTACAAATGTTCCGTTTTAGTTATCCCCCGGTCACCTAAACAAAATAGAAAGTTTATCTTTGATTATTTCAAAGTATATTACGGTTAAAGTCGTCTTAATCATATATCTGTTTTTAATTATTATATTTGTATCATACTAAATCCGTATCTTTCTGTTGAATGTTCGTAACTATTTTGTTCATTATAGTCCATCTTCGGACACAGATTTCATTTCAATACTAATAAACGTGAGAATGATTCAATTAAGGTAACAGCATGAAATTGCCATAAATTGTTGTTAGTTCCGCCCATGTTTATTGTTGGTGATGTCGTACATGTACAATTGTGTTTCAAACTGGAGGATTTGCGTAGCTCCGCCCCCATGTATTGTTGTCGACGTCATTGGATTTCTGCACGTGTTTGAATATAATTTTGAGGCGATAATGATAGTCTGTAAAATAATGGTTATCGCGTGAATGTCAGTGTAGACTGTAAATATAAAAGTATAACTTTAACATTACTTTTATTATCGTGGGGATGTATACAAAATAAAAATTGTTTACCATTTTGTTTATAAGTTGTGTCGATATTTTATATTATAAACATTTTGTATATTTAACCTCTAGAGTGGCAATGTGTCACTTATGCCAGTTTCAAGCATTATTCAACTGTTCCTTTATCATGGTGCAAATCCAATTATGACGTCATGTCAGTGTTTCGTCATACGTAGATGCTTGTATAACTATAAAATAAGTTACTATCATTATATTAATTTTCTTTTACTGTAAGCGTATTTGCATTTAGCGGAATCAAATTTTGGGTCCTAATCAAATTTTAGGTCAAAATCACATTTTAGGTCATAATCAAATTTTAATAGATACGTGCAATTCTGAATTAGCGAACGTGCAGTCCATTAAGAAGCAATATACAGAAACTGTGACAAGCACACTCACAACTGACACTCAAAACTACAAATGATCGGCCTAATATGCCCGCAGGCACTGAAAACCCAAATCGTTTCCAATAGACGATTAATGCAACAACATGTATTGCAGAATAATTGGCTTGGTTTTACTGATATGTTAGTAAATATATTTTAACTGATTATATTGATAAATATATTTTCCATTAATTTTCGTCCGTATATATAGTTGACCCTATTATGCATATTATATATTCTTGACCTCTGACTCAAAACTATGATACAGTAACATATGATACGATATGTTGGTAGATATATTTTACCTTATATATTGATAAATGTATTTTCCATTAATTGTCGTCCGTATATATAGTTGACCCTATTATGCACATTATATATTCTTGACCTCTGACCCAAGACTACACAGAGTTCGACGATCGGATTGACATGTAATGTACAAATACCTGATTTGTATTGCAGGTTAATGACCTGTTTCTATGCAAAAACATTACCGGTATGATCATAAACTGCTAATGAATAATGCATGAAGTATGCTATTGAAAGAATCCTTTTAATTACTTTTATAGATTCTAAAATAAGACGAATTCAAATTATGTCTTGTACCAAAGAACGTACCAAAGAACCATTAAAACAAACACAAAAACACTTTTTCCGATATCAATACATTTCAGAACAGAATATAATTATACACTTATAGCTGTATTATGATTACATTTGTCATAGTATTACCTTGCTATGCAGTCAACACACACATATCATATTGTTAGGTATTACACGTGTGTGTACACCCATCAGCCATATCTGTGGATGTAATTTTCAATTGTTCTAACTGTGATGTCACGCCTAAAACAAATACAATACGTCATTGAAATACCACATTGGAGTCCAAATGGCAGCGTTGTACATCCTAATGTTGTATGGAAATTTACATTTTACATAAATAAATACCATAAATGTTGATAATGTGAAACAAAATATTACATTCGTATCAGTTTCATATGCGATTTATGAGACTCGTAAAGAACTTGTTTCAATTATGCTCGCGAGAGGCTGTCTAAATTAAAGAAAAAATAATCCCACGTGAACTGTAAACTCATGTAAGAGATACAAAATAATTACAATTTTTTTTAGTTTAGTGTAGACAAAAAATCAGAGAATATCAAAGCATCAACAAAAAAATAATCCGAACTCGAAACCGATTAAACTAGACGCAAAATAGGAACAAAGGAAAACTTTACACGGATACGCTCGTAAAAGTACCAAAACACAAAAAAATAGACCAGGTGTTCAGGAAGAGTAATGGTCCTTTGCTTTATCGACGACATCCGCCATGTAAATCTTGGTCACATACAAGTAAGCATCGATCTTCAAAATAAGAACCGAATTATCATTGGCAATCACAAGTAAGCACACCAATAAGCAAAAACAGACTAGTTCTAAAAACTGTAAGTTTTAAAATCTGTGCAGTATACCATGTCTAAACGTTAGCAATAAATGAATGAGCATGAGCCTTAATGTTTGGCTTTATTAAGGACGTTTCAAGTTTTAGTGATGGAGGGAAGCAGGAGATCCTGGAGAAGAAAACGACCTACGGCAATAACCAATAAATTACACCCTGAAGGCCTCGAACCCACGACCTGCAGCATATATAAGTGGGGGCTACCTAGTCATTTGGATGGAGTTATTTTATTAAGTGCGCACGGTATTTATTAATAAATGCCAACTTGATTGGTATTTATTAGATTTGTTTTTGATAATTCATATACGATTCAAGTTACTGTACATGTACACATAATACTTATAAAGATATAAAGAAACATTATATTATGTCTAAAAATTTTGCCGGATTTGTAAAAAAAAAATGTTTTCCCCTGTTCAGAATAATCAGACCGATTCCTGGAGGACAATTTCTTACAATGTCCTCAGATACTTGCAACACTGTATGATCTGTCATTTCACCTAATTAACGAGGATGTCACCCCAAGCGAATGAATAACCCATTGTGTCCAGTTACCACATAGAGTTCAGTCACCCCGCTGCGGTGTGTCCAGTCTAGACAACTGTGAACTAAGCTGTCACATTGTGTGTTATCTACAGATGCCTACCTATTATTATGTTTCTCTATAGTAAATCCCTCTGTCGTTGTGTCATAACCTCATTGCACCCCTGTGTTTATATATATGTAAGATTCGTCACTGACAGGTGATTGGAATATGGTTTACTATGCACAAAATATGTCGGTTCTATGACACGGATGACAGGGCCCGTTAGCGATTTAAGTGGTTTATGCGTTTCGTATATATAAATATGATGAAAAAATTATTTCGGAAATGCTATATTATACTCCAATGCCCTTTTTATAGTAAAATTAACTTTATTTTTTTTTAATTTAACCAGTTAAGATGGTTTTCAGTTTAAACCAAAAACATATTTCTTTGATTAATGCTATTTTGAATAGAAAAACTGATGCAATTTATTTATTTATTTTTTTTTTATTATTAACATATGTTTTGGTGCAATGTGTCGAACATATTCTTGTGTTTGAGCAATTGTATTGTCGAATTAAAATTAAAGATTTGATAATTTATTTGTCCGTGCTGTTGCTATTACTTACACGATCATATACATATTCGATTTAATATATCAGTCTTTGATATAATTAATGAAAATACTTCAAATCAACTAACTAGAACAGTTTTTCATCAACGTTTGTATTCGGTTCGTCACCTTTGCTTTCGTTGTAATCCATTGTGAACACCATAAATCTTCCTTATCTGAGAAAACAAAATATCTGTGTATTGTATTTGTCTTCAAATTCAGACGGCAACAAATGTTTTCAATCATTGAAGCTCTTTTAAAGTGATGGCTTGTATACATCTTTAAATGACAGAGCATATGTTGTACTCTGATATTTTGAGCGCGTAATGTTACTGATATTAACGAGGATAGTGACAGATGACTTTGAATTAATCAGGATGGATCAGACACCAGAGGTCGGAGGAGTGTACTAAGCCTGGATTTACGTAACTGCAATGGGATCGCGATGGACGAGGGTTTAGGTGTCCCGAATTCTATCACTAGTCCTCTGGATTTCGGGTTTAAATATATAAGAGAATACCGAAGCGTTAACAAAATCAATATCCAAACTCAAAACCGATTAAACCAGGGGCAAAATATAAACAAAGGAAAGATTTACATGGAGACTCTTGTAAAAGTACAAGATAATAAGACCAGGTGTTCCGGAAGAGTAAGCGTCTTCTGCTTCATCGACGACACCCGCCATGTAAATAAAAAAACAACGGTTGACAGTTGTCAATTACTTATCGTAGGTCTGTGGTTTTTCTCCGGGTATTCCGGCGTTCGTCGAACTCAAAATTCTGGTACGTTGCTAGGACGTAAAAAACATAATAATTCAAACGTAACACTAACATGGGCTAACAAATTTATAAATTATTGCAGTGCATCATTTTATATTATGTATCAGAACGTATTACTTTCCCCTCGACCTATATGTGTAATAGCACAAGGCAGTTCATTCTGATTTTTGAGACTAGCTAGAAATCGTATTTGTACATATTTCTTCTCATCTTATCTTATATGATGAAACTCGATCAAACTGGATGCAACATAATTCATTAAAAAAAAAACATTTTACTCGCAGACTCATGGATAATCACAAAAAAATAAGACTATGTGTTCTTGAAGAGTAGTCTTCTTCTTCTTCATCAACGGAATTTGCATTGTGAATCAAGGTCATATCCGAGTTAATTTAATGTTCTCAAAATGAGAACCGATGTATCATTCTCCATCACATCAAGCAAAAAAAACTAATGAACATACGACACACCTGGCCAACAGCGAACTTCAGTGAATAATGTTGCTGTTTAGTACTACAAACTCATCTGTTACAATAAAAGCTATATATATCTTAAAATCAGTAATATACACAGCATGCCGAAACAATGAATTTCATACAGCTGTTGCGGCCTTCTAGGAATCGTCAGTGATGCTAGGGTCAAAATGGTGGGAATATAAACTATCTAACTATGATAGATACAGAAGGTCAGATGTGTAAAACCCTTTAACAAAGTGTACACGAGTAAGCAATGGTTTTAAAGTTGAAGCATGTGAATTTTTTTAAACTGGTAGAAACACTCTTACAAATTAACCCATTATGCAATTGAAATAACACACAAAAACAATGTTCACACATTTTACTGCGGAGAAACATGTCTTTTTTATTTTTTCGTGTATCAGTTACATGTGTGAGTTGTCGGAGTTTTAAATTCTCATGGTTTAGTTTGTCGTTTGATCTGTTAAGCCTTACGATACCATTAAATGTTCTAGCCCTAATTTTTAATTCGATTGGACATTGCATACACATGCATTACTCTATCTCAGTCTAATTGACTTTACATATTTTCTTCCATAAGTATTTTTAAAAACCACTGCTTTGCAGTGTTGTTATTGTATATTGATTTGAATTTGTAATGCAGGTTAATCAGAACTATGAGCAAGTTTAATGGTCGCCATCTTTCTCAGAATAAGACATATTTTTTGTCTTTGGATGATGTGAAGATGGACGTTTTTGAGAATGTTTATTTGTGTGCTTACTTGTTGTAATTGAGAATGGTGACTCGGTTCTCACTTTGAGGACTTAAATGTTTCCAAGATTTACATGGCGGGTACCGTCGATGAAGCAGAAGACGCTTACGGAACACCTGGTGTGATTATCTTGTACCTTTACAAGGGTTTCCGTGTGGAATTTTTATTTGCCGCTTGTTTAATTAATTTTGAGTTAGGATTATGGCTTTGTTGACACCGACGTCAAATCAACACGAGCATCACATACTCATAGTTTCGACAATATCAAAAAATATTTGAAAATAGGTATTTCTGTGCATATTTTGCACTTCGCGAAAGGTCTAAACTTCACTTTTTGATGCTGGATTGATCACTTAAAAATGTTTCGCTAAGTTTCAACATAGCAAGATAATGTTGGCTGTACAAGTTTATAATGTTCAATATTATTGAACTATTATGCAACAAAGTGTAATTTTCATATATTTTATGTAACTGGGACATTTTCTATTTTGAACCCGATATTGTGAAAAGTAACACAAAAAGAAACAGGACAAAATATACAGCACGCCCCCCCCCTTTTTACAACGGTTTTAGACAAAGACACCATTTTCATTTCATATGCTAAATATTAAAAAAAAGTTAAATTGCAAGACTTTTGTTATTTTGCGTTAAATTTGCAAAACAAATGGTGAAAAATGAGGATTTTCTTATTAAACAATAAGAGTTAAGGGTAATTAAATCGCTTTCCTGAGCTAAAATATTAGGTTAGCAAAATTTTACTTACAAAACTATGCATTTCAGCAAAGATTCATACATTTTAGATTACCAATTCCAAAGATATTGTATGAAGATATCCTGCAATTGGTCAAAACTGCAAAAATCACTTAGAATCACTTATTACTGTATGTTATATTGGTTTCTTTGATCGATCGTAGCAGAAAAAACGAGCATGCTGACATATCATTATCTTTGTATTTTCCGCCATGCCATGATCTCTTTTTTTCCAAAAATGTTATATTAGAAAAAAAGTTTAATACAGGGAAATTGTTACTTCTCAAAAGAATATATCCTAAAATATTCACTAGCTAGCATGACTCGTATTTTTTTTATAATCAAACATAAAAAAAAATGTAAATTTCGTACATATTGACATTAATAGATTAGTGACATCATATTCAAGATGAATTATGGCTGTATTAAATGATAATGTTACAAATCTATCATTGTTTTAATTTATTTTTGTTTTGTATCTGACGAATATTCTAATACATAATCCATTATATCAATATATTACCTTTAGCGGCTGTATGCCATTCGAATAGTCACTTGTATAATTAAACCATGAAAACACATCAGATTATACCAAAGCGTTGACAAAACCATAATCCGAACTCAAAATCGTAAGAATGTTTTTTTTTTTTTTGCAATGCCTGTGCAAAATTACATTTTTTAATAATAAAAAAGGGCTAACAAAAACGAATCCTATTGAATTCAGTCAAAGCAAGTAAGATCTATAATCAATGATTCGATCTCCAAATACAGCTTTTCTAATTAGCATGCACAGGTATGTAGGTCAGACTTATCGACGTCAAAAATAGCCCGAAGTGTCACACATACTTTCTAGAGATCAAATAAATATGACAATGGTACAAGCTACACTTATGGCTATCACCGTCGGCAAAATACACCGTATTATTGACAGTACATGAATCCTTGGCAAATGAAAACGTCACATTAGCTAAGCGCAGATTATGATTAATAATGATCCGAACGTCATTGTAGAGTGCACGTGTATTGAATTCTTATAAATAGGACAAACTTTCAAAGCAATATATTATATTTGAACCTATGGCAGAAAGGAAACATATTGTGCGGAATGAAATGCTGTCCGTATTATTTGATCAATTCGCAAAATATGCTATATGATATAGAATTATTATAATAATAATTATATGCCATGCATACTATAGATTATATAACATCAATAGAGGCTTGGATATGGAGCTAAAGTGCAAAGCGTGATTAAAATTTACTATGCTGTAATGATATTGTTGATAAATCTCATACTGTTTAAGTTCATTTCGTAACCACTATGTTAGAAAAAAATAGCTATTTGCATATTTGGTTTTTGTTCATTTTAAGGAAACATGGGGAATATTGGATTTAAACTACACTTCCTTCTTACCCTGTCATTAACGGATTTAAACTCTATGAACGTAATGGCGTAGAATGTTTTGCGGGACATGATAGTGTACTTATATTTCTCGTTATTGAGGATTTGTGAGTACAGCAATTTTTATAATATGGAAGATTGTTAGATACCTATAATTCAAAATTTAGATGTTATCTAACTGTGAATTGTTTGTTTGTGTTTTTCTTTGTTTTTTATATCGATGATTTATCCAAGTTCATTTTTGATTGTTACAGTTTGTTTGTTTGTTTTCTCCTATTACCAATGACGGTCATGTATGTAAGTGTCATGTTTTGATAATGGAGGAAAGCCGGAGTACCCGGAGAAAAAAATGTATCAACCTAAGTTTGCCCAACATTGATCTTCAATAGTTAAGTGTATGTGGTATCAGACTACAAAAGGCCTTAACCAGTTAGCCATGGTGCTTCATTAGGAAAGATCAAAGTCAATGTTTTCATCTCATGACTATTTCGTCGTTTAGGCTCATGATCTGCACTTATAGCTATAACCGTTGGTTTTATATATAGTATTATTGGCAGTACATGAAGCCTTGGCAAATGAAAACGTCACATTAGCTAAGGTCAGCTTATGATTAATAAATAGCGGAGCATCATGGTAAAGTACATGTGTATTGGAAATGACAAAACGAATACAAATTACCTACAATGTATGTAAATGATTAATATATACATGTACATGTAAACTACAGCAAAACTATGAGTTATGTGTCATTTTTTACACCATATAGTTGCAGCTAAATATGGATTGCCAACAACACATGCTTAAATAATTCGAGATTATTATATACCGCATTATTACAATTTAGTGTATATCTGATGTTGAAGCGTCAAACAAATATCGTTCTCAACTCAATGAGGAGCATGCAACTGTTGCTACAATCTCGAAGATCACCACAAGAATCTTACAATATTTAGAACCATCAGTCATCAGTGTTAATGAAAAAAAATGCAAGAGTTGTACAACAAAAAACAAAAAACAACAAAAAAATATTACAAAAATAATAATAAACACATATATACATGCTTCATTTGTTGTCCATTATACATTTTTGTATATGCAAGATAGGCGAGCAAAGGTCATGTTTCATTGCAACGTGTTTCCATATCGCTAGTTTGGAATCATCTCGTCATAAGGTCATGATCTAGGGAGTGCTTATGTTATTATGTTATTACTCTCATTCTGTTCTATTCTTACCACAAGATAACAGCCAATATGAATTACGCATAGTTGCCCTTATAAATCCCAAAACATGTCCTACCTTTAAGTAGTGCAATAAATCATTGAGTTTGTGCCATATCATAACCTCATATTTCGTATTGGCAGTTAGAGTGATAGCTGAAGCTGTATGCTCATTAGTGTGCTTACTTGTTGTGATTGACAATGATGCTCGTTTCTCATTTTTGAGCACTTGATGCTAACTTGGATGCGACTAAACCAAGATTAACATTGCGGGTCTCGTCGATAATGCAAAAGACGTTTACTTTTCCAGATTGCCTGGTCTTATTCTCTTGTACTTGTACGAGGGCTTCCGTGTAAATTTTTCATGTGTTCATATGTTACCTCTAGTTTAATCGATTTTGAGTTCAGATTATGGTTTAATTGACGCTTTGGTATTCACTAATGTTTCCTCCACCAAAGCTTTGGATTATTTATTTGGTGAAATTTGTTTTACGTGCTATTAACAATCAGGGTCAGTAAAGGATTTGTCAGGTTTGAAGGTGGAGGAAAGCTGGAGTAACCGGAGAAAAACCACAGACCTACGGTCAGTACCTGGAAACTGCTCCACGTGCGTTTCGAACTCGCAACCCATAGGTGGAGGCTGGTCGTAGAATGTCGGAACACCTTTTCAACTCCGCTACCGTGTCCCATCCCCACCCCCTACCAAAGCAAAAACATTTCTGTCGATACCGTTTACACGAAAAAATACCACACTTTTAACTACTGTAGTGATTTAAAACCTACTGATCAAACACATGAGAATGATGAATCTTATATTTTGTTTTTGTGTTAAATATTTGTTTCAGATATTATATTCCTGTTATCATATACTTTGAAAATATATTCTATTAAGCGGTGATCTTATTTGATCGAAGTTAAGATTGTGATATTGCCATATTATGTATATAACATTCTATACATTTACCAAGTTTCATTAGTGCACACAATTCAAATTGTGACTATATGGGTTTTATGTGCTAAAAGTAACTTTCCGAAAATAAAAACGTTTATATTCATATTTTTAGACTAACGAAATGACTTTCAAATTCCTTTATTCATTACGAAATGCAATATCTGCATGCACATTCCTAACATATCTAATATATATTAGGAAGCATTGAAGGATCTGTTTGTGTTCACTACAAGTATTTCCATATCTGCATACTTTTATTGCTATCATCACTCGCCTTTTTTAGGAAAGTATTTAGGTCAAGAACACAACAAGACACGTTCATGATCAATGAACAGCATACAGTGTGTATAGACGGCAGTGACACAGCTAAAGTAATTTATGTATATACATTGTAGATACATATATAAACTATAGTAATCTTATACATTTTGTTGCATAACAAGGTCAGTGATCTGCAATAAACGTGTTTTGTGTTGTCTTTGTGATCTTTCTGACCTCGGTCTTAAACCGGGAAAGGCAAACATCCAGTAAACTCTTTCCCCTTTCTCTACTACGACTGATACCGTAGCCGTATATCCTGTAAGAAATTAGTTTCGGTAAATTTCCATTTTAAAAAAGTGACTCAACAAAGCATTCGTGTAAAGTTTTTTTCGATATCAGAAGATGGACAAACTTGCTTTACATGTCTTTATTTTTGTTTTGTTTTGTTTTGATTTTTGAGGAGTGGGTGGGGGTTGGGGGGGGGGGGGGGTTGGGGGGGGGGGGGGGGGTTGGGGGGGGGGGGGGGTAGTGACAACTGGCACTTGTACATTAGTATTTCGAACTCGCAACAAAAATGGGACGGGCTAGTGGCAGAATGTCGGGACACCGAAACCATTCGGGTTACAAGACCAGCTTGTCAATTTGCAAGGACAATGATGTAAGACAACTTTAAAGCATGCAACACACTTTGAGTTATGAATGCGGCTCGTGTATGTCATTGATGTCATTTTGTGTTTCCAATCCCAGTTCATACATTTCTTATAGAACCATTGTACTTCCTATTCATATCGTCTTAAAAAACATGTTCATACAATTTCAAACTTTTCATTTTTATTAATAAATGAGTTTCCCAATGATTCACTTTAGAATGAAATTCAACTTTAACGAAAAGGTAAAAACAAATTTCTATAAACAAAAAAATATTTCAAGTAATTTTTATATTTATATTTCTTTTAGTGTTACTTGATTATCAATGTATGCTACATGTATCAGGTGAATTAACCTTTCTTTTGTGCTTCATTCGTGCCCTGCTGATACATACTTGGAAAAAAAATCGTATTTATATGCGTTTACAAATTATTTGTAGCAAAGATAAGAACTTGCATATGCTTCATGTAACTTAATCAAATAACAGCTGAGCGCAGTGGTACATGTAGGTACAGTTTAGATCAAACCAAGGACACAACAAAAAAGAATATACAAAAACCTCTTCTGATGCTATATATAATTATTATTAAAAATATAATGAAAACATAATAAGTGACATTTAGATCTAACAGTGTATGAACAACTTCGGACTTGTATACATTGTTGTGTTTTTGCTGACGTGGACAACAGGTATTGTATTGATACGGCACAATAAACAATGCATAGGGGCTCGCGGTGGACTTGTTAAAATAGATACATTATGTAGTAAGTCTAAATTAATTTTGTTTCCGGGAATCTCTGCATCAGGAAATAACAATCTGCGTTACGTCAGTGTCAACCCTTCTGTTGATGACAAGAAACTAGATAATACATAATTTATAACCAGAAAACAAAGATAAACATAAATTGCACATCACTGTTTCTTTGTTAATTGCTAATAATTTACTCCATAAATAACTTATGTTATACATAGACTCGTTGAAGTGATAGTGACAGTACGGGAAAATACATTGTCTTTTGGTTCATATATAGAGTACGTTGTATATAAGATCGTTCCAATAATAGCGACAGTACAGACAAATAAATTGTCAAATTTTCAAGGTTATACACCTCTTTGTCAATACAATACACACAATTTAATAACTAAAATAAAACTAGGGACAAAAGATTTACATGGATATTTTTATAAAAAGTAGCAGATAATAAGACCAGGTGTTTCGGAAGAGAAAGCGTACCCTTCTTCATCGACGACATCTGCCATGCTATTCTTGGTCACATCTAAGTAAATATCAAGGCATCAAAGTGAGAACCGAGTCTTCAGTGTGTAGATATACAGACATTAACTTGATGATTTATGATAACACAAAACATAAAAAGTGTTTCAGGATGGACGCGACTATTTTATCTTCGTGTTTGAAGAAAAAAAGTCATTCCCTTAAGGACCTATCTAATGCAATGTCTGCCCCACTTCCACATCCCCAGTTAAATATATATATATTTAACACCTTACTGTTTATGCCATATGTGGTATAAATACATGTACATGTCATATATTCCGAAGACTGCTAACGATCCATGTATTTCTCCATCAACACACAAGGTCGCATGCTGAAAATATACAGTTGATCTTCGTTATCAGGAATTCGACTGGTCCCTGAAAAAAAACGAGTTACATTGTATCCGAGTATTCGAGTGAGTACAAATGTATAGTGTGAAGCTTAACTTAGATCAACGGAATACTTCAAATTTGATTGTGTCTTAGAGTCCTCAAAATGAGAACTGAGTTTTCATTGTCAATCCCAACAAGTAAGCACACTAATGAGCATACACAGAAACGTTAATATACATATCACACAAAAATACAGATTATTTCTCAATGATACCAAGATGGCGACCATTAAACTTGCACATAGTCTTCATCAACCTGCATCTCTCGAATCCCTGTGTCGTAAGTTTGTTTGTCAGCAGCTGACATATATCACGAAATGTCGATATTTAGAGCAGGCCCTAGAATAACAAATCAGCTGTGATATGTAAGCCCCAATAGGATGAAGAAGCAGCGATGTTACGATCAAGAAAACGAAAGTTCACCAGGTTGGTCCCAACACCGAGGGAAGTTTTGAGTATAGACTGAAAGGGCATGAATTAACTGTTGTTTTAACTTTAATACAGAGGTATATAGTTCTACCGTCTTCATCTCCTATTTCTAAATCAACGCAAATCATTTTGTGCCACAGCAATCAATTAATTAATCATGAATCTCTCGAAACAGCCATCTTCACGATTGAACAGATTGTTAGAAAATGTCTAACAGTCATAAATCATCTACAGTTTGGAAATGTCGTCTGCATGTAAACAAAACCCTTTGATCATGATCACACATACGCGTGGGCATAATTGCTTTTAAGGAAACGTGTATTAGTCATGAGGTAAACGGGCAAATAGTTTAATTCATGGCTGTATATGAGATGCCTTTGATTTACCATGGAAACAATCTAACTTATTGAACATATTTTCATATTGAGAACCAGGTTACAATTGTATATTTTAAGAAACGGAGAATCTGGTATTTTGTTGTTTTTTTTTCATCTTCACAGAAACATCATGTATATCTCCATATTAGTATAATCTTAATATAATATTCATGCATCCTTAGGAGGAGTGATATTGAAGGGAAATAGCCAAAAATTGTAATATTCCAATGTGTTCTGATTTAAGAAAGAAGTAAAAGATAATCCTGGCCATCTTAAAACACCAAATTGTTTTCAATAACAGAGTTTAACGATCATGCTGGCCATGTTATCACCAGTACACTGACCGTTAGTCTACCACTTGAACTGGGGTTTGACCACTTGAGTTGCCACCAGTAAGGTTAAACTGATGCAGAAATCTAGATCACAAATACATTTGTTATGTGGGCGTGACAACTACTTACGATAGCGATATAACCAGCAATACATTACGAATATGCTACATTAACAGATGCATGCATATTTATGTTGACGAATGCTGATCTAGAGAAAACGAAGCGTTTATGTAAAGAATTCAAAATAAAAGACAGGTGGGATACTTTAAGCATTTTTTTAATTTGTCGCCATACATTTTATAACATGCTGACATACATTTTCGACCCCGCATTTAAATTGTTTATTACTATAGATGACGTGGCGTGACGTGAATACTCTGCCTATTCTTTTTAGATGTCAAGAAAAAGAAGGAAGCGTTAACTGTGCATGCATGAATTATACTGCTGATGAATTTAACACACACGTGTTTATGAACCCTTGCAAAAGATAACTTACGTACAAGTGAACTATCACATTAAAAAGTATAAAAAATGAATAAAAAATGAATCTGTTTTTTTAAAAAGAATGAACAATGGTTTCTAATTCATTACTTTGCATATTTACATATTTAGTATAACCTGTCTTAACCGAAACCAAAAATGTAAAATCACTTATATTTTGCGAAGTATTTATTTTCGCTTTCGTTCGAGAGGAGATTCAATCACGAATTAAAATACCTTGCGATTATATCTGTCTCTAGATGTACACTTGCTTATTATATTGCCATCGTCACTTCTAGATGGACGATCGCGAAATTATGAGTTCTTGAATATGTCTGAAAAAGTAAGCTCGCAAAACAAATTATTCGCGAAATCAAAGTGATTTGCAGTACACCAATCGGTGCCGAACGTTCTAGATCAACTTGTTCACAGGCAAACTTCAAAATGGCGGCGAATGAATTCGTTTTAAGACGGTGAATACTGTATCTGCTGTACAAATAAACATGTTATTGTGAACTAATGTAGTTATTCTTTCACGTTGTTGTTCATAAACACAAAACAATTCATTTTCTTATCGCATTGTGAATGCGTATGAATTCGTTTTTAGACGATGAATACTTTACTGCTGTAAAAAAATAAACATATTATTGTGAACTAATGTACTTATTCTTTCACGTCGTTGTTCATAGACACAAAACTTTTCATTTTCATATCGCATTGTGCTATACTTGCATATGATTGTTACATTCGCTGGCAACGAACGATAATATTCACTGCAACATTTGAAAACCCCGAGGGTGGAATTTCCCTATCTAAAACTTTATGCCATGAAAGATTATTTTTCTCTCATTTCCACTACCTGAATAAACACAAAAAAAACATGATAAAACTTTTGACTTGACACCATTTTGAAAACATCAATTTCCCTTGAGGTTTTTTGACGAAAACAAATGATACAACGAGATTAAGCATACCCAAAATGTGCAAGCACAATTTGCACAGATGAGTTAATCTCAACTTTTTAATGTACACGGTTAAAATGTCGTGGAAGGTTTGAATTTCATCAATTTTTATCGAACTCGTGAGGTCAAGTCATTTTTGCGCCATTGTGAAGTCAAACTGTGGCTGTTTTGCATCAGTAAGTGTGTAATACAACCACATATACCATATTGCCCAAGACAGGACAGTATTACACACCTAGAAATGAGGGAAAACCTTGTAATACAGGTCCCAAAAGGGAAGTTGTGGTTAAAAAGTCGATACGTTTTGCTAAATACAGGGTAGGGCTTTTGTGATTGACATGAATATACCTACAAGTACTTACAACATGCTCAAAAAATCAGAACATCTGTAAAATAAAAAAAAGATCAAAAAAATTTTAATACACATTCGAATTTCTTGAGGTAAGTGTTGATGTCTTGTTTTTTGATGTCATGATAAAACAACATTTTATATAGCAAAGCGTAACGACCTTCTTTCCAGATGTCGGTTTCTTGGTCAAAATCATATACCAGTAGGTCATAATACTTGCAAAAACGTTAAATGTTTTGTTTATGAAGAACGACACGAAAGAATAACAACATGTGTTCACAGATTCATGTTTATTTACACGGCGTCTAAACACGAATGTATATACCGCCATTTTGTTGTGTGCGCGGGGGCGAGTCTAACTAGAATATCCGGTACGGTTTCCGGACCGGAGTTGCGGTACGAAAGAGCTAAGATATCCGTTTTGTCTAGACATAGTATTATTCCCTAAGTCATTGTTTCATTATTCAGTACATGTACCAATGCTACTTCAATACTGTGGTATGCAATTCGGTGAATCATAATGTTTCGTCGAATTTGCATTGTAATTGTAAAAATACCCATGTATGAAATGAATGAAATATTTTTAAAACAATGTTATCAAAACCGCAATGTACTTGTTGATATTTACATAATGATAGCTATTATTTAATGTTATATCACATTGATTATAGTAATGAAGATTGAGGAGAGTACGGAAATAAATCCCATTTAAATAAGTTATATAGCAAAACAGGACTTAATATCACGCATGGATTGACCACGCTAATAGAATGAATAGACATTTTCAAGTATAATTTATCATCCATACAAATGCCACATATAAATATTTGTCACGATTTATAGTCATAGACTAATGGATTGCTACAAAATAAACTAAAAAATAATGACAGTGTGTGTTTTAAATGAATGTTTTTGATATATTACAATACGCCTACTGTGGTATAACAACAACCACAAAATGAATTCCAATGATCAATTACAAAACGGTTATCGCTTATTTATTTCACAATAAATTCAACCATTATGAAATGAGCATAACATTTAATGCATTTTTTAAAAATATTATTTAAATGAGATATGAACAAAATTTCAAAATTTAATTAGTCGGTTTGGAAAGTTATGCAAGTTTCCGTTTAGTCAAAACTACAATTGTATTCATTGATGAACCGTTATAATCGGCAAGATATCGAAAAAAAAAAGTTAACCTACATTATCCTAATATTATTATATCTTTTGCTTTATTGTGATTCATTTATTTGATATATTTGCAATTTCTGTTAATTTTACAAGCTTTACCGAACATAATCTTACAGTATACGTGAATGAAGAATGTATTTTCGTACAAGTATCAGCTGTACGTTTTTGTTTTCCGAAAGCACTGTCAACTCAACCACACTTCGTCCAACCATGCTCTTCGTCTTCTTTGATAGTGTCGTATTTCTTTTTGTTTGTCAGATGCATCTGTTCCGATCTTTCAATAGTCTCTTTTAGCTTCTTTCTTGTCTAGTCTTAGCTTGTGACTCTGTTTTCGTCAGCCAATATTTGTTTATCGCGGCTACCTGACATTTGCACTTCCCGTTCTATTTTTATACGAGAAATCACGTGATTTTTTTTCGAATCATGTGACCACTATCCTGCTCCCGGTTCCGTGCCGATTCGCAAGAAAACATAAGAAATGTTTTTTTAACATAGAAAACGATAATAAAAATATAATTATGGTACTGATGTGCTTAGTAATAAATCTTGATATTACATAAATATGTTTTTGTTTGACAATCTAAACTGTTAAGGATTATGTTTTAACTAGTATTCCTTAGAACACAACCGTATGCCAATGACGTGAAAGTAATTAATCTATTAATTTAAGGAATGATTCATTTCAGTGCTATTCTCAACGAATTCATATATCTGTACCAATGAAATGTTGTTTTTCTCTCTTTTATTTCAATTAAAAAGAAAATTTACTCCTCAAAAATGAACATGTCACATTATCTTGTTCACTGTGTTATTATAGCGCCTAGTTACATAGTTTGCATGCAGTCTACTTCATAAAAATGAGATATAGCTGAACAATTCTGTAAAACAATCCAGTGGATAACCATGCAAAAAAAAAAACCCCAAAAAAAAACAAACCTTAAAGGCCCAATATACGTAACTTTCGGCAAAACTTGATGCGAAAATCAAGCCTAATAATTTATTATTTTTATAGATTTAGTTAAGATTAATTGATTTCAGCAATATTCAAGATGACTTCTTACGCGGTTATCGGTACGGCAGCAGTTGAAACTCGGTATTTGTAAACACGCGACCATTTTGACTGTTTTCTACCTGCGGTTTGTTATTGAAGTGGGCCCCACCTGAATGATTTTCAATTCTTTTGATTTTTCTATCAGGAGTTTCTCGCTAGTTACCGCTCAGGTTTACTTCGTTTTAGGCTTATTTTTGCATGGTTATCAACTGGATTTTTTTTCAGAATTTTTCAGATTAACGAATATTTTCCTGAAGTTACGTATATTTGGCCTTTAAAACGAATCTGAGCGGTAACTAACAAGAAAATTCCAAAGAATTCAAAACAGTTCAGGTGGGGCCCACTTCAACAACAAAGCGACGTTAGAAGACGGATATCAGTTAATCTGAACTAAATCTATAATAATAACACAGTTATTAGGCTAGATTTTCGCTTAACGTTAGGCCGAAAGTTACGTATGTTGGGCCTTTAAGCTGTTAATCTGTTTATCAAAAGTGTCAATTAAACTTTAAGGTATCGTTAGCATTGAACAATTGTATAGAGTATGTTAAAATGGAAAACGTAAAGTTCATAAAATTAAATATAACTGTCACCTAAATAAATATATTACAAATACGATAGTTATAAATCATTCAATAATCATACGTCTTGCAAGGGTAAGGTGAAAAGGGCAAATATATGACATGTTGGGTTTCAGTGTTTATGTCAATCAAAACATATTTTGAAAAAAGTAAATAAGGAAATCGCATCCTGATAACTGTCATTATGCTATCAGACATGCACATGTGGATTAAATTCATTATAGATTCGCGACATTTGTGTGCTACGTGTTCGAATCTTGTCATGGCAATGTGATGTTTATTTCAGCAATATACTACACCCAGCTTTTTGCAGTATACTCATTGTAAATGTATACGTGGATAGATAAATTAGAGAATACCGAAGCGTTAACAAAATAATAATCCGAACTCAAAATTGAATAAACCAGGGGCAAAAAAATTAGCAAAGGAACGATTTACATGGAGACCCTTGTAAAAGTACAAGAGAATAAGACCAGGTCTTCCGGAAGAGTAAGGTCATCGATGATACCTGCCATGTAAATCTTTGTCACATCTTAGCAAACATACATAGTAGATTAAATGCTAGATTTTAGACTTGCACTGTATGCATCTGTACGTTCCCAGGGAAGTGAAATGTGACGTAACACACACATATGCTGCATCTTTTAAATTTAGTAATAGATACAGCATGCCGCAAAAATTAATTAAACGGCACCAAACAGCTGTTTCGTCCACCTACGACTTTTCAGTGATGCTAGGGGCCAAAAGATCGGAATCCTAAATTTGTAAATGAATATAGAAAGCAGAAGGGTAAGGTGCTTAAAACACCATTAATCTATAAATTTAGAAGTAAAATTAAATTAGTTCTATATAAGTTATTGGCTATCAGTGGTGGAAGTGAATTTATTCTAATATAATGTGAGAGTTACTTGCCGACCACAACACAAAATCCATGACGCCCATCGGAACATCCCAAGAATAACCTTATGACACAGTTGTATACATATAAACCTCGACTTCTTGTTATTTTTGTATCGTTTGTTGGTTGCAATCCGCTCAAAGTCATTTTTCACTTCATTTTAGTACAATTCGGATATGATATTTAATTCCAACAGATAGCTTGGTCGGGTGAAGTGTCTGAAAAGACATTATTTTAATCTTAAAACGTGTTATCGTATATTTTACCCGAGTTGCATTATAGGAAAATTGAAACTTAAAATAATGTATGTAGTATGAGTGTTTTTAATATAGCATCGGTGTCAAGCGTGATTGCTTTGGTGGGTGGCATGTTAAAGTGACGTCATGCATGATTTCATATAATATATATGTTAGGCATAGCATGAAGTTCAACCAAGCATGTTGACAATCGAACATATATTATTCACTGCATATACTTATATATTAGATGTGGTCTGACTTTCCTCAATTTTTATTGGTTAAAATATGGTCACATAGAGGCCAATATTTTGTAATATCGACCTGATGTTTCT
Source organism: Mimachlamys varia (assembly GCA_947623455.1). NCBI lineage: Eukaryota > Metazoa > Mollusca > Bivalvia > Pectinida > Pectinidae > Mimachlamys > Mimachlamys varia. Next base: position 31,646,245 of record OX392544.1, read on the forward strand.
ATTTTAAGAAACACAGAGTCAAAATTGCATTTGTGACTTCATAATAATTGTGACGTTTTGGTAACCCTGCAAGCAACTGTAAATTTCATTTTTTTTTCCAGCCAGATATAATTCAATTTAAGTCTTTTGCAAACAAGTTTCACATCTTATATAAAGATTAAGGACCTTTGATTCGGTCAATATGGTGTAGAACCGACCTGGTATAAACTAAAATATTTACCGAGGGCGTCAGCCCTCGGTTAATATTTGATTATACCAGGTCGGTATAACACCATATGGACCTCAGCAAAGGTAAATAATTGATATATATCTCGTGTTAATTCACATTTGAGATAGAAAGTGTAATTTGGATGCTGAGACACCTGCTTGGTTAAATGATTACAGAATCACGTTGAGAAAATAATAAGAATGAAGGAAACATTTTTTTGTCTGTCCAATACTTGCGAGGTGTTCCAATTTGCATATATATACAATATATATATTGCATTCCAGGCATGTCAATCAAAAGCTAGAAACAAGCGTGATATTATCAATACCGCTTTAACGAGCAGTTTTCAATTTCATTTAAACATGAGTGATTTATAGGACGCAATTGTAATAAATGTCCAGTAAATGCCAAACATCTTGTTCTGCATGACATTTCCAAACTATTTATTATTAAATATACTTTATAAAATACAATATATATGTCAATGACATGCGTTAAAGTACACTTATGCTGTTCGGAAAAAAAGTAAACCAGGAAAAAGGATTGTTAAAAAGTACATCAAGAAAAAAAAAAAAAAACATGTGTGTGGAATCGAAGGTTTAATGTACGATAATTAAATGAATAAAACATGACAAGGAAGCCAATTTAATTTTTAAATAACTGCACAAACCTACGGAAGCCGAATAAATTGTATTTATTTAAAAACCATATATAAAGAAAATAAAACAATATAAAACGAATAAATAAAAGGTACATAAATAAATAAATAAAATTATATAAATATACAATTCAATATTACAGCATAGTTAACAACAGTTATTAAATATACAATTACGCACAAAACTCACCTAAAATTTCATTTAAACAAAATATCTAAGATAAAAGCAACGATAAGTCAACACGGAGAGAGAAACAGCACTCTGTTAAAGTGCCGTACTCAATTCAAATTGATTATTATATATTATTTATTGGTTTGTATACATATTTTTGTTTGTTAAAAGGTTTGAAATTAATTTAACATCCAAGCTAAAGAAATTATTCCGGAGTTATAATCTGCATATCTTACGTTTCTGATTGATTTCAAAAGCCAAAAATAAAAAATCACTTTCAGGTCGATCGACGTATAACCATTCGTACACGACGATCTTTTGCTGCAGGTTGATGGAGAGAGACTATGTGCAAGTTTTACGGTCGCCATCTTGATTTCATAGAGAGAAATATTTTGTATCTTTGTGTGATATGAAGATGGAGTGTGCTTATTAGTGCGCTTGCTTGCTGTAATTGGCAATGCTGCATCGGTTCTCATTTTGAGGAAGAATGTTATCTTGGATGAGGCCACAATTTACATAGAGGATGTCGTCGATGAAACAGAAGACGCTAACTCTTCCGGAATACCTGGTCTTTTAAAAATTGTACTCATACAAGGGTCTCATTTTTAATCTTGCCTTTGTTCATATTTTGTCTTTAGTTTAACAGATTTTGAGTTCGGATTTTGGTTTTGTTGACGTATTGGTATTTTCTATATTTTTTTCTTCTTCATCAGCAACTTACCTCGACCTTGATGAAGAATATGAGTTTAATGGTCGGCATTTTGGTCTCATTCAGAAATATTCTACATCCTTGGATGATATGAATATGATCGTTTTTTGATATGCTGATTCGTATGCCTGCTTGTTGAGATTAAGAATCATGCCTCAGTTCTCACTTAGAGGCCATGGTATTTATTTGTATCTGACCTAGATTAGCATGGTGAATGACGTTAGTGAAGTAAAAGGCAGTTACTCTCAACTTCCCGAACGCCTGATCTTATTGTTTGTACTTTTCCAGATGTGTAGCTTATTTCTTTGTTCATATTTTGCCCCTGGTTTGATCGATGTTGAGTTCAGATTATGATTATTTTGAAAGATTAATTATCTTACAAACGCTTTATTAAAATATCAACATTCAGTCAGAAAGTGATATAAACCAAATAGCTAGATCAGAACTTGCTTCTTTAGCAGAATGTTCACCTGATTATAAATTAGCATAGCCAACGCCTAAGCCATCTACTTGATTGACATAGTATATATGAATATTTATATTCACAATGTATCTAATCTTTAGTATGACGTTTGATCAATCACTATATGATGTTTGCTGAAAATATTGTGTTTCTTTTGAGTACTTTCATATGATACGATTGACACTTATGTAATCTAAGACTGATGTTTAATTAGGTGGGCTAGAGGTTTTATAATTGGTATTTCCGCGACCTTGTTCTCAAGTTATTGAGGTTTCTTTGTCGGTGTTTCATAACGTGTTGAGGAAAAGCACGTGAGTTTTTATTGGCCATAAAATTAATTCCCTTACATCAAAATCGATATGTCGTGGAAGGCGTATTAGATAAACCGTCAAACTGTCTTTCATAAAATCCAGATAAAGACAGGTCAAGCTTAACGATAACATTAATCAAAACATTGACGTTGTGTTTTAAAAAGTCAAACTAGTTGGTTGTGACTTATGATTGGTGCTGTAACGCTGTGAGGCCGTGAGGCTGTAGATGTGTCTGTGACTTTGATGTTATTATATATGTATCTACACCATCAAGTTAACAATGCTCCCTACAACTTAAATATTTGAGTAATTAAGTGTTGACATGATGACATTGTTATCAAAGATAACGTGTCTGTATGATCTCACATCAATTGCGTTGTTTTTTTGTAGTTCGAAAGACCTTGTACTTTGTGTACTAATTAAAAACGTAATTAAAAATATAATCAAAAAGAGAGAAAAAAAACATCACTGAAAGTCATACATCGGTTAAAGATGCAATTTGAGTTTAACGCTATCAGCATACTAATTAAAAGAGCAATGGATTAAAATTAAAACATATGTTTTTGTATTGATATTTACATGTTCCACCTTTCCCATACAATATATATGTATATCACTCTAATCTAGTAATACAGCATTGTCAGTTTAACTATATACAATTAATTAAGTTTAATTAGTTTTTCATTTGCTTATGATTGATCAAAAGAACGCAATATCTTAAATTACATATGTTGATGTCTGTCTGTAATCTCATAAAGCATATTCGTGAATAAGTAAAATCTGCTCAATAGCTTACAATAATAAATAAAGCTGAAAAGAACAAAAAATGTATATATATAAAGAAGTTTCGCTGAGTAACTGCAATTGTGTAACATAATTCAACGTGTATATACATGGGTCATGTAACAAAATGGAGTTGTCGCGTCTAATGACCTGTTAAATAATACGTCATCATGAGAGTTAATTGTTGTATCATCGATATATGTGCACCTCGTCACCTACACCAAATATGTGATGCATCTTCTAGGAAATGCCGAAAGTGAATGAACACGGGGGAAAGTAAGTTTAATCAATATGCAAGGCAGTGATCCTTAAGAAAAGATGGGCAATTACGTCATCTATTGTGAACCAATGGGGATAAATGACATCGTAATTACTGAACACATTATCTAATCATTTACATAAATTAAACATGCTTAGAAAGAAAGAGAAAGTTCCATAGTGACAGCTGACGACGAGGTTACTGCACCGTTCACATCGACTTGCAAAATCGACGTTATCAGCGGTTGTGGCAGCGATAACTGCATCGATGCTGACGACGATAACGCCATCACACAATTGAACACTGAAATGATAGCAGTGTTATAGTGTTGTCATTTTATTATACAAAAAAAAACCCAGTTGGTTTTAAAGAACAGACATAACAAATGTTAATAGGAATGTATTTACATTTGCTTTGCAATTTCCATTGACACAATGCTAAGAGGCAATTGCTGCCAAACGTCTTTACATACAGCAGTTGATATTGTGACGTCATCAATCTCAAATATGACGTCATCAATTTCATTGTTGTCTACACTGGATTTGCTGTTCAAAATCGGTCCGAAGAAACTAAATAAAGCACAATAATTCTACCGGGCTTTATTTAGTTTGTCAGCAATAGCAATGTGTGTTATAGGACTGTAACAGCATTTGCTAAACCATTCATTGCTTTAATATATGTGGGATTTTTTATTGACTTTTGACCCCATCTGAGAGCAGCTTAATGCTTAGATACACTCAATTTCTTTGTGTAACGCAAATGTCGTTTTTATATGTTTGTACTGTTGCATATACATATGATCGAATCAATTATACAAAAAAAAAACGCTGACTATAGATACATTAACCTAAAACGTAGAAGACCGATGGCCAAATGGTTTAAGCAATAAAAAATAAAAAAAAAACACCTAGAGAATATTGCACACATCCATAGGTTGTCTTAAAACGAGTTCATATTAATTAAATGTGCCGCTGTATTCGAGAAATTCTCGATTTTCATAGGTTGCGCTAACTTGCGCTATCTACATCCCTGCGCTACTTTCACGAAAACAAATAAAGGATCTTTGTGTGCCACTTCCTTAATGAAACAAGGAGATTAGTTGGATAATTTCACACCAAAAAATGCGGTCACATAAGTGAACAAATTACAAAAGATAACAAAGTTGTTTATTTCTCCGTTTTTATCTACACATGACAATGCAACAGCTTAGCGATTGGTCTGTTTGTTTTCTCATGGGACCTCATCAAACTGCTTCCTTCATGCCTTTACTTTTTTTATGACACATTCCATGGGTATAGGAAGCGTAGGCGAGCAGAAACCCTGAATATCAAGGATGCATTTTAGGCAAAACAGTAAGAACAAAATTAAGATTATTTTTTAGCATATGAACTCCATAACAGCAAAGGGGATTCGTGACTGAGATAAATTTTGTGAAAGCTATAAAAATGCCAAAGTTTGTCAGGACCAATCTAAAGTGGTGGTTGCAGGAAGATGTTTTTGTCTGGTTACTCAGATATTCCTTTGGGAAAAGGGGCTGATATGAGGGAACCGATAAAGCTGATAATTCTATGGAGAAATAAAATAAACTTTGGGGTGCGTGTTTATAAACCAACAATTGGATAACCTGCCAATTAACGGAATCAATAGCAAAACGGGGAAATGCACATGCAGACGATACCTCAATTACCCGGACGATTGTTGAGGTAGAAGGTTAATTATTAAATCGAAATATATATAGTAATTATGTTAGAATTGAACAATCCAGCAATCATGCGCATACTACTGTAATCAAAAGTTCGAAGATAACACAAGTTTGAAGAGGGCCAGTGTGTTTAAGAATTGCATCCAAAATGAACTATTAACTATGGGAGAGGAGGAGGATGGGAATGAGCAGAAGCAGGAGGAGAGGGGAGGATTAAAAGAAGAAGGTGATGATGAGGAGGAGATCCAGGATGAGGAGGAGAAACAGGAGGAGCAGGTCGGAAAGAAAGATGATGATGGTGATGCAGAGGAGGAGCAGTAGCAAGAAGAAAGGAAGAGCAAAGAAATATGATGTAAATAGGAGGAGGAGGACCAGAAGGAGAAAATAAAATGGACGAGGAGGAGGAGGTAGAGAAACAATAACGGAAGCAGGAGGAGGGGGGGGGGTTGAAAGAAGATGGTGATGATGAGCAGGAGAACCAGGAGGAGGAGGAGATCCAGGAGGAAGGGGAGATCCAGACGAGGAGGAGAAACAGGAGGAAAGCACAGAAATATGATGATGAAGAGGAGGAGAAGGAGGAAGACCAGAAGGAGAAACATAAAATGGACGACGAGGAGGAAGAGGAACAGTAGCAAGAGGAACAGCAGAGGAAATAACGATGATGATGATGATGAGGAGGAGGAGAAGGAGAACCAGGAAGAGCAGGTAGGGAGAAACAAAGATGATGATGAGGAGGAGAGCCAGGAGGAAAACATAAAGTTGAGGAGGAGGAGGGGAGGAAAGAGATGATGATGATGATGCGGAGGAGAAGGAGGAGAACCAGTAGGAGAAAAAGAAGTAGAGGAGGAGCAGGAGGAGGAGGAAACAAAGATGATGATGAAGAGGAGGAGGAGGAAACCAGGAGGAGAAGGACCAGTAGCAAGAGGAGCAGGAGGAGGAGGAAACAAAGATGATGATGAAGAGGAGGAGGAGGAGGAAACCAGGAGGAGAAGGACCAGTAGCAAGAGGAGCAGGAGAGCAAAGAAATATAATGATGAGAAGGAGAACTAGGAAGAGAAAATAAGTGGACGAGGAAAAGGAACCGAAGGAGCGGCAGCAGCAGCGGCATAATTCCATGTACATTTCTATTTAGCAAACTATCATGTATAGAATGTAGCGAATATAACATTAACAACACTTCATTATATTTCGCATCACGTACTAAAAATATATCTTCATCTTACTATTGTGAAAGCTTGCTGTCATACTATTTACTGAAATTAACATATTCTAGACACAAAGTTTGTCACGTATCATACGTGATAGATCAACATCAACCATTCTAACACAAACGCGTCACATGACATACCACCTGACACGGATGTTGCTCGTGTTCCATCATTAGCCACTGAGGAAAGTCATTCGTTTCAAGATGAAAAATGTAATCCGGCCATAAGTGTATTTGCATTGTTAGTTTCAATTTTTACAAATCGGAGTGAAATACAATACATAAACAATCCTTCCGATACCGGTTCATGCCAATAATGGTTTGAATAGTGCATATGTAATAAAATTAATTGTTGAACGTTGTTGAAATTTAAAATTCTTGACAAAGAAAGCATGTTAAAAATGTTTATGTATCGGTGCCATAAAGCTGACTTGTTAATTTGCTACTTCAGTGGCCAAGCATTTGACAAGGCTAACGACAGGGTAACACATTAATGTCTGAAAAGGTCGACAGTTTGGAAATAACTTGTGTCAATTCTGTATGATAAAGGAACTATACTGATATTGCTTGAAAATAATTGAGTAGTTTTTTTTTTAATTAAGACTTAATCCAGGAAAGATCCTTGCTTCATCTATATTTCAAAACTTTTGATCCTCCTTGTCAAAGTTGCCGTGTATCGGGTTATTTTAGCGAGTGTCTCATTTTTGCTATAATCGCGACAACACTCTTTTCGCAAAAAAAAATATCGCTAAAATTGGTTTCATTATACAGTATGAAGATTCAGAACAAGATAAAACCATTAGGAGCACAATGGTTGGTAAAACTGTATGATAACCTCAAAGTACGACCTGATGCAACATGAGTGGCCCTACAACGACATATTCCTACTGATGAAATACCGGAGGATTTTCAATAGATATAATTGTTCATAACTCATATTTGTGGTATAAATGACACATACGCTAAAATTGATAATTGTATCTCGTTCACCGCTAAAATATAAAATATCAAAATAAGCATACATAAAACCCACGGATCCGACATCATTCTCGTTCCCTGGGGGATAGACAGGAAAATCTCAACACGATGGGTAAGTTTCTTAAGTTTCCAAACACGAGGCCTGCCGAGTGTTTGGCAGCTAAAGAATTTTACCCCGAGGATTGAGATCCCCAGTCTCACTACCAAGGGGGTAAATGTTTATTGTGTTTTAACCTGTAAAACCTCATATATCTAATACTGACGTTACATCAATACAATAAAAGACAAGGAGTTGCGTAATGATAAGTATTTGTTATTGGTGATCTGTTATTTTCGGCGTAGACAGCACCGAATTTACAAAATATTTAAGTTAAACTTTTATTCATTTTCATTTATTCAATCGACCCCCCCCCCCCCCCCCCCCCCCAAATCACACACATTCACAAACACACCTCAAAAACTGCATCGTAATCTTACCAACACACGACATTGATTAATCCAGGCGAAGGTTAATCATGACACGTGTTAATGAAAGTATATAACGCCCAAAACTATATTGAGTGATCTAGCAAATCAATTTTTTATCGTGTTAATATGTATGTAATTTGAACTGTCATTAGCTTAAATGTATTCATCAAGCCATGCCGAAATTGGGATTATGTTTAATCCAACGGATAAGTTAAATGCAGATTGAATTCATACAAAAATATCTTTACATATAAATACAATGAGGTTTTCAATTGGAAAATGCTAAAAATTACAACAACTTTAAAATTCCAATTACGCAATCACTCAAAGATTTGTGATGCATATTTAAATATATGATGCCATAATTAATTAATTATAACCCACTTGAGTTAAAATACTTATAGTTAAAATACAAATATAGCACTTGACAAACGTCAACAATTCCATTTTCTAACAAAATTAATAATATCGTAACTGATCTCAACTTAGTATCATAGACTTTTGTGAAACCTTTTTTTTATTCTTTTCCAAGAAAACTTATTTTTAAAAAAATGCTTTATTATGCTCACTATTGTTACGTCATCATACGTTCCATAGTAGTATGTATGATATAGAAAATAAGTAATGCGTTGTTGTGAATATTATTTATGAATCATTTAGAAGTATTGAGGAAATGATTCGACATATGAAAACAATTGTGGTATTTATAACTTCATTATCTATGAATCTTCTTTATTTGTTTTATTTAGAAAATAATATTTGACATCATGTCAACTCCAACCACATTACGTGTTCCAATTACAATCGTATTTCTAGTTGATACAGATTCGATTTTGTGGTTTGATTTACCAAATGTAGCGGTTCATTAAATAAATGTTTACTGCAAAAACTGATAGAAATTAACTACGACTTATGGTAACGCAAAACATGATCGTATGACCTCACTTATTTTGTTTTCTTTCGTTTTTTTTTGTCATATACATATAGGATCTTACATGAGTGTCGATGTAATATGAAATTTATTAAACGAGTTAGATAATTTAACTCGTTAAAGGCTCGTGACATATTGGATTATTTATCAAGTTAAATAAATTCCATATTACATTAAAACTCTCAAATTAATTCTCTATAAGAAAGGCAAATTTCTTCTGTGACAGTACGATTTTCACTGCCGAGACAATGATATGACGTCACCAACTGAGCAACCTTTTTGTAACAACTACAAGAAACAACAATACATTCATACTCACACCTTATGCAGTAGCAAAATATCACTCTCATCATCTTCCCTAATTATCATCATCTATCTGTTATGCGCCTCTTCATCATCATCATCATCATCATCATCATCTTCATCATCATCATCATCATCATCATCATCATCATCATCTTCTTCTTCTATACCAACTGACACAAATCATTATCATCCTCTTTTACATGATGTACATATATAATAATGTATTTAAAATAAAAATGAAGCAAGGTCATTTCGCCGATTAAGTCATAATTAAAAAAAACAACTCTTCCAAGCAAACTTTTGACATTTGGAGACATTAATGCGCCAAATGTTAGCTTGGTCTAATGCTTGGCCACTGCAATAGCAAACTAACAATATCATCACTGTGAAAAATTATCAAACTATGGGCAGCATTACGCATGTCTGACGCAGACGTTAGCCATATATGTCTCCATTATTCATGATTAAATGAAATGTTATCAAATTATTTCAAAAACTGTTTCTGCCTTTCCATAGCAATGCATCTAAAGTACTGACTGGCATTGAATGCAATCAATTGGCTACCGTGCATGTCAATTAAGGTTTTCACCAGTTCTGTCTTAGTTGAGAATAAAAATGTAAAACAAAGATAACGGTTGTATTTTAGTGGATACATTTTAAAAGCATTGACATATGGATGTAAAAATTCTAAATACATTATCAGCTTAGATACGCCATTGATAAAGATTGAGTTCAAAGGACTATGCATGGTTTTGCTTGTTTTTGGTCTCCAAATCTGTCAATATTTAAAGTTCATAATTAAACTCTCAAATAATTATATTTCAAATATAGACTACATCCCTCATGCAATTGTAATAATATCTTTATGCAGTTTGTGCTGCGGTGCAGTGGTTACTATCCCGAATATGCATAAGTTATGCAAATATAAATATTTTGTCAATTTGGGTCAAATTTTACATAGTTTGTCACATAGTAACCATTGAGCATATTTTTGAACATACTTTATATTTCTTCTAAAGATGTGGTACAAGTACCCACATATTCTCATTTGATAGGAAGTTTATTAAAAAATGTACTCAATAGTTTGTAATAGAAAAAATATCCAAAAATAAGCCAAAAATTACTAAATGTTTATATTTCTCTAATTTAAGCAAATTGGCGATGGTTCCATACAAAAGTTGAAACAACAAATATGTATTGTTTCAGTTTTATCAGGAATGTAATCCAAATTTGAAATACATTGATTTGAGATTTTAATTATCTGTTTCAAAATTTGATGAATTTGGGGCCAAAAAAGGCCCAAACCATACGCATTGCTTTACTTTTCTGTTTCCTTGTTTAGTAGGGAGGTAGGTGTTTTGTATATGCTCACCAGTGTGTCTGCTTAGAATAATTGAGAATGATGGATCAGTTCTCAATTTGAGGGCGTGGCATTTATGTCACCCAGATATCCATGTTGGGTGCCGTCGATGAAGCAGAAGACGCTTACTCTTCTGGACCACCATGGCCCAGGTGTTCAAAAGATGATTAGCTTAATCAGTGATTAGCGCAAAATTAATTATCCTATAACTTTAAAATGAAACCATAGATTGGGTTACTTTGCAGATATCAACTACCTAGTAATGTCTATGTACATGCCAACTTTGGGGGCTGTACTTGGTATATTGACAGAATTATTTAAGTTTGAAAAATGTCGTTAAATAGTGAGTAAGCTAATCACCTTTTGAACAACTGGGCCCTGATCGCATTATTTTCACTTTAAAAAAAGGATATTTGTTATAATAATAATAATAATAATATACAACAGTTGATACAGCGCCCTATCTAGCTAACATAAACTACCCTAAAGCGCTTTACAGTACATAAATATACCATTCTCATACAATCAATACAATTAACACATACAGTTGTATCATATACAAGTCTGAGGAGTTCGCAGGAGCTGCCTTTTCAGGCGCTAATTACTTGTCCTATACCACCTGACTAACATCTCCATATGTGTGTGTATGTATTTGTGCTGGAGAGGAAATGTGTTTTGTTTATAGTGGGACCGTGTTTCCAGCGGCATCTTTTAGAGTGCCACCTCACTTGAATGCTACAGCACATAAAGTGCAACACCCACCCCAGACCATTTCATACTCCACCTGGGTTGTTGGAGTTGTGTGGGCAAAAGAAAAACACTTTCTCTGAATGTTCCATGCGTATGACGATTACGGCGATCGAACCCCGGCCGCCTGCATGGAAGGACAGAGTGTTAACCACTCGACCTATCCGTCCATGTTATCTTTCCTTTGTTCACAGTTTGCCAAATCATCAATCGATCTTGTGTACGGATAATGGTTTTGTTGACGCTTCTGTATCTCTGATTTTGTGTGGGTTGTTATTGTTGTTTTTGTTTTTGTTTTTTGTTTTTGTTTCTCAGATCTGCTACTTACTCCTAGTTCATACAGTTGACTCGCTTTTCATCGTGGATTAGTCATCCAAATCAAAACATCTAAAAGTACAAAATCATAACCTTTAAATGAGATTGATACGCGTTGAGAGAGAATACAAAAAAAAATACTGAAAGCAAAAAAAAAAAAATTACTCTCACCATAACATTAAGTTTACTGACGAAATAACGTGTTTTTTAAGCCATTTTTTTGGTGAAATGTATTTGTTCCCTTTTTATGGATGGTTACTTTGATTAAGCAACGACGATATTGATGAATATTTCAAATTACTTGATTAATCACTATACATTGCACGTAATAATTCGATTAGATTATTACTGCAATACAGTAACGTTTTCCGCGGTTTTGGAAATGATCGCGTTTTCAGCATTGTTCATAACATACACAAAAATCAAGTAGTGCCCTTTGAATAGGGCACAAAAGGTATGAATAGTGTACAAAGTTCAGAACCACATAATTTTCAAAGCGAACATCTTCTAACACTGTGAATAAAAAGGGGTAAAATAAAATAATTTACCCTGCACGAAAAGCAAAAGAAAATTATGTTATTGTAATATAACTGGTTTTATAACGTGTTAGTAATTATCATCAGCCGCTTTTGACCTGCAAACCATATTTTAGTTTATAATTGTATCATTAGCAGAGAGAGAGAGAGGGAGCAAGAAAATGAGAGCTGTAACATCATGCGATTTATATATTTTAACGTGATAAAGGGAAAGTAGGTAGAATTGATCATCTACTGATTGTATATGTCTTGTTTCAATGCTAGATAATGCACCATTAAGTATAAAAATTCGACCATAATTATAAAGAACCATATTCGTCATTCAGATAAAATTGTTTTAAAGCATGTACAAAGATCATTTATTACTTTGACGACAAAGTTTATTGCATGCTATGTCGTAATATAGATTTTATATAGCCAATAAAATGTCATTCAACACAAACATTAAATGATTTCAAACCGGTAATAACAACATATTGGATTGAAGAATCGATGTATTGGCAAAATTGGAATAAACATGAACACATCTTAGCGATAAATATGTTATATTTAGCCGCGAGGTAGTTTACTAAACCTAGTTAAGGATATTTGCACCGTTGCCAAAAACAGTCACAAAACGCTGGCAACAAGTCTAAACAAGTGTTACCTTATAGTCATTGAAAATTATTTTCAAGAAGCAATGCATATCATAATAACAACCAAAAACAATAAAAACGATATAATAAAAAAGACAAGAAACAAATAAAAACGAAGTTTTCTGAGGGATAATCATCAGAAGGGATTGGCTGGGATTCACCTCCGGAACGGTACATTGCTATACCAGGGCTTTTATCCGGTTAAGCTGCATGATCAAGTTTTGTTATATTTGTATCGTAAAATAGGAGAAGTAGGAGAAGTTCACTTGATATAGGAAAAGCTTGATGCAGTGGGAGAGGCATCCTTAATTAACTAGACATGATATTGATCTGTCACGTGCAGTATGAGTAATACGGGCTAAAATAAGATGTAAACATGTAAACAAAATAGGGACAAGGAAACAAACAATGATGAATGGTCTACAGTAAAAGACAGTCAAGTCGTTCCTAGCCATTAAAAGAGGCGTGAGATTGATATTTAAGCGATTAGATAATAGAAATATAAATCACTGCAATGTAATAGCCATATCATGACTGTGTGGGTGTGTATACATGATTGAATTGCAGCGGTCAAATCCCAGTGAATACATCACTGCATTATTACAAGCATGAAGTTCGAACAAACTTTTTCTATTATATGACTATTTTGTATTGCAGTAAAGTACACTTCTATATCAAAAGTGACATCTTTGTTTGTCCGTAATTGACCACAACTGGACATTAACTTGACACTTTTGACAGACTAAACACAATCATTCTTAAAGCCCATTATCATGTTGTAATACTAAAGCATGCGGAACAATCTGACCACAGGTGAAAATGCACTGAGCTGAGGCTAATCATGTGGTTTCTTTGAAGACTTGACCGCAGGGATTTTGAGGTCAGTGTGTTGCGGTATGTTAAAACAATTATAGGCCACTAGGTTGTGAAATGAATGTGGTGTGCTTACTTTGAAATAAAGATCCAGGAAAATCATTGTAACATCACGTAATTTATTATAGTAAGTAATGTGCGTAGATCGGGGTTATTCAGAACAGACTTCAAACTGGCAGACACCGCTAAGTTTTATTACTACGCAATGATTCAAATTGTGAAATGTACATCCCCACCATCATAGCCACCACTTCCTGAGTCTGTGGTTTTGAGGAATATCTGTCGCCAATATAATATTATCTTTTAATGTATTGTCCCCTGGATTCAATTATGTTTCTCAAATTGATATGGCTCTTGATCTAATGTAGAAACGTTTATATGAAATACGCGTCCACGCCCTACATCTTTCCATAATGACTCGGTTTTTTTAATTATCGAAATTGTCTAGGGTTTTTGAATGGAAGGCTGCCTGTAGTGCATTCCGGAAATATAGTTGTTACGGACCCGCGTTACCTTAAATAGATAATATTTAGTGGTTAGCTCTAATCCATTGAAAGTTTATATGACTCGACTCTGAACCGCTTAAAACAACACACTGACTCTGTTTTCCTAATATTATCTTTTTTATTAAATACTGTTATAATGCAGGTAGGTTTTGATGCTTATACATGTTTACCTTGTCTGTTCCTGAAACAAATGTTAAATGGCCCCCTCGTCTGTGCTCGATAAACACCCTTCCTTGCTAAGACTAATGTTTTTTGGTTTCCCCGAAACAATGGTCCTGCTTCAACGCGTTTTGATACGGTGATGTGTAATAGCAAAAGAAGTTTAGAACATTAATTTTGAACGCCGAAATGGCAGCACAGGCTTATGTTGATTCGTATAATTGCAAACATATCTATATTTAGTGTAGACTAATTCATGTCCCTGCGTTTTATATGATGACGTCAGTTTATGAATATTGAATTTTCAGGAATAAAGATAATCAAATATATAAACGAAAAAATAGCAAATAAATGACCCATCAGTGCCTTTTTTGAAACAATTTGGGACGTTGGGTGGGCTAAGGGATGCAGTGGATGGAAATATTACAACAATATATTTCAACATATTGATATGGTGACGTTTGGGAAAGTACAAAAGAAAAAGACCAAGCGTTTTGGAATATATAGCGTCTTTTGCTGCATTGACGACACCCCTGAATAAACCTAATTGCAAGTAATATTTCCATAAACTGTGACATAAATAACATTCCTATTTGTAAATAAGAAATATTCATTCAATAAAATTTCCTATCCCTTTAGATACAACTGCAAGGTGGCTAAATTTGGCGATAATTAAATCATTGTATGATCAAGCTAGACGAAATGAAATACCAAGCAAACATTGATACCATGAATATGCAGAGCTTACAGAAAACATAGGGTCCGTCTTTACTGCTTGATGATGTAGATAAAACAACAATATATACTGCATGTTATTATCTATAAAGCACTTTGTCTTTGTTCATTGGTTTTCTTTTGCACATAGGAGAAAATGGCCGGATATTTTGTCAAGCCTTAAAAAAACAGGAAAAGGAAGTGGGTGTCGTTATGCAAAAAGCCTACATAATAACAGTGTACGCTACAAACTAACAACATATGGATTTGAGAGATGGGGGTTGACGGTGATTACAATATTTATGATGCATCTTGGTCGGTTATTGAGAAATATTCGGTAAAGGATATATACCGAGAACGCTATAACACAGATGATTGAATTCCTGGTTAAAAACTTATTTTTATGAGTTTGGAGACAACATTTTTCTAGCAGACTTTTGCCATTATTATGGATGCAAACTTTGTCTCACTTTAATATGTTGTTGTTGTTCACATACGCGGCTAAGTTTGCCGATGAGCTTCTCAGGCCAGGTAACAGAGGCCTTACCAAACAGTTAAGTTTCACCTATCGACGATATGTTGTCTATAAACAACAAGGATTATGCTGACATAGTCGATGGTATTTACCTTTTAAACTTGAAATCAAGAAAACAACATTGACTTTGATATCAGATGGTGACTTCGATATTCATTTTAAATATTACCAACATTGAAAGATAACTACTATCTATATATAAAGATGCCAATTCCGATTTCGGTATCGGGTACTTTCTTGGTAGTTACATCCCTGCTTCATCAAGCTACACTATGCATATTGATAACATTTGCAGTTGATTTAATATATCATGTATTGTTTCATGATATGAAGGTGTATTTTTATAGTATGCTTATTTGTATATATGTTATCATTAATAATTGGCATTTTATTTAAAATACCTACAATGTAAGTCCTTGAACTTGCACGGAGGGTCAACGGAGGGGTCTATTTTTTATAACATTCAAAAATTAATAAAAATTGTTTTTCTTTCATTTGCACAATTGAATAGAATTAATACAATGGGATCCATTGTCACAAAAATGTTGAACTGTATGTATGAAAACGTAAAATTGCCAAAAAATATTACATTTTGAAGATTAAAAAAATAACAAAACATCGTAAACAGTTAATTATAACATAAACATATCAATAGTAATATATACTTGGAAATTAGGTTTTACTCAATTTCAAAGCGTTTGTAGAAAAAAATGTATCAGAACTTTTAAATGGCGGTGTGTGATTTATTTGTCTGTCTCATCAACCACGTGACGCCCACTAATTATTCAGCTTGCTAAATATTTTGCTGTGAAGTATTCCAGATCTGCAGAACACATGTGCGTGAGTCCCTCATGGAGTATCCTGGACGAACAGCACAAGTAGCCGATGAATATTCCAGACATACGATGTAAAATGTCATTGAAATGCAATATCCACAGAACTGTTTTTGTCGGATACACTTCAGTTTAAAGTATAATATCTGCTACAAGCAAAAGGTAAATAGCATACATGTATATTTATATTTGCACTGTATCCCATTATATGGACATTATCAGCAAGACTGACTTTCATAAATATATAAAAGCAACGGTTCTCGAGACGGAACACGTGGCTTAATTATGGCGTTATATATCAAACTTGTTCAATGAGAGTCTTGTCGCGCCGCTTCGAATAACATGGAAAATGTCCTTGCGTCAAACCTTCAAATGACTAATAATTATTATTGGCGCCAATTTATTCAAGCTGGGCTGTTCGGCCAATGTCGTGTAAAGGACGACACATATACAAACGTAGGTAATAAACTATTAATTGAAAAAAGTATATTAATGAAGTTAAGCAATTGTTCTATAGTAAAAATGTAAATATATGAATTAGAAGTCATTTTTTAACTTGCATAGTACTATGACTTTCAATCCTAATGACTTTCCATATTACACTTTTTTGTAAAATCCTTTTTGTCTTAGTGTCCTCGCTTTTGTCGGGTACATTTATTAAGTATAAAGTATAATATCTGCTTCATTTTTGCGGTTATTTGATTTTAGCGATTGCACGGTCATAATAGCTCTTAATACAATATACAATTTCAGTATATCGTTCCCTACAGCAAACATATTAAGTGCGCAAATTTACATTTTCAATTATCTTTTTAACCTCGTTCATGTTATGAAATTTGCATCCGACAAAATAAGTACATTTAATGTATCGTGCAATGCACCAATTGGCATTGCACTTATGTGACCTATATAAACCGTCAAATTTGCTGTTGAAACAGAATTGGTATTAATAAAATGTAGATCAAATAATTATATTGGCACAGTGTAAAGACAAATTGATTAATTTTAAGGTAATTTTTCTAAAATGTGCGTCTTTTCAAACACGACGCTAATTAGAAACAGATCATTCCGACAATCAAATTTACAGCAAACCCTTAGAAGTAGCACATCCCTTTGAACCCTTCTTTGGTGGTCTCTTGATAAACATGATCGACCTGGTGAAAATGTTCAGCTACAAACTTACATAACGTTTTAATCAAGCCTATCATCTTCATAAAATATTCAAATTATTAATGAATAAATGACAGGTGAAAGACAGCCTGAAGGGGGAAGTGAAAGAAAAAATCAAAATATTCTGTCATATTTCGATTGAAGTTGATGTATCTTGAATCTTTTTTACACGTTACACGTTGAAATATTGACATCTGGACTTGTTTCTGACATGTTTTGTATTTTTCATTTCTGTTTTTTACTTTAATTTCATTTACAGCTGTTTCTTATCACACACTTTTACAGCTGTTCTTTTTTTATTTTTTTGCCTAAGCGTTTTACTCTGTTAGTGAATGATTAGATAATTCAATACGTCTTCGTTATAAAAAAACGATATCTACGAGATTCAAATAATGTTATAATGTGCGAAAATGACAATCGAAAACATTTTGAATTGTTATAGCATTTATTCATTGTTCTCTCTGCTCTGCTAGTTGATTGTTAGTCCCCGATTTTGCCGGAGCCTACATAAACAAATTATCTCATTAGAGTAGTGACACGGTACATATTATACACATGTTCGTAGTACATGATTTGAAAGTATACATAACTAGTTTAATTTAACTTCTAAACTCACAAGTTAAAGGGGTTTTACGCACCTGACCCTTCTGCTTCTACATTAGTTTAGAAAGTTTGGATTCCTACCGTTTGGCCCCTAGCATCACTGAAGAGTCCTAGGAGGACGAAACAGCTGTATGATGCAGTATATATGTGTGCTACGTCATCTTACAATCCTTGTCCAGCGGTACTGATATTGTTTTTATGTAAAATTACAACACATCCTTTTCACTTCGCCTTGTATTTTTGTATGTGTGGTTACTCGTTGTGACTGAGAATTATGAATTGGTTTTGGGTACTTGATGTTTACTTGGATGTGACCAAGATATAAATGGCGGGTGTAGTCGATGAAGTAGAAGTCTTCTAGAACCCCTGGTCTCATTCTCTTGTACTTTCAGAAGATTATCTTTTTAAATATTTCTTGTTTTCATTTGGTAAACCGTTCATTACTTATATTTACATGTTATTTGAATTATTGTGCTTTATTCAGTTACATTTTGTATTTCTTTCATATTTTGATCAGCAAATTATTGAAATCGATGACGTCATAATATAAATCGATGACGTCACAATACAAATTGATGACGTCACAATACAAATTGATGACGTCACAATTGCAAATGTTATTTCAGCCTTCACAATGCATTACAATTGAAGGATTTGCTAAAACATTTTAGCTTAAGTTTATGTATAACTAACAGTGCACTTAACTTTCCGTGTATAAAGTTACGCAACAATTTAACTTTCCGTAATTTTGATTAATTGAATGATGAATTTGTCTATCTAGGAGTGCCAAACAAATACAATTAATCTTACACGAGGATATACTAAATATAAATGAAAGTTCAACCAGTGAACTCACTGCACCGATGATATACAAGTCCGATTTTCAATCATTTTGGACCAAAAAAGAGAGAATAATTCACATGAATCTGCTTCAGAGGGGGTGTGTCCATGCTGATGCTTCAGTGAGTCATAGCATACCAGTTCTATTGTTTTTAAATAACCTCTTGGTATGTTGTACCACTGCTATTTAATCCAAGGGTCAATAAGCACCAGCTGAAAGAAACGAAAACATTTTAATTCATGAAAATTAATTCAGAAAAAAATCGTTGTTTTAAGATTTATTTGGTGGTTACACCTTAAAACATTCAAACAGAAAACACACTGCCATCCAAAAGTTTTGTTACAAACGTTGTGTATATATTTAGCCATTAGCCAACACAAAATGAACACAACTGATGCAGTTTCCTGAAGATATTCCACTTATCAATGATAATTGGCATTTAATATAAAAAAATGCCTTAGTCATGGAAGTTGCAGGGAGGGTCAAGGGGGGGAGGGAGGTGGGGTCAGTTTTGATAATGTTAACAAATTAGAAATATATTGTTGAACTGTACATATTAAAAACATAAAATTGCAAATATATTGCATTTTGAAGATTTTACCGAAAACCATACATGCTTGTAGTTGAAAAATAGCAAAATATCGTAAGCATTTAACTATAACATAAAAACAATGAGAGTAAGTAATACATACTTCAAAATTGGGTTTTTCTCAATTTCAAAGTGTTTGCAGAAAAGATGTATCAGAAGTTTTTGGTGGCAATGTATATATTACGGCATTATCTTTGAATCTAATCGTATTTATACAATTACAAAGCACTGTGAAGGCAACTGTTTCTGCAAGACTAAAACAAAAAACACAGAATACCAAATCGTCAACAAAACCATAATCCGATCTCGAAATCGATTTAACGGCAGGCAGAATAGGAACAAATGAAAGATTTACATGGAGACTATCGTGACAAGTATAAGAGAATAAGAGCAAGTGTTCCGGGAGAGAAAGGGCATTCTGTTTTATCGACGACACCCGCAATCCAAACAACATTTGCTATTTTAACGTATAATTCTTCATTACGACGTCATCAAATTAGTTTTTTTCGTCGCTGTATGATATATAGAAATAAAGGTAACTACATCATTAAAATGCATATATGAAAAATATTGCTGAATGATTTACACGGAGGCTTCATTAAGTATATCATAAATGACATCGTTTGTTTTACGACCATGCAAACATTTGCTAAAAATACCAACTGCTGAGTCAAATTTATTTGGTAATGGTTACATGATAATTTTTCCCCTACACTTTTTATTTTTCCTGCTTTCAACAGCAAATATTGTGGGTGTGCAATTTTTTCTTTACGCCTTTCTGTTTAAATTTGGTTATTTCAGTTCGCTAGATCAAGTATATTTTCTAATTATGTGCTTTTCGTAATGCCCAGGGCATGTATTTACGAAGCCGTTCTCACGCATAGTATTTGCGTTCACGCCTGATATCTTGTTTTTGATATAGATTAATAAATACGTGAAATGTAATTCAAAGCGTAGGAGTATCTTTCATCATGACATAACAATTTCAAATTCCGACCATTTATGTTCTCTCTCAAGTTTTTGCATCGTCATCGAGAGTAAATTAGAAATCCACCCAAGCAATATCCGGGAACGAAAGTCTCAAAAACACATAAATAATACCAATTATGAAATCCAAATATCACGACTAATTACAGTGAATTTTTATGGAAAACATATCATTACAATGGTGCATATGCATTAACCGATAAAAGTTTATATTAATTGCTCAATTACATTGCGTAATCGCTTAGTGATACATCCTGTATGCAACTGGTGTCTATGATGTTATATTTATATAAGTGATTGCTTGGAAAATGTATATCCTGATACGAATCGTCATTTATTTTAACCAATGTTATGATGCTGCATTTATATATTCAGCTATTACAGGTTTTGTGGGATATTGATTTATATTTTACGTATTGCACATCCTCTTCCACCCGATTTTCCAAATAATTGTATTTGTATCAATTGCAAAGTTTCTAGTTAACTTTTCACTCAACACGAATAAGCATGATGACAATTGTTTTTAGTTTCATTGGGGTATGAAAACAAATTTTAAACTGTATGAATTCGCGGATTCTTACAATAGTTCGCAAGCAAAATATGTTTCATAACCCTATGAAACTAAAAAATAATTGACATCAACGCTTATAATTAATATTTGAAACTTATTTTCACATTTAAAACATTTTTATGGACAACGGATTCTTTTTTTCAAACAATACGCAACGTCAATTGCCGTATTGTGACGTCTTAATTTTTGCGTCATATTCGCTTGTTTTTCATAGAGGTTTGAAAAGGAAATCGCAACTAATCAGAAAGTCGAATGCTACAGACAATCAATGGAGAATTAATTATTAAATAATGAAGACGCGGTTCTCATTTTGAGGACTTTATGCTTAATTGGATGTGACCAAGATTTGCATGGTGGGTGTGGTCGATGAAGCAGAATATTCTAACTCTTCTAAAACACCTGGTCTTATTCTTTTGTACTTTTACAAGGGTCTCCATGAAAATATTTCCCTTTTGTTCCTATTTTGCCCCTACTTTAATCGATTTTGATTATGGTTTTGTTGACGATTCGGCATTCTGTATTTTTTTTAGTATCGATCGCGAAGTTTATAAATTACTTTTCACTAAATACGTACAAACATGATTACGGTTGTATATTTATTTCTTTTTATCTACGTGGTTGGTGAGTTTTTAAAGACGGTTTATATTTAAATTAACCCTACCTATAATCAATTTAGACATACAAGAAAGTTTTATTAAGCATTACCTTGAAATATCAAGGAAGTCATTAGATTAACAACCATTTTAAATACATAAAAAGAGCTATATAAAACTAAGGAATGTCTAAATTTCAATTAGTTACACAAATGTATACATAACATGTTATATAAAGTCAATGCCGTATCAATCTGTCTTCGTTACATGCAAGTGATACACTGTAAATCATAAGGTATAAATTCATTCGGCATATTAAGACAAACACAGGTTTCTTATCATAACGACCGCATTCCTTCGTAAACAGGCTAATTAAGCCGCTAGAGAAAAGCAGCGACTTGGGGCTGTTTGCGGGTTAGCAAATAACCCATAGCGACAGTGTGAACGTTTAATCAAACTATTTTTGGTATGCAAGAGTATTTTAGTTCATGCAGATACTTTATCCTCCTCCATCCCACAAACAAATCAGCAAAATGACAAAGAGTTAATGAAACCATCGGACCTTTACACATTAGATTGATGATTCAAACACTTTTGTGAAAGGGAATCGAACACCTTGGTGAAAGGGAATCGAACACCTTGGTGAAAGGGAATCAAACACCTTGGTGAAAGGGAATCGAACACGTTGGTGAAAGGGAATCAAACACGTTGGTGAAAGGGAATCAAACACCTTGGTGAAAGGGAATCAAACACATTTGTGAAAGGGAATCAAACACCTTGGTGAAAGGGAATCAAACACATTTGTGAAAGGGAATCAAACCCCTTGGTGAAAGGGAATCAAACACCTTGGTGAGAGGAAAGCAAACACTTTGGTGAAAGGGAATCAAACACCTTGGTGAAAGGGAATCCAACACCTTGATGAAAGGGAATAGAACACGTTGATGGAAGGCAAACGCTATATCAAATACATCATGATTTTAAGCTCGGAGTATATTCGATCGGCTTATCCATGCAGCATAATTCTTACTTTCCACATCGTCAATACACCTTAATGAAACAGCTGTATGGTGCAGTTTAATTCATTTTCCGCATCCTCTATATAATATTTAATTTAAAAAGTGTAGCATATGTGTGTCTGAATTCTAAATTCATAAATTAAAGGGGTTTTACGCACCTGGGCCTTTGCTTCTACATTAGTTTAGAAAGTTTGGGTTTTCACTTTTTGGCCTCTAGCATCACTGAAGAGTCATGTGTCTTAGAATGAAGAAACATCTGTATTCTGCAGTTTAATTTATTTTTCGGCATAATGTATATATTATTAAATGTAAAGGTGTAGCATGTGTGTGCCTAAATTATAAGTTCATAAATCAAAGGGGTTTTACGCACCCGACCCTTCTGCTTCGACATTAGTTAAGACATTTTGGGTTTCCACCTGTTGGCCTCTAGCATCACTGAAGAGTCCTAGGAGGGCGAAACAGCTGTATGGTTCAGATTATTTCATTTTTCGGCATACTGTATTACAAAATTTAAAAGGTGCAGCATATATTTGTGCTAAGTCGTCTTTAAAGTGAATATATTTGAAAAGATATGCGGTATATATAGGGATTGAACGGCGTTTTTTTAATTTTCATGCCGGTATGAATGCAAAGCGGTTACATCCATATTGCATGAAGCCCGCTACGGCTTCATGGTCAATATGGGTGTAACCGCTTTGCATTCATACCGGCATGAAAATTAAAACAACGCCGTTCAATTCATATATTTACTTTTTTACTACTGAACAATTGTCTAATCTATTTCCTTATTTATTGAACAACTAGTTAATCAACTGCGTGTGTTATTGCGCCGTCCTTTAAACGAAAAAGGCGGAACAGCCATAATTTGGGTAAAATTGGCGCAAATAGTCTACCGTAGTCATTTGAACGTTTGACGCGGGGGCATTCTCCATGTTATCCGAAGCGGAGCCGTAAGACTCCCATTGAACAAGACTAATATATTACGTCATAAGTAATTCACGTGAATGGATGTATTCATACTGTATTCATGATGTATTCATAGTCTAGTGTTTGTTGTTTTCAGTTGGTATGTTCATACAGAGAAGAAACAATCAGAATGTAAATATATTCTGATAAGGTCCTGAACGAATTCAGACTCAAATGAAAATAAAAGAAAGAGTCAGCTAAGTTTGGGGCATAGTTTGTTCCCATAGGAACGCAAAAGATCTGCTAGATTTGTCCCCGTCAAACACAACAAAGATAGTGTCAACCAAGAGTCAAATCATTATTTGTTAGCTGTGTCCCAACCATATATTGATATTTTTGCCCACATTTATTCGAAAAATTCTCTCTTTTTAGTAATCAGAAAAGTCTTTCATCAATATTTTTACCACCAAAACCAAATATTGAAAAATGCAATGGTATTTGTTTCATGACCGGGACATACCTATGTGCTTAAACAGTTGTTACCCCCTAATGAAGGTTTAACATTCATGGTAAGTTAGGTAGCAACAATTTTACAACAGTTATAACATAATGTAACAAGACAAGCTTATCATAAATGCATTGTTAAACCATATACTATCTGGGCAGGATGGAAGCCATACCGACTGATTAATGGTAATAATCAAGCTGAATTCAAGTGATGGATTAATGCATATCTTTTTATTAACCAATTATGATAATATACATTTTGTTCTTTACCAATTAATCTTCAATATCCATTATAACTTACGTCATTATCAAGAATGATTGATAGTTTAATCAGAGATCAATCCAGTTGTGTAAGCAGTAAGAAAGGGTGCATATAGATTAATAATTACAAATATAATGTCTATATAAAAAAAAAATAAAAAAAATTACAAATTGATTAAAAATAATAATATAATGATTTATCAATGTGTGAAGTTTTTGCAAGTATTGAAATTACGCAATGTAAATTGTATAGATGACATGCACATTTAATATCCCCATTATATCTGGCAAATATTTACTTTGCGCTGATTTTAATACAAACAATAGCCATTCGGTTTTATGGTTTCAAGTAATCATGATATTGGTACGAAATATAAACAAATAAATGCTCTTTGGTCAATGCCACGTTGACCTTATGGTATTTCTCAGCACATCATTTCATATTTGGTGATATTCATGCAAACTTTTATCACATGTTCTCTACTATGACATATTGTGTACCAGAAACGTAAGTGTTGTACAATACAAAAGGTTTCTTGTAGACTCCTTGATACCTTGACTGAGGACAAAATTGCACGCATAATATATAAACAGTGTGATCACTATGGCAATCTGATTAAAACCATATCTTGAATTCCGCGCCGTTTGCATTAGCCAATCAAATGGCTACTTTCAGAATCTTGACAGCGAACTTTTGAGGCGACAAAGCTTACATAATCGCATTTGTCCGTTTAGGCATTTCGTCACCAAACAGTTCATGTGGGATACTGTGACGAAATGTTTGCTGTAAGATGAGAGTTCATTGGACAAAATATTTTAGTGTTAATTACAGAGGCGACAAAGGTCATCTGAACGTGACCTCTTATGGGATGTTGTCAGATCCTTGTAAAACGGAGTGCGAACACGGATCTGTATTTTAATCCGATTGATCACTATGAATACAAAAGCTGAAAACGTGTTGAAACGAAGGAAAACGTTTTTTTTCTAATGGTACTTTCGTTTGAAACACAATTTTTAAAATTATCAATATGGTTGCCATTTTGAATATAATTATTTCTTTGTTTTTTTCTGGCACTGACCGAACACTTCAAATTTCACTATTTTATGCTAGATTAAGCATTCAAACAGCCAGTTTGTCGCAATTTCTAATTATAAAGCAGGTAAACAGTTTAACTGTAGAACTTCATAATGTACAATATCATGCAAATATTATATTGAAGCGATTTTGATTTTCGACACCTAAATATTGAAATATGACCAAAACAATAACGAATCGAAAACCTACCACACACAACATAGTATAAGATACATATTCGTTTTGTTGTTGTTACTTTTGCAAACATGATTTATGTATATCTTATCTCAAATTTGAAATATATTAATATGGTTGTCGTTCAACTTGTAAAACAGCAAAAATCATTTAAAATCATGTATTATGTCAAGTTCTTATCTTTGATCGATCATAGCCCTTAAATGAGCAAGCCATCATTAATTCCTTTTTATGTTTTGAAATTTTCTGCTATATGATGAACTTTTTTTTTTAATGCACATGTTTTCACAATATCAGTTCATTGAATCAATTACTTTGACGGTTCACAAATGTATGCAGATTTGGATCGAATTTTACACCTGCTGCAAGCCTCTTTATTGTGGTAAGAGACAACTTATGGGGAAAACGCATAATTAGGAGTTTGCTTTCTATCCTCTTTATTGGAAAAAATAAAAAAAAAATAAATCTACAGCACCAATCACAAACGTCGTTATCTCGGTCAATCGGTCTACCATTAACTACCTTTTTATGATTCAGCGTGTCTGGAGGCACCGGGCCAAGAATACAAATCCTTGAAATAAAAGTTGCGTTTCCTTACTTAAAGTTCAAATTGTTCCCTAATCCTGGTTTGAAATTTAAGGTAATGTGAATAATTAGATACAATCATCATGGTAATATTATCTTAAAATAAATGCATCGTAGTAGAAAGTAATTAACTGTCTCGACCATGAAACATCCGGAAAGGAGAAAATATATTGCAGTCGACTAATTAATAATACTGATGTACATTTCAACGAATTGATGTATTTATGAATATTTATCAGGTGATTGACGTTAATATGTATCATTGATTACGTCATTGCCACAAAAGTTATATAATCAAATTCAATTAGAGATCAATACCTGTATGTAAACAGTGATTTGTTGTGTTGAATTAAGTAACAATTACTCGGAAGTATATGTACTGCAAAAGTAGATTTTTTCGCGGTGTGGACATTTTCCTTTATTTCACGGGCATTAAATATCCGCGAATATATTCACACCACTAAAACTCATCAGTGAATAATAGTTTTATAAGTACACAGTTCGAAATAGGATGACTGACAGCGCGATTTTTTTACACTGCGAAAATTTGGCGGAGGCTTGGCGAAAAATTCCAAACGAGAAAATATTGGTTTATTACAGTGTCTGAAAAAATATTTATCATCAGTTAAACATTGATGTATATGATGAAAGAATAATGCAGGCAGTTATTGCATATATTAACATTATAAATTGAAAATTTCATATATGCCCCGCATATTTCGTTTCGTCATTAATTCTTCCACATTATTTGAAAGAGTCTGTATCGACATCTCATAAAGTACATTCATGAAGGATTCAGATTGTATACACTTTTTGTAAAAATAATCAACTTTGAAAGAGGTGAAACACGCAAATTGGTACGAAAATGAGTAATTTGAAAAAAAATCAATATTCTACACC
The DNA here is from genome assembly GCA_947623455.1 of Mimachlamys varia. NCBI lineage: Eukaryota > Metazoa > Mollusca > Bivalvia > Pectinida > Pectinidae > Mimachlamys > Mimachlamys varia. Next base: position 31,673,412 of record OX392544.1, read on the forward strand.
TTTGTATTATATGAGGATAGACATTTGTGTATATGTTAATTTGTACATATATGTCTGTTTGTTGTTATTGTGCCTTGGGTTTTACTTTGGGGCCATGTCATTTACTTATATCGTACATTAATTTATGTAGCAGATGTCGATAAAGCAGATGACATTTTCTCTTCCGGCTCACCTTGTCTTACTACATTGCTCTTTTACAAGTGTATCAATGTTAATATTCGCTTTGTTCATTTTTGCCGCTAGTTTAATCGATTTTGAGTCCGGCTTATGAATTTGTTGACGCTTCGCTATTCTCTTGTTTTTTTGAAAATATTTTCACAATATTATATATAGAGGATATCTAACAGTGTCTTCAGTAATACCAACTATATTTCACGAGTTGGGCTAATATTTTGAGATGTTTAAAAATATCAAAATATTAGCCAAACGAGTGGCAGTTTTTCATTTTCCCAAACGTCGCTTGTAACCAGCTTTCTGATTGGTCAAATCAGAAAAAGTGATCTTTTTGTGAAAAATATCACTTTAATAGAATGAATAATTTTCGATATTTCGCTGAAAAAAATATAAATAAACACATTATATCCCATTATTTATGTTCATATTTATATGACTGTTTGTGTTTGGTATCAATGTTAATATCAGAGTGGAAACTAAAAAAAAATGCGTTCAAAATATATATGTATACATCTAGAACGTTTAAATGGCAGATTACATAATACTTTAACTAATTCCAAGGACACCATGCATAACATGTCCTATACATAATTTAGTACCATATCAATTTGTCATTCGCCCATGCAAGTGATGCATACTTACAATAATTAGAATACTGGTTGATTATACTAATGACAACAATCCATTTTCAAAACCCCATCTGTCTATCTGGCTATTATTGAAATATTTGTTAGTGAAAATGCAGTTACTCGTTTGTTAATTGCAAAATGAATTTATCCTGGCGACAGACCGGGTGCTCCATCAAATATATAATTCTAATGTGAGAATTTCCGAGTGAGAATCGTTGCTATTTTCTATTGAGAATGCCTGTTGAAAAGTTTATATTTAGCTACATTAAATATATAAATTTCGTTACACTATGTCATAAAGATGAATTGTTACAAAAAGTTAAACTGTTGACAAATACAAAGACCAAAAATAATTATAGAATACCAAACCGTCAACAAAACAATAATCCGGACTCCAAATGAGAACCTAGTCATCATTGTCAAACACAACAAGTAAGCACACTAATAAGCAAACTCAAAAACGTCCATCTTCATATTACACAAAGATATAACGAGACAAAAGGCGACCATAAAACTTGATCATTGTTCTGAAAATGTTTTAGTCCGTTCATCGTGTTGCTATTTAATTTTGAATTCCATTTTTTAGCTTTACTGACATTCTTGTCATAATGTTCTTAAGTAACAACCTTTATGCTTTCATATTGTAAATGATAGTAAATAAAGAAAAAAATAGCTCATATCCAATTGCAAAGACATATCTGTACGTTTCCAATTCATTTTACACATTAACCGTTGTTTATTTTCAATAAGAATGAAACAAGATAAATTGTGTTTTTTAACACGAACCTAACACATAGACACATGCTGCTCCCCTTTAATACAGTAATAAATACAGTATGCCGAACAAATTGAATTAAACTGCATCATACAGCTGTTGCGTCCTTCTGGGACTCGTCAGAGATGCTAGGGGCCAAAAGGTGGGAATCAAAATGTCTAAACTAATGTAGAAGCAGAAGGGTCAGGTGCGTAAAATCCCTAAATTTATAAATTTATAAGTAAAATTAAACTAGTTGTGTATAATATAAAATTGTGGATTACGACAATGTGTATATTATGTACATGTAACCTGCCACTTCTCAAATGAGATAACTGTGGCTATGGAGGCTCAAGCAAACCTCGAGGGGTAAAAAAATCCACCAGCAGAGTCTGCCATCCCCTATCATGCAAGCTGACGTAACACACACATATGCTGCACCTTTTAAATTTAGTAATAGATACGGTATGCCGAAAAATTGAATTAAGCTGCATCATACATATATTTCGTCCTCCTAGGACTCTTTAGTGATGCTAGCGGCCAAAAGGTGGGAATCTAAAATGTCTAAACTAATGTAGAAGCAGAAGAGTCAGGTGCGTAAAACTCCTAAATTTATGAATTTAGAAGTAAAATTAAACTAGTTGTATATAATTTCAAATCGTGTACTATGAAAATGTGTTTAGTATGTACCGTGCCACTAATCAAATGATATAACTGTGGTTATGGAAGCTCCAGGAAACCCCGGGGACTAAACAATCCTCTTAACACCCCTTTAAAGAAGAACAAGTTCTGTGTGTAAAACCCCTCAAAATTTGAATTTGGAAAAAAAAAAACTTAAAACGTGTGTATATCATGAACCATGCCATTGATGGAATAATTGTGGTCACCAAAGCTGATACAAATCATGGTCGTTGACAAAGTTCGAAGCCAACAAACAGTAAGCATAGTTAGAATACAAAGTTACATAGAAAACCCAACGCAGGTTACTGGTACGTTGATGTTCAATCTGAAACTTGTTGAAATTATACAAGATTTGTATTTTATTTTTAACAGAGAGCTTATAGAATACTCTAGTTAACGAAACCAATACAGACACAATGAGTAAACATTACTGTTGTGTAGATGCATGCGATCAAAGTTGTCCCATTCTTTAGCTTGTGCTAAACGGATTGAGGGAATTTCACCATCCGATTGCCCGATTGTGATCTTAAAGGCAACTAAGACAAACGTTAAAATAATTTATTATTAAAATCAAATAATGCATTACTACGTTCTTTGTGACTTTACAGTTTTAAATATTAAAATCGTTTAAACAGCATTTACACAAAAATTGAGATATGTCGGCATTTATAAAAAAGGTGTAGTCATATATGTCGACATTGTTAATAAATCCCTTCGACATAATTTCCATTCAGGTTGACATTTTAATTAATGTCAATAATGTCTTTTTCGTGTAGTTTTTTTCAAGAATTAAATGCCAAAGTTGTTTAAAGAGAAGTCGACATACATTGATATATATGTATATGTGGACATTGCTGATAGATCTCCTCGACATAAACTTAATTATGTCAACATGTATGATATTTATGTCGTCCTACAGAAAACGTACTTAAATTCGTATGTAGATGTCAGAAATACCCCCGCCGTGCTGAAGATCAATATATCAACGGACACGTGTGTTTTCATTACAAAATACCGATATATGTCAAGCCTTTCATCCGGCATCGATCACTTACAACGATCGCCTGCGGTATCTGGGCTCGCCCAGGGCCATGCGTTACCAGTTCTGCTGTTAATGCTTGACCACGCCACAAGCGCTATACGCCAATTCACTCGTTAGCTGTCATTAACTGTCTAGAAGGTGTAAAATGATATGTCATACTTACGGTAAGAAGTCACAGCGCTCCGTGGTGTTCCCGCAAAGAAAGATTGTTCTACTGGTTTTAGTTTCAACATAACTGTTTTTAATTGCAGTAGAGATTCAAGCAAATTTAAGCAAATATGTTTCAATTATCACGCTGTGTATATAACGCCTGTTATGAGAGCAATTGTCACAAGAATACATGAATATTTTTTAAAGAAAATTAAATATATTAAGCATTTGATAAAGCATCCTATGTATCTAACGAAATATACCTTAAAGCGTAACTAACTACTACTTTTATTCCATCTTCATCTTATCTCCTTATGTGTATATGCCTATCTCTATAAATGTATATGCATATCTCTATATGTGTATACGCCTGCGTGTGTGCTCGAAGATGTATTGTGTTCTATTTGGTAGTGAGACCGTGTTTCGAACTGTATCTTTTATATCACCGCCACATCTGAATGTTATAGAACAAATACCACAACACCCACCCCAGACCATTTTATACTCATCCAGGGATGTTTCAGTTGTAAGATCGAGAACCAATGCAGATGGACCTAATATTTCATCCACTAGCGACCAATCCAAACACATGTTGGTGTTAAATATCTCGAAAATAATGTGTGATAAAATGTACTTGTATACCATCTTTCATTCATATAAACGAAGTAAACAATAACAGCCGACATTAAGGCCAAATGATCACAGAGACAATCAGTCAGTAACGAAAGTAAACAAGCTCGTGATTTGCATGGAGAACTAAGCCGAACGATATTTCCATATTATGCAATTTGTCATTGGCTTCGGCGAACTTCCATTTGCGCATAGCGTGGTAATTGGTTGTTTTTGTTATTATTTCATTTTCTTTATTTTCTTTGTTTATCTGTGTGTGGTTTTATTTTTGTTTTGTTGGTTTTTTTTTCTTTTTTTGTTTTCGAGTTGTAGTTATTTTGTATTTATTATTATTTACAAACACGTAAGCGGCGCAATTTACTCTTGGTTTAAAATGTACGCTACGCATTCTCGTGGTTGTCTACCATGATTATTGCGCCCCGTGACATGAGCAAGTGTAAGGAATAGAACATTTCATTTAATACGAAATACTGACTTGAAATTTTGCACAGATGCAGGTGAGTACATTTTAAGAATCAAAAGAAAAAATGTCAAATCATATAATAACAAATGCGAGGCGTTCGGAATCTCCACATGCCATTCATTTAAGTCAAATTTGCGTTTTTTATCAACATATTTCATAATATTCCATTATTACGATATGAATGAAATTTGTAAACACATGTAGTTATATGTATACATTGTACAAATCAGAAGACAGAATACGAATAAACCCTAAAATGAATGCGCGGGCTCGCAAAAATCTTACATAACACCCGGGGGACACTCACTTGGGTGACCGGTTGTATTAGAATAGTGAGAACAATAAACAAACCAGCGATTTGCAAAATGGCAAAATGTGTATGTTAAACATAGAGAACCAAACGCATAGATATTGGCTTCTGAAATCAAGTTTGATACAAACTGTATCAGAAATAAACTTGAACTGCATACACAGATGTATAAGTAACAATGCCATTTGAAGTTGATGCCATTGTAATTAAATTTTGTTTGCTTTGCTTGTTTTTATTACAGGTTGATGTCGACATGAAAACTACCATGTACAGATAACAATATAAAATACACTGTTTGTTTTCTGATCTACAAGACTCCGATTTTGGATTTGGATACTCCGATTTTTCGATTCGGATAAAAATTATACAACATTTTTACCAGATTTTTTTATCAAGATAAAATCTACCCGATTCGGATGCCTTTTAAAATCTACTTAATTTGGTCATCGATTCATTTTCAGACATCGAGAAAAAAATCAACTAAATTCGAATATAATCACAGGTGTACTGCCAAATTTCTTTGTCGAAATACGTGTTTATAACATGTACGGTAACGAAATTGTACACGAACCAAGGGTCACCACATACATTTATTCAACGTAGTTTAACAACAACTCAAGTATTAGAAAATTCAGTTATATATCAAACGGAATTGTCACTATACCTGATCCAAGTGCTGATTTATGTACAATCCATTCTGGTTAATGACAGATAGGGATCTGATGTTGTAAGTTAGCTTCATTTGTTTTCGGTATTATGCATCTATTACATATTTTGTAAAGTCCAGCATGTGTGTGAGTCTTATGTTATTTTTCAGGATTCAAGGTGATACACTCTGCTGGTGGACTTTTTTAAGTTCGTGAGACATGCTCGGGCCTTGATAACCACAGTTATCACATTTAAATAGAGACATGGTTCATGATAAACACATTTTCGTAGAATACGATTTGAAATTAAAATGACCGGAAGATGTTGGATATACCCATAATAAGTTGATACCATTGGATGCAGTCTTGTTATAATTATAAAAAGCAATATCACCGAAAGCATTCATCGTATTTTAATTTTAATTATATACTAGTTTTACCTATTTCGCTGAAATATTTCGAATACCCAGTTAAATTCCATCGATGCCGTTTTTGAGAAACAGCCTTAACATGCATGCATTGATCATGATTATTAAGCTGAATTGTAGTTAGAGCAGACATTTTATCATACGAGGCCAAAGTTTGATGACCTGTCATGAGAAGTGACAAATTTTTCATCAAATGTTTTTTATACCTTTTATAATGTGTTTTTTTTATTTAAGAATATTGCTTTTTCTATAATTACTTTTTCAAATTGTATTCACGTCAAAGTAACAAACATGCTTCAAATGCATTATCAAACGTGTTTGACTATGACATATTATTCTAATGTAGTTATATGATTATTATGGATACATATTTATATAAATACTAATACTTTAGTAGGTGCATAGCTTAAAACACATGATGATATATAAGGAGGTGCTTAAAAAGAATTGAACCGATGAAGAATCGCATGCCTTCCTTCACGTTACAACATAATAATGTCACGGAGACTGCAGTTCATCGTTTGTCATTGCGCAACACATTCTAATGTATTGTAATCGTTACTTTGTGAGCAACAAACCGTGTTCATTTTGAAATAAAGATGAATGTTATTGCACTTGAAAATGTTTTAAAGCCTTATCACATTTCGCTATATTTCCCTTCTTGATATAACAATAGCCATTAATTTAAACATTCGATCAATCAATCTAAAATATGGATTTATAAAAAAACTCAAAAACGTATCCTCTTACTTGAGTAATAGTTACCCTTTAAGGAAAGATATTCATCTGTTCAGTTGTATGATTTTGTGAAGCACAGTTCGCTTCAAACGTATCCATAATATATGTAACACATTTTCCCAATTCATCTGATGGCCTGTAGTATAAAAGTGCAATTGGGCAAAATGTTTCGATGTTTTTTTTTCAGTGGACTTGATTCGGCCCATTGAGGTAGGATGAATGGTTGTTTCTCACAGTTTAGGGTCGAGACGCCGGTCATTTGCCCTCGTTGCTTGATAAATTAAATAGGCGTTTTAGAAAGCTCGTCAAATGTGTTCAGTCATTGTTCATGATCGAAACAAACATAGCCTTGATAAGGAAATGTAATAAGAGCATCTTCTTCTCCAACAGAAATTACAATTAGACTTACATATATTACAAATTCACGTCGAATTACGTCATGCATTATTAAGTGTGCATCATTGTGTACTATTGGGACCACTGTCGTTATGACACCGCTGCGGTATTGACGTTTAATAAAACAATAGCGCATGTGTACACTAATTGCCCTATTGTTCGAATCAGTGCATAGAGAAAAGATTTAGATTTTTTTTCACAAATCATGATGACCCATTAACGGTAGCCAACGCGCCATAAATTACATCATCAACAATATAAAGACAAACAACGTTTCAGTAGGAATCGCAAAATAAGTGCATCACAATCAACGCACTGCAGTTTAGTTTGAATGTCTACAATGAATTTTAAGAAAGAAGTACTTTTACTTACACATGCATGTATTATTGCGTAAACATTGTTATCAAAATGCAAAAGAAGGTCAAAAACCAAGATTTAAAATAAAAAAAAAATAAAATTTAATTATGCACACAATAAAAAAATAAACCGTTCATTCTAGTGCCTGTCGAAATGTCACTTTACGCTTAATACGTGTTATTGATGATCACCACGCCAATCGCTACAGGTATATTACAGGTAACTCACAGGTAAAGCTCAGGCATAGCTCAGGTAACCGCTTGGAGGTATATGACGGTGAGCTTTCAGGCAGGTATATAAGCTTGGACGACAGATGTGAATAGGGTTCGTTGGGGCCAGTTCTGCTTATCAACTCATTTCTGGGGAATTACACGTTAGCATTGTCTTGTTTCGCGCATCAGGAAAAATGCTTTCGTTGGTAGTTACAGTGGTCCTTCTCGGTAAGTATAATTTACGAATTTTATCAAATTTTATAATTACGAAATAAAAAAAAATACGAATAATATTGATCATTTTTTTTAAAATACAGCGTAACATAAATTGAAAATGAAGTGTGCTGATATTTCATATGTTTTATGCTATTTTAAATTATGATAGCAATGCTATAATTTGTAAAAAAAAAAATTATGAAAAGAAAAAATAAGCATATCAAACAAACAAACAAAAAACTAAACAAAAACAGTAACGTTTGTATGTATAATGAATTTGTGTCTTCAACGATAGTTTGTATTTTACCTGAGTTATATACTGTAAATGGTGGTAGGGTAAAATTGCTTATGTCTGCTGTTAAGATGTGGAGTTACAGTTATGCTATAAACGTACATTGTTTACTGTTATCCTTGTTTTACGATTCTTACGAAAGATATGAGTGTGAGAAAACTTTTATTTATTTATTTATTTTTGTTTGGTTGTTTGTTTTGTGTAATGTTATTGTGTTATTCTGAATGAAGCAAAACGTTGTCATGCTGTTCCCCTGCAAAGTTTTCATTTATAGATATATAGATATGAGCATTTCTTTGCAAACTAAGATACAAATAATTAAACCCTTATCTTTGCCATATGTTATACAAAACCCCATCTTAAGCAGACAGAAGACAGATTCTAGTATTGCAGTTACAGTTTTCTTACACAATTTGGTATATCTTTCCAACAAAATTTACGTTTATAATGTTTGCATACATATATGATATTTTAGTTAGTGTTGGTCAATCGACAGTCAATATAACACAATGTGGCCACGCCCATATTTTTAATGATAACGAATAATACATTAACTATTTGCACTATAATGTACAGTAACATGTTATTTGAGATTGCTAAGCCATGCAAAGCAATACAAGACATAACTACGTGATGCTATATTAAGTAGCTAATTGTAATACTCATTTCTAGTTTTAACACTCAATTCAAATTAAGTAACTAGTTGTTACACACATTCTAGAATAAGTAACTTGTTTCAACACTCATTCTAGAATAGGTAACTTGTTTCAACATTCATTCTAGAATGAGTAACTGATTTCAACATTCATTCTAGACTAAGTTTAACTAGTTTCAACATTCATTGTAGAATAAGTAACTAGTTTCAACATTCATTCTAGAATAAGGAACTAGTTTCAACACTCATTCTAGATTAAGTAACTATTAGTAACAATTCCTTTGTCGATTATAATTGGCCTTACGTATTAGTTATGTATATCTTACATATACGACTATAATATTTTCATTTAGAAACTATTCGTGTCTAAAATATGTTCAATATATTGTGAAACAGCAAGGGAAATCTGCCTATACACCCTTCCAAAATATCGTGATGGAACCACATATCTTAATCTAGTCAAGTATTAATTGCAATCGAAGGGAGGGCGGGGTGTCTCTAAAACTTGTCCGGGGTACGTTGTAAAGGAAAATGTTCAAAACTAGTCAGTGAACCATTAAGTGTGTATACTGTAAAAAAAAAAGAAACGCGTCCCACTACACTCGTCCAGTACACTGCACAATGGAAAAGAGAGTTCATTAGATAAGAACTTTGATACTTTGCTACGTAAAGATAACCAAACATATTGTACAACGGATACGAGCAACATAAAAGTTAAACCATTGTAGTTTATTTAAGGATATTAGAGTCAATGAAGTATGATCCCGTTTACTTCACAAATTACAACTTATTCTAATTAATCTAGTTTAACGCAGTACGAGACTGAAATAGAAAAAACAAACATAATTATCCATGAGGAATGTCGTTTGTGCGATAAAACAGGGTCTGCTGTGCTTAGCACAGTGTAGAAAAATAGTGTTAAAAAGGACTGATACCGACTTTTCATATGTTTATAATTAAGATTTCAATCATATAATGAACGTTTTTACGTAGATTAGTTGTTTTATGGTAATGTTATTTTCGTTAATATGCCGACATTAGTACATTCGCACTTAATGCAATATTGATTTTTTTTGTTACAGGCCTGGCCGCAAGTGGTAAGTTTATTAAGTATTCCTTAAGTCATTGTTATATCATTTATATTCTGATTGAAAAAATACGTTGCATGATTGACGTAAGTGATACCATATCAGACTATCTGTCTGTTCTATCATAAACTGTTTGTGGTATGGAAATGAGTGGGGTGTATACTGATTCGTCAATATTTGTATTACTTATTCAAATTCCATTTTATCATATCGCAATGTGTTGTAACATGATCAAAAATCTAAGAAATGCTGTGATACAAATTGTACGTGATATGTATAATCATTTAATATATCCCATTATGGCGAATAACGAAGGATTCAAAAGACTACTTTTGATATCGATAACGAGACATACGTTATACTGAACATTGGAACACACTTATTCTCACCGAACCAATTCATACATATACTTCTTTTTTTAATTTACACAACAAATAGTAATCCACTCTGATAGTATTCACCACATTGGAAAATAAACACGATAAACAATGTTTTGACAAGTCAAATGCATGCTGTGACATATCTTGCGATGTTACTGCCCATTTGGATTAGAATATATATCATACACACTAACAAAATGGTAAACGGGAACATTATATTACATAAAAAGCTACCAAACATATTTCTACATTATTGTGACGTTTTGGAGCTATCCTATTCTTTTCCACCAGAAACGATCATTCCTAACCTCGCATGGAAATCCCAATTAAATCATTAAAGGGTTTGACCATTCTGCTTCTACATTGGTTTCCACCTAGTATCACTGAAGAGTCCTAGGAGGACGAAACAGCTGCATGGTGCAGATTAATTTAATTTTTCGACATACTGTATATATTAATACATTTTAAAAGTGCAACATATGTGTGGGATACGTCATCTAAAGGGCTAAGGTACTAAAGCACATAAAAAAGAACACCTTTATCTTTCGGAATAAGATTAACGAGCCAAATAATGAATTAAACTGCACCTTACTACTGTTCCATCCTTTGAGGACTTTACAGTGGTGTTAAGCACATGTAATCAATATGGAGTAGTTATGGCAGGAGTAAGCGGATTTTTTCAATATGAATAAACCGCATATATGTATTTCTAAAGATAGCATATGGTACATTTGTAAAAAAAAAACATAAAGAAGATCAAATCGAATCGTCAGCAAAAACCATAATAAAAAAATAACATAAGATAATATCGCCAGGTGTTCCGGACGCGTCTTCTGCTTTATGGGCGACTCCAGGCATATCTTGGTCATATCTGAGTAAACATCAAGTCCTCAAAATAAGAATCGAGTCACTATTCCTAATCACAAGTAAACGCACAGATGCGCATACTCAAACAGGCAATCCATATCACACAAACATACAACATATCTTTTCATAAGATAAAGATGGCGACTGTTACTGGTGCTCATATTTCAGATTATCTGTAAAAAACAATCTTTCAATAAGTGGCTTTCTTTGTTGTGATTTCTTCAACAGTTACATATGATTAGGATATTATTTATGCATTATAAACTAACAACGACAAAAGCATTCATAATAACTGTAACATTTATTAATACGACATAAAATTGTTCGAACCCAAATAAGCATCCCTGAAATCAAATTCCGTGCACCTGAACTTAACGTTTCTGGACCAAACTTCACATTGCTTGGCTCCTCTCGAGATTGATTGATGTTTTGTTTAAGATTGACGTACCAATCATAAGTGACCTCATCCGCCCTATTTGTTAGTCGGATTGTGTTTCAAATGTATGTCAATAACCCCTTTTAATGACATTGTAAGGTATTCAGATTTGACAGATGTCGCTACAGTGGAACATGACAATGGCTTATGTATACATATACATACGATATATTTATATTCTATATATGTATGCATTTATCAAAGTGAATTTTTTATCATGACATGTCAATCAGGTTTTTCCCCATTTGAATTTTTACATTATTTAAATTTTCGAATATTTGTTTGTATAATTGACATCAATTATAAATAATATCTCTTGCGAAAAGGTCGAAGGGTAAAACATGAAAAAAAATTTTAAAAATCAGTGAATACCGAAGTGGCAGAAAAGACCATAATCCCAACTCAAAATCGATTAACTAGAGGCACAATATGAACAAAGGAATATTTATATGGAGACTCGTAAAAGCACAAGTGAATATGACCAGGTGTTCCTAAAGAGTAAGCGTCTTCTGCTTCATCGACGATACCCACATTGTTAATCAAATAAGTAAACATTAGTCCTCCTTAAAACGAGAACCGAGTCATCGTTGCCAATCACAATAAGTAAACACGAAATTGCCACTCCTCATATTCCACAGATACGCAGATATTTTTTCGATGAGATTAAAACTGTGAATCTAATGGGGTTCGAATTAGAAGTTTGGCGTATCTTATAAAAGGTTATAATGCAGCAATAAAATGCAGTTAAAACGTGCAAGCAATATAACTTAAACGTAACGATGTCCATCCTATAAGACGTTGTTTTTTAATTATACGATAAAATATATAATTTACAAGTTTTGTCTTTGTTCAAGTTTATTCTAATAGTTTGTGTTATATTTTGATTCTTGTCGGTATCTTCCTTAAGCCAACATTCTGTTAGCGATCACGACGTCGATGCACTTGCGAGTCGTTGAAAAATAGATAACAGTACTCCTGAACTTTTCAATTAAACGAGAATAGTATTGATAGCTAGAGCGATTAAATATTCTGATACGGAGAATTATTGCTTAGTAAGCGATAAAACTTAACGGCGTCACCGTAACATTGATGGCGCTTCATACGTATTGTCTGATGACCTATGATTAATATATTTGACAACACGATGATAAAAGTTTATTACACAAAAACTCGGCAGGTGAAAGGCATGTCAGCGTAGCTTCCGCGTATTACGAATTAATTGAGTTTAGCTAGGCAAGCATGTACTAAGTATGTGTCATGCTGATATTGTATACATTTATAGTGTAAAAAATACGGTAAACGTACATATTTTAGCGGTTTTCATATTTTAGCTGTTTTCAAATTTAAGCGGTTTTCATATTTTAGCGGTTTGGGGCTGACTACGCGAAAAGTTCCATGCGCGGAAATATTGGCTATTAAAGTAAATACGATACATGTATCATAATCAGGACACACTTTAAACTTTAATTGATTTGTAATATATGTCTTAAGCTACATTTTTACGTGACATAGTTGTCATTGATACGGCTAAAAGGAAGCCACTCTTGTTTTTTCTGTCGTTGAATATTAAAATATGGTATCTTATTTATCATAAAATGATGCCATTTAATTGGCAGTTAACTTCAGCCAATCAACTGATTTCCATTTAACCTCATGTATAAAGTGATCGTTGACCTTATAATTAGCATAGTTAAGTTTTATTCGCATAAAGATATTACGTTGTTAAATGTAACTTGACCTTTAGTCAAGACAATATAAAAATAATTAAGAACCACAACCATTAAGGTATAAAATAGGGAAGGTCAAATCAAGCCTAATTGTAAATATATGTAAATTATTTCCATCTTCTTCTGTCACCAATCATGGTCAACGATTGTAAATACATATCGCAATATTAAAGGAAATGTTATAATATAAATTTTGATCATTATGTACAGTCAACATAGGATGTAGCGGGAACCATTAGAATAAGTTATCAAAACTAATCAGATATACAATATGTACAATACAACATGTATGTACTATAGACATACTCATTTATGATTAATAACTATATAGTGAAAAACCTTGTTTTTAACTCTCACTGAACACTGGGTTTTTTTTCTCTTGTTCTTTTCTAAGGTTCGTTGTGCCAATATCTTCTTTGTTCATATTTTACGCTTCGCTCTTATTTATTTTTTTCATTTTTATTTATCGATTTTTCAATTGTAGTCTAGAAATCTTCTTTATACTGGTCTCCTAGTTGTTTCAGTAACATTGACTTTCTTAAGGCAGATTTGAAGATTTAAAAACAAGTAGTTTAAAGTAAAAGCATTTTGTATGGACTTTTTTTCTTTTTTTCTTTTATTATATAATTCTTATTTAATATAAATGGGACAATAAACCAAAAATATGTACACATTCGTTCCCAGTTTATGCATGCTAAACTAAATGATATCCGATGATGACGTTCTAGTACTTATACTGTTAAGTTAATAGTTTTATTTCGAATATAAAACTTCATGCAGAATAATGCTATAGTCATTCTTATTGTAATTTATAATGCGCTATGTCATTTTAAAAACTTTGTTTGGTAGTTATCTGTTTACGTCAACCTTTGTTTGTCAACATACATTAAACTTTATTTTAAATTATGCACAGTTGAACATCTGTGTCTTTTTAATAAAAATACAAACTACACATTTTGAGAAATGAGTTAGGTGGTAACTGACCATACCACAAACCGCATATACATTACAGCATTGCAATAAATTACTGTTATCTATTTCAACTAGAAGAAAAAAAAACGTACATGCTATATCATTTGTTACCGCATGGCGCGTCATGGGCCTGGACACGGACATGCGGTTGACCAAATTTTATGTAAGAACCTCGTTTTTGCTTTTATGTAGATCAATGCAAATCTGCTTACTAAGACACGGAATCTATATAAATTGATAAACGACTTTTTGGACAGTTACGAGATCAGAGAACAATGGAGACACAATTTCCTGAGGCACGTGGTTCTGTTATACGATCATGTTTATTGCAAATGTACATGTTTTATTGACAGTTTATGACATGCGCATTGGCCGCTTTCATTAACGACGGCCGGCTCGACTCATAAAACGTAAACGGCCGGCGAACAGGGCTTGCTTGGCACGTCAACCATGTCAGAAACTGATTGTATGATATAAGAGTAGACATTTGTCTGACAACAACTTATCAATCAGAGTCGGCCTTATGACATTGCAACCATACCTTTTTATTGCATAACTAGCCGTGCCCTGTTCAATAATCTGTTATTTGGTATAATGGCATAAAAATACAACAACCGGAAAAAATGTTCCAAGTAATTTTTCAAATTTTACTGTCTAAATGCATATCTAATAACTCATGAACTCTGTTTTGAGGCTTAACACATTCATTGAAAGTACAAGTTTTAATACATCTATCCTTAAAACCATATGATTCTTCTAAAATGTACCGATACAACTTTAAATTTTACAGAGGATTCCAGAATTAAGACAAGTAGCGATCAAGCACAGAAATAGAAATGTTACAAAATTATTATCAGTTAATTTGATGTACAATTACAGGAAAACATAATCACGTAAGAAAACAGACTTTTACATACATGAAAAACATCACGTATATAATAAATATCAGTATAGATAAACTAGATGGTATACTAGGAAATCATATTGCAAGATGATATAAAAAAAATAAGAATCGGCAAATCAGCAATAGAGAAAACTCATTTGGCATGTGAAATGCAAAGATATAGAAATAAAAAAAAATAATCAGGGGGATGATATCAAAAAGATAAGAATCGACACAACTAAAATAGGGGAAACACATTATCTAGGTAAACTAGGGGTTAGTGTAATAGGATGATATCAAACTGATAAAAATTTACAAAAATAACAAAAGGGGAAATACATTATCTTATAGATAAGAACATCAGATACAAATATAAGATAAAATAGTAAGAACAGATAAGGTGCCGTAAAGACAGAGCTGTCTGGACTTACAATACCCACGGGCAGGTATCATCATCCATGTAGTTTTGTAATTGATCAGGTGACAAGTTGACACACCTGGATGATAAAATTGATAGCATCATCTATATTATTAGGATCACTAGTGGTCTGTATGGCATTAGTTATTTCACGTGTGGGAGAGACCTGTCAATCAAAATAGCCATTAACTTCATTTGACATTTTGTTTGTACCGTCAGCATTTAATGCTTGCTGTTCGAGGCTTAACATGATGTTACATTGCGGTGCATTGTGATGTGTCATTATGTTTTACTGTAAACATACAAAAAGGTTTTAATTTTCATCAAATTCGTAAACATGAATCCAAACATGAATTTTCTTAGAAATATAGACTATTTCAAGAAAGTCCATAATTCTTATTAACCTCTTAAAGGTGAATCCAAACATGAATTTTCTATGAACAATAGACTATTTTAAGAAAGTCTATTATTATTCAAACATGTACACAAAATATAAACTATTTAAGGAAACGTTATCCTTATTATACGTTTTTTATACAGGCCCAAACATTAGTTTTCGTTGAAATGTGTGATATTTCAAAATCAAATTCTTTAAAAAAAAAAGGCTGTACATCAGAGATCAATGAACTAAAGACTATTTCAATAAAGGCTATGCGTGTATAAACTTCATATTAAAAGGAGTGACTATCTTAGGAAAGACTTTGATTAACATCATTTGTTAAAAAGAAGCTAAGACGATATGTCTACTTCACAATATAGTTTTGTTAATTCGTTTTCATTTGGAAAAATCAACAAAACAATAATCTGAAATATGTAAAAGCGTAAAACGTTTCCATAACTTTTGCAAATATAACGATATATAATTTAATCCCATCGTCATCGAAAATATTCGATTTTGTAATGGAAAATTAATAATATTAAATCATATAAGTTAGTCAGAAACATCTGAAAAAAAATAATACAAATTTATTAACTAACAATGCGTAACACAGTATTGTTGCTGATATTCCATTCATCAACTCTCGACATATCTATTGAAAATATCGCAAATTTTCAAGACGAACAGTGAAAAAGCAAGCATACATATGTCAGCATTTACTTTATTTTAGTTTACATATTGTTTTTTATGTTTCCTTATTTCAAGCCCTTGGATTGTTTACATATGTTTTTGAATAGTGATAGCTGTTTGTATATCTATATTAATTCAAGCTATTTAACTAACAATCATTAAACGTGAACCAGTAGAATTCTAAGGGGCAACAACTCAAACCATGATTTGCTACATACAAATAGGAATGCGAGTACCTTAATAATAAATATAACTACAGTAAACCAACTGATTTTCGCGTGTGATTGATGTTCGCGAAATTCGCGGTTGATTAGAAGTCGCGAAAATTGATCGCCATATAAAAGCTTCAAACAGAGGTATGCCAAATGTAGGAGTACTGTACTGTACTGCACATACAAGTTATGACCGTATTTACTGCGAAATTATATCGACGCGAAATAGTCGTTTCGTAAGAAAACGCAAAATAAAGTCGCCGCGAAAATAAGTTGGTTTACAGTACACCCGAATCAGTATAACACGGCGCCGTTCAAGCATTACTTCCAAAGAACATAATAACAAAATAAAGCGGTCCTTGCATATACGACATTTTTATTTACTTATTCATAAACTCTAGACCCTTCACCGCCGAATTCAAGGAAATATGGATACCATGGTAAGTGGTAATTTGTAACACTGTATTGCGTGTGAACAGCTTACAGCTACACTGACTACACACGGATTTCACCTGTGCCAGGAAAAGCTTCTATTGAATTGTTAAATGCTTGATTGTGTATATGAATCGATTACAGTTGAAGCAAGTTTCATTTGTCAAATTGTATATTTATTTTTTTTAAGTAGACTTGGGAATTCGGAATATTTACTTTGTTTTGCGTTTTTTAAAATCTAATTTAACATCAGCTTGTTTTCGTAAATATATTTTTACCCTCTCTTAGTGATCGCGATTTCCATAATGGCAACAGTTTTAAGAACCATAATTATGTTGCAGTATATGAAGGCATTGTTCAAATTAAATACGTACTTATAGTGACCTTTGCTTCAACTTTGTCGTTCATACAATGTCCAACGCACCTTTATAACATTCCATATCTACAAAATAAAACTTCATGACCACAAATAATCATACATTGATGTTTTCATATCACTTAATATCACGTCATTGATTACACAAATGCAGCTTTCAATAAGGAGTATCACGTGACCAAATTAACCTATTAACGATTAACAGGCCACACACAATCATATTGTGAAGAATTTGAAACATGTTTGGTTATGAATAATGTGAAGTATAATGTATGATACTTGTTTAGGCCCAACCTTCCCCGTCGGTAAGTAAAGTGTATAGATATAATAAAAAAAAAATGTAGTTGCTTATTTTTTTATTAGTATAAAGAAATGAATCTAGCTGTTTAAACATGTCTTATCTAATATATTCCCGCCTTAGGAATCGCATTGTAGTGTATCTTCAAGCTATTAGATGCTGAATGGATTATATGTATATTTGTAATTTACATGCGTGACCATTATTTGAATGATTAGCATATTATCGTCATGCGCTATGGAAACTCGTTGATTCGTATGCATGCTCTATTCAATTTGCTATGAGTGATTTTTCTTAGAAAAATCAAACGCATTATCATATTTGCTTTTAGAAATGAGATTCCATACAATATTTATTATTGAAATATCCAATGTTTACATATGGAGATAAGATAGTCTAGTTGTAGGAATTGCTACGTATTCTAGGCACGGAACGTTCCAAAGCATATCTTTTAGCGAGAAACTTTTCTCCGCTTTTTCAAATCTACTCAGCTCTAAATGAGTTTGTTGTTGGGAAGTATTACATATTGTAGAATGCTAACTGTAATCTCATCAATGACAGCATCGACGGTTTGCTTTCTTAGGATTTTAGAGAGTAATTGGATGGTTGCTAAGGCGATATAATCATGGATATTAATCAATGAACCTCTTCGTTACTATCTATGAATTAGATTGTTATAAAATGGTTTATGTTCATCTGGTATCCGTTTGTCTGTATTATCATATCAAATGAATTGTTTAATTTGTGTTAGCTAGGAAATGATAATGTCGAATGTCGATCACGTTACTATTATACATAATATACAAAATATCATAGTACACGATTTGAAATTATTCAGAAGTAGTTTAATTTCGCTTCTTAATTCATAAATGTAAGGGATTTTACGCACCTGCCCCTTCTTCTTCTACATTAGTTGATATATTTTGGTTTCCAACATTTTGGCCCCTAGCATCACAGAATAGTCCTAGGAGGACAAAACGGCTTTAAGATGCAGTTTAATTCATTTTTTCGGCATACGATATTTATTATTAAATTTAAAAAGTGCAGCATATGTGTGTGTTACGTCATTTTAACCACTTTGCTTATTAATAGCTTTCACCTGTTTGCCGGCAAAATAGTCTTTAAAAACAAACACGCTAGTAATAGTCTTCAACATGATATGCAGAAATAGCATAATGTTTCAGAAAACAATATATATGTATAAAAAATGAGAGCATTCCTGAAAATCATATCCATCTTTGAAGATATGTGAGCCTATCATCGCTTCGATAAATGGGGAACAAAAACTTGCTACATTCAACTGTAAGTCGAACATAATATTTTTAACACATAAACGGAAAAAATAATGAACTTCAAGAAATTTCAACATAATAACTAAGGGTGAGCTTCTGGATGTTACATAAAAAACTAATCAATATTGATATCAACGAATTCGATATAAAGTACAGGTGTAGTAACGACAACAATTGTTTTTTAATATTCTGAACCATTTAATTACCACAAAAAAAAAAACAAATTATGATCCTCAGATCCCTATCCTGGACCACGACGTGAGTATTGGAGTATTTATATAGTTTGGTGGTCCCCATTGAAAAAAAAAACAAACAAAAAAATAACATGATATTTCCAAAAATACATGAGATCGTAGTGCATGGACAAGGATTAGTTTTATATGCTACCTTATTGTGCAAAATTTAGCCCCAAAAAATTCGGCAAGGAGTATAACATAACTTCTTAATTTGATTTCGGTCATGCATACCATTGAAGGGTACTAGTTAATTCCGGTAATATCCAATAATATACAGGACATAACTAGCTTTAATCATATGTATTATTTGTAAGGTGGCATATAAATTAGCTTAATATCATTTTGATTATTGTTCTTGAGTTGTAGTAAAATTTGTATTTTACACTCATGTAAGATCCTCTTTATATTGATTGAGTTACTGAACAAATGTTATTTTCCAATGATAATTCAAAGGTATTCCACAAGGAATATCAGTACTTATACCTAAATTAATCAAAATGAGTATAAAGATATATTTTTAAGGCGTCGACATCTATTTTGTAATGTGTCAAGAGGCGTAACTCTTACTTGAACAATCATAAGAATAAAACATAAAAAACAGGTAAAAGTACTTACAGTAAGGAACAAGAAATTTAATTTAGCAAACGTTGTAATCCTCAGACTTTGGAATCAGACGTGAGTATATAATAAAGGACGAAATTGTGGCTGTATTATTTTTAGGAAAAAGCACTTTATTGCAATGCAATGTCGATCGATTGGAGCATAATGGCATAACGGTTCATAGTGCTATTTGTTAGAAGAAGTTACTTTCCGGAAAAATGCCCATTTCTAATTTTCAATTCCAGGTTGCTATCTTCGTCTTAATAAGAAAAAAATGTGATAAATATAATATATAGTGTATTTTTTTAACTGCTATCGCTTATCAATCTCAAAATTAATGCATTGAAAAACAGTATATGATGTGGTCGCATATAACCTAAGATTGTCATGTTGTATTCAAAATGTTTTGTTGATTAACAGTAAATATTTAGATATATTTAAAATACCAAATGTACTTTGATTCTTATATTTATGCTCCTCTATCCAAAATCGTTACTATACCAATTTTCTGTCTGTATTGTTAAGATATTTAACTTACACTGCAAGTCAATTATTCAATTTATCGTAATGGATCTCCTTGCATACGTCATACATGTCCATCTAAATGATAAGGGTATTGTAATATTTCAATATTTTACTCCAAAATATATATTCAGTGGCTTTCAATGAGAAGAAAGTTACACTAAGTCGGAATGTTATAATTACATGTGTATAGGTATAATTACATAATTATTATGTTTTCATTGTATCAGCTAACTTGCTTTGTTGTTCATATTTTGTGCTTGTCCTAAATGATGAATAATAAATAACGAAATCCTCGTTGGTCATTTCACGATGAAATTGAAACTTCATCTTGACATCAAAAATGAGAAAGATGAAAAAATGCTGATATTGAGTAATTTCGCATGTGCTTTTTTTAAATCAATACAGTACACTATAATATAAATATAATATAAATATACTATAATATAATATAAACTATAATAAAGTTTATACTAATCATTAAGATGAAAATATTTTTTCGCATACATGTTTTATGAGTAAAATAACATAATGTAATAAGCATGATTGATTGTATGTGTTACCATTGGAAGAAACAAATTTCAAATACCTACCTGTAAACAAAAACATAATTGCAAAATGCTTTTTTTTTCAGACCCGGTTATGCCAGGTAAATATTTTATTTTGTTTTCTTTGTTTATCAGTTGAAACAAATCGAATACATACATAACTGTTGTTTTATTATTTTTAGTACTATTTGAAATTTAAGTAGTTAATAACGAAAAAAAACATTATATCCAAGTTTATATTATATCTTTTCAGTAAGGGGACATTCGGCGACCAAAGTAATAAGTAAGTACATATTCGTATATTATTTATACCTTATCAACCTTCTTTTTAGTCTTGAAACGGAATTATCATTACTGGAGAACTAATATTAAAGTGTAAGCCACAAATAAAAATCATAATATCACTTTTAATCTCCTAAATATATCAAAAATTACTTAAATGTTTTGGATAAAACAATGCCGACATACCACTATAAACAAATATGAATAAAAAAAAAAAAAAATAGAACAATTTTTATAATTATGTTTGTGTTTGCAGCTAGTCCGAAAGTTCATCGAGAACAAGTGGGTCTTATCCACCAGGAAGCTGGTAAGTGAACGATCTAACAATGAACTCTTTCTTACTTTTGCTAGTAATCGTCTCCTCTTGAGAATTGAAATCAACATATAGGGTTGCGCGATTAACATATGTCATTTATAATCAAATAATCGTTAACTATCATAGAGGAAAACTTGTGTGGCATCTGACATACATTGGTAAGTGTATTTATGTATATATGAATTATTGTTATGTTCTGAAAAAAAAAGAACTGAAATTGTAAATTAATAGTGAAGGCAAATGCTGATATAAGACTGTTACAACATTTGCTATTTTGACGTCATCAGTATATTCTATGACGTCATCTAATTCACTTGATTTGCTGATCAAAACTATTCGAAATAACTGAACAATGCACAATTGATCTATCAAAATGTAAATATAGGTAATTAGCGTTTTAGCAAATGGTGTTACAGTCCTATAGCATGCATTGCTATTGTTGACAAACTTACTTAAAGCACATACAGGCTTTGTTGAGTTTATCATTAATAGCATTGTTGTAAAAGGAATTTAACAGCATTACTTTAACATGCATTGATTAATTGAATATAAATGTGTATATGAACTAAGTATTTGATTTATGAAATATCGATCTTTAAAATTGAAAGAGCATTGTAAAAATAATAGGCGATTTTTACACAAGTATTATACACATATTTTTACTTTGCAGTTCCGGTTAAACAGACCCAGGTCGTAACAAATGAAAGTAAGTCTATTTTTTTAATATTAAATTCTATTGAAAGCAATTTTGATTTTAAATGAAGTGATTTTGTTTTTTGTTTTCATTATCCAACATTATGAAAATATGAAGATGCGAATACGAAATGTGTTATTTAATATATAGCAAACAGTTGTGTTTTGTCTAACTCAGCTCTGGATCTCTAATGTGTGTATAGGCCCACTTTTACAGAATATCTGCAGTTTAACAATCATAAGAATTATGAAAATTTCCGTTGTATTATCATTGTGGAGGCACGGTGGTCTAGTGCAAGAATACGGATCAATTTGTACGTGGTTGGGCAGTCCTAGAAATTGACGAATACCAGATAGGAGCGCCGAAATGGCAGCACCGATTGTATGCTCCCTTTTGGAGTTGAGAACGATATTGACTGGTTGCTAAGGCCCTAAATTCAAGGATGATATTTTGTGAACTGCCCTGAGACAACTTTTAAGGTTGTGATAAAGCGGTATATAATAACCTGGAATACTTGTTATTGCTGTACATATTAGTGTTATTATCATTGTTTATTTGTTTTTCAGGGGTGAAAGTTGTAACACAAAACCGACCTGTTCTCGTCCCGCAAACAAGTAAGTCAACGTCTGTTAGTGTTCATAGACAATATAAATGCCAACTGGACAAATGTCAATTTAATGAAGCGCTGTAGCTTTTCATGTTGGATTTTCCTTTGCCTAGATGGGATTGATATTGCCTATGAATGCCAATTTAAAGCAGTTACATACAATATATTCAATTCGTAAAACAATCAATTACACTTTTAATGTTTCAGCATTTACCTAAAATAATGTATCTATCGTGTATGCTTGCTCATTTAATGAAATAGCCATCGCCCGGAACGAGAAGGTCACTCTTATCCAACCTTACAATCATGACGTCATAGTAATAATGACGTAAATAACCGCTCCATGGAATGCATGGCCTCATGAATGCAAACTGAATTCGTGATATAGGGACAATGCCTTGCAATGGTAATTATATATATATATATTATGCCGTATGTCTATCACTTATAGTGAATTATTTGTAGAGAAAAATAACCGATGAATTATACAATATAACCTTTTCTATTGTAGAGGTCCAAAAGATTATCCAGCAGGTGCCTTTACAGACCGTCAGTAAGTAAATAAAAGACATATAATTTAATTTCAACTTTATTAAAGCATCTTAAAATACAACACTGGTACAAATTGATGTCAATTTTATTGTATTTGTGTGTTGAAATTTATTTTTACTTTTTCTACTTACAGAAAAGGTGCTAGCGCCTGTCCTCTTAAAGCACAAAGGTAAACTATCAAAAAGCGTTCTGTTTTATTAACCTGGTAATATGAAAACATCTAAAGTTGTATATATTCTATAGCATTTGTTGATTTCAACTATGTTCAGTATTGTTTGTATTTAAAAATGAATGGTCATTTTCTTAATTCCGATTTAGTTTGGTTTGGTTTATTTTTTTACGTCTTATTATTAGTCAGGGTCATTTAAGGACGGCCTCCCGAGGGAATGCGATGTGTGTTGGTGTGTGTGTGGGGGGGGGGATGTTGTTGAGGGCGTGTGTATTTTTGAGGCTGCGGTATGTTGGTGTAAGAATTTTTGCGATAGCCCCGATCTTTTTCCGATTTAAATTAATACCATGCGAAGTATACGGCCGAAGGCACCCAGCAGAACACCCGACCCTATCACATTGTACTGACAACGGGCGAACTAGTCGTTTCACCTCCATAATGCTGAGCGACAAGCAGGGAATAATAACTAACTATTTAGTACTGGAAAGTTATATTAATCAAATTTCATGAAGAGTGTAGATAGGAACGTTTTTCTTTCTGCTCTTTCAGTTATATCCCGAAAAAGATCCCATTTTCATTGATGCCATTGATTATATATTACCCTAGTTTTGTAGAATGTGTTTTTTACTTATTGAGTAGTGGCACGGTACATAATATACACATTTCCGTAGTACACGATTTGAAATTATACAGAACATGTTTAAGTTTACTTCTAAATTATTAAATTAAAGGGGTTTTACGCACCTGACCCTTCTGTTTTTACATTAGTTTAGAAATTTTGGATTCCTACCTTTTGGCCCCTAGCATCAATGAAGAGTCCTAGGAGGACGAAACAGTTGTATGATGCAGTTTAATTCGGGTTTTTTTCGGCATACTTTTCTATTACTTAATTTAAGAGGTGCAGCATATATGTGTGTTACGTCATCTTTCCGAAAGGGGAACAATTCGGTGTTTACTTTGACATGTAAGGATCAGGTAGCATGCCAAACAAACTGTTTTTTTCCTAATCGGTATCATGTTTTTATTTCTTTGTTGTTCAGAGATCGTCCCAATGATTAAGGAAAGAATAAAGAATGGTAAGTGATTTATTTGATTACAAACATGCATAATATTTTCGAAATCTCTGATTGATGTAATTGATCTGTTTTTGTTCGTGCACCAAATTCACTGGTTGAACTTAAATAAATGCTGTGATAAGGTAATCCCAGTTTTCCTTTCATTATACAAAAAAAGTAAAATGTGATCAATTATACTAATTTTTATCATCATTAAGACATGTGTTTTACTTAACATATTTATATTTCTCTCATTTCTTGGTGAGTAATACTAGCCTGGCTAGGGCAATATATACATGGTCCCTGTGGTTGAATTACTCACCTACCCATGCAATACAGTCACGGCGTGACGTCACAATGGCTTATCTATGACTTGACAAAAGGCGACGTGGTGAAAATAAAATATTTCACAATATTCTAACCGTGGATATTAGAAAAACTGAGATTCATTTCTGTGAGCAACCGATGTATGCAAAAATGGGGTTTGCATAATCTTGCTGAAATAATTAGTTATTGTCAAATAATATCAGGGGGAAAGTGATATTTTTAAAATGGTAGTCAGTCAAAAGACATTTTCATGTTGTTGTTTTTTTTTTTTAACTTATTCGGGAAGTTGAAATGAGAGAAAAATACTCTTTCGTGACAAAAGGTGTAAGCTAGGGAAATTGCCCCTTCGGTAATTTTTTTTCAAATTTGGCAAAACCCTCCGCAAAGCCTTGGATTTTACAACCAAATTTGAAAACCCCTTGGGTGAAAGATTCTCATAATATGAACATTAGAAAGTGTATACTATGTCTGACTTATGTATTCTCTTTCTTTCTTTTAATAGTTGTCCATAAAAGTAAGTAGCTCTTCGCGAGAAATAAGCAGAGATAAGTATAAAAATTATTCAAATTATATTAAAACCATGTAACCAGTGATGTCAAAAACACATCTTTGATAAAATAAAACAGACATCCGAAGTTGAAAAACAGATAGCCGTTCAGTAGTAAACTGAAACTTTTATATCACACTTAATATTTTAGAAACAGAATTATCAATGTTGTTTATAGATTTAAGGCTGTCAATTCACATATGAATGCATGTGCGTTGCACTTGTTATTTCCGTGTTGACATTTTGTTATTTTTTCATAATTTGCTATTGTTGACATTTTTCGATTTCGTGTTCAATTTCAAAACGAAAAAAATATGAAATTATGCAGTGTAATTAACTTCTTATTCGTTTTGCTATGACAATGCCCTTGATCTCGTAAAGTGAAACGTAAGCAGAATTTTAAAGTTTTAATTCGGGATTATTTCTGTTATTCTTTTATTTTTTTACAAAATCATGTTATGTTCTTTTTCATCAACTTGCAGTACCTCAAATTAGAACGAACACCGTCGTACGTAATGGTAAGTTGCATTTATAAAAGTTTATTTAAATGTGTATACATTCATTTATAACTGATGATAAAATAAAAAAAACTATGATGACGTCATGAAATATACTATGTTCTCTTAAAAATAATAGTGTGTTATAAATAATGTCTATCTATCTATTTTATTATAATACAAAATAACAATAATTGTAGTATGTAAATTATAAATCAAATAGTCAGGGTAAAAAGCATGCATAACAATTAATTATCTTCCTTTCCAAATATCGTTTTTGTTCTAACTCGAAAATAGCTTGATTATCTATAAGGATAACGTCACGAAATATGATATCAGTAATAATGTATTCCAACGTCATGAATGCAATAAACGAACTGACGAATCGAGTATGACATGAGGGAACGGGATTAATTTCCATTGTTGCAAATAACTGTAGTCCTGCATCTCTTTTCTTATTAAAATTATTACATCAAAACAAAACAAAATCAAAAAGAAAATTTCATAAAAAAATGTAACTAATTTCGGTTTAAGCATATTGATACATTACAGAAAGAAAAATAGATACCCATTCCATCAGAACTGTTTTAGTTTTGCAGTCATATATTAAGACTGATTATACTATTATGATCGAACACATATTTGGATTTGTTCTCTGCACAATCAGAATTTGGCTTCAAGGTATTTTTAAAAATCAAAAGTACCGTTATCTAAGGAACTAGATGCAAGGATTAGACAGTATCAAGAGTTAATATTAAATATTATAACTGTCTTGTTAGATTTGCTTGGTTATCTATGTATTTGTTTTTCACTTATTTAGTTCAAATTTTCTCTCATTTAACCTGTTTTAATGTGTTTTTTTTCAGTTCCTACTCCTATCCATGTTCCAAAAATACGTACGTATTCATTATGCACATTATTTATTAAATATGTTTTTGAAAATCATCAAATTTAATGCATTGGCGTACAGTGTTTTATGTTCATTTACCAGTCATTAACAATAAAGAAACTGTTATTATGCATTTCTACCACAATAGGTGGGTGATATTTAACTCTGAGAGTATCAAAAAATCATTACAATTGTTGAATAACATTCTGTTTATACCATACGTGAAAAAAATCAATTCAATGAAATACTGTTGTTTTCGGCTGAAGGCTTGGTAAATGTAAAAACAAGTCACATGACCCATGGTTGTTTGATATGGTGTTTCACTATCATGAGTTAATTTTCAAAAGTTACAAGAGACATTTTTTTAAAAATTAACTTACTCGAGTGAATTAAATACCATTTCCAACAGCCATTTGTTGTATATTATTCAAAATCGTAATAAATATTATGTCATACCAATATTATTATGTTACTTTATACTTATTTCTTCTCCTTTTTTTCATTTCAGATACCAAGCATGGTGAGTATACAGTTGAACAGTCGAAGAAAGAGAAAATATTAAAACTAACCTTCATGTTACCTTGAAAGAAAATATTAAGAATAAGAAATTTGACATTTTGTTTTCTATTATATATATAAAAGCTCAATATTTTGGAGGTCTGCTATCTGCTACACTTTCTCGAAACAGCATTATCAAACGCTATATTTGAACATTGTCTCCATATCTAATGTAATAAAGCCTATAAGTAATAATATATTTATTGGTAGTATGACAATACTTTGGTATCAATTATGATTTTTAATTTTATATGTACTGTATGAATGTGTGTAGGTATCATGAAAAACATTTGTATTTTTCATATTTTAGTTCATCACGTAAGGACAAAGGTTGTTAACAAACCGATACCATCGCCATGTAAGTACACACTACTTGACATACAATTATATTAGTTAGGAATTAAAAAACTACCATAATTTCTGGTGTATATATCCAATGGAATGCATTGTAGGGGCACATAAACAAATGACTCAATTCCCAAGGATACCGTGCAATATTTGACAGAATTCGATACGATTATAATTGTAATTTCCTTTGAAAGTTAGAAATACTTAAAAATGAAATTATCAAAAACGTAATACATATACTGTACAATGGTTAACTTTCGCAGGCGAACAATTTCGCGATTCTCTGTTTTCAACTTATTTGCGGTGGTTTAATTTTTGTGATCTTAAAATAATTGTAAAACTTAGATCATTTAATCTCGGTATAGAATTTTTCACGAAAGTATTCATATTTACACATTTCTATTCATTTACAAATTAAGCGAAATAAAAAGCACCGCAAGTATTAGCAACTATGCATTGCAAGTAATAGGCATATACCTAGTGGTTGATGCAGTGTATTTGCTGTATTGTTGTTAAAGGCCCAATAAACGTAACTTTCGGCAAAATTTCTAGCAAAAATCAAGCCTAAAAAATTATTATATTTATAGATTTAGTTAATATTAACTGATAACAGCAATATTCAAGATGAATTCTTACGCGGTACAGAACCAGTTGAAACTCGGTATTTGTAAACACGCCTCCATTTTAACTGACTTCTAACTTCGGCTTGTTTGTTGAAGTGGGCCACACCTGAATTATTTTCAATTTTTTGGATTTTTCTGTCAAGAGTTTCTTGTTAGTTACAGCCAAGGTTTTCTTCGTTTTAGGCTGATTTTGCATGGTTATCAACTAGATTTGTTTTCAGAATTGTATTCAAAATAATAAAATATTTCCTAAAGTTACGTATATTGGGCCTTTAAAGTATAAGTAACAAAAAATTAATGTCCACTAGATATATCAAGATAGTTTGCTAATGGTTGCATCAAACATAATGTATTTTGTATTACTTCGAAACAATATAAAAATAAATGTACATATATTATGAAAACATGTTTAACTTGTTGGATTTGTTTTCTTCATATGCTAATTATTTATTTTCTTTTATGGTTTGGTTTGATTTTTTGTTTTTCTTTGTTTTTACAGATCGTGTCGATAGTGAGTATATACGTTTTAGTCTATATTATTTAATACTGTTATCGATTATTTTCATTTAAATGCCAACGACCTTTTCACGAGTGTATCTACATTTTAATCGTTCAAAGTCACATGAACGCAATTGCATGCATCCATGAATATGTCTTAAAACAATATCAAACATAAACAATAAATTGAAAAAACTTGTTTGAAAGTATTATGAATCAGTCTAGTTATTTGATGAGTATATAAGTAAAGTTAAATCATCTCGGAAAAAAATGCTTTCTGTTACACCTATACAGTAGAATTAAAGCTGAACTATTATAACGGCTCAGTGTTATTTTATCGAACAGTTTTATACAGAAAATGTAATTTGTATTCAATTATTTAATATGTTTCTATTGTGTTTTTTACAGATCCCGTCAATGGTAAGAAATGTATTCACAAAACTTATGACAAGTACATCTTTAATATATGATAAAATAACGACCACAGTTTTATTAATAGCATGTTAAAAAATCACAAATTTGATTTTTGTTTTCTTTTTTTTTGCAGATACAAGTATTTCACTGTAATGAACGTTAACAATATTTATTGGAAGTAAAAAGATGCATTAATTATCTGGTATATTTTTAATAGCATCGATAAGTACAATATAACTCTTTTCTCGGCATACTGCGAGCATTTGCTCCTAAAGTTTAAATATAGTGTTTTATATTAAATAAAAAACTAGTTTTACGTAATTTAACATTTCATACATAGAACATTTATTCATGTTTTGTATTCTTATGATTGAAATAAATGAGGCACCGTATACCATGCTTATATATTTTTTTCTCTTTTTTTCATATCACAACAGTACCAAAACCTTGTAAGTGGATTTATATACATCTATTTATATTATATATGAAATATAAAAAAAAGAAAGCAAAGAGGAAATGTATTTGATACATGAGCAGTCGAGAATAAGATACATTCGCCTGAATATTCCAGTTGCGCTGATCATACGTTGTTTTATAGGAATTGCAAAATCTTGACCAAGTTCTTTATTTGAAAAATATAATCATCTCAAAGAGAGGAAAAAAATGATTTAACGATTTCAACGAACCTCAATATTAAATGTTGCTGTAATATTATTGATGCTAAGAAAATCAATATCGTGCCCCATTAATGAATAGTTGGAA
Organism: Mimachlamys varia; assembly: GCA_947623455.1. NCBI lineage: Eukaryota > Metazoa > Mollusca > Bivalvia > Pectinida > Pectinidae > Mimachlamys > Mimachlamys varia. Next base: position 31,703,680 of record OX392544.1, read on the forward strand.
TTTTTTAGTAAAAGGTAAGACTAATCCATAATATTACGTTGCATTTTTTCATCAGGTTTCGAATAGGCGCAACTAGGATATAATGCTAAAAACAACCCACTTTGATATGCCATTTTTTTGTCTCCAACATGTGTTAAGTCTAGAATTGGATAGTTACAGATACCATGGTTGTATTTGGCTTTTATATGTCATTCTATGTAAATATGCTATCCTCACTAGGACATATATCATTGTATTTGCTATGTCGTATTTCACAGAATTAAGGCTGATTATATTGAAAGCATAAACAAAATTACAGTTGATGTATATTTGCATATAAATTCATTTTGTCTCTAACATTAGGTTAGATTTGATAGGTCATATCGAGTTCATGTTTAATGTTTAACACTTAAACGTTTATTTTGTATATGTAAGTGATTCAAATTTCCTATGTAAATAATATTTGTTTCTGTTTTTTTAATTTGCAGTTGTACAAACAGGTTAGTATATATTTCTAAATTCTAAAACCTAAAGACATTCTATTTCAAAACTTGTACTATCATTTAATTTATTGTATTGACACACGCTATTATGTCGATAGAAAAGCTACAATCTGTAAATAAGTATATTGTAAAGTGTATTCATTTTGGACATATTCCATATATTACAAAAAAATACAAGTTTAAACATAATCGCATGTATTTGGTCTGCATGTATCATCCTGTAAATGCAATGACATATTGTATTAAAAAATATCGGCTTTTTTTAAATTTACATATTTTACGTTATTACACTAACAAAACATTATGAATTATAAAGTTCTTCAATTTTCTGAAGATAAAAGGAACATATACAGTATTCAATATTCATTTTGATTGTTTGTATATAATCAGAGTGATTATGTAAGATAAGTGATGTGACATTCGAATCTAATATATGTTTTTTTTTATTTGCATAACAGCTCCTGCACCGGGTAAGTCAACACACATCATTGCTTGACATAACTACGTCCTCGGTTAATGCTATCTTTTCTTGGGTTAATAAATCCAGGTATCGACCTGACCAAAAGGCTATAATTGTATAATATCTCTACTATACAAACGAACACGTTTACACGCAAATCAAACTTTTTTTAATTTGTCGGAAATATTAATGGGGGCATTATGTACCATTTCCATCGAATAGTGAATATTACTAACACATAATTATTTTGTTGTGCATAAGTTTTAAAAAAAGAGTTTCTACCACAATAGGCTGGTGTTATTAAACTCTCAGAGTATCAAATAATCATTACAACTGTTGTATAACATTTTGTTTATACCACACGTGGAATAAACTCTTAGCAAATTAACAGTGGCAGACTTGGTGAATTTTGACCTTAAAAACGTCACTTTCTGATTGTTGACGTCATTATCAATTTGCGGGAAAATACGCCCATATTGTCTACTGTTGTGGTAGAAACAGGGTGATATTGTGGTAGAAACAGGTCACATGGCTAGTGGTTGTTGAATGCGGTATTTATTTTTCTATCGCTAAAGATCGTGTCTTTTGTCACTTTTCAAAATTAATTCGAGTGAAATGAATACCATATACAACAACCACTCGTTGTGTTATCTCCCTCTATATATATTTTTAGTACTCTATCTAAATGATTTGATTTATTAAAATCACAATACGAAACATTTACACGCGGTATTTTATTTTTAAGTTGTTGTTTCTATATTAAGAATATAAAAAATGACGAAATTGATATAAAAAAAAAATGATTATCACTCAATTGATTTGTTTTTCATTTTCATTTTTCCTCTCACAGTTCCTATAACGGGTAAGTGTTTGTTTATGTATATATGTGTACGTATAATGTATCGAATGGACATGTGTGTTACGTCGTCCCTTTGATATAAATGACTACTATATAAAATATATAAAATATTCATATATGATTTGCTGACAGGGAATTGAAGATAAACCAGTTAACGATAATTGTCATGTACCCTTAATCGTGCATGCGAAAGAAATAAAATATTACATCAAAATATTATATAATCATTTTAGAAAACGATCATCTTATATACACGTCGCTCAAATTGGATCTTCCTTATCATCTTAGAATAATGGTAAAATTGAAAATTTACTTGAATTTGAAATTTATAAAAAAAAAAAAATGTAATTCAAACATGTTTTATTTGCAGTTGTCAAACCTAAGTACATCGACCGCGTGCGTAAGTAATTCTTAGACATTCCATAGCGTGTTTATGGCTTTCAAGTTATTGTGAATTCATATATTCAATATTCAAAAAATAAGTGAAACTGTATATGATTTCAAGATATTACAAAATCCACTTCAATAAATTTACTGAAATTCTTCAAGATATACCTTTATTAAAACTTATTTAAGATAAAGGTTGTTCAATGTCAGACAATTCATATACTTTAAACCAACTTCTTTTCGCAGCGACTAAAGTTCGCGTTTTAATGTGAAACTATTTCGCGGGGATTTAATTTCGCGATGAATACGATTTTAAATGCTAAGTTTATTTCAGAACAGTACTCCTACATTCGGCATTCTTCTGGTTTAAACTGTTTTTGGTGATTAATTTACGCGAATTTTAATAAACCGCAAAATACGTAAAAACCAAGTCGGTTAACATTATCTATCTTTTATATATCTACGATGATACCTTTTTTACTTAAATTTTTTGTCTCATAACGCATTAAAATAAGTTACAACATCGCCATAATGGTTCATTTTATTATTTTGCAGATACGAGGACACAAACGAAACTTGTCCCGAAACACAGTAAGTTTTTTTTTCATTTTCTATTCTGCTTACTATTTGCTTTATATCATTAATGTATCCAATGCTTGTCCTAGAGTTGATCGCTTTTTGTTTTTTTAAAGATGATTTCGAAAAATTTAGAAAGGTCTCTTAAAATTAAAAAAAATCGTAAAATAGTTTGATGTTTCAGCGGATTTGAACTTTATATATTATTTTATGATCTAATGTCAAAATGTCGACAACTTAGTTCAATCAATTTAAAGAAGTTTGCTTTTAGAAAATATACAATGATGTTGATTGCTTATTGTACACATTCTTTCATAATATGTTTCCTTTATTTTTTCAGTCCACCACACAGGTAAAATTTACTGTTTTTTTTATCTCTCTTCTTCTCTCTCTTTATATCCGTCCATCGTGACCAAGAGTAAATGGAATATTTTTTAAAGATAATATTTTCTGTCAATCGTGTGTAATTTTGATTTTGTTTGTCTTCAGTAATACTAGATCACAAGATCATGCACCTAATTTTGCTGAAAAAACAGCAAAAATCCTCTTATTTGTTGTCTAAAGCAGTAACTTGACATGTTGTTTTTGTTAACATTGTGCATTTGTCCTAAATGTATATGACTTTGTTTTACTTGTTTACAGTCGTTAAACCCCAAATCCGTAAGTAATGTTTGTATTGCATTCCTTTCAAATTTGAGATATATATAATTGGTTGATAGCTAAACATATTTTGATGTTTCAATAACTTTCGTTTTAAAGTTGACCTAGACAAGCTTTGTTGAAATGTATTACTTATTATTTAGAGTCAAATTCAAATCAATCATATTATTTACAGACTATTTAACAAATATATATATTTATCATATATGCAACATAATAATTCAATTGATATTTTTAATTTTACAGAAGTAAAAACAGGTAAGAATTTTTTATAGATTATCTATCATTTCAATATTCATTATATCATACATCATAGTATGAATATTATTATTGTCTTCAATAGAAGTTAATTTGATCGATCCTTATGCAAATTTGATTATCATTTGTAAAAGTAACTCCGCTTAGAAGTAAATATATATCATTAACATTATCGTCGCTGGTCCAATGAAAATATGTCTATTCGTATGAAATATAAATATTTACTATACCTTATAACTTCAACTATTATAGTAATATCATGCAATCTACTTGTTAGAATATGTCTGTTTTCGCTTTAATAATTGTTCCTATATATTTTATTTCAGAATATAAAACCATTCACAGTAAGTATTTTTGATATTATTTTTATATCTTCAATGTGATAAAGTGTCAGATATAGGAATAATGCTAAAATTACCGTTTAGTATGGTTCGATTCTTACAACATTAAAAGACACCATTACATATTGTATGTATTTTCCCATTCAATATAAATATGCCATTCAATAGTTCCCCGTTAATTACCAGATATATTTCACGAGTATGGCAGATTTTATTTTTTAGATTTTCAAAAGTGCGTAGCACGGGTGAAAATACAAAAATGGTATCCTAAAAAAGAATTAATTTATATGCACCATTATATTTATTTCCATTTTCCATTTTAGAAAACGTCCCTATGCCGGCACCTGTACCTCAGCACAGTAAGTATTTCGTCACGTTTTTAATACTATACTGGAATCTGAATGTTCCGTTATACCAATGTATGTAGCAATACGATTTGTATAATATTTATCTGTAATTAACATTTCATAGCCTTATATACCAATATATGGGGACAAAAACATGCTAATGCAAAACCATTATAATCCAAAGCACATAGCAAACATTAACGATATGGTCAAAAATAAATAGATAAAAAATCTACATGTATCTTAAATTATTAGGATATACCTAATCTTTACTTATGTAAATCATTCTTGTTTACCAACATGTATAATCATTCTCATTTTTATTATTGTGTTCTTTTCGTTTCAGTCGTCCATACTAAACACGGTAAGTATCAAAGAAAATCCGGTAATATAAACAACTATATAAGTATATCTTGAGACTATTTATTGTGCGTAATAATTATAATAATCAATAACCGTGACGGTATTAGGTAAATCTTATCACTCGAAAACACAAACCTGTAAGTACATGTACATTGTTTAAATTTAATTTACTTTATTTCCGTACCTTATACTTGAAACGTTTTTTATCAAAGAAAAATACAAAAAAAAAAAAAACATCCAATGACCTTGTAATACAATGGTTAAAATGATCCTATAACTCAACTCTTTCATGACCAGGGATGTAAGATGGAGAAATTCCACCAGAGGGTTTTTCAAATTTGGTAAAACCCGATACTTTGTCGAGGGTTTTGCCAAATTTGAAAAACCCGAGGCTGGCATTTTTTTTTAATTTACACCTTTGGTCATGAGAGAGTACTTTTCTCTCTTATCAGCTACGTGGATTAGCTCAAAAATAATAAAAATACGTTTTGGATGGCTTCCATTTTGAAAATATTAATTTTGTCCTTGAACTCTTCGACGAATATCTCATATTTACAAACGTTTGAACAGAAAAAAACCTTACATTTGTAATGACTACGTAGAGAATTTTGTGAAAGGTTTTAATTTTATCACGTCGTAATTTCCTCTTCGCGACGTCACGACATTGTTGAGCCATCATGACGTCATGTCACATGATATGTTATGTCAGATTTTTTTTTCTGGCTTAGCCTTGTTACATAGGTAAATTATACCAACATGGCGAGATATGAGATAAATAAGATTTCATTAAGCCTCGAAATACAAGTTCTATATACCAACGTTTTGATTTATTTGCCATATATAACATTTCAAGCAGTATTTTGACTATTTTCATTTCTTAACACAATGTTTTTCCTCCTTAATAGTGAAGGCACCAATCCCTATTACTCAAACAGGTAAGAAATCTTTTGTTTAACAAAGGTTTTTGATAAGATATATATGAATGTTTATACATAAATCAAACGAGGTGTAATTCAATGCATTTGCTCAATAATATTTTGTGGAAAAGTAATTTTTTTGATGACTAAGGATGCAATATTACTTTAAAAAACATTGATGTGATACGTATTTGATTAACTGATATTATATAGTTCCACTTTCCTTTTTCCACTTACAGTTGTCCAGAAACAATTGGGTAAGTATGTCAGGAACACCTACATGTTTTGCAACTGTCCGTTCTTCTAGAAACAAACACTGAGTTAATACATCACTAATTGCAAATCCCCCAAAAATAACCACTTTCATTTTTATATGAAATAAATGTTAGATCTCTTATTTTGAACTTAATATGGAAAAAAAAACTTGAAATATTTATTTGAATACAAAAGCTAAATTTTCGTATGCAGTTTTTTAATTGATATTTTTGAATCGACATGTATGTTGCTTGAAATCATTATACATAAGTGTGTGCTTATACTGTATAGTATGATAATATTATATATACATTTTAAACGTTATTCACATTAAGCACAAATCATAATCATATCTTATGTATTTGTGTTTCTGACGCTACAAGGCATAAAATAATTCCATTCGTCAATGATTTAAGTTCAAAAGTGCGATGGTTTCCTAATAAGTAAACATAAAAAACTTAAGAATAAAATGTGTGTAATTGACATTGTATCCAATTTACACATAACTAATCATGCTGCCATTGATTTATTTCAGTTCCCAAGATTAGTAAGTAAACCTTGTCTTATGGTGTTTGAATATTTTTTTCAGACTACCTGTAACAGTCATGTATCAAGTTGAGAATGTTAAATAGGACATTCGGTCTGTAACGTGTGACGATGACGTCAAAAATGTCTATTTCGGATAATTTGATCTTGGATATCAATATACAATAGTATATGCTTTAATCGATGACATAATAACAAAACATGATTTCTTATACATTTGTATTATATATGGTCTGACATTTCCCAATTTTCATTGACTAAAATATGGTCACATGGAGGTCCATATGTTTTTATATCAACCTGATGTTTCTAATTTTAGAAACACCTAGTCAATATTGTATTTGTGACGTCATAATAATTGTGACGTTATAGTACTCATAGTACCCATGCATGCAATTGTAAATGTCATGCTTTATCCAGACAGATATAATGCAATTGAAGTATTTTGCAAACAAGTTTCATATCTAATATACAGATTAAGGACCTTTTATTCGGTCAATATGGTGTTATACCGACCTGGTAGAATCAAATATTGACCGTTTAAAACTATAACACAATATTGACCTTCAGCAAAGGTCCATAATTGATATATAATTGTCTTTTTATTGACGATAAACTTTTATCTATGATTTGCTTTAATATTTGTATATATATATATGCATATAAATGTGTTATTTCTGTCAGTTTTGCATGCATGTTTACATCAAGTACAATTTCTGTTTTACAGTTGAAAAGACACGTCACCATGCAGTTCAAGGTTAGTAAAACATATCCATTGAAACAATCCTACTATATTATAAACAAACGGTTCGTCTACCAATCAATCGGGAAGTCATATAACCAGTTGATCGATTAGCCACAAAAATTTAGATCGTCTTAGTAAATGTATTAACAAGAATGACAACTTTGACAGTATTGAACAAAATACATTTTGGTTTAACCTCTCAAAATTTAGGTTTCAAATTCAAATCATATATATTATGTTCTAATCGCCAAGATACACACTTAGACGACAGAATATTTTATTTTGAGAGATTAATTCATGCCATTATTATATTTCAGTGCCTATTGTCAAGACTAATACTGTGGTGAAAACACGTAAGTAGACATCGCTTATACCAAAAAAAATAAAATGGTGTTTTATCATGTATGTTCACGAAATAATGCTAAAAGATATATTGGTGATTACATTCGTTCCAACAATTTTCACAATCTCTTTAAATTACATATATTATAGTCACCCCTAAGAAATTAAACAAAATCAAACCCGGATAAAAAATGACAGTGTTATATCATCAATAATTCATGTATATGTATCATATGAATGTATTATAATACAATTAACGCTATATTATTTTTATTTTATCCTAACAGGTACTTTGAACCGGCTAAGTAAGTAAATTCTTTGCATCCAAATTATGTTTTCCTCACGTTGAGATGAGACCGTTTTATGAGTAATTGCACCAATTTATGACAAAAGCGTTTACATCACTTACATCAAACAACAATTTAAAGCACAAAAGCAATGAATAGAAATTGTCATGTCATCAATATAGGTCGAGTGCTTCCGGGAATTGTTTTTTTTTTTTGATGTGGTTGGTCGATTTCATTGAATTAGACTATTTTTAGAGAATTGGGCAAACGCAATGTATGAATCTGTTAAAATCGTATCATCATACATTTTGTAATTATATTAATAACCTACTTTTTTTCTCCAATTTCAGTTCCCAAAATCTGTAAGTATGAATTCACAGTCAGGAATATAAATATCTATGTTATAATATGTTAACAACTTAAAGTTATATTGTGCATATTGTCCTATATTTACATTCTGATTGTTTCTTCTTCTATATAATATAGCAACTGAAACTCACAAACCAAAACATTTGAATATAGCCTGAATATAGTATGAACGCATTCAATCACGTGGATGACTTATGACGTAATATTTCAATCTTGTTCAATGAGAGTCTTGTCCCCTTCGTCAAACGCAGAAATGACTACGATTAATTGTTGGCGCTAATTGTATTCAAAGTAGAGTTGTTTCGCTAATGACATTTCAATGACGGCAAACCAAGCGCAGTCCATTGATTATTTATTCAAGATATAATAAATTAAAATAAACTATTGTCCAAAAGTAGAAATGAAAATGTATTGATTTAACGGCGTTTTGGTTTTTTTCTCGTTTTGTAATTTAAAAAAAAAATACGAATATAATTACCTATGAATTCAAATCGGTTACATCCATATTGACATATTGACCATTAACCCTTACCGGTTCATGCAAGATGGATACAACCGCATTTCATTCCTTCCGGGATGAAAAAAAAACGGAAAAATTAAAGAAACAAAGAGAGAAAAAAACGCCGTTCAATCCCTATGTAACAAAGACCGTGTTCACCATGTGCTTTGCTCTCTAAAAATCGATGTCGTCGATATTGGTTAAATATATAATTGTATTTCGTTTAAACGCTGTTAAGATAAGTCTTTCAAAGTAAAATTGTAATAGATTTAATCGGATGAAATATATCTCAATATAGATATTGACCGGCAGTCTTTGCCAACGAATTTTTTCTATTTTAAATGACAAACTATATGCTTATCATTTTGATCGATTTGTATGACTTTAATGAGAAAAACATTTGGGGTAAAGCAAACAGTATTAATGAATAGAAAAAAAGTATATCAAAAGTGTACTGTTTATGCACAAATATATTTACTTATTTCATTTATTCATTTCAGTTAATAGAGTTCACACCGGTAAGTTTCAAAAATGGATTTTACTTTTATTTATCGTTGTTCATCTATATATTTTGTCTTTTTACCTGATAGTAGAGATTCCCTCTTAGGTTTATGTAGCAATGACACAACGGAACTTTATTGTCCTTTAAGAAAGATAAATTTCGCAGTTCAACATTGAATTTGCATGCTTTTTGTAGACTGGCTTTCACTCTTTTATTGCTTTGAATTCTTCCTATTGTTGGGTAACTGTTTCTTTTGATTTTTTTCCAGTTAAAGAACGAGTTCCAGGTAAGCATACATTTGTTTAATTATCAATCGTATAATATGTTGCCGAGCGTACTAAATCACTTTTACATTCCACTTCTTTCATTCAGTAATAAACACGAATTTCAAAAATTCTTATTTATGTTTGCGTAAAAGCTGATGACATTGATAGTTCGTTTCAAATGATACCAGCTTGAACTTATATATATATTTATTGTTTTGTAATGGTAAAGATTGTATGTGGTTATTAGATAAATCCAACGTTTTAAATTATATCGAATCATTCTTATATCTGTGATTTCTTAATTGATTGATTTACTTATTTTTCAGTTCCACATAAACAAATCGTCGTCCAGAAAGAGCCATGTAAGTTTATTAGCTTTATCAACATGTGTGTATAAGGACGCGTGTTTATGTGCGTGTGTGCTTAATTGCTTTGATACAAAACAGAAAGGACAAAATCAATGACAAAGAAAACAAATCGTTAAGATAAAATCAAATGTATTTAGTTCAATATCTAATAAAACTTGTATTGACAAAACTAGTAACTTTATTTTATAAATGAAGGTAAATATTGGTTTCTTTTAGACGAAATTTAATTCCGAAAATTAATAATTTGATTTATGTTAATCAGTCATAAAAGACAAAAGTTGTATGATGATTTTAAGAGTCCACTCAATTTTTGTTCTGTTATAACTGTATCCTTTACAAATGAATGATACTTTACAGAAGCAAACAATTATTATATAATGCACTTGTAGGGTGCATTTTCCTATTTGAAAAGTAGATTTGACTGACATTGCTTCTTAAATTTGTGGTTAGTTTCGTTGTTTTTAAGGTGATACAAGATTCCAATATCATTTATGTCTTGATTCAATTTATCATATTATCCTTACAATACTGGTAAATCAATATTATTTTTATGTAAAGATTATTTTACACAACCAAAATATGTTTTATGTGACGTTTTGATGACTAGTACGATATGTACCCTGTCCACTTCATCAGACTAATGACCAACAAACGTATGCATACAACAGGTGTAAACAGTTTTGCGAGTTGGTAAATGACAAATCGATCATTTCGTCAAAGCTAAGGTATTGGTTAATAAAAAAAAAAAAACCCATACGGACCAATACCAGAATTTCAATTCTCATCATCCTTTACATCAACAGTTAGGCGTCGTACGCATATTGCTCAAAAGAAAAATAAATAAGAGAATACCGAAGCGTTCACAAAATCATTATCCAAACTCAAAATTGATTAAACCAGGGGCAAACTATGAACAAAAGAAATATGTACATGGAGACCGTTGTAACAGTACAAGATAATAAGACCATGTTTTTCGGAAGAGTAAGTGTCTTCTGCTTCATTGACGACACCCGCCATGTAAATCTTTGTTACATACAAGTAAACATCACGTTCTAAAACTTGAGACAATTGTCACAGAACAGCATGACAAATTGCAAGAGCAGAAGCACATTTATAGGGCAAAGCAAACATGTGCATATCATGAATAGGACCTAAAACGGGTAGATCATCAAAACATATTTTGGTTGTGTAAAATAATCTTTACATCAATCACACTTTCTAACCTGAAGAAAATGTTCACAATTTTTTGTATTTTTGTTTTACAGATGCAGGTACAGATGAACGGCTTACGCTCCATTATGTCACGTAACAGCTCGTACAACGTGTTGTATTAATCATATCATTATGGAAAGCATTCATGATTAATAATAAGAACATATTCTGAATAATCAGATTTGTTTAGATGATAGAATAATTCTCGTATATGCAATAGTTCCATTCATCAGCTGCAATAGCGGTTGTTTTATAATTAGGCTCAATATTAAATGTTAATTATATCTAATAATAAAAGTTCATAATAATCGTATTTTAACAGATATATATGTTCAATAAATCAACATATAAGTTTATGTTAAATTGTATGCTGTATTGTCACAATTTAGTAAAATAAATCACCTTTAAATTCTTTTTATAATCGCTCTATGAAACGAGCATTTTCCACTATTGTCAATTAAATCATTTTCTAATTTGTGTTGATATTTTTTTGTTTTAGTTCCGGCACCACGTAAGTATTTTCTGGATAATTAATTGGCTAACAATGAATTTACAATTCAAGAAAAGCTGTTACTGACAATCATATGATATAGATATCACACAGACACAACTTTGCACAGAAAAGAATATGAGAAATAATGTGGAAGTAGAATAATATAATGTGCCTTACATTCTAGCCATTGCAAAATGTCCTCATAGTTATCTTATAGCCAAACCCCTTTAATGAATTTATTGCTTATTTGGCCGTCCTTTCCTTGAATGGTCATATATAATTATACCAAAAAAATATTAAAGATCAGTGATATCGAACTTGTCAAGATAAGCCATTCAGATATTAAAAGTAATCAACTGCTGCACATTAATCATATACATATATAAAAAAAAACGTCGTAAAACCCCACTAATACGCCAATCAATATCTGCACAAAAGGGGCGATATAAAGCGGCTCAAAACATTTATAATTGTTTCTGTAATTATATAAATAACCGTTTTCATTTTTATTTTCATATCACAGACGCCGTAGAGAGTAAGTACACATTTATTTCGACAATATTGTCTTAAATAAAACAGCACGATTTGAAAAGAAAAAAATCTACGTAAAATAATGAAGCAAAATATGTACTTTTTCGCATCGTTTTGAAAGCAGATGCAATACTAAAGATGCAAACAAACGAAAGATATATTAAGTGATATTTGTTTCCCTATAAATTAAAATGATAATTAACAGTCATTTGTCTCGTAAGAGGAATATTTATCAACATTTACGCTATTATTATTATTATTATTTACGTTTTAGTATCGCACATTCATGTATCTGATTAAATCTAATACGATGGATAGCTTGATGTAGAAAATGTGTATTGCTTTTCCTTTCATTTCAACAAATTGTATTCATTTTGATGATACAGTGAAGGAGATTAAACAATACAGGCTAGGCTTATAAAGTTCTATCCTGCAAAAATGAGCATCCGAACTAATATTTCTAAAGCATAAAGTTTAGCATACCATGGCGTCGTGAATAAGATTTTTTTATGTGGAATTGCAAATTTTACTCAGATTGAACAATATTCTCTCATAATTTTAATTTCACATTTATTTTCACAGAGATTGTTAATCACGTGCAGCAAGGTGAGTTTCAAGATAATGTCTCTAGAAAAATAAACACAATATTTCCATTAACAACTATTATAAAATGCTCCATCAAATTTTACATTTATTTTCAATATATCGAAATATTCTATCTTTAATCTATGCTATGTCTAGAAATTTCTCGATGCTGTCACTTCAGTCTAACTTCGTTATCTCGTGTTAATGTGTTCGTTCATTTGATTTCACTTAACATGAATGTTCGAGCATCTTGAAATTCCCCACGGACGGTCGCGCCGAATTTGATATATTAAGTTCCACTGTCATAGAATTATTGGCATATTGAAGCATTGTTTTACTAATTGAATATAGTGTACGTATACAACTCAATTGATAGGAAAAACAGATCATAGCAATAAGTCGACGTTTCTGTTTAGAATGTGTTATATGTAATTTTTATGCTTAAACATATTTTGTTCATTTTGTTTTATATTTCTTTTCAGTACCTGTAATCAAGAATCATGTGCGAACAGGTAATAAAAAGTGTTCATTATATATTCATAACTTATACATTGATAGGTATAACTATTAAAATCTACATAAAGAAGATTCAACGAAAATTGCAAATTCAATATTGAAAGCGGTGCTTTATACATTAGTAAATTGTATGTGTTGATCAACAGTCTACTCAACTCACGATTTTAATTCAATCTAGTGTAAGAGTGATAACATGGACAGTAGATCGCGCATTCGAATTCACGTTTGGACGTGAACAAGTTTAAGTTCCCCTGGCCGACAACGAGTGTTTTCTCCGAGTAATTTGCTTTCCTCCCTTACGCAAATTTTCCCTGCTCTGAACTTGCTTTATATTTTTCATTAAATTTTCTGTAGTTTTTTTTTTTTTGTTGAAAAATGAATAACGTTTATATGTTCATCACTATTATCACTATTCAACTACATGTAATAAGATCAGACGTTACAAATCGTCCAAAATATCTTTCTTTTCCAGTAGTCTTCTATGATAAAATACTTTGTTCAATACACTAGATAACGCCTTAGCGGCAATAAAATGTTTTCGGAGTATTGGTATTTATGCATTCTCATTTTGCTTATTTTCTTTCCTTTGCAGTTCACCACACGCGTAAGTATTCAACGGAATTCTTAATAAATTTAAATTAGTTTAGATATATAAATATATTTTCTTTGAAATTTGCATTACCATTACAAGGATATTAAGGATTTATAAATATATTTATATATAAATTATATGTTTAAAATAATAGTTTATGTTCAATTTTCGTGTTTGATAATATGATATAATGGCTTGAGGAGAATAAACAATTAAAATATCCACTCTGTTGGGGAAAATTATATATATATCTATCGGTTTATAGGATGAAATAAATTATCCGATTAAGATTCAAGGATTTAAACACTGGTAAACCTTGATGTAGTCTACGGACAATCAACAATAATATCTCACTCATGTATTTATATTTTTTTCAGGCGTCAAGGAAGTCCCAGTACCACGTAAGTTTACTTTTATTTTTTTTTTTCAAATTGATAATTATTCTCAAAATATAACCTCGAAATGAAAAGTAAAATGTATTCTTTTTTAATTTAACAAACAGAGATTCATGTATCGAGGTACATAAATATTTACGTTTGGTAAATAAGCAACTTGTGTAGATTTATGAAATATTCGTTGAAATTGTAAAGCATGTTTGAACAATCATTAATTTATGTTGATTTCTTTTTTAGATACAAGAGATGTCTATAAACCTGGTAAGTATATTAATCAGTTATCCTGTACATGGTAAAATAAGGGTTAACCTAAGTCGGTCAATATAATTGAAGCTCACATATATCGGACATGTACCGAAAAATAGTGGACATGCCATGCGTAAGCGAAATCAGAATTATTATTGAAGGAAAATTCAATGTGATTGCCTTAGATGAAGTTGTAGTTCAGCATGTGGCGTTATATCGAGGTTTTAATACGTTTCAAAATCATCGACTAATGCGCGCGTGTACATGTTCTTATTCTATGAATAAATGTGCAAGGCCTAATTAAGTATTAGTAAATTTGATTTAGAAAACGGCTAAATGCCCTATTCATTTACAGTTAAGTCTTGTTTCCCTACTTTTTATATGAAACACCTGCAGATTTATGTATTTGAATGTTGTCGATATATTTGTGCTTCAAGGTAGTGTTATTGTAATATTGTATAATGACGTGACAAATTATTCCTGACTATCCTTTGGCAACGGTGGCTGAATGGTTAAGTTGTCACGACATTCTACCACTAGGCCCCCAAATCTGGATTGCTAGTTCGAAACCTGCATGTGTCACCACATCATTATTTTGTATCCAGGTGGAACAAAATATGAATACCTATTCTCTCAAAATGCAATTGGCAGTTTGAAAGTATCTTGTTAAAGGGAAAAGATATAGTCATACAAAGCGGGAAAATGTTTTTTGAACACCCTGTACATCATATTGTTTTTTAATTATCATACCATTTTCCAAATTATTTTAAAATGTAATTAAATCTTTTTTTTTTTTCTGTCACAGTTATCAAGACAGGTAAGTGAAATATAGATCATGCTCATATTCAAAACGAGTTCATACTTTCTCGTTTCAACTCAAACACATTTATGAAAATTAGACAATGATAAAAAGGTTGCAATTCTTTTATTATTTATTATAAAATGCAGAATGTATTAGGAATTTGTTTTTCTTATAAAATGCAATTATGAAATGAGTACATCAATTATTTTGCACACGATGTATTTGATTTCAAATTATGTGTTATAACTCCATAACATAAACAATAGATTCAAGTTAATACTTATAATATAATATATAGGTCACTTAATTGATTGACACATTTCGCTGACAATCTATTACACTGTTGTGCTGAATCAGTCAATCAAAAGCGACATTATAAAAGGCGACGTCAATTTTTACTTTATGGGCTGATACCATAATTTTTAAGCCAATGAAAATGCTACTTTCAAACAAGATTAAATTTTAAAAAAGATATGTTTTAAATCTTTTTTGAAAATGTTTCAGTTTGATATGTGTTTTAAGTATCTTCACGATGTAATAAATAATTACAACTTCCGTTAAAAAAAGAATAGATTATACATTTTCATTATAACATGCGAATAAAGTAAATAGCATTTTACTGTTAATTTCCTGATTGTTTACCTTGATTTATTTGTTTGTTTACAGTTCCCGTACCCCAACTCAGTAAGTATATATGTCTCTGTCTTTAACATAATTTGAAATGTTCCAATCTTTTGCGGAGAAAATTGAAATTACTATTTGGCATACACCATTAGTATTATGTAATTATGACTCATAATGATAGTTAGTAATAACATGATTGCCTTAATGATATATTTACATTTATCACTTGTTTCCATTGAAATATCAGAAAATAATAATTTGATAAAACTGCTATCATCAGTGTTTTTATAATCACTAGTGATGATATAAGAAATCTTATTTTTTCACTAGTGATGATATAAGAAATCCTATATTTTCACTAGTGATGATATAAGAAATATTATATTTTCACTAGTGGTGATATAAGTTTGGGTCAGGTCTAATTTCGCACTATTTGTGTACTCTGTCTCCGTTATTCTGGATCAAAATCATAATAAAGTAAGAAATAAAAACCTCTATAGTATTTTGGAAAATGATAAATACCTAATGAATTTTCTTATATGTTTTTGTATCTTTACTATATTTTGAACAAAACATAGAACTTCATCCTGTGGTGAATCAAATTTCTTAAAGCCTTAGGCACTCCTTCCCGATCAGTTGTAACCGCAAGTTTTAAAAATTAAATCAGACTTTTGGAAATCTCGAAAATGAAATAAATATCAAATATATTTCACTCGTATGGCAGATTTTAAACAATATTTTCACTCGTTCTATTTCTTTTCATTCATAGTTGTGAAAGAAACTAAAAAGGAAAGTAAGTACATTTGTTCATTCTCCTGTAAAAAGTTTGTTTTTTATATCCTGTATGAGAATCAATAAAGCAATAACACTTCATCGATTATTGACAAAAAATCATTATAAACAGATTTGAAATTATTTTAATCAAACATAAGCTTCATTCTTATAAAACAAAGAAATACAAAAAATATATATGAAATATTTTCCTTTAAACCTGAATGATAAAGCAAAGTGCATACTGATATTCTGTTTTCAAATATTTATTGTTACTCTTAACTTAAATTGTAGTTTTACAGCCAGTAAAGATGGCAACAAGGTCTTCAGGTAAGATTTTTTGTTTTTGTTTCATAATTATTGTTATTCTTATCGTTCAGAATATATCTTTCCAAATTCATAGCTATTTAATGGTCATTTTTTCATGAATCTATTGATCAATATGTTGTTGTTTTTTTTGTATTTTATATTTTTGTATAAAACATTGATTTCCTTTACCTTGGTGGGAAATGAATTGCATCGAACTAACAGAAACAGACAGTTATGTTTTATTATCTGTTACGAAAACATCATATGTTATGATATCGTTGGAAACATATTCTATTACCCGATAGAAAATGCTATATTATATGATATAACAGTAAAAACCAGTATCATATATGATTCTCTTGATTTCTTTTCGTCTTTCTTTGTTCTCTTATTTTAGACCAATGCCCTTCATTTTATGACCTAAATTAAACACATTCTAATTATCAAAAGATTAGTTATATTTGTCTAATATGAATTTAGCCAAATTTGAGGGTACAATGTTAAATGATCATTACAGTGAGATATTACCAAATCAATTCGGATGGCAGTCGAGTAGCAATATCACCAGGTAAAATAATAGAACAGCGATTGTGTAGCAGATGTCAAGACAATATATAGTACATAAGATTTGTCACCTTTCAACCACAAGACAAAAAGCATGTTTTTTTGGCACAACTGTTTCTTATTCTATTCTAATTTTTGAATTATTTTTATAGTGTGTGACTACTGAACTATCCTTCAAAAACAAGAATAAGAAAATGTCAAAATAAAAAAAAAATCTGACATATTATTTTCTACTATCTGACGAAAAAAAGCATCATTATGTAAACTTTTTTGAACGAAATTTAATTTCTCAAAAGGCATTTACTTGCACAAAACGTTTATGAAATAGTGAATTTCAGAATATATCAATTTGGAAAGTGCGCCGTGCGCACGGCAATTAGCATATATGTGTGTTACGTCATCTTAAAAGTCTCCTTTCGCAAAAACTGTAAATTAACATTTGTTGTTTGGTTTTGTTTTTGTTCTTTTTTTTTGAATAGCTCAAATAATATTGAAACTTTATTTAGCGTTTCAAAACGAAATATGTAATTATTAGACATGTACGGTCATGTGAATCATTTGTTATTTCTTCGTATTTCAATTGTCTTGAAATCTGCTAACCAAGTATATATACTGACTATAATCAGCTTAGGTGCAGGGCGCATATCCTTTACACATTATATGCTTATGCTAACTTGTTCAGCGGAGAAACACGTCTTTTTTACACCAAGATGTCATACAGTCTTAGTAATGATGTTTATGTTTTATTTATTTTTTTATTTATTATATCTATTTTTGTGTATTATATATTTATTTTTTATCAATATTGGCACATCAATTGAGTTCCAGCATTATCTACCACAGGCCCCAGCCCCAGTTTAAGGAAAGTTTATTCATTTCAGATTTATACCTTAACTTCTGTAATGCTTTCACATGGAGATATTCAAGTTAATACATTTCTTCGTAGGTGATGTAGAATGCCCAATTCTGCCAAAGAATATCAATACAAACAAACGCAGTGCAAAAATAGTTCACTCATGAAACCAAAACGTACTCTGATATGTATCATGCATCAGACTTCCGCAATCAATAAGCTTACCTCTACTAGACTTGCTCACGTCCGCACTATTTCATGTTATATTTTTGATGTTTTTCCTTTTGGATTATTATCATTTAAAATTGCTTTAACATTTTTGAAATTGGAAATTCTCGTTAGTTATCGAAATTGTTTTAGTGTTGCTTTGTTTTTATTGTATATAACTATAACATTCATACATACGTGTATATATACGATCTAACTTCGTTAACTCGAAGTCGGCAGGACTGAACGAAAATTTCGAGTTATCCTAATGTGCGTGTTAAGGTAGTTTAAATATTTTGAATTAAACGGAGCTTTCGAGTTTTGATAGTTGGAAATAATAAGGTTGGACCGTACATCATGTGAACATGATTTATACAAATTTGAATAGCAACAACAATTACAAGCATACCCTCACTGCAAGAATGTCCACTTTATTATATGGTTTTGCTATTGGGTAAAACACTGCTTTGCTTTTACGCCGCACACATATATCGCATTTGCTTTGCTTGATGTTTTGCAGGATTTTCTTCAGGAGGAAATTTTGGTGGTCCTTGGTATTAGATTCTTAGTTGCTGTTCTTGCAAATGCAACTAAGGAACGATCGCCTGGAAAGACGAAACTTTGACGATTACAACCTGGAAAAAATAAATTTAATTTTGAAATCATTATATAAACTGTACATTGCTTTGGCACCTGGCTTAATTCTGCTTTGGGATGGGTTATATATCTATTAATGGACATATAATAATCACGTTATGTGTTTTATGTTATGTAGATTGTCTTTAGATATTATATATGAAAATAAATCATGTTCTAGATGTGTCAGCTGTCGTTATCAGTTTTGATTTGTCGCTTTTGCAAAGTGTGCTTAATATGTTGCATGGAATATGCCCTTGTATGACAAAATA
The DNA here is from genome assembly GCA_947623455.1 of Mimachlamys varia. Lineage (NCBI taxonomy): Eukaryota > Metazoa > Mollusca > Bivalvia > Pectinida > Pectinidae > Mimachlamys > Mimachlamys varia. The sequence continues at coordinate 31,723,117 of OX392544.1, forward strand.
TGTTTGCCGCCCAGCTTAACATACATGTACCACTCGCTATAAGACTTCCACATACATGTTCAATGGAATCTGTCACCCCTGTGTGATGTAGATTGAGATATCGCAAGCCGAGGGTAAGATTAATGAATTTTAGCAAGAGGCTTTGCCGATTGCTATAATAGATACATTTTATCTCAAGGGTTGTAATTTTTCTATCTACATTATGCATGGGCGACTGATTATTTTCTCCCACACTTTCCTAACGTAGACTAAGTTGTTATGTGAACTCAGTGTATCATATCATTATCATTGCCATGCCATTGACAGATGCAATGTGTGCCGAAATTGGTGACGTTTCTGGTTACACAGCATAAAATGATGACGCGATAGTGAAGTTTAAAAATAAAAACACGCTTGAACTGTCTTTTCCCTTCCCCGGTAAAAAGACATGTATACATTTTTCTTTAGCAGAAATGGAAATAAGCCTGGAAAGTTTGCGAGAAAACAATATTGTATGGTTATTAGAGCGAGATCTTGCAATGCAGTGCTTAGGTAGAGTATGTACGGAATATCTGTCTTGTTATAAAGATACAGCAGTTTCATAATCACGAAACACGTAAATGATCTCACAACAGTACGAGATGACGTACTTTCTAGTACTTTTAGCAGGATTGTTTTCATGTTTTGATATCTCAAAGCTTATAAAGACCTGAGGCTCAAGTTTTCATGATTGAAACATGTTTCTATAATTAAGGTGTATCATTTGATTAAGCTTACTCTTTTGTGTAAAGATTTCACATATCTTTGAACACACAGCTGAAATCCCAAATAATGATAATTTAATACGGAAAAGTGCTTATGTTGAAATCGCTCTTTCTTTTATTTTTATCTATTTATCTATTTATTTTGAACGATCAATACCATTTAATTTCAATGATATATAAACAAGAAATGTTAATGAGAACGTCAATCTTAACGGAAGTCAACATTCGCTTTGAGACTTTAAAACCTGTTTATATATCTAAAAAAATCGTCCTACTTAACCACAAACATGGGTATATATCAAAATTATTCTGATACAATGCTGTTTACGTGATAAGGTGTTGTGGAAACCATTAATAAATATTTTATTATGAGAACGTTGTGAATATCACAACATTTTTGAGCTAACCTATTCTTACAAAACCATTCAGTAAGACGCTTCACAGGTTAGTATGGATATCAACAGAATCGTTATTATGATGTTGATATCAAGTCCATGAAATAGTTCACGTGTCTTATTTAGTTCTTGAGTAATAACACTCTTCTTGATACAAATTTCAATACCACGTGAACATGTTCTCGATATAGGTAATTTCTATATATTTTAAGACATAACGGGGGGGGGGGGTTGTTGGGGGGTGTTTGGTCTTATTAACGGAGCGAGGTCGTGACATACCAATCGAGCATTCCGACATTTACTGCTTCCGGTCTGTTCCGGGCTAGCTCGATCGGTGGACATTTTGGGACTAGGTTATTCGTCTTGGTAGAAGTTTTCAAACGCACAGAAACTTAATTCCGACCTTCCAAACAAGCACATCCTTCAAGCTGTGAATAGCAATCTAGAATAAAAACAAAGTTTTAGTTACCCATGGAAGACCAAATAGTTGGTATTATCAGCAGTCTATTTTCGCTTTATCATAAAGATCTGGAATTGTTGTTTTTTTTCAGCACGAGTACAATTGCTTCTTTCAAACGGTGCCATTTCCAGAAGTAAGAACAAATTAAAACTAACCATTGGCGATCTGTTAGTTATATATCCTAACTAATTGATCACCAACTAGGTTAAAAGCATCTTGTGCACTAACTTTGGATTGTTTAAGTCATCAAACTTTGCACAGGTTTTGCATTCAATTCACACACTACAGCCTTAAAATATGGGGTTTGATGAGGCCTTGGTGCACATTGTGTTTTTGTAATTTTGCACAGTATTCAAATACAACACGGCATTGCTTTAGTAAAGCATCGATTTTCCCTTAATTTGCACCATTTGGTTAAAAAGCTTTAAAATCAGCACTGTGCTTGTATTAAGTAAAAACAGCACTGTGGTTAGATAAAATATAAACAGCACTGTGGTTAGATAAAGTATAAACAGCACTGTGGTTAGACAAAGTATAAACAGCACTGTGGTTAGATAAAGTATAAACAGCACTGTGGTTAGATAAAGTATAAACAGCACTGTGGTTAGATAAAGTATAAACAGCACTGCGGTTAGATAAAGTAAACAGCACTGTACTTAGATTAAGATATGCACACTACTTACATAAATTCAAGTTGCTTTCATGTCCTTAAAGGTTAAAAGATTAATCGGTTATATGATTTTGTTAGGTATTCCGAAGTACTTTAAGTGAAGCATACATTTAAGATAACAATTGTCCATACAGAAAGTCCTACAAAGCTTGCATTAACGGCCCTTGCCCCTATTCATTAGCTAAGGAATATCTAAAGTGATATATAACATACATATGTACACGATGACGTATAGGAAGACTGTTGAAAGACCTATTACTAAAAGGAAAATATTTCTATTTGATCCCTCAGAGTTGAATCGAATTTAGATTCTTCGACAGAATAATGACATATATTTAACAGTACTTAGCTTTTAAATTTAAAGAATCAAAACATTTTGTTTTTACGATATTGTATGCCCGTATAGTAACTTCCAAACTTCACTAGCCTACTCCGTTAACATATAAAGTTGTTTAACCGTTCTTCCTGAATACCATAATTTATCGGATAGATGAATCTAATTCTATTGAATATTATATGTACATTCTAACAAAAATTGGCATTCGTTGGTCTATGATTTCCGTTCTTTTATAAGCGAAGGTCTTAAACGGTAGCACATGCGTGCGTAAGCAGAGTTGCTTCTCTTTGCTACCCTGACCCTTTGATTATTTTCGTCCGGAAGTAGCCCTCCAGTGTGGAAACCGGAAACACGTCACACAATCACGTTACGTCACACTCGGCCTTCATCGCTTATTCCCGGAAGGTCAACAGTAACCGGAAAATCTTTCAGCTGATGTCTGTAGCCATTATTTCTTTCAAAAGCTTTTGATATGTTGTTTTCAACTCGCGACTTTAAATAATGGAAATTTTATCTCATTCGGAACAAATATATGAATAATTCTCGGTAAATATCAAGAAGTAGTTACACTCTTTTAAGGTTTTGCCTTTATCATATTAATTTATATACTGAAACCCCACTGACTAAAGTTAATGATAGTATTATGACAATTAATATAATAGTGTAACATATTGTGTTGTGTTCATTTCAACATGATTGTAATACAAATAAAACGGCATGATGTCACTTCGTAAGAGGTCGAAAACATATTATAATTGTATGTTTTATGCTTTCAAAACAGCTATAGAAATTTTGCGAATGTAGTGCTTCAATGCAAAATGCATAATTCACATTTAATAACATAAATAATGAAATGAGGCTTGTCTTGCCGTCTAACTGAAAATGCTAAATTGTTTCACTAATGAAAAACTTAATGCACATGCTATGCACTTATGTTTGGGCACCTTCTGGTCAGCATTGCTAACTTATAGATAACAATACGAACGAATAAATTACGATACGACTACCTTCATTATCAATAATGTATTTATAATGAGTATATGAAGTGCATTGTTAATTTATATACTTGACAATACAAATCAGACTAATAATATATGCTAATTTTCGTCATTGATAAGATTAGTTTCTGCAGTTAGCATCTGAAGTTAAACGTTTAACATTTGTTAAGCAATATTGTATAGAGTAAATTATATCAATTAATCAGAATTAATATGAAACAATATATAGCTATTGTGTCTTCTAATTGACATTTCGACAAGTGAAAACGGCTATTTGTAATAATTTATTTCACAATATGCGATGATTAAACCTGGTCATTTAGAATGTCGATTGCTATTTTTAAACTATAGGTCAGATACAGATGGTTGGTGGGGCACAAGGTAAGTTAACAAATACTTGTGTGCACTTATTCACTTACTCTGTTTTTAGAATAGACACACATATACAGTCGAACATGTGTATCTCGAAGTTAGCGTGGCCGTGGGGAAAAACATTTAGCTCTTCGAGAACTCGAGATAATTGAATAGGATTATTTGGGTGAAGTTTGTTCGGGACCGATTATTGAGTAATACTTCAAATCACACCTGGGTTTTCGGTGTATACACGTTCGAGATAACGCAGATCGACTGCATTTCTTATGTTTGTATAAATATATTCAATGTTTATCTAATATATACAAATAACCTAATATAAAAAAAATAATGTTGATATAAATTACAATATTACTTACACTACGTAATATATATACAACCTATTTAACTTTAGTTCAAGAGGGAAATGAATAAGATAGTGGCTACCAAAAACTAGCACATGTTTAAATCATATACACTGTACTTATAAACTAAATAAAGTTGTCGGGTGATGCATTGCAAAGCGCTCTTGCTTTTCTACACAAGGCAACTGGGGTCAACAGGAGTGATTAATATAAGTCGGATAACTTGTTTGATGATTGTAGCTTTTTTGTACTACTGTACATCATTTTGATTTCGCGAATATTTGATTTTGTCGGCTTACTAATTAAGACATATACGGGAATAAATAATTTCGCGAACGTCTATCTAGAGGTGAAGATGACGATATAATAAACACGGACACATCTAGAAATAGAAATGATCGCGATTGATGTGAATCTACTCGAAAATTAACAGGAAAATAAATGCCTCACGAAATATAAGTGATTTACAGTATACAACACTGTATTTAAGCATTAAACATCATTCTGTTCCGTGTTATATGACCATAACACGGAACAGAATGATGTTTAATGCTTATATTTACATTTTCCCATTAGTTTTGATAATAAATTCATATTTATATTTTATATTTGTTTTGAAAATTTAAGGTAGATTTCTAATAAATGAAACTGCGAACAGCCAGTATCGGCCGGCTATTTCCAATGTTATGATTATGACGTCACAATCGTATTGTCATAATGACTACTCCAGTGTTATGCTCTCATAACACGGAGCTGGCCTTGCTATTGTTATATTGTGGCAATGCAGAGCAAATGTAAATATATTTATATACATTATCTTCCTGAAATAAACGATTAATTAAATATCATGCACCGTTTGTAAATAGATATATTTTCTATATAAACAACAATCTAATATACAACGGATGGTACAGGTGAATAGCTACCAAAAAGTTTGTTACATACGTTCAAAGATTCCATATACTGTATAGTTTTTAGATTTTGCGAGTACAACATAGTCAAACACAACATTCTGTCAAAACATTTTGCAAAAATATTCTTGTGGGTTTAATTTTGTTCATCGTGTGGTTTTAGAAAAACCATGAATTATAATCCCGAGAAACTATTCCACACTTATGGCTCCCACGAAGGGACCCGGGAATCATACTTAGGGATACTTGCAAAGGAATCCCAATGGCCCCCGGGAAAACTCAGGGTGAGTTCTTTCCTGGAGGGGGAGTATGTAACCCTGGTAAAAACCAGCTGCAATATACCGCTCGGCTAGAGAGATCTTCTCTTTAATTCGATCGGTTGAGCGTACAACTAGTAGCCAGTGGTTCCGGGTTCGACTCATAGCGGAGGCATTGAAGTAATAATGACCTCTGTTACAAATGTATTTAACATATATACGAAGAAAATTGCAGAGTTAATCTGTTAGGATTTGTGCATATGTTGTTAAACAGGTTCTAATCGTTTATTGGGTAGGTGCATTTACACTAGTCAGGTCTGTATGAACACATGCCTGTTCATATGCAATCACTGTCTTTTAAATATTTAACAAATATTGCATGGCACTGAAGGCAATATGGGAGTTTATAGACTGGTCAGTCACCCAAAAATATGTATATGGACCGAAGCGAAGCTGAGGTCCATATACATATTGTTGGGTGACTGACCAGTCCATAAACTCCAATATTGCCCGAAGTGACATTCAATATTTGTTATATTATACCGAATCATATAATGTGTCTGTAATATACGGTGAAATAAACCGCATGCATGAAATGTTGATATTTATCTACAATATAAGTAAAGCATATTACAATAACGAATTGCTGATAGATACCATTCGGCTGCAATACACGATCCACGACAATATTAACTTATACAGTTTATGGTAACATAAACACTTTACAAGCAGCCCGGTACATGTTGCTATAGAATCATGAGAAATATAATATGTAACAGATTCCTTCATAATGCCAAATATTTTTAACTAGTGTGAATAATATTTTGATATTTTTTCAGTCGTGCTTCAAAATACAAGAATCATTCATGAAATATATTTGATATTTCTAAAGACACTGTTATAATCCTCTATGTATATCTTTTCGTATCTATAAACTATTTCGTATGTTATTATTGCCTTTCTAACATTATATCATTATGTTTGAGCTTAAATGAAAAAGACCTAAACTAAAACAAAAATCTTAAAATTAAGAACGATGTAAGCAGAAATAGTTTTGAAGTAACCATGTGTATAACATTCTTATATTTAGGAGCTGGAATAGTTGGCGGGGCGACTGGTGCAATCCATCAAATTACTTCAGGTATGTCATCTACTGGGGGAGGCACTTCCGGCGATCCTCGTTTAACATTAGGTGTCGCTGGTTTGGCAGCATCCGGGAAAACAAACGGTAAAACAAATTAATTTACATTCGAAAGCTCTAGTTTAGAGAAACGCATGATGCTTTCCTGTAAACAAGAAAGGTTTGATATAAATGAAAGGAAATGAAAGGGCAAATAATAAATTGATACAATTATTTTCCTTTTTCTTTTCTAATAAGTTAGTCGGGTTTTTTATTATTATTATTCATATGTAGGTAAATAAATCATGTGGGTTTTTTGTTCTAAATAATCACTTGTATTTTATTATTATTTTTTTACATAAATATCTTTATGAATTGAAGAAAATGGTGTATTATTTCTTTACGGTTGTTGTCAATAACTAAACTTATGAATCATTTTTTTTCACAAAAAAAAAACAAAGCTTATCAGCCCTTTCTTCATGTAGAATGAGCGAAGATAAATTGCTTGTTCAGTAGAAGGCTTATTAAGAGGAAATACATTTCTTATTATGGTATGCTTATTTCCATTCCCAACGAGTGTAGGGTGTAGAACAGCATTATAAGATGTGCTACAGCTTTATTTTTATTTCCGATGCGAATTACAAATTGTTCAAATTCATTCGCATGCTTCATGTACATGGCTGAGATACGATTCATAATTTTATTTAATAACAAAGCTGATATATAATCCGTTTATTTTTAAAAAAAATCACTAATACCACTGAACTCCCCTGTTTATAAAATAAAAAATAAATGAACGTCATAGGTTCCTTTGGATTTGTAATGAAACAGTTATTTGGTTTTTGAAATTACACTACTTGTTTTGTGGGATTACACCGATGATGTATATTTCGTTTAGTTTTAGAATAAAAAAATATACAAATCAGTATTATTATAAGGTGATGAAAACATACATACTCTGCATAAACTGTATCAGTTTATACATAGAAATGAACGTCGACATTGTATTTATGCAAAATTCGTTTACTCTATTTCGGAAAATTTTAAATAGCGACCACTTCCAGAAGTATATCACGGTACAAACGTGTCCGGTAATGTATTTCAGCACGAAACATCTGTTTCTAGCCTGATTAAAACAATCACTTATATGCGGAACAAATTGTATACAAATGTCCTTATCAAAGAGGGATAAAAAGTATATCACCGAAATATCTTTAACCTTAGGTATACTACAAGTTGGCAAAAATGTATCACTATTAGAATTTACCACAAATAGGCCTATGATACTGCAAAATCAGTGATTTGACTTATATCATGGTTTAAGAAAATCCACCAAATATAATAACGACGAAATATTTTCCACACATCATAAAACAAACATGAATACATTTGAGATAAATTGCAGAAATAACATGTTCTCATTTGTACATAATTTGTTAAAGAAGGTGCTGTACAGTACAGATAATTATGATTAATAACTGACTAACTAAAGAACGGATTACATGAGATATAGGCTTAAAGTTTCAAGAGATCTTTAACACGGAATCAACGAAACATAATCCAATCGAGTTAGTGCCGAGCATACCCAACGAGTTTTAACCCCTAACGAAAATAAGTGCTTTTACTGTAAACGCATACTCATCAACTTGTGCTGCTGGCCGGTAAAAGCCATCGTTAGTGTACACCAAGAAACAATTTTGTTCTTGTATTTGAGATTTTCAAAAATATTCAATGTTTGATGACATTTTTAATCGGAAACAGGCATAAGACAAAGATCAGGCCCACGAAGTTACAGAATCGGCAATGGTAAAATTAACACTTATTACGATTCAGTAAAATAATATGTCAAATGACTATGAGTTGTAAAAATGTAAATTTCAAAAATAAGAAAAACAATGCACATTCCTTTCTTTTAGCAGCATATTTGTAATATTAGTTGGGATAAGCTTGATGTGAATATCAACATTATTGATGTCACAAAGTGAAATGACGTCAAATATGGTGTGACGTCATCAATATTGACCTACGCATTGGAGACTAATATTACAATTAAGCTGTTCAACTGAAACGTTGTCTGCAAAAGATATGTAATTAATTTCAAATCAAATGTTAACAAAATGATTATATCATTGGAAAAAAATTACAAAACCAATTGAAAAACAAAGAAATGACTGTTTTTTCAACACCAGATTTAATTTTGATTTCAAATAAAAGCAATAAAAAATATAAAAAAAAAATAAAAATACCATATTGTGTAACTATGATTCTTTTCTGTAGGACGATATGCATCTCTCGGCACACAAGGTGAATAAGACGACATGTTGAATTTATGTTTAGCAATGCAAGCTAATTATTTCGCTTTCAGAAACACCTACCATTACCATCTGTATATTATCATAAGGCAATACTATAGTAAAATAGCATTTTACGCTAGCTACAAATAAATTGACAAAAAGAATATTTTTGGAACTATTTTTTTCTATATCTATGAACCTGATTATATTAATTGTTTGATATGTTATGTATATACTATAACTATTTTTCAAAAACTAATTTTTTTGCAATGAATGTTAAGTTCGTTAAATTAAATAAAAAACACATTGTTTCGTTCAAAACGAAGCCTTATAAATCTTTGGGAAATGAGTAAAGACCCTGTTAGACAAATATCGGTTATAGGCAATTATGATTACTTTTTTTATGAATTAAAATCCCGCATAACTTGTAATTAGACAAAGAAAACGAAAATAAGATATCGGCACAAAGCTGAAATTGTGAAATTGGGTTTTAATGTAAATATATGATATGTTACAGAGACGTAAACAATCTTATTGATTGTAGACGAATATAGCAATGGTCCATTAAGCAATAAGTATTTATAAGTTACATAAAGGTGTGTATTTTCTTTCATGACGAGTGAACTTCTCGACCACTTGAGAATATTTAGCATAATGTAGATCTATAAAAACGATCCAATCTCAAATAACGATTCAGATGCATTAATGGTACAGAAACAAAGGGGAGGGGGGGGGGGGGGGTTAACGTAGTGTGCACACTTTTCGCTTTAAATTTTGTCCAGGTACCAGCACAACGTTTGTTTCACTTTAGTTGTATTTGTATTCATAAATCTACGAATACTTTTAGTAAACACTGTCTTAAAATATACGTGTATAAAGTCAGTGTCACATGCTAAAGCCACATGCACTTTTGAAAAAAATAAGTCCTATAAACTATATCTATGCATTGAAATTACATGTCATTGTAAACTATTGTTCCTTATCGAAAGAGAATATCCCGTTTCCACTTCAAAAGCAGGTGTTTATATTTGTTTTGTTTTTTTTCATTGTAACTTATTTTATTTCATATTTTTTTTTCTGTTTTATTTTTTAATTTTGCTTCTATATTGCATTTTATTGTTTGCTTCTTTTCGTTAAACTATAGTTCCTTATCGAAAGAGAATATCCTGTGTATACTTCAAAAACAGGTGTTAATATATGTTTGTTTAGGGTTATTTAAAATCATTTTACCATTTTATTTCATTATTACTTTTTTCTTTTTTTTTCTTTTTAATTATCTTTTCTATATCTGTGTTTGTCTATTTGCTTTAGTTAGTTAAGGTACAGGTACAGTTGTTTTCCCTACATACTTCGTAACAATTTGTTTAGAATATTTCGAAGAATATGCTAAATTTAATCATACATCCAAGACATTGAAATGGTTACGTTGCATTTCAATTGTTATACTTTGATATTTATATCTATTCTCTCAAAATATTTTTAATGAACCTAATTGCAATTAACAATTTGAAAATACTTATAACTTCGAGGGTTTTTTTACAACAAATCCGAAGCAATGAATCTGATTCATGAATTGAAGGGTTATTTTGTCTGCTTTTGCAGTAGTTTAGACAGCTTTTGATTTCCACATATTTGCCACTAGCATCACTGACGAGTCCTACAAGGACTAAAGAGCTTCGTGATGCAGAGTTATTGATGTCCATGTATGCTATATATATTTCTCAATTTAAAAGGTACAGCACATGTGTGTGTATGTTAGGTTCATCTTCCAACTAATACCTACTATATATGTTCGAAATGTAAGCGCGAAGGGCATTTAGTGTTGTTGGAAAGACGAAACCAGAGTAGCTGGAGACACCTTACATAATACTATTTCAATAGAGTTGCATCCTCAGTATCCAGGGGTTACGCTAACCGATGATTTCTACACCCCTGGAATATGTCATGGCAAAACTGAAGGCTCCGTGTGAGCCACCTTTTTGATGACACAAGCAATCTGGTTCGACCCATTGATGTACACATAAGGATTTTTTTATCTGAGCATGCCTTCAGTTTTGCCATTATATATTCAATGAAATAATTATGTTTATTTATCATTGTATGCCGTATCGAACGATATATTTATTGCTAAAATGAAGAAAAATCATGTCAACAATGCTGGTCGGAATTTGCATTTTGTATATGTAACACTGTGTATACAATAGGTAGATTATATACCTCATCCAAATCATGTCTGACCCCCCTGATGATAGTTAGGATTGAAAAAAATAATCTTAAAATTGATGAATATCATGGGAAATCGAATATCTTGGATATTTCATATAAATTGAGTTTAAGATTAAAAAAAGCATCATTCATAGAAAAATACAATATAAAATGAAAATTTAAAAAAAAATGAAAATCGTTGATACCTGCAGATAAAATAAGTATTTTATTATGTATTGTTGTTTAATATTAAATTAATTTCATTTCTTTTATTTCATGACCCGAACATTTCCAGGAGGAGCAGTTGGTAGGTTCAGCATTTTATCTAATAGATTATAGACACGCGATTAATCAAATAATTGAAAATGTGTTTGTATGCGCCAAAATACAGTGAAACCTCGCTATAAGACCACCTCAGAATTAAGACCACCTCGCTATTAAGACCACTACATTTCAGTTCCGAAAATATCTTCTTTATATCTTTGTATTTAAAGCTCCACTATTAAGACCACCTCACTATTAAGACCGCTTCGCTATAAAGACAAGTTTTGAAAAGTCCCAAATATCACTTTTGCACTAAGTTTCACCTAACTACTCAGACCACTTGCCATGCAAACAGTAATCATCTTGTGAGTATTCGATGGTGTATACCTGTCAAGTGTCAGATCAGTAAGCTGGGCTTAGGTGTCAAATTGGCTAATCAGTTTCTAGTACTGTGTGTTTAGCATTTTAAAGTATATTTTATTAGTTAATGGACCATGAAAACATGTGAAAAACTGGACACCCGCGGTATCCAGACTAACCCGCTATTAAGCCCACTTCGGTTTGGTAACTAAGGCTGTCTTAATAAGGAGGTTTCACTGCAGTCTTCAAAGCGCAGACAGATGTTAACTGATTCATTTATATAAGATAAATACTACTTAAAATAAGAGGGCATAGTTTTTTTCCGTTTTAACCTGAATACTTCCTTAAAGAAATAAAAGTTGTGATGATAATTAAGTAAGTTCAAATATTGTACAACCAATAACAAACGGTTCGGCCTAATGATATGCATAACTAATATTGAGTTATTTACGCTTTGATTTTAAAAGGCAATCGTTTGTTCCTTCAACAGCTAGAAACATGACAGCGATGCTTACACACTTCTCATTCATTTATACCAGTAGAAGTGAATGCAATTTTCAAAGTGACACTTAAATTACTAATTTAATTGTAAAAAACGTATTATACGGGCACATGTATTTCTGTGTCATTTATCATTATTATTTGTTTGTTATTGTTTCATTTAATTATATTTAATGCGTGATTATTTTGAAAGCCTAAGACTACAACTTAATTACATTTTACCCATTTAGGTCATGTGCAGCAAGGAATAGCAGGCTTTGGAGTTCATGGTATGTACACATTATTATCTGTATTGCAAACTTTAGATATTGGAATAAATTCTAAATAATCTGGATGGTATCGGGGATGCATTCAGCCGTTTTACTGCCTGCCGAGATTACGAAACCCATCTGCATACTCAATCTGCAAAATAATATATAATTATATTACTAAATTTATGTCTTTATTTTTTCCAATATTTTTTTTTTTTTTTTTGATTTTGGATCTATCCCCTTTGCTGTAAAACAATATCATATAACGTCTTTCTGCTTGGCATGACGATGTATTAAGTTTCAGGCCTATAGATCTGTCGTTTTATAATCTGTTTGCTGGTCACTAAAACCCTTTATGTACATCACTAGATAAACCAGTTGCATTGATATTAGATAAAATAGTGATGTTAAATCGGTATTCAAGAAAGTTTCAACAGTTTCTTTGTGCTAGCCATGATAATCGATAATAGTATATAAGACATCTTTTTATTAATTTCAGGTCCACGAATTGCAGGTATTTATGCATAACTCTAAGTGTTTATCCATTTTAATATTATAAATCACAATTAGTAAGTTATTGCATTTGTATAATTTTTTTTGTTTACAAAACAAAGATCTAATTTATGTCAGTACGGTTTATGCCCATATGTTTCTTAAAAGGGTAGAGGAAAGTCAACAAACAAGACGAGGCGTTCCGGAATTATAGTGTGATGTGTTGTGTTCTTGATTTCTTTAGAAGAGTATATTCTATCGACTTTGTCAGCAACTGTCTTGTTGTTTAAAGATAGCACATCATCAATATACAATATATATAAGTGAGTTTAAAAGATTTAGAACGGTTTGTTGTAACCTTCTATAATAAGCTTCTCCACAAATTCAGCCCCGTTAAAAACAAGAGATGGACTTATTTTGTATTCATTGGAATGCAAACAGCATGCTGTAAATTGTTCCCAATAAGTCAACCTTGAATAATTAAAGCACGTTCTCGTTATTATTATGTTTTGTAATAGTCACTAAATGTAAGACAGTTGGATCATTGTTGTTTTTTTCACATTAAGGTTCCGCACATGCAGGTATTGCAGGTATGTATATATCCATATATATGTATTAATTATTGTCATAATATTTTCTTCTTGGTACGTCGTTTTTAAGACAAAAAGCGTCTCCTAGTTGAAGGTGACTGCTTTTAGTACAACAAAATTATATACTTTAAGCATGTGGACCGTGTACTTAGCTGCTGGTCTTTAAATAATATACGGGTGGTCGAGTGGTGCAGTAGCAAGCGTACTTGCCTTTCACTATAGCGGCCGGGGTTAGATTCCCCGACCACACGTGTGAAAAGAGATGTGGTCGCCTACACGACCACATTGGTTTTCTCTGGATACTTTGGTTCCTCCCACAATAAGACCCTCGCGCGCTAACCTCCGGGCCAACAAAAGTGTTTATTTTAAGTTGGATAATTTGTTTCATAATTGTTTAAAATAAATACAATTTTATATTTATTTATTTAAAACAAGAAAAACTTAGTCTCGCCTTTTTAATATGACATTACATCGGCGTTACTAATTAATTGAATACTAGAAAAGATCGGCATCGATTTATAAATATCTGTAATCGTATGATGTATATTTTATAATATACGATGTATACATACATCAATATGCCAAAAACTACCAAATTTTCAGTATGAACACTAATTTAAAAGATGCACTAAATGTATTTACATGTCAAGACATAATTGTCATTATCGATTTTGCCATAATAACAAGTTATTTTATTTTCTTTACGGAGTGAATCTCTGCAGTTTATCAATATGGTTAAAGGGCTTATACATACTTTAAATGAATATTGTTTATATGTGTTTATCATGTGTTACAGGTGGTATGATAGGGGGTAACATCGGAGCTATAAGTAAGTTAGAAAAACATAGTAAAGATGTATATTTGCTTTCATTTCCTTATTTACATTCCTCTTAAAGTTGCTTTGTTATACAAATGTTCTATTGGACAGATAAACAAAAACAATAATAGCTTTGTAATGATTATTTTTGGTTGACATGTAAACAATATTGATTTTTACCTGACTATTTAATTTACGTTATAATAAATTTCTGATCGACACATGAACAATATTGAGCATTGTATAAAATATTTTGATCAATGAAATATCTTTTTTTTTTTGCGATATGCTGTGATTTTGCGAATAATTTATTACCCGAGATTACTTTTCGAACATATTCGCAAATATACATACTTTCGCGAACGTCTATCTAGAAGTGACGACGACGGTAGGACAAGCACAGGCACCTTTAGAGATAAAAATAATCGCGAGGTATTTGAATTTAATCTCCTCACAAACTAACGCAAAAAAAATACCTCGCAAAATATAATTTATTTAATTAGCTCCAAGCCATACTATGTACAGCACCTTACATTATAAATAAGAAAATATCTCACTACGTTTTTTGAAATAAAATTTAAATTTCATTTTCTTGAATTTCAGACCTTCAAGCTGGTGAGTATTATCCTTTGCTAAAGAAAATATTGACCATGAAACATGGAATTTATTGAATATTCCTGTTTTATGAAACATTCAACGGTAATGACGCATTTTCAGAAGAAAAAACAATTGTTGTAACATAAGTGTCCGCGTTTAAAGCCATATTTATCCAACTATAATTAAGATATGGATGAAATAGTTTTGAACGACTTTTATTTTTCAAGCTGAATTATAATTACAAATTTGGGATTGTAAATATAATTTATGTATTTGATTGTAACGGTTTAAAGAGTTATATTTTTTGTTTAAATAAAGCTAAAAATTCAGATGGTAAGAGCGAAAACACGCTTTAAAAGGCTACATCAGTACATTGTGTAAATCTGGCATGCTCTATTAGTCAATTTAGCTTATTGCTTTTTCGAGGCATGTTTTAAACATACCTGGCTAACTACTAAGACAACACTTGCCTTTATAGAAATATGATACATAACACATGTATTAAAGCTGTAATACTTGCAATCAAAGTATAGTATTGCATATATCAGCATGTGCATTTCGTATTCTGTAGGTGTAATTCGCGATTGGGAAAGCGGCATAATCGCTTATAAAAACATTACTAGGGAATATGTTTGCAAAATATATTTTTGTCCGCTTCAAAACTAGTTTAGGTTGAGAAAATTGTAAAGTACAGTTTTTATATTACTTTGTTTAAAGTATTATTAACATTTGAGGTCGTTCGGAAGCATCATGCACGTATGTCTGTTTGCGGGAGACATGATATGTTGGTGTACTGCCTCCTAGTGATAGCTTTATTTTATGGTGCTACATTTATTGTATCTCACCATGCAAATTCCACTCACTTTTGCATTCTTTATAAAATATTTAAAAAGGAAATATGAATGTGCATGCATACTTTTATCAAATTTTAGGAAATTATCAATACGTGTAACTGAAATATTGTTAAGGCAGTTATTGAGGTGTATTCATGAGATCTAGTTAACGGTTTGAATGTGACGATATTTCAAATGTTCTTTTCAAATCATATAACACCTCTTATTCCTTCATTTTTTGTTCTCTCAATCTTCGCGGTTTCCATCATATTTTTTATTTCTTTTCTACCTCTAAGAAGGTGCATTAGATCATATCATTTCCTATCCGGGTTTTAGCATGGCAATAAAACATAAACGTTGTGTTATCTTTTTAACTGTTTAACCAATGAGAACATTTGATTTAAATATATTGTGTTGCGTGTGTTGAAAAATCTAAAAACAAAATAATATATATTTGGAAATAATAGGAATTTCTTATGCGAAATTATCTTTACAAACGAGTACGTCTAATTAAAAAGCCTTCGTTAATAGACGCAATACACTAAATCCAATTTAAAACTTAGTTCATTCTAAATACATATTAAGTGCTATGACAAAACTGTATATATATGTTATTACGATTACTAGATTTCTACCATAATACCACTCTCAGACCATTGAAAAAACGTGCTGACTGTTGGATAAATATATACAATATACCACTGGTGGAAAATTACCTTTCGGACTTTTGATTGGTGGTGAAGTTGAAGTTGAACTTTCACCGGAAATCACGTTAGTCAATGCAACGTGCTGATTGTTGACGACGTCATCGATTGTTGACGTCGTCACAATTTGGCAGGAATATATTCAAGGTGATGTGTTTTTGCGCAAATATCATCCGCGGTTCACAGAAAACAGCACTTCTACTGCGATTTAATAGTATTATGGTAGAAACAGATCACACGACTCTAGGTTATTGGATATGGAATCGATTTCACTTTCGTTAATTATTTTGTAATTATTATTTTTTCAGCAACGAGTGATTGTTGGATATGGAGTTTATTTCACTCCAGTCGATTATTGTTTAAAAGTTACAAAAGACATGAGCTTTAGCGAGTATGTTTTGCAATTTTTGAAAAATAATCAACTCGAGTGAAACAAACTCAATATTTAACAACCACTCGTTGTGTAACCTTTATTTATTATTTAAGAGCTTTACTAGTTTACAAGGCAAACAAATGTCATGTTTTATGCATTTTTCTGAGCGTTGTTTTCTGTTTTGCTAGCTGGAGGAGCAGCAGCCTCCCATGCAGCTCTTCAAGCTGCAGCAGGTAAGATGAAACAAAATCGCAATATCTTTAAGTGATAACTCGGTTGTCATTTTGATAACTGGATGTTTACATGGATGTGACAAAGATTTACATGGCGGGTGTCCCCGATGAAGCAGAAGACGCTTACTCTTCCGGAACACTTGGTCTTATTCTCTTGTGCTTTTGCGGGAGTCTCCATGTAAATCTTCCCTTTGTTCAAATTTTGCCCCTGGTTTAATCGATTTTGAGTTTGGATTATGATTTTGTTAACGCTTCGGTATTCTCTTATTTGTTTGTACAGTCCGTTGATTTAGTTGATCCTTTAATCAAAATACCGATACGTTAAAAAGTCATAATCTTAACTCAAAATATTTAACAAAGAAAGATTTACACGGAAACCCTTGTAAAAGTACAAGGGATTAAGACCAGGTGTTCCGGAAGAGTAAGCGTCTTCTGTTTCAAAGTTATGTTATCTTATCTGAACGACAAAATAAATGTGGAGCCACACAGTAGTTATTTTATATTCAATAATTATTTATTTTTTACTTAAAATTGAATCTAGACTGCCCTAGCTAGCTACCCTTATGGCAGTTTTAAAACAAATTATTAAATGAATTTACGTTAAAATATATTGGCCGTCATGTAGCTAGCTTTTGATGATATTGTTATATATTGATGGTGTAGTGCAGATTTTATAGGCAGTAACAAATCATAAATTAAAAATAAGTAAAACATTTTGCATATCTATTTTTTTCTAGTTACACATGACTAATTACTTTTTTATTGTTTTTTTACAACATTGCAGCACGCCAAGCTTCAATGGTACATGGGGCATCAGGTGTGTATACCATTTGTTCATTATTAAATTTTAGCACGCGATCTCAGTGTTATGAAATGAATTTACCCATGCAATATTTGGTCTTTAATTGAAGATAAGTTTCAATTGAAGGCGTTGTGATTTCACGCCTAACACAATTACATGATGTCAAAGACTTCCGTTCTAGAGTCAAAAAGGCAGAGGCTCATATTTAATGGTATATTAGAATTGCTCTTTTTTCACACACACACACAATTTGATATTTTAATGAATAAGATATTACCCTCGATTCCAGGCATATACAATTTCGGAACTTGTCATTGAGGTTCAATTTGATCTCGCAAGAAGGTGGCTAGAATAAGAATTATTTTCTTCAAGTTGATTTCAAATCGAAATTCATGTTGTAATATTTTTAAATATTCATAACATAAAACAAAAATGAATATATATGCAACACGATCAATAAATAGCAGTAGTGCATACACAATAACTATATCAACATATAGGAACACCAAAATCTAAATTAAAAAAAAATAAGCAAGAAAAACACCGAACAAAAAACAAAAAAAATCCAATAACAAAAAACAAAAAACAAAAAAACAAACAAAAAAACAAACAAAAAAAACACACAAAAAAACGGAAGACCCTCAAAGAAACAAACATAATTCAAACAAAAACAAACAGTCATGCTTGGTGAAAGGAATAGCATTGATTTTAAGGATGATTTAGTTAAAATTGACATGCATTGTACTTATTTCTTTTAAGCTTTTCAACAACATTCGCAACTAGGAGGAAGTGAGTATATAATAAAGATAGGATACCTATAAAACCAATGTAACAAAAAAGATTGTTTTTCTTTAAAAAAGTAATTGTTCGTGTAAACTTTCCTGCGAGCATTCAATTCTTAGCTAGCCCTTACAACGCAATACAAAACAAAATCGCCGCTAGCAACGTTAATTCCCGCGAATCACTGATCAACCACCATAATACATTTGAATGATGCTTTAATTTGGTAATGAGTCTTACTCAGCAATCTCATATATTCATATCAAACGATTGAAATCCAGTTATAATATACGTAATGCGAGTGCGGTTGGAGTTTCGCCATCTTATTAAAAATACACCGTGATATTGACCTGTTCACGCAATGCCCTTTAGACTTAACTTAACATTATAGATTTACACACACACTATATATATGTGTATAGGTGCGTGACCATTTCATATTTATTTATTTAGTTATCATTTATATATTTTTCACACTTTCTTCGTTAGTTATAAACATTCGTTTTGCATAACGCTAATTTATAGTTACAACATTGTTGTGGATTTTCCTATTTCGCTTTCTTTTAAAAAGGAATAGCAAAAAAATGAATCAAAGTCTGTAAAACCCCCTCTATGAGTTACTAAAACCTTTAATTATATTTGCAAAACAGCCTACAACATCAACATGTACTGTAAAGAGATATAACAAATAACCATAATGTGAAATATGTAAAATGATACATAGCTTTATATAAAAGCGATATTCAAAACTCATTTCTAAAACTATTATTGCCCTTCATTATTATTAAGTACGAGGTCATCCAAGATTTCGTCAGCGAGGCAGTAAGTATTTAGTGTGATACTGTAGTTAAATTGTATCCTGTATGATGTTAGTATGCACTTAGTACAGTTTTGTATATCGCAGTGTGCGAAACAAAAAAACGTATATACATGCAGTTTATTTGCACGTTTGTATATGTAAAGTAAATGTAAAAAAAAACCTGTTTGTAAATCCAGCGTGACGTGAATATGTGTTGTAATCAATATATTTGTTCACTGCCTGTAGTTTTCGTCTTTGCCAGACAAAGGAATGAGGCGTTTTAGACGTTTAATTGTCAATTTTATATATCAATAATACCGAAATGTCAATACTTTTTTTATATTTCAAAACTAATTTATTTTAACTATTAAAGTATTTTTTTAGGTTATATACTATCAGAAAACTTAATGTGTTATATATAAAATAAAATTGGAAAAAATGCAATGGAAAAAAATCTGATATGATTAATGTAAAACCAAATGATGATTGATGAATTAAACTGAATAATACAATTTCAATATTGAAAATGAAAAAAAAAAAATAATAAAACCCTCTTCATCAATACCTTACGTAACATGGACATGTTATGCTTTTGCAATGCATAATTTTTAATCCGTTAAAATCTATTTTCTCAACATATTTGAAAGTATAAATTTAGAATGATACTATGTGCAATGCGATATTTTTTTATAAAACATTGCTGGTTTAAAGTTTATACAATTAATTTGATATGCAATGATAGCAAAATTACAGCAAATGCATTAATATCGGTATTTTGCGTTTTTGAAATGCGATGACATATTGATAGAAATAAATCTATGATATTGATTGATTTTGCGAAAACACTATCATAAATTAGTCAAATAATCATTGAATATTGGCTTATAGAAATGAAAATGTGATAAAAAATAAGTTGCACAAAGCATAGATTCCTCATCGAAATTTTAACAGAAAAAAAAGATCAACAAATCAACTTTTGATTTACAATCTAGAGAGCCTTTTACATTTTACCTGAAATTTATCTTGGCTGTATAATTATGATGATGGGTTTTACGGTTTGTCCAAAGTAATTATTAGTATATGATAACAGGTCTGTCCAAAGTAGTTAATAGTCGTAAACTCAATAACATTTCCTTGTTATCAAGTGTCCCGAGGCAGGTATTTTCTACCAAGGAGTAAGTATATATATAATGGAAATATATCGTGAATTTTTTGTCATAGTTAGATCGCACACTTGAAAGAAATATACACCAGAATTGTTAAAACACATTAAAGAACTGAATATATTTAGTTACTGTTCACAACAAACAAAAGCTGTATTTATTACATTTTTCCGGTGAAATAGCTAAAATTATTATTCTACAAAAAGGATATTGTTTCATCAGTGAGGAATATGATATATATCATTTTTATTAATAAAGAAAATCATTTTTTTTATATTTGACAAATTGGAACACTATTTACACGAGACAATGGGGAATATAAAAAGCTGCCAGGGTAGAGTTTTGATTTCTAGATATAATATACATAATATTTAACAGTATCGTCAGTATTACCAAATATGTTTATGTAATATTTTGATGTGTTTCTCTATTGAAAATATAAAAAATATTAGCCGCACTCATGAAATATACATGCATTAGGTATAACTGAAGACAACGATAGATATGTTCTTTGTATGTATTGTTAATGTAATGATAAAACTTAACAAACTCAGACTCAGCAATATTTAATATATTACTACAATGCAGGACTTGTTACAGTTATTACAACAGAGGGTTTATGTAATAGCGTGATTGCATGCATAACTTGCATTGCAGCGACATACTTGATATACTGTGATCAATTTCTGTGACTCGTTGGACAATAATCTGAGTTATTATCGCGAGGAAATCAATACACTGCGAAACTTCTATACAACATTTTACACCTACAAACTGTAGCAAAATTAATCCCCAAAACATGCATTGTCTGTCTGTGTATCTATGAAGCGTCAATCAATGTATCGTCGTTAATATCGTATAAACCACAAGTTTATGGAAAATTACCGACAAAATTTCCATCACAGATATACGAAAATATATGGGAGTAACTATTTTTACAATAACCAAAATTAGCACTGTGACGAGATTGGCAGAAATTGGGCAGAAATCGTTAAGATTGGGCGAATATAGTTGTACTACTTCTTATATCGAACATATATAACTCAAACATCCCGTTTTATATAAAGTATTTCGTATGCCCAGGCCAAACTTAACCAAATGTATTTGAACTCATTTAAGTCGACTACTTGAATATATCAAAGTGTTCACGTCGACCTCGAGATAACGAGTTCGACTATAGGTTAAATGACCAGAAGTTGGTAATACGCCATTTCCGGGATACAACTTTCAGTCGGTTAAGTAATGTGACTTTCATCACCACGTGACTTTATTAAGGACACTTTGAAAACAAAATGGCGGCCAAATCAAAGTATTCAATGACAATAAGCCAGTTTAATTTTTTTGGGGGGGGGGGGGTTTGGTTCTTTTTTTGTTATATTTTTTTTCCTTTTTTGGTCGAAAGAGGAAGTTCAAATAAAACACAAGGTGCGTTAGTGAAATTAGCTGAAGTCGCTGATTAACTGAATTTGTCTTGTATTGAGAAAGTTGATCGCAATCCACAGTGCTCTTATTATCAGGGTTTCATCCATGGATATTGTTTAATGTTGTTGCTTTTACGATTGTCACTTACACCTAGGCAAGTACACCATGACTTAGATTAAAAGTCTGTACCTTTATTTCGTCCCATTTACCTAAAGCGACTAAGAAATCAATGAATGAATTTAGCTGCCATTCGATCGTCAATGCCCCTATCCTGAATTACCCTAAATATTTCGCGTCACATGATAAAACCAACGATTTCTAACTCCGCTTCAAAAGAGTTCTCGTATCTCAGAAACGGCGTATTAGCAGTGCAACAACAATTAAATGTCATATATAAATACGATAGATATGTTATACTTTAACTTATACAGTAACTATACACAGATCATACACAACATACTTACAGAAAATATGTATGTACGCACCGTGAAAATATATTCATGTAGATATAGCAGTAGTTTAGTAATAGTCTACATATATAATATTTAGTAAATATGTTATAAAAATTATAAAAATGATATGTTTATGAAGAAATTCAATTTTCGTGTTCAAGGTTTCTAGTATATTTTTGAAAAGTGTAAGCTGTATAGGCACAATATAAAATTGACAGTTTGATTATAATTTCATTTTAATTTCCGTTTTCTTGGGATATTAAACAATTATAGTTTCGAGAATATTAAAAACATGATGATAAGGTGACAAAGTCTACATCGTGTATATATATAAACGATGTCTTCTTGAATCCATATACAATTTGAAACTTGCTCATGATACCATAAATTGCAAGTACATAGGTAGCTTTCTGATTAGGTTAAATGTTAACAAGCTATGCATATACATACAAGTATAGTTCATCGGTCACTTGTAAGTATAAAATGTGACATATCATTCTCTGCTAGTTTTCGTTATTCATAGATGTCTAAATTGGATAACAACATGCCAATGATATTATCATTATTATTTTCATTTATGAGAAATTTAAAGAAATGTGTTAAAGAGATTCAAGGGTTAACGTACAATTGCAATTTTTTTTTGTAAATTTGAATTATATATTTATATATTATTTTATCTTTTTATTATTTATTTATTTATTACTATTTTTTTAAATGCTGAACGTATTTTTCGGCACACGTAAATTTAATGCATAATGGAATTAAAAAAAAAACATATACAAAAAAATATACAGAAACTGTAATGACCGAAATACTTTCAGGGCAAAAATCGTTATAATAGCATCGAAAACCAAGTACGTACGTTTAGGGTAAATACATTATGATAAACATCTCAAATTAAAAAAAAAATAAAGCTTAGACAAAAGCAATTTATTTTTAAGACGTTGATGCAGAGAATGGCAAGAAAATATTATCCACCCGCGGTGTCCTGTGAACTACATGACCTGATAAGACCAAAATGTAAATTGAATTTTGGCTCTGAGATCGTTATACTGCAGTTCTTCCTGGTCGAGAAATCTGGTTTACTATCAAGAAAACAGCCTAGGCCCCGGTTTCATCAACAATCCTTAACTTAAGGAAATTCCTTAACTTAAAAATCTCCATAGGAAAACAATACACAATTTAAGGGGAACATCCTTACCTAAGGAAGTAATGCTTTCCTATGGAGAATTCTAAATTAAGGAATTTCCTTAAGTTAAGGAACGTTGATGAAACCGGGGCCTGTTCGATTTAAATCAGGTCGTTTAATCTCGTTAGAAATATAAGATGCCTTTCCATAGGTGGGGATAAGCATTTTAAACAGGTATATATTATCATTCAGTTTAATTATGAATTATATGTAATTATTTTAGGTCTAGTTTCGGACCAGCATGGTAAGATTTAAACACATATGTTTTATATACGATACACATACACGTATATATTTGCATATAAATGTAATTGTATTTACGTCTGCACTTACGGGATTAACTGATTAATCCTTCGTTGTTATACATATTTATACTATATTTATACTACTTTTGTATATATGCATGTTATATTGTATTCACTCTTCAGTTTTAGCCCCTGACCTAAATATGTGTGAATATAATATATATTATAATCGGTTGCACTTTCACAGTTTGTAAAAGCGTTTCTTTACTTAAACTTTTACCAATAACCCATGACAACACTATTTCACCTGATGTCCTTATACACAAGTGCTTTTACTTGGAATGTTTAATAGGATACAACATTAACAGAAAATATATTTGCATGAGTTTGTGATATTCCACCTTTCATTTAAGCATATATCAAGAAACCATTTTAAGAACTATTTTCCTCATATTCGTTCCGTCTATAAGCTATTATGTTAAACGGGGGATGGGAGTTTGTTTCAAGAATAACAACCACTCAAGTGTGATGCAATAAAAATTGAAAAGTAATATTCATACGTCTCATGCGTTTCCTATAAGATAAACTAATCACTGCTTATTATATAATAAATGTACAGAAACAAATTAACATCATATGAGAATGTCCAACGATAGGGTATATAAGTTTTGTTTGTCTATCATACTATAAAGCTAGCCATAGAACAGTCTCCCCTCACCATGAGGATTTGATATACCTTAGTTTTCATACTAAAAGAAGGGTTATATTAAATAGATAAGAATGTGTTACCTATTACATTGAAATATAAGTATGTATATAAACGTATGATTGTCTTATAGTTCCATGGTTGCGTGGAGATAGTGTATTTGTTTGTTTTTCACAAACAGACCCGGTCGCAACACATATCTGTTTATTTGCAGACCTGTAGAAAGCTTTACATCTGAGTTTGAACAAAACACTTACTATTATCCCTCTGTTAAAGGCCCAATATACATAACTTCAGGAATGTTTTCGTGATTCTGAAAAATTCCGACAAAAAATCCAGTTAATAACCATGCAAAAATAAGCCTAAAACGAAGTAGACCTGAGCGGTAACTAACAAGAAACTCTTGACAGAAAATCCAAAGAACTGAAAATAATTCAGGTGTGGCCCACTTCAACAACAAACCGAAGGTAGAAGACTGTTCAAAATGGACGCATTTTTACAAATACCGAGTTTCAACTACTGCTGTACCGGTAACCGCGTAAGAATTCATCTTGAATATTGCTGATATCGGTTAATCTTAACAAAATCTATAAATATAATAAGTTATTAGGCTTGATTTTCGCTTCAAGTTTTGCCGAAAGTTACGTATATTGGGCCTTTAAATGATCGTGTGATATACTGTTTACTATGTACTGTAACGTTAGCAACACTCAGTTGTGGAAGCAAATCAAAAATACGTTTCCTCAAATGCTCTACGATTTCCTTCTCTATAAATAGTTAGTGAGTTTTTTATTTTGTTTATGCTTGAACATTGAACGTTAAGCAAAAGTGATATTTGTTTTGTACTCCTGCTTGATAAATTAACTTTCTTGTTAATTGATTTTCTTTTTCTCCTTTTCTGCAACCCGTAATCCTTCAATAGTAAAATTAATTATATTATTTTGAATTTATTCACAGTGTTAAAAAAGCTGAACCATCCATCAATGACATCTGACCATATCTACGGTAAGTTTTATATACTGCAATCACCTACTTTTGTGGTAATTTCATTTTAGTATTTTTATGGAGTTAGGGAACATGTTATTATTATCATTGTGTTAATGAGTTACGATTGTCGGCTTCTTTTGAGAGCACAAATTCCTTGAAGCAATAATCTCTTAAGATTCGAATAATTGCTGAAATTATAGTTTGCCAAAAAAAACTGCCGCAGTCTCCTTTAAAAGTGATGTGCATTATTTTCATCAACAAATGATATGTGAATTACAGATACGCCTTGTATTCCGTATTACGTATATGATTAAACTACCCAGATTATCAAACAATTCACGAATTTGTTTATATCACAAGCGCAACTATATTTTAAATCACAATTTTTATTTTAAATGACGTGTTTAATATACCGGAATGACAAATAAACAAAGCGCAACATAATTCAAAACCTCCCCGTATAGTTCATAATATCACGATGTTAAAACGTATGCAATTTCAAAATCGAAATACTCAAATACTGTTAAGAATATAGCTTAAACTTTAAAACCGTTTTTGATATTAGATTCTGATTTGAAGTTGTACTATTTTGCTTTGAGCTATGGTCTCTTCTTCCAAAAGACTCTAAAAACAGTTAATTTACCATTTCCGAAAAAGGGAACCTTTTTGTATGGAAATGCATACCCGGAATGTTATGGTAGAAGCATTGCTGGTTATTTCTGTTAATATTCTATGTTGCACTAACTGTAAACTAATATTTTGTTTTGCTTTTCTTTGCAGCAAAAGTAGCCAAATAAAATGCATCTTTGTAAGTATGAGAATACAAACCAATCAAGCTTCAAGTTAACGTATTTATATATTTAGTATGATAATTGCTTTAGTGTAAATTTTCTTACTTTAGTAAAAGAACCATGTTATATAAAAAAAAACGCATTCATTTTTAAAACGTTATGTGCGTATAATAATACAAAAAATGTAACTTGGTCTATACATTTCTCTATCACATACAACAGATACATAAGTACATTTGTATAAATAGTGATACTCGTCCACGACACATTTATCCCAGAATGAATATAGTCTTTCTTCGCGAGGGACATGTTTCCATGATTTTATTAATATTTTATAAAATCTTCATAGCAGATTAATGTACGTATGGCTTTCTGTTACATTTCTTATAATAATTATTAGTTAAATAATTGTACCATTTATTTAGATGTAAGCCAAAAATATATGAAGATAAATTATTATCGAAAACCTTGTGTATTCAAACTAGTTCTGCAATAGCTTGTTAACAATGTTGATGAACTAAATACAACGGAAATAAATTTACATTTGGCATTCAAGAAAAGAAAATATATACACTGAAGTGTTTTGTATGATAGAATATACGTATTGTCCCCTTAGCATGTTCACAGTCTGTTGTGATTCACTCTCCCCTGTTGTTTGTATATCTTGTATGTTATTGTTGTTGTAATTTATGCGCCGTAAGAACATTGTATATTGATCCAAAGATGACGTAACATATATAAATGCTTTATATTTTAAACTAAGTAATAGATACAGTATGCTGAAAAAATAAATTAAACTGCATCATACAGTTGTTTCGTTCTCCTAGGACTCTTCAGTGATGGAAGTGGCAAAAAGGTGGGAATCCACAATTTCTAAACTAATGTAGAAGCAAAAGGTGTTTATATAACGAGTGAATACAGTTCTGTTGAATTTTATGGGATATGAACCCCAATTGGTCTTAATGAAGCAGTTCATATATAATTTGTATCTAGCCTCAATGAGGTTTATACCTCATGAATCTCAACAAAAAAGGATTAAATCCTTATATCTACATTAAATTTGATTTTGATTATTTGGGGGTAATTTCTAAAATATTTAACTCGTGCAATTCTATGCAAATGAATTTAAGGTGCCGAGACGCATGACGTCATCACTCACGATGAAGTTCATAGCTGTTTTTGTACTGATAACAAGTATAAAACGGTACAACACAACTACGATTATTCACTAAGGTTGTAAACGGTTTGGAAAAGTTACTGAAGTATGTATACGCCAACTGGAAAGTTCATCGACAAATAACCTTCAAATGCTTTGGTAGATATACCGAGTCCAAGTGCACCAGAAATGTAATTAACGCAATGATGAACATGTATATATATATATGCTTTGTACTTGCAGGTCTCATTATGGAGAATGGCGATTAACTTTGGAAAATTAACAAAGACTTCATTATCCTGCACTATTAATTTCGTTTGAATTTCGAGGGATTTGTATTTGATGGTAGCGTTTGTTCATCATCATCTTCGGGCGTCGAAAATAAAACACAGTTTACTTTTTTTATCTATTTGTTTTTGTTTTGTATTTACTTTTACATTTAAAAATTCCAATGTATTTACTTAAATCTTGAATCCATTAATTCGAAAAGTAGAGTTATAATCTTG
This sequence comes from Mimachlamys varia, assembly GCA_947623455.1. Classification (NCBI taxonomy): domain Eukaryota; kingdom Metazoa; phylum Mollusca; class Bivalvia; order Pectinida; family Pectinidae; genus Mimachlamys; species Mimachlamys varia. The sequence continues at coordinate 31,751,236 of OX392544.1, forward strand.
AAATGAAATATTGAGTGCTATTACATAACTGACCCGTTCAGTCATGTCATATGGCCATGTCATAAATATGGTATTACACACGTGTAATAACACTATTGTGACGTCATACACAAATGATGTCTTTATGACGTCATGTGATTGTCCTGGTAGTAAAAATCGTACTGTTAATCTCTTATAGAGAATGAATTTGAGAGTTTTTGTGTATTTTCTCATGGATATAATTTATGTGATAAATATAATCTTACACTCGTGTCAAAATAATATGGAATGTATTAGACTCGTTAAATAATTTAATATGTCACTTGCCTAAAGGCTCATGACATATTAAATTATTGAACTTGTTTAATAAATTCCATATTACATTGACACTCGTGTAAGATAGATTCTTTATATCTAAGAATTATGAGTTGTTTTCACTAGAAAAAAAGACGAAGTTATTTTTTTTTCGTGTTTTGTTGACGTTATGCTATACTTGGAGCATGTATGTAAGGGATGGTTAAAAAACCCGAACATCATCTTTAAATGCATAACAAATTGAAAGGTTGTAAAATAAAGAGAATACCGAAACGCTAACAAAATCATAATCCGAACTCTCAATCGATTAAACCAGGGCAAATTATGAAAAAGGAAATATTGACATAGAGACTCTCGTAAAAGCACAAGAGCATAAGACCTGGGCCCGTTTTCATGAAACTGTTTTCATGCTCAAGTATGGATTTCGTGCTCAAGCCTTATTTCTCATTCTGGCTATCAATTATTTAAAAAATCTGAGTTTGTTAAGTTTTGGAATAAGAGTTTAAGAGACATGAAGCAAAAAGCAGTTTTCAACATCTACATTGACTTTTTGACTCTTCGACAAGATTAAGGAGAGTTTCAAGAAAGCTGGCTTGAGCACATAATCCATACTTGAGCATGAGAACGGTTTCATGAATACGGGCCCAGGTGTTCCGGAAGAGTAAGCGTGTTCAGCCTTATCGACGACACCCGTAAATCTTGTGTCACATCCAAGTAAGCATCAAAATTAGAACCGAGTCATCATTTTTAATCACAACAAGAAGGCACACTGATAAGCAAACCCAATATCATCCATCTTCATATAACACAAAGATACAGAACATTTCTCGATGAGATCAAGATGGCGACCATAAAACTAACCCATAGTCTTCATCAAGCTGCATCTCTCGTATTCATGTGCCGTAAGTTTGTTCGTCAGCAATTGACATCTATCACGAAAATCTCGATATGCAGAACAAGCTCTTGAATCACGAATCAACTGCGACATGTAAACACCATAAAATGGAGAAGCAGGGATATTACATGTACTATCAAGAAAAGGAAAGTTCACAATCCGAAAATCGAAATTGTCACTTTTATCATACAGCTTACATGTAGTAGTAAGTGCTGCTCATAGTTTAAGTAAAGATCTAGGTAAGAACCTGATGTAGGATAGTATGTTGTGTCTTTAATTTCAAATTCAGTTGGGTATATACGATATACTAGGTCATACCAACGATAATAGGATTGGTGTTGATGAGTCTGTAATTGTGTGATGATTAAGCTGCTGGTTCCAAGTTCAAACGTGAGCAAAGTCATGGAACAGATGGAATATTAAATGATTATTTTATTGAACATGGCGATTATATTCTTCCCATGATAACCACATCGTTCAATGGTTTTACCACTGGCTACTTTCCCAAAGTATTAAGTAATGCCTTAATTGTTGCTGTTTATTAAAAAAGCGATGCTTCATTTCCCTGTTAGTATAGAGGTATTAGTTTTGTTTTAAACAAGGCCAAGCCTTTTACTGCTGTGCTAAACTCTAGATTACTCAAATGGGGTGACAATCTGATTAAAATACAGATCCTCACTATTTCTATCGTATGTAGGATCTGACAGCGACCAGTAGAAGGATATCTGCAGATGGCCCTTATTATTTTCATATCTATGAAATGAACAGCCAATCAAAATGCACCTTCTAAACGGTGTTTGGTAGACGAACAAAAATGGCGTCGGATCGAAGCGAAGAAGAGAAAATCATTCAGGGCGTTATATAACAATTTGAAAAGTATATTTAGTGATCATTTCTTTATCTTCAGTTGTTATTTCTTTTAGGACAAACCAAAAACTTCAAATCAAACAGATAATGTATAAAAAGAGCACACGCCTTGGCGTAGAGACCACTGAACTGGGCGCTGCCATTTTTGTATACAGTCGTTCGGGTTTCTCGCTATTTACTCTGGTTTAATGACAAGTGATTTGATTGGTGAATACAAAGGTCATATGCACATGACCTTTTACTGGTCGCTGTTAGATCCTACACGCAATAGTTATAGTGATGGTCTGCATTTTAATCAGATTGATGGCTGATGCCAATGATGTTATTACGGACGCGCAGTTCGGTTTTAGACCCAGAATGGAAACTGTTGATGCTATATTTGAACTATCTACTTTAATAAAAAGACATTATCGTCATCACACAAAATGCTGTACTGTTGTTTCATGGACTATCAAAGCATCATTTGAATGTGTCGATAGAACTAAATTGTGGATAAAAATATCTAACTTGGTACACGGGGTAAAATGTTGATTGTCATCAAATCAATGTACAGTATGTCAAATCAAGTGTCTTACTTAAAGGCCAATATCCGCATTTTTTTTTTTAAACGGTCTGGGCGTCTTTCCAGGGGAAGTTATCTCCCTTTTGCTGTTAGACTTTTTAAATAGTGGTGTTACACCTCCGGAACTACAAGAGTTATCTCTCTTCCTCCTTATGTACGCCGACGACATGGTTCTTTTTTTCTGAAACCAAAAATGGCCTCCAATATATGTAAGACACTCTTGCAGATCATACTGATAAATGGTCACTCACTGTAAATGTTTTTAAAACAAAGATTGTTATTTTTCCAAATGGTGGAAAAGTTAAGTGGTAAAGACTCGATAAGCCGGTACTACAAGATTGTCCCTCTTGATATATATGAAAATTTTAGTTATCTCTGCCTTGTTTTTAACTTCAGTAGTAAACTCAATGTCACTCAGAAGCAGATTACCGCCCAAAGTCGTAAAGCTCTGAAGAGAAATGTTATTTCTCTGCCACACCCAACCCCCCGGTGGCAATAACAAACAATCATTGATTGTCCACAACGCACTAACGATGCCATTTAATAACCATTAGTTATCAACATTACAATTCAATATACATAACACCATTACCATACATAAATCTATACTGCATATATCTATGTACTAACTTTCGTATCATAGTTACATAGTTCGCTAAATGATTCTTATAATTACAAAAACAAATTTTCTGCTCGACCTAGACCACCGAGTGCGTTGCCTGAACTGACCTGGCACTGCACGTGCCACAGGTACCTCAAGTACCGCCACCTGGCGGTCAGACTGGCAGAGAAAGTAATTTCCCGCTAATTCCGGTGTCAACCGCGGGAAATATGATTTCTCTGCCACACCCAACCCCCCGGTGGCAATAACAAACAATCATTGATTGTCCACAACGCACTAACGATGAACCTAAAGAACGGGATCGAGATACCTAAACATTGTCTAAACTCCCACTATTTGAAATTGTCTCTATAAAATATATATATATATATGTAAAAACGAATGCTAAACTTACAGTCCTCCACCCACTTTTAAACCCTAACCTTTACACTTATAAACCGAGATTTTTTGAAACAGATAATCTTTCTGTCACACTGTCTTTAACATAACCGTCTTTTGCCGTCTCTGACCGCCATCTTCCATGACGCTTGAAAAGTCTATCAACTACTCCTCCATTGGCGGCAGCAGTAGCCCCTCCTGCTCGGAAGCTATGAAGACCATATTTCGAAATGTCTGGAACAACACTGGAAAAATGATGCAAAAAAGATTCTCGCAGTCTTGAATATATCATCGGCTTATTACACTTCCTTAGAATATATCGATCCTTGCACTTTGTCACATTCCGAAAGATATACTCACTGCTGCTGTCACTGATCTCTGCCAACTGCAGATATATTTTTAGATTCCTCACTGGGCACAACTTGTTATCAGTCCTAGCAATCAAAACCCAGGAGCCATCTCGGTATATATCTGTCTTGGACTGCTCTATGAAAAGCTCTGTGTGGGTGGAGGACAACCGGATATCGCATCTCATCAAATTCAATACCTCTGCACTCCTTAAGAACCCTGCATAACACAATAAAGAGATTGTAATTATTCTCTGTGCAACCAAATCTTTCCCATCAAAATGCTTGTCATACATATTTTCTAAAATTTCCACAGTCATCACATCTTTTTTGATAACTGGTTTACAAAGTTTTCTCTTTGCACCTTCAAATAAATTCTTCACCAACAAAGAATCTGTAGGAGATGGTAGCCCTACAATATTATGAGCCCATCTTATTCCATAAAATACATCATTTAAAACACCTTTACTAGCACCTGTCTGAACCAAAAAACTACAGTATAAACAAAGATGTATTGGTTTTGCAGGAAAAACACAGACATCATTACTATTTGCCCAAGAAACCCATTTCTTGAAATTATAATAATATTTCTTGACCGTGCTATCTGCTTTGGAATTACACAAAAGATCTGGAATAGTTTTTGCAAGTTCTTTTAAATTTTCAGAAAGTCCATTGATCTCTGTCCCATTAGCCTGCAAAAACAAACGTGTAAACAAAAGCGACAATTAGTATTAATGTACTAAATGTGCGAGACTATATATATATATTTTCCTAGTATTAGCTAAACCAGCAATCTTATTCATCTATTTACATGAATGATATTGCTTTTTACCATATTTATATCAATATATATTATTATACATGCATAACTAATCATATACATATACCTGCCAAATCAGGTTAACTAATTCATCGCTAATCAATATCCAGGTACCATGACCTGTACTCCACTAGTATCCACTACTAGCCAGGTACTATGACCTCCCTAGCTCACAGCTAGTCAATATCCAGGTGCTATGACCTGTACTCCACTAGTATCCACTACTAGCCAGGTACTATGACCTCCCTAGCTCACAGCTAGTCAATATCCAGGTACTATGACCTGTACTCCACTAGTATCCACTACTAGCCAGGTACTATGACCTCCCTAGCTCACAGCTAGTCAATATCCAGGTACTATGACCTGTACTCCACTAGTATCCACTACTATATCCATACGGCCCAACTCCACACCTCACAGCTATTCATACAAACAAAACTTAAATCTCTGTATGACCTCTCCATCTAGGGTATGTAGGACACATTGAAACAATGCTAAATATCAACCTCTACATTCCTTTTACAAAACTATGTGTCTACAACACTTCTGTGTTTAACTGGAGCTTACAACTTTTACAATATACATACATTTTTAACGATAATCTATATACAATGCCAGCATCCTAAATGAAAGCTTCTTTTCACTGAACACTGAGTTGCTGCCTCTTCCTGATACACAAACATTGTCACTTTCTGGAAGATATCTGGCATCTTTCACAGCTTTAATGAAAGCCTTCCCATCAGGGCACAAAATTGGCCAAAACCGCCCTGTCATCCATACTGGAATGATCACTGTACCGAATGCCTTACATAGTCCCATATTTAACAGAACTCTACTGATCAAATGTACAGGTGGTACAAACCAACCATTCCTACCTGACCAATCACTGGTAAAAGCATCCATACCTACTGCACCAGGATTCCAATACCTGGAGAAAAATACACTAACCTTGGTATTATAATCGCTGGCAAACCAATCCACATCATATGGCCCCCACAACCTCTCAAGTTGTTTGAACACTTTCACAGATATGCCCCAATCATCTGGATCTACTATTTTACTCAAATAATCTGCCTTTTCATTTTTTGTCCGTGGAATCCACGCCATCTCTAGTTTTATCTGAAACCTCCAGCAGAGATCATAAATATCTAGAGCAACATCCTGTAAATCAGTTTTCATACTGCCCTTTTCTACTATTGAAACAGTGCCCTGATTATCTGAAAACCATTTGACTCTCTGACCTGCCAAACACTCCAACAATGAACTCAACACATTATATACACCTTTGAGTTCCCTCCATGTTGAACTTTTGACCGATTCCTCCATACTCCACATCCCTTGTGATAATCCGAAAGGAGATTCAACACAATATCCCCCATAGCCTGACCCACTAGCATCAGAAAAGACAACTCTGTGACATTGTGGATAGTATTGAAGTCTACATTTGTTTAAGCCCTCCAAATGTTTGGACCAAAACTCCAGCTGAAACACAGATTCTACCCCAAGTTTCAAACTTTCATTCCAATGCTCAGTCCTTGCAATATCTACAGAAAGACATTTAGTCATGAGCTGAGTAATATTACCAAGCACCACAGACATGGACATAATCTGCCCCACAAACTTTGCCAATTTCTTTACATGTATGCTTTTCCCTGAATTGACCAATTTTAAAATGTCACCTACACAATTCTTGGCATTATCTACCCGATATGGTGGGATATGAAGTATCCCATTAAGGGAATCTACATCTACCCCTAGGAATGTCATATATTGAATCGGCTCCCAGCATGATTTCCCTACCTTTGGTACAAATCCTGATAAGATCAAATCACTCTTCACTGTCAAAGCCTGTTTCCTACATTTGTCTCTATCATCATGACATCCCAAACCATCATCCAAATACATTAAGATCTGATAGCCATCTCCTCTCCATTTACCTATCAATGCCCTTGTCAACTTGGTGAAAACATATGGGGCTGTCCTTATCCCGAAAGGTAATACTAAAAACTTAAAATAACACGTCTTGCCATCTATGATCCATGAAAACCCTAAAAACTGTGTATGAGCTGGGAAAATGTCTATATGATGATAAGCTGAGTGTATGTCAAACTTGTACATCCATGAACCAGTATGCAAATATAACAAAGCCACTCTAATATCTTCAAATTTAACTTTTTCCTTCCACAGATGCGCATTCACTGCCCTAAGATCTAGTATCAACCTCTTTTTGCCATTTGATTGGACTGAAACTGTCAATGGATTAACAATATACGGAGCTTCGGCACATCTCTGAACCAACCCTTTTCTAACCAACTGCTCTATAGCTTCTAAAACGAACTCGCCATTAGACAAGGAAGATTTGTTGTTTGACAAGGCTACACTTTCTGGTAAAGAATAAAACGGAATTTTATAGCCATTTTCAATGACGTCCATAACAAAAACACTGGCTCCTATAGATCTCCAAAAGTTTGCGCTATTTTTTAATCTCCCTCTTACATAAATGTCTTTCTCCCCTTGTTCGTACTCGAAATAATCATCTGTTATATCCCCATTAACAAGCTCTAACGAAACATTACTTTTCTCGACAAATGTGTTATATTTAGCACAATCTATCTCATTGGGTGGATACTTATCTAACAACAAGTCTTTGGACCCTTCCTTCGCCGACTCATTTAGACCCGCCTGGCGCTCCTTGTTGTTTGCCTCCGGTGTTGAGTGGACAGTCCTTCCTGTAGTGGCTGAAATCCCCACATCCGAAACATGCTCCACCTGCCCATGCTCTTCGTTGGCCACGAAAAAATGTCTGCCCTGCAATGTTCCCACCGGAAGTGCTAGGTAGCTGACTAAGCACAGCGCCGCCGCCACCAGAACGACCGGGACCGCCGTATACCCTGCCATACTTAGCACGAGTGTCCTTCTTGGCTACTTTGTCTTTCCTTTTCTTGTTAGCTTTTGCTTCTGCCTTGTTAATTTTCTTCTCGTCATCCGAATCACTGGCGAGCGGATTGGTAATGTAACATTTGACCGTCTCCCAGCCACATTCTGAAGAGTCTGCCAATTTTACGAGCTTATTTCTCCCCTTGATATCGGAAACGCTCTTCTCCAATAACTCGCAGCAATAGTCAGTTTTACCCATACGTAAGGCCCATAGCGCTTGCGTTACATCTTCCTGAACGCCATTGTTAAACTTAAATTGTTCTTTGTTACCCTGCCGTTTCCACGTGAACTCCGGCTCAGTTTTCACTTTTTTGAACCCAGCCTCCTGGTTTTCTGTACTTATTTCCTGCCTTAAGGTCTCTAATTTTGTGTCTAAATACTTCGTCAGCTCATTCTTCTGCTCCTTAATGCTTTCCAAAACCACAGCTAACGATGTTTCTGTCATTTCCTTTACCTGGTTGTGTTACAAATTTTCTGCTCGACCTAGACCACCGAGTGCGTTGCCTGAACTGACCTGGCACTGCACGTGCCACAGGTACCTCAAGTACCGCCACCTGGCGGTCAGACTGGCAGAGAAAGTAATTTCCCGCTAATTCCGGTGTCAACCGCGGGAAATATGATTTCTCTGCAACTCAGTGTCGCTACATTTAGTTCCTTATTCGATACCTATGTGTCTAGTGTTTCGAACTCTGGATGTGAGGAATGGATCCTCCACGCAGCACCTGAGGTTGAGACGTTGCATTTTGATTTGTGTAAAAGTTTCCTGGGAGTTAAAAGATCCACATCCAGTGCTATGGTTTATTTTGAATTAGGTAGATTACCCTTAATTTGTCCACGTATATTAAGAATACTTAAGTACTGGTGTAAACTTTTGGTAACAGATAATTGTGTAATACGTAACTGTTATCAGTATTTGTATCATGTCTATGCGGTAAAATTGAACATGTCAAAACTAGGCCGCTTTAGTTTCTAAATAAGGTGTTCTCTTGGAATGTTTGACAAGTGGCTGAAGCAAGAGTCAGTAAATGCCATCTATCTGATTACTATTGCTAAACAGCAATGTTTTTTATAATTGTCAGCAAGATATGATCAGCTTTTTTAGCACATCATTTAAATGTACATTGTACAGGCACTTGGTGGACAAATTTTATCTCCAGTCATATCTATGTAAACCTTATAACTAATACTTATTCGAAGCTCATCACCAAAATGCAATTATCAGCTCATTCTTTATCTATTGGATCGGGTTGGTGCAATATAATCCCCGTTGAACAATGTATATGTCAACATTGTAAGAGTGATATAGAGGATGAGTTCCATTTCATCCTTAAATGTCCATTTCATTTTATAACCGTTTACGTTGGCAGTATATCAAGACTTACTCTAGGTACAATATAATCCCCGTTGAACAATGTATATGTCAACAATATCAGAATGATATAGAGGATGAGTTCCATTTCATCCTTAAATGTCCATTTTATAACCGTTTACGTTGGCAGTATATCAAGACTTACTCTAGGTACAATATAATCCCCATTGAACAACGTATATGTCAACAATATCAGTATGATATAGAGGATGAGATCCATTTTATCCTTAAATGTCCATTTCATTTTATAACCGTTTACGTTGGCAGTATATCAAGACTTACTCTAGGTACAATATAATCCCCATTGAACAACGTATATGTCAACAATATCAGTATGATATAGAGGATGAGATCCATTTTATCCTTAAATGTCCATTTCATTTTATAACCGTTTACGTTGGCAGTATATCAAGACTTACTCTAGGTATAATATAATCCCCTTTGAGCAACGTATATGTCAACAACATCAGAATGATATAGAGGATGAGTTCCATTTCATCCTTAAATGTCCATTTCATTTTATAACCGTTTACGCTGCCAGTATATCAAGACTTACTCTAGGTACAATATAATCCCCGTTGAACAATGTATATGTCAACATTGTAAGAGTGATATAGAGGATAAGTTTCATTTCATCATGAATGTCCATTTTATAACTGTCAACGTTGACAGTATATCAAGACTTACTATAGAAGTAATCCCTCCATGTATAAACTTATTAAGTTGCTGAATACTAATAACGTAAGAGAACTTTGTATGTTGGGTAATTTCCTACACCATGCCTCAAAATTACGTACTAGTTAAACTTAATCTTCACAATATTTAATTATATCTTGAGGTATTTATTCATATTGCTGTTTTGTATACATGTTTCTGACCTCTGCATTTTTGTAATAAAATACTCCGCGCCATCGCGCAATTATGTAAACTTGACATGTCAAAAGTCTTTCAATTTTTTTTATTTTGCTACATGTTTATATTCTTTGTATTTCCAACTGTTTTCAATGAATTTTCCTAAACATGTTTGAATTTTAATGCAATTTTGAATGTGTATAGAGAATTGTTTCCTGTTTCATCTCATAATATGTTCACTGTTTTCCATTATGTATAACCAGAGAAATCATAATTTATTTGCAAAATCCAATTTTCGGGACGCCATTTTGACGAAATTTTGGTAACGTTATATAAAAAATAGTGTCACACGAAAATTAGCAGTGTAGACAATTCTGTATAGCTATATAGATACAAAACGGAAAATTAAATAAATAATATGATAGGAAACCTTTTATATGGCCGTACAAAATGACAGAAAATTGTCAAAATTCATCTTCAAACGAAGTCAGGAAAATTCTATGAAAAAAATTGGACATACAAAGAATATATAGCATAATAAAACATTTGGAACTTAACTGTATATACCTAACCGCATACAAATGAAATTGATTCCTATTCTGGTGTGCAATATAGGGTTACTTTCATCGATTCTGAAAAAATTATACATGCATGTCAAGATGACAGTCTTGCCTAACAGATGAATAACACGTCAAACCATATATAGAAATTGACGCTTCACAGAAAAAGATAGACCTTCCCGAATATGTATGCCAAAGTTTTAGATGCAATTAAGCGTTGACATTTTTTTTTTCAATTCATGCGTCTTTCCTTTCGAAACACTTCTCTTAATTGGGATTTTTAAAGGCGAGATGAAACAAAATTGTGAAGTTTGATAAGACAAGCTATATATTGCATTTTCGATACAAAGTGAAATCGATAAGTTTGTTTAGGCTCAATAAATTATTTTACGTGAAATCCGATAGATTGTCTTGAAATATTTTTTCTCTAAGAAAAGTCGCAAACATACAAATGTACCAAAGCAGTACGTATCGTACATTCTATATAATATACTTGGCTTGGCTGCTTCATGAAAACATATCGGGTTTTGAATTGTTGTTTAGATGTTTAGAAAATCAGAAAATACATCTTTAGAATTTTCATGAATTTAATGTGCAGCTTTATATATTATGCAAACCTTAAAATATACGACCACACGCCTCATCTTATTCTTAACAGTACACCATATATCTGATACATGTACCGGAAACCCGTCGCTGGTCTAAATTACAATAAGACAGTCAAAATTAAGTACGAGTTGCCTCCCTTTGAATGATCTCCATGCGTGAATCGACCCAAACCGCAACCTGTAATATTTAGGGGTTACAATCACCTACGCTCTCTACACCCCTTGGATATGTCATTGCAAACCTGAAAGTATCTCCAGGTAAAAAAAAAACAACCAATTACTAATAATCGCAAGGCTGATATCTGTCATTTGAAGATTACAAAGAAACCACAACCTTGTGGTTGTGTACCGTTATGTACCTAGGGGATTATTTTGATATACATTTCATTTTATTTCAGATATATTTTATTGATAAACAAACGGATTGAGCAACAGGCGTAGCCTTATATCAGCCCTCTCCTCTATATCTTTTGATATACATCAAACGATCGAACCAGTCTTCTTGTCAACAAAGGTGGGCCACACGGAGACTTCAGTTTTGAAATGAGTTACCCCAGGGTGTAGAGAGTGTAGGTATGCGTTGACCTAGGACGCACCTGGACCTCTTCTTCATAATTCATTAGTTGAGAAAATTTCATTTCCCATCTTTTGGTCCCAGCATCACTGACGAGACCTTGTGCGTTGACCTTGGATATCAAAGAACAGAACCACTAGATATCGAGGATGCCCAAATCGTGTCTCTTCAATTTGCAATACTGCCCCCATGCCCAAATATCGTGGATTATCGAAGATATGAAAGCACACACTTACATGTAGCAACTAATAATAGCAGAACATGTTTAGAAGCAAAAAATGTATCAAAAGACCAGGTACATGTATCATTGCAGCCGTTTTGGATATTTGCAACGAATTGCAATACTTGTGGAGACTAATTTTCGCTCACAATCTTCTTCAGCGCAAACTCGTTTGATGAATTGATAAATACAAAAAAATAGCTCAAACAAATTTCAGTATAATAGTACATTGTATAAAGTTAATTCATGCCCTTTCAATCATTAGTCTAAACTGTTTTCCAGAGGTGTTGGGACCAACCTGGTGAACTATTTCCCAAGGCCAGAATGACTAATGACTGAAAGGGCATGAATTAATTGGGGTTTTTTACCTTTAATTCAAAAGTATAGAGTTTTCTTTCATGTTCATTACTCATTTTTTTCATTCATTATAAATCCTATTGCTCCACAATAGTTCCGTTGAATTTAGCATGCTATCTGTGTTACCCGGATCTCTCGAAACAACTATTTTCACATTCCAGAAGGTTACAGCTTGTCAGAAAATGTCTAACAGTCAGTGAAAGATGTCTACCGTCAATAAATGTTGTCTACATATCAACAAAACGCTCCACTCAAGATCACTTATGCGCTTGTACACAACTGTTTCCAAGGAAACGTGTATTAGTTCATGACGTCACCGGGCAAATAATGTTAACTAATTCATGGCTGTATATGGAATGCATTTGATTAACCATGAAAATAGTTTATTGAATATCTTTTTTTTATATTGAGAGCCAAGTAACAATATAAAATATTGAACTTTTTTTATTTTATGAATAACAGGAGACAGAATAGGTTTAGAAAAATGTTAATTAAGATAATCATGAACGAAAGATGGCTCAATCAAACATTCACTCGATTTATTTTACATCTGTTACCTCGACTTCCGAAACATCCGCTACCGGATATCGTACAATATGATTAAAATTTAGATACTTATTCTCACTTGGTTTCATAAAGATCTGGGGCCGGTTGTTCAAAGGCTGATTAAAAGTTAATTCGAGTATTTAAGCTTCATTAAACCATCATTAATTTTATGACGTCATTTCTAGAAAATGTTACGGTGCACAGACGTTTATTAACGTTAAAGGAGGATAAGGGCTTGATTAGCTCCCCGATTTTTTAATGAATGTTAAGGGCTCCATTAAACCTAGATTAAACAGCTAAAACTGCAAAGTTCTACTTCATGATGGCGATGAACCTGTTGTTTGGTTTAAACTGTATTTTATTTCACAATGACATTTCATAACATACATTTTATACAACAAGGATTCAGAAAAAAGTTTGAAACTTATATAAATCCGTCTCCTTAAGAACTTAAACAAGCAGGCAGCAACTGATCAGATATGGAAAACTAGGGGGGAAAAGAGAAAAAGAAATTAGAACAAGAAAGTAAATAGAACGAAGGATATAGGAAGGAATCGAATTATGAATTATGTGGGTGGATTTAAAGCACCATGAAAAGTGGTATACATTTCCATTTACAGTGACGCATGGGTGTTATATACAACATGGAAATAAACCTACGAAGACATTATGTATATATAAATATATATTTATAATGAAAACTATTTCAAATGTTGTTTGATATTCTTGGAGAATAAGGGAACCGGGTTCGTCGACTGAGATTGTACTACGACCACAGGGAGACGGTGCAAAAGTACGGGGATGCGGGGGTGTCGAATCTAGGTCGATATGAACATAACACATGTGCTATGTTTATATCGAAAACACCTCCCCCCCCCCCCCCCTCCTTCTACATTCGACCATAAAAACCAGTTCTACGGCCGGTCACGAACTAAAACTTACATCAGAGCAAGGTATAACACGTTTGGCAAGGATGATTACGAGTTTATCATTGGCATAGTGAGAGATCTCTTAGAAAATCCAACGAAAAGAAGCAATGCACTTTCGTTCCATCCAATACTTACAACTCACATATGTTTAAGATCATTTATTGTCTGTTTCTTGTCACTTGCTCCGACATCCTATAACTTTGTATAATACAACTCTGATGACGTAGAACGTAATATCGTAATAAGTAGCAAAAAGGCCTAACTAGAGCGTGAATGCTGCTTTAATGTTAGTGTGAGATCACAAATGTGAACAGCTCAAGTTCATCGCTGCCAAAGTTTTTGCTCTCGGACGTTTTGGCGCCATTTAGATTGAGAATTCCTCGGGATCCCCTTATTTAAATGAGATTTAATTGAGGATTCACAATTAAACATTAATTAAACCTTAATTAACTTATTGGCCTTAAATGAACCTTTTGAACAACGCATATTTAACTAATCGTGGATTAAGATTTAAAGAGTAACTGTAGTGAAAATAGAAACTGAAATGATCAGACTCGTTGTGTCGGCATTAATACATTGTCGAAAACCGCATCGAAATCGGCCGACCGATTACAAAGTTACGACAGGTTGAAGTTTGGTTTTTTACCTGTTTTGCCACACGCTAATTAAGCGCACCGCGAGCCGCTAAAAGTTGTGCACACGTATTGGTGACGTCACAACGGGAACACAAGAAATTGGGTCCTATGTCTCTCTATATATACATGTAATAGTAATATGTACGTCTGGTTGATTAATGATTCAAAATGTATTATACAATGAAATTAAGGGACGTACCATAATATGAGGGTCGGGAGAATAATCTGAAATCGTCATTGAAATAACATTATTTTGATTCTTTCATAAATATAGTGTTTATTGATTGTTCAAATTAATTTAATGGACCCATATATATGCGCAGGGACGTATATGTCACATATACATCCCTGATATGCGCTATCATATTGTAATACTCTGTGTCATTTATAATGTCAGTTATACATACCATTTATCCAATGATTCAAGAGTGACTCTTATAATAATACCTTTGTGTATTGTACATCTCATGTTAGTGTCCATTATATTACGTAATCAGATTAGCGGGATAATCTACCTGGTCAGTTCGATAACTACACACGTAACTTGTTACTCAAATAGGAAGTAATTAACATTGGAGAGGGGTGGGGGGGGGGGGGGGGTATCAAAATTGTAATTGTTGAGTATGTTGCGGTTATTATCCCCTCTTTATAACTTCAAAATGTGTACTCTAAATCTGTAGTTAGTTCTCGACTGGAACATAGACTATCAAGTGCACATGTATCTTTTGAAATCTCCGTAACCCACCGTCAACTCACACAGTATATGACACTTTTTTAATTTCGAGTTTGACTCTTCTATTCAACGAGAAAAGTTCTGTTGAAAACTTGCTTGATATGTCTCAGGGACGTATATGCACAAATACGTCCCTGGTATGTCTGTATCACAGTTTTTTTCATATTTTATTTTTAACATAAATGAATAAAATGCGGATTAAAACCACAGGCACTTGTGGCAAGGAGAATAGCCATCTAAATATATAGATAACATAGCGAAATATGATAATTAAAATAAAATATAAAAACTGAATTTTCAAATTTTCTTTTTATGTTATTAATCATCTAAAACCGTATTGAAATGAATTGCCAAATTTCAGCTTGATACGTCAAGCGGTTTAATTTAACAAAAAATCGACTATCAGACACTCTTTTTTTTGTGAAATTTAACCGCTTGACGTGTCAAGCTGAAAATTGGCAATTACATTCATTATGGTTTTAGATGATTAATAACATAAAAAGAAAATTGTTTAAGTCAGTTTTCATATTTTATTTATTCATATTTTGCAAATTATCTATGTATTTAGATGACTATTCTCCTGGCCACAAATGCCTGTGAATAAAACCAATTAAGTAATCTTCTCATCTTATTTTCAAAAGATGTTCCATGTTCATTTCTTGTCAGTAAAACACAGGGGTTTTCAAAGATCTAATCTTATTTTTTTCTCAAACAGAATTCGAAATACATTGTTCTTGATTTCTATTTCGATGTACATGTATGTGCCTGAAGACAGGTAACATCAGGATTTCGCTCATATTCTATTTATTTTACAATATTCACGATTTGAAATGGTTTTTTTTTATACTGCATAGACATAAATAAATTATCAATGGATAGAAAACTGTTAACTTTAATACACACCTATAATTTCTCAAACATATATAAGGATATAAAAGAAGTCGAAATGTGATACCCGTCAAAACAGTTTATACAGGTCGAAAGCATTGATAAAAGTTATATATTTTCATTTTCCAATATACGTACATCGTATTGTACGTACAAAAAGGCTGGTCTTGTCGTTCTATATGACGTTACTAACTGTTCTTCTTTGAATCTTTGAGTCTATACACGGAATTAGATTGGGCTAAGTCCGTAGTCTAAAGCAACACAAATATCCTTTTCCTTATCTGTTTGTTTGAGGTTGTTTCTAAGGTAGCCGACCGACATGCATTAAAATTTTTCAGCGTGCATTTAAAAAGGTGTTACGATCAGTTCCTGCTGATATGTGCATGCAATCAACGTGACCATCAGTGAATACACACGCCGTTTTAGCGGTGTTATATGAAATAAAATATGAGAAAATTAATACCTAATCATATCAAGTGCATGTTAATAACCTGTTAATCATGTCATGAGTCCGGCGGTTATTGATTTATGGTTGAGTGATCATGACCACGTGTGCCGCACACCTTTGGAACTCCCGACCCCCCTCACCACTAATCACGGCCCCCTGGGGCATACAACACCTTGGAATTATCAGTAGGGTCATTAATGAACTCCATACAACCTTGATATATAATAAGTGTCATATTCTTGAATAGAAGACTCTATGCAAATAACAAGTCGTGATACGATTCATATAATTTTAATATAATGACTACACAAGTCTATCAGTGCGGTAACCGTTGTGACGTCACTTCCGGTCGTATGGCAAAATCGGGGATTTTCTGATTTGCGTTCAGGTGTGAAATTTAGAAAAATGGTCAAAACTTCGTAATTTTTACAAAAAAAAAATTTCGTGTCAATTATCTCACTTACTATTTAGCAATCTTTCCATACACAAAAGATGGTTTTGCACTACAGTTACTCTTTAATCTACAATTAAAGCTCCATTGATTTAATAGACCTTTGAACAACCAGCCCCTGGTGACTTTTGTGTTAGCCAATCAAAGAGAATTTTCCCTAACCTCTTCACTCTCCTGATTGAGACAAAGACAATTTTTCCCTAAACTCTTCGCTCTACCGGTTAAGACAAAGATAATTTCCCCTAGCCTTTTCACTCTACCGATTGGGACAAAGATAATTTTCCTCTAACATCTTCGCTCTACCAATTGAGACGAAGACAATTTTCCCTAACCTTTACGTTCAATTCATTGAGACAAAGCAATTCTCCCTAGCCTGTAAGCTTTACCGATTGAGACAAAGATCATTTTCCCCAAGCTCTTCGCTCAACTGATTGAGACAAAAACCTTCTCCCTAGCCAGGAGAAGTACTCTCTAGCCCCTTTGCTCTACCGATTGAGTCAGGGAGAAGTTCTCGTTAGCATCTTCTCTCTGACGATTTAGCCAGGGAGAAGTGTTCATAAGCCCCTTCGCTCTACAGATTAAGCCATGAAGAAGTGCTCATAAGCCTTTTCGCTCTGAAGATTGAGCCAGGGAGAAGTGCTCATAAGCCTCTTCACTCTACCGATTGAGCCAGGGAGAAGCGCTAATTAGCTTCTTCGCTCTACCTATTGCGCCAGGGATAATTGCTCATCAGCCTCTTCGCTCTACCGATTGCGCCAGGGATAAGCGCTAATAAGCTTCTTCACTATACTGATTTAGGCAAAGAGAAAATTTGTCTATAGCTGCGATTTACTGATATCCACGTGGACAAAGACGGAGCGATGCTTGGTTTCACGAATGTGTCATGTTACATCGTATTAAATTGCTGTTATACTGTTTCCTAGTATACGGATTACAATTTGTTATCAATAACATTTAAGACCCATTATACGTAACTTTCGCCAACAATTTAATTAAGCGAAAATCAAGCCTAATAATTTTTTTTATGTTTATAGTTTTAGTTAGGATTAACTGATATCAGCAATACTCAAGAAGAATTCTTACGCAGTTACCGGTACAGCAGCAGTTGAAACTCGAGATCTGTAAACACGCGTCCATTTTGAACTATCTTCTAACTTCGGCTTGTTGTTGAAGTGGGCCCCACCTGAACCATTTTCAATTCCTTGGATTTTTCTGTCAAGAGTTTCTTGTTAGTTATCGCTCTGGTTTACTTCGTTTTTAGCTTGTTTTCGCATGGTTAGCAACAGATTTTTTTTCAGAATTTTTCAGAATCAGGAAAAAAATTCCTGAAATTACGTATATTAGGCCTTTAATTACGCGTCATCTTATTTCAAACCGGGTAAAAAAAACATCATCGTGGAAGTTATGAAGCAGAATCAGTGATCAGTTATTTCCTACATCTATATTTGGACATACAAATGTACGATCAAACCTCGTTATTTCGAACTCCATAACTCGTAGACTCCGTTCAACTCGAAGTCTCACGTCAGTCCCGGTTGGATTTCACAATAAGTTTATAGATTCACATAACTCTAATACTCTGATAGCTCAAAGTCTGTTCATGGTCACATGGTGTAAAAAGAGTCAAACTAATTTGTTTTCACTTGTGAATCATAATTTGATTGAGACAGCATTTCCCTTAAAAAAAATTGAAATTTGAAATAGTAACACCCTCCTGAAAATTCTGGATCCGCCACTGACACCGATTGCGAGATACATGTACATGTAGCGAAGTTAGAGTGTACTAGTCAACCGATGTTGATCGAAAGCCCTGCAACATGCTTATTTGATCTGAATACCTAGGTTTAGGTTAATATAACTGTAGCAAACAGTCAGCTTCCCGTGTTGGTGACATTAATTAGTATTACGGACGTCACACTAACAGTAAGCCAAACCCTCGTTATCTGGCGCATGGCGTAGTATCATTGACTTTAACTGACTTTAACGTACGGACCACAAAGCAGTGGTTATTTTCACAGGCTTGTGAGATAACATATACTTGTATTGTAGATGTGTTACTTCGTTAATGATGTAGTATAGAAACGACATTCACTTGTTGAACAGAGCCTGAATGTACGTAACAAATACTCTTGTCATTTACACGTGTATTGGTCCAAGGTGTAGACATTTATGACATCAACTAATACCTTCATTTGTAATGCACAATTGTCAACAGTACGTATTATCGGATTTCCATTGATCAATATTGGCTTGTATAACATAATCGTTCCGCTATCAAGTGAGATTTGCTGACGTAATATTTGCTTTGCGTATGTACAATGTTAGTAGTTACTTAAACCTTAGCGCAAATTTCATTGGCTGTAAGTTTCATTCGTTCCTACTGTGACGTCACGCCTAGGAGTTACCTGACGACTTTGAACTTCCGCACTAGTCAAAAATACGGCGTTTTAAAAAAGGATTGAAAGTCATTTGTTTTTATTTCCATATGTTATGGAACTTAAAAATAATGACTTTCAATCCATATATTTACATCATTACTATAGAACAATTGCTTGATTTCATTAATATTTCCAAATATTGTTTTATTACTTGCGTTTGAATATGCGTCCTCATTTGAGCGACATTGGCGAAACAGCTCAGATTGGATAAAATTGGTCCCAATGATAATACAAAGTCATTTGAACGTTTGACGCATAAAGTGATTGAAAGTCAAGTGGGCTTCATTTCATTTCGGCTGACCCTTCATAGCACTATGAAAGTTAACAAAATGACTTTCAATTCATATTTTTACATTTTTACTATTGAATAATTCCTTAATTGCAGTTAAAAATGTTTCCTGATTATTAGTTTATTACGTACGTTTGTATATGCGTCATCATTTAAACGACATTGGCGGAACAGCTCAGATTGAATAAAATTAGCGCCAATGATAATAATTAGTCATTTGTGCGTTTGACGCAGGGGCGTTCTCCATGTTATTGGAAGCGGACCGATAAGACCCTCACTGAACAAGCTTGATCTATGACGTCATAAGTAAGCCAGGTTCTACGTTTCGAGAACCACTGCTTTCATACTTTTATGAAAATCATTTATGCTGGTAATGTTTATATAGTGGGTTGCAGCGCAAATGTAAATATACGTTTATGAAATGCATTTCTGATGGTAATGGTCACATATTGGGTTGCAGCGCAATTGTCCAAATGGTCTTTGAAATTTAACGTTTTACACGAATGAATGCCACAAAATTCGTAATGCAACACAAAATATCATACATTGATTTCCATTTCATATACGATTTATAAAACTCGTCACGAATTTGCTCTCTTTTACGTCATGTACTTCACGAAATTGACCTCTATTTAAATTAAGATCCGGTAATATTCCGTTCCTTTGTTTAGACACTAGCTATCTCATTATCTACTGATTATTCAGTTTACATCTCATTTATTTAAGCATTAAACATCATTATGTTCCGTGTTATGGTCCTATAACACGGAACAGGATTGCGGACAAAATGAACAACGCGCGTGGGGCGTTATGTTTGTTGGTCTGCAATCCTTTTCCGTGTTATAGGACCACAACACGGAACAGAATGATGTTTAATGCTTATATTTATATTTTTCCATTGGTTTTGATAACAAATTCATATTTATATTCTACATGGCTTCTGAAAATATAAGGTAGATTTCTAATCAATGGAACAGCGAACAGCAAGTATCGGCCGGCTATTTCCAACTTTATGACGTCGCAATCGTAACGACGTCACAATGACCACTCCAGTGTTATGCTCTCCTAACACGGAACTGGCCTTGGAAGTGTTATATAGTGACAATGCAGAGCAAATGTAAATGTATGATGATATTTGTTTCAGTGAGAAATATTCTGTATCTTTAAATAATATGAAGATGGAAGTTTTTGAGTATGCTCATTAGTGTTTTTTTTTCAATTCAATTTTATTTCCAAATGCCGAACAGCACATAGGAATACAGGATACATTTATACATGATACAATCATGTGCACAAGTTAGCGGAGTGTGTGAACTTTGTTGTGATTGACAATGATGCTCGGTCCTCATTTTGAGATCTTGATGCTTACATGGATGTGACAAAGATTTACATGGTGGGTGTCGTCGATGAAGCAGAAGACGCTTACTCTTCCGAAACACATGGTCTTATTCTCTTGTACTTTTAGAAGGGTATCCATGTAAATATTCGTTTTGGTCATTTTTTTTGCCCCTGGTTTTGAGTTATTTTGATTATAATTTTTCTTACGCTTAGGTTTTCTGTAATTTAATTGTATATTATCGTAATATAAATAGCCAGATTGTTTTCCTCTGGCTATAGGAAATACAAGTAATTTTCAACCTTTATTTGTGGCTTCATTTGAAAAAAAAGTATTTTAACTTTTTTCTAAGATTTAAAGTAAACACTAATCAGGAAAACAGTTTTATTAAATTCCAAGATCTTGAAAGATTAACACGCTTTCAACAAAAATGTCGAAAATATGTACCGTTTATCGTATTAGTGTATCGCAATACATATCGGATGTCGGATTAAACAAGTAAAATGATAAAAACGTTATGTCTAAAAGTTCGTCGGATTAAACAGGTAAATGATATATACAGTATATCCAAAAGGATGTCGGATTAAACAAGTAAAATGATAAAAACTTTATGTCTAAAAGGGTGTCGGATTAAGCAGGTCAAATGATAAATACGTAATGTCTAGAAGGGTGTCGGATTAAACAGGTAAAATGATAAATACGTTATGTCTAAAATGTTGTCGGATTAAACAAGTAAACTGATATATACAGTATATCCAAAAGAGTGTCGGATTAAACAAGTAAAATGATAAAAACGTTATGCCTAAAAGGGTGTCGGATTAAACGAGTAAAATGATATATACAGTATATCCAAAAGGGTGTCGGATTAAACGAGTAAAATGATAAAAACGTTATGCCTAAAATGTTGTCGGATTAAACGAGTAAAATGATATATACAGTATATCCAAAAGAGTGTCGGATTAAACAAGTAAAATGATAAAAACGTTATGCCTAAAATGTTGTCGGATTAAACGAGTAAAATGATATATACGGTATATCCAAAAGGGTGTCGGATTAAACGAGTAAAATGATAAAAACGTTATGCCTAAAAGGGTGTCGGATTAAACAGGTAAAATGATAAATACGTTATGTCTAAAAGGTTGTCGGATTAAACAAGTAAACTGATATATACAGTATATCCAAAAGAGTGTCGGATTAAACAAGTAAAATGATATAAACAGTATATCCAAAAAGGTGTCGGATTAAACAAGTAAACTGATATATACAGTATATCCAAAAGGTTGTCGGATTAAACAAGTAAAATGATATATACGGTATATCCATAAGGGTGTCGGATTAAACGAGTAACATGATAAAAACGTTATGCCTAAAAGGGTGTCGGATTAAACAGGTAAAATGATAAATACGTTATGTCTAAAAGGTTGTTGGATTAAACAAGTAAAATGATATATACAGTATATCCAAAAGGGTGTCGGATTAAACAAGTAAAATGATAAATACAGTATATCCAAAAGGGTGTCGGATTAAACAGGTAAAATGATATAAACAGTATACCCAAAAGGGTGTCGGATTAAACGAGTAAAATGATATAAACAGTATATCTAAAAGGATGTCGGATTAAACAAGTAAAATGATAAAAACTTTATGTCTAGAAGGGTGTCGGATTAAACAAGTAAAATGATAAATACAGTATATCCAAAAGGGTGTCGGATTAAACAGGTAAAATGATATATACAGTACATATATGTATCTCCAAAAGGATGTCAGATTAAACAAGTAAAATGATAAATACAGTGTATCCAAAAGGATGTCAGATTAAACAAGTAAAATGATAAATACAGTATACCCAAAAGGATGTCAGATTAAACAAGTAAAATGATAAATACAGTATACCCAAAAGGGTGTCGGATTAAACGAGTAAAATGATATAAACAGTATATCTAAAAGGATGTCGGATTAAACAAGTAAAATGATAAAAACTTTATGTCTAGAAGGGTGTCGGATTAAACAAGTAAAATGATAAATACAGTATATCCAAAAGGGTGTCGGATTAAACAGGTAAAATGATATATACAGTACATATATGTATCTCCAAAAGGATGTCAGATTAAACAAGTAAAATGATAAATACAGTGTATCCAAAAGGATGTCAGATTAAACAAGTAAAATGATAAATACAGTATACCCAAAAGGATGTCAGATTAAACAAGTAAAATGATAAATACGTTATGTCTAAAAGGGTGTCGGATTAAGCAGGTCAAATGATAAATACGTTATGTCTAAAAGGCTGTCGGATTAAATAGGTAAAATGATAAAAACGTTATGTCTAAAAGGGTGTCGGATTAAACAAGTAAAATGATAAATACAGTATATCCAAAAGGGTGTCGGATTAAACAAGTAAAATGATAAATACGTTATGTCTAAAAGGGTGTCGGATTAAACAAGTAAAATGATAAAAACGTTATATCTAAAAGGGTGTCGGATTAAACAGGTGAAATGATAAAAACGTTATGTCTAAAAGGGTGTCGGATTAAACAAGTAAAATGATAAATACAGTATATCCAAAAGGGTGTCGGATTAAACAAGTAAAAATGATAAATATGTGATACCCAAATGATTGTCGAATTAAAAAAATGATAAATAAATTATGTTCTAGAGAATGTCGAATTAAACGGGTCATTGAACTCAACATTCTGAATCAAGCAACAGACACATATAAATTCGATACTCACCAAAAAGTTGGTTTTCCCGTGGTCTTTAGATTAGACAGAATTGTGTGTTTGTTTGTTTGGTTAATTTTATTTTGTTTTATTTTTTATCGTTTCATTTTTTGTTGTTGGTTTTTTTGTCGATGTAATTTTTTAATGATAAGTTGTAACTACTTGTTTGTTTGTTTTTGTTTTTTTGTTTTTGTTAGTAAAGGTAATTTATTTAATGACACGTTTTTTGTACTTGTTTATCTTTTGTTTTACTTCTTATTCTGTAAATAACTGACATAGAGTATACTACAAAAAATAACGATAAAAAACTGTCATCTTCAACAGCTTCCGGCGGAAGCCATGTCAGCATAGTTTAATTTCAGCGAAAAAATCTTGACACCTATTAATTGGATTCTAAAAAAACCACTAAAAAATCAGTCAATGATGAATGGAAATATTATATAATTATGTATTTGACATATGTCATTCACCCTTTTTCCTCGTTTACTAAATACGAATAGAATTGGGATGGTCAATTCGAATATACTTCCGGGAATATTTAACTGACCAAAAGAATTTGACAGCCATGGTCTGACCCATCTCTATTAATAGAAACCCCTTGCAGATCGCGTCACGCAGAAGGGTTTGCTTACCTGGGCATATTTTCCGATTCCGAAACGAAATATTCTGAAAGATATTCGCAAAAAAGCATAAACAAATATATTCTGTATATCATCTTTGGGGCACACATGCATATTTGAATCGCCTGACATAAATATTACCTTTTAAGCTTTGATATCTAAGATGTTTAATTTTTGCTGTATTATGCAAATGAGCTAATAAACAGGTAAAACATTGTCTCATTTTCTATTGTTAGTGAGATGTTCCTCGATGTGTATATTATTTACCTGTATATTTTCACCTGGTCTCCCACAGGTGACTGTTTGGTGACGTAGACTCTGTTTGTGATAAATTACTTACCTCATACCTGTGGAGGAAGCGTTTTAACTATTGGCTCACCTTTGCTTACCTGTGTGGCTGGTGTAATTAATCACCTTGGTGTAATATTGTTACTCATACGTCATAGCCGTGCGTGTATATACCAGTTGCCCCGTGTGGTTGTGCTTAGACGGGGATAAAACAAAAGATAGAACACACACACATATATATATAAGTGTACCGGATTACATGGAGGCAGTTATACGGTAGAGTTCGGCAACAAAAGTAGTGAAGAAAACTTATAAACATGCGGCACACTATGGACAAAAAATATGATATACTATTTGTGTGCGTTTTCCTAACGTTATTTACAGGTAAGTCTCGTTTTTATCCCTGCTTACCTTTCTGCTATATATATATATATGTACATGTATCCCCCGAAAACAATCGCTGCCAATGAGCTTACATATAAAAAAACTGCAAACGTTTTCAGTGCATAGTGAGTTTAAACATATTTTATTGTCATAAAATGCAACAGGATAGGGCACAAGTTATACAACTTATACCAAGCCCGTTCCTACGTGAGTTACATGTTTCACTGAATTTTACTTAATTGGCAAAGTAATTGATGATTCATGTTTAGAAGCAACGATATACTGTAATTGTCTTTAACGTATGACTATGCAGTTTGAATTTTCACTTATAGAATATCCAACACGTATATTAAACACGGGATTAAATTACATGTATTTTTTCATGAAAATCGACGGATAATATCTTATCCAGAACGTTTCCGTGTGTCATTCGGCAAATATTGTCGTGCGGTTATATTCTATCATTTTCTCTTTGTAACATTGCCAACCCTCACAATGTCGTTATGTGAGAGGCTATTTTTTGTCTTTGTGGTCTCGAAACCAAAAAGAAATAATGATAACAATACAAAAAAAAATCACCTTAATTCATTTTTGTTTTCTTCTTTTGGCAATTATTTTATTCGATGTTCCCATTTTGTTTTCTTGTCTTAATGATGTTGTTAAGACAAACACACTTCATGACTTATGAAGACACGGTTGCTTGGTGGTAGGACGCCAGGCTCGTGATCGAAATGTTGCGAGTTCGAGTCCTGGCCACGGCAGTTGTGTTATATCCTTGAGTAAGATACTTTACTCTGCTTGTTCCAGTCTTCTCAGCTGTAAATGAGTACGTGGTTGGGCAGTACTAGAAAATTGTTGAATGCAAGCTGTTAGCGTCAAAATAGTAGCACCGATTGTATGCTCCACATGGAGTTGAGAACTGGCTGGTTGCTAAGACCATATCACCCAGAGACCAGCACTCTTGGGTCATGCATTTTTTTTTAAATTATTGAATTTCCCTGAAAGATAAAGTAAAGGAAAAATTGGTTGTAAAGTTTTATCAAACATTTATTTTGCATACAAGAGCTTCCGCTTTCCCTCCATTTCTGGGTTGCAATTTCGATTATGATTAATGTTTAATGATTAATATGATTATTGGATAGTAAGGGTGTTTGAGTGAATGAGGGGGGGGGGGGGGGGGGTCGGGGTCGGTGTCCAGGTGGCTAAGTTATCTGACGACAAAATTTATATTTCTAGGACACAGAACGTTTTGATCATGTCAGATCATTGAACATATTTACAATGTACGATAGGCTGCGTATAGGGGAAATGGTTAAAAGGAGTCTGACATTCTGCTACCACTAGCCCTCCACCTCCAGGTCGCGAGTTCGAGGCCAACGTTGGGCAGTCTCCAGATAATATCCATAGTTGTTGTTTTTTTCTTCGGGAACTCCGGGCCTCCCCCGTCACCAAAACCGGACATGTCCTTAAATGACCATAGCTTTCAATCAAGTATCATCTTGGATTCACCAGGGTTACGTTCATCCTCTATACACAAAGGATACCTTCATTCTCGAAACACCATGGAATGGGGTTTCTTTCATCTTAGATACTCAGGGATTACGATCCTCCTCGACACACGTGTTATTTTAATTTCATTATCGATACATCATGGGTTACGTTCATCTTGATATACATGGGCTACGTTCATCTTGATATACATGAGTTACTTTCATCTTGATACACATATATTACGTTCATCTTGATATGCATGGATTACGTTCATCGATATTTGAAATAAATAATAGAGAGGAGCGATATTTGACAACAATTTCTGTCAATTCCATGGTTAATTAGGCGAACGGAATACCATTGTGGTGTAAACTAAAAGTCTACATGCCAGCAATGAACGTCGATGATGATGGTAGCTTAAAAAATCAGAGATTAACAAGGCGTAATCAAAACCATATATCAAAACTCAAAGTTGATGAAACCTTGGATAAAATATAAAAACTTTACACGGAAACACCTCTAAAAAGTACAAGAGACCAGGGCCCGCATTCATGAAACCGTTATCATGCTCAAGCATGGATTTTGTGCTCAAGCCAGCTTTCTTTAAACTCTCCTTAATCATGTCGAAGAGTCAAAAAGTCAATGTAAATGTTGAAAGCAGTTTTTGGCTTCATGTCTCTTCAACTTTTTCCCAAAACTTTGACAAAGTCAGAGTTTTTAAATAATTTATAACCAGAACAAGAAATAAGGCTTGAGCACGAAATCCATGCTTGAGCATGAGAACGGTTTCATGAATACGGGCCCAGGTAAGAGTAACGTTCCCTGCTCTTTTGGCACAAATGAAGCTATAGATTTGAGGGTTTTTTTGTAACTAGTCATTTGTGTGGTACGACCTTATATTTACATTTGCGCTGCAACCCACAATATGAACATTATCAGCAAAAATGCCTTTCATAAAAGTATGAAATCAATGGTTCTCGAGACGTAGCACGTGGTTTAATTATGACGTCATAGATCAAGCTTATTTAACGAGAGTCTTGTCGCGCCGCTTCGAATAACATAAAGAATGCCCTGGCGTCAAACATCCAAATGACTAATTATTATCATTGGCGCCAATTTTATTCAATCTGGGCTGTTCCGCAAATGTCGTTTGGAAGACGACACATATACAAACGCAGGTAATAAACTATCAATCGAAAAACATATAAATGAAATTAAGCAATTGTTCTATAGTAAAAATGTAAATATATGGATTGAAAGTAATTTTTTAACTTTCATAGTTCTATATTTACATTCTGATTATTTCTTCTCTATATGAACATACCAACGAAACAACAAACACTAGACTATGAATACATCATGAATACAGTATGAATACATTCATTCACGTGAATTACTTATGACGTAATATATTAGTCTTGTTCAATGGGAGTCTTACGGCTCCGCTTCGGATAACATGGAGAATGCCCCCGCGTCAAACGTTCAAATGACTACGGTAGATTATTGGCGCCAATTTTACCCAAATTATGGCTGTTCCGCCTTTTTCGTTTAAAGGACAGCGCAATAACAAACGCAGTTGATTAACCAGTTGTTCAATAAATAAGGAAATAGATTAGACAATTGTTTAGTAGTAAAAATGTAAATATATGAATTGAACGGCGTTGTTTTAATTGTCATGCCGGTATGAATGCAAAGCGGTTACACCCATATTGACCATGAAGCCCTAGCGGGCTTCATGGTCAATATGGGTGTAACCGCTTTGCATTCATACCGGCATGAAAATTAAAACAACGCCGTTCAATCCCTATATGAAAGTTGAAAAAAAAATGACTTTCAATCCTTATACAACAGCTACGGTCATTTAAGGACGTGCCAGATTTTGGTGGAAGCCAAAGTTTAAAAATGAAAACAAAAAAATAAAACCCCCAAAACGGCACCGATCTAAATAAAACCCAAAAAACGGCACCGATCTACGTCCAGTTCTTGGCAACTGATACACCACTAAGGCTTCGAACCGCAACCTAATGGCGGAAGACCAGAAGCAAAATATCAATACCCCTCACCCCTAGAATGTGGTCGGACATTTAGACTTGCCTAAGTTCCCATGTGATCAGAGAAAATATAATTGTGAAGTTAGAGCGTTCCTACCGCTATGACGAGTCGTCATGCATTATTTTCTCAGTATTATTTGTAACAGTATGTATTTCAATATTCAAACAACCATTGAAATTAATTGCATGTGTAATTTCTTGTTTGGTCAAGGACAAACTAATTGATTGGTGACGTAAAAGTGTCATAACCGCTACGACAAGTGGACATGCAATATTTTCTCAGTTTTATTTGTAATAGAATGCATTATTCAAACGACCATTGAAACGATTCACGTGTTGAATTTCTTGTCTGATCAAGGAAAAACTAATTTATTGGTGACGTGCAAGTGTCCTAACCGCTAAGACGAGTTGTCATGCATTTTTTACAGTTCTATTTGTTACAGTATGTGTTATTCAAATAATCATTGAAACAAATAACATATGGAATTTCTCGTCTGATCAGAGAAAAAGCAATTGGTGATGTGAAGTGTCCTAACCGCTACAACGATCGAGTTGCAATGAATTATTTTATCGGTTTAATTTGTAACCGAACATATTATTCAAACAGCCATTGAAATGAATTGCATATGTCCCGTCCACCTGTACCGACACCCACGTTTTATGGTAATTCCGGCTCCGTTTTGACAACTTAATATATATTGTATGAATAAACAGTATAATATGACCCAAATATTCTTATATTAAAATTAACTTTGGGGGCAAATTGTGTTTTATTATGTATGCATTATATTACGAAGGCCAATATCAGCCATGTCAAAATAAACATAACAGACATATGTTGGAGCTTAATTGAAACCATGCTGTCAGCAACTAAAAAGCTGTTAAGTTTGCCGAGTGTTTGATTTTCCACAAGTATTTGCTAACACCAGAATGTCAAGAAACATCAAACAAGGACTTTCTTAAGTTTGAAATATTTAACAATATTTATGAAACCTTTTCAAATATTATTGTTATTATTTTTAAACTGCATGTCGTGCAAACAGCATTTATCTTCTTCTTTTTTTTTTGTCAAAAAGGGTTTTCTTGTCGCGGAATTAAAACCGGATTATCTAAAAAAAACACTCACTTGACCCAATATTTTTTTTTTCACTTTAGGAATTGAACCCGGACCTAGCTTTGGTGAACGGCAAATGCGTTTATCAATGCGCTATATCGATCAACCTCAAGTATATTACATGTATGGCATTGCCATAGTCACTGAACAGCAGTTGACATGAAATATTTTATTCTCGCACTGAGTATACTCATACAATGTATATATACCTTTCACTGTAAATTAAATTGTTTTCGCGAGACCAAACATTTCATGGTTTACCGCCATAAATATGAAGTCAATGAACATCATTTGAAAATAAAACACTGTAGCCTTGTATAATTATACCCCAATACCGTTTTCTTTGAATTTAATTGTTTTCGCCGGACCCGTGGTTTACCGCAAAAGTCCATTTCGTGGAATGTACATCCATTCCTGAATTACATGCTGCAAATCAAACGGAGATTTGCGACTGGTTGAACTTCCCATACATTCGTTGCGCTATGAATTCAAGGTTAGGGATTTTAAACGGATGCAGTCGACGAAATGTAATGCCTTCGAACCATGACAACTACAAAGTGTCTTAAGAAAAGTTTAGTTCCGCCATTTTAACTGTTCATGGTGATACTTATTCTGACTTAGTTGATTTTTCTTTTTGATTTTTCTTTTTTTTTTTTTTTGGGGGGGGGGGGGTGTTTTGATATTTTATGTTTGTGTTCTAATATTATGTTTTTTCTTCTGTTCTTCTGGTATAACTTTTTCAAATTATCTATTGTTACAATGTTTAAACAAAATAATAATCAACGTTGATTTAAAACGTTTGAACATTTGTATATTTGTCAATGGTGTAAGTATGAAAGAATGTATGCTGAAAATTTTTATCAAAATATGTTATGTACTGATCATCTTTACTCGTAGCTTATTTTCACATATCGATATATGTTTCCACGTGAAAGTCGGTTGTTTCCGTGTATGCTCGCGTAACCCCGTGAAAGTTCGTATGATTCCGTATAAATCTGTGTCGGTTTATTATATTTTAATAAGTTTATTTATTTATATTAATTTCGTCATTGTATTGTTCATCCTGAATGTTTATAAATGAATTAACGTGTCCATAAAGTTGACAAAAAAACAAACATTGTCTTTTAATAAAAATAGCCTGATTGTCTCATACATTGAATACAAAGATACCATGCAGATGTTTATAATCTATTCAAATGTAAATTTGATGGCATATCGCTTTGCCCCTTACCGATCATATTTCACTTAATTATAAATGCAGATATGTATTTGTTGTTCGTGTCATTTTCGCACGATGCATTACCTGGAATGTGATTAATAATAATGAAAATAAGGAGAATATACATATCTATATACATAAAGGACAAAGAAGTCAAAACGACATTGCAGACGAGGAAATCTGTCAAATTCTCAGGGCGATTTATATATTTATCACATAATTGACCCGTTCAGTCATGTCATACTCATAAACAAATGACGTCTTTATGACGTCATATATTTGTCTCGGCAGTAAAAATCGTACTGTCACAGAAGAAATTTGCCTTTCATATAGAAGATTAATTTCAGATTTTTTTTAAAAGTTATATAACATTAAATAACGTTAAATAATTTAATATGTCACTCGCCTAAAGGCTCATGACATATCAAATTATTGAACTCGTTTAATAAATTCCATATTTCATCGACACTCGTGTAAGATCCTCTATTTATGAACATAAAAAAAATTATGAAGAAAATTATCCAATCTATAATTTGATTTTGCCTATTCCCCCAAGGTTAAACGTTTTTCAGGTTATACCGTATAACCTCACAAATCAGACAACGCAAAAAGTGATGACGTCATATACCGCCATGTTTGGCACGGTATTTTGTTACCAAACTTCTGATTGCACGGAACTGTATAGAGGTGAAATGTATGCACATGTTTTTTTCAGTATATACTGTATAACCCTCAAAAATGTGGTCATTCCTTTGATGATATTAATCACATCACTCTTGTTGGTCCTAAATTTAGCGCGAGAGGGGTCTTATTTATTGTGTGTGTGTGTGTGTGGGGGGGGGGGGGGGTCGGAGTACCCGGAGAAAAAGATGAGTTTATACTAAAATTATGAATTAATTGAGTGTGAGAAATAGATATTGTTTATGAACAGTGCGAAATATATGTATCTATGTTTTTATATATATATACCATACGACTGACGACGATCGTCTTCCACAATTCATAAATAATAACTGCGGTTAGAACAGACAAGGAATAAATTGGGTTTAAATCAGAGAGAAAAAAAAATGAACCATTGTCGAAACAAAACCATGATTCATTATTGACGCAACTCATCTCATATTACTGCTTTCTATTGACGTGTGTACAACAAGTGTTTTGATTGGTCCATTTACGCAGAAAGTCTAACATGAATAACCAATGGCGATTGAGACAGCCTTAGGCTACAGGATGAACAGGCCGTAAAAGCACATACACACATATATGTATTCTAGTTATCGTTGCCAATCCCTGCAAAAACTAGGTCCGTCCTTGATTAATAGGTTCATGGAAATTATACATTCGCAACGAAAAATGTATCGTTAGTTTTTTTCATAACTATTTTACACGCGACATATATTGCCCCTGGTCAGTATATCGGTATAATATTTCATTAAAAAGGTATCAGAGTCGAGTATAAACGTGAAAAAACATACAACAGCGATCACTGGTGATGTTTTTGCTAGTTTATAAACGTTCATGAAATGTTTACATCTTTTACCAAGTTTTAACATTTACTAGTCATAACTGTTATTCTAAGCGATTTGCATCAAGATTATTGAACGAAAAAAAACAAAAGATGGCCGCGGTGGCTGAGTGATTAAGATGTCCCAACATTCTACCATTAAATCCCATGTGACTTTTTTTTTTTGATATTTTTTTTTAAAATGCTAAATTCATTTGTTTTAAAATTATTTTCACTTGAATTTCATGTGGATTTATAATTTAGTTGATGTTTACATTGATTTTGTTTTTGTTCAAATATCACGTGGAATTCACATGAATTTTTCGTGTGAATGTCACGTGAACCACCGGCTGTGTACATTAAAAAAACAATCATAATTTAAAACAACATATCACCCTTTATCATATTGGTTACATACCTTATGCATTGCATTTTATCGTTTCAGAATGTGTATTTTCTCAGACAGTAAACGGTACAAGTAAGTATACACATTTCATAAGCATCGTGTTTAAAGCAAACCAACCGTAAACGTTTATTATATAAATACAAACAAAGTATAAAAAACTGAGAGAAGAAGAAAATTACTCACCGAGAATGTTTGCCTCAATTACTTATTACATATACAATGTACATCCCATGCTTATAGCAGTAATAACAATATACAACATTTGAACAGACATATCTTGCTAAGGTAAGATATTTACACTGTATGCAATAAACGTTTATCAATAATACAATTACCAGGCACAAATTACAGATCCTATGCCACTTTACTAATATATCCCTGTGTGTCTTTGCATGTGTGTGTTTTGGAGATGTAATATAAATCATACAACAATAGCTTGTAAACATATGCCTTTATTATGTAAACTTACTCCGGTGTGTTACAATTAATCAATATAATCTATACCTAATTTTCGTATTTGAGAAGTTTTTTAAATATACTACATGTTTATATAATTTTTTAAACTTTTCCAAGGATGTGTAACAAACAGCTGGCATAAGAAATGGAAGTCGTGTTATATGAAGCATTGCGGTTCAGATCCAGGGATATGTATAACGAGCAGAGGGACGCCTGTGTGCAGGTAATGCCACAGACAAGAACCACATATAAGAACAGGATACACTCCCCTTTTTGACCCCCTCGTCTCTCTTCATATTTAATGGTCCAAAGATGAAGTTCATCTCTTTTGTGTTTAAAATCTCCCTTTTTTGTTTGTTTTAAAAATTTTCCTGTTGAGCTAATATTAATATATACAACATTTACATAACGTCCAATCTAATTTGTAAAATGTAAGGTTCTTTCCAACATATGGAATCCGTCATTAGTTAAACAGGTTTGACCAGAGATGCCTTACAATGACTGGAATGCATAAAACAAGTAGATAACTTTCTCAATTTGCACATACATGAATAAATAAAGGTCGGCATAAAGATAAGGTGTGTTTCTATGTCTGAATTAATTTTATTTCTTTAGAGATGAATAGATGTTTATGTATGTGCTTCTGCAATTTATGATATCATATATTTCATGTAAATTAGGCATATAGCAGATACAGCTTATACAATGCATTTTTTTATTGTATTATTTTTTCTTTCTTGTTTTTTGTAATAAGACTTTCTGGTAAATGATACATGTATATAATAAAGTATTTTGTTTGTGTTTATATATATGCACACATTATTATAATTATATACAATATTATAATTTATTTAACTTGTTGTTACTTCAATGATTTTGCTATCATATTTCTACAGCATATACCCTGAAAGATGAGATTTCATGTTTTATATTGTGTTTTGTAGGAGGGTCAAGGACAACTGTGGTATGTGCGTGAAGAGGTGGTTTGTCGACAATCAAGTGGTCGAATGCGAGAGGACAACGGTTAATAGAGGTACGTCATATTACACACATTCTCAATTCGCCATACACACATCCTTGTTACGTCATACACACATCCTCGATACGTCATACACACATCCTCGATACGTCCAACACATATCCTTGATACGTCATACACACATCCTCGATACGTCATACACACATCCTCGATACGTCCAACACACATCCTTGATACGTCCTACACACATCCTCGATACGTCCAACATATATCCTTGATACGTACACACATCCTCATACGTCCTACACACATTCTCGATACGTCATACACACATCCTCGATACGTCCTACACACATCCTTGATACGTCATACACAAATCCCCGATACGTAATACACACATTTTCGAAGGAACGCGACTAGTAGATTGATTGGTCTCAGGAAAAACAAAGACACGACCTATCGATAGGGTTTTATATTTCCATTAAAACAAAAATATCAGAGACCACACATTATCAACATAACCATAGTCGAAGAAATTAGAGATGTAATATAATTTTTTTAAAAAGTGCCCGAGTAAACGTCGTCTGCGCCATCGACGACTCGCCCCATGGAAAACTAGATCCAAGTTTAAATTAGTGGAACGTCCTCAAATTGAAAACCGGGGCATCATTATCAATCACAAAATTTCACATACTAATGAGAACAAGGGAGTTACAGCTGACATAGACGTCGGCCAATTTTACCGTTACGTGACCGCGAGATTATTTTTATGTGCAACCAAAAAATAAACCAGACCTAAATAATCAACAAAGTGTTGCACACTATGGATATGATTTTGATATGACATGGTCAAGTCGCGATTTAAACCTATACAGAATAACATTACACACCGATGATGTTAACACTAAGCCTATTTTTTACAGAATGTCCGCCAAATATCATACTGAGAAACTGTCCCAGAAATCTCTGTGATAATGTGTGTCCAGATAGCCGTTTCAGTGGAGCACCTTGTCGGTAAGTTTTATAGAATCATCCTTTTATTTTATTTAAGGATTAACCTTTGAATTTGTTTAGTTTATTAGATCATAAATCCAATGGATCGCGAGGTAAATTGCAGAAACGCGATGCGTTTACGTTAAATTTACCGACTGCTCCATTGGATTTATGATCTAATAAAGAAATAATATTACAAGATGAAGAATGTGTTAAAATAATGGATGTACGGTTATTTTATTTGCAAAATGAATATAAATCTTTTAAATATTTACGCAATGATTAATTCGCTCATTCGTGATACTTACTATAAAAGCAGATTATAAAAACTTCATTTACCGCAATTATATTTTAGCGCAATACAATCAACGCGAAAAACGCTTAAATGTGATTACCGCAAAAATATGTGCATTTGCAGTAACTTATTGTCTTCAGTATAAGTGTATGTAAACAACGAGTTAATGCGGCGACGGAAATACAGGGAAATTATATCAAATAAAAATGACCTTGTTAAAAAAAAAATAAAATATTTTAATTGATATTGTATTCCAGTGTAAACCGATGTGGAGACTGTACTCCAGAGTATTCAGTTGATGGCTTATGGATGATGTGCCCGTCCCAGCCTTGTAAGTTATCTAACTTCTCAAATATACGTAAAAGTCGACACAAAAGTCGAAATGTTATTTCAAGTCTGGAGAAAATCGAGAAAATCTTTAGTGTTCCATTTGGAATGGCATGCGGCAAAAGCAAATCAATAACTATTTTCAGATATAAGATTTATGCCAATGGAGATCTATATGATGATATAATACTAAGCTTGTTTTTAATAAAATGTTAGAAATGCAATTTGTTATGCAATTAATTCTATCGCCACCCTCATTATACCGCCATAATTGCTGTGGACGAAAGGTGGCAGTATTACGAGGGTACACAGTGTACCAGTGACCTACGAGTATTTAATGTTTATTAAACACTGATAAAAGAGAATGTTCTTGTAATTTATTTTTTTGTCTTTTCTGCGACCAAATAATTGTATACATGTATATATAATGAATAACGGGTGCTAAACTGAAACGATCTTCTCTATACCTTTTTCTGTGTCATTTTAAGAATACTTCCAATCTTGGGCCCGTGTTTACGAAACCATTCTCATGTTCAAGCATGGTTTGGTGTTCAAGTCAAATTTCTTATTTTGTTTTTATCTTATCTTATATTTTGGTCAAGTTTTAATGAACGATTGAAGATCCATGAAGCCGATTTCCAATTTCAATATTTGCAATTGACTTTTTGATCTTTGACATGACTTGGGCGAGTTTCAAGGAAGCTGGTTTTAGCATAAAATTCATGTTTGAGCATGAGAACGGTTTCATAAATGCGGGCCCAGGTCCTGAAAAGGTCATGACTTATCCGAATCCTTTACAAAATGACAAAAGGATATACGCTTTTCATTTGTTGTATTGCAATTTTTGTTACAACGAGTGCTTATTTGCACTGCCCATGTCCTGCTAAGACAGTCATAACTTAGCTCCAACGTGTACTTGTTTATAGACAATATTTGTTTTCTGCCCTCAAATGTATATTTTGTTATGGTCACTGTCTTAAAAAATCAACCTGGAGCAAATTTCACATATCGCTTCACACACTATATATGTTTTCTTAGTAACGATTTCTTAATATGTCTATGTATGTATATACTAAGAAATAAAATAATAATTTCATATATTTCAGTCTCCTCCATATCGTCAAATAATGACTTGACAGGATTAAGATTTTTCCACCCGGGTATAGACGGAGCTGTTATGACCGGAAATGCAGTACCAACGCCATCTAATTCAGCTACGAACCGCAACTTCGGTGGTTTACCGGAAGTTGCCCGCGCAGTCGCAACTTCTAACTCCTTCCGGTCTGCTGGGCCCGGGGATGTTCCCGAGCAAAGTAGATGTTCAAACGGTGTCCCGGAGAGTATTTGTCCCGACTTGTGTTCTAATGCTCAGTGTGAAAATTATCCTGAGGCTGTCTGCAGGTAATATATCCGTATATTCATTTTAAACTAAGATAGTCTGTTTCATACACAGCCAAATGCTTATTCATGTTAATTTCACATAAAAAATAACGTGAAAATCACGCCAAATTATTCATCTAAATCTAAAGTGAAAAAAAAATTTAAATTCAAATGAACTTAGAATATTTTTTTTAATTGAAATTCATATGAATGTTTTCACGTGAATTTTAGGTGAGTTATTTTCATGTGAAATTACAACGATAAAATATTCACGTAAAAAATAGGTTGAGTTATAAATTAACCTGACATTTACATGGATTTCACATGAAATTCATGTGAAAATTCAAGAACTGAAATTCACATTAAAAAAAAAACTCTAAAATAAAATGTGGAATTAATTTCACGTAAAATTCATGAGGGAACGCATTGCTTATGCATGAATTATTTGCATTGCGAAACTTAAAAAATCGGGTAACCGCAAAATATATATAAATCCATATCCACATCACATGCATATACTGACGTAGACAAAGAAACGCCATGTACAAAAATATCTATATACGTAGTATCTATAAAACACATATGATATTTCTCATAGAATCAACAATATTTTAATGTTATATTCAGCGGTTGGGACAAATAACGGTGAGTCGGTCAGATTTGAACAATATAACGCTATTAAAAAAATAATCTACCTCTCACGCCATCCTAAACTGACAAAAATAACTTTCGAGAAAATAAGGAAAAAAACAAAATAATAAAAAAAATCATAAATCCAAAATATGCTCTGAAAATGTGTGTGAATCGACTCTAAAATAATTTAAAATACTAGACATTATGCTTGGACAATGGAATATTATCACCCAGATATGATATTGCGTTGACGAGGAATTATCTTGAATTTACATTAAGGCAACAAAAAAAAAAGAATTTCTCATTCTTTTCAGGGAATTAATCACACATATCAGCATACACTCTTTTTTGCACATGTTTAAGCATGTTTTCGCTTGAACATAAATTCAACATTATCTTTCCATGCATCTCTTAATGTTTTGTTTAATGTTTCAACTGATTCCTGATAAAAAGAATACTTAAAACAATAAGCGTGAAATATTTTAAAACGAAATGTTTGGCGAAAATAATTATCTGGTGCGGATGTTTGCAAAAAGGACATTTTTTATGAATCGACATCAAGTTGATAAGCATTAACAGTTCTTATCCCATGTTAATATGTTGAAAACATTATTTCATTTTTTCTCATGTCATTTTCAATTTAAAACAACATGATTTTTTATTCAGGGTAAACACCTGCGGTCCTTGTAGAGCTGAATTCTTCATCGGCGAGGATAGAGTAAACTGTCAAGGACAAAGTATGTATTATTTGAGTTAATCGACACCTACCTTATACTCTTATCATATATATACCCATGTAAAATGTTATGTTGTGTGTATTAACCCAAATGATATGTAGACACTTATCACACATATACACATGTCATGTAATATTGTGCGTATTGGCTCAGATGATATGTACACACTTATCACACATATACACATGTCATATTATATTGTGCGTATTACATATATTGTACCCAGATGATATATATACTCGTATCACACATATACACATGTCATGTAATATTGTGTGTATTACATATATTGTAACCCAGATGATATATACACTCGTATCACACTTATACCCATGTCATGTAATATTGTGCGTATTGGGTCAGATGATATGTACACACTTATCACACATATACACATGTCATATTATAT
Source organism: Mimachlamys varia (assembly GCA_947623455.1). Classification (NCBI taxonomy): domain Eukaryota; kingdom Metazoa; phylum Mollusca; class Bivalvia; order Pectinida; family Pectinidae; genus Mimachlamys; species Mimachlamys varia. The sequence goes on from OX392544.1 coordinate 31,790,197, forward strand.
TGTGCGTATTACATATATTGTAACCCAGATGATATATACACTCGTATCACACATATACCCATGTCATGTAATATTGTGGGTATTGGCTCAGATGATATGTAAGCACTTATAACATATATACCCTGTCATGTTCTGTTGTGCGTATTGACCCAGATGATATGTAAGCACTTATCACATAATATTATACCCATGCAATGTTCTGATGTGCGTACCAACCCTTGTGATATGACTTATTGTATTGTTATGATCGGTTGTACGCTTGAATTGTTTCAATTCGGACGCCACTCATAAAATAATATGTGACGTCACAAACTTATATCGAGGTTTAGTTTAAACATAGAAAATCAATACTCTTTGGTAAACAAAGGCAATCACATTTTTGAAAGCACACAAAATTCCTGTTTTTGTTAAACATATACAGTATACAGTAGAACCTCATTATCTGGAACCCGTCTAACTCGAAAATCTCTTTTAATTCGAAGTATTGTGTCGGTCCCGTCAAAGCTTTACACTCTTTTAACTTTCAAACTCGCGTTACTCGAATACCCTGATATTTCGACGTTTTCCCAAAGTCATGTAAACTTCGCGATAACGAAGTTCGACTGTACTTGAATGAATGATGGTGGTTATTTTTTACCTTGAGTCAAAAGCTTCTAAAGAAAATTATATGTGATTTGTTTTCTTTGGTATTTCAGAATGCGCCCCAGGTGTTACCTACTTCCACACGTGTAACTCGTGTTCATACAACTATTGTCATAACTACCCTACGGCGACATGCAGGTAAAACTAGATCAATACAGTAGTTGCTTAGAATTGTTAACCATACAGTTAAGCTGCAGTTGGGATTCATTTTTTTGTAACCCACATCCATATGTGGGAGCTAAGGCAACATGAAGTATTTGCTTAGAATTGTTAACCATACAGTTGTTAAGCTGCAGTTGGGATTCATTTTTTGTAGCCCATATCAATATGTGGGGAGCCGTGGCAACAAGAAGTATTTGCTCAGAATTGTTAATACTAGAGTTTTTAAGCTGTAGGTGGTGTTCATATTTTGTAACATATTATCATATGTGTGGGGCGGGGGGCAACATGCAGTATTTGCTGATAATTGTTAACACTTGAGTTTTTAAGCAGCTCGGCTAAGTTGTTCAAAAGTTGATTAGCTTAATCAGTGATAAGTGCAAATATTAATTATCCTGTCACTATGAAATGAAACCATATCTCTAAATACAAATTTGCAAATAACAAATATATAGTAGTCTCTATTTACATGCAAAATACTTTTCAGAAATGAAATATATTATTTATGCATAAAAAAGACAAATTTCAAAGACATTGTTACATATTCTATAAATGGTACGAAAATCCTTTACAATTACATTGCTGTGTTTGATTTAAAATAATAGTGATGTTTGTTTTAATGAAGTATATTTTTGTCCTAACAGAATGGATGCTTGTGGGAAATGTAAGGCAACCTATTGGTTAAATGGCAATAAGGAAGTGAAATGTGTCGAGCAAAACATTCTGGATAGTAAGTACAAATCACGTCTGAATATGTTTTCCGTATAATTCCTTTTCAGCTGAAGACTTTCATCTATTTTGATGATATAGAGGATATGTAAAAGTGTCTTCAGTAATACCAAATGTATTTCACTCGTGGGGCTAATATTTTCATATTTTTTCACTCGTGTTGATTACTCGTGAACAATATCAAAATGTTAGCCCCACGAGTGAGATATGTTTGGTATTACTGAATATACTGTTAGATATTCTGTTTATTACATTTTCATAGCAAAATCTACAGTGGCAGCTTTTTGTTTTCCCAAAAGTCGTTTTTAAGCAGCGTTCTGATTGGTCAAATCAGAAAAAAACAGATATATCACTTTTATAGAATGAATAATTTTCGATATTTCAGTGGTAAAAATGTAATAATTCTTTTTATTGTATGTTAAGTTTTATTATCTATGTATAGAAAAAAAAACATGCTATACGTACTAGCTTCTCAAAATCATATACTAGCTGGTACCACATTTCGTTTCTGCTTCAGTCCATTGTAAATTGTCATATGGTTTGTTTCTTACGTGCAATGTCTTTTATAATCCATTTTCGCTGAGCCTCTGCCAGTACCACAAATTACAATTCATAAGCTGAAATGTTTGATCTTAAATCGACGATAATTTAAATCATATATCTTTAATACATTTTTTCAAATGAAATAACAGAAAAAAATATCAATCTTTTAAAACTGATATCATAACTGCTCATAGCATCACTAGTGATGGTAAAGTGAAAGGTCGAATATCATTGCGTACTATTTATGTCAAAATATATGATGTAGGTAAATTTTTAAACTTTCATAGATTTATGGAAATTTATCAATATGAAATGAAATTGATTAATGTTTTTTTTTTTTATTTGCCTGATATTAAAATAAACAGAACTACAAATATGTCCTGTGGCGTTTTTATATTCTGTAAGCCATGCAGACTGTTCCAATCAGCTGTGACCATATATTTATATATTCAAAAATTAAGTCATCTATCTTAAAGCTTTTAAGAATGTCTAAAATGTAATAAAAAGAAAATCAATTGTTTCCCGTTAAATATAAAACTCATTTCAATAGCATAGTAAAACTAATTTATTATGTTTTCACTCGTGCTTCGCCATAATCGTGAAATATATTTGGAAAACCATTGAATAACCTGTTTATAGTAATATATAGTTGTTTATTTTCACGGGGAGATCATTTGACGTTTTTTGTTAATGTAACTTATTTCCGCATATACAATTTCGCGCAGTGGCGGGACTGTTTGTTCTCTAATGGAAAGCAATCTTAACATGGTGTAATATTTCATGGGTATCTAATTTTACGGAATTTTATTTGACCGCAAATTTAGCGAAATTGAATCCCCCGCGAATAAAAACAACTATATAGTATCGAAAGATGTGGTTTGTATCAGATGGTGTTATATAGTAACGGTATTATTTTACCTTTTACAGCCTGTCCAGACAACACTGATCGCTGGATGTGTGAAAAATCGCCCTGTCATTTTGATACGTGTCCAATGAACTCCAGCATCTCCTGCATGTATGTATATCAAATACTGTAAAAGTGTAATTGTTCGCGGTGTAGACATTTTCACTTACTACACCCACACACGAACATATTTAACACCACTCAAACTCCACAGTGTATAATAGTATTATAGTAGCACAATACAAAGCAAAATAACTGATATCGCGAAAATGTTCTCACCTCATTTTGGTAGTGGAACGGTTCTTACTATACACATTTTCGTAGTACACAATCCGACATTATACAGTACTAATTGAAGTTTTCTTCTAAATTCTGAATTCAAAGGAAACCCTTCTGCTTCTACATTAGTTTAGACATTTTGGATCCCCACCTTTGGACCCCTAGCATCACAGAAGAGTCCTGGAAGGACGAAATATTATGTATCTATTACTAAATTTATAAAGGGACAGCATATGTGTGTGTTATGTCATCGTTTTGGTTTATGCATATACGTTCCCACTACAAACAGAACACATTCATTTCCAGAACACACGCATACACACACATAGGGAGATATTAGCCAGGTGGTATAGGACATGTAGTTAGCGTCCGATAAGGCAGCTCTTGCGAACCCCTCAGAAATAGATATCATAGAACTGTATGGGTTAACTGTATTGATTGTATAAAAATTGTAAATCTGCATTGTATGTACTATAAATCGCTTTAGAGTGGCTTATATTACCCACATAGGACGCTATATCAAATGTTGTATATATATATATATATTAGCTAAATTATAATGTAATTCAAACCTAAAAGCTGCGTTACTCTAAAGAAAAAGCTACACCTAATCAGTGTTGCAACCACCACTATTCATACTTTTTTTTCAAATGTTAACTGGTGTTAATTATTTTGCCTTGCAGAACCGACAACTGTGGAGGTTGCAGGCCAATGTATGTACATAAACTCACTAAAGAGGTTGTGCAATGTCGCGGCTACTGGACAAGGTTTGAGGGAAGAGGTGCAAATAGGGGTCACATTGCTACACAAGCGGAGAAAAGAAGAGCAAGGGCTGAAAGGGACAGACAACTAAGAAACTCTCGGGTAGTTTCAGAAAACACAAACTCACGAATTAGAGAACCGGCAAATCGAGTTGGGAGTGTACCAGATATTCCATCTTCACCTGGAATACGTTCCCAAATCCGGCCAGCTGGTAGGGGACAGAACAGGAATCAACAGGGTGGATTCATTGATGCAATGTCTGAGCTGGGCCGAGGACAATCCGATTCAAATTTCGAATTGTCTCCTTCTAGACACGAACGTCCAGGAACTAGCGGCTCCAGTAATAACCAAGATCTAGGTTCGTTTGCTGATCTGCTTCGCGAGGCAGAAGCCCCCTTTGGAGCATTAAACCCATCATCATCGTCATCGAACCCATCATCATCGTCATCGAACCGGTTTAGGGAGTTTGGAGGCCGGCAGCCTTCATCTGAATCATCTAGGCCATCGGGGCGTCAGTTTTCCGATCGTCAGCCAGCTCGAAACAATCCAACAGTCGGACAACGATCGCGAGGGCAATGGTCCACAAATAATGGCTCAAATCGCCGAAGACCTGGTACTTCAGGTTCATCAAGCCCAGCACAGAACGCACAGAGAATTGTCCCAGTAGTTACCAATGGCCTTTCAGAACCAGTAGGCGTAAGATCAGAACAGGTACCAGTCAGCAATGTTGGATCGGGGAGTTCATCTCCGATCGTGCAGCAAGCGGTTCTAAATCCAGGAATTCCCATTCAACAGCAAAGTGTTCCTGTACAGCCGTTACAGGATAACCGTCAGGAAAGGACTCAAGTTGTTGGTGAGATAGACAAAATAATCGCCAATCTAGATACAGCTTTGCGAAAGGCACATCCTCCTTTGGACCGTTCACCTTCGGCAGCTAATCGACCATTAGGTCATCAACCACAGCCAAAACCGAAGGGTTCTCTTTTGGGTGAATCTTTAGGTTCAAAACCAGTCTTAGCATTGGGCAAAAAACGTCCTTCGAAAACCTTATCCGCAGAAAAAAATGCCAAGATACCTCTCACTTTGCATAAACCGAAAAACCCGTCATTACATAAATCTAAATCAAAAAGTACAAACAAACCAAACCAGACAAAACCAAGAAGAAATCCAGACAGGACAGTAAAGAATGCTAAGCGAAAGGCTGATGCTGCTGCTGCTGCAAAGAAGAAGAAAGGGAAATCACCTAGCAAACCTGAGCAAAAAAAAGTACCGTTTCAGTCTTTAATGTTTCCAGCAGAATTTCTTAATTTTTTCAAAACGTTAGGGAACGGAAATGGATTTGCAATTCCAAACCAGATGTTGGATACAACTACAAGAAGATCTTGAAATAATAACTTCATTTTTTAAACATAAACAAACATTCTACAAAGATTGATTTTAGCAAAACACTTTATCAATTCATCAGTAGTTTTCATATTTTTTTTCCCATGCTATATATCTTTTTACACTGTGATATTACTCAAAATCACATGAACCAGTTTGCATACTAAGAAAGATATTAACTACTGTTCGGCGTATACACATTCTCTCGATTATGCTTGAGTGGAAAATCCTCTCTTATTTTCAATTCGGACGTTCTTCTTGTTGTTGCCCAATTGCAACTTTAATACGGGTGAAATACTCACTACCCTATGGGAATCTTCGATTTACAACTTGAAAGTAACATCAGGGCGACTGGGTAATATAACTAAGAGGTTGTCACCTTGACAATCGAAAGTATTATTATTTCGTTAATTAAATATGCGGCGTTTGAGGATTCTCAATTTATCTTCTTTGTTTTTTTGCTTAAAAAATATGTTCGTTCTGTATCCCTAAACGCAATTTTTAAGTGTGTTGACACATGTGGCTGTGTTGTTGTATTTATTACACGATCACACTATAAAAGTAACCTTTTCGTAATTTTGTTTCGAAAATAAACCGCCAATGTTTGCAACAGCAGGTACTGCAAATGTACATGTTTTAGCAGTTATCTTACTTTAGAAATTTTTGCACATTGTATGTTTATTCTTTTCTAAAGCAAGACGTGTGAGTGCACCAAATCATCATTGCGCTTATCCGTTTTAATTCGATTATGCGCTTAAATGTGAGTGCGCCAAATTAAGTATATTTTTACAGTATATCACTACATCATATATGAAAATCAAAGCAAACTCATCATTGTCTACAATTTCTATGGTTATACCATTATATCATAAGCGTTATAGAGCTTGAATTAATTATTAAAATTAATTGCAGATGCATTTTCTCTACCACTTAATATAAGATGGTAAAAAACGTTACTTTGTACCATTACAATTCGAAATCCTTCATAGTGCTCGATGTTTTATATTTAGTATTGCTTGCCGGAGAATATTCACTAAAATGATGTACTATTCCGTTTTTATTTGTCCCGCAAACAAATGCAATTTGTGTATGCAGCGGATATATGTACCCAACATTCCATACATAGTTATTTTGAGAAGCAAAATTACCATGGGGAAGTATTATCTTACCGGTAAACGGCGAATATTTGACTTGACCAAAATGTCCCGGGAAAAAGTATATGTGTACAGTTTTGTTCACAATATATTGCATTTAGCAAAAGTTTTAATATATAATTTACCTATCATATTTGATTCTTTAACTTCTAAGAAAGTAAATGGAATATAAAAAACCAAATGAATATATCTTGTTTAAAATGTTAAGACAGAAAAGAAAATTGTGTTTCCGTTGTTTTATTTTCATTACCCCTTTGTCGACATTCATAAACGTACAGTTATATTATGATATCGGTTTTTTCTATTAATCACAGTACAGTATCTATTTTGTTTTCATTATTTTCCCATTAACTTCAACAACATTTTTTTAATTTTGTGACATTAACCTAAAGTAGGAAAGGGGCATTTTTTCTTGCATCATTTTTAATTATGATTTATGTTAACATATTAATATGTTTTCATCATGTGGAAAATAAATTGTCGTGTTGATTATGTTAATGATATAATACTTGAGGATTTGTGAGTGGGTGAATAATCTTATCGCGCGAGCAATGACTCAGTTTCACGTCGTTTCTTGGACCTAATCCAGATTTTTATACTCTAAGATATAAATATCATTAATCTACAGTTGCCCAGTTTTCAACTACTAGAAACAGAAATCACGGATATGCCATTAAATTATGATCCGTTCATTTATGTCAAATGCACAAGTTGAAATTAAATTAACATATGAACCTATATTTGACTCTAATGTCTCGTACATGTTTCAATTTGGAAAGATTTGTTTTAAACGGAGGCGTTATCGAAATAACTTATCGAGAACCAAATTCAGATGAAAACTGCCCAAATCATTTTAATTGTCATTATTTTTTTTTAAACAAGCAATATTACCTACTTAAGAAAAGTAAAAAATTCCATGTTTATATTATTTTACTGAGAAGAGTTAACAAAAATATAGTTAAAGTTGGGTCAATTTGTCTGATAGGAAATCAATCTTCATTGAAGATTACTTTTTAATTTAACTTTGTTGTTGATGTGCTGATGTTGTATCTATTATTAGCTGGGTATTCGTGCAATGTTTTTGTTGTTTTTTTGTAGATAAAGTATTTGTTTCTACGTTAAAATATTCAATATGGAAAATAAACAGCATTTACATGCAAAGAGAATAATCATCGTTTTTCAATTTTCATTATGCAACTTACATTTCAATTTCCGCTTATTTTGTTTTCTTTCGCTACCTTATATTGATTTCATGGACATTATATAGTTATGCAGCTTCAAACAAACCATTCATCATATTTTACAATATAGTTTCATATCTGCATTATTTGTCTATTTTCAGCATTTTTTTTAACTAAGATACATAAAGTTGCATTAGCCTTATAATTCATTAAAGTGTTATGTTGATAAAATGAGAAAGCAAAACAAGGAATTTACACTAATTTGCAACTACAACATAATACATGCTATTAACATGCACCGTTAATGTCTCTTTTATGTTTAGATCTTTTAAATCCTTCACTATAGTTGTACTTTCCTTTTATTATGAAAATCGTGTAAAAGCTTCATATTAGATTTTTCATTATGAGGTAAATATAATTATCATGTTAAGATACAGTGGTATTGCAGATCGTTATTTGATTGTTTTTTTTTCCAATTACAAAAATACCATTCTCAAAGATGTGTAGAAATTGACCATTTCGATCCAATAATTTTGATACTGCGATATTCACAATTACATAATAATTTCCACGAAACAGCCATGATTGTTGTTACGATGTAACTTTTTGTAATAAAAGAAAACATTTGAATATCAAAACTTGTATTGCTTACGTTTTTGACAAAATATTTCTTTTTCTGCTAAATACGAAACAATATCGATACAAATATGTTAACCCGCGCTAAAAAGCTTGCTTTGCCTTAATAATACAAAATATAGCTAGAACTACATATGTTCAAAAATAATATAAAAATGTTTTGATTATTGTTTTTCTATTATGTCTTGTCTGTTTTGGTACTATAAAATTCGTGTTTTAACTGACTTTAGCATTGCTGTATAAATCGCTTTTTATGCTTTAATAATAATAATTCCATTTGTGTCCATGCTTTTGATCTTTTCATCCCATACATTACGTTTGTGTTAATCTTGAAACTAATTTAATTGTCCTATTGTATATCATAATAAAAAAATGAAGGTGTCTTATTGTTTATCTTGCATTTTTTATCTTTCATTATGCGTTAGATCCGATATGTACGTTCTAACATATTTCCTGTGTATATAACACACATTGTTTTGAAATGTAATTTTATTATACTTTTTTAACAATCTGATTAAAATCATATCTTGATCTCCGCGCCGTTCCGTAAACTTCTCTCTGCTTCGTTAAGATCTGAGATTGTCCCATAGAGGGTCATGTCCCGATGACCTTTCGCATTAGCCAATCAAATTACTACTGGCAGAATCTTGACAGTTAAATTTTGAAGCGACAAAGCATGCATAAACACATTTTTCCGTTTAGTCATTTCGTCACCAAAAAGTTCGTACGGAATAATGTGACGAAATGGCTTGCTGCAAGATGACAGTTCGTTGGAAAATTATTTTAGTGTTAAGTAAAGAGGCGACAAAGGTCATCTGGACGTGACCTCTTATGGGATGTTGTCAGATCCTTGTAAAACGGAGTGAGAACAAGGATCGGTATTTTCATTAGATTGCTTTTTAATGTATTATGAAGCTTGGCATACATTGTATGGGTGTCTTCATAAGTTGAAAAATGCTATCATGGTTACTTTGAAGAGCATGGTATACCTATTCTATGCTATGGTTTTCAATGGGTGCAAACGCTATTACTTTGAAATGATATGGTCTAAGACCTACCAACTAGGTATGTCAATACATATAATTAGTACACATGTATAGCAGATTTTCATAATTTTGCTTTTATCATTTCAACATATTAATACCGATCACAAGAGAAAAAATTGTGAATGAGAAAATCAAAATTGCAACGATTGACTTTAAATAAGAAAATATGAAATAAAATTGCATCAAGTGTTGTATCGGATATTTATCAATTTTTACACATATTTACTGATGAAATATCGCTTAAATCATTTCCTGTCCTTGGTTATAGTTTTCATACTATATCCCTGTACAGTATATGCCCATTTTTTATGCCTCCTTGTTGTGATTTAGAAATTTTCCATAATTTTTCACATTAAGGATATAATCTTTACTTGGATGTGACATATATTTCATCGACGGAGCAGAATACGCTAACTCTTTCGGAATACCTGGTCTTAACGTCTTGTCCCTTTAAAGGGTCTTCGTGGAAATCTGCCCTTTGTTCATAATTTGCTCCTAGTTGGGTCGGTTCTGAGTAAGGATAATGATTTTCTCGACGCTTCGGTATTTTTCTTTACAAATTCCGGGTTGGTTTGCTTACATCAGTAAACATAGAATCGACTGACGATATATTACGTAAAGCTTTGCATATTTGATGTATCGTAACTCATTAATTATACAAACGTTCTATCAAGATGATATATGCTAAAGCCAAACAAACTCGCTTGAACCTGAATAAATCTGCATTTATAATTTGTGAAATATGTTTACTTATCGAACAAACGTCTAAAAATGATATAATGTGAAAACAAAAGCGATAAATTCTTGTTTAATATATAAAAAGTAAATTATATATGCATTTTCAGAACAAACCTTATATATTGTTTTCGTTCGAAAGTGAACTTATATATCTTTTAGCCTGTGACAAGTGTGAACAAGATATGTATTAGATCGATGTTTATGGATACATTTCAGGAATTTAATGCGGTGTGGTTACATGTATATAAAATACTTGTTTCAAAATGAATCATCTGCTTCATCATAGTCAAATTTGCTCCTTTGTTCTTTTTCCTCCTATATTAACGCACACTGTATACGTTAGTTTTTAATCTTGTTGATTGTATAAACATTTTTCTGTATGACATATTGCTATTTGTGCATTAAATATTTACTCAATTTGATCTGCATGTTATTTTTATTTTTATTTTTTAAATATTTTGTTCGTTACTTCAAATTTCTAATGGTTGTGTACCAATTTCCATCCTATTTCAGTGCACTAAAATGACCTAATACGTTATCAAATACTTTCTTTTTGAACTATTAAAATAAACACTTGGATATGGTGTGTTACAGAAGTACATTGAAGCAAAAAAAAAAAAAACACATTTTAAATAAATATAGTAAAGAATAAAGCTGCAGCAGACATATTTCTGTATCATATAAGAGAATTACATTTTAATTTAAGTATAAGGCTTGCTCTGCCTATCGAGATGTTCGTGATAGATATCGACGGCTGACGAACAAATTTACGACTCAGGAATTCGTGGAATGCATGTGATGTTGACAACATTTTATGACAAAACCACCTGTACATACATTGTGTAGCATATATGAGATAATGCAGAACATGCCAATAAAAAATGGAAAATACAGAAGCGTCAACAAAACGATTATCCGAACACAAAATCAATAAAAGTAGGAGCAAAATATGAAAACAAGGAAATGCATTGCCATACAAGTGATATTCAATATATCTGTTAACTATTAATATAATATATTTGTCCGACATATATAAAACTTTGATATCTTTTATCTTCTTTTACATAAGATATGTAGAATGGTATATTATATCATGAAGCGATAGTACTTAGGGGCAATTGAAGTTTTTTTGGAGAAGATCGCTTCAAATACATTTTCATTAACAAATGGTTTGGTTTATATTTTGTTTCGCATTTTGCATCCTTTGTACAATCAAGGTCTTATAAAGATGTGTCTGTGCAGTTTGCATGGGATAGGGTATGTTGGTGCATATAGTAGATATGGTGCTGACTTTAAAGTGCTATTTCTCTGCAATACTGTATCAATGGCACCGAACACAGTATCCTGTCCGGTCATACACTAGTTACAAAGGGTAACCGTTTTATACATTTCAATTGAATGCTTGGAATCACAACTGCCACTTTTTAGACAATTTGTTTCGTCTGGGACAGATCTCATAAAAAGAAATGAAATATCAACAAACGGTCACAATGCACTGTCAAAGAAGCCATAAGGAAGGGAACATGCTGTTCAGAAAGAAGAAAAAAATACGATTTCAAGGTTTAGTCATTTTTTTTTACTAAGTATGTAAAGGGGGCAATAGTAACTAGTGCGAACAACAAAGTATCATTATAATGCAACTGATACTTAATAAAATACAAGAAAAATCATTCATTTCACAGTATTAATATTCAATGCATGCACTCGGTATTACGTTCGTATTGTAAAGCAGAAGGGAAAAAGCTTGGTACAACATACAACATTATGGACGCGAGCAAAAGGTATTTCATAAAATATTGACTTTTTTTACTTAAAAGAAGAAAATTGTTTTAAATGTACACTGACAATCAAAAATGGAAATAAAATTGAAAAAGAGGAAATTCTCGCTATGATGTAATGCATTAACGTAACTACTTTTAACAGTACTTTTAAGTTTTTAAATCAACTATTCAAAAATGTATTACTTAAGCACAAATCATGTTATAAAGTCCACCACTCGAGTTAAGAATATGCTTGTAACAGTTACCTCCCCTGTATCGTTCTGTTTCTATATCAGACTTCACTGCGTTTTTTGGGTGTCTTTCATAAACACTTAGTTGTCTTATTTACGTGGTCAGGTGGTGCAGTGGATAGCGCACTTGCCTTTCATCAAGGGGGCCGGGGTTCGATTCCCCGACCGGACGTGAAAAGGTATGGGGTCACCTGCCCGACCGCGTGGGTTTTCTACGGGTACTCTGGTTTCCTCCTACAATAAGACCCCTCGCGCTTACATCCGAGCCAACAAGATTGATTTATATAAGTTTGATAACTTGTTTCTTAATTGTTGTAAAATAAATAAAATTTATATATATTTTTATTTTTATTTTTTTTAATTTACGTAATGCACTAGCACACAATACAAGATACAGTCTATATAATGGTTGACATAGACAGACGCAATATGACTCACTCAGGATTTCATATAAAAAAATCATATAAAAAGTTAACAGAAGAACTGTCGGTATTATTTTATTGGAGTGCACATGTGATAGAAAACTGACATTATTGTATTACTTTTTGAGTAATATTAGTGTGGAATTATTTAGTTGTACTTTAAAAAATGACAGTTAGAAAGTGAAACCCTCAAATAGAAGGCAAACCTGCAAGCATGTTTTGTTTTTTTTTTCGCTTTATTAAACAGTGGGAAAATCATAAATATTTTTTAGAAAAAAAAATATATTCGGGTGTGAAAATATAGCTGATATTTCAATATGACAGCGAAATAAGCGAAAATTTCCACACCGCGAATATTTCCAATTTTACAGAAGAAGGAAACCATGCATTTGTAAATTATAATTGGACAAACTTAAGGTAATTATTCCCTTTCAAATACTAAGGGAATCACATTTCAGCGGTAAATTACGCATAGACAGATAAAAGGGGAACCATTCTGTTTTGCGTTAGATATGGATAAAAATTATGAAATAAAATCGGTGTTTAAGTATATATAAGCATCCACAAGGAAAATTAATATGTTAAGGCGGCACATGGACATGCAAATATAAATCGTTTGCTTGAAATTAAAAAGTATATTAACACAAATACACAAAACAGTGCATTTTTAAATTACAAATTGGCAAAAAAAGATTATACGCTACCAGAAACAATGTAAGTGTTATTTCAAATTGCACTTCGACAAACACATGGTATGCTTCTTTTGTAAACGTTTTAAAAAATGAACAGATATGGGGAAACGGTTCTGTGCTAATAGACGCATGCACAGAAACAGGAAGAAGTGATGAACATTTGCGAGCATGCTAAGAAAGAATTACTGTACAGTTACAGAGATAAATTGAATTTTTACTACAAACGCACAGTATATGGCCTGGAAGAAGTTGATTCAGTATGTTATAAACTGCAACCTACAGAATCAGAAATATGTTTTCTGTTTTAATCTGCACACCGACAAAACATAGGAGGTGGTCTATTTTAAACTGCAGACATACGGTATATAAGTGAGCTAATTCTGTTTTAAAATGAATATGACAAGGATGGAACCCTAGCCTTAACTAACGGTAGCGAGTGGAATCATACAATGTAGTTTATTTTGTTTTAAACTACACGTAGATATATACAGGTCATTCTGTTTTGAATTTAACATATACAAATACAGATACCAGGGAAACTTTTCTTGTTTAAAACATATATCTCTGCATAGGAGAGAACGCATTTTGTATTATATTAAGCATATCGGTTTTACCTGACTAGGTGGACACAGGGTGAAATACTCAAACAAAACTTATTAAAGCAACAACATGGGAGGATCAAACAACGAGTTATTTATACATATCTATATTTGGAGAAACCTCAATAAGAAATAGGTTTTTCATGGAACTGTTCTCCTATGTTATTCGTCCTCGGTCGATATTTTTTCTCCGGTCGATAAAACCATGTATCGACTTCATCAAAAGGCTATAATTGTATAGTGTTGTTAGGAGAGGTCTTATTCTAAGCCGTCAGGCGCGGGCACCATACATCCCCAGACAACACCATAAGAGATCATGGCCCTTCCCCCAGACACCATTATACGATAACTGTTCCCGAGGGGAAGGGACATAATGGATTTAGCACATCACATGACTTTAATTTAGGAAATAAAAAGAGGAAACGATATAAACTTAGCTGGGGCTCTGTTGAAATACCAGCATATTATATTCCGAAACATGTCATTTTGGCAAACGACAACGATGAAACGGAAATAAACTATGCAAAACCCCCTACGACGTCACCCACTTTTGACGTCACGCTTCTTTTGCCAAGGATCGACAATTGCCATTGCTAACGAAGGCAGGTAACTATACCAAATAGAACATGGTAGTTTTCCAATAACTTTCCTAGATATTACTTAAGGATTAACCTTTGATTTTGTTTAGTTTATGAGATCATAAATCCAATGGAGCACGAGGTAAATTGCGTAAACGCGAAGCGTTTACGTTAAATTTACCGACTGCTCCATTGGATTTATGATCTCATAAACTAAACAAAATCAAAGGTTAATTCTTATATTTACAGTATTTTCCTGTAAATGGTTCATAATTTTTCTGTTCAATTTAGCCCCATCTGCAGACATTATTTCATTTCAAAACTTACAAACGTGAAAACAGTTCAATAAATGTAACAGCATGAAATTTGCATAAGCGGTAGCTACTCCCCCCATATCAATTGTTGATGACGTCATACAATTGTGATTCGAACGGGATGATTTGCATAGCTCCGCCCTCATGTATTGTTGTCGACGTCATAGAAATTTTGCACGTGCTCAAGTATAGTTATTGGGAAATAACACTAGTTTGCAGTACAATGGTTATCGAGTGAATATCAGTGTAGACTGTAAATATTATGTGATGCACTAAAAAAAGATATGCCATTCACTTTTAACAAAGCACGTGTGTACTCGTTACATTTGTACAACACTTTTACTCTAGATAGTACTTCCATATCCGAATTAAAAGTATATATTTACATTTGCGCTGCAACCAACTCTATGAACATTACCAGCAAAAATGCCTTTTATAAAACTATGAAAGCAATGGTTCTCGAGACGTAGCACGTGATTTCATTATGACGTCATATATCAAGCTTGTTCAACGAGAGTCTTGTCGCGCCGCTTCGAATAACATGGAGAATGCCCTTGCGTCAAACGCTCAAATGACTAATATCATTGGCGCCAATTTCTTTCAAGCTGGGCTGTTCCGCCCATGTCGTTTAAATTACGACACATATACAAACGCAGGTGATAAACTATTAATTGGAAAAAATATCAATAAAGTTAAGCAATGGTTCTATAGTAGAAATGTAAATATACGGATTGAAAGTCATTTTTTTAACTTTCATAGTGCTATGAAAGGTCAGCCGTTACATCCATATTCAGCATGAAGTCCTAGCGGGCTTCATTCAATATGGATGTAACGGCTGATCTTTCATAGCACTATGAAAGTTACAAAAAAAAATACTTTCAATCCTTTTAGATCACAGTGAGAAAAATATTCCGAATTGAGCTGATAACAACACAAAATGCACAAAAGGGAAATAATCTGGCTTTAGAAAACTTTCACAGTCCATTGATTTGTATTCAAATTAGAATATATTTTGCGGTACTTTATTCAATCCGAAGAAGGTGCGAATTCCAACACCATGAACATATTAATCTGTACAGTACATATTTTAAATGTATTGGCTGTTTACGTGGTGGTGTTTATTTGGTTTATCAATACACAATTGTGAGAAGTGACGTCAATCAAGTCAGATGTCATCCACCAACGACATCTATGTGAAGTGTGAGTGACGGACGTATTGTGTTTGACCTTTCTGTCAAGCCTTGCAGTGTGTATATTTATAGACATTCACATACACGATCAATACAGCAATGTCTGGGATACAATGCCCTTGTAAACGACAACATGTGACGTACTTTCTCACCTCAACTTTTTGTCGGAATTACTTATGTTTTTTTCGGTATTTTTATTTATGTTGTTATTTTTTTCCTTTGATATGTCAATGCAATTCAGAGAAGTCTTTTCTACGCTGTTACAACATACGTATTTCTTACTTAAATTGTGCATTTTGCATTGTGATCAAATAGTTTAGCCAACGCTCAAGTTAAACGTTTAATATTGTGAATTTTTACCTTATTGTTTATTCATGTAAAACAATGCACAATAAATGTATTCGGAACAATTTATTGCTATCGTTAGCGACAATTGTGACCAAACTTCTAATGTAAACAAACGTATTTTCGCGACGCTTTAATTTCGCATTTTCATATTTATGAAATTACTATTTCACGGCGACTTAATTTCGCATTTTCATATGAAACAACTATTTCGCGGATACCTAATTTTGCATTTTCATATGAAATAACTATTTCGCGGTGACTTAATTTCGCATTTTCACATGCAACAACTAGTTCGCGGCGATTTAATTTCGCGATAAATACGGTCGTAAATCCTATGTACAGTGCATAACTCCTTCAGTTTGCATACCTCTGTTTGAAACCATTTCGCAGCGATCAATATTCGCGAATTCTAATTATCCGCGAAATACGCGAAAATTTATCGCACGCGAAAATAGGTATGTTAACAGTAAAGCTAGCCTTAATAGAGCGTAATAGGTGAAACTATGTGTACAATGTATTCATAGCATATTTTTTTTTATTTAATGTTTTCTTTTACATAGGATGCTGTTTTTTTTTCTTTCTGAAGAAGCAATTTCTCACCTGACAGTTTTAATGGTGTGGACTAAGCTAGCTCTGCACAGCGGCATAACCATAATCCATTTTAGTCAAGATGTGTCAAGCTTCTTACGTGAATGTCATTTGGATAAATGATGTGATTATGACCTAACGCGTTCGTATTAGGAAGAACCCTTACCCAACACAATAAGACATCTTAAGCTAATTACACTATTATTTAGCTGCAAATGCGGCGACATTTCTGTCATCTTATATGAAATATGGATCAACGTATACTGTTATTCTGTTTAAACAGAAGGCATTATAAAATGTTAAAACTTTAAATCTTTAAAATATTTCCAGCATATATAATACAAACACATACTATTTTGAAACAGAAATCAAAAGAAAGAATAGTTTCTAATATTTTTTTTAACACAATTTACATGTTTTTTTACATGAAACTAAACTTCTTTTCTATATAGTATATGCACTATGACGTTATCGTGTTTATGACGTCATCATGATATTGATATTACTATTAAACAACTGAAAATTGAGAATAAGAGTGCTAATCCTTACAACTCGTGTTTTTGTTAAATATGGTTTTTTTCTACAAGTATTTCCAAATGTAGACAATGATAACAAGATATGTTTCTCAAATTTAGTGACATATATTGGACCCTGCGGTCGTTAATGCTTAGGAGATAATTATGTATTTGATGATGTGTGTATGTGTATTTACATCATTGTATCCATTTTTTTTAACATAAATAAGAGAATACCTAAGCGTTAACAAAACCATAATCCAAACTCAAAATCGATTAAACCAGGGGTAAGATATGGACAATGGAAAGTTTTACATGGAGAATCTTGCAACATTTGAGATATGCCAGAATACAAAAAAGGAAACAAATTGATCCAGTATCACTGTAAATGCATGCATTTGTGTGATAACGGACTCTGTTGACCTCAATTCCCTACCATGGCGCCCCGATGCCCTACCGACCTTTACGGACTTCATTCGAAGTGTCATCGGCGTGTACTAAATGGACATTAAGCGCATTAAATTGATATATGTTTGAAGATATGACAGATTGAATTTGGTATGCTGTATTGTTTCTTTTTTATTCACTTCACAGTGTAAGGTCGTGATATATTCTCACTGGCCATTTTTTTGTAAATTTGAGGCAAGTTAGCACATGTTTTTGTTTGATTATTTGACACAAAACGTTTTTATATATCAAATTTGTAGTAAGAACTTAAAAATCAGAGAGTACCAAAGCGTCAACAACAATGTCACGACCTTAAATTAAGAACAGAGGTAATATATATATTTCAAAAACATTATAAAATGGCACAAGGCTCCCTATGTCCAACTGTTTAAAACAGCAATAATGTTTACAGTGAAGTACATGTATATCGTTACTGGGTTTGTTTTTTGTTTTGATTTTTTTTCTCTTTTCTTTCGTTTACGTTTTCCATTTTCATAATTTTACAAAAGTGGATTATTTGCGGAGTTGAAATGTTCCTGTTTCTTTTTTCATCTGGTAATCTAAAACAACTTGTCAGTAGATGTTCTGGGAAGGTCGTCCGATACTGAGACAGAAACATGAACAATAACTCAACACAGATAGGCAATCAATACGAATAGATAGCACACAATGAAATACATAGAGAAAACAATGCATCCCATATCCATATCACAACAGACCGAATGTTGAAGGCCCGAAGACAGCTATAGGTCGAATGATGACATTACCTGTGATAGGGAGGTATTTTATTTTATAATCTTAATTACATATTGACTTATACGATGTGGAACGAGATCGAAACAAATATCGACATCATCATTTGCGGGACGACAAGGTCTTTGATGTATGGTGTAGCCCATCATCTGGAATCATCACCTTCGATATCCAGGGGTTACGTTACCTACGCTCCCTACACCTCTGGAGTGGGTCATGGAAAAACTGGAGGCACGCTCAGGTAAATATTCCTGATCAATCGTTAGGCTGAAGATTACAAAGGAGTCGCAATCAACTACAAAGCGTGTCAATGTTAACCGTTATGTGAAAATGAGATTATTTGGATGATCATCAAATGGTCGAATTAGTTTTCCTGACTCATCAACTAGCTGGTACACACTGGAACCTTCAATTTTGCCATGACATATCCCAGGGGTGTAGGAAGCGTAGATGAGCGTAACCCCCGGATATCGAGAATGATGATTCCAAGTTTGTAGAGAGCGTAGGTGAGCGTAAGCCCTGGATATCCAGGATGGGTACGGCGAGACTGCTAGGTTAGAGTAATTGCGCAGAATAGCATTAAATAAACATGTATATATAAAAAAAAAGAACAAAAAACAAATACTTTGCCGCTAGGCCTTTCTGCCCTCTCAGGCTTCTTCAGGCGGACTCCGTTTTACAATGATCTGACAACATCCTATAAGAGGTCACGTTCAGATGACCTTTGTCGCTTCTTTACTCTACACTAAAATGATTTCCCAATGACCTGTCATCTGGCAGCAAGTCATTTCGTCACATTATTCCACATGAACTTTTTGGTGACGAAATGATTAAACGGATAAATGCGATTATGCAAGCTTTGTCGCCTCAAAATTTCACTGTCAAGATTCTGACAGTAGTAATTTGATTGGTTAATGCAAAAGATCATCGGGACATGAACCCCTATGGGATTTTCTCAGATCTTAACGCAGCAGAGAGAATTGTACGAAACGGTGCGGAGATCAGGATATGATTTTAATCAGATTGTCCTAACACTCTACCAGCAGTTCTCCTGTAAAAATATAATTTAAGAAAATACTAAAGCAGAAAAAAATTGAAAAGGGAGTGGGTCGCTAGTCTTTTCAAATGTCTTTTTAAATTTTTCCACTAATCTCTTTTCATGGTAAAAGAGCTTTCGCAAAACATACCGATATTTTATCTTCAAGTTTAGGATCAAACAGACGGTGATGTCCAGCACTGCCCAAAATGGCGTACGCATTTGCAGTTGGGTAGACTGTAACAAGCAACGCAATGTATCTTTTTACGTATAGTACCGTGTTGTGATTTGAACCTGCATCCTTCGGTCCCGAGTTTTGTCTCATTCGACTAGACTACTATGCCTTCTTTTAATTATAGAATTGTCTCATTTGGAATTCATATTTTCCAGAAATGCTAAATTTAATAAATCAAATTAAATTAATACCGAAGCGTTAACAAAATCATAATCTGAACTCAAAATCGGTTAAACCAGAGGTAAAATATGGACAAAGGCAAGATTATCATGAAGACCCTTGTAAAAGTACAAGATAATAAGACCATGTTTTCCGGAAGAGTAAGCGTCTTCTACTTCATCGACGACACCCGCCATGTAAACCTTTGTCACATCCAAGTAAACATCAAGTTCTCAAAATGAAAACTGATGATTATTGTCAATCACAACAAGTAAACACACTTTTTGAATAGAAATAAAAGGCGAACAAGAATGCCCGAGAGTCTTAAGATCTTAAAGGTGTTGTTTTAACGGCTTTTGGAAACTACAAAAAAACAATCATATCTCTAAAAAATTAAATAATTGTTGATAGTAATTATATATTATTATGTTAACAACAAAACAGGACAGATAATGAGAGAGAAAAGCTGGAATGGACGCTTTGCAGGCTCCGCATGTACTATATTTGGGAAAGCGACAATATAAAGGACAAAAAGAGGTAAAATAATGGGACAGATTGTAAAGTTTGTTGGAAATGGCCTATTTATAACCTAACTCCTATAAAATGCCCAAACGTTGACAGCGATAACAGTTTGTTGGCCAGTGCAGCGTCCTCTAAACCACGCTAAGTAAGAAATTACGTCACCAGCAATATACGTCCGTCAAAATAAGTCACGTGGTACGTGCAACTCTAGTCAACTTTGTCCAGATAGCTGAAGACGCATTTGGTATACTATAGGGATATAGGTAATATGAAGGCTGTCCTTGTTACCCTCCTCTTAGCTCTAGGTAAGTAAAATGTTATATTATCTTATTTAATAAGTACCTGGTACTTTGTTTGAAATATTAATTTTATCGGTCTTTTTTTTATTTTCCGTGGTGTTTTTTTTTCTCTTTTCTTTAAACTTATGTACTACTTACATTACAAATGTATTTCATTGTTTTAAATGTTATTGTTTAACAGCTAGTTTAAATTCCGATATTTTCCCCTTTTCTTATGATTAATTGTATCTTCGTCGTTTTGTTCTTCCTTATATTATTATTATTGGCAATATATCAAAACACTTTTATTGACAAATATTTCTAAATAAGTCTTTGTTTGTTATTTCCAATAAATATAATTAAAGGTTAAATTTGCGCAGTAATATTGATCAGTTTTGAAAAAAAATGTCATTAATATTAATTTGTTAAATTTGTGTATTATGTGCGTGGCCACATTTTTCATATGTGCAGACAGTAATAAATTTCGAACATTGATTAAATTTATTTTCAAAAAATCATTCTCCTCTGCCAAGCAACTAAGCTTACCTATTTTCATTTTCACCACATCATATTTTTATATGCTTTTCTGGTCTAATTATCCTGTATTTTTACAATGGTAAAAATGATATTTTACATATCTCCTTTATTCATATTTTGCAACTAGTTTAATCGACTTTGAGTTCTGATAACTGTTGGTCCTTCGGTACTCTCTGATTTTTCTTCTTCATGCTCATTCATACTATATAAGTTACAATTAAAAGATGATCGCAATATAACGCTCTTACGACTGCGGTGGATACTGCTCATGTCCAATTTGTTATGTTTGAAGTATTTTTCATTTGACATAACGTCAGAACAATTAAAACCTTGCAGAATAGGTCTTTGATTTATAGCATCTGTATATTATAACACCCGTCCATGTGATTTGCTGATAAAGTGACAACCAACCTCGATTCATTGGTATCATAAATCATTGAAAAGTAGGACCAGTGTATATTGCATATCATAATATTCAACTTTATATATGGAAAGTTTTCCTGAAATGGATTTGTTTCGGCTTTTTCGTCGTGCGTATTTAAGGCTACTATGCCATCTCGTAGTGCAGATGAACGATGTAAATGCTTATCTACATGCACCTATGGACTCAAGTAATATATAAATGTCACAAGGTAAAATACTAGCCGTTTTACTGGCAACTCGGCAAGGGAACATTTTAATTATGCTTTTGTTTGGTAGACTAGTAAGCCAGATATTACGGGTTCGACCCTAAGCGGATGCATCGTAAAAGAATTACTTCTGTAACAAATGTTGAAACACGTGATATATTGACTTTTAAATGCAGTGATGCTTTAACAAGAATCGTTTACAACCAATGAGAAACTCGGGAATGTTTCCTAAAGGGAGTTGTATGCTTCCCAGTTCCAACCGATTCGGCTAAGGAGAATTTTTCTTCAGCTTATTCTCGGTCGAGTGTGAGATTAGTAAGTCAGTGGTTCCGGGTTGGACTCTTGCTTAAATTATGTAAGAAATGACCACAATTTTGTTTGGGGTTATACGGTATATACCGAACAAATGTGTGCATTTTGCATAAATCTGCAAAGCGGTTTATGCAAAAAAGTGCACACAGTTTTTTCGGTATATACAGTAAAACCCTAAAAAAAATAGTTTTGTCATTCCTTATAATTTCATTTCTAAATATATATATATAAGACAAAAGTCTTAAACAATGATTGCGTATTGATTATAAGAAAAATTGAATAGTTTTGCAAAATACACAACCATATGCATAAATTCACTACAAAACAACTTCAACCAATCAGAAGTTTGATTACAAAAATACCTCGCCAAAAATGGCGGTTTATGACGTCATCACTTTTTGCGTTGTCTGATTTTTGAGGTTTTACGATAAAACCTGAAAGCGTTAAACATTGCGGGAATAGGCAAAATTAAATTATTAAAAAATAAAGGATTCTGTTACAAGCTGTTTGCCAAAAAACATCACCATACAGCTTTTTGGTCCATCTTGAACTCACCGGAATACTAGGAAAACAAATATAAAAAAAAAGAAAAAAAATATCAATTGGTCTTAAATACTGTTGAAAAAATGTCTGACCAGTGGTCATAAAAATAAATAAAATTCCAGCGAAGTATGGCTTAACGAGTAAAATTACGTAACACACACATAATAAGTATGCTGCACCTTTTAAATTTGTAATAGGATACAGTTTGCCGAAAAATGTATTTAACTGAATCATACAGCTGTTTTGTCCTCCTAGGACTTTTCAGTGATGCTAGGGGCCAAAAGGTTGGATTCCAAAATGTCTAAACTAATGTAGAAGCAGAATGGTCAGGTGGGTTAAACCCTATAATTATGAATTAAGAAGTAAACATTAAACTATTTTTGTAAAATGTCAAATCGTGTACTACGAAATGTGTATATTTTTAAACCATGACACTACTCAATTGTATCATTTTGGACACCAAGAAAGATGCAAACGAACACAACAAGTATAATCTTCCATCGTGTATTTGGAAGATGCGCGTAAAACGGAATTAATTTGTGGCAATGATATAAGTTGTTAATGGAATATATCATGGAAAAGCGAATTTACATCAAACAATTGTTTTGTCGTTCAAGGACCCGTCATGGATGCTGGGGGACCAAAAACTATTATCTACATTGTTTATTGGTGTTTACTACATTGTACTTTTAAAGCAATGATGTGTATACACAATTACCCTAACACTATTCAAATAGTTCATTTAATGCACAATTTTCAGATGGTATTTATTGTCAATATGAATGAAATTTGGATGTAAGATAAATAGTTTTGCAGTACATAATCATGTCGCTTTTCCAAGCTTTTTTGTCCTTGTATTTTGGCATACTGGAAAAACATTTTTGTAAAAGTCACAATCACCTTCATGATTTACATTAAATTTTAAATGCGTGTTATCTGAGGCGACGTGAAAAGCGTTGACACAACGTAGTTCAAAATGGCGCCAAAATGACGTCATGCTATTGTCCGATGGTTTTGACTGCATCTATGCTACTGTGAATACAGTCAAGATTAACACTGCGATAATGGGAAGCCGTCATGCAAAATGTAAATATAAATAATGGGGCTTAACTATAGTGGTTAGGAAATCGTGGACACATTGATTATGCATTTAATATACAGAATGTTTTTAGGGGTAATAGGTTAAGAACCTTTAAATTTCAATATTTGTTTGTCAATTTATACATATTGTTGATGTGTTTTGATAATATGATGGTAACAATAATGTTTAGATTGATATCATTTTATTAACCAGTTCTTTTCTTCTTACAGGTGCTGTGGCAGCAACCAAAGGTAAATATGTAATTATGAAATACTGTTTTATGTATTAAGCATTTAATCCCTGAGCGGTAAACATTTATTTTCGTTAAAAAGTATTCGGTTAAGTTAACCATAACCTAAACTAGTACAAGGACGGTGATTAAACGCAAACGTTTTCGCCAAAAGGTCAACTTAGAATTGGCAAACGATGGTCGAGTATAGTGTTGTTATTGTTGTTGTTGTTGTTGATATTGTGTCATTGGTACACTTGACAATATCAAAAGCTTCGTTGTTATAGAAACTATCATGCATAATGTCCCTTTAATCTGATTAAAAGCATATCTTGATCCCCGCACCGTTCCTTAAACTACTCTCTGCTGCGTTAAGATCTGAGAAAATCCCATAGGAGGTCATGTCCCGATGACCTTTTGCATTAGCCACTTGCATATTCGTATTTGTCCGTTTAGTCGTTTCGTCACTAAAAAGTTCATGTTGAATAATGTGACGAAATGACTTGCTGCAAGATGACAGGTCATTTGAAAATTATTTTAGTGTTAAGTAAAGAAGCGACAAAGATCATCTGAACATGACCTCTTATTGGATGTTGTCAGATCCTTGTAACACGGAGTGAGAACCAGGTTCTGTATTTAAATCAGATTGAATGTCCCTTATCATTTAACGAAACGCGTCTATAAACATTTTGTTTATACATATTTACGAATATTTTTGTTTGAGTCTCAAGGCAGCTGTAAAAGGATATCTATTCACGAGTTTCAGAAAAAATATCAAATGAAGTTATTAATATATGTGAGGGAAAGTTCTAATACAGTAAAAAATTGAGCACATGTTTGTAAAAATTACGTTTTCGCTGGCTGTCTTACTCACTTACTGAAAGACTTTTTCTCTGATGTCCTCATGATATGCCTTTAAGTATGACGTTTCACACACATATGTTGCACCTATTTAATTAAGTGATATATTATACAGTAGGGCGAAAAATGAAATAAACTGCATCAAACAGCTGTTTAGTCCTCATATGACTCTTCAGTGATGTTAGGGGCCAAAATGTGGGAATCTAAAAATAGGAAGAAGAGTCAGGTGCGTAAAACTCCTTTTATTATGAATTTAGAAGGACAAAAATGGAAATTATAGTCTGACTGACGTCGCGAAATTATGACATCACATGTCAAACAATTGAAACAGTCATTCGTTATATGTTATCAGACATGTACTGTAAAAGTGAAAATTTTCGGGATGTGGACATTTTCGCTTATTTCGCTTGCATAAAATCTCCACGAATATGTCCACACGCGAACCAGTTTAACACCAATCAAATACTAGAGTGAATAATAGTATTATAAGTACACAGTTCGAAACAGCATGACTGACAGCGCGAGAATTTAACACTGCGAACGGTTTGGCGGCTGGGAAAGCAAAAATTCCATGTGCGAAAATATTGGCTTTTACTTTATCAAGAATAACATCTTCACGGGATTAAAACAATTTAGCTTTTTGATAAATACTTCTTTCCCCATACACAATTGATGCTGGTTTAAAATTCTGGGAACTACGTAATTTATCCTATTGATGAGTGATTCAGGAATAGGAATGTTCGTACAGATAAGCATACATGTACTTACGTATATTTTCATGATACCTTTTGATGTGGCAATACAATACTTGTTCTGGTATACTTTGTCGACTTGATGGCAATTTTATATCAATGTTATGGTAAAAAACATAAGATGAAACGAACGATCACAACCAAAATATCGTAAAGGGACTATCATGTCAGTTTTATATCGCGGCGCATATTTTTAAGACAATGGATCTAGATGGAATATGTTATACATATAACAATATACGTCTGAAACACGTCTTTGTTATGGCATAAACAGCACGAATAAACCAATAAAATTAGGCCAGGGCCAAAAGTATCTGTCCTAGGTAAATGACCCCATATTAAAACAATCGTCATACAGCTGTTGTTGTCAAGATGGCCTATAAGGGCAAGTTCTTTTTTGGCGTATTCAGATTTTTACGTTTCCGATTTTTTTGTTCTTTTTCTAAACATTGTTAATACAATAAAGCTTGATATATCGTTCGGAAATATATTTAATATGAACTGCTTTTTCAAGAAAAGCAATTTTGGATTTTTCTCTTTTTCGTATTCACTGGTAGTAAAACAATCGATGGATTTTCATCTCGCTATTTGGACCAAAATGTCTTGAAGTTATCGCCGGAACACATATTATATGAATACAATATGAAAAGTATTTCATATTAAATCACTTTTGAAGTTTTTGATAATTGAACTTTAAAGATGATATTTTGATGGACCTTATATATTCGCATAATTCAATGACTTTATATAAAAGATATCATATGCAGATCACATAAAGACATCATCTTGCTCCCGAAACAATACTGTTATCATCATTCTATTATTATGAAGACAATGAACATGTTTTTATGGTCGCCAACATGTCTCATTGGGGAATATTCTGTATGCTTGTATGATATGGGGGTAGATGTTTTTGAATATCTTGTTTAATATGTCTTGATATTGTGGTTGAGTTGCCGGTGTTCCAACTTTGAGGACGTGAATTTTCCTTGGTTGGGATTTAGATCCACATGACGTTGAAGCAGAAGACGCTTACTCTTTCAGAAGAACATGTCTTATTTTTTACGGTTTCAATGACGTCCGTGTAGATATTTTTTCATATTTTACTCCTAGTTAATTGATTTTGACTCCATGCCTCGTTGATTATTTTTACGTTTAATCTCGTTTTAGATTTTATCAAATAATTAAATTGCTGTGCGTTCATATAACTGCATATAAGACCATCTTTGTACGTTGGGCTTTAACATGACACGTGATTGATGCATTTCCTTCTTTCGGTAACAATGATATAACACCTTATGTTGTGAAGGTATTTAACAAACAGAAACACTTAAAGATATGAAACCAACACTGGCAGGGCATCACTCTCCTTGCATTTCTGTTTATGTATTCAAACCATGAAGCAAATTTAGAAAGATATACTCCTGGAAGATAAATATGAAACATATGCTGAAAGGAAATATGTATTTCTGTGTAGGAAAGATTTCAGCAAATTACCCTATTGTCAAATAAATCGTTGCTGTGGCAAGTGGTTATCTATTAGGACAAATATTGCAAGGATCCACTATGATTTTCGAAAGATGTACTAGATGTACAGTCTGTTTCAGGTGACATATTTTTCTGACGGTCTCGCGATTTCCAGAAAACAGACATGATTTATAGATAAAAGTGAAACATTAGCGTATACAAAACCTATTTCCCATCGTAGGCGCCACTGCAAAGGAGGTCAATGTTTCATAGGTGTCTCCATAGCGAACTATTGCTAGCAAATAAATAAACCTGACTCATATATACCGACTCTATTAAGTTCTGGTGAATACTGTTTGTAGCTATAACATATTACACAGCTTTGCTGTTATTATTTTACCGTCACCATTGAGCTATAACGGTCGCTAACAACAGTAAACATATAGATAGGATGATGTCTTAAAAATTAGAGAATACCAAAGCGTCAACAAAACCATAATCCGAACTCAAAATCTATTTAAACAAGGGGCAAAAACGGAACAAAGAAAAGATTTACATGGAGACTCTCGTAAAAGCTCAAAAGAATAAGATCAGGTGTTCTGGAAGAGTAAGCGTCTTCTGCTTCATCGAGAACACCCGCCATTTAAATCGTGGTCAAGTCTAAGTAAGCATCAATCTTTAAAATTAGAACCGAGTCATCATTGTCATCAAAACAAGTAAACACACGAACAAAAATGGATTACTCATGGAATCAACAAGTAATGAACGATTTGTGAAGAGTTACTTTGTTTTAGCAACAGTATGTTTAAAATACGTAGTTAACATGCATCAAATATACTCCAAATTCATTAATATAAATACAAACCTAGCAGGAATCAAACTTTTTAAAAATTAACGGAAAATAAAAACTCAGAAAATACTGTCAATCGTCAAGAAAACCATAATCGGAACTCGAAATTGATTAAACTAGGGGCAAAATAGGAACAAATAAAATCTTAACAAGGAGAACTTGAAAGAGTAAAAGATAATTAGACCAGTATTCCACAAGAGTAAGCGTCTTCTGTTTCAGCGGCACACATATCCTGTAAATATTGGTCAAAATTAAAAGGGGCAAGATATGAACTAATTCAAGAAATATTTATATTGAGACAATGGAAAAGGAACAAGAGGTTAAGACAAGGCTTTCCGGAAGAGTAAGCGTCTTTTCCTTTTTGTATCTTTCTTGTCAACGGAAATGGTGTAAATGACTAATTTATAGACTAAAAATATTTCATCAAGACACCAAAATTGATGTAGAAATATTTATATCACAACTGAACCAATATTTTTTCATAGCATGGTATGCATGACTACGTTATGTATTTGCTCATGATAAATGCATCAAAAGAGAAAAAGGATGTGATGAAATTCACAAACAACACATATTTCATTTGCTTGCTGTGCGCCACCTCGTGTCTGAAGATGACAAAATGTGTACATTTCGTGACAATAAAGGAAGTCATCGGTCAGAGAACTGTGACAGAAAACATCATTAACGAAAAACTAAACCATATTCTTCCTTTATGCACATAAAGGTCAAGACAAACATTAATTGCTGTGAGTTATGTTTAATCTTCAGTAAACATGTATTATAAAAAAGAAGTTGGCGTCACTTGTTACATTAATACCCCCTAATAACGAAAAGGCTCCAGTCGGTTCAACTTATTAACCTCGGGGAGATTATATTCTTCACAAACTTTTTAATCTATGAAAAACTAACGTCCTACACATTATCATTTTGATTAAAAGTAAATTACATCATCATCAGTTTTAATAACAACTAAAAACATTGATGGTCTAAAATAGTATTCCAAACTTATTGTATAGCACAAATTAACTGATAACGAAAATGCAGTAAAACAGCAGTATTAAGTAATGCTATTGAAATGCATTCCTTGGTTTCGACCAATCCTAGCATTTTAGATTTAAAACACGTATCTCATATATCTCGAACTCATCGCGAAATAGTCTGTATCTTTGCATGTATGAAGATGGATGCTTTTGAGTTCGTTTATTAGTATGCTTACTAGTTATGTTTTTTTTTATTTATTTCAGATATTCACAAACGAGAAAAGAGACAGGCAGGATGGAGAGGAGGACAAAATCGGGGTAGGTATTTTTTACTGGTTTCTTCCTTTTTCATACAAATCATATATTTCCCTCTTTCGTTGCTATGGCCGAGTTGTTAAGGTGCCCCGACATTCTACCACTAACCCTCCACCTCTTGGTTGCGAGTTTGGAATCCACGTGAGACAGTTGCCAGATACTGACCTAAGGTCGGTGTCTTTTTCTCCAGGTACTCCAGCTTTCCTTCACCTCCAAAACCCGGCACATCCTCAAATGACCCTGGCTGTTAATAGGGCGCAAACAAAAATAAACCGTAAAGACTTTTGCAGTATTTGCAACTCATATGAGTAATATACCTTTAACATGTTGTATTGTTCATTTCGTGTTTCCGAATTGATTTAAGTACGGGAAATGAATCATCATACTTATATCACTTAATGAAGTTTGTTGGTTATATGGAAAATCAATAGATTTTCAAATCATTCTCAGCATAAACATTTACACACTACGACGGGTTTGATGAGCTGTTTTTTCCCCAAATTAATAGGAAACATATATAAAATGGAACCCTGAATAAACATAATTTGTGCAAATAAATTGCCTGCAAATTCGTAAATTTTCATATCAATTAATATTTCGATTGATTTAATTCTACAATTGCTATGTGATCATTCGTTTACGTTAATTACTTTTTTTTCAAAAATATTAATGTCTTTCATATTCACCCTCTTAATTGTGGCTTTAGGCATATTTAAATCATACACAATTAACATCGTTATACTACATTCAGACTATATTGATGTAAATCATAATGCTACGACCAAATTAGTGACTGTGCCTACTATAGTTAGTTATTGCATCTACATTCCCCTTACTAATACAGATACTTTTCAAACAATATTTGACTGCCATGACCTAAATCTTGACTAGGTTTGTCATTTTATATATCTTTGCTACTATATATCCGAAAAGCGTTAAAAAGCATTTATGCTATGAATGCCATTACCGTAATTATTGTTTACGTTTGCCATTGTTACAATATTACAATAGTTATTGCTCTGCATATCCCTTTGATTATCAGATGCTGTTTATGTCAGAAATGTCAACCGTTAACGTCATCATTATTATGACGTCATATTGTAATGTATGATACCAATGTCTCACTCTTATCAGCTGAATGTGTTTTGAACGAGCAGAATCTGACATCTACATCAGTTTCTTAATAGTTTGATATTAATTTGATGAATTGATTTTCTTTCATGTTGAAATTAGCGTTACAAAATATGGAACTGCTTTTGATATAAACTTTATTTCATTCCAGCAGTATATATACAATGTACAACTTAATAGACAGAGAATATGAAGGAATAGTATCCGGAAACAAGTTTTAAAAAGCTTATATAAACCTGTTTCCAACTGCTTTTAATTTGCATGCTGCGTTTAAACTTACATTTTTCAAGTCATCTGTTTTTGTTTTTTTTTTATAATTTCAAATTCGTGTTTGAACAAATATAACGGTAGTAATTTAAAGTTTCTTTAATGCTATGGTATACAACTTGAATGCATTATGATTATTTCTTGACATTTTAATATAATGATATATATTTGTATATTACATTATTATATACACCGTTATACAGTCACTGCGTTTGCTAGAATTCTATCAGTGTTGACAGCTTTTACGATATATCCTGACGATGGTATTATGGCATGACGTAATTATGGACAAGAACGATTCATCTAAATGTTCAAATGTTGTCTTTCGCATTTAAAAATAGGTTTTGCGGACTGGTTTTTCCGCAATTTGCTAGCAAACCAGAATCATCAGGGGTGGCAACCAACTAGTAGTACCAGAAATGCTCAGTTTAGTATGTACACCACTTGCCATGAAAGAATTCATACATATCTGTATAGCATTGCATATATATCATGCAGACACGGAATGCATTATATAGTGAAATATACATTATATTACCAGCACAAGGTTAAACGTAAACAATTTGTCATGCAATGTTAATCTGCACACGGAATGAAACAAACAACATGTAGTACATGGAATGCAAGGAGTATGATATGCCGCGAGTATATTCAAAAGATTATACACTACACGAGCTGCATTGTAATTGCATTATACAACATGCTATATTGATATATACATTATAATCTGCATACGATATTGAAATACGTTGTACAGTGTATGTTTGTGTATGCATTTATGACGTTCAAAATGTAATTGATGCTGAAATACATAAAAAGTATAATATCAAAAACACAGTATTTATGTTATGGATTATAAGCAATACTGATGTAACCAATCATTTCTGGTTTTGGTTTTGTGTCTTGTTATTTTACAATGCGCATGCGTCTGTCTGCCTTTGGTTTGTTTGTGGATAGATAAAATCAATTTTGTCGAAAAGCTTATTAAGTGCACTGCACGCATGAACACAGATCGTCTTGGAGAAAAACAGTGTGTAATCCAATGCAGCTTTAAACAACCCTAAAGTCCCTGTTTTCTTTCTCTAAATCTTTGTATTAAAGGCCCAATATACGTAACTTCATGAAATTTTTCGTGATTCTGAAAAATTCTGAGTTGATAACCATGCAAAAATAAACCTAAAACGAAGTAAACCTGAGCGGTAACTAACAAGAAACTCCTGACAGAAAAATCCAAAGAATTGAAAAAAATTCAGGTGGCGCCCACTTCAACAACAAGACGAAGTTAGAAGAGAGTACAAAAAGGAGGCGTGTTTACAAATACCGAGTTTGAACTGTTGCTGTACCGGTAACCGCATACAAATTAATCTTGAATATTGCTGATTTCAGTTTATCTTAACTAAATCTATAAATATAAAAAAAAAAGTTATTAGGGTTGATTTTCGCTTCAGGTTTTGCCGAAAGTTACGTATATCGGGCCTTTAATAGCTAAGAAAAATAACTATATTGATGAAGTAGTTCGAAACTGTCCTTTAATTTATTCCTCAGTGACGCAATATAGTTATCCTTGGGCTCCACGCAACTCTGCTACAATATCGCGACTTAACAATAATATAAAATACACTCCCCACCCCCTGTATATTTGTCATTAAATTATCAAAGGATTGTTTATGTTCTTTGTATGGTGTTTGTATCATTACCTTTTCCGATAAACATGGAACTAGTTTGGTCTTCCAATAAGAATAAACAATTAATGATAATTTTTATATACCACATTTATATAGCGCTCTATATAATTTGTATAATTACTCTAAAGCGCTTCACAACATGTAGATAATAATTTGATACTTACAATGCATAAATAAAGTTATTACAATCTAAGCTAATGTGATAATATAAAAATGCATATAAATACGAACTAGATAAACAAATGTCAGTGTATTCATGTCGTCTTAGTTGATACCCTAATATGCAGACGTGAAAAGGTACGTCTTCAGCTGTTTCTTGAATCTTGCCAGAGTATTTGTTTACTATCTGTTCATTGATGATATTGCATGAGTATCAATTAAATATAAGATTTATCAGAAAAATTAAATGCTTTAACATAACTTATATTAAGCAGACAAAAGAAAAACATCAAAACTTCCAAATTCTTCTCTTTATAAGAGATTCAACTTTCTGCTTACGGTATAACTTTCGCTACCGAGACAATCACATGACGTTATAAAGACGGCATTTAACAATCAGGACGCACAAATGTTATTAAAAAGATGTAATACCATTATGCCTTTACTGTATGACAAGACTGAAAAGTCGGTTATGTGATTAAATTTCATAGGAAATGAGTTCCACGCACAATTTTATTTGCACCATTTTCGACCCAAACAGGTAGCGTGCCCACTCCAACATGGGTCCCAACTACCATAGGAACACAAGCTAACTTCGGGGGTCAGAATTGGGGTAGTACACAGCCAACACCGGTAAGATTTCCATCAATGTTCAACAATATGGCGCGGTCCAGAAATAGCATGCAGGCCCCTCCAACATTGTCAAAATCTCCATCTGCTTCACAAAATCAATCTACAGGAAAGTCAAGTCGACCAAAAGCTGTAGGAAGCTCGCGCTCACCTCCTTTACCTGGGCGTAGGAGTTCCGGAGGAGGGCGTGGACCGCCCACAAGACCTCCGCCCACTCAGCCGTTACCAACATACCCTCCAACGATGCCTCCACGATCAATGCGGAATTCAAAATCAAGACGGAATAGGCCCAGACCTCAAAGTAATTCACGCGCAACAAAATCAAATTTCGGAATGGCAAACATGATTCCACCTTCGTTTTTACAAGGATTAGGTAAGAAAGAGAAAAGGCAACCTTAGTAGCAACTAATGGATAACGTATCTCACGAAACGGTAATGAAAAGCATTTAACGAAAGTAATGAAGATCGTTTCAGCCTTAAATCAAACACGTGAAAGTTGTTTTTGATGTCAGTATTATTTCTGTATTAATTTAATGTTAAACGTTTTGATATTTGATACATCTTGATACTACATAAACTTGACCACTAGATCTTAAAACATGGATTTCAGTGCCTGTAATCATTCTCAGCATCTTAAAAACAAATAATTATTACATAATTTTCTCAATTTGAATTTTATATGAAAAGGCATATTTCTATAATAACTAAATGGATCAGCAGTGTCATAATTATATAATGATATTTCATTTTAGAATAGCTTTGGACAATGACATGATAATGTACACAATTGTATAGCTTAATAACATATTTGTATTTAAAGAATTTTAAAGAATAAAAAAAGAATACATGTCACTATCGACAAAGATGCAATTAACTTGACCAACTAAATATGATTATTTGTTAAATTAAATCTGTATTTTTTAATAAAATTCTTGTTTTTGAAATAATACATTAAAAGCAGACGGATGGATTTTGGCACATTTTTCTTATTCATTCGATATGTTATTAAAAGAATATACATATATAACTACATATAATGCATTTGCATTTGAAAATTTAGACGTGGTATTTATTAAAAAAAAAACACAATTTATATTTCTTATTTGCTTTTTGAGGACATGCCATGGCTGATAAGCTGAGAACTATGTGGATAAGTACGTTGTTTAAACTTCGGGTGCCGTGTCTTATTTATTTTTCATAGTTTGACCCTTTCACCTTTGGCGTAGATGGTGCTTTCTCAACTGTTTGTAACCCAACATAACATTATGACGTCAACCTTTACTATTTACGCTTATTTCTTAACTTTGTTTTATTCACATAACATATGTTGTACAATATACATACAAGACCGATTACAAATCACCAAAATATAGAGGCAGGTATCATAAATATGTTACTTTTTATCAAACCAAAGTTTGAATTTTTTTCGACCACAAATTGAAAAATATAACTGTCGGGATAGCGTTGTGAATATGGATAATTTGTAGAGAAAGTAAGAAAAGAATTGGAGAAATACAGTAAAGAAAAAACCCAACAAATCCTCAAAATGAGAACCGAGTTATCAATGTCAGTCACAACAAATAAGCACACTAATAAGCAAATTCAAAAGCGTCCATCTTCATATCGCATAAAGATACCGAATATTTCTCGATGAGAAGAAATATGGAATATGAACAAATCAGGAT
The DNA here is from genome assembly GCA_947623455.1 of Mimachlamys varia. Lineage (NCBI taxonomy): Eukaryota > Metazoa > Mollusca > Bivalvia > Pectinida > Pectinidae > Mimachlamys > Mimachlamys varia. Next base: position 31,825,153 of record OX392544.1, read on the forward strand.
ATGTTCAGAAATAAAGTACATTGTGTTCGAGACAAATCAAAAGGTCGCGTTATCGCTAGTACACTTCAATGTTGAATACTGATTTGAGGCCAGTTTCAAGTATTACAAAATGTACATAGAAAATATCGTACACATAATTTTTCAGGTAAATTTCCAAGAAATTGTTATTTTAGAACTCCCTGATTAAGCGATACGAAATACGGTTGAAACATATTATCAAGTCAAATAAAAGTAGCTACTAACGCTTTTATTCGACACTTACTATAGATTAAAAAACTAACTACAATTTAGAAACTGAAAGGAGCAATACGTATTGACATCTTTAGAAACTGACTATTTAGTCGAGAATGATATTGTCCCTAACTTCATGGAAAATGGAAAGAAAATAATAAAATATCTACTTAAGGTAAATACTATCAGAAATTACTGTTGAATAAGAAAGGGTTCCTGACATCCTCAGTAATACATTTGACCTTTGAACTTCAATCAGCAGTATCGGATAATCAAAGAATTCTTTTCTAGTATTAAATGATTGTGCAATTGATATTTCTGCATGGATCAATCAATTACCAATTGATATGGGTCAGTCAATGAGTCATCAGTAGAAAAACTAGGGGGGGGGTCATTTTAATACCGACAATGATTAAACACACATATCCTATAAAATCCATAGTGTACTGTTCATAACATAACTTCAACTATTTAATGTCTTGTACCGTGCAGGTTTCGTTTCAAAATATATGTTTGTCAATTGCGTCGGAGCATAACGATATTATGGAATAGAGCTTGCACATTATGCTTTTTAATTGTGAAGCTTTTTTTGCATGAATCACACACAAAACACATATGCATACTTTCTTATTTTGCATGCTGGTGATGGTTATAAAATTCCTTCAGAATGATAATTAAATTTGAAGTTATTATTTTCTTGTATATTATAACTACGACGAAATACGAATTTATAGTCTGAAACTATTTATATATCGACGAAATATTTCTTTTCCTTCAAGCATATTGATAAATACTTCTAATGAATATGTTTTTCATGTTTTTAACTGCATTTTCAATTCGTTCACGCATAGTGAAAGTATTATTCAGATGAACTTATTTGTCTTTTACCTAAATTCTTAAATTAATCTGAACAATTGTTATGATTATCTATCGACATTTTCTTTGCGCTCATTGCAAATATGAATAAATATAAATTACAAATATGCAAATATTAATAAATGTAATTGCAAATATATCTCATTTATTTCTAGATCCCCTATACCAACAACAAGCAAAGGCTGCCGGAGGTTAGTTAGATGTTGATTTGATAATTAAGAATATACAAAATATTTCTTTTCATTTTGTTTGTTTGTTCAAATTCATACTTATAACTAGGATCATTTAAAGACATACATTTTGTCCCCCTTGCGTATATGCGTATATGTATGCATAAAACAGAATATTGTTGGTGTATGTGCTTCTTAAAGACAGGTCGATTATGAGACCCCGACTTTAAAATGAATGTTTTCTCACTAAAGTATCAATGCCAAAAGCACATAGTACCGATTCCACCTGGTCACATTATACAAGCAGTGGGTTAACCAGTTAATGTTTTATTCTACATTTTGAGCGTTAAGCAGGATATAACGACTATGCTTTGAAGACGTAAGTATACCACGTTCTGAAGGAATAGAACCCATTTCCCTCCTGACCTGTGCAAATGCTAGGCATTAAAGCACAAAACGTGATATAGCCAAGCAACAGTTTGAACAGTTGTATAGCCCAAATATTGTCATGATATTGGCAGATCTATTATGAAGACAACACAAAGGCAATTTCAACTGTATGTGAAATCAAAATTATTTGTTTACTCATATTCTGCTACCGTATTGTTTGTCAATATATATATATATAATAAAGATTTCATTTTGCAACTGTTCGTGTAGTGTATATCCTGTCCATGCATATGCATACACATTGAAAATAAATAAGAGAATACAGAAGCGTTAACAAATCATAATCCGACCTCAAAATCGATTAAACCAGAGGCAAAATATGAACAAAGGAAAGATTAACATGGAGACCTTGTAAAACGTACAAGAGAATAAGACCAGGTGTGCCGGAAGTGTAACAATAAGTACAAGTGAATGACAACTAGACATTTTCTGCGTACATGAGCTTCTTCGTGTTGCCCCAAATACAATGCATACATATATAAATATGAATGCATGTTTGTGTTCTAATTTAAAACGGTTTTGATATGTACCAATGTCATTACATATATTTCCATAACGGTTCAGTTAGTTGGATTAGACTTTGAAATATAATGAAGGGATGGTAATTGTTTCAAGACATTAAATTGTAACTTCATCTATAACTACATATTCTAAGTACAATTATTGTTCTCGTCCATTATTTAGCCAGTATGGCCCTGTTGAGAGGGCACTATTGCTTCATAGTATTGTCGAGGGATGGACTAGTGCCTGAGCCGAAGGCGAGGGCACTATCTCATCACAAGACAATACTATTAAGCAATAGTGCCCGCCCTCTCAACAGGGCCATAATGGGTTTAGTACATCACCCTTCCACTTAAATACACACGTATACACAAAAACTCGTTTTATTATGCTAGACCATTGCCATTTTGGGTCGTTTCCAGAGTCAGCCATTTTCGAGCAGAACAGTAGCACGACGAAAAAGTGACGCAACTTAATAGTGCCAAATTTGATAGTGCCCGGGTGAGCGCGCACTATCGCCTTATAGTACCCATGTGTATAGCCAATGGGAAGGCAGGCTTCAGGCACGTGATGTACTTATCCGCTATATGATGAATTTTATTGACTTTTCTCATTAATGTATGCGATTTGTCTGTGAGTATACCATTTGTTTATTCAAAAATCAATTGAATTATTCATCTATTTGCATATTTTCAGATAACTTCGTTGTAAACCCAAGTAAGTATAAATGAATAACAACGGAAGGATAGTGGCGAAAGGAGAAATACGGCACATTATGGTCAACTACGAAGACCGTCAGTTACTGTAAACGTGCTTATTTTGGCGTACTGAAATGTTTGCGTATATTCCCATTTAAGCGTATAGACGAAATGACGAAGTAGAGCACTCAAAAAGTTGCTGAAGAAAGCAATATATAGAAAATGTGATTCGCTAAATGATAATTGTTTAGCGGAATATTTTCATCACCAAACTCTCGAAGACAGTATTTTCGGTAAATATGTTCTTTTACAGTATTCTTTAAACCGAGAAACTTTCCTCTTGTCAAACTTTTATCCTTCGCCAGAAATTAAAAAATATATACAAATATATAAAGAAAAGTTATTGGTTTTCCTTGCGAAGTTGATTATAAAAAAGAACACAAAACAAAGACTTTGCCGCAAGACCTTTCTGCCTTCTCAGGCTTCTTCATGAGTCCGCCTGAAGAAACCTGGAAAGGCAGAAAGGCCTTGCGGCAAAGTCTTTGTTTTTTGTTCTTTTATATATATATATATATATATATATCTTCTGCTCAAGTGTCAGTTTCTACCTTCACATTCATTTTCTGTACATACATTGTATTATATCTTATTATTACAATCGCTGTAACACAAAACGTCGCCTTCATTACAGTGGACAAACTATTTTGGAAATTAAACTTTCCATATACCATCTGTTCATGCGCTAACTCTCCATTTTTCACACCATTGTTATCACTTAAAGGTTTACAAATATTCAATTCTGAGAATATTTAGTGTCAATGGCTGCAACTAAATTTTGCGTATTTCAATAAAAAAAATAATATGTCATATAATATTCAAATTTTAAACCTTTGTATGACCACCAGCGTACTTTATCTATCTAAGATAAGAAAACAGTATATCATTCAGAGGTTTTAATAGCTTTAACTTTCATTTTGAGAGGTGACCTCTATATATGATTTGTCCACCAGCGTACTGTATCTGTGCTTATAGGCACAAGGTAAGAAAAACAGTATTCAATTTAGTACGATGATTTTTCGTTTAGGATTTATAATAGCTTAAACTTTCATTTTGAAAGGTGACCTCTATATACATATTGTATCAGTGTATCAATATGTTTGATATATTTTAGTTTGTTTATTTAATTGTTAATTTTATATACTGTCGTTTTGCTCAGCTTTGCAAAATGATATACTGAATTTGTTCAGAAAAAAAGGACTATACATTTTAAATATGTCACATATAATTACGGGATGTTTCTTTCTCTTCACGTTTTAACACAATTATCTTACTTTACAGGTCCGGTGAATCTGGGATATCACGGTAAGCAATAAATACAATAAAGCATAAGATCTATAGACTTCAATGAATTTTAATGCATCACATTCATAAACAAATCAACAATTGAATCCATGAATACCGAATCGAATTAAAAAAATGTAATTTTGCGAAATTTGTATGTATGTGATTCATCTCACTTGTCATTTGTCAAACAACTTAAACGACATATTTGTTTCCAAAACAAAAGGAAGGATTATAAGAACGGAAAAATATGTAATTTCATCTGCTTAAAATGCACGAGGACTTGTATTTTTTTAGTTTAGTGTAGCAAAATTTGTGTATGTGTGTACATGTGATATACAATGTTTATCTTGCAAATTAAATTTAAAAAAATCATATTTATTTTTAAAGCATGTCCCCCTGGTATTATGAAAGAAGCATGTGTCTACAATCCGTGTCCACGATGTCGCAATCACCTTATTACATGTTGGTAAGGATTATGTAAAATGTATCGTTTTGGGGAAAACCCTTGAAGATTTTATTTGAAAATAGGGCAGCGGATCGAAACACATGTATTTAGCTACTAAACCTCATTCTTTGTTACTTCCAATCAGGGAATCGAAAAACGCACAACCTGGTAAAAAATCTAAGGCGTTGTCAATTGCGCCGTTCAAACAAAACAATTACACGCAAGGCAGTATGAAGTAATATTTAATTGGATATTATTCTCCTTAGTGTATCGTTAAAAGTGTTTAGGATATCAACTCATATGAGAGTTCAGAGATCCCCAAGTATTGTAATATGCCCCTTCCTACATGAAGTATGTTAGAAATGTTTTATGACAAGTGCAACAATGTCTGAAGCGAAATGAGTGGGCTCAATAGTTTCCATATTTATGTTAATGTATAAAACGAAACGTAGCAGATTCGACTTGTCGGTCTTAATCACAATTTCGTACAAACATACCAACTAACTATACAGATTTGTATAGTATATCGGAGTTGATTATTTTTTGTGAACACTTTTACTACTTTTTAAGGTGTTCTTACTGATCTGTTACAAACGCGTCACATAAATGAAGTACTGCTTATATTTACGAGTCTGTAGAACATGTGTATACGAAATCATTTTCTTTTTTCATTTAATGACTGAAATCAATATGTCGTTATTGGGTTTTTTTTATATTTGTTTTATTTTTCAGAGATTGTACAGAAGTGTTTGCATATAAGTTGTTATTGCTTTAATAATTGATTAATATGTCTTTCTTTATATTAGCAAAATTGTTTCAAACATCTGTCTTTTTCACTAAACTGTGGCAACATGTACGGTTCGTATGAGTGATATAAAAAAGCATATAATTTGTAAATGGTTTTGAGTGATGTAAAACAAGCATTTTTTGTAGGACAAACCCTTGTGGCGGGTGCACAGGAGAAATGTACTTACGTAATCGTAGGATCCACGATTGTGAGACAATATAAAGGTGAGTAAGTATCCATATGGTGTATGAATCCATTCCGTAGATTCGTTTAATCAAGAAGACATAAACGTATCAGTAAATTATATTTATACTGAACTTAAGGGTGAAGCATTGTTTTTTTTATTAAATATTTTGAAAGAACTCATATTTACTAATTGTTTCAATTCACAAATGAAGCTATGCATTGTAACGTCAGATAATACAAGCATTACCTATCGTGTTTAAGAATGAAACGTGTTACTAATTACAATACAATGAAATTATCACAAAATTGATAAGCAAAATTCTATTTAACAAAATTGTGTTGGATGTTAACATAGGAAAAATTGTTTTGTTTTATCTATCAGTATTCTATTCTTTTTCAGATACCATATCAGCACCGTGTGATCAAACGGAATTTTGAAGCAGTGGAGACAACAAAAATAATACAACTGTCTTACAATGTTCCCATGATGTTTTATATCAAATTATAACGTTTTAGTTGACAAATGTCTCGTTATAATATGAAAAGATTTGTAAATGGACCTATAAGGCATGAATGATGATCTTTACAATTACATTATTTTGTAAAAAATGTATAATATTATATACTGTAAATCTTATAATATTTGTGGGGTTAAATTTCGCGAAATCATATAAAATATAGCTAATCATTTAATATTTAATATTTGTTAGTAATCAAGAAGTAATGGATATAATTCATTTTACATTTAATTAAGTTCCTTGATATGTTTCTTTTTTTAAATAACAGTGCATCATGTAATATATGGAATATTTTTTTAGAATGTATGCGGACATAAAATTTCGAGAAAATACATCGTAGTTGCAATTACAATGTTTAATTAAGTTCTCTTTTGTTCATTGCCAGTATCATTTTGCAAGCATTAAATGTATATTTGGCATAAGAAGTTTAATTGATATGCATATCATTTATTCAATAAAAGGCCATTAAACCTTAATACCAATTCATTAAATAAACTGTATGTCTGTGCACTTTGCTAGTTGCGTCCCTAAGGAAACTCATACGTTACATGATAATTGTGCTAGTAATTATGCACGAACTTGCTCTGTGATGAAGACATATTGAATTTTTATTTTCAATGGAATTACAATTTCGCAATTATAAGAAATAAACTAGTTTCGAATGAGTTTGACACAAATTTCTAGTAGAACCGGCTTTTTTTTATTATTTTGTAGTATCTTATGTCTAATAAATTTGAATATGTTACTGTATGATTTTCTTTAGTTATTTTTACTCAGATGAAACCTGTTACTTTTTCGAATTAATTTGATACTCTCAGGAGTAAGATACGTATGAAAATTATTCAACTTTTTTCATGAAATACACAAGATTTTTTTTTTCAAAAGTGCGTCTTGCTCTCAGGTATATTGTGCATCACGACTTGTGTCTAACTAAATGATCTACTCAGTCAAATAATATATATAGAGGATCTTATAGGAGTGTCGATGTAATATGGCATCTATTAAACGAGTTCAACAAATAATATGTCTCGAGCCTTTTTGCAAGTGACTAATTAATTATTTAACGAGTTTGATAAAATTCTTATTACATTGACACAAGTGTAAGATTCTATTTATCACATTACTTATTTTCATGAGAAATATATACTAAAACAATTCTTCTTTGACGGTACGATTTTCACTACCGAGACAAGCATATGACGTCGGTTGTTTATGACGTCACAATGTTGTTATTACACATGTGTATTACGATGTTCCATGACATGACAGTATGACATGAGTGAACGAATCAGTTATAAATAATTTAATCAAAATATCATCCTCGAAATCCAGGGGTTACGCTTACCTACACTCTCTACATCCCTGGATATCGAGGATGTCAAAGTACATTGAAATAAATGAATAGTTTTTGCATATAAGTTGGTATTGTTTCGGGTCTGAGATATTCTACTGATGAAGCTAACGATATATGGCGCCAACCAACTAATTGCCACAATCAGTAGTCAATGTGGCAATTGGGTATATGAAAATATAAACTGACCGAATGAATAGGTGTGTAATGAATACAAGCTTAATGAAGTTCAAATAACCAACATTCACTTAATAAATTTGTGAATAACGAATACCAAGATAATCAAGCTGTGTATAACGAATAGCTGTTTAATGAATTCGTGTATTACGAATACATGTTTGATGAATTTGTGTAAAACAAATACCCACCTAATGAATTTGTTGATAACAAAGACCCGCTTACTGATTCTTGAGAATTGAATACCCTCTCAATGAATTTTTGATTAACGAAATGACGAATATCCACTTAATGAATTTGTGAATTACGAATACCCACTTAATAAATATGTGAATAACGGAGACCCCCTTAACTATTTTTTATAAAACAAATAATGCCCTAAATGAATTTCTGATTAACAAAATAACGAATACTCACTTAATGAATTTTTGAACTTGGAATATCCATTTAATGAATTTAGACTAACAAATACCCGCTTAATGATAGTTTGTATAAAACGAATACCCGCTTAATGAATTTGTATAAAACGAATACCCGCTTAATGAATTTTCTAATATAACAAATACCCGCTTAATGGTAGGTTGTATAACGAATAACCTATAATGAATTTGTATAAAACGAAAACCCGCTTAATGAATTTGCGAATATAACAAATACCCGCTTAACGATAGTTTGTATAACGAATATCCGCTTAATGAATTTGTATAAAACGAATACCCGCGTAATGAATTTGCGAATATAACAAATACCCGCTTAATGGTAGTTTGTATAACGAATAACCTATTTATGAATTTGTATAAAACGAATACCCGCTTAATGAATTTGCGAATATCAAATCCTGCTGAATGTATTTGTGCATAACGAATATCCGCTTAATGAATTTGTGTTTAACGGATACAGGCTTAATGAATTTGTGAAGCCTGCTTAATTAATTTATATATAACGAATTTCCACGAAATAAATTTGTGAATAATAAGTTTTAACTTAATGTATTTTTGAAAACCGAACACTGACTTAATTGATCTGTGAAAAAAAATTGTCCTTTCATGAATTTTGAATAACGAATAATCGCTTAATGAATTTGTGAATAAGGGATACCTGATTTTTTTTAGAAGAATAAAAAGAGAATCAGCAGAATTTCAACTCCACGAATATAGCTGTATATTAGATACATTTATACTGCTTTTGTTTTGTTTTTGTTTTGACTTCGTAAAATAGTAATAGAATGGTAAGAAATGATCGTCTTTTTCGGCAAGATTTTCCATATATATATATATACTTCATAACACATTATATGAACATGATATCTAAAGTTTGGTGTTTTTTCTGACATGGTGAAGCATGGTTCACACAGATGTTTTACACCAAAATTCAAGCCCTTTTCCATCACGTTTCAGGCACTCATTTTCAAGTAGAATTGTTGGTCTAAACTTGCAATTATCAACAATTTTTATGTTTTGAAAAATGTTCGTAATATAAATCTGAAAAAATGCATGTTTGCAGCTAGTAAGTATGAAGCACTTTTCAAGCATTTATGATAAAATTCCAGCACTTTTTAAGCACTGACCCCGAATTAAATCACTTTCGTCTTATCCATGAACCATGTGAAGGTTGATCTTTGACTCATACAGCTGTAGCCTCCTCCTAGGACTTTTCAGTGATGCTAGGGGCCAAAAGGTGGGAATCCGAAATTTCTGAACTAATGTGGAACCAGAAAGGTCAGATGCGTAAAACCCCTTTAATTTATTAATTTAGTAGTAGAATTTAACTAGTTCTGTATTATTCAAAATCGTGTACTACGAAAATGTGTCTATCATGTACCGTGCCACATCTCAAATGAGATAACTTTGTCAATGGATGCCTCCGCAAACCTCGGGGACTAAACAATCCATCAGCAAATTACTACTCCCTTTTATGAATGTTGACGTAACTCACACATATGCTGCACCTTTTAAATTTATTCATTATAATTTTCATTATTCATGTCATAAATACAATATAGACATTACAAAATATTATACCTGGGTAAAGCATTGGATAAACATAGTGTCATACAATGTCTGTCAAGTTTACAGTTGGATCTCATTATCTCGAACTCGTATAACTCAAATACATCGTTAATTCGAAGTATTTATTCGGTCCCATCCAAGCTTCGAATTCACTGAAGTCAAACACTCGGATATCTCGAAGTATGTCCACGCTCCCGCGGACTATGAGATAACGAGGTTCTACTGTAGATCTTTAGTCAATTTTTAACGTTAAGTCAGTCAGCTTTCAATTTAAATTCAAATTTAAATTGTAAATAAAAACAAACAAATAAATTCCTTTATCTATTTTTTATTGTAATGATATTTGTACAGGCGTAATGATGATAGTTGAATCAACTACATGAGTGCAAAAAAATAATTTAAACGTCCCTCATAAGAGACTAATAATGAAAAATACATCCTATAAGTTGGCCAGTTTCCCTAACACCACTGTGCTGTATCAACAGCTGGCCCCGACAAAATAATGAAAACATGAGGTACAAATTACAAATGAGAAACGGCTGGATTAATGTTTTCGAAAACCTGGATTCGAATGTCAACACGTCTACCACATAACAGATATTAGTACTTACATATACCTATTTATTTTAATCGATTGCCGTCATTCCAAAAAAAAATAATCGAAATGTCAACTTAACCTGGTTCGAATGACGTCATTTCGAGTGACGTCATTCCAAGAATTTGAATGGAAATGTCAACTAAGTTTAACTCTAGTGACGTCATTTCGAGTGATCTTTCCAAAAAATTGAATGGAAATGTCAACTTAGCTTGGCTTTAATGACGTCATTTCGAGTGACGTCATTCCAAGGTTTCGGATGGAAATGTCAACTTAGCTTGGTACGACTCATACCAAGTAATGACGGTTAGCATAGATATATGGAAGTACAGAATATCAGTTTATGTTTTTGACGTCTAGAAAACCACAAAGATGTTTAAGAAGTTTTACCTTTGCTATTTCCTATATTAAAAATGGAAGCCAAAGTCTTTATTTAAAAATTAGATTTAAAGTACACCAAACTACCACTGTTTTATATGTATATATATTACAGTTGCTGATTTAAAGTAGAAACAACTACACTTTTAGCAACAACAGCTAAAAATTACAATAGTGTTACCATCTGTGAAAAGTGCAAGTTCCCTGTCGATCAGAGATGTTTAACTGTTAAAATCAGGTATGTTTAGGTAGCCATGTTTTTTCTGTTATACAATGTTTATTTGAAAGTGATTTATTTTATATAAATCAGTCATTTGGATATCATATTATAGTACTCAATTTCAACAGCATTTTTTTCTTTTTCTTTTTGTTTGTGCTGATGATGAATTTTTTTCTAATATTTCTTTATTCGCAGGTCCCCAGCATTACATTTGAAATAATTTAGAATAAAATATGTGGTTATTTTTTTGCAATTTTTAAATAAATAAAATTTAGACTGAATTTCTCGCAACGATAGTGATAAACAGACAGATGTTACGATTCTACGTACGTTGTAGACAACACTTGACACAATACTAATACAGACCACAACCGTAACTATCGAGTTATCTCCCTTGTGACATTTAATCTGGAATTATCTCCCTTTGATTCAAATTCCATTTTGAATCTTTAACTCCATGGTCAAAATTCACAAGAGAAATTAATTAAAAAATGAAAAATATATCAACATAATCTGTTGATGTTTTTGTAATGAAGATCTACAATTCACATCTAGTAGAAACACCGAAATTATCTTTAAAATATATTGTCTTATATAAAAATATATAGAGTCTGTGTTTATTTATTTTATCAAAAAAGTTCACCACCAAATCTAAATATGCAAACATTTTCTGAAGAGAAAAAATACAGGGTCGACCAGACATCAATGAATATTATTTCACATCATGAATATTTATTTACCATCGCTATTTACATATCACGTGACTACCAATTTCCAGAAAACATTTATCCAGCCGTTGGATCCTATTGAATATAGAAAATAAATGAATCATATCATTTAAAATGTCTGCCTTTTTTCAAAAATGACATGTTTGCAAAAAACGCTTGCATTCAAATATATTGATTGTATAAGGTGTCAATATTAGCATATAAAATTAGAACGGTATGTAAAATATGAAAATTTGACAAAGCACAACGTATCCAAACATTACTACAATAGTCAGGTGAAATCTGTTTTCGTGAGAGTGTGATGGAAAAAACATTCCAACTTTAAAAATCAAATTATCATGTTCAGCGTTTTGCGCACATTGTCATTATTTACATAAAATATGAGTTGTCATCAAATTAATTAACAGTAAAAACGTTGAATAACTCACATTATGTTCATTATAATGAGAAAGTACCTAAGTATGCAAGTTCAACTTCAGGAACTACAGAAAACAAGAGCTATAATGATTTAAGTATAGCTTAATCTCGATTCATAACAATAGTATTGTTGTATTTAGGCGGCAAGAGATGAGAGACTTATTTACAAATGGTATATGTTCAACAGGATCCACATAAACGCAATGAGCGAGATGAGGATAAGTAATTTCTTCCATGATATATATAATTGAGCTTGTGAATTATATAAGCAAGTTTGTTCGTCTATAGTGAATATACTAGTCTACGAATATACAGTAATGTACTAAGCTAAGTAACCTATTCTACTTTTGAAATAAGGATCCAATTACGAGTGAGTACTCAACACATGGCACATGAATATTGTACTTATGCGCCATATTAACCAATTGATATTCAATACATGATCAGTAATTGATCTTTGACATGTGTAATTAACATACTCAAATCTATCAACAATGTTTAACGCTGATTAATCTAACATGTGGTAAAAGAGATATATTTTACCAACATGAAACAGCCAGTTGTATGGCCTACAAACGAAGCTGTAGATAGACCAAATATAGGCCATGAAAAATTCTAACGTTGAGATTAATTGTCCTCCACTGCAATATAAGAGTACAAAACATATTGCACCAAATTGTTGTTAAAATAAATATTGACTAGAAGATTTAACAAATTCGGGATTCATATTGCACATAACCATTTCTTACAACAAATTTAATAAATTAAAAACAATGAGAAATGCCTTTCGTTTTCAATAAATAAAACAATTAAAACGTTAGTGGATTTCAGAATAACAAGACCATCTAAGGTGATTTCAAAACAAAACCGTATCTAACTTGAGCCCAACCAGTATCTATGCAAAGGTTACTTCACCTTCATTTCTTCTACACCATGAGTTGGAAATAATCGTTGGTCGGAAGTATAATTCTAAGTTGATTGCTTTCAAAATAAATCACAACAAAAAAACTCCTACCCTTCTGAATACAAATTCAGGTCTTATTTTGTACCTCAAACATCGTTCAACAAATTGTTCCAGGAAGAGCAATGCCTTATCACGCTGGTGGAATCGAGGAACAGTTTTTGCAAGTTATATGAATTGATATAATACCTAATGTTATGAGAGGAAATTCCATTTGGTCCAAACAATGTTGTCAAATTAAACTCAGCTTCAAAAATCAGAACTATTGTAAAACAAATCTAGATTAACATGCTGAACAATTAACAAACAGGTTAAAGAAATCGATAGAACTATTTAGATATAAAGTAAAAATTTAATCTTTTCCAAATGATACAAGATTTTTTTTTATCTTTGGAATTGTATATCGATTTCAAGTATATCTTTATTACACCCCTAGTTAAAAAAGCCAATTTCTATAAGTTTGACCTTCAAACGCGTAACAGCTGATGAAAGCAAAAAGAAATCGACTACGATTTTGATATTGTTGAAGTGTACGATGCACTTTCCGTGTCTATAATGAATTGTAAGAATATACTCATCACCTTGTAGTACTGAATTGACATAAGACGACATAAGTCATTTACTGAAATATTGTTACCGAGTTAAAATAAAATGAACACAACGATTAACCTTCTGAACAAAAACAGTACAGATTTACTACATCCATTAGTAGCACCGAGATGAACCCAAAATATAGCACACAATTTAACGTACAGATTGGATATAGAACAAGCGAGGGTAGAAGTTTCATTTCCGATCTTAAGTATAAGACGTGTTTGAAAACAAGGAAAACAGCCTGCTTGTACTGAAAAGACTTCGTGTTAAGAACGAAAATTTCATTTTCTTTTATATTTTTTCCAATTTGTGAAAAAAACGTTTTATATTACCAAACTTCAACACTTTTTGGACTGCTTTCATTATATATTTTAGTCTTCATTAAATCTACAACCGACAAGTCTGGTAAACGTTTATAGAAAAAAAGTTAATTAGCCTTTTTTGGACTGCTTTCATTATATATTTTCGTTTTCATTGAATCTATAACCGACAAATCTGGTAAACGTTTATAGAAAAAAAGTTAATTACCCTTAGCACAATACCATCGACCACAAAGACAAAATTTATATAGTTTTAAAGAGAAAAAACATGTAGGCAAATTTTACAATCAATGTTAAATCTATCGAATCAAAAGTATGCTAATTTCGTTCATGATTGTCAAAGGCACCGTTGTAGTTAGAAGCAAAAATAGTTTTCTGATTTGTTTTGTTAATTAGCACAAGGTGCGCATGTGACAAAAATATATTCCTACCGAACGATCAACTGATCAATTGAGAAAAAATGTATACAGCAATATTATGAACAACATTTACGTAGCTGTTTATCATAACTGTTATTTGTCTTTTTTTAAGCGATTCAACATAGACCACTGTAGAAATACGTGAAATTGGTATGAAAGCGATTATTTTTTTATCAATTCAAAGTCTTGTTTCTGTTTGGTTGTTTTTAAAAGTTTCACATCAGCTGGCCTCTTAGGCATATTAATTCAATTCATGAAATTTAAAAGCACTTTTTCGATATATGTACACAATCTCACTTTAAAAACGTTTCGTCAGATTCTTGTCTTTGGTACATTCCTTTTAAATACCGACCGCTGTCAAAAGATAACTGATAATAACTATAGTAGACTTTCTTGTTAGCCAGTCAAAACGACAATACCTATCCCATTCACCTTTACCCTATCAGGCAATAACACTTTTGTCCGTCATCCACATAATGCAGATTTACTTCAGAGCAACAAACTGAAAGAGATCGTCAATAACGCTGACTCAATTTCATTGAAACAGTTATTCTTGAAAAAAATGCTTGATTTGAAATTGAGAATAGTCATGGCAATAATAGTATCTACAATATTATCAAATGTTCATAATAAAAACATATTAAAACATTTTCTGATATCAAGCAATAAATACCTATCTACGAATTGAGATAAAATATGTACAGATATTGTTTTCTCATACACACCACTCTAACTTTAAATTAATTAAATTAATCACTTAATCAATTAATTTAAGAAAACTGTAAAATAACGAATTCCTGATAAAAAGTTAGGTAACAAATTTGTTTAAGTGTTCAACATAACAACTCTGTGCTCGACCAAACGATAACATAGAACAGTTTACAAATAAATAATAAAGTTTATATAACAGTTATTTACGGAAAACGAAACGGTACAAATTTACCAATTAACCTTTGCCCTTCGTCACAAAAGTGTTGCATGGAACTCGTGTCTTGATAATAACTAGAAGAAATATACCAAGAATTTAAAAAACGCCATTCCATATTTAGAAGCTCACTATCTTCAAGACTTCCAAGATTAATGTAAAAAAGTGATTAAATTTTAAAGACAAAATATCAAAGAAAAGTACAAACTGTAGATGAACTTCATCAGTGAAGTGAAATTAATCTAGAAATTAAAAAAATGACACTTGCCGGGATTCTTTTTTCTTTTTTGTAGTTTTAAGCATAGGATAAATCTATGTGAATTAGTGAGTATGGTTTTCTTCCTGAATGACGTATATATGTGGCATGGCTAGGAAAATAATGTTATATTTTCTTGAAGTGAGCATCAATACATGAGTCAAATGAACACGTGTGACAGAGAACAACTAAAGCATTATAGAGGTATTCAGTCCCTTCTTACCATCAACAGAAACATTGTAAGAAAAACAGTAGCCAAGGTCTATCCATTTAATATCATTATTTAACTATTTATACTAGTTCCCGATCTCAAGTTTTCTCAGTAAGTATGAAAACACTCGAATTCACAACAAAGTTCATATATTAGGTTTATTTCGTGGACTTGATGTTTACTTGGATCTGACCAAGATTTGCATGGTGGGTGTCGTTGATGAAGCAGAAGACGCTTACTCTTCTGAAACACCTTATCGGATTCGCTAGAACTTCATGTCGCTATGTAAATCTTCAAATTCAGGATTTGGCCAAAGTATCGTGTAATCTATTCAAATATTCATTATCATTTTTTTGTAAAATATTCTTATTACAATTCCGCTTAATATGATATATTTTCAATGGCACACCAACAAAGTACAACAGAAATTTGGATGCATTGTCTTCGCTGCATTTACCATCTTGCTTATCTCCCTTTTGTCTTTGCAATATCATTATTATTTATGCCCCTCGTTAAATCGCCAAATTCCCTTTATATCACCATTTCGAGCTTGACGAATGTTACAATATAACGAGGTGGAACTTTGCTTCTCTATTCTACTTAACTCACAAACATGTTCATTGTGTGTACAAGAACGTAACAATTTGTGAGTATAACAAACTCATTTTAAGTTTTCTTTGCTCAGTAAAACATTGTTTTTGTGGCGGTCAATATATCATTGATTGATTGTGAAGAATTCTATGAGATTAAATAAAATGTGAAAATTGTGAAGAGAGCATATGTCAGCAAAACCTTTCTAAAAAAAGCTAAGAAATATTTATATTGATATATAAACTATTTATACTGCAGATGGTCTTTCTTTGAAACAGGAAGGCTCCTCTTGGATGACAAGTGTATATATTTCATAACTTGATGCAAAATAATGGTACTTAGAGAAAGTCGTTACGGAATGCAAAATTGTATTGACTATGTACAAAAAATAATCTTCTTTCTTAATCATCAGAATCTTTGTCCCCTTTATGTTAAATTAAAATGAGAAAAGCCATTAATATATATCTGACACATCACATTTAAGTGAAATACAACATTCATTTTTCGTGATGCCACAGAGGTCAAATAGAACCTGATTGTGACGTCACTTAAGACTCAGGTTACATTGAAACCCGGTTGTGATGTCACATCATTTATTGATCACCCTTTATCCTAAGAGCGATGACGTCATTTATTATTATTATATTATATATTAACTTCCGTATAGTAGTGGTCCAGAAGAACAGACATAAGTATGACGTCATGCTGGTCAAAACGAAAGGAGATCAATTACATGAACTAAAACAACCTACTGTCATGGTCACCTTGACAACACTGAATGCTTCCATGGTTACTCCACGCACAACACCCAATAGGAAAACGTCTCTCATTTTGGAAACTTTTGTAGAAACATTATACTCACTGACACTTTCTTTGACAATTACTACTAAACGTTTATTGTATATAACACCGTGTCACAAATTTAAATAGAATTTAAAATGGAATGTTTTGAAAAACTGAATCCATCAAAATTGTAAAGGGGACAAAGACCTGAGTAACAAAAGAAATCATAAAAATGTAAAATATATAAATATGATAACATGTTATAATCATTTTTATCGAAGGTAATAACTTCTTATTCTCATTCATCATAAAGATCCAATGAACTAAACTATCTCATAAAATATGTAATAAAAGCGAGGTGGGACATCCTAGCACGCTAGTATGTAATTCTATATACAACATAATAAGGCATTTCAAAAGTACACTCTCGAACCCTTTCTTATATAGCTTGCCAACACGTATATGGATTTCGCGTATTGCGTCAATGGCACTATAAACCGTTATAAACTTATCATGTAGTTTATTTTAAGATGATCTTTAAATAACAGGTACGTGCACTGCATGCATACATGCATTATGATGTAAACAGGTAAAACAAAACATGTCACGTTTCATCAAAGGTTTGCCTCCACATTGACCAGGCAGCAAATACAGTGATGTCCTTTAAAAACATATTGAATTACGTCTTATGCCCCTCAAAGGCCATTTATGTCATTACGGCATCTGTGTGTGACACATTTTTCATAAGAAAAGGGATCGCAATCTACTTTTGAATGTCTACAATATCAACATCATCATTTTCATTGACAAATGGTGGGCATTTTAACATTCAGTAAAGTATTTTAATAACAGTATGCAATTAAAATAACCATACCAAATTTGAATATAATATATATAATTATATACACAACTAATTTGTTTTCTCGACTGTTCAGCTATTGTATATAGGCTGTTTCTAAGTCTCTGTCTGTATGCTTTACTTTCATCCCGAGCGACTGCACCGACTTCGGAAATAATTTGATCTGTCATGAAGTTGCCTCCTTGTGAATCGTTTTACACCACGCCTGAAACGATATAAAAACATTATCATTTGTTTATAAAGTAATTTTTTGTAAACATAAATATGGAACCGTTAACGAAATATATTATATTCAATCTAGTACTGGTAACTGTTTATATACATTGCAGCTTTCTGAAGAGAAGTGATTTTATTCGAGTTCAAGATAACTGTTTTACATTTTGAAATTCTTCCATTTAAACTGCAAAATTATAAACGCCTTTTTTACACATTGAATTAAAATCCAAAAAAGTGTCATGTTATAGTGTATTCTTCCTTTTTTCTGCTTACTAATTATAAGTAAGCAGATAAGTTGATACGGACTGTTAAATCGAAGAGTCCCTATTAACAGAATAATAACAGATTATAAACAGTTTTAGAAAGTTTCGTAAAATATGGCAAATAATTCGAAAGTTGTACAACAACAAAACATATTCGATCCCATTTGATATAGTTATAAAAAAAACATACTTTGTTAGAAAAAAAACATAGTCAAAATGTGTAGAAAGACATCTCTCTCCGGCAAAAAAAAAAACAATATTAATTTGAGCAATTTCATACACTGTGTTCTGTAAACCAACATATTTTCGAGGCGACTTAATTTCGCGTTTTAATATAAAACGACCTTTTCGCGATAAATACGGTCGTGAATCCTATGTACCGTATAGTACTCTTACAGTCGGCATATCTCTGAATAAAACTATTTCCCGGCGAATATTTTTCGCGAATTTTAATCAACCGCAAACTACGCAAAAATAAGTTGGTTAACAGTATGTCTATATGTCAATTTATAACCAAAAGACGTTTAAAATTTAAACAGATCATTTAAAGATCGATTTAACAATAGTTGTATATATATAAAATTGTAGGTATAATATGTATACCTCATTATTTGACTGAGATCAACGTTATTTGGGATAACAACGTTACAATACTGTACTTGTCTATTCGCTAATAAACAGACTGAAGAAAAGGGTTAAAAAGTCACATGCAAAGAACCGATACAATATTTAAACTATCACAAATTTCTGCACAACAGTTTAACCCTTTCATACCCCAAAGTCTGAAAATGCAACGGATTTAATTTGGGGTGGTTCTTTCATCATTGAAGGCTTGCTAATACTTAATTACATTTAGAACTACAGCTATTGTTTCTAAAAAAAAACAGAATTTCCAAACACATGTGAATGGATATGTTATATACGCATTGGTGTGTGTAATTGGCAAATATGATATCCAGTCCACAGCTGATATGATTAACTTGCAAATATACTCACTTAAACTTATATATATCATAACCTTAATCATCATGATCTGGTTTTTTTTCTCCCATA
This sequence comes from Mimachlamys varia, assembly GCA_947623455.1. Taxonomy (NCBI): domain Eukaryota; kingdom Metazoa; phylum Mollusca; class Bivalvia; order Pectinida; family Pectinidae; genus Mimachlamys; species Mimachlamys varia. Next base: position 31,844,685 of record OX392544.1, read on the forward strand.
ACATCTAACGTAAGCACACAAATGGATTGTAATTCACAAAGTTAACTTTAATGTTGTTTTCTAATCGTATATATGATGGGATTGGAGTGATAATATTTAAATAAGGGAGAAATAGAACATTGAACTTTATAGCAAGACAGTTAGTAGTTATGGGAGAAATATAATCTGGAACTGTGAAACTCCATTAAATCCATTTTATTTCGTCACAGTTGTGTCTTTTCATGTACCTATTTTTCTAAGAAAGTGGGAAAAACGAATAAGAATAAACTAAATATTCAATCTTCAAATCGGGAAAACGACGAAAATCTCACCGGAAGGGCAGAAAGGGCTAATTTATAAATGTTTAAGGTGACCCAGCAACAAGCCAAAAGTGTGTTAAGCAAAGAGTGAAGGTTAAAACTTGTTTTATTACCAGTAATGTAATGATAACATATATGATAACAACGTTCCCACAACACTCTCATATTCACTGTCCACACAAGTATTAGAAGAAAATTACAACCATCACATATTGATTATCTACACTTCCGCATATTCCAGTCAACATACCAAACAGGTTCATTAAAACGTTTAACGAACGCCGCGAAATACTGTATATGGACAAAATGAGTTTGGCGTTTGAGTTAGAGTCTCTAAACAACTAAAACGTGTGTGTACTTTAGAAACTTTGACCAATCAAGTAACCCCTTTTCAAACTATAAATAAAGCCAGAATTAAAAAATAGTGATGAATGTCCTAACTGATTAAATGCGATATTCATTAAAAAAAATTAGAATCATTTAACCATTTTGCTGATGCATTTTCTATTTTGTTCAATAATTTCCTTTTAAGATTTTGTGAAATGACCTCCAACGTATTACGTTAAACTGTTTTGCGGAAATGCAGATACGATATCATGAAACGTCACCTCAATCAACATTTCACTGCTGATGTCACGGTAATTATACACACTGTATGCTACTGATTTTAATTGAATTGAAAATTTCAACAATTTTTATTATTTCACAAATGTGTTTTTCGTCAAGAATACAAATTGAATGTTACAGTTTATCTGATAGTTTTACATATAAAATCAAAATGATCCTGGAATGAAAAAAAATATAACCAAACGTTAGCTTAAAAATGTTTTTTTTTAATTTTGTTTTTCCTTTTTGTTTGTTTGTTTTTTTCTTGTTTCCCTATTTTATGAAATATTCTTTCAAATACATTAAGTCCAAAAAAAACGAAGTAAAATCGTAGCACACAGTTTAACAAAATAAAAAATGGATTACAATCAAATCAGAAATTCAACTGTGGTAGCTAAAGTGAATATGTATAATGATGGCAATTGTAATAAATACACTAAAATATATGTAATAGAGCACAATCACATGATGTAATCAACCAACCAGAAAGCAACACGCTGGCACCAATTATATTGTTACTACACTGAAAGAAATCTACACATTGTTTACAAAATATCGCCATGACAACTGAACACCTTTAACCCAACCAGCCAATCACTTACTCCGACACGTTGAGGTGGCTATATCTTACAACCAATCAGGGCTCAGTTCTCTTAGGAGAATGAGTGAGACAGCAGGATGCTAAAGAACATGGTACAGAAAATGTGTATGGGAAATTGTTTAATAAATAGGGACGAGAGTAAATCCTCGGTGATTTTTAAATTAATTATTATACACAAAAATCTTTATATGAATATCGTGCAAATTTGTCTTCCATAAATGCGTCATCTTGACCAACAAATCGTCTATTCTATGGATAACAATACCTTTCTATGTATTTGTAACAATATATGTAGTAAATACAGGAATTAACATCTAAATTAAAAACATAAAATAAAGGCTTTTGTTACCGTTGTCACCATATCGTTACATATTTTACGCTATTATGTAATTCGTAAATCATTCCGACTAAACAGAAGCTATCGATAATTTCGAATGTTTATACACTTTCGGAGACAATGAACTTAAATTTTTTTCTCTTGAAAATTACATTGGTCATTAGGGATAAATCCTGCAGAAGACCACTTTTCTAAGTTTTAAAATCATACAGCATATTAAAGAGAGAAAATAATTATATGAATCTCAATAAAAACATTTTACAATCAGACAAAACTAAACAAATATAACTAAAATAATTCGCTCTTTCAATACCTCATGATAATATACGTTGTCTGATTGTAAACAAACATGATCATACCACGTGGTCAACATTTTGGTCTGCTAAATAAACTATACATTGATACCATTTTATAATATATGGATTACAGAGAATACATATCATGAAGCTAATCAACATGCCAGAAACTCGCATGGCTTGGAGGTCTACCTCCAAGGATGCAGATTATGGAACGTTCAGGGGAAATAACATTTAACAGAAAAAACTGAACTTACCAGATTATCCCCCTTCATATAGGATTCTTAGTAAGGTCTGTTCGCGTCCTTTGGGCGCTTGAGTTGAACTTTTAGGCGCTTCATTCCTATCTGGAAACCGTTCATTGCTTGAATAGCCGCTTGGGCACTTGTAGGATTGTCAAAACTCACGAATCCTGAAAAATTCCGAATCAAAAATAATTTATAATATAAAATGTCTAATGCACTAGTTATGTAAAATGTATGGCGCTCTATAATTATTTATTCTGGCTATATTTTACTATCAAGTTGATAAATTCAATCAAGAAGTTAACATTTACAAATATTAGATTGGAATACCATTTTGTGCTGCAAAATCATAGTTCACAATATACCGATACGATGTAAATAGTAAGTCCATATTTAAGAATTTGATTCCATGTGGTATTGATTAGTTAAAAATAAATATAGAAAATCCATATACAACGAAGCTTGATATTTTAAAAATTGAAATCCGATTGCATTTGTTTAAAGAATGTAAAATGACAACCTTTTTTTAAAGCATAGTCATATGTTTTTAGAGTGGGGAAATCAATATGTCTTTTTTAAAGCATAATCACATGTTTAAAGGGAGGAAATCAATATGTCTCAATAAGCCGTGTAATGTAACCAAGAACTTGATATGTTCAAATTAATGATGTAACCAGTCGTTTTAGTCAGTTATATGATAGCATTAACAAAACTATCAGAATAATCAACAATATGATAAGCTTTACAATCAAATCAACAAAAAGCCACCATACTGAATTTCTAGGGTTACGCCCCCACCCTCCTAAGTTGGGAGTAATGGCTTCCCATTACACACGTCTTTACGTTACTGCCGACTTTGTTGCATATATCATTGCTGGCAGGGCTTTTCTTAATTTCAGAAGATAAAATTGTTTGTCTGTAATATCGCCATTTCCAGGACATGACCCTAGTGTAGTATCTAGGTTATCATGGTAAAATACTTTCCAAAAAGATCCCATGGACAGTGACAGACCCAAAGACAAATCCTGGAAGCATATCTGTATGAATTTAAGTTTGGTTAATTGGTGAGTTAATCCAAACTGTTTGGTGTTTTCCCCCAAGACCAAATGTGCACCAAATATTATCTTCTTTCATATCTTAACACCGATTCATTTACTAATTCCTGAACGCTTTGTTTTCTGTGTACAGGACAAAAAAAGTAAAACTCGTATTGAGTATAGAAGGACGTACCGAAGCATTTGCTCTGATTGGTCGCTCTGTCGACATACACTTTAGCACTGATGACGTTTCCAAACGGCATGAACATTTGGGCCAATTCAGCGTCCCCAAACTCCTGGGGAAGGTGATAAATGAAAAGGTTGCATCCCTCGGGTCCTGCAGGGCAGAAAAAATAAATTGATGTTACTTTTCATCTGTTGCTCATTCTGATAGTTGTTATTATAATATGTAATTTATTTAATATTCATGTCTCGTTTATTAAGCCAATACTAGTATTCGAGATGGGCAATAATCAAACTTTATCGTATATTTATCTAACAAATCACGTTGCAGCATATATATATATATGTACTTTTTAAGCTATGTAATGCATTTGTCTTAAGGTATATTTCGCGGCTGTGTAATGTTCAAGATTTCTTTAATGTAACCCAAGACAATGACTATTTTAACTCGGCGAAAATATGGGTACCAAAGTAAAACCTATTTTCAAAGTCCTTTTCATTAAAAGGAATAATACAAATGCACTTGTCTACCTGATAAAAATAGCAGCGAACGTCTGTACTATATGAAGGAATCTCACAAATGCAAAGCCAAATATAATTTGAAATATGATGCGTTTTGTATTTTTATCATCTCTATGAATGTGTTGAACTGCGTTTAGATGACCTACGAACTAGGTTAGCATAAAGCGTTCTATAAGAGCTTCGAAATATTATTAATTATTTTGTGTTATCAATACTTTTTCAAACTCCTTCCATTTTGTCTCAAATATATAAAAAAAAATACATACCCTGCCCTCCAATGTAAGCTCCTGAAAGAAAACAACAATTATGATCATTTTTCATGTACCATACATAAATAAAATACTTAAGTAAATGTTAACGGCGTATGTGTATGCATTCGCCAAAACGTAGTGAAAACAACTGAAAAAAATGTCAACTTTAATTTTCAGAAAATTGAATGTTAAAAATATAATATTATGTTCTGACTAAGACAAACTTAATTTAATCAAACTTGCAAACAGTATGAAGCTCTATCAGTTGATTTACTTATTATTTCAATTGATTTATTCATTTAACGATCTGACGGCATTATATAAGAGGTCATCTTCTGGTGACCTTTGTCGCCTCTTTACTTAACAATTTAGTAGAATTGTCTAATTGATGACATTCGACGCTGTCATCTGCATACAGTCATTTCGTCATAACATGCATATTAGCTTGTTGTGACGAAATGACTAAATGCATATATATAGAATTATGCAAGCATTGTCGTCCCAACAATTCACATCCAAGATTCTAAAAGTGGTAATTGATTGGATAATACACAAGGTCACCAGAACATGACCTGATATGGGACATTGTCAGATCCTTATACAACGAAATTAGAATATAGGCATTTTAATCGAAGCTTAATGTCCAGATATCCAACAATACTTTATGCTGTTTTCCACAGCCTGACCCCGGTATTTGAAACGGAAATGATTCAATATACATACCTTCTTTTTGAGTTGCCGGAATAAGTGTAGCATGTTGCGCCAAAGCCTGTTGCATTGTGGGATACGCCGCCGGGTATGCTGTAACATAGATATGTTTATGTTATAAAAATATTTGTGACGTCACAGGTAACATAGAAATGATGAAACAAATGATGAAAGGCAGTGGGAATATTTTACCCAGTTGAATTCCTGAAATGGCGAATTATGCTGCGTGTATTTTGATTAAGATCTGATCGAACTGTGTTAAACCTCTTCAACTATGTATCAATTACTTGTCACTGATTTTTTTTAGAAACATAAAAATATCTAAAACGTGTAAAAAATCTAAGCTACTCCCAGTGAATATCAATTCCATGGGTATATCAAAAATCCTATTAACAAAATATATATTTGTTAACCTTTTAAGCTATTCCTAATAAATATCGATAACATAGAATTACCAAAAAAATGAAAAGTCATGATAGGCTATCACATTTCAGCTCTGCATCTCAAATTACGGCTTTTCCATTACGTAAAATGGCAGATGTCGCTTATGTGATTTAAAATGCGACATTTTCAGAATAACATGTCATAAACAGTACATGCTTGAATGTTTTGGACAGATTTGTAGTTGTTTGTAGTTATGATTCCTAAACAAAAATTTGGGTTGGTTAATTTTGTCGTACGTCCTTTTAATGGCCATGGTCAAAAATGGAACGGAAAGCAATTTAATCTAGAAAACGGCCGGAGTCGAACCAGGAAGCATATAAGCTAAAACGTCTGAATCATTCATACACAACATCGAATGTGTGCACAAATCATATGACAAAAGGTTCAACGCTATCTCATATGAAAAGCAAATAATTTCCTAATTAGAGAATTTGTGCCGTTACTCTTTTTATCAACTCAATCACCCATGAAACTTCACAATGAACTATTCCAACTATTCGATTTAAAGAGTTTAAATGTGTCTTCAAGGGTAAGAGAGTTTGGTAAGATGTTAACAAAGGTCTCACCTATTCCCGCATAGGGCTGGACACTGGCGTATGCTTGTAAGGGGTCACCATTGGCCATAGCTTGTGCTGCAAATGGCAGAAAAGTGTTACGTGCTAAAAAATGAAGAGAAAAAGGAGAAAAACTGTCATAACTCCGTTAGTCGTTAGTAAATAGGAAATACGAAAGTGCGAGCATTCCTTTATCACAAGATCGTATATGACAGTAACTACATACAAGTTAGTTGGGATCAAAGGGCAACAACTCTGTTACGTAATTTATTTTTTTTTCGCTTTTTTTATTTAGGAAAACCAAATATGAGCTGGTATAACGATCCAAAACATGCAGTTTTTAATCACAATATCACAGGCATCAAGTGTGAATCACAAAACAGCGATTAGTATATCCGTTATTACTTGAACTAATGAGAACATCCGTTGTTATGACACATTATTCATCTGATTCTACGCATTATAATGCAAGTTTCATACACCAGTATATATATATTTCAACATTTCAATTACAATAAAGAACATGTAAATGAAGATTTTTGAATCACCAGTGCCCAGTATTTAAGTGCAGAAATATTTATCATGATATGCAGGTACAATATAGAAACCAAAGCAAAACTGAGACATCGTTGGGTTACTATCATATTGATTAAATGAAGTATCAGCTGTTAATGTATACATTAAGACATAATGAAGCAAATGTGGTATTGCAAGTACTTTACATACATCACTATAAGTATGCTACTATTAATATAAATATTGAAATCATATTTATTTTTCTTTCTGGCCCCAGGATCATGAAATCTAAATTTGTTTTCAGTATCGACTTGTCCAATCACACATCACGTCTAGAAAGTTACGTCAAACATGATTGGCTAAACAAAAGTCGAAGATTTATCCATGATCCTGGAGCAAGTAATACACTAGCTCAAAACGAAAAACATCAATTGTTTCTCTCATTATTGTCTTGACGGATCAATGAACATGTTTGCTATTTAATCAGTAGTTGGGCTTCATATTTGTCATATTATATGACACAGCAGTGAGGTTTTAATGACAGAACTTATAAACTTGTCATTTACTTTCTCACTTAAAACTAAGGGAATTAACTCTGGCACATATTTCAGATAACATATTATATGAAGACGTTATTGAATCGTTTGAGGGTAAGTGGGGAATTAGATGTTGAATTCCATATTTGTGGATAACAGATTGCTCTTCAAACTGTACGAGATTGTCCAATTTTAGTTGCATTGTGTGAGCTGTATCATTCATAAAACATAACGGAAATCCTATGTTTATTCGAATTCAACAAAGTCAGACATAACATGATTGGTGATTAGAGCTTCTTACATTTTTTACACATTAAGATTATCATCCAAGCCTAATAATGTCTTTATGTTTTCCATCATTTCATTTTTTAATACAATGCAACGTACCGATATTATAATGGGGATGTACTCGTACAATGGGAAGATAACTCTGTATATCACAAATAGGGAATAAATAAGTAACGGACAAAATACCTGGTAAGATGTAGGCAGAGGTACCGTTATCTGGAAGGAAAATATAAACAACATAAGATCTCGTGATCACAGAATTTTGAATCTGTTTTAGCACGATATTGATCTCTTCACCATAATAATTTGGTATGTTTATATCTATATAATAGCAAAAATTATACATTTGTAACAATGATTCGAACGAAATAAATGTAACAAAAAGACAGATATTAAGATATATTTGAATACAAATGTTTCTAACTCTTCAAAATGCTATGCCAATGATGTCTCAAATTTGGTTGTGCACATAACGACAAACAAACACATATAAATACACAACACATATATTCCCGCATATAATTGTTTATAGTCATATAACTCGACACAATACGGTCTATAATCCGGAATAAAGACGGATATGTCTTCTGTTTTTCTTTCTTAATCGTGTTTGTCATCCAATAATCTTATTGATGTAATGGTTCTTTTTACTTTCATTTTACACACAGCAATAATCTAGATATATTGTTTTCAAATTAATAAACATCTATTTATAATATCATTTACTTTGAAAACTTGTAACATATAATTTCACAACCCGTAAGATAATCACTATACCTTTGGCAAAGGCAAGTTCATCAGATTTGATTTCGTTATGAAATAAAAGGTCGCATTTTTATTTTTTTAAAGAAACCGTTTAAACAGTCACAGACTTAGGTAATTAAAGCCAAATTTATTTAATCTACATTACTGTATTTTGATTCTGAAGCATTTTGAACAGTTTTTCTAAACATTGAAATTCGACATTTTCGTAGAAAAGTGGTTTGAAATAATTAATGAAAAGACAATTTGAATCACTCAACTAATATAGTATCGTTATGTGTGCATTCATACTTAACACATGTAAACAAGACTATCAGACACAAAATTGTACACATATACAAAAAGTGTGTACGTGTACCCAATATTTGATGACGTGTATACAACATTTTGTACACAATACATTCATACAACCATTTGTGAACATTTCATTCGTACACAAATTATTGTAAACAAAACATTTGTACACAACAAACTATAAAAACATTCGAAACACACGCACATCAAACAATAATGTGTTGTATTGCTCTTGACCTCATTAACAGCGTCCATATTTCCATAGATACTACATCCATTAAACAGTGATTGGGTAATGTTCATTTCGTCTTTCGCAGTCAGTAACTATGTTATTGTATACTGAGGAATATATTAATTAATATTCGCTGTCATGAAAACTGAACTGAAGATGGTAGAAAAGCGAAATTAATAATGCGGCGGAAAGTCCCAGATATACAGTAGATTGTTTACTAGGAATGATTCATGTTTTTTTATCGTATCTTTGATATAAAGGAGTAACGTTCACTTTCGTTATCTGCACTCCTGCAATATGCCATAGCAAAATCGACGACACACAATTACTCCGTGTGTATTCTAAAGTCCATGAGACTCTGTAATTGGTTAGAAGTTTTATAGTAGTTAGCATATCAGTGTGTAACGTCATATTTAAACTTCAAACTTACCTGCGTAGTGGGGAATTCCATTAGCGTATATTTCTTGTGTTTGACCATTGGATTGTGACATCTGGAAACTGGCCACGGCGGTTGGAGATAGAACACTTGGTGGTCCACCGTTCAGGGTGGGGGTACCTGATCGCGGGCAAAATTCAAAGTCTACATATCAGTATAAAACCCATTGCTAAGGTTAGTAACGGGTTAGGTTAATATAAATCGGGGAGGAATGATTGTCTATCTACATAATAAATGTTGTCTGAGCTAGAATTAAATTTATAAAATTGCACAATATTGGTAATGAAGATAATGCCCAAATAGTTTTCAATTTGAAAAAAAAAGATAATTATCTAACTGTAATGCTGACAACAAGCCAATGAAGAAATTCTCAAGATTTTTTTTTCTGTTATTTGCTATTAACAATAGATGCAAACGTATCATTTTTCATGTCGGTTCTTTATTCAAAGTGTTGACTTCAAGATGTATTCAGTACAGATTTAGTTTTTTTTCGAAATAGAAAAGGTTATAATTGGTTGAATTTCGAAAATGTTCTTTCAGCAACATTCGACAATTCTGTTTCAAATTAATCAAGTTTCAACGAGACAGTTAACGATCGGAAATGCAATAATTAGATCTCTTTCCATTTAACGGTAAAGCTTTGTCAAACTATTTGGTACTCGATAAAACACTGATTTATAAATGTATTGTCCTACACGGGTAATAGTTTGGGCAATACAAATCATCACAACTCACCACTAGCTACCAGGGAGGCGGTGGTGGGTGTGAGGGCTGCAGTTGAGATTCCATTAGGGGCCGTTAGTCCGCCGACCTGAGGGATATGAGCTAGCGTTGTAACTGGGCTTGTCAAATAAGGGCCCTGAGACGCTGCGGCTGCAACAATGGCCGCTTGTTGCTAAAAACAGAAACACAATATAAACAGTTGACGCTTAAATCGTGAAAAACAAATCAAAATTACAGAAACAATATTTTTACTCAAATAAGCAAATCAATATCAACAGCTAAATATCTAAAGATAGTGGTTGCGTTCAATATAAATATTTTGGTCTTCGATATTTGATATTTCATAGACGAGTTAAACAAGGAAGAAATCTACCTTTGTAAGTTGTTTTTTTTTAAACTTTCTAATTTTTTTTTATTGTTTTTGTCTTTTTTTTAATTCCCTTTTTATTTTTAAACTTTATGATACAACTGCTGCTTAAAATCTGGTAAAACCAGAAATGTCTGTGAGATATTAATACACCCGCCCTTATATGAAATAAGTTCTCCATACTTCATTTCATGGCAGGGGCATACACATACCACAATTACCAACTATCCTTAAAACTTTTTAATATTCATTATTGAATCTGCTTGCGTCGTCGGGATTTTGTGTACAAAGGAAAACTATCCCGACTTTTCAACATGGCGGCGTCCTTCAGTTTACTCGATCTTTCACTGATGAAAACTTGACACACATCTATATCATTGTAATTTACGATATTTTAATTTCCCTTAAAAAAGTGCGCAGATTACACGAGTTTTTACGGTATTCATCGACAACTCACCTGTGCAATAGCACCATAAGCACCGATCTGAGAGAGAGCAAAGGGATTTAGAAGACCAAGAGGACCAGCCATTTGTTGCATCCTACGGAGTTGTCGTTCCTTCTCTGTGTCGGCAAACTTGACTACAAGGCTTGAAGAAGCACCCTGCCAAAAACAAGTAAAAGCATTTCTAAAGACTTAAAACAGGCTACTTAAAATAATTATGCAAACAGTATTTTGACTTTGAATTTGTTTCCGAATATAAAACAGCTGAATGGAGCAGTACAATTCATTATTTGGCCCAGATGTATCTTTTCTTAAATTATCAATCTATTATATTCTTCTCATTGTCTTCTGTATCATTATTCGAAGTTTATTATGCACGAAATACACTTGAAGACAAAATTAAAAGGTAAACAGTTATGCTATTTATTTCTTCAAGTTGAAATATTTGTTAACTTTAATGATATGACTTACAATAGCGTGTCAGTGATGACGTAATTTATTAACTAATATTTATATTCCTGATGTCTGCTATAAAGTGTACTCACGGGCATTGTCTGACTGCCGTGAAGGGCATTAATGGCGGATTGGGCCTCGGCGTGTGACGTATATTTCACAAAAGCACAGCCTGAAAAAAAGAAACGAAAACGTTGTAACAGTGTTGATGTAAACAAAATACCAAAGCGTCAACAATACCATAATCCGAACTCAAAATACAATTAACCTGAGGCAAAATATGAACAAAGGGAATGATGTTATATAAAGTTGTTATATAACCTAGAGTTGTGATATAAAAGGTATGGTATTGCTATTGAATCACGTGCATATGCCAATTTGAAGTTTTTCGTATTAATGGAATTTACCTTCAAGCAAACATCTTTGACAGATATGTGTAAATGAAAGATACATTATAGCATGTTATTTCAGAACGATTCAAACCCAAATATTTTCACAGGCAAACATTTCATTTTAGCAATTAAATCGGATATGTCTATGCTCTTAAGTATGCCTACTTATTGCGGTTTTGAATGAATAATTCCTCGATTCTCATTTCAAGTCCATGACATATACATGGGCATGACCTAGAGTTGTCAATGAAGCAGAGGATGCTTACTCTCTGGAACACCTTGTCTTATTTTTTGTACAGCCTTCATTATTGGGCATATCCAAGAATAGGCCGTCAGAAATAACCAATGACATCATACTCTAACAAAACAATTTGGGATTAGGTCAAGCCTGATACCACCACAAACCATCATTTAGCCTGCACAATTTGACCTTGCCTTTCAATTATCTCCATATAAATATTTCCTCTTTTCAGAATTTGCCTTTATTTTAATCGATTTTAGTTTTAAGCATTGTTCTGTTGACAATTAGGCTTTTTTTTAATTTATGAGCGGTGGAGATTTCAATATTTCTACTTTAGAAGAATCTTACCTTTACTGTTGCCGTTCTGGTCCCGTAGAATTGTACACTCTTCAATCGAGCCAAAGGGTTGGAAAAGTTGTCTCACCTCGTCCTCAGACTGTTGTTTATTCAACATACCAACGAACAATTTTCTGTCTTCTGTAAAATATGAAAAGAAGAATACGTTTTTGAGTGATTGTGGTTTATACAACATACCAGTGAACAAATTTCTGTCTTCTATAAAATATGACAAGAAATATACGTTTTGAGTGATTTTGTATACATGTATACACACATAGCGATAGTTTGTCAAATAGTGTAAGATATTACACAGTAATGCACAATATACTGCCAAAGCGTTGACTTAAGCGGCTTTAAATTTTAGTAAATAATAATTATAATATTTTTTTTTATAAATTTTGAAAAATAAAGACTTGATAACTTAATATGCCAACAATATTTGCAATGGAGAAAACATGTAGAAGCTGTAATGATAGCACATAATGATTTTAAATGCTAAATCATTTTCGCAGAAAGTGTTATAATAAGAACACCGATATAGTATGGTCGCTTGCATAATCATTTACACACAGCATATTGCAGCCTTTGATTTGGCTATTGAATTAGACCAAACGCGTCTTTATTGCACCAAACATCGACAAACCTCCATGCAAGTATGTTAATTATTTATTTAGAATGTGCGAAGGAAATAACCAATTAGTTTAAAATCAAAATGTGTCAACATGAACGCGATTTAAAGCACACTATTAAAAGAGAGTTGTAGTGCTACTCGGCAACATTTATAGCAAATGTTGTTAAATGAATCAATGATAATGTAAAATCATCATGCATTATAACTATTGAATTAATCGTAATTCGTAGTTTGGCATTGGTGAAAGTTAGTTATTTTTATACGTTTATACCTTATTTACCACAAATAACAGTATTTGTATCAACACATTATTGAATTAATTCAGTGATATCCTCAGTATTTAAATACTAGTAGTAATAGTTTTTCAACCTGTTGATATGAGTGACTTAATTAGAACGAATGACATATGTTCTTATTTGCATAACATATGTTGTTATAGATACGCGATTACCTTATAAAGTAACACCAGGTAAAACGAAACATATTTTGATGTCAAATGTACCATATGTTTTAAGGAGGATATTGTTCAAAAATAGAACTTCAGTGCTGAAAAATATTATATTTTTAGATATTTATCACTGGAATTTTATATACAGATTGCTTTTTTATTATTTTTAAATTCAAAATCAATATTATTATCGGAATGGGGCGAAGAGAAGTATTAAAAGCGAAACTACACAGAATCTGATTTTCACAAGTACGTGGTATAACCACATGCCTTGGATTTCATGGAATTAGCCAATGAACACAACCGACAACATTCTCTGATGTGATTCCACTTCGTCGTTTGTGAATTGGACAGCCAAAATCCCATTTCACTCTAGCCTCAGATGTCAGTAGAATTAATTTCAAGAAACACCACTCCATTAGAAGCTTATGCGTGTATATACACGTGAAATTAATTCCATGATATAAAAAGCCGGATTGAGTTTTATCGATCCAGAACGAAACTAGATGGTGGCAAATTGCTATGTGTATCAAACAGATATTGATGGGCTCTGGGATTGAACTATCACAGTATCCATGTCGTGAAATAGACATGTCTGTCAATGGTAGTCACGTGATGTCGAATTTCGTTTTCAGGGCAGGTTTGAATTATAACAGTATCTCATGACCTGTATTATTATTACATATGTAATAAAAATCTGCAAATCATGTCTATATCGCTTGCTAAACTTATTCAAAAGGTTCGTGATAAATTAAACATATGTTATAATATATTATACTGTCATCAAGTAATTGCATGTACCAGTGACTAAAATGTTCGCCTATTTTTTCGGGTAAGCTCATTATCTTTTTAAATTATGTTTATTTCATGTAATTGATTCAAACGTTTTGTTTTGAATACATTTCGCTGTCATGATAAAACTAAACTACCATCTTTATGAAGGGCGACATTGTCAAATGTTGAGCTGCGTATTTGACTTTTTGTTACAGAAAATGAATTCATTATGACAAAGGTTATTATATCCGTGTATGGATTTATAACAATATAATATTATCTTACTGAACAAAACAGTTAGCCTCATTGTGTACATTCTGCTGGGGGAAAACAGGAAATACAGATGAATTGAAACAAATAATGTTCTGTGTAAGCAGACAAAAGCGGATCAATTTGTATGAACGGTTTGCTTATCAGAGTTAAGCATGTGTCATTAAATGTTCAGATCATATCGGGGAAAATAATTGACTGCTCATAGAAACAAAATGTCAGAACATAAATTAGTCATGAAAGTCATGTCCCTACACAATTGTTTGTTGGAAACAATCAATAAGTATTAACAAAACCAATGGTGTTGTCATAGATTATGATGAATGGGAACTGACAAATGGTTGAGTGGGGCAAAATAATTCAGTTTTATTTACCCTATGAACGTGTTTTGTCTAACCAAACTTATTTTGAACCGAATTTATTTATATAAGCATTCTGTTTGGTTATCTAGATAACATTGTCTCTGTTGGTTAATTATAAAATAAAATGAAAACTGTTGATTTTGGTCAACGAATTTTATCCAAAAAAAATCATAATGAACTGTTTCTAAATAAACGAATTATGTTAACTTAGCATACTGTTAATGCAAGACTATTATTAGAATGTACTTATGAATTACTTTAAAATAATGCTTAATGAAATAATAAATATAAAGCTACTGGAAATTTGTTTAGTATAAATCACCTAATAATGAACCTAGCATACACACATATGTTGTGTACATCATCAATTTGAGATAATTGAAGTGACCTTGGGCAAATCGATCAATCAATCAATCAAGTAATTTATAAAATGGACAACGAAACACAATTCCCCTGGCTGGACGAAACAACTTCATCAATAATCAAAACAAAAAGCAAAGGTTTGACTGAACACGTCATTTCACTAATGGAATAGTTTGACATCTCTGAGTAGAAATGAAATCGTTAGACATATCAATATAACGATTTCTGTTATGAGTAAGTACGGTATATCTCTTTGTTCTGTCTACCTGGCCTCCGCAAATCAGATATTGACAATTTACCCTATACAAACGGTCAACACGACGCGACAGGAATATAACGTAATCGAACAACACGTAATGGATGGCACAATGAGTGTTATAAAAGATATCGGACATTTTATTGAATTTTTATGACACTGCAGAGCTTATTATAGATTGAGTCAGGGAACCATTTCACACAATCGAGTAGAAACTTTCAAGAGACAAAAGAGATACCACATATTTTATAAGCTTGGTCTCGTACATCGCGTACATCACTGTCAAAAAGGAAGCAACTATAAAGAAGAAGTGTTTTGTTATAGAGTAGAATGCATAGTACATTGTGTTTTGCGTGAGTAACTAAGCTAGTACATTTCCATCAATCAGAGTCGCTCCGTGATCAACAAACTCAGTAACATTTTGTTTTGTGAATATGTATTTAAAATGTGTATGCAAGTGCTTGGAGTACATAAAACGTTAACATCTGTATCCCGTTTTTCTCCTCGTGAATGAATAAATGAATAAAAAATCATCTTAACAGTCGATGTTATACACAATGGAGGTTGACAGTCCACACAGTTTATCTTACAAAAATCATCCCCGTCTGGATGGCATGGAATACAACAAGAGATAATGTGAACTTTCAATAGACAATACAAGAGAACGGGAGAGGAAAATCTGATAATGATATGGCGGTGGGCTAAGCGATGAGTCATGTTTCTGGGATACAGAGAGAGTCAGTGGCAGTCTTCTAGTGGAATTCTCTACAATTTTATGAACCAATTAGGCGACAAAATCCCTCGAGGCGGAAAGAGCGAATGGAAGGCAAATGAATGAACTAAAATATCCGGCCAGGGCATAGCATTCCCTTGAGATCCCTTCTAACATGTGCCATGAATGTTTTGCCGTCACAGAAAGAACACGCATCGACCATTATGCCTGCTGTGGAAAATCTTAATCATTACTGGCGAGGCGACCACTGAGAGAATTTATATCAAATCTGGTCTTGGTATGATTTGCATCACAACTAGACGCCTCCATTGATGAAATGCATATAATGTTTATGTCTGTTTCGAATGTTCAATAAAGGTGCGTGAAAGTAAAATGCAGATATCCGAAACATAGAATACCAAGTCAACGTGGACAACTAGAATCAGGTAGTAAAAGGAACAGGTGACACTATGGACACAAAATAACAAGAATTTCCCACAATGCATCATAATTATCCACAATGCATCATAATATCATTTTTAACCCAACAAGTGTTGTTTTTTGTTGTTTTTTTTTTTTGAAAAATGTGTTCATATTGTACATGCAATTAATATTGTTAATATGGTAACGGCAACATTGTTTTTTTCAGCACTTTCGCAAAAAATTGAAGTTATACTTCCTGTTTGTTTATCACTAAGTTAAGTTGCCTACAATGCATTTTATCATGTTCTTGCAAAAGGCCAAATGTATGACTTCCTGTATGTTTCCAGTTTAACTTTCACTGCTAAATGTTTAACAATATAAATATAAACATATACAGTTTTTATATGTGTCAAAAACTTTGGTAGGTGCTAGCAGTATGTAAAGAAAGGTGTATAAATTTTAGAATAAGCTATCATCTGGAACATCGGTGAAATGAATATGCCGCAAGCTGTAGAGAAATAACGATTTAATTACGAATACGACGAAATGTAATTGAGTAACCTTGAAAATGTCCAGAAATATCTGTGCAATTAACTTTATGGGGTTAGTTTCCTGAACGAAATGCACACTTTAATGAGTTCTACTTTTTAACAAACAATAGATGTGTTTCTTTTCAAACATTTCATTTAAAAGAAAAAAATCACAGCCGAGTTTCGTAGCTCCCTCTACGGATCGTTTCGGTTGTTTCAATATCAAACCACTACTAACTTAGTTGCCCTGCTATAGAGCTGCAACTAACCTTGTTGGCCAACTGTTCAGCCCAAACTAATCCTGTCCCACTATACAACTACCACTAATGTAGTTCAGTACCACCTATACAACTGTTACTATTCGATCGTATTGTCGGTGTATTTGATTGTTCAACTTTTCGGCCACCACTACCCGGTTAACACACGAACACCCCACCAAAGAACCAACTAGTTTCCCAACTACCCTGTCTTTATAAATCCTTTTTGTGGGATTCGGGGTGGAGTGCATCCATTTTCCAAATCATATTCCGCAATCACTGGTATATTTGTCTTCCATTCTAAGCACAGTTAAATTGATCGTTTTACCATTCTCCCACTACCATGGCAGCACAAATCCGGTTGCCTAACAGTTGTGACACTATAAAACTTCATACTTGAACCTACTACTATGAAATGCAAACATTTAAAACATTATCACCATCATGCTTCAGCATCAACACACAACGAAAGACAAATTAGGAATACAGACTAATATATCGGGAAACTAACGGAAACGGATCATATATCACAAAAAAACATATCCTTTCATTTTTTTTCAGAAACATCCATTCCTAGAGTTTCCCCTCGAAAACATCCCACAAACGTACCCCCGAAATGAAACCTTACACAAAAAGTGTTAAAGGTGAAGGGTTTCTTATATATGAATAATGGATTACACACAACCTGTTAATAATATCATCGGTCTCTTTTGTCACGCTTATAGTACATAGTACCAACCTTTGTCATTTTATGTAAAGCCGGGAAGTGTCTTGTATCAAATATTTAGCACCCTAGCACAGTGTTAGCGCTCTACGCTGACGTACTGGGAACAATAATGTTCATACTGCGGTACGGCACATTATAAAACTGTCTGAACGGCATCACCAGTGTATGGAAGTTACTGTCCAAGTTTGTAAATTAACAAGGTCATATTTTCAAGAATTGGCTAAAATATATGGGTTTAAGGCTGATATTAGATTCTAAGGTGATGTATAGCATGTGATGACAAAACTAATGGCGAACAACATTAAGCTATTTTTTTCGAACTAACATGAAAACCAATGCAATTAGCGCACTAAAATTAGATACCAACAGTATTGAAAAGGCAACAGGAAGAAACCCCTTGTATCCAAAAAAAAATAGATTAGATGCTATTGCGTCTCATTTAGAATAACCGATAAATAAGGAAATATAAAGAGTGAATACAATACTTAGTATGCGGTATGTATATGTCAACGTTAATTGCACAATAATATGTGTTTCCCATTGATAATGCATATACAATTGTAATTTCATTGTGAAAATGAAACTATCTAATAACAATATGATGGTACAAAGACTTGGTGGTGTTGATCAGCCACACATACCATTAAATTATCAAATATTATACGATATATCCTTATTCAGGCTTAAAAATCGATGTTAAGAAAGAAAATATAATGACACAAGAAACCAATGCAAATCATATCCCTTATATTTATTGTTATTATTCATTTCACTTTATTTGCTGCCACAACTTTTCTGAGTTCGTTTCATTACATTTCATCATATTTTGTCAGTATGCATTTTATTCTTGTTTATTTATATTTTTTTTTTCAATTTACGGAATCTTTACTACGAATCGACCAGTTATAGTTCCTGTTCAGAAATAGAAGAATGTCACCACACAGAATATTCAACAAAATATGTTATCTCAACATGTTTTCCACCTCTCGCTTCTATCTCGTTCTGGTATCATATGATATTTCATGTACTGTCATCCCACACAGTGATAAGTATCTCAGCCTTGTCAATTCGAAAGATCGAGGAAATGATTTAGAAATGTTCAATATACATCATTTTCAATTTTGATGACAAACACATTAAGATATTGTCGTTTGAAATATTCAGTATGATCGTTGCTACGATTTCGATATCAAAACCACTGACGTGTATGCTTTATGCCTTGTAGCCATGGGAACGTCGCACTGTAATATCAGGTCGTATATCAAAACCATATAATGTAACTTGAATTGTTGACACGTGAGCGACATCGATTTCAATCAGCTTCTGTCATTATCAAAATTGGAATAGTCAAAATATGCTTCTATGATTGATAAACAACATATATTGCTCATCAATATTTGAAAAGCGCGTTTCCCTTGTGCCATCAATTACCAGTTAACGAGCAAAAAAAAATGTAAAAAAAAAATATTGATGTATTTGTCATACCTGAATTTATGATGATTTCGTACACGTAATGAAAATGTAATTAGACAATTACTTGACAGTGCTAGATCAATTTGATACATTTATGAATCTCTTGAAAATAATTTGAAAATTAGATACAGTCATTTTGGCCTGAACTTAGTTTAATAGATTTTGAGTACGGATTATGATTTTGTTAACGCTTAGGTATATTCTCTAATTTATTTTGATTATATGTATTCAAAAATATATATGAATAACACCCGAAATCGCAGCACCATTTATATAATAAAGTATACAGCAAACAAATATTTCATCTGACAGAATATAAGTCACTTTTGATGACTATACTGTACATTTCATCAGAGTAAGATGACATCTTCATCAGTCTGATGAAATTGGCAGAGCAGTCATCGAAACGTCACAAATAACTAATATAATAACTTTTCTCTTCTATGAAGAAAATATTCCAAAAGTTTATCTGAGAATTGCATCGCAACTGAAGAGTCCTATGACGACGAAACAGCTGTATGATGCATTTTTATTTATTTTTTCGGCATACTGTATATATAACTAAATTTAAAAGGTGCAGCATTTGTGTGTGGTACGTCATCTTTCTTATACCCCTGAAATTCCATAATGAACAATTTCAACATTTTAATCAATAGAGTTATTATGTGTCTTCATCGGTGTGTGAGTTAACAAAATATTCAGTTAATGATACATTATCCGGATACAACTACATGGCGAAATCACTCCAAGAACAAAAAAAACTTAAAATGTAGCCATACTTAACTGATTCACCCCTATGATTTCACAATGAACTGTTCCAACATTAGAATTTGAACAGTTCAAATGTGTTTTCGGGGTGAATTAGCTGAAATATAGCTATGAAGCTGCTTTAGTGATACACATATAACATATTATTGATGAGCGTTGTTTCGTTTCACCACAATATGCTTTCTGAGTTGGCGGCTTAGGCGTAAATAATTCACAACTTCCTGGGCCGTAATGATATTATATTGCTCACACTGTCGAGCTGTATCTAGCTACAATATTGCAATAAGCATGGATAAGGGATTACGCATGTAGCTGCACAACACGACAGTTAAAACTGATATCTGATATATAATACCGTATATACCTTAGGTATCAGAAATATAATCCCTTATATATCTTATATACCAGGGTGGCTAAAATATTACTCCCTTATTCCTGGGTATCTGAAATATGCCTCATATATATACTCCGGTCTCTAAAATATGACTTCTTTATATATCTCGGTATCAAAAATATGACTTCTTTATATATCTCGGTATCTAAATTATGACTTCTTTATATTTCTCGGTATATGAAATATAGCCTCTTTATATATCTCGATATCTGAAATATGAATTCTTTATATATCTCGTTATCAGAAATATGACTTCTTTATATATCTCGGTATCTGAAATATGACTTCTTTATATATCTCGTTATCAGAAATATGACTTCTTTATATATCTCGGTATCTGAAATATGACTTCTTTATATATCTCTGTATCTGAAATATGACTTCTTTATATATCTCGGTATCTGAAATAAGACTTATTTATATATCTCTGTATATGAAATATGACATCTTTCATATCTACTGCATGATTTCCGCTCATGAATATATATGTTAGTTAAATCTTTTTTTATAATTACACCTAACTTTCCTAAACCAATCGAAGGAAAACGTATCATAGGAAGATAGGCTAAAGGCACATCAAAAGAATAATTTAAAGATTACTTAAATATCTTATTGAATATTCCACTGTGAAATACGGGGGATATGAGACTGTAACATAAGGCAGAATTGGACAGACTTGGACAGGGTCATGCCCCAAATACCCCTCTGGATCTAGCTATTATAGGATAGGTGTTTATTTACACTATATATATATAAAGTGTAGTATAACATTGATTATAACATATAGTTGGAATTCGAGAGAGAAAACGTAACGGCACAATCATATGAAAGTAGGTCACCTCCTCCACCTACACTGTCTGTAAGACCGCGTAACTCCCTAGGGGCTGACCCTGTCCCTAGACGGTGTGAGTGCGGCTTTAAATATTTAAAACACACCAGCTGGTAACCTGTGTATACATCGCCACGGTTCACTAAGTTCGCGCCTAAACAAAGACCCGAAACTCCTTTGTACTTGGCCTGAAATTTCGGGGCAGATGTTCCCCTGTTATAGAGCTTCGTATCAATAGTTAGACCATATGTACTGCTGTGATGTCGTACTCTAAAGTTTAATTTTTCAAAAAATATATTTTGGATGTCACATATGTTTGGCGACATGTGTTGCAGTATAGCAAGTCTGGTCTATGAATTTTTGATAATGTCTCCGATAGCATGTTTCATATCGTTGAAAGATGCATATTATAATTATTTCATCCTACCAATATATCTGACTATGTTTCGAACACAATGCACATGAATATATAGCGAAATATGTTTCATATTTAAAATAACCAAATTGCATTTATGCTTATAATAATCATTTTATTGACTGGAAAATTTACATAGTTTTGATATTAAAGGGGTAACGGCTGTTAATTTGCATACACAACTCATGTCAACAGCTTTTGAAACTATAACTGTATATCACTCCACACGATTCAAAATCTACGTTTTAAAAATAATAGGAATTATTATTGAAAATATTCCTTTTAGAAAAAAAAAACTTTTTTAAAGGTATACGCGATACACAGAGTATAGTCTTACATTCAAATTTCGTCGACTCTTGTCAACAGCTTTTGAAACAATAACTGCATATCACTCCAAAATTCAATGTTATGAAACAAATATGAATTATCAATTGAAATATTCCTTTAAAAAAAATATTTGAGAAAAAGGTATACGTGATACACAGAATATGTGAAAATAGTCTAGCATCATACTATGGGGTGGAAATGCGACTATTGTTCTGTGAAAGAAGAACATCTTATTTCAGGTTTGAGAAATGAACACTTTAATATCAAGAAAGACAAATGATACACTATATATATTAAACATACTGTGTGTATTATGGGTATATGCGATTGAGACTTAGTCAGTATTCTAATATTAACGCGTGCAAATCACTTATGGAATATGTTGACTCTTTCACCCCTGAAGACATATTTGATCTCTTCCAATTCAAAGGTTGGAATAGTCCATTATGAAATGTCACGGATGAATGAGTAACCACGTGATTATGGTTCTGAATAATTAACACAGTTGTGAATGTATGTTGCGTTTATTCTCATTTACTTCCAGGTCTCTTTATACTTCAAAGTCACTAATTTTTGTGATAATTTTAATTTCGGTGATTTCGTCAGGAATCTTTATCCACGAAGACATGGGTCCACGAAAATAGAGTTTCGTGTTAAGATATTCGAGATAATATGAGACCATGGCACAGACGAAAAAGTAGGGGTTTTTGGTAAAATCATGTCATGTGAACCTGATAAAAAATTTCAATTCACAGTAACTAAAGTGAGGGGTTAACGAAAGATAATAGAACGTCAAAAATGTGCTAAGATAAGATCACCGCTAAAATATGAACGTTTACAGTATGTCGACAAAGAATCGTTGTAATAATACAAAGATCTTAATGAGAATAACTTTGAATGATATATAACTGTTGAAATGAACACATCTTAGCTTTGTTATATTATTAGCAAACATTATAAGAATATCAAGAAACTCTATCATCAAGTGCAATATCCATTTAACCACAATTAACCGAAGTGTTTATGATATTGAGACATTTATTTTTCAGCAGGCATTTGCAGAGTCAAGGTCAGGTACGTGAAAATTATCAATTTATCACGAGTAATCAAAACAAATTATCTGAGTTATTTCAGGTCAGATAGCAGCAGCTTTCACTGTTAACTGGCACTTGGAGATATCAAGGAAATGCATAACATTTATCTTCTTCATTTTCACTTTTCGTACATGTAATATTAGTTAATACTGTATATAGTTACGAAACCACAAGATCATTAGGGAAGTATATGAATGTATTAGAATTCGTTCATATGGAATATACTGAGTGTGTTTGTAATTCATGTTAATAACTTGTAGCATATGTGGTAATGACATATAGTAAATTACTTATATATAAGTAAGTAATATGTAAATATTATATTAATATATTTATCTGTAATTGATACCAACATCGGAGTGTAAGTTTATGATTAGATACTCTCCGATTTTTTTGTATTATGGCTCAATAGCATAAAAGATAGATTTCAGTTAAACTTTCGTAAATAAATCTTTTCAACATAATCCCTGTGAAAATCCACTTTTATTGTGGGACTCTTTTCCTCTCAGAAATAATTACGCTGTCAAATCAGCAAATCAAAAGCGACGTTACAAATATTGACGCCATTTTGTTTACGTTATGATGTAATATCACAAATTTCTAAACCAATGAAAATGCATCTTACAAGCAAGATTAAACTAATTGCATGTACTTCCCCCTTATCTCACAAATATAAATAAATCGATTCGTGATAATTTTATAACTTCAACAGATCAATTCAGAAATGAAATTGCCATAGCAACAGTGTGTAAAGTATATACAATAGGGTATGTTAGTTACTGTTAGTAAGTATTAGAATGCTAGGAACGTATATAATATATAGTAGTAATAATAGTATTAGTGTTATCATTGTGAGTCATCCCTTGCCCGCCTCCATGTGTTAATGAGTAGAAAACATGCATCTCACAATGCCAAGTTAGAAGTTCTACACCACAAATACAAACTCTGACTTCTGTTCTTCATTTTCTTTCTTTTTAACTTCTTTCTTTTTGTTAATTAAAAAACCTAAATCGAAAGAACCACTTACGTTTACAGCTATGTTTGGAATATGACAAATTTTGAATCAACTTTGATTTATTGAGATCAATTAAATGTGCCAAAATGCAAAAGAACCTCAACGTTTAAAAATCGATTGACCATGAACACATTTTTGCATTTTTTTGAAAAGTAATGACGAAATGCTTTCAAATGACGTTTGTATCGAAATGCGTGACATTAAGGTTAGAAATATTGAGTGGAAATATAATTAACTAAATGAACCAATAAATCGCTTTATAATAATATTACTTTCGAAATAGCATTTTTCGTTGTCATAAAAGTTTACTTTCTCAATGATAATATGCCATAATTTAGCTTGAAAATAAACTGACAATAATATTCAATATTCTTACTTTGATATATCTATATATACAATTTTTTTTTTACTTTTACTTTTTTTCTTCCGGTTTTACATAAGTAAGAATGATACAACTTTGCACTTTGACAAAAACAGGTTATCTTAATTAAATTATTGATTGAATGAATTCCCGAAATCAGAAGTATTAAAAAAACAAAGTGAAGAGGTAAAATGTGGCGTAGAAAACAACATGACATTGTGAAGGATACATATTGTAGACTATTCTAGTTAAAAAAACAGACACATTGATATTGTGTTCATACGTACGAGAGGGTGCCACCTTCATTTTCATATGTTCTGTAAAATCAAATTTGTAATTTTAGTGATCAGATCTACATCCGAGATTTAGTATCAGACTTTTTGTTCTGATTTCAGAGATTATGTCCCCTGACAGCATTCTTCTGTAATAAAAGGAAATTTGTTAAAAAGTAAATGTCACTTTACATAAAGGAATAACGGGAGGTCATTAATATATACATTTGTGTAGTACTGTGTTATATCACAAGATACAGACTATGTTGTAACGAGTGGGTCAATATGGTTCTAAAATAAGATATCAAAATTGAAAAATACTGTGATATTTTTAGTTTTTTGTCATACTACAATTAAGCGTACTAGAAGAAAAGGTCTAAAGGGACTTGCGTGTAGCTTTCTTGTTTTTTTTTCAGTAAACACTGAATAAGCAATTACATTGTCAGACGTTTGTCTGCGTCCTCATTATCAACTCTTAATTAAACCATTTTGACAAAAAAAAAGCAAGCACGCAATATCTCATTTATGATGAAGCCTACATGAAATGCGCAAGACCGGGAAATCCCAGATACATCAAGCCGAGCATTACCCGGCATGCATCTTGCGCTGACAACTTGTCGGCCATTAGGCTAAATCAGCAAGTCCATACAATCAAATACCCCCCCCCCCCCCCCCACTCTCTCTCTCTCCCTTGTGTGTCGTTGTAAAGCTGTACAATTAGAGTGTGTTCGGTACAACGGTTTCATACATGTAGTTTGTCCTTTTTGAATACCATGTCTGGAAATGACAAGTGCCACTGAATCCACGTGCATTGTATTTGACAAATGTCGATTGCAGCTACACATCAACGCGAGCTGATAAATGACATTCCGCGATACCATTCCGCCAATGACACCGATCAATACAATAGGGCAATGCACGATGCTTGGTCTAGGCACTTCAATAAAAATTGTCGCCATTTTATTTCTCGGCGGTTTACATATCAGATTCGGTGACAAAGAGAATAAACAAGAGAATGGTAACTGTTAATGTAGTGATGTCAATTGTGAATCAAAATGAAATACTTTATAATCAAATACTACATATGTAATACTACATACAACAAGGCTTAACTTCAATTGAAATCGCAATTTAGGAACTACACGTGACATGACCCAACGATATATTTACGATTCCCATTACCCAAAATTTTACAATTATCATACCTGTATAGCATAAACATTATGTTTTTTTTCCATACCAGAACTCTAAAATATAGTATGATATGAACAAACATTATACCAAAGAAATGATCTAAAAGACTATAAACCCACGAAGGAAACACCATGAACATTTCGTATTATACCATATGTAATTGGTCACACTTATAAATCCATGTTATGGTATAAGCCAAATACAAAGTATTTCACGAAGTTACATGTACAGTAACGCTTTGGCTGTTTGAGGTACAATGGATCTTTAGTGCACAGTTGCATTCATCACGAGAGAGGTGTCAGCACGGGGCAGGGGATGAATCAGGCCTAGTTTAACTCTTAATGCAGCATTTACGTCGAGTAAGAGACGTGTGAAAATGGAATTAGGTTTGAAATAAGATACTTCAGGCGTGATCCGTGGGCCTCGGTCCACGAAAGCGATCTAAAGAAATTCCAGCTTCTGAAATAAAACTGGTAGCCTTCACTATAGAGACTGTCCTGCAGTAAGCAATGGACAGGCTTAGGGAACGTGTAGCTCATCCCTCCCTGAATTTTTATAATGAACTATTCCAGCCTTTGAAGTGGAAGAGTTGAAAATGGGTGGATGGGTTAAATGCCAGGTTTAAAGACACGTGTTTATCAAAATGTTCAAGGTTTTCTTTAGGTTATGCCTTATATACATGTAATTTAATTATATTTTTCTCTCTTAGACTGTTTTTTCTTCGAAAGTTGCTTTACCGGTCTGGACACTAAATATAAGGAGAATAAGGAATAACAGTTTTCATTCAGAGATAAAGGAAGGGCTTTGGCAACAGGTTTAAGACGGCAGGGGACGGATGGAGTGTTGGATGAAAGTTAAGTGTGGTGAGGGGTGGGGAGTATAGTGACTATGAAGGAAAGTACAGTACACTATACAAACTTAAATGCATAAACACATCTCGCTGATTTATGAATAGTGCATACTATAGTTTGGTACATACTGTATAACCCTCAAATAAATCATTGCTATTTCCCAGCACCGGTTCTAACTATATGAAGAAAAATTTAAAAGCATAAACCGGACTTCACATTATGCCCCCGTCTGAGCACCAACTCCTAGACATGTAACCCCCCCCCCCCTCCCCTTATCCTCCCCCTCCTGCCGTATCTAACAAGTGATAAGAGCCCGCTGGGATAGACTTGCCGATGTAGGATATAAATCACTTGGTATTAGGAAGACAGTGTTATTCACCGTCGCGGGGATGTAATCTACTGTGATAGCAAACTAGTATTATGACTGGCTAATTCTACTCGGGATTTTCTGGTTCCTTGTAATGTTTACACAGCGACATTATACGGATTTAATCACGTCTGCTTCATAGATAATGCATTCGAGATTCTCTTCCTTTATTACTATCATTTTTGGAGACATTACGGTAACACTGAAGAAGTTCAGTATCTTTAAAAGAGGGTTAGTTTCGTATTTATCGCAGGATGTTCAAACTAATTGGTCTAGTGATATCATCGTGTTTTATATCACAGAAACATGACAATGGCGGGAAAATTTATATCAGATTTATCTTAATATTTTCTTTATCAAGTATATCAGACTTTTATCTTTCCTAGCAGTATGGTATAACACTACGGCTGTTTTATTTTAGTAAATCGCTTCACACTATGGCGTTTCTGTCCTCTTTGACTTTCATCTGCACGAATTTATCAGCTTAACAAGACACAAATACTAAATTTGTTTACGTTATGTTAGAGTTCTTATTTAAACCAAAAGCTTAGTACACGTGTCCGAAAATTCTAAATAACCACAATGAAATAATATGCATACACATTTTGATATTTCTGTACCCAATTATTTTTTTTTATTTCACAAAACAAATGAGCAAGCTCATTAATCATGAGATAAAGCTAGTTCCTTGACGGTTTTATACAGAACGCCCTCCACTGACGAGTGAAATCGATTTGGAAACAATGCTATATCGATTACAGTAATCGATTCCACTCACGCAATGTACATAAATCACTTTAATTGATCTATGTTAATTACTCTGATGATTCTAGCAGCTTCCGTGGAGTTAAACTCATCAATTCAAGAGACGCCATTATTTAAACCACTGTTGGATATCTAAAAAGGACGCATTCATTTGATCTAGACTGATGTTTGTTAAACCCACGTCCCATTGTCCCGTCTGTATACCAAGGCGGGAACTGGTTTTCTCCTATCTAGGCCTAGCACGATGTTTATATTGTTTAACATTTAAAAGCAAATTTTCCAATACTATCCCATATACGTCAGACATATTAAATATTGAAGAAATCCATAATTGCTAAAGAACCCGGATGTTAATAGTGTTTTCTAAAACGTCATCAAGATAGTACTTGCGTCGACGAAACAAGACGCAATGCAATTTAGAAGATGACAGAATTTAATAGAACAAAATTGATCTACAATGTACTGTGTTCAGAAAACATACAGCAAAAATCACTCTACCAAAGTCTTTTTAGGGGTTGGATGGGGGTGGGGCTAAAAATATAACGTCATCAAACGTATACAAAACTACAAAACAAATATGACGTTGCAGCTAAACGCCACTACATGTATATTGGTGTTGGAAGAAAAGCACCGATGGTGTTGGCCGGTTAAATATCGACAAACAATCTTGAATCGGATTGGCGCAAACCCCGAAACTGTTTGTATCATATGTGGGAACGAGATTGCCACGCTAATAGCAATGTTATTATCGACCATACCCCTAACCATTGTCCACGCCACACCACCGAGTGAGCAGGGTCAAGCTCTTACAATTATTGGCAAAAATCAATCAGAAAGCATCGATCACCATTCTGTCAAATTACAACAACTATATCCCTCGCGAATGTCATTATAGCTACAGCCCACGTGATCGAAAATCCATATCAGACGCAAAACAAACAGAATCATTGTATTCACAGCTGAAAACGAAACTTGTAAAACAATCTGAAGAGATTTTAGATAATTCTGATTCATGTATTGCCCATATTACACACCGAATACTGAGCTGAGTATTTAGTATTGTTATAAATGTTTTGATATTGGTCGCTGAATATATTTCAAAATATTGATCTACTCAGAGAAAAACAAGTGTAGTTTGGGATTAATTCATTTCGATTTGTTATGAAGAATTCCCCGCTTTAATTGTGAATTTTGTGTAATTTTGTATGAACAAAGTCACTTACACCTTTCTCTAAAATATGTAACGGTGATCAGAAATGGTACTGTTGAAAACAAATGACGGTAGTCAAGAATGATTTTATTTGAATATATTTTCAAATTTCGAATTAAAATAATATAATTTACAAAATAATGTTCAATGATTTATCTGTGTGGAGAATTGTATTTTCAAACTGGTAAAGAACGTTATGTACCTTCCACTTCAAAACGCCAGCTCCTGTATTTTGCCCAAATTTGTCACAAAAAGACGGCACGAGCACAATTGTTCAAAATCCAAACGGTAACGTCAGTTATTTGTATGTTGTTTGTTTACACCAACAACTACATTTTCAGAATAAGTATGTCCTTTTAATTCGTTCACTGACAAAATTATATTGTTGAATGTGCTTACACCAATTTACACCAGTGACTTTTTTGTATTTCTTTACACGTGTAAATCATGTTTAATTCCCCCATTAAGATGTACACGTGTGTGGAATTGCGTCACAAGACCATGCTACGCATCCCTTCATCACTAAGAAAAATACCAGTCCACGAGAGGGCACACAATTTACGACTCGATGATAGAAACGTAAGTACCCCCTCCTCTCCATCCCCCTCCAACCCCACATCGTAAATAAGTAACTATGATTGCTCGTTCAATTTACTGATGCTATCTTTAAAATAGGCCGGTTGAGTGAAACAAATTTAAACAGGCCAAACTTGAAAGAAAAATCAATTAAATTAGATTGTTGGTTGTCAGGGGAAAACTAGAATTTCCAATTTGAGCTCTTTCATTTTTTTTTTTGCATGATAGCTTAGAAGTGAGCTCTCCCCTAATAGAGAGAGATGTTGTGTATCGAGTCCGGAATGTTCTGCACCGGCTACGGACCCACGGGAGGTGTTATTAGACGCCCAGTAGGACGTCGGGAATGCAATGGCGGGGGATCGGTAAGATGTCTAATCCGTCTTTGCGTCAAAGTGCCAGATGCCTCGTACATGGTACCGCGCGTGAAAGGGAAAACAATATATGACCGAATGCGCTGAGGTCATGAGGTCACAAGGTCACGGGGTCACTCGACAATTCCAATACAAATTCATACACGCATATTTACAGTATACAGGGCATGTATAACGCATAATTTTATTTTTTTTTTTTTATTTCTTGTACAGTTGTTCAAACATGTTGATTTTTTAATAAACAAACAAGCAAACGCTAATATTGTAAATTATACAAGCTTTTGATCCATTCTATTTAGCTCTTAGCCTTTTTTTTATCTACCTAATATAAAATAATCGAAAAATCACCGAACTTATTACAAGAGTCCAAAAGAACATGATTGCGTTGACAAATGGGAAATCACGTTTCTACTGTAATTATAAGTATAGAATGAAATTTTCTTTGTTTTCGTGAGTTCTGTGAAAAGATAATTAATTCAATTCCAGTAGTAAGTAAATGTTCAAATGCCAAACAGACTGATAAACCATTGATTGCTCCTTTTCGGTTTGCTCTGTACTTTGCACTTGTATATGTAGAACCGGTGGGAGGGGGGATTTATCCTGAATGACATTCTACAAAAAAAGTTTCTGCGAGTGTCTGTTGATATAATATATGCGCGAGCTGAAAGTGTTCTTCTAGAGCACGTGTTTAACAGGAAGCACGTGGTTTGCGTTAAGAGGCGGAAGTTTATTTTTTATGTCAACAAACATCTGTCCGTACGTAAAAGCAATTACTGCTATCCCGGGAAGGCAAGCGTTCTCGCTGTCTGTATGGTAAGATAATTCTGTTGTCATGGTAATAGAGTGGAATTAGATTTCCTTGTAGTACCGATTGCACTGCACGTGCAGCTAAATAAAGTTACCCAAAATGGAGTTGCATAATGTTACGAAACTAAAACTGAATGTCTAAACTAAACAATGAGTTAATCGATCAAGTGCACGTGAGTGGAAGCGCGTGCAGAAAGAACCGGATATGCCACATGTGTAATGTAAATACGCTGTGAAATGAAAACATGTAGTCCATTTCAAAATTATCACAGGAAATCTACACAAAAAATCTTCCAAAATGTATTTGAGTCAATACAGTTTTTTTGTAATTCAATTACAAACACATTACGTGTTGTAATGTTATTGGTCACCCTTAGTCACGTGACATCAATACATTCAAAACTTGTGAAAGAACTGACGTGATTCAATTTCCAAAGAAATGTATGTTAAATATAGGTTGAATTATTTTTTCCTGTAATCTTAGAAAACGATTTCTCGTGTGTGGGGCCTTTAGTGTTTGCTGCACTGACTGAAGTAGTTAGTTGTGATATTTATAACTTCTCGTTCTACAAGATATAGCGTTATCTCGCACTTACTGGCTGGAGAAAGTCAAAGAGCGGGATTCCAAGCGTCTCCCGCACCGGGAGTAAACGATGTTTATTTCATTTCCAGCTTTTATGTCATTTAAAGATGAGGGGAGGAGGGGGCACTTGGAATTCAGCTTCACAAACGTGTGCGCCGGTCTTCATAATTTACAACTAAGAAAACATATGTAAATATGATCCTATTGTTTCAATAAAAAGTCAGAGAATACCAAAGCGTCAACAAAACCATAATCAGAACTCAAAATCGAATAAAACCAGGGGGGATATGAACATATGAACACTCCAACTGCAGCTAAAATGATCGTACGTATTGTCAATTATACATTATTGTAACATAATGTTGAAAACATTTCATGTGTGATTATTTATTCATTTGGTCCTGAAATTCCATAATAATTTATTCCAACCTTTGAATTGGAAGAGTTTGAATGTGTTTTCGGTGGTAAAACAGTTTAATTAGCATTACAAATAGGAAATAGCCTTATCATTACTGATACCGTTTTGTATATATTTGGAACAAACTCACGCGACTACCGGGTTTACATAAGTACATGTATGTATAGTAAAACGGCTTTGGAGGTCAAAGAGCATAACAGTATCAATATGAAATAGTCATATCATCACTTATACCGTTTTGTATATATTTGGAACAAACTCACGCGACTACCGGGTTTACATATGTACGTGAACGTATGGTAAAAGTCTTTAGAGGTCAAACAGTGTAATAGTATCAATATGAAACAGTCTTGTCACTATTTATACCGGGTTTACATACATGTAAGTACGTACATTGTAAAGTAAAACGTCTTTGGAGACAAAACAGTTTGATAAACAGTATCAATATGAACTAGACTTAGCACTATCTATACCGTATATATTTGGAACACGTTCACGCGACTACCGGGTTTACATAAGTATGTACAGTAAAACGTCTTTGGAGGTGAAACAGTTTGATAAACAGCATCAATATGAACTAGTCTTATCACTATCTATACCGTATACATTTGGAGCACGTTCACGCGACTACCGGGTTTACATAAGTACGTGCAGTAAACGTCCCGGCCCAGTCTACAAATCTAAACTGACGTAGATTTTGGGGATGAAGCTTGTGTACGTGAGGCTGGGAATATTATATACAGGCTAACTGTGGTATTTACAACTTGCTGTAACTGTCAGTTATGTTCTGTCCCGTAAGTTTCCAGTTCTTACCCAAGTAAAATCATGGGGCCCCAAAGTCTCTCTTTCAGCTTTTCTTGAGATAAACGATCCGGAAACAGAAACTGCCTTGTTCTTAACTTACTCACCCGAAGACACATTTGAACTGTTCCAAATCAAAGGTTGGAATAGTTCATTATGAAATATCAGGGGCGATTGAGTTGATTTGTGAATATAATTTCCCCTTGTCTTCCGACAAACATCTCAAAGCCCTATTCCATGCTTTTGGCTACAATGTACTTATATTTTTGTCTCTTGAGTTGTTCATTAAGTGTTTCAGTATCCGATTCATCAACAATAATATGTATTTGTCTTGTGAAAGTAATCCGTATTCTTACACTTCTTGT
Source organism: Mimachlamys varia (assembly GCA_947623455.1). NCBI lineage: Eukaryota > Metazoa > Mollusca > Bivalvia > Pectinida > Pectinidae > Mimachlamys > Mimachlamys varia. The sequence goes on from OX392544.1 coordinate 31,877,798, forward strand.
TTGTTCCTCTTTTTGTTGAGAATTTCGAAATCGTTGAAGCTACAAACGTTTTCTTGTTTCCCAAGCATATGACGTTTTCAATGTTTTTTTTATTTTATTTTATTTTATTTTTGTTTGTATTCATCCTACAAAGTTCGTTTCTCTGAATATGTACTCAAATTCTTAAAGATATTATACGGATAAAAGATCTACAAGATACGTCAATAATTAAATTATAAAAGACTTATTCTTCTAAACATTTGCAGACGGGCATGATAAGCCTGGTAATAGTTTATACAAAATTTCTAGATCTTCAAAACGATGAGTCCATTTAAAACGCACATGATCTGTCAGTATATCTAACGAATCGTATTTACATACGAAACAAACGGAACATTGAAGCATTTCTTTTCGTTTGTTCGAATTGTTTTTATTGCGTTTCATTGCTTTCGTCAGGAGATTTTGGGAACGAACAGAGGTTTTATATAAAAGTGTATTGTTAACTTGCGTTGCAAGTGTGAGGTAAATTACGTCAGAGAGGATGTTTTTATCATGAGTTCGGCATCACCGATCTATCGTGACTGAGTTCGGCATCAGCACGCTCTCCCCGGGCTTGAACATGCTAAGCTAACCATAGGTCTGATATATACCGACGCGTAATTGAGGGACTTCATAACGGTAACAGATAAGTTATTATGTAGACTTACAACCGCGTTACAGAGTCTACATCCAGAATAATGTTATATACATTCACAAGCCATTCCCCGAACGTCTGTCTAAGTTATAAATCTTATTCCGAATCCAAGTATGTAGGCCGACGAAATATTTAGGTCGTGGACCAAGAGAGAAGGCATTATAATTGAACATGGTCGCGTACATACATGTACGTTTCTCATGTAGGTCTAAATACTGTATGTGTTGGCCATGAAAACTGAAGATAAGACACACGTGTAATCACATCATTTAACTCATTCACCCTGAAATTTCATAATGGACTATTCCAACATTTGAATTGGAAGAGTTTAAATGTGTCTCCAGGGGTGAATGAACTAAATTTGGTAGTGAATACAGTATGCTGAGAGTACATCTTCATACAGCTATTTCGCGCGTCCTTGAACCCTTCGTTGACGCTTATAGACAAAATGATTGAAAAATTCAAACAGCTTTACCCCTTTCATCCCTATTTGGCATCAGTAGACTCTACAATGTTTTGATCTGGAGCAGTCGATTGTGGTCAATATGCAAGGTTAACAGTATAAGGGAAGAGTTAGATTACTATGGAAACAGATGGTTTGCGTCGAGTCCAGAGTTTTGATCTAGAGTATTCCAATATGTTGAACAGCAGGGATAGAGTTAAATTACTACCGTAATGGGACATATCGGCTCCATTTGTAGTATGCTTTTGGTATATACGAGACATATGTGTTGTTTATTATTAAATATGATCAAAAGTGTATTCAAGAACCATTTAAGTCGTTTATAGGACGTCAAAATTGGTTTCAATAACAAATATTTTTTCTGTTATAAACACCAATGAAATATTGACATAATACATTCAGGTTAAGGTTTACCGGCGCCTAAGATGAATTTTTACTAAAATAACGCCACATTACGGTTGAACTTGTCCGTTCCAAATATCCATATATGCATTCGTTCTTTGACGTCAAATACTGTAAAAGTGGATTTTTTCACGGTGAAGAAATTTTCGCTTATTTCGCTGGCATGAAATCTCGCGAAAATGTCCACACGCGAACATATTCAACAACACTCAAACGCTACAGTGTGTGTAATAGTATTATTGGTACACTATGCAAAATAGCATGACTGCAGCGCGAATATTTCCACATCGCGAACAGTTTGGAGGCTGACTAAGCGAAAATTCAACACGCGAAAATATTGTCTTTTACATTGTATCATCTAGACCTAGCCTAGACAATTAGCTGCCGTCACCTCCCTACGTTCGTTGTTATGAATCGTTTAGCACATTTGCTATTTTCGGAATAGACACTAGATTTCACTACAGAGTAAAGAAATATATAAGCAACTTTTTGTCTGTCTTTTCCCAAAAATATCGACGAATCATTTAGAATGATGAATACCGATATGACAAGAGTATACAGAATTTGTACACAGATTGATGAGAATTTCAATTCACGATTTATTGCAATACAGAAAAAAAATGTATTCTGAAATATTTTCAAAAAAGTGCCCAATTTTAAAAGAACGTCTAGCCGGTATGACATAAAGTTCTATCAATCATATAGTTCATCCAGATTTGTGATTTTCGTTAAAGCAGCTATGAATTATTGCATATAAAACTACATATACGTAATTTCCTTCACTATAGTACCGTGCACTGGGGGGGGGGGGATTTTGCTTCAGGGTAACTTTCGTTGCAATTAAGTTTTCGTTGCAATTCAATTATCGTTGCAGTTAAATTTTCGTTGTCGTTCAATTTTCGTTGCAGCGTAAATTTCGCCTTACGTAATGAGACAAACTATAAAATAACCATGAACTATTTTCTTATTTCTTATTTCTAAATTGATAAAAGGGTTAAAAAGAAGTCATCTTAAAGTATTTTTGTACTGTAGCATTTATTGAAGGGCTAAATTGACCAAATGTAGCACGTGGAATACTACTTGGAAAGGCGCTGGAGATTTAAAGAGACACAATTTGTCCGCTACAAACATCGCTAGATCATTTAGTAATTCGTCGAATGAGCAAAAAAGAAATATCGCGGCGAGATTGTTCTGTTCCAAATATTGATTCATCATTTAGCACATTATGTAACTTGTCTAGACTCCAGCGGATGATCTGATTGATGGACTAGCAATGGCTGTAAATACGAGGTGTAATGCCTATAATCGTCAATTCAAAATGGCGGCGAACCCCTTCATCAAACTGACTTTGATTCACAGTAAATCTAGCAGAGACGCTTGGACAAACATATGTGTTTATGCCGTCTGCCTTGAACATAAGTGGAACATTCAGACATCCTGTATATTATGATATAGGTAAAACTTGAACCGATATTTTAGCGTAGACCATGCCAAGGAACTGCAAGATTCAAATTACAAAAACTTGTTCTTAATATGCATTGTATTCTCAATTGATTGCCCTGCATCCCTTATAAATCAATAATTTCTCTTGACAAATGGATACATTTTAAATTGTATCAATGTGTGATTTGTCAGGTGATGAACATCCTCTATATTCTTGGATTACGCTCACCTACGCTCTCTACACCCCTGTCATCCTCGACATCCAGGGTATACGCTCACCTACGCTCTCTACAACCCTGGAATATGTCATGGCCAAACTGAAGGTTCCACTTTGTTGATGAGGTTCGACCCTTTGATATACATCAAAAGAATTTCGTGGTCACCTAACGGTAAAAATTGACAAGCTCTGAAGTCGGTTGCGGCTCTTTTGTAATCTTAAAAAAAGGCATCAGCCTAGTGATTGGTCTCTCTTTTTTTACCTGAGTGTGACTTCAGCTTTAATTTGCCATGACATATTCCAGGGGTGTAGAGAGCGGGTTGATCGTAGGTAACCCCTCGCTATCGAGGATGAACGGTGAGCATTATATCGATCGTTTAAGTATACCGGAGTTCTACAGTAGTTTTGTTTTACTTCTGACACCAAATATACAATATGATAAGATTTTACCGACTGGGATATATAAATCGTAACGATGTAAAGTATATTGTCTACTGCTTATCAAATAAGACCCAGTGATACAGAGGCTGAGAAACCCTTCCAAAGCAGTAAACTGTCTTCTGGCATCAAATTGGATCAGGTTGGACTTTAACACTGTGTCGAGGGATTCCGAGAGTAGCAGACGACATACCAAACTAACAGGTCACCTAGTACACCTTCAGACGAATTTCCACACGCTTATAGACTGGAGCACCAAGTATAACGAACGTGCATTAACTTCACTGAAAACTGTTGAATCTTGACTATAGGTTTATTTAAATTTATATTTATCCATAAATAGCTTCTTTTTTAGAATAATTTATTGTTTGTGATTACTGATGCAAAAAGCTAGATATACATGTGTTTGCCCAATGCTGAGACGATAGGAACACGCCCACATCCGTGAATCTCGCTTTCAAACGATATTTCCTCAAAGACCTCAGATCTTGTAAAGCTGTTGCTGACAAACTATGATATGTGTGTCTGCTAGTCTGTAGTATTACTAACACATGACGTATATATATAGCGATGTGCGAGTGTTTACTGGAGATTGTATACGTGTTCGTCTTGTTATGGGTTTGCATTTATAACGACCCGTGTGTAGGTACATACTTCATTATTGTATGAATGCAAGTTGGTGGACAAGATGGCTTCACAAATGATAATGAATGAATATTCGAGTAGTTCCAATCGTACGTTTCCTTTTAAAGAATCGGAAACTGACATATATATTACAATCGTCGGTCACAGAGGCTGCGATACCCAGTTGTACACACGAAACGCTCATTCAGAATACTTGCACTACCAGAATAAATGTTTATGCATCCGGAAACAACAAAAAAACGATGTATTCAACTCATTATCATAGAAATGGCAAAGTCAATATATTTGAAACGAATGTCAAATAAAACAAATATTGAAAACAAGAACATCACAATTTCTATGTGATATTGACTTTTGTCCAGGTTGATACTGCAGTGCCTGGTTTTACAAAAAAAAAACAGTTTGCGCTTATGAACCAATCAAGGTCTTTCAGCTACATACGCTACAGATGATAAAACACAATTTAGAATTACTTTACTTACGATTGCCAATGGAAATAAGCCAAATGTTTTAATGTTGCGTAGAGTACAATAGGTTATGTACTTTATATCTCGAACTCGTAGACAAAATAGAAGATGTTTACGTATGGACGAGAAGAGGTTGCTATGGTGACGCAACGACCAGGGATCAACCATGAGTCAGTTATCATGTCGTCATAAACCAAGGAAGTACGCTGATCTATACGCGTGTGGAGGAATTTTCCGGATCCAATGTTTCGCTGTTGGTTTTTTTCTTAGACTGCATGGTATGTTTGGAGAGTGGGTTAGAAGGTTCGGTTATATATTCACTTGTAGTAATTATAGAATTAGTACCACAATGTATAAGCACGCGACTAATTAATTCTGCTGTATGTTAGCTTATGGAACAAACACATATTTCGATCTTTGCAAATCTGTGACTTTGATAGCACTTTGTATATGGTTCCAAATGTTGATTTTAGGACAAATAATTCATGTTTAACCGAAACTTTCTGCAATATGTTAAATGCATAGAGTTTATGTGCGATATGAAACCGAATCTTGATAAACAATGTTTTTGCTTGTTTACGACTGTTTGTGCAGTTCCGTTATACATTTGTATACATGTACTTAAACGGACCAAATTGGACACTGTTTAGTATAAGATATTCCTGCGAGAACATCCACAATTTACGAAATTCGTCCATCGAATTGTGCCTTATACAATTAACCTAAAAGGCAATGTTAAGTTTACCTCGTTATGATAAAGAAGAAATCATTATGTAAATAGATAAGATCTGTCACTGAAGCTGTGAATTCCTCAGAGAAGTATTCATAGGAGTGCTTTCCAACATTTGCTCTTAGCTTACAGTAACACCCATCCAATATAACTGACCTATTTCTGTATTTAAATATTCATAAGGTGTCATATTACGCAATATTCAAATGATGGGATTGCGTATTATGTAGAATAATTATGCCCATGGCACATATTCTGAGAAACCAGAACGGTCAGTTTTCGTCTGGTCATGGCTTTCTGACCAAGGTTAAACGGTCATGGACGATAGCCAGCTGTTTATTTTAATCCCACGTGGGAGATTTAGCATCACCAGACAAACTCTTCTATATGGGACGATAGGTCAATATTTCTTGTTGGGTCGGCAAATAAAGATGGCTGCCGGAACAGTAATAGGAATTATCATGTGAATGTCATTTGACCTTGTAGTTAATTAACATGTACTTATGAAAACGGTGAGTGAAGATCACATGTGGTTACAATATCTATAAATAACTACATTTGTCCTTGAGACTGACATCGCAGAACGATGTCAAATTGATATACATATACAAACGGATCTGTATATATATAATATGGTCCCAAAACAATATGTACAAGTCAACATGAAAATTAATTCCCCTGCGGCGGGAACGCTATCGACAGCGTTCGGTAGCGTCTTTAGACGTACCGTAAATTATTGGCTGGCCAAATTAGCATATAAATGACTGGGATATAGATACAGATATATTGGCCAAATACGGAAGGTCAAATGACGACAGATGAATCTGGTTACGTCATGGTCCCGCCTCCGTGACCTTAAGACGCCATACCACAAAAATAGATCCCAATAATGGTCGGGTTTGGGGAAATAAAATTCTAGACATTGGCCGCAAATGGTCACGTACCAAATTCAACTGCTGGGAAAGATATAAAATAATCATGAACTTTGTCGATACACAGTGACGGAGATGGGCTATGGTGGCGCCACCACCATTAAATCTACCGATATAGAACACAAGCGTCTTAGAGACGCAGAGTGAATGACTGATTTGTAGTGACTAATTTTAGTAAGAACCGGACGTATAATACAACTATATATATATATATATGTACGTAGCAAGTAAGCGTTTTATGGACACGGAGTAAATGGGTGATTTGCAACTGTAAATTTCGTCAAGACTGAATATATTGTATGAATATTTTATAAATATATAAAACAGAAAGAAATGTATAACAGATTTTAGTGACTAGTTTTAGTGAGTATACGTATTGCAAGCAAGTGTCTCAGACACACAAAATCGAGAAATAGCATGTAAATGTTGAACTCATATAGCCATAAAGCGCTTGAAAAACTTAGTGAATAATTTGTTCAACAGAGAAACCCTGACCCAACTATGCTACACCTACAACAGACGCATAAACAAAACGTGGAAACTGAAAAAATGAAATTCGAACACTACCATTTCCAAACAAAAGCGATTGATGTTGAATTAAGGCTGTAAAAACCAACATCTTTCTTGTAGGTATCGGGATTTTCGAGTTTTCAAAAATCGAACTTAAATCATTTATCAGACTTTAATTTACTTTGATACAGAAGAGATTTAGTCGGGTCTGGAAAACTACTTCTCGCCTTGGACCAATATCGAATTTAACTATTTTGAAGAAAACTTCGGTAATAAGAAATATTCGACACTTATAGAGTGTGTTGGAATTTAAAATGAAAACACAGAAACCTAATCAGCTTCACCAACCGAAGAAGCCTCTATGTACATCCAAACCGGGTCAAATATCACAAATGGTGTGCTTTCCCTAAATCCAAATCGATCGATGCTGTGTGTGTGTGAGACACACAATCAACGCAGGGACACGTAGTCCCATAACTAACTTATTTACCGAGGCAGCTGAAACCCAGCTGTAAAGTAACACATTTACAATTCATCGATGCTGTGTCAATATTTGAAAATTATATTTTAATACCGAGAACCGATCGATTGCCCCTATACATAAACCACCGCAGAAGACAATAAATACCGCGACCGATGGAAAGTGACCCGGTATATATATCTGCGGGGGAAATCACCCAAAGTCTAATTATTTGCGAGTTTTTAAACCATGTAGAAATCGATTTGTGTTAGTAGAACACACAACGGGCCCACAAAGACCCACACAACACCATCAGGACAATGTTTGAATTGAACGCAAACACAGGGGACATATCGCAATGTTCTCATCAATGTCTTCACGCGCTTTTCGACTCCCACAATGGCGGTCAATGTTTGCAGGGATGAATTGAAATGGGTCAAACTACCCCATGATCCTGTCAACTACATGTAATGCTTAAGAGCCTCTATTTAATAATCGGTGTGTAACTTAGAAGTCTAGAAAACAACATGTCGTTCAAAAGTTGTAACATAAATTGCTACACCGACAGTTTAAGGAGGGGCAGGGGTCGGGGTACCTCGTTTATCCACAAAAAAAATTGTCTCAATCCTTGTGAAATTAAGTCTCTGAGAAGATTTTGAAAACGTCTGTTCTGAAATCAGAACTTGACGAGTCTATTTCTAGAAACATATAGCATGATTCGCCATTGATTTTCATATTCAACAGTGCAATTGATTCGAGTGGATTGATTGTAAGCAAATGGTTATAAAATCCGGTCATGATTGGGCCCAAGCTTTGAATGCACGAGAACATCGATTCATTGCAGACATGTGTGTATGCACAGTCTAACTACTTCAGGACTGGCGCAGGTGGTCAACCCATGAAACGGACAGGTGGTGTAAGACTCATATATCTAGACCAATCGTAGACAGAGGGTATCAAAGACATGGATATGATCTAGCTGTATCTTTGACTCTATTGTAGTGCAGGGCATGATCAAATTCATTTTTCTTTAAACGGTGTGCAAGTTAATATTCCGATTCCAAATTTTTGCCCCTAGTATCACTGAAAAGACCTAGAAGGACGAAACAGCTGTATTCATTTTAAATTTAAAAGGTGCAGCATGTGTGTTTGTTACGTCATCCATCTTCATTACATTAATACATGAGCTCTCCGTTTAAGTGTAATTATTTATTTATTTCCTTGTGTTTCTTTTTTTTTCATCTTATTGATTAATGACAGTTTTATTGATTCAGTTATATAACTTATATGTCACCGATCTAGAAATATACAAAGAAATTGACACTCGCCCAAGAGGTTTGTAGAGTGACTAATAAGAACTCACAGCGTTAAAAAGCTTCTTACCTCACTTTCAGCATCTTTTTATAACTTTGTTATTATTAAGTATATATTCTTGACAGCATATGTGCATTGATATCTTTTCATTTTCTTACATGAGGGTTTCTGCATAAATAGTCTTCGTATATGTGGGAATCTTACATCAGACATCAGGTTAAAGAAATTCTACTAGTACTAGTCAAAAACACACACTTCAGCGCCATGTCCCATTTTATCTCTAAAATATATTCTGAAATCGTGTAATGTGATAGGAAAGGGTAACGGAAGAGTTTTGTTTTTTTTGGGGGGGGGGGGGGGGTATTTTGTAGGTTTTGTCAACATTCCCAGTCGCTGTAATAGATTAATTCTATAGGCTTGTAACACGATCCTGTCCAAACAGTAGCCGAGGGTGATATGCTATTAGCTTCCCAACAAAGCCGTCTTCACGACTACTTAATCTACAGTGGTGATCCTTTGTGCACGGGAGATAAACACATCTGAATTTCAAATATAACCAACAAGAATAGATCAATGCACAGGAAATCGGACACAGCTAGCACAATAACTATCGAAAGGTGCCGGGAATTCCCAAACAAAGACCAAACAACTCCGCCCAGAATCTGAAAACTATTCGGCTTTGTGTAGTTAAGCATCGGAGCGGTATGTGAAACAACCTTTTCTCAAAGAATACGACTTTAAGGCTTTGTCAAGATGAAATGCTGACCATGAATGCACAGGTCAGTGGATAAGATGACCAACTTCGGCCAATTTATAACCCGCCATAACGAGCTGTATCAAAACCAACTATCCACCTGCGCTCAACACTCAACTTTCCTTTTCGACCAACACGAGGCGATTCGGTGGCCAAGCTTTTACATCTTATTCAGTAGATAGCTGTGTGCTACCGCGATAAGTTTACATGTATCACTGAAAAGCCTTTCTCAGTCAAGAACTGCTGGGCCTCAAATCTTTAAATAATGCCTGCCACTTGCAGTAGAAATTCCCAAGTTCATCGTCTGGGTAGTATTTTAGGATTTAACGACATCTGGGTTTTCTCCCTGTGGTAGCGTGAATGTCGCGAATCATTTGTACCACAAAGAAGACAGCTGACGTTTAAACTTGGACATCGTTTTTGGCATCATAGTACCATAACTGTCATTTCTGCTAATAGTAGGCTACGTCTTATAAACCCAAATCAACCCAATTATCTTATAGATGTAATAAAATGAATTGCCAGAGTGGAAGTAAATATATGGTAGATGATTTTCGAATCCGTTTCTCGTTTTCTTTAAAATCAGTCTATGAAGCTGAGTACTTGATTTAGCTGTCATATAATACAACTATTGTAGCTTCTTAGTATAATGTTATTTAAAATAATGTCAAGTGGTATGTGCAAATATTGTATACATAAAAAAAAGAATGTAATAAAAAGAAATATGATCTCTAGGGAAAATCAAGGAATTATCTTAGACAATAACATGTGGTCGTAGCATTTAAGATTTTTTTTCAAGTTACTAAAATATATCAAATAAATCAAATAAATAAAACAAATACGTACCTCCTGCTACCATAGTTTCCTCGAACTCCTTGTAAATCACAGCGGATTTTAAACTTCACTCAAAAGATTTGTATAAAAAACAGTCACTTTTTTCAATATTTTTTTTCTGAATATTTTTTTTTTTTATAAAATATATATATAATAATAAATCTCTATAATAACATTAATAACGTATTTTAGTTTCTGTCGTAACAAACGCGATTCCGGAATACACACTAATATAATTTTACGAGAGCACTACAACGTTACAACACCAACCGACGTATACACAACAACGGAAACTGAATGGTATTCCCCGTCTAGGCCTTATATACCCGCGGACTTCGCTTCATCCATCAGCAAATTAATGAAAAACCTCCTACCGGGTTTAGTTTGCCCGGCTCCGAATATCCCATTATATTCTTTGTTTACGCGAATCCTCCTCTAGGCTCAGTCCATTCGCGCCGTCTACCGCTTACAACACAAAGAAATAGTGAACACCCCTCGCGGTTCCAGTTAATTGGACTCGCCTACACCAGAGACTGGATTCAGTACGGTAGCAGCCAATGAAATTCGTCTGCCTCAGTATGTTCTGTTCTATATTTAATCCCAGTTGGGTTAAAAATCAATCAAGCGGGCAATTTTATTTTTCTTTTGGAGTGGAAACAAGATTGTGTCCCAAATGTGTAAACTATACACTGTGTGTGTTTTGTGGGGTGTATAAGCGGCCCCTTTGAAGGGTCGGGACCCCGAAATAGGGGGCAGATGGGAGTCGACTGGCCCCAAACTATTTGAAGTGTTCTCCATCTGTCAATGCAGATTGTTCACCTATAGCGGTATACTGACTGAAGAAACACACCTGTCGTATGGAAGTCATATTAGCATAACGTACCCATAGCAACCAGGTGCAAAAACCTTTGTTCGAAATAAATCAATGGCCTTGTCAGACCAGCTACATTGTGGACTAAAAAATTATATACCATTTATACTAATTATGTATTTTCGTCTTTCTCCTATCGTAATTAAATATTTATAGCAATTTATGGAATAATTTATTGTTCTGTAGAGAGCTCTACATTTACACAAACCAACCAAATTGATTTTTACCTGGCCAGGTAATCAGGTTTTTTTACCGTGAGAATAATCACTTACAATGAATACGTTTGATCATAAATTCACACTTAACTTGAAAGGACGGGTTATCTATTGAAAGTCATTGTTATTAAGCCGCTTAATTGGATTAAAAAAAATAGATCTTCGTCTTTATTGTGCAAAATTATATAAGCCGACAACTTTCAATGTTAGATTATGTATATCTACAAAGTCTTTCTAGCAAAATACATCCAGCATGAATTTATTCATCACATATTGCACCTCATACATAATTTTTATTTTCATTTTTTTACTGTCAAAGCTTTAATCAAGGTAAAAAGTTTATGTATAGTGAAAAAAAAATTGTTTCAGAAGTCAGTCGATTAATTAGCCTTTAAAAACATACAATATTGTAGCGTTAATTTAAGACGAATATAGAGCTATTTAAATGTTATCAAATAAAACTTTGGTTTAATTTTTAGCTTCAGATGAAGTTGCAAAGTAAAGTATGACACAATTTGTTACAGCTAGTTTTGGACCTAAATTAAAGTGTTGAGGGTACTTTAACACATTTTGGGGTTTTTGATCATTTTTTGATAAAAATGCCCCTTTAAGACCATGGGGGGTGGGGGGGGGGTGAAGGGTGCATTTTGGTCGAAAATTACTCTAAACACCGTGGTTAAGGTTCAAAACTAGCAGAAACAAATCCTCTGATCCCTGTGTATAATTGGTTTTACTAGCCGAAAGACAGAATTACATGCTACAAGTGGTTTCGTTATTTAAAAGGTTACAAGGCGTTATGGTTATTTTCAGGTATGCAAATATCCGAAGCCTTTTATAATGCTAACGACAACAATAAATTCTAAAGACACGAACGAAGACTAGAAATATAAGTTTACGCTAAAATATGAACCTATAATGAATAAAAGTATTTTAGACAATAAAAAAAAGATCACTCATATGTTGCATTTAATTAAGAAAAAACGTGACACTAATTGTTGTGAATGCTTGCATATTTACTACACGTGGTGAAAGATGTTGAGAAACCTAGAAATGCGATCGTCAGCTCATTCTGTATGTTTTTAAACGGGTAGGAACAGTAGAATCCCCGTTGATGTCAACATTGTGATAGTGATATAGAGGATGAGCTTCATTTCACCTTAAATGTCCATTTTATAACCGTCAACTTTGCCAGTATATCAATACTTACTATAGAAGTAATCCCTCCATGTATAAGCGTATTAAGTTGCTGAATATTAATAACGTAAAAGAACTTTGTATGTTGAGTAATTTTTGATCATTATATAGTTATTAAGTGTGTACATTGGTATATGTGATTATGAAATTAAATTTCATTAATTTGCCTTCTTATTTTTTTATGAAATCGATTTTGTTTTGATAATAATTCTAAAATTATTCTGTCTTGTCATTGGACTTTTGTTTTTGTAATTTACTAGTAGTCAGATTATTCCCCTAGGTAAATCCCTCTTCACCCTACCTTCTCTCTCCCTTTTCCACCCAACCTCCTTCCCGCCCCTGCACATTCTCTACCCCCCCCCCCCCCCCCCAACATATATGTATTTAATCATTATCATATATTGCGGAGAGGACTATTTTAAGTTGTTAAAACTTGTTGTCCAATCTATTTGTTTACTTTATAATAAAATATGTTGAAATTAAGCATAGGTTAAACGTATTGCGGCCATCGTTATCGGAAGTAAGATTCAGCAGGAGTCGTTTTAATGACTTGGAAACCTCGGGTTCATATTCCCCGTCGAGTGGACATAATCGATAATTATTGATTTTTTTTTGTCCTGTCGTGGTCAGTGGCAGTGCCAACACGTGACGTCATAATCACAAATGATTTGATAAGCTTGATTAAAATGTCAGGATTGTTACATATGGGCGTGGATTGTCTCCTGGTTTGTGTCAATGCTATCAAATGACATCATAGTCACGAACACGCTTGAATTTCTGTATCTAATTAGTTTGATTAAAATGTCAAAATCGCTACAGAGGTTTCATATATAATATTGCATCATAAGCCTTACTAATTGACAATTTGTCAATGTTGTAGGGAAATCCATGCTTTTACAAGACATGTTGAATTTTTTTTCCATTGAGGGGGCATTTTTATCGAAAATTGATCTTAACCCCCCAAATGTGTAAAATTACTCTAAACACCCTATTTTAGGTCCAAAACTAGTTGTAACAAATTCTCAGGTCCCTGTGGTCAGGACCAGGGACGTATATGTACATATACGTCCCTGTCAGAACGGAACAATTTTAAACAAATTATAACTTTCTTCTGCGTCCAATAACTGTGTATTCTCCTTGAATTGAACTCTTTACTTACCATTCGTATAAATTATTCACTAAATCTACGTCTTATAAATTGAAATTACGTTTTTATAGCTTGCAAAACCTGTCGTTAGTTAATCAATTGTGCCGAAATAGCATTTTTAACTTAGTTACGCACATAACTCTTTTGAATTGGAGGTTCATATCAAATCAGATGGTACGTTCTTTAATAAGCTATTTCTTTTTAAAATTTGTAGAATATCTGCGCCTTTTTTGTCGATGTCCATTGTAAGTGTTAAATATCCATGGTTTTGTCATATTTAAAAGAAATTAAAACGCCGCTGGCACGTTCTGTGTCTGACCAGTGTCCTGCTTGTGGTCAGTTGAGGCGATACCAGTCACACCAATTACTTGTGATTACGTCATCAATAGAAATAGCCACTGTTGTGGCATCGTTCACCTGCCAGGGTGACCTGATTTAGGCGGCGAAGAGCCAAACTCGTTAGCGGGGATGACCTAACCGCAACCCATTGTTGACCAAGGTCTGATCTGACCACGCGCCACCCGCTGACCAGAGGTGTCGGCGAGCCTGCTGAACACCTGTTCGACCATTAGCGGAATCGTGAAAGTGTAATTACGTGTACCTGAGTCAACAACGGCTTTTGCCAAATCACGTTTGTCGTAGTCTCGCGGTATCCATGGCACACTTGGCTGCACGCGACGTTTAGCGCCCAAATGTCGAATGTCAACAAACAAGAGAATTACTTTGTAGAGTGACAAAGTCCTTAGCTTATGTACACAAACTCGCGTGCCACAAGTTTTGCTGTCGAGAGGTAGGCGACCGTTTTAGAGCACTGTACTGATTGAAAGATTTATTTTGACGGCTTTACATCCGCTTTTGTATAGAACACTGAACACATTACTTTTTTTCATATTTCAGAATGAAAAACTTTGGGCTACTGATCCATCAGTAAAAATAACAATATACGATAGTTAATATTATTCTTTGGAACAAATACCCTACCACATTTAGCCAGAGACGTATAAAGCCACATACGCCTCTGATTTAGCACAATGCACAAAGACAATTACTTAATACGCAAAAAAAAAAAAATGGAAAATTACTCCAAAAATAACTATTACAGTTTAATAGTGTTTCGATCATATTTGGAGAGAAAATTTCCCACCCACTGTCATATCTTTACAACCTAGTTCGAGTTTCCTCTGCCTTGAACACCAGATTTGGACATTTTGACAAAATAGATGTCTGGTTTGGGATATTACCAGATATGGTGTTCGGCCCAGAGGAAACTCGGGTTATTTAAAAATTTTACTTTCGGTTAAAAAATAACACCAGCAAATTAGCATGTCCATGTGTTTGATGATAGAAGTGCTATTTACAATGTTAATGAGTACTCCTACTACTAGTTTTTGTGTAAAACGATCACCGGCATCGTATTTTAAACTCATATTTATAGATATTAGGTTTAAATATTTAAGTGATATTCATACCTAACAACATTAAATGTTAAATGTTACACAGGTGAATGCGTTGGGTGAATATTTTACTGAATTATTTAAATTTATGAAGTTATACGTAAGGCCATTTAAACCAATCACCTGTCATAAAAACACCATATTTTTTCTTTGTCTATTTAAAGTATTGAACAAATAAAATGATCTATATATAGATTTTTTGCGATTTTAATTTCATAGCAGGTGTGGGCGTGGTTACATGATCCGATGTCGATTTCTCACCTGTCATGTTAATTTCTGTGTTTTTTTAACCATTTCGTAAAAAATATGTCAATAAACGTAAATGTTCATTGTTTGATGATATTAAAATTATAAATCAGATACATTGTATCTATACATATTGAATACCTCTTCATAAACTGATGATTCAATGTCCGATATATGTTTAAAAATTTAAAAATTGATACGTGAAATTGGTGTCATTTATAATTGATATTAGAGAGTTCCAAATTTCTTTCTTCATTGAAAACATACTTGAATCATTAAAAGTTTTATCTAAAATAGACCCCCTTTTTGAAATTGTCAAAATATACAAATTTTATTTTTCTATCGCCCCGTTAGCTAGATTTATGATAGGAAAGCAACCTCTTACCCTACCTCTACCCTTTTCGCCCCCTCAATACCCCCCCCCCCCCCCCCGACACACATACACACTATTCTATCCACACCCAACTAATGCCTCTCCCCAACATATCCATGTAAATATTCATTTGGAATCATAATTTAACTCCTGGGGTCCTGGGGGTCAAGACCCCCTCCTTTTTCGGAGGAGGATTTTTTTTAATAGCCTTAAAATTGAAGTTTTTATCGTTGTATCATTGAAAAATCATCAGCTGGACCCCCTCTTTTCGAAAATCCTTCATCTGCGCCTGATATTTGTATAAAATGGATCTAGCTGCAGATTAAACCCACCCGTAGAAGCACCTAAGATCGATTTTCCGGAATCACCTTAAGTAGATATACCTTTCTCTCTATTATTCATGACTTAACGCTATAGTAGACAATTAAACGTAAGGAGGTATACACGAGATTAGCACGCGCGGAGGAAGACAGGCGAGATTGTTTACGTATATAAAGTATAGATCAGAAAAGTTGGAAAACCTAACTCGAAAAAAAACTAAAACTTAGTATCAAATTAGTCAGAAGTACAAGTACGTACGTTCTTGTAATCAGATGAAATAAAGATAGAACGCATAAATGAAAAAAAAAACAAAAAACAAAAAACAAAACAAACAAAAACAATAGTTTTTGGTTCAATCAGTCTGTTTACGTATATGTAGTATCGATTAAAAAAGCTGGAAAACTCATCAAGAAAATGAAAGCTCATGCAGTATCGAAGAAGTCTTTAGTAATAACGTACGTGTAATCAGATAAAATAAAAATTTAACGCATAAATGGAAAAACAAAACAAAACAAACATTGTCGTTTTGGTTTATCTGTGTTTACTCAATTATATCGTAAACATATTTAATTTCCATGAGTTTGCAATTTTAAGTTTGCTCTCTAACCGTGATACTTGGTGTATGTATGTCCGAAAGTCTGATCGTATTCATCCTCCGAACTTGCGTTTAATTTATCACTCTGCCTAGTCTCGAAAGGATGCTTTTTGAGAGAGGTTCCAAATTAACGAAATGAGATTTCAACAAATACAAAAAAGAAAAAAAAAATATTGTTTGCGTAGTTAAAACGTTGGTACATTCGGAACTGCTCAATGGAAAGAATTGTTATCGGGACGAGGTGTTCAGAATGGGAGAAAGTCATTAGATTTGTAAGAAAAACTCCGATACGTTCCGGACTGACGAATTTATTGTGCAGGAAGTTCCGAATATTGTAAAATATATCTTTAAACTTTTAGTATCCTTCGATCGGATTGTGGAATTGTGTGAGTACATGGTTCTGAGTGCTTGCTGAAAAGGATACCAACACGTACAAAGCTGGAGACATACTAAAATAATAAAATAGGTATAAAAATTGTATATTGGTTCGATGAAAGAAGAATATTAAATGAAATTAATGTAATATATCCCTACGGAACATCATCCAGTTTTTATGAACTCGACAATGCCCATCAATCTGACTGATATCGATTTATAGTGTAAAATAATACTAAGAGCCAACAATAAAACCCATAGTCAAATGTTATACATTGCTTTTAAAGCTGCACTGTAAAAAATCATTACATGTTTTATGTTTTATTTAAAACATATAGTGTTTTTGATAAAACATATAGTGTTTTTTATAAAACTTCTGGTGTTTTAAGCAAAACATATGTGTTTTAGGGATAAACGGTATGTTTTATTTAAAACATTCAGTGTTTTAAATTTAAAACACCAAACCCGTTTAAAATAAACACCAAGAAACGTGCAGTATAAATAATGTACACCATTTATAGAAAAACCCTTTTAGATGGATGTGTTTTCATATTAAAAGTATAAAAAAAAGAATAAATGAGTACTTTCATATTTCTTGCTTGTTTGGTCTGAATATTTGTTGCGGGGCAACCTTAAATTATTGTTATGCAAGATAATGTGCTCTGATTAGACTTGATAGTATTAACCTGTCATTAAGTGATTAAAAAATATGCATTGCGCATTGTTATTACTGTGATGAAGCGTTTTTTTATGGTTTTGTGTTTCATTTAAAACACTTCCGTTTTTTGTATTACATGTCCGTTTTACGGTTGATATTCGCGCCTTTCGCCGTCACGTGACCATATCACAACACTCGCCCACATCAAGACGAAGGTAGCTGATGCTGAGACGAAAGAAAGCGGTGCGGATCAATACATTTGGGGTAATTATACATTTATATATATGTATAGATATACTAAGTAAATTGTTTATTGTGAAAGAACATTTGATTCTGAAATTCAAACGTTTCGACGCAGCAGCTGCATGTTCACACACATACACACGTGTTGTTTGTTTTGAGCTGGTCAAGACTGTTGACCAACAAAGGATAATGGCGGGCAGGGGCATGGCACGGTGTTAAGATGTAAATAAGCTTAGTGTATGGCACGGTGCTGAAGATATACAAATAAGCCTAGTGTACAAACATTATTGTTTTTATGTAAACGGATTCTATTTTACTTATCTATTTTTTACAAGTTCGACATCATAAATATTATTTAATCGGGACAGATTTTATTAATCTTTTATTTCTATTATTTCGTATAGATCCTTTGACTTTGTCTTTGAGGAAAAGGTGGCCAGTTGAGATCCTTTTGTCCTCTTAGATATTGGAAGGTGACATAAAAAAATGCAAAATCGATGGCCTACACCATTACATGTAAGTTTATACTTTAATGTTTACTGTAAAGCTCTACTAATAAAACTGTCTTAATAATTCTTTTCGTATCCATTTGACTAAGAAAAAGCCCTTTTATGTAGCTCAGACCCCGCTGAAGACCCTCCCTGGTTGTTGGTTTACCAGTGTGTGTATGTGTGTGTGTGGAGGGGAGTGGGGTGGGGGGGGGTGTTAAATGTCATGCATATTATGGAAAGTGAAGAGTGCATGTTTCATATAATTAATTATCACTAATTAATGATACCTGCTCAATATGTATGTGCATGTATATATCGGAAATATCTTTTTACATTTACTACAGTTAAGGAGGTTCAGCGGATTTGTATTACATTGTATGATACAGATTGATTAGACTGCTGGTTTTCAGTGTATTTGCTGTGTAATTCCTGTCTTATATCAGATTCAAATTAAAATTGCAATTACAGTCAAAATTCATTATCTCGAAGTCAGTGGATCAGGAAAATACTAAGATGTATTTGGAGAATTTGAATTAGGCAAGTACAATTCACATACAATTTGCACAGTTGGGATAGAAGATTTACTTGAGAGTTTAAAAAGGTTATTCAAATTAATAACAGACTTATTAAAAGTTCTCTATTTAGAGTTTATGTTTGTATTTTACAGGGATCTGATAACAGTAAAATGGTACGGGTACATCATCATATGGAGAAAGCTGCTGCTTTTGAAACGGAATTGAAAGAAAGAGACTATCATCCGCATTAAAAAGTATGTACATGTTTGCTAAAATGTCTGCATAGGACTGAAGTCAATAGAAATTATTTGTAAAAATAATGGTAACCCATATACATTAGTTGCAGTTGTGTGTGATATCTATTCACCTGCATGTATATAAAATTTACATTATTAAAAATAAGCATATCTTGGGTCTGCAGATTCTCATTTTGATAATTTTTTTTACAGGATGTTGCAGAGGATATGATTTTGAGAACATGTGACACGGAGGAGTTGTTTGCTTCATGCCTGATCTGTTTTCTCCATGGTGACAACAGTTCAGAAATAGCAATAGTCGGGGATGGACAGACCATTTATGCTGCTACACGTCTGATTTGAAGATGGGCTTGATGTATCCATAACATACGTAGAAAACAACAGTACCGCTGCTGTGCATTTCTAAAATGCAGAAAACTGAGTGCCATGCTGAAAAAATCTGGATAAAGAATCTGGTGTAAATGTAACAGTTTAAGGATCATTTCGTGATTTATTTGAAGAAGTACATCCCATATGGCCAATATGAGTGGACGTTTTACAAATGTTGATAATTTGATAATGTAGATTTTATGTAAGCACATGACATGTAAATGAAGTATCTTATCATTACATTATGTTGTAGTAAAAACATGTACAAGTAAAACATGTTTTATTTAAAACACGTTAAAGTGTTTTTAAAGTGAGTCTAGCAAGTGTAATGTTGAAGTGTTTTTGCTAAAACATTTGAACGTGTTTTTAATAAAACATCAATGTTTTAAAATAAACGTCTCTTTTTTTTCTTTAAAACACTAGTGTTTTTGCCAAAAACGGAGTATATGTAACGTTTAAAACACCTGTGTTTAAATATACACATGTAAAGTGTTTTAATTAAAACGTGAAACATGTTTATAAAGTGAGTCTGACAGCCGTTTTTAAACAAACATGTTTTACAGGATTTTTTTTTACAGTGTGGTAGCGATTTCGTTTGACATGTGAGCAGAGGTTTCGCCTACACGAAATTGCTTCATGAAAAATCCATCAGCTAAAAAATTACGGGAGCCATATGACGTCATCATTAAGCACCTGTCGCCTACTGTTCCCTAGCCGTAGTCTGTTTTTTTTTGTGCGATGAAAGTGAAATTTGTTCCAAAAGGTCATCGTTTAATAGGGACGATGTAGGTAGAAAACAAGGTTTCTGTAAATATGAAATGAATGTGTCTGAAAACTTTTTGGAGCTATTTTTTTGATTTTGTGTGCCAATTCAGAAGTGTGAGAAATATGATGACAGATAACTGTAAGAAGTTCAAACCAATAGCCATTGCTATATACTTTGTTTAAATGATAACACGTGAGAACCTCCAAGTTTCGATAAAAGCCTTTCCGAATGGCATGCAAGAGTTGTATAGGTGACGATGGAGAAGATGGACGTAACGTTCTTTGCCATTGGTAGGCAGTGGGGAAGATGACCGTAACGTCATTTGTCATTGGTAGGCAGTGGGAAAGATGACCGTAACGTCATTTGTCATTGGTAGGCAGTGGGGAAGATGACCGTTAAGTCATTTGTCATTGGTAGGCAGTGGGGAAGATGACCGTTAAGTCATTTGTCATTGGTAGGCAGTGGGAAAGATGACCGTAACGTCATTTGTCATTGGTAGGCAATGGTGAAGATGACCGTTATGTCATTTGTCATTCGTATGCAGTTGGGAAGATGACCGTAATGTCATTTGTCATTAGAAGGCAGTCGGTAAGATGACCGTAATGTCATTTATCATTCGTAGGCAGTGGGGAAGATGACCGTAATGTCATTTGCCATCCGTAGGCAATGGTGAAGATTACCGTAATGTAATTTGTCATCAGTAGGCAGTGGGAATATGACCGTAATGTTATTTTTCATTAGAAGGCGATGGTAATGATGAATGTGATGTTCTTAGTCATTAGAAGGCGACGGAGAAGATGAACGTATTTGTGTTTTGCCATTAGAGAGCGATGAGGGAGATCAGTATCATTTCCCCTGTCATTAGAAGTCGATGGAGACCCATTTCTTTGTTTGTCTAGCAAACCCTGACACGTAAAGTGAATTTGTGTACAGCTATGATGATATTATTCATATTTATCACAACTGAAAAAAATACAAAATACTTTTCTTGTAACAAATGGCCAATTTCCCGACATTACGAGTAATATTTGAACAAAACAATTGTAATAAGATGAATTTTCAAACTGTCTTGGCGTGTGAGTAATCGTCAGGTACAACGGGCTCCAGGTAAGTCTGTACACGGTACACAGGTGCAAATCAAAGGCTTTTACTCAGGTGTACAGCTTAAAGTTCAGGTGAACAGACGTTAATCGATAATACCAATAACGGTTAATTCAACGGAGCACGCGCCAGGCACGCGACAGTTAATGCAAACAAATAACGAGGTGATCTCACCGTCGAGGGTCAAGCAGGGGGATTAACACGGATCAAGAAACATGATAATGATTCATTTGGAAATTTAGATCAACGAAATTTCAAGATAACCCTTTATACTTTGTAGTTGGGATGCACAATCTTGAGTGTTACGACTCAAAGATATATATATGTACGAGAGCTGTAACATCGGAAATCCGACATCATAATGGCTGTATAGGTCATATGGTTGCATCAGGTGTGAGTCAGAAGTACTAAAAAAATGAATTCGTCATCTCGGATCCATTATACCGAGATAATGTCGACCCTAGTGCCATTAGGTGAATACTTCATAAAAAAATATATTCTTGATTTTCAATAATTAAAAAAAAAAGTAAAATAACACGACACGGAAAAGTGACGTCATGAAAAATGTGTCACGAAAAAATGACGTCATACGAAAAGCGACGTCATGGATGTCCAGCATAACATGAAGAATACACAGACTGATGTAGCAACCACAAGTTGAACGTAATGAAACAGTAATCGTATTTAACAACTGTCAAAGTATCCATTGTAATACGCCTGTACAAGGTGTAATCATCTTAAAAACTGAACGAGAAAACGCATGATTTTACCAGGACAAGAACGGATTTCTTTCAATTTAATTATATAATCACATTCTATAAGACGCAATCAAAACACGTCAGATATCGATTACTGTCAAACACTCCAATGATCAGGAATACTGACACGTTTTATGGCAATATTTTACGACAACAGAAGTTCATAAAATGATGTCTGTACATTAAAGTGTAATATGTTAGATTATTGAGATCTTATTTGGTTTCATTATCGTCTACTTCTGCCATCAATCCCTCAAAGAGAAAATATAAACGCGATGTAGAAATTAAGCTTCTAGAAGACGCAGATCGATGATGTCATTCAGTAAAGAGTGCAGCTGACTTGGATAAGTGCCAGACAGAATCTTTCGTAAAAGTATTCTAAATGTCCTTTTAGTAAAAAATAATACTATCACGTTGTCTTAATGGTCAACGCAAAAAATATACACGATGCAATTAACGAGGAGATGATTCTGAAGTATAAGTATGATTATATGCTTTCTTTTAAGTTTTACCAATCACATAATGATGTTATCCTTGAGAACTAAAAAAAGAGACGAAACGACTTTTTACCAAGAATATTCAAAATAAGATACGCCTATTTCTCGCGTTTATCAGTTTGAAAATGAGGGTAATTACTGCTGTTTTACCTATGACTTCGAGTTCTGACGTCATCAATTTATTCGTCGTGACGTCATAATGTATTTTTTTGTAATCGCATATGTCTCGTATGCGAAAGTAACTTCATGTTTTTTCCAATGCTAGCTAAGTTACCCATTGTCAAATTTAGCTTGCTGGTAACACACAATTAATTTGATTGGTTAGCGGCAGATTGCAATATTTATTTAATGACGTCATGTAAAAAGACGACACATATGGCGGATATTCCAGAAAGTTTCCTCGCGAGAAAAATAGGTTCTCCGACTCATAATGAAAATATGTATTAAATATTTATATTTCATGGGAGATGCAAAATGGTCATCCTAGCCCAACACCACATGGCAGGGGAGTATTCAGTTTTATTAAAGATCGAAATCAGGGCTTTGGCATTTGTCAAAAGCATGTGACGTCACTGAATTTAAACTTTGCTCGATTTTAGTCTAGACTCGTACATCCGCTATTGACTTTTTTTCAAACAAAACTGAGTTGTACTCTTTTCAATTCCACCGATCCTTTATCGCACTTCCCCTCGATTCTGATCAAAATACTGTCACACCGTTTCAATACAAAGCAGTATACCCCTCATACTGTAGGCTAATCGCACACAAAGACGGCGATCATGGATCTCCGCATGACTACAGTGAAAAATCCGTCAATTATTCTAAATTTAAAAGCACCCTACTAACGCTTTTCAACTCTATCACTCAAATGCGACCTGAATATATTTCATTTCTCACGATAACAGTTGAGCTGGCGCGTGCTGGTCGTACGCGGGTCGCGTGCCGTGACGTGACAACATTATGGCGGACAATGTCTGTGCTTTCACCCGGAAAGAAAGCGATGCCTGGGACGATAGTGTCGTCTGCTTCGCAACACCGTTGTAAACTATCCAGGCCTCCAACAAAAAAGACTCGTATCAATTATTTGCTTGGAACATGTTCACTGAGGCGTGAATTTAATAGAACACTCCAGGTCTCGGTAGATTCACAATAATCACGAGAGTAAAAACGAGATTTGAATAATCGGCGATCTATCTACATACGACAACATCTATCACGCTCAATTGACTTTTTTCACCGAGTTCTATCTCAATGATTTGAATAAATGTGTACTTTTCTTGTTTGACTGAACAGTCTATAATGACCTTTCAATCACAACTGCGTTCTAAAAATATATTACAAATATATTTTAATCGGTAAATGCTTGCAGCAGGGACGTATAACTGGGGGACCCAGGGACTCTGCTTTAAGTGACGTTTATTTGGGCAGAAACATGATTGACATGCTCATTGATATATATATCTCTGATTTAAAGATGAACGGTCTCTTTCGCAAATAATTGTATATCCAGAAAATATAAACTGGTAATTACATAAATAAAACATGATAGCCATGTTGAGACTTCCGTAACTTAAGAAGTCGCCATTTTGTTTTTATTTTTTTCAGAAGCCATTATGAATGCCTCTACAGATTATTCTCGGATTCGAATTGCGTTACGGAACATCTCTGGTTCTACATTAAGTAATCAGACATGTGCAACGTCATATTAGATATTGTGTTGATGGTTACCCGGATGTGAACGAACGAAGATTGCAGCATTCCCGTTTCAGTTTACATTGGATATGCTGGTAATTAGGCTTTGGGGGAAAATCGTTCATCCTTGATGCTTCACATGGAAAGCTCGGATAAAGAGCGTGCTCTGAAACCTAAGACTTATCACTGGTTTTCGTTAAATCAGACCAGCTTTATTGGAAGCTGTTAATTCACCTGTGCTAGGCCTCTCGACAGGTGAAACTGTAGAGTCTCACCTGTACTGTCAACACGTAACACACCTTTGCACACCTGGATATGGAGTTTGTTTAAAACACCTCACAACGACACGCGCCCCTCCTCTATCAAATGTCACAAGCTTAGTCAAGTTCAAATACAAACTTGTCAGTTTGTAATACAATGCGTGAGATTATTATTATCGAAATGGCCATGCTTTCATAACTGTGAACCTGCGAATGTGTGATTTTCTAATTTACATTGTTATGTCAGAAATCGTGATGTAATCTGACTACTACCATTTCTCTATGCCATCAAAGCCCTAGCTTCGACGGTGGAGATTCTGTACCTTTTTTACAACAAATCTGCAAACTGAAGCTTTAAGTTATTAAAGTAGCAGCTTAGAGCTAATGCAAAAAAATAAAGAGGGTTGGGAATCTCGTTTTAAAATTATGACATGTGATGAAATATGTAAAGGTTACTTTTTAAATAATCTCAAATCCACAGATCAATAACAATTAAAACAAATTCGTAGCGTTACACACTATAGAACGACCACAGTTCAATATTACAAAAGTCCGTTGGGATCTCCTTTGGATACGAAACTAAAGATATGAATTTGACTTGTTCTCGCTCATAAAAAAATAGATTTTGGGTTCCCCTAGTTTGTTTTGCAATGTATGTGAGCTAAACTAGAAACAGTGAAAAATATGTAAAGACTGATGTTTGGTTAACAAAAGGATTAAAAACAGTGAAAGATATATAAAAACTAATATGTGGTTTAAAAAATTACTAAAACAGTAACAGATATAAATTCAATAGTTTCCTATGGGGAGCGTCTATGAAGAATCGCCCACTACACTAGGCAAAGGGAAATATAAAGGTTTAATGATTGCCTGTTTTACACCTCTAGAATTCAAGGAATATATTGTCTTTGTTCGGGTATATATAGAGTTAAAACCTAGGAAACAGTCGCCAGTTTTTCAGAGAAACTGTCGCTTTATAAGTGAGGTTGGTTATAAATTAACGAAAAAGTGAAAAACGAGATAAAAAATAGGAAATACCGGCGTTATATCTAGCGTTTGCTGTACAACAAATGACCAAGGGCGTCCTCTAAAAAGTGTTTCTGAAATAACGTCAACAACACTTGGCAAAAAGGAAAGAGCCCTTAAAAGCTTTAAGCGTGATCCGGAGAACGGAAGATTTTCCGTTTGAGATAAAATTTAGGGGTAGGAATTTCAATACAAGCCAAAACAAGAGTTTCCTTCGAGTAATCATTATAAATAATTCTCATATGCGCAAAGACAGTTATAAACATCATTTAAAACATCGCCTCTTTGCAGAATCATTTAAAGCAAAGAGAGCGATTATATCTGATTGAATCTTTCAGGTTTCACCAACGAACAAACTCATCCAATGATATAACTAATGACCAGCTTAAAGCGATCCCCAGTATCTTCTCAAACGAGAACAAAGAAATATGGCCCCAAACAAGAAATATGGCATCGAGCGATACAACGATCTGGCCTATGTTTACTCAGCAAATCTTAAAACTAGTGACCAACGGTCAATGTAGCCGAGTCAATTAGGGTCAGTTAGAAAGAACCGCTATATTGACATTAAGTCACGACCGATTGGTGTTCTGGTCTCATATCCACTGACCAGCTTGCCCTCAATTTCCTGAGCTCTTTGTCTTGCGGATTCAGGGTCGTGCTCGGGTCTGACCCTCGCGGGGGAATGAACTTTGTGTGAGATTCTTCCGCCATCTGTCAAGGACAACCCTGAAACATTCGGTCGTTGTCTATTTTGAAGGCACACGTTCTGGTTGACTGCATAAAGTGTTAATAGCGTGAATGTTTCGCGTCAAATTTTCTTTGGGTCCGCGATAAATTGAGTTTGTATAAGAAATCGAATTGTTCTGGCCGTCATCGCGCCAAGTTGAAAACTGTAACCCTTAATTTGCCTGTAATGGGGACAGTATAAAGCTATTTTACGTGGTTCTGCCTGCAAATGGTTTATGTCCAGTTTCTTTCGTTCATTTCGGTTAAAAGTAAACTGAGATAATAGTATATTCCGTAGGATTGTTTGATTTCTTTTTTCTTTTGTCTTTGCGAGATATGGAAGGACAGATAGTAAAGTAGGACAAACAAAACATAGAAAGCAGAAAAATAAAATAGCATTGCTATTGTAAAAAGCAATAAAAGAAAAATAGCTGAAAAAAGGCAACGAAAATCAAAAATAAAACAAAATATGCCTCAAATTCTATTTTTTTTATTCACTATGAGTAGGAAAACCACATAAAGTGAATTTTGAAAGAAATTACAAAATACCCCCTCCCCCCTCCCCTCCCTTCCCCCCCCCCCCCCAAAAAAAAACCACAAACAAAACAAACAAAACTAAAAACAAAACAAATACAAAACAAAATAAAAAAAAATAGAATTAAAATAAAAAATAAGAAAAAATAAAATATACATTTGAAAAAAAAACAACATAATTTCGTATTGCCTATTCTCACAGAGTCATGTAATAGATAAAGTCATTATACACAATCTTCAAGTTCACTGCTTCATATAAGAAGCTTCGCCTATAAGGCTTCATTTATTTTCAGAGTTCCTGAACACCGAGTTTATTTATGTCAAGGCACATGGAGACAAACATAGAAAAACACTGTGCATTGAGAGAAATTATATACCGGAAGTGTTCGGTTATTGGGAAATCCCTGCTGGGAGAAATCAATATTTGACTTCCGGTAAAGGCCAGCAGTTGTTTACTTATTTTCAGTAGCTTCCGTTTTCGGCATGAGTTTGTTGTAGAAAACGAGTGAAACCTCCCGGTACCAAGAAACGGTTCACTATACAATTGATTTGTGGGATGAATATTTGAACATGATTCTTAAATCTGTTATAAAAACCAAATTCTACAAAAAAATATGTTGTGTTATTCCACTCTTGGAACATTGTATAAACGTCCTGACTGTTGGATAAATGTATGTTACTTTATTTGTATGTATACTATTAT
Source organism: Mimachlamys varia (assembly GCA_947623455.1). NCBI lineage: Eukaryota > Metazoa > Mollusca > Bivalvia > Pectinida > Pectinidae > Mimachlamys > Mimachlamys varia. The sequence continues at coordinate 31,905,470 of OX392544.1, forward strand.
TACCTTCCAGAGTTTTGATTTGTTGAAAAGTTAAACTTTGACCGGAAATCACGTGGTTCGATGCCACATGCAGATTGTTAACGTCGTCATCGATTGGTGACGTGGTCACAACTTGGCGGGACTATACTAGTACATAGAAGATGGTGTGTTTTTGCGCAAATAGTCCGTTGTTCATTCCAGGAAACACGCTGCCACTGCCAACTTGATATTATTGTGGTAGAATAGATCCCCTAACTAACAAGCAATACAACAAAATATCCGAAATGAAGCTGCCACGTGCAATGGTTTAAAGGCATTTTAGCACAAGCCAAAAACACGGATGTTCATATCAAGAGATTGTATTTATATAAAATAAACAAAAAGAGAACAGGAAATATTTAAAAATATATATATTATTTAGAATAAGATACAGCCGATCCCTATATAATTAAACCATTCAGCTGTTTCGTCTTCCTAAAGCTCGTCAGGGATGTTCAGCATGGTTCTTAAAAGTGAATCATCTTAGTCGACAGAGGAAGAAAACCTGTCCGAAGGAAATGTCAAAATCCAGATAGGGAGATTCGCTAGAGCTATAATTAAATAAATTTCATAATTTTTAAATATTGAATAATTTCTAACGAGCATATTTAATACAGCACCGAAAGATAATTATTAGACATCAGTATCTTAATTGAAAGATGGGTAATGCTAAACTGATGTCACACACTGTTGTGTATGTGTACGTTCCGAACAGCGCCACTACTCGAATGAATTAAACATGACACGAAGGCTACGGCAAACCCTCGGGGAATTAAAATCTGCCAGTAGTATCCACTACCTACGATTTCACCGTTTGACAGATTTCGTGAGTATGTATGATTTCGAAAGTTAAAGTTATATTTGTGATCATCAGGTATCCTAAACACCGTTTTTTGTTACTTAGCAACATAATAGATATTATACAAAACCGTCTGATTTGCTTTTTTTCTTGAGATCGAAACAATGAAAGGTGTGATCAGGCTCTTGTATATTGTGTGTCTTTGTGTGATATGAAGATGACGTTTTGAATAGGATGACTCGTTTCTCACTTTGAGGACTTTGGATCTCTCCGCGTACACTTTTTTTTGTTAATAATTTGTCCATGGGTTAATCGATTTTGAATTTTGCTGACGCTTTGTTTTGTTTTGTTTTCTTTTGAAGACAATGAACAAGGCAATGCTGTATCATGCACAGTGAAAGTTTCAGCCTGATGTCTGTAAGTAATATTGCAATATACACACATATACAATGTATGATCTTTTAGACAAAATATTAAGGTCTGTATCACTAGTTGATGAGCATGATTTATTAATTTTTTGTCGTAAAGTTTTGTATTGCAGTATGTCATTTTTCATTGTATCAAACAAAACTTATAACGAGAATATACAATTTTCCTAATGCGTTTTAAATATCTGAAAGTGTGTGCAAAGGTAGCTGCGTGTTGCAACGGCGATATGTTAGTTATTCAAGTTAATATGAAAATTGTCTAGTAAATAAATATGATGTATATATTATATGTGATTAATACAAAACCCCATTTTAAAATGCTTTGTTCTATACATGAGTCCAAGCAGAAGTGGCTACAATAAAGACAAAAGAAAAACACTTCTATTGTGAATATGACCTTTTTATAACTATCGCTAAGGACAAAAGAATGGCGTCTTGTCAATGAATGAGGACAAAAGAATGACGTCTTGTCAATGAATGAGGACAAAAGAATGGCGTCTTGTCAATGAATGAGGACAAAAGAATGGCGTCTTGTCAATGAATGAGGACAAAAGAATGGCGTCTTGTCAATGAATGAGGACAAAAGAATGGCGTCTTGTCAATGAATGAGGAAAAAAGAATGGCGTCTTGTCAATGAATGAGGAAAAAAGAATGGCGTCTTGTCAATGAATGAGGACAAAAGAATGGCGTCTTGTCAATGAATGAGGACAAAAGAATGGCGTCTTGTCAATGAATGAGGACAAAAGAATGGCGTCTTGTCAATGAATGAGGACAAAAGAATGGCGTCTTGTCAATGAATGAGGACAAAAGAATGGCGTCTTGTCAATGAATGAGGACAAAAGAATGGCGTCTTGTCAATGAATGAGGACAAAAGAATGGCGTCTTGTCAATGAATGAGAGTATTTCGTATAAACTGAGTGCAATTTGAGGTTAAGACAAAAGCATATAGAGTTGGTTGTAAAATATGATACGGTTTTGGAGAAAATGCACTTTTAGATTTATTTTTTGTTCAGACATTTTTTTCGAAATAGGTATATCTTTTGCAAATATATTTCGTGTATTTTCTTGTTGAAAAATGCAAAACATCTTCTCCTATACCTATGGTGAATTTAACACAAAACCGTCTAGTCTATATGCGTATATACAATTTTATGTACCATGTCTAGTTCATTTAGATGAAACCAACATAGCTTTGCATGAAGACCCAGGATTTGACCCCCGGACTATGTACCTGGAATTCACGTTCCCTAATTATGTTCCGATTTCTAGAAAACCTCGCGCGCTGTCCACGCGCAATCAATACTTGGAAGCCGAGAAAAAACCCAGTTCTGATTCCCGTTGATAAACACGCATTATTGGAATGTGCGACATTCCCGATCATCGAGATTGATGTCGTAAACCACTTGACAATACGGGCGGTAGGTAACCTGAATAACAAGTTGTTATCTCTGAGTACCACGTGACAATTAGCACTAGGTTCTCCCAGCTGCTGTATTCCCGGTCCTATTTCCTGCCATCACGGTAGCGAACATGGTCGGTTACACAATAAGACATTAATGACGGTGTTTGCAGGCAAAACCTCTTTACTTCGCGCCGTGTTATAGCTCCCTTGGCCTGCATTCTGACCAAGTTAGATATTTGCTGTCGTAATCGAATTTGTAAGGAAATAAAAATGGAGGTCATTTCATGTCCGTATCAATAAAACAATTAACAAAGAATCCATATTGATGTGTTTCTGAGACGATTCAGTATTTTCTGACTTTATCAAAACTCAGTTTGGTGTTACGAATCAAACTCACCCAAAGCATTAACAAAGAATCCATCTTAATGCGTTTCTGTGGCGCTTCAGTATTTTCTGACTTTATCAAAACAAAATTTGGTGTTACGAATCTAGCTGCCCCAAAGCATTAACAAAAAATCCATCTCCATGCGTTTCTGTGGCGCTTCAGTATTTTCTGACTTTATTAAAACAAAATTATTTAGTGTCACGAATCAAACTGTCCCAAAGCATTAACAAAAAATCCATCTCCATGCGTTTCTGTGACGCTTCAGTATTTTCTGACTTTATCAAAACAAAATTTAGTGTCACGAATCAAACTGTCCCAAAGCATTAACAAAAAATCCATCTCCATGCGTTTCTGTGGCGCTTCAGTATTTTCTGACTTTATCAAAACAAAATTTGGTGTTACGAATCTAGCTGCCCCAAAGCATTAACAAAAAATCCATCTCCATGCGTTTCTGTGGCGCTTCAGTATTTTCTGACTTTATCAAAACAAAATTTAGTGTCACGAATCAAACTGCCCCAAAGCATTAACAAAAAATCCATCTTAATGCGTTTCTGTGGCGCTTCAGTATTTTCTGACTTTATCAAAACAAAATTTAGTGTTACGAATCAAGCTGTCCCAAAGCATTAACAAAAAATCCATCTCCATGCGTTTCTGAGACGATTCAGTATTTTCTGACTTTATCAAAACAAAATTTAGTGTTACGAATCAAACTCACCCAAAGCATTAACAAAGAATCCATCTTAATGCGTTTCTGTGACGCTTCAGTATCTTCTGACTTTATCAAAACAAAATTTAGTGTCACGAATCAAACTGCCCCAAAGCATTAAAGGCCCAATATACGTAACTTTCGGCAAAACTTGATGCGAAAATCAAGCCTAATAATTTATTATTTTTATAGATTTAGTTAAGATTAACTGATTTCAGCAATATTCAAGATGACTTCTTACGCGGTTATCGGTACGGCAGCAGTTGAATCTCGGTATTTGTAAACACGCGACCATTTTGACTGTCTTCTACCTGCGGTTTGTTATTGAAGTGGGCCCCACCTGAATGATTTTCAATTCTTTGGATTTTTCTATCAGGAGTTTCTCGCTAGTTACCGCTCAGGTTTACTTCGTTTTAGGCTTATTTTTGCATGGTTATCAACTGGATTTTTTTTCAGAATTTTTCAGATTAACGAATATTTTCCTGAAGTTACGTATATTGGGCCTTTAACAAAATATCCATCTCCATGAGTTTGTGTGACGTTTCAGTATTTTCAGACTTTATCAGAAAGACATTTGGGGTTACGAATCAAACTCTCCCAAATCCCACCGATATGCCTATTTGTCACATAAACTACACACATAATATAGTTTTTGTTTAGAAGGAACTTACCAGTTACCAGGACACTGCTCTTATAACTGTGCTAAATTGTGACCAGTTTATTTAATAATTTCATATTTCAGAATTATATTATTTTCATCCTAACTATGGAATTATGTAAATTAATGATTCAGGGTTTTTCCAGAAAACATAACCCGAATTTTAGACATTATAAAAACATCAAACCAGGTATAATGAAAATATGACATACATTAGATTAAAGAGTATTATCATGCGATCTTATTGGTGTAAATTTCCACATCAATGCAAAATTCAAAAATGTAATGTAACGTCATTGTATGATGTCATCCTTTTTTCAATCCCAAGAGTCAATATGTTCTTTTACATTATATATATGTAATTGTTATGATCAACACCGAAATAGCACAACCTACGTTTGCGTGACACATGAAATTGACACTAATTGGAGCTCTTATGCTCCCCAAAAATCCCTGTATTGATCTAAGTTCATTTCCCTTTGTTTTGCATCAATCATAACAAAAATCTCTGGAGGCGATACAAAAGTCCGATAATCGACTATAACCCAGACATGGTAAGTCTAGAAATAACACGAACGTTAAGTTAACTAGGGTTATTTGTTTCATTCCTGACTATATCTGAAGTAGGATCGATGATTGGTTAAATCCGGGAATATGTGTACCTCCAATGACTAAAGAGTTCTCCCAACAGAGCCATACTTGGGCACAACATGTGACCTCGATCTCGTACCGTCGACAAATCTGTTCAGACATTGGTTATGCTAAATCGATGAGTGGATTAATAACGAGAAGAAATGCATCTCGTATGACAGAAGAGCTCCGCCAAGGGGGATGATTGCAGACAAAGCCTGACGTCGAAGTCTATGCATGCGAATAAACAAACAATGCAATATTTCCGCCGACGTCATTATTCTTGTTTATGACCATTTCTTGAAAGCATGAGTACATAAAATATATAAAAGTATATTTATCTTAACGCAAATTTACAAGAAACGGTTTTGCATGACATGGAGCAATTTGTTCTGAAATACAATCCCGTATAATTGCATTTTCATGTAACGCAATGCATGTCTGCTTCGATAATACAATGACTTATCGACTAGACGCCTGTAACAACATTTTGATCAAGACAAAATACTGCAACCGGTCAAAATGGAGTTGATAGAGCGGAAGTCACATGCACTTCCTGTTAAACATGCAGATATATATATTTTTTGGCAAACTCACCTGGACTGTTTAATATATATTTTTATATACTTGAATCTTTTTTACACTTTGTGGAAATATTCGCACGAGTATTATATTCAGCTTTAATAATGATATTGGTAATATGTCAAAGACATGATTTTATGTCACAGACATAATTTAACAGTGGAGGTTTGATTCATTTTTTAATCACATGATCTGATGTAGCATAATTATCAAACTCGTCATACTGCATTTATTTTCCATGAATACCGCTTAGAACGTTTGATTTTCGAAGTGTGAGAGAAATTGTGAATTCCAAAGGTTATGAATGAGCCGTTTAACTCGTGAGACATGAAAACAAATCGTCATAAAAATGAAATATTTCTTATTTTTAGGTACCTAGGAACATTTCCACGCGCAAAATAGATCCAATTATCCGTATATCGGATATAAAGAGAAAATAAGAGATCGTGACGTCACACAAAAAATCACCTTCTTCAGTTTTCGTACCTGCCCGACTCTCGCTGTCCGCGGGTTTTACTTGAATTGGACGGTTCATCTGAAAAATACAGAAGTTAAGGAAACTTTCAATAACGTATAAACACAATAGGCTTATTTCAGTTTCATATACATAAGATTCAGAACGAAAAACGCTGAAAGGCGATGGATTTTTCAAGTCGTTTTTTAACGGCGTCAAGTTCCAATTAGATTAAGGAAAGTGTCTTTGTAAGTCAAGATTTTTAAAAGTTTGTTGTGTTATGCCTCGCCATCTGCAAATTCAAAAAAATAAAAGCTTTGCTGCAAAACAACGGAATCCAGAAAGTAACACCAACACCAAGCTTCCTGAAATGAAAGTAGAAACCCGGAATAGCAGCCCGGTAATTGCATTTTGCTGAATGAATAAACAATCGAAACGACTCATAATCAGATGATATCCTAGAATTGTAAAAACACGAAACACGGTTTGATCGGATGCGAAAGGTCCCTTGTGGTGTCAGGTGACGATTCTATCCCACTATTAATGGGTATTATGAAATTGCGGAATGGGCGGAAACAAGTGAAAAGAAATTATTTGTCAAAACTCGAGAGAGACATTTATAATTCATCTGTTGGAAAATGACAGGTTAAAAGCTGGCATCATATAACAAGGAATGATATTCATGTGAATCTCCGGCGTTTTTCAACGTACATTGTACTCTCGTTTTGGTACAACAATACAGCTCAGTATTACAGCATCTGTATAACTGATTTAAGACCAGAAAACAACGGAATACCCTCCCCCCCCCCCCCATCATGTACATATCTGGCCCCGGGATCATCAATTTAAGGAAATTCTTAAACTTAAAAATGTCCATGGGAAAGCATTACAGAAAGCATTACAGAATTTAAGGAAAGCTTCTTAACTTTTGTGATGTTTTCCTATGGATATTTTAAAGTTAAATAGTTTCCTTAAATTAAGGATCTTTGATAAAAGTAGGGCCTGGGGCAAAAGAAGAGACTGGGGTTGGGGGGTGGGAGTGGGGGGCAGCTAGCCCAATTTGTAGAGCGTTCGTTTATAGTTCAGAGTGTCCTGGGATCGACCCAAGGTCTAGCAGTGCATTTTCCCTGTTAAATTATACTGTAGATCCTTTGATCAACACTTGCTTCAAGCATTTGGTATAAAGTGAGGGGATTCGCCAGGTTCCGGTCGAACTTGTTGCAATATGCTGCTCAAATCAATATTCTAAAAGTGCATAAAGGTCATTCGTAGGTTAATTATTTATAATGGTAAATATATTTGTCTTTTGGGGCCGAACACATTCACGCAAACACAGGACCCTATAGCCTTTAAAAGCACTACTTTTTAAACTTATTATATAACGAACACTTTGCTGTATCGGCATCGTAAACTTGTATTTCATAAATCAATAACGCAGTGTCAAAATCGGGACCAATCGGAGCTTAGTTACAGCTTCACAATATAACGGGATTCCTCAAAGTTGTTTTTAATTTTAGAGATTTAATAGTAGATACAAATTATTAATCTATTCATCTCCAAAATTTTGAAAATATCTCATTAATTAAAACGCATCAATGGTAGTCAATCATTAACCTGAAAAAAATAATTTCATTGGAATTAACAGACGCTGAATCAAACGAATCGTTTTCTTGAAACGGTCCAGGAAAGCCGCTTAGAATGTGCAATGGCAGTATTAAACTTCTTTGAGAATACTGCTTCTTCCTCGTGACAAGCCAGGATCCACCGGATGCCGATGGACTACAACCGGAAGTCAATTTCCCGCTTCTACCATTAGTGATAGAAACCGGAAGTTCATGCCCTGATACGTACAGTAATGAATATTTGCCATAGAGCTTATCGATGAATTGTAAAATGTAGCCTAAATGGAAGCAAAGGTCGTAAACTCAAATTGTTAGAAGATATCCTGAATACCCCAGTCGTATAAATTCACATATACACGCTATTCATACTACTACGTAGGCGAAAAACATGTTTAATTTTTGCTTTTCGCAAGTATCTGAGAGAAGTTTTTTTCTCTTTAAATCATGAAGTCAAATTACACAAAGTGAAATGAAATGGAATAGACATTGTGATGTCATTGCACCAATTGAAAACGAAATTCAGAAAAACGTATATCGAAGAAACATCGGAACTAAAACAAAATCAACATTCAATGGAGAATTGCCAATCATTTTGAAATTATTCAGACATATTGTGTTAAAGATCGTTTTACAATGTGTGGGTAACTAATTGAAATACATCTAAGCCAAATTAACATATAAAACCCGCTTGATCTTAAATCAATACCGAATAGCGTGTTAAGGATGAGATATAATCAAGACTTTTATGTTTACACTGGTTACGCATCGATTTCAAATCTCTGTTATTAGCGACCTTGCTTTTGTCTATGTCGTGTTCTGCTGACATAAAGCATTTCAATGACTCAGATATTGATCTAGGATGGGACTTCAGCGTGCTTTTACCAAAAGCATAGTTACATTGACGTCGAAATGAAAGAGACAACATTTAGATTAAATCCGTATTTTCAAATGGATATATCTTGTTGCGAATATCAGAATCTTTCAGATATATGGAAATATAGGATCTGCACTTTAAGTTGGAAATTTGACATCGATCGATTTTTACCGTCATATTCTATAGAATATAAAACCTTTTTGTTTCATCAAGCTTTTGACATACCTTGATCCAATAAATCAGGGTCGAAATATGACTTACGGGTGAATTATCATGTCTTGACTAATAGACGAACAGTATCCTTTGTACTCCTCCCCGGGAAGAATATTGATTTTCATCGAAATATTGAAAAAAATCTGACTAATTATCTCTCATTAAAACAGCACCGCGACCAGTCTTATTATGTTAGTTAGCTTAACGCTGTATTGAGTGAAATATTCAAATTCATATTTATGAAAGGCAGAAACAAAATTTGAACTGTTTTGTTGGTATTTTCATTTTTTTAAGTTCATTTTTATTGCAGCATATGCTTATTCATATTTCAATATTAATATTGAAGAAAACTTCGCCGGATTATTATTTTTATTCATACATTACGAAGCTAGGCTAGCTTGAGAAAATTGAATGCAGATGAACACGATCGAATCATTAAGGATCCTTCCTGTCTAAGAACTCACTTTGATCTCCTCACCTCAATCATTGTGATTAGAAATTCTTTGAAATATTAGATTTCCACATGATAACAATTCACCTTGTAATATTGGACAGTCTAAACCGAGAAGGGTACTCAGGTACCTTTTTATCCGGAATTACAATTCCAAGTCGCTTTGCAAATTAAAACACATGCAAGTATCGACTCACAAAGACGAGTTTTGGATCAAAGGGCTCTATAAAAGGTCAATGACGAAAACAAAACGCAACGCAAACTCCAGACTTTTTTGGATTTATGATTATTACCATCATTTTTTTTAATTGAATAATTTCCAAAATGAATAAATATAAAATTAGAATTAATATATTGAAAGAAGACGTTTTTAAATGTTACTTTGATTTTGCATTTTAATACGTTTTGATCATAAAGTACACTTTACATCAAAATATTAACATCCCAATACAAGCAAGCTGTAATTTGAAATTCAGCCCTTTTTAATTTATATGTCTAAAATACAGCTCTGACCAGCACCCAGGATGTAGGACCCGAGAGGGGGATCACCCTCGGGATTTCCAAATTTGGCTATTTGGACATTTCTCGTGTGGATTTTCTCTATCCGACACAACTAAAATGCCCCCGACCCCTAAACCCAAGTCCTAATCTAAAGTCACCAAAAGACGTGTTGAGGAAAAAATCACCGTTATTTGTAAGGTTGTCGAGACAACGAAACTTAATAAACCTATGATTGTGTTACCATGGCAACGAAACAATGGAATCGACGCAAAATGTTTGTCGGTTAAAGGAAGGAGTGGACTCACGTTTAAACAGATTTGGTCATTTTTATCGTTAACAGAGAGGGAATAGAATTGTATTTCATTAAGGGACATAAAACCCTAATTTACCCAGGAGGCACATTGAGGACATAAAATTGCTTGAAAGTCAACTATCTCTACCAGTACGGAAACAGCAGGAACAAAGATTTCATTTTTTTGATCAGCTGAACTATGAATGACAATAACAATCGATACTGTTTGATGTCTGGAACCACATTGAAACGATCTAAACGCCAAATTAATGACGACATTCAGCTAAAATTAACTTATTTGTCTGGATTCTCTGTAATAACGCAGTACTATACAAATACATACTCTTGTCGCTAGGACTTGGGTGCGCCTTTCTTCATTTTGTTTTCGCTCTCACTTTCACATTCTCTCGTATTCTCGTTTTCCAACGTAAACTGTACTCTTCTTGTCTACTCATTGTCATACTCGTTTTCTCACCGTTCTGTCTTCGCTCTCTCTCGTCATATCCTACAAGCCTCGTTTTCTCACCATCAAATTTGCCATGCAGCGGGGACCTTACGATTTCGAAATCTTTTTCTGTGCTGCAGGAAGGACGTAATAAATGTACCTGCTGCCCCAATTTTTTTATCGTGGAAGGCAACTAAACTTGGAATCTCATCTTTTCCGTTCTTTCTAAACAACGTTCTCCTTCCTAATGTCTCACTTGACACAACCTCACTTTTGGCCTTTAGTTGAGCGTTCGCCCTTGTGAGGAAGGCTATGATTTCTGTCCCCAGGCCGAGACATACCAAAATCTTTAACAATAGTCCGGTTGCCAATTCACAGATTTTTGGAAGATATTGCACAGTTTCTTTTGCTGTTTCTCTACTTCTGAGGTGTGCTTTCTAAGAATCTGGATGATATCACTCTGTCATCTATGAGCAATCCGCACAATATGCGAATTAAGGCCGCCATTACTGAAAATCTTGTTTTCGTCAATATCTCAGTAACTATGCATGGCATCATAATAATTTGAGTGTCTATCCCCATATTTTGAGGGGTAAATAAATAATTTAAGCCATTTAAGGAAAGATTACAGCAATAGGTCGTGTTGAAAAGGCATATTTAGGCCACTTTTACTCAAAATCTAGTATTCGTCAATATTTCAGCAACTACATATGGTATCAAAATAATTCTGGCGTCTATACACATGTTTTTTTGAGGTAAGGAATCAAATGAAACCATTTCATTATTGATCACACCAATATCTTTTTGCAAAATATACAAAACTCAACTTCAGTGTAATTACAGTGGTAGTTATTACTCCCTTTTTGACGCTCAGCATTATGGGAGTTGAACGACTGGCTCGCCTGTTGTCAGTATAATGTGACCGGCTGGGGTGTTCTGCGGGAGCCTTCGACAGTATACTTCAGTGTGGTAGCACTTTAAATCGGCAAAATATCCGGACTAACGCAAGAAGGCTTACACGAACATACCGCACCTCCAAAATACACATGCTCTCAACACACACATCCACATCACATACACCGGGAGGCCGCTCTTAAATGACCCTGGCTGTTAAGAGGACGTAAAAACAACCAACCAATGAAAGACTTTTTAACACTTTCACCTTTGTGTTCTTGCGAGGTCATTATATTGTCGTCATATTCAAGTTTTTTTCAGTAATCTTCCCACGTTCTTTAGATCAAAAGAGCAAGATATGTGTGTTTGTCAAAGCATCGCGTCGGGGCGTACACCGTCACCATCAGACATATTCGATACAAAATTCATTAACCGACAAAAAAGATACAAAAACATAACTTATTCTTGAAAAAAGGAGATTGACTGATCACGGATTATACCATATAAGATTTTATTAATTTCTCTATTACATTTTTTATTCGAGTACCGCCATACCATATGTGACTTGAGACGGGATACATGGTGGACATAAAAACAAACGCTAGTAATTTGTTCCGTGAATAGAATAATATTGCCGTATTGTGACAGTCGTAAAAACGCTTGAGCTAGAACATCAAATTCCGTACATCTATATTACGTTGTAATTCGCTTCCATTTCGAAAGAGTTCCAATTTGGAGAAATCAAACTTAGTTTTGAATGGTAAATCAGATAATTTAGATATAATTTAAATACATGAAAATGAAACATTATTAACACACTTTTGACTGGTTCTTCAATGTAGTCAGCGTTATATGAAAACAAAAACAAACCCGCTGGAGTAGGGACAAATTTGGTTTTAATGGAACTGCCTAAAGAACTCGAACATTTTCATAATATCGTATTAGAAAAGTCTGAAAATAGGACAAAGGAATAATTCTTTTGGATTGACACGAGTAATGTTAGTGAAAAGGGTCGGAGTGTCGTTAAGTTTTGACTGAAGATATTTATTGGAAAAAAGGATAAAAAAGACTATTCAGAAGCGTCGTAAGATTCCATGAAAATCAAATTTCAACTTCTTAAGTATACAGTAAAAATAACACAGAGCATAAAAAACGTCAACAAAACAAGAATTCGAACCCAAACTCGATTTAACTAGGAACAAAATAAGGTCAAAGGAAAGATTTACACTGAGACCCCTGAAAAGTACAAGAGAAAAAGACCATACGATCCGGAAGGGTAAGCTTCTTATTTTTCATTGACGACACCCGACAGGTAAATCAAGGTCACATCGAAGTTAATGTCATGTCTTCAAATTGAGAACCAAGGCATTCTCACTCAGAACAAGTAAACATACTAATGAGTGCATTCGAAATCGTTCACCTTCATATCACACAAGAACAAATGATATTCTTTAATGGAACCAAAATGGCGACCATAAAATTTGTTCATAGCATTCATCAACCTGCATTTCTCGAAATCAAGTGACGGATATAGAACAGGATATATTCCTAGCACGATTCATCACATTCAAACTTACAGGTCCGAAAAGATTGTTATACAATTAAAAGAAACAAAAGCAAACCTAGTATTTCATCTTTCGAAAAAATTAAAAAAAAAAAAAAAAAGAAAGAATCAGAGTGTATTTGGTTATATTTGGATGGTAAATAATGTAATAACGGAAAACAAAATATGTGCATATCGTGACATTTAAAATCATTGTTTTTAAATGAAAATGCCAAAAATTATTAAAAAAAATCTTATCTAATCAAACACATAGAATTTAACTCATTAACTATATACCCACCCAAGAAGGAAAGACATTCTTGAGTATATTTTTTTTCATTTAGGTGTTCGTAGATTTTTCATTTCCTGTCGTAATCGATCTGTAAGAGCTTCTTGATGATTCTGATTGGTTCCGGAAATACGTAGACGGAAGACTCGAGGTTTCCCTGTGTATTTATACACATACATTTCAAACATTCTGCGGATGATAGATTAAAAACAGTACCGGTAGCATCATATTGAATTAGCGTGCCTGCCTATGATAAACAGATGTTCTATATTTAAGATGTTCCTCGACTTGGATGATGAATGGTGGGATAATTAGCGCTCGCGAGGAGGGCGTTCTTTCCCTATTAATCAAAAACCGAAAGAACAGTAAGCGTCACATCTTTAGCCGGAGTAACTTCACGGTAGCTCGCACTCTCGCGTACTTCTTAGATCTCGTGATTAACGAGAAGAGGAAAAATAGTGACATTTCCGAAACCAATAGCATTTCTTAGCATTAACAGAAATTATTTACACTTCGTGTTTTCAATAATTTCAATCAAGAAAAACGATTTCATCATTCGATGCGGAGTCGACTAGAAAGCTTTATGACATGGTATCTGTAAGTAGGGCACTGTGTTAATTTCTCAAGATTCATCCTTAAATATCATGACAGTTTAAATATACAGCCCTCTCCCATAGTAAACAGGTGCATTCTCGTGTCCCGTGTTATTTAGAGAAAAGATAAATCTTTTTTCACACTTTCACATATTTGTTTCCTCTTTAATCCATTCTAGATCGCAGATCGTTTTGGTTAACCTCATAAGGGTCTATTTCTCTGCATCCCTCCCAAGGTATGACATGACTCACAACAGAACGTCATCATTTTATGTAGCGTAACCACGACGCAAAGTGATTACGTCATAATTTTCAACGCACATGGCATGGGACATTGATGATGACACGTTATATACGATATAGCATCGTTTCATTTCTTACTGTTTATGCAAGTATGGGACAAAAAAATAAACATGAGTTTGTTCAGTTGACAGGGATATCTCAACCCTCGTGCAAATGTTTGGCTTGTCAGCAATAGCCCTCGTGTTGACCAACCAAACTTTTACCCTCGGGTTGAGCTATTCCTATCAACAGATCAAGACTATGTAAGATTTTATAAGTCTTTATCTAAATAATGTGACCTAACTCTTATTCATTTTTTCCAAAAAAAAAACCAAAACATTATTATCACGTTCTTTTATTGTAACTAGAATCGCGTCATTAATGTTATCACATCTAATACTGTTTTCACGATGAAATGGCGCATAGTGTTCAGTAACGCATCATATCTTTATATTTAACATTGCATGGCATTGTCACTATATGACTCTACACAATTGAATTGACATTCATACAGCCCATGAATGCCAACTGAAAGCAGTTCAATACTTAAATGTAAGGATAGTGTGAAAGCTATTTCGACATATTTCTCTATTCCGTAACGATGGTTGCAAACATACAAATCCGAAACGAGACTCCCTGACGCAGGACGTTGGAGCATAAACCACATTTGTCTAATTTTTCCCATTAACTGTTTGTTTACATCATCAAACAGCAATTCGACAACAGCTACTGTGGATATTTCGATTATCGGTTGTGTGCTTGAAATCTCGTACATTTTTGTATTTCATGCAAGCAAGATTTTTATTATCACAGGTCTTTAGAATACTGAACAAAATATAATATATAAACTTTATTTTACAATCATGAAACAAGTTATCCAACTTTTAATAATCGCTCTTGTTGGCCCGGATGTTAGTGCGCGATGGGTATAATTGTGGGAGGAAACCTGAGTACCTGGAGAAAACCCATGTGGTCGGGCAGGTGATCTAATCCCTGTTAACGTCTGGTCGGGAAATCGAGCCCCGGCCGCCGTGGTGAAAGGCAAGTGCGTTATCCATTGCACAACCCGGCCACTCATTAACAACATTGACATACGTTGTAGTTCTCAATGAACTGTCAGATTTTGACAGCCGATAAACTAAAATGAACTTTCTCTTACAGTACAAGCATCGGAACAGACCTAGTATGAGGGGGTCACTCCTTCAAAAATCACATTGTAATTACACGGAATCAATTTCCGAGTTATGTGGTTGAGTCACCAAAACCGGAAGTCACTCAAGTGGGGTTATTTACATTAAAGAAGCGCCAATAGAACCAGTATTAACCGTGAACCATGGTGTTGCTAAAAATAAATCGCAAACTCAAGAGTGCATCATACAAAGTGTATATATTTGGATAGGTACATATAAGTATTGGTTATTCTTTAGTTTATTTTTTTGTGTATAATAGCATACACCCTTAACTCCTTCATCCCTGAAATTTCATGAAGAATTCCGCTATCTTATGTGCTGGAAAAGTTCAAATGCGTCTGTATTTGTGAATGAATTAAGAAATATTCTAGAAAATTAATGTGTGGTGTTTGTTGAACTAATGGCCGTTTCGTACTTGATCCTCATATCAAACAATTTATGTTACATGATTTGCACAGACAACGTCATAAAATTGCAGATACTAGACTCATAACATTTTAAAAATAACCCGTTTTATTGTGAATGAAATGCATTTGTATTCCTGAATGATCTTATCGCAATCTGCTTATGAAGTAAGAGCGTGAACCATTTGCGGTTTACTACTCTTGACACGTGCTTCTGGTTTGTTCATTTCGTTGTTTATTACAGGAAATGAAGGCGAAAACAATTTACATCCGGGTGTCTCACGTGGCGCGTGCCGTAATTTGGTAAGAGGCATCACCTGACGTACTCTTACCACGGAGGTCGGTAAGCGGTAGTAAGCGGCACAACGACCATTCATGAATGCAGAGATACTGTTTAGGCCAAAAAAGAAATATGTGCGTTTCAGACATCCCGACCAACCCTAGATTTTACTGCCGGCCCTAGCTATTCTATCGCCTTCTGGTATCTTAGATTAATTTATGAGCCCGTCAAAGTTCACAGCAACTCAATAAAATGTGCTTCCGTCCTGTTCTGGGAGTCTGACCTTATTCTTGACAACCTAGTAGCCACTGAAATATGTGGAAATGCATCGTAAAATTTAAAATGAAGCACAACATCCTTTTTAAAATAATTATTTATTAGGCATGTAACCTGAAAACATATATGTATTTTGTTTGGCCTAAAATTTGAAATGAAGCACAATGTCCTTTTACAAAAATTATTTCTCAGGCATTTAACATGAAAACATATATGTATTTTGTTTGGCCTTACTACTGTATTATTAAATTTGACAAATGAATACAAATAATGTCTACGGTATTCCCTCTTTTCTTGTGTTCAGCTGAACTCTGTTACATGTATCTCGATCTCGTAAAACTCCAAGGCCACGTTTAATCCAAAGTACATAAACTTCATTGGTAACGGATAAACTCCACAATAAACATTCGGTCTCGACTACTCGAATAACTCGAGGTTTTACCACGATCCCGCTGACATCGAGATAACTATTTAATATATATGATTGTTGCGGTTTTGTTTCGATAGAGTGAAGGTATGGTTACTTTTGAGTATATACCATTTATGAAATTACATAGGATTGTACAATGTACTCTAATATGCTGTATTCCTGTAAATGCGATGGCAGGGGAGAGAGTACAGCATGCAGTGGATATTGAAGGATATGGTGCTTGGGGAGGGACAGGGGGAGGGGGAGATGGCCGCCATATGCTGTGCGTGTGTTAATAGACACGAAACAACTGGCCCAGTCAATATCTGACCTCAGCTGTCCGAAATAGTGGTCAGCCCAACACTTTCAACTCATCACCTTACGAGAGATAAGTTACGGGGGAACATTTCATAGACAACTGTGCAGGCATCTTTGGCAAGTGCTATCTGTAATAATATCTCTGAACACTCCATCAAGCCAATAAAAGGCTCATACCTTCTACATTATAAAGTGTGGCGAATTTTCAATGGTTCGCAAACAAAAACAGCATATTTGTTTAAAAATAAAAAGGCAATAAAAGGCCTATACTTTCTACATTATAATATGTGGCGAATTTTCAATGGTTCGCAAACAAAAACAGCATATTTGTTTAAAAAAATAAAACAAATGTTCTTTCAATATTTGGTCCGGATGAAAGCATATACAAAGATGTGGGAGGAAACCGGAGTACCCGGAAGGGACCTTTTTGCTTTCGATATCTTAGGAATCGAACCCTGATCGATAGCCCTCGTGGTCATGTCATACCTTTTCACGTTTGATAAGGAATCAACCCTCGGTCGCTTGGTTGAGAGACGAGTGCATGTGCAATACACAGAGTGCAACCAGATCACATGGTAAGCAAACCATTCAACCAGACTGACCAACGTTCAATAAGTATGTCTAATGGTTTGAGTATCCTCGCAATTAAATAGTTTTTTAGCCCTTTCAACCCACATGGGCTGGACAAAGTCATAATGAAATTACGTGCATAACAGTAGACCGACTACAGTAACCGAAAATTATGAAAAGGAATAATAAAAGTGGCAGTACATCTATCCAAATCTTCGATATTCCGTGAAAAATACCTCTTTTGATCATGGAAAATCACAGGACATCAGGATTGATCAGGTTATCTCGAAGTCGACAGGGACCATTGTAAAACATCGAGTTTTCCGAGTTTTCGTATTAAGTGAGGTCGAATATTTAGTATGAATTTTTGACCGGGGCCAACGAAATACCTCGAATTAATTATTCGATTTATATGAGTTCGAGATAACGGGGTTCAATCGTAATAAAAAAGTATGATGTCAGGGAGAAGAACCACCGCAAACACTAGACAAATATAGATTGTATTAGCTCGTATTTCACGACGTGAACTTTTCCCGGTTAAACGATTTGTGGTGTACCTTAGCTATATACTACAGTAGTTCCCAGTCAGTGACGTAAGCAACGCCAGATTTTACCGGATAATGAGAATGTAATTATCACCCCATAAACACACAGATCTCCGCGATAACCCCCATAATCTCACCTTCCCTTCAACGCCTGTTGAGTCCCTACCTGCACGCCTGATAACCCCCGATAGATATAAATCATCACGCATGCGCGGCGCTACAGCTACTTACGTACGATAGGTAACCTGGTAAATTGAATACAACTCATACCGAAAAACATGTGTGTGCCTCTACTTTGAAACGAGAGAGCTGTTTTGTCTGTTTTGATATAAAAAATCACTGCATGTATAAATGTTATTGCATATTTTCGAAAACACGAAATATATTAACTAGTACACTGTAATAAGTCCCGAGTGGAAAAAAACTGACTTACTGCATACTTCCCATCTCGAGTACACACAGGTCCACCCACCTGGACAGTCCACCCTACACATGTTTTACCTGTAGATCTACCTGTGTCAGTGTATGCTTATCATTCATCGTATGTGGTATCAAATGATTTTTTGCCGACATTTTTCTATCGTGAGAGGTGGAAAATATGCATTTTATTAAAACTGCTGCATAAAATATTAGAACGACCGAATATAATAACTGATTATAATGTTAAAACCACCGAATATAATACCTGATTATACAACACATGTAATATAGCCATAGCATTTGATTAAAAAAACATCATACAATTATATTAAAACACATAAGATAGTTATGGCGTTCAACGCTCCTCATTTCAACAAAACACAATATGGGTAAACATATTTGGGGATTTTTAAGACATTTAGGAACAAAATAAAGTTAACTAAGAATTTAACGTGTCACTCTTTTTCTCAGATACGAAATTATCAGACAAAACAACAGAGAGAAAAGACAAAATATTGAAGAAAGTAGGGGAAAAAAGACAATGAAACAGATGAATATGTATACAGAGTCCGTGGACAACCCTGGGGCAGAAAAGGCATACAGCTACTTCCCAAACTGGAATAGTTACAAGAAGATTGAAATCCCTCTTGAACAATTTGTTTTATATTGCATTTCAAACAGAGCAATGAAATTGACTTGAGAGAAAAAAAATGTTGAATTATCGCCAAATATCGAAGATAATCCTTAAGTTAGTATCATAAACTTGTGTCGTGACGTAACATTGTCCTATTTGCGCAGAAATAGCATGGTATAGTTCGAGACAAGCAGTGAGGCTTTAGTGATCAAAATTTATTTGAGTATTACACCAACACAAAGAATATCAAAGGTGAAAGATAGCGAAATGAACAGGAAAAAAAAGCAAAAACTCCCAACCCAACGCCGCGTAAAATAACTTTTAAAAGGGTTGTATTTTTTTTCGTTTAAGTGTTAAATGCAATTTGAGGAGGCGGACTTTTTCACAGTACAATTAGAGTTATTCTCTCAACATTTCTGAGAACTTTTTTGACGAGATATAATCAATATCACATACTCTGAAACCACATTGTTTCCTCGACGAATACAGATGTTTTTTTTTACAATCACATACATTTGTTATTTATGACACTTTTTACATTCATTTTAGGGGCCGCGGTTGCCAAAAAGTTAAGGTGTTTCGACATTTTACAACTAGCCCTCTACCTCTTGGCCGTGGTGGCCGAGTGGTTAAGGTTTCCCGACATTCTACCACTAGCCCTCAACCTCTGGGTTGCGAGCTCGAATCCCTAGTGAGGCAGTTGGTAGGTACTGACCTAGGTCGGTGGTTTTTCTCCGGGTTCTCCGGCTTTCCTCCACCTTCAAAACCTGGCACCTTGGCCGTTAGTAGGACGTAAAACAAAATAAACCAGACTAAACCAAACATTAATTTTTTATTCACCAGTTCAAAAAACGTCTCCTCAGTGAAATTTTATTAATTAATGCCTGTTTTGGCAGAGTAGAGAAATTCGTCACATTTTGCATTCATTTTTATTCACCAGTTATTATACATTAAAATTTTATTCAGGTCTGTTTTTTGCGACAGCGATCTCGATCTACAGGTATTTTCGTTCATCTGTTAGTGTCCTCGGTTACCTCCCTTGTTTGTCGCGTGCCAGTGACAGCTGTCGTTATTTGCACAGGTATAATAACTTAGAAGCGTCGGTATCATCTATCTACGATCTATTTCAGCTCTATTTGTCGACACCTTTTTACAAATCCCTAACCGTACGCTTCAACAAATCTGAGCGACAGGAGATAACGTCACACTGGTGGCTAACTGTTTAAGCCAGGTACGTACAGGTGAAAAACCAGGTAAACACAGAAATTTATTACAGGTGAGACATCCATATGTCTCGTTGTTCCGTTATAATGACAAAGAAATCTCAGGTAAGCCTACTATCTGGCGGACAGGTAACACGAGTATTCAAATGACAATTAGGTACTATTAAAATATGTTAGCACGTCCTTTCCCAGCTGTCTCTATAAACGGTAGACATATGTTCCCATACTGAAATTTTTATGGGAACTGGTCACGGACATTCATGCTCCGATTCTTCCCCGGCGAAACAAAAGTATTTTGTCATCTTTTCCAAATTTGTGTTTCTTACTTCCTCCCCGTAGAGACATACACACTTAAATAAACCCAGAAATATCTACAAGTAAAATAGTTATAAAAATACATTTTCAAAACATATATATACTATTGTAATTTTAAAGGCCCAATATACGTAACTTCAGGAAATTTTTCGAGATTCTGAAAAATTATGAAAAAAAATCCAATGGATAATAATGCAAAAATATGTTTAAAACGAACTAAACCTGAGTAGTAACTAACAAGAAAATCTTGACAAAAAAAATCTAAAAAAAATGAAAATAGTTCAGGTGGGGCCCACTTCAACAACAACCCGAAGGTAGAAGACAGCTAGAAATGGACGCTTGTTTTCAAATACCCTGTTTCAACTGTTGCTGTACCGGTAACCGCGTAAGAATTCATCTTGAGTATTGCTGATATCAGTTAATCCTCACTAAATCTATAAATATAATAAGATATTAGGCTTGATTTTCGCTTCAAGTTTTGCCGAAAGTTACGTATATTGGGCCTTTAAGTGTTTCATACACTCAGTGATATTCCATTGTGGAATATAATATTATATACACATATCAAATGGATAACCGGAATTTAAGCCCGGATCCTCATTGATGTATATTCTGTACATTTAATTGGCACTTACAACTCTCTGCTTGTTCAAACTGACTTTTTTTCTGGAGAGAAAATGTACAAATCTTTGTAAATATTTCTTGAAAGGACAAAGTCATGGATTTTCCCAGTCGGTAATATGTGTCCTTAGTACATGTAACTCCCTAAGTATTAGACGTATTTCAGGGAGGGTTACAGTATTCTCGATTTCCCGAGATTTTTAATAATGGTAATAAGTTTAGTTATTATAATAAGTTTATTTTCCGATGCAGGATCAATCAAGATCCTCTTCATCGGTCTCAAAAGTATGACATTTAAATATTTGAAATATAGATAATTATGACATTACTTGTATAATCAATGTACCCCAGATCTATAATAGTAATGTACAACATTTGGTACAACACCCTATCTAACCATTATATACGACCGTTAAGCGATAATATAAGATTAATGAAATTAGCATATATACATTGTATATATATATTAATCTAGTAAATCTTGAGCCGCAGGGACCTGATGATTTGTTACAGCTAGTTTTGGACCTAAATTAGGGTTTTTAGAGTAATTTTACACATTTCGGGGGTTAATATCAATTTTCGATAAAAATGCCCCCTCAATGGTAGCTTTTATGACCATTGAGGTGGCATTTTTATCGAAATGTCAAATGTGTAAAATTACTCTAAACCCCCCTTTTTAGGTCCAAAACTAGCTGTAATAAATTCTCATGTCCCTGTGATCGGAGCTGCCTTATTTGGCACTATATATTAGTCAAAAGTTAAGCCATCGGGTTAAATGCGTGCGTGCTGTATTGTGTTATGTTTATAGTGGGACCGTGCTTCTAACGGAATTTTTTTTTATAATGCCACTTCACTTGAATGCTACGGCTATAGATACCGAAACACCCAGCCGAGACCATTTTATACTCCACCCGGATGGTTAGTTGGACTTTTGTTGGCAGGAGAAAACACCTTTTCTGAATATTTCTATTCATACGATGACTACTAGCATGGAAGGCCGGAGCGTTACCGAATACCCAATCGATTTCCATCTTTTAAATTTTATGATATCCTGGCTAACAGGAATCGTAGCTTTTAGTCACTGTGACGATGCGACATTTAATACTTCCGTCTGTTGTATGTATACCTTGCAAACAATATTGACTTGACTCTCCAGATGAAAGCGGGTGTTTAAAGTTTATAAATAATGATACCATCTGGTGCAGAA
Source organism: Mimachlamys varia (assembly GCA_947623455.1). Lineage (NCBI taxonomy): Eukaryota > Metazoa > Mollusca > Bivalvia > Pectinida > Pectinidae > Mimachlamys > Mimachlamys varia. The sequence goes on from OX392544.1 coordinate 31,927,943, forward strand.
ACTGTAGAGATAATTTATGGAGATTTTTAAATAGAAATGTCCATAAAGAATTCGTTTTTGAATAATTTATGAAAATAAAAATTTTTAAATCTGAATTTGCTTAATGCAAAAGCCACATTTTGCCAGCGTTAGGTGATGCATAATAATAAATAGATATATGAGTAATTAAAACTGTACGAATGCATAAATATACATAAAATTAACAAACATAAATAAAATGAATAAACGTATCAGGAAACCAAATAAAATGTTTTTTTCTCAAAAGACTCCTGCATCTGGGTGTTTTTTTTAATACTGCATCTGTTCAGTTTTTTTTTTCGTTCCTGTATTCAAACAATATTTTATTTAGTATAATCATGGATATACAATACAATATACAAATTGGGATCTGATGAAGGATTTGGAAACAAGCTAGTAACTTATATAAATCCGTTTCCCTCAGAATATTGGCTAAATTTAAAATAGTGGTCAAATAGCAAACAATGTTTTGTACTTATAATAAAGCAATTATTGACAAATTTTTTTACAAAAGTAGTTCACAGAAAAGTCGGTTATGAAAATCATTGAACACTCTTGAACATTGACGGAATACAAATAATTATCAGCAATTTTCTCAAGATACAAAATGTACATGAATATAAAATTGCATCAACTACCCCTGCGCTCGGTATGCTTGTTGGGGATCGTGATATAACTTCAAAATAAAGAAGAAAACTAAAGGTTGTGTGTACATATGTATTAACTCGAATTTTATAGTATATAATATAAAATCATCGTTCATTATTATGAGATAGTTCGACGTTCGATTTACTTTCACTGTACTAAATAGTCTTTGTTAAATACACGGCCAAAACGCATTGCCGGAATTGGCAATGCGACGAAATATCAATATAGCTACATAAATGTGTGCGCGTGCAGCAAGGTAATATATTTTGATTCCTTTCTCGATAATTAAATGCACCAACTTAATTGATTAAAATTCATGTGATTTTTACCTTTGTTCAGACATTACTGCAACCATTACTATGACGACGAATTTGAACTCAATAACTTTACAAAAATAAATCGGCATCTGTGTTCTGTCTTGAAAAGCCTTCAAGCAACTTCTGTACGAGGATATAGGGTCGGTGTTTCGAGAGTAAACAGACGTGGGAACGAGGCTGGGATGGTAAAAAAGACAGAGAGAAAGACGAATAAAAACTATTTGAGTTTTAAGTATCAAATTGGCTTACGCGTTTGAACATTGTCATCGGGCTTCAACCCTAACCGTCAAACGTCCATGGACATTTTGGGGAACCATTGTCATTTCGCTTCAACCCTGACCGTCAAACGTCCATGGACATTGTCAGGATCCATTGTCTTCGGGCTTCAACCCTGACCGTCAAACGTCCATGGACATTGTGGGGATCCATTGTCTTCGGGCTTCAACCCTGACCGTCAAACGTCCATGGACATTGTCAGGATCCATTGACATTTCGCTTCAACCCTGACCGTCAAACGTCCATGGACATTGTGGGGATCCATTGTCTTCGGGCTTCAACACTGACCGTCAAATGTCCATGGACATTGTGGGGAACCATTGTCATTTCGCTTCAACCCTGACCATCAAACTTCCATGTATGGACATTGTGGGGAACCATTGTCACATGACCTCAAGCCGGACCGCCCTTTGCTCTGAGCCATTATGAGGAACCATTGTCATACGGCTTCATATCGGACTGTGTTATGTAGATTGACACTGTGGTGAACCATTGTTTTCTATTTTCAACCCCGGCCGGCCTTTGGCCAAGAGTCTCAACCGAAGCCCAATACAATTTCGTCACAATAATTCAAACTTAACGATCCTAATTTGCCCATCATGACGATGACATTTTCTTTCAGAACAAAGGTTTGAAAGTCAAAGAACTAAAAGTATGATATATCAACATACTTCACATGGTCATCGCAAACTTCAACGGAAATCATGACGTGATACACAAATCCGCCTAAAATGTGACGTTTTATGCATGACTGTCCTGTGAAAGTTACAAATCTTTGATCAGCCTGTAAAGCAGTGTTTGTAGAGACAGGCAACGTTGAGATGTTCTATGGCTTACAGAAACAATTATTTAAAGGCGGATCGTACCTTTTTTGCGTCATCTGCCTCATTCAAAAGGAGAGCTCTATAGTAAAAAAAAATCCCAAAAGAACCATACATGCAAAGTGATTCTGCGATTACGATTTGATTCATTCACGATATTCGGGGTTACGTTCACCTACGCTCTCTACACTCCTGAAATATGTCATGGAAAAACTGCATGCTCCGTGCGCGCCACCTTATTGACGAGGCAAGAAGACCGGTTCGACCCTTTGATTTACACCAAGAGAATCTCGTGGTCGCAAAACGGTACAAACTGATAAGATTTTAAGTCGGATGCGGCTCGTTTGTAATCTTCAAGAGACGAGCTTCAGTCTACAAATTGATCAATTCTTTAACCTGAGCGTGCCTTCAGTTTTGCAATAACATATTCCAGGGGTGTAGAGAGCGTAGGTGAGTGTAACCCCTGGATATCGAGGATGGGTTTGAGTTAAACTGGTTTCTAACTTTCTTCCTTATAGAAGTCACAGTTACAGTGTTTGAGATAACAGTTCGAGACAAGCTGGCAATGTCTAGCCTTACTGGAGGTCTAAATGACGGACGGATCAAAGGAATGGCCGGATGTTGAGTTAAAAATGCATGACCGCTGGTACAATGACATTGATAATCTATACATTCAATCAGAGCTAATAAAATATTCAGCAATATCCCAGACACCAGCGAGCTGACCCTAGATTCAGCCATGATTTATTTCAAATAAAAAAGGAATGAAAAAGGCCGCATCGTTAATGCACAAGGACAGACTGAATCCAAATCCAATATTTAGACTTACTGAAGTCCGAAAGTGTGCGAAATATTTCATCGCCTAATGTTCATAATGCATCACTCGAAGTTCATTTTCTATGGTTTAATTTAAGACCAGGTAAGGTAACTTATCAAAGCATTGGAATAAAATATGATCTATTCTGTATAGTATGTACATAGATCACACACCAGACAAATCGATGCATTTAAAAGGTATTGGCGTAAATAGCGATTTTTTTTTTACATTTCGAAGAGTGCATTACAAGTATTTTCACTTTATAAAAACAGTATTTAAGGAAACTCTTAAAGTCAAATAAAAGTCAAATTATCCGACAGAAAAAAAGACGAGTGTCGTAATTTGATAGTCCACTGAAAGGCCAAGAAAAGGACAAAACGAACTAAGGGAAAATACGAGAATGCATTATTTATAACTCGTGAGATTGTCTGAACCAATCAGACAGTTGAAACATAGATTATCATACCAATAACCGGTTTCTTTGATAGCACGATGGGAGAATTTAAATTCCTGACGAACAATACATGAAAGACAAAAAAATGAAACCGCAATGGCCAAGTGGTTAAAGTGTCTGACATTCTGCTACCACTAGCCCTCTACCTCTGGGTCCGAGACCTACGTGGGGCAGTCGCCAGGTACTGACCGTAGGTCGGTTATGTTTCTCTGGGAGGTCCGTCGTTCCTACACCACCAAAACCTGGCACGTCATTAAATAAACATAGCACGATGGCTTTTAACAGAAATCAGAACAAAATATACATATATTGCGATATTGCGTGGGAACGAAATACTGTTTGTGCTATACATACAGTTATTAAAGGGCATAAAAAAACACACCAAACCAAAACACAAGAAAAGAAATTGTGGAGACAGAAAAAAAAACCAATTTACCAAACAACTAAATTTGATAAAATGACCTAAATTATATCACATTCATATATAATACGATACCACTACGAAAAAAATATTTTCCAATGCAATGCTCCATTGTGCAAGCGAAACCATTGTGTTGCTATGTGATCTAATTTTAGCCACACGTGCTAAACAGAAATCTCTCACTGCGATGTCCATGCATGCAAAGCCATTGTGCCGCAATTTGACCTGATTAGGTCGCTCGCGTGCTTTACACGCGCAGTCAACTAAGATGGTGGTGTCATGGTTATAGACTAGCCTGTCGCTACGATCGATTTTTGATCACCAAGGAGACAAAAACAGCGGTGGAATTTAGGTCTCGTTTCGCACATGGCATTTTTTTGTACGGGAAATCCTGTGAATGAACAGATAGTTGGGGCCCCAAGCAGGGGAATCCTCTTGTGAAATAAATAATGATTTCTGAGTAACATTAATGTTACGAACATAATATTGCCTTCGATTGAAAATTTTACAAAACCGGGTATGTTTAAATTATTAGAATCATTTCATTTCATTTCAACAGATTTAATTGACATATATATGTTAATTGTCAAAGGGATTGGGCAACAGGCACAGCCTATGTAAGCCCATTCCAAAATCATTAATGATAGAACTAAAGGAATGGAAAAAGGTAATGCTTTCTGAAAGAAGTTAATGCAATTTTTATTTTTAATATAATAGCGATTATCACAATCATACACATGCATGCTAATATTGTTAAAACTGTTTAATTTATGTTGCTTCTTTGCACACCGATGAGTCAATAGACTTAAGGTTAAGAAAAAATTCAATAAGCAAGGCGCTAGGGAAATAAAAGATTGGCCGAACATTGGTTTGGCGCAAACAGAGTGTTGGAATGAAAAATACTTTGATTGATAGTAACTTATAAAGATAGATGGAATTAATGCTCCATACGGAAGAATTCGTAGGTCATCCTATAGGGTGATATTGAACGGGGTTCGTTGTGCTGTGCACTGTACTTTGGAATCAACAACAACAAAAAAAGAACAAATCTCAAGATAAGGAAATTAAAATCATAACATTTTAAAATCAGGGAGAAGTACAAATGATCGGAGGAGATTAAGCCACCAATGAGACTACTGTCGTATAACCGATAGCCTGATATCTGTTGTCATTTAGATGATATTTCAGACAATAAAACGAAATACGAAATGAAATAAAAAAACACCGAGGGCATATTATTGATTTACTATCACAGTTGTTCAAATGTCGCCATAAATGAAATGATGAAATCTGCACTAAGCATATTAATTGATTTGATCTTGAGATTATTGCTGTTAATATTTCATGTGAATAGTATTTTAAAAAGTACATAATCTTATTGCACTGCACGAGAATATAATTAACGTTCCACAACGAAGCTCAAAAGTTGTTTTTTTTTTAAATATTTTATTATTTCAATTTGAGACAACTCCTAAACGATTTTTTTTAATATTCAACTATTCTTTTGTGTACATGTACGAAAAAATAAAACTGATGAAATTTGTTGAAACTGAGGTATAGTGTGTCCGTTTGTGTTGACTTAATGCAATATTTTTGAATGTTTGTTGACAATTTGGTGTATTGTTTTACTTGCATGTTGACATTGACAAATATATTTGTCAACATATGACCCATTTTGTCCATATTTGTTGACGCTATATGTATATGACCCATTTTGTCCATATTTGTTGACGATATATGTATATGACCCATTTTGTCATAGTATGTTGACGATTTATGACCCATTTTGTCCATGTTTGTTGATGCTCTATGACCCATTTTGTCAATGTATGTTGACGATATATGGCCCATTTTCTCCATGTATGTTGACGATATATGACCCATTTTGTCCATGTATGTTGACGATATATGTATATGACCCATGTTGTCAATGAATGTTGACAATATTTGACCCATTTTGTCCATGTATGTTGACTATATATAACCCATTTTGTCCATGTATGTTGACGATATATAACCCATTTTGTCAATGTATTTTGACGATATATAACCCATTTTGTCAATGTATGTTGATTATATATAACCCATTTTGTCCATGTTTGTTGATGATATAGTGTTCTTTGTCCTTTTTGTTAACATTGCGAACAATTTTGTCAGCATATAATGGTTGTTGGTGTATGCTATATTTGCTTGTGGACACTACAAATTAATGCATCTCTAATGTGTGATGGTATGCATTAATTTGTGACTATGTAACAAACAATACAATTATATTTCTTAACCATAAAATATATATTTCTGATTTTGATTACGCTATGGTATAATTTGTCATTAAATATTTTGTTTTCTGTTTTAATTAGTAAATCTAGCAACTGTCAAAAGCAATTTTGTCTTTTTTATAGGATTCCAATTTCATCTCCATCAATTCTTAAAAATCGTATAAGTTCTAGAACTAACGGATATTTCCAGTAAAATTGTATCTTTATATCTAAGACCTTATTAATTGCAGTGCTTTTGTTCGTTCAAAGTTTAATATCTTGAATAGCAGTGTCCCATGTTTTTAATTACTATTCGTATAGACCCCGTGGGGAGCCCCCAAGACAATGTGTTTAAATATTAAGAGTGGTTGCGAAGATGGAAAGTGAAGTTATGCAGTGTCTACGGGTGAAATAATTAAAATGGCTCAGAGCTCCATTCCGCCATGTTAGCGGCAGCTGAGTCATTTTTGGCGTCACTGTATGAGAGCGTATTCGCATGCACAATGCAATTAAAGATCACAACATGGGATCGTAGCGTAACGAAAAAACTGATTTGTATAACATTATATTATACCATTATATCGGTCAATATTTGATTCTACCAGGTTGGTATAACACCAAATCGACCTCAACAACATGGGATCGTAGCGTAACGTAACAACTGATTTGTATAACATTATATTATACCATTATATCGGTCAATATTTGATTCTACCAGGTTGGTATAACACCAAATCGACCTCAACAACATGGGATCGTAGCGTAACGTAACAACTGATTTGTATAACATTATATTATACCATTATATCGGTCAATATTTGATTCTACCAGGTTGGTATAACACCAAATCGACCTCAACAACATGGGATCGTAGCGTAACGTAACAACTGATTTGTATAACATTATATTATACCATTATATCGGTCAATATTTGATTCTACCAGGTTGGTATAACACCAAATTGACCTCAACAAAGGTCCATAATTGATATTCATTTATAAACAGACAAGACAATGCGACAAAGACACGAAAATACAGCGAGTAAGAGTAAAAGGTTTGAGGTTATTTAAGAAATGTTAAAGTATATTAATGTTGAGGAAGAAATGCATGTAACAGAGAAAAGGTTGTGCTATTTGTTTTCATACTAGCTGGTGATGTATATTTAGAGGCGGTATTGTTGCTATGTAGACCCCAGTGCTTGTCTTAATCATCGTTTTGCTGAATTATGACCTGATTGGTCTAGCACTCCCGCCTGCAACACAGACTGCCGGGGTTCAATCCCCAAAGTCGTCATGGAATAAAATGTTTTAATCTAGTAGGAGTTGATGGTCTGGGGTAGGTGTTGCTGTATATGCATCAGCGCTGTAGCATTAAAGTGAAGGGACACTATAAAATAAACCGCTTGAAGCACGGACCCACTACTAACAGAACACAATACGTCTGCCGGGGTTCAATCCCCAAAGTCGTCGTGCGCATGGAATAAATAGAGGTTACACAACGAGTGGTTGTTGGATATGGAATTTATTTCACTCGAGTTAATTATTTTTTAAAAGTTACAAAAGACAAGAGCTTTAGCGAGTGTCTTTTGTAACTTTTAGAAAATAATTAACGAGAGTGAAATAAATTCCATATCCAATAACCACGACTGGTGTGACCTGTTTCTTCCACAGTATTAAATCGGCAGTGTCAGTGTTGATTTTTGGAGTGAACTGCGGACTATTTGCGCGAAAACGCATCATCTCGCATATATTCCCGCCAAGTTGTCACGTCGTCAACAATCGATGGCAACGTCAACAATCGTGATTTCCGGTCAAAGTTCAACTTATCAACCAATCAAAAGTCCGGAAGGTCATATGCCACTAGTGGTATATAACATATATTTATCCAACAGTCAGCACGTTTATACAATGGTCTGAGAGTAGAATAACACGGGGTATTGTGGTAGAAAGTGTTTTAACCTAGGTGGAGTTTATGGGTCTTAGTAGGTGTTACTGTATATGCGCCAGCGCTGTATCATTAAGGTGAAGTGACACTATGAAATAAACCGCTGGAAGCACGGACCCACTACTAACAGAACACAATACATCTGCATCACACACACACATGCATTCAAATATATTGAGATATTAGCTAGGTTGCATATGACAAGTATTTAACGCATGGTCAGGCAGCTCCTGTTAATTGCTAAGAATGGAATCTTTAATGCACTATGCTATTTTGTAGTGATTATATAAATGTTATATCTATATACTGTAAAGCGCTTTAGAGTAGCTCATGCTAGCTAGATATGGCGATTTATCAAATGTTGTATATTTATTTGTATGTACTTACTTATTTTAATTGACAGTCCTGCTTGTTTAAAATTGGGTTATGTTATTTGCAGGTAGATAACAGAATGTTATTTTGTACTTTGAAAGTAAAATGCAATAAACTTGCTTTGAATTGAATATAACATAACGCTTTTATGTAATTTGATACTATATACTTTTAAATCTTTCAATTTTAGTGTACTATAAGACACTTAGATATGTAAAAACTTGATTTGTAAACTAGAGATTCCAAATCTGGTCTAACAGTAAGTGATCGAGAGAGAGGGAGAGGGAGAAAGGGGGAAAACTATTAACATTCCTCAATGTAATCCCGCGAGATCCAGGCAATTTATTAATACCGAACAAAGGGGAAGAACAAAAGGTTTCAGCCATTTTGACGCCCAATATCATTCACTGCAGAATTCGATCTCAATTAACACACGCCGTGCAATGGAGAAAAGAAAAAGTACATGTGCTACCATTTGATGGTAGCTTACCCGTAACATAATGGAAGTTAGGAACAAAGAGATATTAAGTATGTGTACTTTCTGTTTTTGTTTGTTTGTTTGTTTGCTGTTTTTGTGTCCTATTAACAACTTTTAACTCAATCACCCCCGAAATTTCATAATAGACATTCCCGGCGTTTGAATTGGAAGGGTTCAAATGTGTCTTTAGGGGTTAATGCGTTCAGACACAAACACACATCCTGTCAATTCCAAAAACACTGTTTATTAACACTGATAAATTGGTTTTGTAATTGTAACTTTACAATATAAATATAAACTTTATTCATTTTACAGTACTTATGAAACAAGTTATCCAGCTTATATTAATCACTCTTGTTGGCCAGTCTGTTAGCGCGCAAGGGGTCTCAGTGTGGGAGGAAACCGGAGTACCTGAAGAAAACCCACGTGGTCGGGCAGGTGACCCAATTCCTTTTGACGACCGGTCGGGGAATCGAACCTCGGCCACCTTGGTGAAAGGCAAGTGCGTTATCCACCGCACAACCCGGCCACATATACTTTATGAAGCCATATCTCAGAAGAAGCCACATCTCAGAAGAAACACGCAATTTCAGGATCTGTCATGAAAATTTAAAGATCATGATGGACATACACTAAATGTTTCCTTCTTGGTTTTGTTGCTTGTGTTTACGACCTTATGAGATGTCAGATCGAAGAGACGTCATAATGTGCTAAGCGACCCAGGTCGAAGAGACTTCTGAATGTGCTAAGCGACCCAGTATTTATTATCCGTATGTTTGTTGTGTCTTTAAATGCGTAATCGAATTGTTTACGTAAATAAGAAGATGGGATAGAGTTCCTTGCGAGGAAAGGTTTCACTATAGCCGCCCCCTGTTCTTGAATTCTATTTTATTTATTTTATGATAACAGTGTTGGGGACAAATACTAATAAAAGTGGTGAAGGTTTAGTACATACACATGTAGCAAAAAAACACCCACAGATATACGGTAAGTACCTGGCAACTATTCAATGTAGGTCCCGAACCCGCGACCCTACGGACGAGGGGTAATGGTAAGCAGAGTGTCTAACGCCTTAAGCGGCCCCTGGCGCTAGAGGAAAATTCATCTTGAACATCAGTACAGTTTTGAAACTAATTTAAATAAGAAAAGCATACCAGCGCGGTTCAGAGCGGACAGATAACTTCATATAAAAACCTCCACATTGCATAAAACTACACTATTCAAATATCGTTTACAAGTCTCGTTTATTAAACATAATGAGACAACCTTTGGTTAAAAACGTCGGCACGCGACCCCAGGTAAGGGCACCCCACATAAAAGCTGACAATGGCGACTTCACGCGCCATTTAACGTGAATAGCTGTCCCAGTTTATTCTCTCATAGTTCCACATTTCCCTTTTAAACTTGTATACACTTTGTTGAAACGAACACCTGGTGAGAAGGCTTGAGTTCGCACGTGTACAACGGACCAATCAAAACACAGCAGCCACGCGCCTGTGAACTTCATTTTTTGCGGTTGCTTTTAATCAGAAAATGGTAGTACAGACTAATAAAACTCGACACCACCACCTCCAGATATCTGGAAATATTCACACAGTTATTTAACTCATCCAACCCTGGTATTTCATAATGAACTATTCCAACTTTTGAAATGGAACCGTTAATGAGTGTTTTTAGGGGGGATGAAATAAGTTAAATCGAAAATCAAGACTATGGTGTATGCCCCGCCTCCCCTTTTCTCAAAATATCGAAAAATTAAGATTTTATGTAAGATAATGAAAATGAATTAGAATTCGCATGTGTTGTGCCTAGTGTAAGCTGTAAGAATATGCCTTTCGGATAAAATGTTCTTGTTATAGCGATGTACGTAAAGCTTCAAGGAGCAAGGTTCCTGAAGTTAATTTGAAGCAGCTGAATAATGTTGTACGTTTAATTAATTGACACCTGTGATATATTTCCCCTAGTAATTTTTTTATCGCCATTTAAAGGCATCAATAATCAAAATAATGTGTTATAAATTATAGCCAAAATATACCCATAAAGATTATGCTAGTATACACAAAGCGTATAATATTTGACGATGTGATTTCAGACACCTGGGCCTAGTTGTTCAAAGGATGATTAGCTTAATCACTATTAACGACATTTTTCAAACTTAAATAATTCTGTCAATATACAAGTTACAATCTTGAAACTGTGTATGTAAATTTGACAATATTAGGTGTTTGATATCTGCAAAGTTGTAATGAAATCTATGGTTTTATTTTAAAGTTACAGGATAATTAAAATTTGCACTAATCACTGATTAAGCTAATCATCTTATGGACAACTGGACCCTGGGCACAGTTCAAAACACGATAAGCTTAATCCATATTTAACAACATATTTTAACCTTTAATTTTTCTGTCAATATTCAAGGTACAATCCCACAATTTTGCATGTAAATTGACTGTACTAGATCATTAATACCTAGAAAGTTGTAACTAAATCAATGGTTTGGTTTTAAAGTTAGAGGAGAATTTAAATTTGCATCAATCACTGATTAAGCTAATAATGTCTGGAACAACTTGGTCAAGTTAGATACTAGCTGACATCAGTGAAACTCGGTATCGGCTATTCCAAATTACATATCTAATATTAATACATTTATAAAATTCCTTTTAACTTTAGCATACTAGAAATATGGGTGGTCACACAGGACGAAATTCAAATAAATTCTTAAGATGAAAAGTGATCAAAGTAATAATTCTCCTATTGAAATGGTGAATTAAAGAAATACTTAATCAAAGCCTAACCAATAAAGAATGCTTATATCTTATCCACACAGTCACGCATATTGCTTTTCGCATAATTAATTAAATAGATAGATTAAAATAAGATGAAATAAACCAGAAGATGCATCATTATTTTAGAGCTCTTATCTCGTGTAAAAGATAACATTTACCTTTTGAGATGACCCCCTAAAGCGGTTGATACGATACCTTGATTGAAATGTAAGACGACTTTTGATTGGACAGAACGACATGGCATGCGAGCAGTCATTAATATTCATGATCCAAAGTTATAAATATGTATGACCTCAACAGGTGAAACAGACTAGGCATTTATCGTTAGTGACATGATGATGATGATGATGCATTTTATTTAAACTCATCAAATAAACTTTTAATATGGCTTCGGTCTGGTTTGAGGATTCTATTTATAAACATATTTAATTGATTACGATATTTTTCAGAGCGATCTGTTTATATAAGTACAGTAATCACGGGTAAATAAATGAATAACATATATTCTGTATCAACTTACTTTTTATCTTTTATGTCAATTTCGTTTTGTTTTAAAAATTCCTACATGAAAAGGAGAGACAAATCTCAGATAACTCATTCACCCCTAAAGACACATTTTTCCTTTCCCAGTTCAAAGATTGGAATACTTCATTATGAAAGTTCAGGGATGAATAGGGTAAAAGCACTGTGCTTTGCGCTAGCTATATAAACGGGCAAAGTTAAGCCAGGCTTGTGCTGTATTGTTGAACCCCTCCCCACCCCACTATACACCCCCCCTCCCCCTTTTCCCCCCATACATTTCATCCCATGCAGGTAATGCGAAAATATACATGCTACACTATTTGCATGATCGAAAAATATGAAGTTTTGTTTACCTGAAAAGTCAGTTATGAAACTTCCTTTTTATTTTTTAAACAAAGTGCAAAACAGTTTTTATGAACTCATCTTCATGGACTACTTAGGGGATAGTACGTTGTTTTGAGTGGCTATACTGGCGATTAGAACATGAAATTTGGTTTGAACTCGAGACCGATAGGTCGAGAGTTTAAACCAAATTTCATGTTCTAATCGCCAGTATAGACACGAAAAATAACGTACTATCCCCATTCTAACACTCATTGACAAATTTAATACGCTAATTTGTTTAGATACATTGTATTTCCTTGCTACAAGTACGTAGTAAAGTACTCTGTGACCTGGCTGGTGACGTGTCTTTCTATAGCCGACTGACCAATCAGAAGGAAGCTTTCAAAAGTCGGTCATTTAGCCACGCCCATACGTATACATGTACTGGCGAGCGCTTGGTCTGGATGTTGACGAGGCGGAATATTTGGATTTAGGCCTAGTATTTTCGTGAACGTATGTATACGACATAGTTGGATTAACATTGACAAAATGGCTACAATTCCATGTCAGTATGCATGCAAATATGTTCGTATCGACAAAATCGTGTGTTATTTTCAAGATCTGTTAAAAGTTTGTGCAGATGCACACGACACCGTCACAGTGAAATGTTTGTTTTGATTCATAGAGGTGCATACACATGGATGGAATTCACGTTTCATGAATAAATGGAGGTAAGAACATGATATGATAACGTTTTATTCTTAATTTATTCAGCTAATACATTCAATCAGTCCTCTTTGCTCTGATGCTTACTTGACGTACGCCTATCATGCAGTGGAATGTTCATCGATAGACGATCCCCGTCACGACGCCATTTTGTTTTTAGTAGAAACGGGCGTGGCTTAAGCTCGATGGGAGGAGCTTGATACGATTGATCATGATTGATCATGGTTCTATCGCACATTAGAACATGGTCAATATCCAATTAAAACACTCATTACAAACGAATCGTGTTAGAATGCTTATTTTATCATACTTATATGTCTGACTGTTTTCTTATGTGATTCTCTGTGATATGGTAATTTGTAAATACGGTATATTTTATGTCTACTTGACCAAAAGTAAGACGAGTCTATGACTCATTTTGTTATCAAATATGCACAAAGACTATTATTATTAGTAGTAGTATACACTTAAATGACCCTAGCTACTGATAGGGCTTTAAATTGAATAATGTCAATCGTTTATCATTCATATCGAGGTACGTCAAATTATAATTAATAATAATAATTTGAAATTCTTATATACTGCTTTATCACGACCTTAAAGGCAGTCTCAAAGCGGTTCACAAGTTATTATCTGTGGTTATAGGGCCTTAGCAACCAGCCAATATCGTTCTCAACCTCCTGGGGAGCATACAACCGTTGCTGCCATTTCGGCGCTGGCAGCTAGCATTCTACCATTTATAGCACTGCCCAACCACGTACTCATTGACAGCTGAGTAGACTGGAACAAACAGAGTAAATTATCTTGCTAAAAGATACTATACAAGTGCTGTGACCGGGACTCGAACTCACAACCCTCCGATCACGAGCCCGGCGTCCTACCACTAGACTACAGCGCCTAAAGTGTTTACTAATTATAGTAAATCAATATCATTTCAATTACGTTGATGTATAAAATGAAAATCAATAATGCTAATTTCGTAAATTTGTACTTAGTTTAATTGCATCTACAGTTATATTGGAAATTTTCAAATCCTCCCCATAACTTCAGGGTTTTGTTTTATATTGTAGTGTTCCAGATTAAGTAAAACGACAGTCGGCTGAAATGTATATTTAAGCAAATTCCGTAGTAATGCTATTGGATTAAAATAAAATACAATATCCTTCAAATTACAAGAATAATCACATTTCTATCAATATGGAGAAAAACAAAAACTTAACTTGGAAAACGACACCCGTTATCCTAAAAATTACATTATTCTATTAACTAACATCCATGCACTCGATATCGTATATTTCTCTGTATAATCATTATGACGTCATTAAAACGATGACATCATTCGTTTCTGTTCTTTTTCTGTTCATGTTTTTGTTTCCTATTAAATGTATCTAAAGAAGTGCAATATCAAAATGCTGGTCCATTTTTAATTATGATATATTCATACACTGTATTTAACCGTTTCCTCCCCCCACCCCCCCCCAAAAAAAACGAATTTGATTACAGTTACATATATTGAATTATTTATTTCGGTGTTAAGGTTTTGAAAATATCAACAACGTAATTTTAATCTTGTTTCACTGTCAAATGAACGAAAGTATTGAATTAGAGTGAACAATGATTAATTGATATAAAATTTTGCAAACTTCAAAGTTGAAGTTTTATTTTTGAGTCGAGAGAACTGTCATGGATACGGTTGTGTACCTTTAAGTAAGCCTCAGTTCATTTGATGTTTAGATTTAAGAGGTTTTTTTCACAAATCAATCCAACCGCCCTATGGTCAAGTGTCATTGTGCTTCAAGATATTTGTATTTGGTAATTAACGAATTTGATTAGTTTTCTTTCGAATAATGTCGTTTTTTACTAAAGTTCTAATTACATTTATTGTACTTCATCTTGGCTGGATTACATAAAGTTTCCTAGGATTAATCAGTTTCAAGTATGTTACTTTTTATACTGAAATGTCAATAATTAAATCTTAAAACAACAAGAAGTATCCATATCCTTAATTACAAAGGTAGTCATTTCCACTCAAAACCACAGGAAGTATCCGTGTCCTTAATTACAAAGCAGTCATTTCCATAAAACGCAGCCGAAATATGACATCATGATATAAAAAGATAACGTATAGTCAATTAATAAAGTATGTTAAAGAAGGTGCATGCTTTATGATGAAGAGAGAATACATCCGCATGCTAATATGTTTCCATGGCAACTACAAACTTGCGTCAGAAGTCGCTCGAGAGCGCTGTTAAAATGTACAGCATTGCCCCTAGATCAAATATGTCAATTTTGACAAAAGTATTATGTCCAAATGAAATCAGGTGATACCGAAACGACAGCAAACTATAATCCTAACTCAAAATAGATTTTATCCTGTAGTGTGAATTTACACTAATTAAAATCAGCCATCCCTATTTTGTATGTTTTCCTGGTGATTATTTTAAGTGCTTAACAATAAAGTTTTAAGATATTATTACATTCTTCATTAACATATATTTACATTTGCTCTGCAAACTTCCATTGTAGTGCATATTGAATGCAAATGTTGATACAAGTGATATTGTGACGTCCTCAATCTCTGTTTTGACGTCATCAATTTCAATGCTATCTACACTTAATTTGCTGCATAAAACAAGTTCGAAATAATTAGGTAAATATAAGTAATAATATTGTTACAGTCATATAACATACATTATTATTGCCTACAAACTTATATAAATCCCTACCGGGCTTTATTAAGTTTGTCATCAGTAGCGAAGTGGGATATAGAACTGTTACATTTGCCAAAACGTTCATTGATTAAATATAATGTAATATTTTATCTCATCATCTTCTCATCATCCCCCCCCCCCTATTTATTTCTTTATAATGTCTGCTCTGTAGATATATATTTAATCTGGTCTGTTACTAGTCTGTGTCTGTATCTATTACTAAATTTAAAAGGTGCAGCATATGTGTACGTTACGTCATCGACGATGATAAACAACCTGTTTGGTTCCGGAATGGCATATACGAAATTGTTCAACAGTGAAATGTGCAGATTTGTTGTATGTTTGCATTGTTCTATAATGAATGACACATGCACTGTTCTATCAAATGTAAATGCACTGTTCAATAATAATTTAAAAATTCAGAGAATACCAAAGCGTTAACAAAACTTTAAATCCGAACTCAAAATCGATTAAACGAGGGGCAAAATAGGAACAAAGGAAAGATTTACATGGAGACTCTCGTAAAAGCACAAGAGAATAAGACCAGGTGTTCCGGAAGAGTAATTTGACATTTAAATGAACATAAATTGTCAAATCCATTGTTCATACACTGTTCATTGTTGTAAATTTACTGTTCAATCAAATGCACATACACTGTTCAACAATGAAATAAAACTATACTGTGATCAGCGATGAAAACTGGATACATTGTTCAACAACGAAATATGAATTCATTGTCAACAATACAGTTAAAGTGTTTAACAATGAATTACACATACACTGTACATCGTTCAACAATGAAATATACATACGTTGTTCAACAAAGAGATATACATACATTGTTCAACAATGAAATATACATACACTGTTCAACAATGAACTATACATACAATGTTCAACAATTGAATTTACAATGTTAAACAATGAAATATACACTGTTCAACAATGAAATAAAAAATGTTCAACAATTGTATATACAATGTTCAACAATTAAATATACAACGCTCAACAATGAAATAAAGAATGTTCAATAATTAATTATACAATGTTCAACAATGAAATATACATACAATGTTCAACAATTAAATATGCATACAATGTTAAACAATTTAATATACAATGTTAAACAATGAAATATACAAGCATTGTTCAACAATGAAATATAGATACAATGTTCAACAATGAAATATGCATACATTGTTCAACAATGAAATATAGATACACTGTTCAACAATGAAACATACATGCATTGTTTAACAATGAAATATACATATATTGTTCAGCAATGAAATTTGCAATGTTCAACAATTAAATATATAATGCTCAACAATGAAATATACTGTACCAAAAATATCCCATACGCACCTAGCGACAAATACCTACCTTATAGATATAGGTAAAGGCGGATTCTCCCATTCGACATAAATAAAACATTGACGATAGGTGTGTATTGTATACAGAGCTAGTACACACACCCGATATTCACTACAAAACAACACTGACGGCACAAAAACTAAATTGACCGTAGCTGAAACTAACGTTATTATATGGACAATAATTAAGGAACATCTTTCAGATCTAAGAGAATTATAAATAATTACCCGTGTGAAGTAATTAGGAATTACCCAAAACACGTAAACTAAGAGAAATGGAAATATAATTACAGGTACGTTACTAGGCCAATCAATACAGCACCGCACCGTACCCAATATGGCATCGTCTGTTCATATCAACATACACCTTAATGATAGATATACTGATATTAAGAATGAATTTCAAACCTGCTTCCTTACATGGTTATGTCGTGGATTTCTCGTACACATAAACATTGTCTTGGTTCAGCCTCGCCGTGTATACTCCCTAAACTACTCGAGACAATTAATACATCGTCAGCATCAATGTTACTCCAATCAAGTATGTCAACGACATACAGGTTTCCGAATCAGTATCGATTTTAGAGTTATATATATATACACAGATGAAATGACAGTTCTGAGTTCGTGTAGATCATGTTTTGTCGAGTTGGTTTATCAATTAGGGAACTTATCACAATAGTAACTCATTATCTTACTGGAGGGATACAATTACTGATATTAAATAGCGAGCAGAAACACCTGTGATATATCTATCGATGCACACCTTAAAGAACACGAGGATAAACACAAAATATCTCCATGGTTACTTCAAACTGTTACCTAGCAACGTGGGTGAAAAATCTCTTCCAGCTAATAAATGCATTTGGATATTAGTAGTATTTAGTGTGTTGAAAATGTTGTTAATAGATATTCATATGGAATCCATTAGTAAAAGTTTAGTGACATATGTGATAATGTACAGTTAGTATATATCTATTTGGAAACGTGAGTTTGCATTACGTATATATCATGTATATTAGTATTAGAGTATACTAAGTAATATCGGCGGTATAGTCCCTATATGTTCCGGATCCTCGTTTGTTGGATGCGTATTACAAGACTATGTATGACTGTTTTTATCATCGACAGTACGGACAAGTATATTGCCAAATTTTCAAGGCAATTCATCTATTGTTTTTGGTGACATGTAAGGCTAAATTTTACATATTACAGCGTAGTTTAATATTTTTGATGGGGTTTCAAGTTTGGTGTTTTTAAGACACATTGTGTGTACTTCAAAGTGTGGCTAAAGCAACTACGAAATAGCGAGATGGACAAAAAGCAGAACTACTTTTCAGTGTACGAAACGCCAATACTATTCTTTGAAATTATATAATATATAGTAAGCTGGAAACCAATAATCTGGTTTTTTTAATATATTATTTTGTATTCAAACATATTTTATTACCCACATAAATTATATGTAGCAATTAAATGAGGCACAAGTTGAAGAAACTTATACGAAGCTCTTTCCTTTTTTTGAAGTAACTTAATATGTAAGGTGATGAATGAAAAAAAAATCAGAGAATACCAAAGCGTCAAAAAAATCATATTCCGAACTCAAAATCAATTAAACTAGAGGCAAAATAGGAACAAGTGAAAGATTTACATGGATACCCTCGTAAAAGCACAAGAGAATAAGACCAGGTGTTCCGGAAGGGTAAGCGTCTTCTGCTTCATCGACGACACCCGCCATGTACATATTAGTCACATTGAAGCAAGTACCAATCCTCAAAATGAGATCCGAGTATCACTGTCAATCACAACAAGTACGTACACTCTAAAACGTCAATATGCAAATACATTTCCTCAAAATGTCAGTAACACTTTAAAAGTAGACATTAACACATACTCTCCAAATTTCCATGTTTTTTCTGGCCAAAAAAAAAACAAAACCTGAAACACAATTTCTTTTAAATTGAGGCTAGGTATTAAGTATTATAGTTTGAGTAATGTGACTAAGTTTCAATTCAGTCGGATAATCATAATAACGCAAATGTTGACGCGGTCGCGGTCGCGGTCGCCTCCGGGAGGCAATTCCTTAGCCTCGATAGCTCAACTACTTTCGAAAGTGAGAACAAATGTTTGAGTCTTAAATTGATCCATTTAAGGTCAAATATGCCTTTTTATTAGAATTTAAATTATTTCAGACATGGGTTTTTGGTTTTTAACTTATTCACCCATGAAGACACATTAAAATCTTCTAATTCAAACTTTGGATTAATATATTATGGATTTTCAGGGTTGAGTGAGATAACTATATTAAAGTTCTCCGTGAAGATGCTACAGGGGTGACCCCATTCTATCACATGACCTTCTGACCTGAAGAAATCCCGACATCATTCTAATAGCGATACCGTAGAAGTCCGCGGTAATCAGAAAAGTTAATCGATTCCCGATCCGGCAAATCTTCACCTAATGAAGTTGAAACTTATTGTATCGTCACTAGACACGGCTGTAAGGCCAAGCTAATTTAAATATGTGTCATATTAGATAGAAATGTTGGGGTGGTCGGGTGGTGCAGTGGATAGTGCACTTGCCTTTCATCAAGGCGGTCGGGGTTCTATTCTCTGACCGGACGTGAAAAGGTATAGGTTTTCCTCGGGTACTCCGGTTTCCTTTTACAATAAGACCCCTCACGCGCTACATCCGAGCCAACAAGAGTGATAAATATAAGATGATTTGGATAATTTGTTTAAGAACTGTTGCGAAATACATGTAAATAGAGTTTATATTATAGAAATATTGCTTTCAATAGCAAATGATTTGATTTAAACGATTTAGATTTTATTAACGCTTCGGTATGATCTTATTTATTTTCCTGATTATTTTTCAGTTTCTGTTTATTAAGATATTTGTTTATTGAACATGAGTAGGAATACCGTAAAATAGTCAGACTTTGAGAACTGCGGGCGAGACTAGGTTTAAAGTAGAGAATACCGAAGCGTTAACAAAATCATATTCCGAACTCAAAATCAAAAACAACAGTGTTGAACACAGAAACCATGCTTGAGCATTAGAACGGTTTCATGAATACGGGCCGTGACTTTATTCTCTTGTTCCTTTGCAATGGTCTATATATAAATATTTCTTTAGTTCATATTTTGCCCTTAGTTTAATCGATTTCATTTCGCATGATAGTTAGGTTGACCATAGGCATATTTGTTAAATCTTTGTCATTTGTGTTTCTTCTACAAGAAATTGTTACTGAAATACTGTCATTTAAAAATTTACCACTCGCAATTTTTCAATATTGTTATCTAGGAATGAAAAGTGCAAACAATATGAACGAAACGATTCAGCTTAAATTCGATATTACGCTGAAATCAGAGCGCGCCAATATAAGTCGAATTACAGTATGTGAAGCAGATATAGCGCTTGGTCTGGCCTGAAATATCTTATATTCTGTTTCATGTCCTTAAATCTCTTGGAGATTAAAAAATCAATACCGGGTCTGCAGCAACACATGTGTCATCAGGCCCAATCCGCCATTGGCAGGCGAGTACCAATTTGTCGTGAGGAATCACAAGGCACCTGAGGAAACCATTCCATATGTTTCCCTACTAACGTAATTTTGTTTCTCCGTTGTGCAGTCATTCCGTCACTGTTTATCTCTCCTTCTCTCATTCCAATGTTATGTATGTCGCTTTGCCTTCTACTAAAATGATCTAACGTCTCCTCCCTTCTCTCTTGTGCCCAACCTGATTAAAATACAGATCCTTGTTCTCACTCCGTTTTACAAGGCTAAACGCAGGAGAGAGAAGTTTACGGAACTGCGCGGAGATCAAGATATGATTTTAATCAGATTGGCTTGTGCCTTTTAGTTGTCCTTCTTGTCTAGTCTTCTTTTATCACTTTTGTCACTTTTTTTGTATAATGCGCAACTCTGTGATACCTTGATCTCATCATTTTTTTCATAATCAATTTGATGTTATCTCTCTCTCCAGTACTTTATTTCTGATGGATTTCAATATTTCTTAGATAAACTTTTTTCCTTCACTGCCCTGAAGGTAGGTAGTGAGAATTGCACCTGCTGCCACCATTACATGATCGTAAGAGGCGACTTAATTTGGGGTGTTATTTTTTTCATTCTTTCTAATTGGATGTTTCCTTCCTAATGCTTTCCTTGACATTACCTCACTATTTGCCTTTAGTTGAACATTAGCCCTCCTTGAGGATGCTATGAGTTCTATTCCCAGGCTGAGACACAAGATTATCTGACAATGGTAGTTACTGTACCATTCTTGATGATCAGCATTATTGGAGTGGAACAACTGGTTCACCCGTTGTCAGTATAATGTGACCGAGTGGAGTGTTCTGCTGGGGGCCTTTGGTAGTATCCTTCAGTGTGGTAGCACTTTAATTTTGTAAACAATCCGGATTATTGCAAGAATGCTACACGAACATCACGCAGACTCATACTTACACACGCCCCAACACACGCATCCACATCGCATACACCGAGAGGTCATCCTTGAATGACCCTGGTTGTTAATGTGACGTAAAAACAACCACACCAAACTAAATCAAACCAATTTCTCCTTCATTTTCTGTGTTTGTACATGTATGGTGTTTACATGTTGCAGTTGTTTCCAAATTCTAGGGCTTGCTCTAAATATTGGGATTTTCGTGATCGATGTCGACTGCTGACAAACAAAGTAATAAAACAAGGATTCGAAAGATACAGTTTGATCAGAACTATGAACAAGTTTTATACTCGACAACTTTGTCCCATTGAGAAATATCTTCAATTGATATGAAGATGGAGGTTTTAAAGTATTCTCATAAGTGTGTTTACTTGTTATGATTGACAATGATACTCGGTTCTCGTTTTGAGACCATGGCGGGTGTCGTCGTTGAAGCAGAAGACGCTTACTCTTCAGAAACACCTGGTCTTATTCTCTTGTTCTTTTACAAATGTATTCTCTAATTGTTTTGTATATATTTCCGACATTTATTTCTAACAATTGTTTATGCTCTGCAATCTACCAATTTCTTTTTCTGCTTACATCTCTTGTAAAATAATTTTATGGATTCGTTTAACTCCTGCACTCTCTTTTTGTAGTATATATCTCTCTCTCCTTCCTTTGTCTTTCCTTTCGCTCTCTTTCACTCTATAATATTCTCCTACTCCTTTTTTCATCCTCAAATTCCGTATATTTCTTGTCCTCTTTTTTTCTTTCTCTCTCCTTTTGTAATATCTCTCTCTCTTTCCTTTCTCTCTCCTTTCGCAATCTTTCGCTCTGTTATTTTCTATTTCTCCCTTTCTCTCACCCTCTTATTCCGTATATTTCTTTTCCTCGTTCCCCTTTTAATTTTCGTATGTAACCTATTCCGCCTTTTCAATTTACTTGATTTATATTTTCTCGCGTTAACCCATTTAGTCTACTTCTAAACCTGTTTTTTTTACTTTCTGTCTTAGAAGTACAGTGAAACCACTTGACGAACCACAACATAGTGATCTTAATACAGGGATAGTTTCAATACCGATGGTTACCATCCAGCCATATTTCTCTGAAATCCACTTTTGACATGCTTTCATGGTCAATTATTAAAAATATAAGTTTTATTATGTTTAACACACGGTAGTTATAACTGATTAGCAAATTTGACACCATAATATAGCTTATTGACAGGTTACATAGTGGAATACACACCGGTGACATTGTATCTGGTCGTTGGTATTGAGTAGTGAGGTGCAACTTATTGCAAACATTGTATTTGGGACTTTTCAAAAAACGATCTCAATAGCGTTATATAACATTATATTGTTTTAATAGCGAGATGGTCTGAATACTTAAGCGTAAAATTCAAAAATATATAGAAAGTTTTTTTGGGGAATGAAATGAATTGGTCTTTATTCTGAGGTGGTCTTAAAGCGAACTTTTATTGTATTTCATTTTTTTATATCTATCAACATTCGTGTCAAACCTTTTCTACCTCTGCTAACTATTTTTATCCCTTTCCTCCTAAACCGTATAACGTTTTGCCACTGTCTTATCTTTATCCGCTATAATATGCCAACATCAAGATAATGGATTCGTATTTATATGAAATAAGCTAAGCTGCAATATTGAAATTTATTACCTGGCTTAATCCGATTTTTCCACAGGAACGTTCGTTTCGTGATACTCGAAAGCATGTAACCAAGGGATTTGAAGTTCCTTGCAATACCGTATTAAATTCTACTTAACGAACAAGTGGGGCCTCCGGTATCATCATCGCCCCACTCTGGCTTCGCGCGTGACTACCTCTACATGTATTGATATTCGTCTCGCACACTGATCTGATTTCTAAAATCAATAATTAAGTGCGTTATCGTGATGACGTAAAAATTTGGCGTTTGAAATACAGTTTGAAATTGAAATGAAACACAAAAATCAACGTTAGACCATGTTTCCGAAGAAAAAGAAAAAAGAAAAAAACATATTTTGAAAATAATATATCGTTAGATAGAATCATCCAATAATATTTAGAAAATATAACTGGATCATATTTGGTTGAACATATTGTACCAAAAAATATAAATTTTAAATAAAAGAAAAATGAAATTATCAACAAAATAGAAATCATACACTGTAACTATATACTTTCATATACAATGTAAAGATAATTTCCTGAAGTTAAGGAATGATCATACAATTGGGAGCAGTCATAAAGAGCAGAATGTCGAAACCAAACTAAACCATGTGCATGTATTTTAGAAATGACAATACAAATTGGGTAAAAAACACCAAAACAAGTGGACATCGTGACACAAACAAAAAATGAAAAACAAACAAAAAGGAAGAAAGGGAAGAAACAAAATGAAGACAAAAAAAAAAAAAGGAAAAGAGAAGAAACCAAAACGAGAAGAAACCAAAAGAAGGGCGAACAAGAAACCACTGAAGCAGAAGGAGAAATAAAATGCAGCCAAGCTTAAACTCTTCGTCAAATGTCGAGTTTACATGAAAACATGTTGTCGGGCCATATTTAATACAAACTATCGCTAAGTTCACCCACTGGACGCAAATAAGGAAACCTTAAAATTGTTTACAACGACAACCTAAAAGCACACTTAAAACAAATCAACAGAATTTATTAAAACAATTATACACGGAAAACCAAGGACATTACCAAATCCATTGCGACCATATAGAAGACGCCGGCAGAAATTTAATTAAAACATGTAATTGAAAAATCGTTCAAGTTTTGTCAATTATCTGTTATATCTTCTTAGCTAATGTAGAATATTAATTAAATATTTTTCACAATATGCCGAGAGCTTATGCTCTAATTACTGTAGTCTCAATACTAATCACGTACCAATTTTAATATCTGTAACTCTAATAAACTCAAAATTATTACATGTTCATGACTAATTAATTTTGTTGAGAAGTTGAGCTTATTGAAGACATTGATTGGCAAAATCAATGTATTTTTATTTTTTTCATGAAAGAGACTTTTCTTCAATAATTACATTTTGTCTTTGTCCCTTTTTGTAATCCCTAGTGGGGATGACGTGATTGTGTTTTCTAATACTCTGCAATTGGGAAAAGACAAAAGACTTGGATGACATCACATGGAAAACAGAATATTCCAATTAACACGATGCAACCAAAGATGAATGAATAAAGGGTTTGTTCATAGCGTTGTATAACCTACTTCTGATGATTAAATATGAAGTTTATAGCATGATAAATGACACACTAAAGTATGAACGTATGAAAATGGCCAGATATCGAACCATGAAAGAAACACGCGTATGTCAAAAAAGACATTCTGTCTGATCTTAATCCTTATCTTGTATTCATTTTGATTTTAATTCTAAAGTTCTGAGTTTGAGAGTTTAGAGTTTTGTTGTGGTCAAAATCGCAAGAAAAGTAAAAGTTTTAGCTTTAGTTTATTTATCAGGCCTTTTATGCATATCCAAAATTGGTAAAACTTTCTTACTGTAGATTTTGTTTCCAATTCGTGGTTGAATGTTATCATATAGAACTGTTGACGGCCATGTTTGTCAATAGAGATCTGTCCAATCTTGGCAAAGCAACGATTATCACCTCTACTCCTCACTCGGATCCCTTGATACTGTCATTTGCACATTTGCTGCCATTTAGCACATCATTGTCCCGTAAAAGCCCCGCATGGCATTGCTGCAGTGTCCACCTTTATGGAATGCGTGCTATTAGACTGAATCAATGTTATATTCAATATCCAGGAGTTACGCTCATCTACGCTCTCGAAAAACCCCGGAATATGCAATAACAAAACTGGAGGCTCTGTGTGTGCAACCTGTTGATGAGGCAAGAAGACTGGTTCGACCCTTTGAAAGGGAATCGCACAGTCGCATAACGGTAACATTTGGAAGTCTTTGAAGTCGGTTGTCGCTCCTTTGTAATCTCCAGAGGACAGGTATTAGCCTGGCAATTGGTCAGGCTTCTGTTTACCCGAGACCAAAATAATTGTTGTCTCAATGCCTTAGTTTTGATTTGACATATCCCAGGAGATTGCCAAGTACTGATCATAGGTCGGTGGTTTTTCTCCGGGTACTCCGGCTTTCCTCAACCTCCAAAACCTATCAACTCCTTAATAACTCTCGCTGTTATTATTAGAAGTAAATCAAAATAAACAAAATTAAGCCAATATGTGAGCGTAACCCCTTGATATGGAGGATGAATCAATACGTACCTAAATGCTCATATCAAATTATTGAACACGTAGAGACATAGTAAACGGATTGAGCTCATTTATTAAATTTCATATTACATTGACACTCGTGTAAGTTCCCTATTTATTACGTAATCCGTATTGAATCGAGAGAGTTCGTCTGTAGGTTTAACCAACAGGACATTGACCCGCTCTCCAATGTAATTAAAAGGCAGATCCTACTTGTCTTCCTGATTACACAATTTTTAGAATGTTCTATTTTATATCGATTACACAGAGGCAAATTTTCAAAAAAAAAATCGATAGTCTATTTTCGATGATCAATATCTGATATTACATTCGATTAATCTTATCGAGTAAATAATCGAGGGAAACCAATGAATGTAAATTTCGGTCACGATTTCGTTTTTTTAATTAAAACGTCTCAGGTCAAATCCTAAAATCAAGTCATTTCCCATTACACTATTTGATTTTACCCTTGATCTTTAAGTGTAAATCGATAGCGTCCTCACACTCAGTACCGCAAAGCGTGTGAAACAATACAGTCATCAGTTTTACTGGTCCCGAGAGGATGACTTCCGGTACCTCAGTAGAACCGTTCGGAAGGAGCACGTTAACCCTGTCTAGAGACTAATACGTAAGGCAATATACAGTCAATAGGCAATCTCCTTTTTTTATTTTGTCTCTCTCTCTTTTATGCCATTTATATATATACATATGTATATAGCTACTCTTGTTTCTTTTCTAATCTCAACACTGGATAGGAAATACGTGTATGCCCTTTATATTCATCTACTATTTATTACTGCTCTCACAACTGGATAAGAAATAAGTTTATGTCCTTTGTATTTATCTACTATCTATTTCTGCTCTCACCACTGGATAGAAAACACGTTTATGCCCTTTATATTTATCTACTATTTATTTCTGCTCTCACCATCGGATGGGAAAGTGGTGTTTCATTTTTTTTTAAATTGACTTTTTAGTTATCTCCCTTTGTAAAATCATATGCACCGGCAATGTTGACGTGGTCAAATTCATCGGTAAATGAAACTGGTACCAATTGGTAGATTCATCGAGTCCAACTTGAGTAAGAATTGAAAAATGGCATGCAAGATGATAGCGTCAAATGCTTATGAATCGAACTGATACGCCTGAGGCGATATAGCTGGTGTGTCTCATACATTAAATAAATCTAATGCATCACGTTTTAATGGGGGCCTGATCAATCCTACAATCGAATTAAAGTCGAACATTGTTTTCTCGATGTCCGCTGGACCGTCAGAATACTTCGAATGTTTGAGTTACGTAAGATCGAATGTTAAGTGTGATGTTTGTCAGGGACTGATGAAAAAACTTTACATTAAAAAGGGTATTCGAGTGAAACGACTTCGAAATAACGTGGATCGACTGCATATCGTTTTAAGTGAGTGTCACGTAAAATTGGGTTAAACGACAATTTTTTTGTCGATCGCCAATGTCGCCGGGGAATTAATCAAATACAAATAAAACTCATGTACAGTTGTCAGGTTTCTCAAGTGAGAAACCATTGGAGTGACTAGTTTAAGAGAGACTCAGTCCATACATATTGTCTTTTTTAACCTTCTGATACAAAGGAATGCGTTTAGTTAAGGTATATGAAGACGTTAACACATTGGCTTTTGTATTTATCAACGCTGTCGCTTTGTGTTGTTTTATCAGTCTGGTTTGAGTTTTTTTAGATTCCGATTGCTTCCATAAAGTTCGAGGTCTATGTCTAGGAAACCGTGGGATGTGACAGCCACATTTAACTCGCTCACCCCTGAAAATAAATAGGAGAATACCGAAGCGTTAACAAAATTATAATCCAAACTAACATCGATTAAACCAGGGGCAAAATATGAACAAAGGAAAGATTTACACGGAGACTCTTGTAAAAGTACAAGAGAATAAAACCAGGTGTTCCGAAAGAGTAAGCGTCTTCTTCTTCATCGACGACATCCGCCATGTAAATCTTTTTCACATCCAAGTAAACATCAAGTTCTCAAAATGAGAACCGAGTATCATTGTGAAACAGATTAAGTAAAAACACGAATGAGCATATTCTAAAACGTCCATCTTCATATCACTTAAAGATACAGAATATTTCTCAATGAGACAAAGATGGCGACCATAAAACTTGACCATAGTTCTGATCAACCTGCATCTCTCGAATCCTTGTGCTGTTGCATAATGAATTAGTCCAACCTTTGAATTGGAATAGTGAATGAGTAGAGCATTGGATTATCTGATACGTACTTCTTTCATGAAGGCGAAATCATGGTGATGGTAAACATTTTGACATGAATTACTGTTCGCAGTTTTTCTAATGAGAAGGTCGAGAGATTTTATTTATGAAGGAAGTTTATTTCATCGTAAAAAACATCACAAGTAGGCGGTTTTATTATCATCCCTCCACATCAAATATATAACCTTCTTTTGGATCAAATAATTAAAACTGTGAAGTCATGTTTCCTTTTTTAATGTCGGCTGTTAAATGCGTTCAGGCGAACCGGAAGTTCGTGTCACATCACCCTCGCTATCAATTAGTAAACATCCGGTTGTCTAATGTCATTACAATGTAGCATAAAAACAGAAACAACGAATAACACGTCAACGAAATTGAAATTCCTAGTTCTAAAAATTGATTTCTTGCCATCTCATGAAACCACAAACAGAACGATTCTAATTCAAGCCTTTTAGAACTAATTTCTTGCCATCTCATGAAACCACAAACAGAACGATTCTAATTCAAGCCTTTTAGAACTAATTTCTTGCCATCTCATGAAACCACAAACAGAACGATTCTAATTCAAGCCTTTTAGAACTAATTTCTTGCCATCTCATGAAACCACAAACAGAACGATTCTAATTCAAGCCTTTTAGAACTAATTTCTTGCCATCTCATGAAACCACAAACAGAACGATTCTAATTCAAGCCTTTTAGAACTAATTTCTTGCCATCTCATGAAACCACAAACAGAACGATTCTAATTCAAGCCTTTTAGAACTAATTTCTTGCCATCTCATGAAACCACAAACAGAACGATTCTAATTCAAGCCTTTTAGAACTAATTTCTTGCCATCTCATGAAACCACAAACAGAACGATTCTAATTCAAGCCTATCATTTGAACGTTGGATTAACCTTTGTATTAGATTATCATATTAGCGGAAAATGTCAATAAATAAAAGTTATATGAAAATGCCTTATTTTTTATGAAAGCACAACGAGGAAAATCGAATCTAATCATGATAGAATGATAACGCTTAAACTCTAGAGAGAGAAAACCCCAGAAAATATCTAAGCTCACAAAACCATAATCTGAACTCAAAAGCGATTTAACTATGGACAAATAAGTTACACTTCAATTAGACCACCATACAAAAGTAACCGTCTTTTGTTTTAGCGTTGCTACCAGGCATGTAAATCTAGACTTTATAGTATAATGAAGAAAAAAAATCATCAATTTATTCCAAATGCAAATGGTAACAGCGCAGGGAAATTTTCGGCAAACCCTGGATAAGATTTCAAAAGAGTGCCGAAAATTTCCCCGAGATGTCGCGATTTTGTTGATACTATAATAAGGGTACAAACAGGAAAGCAAGACCCTGAGAAGAGTGAAGAAGTGTCTCTTCATTTCTTTGAGTCAATATTTGTTTTTATTATTTGGTCTATTTTTGGATTTAGCGTTTATTTTGATGTGACTAAGACTTACATGGGATGTGTCGTTGATAAAGCAGAAGACACTTACTCTTCCGGAACACCTGTTCGTTAATCTAGTAATTTTTGAATGATCTCCGTATAATATTTTCCTTTGGATGTATTTTGCTCCTAGTTTGATCGATTTTGAGTTCGGATTATGGTTTTTGGACAGTTCAATATTCTCTTTTTATAAGGAATGTCTCATTGAGAGAGGGATGCCTTCCACGATTCAGTGAGATTAGGTTGAGAGTGGAGCAACATAGGTCGCCTCCTCGTCAAGAACAGGGAATCGTCTTGTAAGTGAGTATAACTCTCTTACAAGTGAATATAACTTCCCATGATGTGATCGGTAAGTTCAGATACACTCTTTGAGGAGGTTCTAGGGATCGGCATTTTATTTGAAAGGTCACAGGCTTAAATTAGCACACATAACCGTAAAAAGGAATCGAAAAAAAAAATTATCAGAGCTCAAAAGTTGGAACAAAAACAAAACATTAAAGTCAAAGCAACAAACAACTAGGGGAATCCGAATGTACCGAAAGGCATATACATGTAGTACACTAAAATCTCGATACTAAGCCTGCATCGAAAATAGGCATGTATATCAATATAGATAAGAGCAATCGGAATGCATCGAGAAAGACAATTAGTGTATCAATATAGACCGGAGTGGGGAGGTTGGGGTTCCGAAAATATCGAAAGACATTAGTGTTAGCAATATATAGCGGGATAAACCGAATATATTAGGGTATCAATATGCATTGTATATGAACCGAGGGAAACCAAATTTATCTAGACACCATTCCAGAGAA
This sequence comes from Mimachlamys varia, assembly GCA_947623455.1. Taxonomy (NCBI): domain Eukaryota; kingdom Metazoa; phylum Mollusca; class Bivalvia; order Pectinida; family Pectinidae; genus Mimachlamys; species Mimachlamys varia. Next base: position 31,958,432 of record OX392544.1, read on the forward strand.
AGCTGAACGTATCGAAAGACGTTCAGTGGTTTAATATGAACAAAGAGAATCCGAAAATATCTAGGATACCAAAGAAAGCTGAACGTATCGAAAGACGTTTAGTGGTTTAATATGAACAGAGAGAATCCGAATATATCTAGGATACCAACGAAAGCTGAACGTATCGAAAGACGTTTAGTGGTTTAAATGAACCGAGGGAATCCGAATAAATATGAAAAGCTGCATAAAGTGTAAGACGACTTAAACACTGAATAATCAGCGTATCACTTTCACCTCACAGGAAATTAAAACCCGTTAGTACGCGTTCCCATCGTGTGATTGACACATGTACTATATAAATGACCTACATGCACATGCTAGCGAGTAAATGCGAAATTAAAACACGACGAGATGCATCGATCGTGGCTATGGACCATTAACTGTTTGTTCCAACTATTGGACAAACTCCCATCATAAGGACTAGCATGGCAAAATGAATCACCAAGTGACGAAGGCCAAAAATGTTGGCTGTGTTCTGTAAGTTATTTAAAACAGATCGCCAAAAAACATACGTCATACGTCTTTTCTGAAACCACCTGCCAATTCGCCTCGACACTGAAATAGAATTTCTTCCTTGAAACACAATTATATCTGAAGAACCATTGTACGTTTTCTTACATTTTAATTAAATGATATTTTTAGAGGCGCCTCTAAATGCTTTGGACTATTATTACTCGGAGTGAAAGTTTCAAAATAAGTGAACGTTTAAACCGTTTTGCGTAGGAACAAAATCAATTATTTTTCTAAAATAAAACAAGAAGCCACTTATTTAACAAAAAAATAATCAGTCTGAATTGATAAAATTGGCACGTAAGCCTAGGTTTAGAGAAAATGATTTGCGCTGTTGGTAACATGATACGAAGGGTCTGTATTAAAACACAGCCTCATAAGGTCCTGAAATACGATCCTGAAATATACGTACATTGTGATTCAAGGCGAAGCGAGTGTTGAAAGAGGGCAGTGTTTTGATTAACCAGTCTTGACAAAAAGCAGACACAATCAATTTGAATGATTTCAAAGGGATTTGTAATTTCAATTTCAAGAAGTTTAAGTAATTATTTTGATTTACTATGGTTTTTTTATGATTATGACTCAAATATAAAATGTAGAAATAGACTTACAGAAATGAAATTCGTGTCTATTTTTGTGTTTTAAATTATAAAAAAAATAATCAGCACGTGTATGACCTTTTGTTAAGGTATACAGATATATTATACACGAATAGCTTTGACAATAACGATTTAAGTTCATTTATAAGCAGAACAAAGCTATGAAACTTCCAAAAGAGTAATTTAACAACATTTTTTGTGTCCTGATTTGAAAATCCGACAATCGTATGACAAAATATCGTATGCACTCGAATCAGTGGTAGGTTGAAGACACTATAAAAAAAATCAATCAATCAATCAATAAATAACCTCCAATATCATTTTTCATTGAAAGATGTGTGTTTCACAATACTGATGGGCGGATTGGTCGAGTGGTTAAACACTCCGGCCTTCCATGCAGACGACCGGGGTTCGATCCACGAAATCGTCATACGCAGAGAAAATTCAGAGAAAGTGTTTTTTTCCTGCCCTTACAACTCCAACAACCCAGGTGGAGTATACAAATTGTCTGGGGTGGGTGTTGCAGTATCTATTTTGTAGCATTCAGATGAGGTGGCACTTTAAAAGATGTCGTTGGAAACACGGTCCCACTACAATTAGAGGACAATTCATCTCCAGCATACACGCATACATACACATACATAGGGAGATATTAGCCATGTGGTATTTGACAAGTTGTTAGCGCCTGATAAGCATTTTAGCAGTGCCAAACAAAGTGCTATATATAAAAATCATTTGAATGAAAAACAACTATGATGTCTGCTCTGTTCGGTATCATCCCAGTGAGATTACATTTAAAACTAACCCCATTTTGATCGAACCCCGTTATCTTGAACTTTTATGTCGAAGTTCCGGTTTTATTCGACGCAGCTCGTCTGTTCCGGCCATAATCGATCCCAACTATTCAAATCAGCTTAATTCCAATACTCTGATAACTCGAATAATTCTCCATGGCCCGGTCGACTTCGATATAATAAGGTTCGGCAGTAAGTTTAATTTTGTCATCAATTAAACGTACCTGCTACAAGTTTAGGACGCAAACAGTTGAATTTAACGAACGCACTTTAAATTGTCGGATGCTTGGTTTTGGTCGTATGTGATTAACGTCTTTATTTACTATTAACATTTATGTTCATTTAAAAGGGCGCGTCAGGTTTTCGATAGCGGAGGAAAGCCGGAGTTCCCGGAGAAAATTCATCAACCTACGGCCAGAACCTACCGATTGCCCGACTAACAAGAATATGTAAGCCTTGAACAAAGGATCCAGTTGTGAAGGGCTAGTAGTAGCAGAATGTCAGCCTTTGCTACCTCGCGCGTCCCTGGTATTCCATATGTAGTGTGACCTTCCCTATCCTGGGGAAAAATAGTACTGGGTTCAATTACGCTGATGTGATTCATTTTTGAAACCATAGAAAAAAGTATATTACATTGTAAGTACGTGATCGTTGTAAATATACACACATTGAACCTTTCATCTGATATGATTGATTTAAAATGGCGTGTCCTTGTTACTTCTTGCATGTTTACACACCCAAGCTTGAGAAAACAGACAGAAGCGCCCTCTGATGGTGAAAAGTAATTACAGTCTCACGGATAATTGCAGGGCTCCTGTACAACAATCAGGCAGTTAATTACGTCGATGAAAGACAAGAACCAACCGTTTTCCATCGTACATCACGTGCTTATAGGCACGTGCAAATACGAAATTGAATTTTCAGGTCTTTACGAAACTCCCGGTACGAAACTAAACTTGCCATATTAATTACGCAAAGTTGCAAGATATTGCGAGTGTATTCGGAAATGACTTTATTGTAAGCACAAAAATGAGTTCTACATCTTACTATTCGGAAGTACTCGGATGAGTAGATAGCTAATTATGTTAATTCCCAATTAACAATATTGCAGAAAATGTATGCTCTTTAAAATAATACATTGTTAAGATATAAGGTTTGTATTACGATATTCTGCTTAAAGGATCATCACGTAGTTTAGCTTCATTCAAGGATTTACCGTAAACGGTTAGCATTGCTTTTGCATGAAACAAAATTTCAGATTTCAAATTTCTTTCCCCTTTTAACATGGCATATACATGTAGCAGTACACTATACCTGTTCATATTCGAATCATTAAAATTCAATGGAATAAATTTTAAATCACACATCATTAATCTTTATCTAACAAGTATTCATAATCTTTATCTTACAAATATTCGTGATCTTTATCTAACAAGTATTAATGATTATATACTGAGATTGTTTTTTTTTTTGTACACAAACAGGAATTGAAAACTTAATTTGCGAGCTTTCGAAAACGTCTGTTTCCTTTGTCAAGCAAAGAATACAATAGCCGAGTGTCGGTGTTCTGACCGCTGAAATCAGCTCACTACCCAAAATAGGGCGAGATGGAGAAGTCAGCTGTCAAAAACGTAGCGCGACATTTCGTCCAAATGTACTCTAGTACTACAGGTAGGCATACCAAACTGATGAATCTTATTCCTAATAAAGTATTCATGATCTTAACCTTACAAGTATTCATGATAGTGATCTAACAAATATTCATGATCTTATCTAACAAGTATTCATGGTCTTTATCTAACACGTATTCGTAATCTTTTCTAACAATTATTCATGATCTTTATCTAACAAGTATTCATAATCCTTATCTTACAAGTATTCATAATCTTCATCTAACAGGTATTCGTAATCTTTATCTAACAAGTATTCATAATCTTTATCTAACAAGAATTCATGATCTTTATGTAACACGTATTCATGATCTTTAACTAACAAGAATTCATGATCTTTATGTAACACGTATTCATGATCTTTATCTAACAAGTATTCATGATCTTTATCTAACAAGTATTCATCTTGCTTTTGCAATAACTTTTGATGAATAAGTATGTCTGACAATCATAATAAAATTAATATCTAATGAATACGCATCAAAATCATATACAGTAAACCACGAGTAGAATCAAAAAAATAAGAAGACAATACTAAATACTTTTTAATCGAAAGTCCAACTTTCCGTATCAATATCTGATTGTTGCGTTTTCAAGTTACATGTTTGATAATTTGAATGCTATTGTCAATTTAATTGATTTTCATGATTTGCATTAAAAAAGTTTGTTAATTATGTATCTATAATAATTACTGCTAATTCATCTTAGTGTTAAATTATTTATCTTTGGAAACAATTTTTGTTTATACTTCCCCTCTTAAGGCAAAAAGAATATGTATACTACACTTATCCTCGTTGGTTTTAGCACTTTGCCATTAAATTGTTATGAGCGCAATAGTAATTATTATACGTTAAACGATAAATCTTAATGCAATCAACATCAAGATATGTACGAAGGAGAAAAACAGGCCAGCAATTCAAGGCTTGAAAAAAGCTTGGTATACCATTCTCACTCTATCAACTTGGGTATGTGGGTCTTATAAATACATTGGCACATGGTTCGCGCATCACAAGTGAAGGTGAGAAGTAAAAATTGTATTTCTGGGTCGTTAATGAAATCAACCGCATGCTTAGCTAATGAACATATACTTCTGTTTCGTATTAAAAAAACATGGCCTCTTATCGTGTTTTAAGATACAAAAACCATTATCACACAAAGATAAAAAGCAACGTGGTTAAAAATAGTTAACTCTCGTAGGACTTTGAAACAGTCTACAGAAGAATGTTTGATAACTTACCGTAAACTCAGAACAGTCAGCCATAATTTGATGCATCATATGAACTCAACTGACGCGTGGCGGGCACGTGCGGTACGAGATATAAACGGGCGCTTCTCACATATGTGTATTATAAATATAATTGAGAAAGTAGGAGGAAGCAAGTAACTTCGTTTCTAATGTAATAAACACAGTGCCGAACTCTAAGTAAAACCTTCCTAGTCTAGTCTTTACTTCTGGCAACAGTTCGGCAGGCTTGGCCATACAGATGCCTTGGCCTTCACCTTTAGACATAAGGAATGGATTTCCGTGGTTTGGAGGGATGAGGCGCGTTTGTTTATTGTGTCATGACAGGCGAGTCTTGACATAGTACATACGAATTCTTCCTGAAGTTGTAAAGCACGTTTCTTTTATACAAATTGAGTTCTTGAACTGAAGAAAATCCAAAAGTATGCTCTCACAGCATTCTAGGGCACCCCTGCATGTATTTATCAAACACTACAGACCTTGGAATAGCTTTCCACAAAGACCCAGTATCTTCCCCAAACAAAAACTCTTTTAAAATGCACTGAACATGGACAAATATGGTTATGTTCTATTTAAGGATTATTTTTTATTTTGTTAGGGTTATCGGGAATAACTACAATGGAATACGGGTAAATTCAATAACCAGTTATGAATAATTTACCCGTTTTCCATTGTAGTTAACCCCCGATAACCTACACAAAATAGAAAATTTATCCTTATATCTACATTATCTTGCTGTGAAATGTTCGTAACTATTTGTTCATTATATAGTCTTATCTTCGGACACAGATTTCATTTAAAAACTAATAACCGTGAGTATGGTTCAATAAATGTAACAACATGACATTTGCACAAATCGTTGTTAGCTCCGCCCACGTTTATTGTTAGTGACGTCACGCAATTGTGTTTCAAACCGGAGGATTTGCAAAGCTCCGCCCACATGTATTGTTGTCGACGTCATAGAAATTTGGCACGTGTTTGAGTACAGTTTTGAGGTGATAATGATAGTCGGTTGAACAATGGTTATCGAGTGAATGTTGAAAAGTTTATTATAGATTATATAGTAGATGTAGATGCAGCTAACACTCATAATCCAAAGATGGTTGTCCCAAAACTTCAAGCGATGATCAACTTCGATTTTATTTGCGCTGTTGACGACATGATTATATATACCTGGCACCCAAATTGCATTCATATCGACTGTATACTACTATTTGGTAACAGTTCAATGCTCATATTAACATATTCACATAGAGAGAAGTTTACGGAACGGCGCGGAGATCAAGATATGATTTTAATTATAGATCCCTATATTAATACGCAGACCTTCTCACTGTAAATTGTAGTATACAGTTAATGAATACGGTAATAAATGAACTAGATGAATACAAATTGGTTTACTTACAAATATTTACAGTCTACACTGATATTCACTCAATAACCATTGTACTGCAAACTAGAGTTATTTTCCAATAACTATACTTGAGAACGTGCAAAATTTCTATGACGTCGACAACAATACATGTGGGCGGAACTATGCAAATTATCCTGTTCGAATCACAATTGTATGACGTCATCAACAATTGACATTGGAGGAGCTAGCTACGGCTTATGCAAACTTCATGCTGTTACATTTATTGAACTGTTTTCACGTTTGTAAGTTTTGAAATGAAATATATGTCTACAGATGGGGCTAAATTGAACAAAAAAGTTATGAACCATTTACAGGAAATACTGTAAATATAAGGATTAACCTTTGATTTTGTTTAGTTTATTAGATCATAAATCCAATGGAGCAGTCGGTAAATTTAACGCAATTTACCTCGTGCTCCATTGGATTTATGATCTAATAAACTAAACAAAATCAAAGGTTAATCCTTAAATACAATACAGAAAGTTAATATATATACGCGAATTTTGTCTCGACAAACATTTATTGTTTGACGAAACATTCTTCAGCGTAACATACTATTAAATTATTGGCAACTGTTACACATTTCAGCATCCGTACCTGACAAGGCTGGACCAAAACTATGGCGTAGCATTCACCATCAATCAATGGGCGTTAGGAAGTATTTGTGCCGGTGCCGAAGTGGGAGTAGGAACAACATGTGTTGGAGACGGAAATTGTGGAGTATTGAGTGTTGTATGTAAGGAGATGGGGTAAGGGGGAGGGGGAGGGGGTAAGGAGGAGGGGCGCCGCTAAGGTCAAAGCAAAGGCCTTCTTCTGTTTATCATGCACTGACAGAAGACAAAAACCTGGAAATTTGGGAAGCAACTGTTGTGTCTTTTTTGCGTCTTTGGAATTTATCTTATTTTTTTATGTATTTCTTCTTGAAGCCAGATTTCATCACCCGTCTCGAATTTGTATTTGTTCGCAACAATCTGCAATGTCTTTGTATGACTGATTCATAGCCACATTTATTTTAAGGAAAACGCAACACGTTTGATTTTATATGAAATGAATTCATACAATTTCTCGTATATTCATGAAGTATCTGGTAACTATATTCTTAATTTCATCATTATTGTCTTATGTTTTACATTTTGATTGTTTCTTCCTTTTATGAATCTACAAACTGAAAACAACAAACATTGGGCTAAATTTACCCTTGCTCCGAATTTTCACATTGGCACAATGCTAAGAGGCAGTTGCCACCATACGCCTATAACGCCCAGTGTCTCAGACTATAACAGCGGTTGGTATTGTGACGTCATCAATCTCTATTGTGACGTCACCAATTTCATTGTTGTCTTCAGTTGATTTGCTGTTCAGAATCGGTCCGAAGAAACTAAATTAAGCACGATAATTCAATCGAAATGTAAATATAAGTAATGAACATTTTAGCAAATATTGTTACAATCCTATAACACACATTGCTATTTCTGACAAACTTACATAAAGCCCTACTTTATTTAGTATGTCATCAATACAATGTGCATTTTAGGACTGTAACAACATTTGCTAAAACATTCATTGCTTAATTAGCAAACGTTGTTATTGCTGGCAAACTAACCGGGCTTTCTTAAGTTTGTCATCGATAGTAATGTGTGTTATAGGACTGTAACAACATTTGATAAAACATTCATTGCTTAAAATGAATACAGCATAAATACATCAATTCACTATGAGTTTTAAATGACTGTAGAACTTTATGAAAAGCGCAAATCTGATTCCCGGAACAATCACCTAACGTTACAAAAATGTTTTATTCTAACGGACTTTTAGTCTAATCGATGAAAAAGAGAAACTTTAAAATAGAATGACTCCAAGTCGATGCAAAAAAGAAGTCTTTAAAATAGCACTGATCCAATTGCGTTCATACAAGCTGTTTGAAGGAAGTCGGTCCCGCATTCTTATAGAAGAATATACAATGGAAATGAACATATGATAATTCAAGCTAAAAGCGTGGAAAGCAGTCTAAATATTCTTGAAGACCCATAAATCAAAGAAAAATGCGAAATGTACAAAATGAAATTTAAAAGATAAAAGCGGGTTTGACTGAGAATGAACAAGTAGTTTACTCTTAGCGTATAAGACTGGTACGCTAAGAGTAATACCATTTTACTACACGCTTCCGGAACGTGAAGTGTTGTCTTCTAAACATAATCTACGTATACCTTGTTCGCTATATTCCTTAACCCTATTTACATTTTAGTGTCGACCGCCGCGTGCCTCTTTATAATGATTATAAGCGCACGTGCGCACGTGGCGTTTCGTCTTATATGTTGATTGGCTGCACCAACCGTCTGTCCACTCATGTTCTCAAAGATAACGGCACGTGGGGTTGGTACGGGATTAGCTTAATTACTCTGAAATGAATGGTAGGGCTTAGATCACGTGGGTACTTTAATTATTATGCTTGCTTTGGTTTACACAATTATCATATCCTGTTATCCGATCGAGTACCCATAGAGTTCAGCAGATTTGGAAAGGATTTGTGGTTGTTTCCATAGATACGTTTTTAATTAATTGTCAGGATGAAAGATTTAAACCGTCGTCCCGTAATAGTATATGTTGTTACCGACATAACGTCGAGAGGTACAATATGTCGTGACATATATGATGACCTATGTTTATAAACAAGACACGGCAGACCAACATGATATAACTAACTGATTTGTTTGAAACACTAAATGTTTAAGTAAATGTTGTTATGCATCTATAACACACATTAAATTTTTTACAGATCTTTTCATAGAAATATTAGTTTGATAAATGTAAGTCATAAATCGCCTCACCAAACTATTGGGAATTAAAGATAAAAAATAAATTCTCTGGAAATTGTATTTCAATAATCTTTCATGTCACAGAAAATAGTTCTAACCAATATGTAAATCAGATATAGGGTTCTTGAAATGTCGGTCGTTGACACCATTTATCACATTCACCCCTGGAATTTCACAATGAAACATTCCAAACCTTGATTTGGGAAGACTCAAATATGTCTTTAGGGATGAACAGGAATCATATCACGGCTGATCGGTTAAAGAGTGACAACCCGTAGCTGCATGCCTAAATGACATTCCCGAAGCCTTGACAAACATTCCAATGCTTTCGACAACGATTGAAATGATTTTATCAATATCCGGGCAACTGTTTTCGGCTCGAGGACTTCCGATTTTGTTGTCGTGCTTCCATAGATTTCATTGGTTAATTGAACAGCTACTGATAACGTCATGATTAATGGCGGATGGAGTTCAACGTCTCGTTACAGTGTCTCCAGAGGGGAGGCGTGAAGCTCCGCTAAGCGCGTGATTGTGAGAACAGATTCGATTGGCCACTTTTAGTGTCCTTCGAGATTACTATGGTAACACCCAAATTGTATTCTAAAAGATGATTGGGTAAATAAATTGATATGTTTGGGACAATTGTCAGAACAAAGAATGCAATTTGTAAACGTGCCATTAAGTAGTCGAAGCTTGCGTTTAATGGAAATGTACTTTTACTGCTTATCTCCCTTGAATTATGTGTTTACATGGTTGTCTCCCCTTATATATGTTTTCTGATTATATGGCCCCAAGACTACAATTAAACTCTCGGGTCGTTGCATAGATATGTACTTTAAATGGAATTGTTCAACAATAACTATTCTAGTGATTAACTTTTGCATGACATAGTTTTCAACTCCGCAATAAGAAACAATAAGCGATGAGGCTTTTGGATTGATATTTTCTATTTTTATATTTCCCCTATAAAAGAAGGGTAATGACATTCAAATTTAATTATCTCTCTAAAATGTCAGTAATGAGGTACTTTTCAGCTCACTGTAGGTTCAGTTCATATAGTTGTACAATGTCAAATAGGAGCTAGGCCCCGTGCAGAATCTTAATTAAATACAATTTCAATTTTTGATCCGTTTTTCTAGTTGATCATTGTTATAGTTTTGAGGTTTAAACAAACGAATGAACAATTAACAAACAAACAAATAAACTGTGCTGACTTGCCTACAAATTTCTGTTTTCAATTTTACCTCAATACGTGAATACATTTTTGTAACTGATGTAGATTATAATCCAAAGGGTCAAGTGGAGCAGTGGATAGCGACTGCCTTTCACTAAGGAGCCCGGGGTTCGATTCCCCGATCGGACGTGAAAAGGTATAGGGTTACCTGCCCGACCAGGTGGGTTTTCTTCGGGTAATCCGGTGTCCTCTAACAAAAAGTGTGCTAAAAACCGGGCCAACAAGAGTGATTTATATAAGTTGGATAATTTGTGTGATAATTGTTGTAAAATAAATAAAGTTTATATAACTCCTTCTTACCGGTTTAATGAATGGGTTTAACATACTCATAAAAAACCCCAGGGTACAGCTAACAGGGTAAAATCTAAATCACTTTTTAAAACGTTAACCATATAAGAAGATGTGTAAACACGTATTTCAGATATCCGATACTTTAGTTAAGCATAAGATGCTCACGTGCCCTGCGTTAAATTTAATTTCAGGGATTCCAGTTTTGTCCAGAACAAGGCAGAACACAGGCCGATTCATTCTGGTTTCCCTCGTAACGGCATTTAAAGAATTTTGCAGATAATTAAAGAGGCGCACGTGCTTGTAAATAGCTATAAACATTTGTCAATTAAAATGATCCATTCTCTTCGCTTCAAGTGCCTTAAGACGCTACAGACGTTAGAGAGCTCTGTTGGTTTACGTTCCTAGGCAACCCGGAGTTTATAAAAAAAGAAACGGCAGGACTTTTGCTCTTTTATTTCCCGTATCTTCAGAATATTCTTACTTATTATGCATACATTTTATTTCTGTGTAAAAAATGGAAGTCATTCATTGGGACAGCATTATAAAGATGCACATAATGCATTGAAAGTGAAACATATTAGAAATCAAAACATTAATTCTTCGTTCAAGATTCAGTTTTGCTTTGATTTTAAAGATTGAAATTGTTTATGGATTATTTGTGGACTTTTAATGAAACCTATTAGATGCTATTTTTTTGTTACTGTTACTGTCAAACCAGCATATGCATCATCCAATTTCAGCCAAAACTATTTTTATATTTCTCATTCGCGGCTTGTTCACATAGCATAAATATTGATCAATTGATGTTTTAAAGTCTAGCAAGGCGAACAATTACATAGTGACCAAGCGGGTTAGCAAATACTTAATATTTGCGGGGTTATATTTTTCGCGTTTTCGTGGACTACCCACAAAATGAACAGCAGTTGATCTCCTTCTTACATTAAAACTATGTATCTTTGCTTCAAGATATGAAATCAGCGAAGAAAACGATCCGAAAGGAGGACTTCATTTGCGTAAATGGCCATAAGCTAACATATCTTAGAAAATCAGAGACCGCTTAAAATGTTACTTTTGCAGTATATTTTAAGAAATTCATAAGAACGCATCGATATATAGACACATGTACAATGCACTATGGCATATTAAATGAATATATGATTTGGTAATTGGGGGGTGTTATGAATATACAAAATGGTTCATTTGATGCCAGTAGTTGATATGATAGTAACAATTATTGTTAAAGTGGTCTGTTCGTGTTTTTTTTTTCTTTTTCCAAAATAGATTCTGCACGTGCCAAGATGAACAGTATCTATCTACATAAGAGGCGTACGCGTCAATTTAAGATAAAACTGTTTCATTAGAAATGAAATTTGATCTAGATAAAAACCTCCAGAATGCATCGTGAAAGTTTTAAGCATTTTTAGAATGAGTGTGGAGTATCACTATATATATAAACAACATACACGAACGTTGAATACGAAGATAGAACATTTATATATTTTTTATGTAAAGTGAGTTCATTTTCTAAGTGTTTGTACAAATTTACTTTCTGCAATATGTTCTACCGATTATTGTATAATAAGATATTTTGTGGGTTGAAATTTTGGAGAGCGCCAACGGAACACAAAAAAAGGGTTGATATAATTATGAATTCGTTGATCATGGGGTCCATTGAAAAGACAAATTGATTTTAGTTATATAAAACCTTTAATTATTTCGTGGATCTATTTGGATTTTGGACTGAAGATGACCAACGATAACAGATCTTTAAACACAAATTTAACAAAAACCAAAATCTTACATATTAAGACCGTTTTTCTTTTCGACGAGGTTCTCATTTTGAGGATTGATACTTACTTGGATGTGACCAAGATTTACATGGCGGGTGTCGTCGATGAAGCAGAAGATGCTTACTCTTCCGGAACACCTGGTCTTATTCTCTTTTGCTTTTACGAGAATATCCATGTAAATATTTCCTTTGTTCCTTTTAAGCACCTAGTTTAATCGATTTTGAGTTCGGACTATAGTTTTGTTGACTCTTTGATAAGCTCTGATTTTTTTTTCACAATTCAATTGAAGATTCCCTATATTTTGGTTGTTGTAAAGAAAATTGACGAAATTTTTCATATAAAAAAAATCGCATGGCCTTAACTTTCCCCCGTGACCTTTGACCTTGGGGTCTCACAAGGTCTACCAATCCTGTGTTTACACAGCGCAGCTATGTTCCCTTATATACTGCTGACTGAGCAGACCAGTTCCTTAGGATAGCAACGTAGCTCATCTTTCTTTAGAAATTGAGTAATACCATATGTTCGAAACAGATGTATAAATAAGCATGCGCTTCAAAGCCGTGAGGAATGCCTTAATCCCTTAAAACACTTTCGCTGAGCCAGCATGGTGTCTTTAAAATCCGGGGATTGAATTTATTGTTTTGTTGTTTTCACAGGTTGTCCAGAAGTTTTAAACTACATGAAATCGCCTGGAATCCTTCATTCATTGTGGATATGTTATATATAGCTTTTTATCTGTAATAATACAGCTCAACATGACCAGAAATATATTTTTATGCATATTTGTAAAGCTAACAATGCTTCAATAAATAACACCTTCGCTTTTTCTTACGGAAAGGAAACGCGGAAGAGGATCTTGCAGAAAATGCAAAAGTTTCCTAACGCATTGTTAGCTTCGCATAAATGTAAAATATTCCATTTTTTTTCTTCTTCCAATCGTTTATTGAAGCAAAAAGCCAAAATCTAAAATCAATATTTCGTGAATTCAAATCAAAACTAACGTTAAAGAACTTAGGTACAGTATTTTAGTTTTTCTGCTCTTTTTAACCGTTTTTGTAAATTAATATTTTTTTTCATATATACCACCTTTACACATGCTATTTCAAGCTGACAGTACTTGATGTAAGATGATCAGTTCTGTTACCACAACCAATTACCCCTGTATGAGATAAAGGCCCTAAAACATATCTCTTCATTTACAAATAGATAATAATCGTGGTATTTTGTTTTTATTAGCTTTCTTTTTGCAGTATTTTATGCATAAATAGATTTTAGCGGTATTTTTACATAAATGATTTTCATTTTTATCTCAAAGAAAAACATCAGTAGGGTAATTAACTGAAAAATTGGAATTTCAAAGGGTATTTAATGGTTTATACATCTAGTGTGTAAACCTCGACATGTATTTAGAAAAGTGTATGCGTAAGGGTATCATACTGCATAAAATTTAGTTTCCATCTCTGAATTTTAAATAATAATCCTATGTTGTACTTATCTTGAATATTGCTTCAAAATGTCATCAGTTGATTAATCAGCAGCTTTAATGATCCCTCAGTTCTCACTTTGAGGACGTGACATTCGCTTGGATTTGACCTATATTTAACGACGCGTGTCGTCAATGAAGTCAAAGACCTTAAAGGCCCAATATACGAAACTTTCGGCAAAACTTGAAGCGAAAATCAAGCCTAATAACTTGTTATATTTAAAGATTTAGTTAAGATTTAAATGATATCAGCAATATTCAAGATGAATTCTTACGCGGTTACCGATACAGAAGCAGTTGAAACTCGGTATTTGTAAGCACGCGTCCATTTTTAACCGTCTTCTAACTTCGGTTTGTTGTTGAAGTGGGCCCCACCTGAATTATTTTGAATTCTTTTGATATTTCTGTCAAAAATTTCTTGTTAGTTATTGCTCAGGTTTACTTCTTTTTAGGCTTATCATTGCATGATTATCAACTGGATATTTTTTTCAGAATTTTCCAACATCACGAAAAAAATCCTGAAATTACGTATATTGGGATTTAACTCTTCGGAACACCTTATTCTCTTCGGAACACCTTATTCTCTTCGGAACACCTTATTCTCTTGGTGAGCTATTTGATCAGCTAGTTAAAAACTGTTGCAGTAAGACTTTCTAGCACAGGGAAAAAGTTATGATAGAGAACGGTCCACTGGACTGATAATAGCTAGCGGGGATTTATTAGGGGAGGGGAGGGGAGGGGGAGGGGGGATAATACTGCACAGATTTATTCTTAGATACGGACTGTCTTGTCACTCAAATTCTTCACTCTCTAGCTGTTATATCTCTGGCCCTTATTGATAGAGGCATTGTCTAGGGGTTGGACTCTGCCAAGACACAATTTAAGTACTTAATAAAATGATATTTTACTCATTTCATCCTGCCGTCATTTACTTTAGCACTTTATACTGAAATCAAATGCTGGAATACCGGGTACTTTTCATCCATCAATAGTACATGTACTTACTCAGAATATATTGATATTGAAATTGAGGGTTACAAGTGTTAGTTGGCAACTTAACCCTAAGCTTTATGTAGGAGGGCGAAAATAGGCGTAATATTTTACAGCAGCAGAAGCAAAAACAACAACAAATAAAACAAACAAAGACACCAAAACAATTTGTGCACATTCACTTAATTTATCGATTGTTTGTTCTGTTTCTGTTAAGTGCATCTTCAATACTACGGGGTTACGTTCATAACAAACTCGATAGATCAGTTTGCATATCCCAGTAATTGAGACAACCATCTCGCGGTCGTGTAGCGGTAAAACTGACAGGCTTTGCTGTTGGAGCTCGTTTGTATGTTTCAGTGAGCTGGCATCAGCTCTGGGATTTGGTATATTGTTTTATTTCGTGAGAACAATCAAAAACCTTACTTGGTGCCTTATTTTTCAATTGGCATATTTCGGGGCTGTTGAGAGCGAAATTAAGCGTAACTCATAAAATATCGATGATTAGTTTTGCTCAACTTCAAAAGCCCAAGTATTTCAATTTCGTAACACATTTATTAATTTCACGCCATGAAAATATTCATGACAGAAATACACTAATATGACTATTGAATTTGACATTAGAATACAAAGTAGCAACACCTAACTTTAAAACCTACCAACTTTCCATTTTGCTGCTTTGCGCGATTTTTTTGTGTCTTTATACAACCTAGACATTTCAGGGATAGATTAGGCTACAATGTTGAAACCCTTAAAAATTCAGTGGCTACTAAATCATTGTGTCAACCTCAATTAAGGTCAGTAATTGTAAAAATCACTTTAATAAAGGCCTGTATATTATTCAAATACTACCTCATTCACCTCTGAAATTGAATAATGACCTATACCAAGCTTTGATTCAGAAGATTTCAAATATGTTTTTAGGGGTGAACAAGATTACAGTACAAGCTGTAACAGCTGTGGAAAAAAACTTGACTGTCGGTATTTTGATTTAGCTAGACGATGTTTTAGTAACTGCTCCAGAATGCGCGTGTGGGAAGATCTACTATCATTGCTAACGCGACAGATAGATAGAGCACGTGCTGGGCTATGCACAGTTATCAGTAATATGAAATAGATAAGGTAGAATGTATCGTTTCTAAAGTATTTCAATTGTAGTAATAAAACATACAAGTGATGTATGTTGCTGAAATGCTGTGACGTATGGCTTGGAATGTATTGCCGAGGTCATAGTTCAAAGCTGATCGTCCAATATATGTATTGCATGGCTTTTAACAATAAAAAATGGTGAATGTTTTTCCTTAAGGCAGTATGCTACCTTAATTTATAGTGCCTCTCTTTTGCAAAAGAGTTCAATTCAAACAAAATGTAACGGGTTTGTTGAAAGATGTTCCATTTTTAATGCCGTTCGAATTTTCAAAAGTTTACATACAAAATATTACACTGAAATGACCTGGGGGTGGGGGTCGGGGAATAATACAGCCGCATGCCTTAAATGCTTTTTTTTGTCTCTGTTTTTTTTTGTTATGATATTTCTTGGCGTAAAGTGAGTGGGATTGAGCGTAACCCCTTGGTATCGAGAACATGGATAATATTTCGCTTGAATCTTAGAAAACTGAAAGTAATCCCAATACAATATAACAATACAAATGTTGAAAATATCTGCAAGTACTAGCAATAAATTATACCGGAATTGCGATAAATTATACCGGAATTGTGATAAAGCATACCGGAACTGTGCTCAATTATACCGGAACTGTGATCAATTATACCGGAACTGTGACAAATTATACCGGAACTGTGATCAATTATACCGGAACTGTGATCAATTATACCGGAATTGTGATAAATTATACCGGAACTGTGATCATTTATACCGGAACTGTGATCAATTATACCGGAACTGTGATAAATTATACCGGAGTTGTGACAAATTATACCGGAATTGTGATAAATTATACCGGAACTGTGATCATTTATACCGGAACTGTGCTCAATTATACCGGAACTGTGATAAATTATACCGGAATTGCGATAAATTATACCGGAATTGTGATAAAGCATACCGGAACTGTGATCAATTATACCGGAACTGGGATCAATTATACCAGAATTGTGATCAATGATACCGGAACTGTGATCAATTATATGTCTAACGTTATTTATCACTTTCTCAATCAGGATCGATAGGTTCAAAGTGATCTAAACTTTTTTTTTTCTAAATACACTCGAACTCCTGTTTTCTCGAACTTTACTAACTCGTAGATCCAATTTAATTCGAAGTATTTCGTCGGTCCAGGCCAAACTATATACATGTACCAAACGTTTTTACATGTAACTCGACTACTCGGATAACTCGAATTTCCAAGTGCTCCTGTCGACTGCGAGATAACGATGGTCAATTGTAGATGATAACCAAGCTCTCTTTGGTAGTTTTATGTATTTAATTATTTTAACAAAATAAGGAGTAGGTGATCAGATTCAACCATCAGATGATAACCCATTCAGCCCTTAATTTATATTATGAACTAATCAAACCTTTGAATTCGAAGAGTCCATAAATGTCAGCAAGAGAGAATAAGTTATCATTTCTTTTGTCTCTTTCAAGTAATAACATAGAGGGTAGGCTGACTTCCAGCTCTGAAACGTATTCATAGAGAATTTCTCTACTGAATTTTACTACTAGTTTATCTCCCCCTAGATTAAAACTTAGAATCAGACAAGGGGCCACGGTGGCCGAGTGGTTAAGCTGTTCTGACAGTCTGCCACTAGTCTTCCACCTCTGAATTGCGAGTTCAAAACCCACGTGGGGCAGTTGTCATGTACTGACCGTAGGTCGGTGGTTACTCAAGCTTTCCTCAACCTCGAAAACCTGGCACGA
Organism: Mimachlamys varia; assembly: GCA_947623455.1. Lineage (NCBI taxonomy): Eukaryota > Metazoa > Mollusca > Bivalvia > Pectinida > Pectinidae > Mimachlamys > Mimachlamys varia. The sequence goes on from OX392544.1 coordinate 31,976,186, forward strand.
CACTGGCTGTTTACAGGACGTAAAACAAAATAACCCAAATAAAACCAAAACCGTAGAATCAGACATCCAAATGATCAAAATTATCAGATTTTTTTCTGAATAAATCAATATCTGTGTTCTGTTTTAGAGAAGGGGGGCTCCATTACACTGTGGGCTATACTCATGTAATACATAGAAATGTCGACCTATGATTACGTCATATCCGCTTCGCGTGCTGAAAATCAATTCCAATGGCGCACTCGTTTGCCTTCGTGTCCCGCGAGACAAATCATTAACCCAACTATCGATCGGGACACCCTACAAAAGCTTTGTCAACTTTGTGCATGCTGCAAGATATCTAAACACTTCAGCATTCCAAGTGCTAATCGCGCATCGTGGTTCCGAATTTTTACATTATTTAATATATACTCTGCGAAAAATCACTTTATTGGTGAACTCTGTTCTCTTACAAATTATTACGTTGCTGCATCAGCCAATCAAAAGCGACGTTATAAACTGCGACGTCATTTTTTCTATTATGAGCTGATAAAATATTTTTTAAGCCAATGAAAATGCTTGTTTCAAACAAGATTAAATTATATATATATCAAGCATAACTTGTCTCCACACAAATGTGCGTAATATTATAATTTTCTTAGCACAAGACAAATTCTCAAGATTTTTTTTATCGGTGATTGTTTTAACAAAATTATCTTGTGAACTATTTGGGAAAAAAATATTCGTCTTAAACTTACATACTTAGTGCAGTTTTGTTTACGTCTTATTACTTTTGTAAACAACCAGGGTCATATAAGAACGGGTCAGAAACAGATACTGACCGGCCCAGTCTAATATTTACACACACTATTAAATAATTTGAAATCAACCAGAACGATATTACTGCTGTCTTAACCTCTTTTATAATTGTTGTAATCAATAAAGGTTACATATTTACACAATATCAATTGTTTTGAATTAATAAAATAAAGTTTACATTTTTACACAATATTGGTTATTTTAAATTCATAAATTAAAGTTGACATATTTACACAATATTGATTATTTTAAATTCATTAAATAAAATTGACATATTTACACAATACTAATTGTTTTAAATTCATCAAAAATAAAGTTTGAATAATTACACAATATTAATTGTTTTAAAATCGTTAAACAAAGGGCTGTATGCACTTCCCCTCTTGTTCAGCAATAGTTAAAACTCTAGCATCACTAGAAGTACGAAATAGCAGTTCCTATTCCGCATGCTATACATGGTAGTAAAATTCACGCTTTCACTTACATCTAGGTTGCGTTCATTTTTCACCTGCGATATCTAGAATACCGTGAATTATCTTGCGTGCTTTAAACTACAAAATATACCATAGTGACTTTCAACAATAAATTCAGTGGCCGAACTTTGCAACCTTATAAGGTTTTAAAATATTTGTGATTACTAGTATCGTTTGTGACAAGAACATCAAATTGAAAACTAATATTCCGGTTTAACGAAAGACATTTTTTATCGATTCAGTTTTCAAATCGCCAATCAAACAGTCATAACTTTTAAACTTAAAGTGAAATTTCTTGAAAGGAAAATTTAGAAACAAATCGTTTATAAATAGACGAAAATACAAAAAAAAGTTTTCTTAACTTCGTCAGCTTAGATATCTCATCGTTCAGTTCTATTCAACAATACTTATTTAAATATCAATTATTTCTTATTGAACATCGGGTGACATTCCAACGTATTTGTCAATCCAAGGGAGGTAATGCTAACTGTCATAAAATCCACCTGTCAAATCAGACCACAGTCACCTCATTTCAGGTGTAAATCAAAATACTCTTGTGTATTTAGACACCCTGTCCCATCTGACAGTTTGATATGTTCTTAAAGTGTCAAATAAGACAGGTTTTCTTTAAATCGAAAAATATTTATGATTTTTAAACATTTTAGCGCAGCCACAATACGTGTCAGATATGTAAATTGTAGTGTTAAACTCAGTACTCTTGAAACTTTCATGCATGTGTAAAATTGACAAGCCTATGCGATCACTGTGTTTATAAGCCTTAACTCTTGTGCAATACACAAGCGTTGACCCAAATTTCACACGTGATGCGTCTAACAACTATCCTGTATCTTTTTATAGACCCGACTCGTGTAACTCACTTGTACTATTTCAACTCTCGTTCAAATCCCGTATATTTTCTAAAATCTCGTATTAAAATTTCTCTGTTCTCTTTCTAACTGCCGTATATTGTTTCAATCCACATGACTCGCGTGAATGCTCCGATCATGACCTCTCGTATAACTCCCGTATGATTTCCCAACTCTCATATTATGATTTCTCAACTCTCGTATTATGATTTCTCAACTCTCGTATTATGATTTCTCAACTCTCGTATTATGATTTCTCAACTCTCGTTGTAAAATTTCTCAACTCTCGTATACTCTCATGTTATGCTTCCTTAAACTCTCGTATGACTCACGTGTAATGTCTCGACTCTCGTTTAGGTCGCGTATAATTTCTTAACTCTCGTATTATGATTTCTGAACTCTCGTATGGAATTTTTTCAATTCTCGTATACTCGCATCTCACGTGTAAAGTCTCGACTCTCATATTTATAACTTGCGTATAATTTCTCAACTCTTGTATACATCTCGCGTGTACTGTTTCAACTCTCGAATAACTCACGTGTAATGTTTTAACTCTCTCCTAACCATACTCTGTAAGCTATGTAATTGACACATGCATCGTTAACCCTCGTTTTATAAATACGTATACATATAGGCCTTTCTCAAGGGTTTTGCTATTCCCCTGGATAGGCCACAACGGTGGATTCAAGATGGACTTCCGGGAAGTGCTTTCTTGAGATGATTTGGCGTCATGTGACATTCGGATGACGTAATCCCCATTTATGACATCATAATTACATAGCGCCGACAAATTGTTCCCAAAACACCTCTCAATATAGGAATGGTATGGCCAACAAGGGAGATAACACTTTTGAGATAGGCCGATAACGTCAACCTAATTTCTACTCGTGCGCGAGGCTTCAACTCGAGTGTAATTGACACGTATAGTCTCCAATGTCACACGGAGCGTTTACTCGTGCCAAATGGCAGACTCGGTTATCGACCAGCTTGTCGCGTGGAACTATAAATAAATCTCAACGTCACTAGTGCTAGGCAGATACAAATTGATTTTCAAGAGGAGTAACTCGAGCCGATTCACCAAAACTCTAATGTCAAAACCATCGAAAGACACAAATATTCTATGCACTAGGAGACAAGTCCATGCACTGCTGATTTCAGAAGGATGGGGAGGATGGATGGTCGGGTGGCGCAGTGGATAGCGCACTTCTCTTTCCCCAAGCTTAAGACGGCCGGGGTTCGATTCCCCGACGTGACATGAAAAAGGTATTGGGTCATCTGCCCGATCACGTGGGTTTTCTCCAGGTACTCGTTTTCTTCCCACAATGACACCCCTTGCGTGCGCAAATGTCCGGGGCCAAAAGAGCGATTAATTTAAGTCTCATTATTTGTTTCAAAATTGTTTTAAATAAATTAAAGTTTATTTTGAAGAAAGAATGGATAATGAACCAGATACGGCGAATAAAGGCGAGTTTGATAATCGACTATTTACGACAGTCGGGCTGTTACATCTAATCTACGATCGTGTAAACGACAACCAATCGCTGCCTTGCTTTCAAATTATCACACATGCGTAGACAACCGCTTTGTAGATCTAGTCCGACTGAAGAAAATCGACAGTTTGTAATATAGTAGCCAGACATGCGCACTGTGAACTTTTTGTTTCTTTACACATGCGCAATACACATCTCTAAAGTGAATTAGATTGTTCTATGGTTAGACCACACAGTCACTATACGTCTGAAGTTGACGATGGTCGACTTGGTTTTGTTTATTTTGTTTTATATCCTATTAACAGCCAGGGTCATTTAAGGACGTACCAGGTTTTGGAGGTTTAGGAAAGCCGGAGTACCCGGAGAAAAACCACTGACCGACGATCAGTATCTGGCAACTCCCCAACGTGTGTATCGAACTCGCAACCCAGAGGTGGACGACTAGTGGTAGAATGTCGGGACACCTTAACCACTCGGCCACCGTGACCCAGAGGTGGAGGTCTAGTGGTAGAATGTCGGAACACCTTAACCACTCGGCCATACTGGTTTGTTAAGGGAGACAAAAACCAGACACAGCGTACAATGACTGCTTTTGAGGGACAGAAATCGAGAATATTTTTTTTATATGGGCCTAATGTTACAGACACAAATTCTAAAAAAGCCGTTCCCAAAGCAAAGTAATGACGTCACATTTGTAGCAACCGGAAGGAGAGGAAACTCTGGGTTTTTTTTTTACATATTAAAAGGATTTGTTTTCTTATTCATGAAATTAATAAAGATTTTTGTAGTTCTATTGTGTCTACCTATCATTGAGCTAAAATATATTTACATCTTATTAAACCGTAAAACGACATCAAACGGGGTCCATAAACTATGAAAAAATGTAACGTTGCACAGTAAAATGGTAGCAAACGGGGTCTCAGAAACTCTTGAACAAAGATATCATGTTGCATAGGAAAACAATATCAAAAGGGGTCCATAAGCTCTTGAAACATATGTCATGTTGAAAGGTAAAACGTTATCAAACGGGGTCCAAGAAACTTTTAAAAAGATGCCATGTTGCACAGTAAAAGGGTATCAATCGAGGTGCAAGAAAGTCTTGAAAAAAATTAATGTTGCACACCCTTTCACTTAGAATTATTTGCTGCTTTTTCTTGCAAGTAAGCTTCATTTTGCTGGAAACTAAGGTAAAATTAGCATTTGTGTGTCTGTCAATCGTTATTATAAAGATATTTGATTCCAAAATAAATCAGTTCCATTGATTTCAAATGCATTTATTCACGTAAATTTGGCTGACAGCAGACGTTTTTTGAGGGGACTGTTCACACACATTAATCCTAAACTTGTGTTTTATTCCGGGCATAAAACAAATCGAGCCAGACGGAGCAAATATTGATACAACGAGGCCATTGATTGGATAATAAACATGTCACTCTGAGTAACAAGTGTATTGATTGGTTAAAGGACAATTTCAATGTGTATAGGGTGTCCTTTATAACGAAATAGTACACACTTAAACCTGTATGCGTGCTTTTTTTTAATATTTGAAAAAAAAATCATTTCAGTAGCCATTGTATGTCAATGTGAACTTTTTGTAAAAGTACACAATGATTGATCTCTTTTATGTAACGAGTCCTTGAGAAAATGACACGCCCCCTTGGTTTTATTTCATATTTTGTCATGCAAACATCCATTAGCTATCCTTACAAAGCTTGAACATGAATAAATACACTTCGAAATTTCTAAAATGAGTTGTTTTCCTTTTTTTTTTAATTTATCGACGCAGTCTGCCATTTAAGTGTCCTTTTGAAACTGACACGTTCTACGAAGTTGGTAACTGTCGGTGATTTCCGTAAACGAGAAAAGATTTTCTCGTGAGCGGAAAGTGCTGACGGTTCCCGTCATTTTCCAAGTTTCATGCAAGGCGATTGAAATGGTATATTTATGACCCTGAACAATGAATTATCTAACATTCTATAATACATCAAAACTAGATATCTCCAATGTTTTAAAAATAGTTATTAAAGCATCTTTTGTATTATATGTATTTCTGTGTACTTCTCAAAAGCGTCATCAGTTTTGCGGCGTTTTGATTGCAAGTATCTTTAAAGATGTCGTAATACACACATGCTGCACCTTTTTAATTAATAAATACAGTATGCCAAACAAAAAAAAATAAATAAACTGCATCATACAGCTGTATTATTAGTCTGAGCGTACATTTTATCAGCTAATACCAATTTTGCATACATTCTAAATAAAATATAAAAATGAGGAATTTGAACAGATACATAAATAAACTGGAGTCAACTAGTGTTACATACGATTGTAGCAGTGGTGTGCTATAGGATTGCAGACGGTACAAATTTTTTTCCAGGCTTCAATTTATTGGTGGCTGGATTTTCCCTGTTCCGGATAAAGCAGGTATCGAGGATACAGTCAAATGTTTTAATGAACAACATATTGACACACGTCAGTCTTTTTTTAATTGTTCAGCATTACCATTATCATTATCATCCTCATCATCGTGACTAAAATCAGCATCATCACCATGACTAAGATCATTATCACAATCATCATCATCGTCAACATCAGTCTTCAAGAAATATTTGACGTTTTCAAAGAATCATCTTTAAATGGCGATGCTTTTAAATAAACGGGTTTGCAATTTAACACGAATTCAGAGAAAACACCCCTGTACAATAAAATGGCGGTAATTGAAGCATGGGTACTGAAGAAAATCAATGAGGCAGAACGATGTTTTATGAAGACATGGTATGCCCAATGATGGGTATTTCTTTTTCAAAATGATGAGTATTGCTCAATATTGTTCTAATTCTTTACTTATTGAAGGACAATTGCAAACAGCACAAAGGGTATCATTGAAAAACCATAAGCAAACATTTTAACCCCTCGGTATGCTCTATCTTAAATTTGTATTCCTCAATTATGTAATCAATCTTTTCAAACCTTCGTATTCGAGAAGTAATATTAGAAGACATTTTTTATTCGAAATTTATATGTAAGAACCTGATGACATTTCTGTCTGAAGTTTTTGAAAGTGATCGGAAACGTAAAATTAAATATTTCTCGACCTGAATGCAATCGGGAACCTCCGGCACTTTCCGTTAACGAGGAATGTGTTCTCGTTTACATTGATCTACGGAAATTACCGAAAACAATACGACGGAAAACCCCGAACAGCTTCAATTTGGAAAATGCATTTGTGGCATAACTACATGTTCTAAAATGGCTATATATAGCTCTCAATCAAACGCATTGCCAGGGAAAAATTGTCTTATTAACGGTCAGACAGTTTGGCTTAAAATTTAGCCGGTAAAGAATCAACATTGCTCAATATCCGGTCTCTATGGAGAAATTTGTCCCGACTTAAGTTATTAATAAATAACGATTCGGAAAACAATTTCCGGTCGTCTAAATGTACATGCAAAGACAACATATCCATGCTTTCAATTGATAATAGACATAGATGGAAGAAAGAAAATGTTTTGAATGATATACTTAAAGAGGCATCACGGTAAAACTATATTTTTTATGCTTATTTAGAATTATTGTATATATGAATTAAATGTATACTCTTGTGGAAAATTAATGGGCGATTTACGCTGAAATATGTTCTCAAAATTTTTAATTAATAATTAAAAAAGGGAATCACTATTCGTTGATCAACGATTTGGACATGTAAATTTTTTTGCATCACATATGATAACGCATGCGCATAACAAGCTACATCGGTAAACAAAACATGGCGATCCGCGTGACCTACATGTAACTATCAAGCGAAAAGTGGCCGAATGGTCAAACTTTAACGTAAGGATTATATTACGGAAGCATACTGAGGGATGGGAAGTATTCAAGGGAGAGACTAACAGCCCAATTGTTTGCATGTTACAGTTTTCTTCTGGATTGCCGGTGACACAGTTTTTATTTGGTTTTGGGGCCTCCCAAGGGATAACTCTTTCATTCCTCTGTTACATGAAATGCGTGTGTAAAACTTGAAAGCGTGTATTGTAATATTCCCTTTATAATATTCCAGTAAAACGGCATTATTGAAATATATATCTGAAGAGAAAGACCTTTTCACATACAAGAAAAACCGTATGGGGGGGGGGGGGGGGGGTTACGTTGTAAAACGCCGGTATAGGGCGATTGAGTTTAATGTATACAGATTTAATTTGGACAAAATGAATAAATTTATGTCATCATGTGCGTATAAAAAAATCTTGTCATACCTAATCTATAAAATACGGATTGTACAAATATGATCGGGTTTGGACCCCGGTAATAAATTTGATATGAATCAAAATATATGCATTATATAAGTGAAGTCATTAATTCATAAAAAAAAAATATATACATGTATGTCCCGTGTCTGCAGTTGTGTTGAAAATGTTAACGAACCTTTAAATTTACATAAAAAAAGTAAAATGAATTATAACATATATAAATGGATTAAGTATTGGACAATTATCTTCTCGACAAGTTCCAAATTTGATATATATATGATACATGTATTCTACATGTTTAGTGCGCGGTGCGTCATATGAGTGCACGGACTTCCGTGATACATATATAATTGTAAGTGTTAAAGTATGTTGACGCTGAAAGTTGGATAGATTTTAGATGAATATATAGATAGTCTGAAAAAAAATCTTCAAGACATCGAGTTGTATAAAAAAAATCGAAATAATTTCATTTTATTTTTGTACTTTTCAATGCATGCACACCTTTAGTGAAATGGTTCTAAATAAGGTTTCGTGAAAATAACTTTTTACAGAAATTAAGGTTTGCCCTATGGTTGTCATCGTCGGAAACCCACATGACACTGTTAAACGTACAATGTAAGAGTGCAGTGTTGTGTGGGTTTCTGGCGATTTGCATCGGTTTCAGTCAGATACTGATGTCGGTAAATGATGCAGAGATGTCGACATAAATTTCTTCATATGAATATCGTGTGTAATTAACGTCTGATTATTAATGTGAATGTGATTCAATAAATTTATACACGGACTTTGTGTCTGGTTCATCATCGGACGTACATGTATATACATTACGCGTCCCCTCTTGGGCCCCTTCGTCAAATTGACCGAGAACGCTGTCACTTGTCTCGTGATCAGCGCTATTTTTATCGGGCTTTCCCGAGGAATGCAATTTTGCAAGTGGCTAATAAACACATTTTGAGTGGACTTTGAATATTGAAATAACAGGAAAATGTATCTGGTAGTGCAGACAGCATGTACATTCAAGAACTTCATTGTAGACTTCCCCGGGATGCCCCTTTAAAAAACAAGAGGAATATTATAAATATGTAGAATTTACACGAGCGGCTTGCTCTACATTTCAGCCAAGTTCAATAACGGTATATTATAAGGGAAAGGGCTAAATATAAGTTAAACTTGTGCCCAACTCCCATTGTATATAAATTATAATAAAATATGTTTAAATCTAAATCTAAACGGTATATCATTTAAGATGCCTTACATATTACTTCAACAGTAACTGGAATCTAACTCACATCAATTAGATCACAATTAAATATCAGGTCAAAACATTAAGCGAAATGAAACTTAACATAATTCATAACAGTTCCTATTTCTACTTGGGCAAAATTATTATAGGGACATAGGAGTTGCATGCCTGGCTTACGGGGAAATACTTACACTAACTCTTCCGGAGCACCCGGTGTTATTTTCTTGTAATTTTACAAGAGTCTCCATGTCAATATTTCCTTTCTTCATATTTTGCCCCTGGTTTAATCGATTTTGAGTTCGGATTATGATTTTAATAACGATTCTTTATTCTCTAATTTATTTACGGAGTATATTGGTTCGCCTGCTGATCCCATTCCATCACTCGTAAGAGGCGACTAAATTTGGGATCTCACGTTTTTTCTGCTTTCTAATTTGTTTTTCGTTTTAAACATCTCCATAGAAACTACCTCATTTTTGGCTTTAAGTTTAGCGTACATCCCTGTGAGAAAGAGTTTGGTTTCTGTATCCTTACCGAGACATACCAGAGATTAAAAAAACATACTTTAACAGTTTGTACTTCCTGCTTCACGAAATATGGAAGTGAAACTACTGGCTCACTCCTTGCTCTTCTGAAGGCCTTCGACAGTACACTTCAGTGCGGTATCACTTGAAATCGGCAAAACGTACACGATCATACAGAGGTAGGCCGTCCTTTTTATTACATATACCTTAGCTGCTAATTTGACGAAAAACCAAATTAGTAAAACGTTATAGGGGGGAATCAAATACGATGAAGAGAAATTACATTTTAAAAGGCCCAATATACGTATTTTCAGGACTTTTTTTCGTAATTTTGGAAAAAAATCCAGTTGATAACAATGCAAAAATAAGCCTAAAACGAAGTTAACCTGAGTGGTAACTAACAAGAAACTCTTGACAGAAAAATCCAAAGAATTTAAAATAATTCAGGTGGGGCCCACAGTTCAAAATGGACGCGTGTTTACAAATACCGAGTTTTAACTGCTGCTGTACCGGTAACTGCGTAATAATTCATCTTGAATATTGCTGATATCAGTCAACCTTAACTAAATCTATAAACATAATAAGTTGTTAGGCTTGATTTTTGCTTAAATTTTTGCCTAAAGTTACGTTTATTGACGCAAATTATAGCGAAATTACGTCACACTTTCCTTGTTATGGAACCTAATATCACATCAAACGCTTAAGCGGAATCAGAAACAACTTATTTGAAAATTTACCTTTTTCATCTGATTAAGGAGAATAAGATATGACATCTAACACAGAGGATAGTCATTTATAAAACCAGAATCCGACAGATCACCTTTATTAGAGCGGTAATACAGGTAATTTCTAATACAAATTACAGGTGCAACGACCTAGTTTCAACCGTCTACTGACGTCATGACCATAAGAAAGCGGGAACCGCTGATACAGCTGCTGATCAAATAATTAAATCAGCTGTGTCACGTAGCTATGGCAACAAGTCACAAACCAGACTTTAATTAACTCAGGTACATCAGATAATTTGAAGCGTTTCGTCGTGAAATTAAATCTGGTCTAGTGTTATCTGAGATACAGGTTGATCACCGGAACATAAGGTAATTAAAACGTATATCCTTACTCTCACCCCGTTACATAAGGATCTGCAACACCAAATAAGAGGTCATGTTCTGGTGACCTTTGTCGCCTCTTTACTTCACACTAGTAGAAATGTCCAATGACGCTGTCATTTGCAACAAGTCATTTCATCACAACATTGCAGAAAAACTTTTTTTGTGACGAAATGACTAAATGTACAGATACAATTTTGTAAGCTTTGTCGCTTCAGAAATTCACATTCAAGATTCTGAAGTAGTTATTTGATTGGAAAATGCAAAGGGTCACCTGAACGTGACCCCATGTAAAGAGTTTCTAGTAAGTTACCGCTCAGGTTTATTATTGTTACGTATATTGGGCCTTTAAAGAAATGGGTCTTAAACTCCTTTCTGTTTCATTCGAGATGCAATATTATTCGTCAGACGCTGTCGTCATGGAAACCTTCTGAACGCGTTGAATGATTCTTTCTCCTTTGAAATGGAAACTCAAATAAGATCATACATACAAGCACATAACTATCATGTTTTACGTGTTTATTTCGATTATTTCATAATCTGTTCGGGTGCATGTGTGTGAGCTTAAATCACTCTGTCTACGAAAACTTAACCATTTCAGGGCATTAAGTAAATTAACATGGGAAAAGTCTGTTAACAGTCAAAAGTTTGTAAAATGAACTTCATGAATCAATTCAACATCTTTGAATTAATAAGAAATGTTATTCAAGCCATCAACAATATATTCTAAGCTATTTTCCCTTTTTTCGAATAGTAGACATAACGAAATCTTCAAAGTATGGGATGCACATTTTCTCAAAAGCGGAAATCTAATAATTACTGAATTCTTTCCTGCTGATTAAAATCTTGATTAAATTAGTACGCTTTGCTAGTAGTATTGTCTTAAGATCTTCGCTATAGACTGTCTTGGTAACAACATTAATCCTGGCATAAATTAGATACAAATAATTGAAAACAACCGACATACTGAAAGCCAGCAAGACCAGCAAGCACTGGCAGCAATGGTAAAACCTACATTCTGTTACATCATGGCTGTATTGGCGCCAGCAGTTGTACTCTAACGTTAAGACAACGCATCCGTAGTTTTCTTCAATTACAGTCGACTTTCGTTATCTCGACGAAGTCAAAGGGAAGACGAACACAATTTCGAGTTATCCGAGTATTCGAGATAGGTGAGCTCCATTACTTAGTGTGAAGTCATGCCAGGACCGACATGATATTTCGAATTGAACAGAGTTTTCGATTAACACGAGTTCGAGACAATGAAGTTCAACTGTATTCTGTATACTAGTAGATTTGCCCCTAAAAATATTAACAAAAAATTTCAGAATTCAGTTTAATAAACATTGTTTACATAAATCGACACGATAATTCGAATTGATTTCGATTGACACGAGTTCGAGACAATGAAGTTCGACTGTATTCTGTATACTGGTAGATTTGCCCCTAAAAATATTAACAAAATAATTTCAGACTTCAGTTTCATGAACATTCTTTACATAAATATACCGAACTTATGCCAATGTCTATTCGACAACATTCCTATCAAAAGGTATCAAAATTTGATTTGATTTCAATACCCCTTGGCAAGGCTATCAAATCCAAATTATTTCAAGGAGAGCACTTTTGTTGCCACCTAAAATATAACTTTTGAAACGGATTCTGTGCCTGGTTCCGGAATTCCTATAGTAATGTAATTTTGACAAGTCCATTCTTCCTTTTCTACACGCCCCCTTAAAAGCACGGCGACACATTATTCATCGGTAATGGGTATTCAAGTCTAGCGGATATTCACTCAATAGTGACGGAGAGCTTCCTATGTCGAAATCCGGATCCAGCAATGTCGTCTCGCCTCAGGAAATTAGAACCGCCCGGCAAGGCTGTCAACTTTTACAATGCTGAGTGCTGAACGTATTACCTACGCTTTCAGTGTCCTCGTAAAGATGAGGCCTTTTTGAAACAGAGGCTTGGCCAATAGCGTTATCTGATGGGAACAACAGGCTATTTTCTCGGCTAGAATATAACCGTGATATATGTCTGTATATATGTTTTCCGATAGATAAGGAAACTACTTCCGTGTGTCAGTTTTTGTCAAATTGAAGCACAAACGTGATACAGAATCCATTTAAACTTCATTTTAAAATATGGTTTATGGCGTAACAATACAAGTATCACTCCCATTCGGCTAGTTTCCATACCAACTCATTTTCCCCGGCACCATAAACATGTCTTCGGCTAAAATCTTTTTATTGTGGCAATTTGTTTTCGCCACCGACAGGGAGACAGTATTTAGCTGGGTACGAAACAGATTTACGACATCCACGAACCGATGTCTGGCAGTACGATGGTTCTTCGCATGCGTTAGAAATGTCAGACAAGTAAATACTCTGCGTACTATACGGCGGAATGCTTCTTCTTTTCGGTTATTTTAGTTTGCGTTACAGTATTTAGAATGTTTAAGATTTTTTTATCCCATGAAATCAACTTTTAATCATGTGATTGACTTACATGTAGATACATTTGATGACTGGGACGACTCCAACTTATCGAACAGAGAAAGCAATCTATTATTTAAGCGGGATATAAAGGAAGACACTTGGACATCTTAATCGAGATGAGGGGGCTCGTATATACGCTCGCACATTTATTACTAAATTATTTCTGTACATGCATAATAACTAACTCTTTTCTCAATTACATCACAACGTGTGCTGTCATGACGTATCAATGCAACAAGACTTTTCCGGAGTACAAGTTTCAGTCGGTTTAGTCATGTGACTTTCATCACTGCGTGACTTTATGTAGGACACTTTGAAAACAAAATGGCAGTGATAGCAATGTGTTCAATGACGGTAAGCGATTTGAAAAGTTTTGTTGTCGAAAGAGGAATCACAATTCAAATAAAACAAAAAGGTTGTTAGTAAATTAAGTTGAAGGCGCTGAATAACTGAATTTCGTTTTGTATTGAGAAAAATTATTGCAATCCAGAAGTGCTTGTATTCGGGGTTTCATCCATGGATATTTTCCCAGGCTGTTGCTTTTTCGACTGTCAGTTACACATCTAGGCGAATACCCTATGACTTAGTTTTAGAGTCTGTACCTTTGTTTTGTCCAATTTTGACCTAAAGCGACTTAAAAAAACAACGATTGAATCTAGCTGTCATTCGGTCGTCAATGTTTCGCAGTCACATGATCAAACCTCTAATTTCTAACTCCGCTTCAAATGAGTTCTTGTATCTCGGAAACGGCGTATTCTTCCATCCGTAGAATAGCGTAGTCATGACGATGACAAAGCCTAGAGAGTATGCGCAGTTAGAATCCGAAGCACTTCCGGAACATAAAAAAACTCTTTCAGTATCTTTTCATTTTCTTCAATGCTGATTAATGAAATTCTTTCTTTTCTTCATTTTGATTGACAACATTTATGTGAATCTGAGATTAAGCATTGATAGCATAAAATATCAGAAAATGTTACCGTGCGGTAAAACTACACGTATGATAAGAATTTACATAAAATATTTAAACAATAACAATCGGTATTTTAAATTTATACATAAAACAGGGTATGTTACCAGCAAAAAAAGAGAGAACATTTTATGTTTAAAGTCTGGGCCGTTATCAGAATGTTTACAATGATAAAATAATTCTTACTGGAATTTCAATTAAAAAAAAGAAATAGAAAACATTTATGAGTAAATTTCACCAATGTATGCTGTGTGTTGTATCTCAGATGTTTACAAAAACAATTCTACAGGAATTTCAAATAAAAATACAAAAGAAACAGGAAACATTAGTCAGTAAATTTCACCAACAAATGCTCTGTGTTTTATTTTAGATAGAAAAAAAGGTAAGATATGATTGCGTTGTAGAAGTTTTAAGGACCACTCTACCGCAGTGTACACCATATATTTTTTACTGTACTCAGTTATCTCCCCTTAACTTCCGTTACGGCCATGCCACTTCCGTTTACCCCATCCGGGACCGTCGAAACTTTCCGTAAACGAGTCGCGTTTACGTAAAGTGCCGATGGATTTTGAGCAGACACTTCAGTCGGTCAGATAGATAGTGTAAATGCAGCCATTGGTCATGTCTTCAAGATTCCAGTAATCCAATATTTCATCTCATATGCAAGCCACTTATAAGTTCTTCAGGATTTGAAAATTACATCTCAAACAACAAACAAAATACCCGATGGTTGCCCCCCTCCCCCCGCTCCTTCATAGAAACCTTCAATTAAGCATTGATGACAATTATTTTTTGTTTCATTGGGATATGAAAAAAAATGTTTGCAAACTGTATGAATCCGCGTATGAAACAAAAAAATATACTTATTTTTCAAATTTAAAACCTGTATGAATCCGCGTATGAAACTAAAAAATAGTTGACATCTAAACGCTTATAATTAATTTTTGAAACCTATTTTTCAAATTTAAAACATCTTTATGTACAATTTGACTGATCTCACAGCGGATTCTTTTTAACAAATCAATACGCAATGTCAATCGCCGCATATTGACGTCACATTTTTTTTCTTTTCTTAGAGGTATGAAAAGAAAATCTCAGCCAATCAGAAAGCCGCATTCTGCATACAATCAATGGTTAACTAATTATTTTTTTATAAATATGTTTCGGAATTGATTCATCCCCTTTAAACGTGTGGCAAAAATTTTACAAAATGGATGAATAAATCTAACCTTGCCATCCATTTTACATTTACAAGCCAATGATGTTTGCACGTTGACAACTGACTAAATTATCTAACAAAACTGCACTTAACACCATGATCAAACAACATTAATACATGTACAACCTCGAACGATTTTCACTTGGATTGAGAGCTTACCCTGGAATACGCGTACAGCGGAATAAATTGGCATATTCACTTTAATTAACCATTTAACAATTTCTGCAGACATAAATTTACAAACAAAACCGCATTTAACGTCAAAGTCAAACAAAATAAAAACAAATATGTTCACAAAACAAAGGACAGGTTTGAATATACAATGCCCTTGAAATAAACATTGAGATTGATATAGAACCAAAGGATACATTTCAACATTATCACTTGTCTCATGAATATTCATTCGTAGTGATAAACCTAGTCATATGAATAATTCATAGACAATGAATCCGATTAACCGACACATCAATTAGTTGAACTAACCTGTCCAACTTGAAATCACGTGGGGCGCAGCAATATTTACCTACCTAGACTGACCAACTGTTGTACACAACATTTTGTTAATACGTGTAGTTTACATGAACTTATTCAATTTAAAATTGTGTGGGAAATAACAAATTCACGATATTGTAACAGAACTGGACTGGGTCGATCATTGGCGACCATGTAGCTCAGTTGGTAGAGTGTTCGTCTAGAGTTCGGAAGGTCCCAGGTTCGAACCCCGGTCTGGACGCTACAAAATGTACATTTTCTCTGTCGATAAAGCTCATGTCTTTTGTAACTTTAAAGGCCCAATATACGTAACTTTCGGCAAAACTTGAAGCAAGAATGAAGCCTAATGACTTTTTTTATATTTATAGATTTAGTTAAGATTAGCTGATATCAGCAATATTCAAGATGAAATCTTACGCGGTTACCGGTACAGCAGCAGTTGAAACTCGGTATTTGTAAACATGCGTCGCAGAATTAAGATAGAAAGGAATTCGGGTCAGATAACACAGGACGCCGGTGTGCCCTGTGGTCAGATAAGACAGTTAAAAGTTAAAAAAAAAAGATTAATAAAGATACTCCTGCTCAATGATGAATTCCTGAGCTTGAACCATATTTCTTGTAACTTGTCTCAATAATACATTGTATCAATAGATAAAAAGTCAAACATAAACATTGAAAACAGCTTTCTGTTTTCAGTATCTTCATTTTTTTCCCAAATCAAAATGAGATTTTTGTCTTCTTTATTTATAGCCGGTACAAGAATAATTTCGACTTGAGCACAAATCTCATGCTTGAGCATGGAACGGTTTCTTACGCATGCGCCCTTATCTACACTCCATGAACATAAAAATAAAACTGAAGAGCGGTTTAAATGAAAAGATACATTTTTTGGAAAACACAACTGTTCCTTGAATAATATTAAATGGGAGAACAGCGTATTGCTGTCATTTGCTTAACGGCCGTAGACTTTCAGAAAAGTTCAAGTACTTATCTTCTATGTGTACATCAGCAAAACAAATGTCTCGTTCAAGGAGATGTTGAAGTGGACACGTTTTCAAATGACTATGACGTCATACCGATCCATTAAATTTTCAAAGCATGAGCATTACAACGGAAAAGGCCACTTAGATCTAAAAGTAAAACCACGCTAAATTGTTAGGTAAAAATAAAAACCCATTTGTAAACATTTCCATCAGAGAACCTGTCTGTGTTTATGGCGGGAAATCTCCACCGTCTGCAGACGATCCGGTTTTGTAAAAGTAAAGAAATGGAGTTTCGACATTAAGCCCAGTGTTAGTTAAGACAACAGAAATCAGTACTTAGGTATATAGTTTTAAGGCGCCTGGTGCTATTTACTTAAACCTGTTTAGTAAAGTTCTGAGACGTATACATTACGGTATTCTTAGAAACATTTTTTTTCTTTTTTAAAGATTACGATATTGATCGATTTAGACAATCTTATGTTTTATATAGTATGTACATTGTTTCCCATGGTATTTCTATACAGACAAAATATGATTAAATTAATGTGTTGACCATTTTCCTTTTCTTAATAAATTTATCCCTTTAACATGCAGTATTCAAAGAAATCCCATGCAGAGGGTTTTTTACTCCCAAATAGGTACTTGTATTCTCAATTTACAAGGATAGGCCTGTGTAGAACAATATTTTGAGATTGCAAATTTCTGAAAATACCCTCAAATGTAAACGCGAATGGGGATGCTATTTTCAAGTTGAATGCACATACATTTTGAAACTTTGGGAGAGGGAGGGTCGGGGTGGGGGTGGGAGGGGGGGGGGGGGTAGCGTGGTGTTTTGCAAAATGGAAACATAAAATACGTAATTTATCTAAGTATGCTTTGAATGTGTCTAAAATATGTTTTGTTTTGTATTAGATATCAACGTAGATAACATGCATGTAATATATGAATCACTTTAACAGTTGTAATATTCAGCTTTTGTCATCAACGAATCTTAGTCAACTAGGCGTTTGGCTCAAATATCTCACAGTGTTATTTGATGGGTGGCCAAAGCGTCATATTGAAAAGGAATTAGTGTGCTGTTACACAGGTGCACATTATCAAAATTTTAGCGTCAAAAATGTTGTATTAATAAGAAAAACATTTTAGAACAATTTGCATTCATTAACTATGAAGGCAACTTTAAACCAAAACATTTTGAAACAAATTGTATCTATGGAGCTGTGAAGGCAAGTTATTACACAAATATTTTGAAACAAGTTCCATTCATGGAGCTACATGTATGTAGGTAATTTTCGATTTGTTTGCTATATAAGTAATCATGGAAAAAGAAAATGTAAATATTTTGTTGTAATTTATCATCTAGTCAATTCCGTTTGATTGGTTACGAGAGCTAGTAAATGGGGGTATCGACATTTTACAAAAAACGTCGAAATATCATTTGCTTGTGAAGTGCAAGCAATTTCCGTTCCGTTCATATACTAATCTGAAGGTAGTTTTTTGGAAATAAAACCAAAGAAATCGTTATTATTGGAAAATATTTAGGTTACGTACTAAATAGATGCTGTTAATATGTAAAAATTGTTTGACAATAAAACGTTTATTTTAACGAATATTTTTGGCTCGTGTACTCGTCCTATATATATACGTGCACGCTAGCTATATCTATAGTGGTGTACTTGTAAACTATAATAAGAGTTTTCCCTCTGAACATTTTCACATGCGTGAAATAGTTATATACACAATTTAAAACAGATCATTACTTCAAAGCTTCTGCCAGACCCGGAATCTGGTCACGTGGTTATAATTGAAACAGAGGCATGTTTAACAGAAATCGCCACGTGCTAGTGATTAAAGCGAACACGAGATGTTCATTAAGACTAGAGTTAGAAGGTAAAAGATGAAAATTTTCTAATCTAAAGACGTATGGTGCCGAAGATGTTCCCAGCTTGCGTTAGTACTGAGTTTTACTTAACCTAACAAGCGTCTGGTATGAACTTGATTTGTTGTTCAGAAACGCCCATGATTATTCAGGTTATTTATAACAGTGGGGTCAGTGTACATGTGCTGTACAACAGTGATGTGCGGACCTTCGCGCAATAAAGACGTGTGAATACCTCCTCTGTCTGCCATTGTTTTAATTGGATAGAAAATAATAAAATTTAAATGTGTTCAAAATATGTTGAGAATGTGTTTTGGCTGTTTTTCGGTATTTCAAAGCAATTAATCACCGTTTTCTTGTTGTGTATCAATTATTAAAAAAATAAAAAAACACACAATATAACAATTAAAGTAATATTAGCATATTGCTATGTAGGCGTGGCGATGTTCAGAAGATCCGGTCGCGATAGTACTCGTATGTAAACTATTCGGGATAATTCGATTCATTGTGAAGGGGGAAAAAGCAAAAGTACTGTATAAAATTAAAAAAAAAAACTGTCAAATTCTACTTGAACTTGAAAGGTTTATACAATCATTATATTTATGAATAAACAACAAACACATACAAACCATTTTATAGCGAGACGTAGCTTTATGATGCCGGCGCGCAACGGGCCCATATGAAGTTAATGTGTATCATCATTCTTCGGCTTGGCTGTTAATTTAAGTTAAGTTAATAAACTGACACTGGCAAAAGAAGCATCTATGTCCATATCTAAATATTAAGCTTGAAATTGACCTTGAAATAAAAAAAAAAGTTATTATTGTAAATCCGGATACAAATTGTAGAAAACAAAATGTTCATATAACTATTCGAGTTTTGAAGACCGCATGATTTCATCTGTCCCAGGGTGGTCCATGGACTCTGTATACATATTCATCTGTTTCATTGTCTTGTTTTTATTTTGCTTCTGCAACATGTCCTTCATTCTTTGATTATGATTTTACATAAACTACATGTATCACGGTCGAATAAGGCACCGCTGTAGTGGTTTAGGTTTTGATCCATTTAGAGTAGGAATTTCCCGATCCCCGTACTACTTGTGTGGTGATGGTATTGAAGAAGTGGGTCACAATTTCCTTGCATGTCCATTTTTTTAGGCATAGATGTATATTGTTTGATACATTTTACGACTAATACGTTGAATTTAATCTAGAAATTATCTTGTGGAGTGACAATGATGCTTATTCTTACGAAAGTAATTGCAATATTTGTCAACTCTGTCCAAAAGTTTATATAGGAAACGAAACGCTTTGATACTATGTAAATTGGAACCACTCAATCGATACTGGATTTGTATATATCAGTATATATTTTGTACTCTCTATTTTCCTTTCCTTCGTTTATTTGTATTTACTATTTCTATTCTTTCCTTCTCTGTATCATTTCATCCTGTACTTCTTTTGACAAAACCGATTTAAACATGAACGCCTATCAAGTTTTAATAATTAATGTACAATCATAATATGTATTGTATGAATTATTAATCACGTGGTGTAAATTTAATTCTTTGTGATGTTTGTATGGAGAAGAGCTCATAAGTTGTTAGAGATTGGTTCTTACCCATTTGTCTCCATTTGACAATTTAAAATGTTTAAAGGCCCAATATACGTAACTTCAGGGAAATTTTCGTCATTCTGAAATATTCTGAAAAAAATCCAGTTGATAACAATGTATAAATAAGCCTAAAACGACGTAAACCTGAATGGTAACTAACAAGAAACTCCTGACAAAAAAATCCAAAGAATTGAAAATTATTCAGGTGGGGCCCACTTTAACAACAAACCGAAGG
Source organism: Mimachlamys varia (assembly GCA_947623455.1). Taxonomy (NCBI): domain Eukaryota; kingdom Metazoa; phylum Mollusca; class Bivalvia; order Pectinida; family Pectinidae; genus Mimachlamys; species Mimachlamys varia. Next base: position 31,996,823 of record OX392544.1, read on the forward strand.
AAGAAGACGGTTCGAAATGGACGCGTGTTAACAAATAGCGTGTTTCAACTACTGCTGTACCGGTAACCGCGAAAGAATTCATCTTGAATATTGCTGGTATCAGTTAATCTTAACTACATTTGTAAATCTATAAATATTAGACTTGAATTTTTGAAACAAGTTTTTACAACTTTTATTATTTATATTAATCACTTGATCGTTTTGACTTGGACGTAAGCGTGGAAGTGGGTTCCGCTTAATAATAATTGATTTCAACACAATATGGTGTTATTGTAACATGAATATGAAGGCGTATGATTTAAATGCCCATTGTGTTGGAGTGATCTCCCTTGATATATTTTAAAATTATATACGTCACAGATGCTTAGGTTACGTTGTCATATAATTAACTCGCTTATAATATAATTTGAGTCGAGATTAAAATCAAACTACTTTTATTTAGAATTCTCAAATTGAAATATTTGTGTCATCGTCATAATTTGGCCAGACTGAAACGAGTGATAGAGATTAAGCTTATGGAAAGCGTAAAGAAGAGAGACAGAAAGAGAAAGTAATGAAGAAAAAGATACTAATCAGATATATACTCATAACTTCCAATTGTTCCAATCTAACATCAGGTCAATATTAGTGTCATTGCTTGCAACGAAAAAGGCAGAAAGTCTCTTTGATTGAAACGGAACAGCAGAGACGTATAAAGCCATGGTTTTATACGTCTATGAGAACAGGCAGAAAAAGACCCACTGAAATCGATTAGACGCTACTAAATATCACAAAATGGTACAAAACAAACATATGCTTATATTGAAGATGCATATACATATAAAAATAACCTTGATTTCTGTTGTGGACGCACAGAAGAAGTGTCCCGTCAGCATTTTACGGTGTTATAGTCAAACAATCGATTTGCAGAGCGTATGAATGAAAACGATTTCATTGAGAGAAACACTGTTGTGACCCAGATAATAGATAACCTTTGTAGCTATTATCGATCGATGCCGTCACACTATATTCTACGACCGAGCCAAAACAGCCGTATGCATGAATTAAAGATGAGAGACTATTAGGGAAAGTCAATTGTTTCTTATGTATTGGGACCACCCGCGTGGCCGGATGGATTAACTCCCTTTAGCTTTTTGAAGTTCGCGGGTTATCTCCCTTCCTGTTTAATCCGAGATGGTTTACTTCTTTAATATTTTGTGGCTGGACATAAAATAAGAAAAAAAGTCTATTTGCAGATAAAAATATTTAAAACAAACAAAAAGGCATTTGTCAACAAACATATAGGTTTCTGACATTTGTAATAATAATTTATTTAATCAACTTGCAATAGTTTTCCCCTTTGACACAGAAACAAGTGTTTTTTTAATGGTAAAACTGTCAGTGTCATACTCAGTTTATATTTTAAATCCCTAAGCGACACTCAGCACTGAAAGTTAATGTTCTGTAAACACTTTGTCTAATTACAGGTTCGGTGCGTCCAGATACATGAACGGCTATTGAGTTATTGAGGTCGCATACCACCATCACAGAATTGAATGCTAGTATATCGATAAAATCATACGTTATCCGACTTATTGTATTTTACCAGTTGAGTAATAGGAAACAATCATTCAAGTAAACGCCACCATACAAATTAAAGTATTTAACGATTTTCTAGTTGAATACCATATTTTTTCACTAAGGTGAAGATTTGCACTGACAGCTCATTAAGCTTTCATTAAAGTTTAACTGACTGAGAAGGTTGGAGGGAAGATCAACAAACCCTGCGTTTTACACGGAGATTTTGGGCATTTATTAAATTCAGAATTCGATAAAGCTAGAATAGAATTTGAAGTTCGGGTGGTGCAGTAGTTAGCGCATTTGTTTTTCTATAAGACAGCCGGGGTTCGATTCCCTGTTTGAATATGAAAATGTATGGGGTCACCTTCCCTATCTCGTGGGTTTCCTTCGGGTATTCCGGTTTCCTCCTACAACAAGACCCATATAGCTAGCGCGGTGTAGCATTCAGTTCAACAAGAGTGGTGGATATAAGTTGTGATAACTTGTTTCAAATTGTTGTGAAATCGATACAAATCATCTCACTATTATCCGTGTCATTCAGAGATTTTATTTCACATGTGTAATGTGGTCAGTCATCTCTCTAATTATTTGTAAGTTTAATTTCGATTGTTCCTAATGTTACGTCACGCCATGGACAGTTACATAACCTTCTCGATCACTTGAATTAGTTCTTTATTACCTTGAAACTTATGGCTCATCAGTACAAAATAAACATATATACAAGAATAACACAATCAATATCTGCAATACCCTTACACGCCCATATACACAACTTCAGATACACACATTCGCGCACTTGATTGAAATGAGTTGAAATCGCGACATTTTACTTTTCAATGTAGAATGAAAAGTGTCGCTCAACATAGAAGCATGCGACAACTTTTGCTTATGTGATTAAAAGAGTCTTAACACCCGATTTCAATTCATATCAGATGTATGAAACTCATTACGATGTGTGTTTTAACTCATTAGAAGCTTGCGATTATAAAATCTTCCACTCGTTTCATCAATCTCATATGACCAAGAAACACTTTGTTTCACTACTGTTACTGGTTAAGCACAGTCACAGTGAGCAATCTACGTGCGCATCCCGAGTCCTGTGCCTATGTAATTTTGAAAGGACCCATTGAATTTCTTAAAATGGTCGACTTATAACATTGTGGAACCCATTTTTTGGCAATACAAATGTTAACTGCAACAAATCTGACTCCAGTGCTCAATTTACGATTATTTTTCAATAGTCCTTTTCATTCCGGAACTCCTGAACCGGACTACGGCTTCTTTATAAATATGTTACAATTACTGCTGTCACTTCCGGTAGAGAAATAAATGAATGAAAGATACGTTTTAAGCTGAGCTAATATTTCCCAAACTAACAATACAAATATTGATACGAAAACATATACATCTGTAAGATTCTGTACTTATATATAGGATAGTATTCGTTACAAATATAGAGATTGATCGGCACTGCTGTCGAATTGGATCGGTCCCAAAGTAGACTGGCCTACACTCACATAAACAGGAGAATGTGATATTTTCTCGTGTTTCATTCTGACATGAACCCAAGTCTGTTGAAAGATTTATTTCTGTGTTCTGATCGAGTTAGCCGGTTCGTTCTGGTAAATACAACATCTAGTCAGCACTAACAATGTTTTATGACATTGTTGAATGAGAAATTAGCCATTACTGTAACATCAGAAAAGAACTTCGGCATTTCACAACAAATGTGTTGTAAGTTAATTGTCTGTACGTACTGCCGTAGATACGTTCAACGTTATGAGAAATGTTTGAAAAGGGGCATACCTTTTTTCATAACCATATTTTAGTTTTCATAATCTTTGCTGTATTTTTCTCTTCTCATTTTTAAATTTCATTGTTACAGAATCTATAGACCCAATGCGCAATACACCTTTCGAGGTAAGGGTACAGCATATTCTGTCATTTTCTCCGCTAAGGGGGCCGCGGGGCCGAGTGATTAAGAGCCCCGATATTCTACTACTAACCCTCTATCTCTGGGTTGCGAGTTAGAAACCAACGTTGGGCATTTGCTAGGTACTGACCGTAAGTCGGTGGTTTTGCTCTGGGAACTCCGGCTTTCCTCCAACTCTAAAAACTGGCACGTTCTGTTAATAGGACTTAAAACAAAGTTATCAAGTAAAATAAACCGAATCGCCACGGCTAATGATTTTATCAAAATAAAACGCGTAGCTTTACTCATTATTTGTATCTACATTATTGATAATTGATAATAACCTTCAGTTTTTACTTTTTTTTAAGGGATGTTACTGCTGTTTCCAGGATAACATTTATAATATTCCAAATTACTTATTTTGTGAACTTGTGAGTTGACTTTGAAAACTGATGTTGTTGTTTATGTGGAGCGTGGTGCTCAGTATTGTGTTAAAAATTGATGTGTCGGCCAAGAAGCGGCGACACACAACTACATTATTTACTAAATAAAACAGTTGATAATTTCGGTCGTGGCTACATATATTGCTAACAATTAATCAATTAAGAATTATATATTGTGTTTTTGTTATATATTCTGTAATCGTGATGAGATAGTACCCTCGCCTTCGGCTCAGGCACTATTCCAACCCTCGACCCTCGACTATAAGGCAATTATGCCCCCGAAACAGGGCCATAATAGATAAACAGTTCCCTCGGGGAAGGGCCATAATAGATTATTACATGTACTGTTTTACTTCGGCATGTTAACATATCGCTGATAAATGCTCTTCCAAGTCGTGTTTCAAAATGCATGTTTCGGTTCCATCTGACATTACTGAAATGTCGATAACATCTAGTGCAGAAAAGTCATTTTGAGTCGGTGCAGAACTTAATGGCACACGCGCGGAATAGTTTCTCACTTCCAACAGGCCTAATTAGATTTTTTTTGAAAATTTGAATACTGGTTTAAAAGATAAAACAAATGAAAAATTAAATAAAACAACAGACGACTGTTATTAATAGAAGACTCTCCGTGAAAAACAATTAGTTAAAAAGGACAGCGATAAAAAGACTGGTTCCGTCTTATTAAATTTAACAGAAACATAAAGATGTGTCTTAAAACAAGACTCTTCTGATCATTGGAAAAGACGTGTCTTATAAAATTCGAAGGAGTGGTAAAGACCATGTCCGATTCTTAGACGTGTCAAATGAAAATCAATGGAGTACAGACGGATTCCGGTATGGAACCAAAACGCAAAATGTCACATTGACGTGTAAAGTTGGTCACGCGATAAAATTCTCTTTACTGAGTGTTTCAGTGATATGACACCAGATCGGTTCCAATGCTTGAGATTGGTTTCGTCGCTAGAGGCGCTGTCATCGACAATAACTAGGCCCCGGATGAACGAAACTTGCTGAGAGTTACATGTAACCATTTTTAATAGAAAATTACAAATATGTACGAAAATAGTAATTCGAGGTTCTTATGAACCGCTATATTACAACATAGTTCGAAAATTATTATCCGTAGTCATAGGACCTTGTTGGGTCTATCACAAATGGCTGGGGAGCATACAGCCGGTGCTGCCATTTTGGCGATCATCGCTAGCATTCTGCTAATCTAGCAATGCCCAAAGCATTCCATTTACAGCTAGGTAAACTAGTCCAAGCAGAGCAAAATATTTCTCTCAAAGGTACAGACCAGTGTACTGACGTGTATCGAGCTACCACCCTTGTCCTATCTACCTTGTCTCCAAATATATGGTAATTAATTCGTTAAGAGATACAATTATTGACATCAATTTAGATTTTCCATTGACTGATTCCGGATTGCTTGAATGCCTTTTAGATATGTTACCTATTACAGTGTATAATCTCATTCTCTTCCTTAAAATATCAATTCAGATTTTCCATTGACTTACTCCGGATTGTTTGAATGCCCTTTAGACATGTTGCCTATTATAATCTCATTCCTTTCCTTAAAACTAACTCTCCCGATAAAATAAATCAGTTCTTCTTCATATGCAATAGCATATCCTCTTTATCAGAGGGGACACTAAAACACATACTGCAAGTTATGTCAAGTATATTTATCGGAACTTTGGTAGTAACGTCTAACCTGATTGGCTAAGCACAAACTTAAGCTTACAGATTGTTTCATGGTCTCGGGGTCTGGACTAGTATGACGCAATAAGAACAATGGCTGCATATTATGATCATTCCTACAGTTTAGTCGATAAAGTTTTGTGACACCGGGACTGTCGCGGGCCCAGTTTTATTTGTATATACAGTATTTGCATTTGCGCTGCAACCCGCTATATGAACATTACCAGCAAAAATGCCTTTCATAAAAGTATGAAAACAATCGTTCTCGAGACGTAGCACGTGGTTCAATTATGACGTTATAGATCAAGCATGTTCATTTAGAGTCTTGTCGCGCCGCTTCGAATAACATGGAGAATGCCCTTGCGTCAAACGCTCAAATGACTAATTATTATCATGGCGCCAATTTTATTCAAGCTGGGCTGTTTCACCAAAGTCGTTTAAATGACGACACATATACAAACGCAGGTAATAAACTATTAATTGGAAAAAATATAAATGAAGTTAAGCAATTGTTCAATAGTAAAAATGTAAATATATGGATTGAAAGTCACTTTTTTAACTTTCATAGTGCTATGAAAGTTAAAAAAATGACTTTCAATCCCTATATGAGTTGCGTCATAGCACATAAAATATGTCATATCCTATATCATAGATTTCATTCCCTATACTATGACGATGACAGAGAAATAAAAGAAAAAAATAGAAAAAAAAGCGGAGAAATATTTACCCTTCGGGATAAGATTCTTAAGCATACCCTTCGGGTTGAGATCTCCTGGTCTTAACCCCAAAGGGGTTAAACCATTAGTTAAATGAATGATGGGGAAAACATTGTCCTCCATTATTTAAGCATTGGTGACAGTTTTTTTAGTTTCATTGGAGTATGAAAAAAATATGTTTGCAAACTGTATGATTCTGCGTAGCGGATTCTTGCAAAAGTTTGCAAGCAAACTGTTTTTCATAACCCTATGAAACTAAAAAAAAACAATTGACATCAACGCTTATAATTAATTTTTGAAACTTATTTTCAAATAGTTTAAAACATGTTTATGTGTACAAGTTGACTGATATAACAATGGATCCCTTTTTTACAAAACAATACGCAACGCCGATTGTCATTGTATGACGTCACAATGTTCGCGCCATTTTCGGATTTTTTTAAATAGAGGTATGAAAAGAAAATCTTCTCAACCAATCAGAAAGACGCATTCTGCATACGATCAATGGAAAACTAATTATAAAGATATAAAATAAATGATATGACTTACCCCTGGTAATGTTTTTTGTTCGTGTAGAGCCTGCTGGGCATTTAGTGCACTATCTCTACTGCAGTATGTTAAGAATGCGCAGCCTGAAACACAGAAACATAACAACGATATACATCCTCTATATCTATAAATAGAAATAAATCAACCACGTGGATTCGATTTATCATGATATGAATGACTTAAACTTAATTATCACTGAGAGGAAAATTGAAATGCATAGATCATTTCGATTTGATAATTATATATCTAAATCGAAAGTTGACTGCTTCAATCGTCTTGATTTGATTTTCGCAGAAATAGTATCATATACCTAAATCGAAAGTTGAAATACATCAATCATCTGGATTTGATTATTTGCCAAGTGGTATAATATACCTAAAACGAAAGTTCAAATAAATCAATCATCTTGATTTGATTACTCGTAATATAGTGTATAATATGTCTAAATCGCAAGTAAAAATATAAACTATCCTCGGCTTAATCTAATCTACTTTTATACCACTAAAGTGTAAACAACGTATACATATATACATGTATATGGCATAAGTGTCAGACTAAAAGTGATGTAGACGTTTGATATTTAGATTAAAATATTTAAAATGTAAGAACGATATGTTCTCAAGATTTTTTTGCAATGCATATATACATTTACATGAATATTCATTTGAAAATGAACATTGTTCCGATCATTGTTTCGTTGTTAACATTTACAAATAAGATTATTTACTCATTTCAAGATATGAAAATATATTACACCGAGTCATATCATTGATAGTTGATGATGGATTTCCATAAAAGCCAAAGTTATGGATTATATCGTTTAGTTATGTAGAACTGAAACATATATCAGGTTTAATGCAGATGTCTCCAAGACTTTTATACAATCTAAATGCGAGACAAGTTCATAAGATATATTTGTAAATTGAGTTGTTGGTTGGCGCACTGAATAACGCAATTGCATGCCTTTCATCACGACAGCAAATAAGCCCTTTTTGACGTCATGATATCTAAATAATATAATAAATTATCATTCCTATTACTGAGGTATGAAATTGTCGCCTCGCTAGACAGACATGAATTCTGATTGACATTAACGCTCTTTACGATAAATGCCTATCAAACCGTGTCATTCATTAAGACCGTAAATACCATGTCAACAGAATCAAATGCTTAAAAAACACTAAAAGTTGAACATGTATGTTCAAGAAGATTATTTTTAATTTTCGAATTTCATTCTGTAATTTCTCAATATGTCGTAGATAGATTGAGCAGGTGATTAATATGAAAGCTTTCAACGGTGGGAAGTTTTCACTGGGTCTTTTTTTCCACGTTACACCGAAACTTTTGTATGAGTTGTTCCCCTTGATCGAATCTTGGAGGCTCGGCATTGTTGTCGTCTGCTAGAACTTGTCTCTTGGGGAAAGATGGTCTTGAAGAAATGGCATCAATAGTAAATATTGATGGGAACTGCTGCATGATTTAATATGAAATAATTTGAAAGATAAGAATGGTTCAACTTTTCCGATCAGCTTATCCCAATCAACTGTGTACTGGACCCGATCGGTTGTGATTTCGACGGATTACAGTAGACTTAGCTCCTTTGCAGTAGGCAAGTAGACCAAGAAAAAAAATAATGAAAGTATCTTAGATATTCTAGACCTCTTTCGAAATGTAATAAAAAAAAATTCAATGGTTTGCCGTTTAATATCAAATATATTTCACTTGTATGGCAGATTTTTTTTTATATTTTCACTCGTGCTACGCATTCGTGAAAATACAAAAAAATCTGCCATACTCGTAAAATATATTCGATATTAAACGGCAAACAATTAAATATCCTCTATATGTTTGTACTTGTTTTGGTTATGGGCGGTGATAATGGTTAAATAAATTGTGCTCAAGCATATTGCTTTGTTTTGTGGCAATAAAACCTTTTTTGTGGTCGGGTGGTGCAGTGGATAGTGCACTTGCCTTTCAAGAAGGCCTGCCCGACCACGTGGGTTTTTCTCCGGGTACTCCGGTTTCCCCCACAAGAAGACCCATTGTGCGCTAACATCCGGGCCAACAAGAGTGATTTCTTTAAGTTGGATTACTTGTTTCATAATTGTTGTAAAATAAATAAAGTTTATATATAAAAAATCAATTGATTTCAACTGAAATTAAAAAAAAAAAAAAAACTTAAATAAAAACAAAAAAGAAAAAAACCTCAACTCAACATCGTCGGTAACCTTGGTTCGATAGAAACAACACTTATCGATATTAAGTCCAGTTGAACGTGAGTTTCTGACGATCAAGCTTTAAAAGGGTTGTCGTTTTTTCATTACCGGTTGTGCTGACATTTTTACCAAGAAAATCAAGGTCAAGGTCACCAGAGGTCGCTCACTTCCGCGCGTGCGTTCTGTGAAACCTTCCATTACGTGACGCGTGACAGTGATACCCTGCGATGTCATAATTACAAGAATGGACCAAAAAGACTGGTTAGTTTGAAATGAGGAATTAAACGAATACGTCGTTTCTGAGATACTTTTTCTCTCTCCGGATTCGGTCAGGATTTAGATACGTGTGTCACGTGATAGAGAAGCATGTGTACAGATGAACTTCCAGTGCACCACAAAAGCATATGAGTAGCATACACAAATATGCACGTAAAACTGTTACGAAACTGTTACGCGTTTCCAGACGTCATGTCTATATACAAATGTACATTACATGTACATATGACTGGTTAGTAGAGATCTTTCATAGAATAATGTTAGTTTATTTTTGCTATTTTTGTCCGTTTATGTATAACACATACTTGCACAATGTGACGAAATATGTCTTGCTATAGTGTACGGCATAAAACTACAATTTATTACATTTTTTACAGGTGAAACATCGAAAAAATTATTCATTCTATAAAAGTGATATTTTTCACTAGTGAGAAATATTATGTTTTTCACTAGTGAGAAATATTATGTTTTTCACTAGTGAAAAATATCATTTTTTCTTATTTGACCAATCAGAACGCTGCTTACAAACGACGTTTGGGAAAATCAAAAGCTGCCATTATAGATTTCGCTGTAAAATGTAATATACAGAATATCCAACAGTGTCTTTAGTAATAGCAAACATATTTCACTCGTGTGGCTAATATTTTGATTTTTTTTTCAATCGTGCCGCGCACGCGTGAAAAATATCACAATATTAGCCCCACTCGTGAAATATATTTGGTATTACTAAAGACACTGTTGGATATCGTCTATGTCATTTTCTCTTGTAAAAACTGCAAAGTTGGTACTGTAAAACCTCATTTCATGAAGTCATACAATTTTTCTGATAATATAATATAAAAACGAACTGTATATTTTAACTTATCTTTTGACATAATACGTGTGTATAAATCATATATGGATTTCAATTGCTTAATTGAAATTACTTCAAGAGAAAATGACATTGTATTTTTATGCCGTATTTCATATGAAACTTTTTTTCGATTATTATGAATTGAAATACGCAAATCAACATGAGAAAAGAGACATTTTTGAAGAAAAAAATCCAATCGCAGCAGTATGGTACATTGTATGAGCAAGATTGAGAAGAATAAAAAAAAGACATTTTGCTCAAACATTTTTTATACAATCAAGCTAACATGTCAACATATAGCGTGCGAAAATCACGGCTCCGTTGACGTTAAGGAGCCAGCAATATGTCAAGAGTAGCCGCCACTTCGTAGAAAAAATCTAATTGATGAGACGAGGCATTGGAAATGACAGTTGGTCGACCAACGAGAACCAAATTAGCATTTTGATTGATTGGGGGATATCGCGGGGAAACGCGGCGAATTAGCACACGGATTTTACTAGTGACCTAGTTAAGGTGCTGTTAAACCTTATATAAACGGATTATAGCGAAAAACATTGTTTATTAATGGAGAGACGCTTTTCTTAGTTTTGCAGTCGTATGTCAAGATTTCATCTTGTTGCAATCCTTACTAAAAAGAGAATTTCCAAAATCCGGTAACAATTATTCATATATATGTTTTTTTTTAATAGGTTCGTCTTGGCTTTTTTTATATGCATAAGCATGTTTTATTGAGACGATTCATTCCCCAACAATGTATGTTTTTTGTTTGTTTGTTGTTTGTTTTATTTTTGCCGTTTCTTGGTTCATATTTGTACATCGTCGTCACATTCCGGTCTATCTTTAATATATCCATTCAGACATTTATTTGTTTAAACTGCATCGAATTAATCTAAAAAGTATTAAAGACAACATTTTAACTGCGAAGTGCCGCTACAACTTGACGCTTAGTCTCCATCAAAATAAGACCGGATATTACAACGTGGAACTGGGGCTCCGATTCTAGCAGTTTTCACCAATATCAACTTCCGGTTCTTTAGTTTAACAATGCAAAAATATATTGACGGTACGGTATTCTTCAATTTTTTTTTCTAGTGACTCCGATAAGCTGTTTTCAGGTATTCGATAATTAAATTTGATTCATTTTTTAATGACGTGTCTTGACCCCTAGATGAGGAGTAAATTCCATCACCGTTTTTGTCATCGTCTCCTTCGCCTTCATATACAATCGAAGCTCCTCAGCCGATTTCATGAATGGAACTGGAATCGGGACGAGGTGTTCTGAATGCAACACAAAAATAAAAAAAAAACTAGTGTCACTCTCTGTAACCGGCGACGTCTAAAAATGATCTTGCCCGAGACATACATCGATTTTTACCGAAGATTTATCAATTAGCCATGTGTTTTCTATTTACGTAAATCACAGTCATAAGTTTTTGGAATAGTTTTATGTACATTATCATATAAAGAAAATCAACAATTATCGAAACATTAAATACTCTGGAGTTGTTTGATGTGTGGAATATACATATTTCTCTCGTTCCACATATTCAAAGTGATCACAGATGTGCATAGAGAAATCTTTTATGGAAAGTTGGCCAACATCTAGACGTACTTAAAATCAATGCTTGATGCCAAAACCTCAACAGCATTTCTTACCAATTTAAACATAATTTGATGTGTACATCGAGAAAAGAAGATACATAATACATTTTAAACCATCCAGTGCGATAATGCAACACACATGCATGCTGTTTATACCGATGCCTTTTTTTACTACATAATCATTCTAGCCGGGTCTGATACAAAAAATAAATCCGAACGCTTTCCGTTCTATTTTGGGATGTTGATGTGAATTACATAAGTACGTATTATATTTAACAATGATTCAAAAAGGCAATACATTGCATGTGTTTGTCTCACTTGCCGGATTGCACGAGAGAATGCGCGAAATTCACGAGGTTTATGTCTTAATGAAATTGACTTAACTGACCCATTTTATCATGGCATACGTTCATGTCATAAATATGGTATTACACATAAATAGTAACACTAGTTTGACGTCATGAATACATATTTACCATTGTATATTTACATTTGCCCTGTAATTTTCAATGACACAATGCTAAGAGGCAGTTGCTGTCATACGCCTATAACACCCAGTGCCTCAGACTGTAACAGCAGTTGATATTGTGACGTCATCAATCTCTATTGTGACGTCATCAATTTTATTCAATTTCATTGTCTTCGCTGTTCAAAATCGGTCCGAAGAAACTAAATAAAGCACAATAATTCTATCAAAATGTAAATATAAGTAATGGATATTTTAGCAAATATTGTTACAGTCCTATAACACACATTGCTATTACTGACAAACTTACAAAAAGCCCTACAGGGCTTTATTTAGTTTGTCATCAATAGCAATGTGTGTTATAGGACTGTAACAATATTTGTTAGAACATTCATTGCTTAAATGCGTTAAACGTCACCGGGCGATGGCTGTTTTTTTTCATTGAACAAGTCTACACAATATATATATTATTTGAGCTTAATGCTGAGAAATACGAATAGGTATTGATTTTTTATGGGGTTAACAGATTATAAAAATGGTAAATATAAGTATTGAACTGCTTTTAGTAGGCATTCATAGGAAAAATGAATTCCAACTGGACAAAAGCAAATCCAACATGAAGCGCTAGCGCGCTTCATTGAACTTGCCTTTGTCCAGTTGGTATTCATGTAGCCTATGAATGCAAACTAAAAGCAGTTCAATGCTTAAATGACCTCATTTATGATGTCATTATGGTTGTCAAGGAAGTGAAAACTATATCCTCACAGTAAATATTTGCCTTTCTAATAGGGAAATAGATTTGAAACGTTTGGTGAATTTTCGTTAATATAAATCATGTGATAAATAGAATTTCAGTCTCCGTGAAATACATATTTTAGATTTTTTTTCATACAATATATATTTCAGCAGGCTTCGGTCTCAGTGAAATGTTATTGCACCCATTCACAGAATATATTTCACAGCGGCATCGGACAAAGTGAAATAAATATATACATGTGCCCATTTACACAACAATCGGGTATGATTTTACATGCTAACGATACCCAACCAAATTATCAATTTTAAAGATGTTGAAATAGAAATAATAAAAAACTCGGAGAAAATTCACATGGCAGCGCATATATTGGGGCCGTTATCGGCATCGAACCCTGCTCGCCCAGTAGATTGACTCGATTCTGTTTGAAAACAATTAATCACTTTGCCATTCACAGATGTGTCTACCTTCTTTCTTTTTCATTTTCATTTTATTGGAGGTGTGGTGCCACAGCTAAAGTATTCGAAAAACAATTGCGGACATTTTCCGGTGACAAAATACTTCGAATTTAACAGGGTCTTTGCGTTATACGAGCTCGAGTTAAACAGGTTCGACATTGTACAATATATAAAATTTACAAGAGTTTCAAGTGTCCCGCCACACTCTCAAGGCATTGTAAATTTATGGTAATAAATCAACCCTCGGGATATTAATTAAGTTCAACCTCGTGCTAACCCTCCGACTTCACTTTCGGGTTATGTCTTTGTATTAAACAGGAGTGATGTCTAGATAATTCAGACTCAACGATCCTTTCTATCAATCAGCTGTTAAATTCCTCTGACAAGAGAGGTCAAGGTCACGAGGACCCAGTCAGTCGACTTTCACAGCGCTCCGGTGAAAAGTATTTGAAAATGTTATTTTCGACATTTTGTATTGCTTTGAAAAACTTTCCGTTTTTCGCATAAGTTAGTGAATATGTTCATCTAACTTCATGTATTGGAAGTTTGTGGAATTTTCATCGGAAACTTGATACTTTTGTGAAAAACTTTTGAGACCATGCACTGAGCTTTGTGACTGACTACTACTCAGCACTTACCTGTACCTGAGCGTGCCTGTACGCACTATCGTTACATGAAGGGGCAGTCGTCGATTAGTATTTGGTTATCTTCTACATTTATATTTTCGTCATGCCAGCCGGTAGTAAATCTACCCGACAGAGTTTGATTAGTAGCAGCAAGACTAGTGGTGCTGGAACCGGTCAGACATGTCCAAAATCGACGGACGATCGTCTCGATGAGATTTATGTTATTTTGACATCTTTAATCACCGAGGAAGTACTAGATAGGAAGCTGGAGAAACTTCGGCTGGATATCCAAGTGGAACATGCCGAACGTATAGAAACCTTGGAAGATCGAGTTAGGGACCTTGAAAGCGAAAACGAGGACTTGAAAACCACAGTGACGAAAATGGAGGACCTGATTTTAAGTTCCAAGGATCACCTTACAGAAATGACGGGAAGATTTAACGATCTCGAACAGCAAGGACGGAAAAATTCTTTGAGAATTGTTGGTCTGAAGGATCCCGGAGAAAAGGAATCTGTTGAAGATTGTGTAAAAACTGTAGTCGGTTTTGCGCGCGAGACTCTGAAGGTACCATTACAAGAGAGTGATATAGACATAGCTCATAGACTGGGTAAGGTCAACGGAACAAACCCAAGGAATGTTATAGTGAAATTCACTCATAGAAGGAAAAAGCAGGAAATCATACGTGCCCGTAGGAACCTGAAAGGGACCCGGTTCATCATCTACGAAGATCTGACACGCTATAACCAACAAAGACTCAAAGAGGCCTATCATATGGAATGTGTGAAGAGTTCCTACAGTGTCGACGGAAAACTGTTCTTAGTGCTCAAAGATGGTAGGAAACGTAGACTGGAGTTTGACACACCGCTTAAAGAGAGTTTTCTGTGGAACGATGCCAACTTTCTGAGGAGAAAGTAACTGGAGACAACAGTGGATCGGTTCAGACATTTGCCAGATTTATCTGGTAACCGATCAGCGTTGTCTGTAAAACCTTATTTGTGTCAGGGACGTATATGTGACATATACGTCCCTGTTTGTGTTAATCAGTGCATTTTCCGTTTTTGTGTGTGTTTGGAAAGTTATGCGGTGTGGAATGAACATGTAAAAGGGCTTTTCACACAGGTAAGAACAATACAATATTAAATTCTAATCAGCTCCAATATTAATGACTACATCGGATAATTACGATTACTGATTATTACTGTCATTTTTAGGTTAAAAAAATCGAGGATTTTCTTACATAACCTTTATACTATTGAGGCATGGGTGTTTTTCTGTAGCGATATATGTATTGGCACGTTATATAGACTCATAAAAAATCAGTCAGGTTTGCATAATTTATTGTAGTGGATATCGGTATTATTTATTTATTCCGGATAGCCATACGGTTCGACTCCTTTATTAGCAGACACCTTATCCGGATGTGTTGGCTGCTTAGTTGATACATATAACTTCCGGTGTATGATTTCCGGCATGTTGCGGTGCGGCATTTCTTTTGCAGAAACGTATGGCTATCCTAAGTCTTAGTGATCAGGTACAGCGACTTTGTGAGTCATGTAAGTGCTGAGTGGTAGTGTTACTGTATTGACCTAAAATATGCTTTTATCTCAACTTTTCTTTCCCTCTATCTTCGCTTTCTCTATCCTGGGAGGTTACTGCGCGGTTCTTCTATCAGTCAATGAGTAATATTTGTGTACTTTCGGTGAACTGTCAGGGCCTTGGTGACAGATTCAAGAGGAAAGACGTCTTTTCTTACTTGAGAGACAAAAAATATCATATCTATTGTTTGCAGGACACCCATTTTACTTTCGATCAAGAGAACATGATTAGAAATGAGTGGGGTTACGATAGTTTTTTTAGTTCATTTTCATCTAATTCACATGGTGTCGCTATTTTTTTAAACAATAATTTTGAAAGAAAAGTTCACAAAGAAAAGAGGGATTTAAATGGAAATTTTCTTGCTATTGACATTGACATTGAAGGCTCCAGAACAACACTTATTTCTATTTATGGACCAAATCAAGATAATCCAGGCTTTTATAATACAATCTCGGAAACAGTGGAAAACTTCGGAAATGATAATGTAATAGTTTGTGGTGACTTTAACTTGGTGCTGAACCCAGAGGTTGACTATGACAATTCGTATAGGAATATTAACAATGCTGCAGCTAGGGATAAGATTTTAGAAATAAAAGATGTTTACAACCTTATTGATATTTACCGGGAACTCCATCCAGATAGTAGGCGATATACTTGGCGTAGAAATAATCCTGTTAAACAGGCCAGACTAGATTTCTTTCTTGTGTCAGAAATTATGTTACCCAGTATTAATAAGGCAGTTATTGAACCTAGCTACCGTTCGGACCATTCAGCCATTGCTATAACTTTGAAATTAAATGAATTTAAAAGAGGGAGGGGTTTTTGGAAATTAAATAACTCTTTGTTACTTGAACCTGAGTATTTAAATAAGGTGAAAAATTGTATTGATAATATAAAGATTCAATATTCTTTGCCGGTGTATGATCTGAATTATATTGACAGTATTCCTAATAGTGATATTCAGTTTTTAATTAATGATCAATTGTTCTTAGAGACCTTGTTAATGGAAATTAGAGGTATTTCAATATCATATGCTTCATACAAGAAAAAACAACAGAACATCCAGGAAGGAGATCTAAAAAAATGTATAGAAACTCTAGAAGCAAATACAAACCCAGATCAGGAAGAGTTAGGGGCTAGGAAAAAGGAATTAGAATCATTACGCTCAAGAAAGATAAAAGGTAGTATGATTAGATCAAGAGCAAAATGGATTGAGGAGGGGGAGAAACCTACTTCATATTTTTTTAATCTCGAAAACAGAAATTTTATTTCAAAAATTATTCCGAAGATACAGAAAGAAAATAGTGTTACAATTACTAAACAGGAAGATATTTTAAATGAAGTGCGATTATTCTATGAAGACTTATATAAATTTAGAGAAGTTAATTCTATTAATCTTGATAATTATCTTCATGGTTGTGGGGTTCCCAAGCTAGATAACACTGAGTCTGACAGTTTGGAAGGAATAATAACACTAGGTGAAGCAGGAAGGATTTTAAAAGATATGAAAAACAATAAGAGTCCAGGGTCGGATGGTTTCACATCAGAATTTTTTAAAACGTTTTGGAAATACTTGGGGGAATTTGTTGTGCGCTCTATTAATTATAGTTTCTCTGTAGACCAGCTTTCTATAACTCAACGTCATGGTATAATAACATGTATTCCAAAGGGAGACAAGCCACGCCATTTCATAAGAAATTGGAGACCCATAACTCTTTTAAACATTGTATATAAAATAGCTTCTGGTGTTATTTCTCATAGGATAAAAACAGTTCTTGGAAAACTTATAAATGAAGATCAGACAGGCTTTTTATCAGGAAGATATATTGGGGAAAATATTCGTTCATTGTATGATGTAATGTGCTCTGTAGAAGATCTAAACATTCCAGGTATGCTACTTATGATAGATTTTGAAAAAGCATTTGATTCTGTTTCATGGGAATTTATTGATAAGGTACTAGTTTTTTTCAATTTTGGGGTGGATATCAGAAAATGGATTAAGGCACTACATAATAATTGTTATTCTTCAGTTAACCAAGGAGGCAATTTCTCTGCACCTATTAACATTCAACGTGGCTGTCGTCAGGGGGATCCGGTCGCACCATATATCTTCATACTCTGTGTTGAAATCTTAGCAGCAAGGATACGAGCCAATACTAACATTCAAGGGATACAGATTGAAAATGTAGATGTTCTGAACTTACAATATGCTGATGACACCGGTTTGATACTAGATGGTTCAGAGAAGTCATTAAAGGAATCGGTTTATGAGCTAAATAATTTTGCTAAAATATCAGGGTTAAATATTAATACCAGTAAAACACAGGTCATATGGATAGGGAGCAAAAAATATAGTGAGGAATCTTTCCTTCCAGAATTAAATCTACTATGGGGTAGGGATAAGTTTACATTTTTGGGAATAGATTTTTCAGTCAACTTAAGTGAGATTCCCAGAATGAACTTTGATAAGAAGCTTGTTAAATTAAAAGCACTTATTAATATGTGGAATAGGCGTAATTTAACTCCAATAGGTAGAATTAATATAATAAAATCTTTGTTAATTTCCCAATTTAATTATCTATTTATCACTTTACCAAACCCATCAGAAAGATTTATTTCGAAATTAAGTTCGGTCCTTTTTGACTTCCTTTGGAATGGTAAGCTTCATAGGATTAAGAAAGATGTAGTTATTCAAAATTACATAGATGGTGGATTGAAAATGATTGATGTTGGAGCCTTTATAGATTCCCTCAAACTAGGGTGGGTAAGAAGAATTCTCTTTTCATCTGGTAAATGGAAATTGCTTTTGAATTTGACTGTAGATGTAAAAAAATTATGTAACTGTGGAAAAGAATATATTCGCTTATGTATATCAAACTGTAACAACAATTTTTGGAAAGATGTTTTTAAAGGTTGGGATAGACTAAATAACTCTAGTCCTATGAGGCAAAGTGCTTATAAAAGTGAATCTATTTTAAAAACTCCTCTGTGGTACAATAAAGATATACAAGTGGGAAATAATTTTGTCTTCTATCCATCTTGGTTCAATTCAGGGGTATATACATTGAATGACCTTGTTAAGAATTCTGATAATTTGACATTTTATTCATTTAACGAGTTTATTCATATTTTTCAAACCAATACAAACTTTCTTCAGTACCTAGGACTGGTCACAGCGGCCAAGCGCCTTCTAAGGAAGTATGACTTTCAGTTAGATAGGCTATCCCAGCCTTCCATACCACTACTCCTGGAAATATTTTTTAAAAGCAATAGAGGCTCTAAAGACTTCTATAACTGTATAATTACTCCAGCTTCAACACCTACAGGTGTCAAGAAATGGGGAGAGGAATTCAATTTTGATAAGGATAAATGGGCAAAAATATTTAAAATTCCATTTACTGTCACTAAAAATTCAAAACTCCAGTGGTTTCAAGTAAGGATTATACACCATATCTTAGTAACAAACACATTTCTTTTCAAAATAAATCTTAATCCTAGTCCAGCATGTACTCTTTGTAATAGGGAAAGAGAAACAATTGTCCATTGTTTATGGGAATGTATGGAGGTACAGACACTGTTGGAGAGATTTGAAAATCTTCTTGATATTCTGTTAATCCCCTTTTTGATAAATAAAGAAGCTCTTCTTTTTGGAATGATATGTCCTGCGGCTAGCCCGGTTGATAATGAAATTCTAATTATCATTAAGCATTATATTTATAAGACTAGATGTCTCCACCAATCTCTGAGTCTCAATGCCCTTATAAATATTATTAAAGATCATTTCTTTGTCCAAAAATATGTCATTACTAATAAAAATATTGATATAAGAAAAAAGTTTGATAGCAACTGGAAAAAGTGGATGCCTATTTTAGATATATAGTTAGAAATAAAATTAGCCTTTAGATGTAATGTATTTGCACCCCATGCCCTGGCATCACCACATCTTCCATTTTATTTATGATTCATTTTTCTTCCTCTAAATTACTACTTTATGTAGTAATATTTACTTTGTACAGCATAAAACTAATGTCAGAACCTCCCAGTCTCTCCCCTTTTTCTCTCCCCCCCTCTCTCCCCCTCTCTCTCCCCCCTCTCTCTCTCTCTTGAGAGATTCTACTATTCAACTGTATTGTTCTATACTGGTTAAGTCCATGTATCTTGTGTATGTCAGTGAAGGTGTGAGTGGTGTAGTGTAGCATGTGTGTGTGTGTGTGAGTGGGTATGTGTGCATGTGTAAGGCTGTATGGCTGAAGGTGTGAGTGGGTATGTGTGTGTGCAGGGATAATTCTGGTTCTTAAAACCAATAGGAGAATTTGAGGAATTTTATGAGATTAGCAAAGTTTCTTTGAGTTTTTTGTATAAAAAAGTACAATTTTGAATTTTTAGACAGATTTTCAGGAAAAATATGGGTAAAAATCCCAAAATCTCACCCCAAAAGTGATCCTTGTGCGTGTGTAAAGTTGTATGGCTGAGGGTGTAAAAGTGACTAATTAAATGTAGTTTAAAACATGGTAATAAGCATAATATGCATAGATCAAAGTTGAAGTTGATGATGTTGCTAATAATTATTTTGATGAGGATGACTTATTTGGGAATGATACTTATGATGATGTGTATATCATATCTTGTTGATGAGGACGAGGGTGATTGTAGTGCAGTGATGAAGATGATGATGATGAGGATTATAATTAGTATTGATGATGGTGACATATACAATGTACTGAGAATGATGAAGATAACATGTTGAGTGATGAAGATGATTATATATGCTTGGAGAGTGATGATGATAATGATATGTTCTGAAAATGGTGAGAATGATGATTATGAAGATGTTTACATGACATTGTATGTCATATCTTAGTGATGAAGATGGGGTATAGTGATGATGTTGAGGATGAGTATGATTATTTATACACTATTATACTGACTCATGGAGTCATATACTGATGATGATGATGATGATGATGATGATGATGACTCAAGTTTATGTCGTAGTGTGAGGATGAGGAGATGATGATGAAGATGATGATGATTCATGTGTATGTCGTAGTGTGATGATGAGGTGATGATGATGAAGATGATGATGACTCATGTTTATGTTGTAGTGTGATGATGATGATGATGTAGTGTGATGATGAGGTGATGAAGATGAAGATGATGATGACTCATGTTTATGTCGTAGTGTGATGATGATGTGATGATGATGATGATGAAGATGATGATGACTCATGTTTATGTTGTAGTGTGATGATGATGATGATGTAGTGTGATGATGAGGTGATGAAGATGAAGATGATGATGACTCATGTTTATGTCGTAGTGTGATGATGATGTGATGATGATGATGATGATGATGATGATGACTCAAGTTTATGTCGTAGTGTGATGATGATGACTCATGTTTATGTCGTAGTGTGTGATAACGATGATGATGATGACCATGTTTGAAGTGTGAAAGAGATTACTGTTCACATGTGTACAAGAAGGAAGTAAGGGTGTGAGAGTGTGTATGTTTTGTTTATGTCCTGTGTTGTATTTGTGAAAAATCTGAAAAATAAAATTAATATAAAAAAAAAAAAAAAAAAAAAAATTCCTCTGACAATAAAATTGCACCTATACGGCTCATATCGGTTCTATCCAGCAATTTCGTAGTTTAGAAATTTTGATATGAAATACCCCCACTCAATCCAACAAGGAATCTACTTGACGTGCACCAAATCATAGTTTGAACGATATTTAATAGCCCCGCGTCTAGGAATTTTTGATAATGCTATGATTGAAAATGTCTGAGAAGTACAGTTGAACTATATGCACGGTTTCCTTGTAAATTCGTTACCACGCGTCGATTCAATTTATTTTCATTTGATTTAAACAGTATTTTATTTAGCATAACCATGAATATACAATACAATACAAAATTAGATCTGATGAAGGATTTTGAAACCCTAATAGCTTATATTAATCTGTTTCCCTTAGAATATTGACTAACTTGACTAAAGTGGTCAAATAGGAAACACTGTTTTGTACTTATAATGAAGAAATTAATGACAAAAAAAAATTAGTAGTATACGATCAAGTTAGTTTTTAAAATTATTGAGCACTCTTGAACATTGGTGGAATACAAATATTTATCAACAATTTAGCAATTTGCTCAAGATACAAAATGTACAATGATATATAATTGTATCAACGATGCTTGTTGGGGATAGTGATAATTTCAAAATAAAATAAAATAATTTTCATTTCTATTAATAAATTTACTGTGATCACGCGAAGGTCGGTAATTTGTGATTTTAACTCAGTATGATTAATTGTCTGTGTGTTCAATATTTTCTTCATGACGTCATTTTAATAATACCGTAAAAATGCTCCCTGTGGATTGTGACAACTTTCTCTTGGATATTTTTGACGTCCCTTCGAGTTTAACAATAAAACGGCATAGTATCGTTATATCAATCTCATTTCAATGTCGATTTAAGAAAATGGAAATCGATGTAGGCCTCGATTTTGTCTTGGTTTAATATTTCTTTCTCGGGTTCACACAACCATTACTAATAGTTTTATGTCATTATAAAGATTCCCAAAAACAATCATCACATGCATTTTTTCATGAAACGATCTACAGCATCAGCTAATTTCATTAAAAAATTACTAATTGGAAAAAGTTTTAAGATTTTCTTCATCAAACTAAATTGAGTTATATATTGAGAAAGCGTCTGCCTGATGAATGGGCATTTGCTTGCGTAAAAAATAATTTCAAAAGTCTGTGTTCCTTTTATAATAATTATTCTTATATACTGCTTTATTAAAAATTTAAGGCCCTCTCAAAGCGGTTCACAAATTATTTTCCGTGGTTATAGGGCCTTAGCAACCAGCCAATATCGATCGTTCTTAACTCCCTGGGGGAGCATATAACCGGTGCTGCCATTTCGGCGCTCACAGCTAGCATTCTAAATTTCTAGCACCACCCAATCACGTACTGGCAATTGTGAAGTTGCATCGGATTAATTTTCAAATAAACCGACATTTCAAACGGAAACTTTTAGAAACAAAATACTAATTGGGGGAAAATGACCCTTGTAATGTCAGCATATTTTCCAATCCTTGAAACTTGACCGATTTTAAAAAAAATCCCTGAATAATGAATAATTTTGAAATAATAATCATAGTCTAATTTCTGGTCTTTCTTTTCCCATTTCCTGTTACTAGATTTCTTTGTTCTTAAGAATCGCGTTTGAAGCAGATTCGTTGCGAATTAGGAAGACGCAAACGGAATCGAGGCCAAAGTGAACTTAATTTTATTTCAAATAGAACTACCCTTGGGACACGGTATTGTATCGATTTTGAAATTACGTTCTAAAAGCTGTTCAATTAAAGCAGAAATATATATACTGAGGCAAAAGTCAGAATATTAGAAACGGGAATGATTTTGAAATTACGAACATTATCCATTGCTTAAATTCCCTATTTGCCTGCACAAAGAAGATTGCTACAATAAAATACATTAAAAAAATAAAATTAACAAATCTAAATCTAAAATCAAATTCGATAAGATTTATTTAATTTCTGCTTTTTCCGATCAGATTCACAACATCGCAAGGAGGCAAATCCAACGGGCGCCCTTTGACATGTCATAGGAAAATGAACCTCTCTGCTTTTCCAACCTATAGTGTTTACATATCGCAGTTGATTCGATATTCTAGGGCCTGTTCTAAATATCATTTTACACAAGTGATGACATAGACATTTACAAATTCAAAGTTGAAATAAGTCAATTTTACATAATTTTGCAAATGGTGATATAAAGATAGACAAAAATCGCATGTACATGTATAAAATATTTTGCTGGATTTGATACAGGCATACACATGTTCAAATACATACTTAGTTACATCCAAAGCCAAGTCTTCATTTCCAAAAAGTAACAAATTTAGATTAATTTGCATATTGAAGTAATTTAATGCTTTAAACATTTCTAAAACGGAAATGCAATGTAACAACAACTAAAAAAATGTGACGTTCCAAAAACCATTTCATTTCCAATACGTAATCAACTCCTGCAATGGGACCCAGTTATCTCGAAGTCGGCAAGACCGTAGAAAACGTCCATGTATCCGAATGTTCAAGTTAAGCGGACGCGGATATTTCGAGTTGGATTTGGCAGAGCCAGACGAAAAACTTCGAATTATACGGGGTTTTAATTATACAAGTTCGAAATAAAGAGGTTCGACATTGTACAATATATAAAACCTCTGAAGTTTGCCAACTTTGAATATTCATCATGTAAACGTCACGGACGGAGGTGCGTAAAGTACCGATTTGAAAAAATGTTTATATCGATCTTTGTATATTGACGTTACTTCAGTATGTCGAAATGTCATTGTATGCAGTATGCTGTCCATGGCATTATAGATGTCACTATTTCTTCGGGTTGGGAAGTATGATATATTTACAGATTCCTGTTAAAGGCCCAATATTCGGAACTTCAGGAAATATTCGTGATTCTGAAAAAATCTGAAAAATAATCCAGTTGATAATCATGCAAAAATAAGCCTAAAACGAAATAAACCTAAGCGGTAACTAACAAGAAACTCTTGCCAGAAAAATCAGTTCAGGTGGGGCCCACTTCAACAACAAGCTGAAGATAAAAGACAGTTCAAAATGGACGCGTGTTTACAAATATCGAGTTTCAACTGCTGCTGTACCGGTAACCGCGTAAGAATTCAACTTGAATATTGCTGATATCAGTTAATCTTAACTAAATCTTTAATAATAATAAATTTATTAGGCTTTATTTTCGCTTCGAGTTTTGTCGAAAGTTACGTATATTGGGCCTTTAAATAACCAATATATGGTTTATTTGATGTTTCGGTAACGAGCATATTATATACATGTATGTACAAACATATGATGACATTCTCTGATATTTTGGCATGGAGTAGTTTATCAAAAATATTGGAAGATTTTTTTTTTCTGCACATGAGTGTTAAACGTGATCTGTTGTGATGTCACACGTTACACTCCTTAAACTGAAATCACAAAATTATTTCATGTCTGGGTCGAGTCTATGTTTATCTCGCTCGCAGCCATGTAGACCAAAGATCGATAAATCTCGTTGATCAAATGTACACTTTTGACTGTTTGTCGGTCAGATTGGTCTAAGCATATTGACCTCAGTCTGCACACAAACAGACCGTTTAAATCATGAATTTTTATTCGTGGCTTTTTATTTTTGTTTTCATAGATCATCGAACATGGTTTGTGAAAATGATTGTGTTTACAAAGAAAACAGAGAGAAAATGATCAACTGATATATATATTTTACACTCTTACACTTCTTAACATGAAACAAATTTTTTTATTAAATCAAAAGATCAAAAAATACCAAATCGTCAACAAAACCATTACCCGAACTCAAAAACGATAAACTAGAGGCAACAAAGGAACAAAGGAAATATTTACACGGAGACCATCGTGAAAGTACATGAGAATAAGAACAGGTGTTCCGGAAGAGTAAGCGTCTTCTGCTTCATCGATGACACCCGCTAACTAAAGGCGATAGCTTAATCAGGGATTAGTACTTATTTTAATTATTCTGTAACTAAAAAAAGGAAACCATTGAATAAGTTACAACTTTTTCAGATACCAAATAAAATATATCTAGTACAGTCAATTGACATGCAAAATTGTTTGGTTGTACCTTGTATATTGAACGAATTATTAAATGTTGATAAATATCGTTGAATAGTGATTAAGCTAGCCATCTTTTGAACAACTGGGCTCAGGTT
Source organism: Mimachlamys varia (assembly GCA_947623455.1). Taxonomy (NCBI): domain Eukaryota; kingdom Metazoa; phylum Mollusca; class Bivalvia; order Pectinida; family Pectinidae; genus Mimachlamys; species Mimachlamys varia. The sequence continues at coordinate 32,022,343 of OX392544.1, forward strand.
TGTATATTGTAAATCATAAAAAGACAAAAAAAAAATGTCGAAGTACAATATATTGAAAATTTTAAATGAGTAAGTGTAATATGGAATTTATAAAACGACTTCAATAATTTCAAGAATCAGGAGTTTTACTTTCTCAAGTTTAATCAATCCATATTACATGATACAAATGAAAGATTCTATATATCACTCTCAAATTAATTTCTTTATAAGAAAGACATTTCTACTTTGACGGTACAATTTTACAATCATATGCCGTCATAAAGACTATGACGTCACAATAGTCTTATAACACGTATGTAATACCATATTTCTGACCTGGCCGTATGACTTGACTGAACGTGAAAGTTATGTGAAATCCCTGTGCCTGGTTAAGGGGAAAATCGCTAAACTTAGATATTATAATACTGGAAAATATTGTCCTCAGTGTCCGACAGCTAAGGCGACAAACTGTTACACGACTTAATTTATAATCTGTTCGATCTTCACAAGAGTGAACTCCCTTGGTGTGAATTATCAAACACGTGTTCTGTACCCAGCTAATAATATCACTCTGTGATCTCAATTTGACAAAAACATTTTAGTGTATATTTATATTGTTTATGACATAATTAGCAAAAGTAACCTTGTTTAATGTCGGCTTAATTGTGTAAAAGGGTATAGTTGTATCTGCCCTTAACAAAAACACTGAAACTGAATACTGTTTACGTTTTTTGTAACGTAACTGAAACAAACTGAAATGCTGAAAATATCCCCGAGTGTAAACCAAATATAGTAAAACTTTTTGTAATACGTCAAAAATGCCACTAACTAAAAATTGGTTAAAAATATAACAGATAACAGTTAAGCTGATGGAGCTTTCAATGTGATGTTAAAAGGAATACAAATCGAACCATTTTCTCAGTGACTAGTTAACTTGATAAGAAATTGATGTTAAAAATCAACGGGCCGTTAAGCTGAGTAATCATTTTGGATTTTTAGATACAATTTCAACAGTAAGGCATACTTTAAAGAACCACTTTCCAACGCATTGTTAGTTTTATAGAAAACTAATTTGACTTTGCTTTGGTTGAAACAACTGACACCTTGCTTAGCTGATAGACATAAAGATAACACTTTTATCGTGTAAGATCTTAAGCTGCGAATCATACGAAGCATGATCAGCTTAATAATGTATAAGTGTATAGATTTTTTTCCTGTAATGTGAGATAAATCAAACTCACAAAACTTTTATTGCTAATAAAACGGTTTCTTGGTACAGACACAAAATAAATTCGGTAGTATTTGTAAATATTTTAAAAGTTATCTAGAATAAAATAATTTGAATCGGTAGGTTAGTTCGAATATTATGACAGTCTCGTCCCAACGGTGGAATTTTACAACCTATGCATGAAATATTAAACACCTGCGACTAGTATCGGCGCCATGTCGCCTTTTGGACCGGAACGTTTCGTGTGACTAGGGTCGCTTCGATAAATAATGGGGAATACGTCAGATACAGTACCGGGTATCAATTCATTAGCGGTGAATAATTAGGAGTGATAAAGAATAAACAACGAAATCGTGAGTTGTTTCGTCAGCAAAATACTAAGATTCCTCTATTTAAGACCAAACAAAACTATACAAGTGTTTCAAGTACACGTAGGATATAAAAGGGAAAAAATATTACCCTTCTGCTTCTACAATATTTTAGAAATTTTGGATTCCCACCTTTTGGCCCCCAGCATCACTGAAGAGTCCTAGGAGGACGAAACAGCTGTATGGTCCAGTTTAATTGCTGTATCTATTACTAAATTTAAAAGGTGCAGCACATGTGTGTGTTTCGTCATCCATTGGATAACGAAGCAAGAATCCTAAAATATAAACAAAGAAATATAAACACTGATACTTAGGAAAAAGTCCAAGAAAATAAAACCAAGACTCGTATTCATGACACCGTTCTCATGCTCGAGCATTGATTCTGTGCTCAAGTAAATTTTCTTGTAACTCGCCTAAATCATGCCTATGATCAAAATGTCATTGTAAATATTAAAAACAGAATTAATTTTCATGGATCTTACATATTTTACAAAAACTTAAAAAAAAAAATGATATCAAATAAACTGTAACCGGAACAAGAAATAAGACTTGAGCAAAAAATCCATGCTTGAGCATGACAATGGTTTCATGAGTAAGGGTTTAAATGTTCCGGAAGAGAATGCGTCTTCTGCTTCTTTGACGACCGCAACGTTGTGAATACATGTATAAGTCGCATCAAGTAAATGTCACCTCCTCAAATAAAGAAATGTGTTTTTTAAACTTAACATTATGGCATGTACCAATGAACACAAAAGTTTTAACTGAAGGTAGGTCGATTACAAATGTACAAACTGTTTCACCTATACTTTTAGTTGGTTAATATTGGAGATTAGTCTTGAACTTAGGTTTGGTATGGTTTATTTTGTTTTACGTTCTATTAACAGCCAGGGTCATTTAAGGACGTACCAGGTTTTGGAAGTGGAGGAAAGCCGGAGTCCCCGGAGAAAAACTAATGACACACGGCCAGTACCTGGCAACTGCCCCACGTGGGATTCGAACTTGCAACCCTGAGATGGATAGCTAGCGGTAGAATGTCGGAACACTTTACCCGCGACGGAAAACTAAAACATTCCTTGTCTATAGAAAATATAAACAAGTCGTCTTAACTCGAAGTGTGGAATTATTGATTGCTCTCTGGTTTACGACACTTGTCAGCTAATTACTTGAGAATTTAATGAACCGTAACTGTTCACGTGGGCGATTTGCATTTGTTCACAGGGTGCGTGGGTCACGCTCCGCCAATTGGCTTCAGTTTTAAGACTTATACATCTATTTCCAAAATTGCAATACAGCATGATACTGATGTAGGTTAATTTTATACATATAGTACTGAAAACTGCAAACAAATTCCAAGATGACCGCGGACTTTTTCGTATACGTTTTCATCTCACAAATAGATGAATTCATACTTCAGCAGTATGAATGCACGATTTGTTTTGCCGGCAGCAACCTGCGTTAAGATCTGAGAAAATCCCATAGGGGGTCACGTCCCGATGACTTTTTGCATTAGTCAATCAAATTACTACTGTCAGAATCTTGACAGAGAAATTTTGTGGCGACAAATCTTGCATAAACGCATTTGTCCGTTTAGTCATATCGTCACCAAAAAGTTCATTAGTAATAATGTGACGAAATGGCTTGCTGCAAGATGACAGGTCATTGGAAAATTTAAGTCTTACAAATGTAAGTAAATAGGCGACAAAGGTCATCTGAACGTGACCTGTTATGGGTTGTTGTCAGATCCTTGTAAAACGGAGCGAGACCAAGGATCTGTAATTTAATCAGATGGAATCCGAACTCAAAATCGATTAAACCAGGGGGAAAATATGAACAAAGGAAAGATTCACATGGAGACCCTTGTAAAAGTACAGGATAATAAGACCATATGTTCCGGAAGAGTAAGCGTCTTCTGCTTCATCGACGACACCCCCCATGTAAATCTTTGCCAAATCCAAGAAAATGAGCATTCTCAAAAACGTCCATCTTCATATCACTTAAAGATACAAAATATTTCGCAATGAGACTAAGATGGCGACCACAAAACTTGCCCATAGTTCTGATCAACCTGTATCTCTCGAATCCTTGTGTTGTTAGTTTGTTTGTCAGCAATCGTCATCGATCCCGAAATTCATATAAGATGTTAATTCGATTACTCTATACACACCCGGCGTCGGTAGTACATTTGTACTATTGCTTAATTTATGTGATTCCCAGTAAAATCTAAGTAGTGTGCATTAAGAAGATTATTTTTTGTTCTATGTTATTTTTTAAATATTACAAATCAGTTTCAGGTAAATTCTACAGCATTTTATCCACGCCTTTCTAGGAATACATGATAGAATTTAGAGCTATGATAAGTAAATTACCCAGCTTATCAATATCTGAATCTGAATATCTGAAACTTTTTAATGCAATTAAGATATAAATTATGTACGTTGTGTTTATAATGTGGTATATATATGAAATCAACGGCAAACTGTGATAACAACCGAACCAACATGAATGCTAAGCAAAGTTGTTATTCGCGTACAAATATTTGCGAGGTATTTAAATTCGCGATTGGTTCTCCTCGCGTATTAACGCGAAAATATATCCCACGCGAAATATAAGTGATTAACTTTATACAGTCAACAAAGTGAGGGAATTGAACGGAATAGCAATCTATCCAAACAAATTACACATAGATCAAAACGGGAAAATGAAATAACACAAAATGAAATATAGCACGTCACTGTATGTACATGTAGAACAAATATTTATTGATCCGGGATATACTAAAGCATTATCGGGACAGACTACGTCGGATTTAGGTCAGCCTGTCGACAGTGATATATATTCCCTGCTAAAAAGATCGAATAAAGATAAATATGAAACATCTTAACATTATGTCCATAATAGTCTCTTTGTAGATCTGAACTATCTATTATCTGAAAACGTCTATTTTTTCCAGGAGCGGCAATTGTTTTGATCTGCCTTCTACATCAAAAGCTCAGACAAGCTCCAAAGATTATCCTATACATACCAGGTTTAAATTACATTCGATTGTATTTTCATGAGGTTGAAGGAGGGTTGATGCACCAATTTGGGTTGGTTAGCATCAAGGAGAAAGCCCAACTTGAGGCAATTGTCAATACCACTTGTTCATACATGTATGTGGGTCCGTTATGCTTTTCGAACCACTGGAATAGCCAATAGCAACTTTGAAGGCAAGCAGATAGCTATTTGTTTCAAGAGTCAATTGCTGTACATTTTGTACCAATGAAACAGGAAATAAGTGCAATATTGCTTTAATAAATTTACCAAAAAGATATTTGCGCGGCCATCTTGTAATCTTCGATTAAGGTATTTCGTAAATATGTTTTCCGACGATTTCACTTAGTGGTATGAAGAGAAAGTTCAAGTTTTGTGAAACGCTTGCTAAACATGAGATAAAAATAATACCTTAACAAATGCCAGGCTGATACCTGTCCTTAGTCGAAAATCAAAGAGAGAGAACCGACTTCAAAGAGAGCTTATTTTACCGTCACGCAACGTCGTGATTAGTTTTTACATGGAATAAAATAAAAACCTTTTTTTTTGTCTCATGCACAGGACGATGTACGTTGAGTTTTCAATTTTGTCATGACATTATGACAGGGATGCAGACAGGGCAAAACGAGATTTACCCCCGGAGTACTGAATATTGCTCCAGGCGTAAGATGTAAACCACGTACATGTATACTGTGCACATGTCACGCGGCTTTTTTCTGGAACGGCATGGGCTCGAAGTACCGACAACCGCGTAGGTTTTCTATAGGTAATCCGGTTTCCTTCAAAGTGTAAATAAACCTTTCCTATGTATTCTAGGACAAAGACGGTGATAGAAGTTGGAGTTGGCTGGTCGGGTGTTTGAGTAGATTGCGCACTTGCCTTTCATGAAGGCGGCTGGGGTTCGATTCCCCGACCGGACGTGGAAAGGTATGGGGTCTCCTGCACGACCACGCAGGTTTCCTCTGGGTACTCCAGTTTCCTCCCTCAATAAGACCCCGCGCATTGACAATCGGGCCTACACGACTGATTAGTTCCAGTTGTAAGACTTGTTTAATAATTGTTGTGAAGCGAGTAAAAGTTATTTCTACCACAATACCCTCTGTTATTCCAATCTCAGACCATTGTATAAACGAGCTGATATTTGGATAATTATATGTTATATACCACGGTTGGATAAATATATGTTATATACTGTACCATAAGTAATTATTTTTCAAAAGTTACAAAAAACACTCGCTAAAACTCGTGTCTTTTGTAACTTTAAAAAAAAATTAACGAGAGTGAAATTATTCCATATCCAGCAGCCACTCGTTGTGTAACCTCTATATATACATCAATGCTTGGTAGAAAAAAAATCAGAGCATATCAAAGCGTCAACAAAACCATAATCCGAACTCAAAATCGATTAAACTAAGGGCAAAATAGGAACAAAGGAAATATTTACATGGAGACTCTCGTATAAGCACAAGATAATAAGACCAGTTGTTCCGGAACAGTAAGCGTTTTCTGCTACATCGACGACACCCGCCATGTAAATCTTCGTGTCAGCCAAGTAGGCATCAATCCTCAAAATGAGAACCGAGTCATCATTTTCATCACAACAAGTAAACACACTAACAAGCAAGCTCGAAAACGTCCATCTTCATATCACACAAAGATACAGAATATTTCTCGATGAGGTCAAGATGGCAACCATAAAACTTGCTCATAGTCAGTACTGCTTATTCGTTTACGTGAATGTCAAAACCCACGAACTTCATATCCATCTTTTTCATCTTCTTGACATTGAAAGTTCCCCTTAGGTACACTGTATACATGTACTACTAATTCTCTGAAATTTAGGCCATTTTGCTCCTTTTATCGAATTTCTAAAGAACATTTAGACAAAATAAAACATATCTCTGGTATGTGTTCCTATATGTCAAAAACTGTTTTTTTACGCTATTTATGTTGTTGGTCAATATGTCTGCTTATGTTGCTCATAACATATTAAGGTTTCGTTCTCAAATTCCTTTTTTATGATTTTATGTTGTGTATGCATTAACAACTTGACGATTTCAAAAAAAACTATATATATTTCGGTGTCATATGTGATAACTCAAATAAAATGAAGATGATGATGGTCTCTGTTGTTCAGCTGCAGCAACAAGCTTCAACCCAAATTGTTGACATGAGTAATATGCAATTTGATTCCACGGAGCGCCATTTTGACCTCTCCGTCTCCATTGCCTGAGCGTTAGGCACGAGACACACATCCGGGGCACGGAAGCTCGTGCAGCCACGCGCCATAGCTTATTTCTCGTGTTACATCGTTCGTCGTGAACATTTCGTTGGAGTACGCATGCCCAAGAACATTGGAGCCTTATGGGGGATTGCTATATTCCTTGAAACCATATCACATGATCAATAGTGACGCCATTTCGAAAGATATATCTACTCTAGAATCATTACACACGGCCCCTTAAGCAAGTTACCCTACCATTAAAAACACATTAACATCCCATCCAGTCCAGTCGTAGTCCAATTGGCCAAACCATTCAATTGGCAAGGCGGCCACACTTCAGATCCATCTTTAATAGCAGACGAATTCGTTAGATTAGATCTAATGGTAGGCGCGCCAAATCGAGTCCAGTCATTCAAAAAGTCTCGTACTTTCCCGTGTTCAACGTGTATTACAACTAGACGAACATATTGATTTTGTCATATTAGTCCGAGCTCCAAAAAAACTTCACCGATAGCTTTAGTCCTTAGGGATACTTGCTTATCTTATTACATAGCATGATACAGTGCCATTTAGACGTTATTGTAACTCTTCAATAGCTAGTGAAAGGAGGTAAAGAATGGTCGTGATTTCTATGTCACGTGACAACTGTGCATTTGAGATCTCTTTAGTAAGGCCAGCTTTTATGAAAATGTGGCATAAAATACTCATATCTTAGCTAAATGAATATTTAATGAGTGTGATTTTGTTTTAGGCTAATATCAGAATGACACAAACTCCTATATGATGAAGGGAGCGTTGTCTTATATCGTTTAATAGTTTCATTGAAGACGGTTTCATTGTTCAGGCGCGTTTGATATCCGTTCGATTTCATTAATTTATCATTTTATAGCGATGCTACAAAATCCTAGAACCATCAAATATCTACCTCATTTTTTCCATAAACACGTCCCACTATTAATCATATGGCCTTGAAAAATAAGGATGTTTGACTCATCGGAGAAAAAAAACATGGAAGATAATACTCCTGTAGATTGTCAAACATAGTATGGGTATATTAAGATCTTATTTCAGTTTTCATTTTAGATATGATTAATGAAACGATTCTAAATCGGTTTTTTGGGAAATTACTATATAGAGAAAAACTGAAGAGTAAGAAAAAAATATCGTAATGAGTTTCATTGATTACATTAAATGTAAAAAAGAGTGTAAGGTATATGTTATCACATAGTTGAATTTGTTGCTTTTTTTGGTCGACAATATTTCATGCAACTTTGGAAGAGAAAAAATTTGCCAATTGAGTAAGTTTGTAACGTGATGTTCTTGTCATAGGCGTGACGTCACTATTGAAACAATCGAAACTTAAAACCAATCACAGAGCTAATAAGTTACATTGCATGGGTTATTATTGTGGGAGGAAACTGGAGTACCCGGAAAAAACCGAAATGGAAATGAACAAGTAAACCATTACTTACTGTCTGGTAGAAAAATTGAACCCTGGCTGTCTTGGTGAAAGGGATATACACTATCCACTGCGCCACCCGACCACCAATAGTTTTAAAGATGATTGCATGACAAATCAGATTCCCTGACCATGATGACTGACTTACAATTGGCATCGATGCTTATTTCAAGCTTACATCATAATATAATCAATCTCCGACTATCCTTCTGCATATGCACGCTCTGAAAACATAAGCGGATGTCGGTAAATCACGCTCAGATTATACGAAACTATGCCTACAAATCATCCTCATCGTCCTCCGTACGATATCTCGCGAGACATGAGGCATTGCTACCATGTCATAAGCTATTTGCATCAATTATCTACTAGATACTCTAATGTCCTGACCCGTCTTCTTACAGAGGATCCGGACGGAACATGACCGCCCGGGACTGCTCCGGCAATAAGTTATAATCCCGGGTGATTATTTGTGTCGAGAGCAATTTAAGGGCATGTGGCTATCATGAATAATACACTTTTACAGGGAGTAGGAAACGTGATGTTCAAGTAATTGGACCTAAGTATGAATTATGAACAATGTTTAAGATGCTTTTACATGTAAAGCTACAGTGTACAATCGCAACATCTCAGTAATCTTCGAAAATCTACTACTTCGAATGCATGTATAGAGAGAGTGTCACAGGGTGTACACGTCCTGTTCCAAAATGGCCGCGCCCCTGACCACACCAGAGATGTTGCAATTGTTGTATTTGTAGCCTCTCGTCTATAAAGTCCGAGGACTTTCGAACTGTGTCGTTATTCATTCGGGGAAGAAGATTTTTGAAGATTACCGGAAATTTTATCGTCTATTTTGGGAAAACTAAGCACTAGAAAAGTTTTTTTTTTTCAATCAGATGAAAAAGTATTCCCCTTTGTTGCGTGATTTACGTTCTGATTTTCCGGTTTTGTCGTGATCATTAAATTGCTTTAAACATATTTCCATTTACATATATCCTATTAAAGTGATATTACAGAACAATTTATTCAGCTGAAGTAAAACCTTGTTCAGAATGTAGACGGTGGTGGGTGGTGCAGTGGATAGCGGTTTCTCCGGGTACTCCGGTTTCCTCCCACAATTAGACCCCTCGCGCGCTAACTTCGGTTAATTTAGCATATATCTCATAATGTGATCACACAAGCAGCTAAAACCAATATTTTAGTGCTAAAAAGCTACAAGTTGGAAACTACGGCTATCAGGATATTTTAATCTAAATCCTCTCGGTTTTGAAACCTTGTCCTACTTGACATAAAAATCCTTTCCTACAAAATACAAATGTTAATTTGATGCTTCTCGGTCAATACCATTTGTTTCTTGGAAATTTGTAAAAGAAAGAATCGAATACAAATAAAATGCATTAACTAAAAAAAAGCAGAACAAAACAACTTGAATTATCTAACAAAGATACAGGCAGATCAAATAATCCTTCTTGATAAAGAACACCGAATCAATTGAAAGTGTATGGATACACAACATGTAATAAGTCCGCGGGGACTATTTTTTGTACACGTAACATATACATGTACATGCTTTACTCATCTAATGGGTAAATGGATTACGGAGGAATCAAGACCGGACACTTAAGGAACAAGATATTTCAGTGCGATACAGGAACGGAATCAAACCAGCTTAAAGTCACGTCTTGTAGACAGATATTTAAATAATGGAAAACATAAGGAGTTTGTTGAGGCAATTTAAAAACATAGAGAAAAAAAATATCTAAACCGAAATATTTGTTAGCTTAATATTGAGAAAATAACGAACTTAACATGCATCATTAAGCTAACCATGCCTGGCTTAGGAGTGACATGTCTGCGATCGACCCAGAATCTAGGATCAATAAACTCTGAACGAAACGAATTATGCGTAACTTGTTCAGCCTCTTTTTCATGTACGGCCCAGATGTTTTATTTTCTGCTATGCTAATGAGAAACCTTAAGTATTGATACATAACATTGTTCGAGAGGATACAATATAGTTTACGAAACTGCGCAATGATTGCATTTCATTACAGTTAGAAATACGAAACTAAAATGCTATTCTAAGACTAGCAATGCTATCTCAAGTGATCTAATATGTAGTGGATGGAGATTGATTTCAGAAGTACACATGCCGATTTCATTTAAAACTAGAAATGCCGGTGAGATATAAATGCCCCTTTCCCCCATATGAAATAAGTGCTTCATGCTGATTACGTATGCGAAGTTTGATGACAATCGGATCAGTAGTTATTTAAATAATCTGGTTACATTACCAAGAGGCGGGACGCGACGCTACGGGACGGGACGGACGGTGGCATAAAAACAAACAACGTTTCAGTTGGCTATCACAATATGATGAGTACGTTAATATGTAAAGAGCAGTAGCATTTGTTCATGAATATGAATCTGAAACGTCTAGTCGCATTTTCTGGTGCTGTAAATACTAAATATTTTCGTAATACTATAGAGAAATGCTATATAAGATAAATTTGAAACGGATCTTTTAACGTACACGTAAACCTATTTTGCGATCGAAAAAATGCATGCTGATGAAAATATTACGTTTTTATATTTTACATAGATTTATTGAATTTCCCCCTGTAAATATTAAACGTTACATTATAAAATGTATGTGTATGATATCAACAACCATATTTATTAAATATGCAAATGACGACATCTCATCGATACGATAAATATGTAGCATGGCGGTTCAATTAATTAACTCTAAAACAAACTCCTCATACTGTACGGGAAAGTACGAGATCAATGAAAAGACAAATATCCTCAATATTGCACTAGATGGATTTTTTTTCTTCGTTATAGTATTGCCATATGCAATTAAAAGAAACGAAACCCGTAATTGAGAAGAAATTTTGTTTATTTTTTAACGTCCTACTAGCAGTCAGGGTCATTTAATGATATGCCAGGTTTCTGCAGGTGGAGGAAAGCTGGAGAAAAACCACAGACCTACGGTCAGTACCTGACAATTGCCCCACTTTGGTTTCGAACTCACAACCCAGAGGTTGAGACATCTTAACCACTCGGACACCGCAGCCCCATGTGAAAAGATCCACACCACTGACATAAAAAAAACATAAGTTAGGCTCCATATTCAGAGGTGCTTTTTTTCTTTTGGTCATTTGGTGGAGCGTTAGACAAGTGAAGTAGAGGTCGAATGTTCGAATCCTGGCGGAAGCAATGAACAATCACATCTGTAAAAGATTATCTCAATAGCTTTGTTCGCGAACTGTGTCCTCATAGATGTTGACAAATGTTACGGGGTCTTGTACACGTCACTTCCGTCATCGAATTTCAAAGCGAAATAATGTGATGTCAAGATTAAGTATACCCATGCGTATTCTCCATATCAACTTGGAAAACAAAATTAACCTGTCAGGGAAAGAAAACGCTTACATTATTCATAGCGGAAGAGGAAATAGAGTGTCTAATTCTAGACTTAATGCTGTACCTATTGATTCCGTACGCCAAGTAAAGTCGAATTCCTGACATGGAGTTTCTTAAAGTAATCACCTTCGCTTTTTAGTTTGGCATGTAATGGTTATTTATTTAGCAGGATGGTGCAAGTTGTCTGGGATCCAGGTCAGTTCGGTAACTTTTAGGAAGTGTGTTCAATTACAATTTCAGCTGCAGGTAGTTACTCGCTAGCCCCATCAATTATGCCTCTTGTCTGACCGCAGTTAATCACGTGACTCTAATAAATCGAGAGCAACTTGGTGATTGCTTCTCTAGGTCTAACACATTAGATCGAAATTTACGATATGAGACAGTGTATGTGAAATGCTTCCTTTTTCAAAAGAACTTCTAAAACCTATTAGAGGTTTCTTGGAAATTACGCCAATTTCGTCGAAATTGCGTCGTATGGAATGGCTAATTGGAGTTGCTAAAAAAGAGAATGCAAAATGAGTCAGGTCTGTTTCTGCAGCTAAGTGTCGTTTGACAATCTGATTAAAATCATATTTTGATCTCCGCGCCGTTGCTTAAATATCATCGATAAATATTCTGTATCTTTGTGTGATATGAAGCTGGACGTTTTCGAGTTTGCTTGTTAGTGTGTTTACTTGTTGTGATGACAATGATGACCCGGTTCTCATTTTGAGAACTTGATCTTTACTTGGATGTGACAAAAACTTACATGGGGGTGTCGTCGATGAAGACGCTTACTGTTCCGGAACACCTGGTCTTATTCTCTTGTGCTTTTTGAGATTTTCCATGTACATCTTTCCTTTGTTCCTAGTTTGACCCTAGTTAAATCGATTTTGAGTTCGGATTATGGTTTTGTTGACGCTTTGGTATTCTCTGATTTTTTCCCGACTGCGTCAAGATCTGAGGACATTCATATGGGGGTCACATTCAGATGACCTTTGTCGCCTCTACTCTAGTATAATTGTCTAATGACGCTGTCATTTACTGTAAGTCATTTCGTCACAATAAGTTTCACATTATCTTGTTGTGACGAAATGACTAAACGTACAACGATACAATTACACAAGCTTTGTCGCCTCAAAATTTCACATTTCAGATTCTGAAAGTAGTAGTTTGATTGGTTAACGTAAAAGTTCATCTGAACGTGACCCTTATGGGATGTCCCTAATTCTTGATGTAGCAGAGAAAAGTTTATGGAAAGGCTCGTAGAACAAGATTGATTTGATGTATAGTCTATACTGATAGTTCGCTTTAAAATCCTTGTTCCGCAAACTTCTATAATTAAGCAGGTGACAACATTCCGTGACGTCGACAACTATACAACTGGGCGGAACTATCGAAACGCAATTGTGTGACGTCATCAACAATAAAAATGAGTGAAAAAAAACACAGGCGTATGCAAATTCCATGGTGTTTCATGTTTTAAATAGTTAAAAGTTTATAATTTTTAAAATGAAATATGTGTCAGCTGATTGGTCTTTAATGAAAAATAGAGTGTTGAACCATTCATAGAAAAAATACTGTTAATATAATATATACATGTCTATATTTGTGAGGTTATGAAGTGAAGCATCTCCCGTACCCAACTAGAGTTATCACTTCATAACCTCACAAAGATATAAACTTATTACAAAATTTACTATAGTTTAAAACTGTTGACAACGCTATCTGAAATATATAGCCAGATTCCTCAGCAGTCTAAACAAACAAATCATTTGAACTCAAAATACATTAAACAAACTTATTTTCGCGACAACTTACATATGTAATTTCGCGTTTTATATGAAACGACTATCTCGCGGCGATTTTATTTCGCGATAAATACGGTCATAAATCTTTAAAAAATGAATGTACAGTACAGAACAGATGGCATACATCTGATTAAAAACATTTTGCGACGATTAATTTTCGCAAATTTCAATCACCCGCGAAATTTAATCGCACGCGTAAATAAGTTGGTTTAAAGTAGATATGACTTTTTTGGAGACGGACTAGTAATGTGATACGACTAATCAGCAACTGTAAGTTAAGATACCACAACCTGTATAGGTATTTGTACAACGGTAACCGCAATATCTTATATTTCTTGTTCTGACAGGACATTCTTGCGGTAAACCGACACCCGTAACTAAGCCACAAACGCCACTTGATCTGGGTCATCTTAATGCTTCAAATCGGAACCCAACATCACCTAGAACTCAAACTTTTACGCTGACAGTTACATCTACCACGGCGCTCTTCCATGTAATAATTTGCTCCCTATGATCCCGTGAAAGCACTTTTTAACCATAATGTTATGTGCCGATTAATTGGGGACTTAAAAAATATAATTTTGAAGATTTATTTTACAATACTTTAAATAATTTTTTTCCGAAATAATGTTCCATTCTTGATTAAATACAAGGAATGACCCAAGAGCAACCGGCATATATTTGCATGGTCCACGAGGTGACCGATTACTTTTTACTTATCACCGGCCGTCTAGGTGAAAGACCAGTGTACTAGCAACTAAGCCTCCCAACCACCGAAACCTTTACTTAGGAAGTATGCTCGAACGTGTAATTTTTTAAAGTGTTTCTGTTTATTCTGCTTACGTATAGTGTTATTTTAATGTCTGGTAAACATGTTTTCATTGTCAATTAATACTGCCAGTGTTCGTGAAACCATTATCATAAAGGGTGGTCGGGCGGTGCAGTGGATAGCGCACTTGCCTTTCACCGAGGCGGCCGGAGTTCGATTCCCTGACCGGACGTGGAAAGGTATGCGGTCACCTGCCCGACAATGTGTGTTTTCTCTTGGTAGTCCGGTTTCCTCCCACAATGAGACCCCTTGTGCGCTATAATCCAGGCCAACAAGAATGATTAATATAAGTTGGATAACTTGTTTCGTAATTGTTGTAAAATAAATAAAGTTTATATTATATTTATATCTCATTAGCATACTGTACTTTAAAATCAAGTCTGTGCTTTAGAACAAATTATTTTGAAACCCATGCTAAAAACCATGCATCATTGTCGGAGAGCCAAAGTCTATATATATCTAAAATAATGACTTGCATCTCTCAAAGAAATCTTCCCAATAACCATAAAATATGGATTTTGATAAATTCATCACCGGGACCAGAAACTGAGTTTGTGTGCAGAAGTGGGGTTAGAATATGAGAACTTTTTCGTTAATATGAGCCCTGTTTTGATGTAATTATAGTAGTTTAAGATATGAGATTTGTAAAACGACACTTTCAATTTTCCATTGAGAGTGATATCCCTTGACAGTGCTCTCCCGAGCAATGGTTATCGTTGTTACATCAATATGGCGTCAGATGTTCCTAAGCATACAAAAGCAAGTCATGCGATTGTAAACTTTGTACATATACATGTAGACCCATTACTATATCTACATAAACAAACTATAATCTACCGCCAACGTGAGGTGACTAAAATAGTCCTCATCAGCATGATAAAAAGTCGACACCAATAATTCTGAACATACATCACGATCATGTCGAGTCTTGTAAGGAGCACAAACAGCGGTAGCTTGTTAAAGCGTGTAATAGACTTAGACAATGTGAAGAATGTCGTAAAAGTTCGCTGGTGGAATGAGAGAGCCGTGTTTCCCGGGAGAACAATGAAAAAACCCAATGGCTGAGGGTAATAACAAAAACACAGATTATATCGCTGACACCCAACCTGTACGTGAACCGTACGTTTCCAAAATACCTCCTTCAAGCATAAGTAGACCTTCATTTTATGCTACATGAAAACGTATTTTCTTTTTCAGCTTTTTGAATTCAATGTTAAGGATGCTCGGAACATTGCTATTGAGGATGGCGTAGCACGCACATATGGTGCACCTTTTATTAACTTGATTTTAACATTCTTTTTGATTTTTTTTTTTTTATATTTTCGTTTGCTTGTTTTTGCCTGGACTTATCTAAAAATAATGAATAACGAGGAAAACAATCCATATCACCAATCTGAAAAAGTTCATTGCAGCAATTTTTGATTTTTTTGCGCGTTAAATTACATTAAGTTGATATCGTGATTTCTTTACATTACAAAAAACATATATCTTTGCTATAGGATGAATACAGCTTCCCATAAAACAGTAGGTACATACTTTCGTTAGTCAGGTTTATACAACTAATGATTTCTTGTGTCGATGTTGGCGGGAAGTCGTGTTTTGTGGTAGCCATGTTTTAAATTAAAACGTGTCTGTACCGCAGTTAATGACGGGGATTGTTATTAACTATCTAATTCAGTAGTCTGCAGCATCCTGGCAAAGCCCTGACGTTATATATCCCCTTTGGCTAAGTTCGAGTCGATGGTGGTTTAATATTTACATTTTGTGTTGCCTTTGCTTATATATCATTACTAAACCAAATTGTAGTAAATCACACTGTATTCTAAAATTTGCAATCCACATCACATGACATTATTTCTGACGCCATGTTGAACTACGTTACGTCAACGATTTGCACTCCGCCTCAGATAACATTAATAATGGCTTTGAGTCAATAGCTCAAATGATATTGATTTAAATCAGACTCTTCCAGTAAAGAAACACACATGGAAAAATGGAAAAAGTTTACCAACTATATCCCAAAGAAATAGATACAGGCAAATTTTAAAATTACCGGAAATGTAAATACAAGCATTGAACTGTTACAATGTACCAGATGTAGTATACAGTCGATATGAATACAATTTGGGTGACAGATAAATAATCATTTCGCCCTCACATGCGACATTCTATTTATCTGTCACCCAAATTGTATTCATATCGACTGTATACTACATCGGGTAACAGTTCAATGCTTGAGTATCATAACTGATGTACAAAAAGTTTCGCTTTGACGTTATTTCGTAAATTTCGCTTTGTTGAGATTTCGTCTTTTCTCTGTGTGTTTTTATCATTAACACTTTTTGTTCGCGAGCGACCAAGCGTAAAAATGAAATACCATAAAAGGAAATTGTTTAGACGAAATAAACTCAATGTATATTGACTATTGCTAAAACAACACGAAGTTCCCATCAGTAGCAGGAGGTCAAAAGTTGGCAGCGTATACTAACGGATGTAATGTGCACCAACTAATTTACGAAACCCCGCTTATTTGTATATAAATACGGAAAATTGTTTTGGCTGCGTATCAAGGCTGCGATCCATATCTTCTATCTGAGGTGTTAATATTTCTGTGAAAAGAAAATATATCGTAGACACTATATGTCCACAAATTAAATTAATTGCAGGAATTGCATAATTATTGACACGCCAACCTTGATACATTTCATTTTTATTACAAGTTTATTGTGTATAATAGAAATATCACGTTGACTCAAATATTTATATAATAGTTAGAAGGTAGCTGACGGAATGCCAAGAATTGCCGATTTATATATGCAATGGAACGAAAACCATCTAATATATTAGCATCTGTATTTACAAGGTATACGTTTAACGTTTCATCAGCATTGCAATAAAACCCACTTAATTTCATATTAAACCTGGCTCAATAGACGCCAACGTTTACATACGTGCAATTTAAAAGAGAAGTTAGGAAAGTAATATTTCTCTGTGGTATATGCGTAGCATGCATGGGAAGCAGATTCCGCTCCGCATCAAAATACACTGTTTACCTTTGGGGAAAAACAAACATGTTTTTTTTACCAAATGCATGATTGAATGGGACTGCTAAAGTTGAACTACCTTCAGAATTGAGAATATTTTCAAAGTGTGTTCAGAGGAGACAAAGATGAATTCTTTATCAATTACAAAACCGTTTTAAAACATATTTATTTTCAGTTTTTGAGAGACACCTTTAGCGCATGTTTGGTATAATTGAATTATTTAGTCGTTAAATTAAAACACATACAAGCAAGCAAATAAAGGGTGGTCGGGTGGTGCAGTGGATAGCGCACTTGCCATTCACCAAGTCGGCCGGGGCTCGATTCTTCGAGTACCCCGGTTTCCTCCAACAATAAGACATCGAGCGCTAACATCCGGGCCAACAAAAGTGATTCATATAAGCGTGATAATTTGTTTAATAATGGATGTAAAGTGAGTAAATTTTATAAAATAACAATCGTTTATTAATAATTAATTGTTAATTATTGAATATTTATACATATTCATGTGTATCGACTTTAACTTGGCGAAATATTAAACAAAATAACACACTTAAAGTCATATTACCGTATTTAACCATGTTCTTAAGGAGATTGCACTAGGCGCAAACTATTGTAGGATATATCATTTTTGGAAAAGCTCACAAAACATTTCTTCTACCACATAGTCAAAAGAAAATCACAAAATATAAATAATGGATATGTAATGCACGATTCCTCCGTCTGCTTTTTTTTTACCCATAATCATCATTTTTGATGGAGGGTGTAAGATAAAATAAGAAGAAACCATAATTGACATATTTCAAGAATGGAAAAATTGTTCAAGGATTCCTTACAAAGAGCGCTTCCAAAACCGGAAGTTGAGCTCAACTCCGCCAAGCACTCCATGTATCCATCGCTTAGACGTTGTGATACACTTTCGCGCGACTTCTCGAAAGGTGATACAGCTCAAACTGAGGTATTCGTGGGAAAATGCAGAATGCTGTGATACATTAGTGATCGCGTTGCTCTCTCGGACAGGTGTACCATTAATATGTTAAAGGGCGATAATTAATATACCTTTTTGTGCTGGAGCCAGACTGGAGGTGAAAATTAGCTGAAGAAAACCATCACTAAAATGCTTTCCGTAATATTAGTCATTTGTCGCCTTTATATTATCGAATTTCGTTTATCTTCGCCTCAAGTATTGAGACGCGATTTGGAATTAATGTCAAATTATCGCAGTTAAGCAGCTTGGACCAATGCAAAGATATTTGATGAGCGAGCTGCATATAAATCTAACAAAAGACAAAACAATATATTCCAAAGAGATCTTGGCGCCCTTCATAGACGATTTTCATTTGTTCTATATATTTATAAAGATATTCTGTGTCTTTGTGCGATATGAAGATGGACGTTTTTGAGTTTGCTTTTAAGTGTGCTTACTTGTTGTGTTTTACAGTGATGACTCGGTTCTCATGCTTGCTCTAAATATCAGGATTTTTGTGATCGATGTCGACTGCTGACAAACAAACTAACAACACACGGATTCGAAAGATGCAGGTTGATCAGAACTATGGGCAAGTTTTATGGTTGCCATCTTTGTCTAATTGAGAAATATTCTGTATCTTTAAGTACATGTAATATGAAGTCGGACGTTTTTGAGTATGTCTTCGATGCAGCAGAAGACGCTTCCTCTTCCGGAACACCTGGTCTTATTCTCTTGTACTTTTGCAAGGGTCTCCATGTGAATATTTCTTTTGTTCACATTTTGCCCCAGGTTTAATCGATTTTGAGTTTGGATTATGATTATGTTAACGCTTCGGTATTCTCTTTTTTATTTTGAGGACTGACTCCAGCAGAGTACAGTAATATGTGTAAACTTATTATATAAATTCCTTCAAGTAGACTGAAGGTCTGGCTACAAATAAATATATTTCTGTATGTGTTGTATGCGTAGTAGTGTAACGTACGCTGTAAAGGTAAAAAAAACTGTTGAATCCAGAAAGAACATTCCATTGTATTAAATGTGAAAGGTTTTTTTACCTAAAAATGTTTAATACTTGTTATAATCACAAACATGCTGCACAATTTAGTAATAGATACAGTATGCCGAAAAATGAATTAAACTGCATCATACAGCTATTTCGTCCTCCTAGGACTCTTCAGCAATGAAAGAGGTAAAAAGGTGGAAATCGAAATTAATTTAGAAGCAGAAGGGTCATGTGCATAAAACCCATTTGATTTATGAATTTACGATAACATCAAATTAGTACTGCATAATTTCAAATCGTGTACTACGAAAATGTGTATATTACGTGACGTGCCACTACTCAAATGAGATGTAACTATGGAAGGACAATTAAACCAGCAGAGTCTACCACCTCCTATTTTGAAAGATGGAAGTTAATTCTCTTGGAAAGGAATTAATATAATTTGTAAGTTTTTTTCTCAATCCAAAATTATAAATCATGTCCATGGACTTTGTCGAAAACTAAATAAAATATAATTTAAGCAAACAGTGAAGTTCAAAATTTATTTCAGAAAATCTGTTAAAAACAAGTTTAACTTTTCAGAATAACTGCATGCGAAATAGATTGATTGCAAATCCTTATTCAGTAGCTGAGTACGGTGTACTTGTCAAATGTCTCAGAAACTCATCAGTTTCAGTGTCTGTAATTTAAAACGGAACAACAGAAGAATGAACCGATGTTTCACTTCCGGTTCAGCCGATCCTCGTTATTTCGAAGTCGGACGGCTATCGAGTTATCCGAATATTTATATGAAGTGTTATGTGCTGTGTTGACCACCGAAATACTTCGCATTAAACAGGGTCGTCGAGTTATATGGATTTGAGATAACGGGGTTCGACTTATGTCATTTTGCGTCCGATCTGGGAGATAATCACCGGCCGTCTTGGTGGAAGGCGAAAACCTTAACCACTGCGCCACAAAACAACCGTCTGAAATATATGCCGACAACGATCAGCGTATTTCAAGTTCGTTTCTCCTCATAAAGAATTCGTCTGTGACGTGGATTTATAAATAATTCAATCATCGCCATCGTCATCATCATCATCATCATCATCATCATCGTCGTCGTCGTCGTTATCGTCGTCGTCGTAACAATAGTCTAGCTCACGAAACGCTGCGTGAAGTTTGTCCTTATGTCGATAGTAATGAAATGTTCAAGCTATTATCAGTCAAACTTTATTTTACATTAAACTGAGTTTGTTTTGATCAAAATAAAAATAATAATTATAACTTGGTTTGTCTTCTCTTCTATCATATATTTTTAAATATATCAAACTGTTTTTTCTATTAAAAATAATTGATATTGCGTTGTTTTCTCCTCGATCAACGTAAACAATTACAACATTTTCAAACTAAGGTGACATGCCAAAGAAGATAACATTGATGAAGTTATTGCGTATAAGGGGACACTCACGTTCCCAGTAAGACTTGACGGATCGTAATGCATCTAGCAAAACAATCAATCAAGTTTTTTTATAATATTTTTTCTTCCTCTTAATTGCTTCTCTCTTTTCTGATCTGTTTTGCAATATCCGCTTCCTTTCCGTTTTCCGGCTAAAAGAAACAATACATATTGTATAGGACATAGAACGAGACATGGTTCGATAATAACTGTCCCCAGGCGCTTTCAACAATTTCTAGCTCTTCAGCACAAATGGCATATTGACATATCATTAATTCAGAGTCTTTATAAAAATATCAACAATAGATGATGGATGACGTCATAACAATAGGCCAGACAGAAACTGATTGTACATGTTTGTAGATAATTATAGTTTTGTTTATAGATACGTATATTAAAAATAAACAATAATTAGAGAGATTCAAGTAAATATCGAAGTTTTACATCTCTTGTGGGGAATCTGTTTCAAAATTTAAGAATACCAATTTGAAACTGAGTGTATATGTTTATAGAAAAAATAAATTGAAAATAAACATTATTAGAAAGGATCCAAGTATTTTTTGAAGTTATACATCTCATGAGGGAAA
The DNA here is from genome assembly GCA_947623455.1 of Mimachlamys varia. NCBI lineage: Eukaryota > Metazoa > Mollusca > Bivalvia > Pectinida > Pectinidae > Mimachlamys > Mimachlamys varia. The sequence goes on from OX392544.1 coordinate 32,043,721, forward strand.
TTGGTTTCAAAATAAAAATACGAATTTGAAAGAGTGAAAGCTATTTTGAAATTATCTAATTGCCTGTCCTTAAATATCATATCGATTCCCTGTTGCGTGTAATTTTATATATTGTCTGTAGAAAAAAATCAATATCATATCAAATGTACATGTATATACTACTGTGACAGTACATTCGTATACAAATCAATAACATGTAAAAATTGTGTTCCCTAAAATTCTGCATGATTGAAAAAAAGTTTGATCTAACGATTTGATGCATGTGATAAGAGATTTTTGTGTCTCTATCCAGGTTTGAATTTCATTATTCCCGTGAAGAAAAAAAATAAATAAAAAAAATAAAAAATCAATCATGAAGCACGAAACAACAACATATATTTTTAACAAGAACAAGGAGAAAATTAGTTGTTTTTTTTTGTTCGGGATGAAAGTTGAGGAAGACGTGGAAATGAATTTAGACGTGATGAATCATCATGATAAAATCCCATGCTTGTAAAAATTCAACATTTTTTCACAAGACCTTAAAATGTTTAATACATTTTTGAAACATTCGGCATATATTCGTCCTAAACCGAATGTGACGCCTCATCCATGTTCACTACTACCCCAAAGAAACCCACGTGGGGCAGCTACCAGGTACTGACCGTAGGTTGGTTGTTTTTCTCTGGGTAATCCGGCTTCTTCGTATTCTCCCGGAACACCTGGTCTTATTACATGTATCTTGCACGTTTACAAGGGTCTTTATGAAAATCTTTCCTTCGTTCCTTTTTTGCCACTGGTTTAATCAATTTTGAGTCCGGATTATGGTTTTGTCGACGCTTTGGTATTCTCTGATTATTTTGGCTATGTAGTAGAACTTAGACGTTAAAATATTCTTTTGTATTTCTTTTTATTATAATCTATCTTCCTTAATACATATATTTTACTCATTAGGTTACATTTCAAATGTAAGTTCCCATATATTGATTACCAGCAGAAATTGCGTTTATGGGGCTATGAATACAATTAAATCAGAGTCATTTTGAAGTTTTCCGGTTTACATTATACAACCTTTAGAAACAAACACTTCGCAGACGTTAGGCTGTTTCGTGTTGATACTGACGAAACAGACAATTGTACCTGCTGCCCCCTTACATGATTGTATGAGGCGACTAGACTTGGAATCTTATTTTTCTCAATCTGATTGAAATCATATCCTGATCTCCGCGCCGTTCCGTAAACTTCTCTCTGCTGCGTTAAGATCTGAGATAATCCCATAGAGGGTCATGTCCCGATGACCTTTCGCATGCCTATCAAAGTACTACTGGCAGAATCTTGACAGTGAAATTTTGAGGCGACAAAGATTGCATAAACACAGTTTTCCGTTTAGTCATTTCGTCACCAAAAAGTTCGTGCGGAATGATGTGACGAAATTGCTTGCTGCAAGATGACAGGTCGTTGGAAAATTATTTTGGTGTTAAGTAAAGAGGCGACAAAGGTCATCTGGACGTGACCTCTTATGGGATGTTGTCAGATCTGTATTTTAATCAGATTAATTTTTTCTTTTCTTTCTTAACAACTTTTTCTTTTCTTACGTCGCCTTTGACCTTTTTGCAGATCACCTGCCCCTTTGAGGAATGCTATTGGTTCTATAACCATGGTAGTTACTTCTCCCTGCTTGACGCTTAGCATTATGGGAGTTGAACAACTGGTTCACCCATTGTCAGTATAATGTGACCGGGATGGGTATTCTGCTGGGGGCCTTTGGCAGTATACTGCGGTGTGATAGCACTTTAAATCGACAAAAGATTCGGATTATCGTGAAAAGGCTTACACGAACATACCGCGGCCTCCCAAATACACATAACACTCAACACACTTATCCACATGCGTACATAGAGAGACTTCCATTCCTAAACAACCCTGGCTGTTAATAGGGCGTGACAAAAATCACACCAAAGCAAACTATTCAGCCATTATGAACAGTCTTTACGGTAAAATTACCCCCCCCCCCCAACACACACACCCTTAAAGTGTATCTAACGGTTTTATAGAAACGCTTTTCAGTTAAATTTGTTTCCACATAATCAAGACTAATACCGATCTTTTAGGGGCTATTTTAACTGCGAACATTTATATTTTATGTATTTATTAAAGAAAACTATTCTTTCAAACCCAATCTAAAACTTGCTTCATTAAAATGAAAAACAACCAGCAAGTATTTTCTATTTGATTCTAAACGAATTCCGTCACGGCCCTGCTTAGATTGCGTTTCCCGTATCAAGAATCTGAAAGAATAATTCGTAACGGAACAAATTATGTCTAGATAATTGGTTGTATGATCTGTTTCGTTACTGCGCTTGTTATCTGTATCATTACGACGCTTCTTTAGGGGATTTCTATCTTCACTGCATAAAGAATAGAGATACGAACAACGACTATCAATTAAATGAAAATAATCTCCAGGAATCTGGGTCACCTGGCGCTTTGTTATGCTTCAAAACGTTTCTTTGACCTATAGATGATCTGATGAAAGCTTCAAATACTGGTCCAAATATTCCTTCAGGCTGTAAAGTTCTTTGTTATAAACATACAAAAGTAAACACCCCTATTGTGTTTTTGATAAAACGATCAGAACTTCTTTGAAAGCTGTTTCTTGTAAATAATTCATAAAAGAAAAACGTCCTTCATTTTTTTGTATTCAAATTAACCAATGTGCACCATACGGAATATATTTATATTCTGTTTTGCATTTGTCTTGATGCTGTAAGTGAACCAAATTGTATTCATAAACTGTATACTACAATTTACAGTGAGAAGGTCTGTGTATTAATACATGAGTCGCGTCACTCTTACATGTAACAAATTCATATCAATGCGCAATAATACAATGAATTTCATTAAAAAAAAAGGGGGGGGGATAGCAGATTATGGAAGCATTATTATTATGACGTTTTTACACAATTTGTGACTATAATGGAAAAAATATTTAAAGGTCCAATATACGTAACTTCAGGGACATTTTCGTGATTCTGAAGAATTCTGAAAAAAATCCAGTTGATAACCATGCAAAAATAAGCCTAAAACGAAGTAAACCTGAGCGGTAACTAACAAGAAACTCTTGACAAAAAAATCCTAAGAATTGAAAATAATTCAGGTGGGGCCCACTTCAACAACAAACCGAAGGTAGAAGACGGTTCGAAATGGACGCGTGTTTACAAATACCGAGTTTCAACTGCTGCTGTACCGGTAACCGCGTAAGAATTCATCTTGAATATTGCCGATACCAGCTAATCTTAACTAGATCTATAAATATACTAAGTTATTAGGATTGATTGTCGCTTCAAGTTTTGCCGAAAGTTACGTATATTGGGCCTTTAATTTGTCGGTCTATGACGACACGAGGGACTATATTATTCCTTCTAAAATTCTTATTTTTCTGGTAATTGAACTTGATGACGACAGCAATATGGTAAGCGGCAAATTTAAACGCAAATTTAAGCTGCATTAAAAAACCTAATTATGCATGTAAATATAAGCATTGGACTTCTATCAAATGATAGTATACAGTCGATATGAATACAATTTGGATGACGGATTAATAGAATGTCGCCCGTTTAGTGTTTGGATAGATATTAACAAATACAATATATTTGTCAAACTAAAAACCGGGACATTCCTTAACCAATTTGATATATTGTTAAAGGCGTGCATGCGATTAGATTGCTTTGCAAGCGTGAGCTGTAGGGAATTTCCCATTAGCTCAGTCGGTAGAGCATCTGGCTGGAGAGCGAAAGGTCGCAGGTTCGAGCCCTGGTGACGGCACTGCACCTTGTCCTATTGCAATCTGGTGCCGTTAGGCGTTGACAGTCCCTAATTGAAGGTATGAGAATCCTTGACGGAGAGTTCAAGAACCTGGATTTGATATTTAGAACAAAAATTGAGAATAGTGTAAAAGAAGAGTTTGCCATCACTGGCATGTCGCATACACAGGGAGAACCGTCTAACGAACCTGGCTGTTGATAGGATGTAAAAAAACAGCTAAACAATCAACCACAAATCTCTCAGAATGTGCTCACTTACGCAAAGACTTAGTTAATCTGGATAGCATTTCCAAAATATCAGTTTCATAAAAACACCTCTTTTCCAGTACGACTATATAGACATAATATTCTAGTTTTGATATATTTGAAAAAAATTTGAAATATCAGCCTAAACAATGAACTTTATGAATGCATCTGAAACTGCTCAGGATGCAGGAAAAGGCATTTCAGGCAACCCGGGAAAACATTTCTGGCGGGAGAGGGCATGCCCCTAGACACCCCTTGCACGGATGATCCATTGGGCCGTGGGTACGAGTACACCATCGTTACACTGTTACAATCTATCTATTACACTGTATCTTCCTTGGGGGTAAACCGGTTTGATTTTGATGCTCCCCTACGTGCAATTACAGTAGAATTATGCGGTTATGCATGTACATGTAATGTTTGCAATGTGCAATAGAGGAAAAGTTCCTTGATACTCTAAGGGTTACGCTCGACCCACTTTCTGTCTCTGCATCTCTGGAACAGTAGCAAAATTGAGGAAACTGAAGCAGGTTGAGTGTTCTTCTTTTAAAAAAAATCTAAGCAAATTTTGACTAACCGCTAGGCTGCTTTATGTCCAGTGAAGATTACGAAAGGGTGAGACCTGATTTCAAAGTCAATTTACCGTTACATGCCCGCGAGATTCTTTTGATAAAGACCAAAGATCTTACCGTTTCCTGGTCTCATCAACAAAGCAATGAACAGTGAACATGAAGCTTTTGATATCGTTGTGATACATTGCAGGGATGTGAGAGCGAAAGGGAACCTCGAGAATCACACGGTCGCGTAACGGTAAAATTGACTGATTTTGAATTATGGTGCCGCCCATTGTGTCTCAAAAACACAGCTATCAGACTAACGATTGGCCAGGTCTCGCTGCCTAGTACGAATTAAACAGCTATATTTGTACCTCCAACTTTGCTAGGACATATTCCATAGGTGCAGAAATGTTCAAATGTTCATGAAGATTAGGAATTCTATCATTTTGCTCAGATTGTGCATTGCTTATGCATGCTATGTCAGGGATCTACTTTTATCTTTCAAAGTAATACTACAGCATCAGTATCAGTTTTGTTAAAATGCTTACGCGCAGAAATTCTCATATACATCGCTTCATTACTGCAAAGCTAATTAATTGGCTAGCGTCATCGAATTCAAGCACGCGGCGGGCCTTATCGCAGAACAGAGGCGCCACTGTCTGCCAGAACGGTTAAATGTTTTCAAGAAAACAATTAGTTCTAGCGGCGTTTTCTATCGGTTTTATGTCGTTTGCTAAACCATGTTAATTATTTGTTATCGATATTAATATCAGGTCACGTGCAAGTCAATAAACCAATCAATATGGAGAATATATTTCTAATTACTTAAGGCGATGAAAATTAAAAGTAAGACGGAGTAAAATATAAAATAAATCAATTAATTAATTTGATTACACTTTCAAATACATCTGTAGCAAAGTGTGTCAGTTTTAGCAATGTTGTTATATGACAATGATACTATTTAATAAAATATTTCATTTCTTAAAATGGATGACTCTTCTTTTCCTGAAAATGACAAGAATCTAGATAACCGTTGACCTAAACTTACTCAAATTTTACAGATACCTCTGAGCATGATAGATTGAACATTTAGTTAGTTTGTTCCTTAAGAATTCCGTATCGTCATTCAGAGCTTTGCAATTGTTTTAAGTACATTATTCTATTTATAACACATTCATTAGCAAAACGAGATTTTTGTCAGACCTGACATTTACATACTTTTACTAATATAGTAACACGCCGACTTGATTTGAACCGATGCACTTTTGGCGCATCCAAGATTAGAGCGCCCTAGAAAAAGCTTTTCAAATATTTAAACTTGTCTGGTTCCTGTACGGATTAGTACCCGTATCCGTCTCGTGGCACCATGACAACGAGCAACTTGAGACATGCGTATTACAATCACATTGTAACTCTTTCGTTAGCAACATGTGGACGTTAAGGGTTTGTATTGTGTAAGCTCTGATAGTTTATGTAAGGATAAAGAAACACACACATATGCTGCACCTCTTATATTTAGTAATAGATACAGTATGCCGAAAAAATGAATTAAACTGCATCATACAGCTGTTTCGTCCTCCTAGGACTCTTCAGTGATGCTAGGGGCCAAAAGTAAACATATCTTTTTTCTACGCCATATTGCCAAACGGAAACATACAATATTCTATGAAGGGCATTGAAAACGAGTTTTTGTTTGTGAGTTACTAGTATGTTGAAAAGGAATTAGTAGGTAAGATTCTGAACGATAAATTATGGCATTTTGCAGGAAAAAAACTTGTACTGGAAACTTATTTATTGTTGCCGTTACGATATTTTAAGGTTTTTGGACTGTCTTGTTGTTTCAACCAATGGAACATCATATTCATTCGAGGTACCAATACTGTTCTTGTTTTCTCAAAATTGCCCATAGTGCAGAGGGGCAATGATCTTAAATGCCCGAATCGCGTAATAGTATCAACGGCAGCCGTCGACACTTTCCGTAAACCGAAGCGAATTATGCATTTGTTCGTTTACGAAAACTACGAATATCGATTGTGTATATACATTGACAAGTCATTGTGCCTCGAAAACAGGTCAAGGTCATTCATTTGCTACTAGCCAAATTTCATTATTCTTGTTCTTTTAGTTATCGAAATGAAATCGCTGACAGATTTTTGATACATTTGACCCGTGTGACCTAGAAATCGGATGAAGGTCATAATTTGAACAAACTTGGCAGCATTTAATCCTAGCGTGCTGCAGGCCAAATATCAGTATCATGTGCCTAACGGTTTTTGAGAAGAAGTCGCTGCACGATTTTAACACTGTTTGATCATGTGACATTAAAAGCAGGTCAAAGTTATTCATTTTAACTTTTATGGTAGCACTTTGTACCTAGCTTGCTACTTGTCAAAAATCATAAGCCTGGGTATGTCTGATATTGGAAAGAAGTCGTTGAAAGATTTTCAATACATTTGACCCCCGTGACCTTAAAAGTGGACTATGGTCAGTCTTGTCAAGAAACTGCAGAAACCCTTTACCCCAGGGTGTTGCAGGCCAAATAAAAAATTCCTATGCTCTTAGGTTATTAAGAAGTCGTCGAAAATGTAAATTGTTTACGACGGACAACAGACGATGGACGGCGGACGACAGACGATGGACGGCGGACGACAGACGATCGCAATAGTTCACATATGACTTCGTCTAAGGTAACCTAATAAAAGACATGTTTCTTTGTACATGTATATGATATACCCTGAAAATATTCGCCGACCTCAGCTCAACCTATATACACGACAGAAATGAACTAAATGACCCTAAATCGACTCCTCTGTCGTACTGGGACTTTCAAACCCATTAAATAATGCAGATTGTAAGCTTTACCTGTGAGGTTGTATGGCCGTGATGCATGTGTGCTCAGATATAGCTATCGTAGACAGTGATCAGGCATGTTATCTGAGACAGAACCGACAGCGCCACAGTCTGATACGCATAGTGTAATATTGATTTACCGTAGTTTCTACAGGGGAAAAAGCCCGGACCCGTTGTAACAGAAACCTTATAAGCTTTTAGAGTTTATGGTGGCGAGTATTACATATACAGTACATAACATGCTTTGAATAGGGTAAAAAATCTTCGATGTAATGCCAGTCATTTGGCTCGAAATCGGAATGCAAACCTGTTAGTGAATCTCCGCCCCGAATTTTTTTTCGTTTTAGTTTGGTTTGTCGTTCAATTAACAGCTTTGGTCATTTAAGAAAATGTTATGTTTTGAATGCGTGAATGTGTTTTTGTGCGCTAGAGACAATTTATGTTGATGTAGCTTGTGTGCTAGAGATCATGTGTGTTGGTGTAGCTTGTGCGCTAGAGACAGGGTATGTTGGTGTAGCTTGTGCGCTAAAGACCAGGTATGTTGTTGTAGTTTGTGCATTAGAGACAAGGTATGTTGGTGTATTTTGTGCCCTAGAGACAGGGTATGTTGGTGTAGTTTGTGCATTAGAGACAAGGTATGTTGGTGTAACGTTTTCGCTAGAGACAGGGTATGTAGGTGTAACGTTTTCGCTAGAGACAAGGTATGTTGGTGTAACGTTTTCGCTAGAGACAGGGTATTTGTACGCAGTTTGTGCGGTTGGTTATGTCCCGGATCATACTGATTTTACGCTTTCGCTTCAGTGACGAAAATTGGCGGTATTCTGTTGATTTGAGGGGGGACAATTCCCGCCTTCATCACTAGATTGTTACAGATTCAAACTGACCATGTAAATCCATGCCATACCCCAGACTGTCGGGGGACGTATGGTCAATGGATAGGAACGTCCTTTTACGTGACCTCCGAAACCCTTCTATTGTATAGTTAACGCAGATTCGATACAGAAATTATAGTGCTATCTTACCGAAAAACACAACGCCGTACGTTTGGTCACATATTGCATTGACCTCATTTGTAACGTTTTGTACATTTAAGTAGCAACATTTTGGCAACAAATTATTAAGGAACACATTTCTTGTATGTGTATGCCCCCGCTATGAAATGAGGGGAGGGGGGCATATAGTGTAACCCCTGTCCGTCCCATCCCGTCCCGTCGCGTCCAATGGTACATGTAATGTAACCAGCTTACATGTATTTAAATAAATACTGATCCTATTGAAATAAAACTTCGCATACATAATAAGCACGAGGAATTAATTTTATATGGGGCGGGATCATGTACATGTATGGCTCATGGTATTATATTATATTCTCCTCTCCCTGGAGAACATTAAACCGGTGCTGCCATTTTGGTGCATACAGCTACATGTAGCATTCAACAAATCTATCGCAGCTCATCATTGTACTCAGTTATATCTGAGAAGAATGGTGCAGTAAGGTATCTTTAAATTCAGATTTATAATACAGTACCGTGACGATGTTCGAACCTACAACCACTCGGTCAAGAATTTGGTGTTTTATGGCTAGAATACCATGCCCCCTACCGTGCTTCTTAATTTTGTTAATTACGTATTTTTTGTCCAAATGAAATAATTATTTCGGTCAAATCCAACACATGCTAAAGTACATTTCAAACCTCCATTTCATATTTCCAATAATTTTGTGGAATCTTGAGTTTAAGTTATTTGCGGGGAGAGATAACTTTATAAAATCTATTCTTTACGGATTAATTCTGTTCCTTGTCATTATGCTGGCTGACCCGATCATACCGGCGCGTTTGTGACGCGGTCTGAGTCAGCACCGGTGTGAAACGGCATATCTCGTCTCCCGACACAGACAGCTCTACATGCCGTTACAAGCGTCAGGGAAAACCGAACGAGACTATTTTAGGCGAGCAAGCTGCAGCATTTGACACATAACAAGGCTTGATTCTGTTTTACCGCCGGATATGATCTATATTTGGTAACATTCGGACGGTTTAGGACCCACAATCACAGATAAACTAAAAGAATCTGTTTTGGAAAGGGATTTCGTTTATATTAACGAATCTTCTTTTGTATTGTTTATGACGCGGTCTGGTTTCATTAACAACATCGTTTAGTGATCTGATATATCCCATACAGTTAAGAGAGACCCCAAGATTAATGAGGTTTTCCTACTATGTTTCGGTTCATACACTCACAGCGAAAACATCCTGACTGCTTCGGATTTTATGGTTGATATTGAAAAAACGTGTTTAAGATAACGTAATACACATAAGCTGCACTTTTAAATCAAGTAATAGATACAGTATGCCGAAAATAAAGAAAACCACCATACAGCTGTTTCGTCCTCCTGGGACTCGTCAGTGATGCTAGGGGCCAAAAGGTAGGCTCCAAAAGTTCTAAACTGATGTAGAAGCAGAAGGGTCTGGTGCGTAAAACCCATTTAATTTATGACTTTAGAAGTAAAATTAAACTAGTTCTGTATAATTTCAAATCGTGTACTACGAAAATGTGTATATTATGTGTATATTAACTGTGGCTATGGAGGCATCAGGAATCTCGGGGACTAAAAAATCCACCAGCATGCAGTCTGCATATATTGTAATAGATAAAAGCTTAAATATGATTACTTTCACAGCAAGTACATTGTATGAAGCTTCTTGGAAACCGATTAGTCAAAACACTCAACGTCAATAAAGCGCTTGAAATGTTATGGGGGTAGATTAGGGTACCCGGGAAAATAGCTCCATGTGATTGGTCAGTTTGCCCCTTCCAGGAGTGTAGACAGCAAAGGTAAGCGGAACCCCTTGATATCAATAGTCAATTTCAAAGATAAGGAAACGAATTAATATAAGTACTTTGTACTCGTTTTCGAATCCTTAATTTAATTTCTGTATTGACTGTATATTTGACTATATATTAAATAAATACTGTTTAAACTTACCCCTTGATATGGAGGATAATCTACAAAGGAGTGTTTTTAAACACAAAAAAAAGACCATTCAACTGTCATAAATTCTTCGGAATCTGCAATATCTGAAGAGTGTAATCATTATGAAGTCTTTCTTGTTGAATATATTTGAAAACATCCGGGATGATATTTCTCAAAATTTACATCAAGGATTGTTCTGACAATGAAAACGAAACATACACAATATTGCTGATTCTAAAACCATCTTCGGACGGGGCAGGTGTTTATCTGACGTAACTGTACAGTATCACGTATTGGTGTAGTGGGCGTGGTCGTTGACCAGAAATGGGCGGGGTCAGGACAGGTGTTTATAAATGATATAATGTACAGGTCACATTGAGTTATCAATAAAACATTCCTTTTGTACACACCTGCAGCAAATATTATTGAGGTTTTCCGACAATTCTGCAAATAAATAGTAAAATTAAAGGCGAAATCAAACGAAAAGAAGCGCTGTAAAACATGTAAATTGGTTAGGTTGCCTTACAAGCGTGAGCTGTAGGGAATTTCTCTTACCATACGTAGCTCAGCGGTAGAGCATTGTGCAGGATTTAGAGCTAAGGGTCGTGGGTTCGAGCCCCAGCGACGGCACTATCTTTATCAATTTACCTCGTCATAATACAATTATATAGGATACCCCCTCTCCCCCCACCCATACCACCAACCCGGAACGTTTTTAGATCTATTTAATAATAAAGTAAATTTGAAATAACTAACATTTCTTTATTAATCTAATTTCAAATCCATTTCCATCCCTGTTTACATGTATTAAAGGCCCAATATACGTAACTTTCGGCAACACTCGAAGCGAAAATCAAGCCTAATAACTTATTATACTGATAGATTTAGTTAAGATTAACTGATATCAGCAATATTCAAAATGAATCTTACGCGGTTACCGGTACAGCAGCAGTTGAAACACGATATGTGTAAACACGCGTCCATTTCGAACCGTCTTCTACCTTCGGTTTGTCGTTGAAGTGGGCCCCACCTGAATTATTTCAATTCTTTGGATTTTTTGACAAGAGTTCCTTGTTAGTTACCGCTAGGTTTACTTCGTTTTAGGCTTATTTTTGCATGGTTATCAACTGGATTTTTTTTCAGAATTTTTCAGAATCACGAAAATTTTCCTGAAGTTACGTATATTTGGCCTTTAAACAGGGGATGCTAATTTGACAGACGGTACGCTCATATCTGTGACGCACAACAAAAGTATCAGTACAAAGGTTATCTCCCTTGTTTCACACCGAATAGAAAATCTAGATTCTCAAAAATTTTAATAGACCTGACTGATAAGGCGCGCGTGCTACACGCGGTCGGCACGCGCCTTCAGCACGAGCGTTTAATGTAAGCCAGACGCTGTTGTTAACGGCAGTTTTCTCCCGGAAGTAAACTTACAGACATAATATAAGCATTACTGTCTACTTAAAGATCCTTGTCCTGATACGGTAGTACCACGCTGAGGGAGCTACCGTATATATGTTGTATGCACGCCCATCTTATACACTTGTACATCATATTCATGGCGCAATGTACAGGAATAAGCCAATTGGTGTATTCGAATTTTTTTATGAAGCAGTGATTGGGTGAAATATATATACATGTAAAGATATTAATTAAAATATATAAAACCTTACATCAATTTATTGTTTAATTGGGTGATTGGTTTGGTTTTGCCTTTTTTTTGTTTTACGTCCTATTAACAGCCAGGGTCATTTAAGGACGTGCTAGGTTTTGGAGATGGAGGAAAGCCGGAGTACCCAGTGAAAAACCACCGACCTACGATCAGAACCTGGCAACTGTCCCCACGTGGGATTCGAACTCGCAACCCAGAGGTGGAGGGCTAGTGGTAGAATGTCGGAACACCTTAACCACTCGGCCACAGCGGCCCTTTAATTGGGTGATATATATATATACATTTAAAGATATTAATTAGAATAAATCAAAACTTACATGAATTTATTGTTTAATTGGTTGATAAATATATAAAGATATTGAATTCAATGTACCAACAGTGAAAAAAATCTTGAGTAAAGCTACATAGTAGCAGGAGGTGCAGCCTTGCTTACGTCCGAATTTTGTGTCACTTGTTTTGGCAGGAGAAACGATCGCTTCAAATATATATTAGCAGGGTTGTTTTTGTTTGCTTGTTTTTTTTTCGAGCATCATATTTCCGATTGTATGTGGACAAGAATCATCATTTTGATTTTTTTAATGATTAGCTTAATAACTATTTTACAACATTTTCAACCTTTAATACATCTGTCTATCTTCAGGGTACAATCCCACATGTTTGCAAGTAAATTGACTGTACTAGATATTTAGTATCTGGGAAAGTGTAATTAATTCAATGGTTTGGTTTTCAAGTTACAGGAGAATTGATATTTGCCCTAATCACTGAATAAGTTAATCACCCTTTTCAACCACTGGGCCCTAGATACTAGATTGTTCGAAAAAAAATTTGATATACTTACTTATTAAAGAAACCTGTGGAAGTCAGTGTGTAACTATAGTAAATTCAGACAATCATGCAGTAAGACGTTGCAGGCCAATTCTTGTCTGGCCTCACTTAACACTCCCAAGACAGCGCCGAACAGAAATATTTAATTTCTATTTTGTAATATTAATTTTGTTTCAGTATATTAAAAACTTTAACAATTATTTTGTTTCAAGAAAGCCTTCGGTTGTTGGGAAATGAATGTCAAACAGCTGTGAATGAAATTAATAGCATTTTATGCGTAAAATTTGTTTTTACTCCAAGATGGATAGAATTTAATTTCAATTTAAAGTGGAAGAAAGCCGTTGTGTACAATAAAAAGTTAGCTGTCTATGCCAGTTCAACAGAAAGCATCGTGCTTGCCAAACTCGGAATAGAAATAATGATCGCTGTAGCTGTTTTGTTTAAAACCGTCTTGTACTTAAAGCATTGGCGTGTGAGAAGAGGAGAGATGAGGGGCACAATGTGATGGAATTAGAATTTGGATGCTGAGGGGGAGGAAGAAGAAGAAGCGGAAGAGGGGGGAAGAGGAGGAGGAATTGAAGAGGAAGATGGGGAAGAGGGGGAAAGAGGTAAGAAAAGGATGCGGAGGAATAGTTGAGGAGGAGGGGGAGAGGAAACAAGAAGAGGAAAAGAAGGAAGCGGAGGAAGAAGAGGATGATGATGAGGAGTAACGCTTTTAAATGTATTGAAAAGAGAAGGAAGAGGAATAGGGACGAAAGAGGGGGAAGGAAGAGGAGGTGGAGAGGTGAGGTCACAAATACTGGTAGCTTGTGATGATTTAAGAATGTCGATGCTGAAGGGGAGGTACATGGGGGGAGGAGGAGACATGAAGCGAGTGTTAGAAAAACGTTATCTGGATTCAAAGAACATGTTTCAACAAGAACCATTTTATTTTATTTTGGTTATTTTAGAGAACATTGTCAGCAATGTGATATGTTTTTCATATCATTTAAATGAAGAATCCCCTCCCCGACACCTCTTTTTTGAAAAATAATCGACACTCAGGCGACCGTTTAAATTTCAAACTTTGTGTTTCTTGTCTCGTGGGTGCTGTATATTTAATATTTTATGGTTCTTTTTCTTCTTTTAAAAAAAACAAATGCCTGAATAGCTTTTTTACTGTTCCAAAACTACCAAGTTCCTAAACATCTGCAATTCACTTATTCTACGATCTGAGTTTTATTATCAGAATATTTTTGACTTGTCAGCCATGCTTTCCTGAATACGCTTTAACGTAATAATGGGACAGTGACCTGATAATTTGTTACAGCTAGCTTTTAAGACCATTGAAGGGGACATTTTTATCGAAAATTGATCTTAACACAACACCCCCCCCCCTCCCCCCCCCTATACATGTACAATATTGCTCTAGGTCGAAAACTAGTTATTACAAATTCCCATGTCCCTGTAGTCGGTGGGACACACGAAGCTGTTAAAAAAGACACGGACAAACACCAGTCGACGGATTTGCGATATTGCGCGCACGCAAAACCGGAAGTAAACACAGCAAATTTATTGATGGAGACTACGCATGTGTCACAGATGTCCATTTCTCATTGAGAAGATACAGACATTTCAAAACAGCACATCTGCTAAGTCTATCTCTGTGCAGCTCTTTGGGTGCAGCGCCTTGGGTATTTCAAAGCCTAGAATGAAAGTAGCTATCCATGTCTCGGAGTGATGCAAAATTTATAGACGGCTAGTTCATTACAAAAGTAAACGTAACTTCAGTCTTCCTTTTTTTTTACCAAAACCCGTCCCCCGGGGACCTTTGCCGCAATGCCCACCCCCTTGAATTCTGCTGTTGTAGACTTTCAGTCCTAAATATTTAACAAACAGACTGTTTGTAAATAGAAACTATTTTTATTACATTGTTACCAGTGAAATACCGAGAATATTCATTCTATAAAAGTGATATTTTTCACTTTTTTCGATTTGACCAATCAGAACGCTGCTTATAAACGACATTTGGGAATATCAAAAGTTGCCACTGTAGAATTTGCTATAAAAATGTAACAAGCAGTATATCTAACAGTATATCTTCAGTAATACCAAACATATTTTGATATTTTTCGATCGTGCTGCTCACTTCATTTCTAAACCAGGACCGACGATGCAGTAGATAAATTGTTGTCTATGGAAAAAGTTCGGCAGACAGTTATACATTTGGAGTCCATAAAGCCTCGTTTTTTTCGAAATCTACAAACTCCTCTCCTTTATGTCTCTACGGTAACAAAGTATTTTTTATGAAGTTTTGATTTGCCTTCATTATATATACAAAGTTGGTGGCGGGGGTGATTAAAAATGAATGCTCATGAGAAACATATTCTTAGGGGGAAAGTTTACATGTTTCATTTTCTCAGTGAAAGAATTCCAGTCGATCTTCGTTACCTCGAAATCGTATAACACGAAAACCACGTTAAAATAGATTATTTTCGTCGGATATGGTAAAATATTGGACTAAACATCCGCACTAGATTAACTGGACTACACCGTTGAAAGTCCGGGTCGGACTTTCGTACGACACACCCTCCCCACTATGACTATATGTCCGGATCAAGCGTCCGTACAACACATCCTTTCCCCACTTAAGTATGTCCCATACCACACACTCATTGCTAGCTGTTTGTCCGGGTTAGGCTTCCGTATGTTATGTACAACACATCCTTTCCCCACTTTAGTATGTTCCATAACACACATACATTGCTAGCTGTCTGTCCTGGTTAGGCTTCCGTATGTTATATTATATGTAAATACCGCCTACACCTTATCACTGAAAGTTCGTGTCATGTTTCCGTACGACACACCATCCCCACTATGACTATATGCCCGGATCAAGCAACACATCCTT
The DNA here is from genome assembly GCA_947623455.1 of Mimachlamys varia. Classification (NCBI taxonomy): domain Eukaryota; kingdom Metazoa; phylum Mollusca; class Bivalvia; order Pectinida; family Pectinidae; genus Mimachlamys; species Mimachlamys varia. Next base: position 32,059,541 of record OX392544.1, read on the forward strand.
TCCCCACTTCAGTATGTCCCATACCACACATTCATTGCTAGCTGTTTGTCCGGGTTGGGCTTCCGTATGTTATATAATATGTTACCGCCCACACCTTATCATTGAAAGTTCGTGTCGGGCTTCCGTACGATACTCCCACCCCACGATTTACTGGAAAACCAGGACATATGGAGACGACAGAAAGTCACATGTCTGGAAGTATTGGACCGTTATTGATCTAGGTCAGCCTATCTCGAGTATACAAATAACAGGAGCGTCAGCTCGGAAACGTTTATAGCTTAAGGATGCTTGTCCCATTGATTAGTGACATAATTAAGGATACTTGGTCTCCTAATAAATCGTGTTTAATTGATTGAAATTAATAAGATTCATCCGCTCTAAAGAGAAAAAAATGGAAATAAAACCGCAAAGTATTTGTCTCTCTGAAAAATTAGGATATAAACTGAATATTGATAGTTTGTGCTGTGTACATTGTATATACTGGCACACTTGGGGGTTTAGTAGTTAATTGCCAAAGGGGAAATAACTCTTCTGTTAATATTCACTCCCTTTGTTGGAACTCTTTTGTAATAAAGTACAGAATAGAATCAAATGTGAAGAAGAGAGAGGTCGGGTCTTGAACGTTATCAGCTCAAAAATAATACAAGAAAATAATTATGTCCTCGCAAACATCTCATTTGAATGAGACTCGCAATGTTTACCATACACATGTACAAATGGAAACTCACTTAAATATTTCCTTTCAGTTCTTCAATCACTTACTTCAATTTGTAATCTTCCTTTATTCGTCATTCAACACTTTTTTCTCTTTGGCCATGCAATTTGTCATACAAAAGGTGATTTTTTTTTCATTTATATACCAAACTTATGCTTATTGAAAACAATTTTATTTTTTTAGGGTTATCACTTTCAAAATTTCCGTTTGAATACATAAAGCCCGTTCATATGCAAAACTTATGCTTACCGAAAATAATTTTATATATTCGGGTGATCATTTTCATTTTTTGTTTCTTTAAAACGACCTATTTGCGAGATCTGGAACGCACAAAGCGTAAAGTAGCAGCACAAAAATGACGTATCCCGTTAAGTGTCTTTTCCGGTTAGCATATAGTTAGTAAGTTACGGGTTTAACGCCGATACAGTCACAGAAAATAGATTTACGTGTTGCGACCGACCGCGGTGGTCGAGTGGTTAAGGTGTTTCGGTATTCTACAACTAGTCCTCCGCCTTTGGGTTGGGAGTTGGAATCCCACGTGGGGCAGTTGCCAGTTACTGACCGTAGGTCGGTGACTTTTCTCCAGGTACTCTAGCATTCCTCCACCTCCAAAACCTGGCACGTCCTTAAATGAAACTGGCTGTTTATGGGGCGTAAAATTAAATAAACCAAACCTTGCGAACGGTGGTGAGCTTATGTAATACATTTCTAGATAAAGTGCCATGATGAGATCACACTGACGTCACAGGTAACAACTCGATGACGTCATCAATTAAGAACAAACAGAAAAAAATGACATTTAAGTTTTTTTTCTAATACAGTTTAAAACACTATTTAAAACAGACAGATAGATCGTTGAATAAATGGAACTTGAATTTGTTGCATAAAAGTCGTTTAGGCTTTCATATTAAAATCAATCCGAGATTAAATGGTATAATTATAATAATAATTTGCAAATTTATAACGCAGAAACATCAGCAGGTCCATTGATCGACCAACAATCGACTATGAACAGTCGACAAATATTGGAAGAGAGAGATTGTATATTAAAATGACCAAAGCGTTGCTCACTTGTGTTACCTGGGTACGTGACATGACTACATAAAGTATCGTCAACTTAACAAAAAAAATTGATTATCTAAAAACAGTCCATTTACGGGTCATTGTGAAATATTTGCGTCTATTGTTCCAGATTTATAAGTAAATGTTGATTTTCCAAGGAAATACATTTTGTTTTCTATCCGTATTCTTCGATTTTTTTTTCACTTTAATATTTATTATATAAACAGGACGACCAGACTCCGGTCTGAAGCAAACTTTGAAGCAACGATCGATTTTTCGATAATTTAGCAGCACCATATTGTATGACTATTGTTACAAAATATCCTAGATCCTGTTTAAAAATAGAAACACTCGTGACACACAATATACGGCTATCACGGTTTACGGATATATAATAGCAATTAATCAGACATCGTCGGAAACCCACGGTACACTTCTCTGTCGAATACATACCATGGGCTAGAAGAGATGGAAACCCCCGTTTTTGTACTAAAATAGTAGCCAATCATATCGATACTTTAATCCATGATTACATCCAGCCAGGGAATCTCGTTGAATTTGTAGCACCGCCTGTCAACAAAACCTGTCGATTTTGTTATAAGTGTGTCGATTGTGTTAAACAATAAGCTCCTAATATACGGAGATTGACATCGGTGTCATGCTTACAGAAATAAACTGGTCGTGGTCAAGGTAAAAAGATCTAACAGAGTGTCACGAAAAACGACCATTCTGATTGGTCGAAATACATTCGGTGAAACGATGATTTACATCTATTCTAGCCCACGGTATGCAAGCGTAAGAGAAGTGTTCCGAGGGTTCCCGACGATGTTAATCAGAGCGAATTTAAGATCCCCGTACCTTTGGAAAAAGAATAGAAAATAGAATAAAGAAAAAACCGGATTTTTTGTTAACATCTTCATGTTGGAAAGTATGATTTATGTGAAGATAATTTTACACAAACAATAAATGTTTAATGTGATGTGTCGATGACTAGTACGCCATGTGCCCTGTCACATTCATCAGACAAAATATGGCCAGCAAATTAAATCGTATGCACACAAAGATTAAAATTGTGTACGAGTTGGAAACGAATAATCGGTCGATTTCGCCTTAACCCTGAAAGGTGTAAAGCTCTAAATCGAGATGAGAGGGCTGACAGACTCTAGCAGATTTATTAAGTTTTAAACAAAGTGTAACGGAATCGAGTTATTTCGGTACAATAATTTTATCATTGTACTCACGCCTAATTGGTTATGTAAAATAATCTTTACATTACAAGTAAGCAGATAAATAAAAATATAATAATAAAACAAGTGTTTGACACCTTTTTAACGGAACGATTTTAACTACGATAAATATGAAAGAAAAACAGTGTGTGACTTATAATGATGAATAATATACAGTATAGAAAATAAACAATATATATATACCATTGCTTCAGGGCCCAGTTGTTCAAAGGGTGATTATATATTAGTCATTGATTAGCGCAAATTTTATTATCCTGTAACTTGCGAACGAAACCAATGAATAAGTTATAACTTCCAGGATATCAAATATTTAGTTGAGTTAATTCACTTGCAAAGCGTGGGACTATACCTTTTAATTGACAGACTTATCAAAGGTTGAAAAATGTCGTTAAATGGTGATTAAGCTACAGTGCAATCACCTTTTAAACAACTGGTCCCAGTCCCATCTTAACGGAAGATACTCCATATAAAAAAGTTACAATGTATTCCTTCCTCTAAAGCAAAGGAACAACAGATACGAAAAGTTTAACTGAAAAAAAATGCAAATTTAATTTTCCGTTTTCTAAAACTAACATAGCGTAACGAATTCCTTGCTAAGCATTTACTCTATTTCATGATTGACAGAACAACTGTAATATTTCTAACGTATTCACCCCTAAAGATTCATAATAGACTATTCCAACCTTTGAGTTAGAAGAGTTCAAATGTGTCTTTAGGGTTGAAAGTGTTTCACGTGCCTCAATGAAGACTTTGAACCATTAACAAATATCTCGTTTAGTTAAAACATGTCGATATCCGTTTGAAAAATAAGACAGCCTGCGATTGTAAATCTCAACGTAAAATGCAGCTCTGCAGTATTAATCAGCTTCTAACTGTTGACAAGCAATACATTTCCCGTCGTTAAGCCTCGCCGTAATTAGTTAACTTTATTAGATTGACAGATTCAGTTTAAAAAGGTCGTAATATTAGCCCGTGTGTTATAGATCCAGTGAATACACTCCCAATATAATATATACGACATTTTGGCTTCTGTCAGAGTTTTAAATAATGACTTCGTCATCTATATTGCCTCCAAGGAAGTGACGTTATCATGAAGTAATGACGTCATGTTTAGATCGATATCGCGCCCAATTTCGAGCAAAATGCCTAACGAGATATATCGCTCGATGATAATTGTAATTGGGTGAATTCATTTACATGCAAGATTTTGTGAAAATAAAGCTAATTGCGATATTGGCTTGTTTTTTCATCTCCATCATTCGTTGGTAAATGGGTAAATTATTTCACAATATAGATCGCGTCTGAATATACATTTGTATATATATTATCCACGCAAATTATAATCTACGGACATTTTATTTGCAAGGCATTCAACTTTGATCAACGAATATAGCGAAAATAATCCCTAACGAACATCACAGTATAACAGTATTTGCAATTTTTTGATTTACCTTTTCCCCATTATCTGACTGAAATTTACTTGACGTCGATTCTATCTGAGTTTAAATTTCTCTTCGACTTTTATCTGAAAATCTGATTATGAAATCAGAATATTATCCTACTCAATCTGATTAAAATACAGATCCTTGTTCTCACTCCGTTTTACAAGGATCTGACAACATTTCATAAGAGGTCACGTCCAGATGACCTTTGTCGCCTCTTTACTTAACACTAAAAGAATTTTACAACGACCTGTCATCTTGCAGCTAGCCATTTCGTCACGTTATTCCGCACGAACTTTTTGGTGACGAAATGACTAAACGGAAAAATGTGTTTATGCAAGCTTTGTCGCCTCAAAATTTCACAGTCAAGATTCTGCCAGTAGTAATTTGATTGGTTAATGCGAAAGGTCATCGGGACATGACCCCGGAACGGCGCGGAGATCAAGATATGATTTTAATCAGATTGTTTTTCTACTTCATGTGCTTTTTGCAATAAAACTGCTGACAAACCTTTGAATCAACATTATGCAAATGAGATAATGAAACTTCATAAACAATATATTTCGAGTATTTCTTTTATATTCTAATTGGAAATTGACTGCGGTTTAATCTCGGTCGCAAGTGGTTGCTAATGAGAATTTGAAAGCCGCCTAATCTACTTTCAGTTATTTAGAGAAAATAAGTCTTTTGTAAAATTATTTCATTATTTTACATATCAGTCTATTGAATAATGTACCGTGACTCAACACCCCTTACTACGGTTGTACCGACTTATCGGGTCACGAAATATCGCGATATTTTGAATACGATACGACACACAATATTTTTGTAGGACATGCTACTTCAACGATATCATTTTGGATTTTGGAATTCACGAATCAAAGAATTTTATTTTTTTCCTTTTTTTTGGGGGGGGGGGGGGGGGGGGGTATCATAATTCTTACGGTCTATCTGCAGGGCATACATATGTTCGGTCGACGAGCTGGAAATGGCACGACCTCGATATCCAGGAGTTACGATCACTGCCGCTCGCTAAACCTCTAGACAATGTAAGGGCAAAACTTAAGGCACATGTTAAAAAAAATAACCAAAAAGCTAGGCTAATGCTGGTCTTTTGAGGATTCCGAAGGAGTTGCAACCGAATTCAAAGCCTGACAACTTTTACCGTTATGTGACCATGGTATTATTTTGATGTGCATCAAATGGTAGGGCCAGTCTTCTTGCCTCATCAACAAGGTTGCGCATGCAGAGCCTTAAATTTGCCACGACATATATAAGGGGTTGAGAGATCGTAGGCGATCGTAACCCCAGGATATCGAGTATGGTCCAGGGATTTAGAGAGCGTATGTGATTGAAAACCCTGGATATCAAGGATGGTCCAGGGATTTAGAGAGCATATGTGATTGAAAACCCTGGATATCAAGGTTGGTCCAGGGATTTAGAGAGCGTATGTGATTGAAAACCCTGGATATCAAGGATGGTCCAGGGGTGGAGAGAGCGTCGGTGATCGTAGCCCCTGGATATCGAGTATGATTCCATGGGTGTAAAAAGCATTATCACGGACTTTAATTATCTAAGTCCTTGGTTTTACTATTCAAACCAACTTTATGGGTTTTTTTTCGTGATTTTGTAAAGAACTGTTCACGTGCAGTATCGTCAACAGAAAATCGCCAATGGAAGATTTTCGTAGCATCAATATCAAATAAAACCTGATAAAAGCCCGTTAGTATAAGAAGCAAAACTTACAAAACACATTAGAACATATCTCTGATGTGATGCTACACACCTGGAAATACTGATTATCGCTTCCTTGTGCTACCTACATATATTTTTGTTTCAACGTTATTGCTAAGTTTTTTTCTGTTCTGTGAAAGGTCTTTTATCATTTAAATATGTCTAATCTAAGATCGTTATTATAAAGACCTAAAGGTATATAATGCTTTTTTGTTTTTGTTTTTCATTTTTTTTACATAGAGGCACTAATGTTACTCCGTATTTCGCATTATCGTATATATTAAGAATCATTGTACGTAGTGCATGTAATTAAAGAGTCTGTATGTGTATTTGGCGTATGGAGTATGTTTCGTAATTATGTACCAAACATACGAGTAAAGGCTAAATGCAAATGTTATGTTACCCATCGTATTTGTTTTGAATGCCTTCTCTTACATGTATGTAAAATGTGAATGTCAGCAGTTTGTCTATTCTTATTTTTGCGTTGTTATTAGATACAAATATTCATTTAACAACAAAAATTAAACGACTTATCCACTTTTATTAATCTTGTGGTTTGTCCGGCTGTTAGCACGTGAGGGGTCTTAATTATTGTTGGGAGGAATCTGGATCACCCAGAGAAAATCCGCACGTGCTATAATATCATATAATAACCGTATGATATAAGAAAATCACACCATTGCTGGGTCCAACACTACGGGAGACATTTCCCTTGATAAGCTGTCGATGAAGCCCCGTAACACCTGGTTAGGTGAAATCAATTATTAACGGTTAGGGTTTACGACATGTTAATAATCAGTGTCAAGTAAGTGCTTGTTCAAGGACCGTCAGCGTCGCGGATACGCTTTGTAGATAATGGTTGCAGACACCAGACCTGATTGGTGCTTCATCTAAAACGTAGAACAGTGTCCCCTGCGAATAAGAATCCATAATCCGCATGTCAAACTTCGTAAATCTACTGTCGTATCCAGTATGGTATTTTAGCTTTTTAGAATTATAAGCGAATCTCATCCCCCCTTACCATTTACCCTCCCCCCCCCCCGTATCCATCAGTTATCCCACCCTTACTGTTTACCTCAACCCCCCCCCCCCCCGTATTCATCAGTTACTTATTCATAGTGATAATATTTCATTTTTCTTTTTTTCTATTTTTTAATTATTCAAAATGAACGAAATACATGGTATACGTAGCTGATTTTCATAATACGAAACTTCAATGACGTTTTCTCTCTTATCAATGCTAACACTATTTTCATAAATTCATCTCAAATATTGAATTATTAATAAAAATATTCTTACGTCCAAATATCAACTTTACTGACTGTACTCGTACACGTGCATATTTTAACGATATTTTTTTATTTCAAGAGTTTTACTTTTTTGCACCAAATGTGTCAACTTTAAATTTCAAGCTGTCGATTGCATAGTTTTTAAGGTTGCATTATGTCTGTCGAAAGTTCAGTTTATTATCAAATTTTCGGAGGAGCTAGAATATTTGCTTCTAGAAATTAAATAAGATTTGTGAAATCCATACGTCACAATTTGATGTTTCTTTAAAATGTAAACGCACTGAAACCGAAACACTAGACTTACATGTTGAAACAAAAAAAACTTGGAGATAGCGCAATTGCTGTAAGATGTATAGATATTATCAGTGTGTTCATTATACTGTCAACCAAATTATTTTCGCGGCGACTTAATTTCGCGTTTTCATATAAAACGACTATTTCGCGGCGTTTTAAATACAATGTACAGTACAGTGCAGTATTCCTACAGTTGGCGTACCTTTGATTGAAACTATTTCGCGACGATTAAATTTCGCGAATTTTTTTCACCCGCAAAATACTCGAAAATTAGTCGCACGCGAAAATAAGTTGGTTTACAGTATAAAGATGTTTGTAGATAATTGTAATGTGAGATATCTGTCTATACTACAATACATATCCTATGAGTAGTGGATTTGTATATATAAAGTTTGTATTGTTTTACTTGCTTGCATTGTGTTTATTTTATTCAATGGTGGACATTTAGTGAGATCAATATAGTGTTATACCAACCTGTAAGAATGAAATATCAAATATTAACCGAGGGCGAAGCCAGAGGTCAATATTTTAGATTCTTCTATGTCTTTATACATGTAACACTATATTAAGCGAATCAAAGGTCGTGGATTTTTATATTGACTCGGTGTTTCTAAAAATAGAAACATCAGGTTGATATCACAAAATAAAAACCTCTACGTGACCATAACTTAGCCAATGAGAGTTGAGGAAAGTCAGACAATATCTTATATATATACCGGTATGCACTGTATTAATTAGGTAATCAAACTGTCTAAAGTAATGAAAACTGAACTGAACTGAACCTGAAAACTGAACTGAATTGAACCTGACGTGGGAACGAATAATAGCGATGACATTGGTTGAATTCAATCGGAAACCGTTGACATATTCATACGAGTATATGTTCTCGTTTCCGGAAAGTGCCGACAGTTGGTTGAATTAAGTTATATAATATACATTGAGGACGACAAGGACCTCGTACAGCGCGATGCAGACAAAAACAGAACTGAGATCTTTAATGTAAAAATCAATACAAGTGCTCCTTCCAGAGGCTGTATGTATTTATAAGCCAGTACATGTAACTGCTTCGTACAATCTGGGATTATTGTCGCCTGCGAAAAACAGGGAGTGGCACAATCGCAACATCTCAGCGAAGTTTCCGTCATTCTTCGGAAATCTTCTCCCTTGAATGCATGTAAAGAGGGTCATATGGTGTAAGCGTCATGTTACAAAATGGCTGGGCCCATGACCACACCATGAAGAATTGAAGAATTGATAAAGTCCGAGGACTCTCGAACTACATTAATTAATGTATGTCGTTATTCACAGCATGTTTTTCAGGCGCATGCTTTCGGGGGAGTAGATTTCCGAAGATTGCCGAAAATTTCTCCGATATGTGACGATTAGGAGTGGCAAACAGCAAGGCCCTACCACTATCTTGCCGTAAACTGAGATCAACTTCCTTCAGTTTGCATCTGTCGTGCGCAATATAATAGAGATCACGTGACAAAGTGTATCTCTCCGTCTGTCGTGTAGGGATATTTCACATAAATCAATCTCTTGTTTCTTCTTCTTTTAAATGGAGCAAGTCATCTAACTTGCATCAATCACTCTTGTTGGCCCGGATGATAGCGCACGATGGGTCATATTGTGGGAGGAAACCGGAGTACCCAGAGAAAACCCGTGAGGTCGGGCAGGTTACCCAATACATGTATCTTTTTACGTCCGGTCAGGGACGACCTTTATAAACTGTGATGCTTAACCCATCCACCCCTTAAGATATATTTGAACTCTTCCACTTCAAAAGATGGAATAGGTCATTATCAATTTTCAGGGTTGAATGAGTTATCACATCAAAATGCATATATCATTCTGTCACAACATGTACAGGATTTTCCCTCCAGAGTTCCTTAATTGGAACCTGTCTCAGAGAACAAACCCTCCATCTAATGTAAATAGTGTAAGTAAAGTAAGTATATATAAATGACAATACAATTTTAAAAGGATTTAGGTAAACAATATCTTATAACTTTTCTTAGCCTTCTCCCATCGCGCATTTACAATGACTCGACAACAATTATAAAAAGGCTTAAAATAAAGTTGTAATATGTATTATATAATATTCACAAATGAACAAACACACAATTATATTGCCGGATTTGAAAACGTGATGCAGATGTACAACAGTATGAATTAGGCCTAAGATCCATCGACAGATCTTAACGCACCGAAAGATCTTAACGGCTCGAGAAAAGAAGCTGTAGAATTAATTCTATGCCGGAGGCATTAGATATTTTAAACAAAACAAACTTGTCACTGACAATTCGAATTAGCCATTGGTTCTAGACATTTATTTATTTATTCTTAATATAACCAAAGTATCCACATCATCTGTAATTAGCCTATTTGCCACTACGATCATGTCAGAATCCCGGACCGTCTATCACTGCGACATCGAGATATCCTTCTTGGGGGATGTCGAGTTGGCGCAGTGTTAACGGCCGCAGGTATTTCTGGCTAGGCGATTTGGTGCCGGAGATCGTGAGTTCGAGGCCCGGACAGGGCACGAGTCAACATAGCCTTCCTTCGACATGTGTGTTTCGGTGTTATTTATGATTACAGTTAAAGTATATACATGTATTCTTAATCAATATGTACTTGTATATGCATGTATCACTTTTGTTATGCTGATTAAAGCCATCCTGCTTGCAAAGCGATAACAAGTCCTCAATAAATTAATAATTTACAATCGTTTGCCTGTAATCAGTATATTACCTATCATCATCGTTTGGTAGACTAGCATTAAGTTGACCAGTAAATCCTTAAGTGCTCCTTGACGCAGTTTAATTTTGCCTCTTGCGGTCGCGATGGCCGAGTGGTTAAGTTGTCCCAACATACATGTAATACAGATGTAACAATAGCTACATATGTAACAATAGCCCTCCACATCTGGGTTAGAAACCCAATTGATGCAGACGCCAGGTACTGACCGTAGGTCGGTACTTTTTCTCCTGGTACTCCGGCTTTCCTCCACCTTCAAAACCTGACACGTCCGTGAATGACTGTGGCTGTTACACTTGTAATAGGACGTAAACAAGATAAACCAAACCAATGCCTCTTATGGCCGCCGTGAATATACATCGTAGTTAACAGAATACTGTATGACGCAAAATCTTCGTTAGCATTTTTTCGTATTTTAAAACCGTTCACATTGTTTTAGTCACAGACTATCGTAGTTAACCTGTATGCACAACAAGTAGATAAGAAAAAGGAAACAAATACAAACACTAAAACCATTGACAGCCTTTGTTTACTCTTAATATAAAAATAAACTTACTTATTTTAAAACGATTATGAAACAATTTACAGTATCCAACTTAGATTAATAAATCTTGTTGCCCCGGATGTCAGCGAGCGAGGGGTCTTATTGTGGGAGGAAACCGGAGTACCTGGAGAATACCCGCGTGGTCGGGCAGGTGACCCCATACGTTTCCACGTCCGTTCGGGGAATCGAACCCCGGCCGCCTTGATAAAATGCAAGTGCGCTACCCACTGCACAACCCGACCAACCTTACAAAAACAGGAGGGGAAGGAGAGAAAACAAAGTTTCCGGAACCACATGTGGACCCTTGTTTACTGTGTTACGTCATATGTCAATTCATTTAAAGTAACAACAAATACAAAGGTTATAAATGTATTGCCTTTTAAATCGATACCCCCCCCCATAAATTTCGTCAGTGGGGTATATGTATTTACTACATGTACTATAAGCGTACATATTTTAGCGGTACTCTTGTTTAATTGATTTTTGCGCTTAAAATATTCCCCAATATTAGAATTACTCTAATTACAGTCTGTATAGTACTGTATACAGCAATTATATAAACATGTTTTGTGGCAATTCCGAATTCCGCATATCTTTTAAATACATTTTTTTGTAGTTTGGCTATGTGCTACAATTTGAGTGCACCAAACTTATGCGTTTACCGTATACTTTCGTACATTTGCTGCTTTTATTTATTCCATTTGTCTATTCATATTAGTACACTTTAAAAGAGTGTATGCTAGGGCTGAAAGGTCATACCCGATCCTAGGCGGAAGTCGTCGGTTTTGAAAATGGAGCAGATTCATTTGAAACTCAGACGCTTACAAAGTGTCATAATGAATGCAGATTTTATTTTTTTTTCCCTTTTTTTTTTAAATCAATGCTTTATCTCAAAAGCCCTTAGACAAAAATACAATTGGTAACGCTGATATCGTATTACCGATATTCATGTTAAATCGACTTTCCATGTCATTAGCGTCGAAAAGAGAAATAATCCGATTTGTGTCTTCTTCATTAGAAACAATCTCGTTAACATATGACCTTAATCGGCGTATTGACGCCGTATCAGTCTTAAGCATTGAGTTGAGAAATACTGAGGTCAGAGTTTAGGTAATATTTCCGGACTCGCACTGTTCGGATGGAATGAGTTTCCGGACTCGCAATGTTCGGATCAGATACTTTCTGCTATAAATCAAACCATGCTGAAACAATTCCCCCTGTAAATGGCGTGCCAGCCGCAGAATCACAGCTATCGATTAATAATATACACATGTATACAAGTTTTCATTAATAACGCATATCTACAATCAATATACATTTGTGTACACAAGTATCTGGGTTTTGTTGCGTTGTAGTGTATCAAACATATTAAACAAACGAGTTTAACATGAACACAAGTGTACATAACGCAATCTAATACCAGGAGAAATGACACGTACTCGACACACGCCGTACTAGCAAATGAAAGACAGCAACTGTATTCGGAGACGTACATGTACACATTATAAGTTACTGTTAGATCGATAACGTCCTCCGACGTCTAATTACCAGGAAATATTAAGATTCGCACAGTTAAGCGTTCATCACGCAATTCTGTCACATCATGTGTGTATGTGTATGGTCTGTTTGCCGTGCTGTGAACAGGTGCTTGTCCATGCCAGCTTCAGAATCAGCAGCATCGACAGCAGCAGCAGCAGCAGCACTGACACGAAATAAGTCACGTCCACAATGGATGCGTAGGTCTTTGTTTATATATCATCCACACTAATGAATAATTGTATACTAATAGATCGTTTAAATCATACGCGTAAATGGCTATAATTCTACATATTGTTATGTCCTCAATCAATACTTTGAAGAGCTGAATTTATCAAATCTTATTTAATCATTAAATATACAATCCATACAAATTATATATCTTATATCACTGCATTATAGAGGATTATATTATATACTATTGTTCATAGCTAAATATATTATGTAATGAATTGAATAAATGGACGCAAAATAATACATTTTAAAATAGGATGTCACCATATGTATTACTCGCTCAGACACAGATTTGTTCCAATGATGATAATACGAATCGACAGAAAAAATTTTCAAAATTATTTTTAAAGTAAATCAAATTTCAAAGTTTGAAGGAGTTTAGGGGAAAACCAATTGTATGCCTTCAAAATGTCTAGCAAAGATTTCAAATAAAACATTGTCTTACCTTTATGAAGCCCAGTGAATCTGTCTTTAAGAACTGTTAACTCGTAAATTTGACCGTATTCCTCAAACACAGGCCTCAAATCCTTGTCTTCCAGATTTCGAGGAATTTGACCCACAAATAACTTAACAGCATCATGATCTTTCATCGGGATGCTAGCTGACTGCTGTTGGTGAGCGAGTTGCGAGCCATTATGCAACGAATGAATTTCCTGGAGCATTCCGTTTGACAAAGTAGCCATTTACCGTACGACAAGAAAGTATAGATGAAGATGAAGACTAAAATCAGGCAGCGCCACGCTACACAGACACACTGAATACAGTCTAGATAATTCCGTTGTTGACAGACAAGGCTTGGGTATATAAAATGATAATATCACTGACAAGTCTGCCTGCGAATGCCAATAAAAACAGAGAAATGTTACGTTATTAATTTGAAAATTTAGTACGTCAATTTGATTAAAATATATGAGCGTGCGTTGCGTTTTCACCTACACACACATACATACATACACACACGTGATACGGCGTACTCACGTTTACACAAGGGATGGAAGAAGGTGATATATCCCGACAAACACAATAGTCTTAGATGAGAACGGAGCAGAGAACAGCTGATTCAAAGACTAGGCACATGTGCAGTCCACGCGACTGTGCTTCAGAGGAAATTCAGGAACCGACCGTGGTACGGAATCGTTAGCAAGTCTTTAACACAAGGCATATACACCGATATCGACTGGAATTGTTTAGTGCCAAGCAGAGAATCATTTACTGCTCAAAGATAGAATAGCATGTAGCAAATTTCGTGCAGTTTTGTAAGTCAAGCGCACGTGATATTGTGAAACGAACAGGAGATTCTAAAAAAAATTGTGTCTTACAAATGTATGCGCTTAATAAATGAGCCGCACACTATCTACACGTGTGCTTCTATTACTGTTGACAGTGAATTGCGAAACACACAACAGGTCAATGTAGTCGATAAGTGAGATATTACACTTGTTGGATTCTAGAATACGAGCTATTCCCAATGTACCGTAGACTTATCAATGAACAGGCACATGTAAGCGATCAATTTAAACATACGCTATCCAACAGTAGAGAAAATGATGTGGCTCTCCTGCAATAGTGTTGATGCCAAGTGCAGAAATCGATTATTTCGACAAGAAGATTTTGTGTGTATCTGTTTGATATATCTATGTAAATATATATATGTATGTAAACAATTCTGGGTTAATTTTTATGTTCCTTATGTTTTTGTCATGAAAATGAATGAAAATAAATATATGACTTACAACGATAAACTCACATAACAGAGAACGCAACGTAACAACACTGAGTACTATATATCTCCGCCGGTGTATTAGTATAGACGAGAACCAACGTTACTACACAGCCTAAGGTACACCCTCTCCGTACAACGTCGTGAAAACTCTCGACGCATCTTATTTACATAGATAACTTATCTTCCCAGGATGCAACAGTATGCTCAACCATTTTCACAATATAATCGATGTCGAAGCTCTTGGTTCTACAGAAGTCTGGTCTGCTAGCTGCGAGAAGGAACCCCAGGCATCACATTGTCGTATCACTAAGGATAAACCGATCGATATACTTCGGTATGGAATTGCGCTCGCCCGGGCTGGGCTCGGAGGCTGCTGGAAACCTGCTGCTTTGAGCTCGGGAGCGGATTTCGCGCGGGAAATCGGCTCAACACAGTATTGAGGACTTGTAACCGCGCGGGGTTTTACACAATATTCTCATGTTTACACGATAATTCAGGTTAAGAACAGCACGCGACGCACAATGAACTTTGCCCTATCATGTCAACGATTCTATTATGCATTATACAAGCTTGTTATGTAATAAATTATAAATCAATACAAATATCAGTTAGTTTGTGATTTGAAGTTTAAAATACATATAGATTTCACGTGCATTTTTTAAATTTTATTTTTAGGGTCGGGTCCATTTAATTTCAAATACGATATCTACAAATGAAGGTTTTAGTCAAGGACCACCCGTGAAGTACAAATACACAGACGAAAAACAAGAATGATTTATTAATTTCTAAGCAGGTCATCCACAAATGTCCTTTGTGAGACCAGGTAAATCAGCTTTAATGGAAGGTGACGATCGAATAATTTCAATAAAATATATATATATATATAAATACGAAGTTTTACAACCTTGAACCAAATGTACTTTGTCCCAATGGTGACGTCATGATAGGTCAGTTCCCATCAATAACTTAAGAGAGTGTAATTGTTGACGTATATAACATTGAAACAAATACACAGATGGTAAACTTTAGAAGAGTGTTAACTTCTCGTAGATTTTAATTTGAGAATGCGGATTAATAATTTAATCTTGTTTGAAACAAGCATTCGCATTCGCTTAAAAAAATATGTTATCAGCCCATAACGTAAAAAATGACGTCGCCGTTTATATCGTCGCTTTTGATTGGCCGATGCAACAGCGTAATAATTTTTAAGAGAAAATAGTCCAACAATAAAGTGAATTTACACAGGGTATAGATTTAATTATAAGTATTAACTTGAATCTATTTTTTATGTTATGTGGTTATAACACAAAAAAACGGAGTGTACTCTCATCATAAACCGTTTCGCGGTATATTCAGAGTACACTCCAGTTTTTTGTGTTATACCTCCATAACATACAAAAAAGATTCAAGTAAAACCTTAAATAATTAAGTGGTAAAACATCAGGGGGTGGGTGGGGGTTCCCCGTCTCCCATTACCAGTTTCACTTTTTAACTTTTCGTTGTCAAATGAAATCGCTCGTAGCACTCTTTTGAATCTCATTGAACTCGCCAAAATGACTTTGAAGAACGAAGTCCGATTTGTATCAACAATGAATATATACAAAATGTAACGCTTGAAATATTTTTAAGTGTTCAGCTCAAAAGCAAAGCTTACCCATGACATAAAGTAAATGGTTTATGTGTGTGAGTCCTAAATGAAAGCTCACGGTCTTGCAAGGGACCACGTTGTGTGTTTAACCTAATTAGAAGGCGGACATATAAACATATTGGTAACATTAGCGTAATGCATTATTTTTTTATTATTTGCATCTTTCAATAACGTGTCTAATAAGTCAATATGGCTGGACACATATTTTATTACAATTTGTATAGTGATGTTATTATGATTTTATGTGAAATATGTGTTTGACACGAAAATAAAATATTTGATCTTGAACTGGTAACAAATATGAAGACATGTGCCTCACATAGCGTATTAATTGCTGTCTACTTGTTCGCGATTTTTGACCGAAACTTTCAAAAAAAGACTATTAACATGGACCATGATTTTGCCACGAAGACTTCATTTTATCTACGAGACGGGACAATCAGCGTATAAAGTGACAAAGTGTCAATTTCTCCGACAGTTATATATTATTATTAAGTAATCAGTATATTCTTGGGGTTGGTCGTGATTTTTTTTTTTTATTCTTCATCACAAACAGGTGGATTCGAGCGATGAGATAATAGTTCAAGCGACAATCTCTATGTAATATTACCTTATAAATCAAACTCCTTGTTTTTTGTTCTTTTTTTTTTATATTCAACTTCGCAAGGAAAACTATTTACTTTTCTCTATATAATACTACCTATTTATTTCTTCATTTGAAAAAGCTATCTTAACACCATAATTTTGAAACGGTTTCCAGGGTCGCTCTGTGGCAAATGTTAAAAAAAAAACCCCAGAAAATTCGTGCGGATGAATGATATGAACCTTAAGCTGTAGAAAAAAGTAAATCAGAATCAATGATATTGTAATGTGTTTTTCAATATTCATATTTAGACTTGAAATAGTGTTTTTATTCTCGAATTTTTTTCTTAAGTTAAATTGTTATTGTAGGTTTATGACGGACTATTTTCTTACGCGGATCAATTTGTTTTTGGGATAAACTTTCCGGTTAATGACGTTACCTTGCGCGAGCAGACATTCTTTTTGAAAAAAAGTAGGCTCCCAAGTGCTGGGAAAAGGGAAATTCGTTGATTGGATGATGCTGATGCTGAGAATGATGATGATGGTGATGGTCATACTGATGATGATGGTAATTAATTAATCATTATATGATTTTTTTGTCACATGTCATTTAATGATGACGAAAATGATGATAATGATGAGGAGGATGATGTTATTGGTGTGTTGTTACACGATGCTGTGTGATGGTGAGGATAATGATACAAGACGAAGACGTGTGTGCATGGACATACAATGTACATTTACATGTTTAATTGAAAATGTTTGAAAAATAAAAACATTAACAAATACATTTCATATACTGCTGTATCTACCTAGAATCTGCGACTCCAAAGCGTTCTACAGTACATAGATAAGCAATGTATACGATCAATTAAAATATACATTGATTAAAAAACAATTTCGAAAAGCTAGTTCTATGTCACCTGACTAATATCTCCCTATGTGCCGCCAGTGTTTGTGATTTGGTTGTTTTGTGTTAAAATACATCTTACAATGATTCAGTTGTCTACAAGAACCATTCTGTTTCATTAACTCGTTAACCCCCAACGACGCATTTAAACTGTTCCAATTCATATATTGGAATAGTCCATTCGGAAGTTCCAGGGGTGGATGAGTTAAACGATCTGTGTGTGTTGTATGGCACAGCTGACCTACATTTCCTCCCAATGACGAAATACTATTTTTGATTGTCACAAAATACATGTACATGTATAAAAAGGGGGATATCACGGATCGATGGAGCTTTTATTACGTACAAAAATTAATAGGAATATTTTCCCCATCTTCGGAGAGAAGCCGCGAAAGTTTGAGATGTTAAGATTTGAGTAGTGGCAAGGTACTCAATATACACATTTTCGTAGTACACGATTTGAAATTATACAGAACTAGTTTAATTTTACTTCTAAATTAATAAATTAAAGGGGGTTTTACGCACCTGACCCTTCTGTTTCTACATCAGGTTCGAAATTTTGGATTCCTACCTTTTGGCCCCTAGCATCACTGAAGAGTCCTAGGAGGACGAAACAGCTGTATGATGCAGTTTTATTCATTTTTTCGGCATACTGCATCTATTACTAAATTTAAAAGGTGCAGCATATGTGTGTGCTACGTCATCTCATTGTATGACATAGAAAAAGACGTAAAGTCTCGTTATTTCAAACTTACATTACTCGAAGACCCCGTTGAATTCGAAGTATATTTGTCGGTCCGGACTTAACGTCAATAAAAATTAGAATTGAGGGTGGTCGGATGGTGCAGTGGATATTGCACTTGCCTTTCACCAAGGCGGCCGGGGTTCGATTCCCCGATCGGACGTGAAAAGGTAAGGGGTCACCTGCTCGACCACGTGGGTTTTCCACGGGTACTCTGGTTTCCTCCCACAATAAGACCCCTCAGGCGCTAACATACAGGCCAAAAAAGTGATTAATATAAGTTGTATAGCTTGTTTCATAATTGTTGTAAAAATAAATAAAGTTCATATAACTATTCGAATTGACTTGATTAATCAGATAATGCGTTATGATTAAATCTTGCTTTGTTCGATTTCATTGAGTGATGCATTGAAAAAGTGTCTTGAAACAAACCTAGTGAACTGTAGTAGTTACGTGCAGGCGGTCACCCATCCAACTTCTGACAATGTTAACAGTTGCTTAACTAGAGTGAGCGGTTCCCGGGTTATATTGCAAGACTGGAAAAGCTAGCTTGCCAGTTAGGCAGAATTTCCCCCCTCATATACCTAACTGGCATTACACAGTCTTTTTTTTTCTTACCCATATTTCCGAGTCGCTTAATTTCCAGTTCCGAAATTTTCTTGCATTTGAAACTAATGTAATCGAAATTAAAATTAGACGGAAAATCAGACGTTGTTCGAAGTGCCGAAGCGATTAGATATGACAGTTGGCTATTCGAATTCCTGTCTTTCCTGAAATTCGTATAAAATATATAAAGAAGTTTTATGTAAAGAACCCGAATATGTTTAAACTAATTCTACTTCTTAATACCTAAAATGCCAACAAATTAAGATTGCAACTTATTTAAGTGTGTTGTTACATATACATTGTATGCACTCTCCTATGTTAATTGATGTGCTTCGTGTTGTTGTATTGTTCTATTGTGTGATTATTTGTATATATTTGTATCCAATGGGTCGAATGACTTCAGGAACAAAGAATTTGTCTTACAGGACGTGACCAGATGGATCTACCTTGTGTTGTATCTTTCATGGGGTTTTGACACTCCATGGCACATGAGGCGGAACTTATAACCGAGAGAATGAAGTATGGGGCATCACTCGACTTGGATTGTCACCACTGCTACATTGAGCAACCTTGTAATATCTGTTGCTAATTGATCGTCTGTGATTGTTTGGACCGTTTGATGTCTTACATAGCTGCGATGAAAATGTAAAATTGAGTTCAAGTGATTCATCTTTTCCAAAAGCATACGTTCATCGGCAAATGAAACAGGTATCATCATCACCTACGCTCCCTACACCACTGAAACATGTCTTTCAAAACTGAAAGCTGTGTGCGACACCTTGATGATGATGCAAGAAGACCAGATCGTCGATCCTTTGATGAGTATTAAAATAATCTCGCGATCGCATAACGGTAAAATTGACAGGCTTTGCAGTCGGAAGGGCATTCACTTTGCGATTGATCAGTTTTTTACTTGAGACCGATGAAACTGCTAAACTCGTGCCTTCTGTTTTCTCCATGACATGCCACTGGAGTTTAGAAAACGTAGGTCGGCGTAACACCTGGATATCGAGGATCATTTGGTATTTCGGTAGGGTTTAATTTGGATTAAAAGTGCTACATGTAAGCGCGAACTATAACATCGTGAATGTGATTTTAAAGGCGGAAATCAAAAGTGTGTCTCAGTGAAAAATGACCAGTATGCTGCATCGACCCATTTTTGTTTTGTTTCATTGCTAGAAAACTTTAGTAGACTCTTTATCTAAGGGAGACAATTATTGTTTACGGTGATATAAGGGTAACAAGGGAGTCCATAAGAAGTTTTACCCAAACAAAAGTTTTACTGATTTTATAATTATAATTAGATCATATTTCAACGTTTTATTGTTTGATGTGACCGTATTTTGAATGACGATAAGTAAGGTGTCTGAACTTCTGGCACCACTGGAACGCAAAACACAAAATTACCTTACCAATCCTTAAATAACCATATTTCTACCACAATACCCTGTGTTATTCCACTCTCAGACCATTGTATAAACGTGCTGACTGTTGGATAAATATATGTTATATACCACAAGTGGAATATGATCTTCCGGACTTTTGATTGGTTGAGAAGTTGAACTTTGACTGGAAATCACGATTGTTGACGTCGTCATCGATTGTTGACGACGTCACAACTTTGCGGGAATCTATGCAAGATGATGCGTTTTCGCGCAAATAGTCCGTTGTTCACTCCAAAAATCAACACTGACACTGCCGATTTAATATTGTGGTAGAAACAGGCCACACCACTCGTGGTTATTGGATATGGAATTTATTTCACTCGAGTTAATTATGTTTTAAAAGTTAAAGCTCGTGTCTTTTGTAACTTTTAAAAAATAATTAACTCGAGTGAAATAAGTTCCATATCCAACAACCACTCGTTGTGTAACCTCTATATACATGTATGTTTATAGGACGGTAAACATCAACAAAACCTGGCACATCCTTAAATAACCAAAGCTGTTGATAGGAAGTAAAACAAAAACAAATATGGACCATAGCCGTTGATACATCTGTAGGAGCTTTTCCAATAAGGTTTAGAACACAAAGTCTTCAATTTTGCTAAATCATATTCCAGGGGTGTAGAGAGCGTAAGCGAGAGTAACCCATTGATTTCGATCAAAATAAATATATTCAAACTAACACAGAAAGTTTTAAATGAATCTTTATTCTTGCTTGTGAGGACGCCTTATTAGCAAAAAAAAAAACGCTTTCAAATGCAACACTCCCCACAGGGACCTGAGAATTTGAGTAATTTTACACATTTGGGGGGGGGGTGAAGATCAATTTTCGAACATTGATCTTAACCCCCCAAATGTGTAAAATTACTCTTAACACACTATTTTAGGTCCAAAACTAGCTGTGACAAATTCTCAGGTCCCTGTGACACTCCCAGGTGTGTAGCAAAGATTGGGAAATTTGATAAGCAATCGTTCTCGTAGCCTCGGCATCCAGAGGTTACGCTCATATACGCTCTCTATAAGGAGAAGCGAGCATAACTACTTGACCATTGTATGCTGTGTAAGTATAGCCTCTTCAATAAAGTTGCGAACACGGAGTCTTCAATTGTGCTAAATCATAGTCCAGGGGTGTAGAGAGCGTGGTGAGAGTAACCCCTGGATATCGATGATAATTACTGTATTCACACCCATACACGAAGCTCTACATGAACCATAGTCTTGGTTGTGAGGACGCTTTATTAGCAAAACTCGTTCAACATGTGGCACTCCCATGTGTTAAACAACATTGTGGAATTTGATAATTGAACCGTTTTCACATCCTCCACATCCAGGAGTCACGCTCAACTACGCTCTTTAATAATCTAGAATATGTCATGGCAAATTTGAACGCACGCTCAGGTAAAAAAAAAAAAAACCTGACCAATCGTTAGGCTGATTCTTGCCTTTTGAAGATTACAGACGAGCCATAATCGACTGCAAAGCTTGCTTGCGAATTCATATCGTTATGTGACCACGGTATTCTTTTGGTGTACATCAAAGGGTCGAACCAGTCTTCCTGTCCCATCAACAATGTGGCGCACACGGAGCCTTCAGTTTTGCCATGACATATTCCAGGGGTGTAGAGAGCGTAGGTGAGCGTAACTCGAATATCAAGGATTATAGACACCCACTCACGAAGCCTTATATGAACCTTAGTTTTTATTGTGAAGATGATGCTATTTTTGTAGGAAATAAAACGCGTTCAAATGCGCCTCTCCAAGGTGTATAGCCAAGATTGTGAAATTTGATAAGCAACCGTTTTCGTATCCTCCTTATCCAGTGGTTACGCTCATATACGCTCTCTATAAAGGGATGTGAGCGTAACTTCTTAACCATTGTATGCTATGTAAGTACACGAAGAAGTGCGTGTGTATTCGGAGGCTGCGGTAAGTTCGTGTAGGCATTCTCAAGATAGAGCGAATGCTTTGCCGATTTAAAGTGCTACCACTATGAAGTCTACTGCCAAAAGTCCCTTGCAGAACACCCCACCCGGTCACATTATACTGACAACTGGCGAACCAGTCGCTCCAATCTCATAATGCTGAGCGTCAACCAGGGAGTAGTAACTACCGTTTTTGAGACGCTCTTACGTCTATGTCATGTCAAGTTAATGGCCTCGTAAGATAATTCTTTACGAGTTGGATAACCGAGAAATATATTCTATTTAAATATCAATATCCTTTCATACAGTTGTTGTAACGCACAACGCACCAATTGGTACAATTTGATACAATTGATCAACAAATATTATTTCGGAATGAAAAAAATAAGGAACCCTCTTGTCGAAACACTATATAAAATTGCATCACACTAATTTGGATTTTGGTTATTTTACTATATACATGTAACATCTACTACCACTACAAACACTGCAACACCTTCTGATTATCATGTTCAATACATAATTATCGATTTTATTTATAAAACCAGAGGGAGTTGACACGCCATGTAATTTATGTGGGGGTCGTAGCCTCAAGGATTGTCGGAAACCCACGTGACACTGCTCTAACTTTGGGTCCCGAGGGCAAGAACAGACGGAGGATCTCGTTCTTCTTGATAAAAAAATTATTCTAAGATTTCAACCAATCGGTATGATCGTTTCTTTTCGCAGTTGGTTAGATAATTTACCTTTGTATATTTCTTTAGGCATGGACGCGATGTCAATATCCAGTATTACTTATTGTCCCTTATGTTGTTCAAACACAATCCACATGTTTTGTTGACTGAAATGCTGTCGCCATTTCAATTGGTTTGTATTGTACAAACAGAATATTCCGACCGAATGTAACCAAGGATGAAAAAAGCGATTTGATTGAATAGTATTTTTAATACGTTTTGTACGAGACCATCCTCGATATCCAGGGGTTACGCTCACCTACGCTCTCTACATCCCTTTACTATGTCATACCAAAACTAAAGGCTCATGTTGGCGTCACCTTGTTCATGAGGCGGGAAGACTATATTGACCCAGTGATATTCGAGTACACGAAAAGAATTTCGCGGTAACATAACGGTAAAAATTGGCAGATTTTGAAGTCGGATGGCGCTTCTTTGTAATCTTAAAAAGGCGGACAACAGCCTAGCGATTGGTCAGGGTTTTTTTAACCGAGACAAATCGAACTGCTATCCTCCCGCCTGCAACGGGTTACTTTCTTGTCTCCAAACTTTGCGATACAATGTACAAATTGGTTTCGGTTCTAAAAGCGATTTATACAGGATGGTCTTCCGAAATTTTAATTGATGGTTTGCTTGCTGTTGATAGGCTTACATGTACACGCCTCAACAAATGTAGTCTTTGGTATGTCAAAACTGTATTTTTATGCGTGTTTTTAGACTAAACGGATAAAATTAAAAAATACACAAAAAGACACATGACTCTCTTAAGACTTAACAAAGCAAGCGCAGTATATAAACCGGAACCACGTGATACCGTTAGGGAGTGACTATACTATACGTAGTGTACATTTGTATATACAGGATACTTATCTCGATACAAAGATTGTTTAAGCTATGAGCGTAACTTCTTGACCATTGTAGGCTATGTGCATTTTAAGTAGATGTAGAAGTTGAGTGCGCGTGTATTCGGAGGCCGCGGTATGTTCGTGTAAGCCTCCTTAAGATAGAGCGAATGCTTTGCGGATTTTCTCGTTCTCCCTGATAAAAATATATTCTAAAATTTCAACCAATCAGAATGATCGTTTCTATTCACAGTTGGTTAGATAGTTTTACATTTGTTTACTTCTTTTGTCATGAACGCGATGTCAGTATCCAGTATCACTTTTTGTCCCGTATGTTGTTCAAACACAATTCACATGTTTTGTTGACTGAAATGCTGCCGCCATATAAATTGGTTTATATTGTACAAACAGAATATCCCGACCGAATGTTACCAAGAATGAAAGAAGCGGTTTGGTTTAATAGAATTTTGAGTACGTTTTGTACTATCCGTCTGCCCTAAAACAATCCTCGATATCCAGGGGTAACGCTCAACTACGCTCTCTACATCCCTTTACTATGTCATACCAAAACTAATGGCTCATGTGGGCGTCACCTTGTTCATGAGGCGGGAATAATATATTGACCAAGTGATATTCGAGTACATAAAAAGAATTTCGCGGTCACATAACGGTAAAAATTGGCAGACTTTGAAATCGGATGGCGCTTCTTTGTAATCTTTGGTCAGTTGTTTTTTTTTAAACGGGATAAATCGAACTGCTATCCTCCCGCCTGCAACGGGTTACTTTCTTGTTTCCAAACTTTGCAATACAATGTACAAAGTGTTTTTTGTTCTAAAAAGCGATTCATACATGAAGGTCTTCCAAAATTTTGATTGATGGTTTGCTTGCTGTTGGTAGGCATACATGTACACGCCTCAACAAATGTAGTCTTTGGTATGTAAAAACTGTTGTTTTTGATGCGGGTTTTTAGCATAAACCGATAAAATTAAAAAAATACACAAAAAAACGCATGACTGTCTCAAGACTTAACAAAGCATGCGCAGTATATAAACCGGAACCACGTGATACCGTAAGGGAGTGACTATACTATACGTAGTGTACATTTGTATATACAGGATAATAATCTCGATACAAAGATTGTTTAAAAGACGGACTCGAAAATAAATCCTTTCAGATATATGGAATGGGATGGGATCGAGCTGTTTAATGAATTCACCTGCAATATGCATCTGTTTTGTCCTTCTATGACTCGTCAGTGAAGGTAAGAAAGGGCATGGAAAGTGAAACCTAGGAAGCGACTGGAGAAACAAAATTGACGGAAAGCAGTGTCAAAATCCAGATATGGAGTACACTTATCCTATAATTAAATATTGTTAATAATTTTCAAATATCAGATAATTTAAAAACGATACTAGGGACATCTGTATTTAATGCAATCTGATTGGAATGCAAATCCATTTTCGCTACGTTACAGTAGTGGTAACGCACCAAGCACAAAAAAATTGTGCGTACATCGAGCATACATAGTGCACACACCGTTCACACACCGTTCACATATCATTCATCCATTGTGCACGCAACTGGGCGATCTGCACACACCACGCACAATTTGGTATAATTGGAGGATATATATGACGGAATGAAAAACAAAATACGGAATCCTCTTGTACAAATACTATACGAATTCGCATCATATTAATTGAGATTTTGTTAATTTCACACTATACAGTTTCGCAACACACAGTACACCATAAATGCGTGCGTACATCGTGCATACATCAAGCACACATCGTTCACACATCGTTCGCCAATGGTGCACAAAAGTTGGCGATCTGAAGATCGATCGTTTATTTGTGCGATTTGTCATCGATTTGGTACAATTGGTCGATAAATATTACGGAAAGAAAAACAAAATAAGAACCCTCTCGTACAAATACTAGACGAATTCGCATCATATTAATATGGATTACGATAATTTTACGATATACATTTTACTCTTCGCATACATATGATTTGACAACATCCCATACGGGGTAATGTTCTGGTGAACTTTTGCATCAGCCACTCAGATGTATCTTACATATACAACATAAGACAATCATGTGTAAAACTTATAATTAAGGAATAACCTTTGATTTTGTTTAGTTTATGATCTCATAAACTAAACAAAATCAAAGGTTAATCCTTATATTTACAGTATTGTTCTGTAAATGGTTCATAACTTTTCTGTTCAATTTAGCCCCATCTGCGGAAATAAAGTGTACAGTATATTTCATTGCAAAACTAACAAACGTGAAAACAGTTTGATAAATGTAACAGCATGAAGTTCGCACAAGCCGTAGCTAGCTCCGCCCATGTCAATTGTTAATGACGTCATACAATTGTGATTCGAATGGAATAATTTGCATAGCTCCGCCCACATGTATTGTTGTCGACGTCATAGAATTTTTGCACGTTCTCAAGTATAGTTATTGGAAAATAACTCTAGTTTGCAGTACAATGGTTATCGAGTGAATGTCGGTGTAGACTGTTAATATTCCTGTATAAACTCTATATCTACATCCCGTGTCTACTACGGCATCCTCGATATCTTGGGTTACGCTCACTTACGCTTTCTACGCTCCTGGAATATGTCATGGCAAAACTGCAGGCTCCATGTGCACCATATTTTTGATGAGGCAG
This sequence comes from Mimachlamys varia, assembly GCA_947623455.1. NCBI lineage: Eukaryota > Metazoa > Mollusca > Bivalvia > Pectinida > Pectinidae > Mimachlamys > Mimachlamys varia. The sequence goes on from OX392544.1 coordinate 32,086,233, forward strand.
GAAGACTTATTCGACCCTTTGATGTAAATTAAAAGAATCTGGTGGTCACATAACGGTAACAGTTGACAGGCTTTGAAGTCGGTTGAGGCTCCTTTGTAATGTTCAAAAGACAGGTAATAGCCTAGCGATTGGTCATATATATTTTTTTACCTATGCGCGCCTTGAGTTTTGCAATGTCATATACATGTACCAGGGGTTTAGAGAGCGTAGGTGAGCGATACCCTGGAGATCGAAGGTAATACTACGGCAGTGTATTTTGACCACAACAATAGCAAATTTGTACAAGCAGCTTATATCATGTCAACAGGTTAAACACTTGACGAAAAATTCAATGGAAGGGAAGTAACTCTAAGTTATTCGAGTGAAAAACGTACATTTTCCAGAATACATTTCAACAATTTTGGTTAGTACAGACATGATCAACTTATTTCCTCGTGTTTTAAAATCGTCTGTTTTAGTACCCAATCAGACAGTGTAAAAGACCATAGATAACACTCTAAGCTGGTATAAAACCCCCACAAATCCATAGTGTGTCGTTTCACAGAACGCTAATACTAGATGCAGTCACGGGGAGAAGTTATGTGTTTTGAAATATTTTCCCTCTAGCTTAATGAATTCAGTGGTTTGCTTTCGATACAACGGTGATTATTACTTTTGTCTCCATCCTCGATACCCAGGGGTTACGCTCGCCTACACTCTTCACTCTCCTGGAATCATCCTCGATACCCAGGGGTTACACTCACCTACACTATTCACTTTCATGGAATCATCCTCGATACCCAGGGGTAACGCTCGCCTACACTCTTCACTCTCCTGGAATCATCCTCGATACCCAGGAGTAACGCTTGCCTACACTCCTCACTTTCCTGGAATCATCCTCGATACCCAGGGGTTACGCTCGCCTACACTATTCACTTTCCTGGAATCGTCCTCGATACCAAGGGGTTACTCTTACCTACACTCTTCACTTTCTTGGAATCATCCTCGATACCCAGGAGTAACGCTCGCCTACACTATTCACTTTCCTGGAATCATCCTCGATACCCAGGGGTTACACTCACCTACACTATTCACTTTCCTGGAATCATCCTCGATACCCAGGGGTTACGCTCGCCTACACTATTCACTTTCCTGGAATCATCCTCGATACCAAGGAGTTACGCTCGCCTACACTCTTCACTTTCCTGGAATCATCCTCGATACCCAGGGGTTACTCTTACCTACACTCTTCACTTTCCTGGAATCATCCTCGATACCCAGGGGTTACACTCGCCTACACTCTTCACTTTCCTGGAATCATCCTCGATACCCAGGAGTTACGCTCCCCTACACTCTTCACTCTCCTGGAATCATCCTCGATACCCAGGGGTTACACTCGCCTACACTCTTCACTCTCCTGGAATTATCCTCGATACCCAGGGATTTCACTCGCCTACACTCTTCACTCTCCTGGAATCATCCTCGAAACCAAGGGGTTACACTCACCTACAATCTTCACTTTCCTGGAATCATCCTCGATAGACAGGAGTAACGCTCACCTACACTCTTCTCTCTCCTGGAATCATCCTCGATACCCAGGGGTTACGCTCGCCTACACTCTTCACTTTCCTGGAAACATCCTCGATACCCAGGAGTAACACTCGCCTACACTATTCACTCTCCTGGAATCATCCTCGATACCCAGGGGTTACGCTCGCCTACACTTTTCACTTTCCTGGAATCATCCTCGATACCCAGGAGTAACACTCGCCTACACTATTCACTCTCCTGGAATCATCCTCGATACCCAGGGGTTACGCTCGCCTACACTCTTCACTTTCCTGGAATCATCCTCGATACCCAGGAGTAACACTCGTCTACACTATTCACTCTCCTGGAATCATCCTCGATACCCAGGAGTAACGCTCGCCTACAATCTTCACTTTCCTGGAATCATCCTCGATACTCAGGAGTAACACTCGTCTACACTATTCACTCTCCTGGAATCATCCTCGATACCCAGGAGTAACGCTCACCTACACTCTTCTCTCTCCTGGAATCATCCTCGATACCCAGGGGTTACGCTCGCCTACACTCTTCACTTTCCTGGAATCATCCTCGATACCCAGGAGTAACACTCGTCTACACTATTCACTCTCCTGGAATCATCCTCGATACCCAGGAGTAACACTCGTCTACACTATTCACTCTCCTGGAATCATCCTCGATACCCAGGGGTTACGCTCGCCTACACTCTTCACTTTCCTGGAATCATCCTCGATACCCAGGAGTAACGCTTGCCTACACTTATCACTTTCCTGGAATCATCCTCGATACCCAGGGGTAACGCTCGCCTACACTCTCCACTCTCCTGGAATCTTCCTCGATACCCAAGGGTAACGCTTGCCTACATTATTCACTCTCCTGGAATCATCCTCGATACCCAGGGGTTACGCTTGCCTACACTCTTCACTCTCCTGGAATCATCCTCGATACCCAGGGGTTACGCTCGCCTACACTCTTCACTCTCCTGGAATCATCCTCGATACCCAGGGGTTAAGCTCGCCTACACTATTCACTTTCCTGGAATCATCCTCGATACCCAGGGGTTACGCTCGCCTACACTCTTCAATCTCCTGGAATCATCCTCGATACCCAGGGGTTACGCTTGCCTACACTCTTCACTCTCCTGGAATCATCCTCGATACCCAGGGGTTACACTCGCCTACACTCTTCACTCTCCTGGAATCATCCTCGATACCCAGGGGTTACACTCACCTACACTCTTCACTCTCCTGGAATCATCCTCGATACCCAGGGGTTACACTCACCTACAATCTTCACTCTCCTGGAATCATCCTCGATACCCAGGGGTTACGCTTGCCTACACTCTTCACTCTCCTGGAATCATCCTCGATACCCAGGGGTTACGCTTGCCTACACTCTTCACTCTCCTGGAATCATCCTCGATACCCAGGGGTTACACTCGCCTACACTATTCACTCTCCTGGAATCATCCTCGAAACCCAGGAGTTACACTTACCTACACTATTCACTCTCCTGGAATCATCCTCGATACCCAGGCGTTACGCTCCCCTACACTCTTCACTTCCATGGAATCATCCTCGATACCCAGGGGTAACGCTTGCCTACAATCTTCATTATCCTGGAATCATCCTCGATACCCAGGGGTTACGCTCGCCTACAATCTTCATTATCCTGGAATCATCCTCGATACCCAGGGGTTACACTCACCTACAATCTTCACTCTCCTGGAATCATCCTCGATACCCAGGGGTTACGCTCGCCTACAATCTTCATTATCCTGGAATCATCCTCGATACCCAGGGGTAACGCTCACCTATACTATTCACTCTCCTGGAATCATCCTCGACACCCAGGGGTTACGCTCGCCTGCACTCTTCACTCTCCTGGAATCATCTTCGACACCCAGGGGTTACGCTCGCCTACACTCTTCACTCTCCTGGAATCATCCTCGACACCCAGGGGTTACACTCACCTACACTCTCTACACTCCTGGAATCATCCTCGACACCCAGGGGTTACACTCACCAACACTCTTCACTTTCCTGGAATCATCCTCGATACCCAGGGGTTACACTCACCAACACTCTTCACTTTCCTGGAATCATCCTCGATACCCAGGGGTTACACTCACCTACACTCTTCACTCTCCAAGAATCATCCTCGATACCCAGGGGTTACTCTCAATTACGCTCCCTACATCCATTGGATATGTAACAACAAAACTGAAGGCAGGACGATAGCATTTGTATTGATTGGTCTCTTCTTACAGTTATGTGACAGAGATCGAACTAGTCTTCTCTCATCAACAAAGCGGAGCACATTGAGCCTTCAGTGTTTTCATGACATCATCCAGGGGTGTAGAGAGCGTAGGTGAGCGGAACCCCTGGATATCCAGGATGTTTTGGCTTGAGAGAGGAACTTTCTCTGTTGAAAGGACGCAAAATAAACTGTGATGTACTCATAACCCACGGTTATAGTAATGTACCTACATTGTACATGTATGACCAATGGATCTTGTATTACTTAGTCAATCATCTTTATCTCGACGAAGTGAAACTCGAAGAACATGTTTAGTTTTAGTATTTTGTTGGCCCTAGCTTCATCCACACTATAAACCAAACATTTGAGCACTATTATCTCAAAAACGCGTATTACTCGAAGTTTTACTGCATTCTCGCCGACTTCGAAATAGCAAGATTCAACTGATACTTCCATACAAACGTTGCTAGGTTCGGCATTATTTGACCCTTTTGTTAGTTTCATTGGAGTATGAAAAAAAATTGCAAACTGTATGAATCCGCGTAGCGGATTCTTACAAAAGTTTGCAAGCAATTTTTTGTAAGAATCCGCTTCACGGATTCATACAGTTTACAAACTTTTTTTTCATACCCCAATGAAACTAAAAAACCGTGTCATCAATTCTAAAATAATGCCGTACCTAGCAACGTTTGTATGGTAGTGATTAATAAACCGTTTTAACCCGTTTACACCTTCAAAATAAAATAAACATTGAACCAAAGTTCTTAATGGATGTGTTTCCTTCATGATCAAAACTGGACAATTCCAAGTAGTACTGAACAAAATATTACGGAATTTCAGTTTTATTCATAATATCAGTAACTGATATTATGAATAAAACTAAAACCATAAAGGTCAAAGATCACGGTCACCGTGATCTTTGACCTTTAGACCCGAAGAACAATATTATGCAAAGGCGTTCAGTACGAACGAATCGTACATGGTTTGAGTTTGTTAGGCCAAATGGAATTCATTTCATGAATTGCTGGAAATTTAAAATAGTTAACATAAATATAAGGATTGAATGTATATTTTGTTGTTTGCATCGGCTGATGAAGTCAAGTGAACCTCGTGCAAATGAAGCGAACTGCGAAGCAGTTCATGTACCATTTGCACAAGGTTCACTTGACTTTATCAGCCGATGCAAACAGCAAAATAGACATTCAATCCTTACATTTACGTTTACTATTTTAAATTTCTCGCCATTTGCATGTACTTAAAGCTACCGGTGTCACACGATGCTTCACTTTTGTTACATTGTTGCACACTGATCGTCATGTATGTACATACCCGGAACAGCCGATAGCTAGCTTCATTCATCACTAGGCAACAGATTAAATGTAGAATAAATTATCGTTAACTTTCCATTTCTTGATAGTAACATCCCTGCTTCTCCAACCTATGTTGTTTACATGTCGCAGTTGATTCCGTATTCCAGGGCTTGCTCTAAATATCGGGATTTTCGTGATCGATATCGACTGCTGACAAACAAACTAACAACACAAGGATTCGAGAGATGCAGGTTGATTTGTACTATGGGCAAGTTTTATGGTCGCCATCTTTGTCTCATTGAGAAATACTCTGTATCTTTAAGTGATATGAAGATGGACATTTTTGAGTATGCTCATTAGTGTGTTTACTTGTTGTGATTGACAATGATACTCGGTTCTCATTTTGAGAACTGGATGTTTACTTGGATGTGACAAAGAGATTTACATGGCGGGTGTCGTCGATGAAGCAGAAGGCGCTTACTCTTCCTGAACACCTGGTCTTATTCTCTTGTACTTTTGCAAGGGTCTCCATGTAAATCTTTCCTTTGTTCAAATTTTGTCCCTGGTTTAATCGATTTTGAGTTTGGATTATGCTTATGTTGACGCTTCGGTATTCTCTTATTTTATTCCAGAGACAAGATTTGTATTTGTTTCTTTTTATATGTGATTTAATCATTCTTCTCAAACTTTTATTTTCAAAACGAATTGATTGAAATATATTTCCAGTATAAAATGGATTACGAGTGTTTTTTAGAGCCGTTTGAATCGCGTAGCAGTAAACATACCGACGTCGTGATTTGGTCACAGTTGAAGCGAGTCGAATAAAGTTGTCTGAAGTCGGATTTTGGTTAGGCCTACGCATAATGAGAACGTCTTATTGACAGTGGAATTAGGAAGAGCTTATTGACGAGAGTATGATGAATGATATTTGTGATATGTAATCAACTAGATTAGTGATCTGACGATTTTTAATTTGGGACATCAACCGAAAACTGCAAGCATTTAAGGTAGACAGGGTTACGGTTATGTATTTTGACAAGATCACAGGCGCCTGATAATTCGGTACGTCTGGTTTTAGACCTAAACTGAGTTTTTTTAGAGTATATTACAATTTTGAAGGCTTAGATCAATTTCCGATAAACATACCACCTTAATCTCAGAGGTATGGAATTATTCTAGACAATGTAGTTTAGGTCCAAACTCTATGCTTTAAGTGTAACAAAATCTCGGGGCCCCTATGAGCAAGGTAGGTTAGGTCCTACAGACTACAGTAGTTTATCTAGATTATTAGTTTCGTTAACAGGTTTCATCTGTCGAAAAATATAATCTAACGTATGTAACTTCTTAAAAGGAAACGGATTTTCTGTGACCAATCTCAAACGTTTTAATTAAGTATCGGACATGAAATAAAATCACGACATCTGACTGACGGACCATTTGCATTTCGCACGATCATCGAGGGAACCTATGAGGAATTTATGGCCAATATATTATATATTGCTTTCGAAAATGTTAGTATTTTGTCAGATCAAGTATTATTAAAGCTATCTAGCTGCGATATGATACCGGCATAACGTATGGCCATGTAAAACAGCTGTTTTACGGGTATAGTACACCGGTATATGTAGGCCTACACAACGTTAACGATACACTGTTGTAAATAAATGTGTTATTTCTCCAGGAACGAAAAAGTACGTGCCCCACGCACTTCATCGGGAAATGAAGCAACTAGAGTTTACTAGTTCCATTAAGGCGAAGCGAAGTGAAAATGTAAATATTAAATTAATAGCACGGTGACTTATGATAGGGTGTAGGTTTTATTTTTAGAGACAGTGACCTTGAACTGTGACGAGAAAGCCACCCACTACAAGGGTTCTAATATAAAATCACTGTATACGTAGTTTGGTATGAGTTTGATAGGCCAGCTAGAACTTAAGTTATCACATTGAAACATTTGTTCCGATGTGCGATCTAATTATAGTAACAGTGACCCTAAACGTTGGCTTTCAGAACTTTCAGAGCAATGCTGATCGAAGAAAGACTTAGTACCGAACCACTGTGGGCAGTTCGAGTTTGGTAAGCCGAAGACACACTCAAGTTATCGCTCGGGATCCTTCATTAGATTGGTCTTCACACCTGAAGATCAATCCCGACCAGGGACCTTTAAGCTGGAAGTGTTGTACGAAGTATGAGTTTGATAGGTGAAGGGAAACTCAAGTTATCACATGGAAAAAATGTTCGGATGTTGGTTTTATTTATAGTAACTGTGACCTTAATATTTTACCTTCAGACATGAAGAACAACCCCAGGCAATGGCACTCAGCAAGGATACACCGTACGCGATTTTAATTATATAGGTCAAAAGAAACTGAATAGAGGTTATACAACGAGTGGTTGTTGGATATGGCGTTTATTTCGCTCGAGTTAATTTATTTTTCAGAAGTTACAAAAGACACGAGCTTTAATTCAGGAGAGTGAAATACATTCTATACCCAATAACCATGAGTCGTGTAACCTGTTTCTATCACAACAATATAAGGTTGGCAGGGGCAGTGTTTTCTTGACTGAACCGTTGACTATTTGCGCGAGAACACATCATCTTAAGTATACGAAGTCCCGCCAAGTTGTTACGACGTCAACAATCGATGACGACCTGAATAATCCGCACGTGGCATAAAACCATGTAATTTCTGGTCAAAGTTCAACTTCTCAAACAATCAAAAGTCCGGAAGGGATATTTTCCATTAGTGGTATATCATATATTTATCCAACAGTCAGCAAGTTTATACAATGGTATGAGAGTGAAATAACACAGGGTATTGTGGAAGGCTGTATTAAATATTCGGACGACACAACCGACGACGACGACGCCGATGACGACGATCCACGACGTCGACGACAGCAAGGTGATCCGTATATGTTGCCTTTTTATGCGACAAAAAACCCCCCAAAAAACAAACAAACAAACAAACAAACAAAGGCAGAAACATTTTCAGATATTTAATAAATAATGGAACAGTACAGTAATACACAAGACAATTAACACTGCGTAACGTCGATAGTCATTTGAGCTGAAGACGAGTGATCATGTTAATTTTATCAACAGTCTTTAGCGAATGATCAACATTAATTTCACGAACAAAGCGAGTATGTCAATACGTTAATCCCGAACCACTGAGAGAACAATTTTTCAATTTTCCTTGTCTTTTTCGTGCGGTCAGTATTTCTTTTTCGAATGTCTAGCAAATGATTAGCATTTCAGTCATATTTGTCTTATGCATCATCGCTTGAAGTCTTGAACTCAGATTTTTGCCGAATTATCATTTCTATTACTTTCCTTTAGGGAGAGATCAATATTTGTTTCATGAATCTCTAGTGAGTGTTTTACATTTTTATCTGAAGTTTTCTAGTAAGGAATTGCTTTGAACATAAGGCATTTCTTTCAATAGCCGTTAGTGACTGATCAACTTTTCAACCAAGATTAAAACTTGATGATCAACATGTCACTACCGAGTCTCCAAACAAATGATCAACATTTTAGACAAGAGTCTCTGACCAAACCAAGAAAATGATCAACATTTTAACCAGGAGCATCCAAGCGAATAATCAGCACATTACTCGCGAGTCTTTAAACAAATGATCAACATTTTAGTCATGATTCTCCAAGCAAATGATCAACATTTTAGTCATGATTCTCCAAACAAATGATCAACATTTTAGTCATGATTCTCCAAGCAAATGATCAACATTTTAGTCATGATTCTCCAAACAAATGATCAACATTTTAGTCATGATTCTCCAAGCAAATGATCAACATTTTAGTCATGATTCTCCAAGCAAATGATCAAAATGCTACAACCAAGTTTCCAAGCAAAAAATCAACATGTAACGACCGTGTCTCCAAGCAAATATTTCAGCATGTAACGATCGTGTCTCCAAGCAAATAATCAACATTTAACGACCTTGTCTCCAAGCAAATATTTAAGAATGTAACGACCGAGTTTCCAAGCAAATAATCAACATTTTAGTCATGATTCTCCAAACAAATGATCAACATTTAAGTCATAATTCTACAAGCAAATGATCAGCATTTAGTCAAGAGTCTCAAAGCAAATGATCAATACATTACTCTCGAGTTTCTTAACAAATGATCAACATTTTAGTCATGATTCTCCAAGTAAATGATAAACATGAAACGACTGAGTCTCGAAGCAAATGATCAGATTTAGCCAAGAGTTTTCAAACAAATGATCAACATTTTATTTTAGTTAAGCGTCTCTTAGTAAATAATCAACATCTTAGTCATGGTTCTCCAAGCAAATAATCAACACATTGTTCCCGAGTCTCTGAACAAATGATCAACATTTCAATCACAAGTCTTCAAGCAAATGGTCAACATTAATATCACAAAAAGCAACACGTTGATCCCGAGTTCTTAAAGCAAATTAAATATTTTGATCTCGAGGCTATGACGTTTATGAACTGGAATAAATTAACTACCGAGAATTATTGTAAGGTAACATAACACAAACATAAATATACAACTTCAATGAATTTCAATGCTGATGATCTGGTAATATGCCAAGTGATAACGCGATAAAAATCATGTGACGTCACAATGAAAAAAGGCTTTAACGGCACCCAGTCAAAAATATCAAGCCTTTTAATAAAAATGCGACGATTCATGTTGTACGACATTTGAAAAAGGGAAGGACGCCAATGAAAGAAAACTTAATGTTAACCTGTTTTAACACTATTGGTATAGGGAGACGTAAGGATATGTTTGTTGTTTATGTCAATAGAATAGGCCTACAGTAAACCAAACCCTAATGAACCCATCCCTCCGAACATACCGCCACCCATAGAACCAAGACCCCCCATTGAACCTAGTGCTCCCATTCCTCCCATCCCGCCCATTCCGCCCATTCCTCCCATTCCGCCCATACCTCCCATTCCGCCGAGTCCACCCATCCCTCCCATTCCTCCCATCATCCCACCCATCATTCCACCCATCCCAGCCATTCCACCCATTCTCCCCATCAAGCCAAATCCCATATTAGCCTCAGCCACGTCAGCCATGACATCCATTTGTGTATCGATCATGTCAGAGATACTATTTCTCACCGCTCCCGCTGAGCCAGCTGCCAACCCGGCAGTGGCTGCCACATCAACTGCGCTCGGCTTTGCACGAGGAGATGCCGCACTAAGCAGTGCGGCAAAATTTGCCATATTTGCCATACTCATGCCACTAGAACTGCCACTGGGCGCCGCTGAATTCCCTGTATTGGTTTGCATTCCAGAGTTACCTCCACTTAATTGTGTCATAGCATTTCCTCCACCGAGTCCTGGAAAAATGGTGTTCGCGGCGGGATTAGTGGGTGGAGGTAAGGACGGCACTTTTCCACCTGTTAAAGCTGCTAATTGTGTTGACGTGACGCCATTTGCTGCTAAAATGGCAGCAATTTTCGCTGCTGAAGGTTGAGCTGGAGGTTTTGGAGCAGGAGTTGGAGCAGGAGGTTTAACCTGCGGTCGGAAATTTGCAAATAACGCCGCTAGTTCTGGAGGCAGGTTGCTTTTGACGGGATTTGCTGGCACTGCTGCTTTTGCAGCTGCTGCTGACGTAGCTGCGGCCTGAGCCTGCGCAAGGGCTTGGGCTTGTGCAAGAGCTTGGGCTTGTGCAAGAGCTTGAGCCTGTGCTTGCGCTTGTGCCTGTGCCTGTGCTTGTGCTTGAGCTTTTGCCTTTGCCTGTGCTTGGGCCTGTGCTTGAGCTTGCTGCGTTTGTAATAGAGCTTGCGATTGTAGAAGAGCGGCCAGTGACGCTTGACTAACTGCAGGAGAGGCTGGTGGCGCCACTGGCGCAGATGCGGCGGCAGCAGCAGGAGCGGGTTTCTGTCCAGAACGGAGTCTCTCTACTAATCTCATAAGATCTGGAGACATTTGCGGACTTGCTGCATTACTTACTGGAGCTGGTTGTTTCGTTTCTGTCACTGACACTGACGGTTTTGCAACCTTTGTTTGTGATTGACCTGTCTCAGTAGTTTTTGTTGTCCGTTTTATGCTGATTTTTATAGTTTTAACATTGTTTTTCTCGCTTTTTTGTGTAGGAGGCGTAGTTGGTTTTGGAACATTAAGCACTGGTGCAGGTTGCCAGGCAGGCCGTGTTATGGTTATTTTCTTTGGCAAGGGTTGACGCTGAACTTCGGTCTTCGCGGATTTATCCCCGGTTAGCATACGAGATAACTCGGCAAGTCTCTGTGATGGTCCAAGACGCATCTGTATAGCGGCTAATGCATCACTTAACGATATTGCCTGTTTTTTAGGTGGAGCTGCCGCCAAAATGGCCGTCCCGGAATTCGAAAGTGAGTTTTTTAATAGAACTGCATTAGCTGGCATCTGTGGGTTTGATTTGGGTTGATTCGCCGCCAATAAGTGTTGTAACATACCTGTAAGTATATAACGAAACATTAAAATTAAATCCATCGAGGCAAATTGATTCTAATCAATGATTTTAACTGGATGTTTAATATTATCTTTTGTTATTTAACGTCATCTTTATACTCAAGTGTCGACTCTATACGACCCCGTTTTCCCGACTTAAATTTTAAAAATGCTATTGCTTATTTTGATTGAATAATTGTGTTTTTTTTAGTTATTTTTACCAGTTTTTAAATAGTAAATCAAGTGAAAACAACAATGAAATTGATGACATCACAAATGAAATTGATGACGTCACAATAGCAAATGTTGTTACAATTACAAATATTACAAATTTACCACATGAGCGTTATATTGTCAAAACAAACAATCATCTAATGTTTTAACGCGAAAATGTCAAACTATGACAAATACCAGATGACAAAAACCACAAAATATGGATTGTCATATGACATACTATGACCTTTTATGACAAATAGTCCAAACAATGAAGGTTTAGTTTTTGTGTTATGTTTGGCCCATCGCCAATATGAGTCATTTACAATGTAGGACCAATAATGAATGATGCTACTATCTGATTAAAATGCAGATCCTAATTGTCGGGTCGTTACTCTTCGCCAACAAACTAACTGACCACATCTCATTAGGGGTCATGTTAGTATTCCGTAAATTGATTATATTTTATGGTTCTGCGATGAAAATGTGATCAAACTGTCGTGCATGTGATCGTGTATAATTTGAGACGATAACAAAAACAGATTTCAAATGACACGAAAAACACTTTCATACAAATTTTGTAGTAACTTTATTGACACACAAAAATTATACTTTTGTTGACGAAATACCCAACGTAATCAATAACGAAATGGAGCCCCGCAAAATTTAGAGAACCCAAGGTAAATATATAAAAATGTTTTCTATACACGATATTGGATGTTTTATGTATATATTTAAAAAAAAATAAAATAAAAATGTCTCACCTGGATTTGATGGAATACCTGAAAAAATGAAATGTACAAAATGTGATTAGATATAATGAAAAGAAAAAAAAAATAATAAAAAAACGAGAGCTGTGATGACAAAATAACATCTACAAGGCAATTCAGTAGTACATGTAACATTTCAACATTTCAAAAAAACTCTCCGCAATTAAAAATAAACATCATGGTAATTTTAGTTTTAACGTTGAACGTGCTTTCCATTTTTCTCTTTTTTCAGAGTTAACATCTTGTATTGCTTGCTCATCACTGCACGATTTGAAATGACTTAAATTAACACAAATTGATGTACAATAGATTCTCGCTAGGTCGAACTCGGTTATTCGGAAGTCCCCCTTTAATTCGAATTATTTCTTCATTCGAATACTCGGATAACTCGAAATTTTACCATGGCCCCCGCTGACTTCGAGATTACGAGATTCGTTATATAACGGAGACAATCACAAATCGCATTGTTCCATATCTTTTACATATACTAATACTTATAATAAAACAGGAAAGAAGAAAGTAATAAAACACAAACATGAAGAAATTGGTAAACATTAAGAACCAACATCATTATCATTGAAATACTATTACTAATAATGAAAAGGGAAAGAAGAAAGAAATAAGACTACAAACATGATTTTACCATGGCCCCCGCCGACTTCGAGATTACGAGATTCGTATATATAACACAGACAATCCCAAATCGCATTGTTCCACATCTTTTACATATACTAATAATTATTAATAAAAAAGGAAAGAAGAAAGTAATAAAACACAAACATGAAGAAATTGGTAAACATTAAGATACAACATCATTTAAATACTATTACTAATAATAAAAAAGGAAAGAAGAAAATAATAAAACACAAACATGAAAAATTTGTAAACATAAGATACTACTTCATTTAAATACTATTACTAATAATAAAAAAGGAAAGAAGAAAGTAATAAGACTACAAACATGAAAAAATTGGTCAACATTAAAAAAACAACACCATTTAATTAAAATAATATTATGTTATTGTTGGAATATTATACATTGAATGACATCTACCGATATTGAGATAAATGTGGCTATGGGGGCTCCAGCAAACCTCGGGGACTAAAAAATCCACCAGCAGAGTCTGCCATCCCCTATCATTAAAGATGACGTAACACACACATATGTAATTTAGTAATAGATACAGCATGCCGGAAACAATAATTAAACTGCATCATCGAACGTATTAAAATAAGTATATTGCGTTTATTGGCAAGATTCATAGGTTGTTTAAGTATGACCTAGCCATATGAAGTTTAATATTATATATCAAACAAATTTATGCTATAAATAAAGGGATTAACCCTTAGAGTATCAACTATTGGCATTATTTCTTTTGCAGAGAGAACACTCCAAACTTTTGTGTTATGACTCAATAACATAAAAATTAGATCCAATTTAATCCTTATGAAGTTATCTTTTCTACATAATCCTTATTGAATCCACTTTTCCCGCGGGTCTCTTTCTTCCCAAAATTCATTACGTTGTTGCATCAGCATACCAAATGCGACGTTGCAAATTGTGATACCATTTTGTACGTTATGAAATGATAACACAAATTTGTAGATTTAATCATGTCAAAATACCATGTGTGTTATATACATGTATGATAATAATGCTATTTGTTATTGTTTGTTAAGTTTCTATCGTGATATATTTCATGTCGGCAAGAATAGCCATTTGGCAATCTAGTTTTTGAACGAATATTCAACTAAAATTCAACGCTCACACCTTTTTTATCATAGACTTATAATTTGAAGAAGTAACTGTAATTGACAATAAAAATATATCTTTTGGCAGAAAGACCCACATCTTTCTTTGTTGTCATTTTATGAATTGATGTTTGTTTACATTTAATTGGGTATATGTAAACAGAGTTTCTTGTTTATTGAACACATGAGGCGTGTTTTGTGAACATCTGTTGAATATTCATTGATTACCACAAACACTAAGGTATTGGGAGAGGGGTGGGGTTGGGGGTTGGGGGTGGAGGTGGGTAGCAGAATGGGGGAGTGGGAGGGGGATTCACAAGAGTACAATACAGGAGAAGTAGTATACAAAACTACAATATATGTTCCTAGTTTACTGAGACTATATTTTGAATAAATACCTTCTGTCGCAATTTCTGACATAACCTCAGAGATACGATTCAGCTTTTCCTTGGCTGTATTAGAATACGAAGAATATGTCAAGAATGGTTATACCAATGGTAAACATCTTAACGACATTGGATTTTTAATACCAATGTAAACAGTATGAGACTGTTAAATTATCAGACTGATCCATATCTTTATCGGATCAAAAAACACAGTATGAGATTGTAAATCTTTTAATCTGATCCGCATCTTAATCGAATAAAATGAAGAAAATAAAAAAAAAAAAAAATAAAAAAACGAAAAAAACTTTCTATAGCAGAATATTAGGAACAAAATACCGTATATCAGGTTTTTAGCGAGTGTCTAATTTACGCTATGTCCGCGACAATACTCCATCGCAAAGAAATACAAAGAAATACAATATCGCTAACATTGATTTGATTATAGAGTATGAAGATACAGTACAATATGACACCATTAGGTGCAAAATTGTTGGTAAATCTGTATGATCACCTAAAAGCACGACCTGATGTAACTTAAGTGGCCCTACAACGGCATATTGTCGTGTTACTGTATCCTTTGCGATACTATTTGATGCAATACCCGAGGGTTTTCAATAAATATAACTTTCCATTACCAATTTTTGTGTGTTAAATATGATACATACGCTGAAATGGACAGTTGTAGCAGCATCACCGCTTAAAACAAAATACGCTTAATATGAAACTTGATGTTGTACAGAAAATGCAAAATATAACATCCGCTAAAAAAACCTATATACGGTATTAAAAAGAGATATTATTATTATTGAAAAAAAAAGTGAAAATAAAAGCATACTCGGCTAGTGTAAACCGTAGGCAAGATTTGCTTTAGTTAATTTTGTGTTACGTCCTATTAACAGCTAGTGTCATTTAAATACGTGCCAGGTTTAGGAGGTGGAGGTAAGCCGGAGTGCCCGGTGAAAAACCACAGATCTACAGTCAGAATCTGGCAAGATTTCCATTGGTCGCATTGTTTATCAATGGTAAAGATATAATCTCCTATTTACCGCTTTCCAGAGTAGAAAAGAGATGTAGGATTTGTTTTATTTTTTATCTCAATTTAACTGACGTAAAGTGACAATAGACGACCAATAACGGTAGAGACGATATGGTGAAATTAAAGACTTGAACGATTCGTTTACAATATACTCAATCTGATTAAAATCATATCTTGATATCCGCGCCGTTTCATAAACCTCTCTCTGCTGCGTTAAGACCTGACAAAATCCCATAGGGGGTCATGTCCCGATGATATTAGCCAATCAAATTACTGCTGTCAGAATCTTGACAGTGAAATTTTGAGGCGACAAAGCTTGCATAATCGCATTTGTCCGTTTAGTCATTTCGTCACCAAAATGTTAATGTGGAATAATGTGACAAAATGACTTACTGCAATATGACAGGTCATTGGAAAATTATCTTAGTGTTTAAGTAAAGAGGCGACAAAGGTCATCTGAACGTGACTTCTTATGGGATGTTTTCAGATCCTTGTAAAACGGAGTGAGAACAAGGATCTGTATTTTAATCAGATTGCAATATACTTTATAACATAACGTTGTTTCTTTCTGATCAAAAATGATTTACAAATACATGTATTAGATATGCGTAATCTGGTTGACTGGTTAGTTTTTGTCAAAGAAGTCCAAGAACAGAAATAATATTCTTAATATGGTAGCCAGTTCAAACGTAGTTTCATAGTTTTTGAGCTTCTAATCATTGTTGGAATGAAAGAAACATACTATTTGATGATCAAAAGTGTAAAATAGGTAAATTCCATCATCGAGATTTCAAATCTGGCGAATCCCTTGGCAAAGCCTCAGGTTTAAAGAAAAAATGAAAAACAAATATCAGGTTGAATTTCCCTATTATGAAAGAGTCTAACAGTCTTCACATATGTATACCAGTACGTCAAAGGGCAACCCATCAATATAATGAAATAAACAGGTATTAAAGAAAATAACTACAATATATTTCAGACACTACATGTATAAAAGTGTATTAATAGTGTATGATGTGGCACAATAAACCTCACCAATTGAGGTAATTAACTCATAAATTGTCACTAGATATATAGTATGAAGAAAACAAATTATTTTACTTACTTTGAGCCGAGGCGAAATCTGTGAAAGATATAAAAGAATACATTCTGTTAGAAATTTTATTACACATTACAAATACAAAATGAAAACATTGAAAAAATTAAAACAAGTTCGTGTTAAGATCTTGAGGGAAATACTGCCAATTCACCCAAATAAAGTTAGTGAGTTATTTTCTCAAGTGGTTTTTTCTCTTGGATTTCATTAAGGCATCACTACTGATCTAAACAAATGCAAGAAAATACCGTTGGAGGGACTTAAATATGATCTGTCTACGAAAGTTGACACTCATTCCAAGTTTCAACGACTTGATATTCACAACTGACAGGAGCTAGTCATATATGTTCATATGTAAGCTGACGTAACACACACAGATGCTGCACCTTTTTAAATTAAGAAACAAATACAGTATGCTGAAGAAAAAAATAGGCTACATCGTATAGGTGTTTCGTCCTTCTAGGACTCATCAGTGATGCTAGGGGCCAAAAGGTGGGAATGGAAATTGTCAAACCTATTGTAGAAGCAGAAGCGTCAGGTGCGTAAAACCTTTTAATTTATGAATTAAAAAAAATTAAATTAGTACAGTGTAATTTCAAATTGTGTACTAAGAAAATGTTTTATTATGCTCAATTCCACTACTTAATGAGATAACTATGGCTATGGAGGCTCCAGCAAACCTCGGGTTCTAACAAGACCACCAGAGTATTCTTCCTCCTATCCAGAAAAAAATTATCTAATACTGCACCTTCGAATTTAGTAATAGACAGACAACACACACTACAACCTCTAAAACAAACACAATAGTTAATGTTGTGTGAAACAATAACCTTCTGTCAAAATTATCTCACAATAAAAAAACAAAAAAAAGAAAGCAGTTCAATTTCACACATAAAATTGAAAATGCTATACAATGACAGGTTTGAGCATTAAACCTGTCAAGGAATATTACACAGGAAAGAGGTATCACGAAAAATTGTCAAGAGCGTGACCATGCCTGTCAATCAATGATAAAGGTTCTTAATGTTACGTGAGTGATTACCGTTGCTTACATAAACATGACATATTGTGGTAACTAGGCAACCCAACGCAATATGTATAGCCTTAACATTATTTTTTTTTTGCAATATTCGCAATTTAATCGCAAATTCGAATACTTCGCGATTATTTCTATATCTGGAGGTGTCCGTGTTTATTTTATCGTCATCGTCACCTCTAGATAGATGTGGACAAAATTAAAAATTCGCGAATATGTCTGAAAAATGAAAGCTTGCGAAATCAAATATAGCGAAATAAAAGTGATTTACAGTAAAAAGTTGGGAGTATTTGACAGAGAGCTATTAATATATCTTCAAATCCTGGCTAAGTGTGAGTAACAAAGCCATATTGTTTAAACAAGGACTTGAATACACTGTTAGCATTTTGGATTTTTCGATTCGAAATTACTCAAGTCAAGTCATTAACACATGTCATTCAAAAGCACAACAAACACTCGTTATTCAAAACGACCATGGCGTAACAAGGAAGCATTGTGTGTACAAATATTATCTACTATAATATCCTTGTTAATTTAATGTTTGTTTCTACTCTGTTATATTTAAGCATTGAACTGCTTTTGGTTAGCATTCATAGGCGATATGAATTCCAACTGGACAGAGGCAAATCCAATTAAGCGCGCTAGCCTATGCCTATGTCCATTTGGAATTAATATTGCCTATGAATGCCAACTAAAAGCAGTTAAATACTTGTATTTAACATTTGTTCATCTCATAGAAAAATCAATTGCCCTTTTTATTTATCATCATTTAGTTAAAACAATGTTTTTATCGTGTATGTTTAATCATTTAGAAGGACAGCCATGGTCTTATGAAAGCCAAATGAAATTGGTAGGGTTATTTAGTGGCAATGCCATGCAGAGGTAAATATTTCTTCTCAACAACAAGACATAAAGATTTGTGTATATCCAAGCAACAATATATATGCATGTAAACTACTCGGTTCTCATTTTGAGAACTTGATGATTAAATGGGAGTGACAAAAACTAACATGGCGGGTGTCGTCGATGAAGCAGAAGACGCTTACACTTTCGGAACACCCGGTCTTATTCTCTTGTACTTTTACAAGAGTCCCATGTAAATGTTTCCTTTGTTCATATTTTGCCCCTGGTTTAATCGATTTTGAGCTTGGATTATGATTTTGTTAACGCTTCGGTATTCTTTTTTTTATTTTCTATGAATGGATTTTAAAAAAGAACAATTGACCATTAGTCATCTTTAGAATATTTACCATAATACTAAAACAGAAACCTCGAGTATATATTTGCTAAAATAGTTCATCCAAAGCATTAAAAACTGATGAAATTAAACAAGGCAATCATTTACAGACTTAATGTTATATTTGAATAGAACGACTGAGCCAGGTAGTCTGTTTCAAAGTTTATTGGGTTTTTATTTCGATGTTATAGTGTAGTCGGTTTTTATTTGTTAGTTTTCGTTTTCGAAGCTTCCGTGTGTTCTGATTTATTTCGAGGTTATTAAGCAAATTGTATTTATTTTCGGGGCTATTTTGAAGACTGTTTTGTAGCCTGTCTCTGTTTTCCAGTTTATTGTGTTGTCTGCCTTTGGTTTAGATGCTATAGTGGAATTTGTTACTGTTGTCCAGCTAGGCTGTTTTGTTTTCTACCTTTAGTTTAGAGGTTATGGTGTAGTATATCTTTCTTGTCCAGGCTGGTGTTTGGTCTGTCTTTAGTTAAGAGGCTATAATATAGCCAGTCTCTATTGTACGTGTTGTTGTGCTGTCTGCCTTTGGTTTAAAGGCTCAAGTGTTGTATGTCTCTGCTGTCTAGGTTGTTGGATTGTCTGCCTTTGGTTTAGAGGCTATGGTGTAGTATGTCTCCGTTGTCCACGTTGTTGTGCTGTCTGCCTTTGGTTTAAAGGCTATAGTGTATTATGTAACTGTTGTCCAGGCTATTGTGTTGCTTTTACTTTGGTTTAGAGGCTTTAGTGAAGTCTATATATGTTGTCCAGTCTGTTGTGCTGTCTGTCTTTGGTTTAGAGTCTATAGTGTCTTTTGTTTTCGGGGCTATCGTGACCTTTGTACACCTTTTTATTGTCTGCGTTACTTACTGGACACGCATTACATGGCTATGTGTAACATGAATACTAGTATTTGATGGATGTTTATACATGCTCAGTCTGTCGTCTATGGTATTTTTATGCCTAAACCTCATACGTCATACAGGCCACCAAGGACTAAATATGTAAAGCACTGTCAGCTTTAACTTCGGTAAAGAAATTTAGAAAGTGTATTTTTACTAAAAGCGTTCTCTACGCTTTGATCCCAGACCTTGAACCCATTTTGTTTTCATTTCAACATTATTTTTTTTCAAAATTGTTTTTATTTTTCAAACAATTATATTAATTATCATTAAAATATCTAAACGTACATTCCAAAATTGTCGCTACATTTTGAATATAAAAAAATTTAACATAAAATTGAATGTTCCATGTTATCAGTTAAACTCGTGATATATTAATAGATATCAAATAAAGACTGATATTTTCAATTACAAAAAAAAAACAAGATAATAAAATTATGTATAGAAATTAAATCAATGGTTCTGGAAAAGAGCGAGAGAACGGATGAAATACATATTTTACAACAATTATTACAATTATTAAACAATTTAACACATGTCAGTTGTGTACCTATTGAGAACCTTAATAATTGTGATATTAAGCTGACTAAGCTTTTCTTACTATGAACCTGTCAATCATCGCACCTACTGAATACCTTACAAGTGACCACTCCATTCGGTAGACAATTACATGTCAACAATATATGGTGTCAATGTTGTATACGACCTTGATAAAGCGTGCATTGCTACAGATAATGAAGTAATATAGTAATTCACAGTAAGGTTTCTGTCTTCCGGTCCCAGTTTCACGGACATTCCCTAATTTAAAGAAATTTCCCTAGTTAAAACCCCCAATGAAAATCTTTGCAAAAATAAATGGGGGCCTAATGTTAAGGGAGTTCCTCAACTTACAAAATGTCCACTGGAAATTATTTCAAAATTAAGGGAAAAATCGTATGTTCAAATTTTAACTCTTGTTATGGTAAGGGGGGATATAATGTTAAGGGAATTGCTCAACTCAAAAATATCAACTGGAAAATCATTACAAAAGCTAAGGGAAAAATATTTTGTTACGGCACTTTAATCAATTATGTTAAGGTTAGGGGAATATAATGTGAAGTGAATTCCTCAACTTACAAAATATCACTAGGAAAGCATTGCAACAGTAATTGGGAACATCTTCTGTAATGATAAGGGGGGATAGTGATAAGGGAATTCCTCAACTTAAAATATCCGTCGGAACACATTACACAAGTTAAAGGCCCAATATACGTAATTTCAGGACAATTTTCGGGATGCTGACAAAATTATGAAAAACAATCCAGTTGATAACCATGTAAAATTAAGCCTTAAACGAAGTGTACCTGAGCGGTAACTAACCAAAACCTTTTGACAAAAAAGTCCGAAGAATTGAAAACAATTGAGATGGGGCCCTCTTCAACAACAAGCCGGAGGCAGAAGACTGTTCAAATTGGACGCGTGTTTACAAATACCGTGTTTCAGCTGCTGCTGTATCGGTAACCGCGTAAGATTTCATCTTGAATATTGCTGATATCAGTTAATCTTAATTAAATCTATAAATTTAATAACTTTTTAGGCTTGATTTTCGCTTCAGGTTTTGTTACGTATATTGGGCCTTTAAGGGGAACATATTATATTTAAGACATTCCTTCACTTCTATAATGTTAAGGGGAGAAATCGAATGTTAAGGAAATCCTCAAATTAATAATGCCAACAGGGAAGCATTGCAGATTCTGATGGGAAAATTGTCCTTAAATTCTGTAATGCTAAAGTGAGAATAGTATGTTACAGAACTCTCCTTATGAAATGCTTTCCAATAGGAAATTTCAAGTTAAGGACTTTCCTAAAATTAAGCAATGTTCGTAAAACTTTGGCTTGTTGTGATATAAAATGTATATGAATGGATGTTAGTCATACATTCATGGACAAATACTAATATTCGATTCATAAATAGAGGATCTTACACGAATGCCAATGTAATTTGGAATTTATTAAACGAGTTCAATAATTTAATATGTCACGAGCCTTTGGGCGACTGACATAAAAGTCTCATATTATTAACAAGTTTAACAAATTCCATTTTACATTAACACGAGTGTGAGATTATATTTATCAGAAAATACATCAATATTCTCTAATTTATTCAATAAGAAAAGCAAATTTCTGCTTCTCTGATTTTCACTACCGAGACAATCATATGATGTCATAAAGACGTCATTTGTATTTGACGTCACAATGGTGTTATTACCCGTGCGTAATACCATATTTCTGACATGGCCGTATGACATGACTGAACGGGTCAGTTATGTGATAAATGATACATATATACAAATATTGTTATGAAATGTAAAAACCCTAAAAAAGTAATAAAACAGGTATTGATATTACGATTCATTAATTAAATGTAGATTCTTAATAACAAATATTGCTAAGAAATGTACCTATCTCACTAAAAATAATAAGAATATAACCAAAAATGGCATTATTATAGAATATACATTAATTGAATGTATTTTATAAAGTATTGATATGGCATGTTAATAACCTGAGATTAGTTGTTTTTAATTCGTGGCTTAGATATTAAAAATGATTTGGTGTTTATTTTGTAGCCAGCGCAATGATATGTTCCAATTAGTTTGAAAGTCATACAATGACACCGTGAACCATTTCGGTATATCAAAATATTAAAATAGTCAGACCCATTATTCTTCTCTGTTCATATCTAATACTTTAAGTAATTGTCATACAATGTACAGTACCTATATATTATGTTGCCCAATTTTTCTTCGTTGTTCATTTACAAATAGTTTTCACATTTGCTTTGTTTATACCCGTTTAAATTAAGATATATTGTAGTTGTGTCGTATGTGTTGTTTTGGAGACTAAGAAAGCATCAGAATTATATTTATAAATTACATTGTATCAAAATATAAATATATTCTAGCAACATTTATACAATACAACACTTAAAGAATACAATACTTATACATTTGATAAGCCCACAACTTCATAGTCATCGATAAATGCAGTGAAGTTATTTTAATCTGTTTTTTTTCGATATATCATTCAGCAACGGAAAGCCGGAAAAATATAGAAACTATGTATAATTGATTAAATATGATTTGTATGGCGACAACATTAATATTTTGAAAATATTTGTATTGTTTTCTTTTAGAATAATTTTTCGTTTTTCAACAAAATGTTTACATAAAAAATTTGTACGTAAATATGATGCCATTGGTTTATGAAGTAAGACCGATAATATATAATATACAATAGCGCGCGTTAGGCCACATAATGCTGATTCAATTTTGAACACTATTTCTACACAATATTGTTGTTGCGGATGTGAACTACGTCATTTCCGGAGTATATCACGTTTGTACTCATTACCGGTCCGCTGACTGTTATCGTAAGTACATGGACACATTACAGTGTCCATAACTCGGACATGGTCAGTTGCATGTCAGTCTCGTGTGTCCGGAGTGTTTAATGTCCGGCTAACTGGCCCCAGGCTGGACAGACGGATGTGTTAATTCTCACATCCTGACTTATGTTAGGTAACACTCGATCGGTACACACTAACTGTCGTACGTTTTTTAACCTTGATTAGGTCATGGAGAGAGGATAATAGCGCCACTGTCTCCCACGCATAACTCATTATCTGTATCACAAGTGCCCCCGGGGTTAATATAACACAATTGGTGACAGGATTTAACGACTGCTCATATAGAAGGCATTCCTACTGTATTTTTCTTAACCATTGTCAGAGTCTTTAATTAAACCTTAAATATCCCTCTAACAATGCTATAATATCTAACTATATAACTAGAATACGTAACTCGATGTAATGTAAAAGTGTCAAAAACGATATGCATATATAAACCTTAAAAATGCATTTACTACAACCATAATCTGTAACAACACATTAAGGATACTTGTGTCATTACAAACAAATGTACTTTAGCGATTCCAATGTCAGAAACTGTAATTATACATTTAAGTTCCTAGTACCATTGTCAGAAACTGTAATGATACATTAAAGTTCCTAGTACTAGTGTCAGAAATTGTAATTATGCATTAAAGATCCTTGCATCAGTGTTAGAAACTGTAATTATGCATTAAAGATCCTTGTACCAGTGTCAGAAACTGTAATTATACATTAAAGGTCCTTGTACCAGTGTTAGAAACTGTAATTGAACTTTAAAGATCAGTGTACCACTGCTAGAAACTGTAGTTATACAATAAACATATCCATGTACTGCAATCAAAAACTTTGACTACACATTATAGATCCCCTTGCAACTACCAACAGATGAAACTGTACCCTACATATCCCTGAACCAGTGGCAGAATATGTCATCCTACCTTAAAGATATATGTACACCTGCTAGAAACTGTAATTATACAATAACCATCCATCCATGTACCACAACGAGAAACTTTTACTTCACATTCAGGTTCCCCGTACCACAGCCAACAGATGAAACTATACCTTTACATATCTAGGTTAGAAACTATAATTGTGCATTAGAGAGATCTGTACTTCTGCCAGAATATGTAACCCAACACTAAAATAAAAAAGACCAGAAAAACCAACCTTAAATGAACTGTATAAGCACAAGCGAATGGCACAGAAAGAAAGATTTTATGGGAAAATTACATTTTTTGTAAGTCATTTGATGATCATGAGTGGCCTTCACTTCAATACAACCATGCATGAAGCATGAAGCGTGAAGCATGAACATGTTTGATGGTTTTATACACTACATGGATCTAAGCAGGATGTATCTAATGTGCATATGTATGGAAAAATACAGATATTGCTATAAGTATGAGTACGTGTTGTTTTTCTCTGACGCATTTGCATAAATCACAATAATGTGGCCTCCCATTTCTCGGCCAAGGTGGATTTCTTTATCACCTACAGTTAGTTAATTTATACGAATGCATAACATACGATATTTGTGTATGATATCAAATGTGTTCGCAATCCTATACTATGACGAAGCGAGTATACAGAAAAGAAAAAGAAAATGAGTTCGTTTATTCTTAAAAACATATCAAATTATAAAACTATTATTGTAATTTTTTCATAATTATTTCTCTTACCCTGGGAAGGGGTATCCTCAACTTTACTGGTGTGATATTTTCTATCTCACCCAAGGGTTGAGAAAAGTGTATGCCGTCATAGGAGCAATACCATGACGTCAATGCAGCAATACAATGACGTCACGTTGACAACAGATCGACATCACATCAACATTGTCTTGCATTGATGTAACGTCAATATATGTGAGTTATAACGGTAAGAGAAAATGAATCACCCCTATGGTAGTGAAACCGGGGATTTCAACCCACGGGATAAGAATATTAAGCTGCCAAACACGTGGCTTATTATACCCCTCGGGTTGAGATTCGTCTGTTTCAACCCAAAGTTGGCGAAAAATTCTTTTCATCTCGGACATATATTAGAATGAAATAAAACATGCAGTACTTGACCTAATGTATGCACCGGGCCTTAGTACGTCATTCAACCTCTCGGAAAGAGGATGGACGAGCTAATCATAATCTAAAAAATAAGTTCCTTACCAAAGTGATTTCCCAAAGCAATATTCAGTTTTTTACAATATATTTCAAGAGATATACCGATAATACAAAGTGCATCTCTTTGTTTTGTTTTTGTAAGCCAATTATGTCGAATACAATTTCTGATATCTATAGATAGACAATGATTTATTTATATTTGCCAAATTGCATTATGAGGATTGAAGAATTTGAACATGACTGTAGTATGTGATATGCCTACATTATCTATCATGTCTAACAAGCATCTAACGCAAAATTCGCTTTAGGTTTAACTTGATATACTTGGTCTAACTTTGCTGGATTTAAGTTGATTTAATAGACAGGTTGTTTAAGTTGCGTTTCAGGCAGGTAACAACTACAAAACACTATCAAATGACCTATGACCTTTAAATATAGCCACCTAATTTATAGAGGCATATTGTGGCTAAATACATATGTCCAACTGATATTTTTTTTCAACTTGAGCAGGTGCGCTAGAAACAGGTGGTAGCTACCGACATGTGCATTCTAACACTAGAAAAACACAAAACAAATTTTAATGCAATTTGCTTAAGATACACGCATTAAACATATGCAGATGTGCTGTTGTACTTGGTTTCTAGTAGTTACATTGTAAAAGATTTATTATAAGACTGGATTATACATAAACGTGGTATATATTATATGCTATGATATTTTTAAATATGATATATATAATATTATAAATTGTATTGCATTTTTATACAACAAAATGATAATGATATATAAATTGGGTTATACCATACTCAGTATATGCATTAAAACTACATTAAGATACAATCTAGTACTGCCTATTAAGCATTAAACATCATTCTGTTCCGTGTTTTGGTCCTATAACACGGAACAGGATTGCATACAAAATGCATAACGCACGTTAGCGCGTTAAAATTAGTTGTCTGCAATCCTGTTCCGTGTTATAGGACCAAAACACGGAACAGAATGATTTTTGATGCTTATATTTACATTTTTCCATTGGTTTTTATAATAAATTTATATTTATATTCTACTACTTTTGTTCTGAAAATTAAAGGTAGATTTCTAATAAATGGAACAGCTAACAGCCAGTAACGGCCAGCTATTTCCAACGTTATGATTATGACGTCACAATAATAATGACGTCATAATAACCACTCCAGTGTTATGGTTTCATAACACGGAACCGGCCTTGGTAGTGTTATATAGTGGCAATGCAGAGCAAGTGTAAATTCATATAGATAAGTCACAACAATTGCATTATAATACAAAACACACAAAATAATTTACAAGCTTTCCTTTAAACGATTAATGTGTTATGTCAGGTGGATGGTAAACTGTATATTAATTAACTAGATTATTCAAATTTCCATCTCTTTGTGAGTATACAAAATAATAATTGGTTAAAACACACACAAAAAACAAACAAAAACTATATCGCTAATCTACAGTTTGTCTATTGCCCGGTCTTCAGAAGAGCACTGATGTTTCAAGGCCATAAAAAATAACACTCTCAATCCAAAATATGTTTGAACACAAAGAGTATACCAGAAGAAATGTTGCAAATGGTTATTACAAATGGTTATTACAAATTGAAATTACAAATGGTTATTACAAATGGTTATTACAAATGGTTATTACAAATGGTTATTACAAATAGTTATTACAAATGATTATTACAAATGGTTATTACATAGTTATTACAAATGGTCATTACAAATGGTCATTGCAAATGGTTATTACAAATGATTAAAACAAATCTATTCATTATTAGGCATCCTGCGGTAGGCAATAAATATAAATTTATACAGGATTGCTAGCATTATTTCTTTAAATCATGTTTGTGATATAATGATTATCGCTTACATGTATTATTCGTTTACAGAACTAAGTTAGAACCAGTCATAGCGCGAAAATGATATTTGTAGAGAGAGCTTATGCTAAATGAGACGCGAATCCTTGGCCGTAAACGAAAAGTTAAGAGAAATCAGTTCGCGAAGACAAAACGTGAAAACTACAATACTTTGCATATTAAGACCATGCTGTGATGCAAATGGTTGTTCTATTCTAAGATTTATAAGTAAAAGCATAAGTAAAAACAATTAGTGAGCAATGAGCAAGAACAAAAGATAATAGACATATAATGAGTATTAGATTTCTATTACCAATATAAGAAAATACTACTTACTTATTAATAATCCCAATAGTATGCATGTTATATAGTCCATGTTTATATAAGATTTCCGATCCATTTTGTAAAAGTTTATATGTATAGATAATTTCCTATGTTTCAAGTACAAATCATTTGGTTCGTGGATCTATGCCCTCCGAGCTAACACTAGACAGTTCCGTTTGTCTCCATGCCGATGGTCATTCTGTGGCGATAAAACGTCGACTTGATCACACGGACAAAAGTATGGCATCACCTACATTGGTCATCACTGGGGCGCCCAGGGGGATAAGTTGTGTTTTCGGTAATATATACAGGTATATAACTCGATGGGCGCAAGCAAATCATTATTTGTCCTTGTTTTACGTATAACGGTGAAAAGATATGGGGTCACCAGCCCGACCACGTGGGTTTGCTCTGGGTTCTTCGGTTTCCTCCCACATTAAAACCCCACGAGCGCTTACATCCGGGCTACAAGAGCTATTAATATAACTTTGATAACTTGTTTAATTATTGTTGTAAAATAAATAAAAAATGTTTGTTTATTTTCCATGTATAAAGTTGTAATTTACTCCGTGATCTTTGAACAACGATGTACATGATGGTATTGACATCGATTTTTTTAACTCATTGTATTATCGATTCCAAAAAAAAAAAAAAACGAAACTTCAAAAAAACGAGATTAAATCGAAATTTTGCAAAATTAAACGCCCCGTGAAATACTTTAGATGATAGTGAATATAATTTTTATTTTACAATAATTTTGGGATCAATGAAATTAAACCCCACGAACATATTTTAGACAGAAAATCGCGAGATTTCAAGCCAACAAATTTTATAATAGTTAAACAGCAAATGATTGCTAAATATGTTGTTTTTATTTCACTCGAGCTAGGCAATTTTCTGAAACTTGTTTCTTTTATAACTTTTGAATATTACCCAATAACAAGAGTGAAATTAATACCATATCAAACAAACATATGCCACCTATTTCTACCACAATCTCAGTGATAATCTATTGAAGTATGACAGTGAATGATTACACATACATGTACATACATTGTACATGTTTTGTGGACGAAGGTTACGTAGTGATATGACCCATATATTAAAAGTCACTGACCTATATTTTGAAAAATGACCTAGTCTAACATATCATGTTACCAAATTTTCTAAATTATTTTCGGCAACAACTTCATGATGAAAATATATTGTAGAATAAAGCTTTGAATATTTAATCTATGCAGTATATTATTGGATTTGATATTAAAGAACCGCGGACTTTATTTGCGTAAACATATTGTATCGCATTTTCCCGCCAAGTGATGATGACGTTAGACATTTGGACGAGGAATTTGACCACGTGTTTCAAAAAGAAGTTTCGGTCAACACCCACCTTGTCTGCCAATCAAAATGCATCTAGAGTTTTTGTCATAGCACAGTTATATTTATTCTAATTGAGGACATCGGAGTTGAATAGTATACAAGTATATCATTGGTATCTGTGCAATAGCCAAGAATATTTGACACGAGGTACTGGTAACCGACCGATGTTCTATTGCACAAGGCCTTGTGTAATAGAACATCGGTCGGTTACCAGTACCTCGTGTCAAATATTCTGGACTATTGCACAGACACCCATGGTATACTTGTTTTATTACATAATCACTAAACACACTTTGAATCACTGAAATTGTTTATTTTGTTAAAATGTTTTTTTAATAATAATAGATCAATTTCATAATGTATCGCTTGAACTCAATGACAAAAAACAAAAAGGTAAACATTCCATTATCTGAGTAATAACTACAACAACATCAATCCGTATTCATTGGCGACTCCAAATCTTTCCTGCAGAAGTCGCTATGCCTGTTGTCTGGCAGCATTGACATCTGACTGACTTTGACGCTTGAAATGGTACA
Source organism: Mimachlamys varia (assembly GCA_947623455.1). Classification (NCBI taxonomy): domain Eukaryota; kingdom Metazoa; phylum Mollusca; class Bivalvia; order Pectinida; family Pectinidae; genus Mimachlamys; species Mimachlamys varia. Next base: position 32,115,849 of record OX392544.1, read on the forward strand.
TGTAGGAAACATCACGCGGTGTTCAATAGTCCGCACGTGACCGTACAATAGTCATTTTATCCGTGCAATAGTTCATTTTACTAGTAAATGGTTCAAAATATAGCTGATGCGTATAGTTAAGGAAAATCAAACGCAATATGTAATAAAATCCAACAATTACGGATAACCTTTATCAAACAAACACTTTGACGGTGGCACAGTGTGTAAAAATTTACAATGCATTGACTAAAAACAAAAGTGGAATAGCCTTTACGATATTAACTAAAATGTTCAAAGGTTTTTGTATTCAATTTTTGTTTTGTAATACTCAATACTATTACATGATGTGACTATGGTAGATTGCTATTCAAGGACTATCAAACCGACAATATGGACAGCGCGATTCATATCAATGCAATTCCAACAGTAAAAGGTTAAAACAAAAGGATAAGCTCCTTGGGTAAAACTATATGATTTGAAACATCCCTGCATACTGGTGTTAGCCATATGGAAACAAATTGTGTCCCACTCCTTGCTGAATCGTTTCTGGTGCTGGGGTAATTGACGAGGAGCTCAGAATATTTCATATTCGGGAATATATCGATGGTGTGTTGTCGTTATAGAACAAGAAATTCGCATTATGTACCGCCTAAAGCTTGGTCAAGGATAACATAGGCCATTCTATACTGTAAAAGTGGAATTGTTCGCGGTGTGGAATTTACGCTTATTCCGCTTGCATTGAATATATATATATACACCGCCATCAAAACATTTTGTTACAAATGTTGTGTACATATTAAGCCATTAGCCAACAAAAAATGAACACAACTGATGCATTTTCCTAAAGATAGTCAACTTATCAGGGACAATTGGCATTACATTTAAAAAATACTTAAGTCCTGGAAGTTGCAGGGTACAAGGACGGAACTTATTTTTGAAAATGTTCAAAAATGAGTAAAAATTGTTTTTCTTTCATTTGCACAATCAAATGGAATTAATTCAATTGGATCCACTGTCAAAAATATAAGAAAAAGATACATTGTTAAACTTAACTAAAAACGTGAAAATGCAAACATATTGCATTTTGATGATTTTAATTGCATCAAAAACCATATATACATGTAGTTGAAAAATAGCAAAACATCGTAAGCAGTTAATTATAACATAAAATATTAATAGTAATACATACTTTAAAATTGGGTTTTGCTCTGTGATCTATACCTCTTACATCATATAACCCCACACAGGAGGCCTCTTTCCCTTCATTCATTCTTCCTCTTGCTTTTCTTCTCTTGACCTTTCGAACTTCAAATCATTTATTCTTTCATTAAAATAATAACAAACATTATTCATTTTAGTCGGATACTGACAGAGAAATAGTTGGGGTTTTTTCAAAATACGGTGATTGGATATAAAAAATAAGTGGGCTAAGTTAGTGAAAGATGTGGTCCGATTGTTTTCAAAATCTGCCTCGGAAAACATTTTCACGGTGTAAATGCCTGTTAATTCATTTTCGAACAAAACGCAGCGACCATGTTTTTTTATACTTACAATTAAGAGTAAAACCTTCGAGAGGGGTCAAGCTATCGAAAAGTTACGATCAATTGTTCGCTTACGATTCTCGTAAGAATTTTTGTGAAACGGAACAAAATCGTAAGTTTTCTCTTGAGAATAAAAGATATCTCAAGATTTTTGTGAAAAGTGCACATAGGCTTGTTTTGCCCCAGACCAATAAAAGACCTATCTTTTCGACTTCAGTTTTGCCACGACATATTCCAGGGGAGTAACGAGCGTAGATGAACTGAACCGAGGATGACCTCCTCGACAAAATAAAACTATATCTGCAATTCATATATTAGATTTGGACCGGCACTCTTCAATTCTCATTTGCTAAAATATGGGCACGTGGAGGTCCATATTTTGTGGTATTTACCTGATGTTTCTAATATCAGAAAAACCGAGTTGATATTGCATTTGTGACGTAAAAGTCATTGTAACGGTACAATACCAATACCTGCAACTGTAAATGTCATGCTTTATCAAAACAGATGGATAATGCACTTTCAGTTTTTTTTCAAATAAGTTCCATATATAATATAAACATTAAGGACCTTTGATTCAGTTAATATGAGGTTATACCAACCTGGAAACGCCCTCGATTAATATTTGATTCTACCAGGTTGGTACATTTATAACACCACATTGACCTCAGTAAAGGTTCATAATTGATATATATAGATATAGGTGTTAGCCCACTCGAAAAATTAACAATGATTGACACAAAATGTTTCACCCATTCAGTATGTCATCAGTGAATCTGACTATAAATTATGTACACAAAATACGCACAATAAAATAAAATAAAGGCGTTAGCCCACTCGGAACATAAATGTAAAGTAATGATTGACAGAAAGAAATATCTCACCCACTCAATATACAAATAATAGATATAAAGTATATACTAAGTAGGAACATGTACATGCACACTGTACAATAAATTATACATGTAGTGTGGGTGTTGGCCGATTCGAAACATTTAAGACAAGCAATCCTAAAATTATGTCGAAGCATGTACTGTAGAATATGTTGTGGGTGGTATGACACACTAAACATGGTTTAACATGTAATAACATTCTGATATGTATGTCAAATGTCGATCCCACTCAGGCGATATAAACATTACTCATGTGAATGTTTCATATATATACACTGTAATATATGTGATCAGGAATGTTTCCCCTTAAAGGCCCAATATGGGTAACTTTTGGCAAAACGTAAGGCAAAAATCAAGCCTATTTTATTTTTTTATGTTTAAAGATTTAATTGAAATTAACTGATATCAGCAATATTCAAGATGAATCCTTATGCGATTACCGGTACAGCAGCAGTTGCAACTCGGTATCTGTAAACACGCGTCCATTTTGAACTGTCTTCTAACTTCAGCTTGCTGTTGATGGGCCCCATCTGAATTTTTTTTTTTTTTTCATTTTTTTTTTTGGATTTTTCTGTCAAGAGTTTTTTTTATGCTAGTTACCGCTCAGATTTACTTCGTTTTAGACTTAATTTTGCATGGTTATCAACTGGATTTTTTTCCTTTTTTTTTTCAGAATCATGAAAATTTCATGAAGCTACGCATATTGGGCCTTTAAAAATATATTTATGGAAAGGTTTTTGTTTCTTTATTTCAAATTCTTTGCAATTTGGAGTCTCAAAGTTTCAGATCTTGTTGTTTGAATTTGCATGATGAACGCTATAATTTTCTGTGCGTATGAAATTGATCAAAGTTTCTGATTTTGCAAAAACTTAATCAATTTATAATCATATACATTTCTATCGATGACAAAAATGAAGAAAGCCTAGGCTGGGCTTATGAACAAATACCATCTTGAATGACTTTTCTATTTTGTCTTTTTGCATTAATTTCATCATATTTATGCATACAATATCATGTATAATGAATGATCTTTCAATATTCGACTCTACATTCCAACCTCGTTATCTCAAAGTCTGCGTAAGTTAATCAATAGTTATTATGGAGTTTATCTGGGATCGACGAACAACTAATTAAATGAGGTTTTCGAGTACTTGCCTTACGCTAACACGAGGACTCAATATCGTAGAAATACGACGCATAGAAATACAAATGCTCCATCCTACACACAAAATGTAAAGTAATTTGAAGAAATGAAACAGTTTGGTTGGTTGGTTGATTTTTTTAAGTCCTATTAACAGCCAGGGTCATTTAAGCACGGCCTCCCGGTGTATGCGATGTAGGTGTGTGTGTTGAGAGCGTGTGTATTTGGGAGGCTGTGTTTATTTGGTATAGTCCGGATCTTTTGCCGATTTAAAGTGCTTCCACACTGAAGTATACTGTCGAAGGCCCCCGCAGAACACCCCACCCAAGCCCTGGATTCATCAACGTTTCTTAACTTAAGGAAACTCCTGAACTTAAAAATCTCAATAGGAATGCATTACAGAATTTAAGGAGAAAATCCTTAGTTAAGGAACTTTCCTTAAATTCTGTAATGCTTCCCTATGGAGATTTTTAAGTTAAGGAGTTTCCTTAAGTTAAGGAACGTTGATGAAACCGGGGCCAGGTTTTAGTCAAATTCTTTGGGGCGATCAATTCAATCAGTCCTGAGACAATTTGTTTTAAGACCAACCCAATGAATCACTTAATGAAATCGACAAAATCTTAGTTCATGCTAATTGAAATTACCACACACATGGATTCAAGTATCACATACTTAAATTCTCCATTCCATACAAACATTAATTCAATACGCCGTTTTAGAGATACAAGAACTCTTTTGAAGTGGAGTTAGAAAACGGTGGTTTGATCATGTGACCGCAAAATATTTAGGGTACTTCACGATGGCGGCATTGGCGACCGAATGACAGCTAGATTCGATGGTTGATTTTTTTAGCCGCTTTAGATTAAAATGGAACAGATTCTAAAACAAAGCCATAGTGTGTTGTACCTAGATGTGTAACTGACAAGCAAGCAAATCTTTTTTTCATAACCCTATGAAACAGAAAACTAATTGATAGTAACGCTAATAATTAATTTTTGAAACTTATTTTCAGATTTAAAACATTTTTATGCACAGTTTGACTGATCTAACAACATATTTTTTTTTACAAATCAATACGCAACGTCAATTGCCGTATTGTGACGTCACATTTTTTGCGCCATTTTCTGATTTTTATACAATTTCAACCAATCAGAAAGCCGTATTCGGCGTAAACCCAAGGAAAAAATATTATAATTCTATGTTTTGGCTTTGAACATTAATAAGGACTACAGGTCCGTATATGTCGATATAATGACTAACTTTAAATTCATAGTATGTTTTCTATTTTTCATTTAACTTACTTTTTTTGAATGCATTTACTCAGATTCATACGTAGTAATGCATAAACTTTTTATCTATAGCGATTTTCAAACGGTCTTTCCAAATTATCTCTGTCATTCTGTTTGTTCTTTACGGTATGTTAAATGTTAGACAATAGGGTCTGTAGGACTTGAGCTACCTAGCTATAGTTGAGCATTACTCATGAAAATCACGTAACACACTCATATGCTGCACCTCCTAAATTTAGTAATATATACAGTATGTCGAAAAATGAATTAAACTGCATCATACAGCTGTTTCGTCTTCCTAGGACTCTTCAGTGATGCTAGAGGCCAACAGGTAGGATTCCAAAATTTCTAAACTTATGTACAAGCAGAAGGGTCAGGTGCGTAAAACACCTTTAATCTATTAATTTAGAAGTAAAATTAAACTAGTTCTGTATAATTTCAAATCGTGTACTACGAAAATGTGTATATTAAGTACCGTGCCACTACTCAAATGAGATTAACTGTGGCTATGGAGGCTCCAGCGAACCTCGGGGACTAAAAAATCCACCAGCAGAGTCTGCCACCCCCTATCATAAAGATCACGTAACACACATATATGCTGCACCTCTTAAATTTAGTAATAGATAAAGTATGTCAAAAAAATGAATTAAACTGCATCATACAGCTGTTTCGTCCTCCTAGGACTCTTCAGTGATGCTAGGGGCAAAACAGAATTTGGCCTTAGTTAGCCTATCTTTACAAACTGACTGACACACTTTGAAATAGAAATAGATTTCAAAGTGATACGCATTACTAACGGAGAAATGTCCACGTGTTTAATCGCGAACATTTCCGCACGGAATGATTTCTTTTTTTAAAGTAAATGTTTTGGTCAAAACGTAAAAAGGGAGAAAAAGAACGACTCGAGTACCCCTGAACTAAAACTACGTCATCACAGAAACTCTAAAATCATCAGCCTACATGGGCTTATTGTCTGTGTAATGATACATGTATGCTTACTTCCTTCTAATTCACCTCCTGTTATGTAACAACGATGCTGATTGGTTGTGACGTTGTGTCGTAACACGTCATTTCCGGGGAAACCCCGGAATATAATTAAACTGTCATTGTTGCATTTATTTCCGGGAGTATTGAAGCTTTGTTGTCATCACAAATCAAAAACTCATAATGTCTACGGAAAGACAAAACATAAATGAAGAAACAAGAAAATAAGAAAATACATGTTACAAAACAAATCAAAATTGACGGTGGGCACTAAGCCAATAGAACAAACAAAATTCTCAGAAAAAAATAAGTCCTATTACGGGAAGGTTTGGATAAACATTCTTATACTTATTACACATGTCTATGAAATAAAACAGGAATACCGTAAACTGTAGAAATGAGTATAGCACAAACAGTACAGTGTACCCTCGACCTATCGCCACCCGAATCTACCGCCACCCTCGCATACCGCCACCTAAACATCTAGAACGGATTTCTGTCCTATATAATTTCCTCGTTAGTTCGCCACCCTCGCATACCGCCATCCGCCACACCCTTTAAAATACAAACGTCCCGAATCGCTATATTGTTCTGTTTTTTGGAGATCGAGGATCTCTTTAGTGCTCCATTTGGAATGGCATGCAGCAAAAGCAGATCAATAACTTTTTTCAGATATAAATTTGTGCCAATGTAGATCTATATGACGATATAATACTTACAGCTTGTTTTTTATTAAATGTTGGAAACGCAGTCTATCATGCAATTTAATTCATTGTTATAATTTCCATAATTAGATACTATCGCCACCCTCGTTATACCGCGATAATCGCTGTGGCGGTATAACGAGGGTACACTGTAGTATAAAAAATGTGACGTTTCGATGACTACACTGTTACCTTCATCAGATATATGACCAGCGTACTAGTACTGATGTTTGTACAGTAGTGAACGGGATGCATGGCAGTGGAATCGACCGACTTTTTCCGGCTGTATTATAATCCTATGTACACCAAGGCAGAAGATAGTGTGACGAGATGGTAAAGATCGTATAGGACCTACACAAATACTGATGGTATTCTACATGCAGTCGATTCGGCAACGTTTTCCACTAGTATACTTCTCTGATGAAGGTGATAGTGTATTTATCGAAACGACTCCTGGTTGTGTAAACAATATTGTCTACTCTATTGGCAGTGGCGTAGCAATCATATATGCTTTTATGCTTAATCATAAACCCTTATTCCATTTATTATTCTTATCAAGAACTAGGTTTGTACAGAAATTTTGATATAAGACAGATCATTCGGTATTTCAATTTGTCCCTTTTCTTTCAAATTCAACGAAACAAGGTGAAATCACTTTCAAATGTTAGTTGGTGTTGTTAATTGTTATATGAAAGCTATTTTTATCACTTAAAACCCGAAACCCTAATCCAAAACATACATATTTGCTACGTCACTGATTGGCGTATGGCCTACCAACCTGAAGAAAACGTTTAAAAAATCCCAGGTATATTTTATGCCATAAACACAACACACCTATATGCATAATAAAACCTCACTTTCTCGAACTCGTGGAGACCAGGTCAATAGCTCGAGGAATACATGGTATTCGAGTAATCCAAGGTTGGTTGAATATGTACGAACTCGAACGGGACCACACGAACTGTTCGACAAATGAGGGGTATTCGAGTTAACAGGGTTCAAGTAAGTGGAGTTTTACTGTATGTGTGTTTTTAATGTAAATGTACATTTCTGAACGCAAATCAATAATACAAAACTTTCTTCTCGGGGTGACCTTCGGGATACATGAATTGTAAGTTATTTCCGAAGGTAAAGCTGTTTTTAATTCTCAATATCTACCTTTCTTCAAACAGTAACACAATCTGAATCACAAAAATGTTTTTTCTTTATTTAACATAGAAATGACGTCACATGTCGCTTTACACGTGTTCGACGTGACAAAGCGCCCTCTGTCGGAACCTCCAGGCGATGTACGTTGAAGACATGACGTTTATATGAGGTTTGACCGACACGTTTTCGACAGGGTCGCTGTCAAGTGTCGGCCCCGGGGGCAGGTCTAGCAAAACGTGTTAAGGCCCCACAGGAGTTCCCGTTGACGGAAAAAAAATGTGTTGACCCCTATTAACGAAATCGAATTCATAAAATGTAAATGGCGCCGTGTTTTTTGGGAGGAAACCCCTACAATTTCAGATATTTTTTGCTACGTTAATTAGAGTTTAAACCTAAATGAAATAAAAACAAATGTATATACATGTACATGTATGTACAGCATAAATTTTGTTTAGCCTTGTCACAGAAATCTTGGAAAATAATACTCATGTAAAATAAATATCTCTCTTATGGGCATGACTGACATTTAATATATGTATTTAGAAGGCTTAGTTAACTAGGTAAACTAAAAATCAATAAATAAATAAATTAATAATCAGATAAATAAGTAAACAAATATTTATATTAATAAGTAAATAAAACATTTAATACATATATTTCGACGATATTGATCAATTTGTATTCCATATGCCATGCAACGTAATAGAAACGTAAATTGTATGTGTTTAATTAATTAGATTTTGTCCGCACTTGGGAACTGTTGTCTTTTTACATTTTGAGCTGTTAAAACCAAGTTTACGTTCATTTCAGTTTAAAACTTTGTTTATAAATATATAAACCTCACATTTACACACACGTACAAAAAATGTAAATGTACAGCAATGATACACACGCATATTTTCTGCAACAACTGAAAAATAGACACAAGAATGACACTTAAGCTTATATTACTCTCTTCCTAATACTTGCGATATTCTTTTGATGATCATCAAATGGTCGAACCAGTCTCATCAACAAGGTGGCGCACACGGAGCCTTCAGTTTTGACACGACATATTCCAGGGGTGTAGAGGGCGGAAGTAATCGTAACCCCCGAGTTTTGTGTTAAGACGGTAGGTGACAGGGGAGGGGGTCGGGGTGGACGGTGGAGTGTTCTCACGACCTGTTAAATTAGCTGGACATAGAAACAACGAGAACAGAAAGTTTTCGATAACCGTGCTATGAGATGACAGAAAGTAGGGGTATGAGTATTAGTCAAATCTATTTCAGCTAATTATATAATTTTTAACACATAAGAAGATAAATAAGGTTACACAACGAGTATTTTTTAAAAGTTACAAAAGACACGAGCTTTAGCGAGTGTCTTTTGTAACCAAAAAAGCGAGTGTCTTTTGTAACCTTTAAAAAATAATTAACGACAGTGAAATAAATTCTATATACAATAACCACGAGTCGTGTGACCTGTTTCCACCACAATACTAATAAGTCGCATTGGCATGTTTGTTTTCTGTGAACCGCAGATGATATTTGAGCGAAAGCACATCATGTTGTATATATTCCCGCAAAATTGTGACGACGTGAACAATCAGCACGTTGCATTGGACCACGTGATTTCCGGTCAAAATTAAACATCCCAACCAGTCAAAAGTCCGGAAAGTCATATTCCTCTAGTGATATATAACATGATAAGACTCTTTCATATGCGTGTATGTAGGATAGGGATATTCCACCTGAGGGGTCACAAAATGTGGTGAAACCCGAGGCTTGCCGAGGGATTTACCACATTTTGTGATCCCGAGGGTGGAATATCCCTATCCTACATACACACTTAATGAAAGAGTCTTTTCCTCTCATATCAACTACCCGAATAAGCTCAAAAACCATGAAAATATGTTTAAACAGGCTACCATTTTGAAATTTCAACTTTTTCCTTGAGCTTTTTTGACGAAAACGAATTAGACATCGAGTTTAAGCATACCCTATATTTGCAAACAAAGTTTGGGCAGAAAAATTAATCTCCTCTTCCTGGTGTTTATGGTTAAAATTTTGTGAAATGTTTTAATTTTATCACGCCGTCGTTTTCTCTTTCCGGCATCAGAGTTTACCGTATTCGTGACGTCACGTCATTGTTGAGCCATTGTGACGTCACGTCGCGTGAAATGCTATGCAAGATTTTACTTACATACATGTAGCTTTCTTACATGGGCAACCTCTATCCAACATGGCGAGATATGAGAGATAGAGGTTACACAACGAGTGATTGTTGGATATCGAATTCATTTCACTCGAGTTTGTTATTTTTTAAAAGTTACAAAAGACACGAGCTTTAGCGAGTGTCTTTTGTAACTTTTAAAAAATAATGAACGAGAGTGAAATAAATTCCATATCCAATGACCACGAGTCGTGTGACCTGTTTCTACCACAATATTAAATCAGCAGTGTCAGTGTTGATTTTTGGAGTGAACCGCGGACTATTTGCGCGAAATCGCATCATCTCGCATGTATTCCCGCCAACTTGTGACGTCGTCGACAATCGATGACGACGTCAACAATCGTGATTTTCGGTCAAAGTTCAACTTCTAAACCAATCAAAAGTCTGGAAGGTCATATTCCACTAGTGATATATAACATATATTTATCCAACAGTCAGCACGTTTATACAATGGTCAGAGAGTGGAATAACACAGGGTATTGTGGTAGAAAGGCATTTTATCATCAGCCAGTTCATCATTCCAGAACAACAGTACTCGAGTTGTGATAGGACAGGTTATTTCAATAAAGATCCGTGCTCGAAGTTGAGAGAAACGATGATGGCGTAACAAGAAGTGGTCACTGGTTTCGTTTCCGTTATTACACGGACACAGAGGGCTGTCAATGGGATTTATGAGGAATATTTACTACGAAATTTAAGAACTTCTAATATTAAGTTTCCAATTGAAATAGGACGATGGTACAATGTCCCCAGGTAAGAGCGACTGTGTAGCTTATGTTCTCAGTACATTGAAGATGAATTCCACTATCTATTTATGTGCACAAACGCAGAAATTATTAATATAAGAACGAAGTATATAGCCAGCTACTATGTAAAACATCCAAATATATATAAATTAGTACGACTGCTGAATATCGGCAACTTTCAAGTTCTGAAAAGTTTTGCACTGTTTTTGAGAAAAATGATGGCTTTAATTTAGTAGTATTTTGAACGAAACATGCTGTATGTACAATGTACTCTCTATTTTATACACTGTGTGTCAAATATTGATTGTCAATATGTCCTCATGTTACACATTTCCGTGTGTCTGGTTGAATTAATAAAATCTTGAGAAACTACAATGTATATAAAGCAGGCATGCTGTAACTTGCCACCTAACTTTCAACCTGGATATACATGTAGAATCTGATCACTTAATATTGATTCATGTACATGTAATTAAAACCAGTATGCATGTATGCATGCATGGTATACACCCCAACAAAGAGATTAATATATTCATAACTTTGTAATTCATATCCAAATTAAACTGTTTCGTCTGAAACATCTGCCAGCATTTAAATATACCTATTAAACATTTCACATACTTATTATCTTCTATCGGTAATGTCTTAACCTAACCTTTCAGTGCTTCGTTATTTATAAAACAGCTGAAAACAGTGAAAGGCTGTGTTTATTCTGTGATAGAGGAGAAGTTGGGATGAAACTCATTTTATATTATTATGTCCATCTTATTCAGAATTAAGAACATTATATTTAAAGCCGTATTTTTACCGGCGTCCCTCTGTATAAAAGTTAATTGAATTATTTACTAGTAAAAATGTTTAAAAAAAAAAAAAAATTAAGCAAATATCTTATTCGTGCTTGTTCGAAAAGAAAGTCGCTACTGAATGTTTGATTTTCTTCTTTTGTTTACACACCCACTGTTTCGGTTGCGTTCTCCGCCAACTTGTGCACATGATTATATCATATATAAATAATTTAATCTTGTTTTAAACAAGCATTTCCATTGGCTTAAACATTTATGTTATCAGCCCATAACATACAAAATGACGTCGCCGTTTATAACGTCACTTTTGATTGGCTGATGCAGCAGCGTAATAATTTGTAAGAGAGTCCATCAATTAAGTGATTTTCGCAGGGTATAGATTAAATTATTAGTATTAACTTGAATATATTTTTTATGTTATGGGGTTTTAACACAAAACACCGGAGTGCACTCTCATCATAAACCGCTTCGCAGTTTATTTAGAGTACACTCCGGTTTATGTGTTATACTTCCATAACATCAAAATAGATGCAAGTTAATCCTTAAATTATGTATCATGTATTCATATGTGCTGTTCTGCATTTGGAAATAAATTGAATTGAATTTAATTGAATTGGTAAGCTCGCGTTATTTTTTTTCCATGCTGTACCAATATGCAAATCGGCCTAAAGCTGCGCCCGAGCCTATCAGTCTCAATGCAAATTGCACTGTAACTATAATTGTTTTCGTTTAAAAAGAGAACCGTTTAGTTATGAAACAATTTCTTCGTCAGATGTTGTATAGATATAAATCAGATACACACTGGCAAAACTCAGATAAGATCCAATGAATGCTATGACTGTTTCACATAAAAAAAATATCGAAATCTCAATTAAAAAAAAACAAAACAATTTTATCAATATTACAAACTGAACGTAACATGAATGTGAAATCCTCATTTTCCAGAATGAAAAAGGTATGGTCACTTTCCGCCTAAACCGACCTAAGCTAACCCCTATAGATGCGTAATCAATCAATACTTTTCTTATTTTAAGTTAGAGTTATCTCCCCTCCATCGGACCAGGCTATGCGTTACCTCGTGGCTGCGATATTTATACAAGACGACAATGGCTGACGATCTACTGGGAGATGGAATGGACACGGCGACTGATAGAATCGTGGATGAGGAGCAGAAGACAATTCACAGACAGAAAATAGTATACAGTGTGTGTCTTTGTGCCTCGTATCTTACCTGCGTGAGTTGTTTAGAACTACAAACTTCGCTAACTAATTTATTATTATTGGAGTCGGAGCGCTGTTTTCAATTTTCCGGTTTTGATCGCGGGGACCTAAGCATTTGTGACCATTGAGGGGGCATTTTTATCGAAAATTGATCTAAACCCCCTAAAAGTGTAAAATTACTCTAAACACCTTAGTTTAGGTCCAAATTTACCTGTAACAAATTATCAGGTGCCTGTGGTTTTGATCACTATTGGAAATCTGTTTTGGTTTAAGACCGGTTTATTTTTCAAATCGGTAATTTTTTCCCCATTTTTAAACAATCAGAATAGATAAGTTTAAAAACCTCACATAGTAAGCAGTTTCGTTTAAATTTCAATAAAACTTCTGGGTCGTTGTACACGAATGTTGTGCATAAGGACATTTCATGTGGGTTACAAAATAATTGTTCCTGTCTTATTTATGACAGATATGTACAGTTTTTTTGCATAGACTTGTTCAACAATATCTATTCTAGAGGTTAATTTTTATTTGACACACTTATCAAGTTTATTTTAGCAGCAGGACACAATGAGTGATGAGGCTTGCGCATTGACATTTTGTGTTTTTTGGTATTTTCCCCTAGAACTGAAAGGTACTGACATTCAAATGAAATCATCTTTCTTAAATGCAACTCATGAGGTACTTTCAAGCTTACTGTAGGTTCGTCTTGAATAGATCTACAATAAAAAGTCCCACATGGTTTGCAAAGTTTTGATATGTTTTATTTTAATTTTTCATTTGGTAGTAACATATACTAGACTTATTTGTGGTCTGAGGCCAGATACATACAATGTATGTGACTACAGGTGGCGGTATGCGAGGGTGGCGGTAGATTAGGGTGGCGATAGGTCGAGGGTACACTGTATGTGACTACAGGTGGCGGTTTGCGAGGTGGCGGTAGATTAGGGTGGCGATAGGTCGAGGGTACACTGTATGTGACTACAGGTGGCGGTATGCGTGGTTGGCGGTAGATTAGGGTGGCGTTAGGTCGAGGGTACACTGTATGTGACTACAGGTGGCGGTATGCGAGGGTGGCGGTAGATTAGGGTGGCGTTAGGTCGAGGGTACACTGTATGTGACTACAGGTGGCGGTATGCGAGGGTGGCGGTAGATTAGGGTGGCGTTAGGTCGAGGGTACACTGTATGTGACTACAGGTGGCGGTATGCGAGGTTGGCGGTAGATTCGGGTGGCGATAGGTCGAGGGTACACTGTATGTGACTACAGTTGGTGGTATGCGAGGGTGGCGGTAGATTAAGGGTGGCGATAGGTCGAGGGTACACTGTATGTGACTACAGGTGGCGGTATGCGAGGGTGGCGCTAGATTCGGGTGGCGATAGGTCGAGGGAATACTGCCTATGTATTGATTGATACATGTATTTATTCAGACCAGTTTCCTGTCTAAAAACAATCCAGTAATGATGAATTATGCTGAAATTCGACAAACAACATGTACATTTACTGCCCAGTACTTATGTTGCCCATATATTAAATAATACATTAGCCGAATATTTAGTTGTGAAGTTATGATAAATATTAAAAAAAAATATATAACGACAAAATTTTAATATTGTTTCCACTGCTGTGACGTCAGAGCCCGACACGTATTTTGCTGATCAGATATTGATTTGTTATTTAAATAAGTTTATGAAACTTTTAAGAAAAAAAACTCATTGGACAATTGACAACAAATAGAAAAGAAAAAGAAAAAACAACAACAACAACAACAACCCCCCAAACAAAAAATCATCCGTGGGACGATTTTTTTCACCAACATTGACGAATAACATTGTTAGAACTTATGTGTGTATAGTTTTGCAAATTCATGATATTATGATTATTATTCTTTTTTTTCTATGTTTGTGCATAATTAATCATCGATCGTCTGTCAGGTTGTATTTATTGTCAATATGATTGCAATCTGGGTAAAAAAGAATAAATGAAGGACGTCATGATTATTATCAGGAAACAAAATTGCATTTATATTGACAATAAATACAATCTGACAGATGTTCAATGGTTATATTTACATTTTAGATATTTTGTTATACAAAATCAAACCTTGTCATTTTTGCCAGTTAATTCAGGTTTTTGTCCTTGTTTGTTAAAATACTGGAAGAGCTTTTGAAAATCTAACTCACCTTAATGATTAACGTAAAGCTACAATGCATGCTATCTGAGGCGACGTGCAAAGCGTTGACGTAACGAAGATCAACATGGCGCCAAAATGACGTCATGCTATAGTCTGATGGTCTGGACTACATCTATACTACTATGAATACAGTCCAGATTAACACTTGAGTTAATTGGAAGCCATTATGCAAAATGTCAAGATATTATTATTTTGAAAATTTTTGTTTGGGTTCAAAAAATAAGAAATTTAAGAAATAAATTCTCAAACCATGTATGTAGGACCGGTACCACAGCAAAGAGCTTCTACCAGTTTCACCAAAGTCCCTAAACTTAAATGCCCAATATACGTAACTTCAGGAAATTTTTCGGGATTCTGAAAAAATCTGAAAAAAATCCAGTTGATAACCATGTAAAAATAAGCCTAAAACGAAGTAAACCTTAGCGGTAACTAACAAGGAACACTTGACAAAAAATCCAAAGAATTGAAAATAATTCAGGCGGGGCCTACTTCAACAACAAACCGAAGGTAGGAGGCAGTTCGAAATGGACGCGTGTTTACAAATACGGTGTTTTTTTCGAGAAATATTTTGTATCTTTGTGTGATATGAAGATGGACGTTTTTGAGTATGCTCATTACTGTGTTTACTTGTTGTGATTGACAATGATACTCGGTTCTCATTTTGAGAACTTGATGTTTACTTGGTGGAACAAAGATTACATGGCGGGTGTCGTCGATGAAGCAGAAGCCGCTTACTCTTCCGGAACACCTGGTCTTAGTCTCTTGTACTTTTGCAAGGGTCTCCATGTAAATCTTTCCTTTGTTCAAATTTTGCCCACGGTTTAATCGATTTTGAGTTTGGATTATGATTATGTTTACGCTTCGGTATTCTCTTATTTTATTTCCTATTTTGCCCATAGTTTAATCGATTTTGAGTTCGGATTATGGTTTTGTTGACGCTTTGGTATTCTCTGATTTTTTTATTCATACATGTACATGTGTATTGGAAGGAATCAATGGTATGCATGATAAATGTATTGTTCTATAAAAACTAGCTGGTAACAGCCGCGACTATTCCATTTAACGATAAAGATATATCGTCCTATATATTGACCCCATTCCGTTACACATATTGCCTTCAATATGTCCTTTGAAGACTAGAGAGCACTTTAAACGTTCCATATTGCTTTATACTGAAAATCTCATCGACTTGAACCTGCACCTGTTAATATACAGATCTGTGGTCAGATGAATTGGAAATGGATAAAAGATAATATCAATGAATAAAAATAGGCTAACAATGAAAAAGATTCATTGACAACGTGAATGAATATTCAAGGATAGGAAATTTAAATAAAATTGTGAGGTGGTTTAAAGGGGTGGTTTGGAAATTTGGGAATGTGGCGGGGGGGGGGGGGGGTTGTTAAGGAGGGGGAGGTTCGCTGTGACCATTGGGTGTTAGTAACGTTGGTGGGCTGTTTGGGCGGGGCGAGTTTGGGACAGACTTTGTTTTAAGCTTTGGGGAGAATGGGTGATGTATAAGCTGAGGTTGGGAGATAGAGATTGTTGGCAGAGTGGAAGGAGTAAATGAGGGGGTTGTAGGCTGTAAGGTAAGAGGATGTGGATTGTAAGTAGGGAAGGTCACGGAGGAAACGGTAGGCAGTAAGGTAAGAGGATGGGGATTGTAGCCAGGGAGGGTCTCTGCGAGGGGGACTGTAGGCTGTAGGGTAAGAGGATGTGGATTGTAGGCAGAGAGGGTCACAGAAGGGGACTTTAGATTATAGTGTAAGAGGATGTGGATTGTAGGCAGGAAGGGTCACGGAGGGGGACTTTAGGCTGTAGGGTAAGAGGATGTGGATTGTAGGCAGGAAAGGTCACGGAGGGGGACTATAGGCTGTAGGGTAAGAGGATGTGGATTGTAGGCAGGGAGGGTCACGGAGGGGGACTATAGGCTGTAGGGTAAGAAGTTGTTGATTGTAGGCAGGGAGGGTCACGGAGAGGACGGTAGGCTGTAGGGTAAGAGGATGTGGATTGTAGGCAGGGAGGGTCGCGGAGGGGGACTTTAGGTTGTAGAGTAAGAGGATGTGGACTGTAGGCAGGGAGGGTCACGGAGGGGGACTGTAGGCTGTAGGGTAAGAGGATGTGGATTGTAGGCAGAGAGGGTTACAGAAGGGGACTTTAGATTATAGTGTAAGAGGATGTGGATTGTAGGCAGGAAGGGTCACGGAGGGGGACTTTAGGCTGTAGGGTAAGAGGATGTGGATTGTAGGCAGGAAAGGTCACGGAGGGGGACTATAGGCTGTAGGGTAAGAGGATGTGGATTGTAGGCAGGAAAGGTCACGGAGGGGACGGTAGGCTGTAGGGTAAGAGGATGTGGATTGTAGCCAGGGAGGGGGACTATAGGTTGTAGGGTAAAAGGATGTGGATCATGGGCAGGGATAGCCACGGAGGGGGACGGTAGGCTGTATGGGAAGAGGATCTGGATTGTGGGCAGGGAGGGTCACGGAGGGGGACTGTAAGTTGTAGGGTAAGAGGATGTGGATTGTAAGCAGGGAGGGTCACGGAGGGGAAGGTAGGCTGTAGGGTAAGAGGATGTGGATTGTAGGCAGGGAGGGTCACGGAGGGGGACTGTAGGGTAAGAGGATGTGGATTGTAGGCAGGGAGGGTCACGGAGGGGGACTGTAGGGTAAGAGGATGTGGATTGTAGGCAGAGAGGGTCACGGAGGGGGACTGTAGGGTAAGAGGATGTGGATTGTAGGCAGGAAGGGTCACGGAGGGGGACTGTAGACTAGGGTAAGAGGATGTGGATTGTAGGCAGGAAGGGTCACGGAGGGGGACTGTAGATTGTAGGGTAAGAGGATGTGGATTGTAGGCAGGAAGGATCACGGAGGGGGACTGTAGACTGTAGGGTAAGAGGATGTGGATTGTAGGCAGGGAGGGTCACGGAGGGGGACTGTAGGTTAAGATTATGTGAATGGTAGGCAGGGAAGGTCTCTGCGAAGGGGACTTTTTGCTGAAGGCTAGGGTTGCAAAGGAGGGAGATGCTGGTTGTAGCATAAGAGTCTGAGGTCCAATACCCCGACAACTGGTGACAGTAAAACAAGGTAAAAATTTCTCCTGACAATTGGTGAAAGTAGGGGCCGCGGTGGCCGGTTGGTTAAGGCGTTCCAACATTTTACCACTAGCCCTCCACTTCTCGGTTGCGAGTTCGAATCCCACGTGGAGCAGTTGCCAGGTACTGACCGTAGGTCGGTGGTTTTTATCTGGGTAGTCCGGCTTCCATGGCTGTAAATAGGAAGTTGAACAAAAGATAATCCAAACCAAACTGATGACAGTAAATTAAAGTAAAAACTTCTCCCGACAACTGATGACAGTAAAACAAGGTCTAGCTTGTCTCGACCATTGATGAGAATAAGTCCAATCCCCCGAGAACCAGTGACAGTAAAACAAGGTTAGACTTTTCCTTACAATTAGTTACGGTAAACGAGGTTTAGTTTTCCCTTCAATTGGTAATAACAAAACGACCTTTATTTCTCCCTTTAATTGATGACAATAAAACGACGTTTAATCCCCCCTACCCAATCGGTGACAGTAAAACGAGGTTTAATTATCCCTTCAATTGGTGACAGTAAAACTAGGTTTAATTCTTCCCAAATCGGTGGCAGTAAAATGAGTTTTAATCATCCTTTCAATTGGTGACAGTAAAACTAGGCTTAATTCTCCCCAAATCGGTGGCAGTAAAACGAGATTTAAGTATCCTTTCAATTGGTGACAGTAAAACACCCTAAAACTTTTCCTTTCAATAGGTGACTTTACTTCTCCCTTCAATTTCTGACAGTAAAACGAAGTTTAATCCCCCTTTCAATTGTGACAGAAAAAAATCGAGGTTGACCTTATCCCTACAATCGGTGCCGGTAAAACTAGATTTATAATTCCCCTAACAATTGGTGACAGTAAAACGAGGTAAACCTCTATTTCTATTGTCTCTTTACAGGGCTGGAACCTCGCTCAGATCGGCTCCGCTCTCCTGGACCTACAACAAATCACTTCCGTTTCCCTTGAAGCAGCATCCCTGTATCAAACGTTCTTCAATGTTGGATATTTTGCCGGCTCCTTCCTGTGTGGTATCGTCTACAAAAGGATCAACAAGTTTCTATTCCAGTTGGTCTCGCTTCTTGTCGTCGCCATTGCACTGGCAGGCATTCCTTGGTGTCACGTGCACGTTGCTATGGTTACGGCCCATTTTTTTGTTGGTCTTTCTGGAGGCATTATCGATTCAGGTAAGTGGTTATACTCACAATTAAAATAGAATTTCATTTCTGATTTTTTTATACTGACAATCACACTCATTAAGTCTGCAGTTTATCAATGCCTCTAAAGGTTACCCGAGCTTTGCTCAAGTGACCTATTCCGATCACTTTCCGTTCGTTGTGTGTTGTGCAACGTGGGTAACGTTTTAACATGTTCGACTTCTTCTAAAAAAACCGGCGATGGAATCTTTTCAAACTTGGCCAAAACAACTCGTGGTATATGAGAATACAGATTTTGTAAAATTTGGATATGTGCCCTTATCCACGGGGCCCCAACTGGAAAGTTAACCAATAATTAAAAGAAACCTTCCACCATTGACCCAGAGGTATTGCGTTCCATTTATCGGCGTGGATGGAAAGATCATTAGGGGTTTTTGTTTTAGTACTCCCAGGCCATTCTTTTATCCTTGGGGAGGGGGAAAGTTCACCAAAGAATATACAGGGAAATATCACTTGTGGGTATACTTTGTCTATTTCCAATAGAAAATTGTTATTTCTTTGTGATAAAGATCTTTGGAGCCATATAATATTAAAGCGCAAAGTTGAGATTCTTGCCCGAAGCTCGGGGGCAAGGAGAGGCCCTAAACGGGAAAATTAACCAATATTTTATGAACTGTCTTTTTCTACCTGGATTGAAAGAACATCAAGGATTTTGATTTGTAAATTGCAACCCCGTGCAATCCGTTCCCCTTGGGGAGGGGGTAAAGTTTACTTAAGGGTTAACCTTCAATTTATTTTAGTTTATAAGGTCATAAATTTAATAGAGCATGAGGTAGATTGCGTAAACGCTTATATATCGACTGCTCCATTGGATTCATGATTTCATAAACTGAACAAAATTTAAAGGTTAATTCTTATTTGTAAATGATTCATAACTATTTTGTTCAGTATAGTCCAATCTGCTGACATAGCTTTTATTCAAAGCTCATAATCATGAAAACGGTTCAATAAATGTAACTGCATGAGGTTAACGTAAGCATTGATAAACTCCGCCCATGTCCATTGTTGATGGCGTCATGCAATTGTGACTCGAACTGGATAATTTGCATAGCTCCGCCCACATGTATTGTTGTCGACGTCATAAAAAATTGGCACGTGTTCTTAAGTATAGTTACTGGAAAATAACTTTAGTTTGCAGAACAATGGTCATTGAGGTATATCAGTGTAGACTGTAAATATTATAGTTTATATACGGAAATAACACTTTGGGTATAAGTCTGCTGTTCCTTTTCAAAAGGATAATATTCTTTCTTTGTAAGCAACATCTTCTAAACAAGATGGTATCAAATTGTAAAACTAGGTTTCCTGACCCAACTGAAAGGGCTAGAGTATGACTTTAAACGTGTTTATTGCAAATAAACATTGAACAAGGGACTGAGCACAATTTATTTCAACTAATTATAGCCTTCTCCCTTCATACATTTATATTTACATGACAACAACAATGATAGGCATACACATAGTACATATATATACAAATATATCATGGGTGCCTGTGCAATAGTCAAAAATATTTGACATGAGGTACTGGCAATCGACCGATGTTAATTGCACGAGGTCAAAAACTGAGTGCAGTAGAACATAATTATGTCGAATACCAGTACCGAGGGTCAAATATTTTGGACTATTGCACAGACACCCATGATATACTTGTTCTATTTCATAATCACTAAAACACACATTTTCGTAGAACACGATTTGAAATTACACAGAACCAGTTTAATTTTACTTCTAAATTCATCAATTAAAGGGGTTTTATCTACCTGACCCTTCTGCTCCTGTATTAGAAATTTTGAAATCCAACCTTTTGGCCCCTAGAATCACGGAAGAGTCAAAGGAGGACGAAACAGCTGTATGGTGCAGTTAAATTTATTTTTTTCGGCATATTGTAACTGTTACTAAATTTAAAGGTGCAGCACATGTGTGTGTAACGTCATCTTTATGCTAGGGGGTGGCATACTCTGCTGGTGGAGTTTTTAGTCCCTGAGGTTTACTGGAGCCTCCATAGCCACAGTTAATCTCATTTGAGTAGTGGCACGGTATATAATACACACATTTTCGTAGTACACGATTTGAGATTTAACATAACTAGTTTAATTTTACTTCTAAATTAATAAAGTAAAAAGGTTTAACGCACCTGACCCTTCTGCTTCTACATTAGTTAAGAAATTTTTGATTCCCACCTTTTGGTCCTTAGCATCACTGAAGAGTCCTAGGAGGACGAAACAGCTGTATGGTGCAGTTTAATTTTTTTTTTTCGGCATACTGTTACTATTACTAAATTAAAAAGGTGCAGCATATGTGTGTGTTATGCCACCATTGAATCACTGGAATTGACTATTTTATTAACATGTTTTTAAATAATAATAAATCAATTTTATTGTGTTTCGCGTGAACTCTGGCATGAAAAAAAAATAAAAAAGGTAAATATTCAATGATCTGAGTAATAACCAGAAAAATATAAATCTGTATCCATTGGCGACTCCATATCGCAATTTTCCTGTAGAAGTCGTCATGCCTGTTTTGTTCAGGCAGCATTGACATCTGACTGACTTTGACGCTCGAAAGAGTAGGAAACATTACGCGGTATTCCAATAGTTCGCACGTGACCGTGCAATAGTCATTTTAGCCGTGCAATAGTTCATTTCACTTGTAAATTGTTCAAAATATAGATTATGCGCATAGTTGAGGAAAATCAAACGCATTATGTTATTATGGTATTTATATGATATAAGCACAGGTAGAAATTTCACAAAACTAGAAAATGTTAACATAATGTATTTGTATACTTCTGCGCCAACTCGACTTCCCAAAAATGATGCTTTGTTGTCGCAGTAATAGACATTCCAGTATTCGGACAAGATCATAGTGACAAATCGTCTTTGACAGATCGCAATGTATACATATACATGGATACGGATTGTACAACGTACAGATTTTGCATATATTAAGCACGGTACAATTAATTACGACAGGAAATTCGCATTTCGGATCCACAACACTAAATGTACATGCTATCTTGTGTGTAAATAATATATACATACAATTTGTATGTTTTTATCTCGTTTCAGTGGTAAACGCCGAGATGTTGGCAGTGTGGGGAGAGAAAGGACTATCGTACGTACAAGCGATGCATTTCGGATACGCTTTCGGTGGAATCATCTCACCTGTGATAACCGCTCAGTTTTTGGCGCCAACACCAACTCAACATCATGACGTCATGTTTTCAACAAGCAATGACAATGCGTCTTATATTAATATCACACACATATTAAAAAACCATAACTCGATTGGTAATTTGACAAACGAATTAACGCCCTATGTTTATGAGACTGTATATCCAACCATCCAAAGTGTCTTTCGCGAAGCATCAGTATCGGAAAATATTACCCGGAACTCCTCGACTATTTTCGCTCCATTTTATACCACATCAAGGGTCTATATAGCATATAGTATTTCGGCTTGTTTATGCATATTCATTGGAATACCCTACTTGGTAATGTTCTTCACTTTTGACTTAACAAAAATCAGGACAGGGCGTGTACCAAAAGAGGACAACACAATCGCCGATATCAAAAGAATTCCGAAGTTACTTGTCCTTATAAACTTTGGATTAATGGCGGGGATATACGTCGCCATCGAAGAATCGTTTTCCGGATTCTTAAATGCGTTTTGTGTCAACCGACTTGATTGGTCGAGCGTGGATGGTTCATATGCAACGTCGGTTTTCTATGGCTGTTTTGGATTCGGCCGTCTGGTAGCTATTCTCTGGGTTAAGTATCTAAATCCAAAGAAATTCTTAAGTGTGTTTTGCATATTGCTATTTCTAATGTTTACAAGTATGTGGCTTTGCGGGATATATTACTTTAATATTGGAGTGTGGCTAACGGCTGCCGTAACTGGGTTATCAATAGCCGTTATTTATCCAACCGTCTTTACATGGACCGAGGAAGACTTCTTACCGGTGTCGGGGAAAATTTCGTCCTTCTTTAATATCACTTCCGCTCTAGGCGGAACTATAAATCCAATCGCCATCGGAACATTAATGGATGTCTATAACCCACTATGGTATGCATATTTACTGATGGGGGAGTCCGCCTTCTTGTTAATGACGTGTGTATGTGGAATTGCGTTGTCAAGGAAACTACGGCCGCAAAAACGGCAAGGGAGACAACTGGAGGCCGCAGATCAGGAAAATAAATTCGCTTTGTAACAATATATCAATGGTCACTGGACATCAATTATATAATTCTAGTTAGAACTGTATCGGTGCTGTTTTTTACTCGAAGCATACGAATCGACCAGGTTTTTTGTGTGTGTTTATTTTAACAATTGAACGTCTATCTGATTGTGTTCATTGTCAATATGAATGCAATCTAGACGCATGATAAATATAATAGAATAACGTACGGGCGTCATTGATATTTATATTGTACCGATTTTGTATTCATATTTACAATAAATGCAATATGATAGACGTTCGGTGGTTATATTTACATTTCAGATTTCGTGTAATACATCACCATGTATTATATTTCATATATATTGCATACGGTAACAATAGCGCTATAACAACATCAACTACATGTATGTAAAGCGTCATAATCTTATATTTACATATTGCATAATAGCTTCCTATGAACTTCATTATAATATTGATCGTATTCACAGAAGTATAGATGCAGTCTAACCCTCTGGACAATAACATGACGTCATTTTGCCGATATGTTGACCAACGTTACGTCAACACTTTGCACGTCGCCTCAGCTAATACACATTTTACATGTAGATTTACGTTAATCATTAATAATTTTGTCTTGTTTGAAACAAGCAATTGCATTTGCTTAAAAACTATGTTATCAGCCCATAACGTAAAAAAATAACGTCGGCGTTTATAACGTCGCTTTTAATTGGCTGATACAGCAGCGTAATATTTTTTAAAGGCTGATAACATTATGTTTAAGCCAATGCAAATGCTTGTTTCAAACAAGATTAAATTATTAATGATTAACGTAAATTTACAACGTATATTGGCTGAGGCGACGTGCAAAGAGTTGACGTAACGTTGGTCAACACATCGCCAAAACGACGTCATGTTATTGTCCAGTGGGTTATACTGCATCTACATATATTTATACTTGCGCTGCAGTGTCACTATATAAACCAAGCAACTTCCGTTTCGGTTCATAGGACTATAACCCGAAACGAGTATGAATACAAACGTGCGATGAAGGTTAAAGGCAATGCATATCAAGCCGAACTCTCGTTTGAACGAGAAATAAATATAGACATCTTCTTGGTTTATTTTGGTCCATTTAAATCGCTTACTGTAAACGTACTTAATTTGGCGCAATCAAATTTTAGCGCATTTTTAGTGTTTGTCATATTAGCGCAATGATAAATTCGCGCATCAGTGAAAATAACTATATAAGCAGTATATTAAAACTCCAATTAGCGTAATCATATTTTAGCGCAAAACTTTCAACGCGAAAAGCGCTAAAATAAGATTACCGCGAAAATATGTACGTTTACAGTAATAGATCAAACTTATTCTAACGTCGAAAACGAAGCGTAGTCAACACAAATATAAGCTTTATATCAACCATTTTCTGCCATGAAGAGGGTCCCTCTCCCCGATTCTCGGAATGAGCAGAAGGCCTATCGTCCGAAATATTGTCAGCATTATTGCCATTCTGACACCACATACATTTCCAGCCTTAAGCCTTCATGACTATTGAGGGGGCATTTTAATCGAAAATTGATCTACCCCTACCTCATCCCAACAAACACACACGCGGTTCATTCCTGTATTTTCCTGTAATGCAGTGGGCGTTCATATCGCCTATAACTCGAAACATAATGCAGTTTAATACTTAATAGAATACGATCAATTTTACATTTGAGTTAATGGGAAGTTATCATGCAATATGTAAATATAAGATTATGACGCTTTACAAAGCTGATGTTGTGATAGCGCGAATGCTACCGTATGCAATCTATATGTACATGTATATGTTAGTCAATACACATATCAGTCACCGGAACGTTAGGATTTGTTACAGCTAGTTTTGAACATAAGTTAAGAGTAATTTTATACGATTGTGTGTGTTTGTTGAGATGAGGTGGGGGTGGATCAATTTTCGATTAAATTTCCCCCTCAATAGTTATAAAGACTTAATGGTGGAAAGCTTTCGAGGTCGAGAAATCGACAACACCTACCTTGCTTTCATCAAAAATGACATTTTCAGTTGAAGTACGAAAAAACGTTTGGTATAGTTGGAACGATGGATATTCTGTATTTTACGAACCTAAATGCACGTCAAATGTATCCTCTTTCCGAAGAATTAAAATCAGTTTTATTAAAAATACACGCGAAATAACCTTTTCTCAAAGTCTTCTTCGGCCATCGTGCCATTTTTGTGCGCGCTTGCCTTTCGCTGTCATAGGATGCTTTTATTTAGAGGAAAATAGCCATCGTATGGCAGCGAAGGGCCAGCTCGTGAGGTGACGATGAAACATTTTCTCTCCACTTTCTACCGTTTCCAGCGATCCTTCACCTTCCTCTCATCCCGCCTTCAACCTACCTCTCACCCTCTCCACTGTTCATCGTTCCAACCCTCCAGCGATCCTCAACCTACCTCACATCCCGCCCACAACCTTCCTATCACCGTTCCAACTGTCCACTGTTTCGACCTTCCATTGATCCTCCACCTACCTCACATCCCGCCCTCAACCTTCCTCTCACCCTCTGCAGTGTTCACTGTTCCCACGCTCCAGCGATCCTCCACCTACCTCCTATCCCGTCCTCAACCCTCCTATCAACCTCTCCACTTTCCATTGTTCCAACTCTCCAGCAATCCTCTATCTACCCCTCGGAATTATTTTCGGATCTCGGGTTGTTACAAGGCCTAATACGGAAATGATCATTTAACATGTTATCTTGCAATATATAGATATATAAAATTAATTCAAGCATTCAAAATAGAGACAGTTTATATATGAACAGAAAATAAACGCTAATGATTTTTGCATATTTGTTTATGTAAGTCTACACGTAAGCTGAATTCATTCGTTCTGATGACGTAACGTAAATCCAGTTTGGTTGGTTCTTAGAATCTGTTCGCTCCTGGAAGATTTGAACACAGAATCGTAACTCAAAGCCACTTGGTATAATATTTTATTGGTTTCATTTAAACCACAAGATGTCCAATCATTTACAGTAAACTTACATATTTTCGCGGTATTCTTTTTTTACTGTTTTTCGCACTGAAACTATTGCGCTAAAATATGATTGCGCTGATAGAAGTTTTTAGTGTTTCTTACAATATATATAGAACTTAAAACAGATGCGCGAGTTTATCATTGTGCTAATGTGCCAAAATCTGACAATGCGCTAAAACTTGATTGTTCCAACTCATGTATAAAACCACAGGGGCTGGACACATACGTATGTTTTGTATAGTACTATACCGTTCTGTAGTACTATACACAACATATTTATATATTTACATTCTGATTGTTTCTTCTCTTTATGAACATTACAACTGAAAACAACAAACACTAGACTATGAATACATCATGAATACAGTATGAATACATACATTCAAGTGAATTACTTATGACGTAATATATAAGTCTTGTTCAATACAAGTCTTACGGCTCCGCTTCGGATAACATGGAGAACGCCCCCGCGTCAAACGCTCAAACGACTACGGTAAATTATTGGCGCCAATGTTACCCAAATTATGGCTGTTCCGCCATTTTCGTTTAAAGGTCGGTGTAATAACAAACGCAGTTGATTAAACAGTTGTTCAATAAATAAGGAATTGAATTAAGCAATTGTTCAATAGTAAAAATGTAAATATAAGGATTGAACGGCGCTGTTTTAATTTTCATGCCGGTATGAATGCAAAGCGGTTACATCCATATTGCATGAAGCCCGCTAGGGCTTCATTGTCAATATGGATGTAACCGCTTTGCATTCATACCGGCATGAAATTAAAAAACGCCGTTCAATCCTTATGTGTCAAGCACCTGTGTATAAAACAAGGAGACCTATCCGAATGGCTTTGTCGGTTATCATAACCGTCGCATTGTCACGTGGTTAAAATATCATTGATTTCACATGATGACGGATATGAAATTCACAGGTTTCTATTTCATCATGAGCTCTCCTTGTTTCATATCCAAAAAAATAGTCAAGTGGTTAGTCATTTTTTGTTTTGTTTGTTTTCTAACCATCGTGGAGAGTAGCGGCTGGGAAACAAGAGCTGCCTAAAGATATAATTCAGACATTTGGCAATTTTTACAAAACCAACAAGACTATCATATTCAAAACATACTCACCGCATATACATGTTCAGTCGAATATCTTTATCTTGAACTCGTGTGACTCGAAGACCCCGTTTATTTCGAAATATTTTGTCGATCCCAGAAACACTCTACTTTAAATTGAACTCACCTAGCTCATATACTTGGATAAGTCGAAGTTTTCTGTGGTCCCGCCAACTTTGAGATAACGAAGTTCGATTTTATTTTAACATATGTTACTACCGCATACAAAGATTACATTAACACCCACGGCAATATCACTTACAGAGAGGCGGAGAGCCATTTGACAAAGATTTCGTCAATTTCCCAAATAATGATTTTTTTCGCGAATATTGTCCAATCAGAAAGCGCGTGTCTTCGAGGTTTTGGGTTCGATATCACATGTACCGCATCTATATTATGTACGTTATGTACATCACTGGAAAATGTCGTGGCAAATCTGAAGATACGCTCAGTAAAAACAAAGCAAACAAACTGACCAATCGCTAGATGTATGCCTGCCACCGACTTCAAGACCTGTCAATTTTTACCGTTATGTGACCACGTGATTCTTTTGATGTGCAGCAAAGGGTCGAACCAGTCGTCTTGTTCTTCAACAAGGTGGCGCACACAGAGCCTTTTGTTTTGCCACGAGATTTTCCAGGGGTGTAGAGAGCGAAGCTGAGCACAACCCCTGGATATCAAGGATGTATGTATCGACAAGAACCAACGTATTGCATTCTCATATTCACCAGGCGATTTTTGTCGGAATTTTGTCGGTAGTTATCAAGACTTCGGTTATACATTATAAAATTAGGTAGCCTACACGATAAATTTAACAGAGAAACAACTTCTCCAAATGTATAATTGTCATAGACCATCCATCGGCTTATATAAAAGCATGATTGATATTCATCTGTTAAAACTAAACAGCGCGAAGAACTTAAGCATTGGTCGGGTGGTGCAGTGGATAGCCCACTGACTTTTCACCAAGGCGGCCGGGGTTCGATTCCCCGACCGGACGTGAAAAGGTTTAGGGTTTCCTGCCCGACCACGTTGGTTTTCTCCGGGTATTCCAGTTTTCCTCGCACAATAAGACCACTCGCACGCTAACATCTGGGCAAACACGATTGATCAATATAAGTTGTAAAGCTTGTTTCATAATTGTTATAAAATAATTATAGTTAATATTTTAAGCATTGGAGTGTTTCGATGTGGTCTTTACGGCCGTTATAAATGACAGATCTTTAAAAGTAAGCATAAAGCAATGCGCTAGTGCGCAATTTGACGTTTGCTTGCTAATCTATGTCATTTATAACGAACATAAAGACCACATCAAGATTCTTTTATGCTTATGTTTACATTTCCCATCCATGTTATTGACTAACACTGATTTCAAAACGATGATACATGTTTTATTATCGACATCGAAATTCGAAAAAAATAACAGCAATTTTGACGGCGAATCATTGTCGTTTCTGTGCCAAAATATGACGTCATAATCGTCACGCACATTGTGTTATTTAAGAGCCCTTCTATTCCCAATGTTTATATGGTGATCTTGTCATGCAAATACCAATGCCGGTCGTAACACCGATGTAATTTGGTGTGTGTAGCGGCAGGAAACTCCTAACTAACAAATGCAAATACATACCAGGGCGAGTATTAGAATGCAAATACATACCAGGGCGAGTATTAGAATGCAAATACATACCAGGGCGAGTATTAGAATGCAAATACATACCAGGGCGAAGTTTAGAATGCAAATACATACCAGGGCGAGTATCATAATGCAAATACATACCAGGGCGAGTATTAGAATGCAAATACATACCGGGGCGAGTATTAAAATGCAAATACATACCGGGGCGAGTATTAGAATGCAAATACATACCGGGGCGAGTATTAGAATGCAAATACATACCGGGGCGAGTATTAGAATGCAAATACATACCAGGGCGAGTATTAGAATGCAAATACATACCAGGGCGAAGTTTAGAATGCAAATACATACCAGGGCGAAGTTTAGAATGCAAATACATACCAGGGCGAAGTTTAGAATGCAAATACATACCGGGGCGAGTATTAGAATGCAAATACATACCGGGGCGAGTATTAGAATGCAAATACATACCAGGGCGAGTATTAGAATGCAAATACATACCAGGGCGAATTTTAGAATGCAAATACATACTAGGGCGAGTATTAGAATGCAAATACATACCAGGGCGAGTATTAGAATGCAAATACATACCGGGGCGAGTATTAGAATGCAAATACATACCAGGGCGAGTATAATAATGCAAATACATACCAGGGCGAGTATTAGAATGCAAATACATGTACATACCAGGGCGAAGTTTAGAATGCAAATATATACCTGGGCGAGTATAAGAATGCAAATACATACCAGGGCGAAGTTTAGAATGCAAATACATACCAGGGCGAGTATTAGAATGCAAATACATACCAGGGCGAATTTTAGAATGCAAATACATACCGGGGCGAGTATTAGAATGCAAATAAATACCAGGGCGAGTATTAGAATGCAAATACATACCAGGGCGAGTATTTGAATGCAAATACATACCAGGGCGAGTATTAGAATGCAAATACATACCAAGGCGAGTATTAGAATGCAAATACATACCAGGGCGAGTATTACAATGCAAATACATACCAGGGCGAAGTTTAGAATGCAAATACATACCGGGGCGAGTATTAGAATGCAAATACATACCAGGGCGAGTATTAGAATGCAAATACATACCAGGGCGAAGTTTAGAATGCAAATATATACCAGGGCGAGTATGAGAATGCAAATACACACCAGGGCGAATTTTAGAATGCAAATACATACCAGGGCGAGTATTACAATGCAAATACATACCAGGGCGAGTATTTGAATGCAAATACATACCAGGGCGAGTATTAGAATGCAAATACATACCAGGGCGAGTATTAGAATGCAAATACATACCAGGACGAGTATTAGAATGCAAATATATACCAGGGCGAATTTTAGAATGCAAATACATGCCAGGGCGAATATTAGAATGCAAATACATGCCAAGGCGAGTTTTAGAATGCAAATACATACCAGGGCGAGTATTAGAATACAAATACATTCCAGGGCGAGTATTAGAATGCAAATACATACCAGGGCGAATTTTAGAATGCAAATACATGCCAGGGCGAGTATTAGAATGCAAATACATACCAAGGCGAATTTTAGAATGCAAATACATACCAGGGCGAGTATTAGAATGCAAATACATACCAGGGCGAATTTTAGAATGCAAATACATGCCAGGGCGAGTATTAGAATGCAAATACATGCCAAGGCGAGTATTATCGAATATCTAAAATACCTGCAAATATGGAGACAAATTCACTGTAGATGATTATACATACTGTCCTACGTCGTCGGAAACCCACATGACACTGCTCTAATTTCTTCTGTACCGTGGGCTAGAACAGATGGATAATCTTGTTTTCGTACTAAAAGTAGTAGCCAATCATATCGCTTTTTTCATACATTTGTGTATATGTGGCTACATCCGGCCGGAATATCCCGTTTGTCGGTATACAATTTATTTACAAACTAGCATAGAGCCGACATCGCCTGCATGGGATGTGTTTCATCAACATAAGGGACAATACGTCATACTGGACATGTACGTCATACTGGACATGTACGTCATACTGGACATGTACGTCATACTGGACATGTACGTCATACTGGACGACGACATCAGCGTCATGTCTACAGAAATATACCAAGGTAAAATGATCTAACCGCGTGCCACGAGAAACGACCATTCTGATTTGTCGAACTCTCCAAATAGACTTCAATTCGTGAAATTGAGATTTTCCGTCTGTTTTAGCCCACGGGACACAAACTAAAGAACCATGTCACGTGGGTATCCGACGATGGATTTCCTAAGGCCGCTCTGGTCTTTCATTAAGCTAGAAGTGACGTCAGACATTACTCGACGTCCGTTACGACCATAATTGGTTGCAGTTTATGATACACGTATTTTTGTTTGTTCAATCTACTTCTTCGTGCTAGAAGCAAACCGACTATATATGTCACTAATAGCACACAAGACCCAGCCAACAGAGTGTAGGCAAACCACATTGGTGAATATCTGTCCATGAGGGTTCCGATGACTATGGGGCTAATGGTCGCACCAGCCGCTCCCGTGGCGTTGAAATAAGAGGCAATTTGGCCTGTCACTGGGAAAAAATCCTCTTCTGTCCACGTGAAAATTGCCGGGTAGATAACAGATATTAAAAACCCTGTTAATGCCACCGAAACCCAAATTCCAGTATTCGAATATGTGAATCCTGACCAAACCATGCTGAATAACATCGCAGAAACTAGCACACAAATTAGACCTAAAACGTGTTTAGGATTTATATACGAGACCCACAGAATGGCAAAAAGTAATCCAAGGGCAAAGCATCCATTAAATAGCGATAAAATATATGTCCCGTCCGAAACTGACCAATCCAAATAAGTAACACAGAACACAGTCAGAAACCCAGAAAAGGCGTCTTCGATTCCGACGAAAATGCACGCCATCACTCCCATGTTAATTAACACGGCGAATTTCCAGCACGTAGACATGTGTTTAGAAGACGCCATGTTCGTTCCTGCTCGTTCAGTGTAAAGATTACGACGTATTACTAAGGTCATCACAAAGTACGATAATCCAATAAGCACACAAACTCCAGCGGAAATGACGTATGGTATAAAAATCCGTGACGTCAGATAAAATGGAATAGGTGTTGAACTACGGTGCTGAGAATCAATAAACTTCCGGTATTCAACATGAATTGACTCGACTGTTGATTTTAACGTCATATTTAAACCGGAAGTCATTGAAAAATTATTACTTCCGTAATTTGCTGAAGCGTCATTAGACAAAGGCATTGTGGGTATGAGTCCTTGAGACGTAGTAAACTGGGCTATTATTGCAGGGGAGATAATTCCTCCAACAGCATAACCGAAATGTAATGTTTGCATAAAACTGCGTGCTCCATTTCCCCAGATCGCCAGCATCTCTGCGGTTACAACTGAAACAACAATACAAATAGTAATTAAAGCCTGCATTACTGTAAATGTCATTATTTTCGCGAGTGGAAATTTTCGATTAATCAGCCTCCCAGTTGTTCCGGATATTGACATTTTCGCGCTGTCAGTCGTTCTTATTTGTACTATGTGCCTATTATTCTATATGACACTCTAGAGTTTGAGTAGTGTTGAATATATTTTCGTGTAGATATATTCGCGCAGTTTTTATACAAGGGAAATAAGCGAACATGTCCTTGTCGCAAACATTTCAGCTAAGCCCGCTAATATTAATGTAGCCGATTTTCATTCATACAGGCATGAACATAAAAAAAACGCCGTTCAATCAATATATTTAAATTCTAATGTTGAAAAATTGTTTAATTTAATGAAATATTTCCTTAATAATTTATCATTTAACTGCGTTTGGTTATGTGTCGTCATTTAAAGGCCCAATATACGTAACTTTTGGCAAAACTTGGAGCGAATATCAAGCCTAACAACTTATATTATTTATAGATTTAGTTAAGATTAACTGATATCAGCAATAATCAAGATGAATTCTTTCGCTGTTACCGGTACAGCAGCAGTTGAAACACGCTATTTGTAAACACGCGTCCATTTTGAAATGGGCCCCACCTGAATTATTTTCAATTCTTTTGATTTTTCTGCCAGGAGTTTCTTGTTAGTTAACGCTCATGTTTACTTCGTTTTAGGCTTATTTTTGCATGGTTATCAACTGGATTTTTTTCAGAATTTTTCAGAATCACAAAAAAATTCCTGAAGTTACGTATATTGGGCCTTTAAATGCCATTAGCGGAACAGCTTCGGGTTCAGTTAAATTGGCGCCAATAATTTTTCGAAGCCATTTGAGCGTTTGACGCAGAGGCGTTTTCTTCATGATATTCGAAGCGGATGAAAAAACCTCGCAATGAACAAGATTTATGTTTTACGTCATAAGTAATTCACGTGATTCGTTGTTTTCATACTGTATACATAGTCTAGTGTTTGTTGTTTTCAGTTGATATATTTATATAGAGAAGAAACAATGTAAATATACTTGTATTGAAAGTGATGTTCATCTAATGGGTTACAGTGCAAATGTAAATATAAAGACATGAATTACATGTACCTGTATCTAGGAAGCCCAGCAGACAACCTAAAATGGCGTGTGCCGCATTCATAACGATGTGATTGTAACAGCGGGGAATGATAGCAAGGAATATAGCGATGAGGATCAGGGAGAGACACTGAGAGATGAATTTGTTGACGCGGTCGTATACAGCACCACAGAGAAAAGAGCCGGCTAGATATCCGAACCCCCAGACCGTCATATAAAGTGAAGATTCCTCTAGTCCGACGGACGTAATTTTCTGAAGTTCCAGCAAAGCCGAGTCTGTCTGCGCCACGATCCATCCCTGTTTTATTAAAAAAAAAATGAAGAGAAAAATATTAATTTAAAGTTTAAAAAACAAAAACAAATTAAAATAAAATAAAACGATACAAAGATAGCTACATGTATATTTTCCGGCGACAAATAAAACACACCTTCGCCATATATAGTGAATATGTTCGTTGCCAACTGCGGGCATACTCCCGTATACGCAGTCAAAATGAGGTACACTCCTTATATTGACACCATTATTAATTTTCAAGTGCCATACGAAGAATAAAACATTCGAAGAGGGTTGCTAAGATGGTAACTACGATGGCCGTGGTTGCTAAGATGATATAGTCCCATTGGATGTCATCAATATATTGGTAAATTTAGAAAATACACAGTGAACAACACTATTTTTTTCATGACATCATATGTAAATTTGGTATCAAATAATATTTCTAGCATGTCGAATTTATTTTTTTATTTATAACGGTCGTTATGTACACGCATTGACACAGTGATCTGGTTGTGACGCGGTCCGACGTCAGACGTCACAACTGCAGGGCGCCGCCATGTTTGCGTAACCGTCAAAGAGTTTTGAATGCGCATTATTACGAATCAAATGTTTGTTAGAAACTATTTATTGTTTAATCACAGGAAATTGATTCCATATATGTTCCATGTTTCAAAATCTTGTTAGAACCAAACAATGTCTGACAGCGAATACTTATTTTTCTGAAGCGTGAACGACGCCATATTTGAACAAATACCAATCCGCCGAGCCTTTTTTCACTGCGTATACGCTAATATATATATTCGCAGTCGGATTTTTCTAAGCACAAGAAGGGAGAGGTGTAAATATAATACTGTGAGCCGTTCTGTTTATTATACATTTATAGCAAAATCTACCCGGCCAACTTTAGAGTTTCTCCATTGTCGTTTGTCAGCAGTGATTTGATTGGTCAACTCAATGAAACGTGATATTGAAAATATCTCTTTAGAAAAAAATGAGCATCTTTTCCATATTATTCCTGTAAAGTTGTGCTAAAACATGATTTTTTTTTTTTTAATTAAAAATTGGTTGTCATATTTTTGACATTCATTGGTGTGTTACATACATTGACGCACCTACATAATGAATGGTGCGCGCTAGCGCACCATGTTGATTATGTAGGTACATGTAAGCCGATGTATGTTACACATCAATGAATGTACATGTAAAAATATATGACATACATTACTTATATTTACATTGTTTGTTGCTTAGTTGATGCAGACATATACATATAGTATAAGTCAAAGCATTTTCAACGTCAGGGTAAAAGCAGACAAAGAACAGTCACTTGTTGGCAGTCTACAATGCTACAATTGTGATGTCATAAACATGATGACGTCACAATATCCCAATGTATGTTATAGAAAAATAACATACAAAGCCCACAGTATCAAACATTTAACGTTGTAATTGATGATGGCATCGGAAGAAGGTTAATTACTGATTAATCAACTTTATCTGATCATCGTCCCATTACTAAAAGTGCATACAAATGATTAATTTACATAATGTCATGCATAAGTGCAAAGCTAGTATGCAAATGCTTTATCCAGTAATGTTGTTGTGGTATGTATTGCAATATTGGCAATGTTTAATTATTATCAAATTACATGTAACTTTGCATGTATGTAATTAAGATTATACTGTATTGAAAAAAAAAGAAAAACTGAAAAATAAAAAAATATAAAAAGAAACAATGGTCACAGAAGCTTTCTGTAGTGACGGTGAAAATATTAAAACTCAAACCCTAGTTAACATAGCATTTTAGCAGGAAACCTTGCATATTCGCCTGATTTTGCATTTAAGGCCCAATAGACGTAACTATCGGCAAAACCTGAAGCGAAACTCAAGGCTAATAACTTATTATATTTATAGATTTAGCAAAAATTAACTGATATCAGCAATATGCAAGATGAATTCTTTCGCGGTTACCGGTACAGCAGCAGTTGAAACACGGTATTTGTAAACACGCATCCATTTCGAACCGTCTTCTACTTTCGGTTTGTTGTTGAAGTGGGCCCCACCTGAATTATTTCAATTCTTTGTTTTTTTTTGTCCAAAGGTTCTCGTTAGTTACCGCTCAGGTTTACTTCGTTTTAAGCTTATTTTTGCATGGTTATCTACTAATTTTTTTTCATAATTTTTCAGAATACCGACAAATTTCCTGAAGTAACGTCTATTGGGCCTTTAAGGAAAATTTATGTTTGATATTGACCGTTGGTGAGCTGGCATACTGTACAATTACCCTGTATGGAAAACGGGTCTAAATTTGCAATGAATCAAAATTTTGAAATCATACAATTGTCGTTTATCTGCATGAGAATTGAGAATCTGGGATCTGACATTTCCTTATTACAATGTGTGGCAATACAGCACATCTGCCCATCATGTTAACAGTAAAATCACCTTTTATAATGGCCATGTGCATTTAAACACGACAAGAAATGGGCAAATTAGACATTTTTTGCTTAGTTTTGCTTAGCAATTTTATATCACTGAAACGGAAATCAGTTGTGAATCAGTTTTGATATACATTGTTACACTTTTTTCTCAGCCGTATGAGAGGTCGTGCTGCGAACGCAACAAATGTAGCACGATTTCTCATCCGGGTTCAGAAACCGTGCCGTCGCATGCTGTCGGTATGAATGTAAAATAAGCATTCAATCAATAAAACAAAATGGAAAACAGCACAACCAGTTCATAAAACTTCCACCAAATATAACTGTTCTAGTCATTTGGCTGCAAGTAGGTACCTGCAAATATTTAAGCATTGAACTGTTACCAGATGTAGTATACAGTCGATATGAATACAATTTGGGTGACAGATAAATAATCATGGCGACATTCTATTAATCTGTCACCCAAACTGTATTCATTTCGACTGTATACTACATCTGGTAACAGTTTAATGCTTATATTTACATTTCCGGTAATTTTAAATTTGCCTGTATCTATATCTATGGGATAAAGTCGATAAACGTTCTTCATTTTTCCATGTGTGTTTCTTTACTGGAAGAGTCTGATTTAAATCAATATCATCTGAGCTATTGACTCAAAGCCATTATTCATGTTATCTGAGGCGGGGTGCAAAGCGTTGACGTAACGTAGTCCAACATGGCGTCAGAAATGACGTCACAATAACCTGATTTAAATCAGTGCCATCTGAGCGATTGATTCAACGCCATCATACATGCTATCTGAGGCGGAGTGCAAAGCTTTGATATAACATAGTCCAACATGGCGTCAGAAATAACGTCATGTGATATGGATTACAAATTGTAGTATACAGTGTTATATATTACAATTTGGTTTCGTAATGATATATAGACAAAGGCAACACAGAATGTAAATATATATAACACAAGCATACAGAAACAACACAAGGACAGAAACAACACAAGGATACAAACAACACATGAAAACACACAACAACACAGGAAAACTGAAACAACACAAGAATAGAAACAACACAGGAAAACAGAAACAACACAAGCAATCAGAAACAACACAAGCAATCAGAAACAACACAATCAAACACACAACAACACAGGGAAACAGACACAACACGCAAGCAAAACCAACACAGGAAAACAGAAACAACACAATCAAACACACAACAACACAGGGAAACAGACACAACACGCAAGCAAAACCAACACAGGAAAACAGAAACAACACAATCAAACACACAACAACACAGGGAAACAGACACAACACGCAAGCAAAACCAACACAGGAAAACAGAAACAACACAAGCAATCAGAAACAACACAAGCAATCAGAAACAACACAATCAAACACACAACAACACAGGAAAACAGAAACAACACAATCAAACACACAACAACACAGGAAAACAGAAACAACACAATCAAACACACAACAACACAAGAAAACAGAAACAACACAAACAAGCACACAACAACACAGGAAAACAGAAACAACACAATCAAACACAGACAAACAGAAACAACAGGCAAGCAAAACCAACACAGGAAAACAGAACCAACACAATCAAACACACAACAACACAGGAAAACAGAAACAACACAAGAATAGAAACAACACAGGAAAACAGAAACAACACAAGCAAGCAGAAACAACACAGAAAAACAGAAACAACACAAACAAGCAGACACAACACAGGAAAACAGAAACAACACAATCAAACACACAACAACACAGGAAAACAGAAACAACACAATCAAACACACAACAACACAGGAAAAAGGAAACAACACAATCAAACACACAACAACACAGGAAAAAGGAAACAACACAAGCATTCAAAAAACAATAGTAGTAACTACTCTTTACTTACTGAGATCAGGTATGAGGAACACATACAAATACTGTACGCCATTTTCTGTCTGTATAAGTGCCTGTCTGGTCCTCCATGTTTTTCCGTCAGTAAGTCGGACATTTTTCTTACAAACAGGCAGATATGGCGGTCAGGTAATTGATTGGCAGATTCACGTGCTCGACGATCCATATGAATACAACCGTTCTTTGACGGGAGATAAAAAAATAAACATATATACATATTTATTTGTGTTAACATAAAGGCAGATGTGGATGTACGTATGCATAATGCAAATATTGAGGTGTGTTTTGGACATAAACACACTGTATATTAATATGCGTAAGGTATTTTATATACATGTATTCAATACCGTGTTGACAGTTTGAATGAATAGTCTATACCATTAAACTAGCAACGAAACAAAATGCAAAACGGTAAAATAATTTTCAAATGTTTTAAACAGTAAGTAGTTATAATTTAGTATTTATATCCAAGCGCAAACATCAAAGGCTGGTGCATGAATAAAATCAAACGCCCTTTGCATGAAATTATATTTCGAGCCCTTTTAAGGAGTGACAGCTAGGTGTATGAGGGAGAAATACTGCCTAACCGGCAAGCTAGCTTTTTTGAGGATGGCCGTTTTTTTAGTATGCTCGTTAGCGTGTTAACTTGTTGTGATTGACAATGATACTCGGTTCTCATTTTGAGAAATTGACGTTTGCATGGATGTGACAAAGATTTACATGGCGGGTGTCGTCGATGAAGCAGAAGCCGCTTACTCTTCCGGAACACCTGGTCTTATTCTCTTGTACTTTTGCAAGAGTATCCATGTAACTCTTTCCTTTGTTCATATTTGCCCCTGGTTTAATCGATTGTGAGTTTGGATTATGATTTGGTTGACCCCTAGGTATTCTCTTATTTTTTTATCAGTCTTGCAGTATAACCCGGGGATCCGTTCTCGTGGTCAGTAGTTGGATGAGTGACCGCCTGCACGTTACGACAGTAATTGCATCTGGAATATTGATAATTGAAAAGGACTGCAAAAAACAAATAACTATTTAAAGGCAGTTTATTTTTTCTTTTCGGTATACTGTATCTATTTAATCATTAATTAAGTAAGAAGGTGCAACATTTAAATGTGTGTGTGTGTTACGTCATTTTTTATGATAGAAGGTGGTATACTCTGTGGATTCTCTAGACCCCGAGGTTTGCTGGAGCCTCCATATTCACAATTATCTCATTTGAGTAGCGGCACGATTCATAATATACACACTTCCGTACTTATTTATTTTTTCTTCTGAGTTAATAAATTAAAGGGATTTTACGCATCCTACCCTTCTGCTTCTACATTAGTTTAGAAAATTCGATCCCCACCTTTTTGTCCCTAGCATCACTGAGAGTCCTAGGAAGACAAAACAGCTGCATGGTGTAGTTTAATTCATTTTTTTGTCATACTGTATCTATTACTAAATTTAAAAGATGCAGCATGTGTGTATGTGTGTTAAGTCATCTCTAGAGAAAAAATCGGGAAACTTGGAAAACACCACACAACCTATATATACATTTTAATTAGCCAAAATTTCAATCCTTTTACATAGAGAGAGTAATGAAAATAATTAGAGTATACCGAGGCGTCAACAAAACAATAATCCGAACTCAAAATGGATTAAAGTTTGAGCAAAATATGAATTAGTGGGAAATATTTACATGGAGACCCTTGTAAATGTACAAGAGAATACGACCAGGTGTCCCGGAAGAGTAAGCGTCTTCTGCTCCATCGACGAGATCCGCCCTGTTAATCCTGATCACATTCAAATAAACATCAAGTCCTCGAAATGAGAACCGAATCATAAATGTCGATCACAAGAAAAATACAATAAGAAGCATACTCAAAAACGTCCATCTTTATATTACACAAAGATATAAAATAGTTCTTAACGACACAAAAGTGGCGACCAAAAACATGCTTATAATTCTGATCAACCTGCATCTCTCGAATCCTTGTGTTGTTAGCGTGTTCGTCAGCAATCGACATCGATCACGCACATCTTGATATTTAGATCAAGCCCTAGAATAACGAACGAACTGCGACTTGTAAACAACATGGGTTGGAGAAGCCGGGATGTTACTATCAATATTGTACAGTGTTATTTACTTATTATGGCCATGTTGAGAAGGTAATATTGACTCAAAGTATTGTCGAGGGATGGAATAGTGCCTGAGCCGAAGGCGAAAACACTTTCTCATCACGAGACAATACTATGAGGCAATAGTGCTCTCTCAACAGGGCCATAATGGGTTTAGTACATCTTCCTTCAATTAAAATCCATATGTGTTCACCAAAACTCGTTAATTGTGATAAATCATGGCCAGGTTTGGGTTGTTTCCAGAGTCAGCCATTTTCAAGAGGAGTTGTAGCACGACATAATAGTGACGGAACTGAATAGTGACGTCATAATAGTGTAACAGGAGAAAGAGAAAATGTAGCGTCCAGACCGGGATTCGAACCCGGGACCTTCCGAACTCTAGACGAACACTCTACCACTGAGCTACCTGGTCGCCGATGATCGACCCAGTCCAGTTCCGCTACATTCCTCCCTCCTTTTCTCAAAGTCTTCGCCCTCGAAGACAACTATTTACAGGTTCGTATATCCCCTTGCTAAGCGCTACCTCTCAATGCTTTCAACAAGGGTTGGCAAGCTCGCCAATTTTGTAACAGGAGAAAGAGAAAATGTAGCGTGATCGGGATTCGAACCCGGGACCTTCCGAACTCTAGACGAACACTCTACCACTGAGCTACCTGGTCGCCGATGATCGACCCAGTCCAGTTCCGCTACAATAGATTCACATTGAACATCGCGCCAAATTTGATAATACCCGAGTGAGCGGGCACTATCGCTTCATAGTTCCCATGTTTGAAGCCAATGGGAAGGCAGCATTCAGTCACGTGATGTACTTTAAGTACTATATTACTATACTACTAATGATGTACTATGGAAATGCCTTATCATTACAACACACGAGAAGATATGAACTAATTTATTGACATGCAGTTATCAACTACACGGATCATCGTACAAATAGAATGCTAATGCCTTTATAATGACCCACGCACAACGATTATCGCGTTTCTCTGTTGAATATTAATTTATGTGGCAAACATGTGTCCAGTTATAGAAAGCGTAGGTAGGAAATATAACGTCATTCAATTATCTTATTGTTTATTATATTTTACGTCTTATTAACAGCTGTGGTTATTAAAACACGTGCAAATGTTGGCCGATGGTAAGAACGGAGAATAAAAAAAACTTTGACCTACAACCAGTTCATGGCGACTGCCCATAGTAGGCCTCTAAACCCGCAACCCAGAGGTGGGGGGCTAGTTGTAGCAGAGTGACAGACACATTAAAAAGGTTGTCACCACGACCAAGAGGTGGGGGGCTGGTTGTAGCAGAATGTCGGACACATTAAAAAGGTGGTCATCACGACCAAGAGTTGGGGGGCTAGTTGTAGCAGAATGTCGGACACATTAAAAAGGTTGTCACCACGACCAAGAGTTGGAGGGCTAGTCGTAGCAGAATGTCGGACACATTAAAAAGGTGGCCACCACGACCAAGAGTTGGAGGGCTAGTTGTAGCAGAATGTTGGACACATTAAAAAGGTGGCCATCACGAGCAAGAGTTGGGGGGCTAGTTGTAGCAGAATGTTGGACACATTAAAAAGGTGGCCACCACGACCAAGAGTTGGAGGGCTAGTTGTAGCAGAATGTCGAACACATTAAAAAGGTGGCCATCACGAGCAAGAGTTGGGGGGCTAGTTGTAGCAGAATGTTGGACACATTAAAAAGGTGGCCACCACGAGTTGTGATTATATAGGTGGGATTGAGAACCATGGTGTTCACTTATTCATCTGTAGGCTATCGATAAGAGGAAATCAAAACATTTTCATTTTCAAGTACAATACTTTGTTACGTCTCGTAGTTAAACTTTAAAGGTGGATAAATATCAATTATGGACTTTTGATGAGGTCAATGTGGTGTTATACCAACATGGTAGAATCAAATATTTTAGATTCCACCAGGTCGGTATAGCACCATATTGATCGAATCAAAGGTCCTTAATTTTTATATTAGATGTGAAACTTGTTTGCAAGGACTTAAATTTTAATTTCATCTGTCTTGATAAAGAATGAAATTTACAGTTGCATGCATGGGTACTATAATGTCACCAAGATTGTGATGTCACAAATGCAAAAGTGACTAGGTGTTTCTAACCTAAAGCTTATTTTATGTTAGAATAATAATATCCATTTACGAGATGTGCGTAAGAAAAGAGACAAGATGTAAAATATGTAAGAAAAGAAAAACGATGGGTAAATCCTGGCACACGTGTCTCGGTTTTCATTTTCATTTCTTTGTTGTCACGGGGCGGGATAGAATTACCCATGACAGACCAGGCAATGTGACCAATTTGACAAAACCGCAACAGAGAAACTCGAAATTTTAAATTCCGTAAAATGTGTCGAAATTTATCAAAGTTGACAGTAAGGCCGCGCAACTCTCTATAGTTTAGGTCGATTTAAGCAATTATTGCACTGATTTCCAGTTTCCTTGCTATGAAATATACCGCAATAGTTCCTTTGAAGGCCCTAATTCGAATGTAGAAAAAAATGAAACTATTTATTGTATTGTAACCACGTTACCATCTAACACCATGATAAATTATGTCGTAGCAAATACGTATGGAAATAAAGTTTATAAATGAAATATACTATGATACAGTGACTGATGAAATTATCTTGTTAAAAACATTAAAACTGTCAGAGAGTAACGCTTGAGTCGGAGCATGATTATAAGACTCTTTCATGACCAGGGGTGTAAGATAGGGAAATTCAACCCGAGGGGTTTTCAAATTTGGTAAAACCCGAGGCTTTGCCGAGGGTTTTGCCAAATTTGAAAATCCCGAGGGTGGAATTTCCCTATCTTACACCTTTGGCCATGAAAGGGTATTTTTCTCTCATTTCAACTACCTGAATAAGTTCAAAAACCATGAATATACTTTTGACTGGCCACCATTTTGAAAATATCATCTTTTTCCTTGAGCTTTTTTGACGAAAACAAATGATACAGCAAGATTACGCATACCCCATATTTGCAATTTTAGTTTGCGCATAAAAAACAATCTCAGCTTTCTGATGTACACGGTTAAAATATTGTGGAAGGTTTTGATTTCATCACGTCGCCATTTTTCCTTGTTGGCATAAGAATTTACCGAGCTCGTGACGTCACGTCATTGTTGTGCCATTGTGACGTCACGCCGTGACTGTATTGCATGGGTAGGGGTGTAATACAACCACAGCGATCATAGGTGTATTGCCCTAGACAGGCCAGTATTACACACATAGAAATGAGAGAAAAGCAATATCTGTTTAGATTTATGTCAGGCTAACCTATTGTGTATCATAATAACATAATTTACGAAAGTTCAATTAAATGTCGTATCCTCAATATCCATGAGTTACGCTCACCTACACTCTCTAAACCCCTAGAATAATCCTCGATATCCAGGAGTTACGCTCACCTATACTCTCCAAACCCCTAGAATAATCCTCGATATCCAGGAGTTACGCTCACCTATACTCTCCAAACCCCTAGAA
Organism: Mimachlamys varia; assembly: GCA_947623455.1. Lineage (NCBI taxonomy): Eukaryota > Metazoa > Mollusca > Bivalvia > Pectinida > Pectinidae > Mimachlamys > Mimachlamys varia. Next base: position 32,159,769 of record OX392544.1, read on the forward strand.
TCATCCTCGGTATCCAGGAGTTACGCTCACCTATACTCTCTAAACCCCTGGAATCATCCTCGGTATCCAGGAGTTACGCTCACCTACACTCTCTAAAGCTCTAGAATCATCCTCGATATCTAGGAGTTACGCTCACCTATACTCTCTAAACCCCTGGAATCATCCTCGGTATCCAGGAGTTACGCTCACCTACACTCTCTAAACCCCTAGAATAATCCTCGATATCCAGGAGTTACGCTCACCTATACTCTCTAAAGCTCTAGAATCATCCTCGATATCTAGGAGTTACGCTCACCTATACTCTCTAAACCCCTGGAATCATCCTCGGTATCCAGGAGTTACGCTCACCTACACTCTCTAAACCCCTGGAATCATCCTCGATATCTAGGAGTTACGCTCATCTACACTCTCTAAACCCCTAGAATAATCCTCGATATCCAGGAGTTACGCTCACCTACACTCTCTAAACCTCTAGAATCATCCTCGATATCTAGGAGTTGCGCTCATCTACGCTCTCTAAACCCCTAGAATAATCCTCGATATCCAGGAGTTACGCTCACCTACACTCTCTAAACCTCTAGAATAATCCTCGATATCCAGGAGTTACGCTCACCTATACTCTCTAAACCTCTAGATTCATCCTCGATATCCAGGAGTTACGCTCACCTATACTCTCTAAACCTCTAGCTTCATCCTCGATATCCAGGAGTTACGCTCACCTATACTCTCTAAACCTCTAGATTCATCCTCGATATCCAGGAGTTACGCTCACCTATACTCTCCAAACCCCTAGATTCATCCTCGATATCCAGGAGTTACGCTCACCTATACTCTCCAAACCCCTAGATTCATCCTCGATATCCAGGAGTTACGCTCACCTATACTCTCTAAACCTCTAGAATAATCCTCGAAATCCAGGAGTTACGCTCACCTATACTCTCCAAACCCCTAGAATAATCCTCGAAATCCAGGAGTTACGCTCACCTACACTCTCTAAATCCCTAGAATAATCATCGATATCCAGGAGTTACGTTCACCTATACTCTCTAAACCCCTAGAATAATCCTCGATATCTAGGAGTTACGCTCACCTACACTCTCTAAACCTCTAGAATAATCCACGAAATCCAGGAGTTACGCTCACCTATACTCTCTAAATCTCTAGAATAATCCTCGAAATCCAGGAGTTACGCTCACCTATACTCTCTAAACCCCTAGAATAATCCTCGAAATCCAGGAGTTACGCTCACCTATACTCTCTAAATCCCTAGAATAATCCTCGAAATCCATGAGTTACGCTCACCTATACTCTCTAAACCTCTAGAATAATCCTCGATATCTAGGAGATACGCTCACCTACACTTTCTAAATCCCTAGAATAATCCTCGATATCCAGGAGTTACGCTCACCTATACTCTCTAAACCTCTAGAATAATCCTCGAAATCCAGGAGTTACGCTCACCTATACTCTCTAAACCTCTAGAATAATCCTCGATATCCAGGAGTAACGCTCACCTATACTCTCTAAACCCCTTGAATCATCCTCGATATCCAGGAGTTACGCTCACCTACACTCTCTAAACCCCTAGAATAATCCTCGATATCCAGGAGTTACGCTCACCTACACTCTCTAAATCCCTAGAATAATCCTCGATATCCAGGAGTTACGCTCACCTACACTCTCTAAACCCCTAGAATAATCCTCGATATCCAGGAGTTACGCTCACCTACACTCTAAACCCCGAAAATAATCCTCGATTTACAGGAGTTACGCTCACCTACGCTTTCTACACCCTTGGAATTTGTCATGGCAAAACTGCAGGTTCGCTGTGGAAAACCAAAATATCAATCGGTAAGCTGCTTGCCTGTCTTTTGAAGCCGCAACCGACTTCAAGGCTTGTCAATGTTTACTGTTATGTGACCACGATATTATTTTGATGTACATCAAACGGTTTAACTAGTCTTCTCGCCTTATAAAAAAGATGGCGCACACAGAGCCTTCAGTTTTGGCATGACATATTCCAGGGATGTCGAGGGCGTAGGTGAGCGTTACCCCTGGATACCGAAAATACAAGCGCTTGGACAGGAAGTGAAGAATACATACGCCCTCGTTCCGTTGATATTTGCCCTGTATCTGACTGTGTAATAGTCTGTTGTACGCTGTATTCCTGGACTGGATTTACGCAATTACCACCGAAATAGATTCATATACGTATATAAAGTATATGTTATGTATATTGATTCAGCGGCATGTCGATTTAATGCGATATCCATATAGATATAGTGAAATTGATATGCCCTCGCGGTGTCACACCGTAGGTAGGCGTTTATTATCACTTTGCTGAAAAATGTTGTATATTTAGTGGACATATGTTACGGCCAAATCGGAGTTAAAATCAAGGACCCTCTGAACTCTAGACCGGCGCTCTTCCAATTGAGCCATCCTGTTTGCTACATTTTTCGTTCTTTTTCTTATTCTCACTTATTTCTTCAAAGCCGTTATCATCTGCTTATATTTGCAATTGCATGGCATTACAACTATAAAACTCTACCGAATTCAATTGACATTCATAAGGCCATAGATACCATCAACATATTATCGACGTCATCATTATTGTGACGCTATAATTGTTACGTTGGATACCATTGATCGTCCCTTGGCAATAGCTGTTCTATCCATTGAACAAGCATACACGATAGATACATTATTTGAGCTAAGTGCTGAGATATAAAAAAACGGATGTGATGGTTTTATGAGATAAACATATTTTAAAAAATGGTAAATATAAGTATTGAACTGCTTTAAATTGGCATTTATAGGGAATATGAACTCAAAATTGACAAAGGCAAAACCAACATAACGCGCGTCATTGTATTTGCCTTTTGGAACTCATTTTGCCTATGAATGCCAACTGAAAGCAGGCCAATGCTTATACAATATACACGTAAGTCTACCCAGTACTTGAAACAAGGTCATCAGGCACTGTCTGTTATAGCAACAATAGCACGTACGACAATACCAGGGTTTGGACTGTTTAGGGGGTGGCAGATACTGCTCGTGGATTATTTTGTCCCCGAGGTTTGATGGAGCCTCCATAGCCACAGTTAATCTCATTTGAGTAGTGGCACAGTACATAATATACACATATTCGTACACGATTTGAAATTATACAGGACTAATTTAATTGTTCTTCTAAATTCATATATTAAAGGGGTTTTACGCACCCGACCATTCTGCTTCTACATTAGTATAGAAATTTTGGATTCCTACCTTGTGGTCCCAAGCATCACTGAAGAGTCCTAGGAGGACCAAACAGCTGTATGATGCAGTTTAATTCATTTTTTGGTATACTGTATTTATTACTAAATTTAAGAGGTGCGGCATATGTGTGTGTTACGTCATCTTTGAACTCCGAACCTTCAGGCTTCCAGACAGTCGCACTAGCATTTGATTCTATAAGCTACATTGCATCTTGTCGCCGAAGACCGACCAATAAAGTTCTGCTTCAGTACTACAAATAATCTGTCTATAAACTTGTATTAAAATATGACATTGATTAAATAACTAAATTATGTGATTATATAAGCCAGATATTTCAATTTATTTAAATAAATGCATCCAATTGCATATTACAAATCATCGGGCAGCAAGTATAAATGAATATTCATATATTCACTGTACAGAGACTAGACCGAACTATAGTACCCAATCTTTCTTTTTTTCCAGTTACATGCATTGAGAAATTGTTACGTCATCATGCTTATGACGTCATAATTGTAGTGTTTGAGACTGCACTGCTCCACTGTCAACGGCGGCTGTTTTCAGTCTGGAATTACTTTGACGTTGAAACATGCTTTGACTTATACTATAGGTATATGTCTGCATCAACTGTATGTTAGTTATCAGAAAATGTAAATATCAAAAATATGACAACCAATCCTAAGTATTAAAGATATGACATACATCGATTAAATATTTGAAACATGCGTCTATATCAACAAGATATGTTAATTTACTTAGGTAAATGTATGCAATTGTATATTACAAATCATCGAGCAGGGTGTATATAGAGGATCTTACACAAGTTTCGATGGAATATGGAATTTAATAAAAGAGTTAGATAATTTAATATGTCACGAGCCTTTAGGAAATTAATTATCTATAAGAAAGGCAAATTTCTTCTGTGACAGTACGATTTTCACTACCGACAACAATTATATGACGTCATAAAGACGTCATTTTTATGACGCCGCAATAGTGTTATTACACGTGTGTAATACCATTTTTATGACATGGCCGTATGACATGACTGAACTGTTAGTTATGTGATAAAAACGAATACTAATTGTCAATTGAACAGAGAGTAGACAAATCTACCGTGCCCAAATCTTAGTTATTTTTCAGTAACATGCATTTGGACCAGATGACGTCATTATGACTTTGGCGTCATAATTGTAGCGTTGTAGATTAGACTTATCCTCATTTCAACTGGTGTCTGATCTCTGTCTAGCTTTACAGAGACATTAAATGTTTTCACTCATACTATACGTATATGTTTCCACTACCTGTATGTTGATTAAAGAAATGTAAATACAAGTGTTGATGTCATATTTTCAATATACATTAACTCTTTCCGTACTTTGTGTTCTTTCCGGATGCCGTACCGGAAGTAGTTACATGTATTAGGCTCGCCCCCAGAAGTTTAAACAAAATGGAAGACTACATGTGCCTTTTTGTGTGTTGTTTTTTTTCATATAAAAACTCAAAGGTTATTGTTATCTTTGTACATAATTAAGAACTATTTAACTAAATAAGATCTAGATGTCAGATTATACACTCTGAAACGTCCTATACACTGATATCTGAAATGCAAATGTAGCAAGGCCGCCATATTGTTTACATTAACAACATTTTGAGAAATTATCACCTATTGCTCTAACGCAAAAACATGTAACCCAAACGAAATAAAAACGAATTTGTCAACAAAAATGTTTGATTCAAAAGTTTCGACCACCTTTTATTTGTCATTGCATCAGATGATTGTTTATGTCGATTGATGGTTTCAACAAATCAACACTTCAATAACGTCAACTAAGCTTGTCGACTAAAGTCGACAACGGGGAAGAGGGAACTATAAATCATGTCGACTATAGTCGACAACGGGGAAGAGGGAGCACATTTTTATGTCGACTATAGTCGACAACGGTACTGAAAGAGTTAAAGATTAACTGTAGTGCTGAACCATCTTTCGTGTATGGAAAGATTGGCACGTAATAAGTGAGATAATTCTCACGAAAAAAAAAATTGGTAAAAATTACCAAGTTTTGACCATTTTTCCAAATTTCACACCTGAACGCAAATCAGAAAATCCCCGATTTTGCCACTGATAGACTTGAGTAGTCATTATATGAAAATTATATGAATCGTATCGCGACTTGTTATTTGTATAGAGTCTTACATTCTTGTATATTCAAGAATATGACACTTATTACATATCAAGGCTGTATGGAGTTCATTAATGACCCTACAGATAATTCCAAGGTGTTGTATGCCCCAGGGGGCCGTAATTAGTGGTGAGGTGGGTCGGGAGTTCCACAGACTCGATCCAAGATGGCGCCTAATCGAGGCGTACACGGTTAGAGAGCTCTGAGTATATCTGATGAATTTGGACTGGCTAGAGCAGTTTTAGGCGTTTTAACCTTGCGATATTATCCCGAAGGTATTAAGGTACAGATGTAATTTGTGAATTTTGAATTTTATCGTGATTTCGAATGATTGATTAACTGAATCGTATCGTAATATGTATTCTATAGTGAGCATATTGTGTACATGAACTTTGAACTTTGATGGACTAGTGAGACCTGTTCTTGGCCGATTTTTTTCGTCATGCTCTAGTGGTTTGGGACTTGCCTGTGTTTTACCTGTGCGATACCTGGGCACGTAAGCCCATACGCGACAATGATGACTAGCACTACATCCAGCATATTAGAAAGTGTGCGTGGGGTACTACACGGGGAAACCGAAACGGATATGGCCAGCTCTATGCGGCAACTTATAGATATGATGAAACACATGAACGATCGACTAGGGCGTATAGAGACACACGTTCACAAGATTGATCGTATAGATGCTGCATTAACTTCTTTGAACGCAAAAGTCATTACTATGGAACATCAAGTAAAAGAAATAGTACAGAAAAACTTTGACATAGAAAAAAGTACGGATGCTATTGGTGAATTCTACGAACAGGTGAAAAGGAACACAGAGAAAAACGAGACAACACTTTCAAAAACACAAGGAGAACTCCAAGGTGTAATCATAGAAACCAGGGACATTTCTACAAATCAAGCTATCATCCAAAATGAAATGATGAACTTAAGAAAAGACTGTGAAGAAATCAAATTTGAAGTCGAAGACCAAAAATGTAGAAACATGTAATACAATCTTGTTCTAACTGGTTTAATGGAACAACGATATGAGGTAATCGGTGACAAAGTGCGTGACTTTTTTCAACGTCAGCTCGGAATCACAAGACATATTGAATTCGCGAACGTCCACCGATTCCAGAGATTCGTGCATGGTAAAGCCCGGCCTGTGGTTGTACGCTTCCTGTACTACGAGGACAAACAAGAGGTCAAGGACCGTGGCTATATGTTACGTGGTACCCGATTTGGGATTAACGAACAATTCCCGGACGCGGTCGAGGAGCGACGAAAGAAGTTGTATCCGGTAATGAGGCACTACAAGCGCGCTGGTAACCATGTTTAACTTGTGCGAGATCGTCTGTACATTGATGGAGAACTTTACTTACCAGAAAGTGAAATGGAAACTACAAAGAAGGCCGATACGCAACGGTCCTACAGTGACGTCACGCAACGGAAAGGGCATCAACACCAGCCTCCGGTTGATACGAGTACGCCAGCGAACGGTCGTGGAACCAAAAGGGGACGTAAGCCATCGACCCCTGATGGGCGTGAACGATTTCAGCCGCCCGAGACCCGCGCGCGCACCAACTCGCCACAACAACCAATAGCCAGCTTCCATGGTATTGGTACGTCTGTAGCACCAGAATGGCCCAGCACACAATCGCGACAGGAATGCAGTGCTGATTTCCATCCGCGACCTCCCCGAGGACAACATACGGCGACTGGACCGAAATGGAGAGATCCATCCTCGCGACTGGAATACAGATCGCGCTTCGATCGCGAACCACACACAGTGAACCACGACTTGTCGTATTAGGAAAGTGTGGAGGGTCATTCCATAATTTCTTGGAATATATGCAGGTCCATCTTAGACAAATTAAATACAGAAGAATTTGTAAATATTATAACTAAATATGATATTGTGTGTTTATATGAAACTTGGGTTGAAAAAGAAGATGAAGTGGAATTGGAAGGGTATGTCAGTTGTGTGTTTCCTAGAGTGCATGGTAAAGGCGGTGGCATTGTAGTTTTTATAAAATCAACTATTTACGATCATTGTAGAGTGGTAGATAGCATTGGTGATAACATTGTATTGTTAAAGATTTCCAGTAAGAATGTCTGTGATATGTATGTATTTGCTTGTTATTTCCCACCTGTAAATAGTGTTTTTTATCACAAATGTGAAAACGATATTTTTGTCAGACTTGAGGAATTGGTATGTGAATTTAAAGAATTGGGTAATGTGATTGTATTGGGTGATTTCAATAGTAGAACGGGTATTTACGACGATTATATAAATAACGATGTTGTTAATCAGGCGCCAGCGCATGCTATTTCAAATATTATTAATTATGATACTGATTCTATACCATCCAAACGTTCCAGTTCTGACTTGTATATTAACCAATTTGGTAGACATCTTCTCTCACTTTGTAAAACTACTTCATTGAGAATTGTAAATGGACGACATAAAGATGATCCTAATGGTAGTATAACGTTTTTGAATAGTAGGGGATCTAGTTTAATAGATTATGTGTTGACTTTTGATGATTTTATAAAAAATATAACTCACTTTGAGAGTGGAATATTTAATGTTTTCTCAGACCATTCTCCAATTTGTATTACTGTAGGTTCATGTAAAAAAGACGCTATTTCACCTGAGTTCAATGATAAAGATGATAAATATACACATGTTAAATGGAATGAGGATCATGCAGAGAGGACATTGTTTTTATTAGAGGAAAATAGTAGAGAGTTATTAAATGCTTGTTACAATATTGGGGATAATCAAGAATGTATAGACGCGAGTGTGAATAAGTTTACCAATATGTTAAATGATTTGTTAATGCCTTTAAATAGTACTTCATCCACCCCTAGAAAGGTTATAAAAAAGCGCGTGGAGGATAAACCATGGTTTAACAATTTGTGTAGAAAAAGATATACTGAATATAAAAACGCATTATTTACTTTTAATTCGCTAAAGTCAGAAGAAAATAAGAACTTTTTCATATCAAAAAAACGAATCTATAAAAAACTGGAAGCTAAATTAAAGCATGAATATATAGCTCAACAGGGTAATATGTTGAATTATTTACGAAAAAGTAATCCTAAGGCTTTCTACAGCAGGTTTAAGAAAAAGAAAAGTAATGGTCATGGCAACCTTAGTGAACAAGATTTTTTCAATTATTTTAGCGAATTGTCATCAACGGATCCTGTTGAGAATGAAATGGTCAACGATTTTTTAACAGATTATGATATTAATATTCCAAATACTATGTTTCAAGAACTAGATGACGAAATGACTGAGAGTGAAGTTCTTAAAGCTATCAATAAATTAAGTAACTCTAAGGCGTTTGGTCCAGACCTACTGATTAACGAGTATTTTATTAAGGGTAAAGATGTCCTTATACCTTGCCTTGTGGTACTGTTTAACAATATTTTTAAATCTGGGTTTTATCCTTCATCATGGTCAGTTGGTAATATAATTCCTATTTTTAAGAAAGGGGACAAAAATGATACCAATAATTACAAAGGAATTACTCTGGTAAGTTGTTTAGGGAAAATTTTTACATCAATTCTTAATGAACGTCTTGTGAATTTCGATAGTGACTACTCTAAAATAAGTGATGCTCAGTTTGGTTTTAAGAAGAATTTATCAACTATTGATGCTTTATTTGTATTGAACACACTAATAAGTAAAACCCTCAAAAATAGGAAAAGGCTGTATTGCTGTTTTATTGATTACAAAAAGGCTTTTGACTTCGTTAATAGACAGAACCTGTGGTACAAACTAATTAAAGAAGGCATAGAAGGAAAGATGTTGAATATTATACGTTCTTTATACAGAGATGTAAAATGTTGTGTTAAATATAACAAAAATATGTCAGATTTCTTCCAATGTAAAAATGGATTATTCCAAGGGGAAATTATGTCTCCCATTTTGTTTTCTTTGTATGTCAATGATTGTGAAATGAATTTTTTAACAGAAGGATGTCCTTCTATTGAGTTACAAACTATTAATTTATTTTTAATGATGTATGCAGACGATATGGTTCTATTAGCCGAAACTTCAGAGGGATTACAAAAAATGTTAGATACGTTATTACTCTATACAAATAAGTGGAATCTTACTGTTAATACGTCTAAAACTAAAGTAATGGTTTTTCGTAACGGGGGCAAATTAAGAAAAGAGGATAAGTGGTTTTTTGACGGTTGTATACTAGATAACGTAGACGAATTTAATTATCTTGGGGTATTAATGAATTTTAATGGTAAATTCAGGAAAACACAACAAAAAATTGCTGAACAAGGAAGAAAAGCATTGTTTTCAGTGGCAAACGTATCTAAGAAAAATTATTTTAACGTTGAAACTCAGCTTCAAGTCTTTGATACATATGTATGTAGTATTTTTAATTATGGAGCGGAGGTTTGGGGATTCCATAAGGCACCAGATATAGAGAAAATTCACTTAGAGTTTTGTAAAAGATTGTTAGGGGTTAAAAAATCGACTGCGAATTTTATGGTTTACCAAGAGTTAGGAAGAATGCCATTGGAAATTATTAGAAAATTCAGAATTTTTAAATACTGGTTAAAATTAAAACAAACTGACAATTGTGTTTTACTTGCATGTTATCAAGAAATGGTAGAAAATGGAAATGAATGGTTGAATGGAGTAAAAGAGGAATTATGTAGAATGGGAGTAGGGTATATATGGTATAATGGCGATAGTTATACATCCGATTATGTTATGAAAACTATTAAAGGTAGAATGTGTGACATTTTTAAGCAAGAATGTAGAGAAAAAATTGATTCATCTTCCAAGTGTTCACTGTACAAATTTATGGCTGAAAATTTCTGTTTACAACCATATTTAACAAAACCAATTGGAACTTTAAATCTGAAAGAAATAACAAAAATTAGACTATCATCTCACAAATTAAATATTGAAATTGGTAGGTATAATAAATTAGAAAGGACTGAAAGAACATGTACATTCTGCAACAGTGGAGACATCGAAGATGAATATCATTTTATATTAAAATGTGAATATTATGTTGATTTTAGAAAACGTCTTATTAAGAAATATTACTATGATAAACCTAGCATGTATAAATTTATCCAACTTATGGAAACAGTGAACAAAAAACAGTTGTCAAATTTAGCCAAATATATTAAATTGAGTGATCAGAAAAGAAAAAGCTATGTACAAGTATAGCGAGGAATATCCTTCTACACTATACCAAGTGCGCGAATGTGTGTATCTGAAGTTGTGTATATGGGCGTGTAAGGGTATTGCAGATATTGATTGTGTTATTCTTGTATATATGTTTATTTTGTACTGATGAGCCGTAAGGTTCAAAGTAATAAAGAACTGAACTGAACTGAACAGGTGAGCGGCACACGTGGTCATGATCACTCGACCATAAATCAATTACCGCCGGACTCGCTAACATGTGTAACAGGTTATTATTTTGTGGAAAACTTTAAAGAGTAACTGTAGTGCAGAACCATCTTTCGTGTATGGAAAGATTGGTAAATAATAAGTGAGATAATTCTAAAAAAAAAAAAATTGTAATTTTTACGAAGTTTTGACCATTTTACTTAATTTCACACCTGAACGCAAATAAGAAAATCCCCGATTTTGCTATACGACCGGAAGTGACGTCACAACGGTAGCCGCACTGATAGACTTCAGTAGTCTTTATGTTAAAATTGTATGAATCTTATCACGATTTGTTATTTGTAGAGAGTCTTATGTTCAAGAATATGACACCTTTTATATATCAAGGTTGTACGGAGTTCATTAATGACCCTACTGATAATTGCAAGGTGTTATATGCCCCAGGGGACAGTAATTAGTGGGGAGGGGGCCTGGGTTCGGCAGTTCTACAGGTATGTGGCACACGTGGTCATGATCACTCGACCATAAATCAATTACCACCGAAATCGCTAACATAATTAACAGGTTATTATTTTTTGGAAAAAACTGTAAGACTTCAAACATACACTTGATATAAATATGATTATGTATTAATTTTCTCATATTTTATGTCATATAACACCGCTAAAACGGCTTTGATTCACTGATGGTCTTCATTGCATGCACCAGGGACGTATATATATGTGAGACATCTACGTTGAGACGAGACATATACGTTGATACATATACGTCCCTGCATGCACATATCAACAGGAACTGGTTGTAACACCTATTAAAATGTACGCTGAAAAATATGCATGCATGTCGGTCGGCTGTTTAAATACAAAACTACGTAGAAACAACCTCAAACAAACAGATAAGGAAAATGATATTGGTGTTACTAAAGACCACGGACTTAGATATAATCTAATTCCGTGTATAGGTTCAGAACTTCGAAAACCATATATTTTATTGGACTTACAGAACATTTAATTACATCATATAGAATCACGAGACAATCCATTTTATATGTAAAATGTACGTACATTTATGTATATTGTAAAACAAAAATATGTAACTTTTATCAATGTTTTCGACCTGTATAACCTATTTTGACGGGTATCACATTTCGACTTCTTTTATCCTTATGTTCGAGAAATTATACGTGTGTATAAAAGTTAAAAACTTTCCATCCATTGATAATTATGTTTGTCTATGCAGTATATATATAAAGAAAAAATAAAGTATGCGTGAATATTGTGATATGTATGCGTGAATATTGCGAATATTGTCTATGCAGTATAAATAATTAAAAAATAAAATAAAAAAAGTATGCGTGAATATTGTAAAATATAAGGAACATGAGCGAAATCCAGATGCTACCTGTCTTCATGCATACACATCGAAATAGAAATCAAGAACAATTCTTTTCCAATTCTGCTTGAGAAAAAATATTAGATCTTTGAAAACCATTGTGTTTTACCAGGGACATATATGTCACATATACGTCCCTGGTTTTACTGACAAGAAATGAACATGGAACATCTTTTGAAAATAAGATGAGAAGATTACTTTATTGGTTTTAATCCGCATTTTATTCATTTATGTTAAAATATAATTTGTCAGATTTTAAATTAAATAAAGTGCGATGTACTGTGTGACTTGACGGCGGGTTCTGGAGATTTCAAGAGGTACACTCAATAGTCTATGTTCCATTCGAATTCGGAACTAACTACAGATCTAGAGTACACATTTTGAAGATATAAAGAGGGTTTATAACCGCAACATATAAGTTAGTTTTAACTTTGGTAGCCCCCACCCCCACCCCCATCTCCAAAGTTAATTACTTGCTATTTTAGTAGCAAGTTACGTGTAAAGTTGGCACCGGCCATTATCGAACTGACCAGGTAGATTATCCCGCTAATCCGATTACGTAATATAATGGACACTAACTTGAGATGTACAATATACAAAGGTATTATTATAAGATTCGCTCTTGAATCATTGGACAAAATTAATGATATATAAAACATTATAAATGACACAGAGTATTACAATTTGATAGCGCAAATGGGTCCATTAAAACAGGGACGATATGAGTTTGAACAGTCAATATTTAAACACTAAATTTATGAAAGGTATTTCAAGGATGATTCCAGATCCCGCCCCTTATATGGCACGACACTTAATTTCACTGTATAATACAAGTCGGATTAACAAATTAACCAGACGTACATATTATCTTATATAGAGAGACATAGGGCCCAATTTCTTGTGTTCCCGTTGTGACGTCACTAATACGTGTGCACAGCTTTCAGCGGTTCGCGGTGCGCTTGATTAACTTGTGGCAAAACAGGTAAAAAACCAAACTTCAACCGGTCGTAACTTTCTAACCGGTCGGCCGTTTTCGATGCAGTTTTCGACAATGAATTAATGCCGGCATAACGCGTCTGATAATAACAGTTTCTATTTTTACCAATCTGATTAAAATCATATCTTGATCTCCGCGCCAGGAACATATGCGTCCTCCACGTCACCATCGTCCTCTCATGATGGCCCCTTGTCTACTTTCACACCCGTTGGCCCCTCTCCCCACCCTCCCTCCTCGTATTTAGTGTTCTTTACGAAAACAATGATTATCTGTCAACACAATCTGATTGAAATCATATATTGATCTCCGTGCCATTCTGTAAACTTCTCTCTGCTGCGTTAAGATCTGAGATAATCCCATGGAGGATCATGTCCCGATGACCATTCGCATTAGCCAATGAAATAGCTACTGGCAGAATCTTGACAGTGAAATTTTGAGGCGAAAAAGCTTGCATAAACACATTTTTCTGTTTAGTCATTTCGTCACCAAAAAGTTCGTGCGGAATAATGTGACGAAATGGTTTGCTGCAAGATGACAGGTCGTTGGAAAATTATTTTAGTGTTAAATAAAGAGGCGACAAGGGTCATCTGGACATGACCTCTTATTGGATGTTGTCAGATCCTTGTAAAACGGAGTGAGAACAAGAATCTGTATTTTAATCAGATTGTATTTTCACTAATTTGGCTTATTCTTTATTTTTTATAAGAGATTACCGAAGCGTTGACCAGCCATAATCCAACAGCGCATGGTAGTTAAATTTATAAAGCACGAGATCGCTTTTTAATATTTTAAAATGAAAATAAGACGAAGCGGTTATTTCATACATGGCGACCTATAAATTAAACTAGGCTGTAAAAAAGCGGTATAATCATAAGAACAAAATAATAAATACAAGGATACCAAAGCGTCAACAAAACCACAATCAGAACTCAAAATCGATTAAACTAGAGGCAAATTAGGAACAAGAGAAAGATCTACATGGAGACCCTTGTAAAGTTACAAGAGATTACGACCAGGTGTTCCAGAGGAGTAAGCGTCTTCTGCTTCATCGACACCTGTCATGTAAATCTTTGTCAAATTCAAATAAACATCAAGTTCTTAAATGAGAACCGAGTCATCAGTGTTAATCACAACAAGTAAACAAACTAATGATCGTTCTCAAAATTGAAATCGTCACTTTTATCATATAATTTAGTAGTAAACTGTCCATGTTGGTCGTAGTTGAAGTAGAAATCGAGGTAAGCAGCTGATGTAGAGGAGTCTGTGGTGTCCTTTTTTTTAAGTATACGATCGATGTGGTCAGCAAACTTGTTGTTGTCGATATATCTGAAAGTGAAATTAAACAAAGTTTTTGTTACCTGTCCTGATTAGCTCTTCCACAAATTCAGCCTTATATGAAAACAAAAACAAGTCAGCTAAGAGTGGGGCACAGTTTGTTCCCATGGGAATATGCCAACAGTCTGCTGGAAATTCTTTCCTCCAAACTCAACAAAAATATTGTCGACCTGGAATCCAATCATCTTTGCTATATCTTTTTCAGTATATTTTAACTTAGATTTTGTCGAGTTTTTCACAAGGTATATTCCAAGCTTACTAGCTCGCTTAATTACGTATATATATGCATATTCAACACTGCATTTCATTAAATATGTAGGTAAGCCCACAGTGATCTGTTAATTTGTTACAGTTTTGGACCTAAACTTAAGTGTTTGGAGTAATTGTACACTTTTGGGGGGTTTAATAAAATAAGAGAATACCGAAGCGTCAACATAATCTTAATCCAAACTCAAAATCGAATAAACCAGGGGCAAAATTTGAACAAAGGAAAGATTTACATGGAGACCCTTGCAACAAAAGTACAAGAGAATAAGACCAGGTGTTCCGGAAGAGTAAGCGTCTTCTGCTTCATCGACGACACCCGCCATATAAATCTTTGTCACATCCAAGTAAACATCAAGTTCTCAAAATGAGAACCGAGTATCATTGTCAATCACAACAAGTAAACACACTAATGAGCATACTCAAAAACGTCCATCTTCATATCACTTAAAGATACAGAATATTTCTCAATGAGACAAAGATGGCGACCATAAATTAAATTAGTTTTCGATAAAAACCCCCTCAATGGTCATAAAGGCTACAAGACGGAAAGCTTTCGAGGTTGAAAAATTGACCGACCTGCCTATAGAAATCGCAAAAACTAGGAACCTGTAGTGGATGATTTCTGCCATCTCGTCTTTTTGCGTATTTGTTAAAAGGCGACAAAATGAACACGAAAAGTCGAGAAATTGAACATGAAAATGCGCCGTTTATTCTTGAAAAAATCTCGCCTTTTCGTGTTATTTTTCTCGCCTTTTCGTAAAAATTTAACAAGGCGATAACCCGTTCGGCGGGTTGTCGCGTAAATTTTATAATGTTCCTGTATAAGCTACACGAAAAGGCGAAATTTGCAAATGATCTATTTCGTTGTTGTTTCGCAAAAACTGCTTATCGCGAAAATAACCCGATAGACGGTATTTGAATCTGTTTTAGAATGTTTGCCAGATAGACAAACTATTAATTTTGCAATTGTAATTGTGTAATTGCATAATTAATATTTCATTGAATTATTATTTAGAAAAACAAATCGGAGCTGTCGTGTTATATACAGATCCGCTCCTTATAATACAATGACTACCAGTCTAATAATAGGAATAAGAATCATCAGTTTGTTATGAATGATAGGTGTATATACTGAATTTGTTTTGTATACAAACAGGAATTGAAAACTGAATTCGCGAGCTGTCGAAAACGTCTGTTTCCTTTGACGAGCAAAGAGTACAATAGCCGAGTGTCGGTGTTCTGACCGATGAAATCAGCTCACTACCCAAAATAGGGCGCGTTAGAGAAGTCAGCTGTCAAAAACGTAGCGCGACATTTCGTCCAAATGTACTCTAATACTACAGGTAGACAGAGAGATGGGTAAGATGTTTACCCATTCCGCCCCGATACATTCCCCTTTGTAAAAATCTATAAAAATCCTAACTTTTATCAATCCATTTCGAGCGCAGGTCGAAACATCTCTGAAAACCTCCAAAAATCGTTTATATCGGAATAACCCGTGACGGAAGTCACTGCTAATTGTCGATGAGTGAAGACAACGTCAGGTTAACGTTTTAATTGTAATTACATGTTTCAGGAGTGTAGAGAGCGTAGGTGAGCGTTATCCCTGGATAGCGAGGATGTGGCGTTCCAAAAGCCTTTCTTATTATATTTTCGTTTGGTGTATTGTTAATCTGAGCAAAACAATTCTAAATTTTCTCCTAGAGACATTATAATCAAAGTTAAACGAGAAACAATTTGCATATTCGTGTTTTGTTCATCTTTTATATTTTGAAAATGATACTTTGGGTCCTTTATGAGCTTAAAACTCACGTGCTGTGCATATTAATAGAAGTTATAGTTGTCAATACAGATTGAACGAAACAAATATGTTTTTATGGTAAATAAAATATTGTTTTTGGCTTTTATTATATAAATGTCGATATCTAGGGTTTGCGCTCACCTACGCTCTCTACACTTCTGGAATCATCTTCGATATATAGGGGTTACGATCACCTACGCTCTTTACACACCTGGTATGTATCAGGGCAAATCTGAAAGCACGATGAGGAAAGAGCATACTGACCAATCACTAGACCGATGCTCGTCATTTAAATTTAAAAAAGGAGCTGCAACCAACTTGAAATCTCGTTATTTATTTTTCCGCCATGTGACCACGAGATTTTCAGTTTGCCATCACATATTATAGGAGTGTAGAGAGTGTAGGCGTAACAACTTAGTATATCGATGACGTGTCGTTCCAAACGCCTTTATTTATTTATTTTGTTTAGGTAACTGTTACTACGAAACATGGTTAATATGTGCAAACAATCATACTTTTTTCAGAGGGACAAATTCCATCATAATCAAAGTTATGGTAAAATGTTGTTTTTTATTTTTGTCCTCAGATTTTCGCTTTTAATTGTAATTTCTCATATTTCCATTTCTCCTTTATAATACATAATGCAGGCATAACAAACACTATTATAACCAATGTCTATTCTAGTATCAACATACACACGGATATATTTACATTTGCTCTGTGATTTTCCATTGACACCATGCTAAGAGGCAGTTGCTGCCATACGCCTATAACACCCAGTGACTCAGACTATAACAGCAAGTGGTATTGTGACGTCATCAATCTCTATTGTGACGTCATCAACTTCATTGTTGTCTTCACTTGAATTGCTGTTTAGAATCGGTCCGAAGAAACTAAATAAAGCACAATTATTCTATCAAAATGTAAATATAAGTAATGAACATTTTAGCAAATATTGTTACAGTTCTATAACACACATTGCTATTGCTGACAAACTTACACAAAGCCCTACCGGCATGTGTGTTATAGGACTGTAACAGCATTTGCTAAAACATTCATTGCTTAAATGGAAGTTAAAAAATGACTTTCAATCCTTATATGAACAGTGCCGCTACTCAAATGCGATAACTGTGGCTATGGATGTTCCTGCAAACCTTGGGGAAAAGCAATACACAAGACACGAAGGAAACATATTAAACATCACGAGAACAATTACCGACACCTAATATTACAGCTATTTCAATAACAGAAAAAAAATATGAAAAACAACACTTGATGAACATAATTGTTACAGATAGTTTGATAAGTTAAATGTATCATCCACGAGAATGATTGAAAAGATGAGTGTAAGAGACAATTTGAGAAAATATATACACAATGTAAATATATATTGGCATAACAGAAGGACATTTTAATAACCATTAACTTAAAGGTCCATTATACGTAACTTCAGGGAAATTTTCGTGATTCTGAAAAATTCCGAAAAAAATCCAGTTGATAACCATGCAAAAATAAGCCTTTAACGAAGTAAACCTGAGCGGTAACTAACAAGAAACTCCAGACAAAAAAAGTCCAAAGAAGTGAAAATAATTCAGGTGGGGCCCACTTTAACAACAAACCGAAGGTAGATGACGGTTCGAAATGGACGCGTGTTTACAAATACCGTGTTTCAACTGCTGCTATACCGGTAACCGCGCAAGAATTCATCTTGAATATTGCTGATATCAGCTAATCTTAACTGAATCTATAAATATAATAAGTTATTAGGCTTGATTTTCGCTTCAAGTTTTGCCAAAAGTTACGTTTATTGGGCCTTTAAGCACTGATAAAAGATTTGGCTGAGATTTGTTTATACGCCGTTTCAGAGATAAAAGAACTCTTTTGAAGTGGAGTTAGAAATCGGTGATCTGTGACCGCGAAAAATTTAGGGCACTTCACAATGGCGGCTTTGACGACCGTATGGCAGCTAGATTCGATTCATTTTTTTAGTCGCTTAAGGTTAAAAAGGGACGAAACAAAGATACAGGCTCTTAAACTAAGTCATAGTGTGTTGTACCTAGATGTGTAACTGTCAGTCGTAAAAGCAACAACCTGGTAAAATGTAACGTTCAGATCGTTTCCAACAGCAAGAGAAACCCCGAATACGAGCACTGTGGATTGAATTCATATTTCTCAATACAAGATGAATTCAGTTCATCTGTAATCTTAGCTAATTTTACTTACACCCCTTTTGTTTTATTTGAAGTTGTGATCCCTCTTTCGACCAAAACTTTCGACCTCGCTTACCGTCATTGAAAACTTCTATTAAGCCGCCATTTTGTTTTCAAAGTGCCCTAAATAAAGTCACGTGGTGATGAAAGTCACATGACTAAATCGACTGAAAGTTGTATCCCGGAAATGGCGTATTAATTATGTTTTCGTCGTATGAGCAATGTCATTCCTATATCATTAATACATCAATAGAATGTATACAAGAGATTGAATTGATCCTAGAATAGAACCTTGTGGAACACCTGCTTCGATTAAACCTACGAAAAATACAAATCATCTTCGAGGAATAAAACGAAATATATGAGTTGTTTGGCCAAAACATTTAGAGCAACATTAAAAAAACGACTTTTTAGAAATTGATACTGCTTGTTGTAAAAATCATGTTTTGAAATATGGTTTTAGAAAAAACAAATATGAGTGTTTTTGTAATTTATTACCCTAAACTAGCGAGCTGAAGTTTTAAAAACTTATGAAAACAAATTAAAATAACAAATGCAATTTCAAGATTTACATGGCGGGTGTCGTCGATGAAGCAAAAGACGCTTACTCTTCCGGAACACATGGTCTTATTCTCTTGTACTTTTACAAGAGTCTCCATGTAAATCTTTCCTTTGTTGCCCCTGGTTTAATCGATTTTGAGTTTAGATTATGATTTTGTTAACGCTTTGGTATTCTCTTATTTATTTTCAAGAGTAAATGTTGATATTCGTAAGCCAGTGGCGATAACGTTGATTTGTTTTTTCCACATAATATTAAATTTAATGGTATTCCTAAGCAAATTTTATTTTCTGTGTGTTAACATTTGCCAGACAGATCGCGATCAATGAACCGCAGAAATCGTTTTAAAAGATGTGGTATTTAGTTGACTTATCTTAGGTAAAGAAATGTATCTGATCGTTAAAACAACGTATGCACCCCAAGCTCATTTTCATCACCCTTACGATCGGTCTATCGAACGAGCCTTTTTGATATTTTTTGTCGTGACGTATCTTAATAAAAATGATTATTAAACATTCTGGACATGCCGGTATAATTAATGTCCATTTCCTACTTTCAATGTGGTCAGTGATACGGGACTCCTTGGCTGAGTGTGTCTGTACTTAGTAATAATGAAACCTCTCAAGTAGAAAAGCCCTTGATTAGAAGTGTTTTCGTCCTCAAGACACTTGACACAAATCCTGATTTGTGTCAAGATTCATATTTCTCAATACAAGATGAATTCAGTTCATCTATGATCTTAGCTAATTTTACTTACACCCCTTTTGTTTTATTTGAAGTTGTGATCCCTCTTTCGACCAAAACTTTTGACCTCGCTTACCGTCATTGAAAACTTCTATTAAGCCGCCATTTTGTTTTCAAAGTGCTCTAAATGAAGTCACGTGGTGATTAAAGTCACATGACTAAATCGACTGAAAGTTTTATCCCGGAAATGGCGTATTAATTATGTTTTCATCGTATGAGCAATGTCATTCCTATATCATTTATACATCAATAGAATGTATACAAGAGATTGAATTGATCCTAGAATAGAGCCTTGTGGAACACCTGCTTCGATTAAACCTACGAAAAATACAAATCATCTTCGAGGAATAAAACGAAATATATGAGTTGTTTGGCCAAAACATTTAGAGCAACATTAAAAAAACGACTTTTTAGAAATTGATACGGCTTGTTGTAAAAATCATGTTTTGAAATATGGTTTTAGAAAAAACAAATATGAGTGTTTTTTGTAATTTATTACCCTAAACTAGCGAGCTGAAGTTTTAAAACTTATGAAAACAAATTAAAAATAACAAATGCAATTTCAAAATTTACATGGCGGGTGTCGTCGATGAAGCAAAAGACGCTTACTCTTCCGGAACACATGGTCTTATTCTCTTGTACTTTTACAAGAGTCTCCATGTAAATCTCTCCTTTGTTCATATGTTGCCCCTGGTTTAATCGATTTTGAGTTTAGATTATGATTTTATTAACGCTTTGGTATTCTCTTATTTATTTTCAAGAGTAAATGTTGATATTCGTAAGCCAGTGGCGATAACGTTGATTTGTTTTTTCCACATAATATTAAATTTAATGGTATTCCTAAGCAAATTTTATTTTCTGTGTGTTAACATTTGCCAGACAGATCGCGATCAATGAACCGTAGAAATCGTTTTAAAAGATGTGGTATTTAGTTGACTTATCTTCGGTAAAGCAATGTATCTGATCGTTAAAACAACGTATGCACCCCAAGCTCATTTTCATCACCCTTACGATCGGTCTATCGAACGAGCCTTTTTGATATTTTTTGTCGTGACGTATCTTAATAAAAATTATTATTAAACATTCTGGACATGCCGGTATAATTAATGTCCATCTCTTACTTACAATTTGGTCAGTGATACGGGACTCCTTGGCTGAGTGTGTCTGTACTTAGTAATAATGAAACCTCTCAAGTAGAAAAGCCCTTGATTAGAAGTGTATTCGTCCCCAAGACACTTGACACAAATCCTGATACTTAAAAAAGATTATATCATAGACTTCACCTCAGATGTAGCACACGAAACGAAAAATCATTGATGACGGCATAAAATGTATTGCAAAGAATGGCACTGCACTAAGTAATTGAGCTGTTGACTGTTAGATATATACTGAACAAAAATGTTTGTACTCGTAAAATAATTGACAAATATAATGTTTGTAATATGAATTATTTTCCCTTAAGTATCCCACCCTTCCCAAACCCTTTTTCAATTTGCTTGCACAATTGTTTTGCGATTTCCTGTTTTTCCGCCGTATATTTTTTTGGTGATATATTTGACTTGGAGACCAGATAAAGGCATTTTCTCGAATTGAACGTTTGTGCATGTATATCAAACAGCTATTATTATTGGAATTTCTGTTCCCAGTTTCCATTGAATTCTACCGGGAGAAGCCATGACCATTATATGCCAATATAGTAAACAAAAACAAACTAATATAGGAATTAAAACTTCAGATAGTAATATATATATAAGGGGGGGGGGGGGGGGCGGGTTGTCGTTAAATGAAATTTCGCACATGGTTACTACATGAGATAACAGGTAGCGTCTTACACGTGGCGTAAGTGTTTTCAAAGGTTCACTGGTGCATATAGATGCACGCGCTATTTACACGTGCAAATGCCCTTTCTAAGAACATACGTTACACACAACTTACCAACGTCAACGTGCAATTTGAATGTTTGACGGCAGAATTACGGTAACAGAGGTGGCAAGACGCCTTGGGGTCGATGAATCGACGATTAACCGAGTAAATGTTCGATTTCGAACGACAGACAATGCGTGAGATCGGAAACGTGCAGGTCGCCTAAAGCAAACAACTGCAAGTAGAAATCCCTACAATGTAGTGGCGTCACGACATAAGCGTTTCATTACTTTCTCATATTTGATTATGGATTTATTTAATGTTTGAAATACATCGATTGTCCTTATATCGGTTTAAGTGGAAATGTTCAGAAATCCATCGCAAAGAAAGGAACGTCACTCAGCTATGTTAATGCAATAATCCTTTTCTGAAAAATGACAATTAACTATGTCGGTATATTTGACGATGACGACTTGATAGAATCAAGGGCGGGATTCATGGTAGGCCTAGTTGAAATTTTTTTTTTTAAATTGAAGAAAATGTAGCTATTTTCAGTTTAATGCGACCGGATGTATGAAGACATAACTGTGCATCCTCTTTAGGGAGATACCAATTGTAAATCAGTAACAAATCCACACTCTCACCGGGAGGTAAACATATCAGCATTACTTCATGCGAACACACATACCTACATGCTAACATCGGGAGGTAAATTTATCAGCATTACTTCCCACGAACACACATACTTACATGCTTAACACTGGGAGGTAAACATATCAGCATTACTTCCCACGAACACACATACTTACATGCTTAACACCGGGAGGTAAACATATCAGCATTACTTCCCACGAACACACATACTTACATGCTTAACACCGGGAGGTAAACATATCAGCATTACTTCCCACGAACACACATACTTACATGCTTAAAACCGGGAGGTAAACATATCCGCATTACTTCCCATGCATATATATACAGAAATACGAAAAATTTGTAACGAGTTTCAAGAGTTTCATATCAACGAGAGTAAGATCAGTTTATCACGTAGTCAGGGTTTTGTGGCATTCTTTGTTTGTAAAACCACAATTTTGTATGCAACCTTGAAATACGTAACTAAGACCCAGATGCTTAAGTATATGGTGACGTGGATATGTACCAGGAGTCACGTCATTAAGCTATTAACCAATCACAGGGCTGATAAGTCAAACATGTATAGCATGGATGAAAATATGGACATATTCACTGAATGTACTTGTAGCAGTGTTGGATTTTGGTGAATACATATCAACAATAACTTTCGAGAGTTCTTTTCGATTTATTTTGGTCAGTCATCAAGTTCGTCGACATAAATGAATTTGCACCATGCAATTATATGATAATTACATTTCAGATATGTACACACTGAAGTCGCCATATTTCGCACATTGCACATATAGTACAATATACGTTTAAAAGTATTTATCTCAGAAGTTTTACATTTACAATTATAGTTCTACGAATTACTTATATCATCTTTAGATTTACATTATATTAACTTATAACATACGCATGTAATAGTAATAGGCGACAACGGGATAACTTAAATATTAAACAATGATAAAATACATCTAACTGAATCAGTCCAATGGGCCAAAATAAGGAATATAACCAAACCAAACAAATAAATAGTTATAATTAGTTATATATTTATCAGAGAATATTTATAAACCGTATACATGTGTATTATGATAAAACATAAATGTAACAAGTTTCTGCCACATAAAAAAAAAGTTATAGTATGTCATAAAATATGATAAATCTAAGAGTCCAATACTTTATAAATCAATACCTAATATGATTAAAAAGTAATAGCGACAATGCAGATAATGCAAAGTGTCAAATACTTGAATCAACCTGCTTACTCTCTATGTATCGTAATTGCATAATACAACATACAAATCATTTAATCATAAATTAAGATTCATGGTATTTATAATATCATATTGTGTTTCCTACTTCTTAATTCATTACATTGTAGACATATTCAGTTATTTGTTTTTTATTTGAATTAATGCAAATTATTTTTTTGTGTGTAAACTCCAATAGATTATCACCACTAATATGTAAAACTTATAGAATAGAATACAGTGGAAGTTAACTCATTTCCTCATAGTTTCTATAATAAACGATCTGATCCTCAGAATGGGAAGAGTACATAATATCTTTAGGAATGAATCAGTCAAAGACCCACAAATATGATGTACATTAGGTAAATATCTGTACTATAAAACATTAAAGTAAATCCGTTGCCAACTTTACCCTTCTACCTAAACATGGTCTCAAAATGAAGGTTGTCCTTGCATGATACCTATGCTGATATTAGGCAGCTTCCTGCCTGACGTAAACTTATATATCAAAAACAAGACTTTTTTTTAAATTTACAGCAACATTGTCTGAGAGTATCTATTAAAGGCCCAATATAAGTAACTTTTGGCAAAACTTGATGCGAAAATCAAGCCTAATAACTTATCATTTTTTATAGATTTAGTTATAATTAAATGATATCAGCAATATCCAAGATTACTTCGTACGCGGTAACAGTACGGCAGCAGTTGAAACTCGGTATTTGTAACGCGCGACCATTTTTACTGTCTTCTACCTTCGGTTTGTTATTGAAGGCGGCCCCACCTGAATTATTTTCAATTCTTTGGATTTTTCTGTCAGGAGTTTCGTGTTAGTTACCGCTCAGGTTTACTTTCTTTTAGGCTTATTTTTCCATGGTTATAAATTGGAATTTTTTTTCAGAATTTTTCCGATAGACGCAAAATTTCCTGAAGTTACGTATATTGGGCCTTTAACAGAAATATTGTCTGATAGAAAAAAACAACAGAACAAAAACAACAAAAATGTTTCGGTGTAATTTTCAGGTAACGTAATCTTATTATCTTATTTTTCTTTTTGAAACATCTCTTTAGCTTTGAAATAAAATCCTTGACTTTAACTATAATGAATCAGTGCAATTGTTGCTTATTGTTCCAAGACCATGACATTACAAAGAAAGCAGGGTGAATACTACTAGTAAGATGAAAGAGGTAATTTTGACTCACTGGTTTGGTGACTCACAAAGTTATGTTAATGTACATATACAAACAGTCGTCAAAAATGTGAACCTAAACAACAGCTATCTAACACGTGGCCACTTTTTACAAATCCTTTACGGTAACCGTTAAACTTGCCACCAGCTCCTCAGTTTTTATGACGAATCTTTCGGGGTAGCTTAAATGATAAAAAAATACATTTTCATTCCAAATAATTGGATACCGATGCAATGGCAGTGTCCAGTGTACATATACTTGTCTGCAGAATACAAAACAAAAAAAAAACGTGTTTCGTTACGGAACCTTGCAAACTGTTTTTATAAGAGGTACTCATTTTTATTTTTGAAATTGACAAATATATTTTTACAAAACAAAAACAAGAATAAATTATTTTCTTGATTTTAGGTAAAGTTACTTCCCTTTAACTGCTGACTGAACTGACAACGTATATATTGCATCGCGGGTAGGTTTCTTTACATCCTAACATTCCATAGATATCACTGACGGGGCCATTCCATGGTAAAGCGGTCAAGGATTTGAAGAAACAGGGGAGGACATAATGTGTTTTAATTTGCAGCAGTTTACAGTCGCTATTTTCAAATATAGCAGACCAATACAGAATAATGTGTTTTAAATTTGTGGTAATTTGAGACCATAATGTTAAAACGAAGCAAGATTGAAAACCAACAAAGTATCCAGGTAGACTTCTATAGAATCTGGCACCAGAACAGAACGGTTTTAAATTTTTGTTACAAAAAATATACAATCCAGGAACAAACAGCTTGGTATAATAAAAGAAAAAGCTGGAGTAATATGTCATCCTTGTTTACGATAGAGATAGAAGAAATAAACGTTTTTGTTCTTAATATGATGTCAGGTTTTTAAGGATTGTTAGCTTTTATTGATAACTTTCATACCTGTACAAGGCAAAATCACAAAGTTGTATGACAATATTGTTTGATATCGTTGAACCATTTCTATTTAATTATTCTTTGCATTGATCAAAACAAAATGCACGTATTGTTGATGAAGCAGGATTGAAAACCAACAAAGTAGCACAAAGTAGCCAGGTAGACATCTACAGAATTCGGCACCAGAACAGAATCGTTTTATGTGATTTTCTCAGCAGCTTTTAGTTGAGAAAGTTGAGTTATATATTCTAATTGATGCAACTCTTATCAATTGAACAACGCATAAGGAATGAATTTGTTTTTGTTTTCATCTTATTTAATCTGATGATTGTCAACACATCATAACCAGTCTAGATCTATACAAATAATCTCTATTTCTTACATACGCACATTAACGCCCCACACAGTCTTTTAACTTGAAAACATTGATGGTAAAATGCTTACGATAGGAGACTCGGACAATGACTAATTTTACCCTTGAAACAGCTTAATCTTCTCGAAGAGAAAGAAACCGTTTTCAATACATAAACACATAATAACTTCGAAAATAAGATGGTCCGAAAAAATGGTTACGTTTTCATCTATGGGCTTTACCTTGGGCACGATGCAAGTGAAGACACTCGAAACTAGCAAAAGGATGTTCTCTTTCACCAAATGTTTGTCTTAACAGTTTGAAAGGAAATAATAATGAAACATATTGCACATAATAAAAGAAAAAAAGAGTGGCAAGTTCATTAACAACGGACGAAGGACAGTGCAAATGGTCACCTTAGCCTTCAACTCAGGTGACCTAAAAATAAAACTGCTTGGCATAAATGTATGTTTGTCTGTCTAACATGATAACAAATATATTGTTGATATGATCTATAGTTATTATCTCGAGTATCAATGGAAACTATATTTGGTATATTCAATAATGGAGTATGTTTTGGCCACTCAGACTTGTGTAAGATGATCCCGACTTCCATCAATGTGAGTCGTTTAAAGTTTGAGAAAACACAAAATGATTAAAACATTCTTCAGAGGTATAGAAAAAGCAAGCTTACGGACGACCATTTCTCGAAACTTTCGACGGACATAAGATGATAAAGATATACATAAGTTAAATGCAATTTCTCTAAGGATGCAGTTATATGCGAAATGACAAAAGTTGTAAAGCATGTATAAGAGATAAGGTTCTTGTAATACACATTATAGGGGATTTTATATGGTCATTGGCGAATATTGATTAAATGATGTTTTAAAAAACGCAAGATTCTAGAACAAACAACGGAGTATGATTAAAGAAAATATACAATAATATGTCAGTTTTGTTTGATGAAATAAAACGTGTTTTGTTTTGATATGATATCAGTATTTTAAAGAATTGTTGGCTTGTATTGATAAAACTCATGCCTGTACAAGGCAAAATCACAAAGTTGTATTAACAATATTGCTTTGTATTGTTGAACTATGTCTATTTGATTATTCTTTGCATTAATCAAAACAAAATACACGTATTGTTGATGTATAAACTCTCAGCACAGAAAACGTGCATATATGTTAGCTTCGACGGGAAACATAGACAGACAAACACTTATCAGTGTCTGCCGCGTTAAGTGTGCATCTGTTACTAATAAGGAAATAATAGAGCGAACAATCACTGCAACGGGAAATATTTAAAATGAATACAATTGATTCAGTCGTATGTTTACGTACGTTAAGTACTTGTTTATCGAAATTCAACCATCAGACACAGCTGGACAATTGGACATGACGAAGCCCGTTAAGTACTCACTCGTTATCTCCAGGGACTTCATGATACCAAGAAACAGCACAATGGATTTCGGTGATTACACATCCAATTAAAATGTTGTATATACATATGTACAGTAAACGCTTGTCAAGTGTCCACTACCAAGAACTACATGATACGGAGAAACAAAACAATATAAATCAGTGATTAGTTATGCACACGAATCAGTTTCATTCATAGCATTACCGTAGTATGTCGCAAAGTGACGTTGACGTACCGCAGTATGCCTATATTTACACACAAGCTGTAGTGAACGTTAGCAATATACGAAAGTGTATTATTGTTCTACATTGATAGATATAGGTGACTATATATAGTATAAACCATCTTCGCCATGTTTCTTTATCCCATCTGTAGGTTATAAGTTACAGTCAAACCTCGTTATCTCGACGGAACCATAGGGAAAGTTCGATTTATCCAAATATTCGAGTTATTGGAGATTTAATGCTAGTGTAAAGCTTGGTCGGGACAGACACAATACTTGGATTTAACGGGTCTTCGTGTTATACGAGTTCGTGAAAACGAGGTTCTGCTGTACTTTGATGATATCATATATGTATAAACCCCTATTATATTATACGCTTTTGTTATCTATGTAATTCCGAATTGATATGTTTAAGCAGTTTTACTTTGTAGAAACACATGTTTCAGAACAATATGGTGTCACCATACGCCTTTCATTTTTTCGGCATACTGTATCTGTTACAGAATTTACAAGGTGCAGCACATGTGTGTGTAACGTCATCTTTAATGATAGGGGTTCGCAGACTCTGCTGGTGGAGTTTTTAGTCCCCGAGGTTTGTTGGAGCCTCCATAGCCACCGTTAGTCTTATTTGAGTAGTGGCACGGTTAATAATTTACACATTTTTGTAGTACACGATTAGAAACTATACAGAACTACTTTAATTTTACAACTTAATTCATAAATCAAAAGGGTTTTACGCACCTGACCCTTCTGCTTCTACAGTAGTTTAAAAATGTTGGATTCCCACCTTTTGGCCCCTAGCATTACTAAAGAGTCCTAAGAGAACAAAAAATTAATTCATTTTTTCGGCATATGTATCTATTACTAAATTTAAAAGGTGCAGCACATGTATGTGTTACGTCATCTTTATATCTGTTTTGTTTATAAAGGTAGTTAATTGTTATTGAAAGTAGGAAGAAACTTTATCAATCATTTGACATTTTGTATATCTTTCTTTACAACAGTAAGTAACGTTATCTCGAACTCGTATACATCAAAGACCTGCTTAACTCGAAGTATTTTGTTGGTCTCTGCTTAGCTTTACATTAGCATTCAAACTCATAAAAATGGGATAACTCAAAGTTTTCCTATGTTCCTGTCGACTTCGAGTTAACTACGTTTGACTGTATATTCGCTTACATTTCTGTCCTCATCGCTTTATTTTTCCCTTCCCTGGTAAATTATCCATCTAATATTGGCCTACATTTATTATCCTTTTAAAAATATTTTTATTTTGACCAAAAAACGCAGAAAGAACTCATATTTTCTTTTCTGTTTACTTTTTATATCTTGTAAGAGATATACTAAAGGTATTGAATCTCACAGCGTTACACGATGTGCGCTGTGCGCACGATTTTTGAACGATGTGTGCACGATGCGTGCACGATGTTTGAACGATACAAACCTGGGTATCGTTTCACTAAGCTTCGTAACTTACGAACGTTCGTAAATATTTACGAAAAAGTTACGCATAACTTACGAATTTCTTAAGTCCGTTTCACAAAATACTAGGGCCTATAAGGGTTACGTTAGCTCTTAAACCATCATTATTCTTACAAAATTTTTGAAAAAAGACAGTTCTGATTAAATTAAATTACTTTTCCTTACCTAGTACATGTTTTGATAAATAGGACTTTATAATACGATATCCAAATCAGCACAGATTTGTTTTGGTAGTTATTCTTTAATTTGTCCATGTAGCGATAATCAGCTACCGATAAAGCTAATGTAGATATAGTTAGTTTATTTGAAAGTTGTATACATAAAAAGTATTTCATTACATTGTATGACAGTTTCGTTTGTCGTTTTTGAGTACACCGATGTTACTTCTTGGAGCTCGACATCCTCGAGACCCTTATTGTAATCACAGGGACCTGAGAATTTGTCACAGCTAGTTTTGACCTAAAATAGGATGTTTAGAGTAATTTAACACATTTGGGGGGTCAAGATCAATTTTCGATAAACATTCCCCCCTCAATGGTCATAAAAGCTAGTAGCTTTTATGACCATTGAGGGCGGCATTTTTATCGAAAATTTGTCTTAACCCCCCAAATGGGTAAATTATTTTTTTATGTGAATGCTGAACACTCATTCTGTGGTTAATAATAAGCTTTCCTAGCTGATTAATGGGCAGACAATTTGAAATTTTCAGAACAAGATTATTTTTATACAGTACTTGTACGGTGCGTTTATATGTATGGGGTAAATACCAAGTACTAGTAAACTGTATGTGCTGTTTTTTAACGGAGGTACATGTAAGTCAACTAGATCGCCAATTTTGTATAACTAATGTAGGCTTTATTTCATACTGAAAACTGTGTAAACTTAACACATGCGGCTTAACCTTTGTTCCTTCTGGAAATGTACATCTAACATCGCGCACTGTTGCTTGGGTCAAGTCCATATGTAGGGGTCTGGTTTCTTGTTACATATAGTTTTGAATCTAAACTATAGGGTTTCTCCACAAGACATGTTTGATGGACTACATAGAGTAATTTTACAATTTTGAGGGGTTCAGCTCAATCCTATAAAAAGGGTGAACTCATTCTAAATACCTTAATTTACGTCCAAAACTAGTTTTAACAAATTTGTGGGCGCCAGTGGTCCATTCCTATCAATGATTACCAGGTACATCAACCTTGAACTGTATACTACTGTACAGAACTACGCTGGAATTATTATATCTTGAACGTCTTTCCCTACCTACGGGAATGGAAGATGGTACTTTCCGAAAACAAAATATTCGTCCCGTAAACGTGAATGTGCCCAGTCCCTCACTTCAACCCCTCTTCCGACGCCGAAGTGAATATAGAAGAATGATGAACGGGGAGGTAAGGATGCAACAATATATACATTTGTAGGTGTTGGATTAAATTGATAATATGAGAAAAATCCAATTCAACTTCAAAACTAATACTGTTCTATTCTATTCTGCAAGCCCGACAAATACAATATGGCTTTGTCGACAATCTTGAGCAAACGAGCTATCTTATCTTGTATATCGCATATAGTTGTGTTTTTCTTTAAACATATTTAAATCAATTACCCTTACCCTTAAGTTATTAAAGCTTGAAAAAAATGAGGATTTTTTTCCTGAAAAATAAACCCGGATTCCGGTTTTACTATTATAAAG
Source organism: Mimachlamys varia (assembly GCA_947623455.1). NCBI lineage: Eukaryota > Metazoa > Mollusca > Bivalvia > Pectinida > Pectinidae > Mimachlamys > Mimachlamys varia. The sequence continues at coordinate 32,190,930 of OX392544.1, forward strand.
CATCCAAAACAAAAATGACTGTCATGACCTGCCGACTTTTGCAGAGATGAGCTTTATTTCTGTACCCCGCATGCTTAGTTCAGAACTTCCTCACTTAATTGTTAACAAGATTCTCCCTCACTGAGATTGTTAGCCACATTAAGGAAATAAAACCCAATCGAAGCGTGAGTAGACGATACGACGCCATTTTCTATCGTAACTTACGACAGGGTGAAGATGGCGTAAAGTTACGCAAGGTTTTTGCGTAACTTACGAACGTTCGTAAGTTACGAAGTTTTTGTGAAACGCTTAGTAATTCGTAAATCTGACTTACGCAAAAGTTACGAACGTTCGTAAATTACGAAGCTTAGTGAAACGATACCCTGGACTACATGTAATATAACTAGTGCAAATTGTTGGCACGATGAATCAACGTTTTGCTATGCCAATCGTGATAAACGTAAATTGAGAAAAAAATACTTTAAAATATAAACGGCCAAATGCTAGTTGTTTAAAGCATATTTCTACATCTTTGATTTCTGCCTATCTATATGTTTCTTAAATTTAGGAGCATTACAGTATGCAGTTACACTGGAGTTGGTGCTAGTTAGTATGTGGTTAAGCTGGAGTTGATGCTAGTTTGTATGTAGTTACGCTGGAGTTGATGTTAGTTAGTATGTAGTTACGCTGGAGTTGATGTTAGTTAGTATGTAGTTACGCTGGAGTTGATGCTAGTTAGTATGTAGTTACGCTGGAGTTGATGCTAGTTAGTATGTAGTTACGCTGGAGTTGATGCTAGTTAGTATGTAGTTACGCTGGAGTTGATGTTAGTTAGTATGTAGTTACGCTGGAGTTGATGCTAGTTAGTATGTAGTTACGCGTGAGTTGATGCTAGTTAGTTACTGGTGATGCTACGGTACTTATTTGGTAAAAGAAACAATTTGGAATAGAGACGAACCAATATATAGTATAAATAACCTAAAGTCAGAAGCACATTTAGACACGACTTCTATAAATCACATTGTGTTAGCCGCACTAATCGTGAAGGTAGAAAATACATTAGAAAAGCCATATCATGTTAGCAAGGCCAAATGTCAATGTTAATTTTTGCAGATTTAAGGCATCATAAAAAAACTTCTGTTATCCAGCTTTTTTTCAATATTTAGCGAATGAAATGAAAATGGGTTTCTCTTTCTAAAACTGTCATAAAAACTGGGGGTTTAGTGTGCTTATTTTTTTGTCCCTTTATTATTTGTTATTTTTCACAGTTTTGGGTTAAAAAATAATAACTGCTCCAGGTACTAAATATATGAAAAAAATGCAAAAATTGTATAATTATCCACTTTGTACATGTACAGTTGTGGGATCGCGCAACGTTTCACGATGTGCGGTGGGCGCACGATGGGCGAACGGTGTATGCACGATGTGCGAACGATGCGATCCTGGGCGATTATTTCTAACGCACATCTGGGCGCACGCTAAACTTACATTGTGCGATGACAATCGTGGTTGATGTAAATTTAGAAATTGTTTAACAATATATACGGTTTCGCGCTAGTTGTTTTAAACATATTTCTATATTTTAACTAGTTACATGAGCTGATAGTTCTATCTATATATTTCTTAAAAATAGTAATAGTCTTTCTGTAGTTTTTGAAACAAACCAAATAGACACATGTAAACTTTCAACACATATTGACAAGTTCTCATTCAAGTAAATATTGCCAGTCTTACCAAGTTATACACTGCACCTGTACATGGACAATATATTTAGATGTCTCTGGCCCGGGGCACTTTCAACATTCGCCTAGGTGTGAAAACACAGGTAAAGTGGTGGGGAGGGGAGGGGGTTTTCAAATAACTAATTATAAGAGTCCAGTTTGTTTTCATAACGGTCGCTCGGTAATGGCTGTCGTAGCGTATCGCCGCACGCAGGACAGGTAAAACTCTGGCATGTTATTTACCTATTCTGTTACCTGGTAGCTAAACCCGCACCTGGCTGTCTCATGGTCACTGTAATACTGTTTACTGTATATTGTTAAATTGACATAATCCCAATAAATATTATGCGAATTTCAATAGTTTTTGGACAAGAGGGTTCCATATCTTTTCATTCCGTTATATGTATCGACCAATTGTACCAAATCGTGCGTGTGTGCGATTCTTATCGCACACATAAACGCAAGATCTTTAGATCGCCCAGTTGTGCGCACCATGGGCGAACGATGTGTGCACGATGTATGCACAATGCACGCACGCAGTTTTTGGTGCGTTGTGCGATACCACAACTGTAGCATCACATTTCTTTTATATTGAACATTATAAAATTGTACAGCAAAAATAAGTTTGCTATAGTTAAAATGGCTAAACACTGATGTTTTTAAGAGATCGATCTAGCATCAAAATGGTGAAATTTTGGCCTTTCGCAAAGTGGATAAAATTCACAGAAATACGCATATCCAAAATGGCCTCTAAATTGGTAATGTTTTTAAATTCATGTACAAGCAATATACAATTTTACTTTTGACACAGTTTTCAGATGCGTATAATTATGCTATTAAAATTGCTAATTTCATGTTTCAATATAACATAAAATCTTAATGAGACATAAACGAGAATTGAATGTGACTGAATCCTCAGAAGAGTACATCCTTAATTTTCAATTTTCTATGCCATGTTGTTATTGTAATAAATTCGTCATTTTTTTCATTTTATTTTCTTGGTTAAACTTAGCACACATACTATGACACATCCATGCATGGAACGTCAATGCAAATGATTTAATGTCTTGTAAAAGCTTTGGTGACCTCAATATCGAATATTTTGTATCTGTTAAAGATAGTTAGCGAGGTGTTTACAGCTTGATGCCGTTACTCTATAAGTATTCACCTCCGTTCTAAAACACAATAACTACGGATTAATATACGTAGATTTTAATACCTGCCCATACCCGATCAGTGTTTAATTATATCATACTGTATTCAGTTTGCACACACACAAACATTAACTGACCATCTGTCTATACTCTATAAGTGGTGACATACTTTTATCCTATCCTCACCTTGTATGCATCATTTGGAAGCCAGTAATCAATAGATTTTGCTCTGCCAAAGCATACACTTTTATTAACCTTTGACCCGCCTAGCTTTGACCTTTCAGAGTTTCCGCACACCTCATCAATATCCATACAAGGTGTTATAACACATATTCGGTACATTGTGATTTTGAAGAAGGAAACAGCGATTTCCTACGCATTAGGACTCGCACAACTTAATCAGCCTATCACGAAGTGTTTCATACATTTGTAGTCCCGACTGAAAATTTGTTCCGGCTAAGTACAGCGATTTTGAGTAATTTAAATAGGTAATTGTTGACTAATTCTGCATTGAATAAAATCTACAGATACTTAACTTTAATAAATTGCTCTTTGAAGCCATTGTCTTGTATGTATCCGTGATTCTAGGCAGTTGTCACAATTGTTGAACTTCAAATATTAAAGTTAAAGCTCGAAAGCTTAGTAATAACATATAGTGAATTATTTAATTGTGTAAGTCCTTAAGCGTGAACTGTTATGTCAAGAACACACTTGTAGCCACCAATGACAGAGAAGTATTAAGAGCTACAACAACGAAGCCGATGATGACTCGTGCAATTAGAGTCGCCGTATGTTTATTCACTGTGTGTGTATATCAGTAATGAAACATCTTAATATGTCTCGATACTTAGGCAAATTGGTTTTGATTGTGTTCATTATCTTATTTGTGTATGGTCATTTACATAAAAAAGAAACAGGCATTATAAGTTGTATAGTTACTAACTGACCCTCTATGGAGCCGTAGATAGTCAGTAACATTTATAGGGGGTGGGGGCGGAGCCCGATCCTCCTATATATTTAACTGACCGTGTATGGCTCTATAGAGGATTAGTAAACGACTATGTAACGAGTTTATCCCATCGAGGACTCTTTCTACGCAAAATTAATAGAAACAACACTTGTATCATCAGTTATTCCATTTATTGTATATGAAAAACAAGGAACTTAACAACATAATTGAGGCTTGTTCCTGTTTGTGTGGTGTTTTTGTTTTCATTTGATAATTGTAGAACCGAAATTAACTACACGAAGAGGCATTATTCTCAAAGTAAAAGCTTAAGATTTTCATTTTTGAAGCGATGGTAATTACCGCCGCCATTAAATCAAACTGACACCCTATAAAACATGTAGCGCCCTCTAACGTGATAATGTGACCCTCTATAAAACAATAAAGGGTCACCACGTCTCTCAGACAGTGATTTCAGAACATTCTATTCAAAGATAGGATAAGATAAGATAGGTGTTTACAACCCAAAAAGAAAAGAAACGGAATATTTCTTGGTTGACCAATCGGCTTATTCAATATTTTAAATCTGATGTTTAAGCTGACTTCCTGTGAATCAAGTTAAAGAAGAGTTTAAACACACGTTAAGTATCTATATATCAGTTGTTTAACTTTTGTGATTTGTGATGAACAATTTGTGCTATCACTGGCCATTTTCTATCAGGATTCAAAATCAACACCATACTTAGGTATGACAGAACTGAATATGTTAATGAAGGGGACATAGTTCCAAGTAACGTATTCTGTATACGAGAATAAATAAGAAAATACCGAAGCTTTAACAAAATCATAATCCAAACTCAAAATCGATTAAACCAGGGGCAAAATATGAACAAAGGAAAGATTTACATGGAGACTATTGTAAGAGTACAAGAGAATAAGACCAGGTTTTCCGGAAAAGTAAGCGTCTTCTGCTCCTTCGACGACACCCGAGCTAAGTTATTGCAATACATATTATTGGTGATGTTACATGGTCATTGAAACAATGTAAAAGTATGTTACAAACAGCGGGATATGATTAAAGAAAAAACTGGAGCAATATGTCATCCTTGTTTATATTAAAGATAACAGAAAATAATACGTTCTTGTTCTTAATATGACGTCAGGTTTTTAAGGACTGCTAGCTTTAATTGACAGCTGTCATACCTGTACAAGGCAAAATTACACAGTTATATTGATACTATTTAACTATCCTTTGTACTAATTAAAACAAAGTAAATGCACGTCGTTTGATGTATAAACTCTCAGAACAGAAAACGTGCATATATGTTAGCTTCGAAGGGAAACAGAGACAGACAAACACTTATCAGTGTCTGCCGCGTTAAGTGTACATCTGTTACTAATAAGGAAATAATAGAGCGAACAATCACTACAACGGGAAATATTTAAAATGAATACAATTGATTCAGTCGTATGTTTACGTACGTTTAGCACTCGTAACTCCAGCGACTTCATGATACCAAGAATTACTACAATGAAACTCAGTTATTTATCATCAAATCAAACTGTTGTATACAAAGTCAACGACTGCAAGTGCCCAGTACCAAGAACTACATGATACAAAGAAACAGCACAATGAATCTTGGTGATAACTCATCGAATCAAATTTTGTTTACACAGTTTAAGCTTGTCAAGTGTCCACTACCAAGAACTACATGATAAGGTGAAATAGAACAATACATCTCAGTGATTAGTGATGCATCAAATCAGTTTGATATACAAAATTACACAAAATAAGTAATTGAAGCTACAGTATCAATGACAAATAAACTCCAATCAGGATCATACAACCATTATTTCTTAACATCCCCCATCCTCCTTCTATAGCAAATACCTTAAGTTTATAAACCTTAACGTCCTAATAGACAATCATTTTAATAATGATTATCTAGAACCTTAAATCTTTCTTAAGAAAGTAGCATGTAAATTGTTTTTACATCTGTAACTTTGTTAATGGATTTGTTTGATTCCTACTGTATTAGTTAAACCACACGTACGGAGAGTTACGAGGTCTGTGCTATTAGCTATTTACTTCTTTTTAAAGAAACATAGAGACGATAGTTAAAGTATAACCCGATAAGTCATAAACGGTATTTATTATGAAGTTATCATGTATACTGAGTTTGTTTTGTACACAAACAGGAATTGAAAACTTAATTTGCGAGCTTTCGAAAACGTCTGTTTCCTTTGTCAAGCAAAGAGTACAATATCCGTTTGTCGGTGTTCCGACCGCTGAAATAAACTCACTACCCAAAATAGGGCGAGTTAGAGAAGTCAGCTGTAAAAAACGTAGCCCGACATTTCGTCCAAATGTACTTTAATACTACAGGTAGACAAAGGGACGGGTAAGATGTTTACCTATTCCTAAGTTTCATCATGGATGAAATTTAATACAAAATGATTCCTATCAGCTCAGCAATCGACCTTTCTTCAGTTGATGAATTCCTCTTTGACAAAATCAATGATTTAGTTTTATATTATCAAATAATATTTTTTATAAAAGTCCACACTTAATGAGTTCACCAATTAATAAAGTTGTTTCACCTTAAATTGCGATGAAATTGTCTGTGCGAGTGCGATTACTTTTCCGATCCATCAGTTTAACACATTGATTCTATATCATTTTGTAAACGGGTATGTTGATATCGGTGCTTGATAGTATACAACGAAATAAACAAATGTTCATATTATGTTGATGTTTCCTACTATTATACCACTTAGTTCTATATTATATATAATGTAATCTAAACAATAAAGAAATAATGAATGAAACATATGAAATATCTTGACCAATAGTATATCAATGTGGAGGTTTTTGTTCACGATCGACGTTTATTATTTATTTAATTGTTTCAGAGAAGAAGTATTGAAGCTTTATGATGTATATAATGAAAGTAAAGATGGTTATGCAGCGATCAGTCCTACAGAGATGACAGTTAATATTACTTCCAGAGTTGTGACTTTTGGTTTGTTACGATTAATTAATTAATCATTTAATCAAATTACCAATTTTAGCCTGAATGGTGTAGGTTTGTTGCAACCTTTACAGTTATTATTTGCTTATTATAATAATGTATTGCACTGAGGTAAATTTAATTGTAATACATTTAAATCTATGATTTTTATATTAAGATTACGTTTATTGAAAGTAATTCTTAGTGAAATATTTATAAATTAGGGATATCATAATAGCAATATACTACTTCATGGATTAGTTATATATTAAGATGTTCCCGATTGTAACGCATTTATAAAGCCATACCAGTTTGATTTATTGTTCTTTTGAAAAATGTGATTCAAAAATTGGAGCGAGGGAGCGATTTTTATTTGTTTTTAAAATCAGTTTTGATTTCTTGTAATTTCGGCGAACGATTCCGATTTCATTGAACTAAATGTCAGAATACGTGTTTGACTCTTCATACAATATTTCAACAAATAGTGAACGTATTTAAATTGGTGTAGTGTTGCTTCCTTTGATTAAATTCAATGGTCCAAAACTACTGTTCAATAAAAACAGCATTTGGGAGAAAGGCTTTGCTAAACTATCTTCTTAACATAAGACTCAAGGCCATCCATAGAAGTTTAGTGGTTGAACCAATGCAACAAAAACACCCTTTAGCGACTATACATATGTTTCTTATGGGAATTAATTCAGGAATAATTCCAGTAAAAATTACTTGAGTTCATGATTCAAACTTCTAAGATGCTCCTATTCATGCAGAATACACATTTTATTGAATTGATATCAATTAATAATGGTCAAAGATATTTGTATGATACCTCTATAAAAATCAAACCTAAAATCATGTGTTTTGCTGTAATAACCTTTCAGTTACAATAATATAACACGTTTTTTAAAACGCCATCAATAGTATTGTATTCAATTAAGACTGATGTAATGACAATACTGTCCGCTAACTGGGTCGCTTGCTTGAGAAAATCATTTGAAAAATGAATTAAAGAATAATAATAATAAATTAGAGAATACCGAGGCGTTAACAGAATCATAATCCGAACTCAAAATCGATTAAACCAGGGCAAAATAGGAACAAAGGCAAGACTAACAAGGAGACCCTTGTGAAAGTACAAGATGATAAGACCACGTGTTCCGGAAGAGTAAGCTTCTTCTGCTTCATCGACGATATCCGCTATAGAAATCTTTGTCATATCCAAGTTAACATCAAGTTCCCAAAATGAGAACCAAGTATTAGTCAATCACAACAAGTAAACACACTAATGAGCATACTGAAAAACGTCCATCTTCATATCACCTAAAGATACAGAATATTTCTCAATGAGACAAAGATGGCGACCATAAAACTTGCCCATAGTTCTGATCAATCTGCATCTCTCGAATCCTTGTTTTATTAGTTTGGTTGTCATCAGTCGAAATCGATCACGAAATCTTAATGAAATGCATGTCTAAGTTCAATAATTGTTATATAAAGGTTATCCATATTGTTATCAATTGTATTTCGTCATAGTTTAAATATATTGAAGTTAACCTTTATCCAATCATTAGTTTAATAACAAAGGTAGGGTGCCATTTTGGGCCCTTCTCTGGACTATCAGTAATAATAGTTTGCAGGAAGATACTATGAGGTCAAATTAATATTGTATTACGGTTAAAACGTCTGATTTTGTGTGGGCTCATCGAAAATAGAAGGGTCAAAGTGGGGAGGATGTAACATTCAAATTGTTTTGTGGAAGTTCTTATGAACTGGAAATGTTACATAATGTAGTTACACGTTCAATTTTGTAGTTTTAGCTGAATAGGTAGCAGATTGTAATATTTAAGCATCATAAAAAGTAGATAAAGTAGGTCATTGTTACATAGTTTTTTATCATGTCTTTTCTATATAAAATACATTATGAAAATAAAAAACCTCCTAAACCGGGATCCTTTAATACAAGTATTACTAGTAGTAAGCCGTTTTTTATTTAACGTCAAAAGTTTACATCAGTTAGCATACGAATGTTTTGTACATGTAATAGACAAACTACATGTATGCATAGTTTTGCAAACATTTTCAGTTACTGTAAACCAACTTATTTTCGCGAATTTCGTTTCAATCAGAGGTATGCCATCTGTAAGAGTAATATAATACTGTTCATAGGATTTGTGACCGTATTTAACGCGAAATTAAATCGCTGCGAATTAGTCGTTTAATGTGAAAACGCAAAATTCAGTTAGTTTACATTTTATGCACAATTTGACTAATCTAACAACGGATTATTTTTTAAAATCAATACGCAACGTAAATTGCCGTATTGTGACGTCACATTGTTCGCGTCATTTTCGGATTTTTTTCTCATAGAGGAATGAAGAGAAAATCTCACCAATCAGAAAGCCGCATTCTACATACAATCAATGGAAAATTAATTATATAAAAATAAAAGCTTATGAGATATACTTTGTAAATTTTGAATTTGAAAGAATTATTTATCAACAGGAAACAGCGTGGATCCATACAGTGTACTTAAAACTTAGGTGTTAGCTGTCCTGTTAAGAACACACTGGTGGCCACCAATGACAGAGTAGTACGAGGAGCTACAGCAACGAAACCGCTGTACGTTCACATATATGCATGGATAACTTTGTAAAGAAACATGTAAACATGTCTTGATAATTTGACAAATTGGTTTTAAATGTGTTAATGATCTGATAGTTTTGTATAGTCATTTAGACAACTTCCTTGGAATTTAATTAAAGAGGAGTTTAAATACACATTGAATATTTAGATATCAGTTTTTTACAATCTGTGATATCACTGAAATTTATATTATGAACCTAAATTAAAATCATAGGAAGGTCATCCTCGATTCCAGGGCTCACGCTGTTATTAGCCAAAGTAGCAATTGGCTACTTAAATATTTTCAGAGAGCGAAGGTGATCGTAACCCCTGAATATCATACCCAGGGGTTACGATCACCTTTGCTCTCTACATCCTCGATATTCCTGAGTTATGATCACCAGCGCTCTCCACACCCCTGGAATATGTCATGGTAAAACCATCCTCGATACCCATGGGTTGCGGTCACCAACGCTCTCTATACTTCTGAAATAAGTAATGGCAAAACTGAAGGCACGCTCATGTAAAGAACAACTTGACCAATGGCTAGGCTGCATGTCTTTCCCTAGAAAATTACTAAGGTACCGTAGCAGTGCTGACTGATGTCTTATAACGTTCTGCCGACTTTTTACACCAAATATGGTTTTGGCTTAATTCCATCAGTCATGCCGATGAACGTTTATAGTTCACACATTATGGTTGAGGTAATTGATATGCTTATACACAAATGCGATATATATTGTTTTAGTTTACCCTGTGAATTCCACGTAAAAGACTATACATGTTTCGATTGTTATCACTGAATTGTCTTATGCTTACGTTTACACATTAACTGACATTTGACCGAGCTTTAGAATATCCATAAAAGGCTTTGAAAATTACACGCTGTAAAATGTGATTTTTGAGAATTATTTATCAGCAGGAAACAGCGACGTCTAATGCTTAAGCGTGAACTGCCTTGACAAGAGCACACTTATAGCCACCAATGACAGGGAAGTACGAAGAGCTACATGTACAATATCGAAGTCGGTGATGATTCATGGGATTGAGGCCGCTGTATGTTTTATACTACATTGTATGTGTGTATCGCTTTGTAAAGAAATGATTTAAAGAAATCTTGTTTTAATCTTAAATGTTTATCAGCGTTTAAATATGCTATGTTAGGAATTAGCAAAAACAAATGGTTTTAAAATCCTATTTAAAAAACAAATATTGAATACTGAAGCGTCAAACAATAATCCGAACTAAAAATCGATTAAATTAGGGACGAAATATAAACAAAATGAAATATTTACATGAAGACCCTTGTAAAAGTACAAGAAAAAGACCAGGGGTTGGGTTCCGACAGAGTAAACGCATTCCCCTAGGATTGTAATTACACTGGAAAGTTACTTTAACATTGTTTAAATACACCGCTTAGGATATCATTGACTTTTGATTGTGGCTAAAACAAAAACATATGTAGGTATGGAATAAAGAAATACATTAACTGGAGAAAGCTTAAAAACATCAAACTCGTATCTATATCAATCTACGGCGTACTAAAATGTACCTATGTACCTACCAATTATAAGTATGTTATCATCTTGAGACAGAACAGTGTCACTTTAAATGTTCAGTGTTTTAATTAATGTTTAGAATTTCTATGGTGATTACTCAAGCACGTTCAATGATAAGGTCAGGGGTATTCTTATATGGCAGATGCGTTCCTACTGAAACACCATATGCATTAAGGATGTATTACTCTATGAAGTCAAACTTCCAACATTAAACTTTTATACATTTTGGGAAAGAGGAGCTCATGGCTTGGCAGAAAATCGAAAAATTATGATATGTTAGCTGGCTCGTTTTTGTGCTATGATCAGTTTTTGAAACACATCTATAGACTACACGGAATATATATTAAAAAACTTCAAAAGGCCCCAAAGGCCCGCGCTATGACATAATAAAGGTCCAAATTATGGGATACGGCGTAGGGTCACTTACTTATCAAACTAGTGTTTTCTTTTTTCAAATAAAAAAAATATGTTTTTTTTTATTATAATAAAAGAAGATCGTTAATGCAAATATTAAGCCCACAAATGCAGCTGTATGGGGTATCAATCAAAAGTTATTGAATCTTAAAAATGAAAAAAAATATAAAACAATCTAGATTTTTCTTAGTGACGCTCAATAATAAGTGACTCTCATACTTATGAATAGGTTGTACCAACTACTTTTGATATTATTAGCTCTAGCCCATCTACTTTTTGTACTATTTTTTCTTTAAAAATAAGGTGTCGGTAAAGTTGTTGTATAAAGGTGAAACCGCGACCAAGTTAAAATCGGGAAAATGGGGTAGGGGTCACTAAATTATGTTTTTTAAAATGAGTTTGCTTATATAAATATAATAATTAATGTCTACTGCAAATATTTGGCCAAAATATGTAGTTGTATGTTGTATAAATAAAAAAACCTTAAAGATGAAAAAACTCAAACAAAATTCTAAATTTGTGACGCTCAATATTCAGAGAAGTGGCTGACCTACTTATGAAAAGATTGCACCCAGATACTTTGAATATTATTTGTTCTTTTATTTAAAAAAGTAAATTGTCTTAAAGCGTTTCGTTACAAATATACCGTTACTCCTCTGACAAACCTTCCATAACCTATCAGTGTTCACCTCTGTCTTAAAGTGTTCAGTAACAAATATACCAGTGTTCCTCTGACCAACCTTCTATACCCTATCAGTGTTAACATCTCCCTTAAAGTGTTCATAACAAACATACCAGTGTTCCTCTGACCAACCTTCTATACCTTATCAGTGTTCAACTCTGTGTTAAAGTGTTCAGTAACAATCATACCAGTGTTCCTCTGACCAACCTTCTATACCCGTTCAGTGTTCACGTCTGTCTTAAAGTGCTCAGTAAAATATACCAGTGTTCCTATGACGAACCTTCTATACCGTATTAGTGTTCACTTCAGTCTTACAGTGTTCAGCAACAAATATACCAGTGCTCCTTTGACCAACCTTCTATACCCTATCAGTGTTCATCTCTGTCTTAAAGTGTTCAGTAAAAATATACCAGTGTTCTTTTGACCAACCTTCTATACCTATCAGTGTTCACTTCAGTCTTAAAATGTTCAGTAACAAACATACCAGTGTTCATCTGACCAACTTTCTAGACACTATCAGTGTTCACCTCTGTTTGAAAGTGTTCAGTAACAAACATACGAGTGTTCCTCTGACCGAACTTCTATACCCTATCAGTGTTCACTTCTGTCTTAAAGTGTTCAGTAACAAACATATCAGTGTTCCTCTGACCGACCTTCTATACCCTATCAGTGTTCACTTCTGTCTTAAAGTGTTCAGTAACAAACATATCAGTGTTCCTCTGACCGACCTTCTATACCCTATCAGTGTTCACCTCTGTCTTAAAGTGTTCAGTAACAAACATATCAGTGTTCCTCTGACCGACCTTCTATACCCTATCAGTGTTCACTTCTGTCTTAAAGTGTTCAGTAACAAACATACGAGTGTTCATCTGACCGACCTTCTATACCCTATCAGTGTTCACTTCTGTCTTAAAGTGTTCAGTAACACACATACCAGTGTTCCTCTGACCGACCTTCTATACCCTATTAGTGTTCATCTCTGTCTTAAAGTGTTCAGTAACAAATATACCAGTGTTCCTCTGACCGACCTTCTATACCCTATCAGTGTTTACCTCTGTCTTAAAGTGTTCTGTACCAAACATACCAGTGTTCCTTTGACAAACCTTCTATACCCTATCAGTGTTCACTCCTGTCTTAAAGTGTTCAGTAACAAACATATCAGTGTTCCTCTGACAAACCTTCTATACCCTATCAGTGTTCACTCCTGTCTTAAAGTGTTCAGTAACAAACATATCAGTGTTCCTCTGACCGACCTTCCATACACTATCAATGTTCACCTCTGTCTGAAGTGTTCAGTAACAAACATACGAGTGTTCCTCTGACCGACCTTCTATACCCTATCAGTGTTCACTTCTGTCTTAAAGTGTTCAGTAACAAACATATCAGTGTTCCTCTGACCGACCTTCTATACCCTATCAGTGTTCACTTCTGTCTTAAAGTGTTCAGTAACAAATATACCAGTGTTCCTCTGACCGACCTTCTATACCTTATCAGTGTTCACTTCTGCCTTAAAGTGTTCAGTAACAAATATATCAGTGTTCCCCTGACCAACCTTCCATACCCTATCAGTGTTCACTTCTGCCTTAAAGTGTTCAGTAACAAATATATCAGTGTTCCCCTGACCAACCTTCCATACCCTATCAGTGTTCACTTCTGCCTTAAAGTGTTCAGTAACAAATATACCAGTGTTCCCCTGACCAACCTTCCATACCCTATCAGTGTTCACTTCTGCCTTAAAGTGTTCAGTAACAAATATACCAGTGTTCCTCTGACCAACCTTCAATACCCTATCAGTGTTTACTTCTGTCTTAAAGTGTTCAGTAACAAATATACCAGTGTTCCCCTGACCAACCTTCCATACCCTATCAGTGTTCACTTCTGCCTTAAAGTGTTCAGTAACAAATATATCAGTGTTCCGCTGACCAACCTTCCATACCCTATCAGTGTTCACTTCTGCCTTAAAGTGTTCAGTAACAAATATACCAGTGTTCCCCTGACCAACCTTCCATACCCTATCAGTGTTCACTTCTGCCTTAAAGTGTTCAGTAACAAATATACCAGTGTTCCTCTGACCAACCTTCAATACCCTATCAGTGTTCACTTCTGTCTTAAAGTGTTCAGTAACAAACATACCAGTGTTCCTCTGACCGACCTTCTATACCTTATCAGTTTTCTTCTATAATTGCATTTTAATTTTCAGTTACTACATCACTAACTGAACGATGGTAATATTGTTATTTATCACATAAATGACCCGCTCAGTCATGCCATACGGCCATGTCATAAATATGGTATTATACACGTGTAATAACACTATTGTGACGTCATAAACAAATGACGTCTTTAAGACGTCAAATGATTGTCTTGGTAGTGAAAACTGTAGCGTCAAAAAAGAAATTTGCCTTAATTTATAGAGAATGAACTCGAAAGCCTTAAGGCTCGTGACATATAAAATTATTGAACTCGTTTAATAATTTCCATATTGCATTGACCCTCGTGTCAGACCGTCTATGTAGTCAATGGACATATAAGGTGAGGAGCCATTTAAAGTTTACACATATTCAACTATTGTAGCGTTTGCTTGTAATTAAAAAATCTGATGTATAATATGTACAGAATTTGTGTACGAAAAAATGTGTATGGTAAATTGGAAGTACGGCGTTATAGTATCATAAACAGACATTTAGTGATTCATATGGCTGATGTCAAGGACACAAATCCTCTTGTCTTCAATTTCAATTATCATTAATAAACATATCGAGACACATTTGCACCATGGCTGCCCGTTCAAACAGGTCAATGCTTTCGAATTCGTGCTGTAACGTACAACAGTTATATTTGTTTGTCGCCTCGATGCTAGTTCCAAAAGACATACGAAACAGTTTCGCTGATAAATACTTTGTACCCTTGCGTGATACGAAACTGGACGTTTCAGACTATGCTCATTATGTGCTGCCTTGTGATTGAGAATAATGAACCGATTCTCAGTTTGAAGACATTGACGTTTACTTTTATGCGACCACAAAATTTAAATTACGGATAACGTCGATGAAGCAGAGTATGCTTACTCTTCCGGAACACTTTCGGTAACTTTCTTGCACTTTCACCGGGGCCCCAATGGAGATATTTCCTTTGTTAATACCTTGCCCCTCGTTCAACCTATTTCGAGTTTAGGATATGCTTTTGTTAACACTTCGGTATTCTCTGATATTTTGCTCTATACATTGTTCGTAATGCAAAATTTGAATGCATTATTATATTGTGCAAGCACAGAAACGCTCCTCAAACTATCCTTATACACACTTTAAGGGATAATCAAACTAAAACAACTGCCATCTATGGAACTTGTCAACGTTCCACTAAACATTGGTCTACCCTTCTATTATCCACTCCTGCCCTTAAATTAGTATTGCTATTTGTGGAACCTGCGGTTTTTTTATCAGCTATTATCTTTGTCTCTTTGAGCAATATTCTGTATCTTTATGTGATATGAAGATGGACGTTTTCGAGTATGCTCATAAGTGTGTTTACTTGTTTTAATTGACAATGCTACTCGGCTCTTATTTTGAGAACTTGATGTTTACTTGGATGTGACAAATATTTACATAACGGGTATTTTCGAGGAAGCAAAAGACGCTTACTCTTCCGGAACACCTGGTCTTATTGTCTTGTACTTTATTTACAAGGGTGTTTATGTAAATCTTTACTTTGTTCATATTTTGCCCCTGGTTTAATTGATTTTAAGTTCGGATTATGATTTTGTTAACGCTTCGGTATTCTCTAATTTGGTATCCTTTACCCTATATTTGTATCAATGTCAGTGTTTGACCTCTGTCCTAAGAAAATCAATATTCTTCAACTTGGACAATTAGGAAACACCCGAGCACTTAAATGCACCCTTTGTTTTTTACCTGTTTAACACAAACTTAAACATAGGTAACGAAAAACAGAACTAAATCACGAATTTACACGAAATGTTGGATAGAATCAGACGGTTGACTAAATAATAACTGCATATGATACCTATGCGATTGAATGCAAATTAATTAGATTGACATTTTCAAGTTCAAGTCATTGTGTCGAAATATTTAATTTTAAATATTCTATTTTATGTTGAGCTGATCTGAAACGTACACATGTAGCTGGGGGAGGGGCTCAAAAAAGTTGAAGATCATCGGCCAATGAGAAGCCAGTAAGTATTCAACATTTAATATACTCTTATAACAAGTATATTACTATCTCAAGTCCGTTTCTCCAAATCGAAGTGTCCTATTCACAAAGTATGGTTGGAATTTTTAATGTATTTAAGAGAAAATGACTAGGTTAATGTGGATTCCGTTTACCTTTTTATGCATTCGAATGATTTTATAAGTTTGGCATTTCATCATTGTGTTGTGTTTTGCTAACGCATGTACCTTTTTTTAATATTTGACCTAGCGTTTCGCCTTTCAAGGTTCAACACAACTTATATATATACGGTGTACACTGTGACTTTAAAACACGATTTTTATCAACAGGAAACAGCGCGGTCTAATACTTAAAATTTGCTATCCTGAGAATAAACACTTTTACCCAGCAATGCCTGATCGCCACGATGAGCTACATCAGCGAAACCGGTGATGAGTCATTTTCACATTGTGTATCGCTTTGTAAAGAAACTGTTTTATATTCTGAAATGCGTCTGACTATTTATAAAAAAATAATATGTAAGTTATTGACAAAGGAATGAAATAATAAAAAACAATATTAGTATCTTCCATGAAATGTAATTACATTTGGAAATCCTTGATGTAACTGAGTAAATGTTATGTTGTCATTTGAGACGTAAAACCTATAATTTTGATACCACCTACCTCAACTAACTTGTCATCGAGGATGGCTACCCATTGTCTTTAAATAATGTAAAACAAAACATAAAGTTAGAAAGAGTTTTCACCCGCCAAAAACTTCACAGAAATACTGCGTCTTACGCAGATAATCCAAGAGGAAGGTGTTTGCGATGACAAACATAGCATACTATACTATACATATGGAGACGAAGGACTTGAGCATGCTAATGAAAATGTCATCCTAATGCCAAATATATTCAACTGTTACAGCTTATAGTTGTAACTGAAAAACTTGTATATTATCTTTAACATATTTTTGAGTGAGAGATACCGCCAATGTTCATGTCATGCATCTCCTTGATTGCAAATTCGATTTCAATATTAAATGTCGGGGCAAACATGCACTGTGACTATCCGTTCGAGTTAGCTTCAAAAGTCGAATTTGTGCTGCAACAACATTACTATGATAGCGCCTCAACGCTAGCTCCCAAAATATATACCAAATATTTGTTTGTTAAATTCATTTTGTACTTGTTCAGTTGGTAATGCAAAATTCGAAGTGAATGGTGCATAATAGTTAAGCTTGCACACGCTCCTCTGACTATCTGTATTTACACGCCAACTTACCACTGATTCTGTATTTTTAACCTATTCCAATGACTATTTCATATCAGTGTTATGTCCAATGAAAACAAATATTGCTCGATTTGGACAATCAAAATTTCCCCTGAACATCCACCTAAAACCTTCATCTTTGTCCTAAATGTTCTGCCGTCCGTCCTTTTTTGCAAAATGTTGTTCTGTCAGTATTTCGATTCCGTGCATGCTGATGGAAGTTTACGACTCGCACAGTATGGTTGGAGTAATGGGGTGTTTTCAGATAGAGACAATAATGCGTCAATTAGTTTAATTTACCTTGCGAATTCTACTTGAACGACTACTATATACGAGTTTTTACATGTAATCGTTGTATCGTGGCATACTAGCACAGATACATGTATTGACCTTTGACCTATCTTTTGACTTATCGAGGTTTCACACAACTTTTCACTATCCATAACAGGTTTCATAAGATAAACATTGTGATTTTGATAACTATTTCATCAACAGGAAACAGCGAGGTTCTATACTTAAAACTTGCTGTCCTGTCAAGAGCACACATGTAGCTACCAATGATAGGTCGGCATGCAGATCATTCATACAACTAAACCGGCCGTATATGCATCTCCTATGTGTGAATCTCTCTGCAAAGGAACTTGAAATGCGTCTGACTATTTATTAAAGGAAGAAAACATTAATTCAAATAAAGACATAACGAACATTGTTGGAGAAGTATTTAAACATGCATTTGATCAATATGAATATTTTTTTTCAAATAAACCGTTTCATGTTTATCATCAAGTATTCGATATGATAAACGAAAACAAAAGGACCGTTGTACTTATGAAAGAAACCTAGCCTAATCCGCAAAATACAAATATGTGCATATGTATCCTATCAACAATAAGTATGTTATCATCACAAATTAGGGTCATCATAAGTTAACGGTTTTTGGTAAAAGTTAATGTCTGTTTATTTCAAATCGGTTAAGGACTTGGTCAGGAGGAATTCCATATGGCAGAGGCGGTGATGCTAAAACTTCAGTCCTGGTATACTGAACAATAGATGATAAGAGGTTAGGTTTAAGTACATGTTTTGACGAATAATTGAACATTTCAAACAGATATGTTCACGTGTAATTGACGTGCTAACAAAACCAAGAAATGCGTTTTATATTTCTAATATTTCTTTAAGCATTGAACTGCATTCGTTTTCGAGTTATAGGCGATATGAACGCCCAATGCATTACAGGAAAATAGCATTAACCGCGCTATGCCTATATTTACATTTCCAATTTTAACCATACTCGAAAAAAGACCCTAAAATAATACAAACTTTAGCTCCAAGAAACACTGGTATGTTGAATTTGGAGAACAGCCAGTAGTGCGTGCTCATTTTCGAGAAACGGAAACATTTCACGTGCTTTCTCCTGGAACGACGACTTGGAAATATAGTATGTGGAAAACAGTTACCGAACAAGGATTTTATTATGAAAATATTGAAACTTTTTTCTTTCTTTTGCACTGATACGGCTCATGTATGATAATACGTTGCATAAGAACCCAAAAACATGCATGCTATATTTGGTCGACTTCACACTGATGGTAGGGATACGATTGCAATAATGCTGACAATACTTCGAACGATAGGCCTTCCGCACATTCCGAGAATCAAGGAGAGGTGCCCTCTTCAGTGCCGGATAATGGTTGATAAAAAACTTTTATTTGTGTTGAATACGCTTCTTTTTCGATGTTTAAATAAGTTTATTCGATATTATCTATAAAGCGATTTGAATTGACTTAATTAAGCCAAGATGTTGTCGATACTTATTTCTCATTCAAACGAGAGTTCGGCGTGATATCCATTGTTTTTAACCTTCATCTCACGTTCGTATTCATACTCGTTTCGGGTTATAGTCCTATGAACCGAAACGGAAGTTGCCTGGTTGATATAGTGACACTGCAGCGCAAATGTCAATATTTGAGAATGACTCACAGATAATGTGTCAATCGTGTCAGAAATTACTACTTCTATCACATACCCAGCATTAACCATTAAGATTAAATAACATAAATGGTCATTGTTGTATAACAAAAAGGAAACAAAAAAATCCAGCATTTAAAGGCCCAATATACGTCAGTTCAGGAAATTGTTCGGGATTCTGAAAAATTAGGAAAAAATCCAGTTGATGACCATGCGAAAGTAAGCCTAAAACGAAGTAAACATGAGTGATAACTAACAAGAAACTCTGAAAAATTGAAAATAAAGCTGGAGTTAGAAGACAGTTCAAAATTGACGCTTGCTTTCAATTATTGTGTTTCAACTGCTGCTGTTCCGGTAACCGCGTAAGATTTCACCTTGAATATTGCTGATATCAGTTCATCTTAACAAAATCTATAAATATGATAAGTTACTAGGCTTGATTTTCGCTTCACGTTTTGTCGAAAGTTACGTATATTGGGCTTTAAACTTTAAACTGGCAGCAGCCGCAGGAATTTCTGACTATAGGCCATTTGGTGCCTAGATCGGGAACTCGTAGCCCTGTCAGGGAACGAATCAAGATATTGTCTTCCTGCATCATTTGTGTTTTTATGTTATACATCTTATTGTTAAATGTTATTTATTTAATCATTAAACTAAATGCATTACATACACTTAGTTTTGTTGATCCGACTGCTGAAATGCAAATTCTCTGTCGCAAATATGTCGTGTTTAAAAACATATTTACAATACACTGTGATATTTAATTCAGGAAAATATTTATTGCACATTTTTTTCTTGTAGGATTATGATACATCAACATGTGCACTGTTTGATTGATGTGCTGAACTAGGTAAAGGGAAATATAACAGTTGTTTTATTTGTAAATCCAGAAAATTACATTTTTATGAAAAATGTGATAAAATGACTGTAAATGAACTTTATAAAAAGAAAAAAAAAAAGAAAAGTAAGCATTCAGATATAAATTCAATATATGTCATCATCGTCGTCATGGATAGTTATATAGGCCTTCGACTGACAAATCAATACGCTGGTCTATAGGAATATAAGAATAAGCAAAAATAAGATAGTCTAAATATTTCTAAAGTTGCACTAAAAGAGGTTCAGTAAGTTCAGGTTTGTTTCAATAAATGTATTGACATTACTATGAGGACGCGTGTCAACTGTGACGTCACAGTCGTATCACAATGTGTTGAGAGCATCAATTCGGCATTATACAATTTACAATAGTTCATTCTTGCCCACACAGGAAATTATGTGGCTGACATATGCATTTTTCCGAACTTCTCGGTATCAGTTGATGCCATTTTGAATTTGGAAACTGTTTTCAGTACAGGAAAGATAAGAAGATATAAACAATATGATACACATCAAAGTATTTTATCAGAAACATCGACTTGTAAAGAATTAACGGTTGTTAATGGACATTCACTTTATTTAATTCAAAACAATTATAAAACAAGTTATCCACCTTATATTAATCACTCTTGTTGCCCGGATGTTAGCGCGCGTGGGGTCTTATTGCGCAAGGAAATCAGAGTACCCGATGGAAACCGACGTGGTCGGGCAGGTGACACCAAAACTGTTCACGTCCGGTCGGGGAATCAAACTCCGGCCGCCTTATGCCACTGCACCGCTCGACCACCATGTAGTTTACATTCAGGATCGATTCAATATTCTCCTTTATCGTGTACGGGCTGCATATGTTTTGCTACGACGACTTCCAATGCTCAAAGTGCCCGCTAAAATTTGTCTTAGGAATTCAAACAAATAGAATTGTAAAAAAAAAGAAAATATATATAGTTGCTGTGATAAAAAAAAATGTTATTAGCGTCGATTTTTCCCATATATTGATTATATCTTCTGCGGAGCGAAATACGGAAGGAGAAAGACCCGCGTGGTACTACTGGAATATGTAGTCCCTTCAAAGGGGAACCTCTTTCCCGAAGCAAATACAAAAAGAAAGACGGAATTGCTCTGGCACACACTTTTTATGATGGCATTATCAAAAATTGATGCATTTATGTCACTTAAATATACGTCTTTTAGCATCCATGTGCATTCCTAGTGTTTTATTCCACGATCATATCAATCTCTCTTCCGAGGGAGTAAATAAGTAGGTCCTTAATGTATGGGGTATACAGTTCGTTTCACGATATCCTTTCACGTTAAATTCCTAAAGAGCAAATCAATCAATACAACTTTGTTTTATGGAATGTTGTAAAACTGTGGTAAACAGTCGATTCAATGCATGTTTGTTAAATGAAGGTAATGATTTTTCTCATAATACGCAAAGGATAACCGTACGTCAGTTATTTTGTCTACCTTTAGACCAACACAGTACCATTATAACTACTCATGTAGTTTGGCTTAACCGACCACAAACAAACAGTGTATACATATACATATAATAGTGTTACTATTTGCTATGTGTACAGGCTAAAATAGCGAGACACTTAAAAACACTTCAGAAGAATGTGTGTACACCTAGTTTCCATTCAAACCACGAGACTATGATACACTTGCACTTCATGAATATTCATTAACTAATGACGATTTAAAATGATTAACAGAGACAGAACAGCGCCAGGCCAGTCACATCATGAAAGTAATTCGATGGCTTTTGACGTATATATTTCGTTCTGTGTTTTGTGTTTTTCTTGGATTACCAACATGACTTTTGTGATTCTGTCGAAGTACAACCCGATGTCTGATAGTATCATCTTAGATCCAGCGTATTCTCGCAGTTAGAACGTAAGTAATGTTGCATGATCTTATTTTTTTCACATTTATTTTATTTATATTTATTTGCTTTCATTTGACCGGATTGCCTAAATTTCTTTTCTCTTTGAATTGACTCGAGATCTACCATGTATTTGCCTGTGTATTCTATGTTGTACAATGATATACTCGTTATTGTTGACTGTGTATTTCTGTAATACAGTATGTTACAATAACTTTATTTCGTATTGTCGTCGTACAAAAGGGGCGGGTCATTCTGAAAATGTAAGCCCGAAGAACCCAGAGAGGATTTAAAGGCCAAGGAATATATCTTAATATTCATTTTCCACAGCAATGACTTGTTTCTTATTATGTTGTATGTATATCAATATATATACATATTATTTCATTTCAGTGAATATGTTTTCTTTTTCTGTGTATTCTGTATTGAACAATGATATACTCGTTATTGTTGGATGTTTATTTCTGTAATACAGTTATGGTATACTATATTCATTGTCGCATTGTCGTCGTACACAAGGGGCGGATCATTCTGAAAATGTAAGCCCGAAGAACCCAGAGAGGATTTAAAGGCCAAGGAATATATCTTAATATTCATTTTCCACAGCAATGACTTGTTTCTTATTATGTTCTATGTATATCAATATATATACATATTATTTCATTTCAGTGAATATGTTTTATTTTTTCAGTGTATTGTATGTTATACAATGGTATACTCGTTGTTGTTGACTGGGTATTTCTGTAAAACTGTATGCTTTAATATATTTATTGCCGTATGGTCGTCTTCAGAAAGGGCTGGATCACTCTGAAAAGTAAGCACTGCCGCTGTTTCGTCTTTATCATATACATTCGAGTGATATACATGTAACAAACCTTTTGTTTTCAGACACAGTGCAAATATTGAAACATACGTATGTGATAATTTGTGAGATTCGTATTAACACAAATCTTTCTCTAGATATAGATATCCGCCTTCCAGTATCGATATTGGTATATGGTACGCAGGGCTGGATAAACTTTGGATCAGTCATCCAGATCTGGAGTGAAATTTCCCCTGGCAAAGTGAATAAGCTATTAGTATTTCTACCTGACTTTTCTACTTTCTTTGATTATATTATACGCGAAAAATTATTAGGAACGACAACATATTGATTTGAGGTGCAACCATTTTTAATTGAAGGTAGATGCAATAACTCCTGGCTCTGAATAATGCCGTTTCTGATAAAATATCAAATGATTATATCTAAAGTGTTTCCATTTTCTCTAAGCTGTATTACCTCACATACGTTCTACTCTTTAGCGTAATAAATATTTCATTACAAACAATCTTGGTTTTTTTTTTATTGCATCGACATTATATGGTCAAACACTCGGTCGACAGAGATGTCTGTTCTAGCAGCAGATTTACTTATTTTCTGTCTTATTTCTTTTAGGCAAATACATATTACTTGGATTGAGTTAGATTGTTGCGAATCGATAATTAATTCAAGTTTAAATTTTAAAGTATTCTAAACTGTATCGTGATTCAAATATATTAAATCATTTTTTTTCAACATTATGTTTGAATGTAGAGAATGCAGAAATGTAGAACAAGTAATGACTTGTTGAGGTGAAGTCCAATTTGTGGTGTTTCAATGAAAATTATTTTGAATATTTTTATGATGATTAAGATGATGCTGTTGATGATGATACTATACATAATGATACTAACGAGATGATGATGATCATGTCATGATGATGATGGTGATGATGTATTGAATTGAGATACTGATGTGAAGAAGATGGAGTTTTGGAATCATGATATTGAATATAACACATTGTGGACGATGGGAGCGAGTGTGAGTAAGGATGGCTGTATACATGTGAATGTGCTGTGTTTAGTGTAAATGTTCAATATGTTAAATCTTGAAAAATAAAACAAACATAAAAAGAGAAAAAAAACATTGTGGTGTTTCCTTAGTGAAATATCGAAATTTCGTAATCTTAATCGCTTGTTTGATAATTTAGAAGACACTCAAAAATGTGACTTCATTCTCGGTTCTAAAAATGATATTATGCTCAATGACAAAAGATGGTCCGCGCTGATGCTGAGTATTGCAAATTATGTACAGAACATGTTGTGTGAGATGAGCATTTTGATTGATGTGTAAAGAATATTGACAATGAACAATGAACAATTTGATTAATATGTAAAGGATATTGACATACAATTTAACTTGTAAATATCAATTTTGAGGAAATAAAGAAAGTCTGTCTGTCTGTCTGTTTGTCTGCTTGAACACTAATGGTATGTAATTCAACATATTTTATATCTATGTAGATTTAAGGCTTGATATACAATTCCCTATATTTCTCAATTTTATAAATTTAGAATATAATAGTGTCTGTTTTGATTTTGTCGACTTTTGAAATTAAAAAAAAAGTTGTTCAATGAAATAAGTGTCCAGTTTACAAATAGAAATGACTAAATCTTAGCTTTCTATAATATCATTAATTTCAATTATGAATGAATTATATGTATGAATAATGGTCAAAACTTTAATTTAAATTTTGAAGGATTTTTTTCTATAAATCAAACCTAGAACCACCTCGAAATATTCCAACTTTTTAATTTTTGTCAAACTTTCCACTTTGTGGCACCTAGCGTCACTAAAGAGTCCTAAGAGAAAGAAACAGCTTTATGATGCAGTTTAATTCATTTGTTGGCATACGGTATATATTACTGAATTTAAAAGGTGCAGCATATGTGTGTGTGACGTAATATCGCTATCACAACTTCCATATGTTATGGTAAACCTCTGCATTGTATATCTAGCTAAAATCCAAATCATTTTAGTGTAATAATTGTTTACATTCTGATCTCGATATTTTTCCAAATTCATTTCCAATAGATAACACTTTGATGAATGCTTTTCTTGGTTCGTTTTAACTCATTGAACCATTGTGTTAAATTATAAGAGCAGAATATTGTTAGGCTGAATACTTCACAACGGCTTTGTAATATATTATTTTATTCAGGAACTGCCAATATCCTGCCGGCAAATGGGGAAAATATGGCAATAGGAACCCTTGTCGATAGCTCCTATTTTAACAAGAAATGCAGCAAAGCTTCTGGTCAAAACATCTTGGTTATGATAATGACTTACTGACAAAGAAAACATGAGAGAACGAAAGAGGCATACTTGGGTTAATTTCACTTGCATTTTAAATGCAATAGCATAATATTGCCGTTCAAGATTATCCCGTTCTTCTGAAAATTGCTTTATTCACTAAAGTATTATTTATATAAAATATTGTCAAATATGAAGTAACACACACACACACAAGCTGCACCTTTAAATTCAGTTATAGATACAGTAAGCTGAAATAAACTGCATCGTACAGCTGTTTGTCCTCCTATGAGTATGAGTCTAAAGGTGTGAATCCAAAATTTCTAAACTAATGTAGAAACAGAAGGCTCAGGTGAGTAACTATTTTTGTATAATTTTAAATCGCGTACTACAAAAATGTGTATATTATGTACCGTTCCGCAACTTAAATGAGATAACTGTAGCTATGGAGGCTCCAGCAAACCTCGAGTACTAAACAATCTACCATAAGAGCCTGCAAACCCTCTATCATGAAATTTCTTTACCCCCATTGGAAAAACCTTTACTGGTATTGCCCCTGTCCTATTTTGCCTAAATGCTATTGGTGCTTTATTGTTTGACACGCGCGGAATACATGTATGTGACGGAGAAAAGTGTGCAGATTTTGCTGTCGCGGCTCTCGAACAACACGACGCTCTACCTTTGAACTAAAGGGAAACTGTACTCCCTCTACGTCGATATACAATTCGAATCTGTCACCCTCTCCCGGATTTAATTTTTTTGTCCACGTCCAACACAAGTCAGGTTTATTATCCTTTGTAATGTTTTAATGTAACAGAATATTGTGCTTCCACAGGGATGGATCTCTCGATGCCCGTGTTATTCGTCTAACTCTAGCTCAAAGCTTGAAACATACCACATGTATCGTATGTAACGGATAACCATAATATTGTCTTTGCAAAATATTATTTGTTCATGTAACGCCAAGTAATTAACACTAGCATGCCTTTATCAGAAAGGCGTTATTTGTACCATTAGGTTATAGCCGAGAAGTATAAAGCCATGT
The DNA here is from genome assembly GCA_947623455.1 of Mimachlamys varia. Lineage (NCBI taxonomy): Eukaryota > Metazoa > Mollusca > Bivalvia > Pectinida > Pectinidae > Mimachlamys > Mimachlamys varia. The sequence continues at coordinate 32,217,345 of OX392544.1, forward strand.
GTTATATAATTAGTCATGCAAAATTAGAATAGTTTGAACCTTTCAACTGCGTTCAAGATATGTTTCTATCAAATAGAGAATTCGTGATATTCCATTGGGTTAATGTTCTAGACATGGATACCGTAGCTATATCATATTTGTGTAGACCCTATAGAGCTTTAATTTCCCAGAAGGTTTTCACGCATGGGGAGCAACGGATGTGCAAAAAAGAGTTCACAGATCAGACCCCGGTGGTGCTTCGCGCTGCTCGGAGGTTAATTTTTTTTAATTAATTGCCGACTAGCTAATTTGGGTTTTGACGATTTAATATCTTCAACCTAACGCTTAATACAAATCTATAAAACAAAATGACAAAATTAAATCATAAGTTTTTTCGGAATTGTTGCATATGAAAGTATTTTTTTTTCTTCAAAATAAAATGTAACAATACATTTATGAAGTAGTAAAATACAAATTAATGTGTCAGTAAGCTTAACGTAACATTTACTTTAGTAGTGATACTCGACTGGTGATAAACAAATAAAATTGAAAATTAATAAATCGTTCAATAATATTAGTGTCCATTTTAAAACTGGAAATGTTTAATGTTTAGCTTTCAATATCATGGTTAGGGTGAATTATGATTTTCGGCCAAAAAAAAACAAATCTGCATGAATATTGGTAAAAACTGTATAAATCGCCAATAATTTATCATTTTCGATATCAAACGTTTTGATAAATGAGTTCCTAGGTCCGTCTTAACTATTAAAAAGGGGAAAAATCAAAATACTATTTAAATTTATTGTCGACTAGTTATTTTGGGTTTTGACGTTTTTGAATGTCTTAAACAATGTTTAATACAAATCTATCTTAAAAAATAAATGATAAGCTGAATTAGTTTCGAGATGCAAAGTATCTTTCAATTCAAAAAGAACTGTAACAATAGGTTTCTGAAGAAATAAAAAAAAAATCATTGTGTCTGTAGGATACACTAAATAGACTATGCTTACATTAGCATTTACTTAAGCAGTAGGTATCTAGTTATAAGACACTGTGGACTGTTCTTCTTTCGGAATATATGCAATGCATTTTCGTTAATATATATGCTATGTTGATGTCAAGAACATGAACAACTTCTATCATAGTTAATAGGCAACCTTCGTATTCGTGTAAATCTAAAGAATAATATACAGTTAAAGGTACTAACACTCTTGCTAAAAATAGCTTTACTGATTTTATTTTAGTTCTATTTTACAATAATTTCTGATAATCTAATGATCAGACTCTATTTTTATGGCATTGGAATGCATTTTTCTTCATTTCTATTGACTGCTGGTTGTCAAATGAAACTAAAAAAGTTGACGATCATGTAATTTAATTCAATTGGGGAAAATCCTATCCTTAAAGGCCGTCTCAAAGCGATTGACAAATTATTATCCGAGGTTATAGTGCCTTAGCAACCAGCCAATATATTTACCAACTTCCTTCGGAGCATACAACCAGTGCTGCCACGTACTAATGTACATCTGAGTAGACTGAATAAATCAATGTAAAGTATCTTGCTCAAATATACAACGCAAGTGCTGTGGCCGGGACTCAAACTCGCAACTTCGATCACGAGCCCGGCGTCCTATCACTAGACCACGGTGCCTCCATAACTGAAACTGAATTAAGTTTTTCAAACTATTTGAATTTCAAATTTTGTTTTTATTTTGCTTTTTACAGTATAATTCATAAAGACATTAATATTTTAACACAGAAATAACTATACAAAATATTTGTGTCTGTATACTACAAAAAAAACTATAATAATTATTGTGTCTATATGCTACAAAAAAACTATAATAATTATTGTGTCTGTACACTACACAAAAACTATAATAATTATTATGTCTGTATGCTACAAAAATAACTCTAATAATTATTTTGTCTGTATACACTGTACTACAATGAAAAACTATAATATGTTTTTGTGTCTGAATGTTACAATAAATAACTATAATAATACTTTGTGACTGAAAGCTACAATGAAAAACTATAATAAGTGTATGTGTCTGTATACTACAAACAAAACTATAATAATTATTATGTCTGTTTACTACAAAAATAGCTATAATAATTATTGTGTCTGTATGCTACAATGAAAAACTATAATTATGTTTGTGTCTGTATACTACAAAAAAAAAACCATAATAATTATTGTGTCTGTATACAACAATAAATAACTATAATAAGTATATGTGTCTGTATACTACAATAAATAACTATAATAAGTATATGTGTCTGTATACTACAATAAATAACTATAATAAGTATATGTGTCTGTATATTACAAAAAAAACTATAATAATTATTGTGTCTGTATACTACAAAAACACTATAATAAGTATTGTGTCTGTATGCTACAATGAATAACTATTATTATTTTTGTGTCTGTATACTACAAAAATAGCTATAATAATTATTGTGTCTGTATACTACAAAAAAACTATAATAATTATATGTGTCTGTATACTACAATAAATAACTATAACAAGTATATGTGTCTGTATACCACAATAAATAACTATAATAATTGTATGTGTCTGTATACTACCATAAATAACTATAATAAGTATATTTGTCTGTATACTACAATAAATAACTATAATAATTGTATGTGTCTGTATACTACCATAAATAACTATAATAATTATATGTGTCTGTATAACATAATAAATAACTATAATGATTATATGTGTCTGTATACCACAATAAATAACTATAATAATTATATGTGTCTGTATACTACCATAAATAACTATAATAATTATATGTGTCTGTATAACATAATAAATAACTATAATAATTATATGTGTCTGTATACCACAATAAATAACTATAATAATTATATGTGTCTGTATACCACAATAAATAACTATCATAATTATATTTGTCTGTATACTACAAAAAAACTATAATAATTATTGTGTCTGTATGCTACAATGAAAACTATAATAATTATATGTGTCTGTATACTACAAAAACAAATATAATAATTATTGTGTCTGTATGCTGCAAAAATAACTATAATTATACTTGTGTCTGTATACTACCAAAAAAAACTATAATAATTATAGTGTCTGTATGCTACAAAAATAGCTATGATAATATTTGTGTCTGTATACTACAATGAAAAACTATAATAATTATATGTTTCTGTATACCACAATAAATAACTATAATAATTATATGTGTCTGTATGTTACAATAAATAACTATAATAATTATATGTGTCTGTATGTTACAATAAATAACTATAATAATTATATGTGTCTGTATACCACAATAAATAACTATAATAATTATATGTGTCTGTATACTACAAAAAACTATAATAATTATTGTGTCTGTATGCTACAATGAAAAACTATAATAAGTATATGTGTCTGTATACTACAAAAAAATATAATAATATTTGTGTCTGTATACTACAAAAAAATATAATAATTATTGTGTCTGTATGCTACAAAAATAGCTATAATAATATTTGTGTCTGTATACTACAAAAAAATACTATAATAATTATATGTGTCTGTAAACCACAATAAATAACTATAATGATTATTTTGTCTGTATGCTACAATGAAAAACTATAATAAGTTTTTGTGTCTGTATGATACAATAAATAACTACAATAATTATATGTATCTGTATACCACAAGAAATAACTATAATAATTATATGTGTCTGTATACCACACTAAATAACTATAATAATTATATGTATCTGTATACCACAAGAAATAACTATAATAATTATATTTGTCCATATACCACACTAAATAACTATAATACTAATTGTGTCCGTATACCACAATAAATAACTATAATAATTATTGTGTCTGTATGCTACAATGAAAAACTATAATAAGTTTTTATGTCTGTATGTTACAATGAAAAACTATAATAATTATATGTGTCTGTATACCACAATAAATAACTATAATAATTGTATGTGTCTGTATACCACAATAAATAACTTAAATAATTATATGTGTCTGTATGCTACAATGAAAAACTAAAATAATTATTTTTGTCTGTATACTATAAAAATACCTATTATCATTCTTTGTGTATGTATGCTACACAAATAGCTATAATAATTCTTGTGTCTGTATACTACAAAAATAGCTATAATAATTCTTGTTTCTGTATACTACAAAAATAGCTATTATCATTCTTTGTGTATGTATGCAACAAAAACTAGCTATAATAATTCTTGTGTCTGTATACTACAAAAATAGCTATAATAATTCTTTTGAGTGTATGCTACAATGAAAAACTATAATAAGTTTTTGTGTCTGAATGTTACAATAAATAACAATAATAATTATTTGTGTCTGTATGTTACAATAAATAACTATAATATTTCTTTGTGTTTGTATGTTACAATACATATATATCATATTTATTTGTGTCTGTATGCTACAATAAATAACTATAATATTTCTTTGTGTATGTATGTTACAATAAATAACTATAATATTTTTTTGTGTATGTATGTTACAATAAATAACTATAATAATTATTTGTGTCTGTATGTTACAATACATAACTATAATAATTCTTTGTGTATGTATGTTACTATAAATAACTATAATAATTCTTTGTGTCTGTATGCTACAATAAATACCCATAATATTTCTCTGTGTCTGTATGCTACACTAACTAATTATGGTAATTATGTGTGTATGTATGTTACAATACATAACTATAATAATTATTTGTGTCTTTATGCTACACTAATTAATTATTCTAATGATTTGTGTATGTATGTTACAATACATAACTGTACTAATTATTTGTGTCTGTATGCTACAATAAATAACTAAAATAATTATTTGTGTCTGTATGCTACAATAAATAACTAAAATAATTATTTGTGTCTGTATGCTACACTAAATAATTATTCTAAGGATTTGTGTATGTATGTTACAATACATAACTGTACTAATTATTTGTGTCAATATGCAACAATAAATACACATACTGATTATTTGTGTCTGTATGCTACAAAACATAACTATTATCATTCTTTGTGTCTGTATTCTACAAAACTAGCTATAACAATTATTGTTTTTGTACACTACAAAAATAGCTATTATAATTCTTTGTGTATGTAAGCTGCAAAAATAGCTTTAATAATGCTTTGTGTCTGTATGGTACAATCAATACCTATTCTAATTATTTGTGTTTAAATGTTACAATAAATAATTATAATAATTATTTGTGTCTGTATGCTACAATAAATAACTGTAATACTTTTTTGTGTCTGTATGCTACAATAAATAACTTAATCACATAGCTAATCCATTCAGCAATGTCATACGGCCATGACATAAATAGACAATATGGTATTACACACGTGTAATAACACTGTTGTGACGTCTTAAACAAATGATGTCTTTATGACGTCATATGATTGTCTCGGTAGTGAATCGTACCATCAAAGTAGAATTTGCCTGCGTTATAGAGAATTAATTTGAGAGTTTTAGTGTATATTTTCTCATGAATATAATTTATTTGATAAATAGATAATAGAATGTAATATGAAATTGATTAAACTCGTAAAATAGTTTAATATGTCACTCGCCTAAATGTTCGTGACATATTAAATCATTTAAATTCCATATTACATCGACACTGGTGCACGATTCTCTACATAATAATTCATTGTGTTTGTATGAAAAACATCTGATTTAGTGTGGGCTCATAGAAAAATTGGGGGTAAAAGTGGGGGGAGTATAAAATGCATATTTTGTTGTTGAAGTTCTCACTGACTGAAAAATGAAGTAAAACTTCTAGTTTATGTAGTTTCTGTTAAATAAGTAGCAGACTTGAAATTTAATTTGAACAAAAATAAGTAAAAATATTCTTTATGTATAGGTCAAGGTCTCTGTGGTCACATAGTTGCTTATTGGGGTATTGCGATGTCAAATACTTAAAGAAAATTAAGATTTCACAAGATTTTATTGATTCACTCAGACACATGGAAATGTGTAACATGAGGACATATTGACAATCAAAATACATAAGCATGACAAGATGGATAGCAAAGTGTATACAATAGAGAGTACATTGTACGTACAACATGTTTCGTTCAAAATACTACTAAATTAAAGCCATCATTTTTCCAAAAACAGTGCAAATTTTTTCAGAACTTGAACGTTGCCGATATTCAGCAGTCGTACTAATTTATATGTATTTGGATGTTTTACATAGTAGTTGGCTATATACTTCGTTCTTATATTGATAATTTCTGCGTTTTTGCACATAAATAGATAGTGGAATTCATCTCCAATGTACTGAGAACATAAGCTGCACAGTCGCTCTTCCCTGGGGATACTGTACCATCGTCCTATTTCAATTGGAAACTTAATATTAGAAGTTCGTAATTTTGTTATAGGTATTCTGTTCTGATCAGATAACTTTGTTAAATAACTCTCAAATCCAAATTCTTTTTTAATTTTCAAATAAAGCTGACCTTTGGGGGATTTTTCTATATCTGTATACCATTTTTGAATAAATAAATCATGGAGGCGTTGTTTAACTTCATGCTTATAGAAACTTACATTCATTTGAAATTCATTATCAAACACATATGTATATCCAATATCATTAAAAATCTTTTTGACATGATCGAACCATTTAAACATGATTTGTCCATTTCGATGTAGGTTTGCCATTAGTCGATATAAAACATTACTAAGTTTATTTTCATTTTTCAAAAGTTTGTTCCAGAAATTAAGCATTCTTAATCGAACGTTAAGTTCTAGAGGGTATCTTCCCAATTCTCCGTATATCATATAGTTCGGTGTTGTAGATCTAACCTTAAGAATTCTTTTACCAAACTTTAAATGTGTTTGTTCAAGAAGATTTAAATCTTCATAACCCCATACTTCTGCTCCAAATAACAAAATAGGTTCAACCAGCGAATCGAACAGTTTAAGTTGTAGATCTACTGGTATTGCTTGATTCCGTATTTTTCTAAAAAATGAACAAATATATTTTTGTGCTTGTTCGATGAGCCCTCGCCTAGCCTTAACAAAATTTCCGTTATATTGGAAAATAATGCCTAAATATGTAAAACAGTCTACGATATCTAGTTTTTGATCATTCAACTCAAAGTTATGCTGTTGTCTGCCTTTTCGTTTACTAAAGATCATGACCTTGTTTTTTTTTCACATTGACCTCTAATTTCCACAACTTACAATACTGCTGGAAGTTATTCAATGACCTTTGCATTCAATCCGGAGTTTCAGAAAAAATAACGGTATCATCAGCGTACAGTAGCACAAGAATCTGTATAAAAACATTAAGTTCGTTAACTATTTATTCACTCAGGTTTTCAAGAGGGGCACTACCTATTGACTTCATAAACTCTTCAAGGTCGTTTAGAAATATCGAGAACAAAAATGGCGACATATTTTCCCCTTGCCTGACCACGACTAAACAAGAGAAGAAGTCCGAGGTTTCCGAGTGGAAGTTCACACATGACTTAATGTTGTGGTACATATTGTATATAACTTTAAAACATTTACCGTTTATTCCACTGTTATTCATTTTATACCAAAGTCCTTTTCTCCACACGGTGTCGAATGCTTTACGGAAGTCAATAAACGTACAATAGAGTTTTTTACCAGATGATAAATAAAGTGAAATTAGCGAGTGCATTATAAAAATATTGTCCATCGTAGAGTGTTTTTTACGGAACCCTGACTGGTTTTTAGAGATAAGATTCATTGCATCCGAGTACAAGTTAAGTCTGTTATTAATAATGCTTGTAAAAAGTTTTCCGAGACAGCTAATCAAAGTAATTGCCCTGTAGTTATCGGGGTCGTCTGGACTACCTTTACTTTTATATATCGGTTTGATCACACCAATTGTCCAGTTTTCCGGTATAACACCAGTTTCAAATATAATGTTGAACAATTTACTGTACATTAATATTATTTCTGGAGGCGAGTTTTTTAAATATTCATTTAGAATTTTGTCTACTCCTGGTGCTTTGCTATTTTTTAATTGGTTTATAGCAGATTTAACCTCATCTTCCGATATTACATTATTTAATATATTGTTACTCTCCTCAAAGATCGCATTGCTCCTCTCATGTAATTGTACTGTCTCGTTATCTTCACTATTGTCGTCCTGACTTTCGTTTAAGGTTTTAAAGTATTGGAATAGGGTCTCTATTGGAATTTCGCCTGTTGTTTTTTTCCTTGTAGAGTTTTTATTAAGTGTATTCCAAAATAGTTTAGGATTATCTTTTTAGAGGTTACGAAGTTCTTTCGCGCAATTTTCTTTGTATTTCATGTAATTTATATGGATACGTTTCCTATACTCCGTTCCTTTCTTCTTCAATAGCGTCTTGTTATAAGTTGATTTAGTACGTTTGTACGGGTTTTTGGCTCTATTAAATTCACAACGTGCTGTTTTACAGTCATTATTAAACCAAACCTTATTTGTATTTGTTTTATTTAATTGATTGGGCTTTTTAGTACTAAAATTATCCTTTGCGGTATCTGTTAACATCGAACAAAAATCGTTTACTACACTGTTTATCTGGTCAATACTGACAGATTCCGATTCGGTTAATTGTAATCTATTCAGGGTATGTTTAATATCTCGGAGGCGGTCCTGGTTATTTTGAAGAAGAGCAGCAGAAAACGTATTTGCTTTATCTTGGTCCCATTTAACAAACTCTCTGTCACTTACACTTTCTGTATATGAAATAGGAGTTACGTTATTATGTAAATCATAATATCACATATCTCAAAATCAGTAACAAGTTTTAATGATTCTGGAGACATTATTAAGTAATCTACAACGCTAACATCTTTACATGTGGTGATACCAATACCCTTGTCCTGAAAGATTCGACCATTAGCAATGAATAACGAACATTTTTTACATAATTCAATTAACTTTCTACCATATTGGTTAGGGCGTGCCATGTCTTGGCTGTACCTTAAAAGACTAACATTTTGTTTTAAAAGTTTTTCATATGCATATTCATTTTCTTGTTACCTTGATCCTCAATATCTAATATATCCAATAAATTTTCATCCGGGACAGTGTAATCGGGTAAATCAGAGGTTCTGGCATTAAAATCACCTGTCAGGATAATATTTTGTTTATCATTTGAGAACGCTACTAGTTCGTCCTCTATTTCTTAGAAAGCATCTTCAGATGAGTATTTACTAAATGCGGGAGGTTACATAAATACATCCAAATAGAATATTTGGTTGTTTCTTAGTGACATCATAATTTATTTCTAGCCACTGTACGAATTCCGATTCCGATTTGTGAAATTTCAAAAGTTTAGATAGTTAAGAAAATCTTCCAATACCCCCTCTTATATAGGTTGACAACAATTATCGCCCCTACTTTGGAGATTATAATATATACTTTGCAAGTTATGTACCCCGCAGGGATCTATGGGGCCTTGTGTTGAGACCCAAGAGCGGTTATACTGTGCTTTGTTTTTAGTTTAATTGTATTCTTTCAAGAAAACAAATGTCTGATTTTATCCGACATGGTAGCAAATATCCTTGGCAGGTGAGGAGAAGAATTCTGCAGAATATGCAATTTGTTAACCACTAGGGGTAATCTGTTTGTGGCCGCAAAAGGTGTTAAAATTCACATTTTCGGCTTCAATAAACTTTTTATAAAACCATTAGTCCAATTCTAAGCAAACTTGAAAGCAATACTACCATGTAGGTGTAATTATAATCTCTGTTTAGCATATTGCGCACTTCTTTGGGATGCAGAGGTGCCAATGGGGTTGAAAAACATGTGTTGGCATTAATCTTGCCAATGCTTATACTTTGGTCTACTTATCGTTACAATTAGATGTTAAACAAAGATCATCTGGTTACGATGTATTTGATGAAGACGGTTTTATGTAGATCATTTGTCATATCCTGACTCTGAGAACCAATGGTAAAATGTTTTGATGCAATCCTGTCAAATATACTTTACACACATAGGAGTGTGCCAGGGTGCATATTTTGCTTTCAATGAAATAAGTTTGTTAAACGACAAAAAAAACTGCAGCATACAACAATTGGACATCAATAGATATGAAAGACTACAACGATCAGAACTGAAAATGCTATGTCCCCGCCACCCCCTCCCACCCACCCACACACACACACACACACACACACACACACCCACATACACAGGAGGTCAACAAGTTGCAGGACATTGTCCTCAGTTGTTTGCGAACATTGTTTCATGTTTGTGATCGAAATTAGACAAGTCAGTTTGGAAGACTGTCAATAAAACTAAAACAACGCACGATATCACCCCTCCATGGGCCCCATCACAACGCCCAAATGAACCCTGCGGGGTCAGTAACTTACCAAATATATATCATAACTTTCATATAGTGGTGATAATTGTTGTCAATCTATTTTTGAGTTTGTTAATTAATGTTTTTTGTAATTTCCTGAAGTACTTGAAATCAAAATAGACCAGTTAGAAATTGTGTGATCTTGACGTACATGTACTTTGCTTTTTACTTACTTTTTCCAACTTAGTCCGTCAAGTTTGCTACATATTTAATAGAAACTACACAAACTAGGAAGTTTTACTACATTTTTAAATCCGTGAAAACTTCAATAACAAGATGCAACTGACCTTAAAGTGTATCCATGCAAAGTATAATCCTTATCACTGATAAGCCGCAGAAAGGCCCGAGTTGTCACCCCTCATTTCAATACAAGCGTTGTCCTCATACAAGAAAGATAATTTGCTGCATAATTCGTATTAACAATACATTACTATTTTTCGATGAAACACGAATTATTATCAATTCGATCTTCTTTCATTCTGATTTCTTTCTCCGTTTATTTATTTTATCTTCTTTCTTTATGATTTCTTTCCCCGTTTATTGTGGTGAACGTCTATCATGATTCTTCTTACCAATGATGATCACGGAAGTGAAATAAATGCTTAGTTTTTATTTACGATTATTTAACCAAATCTTTCTGAAATATTCATCATACCGAGCACTTTGATACATCTCAGTGCTCAAACAAAATCTTTAAAAAGGGGGGATATAAAAAAAATATACGGAATCCAATAGGAACAAACTTATTGATGCAATTGAATCAAACAACTTTTCAAGATCTATACAGGTCCAATAGAATCGGAAATCGGTTTATGTTTTACTGTATTGTATATCACACAGTACTGTATTGTACATCACACGGTACTGTATTGTACACCACAAGGTACTGCATTGTACAACACACAGTACTGTATTGTACATCACACGGTACTGTATTGTACATCACACGGTACTGTATTGTACATCACACTGTACCGTATTGTACATCACACTGTGCCGTATTGTACATCACACTGTACCGTAGTGTACATCACACTGTATAATATTGTACATCACACTGTGCCGTATTGTACACCACATGGTACTTTATTGTACATCACACGGTACTGTATTGTACATCACACGGTACTGTATTATACATCACACGATACTGTATTGGCCAACACACGGTACTGTATGTACACCATACGGTACTGTATTGTACATCACACATTACTGTATTGTACATCACAAGGTACTGTATTGTACATCACACAATACTGTATTGGCCAACACACGGTACTGAATTGTACATCAAACGGTACTGTATTGTACATTACACTGTATAATATTGTACATCGCACTGTACTGTATCGTACATCACACGGTACTGTATTGTACATCACACGGTACTGTGTTGTACATAATACGGTACTGTATTGTACTCACACGGTACCGTATTGTAAATCACACGGTACTGTATTGTACATCACACTGTATAATATTGTACATCACAAGGTACTGTATTGTACACCATACGGTACTGTATGGTACATCACACCGTACTGTATTGTACACCACACGGTACTGTATTGTACATCCCAAGGTACTGTATTGTACACCATACGGTACTGTAATGTACACCACACGGTACTGTATTGTACACCACACGGTACTGTATTGTACACCATACGGTACTGTATGGTACATCACACCGTACTGTATTGTACACCACACGGTACTGTATTGTACATCACACGGTACTGTATTGTACATCACAAGGTACTGTATTGTACATCACACGGTACTGTATTGTACACCACCTGGTACTGTATTATACATCACACTGTATAATATTGTCCATCACACTGTGCCGTATTGTACATCACACGGTTCTGTATTGTACATCACACTCTATAATATTGTCCATCACACTGTGCCGTATTGTACATCATACGGTACTGTATTGTACATCACACTGTATAATATTGTCCATCACACTGTGCCGTATTGTACATCACACGGTACTGTATTGTACATCACACTGTATAATATTGTCCATCACACGGTACTGTATTGTACATCACACTGTGCCGTATTGTACATCATACGGTACTGTATTGTACATCACACGGCACTGTATTGTACACCACACGGTACTGTATTATACATCACACGGTACTGTATTGTACATCACACGGTACTGTATTGTACATCACATGGTACTGAATTGTACACCACACGGTACTGCATTGTACATCACACGGTACTGTATTGTACATCACACTGTACTGTATTGTACATCACACGGTACTGTATTGTACATCACGCCGTACTGTATTGTACATCACACCGTACTATATTGTACACCACACGATACTGTATTGTACATCACACGGTGCCGTATTGTACATCATACGGTGCCGTATTGTACATCACACCGTGCTGTATTGTACATCACACCGTACTGTATTGTACACCACACGGTACTGTATTGTGCATCACACGGTACTGTATTGTATATCATACGGTGCCGTATTGTACGTCACACGGTACTGTATTGTATATCATACGGTGCCGTATTGTACATCACACCGTACTGTATTGTACACCACACGGTACTGTATTCACACGGTACTGTATTGTACATCACACGGTTCTGTATTGTACATCACATGATACTCTATTGCACATCAAACGAAAGTTGGAAAAAAATAAGTTTCCTTAATGATGTTCTTTAATTTTTTTGCCTTAGTGATCACATTCCGGGAGATATGCTAATGATAGGAAACTACCTTCAGGCTTTGGTATTGAATAATCTAAAACTTGCAGTCACATGCAGTGATATTTATTATCGGATTTATTGACTATTATTCCATAAATACTATTTAAGGATATGTATAAGCTGCTGGACACTCGTCCCAAAGAACGAAAGTTCGACATGTACTGAGGCCGTTTTTAACTTAATATTCTTAATTAAATTGCGAAAAAAATAATTAAGCATTAAACAACATTCTATTCCGTGTTATGATCCTCTAAGGTAGCAGTGTACAGTAGCATTTGGTGGACATGGGTGATATGTTTGTGTAATGAATAACCCCTATGATATTACAATTATCAAAATCTAAAAAAAAAAAAAATAACGAATAATATTGGGTTAACTATGATAAAGTGGACTTTGTGGACTTCATGTTTGTAAAAACAAAAATCAGAGATTAATTTTTGGCCTTTCCGAAACGTGTGTCTACACACGAAAAGCTAGCTTTATAGGGAGCGAAATTTCGACAACAGCACATGAGGGAATATAGCGAAAAATCTAAACAATCGACCTAAAGGTAT